>OW285223.1:9311758-14311758 GCA_935421205.1 Xylocampa areola
TTCTTTGCGATGTTTTGCTTTCACAGTTCTAAGCGAGATAATTAATTCTAGTTCACACATGTGTTAGGGACCTAAGGTCTAGTGGACCGCCGTTATCACGTCCCGCGCACCCACTCCTCCCGTCACCTCATTACGATTGTTGACGGTGCCCGAAAACATGATTACGGAAACACAGTGATGCGACTTGGGTACAAAGCTATGATGCTTGACTAACAGTGAAGCAGTGCAGTGACTGCAATGATTATATTTATCAATTTGTAATCGTTTACTCTTCTACATTACTTCTCCAGCTTTCACCCTTTCTATATTTTTAAACCTAACATCCTGTAATATGGACCATAAACTAAGAAATTGCGAATTCAGACGAAGTTAAGCCCGTGATTATTCAATTATTAGGATAGTTAACGTTCTCTTCGAGTTCTGGTTAAAAAGATATAATTGAATACGGTATAGGAGTACCCATGTTGTGTAACAATGTTGTATTGCCTAGAAATGGCTAAAGAAGTGGCAGATGGGTAGAGAGCCTACAAAAGATTCCGGGAAAAACGTTGGTGTGACTAGCACATACCAGGCAAGTATACACAAAAGGGAGGATACCTATACTCAGCAGTGGGTGGAACAAAGTTATCAAGATGATGGAGGAACACCAAACTATTATTAAGGTAGTACCATTAGCTTTTCCCAACTAAGTACATATATTTAAATGAATTTTTGTAATTCCTTTGAATCGAGATTGGTCCTTTGGTACTTATGATAAAGCTTGACTCAATTTTAAAGACAGAGCTTTTAAAAAATACACAATATTTATATATTGCGGCATCGGGGACAGGGTCTAAGCAATTAAGAATTATTATTATTAACAGTATATTGTGTCCCATTATAGCAGTAATAGTCTAGTGGTATGACCGTTGGACTGACAAGTCAAAGGTCGCATGTTCGAATCCAAGGCACGCTCCACTGTCTTTCAGAAGTCATGTGCGTATTATAAATGAATTATCACTTGCTTAAAACGGTGAAGAAAAACATCGTGAGGAAGCCAGCACACCTGAGAGATATTCTCTATAGTGTGTAAAGCCATGTTGGAGACCTACGGGTGGCTTAAACTTTGACACTAGGTTGTTCATCAACCACACGATAAGAAGAAGAGAGAATGTCCCATTGCGGGCAAGAACCTCTCTTCCCTCTTTGCACTAATCCATATCCACCGCCATTTATGGCCAGTTGAATATTACAGCCATAAAATCTACAAGAAATACAAGTTCAAACGTAGAAATAGGTATGAAAACTGTGTACACTAACATAACATAACATAACATAGCATCACGCCTGTATTCCCCGAAGGGGTAGGCAGAGGTGTACACAATTGTACACCCACATTTCACCAATGCTGTTATTAAGTCCCAGGTGGTGAGCCTATTGCCATCAACCGGGCACATTTCCAAACTCCGGGCTGCTACTGAGAATTTCCTAACAGAAAAACTCAATAACACTTTGCCCGACCCGGGAATCGAACCCGAGACCTCCTGCTCAGCAGTCGCGCTACGGACCACTAAACCAACGAGGCAGTTGTACACTAGAATGTTCCATATTATGAATACCACTGCTCTATGCTTTTTGAAGTAATGTGCTTTTAGAATATGAAAGCTTTGATAGTCGGTGGAATCTTGCAAGTGATCTTAGTACAATAGGATAGAAATGTTAAGACACGCACACAAGGGCATTGAAGTGGTTCTAGAGCGAAAATTTTATGTGTGGAATATTTTATGTGGGTAGAGAATTTTTCTGTGAAGTTTCTAGGGTTTTATATTACCTGAGTTATGATCCTATCATTGCAATGTTATAACAAAGTTTGACAAAGTATTTACCCCACTTTTGAGGTAGGTACATCTTATCCGGCTCAAAGGACCAAAAAATTTTGTCGTCATATTCTTGCAGAGTTTTTAACACGCCTTTATTGGCTTGGTATGTATTTATATATCTACGTATCTATGTATATCTGCCTAGCCTTTTCCCAATTACATTGGGGTCGGCTTCCAGTCAAACCGGATGCAGCTAAATACCAGTATTTTACATGGAGCGACTGCCTATCTGACCTCCACAACCCAGTTACTGGGTAACACTATATCTTGTGGTATGACTGGTTGTCAGACTTTCATGCCCCTGACTACCCGTAACGGCTGTCATAGATCTTAATTTGACAACCGGGACCGACAGCTTAATGTGCTCTCCGAGGCACGGAGGGGTCTCGGTATGAAATGATGGTCACCCATCCACAGACCGACCGCGGCAAGCGCAGCTTAACCTCGATCGATCGATCTGTGCGGCTGTTACTTAGATGTAGCGTGCCATAATGGCAGTGGATATGGCTAATTTGAAAGGGAGAAAAGTGGTTTTTGCCCGCAATGGCACACAATAATAATAATTCTTAATTGGTAAGCCATGCCCTGTCCCCAATGCCGCAATATATAAATATTGTATATTGTTTAAAAGTTTTTAACACGCTGTTATTGGCTTGTTATGTATCTAAGTAACTGACTTTAAAACGTCGGATTGAATTAAAACTCCGCACTTATAAAGGACCGATGAAAATACAATAATTTAATAAATTTATTCAAGATAATTCTTTGAAAAGCATTAACGCATGCTTAGCGAACTCTAAAGTTATTATATTAAATGGAAAAAGAATACAGTCGCGAACAGGATTCTTTTTCCATTTAATATAATAACTTTAATAAATTTATCCGATTATCTTGATCAGGATCTTCAGGATTATCGATTTCAGGACTTAAAAAATCAAATATAAATAATAGTTTACTTATTTTTGGACTGTGAAGACAATATATCATAAAATCGTTATGTTTGTAGTACCGTTTAATATACCAAAGTTTCGTTCAATATCAACATAGTTGGCGCTTCCTTCCTGTTATAACGTTGTTGTTAGTAAATGTACACTAACTATTAATGTATTATATCGCGAATGTATACCTTAGTTAAGCGACGCACTAAAATAATAAGATATTATTTTAGACTTAATCACTTTAATGAATATTTGAACCATATAACGCTTGAAGGAATTAGTACTGGAGTAGTTTTAGCGGACATACCCCTCTCGCCACGGGCATATAATTCCCAATCATATATCTTTTACAATGATGGTACACGATTTTAATCGTGTGTGTCACTTTTTTTTAATGTTTTAATAATGTTAATGTAATGACGAGAGCTATTGTTGCTTTAGTGCAAGTTCTTTTGTGCTTGTATGTTACCTCACCCCCCGCCAAAAGTGGCGAGCATATTTGTTCGATATTTAATCAGAAGCCGTCTATTGTTTGGTCCTCTAAGTCATAACGTTTAATTCTTATTCCATATTCAAATCAAAACCCAGTAACATTTCATTCTATTTTATTTCCATATTCAAAAGTTATTGTCTTCAAAACTTGCCAGTTGCGAGTATGTTTGAATTCGTTCCAAATTTCAAACTACCTACCGACTAAGCTATTACTATAATCCCAAGTTTTAAGCTTTCGAGTCAAACTCAAGAGCATCATACCTGGTATGAAACGATGAAAACTTTTCAAGCGTCTGAAAATTTCAATATTACTAAAAGGATTTTGCGATTCGGCTGTTTTTGAATGGCCCTTGTTATTTTGAGTAGATTGAAGGGCCTACGCTTGCCTAGAGGAAAAATGTGGACGGTATTCTTTTTTCTATTTTTAAATGTAAGTGGTTTTAGTGTTATTAAAACTTTTTGCTCTTTTTTGTGTTTTTTTTTTTTCTAATAATTTAGCTGGGAATCTGACCGTCTTTCTTGCTATCTTGCATATGTTATGACTTTTGATATTATACATTTAATTACAAATATAACAATTATGAACGACAATATAAATTTAAACAAAATAGATGAATATCTTAAAAATACAAACGTTCAAATGCACAACAAAAAGTTATAAAGAAAATATTGATCATAAAATAACGAATGTAAAGCTAATGAAAATACACTAATATAACGTAGCATCACGCCTGTATTCCTCGAAGGGGTAGGCAGTGGTGTACACAATTACACACTTACATTTCATCAATTATGTTATTAAGTTCTATGTAATAGGTGGTGAGCCTATTGCCATCTACACCGCACGATTGAGCAACTACTGAGTGTTTCCTAACAGAAAAACCTTACTCTTTGCCTTATCTGGGAACCGAACCCAAGACCGTGCTCAGCAGTCCCGTTTGAGACCATGTGAACTTTGACCGAACATTTATACAAAACATTTTAAATAAAACCTTTTAACTAAACTATTCAAAACCCAATGCAAACAAGAAATAGAATAAAAGACAAAGCTAAAACTGTGAATACTACACATGCATAAGAATTTAATGTGCTAAAAGCATTATTTTTAGCAATTCAAATTTACATTCCGCTTAATAAGCACATTTGGAAATGTACACTTATTTTATAGCAGCCAGTGACCACGAGTCTACCCGTACCCAAAGAATTTGCTAAATTAAAGTATATTTTATAGATATATTTTGAAAAGCATTGACGCACGCTTAGCAAACTCTAAAGTTATAATATTAAATGGAAAAAGAATACGGTCGTGAGCAGGATTGAGATGGTTTAGTGGTCAGAGTGCCTGGAGTATTTATCCGGGAGGCGCAGGTTGGAATCCTACTCACGAGCGTTTATTTTTTTTTCATTTAATATTAAAGGTATCTTTGTTCACTGAACGCTTCATCGTACTCAATTTTTATGCAGATACACCAGTCGTATCCTGACAAGCTATCTAACCTAACAATTAACCTGAATTATGTATTATTAGAGGTAATGCTAATTCTTGAGTTGTGCTAATTGCAATGCATTATAGTATCAATTAATATAAGTACGTCTTACTGTTGAAATACTTCGGCAGAGCTCAGTTCAACGCAAGGTGTGGAATTCTGACTCACACCAAATCACGGCGAAACGCACCTCATTCAATAGTATTTAAACAATATATATTTTGCTAGTGTTGATATTTGTATAATACTCGTAACTTTCGTGACTTATTGTTTATTATTCATTTATTTTATTCTTTATTGTACACCATGAACATACATTAAGTAATCTTATTATATAGAATTAGTACAATGGGCGGCCTTATCGCACACGCCAATTTCTTCCAGGCAACCTTAGGATGGACAGAAGATACATTAATAAAAATTAAGGGCTGTCGGTGTACATAAATACTATTATATAGTACAACATAATAATAACATAATTAAACAAATATAAAAAGATTTATATAGTACATAATAGATAAACTTATCAGTAGTGTTACAAACTATTTTACGGCAACGGTAACGACAGATAATGTTCCTTGTTCACCAGTTTCGAGCTCGAGCGGAGCCCTTAGCCAGTCTAACTCGCGACATTGCCGCGGACTCAGCTTATGACTAAGGGCATCGTTCGAGCTCGAAACTAGTCGGGCAAAACTCGAACTATGCACGTGAGTAGTAACCGGTGAACAATAATTAAAGTGTTGATATTATTACGAAAATTAAAAACATTTCTCCCCGAGAGCATTGAAGTAGATAGCGCATCCTGCCGTGACGCAATTGCACGAGCATGCGCGCTACTTCAAAACTGCCGCTGATTGCCCCCGCTTTGGTTCGCTGAAGCTCGGTTGCACCAACATAAGTATCCGTAACCGACGTGTTACTGTAGTATTATGACAGTTTTTCTATATACCCAAATACCCAGTAATTTGTTGATTAAGTTATAATTTCTTGTGGAAAAAGTAAACGGTCTTGCTCGCGACCGTATTCTTTTTCCCCAAAAATGTATAACTTTAATGTTCGCTAAGCATGCGTTAATGCTTTTCAAAGATTTATCTGTATTTGTTAAGGTAATTGCATCTTTACGACATTGTATTAACTGCAAAGTTTGTCGTAGCAGTTCGGTCACCTGTATAGGGACTGAATAGATAGCAATGACGTCGCCAAAAGATGTATTAAAATGTGGACGAAGAATTCGCGGTGGTGAGCAGAGGTCGAGATGGCTTAGTGGTCAGAGCGCCTGGAGTATTCATCCGGGAGGCGCAGGTTTGAATCCTGCTCGCGACCGTATTCTTTTTCCACAAAAAATTATAACTTTAAGGTTCGCTAAGCACGCGCTAATGCTTTTCAGAAATTTATCTGTTTTTGTTTATTAAGGTTTATGTAACGTTGGCGCAACTGAGCCTTAGTCTGTGATGTGTTTAGAAAACTTTGCATGCATGCTCTATGCTGCGCATGGATAGATCTACACTAGCCCGTAGTACCGTAAAGAAAAAACACTGAAGAAACCTTAAAATGATTTAAAACTACCAATACACTTATTATATGTATAACTAACAGGAATTAACGAGCAATAAATACCTTTGAATCGCTTGACGTTTCGACCAGGTTGCACTGATCATGGTCACAAGAGAAACGTCATACATATAATAATATCATGCAACGCGATAGTTTAAAAGTTAGTACCAATACACTGTCGGCAAACACCTTTGTATTTTATCACTGTATGCGAGGAGCGTTGCTCCTGCAATGAGACAGCTTTAATTAAATTATTTGAATATTATATACAGATATCGGTCATTATAATAAAACAACTTTTAACCAGATTAATCGCGTGTATTATTGGGTTTTTTTCCTGACGTTTCGAACACTTTGCAGCGTTCGTGGTCGCAGGAGGACTAAGGTGTCAGGCGTCTCAACAGTTTATTTAAAATTATTTCAGTCTACCGTACATATAATTTTTTAAATTCATAAAAATATTTTTGTCTCTGATGAAGATATCGGTCATATTATTCAACGAATTTTATTATGGGAAAAGCTTAGATTACCTTATTTATTATGAAACAATCAATTGAAGCGTAACGGTATCAAATCCCAGCCCCGGGTGATATTGGACGTCTTCGGGCGACGCTTACTGTTTTTCATCTTTTATTCATTCTATTTTTTTCATGCGTTGGCTGGTGTTGCCAGTTTTTGATAAATACTGCTAGGTTTTTAAACCGCATTAAGGCATGCTTACACATACTATAAAGTAAAATATTGTGTAAAAAAAAAAGGTTAGGAGATTGGAGGAATTGAGAACGTTTGGGAATTTATTCACAAATATTATTTTTTCTTTAAAAAAAAGCTTTGATTTGAAAACTAACCTATGGCATGCCTCAATGATATTTTTTGTAATTATTTTTTTGTAACTATTGGAAAAATTTGGCGTTTTGGTTGATGTAAGCTAAAGCTAAACAATTAAAAATATCATCCATACAAACATAACATAAACAATACATAGTCATTCTACATGAATAAGACAAAGATTAAAAGTTCACTTGCACCCACAGTCGATTGGAGTATCTACTGAATTCTAACCGACCTAGAATATATTGAAAGTAGAATTTATAAGGAGAATCCAAAATGTATGAAAATTTTACTGCGCTATGCAATTTATGCAAGTATAGAAAATGATGTAAAGGAAAGCGAAATTGAAAGGCAAAATGATACCGAAGCTGGGAAGCGAAAATGCGTAAAGCGCCATCAACAATAATATTGTATTCAATGCTAGACTCAATGGCGCTTTAAGCACTTTGCTTTATAGCGTCAATAATATGCTTTATAGTCAATATGTTGATATGATTTATTATTTTGTTTTGATTCCGGATATTAGGACCATATTTCGGATAGAAAGCTACAAAGCTACACTTTCAATAATATCATAGAAACGATTAAAACCGTTGTTATATAAACATTGAAAAAGGAACATTATTTATCTATATATTTATATATATTTTAATGTGTTAGGGGCAAGCGTGCAGACAGATATAAAAAAATTTAATGGATATACGTTTGGCCACCAACTCGCTTGATGGTAAGCGACGGTATAGCCCAGTATGGAAATAAAATTTAAATCTATACAAAATCAAACTGATAAGAAGTTTTGATACAACAATAGCGTTTAATAACCCCTAGAAGCGGATAGTAAACCACAAAAGAAATCAAGATCTCTATCACAATGGTTAAGGAAGTCAACGACACCTCTTCCTATAACATCACCCTATGTAACCCTTATACATAGTACACCCTTAAGCTATCCTAAGAGGTCCTTACTACCTCTTGTGACGTCGTCGAGAACAGCGATGGGAAGGATGTAAGCGATATGTCTCGCTTTGAATTAAAGAGGTGAGAGTTTTTTTATGGTTGACAATATGACTTGAGTAGGTATATAAAAAGAAATAAGCCTGAACGCTAATAAAGGTACCAGTAGCATATTGATATTAAACAACGCTATCAATCAATGTTCACCGGTTACTACTCACGTGCATTCTTCGAGATTGCCCGACTAGTTTCGAACTTGAACGGAGCCCTTAGTCATGAGCTGAGCCCGCGGCGATGTCGCGAGTCATTAACGCTGCCTTTTTTCTTAACAATTACTCGGAATCTTTTCAATATTTCGTTATTTATACTTAATTAATTTGGACACTAATGGATCCCCCACCATTAAATAATATTTTTAAATACTAGACGGTAAATATAATGTAATTCGGTAAGAGACTGTGTCAAATAAAAAATAGAAGTGGTACAGGTTATACTATAAAGTACTATATATATATTGTAAAGAAAGGTAGTATAATTAAAAATATTGTAGCTTTGATTTATACGTTGTTCTGCTCGATGAAACCTCTAGAGAAATCAGATTGATTAATAAATAAAATAAATACTGCAAAGAGCTTTAAAATAAAAATGTAACATCATATAACTCAGTAAAGCAAAAATTTTTTTCCATTTCAACACCAATATCCCAATTAAACATTTTTTCCTTGAAAACTGGAGTATTTTTTCAGTGTGGCAACACAACACAAGTACAAATCGGGTGGTCCAATAAATCCGGTATAAAATACGAATGGGTGTTTACCTTGTTTTCTTTTATTTTCCACTTTTTTGTTTTCACTTCTGCTTCGTGTGCTGTGTTCGTGATAATGTCAATACATTTGCTTTTTTATATAGATTTTTCAGGTTCTCATACATACATAGCATCATGCCCGTATTCCCAGAAGGGGTATGCAGAGGTGTACATAGTTGTATACCCACATTTCATCAATGCTGTTATTAAGTCCCATGTAATATGTGGTAGGCCTATTGCCATCTACTGGGCACAATTCCAAACTCCGCGCTGCTATCGAGAATTTTCTAATAAAAAAGCCCAATAATACTTTGCCCGACCCGGGAAATGAACCCAGGGCCTCATGCTCAGCAGTCGCACTTGTAACCACTAGACCAATGAGGCAGTTATGTTCTCGTGTGAATCTACTTCGTATCTTAACAATGTTTGGCCATTTGGGTTGTTTAAAAGTTTAACCTTGAAAATAGAAGCCTGTGTGTATGTAGTACTTATTGTACTTTCTAGTTTAACTTATAAAAAAAAACAATTTATCTGTTTCAAATTTAACATAACATAACATCACGCCTGTATTTCCCAAAGGGGTAGGCAGATATGTACATAGTTTTACACCCACATTTCACCAATGCTGTTATTAAGTCCCATGTAATAGGTGGTGAGCCTATCGCGCTTGGGACCACTAGACAAACGAGGCAGTTGCATTAAAAATAACACTATCAATCTAACTCAATAATTTTTATGGGTTTGTTTTCATTCTAATTTCGTTCTCTCGTATTTTTAACTCCCATAAAAAGCTATTTTAGCCAGGAGTAAATTAAATTACTCATCATGAGGTACCAATTGTTATAGTTTTTATTAAAGTCAGTGTAATTTATACAGTATGGCGTCCTTTTTAAATCCCTTTTGATTGACAGAATTATTAGAAAGTAGGGTTGACCATAATCATGTATGATAAGCATTATGATTGAAAGCACAAGTTATACAATCTGAAACATGGCACCTACATGAACAAATCACACAAAAAACACAGGAAGCAGTATTTTAAAAACTGGAAACGAAGAAAAATCTGCATTCAACATGAAAAACTGCAATAAAAAGACAATGTTATAATGAAACCGACACGGCGACGCAGCGTCCAATGGCAATTTTTCATACGATTGGCTCGATTCCAACGTGATTACCGCGAATATAGCACCAGGTGAAATATGCATGAACTATGAACAGAATAAAATCTCTCCTTTGGATTGTTTCGTTGATTGGGAACCCTGATTTTATATGATTTTCGGGTAGGTTCAGCTCTAACGATGTTTCAGAGGTTATATTTTTTTGAGGTTTATCTCGTTTTGTGTTATGAGGGCTAGTAATTTTATTTCCTGCGTTGGACGGAAAAGGTTTTGGTTTTATTTTAGTTTCGGTTTGTAGAGAAGGGCGCTTATACACTGCGTCTAACTAGAAGCACGAAAATACGGACATACGTACTTACATGTAGTACTAACCTATTTTGCTTATACCGGCAGTAGCTAGTGCGAATGGTATCTGTGCAGCTAATTAAAGTTTCGTGGTAACGTGTAAAATTCGCGTGATTGTGTTTTTGCCACAGCAAACGCTTGTGGTTCACGAGTGACGCGAGCAGTTGAGTTTGTGACCACAATGTCGTCGGTATTGGTCACATGTTCACGACAGCTGTTCAACTCGATAAATAATGCAAATATTGATACAATTTTGTGCCCGGGTACATTTTTATCGGTATGATGTGGATTTGTTTTTGGCACGCCTGAAAAGAGTCCAAGGAATTACACCGAATTCCCATTTCACCGAACATTATTGTACACCAAGGGAGGGTCGAGGTGTTTATATTAGTCGGCGGCCTAGGGACGACTTAAACAACTCTTTTTAGACTTCTTCTTCTTACTAGACTGATAAGTCAAAGGTCTTAAGATTGAATCCAAGGTACGCACCACTGACTTTTCGAAGTAATTGGCGTATTGTAAATTAATTACAGATAAACTTAGAACGGTGAAGGAAAAACATCGTGAGGGAACCAGCACACCTGAGAGATGTTCTCGATGGTGTGTAAACCCATGTCAGATGCCTACGGGTGGTTAAATCTCTGACACCATGTTGTCGATCAACCACACGATAAGAAGTAGACTGGGTAGATCGTAATCAAACGAAAGATGAAGACGAATATCAGTATAAGTTGTGTTGATCTCTTTCTTTGACCTCTCATACAACAATCTCATACAGGAGGCCCAGACTCATTTTATTGCTGACCTATCGAAGGAAGGAGGTTTTACGATTTGTGTCTAAATCCTAGTAATCCACAATCATATAGACAACCTAAGTAGCAGGGGCTCGTGGCTAAGTAACAGCCGCACAGATCGATAGATTGATTTGACTTTCATATCGAGATCCCTCGAAGAGCACGTGAAATCGTCGGTTCCGGTTGTCAAATAAAGATCTTTGATAGCCGTTACGGATAGAAGCCAGAAAGTCTGACAGCCAGTCTAACTATGAAATATCGTGTTACCCAGTAACTGGATTATGAAGTTCGGATATGCAGTCGCTCTTTGTAAAATATAGAATGATATTAAGCTTAATCTGGAAGCCAACCCCAACGTAATTGGAAAAAGGCTAGGTGAAAAAAAGGTTGAACCCCTTTCCAGTCTCTTGGGATGTGTCTAACCAGGTGTTGCACAGGGGGTTCCAGGGTTGATCTCTTTAGAAGACCCGAAGCTCCCCTCCACGTGTTGATGGAGACCACCGGGAGGTTTTAGTGAGGTAAAAGGCAGAAAATATGCAAAATTGATAATCCATGTAGATTTTCTTTCAAACTTTTGTTTCTAATAATCTTTCATATTATTGTCATACATTCTGCATTTTATTACATTCTAAACCTTACGACTCCAATGTCAATATTGGTCCTGACCCTCTCTATTGATATAATTTCGCGGCACAAAGGACCAAATTTATTGTTCTCTACTATTGTTTAGCACTCAAGGCCCAGTCCTTAACAAAGCTTAATTGTAAGGGCTACGTGCATGAATTACACATGTCTCTATTTACTGTTGTACAATCAGCAGCATCAGATTAACATTTTTTTTTAATAGTGTAATTCATTTATAAATTCGTAATCTGTTGGCTCACTAATTACCAGACACCATAGATTTTTATTGTTATGAAGTATATTTTATACTTCTCCCATTCAAAGAGTTAAATATATTATTTTTAAATTAAACTAACTAAAGATTCTATGCTTTATTTTCGTCGTCATCACCATCTTCCTTTCCTAATCCCCGTTTATTTGAAGCCAGCGCAGCACGTCTTCTTTCCTACATATCTATCAGCCGTCCTCTTGGTCATTCTCAATTCTCATAGCCTACTCTTATAGCCACATCAGTCATACTAAAAGCTTTGGTTCTCTATACTACTATATGATTAATTCAAATTTTCCAAATAATAAACATTCCTTGGATAATTTGAAAAATTTAATCAGGGAGTCGCCGCCAAACTTTTTAAAATATGTATTTACCTATTTCATTATGTCGCTGACTGTACTTAGTAATATTTGATCCACGTTAGTTTGTCTCTATGTTTATTTGTGCTTAGGTAGAATTCTTAAGAACAAGCAACAACTAAAACTTCAAAAATGATTCGCCGATTACTTAGATTTCTTAATAAACATAACAGCAACACGCTTGTGTTTTCAGAAGAGTTAGGCAGAGGTATTAATAAAAAAATTAACTTGTCTCATCATCTTTATAGAGTCGTAGTAAACAACACGATTGTATTTTTAGAAGAGTTAGGCAGAGGTATTAATAAAAAAAATAACTTGTCTCATCATCTTTATAGAGTCGAAGTAAATAACAACTTGAATAGAGGCTAGTGTCTTAGTAGGTTTAACACGTGTTACAGATCACCAGGCTACCTTCTGAAGTGACTAATATTTTCGCTGCACATTAATTATACACTAGTGGACGCCCGCTGGCCGAAATTCGAGCATAATACATTTAAATTTTAATAAATATATATACAACTCACATACACACACACACTGACGCACACACGCACACACACACACACACACACACACACACACACGCACGCACGCACACACACACAAACACACACTCACGCACACATATAATATCTTTGACAATAGAACCTTACTATACTTCAAATTTATTTTAATTATATTGATTTATAATATATATATATGTGAGGGGGGGGGGCGCGTTATTTTCGTAAAAAGAGGTACAAAGTTTTTGCTTCGCTTATAAGTATAACGATTCTCAATCATTACTAACTAAAATTAGAATCAACAGTTTCCCCACAGCCACTGTCAATAGTTCATTCACACAAAGTTATTGACCCTGTGAAGTGAGGATTCGGCTTAGACTCAACTTGAGTTCAGTTCGGCTAATGCTGTTTGCTTTGCCCTCGTTTTTAGTTAGTGGTGGATTCTGGTGTTATGAAATTCAACAGCGTTTTTTGAGAAAAGTGGTCATATTAAGGGCTGGTTTTGAGGAATAAATTCCAATTTTGTTAGCTTTACCACAGAATACCTGCCAAAACACCTCATAAATATAACTTTGACACATTAATTATGATCGAATTTCAGTCAGTGGGCGACCACTAGTAATTAATAATGTGTGTAAATCGAGCATGTCATCGGCACGAAAAAAACGCTTCGCGGCGCGATGCAGCTGCAGTTTGACTTGCAACATCGCAGCGGACTCAGCTAATAACTAAAGGATCTGTTCGAGTTCGAAATTAGTTGGGCAATCCCGAAAAATGCACGTGAGTAGTAACCGGTGAACAATAATTAAAATTAATAATGTAGCGGTGATGAGAATGTTGAGATGGATGTGTTGAGTGACAAGAATAGATAAGGTAAGAACTTATCTAGAGGAAGTTTGAAAGAAGCGCCAGTGACAGAAAAGTTGAAAGGCAATCGTTTGTGTTGGTATGGACACGCGATGAGGACAGAAAGAGTAATGAATGTAAATGTAGATGGATGGAGGGAAAGAGGGAGACAAAAAAGATGGCTGGATTTTGTGAGAGAACCTCTAAAATAAATATAACGTGTATTGAATTGATTCAGGCGGTACCTTGCGGAATTCCACTACAATGGACGCAAATAAATCTAATTAATGCTACTTCCACAATATTGTGGGTAGTCATGCAATTACCTGTGCACCGCCCGCCCGCAATTATATGCACATACGCAAGCAGTGAAAAATTGTAACTACCACCAACTACTCTACACGTGTTTCGCCCCTCCACGGGGCATCTCCTGATGATGTTCTTGCGTATGTGCATATATTTGTGGGCGAGCGAGCGTAGCACAGGTAATTGCATGACTACCCTGAATATTGTGAAAGTAGCTAGATATTGTACTTATTTGCATCCGTAAATATATATATAGTTACGAACTCGCTTCTCATGAGTACGAAGTACATATTCAATTCTGTCTCGTTGGTCAAGTAGCTGCAAGCGTGTTTTCGGGGTTTTTCTTTTAGAAAACTCTCAGCAGAATTCAAGATAAATCTTTGAAATGCATTAACGCATGCTTAGCGAACTCTAAAGTTATTATATTAAAAGGAAAAAGAAATAAGAACACGGTCGTGAGCAGGATTCGAACCTGCGTCTCCCGGATATTTACCATCGGTGAAATGTCAGTGTCCACTCGTGTACACCTCTGCCTACACACTCAGGAAACACAGGCGTGATGCTATGTTAGAACGTAGCAGATCCAATATACTTAAAGCGTACTCATATTAATTGCGATATGGCTTTCCAATAACTATAGTGAAACCCTTTCATAGAGATACTCAAAAATCATACCCTGTATCCTTTGATTTAAGTGCAAACCTGAAAGAATACCTCCAGACACCATTGTATTAAGGACAGAGGCGTCGATTTTCGATAAATATCAACACCTACCTATCTGAATACCCCCGTCCCCCTATTTTTAATCTAAGATAAAGGGTACATTGAGTGCTTAACCATCGTGTCTCGCCAAAACTAACTTAACCATTCACTTCTCTTGTATCTTATTTTGAAAGCCATAAGATCATTTTTTTATATTTTAGGTGTGTTTCATAACTTTGTATCGCGATACTTAGGGACAATTTTAATGATACTGTTGTGAAGACTTTAATGTGTAGGGTTTAAGGTTGATTTTGGAGTGAATGAGGTGTCATTTTTAATGTGGGTTTTTCCGTATCTGTAGATAGTAGACTTGACAATAGGGCCTCTTGTTTCACCGGTCGCTGAACGCTCGGGAAGCGATTATAGTGCATTAGAAATAGCGATTTATAGTCACGTTTTTTTTTTATCAAAAATTGGTCTACTCTTGGCCATCAACTCGCCCTGGTAAGCGATGTTTTAGCCGAGAATGGAGCACGTAGATCCAGAAGAAATCTATTCATTCTAAGTAGAATGGATAGATTTGGGGAGAACGATAGTTGGGGAGTTGATGCAGCTGCCCAGACCCGTCTTCACAACGGTTGTACCGGACTACATTCCGAAACACGACTAGGTCGCTTGACGGCATGGCTTCGTCCGGTGGATTTTAACCAGTCGTGGCCTAAGCCTCCCACCAGAGTTGTGTTGCCTGTTTTGCACCATCCAAGGGCCACGTATAGGGATTCCATTTTAAGGTTGCGCACCTACGGACGTGGGCAACTCAAACCACAAAAATATTTTCATAACTTCAACTGTTTCTGTTACTATCGACATTAACTTAACTCTCTGCCAGACCGATTAGCCAAATATCCGGTGACGATAGTTTCCAAGGTTTAGATACAATATAGTGTCACTTTCAAGAAATTAGATTGCAGTCCCAAAGGACCAGATAGCCTAAAGGACCCATGGCTTGTTAATTTCGGAAAGTCATTATTACTGACAGAGAGCGTTTTAAAAACCGCTGTTCAACCACCACTAAATCCACACCCTACCCATCTGCCTGTCCCCTCTTCATTGACAATAGATTATCTACGAGCCGGACACTTTATTATAGCGTATTTTATTCACAAACTACGGCGTACAAACCGTGTTCAATGCACTGTAATGGACTGTAAGACAAACAAAGACTTTAACTAGAACAAAGGGTAGAATTTTGTAGGTATACAATACAAAGTATGAACTCACTGAATCTATTTTTCAATGCGTTTCTTTCTATCGTACTGTTTGCAGAATAGATAGATAGATACCTTGCAGAGTATCAGATAAGCTTCTATTAAGAAACTTTACGGTTGTTTTGCGTATGGAAATATTTTTTAACAAATGTAAGGTAGGGTAACAAACGCAGTAAAGGAGATCTTTGGAAATATTTTTTACTAAAACTAATTGAATTAAAATACGTAACCTTCCTTCTGAGTCAGTCGGGTAAGAAGGGTAGGTCTATTGGTGGCAAAGGCGACTGTCGAGTCTTGAGGTTGACAGTTTAACGTGCTCTCCGAGGCACCCGTCCGAGACCCCTCCGGTCTTGATATGAAATGATGGTCACCCATACACCGCGACCGCGCCAGACCGACCGCGGTAATCGCAGCTTAACCTTGATCACGAGCCCAAGCTTAAAATGTGAAGAAAAATATCGTGAGGAAACCAGCAGACCTGAGAGATGTTTTCCATGGTGTGTAAAACCATGTCAAAGACCTACGTTTAAACTCTGACACTAGGTTGTTCATCAACCACACGATAAGAAGAAGACTTTAGAAAGGTTAAGCTCATAAAGTACCTAAAGGTATTTTTGTATAATAAGTTTCGTGAAACACATTCATATTAATTATTGTTCACCAGTTACAACTCACGTACATTTTTCGGGATTGCCCGACTAGTTTCGAGAGGAACTCGAACGGAGCCCTTAGTCATAGCTAAACCCGCGGCGATGTCGCGAGTCAAACAAATATCGCCGCATGCTCAGCTCATGACTAAGGGCTCCGTTCGAGTTCGAAACTAGTCGGGCAATCCTGAAGAATACAAGTGAATAATAACCATTGAACAATAATGAATACCTAAAGGTATTATAAAGTACTGGTTGCTAGGATTCTTGCTCTATTTCCTGGGTCTTAGGACCGCATCGCTTTCAGAATGAATTGTGACAGCCCCACTCTTCATTATAGCGACTTAGTTCACTAAAACCGCAACATGGAAATTAATTTATGGTAGTAATATCACATCTACTGTGTGCCGTTATATGAATTTGAATATCATTTCTCTTATAAGTGAAGACTCCGGTTTCACTGGAGCCACAAGTTCAGAGATAAAATAATAATAATATTTGAATATTAGGTATCCATTATGTTACTAACAATGATCACTTTACATAAGTTACTGACACTGACATAATTATCATATATATATATATATATATATATAACCTTTATATGTAATTGTTGATCCAGTGCGAATTTGTAACAAATGTTGGTCCGCCTATTTCTTGTGTACATTTGAGTCTGGGTTAAGATAATGGATATACTTTGATCCCAATTCAAAAAGTACATGGTAACGCTGGATCTACATCGACCTGTTTTCGAAATACTTGCCATCGAAATATCCCATATAAGTTGATCCACTAACGGTCAAAAATTTTACACGGAAACGTCATTTTTAGATCCGTTGCATATTTGATATACACGCTACATTAGCCAAATCAATGTTGATCTGACGATACTGGAGCCACAAATGACTAGTTCGTGTGACAATTCAAACTGGAAATCTGGCAACAACGCACGCGGTGGTAGGGATAGTTTCGGGAGTTTGTAGCTGGGTTGACAATGTTTCTTTAGTTATTTCCAATCTACAATGCTTCTTCTTGCCCTGGTCCCATATCACTTGGGGTCGGCGCAAAATATTCTTCTCCTTCAGACATACATACATACATAAAATCATGCCTGTTTCCCAGAGGGGTAGGTAGAATTTATAGATTTCCATTTTGTACGATTTTGATACACCTCTTTCGCTTCATTCACACCCATCTATTGTTTCATGCATACACGTATATTTAGGGTACTCTTAACCTGGCCTTTCCTAAGGGCGTCTTCAATTTGACTTCGGTACGTTCCCCGAGGTCAACCCACATCAACACTTGCATGTCACACTATCTTAACATACTTTTCTCAATCCTCGTCACCACATCTTCTTTCACTCCATAACACTCCCTTATCTCACTATTCCTCAGCCTATCTCTAAATGTCACACCACCCATGACTCTACTTTGATGCTTCTTCTGCCGCACCCAACTTTCACTACCATACATTAAAATAGGCATGAACATTCTTCCATGAACAGCGAGCCGGTGCTTGGCGGACACCTTTCGACTGTTTCATTACTAGCACTCACTCTTCTTTCATGATAATTTACAATCAAGTTCTTCTCCTCCATTCTCCTCTATCAGTCGGAATCTAAACATTTACAATCTTACAATATTAAATGGAAAAAGAATACGGTCGCGAACAGGATTCGAACCTGCGCCTCCCGGATAAATACTCCAGGCGCTCTGACCACTAAGCCATCTCGACCTCTGCTCACCACCGCGAATTCTTCTTCCATATTTTAACACGTCTTATGGCGACGCCATAAGACGTGTTAATATTGTAACTTTAGAGCTCGCTAAGCATGCGTTAAAGCTTTTCAAAGATTTATCTTGAATTATTAAGGTAATTGCATTCTTTACGACATTGTATTAGCTGCAAAGTTGGTCGTGTCGGTTCGGTCACCAGTATAGGTACTGAATTGATTGCAATGACGTCGCCATAAGACGTGTTAAAATATGTAAGAAGAATTCGCGGTGGTGAGCAGAGGTCGAGATGGTTTAGTGGTCAGAGCGCCTGGAGTATTTATCCGGGAGGCGCAGGTTCGAATCCTGTTCGCGACCGTATTCTTTTTCCATTTAATATTGTAACTTTAGAGCTCGCTAAGCATGCGTTAATGCTTTTCAAAGATTTATCTTGAATATACAATCTTTTCTCTAATATCGTATTTTACACAATCCATCCATTTTTTCCTTGGTCTTCCCCTGCCTTTCCTTTATTAATTCTAAGGGTTAAAGCAGACTGACGCAGAGTCGAAGCGTCAATCTAAAATTTTCCTATCGACACAACGTAATGCACACATTTTTATCGCAATAAAAAGACGCGCGAATTCGACCGACTTGGAGAAGTTGGTAATTTTCATGCCACAGTACATAGCAAGGATACGCAAACTTTCTTCTCTTGACGGTTTGTAAGAGCTCTTGGTTCCTACTGACGCGCTGGAGAACTTTTACGCTTTTAATAATTCTTATTAACTAACTACGTACCTATATACATTAGTAATGAAATTTGCATAGAATGGCAACGTCTCAGTCTCTATCGACCAATAACACGTTTGCGTTGCTGTCATTGGTCCGTTTGAATCGGATCAACATAACACAACGTGGAATTGTATATTGGATCAACAACCGTTAACAAATTATCAGCTTCACGCGAATCCAAATGTTGATCTATTTGGAGCCACATTTGTTACTAAAGATGAATATTGGATCAACAAAAGACGGCCGGATCAACATACGTTTTCGGATCAACAAAGTGCTCGCCGGTAGTCGCCCCTGATCAACAATTAGCGGAACGCTATCTCTCTCTCTATATATATATATATATATATATAAATATGCAATGCACGCCACTAATATATATACCTACAAGCAATGCAAGGAGCATTGTAAAAGGTAATTTAGATATAAAAATCTCGTGTCACAGTGTTTGTTGTCGAACTTCTCCGAAACTGCTTGACCGTTTTTTTTATGTATTTTTGTGTATATTTGATAGGTCTGAGAATAGGTCGTAGCCTATTTTATACCTAGGTGATAATGGTGGCCCTACCCAGAAAATTTATATGGTAGAACTACGTTTGCGGGGCACGGCTATATTATAGGGTTTTTTTTACTTTAGGAACATTTTGTTATCTATTCTGCCATACAATACATGTTCTGTTTTTACACGACTGCCCAAAAAAGGAGTATTATGTTTTTAGGGTTAATGTATGCAAGTAAGAATGTGTTTGCTAGTTTCTTTACTCCACTATAACTTCTAAATGCCTGAACCGATTTCGAGTATCGTTAGAATCCTTACATTGTTCCGAGTAACATAGGTTAGTAAGATTAAAAAAAAATGGCAACCGTGATTTTTTTTATTATATTTCATAATCTTTATTCACTGAGTAAGTAAGTACCTACGTATTGTTATTTTATTAATTTGCAAAATAATATTTTATATAATTATTTATAATATTATTTATTCAAAAGGATATTCCAGATGCTGTGCATGATTACACTCGCATAACCTTATACAATGATGTTCGAACTTTAAAACAAACTCAGAGAGCGAGTTTGTTTTCGCATTTCTTCTCCGGGGTAGTCAGATAGGAATGGCCTTCTAGGTAAAAAAGTGATATGTATAAAAGAGTTTGGAAAAGACTAAAACAATAACATTTAAATATTTTCGGCAACTCGCTGATTTCATGGCCACATAATAATGCCATGTTTACGGAAATGAGGGGAAATGAATTTTATCGTAATCTTTGTAAGAAGATGAAGAATTAATGAGCGTTGAGACAGCCAAATTACTTGACTAATATTATTTTAAAGAATATCCCCCTTGAAATATTCTTAGGGGAATAACGCTGATATAAGTAAGTAGATTTTATCGTGATTATTTGTGTCTGAAATATTTGAAAAGGAATTTTTGTAGAAAGACTGAATGGAGCGACTGCCTATCTGAACTCCACAACCCAGTTCCTATGTAACACGATATCTTGTGGTATGACTGGTTGTCAGACTTTCAGGCCTCTGACTACCCATAATGGCTGTCATAGATCTTAATTTGACAACCGGGACCGACGACTTAACGTGCTCTCCGGGGCGCGGGGTCTCGGTGTGAAGTGATGGTCACCCATTCATAGACAGACCGCGGCAAGCGCAGCTTAACCTCGATCAATCCATCTGTGCGGCTGTTACTTAGCTTTCGTAGAAATTACATACTTTAATTTGACGGATATAAAAATATTAACATAATTCTCATAACTTCTTATCGTGTGGTTGATGAACAACCTAATGTCAGAGTTTAAGCCGTCCATAGGCCTCTGATATGGCTAAACATATTAAGAATCGAGAAAGTTTCTAAATAATAATAATAATACCTAATAAAAATATTTATTTAATGTAATACTAATAAGTAACGGAGGCGTTAATAAAAATGTACTCAAAAAAATTATTAAAATGTCTTTTTTCGGGCGGAAAAAAGGTGCATTCATGATAGTGTTGATGTACTCCTTCGGAATACTCAAATGGTCACAGATGGAACTTGATGCTCTGGAACAAGGGAAGGGTCCGTACATTACTGACCGCGTACCGAATGCATCACCCACGATCATTGGTGATGAGACTGTACATAATGCGGAAGTGGGGTCGTGGTTTTTTAAACGCTAAGACCCAACATAACCGTGACGTGAACAGTCTCAGAGATTATTTGCTCCGCGCTGAGGTGGATATGCACCGAGATGTGGTCACAGTGGATAAAGGACTCACCCTGCTCTCTTTGTTCAAAGAGAACTGGCGCAATCTTGTATTCTCAGTACCATAGACCACAAAGATGTTTAACAAAGCAAGGATCTTCATGGTCGTGTTTACCAAACCCTTCATGGGCCCAAGTTGATGCTATTGCGTCCGTGGCCTGGCTGCGTTTCAGTGATATTTTCAGAGAAACCGAAGGTTTTCCTTATGCAATTATGGACGAACTATATTTGAAGTACGAGCCGTCACAATATACTTCCAGTAATAACACGGTTGTCATAAATGTCGGGCATGCTACCGTCGTCCGAGGGAATCCATCCGACCCGTTATTTGAGGTTGTTCTCGTCTTGCTAACGGCGAGTACTTTCACAGAGACAAGGATTATCTACCAGGAACTTGCCCTGAAGTATAGACTTGTGGAATCGGAAGTACTATAACTACATGTGTGCCCAACTCAGTTCCTGAAAGTGGCTTGGTGAAGCAGTACTCCTAAATACGGCACGATTATTTAGAAAGTCTATCTCTAGCCCTAACTAGTGGTGGCTTGGACTTTGTTCCCGACGCCAGTAAAATACAACATTTTTGTTATTTTTAATTATATACATCTAGTTTTTTTGCAGCGTTCGTGGTCGCAGGATGACTTGTATCATTCTTCGACCAACGACCACGAATGCTGCAAAATAATCGAAGTGTCAGAAAAACAATAACCAATAATACACGCGATTAATCTGGTTAAAATTTGTTTTATTATAATGTGTTGTGATCGGGAAAATCTAAGATATTACTATATTACGATATTTAATTCATTATTTTTACTTTATATGTATTTATTTAGAAATATTAATCTGAATATATTTAAAAAATTAAGAAAAATGTACTCAGTACGTATATTTCACTCTACAAGAATTATATAGGTGTATAAAGGTGGAGAATCATATGAGGACCCTGTCGTCCTTAGAGGACCAGGCGGGAGCCAGCATCTGACTAAATATCGAACAAATTTGCTCGCCTCTTTTGGCGGGGGGTGAGGTAACACACAAGCACAAAAGAACTTTCATTAAAGCAACAATAGCTCTTGTCATTATTAACACACAGAAAAACAAACTAAACACAAACATAAAATTGTGTCACACACGATTAAAATCGTGTACTTTTATTGTACCCATACAGGTAAAAGGAATCATATGCCACAGAGGCGAGAGGGGTGCACCCTCTAAACCTACTCCAGTACTAATTCCTTCAAGCCCTTGACCTATGTGTATAGTGTATGATAAAAATATTCTAATTACTTATGGTCCTCGAACGTGTCTCTTTCGATATTCACGACAGAAAAGAGGTTTGTTTAATTTGAACATCTATTTTTACCGCAAACGTGACCATGCATATCTGGGACCATATAAAGTTCGCCATGAATTAATGAACACGGAAAAGAGATTATAAAACGTTCTAAAAATTTCTATACCCATCAAGTGAGTGCAAAGTTTCTGTGAACAGAGAAGAAGAATAATTAATGAGACAGTCAAATTACTTGACTAATATTTGAGTAATTTTAAAGAAAATATTCGTTGTGACTGTCTTATTAGTCTAGTGGTTGCATGGGCGACTGCCGAGCATGAGTCGGGAAATGTGTTATTGAGTTTTTCTGTTAGAAAATTCTCAATAACAGCCCGGAGTTTGGAACTGTGCCCGGTTGACGGCAATAGGCTCACCACCGTTACATGGCACTTAATAACAGCATTGGTGAGGGTGTACCTACACCCTGTGTTCACCTCTGCCTACCTCTATTCCAAAAGGCATGATGCTGATGAATAAAATATTCTTATGGAAATATTAAGCCTATGTTCCTAAGATTGATTTGATATCAATAAAGAACGTGACACTTTTTATCTCGGAACCCCGGTAAAGGTAAGCGAGGATTCTGTGGTTTAAATGCACCGTGTTTTCGAACGCCAAAAAAATAAACACCAATCTAGCCAACAGAACTCTCAATTAAAGCTAAAATACTTTTATACTTACAATAAAAACAATCTCAAATGAACATTTATTACGCTAAGTACCTAACTTATGTAATACCAAAGAGAATATAATACTATAGTAATACTGAACCTAAGATATTAGTTATATTTCTATGTACTGCACTGATACTCCATTAGTTCATTGCATGATCGATTGAGTGAACAACTGCACTTAACTTGGAATATTGTCAATATGTCATGTCGATATACATCATAGATTAATTATACTAATGTCAACTTCAAAAGGTAGAATCTAAATCTTGGTTTAAACACTCAAAGACTAAATCTAATAAATTGATTCTCCAGGTTTTTTATACTGGAAGACGCCATACGTCGACAAGAATATCAGCGCTGTAGGGTTGCTTTAAATTTAATTTAATATGTAGGTATGTACTTAAATAATAATTTTATTGTCAACCATGTGCTTAGACTAAGTATCAGTGATTACTATGTTTTTCTGTACTAATTTCGCACTGTGTGGGAATAAATATAACTTTCTTTTTTTCTTTCTTCTTTCTAAGTCTTACCGATTATTCCCATAATAAAATTGTAGTTTAAAGGTATTTTAGCTAAAATGTCTCTCAAGCCTGTTGTTAACCATTCATTGGCATTGAAGCAGTGATAGCCTAGTGGTATGACCGTTGGACTGACAAGTCAAAGGTGGCAACTTCGAATCTAGGGCACGCACCACTGTCTTTTCGAAGTCATGTGCGTATAATAAACCAATTATCACTTGCTTAAAACGATAAAGGAAAACATCGTGAGGGAACCAGCACACCTGAGAGATTTTCTCGATGGTGTATCAAGCCATGTCAGAGACCTACGCGTGATTTAAACTCTGATACTAGATTGTTCATCAATCACATGGTAGGAAAAAAATTGGCGAGCGTTACGTTTTTGACAATATTACTTTTAGGAACATTTATTAAATTGTGTCCACATTCCAAGTACTTAGCAATAAAGCCTTTTCTTTC
Source organism: Xylocampa areola (assembly GCA_935421205.1). Lineage (NCBI taxonomy): Eukaryota > Metazoa > Arthropoda > Insecta > Lepidoptera > Noctuidae > Xylocampa > Xylocampa areola. The sequence goes on from OW285223.1 coordinate 9,336,221, forward strand.
TTTTACTTTTCTGTATTTTATCATACTAAAGTTACAATATTAAATGGAAAAAGAATACGGTCGCGAACAGGATTCGAACCTGCGCCTCCCGGATAGATACTCCAGGCGCTCTGACCAACTAAGCCATCTCGACGTACCGTATTCTTTTTCCATTTAATATTGTAACTTTAGAGTTCGCTAAGCATGCGTTAATGCTTTTTCAAAGACATAACTTGAATTTTATTATACTAGCCCGTCACTTCGTCTGCGTGGACTCAGACTTGGGTCCAGCGGGGATTAAAAAGTATCATATGTATCATTTGGAGGCTGAGTTGCCCGTGTCCGTAGGAGTGCACCCTTAAAATGGAATCCCTACACGTGGCCCCTGAGTGATGCAAAACAGGCAACACGACTCGGTGGGAGGTTTCGGCCGCGGCTGGTTACCACCCACCGAATGAAGCTATCCCGTGAAGCGACCTAGTCTTGTTTTGGGATGTGGTCCGGTGCAATCGTTGTGGGAAACGGGTCTGGGTAGTTGCATCAACTCCCCAACTATCTTTCTCCCCAAATCTATCTACTCTACTTAGAGTGAATAGATTTCTTCTGGATCTACGTGCTCCATCTTTGGCCACATCGTCGCTTACCATCAGGCGAGTCGGTGGCCAAACGTAGATCGATAGATAAAAAAAAATGTCTCATTACAACTTTGAAAGTACAATGCAGCGCCGCGATGAATGGAGCTACGATCCCGGGAGCCCGGTAAAGGTTCGTGGGCGATCGTGTGGTTTTTAGTCGGTAGGAGTTCGGCACAGCCTCCATGATGGAAAATCCACACTTAAAAAAAGGCAATAAAGTACAACTGTCTCGTTGGTATAATGGTCCCAAGCGCGACTGCTGAGCATGAGGTCCGCGGTTCGATTCTCGGGTCGGGCAAAGTGTTATTGGATTTTTCTATTAGAAAATTTTCGATAGCAGCCCGGAGTTTGGAATTGGGCCCGGTAGATGGCAATAGGCTCACCACCTATTACATGGGTTTACCACTTAATAAAAGCATTGGTGAAATTTGGGCGTACAACTATGTACACCTCTGACTATCCCTTCGGGGAATACAGGCGTGATGCTATGTTATAAAGTACTTTTGTGCTAAATTTCATCCAAATCAATTCAGTAGTTATTGCGTAAAAAAGTAAGAAACAACTAACCATACATCACACAAACTTGCATTCATAATATTAATAGGATTTGAGTTATGAGATCGTCAGCTTTCGTAAACACAGTCCTTATTGTTTCAAATGCTCTTTTAATAATCATCCAACCTTTGCATATAATGTGCACAGTAGCCGCATGCGTCTAATAAAACCTTTTTATTGTCAGTCAACAACGTGACCAATACACTTGAAGACAGAATAAATGAACCATATAAAAAACGGATTTTTATCCTATCCCAGTTTACTTAAATGGTTTTATTTATTTATTGTCGTCGTTCTAAAATCATTAACAACTTTTTGAAACAACTTTTAACGGGATTAACCGCATGTTTTATTTGGTTTTATTCCTGATGTTTCAAACACTTTGCAGCGTCTGTGACTCATCCTGCAACCACGACCACTGCAGAGTGTGATCCGGTTCAAAGTTGTTTTATCATAATGCGTTATGATCGCGAAAACCAACTATTATACTTATTTTGAATTAATTTAAAATGCTACATTTCACATTTCCTGAAAGAAAAACTCAATAACACTGCTTGACCCGGTTATTGAACACAGACCCTCATATTCAGCAGCTGCGCTTGAGTCCAACATTATTAAGAATCATATTTTTTTCTAAGTATTGTATTTTTGTGACCTATAACGACATCTTGAACATTTTATATTTATACCTGCGCACGAAGTGTATTCAGAAATCTTCTATAACAAGAAAAAAAATTGAGACAACCATATTGTGTAAGTGTCACTGAAGCCTGCCATTCACACAGTATGCAGTTATTATTTTAAATTACTTACAAATTGATTTTTTTATGTACACATTAATGCTCCTTCTCCTCACTAATATTATTTAACCATCACTGTTGTTCTCATTTAGGGAATTTTGTTGTGAATTTCCTTCTAACCACAAACACAAGCACGGAAAGCATACCACAAAGAAACAAAATAGAAGACCGTTTTATTACATAGCCTACAATTTAAAAACATTGCCGTGCAGCTGCACCACTTATTATGGCATGCAGTGCACGTATGTACAATACACGTCACAGACAGATTTCCACCACTGTTGCGTCGTGTTTTGTTTTACCGCTTTATTTTATTACCGGCTCGAGATTGTTTATTAAAGTTTTAAATTAAAATAACATTTTTTGCTCAATATTTTATGAATAGTGACCGAGTATAAAATAATAATGTTGAGCATATCTGCTTATAATGTGGTAGTGTATTTATTTAATTCTTTATTGTACACCAAAATTTGCTAAATAAATCTAAGTACTTAACAATGAGCGGCCTTATCGCACACGGCATTTCTTACAGGCAACCTTGGGATGAAAACATGGGTCCTGGATAAAATGTATTTGGCCTTTGGGGCAATAGGTGGCTATGTACCGTGGGAGAGTCATGCTTCCGCACGAATGGACCGGCTCGACCGGAGTGATACCACGGCCTTACAGAAAACCGGCGTGAAACAACGCTTGCGTTGTGTTTCGCCGAGTGAGTGAGGGTATCGGATGCCCAAACCCTTTAAAAGGCCCGCAACGCACTTGCGACTCCTCTGGGGTTGCGGGTGTCCATGGGCGGCGGTAATCGCTTACCGCCAGGCGATCCGTTTGCTCGGTTGCCCCCTACTCCATAAAAAGGTGGTTATTAAATGTGTTATGTTTTGGATGCAAATAAATACAATATCTACTTTCACATTATGGGTAGTCATGTAATTACCTGTGCACTTACAATCACATCTGTTTCTCATTTGAGTAAGCAAAAATTCCACATATAGATTTCCACTTGCTATAATTCTGACAAACCTCTTTCGCTTCATCTATATTCATTAACCACATCGTGCATGTTTGAGGTTCAGGTGAATTTAACACTTATCATTAAAACATACCATTAAATTTTTTAAAGAAATTGGTGTATTATATACAGAATGACTAAAACAAGGTTTCTATGAAATTTACAGACATTTTGGTAGAGAAGGAAGGGGGAAGGTAGGAGGGGGTAGGAAGCTCTCTAGCGCTTAAATTATACAGAAGGATTCTAGAACCACTGAAATAAGAAAGGGGTAGAACAATAATTTTATTTTTTGTAATATTTTTATACTTATACAGTTTTCAATATTTTGTATGCCTTGTTAAAGTTTGTCGGCAAATACGGGATATTTGCATAGGAAGTGTATTATTTTGAATAAAAAAATGTAATATGCCTCGTTTTGGTCCCAAGCGCAACTGCTGAGCATGAGCTCCTGGGTCAGCCGAAATGTAACTGAAAATTTCTCAATAGCAGCCCGGAGTTTGGAATTGCACCTGGTAGATGTCAAACATGGGAATATATAATAGTATTGGTCGAATGTGGATGTAGAGCTGTGCACACCTCTGCCTTCACCTTTTTTAAATATAGGCGTGAAGCTTAGCGTAATTTTATAATTTGTCCGATGTTTGTTAGAGCAGACGACTCCTGTCCTGAAGTAGAGACTGATTCGCGACCTCTTCATTTAATTTTTTTTCTTTACTGCGACATTAATAAAAAAACTATAGTTAAAATCATATGATCTGGACTTCTGGAACTGGCCTCTTAAAAGGACTCAGAGCCCCCTTCAAGTGCTGATGGTGACCACCGGGGTGGTTTAGTAGTGAGGCAAGAGTCCCACACTCCCTAGTTTATATGACAGGGCGCTTTTTTAAGAATCCCCATACCAAAAAGATATGACCTGGACAAAATTAGCGCAAAACAGGGTAAAAGACTTAAACGCTATATAATAAAAGGGAGCCCTGCCTTCTCCAAATTCTTCGTAGCTCGTCGTCAACTTGAAGAGGAACACGTCGTTTTGAACTTTAATTGCCCGTGGCCCACATGTCCCGTTGGTTTTATTACCGCTTCACATCGAGAACTGCGCTTTATATCAAGTATAGATGTTATGTTAGATTTTACCAACGTCAGAATAATGATACACATAGCATTAATTGAAATTTTAATTATTGAAAAGTTACAAGCAATACTCGAGCTGGGCGTGACAGTACTTTGCTCTCGGCCCAAGTCGTCCCACAATCGGAGAATCTCTCTTCTGGACTTAAGTTGCCTTGGCTGACCTTTACATAGACTTCAGACTCAGGTTGGCCGAGGTAAGGAAAACCTGCTCAGTGGGGATACATAAAATATTCCAACCTGGAGTGCAGGTATGGTGCTGTTCCGTAAACGATGGATCACTTGACATCGTGCCATGTGTGCCCTTTTTTTATTTCGGGGGGAAACCTTCAAAAGGCGCCCGGTCTATGGGGATAAAACCGGGGAGTGTGGGATTTTTACCTCACTAAAACCACCCCGTGGTCTACATCCGCACTTGAAGGGGAGCTCCGGGTCCTCTTAAGAGACCAGCTCCGGAAGCCCTGTGTGCCCTGCTTGTTAACTGGCCTCATGGGCGTTACTAACAATGCGGTTGTCATAGCGGAGTTTTGGGCTGATACAGTTTGAATTGCCGTCGATATGCTAAGAAGAACATCAATTTTAATGTTTAACGGCTTCTCTATAAATTATAATTTCATAACTGTCTCACTGCAGGCTGGGCATAGGAGTCTTTCCCCTCTGTGCCTCGTAGAGCACGATATACCATCAGTTCCGATTGTTAAAATATATATGTTAATTAAACGTTACGCGTAGCTAGGAGCTTGAAAGTCTGATCTGATGAGTTTTAAATATCTCGTGGATATTGAGAGGTCAGACAGGCAATCGCTCCATGAGGATGTGCCTCAAAATCTGGCAGCCATTCTTACGGGGTGCGTCTCATAACGTATAAACTCATTTGGTCTAATTTCATTTTATTATCGTTCATAAGATATAATCAACGTGAGATATGGCACTGTTGATATAATTTCTTTACATATAACATTTATTTATTCTAAAACTTAATAAGTATAACGTTGTTGATATAACGTTTAAGTAATTGAAAATCATTTGGTCTAACGTTTAATATGTATATTGTTTATTTAATCGAAAATCATTAGGTCTAACGTTTAATATATATAAAAAACGTCATTATGGTTAACACCCCGACTCAGAGTACCCCGACTCGGATAGGTTAGGTTAGAAGCGAGCGGGAAAGAGCGGGGCTCCGTCGAACTATCTTAGCGCAGGTGGTAATCAGTGACTAGTTATGTTTAATATCTACTTAGGTTATATTAGACCAAATAAGTTTTATATCTTTTGAGTGGTATGTCAAACGATTTTATATTTAATGTATGTTATGTCAAACGATTTTATATATAATGTATGTTATGCTTATAAAAATTAGTTATTTTAAAATTATATCAATTGTTCATTATATTAACTAATCGCTATATTAAATAATATTATAGTTTCCGTTGTTATATGTTGTTAATATTAGAGATTTTGTTGTTATATCATCTATTACTTACCCATTCTTACGAGTACCAACTGGAGGTATTGTGTTACCGAGGTGCCTAACTGCGTGGGAAGTGGAGATCAGATAGGCCATCGCTCCATGTATAATACTGGTAATAAGCTGCATCCGCAAATTTCATCAAGATCTGATCATCGGGTCAAGAATGGTAACAGTCAGAAACGCTTTCGAATAATTATTCAATGTATTATGTATAGATGTGGCGAAACTAAATTTATATTCTATTTCATTTCCTCCAACTTCTTGAAACCTAAACCCCTTATTCGAAACGGTTGATCCCTCCAATCAGGTTTACTAGCAATATATTCATAACGTTTTCCAGCAGTACTCTGTAACAATATTTCGAGCTATTCCTCGTGAAGAGAATTCTGTTGGAGTTTTCTTTTTCAATTTCAAACTGTCTCTAGTCTGGGGCTCGCGAAACAAGTGCGGAAGTGGGGGTCGAGACGATATTAAGGAGGATAAGGTTATTTTAGACGATTTATTTTATCATTGGTTGCTCGTGGCGAAGTAACAGCCGCACAGAACAATCGATCCAGGTTACGCTGCGCTTGCTACTGTCGATCTTTGGATGGGTGATCATCATACCAAGACCCCTCTGTGCCTCGGAGAGTACGTTTAGCCGTCGGTCCCAACCAGAAAGTCTGCACACACGTCACACCACGAGATATCGTGTTACCCAGTAACTGGGTTGTGGAGGTCAGATAGGTAGTGGCTCCATGTAAAATACTAGTATTAAGCTGTATCCGGTTTGACTGGAAGCCAACCCCAATGTAATTAGGAAAAGGGTAGGCAGATAGAAGCTGCATCCGGTTTGGCTGGAAGCCGACGCCAATAACTCTCCAAAAGGAAAAAAAACACTGAATACTTACATCATAAGAGCGTGCCTCGGAGAGCACGTTGCGCCCTGACACTTGACAAACGAAGATTTATGAAAGTCACTTGTCTAATCTGAAAGTTTTGAGTCTGTGATAACGTCAAAGTGACTTTTTAATTGCAAATGTGTTTTGCAATTACGCCTCTGCTATTGCGTTCATTAGCAATCGCACCACAAATTTTGTAATCTATTTACATTCTACGACGATTGAAATGTTAGTTTAAGATCAAGCTTAGTTACAATGATGGTAAAAGACAGCAACGCTGTCAATAGTTTAGTTTACTACATCAGAATTGACGCCATTGTTACCAAATCAAACGTGTACGCAAAAAAAAACAATTTCAAGACTTGTCACAAAGCGGCGAAGATAAATAAAAGCATAAAAAATACATTCATATCCACACTAATCTTATGTATATCAGAGCGACGCGATGTCTAAAATTCGCTGTTATAGGGAAGCTTCGAAAAAAGACCAGCAAGACACTCTGTCTAATAGAATTTAAATTGTCCTTCCCTTTAGTGTGTTTATATTTTGTCTTATTTGCATGCTTCAAGGTATTTGGATTTATTTTAGATCTACTTACTAAGATTTATATTTAATAGCAGAATGCCTCGTACAACGGTTGAGCGTGAGGTTTTGGGTTTTTTCCCAAATCAGGCATCGTTTTTGAGATTTTTTAGCCCGGTATTCGGAATTGTGCCCGATTGATGGTAATCGATAGGTCAGTAATCGAATTCGCTATCTCTTGTGACCTCGAATTGATAACCACTTTGCTGTAGGTACTCACATTGCTTCGTAAACTTTACGATATTTTAGCTCATGGTAAACAAATTATTGACAACGCAATGTTCAACAAAATGACCATCTTTTCGATATCAACTGTGATAGCGAATACACCTGCATACACAGACTCCTCTATGAAACCAGCAAATCGGTAGACAAACAAGAAACATATTTAGCAAAATAAAAAGTTCTCATATCAATATCGAAACGAAAAAAAAAGAAACAAAAGCCAGAAAGCAGAATCGTCGCTTGTCGTCGTATCACAGAATTCAAGAATATTGAAAATAGAATTAACGTCAATCGAGTGTGGCCTGTTTTTTTCACAAAGCTTGGAGTTATTGGACCGTGAGTGCGCGTGTATCGGAATTTGATACAAAAATATCTTTAGAAGGTTGTATAAATACGGGGAGGCGATTTTCTATTGTTTAATTAATGTAGGTAAAGTAAACAAATATTTTCGTTTAGCTTTCGTGAGACTTAATCTTTTTTTGTAGGTATTGTTTACGCTGTTACATTCATTTATTGAGATGACAATATATACGTAACGCCACATTTGTTAATTACAAATGTCGAATCGACATTTATTTGTCGATATAAACGCCTATGGTAGATAACTTTGCATTCTATATTACGATTAGAAAAAAAAAAAAAAAATCCTGTAAGGCGACTGCCAAATTAAAAGCTAGAAGAGCTGTCATGCTCTTCTAGCTTTTAATTTGGCACGCAACGTAATTAAACTAATGCAGTAAAGGGAATAATATAGCCACAGATTATAGCGAACAGATCCGTTATCCGTCAATTTGATCATTTTAATCGGCAAGGGCTCAGACTGTAACGATTTCTGCGAGTTGTAAATCATAATTTATGGGGGATTATTCATACCCACAGGAAAAGGAGTATAGCCCAAAAGGAGACGGCGAGATGAATTGAATGCCACCTAAAAGGCTGACCCCAAACCGTCATTGACCGGTAAAGTTTAATGAGGGAAGGTATAAGCCCATAATGATAATAAATAATTATTACCAAGTGACCTAATCATATTAAGTTATTAGCCTATTTTGCACCAGTTAATAAAAATAAACAGTACATATCTCAAATGATAATGAAGTACGAAGGAGAAAATAAAAGGTGAGTAAAAGACATATTTTAACCACAGGTACTCTTTTATTTACTCGTTTATAATAATAATTGATAACGCTCGGACGTTCAACGCTCGATTACAGCTGTGGACGTTCGACTGTAGGTGAGTATTGTCGACTACGCGCGGAGGCAGGGAAGTAAGAGCGCTTACACAGCAAAACGATACTATCTTGACAAAATTATGCTGTCAAATAACTTCTTTGTTATATTCCATGACGGAGAGACGGTTGAGTGACGGCTCCAATGATTTTAATCTGGGCGTCTCCGACTTTTCGTGGGCACATTTATCCCCTCATTATGCCAAGTCAGGGGCTTCCGGTTAGCTTATGCAACAGATAAGCTTCTTTACGAGAATTATTAAATTCAAACGATAACGTGTCCTAACCAAATACTTGATCAAGTCTAAAACACATTCTACATTTCCTTCTTCCCTCCTCATCAACTTTTTCTCCGCACTCCATATGAAAAAAACTGCTACATCTTATACATTTGATTTCATTCAGTACATTTTGGTTACAAACAACACATAATTGCAAAGTTTCTTCCATTGCAAGTGGATCTTCTGTATCTAGTTCCTCTGATACAGGTGCGTCATTTAAAGTAAGTAGCTCCTCTTCATCTCCAGTAGAAATAGAGTCTGAAGATTCAACTAGATGTATATTGCTTGTAGGAGAACTTCGTATGGGAGAATCTATTCTATCTTCTCCAGATAAAAATTCTACTGGAAGATCTTTTTCAGAAGAATATTCTAATGGAAGATCTTCTTCGGAAGAATCTTCGACAGGAGATTCTTCTATAGTAATGCTTTCTACAAGATTTTCCACAGATTCCTCTTTAATAATGGTTTCCAATAGAGGATCTTTAACTGATTCTTCTTGAATAATGTTTACTATTAGAGGATCTTCACCAGAATCTCCAAAAGGATAAGAGTGAGACGATTTTAAGCCATCAGTTGCGATTTCTGGTAAATCAGGGATGGTACTTTGTTCCAAACTTTTAAACACTTTACTAAACGGTGATTTTTGATCGTGTCCATTGATTTCATTATTCATTTCCCACTGGAGAGCATAACAGCCAATTGCCCAGTTTGGAGAATCATTATCTTCAATCCATTTCATAAATCTTTGTTTTAGACGATCAATTTTTTCAGGGTCCGGATCTATTATTACAATATCTACTTCAAAGGGTGAAAACCATGCTAGTTGTTGGACTTGACTGATTGATAATTCGAACATAGATCTACTAATAAATATTTTTCTAGGGGGCCCGAAATCCATAAAAATTGTAAATAGCTCCATACAAATTTCTGTTTGCATCGTATCCATGCTTAGAGGTCTCAAGTGCTTGTAACCAGTGAACAGATCTTCATAAACCATTATGTGAGTGAACGCGAAATTCTTTGTAAAAACCATTGGTATAAGGTCTAAAGCGCATCGATAGTACGGTTTGTCTTCTCCCAAACATATCACGCAGACTTTATTTATGCAGTCCACAGCAAAATTATTTACTGAGTATTTTTCTCGCAAAATGAAATTGAGGGTCGTTGAATCAGGATGACCATGCTCAATATGCGCTGACCAAGCAATATCAAACCATTCCTCTAAAGGTATAACCACTTTAAATTCTCCGTGGGAATTTATAAATAAACGTTCTTCTTCATTATAAACTCCAATTTTATAATTAGTTTGCTTTTCCTTACCTGATTTTATTCGTTTCACCAAATCATTTAATAAATTCCGACGAACTAAGCTGTGAGTTACTAATATTTTTTCTCGTAATACAACATTCAAGGATAAGTAATGTTCTTGTAGTTTTTTATTATAATCACTTTTCGTAGCCTCCATAGCTGCATCGGTTAGATAAAACGAATGCGTTGTACATTCATCGACATTTATTATTTCACTAATTTTGCTTGTTGATGCCATTTTGTAAAACACGTTGTATATGATGCACGTCTAGCGATGAAATGATGCCAATTCGGTAAAAACGGACCTAAACGGAAATAAAATTATAACCTAAAAAAGCCTTAAAATGACAGAACGATTTCCGTACTTACGAATAAGATATTATTACGACTTGAAGCCGTAATATTGGAAGGGACTAGGATGAAATGGCATTATTTCAACATTGCAAAGAGTAAGCGAGATGAAGAGAGACCTACATCGTTCCGGGTCAGTATATTATTAAATATTTTGCACTAAAGTTAAGTTCCTTTTTTGTTTGTTAAGATTATTTGATTACAGTTATTATAATTATTAGTTACCGGTGTTTAGCAAGTTAAAATAAAACAATTTTTATGAAGGAATAAGTACGACATATTTTTTATGCATAAATTAATTAATTAAAATTGTAATGCAAATGCCAAGATTCACACTGGGCACTCTCAGTATTCCAATAAATGTGTATACTCCATTTACCAAGATACACACTGAACGCAATAACGCTAATGACTGAGGCAACAGCTAATGACAGTTTGACATGTTGTTGATGTTGAATGAGTCTATATTTTCATAAATCTTTGTATTTTTGTTCTGCGTGATTTATTTGATCATTTAAATAAATACAATAACGTAAATACAATATAACAGAGTTTTGACGATATCACGTACACGTTAAACTGTTGTATTGGATTTAAAATGTAATAAAGATAAAGTGACTTCTGAGTTCTACAACAAAACAGTGGTTAGGTACATTCTTTGAAATGGCTACTGCTCATCTAGAAGATACGGGATCAGGAGAACAAATTTTGAACGAGGAACAACACGAAAAGTAAGTCCCTAGGACGACCCACTGACCCTTAGTTCAGGTTAATCTATTATCACAACCCAGGGCTTTTCTCAGAACTTGTACTTAATATTCGGTGTAGCTTTAAATTCTGCAGTTGAATAGGTAATCCTTCCTCTACATGTTAGTGATATTATAGTGACTAGGAAACAAAGAATATACATAAATAAAAACCTTTAAAAGAGGATAGATCTTCTTACCAAGAAGACCAAAAAAGGAATGCTTATTTATGTAAACCAGTTTGTTTTTGTATATGGCCATTTAGAAATCACTATTGTTTTGACATCTTAGGCATCTAACAGCAATAGGAAAAAGGTTGTATTTGATGTGTAATGGTGAACAAAACAATGTTTGTATGTTTTAGTTTTAAAAACTATTCTGGCTAAGTTACTTATTGATACATTGAAAATATTATCATTTTGTGGAGGGACACTAAGCTTATTGTAGGTACCTATTTATTCTCTGATGGGTTAGGAAAAAGTTGTATACCGTCATTTTAACTATACCATCTACACTAATATTATAAAAAGGAAAGATTTATATTTTTGGAACAAATAAACTCAAAAACTACTAGCCCGATTATAATAATTCTTTCACCATTAGAATGCTACATTATCCTTGAGAAACATAGGCTATATTTATATAAAAATTTGGGATATATTAGGAATCCCTACTAAAACTTCAATATGTAATTGAAAGTTAAAAAAAAATTGCCATAAAATGTCTTGCATCTCAAGCGCTGCGGAAACTATTGATGATATACATAATACAAAAAAAAAAATAATACAATACATGAGCTCAAATTAAATATGTTAAAAATCTAAGGTCTATCATCCATTGAGGATCTGTAAGTTTGGAACAGGTTTCATCTTTAAAGAATATATCAATATCTACAAAAAACTTTACGATACCATGTGTCCAACTTGTATTTATGTAACTATAACTTCTTTTGGAAAAGGGTTCCTTTTTTTTTTAAAAAAAACATTGTCCCACACTAGGAATTGCTTCCTGTATCGTGGGTGCGTTAATAGACATATAATCTCACAAGCACAAAAACACCCAGACCTGGAGCAATTATCTATAGATCGTACAAATATTTGCTCCGTGCAGGAATCGAACTTGCAACACGCAGCGCAGCAGTCGGTCTCTCGACCACTGCGCCAACCGCGCTGTCTTTGATTTGAATTATTATTAGACATGAGACCCAAGAGATTTTAACTGCTTCTCAATAGTATTTCCTATTGGTGTGATTTTCTCATCCTCATAGATACAAATCATTATTAAGCTGTTGGCTCGCTCATTAGCAGACACAATAGATTTTTATTGTTATGAAGTACGTATTTGTACGTGGCTGAGCCAAAGGGTTGTACTGTAATTTTATGTATAGTTTATTCTTTCATGTCATTGCCTGTCATGTTGGGTACATCTTTTTGATGTGTAAAAATATAATTATCTGTGTGTGTTGTCTTATTTTTTTTTTTCTTAAATTCAATTTGTCTATTAATTTAAAATAAATATTTTGGGTTGAAAAACATAAAAAAAGTAATAACACAAACCTTACATAAATTCCTAATAATTAATTTAAAATTTATACACTATCATCATTTAAATGAAAAATTTCTTTTTATGTTCAAAAATTAACAAGAGAATTAAAAAATAAACAAGAAGCTGTAATAGAATTAAAAGAATATTGACAGATTTGGCAAGATTCTTCTTGCATAAGAGGGCTGTTTACTTAATTACATTGCATGTGATTGTAAACACATTAGTTAACTTTTTTTTTATTAGTTATAGGCTTGCGTTTGACCGCCAATAATAAATAAGGTGTAAACACGTTTGGATCTCATGGTTCCTGTCATTTTTGTGTTTTTGGTGTACAATAAAGAGGATTTATGTTATGTTATGGTTATAACATCAGCTGCTATTCTTGATTTAAAATGCTGTGCGACAGTGCCTATGCTTACAATTTATTAAAATTAAATGGTTTTGGAGAGATTGCTTAAGAGGAAAATAAATTATTTGATACTGTCTCAAAAGTATAAAGCAGCTGAGTGTGAGATTCTGTGTTCAGTTACCAAGTCAAGCAAATGTAATTGTGTCAAAATTTTACCTGATAGATGGCATAAGAGTACCTCAGCCCATCCCATCATTGAATACAAGTGTGATGCTAGTATGCATTCCAAATATTTTTTTAAATAAAATAATATTCCAAGGATAATCATTGGAAATTGAGTTAACTTTTGAATGTGTCATATTAATTAATCTATTGTCAATGAAAAGTAAGGTAGGCTATAAATTAAATGAATATAAATTAAATGGCTAGGTTTTAAAATATTTGGAATGTGCAATGTTATTCTTTAGGTACCAAGGATCAGTAGTGAAACTACACTAAAAAACGTTTTTCACTCAAATCTATGTTTATGGGACTTGACATGATTTTTGTACAACGGAGAAAGGGAAATTAGGTCTCAGGAAATACATTGTTGAGTAAAATTTATTTTTGATAAGAATTGTACTGCTTAAGTGCTTGAAGAGTACTGATCCAGGAGGGACTGGTTCAATCCCCCTTGTGGTTGTGGTTTTCTATTAAAAATAAATATAGTATACTTTAGAGTCGACTAAATATGAGCTAATGCATTTTACAATATATCAGTAACTATGTTGTTGATTGTAGAGAAAAGATAAACCATATTTAAATTCCTCTTTTCTGCAACAGGACTAAATCAGCTCTTAACCTTTCGGCTCAGTAACGTACAGATCTGTACGTTGTAACAATAAAAATCTATTGTGTCTGCAAATGACTGACGTAACAGCTTAATGGCTAAATACTGAAACCCTACTCATTTTTACTACTGGCAGCCCTATATTGTGGTATGACCATTCAAACCCAAAGAATACACCCCTGGGGCCTAATTCTGCTAATTTACCAATGCTTCAGTTGAGTGTCGATAGTGTGTCGATGGAATGATTTTAGTTAATTGGTAGTCTGCTAGCTTAATAAGACCACCGGTCTAACTAAAATCATTCCATTGACACACTATCGACACTCAACTGAAGCATTGGTAAATTGTTTAGAAAAGTGTTTTTATAATATTAAAGATTTCTTTATGACATAGTTAATTTCATTATTGTTATGGTTTTACTGGCAAATTTATTCTTTTTAATAATTAATTAATGCGCTAATTCTAATCTACTGATAATTATATACTATTCCATTCTATTGGGGGTGTACAATTGTGTGCACCTCTGCCTGCCCCTTCGGGGAGTGCAGGCGTGATACTATGTTATGTTATGTTACATTGTATTTCTAATTATAAAATTTTGCATGTTGGGCATATTGTATTATCTTTCCCGACGCAGTATGTGAGACTAAAATTATATGTATACCAACCTATTGTAATGCACCATACTTCAAGCAAATAAAATTCATTCATTCATTCATTAGCAGAATTAGGCCCCTGACCTTTTGTCATCATGTGCATATTACAAATTGGACCAGTGAAGGAAAAAATTGTGAGGAAACCAGCCCATTTGAGAGATGTTCTCAATGGTGTGTAAAGCCATGTCAGAGGTTGTTGGGTGCTTGTTCTGGGTACTAGGTTGTTTATCAACCACATGTTAAGAAGATCACTGTCGCTTTGCCTTGAAGTGACAGAGACAGCACTAGATTGCAGGCTACATAAATAAATATTTTGAAGTTATATTTTTTGTGGAAAAAGAATATGGTCGCGAGCAAGGAACCTGTGCCTCTCGGATAAATACTCCAGTCTTCTGACCACTAAGCCATCTCGACCTCTAAAGTGGGAATGTGATCATATCTGCGACAGTTTTAATTGCGACTCCTACCGACAAAAAAAAAAACAATTTAAAACTTCATAAAAAGCACGCCTATTTTGTGTGAATTTATCTCGGAATAACATAAGGATTCTATCGATACCCTATATATCTAAATCGGTTCAGGCGTTTAGAAGTTATGATGGAATAAACAAACTCACAAACATACACACATACTAAATGAACCCTAAAACATGACACTCCTTTGTTGGGCAGTCGAGTAAAAACCACATAGTCTTACTCTAACCTTTACCAAGGGTGGCAGCTGTATTCACTGCGACCCAAGATCAGGGTAAACTTTTTTTTTTCGGAATAATGGCATGTACGTCCTCATACTCCATGATAATACTAATATTCAAGCTGCTGTAGTTTCAAATTTGTCCACATATCTCAATAACTAACTTAGCTACATGCCCCTACGTCAATCAATTGATTCGCATTCGCAATGTGCAATTGTAGTACCAGTAATCAATGTTTCTTTTCAATTCCCGATCACAGTATAAAAAAGGGTAAAAACTTTAAATTGAATTGATTAACCGACGGCGGAAAAAGTTGGTCCATTCATCCTCTGAGAGCGAAATAGAAAGTAAATATTGTTCCTACTTCGGTCTGAGTTTGAGTCTGAAAAAGAGGGGTGAGCTTTATAAGGCTCCCCGTTTTCAAAGAGAGGTAAAGCTCAGAAATCTAAGACTGTGCAACTGGAGAAGTACTATTATCTTGCAGCAAATCGTAGACACTGACTTTTTATTGTGTTGCGTTCCTGAAGAGCAATGTCACCATTAAAAAAATCAAATCAAATTTAAAATATCTTCAAGATATGTCTTTGAAAAAGCATTAACGCATGCTTAGCGAACTCTAAAGTTACAATATTAAATGGAAAAAGAATACGGTCGCGAACAGGTCGCCATAAGACGTGTTAAAATATAGAAGAAGAATTCGCGGTGGTGAGCAGAGGTCGAGATGGCTTAGTTGGTCAGAGCGCCTGGAGTATCTATCCGGGAGGCGCAGGTTCGAATCCTGTTCGCGACCGTATTCTTTTTCCATTTAATATTGTAACTTCAAAAATATCTTTATTCAAATTAGAAATGACAGTTTTTGAACGTCATACATTACAATAAGACAGTCCCCAAAAACGTTTTGGGGACGTTGGAAGAACCGTTTCTCCCCTCTAGTGCCGGTGCAGCGATTCATTTCACAAGATCGGCAAAACACGCGTAATACTCATCAAGCGGCTCAGAAGATTATTTTCCACCTTAACGGTTTACAAAACTACATCGAAGTAAATTGTATCTAATTTCCATATTTATTTTTAGGGCCACACCAAACACGCAGGAAACACAGTCTAATACAGAGACCGTTGCAACACATGCAATTGACACTGATCATGATTATGGTCATACTTCAGAGGCGGCGAAACCTAATAAAAAGGTGTACCGAGTAGACATCGAGAGGAAAGTGATGCGGCAGCAAGGTAATTTATAACCCTACTGATTCTTCTTTTTAGTGGGGCTGGGCAGGACTACCTGGCAAGTCGAAGTGATGACAGGTGGAGTAAGGCTGTAACCGAATGACGTCCTAGAACAGAATGCAGGAATATTGGTCGTCTGGCGACGTGATGGACTGATGATATTGTTATCATCGTTGGTAAAGCCTGGATGAGACTAGCCCAGGAGCGTGGAGATTGGCACCAGCAAAGAGAGGCCTAGTAGTGGGTGAAGTTGGGCTGAGATAATGATGAGGATGATAATGAGGAACATAAGCCATTGGCCTCTTACCTCTTTCATTTGGATGTCTTGAGTTTACGTGATTTCTACTTTTTCCTTCACTTTTAGACAAAGCTTCCAAGTCTTCCGCTGGCTCTATTTCCTTCTGTTTTCCTATTTCTGTAATCTCACTTTTAACTTGCTTTTTATTTTTTCAGACCCTAAATTGACTAGGCGGCAGAAACGTAAACGTACTTGGACCAACTTGGTGCGCCAGTGTAAGTTTCGCTTTTAATATAAAAAGTATTCAATTATAACTGACCGGCGGTTTTATATGGCCTTTAATTACTGGTATTTGATATGGTCTACGTAAAAGTCGTGCCGATCTGGTATCGCCTTGCGACAGGTCGTTGAGCTCTCTATAATATGGTTGATCTACACAGTGACTGATGCATTTGTGCTGTCAGTAGGACAGTTCAACTCGAATTTGCCATGCCGCTTTCTTGAAAGGCCGTTTCCAAATGTGTACCATGTAGGTTACATGGTAACGGTCACATTGGCTTAAACAATGATGTTTGGACTTTAAAAAGGACGGGTACCTCGAGTTTGTTTTAGCATTTCTTCTCTGAAGTAGACAAATCGGAAATGCGGCGCCTTCTACATAATAGTGACAAGTAAATGACTTTGAAAAGACTTATTGACTGAATTACGGTTAAATTTAATTTAATTATACCTGCTTCATAAGTCTCTGCTTCATAAGTCTATTTGTCGCAAGCGAAGCTGCCGAGCTGAAGCTTCCACGATGAAGTTCTCTGCGTAAGATAACATAGCAACATGTACCTATATCCCGAAGGGTATGCCTATTGCCCAAGGGTATGGAGGTATACGCTATTACCGTTTTCAAGTGGTACTGAAAATCTCACATCAGAAAAACCCAATAAAGCTGATCGACCTCAGAATCTAATACAGGGCTTCACGGACGGTAGCAGTGTCCGTATCCTCTAATCAATGATGCAATTTGCAGTCTACAGTCCAACATATTATTCTTTGTTTTAGGTTACAATTCGGAGACAAAAATACATAAAAGTATCGCGAAACGAACTCCATACTTACCACACAATAGACACTACTGGTCAAAGAAAATAGTAGAGATAATACCAGGTCATGATCATAAACGTACGGAAAACATCTTGAGATCCATCAGAGAATCTTTAATAAAGAGGGACATGGTTGGGGTGAGTGATTTTGGTTATATGTTCAACACTAAAATGCAATAAATGATTAAATATAGAGTACTATTAGTAAATTGGGTCCATTTATTTAAATATATCGGTGTTATATCGGACGGAAATTTGGTATTGCTGTATATTTTTAGCCGAAACCAAAACCGAATTTCGGCCTCTATTATGGTTTCGGTCAAAACTTTTTACTGTTAAAAACAAAATGTAACATTTTATTTAGAAAAATTATGTAAGTACATACATATATTTATTTAGTTGTTTATCAAATCAAATCAGTGAAAATTGTCGATCCGTGAATAAAAAAAACATAAGTTAGCCGAAACCGAAACCAGCTGAGAGTTGGATTTATAGCTGGATGTTTTCGTTCACCGTTATGAGCAAGTGATAATAATTATGCATATGACTACGAAAAGTCAGAAGTGCATATCTTGGGTTAGAACCAGCCACATCAGGGCCGCTGACTATATAAGGTCCTAATTGATTAGGTAATTTCCTTTTAAGGGGTCAATGTGTAAGTGAGAAGGATTCATTTAAGCCATAATTAAAAATTTTAGTTAAAAAAAAAAGAAATTGTTTAATTTAATTTTTTAATTTTTATTGTTTGCCTTTCAAGGAGCAGTTTTCGTCTCGTTACTATGTTACACATAGTGCTAGCTATGTTAATTACAAATAATTTGTTATTTCCATATAATTCTTAGCTTAAGTGAATGTACTCGTATTTGACTTATACATAAACCCTTTCAAAGGAAATTACCTAATAAATTAGGACCTTATATAGTATACAAGTGGTTTAGTCTAGAAAAGAGGTTTTGTAAATATAATCACATCATTTATATTTTTTTTACAGTTCAAAATAGAAGAAGTCGACTCCAATATGACTACCAGCGATATACCTATAGATAAAGTTTAAATTTGTTCGGAAGTTATAGGATAACCTCATTTGACAGGTCTAATGCTTTTCCATCTCTTACTTATGTTATAAGCAAGAAGGAGACAGCGATATTCTTGCTGTATTTATACCTAGAACTGTGTGAATTATTTCGTGTGGTTAGGGACCGACCTAATGTAAGCCGCTCGTAGAACAACCAGCACTGACGGTTTAACGTGCCGTCCGAAGCAAAGAGACGCTCAGATTAAAATGCTGCTAGCGGTCACCCATCTAAAAACTGACTGCGCCGAGCGTTGGTTCTCATCGATTGTTTACCGATTTTCGTCGCAGTTTGAAACAGGCTATGGGCGCCGTTAATTTGTATTAGTATATTTATTCGATATATCGCTTCTTTGCATGAAAAGTGTAAAATCTCAAATCGGCAAATAAGTAGGTAACTACAGAAACGCTAGTTTAAAAAAAATAGATGCACAGATAATTATTTGAAAAGCATTAACGCATGCATGGCGAACTTAAAGTTAAAAAAAATGTGGAAATTAAAATACGGTCGTGAGTAGGATTCGAGCCTGCGCCTCCCGGATAAATACTCCAGGCGCGCAAAAATTTATATCATGTTAGAAATACTTGTTTGTACACTTGCAAAAAAATACTAATCATCCAAGTGTTATTTTTGAAGTTAAAGTATTCAACTTATAAAATCTACCACACATATATAGCACTAGCTGTGCCCGCGACTCCGTCCGCGTGGATGTCGTAAATTAACACCATGTCGTGTATGAACACAAATTCATAATTAACAAATACTTGACGTGATTCTTTAAATTGGCATAACTTTTTTATTTATGAACCGATTGACATGAAACACACTAAATTTTACTTACTGCGCGTGGAAGCTTACCACAATATATTAATGAGAACCACATCTTAATCGGATAAGCCATTTCTGAGATTAGCGTGCACAAACGCACAGACAAACAGACAAAAATTCTAACAATCATTGTTTTGGGTGCTATTTGCGTTGATAAAGGTCCCAATAATATTTTTTCTCATATATCTTCCATGTGCAGACAGCGATCTGTTACATTTTTATTAACTGTATAGATTTTGAAATTTCAATTCATACCCCGTGAAATTAGTACATTACATAGATCATGCACTTTTCATGCGAAGAGGCGATATTTGTTACTTGCCAGTATTTTCTAGTCATATTATTAATTGTTAAGAATGAAGATTGACTGTCAATTTAGTGTACGGATTTTTAGGAAGCATCTAGTTGGCCACCAGTCATTTTAATCCCCGACGCAAAAAACGGGATGGGTTATTTTGAGGGGGGTATCAGGACGAAAACACCGGTATCAAAATAGTGGACTGTATAATTCATTCTACGTTAACAAGGGTTTCTTCCAAATATTGAAATATGTGACGCAGTGTGCGTTTAGTTTAGTTAGTTGCAACGATGACGCAGAGCCGAGTGAATCCTGGCCACAGAGTACTTTATAATATAGGAAATAGAGACCTCTCTCTCGTTCAATTTAGGAAACAGGGCACACAAACGCCATCTATAGTCTTACGAATGCACTACTAATGCCACGGCGCTGGGCAGCGCGAGGGCGCGCGGTACGAGGTACCGATGACGGCCGCGCTGACAACCGCGCAGCCTGAAGGGTGCGTGGGGGCGGGAAGTGACGCGGCGGCTGCCGCTCTTTTCCCCATTTTGGCGCGCAATACTTCTCTACGACGATTTTTCGCGGCGGTCACGTAGTACGATCGGGCGCCGTTTGATCTATATTTGTTTTTTATTATACTCTTTATTTATACAGTCCGCTCTTTTGCTATTGCTGTAAACGATAGGACCCCGACATGCATATACATTTGTTTAGGTATTATTAGGTATCTACTTAGGGTCCAACCAACAAAGGTATAAAATACGTGATTCAACCGATTCCAATATATTCTTCCATTCATTTTTTATTGCTCATACATCTTATGAATAATGTGGAAGAATATAATGAAATAAAATTAATGGTTTTCAAAGATTTCTCTTTAATCACTTAAATACATATTTTTATTGCCTTTAATTTATTGCTGTCCTTATCCGTCTTCCTGCATATTTTTTTCTCCATAATGGTGAATAAAAAATCGGGATGACAAAGTAATCTTAAATCTATCAAGTTTTCTTTATGGATATGGCAATGCAGGAAGTCGAAACTAATATGTACAAATATTATTACTTTTATAAATTGAGTTAAATTATTTAATGTTATATTTGTTTTTAATATGTCATCTTAAATGTCTTGTCATTCGGATATGCATTTTATTAATGAGTAACTGGGACTGCGAAGCCAGTTCCGACCAGCATACTCCCGATATTTAATAAATTCAAGTTCACTTTTACAAATAAGTCTTCCTTACTTAACTGAGATATCTGTTGCAAAATAGCATTAAGCGCCATCTATTGTTTTACGAAGGTAAAAAATATTAATATAACCCTACCAAATTGCAAAAGAATGATTGCCATACGACAATGGATGTTTAAATGAGCTACTTTATTTTGTCGATTTATAATTGTCCAGTTTCCTACTCATTTGTTCGAAGATTGTACACCCTGATCCTGGCCAGTGCGCGCGCGCAGCCGTTGCCGCGGCCTCGGCCCGCTGCCTCCGCCCCCGGGCGATGATATTCTCGACATTATGTAAAAAAATATATAAATAATATTTCGGGTTTTCTCGACTCGTTGTTAACTCTAACGGAGCCCTTAATCATGACGTAAGCAGCGGAGATGACACAAGTCGGTAGTAAGAAAAAAGAACTATTGGTTTAAATGTTGTCAAAAATATTATATTGTTTTTGTTTCTGGTGGCTTTCTAGAATCTTCTTTTATTTTACTCGAGCTTATACTAAAAGTACATATTAATTAATAAATTAGATAATTAAATTATTAAAGAATAGGTAATTTAAAATTTTAGATAATTACAAATTTAAATTTGAGTGCAGTGTTTTATGATGACTGAAAACTTTCCAATAATGCCGACCTAAATATTTCGTGACGAAGTACGTATTCACATTGAATACTTTTAGTAATGGTAATGCCATTATATTACTAAAATTATTCTCTTATCATACTTTTCGTAATGGTTATGCCATTACATTACTAAAATTATTCTCTTATCGTACTTTTAGTAATGGTAATGCCATTACGTTACTAAAAGTATTCTCTGTTATCAATATTTTAGTCAGTAGTGAAGTACAGTGACTAAGTTTTGAACCCCATCGATCTGTAGGTACTCCAAGAGATCTCAAAAAACCCGCTCAAGGTCATATTTTTATATACCCAAAAATTTTAAACTTTATTCGCTTTGTATGCATTAATGTGTAATAAACATATAGGAATAAGCTGTTTTATTTTTAAAGACACGAAATGTTAATCTACCTACATACGTTACTGACTGTACATAGATTATCCAAAAACATTGTTGATTGATGTATTGTAATTTGTGTCTACAATTATCATTATATAATAAAATATACAAATCTCAATTTTTTTATTTTTTTATTTCCTTGTTCAACTTTCCTAGGGTCAAGCATGGAATGGATACTAAAAGGCCACTTTTTTTAAAAATTTAAACGTTCTACTCTTTATGCTTCAAAGACAACCCTGTGACAGACAGACAGACGCCGTTGGATCAATAATAGGGTCAAGTTGGACACCCTTTCTCTACGGAACATAATATATGCCCAAGCAATAATTTAGCCAATTCGGTCCATCTCATTCCTCTGTCTCTGTTATGTACCGTGTTTAATTTAATAGATGGACGCATTCGGTAGCAGATTTATTACGGTAAAAACAAGACGGGTGGGAGGGTAAATGGAGTTGTTACCTTACGCGTGGACCAGCGAATGATGTTAATATTCTGAAGGCCTCTTCATTCACGAATGAAGGGAATGTAATTGTTGATGGAATTTCACTTCGCGATTATAATATATTGAGTTAAAGACGAATGTTCTTAATTTGTCTAGGTATTAGGCAGTAGTAGTTCATGTTAGGTAGGTACTGCCTCGTCTGTGTGGTGAACCCAAGGGTAACTGCTGAGCATGAGGTCTAGGGTTCGATTCCCTCGACACTATCATCATCAATCAATACATATAATAAAAATGTTACGGATCGCTGTCTGTACATGGAAGATATATGGGAAAAAATATTATTGGGACCTTTATCAACGCAAATAGCACCCATAACAATGATTGTTAGAATTTTTGTCTGTTTGTCAGTGTTCGCAACCGTACGATAATTATCGTACTTATACAATAATTTCATGCCTACGGACGATGTACGATATCATTATTATCGTATGCAGATGGTAAGTACTATAATTTTCATTATGCTATAAATTAATTAAAGTGATTATTTTGAAAAAGTACGTGAATTTTGCTCCATGTAATTAATTTTAGCATACGCAAAAATATTGATATCACATTTAATACGATTTATTTTGCTCCATGTACGATAATTCTACGGTACGGGTAAGATAATTGTCTTGCTTGTAGATGTGAACACTGCTGTTTGTCTGTGCGTTTGTGCACGCTACTCTCAGAAACGGCTTATCTGATTTAGATGTGGTTTTCACTAATATATTGTGGTAAGCATCACTTAACATTTAGTGTTTGATTCATGTCGATTGGTTCATAAATAAAAAAGTTATGCCCATATAAAGAATGACGTCGAACATTTGTTAATGAACATGAAATTGAACCAGTTAGTGGTGGTGAAAAGTTTACCCAAACAGGTAGGTACTTACTAACTTCAAAAAAATCCTGGGAATCATGAACAGAATATAATAAAGAAACACTTTATACCAAACACATACATAATATAATACCAAACATATAAATAACATATAATACCAAACCATTTAAACACTTACCTACTAAGGTACTTCAGTCAAAATCCCAAGCTCTCTACGCCTCACTGTATTAATAGCACCTATATACTAAATTACCAATCAATTGAGATACTAAATACCATTGAGTACCTACATGCAAGTACTTGCAGATTGTACTTACACTTCCATTGTTAAAAAGCATTTGTGGGTTGTAGGTATATGTAATTATAAAAAGAGGTACAGAAGTTCTAGTTCAAAAGAAGAGAAACTCAATATATATAATAAAAAATAAACCAGCCCATAACTGTCCCACTGCCGGGCAAGGGCCTCTTTTCATACAGAGAAGGCACGAGCTTAATCACCACGCTAGCTCACTGCGGGTTGGCGATTTCAGACTACCAAGTCCAGGTTTCCTCACGATGTTTATCTTCCCCGTAACTTAGCTGTTCCAATCTTTATAACGCACAATATATTTAGATTCATAGGCGTAGCAACGATTTTTTCCTAAGCCCCCCCCCCATACGACTATGTGTAGTATGACAGTTGTCTGTTAATGTCAAGAATACTGTTTAGCCAAAACACGTGCATCTTGGTCTAGGGCCATGATAAATAAGCACGTGCGTTAGCTTAGCTATATCCCCATCTCTATATTGCACATGTAATTACTTTGGACAGTTATGTGAAAGACACAAACCCACTTTGACTTTAGCACGTGCTTTGGCTCGGCATTACTTCTGTGTCTTTCACATAACTGTAACGAAGACAACAGGTAACATACCTACTTATTGAAGTAGGTATGTTACCTGTGTCGTACCTCAAGTTTTAATTATGTATGAATAGAAAATACTATACCGGTACCGGGTAACGTTGGATAGATTGTTGGAATAGAGTCATAATATTGCAATCATTTTAATAGGGTTAGTAAATCGAAAGAATATTATACTGTCTGACATTACTTTGGCTGTGTACAAGTAAATTATGAAAAACTTACGTAAACATTTATTTCGTCAGAAATAGGTACTTAGATTCCTACTCAGTAAGGGAGTGAACCTACTGAATATATTTTTGTTTTGGTTCTATATGGTTCCGAAACAAGACTTATCGGTGGGACAGAGAAAGCACTACACGTGTATAACTCCATCTCTGTCTGCCATAGAACAAAACGGTTCTTTAATTTTACAACTCCGTGTGAGTGTTTGGAAAGGGGCTTATGGTTTCAATAGTCCTTACACATGTGGCTATTTTAAGGATCTTGTATATTAATGAGTGTTCGGTAGAATTTCAAAGTGATTTAAATGAGTCATTCACTATCGATTCGTGGGTCTGTGGGTATCGCGAGAGGACTTATTAGTGTAGCTGTGACCCGCGGTTTCACCCGCGTATAATTTACCATAATTCATAGTTCGTCTCTTCTCGGTAATGCTCGGTTCTCATCGGCGTCAAGACGTGGGTAGTTACGAACATTGATCATCTTACATTTTATTGTATTCTTTTATAAATGGCATCTCTCAGGTCAAGCTTAGTGGTTGCCGCCGATTTAACCGGACTTTCCTTCCCGTTTTAGTTTTTTTTTTTTTGTGATTTAATACATTAAGGCCTCCAGCCAGGGCATAAACTAAGGGACTATAGCTCCGCTAAAGGCACCCCTTGTTGGTTTTGGACCTTGGCTCAGGGCGTCACTGGTAGGACAGCAAGGCGCAGACTGGACGAATTTAAGACTACAGGTTGGCGACGCAGACTGGCATGGGCAAGGGTCGGTGTGGACATGAGCGGGGTCGTCGAGACGGGCGGTATATGCTCGTGGACTACGCTAGACCCTCTTCTGGAGGAGTCTTATCATTTTCGATGTGGAATTGGCTTAAAATGCGTATCACCGTATTACTAGCATGACGTCGTGGTGGTTGCTAAAATAGTTAGCTACGATCGGCAGTCGAGTCCTACGACCCGCCAACATCAGCATTCATTAGTTCAAAAGTGAATAATGCCCCCCGTCTCCAACGTATATTCGTGTCTACGGCTCTGAGGTAGGTACTTATACCTACGTTTCTCTATAAACTGCTGCAATGATTTTTTTTTTAAAAATAATGCCAAATCAATAGTCTATACAAAAAGTTCTATCTATACCTATCCCTGACCAACGGCTCTAAGAAGTTTAATATCGACACAAAAATAAATTCTGCTGATCATGGTTTTGATATCAATTCTATGTCGCCTTTTATGACACCCGCGAGGTAAGAAATGGTATGACAACGCATTTTCCGGGATGAAAATATCGATAGACTATCGATAGTCGACTATATATCAGCAACACTAGGTAATTATTTTAATCATCATCAATTAATACATATAATAAAAATGTAACGGATCGCTGTCGGTACATGGAAGATAAATGATCAAAAATATTATTGGGACCTTTATCAACGCAAATAGCACCCAAAACAATGATTGTTAGATTTTTTGTCTGTGCGTTTGTGCACGCTAATCTCAGAAACGGCTCCTCAGATTTAGTTGTGGTTTTCACTAATATATTGTGGTAAGCTTCACTTAATATTAAGTGTTTGTTTCATGTCAATCGGTTCATAAATAAAAAAAGTTATGCCATGTTTAAAGAATCACGTCGAACATTTGTTAATTACGACATCGACGCAGGCAGAGTCGCGGGCACAGTTAGTAGGTACTTAATAATTATGTATTGTAAAACTGCCTCGTTGGTCTAGTAGTCCTGAGTGCGACTGTCGAGCATGAGGTCCTGGGTTCGATTCCCAGGTTGGGTAGTGTTATTGAGTTAGGAAATTCTTGATAGCAGCCCGGAGTTTGGAATTGTGCTCGATATAGGTATGGAAATAAAAAAGTTGTGCCAATTTAAAGAATCACGTCGTACATTTGTTATTTATGAATTTGTGTTCATACACGACATGCTGTTAATTTACGACATCCACGCGGACGGAGTCGCGGGCACAGCTAGTATTCAAATAAAATATAAGGTAATTAGTATAATATTAAAGTAGACGTTATAAAGTCCTGCGTCAATAAATCAAACTCATAATATCTACGTGACTTTTGACTACGTGATTTGAGATGAGGTTTGATTTGCCAAAAAGTAACAACTTCAAATTGAAAAATTACAAGTTCTGAAGCGGCATTTTGAAAGTTAGAATAATATGTACCTACCTATTTACGTTATAAATATCGTGTTGCAAAGCTCGCATTCATACATTGAGGGCTTAATTTGGTATCTATTGTACCTATATGAACAACTTTAATATGGAAACAAATTCAAAACACACCAAAAAATCAGCGTTCGCATCATATAATTGTTTAAAAACCAAGCCTGTCAGATTGCTGTATCTAGTTAACATAACATAACATAGCATCACGCCTGTATTCCCCGAAGATAGGCAGAGGTGTACGCAATTGTACACCCACATTTCACCAATGCTGTTATTAAGTTCCATGTAATAGGTGGTGAGCCTATTGCTATCAACTGGGCAAAATTCCAAACTCCGGGCTGCTACTGAGAATTTCCTAACAGAAAAACTCAATAACACTTTGCCCGATCCGTAATCGTACCCGAAACCTCCTGCTCAGCAGTCGCACTTGAGACCATTAGACCAACGAGGTAGTTTTATCTAGTTAACTATAAAAATGTGAGTCCGTCGCAATTTATAACGTGGGAGAGCCATGCTTCGGCACGAATGGGAAGGCTCGACCGGAGTAATACCACGGCCTCACAGAAAACTGGCGTGAAACAACGCTAGCGTTGTGTTTCGCCGAGTGAGTGACCCTCACCGGAGGCCCAAATCCTTTAAAAGGCCGGCAACGCACTTGCGACACCTTTGGGGTTGTGGGTGTCCATGAGCGGCGGTAATCGCTTGCCATTAGGCGATCCGTTTGCTCAGTTGTCCCTCTCTCCCATAAAAAAAAACTTTAACTTATTTAATAATACATTTTATTATTAACCAGAGAAAATCCAACCATTTCCACTCAGACGTCATAACACTTCTGCTGCCAATTATGTCCCATATCCGAATCAAAGCGGCAACCAATGTAATCACATTGGTTTCAAGAATCGGGACAACTGGACCAATCCCGGCTTGATTGCTATCCCCACTGTTGTATTCGAATCCAATTTTCTTTACTGGCAATCTATTTTTTAGGGGAAATATATTTTTGAGACAATTCGTGATCGGATCGGGTAATGTTTCGGAACGTTGGATTCGTTGAAAGGATTCAGATGGTAGAAATAAATATCATGGAATTACTATATTTTTTTTGCCAATTTTTTAACACCCTGAGTGTTTAATTTTGTTTAGTACAAATCTTATCCATTCAAGATTAATCTTTGAAAAGCACGTAGCAAGTCACGTATTATTTGTGGTTAGCGCAGCATGTCTTTTTCTTCTATTCTACATTGGCACTCTTTAGTAAGGAGCAAATAATATGTAGAAAAGGGAGACGGTCTTTGCCCTATAGTGGGATAATAAATATAAAAATGCTTTTAATAAATATTATGTAATTTTACACTCTATAGTCCTCTTATTTACGACTTATATTCTATATAATTACTAGCTGACCCGGCAAACGTTGTTTTGCCATATAAATAAAAAAAATTGGGGTGGACTACCCCTAACATTTAGGGGGATGAAAAATTGATGTTGGCCGATTCTCATAGATACCGGATAAGCACAAAAAAATTCATCAAAATCGGTCAAGCCGTTTCGGAGGAGTATGGCAACGAAAACTGACAGAGAATTTTATATATTAGATATTTAGGGGTCACGGCCATTGACCAGTAGATTCGTTAGCTAATATTTTGAACACCTTTTTACTTCTCAAAGTTACAACCGTTGAAATATATGACGGGGTCTACTATGAAACTTTGTCGCAACTGGAGTCATAATTTAAACCAATAATGGTCAATAAATTATTACAACTGACCGACCGTTAGTGGTTGAAAGCAAGTGATAATAAATAAGTGAGCTAAACTGACTCAGTGGTCTAGCACCCGCAAGCGTGAGGTCCTGCGTTCGATTCCCGGGTCTGGTATAGAGTTATTGGAGTTTACTGTAAGCAAATTCACAGTAGCAGCCCGGAGTACGGAATTGTGACCAGTTGATGGCAATAGGCTGACCACCTGTAACATGGGTCATAAATAGTATTGGTAAAATGTGAGTTTGCAACTGTGTACACCTCTGCTTACCTCCTCGCGGTATACAGGCGTGGTACCTACAACGCATGAGCTGAATGCTTGCAGTTTTTAATATCTTTATCCGTTTACCTAGTGTTACTTTAGAAATGCCCAGTTATTGGCAATCAATGAAATCTTTTTTGTGATAAAGGTATCTTTCGTAAGAGATATTCATAGTATTTCTTTGTTGTGTCCATTTATGCAGAGATACCCGACTGGTTTCGAACTCGATTGGAGCTCTTTATCATGAGCTGAGCCTGCGGCGATGTCGCGATCAGCAGTGATAAACTATGATGTATATAAAGTTACAATATTAAATGGAAAAAGAATACGGTCGCGAACAGGATTCGAACCTGCGCCTCCCGGATAGATACTCCAGGGGCTCTGACCACTAAGCCATCTCGACCTCTTAGGCTTGATGGCTTAGTGGTCAGAGCGCCTGGAGTATCTATCCGGGAGGCGTAGGTTCGAATCCTGTATTCATTTTCCATTTAATATTGTAACTTTAGAGTTCGCTAAGCATGCGTTAATGCTTTTCAAAGATTTATCTTGAATTATGATGTATATGTTTAACCTGAAAGGTCGCAAATTCGAACCCAAAGCACGCACCATTGACTTTTCGTAGACATGTGCGTATTATTATTGTTTAACGTTGCCCCACACTAGGAATTGCTTCCTGGGTACGTTTACAGTAATCTCTGTAGATTATTTAAATATTTACTGTCCGCAGGAATCAAACCCGCGACACGTGACGCAGTAACATATTATTAATTATATTGAAAAAAAAAAAACACGAAGTTCTTGATTTGTAAAACCATGTCAGACACGTACGGGTGGTTTAAACTCTGACACTAGATTAGGTACTTATTCTTCAATCACACGATATGAATATTTGGATTGCCATGAGTTCAACTTAACACCATTGTTTGACTATAATTGTGTTTCAAATCCGAAGGTCCCTGTTAAACGATTTACGATAATTCATTGCGTCCGACAGGTTCTTAGACGATTTAGAGGACCAGGCGTCCGAGCACGGATCTTTTCGACAAACTTGTCGACTCGATAAAAGTTATAATGTATTGAATTTTATCGTTTTATCAACACTTTATGTCAAATTTGACGTATTAAATCGACAAACGTGTCGACAAAAAGAACCATGCTTGCACCGCAGGATTCCTTCCAGTTAGACGATAAAAGATCTCCTAAAAATAGACGATAAAAGAGTCCCTAATCCGTTTCAATGTACTATTAGGTTGAATGACAGTTATTTTGACGTTAAATTTAATGAGAAATAAAAATAATTATTGAAACAATAATGATCTGGATGGAGTAGAAAAAACAAAACTTCAAAACATAGCATCATCACGCCTGTATTCCCCGAAGGGGTAGGCAGAGGTGTACACAATTGTACACCCACATTTCACCAATGCTGTTATTAAGTCCCATGTAATAGGTGGTGAGCCTATTGCCATCAACCGGGCACAGTTCCAAACTCCGGGCTGCTACTGAGAATTTCCTAACAGAAAAAATCAATAACACTTTGCCCGACCCGGGGATCGAACCCGAGACCTCGCTCGCTCGCGCTTGGGACCACTAGACCAACGAGGCAGTCTTCAAAACACTATGTCCATATACGACGTCCAAACGATGAAGTAGCAATCATAATGTATGATGTCACGAAATATCCAATTTTGTTGAACGGAAGGAGACTCCCTGCACATTTAGAAGACGAGAACAAAATTCAAAAGCACCACATCATTTTACTTTTCCCAACTCATAAATAAGTTATAATTTTACTTCCCCTTACCGAATCACCATAAAAATCACCTCTACGACAATAACACTCATGTATATTCCGGCCCTCGAGCGAATCATTGCGTCCCTTTACGAGTCCGTATGTTGAACTAGTCATTTACACGATGTTACTAACATTTATGACTCCGCTGTGTGTTAAAACCCTTAGTCTTGTGCGACACGAGAGCGAAGTGACATGGCACTTTTGGCTTGTAAACATTGTGTGTTTGTCTTAGGCCTCTTTCGAATATTGTGTGAAACATTATGATGAAATAGGTTAACTTATATTATGAGCTGCTTAGGGTCAGATTTCAAAAAGCCAATCTTCTGTGGTTTTTATGATAACACTCATATAGTTCTGTGATATGGTCATGATGGTGTGGCCTGAAGTTTAAAAGAAACCTTGAATATTTTTAATTTTGTCTATGTATTTATTATCTGAGATAAGAATCATCGGCTCAATTCAAGAATGTACAATGCCAACGGTTCTATAGAAATTAATAACGAATGATATTTTCAGTGTATCGCCATTTATCTTTTAAGTGGATCTTAGGGGTTGAAAGAATCTGCATGGCAGGTAAATGTAGTCTTTATCTGGTATATTCATTGAAGGTTCAAGTACTACTCCCGAGCAAGCTCTTTCCACGAAAAATTACGCAATGCGGTCAGAGTGCCTGGAGTAGTTATCTGGGAGTCGCAGGTTCGAATTCTTTTACCACAAACATTTATAACTTTAGAGTTCGCTATGCATGCGTTAATGCTTTTCGAAAATTTATCTGTACATCATATTCCTCGCAATTCTCAACAAATCTAGTAACACTTACCGAGTAACTTCTACCTCGCGTCACCTTGCAATAAGTCCGTCGACCTTCGCTACTCTCAGGGGCTTCTAAAGAAAATTTATTGTTATTAGAGCTAGTAGGTACTCATTTTTACTCACACTAAACTCACAGTACATATCTATAGTATTCCCAGTGGAAGGCGTTACGGATATAGTTTATGTTACTGTCCGGTTATACGAGATTATACGGGTATGTAGTGTATTTGTTTTTCGATACAATAACATACGACTAAGAAGATTAGGTATTTTACATAACATCACGCCTGTATCCCTAAAGGTTGGGCAGGGGAGTACCTACTGTTGAGGTGTGCGGCGCACCCGGGTTTACGTGTGCCTTTGTGTGTGCGTGCGTGGATATACTATGATGTATTTAAGTGCGCACGCGTGTGTGTGTAGGTGCGTCAAAGTGTAAATCTAAGAAACTATGTGTGGTGCAGTCATTCAGAGGCTCAAGGACTTTTTTTATTTTTTTGGAGTTAAATACTACAATATTAAGCATCAGCCAATAAATAATATTGCTAGGTGTCTGTGACTACGAACGCTGCAGTGTTCGAAGCGACAGGAAAACAAATATTTATCAATGTGTGACATTTAATATTTATTATTATCATTTAACAAATTAAATATCAAATAAAAATTAAATGTCACACATGACGTTATCTAAATTACCGTCAAGCGTGTTGGTGGCTAAACGTAAATCAATTTTCGATAAAAACCTACCTACTAAAAAGTACATCCATCCATACTAATAAAATGCGAAAGTAACTCTATTTGTTAGTTTATTTGTTTGTTTGTTACCTTTCACGACTGAACGGCTGAACGGATCGTAATAAAATTTGACAAGGAGATAGATTGTATCTTGAGGATGGACATAGGCTACCTTTAGTCGCGCAGACGAAGTCGCGGCTACCAGCTCGTATTACAATAAACCAACTTTTAATAGATGCAGTAGCTCAAAAACACAATGAAATACCACTATCTGCCTAGCCTTTTCCCAAATACATTGGGGTCGGCTTCCAGTCAAACCGGATGCAGCTTAATACCAGTATTTTACATGGAGCGACTGCCTATCTGACCTCCACAACCCAGTAACTGGGTAACACGATATCTCGTGGTATGACTGGTTGTCAGACTTTCAGGCCTCTGACTATCCGTATCGGTTGTCATAGATCTTAATTTGACAACCGGGACCGACGGCTTAACGTGCTCTCCGAGGCACGGAGGGGTCTCGGTATGAAATGATGGTCCCCCATTCACAGACCGACCGCGGCAAGCGCAGCTTAATCTCGATCGATCGGTCTGTGCGGCTGTTACTTAGCCACGAGCCCCTCACACAATGAAATACCACAGACAAACGTATTCTCTACACGAAATATTCTAACCAACTAGGTATAAAAACTACCCGCAATAGTTCAGACATACTCCCCTACCTTCCCAGTACAATATTTCTTTCAAAGCCTAACATTACTTAAATCTTGCCCGTTTTGCTGCGAGTGGTCCAACAAAACGTGATATGATTACGTAGATCTGTGTCGTTAGGGTTGCGAGGCACTGTGGTTCATATACAACGTGTTACTGAAGCTCGTAGTCAGGGACGGACCTTGAGGTTGTGAGGTCCTGGGCTAATACTATAAGGGGGCCTACCTTTATAAACATAGCATCACGCCTGTATTCCCAGAAGGGGTAGGCAGAGGTGTACACAATTGTACACCTACATTTCACTAATGCTGTTATTAAGTCCCATGTAATAGGTGGTGAGCCTATTGCCATCAACCGGGCACAATTCTAAACTCCGGGCTACTACTGAGAATTTCCTAACCGAAAAACTCAATAACACTTTGCTCGACCCGGGAATCGAACCCGAGAGCTCCTGCTCAGCAGTCGCGCTTGGGACCACTAGACCAACGAGGCAGAGTACCTTTATATGCGTAATGTACGTTGAGCCAGATTCAAACCGATTAAAAACCACACAGTTAATTAATAATATCGTCCATGGTCTTTAATGGGGGCCTTTTATATCCACGGGGCCCGGGGCTGCAGCCCAAAAAGCCCTTATATAAATCCGCTCCTGCTCGTAGTCATACTTAGAGGGGTCAATGTACCCATCCCATGTCTTGTGTCCAAACAATTTTTGCTTTCGAACCAACTTCGAAAGGCGCCACAAAATTATATCATATTTACTTGTAAAGTTACAATATTGAATGGAAAAAGATTTATCCAGGAGGCGCAGGTTCGAATCCTGTTAGCGGCCGTATTCTTTTTCCATTTAATATTGTAACTTTAGAGTTCGCTAAGCATGCGTTAATGCTTTTCAAAGATTTATCTTGGAATATTTACTTGTGTTACCCATTGTATAAGTTTTTTAATTAAAAAAAAAAAACGTAGAAAAGGTCCAAACATTGAAAATATTTTGCGTGATATTGATTTAGGCTATATTTATTTCAGTCATCATCATCAGCCCCCTGCCCTTATCCCAATTTATTTGGGGTCGGCGAAGCATATACCTATCTCGCATGCTGCTAAAGTTTTGGCTATGTTTTATGACCGGCCGCCTGTTTGACGTCAACCCTCTTTGAGAATGCTATTGTTGGTGGTAACCGCCACCGATATGGTCTCCTTCTATCTAGCTATGTCATACAATATGTTATTTATGCGCCCGGTTCTGATGTTATCCTTCTATCACACTAAACTATATTTTTTTCAGTCATGCAACGTGAAAAAAAAATCCAATGCCTGCAAAAGTTACAGAATTGCCTTATAAATATTGTGCGTCATTTGCCAGCCGTGCTTCAGCTTCAGCTTCTCATCACAAAACTAGAGTGCCTCTTTAGTTCGGATCGGGCTAGGTTTTGCTGAGATTTTTTGTGAGTGAATTCTTAGTGGCAGCCCGGAGTTGATGATTGTGTTCGGTAGATGGCTGTCCATCTATTAAAATCTACCTAGCCTTTTCTCAATCACATCGGGGTCGGCTTCCAGTCAAGCAGGATGCAGCTCAATACCAGTAGTTTACATGGTGCGACTGCCTATCTGACCTCCACAACCGAATTAATGGGTGCCACTATCTCGTGTTATGACTGGTTGTCAGACTTTCAGGCCTCTCAGACTAGCCGTAACGGCTATCATAGATCTAAATTTGACAATCTCCATTACAAGAGGCTTATAATGGTAACGAAAGACGGAAGGAGAGAATAAAGTCATTATTTTGCACAAACGCATTAAGCACATTGCATTGATTACTATTTTTCAAAGAAACATTGAAAAAATAATCGACAAGAACGAGGTTTGAACCCGCGACCTTTTACGTTCCGGGTCATCACTCTACCAACTGAGCTACCTTGTCTCGTTAATATCCATTGAATTTTTCAACCTTCTTTCTATTCGTCTTAAGCTGTTACAACGTATAATTCTGTACGTTGCTGAGCCGAAAGGTTAACCCCTTAGGTATACAGTTTGTTTAAAATAAAATGGATAAAAGCAAGTTTCTACTTTAAACTCTGAATATTAAATAATGAGAAACTCGGACTTCACTTCATAATATCATCACATCCTTTGGCTTTTATTTTCACTTTGACAAGCGCACTCGCATATTTCAGTGGGTTTCCTCATTCGAATAATTTACATTATGCCGTAGGTATGCACTGGTTTGTAGGAATCCGCTTGGGAACATTTGAAGTTGAACGAGACACAAAATGTTCTTGAAATTTTGTGGTGATATTTTAGTCTGGTGCATTTATACAAATTACATTAAATAATGACTGAAAAGTTGGTTTGTTACGTCGTTGATCGTGGTGACCGAGTGGTTAAGGGTCCACATCTTAAGCCATATGTTGAGCATATATCTATATAAGTTTTTCAATACCTTAAGTACTTTCTGCCTGCCTAACTGCCTCGTTGGTCTAGTGGTCCCAAGCGCGACTGTTGAGCAGGAGGTCTCGGGTTCGATTCCCGGGTCGGGCAAAGTGTTATTGAGTTTTTCTGTTAGGAAATTCTCAGTAGCAGCCCGGAGTTTGGAAATGTGCCCGGTTGATGGCAATAGGCTCACCACCTATTACATGGGACTTAATAACAGCATTGGTGAAATGTGGGTGTACAATTGTGTACACCTCTGCCTACCCCTTCGGGGAATACAGGCGTGATGCTATGTTTATGTTTATGTTATATGTACTTTCGTAGGTGAGAAAATCTGGATTTAATGGTCTGTAATCCCCATTCCACAGTATGTCACGTATGATTAGAGGCCCTTGTTCTGCAGTGGGACATTTATAGGTGGGTTTATGTTATTAATGTTCAAAATAAATTCAATTGTAATAACCAATGATCAACCTTCACAGCAGTAGTCCGAAGTTGGCAATAGGCTCACCACCACTATTTCACTGGTGTATCTAACAGCATTGGTGAAATGTTTTTTTTTTTATGGAATACGGGGCAACCGAGCAGACGGCTCGCCTGATGGTAAGCGATTACCGCCGCCCATGGACACCCGCAACCCCAGAGGAGTCGCAAGTGCGTTGCCGGCCTTTTAAAGGGTTTGGGCCTCCGGTACCCTCACTCACTCGGCGAAACACAACGCAAGCGTTGTTTCACGCCGGTTTTCTGTGAGGCCGTGGTATCAATCCGGTCGAGCCGGCCCATTCGTGCGGAAGCATGGCTCTCCCACGGGAGAAAAAAAAATGTGTGTGTACGACTGTGTATCTACACCTCAACCTGACTTAGGAACTTTGCACAATATACAAGGTGTCACAAAACGTATAGGTACTTATTAAAGATCGCCATATTCAGGTTCATGCCATGCAATATTTAAATAGGAAATAATAATATCAGAATATGTGATTAAATCGAGACAAAATAAACCTGTTGAGTCGCTACTACCAGAGACAATATAAATATTATTGCAATCGCGTACAATTTTATACGTTCGAAATTACACTGCTTTATTGAAAGAAAGATTGTCAAAATCATAAATCAAAGAAGTTAAATAATGTGAGACTGTATTAATACTGAATCCTAAAATAAATCTTCAAGGAAAACCACACTCTTTTCAGACGAAGATATAAATACTCAATACCGTACACTAAATCAACCTGAGAATGCTGTAACTAGGTACTAACCTTCTAATAACGCACACAGCTCTGTAATGGAATAAAGATAACACGCGATGTCTTTCTCACCATATATTTTTCTTACATCGCAAAGATAAGCCTATGAATACACTCTCATATATAGGGTTGAGCCAAACATGCTAATTATATAAATACGTGACATCACACCTGTGTAAGTACCGTAATTCTATAACTACGTTAAATCAATGCAATGTGTATAATTATATTTTTTAATACATGTTGAGGCCATGTAATGCCTATATTAATTACTATTTTTCAAAGAAACATTGAAAAAATAATGGGCAAGAACGGGGTTTGAACCCGCTTTAGTAGATCTGAAAATGATTGCTAGATAAATATCGCCAGGCGTCTCCTTAAGTGCTATTGCACACCCATATTACACCGTGTGAACCTGTTTTCATTTACACTGCATAAGAATAACTTAACAGGAAAATGAATGCAAATAAATACAATATCTAGCTACTTCCACAATATTGAGGGTAGTCATGCATTACCTGTGCACCGCCCGCCTGCCCGCAAATATATGCACATACGCAAGCGGTAAAAATTGCGACTACCACCAACTACTCTACTCGTGTTTCGCCCCCTACGGGGCATCATCAGGAATCAGAATCAAAATCAGAATCAGAATGCTTTATTTGTAGGAGCTGTTAGATAGTGAAGTGTCGGACACTAAATTTTCATTGTTCATTTGCATCCATTGTAATGGACTTCTAACGCAAAGTAACGCCTGAATCTATTCAATATTAACAAGAAAAACCCAGAAACACTTTTCTCGATCCGTACCCAAGTCCTCATGCTCAGCAGTCTTCATCCTTGCGGCCACTAGACCAATGCAGTTACTTGTACAGGATAGCGATGATTCCCCTATGGGGTAAATGTTTGCGAGGTTTACTTAAGTTTGTCCCAAACCAGTATCTATACAACAAACATAACAGGAAATCCCTTTAGTGTCAAATGAACAACATACATTCAGTTTTACCGAAACAAAATCTGTTCCGAATTTCGTGTAGGCAAGCCGTAAAATAGAAACCACGCTACATCTCTATTTCCCCTTACCAAAACTAATTAACATAACAAGGACATTCCCGGTAAGTCCACAAACATAGTACAATATAAACTTGTCAGGCGTAACTCCAACACTTACGTTATTATGTCTCGGTGTCGCCATAAATTATTTTGAAGTTATGTTATTTTGTTCCTGGTTTGGGGCGGCCATCTTGGAATTTCGCCGTTCGGTTGGTACCCCCGAAAGATGGCGGGAACGTGGTTTGGGAGATAATTGTGTTTATGTATTTTGCTTGGAATTTAAGCGAAAAATGGTTGCCAACGCACAACAGATCTCAGATCAAAATTAAATGTGGAATATTCACGTAGGTACCCACACTTGTTTAGCAATCCTTTCTGCAATCTGTTAGCTCGCTAATTACCAGAAAATAGATTTTTATTACTATGATGTATAATTTATACTTCTTTATTCAAAGAGTTAATTAAAGATCGCGGCATATCACAGGTTTGCAATGAAATATCGATCTGCGCATTAGAAATAAATAATCACTTGCATTATTCGGTGAAGGAAACCAGCACACCTGAGAGATGTTCTTTATAGCCTGTCAAGTCATGTGCCACGCTTACGACTGGTTTAAACTCACTCAATCACATGTTTAAGGAACTGAATAGATAGCGATGACGTCACCAAAAGACGTATTAAAATGTGAACGAATAATTCAAAGCAGCGTGCAGACATCGGGATGTCTTAGTTGGCAGTGCGCCTGGAGGATTTATCAGGGAGGTGCAGGTTCAAATCCTGCCCACGACAGTATTTGTTTTCCACATATTTTTTTAACATACATAATATCTTTTTATATTTTTCTTTTCATCGCCATCGTATTAGGAACATTCAACATTAGTTTCCTAACTGTAGATTTGTAGGCTTTTTGAAATCTGACAAAATGTAATCTAGCAGTGATAGCCTAGTGGTATGACCGTTGGACTGATAAGTCAAAGGTCGCAACTTCGCAAGTTCGAAACTAAGGCACGCAACACTGTCTTTTCAAAGTCATGTGCGTATTATAAATTAATTATCACTTGCTTAAATCGGTGAAGGAAAACATCTTGAAGAAACCAGCACACCTGAGAGATATTCTCGATGGTTGTGTAAAACCATGTCAGAGACCTACGGGTGGTTTAAACTTTGGCACTAGGTTGTTCATAAACCACACGATAAGAAGAATAAGAACAGTATTCAAAATTTTTGCTTACACATTGAAATTAATTAAATATTAAAAAGCACGCCTGCCATATGTGAATTATATTTTTTATATCGCAACTTTGTGTGTTCCATAGCAAGTATATTACCTATATCTTTATTTTATTCCTTTTTTTGGGCAGTCGTGTAAAAAATAGGCTAATGTCATGACTGACCTACAAAGTAATAATAATACTCCTCCAGATCGTATTTCGGTCACGGCGGCCTATCTCCGAGGAGATTAGCCAAGTACGTAGGAGATATTATAGTGCACAAGTGTGTACGCAAACACAGGTAGACTCCCTCTTCCTACACTCTCATAGTCCGATGCGACAGCAATCCGACACGACCGGGAAGGGATTAGGATTATTAAATCAAAGTAAAAAGGCTTTTATTTCAAATAGGCAAATTACATGCACTTAACCTTTCTTTCGAAACGTCAAGTGATTCTAGTTGCTCGGTTCCAAAAAGTTGATCATATGGAGAAGAGCCGGCAAGAAACTCCATAGACACTCTCAAATATATTTAACATCCCACACATGTGCGAGTACACGAGGTAAAAGGAATTATTCTGTAACCACTACATTCCTCTACATCCGAAGTTTAGAAATGCAACCAAAATTCAACATGCTGCATTTCTGACATCGTGAACTATTTTATACGCAGAAGTATTCCCTCGGGAAGCCGCTCATGACATGTCTTTACTTTGTAAGCTGACTGCCTCGTTGGTCTAGTGGTCGCAAGCGCGGCTGCTGAGCGAGAAGACCTGGGTTCGATTCCCAGGTCGGGCAAAGCGTTATTGGGTTTTTCTGTTAAGAAGCAGTAGCAACCGGGAGTTTGAAAATGTGTTTGAAATAAAAATGCATTGTGATCGAATCTGAACCAATATGTAAAAATTCAACTCTAAGAGGAATTAGTTTGAATTCAGCTTGTACGAGGTGATCTAAACTAAAAACTAAAGAATTTATGATTTCGGTGCAAAGAAAAAAAAAATTGCGAGCAGGTTTCGAACCACTCGAATAAATACACATCAGCAACTCAACCTCTGCTCACCATCACAAATTCATCTTCCACATTTTAGTACGTCGTTTGATGACGTCATTGCCGAATCCTGCTCACGACCATATTTTGTTTCCACAAAAATTTATAACTTTAGAGTTCGTTATGCATGCGTTAATGCTGAAAGAGAAGAGAAGATTTATCTTTAGAAAAATATTGCTTTAATTCCATCTACTTCAGTTACGTAATTCCAATATCGTGTCGTTGAAACGTCTAAAATGGTTCTAAAATATCCCATAGGTACATAAAGCCTGTGTTCCAGTGAGATAGGTTATCTGTGTTTGTATATTTATACGTATGATGGTTGTGTTGTATGCGTTAGTAGTAGTGTGGTGCGTATGTTGTAGGCATATGAATGAAGTCGGGTAGTTTTGTAAATGTCTAATAAGATTTTGTTTACTGTAGTTAGTAACTGGCGAACTCGTGTCATGTGTGGCGTGGATGAGCGTAAGGTAATGCGTTCAATTCCAGGGTCGAGCAAAGTGTTCTTGGAATTTTCAGTAGCAGCGTGGAGTTAGGAACTTGGCGGTGTGACGTCCTCGTGCTTCGGAGAAGACGTATCTCTCTTCAGTCATATCAGATTGCCGTCCCATTGGACTATGAGAGTGAAGCAAGATGGGGTGCTCCTGTATTTTGTTCATACACTTGTGCACTATAATATCTCCCGCGTACTGATTATTCTCCGTGGAAATCGGCTGCCGTGATCGAAAATTCGGTCGGAAGTATATATAATATAAATACATTACAGCAGTTGGGTCTTCTAATAAACTGCCTAATTGTAGTGATCCCCAGCGCGACAGCTGAGCATGAGGTCTCTAATTCGATTCCCGGGTCGGGTAAAGTGATATTGAGTTTTTTTGTTAGAAAATTCTCAGTAGCAGCCCAGAAATTGGAATTGTGCCCGGAAGGAGGCAATAGACTCACCACCTAACTGCATTGGTGAAGTGTTGGTGTACAATTGTGTACACCTCTGCTTAACCCTTCCATACCTACCATATACCATACCTAACCTTAAAATAGCATCACGCCTGTATTCCCCACAGGCGTGATGCTATGGTATGTTATTTGATGTATCTTCTTATAAATGTAAACTAGACGTTTTAAACATTAACTGATTGTGTAACACACAACAGCAGCACAAACGTCTCGCCTCACAAACGTTTACGAGCGCCGTCAGTGATGTGTGAAACATACTCCCCTACTATTCAGTATTGTGCCTCTTCACCTGTGTCACGTGGTATACGACTGGAACGATGCTAGATCCTGAAACAATATCGCTAAAATACTAAAGTTATAATATTAAATGTTTTTATTTTTTTATTATTGGCATTGGAGTTCGCTAAGCATGCGATAATGCTTTTCAAAGATTTATCTTTATTGTTAAGGTAATTGCATCTTATCGACATTGTATTAACTGCAAAGTTAGTCGTGTCGGTTCGGTCACCTGTATAGAGACTGAATAGATAGCAAAGACGTCCCCATAAGACGTGTTAAAATATGGATGAAGAATTCGCGGTGGTGAGCAGAGGTCGAGATGGCTTAGCGGTCAGAGCGCCTGGAGTATTTATCCGGAAGGCGCAGGTTCGAATCCTGCCCATATAATTATATATATTTTTTGGAAAAGGATATTCTATATAAAGATAAATCTTTGAAAAGCATTAACACATGCTTACCGAACTCTAAAGTTATAATATTAAATGGAAAAAGAATACGGTCATGAGCAGGATTCGAACCTGCGCCTCCCGGATAAATACTCCAGGCACTCGGACCACTAAGCCATCTCGATCTCTGCTCACCACCGCGAATTCTTCTTCCATATTTAACACGTCTTTTGGTGACGTCATTGCTATCAATTCAGTACCTATACAGGTGATTTCTTTTTCCATTTAATATTATAACTTTAAATATTCGATATGTTGGTAATTCCCTCCTTCTGGATCAGTTGCGAAAAACATACGACGCAGTTTCTACTACGAAGTGACTATTGATTCGTTGGTAACCAAGATAGGCAATAAATTGGTACGTTGGGTAGTATGCGCAAAGGCATTTTCACCTCCAAAAAATTGCAAGAGATACAATGCATTTTATAAATTTTAAAATAGAACTAGGTTCTGCCCGCGACTTCGTCTGCGTGGACTCAGAATTGTGTCTAGCCGGTATAAAAAGTATCCTATGTGTTAATCCAGGCTTTAAACTATCTGTGTGCCAAATTTCATTCAAATCCGTTAAGTCGTTTTTGCGTGAAAGAGTAACAAACATCCATACAAACTTTCGCGTTTATAATATTATACAGTAGGATATATATTATATAAAAGTATAGTCTCCTATCACCATCAATCAATACATATAATAAAAATTTAACGGATCGCTGTCTGCACATGGAAGATATATGAGCAAAGATATTATTGGAACCTTTATCAACACAAATAGCACCCGAAACAATGATTGTTAGAATTTTTGTCTGTTTGTCTATTTGTCTGTTTGTCTGTGCGTTTTTGCACGCTAATCTCCGAAACGGCTTATCCGATTTAAATGTGGTTTTCACTAATATATTGTGGTAAGATTCTCTTAACATTTAGTGTTTGTTTCATGTCAATCGGTTAAT
This sequence comes from Xylocampa areola, assembly GCA_935421205.1. Classification (NCBI taxonomy): domain Eukaryota; kingdom Metazoa; phylum Arthropoda; class Insecta; order Lepidoptera; family Noctuidae; genus Xylocampa; species Xylocampa areola. The sequence continues at coordinate 9,378,806 of OW285223.1, forward strand.
AAATAAAAAAGTTATGCCAATTTAAAAAATCACGTCGAACATTTGTTAATTATGAATTCGTGTTCATACACGACATGCTGTTAATTTACGACATCCACGCGAACGGAGTCGCTGGCACAGCTAGTCATGAATAAGTCCAGGGAGTTTTTGTAAATTTAACATGCCGAACCTTGTAATTGAAACTAGTACCGCGGGTCGGAGTCCTGGTGATCTGTATTAGAGGTGCTTTAGCCTATTTCAGACACCAGCTCCTCACATAAATAAGTCTTATATGTTATGTAAAATTTGTATCTTAGTACTAAGCCTGTTATTGTGAGAAGAAATAAATGATTTGTTTATTAAATATTATATTATTATTATTTAGATGAAAATTAGTCGATATTTGGAATATCAAGAAATTAACGCGGCTCCATTAAATTTTCCAAATTAAAAAATAATTTGTAGAATTTAATGGAGCCGGGTTATTTCTGGTATAGTAACATGCTGAATTCATATATTGAAATATTTATCCACCCATGTCCATTCCATAATTACCCTACAAGTAAAAACAGAACCTGCAAACCTTTAATAAAACCCACCTACTACAAGCAAGCCATTAAAGTAATAACGTTAATTAGTACTGAAACCGGACACTTTCTAAAAAGAGCACAATTTTCTATCAAAAAGGAGAAAAACTGTTCCAATAAAATTAACATTTCAGAAGGCAAACTTATATGGGCAAGACTTCAATTCATAGTTCTAGCTTTGCATCTTTTGCTAGAAATGGACTAGATAACGGTTGATAGAGATGTATTGAAGAAGAAGACATGCTGCGCTGACCCCTTATAAATAAGTTTAAGAACAGGGAGATCATGAGTCAACTATCCCACTAACTACCTATCCCATTTTTCTAATGTATCGTGCTGATCTCATTTGCACACATACAGAGAACAATAATGATCATCGTTAGATCAAACAAATAACACAAAAGTATTGATTTTAGTTTAAGTAAATTAAGCTAAAAATTTATTTTACTAATAGTCAGAATAAGAGCGAGAACAAGGTCAATTAAAATAAGTCAAACTCAAATTTTCGCATGACAAACTAATATTAGAAACGTGCTTTAAGAAGCACTAAATATTTACGAATTAAGTGGAACTTTTCTATCCCCCTTTTTAGTGACTTTCACATCCCCAAAGAAACTGTACATCAAAGAGAAAGAACATAATGTTAATAATGAATTCACTGCAATTTTAAAATATTCCAGGTTCAGTCAGTTGAGAAAAATAAATAAAGAACTGTTGTGTGTATTGAATTACTAATACTTAGAAGAGTTCCGCATGCTATGGTTACTGGCTCGATTTAGTAGAACATTGAAGAATTTTAATTCCTGGTAGCTCGATCGATGAAGCTGCCTTATAGGCAGAGACCTGGTGCGCTCAAAAAAAGTTTATTATTTCAGGCGTTTTTAATAAGTGCGATTATTATTCGAATAAAGGCATTCGATATTAAGCTGACTTCACCCCGCAATGGGACACTTAAAGGCTGATATTACCAAAATTCAAGATATTATATGCCAGCATGACTTATTAAAACCATTTATTAAACAAATTGCTTTACTCGAGGCGGCAATTTGCAAAGATATTCAATTCAAGGGCCAAACAATTATTAAAATTATCAGCGTAAACCTTAATAAGGGGAGATAAAATTTTCGGCAAAGTAAGGTACATCTTTTCATTTTAATATAGCGTGGTAAGCTGTTAGGAAAAATTATATTAGCAACTCAATTTTGCTGGATCGCTTTCAAGCTTAGTATGATAAAATTATGCATTGGCAATTACGTCTTTGCTTTTTATTTCAAAGACTAGTTTTTTCCCGTGTATTGTAATATTTTATTTATTTGATACTGTTATTAAGGTGGTAAGTGTATCGACCTAGTGGGCAATATTCCAAACGCCGAGTTACCACTGACAAGTTTTTAATAGAGAAATTTTGACTAGCCTGTTAATCAAACCCAGGACCTCACATTTAGCAGCCGCACTTGCGTCTACTTGAACAATGAGGCAGTTAAGCGTTATTGCGTTAAAGAGTGACGAACATCCATCTAACCTCATAAACTTTCGCACTTATAATATTAGGTAAGTATCAATATGCCTAGCTTTTTCACAATTACATTGGGGTCGGCTTCCAGTCTAATCGGATGCAGCTCAATACCAGTATTTTACATGGAGCGACTGCCTATTTGCTTCCACAACCTAGTTAATGGGTAACACGATATCTCGTGGTATGACTGATTGTTAGACTTTCAGGCCTCTGACTACCCGTAATGGCTGTCATAGATCTTAATTTGACAACCGGGACCGACGGCTTAACAGACTCCTCTCGATATGAAATGATGGTCACCTATCCATAGATCAACAGCTGGAAACGCAGCTTAACCTCGATCGATCGATCTGTGCGGCTGTTACTTAGCCACGAGCCCCCCAATTAATAATATGAGTAGTGGGATTAAAAAGACAACCCTTTGATACATGGCCAAAAAATGTGTCCGGACTTCGGTCCACGTAAAAGAGGAAAATAAAATTAAAATGTCAGAATTGTATAATTCTGTGGCCACTTTGAACTGCAAACTCGGTTGGGGGAGACAAAGTTTTTTTCTTTGTTGCATATTTTTTGGCGGGGTCGTTGGGTAAGGCAAAGTCCTGCCTATGAGAGAGGAAGAGACGGCTAATTTTATTAAAATTTAATATATTTATGAGATAACAGTAGACTGCCTCGTTGGTCTAGTGGTCCCAAGCGTAGCTGCTGAGCATGAGGTCTTGGGTTCGATTCCCAGGTCGTTCAAAGTGTTATTGGGTTTTTCTATTAGAAAATTAACAGTAACAGCCCGGACTTTGGAATTGTGCCCGGTAGATTGCAATAGGCTCACCACCTATAACAGGGACTTAATAACAGCATTAGTGTAATGTGGGTGTACAACTGTGTACCTACACCTCTGCCTACCCCTTCGGGGAATACAGGCGTGGTGCTATGTTATGTTATGTTACTTCGTTGGTCGCAAGCGCTGCTACTGAGCGTGCGGTCTTGGGTTCGAATCTCAAGCGGGCTAAGTACTGGATCGGGCAAGATCTGGTTGGAGGCTCCGCCCGTGGCTGGTTACCACCCACCTCTCAAGCTCCCAATTCTGTGCTATGGACCACAGCTCATTAGCCATACGGCAGACATGTCCCACCCAGTCCCACTTCAGCTGAGCGGCTTTTAAAGCCACGTCAGGGATTTGAGTATTTTAATATTCAAACAAACTTATCCAACTAGGAGAAAACTTATAATAAAATAACGAATTAATACAAGCCCTAAATGTAAGCAGCTAGAACAGAATGTATAATTTCAGTACAAAAATATTTCTACTCTTACTGCACAGAGATTTTTGTACCAACATTCTTTTTTTCGCACACTCAGCGTTTCCGTCGCGTGCCGCTTAAAATCTGAGCTTTAAAACGTTATGTGCCTGCTTCAGGGGAAGCTACTTCGGTAGGAAATTGTACATGTTTTTGGTACGATATGTTTTGACCGGATAATTCGGAAAGTGTTCAATAAGTGGCCAAGTTTGTTCATATAATTAATTGGATTGGAAAATGACACGATAAATCAAATAATATGCTTTGACTACGTATCTACAACAGTTACTACATTTGATAAGACGCGTCACAACAAAGTTTTAAATATAAATATTCCAGGCGCTCTGTCAACTAAGCCATCTCAACATCTACTCTCGAACTCTTCTTACACATTTTAATACGTCTATTGGTGACGTCATCGCTACTAATCAGCCACTAACCAGGTCAATACAATGTCAAACATAAATAAATCTTTTAAAGCATGCGTAGTGAACTATAAATATAAATATTTTGAAATAAATTTTGAATAATTTAGATTTTTCCTTTTTTATCGCATGCGTTTGAAAGATTTATCTGTAATCTTGTATGTATCTGTGATCACATAATGGTCAACTTTACAGTTGCTTTGTTATATGCAGTTTGCGTTAAACATTACTCTCGAACATCCATAATGGAACGCCATAACTAATGGTCCTTTGAGACATAATGGACGGTCCTAAGTTACTATCATTTGACAAGTGAACTGAATAGTTTGCATAGTTAGCGTATATGTACTTCATGACAATTTGTTGATGTGAATTAAACACGTATTTCGTAAATAGATATTATTTTTGTACACTGATGCGTAACACCTTACAAATAGTGTGTAGAAGTCGGATTAACTTAGCAAAACATGTATATTCAATATACTTTAATATAATTCTCTTTGTTCCTCGGTGGTACGTTTGCTTTCGTCATCTATATTAGACATATTGTTATCACTAAAATTTAACTAATCCTAAAAACGTAGCCACCGTATTTAAAGCAACAAACGCAGCTTAATTCGCCTGCAACAACGTCGGGAATCACGTCGACATACGACGTGACCTACGTACAATTGCATTACTCCCGTCACCAGTTAAAGACACACACCAGAAATTGTTAAAAAAGCTCATGTTGCTCATGCTCACTGTATATAGTCATGCCCATAGAAGAAGTTATTGAATTAATTATATGAATGTTATTAATTATAAGTATAAAATAAATAAATATAATTATGTGTTGCTGTGCCCTTACCGGGCTTCATGTTGAAACCATTTCTATATTAACACCAGCTATGTATTGTACACATGAACGCAATAAACGTTTTGAGTTTGAGTTTGAATTAATTTTAATAGGAAACAGATAGACTAGAACAGAGACTTTTTCACAAAGCACTTATTACAAAATAAGGCCATGAGCACTAAAGAGGCCTATATTTTTTGTAAATTCTAGGATAATATGGCGATTATGGCTTCAAATAAGTGTCTGAGAAAATTAATATTTATTGAAAATAATCACTACAGCGAAGGGGTGAAATTTTATCTCAAAAACATAAAGTTTTATTGCTTATATAGCTGTATATGTATTATGACTTATTTTTGTACTGTATCTACTATACATATTCAAATAATCCATATATAAAGTAGACACGTTTCATTTTCAAATATTTACCCGGTAAAAATCTCAACCGGATAAAATGCATTTCTACCCGGTTTTTAAAAACAAACTTCCCCTTAACTTCAGAGGACGAAAACCGTGCATAATTAATATCTTTGAGCGGACACACATTGCATATTCATGAGCGAGACGCCTCAGCATAAAACTAGATTATTAGACTGTTTTCTATCATTCCTAATTGATATTACTTATGTGTGGAATTACGTAGATATTTATGTATTTGAATTAGAGCTTGGATTAACTTAACAGAGTAACTTTGCTTATTAATTGTGCTCCTATTTATGTGAACTTGCTAACGTGGTGTTTAGTTCACGCGCGTCGCTGAGCCTGTAGCTTTAAATTCGTCCCTAAATAATAATAATATTTTGAATCCGATCCAGCCAGTCCCTGGCTGACCTCCTACCAGCGACGCCCTAAGCCAAGGCCCGTACCCGGCAGTGGGTGCCCTTAGCGTGCTGTTGCTTAGTTTATAAGTTGAATGCCCTTGCTGGGGGCCTTAATTTTCTTAAGGAAGGAAAGCCAGGTTAAGCAGTCAAAAACCACCTAACCGAGATGCCCTACACAAAAAAGTGGTGTTTAGTCCACTTATAATTGAATAAGGAAATCAATTGAAGTCCCCGTAAGTCGTGCCTACTAAAATGTGAAATACTATTTCGGAATAGGGAGTAGAGGGCTGAATATTTCTTTAAATAAAAAATTATAAATTTAATTTATGCGTTTAAAAGATTTTTCTGTAGTGAGTAGCGTTTGGGATCGCTTAGTTGGGAGTGCGACAGGATTATTTTTCTTTACTCAACAATTTGTAACTTTATGTTACGATGAAACGAAGTGTGGTGTTCCTCCATTGAAAAGAGACGATCCTCCGACCAGGTGGGTGATATTGTCTGGCGGGCCACAGCCCGACGGTTATCGTAACGTTCGCCGTGAAACTTTGCTTGCGCGATGCAGAATTCGTGTCGCCAGGTCGGTACGCGCACACATAACACTGCATCACGCCTAAATTTCCCGAAGGGGTAGGCAAAGGTGTACACAGCTGTACACCTAAAATATCATCGATACTGTTATTAAGCCCCAAGTAATAGGTGGTAAACGTATTGCGATCTACCAGGCACAATTCTAAACTCCGGGTTGCTACTCGGAATTTCGTAACAGAAAAACACAATAACACTGCTTGACCCGGGTATCAAACCCAAAACATCATGCTCAGCAGTCACTGGGACCAGTAAATCAACGAGGCAGCTCAACGATGCATAATTAACATGTTATGTGATAGATTTCGCTACATTATCACTTATTTCAAAGACACTGTCGATAAGTCATTATTCTCAACACGAAATAGAGTGGAAATGAACCTGTGAACCACAATTTAAAACAATTAAACACACACAATACGTGGGGAAGCAGAGATAAGTCTAAAGACTACACAATAGCCAAGGTAACCGACTACACCATGGAACATAGACAAAGAAAACCGCTGAGAGAATGTTCTAATACGGTTTATGTCGCTTCAATATGATCAGCAAGTGCATATTGCATTTTCTTTCTACGGAGTACTTCTTTAGATTATCGAAATAGTGGAAAGTATTGAAAATAGTCTACGTCTATATACTAGCCGGAGACTCATCTACCGGGGACAATAGACATGATGATAGATTTTAGAATCTCCTTTTATACTGAAGGTCTACAATTTCCGAAAAACACATTATTTCAGCAATAAACTAAATTTTAACGAAAATGATTGCATTTTAATCTACCAATTTGAATTAAGCGCGAAAACGCTCATGGGTGTCATGGCGCCGCTTGTGACGCCCACATTTGTCAAAAGTTCAAGCGACACGTACGGCGGCACCTGGGCGTGGCGTCATTCGCTGTAATTGGCTTGCAAGTATTGCAGTATTTTATTTTATTATTTTATTGAAAATCTTTTTAATCTTAATGTTTTTAATAAGATTAGGTCCTTTTTTCGAATCCTATGTGCATATATTTTTTATTTTCTTATACCATTTATTATTTGGATTTTTAATACTGTCATCATGGCTATTACAAACTCCGGGTTGATACTAAACTTTATCCAACAGAAGAACTCAACTCTGTGCGACCCGGGAATCGTACCCGGGACCTCATGCTCAGCAGTCACGCTTTGGACCACTAGACCAACAAGACAGTTATTCTTCAAAGGTTAAGAGGAGGTGTATTGTTGTATTCAAATTCTTCAATGCCGTCATTAATTCCTATAGGTTGTAAGCCTACTTCTACCTATCTTGCTGTGCAGGCCTTAAAACATAGTAAAAGGAAAAAGGCCAGTATCAAAATATTTTAAGGCCTGCACGGCAATGACGGGCACTTCTCAAAGTCTGGCCTCATTTCAAACTTTGGGCTGCTACTGAGAAACGCTTTGCCCGGTTCGATCCCAGGTCCTAACACTCACCAGCCGTGTTTGCGGCTACTAGACTAATGCAGTTCATACATGAAACACGTCTGTTTCCCATTGGGGTAGGCAGAGTTGCTACGATTCTGATACACCTCCTTGGCTCCATCTATGTTCGTTAACCTCTCCATGCATGCTCCTTGGTTTAGGTAGCTCCTGACCTGTCCTTTTTTGAGAACTTTCATAATTTGATTGCGGTACGTTTTTAAAGGTCGGCCTACCCCTAAGCTTCCGTCCACTCTCGCTGATGCCCTTCATAATTACAGTTATACAATGTAAGCTAAAAAACAAAAAACCTGACTGCACTGTAAAGAGGGAAACAAGAAAATAAACAAACATATTATAACATTGCATCACGCCTGTATTCCTCGATGGGGTAGGCAGAGGTTTCAAACTCTAAAGCTGTGGGCAGGATTTCTGTCACCTGTATAGGGACTGAATAGTAGTAATGAAATCACCAAAAGACGTATTAAAATGTGGAAGAAGAATTCGTAGTGAGCAGAGATCTAGATGGCTTAGCGGTCAGAGCGCCTGATGTGCGCATGCCGCTTGACGGTCGAATATGGTGATACTCTGTACCTATACCTAAGAACTATGTCTATAATACCCATATGTCGCAAAATAAACTATTTGATTTGATTTGATTTGATGTTTTCATCTGGGACGCACCAGTTTGAACCCTGCTCACGACTGTATTTTTCTTTCCACAATTTTTTTTATCAGACTCCTCCTTCCGGGGCATTCTAGTAATAAAACCTTATCTGTCTATTTCTCTGATCTGTGGTAACCACTGAACAAGTACAGATAGACGCCGCATCCCCTTTTGATTCGGAACACTTCATTTACACTAGTACGTGGAACAAAACATTGTTATAGAGGTTTTTACTTAGCGCTAACAAGAGATACACTGAGTCAAAAATAAATAAACATTACTTTAACACGTGCTTTTGACTTAGGATTATTCGTGTAGGTTTAGTATAAACCTTATAATAATTAATTAATGAAAACATTTGACTTATAGAGCACTTAATGCAACGGGTACAGATCAGTGAGCTTACTCTTGTAAATAATTCCGCTCGATTGACATTGGAAATATGTCAGTTCGTACTTTTAAATGCCAACATGTCTAAAAAATAATTATAGATTCGGGATATTATGAAGACAACTTGCTTTAGAATTGAGACAATTGTAATGTAGGTAAATTTATTTTAAAATTACGCGTTGTTTTAAGGCGTCAATTTAATATTGGAATTGGATTGGTATTGGTATTAATTTCAAGAGTAACCCCACAGAGCTTGTATATCTGACTAACCTTTTCCTAATTACATTGGGTTCGACTTTTTGCCTGGAATTAGACTGGATCTAATCGAATGCAGCTTAATACTAGCATCAATTTTATATGGAGCTGAGTAACAGAATAACATGATTTCTCGTAGTAACACTGATTGTCAGACTTTCAGGCATTTGACTACCGGTAACAGTTTGTCGTGCTTTCCGGGACACGGTGGGATTTCGATATGAAATGATGTTCACCCATCCATAGACCGCAGCAAGCGCATAGCAACCTCGACTAAGTGATCTATGCGCTGTTACTTAGCCACGACCCTCTCCTAGGTTAAAACTGGTCGTACCGGATAAAATAAATCTTGATACGTGATGTTTAAGCCATTCTTTTCTCCCCAGTGTGCTCCAGCCTGTCTGAACGACGCTGAAGTGGAAGAACAAAGCAAAGGGTTTGTTGAAGGAGATATCATCCGCCATATTGGAGATTAACTGACCGTATCCGATGAAGCGAGGGGGATTGTTATTACTTAGTGGTCTTTATTGATTTGTCTACGTGTTCAAAGAGCACAGATAATAACAACTACCTTTTTTTTTAATTGTGCCTCTTGCAAGTATTCAATATCGTAAATTGCTTTATTAGTCGATTGGCTGATGAGCTTGGATCCCGAGTTTAATTCCCGAGTCTACCTTTTTTTTTATGGGATAGGATGCAACCGAGCAGACGGCTCGCCTGATGGTAAGCGATTACCGCCGCCCATGGACACTCGTAACACCAGACGAGTCGCAAGTGCGTTGCCGGTCTTTTAAAGGGTTTAGGCCTCCGGTACCCTCACTCACTCGACGAAAAACAACGCAAGCGTTGTTTCACGCCGGTTTTCTGTGAGGCTGTGGTATCAATCCGGTCGAGCCGGCCCATTCGTGCCGAAGCATGGCTCTCCCACGGTACGGGCTCAGTGTTATTGGGATTTTCTGTTAGGAAATCTCAGTAGCAGCCCGGATTCAGGAATTTGGCGCTGTGCGGCGGTGACACCCCGTAAAGCCGTCGGTCCTGCGCCTGATCTCAAATTATTATTTTGTCCTTTTATCCTTAAACCATCAGCATACCTTTTTAACTTCTAGTAATTAAAGTTACAATATTAAATGGAAAAAGAATACGGTCGCGAACAGGATTCGAACCTGCCCCTCCCGGATAGATACTCCAGGCGCTTTGACCACTAAGCCATCTCGACCTCTACTAGTAATTATTTTTTTCATTTCAAAATACTCTCTTTTCACAATGTTCTCCTTTTTACGTAATCTCCCAAAAAATAACAAATTTAATTGCACATACGATTAAATATATCAACACAATATTCTAAAACGAAAAAGTAAGCAAAACCGTGCGCAAAAGTACTAACTTACAAAACAAGATTCGAGTTATTCAGCAAAAAGCATTACCTACCTCGCAAAACTGAAACAAGCTTACGTAGAATTTTTTATTTTTATATTTTTTTCACATTTTAGGTTGATGTTACACTCCAAATTATGCGATGTCTGCTATTAAATTCGCGGTGAAGCTATAACACGAACAGTGCGTAACTCACCCACTTCAGGGCAATTGTCCGTTCTCGCATCACACTAGCTTTCGCGGATTTCCTCACGTTGTTTTCCTGCTCCGTATATGAAGTTAGAAATCAGGTGTACTTCGGGTTTAGGTTACAAATTTATGTGTATGTATTTGTGCATCTACGTTTCATCGATGCCGTTTCGAACATAGCAGAGAAGAGTTAGGCATAGGCAAGGCCGTAGTAGCAAGGAATTGATTTCGGATGGGGGGGGGGGGGGGGGTTACCTTTACGCTTTTTTCTCGGAGGGGATACCCACCCCTTTTTCTCACGTATAGAACAAGTGTAAATAACCCAACCCTTGGCTACGTACATGGCAGAGGTGTACTGTTCTACAACTACCTTTCACCAACGCGTGAACGGCTCGGTTGGTGCAGCAGTCGGAACAAATATTTGTACGATAAAAAGATCCATGTTCTGAGTCTATGCGGGGTATGTCTGCATCTAAGATTTGTATCTTTAAAAGCAATCACTATAGAAGAGAAATTCTTAGTATTTTAGTGAAAAGTAAAATAAAAAAAATGCTGTTATTGAGTCCCATGTAATAGGTGGGTAGCCTATTGTCATCTATCAGGCACTATTACAAACTCCAGGCTACTACTGAGAACTTTCTAACAGACAAATCCAATAACAATTTGTCCGACCTGTAAATCCAACACAGAAGCCGCCCTTAGACCGCCGTCCATTAGACTAATGAGACGTTCTAAACTAAGATGCAAAGATATATTTCAGCTTTCACTGGAAAACCAACTGCAAGTAGCCGTGGACTTTATCAGATTACGTAGACGGCGCTCTACAATGAGGAAATACGTTTTTTAAATGAATTCCATGATGAAAATAAAAAATATTTTATGCGAGAGATGTTTTGACTTTTACGCTTCTCTTATCATCTGGAATTTACAATTATGTTTCTTTAGAGTATAAATAGGTGAGTAAATACATAAAATGGTTGACTGTTTTTGGTTTTATAGAAGTTAGCGTTTATATTATACAGGGTTTTTGTTAACTTGACTTGCCAGGCCTAGATAGAGGAGCTAAAATGCAACAAATTTAACTCCCTTTTGTTGCGCCGAAACGTAATAGATTTCGAACGAATTAGATTTGTATTTGGTAAGGTAAGGCATCTGTATGAAATTGTAATAACTTCAAAGTTATTCGTGTTGGGTCAGTCACCTGTAAACGGATTAGAATAAATAGCAAACATGTCACCAAAAAACATAAATTAAAAACGTGGAAAAAGAATTCGGCGTAGTGAGCAGAAGTCTAGATAGCTTAACGGTCAGAGCGCCGGGAGTATTTATCCGTGAGGCGCAGGTTCGAATCCTGCTCGCCACCGTATTTTCTTTCCACAAATATTTATAACTTTAGAGTTAACCCCGCATGCGTTTAAAAGATTTATCTGTATTTGTTAAGGTAATTGCATCTATACGACATTGTATTAACTGCAACGTTGGTCGTGTCGGTTCAGTCACATGTAAACGGACTAGAATAGATAGCAATGACGTCACCAAAATACGTATTAAATAAGTGGAAGAAGAATTCGGGGTAGTGAGCAGAGGTAGTCATGAGATTTTCCTTACTTATAGGTGTCTTAGTAATATAGATTGCTGTAGCAAAATCCAAAATTTTCGAAGGAGATTTCTAGAATTCTATTTGAGAAATAAATTATAGCTATAGTATATAATATTATAGCTCGTTTAGTGGAGTGTAATAGTAGGATAACATCAGAACCTGGCGCATGGATAACGTTTGGTGTGACATATCTAGATAGAAGGAGACCGTATCGGCATCGATTACCATCAACAACAGCATTCCTAATGAGGGTTGACGTCACGCAGGCGGCCGGACATAAAACATAGCCAAAACTTTAGCAGCTTGTCCGATAGGTATGCTGCAGCTATCCCAAATGAATTGGGATAAGAGGGATGATGATGATATTTGAGAAATAAAATTCGTCTCGCCTCAAAATTCGCTTACTCATATAAAAAAATGTAATTGGACAGCGCGAATTTACCGTAACGATGTGAGTAAAAGCGTTCAATAAACGTCTTCGTCAACCCTCGTATCGTCTTTCTGTAATGGATGACCTGTCGGTGGCAAGCGACGGGTTAATCTATTACACCGTGCCCATTGACACACGGGTTTTTGTGAAAAAAGATATCTTTAGCCATTTCATGGTCACTGATATGATTCGCTGATATAACCAATTTGTATGCATGATGGCCTCGTTGGTCTAGTAGCAGCCCGGAGTTAGGAAGTTGGTGATGTGACACCCCCGTGCTTCGGAGAGCACGTGAAGCCGTCGGTCCTGCGCCTGATCGCTCTCCAGTCGTGTCGTATTGCCATCTCATCGGATTATGAGAGTGAAGGTAGAGGGAGTGCACCTGTGTTTACGCATACACTTGTGCACTATAAGATCTCCTGTGTACTTGGCTAATGTCCATGGAGACAGGCCGCCGTGACCAAAATACGGTCTGGAGGAGTATTATTATGATTATTATTTTATTATACATGGCTTGTGTCGAATTGCCGTCCCATGTGACTATGAGAGTGAAGGAAGGCAGTGCACCTGTGTTTGCGCATATACTTATGCACTATGATATGTCCTGCGTACTTAACTAATTTCTAAGTAGATAGGCTACCATGACCAAAAATTCGGTGGTGAGTATATTATTTATGTCCGTATGTTTATCTATACTAAAGCTGAAGAGATTTTTGTTTGTTTAGTCGTTTGTTTAAACGCGTTTATCTTTACAATTACCAGAAAAAAAATGTTTGTATATGATAGGCAGATTCATGAGGAATAGTATAGGCTAGTTTACATCACGCTCCGACCCTTAGAAGCTGAGCAAAAAGACAAAGAAGCGAGTGAAACCGCGGGGCACAGCTAATAAGATACAAACAGCTTCGAATTCCAATTCTATCTACGCCTATATAAATACACCCAAAATATCAGAATCCGCTTACACATTCGAAATTTCCAGCCGAACAAATATTAGAACAAAGACTGTACCCTTTCCATTATTATCTACTTACGAGATACTTCAAACAATAGTCCGAGGGACAAGTACTTATTGTCAATGTATAAGTAGGACCGGCAAGATTTCTTTACATATTAAAAAAAAAAAGATTGAAATGAAAAATACCTACCTCAGAAATAAAAATACTAGCTGTGCCCCGTAGACGTTGTTCTGCCATCTAAATTTTATTTATCACCTAGGGGTGTAAAAGAATAGTCTACGACCTATTCTCAGACCTACCCAATATACACAAAAAAAAACATAAAAATCGGTCAAGCCATTTCGGAGGAGTTTCGGTACAAATTATGCAATGGAAACGGCTCCCGTTTCTGATGATCGAATCTTCAAAAGGGGTTAATGATACCATCATTTTTCACTCCCAGACTGATGAGGTGTTAAAATGTTGCAAGTTTATATTGAATTTATTTGAATTTATCTGTTGAACAGATATGAATTTAGATTTATGATGTTCATCGTTGGGTATAAATATTTATTTATAGATTGAACAACCCTTTAATTATTTTCTGCCAGTCTTTTGGGTACTTTTCCAGAAATACGACGCGAAATAGGAATACTTTGAGGCTTGAGTAAATTTTTTTATTTGAATTTTTACACAGTAGTAGACAGTATTTATTTTATAGGTGTGTAGTATTTCATGCAGATACGAATATTGAAGTTCTTTGGACACATCACCAGGAACGAGGACTCGATGGAGAGGCTAATAGTACAAGGTCAAGTGGAGGGTAAAAGATCCCGTGGTCGCTCGCCAGCACGCTGGACCGACCTTATAAAAAATGCCACACAAACATCTCTGGTACCGTGTGCTCGTAATGCCACTAACCGCCAGAAATGGAGATGCATTGCCGGAAAAGCTGCAACCCTACGGATGGACCAGGGCAACGATCCCCGTACACCAGCGACATAGCCACGACCACTCTGTCTAGAGTGCCCGACTAAGAAGGAGAAGAAGTATTTCGTTTGTACATAAATAAGTAGTCATTGTATTTATGTTTTATTATATGGTTGAATAAGATTCATTAACTTATAAAATTACAAGAAATAAATATTGGTACTTATTATAATTATAATAGAAAAAAATAACACAGGTACAGAAGTAAATTGTTGGTAGGAGACAAGGTAGGAAGAATATTAGTACTTGGGTACTATACTATATAAACCAATTTCTTTGGAAACTTTGTCTGTCTGTCCAAACGCTTATAACATAAGAACCAGTGGAACAGTTCTCTCTACCAGCGCGGTGTTTGGAATTTACACATAATTGTAATGGCAATAGGCTCATCACATGGGACTTAAGTAACAGCATCGGTGAATTGTGGGTGTACTAAACCTCTGCCGAACCCTTCGAGAAATACAGTCGTGATGATAAGTCCTAAGATACAAATTCTATACAGCTGGTACATAACTCAAGTCAGTAGTGCATGCTATTACGTAGAGTCTGCCAACACGACTTGATCTATTGGTGCGACGTGGATACATTGACTGGTACAAGCTCCACTGATCGAAGATAGTGTACCCAACGCTTTATAGCAAGAGGCTGTGCACACATGTTTATTGAATACGTCACAAAATATACAAGTGAGGCGTTGATAGTAAGTTGCGACAATTTAAATAAAATTACATACAATGTAACAGCCCTTACTTCAAACTGACAGGAGTGTTACTTTTTTAGGGTTTGTGTATGAATGTATGTGTGTTTGTGAGTTTCTTCATTCCACCATAGCTTTTAAATGCCTGAACCAATTTCGATGTATGGCGGAATAACGAAACTCAAAAACATATATACATACTTACATGAACACCAAAAACATAAAACTCCTCTTTTTGGGCAGTCATTAAACTAGAAGAGGCATGATAATTAACACTTATAACAGGCCGGTAACTCTCCACCAGGGCAGGAACATTCACATCACCACGCTAGCTCACTGCAGGCTAGCAATTTCAGACTATCAAGTCCTGGTTTCTTCGCGATGTTTTCCGTCACCGTATGTCCGAGCTGTCTTAGATTAACTAAGAAGGTACGAACATCAAATTGATAAAAGCACATTGGTATGTATGCCAGCTAGGAGCGCAAAACCCGTAACTCAAGAAGCGAGTCAGCAACTACTCCTCAGCCATCAAATTATATTTAGACTCATTAGAGAATAGTTACATTTTATTCAAAAACTGAATTTAGATCTATCAGCATAGCTCTATTGAATTGAGGGGCTAGTGGCTAAGTAATAGCTGGACCGATCGATCGATCGATGTAAGTCTGTGGACCGTGGTTGGTTGGTGGATGGGTGACGATCATTTCACATTGAGAGCGTTCCGTGCTTCGGAGAGTATGGCAAACTGCCGGTCCTGGTTGTCTCATACAAATGTATTTACGGGTAGATAAATAACAGTCTGACAACTAGTCTTACCATGATATGATGTGTTACCCAGGAATTTGGCTTTAGAGGTCAGAAAGACAGTCGCTCCATGTACTTACAATACTTGTATTACCTAAGCTGCAACCTTTTAGACTAGAAGTAGATTCAAACTTAACTCTTCTCAGTTTTCGAAGTACATATAAACTCATATCTAAGCGGATTAGTTCGATAATCCTTTTGTTTTACGTATCAAGTTCGAGATCTGCTAAGCTTGCTATTTCAAGATTAAATTCTTGGAATCCGGGTCGCGAGCTCTGATATAAAAACTTTGCCGTGACAGCATTGCCGTTACTACATGTTTGAATCAGTTTTGAAGCGAGTTCATCGTCTAGTAACCGAAAGTACATCTGCTGCTGAAAATAACTGCTAAAAGACTCAAAACATCCACAGCTTTGCAATTCCATCGACTGCAGGACAGGCTCCTCCTTTTAAGACAATCTTAACAGTCTTGTCCAGCGTACCTATTCGCTATCTCGGTTGGCAACCGAGATGGCGCATAGGTACGCAGGTCTTCCCTACGATCTTATGTATATTATCTACTCATCTTGACATTGGTCTTCCCAGACTCTGTGTGCCTATTCTAAGCGATCATTGGTGAGGGATTTACTCCACATGTCATCACTATATCAATCCAAGTGTCATGCCCAACGCCACTTAACTTTACATTTTACGAATACGAATATTTTATTAGGTTATCCGACATTCGAATACGATCACTTAGATTTAGGCCTAATATGGCCCGTTCTATGGCCCGTGCTGCCACCACATTTTGTGTCCTCGACCCTATAGTCTCGATAGACAACAGTTCAAATTATACAGATAAATCTTCGTAAAGCATTGACGCAGGCATAGCGAATTCTAAAATTACACATTTTAGTGGAAAGAAAAATATGGCATCGCCAAAAGATGTAGGTATTAGCGGTCAGAGCGCCTGGAGTATTAATCCTGGAGACACAGGTTCGAATCCTGCTCACGACAATATTTTTCTTACCACAAAAATTTATAGCTTTAGAGTTCAACATAGTAATATCTTAAATTTTCACGATAACTAGACAAACAACCTCCTCAACATGTCCTGCTACGACCACGAACGCTGCAAAGTGTTCGCAACGTCAGGAAAAACAAAAACCAATAATACACGCGATTAATCCGGTTAAAAGTTGTTTTATTATAATGTTTAGAGTCCAAATTATGTTGAAATATATTTTATACCATAGTAGGGGTAAAAGCAGTATGTCACAGAGTAATTGATGTTCTGTCAATGCGTCCCGTTTTATGTGAAGGCGATATTGCGATAGCGCTTCTAATGTTATAAATATTCTATTAGGTTTCTATTGACCCTGATGTTTCATGAAAAAAATTAAAAATTTACGCAAGTAGTCGGTAAATAGAAAAGGTCTAGTTTAGATTTGCGACAGTTATGATAAATTATATTTATTTCTGACAACGCTTGTAAAAGTGTCTGTGAGAGACGCTTTCTAGCTACCTTTGAGAAGAAATGCCCAAATAAACTCAGAGGTTTCTTTTAAAGTCCAGACATTATTTTATTTAGCATATGAGTAAAACCATGTAGGGATAAGATTGGGATGGCCTTTTGAGGGTAGAGCCATAGCAGTTTTGAACTGTCCTAACCTAACTGACAGCACGTTTGCATCAGTCATCGTGAAGCTCAACTTCAATTTAGCTATTGTATTTTTACACGACTGCCCAAAACAAGGAGTGTTATGTGTGTTTTTAGGGTTCATGTATGTATGTATGTAAGTATGTAGGTATGTATGTTTGTGAGTTTCTTTATTCCACCATAACTTCTAAAAGCCTGAACCGATTTCGATATATGGGGTATCGTTAGAATCCTTACATTGTACCGCGTAACAGTCAGACGAAAAAAAAAAATGGCAGGCGTACTTTTAAATTTTAAATAATTTCATTGTCACTCATTTACACTTTGTTGTTTAGATTCTGAATGTCACTGTTCAGCAAAATATGTAATAGGTATAAAATCTTCTTCAGAAAACCAATCTTGTATACAAAGCCATCACGGAAAAAAACTAACGCCAGAAATAATGAAAAAAGCCAAGCTTAATCCCTTGATGTTGGTAATTAGCAAAATTGTAGCCTGTCTCGTAACTTATTATCAAGTTACGTCAGTATTCGCAGGCGTCTCGCGGCAATTTGTGCGAATTATGACGTACTAGCTGAATGCTTTGGCGTTGCTCGAGATTTTACGATAAAAAGGAGAACAAATACTTTTATAATGTATTTGTAAAAATAAAATAATATTTATGATTGGAGGTCATCAATTTTATATGAAAAAGGAGGACTGTAACTCCTATTCTAATCCGGTAACCTCAGTATTGACTAGCATTTTACTGCATGATCTTTGGATTAAGTATCCATTAAGAAGACACATTTGCTATCTCGCGGTAATATACACTAATTATGAGGCTAGTGCTGGCGCATCGTATTAGTTTCAGCTTTTCAACAAAAGAGCCACGTACATTGATATAAGAAAAAAAAAGGAATATAAAATGGGTTTTAATTTTTTTTTAAGTGACAAACTCAAGATAATCAAAGTTATGTTAAAACTGTTTTTGGCACTGCACTCAGTATTTTTTTTTCCCTGAAACTGTTTTTTTTCTATTCTATAATTATGTAATGCGATCAGATTTTTTACACAATATATTTATCACATAACATAAACATAGCATAGCCTGTATTCTCAGGAGGGGCAGGCAGAGATGTACACAGCCACATTTCACCAATGCTGTTATTAAGTACAATATAATAGGTGACGCGCCTATTGCCATCTACTGGGCACCGAAACAAAACTGTCCAAACTCCGGACTGCTACTGAGAATTCTTAACACTGCTTGCATGAATTTATTTATCTAAAGTTGACATCAATTATTGTTTCGATATTTTGGTATTGACATTTTGACATTTAATCATTAATAATAAGTGTAATCTACTAATAATTTGTACACCAATTGAGGTAGAACATGTTGATACTATTTTTCTATTTTGTTTGTATGTAACCGCTTAATCTACACATGTTTCAAAACAAATAAATTTATCTTTTATGCTCTGCAGTCGCGCTTGGGACCACTAGGCCACTTAATAGATATTTTTAGATATACCTTTAATCATAATAGGATCCTAATATGATTCATATCACAAATCTTAAAATGGTGATACGATTTGCATGCAATTCATAACCAGTAATTCATCTATTTGACAGTTTTCTATGGAGATTTGTAAGATGGTTCACAAAATAGGAATTGCTAACGTGTCAAAGAGCAGAACCTTAAGAAGTTACTCAATTCAAATAATGATTCAGTTTTAGGAGAAATGCTCAAAGTGGCCATTTTAGACCCCCGGACGAGACGATCGTGTTTCATATGAGCTGCATCCACAAAGTTCTCGCTTGTAAGCTTTTTGAATTAACATGAAACGTGATTGTTAATGCAATTGTGTAAAATTGTTAGTCGAATAGGAGGTGAATTCAATTGTAAGGCTTTTAAATGTTTTAATTGGTGTTTTGGTGTTGGTAATTAGGATCCTGGAAAACAATGATGGGGAATGTTGTTAGTTGAATCATTTGAATAGTAATTTCGAAAAGTTCTGCGCGTTTTCGTTGTTTATTGATGAGAGTTTTGTTTTTGCGTATTCCTTTAGTATTTTTATTTACTGTCGTTTAGTGAAGGATGTTCTTAATTAAGTATTTTAACCGCCTTCAAAAAAGGAGGAGGTTCTTAGTTATGACTCAAAATTAATTACACTTAGTTATTAATACTTAAATAAAATTGTATTTTTCAAATACAGATAAAACTTTTAAAGCCATTAACGCATGCATAGCTAAGTCTAAAGTTATAATTTTTTGTTGCGACCTGCTGTTGAGATTCGAACCTGCCCGGATAAATACTCCAGGCGCTCTGACCACTAAGGCATTACCACAAAAAATTATAATATCAATGACAGTTTTAGTGCCTCGTTCAGTATTTATTTTCTCGTGTGATTGTTCTTTTCATTTACTTGATATGTATTTTTTTTCTTTGCAATAAACAAAATTTGTATATTTATTTTCTATTTTCCAAAATTAAATATGTATTATATAGTCTATCTGCCTTGTTAGTTTAGTGGTCCCAAGCGCGTCTGCTGAGCATGAGATCTCGGGTTCGATTCTCAGGTCAGGCAAAGTGTTGTGGGGATTTTCTGTTAAGAAATTCTTAGTGGCAGCTCGAATTTTGGCATTGTGCTCGGGAGATGACAATAGGCTCACCACCAATTACCTACATGGGACTTAATAATAGCATTGGTGAAATGTGAGTGTACAGCTGGGTACACTTCTGCCTACCCCTTCGGAAAATACAGGTGATGCTATGTTATGTCTAGAACTAATTATTTGGTTGCCTACTTTATTCCCATCAATTAAGTATTACTATTCACCGCATACACGTGTATTCATCGGGTTTGTTTGACTCGCGACATCGCCGCGGGCTCAGCTCATAACTAAGGGCTCCGTTCGAGTTCGAAACTAGTCGGGCAAACTCGAAGAATGCACGTGAGTAGTAACCGGTGAACAATAATTAATATGAATAATAGGTACCGAAAGTTATTATAAAAATACTTTATTCCCAATCGGAATGTAATTTTTTTGTGCCTCTAATATAGTAGATAGTAGTAGTTGTGCTCACATTGCCAACATTAAACAGAAAACTGTCATTTTCTTAAGACTTGTGAAGCTATAGAAGCCGCCATCATTCTACGTCATCAAGGGACAATCGTAAAACTGCCGTAAAACTGAAAGTACGTATTTTATATTGGGACTTACCTTTTTGTTGCCAATTCTACACTTAATGTTGGTATAAAGCTATTTATTGCTTTTCTTAATGATATAATATTATTTTGGTTTGATGGCTTTAGGATGCGGTTGTGACGCAAACCTTAATGTCTCACTGCAGGGTAAAAGTTTTAAGATTTTTAATAAGAAATATAATTATTAAGCAGTTAATAATTATGATTATAAAAAAATTAAAATATCACACACACGAACATACACACACCCAAACACACACACGCGCACACACACACACACATACACAGACACACACACAAGAAAAAAAATACCATTAAACATTAAATTTAAACTAATGTAAATTTTCTCCATTCTTATAACATTTTATTTCCGATATCCAGTTGATACACAGTATTTTTTTTTTTACCTCGTGTAAAGCATGGTCACCCAGCTAGGCTGGCTCAGTAATAACTCCCTTTAACACCATTGTAATTTTTATTAATTAATTTAATGGAAACTTTTATCTTGAGCTTAGAAATTTATTAAAAAAGTCAAGTCATAACTCTGTTGGAATCCATTATTTAAATTATTCTTTCGACAAGGATCTCTTTGTAATTACTCGTACTTATCTCATTTATATCATTTTTCTTAAATGAAGATTTCGAATTTGATTCCGAACTAATATACCTAGAGGATTTAGAATAAATTCAGAGGCTAGTATATATTGAGTCAAGATGATCACAGGATCACGTTAGGGCAGCTGATGTGCATAATTTTCTCATAAATAGCCTTATAGTGAAAAACTGTGCTCGTGACTTTGTACGCGTAGAAATCCGAAAATAACATCTATTCGTATGTGTCACAATGTCATATTTCGCGTCACCGAGGTAAGAAGACGACTGAGATACGCAATGGGTTTCTCCTCACACGACTTCGTCTGGAGTACAGCCGCTTCCAGTGTATAGTTACTAGCATCCGTTCTGAGAACGAATGGTACATTATAATCAGAGTGAATAAGAATTGGAGGGTATGTAAGTAATCCTTTGAGTCAGTGGTGGTGTAGCATGGTTTGGAAACCGGGGCGGCTTTCTATTGAGTAGCCCCAAAATAAT
This sequence comes from Xylocampa areola, assembly GCA_935421205.1. Lineage (NCBI taxonomy): Eukaryota > Metazoa > Arthropoda > Insecta > Lepidoptera > Noctuidae > Xylocampa > Xylocampa areola. The sequence continues at coordinate 9,400,556 of OW285223.1, forward strand.
AATTATTGCTATGCGTCTAATTTAGAAAGGTCATGAGTTAAATGGTACATCTGTCTAAGCGGAGGCCTTTCGAAACTATTCGGATAATACCTCCCTACAATTTTTCTAAGCTATAGGACCATGACTAGTGGCTACTAAGCTGCGCGAGTTAGTTGTCCCCACGTTGTCACCCCTTGCTGCTTGGCACTAGGGGCGCCCACCGCCTCCACTTTACGCCGCCACTGCGTTGAGTTCTCAAAATGCCTTGGCGTGTTCTTCAATCAAGACAGTTCAATCAGATCATTTCTGAGCCTATAAGCGACACTGGATAGCGTAATGAAATACGTTTATTCAGTTTCACAGACAACTAAGTTACTTCACAATTAGAGCTCTATCAAATTCGGTCCGCTAATTCTTAAGTTAAAAATGTGCGAACAGACAGACACAATACCTCTACAGTTAATTGAAGTATTAAGTAATAATCGAGTATTCATATGAATATATTCACAGGAAATAACATCAATTTTTCAGTTTGGAAACCTTCTGCCCGTAAAAATTGATGCACCATTCAAAACATATTCCCTAAACGAATTCCAAAGAGCGTCCAACTTAGTTTAGTATCGGATCGAATTTGATCCGGATCCATTTAATATACTAGCTTTTACCCGTGACTTTGCCGGTTTCGCGGTTAATTTTAATTTTAGCTAGCAAATTAGCCTATATCCGCACTCAGAATAATTCTCAAATTGCGAGCTATCTCTGTGCAAAATTTTATAAATATAATTTCATTAGATTAGCAGCTATGATTACAAAACAACTGAAAGATGATAAACACGATTTATTGGATAGCTGATACGTGTGACTTTCCTCGCCTGGGAGTGAAGACATTTCTCAAATAGGCATCAAGTGACCGTGTAACGTCGCCAACCACACAAAACCATTAAAGTTTATAGCGACTAATTTTTAAAGGAGAACAAAAAAACGGAGCCCTTTTTAAAGGGAAAACCTACTTGGGGCTGTCAATGAAATAAGTAGCTTTACTAACTAATCAAATTACAAACAGGACAAATGTTTGTGTGATGAGCACGATCATTTGTTCTGTGTCTGGGTGTAATTTATCTATAATATGTATGCATTTAGAAATATATAAGTATGTTTATCAGTTGTCTAGTACTCATAACACAAGCTCTGCTTAGCTTGAGACTAGACGGCGTTGTGTGATAGTTGTGGAATATTATTATTATTTTTGCTTTTTGTTTTTTTTTTGCCTCCCTTTTATTTTAAAGTAAAGAAAGGGGTAGAATCTGACACACGGGCCATTATTATTATAATTTACAAGTTATGTGGAAAGTGGTGTTTCTTATCTTCAAAATGCTCACTATCTGCCAAATTCCATCAACACTGGTTTAGTAGCTTAGAAAAAACAAAAAATAGAACATGGACAGACACGACATAACGGATCTAATTCGAACGGGATACACATTCGATATATCAACTTTATAACTTCTCTCAACTAATGGAAGACTCCATCCGATTTGAGAGGCACTATGAAAAATGGGAGTAGGATATTGAGAGGTGCTGTAGAGTGCCTAGATAGGTAAGCGTACAGTATGTTGCTTAAATGAGATATTGATTGATGTAGTCGTGTCTAAGAAGAGTTAAGTCTAGTTTCTTTTGACCTCTCTATAATATGGTGTGGTTGATGAACAACCTTAGGTTAATACTTAAATCACTCGTAGACTTCTGATATAGCTTTACAGACCACCGAGAACATCTCTAAGGTCAAGATAACTACAAGCACGTGCTTCAACAAATCGTCAGAAGTCCGCCCTTGGAGTCCGCCAGCGAGCAATAGAGCGAAGTATTTTGGGGGTCAAAATTACAGACCGCATCCATATTTCGTTCTAAAACTCGCATTGCAGACGTCGGCAACACAGCTGCCAAATTAAATTGGAACTAGGCTGGTCACATCTGCCGCATGCCAGATGAGCTTGGGCAAAAACAACAACAGAAAGGGTTCCGGATACCAGGAGACGCCTACGCAGTAGGCCCAGTGGGAGATGGCGGGATTAGGTAAACTCGTACCAAAAGTTTCATACCTCTAGATCGATAGACTGAAAAAATATTTGGGGGCTGAGTTGCCCGCGTCCGTAGGAGTGCACCCTTAAAATGGAATCCCTACACGTGGCTCCTCGGTGGTGCAAAACAGGCAACTCATCTGAGGTGGGGAGGTTTCGGCAGCGGTTGTTTAACCCACCGGACTAAGCCATGCTGCTAGTCGTGTTTCGGGATGTAGTCCTCCGTTGTGGGAGACGGGTCTGGGCAGTTGCATTAACTCCCCAACTATCGTTCTCCCCAAATCTATCCAATCTACTGAGAATGAATAGTTTTATTCTAGATATACGTAGGTACTCCATCCTTGGACACACCGTCGCTTACCATCAGGCGAGTTGCAAGGCGGGCATTTTAGTAAGATTTTTCCTCAAATTAATGCGGGTGAAACCGCGGGGCATAACTAGTATATTATACATAAGTTTAACTATGGAGCTATTTATCAAACCAAAAATTATAACAAACATAATGATATTTTTTATAAAGTCAATGGTTGCAGGTTCAAGCCCCGTTCGTGTCTATTATTTTTCAATGTTTCCTTAGAAAAATTATAGTCGGACGCATATTTTATGGGGGGCATTCGTTATATCCTTATCTTAGAATAAAGAAGGGCTCGTGACTAAGTAACAGCCGGATAGATCAATCGATCGAGGTTAAGCTGCGCTTGCTGCGGTCGGTCTGCGGATGGGTGACTCGTGGCCAAATAACAGCTGCACAGATCAGTCGTTAGAGGTTAAGCTACGCTTGCCACAGTCGGCCTGTGGATCCATGGTTTCATACCGTGACCCCTCCGTGCCTCGGAGAGCACGTTAAACCGTTGGTCCCGGTTGTCAAATTAAGATCTATGACAGCCGTTACGGGTAATCAGAGGCCTGAAAGTCTGACAACTAGTCATACCACGAGATATCGTGTTACCCAGTAATTCGGTTGTGGAGGTCAGATAGGCAGTCGCTCCATGTAAAATACTGGTATTAAGCTGCATCTGATTTGACTGGTAGCCGACCCCGATTTAATTGGGAAAAGGCTAGGCAGATATATATTCTTTACATCTTAGATGTCTTCGACTTCAATACTTAATATAATTTTTCAAAAAGGATATTCGTTTCTCTTTCTTTATCTTGTTTCTACCTTTTCATTGCAGTGTGATTTTGTCTGTTATTATTTACTACTGATCATATAGAAGCTTACAAGATTAAGGCAAAAGAACAAAAAAAGTCTTGATGTCTTTTAAATAAAATAATCAATTAAAAGCAAAAAAAAGCAGAATTTTATAATAAAACGAACCAAGTTGAAAGTAAGCAGACAGTGATAGTTAAGTGCTTAATGTATCCGTAGAGAGGCAGTCGCGGAGCTTGGAAATTGAAATTGCTTAAGGTTTGCTCTCAGTGCAGCGACTTGGTAAGGTAATATTTTTTTGAGATTTGATGTCGTTCTCATTTTTTTTTCATTAGTTTCTTATGGGTGTACTGATTTGGAAATGCAGTCTTCCTTACTAAAATGTATATTGTATTGTATGTAATGGATAACTATTAAAGAAAAAGTGATAAGTATTTTAAACCTAATTACCTAACATAATGTTGAAAACGATTTGTACACAACATGAGGTGTAAGACTATTTATTTTAGTAAAACTTACCTTATCTAATGCTAACAATAGCTAAATACCTCGTTGGTCTAGTGCTCACAAGCACGGCTGCTGTGCGTGAGGTCTTGGGTTCGATTGCGAGGTCGAAACAAGTGCTATTGGGTTTTTCTGCTTGGAAATCCTTGGTAGCAGCCCAGACTTAGGAATTTTGTGATATGACACCCCCGTGCTTCAGAGAGCACGTAAAGCCGTCGGTCCTGCACCTGATCTTTCTCCGGTCGTGTCGGGTTGCCGTCCCATCGGACTAGAAGAGTGAAGGAAGAGGGAGTGCACGTGAGGCCTATCTCTGAGAAGATTCACCAAGTACGCAGGAGATATTATAGTGCACAAGTGTATGCGCAAACACAAGTGCACTTTAATATCTCCTCCCAAACAGGCCGCCGTGACCAAAATACGGTCTGGAGGTAGTGACAATAGTTAAATTGTTTTTTTTTGTTTTCGTTTTAATTTTATTATTATTTTTCATCGGTATGAGAATGTTACAATTTTGTCTAGAAAAATTGCGATAAAATGTGAAATAAACACACAGACGATTAATGGACCACAAATATGGTATATTACAACTTATTTATCACGTAAAATATTGACTTGATTTTCGTAAAACAAACTTAGGTATTGAAAAAAATAGATCGACTATTAAATACAGGAATAGGTATCTAGTAAAATATCTGAGACTTAAAGGTAGGTACTATACTACTTAAAAACAAAACTTTAATCAACCCACCTTTCCACGTTATTTGTGGACAGGAACCACAGAATTGAATTGTAATAAAAAGCCCTTTTAATGACAAAGTCGCCGCAGCGGAACCAACCACTAAACAAAGTCTACTTTATGAGAGTTATTCAGTTTTAATATTTCGCTAGCGAAATAAGCTCTAATGGCGAACGTTTTGGATAAAACCTTTCATTAGAATACTCAAACGATTTACTTGTATTTCTAGTATAGTATTTAAGCTGGTGTGGGGGTTATTAAAAGGTCTTTGAGTTATCTTTCATTGCGCCATCAGTCTACTATTTTTCATTACTCAAAATAAATAGTTGCGTAAAATAGTTTACTTTAGTGATGTGTGTTTTTAACACACATCACTAAAGTAAAATGCACATAACGGCGAATAATAACAAATTTAATAATAAATATGAACCGAATTGATAATAACTTAAATAAATTGAATGATTAAATAATTAAATAAATTACCTACTAACTTAGCCTAAGAAACTACTAAGAAAATGAATTGTTCATATCTGATTAAATAATCTATACCTATAATATAAAGGACAGCCAGCGATCCATTAGATCGCTGTCTGTGCATGGAAGATATATGAGAAAAAATATTATTGGGACCTTTATCAACACAAATAGCACCCAAAACAATGATTGTTAGAATTTTTGTCTGTTTGTCTGTGCGTTTATGCACGCTAATCTCAGAAACGGTTTATCCGATTTAGATGTAGTTTTCACTAATATATTGTGATAAGCTGCGATGTTATATGTCAATCGGTTCATAAATAAAAAAGATATACCAATTTAAAAACGTCACGTCGAGTATTAGTTATTTACGACATCCGCGCGGACGGAGTCGCAGGCACAGCTAGTTAATTAATTAAATAATAAATATGAACCGAATTGATAATAACTTAAATAAATTGAATGATTAAATAATTAAATAAATTACCTACTAACTTAGCCTAAGAAACTACTAAGAAAATGAATTGTTCATATCTGATTAAATAATCTATACCTATAATATAAAGGACAGACAGCGATCCATTAGATCGCTGTCTGTGCATGGAAGATATATGAGAAAAAATATTATTGGGACCTTTATCAACACAAATAGCACCCAAAACAATGATTGTTAGAATTTTTGTCTGTTTGTCTGTGCGTTTATGCACGCTAATCTCAGAAACGGTTTATCCGATTTAGATGTAGTTTTCACTAATATATTGTGATAAGCTGCGATGTTATATGTCAATCGGTTCATAAATAAAAAAGATATACCAATTTAAAAACGTCACGTCGAGTATTAGTTATTTACGACATCCGCGCGGACGGAGTCGCAGGCACAGCTAGTTAATTAATTAAATAATAAATATGAACCGAATTGATAATAACTTAAATAAATTGAATGAATAAATAATTAAATAAATTACCTACTAAACTAGCGTAAGAAACTACTAAGAAAATGGATTGTTCGTATCTGATTAAATAAATAAATATATTCACATATATTATTATTGTATAATGGAAGGTTAATGCTCAATGGATCAATCAAGGCTCGTGCCTTCTCTGTATAAGAAGATGCTCTTGCCCTGCAGTGGTAGGACAATAATGCGCTGATTATGTTATGTATATATTTATGCAAAGATAAAGTATAGAATGGTAGCTGCGGCATAAAATAGGGGAGATCTTTGCCCATTCGCGGGACAGTAATAGTACATTGAACTGTCATAAAGCTAAGGATTTTTAGGATGAAAATGACGTTTGAAGTTACCTGTCGTTGGCATTTGATGGTATTTTTAGAGGTATATACAAGCAATAGCGATAGGAGATTGTAACAATCATTTTCGAGTGAATCGACGAAACGATTTGATTCGATTATCCGTCGACATCAAGTCTCGATTTTTTCATTACGATATTCGTTGAAGTGATTTGGTGAACACTGTAAGCATGCTATTAATTGAATAAATAAATAAATAAATTTGAGTTTAACCCGTGCCCCGCTGTTTTTATTTTTACTCGGTTTCTAAGGGTCATAGCGTGATATTAAATAATGTATGTACCTTTCCGAAGAATTGGGCTATCAAATGTAAAAAGAATTTTTGATTCGGTGACTCCAGAATCGACTGAGATTGTGATTCCAGATATTAGCACGTTCAAACAAATTATTATTTTATGCTTGTAATTTTTTTTTCCTTTTCAAACAATGGCGATAGTTATTCGATTGAAATCGAATAAATAGAACAATTCGCGATTTAAAAGATACAGTGACAAAATTGGCAAAGAAATGGCTTGGATGGTTTGAGAGGATAAATGAAAGACGATTAATAAATTACATGTAGGTGTAAGTGGAAATGCCATTAAAAGACGCCTTAGAAGGACATACACTGATCATAATAGTGGTGTCCTCCAAAAAGGTCAGGTGCGTACTCCTTACAACCAGCGCTTGTGTATGTCTAGAGTCCTTATTGGCTATCTCGGTTATCAACGTCGTATGTTACACCTTGTCTTTGATGAGCAAATATATTAAAAACATACGGAGCAATGTAGCTACTACAAAGTGACTATCGATTAGTCGGTAACCGAGATAACAAGGTACATAGATGATGAATGAGAGCGAAGCAAAAGAAGTACCTGTGATCAAAGCAGATGACGTGCTGAAGTTTTTGCAAACCATCCATGGGAATTAATTTTAAACAAAAAATGAAAACCGCCTTCAAAAATCTACTACACTAAAAAGTTCAAAATAATATCAAAATTTGCTTATAATAAAATCATTTTAAAAGAACAATATATAATAATAATCTGTTAATTTTGGAGTCGGTGCCTTTACTGTACAATAACCCTCTGTTATTGTTTTCCTCTTGTTAGTCACTTATGTTCGTTGTGCTGTGGTTATGTTACCGGCCTTTGTATCTGGTTGTAAACTCCACATACATCAGGCACCGACTCCAAAATTAACAGTTTATCATGGTACCACCGTTGAGATATCTTCATTCCAACAAAAAAAGAATTATCAAAATCGGTTCATAAACAACGAAGTTATCCCCGAACAAACATAAAAAAAAAACAAAAATAATATACGGTCGAATTGAGTAACCTCCTCCTTATTTGAAGTCGGTTAAAAAGGCGTAACTGTCATATGTATGTCTGTCGAAACAATCGGTCTCCCATCATTAGTTTACGCCAATTTTTCGTACAAACCATTAAAATTCTGACTTCTTAGAAAACAGAGCATAAAACCAAGGTTGCAATAAATATCTGAGCTGTCAAGAGGGAGTCCATTAAATTTTGAGCGAACCCTCACTCAGTTAGGACGAGTCTTTTCTTAATATATTGCTTTTAAATGTAGTGTTAATTATATTAAAAAATTTATGTAACAGATGATGAATTTGTTACTCTTGTCATATATAGCGCTTTTTTATATAAGTGATTTATTATCTCAACTTTGTTTTTGATGGAGCAGCTGTTAATGTATTGCCAACTTAAGACAACATAGCATCACGCCTCTATTCCCCGAAGAGGTAGGTAGAGGTGTACACAATTTTACACCCACTTTTCACCAATGCTGTTATTAAGCGTGATATGTGGTGAGCTTGCAATCTACTGGGCATATATTCCAAACTCTGGGCTGCTACTGAGAATTTCCTTACAGTAAACTGGCCGCCTGATTGACACTTCAGGACGCTTCCTCCAAGTAAAGTCTAATTCAAAGCACTTATATCAATTAGACACACAGGCCCTTAAAATTATCAGAAGAAGTTAGTTGCCACGTTCCAAAGTATAGATTCTTATGGAGAAGAACGGGTAAGAAACTCTATGGTTACTTATTTTTATTTATTTATAGATTTATGCACACATAAAACTAAAAGGAAAAGTATTAGAATATAATGTACAAAGCTTATGCTTATTTCTTTGAGAAATCTCTTCCAGCAGGTCTGCTGGCGCGAGAGGAGAATTTAAACAAGAAATGTAGACGGCGTGTAAATAAAAAGTGAATCATACAATATGCAAAAAGAAAGAACGAATTAATCACATAAAATAAACATACATAAATTAAATAAGAAATAATAAACATACATATACTAAAAAATTAATATATAAATCACTGCAAACCAAACAATTATGAAGCTAAGGAAAGAAAGTGTTCCTTAACACGTTTCTTAAACATTGTAATGCTTATATGTATAATTAAGCAAGTATTGCGTAATATGTAAGAACAATGAAGCTTAAAGAGTTTACAATTTAACATTTTAAAATTTTGCCGAGATAATTTAGTTATGACCAGTCCCAACTGACGGCGACCGTTCACAAACATGACGCATGTGTCAGCATCACCCAATTTAACCATATTTGTAGGGAATGATGATGGAAAACAATTTAAATAATTTTGGTAGTAACAATGGCGTCAATTCTAATGTAGCAAACTAAACTAAATTTAGAACATTTCTGTCTTTTACTAATTTAAGATTTGATGTAATACGGTGTAACAACGATTTAACGCATTTAATCTTAATGGATCCAAACAAGATGCAATGCTACCAAAATCCAGCGAAATTTCCAACTTCAAACATTGCCTCTACAGTTGCTATGTAAACACGGGAATCCTCTCTGGTATATGTGTCCCAGTTCCACGCTCACCGCATGACGTTGTTTGCAAATGCTGGTTTATTATGTAGCAACTATCATACTGTTTGATTCGTTGGTTAAATAGTGACGGATTTCAGGTTTATTTTTAATGGGATTATGGATTAATAATTTGGGAATGTTATGTGAATGTTTGCGCTAAGCCGCGTGCGGAACCAAAGTTGTATCAACGGATTATTTTATTAATATAATATAAAACGTCAAATTCCATTTTTTTAAAGGTGGGTGCGTAGTGCTCACAACCGGCGCGCGTGTGTGACCAGATGTATGAACCTGGAAGAAGCAAAAAGAGTATGTAAGGATCGTAGCGTTCCTGCTTAGGTACTAGGGAAAAAGGCGTGAGTTTACGCCAAATTCAAATTTAGGTATGTCAACCTAAAATTTTTGTTTGTCGTCTATTAATTTAGTGGCCACTTAAAAGTGTATCTTCCCACTAAAAGTGTTCAGTGATTTCAGTTTGACTTGCCTTAATTTCAATTTAACGTCTCTAAATTCGTTGTGTCTTGATCATACAATAAAGGTTTGCCATCCGTCTGGGTTTCCCCGGATTTGTCCTAGTTTAGGGGGCGTCCGGGGAGCGTCCGGGCGGGGTTTCTCTTGTAGTCCGGGTTTTAGGCTGCCGGCATCCCGGCTACCGATAATACGCGGCTGAAATGACCTCCTAAAATGCAAGACAGCTAATTGTTTGTTAAAACATTATTCCTAAATTTAGTTCAAAATTGTATGAAAATAAATAAAAAGTTAAGTTATAACACTTTAAACTATTATTTATCTACTGGGGCACTATAAATAACACAGTTGATATGTCCTCCGAAATCCGGGTTTTCGCACTTCTTGTCCTGGTTGTCAGATTTTAGAGATGGCAACCCTATTAGATATTATTTTCTCTACATAGTATAAAACAAAGTTGTTTTCCGCGCCTGTTTGTCTGCTTATCCGCTAACTCCTCCTCTAACCACGCAACGTATTTTGATGCGGTTTTCACCATCGTTTAGATAATTTTTCACAGATGTTTTATATGTAAAATAAAGGCGAATTAAGTTTATTTTTAAGTAGAAAAAAATAATATTTTGCAACCAGGTCGTCGTAAAATAAATTTACATGGCTTACGTAGGTATATAGTAAAAGTTACTTCACTCTTTTTTTTAAAATTTATACCCGTGTGGAGCTTGGGCGGATCGCTAGTAGGAACCTATAGTAAAAGACAGCAATGTGTAATTATTTGTATGTATTCTAATGAAAAAAAAAAAAACATTTTCGTCATTTAGATTAGGTGGGCTATTAAGTGTACCAGAATTGACACCATAATTAGTTGTTTTCTACATAGCAATATTTGATATAGAAGAGATCATTACTCATTAAAAGGCAGGACAAATTCTTAAAATTAGAAGGAAAATTATAAAAGAGATGCTATGATATGTCCATAAACCATGATAAAGTTACTTTCACTTTAGTAAGGAATACTTTTTATACTTTTCATCCAGTCAATAATATATATCAGAGCTATATATTACATGCATTAATTCTATAGGTACAAGAAATTTTTCAAAAGAATGAACATTTAAAACGGATGCCTCGCATTTCGTAACCCACTCATTCGATTTGACAAATGAGGTGTCATACGATCTGTGCCGGCGGAATAGAGTATTTTATTATAAAAATCTTTTGAATTGAACCTCTGTGAATTTTTATATTATTGAAGTTATGATAGAACGAAGATTTAAAATGTAAATGTGTCGTGTAATTGTTTTTCTGATAGTAAAGACTGTTAAGGACAAAAATCTCGTAATTATTGACATTGGTGTCAATTCTGTGGGCTTACTCTTGAAAATAATTCCGCTCGATTGACATTGGAAATATGTCAGTTCGTACTTTTAAATGCCAAAATGTCTAAAAAATTATGATAGATTCGCGTTAATATGAAGACAACTGGGTAATTTTAGACGTCACCTATAATAAAAAATGTTCGGAGATTTTAATTTGACGTACCTAAATTTTAATTTGACGTCTCGTAATTTGTAAGTCTTCTTGCGCATATAGTATGTAAATGTTAGTAAATAAAATACTCAAAATACTCAAATTTAGTGCTACATCAGAATTGGCGCCACTGATGACTAAAAGTTGACTGAACTAAGATTAAACAATGAACCGAAAAAAATTTGTGTAAAAAATCTGAATAAAAGCTTAACCTACTTCCCGAAGGAATAGCCACAGTTTCACACAGTTGTTCACCAATACTTCCACCAGTACTTCACCAATACTGCGTTTTAAGGCCTAAGTCCGATGTTTTTCACTCACGGAGTTTTTTTTCATTTATATTTGCAGAGATTAGCCGAGTATGAAGGAATATAGAACACAAGTGTATGCACAAAAACAGGGGCGCTCCCTCTTCCTGTACTCACAAAGTCCGATGGGCCGGTAATTCGACACGACCGGAGAGATTGGTTGCAAGCTCGGCTACTGAACATATCAGGTCAAGGGTTCGATTGCTGAGTCAGGCATTGTGAGTTTTTCTATTAAGAAATTGTCAACAACAGCTTGGAGTTTGGAATTGTGCCCGATAGGCTCATCGGGCCCCTGTGTTTGTTCTACAATATTTCCTTCATACTCGGCTAATCTCCATGTATAAATGAAAAAAATCTCCGTGAATGAAAAACATCGATTGGGAGTATATAACCCTTTGACGCAATGTACAACAAACGAATTGGTTTTAGTAATTCTAATAGGATCAATCATCCCCAATTTATTTGGGGTCGGTGCAGCATGTATTCTTATTCCATACATCTTTATTAGCTGTCATATTGCCAGTCAGTCCTTTTCTAGCCATATCATCTATAACACAATCCATCCGTCGCTTCCTCGGTCTTCCTCTACTCTTCTAGCCATCTACATTCATACTCAATAGTATCAAGATGATACTTAAATAATGTTGGCCGAATTAATTCATACTGTGAAATGGACTAACCTGAGCCTTTGGTATCATGCTTCAATCACATACTACACCTAGGGTATTTACAGTAAGCTTTAGGTATTCCTATGTAGTTACCAGTTACTGAAATGGAAACTAACGTAGTATAAGAACAGTAGATAGCTGAAACATATCTATACAAACGGCAATGTGATGCCAATTGTGATAGGTACAATAAAAAATATTCTTTATTTGAATGACACAGAGTTTAGAAACTCTTATTGTTTTATTGTATTTGACGAATAACCTAGTATCAATTCTGATGTATAGCAAATACAATAAAATTTGGAGTTACTATATGAGCGGCATAATTAGGATAAATTAAGAGCCTTAAAAATCATGTCGACCAAAAATTTACATAAACATAGTATCACGTCTGTATTCCCCGAAGGGGTGGGCACAGGTGGACACCCACATTTCACCATTGCTGTTATTAAGTCCCATGTAATAGGTGGTGAGTCTATTGTCATCAACCGGGCACAATTCTAAACTCCGGGCTACTACTGAGAATTTCTTGACAGAAAAACTCAATAACACTTTGGCCGACCCGGGAATCGAACTTATATTAATTTTTATACTGCCACAAAGCCTCTCTAATACTAAACCCCTTACAAAAATAATACCCCCTACAATAAACCCTTTACAAATAATTCCAAAATCAAGCCGCAATCAATACCTAGTGTAACCTAAATTCATGCATTTTGTGAAATGGACCCGACCGGACATGTAACATGCTTCAATCACAGAGCACACTCTGGAGAGCTGTATTTACTCTGTATGTAGGGGGGAGTGTTCCCATTGTTGGAACACGTCAAACGCCTTGAGCTTGGTAAGAAAATCGGATCAAATTTGTAAGTTTAGAATACATTGAAGAATTGTCTGCGATTTTCTTTTCTTCAGTAATAGGTTAAAAATCTCCAAAAATGGGTTTTTAAAACTGAATGTGAATGTATGTGGGATCGTGAGGTGAAATAAATTACTTAAAAATAACTTCTATGGTGAGAAACACATAACCATAAAAGAGCTGAGTTATTGAGCTACGATCTTTTGCAAGATAGATACTTCTCCAGTCGGGCAGCACCACATTTTCCGAGTTTTTCCACCTTATACATGACAGAAGAAATTTATATTCTATCATAATTAAATTATTTTATAATAGTTGTCGTGGTGGCCGAGTGGTTACGGGGCCGCCTCCTGAGCCACAGGTTGTGGGTGCAAACCTGGCATGTACCAATGTGACATTTTTTAATGTCATATGTACTTTCTTAGTTCATCTAAGATATCATAGACATACGGTGAAGGAAAAAATCGTGAGGAAACCTGGACCTTGGTAGTCTGAGATCGGCAACGCGCAGTGCGCTAGCATGGTGATTAAATTCGTGCCTTCTCTGTATGAGAAGACACCCTGGCTATTTTTAGCATAAATAAATTGTTATTCTAAATGTCGTACCGTACGACAACGTAACCGCACCATTTCCCGTGCAACGCCGAGTCAACATAATGGATGAGCATTGCATTTGGCGAACGCCCAAATTTACTGCTAGATACAGTATGTATCTACTAGTATATAATGTACCTGCCTAATGTCCTGAAATGTTCCATGCTTTGTCATCAATATGTTTGGTGGTTACTTTGAGTAATGCGGGTTTTATAATGTTTGACATAATTATCATGGTGGACCGAAATATAAGTCAATCAGACCAGAGTGGCCAGAGGAATCGATAATATCTAGTATATTTCCATCTAATATTCCTCCCGACCTAATTCTCGGTCACGGCGGCCTATCTCCACGGAAATTAGCCTAGTACGCAGGAGATATTATAGTGCAAAAGTGTATGCGCAAACACAGGTCCACTTCTTCTTCCTTCACTCTCATAGTGTGATGGGACGGCAATCCGCCACGACGATCAGGGGCAGAACTGTCGGCTTTACGTGCTCTCCGAAGCACGGGAGTGTCATACTGCCAACTTCGTAACTCCGAACTACTACTGAGAAATTCCTAACAGAAAAACCAATAACGCTTTACCCGACTGAAGACGGGAATCGAACCCATCGGTTTCGCAAAGCCGCGAGAGGAAGTTAGAATAAATTTGTTACCGCTCTGGCTCTTTGAAAATGTGAGATCTTTGTCTGTAGACGCATCGAGAAATTTCTTCATACGTTTGGTGGTCGCAACCGTGGTTGCTGAGCGTGAGATCTCGGGCACTGGCCCTGATTTCCGAGACATTAAAAAATGTATTTGGGTGTTCATTTTCCGAAACCATCAGGAGCAACCCGAAGTTAAATTGTGCCTTGTTGATGGCAATAGGCTTACCACGTATTACACAGAACTTAACAATGGAAACTGTAAAAGTGGTTGTACCTGTCCTTCTGCTTCTGCATAACCTTACGTGGAATACAGGCGTGATGTTATGTTATGACTCATCCACGACACGAAGAAACCGAGTCGATAAAAACGCAATAAATACTCCCGCAACACAGATTAATTAGAACAGTTTCATCATTATATACGGAAATATTATTTAATGCCATACCGATAATACTACATAGACTACATAAATACAGCTCGATACAAGCGGTTGGTACACTGCATATTAGTAGTCTGTTTGATTTTGTGTGATAGCGAACATGAATTATAGATCGTATCGATGCGCTTTAAGTCCATTGCGATCTCTGAACGGTACCTAAACCATCGTTGAGTTTTTTTTTGTTTTAACATAACATAACATGTCACCTGTATTCCCCGGAGGGGTAGGCAGAGGTGTGCACAGTTGTACACCCACATTTCACCAATGCTGTTATTAAGTCCCATGTAATAGGTGGTGAGCCTATTACTATCTACCGGGCACAATTCCAAACTCCGGGCTGCTACTGAGAATTTTCTAACAGAAAAACTCAATAACACTACCCGACCCAGGAATCGAAACCGACACCTCATGCTCAACAGTCGCGCTTGGGACCACTGGACCAACGATGCAGTTGGTTGGTTTTTTGTTTTGTTTGCTCCAAATTAGTAATTTCGCGTGTATCGTGAGTACTTTACAGACATAATATCTCACACGCACACACGCCCAGACCCGGCACAATTATCTTAAAATAATATAAATATTGGTTCCGTGCGGGAATCGAACACGACATGCGGTCTAGCAGCCGATCGCTGATCGCTGCACCAACCTTGCCTTTCATAAGTTTCATAGTTATTACGGCAACGCCTAGTATAATTTTTAGCAATGTGTCGCGTATATGGTGTAATATTTTTATATCAGGCGCTTAATAGTGTCGATGCTTGAAGAAAATGTCAAAATAATTCAGATTTTAGGTTGAACGAGCGAACATAATTAGCATGCTTAGCGAAGTCTAAAGACTCTCAGAGGATCTCAGAGGTCGAGATGGCTTAGTGGTCAGAACGCCCGGAGTATTTATCCGGGAGGCGCACCTTCGAATCCTGCTCACGACCATACACTTTTTCCATTTGATATTATAATTTCCTAAATTAATAGGAGATATGATGTAGTTTCCCTTGTCTGTATAAATATGACATAGTAATTAAATATGACACAATTTTCTGTTACATTATTAGCAAAGAAAGACAAAAGATCATGCCAAAAAATCCCTAAGTTCTTCATAACACAATTTCGCGCATGACTCACACTAAACTTAATGTAGCCTGGGCATTTGATAGCCGTCAGTACTTCCCCTTTATCAGCAGAAGCGACCTTATTGGCTGGCCTCTTAATACGATTCCAATTTTAGGTACCTACAGCGTGAATTCAACTCTGTATTATGGTCGTCTTTATCATTAGTTTTGAATTTATATTTAATTAATTTTATTTTGACAGTTCGAACACGGCCGTAACCAGCAATTAATTAGGGGGCCTTTTTACTATATATATGGTAATGTACATGTGTCAACATGGTGGTACAAAAAAGCTATTGGTGTCGACTTATATCGTCCTGTCTTCCTCATACTTCTAGTAAGTAACTGGCGTAAGAGACAGCAATGCTCAAAATTTTGTCCAGGCAAGCTACATCTATGGTTGCCATCCGTCCGGGATTCCCCGGACTTTTCCTATTTTAGAGGGCGTCCGGGGACCGTCAGGACGGACTTTCCTTTGTTGTTCGGGTTTTAGGCTGCGCTGGCACATCTACTAAAATAACAATATAATTAAAACTACTTAGGTATAACTTGTTTTACCGAGTAACATAAAAAAACATTGTTTTTTGTCCTGGTTTGCAGATTTTAGAGATGGCAAGCCTAGCTACATCAGAATTGACGCCATAGTCATTTCAATTCCGGACTCCTACCGTCTAAAAACCACGATCCTATACTAACCTTTGCCGGGGTCCCAGGATCAGAATTACATTCACCGCAATCCTTACTCTGTTATTTGTGCAAGCCGGCCACAATTGGCCTGCATAGACACTACGGAGATCCGATCGCACTGTCGTCTCGGGCCTGTCACTGATGGTGACGAACACCCGTCTGCCGCCCTCAGGCTATGGCTCACGGTGGCCGGAGATCATTGCATTTATATATATGTCGCCGCGAAGATTATTTAGCCGTTAATTAAGTTGATTTTGCTATGTTAATTTTCTATGATTTCATTATCCTGATTGTTATTAGAGCCTTTGTTAATTAAGTACCAACATTTTGTCCATAAATAAATAGCTTCACATTTAATTAGTCGTTATATTATCACATGTTTGATTTTGCTAGTTCTATGGAGTTTTGCTTATTTTTAAATAACTTAAATAAATCAATCTTTGTTTTAGAACATTGTTATGTAATGCCTATACTTAATATTAAAATAAAGCGATTGTAACGCCATCTGTTAATAGTGTTGTAAAGTGAATCGTGTCGTCATTCAAAACAGACGTTCGCCTTTGGTGGGGCGAACGATTTTATAAAAGGCGTGACTTGAGCGAGGAGCTCACTTTGCTGCCAATTTTTGAAGAGAGAACATTGTAAGTAAAATCTATGTCGGTTTAATTAAAATTCTTATTTTAATAGACCTACTTGTTTTTAATTTGCTGAAACCTTTTACTTTAATAAAAATACTTCACTCATTCAAGTTTGCCTTATTATCTTAATGTAAGAACCGCTATAGCCATAGCAGAACCGATGGCCTGTATGGGGTCGGCGGTTCTGCGTATTTTTAAAAATAACTACCCTCTTTGTTTTTCGACATCAGAAGTGGGATACTTTCCTACGCTTTCTGTCCGCTTATATTATTACTTTTCAGATCCCGTCTACCTTCAACAAATTTTCTTGCATATCACTATGGATACACAAGACCAAAATGGATCAACGGTATCAAGTGTGCCAACGTGTACTGTATCCGGACCAGACGCTGGCAATCATGGACCGACTACATCTGCAAACGAGACTCCACCACAACCGCAGGGCGGTAACGTACCTCCTGAATTCTACTTACATATGATGACGATGATGCAAACTATGAGTGAAAGACTGGCGAAGCAACGCGATAAGGTTAGAATTACCGATGTATTTCTACCTTCATATGACCCAGACGGTAACGTCGGAGTTCGAGAGTGGTGTAATCACATTTCTTCTGCTAAGACTAATTATGAGCTCAGCGATTATGATATTCGCATGAAAGTCACTAGCTTATTAAAAGGTCGCGCTAAGATGTGGGCTGACAACTGGCTCGTCACAACGTCCACGTGGGATGAACTGCGACAAAATATTATCACTACCTTTGAACCAGAAAGTCGCTATTCGAGGGATGTGCTAAGGTTTAAGGAACACAATTACGACCCCAGCAAAGACATTGCCGAGTTTCTATCCCAATCGTGGATACTGTGGAGACGACTTACAAGAGATAAACTTGATGATAGCGATGCGGTAGAAGCGGTGATAGGAACAATTAATGACGAACGCCTCAGGATTGAACTTATGAATGCCAGAGCAGCCTCAGTGCCAGAGTTAATTTCTGTTGCCTCATCTATTCGTGTTAAACGCCCCCATCATCAAAATACCAACCAACCACCATCCAAACGTCCAAAATTTTCTATTGATAACCGAAATATCCTTTACTGTAACTTTTGTAAGAAGCCGGGACACGCTTCTCGTGACTGTCGGCATAAAAATACACCAGTATCTATAGAAAGACAAATTACCGAGAAAAACTCTAGTGCTTCAGCAGCATCATTACTTAAGCCGAATGAGAATAGAGTCTGTACATTTTGTTCAAAATCTGGTCATACATTCGATACATGTTTTCGTCGCGAAAAACAAATATCCTCTAATGTAAATTCGATTATAAAAAACAAACCGAGTTTGAATACTATGCGTATGCGGGTAGGTAGTATAATTATTGATACGGTATTCGATAGTGGCGCGGAATGCTCTGTCATGTGCGAATCTATTGCAAATAAATTACCTGGAAAACGACGCAACGTAGTTAATTATTTACGCGGGATAGGGCCGTTCCCTGTGGTCTCCACAAGTATATTGACAACAGTGTGCATTATTGATAATATTAACGTAGAGATTGAATTTCATATCTTGCCCGATTACGAAATGACGTCAGATGTGTTGATAGGTGCAAATCTTTTGTGTAAGACGGAGTTAACTGTAATTGTAACTCAAAATAGCGCTACTTTGTGCTCCCAACCTCGCGTCATGCACATGCGATCGACAGCCGGTGGTTTATTTGATAATATAAAACATGATTTATGTAATGAATCTGAATATAACCAACTGCTAACTTTACTCAATAAATATTCTAACATTTTCACGCGTGGTTTTTCACAGTCTCGTGTGAATACAGGTCAGTTAGAGATCCGTTTAAAAAATCCAGACAAGTTTGTGGAACGAAGACCGTATAGATTGAGCCCAATCGAGCGTGAAAAGGTTAGGGACATAGTCAAAGAGTTAATAGATAATGATATTGTGCGTGAGAGCAAATCTCCGTACTCGAGCCCAATTATCTTAGTAAAAAAGAAGAACGGTGACGACCGCATGTGCGTAGACTATCGAGAATTAAATTCAAACACTGTACGTGATCATTACCCCCTTCCCTTAATCGCAGACCAAATTGATCAATTGTCTGGAGGACAGTACTATACAACCCTTGATATGGCCTCTGGATTCCACCAAATTCCTGTTGCTGCTGATTCTATCGAGAAAACTGCTTTTGTCACTCCGGATGGTTTATTTGAGTACAAAACCATGCCATTCGGGTTATGTAATGCACCTTCAGTGTATCAGAGATGCATTAACCGTGCTTTAGGTCCTCTGTTAAGCCCAGGCAGTGCTGACAAAGCCCATAATGATAGCATAGCCCAAGTCTATATCGATGACGTAATCAGTAAATGCCGCGATTTCTCATCCGGGCTCGGACACTTGGAAAGAGTTTTTATAGCACTAAGCGAATCGGGATTTTCAGTTAACATTGATAAGTGTCTGTTCTTTAAACGTTCTATCGAATATCTTGGTAACGTTATAGAAAACGGTCAGGTTCGTCCCAGTCCTAAAAAGGTCGAAGCTTTACTGAAGGCCCCAGTACCGACCAGTGTTAAACAGGTTCGCCAATTTAACGGTCTTGCAGGATATTTCCGTCGCTTTATACCCGATTTTGCACGAACTATGGCTCCCCTTTATGAATTAACTAAACAAGGCGCTAGGTGGCAATGGACTCATGTTCATGAAGAGGCACGTCAAAAGATCATTAGTCACCTGATTTCTGCACCGGTCTTAACAATATTTCAAGAAGGGGAACCTATTGAACTATTCACCGATGCAAGTAGCCTTGGTTTTGGAGCAATACTCGTTCAAATTATCAACGGACGGCAGCATGTGGTGGCCTATTTCAGTATGCGTACAACAGACATAGAAAGCAGGTACCACTCCTATGAGCTCGAGACGCTGGCCGTTGTCCGAGCAATCAAGCATTTCCGGCACTTTGTTTATGGACGCCAGTTCAAGGTAATTACCGACTGCAACGCACTCAAAGCCTCAAAGCACAAAAAGGACTTGCTACCCCGTATTCATAGATGGTGGGCCTATCTTCAGAATTTTGAGTTCGAAATAGAATACAGGAAAGGCGAGCGGATGCAGCATGCAGATTACCTAAGCAGGAATCCGGATCCTCTGACTGTCAACGTGTTGACCAATAATCTGGATTGGGTAAATATTGAACAAAGACGCGATAACCAGTTGCGACCCATCATAGATGCTCTGCACAATGGTGAGAATGTTCCAGGATACCACCTCGAAGACAATGTTCTTAAATTTGAGAGGACAGACGCTGTCTTTGGTCTACTTAAACTCATTGTTGTGCCAAAGTCATTCCAGTGGAGCCTCATTAATACTTTCCATAGTGCCCTTAAACACCCGGGCTGGGAGAAGACCCTTCACAAAATAAGAGAAACCTATTATTTTGACAAAATGAGCACCACCGTCCGTGACTTTGTTGACAACTGCATTGTATGCAGAACATCAAAGCAAACATCCGGAGCTACGCAGGTACAATTGCATCCTATTGCCAAGCCGGTAGTTCCATTTGAAGTAATACACATGGACATCACGGGTAAGCTAGGAACTCCTAATGAGCAAGAGTACGTCGTGGTCACGGTAGACGCCTTCACCAAGTATGTATTACTGCGTTACACTAATGACAAAAGTCAGCACAGCACTCTGGCAGCCCTGAAACAAGTTGTCCATCTTTTTGGAACTCCAAGGCAAATCATCGTTGATGGTGGTCGTGAGTTCTTAGGAGTATTCAAACAATATTGCGAAATGTTTAATATCAACATACACTCGATAGCACCAGGCGTCAGTAGAGCTAACGGGCAAGTAGAGCGGGTGATGGCAACATTGAAGAATGGTCTCGTCATGATAAAAAACTACGAGACTCCAGACTGGCACTCCGCACTAGAAAGCCTACAACTAGCCCTCAACTGCACTGTCCATAGAACCACAGGCGCAGCTCCACTAACACTACTGACTCGTCGTCAAAACTGTGTTCCACCAGAATTACTAAACTTGGTAAACCTTGACAATGCAGTCATTAACATTGAAGCTCTGGAACGCCACGTGCAACACAGAATGACTCAAGTAGCTGCTAAGGATAAAGCTAGGTTCGACAAAGGCCGAGCTAAAATTCATCGGTTTCAGAGAGGCGACTTTGTTTTGATAAAAAACAACCCTAGAAACCAGACTTCTCTCGACCTCAAATTCAGCGCTCCTTACGAAGTTCACAGGGTTCTTGAAAACGATCGCTACCTGGTGAAAAAGGTAGTGGGACACCATGGACGACCTTGTAAAGTCGCACATGATCAACTGCGGCGCGCACCACTACCCGGAAGTACTATCCAGGCGGCCGTGTCGCCTCCAGATGATCAGCAAGCCGGGCCTTCCAGCATTGGAGCAGCCTCGCAATCGCTAGCGACGTCGGATGCAGTAGTGCCCGCTGACAAACAACAATGAAATGATAAAGGTTAGAGCGTTCTTCATATTGATTTTATAAATAACTACTCTGTTGTAGTTTGTGTTTAACGTTTAAAATAACGAAAAGATGCTATTGACGTGTGGAGCCGTTCAATAAGCCTAAATAAGCCTATCCTAAAAGAATTAAAAGTCCCCTGTGTACCACGGCGTACGAGACCGCCCAGAGCACAGCATCGACCTACCCGATCATCCTTAGAGCCTCTGTTCAATACAGCATCAACCTATCACCCACCTATCCAATCCTTTACCGAAAACATGGATTTCTGTTACTGTTGTTATGTGGAATGGCCAGTAACTAATACCGTTATTAATATCATGTTATAAGGAGCTTAGCTTACTATTTTCATGTAAGATGAGTAGTATATACGTCAGCATTATTACAAAAATGGTTATACAAATGATGTTCACTTGATTTGTTGTCACATTGAGTGAAAACTAAATACGAATAATAAATAACACATTTTTGCTCTTACTTTTACAAATGGGTCTGTGTGTACTGTGGAAGTGCCTTACCTTACAATCTCCAGTTCTATTAATTACAGAAAAGACCAAGGAGCGATGCAGAGCACACATCGCACATCAGTATGGCCGTGTCGCCGCGAAGATTATTTAGCCGTTAATTAAGTTGATTTTGCTATGTTAATTTTCTATGATTTCATTATCCTGATTGTTATTAGAGCCTTTGTTAATTAAGTACCAACATTTTGTCCATAAATAAATAGCTTCACATTTAATTAGTCGTTATATTATCACATGTTTGATTTTGCTAGTTCTATGGAGTTTTGCTTATTTTTAAATAACTTAAATAAATCAATCTTTGTTTTAGAACATTGTTATGTAATGCCTATACTTAATATTAAAATAAAGCGATTGTAACGCCATCTGTTAATAGTGTTGTAAAGTGAATCGTGTCGTCATTCAAAACAGACGTTCGCCTTTGGTGGGGCGAACGATTTTATAAAAGGCGTGACTTGAGCGAGGAGCTCACTTTGCTGCCAATTTTTGAAGAGAGAACATTGTAAGTAAAATCTATGTCGGTTTAATTAAAATTCTTATTTTAATAGACCTACTTGTTTTTAATTTGCTGAAACCTTTTACTTTAATAAAAATACTTCACTCATTCAAGTTTGCCTTATTATCTTAATGTAAGAACCGCTATAGCCATAGCAGAACCGATGGCCTGTATGGGGTCAGCGGTTCTGCGTATTTTTAAAAATAACTACCCTCTTTGTTTTTCGACATATATAAATAATTATTTCGAACGCATTATCGCATGCGTAGAGGACTCATAAGATATAATTTTTTGAGTCGGACTCGCCGAAGGTTCCGTACAAGTTTGTGGGTACATATTGTAAATAGTTCAGGAATCGAGTCGTTTTGATTTTTTTTCGTACATAATCAATCATCGTTCATACCGTTGCTTACCTCGATGATTGATACTTTAAATACAGACTATATTTTTTTATGATTTAATTACAAATGTATAGTTTTCAGATTTTTCCTCGTACTTGTAATACAAAACGATATTACCTGCCAAATTTCATAGCTCGAGGTCAACGGTAAATACCCTAAAAATTTTGATTCCCTTGAGAGTGTCGAAATATACGTTTATTGCGGCATAAATGGCCGTATCTTTATTTTTACATTAACTTAGAAGTTTGATTTTTCACAGCTTCAAGGGACTGTAGATCTGAGTATATGGTAATTTCAACTCGATACCTCCACGCGTTCCCGAGATAAAGGGTCTTGACAGACAGACAGACTACAAAGTGATACTATATGGATTCCGTTGTCTGCCTTTTGAGGTACGGAACCCTAAAAAAAATACGGTCGTGAGAAGAACTCAGGCGCAATCTTTTTTTAATAAACTTGATATTTGATCTACAATATAGCAGTTGTTTTTGGCACCGTGTGGTTGATGGACAAAGTAATTTCACAGCTCGCAGTGTAAACCATCCATAGAAGTTTGACATTGCTTTACAGTGTAAACCATTCGTAGACCTCTAATGTTGCTTTACACATCATGGAGAACTTCTATCACGTGTGCTTGTTTCTTCTGCAAAATTTAACAATTAGTTACCTCGAGGTAGATGTTAATGATATACGTCATATATCTACGTAGGTATGTTCATTGTGATGACATCATATTTTTATGTTTGTTTTGTTTGACAATACGTGTCTTATCTGAGGAAGTTATATAAGTCCCGCTTATCTTTAGAAAAGTAGTGGTAAAAATGTTTAATTATAATTATTTTGATTGTGTTGTAAACGCCAAGTTCGACTATTTGTTTCAATAATATATTTTATTTTCTAAGAAACTAGGACCACCTTTAATGGAATGGTAAAAAAACAATACATAGACATGCTTTCACAGTTGCGGTTAATTTGCTGTTAGTTATTGGAGAGTTCCATTGTCTATCTCCGAAGATCTTCAGAAGATCCTAAAGTGGAAATATTTGTATTTTCGTATGTAACGAATAAACTAAAAAACTACTAGCCCGATTTCAAAAATTCTTCCATCATTAGAATGCTCCATTATCCTTGAGTAACTTAAGTTATATTTATTACTAGAAAATATTAGGGATCCTTACTAAAACTTCAATAAGGTAACCCAAGGTGTAAATGTTCACCCGTGCGAAGCCGGGACGGACCGCTAGTATATTATATACTACCCATATTTATTTAAATAATGAAAACCATATCCACGTCAGATCAGTAGTTTTTGAGTATTGAGTATTGATATACACAAACATAATAAATAAAAGAAAAATTCGATGACATTTCAGCCACAAAAATGATCTTTATTGCTAAAGCAAATAGTTATATTATATAATAAATATCCACCCCGATTCAGTATTGTTCCGAACTTGGCACTCCACTACCATCCATCCAAACACACATTTTAATAATACAAGTTTATCCTGTTACTATATTTAATTGTTCAGTTAAGAAAAACAATAACAATATTCTAATACACGTCATAAAAATAAATCCCCTTTCATTTTGTAAGAGGGAATGAACCTGGTATGAGGAAATTGTACTATAAATGATCTGTTCCAAATTGAAGAAGACACAGTCTCCTATAGTTCCTGTTCACGAGAAGAAGTAACAGATAAATAAATAAGGTATGTCTATTATGGGATATAATTACAAACAACATAGCATCAAGCCAGTATTCCCTGAAGGGGTAGGCAGAGGTGTACACCGTTGTCCACATTTCACCAATGCTGTTAATAAGTCCCACAGGGATAAAGGTGGTCCTATTGCCATCTACCAGGCACAATTCCAAACACCGGGCTGCTACTGAGAATTTTCTAATAGTAAATATCAATAACTATGCCCGGCCTGGGAATCGAACCGAAGACCTCATGCTCAGCAGTCGCGCTTGGGACCATTATACTAACCAGGCAGTCTAAGGAGTAAATCTTGTTTTCTACTTAAATTTTTAACCGACGAAAAAAAGGACGTGGTTCTCAATTCGACGCGTGTAATATCAAATATATAAAATTCTCGTGTCACAGTTTTCGTTGCCATACTCCTCCGAAACGGCTTGACCGATTTTGATGAAATTTTTTGTGCTTATCCGGTATCTATGAGAATCGGCCAACATCTATTTTTCATCCCCCCAAATGTTAGGGGTAGTCCACCCCTAAATTTTTTATTTATATGGCAAAACAACGTTTGCTGGGTCAGCTAGTTATATATAAATTTTTATGTCTAACCTTCCTACTTCCTTCTTATTTTCAGTTTAAAATGCAGTCTACCGTTTTGTTGTGTTTCGCTGCCGTCGTAGCTTGCGCATACGCTCAAGTTTTTAACCCACCAGAATACGTCGAAAGGTACACGTAAGTTCATTTAATTTAATGTTCTTTTTTGTATACTTTAAATAATTTTTTTGTTAAAACATAAATCCGGTCGTGATCAGGATTTCTCCCTCGGGTAGACTCTCGGTTATAAATCATCTACGGTACATCAATATTGACCATAATTTACCCATCGGTTATGGCTCCGGATGGTCTCCGATTTAGCACTTGCTAAATCAGAGACCTTCGGGTGGCTGGAACAACTCAGTTACTAGGTAGGCCCTTAAACATCCTAAAGAAGAAGGAGTGATTATTCTGGGTGATAATGTAGTTGACAGAATATCAGGACCCTGTTATGGAGGACGAACAATACCTCTCACATCACTGTTGAAAACATCGTGAGGAAACCAGCACACGAAACATGTTCACGACGTTGTCAAGCCACGTCAGAGACTTATGGGTAGTTTAAACTCTGACACTAGGTTTTCGATCAATCATATGATAAGAAGAAGACGTCACTGTCCTTAAGTTCATGTGACATTCATATATCCTTGCTTTAATTCCGGTGTTTTTCGCAGTTATCCTAACCAGTATTTCGCGAGGACTGTTCGACACCCCCGGGATGTGACGTGGGAGCGCAATGCTGGTAGAGGCAAGGTCTTTGGTACTCTCGGCAGCACTGACGACTCACTATTTGTAAGTATCTTTACGAATGGCTCTTGTGAAATGAAGGTTACAGTCGTTAAGGGTAGCTAGATGCCTGAGAGTCTGACAACCAGTCTTACCAAAAGACGTTGTTTTTCCCTTTCACTAGGTTGTGTAAGTCAGATAGGCATTCGCGTCGTTTATATACTGGTATTAACCCGTATCTGGTTTAACTGGAACCCGACCCTTAAGTAGTTGGTAAAATACTAAGTAGATTTATGTCATCATTTGTCAGAAAGATCTACAATAGAAAAAAGACTACCATCTCGCGGAACCTCTATTTTGAAACATAATTATCCAACCGAACTCATGATTAAACCAATCAATTCTGTCTGAACTTTCAGGGTCGAGGCGGTTATAAGCAAGACATCTTCAACGACGGTCGTGGGCACCTGTCTGGCCAGGCTTACGGGTCTAGGGTGTTGGGCAGTTATGGTGACAGCAGCGTGTTAGGTGGCAAGTTGGACTGGTCCAATGATAACGCGAGGGCTGCGTTGGATGTGCATAAGGAGATCGGAAGGGGTAGCGGAGTAAGTACCATTTATATTCTAAGGTGTCTGAGTCCCACCAGTCCGGTTAATGTTGTTTTGCGCAAATACACTGGATGTTTGCCTATACAGTAAATAAAGTCACCTTAATAAAATTATACGCCCAATGGCAGTCGAGCTCACGCCCCGAGGTTTCCGTACAAAATATACTTTGTATGTATTGTAAGAAATCAACTTTTAACCGGATTAATAGCGTGTATATATTTTTTTTTATTTCTTTACGTTTCGAATAATCCACGATTAATCTGGTTAAATTAGTTTTATTATAATCTGAAGTAATAGCGTATAAGTAAGATATTACTACATTATATATAATTTGACTATATATGCGTATGGGGCCGTGAGCGCAAGAGTGGGCAAGTGTGGCTTGATTTTAATTGTGTCTAGAAAAATATAGGCTACTCTTGCGCTCACGGCCTCATATATAACAGTTCGTGGATATGTCCTTTACTTGTGCTGTGAAATTTCCTTCTTATCAAATTTCATGATTCCAAATGTCACATTTACACAAAACTAGACAAAAAATGTAGGCATTGAATAGATTCAGGGACATCATCAAGAGCTATTAGATCGATCATTGCTCGGTGGTGGACATTACGCAGCCTAACAGCTTATGAAGTCCCGAAAGGAGCCAAAAATGTGTAGAGTATTTTTATATATTTGTAGGTGGACGAACGGTGTACGGGTAATTGCATGGCTACTCTTTATATTGTGGAAGAAGCATCCACAATATTTGTAGGCCACACAAATGACCATCATGACACACGACACTCGGGTGCATTGCGCCAACCGTTAATTCACGTTATATATCTATTTCAGATGACTCTCACTGGTGACGGAGTATGGAAACTTGATAAAAACACCAGGTTATCGGCTGGGGGCAACCTGCAGAAGAACTTTGGACATGACAGACCGGAGTTTGGGGTCCAAGGAAAGATAGAACACGACTTCTAAACATAACTTTAGCTATTTAAAAATATTTTTTCCAAAATTATTTATTGTTACGTCATTGAATAAAGTTATTTGATCTGTTTGCTCATTAATTACTAGACACAATAGATTTTTATTGCTATAAAGTTTTTTTTTTATTCTTCGATTAGTTATAATTAATATACAATGTGTAACATACCCCGTGGTCATCTATGAGAGGTCAATGTACCCGCTTTTAATATGGAACTAACTTGGATAGTGCGACAAAAATCAGCTACTCCATAGAAATCTGCTCGCTACTCAACCAAAATATATACACGAGTACATTGACCTCCTTACATATAACTTCTGTTGCACTGTATAAAGGGTGGAGGATATAATATTAGTATTTTTTTTAAGGAATTCACACTTATGAAACTGAACAACTAAGTATGCCTAAAAAATTCGACAATTCAGATATAAAAAAAATGATTTCCTCTACAATAAACTTGAGCTATCGCGCACTACAAGTGCGGTGACTTGCGATGCGTAATTTTTTTGCTTCATTACCTGTATGACCTAAATCCGTATACGATTTTCCCGCAATGCACGCGCTTCTACTGTGGTTCATACTTTCGCAGATATTACGGAAAAATAAACGCACGGATCTTTACCGCAGTTCCCGTAAAGGATTTTATTTAATTTTAACGCTACTATTTAGTTAGAATGTATTTATTATATTAAAAGAAACGTGTCATATATATGCAAGTAAATATTCTAAATAAGCAAATAAATAAATTAACTACTTATGGCCATCTTTTTTTAACTTTTCGACAAGTTTATATTGAATTCACCTAAAATATTTATAAAAACAGACAATTATGATTTAAGAAAAGTACAACATTTATAATTGCAAGACAGACAGGAAAGCAAATATTGTTTTGTCAAATCGAATGGAATGAATATGTACCTACTTACTTTAGAGTAGGTAAATACCACACTAATGTGGTAATGTAAACTAAAAGGCACACGTGTGTTATAAGCTGCATGGTGAAAATAAAAGCGGTGCGATAAGAGCCACTTTGTGAGTCTATGTTAAAAAATAATATGATTAAAACTGTCTTTCACCATTGCAAAATGGTTCAATTACTGTAATACAAATAGTGTTTTAATATATGCGATTTGGTTCGACCCGGTATAACAGATCAATGATCAATACATCAATACAAATAAATAAAACTGAATTGTCTGTTTGTAATGTCATAATAATAGTTTTTTTTAGCTCATGCAGTTATTTGCACGACATCTAGCTATGCCAAAAAAACTGTCTGTCTGTCTGTCTGTTTGTTTGTTCCAGCTAATCTTCGAAACGGCTGCACCGATTCTAATAAGATTTTACTGGTAGGTAGCTGACTAGGAGGAGTAACTTAGGCTAATATTATAATATAATTATACGTGGATAAACTGCGGGGCACAGCTACTTAATTATAAGTAAATACCAAAATTCAATGAAATAATCACATTTTTCAATTCTAATACTCCTTTGTCTTTTAGGTAGGTACCTACCTATGTAAGTACTTACATTATTAGTTTCCCAACCGCTCCAATCCCAAGAGTCTGTCCACACTTACACACAAACACATAGGTACATATCTACGTCACTTCTAAAGTTATTTAATTATTCACTCGGCAGTCCTCGGGAATACTCGGGGATACTCGGCAAACGGCTAAACTTTGATAATTACAGGCATTCCGGGAGCGCAGCGGTTGTTTTTGTTGCAATGTCAGTGTTGTGTGTAGTTACACACTATAAACAAAAGATGGACAGACAGAATTAGGAAAATATAGTACAAAGACACAGAAATCTCTTCCAGTAGACCTGCGAGAGAGAGGAGAATTTAAAATAAGAGATGTTGACGAATTGTGTAGGTAAGACAAAGGAAAGAGACAGAAGTAAATATTCCTCTCCGCTTTTGTATATACATACAAGCTTCGCCCGCGACTTCGCGTGAGTTCAGAATTGGGTCCAGCCGGGATAAAAATAATCCTGGTTATAAACTATCAGTGTTCACCCGAATTCGTTTGGTGGTTTTTGTGTGAAAGAGTAACAAACATCCGTCCATCCTCACAAATTCCGCATTTATAATATTAATATTCTTCTTCTTATCGTGTGGTTGATGAATAACCTAGTGTCAGAGTTTAAAACACCCGTAGGCCTCTGACATGGCTTTACACACCATCAAGAACATCTCACAGGTGTGCTGGTTTCCTCACAATGTTTTCCTTCACCGTTTTAAGCAAGAGATAATTAATTTATAATACGCACATGACTTCGAAAAGACAGTGGTGCGTGCCTTGGATTCGAATTTGCGGCCTTTGACTTGTCAGTCCAACGGTCATACCACTAGGCTATCACTGCTATATAATTAATATTATATCTTTACCTATGAAATTGCCGTTAAGTATCTATACAGAAAGTTAGTCATTTATTTCTAAATATTTTTATTACTATCAATCAAAATATGCACCCATGTTATTGATGCATCTCTGCCAACGTAGTGGTAATATTTCTATGCCCTTCTTGAAGAAATCAGGTGTACGGGAGCCAACAAACTCTTCAAAGGCATTTTGTACTACCTCTCTGGTATTGAGTTTTTGGTTTTAGATTCTGGTATAGAAAATATAACGTGCATCACGCCTGTATTGGAGAATTGTGAAACAGAGAGATTATATATGTTTAATTTGATCTTTCATAGGTCACCCACGTTTATGTAGTGATCCTATTACAATATACGAGCAGGAATGAACGCGCAATAAATGCATTTGAATCGCTTGACGTTTCGACCAGGTTGCACTGATCGTGGTCACAAGCAGACTCAATAATTAACTAATAAGAACCAATAATATTACTTAAAAACTGATACACGTTAGTAGGTACTTATCCCTACAGCTAAAAAAGAAAGTAAAACTATTTATTGAGATCAAATAAATTTGAACCTAATATAGTTAATCTATGAATTTAATCAATTGTTTATAAAAACGTCTTTTGATTTAGGACTCGAAGGTCTTTAAGTCTGCGCCATCTATGAACAATATTTAGAAGCATCTCACATCTGAGGTGCTTGGAGTTCTGGTAGTTCGACTTTAGAACGACTAAAGTTTTAATTTAAGATTTATTTTTGTACATCGCTTTGTGCTTTAAAAAATGGTACGTATTAAATAGATAATATACAATTTATTTCAATTACTTTTAACTAATTGCCGAAGTCAGTTGTTTAATTTATTCCTTACAAATAGTTACTATAATCACAATTGGTTACAGCGCAATCTGTGAGTGTATTTGTTAACTACAAACACCAATAGAACTCGTCTAGCTATTTTACATAGCAGTTCTATAAAGTTATACTAGATGGCGCTGTTACCAAATAATTTGTATGCTTATTGTCAACTGGCGATTTCAGACCGTCCGGGGTTTCCTCACATTGAAGTTTTATATTATCTAAAAAAAAAGTTTTGTTTATTATATTAATAGTAGTACATAATTATTTGCATAAAAAGATTCATATTATACAATTTCAGTTCCAGTTCCGGTATCGGTTCTAGTAGTGTTTTTTTTTAGGCCTAGCTGCACTCTAGGAATTTATTTCTGTATCGCGGGTGCGTTTACACATAATCTCACGTACACACACATCTTGACCCGGAACAATTATCTGTAGATCATACAAATATTTGCTTCGAGGTGGAAACACACAACGCAGCAGCCGGTCTCTCGACCACTGCGCCAACCGCGCCGTCAAATAATATTATATTAATACATGAACCAAAAATCTTGTAATATGTAAAAAGGGGTTTTTATCAAAATTATGCGGACGGAGAAGCCAACGTTAATTGTGCCAAATTGCATAAATTTGGCACGATTAACGTTGGTTTTGGACGAGAGGGGCTCGTAACAGCCGCACAGATCGATCGATCGAGGTTATGCTGCGCTTGCGGCGGTCGGTCTGTGCCTTGCCTCCGTGCCTTGGAGAATACCTACGTTGAACTTTCGGCCTCTGTTGTCAAAATAAGATCTATGACAGCCTTTACGAGTAGTCAGAGGCCTGAAAATCTGACATCCAGTCATAACACGAGATATCTTATTACCTAGTAACTGGGTTGTGGAGGACAGAGATAGGCAGTCGCTCCATGTAAAATACTGGTATTAAGCTGCATCCGGTTTGGAAGCCGACCCCAATGTAATTGGGAAAAGGCTAGGTAGATGATAATGAACGTTTGTATGGATTACCATACATTTGACACACATACACAAGGTCTATACACACACACACACACAATTACACACTAAATATTTATTTATTTATTTATTCTTCATGTACAAAGATGGTAAACAAGATAAAATATATTTGACAATAGAACCTCAATACCGTTCAAATTTGAAATATAAATGAATGATGGTCGAATTTCGACTAGTGGGCGACCCCTAGTATAAATCATCATCACTACATATTAAATAATTGTTAACAAAAAAATTAACCGACTCCAAAAATCTTTCTGTTAAGTAAAAATTCACTAAAAAGTAAAAAAAGAATTGTATTATTTGCTTACTTCAATTAACATATAATTTATTTCGTATTAATTAGGTTTCTAAATAAAATCAATTTATTAGGACAATAATATACAATTATTATTATTTTTGGTGTCGGTGCCAGCAAAGGATAACAAATGTGTAAGTGCATTCAAGAGTTTGACTCGCGACATCGCCGCGGACTCAGCTCATGACTAAGGGCTCCGTTCGAGTTCGAAACTAGTCGGGCAGTCCCGAAGAATGCAAGTGAGTAATAACCGTTGAACAATAATTAAGAGTAGTAAACTGCGTAAAACAAGATGACATTAATTAAAAAATTAAATTCAAATTTGACTAGCCTAATGTTACTCACGGGACAATGTAAGGATTCTAACGATACCCCATACATCGAAATCAGTTCAGGCATTTAGAAGTTATGGTGGAATAGGTAAAGAAACTCACAAACATACTTACATACATACATACTTACTTAGATACACTCCCTTTTTGGGCAGTCGTGTAAAAAGAGACGTTTGAGAATGCGGGCTTACACTAAAAAGTATTAAATACCAAAAAAATATGACGGACTTCCGGTGCTTATCTTCCGGTTTCATCATCATCATCTGATGATGAAGCTGGAAAATAGGCAGTTCATTAGAACTATTCTAGAGTCCGTAACCACCACTGGAAAGTCACAAGAAAGCAAAATATACCATTTCGTTTACTTCGATGACGTTATATTTTTCAGTTATTTTGATTTAAATACCAAACCAATTTTCATAAGATTTCAATGTGACCAATCTGAAAGTACATTTCCTTCATATCCTTTCAAATAAAAAAATATTTTTCCAAATCGGTTAATAAATGACGGAGTTCTGAGGTAAAAAACATAAAAAAAAATACAACCGAATTGATAACCTCCTCCTATTTGGAAGTCGGTTAAAAACAAAGTCCTCCGCCGTGTCTGTCATCTGATAGAGTGGTTTTCGAAGAAGGTTTTAGTATATAATTTGTCAAGTTTTAGCCAATGTACACAACATTGGCTAAAATATAATTATATTTGTGGAGGTGTCGGAAAAAAACAAGCCATCTGGAAGCTTTCAACAAAAACGCTGCCTAAACCCTTTGAGATATAACAAAATAATGTATGGTGGAATTATGTACCTTATATAGGTCTACAGAAAAGACCGGAATGGCATTTGTCTATGTCTTAAGAATAACATGCTTTATCAATTTTAATACTTAAAAAATGGGCAATTATAAAGCGGTAATTGGAAAGCGGGAATGGGATCAAAATTTCATGATTACTGTCGCGATAACCGACATCCAAGCGGGTGAAGCTGCGAGTATCAGCTATAGTAAATACATAATCCACTTATTACTCGAGAAGCGGTGACGATTACGTAATCGTTCGGCGAGAGAAATAAAAAAATAAAATCAATATTGTTAATGCCGTTTAAATTTTCAAGAGTACATACATGCCGACTTTATAAGTACCTACCAGGAAGTACTTTCAATTTAAGCAGCATAATTTACATTTCATACTTACCTAACTGAATTTAATATAGAGTGAACAACATTCACCAAAAATGAAACAAAACCACTCAACGTTACGCAAACTGCCATTCGTTCACCTTATGTGAAATATACAATTCATAACAAGGTATCACGCTAGTATCATCACGCCTATGTTCCCCGAAGGGGTAGGCAGAGGTGCACAGACACATTACACCAATGTTAAAGTTATTAAGTCCCATGTAATAGGTGGTGAGACTATTGCCATCTACCGGGAACAATGTTAAACTGCGGGCTGCTACTGAGAATTTCCTATCATAAAAAGTCAATAACACTTTGCCCGTCCTGGAGATCGAACCCAAGACCTCATGCTCAGCAGTCGCGCTTGGGACCACTAGACCAGCGACGCAGTATATTAATTAATTAATATATTTATTTTTCTGTGCTTACTTGTTCCTTACCTACCTCCTACTATTTTAGTTTAAGTTGAAGCAGTACTAGCAGACTAGTGGTATGACCGTTGGACTGTCAAGTCAAAGATCGCAAGTTAGAATCCAAGGCACGCACCACTGTCTTTTCGAAGTCATGTGCGTATTATAAATTAATTATCACTCGCTTAAAACGGTGAGGAAACCAGCGCACCTGAGAGATGTTCTCGATGGTGTGTAAAGCCATGTCAGAGACCTACGGGTGGCTTAAACTCTGACACTAGGATGTTCATCAACCACACGATAAGAAGAAGTTTAAGTTTCGCTTTGGATTGAGAATAAAATAAATAATTTCTTTCTTCTTTCAATAAATAAAGCAGGTTGTAATCAACATTCACAAAGAAATAAAACTATGCTACAATGCGCGATTCGTTCTCACCTCACTTTTAATATTCAAATTAAATTGATGTAATCCCATAGTGGAACCAACCAAGTTGTTTTAACGTGAGTCAAAAGGTTTAAGTTATGGGGGCTGGGTTGCCCACGTCCGTAGGATTACACCCTTAAATTGGAACTACACTGGCTATACGTGGCCCCTGGGTGGTCTAAAACAGGCAACAGAGCTCTGGTGGAAGGCTAAGGCCGCGGCTGGTTACCACCCACCGGACGAAGCCGACGATACCGTGAAGCGACCTAATCGTGTTACGGGATGCGGCTCAACTGTTGTGGGAGACGGGTCTGGGCAGTTGCATCAACTTCCCAACTATCGTTCTCCCCAAATCTATCCACTCTACTTAAGAGTGAATGGTGGATTTATTCAGCATATAGGAGCTCCATCCAAAAAATAGTATGATAAAGCACGGCCGTAGCCAGGAATAGATTGGGTGAGAGGGTATAGTTTCAGGATATAAAAATTTGTCAGGTAAGAGAATAACTAGTAAAAAAGTAAAAACTAGTAGAAAGGAAACTAGTCGGGTAAACCCGAAGAATGGACGTGAGTAGTTACCGGTGAAAAATAATTAAGTCACTTATAGGTACAGTTATTTGTTATTCATTGTTATAAAAGAGATACAATCAAGAGCACGTAGAGCTATATAGTTTGGACTTTGAACAGGCCCCGTAGTCTATGACACGGAATACGAGCCTCGGCTTAGGGCGTTGCTGGGGGAACGACTAGGGACTAGCTGAATCATATCAGTTTCCTTATTATTAGCGGACGAATTTAAAGGTACTCACTCGGCGTGGGCTGACTCGAGCAAGAGTCGGGGCGGAGGGAAACGCGAACTTTATCGCTCGGCTTAAATGTATAGCTACAAAAGGCGATCGTTAGCGACAATTAGGGACTAGCTGGGTCACATCAGGGCGTTTACCATTGCTCTTCCTCCACCACATTGGGACAATTTCGGTCGGGAGTATTCAGGACTCGAATCGCGGTAATCAATCCCCATGCTACATACTATTACATCTATCACTACTTATTCACAAGGCCGTAGCTGGGGGGTTAAACCCCCCAAAATCACAGAAAGAAGTGAAATTATTCTTAATACACTTGTGTAAATTCCTGACGGTAAGCTGTTGCCTCAGTCATTAGCAGACACAATAGATTTTTATTGTTACAACGTACAGATCTGTACGTTACTGAGCCGAAAGGATAAATAACAACATTGGTGAAATGTGGGTGTTCAACTTTGTACACCTCTGCCTACCCCTTCCGGTAATATAGGCGTGATGCTATGTTTTTCTACCTATAAGCTCTGACTTTACAAACTACATCTTGGTTAAAAAGTACGGCTTGGCTGGTTTATGTTCGTGGAACTATTACGTGACATAACATTTACGTCCATAACGAATAGTACAAGAAACAACTTTGCCTGACTCGGGTATGGAACACAGGATCTCATGGTCGGCAGGCGCTATTGCAATGACTAGACCAATAAGGCAGTGGATGTACAATTGTGAACAATTTGTTTTACAAGTACTTCTGTTGAGGAGTTCCAGTTTTTCCGAGCCTTTCTCCTATGGTTTCCTGAAATGTTTATAAACAAATTGACTGACACAATCACTTCCGCATTAGCAGTAATCACTCATCAGTGAATAATGTCAGGTGACAGGTAACCACCAACTGTTCTGGAGAACTCGAGCGAGTTTGATTGACAACAGGTTATTAAATTTCTCTGCCTACTTCGAATGATAAGTGAGCGTGAACTTTACGTCATATGCGATTCAGAGTAAAGATTCAAATGTACCTATTAATTGCTTCCTAGTCGGTACCATATTACTTTGGACTAATATATTTCAAACTAGCTATGTCCTCCGGTTTCACCCGTATGTATATTATATTTTATGTAGCCTAAATTACTATTTATATAGCCAGCTACATGCCAGTAAAATCTTATCAGAATCAGTCTAGCCGTTTCGAAGGTTACCCGGAACAAACAGACAGAGAGACAAAAGATTTAAAAACGGATTTTTACGCATTCTCGTAGGTATCGTGCAAATAACTGTATCAGCTTAAAAAACAGACAGATCAATTTTATTTATTTATATTGATGTATTTCAAATAGTGTAGTATTTTTACAATAACCATTAGTTAATTATAGTTTGAATCTTGTGATTAGAAAAAAGTGACAATTTAAAATGTTACTTTTGAAAAATATATTTTCGGGTAAACGAAAAACAACACAACGTAAAAAGTTTTCGATATACCTAACAATATATAACGGGTTAAAGAAAAAAAAAAAAATGAATCGTAGTAGTGTAGCTAACGATTTTGTAAACACTATAAAATAAAAGTAAATGTAACGTTAAAGTTTGACAGCGTGGTTGGGCATAGTGGTCAAAAGACCGGCTAGAGCGCCGCTTGCCAATGTTCGACTCCCGTACGGTGCGAATATTTGTATGATCTGTATGTTTAGAAGTGTCTGCATGAGATATGGCTGTTATCCGTGCCACAGAAGAGATTTATAGAGTGATGCAACAATTTTATTATAAAAAATATAAGAATATTTTTCCGGGCATAATTCATTTTAACTCATTGGTCAAACCACTCTTAACCGATCTTTATTAGTTAAATCCGGTTAAAACTTTTGTCTGACGTCTCTAGTCAAAACGAGTTTTGTTGCCGTCTATTTTTTGCAGTCAAAACTACTTCTGACCGGTTAAGAGTTTTGACTGTAACATATTATGTATACTGCTAACAAAATCAATTAAAAAAATATAAATAGTACCAGTTCAAAAACTGGTTCAGATATTTCTATGATCCGACAATCTGTGTGTTAGAATAGACATGCATTATTTTAATCATCTAAAATTACTTGTCAATATGTATTAGATAGTTGACAGGATCACTTTCTATCACAACCGACATCGAAAAAAAGTGGCTGTCATTTCTACATGTGAATATGTGCAGTCATCATAATAATTAATGAGTCACCGATATAATTATATTGGAATCCCATTCTCGCATTTTAAGTGACCTTGCTAACGTAGTGTTTAGATGACGTGGAAATATATAAGGAAAACCAATTGATGTCGCCATAGAAGAATTTGGGAGAACAGAAGTCGGGATAGCTTCAAAGCGGCACAGGTTCAAATCCTGCTCACGACCGTATTTTATTTCCACAAATATTTATAACTTTATCACATACAGCTGTGCCTACGATTTCGTTCGTTTTTGTTTCTTTGCTCAGATTCTAAGGGTCGTAGCAACCCACTTTCCTGGGTCTCTGAGAAGAGATACATCCCAAAAGCCAGTGTGCCATAGACCTCATAACGAGGACTGGAGCAGGGCTGCTAGGATCATAAGACCCAACCAGGTGCAGTGGGCCGTAGACTCCTTCAAACCATATAAAGCATGTGGGGAGGACGGAATATTACCTGTGTTACTACAACAGGGAACGGACGTCCTCATACCATATCTGATAAAAATCTTCAGGGCAAGCTTGGCCTGGGGATATATACCAGAACAATGGACTTTGGTCAAAGTCATTTTTATACCTAAAGCTGGCAGGAAAGACTACAGCCAGCCAAAGTCTTTCAGACCAATCAGCCTCACTTCATTTCTTCTAAAGACAATGGAGAAGGTGCTAGATAGGTATATTAGAGATACAGCTCTAGTTGCATCTCCTATCCACCGCAGCCAACACGCCTATTGTAAGGGCAAATCAACCGAAACTGCCCTCACAAGTCTGATAGACAGGTTGGAAAAGGCTATGGAGGACAAAGAATTAGCGTTATGTGCGTTCCTCGACATTGAAGGAGCCTTCGACAACTCGTCAATCTCATTGCTGGTGAACGGGCTGACTAGCAAAAATGTCGACCCGACTACCATCAGATGGGTAAAGTCGATGCTTAGTCATAGAGGGGCAAAAATTGCCCTTCATGATGAAACAATAGAGATAACCACAGTTAGAGGATGCCCGCAAGGTGGAGTCTTATTGCCTTTATTGTGGACACTAGCTGTGGATGGACTCTTATTTAGGTTGGCAGAACTCCGAATCGATGCGCAAGGCTACGCAGATGACTTGGTTATCGTCGTAAGGGGCTTCTGTCAATCAACTATCTCACAGATCATGCAAAAAGGTCTTAACACCGTCAGTGAGTGGTGTGCCAACAATGACCTTTCTGTCAACGCGGACAAAACTGTCTTAGTACCTTTTACCAAAAAACGGCGTTTGGAAAAACTCATGATGCCAAAGCTGAATGGTAAAATGATTACGTTTTCCACTGAAGCTAAATACTTGGGCGCTCACTATCGACCAAAAGCTAACGTGGAACACACATTTAGCAAACGTACTGAGTAAAGCTAAAATGTCCCTCGGGGTCAGTGGTCGCCTTATGGGTAGCAACTGGGGTGTTAATCCCAAAATCGCGCTTTGGTTGTATACTACCATTGTACGACCAAGCATATCATACGCGTCTGTCGTGTGGTATAGCAAAACCCATCAAACGACCACTATCAAAAAACTGGACAGTTTGCAAAGGACTGCCTGTCTCATGGCCACGGGCGCTATGTCCACATGCCCTGGAATGGCACTGAATGCCCTGCTTGGGCTACCGCCTCTTCATGTATTTTTACACAAAGAGGCGAAAGCCAGCATGTTTAGGGCAAACATCCAGGGTAGGACAAACTGGCTCTCCCAAAAACTGAGGACTCTACAGGACTTGGCTATGGAATTGCCATTACTTGGCATGACAACAGATGTCATGCTTCTGCGGCATGTATTCGAAAAACAATACTCTGTGGAAATGCCTTCAAGGGAAGACTGGTTCAGTAACCAATTAAACTTCGAGGCCGGGTGCCTAATATGGTACACCGATGGGTCCAAAATTGGACAGGATGTAGGCTGTGGAATATATGGAGAACGACCTAGGTTCAGCAAAAGCGTCAACCTGGGATACTACGCCTCCATCTTCCAGGCAGAGGTATACGCCATTGTAGAATGTGCGGAAGCCAACCTGCAAAAGGGCTACATCAACCATACGATATATATTAATTCTGATAGCCAAGCAGCTCTCCTAGCACTAGATTCAAACGTAGTCTCATCAAAACTAGTGGAAGACTGCATGGCTCGACTAAACTCTCTAGGCAAATGCAATAGAGTAGTTTTGAGGTGGGTACCGGGACATGCGTGCATCATTGGAAATGAACGTGCCGATGAGCTAGCAAGAGCAGGAGCAATTGGTACACAGCAAGGCCCCGAGCCCTTCTGTGGTATACCTAAAAGCCTAGCTCAAAAATCCCTCATGGACTCATGTTTTAACAGCGCAAGCCAGCTCTGGACGGAATCGCCAGGCATGACTCACACCAAAATCCTCATTAAAGCCTACGACAAAAGGTACACAAACCACGTCCGAGAGCTGAGTAGGAACAATTTGCGCGTTGTGGCAAGAGCCTTAACTGGACACTGCTGCTTAAATAAGCACATGTTTAATTTGAGGCTAAGCGAGACACAAACCTGCAGACGATGTGAAGAGGCTGAGGAAACACCTCTTCAACTTTTGGGGGAATGTGGACCACTAATACATAAGCGCTACGCTCATCTAGGGAAACATATTCTAAGCCCGGATGAAATAAAAGAACTCACCCCTAGGAAAATCCTGCAGTTCATCATAGCGGCAGGGTTTAAGGATGAGCTCTAATTTAAACGCAAGAGTGGCGATCACAATGGATCTTTTCAGGTCCCTGTGACATTAAAGCCACAAATAATAAAAAAAAAAAAAAAAAGGTTCGTAGCATGATGTTATATAGCCTATAACCTTCTTCAAGTATTGGGCTATCAAATGCAAAAAGATTTTTTTAAATCTGACTGGTATTTCTGCTATCCTACAGGCGTTCAATCAACAAATTGTTTAGTTTTATTATGTTAGTTATATATAGATTATAACGTAACATTTCCAAGAACTACATACAATATAAATAAAACAATACTGTGAATTATTGTTCAACGGTTACTATTCACGTGCATTTTTCGAACTCTAGTTTGATTCGCGACATCGCCGCGGACTCAGCTCATGACTAAAGGCTCCGTTCGAGTTCGAATCTAGTCGGGCAATGCCGAAAAATGCACGTGTGTAGTAACCGGTGAACAATAATTATTGATATGAACATGTCTCACGAAAGTTATGATACCAAAAAGTAGACTGTGGCTACGAAGTGAACGAGCACAACACGCGAGAAGTACCCAATTGACAAGTGAGTTCTAACAGAAATTAATGTGCTAATCTATTTTTTGCAAACATCATTACTTCTTTTATGAATGAATGTAATAAATAATATTTTAGGCGAAATAAGCACAGTGCGGTTATGATGATTCTACTGCCGAATTTGCCGTGTCATTAACATCAACTAGTGGATGCCCAATGGCGCGTCACCACGGCGGTAGACCGAGGCACCACTCAATTAAAGGATTTCTTACATGCTTTTAAGGAAGATTGCAAAGAGATAGCAATGGATAGAGGCTCCTAGGAAAATATAGGTGAGAACATTGTCTTGCAGAGGGACATTTTACGCAACCTGACTTCTCTTACTGGCTCTTCTGGATATATTCTGCTCTTTTCTCGTACTAGTCCCTTCGGTTATGTACCGGCTTTTACGGAAGATTGGATTGAGATTCGTAGGATAAATGCCTTTCGTCGTTCAGACATCATCCGCAGTTGACTTCTCTTAAAGGCTTTCTGGGTATATGCTGCTGTTTGACCGTACCAATTTCCTTGGACTGTACCAGCTTTTACGAAAGATTGGATAGAGATAGCAATGTATATATAGTCATAGGAGAATATAGGTGACAACTTTCAACGGCTCGGTGGTGTTTTTATGTCTTGTTAAGAGATTTGAAATTTCAATCTTTTAGTCCATAGAACAGCATCAAAATTTATCGTAATTAAAAACAGCGACACAGATAATTTTTCGTCCTAAACTAATCCAATCAAAATCTTCAACTAGTAGGTATCAATAACTAGTTCCTGAACGCCAACACATAACACAAGCTGCGCCAAAAAATGAACAAAAGTAAAGGTAATTGGTATCAAAGAAGGTACGTGCAATATATTTATGGAGTTGATGATACCGCTCTAAAGAATTATTTTTGGTTGATTCATTTTGTTTTTTGAAAATGATTTCAGTTCTCAAATCTTAAGTAATTGTATAGAGCTTTACAACACAAATAAATGGAATAGAAGAAAATATGGGATTCAGAGGGAAAAATAATATGTTTAATTTTTGTACGAAACAATATCGTAACTCGGAAAGTTTAAAAAAATGATTAAAAGAAAAATTTACAAAGTAACTTATACCACCAACAAGTCTTAGCTGCATCTATTATGAACTATTTAAACAAAGAAAGATAAGCATTGTGAAAACTATAGTAAAATAAAAAAAAACAAAAATTCTTTAGAAATATCCTATGTAGTTTTCAATTTCGCAAAGTAACGGCTAGAAACTCGGTGAAGGAGACAACTTGTTGTTCCTATATTTTACTTTAACACAATTCCACAATATTCCAGTTTGAATGACCCAGCGAAGTCACGATTACGAGCTAAAATTCCGGGAAATCCAATAATTTGTTGGGCGACAAGGATTGAAACTCGGAATTTATTCAAATGATCCGAATTGTAAATTCATTTGACCGGCGTGAAATTATCAAGGCCTTTGTATTTGACCATCTTATTTATATTCATTAGTTTGTATAGATAATGAAACTTTGATTACAAGGGTCTGAGAATATTTTGGCTTATATATTTCTGCGGGACGTAATTACTGAGCTAGCTTTTCCCTTTTCAGCAAATTTGTGGTTGAATTGATGATTGATTCTGTTTTAATAAGTTTGTACATTCCAATTGTTATTATTAAGCAATCAGGAAAATTGCCCAAGGAAGCAAGATAATTTGTTAGAAGTAATAACTAAGTAATAATGGTATAATTCCGTAGATTATAAAGTATTCTTACTTGGGATAACAGTTAATCAGTGATACGCGTTAGACTGACAAGTCGAGTCGAGGATCGAAGATGAACCTAATAGCCTAATGCATACACTATTGACTTCTCGTAATCATGTGCGTCTTGTAATTAAATGATCACTTACTTGAAAGGGTTATGGAAAATATCGTGAGAAAACCCGCCCGGACTTTAATAGTCTGAAATTCCCAACACGCAGAAAGTGATTAATGCTCATGCCTTCTCTGTTTAAGGAGAGACCCTTCATCTGTAGTGATATAATTGTTACGAGCTGTTTATGTTATTTATCTTAATAAACGGTACATCTATAACTCATATAATATCATGTAGGTACATACGTCGGAGGCCAATATTACGAAGCAAAAATAAAATATATATTGTAAGAAAATGTCAACAGAAAGACTAATGAGAGCTTAGTGACGATATTTTTGGTCATAATTGAGTAAATTGCTGTCTAGTGGGTAAGATCAATAAATCATGTGGTTATATAGGTAGGTAGGTACTCTTATTTAGTGTTCATATTTATCTTGGGAGAGCTGATGTACTTAGTAGAGTAACTTTGGTGTAGTCAATTTATTAAAAGTGTAATATTTTACTGATGGTTTTGTGATAAAAGTTAACATTTTGAAAGGAAATGGGTATGGATTGGTGGTATTGAAGGTTAATAAAAAATGTTGATGAAATATTCTGAAAAAAAAAAACTTTTCGGTTCCTTAACTATTTAGCCTTTTTCCAGCTACGATTGGGTCAGTTTCCAGACTAACCGGATACAGCTTAATACCAGTATTTTACACGAAGCGACTGC
Source organism: Xylocampa areola (assembly GCA_935421205.1). Taxonomy (NCBI): domain Eukaryota; kingdom Metazoa; phylum Arthropoda; class Insecta; order Lepidoptera; family Noctuidae; genus Xylocampa; species Xylocampa areola. The sequence continues at coordinate 9,443,831 of OW285223.1, forward strand.
CTATCTGACCTCCACAACCCAGTTACCAGGTAATACGATATATCCTAGCCTTTGACAGTAGATACAAGTAGTTAGATATCTGAAAATCTGACAACCTGTATCAGTTGTCAAACATCTTCATATGACAACCAGGACCGACGGTTCAACGTGTTCACCGAGGCACGGAGACTTGACGATATAAAATGGTCATCCATTCACAGACCGATCACGGCAAGCACAGCTTAACCTCATTCAATCAATTTGTGGCTGTTACTTAGTGATGAGCCCCTCATTTTTGGTTCCTATATATGTAACAATTAATTTATGTAGGTACCAGTACTAATCATGCAAACATTTTGAGCAAGTTGACGTCATTAAAATCATCATTGCATTACCTATAATTATAAGAGCACCATAACCCACTATAAGGAAAGGTAAGTAAACAATTGTTGACGTTTAGCAATGATTGACACGGATAGTCTATAGATGGGTGATCGCTGTAACTATTTCATTTGAACGTCTTCATGCTTCGGAAGGCATGTTAAGCCAAGTCAAGTCGAGACTTAAACAAATCTAATATTAAGTTAGTTACTAACCACACAAAAAAGAAGATTATAAATCATTTAAAAACACGTAGGTTTTTTGCACTATAATGTGTTCAGTTTTTATGGCAAGAAATGCTTGAGGTCATACCAACAAAAAATCTAGTTAAACATAATTATTTTAACTACATACACATGACGATGCAGTTTTCGCAAAATTATCATAATAAGATAAAAAGTAATTATAAATCGATATACATTTTTTTTTTTTTGTTTTATTTGCCTTAATGCACTATAAATTAATTTACTACAAATGTGTCCTATTATTGTTATTTTCAAATAACAATTACCACATAACCAATCGTGAATATCGAAAACAATCGTGTCAACAAAAAACCTTACATACAAATAATAAAAAAACAACAAAACATCGGTGATATCAGCTCTATAGATTTCCCTCTACCTTTCTACTGCGCTCCTCTCTCAGACATTCGCTTCCGGTCTCTATAAAAATGTTTGTGCATTTGTTGGCTGCTATCACTGCAAGCTACGACGGCAGATACGCCATACCAAGCAGTAGAAACATGAAGACTTTTGTAAGTGATCGATATTTTTCTCGATATTTTTTCTCTAAAGTGTAATAAGTGCGTGCTGTGACCGATAGATGGCGGTAGTGAATTTCGATTGGATTATTTTATTGTATATTGTTTGCGTAATGTGAAGGATTTTCAGTGATTTTCTTTCGGATTTATTTGAAAAATTAATAGTTTTAATTTTTTGTGTTCGTACAATTAGGTTTATAATTAGCAAAAATTTTAATAACAGAAAAAAAAATTAATATAACATAATTATTTCGATTAATAAGTAATTTCATTGCATTTAAATGAAACCAAAAAAAAAATTACCAGTACTTTTTACTGCCATCGAATTTGATAATTTGTAGTAATATCTTAGGTTTGCGCGATCACTACACATTATAATGGAAGCAGGACTCCTCCTGCGACCACGAACGCTGCAAAGTGTTCGAAACTTCAGGAAAAACAAAAAACCAATAATACACGCGATTAATCCGGTTATAAGTTTTTTGATAAATTGTGTTTGAAATTCAAAAATTTTATTTCCATCTTACTTAAAAAACAATACAAGTATAAAATGTGTTCGCCAAGAAAAAAGTCTAATTAGTGTTAATATTCAAGTAAAACAATAAAAAATAAACTCGCATTTTTATACTACAGCAACTCATTACTAAACAGCCGCTTAATCTGATAAGTACTTCAGATGTCTCAAAACAGAATGCCGCTAAACCACAAGCATTTAAAATAACAGGGCTAAACCACCACATCCATTCAATTCCTTTGTCAAATAAAATACTATTACAATAGGCGCTTGATTACAATCGCAAAAACAGTTTTGTTATGAGATTTAATTCTTTGTTACAAAACGTTTTTGTTACGTCTAATGGAAGCAATCATTATACTCATCATAGCGAAGTTGTACTATTATTAGATGTAATTAAAGCTGGGTAATCGTTTTTGCAGCCTGTGCAGTACTTTTACTAGTAATTTCGATGTTTGCGTCACAAAAATTAACAAATAGTATAATTTTTGTCTCGATTTTGATTGCAGTTTCAGTTTTGATAAAGATTTTAATTCTACTATAGAACTAGATGCAAAAAAGAGATTAGTATTTGACAAACAACATAAATTCTAGAGTAGTGAAATAGATTTATATAACAGAATGATAGACAATTTCACCTTTTTAATGAGAATAAGTTATCAAAATTCCTATAACTTAAATTTGATTCAGTAGTTACAAGAATAAATCAATCTCATTGAGCTTTCAATAGAAGAGATGAAAGTAATTGCAAAACTTAATGCGAGCAAGTTCGCGAACAAGAATTAGTATTCAATTAATATAATGATGTCATCAATCAATTTTATAGTTTGTAACAGACAGCTTATAATGTAATTTGATTGCCGATACTACAAGAAACAGAGTTGCAAGCCAAATTTAATTAATACCACCATAATTTAGTACAAATAGAGTTCAATTTAGAATGATTTTAATTTGTCATACTGTACAAGTATTAATTTGATAATTATGGAAACTAATCGTTGAATAATCAACGTTTGATATCATGACATCCCTTTGGATGCTAAAAAGCATGTGTTTGGGGGTGTTATGACTAATATGAAAATACAAACTGTGTTAACATACATAGAATAAGCATTTTCGTGCCGTTTTGCATCAAAATTAAGTCTATGTAATATTTTGATTTTCTTTGTCCTCCTAATTTTGTTTATGTCGCATATGATGACTGGTTCTGTCTAAAGAAACCAATGCAATCTTGATAAGTTTATGGCTAATTTTGTTTGTCAAAAATAAAGTAATTTAAGCTTTTGAAGTTTGTTATCTTGCGCGAAACCAGTTTTTTAATCGTTTGGATGCCGATCGCGCCCGGTATAATTAACTAGCTGGTACCTGCCTCTTCGTCTGTGCGGCAAAAGGTCGCCTATATCCTTCCCCAAGATACAATATATCTCCTTGCCAAATTTCATTACGATCTGTTTAGTCGTGAAAAGGCAACAAACAAACAAACAGAGTTACTTTCGCATTTATAATATTAGTACGGATTAATTTGTAGTTTAAATTTCATCAACACAGCCCATCGCAGTCGCTGAACTTAGACCTCCCCTAAACTGTATCACACCACACATTTCTCCATCTTATGTATCCCATCCGTCCCCGCTTTCTTCAGGGCATCAGTCCATATTTTCAAGATTATTGACTTTCATTTCATTTTAGTAGTTGTAACTATAGACACAAATCTTAGATGCCCAAACACCTAAACCCGGAAGAACTATATTTAGAACATCAAGATTTCAGTGATTCAATTAACTTTATGTAACACTTTCTTAAAATCAGTAATGGATTCGGAACCAATATTTTATTAATCGTATTTACAAAAGCGTGCATCGAACTTAAGCCGGTTTTGCAAGGAAGAAGTAAAAGGGATAACACCTTCACTACCCACAAGACCAGTTTTTGATACCTTTCTCTTTGGCAACATGCGTTTTGCTCGCTTTATTTACCTTAAAAGATTAGTAGATCCGCAAGCAAGATTAAAATCTGGTCCTAGTTAAATATTTTCGTGAGATAGATATATCAATTATTTTTATAGTTTACTAATTAGACTCAAACACATGTTTCAAGATTGCTCGACTAGTTTTGAACTCAAAAGGAGACTTCCTTATTCTTGAGGTAAGCTTGCAGCAATGTTGCGAGTTAAACTGTGTAAACTAAACAATAAATTAACATGTAATCATAGCCCAGATTAATAAAAGTATCCAAATTAAATCAGGGTAACAACAAAACCGTGGATTTGTAAAACTAACTCCAGCTTTAGGAGCTCAAAAGTTACAATATTATTATAAGACAGATTGTAGGGTTATATTGCGTCATAAACTAGGAGTTACCCTAAGATAATTTGTGACACCCATAACTCAAGATATCCAGTCTTATATGGACATAACTATACATAGATATTTGGCATTCTTCCCTTACATTTTCCGCTTAGTTACCGGTGCTTTTCACCGGAATATATAGTCCATAAACTTGCCCGTGTTCTTAGTGTATAACAAAAATACTCTGATTTATTATTCGGATTCTACGCTAGATTTTTTGTTTGAATATGTTTTCGTAGATATTTTTATTCGTGTCTTCGCTCCACCGACTTTCCGGTCTATTAATAATGTCAAAAGGAATTGATCAGTCAACAGCGAATCGTATCGAAGCCACAGTATGGCAGAATTCTGATTTGACGCAATTTTGTTTTTGCCCTTTTTCACAGATTCTCATTAGTTTACATATTTGTTTTTGTCCGGATTTTTATCTCTATTTCATGAAATATTTCTCTTGACGTATTTCTAATTGTTGGTTCTATACATTTTTGATTTATTTTAATCACAGTAATAGACAGCCACACAGACTATAGAGTTTCTTAAAACTCGTTTCTTAAATCAAGGATTCTTCATAAATCTTAACACCTCCAGACTCATCTAAATAACTGCAGACAAGTCTTCTAAATTCATTACACTATCCACAGACCTTTTAAAGTACCCACGTTGGTATTGTTCCAAACTTTTGTTACCCTATTTGAACAATTTCAACACCTCATTTGGCTTACCTTATTCGTCCGATCGTGTCTTCTGGCAGAGTGCCCGAAACTATTTGGTGGGTTTATTAAGAGCGTACCCAATTTATGAAGTACATTTTTGAATAGAGATATTCTGTCGGATCATTTACATGTTTCCTTGTTCGTTGGCAAAGATAAGCTTCCTTTTTGTTTGTTGGAAAATATTTTATATTAAAGTAAAACTGACTGCCTTGTTGGTCTATTGAAGGCAAGTGAGTTTGACCCACGAATCTGTTGTTGTAGTTAGTACACCTCTACGTACACCGCCAGGGATACAAACGTGATGATAATTGGATCAGCTATTCCTGTATATTACGTATTAGGTAATCAAGACTTTATAATTACATCAAGAGGCATCGGTTTCCATGTAGTCTAATATACCATCGGACCTTTGCAACTCAATTAGTCGATGTAATTGGGTTATAAAGGTACTTTGCTTAAAATACTGATATTGAGCGGTAGTAAGATTGAAGTCTACGAATGAAATAAGATCATAGAGGATGAGAAATTAAAAATTTGGAGATATCGTTTTATCAGAACTAAGAACTTTTGGTTCCAGTTTCCTTATTGTAACACTTTTAAATAATGCTTGTGGAGTGCAATTAAACGTATTGAGTATTGAAGAAAGATTCTACGGCACTTTTACCGTAATGGACGAGAGACCGGTCGTGAATTCGGCACTAAACAAATATATGTGTATCATCATCCCGTTGCCATTATCCCAATTTATATCTGAATTGCTGCTAATGTTTTGGTCATGTTTTATGACCGGCCGACTGCCTCACGTCAACCCTCATCGGGAATGCTGTTGTTGGTGGTATCGGCCCTCGATACGGTCTCCTTCTATCTAGCTATGTCTATATCATTATTAATTATTATTTTTACGCTACAAACTACCAAATTCAGTCAATGCCTCTTATCGATCCAAAGGTTGCTTGGAAGAAATCACGGGGTGCGATAAGGCCACCTATTGTTCTTCTATGGTTACTGATGTGTCATGTGTTTAAAGCTATCAGCGTTTATAGAAAGAAAAAATACGGTCGTGCACAGGGTTTGCACCTGCGCCTCCATACTCGAGGCTCTCTGGCAACAAACCCTTCTCGACATCTGTTCATAACTCCGAATTCTTCTTCCATATTTTAATACGTCTTTTGGTGACGTCATGTATTGTTTTAACCATAACAATGGTTTAACGTGTTTTCTGAGGCACTGAGAGGTCTCGATATGAAATGATGGTCACCTATCTACACACCCACCGCAGCAAGCGCAGCTTAACCTCGATCGATCTATGTAGCTGTTACTTAGCCACGAGCCCTATCGATATAAATACGGTTATCAAACTAATAAATCAAAAATCTAAGCATACAAAAGTAATAGTGAATTGAGAAACTCCTCGCTACAATAATTCCGGTAGTAACTCGTTTTTTTCTTCATCTGAACTCGAAGGAAATTGCAAAACCGATTCTAACACAATTTCCTTCAGCATAATTCGTTATTTATTACGTTGTATTACATAAATATGACATTGTGTTGAATCAGAAAGTTCAATGGCACAAAGGCAGAATCAACAAACCGTGAACGAGTGGTTTTTGTCGACTACCACTTTTTGTTTACACTCCAGTGATTGTGTAGTTAGGTGTAATTTAATGGAATGTTATGCAAAGTCAGCTATGTATAGCGTGTATATTGATATTGTAATATAGTCAGCTACTTCTGGTACACTGTCTCTCTCCGGAGTTTGTCGGAACGGGATCATAGTTGTAATATTTTTTTTCATATTTTTGACTACACTAGAATTTCTCTAGTGTTATGGTTTATTCGTAGATGCGTACACAGACACTTATCGCACATAGACATAAACCAAACCCCCGTAATTTTGTTTGTAGGTTATACAAAATCGATTTGTACGGGAATGGAACCCGATACCCACGACCTTGTATCCGATATATGTATGAATCCCTGCGTCAACTGTGCCTCTGTTGTCGCATTACCTTATTTATGAATCCAGTACTTTTTGTGTCTATCATAATATTTATCTGAATATAAGAATTATTTCATCAACAGTAGATAAAAAGCGTTTTTTTGTCTTCTTTTTATCGTGTGGTTGCGCACAACCTAGTATCAGAGTTTATTCCACCCGTAAGCTACTGACATGGTTTTACTCAACATTGAGAACATCTCTCAGTTGTGCTGGTTTCTTCACGATGTTCTCCTTCGCCGTTTCAAGCAAATAACTTCTTAAAAGAACAAAAAATATCCAGACACTGAAAAACCACTTCAGTTTATAAGAGAGACATTATACAGACAAGATTATACATTGTAATAGGGAAACGGAAATACGCAAGAACAGCGAAGGTGACCATTAAAAGATCATTAAGTCAGGCAGTGGTTACATCACCTAATGTTAGTGTTAACAATGATTACACAGAGAAATGTACTGTACATACGTAAGAGTGAGATATTGCTCGTATGATTTGACTTATATAAAATAATTGTAGAGGATATGAAGCATTAGATAGTTGATAAGATAATAGTACTTGATTATCATTGGATTCAAACTGTTTTATTAAAGCTGAAGTCCAAAGGCAACACAAAAGTCCGATGTGGTGGTGAGCCTATAAAAAACTAGTGGTCAATCAATAAAAAAAAATGGTTTGATTTAATCAATCAGGGTTTGCATCTACTTTGCAACTCCTAATGAAGGTACTGTTCATGAATGAATTACTTTAAATCTAAAACTTAAATATAACTTAATTAGTAAAATTGAAAAATAACATAAAAAACAATTTATACATTTTTCCCCATTACAAGGTATCATTTCAAAACTCTGGGCTACTACTGAGATTTAAAAAAAAAAAAAAAAACCAAAAAGAAAAACTGTCCGATCCGAAAATCCAACTTTGAAACCTCCACACTCAGAGAGTACACGAGACCATACAATAAAATCAATTTGATAATTTTAATAAGTCTACAGAAGTAATTATTTGTGTAAAAAGATTGGTAGAAAGGCAGTGGATGTATAGTGAAAGGAGATTGTCAAATACTCAATACATCTTTTTTTATATCAGCATGTCGTATGATAAAGTGGTTCAGTAGTTCCACTTCAAAATGAGTCCATATTTACATTACATCATCATATAAACCCACATAATTATAGTACAGTTTTTTTTTAAGGAATATTGACTCTGAATTATAGTCTATGACAGACGTTACTGGTAGTCAGAAGCCTAGAAATCTAACTACTAGTTTTATCATGAAATATAGTGTTACACAGTAACTGGTTTCTAGATGTCGGATAGGTAGTCACTCCATGTAAAATACTGGTATAAATTTGCATCTGGTTTGATTGGCAGATTGATTGATTCTTATTGCAAATACGATTTCTAGAAATACTTTAACAAATCTAAAGTATTCTAGATGTGTCTGTCTCTGAAAAGAAAACAGAAGTCTTTTGCAAAGTCCAGACATCAGTAATTTTTTTTTAAATTGATTTGTCGGGATTTTTTTTGAATAGCTTAAGTAAAAAACATATGTCAATTCTGACTAATATTTTATGAGTTCCAGATGCTACTCATTCATCAGTTCGTTTAATTTCGTGAGTAGTGAAGAAATGAGTCTTCTGCAATTTATTTTGTAGAATCTTTTGATGACTTTTGTAACAAATAAGCAAATTGATCAAATAATATCTCTTTTCTTGCTCAACTCATAACAAATTATTATATTATACCTACTGAAGAGCCTGAAAAATACGCGTGCTTTCAATACCAAAATTTCCACGAAACATGAGACAAATTTTGTAGAAAACTGGCAGAAAATGTATGATGGAATTGGAATAATATAAAAAGTTGTGCTGATTTAAATGACAAAGTAAGGTATGGAGTTTCAGAGACTTCATTAGGATGTAGTTATTGCGCCGCATCCACTGGAAAAAGTTGTTTTGTCGAATATTATACGATCATGAGTTTGATAATAGTACAGTCGCGTAGATGACGAACGGTAAGTAGTGCGGGTGTCAGCTCATTTCTCTCAGATCTCTAATAACGTAGGTCGCTAATTTGGGCTGTAGATTTCGCTGTAATACATAGGTAAAAATTACGAGAAAATAAAGTATGTATTCAATAAGATTAACTAAAACAGACTTCTAAAACAAATGGTTTGACATATTTTAAGTAAGGGATTTATAAGATAACAGGATTTTCTGATTCAGTTTGGGTGTAATTATGTATTTTTTACGTGGGTTGAGACATTGTACTTGACATTTCGCAAATTGTAGTGGGTGGAGCTAATGTAATGGAAACAATAAAAAGACGGCAACAAATAAGGAAACCAAAATAGTAAACTTTACTTTGATAAATTGCTTCTAATAAATGATATAGAGATAAATTTAGGGACTTCTAATACTTTAAAATATTATTTTTCTTATCTTATGGTTGATGAACAATCTAGTGGCAGAGTTAATTCACCCGTAGCTCTTTGATATGGTTTAACACACTATCGAGAATATCTCTCAGGTGTGCTGTTTACCTTCCCGTTGTCCGTGTTTTACCTTTGAATTGCTTGTCCATTGATCATACCAATAGGCTTACTCGCAAACTTACTCTATTACGTTAAAATATTAAACGGTATCATCAATTATATTAAAATTCTTAATCTTATAGTCACCGAATATAACAAAAAGAAAACGAACTTATCTTATCCATTCTTTAGTCTTTGGGATCCTTCAAGGCAATGTGTTAGGTCCGCTGCTGCTAATCACTTCCGCCAAAAACGTAACGACACACTACTATTTATTTAACTCTTAAAATGAAATGAGATGCTTTGAAACTATTTTAGTGTAAGTTTATGATCTAGAACCCCTCAATTTCAAGTTATTTAATTAGAAGTTACACAATAAACTAATTAATAAACAAAGATTGTTCATTACAAGAACTATTACAGCACGTACTGCTAATTTTCTACAAAATAATGTAAATAAAAATACTACTTGCAAATACGTATAAAAAGCGGAATCAGTCAGTGTTAAGAAAACTTAAATACAATAATTACAATTTGCAGCATTCGTCTGGCTGTATTCACGAAATAAAAAGCTTCGAAAAGATTACTTCAAAAGTGATTGTGACAGTCGTTTTTCTGTATTTTTATTATTCTAACTTTTTAATTAAGACAGTTATTCAGTGCAAATTGGCTATTAAGACACCAGTCTTTGGTCTGATTTGCTTCTTTTGTTTTTAATTATACTTTTGTTACTGTAAAATCTACTGCTTGATTACTTTAAACGAGTTGAATGACCTATTCTGTGTTTAATTTATTTTGCACCTTGTCATAGAAATGGGATCAGTTTTACTAACGAATGTTTTGGATGGGTTGTAGATCCACTACTTATTTTTTATTGATGATTTTCATTATTGCGTGGGTAGGTACTTATTCGCATAGATGAAAATTTGCATATTATTTTTCCAATATATTTATTACTAGATATACTTTACAATACATTGAACATACAGACATATGACTGCGTTAAAAAAATTATCTTTAAAACCACTATTTTTAATTACGTGATGATACGCGAAAATTTTTAGTACTTAAAGTATACGTAACTAACATCTTTCTCCGTCTTTCCAGGTGTGTTTGTTGCTGGCAGTTGCCTCTTGCAAGGCCGGGTTCGAAGGTGCCTACTCCAACGAATTAGCAGGAGATGGTGGTGGTCATGAAGGGAATACAGGTTACGATTACTCCGTTCAAAGCAGCGGAGGAGGAGACTTCTCTGGCGGCCAAGGGCATAATCTGGGAAGTCTAGGTGGACAGAGTTTTGGCAGCGGTGGTGGTGGACATGATTTCTCAGGCGGACAATCTCATACCCTCGCGCTAGCCCAAGGACATGACCTAGGCGGCGGCCAAGATTTTGGAGGCCAATCATTCGGTGGCCAATTCCATGGAGATTTCGGTGGTAACGGTGGTCATGGCCAATTTGCTGTTCACGATGGCGGTAACCAAGGCGGTCATGATTTCAGCGGTGATTCTTATCTGTTAGCCGCTCAGCAATCCGGTCATCAGAGCCATGACGATTCTGGATCGCAAGGTCAAGGAGGACATAGTTTCAGTTCTCAAGGAGGTGACGGGGGTCATGGATTCGGTGCCCAAGCATTTACCCTAGAAGATGCTAGTCATGAATATGGTCACGGAGATGGTCAAGATTTCGGTGCTGAAGCTATACCTGTTGCTACTCACGTCGATGAAGAGCACCCTGTAGAAATACCCAACTACAAACATGTAACGTTCGCTATTCCCAAAACTGTTCACATCAATGTGCCCAAACCCATTCTCATTGGTGTGCCCCATCCTTACCCTGTCAAGGTGCCAGTCAACAAGCCTGTAGCTGTTCCCGTTGAGACTGAAATCAGTATCCCAATTGAGAAGATTGTGCCCTACCCAGTTGTTAAGCATATTCCTTTCCCGGTTGAGAAGCACGTGCCAATTAAGGTCGAGAAGACTGTCACAGTGCACGTGCCCCAGCCTTACCCTGTTAAGATTCCTGTGTACAAAACCATTCACCATCATAAGGATCATTAAGGAGTAGACAGAAGAGAAGTTCTTTGGAAAAAAAAACTATATCATATTTTATTGTGACACTGATTTTGGTTGTCATGAATTTCATTTTAATTTTGACTCATCTCTGAATTAAGAAGAAAATAAGTCAAGAGGAGAAAGAATATGTCATCATGTTCTGTATCTGCTTTAAAAACTTTCTGTGGATGTTAATTGAGTATTTTTTTCCAAAGAACTGATGTAAAAGAGTGCCTTGTAAATATTTTATTGTTAATTTTAAGTCATTTTCAACTGTCTTCATGTTGTAGTTGATTTATTTATTGTATGTTGATGTTGTTGTTTTATGTTGTTACTGTTGTTAATGTTGTTAATGTTGTTGTATGATGTTGAATATACGATTGTTAAAGATTTTATTTGATGGTTTATTTTATTTCGTTAGGTTGAAAGTAGAACTTGGAGAACACGTGAACTGCAATAATTGCCCGTGCTGCTAGAACATAAAAGCTATAAATGTCAAATTGTTACCCTGGACGCTGGACTTGCATATTCATTATTGTCTAACGGTAATAGTATATAATAACATGGTAATAGTAGTAGTAATAAGTCATGATCTGAGCTTGACTCGCGACATCGCCGCGAGCGCAGCTCATGACTAAGGGCTCCGTTCAAGTTCGAAAGTAGTCGGGAAATCCCGAAAAATGCACGTGAGTAATAACCGGTGACCATTAATTGATATGAATATTTCTCATGAAACTTTTTATACAAGAATATAGAGAATCAATTAAAAATGTAAGCTAAAATCGCTGTTAATTTTTTAAATTTTCATTGTAATCCGTTGTGCTGTTTCGGAGCCTATTTGAGACAATAATTTCGACTGACAAAAATATAGCAGTTTTAACTTTTGACATTTATTTTGAAATCACAGACAGACTTCAATTTTGACTCCTCAAATAAACTGGATACACACATGTCAATGTAAAACGTGATCTCAGTACCCGATTCAGCTCAGTTCTGAGTCAAATAAACAAAACATACTCGTGCTACAGAAATGATTGAAGTTGTGGTTTTAGCGGAAATTACGTAGAGACTGTTGAGTCACAATGTGGTCATAAGTTTCTAGTACCTATTTATTTATTTTATTTTATTCGGAAATCGTACAGCTAGCTTAGACAATGTTCCTTAAAAATACAAAACTGACGGCCAATTACAAGTTTCCACTGATAAACACTTAATTATAATTAAAGAAAGAAAGGTCGGTAAACAAAAAGAAAATTACTGTTATTAAAAGTAGATATACAACACGGTAGGAACCAACAAAATCAATTTTAGGCAAAGAATTTCCTCACTAGCAACCGTTTCAGTTGAGAAACACTGGTATTAAATAGATCTAAATCTAATTCTCAAGATATTTGATTAAAGTATCTGCTCGTGCGTATTAAATATGGATTTTGTCTATGTGTGCACTTAGCAGGAGGAATATATAGTATTATAATAAAACAACTTTTAACCGGATTAATCGCGTGTATTATTGGTTTTTTGTTTTTCCTGACTGAGTCCTCCTGCGACCACGAACGCTGCAACGCGTTCGAAACGTCAGGAAAAACAAAAAACCAATAATACACGCGATTAATCCCGTTAAAAGTTGTTTTATTATAATGTGTAGCGATCGCGCAAACCTAAGATATTACTATGAATATATAGTAGGTTAGGCTTTCGCAACATTCTTGAGCGTGCTATAATTCCTAACTTGCTCAGCAACTCAGGGCAGTCAAATATCAATATGTACAAATAAACATGGTGCCTAGGAGCATAACCATTATTTTATAACTAAGACATATTAATACTGATGCTCATTGGTTTGTCTTGGTAGCCAAGTGATTACGGGGCCGCCTCATAAGCTACAGGTTGTGGGATCAAACCGGGCATATACTAATGTGATTTTTTCAATAACACTCAGTTATTAAAATAAAGATAAAAAGCATTTTGCACTTATTAGTGACCTTTTTAGGCGTTTCAACGTTTTTTTTTAATGTATGAATTAAAATTGTAAATTGGCATGGCTGTGACACGGTTTTGCCCCTCGGTCGTAAGTTAAATGCGAAAAAAAAACAAGGAGGCGGTTGATATCAATGTCGATAGATAAAATGGCGAGGAAACCAGCACACCTGAAAGAATATTCTCGATTGTGTGGAAAGCCAATTCAGAGGCCTACGGGCGGTTTAATCTCTGACACTCGATAAATAGATAATAAATATTTAACCAAGTCAGAGGTCTCTCAGAGGCATATAACAATATCACTAAGTACGTCTTCAAACACACACAAAAAATACATAACAGTATTTTCACGCACGTTTTATAGCAATTACCTTCACCCTCTAAGGCTTTTATTTATACGCCGTCAATAGTGCGCACGTAAACATGTTTTCGGAATAAACAATTTTATTTCATCAGTGATCTCGTCACACACAATAGGTAACGGTCACATTAAGTCTGAATGGCGGGAAATGTTAATACTTACATAAATAAAGTTTCTTTATGAGCAGTTTTGCAGTAGTATTATTGCGTTTGTTGGTAGTTTTATTTACTGTTTTCTGCTGGCACCTTTTTGTTACCGCCTTTATAGTTTACTAGTTTCTGATCGCGACTTCAGCTGCGTGGATTTCAGAATAAAGTCGAGCCAAGATAAAAAGTATTCTATGTGTTAATCCAGGTTCTAAACTACATGTGTTCCAAATTTCATTCGAATCCGTTCGGTAGCTATTGCGTGAAAGAGTAACAAACATCCATCCGTGCCCACAAACTTTAGCATTTATAATATTAGTAGGATTAGTTGCGTTTCAGGGGTTTTGAGATCAGTTTGTTGTGATGAAATAGTCACTACTTCTAAGATCAACTCCAAAATTTTGTATTTCCATCGGTTGTTATAAAAACTTATGAATAGGGTATATGCATGTATTTTTTTTATTCTTTTGTATACGTTGCTACATTAGCGCAAAAAAATATAACACTTGTAAAAATATGATCATTGAGTAGGTATTAAAATTATCAAACCTGCAATCAGTTTTGGGCGTTTGAAACGCCGCCATCTTGACGCGCTTTCTCTGACGTCAGAGTTCATATCTTAAAAGAAATGTTGTATAGAATGGAGTGTTTATTAACAAATTAAAATTTTTATTGAAGGTATTTTCTTTACAGAATATCGTTAAAACTCATAAAGAACCACAAATCATGAGAAACATCAAGTAATAACATACTCGAGATATTGTCATCACGCAGAGTGACGTCACGTTTCACTCCAACCAATAACGATCGTTTTGACATTTTAAGTTTCCCTCGCATGATTCTCACTTTTCAACTTTATTATTTTATAGTTAAAACGCGATTAATTAAAAAAGTTATTGAATAGGTCATTCTACAGCAATAAAGATAACTTTTTTTGAATTCATCATAGAATTTCTTCACCTACCACTCCAATGCTGAATTTAGTTTGCACATCACATTTTCGCTTACAAGATCAAATAAAAGTAACATACTGCCAGCGTTAGTGATATTTCAATCTACTGAAGTTATTGTCAAAAACCAATATCACGGTCAACTATCTTGTGATGGTTTTTGGTCCAGGTTGTAAAAATCTTAAAGGATCAAATTGACGGTAAGACGAGATAGTTAAAACATAACCTTATGTAGATTGAAATAAAATACAGTTTAACATCTAGCAAAAAGCGTTCTTTATCTTTTTTAAGTGTAATTATTAATCTACCTAGTCTTAGAGTTGTTTAAATCATCCGAAGGCCACTGACTTAATTGAGTGAAAGCCGAAATCGTCGATTTAACAAATTCAGTTATGATAATTTATTTGCAGAAAGTGAGACATTATTGTTCAAGGCTTATATTTATAATATAAACCCTCTCATTAAACGCGTTAAAGATATAAGATATTTATTCGCCAAGGATATGGTACAGAATTTATTAAATTATTACATACTTGCCCAACACATCCGCCTATAGTAGGCATACGATTTTTTGTAATTTTAATTAATTTTATTACACTTTTTATGGATTCATTACATTCATGAATACACTGTAATATATTAAAAGATAATAATTGAAAAATTTACATAAAATAATTTACTTTCATTTATAGCATGCGATCATTCCTTTGGTTTAAAAACTCATATAATGTGTTAAAGCACTTTTCAAGCAGCCATGTCTTTAGTTTAGCTTTGAACAAACGTAACGGTTACTCTCTAATAAGTTGTGGAATATGATTATACACTTTGATTGACATGAGGTAGCTATTTTTGTAATGAAGAATGCTTCTACACAATTCATTACTTAACTTTGTGGGGTCCCTTTTTACATATTTACTATTATCACCGACTCTTGCAAAGAAGTGTGTATTGTTCTTAACAATACACAATTCTTTCTTCTTCTTTCAAAAGAAAGTAACATTAAAAGTCCGAATTACTATTGAAACCTTAATTAAACTGATAAATGCTAATATCATACACCAAGTTGCCAAGCTTCGTAAGCCAAGTGAAGCCAAGAACAAGCCAATTGCAGCCAAGTACACGCCAAGTATGGGATGTGGTAACACCATAACGGCAGGCTAAGGCTGCAGTGTGCGGGGAATTAATTTCCCAGCGTGGGGGCGAGACGCTTTATTATTATCTCTACGGTTACATGGATGTTTTTAGAGTGGAACTGGCTTAACTTTTCGGGACATTAATAAAATGGATGTAGCGACATCTACCACGTTAAATGAGCCCTAAACACGTAACAGATGACGTCATGAATCCTGCATCGCGCAAGCAGCGTTTGGCGACAAACTTGCGAATGGCCGTGGCACATTATCACCACTGGTCGAAGGATCCTTCCTTTTCAATGGAGAAACACCACACATAGTTACTTCACTATGTACAAACTGACCTCTAAAATATGTAAGTAGAATCATTATCTGACTAGTTTCGGATTCAGTGTCCCCAACAAATTTGTATGGTTCCGAAATCAATTGTTTTTCTGTGTATTTGAGTTTTGTTTTACAACTGACCTTAATTTTTTTTATATCCACTTTTAGGTAAAAACTGTTGATCCAGGCTGTTGGTAATGAATAGCAGCCGCTCAGTCAAGACTGAGGGGGGGGGGGGGGGGCTTGGACAGCTCTTGATGCTATGTTGCCTTCTAACCATACGCAAGGAGCACTTACCTCTGAGCATCTTCGCACGGCACGTTAAACTGTCGCTCCCGGCTGTTGGAAATTAATAGCAGGCAATCAGCTAAGTCGGAGGCCTACGAGTGGTTTGAACAATTCTTGAGACTTAGTTCTCTTAGTAAAAAGTATGGAAAGGTTGCCTAATAATTAGTGTTGCCAGGTTGACTTTGCCTAATTGCGGGACAGGAGGTTAAAAATATCGTGATTTAGGTTTTAAAATCCGGACAGCAAATAAGAGCGACGGACGTTCAAACTTCTCGACCAGTTTCAAATATATTTTTTCATTATTAAAGATTGCTTTAAACTCGGGATATTGGCCGTCCCGATATTTTCACATACATAGCATCATAGCATCACGCCTGTATTCCCCGAAGGGATAGGCAGAGGTGTACATAATTGCACACCCACATTTCACCAATGCTGCTATTAAGTCCCATGTAATAGGTGGTGAGCCTATTGCCATCTATCGGGCACAATTCCAAACTCCGGGCTACTACTGAGAATTTCCTAACAGAAAAACTCAATAACAGACAGATATGTTCACAGACCCTTGAAAACCGGGATGTCCTGCGTAAATCTATTAATAATGTTGTCCTGTCTTATCTAGTAATCTTACATCGCCATGTTTGTTTCATAGTTGCCGTGACATTTGACAACGCGCAGGATATTCTCGTAATAATCTTTCGTGTAACTCTTAATACACTTTGTATTTGTGTTGAACATGTTATTAATAAACTTTATGTTTGGTTGTTTGTGTTTGAGGAGACAGGGAGTATTTGATTAATGTTTTTAATTAAATGAGAGTGAAATTATTCTTTTATATCATCAATGTTTTGTTCTGCTGTTAAGCAATATAGACTTAATATATTATACTATGTATATACTGCGCCCGTCACTCCGTCAGTATGTATGTTGAAAAGTTGTAAGCTCGTAAGTACGTTGATCAGATCGTCTGTCCACCTTGTAGATGGACGTCCTAGGCTGCGCTTGCCGGTGCGTGACCTCCACTCGAGAATCCTACGGCCCCATCGGCCATCATTTCTGCATGCTATGTGTCCTGCCCACTGCCACTTCAACTTGCTAATCCGCTGGGCTATGTCGGTAACTTTGGTTTGTCTACGGATCTCCTCATTCCTGATTCGATCTCGCAGAGAGACTCCGAGCATAGCTCTCTCCATAGATCGTTAGGCTATTTTAAGCTTACCGATAAGGCCCATAGTATAAGACCACGTTTGAGTGCCAGTGAAAAAACTAGTATCATTTCGTATGAAACCACAATTTGGCGTAATAAATCAAAACAAAGAAAGCAAAAAGCATAATTATAAGGATCGTAACAGGTGGCGTTCTGTAGTTTCTGCCTACCTCCATGGCAGAAACTTTTGAGTTTAAGTATGTAATTCAAAATAATTAACAAAAAATAAAAAAAAATTAAAGACTTTGTTTTGTGTACAAAGTTTAATTAATTCTTTCTTCGCCATTACAATAGTACCATTAGGCCCTAGTGGTGTGACCGCTGGTCTGCACAAATTCGGGTTAGTCACTGGCTAAGTCGTCACTCGCAGACTACGGCTCACGGTTAACGGAGATCTTTAAAAGCCCTCCGGAGCCCGGAGCGTCTTCTGCAGCAGGGATGAGAGGGTCCGCCTCTCTCTTTCTTTCCGCCTCCTTCGGAAAAGGTGGTGATAGCTCCCCAAGTGCTCTGCTTTTCAACCATATATTTCATCACAACTGGAAGCGAAAGATCGTCCACCCCTATAGCCACTGAGCGGTCCGAGAGGATCCTAATAGCGGAATGGAGGAAACGGAACAGCTTGCGTAGCTGAGAGCATGTCACGCCGTAACTGTAGCGGTAGGGCCCGGAAGAGTGTCTGGAGAGGACATCGTCACGTCTTCAGCTTCTGGATGCCGCAGAATTAATTCAAGGGTCCAACACTAGTTGAGTAAGTATTTTAAATGAATTGTTATTATTTTAATACACCTAAATGCGATCATTATCTACGACTCATCTAACCTATCTCAAATATATTTAAAGTTCTGTGCATAATGCCTTTAGGGAACTAAATTGTTGATATTTCTTTAAAGCTGTTCAAACAAACGCAGACAGTTCATATTAGTATGTGGTGAGTTCAAAGACCTTGGTCTGTCTCTTGAGACGTACACATCTGTACAAAATAAAGCGAACGCATAAAATAAAAGAACAAAATAATTATTGTTCAACAGAATTCTAAGATTAAGTTTCTAATAGAAACTTAGTATATTTTCAGCAAACACAAAAGGCTTCGAACAGGAAAACTAAAAGAAAAAAAAAACTTCTTCAAATTGCTGGCAAAATTCAGTACAGAAAAAAAGTAATGGACCGTATAGTTTACGTTGTGAATTAAGTTAATAAATAACAAACTAAATGCGCCATTAAACTGTCCACTAGTCTCCAATACGTGTGTACTTAGTTATATACAGCAATTATTTTCTTTAACTTATCCTTTGGGAGTATTTCAATTTCTGAATAAAGGTCCTTAACTGATTTAAGTTATGGACTATGGGGTATCGATCGTTGAGTTTAAACACAACAGGGTACGATTAGCTTATGGATGGGTGATCAATGACCACCAAAGGTATTTTTATGTATTTTTATTTGAAACATAAAATTACCTTAATAAATTATCATGGTGGCTGAGTGTTTATGGGCCTCTTGAACCACATGTGGGCTCAAATCTGGCATGTACCAATGTTTTTTTTTTTGTATTTTTTTTATGTCATATGTACTTTCTTAGTTAATCTGAACCGTCACAGATACGGTGAAGGAAAACACACAACAAACAGGTTTGAACCTACAACCTACAGCGCAAGAGGTGGGCTCGTAACCATTTAGCTACCACGATCGTCCGGTTCTATTAAAACTTAAAATATATTACTTATCTTATGTTTATGCATGAATAAGTAAGCTTTATTGTTTTAATAATATTTCTTCTTGGTCTAAACATAAATAAGGTCCTAATTTATTAGGCAACTTTCTTTGAATGGTTTTGTTTAATATATAAGTCAAATACATTCACATAAACCAAGAATTAAATGGAACTAACAAATTATTTGTAATTATCATAGTACCAGCAAGACGAAAACTGCTCCCCGTCGGCAGACATTAACGAAAAACTAAAATAGTGAAATAATTTTAAATTATGATTTAAATTAAGCCTTATCACTTACACATTAACCCCTTAAAAGGAAGTTCTCTAATGTTAGGGACCTTGGATTGATTACATTGGTGCTAGTTATCAGTGTATACCTCAAACTAAATATAAATTTTCACTTAAAAAATGTGTTACACTTAAACTGGCCGCGAGTGTACGATACTCGTAGGTAGACAACAACACCGATCGTAGCATCTACAGAGGTTACGACGTGTCTATAAACGACTAATGAACTATGAATGTATCATAACCTTAGAGAAACAACGTAAGGAGTTAGTAAGTACAAGAATTCCCCTTACCACATTCTGCGCCCGGGCATATATGTTTTTAATAGAGCATAGCCCAGCACATGCTGAGTAAGTGACCTTTTCGGTACATGCACACAAAACAGCGCACACTTAAGGTGCAATTGGATTATATTTTATTTGTTTTGTTTTTAAGGGTTCCGTACCTTAAAAGGTAAGAAAAGGAACCCTTATAAGATCACTCTCTTGTCCGTCTGTCCGTCTGTCTGTCTGTGTGTCACCAGCGATTTTCTCAGAAACGGGTGGACCCAGCAAGTTGTAATTTATACTAGATGCTGAGCTTTATAGTCCCTATTAGGAGTATAATAATCAAGGTCCCGAGTTAACACGATAAAAATATATGAGCAAATTTAGAATTTCTCGAAAACTTGTAAGTACCAAAATTTAATTTTCCTATTTTATTATGGCTGTATAATGCGTAGGTAATAAACCCTCGGCGCACGATTTTTTTGTGTGTTTTAATTAATTTAAGTACAATTTATTGTTTATGCTGTCACTGTGTCCAATGCTGAATAAATGCTTTTTATTAACAGTTCATGTTCACATAGATAGAAGTTTTTTTTTTTCAAACAAATAATTTGAAAATTCCACACACCGGGCTGCTACTGAGAATTTTCTAACAGAAAAACTCAATAACACTGTCTGACACGGGAATCAAACCGGAGACCTCATGGTCAGCAGTCCCGCTTGAGACCACTAGACCAACGAAGCAGTTTGAATTTAATGATTGAAATAAACGTTTGTTATGCAAATAATAGTCTAGTGGTTCCAAGCGCGATTGTTGAGCATGAGGTCTTGGGTTTATTTCTCGGGTTGGGCAAAGTGTTATTGGGTTCTTCTGTTAAATATTCTCGATTAAAGCCCCATAAATGGCAATAGACAAACCACCTATTACATGACACTTAGTAACTGCATTGGTGAAATTGTGGGTCTAAAACTGTGTACACCTCTACCTACCCCTTCGGGGTATACAGGCGTGATGCTATGTACATAGCATGTATGTATGTGCAAATATTTAATTATATTTTTTTCTATTTTCTTTTTTATTTGTTACCATATAGAAAGAAAGAAAGAAAAAATAAAGAAACATTTATTCAGCCACAGCACAAGAGGCACGGTATACAATGATATATGTAAAAAACTTAAAAATTGTTAACCCTAAAATTAACATAATATAATATAATAAAAAACCAAAAATAAAACAAGTAACAGATGAGGACATAAATCAAAAAGAAAAAAGAATAAGCAAAGTTTTTTTTTTTTTTTTAAAGCCGAAGCCTCGAGAGACACGGCTGGACCAAATGGGTATTCAGATAAGCTTAATGCCAAGTAGGAGGGTTTACCTACTACTGCGCTGATTTTCGTCTGGAACCTGTACAAAATGCTCCACGGATGCCAACAGTGGATGGTGTACTCAAAGTGTGTGTATATGTGTGTATTGTTTCAAATTGTGTGTATTCTAACGACTCTAAATATAAAATTACTAATAAAACTATGAATAAAATAAAATAAATTATACCCATCAATCAACAATATATTATTTAACTATATAAATAAAATATCTAGTCGTATCTATAAAAACTGTTTCATATATTTCTTTATTGTGAAAGTATATGTTTTCTTTTATGTCATTAAATAGCCTTTTTAGGGTTCCGTATCTAAAATAGAAAAACAGAGCACATATAAGATCACAAAGTTTTTCTGTGGATCAGTCTGTCTATCTGCCTGTCAAGACCCTTTTTCTCAGAAACGCGTGGAGGCACCAAATAAAATGAAGAACAAACACTAAGGACTGTGGTCTGTGTGTGGAGCTCAGAAATAAATCAAGCTGCTAATTTTTTTTTTTTTTTATGGAGTAGGGGCAACCGAGCAGGCGGCTCACCTGATGGTAAGCGACTACCGCCGCCCATGGACACCCGCAACCCCAGAGGAGTCGCGAGTGCGTTGCCGGCCTTTTAAAGGGTTTGGGCCTCCGGTACCCTCACTCACTCGGCGAAACACAACGCAAGCGTTGTTTCACGCCGGTTTTCTGTGAGGCCGTGTCATCAATCCGGTCGAGCCGGCCCATTCGTGCCGAAGCGTGGCTCTCCCACGGTGAAATTAACTAATTGACTTATTGGAATAAAAAATATGGCCAGATAGGCCGCATATTTTGACACTGGCCATCAAAACCTAAGGAGTACTTTTTGTTGACGTAAAATCATAAAATCAGGCATGTAGCAAGGTTTCACTGAAATAAGTTAAAGAAAAAATCTGCAACCTGTTAATATATGATTATATCACATAGGAAAGAAAAGAAAGAGAAAGAAAGCATTTATTTCAGTCTCGTGGACGAACTTAGTATTTACAATAGCAGAAAAAATAAAATGTATATAAAAAATACAAGGCTTACTAAAATACGCCTGCACAAGACCAAAAAGGTCCCTATTTCAGCATAAAGCGGCAACACCGAAATATTGCCGCGCTGATTTTCAAATAGGTCCTAAAAGTGATGAAGTCACGGGCGTCGACGGCGAGTTTGTAAAAATACGTGCGAGTTTGTTTTAATATAGCATAAATAAATATATATATGTCTGCGTATGAACCCCGTATATAGGTATACAAATAGTATAAAAGTGCAAGTAATAAAACATAAATAAACACAGTATAAAATTCCTACTTAAATTATAATATGTGCCAGCGCGTGTGTAACCCGCCTTAACTTCCGCATCAATTGTCTATGACATGACAATTGATGGGACGCCGGAGGGACACGTCAAGCGGGCTGTCAAAAGTGTCAATACAAAAATATTAAGTGTGGCTTATCGACTAGTCAAGTTTTGATAATGTTTTAATCGTCTTTATCCAACGTTGACATTGGCAGAATCATAATTAACCCGATGGAGCCATAATTATCTAAAATTGGAATTGGAAAGTGCGGTGCAAAATATAATTAATACAGAGGTTGTAAAGCTAAGCAATGAGTAAAATAGCTTCAATCAACTGATATTGGTACTTAAAAACTATGAAGATAATATTTAATAATAAAATAAATTCTAGTCATGTAGGTATGTACCTAAAATTTGCCATGATGAAATTATGTGGGTTGTGTTGTGGAGATAATGTGTACACAATGTTTGAGATAATGCCAAAGCTCAATAGCAACCCAAGATTTAGGATAGATAGACATAGGATAGTCACACCTGTATTCCCCAAAGGGGTAGGCAGAGACGTACACAATCGTACACCTACATTTCCCCAATTCTGTCATTGAGTCCGATGTGGCGGTGGTGAGCCTATTACCATCAAACGGGCCCAATTCCAAACTACAAATATAACACAAAAAAGTATATTTTATGCGGAACACTCAGGGGCGAGTCTAAATCGAACTTGGCAGTTTATTTTACTCCAGGGGTTCTAAACCTTTCAAATCCACGTGTCTGTTTGATATCAGGTATTCAGATCAGGTATACAAGAAAAGCGTAGGTTGTGCACTTGATTAGAAATCTGATTCAAGTATATAAAGTCTGACTAAGATAGTTCGATTTTAGTTCATTGCACTCCGAGGGTTTATAACTGTCAATCATTTTGTATAATACTAGTAATAACATAACATTGCTATGTTATTTTATATTTAATCACGCCTAGATTCCTCGAAGGGGTAAGCAGATATGTACACAGTTGTACACCCACACTTCATCTTATGAAGTCCCATGTAATAATTGGTGAGCGTATTGCCATGTACCCGACACAATTCCAAACTCCGGGCTGCTACTGAGAATTTCTTAACAGAAAAACTCAATACCACTTTGCCTGACTCGGGAATTGAACCAAGCAGTCGCGCTTGGGACTGCTAGACCAACGAGGCAGTCTAAAATATAATTTGTTCTTTTTTTGTTTTGTGGAAATGAAATTACGCCAAGCTAGAATTACTAAGCATGCCAACCTCTTCTCACTACTTCGAATTCTTCTTCTATATTTTAATACATCTTATGTTGATGTCACACTATCTGCTAACACGACTAGCTTTGCAGTTAATTTAATGTCCTACAGATGCCATTACCTCTAACAAAAATACAGATTATCTTTTCAAAATCATTATCGCATGCATAGCGAACTCTAAAGTAATAAACTTTTGTGTAAAAGGAAAACGGTGGTGAGCAGGATTCGAACCTGCACCTCCCGGTTAAATACTCCAGGTGCTCTGACCGCTAAGCCATCTTGACCTCTGCTCACGACCGCGGATTCTTCTTCCACATTTTAATATGTCTTTGGTAATGTCACTGCCATCTATTCAGTCCCTATACAGGCTTTTTCCACAAAAGTTTATAACATTAGAGTTCGCTATGCATGCGTTAATGCTTTTCGAAGATGTATCTGTAAGGATTTTAACCTTTATTTTATGGGTAGAAAATCTGTGATGGACGCTGTGCCGAACTCCTACCAACCAACCCGAAAAACCACACGATCCTCTGTTAACTTTGACCGGAGTTCTGGGACCACCATTGCATTCATCACTGCCCCGGCAGGTTATGGTCTGTCGAAGGTATCGATGTACCCCAATATTTGTGCAGGCCGGGCACAGGTCGGCCGGAGAACTGCCAAAGTCGCAGCCTACCGCTCACGGTGACGGAGATCGTTAAGCAGAGCAGGATTGGAATCTGCACTTTCCGGATAAATCTCCCACCTAATAACTAACAGTCCCTGGTGACGTACTTTACATAAAGCTATATAATATACTAGTTCAATGACCCCCAAAAACTTTTATAGTACACAAACACACGTTGGACGTGACAGAAAATACAAAAGGTTTTAGTACGGGAAACAAAATAAATTTCTCGCTAGGAGATAAAAAGAAAGTATGTTCAACACATGTACTTATTACGAGACAAGGAGGAAAATTCGCACCTTTTTTTTCTTTGTAAATAAGTGTGCCTACCTACGTTGTTTAATTTACTGGTGGCTTGCTATGACGACGAAAGGATGGTTACCAAAAAATATGATGTCGTTAATAGGGATGTGATACTGTTAATGTGGGTTAATGTATACGCTTAAACAACGAATCTACTCATTGATGTTAAAAATTTAAGACTGGTATTGAAGTTAAACTACGTCGAGAAGGGTTTAACACTATTTCCGAATATTTAAACGATAAAAAGAGTGTTGTGATAAATGCTAAATTTGCTTAATGTTGTTTCGATTTTCCTTGAAATTGTAATATAATGAAATTTGACATTATAATGAATTGTAAATAATAATAAATTTGTATAAATTTTAACTGTGGTCATCGTGTAGGTTAAGTATATTTATTTATTGCTAAACTGCCTCATTGGTCTAGTGGTCCTATGCGTGACTGCTGAGCATGAGATCTCGGGTTCGAATACCGGGTAGTGCAAATTGTTTTTGAGTTTTCTGTTGGGAAATTCTCAGTAGCAGCCCGGAGTTTGGAATTGTGCCCGGTAGATGCCAATAGGCTCACCACCATTGGTGAAATGTGGGTTTACAACTGTGTACTACCTCTGTCTACCCCTTCAGGGAATACAGGAGATATGCTATGTCATGTTATGCGCATTTTTCTTCTCAGTAATTTTAAGGTCTCATACCGAACACCCATTACATTTTCTGAAAGCCGGTACCTCTGGTCAACTTTCAGGCTATCATAGATCAAAATTTGAAATACGGGGCCGACGAATGCACGGAATTTAATTAAGACTGCGGAACCCTAAAAAACAGTATTTCACATATTACGCTTACAGAAATAAAAGTCTTCCATTGTACATACCAAAATATTCGATTAAAACCATCGGCAGAAATAAGTGCCATACGAAATCCGATAGATATCTACATGAAGCGTATTGTAATAAAATAAGGTATTCGAGAAATCTCGTTATTGGATTCTTGTGAATGACAAGTGCAATCGATACTGAAACGATTTAAATCGAAATGGAATTTGGCGAATATTTCCGAATAATTCTTTTTTTTATTAAAATCAGATTTATTTTTGGCCACTAACTCGCCTGATGGTGGGCGACGGTGTGGTCGAGGATGGAGCACGTAGATCCAGAATAAATTTATTCACTCTTACGTAAAGTGGATAGATTTGGGGAGAACGATAGTTGGGGAGTTGATGTAACTGCACAGACCGGTCTCCCACAGTGGTTGCACTGGACTACATCCCGAAACACGACTAGGTCGCTTCACGGCATGGCTGCGTCCATTGGGTGGTAACCAGCCGCAGCCGAAGCCTCCGACGACAGCTGTGTTGCCTGTTTTGCACCACCCAGGAGCT
Source organism: Xylocampa areola (assembly GCA_935421205.1). Classification (NCBI taxonomy): domain Eukaryota; kingdom Metazoa; phylum Arthropoda; class Insecta; order Lepidoptera; family Noctuidae; genus Xylocampa; species Xylocampa areola. The sequence goes on from OW285223.1 coordinate 9,470,066, forward strand.
ACGTGAAGGTAAGATGTTTGTCTAGAATGACACCTAGGTCAAAGTCAAAGTCAAAGGTTTTTATCATATAAACCATACAAAGGCACTTATGAAAAGTCAGAATTTACGTGCACGGTTCCAAAAAGTCGGTTCCTATGGTGAAGAATCGGCAAGAAACTCCATGGTTACTCTTTTAAACTGTATATCTTTTACAATTTCTGTAGATAAAATTTTGGGCGGGATGTAAAAACAACGTAATCTTGGATGCAGTCACTAATATAAAAGATAATTACATAAGCCTTATTAAATGAATAGCGCATTTGACAAGTTTACGGCGTTCTCACATTTACAAAATGTTGAAGCTAAAGAAGCTATATAAAACAATGCATAATATCCGTCAAATATTATAAGTAAGTTTAACAAAAGTTAAAAACAAAAAAAGAAAGCAAAGATTGAAAGAGTTATATTAAGCAAAAAACAAAGTAAAAATATCATTAGAGCTGTGATAGAAATTACACGTACATTGTCAGTGAGTAGCCAAGGAAGCCACATGTGCAGAAGGTGTTATAGCCAAACATCCCTATCAGCAACGTAGTCTTTGGTCTTATAATAAATAGGCTTTTTGAATAAGTACGCGTTTAATGTGGGTTTTAAACTTTGTCTCGGTTAGATCAGTTATTGACTTTGGCAGTTTGTTATAAAAACGTACACCATTTCCCATAAATGAATTATTTGTTTTTGCTAATCTAAATTTAGGTACCACAATTTTATGTTTGAAACGCGTGTTCCTATCGTGGAAATCGCTTCTTATATTATACATGTGCAAATTCTTCCGAACATATAGTATATTCTCAAAAATGTAAAGTGAGGGCAGCGTAAGTATATTGATTTCTTTAAATATGTTTCTAAGGGATTCGCGTGGTCCCATGTTATATATAGCGCGGATTGCTCTCTTCTGTAAAATAAATATAGAATCAACATCAGCTGCTGATCCCCACAGCAGAATGCCATATGACATAATGCTGTGGAAGTATGCGAAATAAACTAATCTAGCTGTAGCAACATCAGTCAGTTGTCTTATTTTTCTTACTGCATAAGCAGCGGAACTTAACCTATTTGACAGAGCAGTAATGTGAGCACCCCACTGCAATTTTGAGTCGATCGTTATACCCAAAAAACGGTGTCATTACTAATATCCAGGTATTTGGCTTGCTCCTCCCAAGGGATCGGCTTGCCGAACATGGTAATCAGTTTGGGGTCCAGGGGCTTGATTAAATGCCGTTTAGTGAAGAGGACGGCTTGACTTCTATTCTCTATTTCCTGACCCAAGCCTAGTGCGTTAGCAGCACGACCAGAGTAGAATATGGCCGTCTCGTCGGCGAAGAGAGCTAACTGGGCCTTTTTGTTTTTTTGGAATGTCGCTAGTGAATAGCGTGAAGATGAGAGGGGAGAGCACGGAGCCTTGAGGAACTCTAGCTCGAATAGGATAGGGGGCGAAACTATCGCATGGGTTGTGACCTCTTGAGTTATACATTTTTGTGCGCACTCAACAAAACCTTCCAGATAAAATGATTTGGTCTGCGGAGTACTGCGAATTCTTCTTCAAAATTTTTAATACGTCTTATAGTAATCGCTATGAAATATGGGTATACGCAGTTGTACACCCACATTTAACCCATGCTATTATTAAATCCTAGGAAAGCATGGTGAAGAAACCAGCACATCTGGGAGTTGTCTACTCTGACACTAGTTTGTTCAAAGCACACTATAAGAAGAAGATTAAATGCCTTTATAGGCGGTAAGCCTATTACTATCAACCGGGCACCATTCGAAATCTCTAGGCTGCTACTAAGAATTTCCTAACAGAAAACTCAATAACAATATGCTGAACCCGGGAATCAAACCAATGATCCTACGCTCAGCAGTCGCTCTTACAACATTATCAATTCAACAAAAATAAACTAACTACAAGCGTCACGTTCATCACAACAATAAATGAACTCCTCTTACATTCAGTCACTTAACCCAATCGATACACCCAACTCGATTACGTGATCAAACAAAAAAGAATCGAATAACTCGGATACTCTGAAATCGGACAATATCGTTACATCACTACAGACGTAATTCTGTGGTTAAAACGTAATACCTTATTAAGGGAATTGACCTGATTAATGTATGCTATTTTTTAAAACTTGCATCTTTTTCTCCAGTTTTTAAAAAAAACTGATATTCTCCACTTTTCATGTGTTGAAATTTATGTTTGGTATTGCCAACCCAAGTTCTGGACCCTTACAAACTAAAACCACAACGTTTCCCACTAATGGGAACCGGGATCATAGCTGCATTTCTCACAACATGCAGGTTATAGTCCGTCAAAGAAATCGGCTGATTCCGTTGTCAGTGCAGGCGTTTGTTAACCTAACGGTCACTAGAATAATATGTATGGGACACAAATAATACTATTTTTTTTATAAACTAAATTACTCTAAATTTATATTATATTTTAAATTATATTATAATTTATATTATATATTTGTGGAAAGAAAAAGCAGTGAGCAGAATTCGAAGCTGCGCCTCCCGGATAAATAGTCCTTATACAAGTGACTGAACCAACACGACTAACTTTGCATCTGTAAGACAATGTAATAATACAATATCTTACAGATGCGATTACCTTAACAAATACAGTTTTTTTTTTAAATGCGTACCATATGAATGTGGATGTGGTGTGGTGTGGTGAATGGATATTAATGACGTCAGCAAAAGCATATTAAAATGTAGAAAAATAGTAATAGCCTAGTGGTATGACCGTTGGACTGACAAGTCAGAGGTCGCAAGTTCAACTCCAAGGCACGCACCAGTGTCTTTTCGAAGTCATGTGCGTATTATAAACTAATTATCACTTACTTATAACGGTGAAGGAAAACATCGTGAGGCAACCAGCACACTTAAGAGATGTTCAGGATGGTGTGTAAAACCATTTTAAGGACCTACGGGTGGTTTAAACTCTTACACTAGGTTGCTCATCAACCACACGATAAGAAGAAGAAGAAGAATTCGCGGTAGTGAGCAGAGGTCGAAATGTCTTAGCGGTCAGAGCACCTGGAGTATTTATACGGGAGGCGCAGGTTCGAATGCTCACGCCCGTATTTTTCTTTTCACAAAAAAATATAACTTTAGAGTTAGCCACGAAAGATTTATCTATAAATGACTCTGAGTTTATTTCGTGGCTTGTCATCTGATTAAGTTAAGGAGTGCTAGAAGTCATGTCTCGTGGAAATAACACAGTTCACGAACTCACAGTACGCTGTGTCATAAATATCACTTTAATTCACTTTCCCTTTGAACTATTTACCAACAAATTGTATATGCCAGTATCCTAATAATGATCCGTGACCCGTAAAACATTGTCACCCTGGTCCACGCGGACACTACGCCCCACAAAGGGACAAGTTCAGTCAATTAGTTCCACACAACTAACCGTTTGTTTGATGTTTTGACAACTACATTTTAGAATAGTCACAAAAATGTATTTATGGGAAGTGTCTTCATATTTTTTATATAATAAAGAATCCAACAACAAATAGGAATTGAAAAAGCATTCACCTGGATCAGTACACTAGTCGCATGCGCACTGTGCTACCACGATCTCTGCTCGATATTTTTGTATGATTTCATGCTTTCGTGAGAGAGTTTTAATGCTCTTATGACACGTTTATAGCCCATTGCCCAAACCAGCTTCGAAATGAAACGGCACCCTTCAATCATGAGCTGAGCACGCGAAGATATATCAATTAATGTTCACCGGTTACTACTCACGTGCATTTTTCGGGATTGCCCGACTAGTTTCGAACTCGAACGGAGCCCTTAGTCATGAGCTGAGCCCACGGCAGTTTAACTCGCGACATCGCCGTGGGCTCAGCTTGGAAACTAGTCGGGCAATCCCGAAAAATGCACGTGAGTAGTAACCGGTGAACATTAATTGATATGAATATGTCCCACGAAAGTTTTTATACAAAAAAAACGCGAAGATATGTTTACTGGTATTATTTTTTTAGTTACAATAAAACTTTTAAAGATAATAAAATATATAGTTTGCACTAAAATACTAGGAACGAAACATGCTTTTGCAGCCACATTTTACATGTTCCTTGGACTGCTCCTCTATAATCTACTAAATGCAATGGCTAATATCTATCCTTTGGATTATTTTAATTGCAAAAAAATCATCAAAGATGTTCTTCAATGTATGTCCTACGAAGATACAGAGAAGTTATTAATTGTGCTAAAGTAGAAATTATTTGTAGTTAATATTATGTAATTAGTTAGGAAACTGAGTTTTCTTTTTTATGTATTAGACATTTTGATTTTTTTTTTTTATTTTATTTTTTACAAACTTTCATATAACTTCATTTGACTATTTGCTTGTATATTATTGTTTACCAATTTTTTTTTTTTTTTTTTTAGTTTGATTTATTCTTGATTCATATTATTAGATTTTATACTGTTAAGTGACTATTTTAACCTATGTCAGCGCTTTTCGCCTGAAACACAGGATTACCTAGTTCAGGCACTTAAACAAATGTGAAGATGATATACATTTAGATGCGACTTTGTATTAATTTATCATGTACCGAAAGTTTTTGAATAATTTTTTTATTTATTTATATTATTATTTATTTTAACCGGATTTATAGAGTGTATAATAGATTTTTTATTTTTCTATCATCCTGTGGAAAATGGATCTATGTTTGGCCACAAACTTACCTGATGGTAAGTGACGGTTTAGCCTAGGATGGAGCACATAGTTCTAGATGAAATCTATGCACTCTAATCTTGAATATGTCTAAATTGTATCCTTTGCTTAATCTGCCTGAAAATACAACCCTGATCTATGTTGATCAGAGCTGTGCTGTAGCCTCAACGTATAATCACGTTGTGCTCACAAACAGACCAATTTAAAGGCAGGACAGTTGACTCCTGACGGATGTATTGTGCGTTCTGATATATAAAAATAATAATATATTGAAATTATTACTTATATACATGTATATAATATTTAATAATATAACTTAATAAGTGCAATTTAATTAATAATTTATAATATAGCAATGATAATATTTAATAGTTAATATATAATGTAATAAAATAGATGTATAGGTACCTAAATAAGCACAAATTATAGGCATATAGTATATAGGTAAACAAAGAAATATAATTATTAACAGTAAATTAAGTAAAAGTAGTATAAGAAAGCATTCTTCCTCTCCTCTACAAATATGCTGTGCCCAGCAGGGTCCATAATTGTTTCTATATTTATTTTAACATACCAACTGTTACAAATGTACATTATGGAAAAGCAATAAATATTGAGTATTGAGTATTGATTGTTACGTCACTAGAGGATATGATTCTCAAAGGGTTTTGGTACCAACAATTATTAGGGACACTCGTCGGCTTTGTGATCTCCCTTTGTAGCTTAGATACGTAAAGTATTGCAGAGGGTACGCTACATGGAAATCGGGATAAGGTATTACAGTGACTTGGTGTGATAGATGAATGTTTGCATGTTTAAAATGGCTGTGTAGAAACAGTGGTTATAGACCATGTTTTTATGGAGTTGTGCGTTGTTTTTCAAAAGGATTGCACCTCTTTACTTTTATTTGGTCTTCGTATGATGTGAATATAGCTAGATAGAAGGAGACCGTATCGGTGGCAGTTACCACGAATAGCAGCATTTTCAATGAGGGTTGACGTCAGGCAGGCGGCTGGTCATAAAACATTGCCAAAACTTTAGCAGCAGGTAATTTCAAAAACAATTAGAAAGTGGAAGACGAAATAATGCTGCGCCGACCCCAAATAAATTGGGATAAGGGCAGGCGGATGATGATGATGATGATGTATTATTTGAAATATGTGTGTGACTTTTATTTACTGTGAGAAATAAGTCAATTTCAATAAATTTTCTGTTTCGCAGTCTTCAGTAGGTCGGGATTGCGTTTTAGGCGCGTTTCCACTATGTATATCCTAATGACAGAAACTGTCGTTCTTGGATATAAATCTGCTTAATATTCAAACTGTACCCGTGCAATATTTATAGAGAAACTGATAAAAAAGAACGTACCGCAATCACATTGCGGACGTTCTCAATAAAGGATAGGTCAGGAGCCACCTGAATCGGCGAGCATGTATGAAGAAGTTAATGAACATAGATGAAGCGAAAGAGGTGTGTCAGAATCGTATCAAACAGAAATCAATATCTCTGCCTACGTTTTTTATTTTAAACCTTCTGTGGTTATAGGCAAGTTTTCACTTCAAGACATTAACGAGTTTTCCTGAAAAAACCCCGAACGAATATAGAATATGTTGTTGGCATTGCCAAAGTAATCCTATGCCAAATTTTGTGATAGGTTTGAACATGCTGATTTTCATCTAAGCGAATGTGTTATAACATCATTGGTGAAATGTGGATGTACAGCTGTGTACACCTCTGCCTACTCCATCGGGGAATACAAGTGTGATGCTGTGTACTGTGTAATAGGTGGTGACATGTGGAATAGTACTCCCAAAAAAGACGGCGGCACAGTTGGGGCAGTGGTCGAGAGACCGGCTGCTGCGTCGCGTGTCGCAGTTTCGATTTCTGCACGGAACAAATATTTGTATAGCAGCTTTCGTGATCGCAGGAGGACGAACGCTGCTAAGTGTTCGAAACTTCAGGAAAAACAAAAAACCAATAATACACGCGATTAATCCGGTTAAAAGTTGTTTTATTATAATGTGTAGTGATCGCGCAAACCTAAGATATTACTAAATATTTGTATGATCTACAGATAATTGTTCCGGGTCTGGGTGTGTGTGCTTGTGAGATTATAAGTCTGTAAACGCACCCACTATACAGGAAGAAACACATAGTGTGGGGCAAAGTTTAAAAAAAAGTACTTCAAAAAAGTTCTTAATTATTATTTTTTTAGCCAGTAATTCAACATTGCGAAACACCTACTTAGTGACTTTTGCTTTACGAGGATGGTGTAAATGGTGTTGTTCACTATAGCTTGGCATGATTAACCATTGATCTTTCTATCGCCTACGCACAATTATCAGTTGACTTTAAGTCGCTTTGATCGTGTCTGTTTCATTGAACTGCTTGTTTGGTCCATTTCAATTATTATTTTTCTTTTTTGTCCAAAATTGATCTACGTTAGGCCACCAACTCGCCTCATGTCAAGCGACGTTGTGGCCAAGGATGGAGCACGTAGATCCAGAAGATATCAATTCATAGGGTGAATATTTTCTTTCTGGATCTACGTGCTACAGTAGAGTGGATAGATTTGGGAAGAACGACAGTTGGGGAGTTGATGCAACTGCCCAGACTCGTCTCCCACAACGGTTGTACCGGATCGGATCGGGCAAAGCGTTATTGGATTTCCTTGTTAGGTGATTCTTAATTCCTCATTGTAATACCTGTAATAATAATAGTGCAATAAACATATTGAGTATTGGAGTTAGGCTGTTGGCGGTGTGACATCTCCGTGCTTCAGAGAGAACGTAAAACTGTCGGTCCTGCGCTTCATTGTGCTCCAGTCGTATCTGATTGTCGACCTATTGGTCTGCTAGAGCGAATTAAGAGGGAGTGCACCTGTGTTTGCGCATACACTTGTGCACTATAATATCCCCTGCGTACTAACCTTATCTTCTTGGAGATAGGCCGATGTGACTGAAGATTCGGTCAGGAGTACTTACAAGGCTTAATAAAGCATGCTGTTGTCACACCCAGAAGGAACAAACAGAGATAAGCCCTCCAAAGCAAAAAAAAAACCAGTGAAGTGCGAGTCGGAGTCGCACACCGAGGTTTCCGTACAAATTTGAAGGTGCATATTATAAATAGTTCAGGAATCGAATCTCGCAGTTATTTCCGACCTTTTTAAAAAAAAAAAACATGTATGGTAGAATTGTGTATCTTATATAGGTCTACAGAAAAGTCCGCGATGGTAACTATCTCTTAAAGATAACATACTATGTCCATTTTAATAATTATAATACTTTAAAAAAATGGGCCTTTGTAATAAATGTAAATGTGTTGTGGAAGCGGTAATTGGAAAGCGGGAACGTGATCAAAATTTCATGATTACTTTTGGTCAAGATAACCGACTTCCACGCGGGCATCAGCTAATGTAATATAAGATGATATTGCCATATTTCATAGTTCTAGATCAACGGAAAGTACCCTATACATTTTGAAAGTGTCGAAATATATGTTTTATTTTATTTGGCTTCATGGGACTATAAACTTGAGTTTATGGTTTTAATTTCAACTCGATACCTCCACGCGTTCCTGAGATAAAAGCTGAGGGACAGACAGATAGACGGACAAGAAAGTGATCCTATAAGGGTTCAGTGTTTTCCTTTTTAGGTACGCAACCCTAAAAAATCGTCATTATTACAAGACGGGGTGGAAGTGGGGACGCGCCGTAATGCGCTGCTGTCTTTAAACGACTCTCTTACCATTAAAACCCATTGAAGCTTTTTTCATCGCATTAAATGATGCACCTTTTTCTGTAAAGGAGGATATTGAATGTAAATAAATACAAATGTAATGTAGATAACAAAGTACAAGTATATTAATTATACAAATTTTAACCGGATTAATCGCGTGTATTATTGGTTTTTGTATTACCTGGCGTTTCGAACACTGCAGCGTTCGTGATCTCATGATGACTAAGGTGATAGGCGTCATAACAGTTTATTAAAAATTATTTCAGTCTACCGTACAAATAAATGATAAAATTATTTTCGAACCAGATAATTTTTTAAACAAACTCCAATAGGACACGCGATTAATACGGTTAACAGTTATTTTATTAATATACTTGTATTTAGTAATCTACTACTAGTATATTAGGTCTAAAGTTATAAAAAAGTAAAATACAGTTCTTAGAAGGATTTTCATCCCCCGGAACGGTCTTCCAACTTCCAACTCCAGTTCTGCCAACTAAGTATCCCATCCTCTGCTAATTTTTACGAATTATTCTTCCAAATTCATACGTCTTATAGTGTTGTCACCGCTATCTAGGGCCTCTCTATCTCAGGTCCTATGTACCAGTGACTGAATTCATCCGGGGAGTGCAGTAGAGCTGCACTTGCTCGCGACCGTTTTTTCTTTCTATAAGTATTCATTTATATTTATTTATTTTGTATGCTACGAGTAGTTAACTAAGAATAAGGGAAACGAATTATTTATTACCAGTACTTCCTTATTACTTGTTTCTGCAAACAACAGCAAAAATACACATCTTTTCTCCACAATATGTCCCGGAATTTCCTTGCAAATAATTTATACATAATTAATTGACGTCACGCTGGCAACTTTGCTTAAAAAACAAGTTAATTTAGGTACGAATATAACGTTGTACGGGAAACTTTATGAATGGAAATGGTGGAGTTTTTCCTTGTAAGATTAAAATATGATTTAGCGAGAGATCTGTGGCTGTAATTGCTAATTCTTTTGGTTGTAACGTAAATTTTGATGTTGGTTTTTTATGTAGAAAATTATTGAGAAATTATTCCTTTGAGCTTTGAAATAATATTAAAAATATTTGTAATTATGTATTCGTTTCTAGTAATCGATCGTTATTGGTAAGTGTAATATGTATTGTATTGTGTCTTGGTGGCTGAGTGGTTACGAGTCTGTCATTTGAGCCACAAGTTGCGGGTTTGAATCTGGCATATACCAATATAATATTTTCTATGTCATATGTACTTTCTTAGTTAATCTAAGACACTACAGACATACGATGAAGAAAAACTTCGTGAGTAAACCTGGGCCTAATAGTCTGAAATCGCCAACCCACAGTAAGCTAGCGTGGTGATCAATGCTCGTGCCTTCTCTGTTCGAGTGGAGGCTTTTGCACTGCAGTGGGACAAGGGTTTTATTCAAATCAATTTATTTTTTGATACGGTTAACATACTGTATGTTAGTAGTACTTTTAATTTATTACAGCAAAACACAAAATCACGTGCTAAAATCCATAGCTTTATTTTTGGATTTCTCATCGCGACCTTGCCTTAACTTAAATAAAAGACCAACAGAAAGAATATTAAGTAAACACAAAACTTAATTAACTTCCGTCGACTTTAGTCCGAGATATAAAGAGGATCCTCTAATGAGGATTAGTAAGCTCGCTCCACGAACGATAAAGATATAATTAAGTGAGATAGATTAACTAATTTTCTTTCTGTTCTTTTGGAGGACGGGGATTGGTAAGTGATGTAATGTTTGGAGAAACTTTTAGAGTTCTATACTCAGAATGTGCCCAGTCGGAAAGGGATGGGTATAAGTGGGGATGGAACGTGTCGAACCGTGGCATCGCTCTTCCTATTGAGCTACCGTATCGTTACTTGCGACCATCCAATTTCAAAGCAGTTTTACTTACCGTGGCCGAGCCTAAAGTGGCTCGACGATCTAGATGCTCACGAGGCAGGAGCAAGAAATGGGGCAGCTTGGAAGCATAAGATTGTGGCCTTAACCCAGCCGAGCGATGTACAGAGCTAAAAAAATTAAAACTCACGCGCATGTTTTTGAATTAATTACTAATTTAAATTAAGCTTGAGAGTCTATTTTAATTAGAACATTTATAGGCTAGTTACCACGTTTCAAAATACAGATTCCTATGGATAAGAGAAACTCTATCTATTTCGGAGATACGGTGCCCAGAGCCCTGAGCTTTAATTGTTTTTTTATCGTTGGCTGGTTGGTAGGTATCGATGTAATTTTTATGTACGATTACTTTCTTCTTTATTTACTATGGCACTGGCCAAAAAGAGTCTAGGCTTCCGATACGAGGGAACTAATTAATTAACCTTAAACACCAATGACGTAGGTATGGTGAAAGAAAATATTATGAGACTACTTAATGATCTTAAGTTGTCAACCGACAGTGAGCTAGCGAGGAGGGTTATGCTCGTTCCTTAACAGCTTAAAAAGAAGACCTTGTACTGTAGTTGCATTGTCGCTTGCCGCGGTCGGTCTGTGAATGGGTGACCATCATTTCATATCGAGACCCCTCCGTGCCTTGGAGAGCACGTTAAGCCGTCGGTCCCGGTTGTCAAATTAAGATTTATGACAGCCGTTACGGCTAGTCAGAGCCTGAAAGACAACCACTCATACCACGAGATATCGTGCTACCCAGTAACTGGGTTGTGGAAGTTAGATAGGCAGTCGCTCCATGTTAAATACTGGTATTAAGCTGCATCCAGTGACTGGAAGCCGACCCCAATGTTATTGGGAATATGCTAGGCAGAATTACTGTAGTTGTATTGGTAAGTTAGTTTTGGTACATGCTAGGTTGGAACTAAGAGCCTATTGGTTAAGAAACGGTTCCCACCTCTTGTATACCGCAAACCTCTTACACACAAATAGCAATCAACAGATCCTGACCTTGCTTTGTGCAAAGCCTTAAAACTTACACAACAAAGTACACCCTAAGATGTTGACAAAATTAATTTTCCCCAGTTTTTACCACAACTTCAGGGAACCAGGGAAAATTTTTCATCATTACCATGATTTGAAATACAAAGTTTGCCCTTAAATTATGTGTCCGGATAGCAATTTTCTATCAAATTATGTAATGTTGAGCCTGTGTTGGTAAATTTGATTTTGGCTTCGAAGCCTGTAAGTAAATTGTTGATTATATTCTCTTGGGGTATTAGAGAATATTAAATTATGGGGAGCAGGGGGGTGATGCGACGCAGGCTTCCTTGGAACGTGACCTTCGGAAAGTGCGTTATGCCCTTGAAACATTAGGTACTAACATGTTGGAAACAGAAGGCGGTATTTTGGACTGAGAAAGATAATTTCCATCTAGGATCTACCCACTTGTTTAAGTTACTAGGCTTTTATTAAATTTTATGTACGTGCGTCACTTACACGTGAATTAACAGTTTTTCTTTCTTTCTAAAAATGGTTATTTATTAAGTTACATTTTTAATAACTTGTAGATATGTAATTGTAAAAATAATATGTAATAAAATGCAATTAGCTGCCCAAATAACATTGAATATTTTTAGGAGGAAAAAAAATAAAAAAGACGTCTACCATTTGTGTTTATCTTTTTTAACCGACTTCCAAAAAGGAGGAGGTTATCAATTCGGTTGTATTTTTTTTTTTTTTATGTTTGTTACCTCAGAACTCCGTCATTTATGAACCGATTTGGAAAATTATTTTTGTATTTGAAAGGATTTAGTTTCAGATTGGTCCCATTTAAATTTTATGAAAATAGGTTTAGTAGTTTGGTATTTAAATCAAAATAACTGAAAAATAATACGTCGTCGAAGTAAACGAAATAGTGTATTTTGCTTTCTTGTGACTTTCCGGTGGTGTTTACGGTCTCTAGAATAGTTCTAATGAACTAACTTTTCCAGCTTCATCATCAGATGATGATGATGATGATGAAACCGGAAGATAAGCATCGGAAATCCGTCATATTTTTTTTGCTATTTAATACTTTTTAGTGTAAGACCGCATTCTCAAACATCTCTTTTTACACGAGTGCTCAAAAAACGGAGTGTATTTATGTATGTATGTATGTAAGTATGTTTGTGAGTTTCTTTACCTATTCCACCATAACTTCTAAATACCTGAACTGATTTCGATATATGGGGTATCGTTAGACTCCTTATACTGTCCCGTGAGTAACATACGCTAGTCAGTTTTTTTTTTAATTAATTTCATCTTGTTTTACGCAGTTTATTACTCTCTTTTGAAATAGCCTCAGATCTAGATTTCCTACTTTGATATGGATATGTCGCAGATGGATTGTAGAATAAGCTGTTTTACAAAACTGCTAGCTGATTTACAAAACAGTACTGTTATGAAAAACAGCTGAACGACGTTTAGCGGTTTTACATGATTACTGAACTATAACACGCAGAATTGAATGAACGTTTTGCGTTTATCAATGCAGCGGGTCAACGATCAGAGATTATGTAAAACAGTGTGAAATTAACTGTCAGATTGTTGGTTTTAGTTCGAAATTTTGTCGCTTATGGCTCTGTATGTCCTAACAATAATAACCTAACTTTATTTTACTTACCAAAAGCAAAAAATGTATGAAAATTTTTAATGACGTAAATACTAAACCACTATAATAGTCGACAATATATCGGGATTATGAAAGAAAATAAATTAAATTGATCCATGAGCGAGCGAAGCGAGCTCGGGAGTTTCGTGTATCCCGACACGGACAGGTTAGGTTCGCAGCCCCCGTCATCCTCTTCGTGTTTAGGTTTTTTCTAACCTTACGGACACAAAAATAGGAGCCCCGCTAAGCGGGGCTCCGTCGACCCAGCCACGGAAAGTCAAATCAGAATACAGTATCGCTTTTTTACTTGAATGGTGACTATCCATTTAATATACCTATACAATACACAAACCTGTCCCACTGTAGATATGTCATTCTGCATTACGTCTAAAGCTGGGTAGCAGTTTTGTTAAACGTATCGCAATGGCAATCCAGCTGAACGTTGTTCAGCTGTTTTATAAAACAGTATTGTTTTGTAAAGCAGCTAGAGATTTTGTAAAACAGCAGATTCTACAATCCATCTGCGACAGATATATATGAACAGCGCGTTGAGTAGGTCTACCCATATTCACTTCCGATAAATCAGTTATGGTACGCAAGATTCACTAAAAAGTAAGAAATAAAATAATTTTTAACAAAAAAAGGAACCGACTCCAAAAATCTTTCTGTTAAGTAAAATTGCACTAAAAAGTTATAAAATAATTGCATTATTTACTTACTACAATTTATATAAAATAAATTTTTAATTTTAGAGGATTCTGAATAAATCAATTTATTAGGACAATAATATACAATTATTATTATTTTTGGAGTCGGTGCCAGTAAAGGATAATAAACGTGTAAGTACATTCATGAAGTAGCGTATTACGTTCGCTTTAGGCAGTTGTTGTGTTCATTTGTACATAGGTTCAATTAGGTATAATACATTATTGTAAAAATTATTAAGGTTAATGTATCTTTAAATATACTTTGCAAATTTTAGGAAACTTCCTTAATATTTTTAAAGTTTGTCTGGCACCGACTCCAAAAATAAATAATAATTGTATATTATTGTCCTAATAAATTGATTTATTCTGAATCCTCTAAAATTAAAAAAAATATTTTTATATAAATTGTAGTAAGTAAATAATGCAATTATTTTATAACTTTTTAGTGCAATTTTACTTAACAGAAAGATTTTTGGAGTCGGTTTTTTTTTTTTGTTAGAAATTATTTTTTCTTTCGCACCTTTTGTTGTACCATAGCCACTATATTTTTTTTTTATCTTACTGGCCTATGTTACCTGGTGCAATGAAAGTATTCTAACAATACTCCATATATCTTAATCAGTTCAGGCGTTTAAAAGTTATGGTGGAATAACGAAACTCAAGAACATACCGACACATACATGAACCCTAACTAAAAATATAACACTCCTGTTTTGGGCAGACGTGTAAAAAGATCTGATTCGTTTTTATTCATGACTTTTTTCTGGGATGCTATAATTTATGCCTGGGAAGACGGCGTGAGTATATTTCAATATTTTTCTGTTATGTGAGGACAATCAAGTATTTTATAATTTTTCTATCAAAATATTGACCCGTGATTACAGCAGACTTGTCTGCACTGAACAGTGCTGATAAGTAGACACAGGCAATTCCGATTTAACGTACAAGGATCACTGTAAAAGTGAGTATGAATGAGACCAGCTGTAAAACATGCCTTCAAATATTACAAGACTGACGTGTGTACGTCGAAAAAAACCTGTTCATTTGATCATTTGCTCATGTTCAACCTGATGTCCCATTGTTTTTTTTTTCAGACATTAATGCCCAGGGTGCCGTTATGATGTGGCGGGTTAGTGGAGAACCTTGTAGTTCCAGTTTGTAAAAGTTTGGCACAACATGCATGATAAATACTACACGCACAAAAACAAAAAGGAAAATAAGTCAAAACTTCGACTAAAATTATTACATTGAAGCCGCGTTAGTAGATAACAAGCCCACGTTTTTACAAAAAAAAAAATATTATACGAGGCTATTTCTCTTTCTTGTTCACCACGAAATTGGTCCCTGCTTTTCTGTTGTCAGAAAAACCGCCATGTTAGCTGTAAGGTGAATTGCTTTATGTGTGTGCTAATTCAATTAGATTAAAAAATAAAAATGCTTGTCTCATTAATACCCTCAAGATCAAGTACTTTCATATTTATGGAAATGAATTAAAAGGCTGCGTCGTCAGCAATTTGAGTGGAAGAATGAGTTTCAGAGGCATTTCAATCGTTGAAGGCTTGCTGTCCACTATGAGAGAAGATATAGTGTTATGTCTTCTTTTTATCGTATGGTTTACAAATCAGAGTTTTCATAACACGTAGGCCTCTAATATGCCTTTACACACCGTCAAGAACATCTCTCAGGTATGCTGATTTTCTCACGATATTTTCCTTTAACTTTACAGGCAAGTAATGATTAATTAATAAACATGTGACCTTTCACCTGTCAACTGTCAGGCAGTTGCGTGACCGTGGTAATAACTATTGCTTGTTGAAATTAACCATAATTTTCAGTTGATCTACTTAACTTGAAGTGGACAAGCAAACCCAAGACCAGCTCAGCAGCTACGTTTGATACCACTAGACAAATGAGACAGTTAATAGACCAATTAAATAATTATAGTTATGTAACTTGAGGAGTATAAAGTCCTTGATAGTAATATTACATTATGATAAAAGTGAGCTAAGTCGGTCACTACACTCGAGGCTGTATTACAAGCCTGAGCTGAAGACAAAGGCGTAATGCAGCCGAGTTTTATATAATTAGCACGCGTGTGCAATAAGCTGCATTTTGCACCTAAAAACGATTGAGTAAGAGTCACTTTGCAAAGTATTTTAAAAAATGCTCTTCATTCTGAAAAGGCGGTACCATCAACTATACCATCCAAATCGTAATATACACTAGTGGTTAAACTTTCAACGCCCAAAAACCCATTCAGTGAATATCCTTTTCAATTAAACAAAACATTATACTCCGCTTTTTAATCGTAAAACTCATCTACCACTGGACTAGAAGCCTTATTTTATTCTTCTTATCCTTATTAGGCATCCAACCACAATGCATTTGAATTTGATGAAAATTCCTACAATAGTTCGCAACTTGCAAAAACTACCGACAGTCTCGTCCACTGTCTGTTCTAACACGAGAATTTGAATTAGACTTACATTTTGATTGTATTAAATAGGGTGGTACTGTCTCGTTGGTAGAGATTAGTCGATAGTTGGGAAGCCCATTTGCAGTATCGATGAATTAATATAAATAATAACTTTTTGTGGTCTTGTGTCTTTGTTTTTTTTTGCTGAAACCCCTAATGTTTTTCGGTTAGAAAATTAGCCTCAATTACTCCTTATACAGTTAGCTACCAGCCAATAAAATCTTATTAGAATTGGTCCGGAAGTTTCGATGATTACCCGGAATAAACAGACAGACAGAAAAAATAATTTAATACTGATTTTCGACATAGGTATCGTGCAAATAGTTGTATGACCTCAAAAAAAAACTATTATTTTGACATTATATGCAGACACTTCAGTTTTAATAAATTTTTACCGCTTGCTACTCACATGCATTTATCGGGTTTGCCCGACTAGTTTCGTGAGTCTGACTTACGACATCACCGCGGCTCATGACTATGGGCTCCGTTCGAGCTCAATAATTAAGTTCCTGGTAATTTCTAGTAGTTTGTGGGAGTTTTTGGTAGTTATTATTAGTTTTGGGTATTGGTTGTTTTTGACGTCTTTCATATTTCCTATTAGTGTCTAGCAGGTAATTAACTTTTATGACTCTGTGTCTGTGAGCCATACATATGGCTGTGCTCGCGTGCGTATTTTATCGGGAAATGCTGGACAAATTTTCACAAAAAGAATGATTTGTAACTCCGCCCCGTCTTCAGCTGATTAACAGCTCCGGTCGCACTAGTTTATTACTCAGCCGATAAGAAAAAGAAGACAATATTTTACCAAAATAATCCTAAATCAGTAATAAATGGCAGGTGTTTGGATATACAATGCGCTTTTAATTATATAAATAAAACCAGCCCATAACAGTCTGTCCCATTGCATGGCAAGGGCCTCTTCTCATACAGAGAAAGAACGGGTATTTAACACCACGCTAGCTCGCTGCGTGTTGTATGACATAATATCTTGGTTCATTTTAAAATGGTGCAAGCGATACTTGGCTCAGGTTTCTTGTAAATAAATTAAATAAATTTTCATACCATGACTAAATAAATTCGTATTAGTGATGCCCGTTGCTATGTCGATAGTTTATTTTGTGTGAAGTTTCTCGATGTTTTTGACTGAGTAACAGCTGCATAGATCAATCGATCGAGAGTGAGCTGTGCTTGCTGCGGTTGGTTTGTGGATGGGTGACCATACTTTCATATCGAGACCCCGCCATGCCTCGGAGAGAATATTAGTCTTATAAAGAACTATGGCAGTCGATACGGGAAATCAGAATTCTGTAAACCAGTCTTACTACGAGATATCGTATTACCCAGTAACTGGGTTGTGGAGGGCAAATAGGTAGTCGATTCATGTAAAATACTGGTATATAAGCTGCATCCTTTTAAACTGGAGCCTGTCCCAAAATAGTTGGGAAAAGACTAGGCAGATTGATTGTCGTACATATATAATATATGCCTTTTTCCGAAAAAATATAGGCAGACATTTTAGATTTTCACCTGCTGCTATACTTATACTTCTTAAGCTTCATCTGTCTTCATTAACTTGTTTAAGCAAGCTTCATTAACTTGTTTAAGCAAGCTTGTATTTTTTAAAAATTTTCATTAACTTGTTTAAGCAAGCTTGTATTTTAAGCAAGCTTGTATTTTCACCTGCTGCTATACTTATACTTCTTAAGCTTCATTAACTTGTTTAAGCAAGCTTGTATTTTCATCGAAAATGTTAATGAACATAGATGAAGCGAAAGAGGTGTTTCAAAATCGTAGCAGGTGGCAATCGAATGTATATCTACCCTAATGCGAAACAAGCGTGATTGTATTTCAAGATATGTCTTTGAAAAAGCATTAACGCATGCTTAGCGAACTCTAAAGTTACAATATTAAATGGAAAAAAGAATACGGTCGCGAACAGGATTCGAACCTGCGCCTCCCGGATAGATACTCCAGGCGCTCTGACCAACTATCAGCCATCTCGACCTCTGCTCACCACCGCGAATTCTTCTTCCATATTTTAACACGTCTTATGGCGACGTCATTGCAATCAATTCAGTACTTACTTAGTTGGTCAGAGCGCCTGGAGTATCTATCCGGGAGGCGCAGGTTCGAATCCTGTTCGCGACCGTATTCTTTTTCCATTTAATATTGTAACTTAAGCGTGATTGTATTTATGCATTCATCATCATTTTCATCACTTTTCCCAATTACATTGGGGTCGGCTTCCAGTCACACCGGATGCCACTTAATACCAGTATTTTACATGGAGCGACTGCCTATCTGACTTCCACAACCCAGTTACTAGGTAACACGATATCTTGTGGCTTATCTGGTTGTCAGACTTTCAGGCCTCTGACTTACATTTTATTC
The DNA here is from genome assembly GCA_935421205.1 of Xylocampa areola. Lineage (NCBI taxonomy): Eukaryota > Metazoa > Arthropoda > Insecta > Lepidoptera > Noctuidae > Xylocampa > Xylocampa areola. The sequence continues at coordinate 9,488,698 of OW285223.1, forward strand.
ACAAAGGTTTGTAAATTTTTTTGTGTAACTGAATGTGAAGAATAGTTACGTATATATATAATAACTACTAATAAATAAAATTGAATTGTCTGTCTATATCTATCTGCCTAGCCTTTTCCCAATTACATTGGGGTCGCCTTCCAGTCAAACCGGATGCAGCTTAATACCAGTATTTTACATGGAGCGACTGCCCATCTGACCTCCACAACCTAGTTACTGGGTAACATGATATCTCGTGGTATGAATGGTTGTCAGGGTTTCAGGCTACCACTACCCGTAACGGTTGTCAAAGATCTTAATGTGACACCCGGGCCCGACGGTTTAACGTGCTCTCTGACGCACGGAGAGGTCTCGGTATGAAATAATGGTCACCCATCCACAGACTGACTGCAACAAGCGTAGCTTAACCTTGGTCGATCGATCTGTCCTGCTGTTAGTTTGCCACGAGCCCCTCTAGTATAAGTTGTTCTAAATTTGTCCTTTTTAAGAACATCCGCAATTTGATTGCGGTATGAGGTCAGTTTTTCTTTTGGTCCAGCTCTTCCATCCATTACTTACTAGTCTATTCTTACTATTGTAATAGTAGCAAGATATTATGAAAGTATGTTGACCGAAACCATCAATAATCCATTAAAGATTAAGCGTGCCTTCGGTGTTATATTATAGCTTTTACTATAGATTGTTGTCTTTTTTGTGTTACGGAAATTTAGGGAATCAATATTTTACGCTTTTTCCTTTTATTCAAAATGTAATGAACCAATGCTGTCAGTAACGGCTTTTTCATTACATTTCATAGTATGATTTTGTTGCACTTGTAATTTCTGGGGAATTTATGAATGTAAGAAGTTATTTACAGTTAAATGTTGATGTGTCGCATTGGCTTACCTATTGCGGAATGGAAAGCCCGAGATAGTAGCGCGCTGAGTTAGAAAGCATACGCGCCTCTTCTGAGTGACAGTGCAGGCCAACTGTGGCCAGTCTGCACAAAAGATGGGATCCGTCAATACCTACGATAGACCATGATCTGCCAGGGTTGCAGTTAATGCAGTCGCGATCGCGGTGCCCCGGTAAAAGCTAGTGGAGGACTGTATGGTTTTTAGTCAGTACGATTTCGGCACAAAAACCAAAATGGATTTTCTATACTTAATTATTTTTTCTTACGTATTGGTTTTCTCACTTAAACCTAGATAGTAAGTCAATAGAAACAGTGAATAAGACGGTGTGGCGTGACCTTGTTGTTATAATTTTAGTGAGTATACTACAAGCACGATGTACGAATCAGTACGCACTATGCGCTATGTTAAAATATGTAGCTACAAACCGGTGACACGAGACCTAATAGGAAAATATAGTAAAAAGCATTTCTATAGACTTATATTTAGATATTTGTGATTTTTATTCTATGGCACACCAGCGCAGAATTTATGTTTGAATCGTTTATAATACAGATTTTGGAAAAGGTCGAGGAAAGATAATAGTCGTTGTATTTTCTTTCTACATAAATAAAAAGAACGACCATTATTCACCACGCTCTAGCTGACTAGGGGTTTCTAGATCAATAATTCCTGGTTTTCTTACAATATTTTCCCTTAACCTAGGATTGTGATGTGTAAGACAAGTCTTGATATAAGGAGGGATAGAACACAAGTAACTTAGAGAGTGATAAATATTAATGTTGATAGATGGAAGGTGAGTGGGCAACCAAAAGATGGAGTGTGATATGAATGACAAGATGAAATTAATTCAAAAATTTAAAAGCATCCCTAGTATGTGTGAATTTTGTGTACCATAGCCCCTATTTTTTTTTTTAAATTACTAACCTATATTACCTAGGACAATGTAAGAATTCTAACGATATTCCTTACAATGAAATCGGTCCAAGTATTTAGAAATTATGGTGCAATAAAGAAACTCAGAAACATGCATACATACTTACATGAACCCTAAAACATAACACTCCTCTTTTTGGGCAGTCGTGTGAAAATAAATTACAGATATAGTGACTACAGACAGAAGAGAATGAAATATAACGATATAGGACGAGGGCAGGAAGAAGAAGCAGATCTGTGATATCTCACTCTAAATAAGATCACCATAACCAATATCTCTATTTTTATACCAAATGACAGTTCCCAATTAAAAGATAGCACAAGTATAATTGAATTAGTTTTCCATTTACTTGAAGTCAACCGTATAGTTGGGAGCGATAAAAGTTTAAGTTAATTAAAGTGTTTGAAACTAAATAACATATAATATGTACCGACCTCAAGTTTTATGAACATACCTACTACGTACAAATTTATTCAGTTAATTCTGAGAATGTTTTCAATTAGTCGGAGGATACTAATTTTATTTTTGTGCTTTCATTATCACGCTTTAGTACCAGTTACTTTTCGACATTAATTGTGAAAAGCTTTGAACATTCGCAGACAATTGCGTAGAGAAGATATTTAGGGATTTTTGTCTCTCGAGTGTTAAAGAGCATATTTCGTGATTTCGTGTCTAATTTGTAAGCAGACTTGGTTTAATTATTATTTTTTAAATAAAAAATTGGCCTACCTTTCAGGCCTAGGCTTACCTTTTTTTTTTTTTACCTTTGGTCACCAACTCATGTGATGGTAATTGACAGTGTGGCCGAGGATGGAGTACGTAGATCCAGAAGAAATCTATTCTCTCTAAGTAGAGTGGATAGATTTGGGAAGAACGATAGTTTGGGAGTTGATGAAACTGCCCAGATCCATTTATTCGTATCCGTCCATTTTAAGGGTGCACTCCTACGGACGGCGGACAACTCAGCCCCATCTTTTGAAAGCACCCTGAAACTAACAGCTTAACGTGATCTCAGAAAACACCAAAATGTTCAAATGAATGCTATGAAACCAGCAATCACAACACTAAACGTTGTTTAAACTGAACGATCGGTAACCGACAAAGAAATGGTTAGGAGTGTGGTTTTGTAGATTATTTATAACAAAAATTTTGTCCTAAATCTATGTTAGATTTGGTCCATTTGATTTATATATATATAAGCATAAGCACGCATTTGGGGACTACATCCATGATAAGACGAGGTAATGAGGTAAGGTGTAGATATAATTAATAAAACTGTTTTTTTTATTGGCAACTTTTTAAATAGTGAAGCCTTGAGTCCTGCGCTAGGTATAGCACCCATAATAATTTGCTGTTTAAACTTTTCATACTTGACGAATTTTAACATAACGTAGCATCACGCCTGTATTCCCTAAAGGGGTAGGCAGAGGTGTACACAGTCGTACACCCACATTTCACCAATGATGTTATAAAGTCCCATGAGATGAGCCTATTGCCATCTGCCGGGTACAATTCCAAACTTCGGGCTGCTACTGAGAATTTTATTACAGAAAAACTTATTAACACTTTGCACCACCCGGGAATTGAACCCGAGACTTCATGCTCAGCATTTGCGCTTGGGACCACTAGACGAACGAGGTAGTTTAAAACTATCGATAATGTATAAATGTCACATCACTACGTTGGCACCATCTGTTTCTCAAAGCGGGCGAATGTTTCCTGAATATTTGATTCTTCGCCATGGTGTAGAATTTCATGTGTGCATTTGTGAAGATGCGTAGTTGGGATTTGTCGAAACAGCTGCTACCTCTGTTTCGAATTTGGAATAAATATTTACTTACCCTGGGTCCCTAAATCCTACTAACCGTTATTGGTTAAACTTACTGTCTCTTGTTTCTTATAATAAATGCAAAAATCTAGTTCGCTAACACTGCTACTAAGTGTAAGTTCGATTTTCAGGTCGGGCAAATTGATAAAGGTGGTTTTTCTGTTAGGAAATTCTCAGTTGCAGCCCGGGATTTGGAATTAGAAAGCTATAAGCTCATGTATTAAATCGGGTTTAATAAAATTGGCAAAATGTGAGAATGTGTACAACTATGCACATTTCTGCTTACCCCTTGACAGTTTTGTTATGTTGTATAAAAATACGTCAGCGGCTCAAAACGGAATTTTTTTAGCACTTAAAAAATGCTTTCAACAATCAGTTTACTGAGGCATTGTTGGAAGTCACGACTAGAAAAGTGAGATGACGTAACGGGTTAGAGGCCAATCGATTTTGTAACCAACAATGAAATGCGTAACAGAATAGGTAAAAATAGTAGTAATACACGATATTACTACTATTTTTACCTATTCTGTGTGACGATTGTGACGTAAAATAGCGATGCTAGTAAGTTGTAACATCGACGAAAAAAGGACTAGGTTCTCAAGTAGACTCATTTTTTTTTGGTATAGTCGTTTTAAATGTGGCCGAGGGGCTCGTGGCTAAGTATCAGTCCCACAGATAGATCGATTGAGGTTAAGCTACGCTTCCCACGGTCGGTTTGTGGATGGGTGAACATCATTTCATACTGAGGCCCAACCGCGCCTCAAGCGCACGTTAAACCGTTGTACCCGGTTGTCAAATTAAGATCTATGGTAGCTGTTACGGGTAGTCTTCGTCGGGGTCGTGAGCAGGATTCCAACCTGCGTCTCCTGCATAAATACTCCAGAAGATCCAGGAGGCGCAGGTACGAATCCTGCTCACGACCGTATTTCTTTCCAAAAAAGTGTATAATTAAAGTTTCGCTATACATGCTTTAATGAGGCTGAATAGTTTATCCAAAATTTCTGTATTTCAAAAGATTTCTAATGAATTCAAATGTTACATTCAACTATTAATAAATAAATTATACACTTACACAATTTTTTACCGGATTAATCGCGTGTATTATTGGTTTTTGTTTTTTCTGAAGTTAACACGCGATTAATTCGGTTAAAAAATGTTTCATAATAATTTACGTTTTATTAATTTAACGTTTACTGCGACTCTTTCCCGAACCTATATATGAAATTGGAAGGTTGATATAACAGCAAGATCCCACACAACATCTGCTGACACCAAAAAGACCAAACCACGTAGATAAACAAAAAGAATTGCCAAAAAATGTGAGACAAAACCCGAATGCGGCTAATAAATTCTGAATGTGTGTAATGCTCTGAACACAGCGATAAGTGCCGACATTTATCATTTTAGGTTCCACTGCCGGCAACCAGTGATCGAGTGCTAAGCTGCCTAATGACCTTGTATTTAATCACTTCGGAGGAATACTGAGTAAGGATGTTGATAGGATGATTGTTTGAACCTGAAATGATGAGGAACTTTGAAGTAAGCTTATGTTTCCCACTAGTAGCCAAAGACTATCAATTTCGACTTTCTACTGTTTTTACCGGCTTTAAAAACAGGAGGTTATCAATCAACACATAGGTATGTAATATTATTAGAACTGCAAAATATTCACATATCATAATCTATTAGAGATGCTAAACATATTTTTATAGGTGTATGTATGTATGTTTGTCCAAGCATTTCTCAGAAACTGTTAATATAATAAAAATAATAAAATATTGTGACCATTATTTGAGTGATTAGTGACTTAGGGTACAGTGCAAGTTTGATCAAAATCGGTTGAGTAGTTTTCAAGATATGGATTAATACGTGTAAGTATGTCGGCTTGGCTCGTATCAATAAACGAGCTACTGGTGTGGTGTCAACAGTCAAACGGAAAACATCTCAAAACCTCGGTCAAATTCTAGTGCATGTAAGAAAGACATAATATCTTAGATTTTCAAATTCCAGTTTTAATTTAAAACTCATAAAAATTAAGAAATAAGTAATTTAATTAAAAAGAAAAAACTACTTCAAAAAGAAAGTCAACTCGAATTTACGAAATAAAATAATATTTTATAAAAAAATATGAAAATAGTCACCTATAATGATTATTGAGGTCGGTGCCAGCAAAGCCATTGAATATAAAAATTATTTAAAACCTCAAAAAACATTGTAGGTCCCTAATTTCATGTGGAATTGGATTAAACAGATAGATTTTTCAATAACTTCCTTAATTTCATCTTCTAGAACTGGACACATTTGTACAGCAATGCTGTTATAGAGTCCCATGGTGGTGATCCTATTGCCATTTCAATTCTCACAATTCCAAACTCCGGGTTGCTCAAACTGCTGACTGAGATTTTCGTATCAGAAAATCTCACTAACACTGTGCTCGACCTGGAAATCGAACACAATACCATATTCTCTGAGCAGTCGCGTTTGGGACGACTAGACCAAGACGCAGTCAAATAGAACATGCATATTCAAACCAGCATACATTAAACTGTATTCTGGTTCAGAGTTCGTTAAACATAATTTTCTTTTGTATCAGATAAATGCTAACGTTTCGTTTACCCTCTGCGATGGGATAAATCTTCACAAAGATTTATTGTGAGTTCTGCTTGTGTTGGTGGGAGATTGAACGAATTCTGGATAAGTTTTTTTGTATAAAACAGTTATGTATGTATGTGTTTCTCTTTTTCGGTTGGTTGTGGAACGCCCACGTTATTCGATTTTATAATTCTCACATCTGCGGTTTCTTAGGCTGTTTTATTCAGAAATCAGTAATAAGGAAATCTATTTCATTATATATAACTCAACGTTTACTACGGAAATGTGACGGGCTCGGCTTTCCTACACAAGAAATTGCCAATGCAATATAACTAACCCGATCACTGAATCCAGTGGTTACAATATTGATACAGGGTGCAAAGAATTATGAGCCTTGCCTCCCTCTAATAGAGTCGTTGAGCTAACTAAATTGAACGCTGAAAATTGGACGCACGAAAAATGTAGGGATCTCTCATAGGATTATATATGGATCGTTGAAGATTTCTGTGGTACAATTTTTAGTATATTTTTGAATATGCGGGTGGTTGAATATTTTTTAGAGCGATTGCATGTATATGATAACATATGGGCCAGCTTTAACCATATTGCGTGTGAAAAAAAAAGTATGTTGTATTTTACTCAACTACATCTTTAGTCACTTGAAAGACATAACCTAGCATCACGCCTGTATTCCCCGAAGGGGTAGGCAGAAGTGTACACGATTGTACACCCACATTCCAGCAATGCTGTTATTAAGTCCCATGTAATAGGTGGTGAGCCTATTGCCATCAACCGGGCACAGTTCCAAACTCCGGGCTGCTACTGGGAATTTCCTAACAGAAAAACTCGATAACATAGTAATATCTTAGGTTTGCGCGATCACTACACATTATAATAAAACAACTTTTAACCGGATTAATCGCGTGTATTATTGTATTTTTTTGTTTTTCCAGACGTTTCGAACACTTTGCAGCGTTCGTGGTCGCAGGTGGTCCTCCTGCGACCACGAACGCTGCAAAGTGTAATCCGGTTAAAAGTTGTTTTATTATAACTCGATAACACTTTGCCTGACTTGGGAACCGAACCTGAGACCTCCTGCTCAGCAGGCGCGCTTGGGACCACTAGACCAACGAGGCAGTTCGAGGCACTTGAAAGACGAACTTCTTTAATAGATCTAAATAATGTCAACGTATCTGCTCAGTTTTAGGAATAGGAATAAGGAATATCTAGGTCGAGCTATGTTAACTTAAAATAAAAAATAAATATGTTTACTTGAAAAAAAAAAGAAACAAATACATAAATCAAGAACAACGTAGCCTTGTTGTTTACACGACTGCCCAAAAAAAGTAGTGTTATCTTTTTAGGGCCATGTGTGTGTGTATATATTAGTATGTATTGTTAACTTTTCAGAAGTTAAACAACATTATTATGTATATTCCATTTTATTTTCCTTATAATAAATCATAGCCAAAACTTTAGCAGTATGCCAGATATAGGTATGCTGCGCTGACCCCAAATAAATTGGGATAAGGGCAGGGGGATGATGATGATTTTCCCTATAATGCGAATACATATTACTTATCCAGTATTCCAGTTTTTCAGAAACAATTAATTTTAATTATCACACCATTTTTAAAAGCCTAAATTCCTAGAGACAATGACAGTTACAATCTTTCTTAATATGCCATAACTGAAATATCGTCATGGATACAAGTATTTTGAGTCATTTAATCGGACATTTAGTCAACAGCAATATTTTTTTCATTGTTATCAGTATGTATGTTTGTAAGTTTCTTTATTCCACCATAACTTCTAAATTCCTAAACCGAATTCGATGTATGGGGTATCGTTAAAATCCTTATATGTCCAGGGTAAAATAGGTTAGTAAGATAAAAAAATGGAAGTCATCATATTTTTTTTTTTATTATGTTTCACTTGTTTTCATGGTTTTTCAAGACTATGCCAAAAAATTTATTTTATTACTCTAGTTTTTACGAAAGTACACCCATGACCAGCCCTTCAAGGAAAGCAGGCGTGATGCTATGTCATGTAACCCAAAGTAGGACACAAAGTATTTGGCTCTGCCGTCTTCTTGGCTTTATCCGATGAATAGTAAGTCGGCCAGAATTAACAACCCTTTCTGGGGGATGTTTGAGAAGGGTTAACACGAAGTGTGACCAAAGATGTAGGGACATATTATCTCTTTGGTCTATTTGTTAGTGGTTTGTTTTGGCGTGAATCTGGATGGCTTTTTTCGCTGTTGTTACGAAAATGTTGTTGTAGAAAATATGCCTTATTTTTTCATGTAGAAGCCTAAGTTGTTAAGTGTTTTTCAAGCCACAATTTAAATGGACTTGGACTCTGGTTGGCCGAAATAAGGAAAACCTGCTCAGATGGGGATACATAAATATTCAAACCTGGAGTGCAGGTGTAGTACTGTCCTTGTCTGTCTGTTAGTGTGACGGTAAAGTTTAATTTGTTTTATTTACGTGCAATTTCTGATTTCTTGGTTAATAAACTTCAGTTACATCAGTTATAGGGTCCCCTCGATGTGCGGGTCAGACTTACACTTGTCCGGTATTTATTTTCTGAAACCCTCTCATTACAGTTCAAGAATACCCAGATTCAAAGCTAAAAGTAGCTGCCACCACATTTTCTTCAACAAATCAGAGAGAACATCTGAACGAACAAAAGCGTCTGACCTATTCCGATGTGGCTTCCGCATAAATTTAGCTCCAGCCTCAGAATTGTGGTCAAGAATTTAACACTTCGCCCTAGCTGAGTTGAGCGATAAATAGCATCGTATCCCGAAAATTACAATTAATTGCCAATTGTGGAAATTGTAAAAAATGAATCTAAACTATTTGTCGGAATGCTGCATTGTGCGAAAGCATTATTCATGTATTATTGGTGTATGGGCATTAAGTGGAAAATTTAAATGTTTTGTTTATTACTATTTTTCTAAAGAAACATTGATAAATAATATACACGAACGGGGCTTGAACTTGGAACCTGTGACAGTCCGTGTCAGTACTCTCTGAGCTACCGTGTCGTCGCTACTATAAAATTTCAAGCTCCCTTCTATGTTGTCTTGTTGTTTTTTATGGCATATGGCATAAGGGGCAACCGAGCAGGCGGATCGCCTGATGGTAAGCGATTACCGCCGCCCATGGACACCCTCAACACCAGAGGAGTCGCAAGTACGTTGCCGGCCTTTTAAAGGGTTTGGGCCTCCGGTACCCTCTCTCGCTCGCCGAAACGTTGTTTCACGCCGATTTTCTGTGAAGCCGTAGTATCACTACGGTCGAGCCGGCCCATTCGAGCCGAAGCATGACTCTCCCACGGTAAAAGTAAATACTAGCTAACATATCTTACTATTATAACGAAACTAAAGAGTTAGAGTAGAACCGAGCAATACCGAGAAGACCCAAAAGGTGCAGGTTAACGAGGTCCATCCCGAGCGCACATACGGGTGGTCGGCTCCCTTTGCAAATAGTCTTAAAGAAACTGCCATAGAAAGTTAGAGATAAACTTAGTTGGTAAATCTATAAAAAATAATGTTGGTTTCATTGCATGCGATAAGGTAGATTATGTTTCCCCCCAGGGAAACATAATCTACCTGAAGGGTGGGCTTTTTTGGGGGCTGTCTTAATGTTTGACGTGATGTTCAAAAAGCGCAAATTTTTTGCCTAATTTGAATAAAGAAATTTTGATTTTGATTGATTGATTGACCTTACCCCTAACCTTGTCGTGGTGGGGGGAATCTAGTAGCCGTCGCTTGGTCACCCACTGTGAAGCTACCGGAACCCGAGGAGGGCCGCTCCTCTGGGCTTTGCCTTCAAGCCCATGTTGGAGCGGCGCCGGCGTAGTTTGCGGGCCTTATGGGGGGGAGGTGTCGCAACTGAGGTGGGCTGCGGCGTCGTATGGGTGGCACCGCACCTGAGGGATGGGGGCCGCGGCGGGAGAGGACTGCCGGTATGTCGATGCGCCGCTCTTCCTACCTCCGCGGCCTTGACGGGGCCTCCACCGTTAGATGGCGGACGCGGTGGGGCCGCAGGGGAGGAGGAGTGCCGGTGTAGCGAGGCGCCTGGCGTCCATTGCACATGGTCTCCGAGGTGGTTGCGAAACGCAATGTGTTTGGTATGTCATGGCGGGAGGGTGCAAAACTCATCCCCGTCAGAGGGAATCCGGCAACGGACGGCTACGGGCGGGTTCGCGGTTGTGTGCGGGAGCGTTCCCGCGTCCCGTCCTCAAGCAGCTGAGGAGTTAAACTGTGGAGTTTTAGTGGGTTCGAGTCCCACATAACCGCTCTGTCCCCCTGTGCCAGAGCGGTATTCGAGGTAATTTCTCCACATAAAAAAGGTAAATTATGTTTTACCGCTTTGGCAAATGTTAATTCCGCAAACAATAATATAAACAAAACATACACATTGATATTTTTTATACATGTTAAGGGCATGTAATGTAGTATTTTACAATGAAAATGATTCATTTGTATAAAATAATACATATAATAATAAGTACTTCGATGACCGAGTTTTGCTTGTATTTTTCCTTGGTATAACGACGTTTTTTAAAAATTAAACCTAGCTAGATCGATTTATCGCCCCCGAAACCCCCTGCATACTAAATTTCATGAAAATCGTTGGAGCCGTTTCCGAGATTCAGATATATATATATATACAAGAATTGCTTGTTTAAAGGTATAGATAGATATATATATATATAATACACAATAACCATCGCCAACTTACTTTTAAAGTAAGAGTACTGTATGAAGCAAAGTAACGTAATACCATATTCAGCTGGGACCAAGCTTTAGGTGTTTGAAATAAATCCGGGCTATGGCTGTCTAGTAATAAATTTTGGACTAGATTAAACTGAAAGCAGTTTGTTTTACGCCTTTCCCTAGGTTAATGAGTGCGGCCGGGCCCTCTGTTTTAAGTAAACGGTTAGTTCGCTGAGAGGGCAAAACTTTGGATGATAAACCTAACTTTGAAGTTCAGTAGGTATAAATTTGAAAAGTAGACTTTTTGTTCTCTAGAGATTTTAAAAATAGTTTTTTTAGTGCTCCAATTAGGATAATTATTAAATTTATTAAAACTTGTTCAATTGTCAGATAATGTGAAGCGAAAGAATACGGTCGTGGGCAAGATTAGAACCTGCGCCTCCCGGATAAATACTCCAGGCGCTTTGACCACTAAGCCATCTCAACCTCTGCTCACCACCGCGAATTCTTCATCCATATTTTAACACGTCTTTTTGGCGACGTATATTGCTATCAATTCAGTACGTATATAGGTGACCGAACCGACACGACTAACTTTGCAGTTAATACAATGTCGTAAAGAATGCAATTACCTTAACAATTCAAGATAAATCTTTGAAAAGCATTAACGCATGCTTAGCGAATTCTAAAGTTATTATATTAAATGGAAAAAGAATACGGTCGCGAACAGGATTCGAACCTACGCCTCCCGGATAAATACTCCAGGCGCTTTGACCACTAAGCCATCTCGGCCTCTACTTACCACCGCGAATTCTTCTTCGTATTCTTTTTCCATTTAATATGATCACTTTAGAGTTCGCTAAGCATGCGTTAATGCTTTTCAAAGATTTATCTTGAATTAACACAATATGATCATAATTCAATGAACTTAAAATTGTATTCAAAGCAATAACGATAAGCATATTGTAATCTATTTTTAATCTCATTTCCTTCGAAATGTGTGTATTTTTTCGTCATTTTTCCTAATCCTCCGTCTACTTTACATACACATTATTCACATATATCACTCGGTCCCGTAGATAGGACACTACGCCCTATAACAACACGCCACCACGCACCGTATCAAAACGTGTCTAATACGCAACGAGGCGGCCGCGTTCCGTGATTCTGAATAATAATCACGAGGCTTTTAACACGTTTACTTCGGGTTGTAGGTATACGTGGGGTTAAAATAAGATGTGGCGGGTAAATAAAGTTTGATATTCTCAAGATGTATGCTTCTTTTTGCATTCTTTAATATGAGGTGTTTTTTTTTTTTTTTGTAGAACCTAAGCGGCCGTTCAAGTGTTACGTAAGCAGTTTCTTTTGTAATTATTAATCCCTCGTCAGCAAAAGTAACCAAAACTCCTACCCCCCCCCCCATGCTTACGTAAACATTGGTACATAGATTTTTTCATGTTTTCTGGTTTCTTTATCTGGTGTCTCGGTTCTAAGAGAGTAAACGTATCCATTTTTTTCGGGAATCCCTGAAAATGTGTTTCGTTTTCAAGGATAGACAAGTAGGGCTGCCAATTTTATTGCCATGTGTTCAAACCAAAATCCATAACATTTTGTAGAAAATTCGAAAAAGTAAAAAAAATACTATTGGTGACGTAATCATCATCCAGACCCCCCCATCTCCCATGTCATCAAAAATAAGCAAAACAAACACCCCCCTCAATACAAGCTTTTATTGCCAGTCAGATTACGTACTACATAATTGACGTCATTGGTCAAGTGACCGCAAGAAGCTGCTGGGCGTGAAGTCTTGAGACTGATTTCCAAAGTATTATTAGGTTCTTTTTACTAAGAAATTCTCAGTAACAGCTTGGAGTTAAAATTCTGCCTGTTTGGTGGAAGTAGTAGGAATAATTCATCACTTATGGGAGTTAACAATGACATGGATAAAATGTGGGTGTAAAACAGTACACCAATGTCCGTCATCTGCATAATGGTAACCATAAACTTCTCTACTACTGCTCATTACGAGTACATCGAAACGCCAAAAAACTATAATATATTATACTGTAGTGTCGTGGTGGCCGAGTGGTTACGGGCCCGCCTCCTGAGCCACAGGTTGTGGGTTCAAACCTGGCATGTACCAATGTGACTTTTTTATGTACTTTCTTAGTTAATCTAAGACATCACAAACATACGGTGAAGGAAAACAGCGTGAGGAAATCTGGACTTGGAGCCTGAAATCGCCAACCCGTAGTGAGCTAGCGTGGTGATTAAGCTCGTGCCTTCTCTGTATGAGAAGAGGCCCTTGCCCTGCAGTGGGACAGTTATGGGCTGGTTTATTTATTATACTGGTAATTTACCTGCACACACTAATTCTCTATATTCCAGAAACGAGGAATAAGTTAAGGCCACGTCAGGTATACACAGATTTTTATTTTTGATAGGGACTTTGAAAATTAATATACATACGTGAACGGGACACTTGCCGTATCGCGGCAAGGCGGGGCAATGATAAAAATAACTTAAAATTTAATAGCTGCGAACAATCAATACGAGAGCTCAGTTGGAAGAGCGCTCTCACGGTTTGGCAAGTGTTATTTGTTCAAGTCCCGTTTGTGTCCATAATCCTCACGAAAATGAATAAATAATAAAGTTCCCAACATAAATAAAACAATAAAAATGTCATTGCATTCCCTGGACAGTTTGCTAACAAAACTGAAATAAAAACTTGTTCCGCGGCAGATTTAAACATTCTGGCGTGGAAAGATTTAAAATCCCTATAAAATGGAACTTATATCCCTAACAAACAAGCCGAAGACACGGGGTCAGTTTACGTATTCTCGAACAAACTTTAAACTATTTGTTGCCAATCAAAATTCGACCTTATCGTGTACGAAATAGGCTTCCTAAAAGATTTTTCGTTAATCGTTGAATTTATGATTTATGCCTTCGGTCGCAGTGCGGGGAAATAAGGCTAAAATGTTTGTTTATCGTTGAAATATTAATATGAGGGAACTGATGTGCCTTTCATCAACATTTTATGTGATTTTTCCGCAAATTTTCACTGAAGACTCGAGTGGTGGCGGATTTTAATTAGATGCGTTTACCACTGAATGGAAGGTGCAGTGAGTTCATGTCATTAGTATAACAGTTTATTCCCAAAGACCTTAAAAATTACGAACGTTACTTCGTCTAATTATGAGTGAAGCTTGCAAATGGCCGCATGCTGAGTAGTAATATTTAAGTGTGTGTGTGCTTTCGTGGTGGTAACACAGTATACAAAAGTAAGCAGTATTTTGATTCGGCAATGTCATTGAAATAATTCTGTGGCCGCTCGGTAGATAAACGCGCACTAGTGCTGTCCACTGACTGTGTCTCTTGGGTAAGACCAGGTAGCACTGATCGTGGTCACAAGCACACGAAACATCAAGCGATTCAAAGGTTTTTTTAAGGATTGCCGGTTAATTCCTGTTAGTATAAAGTAGAATCTTTATTGAGTTATTTTTTATCGTGATACTAAGTTTAATTGATCAACCCTTTCTTGGGGTACACTGCTGAGTCTAATTGGCTGTATGTTCCTAGGACATTTTGACCTTGCCAGTATCAAAGATCACATACTCATGATTGATTCATCATTATTTTATTTTATTTATTTATTTGGGACTAACAAACAGTTACACATTATGGCTTATAAACTAACTTACAAAACAGATTATATCAAATGTGTAACTCACACCGTTATCCACAACATACAGAACATAATAGTTTTGAGCAAAACGAGTATAAGTAGAAAAGGTTATCATTTACTTAACAGTGTTTTATGTATTTATGTTTTAAATTGTTATAAATTCTTAATTACTTGAATAAGGCCATTACGAAACTTATTAGTCGGCATTGTAAATATGTCTAGATCTGTAAATAATTTATTATAATTATTACTAATACGATGCAGCGGTGCGCGTACGCATTGTTTCGACTGAAGGAAATCGCAAAGAGTGGGCGGCATGCGCGCACCTGTCGTCACATTACAGCTCTAGAAACAAAGTAGTGCACTCTATTAGTTATTTACAAGCAGTCGAATCTGTGGTTACACACGTCATATGGAAACATCGTTTCCAAGTATAATCTTCTGGACTTCAGACTCATTAGGTATAATGTATTATACAATAATCAATAATCCGTAGGCATAATAATATAATATTTTTTGTTTCATATTCAGCCAAAGGACACGCCCTTAATCTGACGGGACCGCATCGGATAAATAGTTATGCATTTATCCGAATCAGAATTATTCTCAACTGCGCACATGAAACCAATTTGCAGATTCACTAAAATCCATCACAATTAAAATAACGATACATTCACGTTATTCGCATATGAATAATATTCCTGATAAAATAACAGAACGGAATAACTGGATGACAATTTGGCACCTGTTTAAAAAAAATATAGTCGAAAAAATATGAACATTGCTGGCCGGTGTGTATTGAAGGCTTGTTCGCATCGTATTTTTATTTCACGTAAATGAATTATGCTGTGGGCCACTCCTAGAAGAATAAAAATAAAGTTAAATGTACGCAGGTTCATAATGTTACGCCTCCGGGATAAATACTTAGTATTATTTTCAAATCCTGTAGCCCTAGAGGATTTGTAAAGGATTTTGAAGTATTATGAACTCTTGAAAACAAATGCGCTCGATTGGCGTTGGAAGTATGTCAATTCTTACTTTTAAATGTTATTATGTCTTAAAAATAACTAATGAATCGGGATACTAATAAGCTAACATGTTTTAAAGTTTAGATAATTATGATGTAGGTAAATTTATTCTAACGTTACACATTGTTATAAAGTGTTGATTTAACATTGGAATTGGTATTAATTTCAAGAGTAACCCCACTGTTCATAATCCCTTTCAAATCTTCCCTATAATCCTTTTCAAATCTTGCTCATATTTTTGTTCAAATTCTGCTGAAAATCATATTTTTATATATAACATAGCATCACGCCATCACGCCATGGAGCAATGGTGTACTGAATTATGAGCATCGTTGGAGCATTTCCATGTTAGCGTCTCCGTGGTTCAGAGGACACGATAAAACGTCGGTTCCGGTAGCAGTCCCTAAGTTAAGTTAGAGGATTACGAGTGGTTTGAAGGTACCAACAAACGAAGAAACAAAACAAAACAAAAGAAGAGTTTGAAATTTAACTTAGAAATATGAAAGACGTAAAACTCTTTAAGAAGGTCGCTGCTTTGTCCGTGACTTTAATTCTTGTGGACCTATCTGAAAATCAGCGTGGCAACATTTGATATAACCGATTATGATGAGATAAGCGCCATTTTGGTTTCGTCAGGGAGGTTTTAATACGAAATTTTCTTCTTTTATTTTTCTCTTTCCTTGTACTAATTATAAGTTTATTCTGCTACTAGACTAAGATAAATCATTTATTTCTTTCTTTTCGTTGAACCATAAAATATCGGCTTACTTCGCTGAGAGCGATTTCTAAATGGCAATGGAAAATGTTCGTTCAAAACAGCACTAATGATATTTTTATTAGTTTTCCTCGGCTACTTCACTTGAGTCCGTTCCAAGCACTTTTAAATAGTGTTGTATTCACAAACTATGAAGGAACGTTTAACTGTGGAAGGTTCCTCAAAAGGAAAAAAAAGTATTCTTATAAGATCACTTCGTTATCCGGCTGTTTGTCTGTCAAGACTCTATTTGTCAGGAACGCGTAAAGGTATCAAATACATATGGTCTCATACAATATGGTCTATTGGAGCTGTAAAAAATCAGGCTTCTGAGTCATTGCAATATAGAATATGGCAATTTGTGCCGCATATTTAGATTTTCGCCAGTAAACTTACGGGGTACTCCCCGTTGACCTGCAATCATGAAATTTGGTAAGAAGCCAGGGCTTACAGCACAAGTAAATGAACAAATCTGACAGGATACATGACAATAACGTCTTTCAGTAAACAGCTAAGAAATTGTACTGCGAAACAGTTCTGGGTATAACAAAAGAAATGCAATCGTTTATTCTGTAAATAGGTATTCTAAAAACTCTTTTAGATGGCGCCGGCGTTTCCTATCTGACTACCTTTGAGAAGAAACGCCGAAACAAACTCAAAAGTCAAGGTCTCTTTTAAAGTCGATACATCATTAAACATTCCTATGTGAGCGCAACCATGTAGGGTATCTGGAATGGCTTTTTTAAGAAAGAGCTATAGCAGTTTCGACCTGTCCTAACTGACGGCACAAATGCATCAGTCATTGTGTAGCTCAACCATGTTATAGGGAGATTAACGACCTATCGTAAAGATACCAGATCGGCAGGACATTTGCGTAGGCCATATAAAAAACCTCAAAACCGCCAGATTAAAAATCTGTATAACAATAAATAAATATACTACTACCTACATGATACTCACATTCAGAATTACTATAATATTTAAAATGTACACATTAAAAAAATCATATAAGGTCAGTTATAGAATCTAATTTTTTATGATATTACAATGTCAATTTTATCTTATTACGATGTCAAGTTTTCTCATCATACAATGTCCAAATTTTATCATATTACAATGTCAGGTAAAATCATAACAACTTAACACAGTGAATTGACGTGAGTTATTTCTCTCAAATGTTCTAAACGGCACAACAAGATCTCTTGTCTCGTCCCGGCAATATTAAAATAATGAGATAAAAGAGAATACACGAACGTTGTGCAAAGAAAATATTATTTATGGTAAGCAAGATTGTTTAATATTATATTGAAAAGCAAGTAAGTTTACAAGGAAATTGAAATTTCAGTTTTCATTTTCAAGCAGTGATAGCTTAGTGGTACGACAGCTGGATGGGCAAGTTAAAGGTCGCAAATTCGAATTCAAGGCCACTGACTTTTCGAGTCATGTGCGCATTACAAATTAATTATCACTCGCTTAAAACTGTGAAGGCCAACTTCGTGAGGAAACCAGAATACCTGTGATATGTTCTTGATGGTGTATAACGCCATGTCAGAGGCCTACGGGCGATTTAAACTCTGATACTAGGTTGTTTATCAACCACACGATAAGAAGACAAAGATTGTAATACAGTATATGAAAGAAAGTATAATATATATTTATATAATATATCTGCCTAGCCTTTTCCCAATTACATTGGGGTCGGCTTCCAGTCAAACCGGATGCAGCTTAATACCAGCATTTTACATGAAGCGACTGCCTATCTAACCTCCACAACCTAGTTACTGGGTAACACGATATCTCGTGGTATGACTGGTTGTCAGAATTTCAGGCCTCTGACTACCCTTAACGGCTGTCATAGATCTTAATTTGACAACCGGCACCGGCGGCTTAACGTGCTCTCCAAAACACTGAGGGGGACGGGTCTCGGTATGAAACGATGGTCACCCATCCACAGACCGACCGCGGCTGTTACCAACTAAAGGATACAAAGTAGTACCTATCAATTTATTAAAATATCTAGGCAAACAAAGCAAGTTCGAAGTTTGCCTCGAATAATAATACTCCTTCCGGCCGTATTTCGGTCACGGCGGCCTATCTCCACGGAGAATAGCCGCAGGAGATATTATAATGTACAAGTGTATGCGCAAACACAGATATTCTCCCTCTTCCTTCACTCTCATAGTCCGAAGGAACTACACTCCAACACGACCGGAGAGAGATCAGACGCAGGACCGACAGCTTAACGTTCTCTCCAAAGCACAGGGATGTCACACCACTAACTTTCTAACTCCGCGCTGGTACCTACTGAAAAATATATTTGGTTGTATGTGAAATATATTTTTGTAATACCTAATATAATAGAGATCTATATTAGGAACTAGCTGTGCCAGCGACTCCGACCGCGTGGATGTCGTAAATAAGAAATGTTCGACGTGATTCTTTAAATGGGCATAACTTTTTTATTTCTAAACCGATTGACATGAAACAAACACTAAATGTTAAACGAAGCTTACACAATATATTAATGAAAACCACATCTAAATCGGATAAGCCGTTTCTGAAATTTGCGTGCACAAACGCACAGACAAACAGACAAAAAAACTAAAAATCAATGTTTTGGGTGCTATTTGCGTTAATAAAGATCCCATTAATATGTTTTCTCATATATCTTCCTGCCTGTACACAGCGATCCGTAACATTTTTATTATATGTATTGATGATGATTGGCCCTGGCCCTGTCACTTGAAAATTACAGTGGAAACGACGGTGAAAAGTACGGAAAAGGTTTTTAAACAAATTCCAACAGATTAACTTTTTCCAGCGTCACTAATTCCAAAAGAAGTTTTTAACCAATCATAGCTCCCCAAATTCAATGTAACAAGACAATTGAACTTCTACCAAGTGATTATTATCAAATCTAAACTTGCTGAATCGGAAATTTTAACCAAAATGGGCCAAGTTTCGCCAACTGCCCTTAAGAATGTGTTTCGCTTGCCCAATTCGCAATAAAAAGGTATTTTTAGAGTTGTTTGTTTTTATTTTAGTAGGAATTTGGGTTTTTGAATTTGTTTAAATGTCTGCCTCGTTGGGCAAATAGTCCCAAGCGTAACTGCTGAGAGCCTGGGTTCGAATCCTAGTTCGGGAAAAACATCCTTAGGTTTTTCTGTTAGGAAATTTTCAATAGCAGCTCGAAGTTTAGAATTGTGCCCGGTAGTTCGCAATAGGCTCACAACTTAATAACAGCATTGGTGAAATGTGAGTGTACAAATATGTACACCTTTGTCTTCCTCTCCGGGGAATATAGGCATGATGGTATGTTATGAAATTTATGACTGCTTTTATATACCATTACTAAAATCAGAATTAAGTTTAAATATATCTGTTAGTAAAGTAGCATCATCTGCTCTTATAACAGAATGTTTAATATCTAAACAGAAAACGAATTCATAGTTGAAACAAGATTATGTTAACTTTATCAATACATATATACATATAATAACGGATCGCTGTCTGCACATGGAAGATATATGAGAAAAAATATTACTGGGACTTTTATCAACACAAAGAGAACCCAAAACAATGATTGTTAGAATTTTTGTCTGTTTGTCTGTGCGTTTGTGCACGCTTATCTCAGAAACGGCTTATCCGATTTAGATATGGTTTTCATTAATATATTGTGGTAAGCTTCACTTAACATTTAGGGTTTGTTACATGTCAATCGGTTCATAAATAAAAAAGTTATGCCAATTTAAAGAATCACGTCGAACATTTGTTAATTATGAATTTGTGTTCACGACATGGTGTTAATTTACGACATCCACGCGGACGGAGTCGCTGGCACAGCTAGTTTCTTATAAACATCTAGAGAGAAAAATTTACATTCATGGAAATAAAATATTACTAGAGTAATTATGTATAAAAGCTCAAAGGAAACCGTTTGACTTGTGACATTCCTACCTTTGAACCAGTGGGTGTACAGCTATCGATATTCCTCGCTTATTTATTGTATTTTTCTGAAGATCTGTTCACTTACAGATACACGATTATTTTATTCTAAAAGGGACTTATTCGCAATAACGGGACTTGAATAAAATTTATTTACCTCAACGATTCGTTCAAGTTTAAGACTCAGAAGTGAACCTTCTCAATGCAACTTGATCGAACAATTTGAGGAATATTTATGTTGCTTTTAGTCTTAAAGATAAATCTTTGAAATCATTAACGCATGCTTAGCGAACTCTAAAGTTATAATATTAAATGAAAAAAGAATACGGCTTTATAGGGACTGAATAAATAGCAATGACGTCGCCAAGAGACGTGTTAAAATATGGATGAAGAATTCGCGGTTGTGAGTAGAGGTCGAGATGGCTTAGTGGTCAGAGCGCCTGGAGTATTTAATATTATAATTAAGTCTTGTTTAGAATTAAATAATTATATTTTTGTGTAATAAATTTCGTGAGACACATTCATATTAATTATTGTTCAAGTCAAACGCTTTGACTCGCGACATCGCCGCGGGCTCAACTCATGACTAAGGGCTCCGTTCGAGTTCGAAACTAGTCGGGCAATCCCGATGAATGCACGTGAGTAATAACCGTTGAGCAATAATTAATTTAAATAATTATATGTTCTAATCGCGAGATACATGTTTTGACGTCATTTTGCATTCGAAATAGTGAGCAGAGTTCAGAATAGCTTATTTGGCAGAGAGCCTTGAGTATTCATCGGGGGGCGCTGGTTAAAATCCCGCGTATGACCAAATGTTTCATTTCAGAAAAAAATACCCTTTATTTGTTTACTTTATGTTACATATGTAACCTAACTCACCAAATTGTGGGTAGTATAAGATTAATAATTACGTGTCTTACTGTGAGTTGTCATTTGGACACCTGGCTAAGTGTCAGTTGATAATTTAAGTCGCCGACACGAGGCACCATCATTCTTGAACGAGACACCCGAGTGATAACTAAGGTTAGTAATTAAAGTTTATTAAAGTGTATTGTCAAATGATCGAGTTTAAAATAAATACTGTAATTGTGTTGGTTGATTTGTTGTTTAAATTCTATGACCCTTCTGAGCTAGATTACACATAATTTCTTTATTTCTATTAAGCTTGTTCTAGTACCCTTTTTTGACTTTTAATACCACTCAACATATACTAAAGTTAAAACTCTTAATCTAAAATTGCTTACAGAGGTATTTATTTTTAAAATTATCTTGTCAAACACACTGTAATTTTTGTGGAACAATATGTACTCGTACAAGCCTGTTGTACGGTTGGATGCTTCAGTGCACAAAATTCACGTCTTGTTTAATATGAGGAAGACCAAAAGTTATGCTCATTTTAATAACAGAAAAGAGTATAAAATTACTTGCTTAGTTAAGACAATATTTTAGTTCTATATGACACTGCCACTGCCCGTACGGCAATCTAATCCGTCCCGATCACTGTAGCTCAAGAGTCTAACAGACACACAAGCACACTCCGACGCGCTCGACCGCCTCGTTATAGACCTAGATTCGGTCGCTAGAGATCCGCAGCCGCCGCGAAATATCTCATCATGTCCGCCCCGACTCTTGCTTGAGCCTTAATAATAAGGAAACCGATATGATCCAGTTAGTCCTTAGTTGTCCCCCCAGTAACGCCTTAAGCCGAGGCTCGTGTCCCGCAGGGGACGCCCTTAGTGCTGTGTTGCTTAGTTTGTTGTTTATAAAAATATGCTCCGGCTGGAGGCATCAAACTGCCTCGCCTTAGCTATTGTCCGGTTACGCAGATCAAACCCCTAAAAATTAACTGCAAGAGGCCACGACAAAAAAAAACGGTATTCTAATGTCAGAGGCCTACGGGTGGTTTAAACTCTGACACTAGGTTGTTCATCAACCATCCACGAACGATCGTTCTGTGCGGCTGTTACTTAGCCACGAGCCCCTCTCATAAAACTAATAAGGTATAACATTGGAGAATATATATTGAAAATCAGTCGAGAGATGATTATTGTGCTTAAGTAAATATATCCATAAAATCTGCCTTCGATATAATAGCGATACTAAATGTAACTAGCAAGTCGTCATCTTCATTAGACGGGGAACACGTTTGCGGTCTCCGTACTGAGCTTGTGAGGTGCCTGAATTACGCTGTAGTACGAGATAAGGGTCCGTGAACACGGTATTGGATTTAGTGGTATGTTTCTGAAAGTGAATATTTCTTGCTTTTGTAGTACCACTAGGTACTAAAAAAGCATTATATTATATTATTATTCTGTTTTCCTTATTCATCATAATCATCATCATCCCCCTGCCCTTATCCCAATTTATTTGGGGTCGGCGCAGCATACCCATATCTGGCATGCTGCTAAAGTTTTGGCTATGTTTTATGACAGGTCGCCTGCCGTCAACCCTCTTTGGGAATGCTGTTGTTGGTGGTCACCGCCACCGATACAGTCTCCTTCTATCTGGCTATGCCATACCAAATGTTATCCATATATATATTATATGTTATCTGTTTTACTTATTATAGTTTAAAGTTTCTTCAGAACGCTCGTAAAGTGAGAAAGAAAGAAAAAAAATTATTCTGGACCAGCACAGGAAGAAAAAGAACATAACTAAAAATATTATAGAATAAAAAATAAAATGTGTTTAAATAATAACCATAACAAAATGATTAATAGATAACCTGTGCAAGGCCAAAAAAGGCTCCTATCTCAGCATAATGCTGCGACATTGATTAGAATATCGCAGCGCTGATATTCTGATAGGGCCCATCGTGATGCCACGGACAGCCACGCAACCTACATCAGCTATACATAAACATTATTAAGAGTGACAACACAGAAATAATTTATTATAAATAAATAAATCTACCAAACATAATAATATACATACACAAATCTATAAATAAAATATTTTTAGATATAATAATATATAATAAAATAGTCTTTTAATTATGTGTGTATCAAGGTATTTAAAAAATAAAATAAAAAATAATAATAACATTTGTTATTGTTGTACGCAAGTGGTTCTTATTGTACCACTTTTAGGTTCAAGATGAGGTTTATTATGCATGCGAGCTATTCACTATACATTACCATACTGCTGCGGCTCGGGGCTGCAATCCAACCTCGAGTGTAAACATTGGTAACATTGGTAATGCCTAAGATTTTAAGTAAAATTTAATATTTATCAATGGTTTTGGACTGCCTTGTTGATAGTGGTTGCAGATCTGGGTGCTGAGTTTTAATCCTGGATTCAATTCCTGGATCACGCAGTGTTATTAAGATTTACTGATAAATAATTTTGACTATCAGCCCGGTGTTTGAAATTGTCAAAGTCAAAAGTTTTTTTATTTCAAACTAGATGACCCGGTGTTGACATTCGAGGTGATACGAAATCACCTCGAATGTAAAATGTTTGACAGGAAAGTAGGTAGAACAGTTTATATGGGCAAATAAAATTGTTGTTTTTACTATGTTCCGCAATTTTTCTACATTTTCTCACCGTTTAAACCTTCCCTGGACTACGACAAACATTTCAAAACCAAAATCGCGCTAAATCGGCCCAGCCGTTCCTGAGTTTTAGCGACACAAACGAACAGCAATTGATTTATATATATATATATATAGATAGGCAAATGACATGCACTCAAGAAACGTCAAATGATTCTAGTTACTCTGGTAAAATGTGTGTGTTCAACTATGTACATGTCTGCAAACCTTTTCGGGGAATACAGGAGCGTAATGTTATGTTAATAAGACCTTTAATTTTTCAAGAATTATGAGTTGTTTTTATTAATTTCTCAGGAATAAAGTTCAGAACCTCTTTGCAATTAATTTTGTGGTAATTCAGAATGACAGCAGTAATTTGTGACTACAATCTAGATATATTTTAGGCTAGATTGAATATATTTCTTTTGGGTTTGCGTGCTGCATCCTCGGCCACACCGTCTCTTACTATCAGGCAAGTTGGTCACCAAATGTAGATCTATTTTTAATAAAAAAATAAAATATAAGCAAATATTTCGTAAGCCGAATACACAATATTCTTAATAGTATTTCACGTCTCTACGATTTATATTTGCTTTTAGAAATAAGTCGTAACTGAATATTTTTAAGCCCAAAGAATAATATGAGCTTAGTAGAATTTTTTTTTAGATATTGACATTCACTCATAATGTATTAGGTATTAGTTGTGAAGGCCGCGAAAATCATTTTTGTATTTTTTTTTTGATATTCTATATAATATATATGCTTAAGTAAATTTACTTAGTAAGTGCACATAAAAATGTTGTACTGAAGTTTCGAATGCTAAAATATCTAATATTAATAGTGCTTTCATCTTGCTAGGTGTATGAATTTGGGATATAAAGGAATAAATCGGGTTATTAGTATAATATAATCATATTCGTAAAAAAAAAACTGCCTTGTTTGTCTAGTGGTCCCAAGCGCGACTGCTTAGCATAAGATCTCGGGTTCGATTCTCAGGTCAGGCAAAGTATTATTGGGTTTTCTGTTAGAAACTAGAGTATATAGATAGCAATAAGGTCACCACGTAGAACTATTACATGGGACATAACAGCATTAGGGAAATGTGGGTGTACAACTGTGTACACCTTTGCCTACCCCTTGGGGAAAAAATGGCATGGTGATGCTATATGATGTAAAAAAAAAACTAGTAATTCAGGATCATTGGTCTTTAGGTACGGTAGTAAAACTGCTTTTATTTCAATGGAATAAGGTCAAAATCAAAATGTTATTAAAATCAAGCGTCTATAATATAGCTCAATAGTTTCGATGATTTAAATGTTTTCAATGTAATTGCATTCTTTACGACATTGTATTAGCTGCAAAGTTAGTCATGTCGGTTCGGTCACCCGTATAGGGACTGATTTGATAGCAATAACGTCGCCATAAGACGTGTTAAAATATGGGAGAAGAATTCGCGGTGGTGAGCAGAGGTCGAGATGGCTTAGTGGTCAGAGCGCCTGGAGTATTCATCCTGGAGGCGCAGGTTCGAATCCTGTTTTCAATTAATTTATAATGCTTAGTAAAAGGGTTAGGTACTCCTCCCATGACTGTTACACTCCTACACTAGTTATAATAAACCAAAACCTTTCGTGAGCATGTTCATAAATATAGATCTAATGTAAATGTGTGAATGTTTGAAATGTATAAAAAAATTATTGACGAAAAATTTCTTTCAGTGTGATTTTGGTGGTGGCCTCTTAAATCAAACTTATTCATTAATACTTAATATTCACCAGCTTGTGTGAAAGTTTGAAACCAAGAGATCTTTTAAACATTACTTATTAAAAAGCTGATCACAACATGACAAAACCCAAAAATAAAATACGTCCTCGTTCCTGCGTCTGACTCACAATTATAAATCACATTAAGGGTCCTAGTATTTAATACAAAAAACTGGGTTTTAAATACCACCAGTGGAGATAGTCCTCGGCTACTCTCATTCAAATAAAACCTTCCTCTATTTCTTAAAAAATGTGACTTTAAAAATTCTGAAACAAACTCAGAGAGCCACTCATAATTTAAAAAGAATAAATTCAAAACTACTCCAGCTAATCCACCAACCAGCCAGCTTGCTTCGAAATTCGAATATTAAAATCCATTCCAGAAGCGAGGGGCGGTTACACGGAATTCCAAATTTAAATTGTCCAGTGCATTTGCATAGACGCAGCTGTCACACATTTCCATTTCGACTGGGTTATCTTTAAGCGGCGGACGGCTTTTGGCAGTCGATAATAGACCCGTTCTATGGTGAACGGATTCGAATAGCTCCTTTTTTGTATTGAGTTTTTTTTTTTTTTTTTCTAGAGTATGGAAATGAACTCTGATTTCAAATTATAAAATTCTTTGAATTATTCGAGAGAGTTTAGATCGGCAATTGATCAGAGAAGTTGAATTTTTATACTTATACCTAAGTATATTAGGATGAGAGGGCCCGCAATCGTGTTTCGAATTATGGAACTGATCATTGAAGTTCGGCGAGATTCGATTGAATTGGTTGCCTGTAAGCGACAGGTCAAGCTTTGTCGTTGATCCAAATTTCCTAATACAGCCATGACGGTTAATTTACGTTACTCCAAAATATTGCTTTTCAATTAATATTGTTTTGAAAACTTGTAGTTTACTAAGTTTAACTTAACAGAAACTAATATGCACACAATAAAAATAATTATATTACGATAAATATTAAAATTACACTACAATTAAAAACAAATAAAACCAGTCTCCAAATTATAAACAGATAAAAATAAATTTTCATTTACTATACCGCTTCTAAAAATCGAAAAAAATAATACAAATAAATATGGCGTCACTTTTTTCGCTGCATTCTTGACGCAACAACGGATTTCCCGGAACAATCAATTGTTTATTTGTACGCTAGAAAGTGGGTTTTATTTGAAATAGCTGGATGGACTATCGATATACGATATTCCAGGTTTTCGGTCTACATTTTAATACTGGCATCGATAACAAGCGGTTAGTATTCTTTTTTTAAAGTTCGATTTCTAAACGCTTTGTTTCGCGTTTTTTTTTGTTTTCGGCTCTGTTTCACTCATCTATTCCGTTTAGTTTAAAAATGGTATTGATTCTGGTGTTGAATATTAGAGAATTGCATATATATTTTATTTAGAACAACTATAAGAGCGAGAAAGAACGAATTAAGCCCCTCCCCGTTAATTAAAATTAAATTAACGGGGTGAAACCGAATTACGGTTCCACAGGCTGAGTGTTAGTTTCCGACATCCACGCGGCGAAGTTGCGGGCACAGCTAGTTCTACATAAGATGATGAGTCATCTTAAGTCTACTGTCCCCGCTTCCATAGTCAAACTAATACGGTTTTATGGGACTTCGTTTTAATAATTAAGATTTATATTTTTATTAAGAATTTTATTTATACTATTACTACTTCATTGGTCTAGCGGTCGCAAGCGCGGCTGAGCGTAAGGTCCTGGGTTCGGATCCCAGGTCAGGCCAAGTGTTATTGGGTTTTCCTGTTAGGAAATTCTCAGTAGCCGCCCGGAGTCAGAAAGTTGGTGGTGTGACACGGAACACGTGCTTCGGAGAGCGCGTAAAGCCGTCGGTCCAGCGCCTGATCACTTTCCGGTCGTGTCGGATTGCCGTCCCATTGGATAAAAAAAGGCTCGGAAACGCACTTGTGACTCCTCTGGGGTTACGGGTGTCCATGGGCGGCGGTAATGGCTTACCATCAGGCGAGCCCTCTGCTCGGTTGCAACCAATTCCATAAAAAAAAAGAGAGTGAAGGAAGAGGGAGTGCACTTGTGTTTGCGCATACACTTGTGCACCATATCTCCTGCGTACTTGGCTAATCTCCATTAAGATAGGCCGCCGTGACCGAAACACGGTCGGGAGGAGTATTATTATTGAATTCAAACGGGACTTAATCGCGCTAAAATTATAATATTTATTTACCTCGATGATTATAATTTTAGCGCGATTAAGTCACGTTTGAATTCAATAATTATGTGTTCGAATCGCGAATGTTTAAAAAGTACTGTATTATTATTATTATTAAGATGTTTCTGTGTATTTTAAATATTAAATAAATTAGATTTCATATAGGCCAATTTTCATGCTTACCTAAGTAACTAACTTTTACATAACATCTCGTGGTTCTAAACGTTACGATATTACGTCACTCGGTTAAAACGGCACTGCTGTGACGGCTGTCAATTTTGTCACGGACCGATTCATTTAGCCGACCCGAATGTAACACACTCGTATTTGCTCGAAAAAGTCCAATGTAAATACAGGCTATAAAATCTACACCACTTTGTGTAACTGAATTGAGAAATGTTTCTGGAATTAATAAAGGTGTTGATTTTTAGCACTATCTATTTAAATAAAAATGAAACCCTATTTACCTTGGTCACGCCATAACCTGAGAACGGCTGCACCAAATTGGATAATTATTTTTTTGTTGTGTTTATCATTGTCAGGACAAAGTTTTTCATCGTGTACGGAAACTTTTTTACTGGGGCGGGTGAAACCGCGGGGCACAGTTAGTCACTACATATTATAAAACAAAGTCCTCCGCCGCGTCTGTCTGTTTGTCTGTTCGCGATAAACTCAAAAACGAAGGCACCGATTTTCATGCTGTTTTCATATATACATTGGCTAAAGTATAATGATATTTGTTAGAGGTGTCGGATTTTTTTTTTACAACCAAAACGCTGCCTATATATGCCTGCCCTTTGACATATAACAAAATAATGTATGGTGGAATTGTGTATCATATATAGATCTACGGAAAAGTTCGCGATGGCATATGTCTATCTCTTAAGGATGACATACTATATCCAATTTAATACTTAAAAAAATGGGTAATTATAAAGCGGTAATTGGAAAGTGGGAACGGGATCAAAATTTCATGATTACTTTTGGTCGCGATATCCGACATCCACGCGGGCGAAGACGCGGGCATCAGCTAGTTACATATGTTTACGTTATCACTAAAATAAAATATAGTTTAAGTTATGCAGTGATAACGCAGCTTTATACTAGTAAATTATTTTTTTAATCGGTTAATTAGTTTTATAATTATATCATTACAAACAAACAAGCAAAAACTTTAATCTTTCCTCTTTATAATATTAGTATAGATATAGAAGTATAGATTAGTACCTCTGCGTTCATCTGCACTCCGTAACATTAATAGCCTGAGTTCATCCACTGTTGCGTGTAAGATTACAAAAAATTTAGTCAAATTTAGGCACCAGTCGCTGGAGAGTAGTCAATCATCTTCAGCTACTAGCCTTAGCCTGCGGGCGGTGGACTTGAGTAGTATTGCACCCGACCACTGGCAGTACCGGGGAAGCAGCGAACCGCGCTTCTTTGGAGTACGAGTATCTATGCAAGTCAACTATGGCCAGCTAGTACAAATGAAAGGGTACCTACTTTTTGATAGACCATAAGCAAGTAGGTTATGGTATATCAAAAAGTAGGTTGCGTTAAATGCAGTTGCGGTTCTAGGACCACGGTAAAAGTTAGTGGTTTTTTTTGTCGGTGGCCACAGCATCTATGATGGATTTTTTACACATAAAATATGGAAACCAAGTATGCGACCTGCCGTATACTTGGTTTCCACATTTGTTGCCACAAACACTTATGGACGCTAGAAATACCAGGGTCCCCCCCAGGGGTTCCACCTTGTCGTGGTGGGGGGGCTCTAGTAGCCGTGGCTTGGTCACCCACGGTGAAGCTAACGGCCGCTCCTCTGGGCTTTGCCTTCAAGCCCATGTTGGAGCGGCGCCGGCGTAGGTAGCGGGCCTTATGAGGGGTGTCGCAACTGAGGTGGGCTGCGGTGTCGTATGGGCGGCACCGCAGCTGAGAGATGGGGGCCGCGGCGGGAGAGGAGTGCTGGTATTGCGAGGCGCCGCTCTCCCTATCCTCTGCGGCCGTAGTGGCAGGCGGCGGGGCCACAGACCTGACCCGTCGCAGAGGACCTTGGGCGTCCAGACACGGGGTTGTCTCCGAGGTGGTTGCGGCACGCCATGTGTCTGGTGTGCCGTAGCGGGGGGGTGCAATACCCAACCCCGTGAGGGAGTCCGGCAACGAACGGCCGCGGGCGGGTTCGCGGTTGTGTGCGAGAGCGTTCCCGCGTCCCGCCCTCAAGCGGCTGTGGAGGTACACTGTGGAGTTTTAGTGAGTTCGAGTCCCACATAACCGCTCTGTCCCCCCGTGTCAGAGCGGAACGCGAGGGCATTTCTCAACATAAAAAAAAAATGGAATTCCAGGGTTCTCTTGTGCGTTACTAATCAACAGGACCTCTTTTGACGTCAATTTTGAAGAGCTCCATATTCACTATTTCTTCTTCAGGCATCGTTTTCTCATTGCCCACAATCGTAGCTCCTTAGTGGTGTTTATAATAGTTTCACGCCTCATTTTCGCGAAAAGTGATAACTAACTGGGACTTAATGTCTTATCAGAGAAAGGTACTGCAGTACTGAAACCTCTGCCCATCCCTTCGGGGAATACGGGCGTTATGTTATGTTGAATATTATGCCAATTCCTATCGGCAGTGGCATGGAGCGTGATATCCACGGAAGAGTCTAGGCAATCAATCAATCTGCCTAGCCTTTTCCCAATTACTTTGGCTTCGAGTCAAACCGGATACAGCTTAATACCAGTGTTTAACATGGAGTGACTGCGTATCTGATCTCTACAACTAGTAGATGGATAAAATCCCGTGGTATGACTGGTTGTCAAAATTTCAGGCCTCTGACTACCCGTAACGGCTGTCATAAATCTTAATTTGACAACCGGGACCGACGGATTAACGTGCTCGCCGAGGCACGGAGGGATCTCGGTATGAAATTATAGTCACAGACAGACCGTGGCAAGCGCAGCTTAACCTCGATCTATCGATCGGTGCGGCAGTTAGTTAGCCACGAGCCCCTTGAGGAAAAGTCTAGGCATATTGAATAAAATATTAATAAAAGACACTGTCCCAACATCCCCAAAGACTTAGCTCGGCGGTTACAGAGTTCAGTATAAGTTTGGGATCGTGGATAACTTTGTTCGTTAAACACGGATTGTTTACAGAACAAACATTACTTTGTACAGTGTACTGACATATAAAATGCTCAAAATTATCTTAGCATTTAAAAATTAATTATAATCACATATCAATCTATTTAAAGTGTACAACTCGGCCCCCACAACATTTATTGAGACATAATAACATAAATAATATTAAAATAATCGTGGTTACGGGCCTGCCTCCTGAGCCGCAGTTCAAACCTAGCATGTACCAATGTGACTTTTTCAATGTCATATGTACTTTCTTAGTTAATCTAAGACATCACAGACATACGGTGAAGGAAAAACATCCTAAGGAAACCTGGACTTGGTAGTCTGAAATCGCCAACCCGCAGTGAGCTAGCGTGGTGATCAAAGCTCGTGCCTTCTCTGTATGAGAGGAGGCCCTTGCCCTGCAGTGGGACAGTTATGGGCTGGTTATTTATTTATTTTTATTTATAATAACATAAATGAACAATATTTGGATTGCCCTGAGCATGCGCTTCTGAACATTTTTAGGACGCCTCGCAAAGCATGAGAGATTACTATGGACAACTTTAGGTGCTTTTGAAGTTAAAACAAGGCGTGTGTAACTCATCACAGATACGACTCACTGATCTGAAACATTGAGGTGTTCCAGAAGACTGGCTGAGTAACAATCTTCTAAGCGTATCATTTGGAACTGAAACATTATATTGCTCTATACTCCGTGAAATACGTCACTCGAGATCACGAGCAAGTCCGTACTCGCTTCGCTCACAAATTCAGACTCAAAATAAGCGGCAAACATAATACAATCTTAACAAGAGGGAGAAAGATATGAAATGATATGTATGTCACATTCTTATCCCACAGTAGTTTTTCCGCGACGCGACATAATAAACGTAACATTTCATATTCTATATCTTTTGATCCTATGTTCCAGATGTTTCAAATGAAACATATCAGTGTTTCGGAATATTTCAGTGACCCAGGTGCAAATGCTCCATTCGCAAAAATGATAAACTTTGCCCACTTAACATAACATAGCATCACGTCTGTCCTGCCCTGAGGGCATTGGAACTGACAGAGGTGTACACAATTGTTCACCCAAATTTCACCAATGCTGTTATTAAGACCCATGTAGCATGTAGTGAGCCTATTACCATCAACCGGGCACAATTCCAGACTCCAGACTGCTACTGAGAATTTTCTTAAAACCCAATAACCCGAGCCGGCAAAACGAACCGAGGATCAGCAGTTGCGCTCAGGACCACTAGATCAACGAAAACTTTGCCTTGATTTTTGGTAGGCGAATATCTTACGGGTTTGCATCAATAACATGCTCATTTCCCATAGACGTAGCAAAATGTTTGGTTTGGTTCCATAGTTTTAAGTTTTGACTTCTGTCGGCGGTATCCGTCTGCCTCTTTTTACATGGCTGTCCAAAAAAAATGAGTATTTTAGAGTTCATGTAAGAATGTATGTTTGTAAGTTTCATTATTTCACCATAACATCTTATCAGTTTTTTTTCATATTAATTATTGTTCAATGACTCTGCAGCAGACCTGAACAGCTCAGGACTAAGGGCTCTGTTCGAGTTCGAAACTAGTCAGGCGATCCCGAAGAATGCACGTGAGTAATAACTGTTGAACAATAATTAATAACTTTAAATGGCTAGACCGATTTACATGTATGAGGATCTGTGAGAATCTTTACATATCCAATTAAGATTTAAAAAAAAATGTGTATATGTATAGCTATGTTACACAAAAAGGTGTGAAATAAAAGAAGATCACAGATGCAGCCTACTTTTAAATTATTCTATATTTTTAACCGACTTCCAAAAAGGAGGAGGTTATCAATACGGCTGTACTTTTTTTTATTGATTTTTTTATGTTTGTTACCTCAGAACTCCGACATTTATGAACCGATTTGGAAGATTTTTTTTTTAATTTGAAAGGTTATACCTTCAGATTGGTTCCCTTGAAATTTTATGAAAATTGGTTTGGTAGTTTGGTATTTAAATCAAAATAACTGAAAAATATAACATCATCGAAGTAAACGAAATGGTGTATTTTGCTTTCTTGTGGCTTTCCAGTGGTGGTTACGGACTCTAGAATAGTTCTAATGAACTGCCTATTTTCCAGCTTCATCATCAGATGATGATGATGAAACCGAAAGATAAGCACCGGAAGTCCGTATTTTTTTTTGGTATTTAATACTTTTTAGTGTAAGCCCGCATTCTCAAACGTCTCTTTTTACACGACTGCCCAAAAAAGGAGTGTATCTAAGTATGTATGTATGTAAGTATGTTTGTGAGTTTCTTTACCTATTCCACCATAACTTCTAAATGCCTGAACTGATTTCGATGTATGGGGTATCGTTAGAATCCTTACATTGTCCCGTGAGTAACACAGGCTAGTCAAATTAGAATTTAATTTTTTAATTAATTTCACCTTGTTTTACGCAGTTCACTACTCTCTTTTGAAATAGCCTTAGATCTAGATTTCCTACTTTGATATAGGCGTTTCCCGCTTCTTTGCTCGTCTAAATTAAATGGCCCTGTCTCATATGGACAGCGCGTTGAGTAGGTCTACCCATATTCGTTTCCGATATATCAGCTATGTAATGCAAGATTCACTAAAAAGTAAGAAATAAAATAATTTTAACAAAAAAAAAGAATCGACACCAAAAAAATAATTGTATTATTTACTTACTTCAATTCACATACAATTTTTTTATTTTTTATTTAGAGGATTCTGTATAAAATCAATTTATTAGGACAATAATATACAATTATTATTATTTTTGGAGTCGGTGCCAACAAAGGATTACAAACGTGTAAGTACATTCATGAAGTAGCGTATTACGTAACTAAGCTGTCGCTTTAGGCAGTTGTTGTGTTCATTTATAAATAGGTTCAATTATGTATTTTTATATTATCGTAATAAAAATGATGGTTAATGTACCTTTAAATATACTTTGCAAATTTTAGGAAACTTCCTTAATATTTTTAAAGTTTGGCTGGCACCGACTCCAAAAATAATAATAATTGTTTATTATTGTCCTGATAAATTGATATTATTCAGAATCCTCCAAATTTAAAAAAAAAATTGTATGTAAATTGAGTAAGTAAATAATACAATGTTTTATTTTTACTTTTTAGTAAATTTTTAATTAACAGAAATATTTTTGGAGTCGGTTCTATTTTTTGTTAAATATTATTTTCTTTTTAATTTATCGTCTTCTAATATACAAAAATCTCGTGACACAGTGTTTGTTATCGAACTCCTCCGAAACGGCTTGACCGATATTTATGATTTTTTATGTATATTTGGTAGATCTGAGAATAGGTCGTAGGCAATTTTTTATACCCCTAGGTGATAAGGGTGGCCCTATCCAGAAGATGTATATAACAGAACAACGTTTGCGGGGCACAGCTAGTATTATTATATTACAAAAACTGGGAACAAGTTATTTATTCGCGACGTCCCTAAGGACTGAACTCTTCGGGTTACAGAGTTCAGTACAAAGTTCTGGATCGCGGATAACTTTGTTACTTATACACGGATTGTTTGCGGCGCGATGCTTTAATACACTCGACACATTGCAGCTAAGAAGGAACTTATCGAAGAAGGACGGTAATTATAGTATTGATGATTGAATAAATTGTGGTATCGATTATTGTATCGAATATTGTATCGATTATTGTATCGATGATTGTATCGATTATTGTATCAATTATTGTATCGACATAACTGAGAAATCGATTCGAGCAACAATCGTTAACAGGAAAGGCAAAAGAAAGGCGAATACTTTTTTTATGTTTTTAATAAAATGCGAAAATGAAACCGATTAACACAATTGAAAAACACGCCTGCCACGTTTATACGAAAAAGTGATTTTGTTTTCGTATTCAGTATTTATTTGTGTTCCATAGCTACTACATATGTTATTATATTTTAAATCTTACTAGACTATGTAATCCGAGAAAATTCAACGATTTTTACGATTTAGAAGCTGGGTGGATTGAACAATAACAAAAATACATACATGAAATCTAAAAACATAACACTCCTTTTTTGGGCAGTCGTGAAATGTTTTTTCCCAGTTTCCAGTCGAATGACTATCACATGAGAGTGAGACTCGATACCGTAAATAATAGGTGGAAGGTGACCTGCACGTCAACTTCCCTTCGGGAATACAGCCAAGCAGGTACAGTCAGCAAAATTAATAGGTTAGCATTTAAATAGTGTTTGGTGAATTAATACTTTCTATAATTGTTTATTCAGGTTGAACAGAGAATATTTTCAATAATAGCATTTTGATAAATATTAAATAGTAATATAAGCTCTTGTGATAAATTAATTTAAAAATAACTAAGTGTAAACCTATCTAATTTGCTGACTGTACTTAAATCTATATATATAAAAATGAATCCCTATTTCCCTTGGTCATAACTTGAGAAAGACTGCACCAAATTGGATAATTCTTTTTTTGTTGTGTTCGTCATTGTCTGGACAAGATATTTTTTATCGTACTCGAAAGATTTTTGATAAGTTTTTTTTTTGGTGGGTGATACTGCAGGGCACGGCTGGTAAATGAATAAAATCTTAATTTATATACATAAAGTTATTAAATTAAAAAAAAAAACACATCGAAATACCTCCTCCAATTTTATCTACATCAGTAACCAACGCGTGTCTTAGGCCCTCAGAGTTCCTTCACTTACAAGATTAGGTACAACAAGTAAGTTTCAAGTGAGTTGCGTCAAAGGTCGCGGGTTCAAGCCCCGTTCTTGTCTATTATTTTTTCAATGTTTCTTTGAAAAATAGAAATTAATATAGGCATTACATGGCCTCAACATGTATTAAAAAATATAATTATATATGATTTATAAAGGATTGGGATGTTGTTCGGCGATTTACAACTGCAAAGTGGTAACGCTGAGTTTAGTAAATCTGTAAATGATTACTAGATAAATATCACCAGGCGTCTCCTTAAGACGTATACAAAGAGGATTGAAAATTCAATAGGTTTGAACACGACAAGGTAGCTCAGTTGGTAGAGTGATGACACGCGTCAAAGATCGCGGGTTCAAGCCCCGTTCTTGTCTATTATTTTTTCAATGTTTCTTTGAAAAATAGAAATTATATACATAAAGTTATTAAATTAAAAAAAAAACACATCGAAATACCTCCTCCAATTTTATCTACATCAGTAACCAACGCGTGTCTTAGGCCCTCAGAGTTCCTTCACTTACAAGATTAGGTACAACAAGTAAGTTTCAAGTGAGTTATGTTAACAAGGTCATTTTGGGGGTCTTTTTTAAGTTTCCCTCGCCCTATGGGATTAGGGGAAGGAAGGGGAGTGATTGATGAAATGATAATGGAATGTGGTGGTCGTAAAATATTGTGATGGTATTTAAATTAAGTGTTTATTTTGGTATGATCGAAATTGATGTGTTTTTAATCAAATTACTTCTTCTTTTTTCACAATTTTTTAAGATAATATAGTTTTAGAATTGTTCAGTCCCAAAAATCCTAGGATTGCGAAATTGAATCCCGAAATTTTCGGAATTGGAATAGGGCTGAATCGAATCTTTTAGACCGAACATAACATAAATAACAAAAATTCTCTATTGCACACCAAAACTACAAAAATGACAGGAACACTTACATAATAAATAAGTTCAATTGGCGGTATTATCGTACTTCAGCGATCTCTTCCAGTCAATCAAATGAAAGGTGGAGAAGTGATTTGTAACGCACAAGGGGCAGCGCGCAGTGCAGGCCCCTTGTGCAGAATGGTGTAGGCCCCTAACTTGGTTTAGCAACGGCAATTATTTGACAAAATCCAGAACTAATGGCTTACCGTGCCCTCTGAAGCACTGAGACGGTGAGATAAAAATGATAACTAAGGCTTACCCATCTACGCGTCAAGGGTTGCTAAACTTCAACGATCGTTTACTCACTACAATTTTGACGCAGTGCAGACAATGGACGCAAGAATTCAATTTTCATAAGTTGGAAAAACTTGGTTTATAATTAATGAGTTAAGTAACTGACAAACGAAGTTTTATATTTCTCATCAGAAATTTAATACAACAGCGTGGTGGGCAAAAGTCGAACAACCAGTCACACAGACTTCCCATAGATATAATGATATAAATAATCCACCACAGATAAAATATAATAAGGTTGATTAACAAAATAGGTTAAAGTACACAGTCGTCGCTTGTGTCTGTGATGTAGTAGTGTGCTATGGGCTGTGAAAGTCTTTAACAAAATATATAAACACTGCACTGTTCTTATCAAGTGAAAAGCTGGTGGCTAAGTACCAGCCGCAGAGATCGATCGATCGAGGTTAAGCTGTGCTTTCGGCGGTCGGTCTGTGGATTGGTGAATATCATTTCATACTATGGAGGGCGACACCTCTCCGTGCCACGGACAGCACGTTAAGCCGTCGGACCCGGTTGTCAAATTAAGTTCTATGACAGCCGTAACTTAACGTTACCTTAACTAAATCCAATCAATCTGACTTGACGGACTTAACGGTCAAAACGGATGCAGCTTAGTACCAATATTTTATATGGAGCGACTGCCTAACTGACCTCAACAACGCAGTTACTGGGTATTACGATATCTCGTGGTATGACTGGTTGAAGACTCCCAGTATTCTCGCTAGTCAGAAGACTGAAAGTCTTCAACCAGTCATTTTATTTCAATTTTGTCGCTCTGTCAATTTTAATATCTATATTATTGAAGTCGATTAAATAAAATCAATTACTGCATGCACGAACAGTCGAGAAAGGATCGATATTTTTTTGTTGTGTTTGTCATTGTCAAGAAAAATAAATACTGACATATTATTTAACAATATACCTAAAAGAATACTGGTATTAAGCTGCATCCGATTTGACTGTAAGCCGACCCCAATGTCATTGGGAAAAGGTTAGGTAGATTGACTGTTTTTAACAAGTCTATAATACATTAAAACAGCGACAGATAAATCTTTAAAAAACATTAACGCATGCTTAGCGAACTCTAAAGTTATAATTTTAAATGTAAAATTAATACGGTTCTGAGCATGATTCGAACCTGCGCCTCCCGGATAAATATTCCTGGCGCTCTGATCACTAAGCCATCTTGATCTCTGCTCACTACCGTGAATTCTTTTTCCACATTTTAACACGTATAGGGACTGAATAGATAGCAACGACGGCACCAAAAGACTTGTTAAAATGTGGAAGAAGAATTCACGGTAGTGAGCAGAGGGCGAGATGGCTTAGTGGTCAGAGCGCCTGGAGTATTTATCTGGGAGGCGTTAATTAAGTCAGGTTTACTAAAGTATGAAAACCAAAAGTCACCCATCTAAACTAAGTAGATATACCACAAAGGAAAACCTTGAAAGTGTTACACATACAAAGTGCGCTAATTACTGAAGTAGTGCGATAAAGCACGCGCCGGAACACGTTACTCAGTGTTCGATGGTTTACTTTGTAACTTGTTTGTGAGAGGGAGCCATGAAGGCAATATCTGTTGTCTTTTTTCATGTATGGAAAGTTAATCATGTCATCAGCTAGAAAGAAATAAAGATTACACAGCGTTTAATAGAAATCGTGTTCATACGAACAACTTTTACTTCTTTTTCTTATCGTGTGGTTCTCAAACTCAAACTATTTTATTATTATTTCAGATTGACCATATTACAGGCCCTTATGAAAAGTCAAAGCTAGGTGCAGAGGTTGATAAAGAACCTATTGTCAGAGTTTAAACCACCCGTTCAAACTCTGACGTCAGATCTCTGACATGACTTTACATAACATCGAGAATATCTCTCAGGTGTGCTGGTTTCGTCACGATGTTTTCCTTCACCTTTATAAGCAAGTGATTATTAATTTATAATACGCACATTACTTCGAAAGTCAGTGGTGCGTGCCTTGGATTCGAACTTGTGACTTTTGACTGGTCAGTTCAACTGTTATACCGCTAGGCTATCACTGCTATCCTGTACAACAACTTTTACTATAAACAAACTATGAAAGCGTGACAAAAAAAAAACAGCTGCTTCGTAGAAATGTTCATACCTGCTCGATTCAAATATATGATGACTGCTACCTCTAACGTCCTGGGTTCGAACCCCGATGGCTTATTGGTCAGAACGCCTGGAGTATTTATCCGGGACGCGCAGGTTCAAATCCTGCTTGCGACCGCATTCTTTTTCCATTTAAAGTTGTACCTTTAAAAAATACCGGGTATTTAATAAAAAAGATGGCTGTCGCTATATGAAACCACTTCATGTTAATATGACCCAGTGTTAAATTTATATTGAGGACCAAAATGACGTTATCTTAATGCAAAGTAGCGAATAATGAAGCAGTTGCAGCCCGCTGCAATCTCTGGTCAGTGAAGGATCGTTGAGATTTGTCAACGATTGTTGCGGTCAGGTTAAGTGTCTGTTGCAAGCATTTTCATCTGTGAGTTACAGCTACGAAAGCAGCCAAGTCAAGCTACGAAATTCATTAAATCCATCTTACAGCTAATTTTTTTTAAACATTTCCCCACACCAGTAATTTCTTCTCGTGTCGTGGGTTACAGACTTATATCTCACATGCACACACACCCAGACCCGGAACAATTATCTGTAGATCACACAAATATTTGCTCCGTGAAGGAATCGAACCTGCGACGCGCGGCGCAGCAGTCGGTCTCTCGACCATTCCGCCAATCGCGCCGTCAAATCAAGTTGTCAATTTGCTATATAATACGGTAGTTTTTAGCGAGGCACAACTGTTCGCGTTATTTTCGAGGTATGTTTCATTAAAGTCGCTTCAAATAGTTTTTTTTTATTTACCACAAGCCATCTCGACTTAGTGGTCAGAGCGACTGGATTATTTATTTATCCGAGAGGCGCAAGTCCGAATCCTGCTCATGTCCGTATTCTTTTTCCATTTAATATAATAACTTTGGAGGTCGCTAAGCATGTGTTAATTCTTTTCAAAGATTTATCTTTAATTTGTTAAGTTAGTTAATTATGTAGAAGCTTTGTATAATATTTATTTTTCATTATAACATAACAGCATCACGCCTGTATTCTTCGAAGGGGTAGGCAGAGGTGTACACTATTGTACACCCACGTTTCATTAATGCTGTTGTGAAGTTCCATGTAATAAGTGGTGAGCCAATTACCATCAACCTGGCACAATTCCAAACTCCGAGCTGCTACTGAGAATTTCCTAACAGAAAAACTCAATAACACTTTGCCCGAGCCAGGAATCGAACTTGAGACTCCTGCTCAGTAGTCGCGTTTGGGACCACTAGACCAACGAGGCAGTTGATTTTTCATTATATAACACATCAACACGGTCTAGGGATATTTTTAAAAAAGCGAATTACTATCAATATGTTAATTATTTATATGACATGTATATATTTAAAAGATACGTTATTTAATATTCTACCATTTTCTAGTAATGGTTAAGGTACTTCGATTAAAATTTCAGGATTTTATGGAAAAAAAATGAAGCATAGACGGAAACCGTATATGAATTAACTTTTAATTTATGAGTAAAAACTGAAAAAAATAGAAAAATCATTTAATTTGTGTTTATAAACTTGAAGTTAGTAGTCTGAGAAAGCGCCCATGATGTTCATAACACATCGGCAACGATTCGGCATGCTCAGAACAAGGTTGTCAATGTCTTGCTGCGGAATATTGTCTCATGTCCTTCTGAGGTGCGCAAAAAGTTGATCTTCTGTAGCCAGATTTTCAGGAACTTCCTTCAGAGCTCTTCTTTGCAGCATATCCCAAGCGTGCTCAATGGGATTTAGATCTGGCGATTGAGCAGGCCAGTCTAAGGCCCTAACATTGTGTGTATGTAACCAAGCTGCTACCGTTCTCGCCGTGTGTGCCCGGGCATTGTCGTGCATGAGCAGGAAATCTTGCCCCATTTGTGTTCTGTGGGGCAAGATTACGGGCCCCAGCACCTGTTGGACGTATCGTTCTGCCGTCATATTGCCCCGCACCCAAACGAGATCCGTCCGTCCTCCAAGACGAATTCCTGCCCAAACCATAATTGTTCCTCCTTGGTATGGGTGAACTTCCTGAGGGTTTTGAAGACGGCTCCATCGTCCAGGAACTCGCCAAACACGCGTCCTTCGTGAATCTGGATGGAAGCCGGACCTGGATTCATCCGTGAACAGAACATTGGACCATTGTTCACGGCCCCAGTCCACGTGGTTCCGAACCCATTCTAATCGTCGTCCACGATTGCCTCTCCGTAATGGTGGGACCCGGAGTGGTCTACGAGAGCGTAGATTGCTTTCATGCAGTCGCCTTCTTACAGTTTGGTCACTCACAAGCACTTGGTGTTCCACTCGCAGCCTTTGGACCAGGACCAATTGAGTCGCCGTTGCATTTGGTTGAGCTCGCGCAGTAATTTGCAAAAATCGGTCTTGTCTGGGGGTAGTGATGCGACTTGGCCCCCGGTGCCTCTCCGCTACTTCACCTGTGGCACGGTAGCGTGTCCACAATCTTGAAATTACATTTTGGTGGGTCCCTATGGCCTCAGCAACATTACGCTGAACAGACCCAGCTTCCAGCATTCCCACAGCTCGTAACATCTCCGCCCTCGTCAAATGTTGGCGTTGCATGGCTACAATACCTCAATTTTAACTTTATCTTTCGTTTAATAAATTAATTTTAAACAAAAAATAAAAACCGCCTTCCAAAATCTACTACCTACACTAAAAAGTTTAAAATAATATCAAAATTTGCTTATAATAAAATAATTTTAAAATAACAATATATAATAATAATCTGTTAATTTTGCAGTCGGTGCCTGTACTGGGAGAGGGTTATTGTTTTCCTCTTGTTAGTCACTTATGTTCGTTGTGCTGTGGTTATGTTACCGGCCTTTGTATCTGGTTGTAAACCCCACATACATCAGGCACCGACTCCAAAATTAACAGATTATTATTATATATTGTTATTTTAAAATTATTTTATTATAAGCAAATTTTGATATTATTTTAAACTTTTTAGTGTAGGTAGTAGATTTTGG
This sequence comes from Xylocampa areola, assembly GCA_935421205.1. NCBI lineage: Eukaryota > Metazoa > Arthropoda > Insecta > Lepidoptera > Noctuidae > Xylocampa > Xylocampa areola. Next base: position 9,530,750 of record OW285223.1, read on the forward strand.
AAGGCGGTTTTTATTTTTTGTTTAAAATTAATTTATTTTAGTCTTTTTAGTTTTAAGTCTAATATATATATTGTATAGGTCATCTATAAGTTTGTATACTTCATACATAAGTTAATTTAGTTATTTAATAATATGGGTAGGCCTTCGAAAGCCGCTAGGACTTAATAACTGCATCGGTGAAATGTTTGTGTACAACAGTGGACACTTCTGCCTACCCCATCGGGCAATACAGGCATGATGCTATGTATGTATTGAGTGGCATGAACTATACATGAACATGCGATTACAGCAATTGCGAGTGATTTGCTGTGATTTATTGAAGAGTTCCATCGTCTAACTTCGAAGATCTTCATCAGATCTTCACTAAATTGAAATGGGACCACCTCTGGGGACTACTCTTTCAAACAATTATATCGACGGACATACATACAAAACAAGGTAGCTACTGTAAAACGTTGAGGAGTTCCCTTGACTGTCCTTCGTCTTCATCATCAGACCCCTAATGACAGTCACAACCTATCTAGGTGTAAAGTTCTCATCAATACAAATTAATCAAGCCCAAACACCAGGTAATTGCTGTAAATCGTTAAAGAGTTCCCTAGATCGTCTTTCGGCTCCATCATCAGATCGACTCCAGACCTTCATTAAATAGTAGTGCTTTAAAATACTTAATGAAAAAATTAACAAATGCACTAGTCGCCCCTACGATTTTCGAAGGTTTCCCTCGATTTCTCGGGGACTCATCATCAGATCCTGGTTTCCTTACCATGGTACCACCGTTGGGATATCTTCTTTCCAACAAAAAAAGAATTATCAAAATCGGTTCATAAACGACGAAGTAATCCCCGAACACACATAAAAAAAAAAAAAAAAAAAATATATATACGGTCGAATTGAGAAACCTCCTCCTTTTTTGGAAGTCGGTAAAAAATGAAAAAAAAACTGTAACTAAATGTAATTCGTATTGTTTTCTAAATTTCGCACAAATGAAAATTCCCTCTCCTACACATCAAGACATTTTTATGCCACCGAAACAAAAGAATTTTCAAAAATTTGAATTTGGAATTTGTCTGAGATAAATTACAAACAAATCGGTGTATAAAAGATTCCAATGTGGCCAGTACTTTTCGAGTTATTTAATTGAGTATGAAATATCCCTAGACCGTGTTGATGTGTGTATCATGAAAATGCCTAAATAATTTTATTTTCATTCCATTTTGCTTCTAGACCAATTCTTTCAATGCATTTATCTGATAAGAAAGCTAATATTACAGCCATAAAAACTTTATTTACTAACTAGCTGTGCCCGCGACTCCGTCCGCGTGGATGTCGTAAATTAACACCATGTCGTGTATGAACACAAATTCATAATAATTAACAATATGTTCGTCCTGATTCTTTAAATTGGCATAACTTTTTTATTTATGAACCGATTGACATGAAACAAACACTAAATGTTAAGCGAAACTTACCAAAATATATAAGTGAAAACTACATCTTAATCGGATAAGCCATTTCTGAGATTAGCGTGGACAAACTCACAGACAATCAGACAAAAATTCTAACAATCATTGTTTTAGGTGCTATTTGCGTTGATGAAGGTCCCAATAATATTTTTTCTCATACATATTCCATGTACAGACAGCGATCTGTTACATTTTTATTATATGTATTGATGATGATGATTGATAAAATTTCAAGCCATTTCGTAAAGTGCCATAAAATATCATAAGTTCTCTAAAACATTCAATTCATAAACTATCAACTTGTAATCCGATTTTAACATCGAATCAGTTATCAAAGAACATCGATAATATATCAATAGAAGGCCCTTACGATAATCTACTTATTAGATAATATAATCCTCTTGTACTCCAATGAAATAAATCCCACTGAATTGGTGTTTACGTAGTGTATGTGAATTGGATTGATTTTACTCAAATTGTTTTTAATTATTGTGTTAAGCCGTCCGTCCCGTTTTGTCAAATTAAGATCTATGACAGCCGTTACGGGTAATCAAAGGCCTGAAAGTCTGACAACCAGTCCTACCACGAGATATCGTGTTATCCAGTAACTGGGTTGTTGAGATCAGATAGGCAATCGCTCCATGTAAAATACTGGTATTAAGCTGCATCCGGTTTGACTGCAAGCCGACCCCATTGTAATTGGGAAAAGGCTAGGCAGATGATGATGTTTCCAAATATTGTCATGGCTACCGCTGTTGATGCGAAAATTACTGTTAAGAAATTTTGATATTGTCTTTAACTTTATATGTGTAGTTGTATGTTTGTCTTTACCATTTTTTATTTTTACTCAGGTAGAGCTTTTCACTATTATTATTTATTTCATTAAAGATAATAAAATTAAATAACCTGGAATTTATCACAAGCTTGGATTCTTTCAATCTTAGATCCATCACAACATTTACAAATAATACGAATGATTGTTTGTCTGTTTTCCTGACGAATACTATGCTTGTGACGCAACAGCAGTTACTAGCACCTAAATAAAGCACACTTTTGTTTTTTTTTTGTTGTGGTAGGTATTGAATGAGATCTTTCATTCCTACACAAAAATATTTACTTATAAATTCTTGCGTTCTTCTCTCATACTGCCATCCTTTCTTGCAAGCAGCCGCGATAACGCCGTGCTCCAGAATTAATTAGCCAACTAAAAACTTCACTCGTTACTGAACTGGAGACAGTCCAAGCAGTTTGGGTAACAAACAAGATTTAAATATAAACGTGGAACAATTTCTTGGTAGGCAGTACTTGTATAGCTTTTTGGATAGATGTAAGATTTTCTATAATGAGAAAAGAAAGAAAGAAAGATACACATACTTATTTTCAAACAGGTGCAAACAAATCACAGATACACCTAAAACAAAATAATGTACAGTAAAACTAAAATAATCATAGATGATTTTTATTAGAGGTCCACAAAAATATTGCAGAATCTATTGGATTCATAATAATAAACATAGCATCACGCCTGTATTCCCCGAAGGGGTAGGCAGAGGTGTACACAATTGTACACCCACATTTCACCAATGCTGTTATTAAGTCCCATGTAATAGGTGGTGAGCCTATTGCCATCAACCGGGCTCATTTCCAAACTCCGGGCTGCTACTGAGAATTTCCTAACAGAAAAACTCAATAACACTTTGCCCGACCCGGGAATCGAACCCGAGACCTCCTGCTCAGCAGTCGCGCTACGGACCACTAAACCAACGAGGCAGATAATAAACGAAAACGACGATTCATAATAATAAAACAGTGTTATTTCAACGTTATTAGACTTCCACAGTCTTTGATCTTAAGCTGATAAAGATTAAACCTGCTGAGAATCATGCATACAAATCTCAATTAGTCATTCAATTTATTGGATTGTCAATCGGTAATGTTGATCCATCAGATAATATATGTCTTTGTATAGTACATAAGCTCGGCTATGGTATCATCTGTTTGTATGGTGAATCTGGTGCTATTGTTCGGTATATATCTGAGTAATTAGTCTAATGATACTTGTAATCAGATTAATAATGGAAGTAGTAAGACTTATAATTATACGTATGTATTCAATTTATAGGACAATAACAATCAATTATTATTATATGTATTTACTTAATCTAAAATTTAAATTATAAAATTAAATCTAATTATTTACAAACTACACTTTAACTACATGTATATTAACTTAAATAAAAAAAAAACTCATGCGTCGAAGTATTCCTCTCATCGCTGTCCTCCGAGAAGGTGCCCAGGAGACTGGCAGCATTGCCACGTTGGATGGTAATGCTGATACGTTTACCTAGAAACAAGCCAGCCTTCTGGTCACGCGAAGAGTCGACCAGTCTCCGAGAAATCTCTTTAAACAGGAGTTTCGCACTCTTTCGGACCCCGTGACCCGAGCCTTTCAACCCCAAACGGCTGAAAGTCGTAGCAACTGAGCAAGTTGCTATATTTGCGCCGTTTGTGGGTCTCCGCTGTTGCAGCAGCGGCGTCAGCACAGCCCACTGAGCTAGGAAGGTGGGATGGTGCAAGGGTGTCGACACATGTTGCGTCCTACACCAAAGGCTGGACCTAACTTCCATGGCAATAACGTCATACCATCTGGTCCCTTTCCATCGTCACGAACCAAGCTATTAAGTTCTAAAACAGCTGGTACGCCGGAGGTAACAAGAGCCCGGCGGATAATGTTGTTAATGCTAGCATGCCGTGCTATGCGCCCCGCAATCCTGCTACAGGACAGGCCATGATGTCCGAGGCTGTCGACAGCTTTGCCACAGTGGCACCGATGCGGGGAAACACAAGGAGTGCCCAAACGTAAACAAATAGCGAGCCGGAAAGTATCATCATCCAACATGGTGCCTATGTTGGGTGACGGAAGTGCTTGAAGCCAAAGGCCCGACTCCCATTCTCCCACGGCAAGGAAACGAGCACGCTCGGTAGTATTGATTGACGTATTTATCAGATTATTCCGTGTCAAACTGCTGAGCGGCTCGTCCCACCACCTTTGAGAAGACGGATGGACGGGCACAACCGTATAAATTTATATATGTCAGAGATGGCAACACTGTTTTACATTATTGTTGTTGCAACACCGAGCGCTACGGGCGGTTGGAGACTACGGTAAGAAGAGGAAGAACGCCAGTCTCTTGCGAGCCGCCGCGCCGTGGCGGATATACCTTCATGATATTTTAATACCTACATTGGACATTGTAATATAAAGTGACTTAGTACTTATCACTTATCCAAAGTAAACATGCTCTCAGTGGCGGAGAACCTTAATGTTTTTTTTTTCTATCAGAAATGGATCTACCTTTGGTCACCTACTCACTTGGTGATAAGCGACGGTGTGGCCGAGGATGCAGCACGTATATCTAGAATCAACACAATATCTCTTATTAAGACTAGTTGTCAGGCATCTGACTACCCGTAACGAGGGTTTAACGTGATCTCTGAGGCATACTCCGAGGATACTTAATCACGAGACCCAGCAGAGCCAGACAGAGTTTAAACCACTCTTAGGCTCTGACATGGCTGGAAACACCATCAAGAACATCTCTCGGGTATGCTGGTTTCCTATAATGTTTCCCTACGCCGTTTTTAGTAAGTGATTAGATTTTAAAAAGTCTGTGGTGTGTGTTGTTTTCCTTCTTGTTTCTTTTCAACGATTGTTTTCGAATATTACTCACATAAATTTTTCGACTAATTTGGAAAACAAACCCTCAGTCATGAGCTGTGCCCACGATGATGTTGCCAGTCAAAATGGCGCTGCAAAGCATCGTGACACCGAGCGTATCATTAGCGTTTGGAATGGTATCCGGTTCAGAGTTTGTTGTACCCGGTAGATGGCAATCGGCTTACTAACTATTACAAACAGGACTTAATAACAGCATTGGTGAAGTGTGTACACCTCGAAAAACCTATTTGGGGAATACAGGTATGATGCTGATCACTGGGTGAAAGAAAACATCACGAGGAACCTGGATTTATAAGTCTGAAATCGCCTACTCACAGTGAACTAGCGTGGTGATCAATGCTCTTATCTTCTCTGTATGAGAATAGACCCTTGCCCTGCAGCGGGCGAGTTATGGGCGGTTTAACTGAGTAGCTTTAATTTTTTCCTATTATGTGTAACGTGGTATATGTTACGTATTACGGTAAGACCTAGTTTTGACACTTGTTTGGAAACACTAATATACAAGAATTACATAGTCATAACCTAGGTTTACTAACTTGTGAACCTAGTTACTTAATACGACACTATAATTTCAGACGTGCCAAGTTCTCCTGTCCCATTCACACTTATCCGGCGATATCGCAACAACAAAGCAAAAATAAAAATAAAAATATATCTGTTTTGATACGTAAATTAGGAGAAACACGGAATTAAATGCATTTTGCTACTAACTAGTATTTATGATGGCTTTCCAACCCTTGCTAGCCACTGATTACGAGGATTGTAATTCTACTTACGATGCTTAGCAGGGCACGTCAAAATACTTGTTTTAATTTAATCTTCTCCTTAGTGTCAAGAGTCGAGAGTTGTTCAAGACCTAGAGTCAAGAAGATAAAGCGACTGATATTAATTAACTAAGAGAACGACGGTTTAACCTACCCTCTGAAGCAAGGAAGCGATCAGATGAGAATGCACCTAACAATCACCCACCTATAGACCCGATGTGTAAAAGGCCATGAGCGACTCAAATTAATTTTTAGGACTCGCTGTGCCAAATCAAAAGCCTACTGGTGGCTCAAATATCTCTAACAGTAGGTATATTGCCTCATAACCACACGGGAAAACTAAACAAAAAGGCATTACAGAAAAATCTTTCAAACACATTAAAGAACTCGACCACTAAAGTTATAACTTTTTGTGGAAAAAAAAATACGGTCGTGAGCAGGATTCGGAACTGCCACTGTGCCATCCTGGTGCCTACTCCAGGCGCTCTGACTACTAAACCATCTTGACCACTGGTTACTACTCCGAATACTTCTTTCACATCAATCAATCTGCCTAGCCTTTTCCCAATTGCATTGGGGTCGGCTTCCAGTCAACCCGGATGCAGCTTAATACCAGTATTTTACATGGAGCGACTGCCTATCTGGCCTTCATAACCCAGGTATACGATATCTCGTGGTATGACTGGTTGTCAGACTTTCAGGCCTCTGACTACCCGTAACGGCTGTCGTAGATCTTAATTTGACAACCGGGACCTACGGCTTAACGTGCTCTCTGAGGCACGAAGGGTCTCGGTATGAAATGATGGTCACCCATTCACAAATCGACCGCGGCAAGCGTAGCTTAACCTCAATCGATCGACTGTGCGGCTGTTACTTAGCCACGAGCCCCTCCTTCTGTCACATATTTAAGTTAATAATGCATTACGCAACGCTCTGCTGTACTCCGTGTGGCACCCCTTTACCACTTGACCTTCATTGACCTCCTAACATAAACCTTGATTTAGGCTAACACCTCCAAGTTTATATCAAAATAGTTCACAAACATTGAGCCGAGGTACCGTTTGTCAGTGACCCCTATAATTTGGCCCCCAACAAGTCTGCTAGCAAACATAGTTAAAATTTCCCCGAAATATGTTTGAGGTAATACGTATTTAAGTTGACGGCCGCGTTAGGGTAGCCATGAGTATTGAATTTTACAGGATAAGTCTTGGTTTTGAGGAAAAGGTTGGTTTGGCTGCAGGACTTGGACCATTGTTTATTCATTGTAGCAAGTGGAAAGCAACTCAATGGGAAACTATCGTGATTTTATGTATATGATGAAATAATACACTATATAGACATTAAGCAAATGACAATGGTGTCAGAATAAGGAGTATCAATGAGGAAGAAGTCGAAATAGTAAGAAGAAGATTGCATTGCTTAGTTGTCAGGGAGCCTAGAGTATTCATCTGGAAGAAACAGGTTCAAATCTTGCTTAATTATTATTCTTTTCATAAAAGTTATAAATTTAGAATTCGCTTTAAAGTCGGATCTGTTAATTAGTTTTAAAAATGCATCAGTTTATTTTAAGTAAAACTTTGGAGTTTGTGAGTTAGTGAAGCGAACACTCATGTGTTGTTAAAAAATGCATAAGTATACATTTATTTTTGAAGTGAACATAGGAAAATCTTATAGTTTCACATAATCGACAAACTAATGTAAATAAAAAATAACGTGTTATTATATAAGTGTCGTGGTGGCCGAGTGGTTCCCGCCTCCTGAGCTGCAGGTTGTGGGTTCAAACCTAGCATGTACCAATGTGACTTTTTCAATGTCATATGTACTTTCTTACTTAATATAAGACATCACTGACATATGGTGAAGGAAAACATCGTGAGGAAACCTGGACTTGGTAGTCTGAAATCGCCAACCCGCAGTGAGCTAGCGTGGTGATCAAGCTCGTGCCTTCTCTGTATGAGAAGAGGTCTTTGATCTGCAGTGGGACAGTTATGAGCTGGTTATTTTTATTTTGAGTTTTCACTTAATTCGGTAGTTCCCATGACTGCAGACAGAAGTTGCATGTTGTATGTTTTCTTTTTGTTTTAAAGTAAAAAAAGAAAAACTCTGTAATGTGGTCACCTTAGTCAATCCTGTATTTAAATTAACGGAATATGTTTGTTGCCCTTGTTTATGGAATTACTTGATATTATATTACTTCATGTAAATTATTTGGGAGTCGGCAGAGTTCTTAGGTCTAATTAAGGAAATGTAAGAACCTGTTGCCCTCCTTTGTTAATGGATTTTGGATATATGATACGATAATATTGTATTATATTATCTTTCTTTTTATATTTCAGATCTTTTAAGAAGAAGAAATTTGGTAACACTGAATTTATGTTTTATTGTTCAGAACATTGACTAGTATCACCAAATAATCTGAAATTAAAAAAATTATACAAGTTTGAGAAAAAAATTATAAGACATATGCCATCTCAACCTCTGCTCACAACTCGTACGCTTCCACTTCATAATATAAGGTCCTAATTTATTAGGTAATTTCCATGAAAGGGATAATATTTCACTTAAGCTAAAAATAAAATGTTTTTTTTTATTAACGTAGTACTAGCAAGACGAAAACTGCTCCTTGAACGGCGAACATTAAGGAAACAATAAAATACTTGTGAAAAATTGAATTGTAGCATAAATTAATCCTTATGCCTTACACACTGACCCCTTAAAAGGAAATTACCTAATAAATTAGTATACAAAATAATAATAATAAAAAAAACCTAAATACGAAATAAACATCGGAGGACGAATTGGCAGTTTTCGGAGCACATTTCAGTTGGTCGTTTGCAAAATTTGACAGTAATTACGCGAACTAATTACGCCAGCCAACTTCGTACTGGCGCAATTTTATTTTGCGGAAACTCTCTGGAATTTTGATGCGACTTTTAAGTATTTTTTCTAAAAGTTTCTTTATGGTTATGACTCATGTGACCCTTTTTTTATGTGTGGAAATCAATCATGGAAATTGTTCTGGTTTTCAACACATGGAATCATGAAATTCCGGGATCGCAGTTGCATTCACCGCAGCTCCGGCAGCGTCAACAGATCCCGTCATCCGGATTGTCTATGCAGGCCAACTGTGGCCTGCACAGACAACCCAGTACGAAACGTGCGCAGGTGCTGCGCGCCGCGGTCTCGGGCCTGTTACTCGTATGATCTAGAAGTTTATTCAATTTTAGAAATTCGAATACCAGATCATCAGACGACTACCACATTTCACAAGTACACATACCAAGATGACGTCACGAATCCGGCGTCGCAAAATCAGACATTGACAGAGAACTTACATAAATAATTATGCGTGGTTGGCGCATATATATGGCTTCTGCGTTGTGTGTCACTGGTTCGTTTCCTGCACGGCGCAAATATTTGTATGATCTACAAATAATTGTTCCGGGTCTGTGTGCATTTGATATTATATGTCTGTAAACGCACCCAAGATACAGGAAAAAAATCTAGAGTAGGGGAAAGTTTCAAAAAATTGAAAAAGAAAAAACAAGTTCCGGTATTTGAAACCGTCCACGGTGTTAAAAAAAAACAGCAGGCCGATTTCATACGCAGTTGTTTGCAAGCGTAACATTTTGCGGTTGTCATATCCAATGTAGGCAGGTACGCTTTCTTTGTTATTTTTCATGAAACGTTAGTTGTACACTCACGAGCAAAAATTTGTAGATACCTAGATATTTTTGCAGAAAGGGCGAAATTCATAATAAAAAATCAATTGAAATAAATTATTTTACAAAGCATTTTTTTATGGGATAGGCGGCAAACGGGGAGACGGCTCGCCTGATGGTAAGCGATTACCGCCGCTCATGGACACCCGCAACCCCAGAGGAGTCGCAAGTGCGTTGCCGGCCTTTTAAAGGCCTTTTAAAGGCCAACCGTCACTCACTCAGCGAAACACAACGCAAGCATTGTTTCACGCCGGTTTTCTGTGAGGCTGTGGCATTACTCCGGTCGAGCCGGCCCATGCGTGCCGAACCGGAGCTCTCTCACGGTTATAAGACAATAAGGTTATTTAAGGATCGTAAAGGTTTTAGGTAGGTACGAAAATATTCTACATGGAATCTATATTAAAACAAAATATAATACATAAAAAAAATAACCTTCGTGGGACACATTCATATTAATTATAGTTTAACGGTTATTACTCACGCGCATTCTTCGGGATTGCCCGACTAGTTTCGAACTCGAACGGAGCCCTTATTCATGAGCTGAGCCCGCGGCGATGTCGCGAGTCAAACTCGCGAGTAAAAACGTAATGTAAACTGTAATTAATAATTAACCTGCCTGCAACGTGTGTTTTTTTTTGTTTCACACCTTTCTGTTGTATTACCTTTTGTTTTTTAACCAGATTCGGGCGTTTAGAAGTTATGGTAAAATAAAGAAACTCACAAACATATGTATGTTTGTGAGTTTCTACTTCTAGTTTAACTTTACGTTTTTACTCGCGAGTTTGACTCGCGACATCGCCGCGGGGTCAGCTCATGAATAAGGGCTCCGTTCGAGTTCGAAACTAGCCGGGCAATCCCGAAGAATGCGCGTGAGTAATAACAGTTAAACTATAATTAATATGAATGTGTCTCACGAAGGTAATTTTTTTTTATGTATTTAATTTAGATTCCATGTAGAATATTTTCGTACCTACCTAAAAACTTTACGATCCTTAAATAACCGTACTTCTACGTTATTTTATATACAAATAAACAGACACTTTTGGATTTTACATACATACTTATAAACATTCATAAACCCTAAAACATGACACTCCTTTTTTGGGCAGTAGTGTAACAAACATAACATAGCATTACGCCTATGTCCCCGAAGGGTAAGACAGAGGTGAAGGTTGTATGCCCACATTTCTCCGTCTAGCTATTAAGTCCCATGTAGCCTATTGCCCGACCCGGGAATCGAACCCGAGATCTCAGGCTCAGCAGTCACGTTTGGGACTACTAGACCAACGAGGCAGTTTGAAAGATTTATCTGTGAATAAATGGCCTTTCATTTCCCAAATGTCTATCAGAAAATGGTTACTTTTGATATTTCGAGCATTTGTGTGCCTCAAACCGCGGTCAAACGCATTGCGGTTTGTCGTGCGACGCGACCCACGCGACGCGGCGCGACAAATTTATGGCTAAATGTCAGACGACATGTTTATCAATGTTCAACGCAAAAAATGAAAATGAAGAGCCCAAAATTAAAAGTTCGAAAGAGTTTTAAATAATTATCATGTTGTTTCGGCAAATACTTTATACGATCAGAATTAATTTTAAACAAAAAATAAAAACCGCCTTCCAAAATCTACTACCTACACTAAAAAGTTTAAAATAATATCAAAATTTGCTTATAATAAAATAATTTTAAAATAACAATATATAATAATAATCTGTTAATTTTGGAGTCGGAGCCTGTACTGGGAGAGGGTTATTGTTTTCCTCTTGTTAGTCACTTATGTTCGTTGTGCTGTGGTTATGTTACCGGCCTTTGTATCTGGTTGTAAACCCCACATACATCAGGCACCGACTCCAAAATTAACAGATTATTATTATATATTGTTATTTTAAAATTATTTTATTATAAGCAAATTTTGATATTATTTTAAACTTTTTAGTGTAGGTAGTAGATTTTGGAAGGCGGTTTTTATTTTTTGTTTAAAATTAATTTATTTTAGTCTTTTTAGTTTTAAGTCTAATATATATATTGTATAGGTCATATATAAGTTTGTATACTTCATAAATAAGTTAATTTAGTAATTTAATAATATGGGTAGGCCTTCGAAAGCCGCTAGGACTTAATAACTGCATCGGTGAAATGTTTGTGTACAACAGTGGACACTTCTGCCTACCCCATCGGGCAATACAGGCATGATGCTATGTATGTATTGAGTGGCATGAACTATACATGAACATGCGATTACAGCAATTGCGAGTGATTTGCTGTGATTTATTGAAGAGTTCCATTGTCTAACTTGGAATATCTTCATCAGATCTTCACTAAATTGAAATGGGACCACCTCTGGGGACTACTCTTACAAACAAATATATCGACGGACATACATACAAAACAAGGTAGCTACTGTAAAACGTTGAGGAGTTCCCTTGACTGTCCTTCGTCTTCATCATCAGACCCCTAATGACAGTCACAACTTATCTAGGTGTAAAGTTCTCATCAATACAAATTAATCAAGCCCAAACACCAGGTAATTGCTGTAAATCGTTAAAGAGTTCCCTAGATCGTCTTTCGGCTCCATCATCAGATCGACTCCAGACCTTCATTAAATAGTAGTGCTTTAAAATACTTAATGAAAAAATTAACAAATGCACTGGTCGCCCCTACGATTTTCGAAGGTTTCCCTCGATTTCTCGGGGATCCATCATCAGATCCTGGTTTCCTTACCATGGTACCACCGTTGGGATATCTTCATTCCAACAAAAAAAGAATTATCAAAATCGGTTCATAAACGACGAAGTTATCCCCGAACACACATAAAAAAAAAAAAAAAAAAAAAAAAAAAAAAAATATACGGTCGAATTGAGAAACCTCCTCCTTTTTTGGAAGTCGGTTAAAAAAAAAACCGTAGAACACTTTGAACATAATTAAACAGTGACTTTTTGTTTCAATTGTACTTTTTTAAATAATTGCTATTGATATGAATTGCTGAGCCTCGTGTCGTAAAACCTACTACGTACTACCTACAAAAAAAGGCAAGTCAGTAACAATCCTAAAATATATAACACATAAATTGTTTCTACCTATGTCCGTTATAGACTTTGAAACCATCCAACCGATGTGCCCCAAACCGGTTTCATTAGAAAAGCATTGATGCGAAGATGGTTTTAGACTACTAAAATACTGAAAAAACGTCGTAGCACCCGCCGGGTATCCATTTCACGTGAATAAAGAGAATCCATTCTACTTAAGAGTGAACAGATTTATTCTGGATATACGTGCTCCATCCTCGGCCACACCGTCGCTTACCATCAAGCGACTTGGTGGCCAAACGTAGATACATTTTTGATAAAAAAAAGTAAGGAAACGTTAAAAAAAAACTCATTTAATTGCCCGTATTTTCTTTTCTATTTATTAATATATGTATTGCTAGCTTTTACCCGCGACGTCGTCTGCTTGGACTTCAGAATTCGCTCCAGCCAAAGTTCCCACATTTTAACCCAGGTTATGACTGCTTCGTTTGAACTAGTGGTCCCAAGCGCGACTGCTGAGCATGAGGTCTCGGGTTCCTTTCCTGTTAGAAAAGTTTTTCTGTTAGAAAATTCTCAGTAGCAGCCCAGAGTTTGGAATTGTGCCCAGTAGATGGCAATAGGCTAACCACCTATTACATGGGACTTAATAACAGCATTGGTGAAATATGAGTGTACATATATGTACACCTCTACCTATCCCGTTGGGGTTGGGCGTGATGCTATGTGATGTTATAAGCTGTGTGCCAAATTTCATCCAAATCCCTTCATTAGTTATTGCGTAAAAGAGTAACAAACATCCATGCATCCTCACAAATTTTCACATTTATTACATTAGTAGCATGTTAACTAGACGTTAGTTACTTACAAATATTTGAGTTATGTTGCTGTCCAACAGAATCAGACATTATCATTCTTTGAACGTATCCGTACTAACATTTTGTTTGTAAATTTGACTTACAGTTTGTCGCATTGGAACGCTGCCAAGACCCCAAGAGTCTCATTTCAACTACTTTTACTTGTTTTCATTTTGATTAAGTTTTGTGGCTTCATCGTGATGTTCAAATTTCTAAATTTTAATATAATTTTGATATATTTCCCGAGTACATTGGGGTCAGCTTCCAGTCTAACTAGATGCAGCGAACACGATTTGACACGACCACGTGGGACTTAATGATGAAATGTAAGTAGACAACTGTGTTCACCGCTGCCTACCCCTACCGGGAATACCAGGCGTAATATTAATATCCTTTTAAGAGCGACCTGTTATTTGTGAGAAACTTTACTTTTTTAATAAGCTTTCTATACAAAGTAGTGACGTCATCATACACGGAACTATAAAACGATACTATCTTTTGCTTCCAACTTTGTCTGCGTGTCTGTCTGGACTTCAGAATTGGGTCCAGCCGGAATAAAATCCTTTGACCAGGTTATAAACTATCTTTGAGCAAAATTTCATCCAAATCCGTTCACTAAGTATTGCGTGAAACACAAACATACATCCATCTATGCTCACAAACTTTCACATTTATAATATTAGTAGAATTGATGAAATGTGGGTGATCAGCACTACAAAATTTATGTTATACAATAAATTGAAATAGTAAAACAAAAAATTACAGATTGCCTAACTCTAGATAATCGGGCACCCAATCAATATTATTACGTTCTTAGTCGACCTTCGTCTAGATTTATATATATTGCTTATTTAACAAATTGCCAGCTATTTATTTTGTAAGCGTAAAATTTACTTTTCTTCGAATATAAATTGAGTGGTCTTGAATATTTTGGTGAAAATATTATATTCTCCGAAAACTGACCGAAAATGATTAATGTTAAGCAAGTGGCTTTTAAATGAATAATTAATTGGAGCGTTATTAAAAAGGGTTTCTAAAATATACTACAAAATATTATTTCTTGTTTATATTTTTGGACTGCCTCGTTGGTCTAGTGGTCCCAAGCGCGACTGCTGAGCAGGAGGTCTCGGGTTCGATTCCCGGGTCGGGCAAAGTTTTTCTGTTAGGAAATTCTCAGTAGCAAGCAGCCCGGAGTTTGGAACTGTGACCGGTTGATGGCAATAGGCTCACCACCTTATTACATGGGACTTAATAACAGCATTGGTGAAATGTGGGTGTACAATCGTGTACACTTCTGCCTACCCCTTCGGGGAATACAGGCGTGATGCTATGTTATGTTATGTTGTTATGTTTTTATATTTTTGGAGTGTTTAAATTGTGTGGCATATTTATACATAACACCCTCACCATATTACAGAATGGGCATTTAAACGACACAGCAGTCTACAGATATTATTCGTCATTTCATCCATGTTGGATGTTACACTCACTGGCGAAATGTTAAACAAGTCGCCTGTTCACTCCCCAAAGACGTACCCCTCTATTTATTTAAAATCACAAAATATAGTTCAAGTTCACTACAAAAGCCTCCACAACCTGTTTCGGTCACGGCCATCACAATATGAACCAAAAAAATATAACCTACACTTAACCCAATAACTCCTTTGGGGGAGCGACTGATAAGTTTGAGAGCTACTGGCCTACAATACGCTCTCTAGTGGCAAAGTTCAATATTTGGAAACAAATTTGTTTTGCCATGAGTTTGATTGGTCGAACACTTTTATTGGAACTTTGGGAGCCGTTGGGTACGGCTAGGAGAACCGCGGAGAATATTAAGTCTTTAAAATAGTCTGCTTAGATAATTGAAGGAAAAATTGAGGGGAAGCAGCCCTGTTCCTAGGTTGTTCTGTAAACATTCGATAAGTTCTCAAATTATTTTGCAACAGAAACAGTGTAACCAATACCTGCTATTGTAAAAACCTAAAATAGCATAACATCATAATAGCAGAGGTTTACACAGCTGTACACCTACCTGGAGTATAGATCCGGGAGGCGCAGGTTCGAATCCTGCTCACGACCGTATTCTTTTTCCATTTAATATTATAACTTTAGAGTTCGCTAAGCATGCGTTAATGCTTTTCAAAGATTTATCTTTAATTGGTACCTACATTTTACCAACGCTGTTATAAAGTCCCTTGTAATAGGTGACCAGTCTATTGCCATCTACCGGGCACAAAACCAAACTCCGGGCTGCTACTGAGAATTTCCTGACAGAAAGACTCAATAACACTGCCCGACCTAGAAATCGAACCCAGACCCTTGTGCTCAGAAGTCGCGCTTGGGACCACTAGACCAACGACGCAGTTTCCAGGAAAACCCTATATGATAAAAAAGAACAACCATGGAGTTTCTAGCCCGTTTTCCCCCATAGGAATCCTCACATTGGAACGTGGCAAATGTGGCGCAAATAGCTACTGCGAAGTTCAAAAGTGCCTGTAACCGGTCAAATTGAAATTAATGATTTGCTTTTGAAGAAGAATTTCTTCAGTCGCTCCAAGAAACGCTAATTTCTAGGCTCCACTCCGAAAAAACACTCCAGGATGTATCGCAAACTGTTGTTTTGTGTCGTTACCCCCCATTGACAGTAACGCTAACTCGTTTATTTGTTCCAAATTAGTTTTGGAATGTTACGACAGGATTTACAACTGATTTAAACTTTGTACCGAATGTCTGGATAGAATTAAATAAAATTGACTTTTTTAATGCAATGTTGTTGAGGCGTAAAGAAAAACTGATACTCCTCGTCTAATTAACTATTTATCAATAATATTTCACGGGTGCATTTTTCTGCGGATGAGTTTGGCAAGGCGACAAACTACGTTTGAGGCCGCGACGCGGACTCAGCTCGTGAGTAAGGGCTCTGTTCGAGTTTGAAACTAGTCGGGCAATCCCGAAAAAATGCACGTGACTAATATCCGGTGAACAATAACGGATAAGATGTCTCACGAAAGTTTTTATACAAAAATGAACTATTTACCGTTATTGAGTTATCCTGCCATCTTCTGGGATCGATTCTATTTTTGGGCTGCTACTGAGAATTACTTACGAAGAAAATCCGAAATTGTTTAAATATTCACGTATCTAGTAGAAAATTCTCAGTAGCAGCCCGGAGTTTGAAATTGTGCCCGGTAGATGGCAATAGGCTCACCACCTATTACATGGGACTTAATAACAGCATTGGTGAAATGTGGGTGTACAATTGTTTACACCTCTGCCTACCCCTTCGGGGAATACAGGCGTGATGCTATATAAGTAAGTATCTAGAGGCTACTAATATAAATTTGGGTCTTCATAGATTTTAAAGGCGATAGGATTAAATTCCAAAGATAAAAACTACACGGGCAAAACAGCGGGTGGTTATTAAGATATATCGCATAGTGTACCCTCCAATATTTGAAACGGGAAACTGAAATCGTTTTCGCTATCGATTTTCTAAAGTAAAGAGCTCCACACGATATAAAGTTTATGAAGTATTATCGAGCAAATATGTTCCGTTTGAGAGCTGCTACCTCGCATCAAAAATGACTTCTAGCCCGTGTGGATATACGGAGTATGTTATTCGCGTGTATCGATTTAAATTCTTCGTAGATTTTATTTTTTCTTTCTTTTCTTATTTGAATGTTTTTATACTACTGTGCCATTGTAAACGATTTATATTCTTATTAAATGGGAAACCTTAACCTTGCCACTGAAAACGTAATGGGCATGACCTCATAAATATAGTAATATCTTAGGTGACCTCTGAGTTTGTTTCGGTATTTCTTCTCAGGGATAGTCTTAGGAAATACCGTCGTGATTTAGTTTTAAATATGTATCAGAGACAAAAATAATCAATTATATGTACGGTAGACTGAAATAATTTTAAATAAACTGTTGAGACGTCTGACACCTTAGTCCTCCTGCGACCACGAACGCTGCAAAGTGTTCGAAACGACAGGAAAAACAAAAACCATTAATACACGCGATTAATGCGGTTAAAAGTTGTTTTAATATAATGTCTCATATATATAGTATCTGCCTAGCCTTTTCCCAATTACATTGCAGTCGGCTTCCAGTTAAGCTGTTGCGTCAGTCATTAGCAGACACAATAGATTTTTATTGTTACAACGTACAGATCTGTACGTTACTGAGCCGAAAGGTTAAACTGGATGCAGCTTAATACCAGAATTCTACATGGAGCGACTGCCTATCTGAGCTCAACAACCCAGTTACATGATATCTCGTGGTTTGACTGGTTATCAGACATTAGGCCTCTGACTTAATTTGATAAACCGGGACCGGCGGCTTAACGCTTATATACTGGATGAAAACGATCTAGGATTTCAACCACTGATTGGAAAAAAAGAAGAAGAAACCTTGATGGAGTCTGAGATGGAACTTAAATAGAATGATTCAGTCAAAACAGCGATTAATATGCAACTAACCGTATACTCTATATATCAGACGGTACTGGAAGGTGACGAATTCTTGGTAGTGATCCTCGTAACTGAAGTGCCGATGTAGAAGAAAAAACTTTGATGAAGGCCGTAAATTGTCAGTTGTATACGTTAAAAGAGTCTTTCAACTTGAAAAACTTATGATTTTATAACAGAAAAAACTTTTTTAGCGACTTGAAATGACCATTGATTTCTCAAATTATCAAATAAAAACATGCTTGAAGCTGTATTCTCCACAACTTCAGCAAAACTTTGTATCCGAAACAAGGATATATAATCAAAGTACCATAAAATCTACAGCAGTGCGGGATTATGTAAACTTTACATTGTTTTAGTGGAGGTAAATAAATACAACTAGAAACTTTAACAATGCAAAGAAAGTACCAAACACAATTTGGCTGAATATATGCAGACAGCCTAACTCTTAAATTAAAGCTCTTTAAATGAGACCACTTTTCTCGTTTCTCGCAATAACTTATCACAGTTAAACCACAGCAATCTAGACGAGAATTCTAGACAAAAACTCACAGATAAGACAAACAATGTATCCTTTGTAACAAACACAGTGGGCAAGAATTAAAAAGTTAAAATTTATTCATAGGGAACAATTCCGCTTAATCCAACTAGGCGCTTAATTAAATTGTTCTTGAAGAATAATCTCATCCCTCATATGATGTTTTTGTTGTGCATCCACTGAGATGTTTGAGGAGCATCATCAGCAATAAATTAAACCGAATAAAGTCACACGATTCCTCATTAACTTCATCCGGGTTCCGGGATCGCTGTTGGATTCGCCAAAGCCCCCGCGGATTACGTGTCATTTTAATGCGACGATGGAACTGTGCAACTATGGCTAGCCTATGCTGAAGTAGTTCCGTTGTTCCAAACAAAATGGATGATGTGTTGAAGTCAGATTTGTGTCATAGTGACTAAACTGCTACCGTTCCAATTACATATTTGAGGTTTTATTTGTTATAATAGTTTTTAAAACTTCAAATAGGTAGGTAGTAGTGCATCATCAATTTTGTTTTGAACTCAGCGCTCAAACCTAGGAATGGGCCATTCCCAAAATCCAAACTCAATGATTTATGACTCGGTCACCGTAACTTTTGCAGAACTAGTAGAGAATAGCAGAAAACTAACTTTTTACGATGCAGTGTAGTGAAATCTTGTTAAAAACTGAAGCGAAAATAGTTTGCTGAAATGATACGAAAATTATTATAATATGTAAAACTAACACGAATTAACGCGCAATAAATACCTTTGAATCGCTTGATGTTTCCTGTTAGTTATACATATAATAATATAATGCAACGCGATAGTTTAAAAGTTAGTATGATACGAAAATTCAATAAAAAATTCTTTTGTGTGTTGTATCTCGTCTTTTATAATTTAAACCAGCACTTTTATTTGACTAACTTGAGAAGAACACCGAAATAAACTCAGAGCTGAAGGTCTCTTTTAAAGGCCAGAGAACATTACGCATTGACGCACCAGCACTATTCACAACTCAAAAAAAGTTAATTTGGATCATAGTTAACATAGAACAGACGGACAGCTGCAAACCACATTTCATAAAATTAAACACTCTCACTCTACCCTCTCTATACATATTGGAAATTTGTAAAATTCTACAGCACACGCGAAGACATACAGACAAGATACACACTTCGACAGAAAAAACGCCTAAACCTACCATCCCGATTACAAATACATGCATCTAGCCCACTAGTCATGTCAATCAAAATTTACAATAAACTACTTGAGACACTAAGAAATGAAAAAAAGATACATATATTTACAAACAAGTTAAAAAAACTCCTTTTACGCAAATGTTATTATAGCGTCAATGAGTACCTAGATGATAAAAATATAGTTTAATTTCATATTACATCCCTAACTATTCTAAATTATATAAAAACGAAAAATTAATAAATAATTCTTTCCTATCTATTAAATACTAATTTATAATGTAAAATTTCTATTTTATCCATGTGTAATATCGATTATGTAATGCCTTTTTTTTTGCTGTGCCCTAACAGGGTCCATAATTTGTACCTAGCTTTAAGCCTCTTCAACATCTTTTGTAACATTATGGAATGCAAATAAATATATGAATATGAATATGAATATTATATAATGGATCGGAATCATGTAAGACATCTCGAATAGTCTTTTGAAGAAAGAGCTACAGTAATTTCAAGTTGTCATATCCCGAATGACGGCATGTATGCATCAGTCATCGTGTAGCTCTCAGCGACCAGTCACAAGGTGATAATTTGAGTGAACATCCATCTCACTATCTATTTCATAATTTTAATGATAATATGGAATGAACTTCACTAGATTAGTTACAAAGAAAAATACCAATGTCCATAGCCCCTATGCCATAATACCTAGACGGTGGATATAAATTATATGAGTGCCAGTTAGGACACGTTTTGTTGAAAGTGGGTTTTCTGCGTCCTTTTTATTATGTCCATATTCCGAGGTATCAGTTTTGATAGTGTTGGTAGATTGGGCGAGGTTAACGATTGATGTACCCCCATTGATGCAACCGTGTGTTACCTAAATGGAAGTTGGAAACGATGTACAAACTGAAGTGGAAATGTTTTCCTTTTGAAATGGGATCTGTTTGGCTTGTGGAGCGACGAACCACTAGTTTTTGATGCAGTACCGTTACTGATTATCGTTTTCATTGTTATTATCAGCAGTGCACTGCTGAATCAAGGCCAATCCAAGTGCACGCCACTGAACGTAATTTTTGCCTTTTTCTATCTAGTCCTTGCCAGATACCTTGCGTAGATCATTACTCCAACTAGCCAGAGGGAGTCCTACACTACGTAAACCAGGTTTGCCAATTCGCAATCTCCACTAAAGTACACGTTTACTTCATCAATTGCTAGTTCTGCGAATAATATAGCCAGCTTTGCCTGCACTGCTACTTCCACTTACTTATCTTGAAGGCTGATGACCTTGTTTTTCTGTCGAATCACCTTATTTCTTCGATCTTATAGACAAACTCCAATTATTAATTCTTTGTTAACCAATAAAAGAACAGTTTCAATAAAAATTTTCTTTAACCAGAAAATTTCACTCAAGAATTACATTCGTTCCAAAAATAAACTAGTACTCAAACACAATTGCTCCCAGCTCTATTGGTTTGCAAATGCCAGAGCACTTCAACGCCTAGATATCAAATATTGGAATGCTCCAGTTTGACGAGAAATGCTCCGACACACAAGAAACCGAGTTTGTGTTTGATGGTCTATTTTGGGAAATGGAATATTATAACTGAAATTCACATACTGTTTTTAAAGATGTTCGCGGTTGATTTTCAGGCAAATTCCTCCTACTACCAGTGTCTGTAGTTATTTCGATCCAGTACGGTGATAATATCAAGTGCGCGTCAAAGAGGTTCATTTTATGCTGGGCAAAGTATAATTAGTAATCAGATTGAATAATGTGGAAGATTATCTTTAACATATTCACTGTACGTGAGCATTGGCGAGTCACAGAGGTCAGATACTTTTGGTTGGATTTTGATTAGATACATAACAAATCCATAACCATACCACTGCAAGACAAGAGCCTCTTCTAACATAGAGAAGCCACGAGTATTGATCACCACGCTAGCTCACTGCGGGTACGCGATTCCAGACCATAAATTCCAGGTTGTCACACGACGTTTTCCTTCACAGATTCGAATTTTGATTAGATTTCAGAATGTACTGTAGTATTATAATATGCATTATTCATTATTATTATTAAATCTGTTTTCTAATTCTATTTGTCTCCATAAACTTGACATTAAATACTGGGACTTGAGTGCACTGCAAGTGCCCGACCCCTTTTGGAACCGAGTGGTTGGTACTGATATGCACGTAAAATTTTCAAAAATCTGTGTCCGAACAACAGCCTACAAGTTTCTTGTAATATTCTGTCTTGCCTCAATTCAATGCCTTAACCAAAAAAGTATAATGCCTTATTAAAAAAAATCACGAACTTAAACACATACAGTTTTTTATCAAATATGATGACGTATTTATGTGTAAGCATTGTATCTTGTATCCTTATAGACGAACGAGGTTGGTGTTTCTCCATTGAAAAGGCCTCCCTTTCCTTCAACCAGGCGGGTGACAATGCCTGGCGGGCCACGGCCCAACAGTGTATGTTGGGCGGTTGTATATATACCGACTCGCCGTCAAACTTTGATTGCGCGATGCAGGTTATGCGTATAGTATCTATGTAGCGTGATAGATGTCGCTACACCCTTATGTTATGCGAAAATTCAATATAAATAAGTCATACAAAGACACTGTTACTAAAAAGAACCTATTCTTAATCAAATTTCTCTTTTAATCTAATTTTTCTCCCTTTCGTTGCTAAATTAGGTACCAGCCTCGATAAATTCTCCCTCAGAAATTAATTATAAATCTGTCAAGCAAATCATCTTATCTTTCCTATAACCGTTTTTAATAGCGATACCCCAATATTTTGCTGTTAAAATGGGAATTTTGGACCCATAAATTATATACTAGAACGTTAGAGGGTGAGGGAGGATAGTGATGGCGAAATTATTGTTTATTATCGATTTTTTGGATCGCAATGAATATATTTTAAATCGATTTCTTACATACAAATCACCCACATATTTATATCACATCGACGATATTGTAATGTCACAATGCAAAACTACCGAAACAAAGGCTGATAGAAATGTATGGAAGAAAAAGATATTCTGCATCAACCTCAAATAAATTGAGATAAGGGCAAATGGATGTTGAAACGATTCGGATAATTCGATGTTTGCTTGCTGTAAAAAATCTCGTGTGTTTTTGAATGTTACATTGCATTGCATCGATTAAAAAGATATTCGGTTCTTTTTACATCGATCTTTGATTTTATCGTAGTGAATTTCCCAACCCTAGATGAAGGGGCTCATATATTTTGTCGAAGCATTATTCTTAGCCAAATGTGCTGAAGTGTTGAAAATAATAAAAATAAAATACTTGGGAACATGCGACATGTTGGATAGACGGGAAATTATGTATGTGTTGAGGAAAATATTGCTGTTTTAAAATAAAGAATTGGAAATATATTTTATAAGGGGTTCACACGTTGTTTTTGTTGTATTATTTATTAGGTTTAGACAAATATTAGAATAATAATTAAATTAGTGTTTGACTCGCGCCATAGCCGCAAGCTTAGTTCATGACTAAGAGCTCCGTTCGAGATAGAAACTAGTCGGGCAATCCCGAGAAATGCACGTGAGTAGTAACCGGTGAACATTAATTGATAAGAACTAAAGCTGTTGATAATATGGTTTGTTCATTGTTATACCGACATTTTAGTAAACGTTTTAGTTGTATAAGAAGGCTAATCCCACGTACTTAGTAGTTATTTTGTTTACTTTGTAAGACATTGCGCCGTAGGTTTTTGCTTAAAATAGACAAGCTGTAACATACGACGCAATGTACTACAAAGTTACCATTAATTTGATGGTAACCTAGATACCCAATTAGCTGGTCACGAGTAGTATTCCGACTTTAATGATACTTTTTTTTAATGAGTAGAGGATTCTTCCAAGTTGATTCCATAATGATTAATTTCACCCACAAAGTCCACCCTTAAGGGTGAATAAATGTAAAAGTAGGGAATTACTGATTATCCACATGTAAACCGATTCTGTTGAAACTTTACATAAATTATATTTTGATTGACTCTACAAGCTGGAGTTAATCTGATGATGGAGACGAATGATAGTAGAGGGAACTCGTCAACGGCTTACAGCAACTATATACTTCGAGTTTGGGCTTATTTAATTGATTTTATTGATAATGATTATAGCCACAAAAAAAATTACCACCATTAAGGAAACTTAAAAGTGAAAAATAAAGCATTTCTCGGATAAATATTCCAGGACTAATAAATCCGGGAGGCAGATTAGAATCCTGCTCACGACCGTATTCTTTTTCCATTAAAAATTATAACTTTACAGTTTGCTAAGCATGCGTTAATGCTTTTCAATAATGTATCTGAAAAAATTAACATAGCATCACGCCTATATTCCCCGAAGGGGTAGGCAGAGGTGAGCACAGTTGTACACCCACATTTCTCCAATGCTGTTATTAAGCCCCATGTGTGGTAGTGAGCCTATCGCCATCAAGCGGGCAAAATTTCAAACTTCAGGCTGCTACTCAGAATTTCCTAAGAGAAAAACTCAATAACACTTTGCCCGACCCGGGACCTCCTGCTCAGCAGTCGCGCTTGGGACCACTAGACCAACGAGACAATTAACAAAGATCATTAAATTAAAGTTATAATCAAATACAACATGGAATTGAAGCCGTTGTGGGAGGGTTTTTTTTTTGCAAAGCTATCTGAATAGTGATTTATTTGTGATTAGTTTGTTCAAAAACGTTTAATTTAGATTCCGCAAATTTAAATAAAGTGTTGTAGCAGTTTTTGCCTTTATTTGTTATTCGTTAGTGTCGATAGAGTTTGGTATCAAAAATTACCATTTGTTTGTCGAAAAACTAACCACTGTGTAAGCGTAAGCGCAATTTGTACAAAATATTTTTGAATAAAAAAAAACTTGCTAAAATATCTATGGGAGTATTGATATCAGCCGTATTGAATTGAATGCATACAACATAGAATTAACTGCAAAACTATTCGTGTCGGTTCAGTCACCTGTATAAAGATATTGTCACCTGCAATTTAAGTAGTTATATCAATGAATTTTTACATATCAGTATCAACCACATTTTTTTTTACTGCCTACTGTTTTTTTGTAATATTGTCCCACTCTAGGATTTTTTTCCTGTATCGTGGGTTTGTTTACCGACATATAATTTTACGAGCACACACACACCCAGATCCGGAGCAATTATCCGTAGATCGTACAAATATTTGCTGCATGCAGGAATCGAAACTGCGACACGCGGCGCAGCAGTCAATCTCTCGACCACTGCGCCAACCGCGTTGTCTAAATTAATAACCTAATATTGCAATTGATAAATTGACATAATGACTATTTATTTGATCCAATGTATAATTAAATTATAATAAGAATGTAATATACTTTTGATTTGATTTCATTGTAGTACTTACTTTCTGCAAATTAATACAATTTTATTTAGTAATATCTTAGGTTTGCGCGATCACTACACATTATAATAAAACAACTTTTAACCGGATTAATCGCGTGTATTATTGGTTTTTTGTTTTTCCTGAAGTTTCGAACACTTTGCAGCGTTCGTGGTCGCAGGGGGACTAAGGTGTCAGGTGTCCCAACAGTTTATTTAAAATTATTTCAGTCTACCGTACATATAATTGATAAATTCATAAAATTATTTTTGTCTCTGATACATGTTTAAAAACTAAATCGCGACGGTATTTCCTAAGACTATCCCTGAGAAGATATTTTGTTATTTTGTTTCGGTATTTCTTCTTAGGGATAGTCTTAGGAAACACCGTCGCGATTTAGTTTTTGCAAAGTTGTTTTATTATAACAATTTTATTTGGTTAAAATGGTTAAAAAATAAAATGTAGCCATATATGTTGTATGTGTATTATAAGTTGGCACCTCTGCTCACTACTCCGAATTCTTCTCCCAAATTTTTCAGGAAGGCTTGGTCGGCAGAACACCTGGAGTATTTATCCGGGAGGCGCAAGTTGAAATCCTGCTCATGACCGTATTTTTCTAACCTCAATTTTTTATAACCTCAATAAAGGTTTTGGTCGGTAGCTAGCATAGAGTCCATGATGAATTTCCATACATAAAAAAATAAATGTTGGACATATGATAGATGAGTTTTTTCGAAAAGTGATCGGAGTCGGACACAAGTTCAACATTAAAACAAAAACGTTTTGGAAATTTCGGCAAAAACATAGATTTGGTCATTAGAAAATCCAAATCTGCGCCACTTAGGACGGAGCGCAGATCTCCAAAAATTAATTTAGGTTTTGATATAGCAAATCGTGCGTTTTGAGTCTTCTGAAGTATTTACATTTTATTTCTTTCGGATACTTTTGGCGCACTTTTAGCATTTCTCCATTCTCCAATATCTTAGTTGCTTTTACACACATAAATCTCATATGCAAACTCACTCAAACTCGGAACAATTAATTATCTGTATATGATAAATCAACACACGGCGGCGCAGCCTTTGAATTTCGAACTACGCCATCAAAAACATTTTAAAGCATGTACTTGTTTTTAAATTTGGTTTAAGAATATGATCTCAGTGGATGCTAGACTATAGCTTGGTGTATGCAAATAAGATTCCAACTAACTCTTGCAACTGATATTTGCATAATCACCGGATGAAATGTAAATATTCGCTCGTCGCTTTTCTCTTGGATTTCATAGGCAAAAATAAAAAATTCAATTCTTTATAATTTATATGTATTAAACTGCCTCATTGGGATTCGATTCCTATGTCGGGCAAAGTGTTATTGAGTTTTTCTGTTAGAAAATTCTCAGTAGCAGCCCAGAGTCAGGAAGTTAGTGGTGTAACACCCTTGTGCTTCGGAGAGCACGTAAAACCTGTCGGTCCTGCGCCTGATTTCTCTCCGGTCATGTAGGATTGCTGTCCCATCAGAATATGAGAGTGAAGGAAGAGGGAGCGCACTTTTGTTTACGCACACACTTCTGCACTATTATATCTCATGCGTAATTGGCTAATCTCCGTGGAGATAGGCCGCCGTGACCGGGATACGGTCGTGAGGGACTATTATATACCAGCACAAAAACAGGATAATGTGTTTATAATCGATCACTCATTGTACCTACTACATGAAGTGTTGTTATCTCTAATAGCGATCTCTGACAGACAACCTTGTGATGGACAAGAAAGTAAAGATAAATAGAATCAGGGTAGTGAGTGGCGTACCTACTATTTATTTTTTTTTATAAAACGTTGCCCCACACTAGGAATTTCTTCCTGTGTCGTGGGTGCGTTTACAGACATATAATCTCACAAGCACACACACACCCAGACCCGGAGCAATTATCTATAGATCGTACAAATATTTGCTCCGTGCAGGAATCGAACCTGCGACACGCAGCGCAGCAGTTGGTCTCTCGACCACTGCGCCAACCGCGCTGTCAAATTATTATTAACGTAATAATTGTTTTAACGCTGACTTTGTAAGTCATGTTCGTATTAGAATTCATCATCATTTCTTGGTTGTTGGGGCGGCTGTGGCCGTGCTCCGGCAGTGTTGAGTTTGACTCGCGACATCGTCGCGGGCTTAGCTCATGACTAGGGGCTCCGTTCGAGTTCGAAACTAGTCGGGCAATCCCGAGGAATGCAAGTGAGTAATAACCGTTGAACAATAATTAAAGTGTTATTGAGTTTTTCTGTTAGAAAATTCTCAGTAGTAGCACGGAGTTTGGAATTGGGCCCGGTTGATGGCAATAACCTCACCACCAGTGGGTTTAATTATTAATATTGGTGAAATTTCGGTGTACAGCGCTTGAAACCTCTGATTTTCCCTTCGTGGAATACAGGAATACAATTGCTATGTTATCGTGCTTAATAATACTAAACTGAAGAACTGCCTCGTTGGTCTAGTGGTCCCAAGCGCGACTGCTGAGCAGGAGGTCTTGGGTTCGATTTCCGGGTCGGGCAGTGTTATTAAGTTTTTCTGTTGGCAAATTCTCAGTAGCAGCCCCCAGTTTGGAATTGTGCCCGGTTGATGGCAATAGGCTCACCACCTATTACATGGGACTTAATAACAGCATTGGTGAAATGTGGTGTACAATTGTGTACATCTCTGCCTATCCCTTCGGGGAATACAGGCGTGATGCTATGTTATGTTGAAGAACAAAGATGAAAGTTTACTGACAAGCAGCCAAAATAAGGCTTTAGCTGAAAACATAAATCTGTTCTTCTACGTACAATTAAACACAGAACACTGCCCCTCTCCACAAACAATTGAAGCACACTTCAATGAAGTGTTAGAAAATAAATTTGGCGACACAGCACATAAATTGCGTCTACCATCCATCAATTAGATCGGGCTAAGCATGCATTATATTGGCACATGTAGCGTTACGAAGATATTAGATATGAAAAAATATTTTTTGTTTGGCCATTTTGGGCTTTTGAAATAGAAAATTGTACTTGATCATTATTTTGTTGCGGAATTATTTTAAGACTATGATTTCTCCTAAGATATTCATTAATATATGAATATTTTGTGTGACACATTCATACTAATTATTGTTCACCGGTAATTACTCACGTTCATTCTTCGGGATTGCCCGACTCGTTTCAAAAAACACCGGATAAATTTAAATTTCTTAAATTAATTTTCACAAAAAACACTGGAATAATATTTTTTTGTGTTAAATTTATATTCCTCTTGACCGTATTTCGGTCACTGCGGCCATCTCCACGGAGATAACCTAAATACGCAGGAGATATTGTAGTGCACAAGTTTATGCGCAAACACAGGTGCTCTCCCTCTTGCTTCACTCTCATAGTCCGATGGGACGGCAATCTGACACTGCGGGGGAGATTTCAGGCGCAGGAACGACGCGCGACGCACGTAAAGACGTGCTCTCCAAAGCACGGGGGAGTCACACCACCAACTCCACGGACGTGTGACTCCGGCTGCTACTGAGATTTTACTGCCCGACCTGAGAATCGAACCCAAGACCTTACGCTCAGCAGCCGCGCATGCGAACACTAGACCAACGAGGCAGTCAAATTCTAGATGTAATACTCAGAAAACTATTTTATTAATTTGGATGTCAATAAAATTCAACAAATTCACAATTATTGGCCAGACTATTCTACAAATAGATAAAATTAACTTCAAAGATCAAGATATTATGAATACCCTTCATGGAGATGATTAACACCCAAACTGTTACGGTTTGGTCCTTAGACACTATTTGGTCCTAATAGTATTTGGTCCTAAGGGTACTATTAGGTCCTGTGTATCGCTTCCTAACTCACACAGTATAGTAGCGATGACATAAATTGTCCTGTTATCGCTTTCCGGCCCACTTGACGGCAGGCGCGATCGTTACGCGAACAATTGCGGTTCAACTGAAACGTTAGTGGCCATTTTATTACAGACTCACTATAGTCCGTTTGTTTAGGAGTTTAGGATTTTAAGTTCTAGTTTATAGTGTTTTAATCAAGTGTGTATTGGAACTTATAAAATAGTTTTTGAATAACGTTTATCTCAGAGTTAGTATGCAAAAATCTTTGATTTGATTTGTCTTGCTATTTTTGCAACCGGCTTCGATGATATTGCTTATACAGAGATTCTTAATCAGTTGAAGAAATAATTGTTTCTTGAGTTTAGAATTGTGCGTGGCATTTTATATATCTTTTTATGGGGTAGAGGGCAAGCTATCAGACGGATCGCCTGATGGTAAGCGATTACAGCCGCCCATGGACACCCGCAACCCCAGTGGAGTCGCAAGTGCGTTGCCGGCCTTTTAAAGGGTTTGGGCCTCCGGTACCCTCACTCACTCGGCGAAACACAACGTAAGCGTTGTTTCACGCCGGTTTTCTGTGAGGCCGTGGTATCACTCGGGTCGAGCCGGCCCATTCGTGCCGAAGCATGGCTCTCGCATGGTTAGCATGGCTCTCCCACGGTTCATCGTTCACCAAGGCTCACTACTTAATACATCGGACTTGATAACAGTATTACGAAAAAATCTTATTAGTTAAACTGACTGGTTGGTCTAGTGGTTCCAAACGCTACTACTGAGCATGAAGTCCTGGGTTTGATTCCTGGGTCGGGCAAAGTGAATAAGCTCTTCCGTTAGAAAAATCTTTGTCACAGCCCGGAGTTTGGAACTGTGCCAGGTTGATGGCAATTAACTCACCACCACACATGGGACTTAATAACAGCATTGGTGAAATGTGGGCGTACAACTATGTACACCTCTGCCTACATCTTCGGGGAATACAAGCGTGATGCTATGCTATTACGTTGTCGTATACGCTATGTACAAGCTCCATGGGTACGTTTAATCTTAAACACTACTGATTAACCGTAAAGGGACTTATTATGGGGGTCAAACTGGACTTATTGTGGAATATCTCATGCACAATGACTAGTTTATGATCAACGTATGAGAAGAAGAATGTATCATCCATTTTGTATGAGCAGAGGCCTTTGACCCGCAGTGTGGATAGTAAAATACCTTATAATCAACCGGTTTTATTGAACACTAGTTGTGCTCCGCGGTTTCACCCGCGTTAATTTGAGGAAAAAACCTACTAAAATATCACCACCAGCGCCCTCAACCCTCATGACTGCCCGCCTTGCACATCATAAATGCGCGCGTGGTACTTGATCATTATTTTTATGCGGAGTTATTTTAAAAGTATGATATCTCCTAAAATACCATATTTATTGAAATCAAATGAAATAAAGGGCAATTTTGTTAAAAATTAAATACTTTTGATGAATAACGTATTTATTTGGATAAGGATTGATATCATGTTTATAAAAACACCTTAGCAAATAATGGACTATTTTAGAGCAAATATAATTACCGTAAAAAGGGTCAACCTTAAAAGATAGACACATACTGTCGCGGACTTATATTTGGAACTTTTAAAATGGAACAATTCCGTTATACATATTTTTGCGTAACTTTAACTGCACGCAGCGCACGCAACGAAAGCTCTCAAAAGGAATATTTTTTCCCGTTTTTGCAACATTTTTCATTGATGCTCCGCTCCTGTTGATCGTAGCGTGATGTTATATACCTATATGCCTATAGCTTTCCTCGACAAATGGACTATCCAACACAAAAGTATTATTAAATTTGAACCAGTAGTTCCTGAGATTAGCGCGTTCAAACAAACTCTTCAGCTTTATAATATTAGTATAGATTACACCACTTAAAGCGAGTATTATACCAATTTAATTTTAATTCATATCTCTAGTTTTCGTTGTTACAGTCCGATTCAAATTATACTTTATCAGCTTACTACTGCGCGGTTTTCGATTGTTTCCAGTTCAGCAGAAATTTCTTCACGCTTATTTCGACTTCATTCATGAGACCGTAAGGCTCAAAATCTTAAGTCAGTCTCGATTTAGGACTACCTCTGTTTGATGAATGTTCTGGAAAATTTTAAGCTCTTGTAGACGTTTCAGAGATAAGGCTTTATGTAGCGCTGAAGTTAATGTAAATTTTGATAGAAAAATGTTTCATCTGGCCTGAGATTAGAAACGAGATCGTATCATTTGATTAAGCATATCAGAAAAATAAGGGATTTATTTTACGCTGATACTAAATGTTTTTCACCAATCTATGTGGTTTTAGAAACTAGATAGTTTAATCTGAAATAGAAATTTGGGATAATCAAAAAAAAAAAAAAAACCGGATTAATCGCGTGTATTATTGGTTTTTCGTGGTCGCAGGAGGACTCACGCGATTAATCCGGTTAAATGTAGTTTTGTTATAAAGTGTACTTATCGCGAAAACCTAAGATATTACTATAGAAATTTGTGTTAACATTGTTGATCTTGCTGGGATGCTTTTATCATAACTGAGATATTTTAGACGGTGCGGCTGGCACCGTGGTTGAGAGACTGGTCGGTACGTCGCGTGTCGCAGGTTCAATTCCTGTACGGAGCAAATATTTGCATGATCTACAAATAATTGTTCTGGGTGTGTGTGCATGTCAGATTATATGTATTGCACGATACGTATAGTCGTGGTACACGTGAGGCAACGCTTTCTTTTAAAAGTAACATTTCATTTTATGGAACGTTGTTCAATGGGAAAGTCGTTTATAGATTATTTTTCTGTGTGTTCATAACCTAAAAAAAAACATTTGAAAAATTACAAGTTAATGACTATATTTATATATAAACCACTTCTCTTTCCCCTCCAAATATTAACAAGACACAAAAATTATATCTCGGAGCAAACCCTGACATAAATCGTGTCATTTCATATTTATAGCCTAATTTCATTGAACCGTTTCACCCATCAAATTCTAAGCCTCATTGACCACCACTCAACTTCCAATAATCCTTTTCACGACCTATAAAGCTATAGCCATAACAAAGTATGCTGATAAAACACTCATTTGAATTCTACAGGGTAATATAAAAGAGTAATTACTTTGCCGTACTCCAATCAAATCGTATTGAACGAGATAATTTATTAGTAAATTTTATTATGATACTAGTAATTGCTTAAACTGTCGGTCTTAGATCCGATTTCACCGCTGATATTAAAAACCGAGTTTAACAGAACTTAGTTCTACATAATCCAGTATAAATTTTGATATTGATCTCAGTTATCATGAAACTGATTTTACCAGCTATATTGGATCGCGTTTACGAAAACGAAGTTCACTTGGATAAATAATGTTAATAGATTTAAATGATTTTGAGATATGATTTCTTGAATAACGTTTCTTAAATATCTATATGTAAACAATAAATATTACAAAATGCATGTTTTTGTGCTTAAATATTTATAGAAAATTCTATCATGACTATTGAACGAGTTTAATTTTATTCATTTTATTTATAAAATAGAGTAATATAATAATTAAGTCAAATAACAACAATCTAAATATTCTATTTTAAACAATGTTCCGCCATTTTGACAAGTCGGCTCTTTTGCCCGTTTAGATAACATTAACGTTGAAAATCGGGCGTTCGGAAGCCGACACTGACTTCAGCTTGAACTGTCTCCAGTTTATGTTGGTGAAATGTAAACTGGAGCTCCGAACTCTGTTAAATGCGCGAACTGAGTTCAGCTTGAATTAATAACGTTTAGATTTGATGGTGAAATCAGCCCCAATTCTAATAAAGATCTATGGCAGCCATTATTGGTAATCAGATGCTTAAAACTATTTACAATGATTTTAGCCGTTTATTTTTTATTTTTAAGAAATAGAGTATGTCTTGCTCACTAAAATGTCCCGCTGATGGTGGCGTGTGTGTTAGGTCATTCGATGCTCTACAATATGGTTGAGTTGGGTGATACTGACGCATGCGTCACGTTGGTGAACGGGCGATGTCAGTTGGGACTGGTCATCTCTAAACTGTCATAGCAAAATGTTGAATTGTTAAACTAAAATCTTTTAGTATTGGCGTCATATTACATTGTTATCACATACTATTTTGCAACAAAAACAGTGCAACCAATACATACTATTGTAAAAACCTATATGATGAAAAGAGTAACCGTGGAGTTTCTAGCCCGTTCTTCTCCATAGGAATCCACACTTTGGAACGTGGCAACTAACTTCTGACAATCCAAAGTGCCAGTAAATGGTTTATTAAAAATAAATGATATTGATTTTGATTTGAAAAGTCTGATCACCAGCCTTACTACGAGATATCGTGTTACTCAGTAACTGGGTTGTGGAGACAGATAGGCAGTCACTCCGTGGAACATATAGCTGCTAAGTTAATGTAAAGTAGTATTAGTTGACAGGCTGATACATTAAGTATACTGAATCCAAATAAACATGCACAACACAATCTTTGTACAACATTTACTCACATAACATTCGCCAAACTCCGTACGTAATACATCATAAAGGGCGAAACACAATTACAAACGTCGCAGACACTCGGCGAAATAGGTAAAGTCCGAAATGTCCCTCATACGTGTTGAAAATTAGACAGTGCGGCGGTGACCGCAGTGCAAATTACAACTGTGCGCAGGTTTAATAGAGTGGAATACATTTTGGTGTTTTTAATGTTTAAATGGTTTTTGTAGAGGTTAAATATTAGTAACATCTTAGGTTTTCGCGATAACTACATATTATAATAAATCAACTTTTAACCGGTTAATCAGTGTGTATTATTGCTTTTTATTTTTCTTGACGTTTCGCACTTTGCAGCGTTCGTGGTCGCAGGAGGACCAAGAACGATGCAAAGTGTTCTTCTGCGACCAATAATACGAGTACACGTGATTAATCCAGTTAAAAGTTGTTTTATTATAAGGTTAAATAATAATAATTTTAGTGTAATCTGCCCAGCCTGTCGTACTGCGTCTTTTTCTGAACTTCAATGCAAATAAAATATCCTACAACATCATCATCATCATCATCCCCCTGCCCTTACCCCAATTAATTTGGGATCGGCGCAGCATACTTATATCTGGCATGCTGCTAAAGTTTTGGCTATGTTTTATGACCGGCCGCCTGCCTGACGTCAACCCTCTTTGGGAATGCTATTGTTGGTGGTAACTGCCACCGATAAGGTCTCCTTCTATCTAGCTATGTCACACCAAAGGTTATCCATGCGCCAGGTTCTAATGTTGTCCTAATATCACACTCCACTAACCGGGCTATAATATAAATATCCTACAACATACCACTACCAAATTGTTTTATTACTACAAATCAATTAAACTGAACCGTATATCTGAATACTGACGCGTCATTATGCTAAGTAAATCAAACATATTAGTTGCAAGGGAATTAGACAATGTGACGTCAGGCGTCTGAATGATAATTGATTATGTGGTTTCGCATTGCTGTATAATCAATTTAATTGACTGTTAATATGTTCTAAGTTAAGTCATTAAATTCGTTATTAGTCGAAATTACATAACATAGCATCACGCCTGTATTCCCCGAAGGAGGGGTACACAGTTGTAAACCCACATTTCACCAATGCATTAAGTCCCACGTAACAGGTGGTGAGCCTATTGCCATGTACCGGGCACAATTCCAAACTCCGGGCTGCAGCTGAGAATTTTCTAACAGAAAACTCAATAACAATGTGATCGAACCCGAAACTTCCTACTCAGCAGTCGCTTTTGGGACCACTAGACCAACGAGGAAGTTACGACTTAGTTGATATTATGATTTGAAAAGAAAAACAAAAAAAAAAAACTGTCATGTCGTCCGATCAGGATGCATTGCACGAGGTGTAAGTTTGATGATGGCATATTATATATTAATATGAAAATTAAGCAACTTTCTTATAAACATTCGGTCGTGAACAGGATTTGAACCTGCGTCTCCCGTATAAAATACTCCTGTAACTTGACTTCTGCTCACTACTATTAAATTTATAATTAAAATCACAAAAAAATTATAACGTACGCTAAGCTATGTTAATCTGCTCAATAATCTGAATTCTTATACAGTTTCAGAAAGCAGTGATAGCCTAGTGGTAAGACCGTTGGACTGACAAGTTAAAGATCGCAAATTCGAATCCAAGGCAAGCACCACTGTCTTTTTGAAGTCATGTTCGTATTATAAATTAATTATGGCTTGTATAAAACGGTGAAGGAAAACACCGTGAGGAAAACAGCACATCTGAGTGATGTTTTCGATGTTGTGTAAAGCCATGTCAGAGGCCTCAAGTGGCTTAAACTCTGACACTAGGTTGTTCATCAACCACGCGCATAAGAATAAGAAGACAATGATTATTATCGTTTAGATTATACAAGCTAGTGTCCCGTATGCCTTTAAAAATAATTATTTAAGGCGTACTGGTTTTCTCACAATGTTTTCTTACACCGTTTTTCCACAGCGCAAGATGATTATGAAAAGTCAAACTTTTGAACTGTCAGTCCAAAAAAGTCATACCATTAAAAAAGACTTAAAAATAATGATGAGATGAGAACCAGCATCGATGAACAAAATTAAAAAAAGAGATATGTTCCACGTTTCCAAATGCCAATTCCATACTACCACAGCCGAGAGAAGGCCACTAATTTGTTTGAAATAATATTGAAATTTACCGCTTCGGAATAAGGGCTATTTTTCATTGTTAGCATGCAACAATAAATATATTACGTCGACATTATGATAGTAATAACAGCAGCAGTAATTATTCCAAGTAATATACCAATCTATCTTATGTATTACAAGCTCTGTTACAATTAAAGATTTATTACAACGCAGGTACTATGTTTCATTCATAACTTGACGTTAATGACGTAGATACTCTCCCTCGTGTGATTGATGAACAACCTAGTGTCAGAGTTTAAACCGTCCGTAGGCGTCGGACATGTCTTTACACTCCATCTAGAACATCTCTCAGTGGTTTTCAGGTTAGGCAAGTGTATTAATTTATAATACGCACATGACTTAGAAAAGTCAGTGGTGCGGGCCTTGGATTTGAACTTGTGCCTTTGGCTTGTCAGTCTAACATATTGAAAATAAATTAAGATTTCTTTTACAAAAAATTGAAGAAAATGGTTCAAATTATGTATTAATATGAATCAAACATCAATTAGCATTGTAAGTGTAAATCCGTCCTGGGCCTTGTGCTGGACTCCAAATGACTAAAAACCTCACGGTCCTGCTCTTACCTTTACCGAGGTCCTGGGTTCGTTGTGGCAATCGCCGCGACCCCGGCAGGTTATGATCCGTTGCAGGATGTCAGCGGACTCTCCAGGTTTTGTGCAGGCTGGCACAGTTAGCTTGCACCGTTATTTCACTGTGGCGCACGTACAAAGCGCGGTGCGCGGCTGTCTCGGTTCTGGTGCTGGTCAGGTGGCGAACCATCCACGTCCGCCACCCGCAGTCTACGGCTCACGGTGGCCGAAGATCGTAGCGCGCCCTCCGGAACCTGGTACGCCATCTGCAGCAGGGGTGAGCAGGGTTCGCCTCTCCCTTTCTGCCGCTTCCTTCGCGAGCATCACCTACTCGCAGAAGTGCCGACGGCGTGTGGCGTCGGCTCGCCATGCAGTTTTTTTAACCCAAGATGTCAGATGTTTACATTTGATAAATCTTAACAATTGCTCTATATAATTATTGTATTGAGGTTATTTACCTGTCTACAATTTAGTTACAATTTCTATAAAAACGAAAAACTTCAAAGCCATTATATTAACGTAAAGTTAAAAATTCCATCAAAAAGAACGGTTAAAGACAAACATCCAACGGCATAGCTATACTATGAATATAATATTCTATATATTCTATAGTTTTCAGTTACGCATAAAATGACACAATTCAAACCTTTCTTTAACTTCCAAAGCTAATGGTTCTAAGTTTTATCTTTCCTGAATCGTAAAAATAAAAGAAAATATACCTATTTTGAAAAAAAAATGCATTGGTTTCGCAATTTTTTGCGAGTGAACTAGGTGGGTTTGTTTTGGTGTATGTTAAATACAATTCATGAGGATTTATTAGTTTTGCGTTCCCGTATTCATTTAGGAAATAAATGCAAAGCCTAACATACCTACACATATGTCCATGATATATTTTTACATTTTAAACATTTTACACGATTTTAAAGCACGTAAAGCTCATTGCATAGTAGTGCCTTCATTTTGTGTTATGGTATGTACATATGCAAATATGTATTTCATTTAAAGTTGGTATCAATTATTAATGTTTTTATTGTATCTGCGAAATCACAATGAATATTTATCCCTCTGCTCTTATCCCAGTTTATTTGGGGTGGGCACAGCATAAATATGGCATGCTGCTAAAGTTTTGGCTATGTTTTATGACCGGCCGCCTGCCTGACGTCAACCCTAATCGGGAATGGTGTTGTTGGTGGTAACCGCCACCGATGCGGTTTTCTCCTATCTATGATCTATGTCACACCAAATGCTTTCCATGCGCTCGGTTCTGATGCTATCCTACTATCACATTCCACTAACCGGGCTAAATCAGAATGAATGCCTTGAATTATTGTAAAAAAAGGCATCACCATTTTTTTTTACTGTAAACAAATTTTCTTTAAAAAAATATAAACATTGGTGGGTATCAAGGGTATGAGTATATTGTTGATTTTCAACTTTAAACCGGGTTACTAGCGTGTACTCGTATTATTGGGTTTTGTTTTTCCTGACATTTCGAACACTTTGCAGCGTTCGTGTGAAAGTGTTTTAATTTTAGTATAATGTGTAGTCATTGCGAAAGCCTAAGATATTACTATGTTGATTTTTTTCTTCTTCGTGTCGTTGGTACAAATAAATTTTATTGTAAATTTCTAAATTTACGCTCGGTATGCCCAAAATTTTACGTCAGTCTTATTATGATACATTCCTATAACGTAATACATATTATAGCTTTATGACTGGTCTTCAGCCTTTTTAAGAAACTTTGATTGAATTAATGCTTTACTTTAAGTTTGTCTAGTTTAAAGTTACTACTTTAAAGTGACACTCAAAAGATTTATTTATAAAGCAATTCTTGCAACTTTAGTCGAAGTTGTAAGTGCAGGTCTCCTCAACTTTTTTTTTATTGTAGTATTCTTTTGGGAATACAGGAGTGATGCAACACAAAAATATGTTTTGTTTCAAAATAAATTTGTCATAAAAGTAGAAGTAAAAGGAGTGAAATAGATATGACAGAATCGTAGCAGGAGGACATAGAAAGTCTCTGCTTACCTGAATGGGAAACAGGCGTGATTGTATCTGTATATTGCCTACAACCTAGAGTTCCAATCAGAACTATTATAATGTATGTGTTCCAACGCAGTCCAGAATATTTAATTTGTATGTTACTAGTAAATCTTGATTGTAAGACGACCAACACTTGGACACAATTACACCGTTGATACTTAATATTTCTGGGATAATATTTGCTAATATAGTTTTTTTCTTCTTATGGTATGGATGAACAACCTAGTGTCAGAGCTTAAACCACCCCTAAGTAGGTCTCTGACATGGCTTTAGACACCATCGAGATAATGTCTCAGGTGTGCTGGTTTCCTCACGGTGTTTTGCTTCACCGTGGTAATTAATTTATAATACGCACTGACTTCGAAAATACAGTAGTACGGACCTTGAATTGAAACTTGCGACCTTTGATATGTCAATCCAACGGTCATAATTCTAAGCTATCATTGCTTATAAAGTTAAATGTAGTATCTAGGCAGAATTAATCAAAATGGATAATAACTGCAAAAAGTTGGATCTGCTACCAATTAATCATTACATTAAATAAATAAATGTACAATTTTTTATGGAAAAATATACGGTCGTGAGCAGGATTTGAACCTGCTCCTCCCGGATAAATACTCCAGGAACTCTGACTGCCAATCTGAGAGAGAGAGATGATCTTTCGTTTCACAAAAAAAAAAAATTCATCGCAATCAGACAATACGCTATAGGCTATAACTTATGTTAGTAGAGACTGCCCCATAGTTCTAGTGGTCCTAATAAAAACTGCTGAGCATGAAGCTCCGAATTCAATTCTCAGATCGGGCAAAGTATTGTCTAGTTTTTTGGTTAAGAAAGTCTCAGTAGAAGCCCGGAGTTTGAATCGTTCCCGGTAGATGGCAACAGGCGCACCATCTATTACATGGGACTTCATAACATTGGTGAAAATTGGGTTTACGACTGTGTACTCTTGACGCACTACAATAAGGTGGAAGCCTCAACAATACTCTGAAGGCATAGTTGTATTGAATACGATAATATTATCGTACTATACTACGGTGTAACACAATGCTCTGAATTACGAAGCTAGCCTACCAATTCCACTTCTGTTTAAACAACAATACATGGGGCAGTAAGGTAATTGAGTTTACGCACACGAGCTTCTAGAACAAACCAAACATTACTTTGGACCTGACGTACAAAGTTACGTTCAAACAATTGACTGAACGTCGATTGTTTCGGTTCTAATAGACGAAAAGTCTGGTGCGGGTTTCGTAAACAATTGGTCCTAATGTAGTCCCTTGAGGTAGTCCTCGTAATAGACCGCAAATACAAACTGGGTGGTGAATTTCGTTTTAATTTTGATGTATTAGGTTTTTTGTAATATTTTTAAGTTTATTCCAGTTTAGTTTGCATATTTGCATACGCCACGCCGTGCCATGGCCGCCCGTGGCTTCACTATTTAGGACCTATCTAAAACCAGTGCGGCGTTATTCAAATGTGGCCGCTTATCTTGAGATAGGCCTTTTTTGGTCTTATGCTGGCTCGTTGGGTGGCTGAATATGGTATTTAGTATGTAAGTCATGTACCTACTTTCTTAGTGTTAATTTTTTCGCCCGGCTCGGTTTTATGTTCATTGAAACTATAAAATAAAATATAATTCATCGAATAACTCAATCACACAGTTTAAATTCGAATTGTCCTTCTATATATTTATTTAATAATTACAACAATACGCTTGATGTTTTGTATTTATTATTAAGTAATTCTAGAAGACTTGTAATAAGACATAACAGTTTTAAAAAAACATTCCCGAATATGCCACTCACTTTTATAGTTCCCTTATGTATTCTGCTCACACAGCCAAAATTTGTCCCTTTTCATTCAACACCGGACATTTTGCACACAAACACAACGTGGTTTTCATAGCTGAATGGAAAGCCAATATGTAAGATTAACTTCAGCCTCAAAGAATTACATGTGTAAAAGAACATTTTGATAGTATCAGGCATGTTTTTTTAATAATTACTTTTGATATCAATTATTGTTCACCGGTTACTACTCACGTGCATTTATCGGGAATTGCCCGACTAGTTTCGTAGTCGAACGGAGCCCTTAGTCATGAGCTGAGCCCGTGGCGATGTCGCGAGTAGTTTGACTCGCGACATCGACTGGCGAACAATAATCGATATGCATATGTCTCACGGAAGTTAATATACAAAAATTACTTTTGGTTTTTCTATTTGGAAATTTGAATGAAATTTTGCATTCTAAGTCAATACTTAATATGGAGTCGTTACCAAAGAGTCGTTCCGATATTTCGGTTGTAAGAACGATTCTTTATAATAAAACTAGTCAGATTGTAAATTGACGAAAATTATATACCTGATTATATTTTTATACATGTTAAGGCCATTGTTATGCCTATATTAATTAATATTTTTCAAAGGAAACATTTAAAAATAGTAGACACGAACAAGGGTTGAACCTTTGGAAGCTTGGAATTTTATAGTATGGAACAACGACACGGTAGCTCAGTTGGCAGAGTGATGACACGGCCTGTCAAGGGTCACGGGTTCAAGTCCGGTTCGTGCCTATTACTTTTCAATGTTTTCTTAGCGAAATGTAATTGACAAAAAGATTGTTGGTACAGCTTAATTAACAACTTAACAAATATACTTTTGTTAGTTTATTATATGTAATCACGTCTAGGAGATTCATTAATATTGTAATTGTTATAATATTCTATTAAAAAAAATATGAATATATATATATATGAATTTTATCAATTATATGTACGGTAGACATATTATAATTGATAAAATTCATATTTCTTTTTATTTTTCAATTATTAGTATTATAATGTGTAGTGATCGCGAAAACCTAAGATATTACTATGCTTTACCATATTTGAAAAAAAAAACTTCCAGAAAATTAAAATGGCAATAAGGTTGAGAGTATTTGATGTTGTAAGCGAAAATAGACCTTATCTTATTAAGATGTGCAAACGAAATTCAGCATTAGGGTGGTAAAGCAATTGTATGGTCGACTATACATACTAATCTTGCGAAGACAATAATACAGATGTCTTAATACAAGACGACGAATGTGACAGTTGACGTAAACCAGTAAATTAATCTCCTAAGGCTAATTCCCTTAATTAATTCGCATTGAAGGGTTTAACAGTACTGGGAAGGTTACAAACACAACCTATTTCTGATTAAATCAAAATTCTGCCCATGGCCAATTCACTTTAATAGATCTTATGGGCAATAACGTTGGGGTTGGTAGATGACTGATTCGGATTAACAGTATTTTAAGGCTCTCATAGCCCATTGCTCTAGTGGTTCTAAGGAAAATTGCTAATTATGAGGTCCTGGTCGATTCTCGAAATGGATAAACTGTTATTGAGGAATTTCTCAGTAGCAGGTCCGAGTTTGGAATCGTACATGGGACTTACCAACAGCATTGGTGAAATGGGGGTGTGCTGTGTACACCTCTGCGTTTCCCTTTGAGGAATACAGGCGTGATGCTATCTTCATAGCCTGTGGCAAATATTTCCGGTAAAGGATCATTGAGGTTTAAAACATAATCACTGCGTTACTGCCTAATACTTTTCATTATACAAAAGTCCTTTTAGGCGGTCGAACCATCTGTCATGTAAAAGTTTCTCTTCTGAGTCAGATTTTCTACAAATCTCCATTTTAATATTTGGAAAGGACTGGAACTGACACGTATGAGCTATTCTCGGCACACTTGGGCGTGGCCCTCTTGTAGGCTAACTTAAGGCTTGTCCATATAAAGTCGAACATT
The DNA here is from genome assembly GCA_935421205.1 of Xylocampa areola. Classification (NCBI taxonomy): domain Eukaryota; kingdom Metazoa; phylum Arthropoda; class Insecta; order Lepidoptera; family Noctuidae; genus Xylocampa; species Xylocampa areola. The sequence continues at coordinate 9,572,948 of OW285223.1, forward strand.
TTTTACACATACCATTGGTGAAATGTAGTTGTACTGTAATGCAACCACATTTCATCAGTGCCTTTATTAAGTCCCATCTTCTTCTTCTTCTCGTTTGTTTGATGAATAACCTAGTATCAGAGTTAAAACCACCCGTAGGCATCTGACATGACTTTACACATCATCGAGAATATCTCTCAGGTGTGCCGGATTCCTCGCGATGTTTTCCTTCACCGTTTTAAGCGAGTGATAATTTAATACACACATGATTACTGGCCATATCAGCTTTTCAAACCACTGTGATAGAAAGCCTTAAAATCTAGTAACTGTGTGTGTATTATTTTGAATGTGACACGTGTGGAAAACCTGACATGTTTTTTTTTTCGTAACTAACATATTTCATTACAGCCTTTATATTTTATATATAATCATGCCTGTTGCCTTGGAGTAGGCAGAACCTAACGATTTGCACCTGCTACAATTCTCGCACATCTCTTACGTACAAAGCATATCTATAAAAACTGATAAAAATATTTACAACTGAATTTAATTACTACGTAAAATGTAACATGATACCCAATAAGTGGCTCTTGTAATCTCGTCTAATGAACAGTCAGACTAGATATCTATTAATGAATTAAATGAGAACGTCGCACACCTCTTACGTACAAAGCATATCTATAAAAACTGATAAAAATATTAACAACTGAATTTAATTACTACGTAAAATGTAACATGATACCCAATAAGTGGCTCTTGTAATCTCGTCTAATGAACAGTCAGACTAGATATCTATTAATTAATTAAATGAGAACGTTGAACTTTATTCGAAAAAGTTTCTCGATTTTAATTCGATATAAACTTTCTGGGACATATACATGTACTCGTATGATATATGTAGGTATGTAACAAGTATCGATCTTCATTAAATTTAAATTCATCACTACATAGTATAAAACAAAGTCACTTCCCGCTGTCTGTCTGTCCCTGTGTATGCTTAGATCTTCAAAACTACGCAATGGATTTTGATGCGGTTTTTTAATAGATAGAATAATTCAAGAGGAAGGTTGTAGTATATAATTTGTCAAGTTTTGGTATACATTGGCTAAAATATAATGATATTTGTTGGAGGTGTCGGAAAAAAATAAGCTGTCTGGGAGCTTTCAACGAGAACGCTGCCTAAACCTTTTGAGTTATAACAAAATTATGTATCGCGGAATTGTGTATCTTATATAGGTCTACACAAAAGTCCGCAATGGCATATATCTATCTTTTAAGGATAACATACTCTATCCATTTTAATACTTTAAAAAATGGGCAATTACAAAGCGATAATTGGAAAGCGGGAACGGGATCAAAATTTCATGATTACTTTTGGTCGCGATAACCGATATCCACGTGGGCGCCAGCTAGTCAAACTATAAATTTGAATCAGTAATCTGCAAAAAATATCATATTATAAACTCGCCCTTACTAAGAATATCTGTACCGATAGCTCAGGGAAAGGTCTCCAATTGAAGACACCATAAAACCATACTTATTTCCACATAAATTGCAGATAATAACAATTGGGCCTACCATTGTCCTTCCATACGACCTCTGAAGAACTCTTTCGACCATTAAATGGCTCTGTACACTTTTACAAATTTAATTTTGCTGACTGTAAAATGGGATTTGCTTTTGGTCCTCTAGGTTTTTGGTCCTTCGTGACGGTTGAGTTAAGTTTGTAAATGTTTCTAAAGGAGGCTTAACAGGCCCGTTTTCAAAACTACAGTTGAAATTAGAGCATTTCAATAAGGTTAAGAGTAATGTTGTTGTCTGTTTATTTCAATTTACTTTGTTATACCATTAGGTGCGTACTTATTTTCGGTTCTTGACGGCATACTTTGTTTTTACTGTCTGTTATTTTAGTTATATTATTTTTACGCTGTTCTGTGTAAGTACATATTTTTGGATTATAGGACTGAAATTGCCTCTGTGCTGAGAGTTATCTTGTTGTATATTTAGTAGTTTCAATATTTCATAAACAAATTCGTTTTCTGTAGTCTAGTATCCAACTATAGCTATACTAGAAGGACTGTTTTTCAAACGACGAGTTTATTTGTTTTGTTGATTTTTTAATATGTTCTGTTTATTAATAGTCAATTGTATGATTTCGCCTACACGTTTTTCTTTAAAATTACTCACTTTTTAGGCTTTCAGGCGCATAATCGTCATTAACTCTCTATATAAATAATGTTTACAAGGTTTTACCGTATATCATTCTATACAAAAACAAAGTGATTCACTTCTTTGTTTTTACACTCACTCAGGAGCTATTCTTTTTCTTTCTGAACTAAAGTTAATCATATTATTGAACTTTATCTATCAATAAAGTGCGTGAGCCGAATTGTAGTTTAAACACGAACTAATTTGAATTAATCAGACTGTAGATGACAGTAAATAAGCATTTCTTTATATATAATCTTGCCATCATATAAATAAAAGATAATTATTTTTCATACCTTTTTGTGTACTATAATATATTTTTTTAATCTTATTAGCCAATACTTCTAAATCGGTTTAGGCATTTAGAAGTTATAGTAGATTATAGAAACTCACATACATATTTCCATGCATATGGACCCTAAAAATATAACACTCTTTGTGGGCAGTCCTTGAAAAAACGTAAATAGTAATTTCTTTAACACAAAATTGCATATTAATTGACGTCTGTCACTGATAGTACAGTCAACCGCATGTCGGTGGTATCAATATGACATTGACAGCGCCTTTATGTCAAAGCAGTTAGGACAGTTTTTGTAGTTCAAGTATACGGTACATTTGGTAAGGTCCAAAAAAAAAGTCCTTGCATCCAAAGACATTTTAGAACAGTACAATTATAAAAATAAATTTCAAGCCCCGCCATGCATATAGCCAATTTTTCTACAGCAAAAAACTTTGGTCGTTCACAATGGACATAAAAATTCAGCATGAACCTTATATTGTGCGCTAATAAATTTATTTGTTCATAGAACCTAACTTGGGTCTCTTTTTAATTTCGTCTGGGCTTCAAGTTGTTAGAAACTGAATTTGTTTTTGTGCACATTTAGTTGGGCCTCTAAAACAGTGAAAGCAAAAATTCTATTTGAATAATACGCTAAATAGACCTCTTTTTAGGAAAACGCTATTTTATGGACTTCTAACTTTCTAGGTAATTATTGAAGACACAATGAAAAATACTAGTGTGGGGATTATATTTTAACCGACTTCCGTTTGAAGTCGGTGCCAAGCTAAATACAGTACCCGGCGATGAATATTGCACATCGACCTTTGGAGAGAGACAATCGGCTATAATTTCGGCTTCGTAGAGCGTTATCTCTGTCGCACACTACCTATGTGACGTTTTGTCAGTCGTTGTTCAAGTGCGATAGAGTGCGGTCGCGTCCAGTTCAAAATATATATTTAGAGTTGTTAACACCCACAAATTTAAATAATTTAATTTATGGCATCTTTAGGAAAAAGAGGGAAACCTTTACGAGGTTAGTCACGCGAAATTATCTACAATGTTTATAAATATTTTGTAACCGAAGCTGACAGATTTAAAAAAAATGAAGTTGAAAATGTAAGTTGTTATTTTAAGAAGGTTCAAGAGCAAGTTACAAATGCTACTGGAATTTCAAGAAGAACTTTGAACAATATATAAAACGAATTCATAGGTATAATTAAAATAAAAAAATATTAAATACGTAAACATAATGTGAACATGTTTTTTTTTTTAATTTTAACCTAAAGCCATCACTTATAGAAAAATTGGTGTATTTTATACAAATAATTATCATAAGAAGCAAATCATAATTGTTTTAACAGCTCCTTATAGATACCGGACTGTTTGTATTTCGTGCGACAGAGATAACGCTCTACGAAGCCGAAATTAGCCGATTGTCTCTTTTCAAAGGTCGATGTGCATTATTTATCGCCGGCTACTGTACATATATAGCGGGTACACTCGCCTCGCGTGCCTCCTTGTGCGTGGTGGTTGCGTCTAGAACAAAACAATGCGAGCGGGTAGTGCGAGTGTACCTACTATATATTTGGCTTGGCACCAACTTTAAACCTATAAGTAGGTAGCACATACGAATAATTGTATTTTATTAATATTATAGGTAGTAGGTTTGGACAAGAAGCGTTTTGGATTAAATCTGTATTAAGTAATTTTTTGCTATTATATTAAATGGAAAAAGAATACGGTCGTGAGCAGGATTCGAAACTGTGCCTCCCGGATAAATACTCCAGGCGCTCTGACCACTAAGCCATCTCGACCTCTGCTCACCACCGCAAATTCTTCATCCATATTTCAACACGTCTTTTGGCGACGTCATTGCTATCTATTCAGTCCCTATACAGGTGAACGAACCGACACGACTAACTTCGATGAAGAATTCGCGGTGGTGAGCAGAGGTCGAGATGGCTTAGTGGTCAGAGTGCCTGGAGTATTTATCCGGGAGGCGCAGGTTCCACCGTAAAGCTTGATATATTATCCCAATTTTTAGGGGCCCCAAAAACACTACAATACTTTTGTAACTCCAAAAAGAATTTTCACACGAATTCAGCTCGAAAAATTTCTATTAACGCCATTATGTAACTTTCACTGTTAAATTCCAACCACAAAAACAATATTCAAGAGTTGATGGCACAATAAGATCCGAGGGAGTTAGGCAATTATGGTTATGTAATAAATTTAATACATATATACATAGCATCACGCCTGTTTTCCCCGAAGGGGTAGGCAGAGGTGTACACAACTGTACACCCACATTTCTCCAATGCTGTTATTAAGTCCCAGGTGGTAAGCCTATTGCCATCTACCGGGCACAATTCCAAACTCCGGGCTGCTACTGAGAAATTCTTAATAGAAAAACTCAATATCACTTTGCCCGACTTGGGAATTGAACCCGAGACCCCATGCTCAGCAGTCGCGCGTCCACTAGACCAACGAGGCAGTTATAATTATTTTTCCCTATATGTGCTACAAAATTGCTAATAGACGTAAATAGTATAATCGTTGTTGTGGGATTGGGGTGTTTATTTCTGTGTTCAAATTTTTTATTGCTAGTTAATCGTCATGTTTGCCAAAAAGACCATAAATTTCTATATCACGGGACTTAATGGTCCTTTTGGTACTTAGACTCATTTCGCTCAATATTCATTGGATCTAATTTGTTCCAGCAAAACACAGCAATAACTACACTGTCTGTATATTCAGACCTTTTGATTATTTATGTATTTATTTTATGACGTAACAGGCATTGACCTTGCAAATTTTTTTTGCTTTATTAATGGCATTTAAAAATTGTTTGTGCCAATAAATAATTTTTCTCACTTTCTAGATTCAATTATCAAATTAAGTGGTCTTAATTGTAATGCATTTGTTAAATGAAAAATATAAATTCATTGACGTCATTTAACGGACGAAATGTGCTTTAAAGTATCTTTTTATAGTATCGTAAAAGGGCGATGGGTCTTTCGCACCTTGCCTATTTAGAGTCGGGTGTTGGTAATAGCGATCAGCGTCATGGCGTAGAGTTAACATGACGAGGATATCATCATCCCCCTGCCCTTATCCCAATTTATTTGGGGTCAGCACAGCATGTATTTTTCTTCCATACATACTCTCTACTTGTACCGGAATGTTGCTAAAGTTTTGGTTATGTTTTATGACCAGCCGCCTGACGTAAACCCTCATTGGGCCACCGATACAGTCTTCTTCTATCTAGCTTTGTCATACCAAATATTATCCATGCGCCAGGTTCTGATGTTATCCTACTATCACACTCCACTAACCGAGCCATTATCATGACGAGACTGCCTCATTGTTTTCGTAGTCGCATGCGCGGCTGCTGAGCGTGAGGTCCTGGGCTCGATTCCCAGGTTGGACAAAGTGTTATTGGGTTTTTCTGTTAGGAAATTCTCAGCAGCAGCCCGGAGTTAGGAAGTTGGTGGTGTGACACCCCCGTGCTTCGGAGAGCATGTAAAGCCGTCAGTCCTGCGCCTGATCTCTCTCCGATCGTGTCTGATTGCCGTCCCATCGGAATATGAGAGTGAAAGAAGAAGGAGTACCTGTGTTTGTGCATACACTTGTGCACTATAATATCTCCTGCGCACTTGGCTAATCTCCATGGAGATTGGCCTCCGTGACCGAAAAACGGTCGGGAGAAGCAGACATGACGAGGACGCCATACATTATTTCCATCTGTGGAGACTTGTTAATGACCATGTATTGAAAGTTACAATATTAAATGGAAAAAGAATACGGTCGCGAACAGGATTCGAACCTGCGCCTCCCGGATTGACGTCATTGCAATCAATTCAGTAAAGTGACCGAACCGACACGACTAACTTTTTTGTTCGCGACCGTATTCTTTTTCCATTTAATATTGTAACTTTAGAGTTCGCTAAGCATGCGTTAATGCTTTTTCAAAGACATATCTTGAATTATTAAGGTAATTGCATTCTTTACGACATTGTTTTAACTGCAAAGTTAGTCGTGTCGGTTCGGTCACTTGTAAGTACTGAATTGATTGCAATGACGTCGCCATAAGACGTGTTAAAATATGGAAGAAGAATTCGCGGTGGTGAGCAGAGGTCGAGATGGCTTAGTTGGTCAGAGCGCCTGGAGTATCTATCCGGGAGGCGCAGGTTCGAATCCTGTTCGCGACCGTATTCTTTTTTTTTCCATTTAATATTGTAACTTTAGAGTTCGCTAAGCATGCGTTAATGCTTTTTCAAAGACATATCTTGAATTATTAAGGTAATTGCATTCTTTACGACATTGTATTAACTGCAAAGTTAGTCGTGTCGGTTCGGTCACTTGTAAGTACTGAATTGATTGCAATGACGTCGCCATAAGACGTGTTAAAATATGGAAGAAGAATTCGCGGTGGTGAGCAGAGGTCGAGATGGCTTAGTTGGTCAGAGCGCCTGGAGTATCTATCCGGGAGGCGCAGGTTCGAATCCTGTTCGCGACCGTATTCTTTTTCCATTTAATATTGTAACTTTAGAGTTCGCTAAGCATGCGTTAATGCTTTTTCAAAGACATATCTTGGACCATGTATTGTTCATTAATTTTCCACGTTCATACATAAAACTTTTCTCGTCACGTGATCCTCAACCCTTAGCATCACATGTCCAACAAAAATATGAGAAACATAATTTTTCTTGCAGTGAGATGAAGATGAAGGAAACTATGAACCATAAAAGGAAGTTTTTCTTTAGTTGTTTTTCTGTTAGAAAATTCTTAGTAGTAGCCTGGACTTTCGGTTTGTGCCCGGGAGATGGCAATAGGCTCACCCAATTATAAAAGCATTGGTGAAATGTGTCCGAGAAATTGTGTACACTTCTGCAAATCCCTTCGGAGAATATACGCGTGATGCTATGTTATGTTAGGCGTTTTTATAAAAGGAAATCAATACTAAAGTTGCAGTAATATATGGATGAAAAAAAAAAAAAACATAACACTTCTATTTTTTGAGCAGTCATGTAATAAATGCAGTTCGCTCCGCCCCACACCAAGCTACATCCTCTATTTCCCTGTATTTGCATTAAAATTTAATAAAACGTCCCGTATATTTAACCTGCCGTTACGAAGGTCAGGTGAAGTTGACCCCGACGGAGAATTTGTGATCTTCATTAAAAGCGGTATGATAGCTTATTGGTGGGGTTCTCCATATTTTAGAGGATCTAGACTTAAGGCCAACTGGCTCCTGCCCGTGAAATTGTGTGCGTGGACTTCGAAATTGGGTCCAGCCGGGATAAAAAGTATTCTATGTGTTAATCCAGATTATAAACTATCTTTGTATAGTAACTTTAAACATAACATTACATGGCATCACGCCTGCATTCCCCGAAGGGGTAGGCAGAGGTGTACACAGTTGTACACCCACATTTCACCAATGCTGTTATTAATGCCATTAACCGGGCACAATTCCAAACTCCGGGCTGCTACTGAGAATTTTCTAACAGAAAAACTCAATAACACTTTGCCTTACCCGGGAATCGAAACCGAGACCTCCTGCTCAGCAGTCGCGCTTGGGACCACTAGACTAAGGAGGCAGTTATAGTAACTTTGGTGAGACATATTCATATTAATTAGTGTTCACCGGTTACTAATCACATGCATTCTTCGGGTTTGCCCGACTGAGATGGCAATAGGCTCACCACCTATTACATGGGACTTAATATTTATTGGTCTTGTTCTTCTTATCCCGAGGTTGATGAACAACTTAGTGACAGACTTTAAACCCCTCTTGGCCTCTGACATGGCTTATCACACCATCGAGAACATCTCTCAGGTGTGCTGGTTTCTTCACGATGATTTCCTTAAACGTTTTAAGCAAGTGATAATTTATTTATAAAACGCACATGACTTCGAAAAGTCAGTAGTGCGGGCCGTGATTCGAATCTGCGACCTGTGACTTGTCAGTTCAACGGTCATACCACTAGGCTATTACTGCTATATATAGCATTGTGAATGTGTGTATACAACGGTGTACACCTCTGCCTACCCTGCTATGTTATATTACAACAAAATATAAATATTTGGCGTTAGTTGAAGCCTACATGAATTTATAGAGAAATCCAGAAGAAGTCCTCCTGCGACCACGAATGCTGCAAAGTGTACGAAACGTCAGGAAAAACAAAAAAACCAATAATACACGCGATTAATCCGGTTAAAAGTTGTTTTATAATAATGTGTAGTGATCGCGCAAACCTAAGATATTACTAAATCCAGAAGAGTTTTAATTCCGGTATCCTAGCCGATTCTCACCCAATTTTCACAACTCCGTACATTTTCGAACTTTTCCCTTGCGGGGTTATTTCGTATTTATCTGTATTTCATCGTAAAACTTTATAGCAATACTCTTGTTGTATGTTTCCAAGTCAAAATGGCTTCCTTACAATGTCAAACGGTTATGGGTAGGCTTTTCTCATTGAAGCAAAAAGTGTGCCAAAAGTTTTTAAACAATATTGGTGCGACAGGCAAAATTGAGTTCTATTTGGTGGTAAGAAGGTTGATTCCACGTAGGCAGTGTAGTTTGAAAAGTATAACAATATTGAATGTGATGAGTGAAGTTGCTAAATGTGAATACGTCATTGTGTGATAGAGTTTTATGAAAAAAGTCTGTGAATGTTCCGGGAAGACGTTTTAGGATGCTGCATCTACCATTTATTAAAATAACTGTTGTTCTCATTATTAAAATACTGCTTTGGCTTTTTAAACTGGGAGCGAAAGTAGAAATATAGAAACTGTGATTCATTTTGTTAACATTATTGAACGAGCTGTTTGCTAATTCATGAGATGTTATGATGTTGAAGTAAGTTTGAGTGTGATAAGTAACGTTTATTAACTCCAATATGGATTATAAATAAAACTGTTGACGATCCTTTCCTCTCATGTTGTACGGTCCGTGTATGTTAACGCACTCAATATAAAATGTTCAATTTGGTAAGTAAAATGATGTGCGCCTGATCGAGGTCGCCGCGTCATCAAAACACGTACAGTTTAAAACTGTACAATATTTTTATTTTACAGATGCAGCTTTAAATGCATTGCGTAGCGAATTTTTAAGTGATATATATTTGTGAAAAGAAAAATACGGGCGTGAACAAGATTTAAAACTGCGCCTCCCGTATAAATACTCTAGGCATTCCGAACACTAAGCCATCTCGACCTCTGTCCACTATTTCGAATTCATCTTCCACATTTTAAGACGTCTTTTGGTGCAGGTTCGAATATGTAGTCTACAGCTGTTGCTGCGGTCCACGACACGTACGTTGTGATCTCTTTACAACAACCCGGACCGATGGTTGAACAGGCCTTCTGCATCACGGAGACGCTCACAGGCGATGCTTAACCTCCACAATCGCTTAACTACTACAGTTTGCGACAGGTTTTGTGCTCACCAAACGAGATTTTAGGCATATATGAATAAGAAGTTATGGATATAATCATATAATTTCCGAATCCTTACATCACAATGCTTTATATGACAGAAAAGCCATAACAATTGTGGTCCAGCCAACTGTGTCTACAATAAAAGTATGGTTAATAAATTTTCAATGGCTTTACATCCCTTTTATAGGCACGGGAAAGGTACCTTTCATGAAATTGTAATATTTTATTTTCCCGGAATAATTATTGTATCCATATTTTGCATGACATGGGTACCTTTCCGAGAAGCCCTTCAATGTATTTTTCTTTATTTAGGGACTTGTGATTATTAGAAATAAAACATGTTTATTTGTACTTTTATTCAGGAATTATAGATAAATACATAATAATTAAAATATTTACTAAAATAAAACCTAAATTATATTGACTACACTACTACTAAAAGAGAGAGGTAGAGAAAAAAAGGAAAAGTGATTTAGGCGTCAAAGTACTCCTCCGCATCGCTGTCATCCGGAATGTGCCCAGAAAACTGGCAGCATTGCCACGTTGAATGGCAATACTAATCCTAGAAACAGGCTAGCCCTCTGGTCACGCGAAGTGTCGACAAGTCTGCCAAAAAATCCTTTGAAGAGTTGGCGTGCACTGGGACCCCACGACCCGAGCGTTTCGACCCCAAACGGGTCAAAGTCGTAGCAGCCGACTAGGTTGCTATATTTACGCCGTTTGAGAGTCTCTGCAGCAGCAGCAACCGCGCCACCACAGCCAGCCGAGCTGGGAAGATGCGATGGAGCAAGGATGTCGACACATGTTGCGTCCCACACCAAAGGCCTAACCAACTTCCAAGGCAATAGCGTCATGCCGTTGGGTCCCTTACCATCGTCCCGCACCAAGCCCTCAATGGCTTGGTGCGGGACGATTCCTAAACATCTGGTACACCGACGGTGGCAAGAGCACGGCAGATAATGTCGTTGATGCAAGCGTGCCGCGCTATGCGCCCCGCACTCGAACGATAGTTGGGGAACGATAGTTGGGGAGTTGGTGCACGTCTCCCACAATGCGACGCTTGCACGGGACTACACGACTAGGTCGTTTCACGGCATGGCTTCGTCCTGTGGGTGGTAAAAAGCCGCGGCCGAAGCCTCCCACTAGAGTTATGTTGCTTGTTTTGTATCACCCATGGGCCACGTGTAGGAATTCCATTTTAAGAGTGCACTCCTACGGACGCGGGGAATTCCCGCCCCCAGTCATAATATTGAGGTTGGTTTTTATCAAAATCCTATTAAAAACCGGAGAAGGCAGGTAGGACCTCGCTTCCTCGTTCTCATAAGGGCCCTTACTCCTATATATTTCTTAAATGCGTCTCACTCGTTCCATACGATACAAAATGACACTGAAGGACACCACAACAGAAGATTCAATAAAAAAAAACGGAGTATATGTTGGTTAGTTTCAATAAAACCCTACTTGATTGATAGAAAACCTTACGGTAGAAAATTGGTCCTGCGGTCCGTATTACTAAAACGGTGTGGCGGAAATGAGTGCACGGTGGGTGCGCCCCGATCAGATCTGGCCGAAACACATTTGCGATTTCATGTGATTTAGCTCCTGTCCCAAATATCGGTAGCATACACATCACTATCGTATAAGGTGATATTGCAACTTAAATGCGGTGATTAAGGTGATATTCGTGTGAAATAGAAACTTTGTCGCCTTAACTCTGCGCAAATTTTTGGCTATCAATTATTGTGCTTTTATATATTACATGGGTCCGTAATGATCTCATTGACCATATTTACCACCTAAATTATATTGTGAAACGCAATAAATATTGAGTATTGAGTATTTATATGCTTTATTATTTTCGTCAAATATGTGGTCAGAGCGCCTGGAGTATTTATCCGGGAGGTGCAGGTTCGAATCCTGCTCACGACCGTGTTCCTTTTCCGTTTTATATAATAACTAGGGACACATATTTGTTGCACTAACAATTTTGATTGTCACTATTGGTAACAAGTAACTATGTCGGGGTACTCGTGTCGGATCCACCACAACGGTAGAGAGCGCTCGCTAATATTTGTACTAGTTCCGGTGGTCCTACATACATAGATGTTGTGCTGCTAGATGTGATATCGAATTAAAATATTATCTGAGTAATTGTCTCTTATTTCTACTTCTTTTTATATGACTGACCTGAAAAAGGAGTCTTATGTTTTTAGGGTTCATGTATGTATGTATGTATGTTTGAGGGTTTATTGATTCCACCATAACTTCTAAAAGCCAGAACCGATTTAGATGTATAGGGTATCGTTAGAATCCTCACATTGTCCCGCGTAACAGAAGCCAGTAAGATTAAAATAAATACAGTAGCTATGGTTCATAAAAATATGTGCAATAAAAAAAAAAACTCTTCGCACATAGTAGGCGTGCTTTTTAATTTTTTAATTAATTTAATCTTCTCCATGTAGTTAAGAGCTAATTAATTTAAATGTTGTTCAAGCCAGGCTTCTGAATTAGCATAGGGGTTGCTAAAAATTAGCATCAGCCAGGACTGACGGTTTAACACGCTCTACGAAACCCATAGACTGTTTCTAGCGGTCAGACATTTACCTTTCCTAACCTTAACTATCGTTTACCAAACACATAATAGCTGCTCGAGAGTGTTATTAAACCCGATTAATAATAATAAGACTGCTTTGTAGGTCTAGTGGTTCTAAGCATGACTGGTGAGCAAGAGGTCTTAAGAGGATAGGCTCACCACCTAATACATGGGACTTAATAACAGCATTGGTGAAATGTGAAATGTACACCTCTGCCTACCCCTTCGAGAAATACTGTCAGGGAATACTAAAAGGGCCTGATGCTATGTTATGTTATGTAATAAAGCAATCTCTGTGATTTTATCCTAAGTGTCGATTTGATATGACTCTCTCTAAAGCTCCTACAGTCAACAAAACTACAGTGGTAAATTAGGTATTTATAACTATTGTTAGTATTTATATAATTAAGCCTTGGCCAGACCCGTGGACCCCCGTGTCAATGCTCAATTATCAACATTGATACAGTCATTCACATAGATATTTCTAGCCTATTAGCTATGATAGCTAGGACGCGTTGCGGCTGGCCCGCACTTTGCTTAGCATTGACGTGAATCACTTTCGCAGAGTTGCGTAAAAACAATCAATGCGCGCTTCAGAGAACATACGCGCTACAACATCGGCGCAACCGCAACAACGCCTTTACGTCGTAGCACCACGGACAGTTTTCGTTGTTTAATTGTTACCACTGATGTACAATTGAGCGTACTTTCAAAATTTTCTTCGTGGCGTATCCAGAGAATTGATATTCTTGTCCACTTTCGTATTCCGTTAACTCGGGGCAAACTATCTATGATGCTGTTTGATAGGTTTCACTTCGAAAGATGTATCAGATAGATATGCATGTTTACGTTTGGGTTTTTAAATATAACTTACTTTAAGTTTCCACACGGCTACCCACAAAGAGGAGTCACAGGATCATTGTTTGTATTTAAGTATGTTTATGTGTTTCTTTTTTCCACTATAAATTTTTATACGCCTGTATCGTTTCAAATGTATATCTAGATCGTTAGAAACCTTGTGTTCTATTACGCAATATAGGCTAATAAGATTAAAAAAAAATATAATATGCTGTGGTACACAAAATGGTAAGAAATAGTAATAAATAAATGAAAAAAATAGAAATCTCGCCTGCCATGTGTGAACCGTTAGAATTCTTATATTTTCCTGGGTAACATATGCTATATGTTAAGATAAGATTTAATAAATAGCAATATAGTAGCTATGGTATAAAACAAAAACACAAAAAGCCGGCTGTTGAGCTTGGGTCCTGACTCCCATTTCTTGGTGATGCAAAGTGGTCATTAGGTTTTCCTGTTAGGAAATTCTTAACAAGACCAATTCAAATGGCATCCTGTAAAACACCAATGCCGTTGTTAAGTCCCATGTAATAGGTGGTGAGTGTATTGGGATCAACCGGCTACGATTCCTAACTTTCGGCTACTACTAATAAAATCTTCGTAGAATCGTCGTAGGATCACCCCTGTATTCACCGAGGGGGTAGGCAGAGGTGTAAATTGTTGTAGACATACATTTCACCAATCATATTATTAAGTCCCATGTAATAGGGGGTGAGCCTATTGCCATCTACCGGGCACAGTCCAAACTCCGGGCTGCTATTGAGAATATTCTAACAGAAAAACTCAAGAACACTTTGCTCGACCCGGGAATCGAACCCAGGACCTCGCATTTGGGCCACTAGACCAACGAGGCAGTAATAATATCTTAATAGTAAAAATTTCAAGAACACTTTGCCCAACCCGGTAATCGAGCCTCACGCTAAGAAGCCGTGTTTCACGAACAAGGAAACAAAAAATTCAGTCTCAAAATAGCCAAACAAATATAAGAATAATACAAGAAAAAGTAATTAATTAATTTCGATGTTATTATTTTGAAAGATCTTAATTGATGAATTTATTTGTTAAGAGCCAACAACTTGACGTTGAAAATATACGGTGTTCTATTATGTATAAAAGAAAGAAAGAAAAAAAAATGTTTATTTGACACAATTTATGTAAGTAGGTATACAAAAGATAACAGCTATGAATGTTGTCATGTCATTGTGTGCCTCACGGCTGCGCCAAAAAGGTCCAGTTCAGCAAAATGCCAAACCGCTAGTGCCTGACGCTGGTTTTCAACTGTGCCTTAAATGGTGAGGAGTCACAGTATAGTAACAATTCGAAAATTAATTTTACTACACTTACTATTTTATAGCTAACAGCAAATGACGCGCGATTACTGCGATCGTATTATTAGTATTGTTTTCATCCCATTGAAAGCGGTAATTTTTAATTTGAAAATAAAAAAATATTTTTTTACATCTACTACTCCAAATTAATTATAAACGCATTATTATATAAAATGGAAAAAGAATACGGTCGCGAACAGGATTCGAACCTGCACCTCCCGGATGAATACTCCAGGCGGCTTAGTGGTCAGAGCGCCTGGAGTATTCATCCGGGAGGCGCAGGTTCGAATCCTGTTCGCGACCGTATTCTTTTTCCATTTAATATAATAACTTTAGAGTTCGCTAAGCATGCGTTAATGCTTTTCAAAGATTTATCTTGTATAAACGCATTTTTATGTTTTAGGTACGGTTCTGCCTCAAATTAATTCCCGTATATTCCAATAAGCTTCAAATAATAAATCTGATAAGGGGCGACTTCTGTTTATTTTGGAAACTCGCAAGACAATGAACTTCTTACACAATTAAAAGCTGAACGGAGTCATTAATTAAGTTCTTGAGGAAGCGGCCCTCTTGGTTTCGACGGGGCAAGTCACGGTATTCTCATCAGCTTGGTCTATATTGCTTCACTCAGTAATATTGCTTACTCGAATATTTAACATTGCTTTTGGCCAGTTGGGTAAAAAATACAGTGGAGTACACTATTAATGATCATTATATCGTTTTTTTTTTTTTTTAAAACTTTGCCCCACACTAGGAATTTCTTCCTGTGTCGTGGGTGCGTTTACAGACATATAATCTCACAAGTACACACACACCCAGACCCGGAGCAATTATCTACAGATCGTATAAATATTTGCTCCGTGCAGGAATCGAACCTGCGACACGCAGCGCAGCAGTCGGTCTCTCGACCGCTGCGCCAACCGCGCTGTCTTAATATTGAAGGCACGATCACGACGGTCGAGTTATGCTGTCACTGCATGTCACGGGTTCGATTTGCATACGAAACAATTTTTGTTTGTATGTTCTACAGATAATAATTATTTTGCAACGGTTACGAGTCAATTTGTTTAATTCCCGACTCGAAACCCGATTATCTATATATATAGTGAGGCACAATCATATTAATTATTGTACTTCGGTTATTACTCACGTGCATTTTCTGCGATTTCTGGACTTGTTTTTAACTCCAACGGAGTCTTTAGTTATGAGTTGAGCTCATGACGGTGCAGCGTGTCAAACTGAGACTTTGACGGTTACTACTTGTGCGCATTTTACCGAATTGCCCGAATTGTTTCGAACTCAAATAGGGCCCTTAGTCATGGGCTAAGACCGCGGCGATACAGCATGTCTAACTGAGTTTGATGGTTACTACCTACTTACATGTAGTTAGGCAATCCCGAAAAATGCACGGAAGTAGTGACTGGTGAACAATAATTTATAAGGCTTTTATTGGCGGTCGGGTAAAATATAGAATAGATAGATTGGTACTCGTATAATACAAAAATAATAAGTCAACATTTCTACTAGTTTAGTTATGTCTTTATGAATCGTAGCCACATTTGTTTATTCCACAAAACAACTTTGTTTTGCACTGACATTGAAGTAGCATCGTCCACATAGTCTGTTAATAGTATTCCGCCGAAGTTACATAAACAGATCGCCTCCCGCCCTGTAAGTTATTCACCGTGTGTAAAACCATCCGTAAGTTATATGTCATTTAAAAACTTTTGTACGAAAACACTGCTCTTAAGAATGACCAACTTATCTGCTGACTAATATTCAAAGCAACTTTTCGTTAGATTTTACAATAATTTTCCTTCATACAAACCTTGTCCTCATCCAATTAAAAACACAACATGATCGACTGGTTCTCAATATATTTTTTTCAAACATGCGGCAATTGAATTTATTTATTCGACTACATTTAAATCATCAATACAAATAAATAAATTTAAAGTGTCTGTTTGTTATGTCACTGGCAAGTAGCGGACTATATAAGGGAGAGACATGAGTTTTTCTTGATTTTTATTTTAGAATAGTTTATAAGTTAGATTGTAGCTTAACTTAATCCAGTCAATCTGCCTAGACCTTTCCCAATTACTTTAGGCTCACCTCCCCGTCAAAAGTCTTTACATGGAGCGACTGTCCATCTGACCTCTAGAACTCCGTAACTGGGTAACACGATATCTCGTGTTATGACTGGTTGTCAGACTTTCAGGCCTCTGACTACCCGTTACAGCTGTCATAAATTTTAATTTGAGGACCGACGGTTTAACTTGCTTTTCGAGGCACGGAAGAGTTTCAAGTTGAATGGACGTTCACTCATCCACAGACTGACCGTGGCACGCGCAGCTTAACCTCGATTGATTAATCTATGCAGCTGTTACTTAGCCACGAACCCCTCCAAATAGTTTAACTTAATCCGTGAGGCGGATATTTAGCCCCATTTCATAGGTCATAACCAAATAACAATAGTCATAATTAATTTTATTACAGACGGTTAATTAATTTATATTATTCCCATGGTGTCGTGTCAAATTGTGTTGATGCTAATTGTCCAATATTACAGTTGGATGTAACTAATTATAGTAAATTGTTAATTAATTTGCGTACTATTAATGTTTCAGTTCAGGTTCTGTACCACGGAAATTGATAGCCAGAACCTGAAAAACGAAATACTTTAACAATATAAAATGAATAAACCATACATACACAAATGCAATTAAATACAAAATAAAACAATAGTAATATAAAATATACGTACTTATACATATACTTATATGCATAGCCATACATAAATAACTACATAATATCTAATTTAATTATTTTTATCTTTATAATAAATTAATAATAATATTACAAATAATATAGTTAACCTAATTTAATCTTTCAAATAATTTAATCTTAATAATAAATTAATAATAACATTACAAGTAATATAGCCTAATCTATAAATTTTATGTGTCCAATTAATCAATAATTTTAAGTACATCCATTAATTTAAATCATTATGTCTAATGATATTATCTAAAAACGAATGCGCAATATAGTATTTTTCACACATTCAATAACTCCATACAAATATGGAGATAGGAATTATGATAGCAATTGAGGTGTTTCGATTTTTAACACGTAATAAGACTATTGCAATGTTACTGCCAATGCATTAGTTAATGTGCAATGTTTTGAATGCTTTGAAGTATTTATTTTATCTTACCCACATTTATTTATTCCTCTATCTAACAAAAATTTTAGCTTACCTACCTATAATAAATAATATGTGTATTTTGTTATCGACTATGTTCGCTCCGGCAAAACTTTGCATGTAACTTTAAATATTATTAATCTTGTGTTTCTCAGACAAATGAATGTATTGTTCTTATGAGAAATAAATGTCTTAAACCAGAAATTTGATATGGTATAATATTGTAGCCCAGATGTCAAGCACTCACGTATTTACTTGTATTGGTTAGTGGTTTCAAACCTGCCATGTACAATTGGAATTGCTCAATACTTATCATATTATTTGCCTTCTTTTTTATATAGGTCTAAGTATTAGACTCACACAGGGGTGGTCAAAGTCGCCCGCGAAGGATAATGCGGCCCGCAAAAGTGTTAAATTTAAAAAAAAAAATCATTGCTCTTCCTTGATCCTGCTCATAGCAGAATCTTGCAACAACAAATAAGCAATAAAAACGAAATGCATTTTTTTTTGTTGGAGTCCTGGCCCCCTGTAAAATTATCCACGATTTTCTGACCCATGATGAAAAGAGCTTTGGCAATCTCTACTTTAATACATTACAGACATGTGGTAAAAGAAAATATCGTAAGGAAACCTGGAGAATAAAATCGCCATCTTATTATAAAGAGGATCTAGCTCTGCAGTGGAATACTTATGGGCTGATTATATTATGGAGGTTCTTGCTGCTCCAGGCTTGGTCTATTCAGCCATAAAAAAAATTCCTCAATAGATCACAGACACTGCTTAAATCGTCTGTAAAACTCGTAAGGCCAAGGTTCTGTGGGGTGCTTTTTTGTATTCTCATCACTCTATCTTTAAGCCCTTTTTACCTTTTACCTTTTGGCCCAATTATTTGATTCAACAGTGATAGCTATCAGCAATTTCATCTGAGTGTATCGTGCTTTGGAGGACGCGTTAGGATTTAGTTAGTTGCACTGTTGGTAATGGAAAGTAGCAATTATTCCTTTTGGTATTGGTATAGGTGTAACGGGCTGGTTTCCGCAACTCCCCGCTATGGTGATTGTTTTGCGTTCGGGGTGGGAATGGATTATACGATCCACCCCAACTCCTCAAGAAAGGCCAGCAATTCTTCTTGCATAGTCGATAACGCGTCTTGATGTGGCAGGGATTTTGTTATGGGTTGGGATGTTGGAGATATATACATAACAGATCTTAAGTTATGGTAACCTTTATACTTCTTTTTCTGGAAAGGAAAATACGGTCGTGGGCAGGTTGCGAACCTGCTGGTCAGAACGCCTGGAGCCTCTTCAGGACTAAGCCATCTCAAGCTCTGCTCGCTACCCCGAATTCTTCTTCTATGTTTTATACATCTTTTTTGGTGACGTCATTGCTGTCAATTCAGTCTCTTTACAGGTAACTGAGTTCGCTCCGCATGCCTTAACGCGTTTTAAAACATTTATCTATATTTTTTCACGTCTTGTTTGCGTACTTTTTACGGGCCTGGGTTATCACCCCTGTTTCGAACTTTACTGAATTTATATCATGAAATTATAAATAGTCTGCTTTGTGTCTAAGTCCATTATATGTCGAGGCTTGATTAATGTATTAATATACTAAGCAGTCATTAATGGTGTCATAATTATCATGTGAATCGAATCATGGTCACTGTAAATGATTCTAAGTGATTATGCTGACGATGTAGGTATCTTATCAGTTGAAGAGCTGGCTATACTATTTAACAGTATGTCACAAAAGCGAACACACTCAGTGTTGTAAAGCGTTCTGGGTGCTATGAATTACAAAGTTAGTTCTACCACCCTATTTTGCCGATTGATTCCTTTGTCAATTGCAATACGGTTGTGTTTTCCTTGATTTTTAGTACGGCGATTGTAAAAGTAAGTTGGTTGGACTGACATGTCACCCCGTAGGGAAGTTTTAACAAAGTTCTCGGTTCTACAGTGGATAATAGAAGCCTGCCAGCACTGAGCTCGCTACAATATGATAGTTTAATGTTCCTAGATTTTCTAGGCTTAGTTACGAGGTTGAGAAATGTATTCGCAGAATAAGTTTTATTTAAACACTAGCTGTTTCCCGCGGTTTCACCCGCTTCCACGTTAAGCCGTCGGTCTCGGTTGTCAAATTAAGATCTATGACACGGGTAGTCAGAAGCCTGGAAGTCTGACAACCAGTCATACCACGAGATAACGTATTACCTAGTAACTGTGGAAGTAGATCAGATAGGCAGTTGCTCCATGTAAAATACTGCTGGAAGCCGACCCCAACATAATTGGGAAAGAGCTAGGCAGATTGATTGGATTAAGTTAAACTTTTTATCGCTCTGGCAATTATAATATCTATTTAAATGAAGTCAATTAAATAAAACCAATTGTAGCATGTATGAACAAAAAAAAAAAAAACACTTGAGAACGCCCCGATTATTTTTTGTTGTGTTTTTAATTGTCAGGATAAGGATTATATGAAAAAAAAAAAATTGGGGTATGGGGGAACGAGGTGTGGTATTCCTCCATTGAAAAGGGAGGATCCTTCAACCAGGCGGGTGATATTACCTGGCGGGCCACGGCCCAACGGTTAATGTCGGGAGGTCGTATATATACACACTCGTCGTCAAACTTTGATTGCGCGATGCAGAGTGTTGTGCGCGTAGTTACCATGTAGCGAGATAGATGTCGCTACAGGGGAACGTACTAAAAAGTTGCTTTGAAGAAGATTAGTCAGCACATTAGTTGGCCATTCTCAAAAGCAGTGTTTTCGTACAAAATTTTTTAAATGACATGTAACTTATTTATTCGATTTGGTTTTTAAATTTTTACTAGCTTCTATCCGCGACTTCGTCTGCTTGGACTTCAGAATTGGGTCTAGCCGAGATTAAAATTATCCTTTGTGTTAATCCATGTTACAAACTATCAGTGTGCGAAATTTCATCCAAATCCGTTCAGTAGTTATTGAGTGACAGAGTTACAAACATCCATCCTCACAAACTTTCGTATCTATAATATTAAAGTAGGATTTAATGCGTTTCGATGAACTGCCTCGTTGGCCTAGCGGTTGTATGTGCGGCTGGCGATCTTGAGTCCTGGGTTCAATCCCCGGGTCGAGTAGAGTTGTTGAGTTTTTTTTGGAAAATTCGCAGTAGAAGTCCGGATTTTGAATTGTGGTGGTAGATGGCAATAGGCTCACTACTTACTATGTGGAATTAAGAATATCTTTGATCAAAAATGTGGGTGAAACTATGAACACCTCTGCGTACCTCATCATGGAATATTAGCGTGATCTTTATCTTACAAGTATGTAGTTGACTGCCTCGTTGGTCTAGCGGTCGCGGCTGCTGATCGTGAGGTCTTGGTTTCGATTCCTAGGACAGCCAGTGTTACTGAATTTTTCTGATAGGAAATTCTCAGTAGCAGCCCTGAGTCAGGAAGTTGGTGGTGTAACCCCCCCATGCTTCGAAGAGCACGTAAAGCCGTCGGTCCTGCGCCTGATTTCCGTCCCATCGGAATATGAAAGTGAAGTAAGAGGGAGTGCACCTGTGTTTGCGCATACACTTGTGCACTATAATATCTCTCTGCGTACTTGTACGACTAATCTCCATGGAGATAGGCCGCCGTAACCGAAATACGGTCGGGAGGAGTATTATTATTATGTACTAGCTGATGCCCGTGTCTTCGCCCGCCTGCATGTCGGATATCGCGACCAAAAGTAATCATGAAATTTTGATCCCGGTCCCGCTTTCCAATTACCGCTTCATAATTGCCCATTTTTTTAAGTATTAAAATGGATGTAGTATGTTATCCTTAAGAGATAGACATAATATGCCATCCCGGACTTTTCTGTAGACCTACATAAGATACACAATTCCACCATACATCATTTTGTTATATCCCAAAAGGGTTTAGGCAGCGCACGCCAGAATAGCTCGCAGATGGTAGATTTTTTCCTACTTACTTGACACTTATCGTCATATTTTGGACAATTCACACAATATCTTTATAAATTGTAGCCTATGTGTTATTATGATGTAGAAGCTATATTATTGTAAAGTTTCATTAAAATCCATTCAGTAGTTTTTACGTGAAAGAGTAACAAACAACCATCCATCCATACTTACAAACTTTCGCGTTTATAATATTAGTAGGATGTTTCAATTTGTTTTGAAAGCCACGAAGTACCACGGGTTGGAGCTAGTATTATCGTAAAAAATATAATTTAATCGTATCAACACTCGACCCCATTCGTGAGCTAACTGGCCGGCTAACTGACACGTTGGCGAGTAAATAAAAATAAAATAAAATGCACAAGTTAGTATTAACTAAATGTGTAAAATGTGTAGAAATTTTAATTTAAAAGTTTCGATGTTTGTGAATCATAACATAACATAGCAACATGCCTATTTTCCCGACGGGATAGGCAGAGGTGTACACAGTTGTTTACCTATATTCCACCGATGCGGCTATTAAGGCCCAGGTAATAAGTGGTGTGCTTATTGCTATCTACCGGACACAATTCCAAAACTTCGGGCTGTTATTGCAAATTGTTTAACAGAAAACCCCAATAACACCGTGCCCGACCCGGAAATCGTACCCAGCACCTCATGCTCATCAGTGTCTGTTTGTTAATCAATTACGCAAAAATTACTAAACGGATTTGGTTCTGAGACACTTATAGGTATTTTGGTTATTGGTAGTCGAACTGTCATGAATCTGATTACCGGCAATGTTATGAAATTTTCACGAGCAGCCCGGAGCTAGGAAGTTGACGGTATAGCACCCCCGTGCTTCGGAGAGCATTTAAAGCCATCGGCCCTGCGCCTGATCTCTCTCCGGTCGTATCAGATTGCTGTCCCGTCGGGCTATGAGAGTGAAGGAAGAGGGAGTGCATCTGTGTTTACGCATACACTTGACAATAATCTCCATAGAGATCGGCCGCTGTGACAAAAAATTCGGTCGAAAGTATAATTTTTATAATTTTCATTTAGATTTCTGTTTTCCTTCTATATATAATTGGTAATCGGAAATTATACGATAATATCATCAATATTTGTTGAACCTCATTTTGAATTCACCTGCAAGTTAAATTTTACATCGAAATCCATTGAACATGCAACAATAAAATAACATTATCACTGAATAAATTAATATCAGTGAGGATTAATTTTATTCCAATTTAATTACCGTTCATTGTCGTGGTAATAAAGGTTTTTACCGTATTCATTAAAGGTGCATACGATGTTAATACATTGCAGTGTTTTATTATTTTGTAGGGATTCTGTTCGCGATTGTTTAAGGATTTTATTGGTGTTAGCACATACTTTTATTTATATAATACTAGCTGTGCCCCGCAAACGTTGTTCTACCATATAACATTTCTGGATTGGGCCACCCTTAACACATAGTGGTATAAAAAATAGCCTCCGACCTATTCTCAGACCTACCAAATATACCCAAAAAAAATCATAAAAATCGGTCAAGCCGATCGTCGGTTTCGGAGGAGTTCGTTAACAAACACGAGATTTTTATATATTAGAAGATATATCCAGGTTTAACTGTCTCACTGCAGAGTAAATATCTTCTCATAATTGGAAGGCATGAGCTTTGATGACCAGGTAGCACACTGAGGGTTGATGATTTAAGACCATTAGATCCAGATTTCGTCACAGTCTTTTCCTAGCCTTACGATGAGTCAACTCTCGTAGATCTTCATTTTAGAACCGGCGCTGGCTTTTGTGCTCTACGAGGCATGGAGAAGTTTCGACGCAAACTAAGAAATCGGACAAGTGCGAGTACTTAAGACTCACTTATATAAGATTGCATTACTGGAGTATATGAACGATGAAAAAAATTACAAATTGCAGGACAAACTTAACTTTGCAGTTGAAAAATCATCGTTATACGAGATGGTCGATAGTTCAACTGTAAAGTAAGTTTGTAATTGTATTTACCTAATAACTACAAATTAACGGTTTTCGGATTTATTACTTTAATTGTACTGTGAGAACTTGTTTCTTGCAAAATTTTTACATTTCCAGATCAACGGGATGTACTGTGATGTTTTGATTTATAGGTGCAAGACAAAATATGCGACACTAATGGCAATTTTTTTTATTACATTGACTTTGAAGCCTGATTTTTTTACAGCTGCAAGGGACCATAGACAGGATATTTGATATAAATTTCCACTTGATACCTGTACTTATTCCCGAGAAAAAGCATCTGTCAAGTCAGACAGAGAGGCGGACGACTAAGTGATGTTATACAGGTTCCTTTTTATCCTTTTGAGGAACGAAACCCTAAAAAAGAACGAGCCACGAGCCCTTAATTAATATTTTGAGTTTATCGAGTGTATTACAAACACAAACGTGATCATTTAAGCTAGGGTTGAAATGTTGGTCAAGTTGGCAGAATTCTTCAATATTTCATACCACGCAATAAATGACTATGCTGATTGCAGCGCATTCTGCGTTCACCCTTAAACACAAAGTGCTAGGAAATCTCATAAAAATCTCCGAGAAAATTGTCCTCCAAATACTATTCCAAATACCCATCCATCACTCCGTCTCATCCCAAAATCAGCGCAAATAAATAGCCAAATATATAAGCAAAGGACTTTTTCATAAGAAAAATCCTATTTATATATTATATAGTCGGATGATTTATATTCGTGCTAAGAAATGAGACAATTCGTAGACATATCGAAGTTCCCTTCCAATATATTGGTTTTGCGGTTTTGCCCAATAACATACCGAAAATTCTGGCACCGAGGAAATAATGTAAGGAACAATGTGCCTTGAAAGTGACCCTTTTTCCTGAGAGGAAATTTTCAAAGAAACTATGCCTATCCTTGCCGACTAGAAAGGCGTCCACAGGCTCGCATTGGACGGATGCAACTGACTAGTTTTTAGTAGTCCCGTGTACTTCATTCTCAGAAATCGGATTACTGACTCGATTACCACTTGAAATCGGATCTTTAACATTATCATTTCGGTTTATCATGTACAATGTCATCGGTATGCATCGGAATAGTTATTCCTCTCAGATACTGCGTCGACTGGCAGGCCAATGGACTTATTAGTATTATACAACACTAAGACTTCTAAAATTTATGTCAACGCCTTTAAACCTCACTCTTCTTCTTCTTCCTGCGCTGGTCCCAAGTTATTTGGGGTCGGCGCAATATGTTTTTCTCTTCCATTATCCTCTATCAGTCGTTAGGTTATTGGTTACTCCTTTTTCATTCATATCATCCCTCACACAATCCATCCATCTTTTCTTTGGTCTCCCTCTTCCCCTCCATCCACCTACATTCATATTCATTACTCTCTTAGTCACCTGTGTCTCATCCCTACTCATCAAGTGTCCGTTCCAACTCAAACAGTTTCCTTTCAACTTTTCTGTTACTGGCGCTACTTTCAAATTTCCTCAAATATATTTATTTCTTACCTTATCCATTCTTGTCACTCCACATCCATGTCAACATTCTCATCTCTCATCTCCGCTACATGTAATATACTTTCATCCACCTTCTTCATGACCCTGCATTTCGATCCATACAAGACGACAGGTCTTATGACGGATTTGTAGATGTTGCCCTTTAACTTGAGTGGCATCACAAGTTGTTACGGTAACCTGTCACCATTTCATCCACCCTGAGTTGATCCAGTTCGTAACGTCCCGTTCTATTTCACCATCACATTCGACGAGTGAAACCACACTGTTCCTCCATTATTATTTTATCGGGATCCCGGAAGTCACAGCCGTGTAAGCCGGAACCCTGGCAGATCATGGCCCCCTGAAAGAGTCTGACTGCGATATACCAAAAAGGCTTCGCCCTTCAGCATTTTATTAAACGGTTCCCCAGAAATTTACCCTGTATTTTGGGTGCGTTTCCAAACAGAGACCTAATATATCCGAACTCAGAACAGTTATCTATACAAAGTACTTAATATTTTTGCGGCTATTCATCCTGTGACGTGCTGTACAGTAACAGGTTACTCAACTATTGCGCAAACCGTGTCGACTAATTCCATACTGGATTCGACGCCCAGGTCGTTGTTGCCCCGAGTTTGGAATGATGCCTGGTAGATGACAATAGGCTCACTACCTAATACATGGGACTTAATAACAGCATTGGTGAAATGTGGGTGTATAACTGTGTACACCTCTGCCTACCTCTTTATACATGCGTAATGCTATGTTAGGTGTCAACGTACTTCAATAATCTACAATTCTAAACTATTTTAACCTAATATACGTAATTATATTTCAGGTCTGTGGATGGGTGACCATCACTTCATACCGAGACCCCTCCATGCCTCGGAGAGCACGTTAAGCCGTCGGTCCCGGTTGTCAAATTAAGATCTATGACAGCCGTTACGGGTAGTCAGAGGCCTGAAAGTCTAACAACCAGTCATACCACGAGATATCGTGTTGCCCAGTAACTGGGTTGTGGAGGTCAGATAGGCAGTCGCTCCATGTAAAATCCTGGTATTAAGCTGCATCAGGTTTGACTGGAAGCTGACCCCAATGTAATTGGGAAAAGGCTAGGCAGATATATATACGTAATTATATTTCAATGGTACCAGCAACAGTACACGATATAGGTATTAGGAGTATTTTTGGGCATGGTATTTTGATATAATGAATATAATATCAAACTAAATTCGAACGGGGCACAATTACTATGTATTATTAGTTATATAGTTGAAGAACCCGACATGACACCTAGCTTTCTTTAAACTTTATTCCCAGGTGACCACCATGGACAAAGCTAGCCTCATGAAGGTTTTGTGACTTTATAAAGATGCTGTTGGTAACTGGTGGTCGTAAAGTGGATGAAGAATGTCTGATCTGTCTGTCCCCTTTTAAATTCGACAAGCACTGACATTGACTCATGAAGGACAATGATTTTGTGATATCCGTTGATATTACTGAATCCCTGTTCTTCGTCCAAATTCAATAAAAATCAACGATAATAGTAAAAAAGCAAAACTCCGATACATTTTATGAACACTTTACCATCAAACCGAAATCAAAGTATACAGCTGAAAAACAAAACAATATAATATTTTTATTGCAATATTTTATGCACGGTACTATCGCTGCAGCAAAGTCCATTGCAATATATCTCCATTGATAGGTATCGGAGTAAAGTAGAAATCGCGCAATGGAATGACAAATCCTGAATTATCGAGTGGCGATTCAATATCGGATACGAATTGCGACCCGCCAAAACAAGACCTATGGCCAGTTTTAGTGATAAAAATATATTGTTATCCATTTCGGTGTGACACTAGTTGGTATCAGGGACTGGACAACCCCGCTTAAGGATTAAGCCTTTTGATAGGGTAACCCGCACATAGGGTAACTCATATCGCAGTGTTACCCTTTGTTCGAGTTACATCCTCGAAACCCAGCGAAATGGTTAACACCTTTATTATGGTAACCACGTAAAGGGGTTAACCCCTTCAATAACTTAAGCCTTTGAAGAGGTTACCTTCACGAAAAGCTTTTATTCGTGTTACCCTGAATTACCTAATAAACTTGAGCTGCATGTAGGGGATACTTGCACCCGAGCGGGGGCGGCGGCGCCTCATTGCCTACTGTACCTACTGTAGTTAAACAAGCAAAATTGAACTGTAAGATCATATAGACAATAATTATTATTCCAAGCTCGGTACATGCAACAATGATGCCGCCGGGCGGTAAGATGTCACGTGCGGTCGTGTTTATGCAATTTTCAAACTAATGTCTATCACATAAAGTGCATATTACAATGTCTTGGGTTGGAATGGCTTACCCAGTTACAGTGTTACAGGGGGTTCAAAGGGTAACCTGTTCGGAAGGGGTTACATTACACCCGTTCGAGGGTGTAACATGTATCATAGGGTTTCTTTTTTAAGCGCTTAAATAAACCCTTTGAAAAACCCTTTCAACGAGTATCCGGCCGGTCCCTGGTTGGTATAGATGGTTTCGCTTGGAATTTGAGGGTACATGAATTTCGCATATCCCACGAGACATAAACAATATAGACCACAAGTCTTGGAATTCTTCTTCTTCTTATCGTGTGGTTGATGAACAACCTAGTGTCAGAATTAAAACCAACCATAGGTCTCTGACATGGCTTTACACACCATCGAGAAAATCTCTCAGGTGTGCTGGTTTCCCTAACGATGTTTTCCTTCACCGTTAGTTTATAATACGCACATGACATCGAAAAGTCAGTGGTGCCTTGGATTAGAACTTGCGACGTTTGTCTTGTCAGTCTAGCGGTCATACCACTAGGCTATCACTGCTCAATCTTGGAATAACACTCATGTTAATACTTAAGATTAATATCTAAGATTTATCTAAGGGTTATCTTTAAAATTAATAACTGAAGCAAAAAAAATTACCCTGTTTTTACGAAAAAGACGCGGACGGAGGAGTATGAAATTTGCCACAATTAAAGTTCACATGAAGAAGGAGTGCAGAAAACTAATATTTTCATTTGATATGCATTAGAACCACCATAAATAAATTTAAAAAAAACGGGTCTGTCTTTGGGGACTGCTGATAGAAGTGAAAACTAAGGAACTTGTGAATTGTATTGTAGAAATAACGCACGGATATATATCTATGTACTTATATACACAGTATACATATAGCTAAAGCGTTCGGTGACGATGACGCGAGTTCCATAATTTATGTTCAACCAAAAAGTGCTCAACGCGCCTAAAGAAGTTTTCACTTCAAAAAAACATTACACACCTGCGTTAGACACACAATATCAATTATATCTTTGATAATAAAACCTTAATAACGTGCAAATATAAAATTTTAATTAATTATGGTCAAATTTTGGCCAGTGGAAAATAATTCAGAGATCGGTCGCTTAAATTAACCTATTTATATTACATTACGTTGTTCAGCAACACTTTTCATAAGTTATCAACCAATAGCGCTGATGAATAGATAAGTTTCCGATAAAAGTAACTTAAAAATTGGGCATTAAACAAACAAATGTACGCACGGAAAAAACCGCCATAAACATTCTACAAGCGTTTTTATTTACGGCACGCAGCAGTCCTCTGCATACTGAAATCGTAACGCCCGAATGTAAATATATTGAGAGACAATATATTGAAATTTATACTCATGAGTATTGATACGATTTTATTGTTTTACTATTATTACATACAAGAATAAATTTCGATTATAATTTAAAGGTTTTTAAATGGATTTTATTGCAACTGGGCACATATTTTAAGAAGCTAATTCTTCTGGCATTCCGACCGCAAGTGTTTGGGCCTCCGATACAAGAAATCTCGTCCTTTTTCTTAACCTTATTGAGGGGTTACCTGGTGCCGAGACTTCGTCTGCGCTAAAAAGGTTGCCTATATCCTTCTCTAATGTTTAATCTATCTCTATACCAAATGTCATCTATTATCGTTCAGCCGTTTTTGCGTGAATAAGTAAAAAACATCCAAACATTCACATCTATATATATAAAAATGGATCGCCGAAATGTATGTACGCGCATAACACCCGAACGACTGCACCAAATTGGATAATTCCTTTTTTTGCGTTCATTAATGTCAGGACCAGGTCTGTATAAAAAAATATTTAAACAACAAAGGAAAATAAAAATGCGGTACGAAGTTCACCGGGTCAGCTAGTTTATAATATTAATTGGATTACAACATATTCAAAACAAATATTTTTTTTTTTAAATAAAGTTATGTTGCAGACCTATAGGTCTTTTTTTTTTGTTAATGTAATAAAAACATAAATCCCGACTGCAATGAAAAGACAAACAAAATGATAATAAAGAAACTAATATCCTTTTCCAAAAATTATAACATGCAGTCGGAGGAATATTTTACGGCCGACGTTAGATGCGTACCTATTAGTACCTAGTAGATGCCTCCACCTGCAAGTTAAAATTAATCACATTTTTCAAAAAAACTGGTTACTCTTGAAACTAATAATACCAATTCCAATCCAATTCCAAAATTAAATAGACGCCTTAAAACAACTCGTAATTTTAAATTTACCTACATTACAGTAGCTTCAATTCTAAAGCACGTTTGCTTCATATTATCCCGAATCTATAATTATTTTTTAGACATTTTGGCATTTAAAAGTACGACAATTTTCCAATATCAATCGAGCGGAATTATTAACAAGAGTGTCCACAGTCCACTGGTCAAATAAAATACTACCTAATTAGGTATTCAATAATAAAACTGAATTGATAATTTTAATTTAAGAATTGTAAAATCCGTTTTACCACTTAGACATCAACAACCAATAATGCAAGAATGAATTTGTTATTTTACTCTTTCAATATTTTCCACAATTTCTTACCAAAAGATATGCCCCGGGTGAGGATCGAACTCACGACCTTAAGATTATGAGACTTACGCGCTGCCTACTGCGCCACCGAGGCTGATGGACAAACTAACGAAATATCAATTCTGTATTCATAAAGTAGGCCTTTATTTGGTACTCTTTAAATAAATATATAAATGACAAATGTATTGGGCTTACTCTTGAAAAGATTTCCGTTCGATTGACATTGGAAATATGTAAGTTCGTACTTTTAAATGCCAAAATGTCTATAAACTAATTATAGATTCGGGCTAATATGAAGACAACATGCTTTAAAATTGATGCAACTGTAATGTAGGTAAATTTATTTTAAAATTACACGTTGTTTTCATATATAATTATATTTTTTAATACATGTTGAGGCCATGTAATGCCTATATTAATTTCTATTTTTCAAAGAAACATTGAAAAAATAATAGACAAGAACGGGGCTTGAACCCGCGACCTTTGACGTTCCGTGTCATCACTCTACCAACTGAGCTACCTTGTCGTGTTCAAACCTATTGAATTTTCAATCCTCTTTGTATACTTCTTAAGGAGACGCCTGGTGATATTTATCTAGTAATCATTACAGATTTACTAAACTCAGCGTTACCACTTTACAGTTGTAAATCGCCGAACAACATCCCAATCCTTTATAAATCATATATAATTATATTTTTTAATACATGTTGAGGCCATGTAATGCCTATATTAATTTCTATTTTTCAAAGAAACGTTGTTTTCAGGCGTTTATTTAATTAATTTATTTATTTATTTAGGAAAACCAACAGCTATACAGTGTAGAATATGTAGTGTACAATAAGTGTCATGAAGCCAATTATAGGTTTCCACGAATAATGACAAATATTATAACATTAACTTCAAAACACATAAGCAGTGCAATTAGGAATAAAATAAGGTTACTTTTTTTTTTCTTAGAATTTAAAAAACTGAATAATATTGGGATTGGGTTGGAATTGGTATTAATTTAAACAGTAACCTCACAGGTTTGATAGTCTTAATTGTAAAGCTGGCTATTCACAGTATGTTTCTGTTGATTTTGAAATTAGAACTAAAAAAAGGGTCAACATCTATAATAAGATCACCTGCAGGCTTGCTGATTTCGATTTGGCCACTGCGTCAATGATGCATCACATTTTGGCGATACGCCACAGTAGCTAAATAGTGCGATTCAATGTTCATTCAATCAATCTGCCTAGCCTTTTCTCTACTAAAACTTACGGGTCCGCTTCCAGTATAACCCGATAACACGGTATCTCGCGGTAAGAGTTTTTGTCCGACTTTCAGGCCTAACCGTAACGACAGTCACAGACCTTCATGTGCCAACCGGGATGGACGATTTAACGTGCTTTCCGAGGCACGTTCAGTTGCTGTATAGAGCTTCCGAAAAACGAAATGAATACTCCTCCCGACCGAGTTTTTGGTCACAACGACCTATCTCTATGGAGATTAGGCAAGTATGCAGGTAATATTATAGTGCACAAGTTTATGTGTAAACACAGGTACACTACATCTTCCTTTACTCTCATATTCCGATGGGACCGCAATCCGACACGACCGGAGAGAGATTAGGCGCAGGACCGACGGCTTAACGTGCTCTCCGAAGCACTGGGTGTCACACCACCAAGTTCCTGATTCCGGGCTGCTACTGAGAATTTCCTTATAGAAAAACCCAATAACACTTTGACCGACCTGGGAATCGAACACACGTCCTCACGCTCAGCAGCCGCGCATGCGACCACTAGACGAATGAGGCAGTCACACACTGGCCGTTACATAAAATTACTCGCACATTTGCGTCGCGTATTATAGTATGCAGGACTGGAGTTTAGCCTCGGGCTAAAGTAACAAGATTTTTGGATCTCATTGATAAAAAGATATTATCAAACAAAAAGAGGTTCACATTCAAGAAGTTCTTTACAAATAAAAAAAAAAACTTCTTCGTATATTTCAAAAATAATTCAAAGCGTCCTCGTTTTCGACATTCAAAAACTTTTAAGCCCAGTCCTTATAGTATGTGTCTACAGAATGAAAATAAATTTCTCAATTAGAGAACATACAAATATTTGACAAATAGCCAAAAGATATGCCCCGGGTGAGGATCGAACTCACGACCTTAGATTATGAGACTTACGCGCTGCCTACTGCGCCACCGAGGCTGGTGAAAATCTGGCGAAATAAGCCGTCAAGTTATTTGCACTTTGATTTTATTTACCAAGTACCTATTACTCCACAATTCAGTTTTTTTTTTATTAATGTCGTTCGTACATCACACCATAGCATTACGCCTGTATTCCCCAAAGGGGTAGGCAGAGGTGTACACAATTGTACACCCACATTTCACCAATGCTGTTATTAAGTCCCATTTAATACGTGGTGAGCCTATTGCCATCAACCGGGTACAATTCCAAACTCCGGGCTGCTACTGAGAATTTTCTAACAGAAAAACTCTATAACACTTTGCCCGACCCGGGAGTTGATCCAGAGACCTCATGATCAGCAGTTGCGGTTGGGACCACTAGACCAAAGAGGCAGTTCATGTAATGTCATTCATTAAGTTTAAAAAAAATTACAGTCATCACATCACAGATTTTCACTTATCAAGTGGTGGATGATGTTTACCATGTTTTAATAGAATGTGTCCGAAATGAAAATATTACAGTCAGTGTGTCTATGTATTTAGGCAAGATAGGATTTATTACATTGGCATTTGCAATTTTATACTAGCTCCTCCATTGCGTACATAAGCGAAGCTTCTGTACATTTTAGTAATAAGAAGAGTTATTATATCTGTAGGTTTACGTATTCTTCTAATTGGGCAATAGGATCGCTAGTTGACAAAGCCTAATGGTAGGTGTGTTTGGGAATGTGATATCTACCCTGTAATAAAATTTAACACCCAAAATAACACGATAAAGATAAATTGTGTATGTATGTGTTGAGCTACCATGTATAAAATAAAAGATCAATATTTGTCAAGCTTCGTTAATTAAGTCTTTCAAAATTGCGTCACTGATTTGTTTTTCAAAAAAGCGTTAAATATTTATTTATTATTAGTATTTTCAAATTAATTACGACAAATCTTTAGATTTTAAAATAGTGTGTAAATGTGGCAAAATAGTGTGTAGTTATATTTTATCCAAATAAAAAAAAGAATCTTTGTTTTGTGTTATACTGTCGGCATACATAATGTCGTATTTACAAATCACAAATATTTCTTTCAGAGCTACTAAATAATACCTCTAATGCGTGCATTTTACAGATATATTTTTCAATGCAAAGAGAACTCAATTTTTTTTGTGATTAAATAAATACCTACTTACTACTACTTATTGTGCGGTGCGGAGTAGGTCTTCTGAAAATGTATTTTTTTATTTTGAGTCAAGTCATTGAGATAGCTTATCATCATCAATAACACTTGTCTTCTTTTCATATTGTTGTATAAACATTGCATATAAGAGATAAGGTTACAAAATTAACATGCAACAATGTAATAACATAACTTTTATCCGGATCAATCGCGAATATTTATATTTTTTACTGATGATTTTGAAATTTTGCGTAAACGCAGCGTTCGTGGTCGCAGGAGGACTGTCACCATATTATATTATGTGTCTCATTGTAGCTCGGTTTGTCACAAGTTACGTCATATATTCAATATGATATCCCTTTTGAGTTTATTATAGGAATGGATGTATTCTTATTTAGGAGGGACGCGTGGCTAAATAACACCCGCTCAGATCGATCGATCTAAGTTAAGTAACACCTGCACAGATCGATCGATCTAAGTTAAGCTGCGCTTGCCGCGTCGGCAAGTAAAACGCACGTTAAACCGTCGACCCCCACTGTCAAATTAAGAAATTGACTGCTGTTACGGGTAGTCAGAGGCCTGAAAGTCTGAAAAACAGTCATACCATGAGTTATCGTGTTACCCAGTAACTGGGTTGTGGAGGTCAGATAGGCAGTCGCTCCATGTAAAATACTGGTATTAAACTGCATCCGATTGGACGGGAAGCCGACCTCAATGTAATTGGGAAAAGGCTAGACAGAGATATGTAAGTATTTATATATAACTAAGCCGAATCTAATGAAGATAATTTAATTAATCAATGACAACTCTAGCTTATCGTATCATATTACTCAGAAACTTCAACGATCAATAATAATCTGAACTACAGCAAAGTTTGTTGACAAAATTAAATGAAATTAATCAAATTGTTTATAACTGAAACTAATATATTATATGAAATACTAACAATGATTGATATAAGGCATCAGATACGGTCTATTTACTATAATACAATAAACCTATTTGTAAATTTAATGTATTACAATCGAGGCGAGATTGGCTCGTCACATGGATTGTTCAACGTGGTGAAGCTGGAAGTACCTACGAGTATATGACTTCTGGAAGTACCTATTTGAGCTCAGTTAGGTGAGTAACACGATATCTCGTGGTAAGACTGGTTGTGTGAGACTTAGACTACCCGACTACCTATAACGTGTCAAAGATCTTTATTTGACAACCGGGACCGCCAGTTTAACGTACTCTCCGAGGCACGGAGGGGTCTCGATATCAAATGATTGTCACATATCCAAAGACTGACCGCGGCAAATTCAGTTTAACCTGTATCGATTGATCTGTGTGGGTGTTGAAATACACAATAATTATCTTGAACATTGCGAACATTTTTTAAGCCCATTAAATTGCATTTTACAGAATTTAATACATACGAAAGAAGTGTACATTTTAATATATTTGTTATAGTCTTTACACTAATAATAATTGCAAAACTAAGGAGGATAAGAGATGCAAGAATTTCTTGTTAAGATCAAACGGGGATCAATATTTCACCATCGACATTCAAATGAGAACTAATGCATGCCGCCTGATTAACAAACTTCAGCGCTTCTGAATGAAATGAAAACAAAAGAATTATAACGAGAATTTCCAAATCTTAAGAAGTCGAAATTGGCGAAATATCTTTGGTGCTGACACTGAGTTATTACTTATTGGGTGTAAGTTATAAACGAGGTAGTATTATTTTAAGTAAGTGTTTTGTGGTACAAAATTGTCTCCACAACAAAAGAGGTGAATGCACTTAGCGATCCCGGAAGCCCGGTAATGGTAGAGAAAACTTTGGTTATAAACTTTTGTGGAAAAAGAATACGGTCACGAGCAGGATTCGAACCTACGCCTGGAGTGTCTGGAGTATTTATCCGGTATAAATACTCCAGCCGCTCTGACCGCTAAGCCATATCGACCAATTCTCACTACCGCGAATTCTTCTTCCACAGTTTTTAATACGTCTTTTGGTGACGTTATTGCTATTTATCTGTATTTGTTAAGGTAATTGCATCTGTAAGACATTGTGTTAACTTAGCACTTTTGAGTTTGCGTGGCATGCATTAATGTCTTTCGAAGATTTATCTGTAAGACTTTGGTTTTTAACCGACTTCCAAAAAGGAGGAGGTTAACAATTCGGTTGTATTTTTTTTTTTTTTTTTTTTTATGTTTGTTACCTCAGAACTCCGTCATTTATGAACCGATTTGAAAAATTATTTTTTTATTTGAAAGGATTTACTTTCAGATTGGTCCCATTTAAATTTTATGAAAATTGGTTTAGTAGTTTGGTATTTAAATCAAAATAACTGAAAAATAATACGTCGTCGAAGTAAACGAAATGGTGTATTTTGCTTTCTTGTGACTTTCCGGTGGTGTTTACGGTCTCTAGAATAGTTCTAATGAACTAACTATTTTCCAGCTTCATCATCAGATGATGATGATGATGATGAAACCGGAAGATAAGCATCGGAAATCCGTCATATTTTTTTTGCTATTTAATACTTTTTAAGTGCTCAAAAAACGGAGTGTATTTATGTATGTATGTAAGTATGTTTGTGAGTTTCTTTACCTATTCCACCATAACTTCTAAATACCTGAACTGATTTCGATATATGGGGTATCGTTAGACTCCTTGTACTGTCCCGTGAGTATCATACGCTAGTCAGTTTTTTTTAAATTAATTTCATCTTGTTTTACGCAGTTAGCATTACTCTCTTTTGAAATAGCCTCAGATCTAGATTTCTTACTTTGATATGGATATGTCGCAGATGGATTGTAGAATAAGCTGTTTTACAAAACTGCTAGCTGATTTACAAAACAGTACTGTTAAAACAGCTGAACAACGTTCAGCTGGATTGCCATTGCGATACGTTTAACAAAACTGCTACCCAGCTTTAGACGTAATGCAGAATGACATATCTACAGTGGGACAGGTTTGTTTATTGTATAGGTATATTAAATGGATAGTCACCATTCAAGTAAAAAAGCGATACTGTATTCTGATTAGACTTTCCGTGGCTGGGTCGACGCTCACCACCGCGAATTCTTCTTCCATATTTTAACACGTCTTATGGCGACGTCATTGCAATCAATTCAGTACTTACAAGTGACCGAACCGACGTGTTAAAATATGGAAGAAGAATTCGCGGTGGTGAGCAGAGGTCGAGATGGCTTAGTTGGTCAGAGCGCCTGGAGTATCTATCCGGGAGGCGCAGGTTCGAATTCTGTTCGCGACCGTATTCTTTTTCCATTTAATATTGTAACTTTAGAGTTCGCTAAGCATGCGTTAATGCTTTTTCAAAGACATATCTTGAATTCCTTAATATTTTTAAAGTTTGTCTGGCACCGACTCCAAAAATAATAATAATTGTATATTATTGTCCTAATAAATTGATTTATTCAGAATCCTCTAAAATTAAAAAAATATTTTTATATAAATTGTAGTAAGTAAATAATGCAATTATTTTATAACTATTTAGTGCAATTTTACTTAACAGAAAGATTTTTGGAGTCGGTTCTTTTTTTTGTTAAAAATTATTAATCGGTAGAAATTAAAGACGTATATAATTTACATGAAAATAAAGAAGCAAATCCTCACATTTGTTTTTTGACTGAATCTGACTGAATACTGAAATCGGACTGAATGTCGTGAGTACCGGAAATAAGCTATAGCAGTGATAGCTTAGTGGTATGACCGTTGGACTGACAAGGCAAAGGTCGCAAGTTCGAATCCAAGGCACGCACCACTGTCTTTTCGAAGTCATGTGCGTGTTATAAATTAATTATCACTTGCTCATAACGGTGAAGGAAAACATCGTGAGGAAACCAGCACACCTGAGAGTTGTTTTCGATGGTGTGTAAAGACATGTTTGTCAGAGACCTACGGGTGGTTTAAACTCTGAAATTAGGTTTTTCATCAACTACACGATAAGATAAGAGAAGAGTAGCGGAATACAGTTCTGTTTATTAGTTAATCTCACTGCTGTATCGACTGCTCACGACCGTATTTTGAGTTCGCTACGCATGTTAACCATTTTAATATTAAACTCCCAGATTAGCTGCTTTTTGGGACCATCGTCAGTCATCAAAATTTATATGTTTATAATTTTTTTTTACACGGCTAAAGGCAAAGGGCAGCAGTGTAAAAATATATGTATGTATGTTTCTGCGTTTTGTATGTATGTATGTTTATAAGTTTCTTTATTCCACCATAACTTCTAAACGCCAGATCCGATTTAGATGTATGGGGTATCGATAGATTCCTTACATTATACCGAGTAACGTAGGCTAGGAATATTGTCCCCCCCAGGGGTTCCACCTTGTCGTGGTGGGGGGGCTCTAGTAGTCGTGGCTTGGTCACCCACGGTGAAGCTAACGGAACCCGAGGAGGGCCGCTCCTCAGGGCTTTGCCTTCAAGCCCATGTTGGAGCGGCGCCGGCGTAGGTTGCGGGCCTTATGGGGGGTGTCGCAACTGAGGTGGGCTGCGGCGTCGTATGGGCGGCACCGCAGCTGAGGGATGGGGGCCGCGGTGGGAGAGGAGTGCCGGTATGTCGATGCGCCGCTCTCCCTACCTGCCGCGGCCTTGACGGGGCCGCCACCGTTGGATGGCGGACGCGGTGGGGCCGCAGGGGAAGAGGAGTGCCGGTATTGCGAGGCGCCGCTCTCCCTATCCTCTGCGGCCGTAGTGGCAGGCGGCGGGGCCACAGACCTGACCCGTCGCAGGGGACCTTGGGCGTCCAGACACGGGGTTGTCTGGCACCCATTGCACATGGTCTCCGAGGTGGTTGCGGCACGCCATTAGTCTGGTGTGCCGTAGGGCCCCCCCCTACCAATACCCAACCCCGTGAGGGAGTCCGGCAACGGACGGCTGCGGGCGGGTTCGCGGTTGTGGAGTTTTAGTGGGTTCGAGTCCCACATAACCGCTCTGTCTCCCCGTGTCAGAGCGGTATGCGAGGGCATTTCTCCACATAAAAAAAAAAAAAAAAAAATAAGGCTAGGAATATTGTGGCTATGGTACACAAATGTCATATGTACATTCTTAGTTAATCTAAGACATCACTGACATACGGTGAAAGAAAACATCGTGAGGAAACCTGGACTTGGTAGTCTGAAATCGCCAACCCGCAGTGAGCTAGCGTGGTGATTAAGCTCGTGCCTTCTCTGTATGAGAAGAGGCCCTTGCCCTGCAGTGGGACAGTTATGGGCTGTTTATTTATTTTAATTTAATCTTCTTGGTTTCTTTAAAGAATCTTTCGCTTATAACTTGTACCATATCTAAAGGCGTGGCATCTTTAATGGGTGTCGGTTTAAATGCACCGTTCGTTTCAGCTTGTCTTTTATTTAAATGTCACGAGTGTTCGCAATATCCCTCCTTGATTTTACACAATTTATCCCCGTTATTGGGGGTTGACTGTATTTTTGGGGTCAGCACTTTTTGAGTGTCTAATGAGAAGGGGTGCTTTTGACGTAAGGGTCGATTTGTGGGTTGAAATTGCGACTGCAGGAAATTATGGTGAAATATTGCTTTTTCGGCAGGTGTGACCGATAAGGTGACGGGAGAGCGGAAGAATAAATGAAAAATATTATTCCACCAATCCCAAGTGCCTTGGGAATAGGGCAGAAAGGAGAAGGTTTTGTTAGCAACAAATTCATTTTAATTAAACTATTAAAATAACAATCCTAAAAATATTAAAAACTAGTTTCTGCCTGCGGCTGAAGGATTGAGTCCAGCCGGGATAAAAAGTACATAAACATAACATAACATAGCACCACGCCTGTATTCCCCGAAGGGGTAGGCAGAGGTGTATACAGTTGTACACACACATTTCACCAATGCTGTTATTAAGTCCCATGTAATAGGTGGTGAGCCTATTGCCATCAACCGGGCACAGTTCCAAACTCCGGGCTGCTACTGAGAATTTCCTAACAGAAAAACTCAATAACACTTTGCCCGACCCGGGGATCGAACCCGAGACCTCCTGTTCAGCAGTCGCGCTTGGGACCACTAGACCAACGAGGCAGTGTAATAAAAAGTACAATATATGTTAATTCAGGTTATAAACTATCTGTGTGGTAAATTTCTTCCAAATTTATTCGGTAGTTATAGTTTGAAAGAATAAAAAACATTCATCCATCTATCCATTCTCACAAACTAGGATGTGGCAAATGTGATGGTAGTCAGTTTGTGAATTTGGTTTTAATTATTTATATCATACATGCAAAAACTGCTGAACGGATTTGGATGAACTTTGTATAAATGAAACAGTGTCACTGTTCACTTTCAATTTCACCAATATCGGTAACGCGACAGAAGCCAGCGACAACCAGTCAGTCGATGTGGCCCTTCGACCACGGCTGGCCACCCACCGGACGAAACCATGCCGTGAACTAACCTAGCCGTGTTTCCGGATGTAGTCCGATGCAACCGTTGTGGGAGACGGGTCAGTTGTATCCACTTCCATCTATCTACTCTAATTAAAGTGAATAGATTTCTTCTAGATCCACGTGCTCCATCCTCCGCCACACCGTCGCTTACCATCAGGTGAGTTGGTGGCGTTGACCCATTTGTATAAAAAAATTCAGTTACAGTTAAGGTATCCCTCATTAATTATTATTATATTTTTCCATTTTATCAATGTACTGGATACTTAGAAAAAATCTTACCACGACTTACCAAGATGAGTTACGTCAACACCAGCCAAGTTGTAGACATACTTTTGTTCTTTTAAAACAAAAAATAATCTCAAAACAAGCAAGTCTTTAATTACGGAAACTTAAAACATTCTTCAGAAGCGGACAAAGCTAAATTAAGATTTTATAAAACAAGAAAAAACAGCGATGCGCCAAAGGGTTGTTTGTCCTTGGGTCCAAGCTTTATTATCAATTAATTAAAAGTTTCTTGATAGTGTACTGCATTAATTGAGTATTTTTTAAGCACTTTACTACTTTAAAAAACATAAAATAACATAGCATTACGCCTGTATTCCCGGAGGTTTAG
Organism: Xylocampa areola; assembly: GCA_935421205.1. Classification (NCBI taxonomy): domain Eukaryota; kingdom Metazoa; phylum Arthropoda; class Insecta; order Lepidoptera; family Noctuidae; genus Xylocampa; species Xylocampa areola. The sequence continues at coordinate 9,613,571 of OW285223.1, forward strand.
GCACAGACCAGCAGTTGTACCCCATATTTCACCAATGCTGTTATTAAGTCCTATGTAATAGGTGGTGAGCTTATTGTCATCTACCGGACACAATTCCAAACACTGAGCTGCTGTTATGAATTTCCGAACAGAGAAACCCAATAACACATGACTCGACAAACTCATTTCGATCCAAAATCCTGAAATCTCAGAGATATACCAGAAAAAAGAGTTTTGACTCGCGACATCGCCGCGGGCTCAGCTCATGAATAAGAGCTCCGTTCGAGTTCGAAACTAGTCGGGCAATCCCGAAGTATGCGCGTGAGTAATAACCGTTAAACTATAACTAATATGAATGTGTCTTACGAAAGTTATTATACTAAAATATACCAGAAAAGCCTTGCCTTGACTTATAGTTTATAGTTTTCAGTTCATTTAGTCTTAGGTTTTATAAAAATATCATATAACGTTCTTCTGTTCTATTTGTGCTTATACTAACTTACTACACTTTATAATTTCTTAATAAATTTCTATGTTACCCATTATGGAGAATGTTGGTTAGACCGTAATTGGCTAGTGTGTAAGCCTGTTGCCGCATGTATATTTATTATTAGAGTATATTGTATGCACGAGCTGTGGGCAGACCTAAATAAATAAATAAATAAACACATTACCCGACCCGGGATTTGAACGAAAAACCTCCAGCTCAGCAGCCACGTAATTATAAAATTGAGACAAATAATCTGCAAAACAGATTTTTCCAGATTAACGCAGTCCAACTTATTCAAAGCGAGATATAAGGTCTAAAAAAGGTTTCAACCCTCTACTGCCCACCTGGGACGAACCCAGACACATTAAGCTGTCAACAAGACGTTAGAAATGTGTTAAAATTTTAACCCCTACCAGTTTATGCGTCAAAGTTTTGGAGCTCAAAGTTAATTCATTAGACGCGGCAGATGACGCGGGACAAAAACTCGGAGCTTATAGGATGAAATTAGGATAGGTTTTCTGGATGTTGATGCTAATTTCCAGGGCTGAGTTAAGGTTTTAAGTATCTACTAAAATTAGAATTAATTTAAGAGGGACATGTTGAACACTTCACACACACACTTCGTCATGCTCCCCTTGCCGCCATTGCTTGCGGTAGCGTCATGGATCGGGTCGCCACCTTCCCTCTAAAAAGGCGAGGGAGGCGATGGCTGATCTTTGCGTTATGCTCGTGAAAGGGTGCTGCTTGCGGTGACTGGTCGTCTTGCTGATCGTAGTTCCTAATTTATTTTAATGCATTTATTGAATTAACCAAGCTGGTACTAGTTAATGTGCAGTTTCTATCCCTTGGCATGTGTAAGTGGGTACGACCTTCATACGAAATAGTTTTAGATTGGACGCTTTCGGTAATTTTACATTGTTTCTTGATTAATTTAATATTTTTATGCATTGGCATGCATATTACATAGGCTCGTGCTAGCTAATTGTGCCCAAGATATTTTATCTTACTAGATACAATTATTTTATATAAATTCAATTTTAGATTTGTACAGAATCTATAAATAATTTTGATACAGAGAGGCGTGTTGCTGGGAAGTTTGTTGCGCCGCTTCTTTTTTCCAGCTAAAACACTAGGAAGCGGTGAAGGGTGGGCTTTTTTGGGGGCTGTCTTAATGTTTGACGTTCAAAAAGCGATAATTTTTAGCCTAATTTGAATAAAGAAATTTTGATTTTGTTTTGACTCACTAGCTATAAGATATACCTACGCGTAAGCTACGTTTAGTTTTGGGGTTCACTTATGATCGTATAATATCACTAAACAATTTTTATTTTGAATTATGAGTCATTTTAATTTAATTTAAATATAAGTACTCTTATTCATATTTAGTACTTTACACGATTGTCCAAAAAGGAGTTTTTTGTTTTTGGCGTTCATGTATGTGTGTATATATGTTTGTGAGTTTCTTTATTTCACCATAACTTTGAAACGCCTGAACCGATTTAAATGCATGGGGTATCGTTAGAATCCTTCCATTATTGAACCTGATGCCTCGATAAAGGTTAGAGACCGGCTCAGTGTCCATAGAATAGAATTTTCCACACTCAAAATACGACCTATGATGCAGTCTTATATAAAAAAAATATTCAAGGAATTATAAAGTCACAAAATACACCGTATGTTACTGTACGGCTTTTTGGTGGAACTTTAAACTTTTAAGCCTTACATAATGCATCACGACTAGTTTAGTAGGATTATTTTAAACTCAAACTATATTAGGAACCAAAATGGAGCATAGGAATAAGTTTCACCAGTTCTTGCTATGATAATTAGTTTCCAAAGTACACACTAGCCCACTCATATTATGTTGAAGTTCGGATATTATATTAAGATAAAATTTGATTTGAATTGATGCAGCAGAATTTAGAGAGACACATTCATATTAATTACTAGCTTCTGAACGCGACCTCATCTCCGTGGACTTCAGAATTGAGTCCAGCCGGGATAATATTAGGTATCCTATGTGTTAATCCAGGTTATAAGCTATATTTGTGCGAAATTTCATTTAATTCCGTTCTGTACTTATTGCGTGAAAGAGTGACAAACATAGATTCATCCACACAAACTTTCGCATTTATAATATTGAGTAGGATTGTTCTACGAGTTAAACTTCGCGACTTCGTGGGCTCAGCTCATGGCTAAGGGCTCTGTACGAGTTTGAAACTATTCGGGCAATCCTGAAGAATGCACGTGAGTAATTATCTGAACAATAATTAACAGATGATTATTGAAGATAAATCTTAGAAAAGCATTAACGCATGCTTAAAGAATACAACTGCCTCGTTGGTCTAGTGGTCCCAAGCGCGACTGCTGAGCATGAGGTCTCGGGTTCGATTCCCGGGTCGGGCAAAGTGTTATTGAGTTTTTCCGTTAGAAATTTCTCAGTAGCAGCTCGGAGTTTGGAATTGTGCCCGGTAGATGGCAATAGGCTCACCACCTATTACATGGGACTTAATAACAGCATTGGTGAAATGTGGGTGTACAACTGTGTACAAATGTGTAATACAGGCGTGATGCTATGCTATGTTATGTTTTAAAGAATACAGTCGTGAGCATTATTTATCCGGGAGGCGCAGGTTCGAATCCTGCTCACGACCGTATCATTTTTCCATTTAATATTATAACTTTAAATGATTATTGAATTGTAATGGGACTTCATGGCGCTAAAACATAATATTTACGTATAAAAAATATATTAATAATTTTAAAAAACTAGAGCCTACTACAAACTTATATATATCCACGAACTTCAATCGGTAAATAAAAAAAATATATATATATTCCATTCACAACAAACGCGTCTGCTCTGTGTGACGTGTTTTTTTTATATGGCCTCTTGCAGAAACCCAGAGGGGTTTTGTCTGCGTAACCGGACAATATCTAAGGCGAGGCAGTTTGATGCCTCCAGCCAGAGCATATTTTTAAATACTACAAACTAAGCAACAGCACTAATGGCGTCCCCTGTGGGACACGAACCTCGGCTTAGGGCGTTGCTGGGGGGACAACTAGGGACTAGCTGGATCATATCAGTTTCCTTATTATTAAGGGATGAATTTAAAACTACCTCGGCGCGGGCCGGCTCGAGCAAGGGTCGGGGCGGGGTGTGGGACGTGTATAAAGTTTGTTAAGAAATTCTCAGTAGCAGCTCCGAGTTTAGAATCGTAGTCGGTAGATGGCACCACCTATTACAAGGGACTTATAACGGCAGTGGTGAAATGTAGCTGTGTACATCTCTGTATACCATCATAGGAAATACAGGCATAATGGTTATTCATTCTATTGTAATGTAAGGTTCTTAAATGTTATTGATAAGCTAAAACACCAATAATGAACGAAAAATGTCTATTCATATGCTCATCTGTTAGAGATTAGAGATGAGCATACGAATAGATATGAGATAGTTAAGACTACTGGATGCGACATGCGACCAATTGAGGCATTTGATCACTTAAGTACCTATAATTTACCTAAATATTGTAAACTACACGGTACCAGGGTGTGGCAGTATTATTATTACCCAAAATTGTAAATGAGTTGACCAAGTATGCCCAAGACATAATAGCCAGTCTAGTGCTTAAGGTGCAATGGTGCTCTATCAAAATTGATTCGAGCCCCTTTTATAGTAATGATTACTTTCACAGTACAGACGTTAGGGCCCTTGTGGCTCAGGGGCCCCGTATCATTGATACGGCTGATACGACGGTAGCTACGCCCCTGATAATACGACCAATAGTAGTGCATTTTTTTTCTAAATATTATGAATAAAAACTATTTTTTTAAACTAGCCGTTTATATAAATAATTATTTTGTGTTATATATTTAAGTTTAGATCAGAGCGGCCGCACCACGAGTATATAAATCAGTAATTGGTTTGAGTTCCGTGGCGACTAGTACTATGTAATCAAATTTTGTTTCATTTATTGTTAAAATCTACAATATCTGCCTAGCCTTTTCCCAATTACATTGGGGTTGGCTTCCAGTCAAACCGGATGCAGCTTAGTACCAGTATTTTACATGGAGCAACTGCCTATCTGACCTCCACAACCCAGTTACTGGGTAACACGATATCTCGTGGTATGACTGGTTGTCAGACTTTCAGGCCTCTGACTACCCGTAACGGCTGTCATAGATCTTAATTTGACAACCGGGACCGGTGGCTTAACGTGCTCTCCGAGGCACGGAGGGGTCTCGGTATGAAGTGATGGTCACCCATCCACAGACCAACCGCGGTAAGCGCAGCTTAACCTCAATCGATCGATCTGTGCGGCTGTTACTTAATCACGAGCCCCTTCGCCATTGCTGAAATCTACAATAAATAATAAACTACAAAAACAGTTTTTTTTTTGTTTTGGGCTTGGCCTTTTGCAGTTAACCTGTAGGGGTTTAATCTGCGGAACCGAACAATATCTATGGCTGCGTCGCCATTCGATGCCTCCAGCCAGATCATATAAAATTCTATGTTTCCTTTTAAATATGGATACAAAGACGGCTAATCTTTCTTGTGACGCAGCAAATTGTGACGTAGTCTGTTCTTGTAAGACAAATGATTACGTATAAATAGAAACAGTGTGGGATGTAGGTATTATTTTATCTCTCTGATAATAAAAATAGAAATGTTGTGGTCCAAAGGACCAAATATTTAAAGAAAACTCAAAGAAAAAAAAAAGACAAAGCAGTGACTCGATAGACTATAGTCTGTTTATTTGGGAACTTCAACATCATATAAAATGAGTTTTTCTCCACTGACAATAATGAAATAGAAATAATGTGACTCAAAGGACAAAAAAAAAAACAGTTTTTGTCAAAAGGACAAAAAAAAGCAGCGACTCGATAGACGATAGAGTCTGTATTCTTTGGGAACTGCAATATCATAAAAATAAGTTTATCTTCACTGATAAAAATGAAATAGAAATAATGTGTGTATAGGGACTGAATTGATAGCAATAACGTCGCCATAAGACGTGTTAAAATATGGAAGAAGAATTCGCGGTGGTGAACAGAGGTCGAGATGGCTTAGTGGTCAGAGCGACTGGAGTATCCATCCGGGAGGCGCAGGTTCGAATCCTGTTCGCGACCGTATTCTTTTTCCATTTAATATAATAACTTTAGAGTTCGCTAAGCATGCGTTAATGCTTTTCAAAATTTTTTCTTCAATTATTAAGGTAATTGCATTCTTTACGACATTGTATTAACTGCAAAGTTAGTCGTGTCGGTTCGGTGACCCGTATAGGGACTGAATTGATAGCAATAACGTCGCCATAAGACGTGTTAAAATATGGAAGAAGAATTCGCGGTGGTGAGCAGAGGTCGAGATGGCTTAGTGGTCAGAGCGCCTGGAGTATTTGAGTTTTTAAGTTTTAGACAGTAATAAAAGTATATAGGGTTTGTATAATTTATTTTATTTTAGATATAAATACTCGTGACATCGCCGCGGGCTCAGCTCGTGACTAAGGGCTCCGTTCAAGAAACTAGTCGAAAAAATGCAATGGATTGTCACCGGTTACTACCTGTGAGTAATAATATATACTTATAAAGGCATTCTGAAAATTCAAACCGTTTATATATGAACTCCGGTCCTACTGATACTCGTAGGAAGCTTATCAGATCTGCATATTCACGATGTTCATGGAACTAGGATTTACTTGAATAATACATGCAACCGAACACGGTCAACGGTGAATGGATTTTATAATATTTACATATAATATTTTCATTTGGTGTGACGTAGCCAGATAGAAGGAGACCGTATCGGTGGCGGTTACCACGAACAACAGAATTCCCAATAAGGTTTAACGTCAGGCAGGCGGCCGGTTATAAAACATTGCCAAAACTTTAGCAGCATGCAATTTCAAAAACGATTAGAAAGTGGAAGAACAGTGCATGCTGCGCCGACCCCAAATATACTGGGATAAGAGCAGGGGGAGATGATGATGACGTAGTAATATCTTAGGTTATCGCGATCACTACACATTATAATAAATCAACTTTTAACCGGATTAATCACGTGTGTTATTGGTTTTTGTGTTTCCTGACGTTTCGAACACTTTGCAGCGTTCGTGGTCGCAGGAGGACTTACCGATAATACACGCGATTAATCCGGTTAAAAGTTTTTTATTATGATGATGACATATTTTATTTTCATTGCCTCGTTGATCTAGTGGTCCCAAGCGCAGCTGTGGGGCATGAGTTATCCTGGGTTCGATTTACAATAAATTCTCAGTAGCAGCCCGTAGATGGCAATAGGTTTAGGAATATAGGATTTAATAACAACATTTGTGAAATGTGGGTATGCGACTGTATATATCTTTGCCTACCCCCTCGGGGTATAGAAGCGTGATGAGACTGAGATGAGAAGGTATATAAGACTTAAACCGAATTGAAATGATTACGCGGCGATGACGCGACGTGAACTTTGTTTATATGAAAAAAAAAACATAACCGTTCCGCTGCAGGTTAAGAACCTCGAGCATTAATCACCAAGCTAGCTCAGTGCGGGTTAGTGATTTCAGACCATCAAGTCCAGGTTTCCTCGCGATGTTTTTCTTCACCGTAAGTCTGTAATGTCTTAGATTTAATAATACAATCATTACATATGACATTGAAGAAGTCACATTGGTATGTGCCACATTTGAACCTTTGGCACAAGAAGTGGGCCACACAACCATCATGACGTTTAAAAAAGTATAGCAGCGAATTTTAAAGTTATTAATTAGCGGTCGGAGCGCCTGGTGTATTTATCTGGGAGGAGCAGGTTCGAATCCTGCTCATGCCCGTATTTTTCTTTCCATAAAAAATATAATTCTAAAGTTCGCGATGCACGCGTTAATGCTTTTCAAAGATTTATCTGTATTTGTTAAGGTGATTGTATCTGTACGACATTGTTTTAATTACAGTCGTGTCGGTTCAGTTTTCTGTAAAAGGACTGAATAGATGGCAATGACGTCACCAAAAGACGTATAAAAAACAGTAGTGAGCAGAGGTCAAGATGGCTTAGCGGTCAGAGCGCCTGAAGTAGGTATTTATCCGGGAGGCGCAGGTTCGTATCCTGCTCATAACCGTATTTGTCTTCCCACAACAATTTTTAACTTTTTTAGCAGCTGTTATACACGATATAATAATAACATATACGTAATAGTTTAGGTGCAAAATTTTGAAAATTTGTAATTCTAATCGTGTGCGCTGAGTAAAACTCCAAGCGGTGTCGTCGGAAGTGCAATACTACTTAAAGTATGCAACAGTGATGTGCTGAATACACAATTTTGGGAAGTTGCCTACTTCAAAGTAAATATGAGGAAGAATGTATGAAGATTCTGTAATATATTTTTGGTTTTTTTTTCACCCATATCTACTCGTCTCTTGAGGTTCGTAGCATGATTTTAAATTGTAGGCAATTTTATTTTTACCTTCCTCAAGAATTTGGCTATCAAATTCAAACTAATATTCTTCTTATCGTGTGGTTGATGAACAACCTAATGTCAGAGTTTAAACCACCCGTAGGTCTCTGACATAGCTTTACACACCATCGAGAATATCTCTCAAGTTTGCTGGTTTCCTCACGATGTTTTCCTTCACCGTTTTAAGCAAGAGATAATTATTTAATAACACAAACATGACTTCGAAAAGACAGTGGTGCGTGCCTTTGATTCGAACTTGCGACCTTTGACTTGTCAGTCTAACGGTCCACTAGGCTATCACTGCTCTATCCGCCTAATAGCGCGTTAATCGCTGGAACTATATATATATCCGCGTAATAGTTTCAGCGATTAACGCGTTTAAACACTCTTCAGCTTTATTCAATATAGAACAGCTAAGTACGTGTGAAAAAAAAAAATGCTTATATAAATTCAATAATTTGCAGGTGGTATTCTAAATATTACAAAATATTGGATGTTTGTTACAAATTGTATATTTCCTTCTAAAACTCCTTAGAAATAAATGTATTTATATTCTTTTCAAAAAACATTCAATTTATAGCTCCTGGGAAAACGCCTTATTAACGGTGTAAAGACATTTACCACGCTATATGAATACTACCCACATAGCAGATGACGTCAAGAATCCTGCATCGCGCAAGCAGAGTCTAGTGACAAATTTGCATACACACGAACGCATCGCGTCGTGACCCGCCAGGCTATATCACTCGCCTGTCCAAAAATCTTTCCGTTTCATGGAAAAACCCACAAATTGTTCCTTCATTACGGCTTCAACATAATGTAGGCGAATAACAACACACTACTGCCTATTTCTCCGTGTACCAAAGGCATGATGTATGTATGCAGATGACTTTTGCGACACCCAAAGGAATGTGGATTCTCTATAATTTGCAAGCAGCGACACGGTAAATTACGTGCTCTCTGTTAATTTATTAATTGAGCAGGAATTAATTTCCGACGAAGCCTTAATTTCCTTTCTTGAGTAGGAGGATGGCTGAAGACTTGTAAACGCTGAGCTCGAGATATTTTATAGGCTATACATCAAACAATAAATAAAAAAATATTATCTATTTAAAATTAAAATAGTAATATACAATATACATCTCAGAACTTTATAGGTATAAAACGAAAGGGGCCTGTACTAGGATACATTTGTGTCACAGGCGGCAGGAGTGCTTATATGTTTGGTACATATTAAACATAACAATATTTAATATTATAGAATAATTTTAAAAAATAGAGACTAATACTACAATAACTTATTGAAATTAAGTAACTGATTTACTTTTTTATACAACAATTCATGCATGTTGTGTTACATATACATTACATACGTCGAAAAGATAAAGTATGCCCTATTTCAAAACCTCGTTTCTCGTTAACTAAAAGATTATTTTATTACTTAGGAGGATGTTTTTGTTTATTGTATTGTAAAGAGACGGTCTTTACAATACAATAAACAAAAACATCCCAATATATAAATTATCCCATCATAATTGTAAAAAGGCTGTCCGTACATTCCTTCAAAATAAAACATACGACGAAACAGAAAAATATTTTGACTTTACTTAATTGATGACAAGTTTGTAACTTGTACCACTCACCAATAACTTAGACCCACACTTATCCGAACCTCTCACTTACGCACGCTAACACAGCCACACGCTCACGCATTCATTCACCCATACACGCAAACACGCACACTTTCACGCAAACATACTCACAACACGCACACATTCACGCCAATACGCTCACACACGAACACAACAAGCATACAAATACACTTTAATGCGCTTGCGTATTTTTACTTGTATTTAGAAAAATAAAAATGTAGATTACTTGTAACTGTAAATATAAAATTATAGTTATACGATAAGAGGGGAGCGGGACATTTACTCCTTAATATAGGCTATTTCATAGCCTAGCAAGGAGAGCAGCACGTCACCCACCTGATTGTCATAGTTTGTATACTACCCACATTGTGAAAACTGTTACATGTTCTACAATCTGCTTTTATATAAAATAAAGTTTTTTTTTATATGTGTATGTTGACATGTGAGTTTATTTATACAACCATAACTTCTAAATGTCTGAACCGATATCGATGTATGGGTTATTGTTAGATTCCTTACATGGTCTTGGGTAACATAGGTTAGTAAGAATTTAAAATATTGCAGACATGTTTTTAAATTAGTTTCATCTCGTTAACACTAATTATCAGGAGTTTGATCTGACCATAGATAACATCAGATAACCAAGAAATCATGATTATGATTAGCTAAACAAAATCCATTTTCACTTGCTAATACCAGGCACAATAGAAATATTATGGCTTTCGTGTACAATTTTGTACGTTCGAGAGTAAACAGTTTTAAAACACTTGACAACAAAATATCTTGATCTCCCCTTCTCAGTTCTTATTCGTAATGCTCATATTCCAATGAAAGGGAACCATGACAAGTTCAGAATCTCATTAGCAGTGACCTGGATCGTTGGACAGAGATGTCTATAGTGGCGTAATTAGAGTAGGGTAGGCGAGACAATTGACGGGCGTGATAATTATACCCACGCGCCGGTTGGAATGATTTCAAATGTTGGAGAAGATTGAATTAGTGGTTTTGGTAAGTAAGCATATTGTAAATGATTAAGGTTTTAGATTTTGTGAAATGTATGCAGCAATGTCTACGAGTGATCCTATATGCACGCTATAGTACAGTACATACTAACTAACGAAAAACACATACTTAAAAGATGACGTCACGAATCCTGCATCGCGCAAGCAAAATTTGGCGATGACCTATATATAAATATAAGAGGCCGCAGATTGTTAGGCAATACCAATTTTCCGGTTACGCAGACAAAACCCCTCTGGATTTCTGCCTATACCTATATCTTGGTTTGAAGTTTCTTCCATTTCAACGGAAAAACATCACACCATGATCTTCCTTAAGTATTTATTCAATATTGGAAATTTATTAGTTAAAATTGAACAGACAAAGAGAATGTTTTAAACAAATATCAATCTGTTTATATTTTAATAGGATATTTCAATAAAAATACATTTTTAAACTAAAAACTCTTTGCTGGTAATATAACAATACATGAATCATCTGAAACAGAAATAAAAATATGCATTTGTAGAAAGTAGGCAGTAACATCTTAATATAAAAAACAAAAATTTTCCTCAACACCACACAATTTGAAACCAGCAATAAATAGACGACACAATGAATTCTTTTATCCCGGATTCCAATTTCAATAATCAATAATGTAATTGTTTCTAATCAGCCGACAACGGGTGTCGCCTTCCCCGTTCTTTTATCTGGGAACAATAAGTTCCCGCGGTATGGGAGCATCGTTACGCCACATTGGAATTGGGTTACAGAAGTATTGTTTGATGCAAATATTCGAGATAAGGTTGAAGTTTCTGAATTAATGAAAGACAGTTACATGCAGCTGCTATGAGAATGTAATAACAAAAATAAAGAACCGACTATGGATGGGATACCATCATTTCATACCGAGACCCCTCTGTGCCTCGAAGAGCACGTTAAACCGTCGGTATCGGTTGTCAAATTAAGAACTATGACACTCGTTACGGGTAGTCAGAGGCCTGAAAGGCTTACAACCAGGCATACCATGAGATGTCGTGTCTGGGTTGTGGGGGGCAGTCGCTCCATGTAAATATAAATATTTTGCTATTAAGCTGCATCCGGTTTTACTGGAAATCGGCCCCGATGTCATAGGGAAGAGGCCAGACAAATTGATTGATTTTGATTGAATCCGATGGACTAACCACTGACCGACGAACTTTGCACTTAGCTAACCAATAGATATTAGTTATTCATGCTCCTAATAGAAATGGACTTCGTGATTTACACTTTACAAATAGAAGCATTAACTTAAAATAGAAAAGACAGGAGCTAATTTGAATTATAGTTTTAGTTAAGAGCTTTTTTAGTTTTACTTTGCACGGTTGATCAGTTTTTTTTTAATTTGAGCGTTCATCGTTGAGATTCCAAAAATTAACACAAATCACTGATTATCAATACTAAAAGTAGCAAGTCTGTAGAAGCTCTACGGCTTTAAATTATCTCACGGATTTATTATCAAACAGAACATGAAACATGAAGTCAGTTACACTTATAAAAAGAATCACCAAAACAAGGATATGAAAGTATATTAGCCTTTTCACTCAGTCCTCTCGCAATACGCCTAACATTCCAACAATAATACCTCCCATTCATCAGCAAATAGATCCAGTCCAGAAATGGAATATTCGTGACATTGGTCATATACATCATGCGACAACACTGCTCTGCAAACAAATTTTGCCACCTCGCTTGGCAATAATTATTGGGTACAAAAAATTAAACAGTAGCGACGAAATGAAAAAAAGAAAACATGCTTAGATGGTTGAGTCATATTGAGAACTTGAATGAAAGACGATTAACAAAAGGTATCTACAAGGTAAGTGTAAGTGGAAATGCCGGAAGGGGACGCCCTAAAAGAGTATATACTGACCTTATTACTGTTATCCTCAAAAAAGGTCAGGGGCGGACTACTCGCAACTGGCACCGAGTATGACCAGATGTATGTTCGTGGACAGAGCAAAGGGCATGTGAAAGAATCGTAGCAGGTGGCGTTCTGTAGTTTCTGCCTACACCCATGGGAGAAAAGCGTGAGTTTATGTACGTATGTATATAAAATGTGCAATTAATTTATTACAAAATGTGTCTTATCTTGAGGAGACAAGAAATCATTCCTTTACCATTTAAAATTCACCATTCATACTTCCATTTAATATTATGTACTAAGTCACTTGACTTTGAAACCTAAGAGCTGAATAGCAAGCAGTATATTAAAGTGTTTGCCGAATTCAATTTCAAATTCCATCATGAAGTTAAAACGAGCTTAGATTAGATGAAAGAGGAGTAATTAAAAATTTACGCAGAATGTCTAGAATTGTATTAGCATTTGCTTAAAGCGATGTTACTCAAGCGAGTTTTAGACACATGTCTGGAATTGGTACGGTGGTTAGGTAGTGTTTCAGAATAGATTAGGAGGTAAGACATTTCAGTGCCAAGTTTTATCTGTATGCCAGGACTTTAGGGGTCATAAAAAATAAAACCTACATTAAGCTTTACCGTTGAGGGGTCGTTTACTTTGGGTTAGTGATTATTAGCAAGTCACTTTACACAGCAATTACAATACAATACAATATTTATTTTACAATATTTCTTACAATACAACTTACAATACAATACAATATTTATTTTACAATATTTCTTACAATACAACTTACAATAAATACAATACAATATTTCTCACCACAATATTAAATATTACATAATTAAATTAACTGGAATTGAAAATCTTAATGTATATTGTGGGAGACTGGTGCCTAAACTAGGTAAGTACCTGTATTTCAGGCCACCAGGTCTCCACCCTTATGTATAATTTCCAGTACCTATATATTATTATTATTATGTTGGTACAACAGTATCATGTAATTTCTTACTTTTCCTAATTAAAATTTTTATGGGACCAACTTGAAAGAATCCTTTATCGAATAAAAAAAAGAATCAACAAAGTCGAACTACTCTGTAAAAAATTATGCGTGGCCATACATAAAAAAACTGAAATATACGCGTCGACCTGAGAACCTCTCCCTTTTTTCATCGGTTAAAAATCAGAGGACAATCTAAATTAGGTTGTGGAGGGCTATCCACCAGGATGCCTCGCAACAGAAGAAGGGTCGTCCCTCCACTCAGCGCTCAACGTCATCACTCTGTAGCGACATCTATCTCGCTACATGGAAACTACGCGCACAACTCGCTGCATCGCGCAATCAAAGTGACGACGAGTTCGTATACAACCGTACAACCTCCCGACATTAACCGTCGGGCCGTGGCCCGCCAGGCAATATCACCCGCCTGATTGGAGGATCCTCCCTTTTCAATGGAAGGACACCACACCTCGTTCCTCCATAACTCAATCTTGCCACATCAAAACTGTCAATCTCGGACAAATAGATACATTCACGCCTGTTTCTTATTGGGGTAAGCGGATACTAACGATTTCCACTCGCTAAGACACTGACACGCCTCTTTCGCTCTGTCCATGCTCATGCTGCATGTTGATTTCTGCTGATCTATTCTTTTTTGAGAACGTCTTCAATTTGATTGCAGTACTCTCGGTGAAGTCAGCCTACCCTAAACCATTAAAATACAGCAAGGAGTTCTTCTTCTAATCGTGTGGTTGATGAACAACCTAGTATCAGAGTTTAAACCGCCCGTAGGTATCTGACATGGCTTTATACACCATCGAAAACAACTCTCAGGTGTGCTGGTTTCCTCACGATGTTTTCCTTCACCGTTTTAAGCAAGAGATAATTATTTCATAATACAAACATGACTTCAAAAAGACAGTGGTGCGTGCCTTAGATTTGAGAACTTGCGACCTTTGCCTTGGCAAGGAGTTAAAATAGGCATAACATAAGTCAGCCAAGTCTGCGATCTCGTATGTATTTTTGACTGCTAGTGAGGGTACTAATTGTCAGGTCCTAGGTCTGCTACCCGGATCGGGCCAAGTCTTATTGTATTTTCTGTAACGTAATTCTCAGTAACAGTAGAGTTTGTATTCGTGCCTAACGATGATAACAGGTTCAGCACCTATTGCCATCGCTAAATGTGATTTAATTCCGAGACTGTCTCCGCTGTTGCCTATGCTTAATTTTATCTTGCATGGATTGGAAAAAAATATGAAAAAGAGAACTGTCACCAGCATTATTTGCTGAAGTTAGTGAGTAGTAGAAATATAGGAGAGAGCTTTCCTTAGGAGTAGTACAGTATAGGGTAATAGGTAAATAAAAAACCTGAAGAGAAGTATTCTATCTAGACACGAAGAAATGAACACAACTTTGCACTTTCAGCAAAAAAAGGGATGCAATTACTTTGAATCTAGTTCAAAGGTGGTTCCTATTAGTCCTTGAGTTGCTTGTTAGAAGACGAAATCGGAAGAAAGTACGTAGAAATGTACGTAACATAGTACGGAGTGTTCCATAGAGATGGTCAACAGGGACGAATCCGAAATAATTGGAAGCGGGGAAATTAAATTAGTTTTAGGAAACCGTGTCGTTGATTTTCTAGAAATGAAAAACTGCATTGAAACACACTTATTGTTAAAAACTACATTGTATATTATTAAGTTGGTTCTGTTTTTGTTTCAAACCAGGCCACATTTGAAAAGAATTTGATTAGAAAAGAAAAGTAATAATTTATTTTCTCTCAAGTTTCCGTATCCCCAAAGTTTCAGATATGCCCCCATCGTTCTATTCCTATGAACTATCCTGTGTAGGTGCGGAAGTTCCTCCCTGGAAACGAGAAATCTTTAACTTTGTCGCCAAAGGTGAGAAAAGACTTCCGTATGCCAAGCTCAATGGGTGAATTGATATAGTTGTTGAAATATTTATTATGTTCATTGGGTATAAATTTAATATAATATTTTGCGTGACTACCTCCGTCTCATTGGTGTTGTGGTCATCTGCTGAGCGTGAGGTCCTGGGTTCGATGCATATGACAAATTGTTGTTGGGTTTTGCTGTTACCTAAATTCGCAATAGTATCCCAGAGTTAGGAAGTTGGTGGTGTAACAACCCGGTGCTTCGGAGAGCGTATGAAGCCGTCGGTCCTGCGCCTGATATCTCTCCAGTTGTGTCGGATTGCCGTCTCATTGGACTATGAGAGTGAAGTAAGAACTAGTGCACCTGAGTTTCTGCATACACTTGTGCACTATAATATCTCCTGCAAACTTGGCCAATGTCCGTCGAGAGAGGTAGCCGTGACCGAAAACCGAATCCGGTCGGGGGAGTATATAATATTTCGCTATAAACTTCTTGCAATAGTATATTTGGTCACAGCGTTAAGCTTTAGTTATGAGCGAATATAGTTTGGTTTTCTGAAATCCATATAAATAAAACCAGACCGTAACTAACTCACTGTGCAAAAGTCACTTTTCACAAAAAAGCCGAGCAGTGAGAAGTTGTGAGCAATTTGATTGAACATATTAGGTAAAGGATGGGATTGTCATCGTTAATGGAGGTGAGATCTACAATTGCTTCATGTCAATACTGGTACTAAATTGCATCTGGTTAAACTAGGAGCCGACCTCACTGGATAAGGTAAACAGATATTTATTGGTAGGATTATCCCGAATATGATCCCGGGATAGTTTTAGTTCTTCCTCTTTGCAGCGGATTTTTTTACGATTTCCGAGGAAAATGTGAGCTAAACAATTTTCCAGTTACCTTAGTAAATAAAACCAATGACAGTACCCTAAAAATAATCTATAGATTGATGGGGTGAATTGGTGATCACATTTCAGGGGATATGCACTAAGACCCAATGTCTCGCTTGTTACTGAAATCTCGAATGGAAGTTAGTTCGCCTTCTACCACACCCCTGTCGAATCTCCCCGTTGGAGTCTTGAGTATTAAATTCCACAGTCGTATATACTTGCATGAACTTGTCAGTATGTTTCAGTGGAATGAGATTTTTTATTGCCATTGATGTAAATAATACCTTTACGAATAATTGTGAAGCGCATTGTTCCAGACATCGTTTTTACTGACACGAAGCAAAGAGTATGTTCCCCAAAAATCTCTTTGTTTGATGTGGGGTGTTGAGTAGGGTTTGCCCGACTAGTTTCGAACTCGAAAGGAGCCCCTGCCTGGAAACCAGATCTGAAGTCTACATCTTACAGAAGTGAGTCAAGTCTGGAGTGCGACATAGTCAGCGCTGTATGCACCATCGGTACCACGGGCATAAAGAATGACGGGTATACACGAACACTCCCGACGGCGGCACCAAGTACATCATCGGCGCGAGCGAAGCGGCATGCGGCACGATGCAGCGCACGTCTGACTCGCGACATTACCGCGGACTCAGGTCATGACTAAGGGCTCCGTTCGAGCTCGAAACTAGTCGGGCAAACCCGAGGAATGCACGTGACTAGTAACCGGTGAACAATTTCTAATATGAATATACGCCACGAAAGTTATTATACAAATATATAAGTACTTAACCATTTCATATACTGTATAGGTACCACTTTAAGTCATGTTCGTCGGGGTCAATAGGCAATTTATTATATACCCAACCTCCTTTTGAAGTCGGATCAAATTTCTTCAAATGGGAAATAAGACGACATATAAATAATATTTCACCGTTTTGTCGGCCTACATATTAGAATAGTTCTGTTTGCGGTTCCTGTAAGCAATTTTGAACTTTATTCTGAAGTGAAAAGGTTGTTTTGGAATGCAAAGTGTTGAGTGTGAGTTTAGAAAATAAATATCCTTGTCAGTCACAGACTCACTGATATTTTCTCAATTTGGTTGGATGCAAATAGTTTTGCATGGATTTATACAAATCTATCAAATCGCTTCACGTTTGTTTTGATTTTTTTATATTTTCCTGTTTACTAGGGTTAATAAGGAATATGCATGTGATTCAAATCTAGGTCAAATATTTTTATTCGTTATATTGCTGTAGAATTACACCCATTCAAATACTTTATTAATTAATTGTGGTTTACCTATGAAATATTATAGGTAGTTAAAAAGTTTGAATCATGCGAGGGAAATTTAAAATGTCAAAACGCATGCTATTGATTGGAGTGAAAGGTGACGTCACTGTCCGCGATGACAATATTTCGAGTATGTTATTACTGGGTGTTATCATGTTTTGTGGTACTTTTTGAGTTTTAATGTTGTTCTTTAAAGAAAATCCCTTCAATAAAATTTATTAAACGTTAATTAAACACTCCATACTATACAAGATATGTTTTATGAAGTGTACTCTGACGTCAGAGAAAGCGCGCCAAGATGGCGGCGTTTCAAACGCCCGAAACTGATTGCAGGTTTGTTTGATAATTTTAATACCTATTAATTATATTTTTACATGTGTTATTTTTTGCGGTAATCTACCAATGTATACAATGGAATAAAAAATAAAGTACATACCCTATTCTGGTCACAGATATATACAAAATCTTATTGAAATAGGTTAACCCTTTAGAAACATAGCATCAAGCATGTATTGCCCTAAAGGTTTGGCACAGGTGTACAATGGTGTACACTTACATTTCACCAATGCTGTTATTAGGTCTCATCATAGGTGGTGGACTTATTGTCATCTACCGGGGTAAGCTCCATCTTTTGGGCCGCTACTAAGAACATCCTGCCAGAATTAACTCAATATAATAACACTTTGCCTAACCCGGAAATCGAACCTAGGACCTCACGTTCAGCAGGCGCGTTTGCAACTACTAGACCAACAAGAAAGCTCAGTAACAAACATCTAAACTAATATTATAAACGCGAAAGTTACTCTGTTTGTTTGTAACCTTTTCACGACTAAACGGCTGCCTGGATCGTAATTAAATTTAGCAAGGACAGCAGATTTAGCAGATGACGTCGCGGGCACCAGCTAGTTTAAATATAAATTTAAAGGCAATGCTGGAAGGGCCCTAGAAGGTTCATCCTTATTGGTGAAGACCAGATGTATGAACAGGGACAAAGCACAAGGAGTGTGAAAGGATTGTAGCAGGAAGCGTTCCATAGTTTCTGCTTACCCATATGGAAAAAAGGGTCGAGTTTATGTTTGTATGTAAATTATTTATGAGTCAACTATCGGGTCCAAATAGAGTCTATGAATGAGCATCACAGCATCAGGTAGGCGTGATCTTATGTGAAAAAACCGGACAAGTGCGAGTCGGACTCGCCCACCGAGGGTTCTGTACAAATTTGTAGGTACATATTATAAATAGTTCAGGAGTCGAGTCGTTTGGAATTTTTTTTTCGTACGTAATCAATCTTCGTTCATACCGTTGCTTAACCTTGACGATTGATTACGTACGAAAAAAATATATATAATAATATAAGACGGTATTACTTGCCAAATTTCATAGATTTAAGTCAACGGAAAGTACTCTATAAATTTTGATTCCCTTGAGAGTATCGTAATATACGTTTTTGCGGCATAAACGGCCGTATTTTTTTTTACGTTAACATAGAAGTTTGATTTTTTCATAGCTTCAAGGAACTGTAGACCTGAGTATATTTTTAATTTTATTTCGATACCTTCACGCGTTCCCGAGATAAAGGGTTTTAACAGACAGATGGACAGACAGACAGACAACAAAGTGATCCTATATGGATTCCGTTTTTTTTCCTTCTGAGGTACGGAACCCTAAAAAAAAAATGAAAACTTAAGAAACAAGGAAAATATCTAAATCTGTTACATGTTGTTCCTAAACGGCCGTAAAACTAAAGGCACTGACAGTATTACAGCTATTTCTCCATTTTATGAGTGCTATAAATCTACTTTAAAGATGTTTACTGTTTGCGGTCCGCATTTTATCTACGAGTGCTAACAAATGATTGTTGGGGGCAGGGAGTGAAACAGTGTTGTCTTCTTGAAACGGTGTGAAACTAAGACACAATACTTATTTTCTACAATCACCTCGTTTAATTTATCAAACACAAACTATGCAAAGAAATAAAATTGAAATGTCTGCTGTGATTTCAAAATAAAAGCTAAAAAGCAAGCTGAAATTAATTCAAGAATCAATAAAAAGGACTCATGCCATGTGTGAATAAATTTTTATATTCTCCATTTTTTTCTGTACCATAGCCAATATAATTTACAAATTTTTAAATCTTACTAGTCTATGTTAGGTACTTGGATAACAATCTAACGATTCTAATGATACCCCAAACATCGTAAGTGGTCATCCATAAAGTACGTCACACTAATTTCGTGATTTTTTGTCCCCTCCCCCGTCCTTGTCACAATTGATCACACTTGTGAGACCCCCCCTCTCTAGTGTGACGTCACATATTTTGCAATTTTACACCTAGAAATTATTAAATTAAAACATCAGGTCCGAAATTAGTATTAAGACCATTAAATTTTTTTTTTAATATAATCAACATCAAATCAAACTTATATGTATTAGATTTTGAAATGTGACGTCACGAAACTTAGGACCCCTCCCACCCCTTGTCACATAATGTCACACTTCGTCGACCCCCTCCCCCCCTTAATGTGTGACGTACTTTATGGATGATCCCAAATTGGTCCAGGCATTTAGAAGTTATACTGAAATAAAGAAACTCACAAACATACATACATGAACCCTAAAACATACCACTTTTTGGGGTCTGAGTTGCCCGCGTCCGTAGGAGTCCACCCTTAGAACGGGATCCCTACACGTGGCCCCTGAGTGGTGCAAAACAGGCAACACAACTCTGGTGGGAGGCTTCTGCCGCGACTTGTTACCACCCACCGGACGAAGCCATGACGTGAAACGACTTAGTCGTGTGTGTTTCGGGATGTAGTCCGGTGCAACCGTTGTAGGAGACGGGTCTGGGCAGTTGCATCAACTCCCCAACTTTCGTTCTCCCCAAATCTATCCACTCTACTTAGAGTGAATAGATTTCTTATAGATCTACGTGCATGGAGCACGGAGCCTCGGCCACACCGTCGCATAACATTAGGCGAGTTGGTGGCCAAAGGTGGATCCATTTTGGATAAAAAGAATACTCCTTTTTTAGGCAGTCGTGTAATAACACTTTTTTAGGCATAAGACTTCAATTTATACGACGATGCCTTATACGACGATGGATTATAAATAAACGTTAATAAATTTTTTGAGTATGTCTAAAAGTTTGTCCAGGGCCACCCTTGGTCAATTCGTACAGCGACCAACCCTAAATAAAAACCGAGAGAGAAAAAAATGCCTCCAGAGTCCTTAATTTAATAAACACAATTATATTTCTACAGTATGCCTCTGACTTGGTTTTAGACTGTTGAGAAAATGTCAGTCATATTGGTTTCCTTACGATTTTTTCACTATTTTAAGTAAGTGTGAATTCATTTATAACACGCTTGAATATCAAAATCAATGCTGCGTGTCTTGGGTTTGAACTTGCGACATAAAGGTATGATGTTGGACTTGTCAGGCCAACAGTCATATCTTTGTGTAATCAATACTCAAGTCAAACAGTCTGTCTGTTAGCAACATTCCCATTGTATCGTGTTTGTCACCAGTTGCAGAATACTTGCGAACAGTTAACCGCATGTTACAAGACAAATATGAGACATTATTAAAATGTGCTCCAGGGTGCAATGAGGGGCTATAGAGGTGCTCGTGGCTAAATAACAGCCGCAAAAATTTATCGATCAAGGTTAAACAAGTCACGGTTGATTTGTGACATGATCATTTCATATTAATATCCTTCCGTGCCTCAAAGAGCACGTTATGCCGCCGATCCTCATTGTCTCAATAAAATGTATGACGGCAGCCTTACCACGAGATATCGTGTTATCCAGCCACTAGGTTGTGGAGGTTAGATATGCAGTCTCCGTATAAAATACTGGTATGACGCCGCATCTGGTTAGACTGGAAGTCGACCTAAATGTAATTGGAAAAGACTGGACAGAGATGAGGGTTCAGCAATGTTGACGGCCAGCTTTCAGTAGTAGAGTGTGCATGTTTTTGTCAGTGTGTGGGTGTGAATGTTTGTTGGCCTGTACTTGTTTGTATGCCCTCAAATAAGACAATGGCATCAATTCTAATGTAGTAAACTAAACTAAATTTAGAGCATTGCTGTCTTTTACTAACCGTTACTATAAGAGCGGGACGGAATGACGTCAAATCCAAATTTAATCATGTCAACTAAAATATCCATACAATTTTTGTTTGATGTCTCTAATTTTAGTGGCTACCTAAAACTGTGCCCACTAAAAACGTTCCGAGATTTTAATTACACGTGTCTAAATTCGAATTTGTCATCTCTTTTTCGCCCCATCTTGCATCATTAGAATTGATGCCAATGACCACGAAATATTTGAATGTCAGTGAATAAATAATATAAGAATTAATATCTTAAGAAAAATAAATGCTCTATTCCTTTTCAATCACAAGTTATTGCAATATCAATAGTACTTCCAACTTCACCCCGCTAATTGACCGTCCCAAACTTACAATACATACTTCAATTAAAATTTAAAGAATGGCATGCAAATAACAACTTTATTAAAATACAATAAGGTGTACATTCCTATACAACCGTGTAATTAAACTAGGCTTTTGTCTCAGAAACCCCTAAGTAGGTGTTTGAATTGGGTCTAACGTTAACAATAGGGTTGAAATTTTAAGATTCCCTATATTAATTGTTTTGAATACTCTAAGTAAGGTGCTTATTATTAAAGGAGAGTTTTGATAATCTTGGTTATAATGGTATTACTTTTATTATGAACTTGTAATCTAAGATATTAGGTGGTAACTTTTTGGTACCCAACGAGTAAGCGATAGAGAAAATATAGGGAGAGAAATGGTAACCAAAGTACGTAAGTTTGCTAAAATATCTTGTTCGCTGATGCGTTATTAATTTAAATAATATAAAATAAATGTAACAAATGAAATAATAATCACTATTTTTGTATAATAACTTTCGTGAGACATATTCATTTAACAATTATATATTGTTTAACAGTTATTACTCACGTGCAAAAAATGCAATGCATGCCCGAAAAATGCACGTGAGCTATAGTAATCGGTGAATAATATTCATAATAATCACTATGTAAGTGTTGCACTGCAGTGTTACAGCCTTTTGTCATAGAGCCAAACAAGTAGGTACTAGACAAAAAGGCTTGCTATTTTTATAAAAAAATGGATTTACGTTTGGCCAGCAACTCGTCTGTTGGTAAGGGACGGTGTGGCCGAGCATGGAGCACGTAGATTCAGAAAAAAAAATATTCATTCAAAGTAGAGTGGATAGATTTGGGGAGAAAGATAGTAGGGGAGTTGATGCAACAGCCTAGACTTGTCTACCACAACATGCGCAATGGCGCACTACGTGTTACCACACTGTTTTAACATTGAAACCTAATTCTATGTTACTTCAGCCAAATGAATTGCAGAGAATGCTTTACTAATATTGACAAGAAGTAAGTCAGGCCTAACATAAATTAATATAACCAACCTCTCACAGTACAGGTAGTGGGCCCGGCAAATGCCTCGCAAGCGACAGCCCTGCACTCGAACTCATCTGTGGCGATGCATCTGTTCAACACTACAGACATCAACGTCACTCGACAAACGATTTTTTTTTGCCATGGTGGATATCTTCATAATGTCTCCCACACTAGGGCAGGCGGAGGGGTCTGTCTGACTTTTACTAACTAAAACCACCCCAGTGTTTGCTCGCACACTTAAGTTGGAAATCCTGAGAGCGAATGCATCTTCCGCAGCCCCCAACTGTAGCTGACCTGCTTTCTACGGTCTCTTTCCAGTCAAAGGGGGGTAGGTCTTAAATTCACCCCATGATGTCTTAGACACTACGCGCTGCTACCTAGAGTACTGTTGGATGGGGGGCAACGGACGCATCCAAGCTCAGACCTCTGGACTCATTTAGCGGGGCTGGAAGAGAGCGTTGTCCGCCGTCTTTCTGCCTTCGGCGGGCTGGGAGAGCGCTAATGCTTTCCTTATCTTTTTCAAAGCTTAAACCTATATAACTCGATCTAATAGACCATGAAGTGAGAGGCTGCCTAAAAGCTAAAATCAAAATTGACAGCCCTAACACAAGTATTACAACTTGAATCAATATCAGTATAAACGCTTAACAGTTAAACGTCTGTGAATTGATATCCAATGGTACAGGTCAAATTGCTCAAACAAATCTGGGGCTTTGTCAATGAGACCAATGTAGGCCTTGAGCTGAAATTGTACATAGTAGACAAACTTGAATAGGAGATTCGCGACAACAGATTATTTATACATACATTAATACGTGAAGCAAAAATTTTGTCATAGTTAAAGATTATATGGAGAGTCCTTCTCCGTATAAAGAGAGAAGGGTAGAATGTTAATATTTTTATTTATTATGCATTAGATATACGTTAAATAAATAAAAACATTACACACCCTCCAATGCGCTCGACACACGCACACATCATCATCCCCCTGCCATTATCCCAATTTATTTGGGTCGGCGCAGCATGTATCATTCTTCCACTTACTAAAAGTTTTTGAAATTGCATGTTTCTAAAATTTTGGCAATGTTCTATGATCGGCCGCCTGCCTGACGTCAACCCTCATTGGGAATGCTGTTGTTCGTGGTAACCGCCATAATATGGTTTCCTATCTATCTCTGTCACACCAAATGTTAGATGTACACAAACACGCACTCATATATCTTTGATAATAGTACTTAAATAATGTTCATATAAAAAAAAGTTCGAATAACAGCCAGTGGGCGACCATTACTTATTCTAAATAGGCATAAACATAACATAATCCTTGTATGCCTCAAATGCCTTCTGCCAAATACCTAAAGTAGGAACTATTGTAATTACGGTTATTGCAGTACGATCTTCGAACCTGATATTGGTGGAGGTTTATGTAATTTTTAGTTGGTAGGAATCAGGCAAAGCATTCATTGACTTCACACTTGAGTAAAATAATATAGACGCCTTGTTGTGAAATCACATTTCACTAATCTTGCTATTTACTGAATTAATCGCATGTATTACTGGTTTTTGTTTGTCCTAACGTTTTGCACACTTTGCAGCATTCGTGGTCGCAGCATGATACACGCGATTTTTTTTTTTTTTTTATTATAATTTGTAGCGATCTCGAAAACCTAAGATATTACTATAATAAACTACAATTTTCAAGTGTTGGTTGTTTATACAGGCAGACATGTGAGAGCTAAAAAACTGATTACCGTTGAAAGACTAGTCATTAATTATTACTCTCATAAGTAGTAGTGACCAGTTGGTATAAATATTACACACAAGGGGCGATCTTATCGTTGATAGCAATCTCTGGCAGACGACCTTGGGATGGATGAGAAAGCAAGGAGAAATTTAATTCGAGAAAACTAAACATTTTTTAAAATATAATGTCATGTATTCCGTTCAACGAGGCAATGCTGCCAGCCTTTTGGGCACGTTACCAGTTGATAGCGATGCTGATGAATTGTTCGACGCTCTGTATACTAAACATTAATAAAAATTGAATCATTTGAAAAGGAATTTAGCAACAGATAATTTAATTTAAATAAATATTGAAAGGCAATTATAGTTTTTATTAATTTATTTCACACAACAACATTATGATACACAGAAAATTGTAAGTGACTTAAAATAGGTAATGCAGTTTTTATATTTCTGGTAAAAGATCAGTGCGCTATAAACTTTGTAGTTAAAACTATGCAGATAGTATGATTTTTTGTGGAAAGAAAAATACGGTCATGAGCAGGATTTGAACCTGCGGCTCCCGGATAAATACTGCAGGCACTCTGCCAACTGAGCTGTCCTAACCTATGGCCCTCTTCTACATTTTAAATACGTCTTGTGGTTCTTCTTATCGTGTGGTTGATGAACAACCTAGTGTCAGAGTTTAAACGACCTGTATGTAGCTGACATAGCCTTTTCTCATTCCTCACGATGTTTTCCATCATCGATATAATTAATTTATAATACGCACATGACTTCGAAAACTCAGTTGTGTGCGACTTGGATTCGAACTTACGAGTTTTGACTTTTCAGTCCAACGGTCATACCACTAGGCTATCACTGCTACTACGTCTTGTGGTGACGACATATATACGGAGTGGGGAAGACGGTACGACATTTAAAAAAACCACGTATGGGGTGTCACTTTCTCTGACCGTATACAAAAAATCAATAAAATCGGACGCATAGTTACGGCACAGGAAATTATTTTCATTTTCTTAATTTTGAACATGCTGTAAATGTAGTAACATTTTACTAGGCAAAGATCATTAGGTCATAAACCTGTGCGAATTCATTGATAATTACATCTCCTTCACAATATTATTAAAAGACAGAGAAAAGTGACACACGTTGCCACTTAGACGCCCTTCATTTAGACAAATCAAAACATTAAGTGAAAAATAGTCTTTACGCACTCGAATGTGTAGGTGATTGTTCATGCATGACAGAGAAAGAAATAAGGATTAATTCGGCGAAATTTTAATTGATCTAATTCATGCGGTCACTGGGTTAGAATTTCAGTACGGAAATGCTATCCTTTGAGAGAGCACGTCCTTTTTCTATTTCGCTAGTTAATTGCGCACGAGTCGAACCGTACGCGCAGGATTGTTATCGTGATCTTATCGTTATTGTTAGTGATTATTGTTATTAATAGTGTGGTCTATGGGTTAATAGTGTTGGTCGCTATGGACCCCGCCGGCGCGATCGCCAGACTTGACGCCACTGGTTTTTTTTTGTGGGGATCCTTAATAAATTAAGTCTGTTCTCGCGAAGTTCACACGTTAGATGAGCTAAAAATCGAAATTACTCGTGCGTTTGTGAATTTAAAACGTACGGCTGTGCAAGGCGATTTGTTAAGGCGAGTCCGAAATAATAATACAAAACGATGCCGCTTGTGCGTCGATGAGAACGGTAGGCATTTTGAAAATTTAAGATTTTAGTTTACTTTGATTGTGCAATGCAAAGTTTTTTTCATTTAGCGATCGTTTAAATTAATTATGAGACACTCGGTGTTTATAGCAATAGTTCTCCAAACGTAAAGTGAGTGCTTTGTTTATCACCGACAAAAGAAACCGACCTAGAGGTCTCAAATTGCAACGTTGAGGCGACGTTGCCGTTCATACAACAGGTCAGTCACTTTTCATTGACAGATAATTACAAATGGTGTTATTTTATGCTCCGACTATTTTAATATTTATTTTGTTTGAAAATTACAATTTTTTTATTTTCGGTATATAATTTTGTTATGTGTTTGATAATGCTTCTATAGGCTAGTAATAGCCGTGTATTAATTTAATGTCGTAGCATCATCCCCACTCAGTATATCTTTCCACAATTTTTTCGCTAATTATACCTCGTTGATCAAGTGGTCGCAATCGCGGCTGCTGAGCGTGAGGTCCTGGGTTCGATTCCCAGGTCGGTTAAAGCTTTATTGGATTTTCTCTATTAGGAAATTCTCAATAGCAGCCCGGAGTTAGGAAGTTGGTGGTGTGACACCCCCGTGCTTCGGAGAGCACGTAAAGCCGTCGGTCCTGCATCTGACCACTCTCCAGTCATTTCAGATTGCCGTCCCATCGGACTATGAGAGTGCAGAACAGGGAGTGCACATGTGTTTGCGCATACACTTGTACACTATAATATCTCCTGCGTACTTGGCAAATTTCCTCGGAGATAGGCCGCCGTAACCGAAATACGGTCGGGAGGCGTATATTAAATATATATTACTTATGTGTTGCACTGTTGACTGTGATATTGAAAGGGAGCGAAGAGCGTTGTCGATCCGGTGTAATATGGTGGCCCGTAGGTTTGCACGATGTACTAGAGAAGTGAAACTCACTCTGTTCAAGGCGTTTTGCCAGTCCTTTTACACGTGCAGCCTATGGGTTAGACATACGCAGAGGTCCTCTAACGTTCTTCGTATCCAGTACAATAACGCCTTTAGGTGATGGGGCTCCCGCGGTTCTGTAGCGCGTCGGGGATGTTTGCTGAAGCTGATACAGATAGCTTTCAAGCTATTATGCGTAAGAGAACAGCATCCCTGATGCGAAGGATTCGCGGGAGCGCCAATAGCATCTTAAGGGTGATAGTGAATAAGCCTGATTGCCCGTTCCTGGAGCATTGGACCAGTATGCACAGCTATAGGTCTGGTGCAACGGGAGGGGTGCAATTATAGGTTTATGAATTAGTCCTAGTCTTAGTTTACTTAGTTTAAGGTGGAATTTTACTAACATAGTTGTATAAGTGTTACTAACAATTATATGAATCTTTTGTGTACGAAATAAAAATAAATAATAAATAAATTTGAATCATTTATCTGTTTAAGTAATGATATAATGCACCTACTGGCACAAGCATTTAAAAGCATATTTTCATCAAAAGAGAAGACTTATCCCCTCCTTACGCAGAGCCATTATTTGAGTTTCGTCTATCCAATTTAATAAATTCACTTCCTTTCAAAGTACTAGTGGTTTGGCCTAAGTGAGCCTCAAACCCTTTGCGGGCTAGAATACATGAATCCTAAATGACTTTGAAGTCCACTGGTATTGATCTCTAGCGGTTGTACAGGTTTTCCGTGTAAAGTACTTTTAAATCTCCCTTTTAGACTGTGTTGGTATTTAGATTAGTTTTATTGTGCACAAGTAAAATGTTATATTCAGTCGAGGTAATCTTAACTATTGAAAGTAAATAGTATGAAGTGAATGCAGTAATATTTAAGTATGTCACAGTGTGTTTATTAATGTAGTAATTTATTTGGTGTACAATATAGAATATATAAATAAATAGTAAAAATGATCTTAGTAAAATTAAGGAACACATTGTTATGTTACTTCTGGCTACAATATAATTATGGTGACGTCATGTATTTTTCTTTCCACAAAAAAATACTTGAGAGTTCGCTACGTATGCGTTAATGCATTTGAAAGACGTCCAGACACGCTTCAATAATGGTATACCATGCTTATGTTTCTTCCATAATTAGATATGGTATAGTCGTTTGGGGATACTCTCCAGACATACAACGGGTGTTTCTAGCACAAAAAAATGTATTCGTGCAATGTTCAATTTAAAATGGTCTGAATCCTGTAAACCCATCTTCAAATCACAAAAAATGTTGACTGCACCTAGTATCTATATTTACGAGGTAGCCAAATTTGTAAGACGTAACACTGAACTTTTTGAAAAGAAAAATAATATAGGCAAGCGAAAAGTAACGAATTAATTTTTTAAATTACCCGTCCCAAGATTAGAGATGTGTAGGCGTAGCTGTGTATACGGAGTGGGGAAGACGGTACGACATTAAAAAAAACCACGTATGTGGTGTCACTTTCTCTGACCGTACACAAAAAATCAATAATATCGGATGGATGGTTTCGGCACAGGAAATTATTTTCATTTTCTTAATTTCGAACATGCTGTAAATGTAGTAACATTTTACTAGGCAAAGATCATTAGGTCATCAACCTGTGCGAATTCATTGATAATTACATCTCCTTCACAATATTATTAAAAGACAGAGAAAAGTGACACACGTTGCCACTTAGACGCCCTTCATCTAGACAAATCAAAACATTAAGTGAGAAATAGTCTTTACACACTCGAATGTGTGGGTGATTGTTCATGCATGACAGAGAAAGAAATAAGGATTAATTCGGCGAAATTTTAATTGATCTAATTCATGCGGTCACTGGGTCAGAATTTCAGTACGGAAATGCTATCCTTTGAGAGAGCACGTCCTTTTTCTATTTCGCTAGTTAATTGCGCACGAGTCGAATCGCACGCGCAGGATTTTTATCGTGATCTTATTGTTATTGTTATTAATAGTGTGGTTTACTTTAGTTTAGATTGTGTTAAGTTTTGAAACTTTTTTTCCCTTTGTGTTTTAGACTAATTTTGTTATTAATTATGCCTCAGTTGAGTTATTCAGCTGCAGAATACACTGACATGATCCTTAACTATGGAGAATGTCTACAAAACTCAGCTAGCATTATGTACATATCAGGGGAAGTTTTTAGAGCCTCTCAGTGGTCCCGTATCTGATTACGTAGATAACTTGCCATTAGACGTGTATCGTCGTCTTAGATGAGCTAAAAATCAATATTACTCGTGCGTTTGAGAATTTAAAACGTACGGCTGTGCAAGGCGATTTGTTACGGCGAGTCCAAAATAATAATACAAAACGATGCCGCTTGTGCGTCGAGGAGAATGGTGGGCATATTGAAAATTTAAGATTTTAGTTTACTTTGATTGTGCAATGCAAAGTTTTTTTCATTTAGCGATCGTTTAAATTAATTATGAGACACTCAGTGTTTATAGCAATAGTTCTCCAAACGTAAAGTGAGTGCTTTGTTTATCACCGACAAAAGAGACCGACCTAGAGGTCTCAAATTGCACTTTGAGGCGACGTTGCCGTTCAAACAACAGGTCAGTCACTTTTCATTGACAGATAATTACAAATGGTGTTATTTTTTGCTCCGACTATTTTAATATTTATTTTGTTTGAAATTTACAAATTTTTAATTTTCGATAAATAATTTTGTTATGTGTTTGATAATGCTTCTATAGGCTAGTAATAGCCGTGTATTCATTTAATGTCGTAGCATCATCCCCACTCAGTATATGGCACCACTTGTTTATAACTCGTTGCCTAAGAGTATAATAGAATTACCCTTTAATAGATTCTGTGTTTCTCTGCGTCTATGGCTAATCAATGAGAGTTTCTATTCAATTGACGAATTCCTTAAGAAATTCTCATCAGAATCATATCACTTTAGAAATGCATTGTAATGTTTCTAAGTTTTGTTTTTTGGTTTTTTATTGTTTTTTTATAAAATGTACTTATAATATAATATTAATTTCTAATCATAAAACATTGTAATTTTTAATTATTACATTTAAATTAATTGTATTATAAACTTGTAATATTCCTTTATTATTATATTCATTTCAATTGTTATATTTAAATAATTTTAATTAATTAGGCTAATATGATTATAAAAATATTTGCATGTCATGTTATAATGGCGAAATATGTGATTCTGTATTATAATGTAGTTACCATCCTTTGTACCATATTTTATGCGAATAAAGATCTTATCTCATCTTTTAAAGATTTAACTGTAAATTTTTAGAATGTTACATTTGAATAGGACATACTCGTCTTATAGAAAATGAAATGTTCATTTAATAAATTTGTGTACCTAAGTGTATTCTACAAAAGGGATGTCTAAATTTCTCACAAAAATATATAATAATATATAAATAATATGTTATGGCGTTGAAATTTTGTGACAAATAATTCTGGTCTTAAAATAAATACGTTCTGTATATGTTACAGTCAAAAGTCTTAATCGGTCAAAAGTACTATTAACTGAAAAAATAAGGCAAAAATAATTTTAACTGGTCACGTTGGTCAAAAGTAGTTTTGACTAAAAATCTGTAAGTTCATAGTGATTTTAACTGACAATATGTGGTCAAAAGTGATTTTGACTGACGCTCTTAGTCAAATCTACTTTTAACCACTACAGCATCAATCAAAATCACATTTAACCAGTTAGTATGTAATAAAAGATTTTATATGTTGTAAATGCATTTATTACGAAAGTTTGTGTGTTTTAGATACGTGAGCGTGCGAAGCGAGCTCGGGAACCCCGAAACGGACAGGTTAGGTCCCTGTCATCCTCTTCATGTTTAGGGTTTTTGTGACCTTACAGACGCGGAAATAGACCCAGCCGTAGAGTGCGAAATATTTTTTACATTTCGAAATAAAGTAGTAGGTAATTTGTAATCGACATTAGGTACTTTTAACGAAATTAATAAGTCTAAACTACTTATAACCAGCTCCATTGGGCAAAACTATTTTTGACTATAATTTCAGTCAAAAGTACTATTGTCAAGTAGTTGATTTTGCTAGAAAGTACTTTTGCCTGGTTATGAGTTTTAATTGCAACATATATAATGTATTCCAATGTTATTTATTATTCATGTTTCAGTAGTAGGTACATGTATTTTGTGTAACAAAACAATACATGTATAAGAAAATCTAGAATTCTATATATATCTAATTTTCTTTTCATTCAAATGTACCAATATTGTTTTAATAATAAAGAACCGTAATGTTCCCTAACAAGGTTTTCTCGTACCTCTTTTAGTTAAGATTTTTCCGCATACTGTTCATGTTAAATAAAATACATATTGCCTACGGCAAATCCCAAAATAATGATGCTTTAAACAATTAGAGAAATATGTCAATAAAAAATAAATTTTAAGCTAAGGTTAGATTTTACTAATAACATATAGTTAACGTTATTTTGTGGGATGCATTTGATATTTTTTTAGGGTTATCACATTAGCCTTTAAAAAAAATCTAGTTTCACTTTCAGGTAGCCGGTTCTGATAGTATTAGTGCTTCACATAACTGTAAAATTAATAACATAACTTCATATGTTTATTTACATGTTTATTTACTTATTTATTTCACACATACTAATGTCATTACAGGCTAAACCCAAAGCAACATTGTACATAGCATATCTACCCGTACTAAAACTAATTACACAACAGTTGCATAGTATATTTTTATGTAATGCGAGTCTTGTGCAGGAGCTCACAGAATAATAAAATGCAGTCCGAATCGCAGCTAAAGATGAGGTTGAACGTGCGTTATTTTAGTGGAAAGGAAATTTCGCCCGTCGGCAGGGTCTTAACGAACTAAGGTATCCCGAACTCTGCTTACCATTCCTATAATGGAGTCATCATTATCTATCTCGTACAGTGACTGAACGACTGCTCACGACCACATTTTTCTTTCCCCAAACTTAAATAATAAAAGAGTTCGATACGCATCATATCGAGCATTTGAAAAAAAAAAAACTGTTCTAAGAATGTTTCATAGATTATACATATCTGTAGTAATATTAAGATATGTCAAATAGACGTTTTAGATATTAGATGCTTGTAATAATATTATGAACAAGGGGTTACTATTAACATGTTTATATAAAAAAAAAATGCAACAACTACAAAATGCCTATCATTGTGATGAATTATGAATTTACATTATTTAAGTGTAAAAGCTATTTAACTGGAAAATTGAGATCATGTTGATTGTACCAAATGAGATGCAGCTAAGCAATAGATACATACTCAATGGTACTGAGCGCCATAATATACAGAACCGAACAGGACGATTTTCCAGTAGAATCAGCAAGTTTTGAAGATCACAACGCACACGTTCATCTGAAAATACACACTTTCATAATTAATTTATTTGAATAATTTTTATATTTTCATTTGGGTAGCAAGGAAAAAAATTGCTAAATTTTGTAATAAAATATTTACACATGATTTCAAAATGTGATGAAACTTTTATGCAAATCGTGTCAACTCTAGCACCTAATACATAGTTAAAAATTTTAGAAGACAAACCAAACAAAATGGGTCCGGTCCTAATATAAAACCTTGAGGCAACCCATATACCGACTTTGATTATTTCATACTATTCAATTACATGTTTTCCTTAGCATTAATAATTATATTCTTAAAAAAGATACATACTCGAACTATTTATTCTTTTTTCAATGCATAATACTTTGATATTATTAAAGTAATCAGCGGTGAGGTCTAACGCTATTGAAGACAACATAATAAGCCAAAAAGGTTCTGAAGCATATCTTAATAACTTAATTCTATAGTCAACATTCCAGACCCTAAAATAAAATAAAAATATTTTAAATTAATGCAACATGATTATGTTTAATATAATAAAACTGTAGACCTGCTATTTCTGTACATAGAATATTTTTCAAACATTTAATTTGTATATGTTATGCCATTGATACAGAAGCGAAAACAACAAATTTTGGAAACGTTGTCTATCTGTCTGTCCCAACGCTTATAACTTGAGCACCTGAGAGACCTTATTCTTATCATGTGCTTGATGAACAACCTAGTGTCTGAGTTTAAACCACCCGTAGTTTAAACCATCGAGAACATCACTCAGGTGTGCTGGTTTCCTCAAGATGTTTTTCTTCACCGTTTTAAACAAGTGATAATTAATTTATAATACGCACATGACTTGGAAATGTCAGTAGTACGTGCCTTATATTCAAACTTGTAACTTTTGACTTGTTAGTCCAGCGGTCATACTACTAAACTATCACAGCTATGCACCTGAGAGATGTTCTCGATGAAATGAAACGAAAAAAATATTTTCATAAAAAGTAGGTTAAATTAAGTGGGTAACAATAGTTTGTTTCAGAGCCAGATACATTTTATCGTAATACGCGACGTGCAAATATTTTACAGAGTCAGTAATGAATAATTCTGAAATAATACAATACACGAAATTTTACAATATTGGTTAAAAAAAATGTATGTAAAGTCATGTCAAAAGCCTACGGGTGGTTTAAACTCTGATACTAGGTTGTTCATTAACCACACGATAAGAGCAAGAGATCGCTCATCCCTATGAGCCAGGCAGTATTATATATTTTAAACATTATCAACTGCTACGCAACTAAGTCGTATAAAATAAAAACTGTTTCTATTATTTTAGATAATTATGAGATAGCGTTCATTTACGACATGATATTATTTTTCGCCATCAACGCGGATGGAATCGCGGGCACAGCTAAAATAAAGAAAGAAATTGTACTTACGATTTTTTTCGAAGTAGATAAATCTTGGTATATTATATGCATTACACGCAAAAAAAAATTCAGAAAAGTCCCCATCAACTGAAAGGAAACAAAATTAAAAAAGAAAAATGTATTCGTGGTCACGATCTTGTGACAATAGAATACGTCGTCGCCAAAAATTAAAATTAAATGCACTTGTTAGTTGAAACAGACGCTTAGCGGGCATAATCGCAAAGCATCGCAAATTCTACGTATCTCTACATATTATAAAACTGTAGAGTCTGACTCGTCACATTGCCGTGGACTCAGCTCATGACTAAGGGCTCCGGACTTCGAGCTCGAAACTAGTGGGGCAAACCCGAAGAATACACTTGAGTGGTAACCGGTGCACAATTAATATGAATATGCCTCTTGAAAGTTATTATACAAGCATAAAACAATGTCGGTTTCCGTGTCTGTCTGTAAATCACGCAACGGATTTTGACGCGGTTTTCACCATCGTTTAGATTATTTTTTACAGCTAGTTTATACATATATAATAAAGGCTAATTAAGTTGTTTTTTTTTTATAATATTTTGTAACCAAGTCACCTAAAATTAATTTTAGGCTAAACGTAACTTCACACTAGAGTGGGCCGATCGCTAGTTCTAAATATATGAAGAATGTATTGATTAATTCATTTATTACATACCATATTTTTAAGAGGTTTATCAATATGTTCTAAAGAATCAACGAGCATCTCATACATGTGAATGTATTTTTTTACAGCTCATCTATTATGCAATATATTTTTTGAACCAGTTTGCATAGTCATCTTGATTACTTTCGTTCGACAATAAAATAAACTAAATATTTAAATATATTCAGTCTTCCTAAATCCCCACTTATAAACAAAATTAAGGTAATCAAAAATCCTTTTGGATCGCTTAAAAATAACATTGGATACTTGCTTGCTTGCCAGATTTTTGTCGTAAAAGTGTATAAAATACAGAATTTAAAAAAATATTCTAAGCGTTTGTGCAGTTTTTCAACGCCCGGCAAGTTATCGATAGCTTGAAAGTGCTTGAAATAGAAGAACATATAATCTTCTTTTGTACAGATTGCCACCAATGCGATAATGAAATAATCAAACGAATTAGTAAATTTATAAAACTAGTATAAGTAAAGTGAAATATACCAATCGATGAAGTTGATTATGATAAAATAAAGAATTGGATATACTATGGACAGTAAGCGTATCTTGCAAAAGACATTAACATTTTGACGATATCCGAAAACACCACGAATTAACATAAAAGGCTTTATGTTTACAACTACAGACTTCCCAATCATAGTGTTATTATGAAATTTAATATTATTACGTTAACAATTTTAAATTTTTACGAACGACTATATTCCACAGTATATGTTCGTGTAATGATAGTTTGAATCCATTTCTAGGTGCATCAGGATCGATATTTGAAGCTATTTCTATAATGGGTGTAACAAATCCATAATCATAATTGACATTGTTGAAAAATGAGTATGTATGAGTCATGTTAGTTATATTTGTGTTTCAATTGCAATAATTAAATAATTTCAAAATGTGTCGAGCACTGTCATCACAGCCCAGTGGAAACTAATACTAGACTACGTCGTCTAAAATTGTCAGGACAGAGGAGACACTTCCTTAATGAGTCGGTGCAGCATGATGCAAGGGTCGATATTTCGTACTTCCATTCAACAAATCGATACCAAAAACATAAAGACCTGGGGCTGACTCCACTAATTTGCAGCATTCATTATTTTTGGTTTCATTAACGCTATGCACATATTCGACCATAACAACATAAAGATTCTTGTTAACTTTGGTTTTTTGTTTTTCCTGACGTTTCGAATACTTTGCAGCGTTCGTCACCAATAATACACGCAATTAATCCGGTTAAAAGTTGTTTTATTATAATGTTCTTGTTAAATAGTTCGATAGATGGTGGACTTAACTTAAACATCACCAGGTCACTGGTCAGTGTCCCTATTGGCTAACTAGATTACCAACAAATTGATGGTCACTTTGTAGTACATTGCGCCGCATGTTTTTAATATTTTTGTTCATCATAGACAAGCTGTAACGTACGACGCAATGTACAACAAAGTGACTACGCAGAGCTGTGTCATTGGGCATTGGTAGAAAGAGAAAACGGTGAAAGAAATAAAACAATATATGAAAAAAATAATGTTTTAAATTTTTCTTACATATTCATCTTGCTCGATTAATCAAATGTTCAACTCGAACAATATTTTATTCCGTTTTCCGTATACACTGTAGATTATTTGATGTAAATGGATATAAGCCTTATATTAACAGAGCCTTAACGGAATACATACCTTTGATATTTAATATATATTAGTTATGTGAACAGTACAAGTACACACAGCACTGCAAATTTTGAAGATTCTTATTCAAATTTTACTTAGAAGTTAAAGTACTATCTTAAAAAGAACCGTCTTCTTGGCAGAGTTAAAAATAAAATGTTGGTACCGATGAGGAAACGGAATCATGAATCACCTTAACTCTAATTTTATAATCTATACTATTAACTAATAATATTATAAAGCGGAAGAGCTGTTTTGTTTCTTTGGTTATACACGCTAAACTTCTTAACTAACAGTCGAATTTGACAAAATATTTTTACATTTAATAGCCAAATTTTTGAGGAATAGTTTTGGCTATATAACATACGACTACACCTCTCAGCTAGCTCTTAAATATTGTTTTTTGTTAAGTAAGTCGGAAGAAGAAGCGCTGCCCAACCTGTTTACCCGCGTGCGCTGGCGTAACGGTTAGTGGTACGTAAATATAATGATTTACAAAAATTTGGCCTTTAGTAGGTCTAAAAATGTCCGCTATGCCTATCTCTTAAACATAAGCTACAATAAGATATTTTGTACCAAAAAATTACTGAATATTAAGAAGTGATTTTTGAGCATTATTAATAACCATGGCATATTAATCCTTACAAATAAAAGTTACTTCATCATCAAGAGAGTTTAACACAGTTTAGGATATAATGTAAAATGAAAATAATTCAACACTCGCGCGAACGAGCTGTGTGACGCATAAACCCAGCCCAATGAGATGAACTGTGAATTATTTGCTATTTGTTGGTTAGTACTAAGTAAGTAATTAAAATATAATTATACGTGGGTATATTCGCTTGACACATCTTATTAGATAATAAATATAGTCGGAAGTTTGCCGTCACAAAGTGTCTCATGTTCCTTTTATTAAATACGAAATGTCATAAGTGCAGCTAGCAAGCTAACTTTAAAGGAGAATGTTAACAACTCTAAAAATGTCAAACCACGTGTACAGTATGATTCAATTCCGTCGACCGTACTGTCATGTATTTTGGTAAAGTAGTGTATTTATTGAATTT
This sequence comes from Xylocampa areola, assembly GCA_935421205.1. Taxonomy (NCBI): domain Eukaryota; kingdom Metazoa; phylum Arthropoda; class Insecta; order Lepidoptera; family Noctuidae; genus Xylocampa; species Xylocampa areola. Next base: position 9,651,169 of record OW285223.1, read on the forward strand.
TATGGGAAATAGTTAAAGTCCAAAGATTAAATTTTGAACTTTAATATTGAAGCCACTTTCCCTTTTGTTGGCATTCCCTTCAGCCCTGTATTTGGGATAGCCCTCAATTATGTAATTGAAATATTTTTGTCCTTTCAGAATTCTAGATCGCCGAATTTTCGCCTAATTTAATAAAGAGCGCCGAGTAAGACAGATTTCTTATTATCTTACTAGTGGTCGCCCACTGGCCGAATTTCGACCATATTTCTTTTAAATTTGAACGTTGGCTCGCTAACTAGCAGACAAAAACTTTGTACGTAGCTGAGTGGAAGGGTTAGGTTCTATTGTCAAAAATTGACAAAGATATGTTAGTGTGTCAAATGCATGGGAATGTGTATAATGTTTTTTTGATTAATTTAACGTATTCCTAATGCAACTTAAATAAAAATATTAGGTTTTTGCACTCCTTCTCCATATAAACTTTAACTATGCTAAATTTTAGTTACGTCCGCCCGCGTAATTTTCGTAAAAAGGGAGACAAAGTTTACGTATGTGTAGATGATGACTATGGCTTTAATAGTTAATGGATTTGTTTTGAGCCAATCCGATTTGGTATGGTACAGTATTGCAAATGATCCAATAAATGTTGGTTTAATCTGCGACCAACGGAAAATGAACTTAATAATGGATGTAAATAAATACAATAATTATCTAGCGACTTCCACAAAATTAACGGTAGTCATGCAATACCTATACACCGCCTTTAGAGTAGTTGGTGGTAGTTGTAATTTTTCACCGCCTGCGTATGTGTATATATTTGCAGGCGAGCGCGGGCGGTGCACACTGCAATAGCATGACTACATTAAATTTTGTGGAAGTAGCTAGGATATTGTATTTATTTGCATCCATTGTAATGGACTTCCGCAAGGTGAGGCCTCAATCTATTCAATATAAAATTAATAATCAAGCCGTACATTTTCCATAAGGTTAATGTATGAAAATTCATTGTTTATTACAAACACTTTTTATGTTCTACCATCCACAACAAACGTATATGGATGCTAAGTGTGGGTGTAGGTATGTCTGCTTGTCTGTGCATCACCTGTAATGCACATCCCGCGTTTCGTCCTACGATACGTTCGTTTTACGTCTTATGAAACGTTACAACTATTTCTTTTGTTGTGTTAAGTTTGATTATGGTTTTGTATCTAAGCTGATGTGGAAATTTGCAGATTCTTAGTTTGAGGTTTTGAGGTACTAGACCTCGTTGGTCTATTGGTCCCAACAGTGACAACATTTTTGTGGGTGGAAAAATATGATTGTGAGCAGGATTCGATGTATAACTTTAGAGTTCGCTATGCAACCGTTAATGCTTTTCAAAGATTTATCTGTATTTGTTAAGGTAATTGCATCTGTACGACATTGTATTAACTGCAAAGTCAGTCGTGTCAGTTCAGTTTCCTGTAAAGGGACTGTATAGATAGCAATGACGTCATCAAAATACATTAAAATGTGGAGGAAGAATTCGTGGTAGTAAGCCTAGGTCTAGATGGCTTAGCAGTCAGAGTGCCCAAGGTATATTGTCTATTCTTAATGTTATTTGGACATCTGTATCCAATAAATTTGCATGCCTAAATTGACAGAGCATAGTGAACTGCACATTCACATAAAAAACGCATACATAATACAGCAATATTCTACTAATATTATAAACGCGAAAGTTTGTATGTATGGATGTTTGTTACTCTTTCACGCAATAACTACTATACGGATTTGGAGGGAATTTGGCACACAGATAGTTTATAACCTGGATTGACACATAGGGTACTTTTTATCCCGATTGGACCTAATTCTAAAGTCCACACAGATGAAGTCGCGGGCAGAAACTAGTATAAAATAATGTAGTGTCCATGTACAGAAATATATATATTCATTGATTGATTGACAATTAACGCACATGCAAAAGACATTGTTACAAATCAAAAGCGGGAAACACAACAGAAGTAATGAATAACAAATCATAATAAACAAACAGATCACCCAAAACAAGAGGCACCCGAGATATTCGACGGAGCGAAATTTCGCCAATTACATTTCTAATTTCCGAAATGCTCGTTACTTAGCAGACGGTTTGGGATAACCGCGCTCTGTCACAATTACTGAAGAAATTTCCCCCGAAATTTTTAGCCGCCCTCTGATTAATGTGGTTAAGTTTGGCAGTTGTCTTTCGGATATCGTTTTGTGAATTGGCTTGATTTGTAGAGCTATGCTGGTAATGATTTACCAGCTGAGGTTTTTGTAGGGTTTTTATACGTTGCCCCACATTTGGATATTTTCTTTTATCTTCAGTTTATTTAAATGGTTGTCCATCAGACAAAATCATACTTTACATGTGAGCTCAATCACATTTACAAGATATTATATGGATGTTTTTTTTTTTTTTGTTTATTAATATAGTTTTTTATAAATATGTTAATAATACTACTATTTATTTATTAATTATTTATCGTCATTTACTTAATTAACAAAATAGACTCCTTGACTCCAGTTTAGTATTAGAAGTTTGTATATCTTGTTCCACAAACTTAATTATAGAAAAATAGCTTTAAAATTATCCCCTAAATGGTTCTAGAGATCAGCTTGCACGTTTTTCAGTTTTAGAATCAAAATTAATTATTTTAAATAAATTTGAACGTCAAATGTATTTTATTTAAAGCCTATAAATAAGCCGTAATTAAACTGTTTCCTATTGTTTCAGCTGGGAAGAAAAGACAGCGCAAAAGCTTCCGAGTACCTATTTTTTTTTATAAAAAAGTGCAGTTGTTAAAAATAAGTCAATTACGGTGTATGCCCTAGCACACACCAAGAAACCATTTCTACCCAAGTAGAAGAAATACTTCTTCTATTCAATTAAAGGCTATACCCGTTTATAGTATTCAGTAGTTTATAGTACAATTCAATGGTTAAGTTGTACAAAATTAAACCGGGTCAAATAATAATTATACTTTTATAGAAACTCAGCACAAATTCATGGGATCGCATCACATTTAATTTACTTTTGTTGCTTTACAAAGTTTGACCTTCATCTGCTTACCACAGACAAAAAACAAAATTAAAAAGAAGACGAGAAAAACCTAAACAATTTTTAAATTCACGCCTGGAGTAACATTTCTCGGAACCCTTCCACCATTCCGCGTTAATACTGTCCCTAGATTCTTAACTTTTAACCTCGTTACGTCTTTCACTTTGTCTCTTTCTTTTGCGTTAGTCTTATCTATATTTGTTTCTTTCACTCCTATAACATCTGCAAAGTTTGGAACTAGCAAACTGCTGTACCCACCGGTGCAGTTTACGTTTGTGATAATGAATTAACTTTTGTTTATTTGTCACTACGTAACTTTATGACTTTGATGTCATGTGCCCGTGGTTTTAGCAAACAGCTTGTTTGCGTTGAATTAGTAATCTTGAGGAAGATTGGATTTTGTTCGCCCGTTATTTGTGTTTATAACTTTAGTAAATTGGTTTAGTTTGTTGCTTACCAGTGGGTGTAATCTGAATCGAATTGGATGGAATCTTGTAGAATTTCCTTATTGGAGGAATGGAACATTTTAAAACTGGTGAAGTAGAAAAACTGATTGACCGTGAATTCGAAACGATTCGGTATAGTAGCTAGTGAGTAATTAATTTCACTAAAAAAGGTGTCAGCATGGCCGGTAAAATTCAAGTTATAGATGAATCAGTAGAATTCAAATATGTTTTATACAAATATGATTTGAATAACTAAGGTAATCAAGTGAATTGAAGAGAACTAACTTACTACTAAAACATGCAACACACTTTAGACTATAGTTGGCTATTACTTCTTTTGTCAATTTATAATACACTTGGTAGAAATGAATAGACTAATAATTACTGTATTAAATATAATGAAAATCCTGTATGTTAAAATACTTGAATGAATGACTTACGAATACAACTTGTCCTTGTCTGGTCAAATAATGCTCAGAAATTTCAATATACCCACAACCATACAAATTTTTTGTAAGTTTGGGTTCTGTATACTTGTAATTAAGGTCTGACGGGCAAAGCTGTGGTAGAAATGGTTTTAAAAAAATAGAAATTTTGGTAACTTTATAGACACAGACGAAACTTTCATTTTTAAGTTGTTTCCATACAACTTTCGCATTTTATAGGTTAAGCAGTCAAAGCTTTCAAAGTTTTTTCCTTGTAAATTGCATTCCTATTGGAATTTTCTCTCATAACTCGTAAGCATATTAAAATAATTCAATTCAATTGATTTTATTATCACCTTAGGAACATAAAAGACGCTTGGTAAAGTCATTGTACATCATTAAATCAAAAATAAATCTCTGACTGCAATTTTCAGATATAATTTCTCTAATTCAACACCTCTGATTCCATTTTGAGTTCACCGTTTATTACTTACTACATTGTAAATGTTTTACTGCTTCATTGGTACCGTAGACGCGGGTGTGACTCATGAGTTCAAGGTTCTGGGTTTGTGTCACTGGTCAGGCAAAGAATTATTGTCTTTTTTGAAGTCTAAAGAAAAAAAATTTTTAGTCTACCTGCAGGGAGCTAGCCTGGTAATCAATATACATATATATCTAATACAGAAAGAGCACGACTAGGCCCTTTAGAACAAACTCTTTTTCTACAGTCAGGCAGCTACGGGTTGGTTACTATAATTATTTTTAACTTTTATCTTTCTTATATGATATGTTAAAGCAACGTTGTCTCAAACGAATGCAAAATATAACGTTTTCCAACAAACGCATTTTCCTTTATGTTTGTCATATTTCCCATTTATAATATGATTTACAACAGTTCTAACTCCCTCTATTTGAAGATAAAGCGTAACAACAGCAATTCAAGCTGACGTCAATAATCTTTTATTTTTATGGAGTGAACGTTTATGGGAAATTATAGGCTCATTTTGCAGCGGAGCCTGTGTATAAAACACGTATATAAATATGAATAGGAATCATAAGTACATGCAGATTTTATATTTTGTTGTAGATATAACCATAATAACGCAAGAGGGGTTTCAAAATGCATCTCCTGCAAGTATCTAACATATTTAGGTGTTACCTTGCTTAAATGGAGGCATCAAATTGCCTCGCCATAGCTATTTTTCGGTTACGCAGACCAAACCCCTATGGGTTAAATGCAAGAGGCCAAACAAAAAAAACTTAGCTAAGGTTTTTTTTTGGTATCATCATCGATCGTACAATATACACTACCACTATACTACATACGTACTATACTTATACACAGAACAACACTTGTAGTCTGACTGACATCCGTGGAGCACAAGGGCACCAGATGAAAACCAGCGTCAGGCACTTGTGTTTGACATGAAGCTGATCTGGTGACCCATTTGGTTCAGCCATGGGACACATACTTCATGAATAGCAAGGAATCTGACTCGTTAATGATATGTCTTTCTAATTATAATATTAACGTTCCTTACATTATTGTACTTAGAATAATAACATGTAACTCTCTTCGTTTTATTTTTGTGTTAAAAACTATAGTTGTTTGTCTGTTGTGTGTCTCGTGGTTTTGTGATCAAATAAAATATTTTTCTTTCTTTCTTCTTTCGATCGTCTAACAGCTCCTCATCATGCCTCATAGGAAGGCAGAAAACGTGTAGTTAAATCGCAACTACCGCCGTAGTTCCGACTTGTCAACGCTTGCGTATGTGCTTATATTTACAGGCGGGCGGTGACTACCCTTAACATTATAGAAGTAGATATTGTATTTATTTTTATCCATTACATCTTCTGGATCAGTACCGCAAGTCTTCTACCCAACTAAACTTTCAGAACCACCGCTACTTAATTCGAATCTGTATTTCACTTTTAATACGTCTTATGGTGACAACACTATCATCTATTCAGTCTCTATATAGTCAGTCACTCCTTCACTGCATTTTAAAAGTGCATCTTTAAAAGCTGTAGATTAAACTATGACTTGCTATTAGCAGTTTTTTTTTTCTATGATATCCTTTTTCACAGTTCCATTTGTACGGTACCCTACAAAACTACCTCATAATATTTAATAACATCACAAAGGGATGCCTTTATTAACGTCATGTCTGGTCCTAAGCTTATATAAGTTGCTTCCAGATGTCAGTACATTATTCTTCGGGACTTGAGATGCGTGATGTTTTGTGTTATTAGATGTGAGGGAAGGTTATATACTAGGGTATCGTAAAAATTTCATGTGAACAGAACCATTTTTTAAATATGTTGCTGGGTACGTATTAGACTACCTAAGTGTTCTAAAATATAAATGTCAAAATGCAACATGACTCAATGTATCAAATACCGCTATGAACATTCCACGACACACATGGGTTGTTCATATATTATTATAAGTCTGATCACAGAAAATTATATGATTTGACCCAACACGAAACACGTTTCGTCCCGTTTTTGCTTTTTGTCAAAGCAAATTATGTATTGTAAAATGTGTGTTTTAGAGAGAGAGTTTTAGAGATTACTAACGATGCAAATCTTAAATACGGCTTCTCCTTAGAATAAAATAAGGTTTAGTTATAATGTCGTCGTCTATATATAATGTTTAAAATTAGTTTTATTTCAATGAAGTCGCATGGATGGGCCAACTTCCTTACAATGCTAGCAAGACAAAACTTTGTCCTTACGAGCTGTCTTACTGCAAGTAAATTGTTTTCCTACAAAGTTTTAGGAACTCATTTCATCCAAAGCACTTATTAGTATTTGGTAAATAGCCGTCGTTGAGTCAACATCTAATTTATTATCCCTATAGATTCTCGTATCTGTCAATACCATGTGTCTCCGACTCCTGACTCGGTCAGTTGAAAAGGGTTGACGTTAATACAAAGGCTAGGATTAATTTACTTCGCACTTGTGCGACTTGCTTATGAAGGAAATCATAACTAATATTGTGAATAGAAATCAACAGTTCAATGGTATGAGTAATTAAGCTTTAGAAAATATTTTCAATAATATCGTCATCTGAAATAGTTGTGTTTATAAAGAGATTCTGATCAAGGGTAACGTTAGATATTTATATTAAAACATTCATACACACCAGACGTGTACAAACACCTATAAACTTGAAGAGTACAATAAATATAGACAAATCTTTCAAACATATTATCATACGTAGCGAACGCTAGTGTTGTTTATTGTGGAAATAAATAAATGCATATGTATCTCCCGCCTGCGGCTTTGCCCACGTAATTTGTGGCCTTCAAACACCGAAATTGCCAATTATAAAATTACCAAAAATATATCAGCGACATATAGTGTTATTTTAATTTTTATCTGGGAAACTAAGCAAGTTTCCAGGATATAAAGTATCCTATGTGTTTTTCCAGGTTGTTAATGCTCTGTGATCAATTTCGTGTCAATCGGTTTAAGAGACGAGGCCTCAAAAAGCTACAAAGAAACAAACACATTTGGCTTTATAATATTAGTAAGAATAAGTATAGTAAAGATAGACGTCATAACAGTAAAACTTCCATTGTGTCTTGTCATGTGTTCTCCAAAGTAGGGAAACTGATGTTGAGTTGGTAATAATTTCAGTCTACTCCGTCACGTTGTCCTAAATATCAAACGATGACAGATATTGTAATGAAATAATGGCGGGATACACAAAGAAAAAAATAACAAACAATTAATCGATATTCAAAATATTTTTTAACCCGGTAATAAAATTTATTATTCCTAAAAAAGTCGTTAGAAATTGGAATAAACTTCTGAACGTGTCATACTACTCAACTGTCAATTTGGTCGCGTTCAGAAATTAGCTCAGTGGAAAGTTAGAAATCATAAAGTGAATTATATTTTCATTACGAGATTTAAAAAATATTTTAATTAAGTGAAGATGTTCCCGAAGCACTAAAGATCAAATAAAATGCAATTTTTACTTTTCTAAAATTCATTTCTTTTTGTTCAAATCAAAATATGTTACTCGCTATGATTCTTTATAGGTATATCGAAAGATGATCGAAGCTCAAATTATATTCTGCTAATACTCCATATATACAAACGTATATTTTGTCCTTGCTTATTGCTTGCATCTAAACGAATATGAAAGGGAGTCATTAAATAGACTCTATGAAATCATACTGAAATGGACAAACTATTTTTTCTTTCAGTTCATAATCTAACTGTAGTTCGATCAACTTTAATCATAGTCTCATTGGCCATCTGTTTACCTATCTATAAAACCAAAATCAAATAAATAAATTCTCCATTTGCTTCTACAATCACGTCCCAAAATCGAGTTACCAAAACATTATATCAAACTCAATTCTATTTATCTACTTCGTTAACGAAACTTCGAGTGGCCAAGGCAATCAGCATTTCCTTCAGAAAAAGACTCCAAATCACTTGAAAGGTTTCTAAGTAAACAAGCGCTTGGTTCCATGAAAAAGCCTTTTATCTTACCATAAATTCACGACCAAACGATTTATGGAAACTTTTCTTTTCGAAAAAGTTGAGGGTTTGAATTCAATTAGTTTTGTTTGAGCAGGTTTTAGGGTCCCAAAGTGACATAAAATTAAAGGTGCTTATGACTTTAAACAGTCTTGGGGATATCAAAATTGATTTTGATACTTTATTGTAGGCTGCAGTCAGGCTTTATTGTAGGTCCCACCAAGATAAAAAGTATCCAGGCTATAAACTATAAACTATTTGCCGAATTTCATTCAAATAATTTAGTAGTTATTTCGTGAAAGGGTAACAAACATCTATTAATACACACAAACTTTTGCATTTATAATATTAGTAGGACTAGGGATGTTACACTAACTAGTTAAGGAAATAATATTTAGTGTAGTTAATTGACTAAAATTGATAACAATACCGACGCAGCATGATAACAATTATGTATTTCGTGTAAATTTTTCCTGTTTGTCAAGGTTTTAGTGATATTACTTTGAGTCGGACTGTGACAAAAACTTAAAATTATGAATTTTACATATTATTATCACGCCTGTATTACTCGAAGGAATAGGCAGAGGTGTACACAATTGTACACCCACATTTCACCAATGCTGATAGTACGCCCATTTTTTTTTTTTTATGTGGAGAAATTCCCTCGCATACCGCTCTGACACGGGGAGACAGAGCGGTTATGTGGGACTCGAACCCACTAAAACTCCACAGTATACTTCCTCAGCTGCTTGAGGGCGGGACGCGGGAACGCTCTCGCACACAACCGCGAACCCGCCCGCAGCCGTCCGTTGCCGGACTCTCTCTCACGACACACCAAACGGATGGCGTGCCGCAACCACCATGGAGACCATGTGCAATGGGCGCCAGACGACCTCGTGTCCGGACGCCCAAGGTCCCCTGCGACGGGTCAGGTCTGTGGCCCCGCCGCCTGCCACTACGGCCGCAGAGGATAGGGAGAGCGGCGCCTCGCTATACCGGCACTCCTCTTCCCCTGCGGCCCCACCGCGTCCGCCATCTAACGGTAGCGGCCCCGTCAAGGCCGCGGAAGGTAGGGAGAGCAGCGCATCGGCATGCCGGCACTCCTCTCCCGCCGCGACCCCCATCTCTCAGCTGCGGTGCCGCCCATACGACACCGCAGCCCACCTCAGTTGCGGCAGCCCCCATAAGGCCCACAACCTACGCCGCTCCAACATGGGCTTGCAGGCAAAGGCCAGAGGAGCGGCCCTCCCCGGGTTCCTCTAGCTTCACCGTGGGTGACCAAGCCACGGCTACTAGAGCCCCCCCACCACGACAAGGCGGAACCCCTGGGGGGGGATAATACGTCCCGTGTAATAGGTGGCTGCTACTGAGAATTTCTTCACAGAAAAACCCCATAACACTTTTCCTGACCACCAAACGAAATACATAAGATATTTTATTTATCAACATCAAAATAAATTCACATTGGGCGGCCTATTCACATTTCGCGATCTCATAAAGGTAACCTTAGGGTTGTGGCTCGGTTAGTGGAGTGTGATAGTATGATAACATCAGAACCTGGCGCATGGATAATATTTGGTATGACATAGTTAGATAGAAGGAGGCCGTATTGGTGGCGGTTACCACCAACAACAGCATTCACAATGAGGGTTGACGTCCGGCATGCGGCCGGTCATAAAACATTGACAAAACTTTAGCAGCATGCAATTACAAAAACAATTAGAAAGTGGAAGAACACATGCTGCGCCGACCCCAAATAAATTGGGATAATGGCAGAGGGATGATGATTCATAAATATGAATTTAGAATCTCCTCCTTTTTTGCGTCGGTTAATAAAATACAAAAATTATTCTCGTAACTATAGAATCGAGTATAAAATTACCATAAATGGTAGCTCTTTGTTATTTAATAACAAACTAAATTATAGCGTATTATTTTCTCATGTTTCTCAGAAGTAAATGTAATAGATAACTAATTATTTCAAAATAAATATATATTTCAGCTGGAACCTAGCTTTCTGTTTCCGAGAAATTAACTGACTATGTTTATTCTGAAATATTTGTTGGTAATTTTCTTTTTATTTGGGCCGTACAATGGCAAAACTGAGAAAATAAAGACTGGTTAAATGTTCGTAAGCTCAAATGCTAAGAGTAGCTTACCGAAAAGAAAAAAAAACTTAACTAAAACGATAATAAATACCAAAACGTATTTAAGTTAGTCTAATCTAGAATTATCCAACAGGCCGTCTCAGATTAGTAAAGTACACCGACCACGTCACGCTCTCCTCCGTCCCGATCTTAGGATCACTATAGCTCAAGAGTCTAACAGATACACAAACACAATCTGACGCGCTCGACCGTTCGTTATTGACCTCACCAGCGAGGTCCCCGTCCTTCGCGAAATATCTCATCATGTCCACCCCAACCCTTGATCGAACAGGCCCGCGCCGAGCCAGTAGCTTAAAATTCGACCCTTAATAATAAGGAAAGTGATCTGATCCAGCAAGTCCCTAATTGTGCCCTCAGCAACGCCCTAAGCCGAGGTTTGTGTCCCCTTAGTGCTGTGTTGCTTAGTTTGTAGTAATATAAGATATACTTTGGCTGGAGGCATCAAATTGTCTCGCCATATCTATTGGTTACAACAGATCAAACCCCTAAAGGTTAACTGCAAGAGGAAACGTCCAAAAATAAACAAAAAAGAATCATCAAAAAATTACAAACCAAAATTCATGGAACAGTATGAAATCAATAAACTTTGCGGAAAATTACAACTTCCGCCATATTTTACAAGGAAAGAGGCTCACCTTATCATTAAGTCTTGTTACTTACCTTTCATAACTTTACGGAGAAATATTTTACTGTTTTTTAATCTTTGCGTTATCGGTTTAAGGAATTTGTGAGATAATATTTTTTATGAAAATAAAAAGTCAATGTCAAAACATTTAACTTCTATTAAATGCGTTATTTTATTGCGCATGCTTAGCGAATTCTATTTCGGAAAGAAAAATACCTCCCGGATTAATACTCCAGACGCCCTGCTAACTGGCATATTCTAAACTTTGCTTACAGTCTCTATATAGGGACTAAATAAAATAGTAATGACGTCATAATAAGTATTGATAATGTGATTCATTTTTTTATTCAATCAGTTAAGTATATCTGTAAATGCTTGCTAAATAAATATCGCCAGACGTCTCCTTAAGACGAATAAAAGGGGACATGAAATTTAATACACACGAACAACGACACGGTAGCTCAGTTGGTAGAGTGATGACACGGAATGTCAAGGATTGCGGGTTCAAGGCCCGTTCGTTTCCATTATATTTCAATGTTTCCTTGAAATTTAGTCATTAATATAGGCATTACATGGCCTTAACATGTATTAAAAATATAAATATATGATTTAATGCATTGGTCGCGCTACTAAAATAATATGACGCCCTATACAGAGACTATAAGCATAGTTTGTAATATGTCAGTTAGCAGAGCGCCTGGAGTATTTATCCGGGAGGCGTAGGTACAAATCCGACTCACGACTGTATTCTTTGTTCTTCCAAATCCTAATACTGGCGTTATCCCTACACGTAGCCCCTGGTTGGTATAAAACAGGCAACATATATCTGGTTAGTTATCACCCACCGGACGAGGCCATGCCGTGAAACGACCTAGTCGTGGTCCGGCGCAACTATTGTAGGAGACGGGTCTGGTCAGTTGCATTAACTCCCCAACTATCTTTTTCCCCAAATCTCTCCACTCTATTTGAGTGAGTAGATTTCTTCTGGATTTACTCCATGATGGATGTGCTCCAGCCTCGGCTACACCGCCATTTACCATCAGGCAAGATCGTAACGGTTAAACGTAGATCCATTTTTGATAAAAAAAAACGTCTTTTGGGGACGTCATTGCTAACTATTCAGTCCCTATACAGGTAACCGAAAATGGCGTCGCCGAAAGACGTGTTAAAATATGGATGAAGAATTCGCGGTGGTGAGCAGAGGTCGAGATGGCTTAGTCAGAGCGCCTGGAGTATTTATCCGGGCGGCGCAGGTTCGAATCCTGTTCGCGACCGTATTCTTTTTCTATTTAATATAATAACTTTAGGTCAATATTTTTTTAGAACTTTATATTTATGTATCACTAACCTAATTCTTCAGACTTACTTAACAAAAATGATGATATTTAAGGCTTTCTGAAAGATGTAGCTGAATGTTTGATAGCATAAACTATTACTCATGAATCTGGATATCAAATAAAAAAGTACTCCAACTGGCAGTTCCAGAGATTATCACGTTGAAACAAACAAACAAAATAAACTCTTCTGCTTTCCGCATAACTGTCTCTAAGAGCATGATTATGTATTAGATAAGTAGGAACATGACATGCATTTTAGTACTGATAACTGATAAATGTAATTAACAACAAACATTTCTAGTAGCACGTGGAACTGTTTAAGATTAATTGGTCATTGATTTGTTTATATTTACATAACATATGTTACTGGTAACAAGATTATAATTTATGATTATTATAAATACAATATAAGCAATACCTGCTCAAATCAATACGACCAAAACTTTTTTTTATTTTTTCAAAGTTTTATTTATTTGCAGAGTTAATTACAGGGAAATAGTAAGTTCTCTACAATCAACCGTCTACATGCAAATTTTTGTCAAAATAAATAAATTATTATTACATTCTCATTAAATCATATGCAATTTTTTGCAAAATTTAACAGTAGATATTCCATTCATATTATATCATTCGGTTATACATTATATGAAATAAAATAAAATTATGTCAATTTATTAATTAAACGATTAGATTATTGGTGTGGTGGTAGTGGTTATTTTAAAGTTATTATATTAAATGGAAAAAGAATAAATACCTGTCGGATAAATACTCCAGACGCTCTGACCACTAAGCCATCTCGACACCTGGACTATTTATCCGGGAGGCGCAGGTTCGAATCCTGTTCGCGACCGTATTCTTTTTCCATTTAATATAATAACTTTAGAGTTCGCTAAGCATGCGTTAATGCTTTTCAAATATTTATCTTGAGTGGTTATTTTGTCAAAATTCATTGATTGAAATTGTCTATCTTGAATTTTGATTTAGATAATTAAGTTAATTAATTATTATTTCAATATGTTAATCATAATTTCTTTCTGTTAATAACAACACACATTACAATCCACTTCCATAAATGTTAAAATGCCATGAACGCTTTTTTAAAAAGTCTTCTACTGTATAGAAACTCTCCTCAACCAGCCACTTCTTCAATTCTATACAAAATTTTTTGAAAAGCAATTCAACTATATCTTTCGGTAGGAGCCATGTAAGCAGTTCTTTCGAAATAATTGTGACAGTGACGGCACAAGCATTCTCAGAGTAACATGAGTGGCTTCTCTTAAGGATGGGAAATTCATCATGGAGGCTGTGCCGAAATCCCATTGACTAACACGGTCCTTTTTTAAGCTATACTGAGAATTTTTAATATCATACATAATGGTTGGACCGATTTTCTCATGTTTTTTTTTTTATAAAAATATATCTTATTGAGTTGTATACCATAAAGTTATACAATTTTCTGGATAGAAAATATGGTCGTGAGTAGGATTCGAACATACGCCTCCCGGATTAATACTCCAGGTGCTCTGACTGCTAAGCCATCTCGACCTCTGCTCATACCCCGAATTCTTCTTTCACATTTTAATACGTATTTTAGTGACGTACGTCATTGCCATCTATTCAGTCCATTTACAGGAAACTGAACCGACACGACTAACTTTGCAGTTAATACAATGTCGTACAGATGCATTTACTTTAACAAAACCAGATAAATCTTTGAAATTAAATTCGCTATGCATGCGTTATTTACGCACGTATTAAGATGTTTCAATAGAGCGCCTTGTTGTACAGGTAAATGATGAAGGAAAAAGATCAGATCTAATCAGATTAAGGCTGTAGTCAATAACTTCTTCTATGAGTGCACCAGAAGAGCAACAGTACGTGAGAAATGGCGCAAGGTTGTAAAGCGTGCTACTAATCCTTGAACGACGACCACCACCCCACTTTCAAAGAAGAGACATGCGTTAATGCTTTTCAAAGATTTATCTGTATTGGTATACCGTACTAGCGGATACCTAGCGAGTGCTACTCTGGTTTCATAATTGTAGTGATCTAAACCATCTTCGCATTATTGCCTTTTTTATGAACCGGTTTGGGGCAAATCGGTTGGATGATTTCAAAGCGATGTTTCAAAGACTATAACGGATATAGGTAGAAACAATTTTTGTGTTTTATATATTAGAATTTCGGCAATTTAGCGTTTTATTGATTGATTTACCAAACTTATACATTTATAATATTTAATTAGAACTTGCCTCGTTGGTCTAGTGGTCCCACACGCGACTGCTGAGTATGAAGTCCTGGGTTTGATTTCCAGGTGGTGTATTTTGCTTTTTCCGTTAGGATATTCTCGTATGAATTCGGTAGATAACAATCTCATCACCTATTACATAGGACTTAATAACAGCATTGGTGAAATGTGGGTGTACAACTATGTATACCTCTGCTTACCATTTCAGGGAATACAGGTGTTTTAAATTAGTTTTGAAGATATATATCTCTTGGTCTAAATATATTTGAATTGTTTTATAATAAACTAACTGGTGCCTGCGACTTTGTCTGCGTGACAAAAGGTAGCCTATGTCCTTCTCCAAGGTCCAATCTATCTCCTTGCCTAATTTCGTTACGATCCGTTCAGTTTACACACAAATAATACAACGAAACGAGGAACGAAATTAACAAGAATCTTACAAACTTCAATGATTAAATCGGAGCGATGCGCGATGGTTTCATCCGTCAGTCTTAGCGCGCTGTAATTAAAAAAGTTTAGTCAAATAGAATTATGATTTATTCACATTCTTCAGATATTTGTACGAGGAATGAAACTCGAGAAATTGCAGGACTATACAATGTATTCGGGTTTGCAGTAATAAAAATAAGCGTGTCAATAAGAAAGTCAATTAAATCAACAATCAATTTTAATGCTTACTTGCAATTTATACAAAATATCTTCCAAATAATTAAATTAATTAAAATATTATAAAGCACGCTTGCCATGTGTGAATTTGTTTTTTATTTTACATCTGTATTACTATTTTTGTAAAACTTATGTTACCCGGGACAATGTAATGATACCCGATACATCTTAATTGGTTCAGAGTTTTAGAAGTTATGGTGGAATATATAATACTCCTTTTTTGACAAGTCGTGTAACCAGCTTCTTAATACTCATTTTTTAGGTAGACGTGTCGTGTTGTCGTGACGAAAAAAAAAAACAACCTCACGAATCGAGCTGTTCTCAAGCCTAGAGGACCAGACGGGAGACCGCTTCTAGCTAAATATCGAACTAATTTGCTCGCCACTTTTGGCGGGGGGTAAGGTAACACACAAGCACAAAAGAACATGCACTAAAGCAACAATAGCTCTCCTCATTACATTAACAGTATTAACACACATAAAAAAAAAACAAACAGAAACATAGAATTGTGTCACATACGATTAAAATCGTGTACTATCATTGTAACAATACAGGTATAAGGTATAAAGGTACTTGATTGGGAATCATATGCCAGTAGCGAGAGGAATACACAGGCGTCTGACTACCCGTAACGGTTTTCATAGATCTTAATTTGACTATCGGGACCGACAGCTTAACATGCTCTCCGAGACACGAAGGTGTCTCGTTATAAAATTATGGTCACCAATCCACAGACCGACCGCAGAAAGCGGAGCTTAAACTCGACCAATCAATTTGTGCGGCTGTTACTTAGCCACGAGCCTTTTGACCCCACAAGCATTCATTGTTATATATTATTAAAAAGATTGATGACAAAATCTAGACCAAACGTCACCCTAAGTTAGCCGACCCTAAGAAGTTAACCAAAAAAAAAAAAAATGTCATCTGAAAGAACGATGTGGAATCAACTATCCACGCAGAAATGTATTACTACCTTCATATTTCACTGGGATAGTGGTCTGGCCCGTTCCGCTTATCGCTAACTCTTGTGACCTTTCATAACTTGAGTGAAGTAGAAATCTTTTTTAAACGCTCACTTTTCTCTGTTTCATAATCCGTGCGTAATTTGTTTAGGGATCCGCGAGTTATTTTTTAGTTTGGTAAGAAAAATAGTATAAATTGTTTTCCTAATTGAGGCCAACTCAATACGTTAACCTTAGTTTATATTCTTAGCTGTATTTCTCTCTTTTTTTTTTAAAATAAACCTAATGAGTAGTTGAAAATTAGCCTAGAATTTGGTGATGTTGATACAAATGTCCCTCGTGTGGTCTTCTTCTTCTGTCGTCTTATCGTGTGTTTGATGAACAACCTAGTGTAGTTTAAACCACCCGAAGGTCTCTAATATGGCTTCACACACCAACGAGAACATCTCTCAAGTGTGCTGGTTTCCTCACGATGTTTTCGTCCTCTGCCACCCTCGTGTGGTAGAAATATAATTATCAATCAGTACCAATATATTACGTAATATAATTTTTGTATATCTTGAATCTACTTAAGACTCATCATACATCATATTTATGGTGGAGACTATGGTTGCAATACTACACTGCCCAAGCCGGGTCACTGCACATCTATTCCTAATGATGTCTCGTGGGGGGAGGGGGGAAAATACGTGTAGAGTAATTGCATTTATTTGCGAGCGGTCGGGCTTTGTACAGGTGCATAACTACCCTTAATATTGTGATATGGTTAATTTTGGTTTAGTTGGATTGATAAGAATGTCCAAGCTCTCGCCTTCACTTTAAAAAGATCGACTCGTTACGTGATCTGAAAGCTGGTCTTTACATAGTAAGAACCAGCATCACGTTTTAACGTGGTAATGCTGTCAGCCCTTTTAGGAACAATGCCAGTTGACAGGTAGTGTTTTGACGCTAGTATAGTATATAGTACTATTTATAAATATATTGTGTAGGTGGCACAGATCTGTCTACGTATATATTATTAAAAAAATAGACGTCTATAATATTGATACATATTTTCAATTATAAAGTAACTATTTTAATTACACATATATGTAAGATGTAATATTTTTATTGTGTACTCACTATTTCGAAAATAACTTCACACCAATTCAAAGTAGCATGTACCATGTGCATCCCGAACAGCTTCCTAAGTAGAATTAATTAACGAAATCTAGGCCACAGTAGGCGATGTTCTGCCAAACTCCTAGGTTATATAGTTGGAAAACTTTAAGCGCAATAACCGAACTATATATGAAACAAACTAATTGTGGTAAATGTATGTATAGATTTAAACTTAGAGTCAAATACTTGACAGGCATTTAAATGTATTGTATTATGCGAAACTATCCAACATCACTACATATTTTTGTATAATAGCTTTCGTGAGTCACATTCATATTAATTGTAGTTTATCGGTTATTACTCACGCACATTCTTCGGGATTGCCCGACTAGTTTTGAACTCGAACGGAGCTCTTATTCATGAGCTGAGCCCGCGACAATGTCGCCAGTCGAACTGACTCGCAGTTCGACTCGCGTGAGTAGTAACCAATACAGATGAATCTATCAAATGCAATAACGCGTTTTAAAATAAACATAAATGGGTCTACTTTTGGCCACCAACTCGCCTGATGTTAAGCGACGGTGTGGCCGAGGATGGAGCACGTAGATCCAGAAGAAATCTATTGACTCTGAATCATCAGAAATCTGAAAGTGGATAGATTTGGGGAGAACGACAGTTGGGGAGTTGATGCGACTGCCCAAAATCCCTTCTCCCAAAATGGTTGCACCGGACTACATCCCGTCACATGACTAGATCGCTTCACGGCATGGCTCCGCCGGTGGGTGGTAACCAGCCGCAGCTGAAACCTCCCATCAGAGTTGTGTTGCCTGTTTTGCACCACCCAGGGGCCACGTGTAGGGATTCCATTTTAAGGTTGCATTTCTACGGACACGAGCAACTCAGCTCCCAAAATAAAATTTATTAAGTAGTGAACTCTAAGATTATCATGTTTTGTGGGAAGATAGATGGCAATGACGTCTTTATAGGATGAATTAAAATGTGTAAGAAGAATTTGTTACATTGGGCAAAGGTATCCTAAAGGCTCATGTTCAAATTCTGCTCACAATCGCATTTTTGTTACTACAAAATATCTATAAAATTATTTTAGAATTTGCTATGCATTATGTATGTGTAGATATAAAAAAAAAGATATTTAGGTCGCTTGTATAAATTCTGTACAAAAATTTAAAAAAACATTCGATCGACGGCAATAGGAGGACGTTCACGAGCCGACAAGTAATTTTTTTTATGTGTACGCATTACTTTTTTATTGCGTAGTTCTATTTTAATGATTCTTTTTTATCGGATAGGGAATACTTCAAAGTTGGTCCCACATAAATTTGAAGAAAAAAATATTCACCCTTGTGGGTGGATAATCGGAATAATATGAATAGAATAGAATAGCTCTTTATTTGCATATAATGTAGGTACATAAAAATAAGTTGTTAAATGGAATGATTGATATTCACATGTCAACAGATTCTTTTCTAAAACTTTACAGACATTAGTTTTTTGATTACACTAAAACATTATGGAAACCTGGAGGTAATCTGATGATGGAGATGAAATACAGTCGAGGGAACTCCTCAGTTTCCCATTACCGTAACCTTCGCGCGTCTGAAAATCTCCTACGTCAAATTCCATCTCACCGCACAGGTTTTATTTCCAATTCCTTCGTTGATTCAGATATCATACCCTGGATCGTGCTTCCCGTTGATATAAAGAAAGCAGTAAACAAATCTCATTTAAACGTCCATGAATTTTACTTAAAGTCAGTATAATTAGTAATTATCGAGTTACACAACACATCACAAGAAAAATTAAGATACTGTCTGTGAACAATTACTGCGTGCATCGGAACATCTTTTAGTTAATAATTCGATAAAATTGTAAAATTTGATCCCTAAATATAAAACGACTGTGAGCTCTGAATTTTTTTTCGGTATTTCTTAGGGATAGTCTTAGGAAATCCCGTCGTGATTTAGTTTTAAATATATGTCAGAAACAAAAATAATTTTATGAATTTTATCAATTTTAAGTACGGTACACTGAAATAATTTTAAATAAACAGTTGAGACGCCTAACACCTTAGTCTTCTGCAACCACGAACGCTGCAAAGTGTTCGAAACGCCAGGAAAAACAAAAACCAATAATACACGCGATTAATCCGGTTTAAAGTTGTTTTATTATAATAGTAATTATCATATTAGCTCTCCAATATAGTTGTAATAAATCTTATCGAATTATCTTTTATTAGATGTATTATATTTATATCATCTGCATCTTACAATACAACAAATTTATTTATTATTAGTTTATTATATTAGTATTAAAATTAATAAATATTTATTTTTTGTACTTAATTTGCTTGCTTTTTTTAATGGTACATAGTTTGTCTGGCATAGAATGCCATATGGAATTATGTCCGCTTTTAGTAAAGTAGAAGTATAAATAAATAAAATGAATAAGCATGTTTGGGCCTATTGCATTCAAATTAATCAGAACTTTAAATTTGAGATTTTGAGCTGTTTTGTAGAGACACAATATATCCCAGGATAATTTCAAATAACTTCTTACTTACAATTGCGGACAATATACTCGTGCCACAATAATCAAGAATCTATTAAAACTCTATCAGCCGCTTTCAATGGATCGGCTACAATGGATGAAAGACCCTGCTGAAGGCTATTGTAGACTGTTTGCTGAGTGCAATAATGGATGGCTAAGTCCTATGGACCACTATGTTCAATAGATTTGATTTTATCGATGGGGTATCAGTTATATTGCATGGTGTTATATAAGATGACGATGAGAAGATTTTAATTTGATTTTGTCGATGGGGTATCACTTATATTGCATGGTGTTATATAAGATGACGAAGAGAAGATTTTAATTTGATTTTGTCGATGGGGTATCAGTTATATTGCATGGTGTTATATAAGATGACGATGAGAAGATTTTAATTTATGTAACTGTATAGTGTGTGGTGTAACTATGAATGATAGCATTATGCAATTCATTAGAAGAGCATCGAAGAAATACTTTGACTCCGCCTCTAACCATCCGAATCCCTTAGTTGGTACTAGTAGTGCTCACAACCGTATTTTTCTTTCCAGAAAGATTTATAGCTTTAGGAGTATATTATTTATTTATATACTCTTTATTATACAACAAATAAATTAAATAGGAAATATTTAATTTAATACACGTACCTACAATGATCGGCCTTATCGCTTTCCGTGATCTCTTCCAGGCAACCTGCTATGTTATGTTTATATGAAATATGTAAAAAACAGATAAACACTTTTCCCCATACACATATCAAAGTTTTAACAAACTCTGAAGAGTGGCAACTTGAAATTAAGTCTTGGTATAGAAACATTCATTTAATACAAACCACACTAGTCACGGTTCCTAAACGCGAAACTTGAAGTCGCGTTTAAGTTTCCCCGGGCCATATAGTGCACACACAAGGGTGCTCCAAGTACACTAACTTTCAAAGTAGTATTTGCCTTAGAGTATAAATAAAGCTATATAGCGTGGAGTGTAATAAATAAAAATAAAAAATATATGTCGTACAAAGCAGGGGTGTTTTCTTAATTAAAAAAAAAAACATACGTTTTTGAGTACCAGAGTTTCTATATTAAATTTTTCTTAAACCTTACTAGCCTATCTTACCCATGAAATTACAAGAATTTTAACGATCCCTCATATGTCTTAATCAGTTCAGATATAAAAAAGTTATGGTGGAATTAATAAATTCACTAGCATACATATATACATGAACCTTAAAAACAATACGCTTACGTATGTGCATATAATTATATGCGGGCGGGCGGGCGGTGCACAAGTAATTGCATGCCTACCATCAATATTGTGGAAGTAGCTGGATATTGTATTTATTTGCATCCATTGTAATGGACTACCGCAAAGTAACGCCTGTATCTATTCAATTAAAAACATAACACTTGTTTTGGGTAGTCGTGGAATAAAGTATTGTCTCCGTAAAAACAAAATGGTAATACATAATCCAGTAACATTAACATTAAAAATTCTAATTATTTTTCTTAGAAGCAGTGATAGCCTAGTAGTATGACCGTTGGACTGACAAGTCAAAAGTCGCAAGTTCGAATCCAAGCATATTATATATTAATTATCATTTGCTTAAAAACGGTGAAGGAAAACATCGTGAGTAAACCAGCACACCTGCGAGATATTCTCGATGGTTTGTAAAGCCATGTCAAAGATCTACGGGTGGTTTAAACTCTGATACTAGGTTGTTTATCAACCATACGATAAGAAGAAGAAGAAGATTTTTATTCTGTCGACCAAAAAATATACGAATTTGAGCAAAGATCTTACGTGCGCCATCGATCTGCCTTACCTTTTCCCAACTATATTGGGGTTGGGTACCAGTCTAACCAGATACAGCTGAATACCAGAGTTTTACATGGAGCGACTGCCTATCTGACATCTACAACCCAGTGACTGGGTAACATTATATCTCAAGTTAAAACTGGTTGTCAGACTTTCAGGCCCCAGACTGCGCGTAACGGCTGTCAGAGATCTTCATTTGACAACCGGGACCGACGGTTTAACGTACTCTCTCAAGCAGAGATCTCAATATAAAATTAAGGTCCCATCCAGGGACCGACTGTTGCTAGCACAACTGTGGAGCTGTTACTTATCCACGAGCCACCTCATTTCTCCATTACTGTGTAATAGAACAATCGGTATTGATGTAGTTATTTCAAAACTGAATTAATGAGATGCACTCAAGGGTGTGTGAGAAAGTGTATGTGTGCGTACGTGCGTGCGTGTGTGTTTGTGTGTGCGTGTGTGTGTGTGTGTGTATTGTGTGTATACATTGTTGTACAAAAATGGTTGCACAGCTCTGAACTCCACGCTGCTACTGATAATTTTTTAACAGATAAACTCAATAATACTATATACACGGGTATCAAACTCAAGACCTTAGCAGTCTTAGCAGTCACTTTGGCAGTCGCCCTTGCAACCACTTACTTTATTTTATGCAAATCAATAAACAGTGGAACAGAGTAATGAGCCTTTATTACAATAAAAATGTAGGGCGCCCGTCAATAGATACGTGCGATGTGATATCATTATCAGTTGTCACAAGTGGACTTTAATCTCTTTACCTAATCATACCAAGTACATCATATGGAAGTGCCACTTACGGAAGTGCATTAAATTCTATGCAAATAAATACAACATGTAGTTTATAACTTAACTGCCTCGTTGGTCTAGTGATTCCAAACGCGACTGCAGAGCATAAAGTCCTGGGTTCGATTTCCAGGTTGGGCAAAGCGTTATATATTCTCAGTAGCCCTGAGTTTTGAATTACACCCCGTAGATATCAATAGTCTGACATGGGACTTAATCTAGTCATGGGACTTGATCGAGTGTCCCAGGTGCGACCACTTAGCACGAGGTCCTGGGTTAGATTCCGGGGTCGAACAATGTTATTGCGTTTTTCTGATAGGATTTTTTTTGTAGCAGCCTAGTGTTCGTAATCGTATAATATCTGGTAGATGGCAATAGGCTCACCACTAATTACATAGGACTTAATATCAGCATTGGTGAAAAGTGGGTATACAACTGTGTACATTTCTGCCTACCCCTTCGGGGAATACAGGCGTGATGCAATGTTGTTGTTGTATTTATATTTGTGTATTTGTAACAAAAACATACACAACACACATACACACAACACACACACTCTCTCTACTACACGTGATTTACCGTTCCACGTATTATCATTACGAGCTGTTAGACCATGCAAGTCATGGAGATTGATAGTGTACGGTGTTACCGAGTCATCAAATCATATAAAATCATCGGTTAATAACTTGAAGAGATTAGTATTGGAGTAGTTTTAGTGGGCGTACCCCTCTCGCCACTGGCATATGATTCCAAATCAAACCTTTATACCTTTTACTTGTATGGTTACAATGATAGTACACGCTTTTAATCGTGTTTGACACAAGTTTTTAGTTTTTTTATGTGTGTTAATACTGTTGATGTAATGAGAATTAGTGCAAGTATGGGGGCTGAGTTGCCCATGTCCGTAGTAGTGCACCCTTAAAAAGGAATCCCTACACGTGGCCCCTGGGTGGTGCAAAACAGGCAACACAACTTTGTTGGGAGGCTTCAGCAGCGGCTGGTTACCACCCACCGTACGAAGCCATGCCGTGAAGCGACTTAGTCGTGTTTCGGGATCTAGTCCGGTGCAGCCGTTGTGGGAGACGGATCTGGGCAGTTGCATCAACTCCCCAACTATCGTTCTCCCCAAATCTATCCACTCTACTTTAGAGTGAATAGATTTATTCTGGATATACTTGCTCCATCCTCGGCCACACCGTCGCTTACCATCACGCGAGTTGGTGGCCAAACGTAAATCTATTTTCGATAAAACAATAAAAATGATATTTTGTGCTTGTGTGTTACCTCAGCTCCCGCCAAAAGAGGCGAGCAAATTTGTTAGATATTTAGTCAGAAGCCGTCTCCCGTCTGGTCTTCTAAGATTAATAACATATTCAAATTCAAAATTCAAATAATTTATTCTGTAAATAGGATTTTTTGGAACTCTTTTACTTGTCCAACTAAAATTATATACTTACTTATTGTGATCAAAAAATCTTTACAAGGTATTAACCCCACTACATATATTCTAACATTAACGTGTAGCAATCACGAAACTTCTACCTAGATTAAAATGTAAAGTGCTTCCACAAAACCAATCTATGATCTTTTGCGATATGAGTAGAATGTCTGGATAAAAAAATTTACTGGTTGCCAAGGTTATGATCGGTGGGTTTTTATATGTCTGACGATAAAGTACAGGAACCTCTACGGCCACGTTTCACCTTGTGATCAGCTTTCGTATAAAGCGCTAGCTATACCTTAAATTTAAACTGTATGTTGCCAAAATTAAGCGCTTTAGACGGTGCTTCGTCATAAATAGCTATTAATATAAGTTTTGACTATCTGTCTGAAAGTGTGTCTCGAAAAGGATCGGAAACGGTTCAGAGGTTTTTGTTTTTTGTAATTAATAAATATTATCTTAATTTTTTTGTGTTTGTTTTTGATCGATATCCTGCAGGGTTCAGAAGATATGCATATTAATATTTGTAAAGCTATTATTGCTGCCATTTAGCGAGTGTAATGACCAACATGCGAAGTGCTATTTATATATTTATAACTAGACTCGATTATAAGCCCAAATATGTGTTCAACAAACTCTTATTCAAACCTTTTTACACGCACAATATTTAAATCTGGTAAAGAACATAAAGTACTTGTATTGTCAAAAATATATTATACACTTATGCGGATTTGAAGACAGCAGCTAATATAAACAAAATTATATTTAAGTTCATCAATACTTGCGTGTGTGAGATACGCTTTAGGTCACGTCAACGACTAATAAATGAATAGTGTTGTGACTGGACTCGATTTCGTCAATTGAACTGTTAACTTATAACATAGCATGATCGATTTTCGTCTACAATAATTTTAGTCCATAATTTTAAATAGAACAAACAATAGAACATTTTGTTGTTTTGAGCATTTAAGAATAAAATACTTAAAAACGACAATCAAAGTAAAAAAACACGCTAAGCTTCCGTAACACATTTTTAACCATTAGCAGACCTCGGCGATTCCAAATTATTGTATTGTCATCAGTTTCAAATGGATGCATTTACAATAGACGTTTAGAAATCCTATAGGATTCTTATTAAAATCTTAATTTTATTTTTTTTACCATCCCATATAATATGCTGATCGATATATCTATACTAATATTATTAATGCGAAAGTTTGTGAGGATGGATGTATGTGTGTTATGTGTTAATCTCCCACGCAATAACTTCTAAACGTATTTGGGTGAAATTTGGCACACAGATCGTTTATAACCTAGATTAACACATGCTTTTTATCCCAGCTGGACCCAATTCTGAACTCTTCGTAGACGATGTCGCAGACAAAAGATAGAAGGTAATAAAAGCTCGTTAAATATCGTCATGACATAGTGGAAACGCGGTAACTCAATGACCGTGACATGTAATACAAATATGGCGGCGGTCGATGATGTCAGCCGTCATTGCCATTGCCAAGGGCACTCGTTCAGTGCGTGTGGCTCGCATGTTATTTAAATTGTCATGGTTGATAATATGGTTCTTATGCATGACGCTATTAAAAAGGTAAAGAATAATAATGAATGTTAATTATTTTCTTAATATTTATATTATTCGTGTAGGTATATAAATTCAATGTGGTCTCCAAGTGTTCATTTCATAATATTATGCAAACGGAAATACTTAAGCGAGTCAAATGACAGAACAAGTAAAAAAAAGAGTTAATATTCATATTTAGCAGAATGACAAATATTTTAGCACAATTAGCATACATTTAAAATGAAAACTAAGATTATTTTGGATTAGATATTATATTTTTACAGAAATTGGAATAATGAATAAATTTGATTAGATTGTCCATTTTAGAGGTGTTCTTAATATTAAATCATGTCCATTTTGCACGGTATCAACTTATTCGAGTGCGCTCTATAGATTATTCATGCTCAGAGACAGTTTGTAACTGAATATGTGGACTAAATTCCACACCAGTCTAATTTTGAAGTTGTGCGTAGTTGTGTAATGAATTTGTGTTATTTGTTTCTCGTTTGCAACCATCTGATGTTGCTTCCGGGTTTAAGATTTACTCTATCTTTCTCTTTCCCACTCTAGCGTGGTGACAAGTTTTATTATGTCCCCGATTTGGCTTATCAGCTGCTATCGTGACAAAATGTTGGCAGTTAGCGCGTTGGTTGACAGAGCATCTGCTGTGACGCGTATCAGAAATTCATATTAATATTTATATTATCTATAAATAGTTTTCTGTCTCAGTGGTCTAGTGGTGCCGAGCGTAAGGTCTTGGATTTGATAGCCGGGTCGGGCAACGTATTATTAGGAAATTGGCAGTAGCGACCCGGAAGAATTGAGTCTATTAGATGGCAAGAGACTCATCGCCTATTACAAAGGTAGATCTTAATAACGGCATTGGCGAAATTTGGGTTATAGTTAAATAAAAAAATCACACCTCTGCCTATCCATCCACGGAATACAGGCGTATTTGGATGTTACAAAAAGTTGATCCGACATCTGTAAACACACACACGATACATGTTAAATTCTAGTACAAAGGCAACTTTTAATAAAAATAATTAATATACGGTCAAGTGCGAGTCACACTCACATCCTAAGGGTTCCATATAAAATATGGACTATCATTATTAATCCGAAATAATTATATAGATGTGAATTATATAGGTTGTAGAAAAAATACGATTTGCAGAAAAAAGTTAATCATCATTCTTTTTTTATGCGTTAGCTAAAATAATTATAAAAATTTGTTTCCGTTTGTATAAAAATCATTACAAACATCATTAGCACGTGATAAGACGGGCTTTCTGTTCTAGTTCTGCGTATATGCTCGTGTCGCGAGTGAGAGATATCTCTCACTCTTATAAGAGTTGAATTTTATTTTATTCTTTTAATTACTAACAAAGGAAAAATTCGTAGTAGTCAAAATCAAAAAATCATAATCAAAAATATCTTTATTCAAATTAGACCATTAGAAATGGTACTTTTTGAACGTCATACATAACAATAAGACAGTCCCCCAAAACGCCCACCCTTCACCGCTTCCTAGTGCTTCACTGGAGAGAAGAAGCGGCGCAACAAACTCCCCAGCTACACGTCTCTGTCTGTCAAGTTACAAATTAAACAACAAAAATATATTTAAATATACATTTCAGCTGGCACATCATAATACAGAAAAAATTTATTAACTACTATTTACCTCATTGAATTTTACTCAAGCAATATCTCAGTAATGGATAATCTTATCAATATCAGCTATATTTAACAATATCAGTATTAATGGCCCTTCAAAAGAGTGCAGACTTCCTTGTTTGAGTGAATTGGACGATGTACTCAAACAGATTGCACAATATTGCTTAATAACTTTTTATCTCATGTAATATTATTCGTTAACGATAACCTTTGTACGGAGGATTTATTCAAAGTCAAGGTTATACCCACACTTTTTTACCATTTAGGCTTTTTTAGCACCCAGGATATTAAAGGTATTTAATTTTCAAAGTCAAATCATTTATTACAGTTAGACCATTCACAGGCACTTTTGAATTGTCAGAAGCTAGTTGCCACGTTTGAAAGTGTAGATTTCTACAGAGAAAAACGGACAAGAAACTCTTATTAAGTGCCTCATAGATCTAGACGCTAGCGCGGTTTCTGGCCGTTATGTCTGAGTTCCACTCTCGGAACGGGTGGTTTTGAATTTTACCCGGTATGGCAATAGGCTCACCATCTATTTATTTTATGGGACTTAATAACAACGTCAGTGAAATGTGGGTGTGTACAACCTTTGTCTAACCTTTCATGGAAAGTCAAATTCAAATTATTTATTCTGTTTTTTAGATTAGGAACTCTTCTATATGTCAAATTAATTTAGTAGGCGCCAGCATTTCCTCTCTGAGAAGAAAAACCGAAACAAACTCAGAGGTCGCAGTCTCTTTTAAAGTCCAGAAATCAGTATATAAGGTTATGTGAGCGTAACCATGTAAGGCGTTTGGAATGGCCTTTTGAAGTAAGAGCCATAGCAGTTTCAAGTTGACCATAATTAAGGGAGCTTAACAATCCGTCGTAAGACGATACCAGATCGGCAGGACATTTGCGTAGGCCAGCTAAAATACTAAAAACCACTAGACAGCTACAAAAAGTTGGTAACCCCGAACCGTTAAACAGAGGTGTACAATATAGTATATATTGGACATCGGCGATTATTTATCTACATTTTATTAACCAAATTACACTTACAGTTAAACGATATAATTATATAACTTATTATAGGTTATATCTAATATATAAAAGTCTCGTGTCACAGTGTTTATTATCAAACTCCTCCGAAACAGCTTGATCGTAGGTCTGCAAATAGGTCGTAGGCTTTTTTTATACCCCTAGGTGATAAGGGTGGCCCTATCCAGAAAATGTATGTGGCAGAACAAGGTTTTCGGGACACAGCTAGTTCTTTTATAGTATTAAGTTTATACTAGGTTTAAAACATTGTAATTTTACATATTAACACATAATTTTTCACCAACTTCAGAAAGAGGAGGTGTTTGTTAGTGAGAAAGAAAGAAAGTTTTTTTTTTATGTTTTTCCAATTAACGCACTCAAATACATAAACATACTACTTGATAAAAATCTTAAATAATATAATATAAACAAGATAAATATAAATTTATAATGTTGGTAACAATACACTAAAGTAATATTTTTTTTTAACCCTTCATCGTTAACCAACTACTTTCAAACTACTGATGTTACAATACTGCTCTTATACTGATCTTATAATTATAATAATCTATGATATCAGTTCTTGGTTTCAACATGAATCTACTGTTACCTACGGTTTTTTTTTTGTATGTTTTACCTATTGAGAATGTTTATAAACAAAGTTGATCTCATGATAATTCAGGACGTGTGCGTCGCATGTGCACAAAAATAAGGGCATTGCTCAGCATAATACTGTGACTTCGGATGAACTTAATACCAACAGCGTTGATTTTTAGCAAAACCCTGTTACGCGATTATTCCACCAATTATGAATTTATTTTTATGATTTTTTTTTGTTCGGTAGGTCATACTTCAGAGGTGGTCACATATAGTTCCGATTTTATCGAAATTGATGACAGGCTTTTTGAAAAAATCAAGAGAACAATAAATATGTACCCAGATGACATTTTGGTTTGTTGTTGTCTTCAGAAAAAGTTTTGATGAGTACTTTCAATCTCTAAGTTTGTATATCTAGTACTAGTATTGAAGTCGGTTTTTGTGAATCCGATCCAGCCAGTCCCTTACTGTCCTCCCACCACGACGCCCTAAGCCGAGGCTCGTACCCCGCAGGGGGTGCCTTAGCGTGTTGTCGTTTAGTTTATAAGTTGAATGCTCTGGCTGGGGGCCTTAAATTTCTTAAGGCAACCACAGAAAGCCAAATTAAGCAGTCGACAACCTCCTAGGTTTACATGCGAGATGCCCCATACAAATAAAAAGTCGTTTTATGTTTCCTTTTTCAAAAAGTTTACTTTATTGTCTTAACATTATTTATAATAAGATAATAAAGTAAATTTTTATATGTTTTATAAATTATAGTACTATTATCATTTACTATCTTAAACTAGTGTACATATTCCGTATCTATACGTATTTCAGATAAAAACCACTTGACCTAGAAATTAAATTAACAGTTATATGATAGCGATAAAGTTGAAATTGCGATTGTTTTCAGGGTTTCGTTCTTTAAAAGGAAAAAGAACCCGTTATATAATCACATCGTTGTCCGTCTTTCTGTCTGTCAAGATCCTTTGTCTCCGGAACCCGCGGAGGTATCAAGTTGAAATTAATATCAAATACATAGCTCTACGATTCATTAAAGCTATTAGAAATCATGCTTCTAAATCAATGCAAAAAACGGATGCAATTGATTTTAAATAAATTAAAAGCACGCCTGCCATGCTGAATTATAAGTATTTTTGTGTATTATGGCCACTACATTAAATTAGTTTTTTAATATTACTAGCTTATGTTACCCTTAATAATGTAAGGATTCTAACATCTCATTCTCCTTCTAATTAGCTATGTTACACCAAATGTTATCCATGAGCCAGGTTCTAATGTTATGCCTTGCTTGTTTAAAATAAGGATATTTTATTACGCAAATTACATTAATAATATATTTTTAAGTAATCACACAACATAAAATACAGATTTTGATGTAAATTTGTTAAGTTTAACCTTGTTACCAATACCTACTATTGTAAAAACTTAAAGATGAAAAATAATAGATAAAATGTTATATTCATAATCACTCTATTTTGTTTTTGAATTTATAGAAAATTATTTTTTACTTTTTAGTTCGACTAGTTACAAAAGCGTGTTTTTTAGTTTTTTAAACTATTATTTATTTTTGCTTTTTTAGTCTTATGCTTTTCGAAGATCTGAATAATAAGATTTTGCTCGCCATTTTGGAGCGTCCACCATATTGGATTTAGGGTGACGTCATTTTATTTTTGTATTCTTCAAGATAAATCTTTGAATAGCATTAAAGCATGCTTAGCGAACTCTAAAGTTATTATATTAAATGGAAAAAGAATACGGTCGCGAACAGGATTCGAACCTGCGCCTCCCGGATGAATACTCCAGGCGCTCTGACCACGAAGCCATCTCGACCTCTTGATCTGGATGATGAGGAATTTTGTATTCTTCTCAGCAAACTCTTTCATTTGATACCCATATCGCGGGAGTGCATAAAAAATTACTAATCCGCCATATTTGGAAGTCCGCCATGTTGGATTTAGAGTGACGTCACTTAGCTCACCATGCATTGTCATCCAAACTAAACGTGTATGCAAAATTTCAGCTCAATCGAAAACCGGGAAGTGGGTCAAATTTAACTTCCAAGATTTTCTTACATAGTTACAGGTGAAGCTAATAAAAGCGGTTTAAAAAGAGTACCCGTGGAGTTTCTTGCCCGTTCTTCTCCACAGGAATCTTCACTTTGGAACGTAGCAACTAACTTCTGACAATTCAAAAGTGCCTGTAAATGGTTTGATTGAAATAAATAATTTTGATAAGACCTCGATTGAAAAGGCTGCATAAAGTCAAAAAGATGATTGATGAATTTTAATCTATATTATAAATATTTTAATCACTGTATTAATATAATAGAACATTAATTATATTATAGTTTTGGCACAGATTAATTTGTGCAGGACGTTATCAATCAATACAAATAAATAAAATTGAAGTCTCTGTTTGTAATGTCAAGATAATAGTTTTTAAGCTCATACAGTGATTTGCATGATACCTATGCCTCAAGATCAGTTTTAAAATTTTTTGTCAATCTGTCTGTTTTTTTGTTCCGGCTAATCTTCGAAACGGCTGAATTGATTCGATAAGATCTATAAGATTTTACTGGCAGGTAGCTGACTATATAAGGAGTAACTTAGGCTAATTATATATAATAATACGCGGGTGAAACTGCGGGGCACAGATAGTTATAAAATAAGGTGAATGTATAAACATAGCCATAATTAGTCAACCTTTTCAGTTTTTTCCGTCAACTTATCTATTGCTCCCGTACTATTTTTATTCCCTTCTACAAACTTTATTACCAGCTTAAACAAAATACAGATCATTATAACAAATGCAGCTATCAAAGTTAAAAGTCCTAATAATACAGTTAGAATTAATTCAAGTTCTAGGTACTTCGCCCACGAGATGTTGGCAGCAGGCGCGCGCAGGTGTCTTGCTCCTCCATGACGCAGAACGTATTCAGTCCACCACACGGCACGATCCAGTGGTCTCTGAGGCTCATCACGCATCAAACTGCGTAATTTGATGATATTGCGGCGATACCTATAAATAAATTCAAGTCTTGGTTACCATAACATATTTTTTTTGCTTGTAATGTGTGTTTTATTGCACCGCTTTTAGGTTCATAACGAGGCATATTACGCATGCGTGCTTTTTCTTTAAATTACATAGGTACCATAAATAACTACTACAGGGTTCTGAGCACGGATCTTTTCGAAAAACTTGTCGACTCGATTAACGTTTTTATGTATTGAATTTTAACGTTTTATCAACACTTTATGACGTCATATTTGACGTTTAAAATCGACAAACGTGTGGAAAAAAAGAACTATGCTCGCACCGCAGTTTCGGAAACATTGTTACCTTCGACTATGGGCTCAGGTAGCAATTCAACCACGACTGTAATGACCAACGTGGTTCAATTGTGTCATAATGTACCATTTCTATACTTGAAAATGGACGCTGTGCCGGACTCCTACCGACTAAAAACTACACGGTCCTACTCCGACCTTTACCGAGGACCCAGGTTGTCTATTCTTCCCTGTCAGTTATTATCTTATCGCTCACTCCCTTTTCATTCTTATCGTATCTTACATCGACATCATTATCATTATGAATACAAATAAATAAAATTGAAGTCTCTATTTAATGTCAAAATAATATTTTTTTAAGCTCATTCCATTATTTTCACGATACCTATGCCTAAAAATCTGTTTTTAAAATTATGGTCTGTCTGTTGTCTGTCTGTTTGTTCAGGCTAATCTCCGAAACGGCTGGACCGATTCTGATAAGATTTCACTAGCAGGTAACTGACTATATAAGCAGTAATTAAAGCTAATTATAATATAACTAGTATAGTAATATGGTTTTCGCGATCACTTCACATTATAATAAAACAACTTTTTACCGGATTAATCGCTTACACGAACGGTGCAAAATGTTCGAAACGTCTTATGCCATTATTGTACCTATATACATACTGTTTATCGTATATTTATTTGTTTAGCTTGCATTCATGACTAATAAAATAATAAAATCAATATTTTCAGTCAGATAAAAGTTATTCTCAATAGAATAATTATAATTGCTCTTTATAATATTCATTGATTTTATGTTTATATAAGTGTTACCTATGTAATGGGAGATATATGTCACAGCATGGTTGAGCATAATTGTATTACGCTCAACCCTGCACGTCTTTTTGTAATAAACATATATGTCACAATAACATATGTTTATTACAAAAAGGAAAATTAAACTTATAGTTCAATATTATTTTATTTATTGATTAACATGAAGTTATTATACTAAATGGAAAAAGAATGCTAATAATTCTTTTTCCATTTAATATAATAACTTTAGAGTTCGCTAAGCATGCGTTAATGCTTTTCAAAAAAAATTCTTTGATTGATTTACATAATAAAACAAATATTTTCGAATTTAAGGCCTAGCCTAGCCACCATACTAAAAACTTATTACCTGTATTTTCAGGTAATAAGTATTTAGTACAGTGTGCTTACTACTTGAAAATAATTTCGCTCGTTTGACATTGAAAATACGTCAGTTCGGACCTTAAAATGTCAAAAAATAATTATAGATTCAGGATAATATGAAGACAACATGCTTTAAAATTGAGGCAACTGTAATGTAGGTAAATTTATTTTAAAATTATGCGTTGTTTTAAGGCGTCTATTTAATATTGCCATTGTATTGGAATTGGTATTAGTTTCAAGAGTAACCCCACAAGTAATAACAAATAATTGTTTTATTTTATAAATCAATAAATAAAATATTGTAGGTCAAAATCTGAAAGAGATAACCGTGCTTATTGATCTTATTATGGCAGCAAGCTTAATATTCCTCCTTGTAATTCTTACAGTATTAGTCATTAAACAATATTTTTGTTCTCCTTACTTGTCGTCTCCAATTATTTCGTGGATCGCATTTAGTAGGTTGTCTTCAGAAACAGTTTCTATATCAAGTCGTAGTCCAATCTGGTGGTACTCATATCTTTCTACATTATACCACTGGTCACCCAACATAGGCATACCAAGTAGAGGTACTCCAGCTGTTATAGATTCGTCTGTTGATTGGAGACCTCCTTGAGTAATGAATAGTTTGATTTTTGGATGCCCTGTGAAAGGTTAGAGTACTTCTATTTTGAAAGCGTTCTGCAAAGAATTTGTAATATGCCTTGTATGAGACAAGGCATATTTATTAAAATTTTATGAAATTCTATCTATACGCTTATCCGTCTTTTATGCCTGATTAACTCTCATTTGTATTTATATTACATTTATGATATCTTATACCATCATAACATTTAGGCCTAGACTACAATTTGGCTGAAGATACAAGGAATATTTTTAATATTTTTGGAAATTGGTATTTAACAAAACCTAGTGCTTACGTGCATATGTACGAGTAGAATCAAGCTGCTAACGTCATTCTGAACTTCAAATCACACTAGCATGACAGTACTAAGCATCGACCCTAGTTTCACAACACAGTGCTTCGACAGAACGTTATTCTGATAGAACATTTTACTCTTATAGGGGCTAGTGCGGTTATAGCTTAAGTGGTATAATCATGGGCATATAACAGGTCTCAAGTGAGAACCCAAGGCTGGCACGTTTGATATTTCTGTGCTCCGAAGGCAACCCACGTTAAGGCCTTGGTTTGACGACTGCTATCTATTGACAGTCGTGACCTATGGAATAAATAAAGAATTATCGGTAACACCATGATAGTCAGACAGACTGCTCATGCCAGTTGATGCTCAACCCTAATGATCATTTTAACAAACAAAGAATTTAACTAGACTAATGTTTAAAATAATAGTTATATTTTAAAATTATTATATTAAATGACTAAGAATACGGTCGCGAACAGGATTCGAACCTGCGCCTCCCGGATGAATACTCCAGGCGCTCTGACCACTAAGCCATCTCGACCTGTGCTCACCACTGCGAATTCGGTCACCTGTATAAGGACTGAACTGATAGCAATAACGTCGCCATAAGACGTGTAAAAATATGGAAGAAGAATTCGCGGTGGTGAGCACAGGTCGAGATGGCTTAGTGGTCAGAGCGCCTGGAGTATTCATCCGGGAGGCGCAGGTTCAAATCCTGTTCGCGACCGTTTTCTTTTTCCATTTAATATTGTAACTTTAGAGTTCGCTAAGCATGCGTTAATGCTTTTCAAAGATTTATCTTGAGTTATATTTTAATTATAACATAGTTAAGAATAAAATTAAAATTTTAGAGACTTACTGAGTAGGTCTGACTGCGGCAGCCACTTAGATATTCTGATGTTGTCGGTACGTCCAGGCAGTTCATCTTTGTTCCATTTCCACAGCACATCGTAAGGCAATTTAGAAAACACTTTTATTAGAATGTTTATTTTCTCAGGAGGTAGCAAGGACGGATCCACGTTTGTCCCAAAGCTGAAGTATATTACACCATGTTTGGAAGAATCTAAATATGTATTGAGATCCTGAGAAAAAAAGTTACATACGTATTACGACTTCGCACTTTCGCTTTTATCATTCCGAAGACCAAGACTCACTTTGGGTCACAGAGCCAGAAAAGATCATCACCGCTGGTAGAAACGAATATAAAGAAGAAATCGCCGTCAATAGAATGCGTGTGAATGTGACCTCCGTCCGCCATCACCAGGGGAGTCACTGACGTGTTGTCGAAGACATAATTACGGTATATTATTAAAAGTTCTAGTATTGTACCTGTTTGAAAAGGTTGCCTTTTACGATATTCCAGTGTTCTTATTACTTTATTTATGAGGGCAGTCAAACGAATTTGGGAGGTCTATGTTTACCAGTGAAAAGTTTTATTCTGATATGTCAATAGCATACCAATATAATGATACACCATTAAGGTGTGTTCTGTAGGTGGAATAGAAGCCATATGCGAGAATAATTGCTTTGTACTTACTGATAAGATTGTAACAGTTCCGAATATCCTAAACAATATATAAAAATAATCCGTCCAACCGCATATGTGTGAAATTTATAGTAGGTAAAATAGGAAATAGTAAAAGATGAAGGCGCAACCTTCACGCATGAGTTAGTGTGAGTAGGTAACTTAAAAGTCAATACTCACTTTCGGCAATTCTTTTTCAGGTTTCTGGTGTAAGCCACCCATGAATACCACAGATGGAGGTACAGGACGAATCCCATCAAAAACTGGATTCACATTCAAGAACAGCATGTGAACATTATTATTTAATTCTTCAACTGTCGGAGTGTCAGGCCCAAAATGTTTTTTAAGCATATCACTTTCCGCTGTGTAGCTTTGATAAAACTTTATTTCTGCTCTGTAGTTGAGGTACAATCTGTTAATTTTGTCCCAAATCGTGAGATTGTTTAGTTTTTTGCTAATTATTCTGGGATATAGAATTGGATGCGTTGGAGCACCCACTGTTTCGTAATTATCAAAATGTGCTCCAAATGAACTAACTTGAATCACTGGCACTTTGTAAATATGAGACAGTCCCAAAGCCGGTCTAGTACAAGCTTCTAACAACAGCAAATCAAAGTTTTTATTCGGATCAGTAATAATTTGTCTTACATTTTCATCTTTTAGTTGAGCATCAAACAAGGATACGATAATTCTATAATAATATTAATTTCCATTAAGATATCCGGTTTATTGCCTTTTGAAACTGACATAAATTTCTCCATCCATAATTTGTAGGATATATCATGGACGTCGATCTCTGTTAAATTAGGAGGAGTCTTCCCTTTAGGAAATGCAGGATCTGTAGTGACTACTGTTACTTCATGACCACGTCTGGCTAGCTCCTGCGTTAGAGGTCGAAACACTACTTGATGACTAATAGACGGAATAGGAAACACTGCTAATATTCTCGCTCCATCACTTGGAACCAAAACAATACTAAAAACAGAAACTGTGCACAGAAGTGTGAACATTTTTACACGAACACACTATTCAATTAAGCAAAAGGGAATGAATTGTGCATTTTGAAGGGATCTATTTATAGTTGTAAATAATACAAGAGCACTTAATGCATTGTGCTGCTTCAAAATCAAGGACACGGCTACAATTATACTGCATATCATTGAAGAGGTCGTTCAAAACGTCAGAACAGCGTCTTCAGCAGTTTCGTCTTTACATTTCGTACTTTGTGCTTTTACAATATTAATCACTGTATTTCATCACTGTGCATGATTACATAAATAGTTTGTATTTCATGGTCTTTTTGAGTATTTTCATGATATTTGTTACATTCATCATAGAAAACGATTCTTCGTTTCGTCACCAAATCGCCTGATGGTAAACAAACGTGGGGTTGAGGATAGATCACATAGATCCAGAAGAAATCTATTCACTGTAGTCTAGAATATGCTTAGTTTATATTTTTTGAGAAGCAAGGTTGGCAAGGATTCATGAGCAGTACGTATCATGGACGATCCAAGTCGAATTTACGGAATTCTCAGGGGGAACGGGTACAAGTGTTGGTCTGTAGTTAAAAGGGAAGGGTGGGATGAACTTTCATAACTCACAGTATTGATATTTTATTGTCTCAATTGTTAGTATCTATATTCGAACAGATAAATGAAAAGAGCTGGTCCGAAAATGTTATTATCTGATAGATAGTTTTTTCGTATCTGAAAAACTCTAAGAATAATTAAAACAAATGTAAAGGTTAAAGTCTAGACTTCCTCAAAGATTACGTGAGAATGAGGCAAAGTAATGTCTGTCTGGAATGGCTTTTTGAGGAAAAGTCTAATGCATATTAGTTTTTTTTTTTTTTTTTTTTAATAAAAAACGTTGCCCCACACTAGGAATTTCTTCCTGTGTCGTGGGTGCGTTTACAGACATATAATCTCACAAGCACACTAACACCCAGACCCGGAGCAATTATCCGTAGATCGTAAATATTTGCTCCGTGCAGGAATCGAACCTGCGACACGCAGCGCAGCAGTCGGTTTCTCGACCACTGCGCCAACCGCGCAATTTTTTGATTTTTTTGCAATAGCCACAGCATTTGGAGTTAATTTACGACAACCGTGTTTCATGAATGAAATTTGTAGACAAAATGTATATAACAGGACATCATTACGTATTAATATCAGCACCATTTAGGAAACCACTGGCGAATTTAAACTGATTTAAAACAAACTATAATTTAATACTAAATTAAGAAATCCTTAAAGAAATATATAAATACTAATTTTGTTTTAACTGTTTCTTACTTGTTTTATTAGTCAATCCGTTTACTTACGTACGCAGGTTATTGGAAACCAAAATTTTACCAAATGAAACACTATAATCCTAGTATGGGATATTAGAGTCACAATGCAATATGCTGATCATAATTATCTCACCTGATAGTGCATCCTAAAGGCCCATACGTCATGTCCGTGTGTCACTGCAGGGGTTCTAATTGAAAACCAGCGCTAGGTGTCACACGCCCAGCATATGCTGAGTTAGTGACCCTTTCGGTTCGAGCATACTCACTCTTAAATTTTTGTTTGTGTTTATTAGTTTAAGTACAATTTGTAGTTAGTGCTGTTTTTCTTTCTTTCTTTCTTCTTTCCATACGGCAATTTATTCAATCTATAAGATGATAATGAAACTGCTATGAATCATAATTAGAGAATACTGCAGGTGCTGTATATTAACGGACATGCGCAGAATTGTAACCTTACTTATGTCCGTTTTCATAGAGCTCTCCAAATTCAGTAATTTGATAAAAATATCTAATCATTTATATTAGATATTTTAATCAAACTACTGAACTTGAAATACGGTCAAGTATGTTATATTTGAATCAGGTAAAGATATATTATGCTGATAAAATTATCGCCACGTATATAATAGACTTAATTTTGTATCCTCACACATATCCATCAATAGAATCCGAACAACTTACATAATGCATCAAAAATTGAATACAACATTTTCGGAATAATAACACTAATACTCCTCCTGACCGTATTTCGGTCATGGTGGAGGAGGTATTATAGTGGACAAGAGTATGCGCAAACACAGGTGCACTCCCTCTTCCTCCACTCTCATAGTCCAATGGGTCGGCAGTCCGACATGATTGGAGAGAGATCAGGCGCAGGACCGACGTCTTGCTCTCCCAAGCACGGAGATGTCACACCACCAACTTCTTAAATCCGGGCTGCTACTGAGAATTTCCTAACAAAAATTAACTGAGCTGTGATTAATATACGCGTCCACCCTTGGGAACCACCTACTTTTTTCGTTGGTTGAAAATTAATTTCCATATCCCAGTCTTCTCAATTTTGAAATACGTTGTATAGTAGAAGTTTATTTGTCAATTTGGCATATAAAATTAGTAACTGCATAATTTCAGGGTCAACTTCTTCTTCGTGTGGTTGATGAACAACTAGTGTCAGTGCTTAAACCACCCATAGGTCTTTGAAATGGCTTTACACACCATCGAGAATATCTCTCAGGTATACTGGTTTCTTCACCATTTTTTTCTTCACCGTTTTAAGCAATTGATAATTAATTTATGATATGCACATGACTTCGCAAAGACAATGGTGCGTGCCTTGGATACGAATTTGCGACCTTTGACTTGACAGTCCAACGGTCATACCACTAGACTATCACTGCTACTACGGTCAACTGAATGGATTGAATTCCAAGAGTAGCTTTTCTAAGCACGTGTAGATGTGATAATGAATCTTGAATACCATACTCGGATGACAATTCGAGCGATGATTCAAAAATAATAATATGATTATAATCATGAGTAGGTACACATACCATCATACGAGTACCTATCAAGCATTTGAATTGTGTTCTTATAGTTTATAATTATCGTGCGATTGTCTCGTCTACGTTGTAGCTTCCTCATTACTAGACATTGTGACGTTGTTGAGTACTTATATAAGCAAACATCTAATATGGACATTGACAATCAACGGCATATTTTGTAACTCCATCAATTTCTTTTCACGAGTCTTTGTGTTCGATTTTCATAGCTTAATTGCCCAATTCAACCGTTGGTACAGTATGTATGAAATTATTTTCTCATTTGAGTTTCAAAGCGTACAATAGTCTGTTGGTAGTTCTTAGTTTTGTTGTGTTTAAACAGGCTCACACGACAGGTGTCAAATAAATTATTTATTTTTCGAGAATAGATTTTTCAACTATCGCTTTGTTTTTAAAACTATAATCACTACTAAAATTATTCTTTAAATCGATTCAAATTCTAATATTTCCTTTGTTTCGTGCAAAAGTTATGCCTTCCAATTCAATATTCTTCCAATTGAACAGACAGTGTCTGCTATCGTGACGTACCAAATATGCTTAACACTGAAAACTGCGAGTTATGAAAAGTTAACATCATAAGTTTTTATTTCACACAAACCAATTTAAAAGGCACTTATGAAACTGATGCAGACGCTATTCTGACGTTTACAATGATATGCAGTGTAATTGTAGCCGTGTCCTTGATTATGAAGCAGCACAATTAATTAAGTGCTCTTGTATTATTTACTACTATAAATAGAGCCCTTCAAAATGCACAATTCATTCCCTTATGCTAATTTGAATAGTGTGTTTGTGTAAAAATGTTCACACTTCTGTGCATAGTTTCTGTTTTAAGTGTTGTTTTGATTCCAAGTGATGCAGCGAGAATATTAGCTGTGTTTCCTGTTCCGTCTATTAGTCATCAAGTAGTGTTTCGACCTCTAACGCAGGAGCTAGCCAGGCGTGGTCATGAAGTAACAGTAGTCACTACAGATCCTGTATTTCCTAAAGGGAAGACTCCTCCTAATTTAACAGAGATTGACGTACATGATATATCGTACAAATTATGGACTGAGAAATTTATGTCGACGTCGAAAGGCAATCAAGACGATATCGTCACGCAAGTAGATATATTTCTTGATTTATTACTATTATTGTTTGATGCTCAACTAAAAGATGCAAATGTAAAAAAATTGATTACTGATCCGAATAAAAAGTTTGATTTGCTGATGTTAGAAGCTTGTGTTAGACCAACTTTAGGACTGTCTCATATTTACAAAGTGCCAGTGATCCAAGTAAGTTCATTTGGAGCAGCTTTTGATAATTACGAAACAGTGGGCGCTCCAACGCACCCAATTCTATATCCTAGTATAATCAGCCAAAAACTAAACAATCTCACGATTTGGGATAAAATTAACAGATTGGATCTCCACTATAGATCAGAAAGAAAGTTTTATCAAAGCTACACAGCGGAAAGTGATATGCTTAAAAAACATTTTGGGCCTGACACTCCGACAGTTGAAGAATTAAATAATAATGTTCACATGCTGTTCTTGAATGTGCATCCAGTTTTCGAAGGGATTCGTCCTGTACCTCCATCTGTGGTATTCATGGGAGGTTTACACCAGAAACCTGAAAAAGAATTGCCGAAAGTGAGTATTGAGTTTTAAGCTATTGTAATATGGGCTAGCTATTTACATATCAGAACATAAACTTTCACTGGTAAACACCGATCTCCCAAATCCGTTTGACTGCCAGAAAAATAAAGTAACAACAATCCGGCGTTGACACTGGAATATCGGTAAAGCTGATTAAGAGAATCCGCCAATTAAAATATTTTAACTAATGAAAATAAATAATGAAGTCGGTAACAAGCAATTTGTGACCAGCGATTTCTTTTTTTAAATCCGAAACTAGCTTTTCCTAATTCAAAATCCACATTGGGAACTTTAACATATACAGCTCCTTACATAGCATCACGCTTGTATTCCCCGAAGGGGTAGGCAGAGGTGTACACAATTGTACACCCACATTTCACCAATGCTGTTATTAACTCCAATGTAATAAGTGGGAACTTTAATAAGAGCGTGTATGTCTTCTTAAAAGGTTGAAAACCCATCGGGGACATCCCTGGTGTTGATTGTATGTTTATGGGTAGCGTTAATCGCTTACCATCAGGTGACACGTCGTCTGATGATGGAGACTTTTTCTTTATACTCGTTTCTACTACCGGTGATTAGATTTTCTGGCTCAGTAACCCTAAGTGGGTTTTTGCTTTCAAAAACGATAACGAAACGGTCTACTGTGAAGACATCATATTATGTTATAAGACTTTTTTTTCAGGATCTCCAGTCATACTTAGATTCCTCCAAGCATGGTGTAATATACCTCAGCTTTGGTACAAACGTGGATCCGTCCTTGCTACCTCCTGAAAAAATACACATTCTAGTAAAAGCGTTTTCTAAACTACCTTACGATGTGCTGTGGAAGTGGAACAAAGATGAACTACCTGGACGCACCGAAAACATCAGAATATCAAAATGGCTGCCACAGTCAGACTTACTCAGTGAGTCTCTTAAATGTTTAATTTACTTTGTTGACGAAAGTTTATTGTATTTGTGTTATGTAACGATTGTTGAGATTGGGCATCAACGGACATGAGCGGTCTGTGTGACTGTCAAAGTGTTATTGATATTGGTTTATTTATCATCGGTCTCGGCCGACAATAGATAGCAGTCCTCAAACCAAGGCCTTCACATGGCTTGAACAATTATGGCAACAGGGTTGCCTTCCGACCACTGAAATAACAGAAATGCAAGCCTTGGGTTGTCACCTGAGACCTATTACATGCCTACGGTCATATCACTGAGGCTATGACTGCACTAGTGCCTGTCGGAGCGGTGTTCTGTCGCAGTTGTGTTCTGTCAGAATAACGTTTTATCAAAGCACTGTGCTTCTCGAACTAAGGTCGATGTTCAGTTCCTTCGCACTTATAAGAACTCGAAATTGAGAATAACGTGAACGATAACGCATGTAAACAGTTAGTTTCCATTCACAAAAATATTAATATTTTGTGTAATTACTTTCGTCAGGCATATGCATAATAATTAAATTATTGTTCACGGGTTATTATTCACCTGTATTTTTGGCTGTTCTTTTATCCAGGCTCCGTTCGAGTTCGAAACTAGTCGGGCATTCCCGAAAAAAGTAGTAACCAGTGAACAATAATTAATATTAATATATTTTTATTCGTTACAGCTGCCAGCTATTGCTAGGCATAGATATCTGTAAATATAAATTGTATGCCTGTAAATGCAAGATATCACAAATGTAAACGAAATAATAAAGAGAGATAATGAGGTATAAAATACCTCTAAGTAGCGTACATAGAATATAATAAAATTTAAATAAATATTCCTAGCATGAAATTGTTTTTTGGCATTCTCTTTTGCATAATAGACTTATAATAGGTCTACTCTAATATTTCACAGGGCATCCAAAAATCAAGCTATTCATTACTCAAGGAGGTCTCCAATCAACAGACGAATCTATAACAGCTGGAGTACCTCTACTTGGTATGCCTATGTTGGGTGATCAGTGGTATAATGTAGAAAGATATGAGTACCACCAGATTGGACTTCGACTTGATATGGAAACTATTTCTGAAGATAAACTAATAAATGCGATCCATAAAATAATTGGAGATGACAAGTAAGGAGAACAAAAATATTGTGTTTTATAATGCCTAAGTTTTTAATAATTATGCGGTGATGTCGCGAGTCAAACACATCATCGCCGCGGGCTCAGCTCATGGGCATAAGGGCTCAGTTCGAGTTCAAAACTAGTCGGGCGATCCTGAAGAATGCGCGTGAGTAATAACCATTAAATAATAATTAGTATAATATCGTGGTGGCCGAATGAATAAATTATACTGTAGAACACGAATCCACCGAAAAGACATGACTGTATATCAAGTAGAAATCCATTTGTAAAAATATCGCATAAAGGAATCTTTTTTTTTTGTATGCCAACCAATCCAATCGATTTCATGCGCTCTCTAACAGACTTTTAGAGCTATTTTCGAATGTTTTTGGTGAAAACTATGT
This sequence comes from Xylocampa areola, assembly GCA_935421205.1. Taxonomy (NCBI): domain Eukaryota; kingdom Metazoa; phylum Arthropoda; class Insecta; order Lepidoptera; family Noctuidae; genus Xylocampa; species Xylocampa areola. The sequence continues at coordinate 9,695,063 of OW285223.1, forward strand.
ATTACGGTACTAATATTAGAAATTGGATTTCAGAACAGATGCACAAGGATTAAATACAGACACCTCATATACGCTTATTATTATATCGGACTTATAATACACACTGTATAATATCTTATATTTGTTTGGTTACTATGCTTTAATGACTAATAAAATAATATAATCTATATAATATAAAGGTTAAAATTAGATAGAGGTTATTCTCAAAATAATATTCTCTTATTATTATTCATTGCTTTTATGTTAATACAGTTGTTAGCTATGTAATGGAAGAAGACAATTGTGCAAAGCCCTGCTATGACGTACTTATTTTTATTACATAAAAGATAATATCTACTGTTTAAACTTATTGCACAATATTATTTTATTTATGGATATATAAAATAAATCGGATATCATCGGACATCATTGCAAAATATTAAATAATATACTGAAATACAATACATAGCGTCACGCCTATTTTCAACGAGGGGGTAGGCAAAGGAGCGCTGCTGTACGTAAACATTTCACCAATGCTGCTATTAGATCTAGTAAACGTATTACCAGAGGTGAGCCTATTACCATCAACCGGGCACAATTCCAAACTCTGGGCTGCTACTGAGATCTTCCTAACAAAAAAGTCAAATAACACTGCCCGACCAGGAAATCGAATCCAGGTCCGTACGCTCAGCAGGCACCACTATAACTACTAGACCAGAAAGGCAGTTAGCAGCAAATACTATACCTATTCAATAATTGATTTCTAGCTGTAGCATGTGACAACACGTTACTTTTTTAAAGTGATAAGCTATCTAGTTCAGGACACAAACTATCTAACCATGAATTCTAATCTGATTCTATGATAAACCATGATGGGTATCAAACATTGAAACACAGGAACTCTAATCATTATAGAATTATTAGTGACTAGCTGTGCCAGCGACTCCGTCCGCGTGAATGGCGTAAATAACAAATGTTCGACGTGATTCTTTAAATTGGCATAACTTTTTTATTTATGAACCGATTAACATGAAACAAACACTAAATGTTAAGTGAAGCTTGCCACAATATTATAGTGAAAACAGATGAGTCGTGTCTGACATTAGCGTGCACAAACGAACAGACAAACAGATAAAACGACAAACAGACAAATATTCTAACAATCATTGTTTTGGGTGCTATTTGCGTTGATAAAGATCCCAATAATATTTTTTCTCACATATCTTCCATGTACAGACAGCGATCCGTTAAATTTTTATTGTATGTATTGATAATTCTAATGTGATCTAATGTAGTCTATTGCAGCATATTATGTTTTTAATGACTTTGAAGTCAAGGTTAGTCACGACAAATAATATTGCATGTCTGAGGGTCAGACGGTGATGAATACAAATGTGATGGATAGAGAGAGAGTAGACAGAAAAAAGGAGTAGACTAAAAGATATGGATAAATATTTGTGATAAAAATATGACTGACAAGGAAGAATAGAAAAGAAACACATATTAGCGTCAATTCTAATATTTGAGCATTGCAATCTTTTACTAAGCATTACTATAAGAGCGGGACGGAATGACTTCAAATTTATTCATGTCCACCTAAAATTTTTATACAATTTTCGTTTGACTTCTCTAATTTTAGGGGATACCTAAAACCATGCCTTCTAAAATCATACGGAGATTTTAATTTGACGTGTCTAATTCTGAATTTGAAATCTATTGATTCGTCCCATCTTGCTCATATATTAACTGTTAATAAAGACAGGAATATTCTAATTTTAGGTTAGTTTGCAACATTAGAATTGACGCCAATGCCAACCAAGAAACTTGGAAACAGGATTGGAAGAAAAATGCTCACAGATTTTAATTTATTTGTAGATATCGTCGTAACATTATCAAACTACGCAGTGTGATGCGCGATGAGCCTCAGAAACCACTGGATCGTGCCGTGTGGTGGACTGAATACGTTCTACGTCATGGAGGAGCAAGACACCTGCGCGCGCCTGCTGCCAACATCTCGTGGGCGAAGTACCTAGAACTTGAATTAATTCTAACTGTATTATTAGGACTTTTAACTTTGATAGTTGCATTTATTATAATGATCTGTATTTTGTATAAGCTGGTAATAAAGTTTGTAGAAGGGAATAAAAATAGTACGGGAGCAATAGACAAGTTGTCGGAAAAAAATGAAAAGGTTGAGTAATTATGGCAACATTTCATATACATTCACCCATTTTTATAATTATGTTCTGCAAACTTTAATACGTGCGAATACTGTGATAAATGTTATATTAATAGTGCCATTTAAATAAGGGTGGTATTTAATACTTTAACTGTAAATCCCCTTTTTTCAATCAAAATATTCGAAATTACCACCAAAAATACTGAATTGCACACTAAATTTGCTCATCAAATAAATCAATTATACTATACTGTTAGATCTTTAAAGCTTAACTGTTTTACTGAATGACTATCTGTTAACTAAAAGTAAATCTAATAATTCTTCGAGTGCAACAAAATATTTAAACATATTTTTTTTGGAATCCATCACCTAAACTTTTAAGAACATGGGTTATTCTAAATGAAACACCAGTTAATCAGTCATATTTATCTTTTCAATTTCTCAAATTTAGATTTTGTTTCAACAAATTTATGTCAATATGTGTTCGATGCTATACGATGGTTTTCTTTGGTATGTTTTTCTTTTTTTTTAAGTCCACCTTGTATAATTGTCTGCTTTTTGAAAAATAAATTAAAAAAAAAAAGTTTTTTTTAACCGCAAATAAGATGTATCAGTTTTTTTTTATATTTGACATTATCCAAAATTCAAATCTTAAAATCATGATGTTATAATTTTATATTAGTTTCTATAAAATTGGATGCAAATAAAAAAAAAATCTACACTCGTTATTTTTCTGTTAAGACATTACGTGTCCTTCTGTGTTATTATATATTTTTGAAATGGTTTGTGTTTAAAAATTATAAATGCATTACATACTACATATGCCTAGCCTTTTCCCTATTATATTGGGGTCGGCTTCCAGTCAAACCAGATGCAGCTTAATACCATTATTTTACATCGAGTGACTGCCTATCTGACCTCCACAACCCAGTAGTTGGGTAACACGATAACTCGTGGTATGACTGGTTGTCAGACTTTCAGGCCTCTGACTACCCGTAACGGCTGTCATAGATCTTAATTTGACAACCGGGACCGACGGCTTAACGAGCTCTCCGAGGCACGGAGGGGTCTCGGTATGAAATGATGGTCACCCATCCATAGACCAACCGCAGAAAACGCATAACCTGGATCGATCGATCTGTGCGGCTGTTACTTAGTCACGAGTCCCTCATTGCATTACATGCAAGTTCATTTATTTGACTGCTTACGTATTGTACGTAACGAAATGTATTATAACAAAATAATATTTATATTGATTTAATAAATAATCACGATCAATTAGATATCTTCTCAGATTCTCTTCGTAAACAATTGATAGTGATATCTTAGATATTCGCGATCACTACACATAAAATTTGTTTTAGTATAACTGATAGTGAGTTCAAACTAAGCATTTACGAGTGATATAATAAAATCATGACCCACTCTAAGTTTAATATTGCATAGGCATTCTTAAAATTCTGCTTAAAGAATAGCTAATAACAAACATTTAAGACTTATTGATAAATAAAACATTGTATGAGGTTCTATTTTAGGACCATTCAACATTTTCCTCTACCATCCAATACCAACTATACTTACTTTTTTAAAATCTTACTAGCTTATGTTACCGATTTAGATGTATCTATCTTTAGAATCCTTATATTGTATAAGGATTCTAAAGATAGATACATCTAAATCGGTTCAAGCGTTTAGAAGTTATGGTTGAATAAAGAAACTCACAAACATACATACTTGTATAATAACTTTCGTGAGGCATATTCATATTAATTATTGTTCACCGGTTACTCAGTGGTCAGGGTGGAGCACGGATGTATTAAGAAATATTTTTTTTTTTGAGATTTCGATTTGTTAAAATATGATATAATATAATTTTTCAAAATTTGATGAATACCTTCTGCCTCCGCACTGACCTCAAAAAGTTAAATTTAATAGAAAAAGCCTAGTGCAGTTATGACCAAATATTAAGTTTAATTTAATCGTAAATGGGTGATAAACGATACATAATAAATAATTCAAATAATTATTAACCATCAAAAAACACTATAACTTTAATTAAACTATTATAAAAAAGTAACAATTAATTATCCCGAAAACGAATGCTTTTTCTTAAATTTAGGCACTACGTTCCATGAATCGAATTTGACTTTTATTGCACCTAATCGTGCCTTTTTTGTGCATTGAGAAGTGGCAGCTTCTATCGTCATTTTTACAGCCCCTTCAACAGCTTGAGTATGGCATGGAGGTATTAAAAACATCAATTCACCTTCACTACCTGTTTCAACGATGAACTGAATATCATGGTCAGACATGTTTTCAAAATCAGTGGTTCAGTTAATATTTCCTGCCAATAATTTATTAAATCAATATATTTTGAAGCCTTGAAAGTTACAGATGATGCTTCAAACATTCTAGGTGTTGAAGGTTGAGGCATCCTGCGTGCCTTTAGTATGCGCCGGGCTGCCCGTTCTCAAATGTGCTTCCTGTCATCAGTTAGTTAAGGCAAGCTAGTTAGTCAAGCAAGGAGAATGCTCTCGGGATGTACTATTGCGGTGAATAACGGGATCGATAACCTTTCTTAGATCTCACACACCCGGCATCTGGCACATACCTGGAGGACTTAATCATGTTAAAAAGGTGCCGCGTGCCATCTTTGCATGATGGTTTATGTAGAACCAAGATGGAGCGTAAAACAAATGTAGGCAAAGTTGACAAGTGTTCTGATCGTGTCTGTGTTTGTTACATACAAACTTAATATTCGGTTGGTACGTGTGAGCCAACGGGCACGTTATATTTAGCCTGATCTGGTAGAAAGTCATCTGAAAGTTTCGCTGAGACAATCTTGTGCAAGTACTGTTGATCTTTACCTACAATGCGCAATTCATCACAAGTTTTATTTGCTTTCCACGATGTTCCAAACTAAGACTTAGGCCCGAAGTACCCTCAACAAGATGAAGAAACAACTATCTCAAACGAAGTCCGTTCATGTCGAGTTAACAAATTATCCACTGGAGTGGTTTTTGTAGCCTTTCTTCAAACAGTCTTATAAATCCCTCATACTTGCTAGTATTCATATTAGTACCATCACAACCGCTTGCCATAAGATTACATACGGATTTTTTTTACGAAGCATAATTAAGATTATAAATTGTTAAACAACGAGCGCAAGTGTAATACGAGCGAAAAACAATAGCGGAGTAACGACGTGACGTATTCATTATTTATTATTTTGATTAATAAACATAAGATCATGCATTTTTTTGTTTTCCATCTAAAATAAACTGCACTCGTAATCATTTTTGGAAATAAAATAGGGCGGATTATTACAATTTTATACATTTACACGTCGTCAAAATAGAGTCTAAAAGCAACTTTTTCCAAAATTCAATGATATTGCGGAGGCTATTACTGTTAATCAAATCTAATAATATTTTGCATGGATTAATTTGAGTCTAAAAGGCACAATTTTTTTAATAAAAGATCGCTCAAAACCGAAAAAAAAATTTCGCTCCACCCTGTTACTCAGACACGTGCATTTTTTTGGTTTTTCCCGACTATTTTCGAGCTCCAACAGAGACGGTACGCTCTAAGGGCAATCCCGAAGAATGCACGTGAGTAATAACCGTGGAACAGTGAGAGTTGAACTTGAGCCGAGGCGATATCGCGAGTCAGACTGACATGCGACATCGCCGCGGACTCAGCCTCAGCGAAACTAGTCGGGCAAACCTGAAAAATGCACGTGAGTAGTAACCAGTGAACAATAATTAACATTATGTGGGTAGTTCTCAAAATCCGTGCAGATTTTGCTGTTTTTTGAGAATTGTGATATTGCTTCTATTTTTTGTTTTTTATGGGCGTCACTGGTTGAGCAGATGCTATAGGTAATATTAAAATGAATTACACTAAAGTATTGTATTTATTTACTAAATTAAAAGCAAAGAAGGTAATGATTCAAACATGGTAATGAGAATAGTAGTGATGGTAAAGAGGAAATAGTAGAGGGTAATGATACAGCACAATATGATACAATAATTTTTTTATTTACCCTTGATATTATTCATCAAAATAACAATCAAATAATCAAACTTTTTAATAAAAACGCTTTTCTAAAACACCTTATTTTAATTTTTCCATGTTAAAAATCAGAAACACAAAATTTCAAATAATTATTCTTCTGTTTATATTCATTGTAGAAACTTAAGTTTCTATAACTTAGGCATGCAATTAACATATTTTCAACAATCAACTATCGACATGTTTTTTTATTTATCTTCTTAATCTTTTACAATTTTTCACATATCTTTTATTGTGAGTTACATTTTTATATAAAGATAGATTTTGATATTAAGTATAGTGGCAAAACCCGCTTTGAGCCGGTGCAGCGTCTGTATCATCGTTTTGATGGTTTAAATATTAAAAAGCTTCCGCGTTTTGCCACTATACTTCCTTTACGACTACGTATATTTTAATCAGTCTCAAATTTAACATTTAGTCTTATAATTTAATTATTACTGGATACAGGTAATTTATATTTCTTCTTTATTTTAATCATCATCACTTACTTCTAAATCCCAAAAAATATTTCTATCTCTTTTATTTTCTTTTTCAATCACTATTTTTTTATCAGTTTTTTTCTTCTTATTTCCCTCTGTATTTATCTTACTACTGTCATTTAAAAAACTATTGAATTCTTCATGAAAACCTCCACGTTTTGTAATCAAATTATCTTTAGACTTGAAAAAACTAAAATTGGTCCAATCATCGATTCTTATATCAGACAGAATTTTGATTTTGGGGCTGTGAGGTCTGTCATTGGTAGTTTTGTCAGAATCATTAAGGTTTTTACATAGATCTAGACATATTTGCTCTGGGTTCGTATTTTCATCAAGAAACTGTTCCAGCTGATGTGTGCTAACATAATCATTATCGACTTCTATAAAGGTAATATGTTTACCGTGGCTGCAAATTTTGTCACAAGGACATAAAAAACAACTTAATTTACGCACACTCATTTTCCGACACCCAAAAGACCAGATAATTTGATGCATTAACATCGTACCTTTCACTGGCTTAATATGTAATGGGAAATTTCTGTGCAGGATATCACTGTGTTGTAAGACACGTATTTCTATATTGGTTCGATTTCGGATAGTCAGAAATTGTTCTAAAGACTCGACGTCATGTCCAAAACGAACTAACTGGTCAGCTGTTCGTTTTAACACAGCTCCAATGCCGTCGGGTGCACCTTTACCATGACCAGCCTCTAAATAATTCCAAGAAATTAACTTCAGCTGTGGGAAGTCGTGATAGAGCTGACTTATCATATAGAACACGTAACGATTTCTGTACTGGCTTGTGGGGCTGTCAGATATAAAATGTATTGTGTTAATATTGGAAGATATTTCTAAAACATAAGTTATTACTGGTACTATATGTGCCCACACAGCAGAGGCATCGTGCTGAGTAGATTCACTGATAGTGCAAAAACTGTATTCTCTTTGTATTCCAACTTCAGGATCTATCAAATATATTACACATGTGTGTAAAGACAATTGGTTTCTACTACCTCCAAAATGGAAACTTTGTATTTCCTCGTTAAACTTGACACAATAATTTTCACTAAAGTCTACATGGATTACGGCTTCCTGCGGTGCTATGGTGGCTTTTAATAGTTTTAAAGACTTATATTGGCTTAATACGTTACTGCAATGGTTTACGTACCTATCAACAGAATCTTCAAATTTCTTTACAATGTTTCGTGGGAAATCGTACAACTTTGTCTTCGTAGAAACTTTCTTTAGTTTTTCTTCTTGCTTTACAAAATATTTTTCTATAGACGTACACCATTGCTCATACTTGATTTTTTGATCGTTTCTAAAAGTTAAATAGTTTATTGTTTTATTTTTACAAGTTCTGCAATTCCTACTCATACAATCTTCATTGTTTATATCACAGCACATGGCTTCCAAAACTCCAGTCCCGTTAGTTTCCTTAATGATCTTATTTGTGTGTAAACACTGAATCAAAAGATCCATATTGACGTGAATTTTACAGGCACATGTGTTTCGATTAGAATCCCTGGGAAACATAACCCATAGTGGTCTATATCTACAAAATGTTGTGTAACTAATATCAATATTATGCGTGGTCAAAAACTTTTTGTATAAATTGCGGAGAGTGTCAGTCAGGTATCGTTTTTGCCTTTTCACTTTGTCTACAGTTACGTACTCTTTTTTGTCTGGTGCTATTCTGGTTATAGTATCATCCTCAAAAAATTCTTTTACCTGTTGCTTGATCTTTTCATCTTTAAATCTTTGATTTTTCTTTTTATTTCTTAATGTGAATGAACTCATCTTTGTTAGCAATTTATGTTTCTTGAAATCTTCTTTTCCTTTCAAAATGATATTACTGAGTTCATGTTTGCCCCGATTGCCTAAAGTTTTGAACCCTTTTTCAACATTTTTTGAAAGTATTTCTCCAAAAACCAACTGTTTTTTTACAATATCACGTTTTTCTTTGTCAATTTCTTCTAAAATGATATCAATTTTTTTTCCAGTCGACAATTTCTCAGATTTTAAACATTTGTTTTCTTTCATTACTCTCAGTAGCCTTTTACGGACTGCCTCTTTTTCGTTTTGCAATTTTTCAATTCGTTGTTTCATCAATCCTATTTCTTTTTTGTATCGGTAACGATTTCTGTTGAGTATCTTATCTTTTCTTACACATTCTTCACAAGTGCTATGCTGATTTTTTGTTGCAATATAGGATGGACCTTCTAAAGGATCTTGTTCTACTTGTAACTGTTGCTCGCTGATATTAACTGGTACGGAATCATCTAGCTGCATATATTGTATAGTCTTCTCTTTCTTCTTTTTCTCATAGTGACGTTTAGCATTCTCTCTCCACTTTTTTCTCTGAGCTCTTAGGTGCCTTGGAGTCATATCTTTTACAGATTTAATAGATTTCTGTTCTTTTCTCTTTAAATACCTAAGTCTTTCTTTTTCTTTTTGAATAGCGTACTTTTCTGGGTCTTTTTTAATTTCCGCATATTTCAGTTTTTTTTGTAACCTATCCTGTGCTAATTTTTCTTCCTTAGACTTTGCTTTCGTTTTTTTTGGCATACCTAAAAATTATTTCAGATTACATTAGCTTCACAGCTAAATCACTGTACTAATTTTGATAAAATTAGGTTAAGTTAGTACACATGAACTGCAAGTGGGAAAAGAGGATAATTTCTTTTACATTATTTTGTCATTAATATCATGCAGACACATTAGTTATAGTATAATAATGAAAGATTTTATATAACAGTTTCAATTGTAGGACAATGTTGATTTGTATCTACCAATGTTATTAGTTGGTAAAATTATAATTACCTTCGTTTCATTCTCATTACCATCGCTGTAAAAAAACGAAGGTAACGAGGGTAATGATATCGAAGGTAATCAGAAACGTGCATATATCAATTTTTTTTAAATAAAATATCAAATCCCAGCAAAATTTGGCATTACATTATTTCACCTACAAATACAAACAATCATAAAAAATAAGCAATTAAATTTTATAACCACCACTTACCGAGTTAAATTAAAGAAGGTAATTAGATAATATCTGTGGTAAACTTCACCGCGAGCACTTACGAATAACGTATTTTTTAAATTAAAGACACACGTGTTTCTCCTTCGGCGCACTGGGGTGAACTGAGAAGTGAAGAGCGGGACGCGGTAAAGTAACTGCTAGTGCTGTGACTAAGAATAATTTCATCACAAAAACCGTAATCGACGAAGGTAATGAGAAAATATTTATGGTAAAAGTTTATTTTTTCGTAAAACAAAACATGGAGTTAAAAAAATAAAAATTACACTTATTTTAAAGAAGGTGATTAGTCAATTTTATTTTAATACATTTAGAATATTAGCAAAATTAATAATCGTTGCCTTATATAACAAAATGCTTGTTAAAGTAGTGAACGGACATCGAAGGTAGTGAGATTTTGCTATGTAATTCTCCAGTTTTTGAAGTAAATATATATGTTACATGTACCGTATTTGGTGCATAGATACTTTTAACAGCGTTGAATGATATTATTAGTGTAATTTTATTTCCAAGTCCACACACTTGTCGTAAATTTATCAGACACAGAATCAGCACCGATTTTGATAACTACCCATGTACCCTAAAAACATAACAGTCCTTGTTAGATAGTCCTTATCATGTCAAAATACAAATATATTTTTATCAGTCCGTAATTCCCTCAATAAATTCTCGTGTAAGTTACACGAGAAGTAACACAAGTTTGCTTGTATATGAAAAAATAAAACATATAAATATACTCAGAATGACAAACTGTAGTCCATATTATAAAATATAATGACAAATCTACGACATAATAGTGGGCACTCGGCAACAGGACCGGTTAGATATTTTTAGTACCGGTGTTGCTAACGCCTCATCACTTATCAGTATGGTGAACGCAAGCGCAACTGCTGAGCATGAGGTCCTAGTGTTGGCACCGTTAAAACAATAGTTAATACCATTCGACATCATTCATGCCGTTGACAGAAAAGACGTAAGGTCCGTTGCCCCGTAATCTCACAACCTATGACATGGGACTAAATAACAATATTATTTTATGAAGTATGGGATATTAATGAATATATGAGTAACTAATTAAAACCGAATTTGAACGGTACCTGAATTTTATCTAAAATTGTTCTTATAACAGCATCTAACACACGCTGATTTTTTTAAACTGTGTTTTAGTTTGGGTTTAAAACGATTCATACGGGCTAAGATTTGTTAAAACATTGGTAAAGGTATATTACATCATCGAACTTAGTAAAACAATGCGATTTGAACTTTATGTCAAAGTCATAAAAGTCATATTACAAGCCGTCGTGAGATGGATACAGTCAACTAGTCTGAATACAATATAGTGCGTAGTTCCTTAATATGTGTGTTCGGGTGTTAAAATAGTAGTAGAGCAGTGACCGTGGCCTCGATAAAGCATACCAAATAATATTTGTATTACAATATGTTATATCTTTAAACCAATCAAGTGTCTTCGATTTAGGTCTTTCACAACAGAGTACTATATAATTTGATCGCACCGGATATTTCTTTGTGATTAGGTACAATATGCACCTATTCAAACTATAAAAAGAGACGTACAACTTCGGGTTATTTAGTTCATCTGTCTCAGTGACCTCGAGTGGGTGTGTGTGTGCGAACATGTTCGGAATTTTATATTTCGTTGTGTGTTTAAGTGTAGTTATAAGTCCAAATGAAGGCGCCAAAATACTGGGAGTATTTCCAGTTCCATCTATTAGTCACCAAGTTGTGTTTCGTGCTCTTACCAATGAACTTGTCAGGCGTGGCCATGAAGTCACGGTCATCACAACAGATCGCGCTTTTCCTGAAGGGGAAGGACCAGCCAATTTGACAGAAATTGATCTCCATGACTTATCATATGATATATGGGCAAAAGAATTTATATCTATAAAAAAAGGCACCAAAGCCGACTTGGTAGCAGATTTTGAAATTGTTTTCAAATTACTTCCAACAGTTTTTGATCACCAACTAGGGAGTAAAACGATGAAAGATTTTCTTCGTGACAAAAACAGGAACTTTGATTTGGTGATAACAGAATCTTGTTTAAGAGCATCAGCTATCTTTGCACATATATACAAGGCACCATTGATCATATTTAGTTCATTTGGAGCTTTTCTTGATAATAACCAAGTGATTGGCGCACCCATTCATCCTATTCTCTATCCCACCAGCATTAGTAGAAAGGTTAATAATTTGTCGCTGTATGATAAATTATGGGAACTGTACTATTTTTATATGATAGAAACAATGCACAGAGACAGCTACATTTTCGAAAATAGTGTGTTGAAAAAACATTTTGGACCAGATACACCTTTAATTCAAGAAATTCATAATAATGTTTCCATGCTCTTCATTAATATACATTCAGTATTTGAAGGTAATAGACCCGTGCCTCCAGCTGTGGTATTCACTGGTGGTCTACATCAGAAACCGCACCAGGAACTGCCAAAAGTAAGTTTTTAACAATGGAATTTGTAATAAAGAAGAATAGATTAAAGATAAATCTTTGAAAATCATTAACGTATGCTTAGTGAACTCAAGAGTTATAATATTAAATGAAAAAAGAAAATTCAGTAACACCTGTATAGGGCCTGAATAGATAGCAATGACGTCACCAAAAGACGTGTTAAAATGTGGAAGAAGAATTCGCGGTAGTGAGCAGAGGTCGAGACGGCTTTGTGGTCAGAGCGCCTGGAGTATTTATCCGGGAGGCACGAATCCTGCTCACGACCGTATTCTATTTCCATTTAAAATTATATCTTAAGAATAGATTACATGGTAGAAAAATAACTTAACATTTTTGGTTTTAGGAACTCAAATCGTATTTGGATTCTTCCAAAAATGGCGTGATATACATTAGTTTTGGTACAAACGTTGACACAACTTTACTACCGCTCGAGAAAATACAAATGATGGTGAATGTACTATCTAAATTACCTTACGATGTGCTGTGGAAGTGGAACAAAGACGAACTGCCTGGACGTACCGAGAACATCAGAATATCCAAGTGGCTGCCGCAGTCAGATCTACTCAGTGAGTTACTTATTTATTGCGTTATATACTTTTGTGCATGCTCTCAACTGCCGTAATAAGAAACCAGTGGAGTTGCTGTGGTCGAAACGATAATCATCATGATATAAAAGTCTTCAATCTTTTGGAAGAGTTTTTCAATGATTTTAATAGTTAGATATTCCAGGGAGTCGCTAATTGGGAAAAGGCTAGGCAGATTGATTGATATTCCCAATTGCTTCAATTGATACGCAATACGATTTGTGTTTGTAAAGTCCTAATATTATATTTTAGTAAATAAAATAAATTGTTAAAATAAGTAAACTGAAAAGAGGGAAACAAGATGAAAAAAGAGATAATAAAATCTCTTTCCAAAAATTATAACCTGCAGTCGGAGACATCTAGACTGCAACGACCTTCGGCCGTAAGAATGCCTCTTGCTACGGCGGTCGGGTAATATTTGTAATACCAATTAATACCACCATTTTTTTAACTCCATGAACGTAATTTAATCATCACCCTAATCTGTTTATTGTTCACTAATAGAAATGTCTCTCCAATTTCTTCTCTCATCCAGCCCTTGCTCTTAATTATTACAAATTTACTGAATTAACAATTATTATTTGCAGAACACCCTAAAATTAAGTTGTTCGTTACACAAGGAGGTCTACAATCAACAGACGAAGCTATCACCGCAGGAGTACCTCTGATCGGTATGCCTATGTTAGGTGACCAATGGTATAATGTAGAGAAATACGAAACACACAAAATTGGAATTAGACTGGACATGAACATTCTTACTGAAGAAAAATTCGAGAAAGCAATTAAAACCATCGTTAAAGACGACGAGTGAGTGAAGTATTTATTTTTAGAACGTAAATGTATTTAAAACTAAAATGGTAGTCCCTAGCCTGAAATGTTTGGCTTATATATTTGGCTTCAAATTTTTGGCTCATATTTTTGGCTTATAATTTTATTAACACCAATATAAAGAAACTGTGGCAGCTATTACCCGTAATCTCGGTAAAGTTGTTTCACTGAATTCCGTTTCGGTTGTTTGACTGCCTCGTTGGTCTAGTGGTTGCAAGCGTGGCTGCTGAGCTTGAGGTCTCGGGTTCGATTCCCAGGCGTTTCTGAGTTTTTCTGTTAGGAAATTCTCAGTAGCAGCCCGGAGATAGGAAGTTGGTGGTGTGACAACCCCGTGCTTTGGAGAGCACGTAAAGCCATCGGTCCTGCACCTGATCTCTCTCTGGTCGTGTCGGATTTCCGTCCCATCGGAATATGAGAGTGAAGGAAGAGGGAATGCACCTGTGTTTGCGCATACACTTGTGTACTACAATATCTCCTGCGTACTTGGCTAATATCAGTGGAGTTAGGCCGCCGTGACCGAAATACGGTCGGAAAGAGTATTTTTAGGTTAGGCGTGACTCGCGAGATCGCCGCGGGCTCAGCTCATGACTAAGGGCTCTGTTCTAGTTCGAAACTAGTCGGGCAATCCCGAAGAATGCACGTGATTAATAACCAGTGAACATAATGAATACTAGTATAACATTAAATTTGATTGTTTTTCATTTCCAGATACCGTCGCAACACTGAAAGGCTATATAAACTGATCACTGATCAACCAATGACTGCATTGGAGCGCACTGTCTGGTGGACAGAGTACGTGATACGTCACGGAGGCGCAAGTCACCTCCGAGCCCCCGCTGCCAACATGTCGTTTGCAGAATACTTAGAACTTGAACTCGTTTTCACTATATTAGCAGGACTTTTGTTTATTCTGACAGTATTTATTCTTGTTCTACGTTCACTTTATTGTTATATTTGCAGTAAAGTTTGCAAAAGTAAAGTAGCGCCAGTCAAAAGTAAACGTAGTTAAAATAATATCTTAGATTTTCGCGATCACTACACATTATAATAAAAGAACTTTTAACCGGATTTATCGCATGTATTATTGGTTTTTTGTTTTTCCTTTGGTCAGTCACTCTTGCGACCACGAACGCTGCAAAGTGTTCGAAACGTCAAGAAAAACAAAAAACCAATAAATAATACACGCGATTAATCCGGTTAAAAGTTGTTTTATTATAATAGTTAAAATAATGTAAAACTTAGTGAATTATTGTGTCTTTAAATTATTTTAATAAATGAAGATAAATTTGAATGTTAAATACCATACCAGATAATATAAAAAAAACATTTCCAAGACAAAAAAAAAACTGATTATGAAGCAAAAACAGACCAGTACATTTAACAAGATCAAATTAATTAAAAAGCACACCTGCATTTTTGTTTTATCTTACAGCCTATGTTACCCAAGACAATGTAAGGGTTCTAATGATATCCCATACATCGAAATCGGTTCAGGCATTTAGAAGTTATTGTGGAATAAAGAAACTCACAAACATACTATGCGGTGTGCAATTGTGCATACATACCTACATGAGCTCTAAAATCATAACACTCCTTTATTTGGGCAGTCATGTAAAATTTGGCAAGGAGATAGATTGTATCTTGGGACATAGGCTACCTCTAGTCGCGCAGACGCAGTCTCGGGCACCAGCTAGTGCAATATAAATATAAACATAAATGATGGTGGTAATTAAAACAGTATATTAGAAGTATTCATTGGAGAATGGTTGCGTATATTTGTTTTGAAGAATTATCGGAATCAAACTCACGTAGTTATCTGATATCGAAACTCTGAAGGTCAGAAGTTGTACAACAGTTATCACTGGATTTGACACAGTGGCATTTTTTTTGTACCAGTTTATGATCTTATTACAAATTATTTTTCATAAAATGTTTGTTTTAAATGAATGTATTGCCTTGGGAATTATTAAATAATATTATTTGTGACTAACAGCCCAGGCTAGTTGCTCACATAGCTGTATGCCAAACTTGCTTTAGTTATTTGTATTTTAAATAACGATACGATTACCTCAGAAACGTTATGACTTTAAATTAAATTTCATATCACTGGAATCATATTTCTTTTGCATTTAATCCATATTTAAATAATTTACGTACAGAGTCGACGTATATTGCAATAGTACATCAATACAAATAAATTTTAATTTTAAAATACATGTTTATTTATTATTATTACCTCTAACACTTATCCTCAAAACAAATTTAAAATGAATATATGATTCAGTAAGATTATTTCACAGGCTTCACGAGCTCAAACCAATATGTCGCGGGTCTGAGAAAAAAATCAATTGATCGAATTATTGATATGCGATCGAATACCCACCTTTGTACTACTGTTAAAATACATGAATTTGGTATATTTAATTCAGTCTACATAAACTAGGAAATTTAAATATCAAATTGGAATACATTTACAGTACGCATTATACTAAAAACATAACATAACATACAAGCCCTCGTGAGATGGATACAGTCAACTAGTCTGAATAGAATATAGTACGTAGTTCCTTAATCTGGTGTTCGGGTGTTAAAATAATAGTGGAGCAGTGACCGTGGCCTCGATAAAGCATAC
Source organism: Xylocampa areola (assembly GCA_935421205.1). Classification (NCBI taxonomy): domain Eukaryota; kingdom Metazoa; phylum Arthropoda; class Insecta; order Lepidoptera; family Noctuidae; genus Xylocampa; species Xylocampa areola. The sequence goes on from OW285223.1 coordinate 9,711,343, forward strand.
CGAATAATATTTGTATTACAATATGTTATAATCTTTAAACGAATCAAGTGTCTTTGATTTAGGTCTATCACAACAGAGTACTACATAATTTTATCGCACCGGATATTTTTTTTGTGATTAGGTACGATATGCACCTATTCAATCTATAAAAAGAGACGTACAACTTCGGATTATTTAGTTCATCGGTCTCAGTGACCTCGAGTGGGCGTGTGTGTGCGAAAATGTTCGGAATTTTATATTTCGTTGTGTGTTTAAGTGTAGTTATAAGTCCATATGAAGGAGCCAAAATATTGGGAGTGTTTCCAGCCCCATCTATTAGTCACCAAGTTGTGTTTCGTGCTCTAACCAATGAACTTGTCAGGCGTGGCCATGAAGTCACGGTCATCACAACAGATCGCGCTTTTCCTGAAGGAGAAGGACCAGCCAATTTGACAGAAATTGATCTCCATGACTTATCATATGATATATGGGCAAAAGAATTCATATCTCTAAAAAAAGGCACCAAAGCCGACTTGGTAGCAGATTTTGAAATCATTTTCAGATTACTTCCAACAGTTTTTGATCACCAACTAGGGAGTAAAACGATGAAAGATTTTCTTCGTGACAAAAACAGGCACTTTGATTTGGTGATAACAGAATCTTGTGTAAGAGCATCAGCTATCTTTGCACATATATACAAGGCACCATTTATCATATTTAGTTCATTTGGAGCTTTCCTTGATAATAACCAAGTAATTGGCGCACCCATTCATCCTATTCTCTATCCCACCAGCATTAGTAGAAAGGTTAATAATTTGTCACTGTATGATAAATTATGGGAACTGTACTATTTTTATATGATAGAAACAATGCACAGAGACAGCTACATTTTCGAAAATAGTGTGTTGAAAAAACATTTTGGACCAGATACACCTCTAATTCAAGAAATTCATAATAATGTTTCCATGCTCTTCATTAATATACATTCAGTATTTGAAGGTAATAGACCCGTGCCTCCAGCTGTGGTATTCACTGGTGGTCTACATCAGAAACCGAACAAGGAACTGCCAAAAGTAAGTATTTTAACAATTAAATTTGTAATAAGGAAGAATAGATTACTTGGTATAAAAATAAATTATTATTTTTTATTTTAGGAACTCAAATCGTATTTGGATTCTTCCAAAAATGGCGTGATATACATTAGTTTTGGTACAAATGTGGACACAACTTCACTACCGCTCGAGAAAATACAAATGATGGTGAATGTACTATCTAAATTACCTTACGATGTGCTGTGGAAGTGGAACAAAGACGAACTACCTGGACGTACCGAGAACATCAGAATATCCAAGTGGCTGCCGCAGTCAGATCTACTCAGTGAGTTACTTATTTATTGCGTTATATACTTTTGTGCATGCTCTCAACTGCCGTAATAAGAAACCAGTGGAGTTGCTGTGGTCGAAACGATAATCATCATGATATAAAAGTCTTCAATCTTTTGGAAGAGTTTGCCAATAATTTTAATAGTTAGATATTCCAGGGAGTCGCTAATTGGGAAAAGGCTAGGCAGATTGATTGATATTCCAAATTGCTACAATTGATACGCAATATGATTTGTGTTTGTAAAGTCCTAATATTATATTTTAGTAAATAAAAGAAATTGTTAAAAAAATAAAAGTTTACTTATTGTAAACTAAAAAGAGGGAAACAAGATGAAAAAAGAGAAAAGAAAATCTCTTTCCAAAAATGATAACATGCAGTCGGAGAAATCTAGAGTCTGGATGCATTTTTATGGTCAATGTTCGTTATAGTCTAGATTTTAGACTGTAACGAACTTTGACCGTAAAAATGCCTCCTACTGTGGCGGACGGTTAAAAATACCAATTAACACCACCATTTTTTTATCTCCATGAACATAATTCAATCATCACCCTAATCTGTTTGTTGTTCAATAATAAAAATGTCTCTCCAATTTCTTCTCTCATCCAGCCTTTTCCATTAATTAATACTAATTTACTAACTAATAATTATTATTTGCAGAACACCCTAAAATCAAGTTGTTCGTTACACAAGGAGGTCTACAATCAACAGACGAAGCTATCACCGCAGGAGTACCTCTGATCGGTATGCCTATGTTAGGTGACCAGTGGTATAATGTTGAGAAATACGAAACACACAAAATTGGAATTAGACTGGACATGAACATTCTTACTGAAGAAAATTTCGAGAAAGCAATTAAAACTATCGTTAAAGACGACGAGTGAGTGAAGTATTTATTTTTAGACTGTAAATTTATTTAAAACCAAAATGGTAGTCTCGAGCCTAAAATTTTTGACTTATAATTTTTGACTAAAAATTGTTGGCTTAAATATTTGGCTTATAATTTTATAAACTCCAATATAAAGAAACTATGGCAGCTATTACCCGTAATCTCGGTAAAGGTTGTTTCACTGACTTTTGTTTCGGTTGTTTGACTGCCTCGTTGGTCTAGTGGTTGCAAGCGCGGCTGCTGAGCGTGAGGTTCTGGGTCCGATTTCCAGGTCGGGCAAAGCGTTACTGAGTTTTTCTGTTAGGAAATTCTCAGTAGCAGCCCGGAGTCAGAAAGTTGGTGGTGTGACACCCCAGTGCTTCGGTGAGCACGTAAAGCCGTAAGTGCTGCGCCTGATTTTTCTCCGGTCGCGTCGCTTACCGTCCCATCGCACTATGAGACTGAAGGAATAGGGAGTGCGCCTGTGTTTGCGCATACACTTGTGCACTATAATATCTCCTGCGTACTTGGCTAATATCAGTGGAGATAGGCTGCCGTGACCGAAATACGGTCGGACGGAGTATATTTTTAGATTAGGTGTGACGCGCGAGATCGCCGCGCGCTCAGCTCATGACTAAGGGCTCTGTTCTAGTTCGAAACTAGTCGGGCAATCCCGAAGAATGCACGTGATTAAAAACCATTGAATATAATGAATACTAGTATAACATTAAAGGACATTGTTCTGCGTCCATACATTGTTCGCCTAGAACCAATAATAAAGGAAAAATATGTATTGCTTTTGAATATGCGTATATTCGCCCATTTTAATCTTGATTTTATAGCGGACTAGCTGGAGAATCGTAATATTATAAAATATGTAACAGATTTTGAGGTTATAATCGAATAGTGAATGGTAGAACTGTGTGGTGTTTAAGGTAGTAGTAGTAGTAGTACTGAAGACTATTATATACATATTATATTGCTTTGTAAGTAGATATTTTATTAGTTATATGTACGGTGGACTGAAATAATTGTAAATAAATTGTTGAGACGCGCGACTTCTTAGTCCTCCTGCGACCACGAACCAGTGTTCGAAACGTCACGAAAAACAAAAACCAATAATACACGCGATTAATCCGGATAAAAATTGTTTTATTGTAATGTGTAGTGATCGCGAAAACCTAAGATATTACTAGATATTTAAGCTGTTTTTGTCCCAAAGACTAGAATATAAAAAATACCTGGAATATAAAAAATGAAAAACCTAGGTACTTTCTTAGCAGTACTTTTTTTACCGAAAAAAAAAAAAAAAAATAGTTTTGCAAAAAGACAGCTGTTTCACTTTCATTATCTATTCCGCAAATATAACTTAAAATCCGCAAAACTAACAGACATAAAAGTAAGTGTTATGATGTTATCCATAGATTATATAAATTATACAGATAGTGTTGATGCTTACACAGTGCAGTGGCGTGTATCGATATATCTTACAATTACCGTACGCAATCGATTAGAAAAAGTACATATTCACTATTTTATTTTTATTTTGGCATAATAACTTCAGCCACGTACAGAATTATACGCCATAACAATAAAAATCTATTGTGTCTGCTAATTAGCGACCTCTAACGGCTTATTAAACAGTAGACTTATTTTTTGTATATAAATAATAATTATAATATTTATTCTGAAAATGAAAGAAAGACCAATATTTTATTCTTTAAAAACAATAATACCCGAAAAACAGGATCTTTTTTTTATGGGGTAGGGGCAAACTAGCTGACGGAACTCCTGATGGTAAACGATTAGCGCCGCCCATGGACACCCGCAACCCCAGAGGAGTCACAAGTGCGTTGCCGACTCTTTAAAAGGTTTGGGCCTCCGGTACCCTCACTCACTCGGCGACACACAACGCAAGCGTTGTTTCACGCCGGTTTTCTGTGAGGCCGTGGTATCACTCCGGTCGAGCCACCCCATTCGTGCCGAAACATGGAATTCCCACGGTAGTCTATCATGTTCAAAATAATACAAAAATAAAAATTATGTGACGTACGATTCAGATTCCACCACTCTCTATTGCCCGCTTATGACCATTGTTTCATTGGAAATAATGATAATCGAATGCAATTTTCCATAATAATGTTACGCTTGCTTTTCTTGCGAGATATTAAAAAATATGTGACAGTGCATTAATAAATCAATATATCGATTAGAATCGATTGGGCATCCCAACCCTACTTTGACACAAAATGACATTGGTTATTGATGCTTGGCAAAGATGGCGGCGAATGTGCAATTAGTCATAAAAAATACCTATAATTTTCATTACGGCATGCAACTAGTCCGTGTTAAACTGTTAATTGCAACTAATACAATAAATTGAACTAATAATTATCGTGTATGTCCGATGCTTTTATCACATTAGGCGAATATTGGCATTGTCCTTTGATTGTTTTTCATTTCCAGATACCGTCGCAACACTGAAAGGCTGTATAAACTGATCACTGATCAGCCGATGACAGCATTGGAGCGCACTGTCTGGTGGACGGAGTACGTGATACGTCACGGAGGCGCAAGTCACCTCCGAGCCCCCGCTGCCAACATGTCGTTTGCAGAATACTTAGAACTTGAACTAGTTTTCACAATATTAGCAGGGCTTTTGTTTATTCTGACAGTATTTATTCTTGTTCTACGTTCACTTTATTGTTATATTTGTAGTAAAGTTTGCAAAAGTAAAGTAGCGCCAGTCAAAAGTAAACGTAGTTAAACAAATGTAAAATTTAGTGAATTGTTGTGTCGTTAAGTTATTTCAATAAATGTTGATAAATATTAATGTTAAATACCATACCTGAAATAAAAACAAAAAACATTACCAACACAAGAAATAATAACAGTTTATAGAGCAAAAACAGACCAGTGGGGTAACTCTTGAAACTAATAATTCCCCTCGATTGAGGGGAATTATTTCCAAGAGTAAGCCCACAGTACATTTAAGAAGATCAAATTAATTAAAAAGCACACCTGTTTTTTTTGGTCTTACTTGCCTATGTTACCCATGACAATATGAGGATTCTAATGATATCCCATACATCGAAATCGGTTCAGGCATTTAGAAGTTATTGTGGAATAAAGAAACTCACAAACATACTATGCGGTGTGCAATTGTGCATACATACCTACATGAGCTCTAAAATCATAACACTCCTTTATTTAGGCAGTCGTGTAAAAGTTTAATGATTCATATTAGATTACTTTGTTTTTTTTGCATAAGTGATGGCGGTAATTAAAACATTAATAGTTCATTGGAGAATGGTTGCGCTATTTGTTTTGAAGAATTATCGGAATCAAACTCACGTAGTTATCTGATATCGACACTCTGAAGGTCAGAAGTTGTACGACAGTTATCACTGGAATTGACACAGTGGAACTTTTCTTGTACCAGTTTATGATCTTATTACAAATTAATTTTCATAAAATGTTTGTTTTAAATGAATGTATTGCCTTGGGAATTATTCTATGATATTATTTGTGAATAACAGTCTAGGCTAGTCGCCACATAGCTTTATGCCAAACTTGCTTCAGTTATTTGTATTTTAAATAACGAATGATTACCTAAGAAATCTTTATGATTCTCAATTTAATTTCATATCACTGGAATCATATTTCTTTTGCATTTAATCCATATTTAAATAATTTACGTACAGAGTTGATGGGTAGTGCAATAGGACATCTTCATCAAATAAATTTTCAATAAAATCTCTTGATGAAACTATTGATATGCGATCGAATAAAATAAGAAATTAAAATATCAAATTGGAATACATTTACAGTACGCATTAAAATAAAAACATAACATAACATAGCATCACGCCTGTATTCTCCGAAGGGGTAGGTAGAGGTGTACACAGTTGTACACCCACATTTCACCAATGCTATTATTAAGTCCCATGCCATCTACGTATTACGAATTTTCTAACAAAAAAAAAACCAATAATACCTTGCCCGACCCGGGAATCGAACCCGAGAACATGCTGAACAGTTGCGCTTGGGACCACTAGACCAACGAGGTAGGTAAAGTAAAAACATTTATTTCAATTGTCATCACCTGTCTAGAAGGTTAATTAGTTGTTTATTATTAGTGGTTGGGAATCAAAAAGAAATGATCAACGGCCGTGGCCTTGACTACGCAATTCACCAATAACAAACGTGTATAAATTTAATATAATCCACGAAATGTGTCACATAATCTATATTTTATACGTTCTGTGATAAATATTTAGTGAACAATACAATGCGCAAATTTTTACAAAATCTTTTCGACATAAATTTTATCGCATTGGTTATCAAATTATACCGACAATGATAGCCAGGTGTACGAACAAAAAAAACCCGCTATTTACATTATTTTCGTCAGTGTGTTCACGTGTATGCGTGTGAGCAGGAAGGGGAAGGACCAGCCAATTTGACAGAAATTGATCTCCATGATTTATCATATGAGGTATGGGCAAAGGAAATCGTGGGTGCAAAAAAAGATACCAATCCCAACATGATAGCAGATTTTGAGAAGGTTACCCGATTACTTCCAACAATATTTGATTACCAACTAGAGAGTAAAACGATGCAAGATTTTCTTCGTGATAAAAACAGGCACTTTGATTTGGTGATAACGCAGTCATGTATGAGAGCAGCATCAGTATTTGCACATATATATAAAGCACCTTTGATCCTATTCATCCTATTCTCTCTCCATCTTGCAGTAGTAGAAAGATTAACAATATGTCTATGTGGGATAAATTATGGGAGTTGTACTTTTTCTACATGACAGAAAAGCTGCACAAAAATAGCTATACATTCGAAAATAGTGTCATAAGAAAACATTTTGGGCCTGAAACTCCTTCAATTCAGGAAATTTACGACAATGTATCCATGCTTTTCGTAAATATTCATTCAATATTCGAAGGTAACAGACCCGTACCTCCAGCTGTGATATACGCAGGTGGTTTTCACCAGAAACCTGAAAAGGAATTGCCAAAAGTAAGTCTCCTCACATTAAGATTTGAATAAATGAGGCATAGAACTCGTGGTAGGTAATTAGGGAGTAGTAAAAGGTAGATAATACAATTTTGGTTTTAGGATCTCAAAACATACTTAGATTCTTCCAAAAATGGAGTGATATACATTAGTTTTGGCACAAACATGGATCCGTCTTTACTACCTGCCGAGAAAATCCAAACGATGGTGCGAGTTCTATCTAAATTGCCGTACGATGTGCTGTGGAAGTGGAACAAAGATGAACTGCCTGGACGTACCAACAACATCAGAATTTCCAAGTGGCTGCCCCAGTCAGATCTACTCAGTGAGTTATTTATTTATTGCGCATATCATGACTAATAGTGTGCGTTAGTAGCAACATGATCACAAGCGCTGTTACAGGACACTAGTAAATATAGTCGCTAGACTTTACCATCATCCCCCTGTTTTTATACCAATTTATTTGGGGTCGGCGCAGTATGTATTCTTCTTCCATACATCTTTATCAGCTGTCATATCACTAGTCACTTCTTTTCTTTCCATATCATCTATACAACAATCCATCCATCATCCTCGGTCTTCCTCTATTCTTATATCCATATCCATCTACATTCATACTCAAAACGTTCCTCGTCACATGATCCTTATCCCTCCACATCACATGCCCATACTATACTAAATGATTTCCGCACAACTTCTCAGTCACCGGTGCCACTTTCAGACTTCCTCTTATATAATCTTTTCTGGGAGGACATCACCTATATAAATAAAAGAATCATGGATAAAAAGGATTACAAATGCCAGAGCCATTACAAATGTTGTCCTTTAAATTTACGAATTATTTCAATCGTTAAAAATTACAATCTCCAACGCAATACGATTTGTTTCTGGACCATCATTTGTGTGTATAATACTCTTAAGATTACGGAAAGTTATGTCTACATTAATATTTACATCGTCATAATCTTGTAGTTTTCCATTGCAAGAAAAGAGGCCTCTCCAATTTTTTGGCTTTATGCATGACCTTATGTTTCAGTCATTCACTCTATGCTGATTTACTTATGGTGTGTTTATTTGCAGAGCATCCTAAACTCAAGTTGTTTATAACACAAGGAGGTCTACAATCTACGGACGAAGCAATAACTGCAGGAGTGCCTATGATTGGTATGCCTATGTTAGGTGACCAGTGGTATAATGTTGAAAAATATGAACACCATAAGATTGGAATTAGACTTGACATGGAAACGCTTAGTGAAGAAAATTTCGAGAAAGCAATTCTCACCATCGTTAAAGACGACAGGTTAGTACAGTATTTAAAGCAGTAACTTTTTTGTACTTATAACACAAATGACAGTACAGGGTCTTGATAGTTAGCTTACAATTTCACAACACTCCACAATAAAAAAGTTGACTAATTTCACATAAAGTAAAAAAAAAAACAAAGTCAAATGCAAGTAGTGTATCTATCCAAACTTGCAGCGATTTCAAATCCAATCCTGAATCCCGGTAAAAGTAAGTCGAGAATTTTGTGTTATAAGTGGATAAGAGCGCGGCATGCAGTCAAAGTGGCATTAATCATAAGGTATTTAAAAGGATAATTTTTGGACATACATGCTCTAAGATTAATTTTGGTCCTAAGCCCTACTAAGGACCAAAGCGACATATGACATTTAGTGTTGATTTTGATTTCCAGTTACCGTCGCAACATTGAAAGGTTATATAGACTTATCACCGATCAGCCAATGTCTGCATTGGAACGTTTGGTGTGGTGGACAGAGCACGTGATACGTAACAGAGGTGCAAGCCACCTCCGAGCACCAGCTGCCAACATGTCACTTACAGAATACCTAGAACTTGAACTAGTTCTGACTTTATTAACGGGACTTTTGATTGTTTTGACTGTATTTATTTTTATTCTACGTTCGCTATATTGTTTTATTTGCAGCAGTGTTTGCAAGAGGACGACATCGGTGGTCAAAAGTAAACGTAGTTGAAAGGTTGACATATCGTGTAAAAAAAAAAACTACAACTGGATTTATGACTAATAAATGTATTGAATAAATATGCGTTATCAATATATCTCTATACTTTAGTAATATTGAAGAGAATTTAAATAGTATTAATCGGAGAATGGTTGTGTGTATTTGTTTTGTAGTATCACCGAAGTTTAAAATAATGCCTTATTTTATATTAGTAGCCATACATATAAAAATCAACGTTAGAATTACTAAGAAGCTAGTGTAAAAGAACATAGCCAGTCATTGGAACTGACGATAAAAATGAAATAAAAGTGTTTTTATGTTAATTTACCCTAGTGCCAGTGACGCGAAATCACGAGATTTTTCCCTCAGCGCGCCTAAAGAATTTATCACTTCAAAAATGCGTTAGCCGCTATGTGGCATTATTTTAAGCAAGACGAGAACCAGGTCATATAAAATATATTTGTTATTCCACTCATTTTGAATTTAATGTGATTTTCTACATGGAAAATACATAATTACACATATCATTAAAATTATACTCCAATCAAGACTATTGACTTAGATAACAACACCGTTTGTCAACAATTTCTTCTGCTATACATGTATAACAATTTGTAAAGGTAAGCCAACTCTTTTGTCTGGTGTATGTCTTTCAAGGAAATTTGGTCTTTAGACGCAAGGTGTAGAAAGAGCACGGCAAGATGGACCGATAACAATGTATTAGGCTGATAATATATAAACAAAAGACATTTAGGTTGCTGGAAAGTCGAGGACAAGGTGGGTCCAAAACACGAGAGTGTATTGCGCAATGGTTTGACATCAGTTGTGAATAAAAGACGATGTCCCTCTTATTTAAGGTACGACATCCCCACATTTGAAAACACCCTTAACTAATTAACTAATACAGATAAATCTTTGAAAAGCACTATTGCATGCTTAGCGAACCTTAAAGTTAAGTCCTATTCGCGACCGTATTTCTTTATCCATTTAATATATAACTTTAGAGTTCGCTAAGCATGCGTTAATGTTTTTCAAATATTTATCTGTACTTGTTAAGGTAATTGCATCTTTACGACATTGCCTTAACTGCACAGTTAGTCGTATCGGTTCAGTCACCTATATAGGGATTGAATAGATAGCAATGATGCCACCAAAAGACGTATTAAAATGTGGACGAACGCGGTCTCGCAGTGGTGAGCAGAGGTCGAAATGGCTTAGTGGTCAGAGCGCCTGGAGTATTTATCCGGGAGGCGCAAGTTCGAATCCTGCTCGCGACCGTATTCATTTCCACTAAAATGTATAACTTAAAATTAACTAATTTTATTTAATATCGCTTCTAAGCTAGAAGCGATATTAAATTTTTACGATTTATTTAGATGACTTATATGACATAATTTCCCAATTCTGTAAGTTCTGGGTTTGATTGCTGGGTTGAATGTGTTATTGATTATCCTGCTAAGAAATTCTCAGTAGCATCTCGGAGTTGGAAGTTGTACTTGGGAGATAGATAGAGATAACGCTATCGGATAAAAGTGAGTGTACAACAAGATACATCTACTTATTCTTTCAGGGAACACATGCGTGATAATTTGTATGGTATGGATGAATTTAAACCAAGAACATCACTCAAGTGTGCTTGTTTCCTCGCGATATTTTCCTTCACAGTTTTAAGGGAGTGTTAATTGATTTCTAATACGCAAATACTAAACTTCGAAAATCAGGGGCTTGGGTTTCTATTTGCAATCTTTGACTTGTCCTTGCACGACATACCATTAGGCTATCACTGCTTAGAGATTATGGCTGATAATGCTGTTTAATTTTCTTTAATTATAGATTATAACTGTTTTCTATTTATAAATTATCAAGCATCATCATGATTGAGCGATATTTAATATAATTTCCGTAATGTCAAAGATAGATAATGTAATGACCTATAAATACAGCCAACCGACTTCATATGAATGCAATAATTTATCATCTTGAGAGTAATTAAGTGTGTGCTTGTGTAAGAATGAACACAATTCTTTGTTTGGTAATACACTAGTTCTGATTCTAAATAAAGCAGCAAAACTATTAGCAGTATTCCGGACTCCTTCGATAACTATTAGCCGTATCTCTACCAATTAGTGTTTCGACCCACACAGGAACTAGCGAAACGTGGTCATGACGTCATCGCTATCACAAGAGAACCCGCTTTTTCAAAAGGAGAAACTCTTCCCAATTTGACAAAACTTGATTTTCACGATTTATCATACAAAGAATGGATAGAATAACTTTTGGCAGCAGAAAAAGGCAACAAGGAGAATACAAATAATTATCAAAATGGCTTTAAATTAAAGAACCCAGTTACTTAGTTGTCTAAAGCGACAACGCTAAGGGTACCCCCTGCGGGGTACGAGCCTCGGCTTAGGGCGTCGCTTGAGGGAGGACAGCTAGGGACTGGCTGGATCGAACAAGAATCATAATTACTATTATGGGACGAATTTAAAGCTACAGGCTCAGCGGCTACGCGGGCTGGCACGAGCAAGGGTCGGGGAGTATGCTAGCGTCGTGTTCGCACACGTTAAGTACTACAAAATTCATAGGATGCAAACCCTGCAAAATCGATTCATTCGTAAAGCGACAGGCGCCCCATGGTTCATTAGGAACCTCCAACTCCACCTCGATCTCAGAGTGCCCACCATTAGGCAATTCATGAAAAGGGCATCGAAGAAATACTTTGAATCCGCCCCTAACCATCCGAATCCCTTAGTTCTCAGATTAGTAAACTCCGCCGACCACGTCACGCTCTTCTCTGTCCCGATGATAGGATCACTGTAGCTCGAGAGTCTAACAGACACACAAGCACACTGCGACGCGCTCGACCGCCTCGTTATAGACCTTACCGGCGAAGTCCCCGTCCGTCGCGAAATATCTCATCATGTTCGCCCCGACCATTGCTCGAGTCGGCCGGCGCCGAGCCAGTGGCTTTAAATTTGACCCTTAATAATAAGGAAACTGATCTGTGGGGTTACTCTTGAAACTAATACCAAATCCAATCTAATTCCAATATTAAATAGACACTTTTAAAATAAAGCGTAATTTTAAAATAAATTTACCTACATTACAGTTGCCTCAATTTTAAAGCATGTTGTCTTCATATTATCCCGAATTTATAATAATTTTTTAGAAATTTTGGCATTTAAAAGTACGAACTGACATATTTCTAATGTCAATCGAGCGGAATCATTTTCAAGAGTAAGCCCACTGATCCAGCTAGTCCCTAGTTTTCCCCCCAGCAACGCCCTAAGCCGAGGCTCGTGTCCCGCAGGAGACGCCCTTAGTGCTGTGTTGCTTAGTTTGTAGTATTATAAAATATGCTCTAGCTGGAGGCATCAAATTGTCTCGCCATAGCTATTGTTCGGTTACGCAGATCAAACCTCTATGGGTTAACTGCAAGAGGGCATGTACAAGAAAAAAAAAAAAGAATTTTGAAAATTAATCTTGTTTTTAACTTAACTTTTAACTAGTTCTTAGTCTAATATATATAATATAGGTCATAGACAAGTTTGTATAGTTCATAAATCAGTACATTTAATAATATGGGTAGGCCTTCGAAAGACGCTAGGACTTAACAGCAATTGCGATGTGAATGAGTTGCTGGTTTTCGAAGTTCTTCATCAGATCTTCACCAAAAACCTCTAAGGACTACTTGTTCAAATAAAGAAAAAAGATTCAATGAAATCGGTTCGCAACTGGCGAAGACATCGACGGACATACATACAAAAAATGATGAATTGATAACCTCCTCCTTTTTGAAGTCGGTTGAAAATAACTTAGTGTAACTAATTTTGGGTCGGCGCCAATTCCGTGTTGCATTTGATTGTAACTTTAATTTAATGATCTTCGTTGATTGTCTTGTTTGTCGCCGACTCGAAATTACATTATCTATACTCAGTTATTTTTCAATTTTCAGTTTCCTTTTTGTTCGGTTCAATATTTTGTGAAAAAGTGTTTTTTTTTTGTGGCTACATCTACAAAAATAGCTAGGTCTAAAGTTCTCATCAAAATAAATTCAATAAACCCAAACACAAAGAAGTTGCTGTAAGGAGGAGTTCCCTCGACTATCTTTCGTATTTATCATCAGATTAACTCTAGGTTTCCATTATTTTGTAGTGTCATTAAAAAACTTAATTTATGCAATATTTCGACAGAATGAGTGTATATGTGAACAATCAATAATTCCCTATTTTTTCTATTATCCACCCTTAGGGTTGGACTTCAGGCGACCAACTTGGGAGTACCCCAAATCCAATAAAAAAAAAAAACATCAAAATACTCTGCAAAAAATTATGAGTGGTCATGCATAAAAAATATATACATATACATATATACGCGTCAAATTGAGAACCTCCTCCCTTTTTTTCATCGGTTTAATATTATAACATCCGTAAATAATAGAATTTCAGTTAATTTCATTCATGGCCATTACAAATTACACGTTATCTTTCATAGCTTGTATTTTCTGACCAATGTTTTAAAAATTTGTCCTTAATACTCGAAGGACCAATATAATGTTATAATTATAGTAAATCCAAAATGTCTTCAGTTTCAGCTATTGTCCAAATATAGTGAAACTGGGTAAGCTGGTTCGTGACGAGCCAATGCGTCCGCTAAATCGCACTGTGCGGTTGATAGAGCACGTTCTTCGTCACGGAGGCGCGAGACATCTGCGCGCGCCCACTGCCAATATCTCTTGGGCTCAGTACCTTGAACTAGAACTCGTGTTTATTTTATTGACAGGACTTTTGGTGACTACGACAGCTTTAATTAAGATTGAAATAATGTTTCAAGTACCAAGACAAAACGTGCTTGAAGTATTCAGGTGGTGAATTAGAAGACAAAGATATGAGTGATGTAATGCCTCATTGATCTAATGGTCCCAAGCGCGGCTACTGAGTATTAGGTCTCGGGTTCGATTCCCGGGTCGGGCAGTGTTATTGAGTTTATCTGTTAGAAAATTCTCAGTAGCAGCCTGGATTTTGAATTGTGCCTGGTAGATGGCAATAGCTTCACCACTTATTACATGGGACTTAATAACAGCATTGGAGAAATGTGGGTGTACAATTGTGTACACCTCTGCCTACCCCTTCGGGGAATTCTAGCGTGATAATTTTATGTTATAAATACGCGCGTGGTACTTGATCATTATATTATTGCCGAGTTATTTTAAAACTACGATATCTCCGAAGATATTTATTGAAATCAAATGATGTAAAGGGCAATTTTGTTTAAAATTAAATACTTGTGATGAATAAGGTATTTATTTGGATAAGGATTAGTATCATGTTTAAAAAAACACCTTCGCAATTAATGCATTATTTTAAAACCAATTTGCTAACCATAAAATAGGTTATAGTGAGTCAACCTTAAAAGATAGACATATGCTGTCGCGTACTTTTTTTTTGAACTTTTAAAGAGGAATAATTCTGTCATACATCATTATTGCGTCTCGTAACTTTAACCGTTAACGCAGCGTTTGCAACGGAAGCTCTTAAAAAGAATATTTTTTCTCGTTTTTGCAACATTTTTCATTGATGCTCCGCTCCTCACGGTCGTAGCTTGATGTTATGCAGTAGTAGCCTTCTTCGATAAATGGACTATCAAACACAAAAAGTTTTTCAATTCGAACCAGTAGCTCCTGAGATTAGCGCGAAGCAAACAAACAAACAACCTCTTCAGCTTTATAATATTAGTATGGATATTGATTTTTTTTTTGTACATGTTAAGGCCATGTAATTCCTATATTAATTTAAAAAAATCATGGAAACATTTAAAATAACGAACGAACGGGGCTCGAACCCACGACCCTTGACATTCTGTGTCATCACTCTACCAATTGAGCTACCGTGTCAGTATTATGTAGTTCCTTATAGTAGTCGGGAGTTAAAAATAGAATCAGCGACCGCGGCCTTGACTACACGAATAACATTTTC
This sequence comes from Xylocampa areola, assembly GCA_935421205.1. Lineage (NCBI taxonomy): Eukaryota > Metazoa > Arthropoda > Insecta > Lepidoptera > Noctuidae > Xylocampa > Xylocampa areola. The sequence goes on from OW285223.1 coordinate 9,726,558, forward strand.
TTTGTGATATGAATCTGCAGGTAGGTCTGCAGGCAATTCTCGCTAACTAATACACTTGAAAAAGCTTCAGAGAGGCCTTTGCCCGAACAGGAACAGTATAAGCTAAAAAAAAGCTATTTACTGTGAAAATTGCCATAATATCTATGATTAATATAATCTCAGACGATTATAATAATGAGACAAATTAAGTTGTATATTATTGGCGTTCTTACCGTCAGACACGCGTCATTTCTGTATGACACCGGTTACCGGTATTACATATGATGGCAATAGAAACAAGTTCGACCTATAAAAAGGTACAGATCACTTCGCACTATTCAGTTTATCTTCGTCAGTTTACTGAAGTGAGTGCGTGTGTGTAGACATGTCCGGACTTTTGTATTTTATCGTGTGTTTAAGTGTAGTTATAAATACAAATGAAGGAGCCAAAATATTGGGAGTGTTTCCAATTCCATCTATCAGTCACCAGGTAGTTTTCCGTGCTCTGACTCTTGAACTTGTCAGGCGAGGGCATGAAGTCACGGTCATCACGACAGATCCCGCTTTTCCTGAAGGAGGAGGACCAGCCAATTTGACAGAAATTGATCTCCATGATTTATCATATGGGATATGGGCAGAAACATATATGAAAGCATCAAAAGGGAAAGAAGCTGATTTGATATCGGACTTTGATATAATTTTCAATTTACTTCCAACAGTATTTGATCACCAGCTAGGAAGTAAAACGATGCAAGATTTTCTTCGTGATAAAGACAGAAAATTTGATTTAGTAATGACAGAATCTTGTATGAGACCATCGGCAGTATTTGGTCATGTATATAAGGCACCTTTAATCTTATTCAATTCTTTTGGGGCTTTTCTTGATAATAATCAAGTAATCGGAGCACCTATTCATCCTATTCTCTATCCTACTAGCATTGTTAGAAAACTTAACAATCTGTCGATGTGGGATAAACTGTGGGAACTGTATTATTTCTTTATGATAGAAAAGATGCATAACGATAATTACATCTTAGAGAACAATGTGGTGAAAAAACATTTCGGACCTGACACGCCTTTAATTCAAGAGATTCATAATAATGTTTCAATGCTTTTTCTGAATATGCATTCAGTATTTGAAGGTAATCGACCCGTGCCTCCGGCCGTGATATACATGGGTGGTCTGCACCAGAAACCTGACAAGGAACTGCCAAAAGTAAGCGTTCTTTCGTTGATATTGGAATTATTAATAAAGTATAGATAATGTGGTGGTTAAAATAATATTATTTTGGTTTTAGGACCTCAAATCGTATTTAGATTCTTCCAAAAATGGTGTTATTTACATTAGTTTTGGTACGAATGTGGATCCATCTTTGTTACCTCCCGAGAAAATCCAAACGATGGTGCGAGTAGTGTCTAAATTACCTTACGATATCCTGTGGAAGTGGAACAAAGACGAACTGCCTGGACGCACCGAGAACATCAGAATATCCAAGTGGCTGCCGCAGTCAGATCTACTCAGTGAGTAATAGCAGAATAAATGCCTTTTAATTGATTAACGTATCAATGTATTTTTCATATATTTTATATTGTTTGTTGATTACGCGATTGGGTATTTACTTTTAATTTGCGGATGTATTTGCTAAAAAGAAACAGCTGAAATAAAAAATATAGCTTTTTCGTTGGTCTAGTAAAGGCAAGCGCGATTGCAAAACGATGGTCCTGGATTTGATTCCCGGGTCAAACAAAGTGATGTGTGTGGGTTTTTGTGTTAGGTCATTCTCTCAGATGGCAATAGGCTCATCACTTAGCACAATGAACTTAATAAAAGCCTTAGCAAAATGTGCACAATTGTGTAGATGTATGCGTAGCCCTTCGGGGAATACGCGCGTGATGCTGTTATATTAATAAATGCTTAAAAAATCACTAGTTTCGTTTCCTGGTCAATCCGGTCGCAATACAAACAGTTTTCGAACAGTAATTTGTTATCTTATTCTAATAAAATGACGTATGGTCAGCGACAAAACATCATATACACATCATAATCTAACTCACATCTAAATTAAGAAAAAATGTCTTAGCCCAGTTACTATCCATTTTACAGAACATCCTAAGGTCAAATTGTTCGTGACACAAGGAGGTCTACAATCAACGAACGAAGCTATAACTGCAGGAGTACCTCTAATTGGGATGCCCATGTTAGGTGACCAGTGGTATAATATAGAGAAATATGAGACCCACAAAATTGGAATCAGATTGGACATGGAAACGCTTACAGAAGAAAAGTTTGATAAAGCAATTAAAACTATTCTTGGAGACGACAGGTTGGTTTAATTATTTTTACCAGAAAATCTAATTTCACTAAAATAATAAATAAAACGTAGATTCAAGCTGATGGCTGATGGCTTATACTTTTTCTTTCTTTCTTTCTTTCCTTTGCCCCGCTAAGACTACTGTAGAGACTATCAGAGATTAAAATGTCATGTTTTAAACAATTAGCCTGCTTAAATAAAAAAACTTGTTCATAATTTCAGATTTTGTCCTTTTACACGTTTGACTGATTTTGGTCCTTTTGACCAATTTTGGTATTCGACTTTGGATTTTATCCTTTTAGTTGCTCTGCAGAACCATAAAATTTTTTATATTTAAATTTCAGCTATCGGCGAAATACTGAAAAATTGTACAGACTGATTACTGATAAGCCTATGTCTTCATTGGAAAGTGGCGTGTGGTGGACAGAGTACGTGCTGCGTCACAAAGGCACGTCACATCTGCGGTCACCGGCTGCCAACATGTCGTTTTCAGAGTACTTTGAACTTGAACTAGTACTTTCTGTATTGGCAGCGCTGTTGTCCGGATTGATAGTATTTATTCTTATTCTACGTTCACTATATTATTTTATATGTAGCAAAATTTGTGGAAGTAAAGTTGCTTCAGTTAAAAGTAAACGTAGTTGATAACATAAGTTATTAGTAAATAGTCGAATTGTAATTTTTAATAGAAAAACACTGTCTTTATTGTTTAATTAAGTGAAAAGGGTATTTAAAAAGGAGATACTAATATTTAGATAGAACAATTATTATTCCTAATAAAGTAAATTATAGTGTAATAGAAATGTATAGGTAAGTAATAATTTAAATTATAAGAGAATTTATCTTCATTTTAGATATTTAATAATATAATTCAATGCCTTCTCTGTATAAGAAGAGGATCTTACCCTGTAGTGAGGCACTAATGAGCAGTTTGTTTTTATATAATAATATAAATATATATTTTGCTGTCCAGGTGTATAAGAATTGCTGGTAGTGTTATCGGTAATAGATTTTATGCGAATAATGACATAATTGGTTTATACATTTTGAAATGTATTAAAACATGCGAAGTCAATGCTAAATTTATATTATTTTGTTCGATAATAAATTACGACCGTTGGTGAGAGTTTTACTCACGTCCCTTAGAACAGTACTTAGGGGAACTTGAAGTAGCCCCGGATTCATGCTCGACCGCGGTTGTATTTCTCGATTCATTTAATATATATATATAAACACATCAACACGGTCTAGGGATATTTTTAAAAAGCGAATTACTATCAATATGTTAATTATTTATATGACATGTATATATTTAAAAGATACGTTATTTAATATTCTACCATTTTCTAGTAATGGTTAAGGTACTTCGATTAAAATTTCAGGATTTTATGGAAAAAAAATGAAGCATAGACGGAAACCGTATATGAATTAACTTTTAATTTATGAGTAAAAACTGAAAAAAATAGAAAAATCATTTAATTTGTGTTTATAAACTTGAAGTTAGTAGTCTGAGAAAGCGCCCATGATGTTCATAACACATCGGCAACGATTCGGCATGCTCAGAACAAGGTTGTCAATGTCTTGCTGCGGAATATTGTCCCATGTCCTTCTGAGGTGCGCAAAAAGTTGATCTTCTGTAGCCAGATTTTCAGGAACTTCCTTCAGAGCTCTTCTTTGCAGTATATCCCACGCATGCTCAATGGGATTTAGATCTGGCGATTGAGCAGGCCAGTCTAAGGCCCTAACATTGTGTGTATGTAACCAAGCTGCTACCGCTCTCGCCGTGTGTGCCCGGGCATTGTCGTGCATGAGCAGGAAATCTTGCCCCATTTGTGTTCTGTGGGGCAAGATTACGGGCCCCAGCACCTGTTGGACGTATCGTTCTGCCGTCATATTGCCCCGCACCCAAACGAGATCCGTCCGTCCTCCAAGACGAATTCCTGCCCAAACCATAATTGTTCCTCCTTGGTATGGGTGAACTTCCTGAGGGTTCTGAAGACGGCTCCATCGTCCAGGAACTCGCCAAACACGCGTCCTTCGTGAATCTGGATGGAAGCCGAACCTGGATTCATCCGTGAACAGCACATTGGACCATTGTTCACGGCCCCAGTCCACGTGGTTCCGAACCCATTCTAATCGTCGTCCACGATTGCCTCTCCGTAAAGGTGGGACCCGGAGTGGTCTACGAGAGCTTAGATTGCTTTCATGCAGTCGCCTTCTTACAGTTTGGTCACTCACAAGCACTTGGTGTTCCACTCGCAGCCTTTGGACCAATTGAGTCGCCGTTGCATTTGGTTGAGCTCGCGCAGTAATTTGCAAAAATCGGTCTTGTCTGGGGGTAGTGATGCGACTTGGCACCCGGTGCCTCTCCGCTACTTCACACACAATAGTGGCACAATAGCGTGGCCACAATCTTGAAATTACATTTTGGTGGGTCCCTATGGCCTCAGCAAAATTACGCTGAAGAGACCCAGCTTCCAGCATTCCCACAGCTCGTAACATCTCCGCCCTCGTCAAATGTTGGCGTTGCATGGCTACAATACCTCAATTTTAACTTTATCTTTCGTTTAAAAATGAAAAAAATCTGTAACTAAATGTAATTCGTATTGTTTTCTAAATTTCGCACAAATGAAAATTCCCTCTCCTACACATCAAGACATTTTTATGCCACCGAAACAAAAGAATTTTCAAAAATTTGAATTTGGAATTAGTCTGAGATAAATTACAAACAAATCGGTGTATAAAAGATTCCAATGCGGCCAGTACTTTTCGAGTTATTTAATTGAGTATGAAATATCCCTAGACCGTGTTGATGTGTGTATATATATATATTCTGAAATTAATTGTTCTACAGCATTATCAATTTACACATTTCCTGTTATCTTAATGATAATAATTATATATTCTTAAGAAGTTTTAGGGTTTTCGTGTACATAAATGTTTTACACAAACTATGTGTTTCAATTTAAGCTTTGTTTGATAAACTTCTATCGTGGTATTATGTATGTTATCGCTAATTGGAAATGTAAATATATACTATTCAAAATAAAATTTTCCATTGAATATCATTTACTGGCTACGCAACATCATCACAAATTAGTCGGTTACTATACTAGTTGTGGTTGGTCTGTGGATGGGTGACCATTATATCTTCCAGCCATAAGATAGGTATCGTGTCGATCAGAAACTGGTGTCCAAAAATGTCATATAGACAGTCACTCAATTAAGAATACTGATATTAAGGTGCCTCTGGTTAGACTGGATTAATGAATTATTACTGGAAGCTGACTGTAACGTAATTGGAAGAAGATATAATATTATTTAAATATGATATTAATTAAAAAATTATAAAGCAGGCCTGCCATTTTTAAAAATCTTAAAAAAAACCTGCCGGGATTATGTAAGGATTTTAAGGATACCATATACATCGAATCGGATCAGTCGTTTAGAATTTATGGTGGAGTAACTCACATATTTACATAAATACCTACATGAACCTTAAAAATATAACACTCCTTTTTTGGGCAGTCGAGTAAAAAGGATAGCCACAAATGAGTTTATGTTTCATATTTATGTTATGTCTGCCTTAAATGTCCTTTGCGGGAAAGAGAACTAAAGAGAAATTATCCTAGATTATTACTGACTTAAAAGATCCATATCACATTCTCTATTAGGTATCAGTGTGTCTTCATCGTTTAACTCACTTAAAATAAAAAATAAAAAACCGCTAGTCCCGAAGCTTTCATCATAAGAGATGTAATGAGAGACTTTACTATAATATGGTTCGAGCTTGATATGGATGCCAGTTCTTCTAAACATTGTCGATGCTAGAGGCTAACCACTCAAAGACAACTAAAGACTGTAATACAATACCTAATTTTAATTTAACTGTAAGTATAGCGCCTTCTTTTTTTGAAACCCATAAACTTTTGGTCCTTAGTAGCGAATGCTTACCAAAAATAATAACATAAAACATAGATCTGAACTTTAAATTTACAGTTCTGACAGTAGTATTTAAATAGAAGAAGGAAATATTATTGTTACGTTAATACAAATCACTTAAATTTAATTATACTAGACTAAAAACAGTAGCACCAAAAAATGCGAACCGACATGATCAAATGACCGTGAAACTTTTTTTTATCAAACAACTATTCTACTAATAGTTTTACACTGCCACGAATATTAATATCGGGTCGGGCAAAGTATTATTGGATTTTTCTGTTAGGAAAGTCTCAGTAGCAGCCCGGAGTCAGGAAGTTGGTGGTGTGACAATCCCGTGCTTCGAGGAGCACGAAAAGCCGTCGGTCCTGCGACTCGTCTTTCTCCGGTCACGTCGCATTGCTGTCCAGTCAAAATATGCGAGTGAAGGAAAAGGGAGTGTACCTGTGTTTGCGCATACACTTGTGCACTATAATATCTCTCTGCATACTTGTACTACTAATCTCCATGGAGATACGCCGCCGTGACCGAAATACGGTCTGGAGAAGTATTAATATTATATGAAATGGGGTTGAGTTTACAAGTTTGAATGAGCTACTTTTGCTGTTCAAATAAATTTACCTGACACGAATATTTGTATAGTATCAATCCCACTATTGGCAAGACGATCAACTATCCTTTAATTGCTTTGGCTGGGGTATGTGTTTGACAAAACATTGCTCGTGTCCCGCATGGAGTGGAAAAACGATGGTAAGAAGATTCTGGAACCCGAGTTGACCCCGAGGGCCTGAGGACCCATTCCTTATCTCATACGTATGTCAGTATTTGTTAGGGAAAGCAAATCTGGACGAAATTTTCGGTTCATAAGGAAATCACATCTGGATGAAATTTAGTTAATGCCTAGTTAATCGTGTCGGTTCATAAGGAAATCACATCTGGACAAAATTTAGTTAACTGCGAAGTTAATCGTGTCGGCGGTGTCGGGTCATAAGGGAATCACATCTGGACGAAATTTTGTTAACTGCGAAGTTAATCGTGTCGGTTCAGACACTGTGCACAGACTAAAAAAATCTCAATAACGTGCGTAATAAGACGTGCTAATATAAAAATTCAGAATGGTGAACAGAGGTCGCAATGGCTTAGGGGAACGGGAGTAAATCGTTCATCTCTCGATATATAATTACAAATCTATTAATAATAGTTGTAAATTATGATAACGATGCCCCGACTAACACATTATGTTCTAATAATGAACGCTATTAACTTTAACTATTAACGCATTAAATTTTAAGCAACTAGTAGCAGAACTTATTTACTAGCTTCTTGCATCGCATACACCTCCCACGTTTTTGTTTATGCACCACCCCATGGTTGACTGGTAGAGAATGCCTAAGGCATTAAGTCCGCCTTTGTACATACTGTGCATAAAGAATAAATAAATAAATACACTGCCCGCACTGGCATGGGCCGGACCCCACCATCGATCATCCGCACAAGTGAATCCTCCGACCTTGCACGCCACCCACTTATAAAATTGTTTTCCCTAATAATGCTTACACCGTATTTATTTTATACAAAGCATGATATCTCATCAGTACTCCAAATACGGAGACTTTCTTATCTAATTACCTAATATGTAGTATCACTTCTCGCTTCTTAGTTTACTTTTATGATTACGACTTATTTAGATCACTTATATGATAGGCCCCATTTGTCTAGCGGTACTGGGCTTAATTCCCAAGTCGGGCGAAGTGTTACTGGATATTCTCGGTAGCATGAATTAGGAATTGTGCCCGGTGCATAGCAATATGTTCATCGCCTAATACATGGGAAAAAATAACGGCAAATGTACAGCATGCAACAGGACACATCAGTTAAACACTTTAAGAAATACAGGCGTGATGCTATATGACGATATATAATATATAATATTTCACAGATGATGACTGATACTGCTGTTTCATTTCAATTATAAATGACAACTCTTTTCCTGTTTCTTAAATTAATAAACATCATGATGATGACGATATTATCTTGCGAGAGATTAAATTTCAAAGAGACTGCAATGTCAAAGATAGATAATGTAATGACCTATATAAACAGCGAAACCAGTTTATGTACCTACAGTAGTTTATCATCTTCAAAGTTATTAAGTGGGTGTGTGTCAAAATGAACGCAATTTTGTGTTTGGTTATGTGTTATATATTAGTTCTAAATCCAAGTGAATCAGCAAAAATATTAGCAGTATTCCCTATTCCTTCGATTAGCCACCAAGTAGTGTTTCGTCCACTAACACAGGCACTGGCAAAGCGTGGTCATGACGTCACTGTCATCACAACAGATCCCGCTTTTAAAAAAGGAGGAACTCCTCCCAATTTGACAGAACTTGATTTTCACGATTTATCATACAAAGCATGGACAGAAGAATTTTTGACAGCAGAAAAGGGTAACAAGGGTGATCTTTTAGTGGAATTTGATTTACTACTGAGTTTAATGATAAAAGTAATTGATAATCAATTGAAGACTGAAGTGATGCAGAATTTCTTACAAGATAAGACCAAACATTTTGATTTAATACTAGCAGAGGCTTGTGCAAGACCAGCATTAGTATTTTCTCATGTGTATAAAGCGCCTGTGATCTTAGTCAGCTCATTTGGAGCTATTTTTGATAACTTTGACGTTGACCCACACATCCTATTCTCTATCCTAGTGTGCTTAGTAGACGAGTTTATAATCTAACAATATGGGAAAAATTAACAGAATTGTACTACAATTTCATGATAAAAAGAATGAATAATAAAAACGTTGTGCCTGAAAATAATATGTTGAGATCACATTTTAGACCGGACCTACCTTCACTTCTAGAAATGTATAATAATGTTGCAATGTTCTTCTTGAATATGCATCCAATGTTAGAAGGTAATCGACCAGTGCCACCATCAGTAGTATATATGGGTGGCTTACACCAGAAACCTTACAAAGAACTGCCAACAGTGAGTATCCTTGATATAATATTAGAATTACAATAGTATGGCATACCATGGCCTGTCCTGTAGTAGGAGTACAGGTTGCATAGCATGGCACGCCATTATTAACGACATTATCCGCCGGGCTTTTGCTACCGCCGGCGTACTAGCTGTTTTAGAGCCCAATGGTTTGGTACGTGATCATGGCAAGAGACCTGATCGCATGACGTTATTACCTTGGAAGTTGGATAGTCGTTTGATGTGGGACGCAACATGGGTCAACAGCCTTGTCCCATCACATCTTTCAAGATCAGCTGGCTTTACTAGCGCCGATGCTGCAGCTGTATCAACCCTCAAACGATGCAAATATAACAACCGTGTCGGCTGTTATAACTTTGAGCCGTTTGGGGATGAAACTGACTGGTCGACGGTTCACGTGACCGCTGGCTTGTTTCTCGGTCAGAGAATTAGCATTATCTACCGTTCAAAGAGGTAATGCTCCCAATATTCTGGGCGCTTTACCAGATGGTAGCGCTGCAGAGGAATACTTCAACACCTAAAATACTTTTGTTTTAATTTCATAATTATTTTGTTCGTATATGAATAAGTTGAGTAGGTTATTTTAAATAGCATAGATTTAATCCGAATCTTTGTGTTTAAGGATCTGAAATCGTTTTTAGATTCCTCTAAAAATGGCGTAATATACATCAGTTTTGGAACAAATGTAGACCCTTCTTTGATAGCCCCTGAAAAAATACAAGCCATGGTAAGAGTATTTTCTCGACTTCCTTACGATGTCCTATGGAAGTGGAACAAAGATGAACTGCCCGGACGGAGCAATAACATTAGAATATCCAAGTGGCTACCGCAGTCAGACCTACTGAGTAAGTGAAATTGATAATTATTTTAAACCACCGCATGTTCAAAATCAGAATTTTAATAATTTACTGGCTATATTTTTCGCTGAACATCCTAAAGTCAAGATATTTATAACGCAAGGAGGTCTACAATCTACAGATGAAGCTATAACAGCTGGAGTACCTTTAATTGGTATTCCAATGTTAGGTGATCAATGGTACAATGTAGATAAGTATGTTCACCACAAGATTGGAATAAGACTTGATATGGATATGCTTACCGAAGAAACACTCAAAACTGCAATATACACCATCATTAATGATACAAGGTAATTGTTTAAGTATTTGTTCCTTTAAGAACTATGATGCCATATTCAAACCCAGTTCTTTCTGTTGAACGTTTTAACATAAAGTGCCCAAGTGGCCAAGCCAGAATTTTACAGACATATTTTGAACTCTGGGCCCATTTGACCAAATTATCAAAATAATATATAAATTTTAGTAAAACCAAAAATGTTTTAATTTTCAGCTATCGTCAAAATATAGTGAAACTTGGTAGCTTGATTCATGATGAGCCAATGAGACCGCTAGATCGCGCTGTGTGGTGGATAGAACACGTTCTTCGTCACGGAGACGCGAGACATCTGCGCGCGCCCGCTGCCAATATCTCTTGGTATCAGTACCTTGAACTTGAACTCGTCTTTATTTTATTGACAGGGCTTTTAGTGCCTTTGATAGCATTCGTTATGGTTGTCTATTTCATTTACAATAACGTTTTGAGACATTATGTTTCAAGTAAGAAGATAAAACGTGCTTGAAGAATTCTTGTGTGCAAAGGAGTAAAGTATATGACTTTAATATCTAATAATATTATGTGATAAATACAATTTAAATTAATTAATATTGTTTCCGCCTCTGCTCTTTTTGAGGCTTGTATCACGAATCATCTATTACAATTATTCTAAATCAACAAGCTGAAGTGAGACTGACACTTGAGTTAATAAAAACGGAAAATGTAAATTATAACTAGTATTAAATAAAATAGCTTTTAACGGTATTCGTGGAAATTTATTACATTGGTTTTCTTCCTACATTACAAACCGTTGTCAAAAGGTCGTCATCAACGGCTACCAATCAGGTACTATCCAGGTGACTTCTGGAGTCCCACAAGGCTCAATTCTTGGTCCTCTCTTATTTATTATATTTACCAATGATATCGGAAACTGTCTCTCTAATACCAAGTACCTTTTATATGCAGATGACCTTAAAGTCTACAAAGTCATCGTATCAATGACTGTTTACTCTTTCAACAAGACTTGAACAGACTGACTGACTACTGCCACAGTAATAAACTCCAGCTTAGCATTCCTAAATGTAATTACCGAAACTTCACTAAAATTACGTATATTATCAGTCACGGTTATACCCTTTGCCATATTCCCCTTAGTAAAGTTAACTCTAAAAGAGATCTTGGTATAATAATTGATTCCAAACTTTGTCTTGACCTACACATTGTCAACAAAGCATATCAGCTTTATGGATTTATTATGAGATCTACCCACGATTTTAAAAGAACCGCATCTTATATACTGCTGTACAAAACCTTGGTTCGTTCACAACTGGAGTACGTTGTCCCAATTTGGAATCCAGAAGGGAATAATAATAAATATGTAGAAATGTTAGAAAACGTCCAAAGAAAATTCTTACGTGCTATGCACTATAGATGTTATAGATCCTATTTACCGTATGACAAGTTGCTCAGCAAATACAAACTTATAACCCTTTCTTCTAGACGTAAATACCTCAAAGCCATATTTCTGTTTAAAATCATTCATAACAAATTTGATTGCATAGATCTTAATAAAATGTTGTGTTATGCAGTTCCGAGAACCGTTCACAGGCGACAGGTGTGTGCAGGCAAACTTTTCGCAGTGAACCATTGCAGGTCAAACATTGGTTATCATAATCGCTCACCTGTTCGCCGTATGGTTGACACTTATAATAAGACTTTCGAACATGTAGATATCTTTGCGTGCTCTCTAGTTAAGTTCAAGAGTCTTATACTTAAGTCACTGTTAGACTAACCTTCAAATCATCTCAAATAGTATGTACCTATATTAAATTGCACCCTAGCGACGTAGTCATTATATCTACTTTATCATGAATAACGCTGTGGACAGCGCTGTGGGCTGCATTATTACCACTTAGTGTATACACCTGTATTATTAATTGTAATATCTTATAATGTGACTGTGTGCTGTCCCTTTTTAATAAAATAATCTATACTTATAATAAAATTGTAACTCGAGAGCCTGAAAATTTCAAAGTCTCTTTTTCTTTTTTTTTTCTTTCGTAATGTGTTATTTAATCGATTCTACTGCCAAATCTGTTGTTTTTAAAATTTGAGTATTTTTGTCTATTTGTATGTCCGAGGTTGGCGTCCAAACCAAGAAAAAGAAACAACTGAAAATTTGTAAAAAATATCGTCAAAAGCCGGGTCAACTTATAGGCTATTCAATATTGCGCATTTCCTCAAGGGAGCTGAGCAATGATGTTAAACATCTCACACTCAGAATCGAAAATGGATGGATTTCAATAAAAATGGCGCTGTTGTATAGCTTATCAAAAATGATAAGCACTGCAAAAGGTATCATTGCGCTTTATCACATGGGGACCAAGCATTTACCGGTTTTGTATTTTGATTAGTAGATTGTGAATGCCTATTTTTGCAATATTGTCAACTGAGTAATTAGTTACATACCGTACATAGGAGACTGGCACAGTGTAAGTATGACGATCGAATCCCGGTACAGGATATATTATTTTTGCATATTTTTAATTTTGATAATACAAGGTTTATCTGTTATTTCGAAGCAAAACAACGTTATTTTAGTTTTTCGTGTCCTTTTGTAATATAAACCCACTTTTTATGTGTTTCTTTTGCTGTCTCATATCAATATGGAAGCACAGTGAAGATGTTACACGTTAGCGTTATGTAAAATTTTTATCAATCAGATCTCATCATTAATCATGCTACTTCTTTCCATAGAAAATAAATTTTTAAACTCTGTCATAAATTATAAAAAAAAATGTTTTCTTTTTTAGTTACTTTTTTATCAAAAATATATGTACGTTTGGCCACCAACTCGCCTGATGGTAAGCGACGGTGTGGCCGAGGATGGCGCACGTATATCAAGAATAAATCTATTCACTCTTATGTAAAGTGGATAGATTTTCGGACACCGATAGTTGGGGAGTTGATGCAACTGTCCACTCCCACAACGGCTTCGACCGATGGATGGTAAACAGCCATGGTCGAAGCCTCCCACCAGTTGTGTTGCCTTTTTTTTATGTGGAGAAATGCCCTCGCATACCGCTCTGACACGGGGAGACAGAGCGGTTATGTGGGACTCGAAGCCCCTAAAACTCCACAGTATACCTCCTCAGCTGCTTGAGGGCGGGACGCGGGAAAGCTCTCGCACATAACCGTGAACCCGCCCGCAGCCGTCCGTTGCCGGACTCTCTCTCACGACACACCAAACGGATGGCGTGCCGCAACCACCATGGAGACCATGTGCAATGGGCGCCAGACGACCCCGTGTCCGGACGCCCAAGGTCCCCTGCGACGGGTCAGGTCTGTGGCCCCGCCGCCTGCCACTACGGCCGCAGAGGATAGGGAGAGCGGCGCCTCGCTATACCGGCACTCCTCTTCCCCTGCGGCCCCAACGCGTCCGCCATCTAACGGTAGCGACCCCGTCAAGGCTGCGGAAGGTAGGGAGAGCGGCGCATCGGCATACCGGTTTTACACCAGTAAGGGGCTACGTGTAGGGATTCCTGTCCCACTGTAGATATGTCATTCTGCATTACGTCTAAAGCTGGGTAGCAGTTTTGTTAAACGTATCGCAATGGCAATCTAAAACAGTATTGTTTTGTAAAGCAGCTAGAGATTTTGTAAAACAGCAGATTCTACAATCCATCTGCGACAGATATATATGAACAGCGCGTTGAGTAGGTCTACCCATGTTCACTTCCGATAAATCAGTTATGGTACGCAAGATTCACTAAAAAGTAAGAAATAAAATAATTTTTAACAAAAAAAAGAACCGACTCCAAAAATCTTTCTGTTAAGTAAAATTGCACTAAAAAGTTATAAAATAATTGCATTATTTACTTACTACAATTTATATAAAAATATTTTTTTAATTTTAGAGGATTCTGAATAAATCAATTTATTAGGACAATAATATACAATTATTATTATTTTTGGAGTCGGTGCCAGTAAAGGATAATAAACGTGTAAGTACATTCATGAAGTAGCGTATTACGTTCGCTTTAGGCAGTTGTTGTGTTCATTTGTAAATAGGTTCAATTAGGTATAATACATTATCGTAAAAATAATTAAGGTTAATGTATCTTTAAATATACTTTGCAAATTTTAGGAAACTTCCTTAATATTTTTAAAGTTTGTCTGGCACCGACTCCAAAAATAAATAATAATTGTATATTATTGTCCTAATAAATAGATTTATTCAGAATCCTCTAAAATTAAAAAAATATTTTTATGTAAATTGTAGTAAGTAAATAATGCAATTATTTTATAACTTTTTAGTGCAATTTTACTTAACAAAAAGATTTTTGGAGTCGGTTCTTTTTTTTGTTAAAAATTATGTACTGAAGCTTCACCAAAAATAAAATTCCTACAAGAGCCATGGCGTGTTCTATACTTGGCATCATAAATTTATCTTTTACGATGTTTTAGAAGCTTCAACAGTTGAAGTCGATCGATGTCTATTATCAACAAATGGGACTGAAAACTTAATGGACCATCCGATGCACGAAAAGGTTAAATGAAAATGCTGCAGTTAGCGTCATCATTACCCCATCCAATAAAATACCGTGTGAAACATTGCTTAACCTCAACGAATGTTTACTAAGCGGAGATTGGGACAGACTATCAGTACCTGCATCTTGGGCATTCGTTTTATAGATCGGGTATTAAATGTTGGAAAAATAAACAACAAGCCAGACCCAAGCTCTACTAAAAACTCCATTATAGAACTCAACAACACATTTTTCGACCTGGTGATCAAACCCAAGACTTACCTACACTTATACTCACTTGCAACCACTAGACTAATAAGTCAGTTTTTCTAAGATTCTCTTTACACTGCACAAGATTGATTACCATTAATATTTTCATTTTTAAATGAAAATGCTGTGACAGAAACTGAAAATAGTATATAGAATCGGGAATACTCCCGACTGAATGTATCAGTAACGGCGGCTTATCAAATGTGTCGGTCATACTATTGGGAAAAAGAAAATAACGTAAGATCATCTTTGTCGCATCTAGCTTTCAGCTGGTTGTACTGCTGCCGAATTCGTTCATCATCCGTGTTCCTCAATAAATATATATCTGTTGGTTTTCAAGGCTCAAGTGAATAGTTATTTAGTGGTCAAGCGTGTTCCATCGTCAATTACATCATTGCTTATAATCAGGCGAGTTAGCGGTCAAACGCAGGCCCATTGAGAATAAGTAAAAATCTAATTGATTAGTGGAATCCTAATATTGCATCGTATAATCTACACCACTTCAAAAGCTATATCCGACAGCTGATATAGCGCCTCCGCATATCTGCAGACAAGTCGCGTATGCTTTGGAAAAATCCAAGCAGGAGTCACACCCTACACACATACTGTAAGATGGCCAGTTAACAGCACAAACCTAACCACCTAACAAGCCAGGCACATTTACTTAAAATTGACCAAGGCAGTGTCAGGATGTCCAGTCGAGGCTCACCGCAAAACTGTGGCTAGGGACTTTTCCACCACCCGCTAAGAAATTAAGCAAAAACTGAACCTACCTGAAAAAAAATTTGGACACACCAAGTGTGGATCTAGGCAAACAAATATTTAAAATTGTACCATCGACATGAAGATGAAGAAACGTTTATTAATTATATTGTAAATTAATCCTAATCCGGATAAATACTCCAGGCGCTCTGACCGCTAAGCCATTTCGACCTCTGCTTACTACCGCGAATTCGCATAAAATCTGTACGACATTGTATTAACTGCAAAGTTAGTCGTGTCGGTTCGGTCACCTGTATAGGGACTGAATAGATAGAAGACGTATTAAAATGTGGAAGAACAATTCGCGGTAGTGAGCAGAGGTCGAGATGGCATAGCGGTCAGAGCGCCTGGAGCATTTATCCGGGATGCGCAGGTTCCAATCCTGCTCACGACCGTATTCTTTTTTCCACTAAAATTTATAACTTAAGAGTTTGCTATGCATGCATTAATGCTTTTCGAAGATTTATCTGTATGAGTTTGGGTTGCTAGGGCAACTGTCAAGTATCTAAAAAGTCACGGCTGTCTGTATAAGGGTGGCGTCAATGAGGATAGACAAAAATAGATAATGCAACAATTATAACCAAAAAAGGGGTAAAAGAAGGGGTGGAGGGTCTGACATCAACGAACGGACCTTCTCAAAAAAGGCAGGTTAATAAACTAAGCCATCGAGCATGCATTCTTCATGTATGTAAGATAAAATCTATAGTTTCTGCCTACTGGAATGGGAATCAGGTGTGAGTTGGTTTGTATGAATAATTGAAATCTTAGTTTGGCGTCAAGATTACTTTGACGTGAGCAAAGCCACGGGTACAGCTAGTAATAAAATAAAATAACAATATTTCTATACATATAATAAAAGTGTAAAGGATCGCTGTCTGTACATGGAAGATAGAAAATATTATTGGGACCTTTATCAACGCAAATAGCACCCACAACCATGATTTTTAGAATTTTTGTCTGTTTGCATTTGTGCACGCTTATCTCAGAAACAGCTTATCGGATTTAGATGTGGTTTTCACTAATATATTGTGGTAAGCTTCACTTAACATGTATGTTTGTTTCATGTCAATCGCTTCATAAATAAAAAAGTTATGCCAATTTAAAGAATCACGTCGAACATTTCATATTTGCGACATCCACGCGGACGGAGTCGCTGGCATAGCTAGTTGTTAATAAATTTCTTTTACTTTTAAACCGATATAGTAATTTTTTTAATAAATCAAATGTGATAAACTTTCATTATTTAGCCAATCATATTTATAACACTGACAATAGATAAAACCACTAACGATTGGGTTTTTGATGATTAAAAAAAGCAACCTCTCCGGAACTCAGAGCAGTTCACGCGATGAAGTCAGCATACAATGTGGGTGATGGCGACTATTTTCCCTAAATGGACGACTCAGAAGTCCACTGACTGAAGTCAAGTAAAATAGATATGTTAAATGGAAAAAAAATACGGTCGCGAACAGGATTCGAACCTGCGCCTCGTGGCCAAAATACTCCAGGATGTCAGAGGTCGACATGGCTTAGTGGTCAGAGCGCCTAGAGTATTTATCCGGGAGGCGCAGATTCGAATCCTGTTCGCGACCGTCTTTTTTTTTCATTTATTATTGTAACTTTAGAGTTCGCTAAGCATGCGTTAATGCTTTTCAAAGATTTATCTTGAATTATTGATTTTATCAAAAAAAACCTGCGTCGATATCCCTGCGCCATCTCATATTTCTAGTTCGGATTATATTTCGGATTATAGTTCGGTTAATTTTGTAACTTTAAAATAAATTATATCAAAAAATTATATTTGATGATATCAATTATGCAAATTGCGGACGTTCTCAAAAAAGGACGGGTCAGAAGCCACCTAAATCGGCGAGCATGTATGAAGAGGTTAATGAACATAGATGAAGCGAAAGAGGTGTGTCAGAATCGTAGCAAATGGAAATCGATAGTCTCTGCCTACCCCTATGGGAAACAGGCGTGATTGTATGTATGTATGTATGTAATTACAATTTACTATACTTCTTCTAACACCATTATATTATAAATCGAAGAAGTATCGAATGGAAATTATTTAACTGTTGAAGACAATTTATACATTTATTTCAATCGTTTAGTTTAGAAGTTACACTCTGTTATCTTGTTCCAAATAATTAGTGGTCAGGTGTTAAAACACAATTGGCGACCGCAGCCTTGACAATACAAATAACAATGGTTAAAAACACTGTAATTAAATAAATAAATATCACAAATAACATTTATAGTTAGACTGGTGTCTAAAGTTAGCCCACAATACAACAAAAAAACTCCACAAGTAATTGCAGACCGAAGGCTTTTGTTAGATGAGATGTAATGATTTTACGTAATATATGGTTTGAGCTGCCAGGGGCCTAAGTTTGTTTTTTGACATGCAATTGAGATTGAGGATGCAGGGGCTCGTGGCTAAGTAACAGCCGCACAGATCGATTGATCGATGTTAAACTGCGCCTACCGCGGTTGGTCTGAGGATGGGTGACCATCATTTCATACCGAAACCCTTCCGTACCTCGAAAATCGAGAAGAAAAAATAGTTGTTAAATAAAGATCTATGACAGCCGTTACGGTTAGTCTGATACCTGAAAGCCTGACAACCAGTCATACCACGAGATATCGTATTACCCAGTTACTGGGTTGTGGAGGTTAGATAGACAGTCACTCCATGTAAAATACTGGTATTCAGCTGCATCCGGTTTGACTGGAAGCCGACCTCAACGTAATTGGGACAAGGCTAAGCAGATTGATTGACAAAATCTGTCACAATTTTAATGGAATCTCAATGGTACGTATTCCATTAAAATTGTGACAGATTATATAATGTACAAAACTCAATTCAAGATATATCCAAAAAATATTCATAGAATATCGTCAGAAATGACAAACTTGTTTTTTTTTCGTTACTGCGACTTTTATGCTCCCAGTGAACTTAAAGGAATTAGTAATGGAGTAGTTTTAGCGGGCGAACCCCTCTCGCCACTGGCATATGATTCCCAATCATATAAAGGTACCTTTTACCAGTATGGTTACAATGATAGTACACGATTTTAATCATCTATATCACACACATTTTTTTTATTGTGTTTAGTTTTTTATGTATTTTAATACTGTTAATGTAATGACGAGAACTTTTTTCGCTTTAGTGCAAGTTATTTTGTGCTTGTGTAGTACCTCACCCCCCGCCAAAAGTGGCGAGCAAATTTGTTTGATATTTCGTCAGAAGGTGTCTCCCATTTGGTCCTCCAAGCCAATGACCGACTATTTAGCCAGTGTCAAAACTGAACTTTATTTTTTTTGTGTTTTGTCGCTCAGCGACCGTATCACCCATTATTGTAGTGTAAAATAAAAAATAACTCAATGATTGGAAAACCACTGATTTTATATAATCAGAAGAATAACAAATAACTAAAATCATTCCCTCGACACATTATCAACTCTTCAATATTTTCTATATAAACTACTCCATTCTTAACATCCTATATCACATTTATTCCGGGAAAGGTTAGGCAGAAGTGTACAAAATTGTACATCCACATTTCACCAAATGCTGTTATTAAGTCCCATGTTAAAGGTGGTGAGCCTATTGCCATCTACTGAGCACAATTCCAAACTCTAGGCCTGATACTAAGAATTTCTTAACAGAAAAACCCACCCGACTTTGGAATCGAAGCCAAGACAGGCTCAGCAGTCGCGCTAGGGACCGCTAGACCAACGAAGCTGTTCATACCATTATTACTGTATTCCCTCCATTCTTAATGCATTCCCTCAATTCTTAATGCATTCCCTCCATTCTTAACACATTCCCTCCATTCTTAATGTTTTTTTTTATTATTATTTTCTTTTTGTCACCTATCCGTTTACATGTACATACTTACATGACCTTTTTGTAAATTACTTAGGTGCATAATTATATATATATTTTTTACCTATTTTTCGGATGTTTTATGTTACCTCAATATCTATTTTTTATGCCTACTTAGATACAACTAGAACCCTGTAAATTGCAAGGTCTGGCTTTTGTTATGCAGGCCATCCTAGTTCAAAGTCACATTGATTTAATACTTGAAGTATTAATAAACATAACATAGCCTCACGCCTGTATTAACCGAAGGGAAGGTTGTACACCCACATTTCACCAATGCTGTTATAAGTCCCATGTAATAGGTGGTAGGCGAATTGTCATCTACCGGGCACGATTTCAAACTCCGGGCTGCAACTGTTAATTTTCTAACTGAAAAACTCAATAACACTCCCGACCAACCCGGGAATCGAACCCGGCACCTCATGTTCAGCAGACACGCTTGGGACCACTAGACCAACGAGGCAGCCGGTATTATTAATAAATTATTATCTTCTTAACAAGCATGCATAAATTAGCAAACTTTGACCCGAGTACTCTTAAAAAATATATGTTACGCTTACCACTTATAGCGAACTGAAAACACGTCATTGTTGACGACTGAGAACTGTAATTTAGTAAATTTTATTTTACGGCTAATAATTATAGAATCCACTTTTTGAGGCCCAATTATTTTTTTGCTTTAGAAGCCGATATTTACGAAAATTAATGACACAAATCATAGAGTAAGAACAGGTCCAAAAATACTTTAAATGTGCAGTTTTGATACTGGAATTCAATTAGAGGAACGAACTATATAGTTGAAATTTATTTGGGGGCTGAGTTGCTCGCGTCCGTAGGAATGGGGGCTGAGTTACCCGCGCCCGTAGGAGTGCACCCTTAATATGGAATCCCTACACGTGACCCCCGGGTGGTGCAAAACAGGCAACACAACTCTGGTGGGAGGCTTCGGCCGCGGTTGGTTACCACCGGACGAAGCCATACCGTGAAGCGACCGTGCGAATGCAGCCGTTGTGGGAGACGGCTCTGGGCAGTTGCATCAATGCGCGTTTGACTCGCGACATCGCCGCGGACTCAGCTCACGACTAAGGCCTCCGTTCGAGTTCAAAACTAGTCGGGCAAACCCGAAGAATGCAAGTGACTAATAACCGTTGAACAATAATTAAAAAGTTGCATCAACTATCGTTCTCTCCAAATCTATGTACTCTACGTGCTCCATCCTCGGCCATACCGTCGCTTACTATCAGGCGAGTTGTTGGCCAAACGGAGATCCATTTTGATAAAAAAAATAACAACTCGAATACAAATATTAAACTAGACTAAAACATTGCACTGCATGTGGAACCTACATAATTATATATGTCTGCTAGTAGGTAGACAATTTAGTACTAACAAATTGCGCACTGACTTTAGATCAATTGACCTTAATTTATTTCCATCAAACACCTAATCTACGTATAGTTTTACACTGCCACTAGTATTTATATCAATCTACACTATAAGGTCTACTCTGAGGCCTTTTATGTGTGGAAAATTCACCATGGTCGTCGTGCCGGACTCCTACTCCGATTAAAACTACTGGACAAGTGCGAATCCGAGGGTTCCGTACAAATTTGTAGGTACATATTATAAATAGTTCAGGAATCATTCACTTATCATCTAATAGTTTTTTACATGTTAGTTCGGTATTCAAAATATGGACTCCCGTTCTTTGCATAAAAACCCTG
This sequence comes from Xylocampa areola, assembly GCA_935421205.1. Lineage (NCBI taxonomy): Eukaryota > Metazoa > Arthropoda > Insecta > Lepidoptera > Noctuidae > Xylocampa > Xylocampa areola. The sequence continues at coordinate 9,748,083 of OW285223.1, forward strand.
TTTCTTTTTTATGATTTAAATTAAAAATATACGGCTTTCAGATTTTTCTCTTCTGCACAATTTAGTAAAAGTTCAAAAAATCTACAGAAAGATTTGGTCACCCACAATTATGACCGGCATACCGTTGCTTAACCTCGATGATTGAATAAGTACTATAAATAAAGACTATATTTTTTATGATTTAATTACCAACGATTTTTCCCTGTATTTGTATTGTAGTATAAGACGATATTAAATATTTGTAAAATTTCATAGTTCTAGGTCAACGGAAAGTACCATAATTATATTTTTTTATTTGAAAGTGTCGAAATATACGTTTTGTGCGGCATGAACGGCCGTATTTTCTCTTACGTTAACTAAGATGTTTGATCGTCAAGGGGCTATAGACTTGAGTGTATGGTTTTAATTTCAACACGATACCTCCACGCGTTCCTGAGATAAAGGGAAATGATGGGACTTTTGGTGTCTACGAAAGCATTCATTATGATTGTCCATTACATTTACAATAACTTTTTCAAAAATTATAATAAACTTTTAACCGGATTAATCGTGTGTATTATTGATTTTTGTTTCACAGTTTTTATTTCAGTCCTCCTGCGACCACAAACGCTGCAAAGTGTTCGAAACGTCAGGAAAAACAACAACCAATAATACACGCGATTAATCCAGTTAAAAGTTGTTTTATTATAATGTGTAGTGATCGCGAAAACCAAAGATGGTTTTTGGATGAAATGGTTTTCAGAAATTGTTTCAAATACAAAGACAAAACGTGCTTGAAGAATTATTTTTTGCAAAGAAGTGAATTATGAGACTTTATTATCTAATAATATACATAGCTTTCAATGTATAACACGGTCTTGAAATATTGAAGTATGCGAAAAAATGTATACAAATTTACCTGATATATAATTTGTGATTAAATTAAAATTAATTATTGTTGCTGTTTCAGCATCTACGTCTTCTTCTTGCTTGTATAAATACAATAATTTCCCATTTAATTATAATTGATTCTTTGATGTAAAGTTAATTAGAAATTCCCTGTCTCACGGGTATTAAACAACAGGGCACCTCTGAAAGTCTGAGCAGTTTACACAGTGAAGTCAGGGATCAAACAAGTCACGAGGATTTGGCCATGCGAGGCTCAGAAGTCCACAGACGCTTCTTTATGATACGACGTCAAGTGCAAATAAATTGAAATCAAAATTCCCGATATTTTCCACTGCTTTTTCGATAACGGGAACAAAGTCACACCGCATTTATAATGAGGATAAGAAATAGGCGATCTTTGGCATGACTGCAGCTTTATCTATGTATGGATATTATTATCCAAATGCAAATGTCAAAAATCGGATTGTAAATGGTCAGCATCAGATTATTGCGGGTACACTGGACTCACTACCACACTAAACTAATCTGTTCCGTACGAGGTCAGCCTTTTTTTTTGTGAAAAATCTATCATGACCAGAACTAAAAAACACATGGTCCTACTCTAACCTTTACGGACGCCCCGGGACCGCAGCAGCATTCACTGCGACCCCGGCAGATTATGGTCCATTGTATGTCAATAAACACTCCGGGATAGCCTGCCTAAACATTTCACCGTGGCGCACCTACTAAAGCGCGGTATGTGGCCGTCTTGGGCACGGCGCTGGTCTGGTGATCCATGTTGAGTCCAGCTCACGTTGGCCGGAGATTGTTAAGCGCCTTTCGGTGCCTGGCGCTCCTTCTGCGGCAGTGTTAAGTGGGGTTCGCCTCACTCTCCGCTTCCGCCACCTCCTTCGCGAGCATGGCCTCCTCGCAGAAGGCAGTAACGGCACCCCGTGCGCTCTGGCTCCTGACCACGGCCGAAAGCGAGAGATCACCCGCCCCAAGTAACTGAAATGACACAAAACGGATTTGCTTTATGATAAAACAAATTCGTTGCATGCTGATAACTTCACACAAATAACTATTTTATGATGTATATACGTTGCGACTGTGGGCGAGGTGCCTTATCTATCTTCACATTTTTCTCATTTATATTTTTTAATTTTCTGTCCAAGAAAATGATAATAAAAGTAAAAACGGAAAACAAAACATCGTCACGTGTATGTGTAAAGTCTATGCCCAAAGTACAATCTGCGCAATCAAATTGCTTTTCTTACATTACAAACCGAAACCAAACATTATGTGGTGACAGTCATAGTTATAAAAGAATCACACATACATATATACACAAATCATATATACCTACTCAATAACTTTCACGTTTTACTTTCTATCATAATTTTGTATGATATTGCTCAAGATAAAATTACAGCAGCGAGTAGATAAAAAACAAATACGTAAAGGTACTGTCTCCTGGATATCATCAAACTAATAAATAATAATATGGAGGCAAAATACGCGGCACATGAATCGTGAATGATCAAGGAATCATGAATGTTCAAGGATCTTTTCTTGAACTCATCACGTGCAAGGCAAGTGCAAGTCTTACAATGCTATATAATTTTTAGATGAATTCTATCAACTAAAGCATGACTCAATATTGCTAAAACTGCTGTCTCATTACCCATAATATAATTGTAAGTGATATTAACATTCAATTTTCGTTTACATCACAAAACATTATATCTACGTATTATCTTCAGGGCAATTAAATATCCTATCATATATCATGACAGTTGCATTTACGGAAACCTATAAATAGAGCCAACTTATTATTGATATGAACTAGTTCATTTTCTTTCATCTTACAGAGTAGGTGCACCTGCAAAAATGTTCGTTCTATTCTATAAAGTTATGTGCTTAAGTGTAGTTTTAACTCCAAGTGATGCAGCGAGGATATTGGCAGTGTTTCCGATTCCATCAATCAGTCACCAGGTAGTGTTTCGTCCACTCACTCACGAACTGGCCAGGCGAGGCCACCAGGTCACTGTCATTACACCAGATCCCGCCTTTCCTAAAGGTGGAACCCCTCCAAATTTAACTGAGATCGATATTCATGACTTATCATATAATTTATGGAGAAAAGAATTTGTAGCGGCCCCAAAAGGTAGCCAAAATGACTTCGTAGCTGAATTTGAAATGGTTTTGAATTTACTTAGAAAAGTATTTGATACTCAACTAAAAGATCCACAAGTGCGCAAATTGATAAATGATAAAAACCAAAATTTCGACCTAATATTTGGTGAAGGTTGTGTAAGGACATCAATAGTTTTTTCACACATATATAAAGCGCCTGTGATTTTAGTCAGTTCACTTGGAGCTGTTTTTGATAATTACGAAAAACTTGGCGCACCCAATCATCCAATTCTCTATCCAACAAGCATTAGTAGAAAAATGAATAACCTAACGATATGGGAAAAAATAACAGAACTGTACTATTACTATAAGATAGAAAGCATGCATACAGATAGCTATAGGCATGAAAATCAAATGCTCAGATCACATTTCGGCCAAGATCTTCCACCGCTTCAGGAGCTCTACAATAATGTGGCGATGCTGTTCCTGAATGTGCATCCCATATTTGAAGGAAACCGACCCGTCCCTACATCTGTGGTATACATGGGTGGCTTACATCAAAAACCACACAAGAAATTGCCAAATGTAAGTACGTATAAATCGACATTCAAGAAGCTGATTTTGCAATAGTAATTTTAAATGTATTATTTCGTCTCAGGATCTCAAATCATACTTAGATTCTTCCAAAAATGGCGTGATATACATAAGTTTTGGCACGAACGTAGATCCGTCTTTGCTACCTGCCGATAAAATACAAACGATGGTGCGAGTATTCTCTCAATTACCTTACGATGTGTTGTGGAAGTGGAACAAAGACGAACTACCTGGACGCACCGAGAACATCAGAATATCCAAGTGGCTGCCGCAGTCAGATCTACTCAGTGAGTTTATTGATTAAAAAAATATTTGTAGTATACCTTCTTAAACTACAACACACTTAAAACATATATTATAAATAATTGTTTCGCAGGACATCCTAAAATTATGGTATTCATCACACAAGGGGGTCTACAATCAACGGACGAGGCTATAACAGCGGGAGTACCGCTTATTGGTATTCCAATGTTGGGTGACCAATGGTACAATGTAGAGAAGTATGTGTCCCACAAGATTGGTATTAGACTGGATATGGATACGCTTACTGAAGAATCCTTCAAAACTGCTATAAATACTGTCATTGGAGATGACAGGTGAGGATGATTGAACCTACTCTAGTTAAAATAATATAACCAGAACATAACTGTCCCACTGTAGGTCAAGGGCCTGTTCTCATTTAGAGAAGACACGAGCATGTCCAGGTCTAACACAAAGAATGGCCTGGAAGCAGGAATGAATAATAAAGAGGGTGATGTTATTAAATAATATTTTGATTATTTTGTTTCCAGATATCGTCAGAATATAGTAAGACTTGGTAAGCTGATGCGTGATGAACCAATGCGTCCGCTGGATCGAGCTGTGTGGTGGACAGAGCACGTGATTCGTCATGGCGGTGCAAGACATCTGCGCGCACCCGCCGCTAACATCTCGTGGTCTCAGTACTTTGAAGTAGAACTTGTACTCTTTCTATTAATAGGGCTCTTAATGACTATGTCAGTAGGCATCTTGATTCTCCGTTTCCTTTACATAAATGTCTTCAGAAATCATGTTACCACCAACAAAGTTAAACGTTCTTGAAACATAGCTACAATAATAGCATAGCATAGCATGAGGGCTGTATAATTGTATATTTCGAAGGAATAGACACACGTGTACATAATTGTACACCCTAATTTCACCAATGCCGTTATTAAGTTCATGTTTTAGGTGGTCAGCCTATTACCATCAACTGGCCATTGTTCTGAACTCCGGACTACTATTGAGAATTTATAATAACACTATACTCAACCCGGGAATCGAACGCAGGATGTCACGCTTGGTAGTCGCGCTTCCGACCAGTAAACAGTAAAACACAGAGACAGTCGTTATAATTTTTTTTTTTTTTTTAAATGAAGTTAAAAAAATGAAGTTAGAAGTGTTAAATCCACCTCATTTACTTTAAGCTTGTAGTTTGTATGTAATGCAACAGATGACGCTGTTTCTTCATAAAAAAAATGTAAGGGCCATTTTAGAATGGTTATGCTACTGAAGAAGAAAATAATGTGAATTAAATACATATTTTTTTACCTTACATTAATTTTGTTTGGACACCGATTACCAAAAGATTTTATCAAATATTTGTGTATGTACCTACAATAAATCATTCAACTAAATGATAAATAGAAGATAATTTTGCAATACGGCTCAAAAAACATTTAATGTCTATTCCAAGCAGGTCTTGGTTAATACTCATGTCAGGGCTGGAAGATTTCACATATTTGAGAATAGTTTCCTAAATTCAATTTTGTATAATGATTACGACATTTTATCAAACATACCGCGCTTCGCATCGTTGTGTTGTGAAGTAGCATGATTTCTAACTTCTGGCTGTGATAAGATATCGGTTGGGAGCGAGAGCGCATGAGGGTGTTATCGCCATCTTTAGCGTGAAGATGATGGTGAACCACGCTCACCCCTGCCGTAAAAGGAGCGCCAGGCGACAGAGGGTGCTCAACGATCTTCGACCACTGAAGCCGTAGCCTTTGAATGTCGGGCTTTGGTAGTTCATTGGCTAAAAAATGATAAGTTCCGGAAGGTGGCACTCTGCGCATTAGATCCCGTTCTGTTTGTATTGTCTGTACCTACAAACCAACTGTGGCCGGCCTACACAAATATTAGTATCACCACACCACACAGGTCAATACCACGCACGGACCTTAACCTGCCAAAGTGTCGTTGTATGCATTTGCGATCCCAAAACCGCAGTAAAGCGGTGGTTTTTAGTCAGAAGGAGTCCAGTATCCATGAGGGATTTTCCACGCACAAAAAAGGCTTATCAGTCGTCTTAACAATTTATTTCAGTTATATATTTAACAAAACCATCATCTTTAAGCCCCTTATGAACTTTTACTTGTCTATCTTTAGTTTGTTCGTTCCTCCAATCTGTTACTCAGTTTACAGAACTTAGCAAAAGATTGCAAGATTGCATAAAGGCATCATAAGATAATTATTACAAATTTTAGCGAGGCATTTCAATGGCGAAGAAGCATATAAGTTAACACACTCCAATTTCAACAGTTATAACATTTATTGCGTAAGAAAAACAAAAACATGGGGCTTGGAGTTATAATTATTACAAAGAAACATGTACACAGTATACACTACACACAACTAATCATGTCGATAGCGCGCGGGAACTCGCATTGGAGGCTTGTGGCACGCATCGTCCACCGTGTTCGGATGAGTTCTCGATTGTTCTACGGCGCTCTAATTGGTCTTACGGGTACGAGAGGCGTACCAGCGCGGGACGCAAGATTCAGCAGGAGCGGAGCGATGCGTTCGGATACGTGGCCCCGTTACAAAATGTTTATTCAGATAAGAACGTAGAAATACTAACATTTGTTTATTAACATACTAACAATCTATATAAATAGAGGAAACGAATTATTTAGCTGAGTTCTTATCATTCAAGAGTAGTATAACAATGTCATTATTATTTTATTTGGTTACGTGCAGTACTTTTTTGTTAAATAATAACGAAGCTGCAAAAATTTTAGCAGTATTCCCAGTGCCATCTATTAGTCATCAAGTGGTTTTCCGGCCTTTGACCCAGGAGTTAGCCAGAAGAGGTCATGAAGTAACTGTCATTACATCAGATCCCGCTTTCCCGAAAGGAGGAACGCCTCCGAATTTAACAGAAATTGACATTCACGACATTTCATACCAGATATGGCGAGAGAAAGTCACATTAGCACCAAAAGGCAATAAAGAAGATGTAATAGATGAAGTTAAACTATTTCTTGACTTATCTCTCACAATAGTCGATGCGCAACTTTCACACAAAGAAGTAAGAAAGTTGATCAACAATAAAAATGAAAAGTTTGACCTGTTACTGCTGGAAGCTTGTGTTAGAAAAGCTCTTGGATTTTCTCATATTTATAAAGTGCCAGTTATTCAAATAAGTTCCTTTGGAGCATCTTTTGGTAACTACGAAACAATTGGTGCTCCAGTACATCCAATCCTCTATGCTTCTATTAATCGTAAAAAGGTCGACAATTTAACTATGATGGAGAAATTACAAGAAATAAATAACTATTATAGAACAGCTAAAATAAATCAACGTTATGAGGAATTGGATCATAAGATACTTAAAAAACATTTTGGACCAGACGTACCGCCAGTTGCTGAGTTGGCAAACAATGTAGATATGTTGTTCCTGAATGTGAATCCAGTGTTTGACGGCGTTCGACCGGTTCCACCATCAGTAGTATTCATGGGCGGTCTGCATCAGAAACCAGAAAAGGAATTGCCAGTGGTACATGGTTTGGAAACATTATTCTAAAGTTACTGCTACAATTATGGACTGGGTTTTAAACAACGTTTGTTTCAGGATCTCAAAAAATTACTAGATTCTTCTCAAAATGGGGTAATATTCTTAAGCTTCGGAACAAATGTGGATACTTCTTTGCTCACTGCTGATAAAATAAGAATTATAGTGAAAGTGCTTTCTCAGTTGCCTTACGAGGTTTTGTGGAAATGGGATGCAAAAGAACTGCCTGGACGCACGGAGAACATAAACATTTCTAAGTGGTGGCCACAATCGGACCTACTCAGTAAATATTAATGATTTCTTTTTAACTATAAAAAATATTGTTCGCTATTTACTATTCAATGCATTTAGGATTGTCCGACTAATTTCGAACTTGAAATTAGCCCGTAGTCTTGAGCTGAGCTCGATGGTCGGGAATCAAACTGTCGGCTCGTCAAACTAGTCTGGCAATCCCAAAAATGCACGTGAGTAGTAACTGGTGAACAAATAATTGATATGAATATGTTCTTTTTTAACTGATTAATTAATAGATCCTGTCTCATTGAATTGATCTTAAGATCTGATGCGCGGTATATTATATTCTAGCATTTTTTTATTTGACTCCATATTTATTACCCTTTTTGTGTTTTCATTTTACAATAAACATGTGTGAAATAACTGAAATAGGAATAAAGAGAATATGGACCTTGGCTTTGTTTTTAAGCTCTATCGTAGAACTTTTGTAGCAAGAGGTTCATGATCGTTTGCTAGATTTGTCCCACATTTAATAGGTTTATTTCAACAAGCCTTCTTGAGGGGTTCTTAGAACCTGTATTTCAACTCTTCTATTCTTGGTTTTACAGAGCATCCAAAAATAAAGCTGTTCATAACACAAGGTGGTTTGCAATCAACGGATGAGGCTATAACAGCAGGAGTGCCGCTGCTTGGCATTCCCATGATGGGTGACCAGTGGTACAATGTAGAAAGATACGTATACCATAAAATTGGAGTTAAACTAGAAATGGAAAGACTTACGGAGGAGAACTTCAGGAACACAATTATTAAAATTATTGGAGATGACAGGTTAGAACCTACTATTGTATTATTCATCATTGTATACAAATTAAGTCTTGATAAAGTATTGGAAAACATTTAAAAAACTTCCTTAGGCTTTAATTTATATTAAAAAAGGCTAATAAACAAAATGAACAGGATCGAAGGTAAAGGTAGGTGGTTCACAACTATTATATGACCTAGGCATAAAAATAATACGTTGGAATTATAATTTCTCTAAATTTATATTTTTTTGTTTAAAGAAAAATACGGTCGTGACCAGGATTCAAACCTGCGCTTTCCGGATAAATATACCAGGTGGTCTATCCACTACCTGAAGGGGTCACGGTGATTGCTGCAACGAATCCAAGCCCTTACCGAGGGCTTGGATAGGGAGGTCCCCGCAATTACGAGAGTCGTACTTACCGCAGTCAGGCTATAATTACTTTTCTTTTGCAGCTATCGTCGCAACATTATCCAACTACGTGAAAAAATGCATGATCAGCCAATGCGTCCGCTGGATCGTGTTGTGTGGTGGACAGAGTACGTGTTACGTCACGGAGGCGCGAGACATCTTCGTGCGCCTGCTGCCAACATGTCGTGGGCGAATTACCTAGAACTTGAATTGGTACTGACTGTGTTGATAGTATTATTGATATTAACGTCTGTATTTGCCTTTACTACATATTTGCTGTGTAGGCGTATTGTAACTTGGTATAGAGATAAAGTAGTTGGAATAAAAGTTAAGATGTCGTAATTGTTATTTTATTATCTGATATATATATAATTATCTTTTAATTGTTTTTCACAACGGGTTTTTTTAAAAGAGCTGAGTGTCTTCCCGGCACTTCTCATACAAATATAAACAAACCTGTAGATCAACCAAATAACTAGCAGATTTTTTTACTACTGTGCCAAAGGTGTTGGCATACAGGAATAATCAATTGGTGAATTTGAAATCGCCTAAGAGTAACTTAAGTGCAATCCATTCATGCAATATGGTAACTAAATTGTCTGTTTATACATTAAGTACCATTTGAGGAAATCTTCATAGAATTCACGATCACGGCCAGACACACCCTTTCCCCTCGACTTCCGGGGTCAGACGTAATCTTAAAGTCGTAAAATAAAATTTCCTGATTATATAGACAAAAAATATTGTATATGCCAGGTTTTTAACCAAATCGATTGTGTAAGAGGATTCTAAAAGTAGCTTTCCACCTTTACTAAAAACGTATACGAATTACGAGCGATGGGACCAAGCGGTGAGCAAGGAAATACTCCACGAATACTACTAACCACGCAACTCAGCTTATCTCTGGGCCACCCAGAATCTTAATGTTGACACGTGACATAATGTTCGTTGTAAATACTCGTTTGTCAGTGCATTATAAATTATTATCACTGTATAATGACGAATCATTAAGATAAACTATACATATTGGTTATGTAATGACATTTGTATAGTGACCTTTGGCTGAACTGTTGTCCTATTACTAATAATATTGATCTACATTATATAAAACTAGCTGGCCCCATGACTTCGTCCTCGTAGATTTCGGAATATAGTATCGTGTCATAATAATTCAAAATGTTAACACTGCACAATGCAGAACAGCTGCTGAAGTTTAATCTAAGTAGTTTTAATGAAACAAAAGATTTAGACACTATTTTTTTTTATTGTATTTACTACGGCATGGGTTTTATTTCGGGTTTCATTCCAGGTTGTATTTAGGCTCTAAACTAAATACAGTCAAATCGGTTTTGTACTGAAGGCTTCAAGATGAAGAAAAAAACACACTTTAATTTTTTTTTATTAGGTCGAGCCGGAAATAACAACATGTATTAACCCGAGTCATACACATGCGGCTAGCTACACAACTACAGCGCCTTCCACGTCCAATATAACAACGCATTCAGAGCAGTATTGGGACTACCCCGCTTCTGCATTGCCTCGGCCATGTTTGCAGAGGCGCTCACCGACTGTGGGCATGTCACCATGCACAAGTGGTGCGCATCCTTGGTGCGCAGGGTGTGGGCTAGCTCCAATGCTGATCTCTGAACAACTAGATTGTCACCATGTCATGCACTGTTGTAGTAGACATCAGCCAGTGTCCAGACAGTGACTGATATGGATAAGTTTATTTTATTTGTAATTTGTTTTTAATTAATTTTATTACTTTAATTACGTTTGAATTGTATGTTGCGCTGTGAGAGTACTTATCCTGACATATGTTATTTTTTTTAAATCAATCAGTATGCAAAAATTTTATTCAAATCTGTTTAGTAGTTCTTGTATTGCGTAAAAGAGTTAGAAACATCCATCCATCCTCACAAATTTTCTCATAATAAAGTAGATAGATTTTTAATGCAACGCATATACCAAATTGACATAAGCGCCATCTAGTGCTTTATTGAGGTTAAGAAAATAGCACTAGAGGAGTGATAATCTGTACCATAATAGACTGAATGGCATTGAAATTAATAATGACATTATACTTGTAGTTCCGAGATTCTCAACGACGGGAGGGGCACACCTACCCATTGTTTGCCTCGACCTTGTGCCGCACGAATGCGGGTGAACGCACACCTCGTCAGGCAGTTTTAAAATGTAAGACCGATACATATCACAACAATGTCAATAAAGATAATAGATTACTTACACTCATCATTGAAATAGCTTCAAATATCGATCCTAATACTACTAGAAATAATTTCAACCTATCAATTCACCAAGAAACACTGTGAAGTATAGTCCACGTTAAAAAATAAGGATTCTAAAAATTCATGGAATTTCTTATAATTTATTATTTCTAAGAATAATTTATTATTTCTAAGAATAATTTATTATTTCTAAGAATAATTTATAATTTCTAAGAATTCTAAATTTTCATTAAAACGCTATGGTTGGGAAGTCTTTCGTGGTGAACATTAAGTCTTTTATGTTTTTTCGTGGTGCCTGCGGATATCGTCAAAATGTAAACGGTTCTTACAATATCTCTCGCTTACTCTCCACAATATATCCCATCCTTTATTTTATTTTAATCAACGTCGCCAATTGGTCTACTTCACTTTACTCGACATGGTTTTATAAATTTACTAATTCGTTTGATTATTTTATTATCGTTTTGGTCGCATTCCGTACTAAAGAAGACTACATGGTCTACTATTACAAGCACTTTCATGCCATTGATAACTTACCCGGCGTTGAAAAGCTGTACAAATGTTTAGTTTTTTTTTTTTAATTCTGTTTGTTGTACATTTTTACGGTGAAGACCTTGTTTGGAGTCATATTTTACACCAAGTATCCAATGGTATTTTTAAGCAACCCAATTGGATTTATGTCGACCTTAATTTTATGTTTAAATGGGGATTTGGGAAGAATGAATATGATTTTAATATTTAGTTTACTGTATTGTGGAACGAAAGTAATCAAGATGAGTATGCAAACTGATTCGAATAATATATTACATAATAGATTTGCTGTAAAAAATTACATCCTTATGTATGAAACGCTCGTTGATTCTCTACAACTCATAGATAAACCTCTTAAAATAACGGTATGTAATCCCAAAATTAATTAAAATATTGCTCTCATATTTAAAACTAAAATTAACAGAATTTGCGATGTTTTGCTACGCAGTATTCAATTTACAAGTACAATTTTAAACCAATATCTTTATATAATTTAATTGCCTTACAGATGATGGGCTCGTTTCTGAATTCTTTTCTGCGTCTAACGTTCTCAATGCACCAAGACTTTTCATTAAGTAAACAAGCCGTAGGTACATTTTCTTTCAGTAGTTTTGTTTATTTTTATAATTTCTACCATTCAGTTTTTATATTTTGTTTTAGGGTCTGGAAAGGTTGACTATCGAATGGTTATTGGGATATACTTCAGAACCTTTTTGGGTCATCATGTTATGTTCAATAGCGTTAGACCTCACCGCTGATCACTTTATTAATATTAAAGTAATATGTATTGAAAGAAGAATACGTTGTTCGAGTAAGTATCTTTTTATCAGAATATAAATAATAGTTAAAAGGGTAATATTTATATGGATGAAATCGTAAAAAATTGATATATATGTAGTTTTACCTCAAGGTTTTATATTAGGACCTGAGTTAACTACTATGTGCTAGTGTTCATACAACTTGCGTAAATTTTCATCACTTATTTAAAATTTTGTTTATGATTTATTTCGAAATTGAGATTATTTTGCTAATAAATTTGAGGTGTGGTATGTATGTTGGGATATAATTGAAAATATTTATTACTCACTGAAATACATATTTTCCCTGAAATTATTATTTACTACATATTTTAAGTGAGACATATTTACAACATTTACAAGCAATAGAGCGCAGCATACTAGGCTAAAAGCTTATAGACCATATTATAAAAGCTACCTTGCTGGGGAAAAAGCAGCTAGGCTAGACCAGGAAAAATGGCATTGGGCCCCTGATAGGGGAAAATGCCGTTGAGAACGGCTGCGGCGTAGATGGCGAGACGACTTAGACATATTTGCTGAGGAGGTATAGCAAGCAAGGCAGGGGGCCTTGCGCGATAGCTTGCTTGGTTTGGAATGAAAATGCCTTTTCTCAGGATAGATAAAAAAAAAATACTAACATAAATAAATGTATTTATAATATTTATTCACTTTAAATATATCTAGGTATTATTCAATATATACACAAATTATAGGTGTATATAGCATCCTGCTGAAGTCAATTGAGAGTTCGGCACGGCGTCCATGATGGATTTTCCGCACTTGGTGATTATATATATAGCACTCAAAAGAAACATCACTTTTGACCAAACTTGCTTAATTAAGCTATTATGAAAAACGGGGTTAACATAGTTAACAGTAAATAAAAAGGTATTTATTTTCAGACGAACGTTGTGATCTTCAAAACTTACTGCTTCTTCTAGAAAATCGTCCTGTTCGCTTCTGTATCTGGCGTTCAGTACCATTAAGCGTATACCGTGGGAGAGCCACGCTTCGGCACGAATGGGCCGGCTCGACCGGATTAATACCACGGCCTCACAGAAAACCGGCGTGAAACAACGCTTGCGTTGTGTTTCGCCGAGTGAGTGAGGGTACCGGAGGCCCAAACCCTTTAAAAGGCCGGCAACGCACTCGCGACTCCTCTGGGGTTGCGGGTGTCCATGGGCGGCGGTAATCGCTTACCATCAGGCGAGCCGTCTGCTCGGTTGCCCCCTATTCCATAAAAAAAAAAAAAAAAAAATCTACTTCTGAGTTGCATTTCATTTGTTATAATCAATATCATCTCAGTTTTGCAAATAAAAAGCTATTTCTCTTAAAAAAATTTATATTATATTCATATTTCATCTATATACGATGAAAGGTTTGTTGTTGCTTGAATGGTTTATTTCATATTTTAAACATGTTAATCGGTGTCGTGGAAAGAAATAGTTTAATAGTACCAATAGCTAAAATGTCTCTGAACTTATTTATGAATCGTTCATAAAACAGATACATTTTATAAATGTACTAACGGATGGTATAGAGATCTAAAGTTTTTTTTTTGGTGTGGAATTTCAAATACGGTTGGAGCAATCCGGTCAGTCACTGTATGGATTAGATCCATGTAGTTCTGCAAAAGAATAGACTACGCCCTCTCTGGCCATGGGTGTTGTAAGAGGTGACTTAGGGTTATAAAATAGGGGATTACCCAAAATAAGTAATGCATCCTAAACGCCGCATATTGTACTGATTTGCCGAACTATTGGACCACAGAGACGACGCAGGACGAGAGAGTGTGCTTGCACCAGCGCAACTGCTTGTCCAATTTAATTTTGCGCCGTTGGCCCTCACTATTTAAAACCAAGTTCGATTTAGTAATCATATAAACCTTTCGGCTCAGCAACGTACAGAATTATACGTTGTAACAATAAAAATCTATTGTGTCTGCTAATGAGTGAGGCAACAGCTTAATATGCTCTGGCTGGAGGCATCAAACTTCCTCCCCGTAGCTATTGTCCGGTTACGCAGATCAAAGCCATACGGGTAAAAGGCAAGAGGACAAGTCTAAAAAAAAATTGTGATCATATTAGAGCTCACGAAAGGAATTCGTCGCACGCAAATTTTTTTTTTGTGTGTGTGGCGTCTCGCTGGTCAACCTAGGAGGTTATCGACTGCTTATCCGGGCTTTACTGTGGTTGCTTTAATGATTTTAAGCACAACGTTCATGATGGATTTTCCACACTAGGAAAAAAAAAGGGAGTGTCACACCACCAATTTCCTGACGTTGGGCAGCTACTGAGTATTTCCGAACAGGAAAACCCAATAACAGGCCTTTGCCCGACTTAGGAATCGAACCCAGGACCTCACGCTCAGCAGCCGCACTTGCGACCGCTAGACCAACGAGGTAGTCAAAAAAAAACTGTTTTATTAAAGTTGGAAGCACACCCAATACATTCACACGCACAAACGCTGGCACCAAATATTTGAGGAAACAAATCCGCCAAACAATTTTTTTTTTTTTGAAATTTCTGCATATATCATTGTATACATAACATAACCAGCTACCTTTGCAGGGCAAAGGCCGCTTCTCATACCTAAAAAGCGCGAGTATTAATCAGCACGTTAGCTTTAGACGATTATGTGAAGGTTACTTTTAAACTATCGCGTTGCATGATATTACTATATTATACTAACAGGTATTAACGCGCAATAAATACTTTTGAATCGCTTGATGTTTCGACCAGGTTGCTCTGATTGTGGTCACAAGCAGACATCTGCTTATGATCACGATTACTATATAGTAACATTATGTGAAGATTTCCTCACGAAGTTTTCCTTCACCGATGTTTTAGATTGTCTAAAAAAGTACATAATATAGAAAAAGTGATATGGGCACATGGGATAGGTTTCAACAGGGGGACCCATAACCATTCGGCCACTATGACATTTTTTGCGTATACAAATCGTTCTTAGGACCAGAAGTAAATAAACTAATCAATAAGTCTCTGCCCCAAACGATGACTCAAATATGTCCAGTAAATCAGAAAAAGTCAAAGTTCACATCCGTTCTTCAAGAATTCGCACACAACATTAATAATAATCATTTCATTTATTCACAAACTGCATATAAACAGTAACGTTATGCATCCCACTTTAGTCTATGGATATCGGTTCTAGCGTTAAAATGTCAGTTCTATATTTAGTCACGTGCTTGACTTTGATAACTCCTTACAAAGCCGCAAGAATCTTAGCAGTGTTTCCAGCTCCCTCCATCAGTCACCAAGTGGTGTTCCGTCCACTAACTCATGAACTAGCTAAAAGCGGACATTAAGTCACTGTCATCACTCCAGATCCTGCCTTCGCTGAAGAAGGAACACCTTTTTTTTTTTTTTTTTTTTTTCAAGTGTGGAAAATCCATCATGGACGTTGTGCCGGACTCCTACCGACCAAAAACCACACCGGTCCTACTCTAACCTTTACCGGGGTCCCGGGATCGCGACTCTATTCACCGCAACCCCGGCAGGATTCACCGCATCCCCGGCAGGGAAGAAGGAACACCTCCCAATTTAACAGAAATCGATGTTCATGATATATCGTACAATATTTGGAGAGAGACTTTTGTTAAAGCAGCCTCAAAAGGAAATAAAGATGATTTAGTATCGCAAATGGGGGTCATTATCAAAACATTTGCTGTAGTATTGATGCGCAACTCCAAACAGTTCAAGTACAAAAGTTGATTAATGATAAAAGTAAGAAATTTGATTTGATACTTGTTGAAGCGTGTGTTAGATCAACATTAGCGTTTTCTTACGTTTACAAAAATGTGCCAGTTATAATTGTGAGTTCCTTGGGAGCTGTACCGGGTGATTATGAGATAATAGAAGACCCCATTCATCCAATACTTTATCCTTCTATAATGCAGCAAAGACTATACAATCTCAGTATCTGGGAAAAATGGAACAATTGTACACACACTACAAAAGTATCATACTTTACGAGGGGATTGCAATACATGAGAATAAAATTCTAAGAGGAACTGCCTCGTTGGTTTAGTGGTCCGTAGCGCGACTGCTGAACAGGAGGTCTCGGGTTCGATTCCCGGGTCGGGCAAAGTGTTATTGAGTTTTTCTGTTAGGAAATTCTCAGTAGCAGCCCGGAGTTTGGAAATGTGCCCGGCTGATGGCAATAGGCTCACCACCTATTACATGGGACTTAATAACAGCATTGGTGAAATGTGGATGTACAATTGTGTACACCTCTGCCTACCCCTTCGGGGAATACAGGCGTGATGCTATGTTATGTTATGTTATGTTAAAATTCTAAGAATAAATGTTGCTCCGCACATACCTTCGATTGAAGATTTGAGTAACAATGTTGATATGTTGTTCTTGAATGTGCATCCGATATTTGAAGGGATACGACCTGTACCTCCCAGTGTGATTTTCATGGGAGGTCTGCTTCATAAACCTCCGAAGGAATTGCCTACTGTAAGTATGTCCTCAATCTTTACGAAAGCAGGAGTTATATTTTAGCCTGCCTTGTTGGTCTAATGGTCCCAAGCGCGACTGCTGAGCATGAGGTCTCGGGTTCGATTTCCGGGTCGGGCAAAGTGTTACTGAGTGTTTCTGTCAGGAAATTCTCAGACGCAGTCCGGAGCTTGAAATTGTGCCCAGTAGCTGATAAAAGTCTCGCCATCTATTGCATGGGACTTAATAACAGTGTTGGTGAAATATGGGTGTACAACTGTGTACATCTCTGCCTACCCCTTTGAGGAATACAGGTGTGATGATGTGTATACTACTAGCTAGGGATTGCAATCCAGCAAAGTGGGATCCCGCATTCCAGCGGGATCCAGAACAATTTTAGGCCCTACGGGATCTCGCATCAGCTTGCGGATTCGCATTGCGGATCAACAAGCATCGCCTGGTGCAAATTCATTCAAATTTGCCGCCGCTTCACGACGCTAAAACAAGATAATGAAGATTACACTAAACAGTCAGAAACTAGAAAAGAGAAAAACTTCGGAAACGTATTAAAGAAAGAAATTGCAACATATGACGCTGATGGAGTGAAAAGAAAGTATTAGACTTTTTTCATGATTATTTATTAACCATCAAGCCAACAAGTGTGGAGGCAGAAAGAGCCTTTTTGGCCGTCTTTGAAAAAGCATTAACGCATGCTTAGCAAACTCTAAAGTTACAATGTTAAATGGAAAAAGAATACGATCGCGAACAGGATTCGAACCTGCGCCTACCGGATAGATACTCCAGGCGCTCTGACCACTAAGCCATCTCGACCTCTGCTCACCACCGTGAATTCTTCTTCCATATTTTAACACGTCTTATGGCGACTAATATTTAATATTGTAACTTTAGGTAGGTAATGTTAAAATTAATTTACCGTAATTTTGAAGCACGTTGGCTTTCTAATAGTCCGATTCTTTAATTATTATTAAGACAATTTCAAAAATACGACAGCGTTTTTTAATTATTTTTTTTAATTTTAGTTAATTTCCTTGAAGGAATTAGTACTGGATTAGTTTTAGCAGGCATACCCCTCTCGCCACTGGTATACGATTCCCAATCAAATACTTTTATACCTGTATAGTTAAAATGATAGACAAGATTTCAATCGTGTTTGACACAATTTTATGTTTGTGTTTAGTTTTCTTTATGTGTTATTACTATTATTGTAATGATGAGAGCTATTGTTGCTATAGTGCAAGTTCTTTTGTGCTTGTGTGTTACCTCACCCCCCGCTAGAAGAGGCGAGCAAGTTTGTGCGATATTTAGTAATAAAACGCCTCCTGTTTGGTCCTCTAAGAATATATAGCGGATTTAATTTCATAATTTACCATTTTGTTATATTTCAAGGTCGTATCAAATTATGGTTAATTACTTCTACAGTACTATGTCTTATACAAATCAAAGAAAAAATCTACTTCAGTTTTCAAATTGCCTTGGCAAACAAACTTTAATTACAGCTCGCATTGTCGTCTTGATGGTACATAATTATCATGATGGGCTATGTCGTGGTAACTACATAGTTACACTACCTAGAAAATAATTTTGATATTTTTCTATCGATTTAAGTGATGTTAGCCGTATACTAGTAGCTAAATATATATGTTGAAAATGTAATGGTAGTTTTTCCGCGGCAGAACAATTTGCCCTCAGTAGTACTATCTAAACATAGCATAATACTTTAAAAAATCAACAATTACAAATCAAAACTTCAACTCGAACGCATGAGAAACACAATTTATTCCTAATACGTACTCGTAAGACGGCAAGTTTTACTCGAACCGTACGCGTGGAGCAACAAACGAGCGCCCGGCCGGGGCATACGCATTGTGCGAAGCTTGGTATTACTCTTGGTTCGAGGTCGCTTTTGTGTTTAATTTTCCTGAATAATAATTCAAGAATACTTGAATTACTATATTTCAAGGAAATATTGACAAATAATAGGCACGAACGGGGTTGAATCCGCGACCCTTGACATTCCGTGTCATCACTCTTCCAGCTACTAGAGTCTCGGATTCATACGTCTATAGACACAGACGAATTTTCAATGTTTCCTTTAAAATAGTAATTAATATAGGCATTAAATGGCCATAACATGTGTAAAAAATAAAATTTTAAATGAATTATTCTTCAATTAAATTATTGCTCTAAAAATTAATATCAAAGGAATCTATTATACTATAAAGACACCATCAATTAGTTGCGGGGGAAACCATCATTAAAACTTCGGAGTGTATAGTTTCTGTGTCAAAACAAAACTTATGTAAAAATCTTAAGATTTCAACCTCTAGTCACTGCCCCGAATGTTTATTCCACATTTTAATACGTGTTAAGGTGACGTCATTGCTACAATAGAGTTAACTAAATTATACATTCCGATATTAATACCTACACAGATTTTTGAATTGTCTTTAGTACCAGATAGACAGTACGGAAACCAATTTTAAACTATATTTACATAATATAGTGTAATATTTATTTTTATTATCATAACCAGTCAGCACCTACAAAAAACCGTGATTTATTATTTTCTACAATAATTTACATAATTTGATTATTAAGAATCATTTAATGTCTGTATTTGCAATTTAGATGTACAAAAGTAAAATTTATAAAAATTAGAATCAAATTAATGTCACTGTTATGCATAAATATTACACGACTGCCCAAAAAATAGAAGTGATTATGTTTTTTGGGTTCTTGTATGTATATTTGTGAGTTCGTTTATTCTACCATAACTTCTAAATATCTGAACCGATTTAGATGTGTAAGGTATCGTTAGTTATTTACATGCTTACATTAGACCAACGAGGCAGTCGTCAAAAACTTTAAGGTTCAAGAAAAAGTGTTTGTTTTTTTTCAGGATCTCAAGACCTACTTAGATTCATCTAAAAAGTGCGTGATATACATTAGTTTTAGAACCAATGTGGCGCCTTCATTGACCTTGACCATTCCCTAACTCGCTAACTTAATTAAAACTTAATTAAAAAACACTAACATAATTAGTTTGAACATAACTCTCAAAAGTCTAACAAAAACATCACTGCTTACCCTAAAACATGATGTGGATAGCTCTTAAAACCGTGAGTATATTCACAGCGTAAGAGAGTAACTTAACATAAGTGAATAATTATGAAAATAGTACACGACATTTACGTGACCAGCTTGTTAAAAATTGGCCTTGTGCCAATGCGCATTTATATATAGGTATCCAAGCCAGTCAGACAACATACATTTTACTATACCTGAATAGATTAAGACTAAATTGATGACTGAACTATAGTTATGTTAAACACACTTAACTAAATAATTTTGCATTAGGTGTCCACGTCATTTTTCAATTGAAATCATGAAGGTATTAGGAAGAAAAACTTTTGGGCTTATAAACAGTTATTAAAATAACTATGATTAAAAAAAAAAAAAAAACATGTAGATTTCGTCGTGCTGGTAAAGAATATACACTTAACTATGGTATTTCATTATTAGAAAACCAGAACACCGCTCACACAAATTCTAAATAACCCTTCTCTATTTCCAATTTTAGTACGGAATACTAAAAACGCCCGCGCAAGACCCAAAAACGCAGCTTAAAACCAGGCGTGACAGCAACATTTAAATAAGTACGATAAGGAGTCGTTGGCCCCCACTTCTTACATCATCATCCGAGCACAATACCTAGCTTCATCTGAAGTATTCGTTTAATTCTGAGATATCAACTAAATGCGTTCAATTCTGTTCCCTTATCTGTAATGGCTGGAGGAAACTTTACTCATGAGCGGATACCGCGTGGCCTTAATGTAAGCGTGAAAATGATTATGATTGTGATTATTTTAAATGTATGCTAATGACCGCTTTTTTGGGGGTTTCACTTCGAATAAACCTTCCTTTTTCATAATTTGTTGGTTATATGCTATTTGCTTTTATAAATTTTTCGAAGACTGGTAACATCTCTTACAAAATTGTGACTCTTAATATCTTAGGTTTTCGCGATCACCACACATTACAATAAAACAACTTTTAATCGGATTAATCACGTGAATTATTGGTTTTTGTTTTTCGTCGCGATTTAGTTTTTAATATATTATGTATCAGACACAAAAATAATTTTACGAAATTTATCAAATAAATGTACGGTAGACTGAAATAATTTTAAATTAACTGTTGAGCGCCTGACAGTCCTCCTGCGACCACGAACGCTGCAAAGTGTTCGAAACGTCAGGAAAAACAGAAAACTAATAATACACGCGATTAATCCGGTTAAAAGTCATTTTATTATAACTTTTAAATTAATAGATTCTAAACTAGCAGATGTGACATTGTGTAACGATAGAATGCGAATCATCATTTTAGGTACAGTCTTAGAGTTTGTTTAATATCGTTTTTATTTAATATTCACCAACAATTGTTTACACTGTAGAAATTGCGTTGGCGTTCCTTGCGAAGTATGTGTGGTGTAACTGTGAATGATAAATTGAGGAATGATGTGATACGACAACATTGCGGTATAAAAGAAGACGTAGTGACGAAAATTGAAAAGAGTATGCTAAGATGGTTTGGTCACATTGAGAGAATGAATGAAAGACGGTTAACAAAAGGTATCTACAAGGCAGGTTTAAGTGGAAATGCCGGAAGGGGACGCCCTAGAAGGACCTTATTAGTGCTATCCTCCAAAAAGGTAAGGTGCGTAGTTCTCGCAACCGCCGCGCATGTATGACCAGATGTATTAACGTGGATGAAGCAAAAGGCATATGTAAGGATCGTAGCAGGTGGCGTTCTGTAGTTTCTGCCTACCCCCATGGGAGAAAGGCGTGAGTTTATGTATGTATTGTTTACACTATATTACTAACAAATATAAGTAAAATAAGGGAACATCTGTGAAGTAATAATTTAATAACACTATAAGCACACAAATTAAATTGTACAGTGGTGGACTTAATGCCAACGGCATTTTCCACCGGTCAATATAAGGGTGATGCAGGGATAACGTGGCGGATGCATTAAAATATTTATAACAAGTCGTGCCCCGCGGTTTCAAGTTAATTTTGAAACTCATTTATTTACTTAAAATGCATCATTAAGTTTGACATTATGTAGATGATTCAAAGGCAAAGTCAAGTCTAAGCATTTATTTCAATTAGACCGTTTACAGGCACTTTTGAATTGTCAAAAAAATAAACTAGTTGCCATGTTCCAAAGTGTAGATTCCTGTGGAGAAGAACGGGCAAGAAACTCCACGGTTACTCTTTTTCATCAAACAATTACAATATTTTGGTTACATTGTATTTATAATATAGAAATCATATGTGAGAACAATGTACAAGGAGATTAATTATCGCATTAGATTCCTCAAGTCGTTGCCTAGTGCGTATAGAATCTGAATCCACATTTAGCTTGCTGAAATGCATGATATTGATATCAATAGTATTATCAATGTACCACTGTCACTACTTATCAGTCTCAGTGGATTCTGCTGTGTTATCTTTATCAATATATAAATATATTACTGGTTAAAAAAACCTCTCGAAAGTATAGTCTAGACTGTGATAAACGATATTTGTATGACGGATAAGACTGATCAAAGAAAATGGCCAAGGTCACGGTAAATGGAGTCGTGATCCCGGAATCTTGGTGAAGCTTAGAGAAGGACCGTGTGGTAGAGACGGTAGGCCTTCAGCACGATGTCCATGATGAGTTTCTACATTCTGGAAAAGCACTGAATGTGTGACCAGAAACAGTGACATAATAATGACACGAATCATCATCATCCTCCTGCCCTTCTCCCAATTTATTTGGGGTCGGCGCAGTATACCTATATCAGGCATGCTGCTAAAGTTTTGGCTATGTTTTATGACCGGCCGCCTGCCTGATGTCAACCCTCTTTGGGAATGCTATTGTTCATGATAACCGCCACCAATACGGTCTCCTTCTATCTAGCTATGTCATACCAAATGTTATCCATGCGCCAGTTTCTGATGACACAATGGATGACACGACTATTTTGAATAAAGAACCGTTAAATATTATCTTCATTTTTATGATAAAATTAAAGACATTCGTAATCGCACCAAATGTTCGATGTTCAATAAAAAATGTATTGTCCAATTGTGAGACGATTTACCTATTTCATGTAGCAGAAATACGTCTCTCTCTTTCTAATAGTGGTTGATGAATAATCTTAACTTATAATTTGCCATGGCTTTACACACCATCGAGCACATCTCTTGGGTTTGCTCATTTCGCACAATGTTTTCCTTCACTTTATAAGCAAGTGATAAGTTATTTCTTATACGTATATGGCTCAAAAAACCAGTAGAGCGTGCCTTGGATTCAAACTTGCGACATTTGACTTGCTCGTCCAACTTCTAGGCTATCACGGCTTGACGATCACAGAAATTATCTTATTTGATGATGATTTCTATGAGGTTCTAACTAATGATGCCGCTTAAAATAACATATTAGGGTCATTTACTTCAATTACAATGAGTTTGTTGAATAACAACAATAATTAATCATAAGGCGTACCACAAATTGGTAAACATAAAACGATATTTTGGAGTTTGCGTATTTAGTACTTATGACCACAGTTTTATGCAATACTAGCTGGTGCTCGTAACTTCGTCTGCGCGAGTTAAGGTAGCCTATGTGGCCCAAGATACAATCTATCTCCATGCAAAATTTCATTACGATCCGTTCAGCCGTTTAGTCGTGAAAAGGTAACAAACAGAGTTACTTTCGCATTTATAATATTAGTATGGATGGATTAGTATAGAAGTACGGATAGCATATAGTATGGAAGTATGGATGGCTCTTTCGTAGACAGCATTTAATTATATTGAAACTCTCAGCCTGTTGCAATCTCTAGTTAGTATATAATCGTTGAGGTTAAGCAATGCTTGCTCTGAGCATTACAAGCACGTTCAATCGTAGGTCCCAACTGAAGTTAATTGAAATTAGTTGTTCAGCACTAGTCGAAGGCCTAAAAACAGCTTCAATAACTCTGACATTGGAATGGCTTTCAATAATACTCTAGTTCAAGCTAGAATGAACTTTATAAACATTATGCAGAAGTCTTTATTCATCGAGAAGTCAAAATACATGTAGAAAATAGAAGGCATTGGCGATTGCTCTACCGTCAAAAGTTGAGCTCTTCAATCTATCTGCCTAGCCTTTTCCCAATTATATTGGGGTAGGCTTCCAGTCAAACTGGATGCAGCTTTAATATCAGTATTTTACATGGAGCGATCGGACTGCCTATCTGACCTCTACAACCCAGTTCCTGGGTAATACGATATCTCGTGGAATCCAAAAATTGAGCATAACTAGTGCTTAAAGTCAGCCGTCCATATGACTTTAAATATAAAATCTATACTGAGAATTTTACAGGAAAGGTTTTAAATAGACAATATGATGAACTTAAGTTGAAAGAATACATCGCATTATATTGAGTATTGCTCACCGGTTACTACTCACGTGTAATCTTCGGGTTTGCCCTACCAGTTTGTAGCTTTACCGGAGCCCTTAGTCATGAGCTGAGTCCGCGGCAATGTCGCTGACTCAGCTCATGACTAAGGGCTCCGTTCGAGCTCGAAACTAGTAAATAATAATTAATATGAATATGCCTCACGAAACTTATTACACAAGTATATTGAGTACCTACTTTCATCTCACACAAAATAAAAAGACACTATAATAAATTTAATATAAATAAAAAGAAATAAAAAATACACAATATATTAACGGAATTTCAAATTTTGTTAGGATATCAAATAGAAAACCTACATCTATTTACTCGCTTGAAGTGAGACCACATTCTCACAACAATACAAGCGTCTTTTATATTAAGTGCGATGTTTAAAACATGGCGCCTCTTAAATATTATTGGTTTTGTTTTTAGTTACTTAGTTAACTGTTTTGCTTATCTTTAATGAAAATGTTTTGGAAATTAATTCAATATTAACTTCTGTCCGCAAACATTCACTTGAGCGAAATATTGCTCAGATATTTTAAGCAGGCGTTAATTAAGACTGCGTTTAAAATGGTGTAGACTTTAATTTATTATTGTTTAAACAATGTACGTAAAAAATATGAAACTATCATAATTTATTTGGATGCAAATAAATACAATATTTAGCTACTTCCGCAATATTGAGGGGAGTCATGCCATTACCTGTCAAAGTCAAAGTCAAAGTCAAAAGATTTTTATTTCAAATAGGCCATATTACAAGCACTTATGAAAAGTCAAAGCTAGGTGCACGGTTCCAAGGCGTTGATCTTATGGAGAAGAGCCGGCAAGAAACTCCATAGACACTCTTTTAAAATAAATTGGTATAACAATAAATAAGGTAATGTGAGAATAATGCAGGTTAATGAGCAAAATAATAAAGGAAAGCGCTAGAAGCAATAACTTATATAGCCTTTTAAAATGATTGCCAAAGCAGTTAAGAGCTGACCAGTCCCGACAGACAGCACCCGTTCACGAGCATGACGCGCACATCAGCCTCGCTTAGCTCAACCATTTTGTAGGGAACTCGACGACCCGATGTACAACGCCACCATCAGCAGGACATTTTAGTGAGCAAAAATGTGTGATCATAGTTTTTTTTTTTAGATTTTCATCTCCACCACCAAAATGTATCATTGTCTATCATTTGCGAATACGAAGTTGGAGTTTTGCAAGTCATTTGTATAGTATAAAGGGAAAAGGTCCCAATACACAACCTTGTGATACTCCATATTTAACGCGACTTTTCTCTGATAGAAACATATCTTCCCATTTTGCATTTGAGTTAATTATAATAGCTTCTCTTCAATTTTTTATTCACAATATTTATATGATTTACTTATATTTAATACATTTACCCCTTCAAATGTCACGGTTTACTGAATCAAACGCTTGTGTGTTGCTGCAAAAGAGAGCACATATTCCGAAGGTTCTTTTATGGGGTCCGTGCATAAAGAAAGAACGAAAAATATTATTTTGGTCTCAAGTATTAATGATTCATATATTCCTTAAATTAAATAAATAAATCACCTATAAAAATTATTAGTGTCGACTCTAATATAGCTCAGTTAAACTAAAATACGGGAATTGATAAATATTATTATAAGTTACTACAAAAGCAAGATGAGACAAAATAAAAATAGAAACATATTTCGAAATAAGAGGTATTATATACTAAAACTTCTTAAGTTTTTTCATTTAGTGTTATAATATACAAATAAATAACAATATAATATTCTTAAAAAAATGTGGAAAGAATACTGGCGTGAGCAGATTCTAACATGCGTCTCCGGGATAAATACTCCAGGCGTTCTGACCACTAAGCCATCTCGACCTCTGCTCACTACTCCGAATTCTTCTTCCACATTCTCATACGTCTTTTGGTGACGTCATCGTTATAATTTTGTTTTGTTACAGGAGCCCCAGTTTGAACGATGTTTGGGTTCCATACACCCCAGAGAGCCAGAACTACGTAGAATTTACCAACACCGTGACATTGAAACAAGGACCAGGTGGTGACCAGAAACGATTCTGGGATGGAATCTACAAATTAGCCAACGTGCAGTTCTAAACAATATACCTTCAAATATCAAATACGCAATAGAAAATGTGTTGTTATTTCCTTAATAAGTACGTACTTCTGTATTTTAACATAATCACATAAAAATATTCAAAAATAATAGCACAAATTTAAAGTTATGCATTTTTATGGATAGAAAGAAAGCTGAAGTTTACTCTAAATTTTCAATCTATAAGGTAAACGTTCTTCTTAAAAAATTTCGTATAAAATAAGTATTTATTTAAAATAATGATGACAAATAATGATAACAATTATATATATATATATAAATATTACACAAACTTACGACGTTTAACCTAATACGATTATCATAATTATATTCGTTTTTTATTTATAATAAACTCGCTGTGCCCCGCGGTTCACCCGCGTATAATTAATTATATTATAATTAGCCTAAGTTACTCCTTATATATTCAGCTCTGCCAATAATATCTTATCAGAATCGGTCCAGCCGTTCCGAAGAGACAATAATTTTTTTTTTTTTGACATTGTGCAAATAACTGTATTATTCTTTTTCCATTTAATATAATAACTTTAGAGTTCGCTAAGCATGCGTTAATGCTTTTCAAAGATTTATCTTGAATAATAAGGTAATTGCATTCTTTACGACATTGTATTAACTGCAAAGTTAGTCGTGTCGGTTCAGTCACTTGTATAGGTACTGAATTGATTGCAATGTCGTCGCCATAAGACGTGTTAAAATATGGAAGAAGAATTCGCGGTGGTGAGCAGAGGTCGAGATGGCTTAGTGGTCAGAGCGCCTGGAGTATTTAATGTAACATGAGATTAAAAATAACATTAATGTCCACATAATGCTCACATTTTACAAAGAAATGTTAATATAAATTTAAAACTAGTAGGAATACTAGCGGTTAGATAATGGATATGTAAATTTACATAAACAAACAAGTGTCAAAAAAAAAAATACAATTGGAATAATTGTACTACGTCAATAAAATTAATTGTATAAATCAATCCTGTGCACCGTATATTTACAATTACCTATACAAAATACATATTAGCGGTACTGTTAGTGTATATTTCACATTTTTGCCCGAATGCCCTAGAAGGAGGGATTTATATCTTTGGCACGCTCTACATCCTAAACAGCTTGATGGAGTTTAAAAGAGGTGTCATTTGATTTGTCACAAATTCCAGAGTGTCAATAATAGTATTTATTTGTGGCATCAACAAATAAAATGGAGAGGAAATAAAAACATATTTTGTTTTTATAACAATATGAGTATCAAATCAAAGCTACTAAATGGCCGATTATAATTATATATAAGTCGGAGGCATATTTTAAACGCGCTGTTTGTTAAATCCTAAAGGCTTCCAAATGCAAGTTCTATTTAAAAAAGAAATCGTTTCTCTTATTCAGTGCAATAGTGATTTTCGTTTTTAATTATTGCTTTTTTTTTCATATATATTAATATTTTTTTATACATGTTTAGGCCATGGAGTCCCTACTGTTTAGTAAATCTGTAAATGTTTGATAAATACATATCTCTAGGCGTCTCCTTAAGACTTATACAAGGAAGCTTGAATTTCAATAGATTCGGACAACAACAATGTTGCTCAGTTGGTAGAGTGATGACACGGAATGTCAAGGGTCGCGGGTTCAAGCCCCGTTCTAGTCTATTATTTTTAAATGTGTCTTTATAAAATTGTAATTGCTTTTTTTGTCTGAAGATCTGTGATTCTTAGGCATAGTAGTTATGATTCATTGGTAGAATCTCCCTTAAAATTATTCGAATTTAACCTACTTACCGTATTGAGGTTTTTAATGGAAAATAATGGGGATACAATTTAATATTGTCACTGAAATGGGACTCAATTACATTAATGTGCTGAAAATGAAACAAATTACACATTTCATGTGGACCAATATGACTTCCCATACTCAGTAGCCCTGATTATGGGACCTTCTATGCTAAACTACACATAAAAGCGTATTTCTTCTTTGGCACAAATTAAAATCACAACAAAACACCAGCTTATTTAACCACTAAAAATATTTGGTGCTTTTAGCCACATTAGGACCAAAAATAGGACTATAAAACACTGTTATTTTTATTGCTGCGTTATGAAATAAGATAAAACTTTATTCTTAACGTGGAGCGAAACTTTCTTAAGTGGAAACTTGCCGAGTGATAGCGGAACAGCATTACAGGAAAAACTTTGACCCAGCGTTAACTTATGTATACTTTAATAAAACCTGTTAGTTTAGCACAAAACTTCAAACTGGTTTTACTAATTGCATAGCGTGAGTTCATAGGTTTTTAGAAGATACAAAAAGCCTTAAACGACTGACAGAGTACTTGCATGCAATATTTTCAAATTTTCTTTTCAATGAACGTGATTTCACTTTTAAATCGGATATATGCGAAAACCAGCACTGCCACATTTCTATGGGACACCATATGCTAAGATAGAGGCCTTTTTAGGTCTCTTACAGGTTGTTAATATTTTTATTTGTTCCTTAGTGAGTAATATTTTAAATTTTTTCATTGAATATACTTGACTAAGAGAAAAAAATCATTGTTTAAGAACTTTCGTAAGACACCTTTATATTAATTATTGTTCCACGGTTATCACTCACGTGTATACTTCGGGATTACTCGACTAGTTTCCGACTGAATAGAGCCGAGCTCGCTCAGCTCACAACTAAGGACTCCGATAGAGTTCGAAACTAGCCAGGCAATCCCGAAGAATGCACGTGAGTAATAATCGTTACACATTAATTAATAAAAAAAAACTGTAATCATTATTGTAATCTAAAACCTAAAAGTATCCGGCTCAAACACACGTAGAAATACTCCCTGAATTTCGAAGACTACGCATAGGTACTCAAAATAAAAAATATATACAATCCTCGCTCGTTAAAAGAAATCATACAATTTTTTATAGTCCAATTATTCAAAGTTCACAAGTAAGTTGGCGAGGTAATTTTGCCTGAACTTTCTTACGGAATAAATTGGATTCCTTTGTCCTCCAAAATTTTATATTTTAGGGCCTACTATATTACCTTAGTTGTGGAATTGAGGTTAAGTAATATTAAGATAATGTAATGTTGTTTCCTTCTTATTATCTCTTTGGGTTAAATCTTTGGAAAGCATTAACACATGCATAGCGAACTCTGAAGTAATAAATAATTTGTATTAACTGCACAGTAAGTCGTGTCGGTTCCGCCACCTGTATAGGGACTGAATAGATAGCAATGACGTCACCAAAAACTTATTAAAACGTGGAAGAATAATTCGTGGTAGTGCGCAGAGGTCGAAATGGCTTAGCGGTCAGAGCGCCTGAAGTATTTATCCCCCCGGATAAATACTTCAGGCGGTCTGACCGCATCTGCGCAGGTTCGAATCCTGCTCACGATCGTATTTTTATTTCCTCAAATATTTACCTATAACTTCATCTCTTTTAGTGTGGGGAAAGACGTGCGTGGTCAAGCGTTTATACATTATTCAGACATTAAAAATTATATTTTGCATAACTTTACCACCATCTTCTAGAACCGAAGGGTCAGGCAAAGAAACACTCTCGCATACCCATACCTGATGATGACGTTAATAAGTCTCATATAATGAAATGGTGAGCCTTTTGGCATTAATCAAAGATAATGTTATTATTATAAGATATTATATTAACACATAAACATAACATAGCATCACGCCTGAATTCTCTGAGGCGTAGGCAGAGGTGTACACTTGTATACTCACATTTCACCAATGTCGTTATTTAGCTCCATGTAATAGGTGGTGAGCATATTGCCATTAACCAAGCACAATTCCCAATTCCGGGCTGCTACTGAGAATCACAGAGAAATCCGATAACACTTGCTCTGAAGGCCTGCTTAGGACCACTAGACTAATGAGGCATTTTTAGTAATAAACGGTATAAAATTTATGTTTGGTCTTCTTCTTATCGTGTTTTGTTTTTTTTTTTAAAACGTTGCCCCACACTAGGAATTTCTTCCTGTATCGTGGGTGCGTTTACAGATATGTAATCTCACAAGCACACACACACTCAGACCCGGAGCAATTATCTATAGATCGTACAAATATTTGCTCCGTGCAGGAATCGAACAGCGACACGCAGCGCAGCAGTCGGTCTCTCGACCACTGCGCCAACCGCGCTGTCAGAAAATGGTGTGGTTGATGAACAACCTAATGTCAGAGTTTATGCCACCCGTAGGTCTCTGACATAGCTTTACACACCATCGAGAACATGTCTTAGGTGTGCTGGTTTCCTCACGATGTTTTTCTTCACCATTATAAGCAAGTGATAATTTTATTAGTTTATAATAAGCACATGACTTTGAAAAGACAGTGATGCGTGACAGGCGTGCCTTGGATTCGGACTTGCGACCTTTAACTTGACAGTCCAACGGTCACACCACTAGGCTATCACTGCTGTTTTTGACAAGTCATGTTCACCAAAAATATTTAGTGAATCGGACCGCTGACGTTTAAGGGTTCACTATGCCTTACCTTATTGTTACCCTAGCAAGGCCTTTATTTGTGGCATTTCTTCCCATACAAAAGGTACTGTCGACGCTTACACATTGTTGTGGTCAGTTCCGCAAAACATAATTCTTTTTGCTTTCTTACTTAAGTTATTGGGCAGTTTTTTTTAATAATTCCTTTATCCTCACGAGTATTTCCGTACAGGCTGTCAGCTTAATTTTGTGATTACTTCATCAAAAATAAGAGAAGAGGATTGTTGTTAAGAATAAAAAACTTTTTTCAATGATTTTAGAACCGCCTTCAATGGAATGGCGCAAACAATACATAGACGATACGATCGCAGCAATCGCGGGTCATTTGCTTTTAGTTATTGAACAGTGCCGTTACCTATCTCCGAAGATCTTCATCAGATCCTAATAAAAGGATATGTATGTATTTGAATTAATTTGAGAAGATTTTGAGAAGGTTAAAAACCCTCTTCTCATACAAATAACAAACAAAATTGAACATCACACTTACTGGGAGTTGGAATCCTGCTCAAGACCATTATTCTTTCTACAAAAATTTATAACTTTAGTTGAGGATTTGTTACCGACTATTAAGTCCAAGTTAGTTTACGACTTTCTTGGTATAGTTTTCATAAAATTAGTACATGCCAGATGTAATTTTGGTTTCTGGATGAAAGGACCAAAAATTTAATTGCTTTGTCACACATCCAACAACAGAGATGTTAAAATGAAAGCGACTAAATATTTTTTTATTAACTCTGCCCTTCACTAGGAATTACTTTCTGTATTGTGGGTGCGTTTACAGACATATCATTGCACCCAGACCCGGCACAATTATCTGTAGATAATACATACAAATATTTGCTCCGTGCAGGAATCTACCTTGCGAAAGGCAGTCGGTTTCTCCACCACTGCGTTAGACAATCAATTGCTATTCAGGTCTTTGAGTATTCACAATTTCAATGTTAGAGAAAAGCTTTATTGTATTTGTACTTATGTTTAAACCTACATAGGCAATATTTATCTATCAATGATTATTCACCGGTTAAAATACGATAATTTATTGATCATAATTATTATTAAATGTCACAAAAGAAAAATAAGACAGATTAATTACAACAAATCAATTAAATTATAGTGCAAAAACACAAATAATAATAATAATTAATAAAATACATCACAACTATCTAAATTAAATAGAAATAGTGTCACACCATTGTAATTTTTGAATAAATTCTTCAATGCTATATGGAGCCATTTTAACAAAATAGGATTTTACTTCATTTTTAAACACTAGCAATGTTATAGAGCTGCGTATGGACTCGGGCAGCGCAATGAATATCTTTACATCAGTTATTACTCACGTGCATTTTTACGGATCGGTTGAAAAAATTCGAACTCGATCGGAGCCCTTACTCATGAGCTGAGCCCGCAGCGACGATATTGCGAGTAGAAAAATATGTTTCACAAAAGTTATTATACAATAATATTTGTCTATGCTTACGTTTTTTAACTCCGATATAATTGAGAGCAGCTCTTTTAGCAGCTTATGTCTCAGTTTTGTTCTTGTTGAATTTGACTTTTTCTAATGACTGTTAATGGTTAATAATATCCGGATATATTACACATTAAATTAACGAAAATATGTGAATAAAGGTTTATTGTAAAAATATTGACTTACCATTGAAATAGATATATGTAGAAATCAAAATACAGTACGAAATCCATTGAAAATGAAAATATGTATTTACATTTATCGGAGCCCTCGTGTTTATCCTGAGTATAGTGTTGGCAAGTGGTTCCGGGACCGCCTCTTTAGTCACAAGTTATAGGTTGAAATCGGGCGTGTACCAATGTGACTTTTTCAATGTCATATTTACTGTCTTAGTAGACACCACGGATATACGGTGAAGTAAAACATCGTGAGGAAACCTGGACTTAATGCACAATGATCTGATATCGCCAACCCACAATGCGCTAGCGCGGTGATCAATGCCCGTGTCTTCTCTGTATGAGACCTACAGTGGAACAGCTATAAGCTGGTTATAATATGATTTTAATCGACTAGAGATTGCAACCAGAAGTGCCTCAAACCAATGAAAAATATTAAGGTTTATTCAAGATATGTCTTTGAAAAAACATTAACGCATGCTTAGCGAACTCTAAAGTTACAATATTAAATGGAAAAAGAATACGGTCGCGAACAAGATTCAAACCTGCGCCTCCCGGATAGATACTCCAGGCGCTCTGACCGGTCGAGATGGCTTAGTGGTCAGAGCGCCTGGAGTATCTATCCGGGAGGCGCAGGTTAGTATCCTGTTCGAGACCGTATTCTTTTTCCATTTAATATTGTAACTCTAAGGTTTATTATTTTATTAACCGTGTCAGGAATACCACGCTGCGTTCCAAAACAGGAATTGCCGATGTAGGGTACAAAACTGCCAGACTCAAATGGGACTGGGCGGGCCACGTTGGCAGGTTGCACCCCGAGAGATGGACGACCATTGTCACATTGGATTTCTGGTGATGCAAGAAGACGTCGAGGACGTCCTAGGAAGTAGTGGCGAGATGACCTCGACGCTTTCAACCGAGATTGGATGATGGCGTCAAGGAACCGAGATCGCTGTAAAGATGAGACAGAGACTTTGCCCAACAGCGAGACACAATAGGTTAAAAAAAAACTAGATCAAAAACATGGTAACACAGTTAACACTGAAGCTTATTAATAATCAAATACTGGTTTTCAAAACTTATGTGTAACAGTAAAGTTACTCATTTTTTGTGAAAAGAATAATTTATAACTTCCTGATTCGATTTCCGCATTAGTTTTCCATATTCAGGAATCCGAATGTACGTGATTTATATGAAAGTGTTTTACATGGCGTATACGTTCTTATTTTTATATTATTTAAAAACAATCCTTTACGTTCATGTCTAAGACAAGTTCCTGTCCAAAATCAATATCTGGGAAAGGTTCACAAAATCCCTAATGTTGTTTAGTGACAAGTTTAATTATTCTAACAATTTTGGTCCTTAGCACCTGATAAGGACCACCTTTACGTATATAGTAGAAACCTGCTTTAAGTATGTAACCATGTTACAAACTATAAAGTTTATGAACACATCATTTATTAGTCAGTCCCTAGGATACGCATCCGTTGCGGGTCTCAATTTCCGTTAGGCTAGTTGTGAACTACCAGGTAATGGTATCTTTAATACAAATAACGAATACAATCATGTAACTTTCGGTCTTCCTAGAACCTACTTAGGCTTCCGGAAATATTTTCAGTTATGTAGAAATGAAGATGACTGCCTCGTTGGACTAGTGTTCCTAAGTACGACTGTTGAGCATAAGGTCTTAGATTCGATTTCAGTGATCAGCCTAATAGGTTTTTCTGTTATGAAATTCTCGGTTGCAGCCCGGAGTTTAAAATTGTGCCTAGTAGTAGTGAAATGTAGGTGGACAACTATATACACCTCCGTCTAGCCCTTCGGGGAATACAGGCGTGATGCTATGTTAAGTTAATAATAAATACAATCATGCAACTTGGCTGGGTATTTCTAGAACCTACTTGGGCTTCTGGGGATATTTGCAATTAAGGGCGAAAATTTTGATAGTTAAAAAATCAAAAAATGTCTATGTAATATTATAGTGCTGAGTGCCCGCATCCGTAAAAGTGCACCCTTAAAATGGAATCCCTACTCGTGGCCCGTGGATGGTGCAAAACAGGTAACACAACTCTGGTTCTGGCTTCGCGGCTGGTTACCACCTACCGGACGAAGCCATGCCGTGAAGCGATCTAGTCGTATATCGAGATGTAGTTCGGTGCAACCGTTGTGGGCGACAGGTCTGGGAAGTTGCATCAACTCCCCAATTATCGTTCTCCCCAAATCTAAGTAAAGTACTTAGAGTGAATAGATTTCTTTTGGATCTACGTGTTCTATCCTCGGCCACACCGTCGCTCACCATCAGGCGAGTTGGTGGCCAATCGTAGACTTATTTTTGATAAAAGTAAAAATAAAAGCTTCTGGCAGAACTAAATAAATCGCAATAAAGCAGTAATTTTAAATTTTCACTCTTAAAGATAAACTTCAGGGATCGGTCAAACTATTAGGTTAAGCCTTGCTTGGTACCTTCAATTCATCGATGGGTTACCATTCTTCACGTAAATCATACCAATGACAATAACTGACGAGATTAATACTTTTCTTTTGAAATTTCACTATTTTACGACGATATTACACAAGATTAGTTTTGTATGAGTAGAAAAAAAATGTCCAGATAAACCAAGGACGTATATATATATTTGCATACTCATTGTAAAAATATATAGTAGTATACACTATAATAAAAAAAAACCTTGACAAGCGAGTTCAGTTAACACACGAACAATTTTATTCTATTCGTTACAGTTCACCAAAAAATATTTTAACTTCAACAACATTTTTTACATCACACCTTTTAAATTTAAAAAAATATATCTTTAAAGTCACATGAAAACTGATATTTGCTACATACCAAATGACTGGAGTTCAAAGAAGGTAAAAAAAAAAAAAAAACACAGTTATTCAACCACAAAGCCTGCTGGTTCGAAATACAAATTGAATTATTTTGGCTACTAACGTTGGTGTAGGTTGATGTGAACAATGCTTTATTTGAGCAGGCTTCGGATAAATTGGTGGTTTATTGACGTAAAAAGCAGATGTCAGCGTAATATTCATTGGCATTTACACACTTTTTTGAATTGGCCAAATTCAGCATATATTTAATATAACTTTTATGTTACACAGCATCATCATAAAAAAGTATTCTCTACAGACAATTATTGTAATATTTTCTAAATTCATTTTACAAAAAAAAAAAAACAAAAATCTACTTAAATTATCATTATAATTATAATAAAACAACTTTTAACCGGATTAATCGCGTGTTTTTTGTTTTTCCTGACGTTTCGAACGCTGCGATTAATCCGGTTAAAAGTTGTTTTATTATAATGTGTAGTGATCGCGCAAACCTAAGATATTACTATCATTATAATGATTTTTCTAACATTTAAGTCTAATTAGTCTAGTAATGCCTATATTCATTATTATTTTCTAAGAAAGATTTGAAAAATAATAGATACGAGCGGGACTCAAACCCACGATCTGAAGGCTAAGATAAAATTATTTTTTCAAATTCAAGATAAATCTTTGAAAAGCTTTAACGCATGCTTAGCGACCTCTAAAGTTATTAAATTAAATTCTTCTTCCATATTTTGACACTATTTTGTCTTATGGCGACGGTGTTGCTATCAATTCAGTCCCTATACGGGTGACCGAACCGACACGACTAACTTTGCAGTTAATACAATGTCGTAAAGAATGCATCATCACACAAGCGGTGAAAAATTTGCAAATACCACCAACAACTCTACACGTGTTTCGCCCCCCCACCTATGAGGTCTCATCAAGAGCGGTGCACATGTAATCGCATGATTCAATATCATGGAAGCAGCTAGATATTGTATCCATTGTAATGGACTTCCGCAAAGTAACGCCTGAATCTATTCAATAAGTAGTTTTATTTTTGTCAAATAGCTACTATCACCTTCACTAAACAACAAACTTCTCAACTCTATCGCCATTTTTTATAACAAGATCAGCATTGCTTTCCAAAGCTCTAAAATAAAGAAAAGATTAAGAGATAAGGTCCCATTGCCGCGAACTATATAGCCCGCGCTAGTCGCTACAACGATGCGTTCAAGTGACCATTTGGCTGCGACTCATAAATTTTTATGTTTTGTCATAGTTATAACAATATATTCAGGATTCTTTCCCGTCTTATAAGTGAAAAAAGAAACTGTTTTACGGTAGAATGTTGTTTTGTATCGATTTGTTTGTGTATGTTAGCTAGAAGGGCAAAATGTGTGTTGTCGCCTAAAAGCAGGCTTCCCATTTCCTTATCTGCGGGTATTGGAAATTGGCTAAAGGGTCACTTCAACGCCAAATTCAAACCAAGAAATTCATATATTTTATTACTTATGCTATCCCACTGCAGAGCAGAGGTCTCCCCCATTTTCCTCTAAAATTTTCTGTCCAAAAGCAACAAAATCATCACGCCAGCGTTTCGTTGGTCTACCGCGGCGGCGACGCCCATGTTTAAGCAACCAATTATTTTTTTGTTTTTGTTGCTTGGATCAAGTTTGATCTCTAACCGCACAAAATACATCAATTTATGTGTGGAAAATCCATCATGCATACTGTGTCAGATTCCTAACCACTAAACACATCTTGGTCTTGCCGGAGTCACGGTATCGCAGCTGCATTCACCACAATCCTGGCACAGTATCGACGTAACCCACGTCCAGTGGCTACGTTTGCGCCCAATCCTTTTCTGGTATCTGTTCCGTACAAGAATCTTACTTAGCCAATTTAATCAAACAAGTCATTAAAGAAAATTATGAAAGGCGTCCGATTGGATCGGATAGCAATGATAGCCTAGTGGTATCATCGTTGAACTGGAAGATCAAAGGTAGGTGCGAACCCAAGACACGCACCACTGACTTTTCGTAATCATATGCGTATTAGAAATGTGTTGGAAAACAACGTGACGAAACCTGCACACCTGACAGATTTTCTCGAGAGGTGGTATGTATAATCAGGTAAGACGGTTAGGTTAACCACCCGTAAGGGGTGGTTAAAATTCTGATACTAAGTTGTTCATGAACCATAATATATGTAAACAATATCATCGTCATGCACTACCCTTATTCCATTTTAAATGGGGTTAGCGTAGCATTAACTTAACTTCCATATATCTCTATCAGTTAACATTATATCTGCCTAGCCTTTTCCCAATTACATTGGTATCGGCTTCTAGTCAAACTGGATGCAGTCTAATACCAGTACTTTACATGGAGCGACTGCCTATATGACCTCCATAACACAGTTATTGGGTAACACGATATCTCCTGGTATGACTGGTTGTCAGGCTTTCAGGCCTCTAACTACCCGTAACGGGTGTAATAGATCTTAATTTGACAACCAGGACTGACGGCTTAACGTGCTCTTCGAGGCATGAAGGGGTCTTGGTATGCAATGAGGGTCGTCCATCCACATACCGATCGCAGCTTAACCTTGATCGATCGATCTGTGCGGCTGTTACTTAGCCATCAGTCCCACTCTATCAGTTGTCATTAATTTTAATTTACTTAACCGTTTTTAAGACATTTATCTATTGACTTGCTAATTACCAAACACAACAGAAATAGTAATATCTTAGGTTTTCGCCATCACTATATATTACAATATAACAACTTTTAACCGGATTAATCGCGTGTATTATTGGTTTGTTTTTCCTGACGTTTCGAACACTTTGCAGCGTTCGTGGCCAGTCCTCCTGCGTCCACGAACGCTGCAAAGTGTTAGAAACGTCAGGAACAACAGAAATATTATTGTTATCGAGTTTAATTTTGTACTTTTACGAGCATACAGAATATTAGTTCTTCATCATTTTACTTCATATTATTTCTTACCTTTAACACTCTTCAAACTTTTCCTTCAAAAGAAAAAGATCTTGACGACGCCCAACCACCGCAAACTAAGTTCACAACTTTAAACTAAGTTTAAATTCTTAATGCACCTGCAATATTCAAGTTATAATAATCTAGCTGTCCTTTTCTCGTGGACTGTTGGATCGTATGAGGGACAGAGATAGATATAAATATGTAACTCCCAATAAATCCTGCTCAAGTAAAAGGCCACTGGAAAATAACGAGCCTCTAAATTCTCTCGGAGATGGGTTAAGCTCGATGACATACGGATAAATGTTTCGGCATTCTGGATTTAATACACCTATTTTTTAACAGCATTTTTATTGTTCTTTTTTATATCACCAATGTTTATTATTACCAATGTTTGAGTGTACCTATATACTAAGCCTTATTATTTGTGTATGCGTGCTTCTTTCTTTTTGTTGTATATGTTTTATAATTTTTGTTTCTATTTTAATATTTCTTTCAAGCGTATTGCTTGTTAACTTCTAATTACAATATCTCTTTAAGCTGCCATGGCGCCAAACTGGCTGTATCTTTAAAGTGCAAAGCAGCCATTACCGTGGTTCGTCCTCTTTTCAGTTTTAATCTTAACATCGATTTCGCAATATTCTAAAAGGAATTCTTAGGTAGCATTGTTACGTCTATTCAACGTAATTACGTATAAGTATGTTCCTGTATGTTCGCAAAAAATAATATATAAATAAATCATCTAATCAGCTTGCAAAAATCATTGTATATCCAATTTTGTATAACCAAGCCAATGATAATCAAAACAAATTTCAAGCCATGGTACCAAGAATTCCGTTTCATAAAAATTCAAGGTAAAACGTGATTAGATTTTTTGCGTGACATAAAATTAATCTTAGTCGAAATATATATATAACCGCTTTGAAAATCATGAATTTAGTCAAGCAACGTTTTTAATCAGGAACAAGACTTGCATTGCAAGCACGTTCATCGATTGTGTTACGTAGAAACGGCGAGAAACTTGCTGCTTCAGTAATGAAAGCAGACCACACCTCAAAGCCCAGCGTTGCGTAGAATCTAACTGGAAAAGGCGTTTATTGCTGGAACAGTATAATAATTTGATTCGCTACTATTAGTAAGCGGAAAGATACGTTTCCAGTTATAGAGACTGGATATAGTTTCCATTAACAGTTTGTCATCGCATGGTTTATGTTTTGTAATTGTAGCTCCAGTGAATCTTATAATGACTTTTTTACATATTACGGATATTGAATCCCATAATTAAGTTTAAGGAAACAGAAAAAGAATGGGTTTTTCAAAATAGATGTAGGGACAACATTTAAAAAATATACATGCTTAGATTAATGAAAGATCTCTTTAAGAGATAAGATGACTATCTATAAGATAGGTGTAAGTGGGAACGCTGGAAGAGGATGCCCTAATAGGACATATACTGACCTTATTTGTGATATCCCCAAAATGTTAAGGTACTCACAACCAGCACGCGTGTATGACCAGATGTATGAACGTGGGTATAAGTTGATGTATGTACGATCGGGACTTGAATACGAAGACTAAGACACAGGCCTAAGTAAGGCAACTTGAAATTTTATGGTTGGTGGCAACGATATGGTAACTCAGTTGGTTATAGCATTATCACAGTACGACAAGTGTCACGTATTCAAACCCCAGATCCATTTGTTTTCCACGTAACCTTGAAAAATATTATAGGACCACTTTTTTTAAATAAAAGGAACTGTCACATTCTATATTCTTTCTTGAACTCTTACTGAACTCGTGTTTTACTTTCTCCACATCGAAAATATGGAACATTTATTCTTCAAACTATGTCCCCGTATTTCATGGCAGTAACTCATTCAAGCTTTGGTGCGCACCTGTTACCCAGATTCCGGCGATGTGGATTTTTCCACGCGAACAGTTTTCAGGAATAACTGACCTTATTTGAAAATAAACCTATAGTGGTTTTAATTCTTTATTAGACCGCGTACGTGCTAGTGTTAATACTATAGTAAAATAAACTAGAATTGATTTTTTGTTTGAGTTTTTTATGGAAATATTATATTTGAATATAAGAAAATCATTATGACAGCATGGCGCCTGTATCTCTTAAGAGTAAGGCAGGTGTATACAGTTGTATACCCACTATTCACAAAATGCCGTTATAAAGTACCATGTACTAGGTGGTAAGCCCATAATTGCTATCGACCGCGTACAGTTCCCAGGTCCGGGCTGCTACTTAGCGTTTCCTTACAGCAAAATTTTATAGCACTGCCTGATCTGGGAATCGATTTCAGGACCTCACGCTCATCATCCACGCTTATAAGATATAATCGTTCTAATACCAGTTTATTATAAGCGCAAATAAAAAACCACCTCATTTTCAGTATTTTATTTAATTACACACCTAAATTCCTGACAAACAAATGCCAAACAAGTACATGATTGAAATCGAAGTAATTCACCTTTCCAACAAAGAAATAATCTTCAGTGACAAGAAAATCTCTCCAAAGTTTCTGAAGATAGAAAATTGGGTCTTTGTGTTTGACACGAGCAAAAGTATATTGAAGAAACACCTTTGTGAAGGCAGCGGAACAATATAAGTCAAGTAAAAAATTAAGGAAAATTGCGAAAGACGCGACAATATCTTGTAAAGGACAAGAAAGGAAGTGTTTGAGTGAAACGATAAAACTTATACGTAATTTTTACTATAGAGCTTGTTGCAAATAATTTAACTCAAGACAATAATGAATACTCATCTGTTTTCAGATTAAATATGGATAACTTAAAACAATTTGAAAAAAGTATTGTTTTTAGGATTAAAGACTTGTTAAAGCCTTTTATCAGTTTTCATTTTATCGCATAACTTGAAGAAACTAATCATACTGTCTCTTGTAAAGGCACGGCTTCTTTTGTATACCATGTTATTAATTATAATGAAGTTTATCTAAACCTTACCACTATTATCTTAACTAATTCCGCAACTGGGGCAAGCAAGATAAATTAAAATATGTATGTTGTGATGACTTTATAGTTAACCGAGAATTTATCTGGTGGATGCAAGCATGATTGATGAGTGTGAGATCCTAAAATCCAAGTTGCTAATGAAAATTTACTAACAGACTAACCAAATAACACTTTAACTGACCAAAATAATAAAATCGGACTATTACAGTTAGTACAATGCACTATTTCGGCAAATACTCCATAATTACGCTACTACCTTTACTCTTTCGGAAATGTAAGAATTATGTTTAACTTATTTATTTAAAAACGAGGCACTTTAATTATTCCACGAAATGAATTTCTCACGGAAACTTATCTGAGCATAGTGTAAGTGGATCCGAATAGCTCTCAAGATCAACATTATCCTAGAAGTGACCTTAATGGAGTCTTCAGTATTATATCAAGTTGTTCTATGCTGGCTTCCGAATGAAAGGCGATTTATAAATTATTTTATTTTAATATTGGAGGATTTACTCGGGAGCCGCAGGTTCGAATCTTACTCTCTGCCGTATTGTACTTTACAAAAAAAAAAACAATTTAGAGTTCACAACGCATGCGTTATGTTTAAAAATCTTTATTTTAATATTTTCGTGGTTAGCACCGTTTTTGCCCGCTGTTCTGCCGATGTACAATAAAATATTGCTTGGTTTCTTACCTGGCCTGTCTGATTTATTAACTATATTAAAAAAAAATGGGTTTTAGGTAATTGATTAGCAAACATCACATCGATGACTCATACTAATACTAGTAGAGGTAGAGTTTAGAGAGCTGTATGGAAGAAAAAGAAATGCTGCGTCGACCCCAAATAAATCAGGATAAGGAATCAGCATCAGTCCAAGAGAATGATGATGACCCCTGATCCTAAATTATTAGATGATTAAACTTTCATCTTTACATCATTCTCCTAACTAAAGGATTTATTATCTTAGAAGAATTATTATAGACCAGAAGCTTCTGTTGACCTCCCTTAAAGTTTTAAATTTAAATTTTCTTTAATACACAAAGTAACTTTAAAAACCGTAAAGCTGTTTAATTGAGATTGAGTAATGTTTTTAAAATCATGAACATTTTTGTATTTTGGAGTGAATACTGCATAAAAGGGAAAGTCAAAAGTAAACAATATTAACCTGCATCCGATTAGACTGGACGGCCACCCTAAAGAAATTGGGACAAAATAGGTCAAACGATACTATAATCAAATTTATTTGTACGTTTGCAAACGCGAAAGTAAATATTTACATCGTCAAAATTATATTGTGACTCAATTTAAATACATGATTTATAAAAAGTAATTGTGAAATTCACGTACAACTCCCTATTACCACCATTATCAACGTCACAATGTACCTAACCAAGCACACGCGTTAATATTAAACCCAAACGTGTTTCACCGAGGAATGCCCCAAGGGTAACTTTGGGTAACTGTAACGTTATGCATAAACTCAGCGAGGATACATCAAAAGGGTAACATGCACTACATTTGCCATTATTTTACGAGCTCTGCTTAGTCAGTGACAGACATAAAAAGAGAGACGTGAGCAATGAAGGTAGCTATAAAAGTAAGATAGGAATTTTGGAATTTCAAGAACAAGTTGTAATATAAATATGACTTCTTATCCTACAAGAATAATAATTTGATGAATAATAATTGCATTTTGAACTCAACCATAATATAACATCACGCTAGTATTCCTAAAAGAATAGGTACAGTTTATCGATATATACACAACAAACCCATAACTGTCCCACTGCAGGGCAAGGGCCTCTTCTCTTACAGAGAAGGCACGAACATTGTTCACCACGCTAGCTCACTGTGTGTTGGCGATTTCAGGTTTATAAGTCCAGGTTTCCTCACGACGTTTTCCTTCGCCACATATATTATCTGTGTCTAATTAAAAAAAACGCCTGCAATTATTTTAAATCTTACTAGACTAAGTAATTCAAGACAATGTAAGGATTCTAACGATTCCCACATCGAAATCGATCCGGTCATTTAGAAGTTATGATGGATTAAAGAAACTCACAAACATACATACATACATGAACCGTAAACATATAACACTCCTTTTTTGTGCAGTCATGTAAAAAGGGGGTAAATACGGAGAAGATTACTGATAAAGACTTATGAAAATAAAGTATTGCGCAGGCCCAAACAAAATTAGAAGAAATGCAGAAGGATGATGATGTCGTCTTAATACAAAAACTGTTAGCTTCTTCTTCATTCAATAGTTCTTTATATACAATCTAGTTTTATGTTCTACTTTCTATATCTCAAGAATTAAGACCTGTATAATAAACCTATCCTATATGGGAGCTTGTCCAAAAGAGATAGAACATAAAAATATGAGTTTGTTTATAAATATTGGTCATTATATGACGGCGGATAGAGGTGTATGGAAAAATAATACATGCTGCGCCGACCACATATAAATTGGGATAAGGGGGAGGATGATGATGATGATGGTTTATAAATATCAGTTTGGTTTAGAAACAATGTAATATGGATCTAAAGATGAATCTTCCCATAACATCGCAAAAATATCGTAAACTAAAATCATCCCTATTCAAGTAGAATATTATGTAGATCTATAGAAGCAAAAAGCTGACGGATGACCGCAGGGCGGTATCGCCACATTTCTATTATGTGCGTTTATTTTACCATAATATTATAGCAGAAAATATATTCTTAGAAGAACCATGTAGTTTGATGTATAGGAAACACTTTGAAGGTTAGGTGCAAATATGGTTACAAAAAAAACATATCAAGTG
Organism: Xylocampa areola; assembly: GCA_935421205.1. NCBI lineage: Eukaryota > Metazoa > Arthropoda > Insecta > Lepidoptera > Noctuidae > Xylocampa > Xylocampa areola. The sequence continues at coordinate 9,792,394 of OW285223.1, forward strand.
CAGTGCATAAATGTTATGAAGGGCTTAGTAATCAGAACACAGACTTATGAAATACAGATTAAAAAATATTGTGATTTCTTTAAGTTTATGTGAATGTATAAGCTACCCCGTTCTCCCCAGGAGTGTCTTAAAATGTGGTTTAGGGTGAATAAAGTTGAATCCGAGTAAAATCGAAGAACCTTCCTTCATGAATATTCTAAATGTCCTTAAACAGAATTCTCAGACAAATCTCAGGTTGGGCGAGCAGTTTTCAAAAAAATTGTGAAAAGATCAAATTTTTTAATTTCACGTGTTACGTGCTTTGATATTTACACATTTGAAGAAATTATGGACACTAGTGAAAATGAAATACTTGTAGCTAACTTAAGTATACTTGTAGACTGGAAACACAAGCGCTTAACTCCGGTGTTTTAGCAGGCTGTGGCTAGCCTGCACCTGAGTGACGAGTCCATCAGTCCATCGACACCTTCATTGAAGTGCGATCTACCGGAGTTGCGGCAAATTTAGCAGCGATTTTGGAACCCGTCACGACGTCCATCATCGACTTCACCAAAAAAAAAAAAGGGCTGACAAGATTTCTCATCGACTCACTAAAAGAGGAGAAAATTCAATTCTTTGTACCCAAAACTAATGACTAAGCGATACACGAAGGCTGCAAATGCCAATTTATTCGCCATTGAAGTCACGTAACAAAATGAAAAACAAGATATCCCTGCCGATAAAGAGACGGTGCCGACTCAACGTTTCCTTAAAGGAAATAGGGAAAAAAATGTTAATAAAATTTATATCAAATTAATGTTGCGGTTGGTCTTTGAAATTACTCGACCGATGTCCAGTTTGCGGTCAGTCTGATTTCCCGAGAATTTTCTGCTGATTTTGTTCTTGTTTATTTTTGTACTTTTTTAATGGCAATGCTTCAATAAAACAAAATTGCACGAAGGTCATCCTTTAAACCAATAATGGGGAATTACGTTATCCGCTTAAAGCATATACTCGTAGGTAGTATCATAGCCGAGTGGGATAACGCCGCCCATTTTGCCTCTTTAAATGATAATGTCCTATGTTCTTGTATTTCTAGATGTACAATAAAGAATTAAATAAATATAATCCCCAAAGTGTTAATCCGCTTTTGCACACCGAGATTTTACCGATGCCGTAAGGATTTTGAATTTACGCCTCCCGGGTGAGAATCAAAGTAGGCAGATGATTATTAATCCCCCTTGGTCTTAAAAATTTGAGGGGTCGTGGTACTTCATCAATTGTATTTTATTTATAAAGTCTGATGTAATAGGTGGTAAGCCTATAGCCAGCAAGCAGCAAAACTTTAGGCTGCTACTGAGAATTTTCTTCCAGACAAGCCTGAATAGAGATTTTCTTCCTTTAGACACAAAAAGACTAAGGTCTTGTTGTGTCTAATTGCTGCAGTTTCTCTTTCTTCCCGCCTTGGACTAGAATTATGTGTGGTCAGCGCAATATATTTTTCTCTCCCATTCTCCATTCTTCCATTCCAGTCACGTTATTCATCCATATCACAATCCATCCATCTTTTTTTGGTGTCTCCCATCAACATTTATATTCATTACTCTCTTAGTCATATTGTTATCCAATAGATAAAATCTCTAACACAACACTGAACAAGATGAAATTAATGACAAAATTATTAATAAAAAGCATTGCATGGCTTGCCATGTGTGTTTTATTTTATTTTTTATTTAACACCTTTTTGTGTACCATGGCCACTACATTACTGTTTTGTTTATTATTACTAGCCTTTGTTACCCGTAAGGATTCTATCTACATCTAAATCGGTTCAGGCATTTAGGTGGTATAAAAAAACTCACAAACAAACATACATACATGCTTACATACAAATATGAACCCTAAAAAACATAACCCTCCTTTATGGCCAGTTGTGCAAAAAGTCAAATTAATAAAATAATAGCTCCAATTTAAATGCACAGACCATTTACAAACAGGATTTAATTTATGAGCTTCATGCGTGACCGCATCTGTTATGATTTATTCGTAATTAAATGTGTTTGGGCCAGTTAAATAACTGCTTTCGAGTTCAATGAACCGGTATAGCTAATACCTTGAGGGTTTAGACAATAATATTATAGTTCTGTGATATTAGATTAAATTTGTAATGCAATGCTTTGTTGGATTTAGTTATCTATTCGAATGTGATACACATAAATTGAAGGGCTAAAGCCAGAAAGATGTTATACACTTTACAAAATATTTATTAATTACTAGGTGACCCAGCAAACTTCTTTTATACAAACCTTGTCCTGATAATAACGAACACAAAATAACAATTATCCAATTTGGTGCAGTCGTTCGGAAGTTATGCGCGTACAAACATTTCGGCGATTAATTTTTATTTAAATGATTAAAACTATTACAATAAAAATAAATTCGAATGTTGGCAACCATATTATTATGAGCAAAATTTAGAACTCGTGCAAGTGGTTTCAGTTTTAAGCTATTAAAGAAGAATGGGTGCTGAACAGGTGTAGTTTATATGAAAATTATTCGAAGCAAGTAAAATTCTTAGTTTTATAAACGTTGCCATCATCATCATCATAATCAGCCCATAGCAGTCCACTACTTGGACATAGGCCTCGCTAACGTTGCCCTAAACATGGGAATTCTCCGGTGTCATTATATATTATTTATTTCATTTATACACGCAGACACACCCATACCCGAACTGAACCCACAATACTAGGCGCAGTAGAGCACCAATGCCATCGTCTATATTTACACAACTGCCTAAAAAAAGGAGTGTTATGTTTTTAGGGTTCATGTATGTATGTATGTTTGTGAGTTTCTTTATTCCATTATAACTTCAAAATGCCTGAACCGATTTCGATGTATGGGGTATGGTTAGAATCCTTACATTATCCCGGGTAATATAAGGCTAGTACGATTAAAAAAAGCAGCCCTGTTTTTTAATTTTAATTAATTTAATTTGATTCTTAGAATTGGGTTATTCCTTTTATTTTTGTTTAAGAAAACAAACGTTTCAAATTTGTTTCGCTTGTGTAGGTAAAACACTAAAAATACGTTAAACCAAATCAAATCTTTATTGCTGAACACTTGTTACACATTGCAAGATGATAGATGAATACGCAGTTCACTGTGTTCTACCAATTTAGGCATGCAAAATATGTTCTATAAAATATAATATAATTATGTCAAGACAATTATTACTTTCATAATAAATCGGACCTAGAAAGTATTTACCAAGAAGTCAAAAGAAAAAAAATAAGATCTCCATAATAATTTAAATATTGCTATCAGTCAAGTACTCATTTATTGTATAGTATGTTTTATTTATTAATAGATTTATCATTTGGGTTTTAAATAATTTTATATCGTTGCTCTCCAATATTGGTCTTGGCAGTTTATTATAAATCTTAGGTGCAATTCCTAAGAAACTTTTATTAAATATTGATTTATTGTGTTGCCTGAAGTGTATTTTATTTCTGTGTCGTATGCTGTTTAAGGTCTCAAACAAATGAAAATTTAGTTTAATAAACATAGCTACCTCATAAATGTACAGAGAGCGGACTGTTAATATATGAAGACACTTATAGAAGGGCTTACAGCTGTGAGTACTTTGTATAACGCTTATAGCTCTAACACACCTTTTTTGAGCTCTAAGTACTGTGTCAGTATTTATAGAATTGCCCCAGTGTATGATTCCGTAACGAAAAGTAGACGTGACATATGCATTTTGCAATGTTGATCGATTCACTAGGTACCTTTGACAGTTAAAAAATCTTTATACTCCCATTATTTGGACATTCAAGATTTTTGTTTCAAAACTTTTGTTAGATATATTCATATCAATTATTGTTCACCGGTTACTACTGACGCGAATTTTTTGGGATTACCAGATTAATTTACAAATCGAACGGAGCCCTTAGTCATGAGCTGAGCCCGCGGCGATGTCGCGAGTCAAACTCGTATTCCCCGAGGTAGGCAGAGGTGTACGAAGTATTACTATTTACCAAACCCGTTATTAAGTCCCATGTACCAAGATGGTAAGCGTATTGCCATCTACCGGGCACAAGTCCAAACTCCGGTTTGTCACTGAGTATTTACTAACAGAAAAAACCCAATTAAAGTTTGCCCGACCTGGGTATCGAACACAGATCGCCGTGCTCAGCAGTGGCTCTTGAAACAATGAGGCGGTCAAATCAATCGAGGGATAAAGTAGTTGAGTTACTAACATATACACTAATTCAGCGAACAGTTTACTTTTTTTGTATCCAATAGAATTTCTTTTTACATTTTAAAAACATTTTTGAAGACACATCCCTATTAGCAGCCATCTAAATGCTTCAAAAAAAAAACGTCACAAGTGTGAGTCAGACACCCACTGAGGGTTCCGTACAAATTTGTAGGGACATATTATTAATAATTCAGGAATCAAGTCGTTTTGAATTTTTTTCATACGTAATTAATCATCGTTCATACCGTTGCTTAACCTCGATGATTGATATCATACTTTAAATAAAGACTATACCTACTTTTTATGATTTAATTACAAATGTATAGTTTTCAGATTTTCCCTTTACTTGTAGTATAAGACGACATTACATGCCAAATTTCATAGTCCTAGGTCAACGGAAAGTACCCTATACATTTGGATTCCCTAGAAAGTGTCGAAATATACGTCTATTGCGGCGTAAACGGCCGTATCTTTTTGTTAACTTAGAAGTTTTATTTTTTCACAGCTTCAAGGGACTATAGACCGTAGTATATGGTTTTAATTTTAACTCGATACATCCATGCGTTTCCAAGATAAGGGACGGACAGCAAAGTGATCCCTATAATGGTTTAGATTTTTTTCCTTTTGAGGTACGGTACCCCAAAAACAGTAAAAATAACGACCCACCAAAACAGCTGTCCTCGACTATCCCAATAGTGTCCCTTATTTGTCCCAAATTTGTCCCTTGCCCATCGTTAGGACAATTCTCACGTACCTACTTACTTATTAAGGGCTCTTAGGGCGGTTCAATGTGAAAAAAAAAAACCTCTTTTGAATTCTATTCTCGAGAGTGCAAAACTTTGGTTAGACGCGGTTGAATTGATACACCCACTTTGCCACGGTCCCACTTTCTTAAAAAGGGTTCCGAATTACGTTTTGATAGGTCGCTTGGTTGCTTGTTTTGTTGGGAAGAGGGTTGTTACAATTTTATCATTATTTTGTGTTGCCTCGGAAGTGAAGATGGGCCAGATGTTAGCAGAAATATCGTGGAACTTAGCTTGTGACGTTGAGCCGAGTTGTAATAAGATTATTGATGAGATCGGCTAGAACGAAGTTTATTATAGTTTATTTATTTTGTCATCATATAGTACATACATACATGATTAATGTAAACACAGACATAGCACTTATAAAAACATAGGTCAAGCAGATAGATTAATGTCCCTCATGCTAGGAAAATTCTGTGTTATGGGGGGCATCCAACCGTCCAATTGGTGTGTTAAACAAATATGCTTTAAAAAGTAGATAAATGCATGCAAAAATTTGGTTACTGTACTAACGATAGTTAAATAATTCTAGAACTGAAACCAACCAACTTAATGTAATGTAATGTAAATTATATATGCGTGAGAGTAGTGCATTGTGTGTGCGGAGGTGAGTGAAGTGAGATGTGTGTGCTGTAGAGTTGTGTAGATTGAGAGTAGGAGACTATAATTAACGAGTATCTAAGTATAATCAGAATAATCGACGTTTAAATAAATAAGGGTTTGATGAGCTTCTCTGAGTCATCGTAGTCAAGCGACTTTAGATATTCTTTGACTTTGTTTTTTACATTGATAAGCGTTTAGCGAGAAGTAGTAATCTATCTTTCAAACTGATACAAATAGTGATAACAATTTCAATCTACTTCCTTTATTTTATTGTTTTGGATTCAAGGATAAACAACTGCAAAAAAAAAAACAGAAATGATAAAAGCTGCTGTTGTTTACAATTGAAAAATTTTATATATATTTTTAAGATCAACATAAATTTTGTTTTGAGTTGTGCAAAATTTCGGATAGAAAATCAAATATCACTTAATATAGCATCACGCCTGTAATCAAAGTGAGCACAAAGCCTATTTTTGAAAATAAATCTACTTGATTGACATTGGAAGTACGTCAATTTGTTCTTTTATATGCCAATATTTCTTAAAATGTTGAGTTTGATTTACTTGCTCATTCTTCTCCATAGGAATCTAAACTTGGAAAAATGGCATTTAGCTTCTGACAAATCAAAAGTGCCTGTAAATTCTTCTTCTTCTTATTGAGTCGACGGCAAAACCACTTAAATTTTGTTGGTGTTTATTCTGCAACACGCACTGCCCCCTCAAACGTGATCAGTAGCTCCTCCTGGGTATAGTTGGCAGGGCACGCAGCGCAGGACGTAAGGTGGACCATTGTCTGTGTGGGCCACTAGAGGGCCCGGCAGACGTTGTTCTGCCCTGAACCCGATTGCAGCACCACCTGGGTCCAATTGTATTTTAAAATTAATGAGGAACTCATTGAAATATAGACACAAAATTTTATCCAAATCGGTCCAGCTGCTTAGGAGGAGTTAGGCGACAATTATGGATGATGTAATTAAATTATTTTAACATTACACATTGTTATAAGGCCTTGAAAATAACTATTTTATGTAATATATTTCGTATAAAATAACATCGACGTGGCAACATTTTGGGCACACCAAATGTTTATCTAGAGCACCAAATATTTAAAATTATTTGGTGCATCGACACGTAATATTGGAATTGAAATGGAATTGGTATTAATTTCAAGAGTACACATGTATATTGGTGTACTTCTAGGTATATTTTACATAAATAAATACATCAATACAAATACAAAAAATTCAAGAGTCTGTAATGTAAAAATAATAGTTTTTTTAAACTTCATACAGTTATTTGCACGATACACATGCCTAAAAATCTGTTTTTAAATTATTTGTTTATCTGTTTGTTTGTTCCAGCTAATCTTCGAAACAGCTGGACTAATTCTGATAAGATTTTACTGGCAGGTAGCTGACTATATAAGGAATAAGTTAGGCTAATTATATTAAAATTATACGCGGGTGAAACTGCGGGGCAGACCAACAATTTTACACTTTTTGGACAATTTTATATATTAATATTATGACTCTTGACATGAGCTGACCCCACGGCTATCGTATAGTAGTAGGCTATAGTCATAATAGTCAGTTTGAAAAAAATAAAATAAGTGTCTGTTCGCAATGTCTAAATAATAGAATTTATAAGCCCATACAGTTATTTGGACGATACCTATGATATATGCCTAAAAATCAGTTACGAATTCTAACGGAGCCGTTAATCATGAGCTGAGCCCACGACGCTGTCGCGAATCAGAATAGTCAGTTTGAAAAAAAAAACAAAAAAACATTACTCCGTTAGCTCAGTGATCCAAAATGTGTCTTGGCCTCCAATACCAGAGAACGCCACGCTTTGCCTGGCATGAAACTTCCAAAGATCCTGGACGTTGACCTGTCGGTCAGCCCAGATAGGATCTCTTAACACTGCGATCTTCAGCCATACTCTCAATGTGGCCGAGCCATCAGGGTCGATGGGCTTTTGTCTCCCTGATAATATTTGATTCAGCTTCAAACTCTTCAATCTCAGCATGCTTTCGAATTCTTCAGTTGCCATCTGCTACACAGGGTCGAATTATTGTAATAAAAAAAATGAATTATTGTGTTGTTTGTGGTTGTATTTTTACTATGGATGCAAATTTTGCGGGCTGAGTTGCCTGCGTCCGTAGGAGAGCACCTTTAGAATGGAATCCCGACACGTGGCCCCTGGGCGGTGCAAAACAGGCACTCGGAGGTTTCGGCCGCGGCTGGTTACCACCCACCGGACGAAGCCATGCCGTGAAGCGATCTAGTCGTGTTTCGGGATGTAGTCCGGTGCAACCGTTGTGTGAGACAGGTCTGGGCAGTTGCATCAACTCCCCAACCATCGTTATACCCAAATCTATACACTCTACTTAACGAGTGAATAGGTTTATTCTGGATATACGTGCTCCATCTTCGGCCACACCGTCGCTTAACATCAGGCGAGTTGGTGGCCAAACGTAGATCCATTTTTGATAAAAAAAAAACAATATCTAGCTACTTCAACAATATTGAGGATAGATGCATTACCTGCACTGTAAACACTGCACGTGGTGACTGACATGACTATCCCCAATATTGTGAAAGTAGCTAGGTATTGTATTTATTTGCATACACAGTAAGAAAACATTTTAAAAATAAGTTTATTAAAATTTCAAAAGAGCAAGGCTGTAAGCAGTTCAAATAATTCAGAAGTAATTCAACAGGGTCCTATAGAAAATTGAACAATTTTTACGAAGTGTAACCCAACCTAATTTCTTTATGGGGCCCGTGTTGCGGGGTCGAAACATCTTGGCTTTCTAACAAATAAATGTTCCCGATGTCATTATTGTAATTGGTTTTGGTACTCTCACTTTTGACTTTCACCTCAGTGATTTTCAACGAGAAATAAAAACATGAACATCTTAATGAAGATTAACATACAAATCCATATCATTATAGCGTGCATCGGAACTTTTAGTTAATAATTCAATAAAATTGTAAAATTAATTATAATAAACTACCTAAACAATGCTGATTCTCTGTGCGAAGAATAGACCAGCCTTCAGGTCACGTGAACTGTCGACCAATCGCCTTGCAATCTCTTTAAAAAGAAGTCGAGCGCTCGGACCCCACGACCCGAGTGTTTCAACCCCAAACGGCTCGAAAATATAATTACTGGTAAGACTGTCATATTTTCGCCGTTTGAGGGTCTCTGCAGCTGAAGCAGCAGCACCAGCAAAGGACGCTGAACTAGAAATATGAGATGGCGCAAGGGTATCGACGCAGGTTGCGTCCCACACCAGAGGCCTACCAAATTTCCATGGCAGTAATGTCATGCCGTCAGGTCTTTTACCATCGTCCCGTGCCAAGCCATTTGGTTCTAATACAGCTGGGACGCCGGCGGTGGCTAAAGCACGACGAAGAATGTCATTAATACAGGCGTGCCGTGATATGCGTCCTGCACTCCTGCTGCAGGATAGGCCATGGTGTCCGAGGCTGTCGACAGCTTGACCACAGTGACAACGATGCGGAGTACAGCATGGAGATCCTAACCGTAGGCACGTAGCGAGGCGGAAAGTGGTGTCATCTAACATAGTACCTATGTTCGACGACGGCAGTGCGTGAAGCCAAAGGCCCGACTCCCATTCACACACAGCCAGGAGACGCGCGCGCTCGGCAGTAGTGATTGACATATTAAATAGTTCATTCCGTATCACCCTGCAGAGCGGCTCATCCCACTGTCTCTGTGAAAATGGGTTGACGGGCGGATCCGTACTTGGGCACGCAATTCTCCAGGCATTCACAGCCTCAGTCAAACAAGATACTTCAAAATCAGCTAGTGTAGGAGCTAGTATATGCCTAGCTAGTTTTTCAGTACTGTGGACCGAGGATAGGAATGCCGGTAAGCTTAGACTAGAAATTTTGCGGACGCCAAGACCTCCCAACCGGATGGGGAGGGTAGCCTGTACCCAGGCTCGGTCGTCCAAAGCCACATTTAAAATAGAGGTTAAAGTACTCCTGATAATTTTGTGTAGTTTTTCCAAAAGTTCTGTGTGTTTCCATAAGTAGGAAGAACGAAGAACATATATTAATTTAGGGCCAAAACAACAATAGCGGATTATAGTCATAGCCGAATGCACGTTAATTTTGAGAAGTCTATCCGAAATATCACTGAAATTTTGTATTTTTAATAATTTTCAACTGTGGTAAATGAATTTAGACCTTCTACTTACATAGTATCACGCTTGTGTTCCCCGAAGGGGTAGGCAGAGGTGTACATAGTTGTAAACCCACATTTCACCGATACATTTATCAAGTCCCATGTCTTAAGTGGTGAGCCTATTGCCATCAACCAGGCACAATTCCAAACTTTGGGCTACTGAGAATTTCCTAACAGAAAAACTCAATAACACTTTGCCCGACCCGGGAATTGAACCCGAGACCTCATGCTCTGCAGTCGCGCTTGGAACCACTAGACCAACGAGGCAAGGCATTTATTACTTACATACTCGTACATAACATAGAATAATGCTTGTATTCGTCGAAGAGTTTTTCTAAAACCGTTTTACTAATGTCGTTATGAAGTCCCATGTAGTGAGGCGCCTATTGCCATCAACCGGGCATAGTTACAAACAGGCCATATAAAGGAACTGATTTGGGGGGTGGCTTCAACAGTACCAATGAGTTCTAAAAAAACCGCTCGAAGGAAGTCCCAGAATCAGCTAGTATCAAATATAATAAAAACAGGTTTTAAAGAATGATTACGTAAACACAAACAAATAAAATTCTGGGGGCTTGTGGCTAAGTAACAGCTGCACCGATCGATTGAGGTTAAGCTGCGCTTGTCGTAGTTGGTCTCTGGATAGGTGACCATAATTTCATATCGAGACCCCTCTGTGCCTTGGAGAGCACGTTAAGCCGTCGGTCCCGGTTGTCAAATTAAGACCTATGACCGCCTTGACAGCCTTTTTAGTCAGAGGCCTGAAAGTCTTACAACCAGTCATACCACGAGATATCGTGTTGACCAGTAACTGGGTTGTGGAGGTCAGATAGGCATCATGTAAAATACTGGTATTAAGCTGCATGCGGTTTGACTGGAAGCCGACCCCAATGTAATTAGGAAAAGGCTGGTTTGACTGGAAGCCATTGCTGTCATGTAATTGGTTAAAGGCTAGGCAGAGGATGATGACAAGGAAATAAAATTCACAAAACATGACATAGAGCCGTTTTATTTGAACAAGCCACATAGTAACAGAGTAAAGGCAATTTGAATAACAAAAACATAATTTTTTGTTGCTTTAGAACTATTATAGGAGTCCACATTCATCAACTTGGCTAAGGACTTGCCTGAGGGTCTGGGATCACCTCCAGGGCAGTTCGGATACATCATGTTGCTGTCACAATCCTGGTAAAGAAAATTATTGAAATATTAAATACTTAATTATTATTTATGAAGGAAATATTGAAAAAGAATAGACGCGATCGGGACTCAAACCGTGACTTTTGAGATACCGTGTCATCGTTCTCACAACTGAGCTACCGTGTCACATGTTCACATCTATTAAATTTCAAGTTCCCTTCTTCTCGTCTTAAGGAGACGCCTGGCAGTAATAAATACTTATAAATAAACAGCCAAACTCTTTAGTCCAAGAGTTTTGTTGCAACTTTTAAACGCAAACGCATGCGTAGCGAATTCTAAAGTAATGTTTTTTTTTGTGGAAAGGAAAATACAGTCGTGAGCAGGATTATAGTCTGGAAGGCGCAGGTTTAAATCCTGCTCACGACTATATTTTCCTGTATTTACCGCCTGAGTTTGGGTCTTTTGGAGCTTACTTTTAACTAGGTTTTGTACGTAGTATCCTAACAAAACATAACATAGCATTAAGTTTATATTTGTATAAAATGGATTCGGAAATAGACAGAGATATATTTGGCGCTTTTACAAAGTCCCATAATTTCAAATTCCGTGCTGTAACCGCATCTTGCTATAAAAAAAATCCAATACTAAAGTGACAATATTAATTCAAGATATGTCTTTGAAAAAGCATTAACGCATGCTTAGCGAACTCTAAAGTTACAATATTAAATGGAAAAAGAATACGGTCGCGAACAGTGATTCGAACCTGCACCTCCCGTATGAATACTCCAGGCGCTCTAATCTTAGTGGTTTCGTTTTAGCCATTTCGCCCTGTCCTCACCACCGCGAATTCTTCATCCATATTTTAACACGTCTTTTTGGCGACGTCATTGCTATCAATTCAGTACCTATACAGGTGACCGAACCGACACGACTAACTTTGCAGTTAATACAATGTCGTAAAAAATGCAATTACCTTAATAATTCCAGATAAATCTTTGAAAAGCATTAACGCATGCTTAGCGAACTCTAAAGTTACAATATTCTGATGTTCGCGACCGTATTCTTTTTCCATTTAATATTGTAACTTTAGAGTTCGCTAAGCATACGTTAATGCTTTTCAAAGATTTATCTTGAAATCCAATACTTATAATTTATTTTGTCCTTTGAGGAGAAGGTGGTAGATACAGGCAAATTATTCTGCCAAAATCCATATCATTACAGGTAAACAGACTTTTGAACAACCAAGCTAAAACATGCTACAAACGAACCATTTTCACGTCGCCAAAGCCTCGTATTTTTCCAAATACAAACTCTCCATAAAGTAGCCAAAGCAAAAGTGCCAGAAATTGTTAAAATTGTAGTCTCTTTTACAACAAAATTGTACGGCATTTGAACGTGGAATTGCTCTGGAATGCTGACAAGCCTAGGAAGGACGGCTACAGAACAAATGAGAATGTGCGTGAAGGTGGCAGAACTACATCGCTAGTACATATTAAATGTTAAGTACCAAGTTTACAATTTCTAGGTTTACAAAGCAAGTCTTGTATTTCCAACCTTTCATTAAATGCAAGTAATAATTCAAATAATGTATAAACATATATGAAGACAAATTGAACGCACAATCTATTTATTTATTTCAATTATAATCTGTTTTGTTTTGAAATTTTAGGTTAACATGATTAAATTTGGATTTTATGTCATTCCGTCCCGCTCTTATAGTAACGATTAGTAAAAGGCAGCAACGCTCTCAGTTTAGTTTAGTTTGCTACATTCATATTGATGCCAGTGTCATATAAAAATACTATAGAAGGAATAAAAATTTGTCGCTTCGTTTTATGGTAACAAAAATACATGTCAACGCTAGAAACTACATAAGTGCTACCGTCAGCTTGACGCACATCGTATTGTACGAAATAGAACGAGGTAAACTTTGTTCATAACTTCATTCAGTAGTCAAACAAGAATGTAATGCATAGGAAACATAGTTTTTGTCAAACACGAAGAACATTGTAATATTAAATGGAAATGAGTTTCAATTGTATAATACAATGCTTGCAGTGATGAAATTCTGTGAAACAAGTTATTAAATTACACACGGGTGGTCCTGCTACCACGTTGCATGGTGGAGTGGGTCATGTTTTTATATTACTTAATAGCTATAATCCATCGTATTTATACACATTGAACTTGGTGCAGCATTTCATATACACAAATGTGCACTATAACTGTGAATGATGTAGCGGATTTTCTTGAACCATCATCGTTATAATCAAATTGATGTTATTTTACCAATTGATGCATAGATATAGCATCGATTGGCCCTGTGAAGACTGAGCAAATTTATTTATCTACATTTCTACACTAATAATAATATTATAAAGAGGAAAGATTTTTGTATTTTTGTATCTAACGAATAATCTCAAAAACTACTAGTCCGATTTCAAAATATCATTGGAATGCAAAATTCTCCCTGTGTAACAAAGGCTATATTTATTACTAAAAAATATTAGGAACTTACTAAAACTTCAATAATGTAACTCAAGGTGTAAATGTTCACCCGTGCGAAGCCGGGTCGGACCGCTAGTTACCGCTAATTTGGTAATATAATCGATAACACAAAACAAGAGAAACAGGTAAATATTTTTGATAAAACATTATGAAATTTTTAAGAAAAAAAAATGTCCCTTAATAAATAAATTCTAATAAACATTCACTCCGTCATATAGCTGCGTTCGGAAACACTTAACGGTACGTCATAGAATTTCAAAATTTTCAACACGAACCTGCAGAGTTCACAAAGGGAATATAAAATTCGATTCCAATGTATCACATGACACGATCGTTACCATTACAAAGTGAACAGAATGTACGAAAAAAAGTTATGTACCTGAAAAACATCACCTTCGGAGACAATCACTGAAAATTTTTGCAACGTGACTGCTTGTTCATATGAACAGATTTCGGGCATGTCAAAAAGTGAGTCCAACGTGCACCGCCTGAATTGAGCTCGAGCACTGCGAAATAAAAAAGAGACGGAAAATGACATTTGTCACCAGTTGTTGGATTTTTTAGTGAAATATCTCTGGCGTTGTCGATGTGAATTCGTGTCTATTGTTGCAGCGGTTAAGCTAAATGAATGGTAGAATGCTTTTGCTTTTGGTACAAAGGATTAGATAGATATATGCCAATACATTTTCTAGTTTCCATTTGAGCTCAAATAAAAGTTAGCGTCATGAAATTTTTTGTACAGCTATATAATGTGACTAAAATTAAAAATCTGTTTGACTGTAGTTAGATTAACTTATTGGTGAGAGCAGTAGGATTATAATTGAAAATAAACCAGTTTGATTGACATTGGAAATATTATTATGTCAGTTCGTACTTTTGAATGTATAATTGGCCTAAAATAAATAAATATAAATATTCCACAACTATCACACAACGCCGTCTAGTCTCAAGCTAAGCAGAGCTTGTGTTATGAGTACTAGACAACTGATAAACATACTTATATATTTCTAAATGCATACATGTTATAGATAAATTACACCCAGACACAGAACAAATGATCGTGCTCATCACACAAACATTTGTCCTGGGTGGGAATCGAACCCACGACCTCCGGCCTAGCAGTCAGGGCTACTAACCACTAGACCAACAGGACAGTCATCAAATAATCAATAAAAATTATTAAACATTATTCAAATATGTAAATATGCTTTAAAATTGAGATTATTGTAAGTTTACGCGCTGTTGTACGCGTTGATTTGACATTGGTCTTTGATTAACATACATAATATAGCATCACGCCTGTATTCTCCGAAATAGTACGCACAGGTGTACACAATTGAAGTCCCATGTAATAGGTGCTGAGACTATTGCTATCGAATTCCAAACTCTGGACTGCTACTGAGTATTTTCTAACAGAAAAACTCAATAACACTTTGCCCAACTCGGTAATCTAACCCACGACCTCTAACGATCAATAGACAAATGAAGCTTGTGAGAGAAAATTGGTCCTAAGCTCACTAATTCTATATTCTTCCCTTGTTTTGTCAACTTTAGGTTGGCGATACACTTTAAAAGAGTAATCGTAAGTTCTAGAATACTGACCAGCACATGAAGAAATGCGTTTCAAAGTGTGTCCACTCATGTGTAGTATTCTTTTGCTCGTCTACCGCATTCTTGAAGGCTGAATAACAAGATTCCCAGGAGTCAGCAGCTCCATCGATGCACATTGGTAGTACGTCATACCCTGAAACCAAATAGATCGTAATACGATGCGAAATCTTGTGCGAACGAACCAAGTTTTTATAGAAACTTAGCTCGTCTTTATATTAAGGCAAGGCTTAAAATTAAGTCGTCTTATTTTAAAGTTTGGACTTCATAATAAGATAAGAGTTAAAATTAAGACCAGTATTGTTTTAAGACGTGTATTATTTTAAAGTTCGGAGATCATATTAAGACAGGACTTAAGAGTGAAACCAGTCACTTTAAAGAGTCTCTTATTTTAAAGTCCAAGCTTTATTATAAGAAAGATTTATAACAAACACCAGTCTTCTAATAAGACGTGTCTTATTTTATAGTTCGGACATTATATTAAGACAAGACTAAAAATGAAGACCAGTATTTTTATAAGGCGTGTCTTACTTCACAGCCCCCAAAAATATATATATATATTAACGTATATACTTACTAGAAAGAAACCATTCGTCATTGCACACATTGTTCACGACATGCATGTGGCCGCGGATGCTCTCCTCATTGAAGTGGCTCTCTGTCACGTCCTTACAATCAGAATTCCAGTCTATAGCGCAATTTGTGAGGTGGCGTATTGCTCTGGGAATAAGAAGCTGGAACTTGTACTATTTCTTTTGAGAACTAAAAGTTGCTCGTCCTATATAGTTGTGCTTTTTTCACTCAGTGCTAAGATTTTAATTATTTTGGATGAATATTCTTTTAGGATATATAGGGGCTAAAAAACAGCCGCACAGATCGATCGATCGGGGTTAAGCTGCGCTTGCCGCGGTCGGTCTGTGGATGGGTGACCATCATTTCATACCGAGACCCCTCCGTGCCTCGGAGAGCACGTAAAGCCGTCGGTCCTGGTTGTCAAATTAAGATCTATGACAGTCGTTACGGGTAGTCAGAGGCCTGAAAGTCTGACAACCAGTCCTACCACGAGATATCGTATTACCCAGTTACTGGGTTGTGGAAGGTCAGATAGGCAGTCGCTCCATGTAAAATACTGGTATTAAGCTGCATCCGGTTTGACTGGAAGCCGACCCCAATGTAATTGGGAAAAGGCTAGGCAGATATATATATATCTATTCTTTTAGGATATAAAGTTACGTCCGTGGTTTAGCGGTTGCAAAGGCTGTTCCTGAGTGTGAGCTTTTGTGTTCTGTACTTGGGTCGAGCAAAGTATTATTGGATTTTTCTTTAGAAAATTGTTAGAAGCAGCCCAGAGTTGGGAATTCTCCCGATTGATTGAAATAGGCTCACCACCACATGTAATTTATAACAGCATTCGTGAAATGTGGATTTACAATTGCGTACACGTCTACCTACTCCTTCGAGAACACATGTGTGATGTGTACAATTCAGGGAGCATTACCCAAATTCGCAAAATCTCTTAGATGGGTAATCTTTCGAAATATTTTAAAAAGTAAGTCGTTAACTTTGCTTAAGCAGAAGCAACTATATTGTAAGTCAAAGTCCAAAAAGATTTTGATGGAAATTCTCAGTAGCAGCTTTGATGGCAATTTAAAGAGTCTCCCCTGCCAAACTCTTCTCGAGTACTGTGCGAGGTGTTTCAGTTCTGATGCCAAACACGGAGCAAATATTTGTATGATATAAAAATAAGTGCTCTGGTTTTGGGCGCGTATGTGTGTACAATATATATAATTAAGACCATAATTAATTCCATGAGAATTGGCTAAGAAATAGTATAATCTTACCCACGAATAGAAGCGTGTAACTTAAGACGATTTAAATATGCTTACCTACACCAATCGTTAAGTTTAGCAGGCATCGGTGGCGATTTTCTGCTAGAATTATACATGAATGCCGCTTCTACAGTACAGTTCAGTGCATATTTTGAGAAGTCATCACAATTGATGTTCTTAATTACAACTAATTTTTCTTTGTCCTTCGTTAGCGTCATTACTGGTTCAAATTCCAGGTCATCAGACGATGGTGATTGCGAAGGTTTTTGTGTTTGATCATCGTAGTCATATAAATCTGAAAAATACTTATGATATCCATAAAATGAGCAAAGGCACAGATTGAATTAAAAATTAACATAAGATCTTCTGCGAAAGTCTATAACAGGCTTTAGGTGCTCTTTTGTACACGTGAGACTGATGCGTAGATTGCGCAAACACTGATCAAATCTCATATAAAACTATATTCTCGATGGCTGCTCGTATCTCGAACACATTATCCCATATTATTATGATGATCCTAAAGTTTTCCACTGCCAGGCTAAAGCCTCCCAACTCTTCTTCCATTTACCCCTGTTTAGAGTCTAGAGTAAACCAGTCTCTTTGTAAGGAGTCTAGCTTATGTCTCCATCTCGCAACTGTCGCTTTCCCTGTATAGGGAATAAGTCGCGAGTTTAACACATTTTAGGATGGCAGTTTTGTGAGTGATGTCGGATATATTTTTCCTGGAACTCTGTTCCATAGCTCAATATTAATAGCGACTGCATTGACAGACATATAATATTATATGCAAAAAAATATCACAGGCCAAATTATTGTTTCGAATTTCTACAGACCCTACAGAAACCGATCTTTGAGCGAGTGCTTGAAAAGTGTCGTCAATGCTCATCACTCCTTCTCCTAAAGAAATAGGTACTATTATTCTGCTGTATGATAGGCTGGTATTATTTTTAATATACTCACGAAAAATAGTTTCACTTTCAATATACTCACATACAGCATTCAAACATTCCAAAAGGATTGTTAAGACGTATAGAATTATCATTTCTCATTTACGTCACTGTTTTTGTATCATTTCTATTAATTTCACTTTAACTTTTATTTAGTGTACTGCTGAATTCCCTAATGTCATGTTTGACACGAATATGACTTTTACTTTGTAATAACTTTTATTTTACTCTATGATTCTGTATGGTAAACTTCTTGAACTAATTAACTCACACATAGCCATGTTTATTGATATCTGGACTTCAAAAGAGACTGTGACCTCTGAGTTTGTTTCGGTGTTTCTTCTCAGAGATAGTCAGGTTGACATGTAAAAGAGTTCCAAAAAACCTATTATATCATAAATAATTTGAATTTGAATTCTTGCGTGAGTTAAGTGATACCTACATTTCCAACTACACATTTATTATAATCATCATCCCCCTGCCTTTATACCAATTTATTTGGAGTCGGCGCAGCATGAATTCTTCTTCCATTATCTAATTGTTTTTGAAATTACATGCTTCTAAAGTTTTGGCAATGTTTTATGACCGGCTGCTTGCCTGACGTCAACCCTCATTGGGAATGCTGTTGTTCGTGATAACCGTCACCGATAATGTCTTCTTCTATCTAGCTATGTTACACCAAATGTGACGAAAGAGAATCATGTGACGAGGAAACTTTTGAGTATAAATATAGATGGCTGTAAGAGTAGAGGAAGATCGAGAAAGCGATTGATTGATTGTCGAGAATATCATCCTCACATCTCCGGCACGGCTCGATGGCCGCAGGTAGGGATGAAGCGGTAGATCTTAACATAGATTGTGTTAAAGATGATATGGCAAGAAAAGGAGTGACTGTCGATATGACAGCTGATAGAGATGTATGGAATAAGAATACATTCTGCGCCGACCCCAAATAAATTGGGATAAGGGCAGGGGGATGATGATGATAATGATGATTATAAATTAATAAGTTTGTTAGTACGGACAGATGTTTGTTACTCTTTCACGCAATAACTACTGAGCGGATTTGGATCTGGATTAATGCATAGGATACATTTTGTGCCAGATGGATCCAATTCCAAAGTCCACACCGATGAAGTCGCGGGCATAAGCTAGTATTAGATAATATAATATTATAACAGAGTATTCATTTTAGTTGTAAAGTTAATTTATTCAACGTATGTACCCCTTAGATTTTGATGAGTGAGTTTGTGCGTACCAAAATATGTGGCATTAAATAAATTACTGTATTTAATTTCTGATTTTCGTTTATTCTTCTTGAATTTTGTACTTGGACCGTAAACCCTAGTATTTGACATTCCTTTCTATGAATTCGAAAATTGGCTTACAGAAAAACTCAATTACACTTTACCCGACTCAGGAATTCAAATACTTGCTATCATTAAATTAGAATATCTTAATAACAATAATTCATAGGGTAATTCCGAACATAATACCTTAATCTTAGGAGACATTTACATACATATTACAGTGTATATTAAGCCTAATATTAGAATGGGTGCCGCTCAATTGACGCTAATTGATTCTAGAACCAAAGGATTAAAGGATATAAGGCAATTTAGATCTATAGGTAATATACTCATTACTGTGTTGAGTAAAGTTGGATGTTGAAGTGAAATGTTAGACAAAATTATTCTAAAAGATTAGAAAGGAATTATGGAAATTATTTATTTTAGATCATATCGGTTTCCATTCAAACTGCATAAAGGTCAGCCCGGTGACGCAACTCAATAAAATAGCAACATGAACGAAATCTGAGTGTTTTTATGTTAATTAATTAGTTTAACATATTAAACAATATATCACGCCGGTGTTGTCTATCTACGGATTCAGATGAAAAGACAAGTGTTTAAGGCGCGGTTGGCATAGTGGTCGAGAGACCGGCTGCTGCGTCGCGTATAGCAGATTCGATTCCTGCACGGAGCAAATACTTGTATGATCTACAGATATTTGTTTCGGGTCTGGACGTGTGCGTATGTGAGATTATGAGTTTGTAAACGCACCCACGGTACAGGAAGAAATAGCTAGTGTGGCGCAACGTTTCTTAAAGAAATAAAAAAAAAAACTAATTTTGCCAATGTCTTTATAAAGTACAGTAATAGTATAGTGATTCTATATCCATCTACTGGACCCAACCATGAACTCCGGCCTGCTTATATTAAGCTTGACCCTGGAACCAAACACAGGACTTCCCGCAAAGCAGCCGCACTTGCTTCTACTAAAGCAATGAGGTTGTATGTCGTCTTCAACCTATTTACACACGACAACTGACAACTTCTATAAAACTAATTTAGAAGAAAAAATAAGAAGAGATAGACCTAGACGTAGCTTTACGAAACAAGTGAAAGAGAAGTAGGAGTCGAGTCGTATCAAAAGGTCAAAATAAAATTAGAGAATAGAGAGCTAGGCTTATAGATTAAAGAAGAAGAAGATGTTGTCTTACAAGGCAATGATGGCGTTACTTGTCATGAAACTCTAGATTAATTTGATCCATTATTATTCAAGTAGAACAGTCGTTAGAATATATATCTGTCTAGCCTTTTCCCAAAACATTGGGGTCGGCTTTCAGTCAGGCTCCATTCGAGTTCAAAACTAGTCAGGAAATCCCGAAAAATGCACGTGAGTAGTAACCGGTGAACATTAATTGAAACCGGACGCAGCTTAAGACAAGTATTTTACATGGAGCGACTGCCTATCTGATCTCTACAACCCAGTTACTGGATAACACGATTTCTCGTGGTAGGACTGGTTGTCAGACTTTCAGGCCTCTGATTACCCGTAACGGCTGTCATAAAACTTAATTTGACAATTCGGAACTGACGGCTTAACGTGTTCTCCAAGCACGGAGGGGTTGGAATGAAATAATGGTCACCCATCCACAGATCGACCGCGGCAAGCGCAGCTTAACCTTAATCAATGGATCTGTGTGGCTGTCACTTAGCCACGAGCCCCTCATCGTTAGAATAAAACAGTTCAAATGATGTAACTTCACTTTTATTCGTCCATAGTTAGGAACAGATTAATGTATTAGTTTCAATTCTGGATTCACATATCTTCTAACACAAGTTTTTACACTACGCCTTGGCTTTCGACGATTAAATCTTCGCTTTTTCGAATACAATTACAATACTTCTTACAAATTTTGTACATCACATACGACGTACAGATTAACATCTTTATTACTAACAAGATGAATAATATAGTCACCATCAATACGAAAGTTGGATTCTTCTCGCCTAAAGTTACATCATCAGGATATGTTTCCTCGCCTTTGCGGTTTGCTTCCATTTTGTATTATTTCTTTGGTTTGTTGAAGTTGTTTAAGGTTCCTGGACGATGACTGATTTCTATCGAAAATAACCAGACTTCTACTAACGTATCAACCTTCTCTCCAAAATTTGAAGACAATGCTTCTAGCGGACTAAGACAGACCATGCCAATCGTTGTGTACTTTTGATGATTGTTGTTCCTTCGAAGATTGGCACCTGCTTTATGAGCTTCCACGAGTTTGATTGTAACATTTGGGCTCACTTACTGATATGTTAAAATATACCTAATCTTTATAGTCGTGATTCCCGTTATTTTTCTTCTTTAAATATTTTCTTACTTACATCGACTTTCATTTATATCTACGAATGTTGTTGTGCTGCAATAGTGTACCGTCTTTTACTCCTTTACACTATTGAATTGTATTTCCTTGATCTTGTTTCTTCTTTTTATTTCTTGTCTTATCATAAATCCATATTTTTTCATAAATGTTTTCGATACTTTATTAAAACTCTCTATTTGTTGAATTCTTATCTTGAAGAACATCAATCTTATTTAACTCCGAAACATAATTTCCATCTGATATTGGATTTTTAAATTAATTACATTTCAAATACTAATATTGTCTTACCAAAGGCTTCTCCATCTATTCCAGATGATTTATGATGTCTGAAAGACGTTTCTGATGGCTAAATAAACCTCTTTTAAACACTATTGACTTAAATCAAGATTTAAACAACCTAAACTCTGGATACTAACTGGGCTTTAATTTACACGAACTTCAATTTATATAATGGGAATACATTAGCTTCAATTCAAACTATTACATTGTAAGCCGCTTACTTTGCTATGTAGATGACGTTATTTTATCTTAGATTAGATAGTTTGCAGTCTGTTATTTTTCGCACGCATGTATAGATTATTTGAACCTAAAAAATTGATTGCTTGGTTTATCTGAAGTTAATTTGTCTTACCTTTTCCCAATAATATTGGGTTCGGTTTCTAGCTTAATTATACCAGTATTTTACATAGAGTGACTGCTTCACGACCCACTCACTGGGCAACATGATATCTCTTAGAAAGACTGGTTATCAACACACGTGACAGTGATAGACTTGTTCTAGAACATGCACCTAGAACCACACTATTTAAAAAAACATGTTATGCTATGTGTGTCAAAATATTTAACAGGTTGCCATCAACCATTAAAGGGCTACCAATTGTATAATTTAAAAAAAAGTTATAACTATGGGTATTCGAGAAATTGATATATTCGGTTGATGAATGGCTAAATGATAATAGTTATTTAATGAACTATTATTTATCATTTAGCCATTCATTCTTATTCACTTAGACACTTAGATAATATTATCATATAATTTTGTTTTTAATAATGTTAGATATGTGTATTTTATTTAGTTAAACGATTCACCTCCCTACGGGCAAAATAGACGGACCTGAAATAATTTTAGACATTATAATGTACTCTAACTGCCTCGTTGGTCTAGTGGTCCCAAGCGCGACTGCTGAGCATGAGGTCTCGGGTTCGATTCCCGGGTCGGGCAAAGTGTTATTGAGTTTTTCTGTTAGAAAATTCTTAGTAGCAGCTCGGAGTTTGGAATTGTGCCCGGTAGATGGCAATAGGCTCACCACCTATTACATGGGACTTAATAACAGCATTGGTGAAATGTGGGTGTACAACTGTGTACACCTCTGCCTACCCCTTCGGGGAATACAGGCGTGATGCTATGTTTATATGTAATGTACTCTATTTTATGTGAATAAATTGTTTGAATTTGAATTGAAAGACTGGTTATCGTAAATCTTAGTTTGATAACCGTTAATTTGGTTTAAAGTACTGTCCGAGGCTGTCTAATGCTTCGATGTGCCAACAGGAGGTGTTCAAAGTTGTACACCCGCATTTCACTAATACTATTATTAAGTCCCAGGTGGTGAACCTATTGCCATCTACCGGGCACAGTTCCCAAATCCGGGCTGATACTGAGAATTTCTTAACAGTAAAATTCAATAATATTTTCCGCAACCCGGGAATCGAACCTGAGACCTCATGCTCAGCAATCATACTTGGGATCACCCAACGAGGCACAAGGACAACTTAAAACAAATATTATTTTTAATCACTAACAAAAGAGGTTAAAAAAAAGAAAAAAAGTAGGTAGATGATTATAAGTACACTTTATTTGTAACTTTGTATATTATGGTCCCCCATCCGAGAACAGACCCTAACAATAACAGCTTAACCTCAAAACAGCAGTGACCAAACTCTTCTTCAACACTTCCTTTTCAAAATCTTGTTTTGTACTTATTTATTTATATCTTATTCATAACAATTACATTTTGTTACAAACGTGAATGTGCTGTGGTATCACCACTTATAGCTGACATGAGAATCCCATTAACATAAACAGAAATATCTCTTTTACGTTCAATAGTTCGTGTAGTGTTTGAAGAAGTATATTATATATTTGCTTTTGTGTTTACATACTTGGTTTTGCCGCAGTTTCGCTTGTGCAGACATACTTTAAAGTGAAATATTGAGGATCCAAAAGGAAAAACTAAATTAGTTTAAGAGATCACTTCGTTGTACGTCTGTCTATCTGTTAAGACCCTTTTTCGCAAGAACACGTATATGGTTCGATGGAGAATAAAAATACCGCAAATTTCGACACTCAGCCAATGAAACAAAACCTATAGAATACTTCCCGTTGACTTATAATCATAAAATTTGGCAAGAGGTAAGGTCTCGCAATACAAATAAAGAAATAAATCTGGAATCCATTAATTCATAATAATATCACATAAAAATATATTTTATAATAATAATATATAAACATAATACTCCTCTCGACCGTATTTCGGTCACGGCGGCATATCTCCATGGAGATATGCCCGCTGCAAAGTACGCAGGAGATATTATAGTGCACAAGTATATGCGCAAACACAGGTGCTCCCTCTTCGTTAACTCTCATATTCCGATGGGACGGCAATCCGACACGACCGGAGAGAAATCAGGCGCAGGACCGACGGCTTTACTTGCTCTCCGATGCTCGGGGGTGCCACCAACTTCGTGACTTTGGGCTGCTACTGAGAATTTCCTAACAGAAAAACTCAATAATACTTTGCCCGACCTGGGAATCGAACCCAGGACCTCACGCTCAACAACCGCGCTTGCGACCATTAGACCAACGAGGCAGTCAGAGTATATATCTTATACAGAACCTTCAGGGCGCGGTCTGGCTCGCACTTTGTCAAATATAAATTATATAATATGATATTACTTATTTTTTGTAGATATTAAAACAAGATGTCGTTTCTCTATCAGTTTGTAGTTACAGGAATCTATAATTCGTAGATCCACACAGCAGAAACCAGCTATCTCTACTGCATGTAGTGACTTCAGACGATTAAGGGTAGGTTCCCTCACGATTTTCTTTTTGCCCCAAATTGCATATAAAATAAAATGATTGGTAGGTTTGCTATCGTAACTTGGTACTCAAAAAATTCGTGGCAACTTTAAAAAATTCGAATATTTACCCCTGAAAGAAAAACAGAAGCAATGTCAGTATTACCTTTTAGACTTCTAAACTTGCTGTTATTTAAGTTTTAATTGAGTACTAGTTGGTCATTTAGTTTAGTTTGCAAACTTATTGACTAGAAAACATATTTCTCGCCAAACATCTGAATATCTTTTATAAATTAAGACTTTTTCCGAACATCACTGTAATCTCAGTAGCAGCACGTAATTTTAAATTGTTCGCAGTTGATGACAGGCCATGGCCATGTCCTTTCTAGGTCCAATCTATCTCTTTATCAAATTTATCCAAATCCGTTCACCCGTTGTTGCGTGATTAAGTAACAAACACACAATCCTCCACATTTATAATATTAGTATAATACAATTGTATACCTCAGCCTGGCCCTTCGAATATACAGGCGTGATGCTATGATCATATAATATTCAAACCCAAACACTGGTTTCGTATTTTACGCTAGACAATAAAATTCGTCTGACACAATGTAACCCCTACTTCTAGTCAATTCAGCGTACCCACAATTTTTATTCCATCTAGCTCTGAACTTACCAAGATTTTGACAAATGAAAGCTACGCAGTACTAGAAAATGTCAGCGTGAAAAATAAATTTTCCCAATCAGGATTCTGGTCACGTTCGTCGACACTGTCAACTCGAACGGGTGACGGAGGAATTCCATTTCTACGCGCTATCGAACATCTGTGACTCGACGAAACAAAAGATACGATGTAGTATTGCTACAGTATTCTACATCCAGTGGTTCACCGATGTTGTCATGTTTTATTATTAAGTATTCTAAATTAATTTATAATTTTACAAAATAATGAAATAAAAGTTTATTAAACCACAATATGTACTTTTGAGCATGTTTTGTAAACAACAAATTCAAAAAAGCCAAGCACACTAATAATTCTAAAAACAAAGCACAACAAATAACTATTCATAATTACACACATATTAAAAGGCTTTGAAATCGGAAAAGTTAAATGCATTTAAAATTATTACGCACTGATTGGAGCGTTTGGTCCCGAGTTGCAATACTACAGGGTGGGACGTTCACTTAAAGCAATAACAGGTACTTCAATAGTGTTTTTTTTATACGAAAAAATAATAATACTAATAATTTAAACTTACCTATTTAATATTAGAAATGCCATTCAATGCATTTAAATTAACAGTTAAATATAACCTTTCCCAAAGGGCATACTATACTATTAATTACTATTTAAACGATAAGAGCAGTTGGTCGCTGTATTGAATGCAAGACAATTATATATTTTTTTAATTTTCCAATGTTTATTTCGGTTTTATATTGACAACATTATTTTTGAGTTGTTTAACTTCATGACATAATCGATGATAATAATTTTATTTTTAATGTCTGTAATGACCAATAATATGTTAAAAAAACACATTGCCGTTAACTGGTGACCTCGGCTATTTAGTAATGGTTTTATTTTTATTCTTCTAACAGGCAGCGAGTTCGTCATGCTCCCCTTGACGTTATTGCTTGCGTTAGCGTCATGGATCGGGTCACCACCTTCCCTCTAAAATGGCGAGGGAGGCGATGGCTGATCTTTGCTTTATACTCGTGAACGGGTGCTGCTTGCGGTGACTGGTCGTCTTGCTGTTCATAGTTCTTAATTTATTCAAATGTATTTATTGAATTAGCCAAGCTGGTCCTAGTTAATGTGCAGTTTCTATCTTTTGGCATGTGTAAGTGGGTACGACCTTCATACGAAATAGTTTTAGATTGGAGGCTTTCGGTAATTTTACATTGTTTTTTGATTAATTTAATATTTCTATGCATTGGTACATAATAGGCTCGTGCTAGCTAACATGTGCCCAAGATATTTTATCTCAATAGATACAATTATATTATATAAATTCAATTTTAGATTTGTATAGAATCTATAAATAATTTTGATACAGACAGACACTTGTTGCTGGGAAGTTTGTTGCGCTGCTTCTTCTTTTCAGCTAAACACTAGGAAGCGGTGAAGGGTGGGCTGTTTTAATCTAACATTAATTGTGAAGACAATAGAAAATGAATAATTGCAGTTTGGTTTGCCTAAAATAATAATGTTAATACATAAACATTTGCAAAATGTTTAAACAAACAAACTTTAATGACGGAAACGGTGTTAATTACAAATACCAGTGGGGTTACTCTTGAAACTAATACAAATTCCAAAATTAAATAGACGCCTCAAAACAACGCGTAATTTTAAAATAAATTTACCTACATTACAGTTGCCTCAATTTTAAAGCATGTTGTCTTCATATTATCCCGAATCAGTAATAATTTTTTAGATATTTTGGCATTTAAAACTACGAACTGACATATTTCCAATGTCAATCGAACGAATCGAAGGACTTATTTTCAAGAGTAAGCCTACTGGTGATAATTAGTACAGTGTTTGTGTTACACGAAAACAAATAA
This sequence comes from Xylocampa areola, assembly GCA_935421205.1. Classification (NCBI taxonomy): domain Eukaryota; kingdom Metazoa; phylum Arthropoda; class Insecta; order Lepidoptera; family Noctuidae; genus Xylocampa; species Xylocampa areola. Next base: position 9,819,617 of record OW285223.1, read on the forward strand.
TATGCACCAATGATTAAATCAACAAATGAAATGTATTTTGCTCTTTAAATAATGCAAAAATTTATAAAACAAATGAAAGGCAACCACATGCGGTGAAGGGATGTGTAGTGTGACGTGGGTAGGACTAGAAATAAGTATATTAGAGGAAGTCCAAAATTGATGCTGGTGACCGATAAGGAAATTATTTGTGACTTGGAGCAACGAGAATGTAGCTATAAGAGTAGAAAAATACCAAGGAAGCGATGGAGGCATTTTGCGGAGACGAAAACGCTTCAAAAATAGTGAAGGCCAAAATTGAGACCATTGACCGAAGAGTTGTATGGAAATCATTTGTATAGTTATGTGATGTGGAGAAATGAGAATGTAGCTATAAGAGTAGAAGAAAACCAGTGAAATGATAGACGAATTGGGTAAAGATGAAAAAAATGGCTAGAAATGGAGTGACTACCGAGATGACGTATGAAAGAAAAATAAATGCGGTGCTGACCCCAATTTTTATTTTTATTTTAGATGGGTTCGCCCTTGACTCTAGTCTAGGTCAAAGGTGACATAGACAAAGTCGACGATGGAGTGAGCTTACCCAGAAGAAGCCACACTCTAACTTTGAAGAGATTAGGGTTGAATGCGTTCGGAAACACAGACGCAGGTAAAGGTGCGCATTATAAAAGACGTTTGGAAACGCTTAGTGCAAATTGGTGGAATAGCAACAAGGTAGGGATGGTAACTTGCAGTGCCTCAAGATGTCCGATGGTAGTAAGGGCTCGGGGATGAGGTCGTGCAGTTATTTGTATAATAAATTGTGATAAACGCAGTAGTTGATGATCAACTTTAGATTAAGTTTTACTTCCTTCTTGTAGGAGGAATAATCGCTGAAAGTTCAATGAACTGCGGGCGGAAAAGTAAATATATCGTTGGTCTCTTTACAGCGCAACGCGTTTAAAGCCTTTAGAATAATATTCGAAGTTTATTACAACCAAAAAACTTCGAACGAAAGGCACAGAACTTAAACATAAACTAGAAAAATGCTTTTACACTAGAAATAGCTAAGTTCTGGCATTTTTTGGGGATATAAAGTATCATATGTTTATGTGAGAGCTAAATAGGTGAAGAATTTATCACTACATGGCACTAACATCAATTTGGTATACAAACTAAATTGCAGGCGCAAAACTAGTACTATAATAAAATAATTATATACGTCGGAGATGGCAACACCGAGCGCTACGGGTATTCGGCGACTACAGCGAGTGGAGCCGAGGGAGAACACCAGACTCTTGCGTGCTGCCGTGGCTAGACCTCTGATTTCATGATATTTCAATACCTACATTGTACATATTAATGTGAAGTGACTCACGACTTATCCAAATTAAATGTGCTCTCAGTGGCAGAGATCCGCCACCTTTAAAATCCTGCCAGACATAAAGACCTCCAATCCTATTCTTCAAACCTATTTCCGACACATATATATATATGTACCTAGCACCACGGCTATATTCCCCTGAGGGGTAGGCAGAGGTGTACAGAATTGTACACTCATATTTCACTAATGTTGTTATTAAGTCCCATGTAATAGGTGGTGAGCCTATTGCCACCTACCGGGCAGAAATCCAAACTCTGGGCTGCAACTGAGAAAACACTGCCCGACCTGGGAATCGAACCCAAGACCTCATACTCAGCAGTCGCGCTTACAACCACTGGACCAACGACGCAGTATTATATAAGAGTAAGCTTAAATATATATAAACCTTTAAAAAGTATATACGCATGATTAGCGAACTCTAAAGTTATAATTTTAAATGGAAAAGAATACGGTCGCGAACAGGATTAGAACCTTCGCCTCCCGTATAAATACTCCAGGCGCTCTGACCACTAAGCCAAAAGAATACATCTTTTGTGAAAAAAATGTGGAAGAAGAATTTGCGGTAGTGAGCAAAGATCGAGATGGCTTAGCGGTCAGAGCGCCTGGAGTATTAATCCGGGATACGAATACTGTTCGCGACCGTATTCTTTTTCCATTTCAAATGGTAACTTTAGAAAGCTAAAACTTTACCTACGATTCCTCATATCATGCACAAAAATTCAAGCCACATATAGCTGAGACTCGGAACAAACATTTGTTTGAACAAACAAACATTGCTACCTGTGTTTCTCTTGGGAATCCACAACTCTTTATCAAAAACCAACCGTGTATTCAAATAATGAAACAGCTAAACTCACCGCCGTATCATCATCTTCTTTCATGTAAATACAGATAAATCTTTTAAGAGCATTAACGCATGCTGGCATAGCGAACGCCAGTTATAAATTTTTGTTGTCATGAGCTGGATTCGAAACTGCGCCTCCCGGAAACATATTCCAAGCGCTCTGACCACTAAGCAATCTCGATCTCTACTCACTACTCCGAATTCTTCTTCCACTTTTTAATACGTCTTTTGGTGACGTCTTTGCCATATATTCAGTCTCTTTACAGTTAACTGTTAAAATAATTCATTCATTAATATTTTCCTTTCGAAAAGTACAAATTAATATTCTTTATTTCTTTTCATTCTTTTTTTTTTAAACTTTGCCCCACCCTAGTTATTTCTTCCTGTATTGTGGGTGCGTTTACAGACATAATCTCACATGCACGCACACCAAGACCCGGAACAATAATCTGTAAATCATACAAATATTTGTTCCGTGCAGGAATCGAACCTGCGACACGCGACGCAGCAGCCGGTCTCTCAACCGCTGCGCCAACCGCGCCGTCATATTGCTTTAATATGTATAAAAATATTATTATATATGAACTTGAGCATAGCATAGCATCACGCCTGTATTCCCTGAACGGGTAGGCAGGGGTGTACACAATTGTGCACCCACATTTCACCAATGATGTTTTTAAGTCCCATTTGATAGGTGGTGAACCTATTGACATCTACCGGCACAGCTGCAAACTCCGGGCTCTACTCCCGGGCTGCTACTGAGAATTTTCTAACAGAAAAACCCAATAACATTTTGTCGGACCTGAAAATTGAACCCATGACCTCATGCTTAGCAGTCGCGCTTGAGACCACTAAACCAACGAGGCAATCTTGAAGTTGAAGAACAAAATTACGAATGAACGAATGTTTCTAATTTCTAATCTCGTGAAACAAAATCCTAAGGCACTGTTTTAAAAATTCCATCTTCCTCAGCTCCGTACAACATGAGCAGTTATATCACGTACTTCAACTGCACAAATGTCCTCGTTATGTATGCAACCAGGCTTCAAACTTGGAACTATCTACCGCACAAAAGGAAAAACTTCACGAATCCTTAATACAAGTTTTATATAGGAGGGTTTTGAGGGACTTCGGACGGGTGGCCTGGTGGACGTTGCTTGTTAGGGAATTATTTTTTTTGGTATTATACTCGCGAAAGTAAAAAAAACTATACATTTGTAATTAAATCATAAAAAAATATAGTCTTTATATGTTTTGGAAACTGAATTTCGGGAAAAACTCGGAAATACTGCGAGACTTGATTCCTAAACTATTTATAATAATAATATGAATAGAATAATGATTTAATAAATATATTTTCTTTCTTTCTTTCCTATATATGTACCTATAAATTTGTACGGAACCCTCGGTGGGTGAGTCCGCCTCGCACTTGTCCGGTTTTTTTATTCCCATTTTTATTTCGTTTCAGTAGCCTATCTAGTTTTAGAGTTCTACAAGCCCCCAGTAGGCCGCATACATGGCTTGGCGACTGCCATTAATTAACCATAGCCAGAACCGATGGACGCAAATGCCTTCCAAAGCAAGAAGACGCTTGGATGAAAATGTCCTTAGCGGCAACCCATCTAAAGAGTATTATCTAGCCTAATGTATAATAAAATCAACATTTTTCGATAAGTAAATCTGCCAAGCCTTTTCCGAATTACATTGGGGTCGGCTTCCAGTCAAACCACTGCAACATACCCGTGTTCTACTTGGAGCGACTGCCTATCGGACCTCCATAACCCAGTTACTGGGTAACACGATATCTCGTCGTAAGACTGGCTGTCAGACTCTCAGACCTCTGAATACCCATAACGGCTGTCATAGATCTTAATTTAACAACCGCGACCGACGGAGTAACGTTCTCTTTGGGGCACGGAGGGGTCTCGGTATGAAATGATGATCAGCCGACCGCGGTAAGCACAGCTTAACCTCAATGATATGCCGCTGTTAGCCACGAGCCCCTCAAAATTGTTCGAGAAGTATAATACCGAAAAGCTTAGTCAATTCATAGCATTAAGATATAAGTGCAAAGTTTAACATTTGTAAAGCAATTACAGATTAAATTTCTTTGGCACGGAATACTCATTGCATGAGATCCAACTTGCACTTCCCTGCTCGCTTCATAGTCGAACTTAAGGCTAGTACAATTGTACATGTTAAATGCTATAACGTCCTACGTGACTGGAACTTGCGAAGCGCAGCGAACGCGCATGCATGAAACTTTAAAGCGGAGATGAAATACATTAAATATTTAAACGTAAGGGTGTGAACGAGCTAGTAATTGACAACTTTGTCATTTTCTTGAATTGATAAGACATAACATAGTATAGACATAACACAAGGCAATATATTTGCACAATTATCTAATATGATGTGGTAATCAACATATAAATTACTAACATATTTTATATACATTTAAGTAATATATTTAAAAATATAATAAACTACCTAAACAACATACTTATAACTAAAAATAATAATAATTATATATACTATAGAGTGTCGAAAAAATCATCCTCTAGCAACCTCTCGTCAGTGAAAAACATTACGATATTTTGCGTTTACCGCCAAATTTAACGTATTTTTTGTCTATCATGTTATATACCTTATTCAAGGAAATTTAATATACTTTAATTCTTCTATACATCACCATAGTGCTTTCCATATCAAAAAACAAAGATATCATAATGTATACGTAAGGAGGTAGCACGCTGTCCACCCGTGAAAATATGGCCCCACACATGCGCCATATTGCCAATCGACCGACTGTCGGTTCCTCCACAGACGAGAGGCGAATGATTTTTTCGATAGTTATCTATCAACTGGCAAAATTCCCAAAAAGCTGGCAGCATTGCCACGTTGAATGGCAATGCTGATTCTCTGTGCGAAGAATAGAGCAGCCTTCAGGTTATGTGAACTGTCGACCAATCACCTCGCAATCTCTTTAAAGAGAAGTCGAGTGTTCGGACCCCACGACACGAGTGTTTCAACCCCAAACGTAAGACAAGACGGAGTAACGGTAAAACTGTCATATTTTCGCCGTTTGAGGGTCTCCGCAGCTGAAGCAGCAGCACCAGCACGGGACACCAAACTAGAAAGATGAGATGACGCAACATAGTTGTACACTCACATTTCAGCAACTGTTATAATATATAGTAATATCTTAGGTTTTTGCGATCACTATACATTATAGTAGTAGTATAGTTCGACCACGAAAGCTGCAAAGTGTTTGAAACATCAGGAAAAACAAACCAATAATACACGCGATTAATCCGGTTAAAAGTTGTTTTATTATAATGTTATAATATATTTAATTTTTTTCTTAATAGTTTACAGAGATTCAAGTTTTCATTGGAACAAATGCCTTAACACTTTTTACCGAATTGGAGCTATATGATCCGTTTATGCGGAAATAAGATCCAAGCATTATGCAATTGTTTTTCCTTTACTGATCCTACATAATCACTGTACCTTTACACCCGAATCAGAATGACATTTATATTGAAGATAATTTCCTTTCCCTAAAACCATGGCTTTTCCTTGGGCATTGTTCGCAATTTGGAACCAAACGCAAATCCCTTAGAATTTATTTGTTTTCGTTAAGGTTATATTGTATTACGACGCCTTTCCATGCAAAATTAAATTTTAAATCGGCTTTCGTAATGTTAGGAGTTGATTTGAGTCTTATAATAGTAATTTCAAATGAAATATGTAGGTCCCTAGGTCATGAAAGAAGTCCGGTGTTGGTCTCTTAAGAGTACTGGAGCTCTACTCAAAGTGCTGAGGGTGACCACCGGGGGTATTTTAGTGAGGTAAAAATCCCACATCCCTCGAGTTTATCACAAAAAAACCAAGCGTGTTTTGATGGTTTCCCTTCGAATATTCACAATTTCTAGTAAATAATATTTATTTATTACAATATTGTTATAATAGGTATTACCCAATGTAATTTTATGTAGTATACTTAATATTACAAAAAAATATAAATGCGAGGTGTACACATAAAAATGCTAAATTCCAAAGAAAAAATATTTAAGATACGTTATTTTATTCAATTTTATGTTGCTCAATGTGCTAGAACACACACTGTATTACTTCACCATCCGATAGTGTTGCTAAGAGAGATCAAGTTCAGGGAAATTTAAATTCTGGGAGGGATCTAATGTTGTATATATGGAACGGGTAGAGATGAACACCATCTATAATAATTACTATTTTTCTAAGAAACATTGAAAAAATAACGGGGTTTGAAACCCGCGACCTTTGACGTTTCGGGTCACCACTCTACCAACTGAGCTACCATGTCTCGTTAATATCCATTGAATTTTTCAATCTTCTTTGTATTCGTCTTAAGGGGACGCCTGGCGATATTTATCTATCAATCATTTTCAGATCTATTAAACTCAGCGTTACCACTTAACAGTTGTAAATCGCCGAACAACATCCCAATACTTTATAATAGCATGTATAAGATTTTAACTGCCTCTTTGGTCTTGTGGCCCCAAGCGCGACTGCTGAGCATGAGGTCTCGGGTTCGATTCCCGGGTCGGGTAAAGTGTTATTGAGTTTTTCTATTAGAGAATTCTGAGTAGCAGCCCGGAGTTTGGAATTGTGCCCGGTTGACAGCAATAGGCTCACCACCTATTACATGGGACTTAATAACAGCATTGGTGAAATGTGGGTGTACAACCGTGTACACCTCTGCCTACCCCTTCGGGGAATACAAGCGTGATGCTATGTTATGTTATGTTTATAAGATTTTGCATGGAACGGCGACGAAACTCATTGCTCCAAACTGCAGGGACATTACCCATATCTTCCTCTAAGCCAGCTCCAGTCCCACACCAAGTGTTAACCTTTGCACCTAGAATACGCAGAACAAAAGGTCTCAAAGCTTTTCCATGTTTCTCATATAAAATAGAACTTTAAAATATTACATACTTTTGTCTTTGTTAATTCCTAGAAAAGAGGGTTTGTTTTATTTAAATTTTATGCATGAATTTTCTGCTCGGAGATGTAAAATGATACCGGTATTATAAAGTAGTATGACTGTAAGAAATATAAACTTTGAGAACAGTAAATATATAGGTATGATGATATGATACGTGTTTAAATTAAATATAGTAATGTCGTAAGTCGTTTTCTTAAGTTTGCATAAAACAACCTTTAACCGAATTAATCGCGTGTATTATTGGTTTTTGTTTTTCCTGACGGTTCGAATACTTTGCAGCGCAGGAAAAACAAAAACCAATAATACACGCGATTAATCCGGTTAAAAGTTGTTTTATTATAAATTAAATATGTCACTGAATGAAAGATATGCGAAGGTAACGCCAAAACTATTATTGAAACTGAATACTCATCTGACTGCCTCGTTGGTCTAGTGGTCCCAAGCTCAAATACTGAGCATGACGTCTTGGGTTCGATGCCCGGGTCGAGCAGTGTTATAGAGATTTTTGGATAGAAAATTCTTAATGCAAAGCTTCTTTCTTAAAAGCAGCCTGGAGTTAGGAATGGTGCGCGATAGATGGCAATAGGCTCATCACCAGCATTGGTGAAATGTAGCTGTACTACACTACACCTCTGCTTACTCCTTCGGGGAATACAGGCGTGATGCTATGTTATGTATGTTAATAAAACTTAACTTCAAAAACTCAACAAAATATATGGAAAAAAAGCGATAAATCTTATATATAAGAATCGCGTGTCACAGTGTTTGTTATCGAACTCCTCCGAAACGGCTAGACCGTTTTCTAAGAAATGTTTGTGTAGGTGACACGAGATTTTTATTTATTAGATATATATATATATAACCAAACCGAATTGAGAACCTCCTCCTTATTGAAGTCGGTTAAAATAAAAAACAATTTGCAGTATATACGTATCATCCATTTTGCTATTTTAACGTTAGCGCAAACGTTGACAAGCCACGCGAGGCGCTCGCGTCACTCCCAACTTCGCGCTTATTTTTTGTCGAAATTAAATAAATCCCTGTGGATTATTCCTGTTTTTGTGTTTCTGTCTCGTCAATAAATCACAAAGATACTATGTGTGACGTCAAACATGATAGAGGATACAAGGATAGAGTTTCTTTTTATATGTTTTTATTAGGATTATGAAAGTACTTAGTTAGGCATAGTTGGCAGAGCGCCTGGAGTATTTATATAGGTTCGAATCCTGCTCACGACCGTATTTTTTACCACAAAAGTTTATTACTTTAGAGCTCGCTACGCATACGGTAATACGTTTGAAAGATTTATCTGTACACGCTACGGTATTCCCAACTTCGTCATCAAACCAGCTCAATGGTACCATATTATTGTAGTGTCATGGGCATCCATTTTAATATATAATATAAATACAAAAGTAACTCTGTTTGTTTGTGTGTCTGTTTGTTACCTTTTCAAGACTAAATAATATTTTTTAATTAAAGAAAAGAACTAGTTAAAATACCTTAAAATTATTTTTGACGGAGAATGGTTTGATGACTAGGATCACAGGTCTCTATGCCTGTCAGGATTTCAGAGGTAATCGTCAATAAAACCAACATTAAGGCTCTCTGACTAACGCTCACTGAGAGCACATTTACTTTGGGTTAGTGATTAGTATTGAGTCACTTCATATTAAAATGTATAATGTAGGTAATCAAATATCAAGACATCAGAGGTTTAGATAAGTCAGGGTGTAGAAGTCTGTTCGCCACGGCGGCTCGCAAGAGACTGTCTCTTCAGTCGCCAAGTCGCCGACTGCCTGCAACGCTCAGCGCTACCACACCAACAATGCAAAACAGTGCTGCCATCTCCAACATATTAATTACTATATGTTTATGTGTGTATGTGTGCGGTGAGATGTGTATATGAGGTGAGGTGAGGTGTTTTTATGTATATGTTTGAGTGGTGATAGGGTATGTATGTGTGGGTGGGTTCTTCAGTGTACGTGATAGTTGATATAAGATTTAACCAGTTATATAGCCAGCAAATCTTTAGTTGCTTGTTAAGTTAGAGATATTATGATATAGAATAAAAGCGTGTAAAGATAGTTGAACGAATAGCGACTACAAAGTGGCATGTAGTGTAGGGTTACTGTCAGCCCCGGTTCTACGACTTTTCCGAACCGGAGCAAAAACTTGCTGGTTACTGTGAATGCAGTTGCAATCCCGAACGCCGGTAAAGGTTGTTTTACTCGGTTTCAGCTGGAAAGCGACAGAACTAATCTTCTTAACAAAAAATTTTTACTAGAGAGTCGGAGTTGCCCACCGAGGGTTCCGTACAAATTTGTAGGTAAATATTATAAATAGTTCAGGAATCAAGTCTCGCAGTTTTTTCCAAGCTCTTCCGAGCTTTTCCCGAAATTTAGTAAGAATCCTATATGGAAAGCTTTTGCTCAACATTGAGACAGTTAAGTCTAATAAAAAAATGTATTGACACTTTACTGGAAGTCAAATGCATTCTTTGCACGTCAAGTTTCAATAACCTACCCCGTGAGTTGAACATAGATCTTTTTTGTAATTCCGCTAGCACAACAAGACAGATATTAGCCAAACAATTCGTCAATAAAATGTAAGGATTGTCAGCGCCCAAACTGTAGTGATACCCAAGTAAATCAATACTTGCAATGATGTACTATTATTATATACTACACTTAATTTCATATTGTAATTTCATATTTGTTATTTTCATAAATAACCTACGTTAATGGTATTAATTGTAATTACATAAACAGAATATATGTATAGTGTGTTCATGTAATTACTATTAATACCATTAACGTAGGTTATTTATATTTATTTAATAATAAAAATAAAAAATAAAAAGTCAATCTGCCGAGCCTTTTCCCAATTACATTGGGGTCGGCTTCCAGTCAAACCGAATGCAGTTTAAAACCAGTATTTTACATGGATAGAATGCCTATCTTACCTCCACAACCCAGTTACGGGGTAACACGGTATATCGTAGTATAACTGGATGTCAGACTTTCAGGCCTCTGACCACCAGTAACGGCTGTCATAGATCTTAGTTTGACAACCAGGACCGACAGTTTAACGTGCTCTCCGAGGCACGGAGGAGTCTCGGTATGAAATGATGGTCGTTAATGAGCGCCGTTAACCTTGATCGATCGATCTCTGCGGCTGTAGTTAGCCACGAGCCCCTCTGACACTTCACTGGAAGTATGTTACACTAAATGTTTACGTAAATCTCATATTATCATCATCTCCCTGCCCTTATTCCAATTTATTTGGGGTCGGCGCAGCATGTACTCTTCTTCCACTTTCTAATTGTTTTTGAAATTGCATGCTGCTAAAGTGTTTGCAATGTTTTATGACCGGCCGCCTGCCTGACGTCAACCTCATTGGGAATGCTGTTGTTGGTGGTAACCGCCACCGATACGGTCTCCTTCTATCTAGCTATGTCACACCAAATGTTATCCATGCGTTAGGTTCTGACGTTATCCTACTATCACACTCCACTAACCGGGCCATTAGAAGATGTGATATAGTAGATGAAATTAGATATTGTTATGAGTAAAGAATGATAATGTTAACAAGAATGTAACATATTCGTTGTACACGTTCGCTGTTTCCTGAATAACACAGATAATATTCCCTATAATATGTTAACTGTCTACCTAGCTTTTCAAATAGAAAGTAAATTTCCATTCGTGCAACGTAATTTCGTGAGTAGGTGCACTACATGAGATTTCAAATTAAAACTTTATAACGTAACTTTAAGCTGCCTCGTTGGTCTAGTGACCAACGAGGCAGCTAGTGACGACGTTATAATATAAATTAAACCACTTTTGTACTTAAAGCATACCAATTCCCTCACCAACAGTCACTCACCCAAAGATTTGATTCCTTTTCCATACAATTTCAATCATTTTCGATAGTAAATATTTTATATCAAAGTTCTGGCTCTAAGAATCAATATGTAAGGTACGACGGACCTCATATCGAAGTTATACAGCAAAACTTGGCCGGTCTGGGCTATAAATATGCAAGTGCTTGTATGAACACAAATACATATTACATCCAAGACACCATGGCGTCCTGTTTGGTATGGTGGTTTAGCTTTAGTGTTTAATTTTATATAAGACTACCTTGTGTTCCCAAGCTCGAGTGCTAAGATTGAGGTACTGGGTTCGATTCCCAGGTCGAGCGGTGTTATTGGGTTCTTCTGTTAGAATAATCTCAGTAGCAGCCCATAGTTTGGCATTGTGCCTGATAGGGGGTGAAGCAATAGGCTCACCACCTATTTCAGTGGATTTAATAACGGCATTGGTGAAATGTGGATGTACAACTTTATGCAGCTCTGCCTACACATTCAAGGAATACATGCATGATGATAGAAGTTATGTTATTGTTGTATTGATATTTTCTTGAAAAAGGCTCGTGGGGATTCATCGCCATCGAGTTGATGCTTGTGAAGGAGCTGATTGAAAAGAACAGAGAGGCGATCCTCTCACTCCTGCTGCAGATCACGCGTCAGGTTACGAATGATTTGGATTTTGGACTTGGTTAGCTCATTGTCCAACTACGGAAAGGTTCGAGTCTGTCGTAATTTCACCCTTGCCGTAAAAGAATCACCACCGTTGAGCTCCATATCAATCTCCAGATTAGTGTAATTCGTAATCTGACCCGTGAGAGGTCCGAACTGGCCCCATTCGAATGCTTGCAGGCCAATTGTGACCGGTCTACATAAACAGACGGGGTCCGTAGACACCTTTGATAAGCCATAACCTGCCGAGCTGCGGAACTGTAGCTCCAGTATTCGTCAGTGGAAGACCATGTGAGTTTCATCCATGATGGATTTTCAGACGTGATATTGTGTACTTACTGGCATAATAATTATTGTTCAACGGATATTACTCACGTGTATTCTTCGGGATTGCCCGACTAGTTTCGAACTCGAACGGAGCCCTTAGTCATGAGCTGAGACTGCGGCGATGTCACGAGTCAAACTGCGCCATCCCGAAGAATGCACGTGAGTAGTATATAACCATTGAAAATGTATTAATAAAAAATAGAATATTTTACAACCTACTGAAAATAGGTTTTTCTATTAGGAAATTCTCAGTAGCAGTCCGGAGTTTGGAATTGTGCCCGGTTGATGGCAATAGGCTCACCACCTATTACATGGGGCTTAATAACAGCATTGGTGAAATGTGGGTGCACTATTGTGTACACCTCTGCCTACCCCTTCGGGGAAGAGAGAGAGAGATACAGGCGTGATGCTATGCTATGAAAATAGGTTTCGTGAAAATGAACATAAGTTTTTTTTTTCAGGAATCATAGTGTCATCCAAAGTCATAAAATGCTAATAATTTTAGACTGTCTGTTGCTGATAAATAAATGTGAGCTAACATGATTAATTTGTGTAACACGATGTACATTGTAGCAATCATTGTATCAACCATTATATTAATGCTACAAACAACCACACAAAATCCCACACAACCCTGATTAAGGTTCATTATTCAAAGCCAAAAAAGAATCCGCTACCATCACCCCAAATAATACAAAACACAGAATACAAACATTAAGGGTAGAATCAAATTACCACACAAAACATACAATTTACTGTAAGCTATTAGATTCACAATAAACCAATGATAAACACTAATCAGGTGTTAGTTGTTCTGTTGTAATAGCACCAAATATTGTTCAATAATTGGGGAACTGACTGATTTCGATTTTGTTATACGTTTATACCGTAAAAATATATTTATTTATTTTATTCTTTATTGTACACCATGAACATACATTAAGTAATCTTATTATATAGAAATAGTACAATGGGCGGCCTTATCGCACACGGCAATTTCTTCCAGGCAACCTTAGGATGGAAAGACGATACATTAATAAAAATTAAGGGCTGTCAGTGTACATAAATACTATTACATTAATATAGTATAACATACTAATAACATAATTAAACAAATATAAAAAGTTTCATAGTACATAATATATAAACTTATGAGTAGTGTTTCAAACTATTTTAGGGCAACGGTAAAGACAGATAATATCATATCTTAGGTTTGCGCGATCACTACACATTATATTAAAACAAATTTTAACCGGATTAATCGCGTGGATTATTGGTTTTTTGTTTTTCCTGACGTTTCGAACACTTTGCAGCGTTCGTGGACGCAGGAGGGCTAAGGTGTCAGGTGTCTCAACAGTTTATTTAAAATTATTTCAGTCTACCGTACATATAATTGATAATTCATAAAATTATTTTTGTCTCTGATACATATTTAAAACTAAATCGCGACGGTATTTCCTAAGACTATCCCTGAGAAGAAATACCGAAACAAACTCAGAGGTCACAGTCGTTTTAAATTTAGAGATACAATTTAAAAAATTTATCGAATTATAAACTAAAAGGTGTTCCGATGCACGCAGTAATCGCTCACAGTATCTTGATTTTTCTTGTGACTTGACTTTGTTTGGGACTTGATTATTTTCAGTACAGGGTTCCAAACAGGTGGTAATTGCTGCAAAGTGTTCGAAACTTCAGGAAAAACAAAAAACCAATAATACACGCGATTAATCCGGTTAAAAGTTATTTTATTATAACAGATAATATAACTTCAACAATTTCTTAAATATTGGAAGTGATTGGGCACGTCGAATAGAGACCGGCAATGCATTCCACAAACGCGCTGCTTGTATTGAAAAGGACTTGTTAATGAATTTTGTGGAATGCATTGGCATCTTCAGTCTTAGGTTCTCCGATGATCTCAGGACTCGTGTATGAGTATCACCTAGAAACTGGAAACGGTTTTTTAAATAAGAAGGAGTAGATGGAAGGAGGAGCATATTGTAAAGTAGAGAAAGAATATGAGTATTTCGGCGAAGGCGGATAGGTAACCAGTTGAGCTTAATACGGAAGCCTGAAACATGATCATATTTGCGTAGGCCAAATATGAATCTAATACAAAAATTTTGGAGTCGCTCAAGCTTATCTAATTGGTCTTCAGTGAGATCAAGGTAGCTAGCATCAGCATAATCAAGGATAGGAAGAAGAAGGGATTGTGCTAACGCAATTTTGGTGGTAATTGGAAGAAAATTGCGCAATCTTCTTAAAGACCCAGCGGAAGCAAACAACTTACGACTGGTTTCTTGCAGATGAGCAGTCCAGGACAAGTTTCTATCGTTAATTAGCCCCAGGTTCTTAACATGTTCGCTAAAAGGAATAAAAGTGTTATCAAAACAAACTCGAGAAAGCGTAGTCCAGTCAATCTTAGAAATCATCCTGGAACTGCCCACCACAATTACCTGAGTCTTTGCGGGATACTCGGGAGACTCGAGCCAGGTCCATATTTAAGGTGTAAATGGCCTCAGCGAGTTTAGTAAAGGGGGCTTTATTATAAATTTGTAGATCATCTGCATAAAGGTGGTAAGAAGAAAGTAGTTGATGAGATATGGAATTTATAAAAATTGCGAAAAGTAGAGGAGATAGAACGCCACCTTGTGGCACACCGACAGTATTATTACACCAAGAAGATGAAATTTCCTCAATGCAAATATGCTGCCGACGACCAGACAAGTAACTACGAAACCAGTGTATCGCCGATGGAGATACGTTAAGAGAGCATAGTATGCCGAGCAAAATATCGAAATCAAAGGTATTGAAAGCATTACTAAAGTCAAGCAATGCAAGTACCGTAAGATTACCGATTTCCATGCCTGACCCGATGGTAAAGTAAAGGAAGAAAAGAAGTCACAATATAATACATGGAACAAATATTATACCACCAAAAACATTTCATGTAAAACTGGTTACCAAGAATCCCAAGGTCATGATGCTTTTACTGTTAAAAAGTTATGAGATCTTTAGTAGAGCCAAAGTCTACGGGGTCTATCCAAAGCCCAAAGCTCTATGTGCTCTTGACTGTGCCTCATATATAACAATGAATAACAAATAACTCTACCTATAAGGCCTGACTCTATAAACTCTACATCTAGGTTAAAAAATATGGCTTGGCCGTTTAATGTTCGTAGAATAACGTGACCATAACATTTAAGTTCTTAACGAATAATTTATGCGACAATGACATGACATGAAATCGAACGTTGTTCTCAATTCCCACATCAATTGGATGATCGATGTCTGTCATCCAACTGACAGACTCGAGACGGCAGGGCACCTCGTTTCCTTCGGTGCCTCTTTGGAGTGCAAGTACAGGTCAATTATGGCTGACCTGCACAAATGATCGGCCGAGGTTGATGTAAATGCAGCTGCAAACACGGGACACCAATAAACGTTAGTCAATAGAATCCGGCACAGCGTCAGTTATGGAGTTTCCAAACATGAGAAAGACTTCACATCACTGTATATTATAAAACAAAGTCCTCTGCCGCGTCTGTCTGTCTGTTCGCGATAAACTCAAAAACTACTGCACCAATTTTCATGTTGTTTTCACCAATGAATAGAGTATTTCTTGAGGAAGGTTTTAGTATAAAATTTGTCAAGTTTTTGTCTACATTGGCTAAAATATAATGATATTAGTTGGAAGTGTCGGAAAAAAATAAGCCAGAGCTTTCAACGAAAACGCTACCCTTTGAGATATAAAAAAATGATGTAAGGAGGAATTGTGTATCTTATATAGGTCTACAGAAAAGTCCACAATGGCATATGTCTATCTCTTAAGGATAACACACTACATCCATTTTAATACTTTTAAAAATGGGCAATTATAAAGCGGTAATTGGAAAGCGGGAACGGGATCAAAATTTCATGATTACTTTTGGTCGCCATAACTGATATCCACGCGGGTGAAGCCGCGGGCATCAGCAAGTCATTAGTAAAAATATATAGCAGTACATATTTACAAACTGAATAACGATGACGCCACTAAAAATAAAACAATTGAACGTTCACACTGAAATGTAGATATCAAATATTCTATTCACAATTCTGCAAACCAAGCTTTTCTATCTAATTTTCTCCTCAACTTCTATCGGTGAAATATAAATGGACTCAACTCGTATTTTTGATGCGGAAGTTTTCGTTGCTCAATTAGACTGAAACAACTGGTTTTGGATAAAATTTTAAGCAGCGGTAGAATGTATTATAAATTGGTATCTTTGAACCCGGAAATTGGATAATACGAAAATGTATATTTAGAATTCATAAATAAAGCCGCAAAAAAGGAGGTTTCTTGATATTTACCGCTGCTTAGATATAGCTTCGTTCACTCTTGACAGAATGGTCGTGGCTGAAGACTGCATTTTCTTTGGCCAAAGCAACCCTCGTGAGCTCCTCCACTTATTCCGGTCTTTAGCATCTCGGAAGTTCAGAACTATGGAGGTTTGTGTTGACGCTTTGATAAGGTCTGTGCAACGCGTAGGTGACCGAACGCGTGACCGCTTGCCCTCCACTTGTCCCTGGACAACGACTCGTTTATGGAGTGTTCGTTACGATCCACGGCTTTATATACTGTCAATTAACATCCTTCAGTTTGTGATGTCTCTCACTATTTTTCTTTTTCATCATTATAACGTAAAGATAATTCAGTGAACATCAGCCCTGAGCCTTAGATCTTTTCAGACTGCGACTGATTCCAAATTCATTATACTTTTAAAGTTAATCTTGGTATTAAGGTTAAGATATTGTGGTGATTGAGGGGTTACGGGTCCACTTCTTATATTTTATTTATTTATAAATTTAAAATGATAAGTTGTGGGTTCAAATTTGACATGTACCAATATGATTTTATTAAAGTCTTTTATGTATTTTATTAAATAATCTTAGTTTTTTTTTTTTAATGACACACTAAGAATTTCTTCCTGTATCGTGGGTGCGTTTACAGATATAATCTCACAAGCACACACGATATTACAGACATATGGTGAAGGATATATATTGAGGAAGCCTGCACAGGATAGTCTGAAATCACCAACCCTTAGTGAGCTAGTATGGTGATCAATGCTCGTGCGTTTTCTGTATGACAACCCTTACCCTGCAGTGGGACAGTTGGGGCCAGATTTAGTCATTAATTGCTCGATGCAATCAATGATCGATAATTAACAATCATTGAAGGGGAGTAAAGCTTGGCGTAATTAATGTTTGGATGGGTTATAATTATAAGCATTTTTATTTGAGCATAATCATGTTTTGCTTCTTCTTTATCTACACGATTTACTTCATAGTTTTAGTAGCGCCGGATTAGTAGTAGGCTTTAATGATTCCCTTGAGTAGGTTAATGTAACTTACATTATAATTTTTTGTGGAAAGAATAACACGGTCGTGAGCAGGATTCGAACCTGCGCGTCTCGGATAAATACTCCAGGCACTCTAACCACTAAGCCATCTCGTTTTTATATCCGGAAGGCGCCAGGTTCAAATCTTGCTCACGACTCCAGTTGAAATAACTGAAATGGTCAGAGCGCCTGGAGTATTTATCCGGGAGTTGCAATTTCTAAACCTGCTCACGCATGTATTTCCTTATCTACAAAAATGTATAACTTTAGAGTTCGCTACGCATGCGTTAAGGCGTTTAAAAGATTTCTCTGTATTTATTACTTATGTTTCTCATTACTTTTTCTTTCGTTTCTACCAAACCGAGACTTCTTGAGATACAAAACAAAATTGCACGCCCTTCTTACTGTTAATTCGGAAGGAGTTACACCCAAAGCAGGAAGCTGGTTGAACTGCTCACAATGTAAACAATTTGTAAAACAATTTGGACCCCACCTTGTGCCCCGCTACTAAGTAAAATGAGGCAGATTTACAATTTACGTTTGATATGCGGCTACGAGAAACGCGACAGAAAGAGAAAGGGTATTAGCAATTTAATTTCGAATGAATTAATATTGAATAGAGTCAGGCGTTACTTTGCGGAAGTCCATTACAATGGATGCAAATATATACAATATCTAGCTACTTCCACAAAATTGAGGGTAGTCATGCATTACCTGTGCACCGCCCGCCCGCACATTACATACTTAAATAAACTCACGCCTTTTTTCCATGGGACTAGGCAGAAACTATAGAACGTTAACTGCTACAATCTTTGCATACTCGTTTCGCTTCTCCCACGCACATACATCTAGGCATACACGCGCGCTGGTTGTGAGTAGTGCGCACCTAACGTTTTTGAAACACACCACTAATGAGGTCAGTGTATATATCCTTCTAGGGCATCCCCTCCCGGCATTTCCACTTACACTAGTCTTTATACCTTTTGTTAGTCGACTTTCATTCATCTTAACAGGACCAAACCACCTAAATTCATTACTACATAAAAAACATTTCTTCACAGTCATCTCCAAATCGCTACCCCAGTGTCCACAACCAACGCTTAACATTCCCTAGCAGCGTTGACAGAAATTGGCCCCTACAAAATGAGAGTGATAATTCCACGAGGCCGTGACTTGAGTGACAACACAGCAGATTTAATATCACGGAATCCCGTTTCACATTTACTAAATTAGCTTTAGTGTAAATGAAAGATGTAGGGGATATAAGGTAACATAAATAATCGTTTTTGTAGTTGGGAAGGGGGATATGAGGACACTGAAGTACTGAGATTTGTTAGAAGTACTAACGCTAGAATATACGAGGTATTTTACTCATTGTGGCATTGTTTATAAGTATTAAAGGTAGATAAATAATAGAGAATGCTTAGGAACAGAAAATGAAACACACTGGCGTAAACTAAACCAAAGAATGTATTTTTTTTGTTCGGCGAATTGGCAGCCAATTATGGATCTGTTAAATTTTTCTGCTGTAACCCTTAAAATTCTTATATTTTCATTTATCCCTACTAGTAAATATTATAATATCCGTGCTGTACCACTAGCAACTCCACGCATTATTTGAGCTCAAACGTTGCATTCAAAAGCGTTGAAATTGAAGAATGACACACAATATATATGTCGCAGATGGATTGTAGAATAAGCTGTTTTACAAAACTGCTAGCTGATTTACAAAACAGTACTGTTATGAAAAACAGCTGAGCGACGTATCGCGGTTTTACATAATTACTGAATTATAACAAGCAGAATTGAATGAACGTTTTGCGTTTATCAATGCAGCGGGTCAACGATCAGAGATTATGTAAAACAGTGTGAAATTAACTGTCAGATTGTTCATTTTAGTTCGAAATTTTCTCGCATATGGCTCTGTATGTCTTAACAATAATAACCTAACTTTATTTTACTTGTCAATAGCAAAAAAAGATGAAATTTTGGAATGACCTAAATACTAGACCACTATAATAGTCGACAATATATCGGGATCATGAAAGAAAATAAACGAAAATGATCCATGAGCGAGCTCGGGAGTTTCGCGTATCCCGACACGGACAGGTTAGGTTCAGCGAGCGAACAGCCCCCGTCATCCTCTTCGTGTTTAGGTTTTTTCTAACCTTACAGACACAAAACTAGGAGCCCCGCTAAGCGGGGCTCTGTCGACCCAGCCACGGAAAGTCAAATCAGAATACAGTATCGATTTTTTACTTGAATGGTTTATCCATTTAATATACTTAAACAATAAACAAACCTGTCCCACTGTAGATATGTCATGTGACAAGTATCATGCTATCTTGATAAGGATCAACCTTAGCATGATACTCTTCGAAGAGGAGAAGTATAAAATTTTATTTCATAACAATAAAATCCATTGTGTCTGCTAATTAGATTACAGTGACGATTTAAAGGCAAGTTAGAGTTGAGCACTATTTAAAAGGCTCATAAACTTCCGTCATCCACGGGTAGCTGAAGCCCTTTGCCACCGCGACTTCCCCCACTCATCCAAAACAAATTAAGGAAGAAGGGAGTATAAAAAACAGCAACGACTAACAAACTATTGCAAATACGAATTTTATTACTGTATACACAAACTTCTGCAACTTGAAACCGCACATGGCAGTATCGAGAAAATTATTATCGGGTTCGCAACTAGTCGTCGAAGTTTTTACGGGAGTCCCTGACTTGTTTATAGTACCAATGGATACAAAAATACGTATAAAGCTGTCTTAAAAATATTAAGCTGTTTTTGAAAGCTGCAACAAGAACTTTGCGTAATATTTTTGTTTTGTTTCTGATTGAGGGGAAGCTGGTGAAAAGCGGTAACTAATTCCAGTTTGTGGAAAGGAGGAATCTAGATGTTAGATTTAAATTTTTTGCTTTTTATAATTCGACGTCATTGTGTTTTTTAAACATGTTGACATTTGACTGCCTCGTTGGTCTTGTGGTCGAATGCGCGGATAATGAGCGTGAGGTCCTGGGTTCAATTCCCAGGTCAGGCAACGTTTTATTGGGTTTTTCAGGTCGGATATTCTCAGTAGCAGCCCGGGGGTAGGTAGTTGGTGGTGTGAGCTCCCGTGCTTCAGAGAGCACGTAAAGCCGTCGGTCTTGCACCTGATCTCTCTCCGGTCGTGTTGGATTGCCGTCCCATCTTATTATGATTATGAGAGTGAAGGAAGAGGGAGTGCACTTGTGTTTGCGCATACACTTGTGTACGCGGCTAATCTGCGTGGAGATAGGCCACCGTGACCAAAATACGGTCAGGAGGAGTATTATATGTCAACATTTTAAAGCTTTTAATTCTTATAGTACTATATTGGGTTTTCGTTTCAAAACCTCAGGCAATTAAAAAAACTATAATTCAGCTATTTATCTGGTTACGAGTTATTTTTATTAAATATAACTATTAATTATTATTTCATAAGACACGATTTTTCTAGAAATGTACGAACGTTTTTGTGGTTTCTGACATTTTTAGTACTCTCTCTCTCTTTGATCCTTAAATGAAGAAGGTTTAATTGGAACCATTTTTTTTTGTTTCTTTGCTGACTGTTGTCAGTTTGTAAATGGTAATGACTTCAAACGTTAGGGATGGTCTTTTCACAACGTTTTCCTGTAGCCATAACGTTTGAGGTAGCTACTCTAGCTGACCTATTTGAAATTACCACACTGTACTAATTTTACTGGCATCGGACGAAATAAAATCCTCCAAAAATGTTGGTTCACAGGCCGGATCTCACTGACACCAAAACTCAAGGTCGAAAGAAACAAACAAATTCACACCCTCATTTTAATGTAGAATTTTTCATTGCCAACGAGCCCTTTGACAAATGAACAAAATATGCTAATGTAGGAAACAAAGAGTTCGCGAGGACATTTTTTTTTTTCATAAAAGAGCTTCGAACTAATTTGTACCTTTTTACTTTACGCATGTTTTCCGGAGATAACTGCGTTGTTTTTTTGTTCTTGCTGAGGAAACAAAGTTGACACAATTCTTTTGGGGTTTTTTAATATATGTACTACTAGAGTTACGAGCATCGAGGTTCTTACATACGGAGTAGATAATATGGGTATAACCACATATCTTACTATATCGCTCCCCAAAGAAATCATTAGGCATATAAACACGGATATTTTATCGTTAAGTATCGGGAGATTGCCTCGTTGGTCTAGTGATTCCAAGCGCGACTGCTGAGCATGAGGTCTTGGGTTCCATTCCCAGGTCGGGCAAAGTTTTATTGGGTGTTTCTGTTAGGAAATTTTGGAATTGTGCCCAGTAGATGGGAATAGGGTCACCATCTATTACATGGGACTTCATATCATAACAGCATTGGTGAAATGTGGGTGTACAATTGTGTATTCATCTGTATCGCTATGCTGCGGATGCTATGTTATGTTATGTAAGTATCGGGAGATTCTGTCACATATATAATTTAAGATATAGCCCGTACAAAGACTGATGTGTGTTATGTGAGGATGAAGGTTCGATTTTCTTATTATACTATCGTATTTTATGCGCAGATTCTAGAAGATAAAATATTACAGTATCTGTGCTCTGTTTGACAAACTTTTTTTTTTTGTAAATTTTAGTAAATTAAATGTTGCTTGTTTCAAATTTTTAAAGGATACGACTAAAACATAATTCATTAATTTATTATCAAGCTTATTTAGTTCCTCATATTATCCCAGTATTGTGATGGCTGGGCCAGCATAATACTGGGGATGACTATAGTAGTATAATTTTTATCTAATATGCATACATCCCATATTATTTATCTGAAAAATAAATACATATTTATATTTTTTGTATAAAAACTTTCGTGAGACATATTCATATCAATTAATGTTCACCGGTTACTACTCACGTGCATTTTTCGGGATTGCCCGACTAGTTTCGAACTCGAACGGAGCCCTTAGTCATGAGCTGAACCCGCGGCGATGTCGCGAGTCAAACTGGCGACATCGCCGCGGGTTCAGCTCATGACTAAGGGCTCCGTTCGAGTTCGAAACTAGTCGGGCAATCCCGAAAAATGCACGTGAGTAGTAACCGGTGAACATTAATTGATACATATTTATATGTTATCGCTATGCGCTAGCGCAACAAGAACAAAAATGGTCGCCGACCCTGTTGATTGTTTGGTGTAATAATGTTGTGGTTTTGGGATTTTTGGTTTAATTTATGCAAGTTTATATCATATTATATATACCACATAATCACATTTTAGTACTTACAATTTATTTAATTATTCCCTGGTGGGATTCCGTATCGTCACTCACAGGTTTTTGCTGAAAACCAGCGCTGTTGGCATTAGGTCCGTCTGAAGCCACAGCATTATGCTGAGAAAATACCTTAGTTTTTACGCACATAGGACGCACAACAGCCAGCACCATGTTTAAAAATTAAGAATAAGCCTACTGTTTAACTGTTTTCTATCATAATTGGAATAAACATTAATATAAGCTTTATTTTTGCAATGTGACGTTTGTGTAATCTTAGATTAGGTTAGATTAAAGTGTATTAGTGTAGGATTATGGCCCATAGATTAAATATTGTTCATAATTTTTAGTTTAGTTTATTATACTTACTTATGGGTATACTTAGTAATATCATGAGTTTTCCTGTGCATAAATTAATTAAGTTTCAGGTATTTATAGCAAAGGTTTTAATGTGTTTTAGTTACATATAGTTCTTTAATAAATTGTATAGATATGTATAAGTGTGTGCGTGAAAATAAAAACTTTTTCTTTCTTTCTTTCTTTCTTTCTTTCTTTCTAACATACAGTATTCCGTTACACGGACAGCGCTATCGTCAGCGTTCATCAGTTCCTTCCTGGTATTGATTAGAAGTATTGGCTTATTTGGGACCTGTCATAAAATCTCCATAGACCACAACTAAACTATAGCACGTACATTTTTTTGTATGATAATTAAGTATATCATTTTCTGCATGCTCTTAAATAAAATGTTATTTGTTACTTATCTTCAATAATTCATTATCGACCAGAGGTTGCAATAGACCATGAATGGAAAAGGTAAATTGTTTGATGTCTTATAATAAAAAAAAATCCAAATTTTATTGTAACTTCTAATAAAACCAAAGACTTAAAGATAAATCTTTGAAAAGCATTAACGCATGCTTAGCGAACTCTAAAGTTATAATATTAAATGGAAAAAGAATTCGGTTGCGAGCAGGATTCGAACCTGCGCCTCACGGATAAATACTCCAGACGCTCTGACCACTAAGCCATCTCGACCTCTGCTCACCACCGCGAATTATAAATCCACACTTTAACACGTCTTTTGGCGACGTCATTGCTATCCGGGAGGCGCAGGTTCGAATCCTGCTCGCGATCGTGTTCTTTTTCCATTTAATATTACAACTTTAAAACCAAAGACGTTTAAGTTCTTTAGTAAAACAGAAAATCTATCAGTTGAAACGATTAGCGGTCAAATAAAATCCAGCCGCAACGCGTGAAAGGGAATTTGTACACAAAATGGGGGAGAGAGTTTTTTCGATTTACAAAATAAATAGACCGGAAGTTGGGTCAGTGGTTCTCAAATGTGTATCGCCCCTTGGGAACCTAACGGTTCGAAGGACAGTGTGTTTGGATTTTGGTCAAAATGTGTCTGATGCTTCTGGTTTGATTGTATTGTTTTGGACGGTGGCTACTGATACGATTTTAACTATAATGTTCTGAATTGAAAATGTTCGAAGATTTTCAATTCACGCATAGACCATTCTAAACGGGTGTTTATTTTTCTTTAAAGCTGAATTTAATGATATGCAACGTGGAATCTAGTTAGTAAAATATCAAAATCGTACTATTCAAAGTCGTTTTTTTTGGCCGAGGGTGAAGCACGTAGATTCAGGAGAAATCTATTCACTCTATAAGCGGAGTTTAGGACGCCGCCCGGCAAGATGAAGCCACGATCTGCGGAAAGTAGCTGGTAGAAATTGGATGAAAAAACCCGAAGACCGGACTCAGTGGCGCGTCTTGGGAGAGACCGATGTCCAGCAGTGGACTGATAATGATTGGTTGATAATGATGATAATCCTGTATCCCTCGACGGGGTAGGCAGAGGTGTACACATTTCAGACACCCCCGTTTTATCAATAGCGTTATTAAGTCCCATGTAATAGGTGGTGAGTCAATTGCCATCTACCAGGCAGAAAGTTTTACCCAGAGGTTTTATTTAACATTCAGTGTCATAATGCGAAAGAATACTTCGACGCATAAGGTTTTCTTTATTTTCATATTAGAATAGTTTTTATTTTATTGTATACATGTCGGTATAGTGTAGTCATAATCATCATCATCCCCCTGCCCTTATCCCAATTTTTTCGGGGTCGGCGCAGTTAGGTCTAGCATGCTGCTAAAATTTTGCCGATGTCCGGCCACCTGGCTGACGTCAACCCTCTTTAGGAATGCTGTTGTTGGTGGTAACCGCCACCGATACGGTCTACTCAAATGTTATCCATGCACCAGGGTCTGACGTTATCCTACTATCACACTCCACTAACTAATAGTGTAGTCATATCATCCCCCTGCCCTTATCCCAATTTATTTGGGGTCGGCGTAGCATACCTGTATCTGGCATGCTGCTAAAGTTTTGGCTATGTTTTATGACCGGCCGCGTGCCTGACGTCAACCCTCTTTGGGAATGCTGTTGTTGGTGGTAACCTTCGCCGATACAGTCTACTTCTATCCAGCTATGCCATACCAAATGTTATCCATGCGCCAGGTTCTGATGTTATCCTAATGTTACACTTCACTAACCGGGCTATATATAAAAACAATATAACATGAAAAAAAAACCTTTTAATTGTTATATTTGTCCGGTTTAGTTATACTCAATTATTCAATTGGCTTATTAAGATTCCTTTATATTATTTTGGTACATAAATAACACACAAGGCATATATATTTTATTATTTTTCAACACACGTTTTTTATGACAAATCACACAATAGCTTTATATCTGTATCCGAAATGAACTCGTATTGTTTTTTGTTCTCCCCAAGGAATGGTGAAGGATGATAAATTTTGTCGCAAGCCCATGGGGATGGAGCATCATTCAATGGAGTTTGGAAATAAAAAACTGGTGTTTTCCCGAGCTTTTTTCGATGTTTATGATGTACCCAATTCAGTTATACGGTACAGGACTTTATTGTGCCCGACCCCGGAATCGAACCCCGGATTTTACACTCAGCAGTAGTGCTTGCCATCACCAAACCAAAGAGGCAGTTAAGTGTGGATGGTGTTTTGTTCTTTAAGTATCATATTAATCATTGTAATTAGCAGTCTAAATTAGCAGGACCATTCTTTCGATGGAGGCACTAGAGAAAGCAATGATAGCCTAGTGGTATCACCGTTGGATTAACAAGCCAGGGATTTTGGGGGTCCCCCTCCCGAAATATATCTGACCTAAAGTGAAATCATAATGTATACACCACGTTCCATAGGTAAAAAAAGAAAAAATGAAATAATACATGTAATACCAAACCATATTATAGGTACTATACATAAACATATGTTGTACAAAATTATAAACAAAACAACACAAATCCAGGTCCAATTGCCAAACCGCATTTGTTGTGTATATGTCGCAGATGGATTGTAGAATCCGCTGTTTTACTAAATCTCTAGCTGCTTTACAAAACACTACTGTTTTATTTGGATTGCCATTGCGATACGTTTAACAAAACTGGTACCCACCTTTAGACGTAATGCAGAATGACATATCTACAGTGGGACAGGTTTGTTTATTGTATGGGTATATTAAATGGATAGTCACCATTCAAGTAAAAAATCGATACTTTATTCTGATTTGACTTTCCGTGGCAGGGTCGACGGAGCCCCGCTTCGCGGGGCTCCTATTATTGTGTCTGTAAGGTTAGAAAAAACCTAAACACCTACTGTACCTAACCTGTCCGTGTCGCTATACGCGAAACTCCCGAGCTCGCTTCGCTCGCTCATGGATCAATTTAATTGATTTTCTTTCATAATCCCGATATATTGTCAACTATTATAGTGGTTTAGTATTTACGTCATTAAAAAATTACATATTTTTTTTGCTATTGACAAGTAAAATAAAGTTAGGTTATTATTGTATACAAACAAAAGACATACAGAGCCATATGCGAGAAAATTTCGAACTAAAATCAACAATCTGACAGTTAATTTCACACTGTTTTACATAATCTCTGATCGTTGCATTGATAAACGCAAAACGTTCATACAATTCTGCATGTTATAGTTCAGTAATTATGTAAAACCGCTAAACGTCGTTCAGCTATTTTTCATAACAGTACTGTTTTGTAAATCAGCTAGCAGTTTTGTAAAACAGCTTATTCTACAATCCATCTGCGGCATATACATATATACAACAAATGCGGCTTGGCAGGCTAGGAGCGGGCTCAGCAGATGGCAAAAGGGCATCTCGTGGTAAGTCTGGTTGTCACAGATCCTAATTTGCCAATCGGGACTGACGGTTAGACGTGCTTTCCGTGGCACGAGGGGGTCTCGATATGAAATTAAAGTTACCCATCCACACACCGAACGCGGCAATCGATCGATCTGTGCGGCTGTTACTTAACCGCGAAGCTTTCTAAGCAAAAGAAAGTTCAAAACGTGATGTAATGGACAAACTCGATATGAGATCAATTAAAACAGACCAATACTCCGAGAGAATAAAAAAAATTGACCCTCCCTTTTCTATAATGAGAATGTGATCACAGTTTTTTTTTTTCAGTACAGGCATAAGTTAGGTTTCGTAGCCTTCGGATAAGGCCTTAATTACGGGGACACTTATGGCTTATTACCTGATAAGGCACCTAGACTTTAGCCTCCTGTTTTACAACGTTAGCAAAAAAATATCACAAAAGTTACAAACAACTTTTTCCATTAGAGATAAGAGAATACAACGATTAGTTTGAGAGCCATAGTTCCAACCTTATAATGCGAACCAAATGGGTGTATTCATTGCAGTAGTAATTAAGGGCGCAGAGGCTAACAACGCAGTTTTTTTTTTGTTTTATGACCTTGCATGTCTGGCTTGCTAATTCGAAATTCTTTTAGAATGCTGTTCAGTGCCCAGAAACGATTTGTTTGGACAATTATGCTGATTAGGACTTCACTTGCAAATATGGCTCAAGAAATTACGTGATACAAGAGTTTCTTTCTGTTGGCTAACAATAACAGACCTAGCAGTAACGAGTAAACGGATATGTAATGATAATAATATTGTGTCTTCTCTGAAATAAAAATACAATTCAAATATTTATTCACGGACACTGAAATTAAACACTAAAAAGGATTTTTTTTTCTCTTGGCCTTTTAACTTCATTAAAAGGACCTATTAGTATTTATAAGATGAGCGTCGCCGCTTCGGTAGACCGTTTCATCAGAGTACCTCAGTGGTACCAGCATACATGAACGGTTCAAATGTTAAGTCACACTTATGTTTGAAAGTAAATTAAATACCCATTATGTGTCTAATATCCCTACCGCAGCTTACAAAAAGACCTGATGTCCTTGAAACGCCTGAACAGGTCCTGCTTAATTGATTAATCAAGAGTTGTCAGTTAGCCACAAACCCGTCAGTTCATAACTACTGAACCCTCGAACCTTCTGCAAAAATTAAACAGACCCTAGTTTGTATGAACCATTTATCTCTCCGCGTAAATGCTGCAATTAAAGTAAGTAGAAAGCTCCCATGAACGATGAGTTGCAATCTGCTATTACAGACTTTAAAGTACCTCAAATGTACTGTTGTTCTTTAAATTGTAAGCGAAGTTGGAATTAATGCCTCAACTAGTACACTTAAATTTAAAAGTTGCTGGAGAACCATAATACAGCAAAGAACAGTATTTCCACTTTTGGCAATCTATAGACGGTCGAAGGTACATTCATTTGCATGAGAAGATTATCGTGATTAAAATAATTTGATTAAGTATAAGAGATATGTTAGGATGGGTTAAAATATTAAAATTATTAAGTGTAATAAAGGAAGGTCTGTCACTGTGATTTATCAGTCAGTGTTAAAAACAGCCGCAAAACAGTCTAAAAAGAAAGGAAAGTAAGAGTTCTGAAAATAGTAATTCCCCTTTTTTTAACCTTGATCGCAAACCCTTTTTAAGTTTCAGCAACGTCTGGTTTGGTTAATCTTCGGAAGTGCGACCGCTGAATGTGCTTTCATCTAAGCATATCCGTGCACTGGAAGCACGTTGTTAAGAGATACCTGTTATTAAGCCTGTAAGTGTCTCTAAAGACTCCAGATTTGGCTTCAAACTATACGTCACAAAAAGACCAAACATTCTTACGAGGAAGGCACCAGGGAAAGCAGTGGGCCTAGTGGTAACACCGTGGGACTAGCAAGACAAAGTTTAGAGCCTTAAACACGCACCACTGACTTGTACTTATATTATAAACTAGCTGTGCCAGCGACTCCGTCTGCGTGGATGTCGTAAATTAACACCATCGTGTATCAATACAAATTCACAATTAACAAATGTTCGACGTGTTTCTTTAAATTAGAATAACTTTTTTATTTATGAACCGATTTACATGAAACAAACACTAAATGTTAAGTGAAGCTTACCACAATATATTAGTGAAAACCACATCTAAATCGGATAAGCTGTTTCTGAGATTAGCGTGCACAAACCCACAGACAAACAGACAAAAATTCTAACAATCATAGGTGCTATTTGCGTTGATTATATGATATTTTCCGTGTACAGACAGCAATCCGTTACATTTTTATTATTGATTGATTGATGATGACTGATGATTATTTAGCATTAAAAGTTTTGTGAGAAAACCAGCACCACCTGAAGGATATTCTCGATGGTGTAAAAAACCATGAGACATACGTGTGCTTTAAACTCAGACACTTGGCTGTTAATCAACCATACGATAAAAAATCAAAGAATTAAATGATCCAAAATAAATTTGGCTTAAATTATTTTTCTGCCAAATGATTATCTGTTATTTTGGAGGTAACCAGTGCAAACAAAACTTTGTACCAAATCAATGGCGATATGTGTGACAAGGCTGTACAATATAGGTTGAACCTTCTATACAGAAAGTGCTAGTATGTTGAACCTTTAACGAAACTTGCACCCATGGAACGTAGCCAGCTGTCTTGAATTTGCTTGGAGGTACGTCAGTTCCATTTAGAAGTTGGGTCTTGCTAAGGAATTATCGTATTCTTAGATGGAGAGAATTTTTGGTTGAATTTTTTTAATAGTTATTCAGAAATTTTCGATCCTGGATTGTATTTTAGACGAAAATTATCAAAAGAGAGAAGATTTTGTTTGTTTGGTTGGTTGAACGCTAATATCAGGAACTACTGGTTCCAATTGAAAAAATATTATTTTTTGGATAGTCCATTTTAAAAGCAAGGCTATATAACATCACGCTACGACCAATAGGAGCGGAGGATCAATGAAAAATGTTGCAAAAACGCGAAACAATATTCATGTCAGTGACGTTTATTGTTCAGGTTATGAGCGGGGGGGGGTGTATTTTAGTAGGATTTTTCCTCAAATTAATGCGGTTGAAACCGCGGGGCACGGGTCGTATACAATATTTATAGTCTTTAGACTGCTCTAGTGGTTGCACTAGATCACTGAGTGTGAGATCTGAATTCAATTTCCGAATCGCAAAAAGTGCTATTAGGGTTTTTCTTTTAGGAAATTCTCAGTAGCAGCCCAAAGTTTCGCACTGTGAAAATTGATAACGGCATCAGTCTATGAACTGAGAGTACAGCAGTATTCCTCTATATAACCCTTCAGCAAATACAGTTGTGATGCTATGCTAGGTCTGGTAAAGGAATTATCGTATTCTTAGATTGGGGTTTGTGGTTAAATATTTTTTCTTGGATGATCAAAGATTACCACTCGTGGGTAAGTAAAACCGGCACAGATTGACATGTAGCAGTACAGTCGGTCCTGGATGTCAAATTAAGATCTATGACAGTCGTTACGGGTTGACAGCGGCATGAAAGTCTGACAACCGGTCAAACCAACTGAATTGAATGAAAGCTGACCCCAATGTAATTGAGAAAAGGCTAGGCAGAACGATTTGATCAGAAGATTGCCGGTCATGGATTGTTTTTGCAACGAAAACCGAAAATCAAAAGATGCAAATGAACTTCAATCCAAACAAAAATGTTATAAATATTCATTGTTCATAAATAAACTTAGTTAAACTAATACAATTTATTGTACGCAGTGACATTTTGAGACTATAATCTTAGGTCTTAAGTATTATCAAACTAAGCTTAACTAACTCAGGCATAAAATGTTGATTTAGTATTTAAAGTACATAATGCAGTTACCATTTACATAATGTCACCGAAGACGGTAAGAGATCGGTTGCAGAACCGCTAGTCGTGGGTTCTATTATTGCGCAGAACAGACACCTGCTTGATTGATGATCTGTATGCAGTGTGTGTGTGGATACTAAATTTATTCATATTTCGAAATCGCTCGAGCAGTGTCAAAATCGAACAGTCTTTTATCATGAGTTGAGTCCGCAGCGATGTCGTGAGTCAGTACATTACTTTTATTTTATTTTTTTATTTTATTATTTATAGAAAACTTACAGCTATATAGTTGACAATGCAAATAAACAGGTGGTAGATGGCCAATTACAAGTTTTCACTTATAGTTAATACAGTTAAAATATTTCGATAATAAAACAACTTTTAACCGGATTAATCGCGTGTATTATTGGTTTTTTGTTTTTCCTGACGTTTCGAACACTTTAAAAAAAAATAAAAAAAATATGAATTTATCAATTATATGTACGGTAGACTGAAATAATTTTAAATAAACTGTTGAGACACCTGACACCTTAGTCCTCCTGCGACCACGAACGCTGCAAAGTGTTCGAAACGTCAGGAAAAACAAAAAACCAATTATTACACGCGATTAATCCGGTTAAAAGTTGTTTTATTATAATGTGTAGTGATCGCGCAAACCTAAGATATTACAATATTTCGATAGACAGCGTTAAGTACAATATAATCAAGATATCTAGATGTTTAAAGATAAAGTAAACAGTACAACACGAAAATAGTCTCAGAGAAAGTCCTAGAAATATCAAGTCACACATCAAAGAAATGAGAGATGATTACCAAAATATAAGACGTACTTGAGAATAAACATTACTTTTTAGCGTTACTTTTTGTCAGTACTTTTTGTCTATCAGTACTGCAGTACAAAAAGTACAATAAGTAGTAATAATCAAATTTTCCCAGATGAGTAGTTACTTTGCATTTTAGCCTAGCCCATACAAAACTTTCACTTTCCAATTAATAGAAATATGTAGTTTCCCTATCGGAAAATGTAATATTGCTGAAAAAGAGCACCACGCCAGTATTCCCCGAAACGATAAGCAGAGGTGTACCACTACCAACATAGTTGATCACCCCTCAATGCAAACCTTCATCCAACATGTAAATCGAACTGAGATCCTCAGGCTCAGCAACCGCGCTTGCGACCACTAGACCAATAAGGCAACTGAAGAAGACTTGTTACTAATTGTAAAAGAAAAACATGAAATATTTTACAGTTACAATAAAATACAGAAACTGGAAACAGTATAAACTATACGTAGACCACAAGTCGAAGAGAATTATATCTTTTTTCTCCACTTTACCGCAAACAGAGCGGAACAGCCAAAAAAAGAATGTAAAAGGCCCGTGGTTGGGTAGTGTCCCAATTACAAACGGGAAGTGTAGAAAGTTGCAATTCAGTTTCGTTGGACAATTTTAGTAGCAAAATGAGGGACAAAATATAAAAGCAATTTCGTTGGATAACGCTTTCGAAACTCCAAATTTGAATGCATAAAATTGCAAAGCTTCATTGAAATGTTTTCGTAAATAGTCACTGAGGATGTTAAGGTTATTTGAAAAGTGATATTTGAATTTAAACATTATCAGCATTCCAGTACAAGTAGAGAGTATGTATGGACGAAGAAAGAATACATGCTGCGCCGACCCCAAATAAATTGGGATAAGAGCAGTGGGATAATGATATTTGAATCTAAAAAGTGTCGCAGTTTAGGGCTAATGTGTTGTCATGTTAAGGCTACCGATTTCCACCCGTGCGAGCTCTAAAATAGAATATAGACTAGAGGATTTAGATAAACAGATATAGAAATGAGGATCATGTGACGAGGAAAGTTTTGAGTATGAATGTGGATGGGATGGCTACTCGAGTAGAGGAAGACCGAGGAAACGATAGATGGATTGTGCGAAAGATGATTAGAAAAGGAGTGACGGACGATATGACGTCCAACAGAGATGTATGGATTAACCCAATTAAATTGGGATAAAGGCAGAGAGATGACAAGATAGGCAATATAATCCTTGTGTGCGGGTTATCAAAGCGAAATTACAGGCTGACAGGCTCAATGTGGTGGGTGGCTACCATACCACCGTGCATGCTGCCTATAGCATAGCCTGTATTTGTGACAGGGTCCTATGACGTACCTACTAAGGTTGCGCCAAATACAGCTGTACCGAGGTTAAGAATTTTACTGAGACGGTGCAGAGTTGCTCAGTGAAAGTCCGACATGGCATCCAAGTGGATTACTATTTGAAGTCGTAGTTTGACGAAGCAGTTGTGGCTATGTGATAACAATGTTCTGTACTGCCCGCGACTCTAGCAATTATCCTTCATCCTTCCGGGCATCGACAACACATTCAGGGATGGAAAACTTTCTGGACAACATTCAGTGATGGATTTTCTTCAGAAGAAAACTGCAAATAGTGTTGGTTTTGTATATTCAGAACTTTGTTTTTTTTTGTCTCATATTTTTTTTTTGTGCTATTGCGAACATAAGTTTTGTTGACACAGATTCGCGCTAGAATATCCACTGCTTTATATGAATAAATCATTTCAAAAACAAACATGTCCAAATGCGAAACAGATATTATGTAGGTTTCGCAAATGTTTGTTGGTTGTTTATGAATATTCAAAATTATTTTTATGTTATACAGCCAGCGAATGCTATCCATATACTATCTGATATTTGTTAATCAATTAATAAAGTATTGTTAAAATGTGCTATGCATTGGTATAGAAATAAACCCCAAAAGAAGAAACCTATTAACGCAATAATATTTGGGTGTCTTAAGAATATAAAAAGAAGGAGAAAAGCGTAGTCCTTACTTTGAACCACACATAATTAGAGGTAACAATAGGCTGACGTAAGCGCAGCCCTTCCGATGGTTTATGGGACCCGGGAGGGGATTAAGACCGACCTACAAGTTAGTCTGTTGCCAGCCGCTGGCAGCGATAGATGGATGTCATAAGGACTTGCGCGATTTTGTCTTTGTGTCTGCTATAGACCAAGTATGCTGATATCTCCTAAACCATAATAAAGAGTGCGCTTACAGACAAGCTTCTTGACAAAACAATTTAGATTTTCATCGACATGCCCGCTCGGCAGCCATTCGTACAAATAAACCAAAGGCAGTCAATATAACATAACATAGCATCACGCCTGTATTTCCCGAAGGGGTAGGCAGAGGTGTACACAATTATACATCCACATATTTAGTGGTGAGCATATGGCCATCTACCGGGCACGATTCCATACTCCGGGCTGCTACTGAGACTTTCCTAACAGAAAAACTTAATAACACTTTAACCGACCCGGGAATCGAAACCGAGAGCTGCAGTCGCGCTTGGTACCACTAGCTCAACGCGTCAGTCAATATATTTTTTTGTATGTACAGACATTATATTTCAACATGTAAAATTTTCTTATATTATTACAACTACGCTTTGGTACATACGAAATATTACACTTAGTACGAAACGTAGCTAAAGTATTTTTAAGTGAGATTACAGAGTTTAATTACTATTTTACAAAGAAACATTGAAAAAATAATAGAGAAGAACGGGGCTTGATCCCACGACCTTTGACGTTCCGGGTCCTCACTCTACCAACCGAGCTACCTTGTCTCGTTCAAAATCCATTGAATTTTTCAATCTTCTTTGTAAGACGATTAAAGAGACGCCTGGCGATATTTATCTAGCAATCATTTACAGATCTACTAAACTCAGCGTTACCACTTTGTACTTGTAAATCGCCGAACAACATCCCAATCCTTTATAAATCATATATTTAATCCAGTCTATAATTTTTCAATGTTTCTTTGAAAAATAGTAATTAATATAGGCATTACAGGGCCTCAACATGTATAAAAATATAATTATATATGATTATAGAGTTTCCCTTGAAATAACTTTCAATTCCAATCCATGTTAATTCTTTTTATAGTTAACCTTTCGGCTCAGTAACGTACAGATCTGTACGTTGTAACAATAAAAATCTATTGTGTCTGCTAATGACTGACGCAACAGCTTTAACAACGTAAAACTAAAATAAATTTGCTTACACAAAATACAATAGCAAATGCTTTGAATAATTCAGTGTTTTAAATAGCTCGATGGTTATTTGCAAACGAAATTAGGTGTTGTTTAATGCATGAATATTCAAATACTTTATAATGCTTGTTCGCATCAGTTTTTAGCAAATTTTGTATATACGTATTTCTTATATAACCGTATTCGGGTTTGAAACAAACAATTTATTGGAGTCTTTGATCCTCCTTACCTTTTAAAACAGTCTTGTCTATACAAATAAGGATAATGTACTACATTTAAAATGAAAATAGATGTTAAGTGGATTAACTGTCCCCTCTTTGAGCCTATCCAGTAACACGAGATGAAAAACGCTTGCTGTTTAGTGAAAAAATTTAGTCAGAATACCCACTCAAAACGCAGTCAATAAAGTTGTCTAAGATTTTAAAGACTTACGATTTTGTTTAAATGTCGATGGACCGAATATATAGCGATGATGTCACCAAAAAACAATTACGACAATTGTATATTAACTTCACAAGTCTTCTTGAGATCTTCTGGAACGGGTGCTATTCGAATTTTAGACCCATGAACTGGCCAGTCCGATTTACGTTGGAGTTTTGCTAAGCATTACCGTGGTTAGATTGAGTAGACTTCTTTTCTTATCTTCCGATGTGTTTGCATAACTGTTTGTTTATAAAGAAAGAGAACTTTGGTTTGAGTGCTAGAAGATTAGTGATCTAAATAAAAATGTTTTGTTGAAATATTCCTAATTCAGAATTAGGTCCAGCCGGGATAAAAAGGACCCTATGTGTTAATCCAGGTTATAAACTATCTGTGTGCCAAATGTCATCCAAATCCGTACAGTAGTTATTGCGTGAAAGAGTAACAGACATCCATACATACAAACTTTCGCGTTTATAATATTAGTAGGATATGGTGAGAAAAGGCGTGACTGCCGATATGACAGCTGATGGAAATGTATGGAAGAAGAATACATGCTGCGCTGACCACAAATAAATTGGGATAAGGGCAGGGGTTTGATTATGACGCTTAGATCCTAAATATTATAATGTGTTTTGTCTAAACAATATAGCAGCTCGATTGTTTCACTAGTATAGCGACCGGGTGTGAGGTTCTGGGTTCAATTCTTAGGCTGGGCAAACTGATAATGGGCTTTTCTGTTAATAAATGTTCAGTAGCACACCGCTAACTTCCTAACTCGGAAGTAAGCGGTGTGTGAAGGAAGCATGTGGGACTTCATGATGCTTCAGAGAGCTTGGCCGTTGGTCCCGAGCCTGATCTCTCTCCGGTCGTGTCGGATTGCCATACTATCGGACTATGAGAGTGAAGGAAAAGGAGTGTATATGTGTTTGCAGTTAGGCATTTTACATTTTGAATATGGCATAAAAAATATTACCTTTCAAAAAATATGTACTGCAATTTATGACAAAACTTTTCTTAGTATTAATTGTTGGTGTAAATTTTTCCGATACCGTTAGAAAGTCCTTTGTAATAGCTAGTAAACCTATTTCCATTTACTTAGCAAAACACTCGACTAATAGAAAAACTCGACGAAACTGGTCGACCCGGCAATTGAACCCAGGACCTCACACTCCGTAGTCATGCTTGCGATAACTTGAACAACAAGGCAGCCTTCTATGGTCTCCAGCATTTTGGACATTGTACAAAAAATTGCCATTATCTATTTAAAAATTGGAATGGAGTACTCTTCAGCTTCAACTGCCTCGTTGGTCTAGTGGTCCTAAGCGCGACTGCTAACTAAACATGAGTTCTCAGGTTCGATTTCCGGGTCGGGCAAAGTGTTATTGAGTTTTTCTGTTAGGAGATTGTCAGTAGCAGCCTGGAGTTTTAAATTGTGCTTGGTAGATGGCAATAGGCTCACCACCTATTACACGGGACTTTATAACAGCATTTGTGAAATGTGGGTGTACAACTGTGTATACCTTTGCCTACCCCTTCGGGGAATATAGGCGTGATGATATATATGTAGGTATATCATCAGCTTAGCTCAGCTTTAACTAGGTCAAGTTGATGAGTTTCAAATCTAAAACTGAGATGTTTCTAGATCGTATGATTATTGGGAGCTAAAAATTTACAGTCGATTTCTAAAATATCTAGCAGAAAAAATGTAATGTTAGCTTTTGCTTTGAGATATCTCCTCAAATATTAAAGCGAGTGCTGAAAAAATTACACGCTAAAAATATTGTTGAGAAAATCTGAAAAATGTGGAAACGTGAAATGTGAATTGGTGGTGTATTCCACCCCTTGTTTTGTGAAGTATGATGGCCTGTGGATTTTGGCATTTGCAGCTGCGATCCTGAAGCCGCGGTATAAGTTCGTGAACGATTGTTTGGTGCTAGCCGTTAAGAGTCCGTGAAATATGAACGTCCTGTAGATTCCGGAATTCGCAGCTGCTTTTATGGAACCCTGATAAAGGTGAGTGGGAGACTTTTCTCACGAGAAGAAAGTATTTCTATCTTTATAAAATTATCAACAAAGAACCTCAAACTCGACCAATGTCTGACTATGATTTCGAGATATTACAAATTATTTTAATTATTTTTCACCAGTTACTACTCATGTGCATTCTATGGGTTTGTCCGAGTAGTTTCGAGCTCGAACGGAGCCCTTAGTCATGAGCTGAGTCCGCGGCAATGACGCGAGCTAGACTGGCGCTGCATCGTGCCGCATGCCGCTTTGATCGCGCCGATGATGTACTTGGTGCCGCTGTCGGGAGTGTTCGTGTATACCCGTAATTCTTTGTGACTAAGGGCTCCGTTCCAGCTCAAAACTAGTCGGGTAAACTCGAAGAATGCACGTGAGTGGTGAGTGGTAACCGGTGAAAAATAATTAAAATGAATATGCCTCACGAAAGTTATTATACAAATACAAATAATTTTACAAAGTCCCCACTATGATTATTTTCCCAACACAAACCTTACTACCCAGATCAGATGCAACAATTCCACTTGATAGGACTGCAAAATTGCCACTTTCCATGCAATACTCGGCAGCAACCATTAAACGTCTCGGTGTCGGAACAAGGAAGGCATCGCCAATTTGTAAGCGAACTACCAATGACCTGAATGTGTGTGGAATTGATAATTTTTTCTTGTGTTTTACTTGGAATACTTGAACGAGTTCTTTTACTTTAGTTAAAAGTAGGCCAGGAATGTTGTGTTGTGGATTTGCTGAATACCTAAATTGTGGGATTAACTCCGGAGGCCTTTAAGAAAACAGCAATCCCGACACTTCATGGTCCATAGAAGTTATCGATGGGGTCCGTCATATGTGCAGGCCGTACAGTTCAAGCAAGACAAAAAAAAACCCTCACAAAAAATAATTAAGTAATAGGTATCGGTACACATAATTTTATTTAGGTTTCATGCAATGAAAAGCTTTGGAACGTTGTTGAAATTCAGTTTAAATACCAATTTAAATAAAACAATTCAAGATATGTCTTTGAAAAAGCATTAACGCATGCTTAGCGAACTCTAAAGTTACAATATTAAATGGAAAAAGAATACGGTCGCGAACAGGATTCGAACCTGCGCCTCCCGGATAGATACTCCAGGCGCTCTGACCAACTAAGCCATCTCGACCTCTGCTCACCACCGCGAATTCTTCTTCCATATTTTAACACGTCTTATGGCGACGTCATTGCAATCAATTCAGTACAAGTGACCGAACCGACACGACTAACTTTGCAGTTAATACAATGTCGTAAAGAATGCAATTACCTTAATAATTCAAGATATGTCTTTGAAAAAGCATTAACGCATGCTTAGCGAACTCTAAAGTTACAATATTAAAATTTACGACATTGTATTAACTGCAAAGTTAGTCGTGTCGGTTCGGTCACTTGTAAGTACTGAATTGATTGCAATGACGTCGCCATAAGACGTGTTAAAATATGGAAGAAGAATTCGCGGTGGTGAGCAGAGGTCGAGATGGCTTAGTTGGTCAGAGCGCCTGGAGTATCTATCCGGGAGGCGCAGGTTCGAATCCTGTTCGCGACCGTATTCTTTTTCCATTTAATATTGTAACTTTAAATAAAACAAATTTATACCAGCTATGAATTTTATCACGTCCCAACAATATATTCTAAAACTAAAAAATGTGTGCACTCGTCGTACATTGACGTTATACTAGAATATTTTTCTCACTGTTTGACTAGCTTTTGTAATGAATGAACAGAAGTACTGGGCAAAAGATGTCTCCAAAATACTATTTTATATTGAACTTCGAAGACTATAGTTTATAACACATTCACAGCTCAACTTTCCCTGGTCTATCAGTCATAATCCAGACTAAAATAGCTTGAGATCTCAAACCAAAAGGAACCTGTGATAGGCATAGCTCAAATTACGCTAGATAACTATTATTTGATATCGCAGAAGTACTTCCTAAATCGACTAAAGAATCGGCGTACATTCTCAATGTTGATGGCTAGTTACAGTATCGATGCCGCGATTCGATTCGTTTCGACCAATTGCGTTCAGTAATGAACGGTGCTCAGCGTCACGGAATCGAATGGCACCTGATTGTATGGAACTCGAGTGAGCTCTCGATTCTAAAAGTCTGGTAAGAACATGATATGTGTATATAAATATACGATTTCCAATTACAATTGGTCTCTGAATGTATTGGAAAAGAAGAAGATTACGGCTCAAGAAATATTTGTTTAAAGTACCGAGGAGGATTTTGCGTGGTTTTAATTAAACCAACATAGTTTTAATTGGAGACATATGCTTTCATCTTTTCAGGTACTGCGGACTTGTGGCTTCTATTAATTTTGTATAGACTTTCTCTTTCTTGTTCAAACATGTTTTAACCTTATAACATTTATAGATAACTATTTGTGTGATAGTTGTTATTTGCCCTAATAAATTTTTCTTACATATCGATGTGCCCGAAACAAAGAAAACAGAAGCGCAACTAACTATAATGACAAAAAAAGGAACACCATTTTCTTAGATCCTCTAATGAGTACGAACCAAAAAGACCCAAATTCTTTGCAGAAAAACTACAATAATAAGAAAGGCAAACAAGAACCGCTTCTTCTGAGAACTCATTATGTTAATAGACAGTTTTCAATTTGCTCCAAAACTATAGCGCTCTAATACCCAATACTCAATACTCAATACGTTTATTGCATTCCACAATGTGAACTTAGGTGTTAGGTACATAAGAATATACATACAATAGTTTTGGAGCATTGTGGGCCCTGTCGGGCATAACAAAATAAAAAAAAAATGTAGGAGGAGGGCTATTATAAATATTTGTTTACAACTTCAATATTAATCTACTCTTTCGTTTTGTGTAGGTAGGTAGGCTTACGACTAATTGTATCATATAATTTTTACTGTATTACTAATTGTATAATATTAGATTTATACATTAATATTTATTTAAATTATACATGTATTATTATTATTGGTGTTATAGATTATTATTGGGTTTTTTTGTATTATTGTTTATTTATTAAATTTATCATTTAAATATTCATGTACATTATAATAACATTTACGGATTAGAAATTGTTTTAATTTATTTATAAAGATATTAAATTTTTATTCATTTTTAATTTCATCTGGTAATTTATTATATATTTTAACTGACATTACTAAAGTGCTTGTGGAGTGTATTTTTAGCTTAGAACCTGGCTGGTTTAGTCTATTTTTGTGTCGTAGTGTGTAGTGAGTCTGTATGTTTTCGCGTGTAGTGAAGAGTTTTTGATTATTTTTAACAAATTTACACATTTCCAAGATATATATACATGGTAGGGTTAGAAGTTTATATTCTTGGTAATGGGGTTTGCAGCTGTCTGTGTTATCTATGTTGGCTAGTATTCTAATCAGTCGTTTTTGTAGTGTGAAAAGTGTTGGTGCGTCTGTACTATTTCCCCATAATATTACGCCGTAGTTTAACCATGCGTATGCATAGGCATAATACGTAACCAGAGCAGTGGAGAGATTTGTCGATTTTTTTATTTCACGGAGGGCATAGGCAAATTTTGATAACTTCGACCTGATTTTTTTAATATGTGATTTCCAATTTAAATGTGTATCTATGGATAAGCCGAGTAGATTGAATTCTTTTACTGTTTCTATTTTTTCGTCATTGTAAATAAATGTTATGTCTAAAGGAGTTTTCTGATGTGGATAGAAGGACATGATTTTAGTTTTATTGAAATTTAGTTCAAGGTTATGTTCTGTCATCCAAGTTATTATTTTGTTGAGTATACCTGTAAGTATTTCGGTTAAGTTGGTATTGTCGTGGCAAGAAGTTAGTACTGAGATATCGTCGGCAAACAGAACACATGACTCATTTATGATTGTAGGGAGGTCATTTATATAGATGATAAATAGGAGGCATCCAATTACACTCCCTTGGGGAATTGAAGAGTTAATTTGCTTGCTATCCGACCGAATGTATTGAATTTGTTTTGCATGTTCGTTGTAGTATTCTACTTCGAC
This sequence comes from Xylocampa areola, assembly GCA_935421205.1. NCBI lineage: Eukaryota > Metazoa > Arthropoda > Insecta > Lepidoptera > Noctuidae > Xylocampa > Xylocampa areola. Next base: position 9,861,006 of record OW285223.1, read on the forward strand.
TTGGTGTTCTCTATTTTCCAAATATGATTTTAACCATTCGTAAGACTTTCCGCGGATCCCTATTCCTTGTAACTTATTAAGTAGGATGTCGAATTGCACTTTATCGTAAGCTTTTGTCATGTCTAACAGTATACCTACGGCATATTTTTTCTTATCAACTATATTAATGGCTTCCTGGATAAAATTATATACTGCTAGAACTGTAGAGTGGTTTTTTCGGAAACCATTCTGGGATTCATTAAAAATTTTATATTTTGCGCAAAACGAACCTACCTTTTACTTGAAGATGACGACTCAAAAGTTTAGAGGTGGAATTGCGACATCTTTTGCAGTGTGTAATCAAGGAAAGCGAGGGGAACGAGCCGGTGTAGGTATATGAAGGAACGTAGCCATTTATATCTTGCAGTATGATTTGAGGGTGAAAATAAAGTGCAGGTAAGTAATAAGAGGAAAAGGTGGTTTGGATACAAAAGCGCATATTATGTTTATGTCTTTGTATTACCAATCTTATAGATATCAACTTAGTGCTTTCTGTTATAAAATTATAAAGTTACAACATAAAATAAGATAGAATCACGCCTGTATTCCCCGAAGGGGTAGGCAGAGGTGTACACAATTGTACACCCACGTTTCACCAATACTGTTATTAAGTCCCATGTAATAGGAGGTTAGCCTACTGCCATCTTCCGGGCACAATTCCAACTCAGGGCTGCCACTGAGAATTGCTATTTCAGTCTCTATACAAATTTATATTATGTTACAGTTTCTGATATTTCCGTTTCTTGCTTGCTGTTTTAGTAGAAATAAATGTAATCATACATTCTTCATAAAAAAGGGTGTTTTTGTAGCTAACTTAACCATAATCATATTATTTTGTTTAATAAACTAAATAATATGGTTAAGTTAGATACAAAAAGAAACCCAATTTTTTTAGACATATTCATATAATTTATAACTCACGTACTGTTTTCGGGATTGCCCGAATAGTTTCTAACTCAAACGCCCGCGGCGTGGCAGTATTGTTTCTCGTCAAAGTCTGTGTCTATCTCAAACCCATCGGATAAACCCGAAAATGGACGTGAATAATCATCATTAACAATTATAATCAATATTATTATCATGAACAGCATTATTAAGTTATGGTAGCCAAAAAACGTAGTGGCGGCTGAGTGGTTAGCGGCTCACCTCTTTGGCCACAGGTTGTGGGTTCAAATCTGGCATGTATCGAAGTGACTCTTTCATTGTCATAATATGTACTTTCTCAGAATCTAAGACATGGAATTGATGGTCTGAAATCGCCAACCCGCAGTGAGCTAACGTGGTGATGAATGCTCGTGTCTTTCCTGTATGAGAAGAGGCTTTTGCCCTACAGTGGGACAGGTATGGGCTGGTTATGTGATTTATGTTATATATGTATGGCAGCCTACAGATTAATGATTTAATTTTTTTAAACTCTATTGCCATTTCAAATCTTACCGTGAACATTGGGCACAATATGAGTTTTATATTATCATAAATAATGTATTCCTAAAGTTAATGTCAGACACAATTAAATTAAATTAAAACAAATATCTTAAAGACGTTAGCCGGGCAATTGTGCAACTGAATTGCTTTGACAAGACGTTTAAATTAGCCGTACATTGCGTCGAATGCTCTAAAAAGTAAAAATCATACCACCTCCTCGACTGCTAATATTTACGCAATGTATATTGTCAGACTGTCTTACCTAAACACGGTGGTGACACACGAACAGACAGACATACGGACAGACGGACAAGAAAGTGATCTTATAAGGGTTCTTTTTTTTACCTATTGAGGTACGAAACCCTAAAAATGGTTTACACACACCCGCAATATTTTTGAACAAACGAATATCCAATGACACCCACCCACACCATGGAATTGACCAATTACAGCTTCTAGTACTCATAGTCTCTGAGCGAACGTAACGTAACCCTGAAAAGGACTTGGAGGAGCCCGGACTTTACTTATTTGGAATTTCAACTATTTCGTTCTCAATCTAAGTCAGTATTTCCTTCGTTCATTTCGGCCTTAGATGTTTGATAAGACCTACATTACTATGGTTACAAATGTTTACAAATTCTTTTGTTCAAATATATCTCTGGCCTTATCTTTCTTTGTGTTGTTTCCTCCACACTGACTTTTCATATCAGTTGTTTGTATTTATATTGTTGTTTGTTGTCTATGACATCTTTGTTAGGTTTATGTGTAATTGGAATGTGGGTTAGGTGGAACCCAGACCCACATTTTTCGCGGTCACGGAGCTAGCTGATAAGCTCATTAGTAAACTAATTGAGAACATTTTGTTGGTGCAGTGAGCCTTGTTGGCGGTGACACATTTTTGCCATGCCATCGGCTGGGTACAATTTCAAACGCCGGGCTGCTATTGATAATTTCCTAACAAAAAAATCTCAATAATACTGCCCGACTCGGGAATTGAACATACGAGTAAGAGCTCACGCTCAGCGGGCATGTCCAAGGCAGTTTCAATGACTAATTAAAGTACTTTTTTTATAATACCCATTTCTTCTGTGTTCAGTATTGATTTGCGCTTCTTCGGATTTTATTTATAAATACCTACACACCAAGATTCCTAAAAAAACTTAATAGATCCATCAACAAAAGTATTCCTAACCTGGAAAAATTATGTTAAGACTTTCAGTTTCTTTCAAGTATTTGTACTGTTAAAGATATCGAAAACCAAACAGCCATTCGTGGAAAAGAATTCCAAAATTAACAAGCTTGAGAACATAACAGCTGAATTCCCAATTCTCGTATTGGATACCCACTCAAAATTAATTAATTTAGGGGCAACACTTTATCAATTAAAATGGTTCAAAAATAAATCAATTCATTGGAGCAATCCCTATTTAAACAAAACCGAGACACGTCGGAAGTCAAATCGATTCAAATTGAATCAATCACTTAGTAAGAAGCTTTGTATTCATTTTCAAGGAACAAATGGCCTTATGTTTTTGTGCTGTGTATTTCATTTAGATCGTTTTTAATCGACAAGAAAATCGAGAATGCTTCCAATTCGATGTGTATTTTTTTATATATATTTGGACATACACTGATATCATCGATTATTAAGCCTATTATAGCAATTTTCATACGAAGTACTGTTCGTGGGCTCTTAAAAAAGTTTGGTTGAGCGTCAAATCTACGAGATCCAGTACGAGATGACGTTATTTTTACACTACTGGCCAAGAAAGGAGTGTTCTATTTTTAAAGGTTCACCTATGTATGTGAGTTTCTCTATACCGCACTAACTTTTAAACGCTTTAATGGATTTAGATGTCGTTAGAATTCTTACATTTTACCGGGTAACATAAAAGTAAGCTTACTATTCTGGTGGGAGACTTCGGCCGCGGCTGGTGGCGACCACCTACCGCACGAAGCCATGGGATGAATCATGAGAAGTCAAATTATAATTTAGGTACGCCAAATTTAAATCAACGAACATTTTAAGAAGGCAGAGTTTTACACCACTAAACTTAGAGACGTCAAGCGAAAATTGAATGGAAATTTTGGGTTACATGAATAAATTTGAAATTGACGACATCCCGTCCCGCTCTTATAGTAATGGTTAATCAAATACAGCAATACTCCTAATATAGTTTAGTTTGTTATATCAGAACTAACGCCAATGGCGTCAATTCTAATTTAGCAAACTAAACAAAATTTAGAACATGCGTGTCGTTTACTAACATTTACTATATGAGCAAGATGAGACGAATCAACAGATGTCAAATTCGAATTAAGGCACGTCAAATTAAAATCTCCGAACTTTTTTATGAGGTACAGTATATGTAGCTATTAAAACTAAAGACGCCAAACTATAATTGTATGTAAATTCTAGGTTGACATGATTAAATTTGAATTTAACTTCATCCCGTCCCCATCTTATAGAAACGATTGATAAGAGACAGCAATGCTCTAAATTTAGTTTAGTTTGCTGTATTAGAATTGACGCCAATGTCTACTTTTAGTGAAAGGATCAATTAATTAGGAGAATTTGCGTTACGTATCCATTACTATAGGCAATCGGGTTTCGAGATCATAAACTCAAAGCCGGTACTCTCATATCGTATCCACTCTACTCACCATACCGATATTATCTTGACATTGGATAGTCATCAATACCTCATTTGCAATGACAGATAGGTTTCGTAAAGTAGCCTTCATGTGTGGAGGAATTTGAATAATGTAACAGCTGCATAATTTGTTGTGGGCGCGGCTACTAAGCGTCAGGTTCTGGGTTCGGTGCCCGAGACGGGCAAGGTGTGTTATTGTATCTATTAAGAATTTCGATTGCTGCGCGGTGTTTGGAATTGTGGCCCTTAGATGGCAATAGGCTCATCACCTATTAGATGGAACTTAATAATGTACAGCAGTATACTTCTGCTTAGCCATTCAGGGAATACAGGTGTGATGCTTTGTTCTTCTCTTCTTATAGTCTGGTCGGTGAAAAATCTAGTATCCGATTTAAACCATAGGTACAAACTGCCATCTACAACACAGAATTTCAAACTCTGGGCTGTTAAATAATTACTTAACAGAAAACCCAATAACACTCTGCCTTATCCGGTAATCGAATCCAAGACCTCACGCTTAGCAGCTGCACTTCCCGACCACTAAACCAATGAGGAAACAAGTGACACTGAACTTAGCATCACAATCACTTATTAACATTCTCCAAGTACTAAAACTCAACACAGAAACCGTTGGATGTGGTTTTAAACCACATTGAAAGCCAGATGCAGAAACATTGGAATAAATTTAAAAAGATTTGTAATGTTTTTTCCCGTACACGACAGACCGACGCAGTGGGGTGCAAAACTGGATTGATCCTTTTAGAAATAAAATGAGAGGTTCCGTAGTTATTTGAAGTGGTATATCAATCTTAATTTGGTATTTGAGCGCCTTTTTTACCCGACTGCCCCAGAAGGAGGGTTATGTTTTTCAAGTGTATGTACGTCTAATTCTTTAGCACGCACTGTAGCCTAAACGGCTTGACGGATTTTAACATACGCCGTGTTATTAGATTCTTCTCAATTTCAGAATTGACATATGCTATAATAATATTTAAATATGGCGTTTACAAATGTAAAAGAGACTATATTTTTTTACAGTATGGTTAACAAATGGAAGCTAATAAATTCAATATTCGAATACAATAGTCTATTTTACAGTCGACGACGTTCATTATATCCTAAATGCCTCCAACTGCATGTTATTATTTTTGGAAAAAGATATTCGTTTCTCTATTCTTCTTCGGCTATTTAAGTTATTGTTTCTAGCGATTTCCTTTGTTATTTTGCTCAATAACCTGCATTATTCTCACATTACCTTATTTATTGTTAAACCAATTTATTTTAAAAAGAGTTACTATGGAGTTTCTTGCCGGCTCTTCTCCATAAGATCAACGCCTTGGGACCGTGCATCTAGCTATGACTTTTCATCAATTGCCTGTAATAATGTATTTAATTGAATTTGAATTTATTTTCATCTTGTTTCCACTCTTTTCAGTGCAGTCGGGTTAATTGTTTTTAATCATTTGTTTTATTCTTGAAGAATATTGAGTATTTAATAAGACTGGTGCTTTCTTTTCGTCTTAACGTATGGGTGATGAACAATCTACTAACAGAATTAAAACCGCCGGTAGATCTGATATAGCATTATCTATAAAATATCTCCATTTTACACCATCGATGACATCTCTCAAGAGTTCTGAATGCCTCACAACGTCAGACTTTAAACCACCCGTAGGCCTCTGGCATGGCTTTACACACCATCAAGAACATCTCTCAGGTATGCCAGTTTCTTCACGATGTTTTCCTTCACCGTTATAAGCAAGTGATAATTAATTTATAATATACACATGACTCGATAAGTTAGTGGCCTTGGATTCAAACTTACGTCTTTTGACTTGCCAGTTCAACGGTCACATCACATATTATCACTGCTCACAAAACTTAGTTGTGTGAAGGCTCGTGGCTTAGTAACAGCCACATAGATCGATCGCTCGTCGTTAAGCTGCGCTTGCCGCGGTCGGTCTGTGGATGGACGACCATCATTTCATACCGAGACCCCTCCGTGCAAAGGAGAGAACGTTAAGCCGTCGGTCCCGGTTGTCAAATTAAGATCTATGACAACCAGTCAGTCATACCACGAGATATCGTGTTACCCAGGAATTGGATGTAAAATACTGGTATTAAGCTGCATCCGGTTTGACTGTAAGCCGATCCCAATGTAATTGGGAAAAGGCTAGGTAGGCAGGCAGGCAAAACTTAGTTGTGTGTGTTTTTGAGTTCAATCCGTGCTTTTGACAGTCTAATGGTCAAACCATGGTATACTGCAATAAGTACTATTACTACCAATACATCAAAGTTTTAACTTGTTTGATTCGAAGAAGGCATGAAGTAAAGTGGCCCCCAGAAGTATCTAAAGTTTACGACATTTCTCATAAAGTATGTTGACAGCGCCAAGAAGTTGAAAATTCTGAAATTGGAAATATTTCAACGGTATTTTCACCTTCTTCCTTTCATTTAGTTTAGCTATATCAAATCAAATCAAATCAAAATCATTTATTTCAAATAAACCATTTACAGGCACTTTTGATTTGTCTTAAGTTAGTTGTAGGTAGTTAGTAGTCCTATGGAGAAGAACGGGCAAGAAACTCCACTATATATAGGAGTAAGAATCAAACATAAAGCTTCAATTCTACTAAAGTTACAATATTAAATGGAAAAAGAATACGGTCGCGAACAGGATTCGAACCTGCGCCTCTCGGATGAATACTCCAGGCGCTCTGACCACTAAGCCATCTCGACCTCCCCCCTCCCTAATATTGTAACTTTAGAGTTCGCTAAGCATGCGTTAATGCTTTTCAAAGATTTATCTTCAATTCTATTACTTTAAATATATATATATATATATATATATATATATATAAGTATATAAATGTAACAGTTGGTGAGGTTATACAGAGTGACTTACAGTTTATTTTCATCAAAATGGGGCCAGGGACTCCTTTTAGTATATTTCGCTATTCCTTATAGATTGGATTTTGATAAAATTTTGTATTGTATAATCACTTTGTGTCCTGAAGTAGGACACAGATAAGGATCAGAATTTCTGCGAGAGAATTAAAATACCGTGGGGCACGGCTTAGTAGTAAATGGTTTTGAATCACTTGATAATAAGCTAGCCTAATTAAATAGTTAGCCTAGCGGTTGAATCACTGAATTAGGTAGGTTTAGCCGCAAAGAATCCAATCTAATTCTTATATTTTTATTATATTATTAATATACTCCCAACCGTATTACCGTCACGGCGGCCTATTTCCATGGAGATTAGCCGAGTACACAGGAGATATTATAGTGCACAAGTGTATGCGCAAACACAGGTGGAGTGCACCTGTGTTTGCGCTCTTCCTTCACTCACATAGTCCCATAGGACGGAAATCCGACATGATCGGAGAGAGATCAGGCACAGGACGGACGGTTTTACGTGCTCTCCGAAGCACGGGGGTGTCACACCATCAGCTTTCTAACTCCAGGCTGTTTCTGAGCCTCTCCTAACAGAAAAACTCAATAAAACTTTGCCCGACCTGAGAATCGAACCAAGGACCTCACGCTCAGCAGCCGCGCTTGCGACCACTAGACCGACGAGGCAGTATTTTTATTATAATTATATTTTAATTACAGATAAATATTTGAAAAGCATTCACGCGTGCTTAGCGAACTCTAAAGACATCTCGTCCAAGATGATATCTCGGGTCGAGATGCTTAGCAGTCAGAGCGCCTGGAGTTTATCCGGATTTATTCGGGAGGCACAGGTTCAAATCCTGATCCGTATTCTTTTTCCACAAAAAAATATAGCTTCTGTGTTTTAATTTCTTTGAATCCCCTGCAACTTCATTGGCGACTGGAGCTTTTGCAACACTGGATCGCATTTATAAAATAAAATAAATAAAAAATAAAAAACGTTTATTAGTTTATTGACAGCACATTTTGACAACTGCTTTGCGTTTGGTTGCCATAGTAAAATCGGATTACTCTTATTTTTCCTCTATCATTTCTACTCATCATTTCCTCTATGATTTTCTTAACTAGTCTAGTATCTGTCTCTCTGTGTTTTAATGAAAATAACCTAACCTACTACAAACTCAGTTCTCACTCAAATTATTTGCGTCAATTTTGCATTCAACCAAATTAAGCAAGCGTTTCTGATGACACCCTTTTTTATCGCGAACCCTAAATGGGGGACACCACGGAATTACAGACAGACGGACAATTTACTGTCGAAATAATAAATTCAGAACGCGAGCTCCAAGATAATGAGAAAACGATTTTCTCCCATTATTTTCCTGTTATTTTTTTTTCCACTACCTATTCGTTACGAGAACAAATTCGCTTTGGCGAAACCCTTTTCGACTTTTTTTTATTTCACCTGTCAATTTATACAAAATAAAATAAAAATTGTTTTCTGTTTTTGCAATCCTTGTAAAGTACAATGCTTTTATTTTATCAAGAGCGATGAAACGATGGAAATTTATTAAAATAATTTGATCGGAACTGTTCGTTTCTATTAATTATTGGGTTTCATAATTAATTAAGGGTGTGAAAGTATTGCGATTTTTTCACAATCCGATGAAGGTGTGAAATGAAATAAAGATAAAGCATTTCCTGCTATTAAACATAATTATCATCACGCCTATTCCTTAGAGGTTTAAGCCTTGACGTGATTAGTACTGGAGTAATTTTAGCGGGCGTACTCCTCTCAATACTGGCATATGATTCCCAATCAAACCTTGATGACACATGATTGTACAAAATTTTAATCGTGTGTCACACAATTTTAATGACGAAAGCTATTGTTGCTTTAGTGCCAGTTCTTTTGTGCTTGTGTTACCTCACCCCCCGCCAAAAGTTAGGAGCAAATTTGTTTAATATTTTGTCAGAAGCCGTTTCCCGTCTGGTTCTTTGAGGTTTAAGCAGTGGAGTAGAGAAAGAGGTGGTATAATAAATGGTGAGCCTATTTACTAGGCACAGTTCCAAGCCTCGGGCTGCCACTGAGAATTTCTGAAAGCCTTCAGGGTCAACAGCGGTGGAGGTGTGCCTTCATCAACCTGGGCCGAGCAGCTCCACGTTCTCATAGGGGTGGGCGATCTGTCGCTTGCGACCATTATTAGATACATGGTCGGGAGCGAGAGCGCATGGGTATCGTTTCCGACTTCTGCAATGAGGTGATGCTTGCGCAGGAGGGTGCGGAAAGAGAGCGAGAGGCGAACCACGCCGAAGGGCGCTTAACGATATTCGGCCACCGTGAGCCGTAGACTGCGGGCGGTGTACACGGGTGGTTCGTCGCCCCACCAGCGCCAGGCCCGAGACGGCCGCGCACCACGCTTTGCACGTACGCCTAACTTTTCGGGCTAACTGTGGCCACCCTGCACAAACCCTGCAGTGTCCGTTAACATCTTTCAATGGACCATAACTTGCCGGGGCCGCGGTGTTTGCTGTAACAAACCCGGGACCTTGGTAAAGGTTAGAGTGGGACCAAAGATTGGGACTGTGTGGTTTTTAGTCGGTAAGACTCGGGACAACGTCTGGTACTGACTCTCCACATTCAAAAAAAAAAACAGCAGTCGTTCCTGCACCCTCTAGATCTATAAAAAATTTCTACTAATAATGATTTACTACTGTGATTGATTTTATTTTATTGAAATCTCACTTTGTATCACGAGGAATGCCTATGTTATATTAGACTATAGTTCTACAACAATAGACTCTTTCCATATAGGTACAGATAATTATGAGCGAGTATTGATCACCGCGTTTATTTATTGCGTGTTGGCGACATTGATTGAATAAAAATGAGTGAATGCTTAAAAATTTACATCGACAAATTATGTTCTTTTTTTTTTATTCCATTCATACCTGGGTACATGTTTTTTTTAATTACGTGTTTTTATTGTGGTATTCTGTAGCACACAATGTGTATTTACAATCAAGTTTCAATCAATCTGCAAGCCTTTTCCCAATTACATTTGGATCAGCTTCCAGTCAAAGCGGATGCAGTTTAATACCAATATTTTACACGAAGTGACTGCCTATCTGACCTCTACAACCTAGTTACAGAGTAACACGATATCCCGTGGTATGACTGGTTGTCAGACTTTCAGGTCCCTGACTACCCGTAACGGTTGTCATAGATCCTTTGACAAAAGGGACTGACGGCTTATCGTGCTCACCTAGGCACGGAGGGATCTCGATATGAAATGATGGTCACCTACCCACAGACCGACCGCGGCAAGCGCAGCTTAACTTTGATCGATCGATCTGTGCGGCTCTTACTTAACCACGAGCCTAATCCACAATCAGCTTGAAGATGCTAAATTGGGAACATTCTCATTTAGCATCTAATATTCTGATATATATAAAGCTATTCACAGATGAATAAAAAATAATTGTTTATGTCAGTACAAAGAGCTTGATGTCAGTTTCAAGCCTTTACGGTCATTACGAAAGACATGCCAAAGGCATTGTTTGATAATTGAAGTGTCAAAACAGTAGATTCTGGGAATATCACCAATTAACTGGTAAAATCTTGCAAATAAAATGTCTAAGCTTTATAATTTGACTTTCAATTGTCTTTTCATTTCGTTTTCAAGAAGTACGCCTTTCAGACTCACATTTTTATATAATATATAAATGTTAATAATATTATTTTTTTATTTTTTATCAAAGATGGATCTACGTTTGGTCACCAACTCACCTGATGGTAAGTGACGGTGTGGCTGAGGATGGCGCACGTAGATCCAGAATAAATATATTCACTCTTATGTAGAGTAGATAGATTGGGGAGAACGATAGTTGGGGAGTTGATACAACTGCACGGACCCGTCTCCCACAACGGTTGCACCGTACTACATTCCAAAACACGACAAGGTCGCTTCACAGCATGGCTTCATCCGATGGGTGGTAACCAGCCGCAGCCGAAGCCTCCCACCAGAGCTGTGTTGCCTGTTTTGCACCACCCAGGGGCCACGTGTAGGGATTACATTTAAAGGTGCACTCATACGGGCGCGGGCAACTTAGCCCCCTATACGATGCTATAAACATAACATAGTATCACGTCTGTATTCCCCGAAAAGATAGGCAGAGGTGCAGTACACAGTGGTACACGCACATCTCATCAAAGACGTTATTAATTATTATGTAATAGGTGGTGAGCATCTTGCCATCTATTAGCTACAATTCCAAACTACGAGCTGGTTCTGAGGATTTCCTAACAGAAAAACCCAATAACACTTTGGCTGAATCGGACCACCAGACCAACGAGTAATGATATATTGTTTTACTTATTAATAAATACTAGGTTACAATCAGACTTTCAGGTTATAATAAAACAACTTTTAACCGGATTAATCGTGTGTATTATTGGTTTTTTGTTTTTCCTGACGTTTCGAATGCTGGTTAAAAGTTGTTTTATTATAATTCACAAGACTTTCAGGTCTCTGACTACACGTAACGGCTATTATAGATCTTAATTTTACAACCAGTATACACAGTTTAAAGTGCTCTCTGTGGCATGGTGGTGGCTCGGTATTAAATTATGGTCACCCACCATGGACGGACCGCAGCAAGCGCAGCTTAACCTCAATGGATCGATTTGTACGGCTGTTACTTAGCTACAAACTACATAAAACTAACCATTCGATAAACAACAACATTAAATTTAATCCTACAAGATCTGCAAGGGATTCCTTCAGTGACTGTTCCGAGATATTAGCCACTAATTACTCTTGGCAAAGTTAGTAGATGGGTTTACTAAATGTTATTGCAATGTCATTATTATTTCAAGATGATGCCTGGCCACAGCCTGGTGTTAGGATCTAAAGCATGTCTTCGGGCTAAGGGCAACCTTGTTTCAGGCATCAAATGCAAAATTAAATAATCATTCTCATCAGTCCTTGGCTATAGATTCTAACAGTCCTCCATCATTCAAATTCCTGATTAACCTCCAAGAAATAAATAAGGAAATACATCCACCACACCCGGAAACTATTCACCAAACAACATCAAACTGAGCACTCAAAAAACAACAACATTAAGGTTAATCGTACAAGATCTGCAAGGGACTCCTTCGGTGACTGTTCCGAGATTCTAGCTCCTAATTACTCTTGGCGAAGTTAATAAAAGTTTGAAAGATAAGACGTTGAGCTCCTAAAGTTGTTACGAGCGGGATAGTGATCTTAATGCCGAATCAGTCTGTGCCAGGAATTGATGTTGGGAAAGGAAAAATAGACTTGAGATTCAGCCGCACTAAATTGTAGTAGTAAGGGCATATTTTTGGAGCAACAGATTTAGGGAGGTGTTATTGGGTATCTTGATATTGGGTTGGAAAAAGATAATAATATTGTAGTTCTGAGATAAGGTGATTGCATATTTTATGTAGGGTATAGTGTATTATAAGTAAGATAAAGTATTTTTACAGGTATTAGCGTAACTATATTTTATAAGACTGCTTAAGTCAATATCTTAGGATTTCGCGATCACTACACATTATAATAAAACAACTTTTATCCGGATTAATCGCGTGTCCAGTACTCTTGCGACCACGAATGCTGCAAAATGTTCGAAACGTCAGGAAAAACAAAAAACAATAATACACGCGATTAATCCGGTTAAAAGTTGTTTTATTATAATGTGCATAAGTCGTTAGAAAATTTCCTTAGGGTTTATTTATTCCTTGAGATCTTAATCATTACTTGAATTTTCATTTCGGAAAAATAAAAAAAATTACGACGAATCTTTAAGTTTTATTTGTTTTTTTTATTTAGCTTTTAAGGCTAGACATATAAATAGGAACCTATAAATATTTTGTACGTAAACCAGTTCCTATCTTACATTAAGTCTACGTTTTATGGGATGGGATAGGTACGACCATTCGTTTTAGTACTTATTTATGTGAAAACTTCTCGGCCAAGGACTGGTTTGAACTTGTTTAAGGAATGTTTGTGATTTTATTTTACCTGTACATTTCAGTGTAAGAAAAATATTTCTTTATTTGAGAATTACCGATACACTATGTTATGACATAAAAAAAAATTACTTCACAAAACACTCCTTTAATGCACATTCAATAAAAAAACCTAATATAAAACACAATAGGTTCGAGTAGACAGGCAAAGTAGCATAGCATCACGCCTGTATTCCTCGAGGGGGTACGCAGAGGTGAACCTATAATTCACTGAAGGTCGGGTTCGATTCATAGGTTAGGCAGTGTTATTGAGGTTTTTGTTAAAAAAATCACAATAGCAGCCCGGTGTTTGAAATTGTGCCCAGTAGATGGCAATAGGTGTACCATGAGACTTAACATCAGTATCGGTGAAATGAGGATGCACAAGTGTGTACACCTCTGCGGAATACAGTCGTGATGATAAATTATGTTATGTTATACAAATATATTTAGTATTTATAACTTTGGCTACGCTATAAATTTTTGTGGAGAGATAAATATGGTCGTGAGCAGGATTTGAACCTGCGCCTCGGATGAATTCTCGAGTTGCTGCGCCAACTGGGCTGAACTATAACAGAGGTCGATATAGGTACAATGTATTATATACCTTGTAAATTAAAAAGAGCAAAAGGTTTTGTTTGAAATAATATATAAGGTCCACATTTATTAGGTAATTGCCTTTAAAGGGTCAATGTGTAAGTGCTAATGAGTCATTTAAGACATAATTAAAATTTGTATTTTTTTTTTTTTTTTTTCTTATTGTTACTGTTCAAAAAGCAATTGTCGTCGTGCTAGTACTATGGTTATTATCTACCTTGCCTTTTCCCAATTACATTGGGGTCGGCTTCCAGTCAAACCGGATGCAGCTTAACAACAGTATTTTACATGGAGCGACTGCTCTGATCTGACCTCCACAACCCAGTAACTGGGTAACACGATATCTCGTGGTATAAGTGGTTGTCAGACTTTCAGGCCTCTGACTACCCGTAACGGCTGTCATAGATCTTAATTTGACAACCGGGACCGATGACTTAACGTGCTCTCCGAGGCACGGAGGGGTCTCGGTATGAAATGATGGTCACCCATCCACAGACCGACCTCGATCGATCAATCTCTGCGGCTGTTAGTTAGCCACGAGCCTCTCAGCTAGTACTATAGTTATTACAAATAATTTATTATTTCCATTTGATTCTTGGTTTATGTGAATATATTTCACTAATATATTAACCCTTTAAAAGGAAATTATCTAGTAAATTAGGACCTTATATACCTATGAAATGGCGGTCAAACGCAAGCCTATAAAAAAATATGCCTGTGATCTCTCCCACAATTTAAAAATAACCATAGCTTAGCTCAACATAAAAATTAAATCAGAATTTCACAGCAAAAGAGAGCCTTATTCCTCTAATAAAAAGCTTGTCACGATACAGTGATCCACCACTCTATGAAAAAAAAAAACGGAGAAAGGTATCCCCAACCCCTTACGACCATCAGGCCGGTATAACAAAAGAACGCAGGAAAAAAATACAAAGTGAACGGAAAAGCCGAAAAAACTAGTATTTTAGCCGGTAACACGTCAATATGATATCGTAAATGTGCCTCTATGTTCCACTTGGGTACATTTTATATTTATCATCATACATTTTGTTTCGTACGAAGTTTTTGATATTGAATGAGTGCCGCCTTTATTTTGGCCGATGTTCAGTGAAAAGGGAATTTGGGAGAACAGTGGTTGAGATAAAAAGTGGTGTATAGTTTTCTTTATATAAAAGCGGCTTTGGTACCGTAAGACTGGCAATTAGATACATATCAAATATCACTAATTAAACTGATAGAAATTAAATATCACTTACTATATATTAACGCAATAATAATAATAATAAAATTCTTTATTTCTTCTCACAATGACAAGTTTATTCTAGGTTTTACATATTATTTGCCTGATTAGCAATGTGAGGAGCTGGTGTCTGAGTTAGGCATAAAAATGCCTGTATTACAAATCACCAGGTCCCCACCCCACAAATAGAGTTTATAAAAAATAAAAACATGGTATTACAATCTAAGGTGATAAATGTTATTACGTACATTATACCGAGTAAGATAGGCTAGTAATTTTTTTAAATTAATTTCGTCTTGTTCTCGATGTTTTCCTTCACCATTTTAAGCAAGTGATAATAAATTTATAATGATGATGATGTCTCCAGATCAATTTAGGTCACATCGACGGCTTCCATTCCCTATACAAGCTGTTAAATTGTAACTCTGCCATATTTAAAGAGGCGTCTGTACTGTCATGCTTACGATAATAGCTAATGAGATAAAATTACTACTGTATTATTAAGTAATACAGCAATAGTAGTCGCTTAAGCTTTCATATGATTGCAATAACCAATCTAGATTGAGAAGGTCCGCGCGCATTGCGGGCACGAGGGCACACCAAAATGTATAAAAAGCACATGACACCTTAATTCTAGGCTGTAACTGCTTTAAACCTATATGTGTATATTAGAATACTAAATGCATATAGGAGTCACTGTTGCTTGCAAGATAAAAGAGGCAATACAATTATTATAAGAGCAGCACCCACTATCATACATAATATAACATAACATAGCATCACGCCTGTATTCCCCGAAGGAGTAGGCAGAGGTGTACACAGTCGTAGACCCACATTTCACCAATGCTGTTATTAAGTCCCATGTAATAGGTGGTGAGCCTATTGCCATCTACCGGGCACAATTTCAAATTCCGAGCTGCTACTGAGAATTTCCTAACAGACAAAATCGAACCCGAGACCTCATGCTCAGCAGTCGCGCCTGGGACCACTAGACCAACGAGGCAGAAAACATAACGCACTCACATTATTGCAATTACATAATACCAAAGTATTTAAGTTTTACAGTCCTCCCATCAGCGTTGTAAAATATAATAGTCAAGTATAAAAACGTTAATGCGGAGTCTGTGCTGCCGAGTGTACTGCTATCAATCTTAACCTCGGATATTCCGGACCATTAAAGAGATTTTTCTTTAAAAGCCAAGCGCGTGCGATCTATAGTTGTTTGTATAGTGCATTCAGAAGTTACAAGTTACTTGCCTTAAATATTATTACCTATAAAATATTTGAGTGGTACACTAAACACTGCAAGAAAACAAGAAATATTTTTTTAAACCTTTTCAAACATGCATAGCATATCCAAGATAAATCTTTGAAAAGCATTACCGCATGCTTAGCGAACTCTAAAGTTATTATATTAAATGGAAAAAGAATACGACATTGTATTAACTGCAAAATTAGTCGTGTCGGTTCGGTCACCTGTATAGGGACTGAATTATTGATAGCAATGACGTTGCCATAAGACGTGTTAAAATATGGAAGAAGAATTCGCGGTGGTGAACAGAGGTCAAGATGGCTTAGTGGTCAGAGCGCCTGGAATATTTATCCGGGGGGCGCAGAATCGAATCCTGTTCGCGACCGTATTCTTTTTCCATTTAATATAATAACTTTATACATAACATATTTTTGGCGTGTTTTATTTGTACACGTGTTCGAAACGCCAGGAACCACTAAAACCCATACACGCCAATACACGGGATTAATCTGGTTAAAATTTATTTTATTACAATGTAAAGTGATCGCGGAAACCTAAGATATTAATATAACCTACCGACCACACCTGACTTATTTTCACACGGAAAAGGGAACATTGATTACCACGCTAACTCAGCGTGAGTTGTCAATTTTTGACTATTATTAAGTCCAGGTTTTGACGTAGTGATTGCCTTCTTTCTTTGGACTATATGAATTTGAAATTAAATGAATTTTTATAATTAATTTTATCCTATAAGCCTGGACTGTCTCTCCGTTTACTTTTGATCACGTTTCCAGGTAAATCTCAGCATTTATCTCTATTAAAAATACTGTTGTTTGCGGTATCTCTCATTTTCGGAGTGAACTTCAAAACTCCAATGCTCCAAGGATCCAAAGTTTTTCTCATGACAAACAGTTTTAATAAATAAACGAACAATCTAAACCGCGGAACCTTTCTGGATTGCAGGCGTGATAAACTTATCAACTGTCATGTTAAAACAACTTGCTCCATTAACTAGAACATGAAGACCAAACGGTCCACAAACCGCCTTCATGTCGCTCATAAAATGATCGATCACAGCCTTTATAATTGATTGGTATTTTGTTGCCGCCAATATCGCGACAATACATTCTTCGAGATATGAATAGAAAGCGAAGAAATTTTGTGTCTCCCTCTTATATGTATAGCAAGATATGGTTTTTAGTATACTCTATCTCGTTTACTCGTATGTAAAACAAAAGATAGTTGGCGCTTATATGATTTTGTGCACCTGCCTTCTGTCGCTGGAAATCCTGGCTAATTTATGTGTTTACTGCAATGTTTTGAAATTTCCGCATGCAGAAGTAGTTTTGTAATGGTCGGGGAATTGTTTTGAATGCTTTGTTTTATTTCGATTCGTTTTTTTATTGTATTCATTTTATAATTATTTTAGTTTAATGTTTTGAGTCTTGCTTTAACTACATTAATGTTATTTATCTACACATCTATACAAAAAATAAAATTGAAGTGTCTGTTTGTAATGTCAAAATGACACTATAAAAAAAACTGTCTATCTGTCTGTTTGTTTCGACTCCGAAACAGTTGGACCGATTTTGACGCGACTTTCACTCGCAGATAGCTGATTTTATATAGAGTAATTTAGGCTATATTATATTTAACAATAATAATAAGCGTTCCACGGGCTAAGTGTTAGTTCCAGACATCCATGCTGACGAAGTAGTAAGCACAGCTAGTTGTGTATAAGAGCAATCACCACGAAACGGTGATTATTTGATGATGGGTTTAATTTTCTTAACTAAGCTTACGAATCGATGACAACAGATTTATATTAGCAGCATCTAGGACTCAGAAGAATCTTAAAGCTAGGTCAAAATTATTTTACAATATTTTCATACTGAAGCTGGAATTCAACATTGTCAGTGTGTAATATAACAACTTTTAACCGGATTAATCGCGTGTATTATTGGAAACGTATGAAAAACCAAAAACCAATATTACACGCAATTAATCCGGTTAAAAGTTGTTTTATTATAATGTGTATTGATCGCAATAACCTAAGATATTAGGTACTATTGTTAGCTTGTTCATTTAAATTTAACAATGGTTTTTTAAGTAAAATCAATTAAAGCAACATTAGTTTAATGCATGTTTGATATAAATTGACTGTTTTAAATACCAGAATGTATACTCTTGCTATAATAATTCAGTTTCATGATATAGGTTTCTCCAAATGCTAAAATATTCAAATTGCCCGAATTTTTACATAGGTATTTAATAAAGCTCGGTTATCGGAGCATGTCGATTTGTACCATCAATTTAAGCACTTTACTCAACCAGTGTAACAATTTTATCAATTTTGATTACACCTGGATTTTAAAGTGTGAATTACACTAGAATTTTAAAGTGTAATTCAGGTCATGTTTTTATTTCAGTCATTTATGACGTATAATTTCGCAATTGTTCAGATGTGATTTTTTGTAAATAAACTATCTATGCCTCGCAAACGTTGTTCTGCTATATACATTTTTTGGATAGGGCCACCCTTATTTTCGACCCCGACCCATGGTCGAGCCGGCCCGCGCCGAGCCAGTAGCTTTAAGCTCTTCCCTTAATAATTAGGTAACCGATATGATCCAGCTAGCCCCTAGTTGTCCCCTCAGCAACGCCCTAAGCCGAGGCTCGTGTCCCGCAGGACCCTTAGTGCTGTGTTGCGTTTGTAGTTTATAAAAATATGCTCTGGCTGGAGGCATCACAATGCCTCGCCATAGCTATTGTCCGGTTACGCAGATCAAACCCCCAGGTGTTTACAGCAAGAGGCCACTTATAAAAACAAGACCACCCTTATCAACTAGGTGTATAAAAAATTGCGTACGACCTATCATCAGACTTACCAGTAATGAAATAAATAATACTAAATATACATTAAAATCTGTCAAGCCGTTTCGGAGGAGTTCGACAATAAACACTGTGATACGAGATTTTTATATATAAGATAGTATATAAATATAATAATAATAATAATATAATAATATTCCACAACTACCACACAACGCCGTCTAGTCTCAAGCTAAGCAGAGCTTGTGTTATGAGTACTAGACAACTGATAAACATACTTATATATTTCTAAATGCATACATATTATAGATAAATTACACCCAGACACAGAACAAATGATCGTGCTCATCACACAAACATTTGTCCTGGGTGGGAATCGAACCCACGACCAAATAGAAGACAAAAGAAAGATTATCCAAAACCATAAATGTGAAAAACGAGGCCAAGTTCGGTACTAACAAATGACGTCAAGTGTTTTCTATTAAGAAATTCTCAGTAGCAGCCTGGAGTTCGGAACTATGCCCGATTGATGGCAATAGGCTCACCACCTATTACATGGGACTTAATAACAACATTGGTGAAATGTGGGGTTACAATTGTGTACACGTCTGCCTACCCCTTCGGGGAATACAGGCGTGATGCTATGTTATGTTATGTTATGTTATGTCAAGGGTTATCGGTGTTGCCGACAAAAGAGTTGAGGTCTAAATGGGCGCCAAGTTCAATCGCACTATACCAAATCACAACTAGCTATGAAAACGATTATTTAAATGTGACTTTGTAAATTTTTATCAATGTATTTAAATATTATTCAAAATTCTTATGAAGATGACATCAGTAATAATTTTATACGACATAAAATTTGCTATTTAATTAGTCCTATTAGTTTCGAAATGGTTCATGTAATATATATACTCAGAGGCCGTAACTCACCCGCTTCTTACCGAACTTGGCGGACACACTGCCGTGTCTCTCGATTAATTATTATAAGCACGTAGTTGTGCAGCCGTAGAGAGGCTCTGATCGGTGTCGTGGGATTTCAGATCGTAATGCATATTATCTGCCGGCGTCATTCGTTTAGTGGTCTTAAGCGTGGCTGTTGAGCGGGAGGTCTTAGGTTTTTAAAGTCAGGCATTATTGGATTATTTTTAAATTCTTACTAGTAGTCTAGAGTTTGGAATCGTATCCGGTTGATGTTAATAGGCTCACTAACGTAACGGGGCCTTATTATAAGAAGCGGTAAAATATGGGTGTACAATATTACACCACTGTCTAACTCTTTACGAAATACAAACGTGATGTATGTAATGTTATCTGCAAATAACCTGAGTTTTCTTTATAAAGCACCTAACAATTGAATTATTTTTATCGCAAAATATTCAGTCAAAATTATCTTAATGCAATATATACCAATATAATAAAATTTAAGAGATCGTTTGAACGCGCTAATCTCTAAAAGTACCAGTCGGATTTAAGAAAATAAGTTTGAATCTGATAGCTCAGTTCTTGAGAAAGGCTATATAGGCTATTCAGCATCACGCTACGACCCTTAGAAGTTTAGCAATAATATATAAAGCGAGTGAAACCACGGAGCACAGCTAATCATTCAATAAAATTATTACCCTTCATTTA
This sequence comes from Xylocampa areola, assembly GCA_935421205.1. Lineage (NCBI taxonomy): Eukaryota > Metazoa > Arthropoda > Insecta > Lepidoptera > Noctuidae > Xylocampa > Xylocampa areola. Next base: position 9,881,612 of record OW285223.1, read on the forward strand.
ATATTAATTATTGAATAGATTCAGGCGTTACTTTGCGGAAGTCCATTACAATGGATGCAAATAAATACAATATCTAGCTACTTCCACAATATTGAGAGTAGTCATACATTACCTGTGCACCGCCCGTACTACCGTGTATTTATTTGCATCCATAATATTAATAAGGTAAGTACAAATATGTGTTTCAAAGAAGCAAAAACACATCTATAATTCCACCACATACTTAACAAAGACCCACTTATATCAGGAACACCTCAAAACCCGCAATATTTGTCAAAAACCTGTTGTCCTTTCGCCCACAGAAACAAAATTTCACGTCACAGCTCCCCCATCTATTTGTTTCGTACACCAGCAAGGTAATTTAAATTAAACAAGTATCTTAAATAAGGTTCTGTGTTGAGACCAAACTTCTTGTTTATTTTGCCAAATTAAAATGCGGAACTCTGTCTTTTAAGTGTCTCTTCTGAAAAGGAACTTTGGCCCTTTATTGGTATGACAGGGTTTATGGGGATGACAGTGTAGTTGATTTGAGTAAGTAATACAGGCATACGATGAGGGAAAATCGTGAGGAAACCTGGGTTAGCATCAATTCAATTTATTGCATTCATCACCATGCTTTATTCCGGGGATTAATTTCCTTCTCAAACAAATAGAAAATCTATTTTAAATAACTTGGTCTTTTGAGTCAGAAAACCGCTACCTTTAAAAAAAAATCCTTTGAGAGATACGTTAGACGCCAACAATATTAAGCATGTCGCCGAGCACTAGAAACTTAAACTAAGTGACAAAACTTACTAGCAACGACTTGTCTCAGCTCCCCAGTGTTAAACAAAACAGACATCGAGAGGGAACACTTCTTTGTCTTGTAAATTAATTCGCAACACAGTTTAAACAACGCTGAAGCTGGTGTACTGGTAAGAAAAGTTTCTAGGGAGACTTTTACTTTTTTGTAGTTCAGCAACCAGGCAATCAAAGGTATAAAGTTGTTGGGACCTTATAATGATTTAATAGTTTATAGAAAAATTACTCGGTGCACTATTATATTAAAATCAATGATGAAGATCATTTCACCAGGTCATGAGAATAGGCTCAACGAGGAAGCATATTCGTTAAATCTAAAGAAAACATCATCACCATGGGACGCATAGCTTGGTCATCCGAGTTAAAATGAATTAAATCTCAAGATATGTCTTTGAAAAAGCATTAACGCATGCTTAGCGAACTCTAAAGTTACAATATTAAATGGAAAAAATTAAATGAAATCTCCTTTATATATATATATATATATAAACAATATACAGTACAGAACTAATGTTGAAGATGTTGTTTTTTTTAAGTTTTTTTTTTTATGTAATAGGGGGCAACCGAGCAGACGGCTCGCCTGATGGTAAGCGATTACCGCCGCCCATGGACACCCGCAACCCCAGAGGAGTCGCGAGTGCGTTGCCGGCCTTTTAAAGGGTTTGGGCCTCCGGTACCCTCACTCACTCGGCGAAACACAACGCAAGCGTTGTTTCACGCCGGTTTTCTGTGAGGCCGTGGTATCAATCCGGTCGAGCCGGCCCATTCGTGCCGAAGCGTGGCTCTCCCACGGTTTTTCGTTCACAGTCAGTCTCTTACTTTTAGAATCGTATTTTCATTCAGCAAAATGATAATGCTCTCTCCGTTAAGTGTTGATCCGAAAAATCACAGATAATGTTTATAAGCATAATTAATTACAACTATTATAATTGTATCTCGTTGTTACATTATCAAATTTGTAAGTAATAAAACAAATTTGGTCCTTTAAGCCTTAAGTCTTTTGGGCCATTAAATATATTATATTGATCAATCGGTCATTCAGATCTGCCATGTAAAATACATTTCTCCAAAATAATTTTCTTTTTCTTTCTAGATTCGATAAATAACAGTGTTGAAAAATCTAACAAAACTAAATGTTACTAGCTTTTGAGTCCAAAAGTTTGTTCCTGTGACGCTTTTGTCCTCCTATTATTAATTTACATAAAACACAATTCTACATTCTTTGGTCCTCCTCGTCTCTACTAAAAATCTTCATATATTTGGCCTTATCCTTTGATACACCATATTGGTTTATAGATATTTTATTCTCAGTAAAAACAAAAATGTCACTTACTTGAGTACAATAAATTAACTTAGCTATATTGACATGTTCGTTTACTTATTACCCATTTAACTTACTTTTAAACATATTCTACGAAAAATAAAATAAATTTCAATAATAATTTAGAGGTCTAGAGCGATAATCGTCACTAAATTCATATAAAATATCGATGCTATTATCCATTTTCATAATTTTATTATCAACCTAATCGCTGCTATGAGTCAAAATTTTTGTTCCTTTGACCAGATTTTTCTGATTCATTGGGACAAACAAAACACAATTAGTTACATGTTGTACTCATTCTCGTCATTCCTAAAAATCTGCATACACTTTCTTTGCTTTACGAGTAGTAATATTTGGATACACCATAATGGCTACTGCATTCGTATGAGCTATTGAGGTCATCTCATCCGGAGCATGCCCGATTGTCCGCGCGTCTGCTCGTTCACCATTGTTTTTCCTTCCATTTCACAGACCGAGGCATGAGGTAGGGAGCCAAAAAATATTTAATTAAATATCAATAATATCGTTGCAAGGACTTTTAATGGTAAATGTGTAGTCAGTTAAAAGAATGATAAGAAATAAGCACGCACAAATTGATGAATTAAGGAAATTTTGTTCGTTTAAGAAACTGAAGTCTATATAGCATTGCAGGATTGCAGCATTGCCGAAGACCTGCGCAGCTTGTTGGATGACGGTGCCTTGTGTAAACCAAATTATTCCGTTACTCATGAATCTAGTTTAGAAGAAATTTGTCTATTATCCTTCTACATCCTTTAACGTCTTTTCTTGTCGCAAAACTTTATTTTACTGGCCGTTATATTTTATCATATACCATAACTGTTTTAGTCATCATATATAATCTGTATCCGTGAGATGATATAGACATGTAAGGTTTTATCCAACTATGTATATAATAATTATCAGCCCATAGCTCATAGTACCCCTTAAAGACACCCATGGGAAGAAATTACTCCAATATTCGATCGGCCCACACGCTTAAACTAAAATTATGATCGTCAACAACATGCCCGATAAATGGCATCTTATAACCCATCGGCAACATTGACCCAAGTTACGTTGTTTCTAAGCCATAAACGATACAGGGTGTTAAACTATGGGACAGGGTGAAAATCGTTTAAACACGGTGATAGTATCGCATAATAGATTAGTTCAGAAGGACCGCAGTATAGACAATTATTGGTTGGTTGCAAGAGCGAGATAGTAAGACGTCTTTCTCGCACAAATAATAACTTCAACAAAACGCTGAATTGGCACCAACTATGGCTGAAAAAGTACATTGAATGATAAAAGTTGAAGAAATTATCTAGATATAATTATTGAGTTGTTCTAATTTTTGCAGTTGGTTTGTAGTCTATAGTGTAATTCTTAATTATACGCTAATTGCTTTGTAAATTGAATATAGTCAGTATGTATATAAACTTACAATGGCATACATTAAACGCGCAATTTATGTAAGTACTGACCTCGCATAGAAACAAACCTGCGATACAAAGCGCTCAATATTTACTTACTGTTAATCAACGCAGGCCAAAATGTTCAACCGACTTTATCTAAAGCACTAGCTGTGCCCGGGGGTTTTACCCACCGTTTAATATTGTTGCAATGACTTAGCGTTGTTAGTCTTTTTGTTTTTACTTGGCATAACCTTCCTCAAAAGTTGACTGGTAGTTCTAGAGATTAGCGGGTACAACGAAAAGAAGAAACAAACAAACTTTAGCTTTATTTTAGTGGTAAGTAATTCTTCTTCCACTTTCTAATTGTTTTGAAATTGCATGCTGCTAAAGTATTGGCAATATTTTATGACCGGCCGCCTGCCTGACGTCAACCCTCATTGGGAATGCTGTTGTTCGTGGTAACCGCCATCAATACGGTCTCCTTCTATCTAGCTATGTCATAACAAATGTTATCCATGCGCCAGGTTCTGATGTTATCCTACTATCACACTCACTTTAGTTAATTTCTAAGATGAGAAAATTCTAGAATTCGATTAAACCTTCTGAAACTTTTGTGTCGTATTAATACTGACAAGATTAAGGTTTACGCCGTTTTGATGGTGACTTAAAGGACGTTAAGGAGCTCTAAAGTAGCTTTACAACCGAAGCTGCTAGGACATTAGGATCGACTGATTATGGTATTAGGAGGCTTTGAGATGGGACTCATTTTCTTAGTGATATTGGTAAGGCTAATTAAGAAGAAATACTGAAACAGACTCAGGTATCACAACTTAGTTTTAAAATGAGAGAAAATAAAATATAAATAATTCTATCAATTATATGAACGATATTATTGTAAATAAACTGTTATGACGCCAGTCACCTTAGTCATCCTGCGACTATGAACGTTGCAGAGTGTTAAAAACGTCAGGAAAAACAAAAACCAATAATACACGCGATTAATCCGGTCAAAAGTTGTTTTATTATATGTAGTGATCGCGAAAATCTAAGATATTGCCAAGGTATTTAAAATGAATTCACATAATATTTAAGTACCCTAGATCATTCTGTGAGTACAATATATGGGTACCCCTAAATTGACACTGACGGTACTGACAATACTATATTTATAATTTTTTGTTTAAAAAAAGAAAAGTAGTAATAGTGTAGTTAAAAAATATTGTAGTATTTTGCATGCATTTCACTCCTAAAGTAGATAAAGTAGATATTTGACCTACTTGACATATTAAAAGATAAATAAACAAGTTAAAAACATTTCATACCCCACTTTAAAATTCCGATATCCTATTCTCAAACACTCCCTTCCTTCCCTAAAACTTCAAAAAGCATTAGTGGTCACAAAACAAGGCAGGGTACGGCTTGAACCTTCATTTAAATACGTAAACAGATACGGCACCGATACAATGATACGAGATGGGGCCCTAATCAACCAGACACGTGCGAGTAGGGTTGGGAATTTGAGACCCGTTTGTGGTTGGCCGAAAATAATATTCGGCGCCGAAAATAATATTCGGCGCCGAAAATTTGAATATACATTTTAGGTGTCCAAAAAAAATATTATTGAATTACTAAGACACGCATTATTAAGACCTTTAAGGGAAAACAATATAATATATAGGCAGCTTCTAGCATAGATAGTAACAAAACTTTAGTTAATAATTCTGCAAAGAGCACCAGCAAAAAATTAATCTGCATACCACAGAATTCCAGGGTAAAATGTATCATGAAAATGCTTCATATGTCCAGCTTGAACTTAAGTATATTTTATATGTTTAAATCTAGTTCATTGATGTCTATATAACCTAAATAAGAGAATGGCAATTTTATTATTTATAAAATAAAAACATACATACACAAATATTATTATTTAACATAACAAAATCTAAATTGAAGGGACCTTAAATTCCCAGAACGTATTGAAAAATAATATAACCATCAAAAATATATATGAAATGAAATTAATTTCAAAACAAGAAAATTGGTTTACGCATCAATATGGATCAAACATGATGAAAATTTTATTATTGGTTTGTTGAACTGGTATTTGCATATATTGCAATAAAAAATGAAATAGATTTGAAAATATAAGTTTTTACATTATTCCACAGCAAATAATAATTTTCTTTTGCCATTATATCTATTGCTGCCGTAAGCCACAATGTGTATTGATATTTTAAATGTGACACTTATTTATGAACTGAATAAAAAAAAAGAAATATGAACCTGAGGACCAAAATTCAGACATCAACTTCAATTTCATATTACTGATAAGTATTTAAGCTCCAAACAGTAAAAATATAAAAAGTCTTTGAGTCAAACCTAAGCCCAATCAACTGAACCACGCACATCCCTATACTGTCCTCTTATAAGGAAGCCAGGACCACTAATTACGGGGTTCTGATGCGGATCAAAGGATTTAAATTCTTTAGATATTGTCTTGTTAACCTCGCCAAATTATTAATGAGGTAGAACCCATTTCCCGTTGTGAATAATTAATCAATGGTATCGTCGGGGCGATCACTATGGTGTTCTAAAGTTCCTGGAATGTAATGTGTCACAGATAATGACATACGTGACATCTTTGGTCGTCTTTTGGTATTCTTGGTTTAATTAATATGGTAAGTTTCTCTTTTGGATGCAAATAAATACAATATCTAGCTACTTCCACAATATTGAGGGTTGTCATGCAATTATCTGCGCACCGCCAGCCCGCCCGCAAATATATGCGCACACGCAAGAGGTGAAAAATTGCAACTACCACCAACTACTTCTACTGCTTTTCGAAAAGGACTTCAAATATAAAATACCCTTGGTGGTGGATGATGGAGTGTTTAACGGTCGATTTAGAAGTACCTAGAGTATTTGGTGATAGAAGTGGTAGCACTTTTAAGCTATCTCGACCTCTGCTCACTACTCAGAATTCTTCCACATTTTATTACGTCTTTTGGTGACGTCATCCCTATCTATTCAGTCCCTATACAGGTGACTGAACCGACAACTTTGCAATTAATACAATGTCGTACAAAGGCAATTACCTTAACAAATACTGATTAATCTTTCAAACTTATCTATTAACTCTACATTTATAAATTTTTGTGTACCTTCGGATAAAGGGACACGCCTATTTTATGGGAATTAAGAATGGAATCTGTGAAATGTGGGTGTTCAACCAGTACGCCTTATTTACTTAACAATTCAAGGGCTACACGCGAGGTTTTATATTGTTAGCATACGAAATTGAAATTCCTCCAATAAAAGTAGAAGTTATTCAGAAAACGAAGAATTCAAATAAATATCTTTCTTTTTATACAACCTTGGAGATTTTAATGTGTCTAGCAGTTGAAATGGAATGTAATATCAAGTTTGGAAACTTATATAATCGAATCTGCCAAGTTCGGGTGTAATCGGAATCTAGCTTTTTGCGTTCGTCTAGGAACATTTAAATGTGACTTAGTAATTTAAGTAGGTATTGGTCGCTTATCTGAATAAAATATAGGACTTTTAGGGTGTACTCTTGAAATTAATTATGTTCATAAATTCTAGCAAATAAGTGATTTCGAACGTATTTAATTTAAATGTCAATCTACGTCCCCACGTAATAAGCACAATGTTTTTTTATAATTGTTTTTCTCTTACCAATGTAATCATGGTTTTGTGGAACCAGAGAAAAATAATTATTAACATACCTCATGTTCTTAACGTAAGGTTGATGAACAGCCTAAAATTAGAGTTTAAACTGAATGTAGTGCGCTGACACGGCGTTATATAGCATCAAGAATATAGTGTGTCATAATGAAAGAAACATACAGAACTAAGAAAATATTGTACAGCACGATTAAAGGCAAAAAAACAGTGTTGTGCCGTATGTTCAACGTGAATATTGTACGTAACGGGTAATATTGAAAGATCTTAGCAACAAAACGACCTCAAAATCGCGGTGCTTCCTCCTCCACCGCGCTTCATAGTCCTCGCTCAACGTAACTAACATTTTGATCCTGTTGCTATCGGGGGGTGTAATTAAAATTAATATAATATTTATCCCGATTTTGTTATCATCAGTTTTCTGAACCCCCACCCACTATGGAAGTGAATTCCAAGTCGTGTTCACGTCAAATTATGTTACGATCAGTTGCAGAAACTTCAAAAAATAACAAAGGCCGACGCTGAAAAACAAATGCTGTTGAAATAGCATCCTTCTTTCTTATTGTTAGGAGCTAATCTAAATGTCAACAGTTGTTCAAGTTACCCGTAGGTTTCTGACTGCAACTGTGAACAAACAGTTGGGACACCAATTTAATGTGCACTTCAAAGCACGCAGACGCTCATATATAAATGCTCTAAGTGTTGACCCATCCATAAGCATTTTTAAGTCAAGAAAATCCATCATGGCTAATGTGCCGGACTCCTACCGACAAAAAATTACACGATCCATTAACCTTTACAAGGATCCTAGGATCGCAGCTGCATTAACCACAATCCTAGCAAGTCGTTCGTCGAAAGTATCGACGGACCCCAACATTTCCGCAGGCCGGCCATAGTTGTCCTGCACAAGCACTTCAGAGGAGCCCGTGTGCTAACACGCGATGGGCAGACGTTTCGGGCCTGTCACTGGTCGAGCGGCGAACTGCCCAAGTCCGTCACCCGTAGCCCACCGCTCACGGTGACCGGGTGACCGGAAACCGTTAAGCGCCCTTCGGGGTCCTGACCGCACTAAGAGTTGCTTAACCATAACGTAGGAAAACCGACCAGAAGTTGCAATACCCTAAAAGCGCCTCAAAATATTCAAAAATCTTCCTTATTAACTGTCTACCTCTCGCATGACACCGCAATAGGCTCGAATGAAAGATACGGCGTCCACATGAAGACTTGTTGGCACCGAGCCAAATGCGTGTGTATACGGCGCGCACACAACTCAGTTGGAAAGCCACTTTTCAGATCGCTCCATAGTAATTAGACTAGTTTGAGACATTATTTTGATGCTAATAATGCTAGTGAATACAGTGTCTTGAAATTTTTGATGTGTTTTGTTATTGAGGATTGTTATTTCTTCTTCTCAATTGTTTTTGCACTCAAAGACTCTAGAATCTAAATATGAATGTGTCTTATGAAAGTGGCAGAACTATTGTCTTCAGCTCGGCTTGCCGCAGGCGATCTGTGGATGGGTGACCATAACTTCATTTCGAGACCTCTCCGTGCCCTGGAGAGCATGTTAAGCCGTCGGTCCCGGTTTTAATTTGATAATAATAAATTAATAAATAAAAAAATAAAATAAATAAATAATAATAATAAATGTTTTAATTTGATAAAAATAATAATTGATAAAAGACAGACGCGTAGAGGCTACGGGTAGTCAGAGACCTGAAAATCTGTCAACCAGTCTTACCACGAGATATCGTGTTACCCAGTAACTGGGTTGTGAAGATAAGATAGACAGTCGCTCCATGTAAAATACTGGTTTAATACCAGCATAATCTGGTTTGATTGGAAGTCAATCACAATGTAGCGCAAAGAATTGGCAGATTAATTGTTATACATAAACAATATTATATATTCTGAAGGCTAACAATAATGCCCTAGTTTAATAAGCCCTAGAATTGTGTGGTCATTTATTGTTTTTTGATATTAAAAAACCAGTACTGTAATATCGAGTAGCTAGTATTTACGTACTACGTTCCTGTAGTCTGCCTCAGACGTGTGTTTCCATAGTGGATTCCTTTTATTTTTGCGCCAACGAGTCTTGAGAATGAGACGACAGTTCAATTGAATTAAAACTTTGACTAACTTTCATAGTTTCGCCAGCTTTGAGCTCTTGACTAGATGAAACTTTCCGTTTGGAATTTGGTGCTCCAAACTATAGCTAAGGAACCACAAATACTCATATTATTTACACACCATCGAGACTATATTTCAAGTGCGCCGGTTTCCTCACAATGTTTACCTTTACCGTTTTAAGAAAGTGATAATTAGTTTATAATACGCACATAAATTCGAATAGACAGTGGTGCTTGCCTTAGACTCGAATTTGCGACTTTTGACTTGTCAGACTAATGGTGATATAACTAAGCTATAAAAGATGATAATAAGACTAATCATAATATTGTCAGCCCATTTTATGAGACAATGAAAGTAAAAACATTATGGTACCGATAAAAACATTCAGTTCAAGAACAAGTAGAAATTTATAAAATATTTTTTTTTTTGTTTATGGGTTTGCTCTTGGGTTTAGTTTAGGTCAGAACTGACAGAGACAAAGTCGACGATGGAGTGAGCTTACCCAGAAGAAGCCACACTCTAACTTTGAAGAGATTAGGGTTGAATGCGTTCGGAAACAGACGCAGATAGAGAGTTCCACTCCTTTGCTGTGCGCATTATAAAAGATGATTGAAAACGCTTAGTGCGAATTGGTGGAATCGCAATAAGGTAGGGATGTTAACTTGCAGTTACCTATTCCTAACCTTTTTGTGTACCATAGCCCCTATATTACTCTTTTTTTTTAAATCTTACTAGCCTATGTTATTCGAGACAATATAATTCTCCATACATCGAAATCGGTTTAGACATTTATAAGTTATGATGGAATAAAGAAACTCACAAACGTACATACATACATAAACCCTAAAATATAACACTCCTGTTTTGGGCAATCATGTAAAAAAACACGGGACTCACAAAAAATCAATGAGTAGGTATAAATATGTTCTCATTTTCATTTCATGCACCAATTTTCCCAATATACAAGCGAATAGGATCGATTGATAAGATGCGTACGGCGATTTAATCTCATAAAAGATATAAGGATATAACGTTGTCGGATATTTGAGGGTAGGGCTGTTGTAGCCCGGTTTTATGAAGGACTTGCTGTGCCTCGCCGTTTCACTCGAGGAATTCCTTTTTTCCCCTAAGAAGTTTTGTGTACGAGTATAATGTTTTTTATACATGTTTAGTATGTGTGTGGAAAGTGGAGTGTAGTGAAAGTAGGATAACATCAGAACCTGGCGCATGGATAAAATTTGGTATGGCATAGCTAGATAGAAGGAGACCGTATCGGTCGCGGTTACCACCAACAACAGCATTCCCAAAGATTGTCGCGGCGTCAGGCAGGCGGCCGGTCATAAAACATTGCCAAAACGTCAGTAGCATGCCAGATGTATGTATGCTGTGCCGAACCCAAATAAATTGGGTTAAGGGCAGGGGATGATGATGATGAAGTGTGTGTGCGTATCATCATCATAAAAAAATGTATATACGCGCCATCTTGAGAACCCCCTCCATTTGCGGTATGAAAAATATCAAAGGAACCCTACTGTTGTGAAAAACGCGATCCTAATCGCAATGACGCCTCATATTTGGTATAAAAAGCAACTGCCCCTTTCACATGAAAAGCTGTCATTTTCCGACGTGCAATTAAGGGGTACATCAAAAAAGCTTAATCAGGTTTTCTTAATTTTCGGCTTGCCAACCCTATTTACAATGTTATTAGTACTTAATATAGATTTTGTTTAGGGATAAATTCCAGGAAAAAAGCCCATGGTACAGTTTCGAATATTAATAGCGAAAAAAAATGGGCAACGGTCATAAAATTCTCGTGTCATAATGTTAGTTACCTTACTCCTCCGAAACGGCTTTACTGATTTTTACCAAATTTCATATGCATATTGAGTAGGTCTGAGAATAGGTCATAGGCTATTTTTTATAAGGGAGGCCCTATCCAGAAAATTTATATGGCAGAACAACGTTTGCGGGCACAGCTAGTATATTATAAAATTCTGAAAAATGTTACGGTATGGTATGGTAAATTGAATGTGTTTCCAGAGAAATACAATCCAGGTTTATTCAATGCTAAATTAAATAGTTTTTTTTTTTCCTGTGGAAACATCGCATACCGCTCTGACACAGGCGACAGAGCGGTTATGTGGGACTCGAACCCACACTAAAACCCGCAACCTACGCCGGCGCCGCTCTAACATGGGCTTGAAGGCAAAGCCCTGAGGAGCGGCCCTCCTCGGGTTCCGTTAGCTTCACCATGGGTGACCGAGCCACGGCTAGTAGAGCCCCCCCACCATGACAAGGTGGAACCCCTTTTGTCCTGAATCTAAGAGCTCTTCTCACAGCCACACTGTCGCTTAACCGCCAGGCGAGTTGGTGGCCAAACGCAGACCATTTTTGTTAAAAAGTAAAATAATGTTGAAGTCGGTATATAATTCAATATAAATCTTTGAAAAGCATCAACACATGCTAAGCGAACTCTAAAGTTATTATAATAAATGGAAAAAGAATACGGTCGCGAACAGGATTCCAATCTGCGCCTCCCAGATAAATACTCCAGGCGCTCTGACCACTAAGCCATCTCGACCTCTGCTCACCACCGCAAATTCTTCTTCCATATTTTAACACGTCTTTTTGGCGACGTCATTGCTATCAATTCAGTCCCTATACAGGTAACCGAATCATCGGTATATAATTAAGCACTCGCTAAATAGATAGTAATTATCTGATATTATTAATAGGAATATATAATAATACTAGCTGATGCCCGCGTCTTCGCCCGCGTTGATGTCGGCTATAACGTAATCGCGACCAAAAGTAATCATTAAATTTCGATCCCGGTCCCGCTTTCCAATTGCCCATTTTTATAAGTATTAAAATGGAAGTTGTATGTTATCCTTAAGAGATATACATATGCCATGTAATTATCTGATATTATTAATAGGAATATATAATAATACTAGCTGATGCCCGCGTCTTCGCCCGCGTTGATGTCGGCTATCGCGACCAAAAGTAATCATTAAATTTCGATCCCGGTCCCGCTTTCCAATTGCCCATTTTTATAAGTATTAAAATGGAAGTAGTATATTATCCTTAAGAGATAGACGTATGCCATCGTGAACTTTTCTGTAGACCTATATAAGATACACAATTCCACGATACATAATTTTGTTATATCTCAAAGGGTTTAGACAGCGCACGCCAGAATAGCTCGCAGATGGTAGATTTTTTCCTACTTACTTAACACTTCTCGTCATATTTTGGACAATTCACACAATATCTTTATAAATTGTAACTTATGTGTTATTCTGATGTATAAGCTATATTATTGTAAAGTTTCATTAAAATCCATTCAGTAGTTTTTACGTGAAAGAGTAACAAACATCCATCCATCCATCCATACTTACAAACTTCCGCGTTTATAATATTAGTAGGATAGTATTGGATTCATCATATCATAGAATTACACTACAGGAGTTTAATATAGTACTTACACCTAAATTCCAATAAATTTGTTATGAAGTAAGAATATTCCGAGCTGTTTCTGAGATTTTCCTAAAAGAAAAAAAAAGACAGTAACACTGCCTGACTCGAAAATGGAATCCAGTAATTTATGCTCACTAGCTCACGCTTGAGACTTCTAGATGAATGACGTAGGTTAAACACTGAAATTCAATCAAAATAATAAGATGATATACCTAACTCAATTGTTTTTGGCATCAAAAGTCTTGTGCCCTAATTTTCTTGTCTTTTAAAAGTAATTGACTTTTAATATACTACTGTACCTTTAGGTGCGTTTACAGGCACAAATATCATAATATTTATCTGTAGATCATACAAATTAATGTTCCAAGCGGGATTCTGCAGCAGCCGATCTCTCGACCACTGCTCTAACCACACCATCACTAGATCATCATCATGATCCCCCCTTATTCCAATTTAGTTCGGGTCGTCGCAGCATATTTTTTTCTTCCATACATCTCTGTCAGCCGTCATCTGCTAGTCACTATTCCCGCCGACAAACTGACACACAGTTTGGTGGGTTTAATTATTTTGTATGATAGGTTCAACCAATAAATGCTTAAATAAAAAAACTCCTTTTCTGGTCATATCATCTTTCACACAACCCAACCATTGTTTCCTCGGTCTTCCTCTACTTGTGTAGCCATCTACATAAATACTCAGATCTTTCCTCGTCACATGATCCTCATTCCTCCGCATTACGTGTCCATACCTTGACAAAAGATTTCCATAAAATGTTTCATTCATCAATATTATTTGAAAAATGTATAATATTTCTACACCGGATACTGTAGTATATGTGAAACATTATATATTGTAACATCTGTAACTACCATATACTAAGAAATAAACGATATTCTATTCTATTCTATTCTATTCCATCCAACTTCTCGGTCACCAGCATAACTCTCAGACTTCCTCTTACATAATCATTTCTAATTCTATCCATCCACGTCACACTACACATCCCTCTCAACATTCTCACACCATCATTAGATAAGCTCAGTAATAAGTAGCATTAAAGTTAACTTTAAGCTAATATCAACAAACCCGGTACACCAAAATGTGCTAAAACCAATTCCCGGTCACCAGAACGTTATCTTTGTCCCATTCAACAAAAACTTTGTGACCAAACATGGAAGGGACACTAATAACAATATATAGGGACCCATTGTAAGACCTAGTTCACAAGTCATGATGTAAAATAAATCGATGCTATCACGATCATGTGTATTGAGCCTATAGTGGGGTCATCGGTTGACATTGCGATATTACTCTGGAAGTCCAAGTATGGGACTTTAGCGGCTTTAAAATGTATGAAGATTTGGCAAAATAATCTTATAATTGAAGCATCTAGTATAAAACACTGTCCCGTATTTGACTAGCAGCATTGGCACGTTGGATTGTGATGCTGATTCTTTGATCAAGCAATAACAAGCCAGCCATCATACATAAAATATATATAAATTGTTTCTCATATTACTGAAAATATCCCTAATATCATAAATTGAGAGAAAAACATTAAGAAAGAAAGAAATTATTTATTTTAATCTCACTGTAGAGTAAACTGGAAAAGTGGGTTAAAAATTTAACTGGATCAGAAACTACAACATAAAAAAAAATGTGGCACATTTTGTCGTTATAGACACGTTTGATATCTGTAGTAAAACTTAACTTCTTCTTGACAGACTAAACAGTATTGCATGTTGTGCATCTTTGCCCGAAGAATTCTACGACATCCACGAGCATACTTGATTTCTTGTCATCAAATATTTTAACCTGCCTCGTTGATCTAGTGTTCCCAAGAGTGCAGCCCTGCTGGGCATGAGAACTCGATTCCCAGGTCGGGCGGAGTGTTATTGGGTTTTTCTGTGAGGAAATTCTCAGTAGCAGCTCGGAGTTTGGAACTGTGCCTAGTAGATGGCAATAGGCTCACCACCTATTACATGGACTTAATAACAGCATCGGTGGGTGTTCAAGTGTGTACGTATACCTCTACCTACCCCTTCAGGCGTGATGCTATGTTAAGAAATTTCAACCGCTTCAACTTTACCACTTACACCACACACTAATTCATATCCGCTACCACTGGTCAGAAAATAGCCACCCTCATAATGTTGAGGTCAGATGGCTGCTCATACCCAAATTATAATGCTCATATGATACGCAAGTCGTTTTAGTACATCTGTGCCTTGATTGTATTGGTGTTCATGAAATGAAGGCAGATGTTGTGTGATGGATGTTGGTACTTGGTGGGGCAGTTTTGGTAATGATTGTGTGACGTCATCTGGGAGAATGTCTAAGAATGGGTTCCTATAACTAACTCAGCGTTATTGGTTCAAACTACTTCTCGTTAAAATAATTATGATGTGAAGTTATAATGACCATCATTTTAAAAGAAAAATTCACCTGTTACAAGTAACATAACGTCGTGGTGGTTACGAGCCCGCTTCTTGCACTTTCTCTGGTTGTGAATTCAAATCTGACATGTACCAATGTGACTTTTCAATCTCATAAGTAATTTCTTAGCTAAACTATGACGTCATTATGGTCAAGGAAAACGTCAATAGAGACCTGGACCTGAATGTGTGAAATCGCCAACCCGTACTAAGCTAGTGTAGTGATCAGTGATCGTGTATTCTCTGTATGAGAAGAGATCCTTGCTATGGACAGTTATGGGCTGATTGTATTATGTGTTCACCAGTAACTGGTAATATGTAAGTAGACAAGTAAAAACAACGAATTATTACTGAATGAATATTGATGATATTGAATAGATTCAGGCGTTACCTTGTCTTAATGGACTTCCCCATTACAATGGATTCCAATAAATACAATATACTAGCTACTTCCACAATATTGAGGGTAGTCATACAATTACCTGTGCACCGCCAGCCTGCTCTCAAATATATGCGCAAGCGGTGAAAAACTGCAACTACCACCAACTACTCTACGCGTGTTTCGCCCCCCACGGGCATCATCAGGAGCTGTTAGACCAAAAAGTGTCCGCCACCGAGTCGGACAGGTAATTGAATGACAATCTCAATATTGTTGGAGTAGCTCAATATTGTGAATATTGATGAAACTAAAAGCATGATGCTATCTGTTTTATATTTACTACGGAGATTTGAGTGCTATAAAATGTGTATTGATAATTCTGGTAACCTTTTTACGAATTACATTTCCATAAGAGATCTGTTTTAAAAAATGTGTCTTTGCGCTGTTATGTGTTAGTTCCGGAAACGACACATAAATAAATGGGTAATG
The DNA here is from genome assembly GCA_935421205.1 of Xylocampa areola. Taxonomy (NCBI): domain Eukaryota; kingdom Metazoa; phylum Arthropoda; class Insecta; order Lepidoptera; family Noctuidae; genus Xylocampa; species Xylocampa areola. The sequence goes on from OW285223.1 coordinate 9,897,767, forward strand.
AAGCATACAATATGAGAAGCATTGTGTGAAGAATCTCCTATTCAAATGTTGCATTCATGTGAACACAGAGAGGGTAATAACGGTGTGGAGTCAATTTTCTGGTTGAAGTAAGTGTTTTGGATACTTTATAAGCCATGTCGATATTTAATTTTATACCAGATTATCTGGTTTTCTTCAATTCCTGTACTAAAATCATCTTCATTACATAGAAAGTTCAACCACTCAAGCCATTATTTCAGGTTCAATAAACGTTTTCTTTCTTGTAAAACTTTATTGTTCTTAATTTTGCATGTATCATGGGTGTGTTGACAATCATAAATCTCAGATGCACTAACAAGAGTCGGACCCGGAATGACTATTTATCAATAGGCCATGAAAATTTATTTCGTGCGAGAATTATCGTTGTATTCGTCTTCCAATTAAATCTGTTTTAAAGCATTTTTCAATCAACACGGATCATGGATTGAATAGATTTTGCCTTTTTTTTTTTCAATGTGTCTTGAATACCGTAACTTACAAGGAGTTAGTAATAATATCATCAATATAAGTAATAATCTTCAATAAAAGCATTTTTTTATGAGTCTAGGATGTTCCCTGTGCGCAGTTGTCAACCGCGGGCACAAGGACCAATTGGCGTGTCTTCTGCAAATTGCTAACCTCTTGCGAATTGCAAATTAAAACGGATTAAACATCTGGTACATTCTATTTTCCTCTCAGTCGGATCAACACGAAAGCCTGCGAGCAATTGCAAAATACGGTAGAAATCTGGCAATTTAAAGCGACCTTTCCAGTGATACCCCACTCAATGCGAATGGAATTTTGGTATAAAATTTTAGACACCATTTTCCTTGTTTGGATGCAAAGGTATTCAGTATTTTTGTTTAATGTCAAGAAACCGAAAGGTTCTCCTCATTAGTGAGTCAAATCAGAATAACAGAGTGATCTATAATAACCAAGAGGTTTAATATAGCAGTTATTAGTTCCAGTGGTAAAACCTATCTAAATTAAATCCAAAATAATATTATATTTGTCTCCGTAATAAATATATACCCAATTAGTTAAATAAATAAACTTAAATTAACAAATCATAAATAAAAAGTGTGCTACAATGAACAATTTGTAATTGCTATCGACTTGCCTTTACGAAACGATACGTAATGAGTTTTTTGATCCCCACAACAGTTTAAAAGTATTGTGCATCTACTACTAGTTTACTTGGGTACCTACATTTCTCAACGTATTTAGTATTTAAGAATAACTTATATTTCTCATAATAAGTTAATTGTATTCATTTTGAGGAACAAATGTCTTAAACCGTAAATTTCAATAGATATTTATGATGACCAGCCAGAACTTTTATTTTTGGTCCTTCAATGCCTGAACGTTGATCTCATCTCATCTTATTTTACTGACATGGTTTGACGGCAGTGTGTGAGGGGCTTGTGGCTAAGTACCAGCTGCACAGATCGATCAATCGAGGTTAAGCTGCCCTTGCTGCGATCGGGCTGTGGATGAATGACCACCATTTCAAATCAAGACCCCTCAGTGCCTCGGAGAGCACGTTAAACTGTCGGTCTCGGTTTTTAAATGAAGATCTATGACAGTCGTTACGGGTAGTCCGAGGCCTGAACGTCTGACAACCAGTCTTACCACGAAATATAGTGTTACCCAGTGGGTTGTGGAGGTCAGATAGGCATTCGCTCCATGTAAAATACTGGTATGAAGCTGCATCCGGTTACGCTGAAAGTCGACGTCAACGTAGCTGGGAAAAGGCTAGCGAGATTAATATTTGGTTTGACGCAAGTCTGATTTTGGTATTCAAAAATATTTTTCTACTATACCTTAGACCTGTAGTAACTTGTGTTGGAAATGTTTCCAATCTTCTGGAAATTAAATACAGTTATTGGTTTGCTAGCATAATATATATTTTGATTTTTGGAATTTGGCTTTTTTACTCTTGTTCCAGAATTTTTGACCTAGAAAATACAAACTGCTCACATAAAGGAGTTATATTCAATTTTTGCCTTTATACAATTTTTTCAATTTTATAACTTTCACTGAAAATGTCGTGATAAAATATTTACGATCCTTAGAAATTGGAAGACCATCTTCAGACACTAAGCAACAAAAATGGCGGCTCTTTAGTATTTCAAGGATACTTTAGACTTAACAAAGTATATTATAAGAACACTTAGAACATAAATACAGATAATAAAACTTGACTGACTCAGAGTAACGCCCGTGTTGATCATTATGCTTGTCTAACCGGACCACCTATAAGACCTTACTAATAATACATGCCCGTGAATAATTATATCGTAATTAGCCTTAGTTACTCCTCATATAGTTCCAGTAAAATCTTATCAGAATCGGTCCAGCCGTTTCTAAGATTAGCCGGAACAAACAGACAGACAGACAAAAAATGAAAAACTGGTTTTTAAAGTTATTATATTAAATGGAAAAAGAATACGGGCGCGAGCAGGATTCGAACCTGCGCCTCCCGGATAGTCATTGCAATGACGTCGCCAAAAGACGTGTTTATTAACTGCAAAGCTAGTCGTGTCGGTTCAGGCACCTGTATAGGGACTGAATAGATAGATGAAGATGAAGTGAAATATGAAGAATTCGTGTGAGTGGTGAGCAGAGGTCGAGATGGCTTAGTGGTCAGAGCGCCTGGAGTATTTATCCGGGAGGCGCAGTTTCGAGTCCTGCTCGCGACCGTATTCTTTTTCCTTTTAATATAAAAACTTTAGAGTTCGCTAAGCATGCGTAAATTCTTTTCAAAGATTTATCTTTAACTGGTTTTTAGGCATAGGTATCGTGCAAATAACTGTATGAGCTTTAAAAACTATTATTTTGACATTACGAACAGACACTTCCATTTTGTTTATTTGTATCTATGTGAAAGTTTTTATATTTGTGTCTATCATGCAAAACCTACTGGACGGTTTTTGGTAAAATTTGTTGCATACGTAGTTACTTGAGGTTAATTCTAATAAATGCGAAAGTTTTTGAGGGAAGATAGATGAAAGAAAGAAAGAAGAAAGAAAAATAATATATTTGGTCGCAGCCAGACACCAGAACAATCGTAAAAATATATATGAATATAAATCAAACTAAACTTATATAAGATGTGCGGGACACGGCGGGACTCACGGCTGCACCAAAAAGGTTCAGTTCAGCTTAATGCCGAACATCATCGCCCGGCGCTGATTTTCAACTGAACCTCTTCGTGACTCACAGATGTCAATTAGAAACCATAAATTAGGAAAAAAAAATTGACACTCTAAAAATAAACAACAACCTAACTAAGTCTTCCATCTACAAATAATTATTTAAATAAACCTGTCAATGTACGAGGTGTTTATCCAAATGACCATTGCAATAACGAACCTAGCCAAATTACAAATAACATGAAACAACCATACAGGGGACAGCCGACGAATACTTCGACGCCTAAACCATGTCTGTTTCATGCTATATATCTATTTTTATTTAGGTTTATTTGTGTATATAGTATTAGTTTAATTAATTTAAGTATATTGTAGTTTTTAAAATAGAATATATCATCAGTAAACTTCAGTATAACCCATACATAAAACTCATAAAATTTTTGTTAGCAATAATATCACGCACACACATCAGTAATAATGCAAACCATCGCCATTTGTTTTTATACCAATTACAGTATGCTGTCCATTCCATACTTATATAAATTCGCAGTATGTCATATAATTGAGAGGTTAGTTTTAATCATACCCAGCTTCCTTTGAGCTTCTGTAAGAAAGTGCCTTAAGCATCTTCTGAAGGTATCGTATAACAGAGTTAATTGATCTTATAGGTGGTGGCAGATTATTCCACACCTTGGAAGCAGCATAACGAAAACCTCTAAAGGCTGCGGATTTATATGATTGAATAGAGAGCTGCTGGGAACAGTACCTAAGCGCGCATTTTCTTCTACTAGCTACCCAACTAAGCTTATCATACAAGTACTTGGGTTCACGAAACTTAATGACTCCAAAAAGAAGACACGCCAAGTGAAGTTTCCGTCTAGATTTCATTCTAAGTATGCAATGCTGGTTAAGAAAAGGAGTGACATGACCTCTAGGCGGAATCGAGTAGCAAAAACGGGCACAGGCATTCTGGACTCTCTGAATTAGTCGGTCCGTTCGAGCTAACAGGCGTGGGCCGTAAACTGTATCGGCGTAATTAAGCTTAGAGAGGACAAGGGTTTCGACCAGCTGTTCGCGTAGTTCCACAGATGGATGTTTGTTACTGTTACACGCAATAACTACTGAACTGATTTGGATGAAATTTCGCACACAGATACCTACTGTTATCCCAACTGGACCCAATTCTGAAGTCCACGCAGACGAAGTCACGGGCAGAAGCTAGTAATATACAAAGTTGATATTTTTCACATCTAATGCTACTTTCTCACCTGTAATAGTTTTCCCTGGAAATCTAAGTTATTTCAATATAAAACCCTATGTCCTTCTCCAAGCCACGCCTAACTCTGTGCCAAATTTCTCCACATAGCATCGTGCCTACACTCCTTGAAGTAAACACAGTTGAAGGCGTACACACCAAATTAAAAGAATGAAGACTCATGTGCTGTGTAAGATTGTCGTGGCGGCCGAGTGGTTACGGACCTGCCTTCTAAGCCACAGATTGTGGGTTCAAACCTGGCATGTACCAATGTGACGTTTCCAATGTCATATGTACTTTCTTAGTTAATCTAAGACATCACTGACATACGGCGAAGGAAAATATCGTGAGGAAACCTGGACTCGGTAGTCTGAAATCGCCAACCCGCAGTGCGCTAGCGTGGTGATTAAGCTCGTGCCTTCTCTGTATGAGAAGAGGCCCTTGCCCTGCAGTGGGACAGTTATGGGTTGGTTTATTTATTTATTTAAGACTCATGTGAAGGTGGTGAGTTCTTTAAAACCCCGGCTCTGTAATTATGAAGTATATCTGCCTAGCATTTTCCCAAGTACATTTGGGGTCGGCTTCCAGTCAAACCGAATGCAGCTTAATACCAGTGTTCAGTAATTATGAAGTAAAAAGAACAAAAACATAACACTCCTTTCTTTGGGAAGTCGTGTTAAAAACTAAAAATATCCCTAATATCATAAATTGAGAGAAAAACATTAAGAAAGAAAGAAATTATTTATTTTAATCTCACTGTAGAGTAAACTGGAAAAGTGGGTTAAAAATTTAACTGGATCAGAAACTACAACATAAAAAAAAATGTGGCACATTTTGTCGTTAAAGTAGACACGTTTGATATCTGTAGTAAAACTTAACTTCTTCTTGACAGACTAAACAGTATTGCATGTTGTGCATCTTTGCCCGAAGAATTCTACGACATCCACGAGCATACTTGATTTCTTGTCATCAAATATTTTAACCTGCCTCGTTGATCTAGTGTTCCCAAGAGTGCAGCCCTGCTGGGCATGAGAACTCGATTCCCAGGTCGGGCGGAGTGTTATTGGGTTTTTCTGTGAGGAAATTCTCAGTAGCAGCTCGGAGTTTGGAACTGTGCCTAGTAGATGGCAATAGGCTCACCACCTATTACATGGGCTTAATAACAGCATCGGTGGGTGTTCAAGTGTGTACGTATACCTCTACCTACCCCTTCAGGCGTGATGCTATGTTAAGAAATTTCAACCGCTTCAACTTTACCACTTACACCACACACTAATCCATATCCGCTACCACTGGTCAGAAAATAGCCACCCTCATAATGTTGAGGTCAGATGGCTGCTCATACCCAAATTATAATGCTCATATGATACGCAAGTCGTTTTAGTACATCTGTGCCTTGATTGTATTGGTGTTCATGAAACGAAGGCAGATGTTGTGTGATGGATGTTGGTACTTGGTGGGGCAGTTTTGGTAATGATTGTGTGACGTCATCTGGGAGAATGTCTAAGAATGGGTTCCTATAACTAACTCAGCGTTATTGGTTCAAACTACTTCTCGTTAAAATAATTATGATGTGAAGTTATAATGACCATCATTTTAAAAGAAAAATTCACCTGTTACAAGTAACATAACGTCGTGGTGGTTACGAGCCCGCTTCTTGCACTTTCTCTGGTTGTGAATTCAAATCTGACATGTACCAATGTGACTTTTCAATCTCATAAGTAATTTCTTAGCTAAACTATGACGTCATTATGGTCAAGGAAAACGTCAATAGAGACCTGGACCTGAATGTGTGAAATCGCCAACCCGTACTAAGCTAGTGTAGTGATCAGTGATCGTGTATTCTCTGTATGAGAAGAGATCCTTGCTATGGACAGTTATGGGCTGATTGTATTATGTGTTCACCAGTAACTGGTAATATGTAAGTAGACAAGTAAAAACAACGAATTATTACTGAATGAATATTGATGATATTGAATAGATTCAGGCGTTACCTTGTCTTAATGGACTTCCCCATTACAATGGATTCCAATAAATACAATATACTAGCTACTTCCACAATATTGAGGGTAGTCATACAATTACCTGTGCACCGCCAGCCTGCTCTCAAATATATGCGCAAGCGGTGAAAAACTGCAACTACCACCAACTACTCTACGCGTGTTTCGCCCCCCACGGGCATCATCAGGAGCTGTTAGACCAAAAAGTGTCCGCCACCGAGTCGGACAGGTAATTGAATGACAATCTCAATATTGTTGGAGTAGCTCAATATTGTGAATATTGATGAAACTAAAAGCATGATGCTATCTGTTTTATATTTACTACGGAGATTTGAGTGCTATAAAATGTGTATTGATAATTCTGGTAACCTTTTTACGAATTACATTTCCATAAGAGATCTGTTTTAAAAAATGTGTCTTTGCGCTGTTATGTGTTAGTTCCGGAAACGACACATAAATAAATGGGTAATGAAGCATACAATATGAGAAGCATTGTGTGAAGAATCTCCTATTCAAATGTTGCATTCATGTGAACACAGAGAGGGTAATAACGGTGTGGAGTCAATTTTCTGGTTGAAGTAAGTGTTTTGGATACTTTATAAGCCATGTCGATATTTAATTTTATACCAGATTATCTGGTTTTCTTCAATTCCTGTACTAAAATCATCTTCATTACATAGAAAGTTCAACCACTCAAGCCATTATTTCAGGTTCAATAAACGTTTTCTTTCTTGTAAAACTTTAGTGTTCTTAATTTTGCATGTATCATGGGTGTGTTGACAATCATAAATCTCAGATGCACTAACAAGAGTCGGACCCGGAATGACTATTTATCAATAGGCCATGAAAATTTATTTCGTGCGAGAATTATCGTTGTATTCGTCTTCCAATTAAATCTGTTTTAAAGCATTTTTCAATCAACACGGATCATGGATTGAATAGATTTTGCCTTTTTTTTTTTCAATGTGTCTTGAATACCGTAACTTACAAGGAGTTAGTAATAATATCATCAATATAAGTAATAATCTTCAATAAAAGCATTTTTTTATGAGTCTAGGATGTTCCCTGTGCGCAGTTGTCAACCGCGGGCACAAGGACCAATTGGCGTGTCTTCTGCAAATTGCTAACCTCTTGCGAATTGCAAATTAAAACGGATTAAACATCTGGTACATTCTATTTTCCTCTCAGTCGGATCAACACGAAAGCCTGCGAGCAATTGCAAAATACGGTAGAAATCTGGCAATTTAAAGCGACCTTTCCAGTGATACCCCACTCAATGCGAATGGAATTTTGGTATAAAATTTTAGACACCATTTTCCTTGTTTGGATGCAAAGGTATTCAGTATTTTTGTTTAATGTCAAGAAACCGAAAGGTTCTCCTCATTAGTGAGTCAAATCAGAATAACAGAGTGATCTATAATAACCAAGAGGTTTAATATAGCAGTTATTAGTTCCAGTGGTAAAACCTATCTAAATTAAATCCAAAATAATATTATATTTGTCTCCGTAATAAATATATACCCAATTAGTTAAATAAATAAACTTAAATTAACAAATCATAAATAAAAAGTGTGCTACAATGAACAATTTGTAATTGCTATCGACTTGCCTTTACGAAACGATACGTAATGAGTTTTTTGATCCCCACAACAGTTTAAAAGTATTGTGCATCTACTACTAGTTTACTTGGGTACCTACATTTCTCAACGTATTTAGTATTTAAGAATAACTTATATTTCTCATAATAAGTTAATTGTATTCATTTTGAGGAACAACAGAGTTCGCTAAGCATGCGTTAATGCTTTTTCAAAGACATATCTTGAATTATTAAGGTAATTGCATTCTTTACGACATTGTATTAACTGCAAAGTTAGTCGTGTCGGTTCAGTCACTTGTAAGTACTGAATTGATTGCAATGACGTCGCCATAAGACGTGTTAAAATATGGAAGAAGAATTCGCGGTGGTGAGCAGAGGTCGAGATGGCTTAGTTGGTCAGAGCGCCTGGAGTATCTATCCGGGAGGCGCAGGTTCGAATCCTGTTCGCGACCGTATTCTTTTTCCATTTAATATTGTAACTTTGGCTTTTTTACTCTTGTTCCAGAATTTTTGACCTAGAATATACAAACTGCTCACATAAAGAAGTTATATTCAAATTTTGCCTTTATACAATTTTCTCAATTTTATAACTTTCACTGAAAATGTCGTGATAAAATATTTACGATCCTTAGAAATTGGAAGACCATCTTTAGACACTTAGCAACAAAAATGGCGGCTCTTTAGTATTTCAAGGATACTTTAGACTTAACAAAGTATATTATAAGAACACTTAGAACATAAATACAGATAATAAAACTTGACTGACTCAGAGTAACGCCCGTGTTGATCATTATGCTTGTCTAACCGGACCACCTATAAGACCTTACTAATAATACATGCCCGTGAATAATTATATCGTAATTAGCCTTAGTTACTCCTCATATAGTTCCAGTAAAATCTTATCAGAATCGGTCCAGCCGTTTCTAAGATTAGCCGGAACAAACAGACAGACAGACAAAAAATTAAAAACTGGTTTTTAAAGTTATTATATTAAATGGAAAAAGAATACGGGCGCGAGCAGGATTCGAACCTGCGCCTCCCGGATAGTCATTGCAATGACGTCGCCAAAAGACGTGTTTATTAACTGCAAAGCTAGTCGTGTCGGTTCAGGCACCTGTATAGGGACTGAATAGATAGATGAAGATGAAGTGAAATATGAAGAATTCGTGTGAGTGGTGAGCAGAGGTCGCGATGGCTTAGTGGTCAGAGCGCATGGAGTATTTATCCGGGAGGCGCAGTTTCGAGTCCTGCTCGCGAGCGTATTCTTTTTCCTTTTAATATAAAAACTTTAGAGTTCCCTAAGCATGCGTAAATGCTTTTCAAAGATTTATCTTTAACTGGTTTTTAGGCATAGGTATCGTGCAAATAACTGTATGAGCTTTAAAAACTATTATTTTGACATTACGAACAGACACTTCCATTTTGTTTATTTGTATCTATGTGAAAGTTTTTATATTTGTGTCTATCATGCAAAACCTACTCGACGGTTTTTGGTAAAATTTGTTGCATACGTAGTTACTTGAGGTTAATTCTAATAAATGCGAAAGTTTTTGAGGGAAGATAGATGAAAGAAAGAAAGAAGAAAGAAAAATAATATATTTGGTCGCAGCCAGACACCAGAACAATCGTAAAAATATATATGAATATAAATCAAACTGAACTTATATAAGATGTGCGGGACACGGCGGGACTCACGGCTGCACCAAAAAGGTTCAGTTCAGCTTAATGCCGAACATCATCGCCCGGCGCTGATTTTCAACTGAACCTCTTCGTGACTCACGAATGTCAATTAGAAACTATAAATTAGGAAAAAAAAATTGACACTCTAAAAATAAACAACAACCTAACTAAGTCTTCCATCTACAAATAATTATTTAAATAAACCTGTCAATGTACGAGGTGTTTATCCAAATGACCATTGCAATAACGAACCTAGCCAAATTACAAATAACATGAAACAACCATACAGGGGACAGCCGACGAATACTTCGACGCCTAAACCATGTCTGTTTCATGCTATATATCTATTTTTATTTAGGTTTATTTGTGTATATAGTATTAGTTTAATTAATTTAAGTATATTGTAGTTTTTAAAATAGAATATATCATCAGTAAACTTCAGTATAACCCATACATAAAACTCATAAAATTTTTGTTAGCAATAATATCACGCACACACATCAGTAATAATGCAAACCATCGCCATTTGTTTTTATACCAATTACAGTATGCTGTCCATTCCATACTTATATAAATTCGCAGTATGTCATATAATTGAGAGGTTAGTTTTAATCATACCCAGCTTCCTTTGAGCTTCTGTAAGAAAGTGCCTTAAGCATCTTCTGAAGGTATCGTATAACAGAGTTAATTGATCTTATAGGTGGTGGCAGATTATTCCACACCTTGGAAGCAGCATAACGAAAACCTCTAAAGGCTGCGGATTTATATGATTGAATAGAGAGCTGCTGGGAACAGTACCTAAGCGCGCATTTTCTTCTACTAGCTACCCAACTAAGCTTATCATACAAGTACTTGGGTTCACGAAACTTAATGACTCCAAAAAGAAGACACGCCAAGTGAAGTTTCCGTCTAGATTTCATTCTAAGTATGCAATGCTGGTTAAGAAAAGGAGTGAGATGACCTCTAGGCGGAATCGAGTAGCAAAAACGGGCACAGGCATTCTGGACTCTCTGAATTAGTCGGTCCGTTTGAGCTAACAGGCGTGGGCCGTAAACTGTATCGGCGTAATTAAGCTTAGAGAGGACAAGGGTTTCGACCAGCTGTTCGCGTAGTTCACAAGTGGAAGTTTGTTACTGTTACACGCAATAACTACTGAACGGATTTGGATGAAATTTCGCACACAGATACCTACTGTTATCCCAACTGGACCCAATTCTGAAGTCCACGCAGACGAAGTCACGGGCAGAAGCTAGTAATATACAAAGTTGATATTTTTCACATCTAATGCTACTTTCTCACCTGTAATAGTTTTCCCTGGAAATCTAAGTTATTTCAATATAAAACCCTATGTCCTTCTCCAAGCCACGCCTAACTCTGTGCCAAATTTCTCCACATAGCATCGTGCCTACACTTCACGAAGTAAACACAGTTGAAGGCGTACACACCAAATTAAAAGAATGAAGACTCATGTGCTGTGTAAGATTGTCGTGGCGGCCGAGTGGTTACGGACCTGCCTTCTAAGCCACAGATTGTGGGTTCAAACCTGGCATGTACCAATATGACGTTTCCAATGTCATATGTACTTTCTTAGTTAATCTAAGACATCACTGACATACGGCGAAGGAAAATATCGTGAGGAAACCTGGACTCGGTAGTCTGAAATCGCCAACCCGCAGTGCGCTAGCGTGGTGATTAAGCTCGTGCCTTCTCTGTATGAGAAGAGGCCCTTGCCCTGCAGTGGGACAGTTATGGGTTGGTTTATTTATTTATTTATTTAAGACTCATGTGAAGGTGGTGAGTTCTTTAAAACCCCGGCTCTGTAATTATGAAGTATATCTGCCTAGCATTTTCCCAAGTACATTTGGGGTCGGCTTCCAGTCAAACCGAATGCAGCTTAATACCAGTGTTCAGTAATTATGAAGTAAAAAGAACAAAAACATAACACTCCTTTCTTTGGGAAGTCGTGTTAAAAACGGGGATCATTTGGGCTTTAGTGTTACTAATCATATATTATTAAATTTATATACACGTTGAGGCCATGTAATGCCTATATTAATTTAAATTTTTCAAGGAAATATTGAAAAAATAATAGACAAGAACGGGGCTTGAACCAGCGACCCTTGACATTCCGTGTCATCGCTCTACCAATTGAGCTACCTTGTCGTGTTCAAACCTTTTGAATTTTCAATTCCTGGCGATATTTATCTAGCAATCATTTAAATATCTTCTATTTTTCGAGGTTCACTTGAAAAATAGTAATTTAGTGTTACTACATAGATTTACGCATAACATAACATCACGTCTGTATTTCCTGAAGGGGTAGGCAGAGGTGTACACAGTCGTACACACACATTTCACCAATGCTGTAATTAAGTCCCATGTAATGTAATGTAATAAGTTGTGAGCCTATTGCCATCTACCGGGCACAATTCCAAACTCCAGGCTGTTGCTGAGAATTTCCTAACAGAAAACCCAATAACACTTTGCCCGGTCTGGGAATCTAAACTAAGACCACATGCTGAGTAGTCGGGCTTGGGAACACTAAACTATATTCAGCAAGAAATATCATAGAATCTTTCAACAGGTAAAACATTATTTTTCTCGGAAATAAGCCATCAGGATATTTGCGGGCCACCTAATAAATTGGATTATAAAAGTCGATAAATTCAATATCGGACGCCTTGGTACCGTCAGCAGAAAAATCAAGATTAATACAAAACTTACGTGTTGAATATTGGTTTCGTAATATTACTCTTTTATGTTCGCAGGCGTCTAGACTGGTGTTAAAGTTTGGTAATTGAATTTCTTTTGGGCCAAGGTTCTGGTATTTTTACTAAAGTTAGAGTATTTTGGTCTGATTTTTATCGCAGGACATTACTGGCTGAAAGGGCAAGAAAAAGTTAAAAACTTTTAGAACTATTACATAAAATCAACATTATAATAATTAAATCGTTTAAACATAAATTACATTAATTTTACTTGAAATAGGTGTACTCATTAAATCGGCCATAGTAACGGTAAATTGTTATATTTTATATCATATACATATATTATATTATTTATTTTATTGTATATAGGTATATATATATGTATTTATATTATATATATTTATAACATCTATGTTTTGCTGTATGCTGCTTGGTATACTATAGATGTTGTAAATCATTATAGATTTATTTTTGTACCTTTTTTATTTGCTTTTTAGCCTAAAGGTTGACTGGCAGAGAATGCCATATGGCATTAAGCCCGCCTTATAACCATACATAGAAGTATAAATAAATAAAGAATAAAACAACTTTTAACCAGATTAATCGCGTGTATTGTTAGTTTTTATTTTTCCTGACGTTTCGAAAACTTGGCAGCGTTCGTGGTCGCAGGAAGACGATGCATTACCTGTACACAGCCCGCCCGCCGTGAAAATTGCGACTACCACCAACTACTCTAGACGTGTTTCGCCCCCCCACCGGGCATCTAGTAGTGCTAAATAGAAAAAGAGTAGGGAGGCCTCTTGCGCAGCAGTGAGCTTATAATAATAATAAATAATATTGAATAGATTCAGGCGTTACTTTGCGGGAGTCCATTACAATGGATGCAAATAAATACAATATCTAGCTAGGTCCACAATATTGGGGTTAGTCATGCATTGTGCACCTATGCAAATCGGCCCGCACTCGGTGGCGGATACTGCATGGTCTAACAACTCTACCTATTCCTCTGTGGATGTACGCGCGTTGGTATGTTAAAGCTTTATAAAGATAATTATAAAGCAAACTTTTTTTGCTGATCGTGGTTCACTTCCGAGCAACGCCGAGTCATCGCGAAGGTCTTTTCATAAGTAACCTGCCATTTTATCGCAGATTGACGATCTCAGATATAGGTGCTAGGAATGGTCCTATGAACGTAACAGTGCAAAGCGGGTATAACTTACCTATTTTATTAAAGTAAACTGGTAGTTTGGTTTTACGTGTTTCTCTTTTACAGCTTTAGATATTTTGTCTTTCTTTCGTTTCGATGCAATGTGCCTAGCCTTTTCCCAATTACATTTGGGTCGGCTTCCAGTCAAACTGGATGCAGATTAGTACCACGACTGCCTCGTTGGTCTAGTGGTGGCAAGCGCGGTTGCTTAGCGTGAGGTCCTGGGTTCGATTCCCAGGTCGGGCAAAGTGTTATTGGGTTTTTCTGCTAGGAAATTCTCAGTAGCAGCCTGGAGTTAGGAAGTTGGTGGTGTGACACCCCCGTGCTTCAGAGAGCACGTAAAGCCGTCGGTGCTGAGCCTGATCTCTCTCCGGTCGTGTCGGATTGCTGGCCCATTGGAATATGAGAGTGAAGGAAGAGGGAGTGCACTATAATATCTCCTGCGTACTACCGAAATACAGTCGGGAGGAGTATTAGTATTAGTACCAGTATTTTACGTGGAACGACTGCCCCTATCTGACCTCCACAACTCAGTTACTAGGTAACACGATATCTCGTGGTGTGACTGCTTGTCCGACATTCAGGCCTTTGACTACCCGTAACGGCTGTGATTGATCTTAGTTAGACAACCGGGACCGACGGCTTAACGTGCTCTGCAAGGCACGGAGGGGTTTAAAGGGGTCAAAATTATGGTCACCTATTATAGACCGACCGCGCCAAGCGTAGCTTAACCTTGGCTATTACTGAGCCACGAGCCTCTCTAAAACGATTTCGTTTCGATGCCAAAGGAATTATTTGGTGTATTTTAACATTTTTATTATTTGCACTAACTTTGATAATTAAAATTGCTGGTAATCCTCAAATGAGCTAATTGAGAATCTTAATTAGAAAATCGGATTTTTGGACTAAAACTTGACTTTATAAGATTAGACAAAGTTCAACACGAGTAATCAATGTCTCACTATTTAATTAATTTAAGTATTTTGTCAGCCTAGTAATGGAAATTTTCAGTAAAATCGACTTTAGTAGTTCAACAAAAGACAAAAAGTTTTTTGTAACCTTGTGCAATAACAAAATTTGAATTATTTATTTAATCAATTAAAAATAAAATAATAATAATAAATAACCAGCCCATAACTGTCCCACTGCAGGGCAAGGGTCTCTTCTCACACAGAGAAGGCGTGAGCTAAATCACCACGCTAGCTCACGGTGGGTTGGCGATTTCAGACTACTACAGAATATAAACAATACAATTAAATAAATATCTTTAACATTTCACGAACTCGTCATACGTGTAAAACACTTGCTCGACTAGCCAGCGCCTTAAACGAATTTGAAATTTCTTGAAGCTTAGTCTTACAGCAATACTTAGTCATATGGTGCTAGAGTATGTTACTCGAAAACATATTATTATAAAACTAGTACAATTTTAATTTTAAAATCTCAATGTTATCGTTAACATACGCGTATATGTGCATAACAGTCACTGTAAGTTATTAAATAAATAGCGACCCGCCCTGGCTTCGCACGCGGTGTGAAACCGATTTTTTCCGACATATTCAATAATCATCGTCATATTACAACCAATTTACACAAAATCTTAACGTATTATATACCCAAACTTTTTGAAGGAATCACTCTGTCTACTGGTAAAAACCGTATGAAAATCCGTTTAGTAGTTGTTGAGTTTATCGCGAACAAACAGACAGGCGGCGGGGGACTTTGTTTATAATATGTAAGTGATAAATAAATAAGGTTTTTCTAATTATCGACGCGCGGTTAGTGCAGTGAGTTAGTGTAGTCGAGAGACCGTCACGTGTCGGGTTCAATACCTGCACGGACAAAAATATTTGTATGATCTACAGACAAAGTTTCTGGGTCGGGTTGCAGGTTAATGTGAGATTATATGTCTTTACCCACGATACAAGAAGAATTCCGAGAGTCGAATAAAGTTTGTTAAAAAAAAATTACATTAACTAATGGTAATCACCTGATTATTTGCAAATAAGCTAAAACATAAAGGAATGCCAATGACTACATCACTTAATAAGAAATAAAGCTATGTACTAATAATTTTACGATTGACTTCCATTACCAAAGTGGACATCGAAAATAACCCATAAAATCGACAGGTTGCTCCAGGTTGTCAACACACAATGACCCAGTTCTAAGCCCATAACTACGGTAAGGTCAACCGAGTCTCGTAAACCCAGCAGTGTCCACCAAGTTTCACAATTGTTTTTACTTAAAGGCGAGGACAGACAGAAAGCAAGGTACGTGGCACGAAGTTCTTGAATATGTCCGAATGTGCTCCGAAGATAGATAGAAGAAGATGTGTGTTAGGGTTTCTGTCTGTGTTTGTGTGTGTTTATGTGTGTGTGTGTGTGTGCGTGTGTGTGCGCGCGCACGCGTGTTTATGTGAGGTATTGTGTCAATGCGCAAGTGAGTGAAATCTTAATTATAATTCTTCATCTTCCGCGTCAACAACACAAACACTAGTCTTAAACTTGTTTAGATCAGTAAGTTGCAACTTCAACCCTTAATTTGCCACGTACAGGCTCAAAGTGTCATTAAGTTTTCTATTAGGATATTCTCAGTTTCAATCCGTTTCAGTCATCTGTATAGGGACTTAATATATAGCAATGATGTAATCATAACACAATTTTAAATGTGGAAGAAAATTCGGAGTAGTTAGTGAGGGTCGGGGTGGCTTAGTAGGAAGAGTGCCTGTAGTATATATCCGGGAGGGGCAAGTTCAAATCCTGTTCAAGATCATATTTCTCATTCCACAAAAAAAACTAAACATAAGTTTTCGTTACGCGTTTGAAAGATAACATAAAGAAAGGTTAGTTGAAATATTGTTTATAAGAGTGGTAGGACTTGGATAAACTGGAGCTGCTTGAGTTGGCAACAACCTTTACCTTAAAAAAAACAAAATAATACTTCCTCTGTACTGTTGTGTTTTTTGCTGAGCAGGGACGCCAGTGCTCTTTGAGGAAGCGATACCTATGTCTGCGTTAAGTGTGACCGTTTTTTGCCCTCTATATTGCTGGAGTAGCTATAGGCTTTTTTATCAAAAAATGGATCCATATTTGGCCGCCAACTCGGCTGATGGTAAGCGATGTTGTGGCCAAGTATGGAGCATATAGATCCAGAAGAAATCTATTAACTCTAGACTTAAATATCTCTTACAGGATCAGAAATGTGCGAGTAATAACCCTGATATTGAAATGCATGCATAGGCCACCACAGGTGACGGAGTCTGTCGTTACAATCACCGAACCATAGCCTACTGGGGTTGTAGCGAATGTAGCTGCGTTCCAGAACCCCAGTAAAGATAAGGAGGAGACCGTGTGGTTTTTGGTCGGCGTCCATGATGGATTTACCACGTTTGAAAAAAAAGGTCGGTGCCACTTTAGTAGTAAAAGAATATTGCATACTATTGCATTAATTATAGTTTTTTTTTTTATATTTTGTCGTCAGTTGTTACTGTACTCATGCAAGAATAAAGGGTTTTCTTTCATTCATTTTCTTTGAATTATATGATTCTCTTCTAGGGGTAGAGTTCAAAGGCATATGAAACGAGGCATACGTTTCTGTTCGCGCCCTAATACTCACAACTTCACCAAAGGCACCATATGGAGATAACACATTTTTTTCGCATTTTCCACAAAACTTCCACCCACTATGAACGCTATAAAAAGTTTTGCGATATATCAAGGAGTATTGGATTTGCTGTTTCTTATTATTTCGGAGTACGTTTGTTAGTAAAAGTTTTTGATTTGTTTCCCGGTTTATTAGTTCGAGTTATTTACTTTATATTGTTGTTTTTATAGCAAACCTCTAATGTAATGGAAAGTACTTTTTATTAGAGTATAGCGTTTTATTCACAGTGGCTGAGGTTGAGTGAGTGGGTGGCGTGGTACTGAAGGCGGGTTCATTAACCGCAAGGAAAATAAATATATTGGGATTTTTTCAGTTTGAATGTTTTACAATAGGATCAATGTTTTAGATTTATTCACTCACCCACATTGCTAATGGAGAAATTATTGTAAGGGCCAGTATTTTGTCCCATGAAGGGATTCTTCTTCTTATCGTATAATCTATGAACAACCTAGTGTCAGGGTTTAAACCATCCGTAGGTCTCTAACATGGCTTTACACACCATCGAGAACATCTTCTCAGGTGTACTGGTTTCCACACGATGTTTTCCTTTACCGTTTTAAGCAACTGATAATGAATTTATGATACGCACATGACTTCGAAACGTCAGTGGTGCGTGCCTTAGATTCAAGCTTGCTGTTAGCAGCACGGATTTGAAAAAAATACGGATGGGACCTTGCCTTGTCATAAGCGAAGCATAGATTACGCACACACACACGCAGCGTACTGGCGCTGAGTGGATGAGTTTTATGTATTTGTATGCGTTTAGCTTGTGTATGACAAGCGAAATTGAATGTCTAGGCATGCTTCTCACATAACGTACGCAACGTTCCGTCCGTATTTTTTTAAGATCCGTGGTTAGCACTTTATTATTTATGCTTGCGTACGGCCGCCTCACATAATATTACAGTTGTGTGTTTATATTTTATTTGTATGTCTAATTATCTGAATAAAGAGAGTATCTGAAGAACACGCGTACTACACTTGCGAACTTTGATTTGTCAGTCCAACTACTGGACTGACAAGACAGAGGTCGAAAGTTCGAATCCAAGGCACGCCCACTGACTTTAATTATCACTTGTTACGTTGAAGGAAAACATCGTGAGGAAACCAGCACACCAGACAGATGGTGTGTAAAGCCATGTCAGAGACCTGCGGGTAGTTTAAACTCTGACACTAGGTTGTTCATCAACCACACGGTAAGAAGAAGAAGACTTACGCATCATGGAATCACCGCTGGAATATTCACTTAGAAACTTGTCATTTTCAGAAGTTAAAAGTACTCTATGTTTAATTTATAAATTTTTGTAGAAAGAAAAATATAGTCGAGAGCAGGATTCATGAACCTGCACCTTCCGGATAAATACTCCAGGCGCTCTGACTACTAAGCCATCTCGACCTCCACTCGCTACCCCGAATTCTTCTTCCACATTATAATACGTATTTTGGTGACGTCATCGCTCTTCCATTCAGTCTCTATACAGGTGACTCCCCGGTCTTATCTCGTCAGGTGCCTTTGGAAGGTTCCCCCGACGGTAAAAAAAGTTACTGAAAACGGATCAAAACACCAAAAAATATAACCATTCTTGTTTCAAAAAAGCCAAGCTGATTCCACAACACTTAAAAAGTAATATCCCCAAACGTTGACCCGAATCTTAAAACAACTAATTGCGACACAAATTACTTCAAAAAAATTAACACTCCGAAAGCATGCGCCTGCCGAAAAAAGTCTTCGTTTTAAAATGTCTCCCTTGAATAAAATCAAGAGGATTTTACGGAGATGGCGAATTACCCGAAGGAAACACCAAATGAACCAAGAATACGATTATTTTGACCTGAGAGTCGCGAAAATTTATACAGAATGCGCCCCTCTTATTTAATGAGTTAAGGTGGCTTGAGACGAAAGGGCTTGTGCTTAATGAATTTGTATAAGTGAATTAGTGTCTAAGTATAGTAGTGAACTGTGTAATTATAGTGTCGGTCCGGTTGCTAAATGGACAAGAAATGGGAAAGAATTTAAGTTAATAAAAAAGTCAGCTTTTAATATATTTTTCCCGCCTCATCGTCTTTGGGTCCGCATGTCGATTTTAGAATCACTAAAATTTGAAAAAATAAAAACGAGCCTATTACCGTCACTGGACACAATTCCAACCAATCTCCTAGGAAAAACAATATCGTTCTGCCTGCACATGAAAATTAAACCCAGGACCTCCTGCTTAGTAGCTACCCCGTTGTCTACTAAATTAATGAAACAATAGTGACTATTTCTGCTTCTCAAACATTTTGTTAAGATATAATAAAAAAAAAAGTCGTCAATTTTCTTTGAATCTTCTAGTTTCACATTATATCTTTTCCGAACTCTAATGGAAAAAGCATTAGTAAATACGGCGCATCTCCGGTACATTAATATTTGAGTAAGCATTAAAACTTATAACTCATATCCATTGAATAATATGTCTTGTTTATCAAGTCTTTGGGGAACATCTTTGATCTGTATGAAGTATTTTTTTAGTATCTATATATCAAAGAAAAAATTGCCAAATAAAAGCTCTATGTATTGTTAATAATCTCCTTTTTTGATTTTATGTGGCTTATCTATACTTAATATGATTGAGCAGAGGAATTTGTTTAAAAGAACGCGTGGCGTGCCTTTCATTTTCCGTTTGATAAGTAAGATTGAGGTTTAAAAAGTATTTAGCAATCTTTTTCCATTTAATATTGTAACTTTAGAGTTTGCTAAGCATGCTTTTCAAAGATTTATCTTGAATTATTAAGGTAATTGCATTCTTTACGACATTGTATTAACTGCAAAGTTGGTCATGTCGGTTTGGTCACCTGTATAGGTACTGAATTGATATTGCAATGACGTCGCCATAAGACGTGTTAAAATATGGCAGAAGAATTCGCGGTGGTGAGCAGAGGTAGAGATGGCTTAGTAGTCAGAGCGCCTGGAGTATTTATCCGAGAGGCGCAGGTTCGAATCCTGTTCGCGACCGTATTCTTTTTTCATTTAATATTGTAACTTTAGAGTTCGCTAAGCATGCGTTAATGCTTTTCAAAGATCTTGAATTATTAAGGTAATTGCATTCTTTACGACTTTGTATTAACTGAAAAGTTGGTCGTGTCGGTTTGGTCACCTGTATAGGTACTGAATTGATTGCAATGACGTCGCCATAAGACGTGTTAAAATATGGAAGAAGAATCCGCGGTAGTGAGCAAAGGTCGAGATGGCTTAGTGGTCAGAGCGCCTGGAGTATTTATCCGGGAGGCGCAGGTTCGAATCCAGTTCGCGACCGTATTCTTTTTTCATTTAATATTGTAACTTTAGAGTTCGCTAAGCATGCGTTAATGCTTTTCAAAGATGTATCTTGAATTATTAAGGTAATTGCATTCTTTACGACATTGTATTAACTGCAAAGTTAGTCGTGTCGGTTTGGTCACCTGTATAGGTACTGAATTGATTGCAATGACGTCGCCATAAGACGTGTTAAAATATGGAAGAAGAATCCGCGGTAGTGAGCAGAGGTCGAGATGGCTTAGTGGTCAGAGCGCCTGGACTATTTATCCGGGAGGCGCAGGTTCGAATCCAGTTCGCGACCGTATTCTTTTTCCATTTAATATTGTAACTTCAAAAAGATTTTATTCAAATCCGTATAGTAGTTCCAAAGATTAGCTCGTTCAAACAAACAAAATCTTTAGCTTTATTATATCAGTATAGATATATTCTAATAAATCACGTAAATTAAGCGACATACGTTTACGGAACAAAATATTTCATAAAACACTCCTGGAACTATTTATAAATGTGTACCAGCTTTTCTTCTGACTGAACTGAAAATAGGTGTTGACGCAAAGGAAAATTTGGTTTCTTGAATCTTTGTTATCAAATATTTAATAACTAATTAAATATACTTTATTTATAAAATTGCTTACATACGGTACAAATAAGAATTTTATTAAATTTACACACTATATTGCAGACTATTCTGTTTGTTTACACATTGTAAAAAATTATACTACAAACCTAATACAAGATTATATATTAATATTAAATTAACGTTGTCACCTATATAATCAGTGACAAGTAACGCCCTCGTGGACTGTTATACTCGTAGTATGGTGGATCTATAAATGGGTATCCATCTACACGACGTCAAAGATTGCGTTTTTCGTTTGAAAAAGTTGCATAATGCACGCTCAACACGGAAATACCACAAAGTAAAGTAGAAAAAGAGCCCCGTATAAAATTACGCTCATCGCACCGCTTTGTGAACACACCCTAACACCGTCAAATGACGAAAATTAGCATATCTGTGATTCAGGTCGCCTTGCATTTGTTTATTTATTGCATAATTTGCCGTTTTCTTGTCTCCAACGAATTTCATTACTCTGTTTATGATAGTATGTCGTTTGTTGCCACATTTTTTTTCATAATGACGTCATTAGTTTTATTGTAACGCGCAGATTTTATGCTATGACGAGGGTTCTTAAGTGTTCTGTCGGCGATAGGGACGCTTAATATAGCGTTGATAAGTGTGAATAGAGATATTTAGAGTTTGGGCGGTGAGTGACGGAATTAGGTCAGTTCCCTCTCAGTAGATGTCATTAGGGTCGTCTTGGTGCTATATTTTACCGAGTTTTATCTTTCAGAATTACGATTTCTGTATTTTAACCAAAGAAAATAGTTTTATTTTAGTGTATGAAAAGGTTGCGGCTTGGGAAGCCGAAGGTATATCTATTGACTAACCCCACGGTTCCACCAGTTGTTTTTTTCTTTTTACTCGGCTCCGAATGATCCTGTAGCGAAATATTGATTAGCTTATAATCTCCCTGAAGAAATCCTCATCAAATGCAAAAATATGTAAAGTTATAATATTTAATGGAAAATGAATACGGTCGTGAGCAGGATTCTAACTTGCGCCTCCCGGATAAATACTCCAGGCGGTCTGGCGACCACTAAACCATCTTGACCTCTTGCGTACGTACCTCACGACCGTATTAATAAGTAACGACGTATGCGACTGGTGAGCATGAGGTCTTAGATTCGGTTCCCAGGGCTGTCCGGCAGTGTTATTGAATTTTTCTTTTGAGAAATTTCCAGTAGCAGCCCAGAGCTTGGAATTGTGCCCGGTATATAGCAATAGGCTCACTACCTGTAACATAGGACTTAAGGACAGCACTGATGAAATATGGGTGTAAAGCTGTATACACCTCTGCCTACCCCTTCGGGTAATACAGTCGTGATGCTATGTTATGTTAAAATACATCATTCAGGTTTCAAATATTTTGTACCCGGACACAAAAAATCTTTCTAAAGTAGTAAATTCGAATAATGTAAGATATTCTTCCGGAATCGTGTTATTTGTCGTAAGTTCAATATGGCTATTAGGACAAGGTTAAACCAAGAGTCGAGTATATATATACTCGACATTTTAGGTAGTCAGAAGCCGGAAATTAGAGTCAGGATATTGGCATTCCCCAGTAATTGAAAAGCAAAAATCAAACGGCGGCTGATTCGTGTAAAATAAATATTTGAGTCGCGTCTGGTTAAATGAGAGGGGCTCGTGGCTAAGTAACAGCCGCACAGATCGATCGATCAAGGTTAAGCCACGCTTGCCGCAGTCGGGTGACTATCATTTCGTACCCCTTCGTGCCTCAAAGAGCACGTTAGCCGTCGGCCCCGGTTGTGAAATTTAGATCTATGACAGCTGTTACGGGTAGTCAGAGGCCTGAAAGTTTCACAACCGCTCATACCACGAGATATCGTGTTACCCAGTAACTGTGTTGTGGGTCAGATAGGCAGTCGCTCCATGTAAAATACTGGTATTAAGCCGGATCCGGTTTTACTGGAAGCCGACCCCAATGTACCTAATTGGCAAAAGCACTAAGTAAACTTTATACAGGTAACCGAGCCGGTAATTCATTGAAATTCTACTTTTTAACACAGCAGCGCGTTTCGCTACCATTCGACTAATGCCGATGGCACTTATAAGGTAATCTATACAAATAAATTACAAAATGATAAAGGTTACCTGGGAATATATAAGGGTTCTAACGCACCCCATACATCTAAATCGGTTCAGGCGTTTAGAAGTTATGGTGGGTTAAAGAAACTCCCAAGTATGATACATGAACCCACGACACTCCCTTTATGGGCAGTCGTGTAAAATGAAGTGTCTGTTTATGTTTAGAAAATGAATGCCTATGAACTGCTAATACGAACAAATCTTTCAAATGAGTTAACGCATGTTAATGAACACTAAAGCTTTTATTTAATATTTGTGAAATCGGAGTAATTGAACAGAGATCGAGATGGCTTGGTGGTCAGAGCACCAGGAGTATTTAGCCGGACGCTGCTGGTTCAAATCCTACTCACGACCAAATTGTTCTTTCAACAAAAAATTATAGCTATAAAAATCCAAAAAATCGCAGTAGCAGCCCGGAGTTCGGAATTATGCCTGGAAGATGACAATAGGCTGGATGGAAGACATGTGACTTAATAACAGCATTGGTGAAATGTGGGTGTACAACTGTTTACACATCTGCGTACCCCTTCAGGAAATACAGGCGTGATGCTATGTTATGTTATAAAAACTACTTTTAACACGATAACTTAATCATAAATAACTCAGTATTAGAATTTCGTCTGTCCGTCTGTAATAAAAGAATACAAGCATGGTTTACGGTTTTCAAATATGTTGTAAGAAAGAGTAATTTTCTTAAACAAAATGGCGTCTTCGGATATAGAAAAAGACTAACATTAACATTTATATTATGCTCATTGTCTCTTTATAGATATTGAATTTGAATCCCAAACTGAAATAAAAGTCAACAATCTAAAAACACATTGTATTGGAAATCAAAAGCTTTATTTTAATGTTAGTACCTTTAATGTAGCACAGAACCCTAAAAATACGGTTATGGACATGTTAGTACGGAACCCGAATACGAATAAGAGTAATTGGTGGAGCCTTAGCTTATGGACTACTGAGAATTTATGTTTATGGACCTTACAGGCAAGGACCTAGCTGCTGGGTGAGAGGTAAAAGCTTCAATTCCTAATGAAAGAAAAGTGGTGAATGTAAATTCAGAAGCGAATGGTGTACACACTACACTACATATTTTACAATAAATAAATACATAAGCATTTTGTATATGTCGGAGATGGCAACAGTTTTATATTATTGGTGTTGCAACATCGAGCGCTACGGACGGTCGGCGACTACGGCAAGTGGAGGGCGGACGGCAGTCTCTTGCGAGCCACCGTGGCGTACGGACATCTACACTCTGACTTACCTACCTAGACCTCTGATTTCATATTGTAATACCTGCATTGTACATTGTAATATAAAGTGACTCACTACTAATAACGAACCCAAAGTAAACGTGCTCTCAGTGGCGGAGAGCCTTAATATTGGTTTTATTTACTATTACCTTTAAAGTCCTGCCAGACATAGAGACCTCCGATCCTATTCTTCAACCTTTTTCCGACATTTAATAAATTTCGTAAGGCATAATCATGTTAAATTCGACTAGTTTCGAACTCGAACGGAGTTCTTAATCATGAGCTGAGCCCACGGCGATGTCAATTGCACCCATCCATGGACAGTGAGACGAGTTTTAACACAACCTAGTTTTTTCTTAATATATAAATTATTATAAATTGAAATAGGTTTTATACTTCATGATATTATATATATCGACAATGAATTAGTGTATATAGCTGTGCAGGCTTGTTCTTAGCAACTAGTTTATATATTTTTATTACCATTAATTTATTAGTCTGTAAGCCATCTTACAAGTAAATAAATAAATACATCACCGCGGGCTACTAGTCCGAAACATGCACGTGAATGGTAATCAGTGAACAATATATATTAAATAATTATGTTTAGGTATTGACAAGCAGAAATAGGAGGCCGGTTTCAACTAATCTTAGGAAGAAAGGAAATGTTGCTTTATTAACTTTTTTAAGGTATTAAGTAGCCACCAATTCTTTTAAAAACAAACGAGTAAAGAGAACAAGTTCTCCGTCAGTTTTCCTGTCTAAATAGCTGACCACTTTCCATTAGGTAATCCATCAGCTAATATATACAGCAATCACATAAAATAACTAAAAGCATAGATACGCCATAAAAACTATTTTTATAACCCTTACCGTGCACAGCAAGATCAGCAAATATATTTGGTCAAGCTGACCAAAACAATCCCAGTAAGGATGTAGGCGATATATTTTGTTCCAATAACCTTGAGAATGTGATAAATGGGCTGACCCCGCTAGATGGATATACAATGTATTCGATTAATTATTTGTAGTTGCCTTTACGTATTTGTTACATTTCGACAGAGGGAAGGAATGTGGATAATAATAATGTCCGTATAATCTTTGGTCAAGTATTTTATGCCAAAAATTTGATCTGCAGGGTATTTACGCAATTAATTTGTTGGCAATAGCTTCCATTTTGACAGTTCGGCAATACAGTCTAAAATTTTAAAAACCTTGCAGAATATTTTTTAAGGTTACGTTTCACAAAAGAAAAAATGGGACCCTATATAAGATCACTTCGTTATACATCTGTCTTTGAAGACCCTTGTTTTCAGAAACACGTGGAGATATGAAATTAATATGAAATACGTACGGCTACGGTCCCTTGAAGCTATAAAAAGTCAGGCCTCCCTACCTTCTTTCCACTTCTCACGGTTTAGGGCTTTGTTGGGCCAATTTAAAGTGTCTAGTTTGTCCCACCATCTGGGCCTGCCGCGACGTCGTGCAACGTTTTGTGGTACCCACTCGGTTGTGAGTTTGGCCCACAACTCGTCCGACATGCGGTAGATAAGGCCGGCCCATTTCAACTTCAGTTGGGCGGCGATTTGTCCAAAACCCAAATCGCCCACAAAGTTTACTTCCTGGAAAATTACTTTATCCGTTCTAGTTGGAAAAAAAAGGTATTTGAGGATCATAAAGTACTTAGGTTTTACGATCTACTTAACCTTTCAAATAATTACCATGACCTGGGATGAATAAAACGATAAAAAAGCAATTTAGTATAAGTGAGAGTTCATTCTGTAAATTTGAATTTTATTAACTTGATTGAAGTAAGTACCTAATAAAAACTTTGGGAATACTGCTAGTAATTGCTGGAATTGAGGTATTAAATAGTTGATGTTTTTCAATTTTAATCTATTTTTACCCGACTGCCCTGGTAGCCCTAGACAGCTAATGTTTTCATACATTACAGACATGATGGTCTGAAATCGCCAACCCACAGTGAGCTAGCGTCGTGATCAATGCTCGTATCTTCTTTATATGAGAAGAGGGCCTTACCCTTCAGTGGGACAATTGTGTGCTGGTTATGTTGTGATTTGTTCAGCGAGCTAATTTGTATGGTTTATCTAGGTATGGACACATGATGAAGACATATGAAACACGTTGTGACTAAGGGAGAAACGAACCTGAATGTAGATAAATGGAGAGGAAGAGGGAAACCAAAGAAAAGGTGGATGGATTGGGTGAAGAATGATATGAATGAAAAGGGAGTGAAATATAACGTGACGACTGACACAGAAGGAAGGAAGTCAAAAACTTGGGACAATAAAAAAGTTCAGTGAAGCGATTGCTTAAACAGACATGAATCATGCGTAGGTACAGTAGGCTCAACGTCAGTGGTGACAAAAGCAGTATAAGCTAGCCTCGCATACTATTGATACTTCTTACAATGATAGGCCAGCTTAAGGTCAAAGTGTTACCATGTACGTGCGACTGTACATGATTAATGTCCAAATTTTAAATTGAAAATTGCCTCATGACTATGTGACGCAAACGTGGCTAACGATGATCGGGTGTTGGTCTTTTTTGTAGCAGCCTGGAGTTTAATAGGAATTAAAAGACGTGAAGTAACATTCCTGGAATAGTTTTCTATGAACCAAAGTTCAATATAATAAGTTACTGCGAACGGCTAACCATGTTTTAAGTCAGCATTTGGTATCGACTCAAAATTCAGTTCTCTACATATTCTCATCATCATACCCCTGCCCGTATCCCAATTTATTTGGGATCGGCGCAGCCTATATTTGGCATGCTAAACAGTTTTGGCTATGTTTTATTACCGGCCACCTGCCTGACGTCAAACCTGGGAATGCTGTTGTTGGAGATAACGCCAGTCTCCTTCTATCTAGCTATGTTACACCAAATGTTATCCATGCACCAGTGTCCGATGTTATCCTACTATCACACTCCACTCATCATCCCCTGCCCTTATCCCATTTATTTGGGGTCGGCGTATTCTTCTTCCATACATCTCTATTAGCTATCATATCGTCAATCACTTCTTTTCTAGCCATATCATCTTCAACACAATCCATCTAGAGTTGCCTCGGTATTTCTCTACTCTTATAGCCATCAACATTCACACTATTTATAATATATTGATGGGGAAATATAACATGATCAGTCCATAACTATCCCATTGCAGGGCAATTATTGTAAACCATCAAGTCCGAATGATCTCACTATGGCTACGGTTTCCTTCACGGTACGTCTGTTATGTCTTATAGTGGAAAAGTTTAAACACATTGGTTAAAACAGGAAATAATATTAGTCCAAATGAAGCTTTATTTATTTCTACAAGTAGTTCTGTATAACCCGATACACTTCTACAAAGTTCAAGGTCATTTAGAGGGAAACAAACCCCGTGACATTTGCTTGCCTCAACACCAAATACCCTATCTCAAGACATACCAGTAACAGTTAACATAGCCATGAGACTAACCCATGCATGGCACCAAATTGGGGAGCGAACGACAGAGCGAAACAAAGCAAATTTGGACGCAAAACAATAAATAAAGATTACAGTGGCGCGCTCCCACCGAAATGACCGTAAATGTACGGCTTTGAAACAAGCGGGTGAAGTTGTTTTTGATAACTCCGTAAGTATTGTATTGAAGTCAGGGATTTATACTTAGATACACGTATGGTGGCTGGTCCACATATTAAAAAAATACAGCTTTTCAGTTCAGTATAAAAAATATATAATTATTAGATAGATTCAACAAGACACCTAATGATTTGTAAAGCTTTTGCTTCTTACAATTGCAATATCGCTTAGTGAAGTTGATGCGAGGTAAAGCTTTCGTATCTTAACACTGTTTTCAGATACACAAGTAATCGGTATAAAATTCAACTAGCTGTGCCCGCGGCTTTGCTTGCGTAGAATTCAGTGAATGAAATAAATTTCGGGATAGAGGAGCTTTCTCATGGTCAATGAATTATTAAAATCGGTTCAACAAGCAAGTCTTTCCGCTTTATAATATTAGTATAGATTTGGCGGCTAGGTTGGTGCAGTGGTCGGCTACTGCAGCGTATATCGTGTGTTTGATTCCAGCACGAAACAAATATTTGTGTGAACTAGAGATAACTATTCTGAGCCTGAAAGTAAGCATGTGAGAATTGTAGCTTAAAAAATGTTATAACCATGTAATGCCCATATTTAATTCATTTTTTTAAGAAACATTGTACAAGTGTAGCTTAAATCCGCCCGTAACTAACTGAAATACCGTATCGCTGCTCGCAACAATTTTAAAGTATAATATTAAAACAGTAATAAAATAAAGCAGTGATAGCATAGTGGCATGACCGTTGGACTGGAAAGTCAAAGATCGAAAGTTCAAATCCAAGGTTCACTACTGACTTTTCGAGTCATGTGCGTATTAGAATATAAATTTCATTTGCTTAAAACGATGAAGAAAACATCGTGAGGAAACCAACACACCAGACAGATGTTCTCGATGGGCCATGTCAGAGGCCTACGGGCGGTTTAAACTCTGACACTAAAGAAAGTTTCTTCTAGGTTGTTCATCAACCAAATGAAGAAGAAGAAGTAATAAAATTCTTAACTTTGGCGTTCTGATCAGTTGGTAACTGCGAACTCAAACATTTTATCCGCAAACCCGCTAACTTTATAGCCACAACCGCATCCAAACAGTCCCTTTCTATTGTTATCATTACACTAGTAAGTTCAGAGGCCGTTTAGGCGTTTAGGCTTAATAAGGAACAATAAATATGCCGAAAAAATGGCGAAGAGGGTGTTTATTTGAGAACCATGGCCTCGGGGATGTTGGGTGAATACACTATTAAGAAAATGTTTTCGAGTTTTGAATTTTTTTTCACACAGTTGTTGACACATAAATATTTTGTTTAGGGAATTCTTAGTAGCAGCCCGGAGTCAGAAAGTTGGTGGTGTGACACCCTCGTGCTTTGGAGAGCATGTAAAGCCGTCGGTCCTGCGCCTGATCTCTCTCCGGTCGTGTCGGATTGCCGTCCCATCGGAATATGACAGTGATGGAAGAGGGAGTGCACCTGTATTTGCGCATACACTTGTGCACTATATTATCTCCTGCGTATTTGCCTAATCTCCATGGAAAGAGGCTGCCGTGATCGAAATACGGTCGGGAGGAGTATTATTAGTGTATGAGGTATTTTACTTTCACAAATTCAGATGCAGGAAGTACATAATTATACACCACAACTTTTAATGATAAAAATATTTGAAGGGCGTATTCAGTAACTAAAAAGCAACACATTTATCGAAAGAATAAATAAAAAATAAGTTGTTCAATAATTAATGAAAAAATATGAGTTTTTCTGTTATGAAATTCTCAGTAGCAGCCCGGAGTTTGGAAATGTGCCCGGTTGATGGCAATAGGCTCACCACCTATTACATGGGACTTAATAACAGCATTGGTGAAATGTGGGTGTACACAATTGTGTACACCTCTGCCTACCCCTTCTGGGAATACAGGCGTGATGCTATATTATGTTATGTTCAATAATTTTACATAAACTACTTAAATTAATTATAATAAACTACCTACTACAATATACTTAGAACTAAAAATTATAATTATACATATATATTTATATACTATAGAGCGTCGAAAAATTCATCCGCATCGCTATCAACTGGTAACGTGCCCAAAAGGCTGGCAGCATTGCCACGTTGAATGGCAATGCTGATTCTCTGTGCGAAGAATAGACCAGCCTTCAGGTCACGTGAACTGTCGACCAATCGCCTTGCAATCTCTTTAAAAAGAAGTCGAGCGCTCGGACCCCACGACCCGAGTGTTTCAACCCCAAACGGCTAAATAATTCTTAAAAAATCTGAATCTCATTTTTTTATTTGCCTAATGTTATTAACCGCTTAACATTATTGATATTTATTCGGTGAAATGTTCATAGGACTCTATTACAACCAAAATCTTGTAAAATGCAGTTATTTTGTGCTATGTCCATGTAAGTGTAAATATTCAGAGAATCCAAGAACGAATAATGCTATCAGATTTCATGTTTACCTACATAGTTAAATTTATACATATTGCAGGGAAGGCAGAGGTATACACAATTGCAGTGCTGTTACTTATTCCCATGTAGTAGGTGGTGACCCTATTGCCATCTACCGGGCACTATTCCAAACTCCGGACTGCTACTGAGAATTTCGTAACAGATAAACCCAATAACACTTTGCCCGCCGTCTGAATAAAACCCAAGACATCACGCTCAGCAGTCACGCTCGAGACCTTTAGACCAACGAAGACTTAAAATTTAATTTTTGATTTTACATTAAAAATAATTCGTTAATTAAAAGTATTGGTATATTACTGAATATAAGGCAGGTAGAGCTCATAAAAACTGTACCTAACCCAAAAAGGCTGTGCTACTTGGACGATTTTCTGCAAAGTGGTGCGTTGCTTGTACCTTGCAGAAAATCTTCTAATTAGCAGATTTTTTTGTAGTAGTGTCTTGCTAATGGTAAACAAGGTCACCAGTGCTCCTTCAGAAACCGTTGTGTTGGCAGTAGAACCAATTTTCTTGTCCCCTGTATTGCTGATTCAGCCATTTCTCTTGTGGGGTCTGTAACCTTAGAGGACCAGACGGGAAACGCCTTCTGACTAAATATCGAACAAATTTGCTCGCCACTTTTGGCGGGGGGATGAGGTAACACACAAGCACAAAAGAACTGCGAAAATAGCTCTCGTCATTAAATCAACAGTATTAAAATACATAAAAAAACTAAACACAAAAAATTGTGTTACACAGATTAAAATTGTGTACTATCATTGTAACCATACTGGTAAAAGGTACCTTTATATGATTGGGAATCATATCCAGTGGCAAGAGGGGTACGCCCGCTAAAACTACTCCAGTAATAATTCCTTCAAGTCTGTAACGCATGAGTGATACTACTAGCGTTGTAAGCATGCATTTTCCATAAATATTATCCTCATAGTCTTCAAACTGTGCCCGGAAGATGACAATAGATTTTAATCAAAAATTTATATACGTTTGACTACCAACTCACCTGATGGTAAGCGATGGTGTGGCCGAGGATGCACACCGATCCAGAAGAAATTAATAGACAATAGGTTCACTACTATCACTCATTAATGTGGGATATTGTTCGAAATAAAACCAATTGATTACTATAATGTCTTCGTTTATTATAATACTACGTTCGTCGTGTCGCGTCTAAGTCTTCCTTCCGTCCTTCCGTCGTTCTCTCCACCATTTCTATTTCCCTTCCCTCTCACACCTATCTTCATCCCGCTCACACACTCAACATTCCTTTCCATGCATCACGCTAACGTTCCATTCCCACATTCGGCCGTCCTGACATTTTGTGTGTCCTCAGACATGCTTACAAATTAACTTATAACATAATATTACAATAGGTACATTTCTACTTCTAGATATTACCCTGTATATAAAATAAAAATAGCAAGTTGAACAACTCTATCAAGCAAAACTTAAAATAAATTTAAATTTACTGAAGAATCCTTTAATGGTTTACATATACCTGTAATGGTTTACATATACCTAACTTAAATACAGTTTCTTTAACATAACAGAATAATAAAAACTATCTTAACACATTGTATTGTTAAACTAAACCGAAACACCATCACAACATTCATTCTTCCCTTTCACATCATAGTATTCAAATAGGTATTTACCTAACTGCTCAGCTAAAAATCGGATGGCCATGGTTTCATGAAATCAGCTGATGTAGTGGTTTTGTTTGGGCCTTCAGCTGTAGGGTCTGCCTTTTCTACATCATATCTGTCATTTCTCTTTACTTTGGTTACGCGATAAGTGCCTAGAAACTTAGCTTTTAGCTTCATACAAGTTCCATACTGTGTGCGCTTGATAGCAACTAAATCATTAACTTTATATCTTGTACTCTCTTTTCGTCCTTTATTGAAATTCTTACAATTTTCCTCTTGCACTTTTAATATTTGCTGCTTAGCCTTCTTTCTAAGGTCTTCTCTTTGAGATGCAAAACTATCTATCTCTTCCTTCTGTATCAAATCATAGATTTCTTTATCACCATTCTTCATTCTTACTCCTAGTAACAATTCAAACGGCGTGGTATCTATACTTCTGTGGTAAGTACTGTTAAGGGCACGCTGCACAGCACTAACATGCCGGTACCATAAAGATGGGGTTTCAATACCTAATTTGGTAAGTACAGCGATAATTGACCTGTGTACTCTCTCAACTTGACCATTCGCCCGTGGCACCCCTGTAGTAATCTTCACATGCTCAATACCTCTCTCCTGACAGTAATCACTGAAATCTTGGCTTGTGAATGCTGTACCTCTATCAGTAATTAATCTTACTGGATTTCCAAAGGTTTGTTGGTGTATCATCATCTTGTTAATGACTTCCTGTGATGTCAAACCCTTTGTTGGGAATAACCAGACAAACTTTGTAAAACCATCTACCGCTGTCAGTATGTAATTATACTGTTTCTTGGTCTCCGACATTGGTCCTATGTGATCAAGGTGTATGGTATGCAGAGGCATATCTCCTTTGTCAATAACATGTAAGTATCCCTCTTTCTTCCCCGATTTATTCATTGCCAAGAGGCAGGGTATACATGCTGAAATGAACTCTTGCACCTTTTTATCCATATTCTTGATGTAATAATTCTTATTGATTGTTTCCAATGTCTTCTTTACTGAAAAATGACCATTAGAATGAGCATTTTCAATAATTGCCAATTCCATGCTCTTTGGCACAACTAATAGCTTGTCATCACCTTTATAAAGCAAGCCATTGTCAATCCAATAGTCTTGGTAAGGTCTTTCTTTAACAATTGTAATAATGGCTTTCAGAGCCTCATCATTTTCCTGAGCTATCCGTAGATTGTCATGTATTTTTGTTACTACTCCAGCATATGGGTAGCGACTCAACGCATCAACATGTCGCATCTGAGTCCCTGCTCTATGCTCAATCTGAAAATCGAATTCTTGCAACATCATAGCCCATCGTGCCACTTTAGGGGTTAAGTCTTTTTTCTTGAGTGTTAATTCAAATGCTTTGCAATCAGTAACAATCTTAAATCTTATGCCAAATAAATAATGTCGGAATTTCTTCACTCCCAAAATGACCGCCATAGCTTCTAATTCATAACTAGAATATTTTTCTTCAATTTCACTAGTTTTACGGCTCATATAATAAATAGGATGTAACTCACCCTTTTCGTCTTTCTGCATGAGTATTGCAGCTAATGCATGACTCGATGCATCTGTGTGCAGTTCAGTCTCAAAGCGTGGGTTATATATTTTTAGTACAGGATTACTTGTCAACTTCTGCTTAAGATTGTGGAATGCTTCTCTTTCTCTTTGACCAAATATAAAGGGAACGCCTTTCTTCAATAGGGTGGTCAATCGACTGCAAATGAGCGCAAAGTTCTGTATATATTTTCTAAAATATGAAGATAAGCCTACAAAGCTCTGTACCTGTTTTATTGTGTGAGGTGCAGGAAACTTCATAACTGCTTCAATTTTTTCTGCTGAGGGTCGTACTTCACCATTTTCAATCCTGTGGCCTAGGAATGTAACACTCTTTGCTATTAGTTCAGCCTTCTTCCAATTAATCTGGAGGCCATACTGAGATGCAACTTTCAGAACTTCTTCTAGTCGTTCCAAGGCTTCCTTCTCATTTCCTGCTGAGATCAAAATGTCATCGATAAAAATCATTACCCAGCCTTTTGCAATTAGTTCTCTAAAGATTATAGTGATAAACCTCATGAAATAATTAGGGCAGATTGATAAACCAAAAGGAGCTCGAACAAATTCAAATTGTCCATGATGGGTTACAAAAGCAGTATACTTTATGGATTCTTCACAAATCCTCAAATGAAAAAATCCATCCTTCAGGTCCAATACACTGAACACTCTTGCATCACATAACTTATCAATATAATCATCAATGAGTGGAAGTGGGAACTCATCTTTTACTAATTTCTGGTTTAATTTTCTATAGTCTATGCAAATTCTTAAAGAACCACATTTCTTACGTACAAGAACTAAAGGACTAGAGTACTCAGAATAACTTACACGAATGATTCCTTTTTCCAACCACTCATCTATTTGTTTCTCAACTTCCGATTGCTCCATGAGTGAGATTCGTCTTGGGTTAAACCTCACAGGCACATCATCCTTTACAATAATTTTCATCTGGATAGGGGCTTCTTTAACCTGTTGGGGATGGTAGTTACTTACCAACTGCTGCACATCTTTCCTCATAGCTGGATCCAGTATGTGACCTAAAAATGGAACATCATTCATCATATCACAATTAGACATTAAACATCCCAACCATTCCTCATCTTTGGGCGTCAACCACACAGAACAATCTTTCATAAACATGACGGTGTTTCTTAAAAACTCACTACCTAGTATAACCTCAAATGGCATAGTGTCCTTAGAAATTATATAAAACGTAACTCCAGCGTATTCACACCCGTCAATCATGATTTTAAATGTCACTGCACCGTGAGATAGCACCTTGGAGGAACCTAACCCGGTCAACGTAATGTTCGTGTTTGTATCACAATCTGTCACACCAAGTTTATTGTAGAACGCGTCGGACATCAAATTCACATCGCAGCCTGAATCTACAAGTGCCGTCGCCGTTATACCGTAGAAGATCACCTTTTTCATAGGTTTTCGTGGTCGCGTAGAACTATCGTGTTGTTTGTTGACATCGTATACATCAACGTTACTTATTTCACTGTCTGTGACAGATCCGCTATTTTTGCTATCTGACGTCAGCTTATTGCTCCGACCAATCGTATTAGTCTCACTGTCAGTTCCGCCAATATTAGGATATCGCATTTCCCTTCGTGATAACTTCGTTTTGTTGGCAGCCAACGCAACATAAGCTCCTCCTTCAGTATGGTTGCTGGTGGCGCCGTCTTGTGCCGAGTTGAAGTAAACTTGCTTCGTGCTCGGACCTTCGTTCGGCGGTTTCCGTTGTTGCTCGGAAGCCCCGCCCCCTTTTCGATGCTGTTCATGTCCGCCGATCGAGCCCGATGTTTGCCGAACCGCACTTATTTTCTTAGCAGCGCCGGTTCCTTGTCCGCCATCTTGGGTACAATGCCGGCCAATATGCCCAAACTGATTGCACCTAAAGCATTTTATACCATTAGTACAAGCAGCAGCTACGTGATTATTCTCACCGCAGTTATAGCATCGTTTGCTTAAGCTGGCTTCGGGTTTTTGCGACGTATATGATGATCTCTGTGCAGCCGACTGCGCCTTCTTCATGCTTTCGTAGATAGCTATTTTTTCTTTCAGGGCAGAGTAGCTCGTTGCACCAAATAAAATAGTCTTATTCACAGGATTATCGACTATTCCATCTACAATATACTGGATCGCCACATAGTCTGGAAATCTAGCACGCTTGCCTAATTCTTTCATGGTGAGCATATACTGGTAGTATGTTTCTCCACGCCCTTTCTTACGTGACGACATAATTTCATGCATTTCTTTAACGTTGACTGCTTCTGGAAACTCTTTCTGCAGTGCTGCCTTCAGGTCGTCGTACGTTTTATGCATTTTTTCGGAGCGTAACCACAACGCTGCCGTACCAGTCAACGATCTACGCGCCATAATCAACCGCTGATGGTCTGTCCATCCAAAAATCTCGGCGTTCTCTTCGATATCGAGCGCCCATTTCACCGAGGAATACGTCTTATCATCCCCGCTGATTTGAAAAATACTCCCATCTCCCATTCCAAACATTATGCCAGCCCCGTTCTTCTCCTCTGCCATCGCGTCTTCACCGTCTTTTCGTCGTCCTCGTGTATAATGTATGAAATGTAGGTACCTCGTGTGCTGCAGACCAACCTCGTGGCGTCGGTGTCGTCTTGAGTTGATTTTCACGTTTTCCGTTATTATTTCGAACAATCCCGGAAGAGCCACCAAGATTGTGGGATATTGTTCGAAATAAAACCAATTGATTACTATAATGTCTTCGTTTATTATAATACTACGTTCGTCGTGTCGCGTCTAAGTCTTCCTTCCGTCCTTCCGTCGTTCTCTCCACCATTTCTATTTCCCTTCCCTCTCACACCTATCTTCATCGCGCTCACACACTCAACATTCCTTTCCATGCATCACGCTAACGTTCCATTCCCACATTAATGGCAGTGCTGGAACTGGACTCCTTTGTCTAAACCTTCGGGGAATACAGGCATGATGCTATGTCAAGTTAATCTTCTATAATAGTTATTATAATTTTAATTGAATAGTAATAACGAACCTAAATATTGAATCAATTCCAATTTAGACTCGTATTACGCAACATGTTTAACCGCATTTAGAAAATTATGTAACCAATGTTTTGTTTATTAGTAGAATATAGTTGGTTTCAATTAAAAAGTATATATATATTTAAGTGAACATGGATGGCCAAATCTGAAACTGTAAGGAGTAGCGAATAGTTAATAATATTCCCCGAAGGGGTTGGCCGAAGCGTACATTATTTAGACACCCACATTTCACCAATTCTGTTATTAAGTCCCATGTAATAGGTGGTGAGCTTATTGCCATCTATCGGACACAATTTCTAACAGAAAAAACGAATAACACTTTTCCGACCCATTTTGATACCCAGGTATTGAGCCCAGTATCTCATGCTCAGCAGTCGCATTTCAAACAAATATACCAACGAAGCAGTTCCACTATTACCCTGCTGGTAAGTCGCCAACCACACGGAACAAAGAGAGTGAGGATGAATTCGTATAAGAAGTTCACGAACAGAAATACCTTAAGCTTTATGCACATTAACTGGCACGGATACGAGGGACGTGTGCAGAATACAGTGGGATATAAACCGATGTGTGTAAATAGCCGTATTCGGGAGCGTAATAATAATTTATTGTAATGTTTATTTTGGCTTAACTAACTGGACCAGTTGGTAGTTTCGTTAGTTGGCTAATTGATTTTTATTTTTATGAGGTCACTAGCTATGCCCCCGAGTCCGTTTGGGACTTGGACGATCACATTTTGCAGGCTAGTTGTAATAACCAGTAGATAGTGGCAGTAATAGTTTTTTTTTTATTCATATCTATCTTGCAAGATATTGAAATGGTATTAAATAGATCTATATTAGATAGAAGTCCATTACAATGGATGCAAATAAATACAATATCATGCTATTACCACCTTGGTGGTGGACACTACACGGTCTAACAGCTCCTGATGATACCCCGTGGAGAGTGAAACACGTGTAAAGTAGTTGATGGTAGCTGCAATTTTTCCATCGCTGGCGTATTTGCATATTCATATTCTTTATTTTGTAAAGAAACAAGAATCATTATAGACCCTGTAGGGCACAACAAATATTTAGAGAGGGGAGGACGTATTTTTATTATATTAACATTTATAGACTTAAAATAAATTAAATTCAAAATTTAATTTATGAAATTATTATAACTATATTATAGTAGAAATTATTTATATATTAGCTTTTAAAGTTACAATATTAAATGGAAAAAGATTCGCTAAGCATGAGTTAATGCTTTTCAAAGATTTATCTTGAATATTAGCTTTTATTAGAAATAATACTATTATTAATTTTTATTATTATTGTTATATCGAGGTTTTATATTTGCTGACAGGCGGGCTGTGCATAATTAATTGCATGACTACCCTCAATATTGTGTTTATTTGCATCGATATTGTAATGCTGCTTTATAACTACGACACAAGAAACAAAAGATAAGAATCTTTCCTTCACTGGTACAGCTAAGAGACTACCAGCCAAACAAGAGTTGTTCAATCCACCCTTAGGCCACTCACTTGGCTTAGCAACCGCTATTAACCAATAACAACCGGATAAAAGGATAAAAATCAAACATCCCATACGTGTTATATCTATACCCATGGGCTAAGTCTTTGACATACATACGAGATACCCCAAACTTCCCCTAAGCTAGGGGAAAATGGGAAATAATAGTAATTATTGTGTGAATCTACGTAATGTTCGAGGAAGTATCTAAACTATATCTATTTGTGTAAATTGTATCAATTGTTTACTTGTAGAATAAGTTAGTTTGTTTGTTTCGATTCATTCATAAACATACAATTATATTATCACATAGTATAACATAGCATCACGCCCGTATTCCCCGAAGGGGTAGGCAGAGATGTACACATTCGCTCACCCACATTTCACCAATGCTGTTATTAAGTCCCATGTGGTGTGGTCCCAGGTGGTGAGCCTATTGCCATCTACCAGGCACAATTCCAAACAAAAACTCAATAACACTTTGCCCGACCTGGGAATCGAACCCAAGACCTCATGCTCAGCAGTCGCGCTTGGGAACACTAGACCAACGAGACAGTATATTATCAGAATAATATTATACCTACACCTATAAAATAATAGTGCTTAATGAAACAAGTGAACAAAGTGAGTCATTACAGTTAAGACTGGATCAAATTCCTTGCTGAGATTAAAAAAATATGTAAAGGTGAATTAATCTGCTTGTTTAAATAACCGCACTAGTGCAATAATGTAAAGAAACAGTTAATAAGTCCGCAGTGCGTATTTGTAATATTATTAGAATACGGAAAACTAAACTCACACAAACAATTATACGATTTCCGATTGCTTGTTTAGATTACCGCACTAGTGCGATAATGTTAAGAAAAAGTTCACGTGCGTAATAAGCTGCATTATGAACCTAAACGTGGTGCGGATTTGTTATACTATTAGGATACGAAAAACTAAACCCACACAGAAAAAAAATACGATTTTCGATTGATCAATTACCGAGTAAATTTCCACCAAACTCAGGTGTATCACTAGTATGCAGTAAAAGGAAAATCTCTTTACAGATGATAGAATGATAGCTAATAGTAGATACGTGTACGAAATACGGAGTACATCCTAAACCCAATGATCCAAGTTTTACTTCCGAGGTTAATATTTGTACGACATTTAGAAGTAAGTAAGAAACTGCCTCACTAGTCTAGTTGACAGAAGCGCGGCTACTACGCGTCTTGGGTTCGATTTCCGGTTAAGACAGTGTTATTGAGTTTTAATATTAGGGAGTTCTTGGTAGTAGCCAGATGTTATGAATTCATGCCTTATTCATCCTCGGCCACAACGTCGTTTACCAACAGACAAGTTGGAGGCATTTGGCAAAAACGCGCGCGAAAAAACCAATCGCCACAAAAAAATAAATGAAAAAATGGGCTTAAAATCATCAGATCTTAAAAGCAGATGGGTGTAGACATCTCAACTATACTATATATATAATACGCTTCTGTAATACGTGAAGAGAATTAAGCATAATGCGAGCACGGATAGGTGTAAGAATTGGCATTTTTTTTATTTTTATTTGTGGCTTTAATGTCACAGGGACCTGAAGAGATCCATTGTGATCAAGAATAAAGAATTGGCATAGTTAAAGTTTGAATGCAGAAGAAGTCTAGATCGCATAAATTTAATATTACATAAAAAAAAATACGCTCGAATTCGACCACTGGGCAATCACTAGTATTCATTTATTTTGTACTAGGGCTCCGTTCAGGCTTCGCACGGTTCTAACGTATAATGCAATATATAGAAGAATTGATGACTTTTTTTTTTAATTTTCATACATTCATTTATAATTTATATTACAAATATTTACTTTTATACAAACCATACCCGGACACTAACGAACACAAAAAACAATTTATTTTAATCTTTTTGAGGCAGCCGAGAAAGCGGCACGTAATTCGTTTTTATATACGTAAGTAGATAACAATTATAACTCTTATTTTCACTAAAACAGACACAATATTGCACCTATAAACGACATTCCGTGACCGCGAGATCCGCTCGTACATGCACTACGATACATTATTTCGATCCGTATATACTTTCACATATGCATTTTTACGAATACTTTATCTTAAGGCGTGTTTCTATGTCATGTTTTTTTTTATCAATGTACGTTGTCGTCTCTATTTGTTATTTCTAAGTCTTTGTTGTCATACAAAGCGTAAAGTAATATCTTATGATTTAACCATTTATCTTTTTTTTTCTTGCGACTTTTTCAATGTCATATGTACTTTCTTAGTTCATCTAAGACATCACAGACATACGGTGAAGCAAAACATCGTGAGGAAACCTGGACTTGGTAGTCTGAAATCGCCAACCCGCAGTGAGCTAGCGTGGTGATTAAGCTCGTGCCTTCTCTGTATGAGAAGAGGCCCTTGCCCTGCAGTGGGACAGTTATAGGCTGGTTATTATTATTATTATGCATTGCAGCCATATTGTATATTGCGATATACTTGCGCAAATCTATACTTCCAACGCAAGTTTATAATTACCTATCTGTATAGGAAAAGGTTTTTAGACTCGTACAAGTATGAAATAGTTTAATTTTTTTATTGGAAGACTTGCGCAAATTAATGTTTGCATTTTTAAATTTAAGTTTACTAAACGTGTGTGGTATGTGCGCTATCGGTTGTGTACCTAGCCTTTTTTTATTTTATATGTAGTTTCCATTTCAGCGTTATATTTCATAGTGAAATATTTGTTGATTTTAGTTAATCGTATGCTGCTATCATATATACAACGTACATAGCATCACGCCATATTTCCTGAAATGGTAGACAGATATTTATGTGTTCAGGTGTACACTCACTCATATTTCACCAATGATGTCATTAAGTGTAATGTAATAGGAGGTGAGCCTATTGCCATCTTACATACAGCATAGCATCACGCCTGTATTCCCCGAAGGGATAGGCAGAGGTGTACACAGTTGTACACCCACATTCCACCAATGCTATTATTAAGTCCTATTGCCATCTACCGGGCACAATTCTAAACTCCGGGCTGCTACTGAGAATGTTCTATCAGAAAAACGGGTTTAGTGTTTTAGTTGTCCGTAGCGCGACTGCTGAGCAGGAGGTCTCCGGTTCGATTCCCGGGTCGGGCAAAGTGTTATTGAGTTTTCTGTTAGGAAATTCTCAGTAGCAGCCCGGAGTTTGGAAGCGTGCTCGGTTGATGGCAATAGGCTCACCACCTATTACATGGGACGTAATAACAGCATTGGTGAAATGTGGGTGTACAATTGTGTACACTTCTGCCTGGCCCTTCGGGAAATATAGGCGTGAAGCTATGATGCTATGTTATATTTTTTCACGGTAATGTAGCAACGTATACAAACAAATAAAAATATTAAAAAAATACATGCATTTACACTATTGATGGAGTGCAAATATGGCGTTGCGACTAATACGTTACTGACCTTTTTACAGGTCTCTTTGGAGGACAGCACAAATAAGGTCAATGTATATATTTCTAGGACACTTCCTAGCATGTCCACATAAATACCTTTTGTTAATTGTCTTTCATTCATCCTCTCACATGACAAAACCAAATAAAGTTTTGTCATTACAATTAAAATTAAAAGAAGACTTCTAATTTTAAATATATATATGAACATGACACAATACCTTTGGTACTACATGCACTTTCACGACTCGCTATCTTAGCAAAAAGCAATCTTTTTGGTACCGTATTCCACTGAAATGCGATACCCGAAACATCCATTTGAATATTTTTACAATTCTTTACTAAAATGTTAGTGGAATTCGATAAATCACGAAAGAAGATGTTCCTTAAAATTTATTGCCCGTTTTTTTATACTTTTAAATCTTTGTTTATCAGTTTATCGGCGATTTTGAGCCTAGGGGCACGCAGTATTCGATTTGTGGATTTTATTAGAGTTATTCATTTTTGGATAGAAAAATATGATTACGAACAGGATTTGCACCTTCATCTTTTGTGAAAGATGAAGGTGCAAATTGCGTCAACTAAGCTGTCGCAATCTGTGTTAGCTATGTTAAATTCTTTGACCACCTATTAACAATAATTTTATTTTAAGTACCTAGTCGTATCGCAACCTTACAAAATGTAAAATAAAAAGGGGTTTATGTCCAATTGATTTCTTTGAACATCGCTCCTCAAGCTGTAGGATTTTATTTTATTGACTTGATTAAACATAAAAAACAGACATTAAAAGAGCTCCAAACGTGAATCAACATCATTATATCGATAAAATAAATAAATACCTAATATAGTTTCAAATCTGTAAAAATTAAATTATAATTTATACGTACATTAATAAAAAAACGATTATTAACTTCCGTTTGCAGTAGAAGAATTGACCGTGACGTAGGCCTTTGCCGAACTGTGCCATAGTTTTTTCCAATTACATTGGGGTCGGCTTCCAGTCAAACCAAATGCAGCTTAATACCAGTATTTAACATGGAGCGACTGCCTATCTCACCTCCACAACCCAGTTACTGGGTAATACGATATCTCGTGGTATGACTGGTTGTTAGAATTCAGAACTCTGACTATCCGTAAGAGATGTCATTGATCTTAATTTGACAACCGGGACCGACGGCTTTACGTTTTGTCC
Source organism: Xylocampa areola (assembly GCA_935421205.1). NCBI lineage: Eukaryota > Metazoa > Arthropoda > Insecta > Lepidoptera > Noctuidae > Xylocampa > Xylocampa areola. The sequence goes on from OW285223.1 coordinate 9,940,828, forward strand.
GAGGCACGGAGTGGGCTTGATATGAAATTATGGTCACCCATCCACAAATCGAACGCGGCAAGCGCACCTTAGCCTCTACCGATCGATTTGTGCGGCTGTTACTTAGCCACGAGCCCCTCAACTCCTCTTACAGTAAACTAACCTATGAGAAAAATGTATACAATATACTTATAAAAAAGCGTGAAAAAGGAAAAAAAAAAGTAAACATATCCGAAAAAAAAAACAAGAGCTGTCTTTACCTACATTATTACAATTAAACTAAAAAGAATCCTTATCAAAACTTTTGCTGAAAGGAACCACAATCCAAACCGTAATTTTTGTATATATTTTTCAAAAGCGTTGATACAATTTCGATAAAATTTATATAGAACTACCTCTGAAGTATTATATGACAAATCAAACAAAAAAAAAACATTAAAATCCATTCATAATTGGCGGAATAATAGCGTCACACCGTACAAAAAAAAAACACTCACAGTCGAATTGAGAACCACTTCCTTTTTGAAGTCGGTTAAAAATAAAATAGGTATCTATCAGCTGTCAGGACGATAAAATAACCCATCGCGATACATGAGTGTGGGTGGGTAATAATTTTCAACTCCCGCGAGGTAAAAACAAACATCAATTTCAACCGCTACCGGGAAACGTTAGTAATTAATTGTACCCTGTGTGAAAGTCCATGAAAGCAATAGGTATTTACACACCTGTAGATAAAAGAGACGAGGCGAGTAATAAATAAACATATATCTGAAAGAAAGTGTTAATCGTTCCAACCTTTGATCTATAATAAACGTTTTATTACGAGGCTGTCTGTCGGGACCGGTCAACTCTTAACTGCTTTGGTTTGGTTATATACGTAATTGTTCCTATCGATTTCCTTTATTATTCTTCACCATAACCTGCATTATACTCATATCAGTTACTTTTTTATTGATAAATTCGTTTATTTTAAAAAGAGTGTTTATGGAGTTTCTTGCCGGTTCTTCTCCATAAGATCAACGCCTTAGAACCGTACACCTAGCTTTGACTTTTCATAAGTGCCTTTATATGGTCTATTTGAAATAAAAAATCCAATTTGAATTTAATTTCAATTTCAATATAAATATAAATATAATATAAATATAATAAAATATTTGAGTAACATATTGTGTTGGATTATATATATAAATATCAAGCTCTATTTATTAGTAGACAAGGTTTGATGAACATTATTTTCAGGAGTCTAATAGTATATGTAGCGACCTATTGGCCTAGGATTACATAAAAATGTTAGAATTCAGTTTATTGCCTCCTAAGAAGAAGAAATCTAATTGATAAATATTGTAAGCACCAACAACATAACTAGCAATAACTTAAACCCTATCCAAATCGGATCAGTAGTTTTGGAGAAAATCTCGGACATACAAATATCCATATAGATGCGTCGAATAGAGAACCTCCTTTTTAAAGTCAGTAAAAAAGAAAATAACTACTTTCAACGACAAAAAGTATTTTCTAGAACAAAATAATAATTACAGCAATGAGTTCGTCTATTTTTGAGCCAAAGTCGAAGACTGAAGCCAGTCTGTCGGTAACAATGAGGCTGGGAAGTGGCTCTCTAGTATGCTCACAATGATATAAATAAACTGGAAGCGAAAACTGGACTATTTATTGGTTTAGTAGATAAGGGTAAAAAGACGAAGGGAAAGAAGGTCTTTTCACAATCAATCTGCCTAGCCTTTTCTCAAGTATATTGGGGCCAGCTGCCATTCTAACCGGATGAAGCATAATACCAGTACCCAGAGCTACTGTCTCTCTGACTAACTAGTTGCTGGGTAACACGATATCTCGTGGTAAGACTGGTTGACTTCATTTTGATAACTGGGACCGACGGTTTAACGTACTCTCCAAGGTAGAAGATTGTTCAATATGATATGATGTTCACCTATCCAGAGACCGCATGTAGCAAGCGCAGCTTAGCCTCGATCGATCAACCTGTGCGGCTTTTACTTCGCCACGAGCCCTTCGTCTTTTCACAATCTTTGTATGTATTTTTTAATCAAATGTAATTTTTATGTAATTTCTAAAATAAGCTTTTCTTAGCCTTAGTTAGCGGTTACAGAGTGTGTAGTGGAGCATAGTTTTGCTGGGTTAAAAAATTCTGAGCAGCAGTAACAGCAGCTCGACCTTTTAGATCAATAACATGGGAGACAGTAACAGTATTATTTGTGAAATGTTGGTGTATAATATGTATACCTTTGCCATAAAATTTGGGGGAATATGCTCGCAAAATAGTAACTATAAATTTCCAATTAGATCAAGTAATTTTTAGAATTGTTACACTGTCCTATCCAGCATGTTTACATCTCGAGTCGTCCCTGAAGAGGGGCACTAAGTGAAGTCCAAGCGCTCTCAAGATCCGGCTCCGTTTTAAATTTAGAAAATGTTGAATGCCACATTCCGTTGCAAATCAAATAAGAACGCCTTTGACAACAGATCCGTGTTACAAATGGTTTAGTCTTGTTTGAAATGGATTGAGCTTAGTTCATTTAGTTTTGATCCCTAAGGTTGCTGATTTTAACAATTTGTATCTTAGTTTAGTTTTTTTGTGCCTCGTTGCCGCCGGTTATCAATCGGATACTCGCAAATCTATTTAGGTCATAGTTGAAGTCGGGACATTCTCTGAGAGAACTAGTTGTAATATTTTCCCCTTGCCACCTACATCAGGTTGAAACAACCTGGGCTTAGTTCAAGCCTTAGGCCTCTAGGCCTCTTTGCCCTATTCTTTCCAGGGCAGGCTCTGTTAGGACTCGGGTATTCCTATCCACCACCCGATACTCGGCGTTGTCAGCTCTTTTAGCACCACTAGGAAGACACGTGCAGAGTTGTAAAAGGTGTTTCCTGCGTGTGAGCGAATTTAACCGCCACACATGCATACATAGTTGTGTAGCGGACTCAAAAGTTATAACTTATTGTGCAATGAAAAATACAGGCTTGACCAGGATTTCAACCAGGCGCTCCAGTAGAATAATTGTGGCGTTCTAACTCTTGTAACTATCCTGGAGTTTTCTGGGGGTTCTGGTTCAAATCCTGCTCACTACCTTATAATTCTTTGCACAAACATTTATAACTCTATAGTATACACAAAAAACCAATATTGCCAAAAATTGTGTTAAAATAACGTGATAAACCTTTGACATCGGTTCCTATAATAAAACCTTTGGCCTCAGTTCAAATATATTGAGTGTTGTTTATGAAGATTAAAAGGGTTGAGTGTTACGGTTAACGGGTTGAAAGGAAATTATTTATTTGGGTTTTCGAGTTTGAGTTCATATTATGTTTGTACTTTGTACATATGAGAGGGTCAATGTTGTGGTCATTAAATTCAACTGAAATTATAATATTTTTAAAACGTATTACACACTAGCTTCTGCTGGCGATTTCGTCTGCTTGGAGTCAGAATTGGGTTTAGATAGAATAAAAAACTGTGTGACAAATTTCATCCAAAACCGTTGAGTAGTTATTGCATGAAAGAGTTAAAAAAATTCATCCATCAGCACAAATGTTGCATTTATAATATTAGAAGAATAGCAAGTAGAATTGCCTGTATTAGATCTTAAAAATATTGGAATTATCAAACATAAAATTATAAATCAGTATTTAAGACCTGTCACAAAAATATTATATTTAAATGCTTTAAAGAATTTATTTAAATATGCTTGTATCAGTAAAGCTCAATCTCAAAGGACCAAAAAGTATAATTGTATTTGATTTAGGCAAATTATATTATTTTAGAAATATTTTGTTAACGCTTCTTTTAATAAGCTGTATCAAACATCAAAGTTGAATAATGAACGTTAATATTATTTTTGATATATGTATTTTTTTTTCTAAATAAAAGTCCTTGTTTTTTTTAAGACAATATTGGATCTTGTTGCATCACAATGAAATTTTTGCGGTATATATTTTAGCAAACTAAAATCTTTAACTAGATAAAATTAATGAAGAAATTAAAAAGCACGCCTGCCATGTGGGAATTACATTTTTTATTTCACAACTTTTTGTTTACCATAGCCACCCACATAAAAAATATTTTTTAAATCATACTAGCCTAGTTTACATGCGACAATGTAAGGATTCTAACGATACGGCATACATCTAAATCAGTTCAGGCGTTTAGAAGTTATGTTGGAATAAAGAAACTCACAAACATACATACATACATACATCAACCCTAAAAACATAACACTCATTTTTTTGGGCAGTGTTTGAGTGCCAAGCTCCAGTTGTGTAGCTGGTGGTCTCGGCTGGTAAAATGAAACTCTGGGTTTCTTAAGAAGACTGTATTGCGTAAATATATAGGTTGCTAGTACGAAGACGGCCGATGCGTGCGTTCCGTTCAGTTGCAAGAGCCCGAGCAAGTGCCCGTGCAGTGTTCGTGCGCCGCTAGGTGGGGGCCGTTCTCAAAGTGGTCAAACCGGTCCGGCGCGGGGGGCCGGTTGCCGCGGCCGCGATGTTGTGTCAGGAACAGGCAGTCATGTAAAAAATTGGTTATCATACATTAACAGTAGTTCTAGTATTACTTCAGGTCATGAATCAAACCTGCAACCCATGATGATGATACTAGACGATCTTGAAATCAGAGGAAATAAGGACCAATGCTGAATTTGTGACGAAGGACCAAAAAAAGATACTTGGAAATGTGTTTTACAAATAAAATCTAGCAATTGTACTTACAAAGTAATTCTCAGACAGTATTTTACTGCCAAGCTATTTATCTAGGTGAATTCTTTTAGAAACTATTCAATTTAGAAAACGAGCGGACTATTCCAAATTAAATTACAGGCGAAGGTAAAAAATAACGTTAAGTATCACTTTGGTAAATTCTTTAAAGATATTTTCTGCGATAATTTGTTACTCAATAATTTAACAAAACACAGCGTCACGCCTATATACCCCGAAGGGGTAGGCAGAGGTGTACACTGTACATAGTTTTACAGCAACGTTTGACCAATGCTGTTATTAAGTCTCATGACGGTGAGCCTATTGCCGGGGCACAATTCCTAACTTCGACCTACTACTATGAATTTCTGAACAGAATAACTAAATACTTTGCCCTTAGATAGTCTGATTCTGATTGCCTCGTTGTTCTAGTGGTCTCAAGCGCGAGGTCTCGGGTTCGATTCCCGGGTCGGGCAAAGTATTATTGAGTTCTTTTGTTAGGAAATTTTCAGTAGCAGCCCGGAGTTTAGAATTATACCCGATAGACGGCAATAGGCTTACCACCTATTACATGGAACTTAATAAAAGCATTGGTGAAATGTGGATGTACAACTGTGTAGATCTCTACCTACCCCTTCGGGAATATAGGCGTGATGCTTATTACTTTACCCAACCGACCCGAAAATCGAAATCACAAAACCTAAGGCTTAGCCAACGCGCTTCTATCAGACCACTAAAACTGTCTTGTAACTGTTAATTATAGAAGATTGACGACAAATGGGTTATGACTATAATACTGATTGATGGATTGATGTTTCTCCATTACATTGTAAAAGCCGCTGGGAATACCTGTATGAGGGACGTATTAGATCGAGGAAGAGAAAACAAAGGCTGGCAGAAATCCGGCCAATAGCAAGTCAGATCGACTTACGAATTTTTGAGTTGTTTTTATGGTGACGCCATTTTTATAGGGACTGAACAGATACCGATAACTTCACCGAATGTGGAAGAATTCGGGGTCGTAAGCAGAGGTCGAAATGGTTAAGTTGCTCATATGTCATCATCATCATCATCATCATCCCGTCCTTATCCCAATTTATTTGGGGTCGGGGCAGCATATCTAGCATGCTGCTAAAGTTAACTGTCAACATATTATGTACTTACAAATTGTTATGCTAAGTGCGGCCGGATATTTAATAATATTCCTGATGTAATGAAAAACAACGTATGTTTGTAAATTTCGTAGAAAACTTAAACTTTGACTGATAGATTTGTCTTTCTATTCTATTGATGATTTTATGTTTTAAACATGGTCTCTCGAATAGTAATATACATTAAAAAAAGTATTACATAACTCTTTAAAATGTAAAATTGTAAGTTTCATATTTATAGTGTTTACTTAATGACATTAATAGTTTAACTTAATGAAATCTCATATGACTTAGTGACATTATCAATATTTTGGTTTAATTATGTTAAGAATTTTCATGTCGCGCTGCGGCAAAATGTACATAACACATAACATAGCATCATTCCCCGAAGGGGTAGGCAGAAGAGTACACAATTGTACACCCACATTTCACCAATGCTGTTATTAAGTCCCATGTAATAGGTGGTGAGCCTATTGCCATCAACCGGGCACAATTCCAAACTCCGAACTGTTACTGAGAATTTCCTAACAGAAAAACTCAATAACACTTTACTCGACCCGGGAATCGAACCGGAGACCTCAGAGGTACCAGTCCTGTTCGTGTGTATTATTATTTAATGTTTCCATATATATTCCATTCTATATAACGTGTATAAAAAAAGGATTTGTTAGATTTTCTAGAATCTAGAATTGTTCCACTATTTACACGTAGCAGTAAATCCCCGATACGTCCAACATTTTTCCACTACCAGTTTCTTAATTGTGGAAGCAAAAGCTCGGAACAATAAGTTTTTTTTTTTTATTTCTTGCTACTGCTATTAATGTTACCAATAGTCTTTGGTAAGCGGCTTAATGGGGTATTAAATCAGTGTACGACGCGATTGCGGGAAATTAATTATTTTCCTGCTTTGTTATTAGAATTTTATATTGGTGGATGGTAATATGTGTTGGAGAGGCTATAATTGGGTCTCCATGTGATTGTCTCAGTGCGAGGTCATAGTCTTTTCTGGAACAGAGGTGGAACTAGTAATGATCACATTCGTTCATTACTTTTCAAAGGCTATACCTACCGTATTTTTGGATACTAAATACTTATATGTAGCTTTAAAAGCTTTTTGAGTTACAATTGAAATTGGTTTTTATGAAAATCTTTATAAATAAAAATTCGATGTGTGTTTGGAACTTCCCTCCTCTTAAAAAGCTTGACCGATATTGATGTTTTTTTTTGTACTTATGAAATCACTTAGACGGTTCTTAGCTATTATATAGTTGGACACTGTAAGTGGCACTGTTGTCGAGACCAGATAATGTGGCAAGTCAACTACTGGTTACGAGTTAGCTAGTTGTTATACAGAATTGAAAAACTCGGACAGAAACCTTCACACACAATGATGATAATTAATTATTGTTCAACGGTTATTACTCACTTACATTCTTCGGGATTGCCTGACTAGTTTCGAACCCGAACGGAGCCCTTAGTCATGAGCTGAGCCCGCGGCGATGCTGCGAGTCAAACTGAGTGATGAATTATAACCGTTGAACAATAATTAATATGAATGTGTCTCACGAAAGTTATTATGATGATGATTTACAAGTATGACAACACATCATTACAAATACCGTGTATTACGATAAAATAACTAATAATAAGGAAACTGGTATGATCCAGCTAATCCCTATTTGTCCCCCCAGCAACGCCACAACCCGAGGCTCGTGTACCGCAGAGGATGCCCTTAGCGCTGTTGCTTAGTTTGTAGTATTTTAAAATAATCTCTGGCTGGAGGCATCAAACTGCCTCGCCTTAGATATTGTCTGGATATGCAGACAAAATGCCTCTGCGTTTCTGCAAGAGCCCATATCAATAACAATATAAAATAATGGCTAGGTAGGGTGATGATCTGCGCAAGGTGACTAGTAGGGGTTTTTTATTTTTTTTATTTTTTTTTTATTTGTTGGTTATGTTAAAATAGTGTGAGACTCTCTCATGCTCTCATTTGTTCCTCATAAGTGAGAATGTATTTGGGGGGGCTCTGCTATTTGATACATTACCCCCCCATCTATCATATGAGTTATACGCTCTTTACTGCAATCTCCGCCTTCTTTTATTTAATTATGTTACAGTATCTTTTGCCTTCGTTTCTTTAACGTTTGTTGTGAATGTATTTGAGGGGGTTCTGCGATTTGATACATTGCCCCCCCATCTATCACTCATTTAGACTAGTAGGGGTTGGATGGTGAAAGAAAACCGAGCTCACTGGCGTGCTCTTGGAGAAAGAAAGGAAGTAATAATTTGTTTTGGGCTCTCACAGGTTATACTAGACAGACAAAGAATAAAAACTTAAATTAAGAATAATAAGAATCTGTACGAGACCAAAAAAGGCCCCTATCTCAGCATAAGCTGCTCCATCGAAGCAGCGCTAGTTTTCGGACAGGACCGGATATACTAAATGAAATCTCGGACAACCACGTACACAAACATGCAATAGTTAAAAAAGAAGAGGCCTATGTCCAGCAGTGGACTGCTATAGGCTGATGATGATGGATGATGAACCGTAACCGTAAAACGTTACGTGTTACCTTTGTTTTAAAAAGTTATTACGTAAATGTCCTATAATTATCGCACACTATAGGCCACACCACACCGCACTCATGGGTCGTTCGTCAGGCGTCGATGTTATGCGTTGCAATGCGGGTGTAATGTGAGTTTTATAGTCCCAAATTAAAGCTCATATTGTAGCACCTTGAGTTGTACAATTGATCCAAGATAAATCTTAGAAAAGCATTAACGCATGCTTAGCGAACTCTAAAGTTATTATATTAAATGGAAAAAGAATACGATCGCGAACAGGATTCGAACCTGCGCCTCCCGGATAGATACTCCAGGCGCTCTGACCACTAAGCCAATCTTTTCAAAGATTTATCTTGAATTGCTAAGGTAATTGCATTCTTTACGACATTGTATTAACTGCAAAGTTAGTCGTGTCGGTTCGGTCACTTATATAGGGACTGAATTGATTGCAATGACGCCGCCATAAGACGTGTTAAAATATGGAAGAAGAATTCGTGGTGGTGAGCAGAGGTCGAGATGGCTTAGTGGTCAGACCGCCTGGAGTATCTATCCGGGAGGCGCAGGTTCGAATCCTGTTCGCGACCGTATTCTTTTTCCATTTAACATAATAACTTTGTACAATTGATTTCAAATATTTTCAAAATGTTTCGTCTATAAAAACAGTGACATACCATGAGCAAAAAAGATTGGAATAAGTTAGGTTCTAAATATAGAGCAAGGTAGCCATTACCTAAATAGCGAAGTAACTTACTCACACGACCTGTCTTGTTAGAATCGATTCCCAAGGGTGGAACGGATGACAATGAAACTTTGGGGGCCTGACATGGAGTATGAAGTTAATGGAGATCCACATTGTCGTTTTTTTTTTCTTACCAGAATAATATAATGACTTTTTGACCCACCCAGGACCTCACGTTTAGCCCACTAAAACAATGAGGCAGGAATCACTATCACTACATCTTATAAAAGAAAGTCCCCCTACCGCGTCTGTCTGTCTTTCTATACGTGCTAAACTCAAAAAGTAATATTATATGCATGAAACATATGAGATAATTACTTGCTTAATGCAGTTAAGTACTTTTCTTAGATTTTTTTTTCTAAAACTTTTATTCGTAAAACAAACTTTATTGTATTGGTGTAAATCCTCTTGTCATTTTAATTGTATTTTGTAAATTGTAAGTGTTGTGTTACACTACATAAACGGTTTATCTATCTGACCACCATATTTTCAAAATATTGTGTTTTATAATAACCTTATGGGAGGTCGTTCAGAGCATAACTTTGTTTGAATAGTGTTTTATAAATGATATTTAATTCTGAGAAGACCAAAAAGTTTTGCTTGGTAGCGCTCCATTTTTACTTTATCTCTGACTCGTTACGTCATGGCAAACAGTTCAGTACTTTTATGTCAGGTACGAGTAGCTCCCAGAGGTATAGTAACAGCGAATAGATTACACGTTTTGACAAACTTGAAATTGAATCTCGGAGTTTAGGAGAACTTGAAATCTATGAATGAGAATGAAAGTAAACTAAAATTAGAACATTGTTGTACTTTTACTAACAGTGATAGCCTAATGGTATGACCGTTGGATTGACAAATCAAAGGTCGTTAGTTCGAATCCAAGACACGCACCACTGGCGTTTTGAAGTTATGTGCGTATTATTTAATTATATGAATTAATTGTTACTTGCTTAAAACGGCGAAGGAAAACATCGTGAGGAAACTAGAATACTTGTGAGATGTTCTCGATGGTGTATAAAACGATAGGCATACGGGTGGTTTAAACTCTGACACTAGGTTGCTCATCAACGATACGATAAAAAGAAGAAGACTAATAGTTACTGTAAAAGCAAAACAGTATTAATTATGAGACGCAAGTAGGACGCTGCAAGTAAAATTTTACGATATGGCAATACGCAATCAAGCGCTAGGCATGACTCACTCTATGGTCCTCATTAAAGCCTATGACAAAAGGTACACAAACAATGTCCGTGCGCTAAGTAGGAACAATTTGCGCGTTGTGGCAAGAGCCTTAACAGGACACTGCTGCTTAAATAAGCACATGTTCAACCTGAGGCTAAGTGAGAAACAAACCTACAGACGGTGTAAAAAGGCTGCGGAAACACCACTTCTCCTTTTGGGGGAATGTGGACCGCTAAGCTACATAAGCGCTACGCTCATCTAGGGAAATATATTATAAGCCCGGATGAAATAAAAGAGCTCACCCCTAGAAAAATCCTGCAGTTCCTCACAGCGGCAGGGTTTAGGGATAAACTCTAATTTTAATGGAAAGTGGCGATCACAATAGACCTTTTATGGTCTAAGTGACACTATAGCCACATATAATAAATAAAAAATAAAAGAAGATCCTTTGAACATTCAAGTGTGATTATTGTTTTGAACATCAATGCTACTCTTATTCCTATGCCTTAGTCCTATTTGCTTCATCGTTCGTAATATCTTAAGAGACTAGGTTGTTGTAAACGTTTATATCCTATTAATTTTAATATTTAATTTTAATTCAAATAAAATTTCACGATAAGGAGTATCGTCGAGCCATCAGCAAGTCGATATGAGTATTGCTTTGAACATTCAACGCTACTCTTATTACTATGCCTTATTCATATTTTCTTCGTCTTTTGTGATGTTTTGCAAGCCACACACAGTTGTCCGGCTTGGCTTAATGAGTACTAATAATTAACAAAACCTGCGACGGTTTGACATGCCCCAAAACACGTTCAGATGAAAATACTCCTAGTATTTACCCATCTACAGACTGATCACGCCAGGCGTTGCTTAACCTCAACGATAGTTTACCGACCATAGTTTGCAGCTATGAGCGCTAATATATTTATAAATTATAGGTTTATAAATTTTACTTTATTTGACCGCATACACAGTAAACGTAATAATCACAAAGTATGTTTTCCATCTAACAAAACAGCACAATTTAGCAATAGCATATTTTGTATGGCCCCTCGAATTTATAACCATTTACCATTGATATTGAGATGCTCCAACATGGATACGTTTAAAACGTTATTGAAGCAATTTCTTGTTAATAAGGCATACTACAGTATAAAGAACATCTCGAAGATAAATATGAAATTCATAATTAGCTGTTACTTGACTCTAACTAAATTGACTTGACTTAAATAATATTACCTAAATTGACTTATTTGTATTATCTTTGATTATGTATCATGTGAACCTGTGAAATAATAAAATATGATGAATATTGCATGCCAAATGGCGCACTAAATGTTTGTCCTATAACTGATAAATTATGTAAACAGCAACTGTATCAACCTACCTATAATCGCAATAAATTATTTGAATTGAATTGAATCGAATAAATAAATAACTGAATTACACGATATCTCGTGGTAAGGCTAGTTTATAAACTTTCAGGTAACGCCCGTAACGGCAGTTATAGATCTTAATTTGACAAATCGGGACCGACAGATTAACGTACTCTTCGAGGAACGGAGGGGTCTCGGTATGAAATGGTGGTCACCCATCCACAGATCGATCGCGACAAGCGCAGCTAAACCTCGATAGATTGATCTGTGCGGCTGTCACTAAGCCACAAGCCCCATAGAGCTGAGAAACAAATACCTACGACAAAATGTCATTTGAGCTCCTGTATCTTATTACAAATGGATCTCACCTAACTCGAGAGTTCTAATTAATTTGACCTGTATTGTTTAACACTATAACATATAATTAGTTACCAAGCTATTGTGTTGTATTGATTGGATCTAACTTGATTTATTATATTATGCTGAACGTACGGATTGATTTAAGACATTGTTAGTGGACAATGGCATTATTGTTGTATAATATTGGGCTAGATATTATGTGATTGTGTGCGTTTAAGTAGCAGTACTAAGCTAGTTAGGTACATTTTTAAGAGGAAAACAAATAAAGCAAAAAAAAAAGATTAATCGTTAAACTTTTTTCACACATATAAAAGTAGTAAGGAGTGAGTGTAAATCAAGAAGAAGTCAGTATGTGAGCACTCACATACTGACTTCTTCTCTATTCGCACGTGCGTGTGTGCGTGAGTGTGTGTGTACGCGCGCGTGTGGGCGTGTGAGTGTGGGCGCGCGTGCGTATGTGTATGATACCATACATACGAGTATACAAGCACAAAAAGTATATAAAAAGCTTTTTTCACACAAATGAAAGTAGTAAGGAGTGAGTGTAAATCAAGAAGTTAGTATGTGAGCAGTCACATACTGACTTCTTCTCTCTTCGCACGTGTGGGCGTGCGTGTGTATGTGTATGATACCATTCATACGAGTTACAAGCACAAAAAGTATATAAAAAAACTCAACCAAATATATTATACGTTCACTCATAAATTATGTTTTATAAATAAAGAATAGCCTTTAATCATAGAAAAAAAATCTTGAGCTCTCCACTAGGAAAGTAACTTTACCTTGCCGAAGATCGTAACCAAATAACACTGCTCTTTTTTTTTTTTTTTTTTTTTTTTTTTTATTGTTTGTTTAGAGGCATTTGTCCCTAAGGATATAAGAGCCCCAGCGTAACCTAAACTAAATAAAACAACAACAAAAAATATATACATAACAAATTAATATTAATGCAAGATCATATTCTTGATTATAAACTTCGCAGCATCAGATGTCGGTTCAGATAATATACCCAGAAATACTCCCTGATCAAGTTTATTTATTTTAAAACGCTGGATTAATTCATCTCGTTCTCTCTGGTGCTTAATGTATTCAATAAGAATGTGCTGAACGTCATCTAACATGCCACACACATCACAATTGGGAGAATCAGATTTCTTCATTAAAAATGCAAATTTTTTTGAGGGATAATGTCCAGAACGTAGTCTTAACATTGCAACAATGTAAGCTCTACTAAATTTAGAATTATAAACCAAGGAATTCGAGGTGGCTGGCACTGAATTATTTTAAACCATATACCTTTTTCTTTACTCCTTTCATCAAAATACTCCTTCAAATTAAAATTAAATTTATCCTTAAACTTTAATAACATTTCAGAATAATGTGGCAGAATTGAAATGTCCAAACCGCTAGTTGCTGCTAATTTGGCTAACCGGTCAGCCTCCTCATTACCTTTAAGACCAATATGCGATGGAATCCATTGCAATCTCAAATTTATGTCAAACTTTATATCTAATTCGTAAATCAAATTTAAAATTTTATATGCTATTGGTATACCACTGCTGTAGCCGGAAGCGCAACGAATCAAATGCTGCAAAGCGCTTTTACTATCTGTAAATATAACATAATTCCTATCCTTCTGGGTTCTTATAAAATTAAGAGCCTCTGAGATTGCTATGAGTTCCAAAGTCATAATTGACACTCCTGTCCTTACCTTATAGAAAGCCGAAACATGTTTTGAAATTTCACTATAGGCAGAACCAGAACCACTATTACTCTTGGATCCATCCGTGAATAATTTTGACCAGCCAGAGTACTTAAGGATCAATTCCTCAATAATATTAAACTTAAGAGTAGTTATATCATGGCAACGTTTTGATCCTTTAACAGAATCTAAAGTGATTTCAATTATTTTCCTTAAGTTTATATAACTTGCCCAAATATCTAACTGAAATAATTCAAGAGGATTTGTGGCATGTATAGTACATTGTTTACATTCATTGAATACAGACATGAGTAACGGTTTTTTAATTCTTTGCCAATATCTCTCGTAAGAGCTGGAGCCAAGATCACCTAAGATACTTATTGTTACATTATCTGACCAAGACATACTTTTAATGCAAAATTTATAAGCAAGATACGATCTCCGCAGATACAATGGTGGTAGACATAGCTCACTCTCCATACAGTGGATAGGAGTGCTTTTAATATAGCCTCCTATTATTCTTAAGGCTTGATTTTGAACTCTGTCAAGTTTGATTAAATTAGTTTTTGCACTAGTATCGTAAAGAAAACTTCCGAAATCCATTCTACTTCTTATTAATGATATATAAATTATTCTCAAATGCAGAGGGTGAATACCCCAACCAGGACCTGCTAGTACTTTTAGCAAATTTAGGAATTTTGACACTTTTTCAGCTATTTCATTCACATGTTTACTCCATCGCAAGGATGCGTCCAGCCATAATCCTAAATATTTAACATTAACATCTGTCGGTATAATCTTATTATCAATATTTAAATTTAATACCTTTCTCCTACGACCTCTGCTAAAAATACATGTCTTTGATTTACTTGGGGATAACTGAAGACCTACGTCATCTAACATAGTAATAAATGTATTTAACGATGCTTGTAACTGAGATTCACAGTAGTTAAGGTCTTTATGACTTATATATAAAACAAAATCATCCGCATATTGCGACACTAAAACATTAGTAACCTTATGGCATAACTGAAATGTAGCTATGTTAAAAAGAAGTGGCGATATAGGGTCTCCTTGAGCTAGTCCCCTGTTGGTGTATCTAACTTCAGCGCGTTGACCTTCTTTATCGTTTCTAATCATAAGACGCCTATCACTCAAAAAACACCAAAGATATTTACAAATCTTTTTACCAACTTTTAGTTCATCTAGAATTTTAACTACTTTGTCTACTAATATGTTGTTGTATGCATTTTCTACGTCAAGGAAACAAGCCACTGTGGGGCAATTCTTTGCAAAACCTAACTGTATATAACTAATAAGTCTTGATAAACAATCTACACATGATTGACCCCTTCTAAAACCACACGTGTACGGTGATAAAATTAAATGTTTTTCGACAAACCATTCCAGACGTTTAGCGACAATTTGATGAAAAATTTTGCATACGCACGATATAAGGGAAATCGGCCTAAGTTTGGTCTCGGAATTTATCCCAGTACCAGGCTTAGGAATGGGAACTATTAATATAGTACGCCACTGGTTTGGCACAGTACCTAATCTGAAGATTGCATTGTACATATTTAAAAGAAATGTTTTACCAGAAAGAGGCAAGTTATAAATCATAGAGTAAGTGATGCCATCATTACCAGGAGCAGTATCTTTTTTCTTTATACAAATTTCTAACTCTTGCATTGTAAAAACCGATTCAAGTAAAGAATTGTTTGAAATAAAAGTAGGTGGACAATTTAGAACGGAATCTGGTGTTAGAGAATGTAACAGTTCTTTTAGTTTATCCTCAGGTGAGATGAAATTTGATTGACGATATCCTTTAAACCAACTCATTTTGCGCCACATATCCGATACGGACATACACTCATTAATGCTGCTACAAAATGTTTGCCAACTAGAAGACTTAGCCTGACGTATTTGCTTCCTAACAATCTCAATTTTTCTTTCTAGTTTTGTGAGATTATCCGGTGTAGGATTTTTCCTAAAATTACTTAACGCTAATCTACGTTCCGCTATCATTTTGGATAAAGAGGGTGACCAATAATCCTTTGGTTTAAATTTTCTTGTAGGACCGTAATGAATTTTAGTTAAAGGTATATTCTTATTTGCTGATAAGTTTACTACATCTAAAAAATAATCGTAATAGTTTTGAATATCAGTACTAAGACAATTGATATTATCAAAGGAAAAAAAATTATTGATAAGATCCTCCCTGAACATTTTCCAGTTTGCTTTTTTAAAGTTACGTTTTTTAATAATTTCTACAAAATTCGAAGAGTTCACTGAAATTTTAATAATAAGATGATCGCTGCCCAAGTTTTCGTTAATCGTGTTCCATTTAAAATCAAAAGATATATCCGAAGAAGTAAACGTTACATCGGGTGATGAGTTTTGTAGCACAGTGTTTACCAATTTGACTCTTGTGGCATCCCCATTATTCAGAGAAATGAACCCGTGTTCTAAGGCGGTGTCAAATAACTGTAAGCCTCTCTGATCATTCTTATACGACCAGTTGGTGTGATGACCATTGAAGTCACCTGCTATTAATGTATTTTTCTTAAATAAACGAAATATATCATCCCAGTCCGAATGAGACGTGCGAACTGAGGAAGGGCAATATATGGCGATAATATTTTCTAAACATTTACAGTTTAATATTTTAATATGAATCGCTTCTATACCTGCATTTGTGCTATCGATGGAGCAAACTTGTGATTGTATAGAGTTGTGAACAATTATCGCTACACCTCCATAAGAATCAAATCTATCTTTTCGATAAACAGTATATCCACTAATATGAAGAGTAGAGTTTACATCCAACCAAGTTTCGCTTACTAAAGCAATATGAACGTTTTCTTTAATCAATAAAGTATCAAAATCTACTAACTTTGGTTTCAGACTTTGTGAATTCCACTGAATAATATTAAGAACACTATCCATTAAATAAATTAAAAATATTGTCAGCTATGCCTACACTACAAAATAATTTCATAAACCATAATTTACATTCCTGAACTATAGCTCTCAGTATTAATACACATTTGTCTTCAAAACTATCCTTCAACATAATAATATTCCTTATTTTAGAAATAAGTATCCAGATATCGAATTTTCTTTCCTTTCTCTTCTCTGAGTTTTCCGGTGTAGTTTCTCCTGATTCTACTCTACTACCATCAAAATATTCCCTTTCCATTGCAACTTGATCTCGAACGCTGGCTAATTTCACAGTTTCCGTTTCTATAACGTGTTGCTGATGCTGATTTCGACAAACTTTTGTTTTCTTATCGTTAACTACGCTTGGCTTTTGTAATGGCCTCAACTCTATATTCACTTTTTCTTGTTCCATATTATTAACTCCATGAACGATGGCTGATGTTTGTAAAACACTACTATATGTCTTTCCCGTATTAATTTGAGTCAAATTATTATTATTCACGATGTCAAGACTTACGGACTCTTCCTCTACAATAATATTCTCTGTTGGCATTTGATTTTTCAAATATGTTTCTAAGGCTTTTTTATATGTTACATTATTTTGGCTCATAATGAAACGTATCTTCTTCTCTTTAATAAAATATGGGCAGGACTTATTCAAAGCCATATGAGACCCTTTGCAATTAACGCATTTGTAATCTTGAGTTTCACAGTTACTATGCTCTTTACCACATTTAGGACAAACAATTTTGTTAAAATTACAAAATCTTTTTATGTGACCATACCTCCAACATCTCGAACATTGGGTTACAGGAAAAACATATTTTTCTACGACAAATTTACATCCGTAAGCAATGATAAAAGAAGGAGCTGAAATAGTTTGAAAATTTAAACGAATGGACTCACTTTCAACCCACTCGTGATCTGAATTAATTCTTCTCATTCTTTTAGCAGATAATATGTCGCATGAAGCTTTTATATTTTCAAGTAATTCTTTTTCATCTATGTCCAAATCAACTCCCTTGATGATACCATACGAAATACTATTTTTATCGGTAAACTGAGCTCGAATATCCAATTCCATTAATCTTTTATTTTTAGTAAGGTTTTCAGCTTGCACTTTATTATCTAATTGGATAAATACTCTATTCGGACTTTTATATTTAATTTTATTTATGTCCTTTATATTTTCATCTCTGAAAAGTTTGGCCAATGCCATTTGTTTAGGTAATACTTTTAAGGAAGACAAACACACCTCATACTTTTCTCCAATAGTAATGTTATCTTCAGCATCCATACGTTTCTCATCGTTGCAGTTTGTATCTTCCATGTTGCTTCTGATCAATTTTTTCGGCCTTCGGCTCCTACTTACAGGAATAAACCCGTCTTCACTGCTGTCCTCACTTTCCCGAGGTCTTTTCTCACACTTTTTACCTTCGATTTCAAGCAGATCTCTTTCGCATTCCTTAATTGTATCAGTATCACTTTTATCAGAATCACTTACGTCCTCCATTATTAATATTCGAACAACAGCAAATAAATTACCTACACTACGTGTGGTATGAAACTGCGTGAAACTGAACAATTTATCACGCACAATTGATCTTATTACAATAAAATGTTAAATTACAAATTAAATTTGCAAAAAAAACACCCGTCACCATCGTTGCCATAGCAACCTCCCACTGCTCTTTTGTAGTGTTATTTCTAACGGTGACCTATATAGTCACAGCTCCTTGAGAAGCTTGTTTTGACAGTAGGGGAAAAACAGTTTATCCCCAATAATTCGGAAACAGCGATTTCTCCAACATACTGAGTCGGCAATAGTTAAATGATACTTCGGGTATTGAAAATGTCAATCAGGCGGGCTGTACGCTTGTTTGTAAAATAGTGGCAATTACTCCAACGAAAAGAAATTAAATAAAAAGAAGAAAACTATAACTTTAGTTTTCGCTAAGCATGCGTTAATGCTTTTCAAAGATTTATCTGTATTTGTTAAGGTCATATGTATTAATACGACATTGTATTAACTGCAAAGTTAGTCGTGTCAGTTCGGTCACCTGTTTAGGTACTGAATAGCAATGACGTCACCAAGAGTCGTATTAAAATGTAAAATAGCCAAAGCGGCTGGAGTATTTATCCGGGAGGCGCAGGTATGAATCCTGCTCATGACCGTATTCTTGCACTACGAAACAAAATTATAACTTCAGAGTTCAATAAGCATTCCTTTCAAAGATTTATCTGTATATAAAAAAAAGAAGATCTAATTCCGCTTTATTCCAGACGTACTTACTACTGAAAATTAATTTCACTTATAACTCCAATCTATCCGAATTGCATTATCAAAAAAAAAAAAAAAAAAAAAAAACTTTATTGTCTCAAATCATTACACAAACATTTTAAACTGAGGCAGCCCCAGGAAGTAATACACTATACTTATATAATTATATTTTTTAATACATGTTGAGGCCATGTAATGCCTATAGCCTATACAAGAACGGGGTTTGAACCCGCGACCTTTGACACGGAACGTCAAAGGTCGCGGGTTCAAACCCCGTTCTTGTCTATTATTTACACTATACTTATGTTGGGGTTACGCTACTTCCCGTATTTACACTATACTTATGTTGGGGTTACGCTACTTCCCGTATTTACACTATACTTATGTTGGGGTTACGCTACTTCCCGTATTTTCTACATAGTAACAATATAAAGACCGTTCCAAATAACGACACCACAATGAAACTAAATGAAATTATGGTGAAAGCATGCAATATTACGTGTGTGTGGGTGGTTGGTGTGGTGTATGTGCGTGGGTGGTTAATTTGGTGTATGTGCGTGGGTGAAAATTAATTAAAATATTTTAAAAGAACTGACACTACAAACTGCGAAAACACTTAAAAAGTAACAGTTAAAAATTCATGCAAATATACACTTACAAATAAAAACAATAAATCCAATTGCCAACTCAAATGTACTTCCAACGGACGTAGTGAATGTGAAGTATTTTCCGAGCAAACTAGTTGAGATTGGACGTAAAAAATAGTTCAGTGCATTTTCGTCCAATCTCCTGATTTCGGGAGATGGGACTCTCCGTTTGTGTCTATTTCGCAGTTAAAGTATCCAATTGAGAGGCATGTTGGGGATTGAGTATCTAGATCTATTTTTGGTACAAGTAGCTTTTAAAATAATGCTTCGGCGGTATAGTATAAGAGAATTATGGGATATGAAATAGCCATGTAAAATCGTCTTCATCTTATCGTATGGTTGATGAACAACCTGGAAATGGCTGAGACAAACATCGTGAGAAAACTAGCTGAGAAATGTTCTCGATCATGTGTAAAACCATTTCAAAGGTAGTTTTAACTTTTACACTATGTTATGCATCAAACATAATAAAAAGAAAAACTGAACCTTCCATTTCCCGGCCATCCATTGTCTCGACAGAACCCTCCAACGCTACTGAAATCAACAAACGAACAATGAGGCTGAAAATAGCTCCATTTGGATCAGTCAAAACGGAAATTGGACCCGCGGTCTATGACCACAAATGGCTTTGTCACAACACAATTTGATTGTTTCTGGTGACAGAAATCAAACAGCATAATTATGACCCCTATTTGAAACATGTAGCAAGACGTCTCTTTTCCTTTAGGTAGGAAGAATTGAATTTGAAAGTCTGACTCGCGACATCGCCGCGTGCTCAGCTCATGACTAAGGATTCCGTTCGAGTTTAAAATAAGTCGGGCAATCTCGAAGAATGCATGTGAGTAATAACCGTAAACCATTAATTAATAATAATTAAGTCTTCACGTTTCGTGTGATTTAATTCTTCACGGCGGCACCCCCCGGTGTCGTGGCTAAGTAACAGCCATATAGATCGACAGATTGAGCTGCGCTTACTGTGGTCGGTCTGTGAATGCCTGACCATCATTTCACACGGAGACCCCTCAGTGCCTCGGTGTCGGTCCCGGTTGTCAAATTAAGATCTATGACAGCCGTTACGGGTAGTCAAAGACCTGAAAGTCTGATAACCAGTCATACCACGAGATATCGTGTTACCCAGTAACTGGGTTGTGAAGGTCGGATAGGCCGTCGCTCCATATAAAATACTGGTATTTTAGCTACATCCGGTTTGACTGGAAGCCGACCCTAATGTAATTGGGAAAAGACTAGGTCACATTCATATTTATTATTATTCAACGGTTATTACTCACTTGCATTCTTTGGGATTGACCGACTAGTTTCGAACTCGAACGAAGCCCTTAGTCATAAGCCGTACCCGCGGCGATGTCACGAGTCCAACTTTAATATGAATTATTTTACGCTTATATTCCTTGAAGGGTTCGGTAGAATTGTACTGTTATCCACATTTTTTTCAACGATGATGCCGTTACCATGTAATGGGTGGTCAGCACAATGCTATCTAACTAAACTAGGGCACGATTCCGAATTCTAGGCTGGTACTGAAGAATTTGCCTGACTGTAAATTGAACCTACGACCTTTTTATTTTTGCCTGTTGAAAATTCATCTTAGACGCTGTACACGACTCCTACCGACACAAAACCGGATTCTGAGATCACATCTGCATTCAATCAGCCCCGGCAGGTTATGGTCCACTGAAGGTCATGGCCATCGAAGGTAACCCATCACGTTCAGGGGTTGGTTTGTATTCACTAGATCAACAAAAGTAACAAAAAGGCTATAAGAAATGAATCACATAACATAAAATCAACACCGAAAACAGCAAAACAAATTTTCCCGTCACCAAACATATAAATTTCCAAGCAAATCACCAAGATATTCATATTACCTTAAAGCTGAAAGCGCTTTATACGTACCGAGTCGCTAAAAGGAAGAAATTTGTCCACTTTAGGTGTCGGAATGATTTATGCAACGAGTTTCGCTGCAGCCGCTAAGTTTTTTATAGTCCGCACAGATGCTGGTATTGTTGTAAGTTTCGGCGTTGTCTTATTGAATAGTGGTAGTTGAGATAGAATATTGTGTTGATATTGAATTTTTTCTTTCGTTTTTTATAGATAAAATGCAAGGAATTTACCCCTTAAATCCCGTTTCAGACATATTTCACATGCACACACACCTACCTCCGAAATAAATTTCCGCAGACCATACAAATGTTGGAGATCGAATCCGCAACCTTTAGCCAAATAGTCAAATATTCAACTACTGCACCCTCATAACAATGCTGCCGCTAAGTCCATTAGGTGGTGATCCTATTGTCATATACTGAACACAATTCTAAACTCCGGGATACGACTGACTGGAACAGGAATCGACCCCAGGCTTCCATCTTCAGCGTTACTTTCTCAAGATCAATAAAGCTTCTGACTGTCTGGCTTAAAGGAATTGATATGAAAACAGAAAAGAAATAAGAATGATGAGTACTTTCAGATGACAGATGGAGTATAGGAACTTGGTTTAATGGCTTGTTGACATTAGAAGATAATATGGCTGCGGGAAATGTGTGATTTATTTTATAGATTTTATGGATAAGGCTTTAACCTTATTTGGTAAAAAAATGTGGGGTCTTTTGGTCCGCATCTCTAAAAGATGTGTTTTTTGTTAATGTAGGAGTTCATTGTCCTCTATGAAGCTTTTTTATTTTCATAATAACTCCACTTCACATTCTACCTTAACGGGTTACTGTATCTCCTTTGAAGGCAGAATTTAAAACCGTGACCAACCAGAATCGCTGTGACAAATGTTACCCAATAAATTTGTTTGATAATTTTGGCACCCAACTAAAACGAGATCAGTCAGTTTTTTCAAGTGCTCACACAGAATTGCGAGGGGGGCGGAAGATCTATGACATCCACTACGGGTAGTCAGATGCTTTAAAAGTGTGACAACCAGTCTTACTACGAGATATCGTGTTACCCAGTAACTAGGCTGTGGAAGTCATATAGGTAATCGCTCCATGTAAAATGATGGTATTAAGCTGCATCTGTTTAGACTAGCAGCCGACCCCAAATTTTTGGGAAAAGGCAGTCCTAATAGTGGTATCCTTTAGTGTCCCATTATAGAGCAAAACCTCTTTCTTCTACTTTCAATGGCAGTTCGGGGCCAGTTCTTTAGATGGAAATCTAGTTCATATCATCATCTCCTACAGCACCTACCTCGGTATTCTATAATTCGGGACAAACCCACCATACTTTCCCAGCTACTTCTACTCATCAGAATCTACAATAGTAATCAACCAAAAATGCCAAAGAAACGCTTACTCGTAGAAATGCACATGTAATGGTTGCCAACCACCGGATTTTCAATCTTCATAAGTTTACACTTAAATCCCTATATAAAATATAAATCTATTTACAAGCTCGGACGTGCAGAGGAAGTATAGTGTCATTAGAGCATCCTCCTCGGCTCTGAAGCCGGATGTTCAAATAGCCCGCACCTCCCCTGGGGGAGTAAGAAATGTACAAGCACATATGACTTTAAAGGACTTCACTAAAGCTGAAGGCTTTGAGTTAAATATTTAATAGGTGCATATAATTATGTAAAAGTAATGGAAGGCTCTTCCACTGGTATTCTTTGTAAAAAATAGATTATTAGTTAGACGGTGTGTGCTCTTAGGAATATAAGAACAATAAATTAATGTCAAAGTCAAAGTCAAATCATTTATTTCAATTAGACCATTTACAGGAACTTTTGAATTGTCAGAAGCTAGTTGCCACGTTCCAAAGTGTAGATTCCTATGGAGAAGAACGGGCAAGAAACTTGAAATGGTTACTTTTTTTATACAATGGATTTTTTACAATATTGATTACAATGCTTGTGAACTTTATCGCAGACTAAAAATGTCTACATTCTCTTTTAAAACAAATTCGTGATAATAATATTCATCCAGACCGTATTTCAGTCACGGCGGCCTATCTCCGAGGCGGTTAGCCAAGTACGCAGGAGATATTATAGTGCACAATTGTGTGCGCAAACACAGGTGCACTCCCTCTTCCTTCACTCTCATAGTGTTATGGGACGGCAACCCGACACGACCGGACAGAAATCAGATGCAGAACCAACGGCTTTACATAAAGCCGTCTCTTTCTCCGAAGCACGGGGGTGTCACACTACCAACTTCATAAATCCGAGCTGCTACTGAGAATTTTCTAACAGAAAAAACCTAATACCGCTTTGCCTCACCTGGGAATCGAGCCCACGACCTCACGCTCAGCAGCCACGCTTGCGACCACTAAACCAACGAGGCAGTTTGTGAAAACAGTGCTTACTTTAACATAAATAAAGAAAGAAAAGAAAGAAAGTAAACTTTTATTTGACACAGTCAGCAAGGACACAATTAATGTAGATAATTATACAAAAAGACATTAAGAATGTTAGTTGTCATTGTGTGTCTCACGGCAGCGCCAAAAAGGTTCAGTGTTATTACTCTTGAAATTAATACCAATACCAA
This sequence comes from Xylocampa areola, assembly GCA_935421205.1. Lineage (NCBI taxonomy): Eukaryota > Metazoa > Arthropoda > Insecta > Lepidoptera > Noctuidae > Xylocampa > Xylocampa areola. The sequence continues at coordinate 9,964,989 of OW285223.1, forward strand.
TCCAATTCCAATATTAAATAGACGCCTTAAAACAATGCGTAATACTAAAATAAATTTACCTACATTACAATTATCTCAATTTTAAAGCATAATGTTGTGTTCATAATATCCCAAATCTATAATATAAGCCCACAGTTCAGCAGAATGCCTTCGCGGTGGTGAGCAGAGGTCGAGATGGCTTAGTGGTCAGAGCGCCTGTTGTATTTATCCGGGAGGCGCAGGTTTGAATCCAGTTCGCGACCGTATTCTTTTTCCATTTAATATAATATCCATACCTAATAATAAGATGGCATATTGTTTCTGTCGTTTTTCGTTCACAAGCCAAAGTGAATGGTTTCTTATACCGAATCTTCTTCAGGGTCACAATTCAACCGAATCTTATCCTACCTACCTATGTTTGTGAGGATGGATGGATCTCTTTCACGCAACAACATAATTTTTAATGAAATTTAATTTATAACCTAAATTAACACATAGGACATTTACTTCAAAGATCAGTAATGTAAATTTATCCTTTTAGCAGAGCAGACACAAACGACACCCTAAAAAAATATCCAAAGTTATCATAAGTCAGATCATTTACCGAATGTTATTATATGTTTAACTAACAGGAATTAATGTGGTTGCACTGATCGTGGTCACAAGCAGGCTGATGCAGCGAGACTACTCCGTCATGGGTGCGGTAGATTTTTCTTCATCTACCTCCATGTTTTCACTATTGTTATAAAGACCGCGACACACTACACTCACTGTGTCCGTTTTTTTTGCGCGTTAATTCCTGTTAGTTGTACATATAATAATATCATGCAACGCGATAGTTTAAAAGTTAGCATTTATCGAATGATTCGAAAAAAACAACTACATATTTGGGTGGGCAGGAAGACCCTAAGAGAGACATGTCACTGCGGAAGTTTTTCGAGTACAGGCCTAGCACTGGTAACCTACCGTTTATTTAGTTTTCAACCTCGATTAACGCATTGGATACTTTTATCTCGGTTAGATACAATTCTGAAGTTAATGCAGATGCAGTTTCGGGCAGAAGTTCTATAATTCAACAAAACAACTACAGATAACTTTTTATATAGCGACGAAAACTAACAATCTTTCATGGAAACCAACATTTCGCGAAAACTTTAATTAAAAAAGAAAAATCACGAATAAGGACCAAACCTCTTTGATTACATGAAAGCTACTTTTTGTCTAAATCCTTCCTCGAACGCAATCTAAACTCCGGCCGGTGACCGAATTTACAGCAGCTTTGACTAAAAACCCGGGAATTACGGTACTGGCGTAGGGATGAGATATACATGGCTTTGGTCTCGGGATTTGAAACGCACTAAATCCGTAGGCTATTTGGTGGTCGTGCGTAATCTGTCTGAAACCTAAATGCTACTCAGACTGTCACTTGGCACGATGATTTGACAGAATAAAGAGAGAACAATCCTATTGATCATACATTAGATCACTTTTCTATACTTGGAATATTTATCTTAGATAATATCAACAGTTATATATATATTTTTTTCTTTTTTTTTTCTTTAAAAAAACGTTTGCCCCACTCTAGGAATTTCTTCCTGTATCGTGGGTGCGTTTACAGACATATAATCTCACAAGCACAAACACACCCAGACCCGGAGCAATTATCTATAGATCGTACAAATATTTGCTCCGTGCAGGAATCGAACCTGCGACACGCAGCGCAGCAGTCGGTCTCTCGACCACAGCGCCAACCGCGCTGTCATTTATAATTAGTTACTTAAAGACTATGTACAAGAAAATTTTAATAAAAGTAAAATATATAACGTAAAACAGGCGTGTTTAGGCGTCGAAGTATTTCTCCGCATATTCATATTCTGTTTCTTGGTCAGAGAATTAGCATTTCCATTCAACGTGGCAACGCTGCCAGTCTTCTGGGCACATTACCGGATGACAACGATGCGGAGGAATAGTTCGACGCATCTTAGCCGCCAGAAGAAAATTCTTGCCAAATTTTATGACCTACATTCGACGGAGATTGATATCTTTCGATTGCATTCACTGACTGCTTGAATTTTTTACACCTGCAAGAGACTAAGACCTCAGTATCATACATTAATTTCATTTATTAAACTTTACTAGTGGTCGCTCACTGGCCGAAAATCGACCATAATTCATTTAAATTCGAAAGTAAATAAGGTTTTATTATCAAAGTGTGTGTCTCATGCCTGATAGTATGCATTATGTTTTTTTATTTATTAATTTAATGTATTTCTAATGCATATTTATAAAAATATTAGCTTTCTGTACTCCTGCTCTATATAAACTTTAACTGTGCCAAATTTTGACTCATCCGCCCGCGCAATTTTCTTAAAAAGGGGTACAAATTGTTTGTTTCGCGTATGAATATATATAAATAAATACATATACCTGTGCTTGAGAATAAGGACCTTGATAGATAGCTCGACGGGAGGACGGGCAACAAAGTGACCCTAAATCTGTTTCTACCTTTAGAAGAACGGAACCCTTAAAAGATGTGATGTGCCCGCAGGCAGACATACCGTTGAAAATGGTTCATTTTGTGTTATTAACTTTCAAACATTACTTGATATCTTGTCTGTATTCCCCGAAGGCAGAATAATGTTGTACACCCAAATTTCGTTAGTCGATTTTCAAGTCAGAAAAAGTGTTATTGGATTTATCTGTTTGAAAATTCTCAGTAGCAGCCCGGAGCTAGGATTTTGGCGGTGTGATACCGCCGTGCTTCGGAGACCCGTCGGTCCTGGGACTGATCTTTCTACAGTCGTGTCGGGTTGCACTCCCATTCCGATGCCTATGAGAGTGAAAGAAGAGAGTGCACCTGTGTTTGCGAATACACTTTTACATTATAACATCTACGTACTTGGGTAATCTCCGTGGAGATAGATCGCTGTGACCGAAATACGGCCGGGAATATAATATTATTATTATTCGTCGAAGCTGCTTTTATCTTACAGGGAGCTAACATCTACTGGCTCTAGATAATGCTTTGGAAAATTATCTGACTGAAATACCTTTAAAGGGGATGGCTGACCCTAAAATCGGTTAAAAGATTTTTATTCTCAGGACTATAAAGTTCATTTAAATGTGATTATTTAATATTAAACAAGTAAGTATTATTGTCGTCTAATGACCCCAAAGATATGCAAACAATTAACTTATAGTAAATAATCGGAAAAAAATCTCACGTTGTTGCTGCAATTATAATATTTGGCTGCCGTAGCGGGTGTATCATCAAGTTTTAGTACACACACAGAAACTCATTTGAAGGCCATCCGAATAGTTTACCTCGAAGGGGTAGGCTGAGGTATACACGGTTGTAAACGCTTATTGCACCGATGCAATTATTAAATGCCATTAATAGGTGATGAGCCTATTCTCATAAGGAATTTGCCGGTTTTACCTGCAAAAGTTTAGAAACGTGCCGGCAAAAATACGGATGTAACCTTGCCTTGTCATAAGCGAAGCATATATTACCCACAAACACACGCAGCGTACTGGCGCCGAGTGGATGAGTTTTAAGTATTTGTTTGCGTTTTGCTCGATGATGTAGGTATGACAAGCGAAATTGGATGACTAGGCATGCTTTTCAGATGTCTTACGCAACGCTCCGTCCGTATTTTTTTAAGGCCCGTGCCCTAACCTAACGTAGCTGTTTCGATTTTGGCTAACTGTTTATTGTCTATGATTATTTGCTGTAATAAATCATTTGATTACAGACCAAATGCATGAATGACATACATTTTTGTAAAAAAAAAAAACGGTATTATTTTTATACATATCTACATATTTCTGGTCTAAATATGTCCGTTCCTAACGTTGTTTTTTTTAATACTTCATCTCTGGAAAAAGAAGGTTGCAAGGGTATCGGAAAACCCCCTAGAATCCCATTTTATCCTCACTTTTCCTCCACCGCGGAGGCATATTTCTAAACCCAACCCGTAGCTGCACTTGCGAGCTCTAGAACAATTATGTAGGCAGGTATTAGAATTCATAACATTCCGTGCAATTATTGGAAAATTTAAATTTATTATTTATATGTTACTCACCAACCTGTTGCTGTCAGAATGGTTCGTTTTACTGTCCAATTTTCAGTAAAACCTCAATAAATTTCACACCTTTGAATCCCAAGCGAGAAATATCGAAAACATTGATAACTACAACATAAAAATACTTGAAAAATCCTGCTAGAAACGCCATCATCAATCACGAACAATCAAATGGCTGATTTATGAGACCCCAGAGATTTGTGATTGTAACACGTCTTCGTTCCCTTTGAGGCATCATCATAATTAATAGCTCTGTGATTCAAAAGAGATCTAATCTGTCATTTCGTCCAATTACTTTGCTCAAAGCAAATTTGTTTGGACCCTTTTTTTTGTTTCTGTTCGTCCAAGGGGGTTTATCGATCTTCAAGCGAACTTGGCCATCGAATTTGAAATTGAGTGGTTACCGACAAAAAAAATTCAAAGCAGATAAATGGACAAGTTATAAATTACTAACTTCTGCTCGCAACTGCGTCTGCGTAGATTTCAGAATTGGGTCCAGTTGGATGTAAAAAGTATCTATACGTGTTAATCTAGACTGACGACAATCTTAGAAGTCCGATTTGACGTTTCTCATTTTACCTTTGTATGAACGTAAACGATAAATTGTCGCGAGTATAGGTTTATAAACTGTGTGCCATATCTTATCCAAATCTGTTATGTAGTTATTACGTGAAGGAGTAACAAACATACATCCGTCCATCGTCACAAACTATCGCATTTATATAAAAACTTTCGTGAGACATATTCATATCAATTAATGTTCACCGGTTACTACTCACGTGCATTTTTCGGGATTGCCCGACTAATTTCGAACTCGAACGGAGCCCTTAGTCATGAGCTGAACCCGCGACATCGCCGCGAGCACGTGAGTAGTAACCGGTGAACATTAATTGATATCGCATTTATACTATTTGTAGAAAGAGAATTCTAAAAGCGTGTATGTCTTCTTTGCAAGTGTTAACATAGGTAAAAGGTAACCCACTAGTCCAATTCTATTGAGAAAACCAATTGCCATGTATCAAATTTTATTCGAAGTCGTGAGTTAGAAAGCAATTTTATTAAACTACGTGGAACTATTAACTCTTTCTATACCTGTGGGGTTACTTTTGAAACTAATACCAATTCCAATTCATTTCCAATATTAAATAGACGCTTTAATTCAAAGCATAATTTTAAAATAAATTTACCTACATTACAGTTGCTTCAATTTTAAAGCATGTTGTCTACATAATATCCCGAATATATATTGATTTTTTAGACATTTTGGCATTTAAAAGTACGAACTGACATATTTCCAATGTCAATCGAGTGGAATTATTTTCAAGAGTAAGCCCACTGAACTATAGATAAACAAAAGTCTCGCTCTTATAGTGTCTGTCAATAGTTTCTCAATTCTATATTTTAGTTTAGTGAACATACAACCTATACAATTTTGTGTAGTAGCATGCACCAGAATCCAAACTGAAGCAAAGTTACATAAAAAAGCTTGCACTTAACAATGCTCAACAATTTGTTACCAATCTCAAAACAGATCAACATCATAATTAGTTTCCTGCTCTTATCCCAATTATTTGGCATCGCACCACGTCTTTATATTCCCTAAATCTCTATGAACCGTCATCTCATTAGTCACCCCCTTTCTAACCATATCATCTTTAACGCAATCCATCCATCGTTTACTTGACCGTCCTCTACTTTTATAGCCATCCACATTCATATTCAAAATTTTCTTAGTGTCATTATCATCATTCCTTTACCTACCATGTCATGACATTTCTACACAACTTTTAGGTCCCCGATACCACTTTCAGACTACCTCCTACATACTTTGTCCATCATTTCCATGGTCTCCCTCTATCCAACCTTGAAACAAATAAGGCAATTAAAAAAGGAAAGCGCATCATAATTAAGCTTCATGTTAAACAACAACCTTTGCGATTTAAACACATACAAGCCCTTTACAATGTCTGACACACATTCAAAAATATCCCTTAATGGTCAACAAAATGTTAGCAATGCCATTAAAATTCCTTTCGCAAGAGATTTGCGCCGACGTCGTAGCGATTTTCATTAAAAGTTGGGCGACGCCATGTTAAATTTGTTACAGCTGAGGCTCACATACCTACCGACATACGAAACCTTTAATTCTTGGAGTAAGCCTTTTAAATCAGTTCATTTGCTTACTTCCCGTTTTCGGGGAAAGTAAAGGAAGCCCGTGTTTTGGTTCTAAAATGAAGGCTTCGGCTTGAATTAACCAATCTCTGTGTGGTTGTACCTTAGTGTCAGTTTTATATTACTTGAGATGAGGAATAATGAAAACGTTTAATAACCAACATAATTTTAGTATGATTCGTTATTGGACGTGGTGTATGATTATTTATGACGTTTATAGTTTTGACGGATCTACTCGTCGAGGCGCCATTTTAAAAGGGCTTACACGCATTTAATTAGGTCGCTTAGATAAAGTACCTATAATTAAGGGTACCTAGCCGATTTCTTGTGCGGGTGATAGTTTTCACATATTCTTTTGGAAAGGAAACAATAAAAATACTTTTTTGTATGGATAGTCTATCTAGGACGTTGTGCCGACCTCCTACTGACTAAAAACAATACGTTCCTCATTTACAAACCTTTAGTAAGGTCCTAAACATGAACTGAACGATCGCCAGCGCGACGAACGCCATTAACCTTACCGGGGCCCGGGATCTGCATTCATTGCGACCCCGGCAAGTTCACCACGACCCCGGCAGGATTTAACTAATACGTTATACATATTAGACTTATTCTATGGAAAATAGTATCCCTGTAGTTTTTGCCAATTATTCTTCTCCATAGGAATTCACATTTTGGTACGCTAGCACTACTTTTTTCTTCAAGTACCAAGGTTAATTGAAATACTTGCTTTGACTTTGGTCGGTTTTTTCCATCACTTGACCTTTATAAATTCGTTTGAATTTATATTATTTTTAGAAAGGTCAGGTAGTAGAGGGAACCTTCTTTTTCTTCACCTTATTCCATTTACTTGGGGCAGTAGGCTTACTCTTCAAAATAGTTCCGCTCGATTGACATTGGAAATATGTCAGTTCGTACTTTTAAATGCCAAAATGTCAAAAAAAATTATTATAGATTCGGAATATATTATGAAGACAACATGCTTTAAAATTGAGGCAACTGTTATGTAGGTAAATTTATTTTAAAATTACGCATTCTTTTAAGGCGTCTATTAAATATTGGAATTGGTATTAGTTTCAATAGTAACTCCACAGGTCTTCTTACTTTCCATGAAAAGGTCTTGGATTGCCGAATCTGGCAACTGAGCTTTCTGAAGGTTCTTCATGTTTAACACTACGTTATTATCAAGTGGGTACTTTGGTGGTAATTTAGTGTTGCCTGTACAAAGTGAGTACTTTTATAGTAATTTAATGTTACCAGTACAAGCAAAAGCAATAGTTTCCAAAACATGGGAGACGCGTCTGGGCAGTTGCATCAACTCCCCAACTATCGTTTTCCCCAAATCTATCCACTCTGCTTAGAGTGAATAGATTTCTTCTGGATCTACGTGCTCCATCCTCGGCCACACCGTCACTTACCATCAGGTGAATAGGTGGCCAAACGTAGATGCATATTTGATTTAAAAAAAACAAAACATTATTTTATGACTTTTTTGACAGACTGTAGAAGGAACCGAGTATACGAAATTTATATTCGTCTATGTAAAATTTTCCATGTTTATCGTAAATTCTAATTTACCGATCATGAGAATTCAAATTGACAAATAATTTATTATAATCTCATAATTTTATTATAAACGCTATCTATTTTGTTGTCTCGATGTTTATGTTATTTTTTCAAGAAATATTTATAGGCAGCTGAATCTAAAATAAATAAGATTAAGTCTATCTTTCGCAGTACATTACGAAAGATAATGTATAATTATTATAAATTCTAGCAGAATATCGACAAAGCTCACTCTAATATGAAATAATGCTATGTAAGTTTTTTCTAGACATGTATGTCGGCAAAAATCATTCTTTGATGTTTTTTTTTTTCGCAAATACATCTACTGTGGGTTCGTTTTCTGGGTATTGCAAAATGTTATTGGGTTTTTCTGAGAGGAAACTCTCAGTAACAGCCTGGCATTTGGAATTGTATCCAGTAGATGGCAATAGGTTCACCGTCTTTATAACTAACTCCTATTAACTATTATTAACTATTTGCTAACTCCTTCGAGGAATGCAGGCGTGATGCTATGATTTAATGTAGTTATTTTAATGTTGCTAGAAAAAAAAAATGCCATCCTACTTAATATTATAAATGTGAACGTTTGTGAGGATTTTCTGTACTTCTGAGAAAGATACACTATACTATCTATATGGATTGGTATGAAATTTGGCACACAGATAGATTATAACCTGAATGTGTTAACACGTAGGCTAATTTTTGTTCCCATGGGACCCAGTCCACGCAGGCAAAATCGTGAACTGAAACTAGTAAGATATATTTAGGTTAACAAGTATGGTGCAGTGACGAGGGTTAGAGAAAGTATGCCGCGGTCGGTTCATGCGAAAGATTTATCGCGCCAAACATAAGTGGAAGTGACCGAAAAAATGCAATTTCGAAGGAAAAGTTGGGTTGAATTCCACACATACTGTCATCACATTCTTATTGAAAGGGTCGAGGTTATTACCCTGTAGTTGAATTTGCGTAGTGACGACGAAAACCAAATGAGTCTATAAAGCAAATAGTTACAAAATAAAACAAAATTCATTTTTTTTAAAGGAAAAAAAAACGCTTTTCATAGGTGAATTAAAAAGTGAATCGCAAGATCTGTTAGTAATTGAAAGAGAACCAGGTACTCAGAAATTTTATCGCAGTCTAGGGAACTATAAGAAAATGTTTCACACGACTGTACCCCGACTGTACAGTACTGTACCACGTTCATTATAAGAACCGCGAAACAGTGGAATGCACTGCCGGAGTGGGTCTTCTCCGATAGTTACAGTCTGGGTATCTTCAAGATGCGAATGAATCGGTTTCTTCAAGGCAAGCATGCTCAAGACCACATTATCGCTTAAGATCAGGCAAGATGACGGTCAAACGCAATCCTAAAAGCTAATAAAAAAACGTCAGTACCTTTTTCCCATCCAACACCATCAAAGAAATTAGACAATGTAACCCGAAATAATGCAAAGATTCTAAAGATGCCCTACACATCTAAATCAATACAGGCGTTTAGAAGTTATAGTGGAATAATAAATTAATTTTAAACAAAAAATAAAAACCGCCTTCCAAAATCTACTACACTAAAAAGTATAAAATAATATCAAAATTTGCTTATAATAAAATAATTTTAAAATAACAATATATAATAATAATCTGTTAATTTTGGAGTCGGTGCCTGTACTGGGAGAGGGTTATTGTTTTCCTCTTGTTAGTCACTTATGTTCGTTGTGCTGTGGTTATGTTACCGGCGTTTGTATCTGGTTGTAAACCCCACATACATCAGGCACCGACTCCAAAATTAACAGATTATTATTATATATTGTTATTTTAAAATTATTTTATTATAAGCAAATTTTGATATTATTTTATACTTTTTAGTGTAGTAGATTTTGGAAGGCGGTTTTTATTTTTTGTTTAAAATTAATTTATTTTAGTCTTTTTAGTTTTAAGTCTAATATATATATTGTATAGGTCATATATAAGTTTGTATACTTCATAAATAAGTTAATTTAGTAATTTAATAATATGGGTAGGCCTTCGAAAGCCGCTAGGACTTAATAACTGCATCGGTGAAATGTTTGTGTACAACAGTGGACACTTCTGCCTACCCCATCGGGCAATACAGGCATGATGCTATGTATGTATTGAGTGGCATGAACTATACATGAACATGCGATTACAGAAATTGCGAGTGATTTGCTGTGATTTATTGAAGAATTCCATCGTCTAACTTCGAAGATCTTCATCAGATCTTCACTAAATTGAAATAGGACCACCTCTGGGGACTACTCTTTCAAACAAATATATCGACGGACATACATACAAAACAAGGTAGCTACTGTAAAACGTTGAGGAGTTCCCTTGACTGTCCTTCGTCTTCATCATCAGACCCCTAATGACAGTCACAACCCATCTAGGTGTAAAGTTCTCATCAATACAAATTAATCAAGCCCAAACACCAGGTAATTGTTGTAAATCGTTAAAGAGTTCCCTAGATCATCTTTCGGCTCCATCATCAGATCGACTCCAGACCTTCATTAAATAGTAGTGCTTTAAAATACTTAATGAAAAAATTAACAAATGCACGAGTCGCCCCTACGATTTTCGAAGGTTTCCCTCGATTTCTCGGGGATCCATCATCAGATCCTGGTTTCCTTATCATGGTACCACCGTTGGGATATCTTCTTTCCAACAAAAAAAGAATTATCAAAATCGGTTCATAAACGACGAAGTTATCCCCGAACACACATAAAAAAAAAAAAAAAAAAAAAAAAAAAAATATACGGTCGAATTGAGAAACCTCCTCCTTTTTTGGAAGTCGGTTAAAAATACTCACGTACATGAACTCTTTTTTGAGCAGTAGTGTAGGTACTTAGTCAAAAAGATAGGTCATAATTAGAGTCCGGAATATATGCATTTGCATGTTGAATACGCATTTGTATGTCGCATATGCATTTGCATGTTGAATACGCATATGCATTTGCATGTTGAATACGCATTTGAAATGAAATGAAATGAAATGAAATTGTTTTTTCTTTAAGTAGGATTTTTAAAAACTCTTTTACATGTCATTATATCTAGATGGCGTCGGCGTTTCCTATCTGACTACCTCTGAGAAGAAACGCCGAAACAAACTCAAAGGTCAAGGTCTCTTTTAAAGTCCAGACATCATTAAACATCTCTATGTGAGCGTAACCATTCGACATTTTCGCACTATGTTTACATTATTTTGAAAATGTGGAAATGCTCACGATCTATCTTGTTATGATGTCTCACATGGCGGTCCCGACCTATTATTGCATGCGATTGCACTTTGTTATGCGTCACTTCTAAAATACCGCGTACAGAATGTTCAGAAATCAAGCAAAATTTTTTCCTTCCTTCTATCCTGAATTTCGTTTAAGGTCTTGTTTCAGTGAAAAGTTTAGCACAGAAGCCTATCAATTTCGGGACAAGCTATATTGTATAAACTTTGATAAGGGTCGGCACCTAATTATGAAAATGTTACAACGTTTTAAATAGGATTTTACTTATTTGTAAACCGAGGAAGGCGTTGGGTGATGTTGGTAAAACTGTGATTACGACGGTTTTAAATAGAACGGAAAGGACTTTCATCGGCTGTTCTTTGTTTATATAAACACTAGCTGTGCCCCGCAAACGTTGTTCTGCCATAAAAATCGGGATAGGGCCACCCTTATCACCTAGGGGTATAAAAAATAGCCTATAACCTATTCTCAGACTTACCAAACGTACAGAAAAGAAATTCTAAAAAGTTTCGGAGGAGTTCGGTAACAAACACTGTGACATAAGATTTTTATATGTTAGATAACATAATAACCCCTAAATGTCTCGCTGCAGATAAAGAGTCTCTTTTTATATAGAAAAGGCACGAGCATTCATCACCACGCTAGTTCTCTGCGGGTTGGCGATTTTAGACTATCAAATCCAGATTTCCTTAATATTTTTCCTTCACCGTATGTCTGTGATATCTTAGATTAATCAAGAAAGTTCATATGACATTGACAAAGTCGTGAAGTACATGCCAGATTTGAAACCACAACCTGTGGCTCTAGAATCTAACAATGTAACCACTCGGCTACCACGACAATTCAGTTTATATGTTTTTTTACTAAAAGCTCCTAAATGGTATACTAATTGCCATAAAAACAAATATAGATAGAAAACAATAAAGATTAGCCAAAAAAAAACTCACACACACACGAAAACTTCTTAATATCAAAACAAAAATATTTTTCTTCGAACACGGCCTGTCTTGCTTCCTCGAAATAGTTTCAGAATAAATCCTCTTTGCAAACTACCTACATTTATTGCAAGGGCAATCCCTTCCCCGCCCGCCTCCCCAACTATCCTCCAAGGGAACAGAGACGTACATAATTGTGTTGGCGGGTTTCTTTGCGGACGCAAAACTGAAAAGAAACAAGGCTTTTTAATGGCACACACTGAAAGCCTAACGTTAAAATCTGGTATGTCGTGGGTGTGTGTGAAATGTCACGCAATTACACAACCTACATACTGTATCCGTAAAAATCTGTCATTCTATATATATACCACGCCTTTTTCCACCGAGGGTTAAGGAGAGTACTGTAAGTACACCCACATTCTAAGATGCTTTTATTAATAGCTAAAAGATTCACCTTTTGTTATCTACCGGGCACAATTCCATACGTACTGAGAATAATTTCTAAACGGAATAAATAATTGTCTTATCCTGACACGTAAAAGCTCAGAAAGAGCGGATTCATATACTTCTGGGCCACTGTATCTCCCTTCATAATAATTACTTACTGTGACAATTCTTGTTTTATATAAAAAAAATATTATTATACGACCTACTTAAAGGTAACCTACTTATAGTAATTGGGTACTTTACTTTAGGTAACTTTACAACCTCTTTAACATATCATTTTTTATTAATTATTGTTCACCGTTTACTACTGAAGTGCAATTTTTTGGAATTACCCGACTAGTTTCGAACTCGAACGGAATCATTTTTTATCGACAAGGTACCGTCATTTCCTATCTGACTACCTCGGACAAGAAAAAACCGAAACAAACTCAGAAGTCATTGTCTCTTTTAAAGTCCAGACATCACATGGAGGACGTCTGGAAAGGTCTTTTGAAGAAAGAACCATAGCAATTTCAAGATCACCAGTCATAACTGGCGGCACATATGCATCAGTCATCGAGAAGCTCAAACCATAATTTAAAGATCCAGTGATATTTAACATTATGCTTTGTTTACGTGTATTGTACCTAACTCGCTTCGGAGTTAATCACATTATAAATTTTACCCTAAAACTCGGTCACCGGATACTCCAACAATCTCGATAAAATGAACGTACGTAATGCACACCCCTAAATATTATTCGAAACAGCTGATAAATTCTGCACCGTTTACTCCCAGATCACGTTTTACTGTAAAGCAGTCAAACGTTAGAAATTCCTCTGAAGCACAGAGGTAAGTGTATAAACTGATAGAATACTTGCGTTATACCGCAGGACTTATAAACTCGATTGAAGGAAATGCTTCGCCTTAAAGGAGACAGGTTGACACACTTTATATCGTGGAGTTTAGAAACAACGAGGTGGAGGATATGTCAGGTGAATGTATCCGACAGGTGTCTTGAACCATTGTTTAAATTTTTACAAGCTTTGTCAACACACTTACTCATAAAGTGTCTCTTATTGCACCGTTTTTACGTAGCACCTTTATATTAATGAAAGAGTGATTGATGTCTAAAAGTTCTTTGCTTATATTCGACGTTTTTGTGATTAAATCATCGTCATATTTTATCTAACACGGTGTCGTGTTAGATAAAATATGACAAATCAATTTTCAATACATAAAATTATTTACTTTTGTCTCTAAAATAATATTAATCTACAATCATATTATAAAGAGAAAATAATTATATTTTTTTGTATCGTTGTATTCATACTCAAAAACTACAAGATCAATTTTAAAAGTTCTTTCACCAGTAGAAAGCAATATTATTGCTAATTGGCATAGGCAATATGTATGTAAGAAAAAAACAACTCAGTGTATTGTTTTATAAGTAAACCTTTTTTTTTTTCCATTTTGGTATTCAAAAGTACGATTTGACATATTTTCCAAAGTCAATAAAATTTCAGGATCACATTTTTTAGCCATTCAATTGCCGTAATACATACTCGTGAATGTAAGTTCAACATTTCATCACATCCTCCTTGCTTCTACAATCCTTTCCACATGCATTATTGCTGTCTCCAGATCCAATATGTTAGTGCAAGTTCAAGAAGTATGTTGATGTGAGAACACCTCGCCAGCCATATTGAATTCTTTGCTGCATTGTGACGTACAACTTGACTTTATATCCATGTATTCTTAGACTGTATTTAGAAAAGCTTTATGGCGTCATTTTTAACCGAATTCCAAAAAGGAGGAGGTTATCAATTCGGTTGTATTTTTTTTTTTTTTTTATGTTTGTTACCTCAGAACTCCGTCATTTATGAACCGATTTGGAAAATTATTTTTTATTTGAAAGGATTTACTTTCAGATTGGTCCCATTTAATTTTTATGAAAATTGGTTTAGTAGTTTGGTATTTAAATCAAAATAACTGAAAAATAATACGTCGTCGAAGTAAACGAAATGGTGTATTTTGCATTCTTGTGACTTTCCGGTGGTGTTTACGGTCTCTAGAATAGTTCTAATGAACTGCCTATTTTCCAGCTTCATCATCAGATAATGATGATGATGATGAAACCGGTAGATAAGCACCGGAAATCCGTAATTTCAAAAATAATAATAATTGTATATTATTGTCCTAATAAATTGATTTTATTCAGAATCCTCTAAAATTAAAAAAATATTTTTATATAAATTGTAGTAAGTAAATAATGCAATTATTTTATAACTTTTTAGTGCAATTTTACTTAACAGAAAGATTTTTGGAGTCGGTTCTTTTTTTTTGTTAAAAATTATTTTATATTATCTGAAATCTTGAGCTTTCCTGACGTTTTAAAACAAAAACCAATAATACACGCGATTAATGCGGTTAAAAGTTGTTTTATTATAATGTGTAGTGATCGCAAAAACCTAAGATATTACTATGAAATCTTGAGATTTGTTTAATTTTTTAACTGGCTGTGCCCCGCGGTTTCGACCGCATATAATTATATTATATTAAACCTAAGTTCCCTCCTCTTATATTCAGCTACCTCTTATATAATATTCAGCTCTAACTCCTTAAATAGTCAGCTACTTGCCAGTAAAATCTTATCAGAATCGGTCCAGCTGTTTCGAAGATTAGCCGGAAAGATCAGACAGATAGGTATCGTATCGTGCAAATAATTGTATGAGCTTAAAAAATCTATTATTTTAACATTACAATCAGACACTTCAATTTTATTACTTGTATTGATGATGATATTGATAATAATAACTAACTATTATCATTTATCTCAATTCAATTGGGGTTAGCACAGCATGTCTTTGTCCTCCATACATCTCTCTCAGTCATATCATCTTTCAAACAATGCATCCATCGTGTCCTCGGTCTTCCTCTACTCGTGAATCATTCATACTTAAAATTTCCTCGTCACATGATCCTCATTCCTCCGCATCATAATTATAACTCACCAACAGCCAAATAATTACGTTATTCTAGATATTTAGCTACTGGAAACAATATGAATAACAACTAAAAACAATTAGAAATAATTGTCTTCAATCTTAATTGAAGTTGTTAAGAGGCTAACAATTTGACAATAGAAAATTTCCCTTGCTACTATTAATATAATTACTGTTAAATTGTTGAAGTAAATACTTGAAATTAGTTTGGTCTATTAACAAGCCTCTGATTTCTATAGTAACTAGTCTAAAGTAACTAGTGTTGACTTACACCAAGACAAAACGATAAAAAATATGCATAATCATGAAAAATAACTTAAAATTCTACGGTTAATCGAAACATTTGCGAGTTTTTCAGAATAAACCTCGAACGGCTCCAAGTACAAGGTGTGGGCATTAGCAGAGGACAGCGACTTCCTATGGCTATTTTTGTGGTGTTTTTGCTTGGGTTCGCTTTGTCACGCGCAGCACACGGGTGAATTTGTTTGTTAACAAAAAATATCAATAGTAAATAATTTATTATAACGATTTTTTTATTGATTCGTATTTAGTGTCCGTATACAAATTTTGTTAAAAATATATCAGTATATAATATATGTTTGGTATCGCAAAACATAACTGTCTCGTTGGTCTAGTGGTCCCGAGCGCGACGGTTGAGGTGTTCAGGTGAGGGAGAGTGTTATCGGGTTTTTCTGTTATGAAATTCTCAGTAGCAGCCCAGAGTTTGGCAAAAGGCTCACCACCTATTACATGAAACTTAATAACAGCATTGGTAAAATGTGGATGTACAACTGTGGAGACCTCTGCCAACCCCTTATTTCTTATTTTTTTTTTTTTTTTATGTAATAGGGGGCAAACGAGCAGATGGCTCGCCTGATGGTAAGCGATTACCGCCACCCATGGACACGCAACCCCAGAGGAGTCGCAAGTGCATTGCCGGCCTTTTGAAGGACCAACGCAAGCGTTGTGTTTCGTTCTTATACAGGCGTGATGCAAAATATCATTCATTGAAAATTACAAGAAGCAATATCATGTTTAATAATATTTGCTTTATTTGCTGTCAATGAACAGGTAAATCGTGGCCATCAAACCATAGCCACTCTTATGATGTAAACAAAAAAGGGGTAAGGTATTCTTGGACAAAAACTATTCGGCAAAGAAAAAGAAACTGTCAACAATCTTGTTACTAAAGAAGTCCACGCTTCACCGAACGCTTATAAGGAAGTCCATTATATCCCGAATACCCAATCAAAGACCGAAATATTTGTTATCACAACTTGCTAAGAAACTACAGAAGAACTTTGGTGATACACTAAAATAAAACGTAAATTACCTGCGAAGTTGGACAAACTGAATAGAAAGAAGGAAAAAGGTAAAGGAATTCCCCACTTTGTTTTAGGAAGTAGGGAACAATATTGCAAGTTATAAAAAACTGTTATAAAGGTGGCCCTGGAGCGAATTCGGGACAAGAATGGGAATTCTCTTTAAACGCTATACACACTGACTCGAATTTTGATGAACAAAATGATGAAACTAAATAAAGACATAATTATTGAGTTTAAGGCTCCTATTAATAAATCAATGTAATTTAAGAAGATTCGCGCAATCCAAAATGGCGCTGGCTCAGAACATGGAAATTTCATACATTTAAATCTTAAGAAATATTTGTCACTTAGGAACAAACTCACGTGAGATTAGTTTAAACAAAACAATCAGTTATACCTGTGTGGTTACTCTTGAAACTAATACCAATTCCAATATTAAATAGACGCTTTAAAATAATACATAATTTTAAAATAATTTTACCTACAATACAGTTGCCTCAATTTTAAAGCATGTTGTCTTTATATTAGCCCGAATCTATTTTTTTTTTTTGATATTGGCATTTAAAACTACGAACTGATATATTTCCAATGTCAATCGAGCGGAATTATTTTCAAGAGTAAGCCCACTGTTTAATACAGGCTTATGTGATTGATTATAGTTTTTGCTAGGTACTTATATTAATACTTTAAACAAAATAAAAAAATGGTACCTATAGTAGAGTAATGATGTGATAAAACAATTTTACGGTTTAAAAGAAGACGTAGTGACGAAAATTTAAAGAGTATGCTTATATGGTTTGCTCATATTGAAAGAATTAATGAAAGACCATTAACAAAAGGATTCTACAAGGCAGGTGTAAGTCGAAATGCCCGCAGGAGACGCCCTAGAAAGATATACACTGACCTTATTAGTGATATCCTCCAAAAAGGTAAGTGCGTAGTACTCGCAACCGCCGCGCATGTATGACCGTGGACGAAGCAAAAGGCATATTATATAAGGATCGTAGCAGGTGGTATTCAGTAGTTTCTGCCTAACCCCATGGAAGAAAGGCGTGATTTTATGAAAGTATGTATATATGGAACCATAATTAGAACATAATCTGGTACCAAAGGACCAAATTACAAAACACTTTTTTTAATGATAGCCAAATATTTGTTGCTGCGTATGTTGGACCATCAAAAAGTACCTATGTATTAAGATATTTTCTCAGAAAACGATAAAATGAATACAATAAAAAACATTAATGTCGCATAATCATTTAGTTCACCTTTATAAGTATTAGCATTTATTATTTTATGTTTCTTTAATTCCGTTTTAATATCCTTTTGTTTTGTGTTTCATTGAAATTTAAGATGAGGATTAAAACAAAACAAAAATAACTCCTATAGCAGCTATTAGAATTTTTATCATGTAAATTCTAAAATTAAGTTGGCTCTAATACTGAAAACGTACACTCCAAGCCTCGGATTAGTCTTACATATCCTGGGCTCATCTGACAGACGATTTAAACAGTGTCTGATGTCGATGAAAGACATCATGGAGTGGTAGGAAAAGTATACTTAGATTAAACAAAAAAACAATTTTATTTTCGAACCTATCTTTTTGTCGTACTTGAATCTGGCCTTACCTAGTCCTAACCTCCAAACAGGTCCAGTCTGTGATGCCACGTAGCTAAGCTGCTGTTTTTATTTTTTGGGGCTATTAAAATAACCTGGAAAATTTAAATAGGTGTGGCAATGATGCGTCTTTCCTGGTAGGCTATGAGACTTATTAAGTACACAGAGACACATCCAGAGAGCCTAGTCATCTTTCCACTTAAACCTTTACAGATATTTTCCCAACATCTGATTCACAAGTTCTTTAGCTAATGGCGGAGAAGGAGACAAAACATAATGACACTTAAAAATACTGGCGCTAAAAGAAATAATAATTACTAACAAAACTATTATCATAACACATGATAAATAAATAATTGATAAGCTATAATGCTTAGATATAAGTGGCATAATTACAGACAGACAGTTTTATTGCGCAAATGATACAATAATTGGTCCTAATAACCTTGACATAATAATATTCTGGTTATCAGATAAACATTTGATAATATACATGCTAATGGAAATATTTACAGAGATTTGTTGTTACTCAATCAATTACAACAATTCGTGCGATTAGATTATTTTATATGCAAACAAATAAGGTTGAGATTTTTTGTCAAGAGCAGACTGTATAGTGGTAAATGTTCCGTATAATAAATGAATTGAATAGGAGCAGTGACAGCCTATTGGTATGACCGTTGGACTGGCAAGTCAAAAGTCGCAAATTCGAATCCAAGGCACGCACCACTGACTTTTGGAGTCAGTATCAGAAATTAATTATCACTTGCTTAAAACGATGAAGGAAAACATCGTGAGGAAAACAGCACACACGAGAGATGTTCTCGATGCTATGTAAAACCATGTCAAAGGCCTACGGGCGGTTTAAACTCTGACACTAGGTTGTTCATCAACCACACTAAGAAGAAGAAGAAGAAGAAGAATGAATAGAAAATGTTAATGTTTTCTTTTTCTTATTGTGTGGTTGATGAACAACCAAATGTCAGAGTTAAAACCACACGTAGGCCTCTGACACGACTTTACCAACAATCTAGAATATCTCTCTGGTATCCTGGTTTCTTCACGATGCTTTCCTCCACTGCTTTAAGCAAGTGTTTTTTTTTTGTGGAATAAGAATACTGTTATGAGCAGAATTTGAACGTGCGCCTCCCGAATAAAAATTTATAACTTTAGACTTCACTAGAAAAGCATGAATGCTTTAATGCTTTTCGAAGGTTTATCTGTAAGTTATAATCAATTTATAATACGTACATGACTTCGAATAACCAGTGGCCAGTTGGCCTGGGGTTGAAATTTTTGACCTTTGACTTGCCTGTCATATCACTGCTTATGAGGAAGTAGAATAATGTTCATTTTGACTAGCTCGTAAGTCTCGTGTATATGTCGCAGATGGATTGTAGAATTCGCTGTTTTACAAAACTGCTAGCTGATTTACAAAACAGTATTGTTTTATAAAACAGCTGAACGACGTTCAGCTGGATTGCCATTGCGATACGTTTAACAAAACAGCTACCCACCTTTAGACGTAATGCAGAATGACATATCTACTGTAGGACAGGTTTGTTTATTGTAAAGGTATATTAAATGGATAGTCACCACTCAAGTAAAAAAAGATACTTCTTCCAAGGTCGGAGAAAGTGTTATGGGGCTTTCTTTGTAGGCACAGTTTAAACATACGCATGCTAACAATTTGACAAGAGAGCTAAATTATCTTCTCACAATAGGAGTGAATTTTGATTATAGCTGTGTGAGGGGCTCGTGGCTAAGTAACAGCCGCACAAATCGATCAATCGAGGTTAAGCTGCGCTTGCCGCGGTCGGTCTGTGGATAGGTGACCATCACTTCACACCTAGACTCCTCCGTGCCTCGGAGAGCACGTTAAGCCGTCAGTCCCGGTTGTCAAATTAAGATCTATGACAGCCATTAAGGGTAGTCAGAGGCCTGTAAGTCTGACAACCAGGCATACCACGAGATATCGTGTTATGCAGTAACTGGGTTGTCGAGGTCAGGTAGGCAGTCACTCCATGTAAAATACTGGTATTAAACTGCATCCGCTTTGACTGGAAGCCGACCCCAATGTAATTAGGAAGAGGTTAGGCATATGTATTGTTATAGCTATGTTAAACCTAAACCTACCTACTGTACCTAAACTTGGATATTAAATTGAAATGCATTTCAACCAATACATATTTTTAAAACGTTTCCCCATCGTAGGAATATGTTCATGTATCACGGGTGCGTTTACAGACATATAATCTCACAGGCACACGTACCCAGACCCGGAACGCTTATCTGTAGATCATACAAATATTTGCGCGGTGCAGGAATCGAACCACAAGCAGCGTAGCAGCCGATCTCTCAATCACTGCGCCAACCGCACCGTCAACCATTATCATCTGGACCATATATCGTAAAATATAAAATTTAAACTTCTGTTGAATTTTCCAAAGACCTCTACCACGAAATAGCTATTTGTAAAATTGTCCTCTAAAAATATTTTGCACTTAATCTATTTATAAAGGTACTTGAACCAACATTGACATAAACACAGAGATTTTAATGGTTGTTACTCTACCATTAAAATCTCTCTATCAAGCAATTTCTGAGAAAAATACCTGTATCTGATTGGGTATCTGCCAGCCGGTCATCAATAATATGATTTTATTGCCCTTGTCTGAGATACTCAAGATATATATGACCAGATACTATATAACATATGCCTTTTATTTGTTTTTAGTCAGAAAAATATATATTTGTAATAATTGTTGTTGAATCATCATTAAATGTATAGGAGCGATTATAATGTTCAAAATAATCAAAGGGTTTGTAACGGACGGAGGAAAAACGTCAATGAGAGATTTTCACACATGAAAATTAGAAGACTTTTTAAACATGGAAATCTAGATTTTATCCGTGTACAAGATGGGGCCAAAGGCTAAGATTATTTCAAATACTAGAAAGTAATGCAAAAAGCTGCAATTCGAGGACAGTAGGTATGTCACGTAGATTGATGATCAAGACTTAACTTATTTAGATGATAAAATAACCAAATGAACGATTTTATTCACCACAGCTCACTGAGAGAACGACGTCACTCGAAGAGTTCATGATTAAGGGATCTGCTTGAGTTTGAAACTACTCGGCCAGCCCCGAAAATTTTACATGAGTTAAACTAAGCTTACATTCTGTTATACAAAGGAGAAATTTCAACAAGGATTTCGAACGGATTAAAATGGTACATGAGGGACAGAATCAATATGATTTGTTAGTTTAATTTGGAATAGGAATTGATATTTATTTTGATAGATTATTTTGTTTGCTATCAGGTTGATGCACTTATCGATAGTGAAACAGACAGATATGGTGTTAATGCACCACGCGTTAAGAACAATATAGATTCTCGTGGTGAATAAACATTACTCACAAAAGCTTGTGACAAAGGTGGCTGGACCAGAGGTCCCCAAACTTTTTTGTCCCATAGGACCATTATTTTTTTGATTCATGTTTACTTACAGAATAAAATGTATTTTTAAATCAGTAACAGAGCTTTTCACTTTGGTAAGGCTAAATGTAAAATATTATGTCAAGTTTATGAATACAATCATATTAAAATATTCAAAAATTATAACTCACATAATCGAAGGTATGAGGCCTAGTGGTTTAGTACGAAATGTCCAAGTATTTTAAAGTTACACATACTGCGACCGCAGAGCGAATAGCTTACCTACGTACTCAGTTTTATGGAACTAAATACATAAATATAATCTAGAAATGTATGGTTTTTATAATAAAGTAATAGATACTGTCTGATATGTGGATATTCGATAAAAATTTACGGGAAATCAACATTAGGGAGACGGCCTTTCTAAATCCACTCTCTCGCACTGCATTCTCATGTCCAAGTTTTCTTTTTCCACTGCCATAATTATCATTCCTGTAAGTCAGAATCACCCATGTGTGTTGATATATACCACTTTGGGAATGCCTGGTCTACACCTACACTACATTTTTAACGTTAAGAGCCATTATAGTAATATATTAATTAATTCATTGATATTTTTTTTCCCATAATGAGATGGATTGGGGTCAAAGTGATGGATTGGATTTCAGCATCGGAAAAATGGCTACAAGATTTTTTTCTAGTAATATCGATTATCAGAGAATCTTTATATTTGAACTGTTTTTTTTATATGGTGATAAAATCATGGCCCTTTTGATATTTTGAACCCTAAAATTAAACAATACTTATAAACTACATCCACTTATCAATCATGTAATCTTCTCGCGTGCCCATATACAAACTTGAGATTCTGGTTTATCAGTCGAGTACTCAGTGAAGGTCACACTATCTGTTAAATTACGTTGACCTTAATATCTTTTGTAATTTTCAGGTATATAAATGTTCAATTACTAACAACAATGGGCAGTACTTATAATTAATTCAACATGCTTTCGTCGTTGTTCTTCTATTTTGCTTTAATTAGTTATGTCGGTAAGATTTTTGGGTTCTTTTAATTCTTTTACGGAGCCTTAGTAAAGTTTTTTATTCCTTTATTATTTTTCTATTTTGGGTAATAAAAAGTGTTTAATATCACTAACTGTCTTAGTTTGACGTAAATTTAGAATTTATTCCGATAGAATTAAATTAAATCATCAAAGTATAAACACAAAATTTCATGTTTTTTAAAGTCACTTTAAACCGGAATAGATTCAAGTTCCAATTGAAAACAGTTCAAAAATGTTTATACAAAAAGTGACTAATAAATAAAAAGTGATGCCTAGAATTTAAACTTAAGTAACTTTAATTATCATGGACATAAAGTTGAATGTACAGTTAACTTTAAACAACCATATTTTTTTTACTCTTACAGTTTCGACACCTTCAATAAAATCTTTAGAGGATCTAAAAATCGTTGGAGGTGAAGATATCGAAATAACTGATGCCCCGTGGCAGGTGTCACTTGTTAGAAGTGGGAGACATTCCTGTGGAGGTGCTATTGTTGCAAAAGATATTATTGTCACAGCGGCTCATTGTGTTAGTGGGTAAGTAGAATATAATAATGAAACTGTTAATGAAATCATGAAATTTGATTCCTTTAATATAAATTTTAGTTTTAATTAAGTGTCTATAAAGAATAATTTGGTAACGATTGCAGTAGTTGTAGCTTAGTCGAATATATTGCATGTAAAAAGTACCAAATAAAAAACAAATATCAATATCCTGCAGTGATGCTGAACAATCATTTAGACCACAGTAAAATAAAAAAAGTAACTTGGAGTGCTTAAGTACTAGATGAAAGGCAATCAAATATTTTAGATTTTTAGTTAGACACATAAAGGTAATATTATTTTAAGCTATAAATCTAGAAGTAATTATGGGAAATAATATAAGAGTAGGTAATAAGGAATTATAAACATTCAAAAGATTTAAAGCAATATTTTTTGGGGAAAGAAAGATTACTAAATAAAATATATACTTAAAAATCTTTCTCTATATTTCCAAAATGTCAGACATCACTAATCGTGTCAGTCACTGGACGTTCATTACTTATCAGTACTGATGGACGAACACAACATTTTGTATTCTATCCTTTTTTCTTCAGATCATATCCACAACAATTCCAGATCCGAGTAGGCTCTTCATATAGTGGGCAAGGTGGAACATTGTACCAAGTTGGGGATTTACTATGGCATCCTGATTTCAATTACTCGAATATGGACAAAGATGCTGCTATACTATGGCTGTCAAAACCGTTAGAGTTTAATGACCGAGTAGCTCCGATAAAAATGATGGCAAATGATGAAGAAATTTCTGATGGTGCTATAACAGAAGTGACTGGATGGGGAAATATTTATGTAAGTTAAACAACTATTGCATGAGACTTAGTAATGTTTTTAGAGAAACACAATACAATACAGTGAATCAGTAAAACTTTTTATTATACCTAATAACATTTGTTTTTCAAAATTCGGAGGATGTCATGCTTTCATTAGAAAACTAAATGTTTGTGGACTTATTTTACGACTAGTATTAACCAAAACAGCTATTTGATATAATTATATTTAATATTTCACGAAACTGACACAGGTCTTTTCGTATCGTCCGGTTGATGAAATCTTTAGTACTATAGTTTAATAATAATAGGCCTCTGACATGGCTTTACACACCTCGTTACGTTTCCTTACGATGTTTTCCTTAATACGCACATGATTATAAAAATTAGTCACAATCATTGACCAAAGAGATGTTTGTTTCAAACAGTCTTGGTACGTTCCTCCGAATCAATTAACCGGGTATAAAATTCTCTTTGTTCCAATCGGTATCCTGTTCCCAAGTAATTGGTTTATGGAGATCATATAGATGGTCGCTTGATGTAAAATCATCCGGTTAGATGAGAAACTGACTCCAACGTGGAAAAGATTTTTCTCATTTAGTGATGATATGGTTTTGATTTTTATATCAAATAACGTTAGTTGTTATTTGTTGCGTCAGTTTGTCTTTAAAACCAAAGAGATCACTTCTACCCTCTAAAGGTTAGTACGTTCTGACCAAGATACACCATCAGTGGACCTCGGTCTAGTCAGAAAATTATATATACTGTTAAACATTCTTAAGCAGAACTCAAACCGTGCGTCTTTTAATAAAAAAAGTGCACAAATAGGAGACACTATGCGATTTGTAACACGTATAAGGCTAGAACAAGTTTTGCACAAAAATTTCATGTGTTTCGAGGACCCTTATTATATAACAAAGCAAATCAAGATATAGGTGTGTTTAAAAATAATAAAATAGATTGTAAAAAGAAGGTAACTAGTTGGCTATTAAAATTTGACTATTGTAAGACTGAGGATCTCCGTCCACATATAAAATCATGAATACCATTAAAAATAAAAACTTGCTGACGAACTCCCACGCACTAGACAAACACATTCACACACATCAAGACACTCACAAACTCAAACACTCCCATACAGACACCCTGACACACATACATCTTGAACCCAAATATCATGTCACTTCGATGTAGATTCTAACAAAATAAATTAAGATATACACTGTCAAAATATATACCCACCATTAGTATAAATGTAACCCATGCAATATGTTGTTATCTTTTCATTATGATGATAATATATCAAATAATATAGAAAGTTTTAGATTAAACTTGTATTATAAGCGCATCTTTTACTGTTGACTACTTCATTTTTAACAGAATGCAGTTTAGAATGTAAACGTTTACTTCAATTTGCAGGAAGGCGGTGGCTATCCAACTATGCTGCAGAGGGTTTCAGTACCGAAAGTCAATGAGAAACTATGCAACGATGCTTATGAGCCAATATACAGTATCACTCACAATATGCTCTGCGCTGGGTCTAGTGAAGGTGGAAAAGATGCTTGCCAGGTAATTATGACAGTTTTTCTAATTATTTTCTCGAAAGACAAGTCAAGTCAAAGGTTTTTATTACATTAACCATACTACGGTAAAGAAGTGATTTTAATATTATAACTTTAGAGTACGCTAAGCATGCGTTAATGCTTTTCAAAGATTTATCCTGAATTGTTAATGTAATTGCATCTTTCCGACATTGTATTAACTGCAAAGTTAGTCGTGTCGGTTCGGTATGGGGACTGAATGGATACCAATGACGTCGCCAAAAGACGTATTAAAATATGGATGAAGAATTCGCGGTGGTGAGCAGAGGTCGAGTGGTCAGAGCGCCTGGAATGTTTATCCGGGAGGCGCAGGTTCGAATCCTGCTCACGACTGTATTCTTTTTCCATTTTAATATTATAACTTTAGAGTTCGCTAAGCATGCGTTAATGCTTTTCAAAGATTTATCTTTGAAAAGCATTAACGCATAAAGGTACTTGGTCAGAATTTAGGTGTACGGTTCCAAAAAGAAGTTCTCTTTAAAGAAGAACCGGCAAAAAAGCTCCGTGTTTACTCTTTTCAACTTTATATCTTTCACAATTTCTGTAAATATAATGTTTAATGGGATGTGATACTAACGTAATCTTGGACACAGTCACTATAATAAAAAATGATTAGATAAAACTTATTATATGAATGGCACGCAACGCATTTGACAAGTTTACGGGGTTCTCTAATTTACAAAATGTTGAAGCTAAAGAAGCTATATAAACTAATGCATAATATCCTTCAAATATTATTAATAAGTTTAAAAAAAAGACTGTCTTATTGGTCTAGCTAGGGTAAACAAGAGAGCTGCTAAGGGATAGATCCATTTTTGAGCTAGCTAGTGCATTGTCTGCTAGAAAATTCTCAGTCGCCGATTTGGGTTTTAAATTGTGCTCGATAGATGGCAATGTGCTCAATATCTTCTACATTGGTCTTAATAATTGCAGCAGAACACATATTTCTAACTCTTTGAGGAATATAGGCATGCTCATAATATGTTGCTACATAAAATGTCATGCATACACGAAAAAAATCCGGTTCTAGCTACAGATTTAGATCAAACCTAGCATGTACCGATGTGACTTATTTAATGTAATATAATATTCTTCCTATGTTCAAATATAAACGAAAACGTACTCACAACTTTGAGCTTAATGCTCTCTGAATTGACCCAGAATGAGCTAATGTCTCACTGCCTCGTTGGTCTGGTGAAAAGCCAAGTGCGACTGGTGAGCATGAAGTCTTTGGTTCGATTTCCATGTCGGGCAGTATTATTGGGATTTTCTGTTCGGTGATTCTCGGTAACAGCTCGGAATTGTGCCCAGTATATAGTAATAGGATCACCACCTATTACATGGGACTTAATAACAGCATTGGTGAAATGTGGGTGTACAACTATTTACACATCTGCTTACCCATTCGGGAAATACAGTCGTTATGCTATGCTATGTTAAGTTATGTTTATGACCTGATGTAGGAATCTGTAAGCATGCTTGCTCTGTGCCAAGTCCCTTACACTGCATTAGGGCAATTACGAACTGGTCATGTATATTGTTTTACTTTATATTACAGGGCGACAGCGGTGGTCCCATGATCTACAATAACCAATTAGCTGGTATCGTATCCTGGGGTCTTGGTTGTGCCAGACCAGAATATCCTGGAGTTTACGCGAAAGTCTCAGCACTCAGGACTTGGCTCGACAGTAATATTATTCACTTACGATCGAAGAATTTTCAAAGAATGGCTGGTGTGATTTAATTAAGTATTTATTTTTAACATTAATTGGTTCTTGATCTTAATAAATTATATGAATAACATTATTGCTTTCCTCTCAATAATCTCTTTCATCATTATACTAATAAAAAAAATACAATGTTTATTCGTCTAAACAAAAAACAGAATTCAATATCATAAGAAATTAATACAAAAATATATTTTTTATTGAAAATCAGTTTTCACTTACATAAACCAAAATAAAAACCACGTCGGAGGTAAAAGACAAAGAAATTGGCTATAACACTTAATCAAACTAGAAAACAATATGAAATTAATTAAACAAATTAAAAGCACGCCTGCCACTTTTTAAAATCTTAGTAACTTGTGTTACCCGGGACAATGTAAGGATTCTAACGATTCATACATCCTAATCGGTTCAGGCATTTAGAAATTATGATCGAATAAACTCCATAACATACATACTTACATACATGCACACATGAACCCTAAAAACATAACACTCCTTATTTTACGAAGTCGTATAAACACTTAAATTCAAAACAGAACTTTGATGTCTTGTTCACATTGTTATGTTCTCATTAGGTGGTATGCGAATAAAACAATCGGAAACCCATTACCATTTAATCTAAATAAACCTAGTAGTAACTTATACTATGACACTACTTAAAACTAATGCTTGGGGCGCCAGGAGGGTTTTGTTTTCAACGCAATGGTCGTTGCAACCCGGAACCCTACCAATCCAGAAGCCGTCGGCGGCGTGGGGTTCTTCCTTATCGCGAGACAAATGCAAATATTTAAGTGACTTCTACATACGGTTAGCGGATAACATTTTATGCTTTTGTTCCATTGCTATAGCACTCCACTATACAACCTCCTCCAATGAAAGGGCATGACGGTAGGCTGGAACAATTAAACATCTACTATAACATCGGAATTAACTCCTAGCGAGTAATCAGCTATACACACCAAAATACTTAAAGTCCAACATAGGCATCTACTCACCCCTTTACTGATGAAAGATGTTCACAATAATTTATATCTTAAACAATAATCGTACTCGATTTACATTTACTGCACCAATGAAAATAATATTCAATATGACGGTATATGTCAGCAAACTCGCTTCAAGCGTCACACGTCTGCTTCTGGCTAGTGCCAAGGTGGGAATGTCCTTCAACCTCACGACCGTCCAGTTAAATATTACCGAACTACTCATTCAATTATGAATGTTGAAACAAATCCAAAAAGAAAATAAAGACGGCCTCTGGGTTTGAACGCCCGCCCCGTGACACCGAAGTCTTACCGTCGTACTTCATTGTTAACTGTACATTTTATTAATATGTGAAATAGCAAGTTCACATCGTGCAAACTTAAAGTGACGTCAGTCATTACAAATGTCCCCAACCTATACAAAAAAAAATACACACGTATTTTTTTTTTTTTTTTATCGTTTTAAATCGTTTGCATGCCATCTACCTAAGTTTTTACCATGCATATTTTGCAACCGATATACATTGTTTGATATCTTTTCTACAATTTTTGCCTTTTCAAATTTCGGAGCTAGCTTAGCCATAAATCTATTATTGGCGTTAGATAAATATTTTGTTCTTTTCCACACAAATTCACCTTCTTTAAATGTTATAGGTCTATATTTTTTGTTATAATGTTTACTACTAATATTGTGTGCTTTCCGTAATTTAACTTGAACGTCCTTGAATAACTCTTCCCTTTCTTTATTTTTAATAAAAAAATCGTCTATTCTACAATGTAAGGGTTTGCTTAGATCTAAGGTATCTTTATCTACTGCCGCTATATCGAACGCTGGTGCTGAAACTTCCCTACCAAGGAACAAGTATGAAGGTGTATAACCTGTAGTTTCATGTACAGCTGTATTTATTGCATGAGCTATCTCTGGTAAGTGAACATCCCACTCATTGTGCTTTTTCACCGTTAAGTTCGTAGCAATTAAAGTACCAACCACTCTATTCACACGTTCAGTCGGATTACTTTGCGGATGATAAAGCGGTGTGTACCATAACTTAGATAAGTACTTCGCGGCCAATGTCTTAAACAATTGAGACTCGAACTGTTTACCGTTATCACAAATTATTGCTTTAGGAGCTCCATACAACAATATTTGCCGTTCTACTATCTCACAAATTTTATCTGCTTTTCCGGTTCTCAATGGAAAGAGTAAGACAAATTTGCTGAACCAACACGAAATGACCATTAACATGGTATTTCCCGTTTTACTGCGGGGAAACGGACCCATAAGATCTAAAGAAATCACCTGCCATGGCAGCGAAACATCTCTATGCTGTCCCATTAACCCAAAGGGAAGTTGTTGAGATACTTTATACTTGGCGCACGTCTCACAATTGGCAACGTATTCCTTTACATCTTTAAGCATGTTACCCCAATAGTAATCCTTTTTAATTCTATACAATGTCTTCCGAATACCTAAATGTCCTGATTTGACATTGTCATGACACTCTTTTAACACCTCGAGTTTAAGTCTTTCAGGAATAAACAGTTTCCAATTACTACTAATACTAGGATATTGTTTAAGTAGAACTTTTCTAAAAATCAGCCCATTACTAACGGCCCACTTAGAGTTCTTGTGACGGTTACTTTTAATTTGAATTACCTTACTGTTATACCAATCATCTTTGTGTTTCTCTAAAACTTTTATGAGATTAGATTCTAATATGTTTACATTTACTGACCTAGATAAAACATCTGGAACAATATTTAGTTTACCAGGCCTATGAACTATATCAAATGAGAATTGTTGTAGCTTCATCGCCCATCTTGCTAGCCTTCCATGGGGATCTTTCATTTTATGGAGCCACAACAAAGCTCTATGGTCCGTTATGACAGTAAAGTGAACGCCGTCAACGTATGGTCTAAACTTTTCTATTGCATACACTACACTTAAGAGTTCCTTCTCAGAAGTCGTATAACGTTTCTCGCAATCATTGAGTTTTCGGCTCAGATAAGCCACTGGTTGATCGGACTCATCTGTTTTCTGGCACAAAACAGCTCCAATACCTTCATTAGACGCATCACATTGAATAATGAATGGTTTATTATAGTTTGGACACGCAATAACTGGAGCTGATGTAAGCAAAGTCTTAAGGTTTAAAAAAGACTCTTCAGCTTCTTGAGACCATACAAATTTTAATTTCCGTTTACCTTTAGTCATATTATGCAAGGGTGCTGCAATGAGAGAAAAATCTTTAACAAAACGTCTATACCAACTAGCTAATCCAATAAACCTCTTCAGCTCCGTAATATTTTTAGGTCTCGGAAAATTCAATATTGCCGTCACTTTGTCTGGATCTGTTCTCAGACCATCTCTGTCTACAATATATCCTAAAAATTTCAAACTGGATCTAGCAAATCTACACTTATCAACATTGACGCTAAGATTAGCTTCCTTTAAAATGTCCATAACCTTCTTTAGCACCTCCAAATGTTCCTCGAAAGAAGACGTACAAATAATGATGTCATCTAAATATGCCCAAACCTTATCCTCATGAGCTTGGAAGAGAATATCCATTAACCTTTGTTGTGTTTGTGACGCATTCACCAAACCAAACGGCATAACTTTGAATTGAAACAGCCCTCTACCTGGCACAGCAAATGTTGTCTTTTCTTTACTGTTCTCCTCTAGAGGAATTTGCCAGAAAGCAGATTTAAGATCTAATGTGCTCAAATATTTAGCACAACGTAGGTTATCAATTATAGTCGTTACCCTTGGCAAAGGATACGTGTCTCGCTTAGTTATTTTATTTAATAGTCTACTATCTAAGCAAAGTCTATTTTCTCCATTTGGTTTTTTAACTAAAAGAACCGGGGAACACCATGGACTAATTGATGGTTCTATAACATCATTTTTTAACATCTCAATAATCTCTTCCTCTATTTGCTTCCTTACTGTCGGTGAAAAATTGTACTGTTTTTGATATGCAGGTTTATGGTTTCCTGTATCTATATTATGCTTTAGTATGTTTGTTCTACCTAACCCTATCCCAATGCTGTCCTTCATTTCTGTAATTACATTGCACAAGTCTTTTTGTTGATTAACACTTAAGTCTTCTTTGGGTACAATGGATGTTACTTTAACTTCTAAAATAGTATTGCCCTGATTATTGCCCAAACAATCACTCTTTAATTTCAACTGAATCCCAAACCTGTCAAAAAAATCTTTACCCAGTAATATACTTTGTGACAACCCTGGCATTACCAACATAACAATAATATGGAATTGGTTATCAAATGACACAGGAACATCAAAAGCCTCAGTAATAGTATGATAAGTTCCATCAGCCGTGGCTAACCTAGCAGCGGGCAACTTATATGAACGTAATCCTAATGAATTAAGGATATTAGAAAATTTAAAATTTATTACTGAAAGATTTGCTCCACTATCTAACAACCCCTCACAGTCATATCCCATGACCTTGAAGCTAATATAACTACGATTATCGTTGCCGTTAAGAAAGATTTTGCATATTTCTTTATGTTCAAAATAATGCCTTATAGTCCGCAGCCAGTCCTGCCATTCCTTACTTTGTTTTTGTAGGGGAAGCACTACTTGGCAGGTTTTGTATCTTCCCCTGCAGCGTTTCCCTTACAAGAACAATTTTTCGAAGTGACCCCAAAATTGCCGCACTTAAAACAAAATATACGTTGCCTAGGCTTTGTGCAAGCTCGAAATAAGTGACCTACTACTCTACAATTCCAACAACGACTACCCACAGATTGCGTTTTCTTTATTTCTGCCACTACCGGAGCCTCTTCAATTTCTTGCTTAATGCTACACACACTAGGCCTGTAAGCCAAATCTGGTTCTAACTTAAATTTATGGCTTTGTGGTTCCTGAAAGTTGTCACAATTACGTTTGGTTCTTTCTATTATTCGTAAAATATTAACCAGGTCGGCTACAGATACGAAAGAATCTCTACATATCGCTCTCTGGTAATACGGTTGAAGATTTTTTAATATAATAGTAATTTTCTCACTTTCTGAAAGCTTATTAGGTAATCTGTTGAACATATTTTGCATTACAAATATGTATATAACAGCTGATTCTTCTTTACCCTGTGTTCTAGATTTAATTTCTTCTAATAAGTCTTCTTGGTAATAAGGAGACTGGAATGTATGTTTAAGAAGGAGAACCAATTCTTCCCAATCCCACACATTATCTTTGTTAGCCCTATACCAAACGAGTGCATCCCCTTCAAAAAAATCTATGGCATACCTCCACAAATCCCTATTTGTAGCATTACGTGCCTCTTTTATTTCTTCCACCCGTTCTATAAAGGCATTTACACTCAAATTAGATCTACCTGTAAATTTTATACCCCAATTATTAATAGGAACGAGTTTACGTTTAGACCCCCTGTCGTCCATAGTAGAAGAGCGAAATAATTTCGGGACTGTATTATTTTCTTCGAAATGATCTGCCTTTTCAACTTGCCTTTCTACTTCTTCCTTTCCAGCTTGTTCTGTATCTTCATCCGACTTAGTATCCGAACTAATACTTCGCTCAATTTTTTTTATAATTTTACGGCCCACCTCACCTAAAGTTTCTACTAATTTATTCTTATCTTCAGCTGTCAGATCACCTTCCTCGATAAACTCATCTCTCTCTTCTAACTGTGATAAAAGAGCAATACCCTTTTTTTTTAATTCTACCCTTAATTTTGTTTCGCCTTCTGATATAGGAACAATAAATTCAAGTCTATTATGCACATGATACAATCTAGTTACTAAACGTCTAAATAAATTTTTATCCGGCTTTTCTGTTAATTCCGAAATGTACTGATTTAATATGCTTAGTTTGGATGAGCATTTCTCCAATTCAACGGCTGGAGTTTCTAAATATTGAGTTGGTGTTTTAATATTATGTAAATAATCTCCTGCCTGTTCACTTACCAATAACTCCTTTAATAATTTTCTTAATACCGAGACAACCGCCTTCACACGTATTCCCCGGCATGCAAGCTCAAACTCAAGTTCATCTTTCAATAAATAGTACGGATCCATTATAACACAATGTGAATAATTACACAGCAACAATTACACACTACCGGTTTATAAAAAAAATAGCATATTATAATGAAAGAAAAACAAAAAAAATTACAGACTGTATACAAAAAAATACTCAAGCCTAAATTACCAAAAAAAAAAAAAAAACACACTGTCTATTGACCAAAAATATCGTCTGTAATAAATCGTATTTTTTTTTTTTTTTTTTTTTTTTTTTTTCGACCTTTTATAATTATCTCAGTAATCTTCCATAAAACACAATGACAGCTTTATAAAAAAAATACACTTCAATAATACTTAAGAAAAATTACACACTGTATAACAAAAAACACACTGTATCATAACTATAGATACCGTCTGTAAATTGTGTTAACATTTAACTCGCAAAACTCGTATGACGATGATTATATGGCAGTTATACCGTTATGACCACATAACCACACTAAACTTATAATCTAAAAACCATATTAGATAATTGATAGAAATCCCTAATGTAATAACTAAATATTAATAATAATGTTTTACCCTATGCAAACCACCATAAAGTTTTAACGTTGGGCGCCATGTTATGTTCTCATTAGGTGGTATGCGAATAAAACAATCGGAAACCCATTACCATTTAATCTAAATAAACCTAGTAGTAACTTATACTATGACACTACTTAAAACTAATGCTTGGGGCGCCAGGAGGGTTTTGTTTTCAACGCAATGGTCGTTGCAACCCGGAACCCTACCAATCCAGAAGCCGTCGGCGGCGTGGGGTTCTTCCTTATCGCGAGACAAATGCAAATATTTAAGTGACTTCTACATACGGTTAGCGGATAACATTTTATGCTTTTGTTCCATTGCTATAGCACTCCACTATACAACCTCCTCCAATGAAAGGGCATGACGGTAGGCTGGAACAATTAAACATCTACTATAACATCGGAATTAACTCCTAGCGAGTAATCAGCTATACACACCAAAATACTTAAAGTCCAACATAGGCATCTACTCACCCCTTTACTGATGAAAGATGTTCACAATAATTTATATCTTAAACAATAATCGTACTCGATTTACATTTACTGCACCAATGAAAATAATATTCAATATGACGGTATATGTCAGCAAACTCGCTTCAAGCGTCACACGTCTGCTTCTGGCTAGTGCCAAGGTGGGAATGTCCTTCAACCTCACGACCGTCCAGTTAAATATTACCGAACTACTCATTCAATTATGAATGTTGAAACAAATCCAAAAAGAAAATAAAGACGGCCTCTGGGTTTGAACGCCCGCCCCGTGACACCGAAGTCTTACCGTCGTACTTCATTGTTAACTGTACATTTTATTAATATGTGAAATAGCAAGTTCACATCGTGCAAACTTAAAGTGACGTCAGTCATTACAACATTAACGCGAAGGTAACTTAAAGGGAAAATACAATATCTTATAGTAAATATATGGGTGAATAATAATACTGCTAAGACGGTTTTTTGGGCTTTGTTATAAATTTACATCGCCAATCCATAATGTTAATTACCTCCCTCACACGCTCACAAGACACGGTACTTATTAGTTGGATACAAGTATCTATGACATTAGCAGTCTATGCATATTGCTTTCAAAGCTTTTCAATACACTTAAACGTTACAATTTTATACTTCATCAATCTAGACATACTAAAAGGGTTTCTACAAATCCACCTATCTCCAACTAAAATAGGATATCCAGAGGCCATTATTCTATTCTGTTACCTAATCATTCATCTTGCAGACAAAAAACAAATATGATGTCCACAGGCAATTCCAAATGACTCTTCCAGGATTAAACCAGTGTCCCAACTTTCCAATTTTCTACATCGATGATATGTATGAGAAAAGTTTTCCGTTCGCGAAATGCAATTTGAGGCGGGAAGCATTCATTCCTTTTCGTTCAGACATTCTATTTAAAAGGCTGTGCTTTTGTGCTTATACTGAGAGTTCGGATAGTTACTCTTTTTAATTCCCTACCCATTCGGCAAGGGTGAAAAGCTGGCGATACGTAGATAAAGTCGTCGTTTTAAGTAACGTAGAAAATATTAAGGTTACCTCTAAGTGTGGTTTCTAGCGAGTAACAGAACTATCTCTCTATTTGTATCGTAGAAGAACCGACTTGAATAAGCAAATGATAATTTGATTTTAAGCTTTAGCGATTAGTACACATTTTAGAATATTATTAATTAAAATAATTGGCTCTAGATCGCGTTCATCATCGGGAAACAAAAAAGATACCGTAGAAGCCTTTTTATACTAAAAACAACGGGATGTAGACCTGATTAGGTATATTCTAAAATGTATGATAATTTATAACAAACACATGATTAAGAACAGTCAGTCATGCGGGCCTTGGCTACGAACCCGCACCTTTTATTAGCCAGTCCCACGGTCATAATACTAGACTTTTATTTATCTATTTTATTCATTTATTCATATACACACACAAAAAGTAAAATATGCGTTTAGAATATAATGTACAAAAGTATCTACTGTTTATTTCTTTAAGTAATCTCTCTCTCTCTCTTTCCTTCGAGACTAGACTAGATTTTCCCTGCTTATAAAATATTCAGTTACTACATAATTACACAGTGACTGAATAGGTGGCGCTAATGTCCACGCAAAACTTAGATATAATGTAAAAAACGTCGGTCTGTATGTGGAAGACTTCGGAATAATAATAAAGAAAATAAAGTCCAGGTAACTTAATTGGCAGAGCGCCTAGAGTATCTATCCGGGTGGCACAGGTGCAAAATCTGTTCACAACCGTATTTTTGTACCACAGAAAAAAAACTTTCGTGATATTTTTGTTAACCTACAAATTCTAGTAGACAAAACACAAATTCTCCTGCGCTTAAAAGACTTTTTTAAGAAACCTCATGATAATACAGTGTAGTAGTTTAAGGAGAGATGCATATTTAGCATAATTATACGGGTTGGTACCACGTACAATGTAAATACGAGTTCATCTTCTTTATGCGTACTTTTACTTGAGCCTTTAAGCTGTCACAGATTAGGATCTTTCAAGATTAAGACATTAACATTAGTAGAATTAATCTCGTAGATGTATCTTTAAGCTGAACACCATTAGCAAGAGTCTACTTCTACCAAAATTTATTGGATTAAACGAATTAAGGTTTTTCTTTTAACATTTAAAATCAGTGTTCAACGACAATAATAATAATAATTAATATCTCCTACAAACATTTTAAAGTTAGCCGCAGTTGTATTTAATCAGTAGGTAGAACGATTTACTTAATGCCTGCTTAAATATAGTTATATATACTAACTAGCTGATGCCCGCGGCTTTGCCGCGTGGATGTCGGTTATCACGACCAAAAGTAATCATGAAATTTCGATCCCGTTCCCGCTTTTCAATTACCACTTTATAATTTCCCATTCTTTTTAGTATTTCAATGGATATAGTATGTTATCCTTAAGAGATAGATATATGCCATTGCTTTTCTGTAGACCTCTATAAGATACGCAATTCCATCATACATAATTTTGTTATATCTCAAAGGATTTAGGCAGCGTTTTCCTTGAAAGCTCCCAGACGAGTTATTATTTTCCGACACCTCCAACAAAAATCACTATATTTTAGCCAATGTATACAAAAACTTGACAAATTATATACTAAAACCTTCCTCAAGAACTACTCCATCCTTGCAGTTTTTGAGTTACAGACGGGGCGGAGGACTTTGTTTTATAATATGTAGTGATGGTGTGACCACTTTACATATAATATTCAGTTATCAGATAATACATAACTAATTTAAATTCGAAAACGGAATATAAAAAACACAGAAAAACGAACATATAAAACCAAATTGAATAATCTGAGGTTTAAAACCACGGGTAGCCATTATATTTAAATTTAAATTATATGTGATAAGAAAAAAAATCTAATCATCCCCTCTGAAAATATGAGAATATCATATATCCCACCAAAAAAATATATATTAAAAATTTAACGTTTCTGGTATTACCATATTCGGAGTTTAAGTTTTGAACGTATGATTGGCTAACAAGAAAAATCTAATAACATAACTCGACCATAGAATCAAACTCAGAACTTCATACAACGACAAATGGTTCTTTTTGTCGACACGTTTGTCGATTATAAACGTCAAAACGATAAAATTCAATACATAAAGACTTTTATCGATTCGATAAGTTTGTCGAAAATATCCATGCTCGGACGCCTTACTGGTGATCACCCACTGGCCGGAATTCTACCATAGTTATATATTCCTGGCTCGGCAAAGTGTTATTACGTTGTAATATCTTTGGTTTGCGCGATCACTACACATTATAATTAAACAACTTTTAACCGGATTAATCGCGTGTATTATAAACAAAAAACCAATAACACACGCGATTAATCCGGTTAAAAGTTGTTTTATTATAATATGCGGCTGTACAACTGTGTGTGTACGTCTCTGCCTACCGCTTCGGAAGAAACAGGCGTGATATACAATGACAAGCAAACAACACTTGTTCTTAGTCTAATATATAACACTTTATACTTTTTTTTAGATAGTTTGTTATGTGATCGCCATATTAATGATTATAGCCTTGGCCAAGACATCTAGTCAAATCAGCTGCGTACATATAAACCGGTCTAGTAGTCAGGCTGGCTCATATTTATTTATTTATTCAGTTAATAGCAAACTTACAGTGTTCACCAAATCTCTTACTAGTACCTATACGATACCGTCTTAATGATAACGATCAACAGTATTCCTAATGAGGGTTGACGTCAGGCAGGCGGCCGGTCATAAAACATTGCCAAAACTTTAGCAGCATGAAATATCAAAAACAATTGATGTGATTGTTTTATGAAAGTCTTTATTAACAGAAACAAACAGATGTTAACAAAAAGATCTTATTCTATAAGTGAACTAACTTAAATCAAATGTTGTTAAACAGACTAAGTCATCTCTCTTAACATATTTATAGTGTATTATACAAAGGTGTTACTAGGTTAAATAATTATAATGTAGGGGTTATATTTATGTTTATAATGTTGGCTTGCAATACCCACATTTTAAAAAACTAACTTTTTAAACATTATGAGCGCTAGCTGTTGCGTCAGTCATTACAAACACAATAGATTTTTATTGTTACAACGTACAGATCTGTACGTTACTGAGCCGAAAGGTTAATGTTGGCGTATTGTTTGTGTTTTGGCTACTGCCCTGACTGACCCCAGATCTTGTGAAGCGCGACCGCTAAACTTGAGCTCCTAGGATCGTTTTTTCTGTTAGAAAATTCTCAGCAGCAGCCCGGAGTTAAGAATTATGTCTGTAAATGGTAATAGGCTAAATTAAATTGGAATTTATCGCTAAAATACGGGTGTCACAGTAAGTATACATAGCTCTACCTATTCCTTCGGAAAGCACAAGCGTGATGCAACAGATAATGTAACTTAGATTTCTTTCTATGATAACACTGAAACAGTAACAAAATGTGCCGAGCCTTTTCCCGAATACATTGGGATCGGCTTTCAGTCAAACTGCATTCAGCTTAATACCAGTATTTTAGATGGAGTGACTGCCTAACTGACCTCCACAACCCAGTTACTGGGTAACACGATATCTCGTGGTACGACTGGTTGTCAATTTTCAGGCCTCTGACTACCTGTAACGGCTGGCATAGA
This sequence comes from Xylocampa areola, assembly GCA_935421205.1. Lineage (NCBI taxonomy): Eukaryota > Metazoa > Arthropoda > Insecta > Lepidoptera > Noctuidae > Xylocampa > Xylocampa areola. The sequence goes on from OW285223.1 coordinate 10,004,244, forward strand.
TCTTAATTTGACGAACACCAACAAAATGATAAAAAATTACCGCTATATACAAATGTCGATGTTAAGTCATTGAGTTAAGGCTGGTTATCCGATGGCCAGATAAGGTGAACATATTTGAAATTTGAAAAAATCTAATATGCGTGTCGGAAGCCAAAATATCAGTGCGTAATCTATGCTTGTCATTGAAAAATAAAAATCTCTAAGACATCGCTTGCGCAACGTTATACAACACATAGATAATTTAATTAGGCGTTAGAATATTGATAGAAATTGATACGTGTCGGTTACACATGTGTGATTGATTTCCTTAATCGTCTAGTGGTTGCAAACACGGTTGTCGATCGTAAGGTCTTCGGGTAATTTCTCATGTCTAGCAATATTGGATTTCTTTATTTTCAGTAGCGCCTAGAGCTTGGAACACGGTAGATGGCAATGAACGCACCACTTATTACGTGGGACTTACAGATAACAGAATCGTAGAAATGTGTTTACAATTACAGTATATCTCTGTCAAAACCTTCGGGAACACAGGCGTGATGCTTAGTTATATTATTGTCTATTATATTATATTTATACACCTATAACCTCAGAACTTCTTCTCGGGCCCCACATGCTAACTGAAAATATAACTGGCTAATAATCTAAATATATTCTATTTTAATTATATTAAACTAATTTAATTTGATAACTTATCTATAGAGACACATTCATATTAATTATTGTTCAACGGTTATTACTCACTTGCATTCTTCGGGATTGCCCGACTAGTTTAGCTCATGACTAAGGGCTCCGTTCGAGTTCGTAACTAGTCGGGCAATCCCGAAGAATGCAAGTGAGTAATAACCGTTGAACAATAATTAACTTATCTATAGAACTTAATTGACTAGGGAAATAGAAACACTAAGCATGTAACATCTACTAAAAACAGAAATAACGTGATTATTGCATACAACTACAGAAATAATACCAATAGTAATAGGATTGACAATAATAGTAGCAAAAAGCATACAACATACATAGATATAGTGATATATTAGATGTAGGCATAAACATACATCGGTATATTACAGAAACAAGCAGCAATACAAACATTATAATAAAACAACTTTTAACCGGATTAATGTATTATTGGTTCAAGTGTATTATTGGTTTTTGTTTATCCTGAACTCACGAACACTGCAAAGTGTTCGTCACAGGAGGACTAAGGTGTCAGGAGTCATAACAGTTTAATAAAAATTATTTCAGTCTACCGTACATATAATACATAAAATTCATAAAATTATGTTTGTCTCTGATACATATTTAAAACTAAATCGCGACGGTATGTCTTTATGACTATCCCTGAGAAGAAATACCGAAACAAACTCAGAGGTCACAGTCGTTCTACCAAAAACCAAAAATACACGCGATTAATCCGGTTAAAAGTTGTTTTATTATAAAGTGTAGTGATCGCGAAAACCTAAGATATTACTAAGCAATACATACAGTTACAATATTAACTAAATTACTAGGAGATACAGTATATGTTTAGAGTCAAAAGGGGACTTAACCACCTTAGGAGTAATATCTGATGAAAACCCGAGTAAAAAAAATTATGAATCACATAACTGACGAACTCTAATTATAACATAATAATACAATTAGATTATTAGTCCTGCTCTTTAAATAAATTATGAGCTTATTGGATGATACAATATATTACCAAAGAACTGGCCTTTGCATAAGAAATCAGCAGTGTCATTCTACATTGCAGATCTGGCGCATGACAACAAAGTTTTCTGTGTTTATATTAGAATATAATTTGTAGGCATTATTAGTATTTACCAAAAAATTATCTCTTCTATCGTGCCCATGACGATAAATATATAAAAGACAGAAAATGAATTCATTCGTCAAAGTAGTTACGATCGCGACAGCTACAATGTCGGCTTTGATAGGCTTAGTGATATTTACTTTGTCGATAACACATCACGATGCGGCGAAAATTTTGGCCGTTTTTCCAGTTCCATCCATCAGTCATCAAGTTGTATTTCGTCCCTTGACTCACGAGCTTGTCAGACGGGGACATGAAGTCACGGTCATCACAACAGATCCCGCCTTCCCGAAAGGTGGAGCACCTGCTAATCTAACAGAAATCGACGTCCACGACTTCTCTTACAAGACTTGGGTAAAGCTGTTCAAGCTTACATCATCAAGTAATACTGATATAGCAGACCTGACGAGTGCCGCATTCCACATGGTAAATACTCTTTTGGAAATGCAGCTGAAAGTGGACGAAGTGCAAGAAATATTGAAAAATGGAAAGTTCGATTTGCTCATTTTAGAAGCTTGTGTAAAACCCGCGTTGGTCTTTTCACATGTTTTCAAAGTGCCCGTGATTCAAGTGTCTTCAAATGGTCCTGTGATTTTCAATGTAGACATCATAGGAGCTGCTTCGCATCCTCTACTATTCCCAAGCAATTTAAGCAATCGTTTGCATGATTTAACAATATGGGACAAGTTAACGGAACTGTGGAATTTATATAGAATAGAAAATGTACTGTTTGAAATTGAAAAAGCGGAGAATGCAATGATAAAAAAAATGTTTGGACAAGATGTGCCAACCATTAGTGAATTAAAAAATAATGTTGATATGCTGTTTTTGAACATACATCCTTTATGGGAATCAAATCGTCCAGTTCCACCTAGTGTTGTTTATATGGGTGGTTTGCATCAGAAGCCTGCAAAGGAATTGCCAAAGGTAAGTCATGTTTATTATAGTTATTTAACTATAACATACTTATCACCACACACATAATTATACAGACAGATTGGTCGAGGTTAAAGCTGCATTCGTCACTTATGGTCTATAGATAGATGATTATCACTCCATAATATAGACTCCTCTATATACCTCAAAGACCATGTTAACCGGCGCTCATGGTCAAACGCAGAATTATGACAATCGCTACGAATATCCGGATGTCCGAAAATCTGTCTACTAGTCTTGCCAAGGATATCGTGTTATCCAAGAAATAGGTCTTGGGAATCAAATAGGCACTCGATCCATGTATGTTGCTGATATAGAAGCCGACTCCAACGTTACTGGTTTTTACATTTTTGGACTTAATATAATTATTGTTGTCTGTCAAGATTATTAGATATTATTTTTATAAAATAAATAATAATAAGACAAATGTGTAATCTTTTGCGGAATCAAATTTGTGCTCGTTACACGATACATTTCGATGATAAAGAGTTGCTATGATTGAAACATTGCCCTTATCTTAAAGAAGGTCTTGATAGTAAATAATCAGAAAAAAGGTTATCATTTCAATGAATGACTTGTACTATGAGATTAAAAGTTAGGCCTTCAGCAGACATGTCTACTACTTTTAGCATCGGCAATCAGCAACTTTGCGATATCAATGCTTACATCACGTTTTGACGTGTCTCTGTCTGCTTTCTGTCGCGATAACAAAATCCTGATGATATCACTGATCAAAATCACGACAATCTTTTTTTATGTGTAGAAAATCAAATTTGGACGTTGTGCCCATTTAAGTGACTAAAAACCACACAGTTCTCCACTAACCTTTAACGAGGTCCTGAAGTAGAAGCTGCATTTAACGCGACCCCAAAAGTTTATATAGTACGTCAAAGTTATTAACGGACCCCGTAACCTGCGCAGGCCAGCTGGCCTATACAAACACTCCAGCGCGGCGCAACTACTAAGCGTTGCACGGTGCCGTCTTGGACCAGTTGCTGGTTGGGCAGTAAACTACCCAAATTCGGTGCAAGTCACAAACACTTCGATTTAATATGTGATGTTAAAAAAATATTCCCAGTCTCATTTATTTTAAAATTGTGTTACAGGATCTAAAATCTTACCTGGACTCGTCAAAGAACGGTGTCATCTACATGAGCTTGGGCACAAACGTCCAACCTTCACTGCTACCACCAGAAAAGATACAATCCATAATAAAAGTCTTCTCTCAACTACCTTACGATGTTCTATGGAAATGGGACAAAGATGAACTACCTGGACGAACAGACAACATCAAGATATTCAAATGGCTGCCACAGTCGGATCTATTAAGTAAATGATTATGACTCTATTTTTCTTCCAACAAAAATATTGAATTTGCTAATATAACATTCAGTGTCGAAAATTGTAAAGACAATTGTTCTGTTCCAATATATAAAACTATTTTTATATTGGAAGGCTAAAAGTTTTTAATGAGACGACTCATGTTTCATTGGGAATGTTCTTCAATTTCATCACTGATAGAATCCACCTTGAAAAATTGTCCTGTCTTTTAGATACCATCATTCTTGGCTTTGCTGTTTCTTTTTTTTAATTTCTAAGCATATTATACTTGAAATAACTCAGACGCAAAAAAGGAAGACGAGATACATAAATTGGCGGAAAAATACGTTACACTGTTAATGATTAATGAAAAGAATGCCTGTAGCAACTCAATAGATTAAGATGACGTCACCATAAGACTTAACAAAAAGTCAAGGAATTTTTTTGCTTGGTAAGCAGATAACATGTTAGACAAGTTGGCAGAACATTATGAATAGCAACTCAATAGATAGTTGTGTCTTTGTATCAATAAAAACTTATATATATTCATTTTAAAAATTCAATAAAATATTTTAATAAACTTACAGGACATCCAAAGATCAAAGTATTCATAACGCAAGGAGGTCTTCAATCAACGGACGAAGCTATAACTGCTGGAGTACCGCTGATTGGTTTACCGATGTTAGGTGATCAATGGTTTAATGTAGAAAGATATCTCATACATAAAATTGGACTCAGACTTGACATGGAAACACTGACGGAGGATAAATTGAAGAATGCTATTAATACTATCATAGGGGACGAGAGGTGGGTTACTATAATATAAAATATACTTTTACCCTACTGTCTAAGAAAAATAATGTTATGTTTTTTAAAGTTCATGTATATATGTATGTACACATTATATTAGTTCAGTGATCTAGGCGAGAAAATTTAACAAACAAACAAATGGTGTCATTTCGCATTTTTGGTATAGTTTGGATTACGAAAAATGCTCAATATTAACAAACTACTTCCCATTCCATTGCCTCATTGGTCGCTATTAGGTTTTTTAGGACATTTTCTAATACAGCTCGGAGTTTGGAATTGTACCCGATAAATGACATTAGGTTCACCACCTATACCTTTGCCCTCTCGTACTACGAGAGGTTCAATAGCACGCGAGGCTAGCTTATACTAATTTTGTTACCACTGACATGCGGCCTATACAAATGCACCAGAAAAGAGTAGTCAGAGGTGCCTAACATTTTCTGGAAATACAGGCGTGACACTATTCAAATGTGTGTATCTTTCAGCTATCGACAGAATATAGCAAGACTAGGAAAGCTGATGCGCGATGAGCCTATGCGTCCCCTGGACCGTGCTGTGTGGTGGGTTGAGCACCTGCTACGTCACGGAAACGGGAGACATCTGCGCGCGCCCACAGCTAATATTTCGTGGGCAAAGTATCTCGAATTGGAAATAGTACTTATTGCACTAGGAGTTGTACTATCCTTGTTCTCCATTATTGTAGTTTTAGTCTACTTTTTGTTTAGTTTCCTTTGTAAGAATAAAGTGAAGAGTGAAAAAATAAAGAAGAAATAGACATGATTATATTTTGTTTTTGTTTTTTTTTTTTCAGTTTAACTTTTAATGTTTTTCTTTAAGTTGTTGGTGGTTCTAAATGTGAATATTGATCATTATCATTCCCCTGACATTATCCCAATTTATTCGGGGTCGTCGCAGAATGGCTACCTACTCGTTCGTCATCTTATCGTATCGTATGGTTGATGAACGACCTAGTGTCAGAGTTCAAACCACCCGTAGCTTTCTGATATGGCTTTATACTATCAAGAACATCTGTAAGGTGTGCTGGTTTCCTTACGATGTTTTCCTTCACCGTTTGAATCAAGTTAAAATTAATTTTTAATACACATATGACTTCAAAAAGTCTGTGGTACATACGTTAGGTGTGAACTTACTTAACATAACATATCATCACGCATGTATTCCCCGAAGGAGTAGGCAGAGGTGTACAAAGTTGTAAACCCACATTTCACCAATGCTGTTATTAAGTCCCATGTAATAAGTATTGAGCCTATTGCCAACTACCGGGCATATTCCAAGCTCCGGCCTGCTACTGAGAATTTCTTAACAGAAAAGTCAATAAAACTTTGCCCGACCCGGGAATCGAACCCACTAGAACAACGAGGCAGTGAACTTACGACCGACAGTAGTACACATCTACCTAACCCTTTGGGCAAAACAGGCGTATAATTATGTTAGAAAGAGACTAAACATACAAAACGTATCACAAATCTTGTCAAATAGCTTCAACCCCTATTACAACCACTGAACGATTTCGAACTTAAAGTGTTCCATTATTCAGATACTATCACAGAGATTTAAATTCTAAGAATTTCGTGCATAGCGAAAAAGTGGCTTTCAAAGTAGATATGTAAACTTCTAATGTGGTTATAAATTTTTGTGGAAAAAGAAAACGATTAAGAGCAGTATTTGAACCTGAGCCTCCCGGATAAATACTCCAGGTGCTAAGTAAGCTTGGACCTCTGCTCATCATACCGAATTCTTCTTCCACGTTTTAATAAGTCTTATGGTGACGTCATCACTATCTATTGAGTCCCTATACAGGTGCCTGAATCGACACGCTTAACTTTACAATTAATTTAATGTCGTTCAATTATAACTTTACATAATAATGTTTTAATTGAACGACAATAGCGGTCTCAAGCGCGGCTGCTGAGCACGAGGTCTTGTGTTCGATTCCCAGGCTGGGAAAAGTGTTATTGGGTTTTTCTGTTACGAAATTCTCAGTAGCAGCCCGGAGTTAGGAAGTTGGTGATGTGACACCCCCATGCTTCGGAAAGCACGTAAGGCCGTCGGTCCTGCGCCTGATCTCTCTCCAGTCGCCAGATTGCCGTCCCATCGGATTATGAGAGTGAAGGAAGAGGGAGTGCACGTGTGTTTGCGCACACACTTGTGCACTATAATATCTCCTGAGTACTTAGCTAATCTCCTCGGAGACAGGCCGCCGTGACCGAAATACGGTCTGGAACAGTATTATATTAATATTTAAAAAAATAAACTAGCTACTTCCACTATGCATAATATTTTGCATTTTCTTTCGTTCCCAAATTAGCATATAAATTACGTGCTTTAAAAAGTTTTTTAATACTTTACAAAATTGCTCTCGCATGTCGCAGTGAGATAAGTGTTGCTATTTCCTAACTAAAATGTAAGATAGTTTTCAGGACATGTTGATTTTATCGTGTGGTTGATGAGGTCTATTTGACCCACCCAAAGGCCACTGAAATGGCATTATACACCATCGAGAACATCAGGCAAGGGTGACTACTGAGCATGAGGTCCTGGGTTTAATTCCCGGGTCGGGCAAAGTATTATTTGGTTTTTCTGTGAGGTAAATTCTCGGTACCAGCCCAGAGCTTGGAACGGTGCCCGGTTGATGCATTAGGCAACAGATGGGACTTAAAAATGGCATTGGTGAAATGTGAGTGTACAACTGTGTACACCTCTGCTTACCCCTCCAGGGAATACAGACGTGATGCTATGTTATGTTATGTTTTTTATGTCATAAAGATTGATATAATGACAAGTAGTCGGTTAGAACATTTTTGCGTGAAGTCCCTAGCAAATCGTAGACACATTATTGATGCAGTGTACGCAAGTAAAATTTTTACTCATAAAATAGATTCACCCACATTATTAGCCCTTTTCAAACTTCGTGTCCCCTCTAGATTGCCCCGCCATTCTATCACACCACTCTGTCCACCTCTTAGAAATACGTGTTTTGGCTGCAATTCCCCTTGTGCTAGGTTATGTAGGGTCGTCAACATCTATTTTATAGATAAATCTTTGAAAAGCATTAACGCATTCTTAGCGAACTCTAAAGTTACATAAATACATACAATCACGCCTGTTTCCCATAGGGGTAGGCAGAGACCATCGATTTCCATTTGCTACGATTCTGACACACCTCTTTCGCTTCATCTATGCTCATTAACCTCTTCATACATGCTCGCCTATTTAGGTGGCTCTTTACCCGTCCTTTTTTGAGAACGTCTGCAATTTGATTGCGGTACGTTCGTCGAGATCGGCCTGACCCGAAGCTTCCATCCACTCTCGCCACATGTACTAATTTAGCCAATCGCCTTTCATCCATCCTTTCTACGTGGCCAAACCATCTTAGCATAACCTTCTCAATCTTTGTCACTACATCCTCTTTCACTCCACAAGGTTCCCTTATCACACTGTTCCTCACTTTATCTTTCAAAGTTACACCACACATACTTCTCAAAGTTCTCATCTCTACTGCATTAATTCTACTTTCATGTTTCTTCTGCGACACCCAAATTTCAGTACCATACATAAGAGTTGGCACTAACACCCCTCCATGAAAGTCATAATATTAAATGGAAAAAGAATACGGTCGTGAGTAGGATTCGAACCTGCGCCTCCCGGATAACTCTAGGCGTTCTGACCACTAAGCCATCTCGACCTCTGCTCACCACGGCGAATGCTTCATCCACATTTTAACACGTCTTTTTGGCGACGTCAATGCAGTCTATTCAGTCCTAGTCCTATACTGGTGACCAAAACATCTATTTTCTTCGGCTAAATTAATTTTGTGTTTTTTTTACGTAGTTACAACATAATTTTAAGTAATGTAGTTTAAGATTATTAATTTAACGTACGTTACTATCTATTTTTGTATGAGATTTTTACCTGTAAGTAATTGTTACACTGTTATTCAATTTTTATCACTTGTGTAAAACCTTTTGTATCCTAAGTTTATTAATTGTTGGTGAACCTAAAAACTAAAATAAAAAATAAAATAAAATAAGTATATTTATGTAAAGAATAACTTAAAACTGATATAATTAATGATACTGAATTAATAACGGAAAAGGTAATCAGTCATTACTACAAAATTATTAGAAATATCAAAGCGGTTCGTTGACAATCAAACATCATCATGACGAGCGAATTAATACTCGCTAGTTGCACAATATTAAACAAAATTATCTCGAGTGGTTTATATTATAAAACACACGGTCATTCAATCAACGTATTAGTTGTAGAACGACTTTGCAATGGCGAGGTTAACACATATAGCACTGTGTTTCCTTATACAAATATTTATAAGTGACGCGGCAAGAATACTCGCTGTTTATCCAATGCCTTCGTATAGCATAAGGCAACTATGAAGGTGTTGGTGCACCCACACACCCATTTTTGTACCCCAGACCCATGAATCAAAGACTTTACAATTTAACTATGTATGAGAAGATACAAGAATTGTATCACAATTACTTGCTAGATAGCCTATATACTGAAATGGAGGAAACGGAACATAAACTGATGAAGAAGCATTTTGGACCTGACACGCCGAGTGTGACAGAACTACAGAATAATGTTGATATGCTGTTCTTGAATATGAACCCGATTTGGGAAGGGAATCGACCAGTGCCCCCAAGTGTGGTACATATGGGAGGATTGCCCAAGAAACCTCATAAGGAATTGCCTGCGGTAAGTTTAGTTTATACTAGCGGCCCGTCCCGGCTTAGAACGGGTGGACATTTATTTTTTAAACATTTTTGTAAGATATTGATAATTATGTTCTTGAATATTGCAGAACATTTTTTTGTTCTATCATCAATCATTTCCGCAGCGCATGCGATGAAAGACATTTTATGGCAATTTTTTTGACACCTTGGGTTACACTATTGAAGTTTTAAAAGTGATCCCTAATATTTTTTTGTAATAAATATAGCCTATGTTACTCAAGGATAATGTAGCATACTTTTGGTGAAAGAATTTTTGTAATCTGGCCAGTAGTTTTTGAGTTTATTCGTTACAAAATACAAAAATACAAATCTTTCCTCTCTTTTATAATATTATATTTTATTTATATTTACGAGTATTTATTTATATTTACGAGTATGTATTTATACCTATGTATATATGTTTTTTATTAATTTACTTATATGATCACTGATCAGATCACGCATAGTTAATTGCAGAGTAGTTTAATTTTTGTGTTTTCACCGCACGCCCGTCTATCTGTCTCACGTATTTATAAACAATCCAATAACACTGCCCAGCCCAGGAATCAAACCCAGGATCTCACGCTTAACTGCCGCGCTTTCGACCACTTAACCAACGAGACAGTCTTATTTTTAATCGACTTCTTTAAAGGAGCTGTATTCGACCCGTATGTATGTAGGTATGCATTAATGTATGTCTGTATGTCCGAGATTTTTCCAAAAACTTCTGATCCGACGGCGATGGGATTTTCGTTTTATAAATACTTATTTTCAGGGAAGGTTCAGTATATAATATTTAAGGATGTGATCTTCGGAGATAGATTATGGAACTCTTCAATAGCTAACAGCAAATGACCCGCGATCGTATGTTATTGTTTTCATCAATCCATTGAAGGCGGTTCTGATTTCTTTGAAAAAAAATTATTACCTCTACTATTAAAGACGTAGGACTTAAAGTATCCAGTTCATATTAAATATACACAGTCATATTAAAAAAAAATGCCTCATTGGTCTAGCGGCCTCAAGCGCGGCTGCTTAGCACGAGGTCCTGGGTTCGATTCCCAGGCTGGGCAAAGTATTATTGGGTTTTTCTGTTAGGAAATTCTCAGTAGCAGCCCGGAGTCAGGAAGTTGCTGGTGTGACACCCCCGTGCTTCGAAAGCACGTAAAGCCGTCGGTCCTGCGCCTGATCTCTCTCTGATCGTGTCGGATTGCTATCCCATCGGATTATGATAGTGAAGGATGAGGGCATGCACCTGTGTTTGTGCATACACTTGTGCACTATAATATCTCCTGCATACTTGGCTAATCTCCTCGGAGTCTGGCCACCGTGACCTAAATACGGTCGGGAGGAGTATTATATTGTTATTTTTTTTAAAACTAGCTACTTCCACTATGCATAATATTCTGCATTTTCTTTCGTTCTCAAATTAGCATATAAATTACGTGCTTACTTGCTTTAAAAAAGTTTTTAATACTTTACAAAATTGCTCTTGCACGTCCCAGTGAGATTAGTGTTGCTATTTCCTAACTAAAATGTAAGATAGTTGTCAGGACATGTCGATTTTATCGCAAGTGCGTTGCCGGCCTTTTAAAGGAGGTGGGCCGCCGGTACCCTCACTCACTCGGCGAAACACGCTTTCGTTGGTTGTTTCATGCCGGTCTTCTGTGAGGCCGCATCAATCTGGTCGAGCCGGCCGTGGCTTCGTGACGAAGCATGGCTCTCCTACGGTTAATAATAATAATAATATAATTGCAACGGTACACAAAAGGTATTAAATAAATAAAACACACATGGAAGGCGTGCTTTTTAATTTTTTGATTCATTTCTTCTTGTTTTATATCATTATATTAGAATTACGGCCCGAATTTGGTTGATAAATCAACCTTATATGTGAAAATATGTCGAGACAGGTACAAGTGTCGATAGGGTGCCTATTATTTGAGATGCTCAAATAAATGTATTCAATTTTCAAGAAAGTACTAAGTACGCGTGCAGAAGGAAACGGAGCTTCTCAAAAATATTGCTCACTGCCTCATTAGTGTATTGGTCGTAAGGGCAACTACCGAGCCGGTTTTGGGTTCGATTCCGGGATTGGGCAAAATGTTATTAGGTTTTTCTGTTAGAAAAAGTCTCATTACTAACCCAGTGCTTGGAACTGTGCCCAGTTGATGGCAGAAGACACACTACATGGGATTTAATGGCATTGGTAAATGTGAGTGTACAACTGTGTATACCTCTGCCTACCCCTCCAGGGAATACAGACGTGATGCTATGTTGTTTTTTCTATCAAAAAGATTAATATAAGTATATTTTTGTTAAAAATAACTAAAACTGGCATAATTAATGGTACTGTAATAACGGAAAAAGTCATCAGTCATGACTACAAAATTATTAGAACTCGCAAAGCGGTTCGTTGATAATCAAACCTCATCATGGCAAGTAAATTAATACTCGCCAGTCATTCGCACACATTATTAAACAAAATTATCTCGAGTGGTTTATATTATAAAACACACGATCATTCAATCAACGTGTTAGTTGTAGAACGGCTTTGCAATGGCGAGGTTAACACATATAGCACTGTGTTTCCTTATACAAATATTTATAAGTGACGCGGCAAGAATACTCGCTGTTTATCCAGTGCCTTCGTATAGCCATCAAATAGTATTTCAACCAATTACGTTAGAACTCGTCAAGCGGGGTCATGAAGTCGTTGTGATAACACCAGATCCCCTATTCCCTAAAGGAGAAGCACCAAAAAATTTGACAGAAATCGATGTCCACGACATATCATACAAAGTATGGCAAGCGTTTATGGAAACAGCGAAAGGGAGTAAACAAGATCTTCCATCACAAATGAGGATTGGACTAGCAGTGGTGATTGAGACGGTAGACAAACAATTGCAAGTTAAAGAAGTACAAGATCTGATCAAGAATAAGGAGAAATTTGATATTTTGCTAACGGAAGCTTGTGTGAGGACAACATTGGGATTTTCGCACGTTTTCAAAGTGCCACTTATTCAAGTAAGCTCTTTTGGCGCTTTATATGGCAACTATGAAGGTGTTGGTGCACCCACACACCCATTCTTGTACCCCAGACCCATGAATCAAAGACTTTACAATTTAACTATGTATGAGAAGATACAAGAATTGTATCACAATTACTTGCTAGATAGCCTATGTACTGAAATGGAGGAAACGGAACATAAACTGATGAAGAAGCATTTTGGACCTGACTCGCCGAGTGTGACAGAACTACAGAATAATGTTGATATGCTGTTCTTGAATATGAACCCGATTTGGGAAGGGAATCGACCAGTGCCCCCAAGTGTGGTACACATGGGAGGATTGCCCAAGAAACCTCATAAGGAATTGCCTGCGGTAAGTTTATTTTTTACTAGCGGCCCGTCCCGGCTTAGAACGGGTGGACATTTATTTTTTAAACATTTTTGTAAGATATTGATAATTATGTTCTTGAATATTGCAGAACATTTTTTTGTTCTATCATCAATCATTTCCGCAGCGCATGCGATGAAAGACATTTTATGGCAATTTTTTTGACACCTTGGGTTACACTATTGAAGTTTTAAAAGTGATCCCTAATATTTATTTGTAATAAATATAGCCTATGTTACTCAAGGATAATGTAGCACACTAATGGTGAAAGAATTTTTGAAATCGGGCTAGTAGTTTTTGAGTTTATTCGTTACAAAATACAAATTTTTCCTCTCTTTTATAATATTTTATTTTATTTATATTTACGATTATTTATTTATACCTATGTATATATGTTTTTTATTAATTTACTTATATGATCACTGATCAGATCACGCATAGCTAATTGCAGAGTAGTCCAATTTTTGTGTTTTCACCGCACGCCCGTCTATCTGTCTCACGTATTTATAAACAATCCAATAACACTGCCCAGCCCAGGATCAAACCCAGGATCTCACGCTTAGCTGCCGCGCTTTCGACCACTTAACCAACGAGACAGTCTTATTTTTAATCGACTTCTTTAAAGGAGCTGTATTCGACCCGTATGTAAGTAGGTATGCATTAATGTATGTCTGTATGTCCGAGATTTTTCCAAAAACTTCTGATCCGACGGCGATGGGATTTTCGTTTTATAAATACTTATTTTCAGGGAAGGTTCAGTATATAATATTTAAGGATGTGATCTTCGGAGATAGATTATGGAACTCTTCAATAGCTAACAGCAAATGACCCGCGATCGTATGTTATTGTTTTCACCAATCCATTGAAGGCGGTTCTGATTTCTTTGAAAAAAAATTATTACCTCTACTATTAAAGACGTAGGACTTAAAGTATCCAGTTCATATTAAATATACACAGTCATATTAAAAAAAAATGCCTCATTGGTCTAGCGGCCTCAAGCGCGGCTGCTTAGCACGAGGTCCTGGGTTCGATTCCCAGGCTGGGCAAAGTGTTATTGGGTTTTTCTGTTAGGAAATTCTCAGTAGCAGCCCGGAGTCAGGAAGTTGCTGGTGTGACACCCCCGTGCTTCGAAAGCACGTAAAGCCGTCGGTCCTGCGCCTGATGTCTCTCTGATCGTGTCGGATTGCTATCCCATCGGATTATGATAGTGAAGGAAGAGGGAGTGCACCTGTGTTTGCGCATACACTTGTGCACTATAATATCTCCTGCATACTTGGCTAATCTCCTCGGAGTCTGGCCGCCGTGACCGAAATACGGTCGGGAGGAGTATTATATTGTTATTTTTTTTAAAACTAGCTACTTCCACTATGCATAATATTCTGCATTTTCTTTCGTTCTCAAATTAGCATATAAATTACGTGCTTACTTGCTTTAAAAAAGTTTTTAATACTTTACAAAATTGCTCTTGCACGTCCCAGTGAGATTAGTGTTGCTATTTCCTAACTAAAATGTAAGATAGTTGTCAGGACGTCGATTTTATCGCAACTGCGTTGCCGGCCTTTTAAAGGGGGTGGCCCGCCGGTACCCTCACTCACTCGGCGAAACACGCTTACGTTGGTTGTTTCATGCCGGTCTTCTGTGAGGCCACATCACTCTGGTCGAGCCGGCCGTGGCTTCGTGACGAAGCATGGCTCTCCTACGGTTAATAATAATAATAATATAATTGCAACGGTACACAAAAGGTATTAAATAAAAAAAACACACATGGAAGGCATGCTTTTTAATTTTTTGATTCATTTCTTCTTGTTTTATATCATTATATTAGAATTACGGCCCGAATTTGGTTGATAAATCAACCTTATATGTGAAAATATGTCGAGACAGGTACAAGTGTCGATAGGGTGCCTATTATTTGAGATGCTCAAATAAATGTATTCAATTTTTAAGAAAGTACTAAGTACGCGTGGAGAAGGAAACGGAGCTTCTCAAAAATATTGCTCACTGCCTCATTAGTGTATTGGTCGTAAGGGCAACTACCGAGCCGGTTTTGGGTTCGATTCCGGGATTGGGCAAAATGTTATTAGGTTTTTCTGTTAGAAAATGTCTCATAACTAACACAGGGCTTGGAACTGTAGACACACCACATGGGATTGAATGGCATTGGTAAATGTGAGTGTACAACTGTGTATACCGCTGCTTACCCCTCCAAGGAATACAGACGTGATGCTATGTTGTTTTTTATATCAAAAAGATTGATATAAGTATATTTTTGTTAAGAATAACTAAAACTGGCATAATTAATGATACTGTAATAACGGAAAAGGTCATCAGTCATTACTACAAAATTATTAGAACTCGCAAAGCGGTACGTTGACAATCAAACCTCATCATGACGAGTAAATTAATACTCGCCAGTCATTCACACACAATATTAAACAAAATTATCTCGAGTGGATTATATTATAAAACACACGATCATTCAATCAACGGGTTAGTTGTAGAACGGCTTTGCAATGGCGAGGTTAACACATATAGCACTGTGTTTACTTATACAAATATTTATAAGTGACGCGGCAAGAATACTCGCTGTTTATCCAGTGCCTTCGTATAGCCATCAAATAGTATTTCATCCAATTACGTTAGAACTCGTCAAGCGGGGTCATGAAGTCGTTGTGATAACACCAGATCCCCTATTCCCTAAAGGAGAAGCACCAAAAAACTTGACAGAAATCGATGTCCACGACATATCATACAAAGTATGGCAAGCGTTTATGGAAACGGCAAAAGGGAGTAAACAAGATCTTACATCACAAATGAGGATTGGACTAGGAGTGGTGATTGAGACGGTAGACAAACAATTGCAAGTTAGAGAAGTACAAGATCTGATCAAGAAAAAGGAGAAATTTGATATTTTGCTAACGGAAGCTTGTGTGAGGACAACATTGGGATTTTCGCACGTTTTCAAAGTGCCACTAATTCAAGTAAGCTCTTTTGGCGCTTTATATGGCAACTATGAAGGTGTTGGTGCACCCACACACCCATTTTTGTACCCCAGACCCATGAATCAAAGACTTTACAATTTAACTATGTATGAGAAGATACAAGAATTGTATCACAATTACTTGCTAGATAGCCTATATACTGAAATGGAGGAAACGGAACATAAACTGATGAAGAAGCATTTTGGACCTGACACGCCGAGTGTGACAGAACTACAGAACAATGTTGATATGCTGTTCTTGAATATGAACCCGATTTGGGAAGGGAATCGACCAGTGCCCCCAAGTGTGGTACATATGGGAGGATTGCCCAAGAAACCTCATAAGGAATTGCCTGCGGTAAGTTTAGTTTATACTAGCGACCCGTCACGGATTTGCACGGGTGCAATTGATTGCATTAATTTTTTAAACCTTTTTATTAGATATTGATATGTTCTTTAATATTTTTTTGTTCTATCATCAATAGTTTCCGCAACGCATGCGATGAAAGTCATTTTATGCCAATTTTTTGTTACCTTGGATTACATTATTGAAGTTTTAAAAGGGATCCCTAATATTTTTAGTGATAAATATAGCCTGTTATTCAAGGATAATGTAGCATATTAATGGTGAAATAATTTTTGAAATCGGGCTAGAAAGTTTTGAGTTTATTCGTTACAAACATACAAAAATACAAATCTTTCCTCTTTATAATATTATATATTTTATTTATATTTGCGAGTATTTATTTATATATACCTATGTGTATATTTTTTTTTTATTTACTTATTATGATCACTGATCAGATCACGTATATCTAATTACACAGTAGTCCAATTTTTGTGTTTTCACCGCACGCAATACGTGAAACAGATAGACGGCTATCTGTCTCACGTATTTTTAGACAGCTCTATGTGGGGATGGGCTTTGTAATAATATAATTCCGACTGAATTATCGGTCACGGTGGCCTACCTCCACGAAGATTTGCCAAGTACGCAGGAGATATTATAATGCACAAGTGTACGCGCAAATACAAGTGCACTCCCGCTTCTTTTACACTCATAGTACGATGGGACGGCAATCCGACACGACCGGACAAAGATCAGGCACAGGACCGACGGCTTTACATGCTGTGCATGGGGGTGTCACAACACCAAGTTACTAATTCCGGGCTCCTTCTGAAAATTGTCTAACAGGATATCCCAATAACACTCTGCCCGAACCGGGAATCAAACCCAGGACCTTACGCTCAGCAGTCGCGCTTGCGGCCACTAGACCGATGAGGCAATTAGGCTTAATAATAGTATCCAATTACAACCCCTTGGTTAAAAGAAAACCTAAAATGAGCGGAACTTTAATGTAAAGTATCTGTTTTATAAATAAACATAATATGACAAGTACCACTCAAGCACCACTTTGTTGACACGTGTTTAAAAAATCACGTCACGTTTATCTAATCATTTGCTCTCAAGTACCAAAATCTTGTTTCAATTTTGCACAATCATCGTACTTTGATGCTTCCGTCTTTGATAATAAGTGTCGGCTGATATATGTGGCATTGAGGACCGTTTGAGTTCATTTAACTGATAATTGAAGCATGATAATTAAACGTGCTGTGTCTATGTGATGGTCACGCCGCATAGTGCGTTGCTATGAGTAACATTGCATAAGGAAACTTGTCTAGTAATTCATTTGTCGGTTGTGTTTTAGAAACTGCCAACACAACAATACCAATAAGGATGAAAATGCATTTACAGAAATAAAATGTTTTACAAATATTTCCTTCAAATACATTCGAGGCGAACATTAAAGTTATATATACATTTTTGTTTTGAAGGTATTTGTTAAGGTAATTGCACCTGTACGACATTGTATTAACAGCAAAGGTAGTCGTGTTGGATCAGTCACCTGTATAGGGAGTGAATAGATAGTAATGACGTAACCAAAAGACGTATTAAAATGTGGAACATGAATTCGGATTAATAAGCAGTGGTCGGGATATTTTAGTTGGCACTAGAGTATTTATCTGGGAGGTATAGGTTCAAATCCTGTGAACGACAGTAATTTTCGGTCCACAAAAATGTACCTATAACTTTAAAGTTCATTACACATGCATTTGAAAGATATATCTGTATTGACCAGTATTACATTTTCCTAATGATAAAACCTCTTTGATTATAGGATCTCAAATCATATTTGGACTCATCGAAGAATGGCGTGATTTACATCAGTTTTGGTACGAACGTGAAGCCAAGTCTGCTGCCTCCGGAGAAAATACAAGTATTAGCGAAAGTGTTTTCTA
This sequence comes from Xylocampa areola, assembly GCA_935421205.1. Lineage (NCBI taxonomy): Eukaryota > Metazoa > Arthropoda > Insecta > Lepidoptera > Noctuidae > Xylocampa > Xylocampa areola. Next base: position 10,022,557 of record OW285223.1, read on the forward strand.
AGTTACCTTACGATGTACTCTGGAAGTGGGATAAAGACGAATTGCCAGGGCGGTCTGCAAATATCAAGATAGCGAAATGGCTACCACAGTCAGACCTACTTAGTAAGTGAATATTATAGTTGCTGAATTAATTAACAGTAATACTATCATGCTTTTAGGAGAAGGAGCTCGTTGCTAAGTAACAGCCACACAGATAGATCTAGGTTAAGCTGCGCTTGCCGCAATCGGGCAGAGGATGGGTGACCATACTTTCATATCGAGACCCCTCCGTGCCTCGAAGAGCACGTTAAGTCGTCGGTTCCCGTTGTATAATTAAGATCAATGACAATGGTTTGTAGTCTGAAGCCTGAAAGTCTGGTCTGACAACCAGTCATACCACGAGATATCGTGTTACCCAGTTACTGGGTTGTAGAGGTGAGATAGGCAGTTGCTCCATGTAAAATACTGGCATTAAGCTGCATCTGGTTTGACTGGAAGCCGACCCCAATGCAATTGGAAAAAGGCTAGGCTACTTGTATCATGCTCTATCATATGCCCTAAACGATAACAGAATATGTATCATATCTTCTTCTTATGTGATTGATGAACAACCTAGTGTCAACCACCTGTAGATCTCCGACATGGCTTTTTAGATCTTCGAGAACATCTCTCAGGTATGCTGGTTTCCTCGTGATGTTTTTCTTCACTGTTTTAAACAAGTTGTCCTTATTGTGTGGTTGATGAATAGCTTAGTGCTAGAGTTTAAACCACCGGTAGGCCTGTAATATGGCTTGACATCATCGAGATCATGTCTCAGATGTGCTGGAATTCTTACTTTTTTTTTCACCTTATTCTATACAAGCGCGGCTACTGAAGGTGAGGCTTTTGGGTCCGTTTTCCAGGTCGATGAAAGCGTTTTTGGGCTTTCTGTTTAGAAATATTTCCTCCTTGAGAGTAGAACTCTCGCGTTGTAATAATTTTTGCACCTGTTTCTACGTTGATTCCTTTGAAACTTAGATATTTAATTTAAATACTACTGATTAATGCTTCATTAATTTGAATTATCTTTAACACCACATACACACACACAAATGAACCATAATGGTGTAAAAACATAACTACATATTAAAACACCATTAGAAACACATATCACGTTTAAAAATACATAAATAATTAATGTAGATAAAATACATTCGTAGAATGCTGAGTCATGCTGCATAGATAATACGTATAATTTAATTCAAATTAGCAGATAATCATTCATGTGGCACACTCATGAACACATGATCAGAATACCGGTTGCTGTGACCTTGAGGGAGATAAAAATAAACAGTTTTACTAATGACATTTTTTACATTAGCAAAGCAAAACTTGATGCTGACAGTTTTGTTAACCATATGTCTTATACAAACAGCGTATGACTTTATGTTATGTTGGTAAAACATTACAAATGTCAAATAACATAATACAACACTGGTATAATGTAATATATGGTAGTAACTACTTACCTAATAAATAATTTGGTTTACTAACTACACACTATACGTCAAATAAAAACTATTTTAATATAAACATAAGAAATGACTCAAGAATTGTAATTTTTCTCCACGTTACTGTCTTCTGGGAAGGTGCCCAGGAGACTGGTAGCATTACCATATTGGATGACAACGCTTATTCTTTGACCATGAAAGAAGCCAGCCCTCTGGTTACGGGAAGTGTCGAGCAGTCTTTGAGAAATGTCTAAAATAATAAAAGGTTAGACCTTTTTAGGGTTAACATAACATAATTTACCCATAACTGTCCCATTACAGGGCAATGGCATGATATCATAAAGAGAGGACACGAGCATTGATCACCACGCTAGCTCACTCCGGATTGTTGATTTCAGACCATCAATTTCAGGTTTCCTTACGATGATTTCCTTCACCGTATATCTTAGATTAACTAAGATTATATTGCATAGAAAGGGTCATATTGCTACATGCCAGATTTGAACCCATAACCTCTGATTCAATAGGCTGGCTCGTTAAGAGTTAATCTTTTAAAATAAATCCACTTGATTAACATTATAAATATTGTATTTTCGTACTTTTGAATACCGATGTGCTTAAAAATATATCTAGGAATCAAGATTCCATTATGTATGCAAACATGCTTTAAAATTGAAATAAATTCCGCGTTGATTATTTGGCATGATATTTTGTAACACCGGTTATCTTATTGAATCCGGGTTCTTCATTTCAATAAAAAATCTTATTACAACGCCCGTAATCCCCAAAGGGAAAGGCATAGCTATTCTGCAACCACATTTTATCAATACCATCATTAATTCCCATGCAATAAGTGGTGAGTCTACCGCTATCTATCAGGTACAACGCCAAAGTCCGAGCTGGTACTGAGCATTTCTTAACAGAAAATTATAATAACACATCCTCATTCTTAGCAGTGGTATGACCGTGGTTGTAGCAGGTTGCAAGTTCGAGTCCCAGCCGCGCACCACTATATAAATTAATGACTACTTGCTTAAAACGGTGAAGGAAAACATCGTGACGAAACCAGCACACTCCAGAGATGTTCTCGATGGTTTGTAAAGCAATTTCAGAGACCTACGTTTGGTTTAAAGTCTGACGCTAGGTTTTTCATCAACCACACGATAAGATGAAGATGCCCAGCAGCAGTCTCTTGAGCTGCACTAAAAAAATTATACATCTTAGTAATTTCTTCTTTACTTGCAGGACACCCCAAAATAAAACTTTTCATAACGCAAGGAGGTCTACAATCAACGGACGAAGCTATTATGGCTGGAGTACCTTTAATAGGTGTTCCGATGTTGGGAGACCAGTGGTATAATGTGGAGAAATACATACATCACGGCATTGGAATCAGACTGGAGTTGGACACACTCAGTGAAGCAACGTTCACTGATGCCATCAATACAGTTCTTGGAGACAAAAGGTAAATTTGAATTGTAAGAATATAGAAAATTATTATTGAATTCATGGGATGAACAGTTGTTATTATTGGCGACCTAAGACAGGAACGTGAAGAAGGAAATAGGGTACATCTTTTCAGAAAAACAAGGCTTAATAAATTTCATAATACACATTCGTATTAATTACTGTTCAATGGTTGTTTCTCACGTGCATTCTTCGGGATTGAGCCCGTGGCGAAGTCGCGAGTCAAACTTTTGATTACTATGAGGCTGGCATAATCGTCCTGCGATTAAAGCTTTTTCCAAATAAAGAAAAAAAAACTTTTGATTAAGATGACTAAGGGCTCCGTTGGAGTTCGAAACTAGTCGGACAATCCCGAAGAATGCACATGAGTAGTAACCGTTGAACAGTTATTGATAAAAACTAGCCTAGCATAAAAAATCCGCAATGAAAGACATAACCCACCAATATTTCAGCCACATTTTTAATAATTTTTCACCCTAAAGTCTATGTATTGACAATATTTTTTCATTTCTAGCTACCGGGACAACATTATCAAGCTCCGTGGTTTAATGACGGATCAGCCTATGAGTGCTCTCGACCGAACTATCTGGTGGATCGAGTATGTATTACGTCATGGAGGTGCAAAACATCTGCGCGCGCCGGCAGCCAACATCACGTGGTCTGAGTACTTAGAATTTGAACTAGTTGCTATAGTATTATCAGTTCTTTTAGGTTCTCTTCTAGTCTTAATTGGAGTTGTGTATTATTTGTACAAGTTTATTTCAAAGAATTATACTATTTCAGCCAAAGTTAAGAGTAGTTAAGCTAGTGTATTTTTAAGTAGGAATTGTATTGTATCATTTTGAAAACATGACCTCTCTTGTTACAAAACTAGGTCTATCTGTTATAGTGAGTTTTTCCTTCGTGTCAGTGTTTGTAATTTCAACTTGCCTCGTATTTCTAGTGGCTGCAAGCGCGGCCCATGAGTGTAGTGTCTTTAGTTTTATCCAAAGGGTTACTGGGATTTTCTGTTAGGAAATTCTCAGCCCGGAGTTACGAAGTTGACGGTGTAACTCTACCGTTTTTGGAAAAACTCAAGGCTGCTACTGAGAATTTGTCCACAAAAATAACCAATAACACTTTGCCTGACCTGACAATCGAAGTCAGGACCTCATGGTCAGCAGTTGCTCTTGGGGCCACTAAAACAAGGTAAAATTATTGAACTCACAAAAACGTCAGCTGCTGAAGCTAAACGTAACACATCTGCTAAGGTCCGAGAGATGCATCTCAATTCGAGTGAACTTAATTTCAAATAACAGTATATTTTAAAACAGAACGTGTTTACTGTTGGTTCAACTGATTTTGACTTCTACTGCGTAGACAATAAGATAAATAATAGTTGAAGCTACAAGTTGGTATTGAGAATATTTTCTTTTCTAAAAACATTTTTTATGCCTATCTGTGACAAACGTGGTTCCAATTTCAGTTATTGTTATTGTTTTTGTTATTATTATTTTTAATGGAGTTTAATGTTGAAATATGATACGTTTTTTTTTTTGTTATGTTTGCCCGTGAAATTTTCTTTTGTTCATCCACCACACAATAAGAAGAAGAATACAGTCTTGTATATTTTAAACAAATGATAAACGCATGTAATAACAAATTCTAGATAACTAGCTGATGCCCGCGTCTTCGCTCGCGTGGATGTCGGATATCGCGACCAAAAGTAATCATGAAATTTTGATCCCGGTCTCGCTTTCCAATTACCGCTTCATAATTGCCCATTTTTTTTAAGTATTAAAATAGATGTAGTATGTAATCCTTAAGAGATAGACATATATAAGATACACAATTTCACCATACATCAATTTGTTATATCTCAAAGGGTTTAGACAGCGCACGCCAGAAGAGCTCGCAGATGGTAGATTTTTAACTACTTACTTGACACTTATCGTCATATTTTGGACAATTCACACAGTATCTTTATAAATTGTAGCCTATGTGCTATTCTGATGTATAATTGTAAAGTTTCATTAAAATCCATTAAGTAGTTTTTAAGTGAAAGAGTAACAAACATCCATCCATACTTATAAACTTTCGCGTTTATAATATTAGTAGGAATATAAATTATTTAAGCGTCTAAGTAAGTATCTAAATAATCCATATTTATGATTTAAACTATATAGTAATAGCCGTTAAATCGCGATATGACGTAAATACGGTAAGCGAACTACGTATTTGTAAAAACTGCCCAGTCTCATATTTGACTTAAACATATAAAAAAAAAAAAACAATATTTGGTGCAAAATCATATTCATCACCCCCCTGCCCTTACCCCAATTTATTTGGGGTCAGCGCAGCATGTCTTCTTCTTCCACTTTCTAATTGTTTTTGAAATTGCATGCTGCTAAAGTTTTGGCAATGTTTTATGACCTGCCTGTCAACTCTCATTGGGAATGCTTGTTGTTCGCGGTAACTGCCATCGATACAGTCTCCATCTATCTATGTCACACCAAATGTTATCGATGCGCCAGGTTCTGATATTATCCTACTATGACATTCCACTAACCGGGCTAAATTATATTCATTCATCATTCATTTAAACACGAAAGCAATAATTGGTTAATAATTGGTAAATAATAAGTTTCTTTTAATCATACGTAATCGTCCCATTGCAGGGCAAAGACCCTTCTTCCACTCCTCTCGGTCAAAAGATTTTTGTGACCAATCCTTTCCTTTTAGGTGTCCAGCTCATCCCGCCATCTCCTGGGCCTGCCGCGAAGTCGTCTAAACTTGAAAAAAAAAAAAAAAAAAAACATTATTTAGCACGCCTACCATTTTTTTAAATCTTACTGACCTATGTTACTCAGGACAATGTAAGGATTCTAACAATACTCCTACATCGATATCGGTTCAAGCATTTAGCCGGTACACAGTCCCATATACCACACGTGGTACATTACGATTCTTTCACTATTGTATCTACTTCATGGACAATAAGCATGTTAGAAGTTATGGTGGAATAAAGAAAGTCACAAACAAACATACGTGAACCCAAAAAACATAACACTCTTTCTTTTGGGCAGTCGTGTTAAAATAAATGTTAATGTTCATATCTTTGGAAAAATGCTTTGATCTACTTATGTACGTATGGTTTTATTTAAGAGAGCTCTCGTAAGCGGCTTACTAAGAAATTGTTAAAATTGCAATACATTTTTTGGAATATAAATCTTTTTTTTTTTTCTTTTTAAGTTCTCACGTAACGGAGTTTCGTGTTTGACTGTTGGGCTCAGACGTAATTTATTGTCGCATTTGATTTATACTGGTTTTAATAGTTTTGTACCTAGCTAATGGTTCAAGTTTAGTTTTTTCTGGTCTGTACTTACTTACATGTAAAGGTTATACGTGACTTTTTTGCCATGATTCCATTAGCACTTTTTGTTTCAAAGTTTTTCTTTAACTTAGCAATTGAAATAAAACTTTAAATATAATTTGTAATGTTAATTGTATAAAATTTAACATGGTATCACATCTTGAAGAAATCTTGAAGAGTGAATATTTTCTACCAAAATACAAACTATAGCTTAGGTTGGGAGCCAGTATGAGTGCCTTCTACTCGAAACAGTTTTAAAAATGTGAACTGAATGAACTTCATAAATTGTGAAATATGTAATCAATGACGTTGATTCTGATGTAACTAACTAAACTAAAGTTAGAGCCTTGCTGTTTCTTTTACTAAACGTTACTATAAGAGCGAGATGGGATCGTTTTTTTTTTTTGTTTAAAGGACCATCAATGCCTAAACGTCAATTATCTTCTTCAAACTGCGAAGTTTCTATAAAATTATCTGTTTTATGATTGTCTTTTATTTTTTAAATTTTACTTAATATCTAATTTTTGAGTACCACTGTAAAATTTTGACGTGCAGCCTACGTTAATTGTAACAAAACCAGTATAAGCTAGACTCGCATACTATTGAAACTCCTTAGTACTATAGGCCATTTCAAAGTCAAACTGTTACGATGGATGTTACATGGCAACCAATGCCTAGTGGTTCCAAGCGCGACTGCTGAGCAGGAAGTCTTGGGTACGATTAGGAAATTTCGATTTCTGTTTGGAAATTTTCAGTAGCAACCCGGAGTTTGTAATTGTGCCCGATAAATGACAATAGGCCATAATACCTACTACATGGGACTTGATAACGGCATTTGTGTTAATGTACATCTCTGCCTACCCTTTCAGGGAATACAGGGGTGATGCTATGTTATGTTTCATGTTATAACACTCCAATTACCAAACAACTGGCAGAAAAAACTGGAATTGAACAAGCCAATATTTCCAACAAACTCCTCATCGAAACAACACTCTTATCAGAGAGTCGTATATCATATGAAAATTAAGGAACACCTACACAATTTGCCTCCGATATCGTATCGCGAAGTTTTTGCTAAGAACTTTGGGAGAATGTGATTTATTGTGAGGAACCTGATCGGGATCGTCGAAGTTTTTTTATTGTTGATGTTTTATGCGTGTTTTTAGGGCTGGCCTAAAACTTTATCGGTTTTGTCTGCAGTATTTAAAAGGCTGGCGCGGCTGTCGAGTTTTGCGTGTTAATGCATAAGTTTTAGAAGTCGTATTTTGTTGAAATATGCATTAAAGTCACCTTAACTCGAATTTTGTAAATAAATAAAAAAGCAGGGATGTTCTTCATGGTTCTTAATGTGTTTTTGACGCAATTTATGTGAAAATTAAACGTTACGTAAAAAGTTTTTTTTTGGCTCTTTGATTTCCGTGAAAGTAGAAAAAGAAAGACGTATTTATATAGTTTTGGAAATGTTTGCGATCACTAATCATAACATTGGGTTAAGCGAGTACCAACCCACGATACAGGAAAAAATCCTAGTGTGCGGCAATGTTAATTTTTTTTTTGTGAGAATGGTTCTATAAGTACATGCAGTGGTGGCCAATCAGTCGATGACCAAAACGGTTCGACTGACGATCCACAATATTTTGTGCTGGTACCCACGCATATGTAGGGAAGTGTTTTTGGATGCGGTAAAAGAGGCATGAAGCTAGAATAAATGCTGTTCTTTGTGAAGTATGTGCGGTGTACCTATGAATCATAAATTCAGGACTCATGTGATAATAATAATAACAATACTATACATACTTAGATGCATTAAAAAGGAATATGAATACTTGAGCATAAACAAATATGTCTATATATACATCGCCTTCCTCTCTTCTAATTTACTATTTGCTGTGCCCATCAGGGTCCACGATTGCTACCATGCTATTTATATTACCATCTTATCTTTACATTGTGGATTTGCAATAAAGAATATAACATAACATAACAAGAGTATGCTTAGATGGTTTGGTCATGGTAAAGGGATGAATCAATCAAAATTCGATAAACAAAGGTTTTAGTGTACTTGTGTTTCATTTACTGACATTGTGTAATATTAAAATTATCATTTATATTATCTATGCAGGCTCATATTTTTATTGTTTAAATTTTTTATGCTAAGATGATATAGGTACTTTAAACTACAACCACTTGCTGAATATTATATTCATACGTCTCCTTGGGCAGATTTTGGTGGTTCTAACTGTATAAAAATTGTGATCATGTAATACCCAAAATGTAATGAATAAATAAATGATTGATTGATTGATTGAAAAGGTATTTTACTGCTCTACAATATGGGTGCTAGTGGAAATGCTGGAGGGCACTAACATAATTGGTGATATCTTTCAAAAAGGTAAGAGTCACAACCAGCGCGCTTGTATGACCAGATATATTAACGTGGAAGAAGCAAAAGGAATATATAAGGATCGTAGATCGTAGAAAATATTTATTTTAGTCTCAATGCATTCTGCATTTACTTACAGAACTTACTTAACTAGATGCTACATTGCGCATACTTTTAAATGTATGTATTTCATTTTAACAAAAAATATATAAGTATTCCACTTTTTTTTTGTAATTCTACGATCACACCTGATTAATAATACGCACATGCCCTTGAAAAGTCAGTGATGCGTGCCTTGGATTTGAACTTGCGACTTCTGACTTATCAGTCCAATGATCATATAAATAGGTTTACACTGCTTCTAAAAATTTTGCTTACAACCGTATTTTTGTCTTCTCAAAAACTACACAACGCACACTTTAATGAGTTTGAAAAATATCAGTATTTAACAACCTGTCTGAATAGCCTCATTTGCCTAGTTGTCGCAAGGGTGACTGCCGAGTATGAGGGCCTGGGTTCGATTCCTGGGGCGGGAAAATTGTTATTTGTTTTGTCTGTAAGGATTAATTCCCAGTCGCGGCCCGGAGCCTGGAATGGTGCCTCGGTAGATGGCAATAGGCTCTCCATCTGTTATATGGGACTGAATAACAGCATTGGTGAAATATGGTACACCTCTGCCTACCCCTTCCGGGAAGTTTTGATCCTTTATTTAAATATGTAATTTCTAACATCAGCTATCTCATCTAAGCCTGGCTCGCATAAAATTACTGGAAGTACACGTTATTTTTCATTTTATTTCCACACCCGTACTAATATTATGAACCTGAACTTGAGTTTGTTTGTTTGTCTTAGTTACAAATGAACCGATTTTAATCAAACTTAGTATAGAAACAACACGACTCGAAGGAGACGTTTCACGTGTGGAGTATTTATCCAGGAGGCGCAGGTTCCAATCCTGTTCGCGACCGTATTCTTTTTCCATTTAATATAATCACTTTAGAGACGTTTCACATTCTTTTTCCATTTAATATTGTAACTTTAGAGTTCGCTAAGCATGCGTTAATGCTTTTCTAAGATTTATCTTTCATTGTTAAGGTAATTGCATCTGTACGACATTGTATTAACTGCAAAGTTAGTCGTGTTGGTTCGGTCACCTGTATAGGGACTGAATAGATAGCAATGACGTCGCCAAAAGACGTGTTAAATTATGGATGAAGAATTCGCGGTGGCGAGCAGAGGTCGAGATGGCTTAGTGGTCAGAGCGCCTGGAGTATTTATACGGGAGGCGCAGATTCGAATCCTGATCGCGACCGTATTCTTTTTCCATTTAATAGAGTTCGCTTAGCATGCGTTAATGCTTTTCAAAGATTTATCTTAAATAGAAATGTTTCACGTTTGTTTTCAAGGAAACAAGAACTGCCTTCAATGGAGTGGTGAAAATAATAGATAGGCATACGATCGCAGCTATCGTGGGTCATTTGCTGTTAGTTATTGAAGAGTTCCATTTTCTCCGAAGATCTTCATCAGATCTTTACATATTATATATTAAAGCGTTCCTTGAAAATTATTTATTTTAAGAAAAAAACCATTGCAAATCGGATCATTGATTTAAAAAAAAATCACGGGCATACAAACATTCATATATATATAAGGGTCAAATAGAGAATCGCCTTTTTTAAAGTCAGCTATAAATGGCTGAATTTAAAAGTAAAAAAAGTATGACTAACATACACATAATCTAGCGTAATGCCTGTAATCCAGGATTACAGAAGTGTATTCTTGTACACCTACATTTAACCGATATACTTATTAAGTCCCATATAACTAATTATAATAATATACTCCCAACCGAATTTTCGATCACGGCGGCCTATCTCCACGGAGATTACACAAATTTTTGGGTAAACACACGCTACCTCTTCCTTCAATCTTATAGTCTAATGGGACAGTAATCTAACATAACCGGAAAATGATTAGGCGCAGGACCGACGACTATTACGTGCTCTCCGATGCACGAATTGTCACACCGCCAACTTCCTGACTAAATAAAGGCTGTTACTGAGAGTCTGCTTCCAAAAGAAAGCTTAATAAAACTTTGTCCAACCTGGGAATTGAACCCAGGAACTCAGGAACAGCCACGCTTGCTACCAAGGCAGAATATATCACTAGATGGCGCTAATATCAATTTGAAACATTATGATTGCGACTTTATGGTGAACAACAGAACGCGGGTAAAGCCAGGAGCGGAAACAAGTTGTACTATATAACAAAGATTTCCTAGTGCGAATGCACTTTGTGTAATGTGCCATAATATTTTTCAGGATATAATGCTAGAAGCGACGTTTTATAGCGCACCAAGGATATTTACAGCGGCGTCCTTTGAAAGAACTTTTAGACTAGATACCCCTGCGGCTTTGTTTGTGCGCATCAAATGTTTTCAAAGGATTTTTTTTTTTTTGGGTCATTACTGGTGTGTGGAATTATACATGGGATTTATTTTTTCTTTTTCATGATTTTGAAGTACTGTTAGGTTAGAGCACAAAGAAAAAACGTGTAATGCTCATATAAAATAAATTTTGCCTTGGTTATGGAACGTGAAGTGGTACATTAAAAGATGAATAAATCTATGAAATGCTTTAACGCATGCGTAGTGAACTCTAATGTTATACATTTTTGTGAAACCAACTAAGTAAGTCATCTCGACCATCCATCCAGACCTCGTGGTTTGAACCCTGCTCACGACCGTATTTTGCATTCCACAAAAATGGATATCTTTACAATTTTTTATCCTAGTAATATCTTAGGTTTTCGCGATCGGAGTGGATTAATCCCATGTATTATTGGTTTTCGTTTTTCCTGACGTTTCGAACACTTTGCTGCTAAACCACGCGATTAATCCGATTAAAAGTTGTTTTATTATATTTTTTATCCTATTTCGTTATTACGTCAAAAATAAAACAGCCCCCCTAAAAACACCATTAACTGATTTCAACAAATTTTGATAGAAAAAAACAACGGCGATGCGTTCTTCCCACAAAAGAATCTACAGGCATTTTATTTTTCAACTTTACATTACACCACATACAAGAATGTACGAGAAAATTCACACAATACCTAAACGACGACAAAATTCTCCCAGGCTCCCAACATTTATTTATGCAGATGCCCGACGTAGCTCAATAAACACGGATAGCCTTACAAATTCCTAGGCTTTACACAAAGCCGTATCATTACCAACCAACAAAATTCTTCCTCCACCACTCATCAAAAAAAAATATTCAGTATTCGTGTCATCAACACGAATTTTGTTTACTTTAACAAAATCTAATCATCTCAACTTCATAATTATGTTCACAAACAAGGCTATGAAGGGAATTTCTTTTAGAAAATTTGTGAAATTATCGTTGGGAGTTCCGAAGCTTGTTCCTTGGGGGAACATTACTATTCAGTTAAAGTTTGTAACTTCATTAGTGGGGTCATCATGATGTTCGTTTCCAACTGGAACCGCTACAGTAGAACTCATTAGTGTAACAAAGTTGCATTATGCTGTAGTAAGATGTGAATGGCCGAACTTTGGAAGAGTGTTCAGATTAGGCTGTGAGTTTCCGCCAACTTTGTGTGAATTGCCTCCTTGAGGTGAGTTAGGGAGACCCTTTTTGGGAACAGAACAAGTAATGACCATGCGTTTCTGAAGCACTGCTGTTGGTGTAATAAAGTTAAGAGTTTTCTGGAAGTTTCTGATGTGAATTAATATTAAGATGGTGCTTTTGGAGCTGTTTAGTTTGCGTGTGTTTTTGGTTTTGTATACCACTAGTTTCTTCCCACAACTTCATTCAGAATTGGTTGCAATCAGATAATAAGTGTCAATAAATTTTTAAATCAGTAGCAAGGGGTGGACTGAAAATCAGCGTTGACAACTGCTCGGCAACGTGGTTGTCCGCGCACTGCTAACATCTGCTGAGTCCGCTGCTATTGCCAAGCATTTTAGATCTTGATGTTATTGTAAATACCAATTTTGTGTTGTTTTGTTTAATAATTTTGTACATAATTTAATGTATAGTACCTATAATATGATTGGGTAATAAATGTGTTATTTTTTTCTTTCAAAAGTGTTGATCCAAGTATAACCTATCTGTGTATTATTTCATCCTAATTCGTTCAGAAGTTATTGCGTTTAAGAGTAACAAACATCCATCTATCCTTACAAACTTTCGCATGTATAATACTTACTTAGGATTTTATTGATCATTTTCATCGCCTACAGCCTATAATATCACACTATTGGGAATAGGCTTCCTTTAAACATTGCCATTCGCCTTTGGTCTTATACCGTCCGCATCACTTGTCTCCTATTGTGCATAGATTTGTCAAAGTCTTACTCCACTTCTCACCTCATAAAAGTTACTATATTAAAACAACTTTTAACCGGATTAATCGCGTGTATTATTGGTTTTTTGTTTTTCCTGACGTTTCGAACACTTTGCAGCTTTCGTGGTCGCAGGAGGACTAAGGTGTCAGGCGTCTCAACAGTTTATTTAAAATTATTTCAGTCTACCGTACATATAATTGATAAATTCATAAAATTATTTTTGTCTCTGATACATATTTAAAACTAAATCGCGACGGTATTTCTAAGACTATCCCTGAGAAGAAGTACCGAAACAAACTCAGAGGTCACAGTCGTTTTAAATTTAGTGATTTTATCGAATTACTAATTCGATAAAATTGAAAAATATTCTCAGGGATAGTCTTAGGAAATACCGTCGCGATTTAGTTTATACAAAAAACCAATAATACACTATATTATGCACTATATATGCGCTTGGACTATGTGCAAACTGGGGCCGTTGTAAACATTCCTAAATAGAGCTATACAAACACACTAACACACACACACTCACACACCCTACCACACACACTCACTAACACACCCGTACACACACACACCCTACCACATACACACACACACATACACACAAACACACACACACACACACACACGCGCGCGCGCACACGCGCACACACCTTACCTTAATTATAATCCTTGGCATTGTTTTTACTTTTTCCATTGTCTTCAATGTAATAATATAATACTATACTATATATAAATAATATATAACACACGTGAGTAGTAACCGGTGAACAATAATTAATATGAAAATGGAAATCCTTATTTTAATTTGAAAAGTAAAATGTGCACATTAACGTGGTAGAACTAGAAACTTTACTTAACTAACAGAAAACAAGCAAGGTCAGTTTAGGCGTTTACAAGTCATGATGGAATAAATGAACTCGCAAACATACATACATGAATATAAGCCGACTTTTGTCGACATTCGTCGGTCTTTGCTACCCTCGCCAAGGCTCGGTTAACAATTCCACCTCGACTGTAATGACTAGGGCACTGTTAATGTACTATTGAAGGGATTTTCTTTAAAGAATAACGTTAAAACTCAAGAAAAACCACAAAACATGATAAACACCCGGTAAAATCATACCCGAAATATTGTCATCGCGGAGAGTAACGTCACGTTTTACTCCAACCAATAGTGTGCGTTTTGACATTTTAAATTTCCCTTGCACGATTCTCACTTTTCAGCTATACTATTTCATAGTTAAAACGCGATTTATTAAAAAAGTAATTGAATGGGTGTCATTTTACAGCAATAAAGATTACGAATAAAAATATTTGACCTAAATTTGAACAACATGCATATCCTTGTATCCATTTAGACAACTCCAAAATGTTTCCTAACATTTCATTTAAACTCAGCATAAAGATAACAGAACGTAATAAACAAAAACATTAGTAGGTTCCATATTATTACCGTAAAATGCATTAAAAGGATCACAAAATTTTGCACGCTCTAAAATTTTCCCGCATTCGGCGAAAACATCAGAAACCCTTTACTATTACGAAGCTTAACCTGAAAATTCTAGGCTTTTACGCTTTCAAATGAGTGCTTCAAACGGCTCAGAACACTCGCCTCTTTAATATCTTAATTACTGTGAAATGTACTCCCTTTTACGTTGGATGCGGCATAAGTAATAAAAGATGAGTGTACAGTATGAGAATTATTTGTAATTAATGCCGTATTTGGGGTGGCAATAAGATAAAATATAAAAAAAAACTAATCCACCCACAAATCAAGCTAAAAGGAAAACCTTGTTGAATTTACTAAAAACAAACAAAATGTTGACATGTATAGTCTACATGCAGTATTTGTTCTGAGACTAAGCTCTCTGCTCCAAATTCCAGTCATCTATTGAAATTGATAAATCTGTGTGCGTCTGAAACCTAAACCCCAAACCACAGAACTGGCTCAGCATCGACTGCTGACAAAACGTTAATCCTACAACCAGTGTGCAGTTATGTACTTGAATAGAGAATACGCAATGAGAACAATTCCGAACCCAAAATCGTAACCCAAAATAGCTAAAAAATATGGAAAATAGAGGATTCCAGGGTTCCATCCATTTCGAAAACAATTTTGACTTCGTCCGCGAGGAATTTCATATAAAAATCATTATCAAATATATTTTTTTGGCTTTAAAATTAGCCTTAGCTTGAAGGAAAACATAGTCGTGAACATTTATCCAGGAGACGCAGATTCAAATCATTTTTGTTTGGTAAGTCGTACTTCAGTGGTGGTCTCACATAAATTTTATCGAAATCGATTCAGGGCTTTTTGGAAAAAACCAACAGAAACAAAAAATATTAACACATGATGGTTTGGTTTGTGGTTCCCTTCAGAAAAAGTTTTGATGAGTAATTTAAGTTTGTACAAATGTACTCGTAGGTATTATCGCCTTGAAGATAATTATGTTTTAAAGTTACAATATTAAATGGAAAAAGAATACGGTCGCGAACAGGATTCGAACCTGCGCCTCCCGGATAAATACTCCAGGCGCTCAGACCACTAAGCAACCTCTGCTCACCACCGCGAATTCTTCTTCCATTATTTAACACGTCTTATGGCGACGTTATTGCAATCAATTCAGTACCTATACAGGTGACCGAACCGACACGATCAACTTTGCAGCTAATACAATGTCGTAAAGAATGCAATTACCTTAATAATTCAAGATAAATGTTAATGCTTTTCAAAGATTTATCTTGAATTAATTATGTTTTTTTATTTCTAAAAAATAAACTAACTTTCTAAACCTTTACCTGTAAAAACTAACTTTATAATTATTTTATTTAAATACATAACATATTTCTAAAAATCTATCCGTTCAAACTAACTTTATATTTATTTTATTTATATTTTCATCCCTCTAACCGCTTGTGACTCACTCCTCTACACTTTGGCTGTGTGTTTATAATTTTTAAGCCAGCTTTGCACTTTCTAACGACTGTGCCACATATTTTTATGTTAATACCATTCGTACGTAGTCAAATCATTGCTGGAATTAGAGCTGAAAGGGAATGCTTAATGAATCATTAGAATTTACTGCGGTTTTTTTATCAAAGAAAATTTTATAACGATTGCAATTAGAGCGAAGGGATTAGGTATAGAAGGTTTAGATTAATCTATCAATTTGTAATGTTGTGGTGACCGAGTGATAACGGGCTCATCTCTTAAGCCTCAGGTTGTGGATTCAAACCTGGCATGTACCAATGTGACTTTTTCAATGTCATATATACTTTATCTAACACATCACAGACATACGGTGAAGGAAAACATTGTGGAAACCTGGACTTGATGGTCTGAAAACGGTAACCCGTAGCGAGCTAGCGTGGTGATCAACGCTCGTGCCTTCTTTGTATGAGAAGAGGCCCTTGCCCTGCAGTGGTACAGTTATGGGCTGGTTATTTTATGGTTATGTGATAATGACATGGGGCAAAATTCTTTGCAATGTCTAGTCCAAAATCGATTGTTGAGGTTAATAGAGGGATTTTATAATGGCTCTGGTGAACGACTGTCTCATTCATCTGGTGTTCCCAAAGGTGACTGCCGAACATAATGTCCCGGGTTCGATTCTCAGATCGGGCAAAGTGTTATTGAGTTTTCTGTTACAAAATTCTCAGTAGCAACCCCGAGCTTGGAATTGTGCCCGGTTGATGGCAGTAGACTCGCCACGCTATTACATTCGAATTAATAACTGCGTCGGTGAAATGTGGGTGTACTACAGTGTACACTTCTGCCTACCCCTTCAGAAAATACAGGTGTGATGCTATGTTATGAGTATAATTTAAAGCATATGTAAGGCCTACCGCCATAGGAGAAAACGGTAAGTTTATTTAAGTTTGAAAGGGTATAATTTTTATACGTCACGTCTAAAACTATTGAACGAAATATAAAATAATATTGTGTAGGATATCATGTCTAGTTTATTATTAAATTCATTAGTAGAACTTTTTCAATACAGAGCTTATACGGGATCGGTACCTCCTGGGACAAAGAAATTGCGTATAGATTGGTTCAACCCACAGATGTCTGAGTAACGGTATAGAAATGGCATTGGGAGAAACACTATGGTACTTTTTAGTTTACTTAATTAGAGATATTTTTTTTATCTTATCCCGTTCTGGGCAAGAGTCTCCCAATGTCCTTCCATTTATATTAAAATTTACGTCAAATATAATCTTATTTAATATATAAAGAAAGAAAACAATAAACCTTTTATTTTATTTGGAACAAAACAGAGACACCAACTATGATAAGTTCAATTGGGTTGAAGTTACTAGTACAGCATTAAAAAAAAAAATGAGTTATAAATTAAAGAAATAACATCATATGAGTATGAGTGTCAGGGTCAAAGGTCGCAAATTCGAATCCAAGGCACGCACCACTGTCTGTTCGAATTCATGTGCGTACTGTAATTTAATTATCACTTGCTTAAAACGGTGAAGGAAAACAAATATATGAGGAAACCAGCATACCTGAGAGGTTCTCGATGGTTTGTAAAGCCATGTCAGAGATCTATGAGTGGTTTAAACTCTGACACTAGCTTGTTCATCAACCACGCGATAAGAAGAAGATCAAAACTTGACGTGGGACTTCTATACGCTTTGTTATACTCCTGTGGTCCAATATCTTTTTTTCTGGGATTTTAACGAATTCGAGTGAAAGATTTATTTATTTATTTATTTATTTATTTGATTTACACGGCTTAAGCAACCAATTACATAAATCAAGATATATATGATTATTACAACATAAAACATCAACCAATAAAAACAATTAAATACTATTATTCTCACATAATTGTAAGCACATAACCATTAAATCGGCGAATTTATTAGCGAATAGATCGCAGTCCGGGTTGGCTTCTACGAGCTTATTTAATGCGGTCAACAAGATAAACTGAGCGAAGGCTAACTTCAATAAGATTTCCTTGAACGAATATTTCTTGCTTTATTTTTGTTATAAGTGCTTTATTAGCATATTGTTTAGTTTAATGGAGATTGAAACGCTTGAATTTTTGGAACACTGTTTTGGACGAACCATAAAATAATTATACAGGGGGAGCTTAATTTTGGAGAAAGTCTAGTAGCAAACTAACACAAACCTTTTATAGTATTGCCTTCTCAACTTAATGCAGCTTTATATTGGCAATTGGGTTGACTGCAGTGTTCACAACTGTACGATAACTATCGTACCTATACGATAATTTCATGCCTATGGACGATGTACGATATCATTATTATCGTACGCAGATGGTACTATAATTTTCATTAAGCTATATATTAATTAATTATAGTGATTATTTTGAAAAGTACGTGAATTTTTCTCCATGTAATTAATTTTAGCATACGCAAAAATATTGATGTCACATTTAATACGATTTATTTTGCTCCATGTACGATAATTCTACGGTACTGGTACGATAGTTGTCTTGCTTGTAGTTGTGAACACTGGTTGACTGTTTTTTATTTCCTATATTGCGGGCGATTCATCTTATGACGAAACTGAGCAGCTTCTAACCGTACCAAGATAGACGACACATATATTATTATATATATGTGTCGTCATCGTGTGTGTGTGTAGATTTTCACCGTGGGAGAGCCACGCTTCGGCACGAATGGGCCGGCTCGACCGGATTGATACCACGGCCTCACAGAAAACCGGCGTGAAACAACGCTTGCGTTGTGTTTCGCCGAGTGAGTGAGGGTACCGGAGGCACAAACCCTTTAAAAGGCCGGCAACGCACTCGCGACTCCTCTGGGGTTGCGGGTGTCCATGGGCGGCGGTAATCGCTTACCATCAGGCGAGCCGTCTGCTCGGTTGCCCCCTATTCCATAAAAAAAAAATATATATAAGATATATTATTGAGGATTTTCAAAATAAATCACATTTATTTCTCTGAAAATACAAAGATTTGTTTTATTTAACACACCTTTACAATATTACAACAATTATCGTTTAACTATGACAATTACTCTTAAATATCACCTGAAAATATAAAGAAACGACATTTAAAGTTCACTAATATCGCCTCCTCAGCTATATCCTTTAATATATCTCCCTACAAGTTTTTTATAACAATAAAATGCACAAAATAATGTGAACCTCATCCGCCCTTGAATCGCGCGTCACTCCAATGCGCCCTCTACCAACTTCCACAGACAACTTATAAAAACGCAAAGCGCGGCAAATTCTAATTAATGATGTCATTTCGTTACATATATACTCACAAAACCGTATTTCAGACATTAAAATGTTCACTCGTAAACTACCACATGTCACACTCACACCCAAATATAGACACAGCCTCTCACACTCACTCATTCACCTAGCATAACACACAAAGAGCGGATCAGACCACTGTTATAAAGCCTTAAATAAGAGTACTTAATATTCAATGGTATTGCAAAATGTGAGTATGTAAGTAACTTATTTAATGTACATAGCTCGAGGAGGTTGGCGCTGTAAACCGAAATACAGGTTCCTCCTAGTTCGGCTCCAGATGCTTAAACTTTTGTGTACATAATACAGTTCATAGCATTTATTTGTAAATTTTAATAAGTACTTTTTGTGAAAGAAATAAAAAAATATTATAAAATAAAAAAAATATGTTACAAGCGGTAAACATCCATAGGGTATGGTAACCATAAGGTTCTTTCGGTCACATGTATAGGGACTGAATAGATAGCAATGACGTCACCAAAAGACGTATTAAAATGTGGACAAAGAATTCGATGTGGTGAGCAGAGGTCGAGATGGTTTAGTGGTCAGAACGCCTGAAGTATTTATCCGGGAGGCGCAGGTTCGAATCCTGCTCACGACCGTATTCTTTTTCCATTTAATATTATAACTTTAGAGTTCGCTAAGCATGCATTAATGCTTTTCAAAGATTCCTATTTTTCCATTTCCTTGAACGCAACACCTTATTTTTCTCTAACTCATTACAATTCTAGCAAGGAGACCTGATTATGGAGTTTTGTCACGTCATTCTAGAAGGGGACCGAACTCGACGGTAATTGCAATATTCAAACCAGTCACAGTACTTGCGGGTGTGGCTAGATATTGCTTGCATCTAATGACTTGATGAGCGAATACTAACTGAAATTAACTACAGTTAAAATGGAATAATATAAAACACAATTAGGCATGCATAGCGAACTCTAAATTTATAATTTTTTATTGAAAACAAATACTGTCTTGAGCTAGATTCGAATCTGAGCCTCTCACATTTATAAAAGTTCCACAAAAATGGATAACTTTGGAATAGCCGTACTAGTTCTTTTTTAAATATAAAAAATATTTACATATATAATATTTAAATATACAAAAAGGTTTGAATATGAATGTAGATGGCTATAAGAGTAGAGGAAGACCGAGGAAGCGATGGATGGATTGTGTTAACGATTATGTGGCTAGAAAAGGAGTGACTGACGATATGACAGCTCATAGAGATGTATGGAAGAAGTATACATGTTGCGCCGACCCCAAATAAATTGGGATAAGGGCAGGGATGATGATGATGATGATGACATAAATACTACATAACATAGCAACACGCCTTTTTTTTGTTATGTGTGGATAATCCATCATGTCCGCTGTGCCGGACTCCTACCGACTAAAAACCATATGTCTAATCTTTACCAGGGTTCTGCGATCTTAATTACATTCACCGCAACCCCAATAGGTTATAGTCCGTCAAGCTGGCCACAGTTGTCCTGCACACATACTCCGGAAATCCATTTACGTTAGAGCGCATCGAGCTGCCGCCTCGGGCCTGTCATTGGTAAGGCGGCGAACCGCCTAAGTCCGTCGCCTTTAGGCTATGGGTCACTGTGGCCGGAGATCATTGAGTGCCCTCCGACGCCTGACACGTCACCTACGGCAATGGTAAGACCAGTTCACCTCCCTCTCCCTTTCCGCCGCCTCCTTCGAGAGCATCAATTCCTCGCAAAAGGGGGCAACGGCGCCCCATGCAATTTCGCTCCCATGTATCTAATCATAGTCGGAAGTGACAGATCGCCTGCCCCTACTTTTCTGATGAGGTCATAGCGCTACTTTGCCCGAGCAGGGCACACCTCCAGCGTATGCTGCACCGTGGCCTCGGAGCAGTGATGGCAACTCGGCATTGGCTCCCGGCCTATGTGACGCAGACATTTCCCGAAGCAACCGTGGTCGGAGAGCATCTTCATCATCCAGAAGCTGTGGACTCCATGTCACCTCTCCAGCCACTCCTCCATGACAGGCCTACCCGATCAATCAATGCATGCCCTGCCCACGGTTGCGCAAGCTACTCCTTCCATTCCGCCACTAGAACCCGTAGGAGCTCGGACTGCTTAACCGCGAATAGCAGCACGCCTGTATACCCTGAAGGGGAAGGAAAATGCGTACACAGTGCATACTCTACGGGCTTCTTTTTATATTTTCCTAACAGAAAACCCCAATAACACTTTACCTGACCTGGGAATCGAACCTAGGACTTCACTCTCAGCAGCCGCGCTTGCGAACACTAGACCAACGAGGCAGTCACCAAAGAAATAGAACAGTTAACTACCAGTTATGCACTGACAGCAACTTGTGGAAGCTTTAATGAATAATCTTGTTTCTCATGTCCCAACGGACGAAAGCAATTATATGAGTATTTCAATTCTGAATTACTGATACTCTACACCATTCTCATATATTTAGAAAAAATCGACGGAAAATATCTCAATTTCTCAAGATCCCTCAATACTGCGAACTAAACGTAGTAATTTTGATCGTAATTGGGAAATTCTTGGGAATAGAACAACACTCAATACGTTCTATATAAAAGTTGAGGATACTGAAAGGGGTAATGCAATTTATAAAACAAGAATTCTTAGCACACCTGAATTGTTTATGAACAATTTTATTTATGTTAATAGAGATAAACCTTTCAAAATATAATTAATACATGCATAGCGAACTCTTTAATTAAGTTGTTGTTGAAAGTAATATACGGTGGTGAGCAGGATTTGAACCGGCGCCCCGACCTCTGCTACTTAGAATTTTTCTTCTACGTTTTAATGTCTTATGATGACATCATTGCTATCTATTCAAAAACAGTGACTGAACTGACAGGATTATCTTTGCAATTCATTTAACGTGACACCTTAACAAAATCAGATAGGTCTTTCAAAATCATTTTTGCATGCGTTGCTAAGATTAAAGTTGTAAATATAATAATTGTAGCAACAATAACAAAATGCACTTGTACCTATGTCACTGTACTATAGGGGATCGGGACTGCTACTCCTTAAAACAGGTTATTCTATCACCTAACTAGGAGGGCAGTGCTTCACCCACTCGATTGTACGTAAACGTCGTACTTATTTTGTAAAATGTATATTTGTGGACTACAATCTTTACTATGACCATGAATAAGTTTGATTTGAGGATAAATCTTTGAAAAGCATTAACGCATGCTTACCGAACTCTAAAGTTATAATATTAAATACGGTCTTGAGCAGGATTTGAACCTGCACCTCCCGGTTAAATACTCCAGGCGCTCCGACCACTAAGCAGATACATAGCTAGAGGGTTGAGATGGCTTAGTGGTCAGAGCGCCTGGAGATTTATGAGACCGTATTCTTTTTCCATTTAATATTATAAATTTGATTTGATTTGAAATGTTTGTGCAAAGAAAACAGTTTCTAAGTTTTGTGTGTTTTTTAGGACTATATATTTTAGGGTTATTTATGACACTTCCGAAGGATAAGTTATTTAATTCAGAGGCAAAGTTTTTATAACTTTCACTCGTTTACAGGCAATAATATTTACATTTGCATTTTTAACTCCATTTAAATAAAATTCCGTAACGTTTTAAGTGAAAAGAAATGGAACCACTTCACCTCAGTGTCTTCACTTAAACAGATCTAAAACAGGACTAAGTACTTTTGAACGTTCCGTGACAAGATTAATTTTATTTCTACTTGAATGGGAAAGTTTTGTCGACGGCTGCGGTCACCGTTTGAAAAATTGTTTCGAGTTTAATCTTTGTAGAGAATAGGATTGTTTCAGGAGGATGGGCAGCATTTCCTGACTAACTTTTAGCAGTTTTACTTATTGCTATGCTTTAATGGTTTTTAATGAAACACTTTTTCTTTTCGTATTTCGTCTCACTGTTGCGTAAAAATATCTTATTGCCTTCCGATTCTTATTGATTTTGTAAATGTTGTAACTTTAAGTTCTGGGCTGATACAAATTTCCTATTTTAGCGGACCAATTTTTCTTGTAAAAGTCTTGCACGTCACGGCACCATGGCACGGCATGGCTAAGAAACAGCCGCACAGACCGGTCGATCGAGGTTAAACTACGCTTGCCGCGGTCGGTCTGTGGATTGGTGACCATGATTTCATACCGAGACCACTCCGTGCCTCGGAGAGCACCTTAAGTCGTCGGTCTCGATTTAATTAATTAAAAAAATTAAGAAATTTGACAGCCGTTATGGGAATCATTGGCCTGAAAGTCTGATAACCAATCGTACCATGACATATCGTGTTACCCAGGAACTGGGTTGTGAAGATACCTTACATCTAGTAAAATACTGGTATTAAGCTGCATCCGGTTTGACTGAAAGCCGAGCCGAAGTAAAAAGGCGAGGCAAAAGTACAAAAGAGTCAATGCATATTTTATGCCTTGTTTAGAAATCTACATGTTAATTGTAATGATTACAAGCTATGTAGAACTGCGTACATGCAGTGGTATCATGGATAAATAAACTAAAGTAATATATAATATAACAATACACTCAAGTCATTTCCTCAAGGCGATTACTGATAATCTTAATTATAAGCCCGTCAAACCCCTTTTTTTTTTTTTTTTTAATGGAATAGGGGGCAACCGAGCAGACGGCTCGCCTGATGGTAAGCGATTACCGCCGCCCATGGACACCCGCAACCCCAGAGGAGTCGCGAGTGCGTTGCCGGCCTTTTAAAGGGTTTGGGCCTCCGGTACCCTCACTCACTCGGCGAAACACAACGCAAGCGTTGTTTCACGCCGGTTTTCTGTGAGGCCGTGGTATCTTTCCGGTCGAGCCGGCCCATTCGTGCCGAAGCGTGGCTCTCCCACGGTCCCTTCTGTACGTTTTTCATGTCAGCCGAAAACAAAGTCCCAAAAAAATATATATAAATAAACTCGACTATCTCGAACTATCTCGAACCAATAAATTAATTGATCAAGATGAAAAACTGTTAAAAGTATTCATATAACTGATTGAAACATCAAACAATGTAGTCCTCAAAAATATTAATTTAAAAATATAAAAACAATTCTGAATTGTGGAATTTAAGGTTAAGGATTCTTTATATTTGTAAAAATATCTTCTTTTTAGATATCGGTTGAATAAACTTCATGAAACTGGGTATTGTAAAGCAGAACTCTCAAGTTTATTCTACCTGTTACGGGGGACCGAAGTGCTTTGGCTTGTACAAAAAGTTTTCCTTTTGTATTTACAAAAGATATAAGAAATTTTCTTGGCATTCAACGGACTATAAATCTGTTTAAAATAAGGTATTGGACTGAGAGAACTGTTAACATTACAATATGTTTCTTCTGCGATCCACTGCTTAAACGTTTTCTCATAATCGCACCATTACCTTCTGGCACGTGCTCCTTTCCTCCATCTTTTTTCCACCACTTCGGTACTGTCAGTGGACCAAACCGACCACAGTGTTGGCAAACTGCCCATAAAATCTAGCTAAAGAGCAATCTGCTACGTGAAGGCGGCAAATAATTTAACCTTACATGTCTCTTCGGGTCCTTTGATTCAGAAGCGTACCGAAAGTTTCAAAGCGAAACTAAAAAAAAGAATTGATATTAAGGTCATTCAGATCATCAATCAATTCAAAACTGTGCCATATGCCCACAAAAAACTACGGCAACAGGAAGGGTGCTAGTTGAGCTGTCGTCACAAAAAGGTCAAGGTTTCCTATCATCTATCTTACCCCCATAAACTCGATTACTGTACCCATCAATCTCAAGTGACGTGGGAAGGGGACGTCGTTTTAGGGTATGTCGATGCCATGACCTGTCAATAGAAAAATGCGGAACAAATAATTGACAGCAAAATTGAAAGGTCAATAAAGCTTGGACCGTTGTTGTGTCTCAACGGTAATTTGTTCGTTTTGGTAAACAATGTCAATAATGGTGTTGACCGGGTTTTTCTTGACGCAAATTAATCCAAGTCTGACCTCTAGTGCTGTGTTTAGAAATTTAAACTAATATGTTCGTAGTATTATCACTTTTATTATGACTCATTCTTTGCCTAAAAATTTAGTTTCAGGTTTACTTTCTAATATTGTTTTGAGTGTGAAACACGTATGTTCGCACCTAAAAGGCCGACTAAACATTAGTCGGCCTTTTAGGGTTAATCAGTGTATATTTTGATCAACTTTAAGTTGCATACAACGTTACTTTTCATACTACTTTGTCTTCTTGTGGGTGTTTGATTGACTTTCTGGATCCGAAGTTAGTTTGCATAAGATCTTTCAACGAGCATTGCTAGCCAATCTTGTGCACAAAACTAAATACTTACTTCGTGGCATATAAATAATATAAAGAATACTCAATAAATATGCAGTCGTTTGTTTCCAAGAAAGCAAACTGGTCAACAAAGCCTCAAAATATTCAATAACCTAAAATAAAACACAATACCCTCGTCAAATAGCTTTAACAACAAATAAATCCGTTTTGCTTCACTAGCTCAGCAAGTGGAGTGTGTCGCCATTTGTCAATATGTTTGTTGAAGCCAGATTGGACTGGAGCCAAGGCCTCGGGAGACCTTGAGATAGAAGGCCTAAGGCTTCCTAGCCTTTGAAGACTGACATTGTTAAGTTGGTAATGGAGTAATGGAAGCTGTTATTGTACAAATTGTTGCTGGCAGCTGAGGTAGTGCATATATTCTACAATTGACATATCATCGCATATGTATTTCCCGAAGGAGTAGGCAGACAGGCACACAATTGTACACCTATATTTCACCAATGCTGTTATTAAATATTGCCATCTACCGGGCACAATTTCAAACTGCGAGCTCTTACTAGATATTTCTTAACAGAAAAATTCAATATTACTTTGCTCGACCTAAGAATCGAACCCAAGACCTCATGCTCAGCAGTCTCGCTTTGAGACCACTAGACCAACGAGGCAGTCGACACTTGTGTAACTTTATGTGTAATTTTACTACTTACTAACTCGACTTCTTCATCATCACAGAAAAATCTTTGAAAGGCATTAATGCATGCTTAGTGAACTCTACACCTGAGATTTTTTCTCAGTGGTGTGTAAAGCCATATCAAAGACATTGGGGTGGTTTAAACTCTGACACTAGGTTGTTCATCAACCACACGATAAGAAGAAGAAGCGAACTCTAAAGTTATAATTTTTGACGTCACCGAAAGAGGTATTAAAAATGTGGAAGAAGAATTCGCGGTAGTGAGCAGAGGTCGAGATGGCTTCGCAGTCACAATGTCTGGAGTATTTATCTGGGAGGCGCAGGTTCGAATCCTGCTCTGGATATCATTAAACTTTCACAAAAAAAAAAAAAACTTCATCATTTCCAACAGTTGTTTTACCTGTAATTATCTTTATCGCGTAAGTTGCATTTATTAACAACTATATTTGACATTTTAAGTACATATAGAATAGACCGATGTTTACTATCCCATAACTTCTGGGAATTCTCCGGCTACGGGCAGTTTAAACTCCGACTCTAGGCTCAAGAGAGAAGAGAAGAGACACCAAAACAAACTTTACAAACATAATTTGTATCAGGAATTATTTATATAAAGCCTGTACCAAGTCAACCAGACTATTTAATAACATATCCTTAGTAATCGTTACATAATGGTTCATTAGCTTTCATGAGTGCGGCAGTTTGTAACCATATCTAAAGCCATTTAGAATAAACAGTTTATAATAAAACCTCTAGCTTCTCATAAAAGATTCTCTCAAATTAATCCCTTAACGTTATGAAGGTATAAAAACGGTCCGGTGATACTTTTATAAATACATAATGAGGATACCTTTCCGTGAACGGAAACGGCTTTATCTACCAATATTTGCGAACAACTTTTATTAAATAATCTTTAGGGAAATAAAAGAAATAAGAACGTTCTCGATTTTATTGAGAAGTATTTTTGTACTACTGAAACGGGACAAGAAAAAATTAAAATAATGAATACAAATCAAGTGTATATAAAAATTAACGCATCTATTCAATATTTTGAAGTAGACAGTTTTTTTTTATGTAAAATGTTCTATATATGAACTTGTGTTATTACACTTTTTACTCAAGCTGGAGAAATTAAATCAAGATGAAAGAAAAATGACAATTTTATAAAAAGACAATATAATAGCATAGATGAACACATTGAACTTCTAACAGTCGAATATAATGAAGATCAAAAATGAACTGCCTCGTTGGTCTAGTGGTCCCAAGTGAGACTCCTGAGCAGGAGGTCTCGGGTTCGATTCTCGGGTAGGGCAAACTTTTATTGAGTTTTGCTGTTAGGAAATTCTCAGTAGCAGCCCGGAGTTTAGACTTGTGCCCGTTTGATGGCAATAGTGAGGCTATTGCCATCAATTACATGGGACTTAATAACAGCATTGGTGAAATGTGGTTGTACAATTGTGTACACCTCTCCCTACCCCTTCGGGGAATACAGGCGTGATGCTATGTTATGGTATGGTAAAATGATCTGAAGACAGATATCTGCATGCAAGTACTTATTACTGAAGTGCCAGAAGCAACAAAGTCATAAACGGATTGTAAACTATAAGTTTTGATCACGAATATGGATAGACGATATAAACAGTGTATGTATCCTAAGAAATACATGTTTTTATGGCTGAATAGACCAATCCAAGAGCGGCAAGCACGAAGAAGTTAAGACAGAGCAAGACTGAGAATGGTTGAATTGATTGTCC
The DNA here is from genome assembly GCA_935421205.1 of Xylocampa areola. Lineage (NCBI taxonomy): Eukaryota > Metazoa > Arthropoda > Insecta > Lepidoptera > Noctuidae > Xylocampa > Xylocampa areola. The sequence continues at coordinate 10,050,589 of OW285223.1, forward strand.
GTAAGGTAATATAGCTATAAAAAGTTTTGCTATTGATATGATGGCTGAAAGCAGATTTGTATGTAAAATTAGGGATGAAATATATGAAATATTAGGAATAGCAAACTAAACTCTGGTCTCAATTCACAAGTAAAATAGACAATGATCAAACAAAGCCAAAAAGCGTTTCACAGCATAATAAAACTTTTATACGATATACCTACAAAAGGTCGCCATTTTTGCGTAGCGGCAGCATCGTATTTTTGAGGAATTACTTTATTAAAGTGCAGAAACCCACTCGGATATAACTCATGTTATATCGGTCGGCCATTGATGTTACTAACATTTTCGGTAACTAGGGTATTCTATCCCTAAAGCTGTGGTCTTACTTGGAGCGGGAAACTATTTTTTTGTTTGTGTCTTTATCTTTATCGTTGCTTTTAACATTATCTCTCTGCCATTCTCGATTAAATATTATCGTTGCTCTTTATTAAACTAGTCACTACGGTAAATAATTAACGACTATTATCAAAACCATTTTCCACAAAAATATATAAGTTCACAAGCACCTTCAGAGAAAATTGGCAGAATCGTCGCATCATTAAGTTTTATGCTTTTATTTATTTTACATACACACACATATATATATATATACATATATATATTATGTTCCTATATGTATTTATATTCCAATTTATTGATCTAAAGTATATGAGTGTATATTGAATAATATCTTCGCTATCCTTTGTATATTTTGCTTTAATTAGTATTATATGAGTTGTGGTTGAATAATTAAAGGCACCGTTGCAGCATCATGGATTTATTAAATTCTTTACAATGTTTACAAAAGTTGTACTTTGCACTTTATTTACGTAACTACAATCCTACAGTAGAAATTAAGAAGGACACGTGGTATCGCAACTTAATCTCTCTAGACACACTCTTAAAGACGGATAGGCTATCGAATAAGAGTGGCTTACTGAATACAAGTGGACTGCGGGGCTATCGCACGGTAGGCATCCGCTGGGCTTTATATAGTCATCGCGTGACGTCGTTGTCGCTGCTGTGCGAAGACTCCGTGACTCGATCTTTGTATGTGTGCGTGCGCTGGCTGGCGGTGATGCGTCATTGTATGGAGTTGTTTACTTGGTATGTTATAGTATCGTTTATTTAAAACAGATTTATTATTGTAAGTATGCAAAGTATGCAACACCACTGTCTTTAGACGGATCTGCTTGAGGTAAATAACTTATGTATCACAACAGATCGCTGTCTCATCTCTCACTTAACTCGTTCCTCTTAACTTCTTAGGTATACGTAACATCGTTACAGTTTATACACAGCTTACTAACGTAATTAGTGTTGAACTTGCCTGACAACCTTGTACATATTCAACCTTGTCAGGATGTATGTGGGAATTTGATATATGATTTTATGTTTAATAAACAGTAAAAAAGTCACATAAATGTAGGTAAAGGTAAACAGTATAATGGTATTATCATCTATAAAATAATGATGGAGATGAACTGCGACCACGAACGCTGCAAAGTATGTGAAGGTCAGGAAAAACAAAAACCAATAATATACGCACATAATCCAGTTAAAATTTGTTGTATTATAATTGATAATATTATTTAAATTACTTAATAGACACTGCTACGGTAATTAGGTAGTCGTTTTGCAAAAGAAATTACCTTGTTGGCCTAGAGGTTTTGTTTGTTGGAGGTTTTGTTGTAAGTTCGATTTCCGGGTCGAATAGTGTTCGGAAATATTTAGTAACATCTCGGGAATTGCGTCTGTTAAATAAATTTACCATCTAACTACATGAAACTTATGTGGATGTACAAACAGTGTACACTTTTGCCTACCTCTTCGTAGAAAATAGGCATTATAACTATAGACAAAATATTGGGTAGTTATAAATTCGAATGTGCTTTTATAATCTGACTGGCATGGATAGCCTGGATGAAATAATTTCCAAATAAATTTTTAAAGCTCTATAAACCATCGCTGATCCAAAATATAACTCGAATTAAGTCATAAAATGTAATCCTCTGTTACTGAGACCAAACCCTCGGGCGTCAACACAAACTTCCACCAGTTCCCTTTTATCTAATAATCCGTCATCAATATTTATTTCAATTCATCTAAAAATCGGCAAGCGTTTATATAAAGAAAGAGCATGTTTATTTTTTAAGGTTAGTTAAATTTAGATTTGATCTAGTGTTATTTGTGAAGAAGTAGGTAGTAAATCATCTATATAGCAATTGTGTTACATTTTATAATATGATAAAACATAGGTTTTATCCATTTTTGAACTTATTACAGAAATATTATTTTCAATAGCCCTGCCCCTTATTTAAGCAATCATACAAATATCTTTCACACCATTCTGAAAATTCTTGTGTTTTTGCTGAAATGCAACATAATTTGACGATAAGTCGGAAAGAGATCTACATTAAATATAATCTAATCAATAAAATCTATTTACTTATAAAATACACACTGTTTAACTTTCGTGTCTCGAAGAATACGGAGGGGTCTCCTATTACACAGAACAGGTCGGCAACTTGGATCGATCTGTGTGGTCATTAGAGCCCTTTATATGCATATATTTTATACATAATGCCTTCATGCAACGAAGAGAAATATAACTTATTAACATGCATGTTTTCCCCGAAAGGGTCATGGTATTATTTTGCCGGACCTGGGAATCGAACCTTTGGACATCATACTTCGCAGTCACGCTTGAGACCATTAGAGACGAGTTTTTGCGAAACAAACGTCGATGAACTAATGTATGCACTACTTTGTTTTTATTTAAAAAAGCATTCAGCTAAATAAAACTACCTTATTCAAATCTATTTCGACACACAATTCCTAAGCCCGCTTACTCATTAAACCACCTGTCTAATGGATTAAAATTTTAATCACATTGGCTTCAACAGTAATCTTATTATACACTGTTCCACATAAAATAAAATACAAAAGTCTAGAACATACATTTTGTAGTGTGAAATTTGAAACCAACGTTTTTTGCATGTCTTTTTTGGGCACTATTTCATCCAAAATAACTGCTAATTATATTGGTTGACAGCGCTACTGCTGAGCTTATACTTAGTTTGTTTCCCGGGTTTTGCAAATTGTTATTGGGATTTTCTATTATATTTTCAGTAGCAATCTGAAGTTTGTGTTATGAGTTCATCGCAACAGGCTCACCACCATCATTTCATAACGGCGTCGGTAAAATATGGGCATTGCACCTTTGGCTAGCCTTACTTACTACCTCAAAATTATATTTATTTTAATAATTTTTTTGTACTAAAATAGCTTATTCCTTCTGTTTTAGGGTTCCGTTCCTCAAAGGTAAACAAAGGAACCCTTATAAGATCACCACCGATTTTCTAAGAAAGGGTAAACCTAACAAGTTGAAATTTATACCAGATACTGAGGTCTATAGTCCCTATTAGATGTATAAAAATCAAGGTCCTGAGTCAACACGTTAAAAGATATGGGCAAATTTAAATTTTCACGAAAACTTGTAAGTACCAAAATTTACCTTAATTTTCTGGACTTTAATTTTTTGGAATTCTCCTTTTTATGTGCTGTAAGACCTTGCTTTTTTCTAAATTTCGTGATTCTAGGTCAACGGAAACTACCATATAGGTTTTCGGCCTAAAACCTATAGGGTACTTCCATTTGATCTAGAATTGCCAATTTTGGTTAAAAGATAGGTCTTACAGTACAAGAACAGGAGAAAATCCGAAAAAAAAAAAGGTAAGCATTGGACCTTGATTCAACTAATAGGGACTATAGACCACAGTATCTGGTATAAGAACCCTCAGCGCACGAGTTCGCACTTGTCCGGTTTCATTATATGCAGTAGTTTAGTTATAGTTTAGCTATGTTGTTACTGTTTTTCTGTATCTGTGTTACATTTTGTGGGAATAAATATATTATTATATCTATCTTAATAATAAATTAGCAATTATTCGGGATAAAAAGTTCTCCGGGTCGTACTTAGACTCCCAATCAGATTTTATTAAACTTAGTGGTGTATCTCTGGTGGGTTGTTTGGGATTAATAATACGTTTTCATGTAATCTAACATTTTAAAACTTTCTTTGGTTGAATCTAAACCTCATCTACAACCCTCTTTCCATTAACATTCTATATTGGAACATCCATTATTTCACGATATTTTTGTAAACTGATGGATTCTGATGGATTGGTTTTTTATGACATCAACAATCAGCTTATAGAATATTATCGTAGTAGATGCCTAGACTGGCATCCTACACGACATAATATATCCTAATAACTAATATTAAAATAATATATAATAAAAATGCCAAGGTTTCCCGAAACAGTGTGCAATTTAAAACCTATTCTGTATACCCGTATTATTTTTGGATATTACTTCAACACGCATCAGTCATCAAAATTTAGAATCCTTACAAAATTGTATTCCTCGTATCATTTTTTTGGTATCACGCCAAATTATATAACTTACTCAACAAAGTGTGTTCCTGTGGAGAATATTTGGTGTTAATTATCCATTCTTTATTGACAGAAGACCAATATTTATTTTACCCTTATGAGACCGTCACTATTGTAGACACTTTACCATGTGCAAAGAACATGTATAGAAATTTCGAGAAATACTTAATCAAAGTTCTTGTTATGATTTTTGTTATAAGAGCTATTATTATATTATTTTTCTGCTATAATAGTTATGGTCTTTGCTTTGTGTATGAACCGATGGGGATAATAGCAACACAATTATTGTGGTTAGCAATGGATTTTAGGCATTTCAATGTAATATTATCGACATCGTTATTACATTTGCGTTTAAAAATTCTCAAAAGTACTTTAGAAATTAAAGGGTTTGATAGTTTGCCGATGAAAAAATATTCGCCAAGGAAGTACATTCAGATGTATGAAGGCTTAGTTGATACTTGGGAACATAAGGATAATCCCATGAAAATTGTGGTAAGAATTAGTGTTATTTCGCGTGAAGACTTCAATAACATAAAATTCGTTGAAATCGCTTATAAAACTAGTTTAATTATTACTAATAACAATTTACTCTTGCAGATTTTTCTCAGTTTATTTTGTTCGGTACCCAGATTGCTATATGAAGTTTTTGGAGCGATAACAACTATGAGGCAAAATGTACGTATAATTATTGGTAATTCTTTCTTAATTTTTTAAACACCCTATTTTTGTTCATGAAGCTCTATAATAGCTGTATAATGATCTCAGAGCCTATAATTCAACTTACTCTAGTTGTATATTTCATATCTATGTAAGGTTATTATTTTTATATTTCATTATAGGGCCCCAATGCATGGAACACAGTATGGATAGCAATCACTATATACCAATTGGGCCTCGGCTTGATTGTGGGATCAATAAAACTAGATTTGATGCAGGACGACTGTGATGCCATCAAAATTCTAACAATAGAAAAATGCATGGAATGTACAAGTAAGTCGATCTAAATTGTTGTAAAGTTTACGCTAGACAACGATCAAAACGAATTCGAAGTGTTCTTGAAAGACAAGTATTTTTTTGGCATTTATTATTGCGGTTTGGTTCTGAGGTCACCAAAAAGTTACCAAATTCTTTGTGAGCATCTTTATCCAACTAACTACTCTCCTAATTACTATTGTAGTTATCTGCCTTATTAACCATATCGGGCCGGGCAGTGTTACTTACTGAGGTTTTCTGCTAAGAAACTCTAAATAGCCATCTTCCAAGCGCAATCTCAAAATCTGTTGCTACTGAATTAACTTTATTCTCATTATTACTTTCACTCATCATAATTCTATCCTATTGACAGATGAGAGAGAACGAGCCGAGCTACAACTACTTCTAAAAGTTCTGAAACAACGTCCTCTGCAATACAGTGTGTGGCGCCTGTTCCCTTTGTCAGTTTGTTTTATCTTAAACTTTATTTCCTTCTCCATTGTTACTATTATTGCTTTCGTGCAGATCAAGATTTCCCTTTAAACTTTGTTTGATATCTTTAACTTTATTATATTTATGTGAAATAAAATGGTTTTAAAGCTAATTGTGTATTTTTGTCCTTGCACCTTTCATCTCCCGATCAATTGCTATGTCTTAGCTAGAACTTAAGTCTTCATTATCGCTATACTAGCAATACCAACGGTATGGCTGATAAAGTCATCTGTAAAGTTATTATATTAAATGGAAAAGGAATACGGTCGCGAACAGGATTCGAACCTGCGCCTCCCGGATAAATACTCCAGGCGCTCTGAACACTAAGCCATCTCGATCTCTGCTCACAAACGCGAATTCTGCTTCCATATTTTAACACGTCTTATGGCGACGTTATTGCTATCAATTCAGTACGTATACAGGTAACCGAACCGACACGACTAACTTTGCAGTTAATACAATGTCGTAAAGAATGCAATTACCTTAACAATTCAAGATAAATCTTTGAAAAGCATTAACGCATGGTTTAGTGGTCAGAGCGCCTGGAGTATTTATCCGGGAGGCGCAGGTTCGAATCCTGCTCACGACCGTATTCTTTTTCCATTTAATATTATAATATGATTGACATTGACAACTTGATGTACCTAGTTTATATTCAGAAATCCAACAGTTACTACATATTAATGTGGACGAAGTATTCGGGATAGTGAGTAGAGGTCGGAATAGTTTAGGTAGCAGTATCGTAAGATACATATATTACTAATCTGTGGTTGACAGATCACCTGAAGTATTCATCAAGGGGTGGATTTAAATCCTGCTCCCGTTCGCATTTTACAAACAATAGAAGAGGATACAAAGTATAATCTCTTACTGTATTGTTATGTATTCAAAAGTATATTCACATACATTTTCATCCTAGATAAAAATTGTAATAAGAAATAGAAGAAAAAATAGTGCTCCTTAATAATTTAACAGATGTCTCCTGCTTTTAGAAATTCTGGGAACAAGGTTTGAAATTGCGGATCTAAGGACCAAAATAAATTTAACAGACTTTTAAGACAAAGTAATTCGATTAACACGAACTTTTCGTTTCAGTAAACAGACGCTTTCATTAATCTGTTATATTGTTGGTGAACATGGCTCTCAATTCGGAAATCCCCGTGGGCCTATTCACAAAGCCACTCCAACATTACGTCACTCGGAACTTCAAAAGGTGCAAAAGAAAGGGACATTAGACACTCGTTAATCCCTCCTTCCCCCAATTCCGAAGTGTTAACCTTGAGTTACTTTCCTTTTGTTTGAAAACGTGAAGAATTCGTGAAGGTTATCTGTGGGTCACCTACAGGTATTCTTTCATAGCATTTTCCGGCGGTGACATGGACAATTTCGGATGAAGTTGTATTATAATTTTTATTTTCAAGGAAAAAAGAACAACCTTCACAGGAATGGTGAAAACAATAAGAATAGTATAGAAGAACGATTACTACGCTTATGAAGAATTCAATTATAGGTATGCAATTTCTAGTATTTTCATACATACCAGGTTTCTAGAAAGGTGATATGAATGATACTTGGGTCTAAAACAGTCCCAAAAGACCGAAGTTCCATCACAGAATAAATTAAAGAATTCCTGTCACCGAGACCAATTTAGATTTTTTCAATATCTTTTTTTAATAGCTCTATTTCATCAAAGTCCAACTATCGTCGAAAGAAAAACAATTTGCCGAAGTCTTGGTAAATATTTGAGTTCTATTCCAAGCACTGACAGGGAATAGAAGTGACTTCGTGTTTCAGTGTTTGTTCCGAATAATTAACAAACTCATTAGAAGAAACAGCTCGTACAATGCTGGCCATACTTTGTGTCAGGTACATAGGGATGCGGTAATGTAATCAATCTGCCTAGCCTTTTCCCAATGAAGTTGGAGTCGGCTTCCATTCTGACCGGATGCAGCTTAATAACAGTGTTTTTACATGGAGCGACTCCACAACCCAGTTACTGGGTACCATGATATCTTTTGGTAAGACTGATTGTCAGACCTTCAGGCCTTTGACTACCCGTAACGGCTCTTTTAGATCTTTATTAAACAACCGGGACTGATGGTTTAACGTGCCCTGAGAGGCACGAAGGGCACGGGCTAGTGAGCAGAGGTCGAGATGGCTTAGTGGTCAAAGCGCCTGGTGTATTTATCCGGGAGGCGCAGGTTCGAATCCTGCTCACGGCCGTATTATTCTTTCCAAAAATAAATGATATCTGTAGAGTTCACCACCCATGCGTCAATGCTTTTGAAAGATTTACCGGTATTTGTTATGGTAATTGCATCTGTACGACATTGTATTAACTGTAAAGTTAGTCGTGTCCTAGTCATCTGTATAAGGACTGAATAAATAGCAATGACGTCACCAAAACGCATATTAAAATGTGGAATAAGAATACGGGGTAGTGAACAGGAGTCAAGATAGCTTAGTAGTCAAAGTGCCTGGAGTATTAATGCGGGAGGCAAAGAAGGGTCCTATTTTGCATAAATTTAAATGGATTTTTAAATGTTATGAAAAGTATTGAATCTAACTATTGGCGCTCTATTTCTTCTTAGACTTAAAAATGTATATCTTACCTTTATACTCTATTTTTAAACATTTTGGTGCTAGGATTGTAATTACATTAAATTCGAAAATATAAATATAATTATTAAATTATAGAAGTCAAGTACAAAAGAAATGATACAACAACGAATGAATGCCACTGCGGCACTTACTCCCTTTCCGTAGGTTGCCAGCAGGTAGGGAGCGAGGGTTCATACATGAATACAGCTGGAAGATCTGTGATATCTATATATTTTGCCCAAATACACTTCCGTGGCCGCGTCACATCTCGATGAGAAAACAGATAGGGGGGTAGAAAGAGAACACTGGCCTGAACCGTAGCCAACGGTAGTGGTGGTGAACTGGAGTTCTCGGCTTCTTCCTTGAGTGCCTCAAGGTCTAGGTACGTCCAGGTCCAAGTTCTTCCAGTGCTCCGTCAGAAATGTAGTTAAGTTCTTAGTACCCCTCGGACGTCTAGGAGTTAGGTCCTGACGCTGGAATACAGGTAACCGAAGGGTTGTAAGAGGTAGCTTGAAAAAATGATGAAACAATACTGTTGAGAATTTCTAGACAAATTATCTATGATGAAATTGTATATGTTTTAAAAAAGTAATAAAATGGACTATTTTAGTTGGAGACAGCAAGCGGTACGACTTTTATTGAATTATTGACTCTCCTAAATCTCAAAACCTGCTAATAATCATTCATTGCAAACACTGCACAACCTAAGCTACAATAAACTCTTTCAATCCCTGTCTAAATTAAAAAGAAAACATTTCTCCAACCACAAATGACCTCGGTTAAGACCGCTAAGATTTCCTACAAGAAATCGCGTATTGGAGCGCACAGTAATTACAAACCGACTCATTTCCTACAGAATTTCACTTAAAGCCTACATTTCAAGACACGGAGCAGATAAAACATGGAGTGTGGTGTATTTGGTGTTCTAAGAATGCTTTGGTTTAGTTTAGGCTCCAGTTTCCCATAAAAAAACTTGCTAACTATTTTAAATTCCAGAGCATCTGTACATAATTTTAGCAACTAAGATTTATTTGTGGAAGTGATATAAAGATATGATGAACATGGAGTGTTCACATCACCCGAAAATATTATAGAAGGTGTACTTAATCATTTACATTTTCGGGGGCTGAGTTGCCCGCGTCCGTAGGAGTGCACCCTAAAATTGGAATCCCTACACGTGGCCCCTGGGTGGTGCAAAACAGGCAACACAAATCTGGTGGCAGGCTTCAGCTGCGGTTGGTTACCACCCACCGGGCGAAGCCATGCCGGGAAGGGACCTAGTCGTGTTTCGGGATGTAGCCCGGTGCAACCGTTGTGGGAGACGGGTCTGGGCAGTTGCATCGACTCCCCAACTATCATTCTCCTCAAAACTAGTGGATAGATTTCGGGAGAATGATAGTTGTGGAGTGAATAGATTTTTTCTGGATCTACGTGTTCCATCCTCGGTCACACCATCGCTTAGCACCAGGCGAGTTGGTGGCCAAATGTAGATCCATTTTTTCTTTAAAATAGTAATAAATTACCTACAGGTTTTGCTTAACTTGGCATGGTGACTGGTGTGAGAGTGACTATGACTAAACCAGCGGGTCGTAAGTTCTATTCATGCTAAAGGTGTTATTATTCCTCTCATTAATAGACACAGTAACTTAATTGTCAAAAGAAAATACCCTATCTTTTTTTGCAAGTGCCTAATTTTACATTTAAATTGTTTTGTCAAAATAGCACCACATTTTGAACACCAGCTTGCATGTTTAAAATTATGAAATGTATTAATTAGTCATTTGTAAAGTTATTATATTAAATGGAAAAAGATATAGTCATTTGTAGTCTTATTAGCTTGATAAAAAATAACACAGAACTTTCATAATCTACGATTGGCAATACACAATTCATATAAGCGCCAACACATTCGTAAGGTCGTTCTAATTCCCATTGACACTCCATTAATTTACTACTCTGTTATTTAGAAGCTTTATTGTACTGAGTATTAAGAGCACTGTCTATAGGCTTTATTTCCATATTAATTAAAAGATTATGAGAGCTCACAATGTACTAGTAAGGTTTGACGTGAGAGTAGTAGCAATTTGCAGTTATAAAATAGATTTTACATGGAAGATGTAATAAATAATTGCAGCATTGTTTTACAATTAATAAATAATACGTACATACGTAACATATAATGACATTGGCAGCCCATAACTGTCCCACTGCAGGGCAAGGGCCTCTTTACATACAGAGAAGTCACGAACATTGATCACCACGCTAGCTCACTGCGGGTTGGCGATTTCAGACCATTAGGTCCAGATTTCCCCACGATGTTTTTTAGTGAAACTAAGATAATATTTAATTTAATTAACTGTTCAGCCAACATTTTTATTGCGTTATTAGTCTACGTATTAATTTAATTGATTGTTCACGCGTGTTTGTTCGACAATCGCATTGTGTTCATAACAAATCACTTAAAAATGAAATGAGTTATATTCATATCCTATATTATAAGAGGTGGAAGTTTATTAACTTAACAAAGCATGAGCTAATAAATATAACTTTCATCAGATATGTATGTTTAATGTCGAACAAACACGTATGATTTCTCGCCAAACAACTACCGCCCCATAGCCGTTCTTAGTGCTTTATCTAAGGTATTAGAACGTCTCGTTAACAAGCGACTAGTGCACTATCTCGAACACTTTAAACTCTTATCATCTCAACAATTTGGCTTTCGCAAAAATAAGTCCACATGTGACGCTGTCCATGATTTAATTAACAACATTGCAGAAAACTTAAACAGTCATAAAAAGGTTCTCACGATATTTTTAGATCTTGCGAAAGCATTTGACACCGTTCCCGTTTCCATTCTTCTACACAAGCTCGAAAGCGTGGGTATCAGGGGATCTGCACTTGGCTTTTTTTGAAAGTTATCTAACTGATCGTTCTCAGTTGGTCTGTGTTGACAATCACATGGGTGATGAACTTCCTATTCAGTATGGCGTACCTCAGGGAAGTATCTTAGGGCCCACACTATTTCTGGTCTTCATTAACGATCTCTGCAATCTCAACATTCCAAGCGCCAAAATTGTTTCATATGCGGATGACACAGCCGTCACCTTCTCTGCTAACTCATGGTCAGAACTACAGACTACTGCACAGAATGGCTTTAATACTGTCCTAAGCTGGCTGTCTACACACACTCTTACCCTCAATGCCAACAAAACTAATTACATCACCTTTTCAATCAACGTTGCTGCTCAACCAAAAACCCCAATTTCCTTAAAAGTTCACTCTTGCTCCTCACAAACTCAACATAATTGTCTTTGTTCAAATCTTAGGTACCTCAGTGGAACAAATTAAATATCTTGGAATAATTCTAGACAAACATTTAAATTTCAAATCTCATATTAACATCCTTTCTGGCCGGGTCCGCAAACTAATATTCATATTTAAGACCCTAAGACAAGTAGCCAACCCATTCATCATCCGAAATGTATATTTTGCATTATGCCAGTCAATCCTAACTTACTGCATCTCATGCTGGGGTGGTGCTGCAAAGACCATACTTAAGCCTCTGGAAATTGCTCACAGAGCGATATTAAAAGTGGCAACTTTTAGACCAATTCTTTTCCCAACCACCGAATTATATAAATTTTGCGACGTACTTAACGTAAGGCAACACTATATCCTACAGATCATTTTACTTCAACACCGAAAAACACCATTCCTACAAATATCCAAACGTCGCAAAGATAAAATCTGCACTATTCCAGCTGCACACACATCTTTTATAAAGAAATTCTCTTCATATCTTGGCCCTTCACTTTACAATAAAATGAATAAAGAAATCCCTATCTATAGAACCACATACTTTAACTGTAAAAAGACTGTCCGCTCATACCTTCATAACCTTAACTACGATGAAACCGAAGAATACCTGAGGAAGTGATTAAAGACACATGATTTGTAAAACCACACACTCACCACACTAACTCATACACTCTACTCTCAAACTTATTCACTATGGCCACGCACACGCACACACACACACACACACACACACACACACACACACACACACGCGCGCGCACACACACACGCACACACACACACACACACACACTCACGCGCACATATTCAATAGCACACTTACATGCATTCACATACAATTTTCATTTTTTTTTTTTTTTTTTAATTTTTGTTTTTTTGCTTTTGCTTTTTTATTAGTCCTTTTCTTTCATTTTCATGTCTTTCCATGTTCACATGTTGTTGATCGAAATGTAAAACAAACGGATGCTTTATCTTATTCATATTGTTAGGGGATCGGCACTGTCTCACCTAATCACAGGTTATTCAGTAGCCTATCTAGGAGAACAGTACTCAACCCAATAACTAGGTTAAAATGACGTTGTAAGCATGTGCTAAATTTACCTTACCTTGTAATCTGGTCTAAGTTAAACAATAAATAATTTTTAATTCTTAATTTAATTTTTTAATTTGCAGGCAAATTGGCATCTGTGGCCAGCCTGCACAGGTGATGGAATCCTCCATTACCTTTAATGTATGAGGTTGCGGTGAATGCAGTGGCAATCCCGGGATTGCTGCTACATGCAAATTAAGAATAGAAGAGGACCGTATGGTTTTTAATCAGTAAGAGAAAGAATTCCAAACTAGAAAAAAGGTGTATTGTCTAACCCAGTTAACATCGAAATGGTGGTCGATTTATAGTACACTAGCTGGTGCCCGCGACTTCGTATGCGGATAAAAGCCTATGTCCTTCTCCAAGGATCAATCTATCTCCTTGACAAATTTTATTACGATGCGTTCAGCCGTTTAGGCGTGCAAAGGTAACAAACAAATAAACAATCAGAGTTACTTTGTAATTTACTTACTTACTTATTTATAATATTACTAAAGATTGCACGGTTTATTTTCTAATATTCTTAAACAGTGATATATCATACAACGTAATCTACATAAAGTAATCATAATTTTTATGTTAGCCGAGGCTGCGATTATGCCTCCAGATCATCCATATTATTTATTTATTTATTATTATTTATTTAACTCTTTATTGTACACTGATATAACAAAAAAAATAAGAGAATATGAAAACTTAACATAAAGGTACAATGGGCGGACTTATCGCACCCGGCGATTTCTACCAGGCAACCTTTGGATGGATAGGTATGACATGGAGAAAAATATGGGGTAATTTGAGGTGTACAAAAACATACATACAATAACAATACTATAATAGATACTTAAATACATACATATTAATTATTAAGAATAGGTATATAAACTACATATCAATATAATTAAGTAATAATACTACATATACCTCTTGTATTTATAAAATAAAATAATAATAGCAACAATGTAAATGTAACTACAGTGTCAGGTCGATGATGACCGACATCAAAATTAAATAACGAAATATATATTTCAGCCAATAGCCAATACACGTGCTGGTTCGGAAGCCCGCACTTACACTGTATAAGAAATTAATAGATGACATCCACATATTTCTCTCTACGTCACCGCTTTTTATGTGTGAAAATCTATCATGGACTTATCATAGTATCACGGCTGTATTCCCCAAAGTCGTAGGCAGAGGTGTACACTGTTGTACATTTCACCAATGCTTTTACTAAGTCCCATGTGATCCCATAGGTGGTGAGCCTATTGCCAACTACCGGGCACAATTCCAAACTCCGAGCTGCTACTGAGAATTTGCTAACAGAAAAACTCAATAACACTTTGCCCGACCCGGGAATCGAACCCGAGACCTCATGTTAAGCATTCGCGCTAGACCAACGAGGCAATTCATCATGGACGTTATGCCGTAGTCCTACCGATTAAAACTGCACGGTCCACCTTTAACGTTTATCGGGGTTCTGGGATCACAGCTACATTGACCAAAACCCCGGTCGGTTGTGTCGATTCTATCAGACAGATTCCGTTACCTGTGCAGGCTTGCACAGATGGCCTGCACAGAGACTCCAAAGAGATGCGCGTGCCAAAGCGCGGTGTGCTGCCGTTTCGGGCTTGGTGCTAGTCGGGCGGTGAAATACCCAAGTCTGTCACCCGCAGGCTACAGCTTACGGTGACCGGACATCATCGTCTGACGAGTTTTCTGTAGTAGGGATCAGAGGGATTCGCCTCGTTCTCCCTTTTCGCCGCCTCCTTCACGAGCATCAATTCCTTGTAAAAGAGAAGTTGACGGTTCCCCACGCGCTATCGCTCCCGACCATGTATCTGATCACAGCCGGAACCGAGAGATTGACCTTCACTACATTACCCTTAAGTTGACTGATAGAAAATGTCAAAGGGAATAAGTCGGCTTTTGTGCAACTCTAACTTTTGTGCATAGAGTATTATTATATTAGTAAATAAGCTGATACCTGCGACTTCGCTTGGACCCCTAAATGTTTAAGGCTAGAAAGTTTGCCTAAGTTATTCCTTATATAGTCAGCTATTTGCCAGTCAAATCTTACTAGAATCGGTCCAGCCGCTTCGAAGATTACCCGGAACACACAGACAGACAGATATACGGTCAGACAGACAAACATTTTAAGAACAGATTTTTAGGCATAAGTATCGTTCAAATAACTGTATGACTTTAAAATACTATTATTTTGACATTACAAACTGACACTTCAATTTTTACCGACTTCAAAAAGGAGGAGGTTCTCAATTCGTCAGTTTTTTTTTGTATGATGTATATCCGTCGATATCTGCGCCAGTTGTGAACCGATTTCACTAATGTATTGATGATTATAAACATCTAGAACCTAGATGTTTACCATCCTCAATACATAATCGAATTTATGTTTTTAAAGTCTTTTTCCTTACTTTTCTTATCTTTTTTTTTTTTCTTTTTTTAAAAAAAACGTTGCCCCACACTAGGAAATTATTCCTGTGTCGTGGGTGCGTTTACAGACATATAATCTCACAAGCACACAAACACCCAGACCCGGGGCAATTAATCATAGATCGTACAAATATTTGCTCCGTGCAGGAATCGAACCTGCGACACGCAGCGCAGCAGTCGGTCTCTCGACCACTGCGCCAACCGCGCTGTCAAAACTACTGTCTAGATTCTAGATAGTAAAAACTTTAAAAAAAAACATTTTACGTAACAACATAGGTTAAAGAAAACACATGTGAAGCGACCCTTATGCAAGGAGGTCGCCTGGCTTCGTTATAAAAAAATCTTCTCACTTCTTAAGCTGAAGTTTAAGCGAAAACATACTTAGGTTGCGTGAGCACGAATATTAATTCAAACGTTTAGTTTTTAAGACATTTTCTGGGACGTGATTTTCTTACGATAATAATGAAAGCTTAGGTTCTTGTTTAAAATAAACAGCATCACGACAGAATCCCTGATGGGATTGGCAGATTAGTATTGGTACAACCACATTTCACCGATTCGGTAATGAAGTCCCATGGCCCATGGATAATATTTTGTATGACAGAGCTAGATAGAAGGAGACCGTATTGGTAGCGGTTACTACCAAACAGCATTCCCATGAGGGTTGACGTCAGGCAGGCGGCCGGTCATAAAACATAGCCAAAACTTTAGTAGCTTTCCAGTACAAGTAGAGAGGATAAATGGAAGAAGAATACATACTGCGCTGACCCCAAATAAATTGGGATAAGGGCAATGGGATGGATGGTAATGTAGTCCCATTGCGAGGTAGTGATAGTATTGTGGTGAGCCTATTACCGTTGACTGGGCACAATCCTAAACCACTGGCTCCTACTAAAAATGTTGTAATAGAAAATCTCAATAACACTGCCCAACTCAGGAATCGAACGACCACCCACTAGACTATCGAGGAAACTTTAGTTCACGTTAAAAGTAAAATGCCTCATTGATCTAAGAGTCGCAAGGGCGACTGCCGAACATGAGGTCCTGGGCTCGCTTCTCAAGTCGGGCAAAGTTTTATTGGGATATTCTGTTAGGAAATTCCCAGTATCAACTTGGAGTTTGGAATTGTGCCCGGTTGATGGTAATAGGCTCACCACCTATTAAGTGGGACTTAATAAGAACTGATGAAATGTGGGTGTAGAATTTTGTATGTATAATTGTACGTGATGCCTTTTATGAAAGTAAAAAATAGCTTCTCGAAGGGGCTCGAAACTAAATAACAACTCCAAAGGTATATCACTATTATCAGTAAGCATTTGCAAAGGTATTTAACTAGTTAAAAGGTACACAGGACATGCAAACAGTGCAAGTCTTTGTGACTAGGTAAATTTAATTCAAAACAGACTAATCTATCCCGTTACAGTAAACCACGCGAAATAGGTCACACTTCCACGTTGAATTAACAAACTACCATAATATGCACAATAACTGTGATACTCAAATCACTGAGCGCTGCCCTGCGGCATATGGTTAAATATCTCATAACATTGAATTGTGTTGTGTTTAGAAAATGTAGATTTCCGCGGTTGGCTGTGGTGGTGAGTGGTTGATGAACTAACTAATGTAGGAGTTTAAGCAACCCGAAAGCTTCTTTTTAATTGTGGAAAACCTATTATGGATGCTGTGCTGGTCAATGACTAAACCTTTCGGCTCAGTAACGTACAGATCCGTACGTTGTAACAATAAAAATCTATTGTGTCTGCTAATGACTGAGGCAACAGCTTAAAGTCAGTGTCTACTCCTTGGGTTTGAACTTGATTTATCAAACCATCGATCATACCGCGAGGCTTTTAGAAGTAGTAAGTAGACATGACTGAAAATTCAACATTTTCCTTCGGCGTTCTCAAGCATGACTGACTCTTTGATAAAGACAATATAGTTATAGTAGATATTTTTGTTTACGTTAACTGTCTCATTAGTCTAGAGATGGCTGCTAAGAGTAAAGTCCTGAGTACGATTCCTGGGTTGAGAAAAATGATATTAGATTTTTCTGTTACAAAATTCTCAGTAGCAGCCCGGAGTTGACAGGTCGTATGACACATCCATACTTCGGCGAGCATGTTTAGCTGTCGGTACCGTGCCTGATCTCTCTCCGCTCGTGTAACATTGCAGTTTTATCGGACTATGATAGTGAAGGAACAGAGAATGCACATGTGTTTAAAAAAAAACTTTTTGCACTATAATATTCGGTTTCAAAATACCGTGTGAATTCTAAATAAAGTTTCTTTCAAAATTCTCAGAACAATTTTTAAACCTTTCTAGCATTTTGTATATGCGAGAATCTAACCCGTCTGAGGGTCTTGCCCTTATTGCCAAACAAGCCACAAAATTAATCCACAGACCAGGAAAATGAGCCAAATACCGGAGGTGCTAACATAACCTAAATATGTGCCACATTTTCCTTGCGTAATTGTCTCCCGAGCTTCACGTTGGTATAATCTTTCGTACAAGTATTCGCCCTATATTGAGTTTGTTCGCAATATTTTGCTTCTGTTTAAAAAAAATTGGATATACCTAATAATGTTTCGCCGAATTCGCTGAGCCCGGGGATAGATACGAATAGGTTAATGATTATTTACAAAACTCGCGGGTTCAAATATTTTTTCCTTGTTTGTTTTTATGTCGTTTTCTTTGATCGTTTTTTTTAAAATATTATATGGGTATTTCGATATGTTTGCGATAAATCACATTTTTACCGTAGGCACACCATGCAGGTAACGGTATTTCAAATAACATAGTATGAAGCCTGTATTCCCAGGGGAAGTAGACAGAGGTGTGCACAGTTCCATATAATAGGTGATGAGCTTTTGGCTATCATATTGAAATATTTAACAATAATGCTCATGGATAGTACAGACGGGGCAGGTGGACATAGACGCATTCTGTTTTTTATATGTTGTAAAATCCCTCGCTTACCGCTCTGACACGGGGACACAGTGCGGTTATGACGGACTTGAACCCACTAAAACTCTGCAGCTGCTTGAGGGCGGGACGCGGGAACGCTCTCACACACGACCGCGAACCCACCCGCGGCCGTCCGTTGCCGGACTCCCTCTAACGGGGTTGGGTATTGTACCCCGCTACGGCACACCAGACGCATGGCGTGCCGCAACCACCTCGGAAACCAAGTGCAATGGGCGCCAGACGACCCCGTGTCTGGACGCCCAAGGTCCCCTGTGACAATTCAGGTCTGTGGCCCCGCCGCCTGCCATTACGACCGCGGAAGGTAGGGAGAGTGGTACATCGACATACCGGCACTCCTCTCCCACCGCGGCCTCCATCTCTCAGCCGCGGTGCCGCAAATACGACACCATAGCCCATCTCAGTTGCGGTACCCCCCATAAGGCCCGCAACCTACGCCGTTCCAGCATGGGTTTGGAGGCAAAGCCGAGCGGCCCTCCTCGGGTTCCTCTAACTTCACCGTGGGTGACCAAGCCGCAGCTACTAGAGCCACCCACGACGACAAGGTGGAACCCCTGGAGGGGTCCAGCACACACAAGAGGTAAATAGTCGGTGAAGAGCACCCATAGATATTATTTTCAAATGAAACTGGTACTGCCTTCAAGGGCATAGTGAACAAAATCTATAGACATAAGATCACAGCAATTGCGGGTCATTTGCTGTTAGCTAATGAAGAGTTCCGTAGTCTATCTCCGAAGATCTTCATAAGATCATAATTCTTTATGCATTGAAACCTTCTCTGAAAAATACTTATTTAAATAAGGCAAACTTCATCCAAATCGGATCAGTAAATTTTGAGAAAATCGAATACAGAACCTTCTTTTTGTTTGAAGTCGGTTCAAAACTAATCAGATTGCGTACGAACGTAGTCATCCTAGTGTAGTTGTGATGATACGCAACATTTTTCTGCCCTACTGCCTGTATGTTCTATTGGACGTTTTAATATGAGTTCTACTGATTGATTTAGAAGCGATTTTCACGATTATTATCATCATCATCCCCTTGCTCTGATCCCAATTTATTTGGGGTCGGCGCAGCATAACTATATCTGGCATGTTGCTAAAGTTTTGGCAATGTTTTATGATCAGCCGCCTGCCTGACATCAACCCTCTTTGGGAATGCTGTTGTTGGTGGTAACCGCCACTGACACGGTCTGCTTCTATCTAGCTATGTCACACCAAATGTATCCATGCGCCAGGTTTTGATGCTATCCTAATATCACACTCCACTAACCGGGCGATTTTCTCGATTATGTAGGTAGGATATACAATATTTATTGTGCGGTTGGTGTGCATTTTTCTTCTCGTACTTCGCCAGTTATTTTAAGCGAGATACCACAGGACATGAACACCTACGGGTTTTTTTTAAAGCCGTTGTAGGTTGTACTTGACGAACGTACCGCAATCAAATTGCGGGCGTTCTCGAAAAAGGATAGGTTAGGAGCAATTTAACAACGAGCATGCATGAAGCGGTTCTTCTTCATATCGTTTGGTTGATGAACAATCTAGTGTCACAGTTTAAACCACCCGTAGGTCTCTGACATGGCTTTACACACCATCGAGAACATCTCTCCGGTGTGCTATTTTCCTCACGATGTTTTTACCGTTATAAGAAAGTGATATTAATTTATAATACGCACATGACTTCGAAATGTCAGCGGTGCGCGCCTTTAATTCGAACTTGCGACCTTTGACTTGTCAGTCCGACGGTTAATGAACATAGATGAAGCGAAAAAGGAGTGTCAGAATTGTAGTAAGTGGAAATCTACAGTCTCTGCCTACCTCAGTGAGAGACAGGAAGGATTGTATGTATAGTACAATTTACTTAAAATAAAATTCACTTTTTTATGTCTTCTCGTAATTTTATGGCATCCGATGATATTTCATAACAAAAGTGTAGAAATGCGAAAGCAACGTAATATTATGTTCGTTTTATGGTTACCATTAAATTACCCATCTCGTGTTCATAAAGAAAAATATTTTTATTACATTCTGAAATCAAAATTATCCATTAACTATTTTATTGTAATAGAATACAATGATAATTCAAGCCGTATTTTTTGCAATGTAAAACATTTTTTTGTTTATCTACATTGTTTTTGTCCCACATTTTGTGAATGCCGCTTATGTGTACCATGCGTGTGTGAGCACGGCGCGAGCGTGTTTTTATGTGTGTGTGTGTGTGTGTGAGTATGTGCATATGATATTGCACCCACAGAAATTAATCGAGCATATATTTTGTTTTTGTATAATTATTCAAAAATGAACTTGATAACGTGCTATAATTATATGTACACAGAAAAGGAATACATAAGCCACATCTGATGATATAGCACATCCTTCTACCACCTCTACAAATAATTTCACTAATACCTAATATAGATTAGACATCTGAATAAAGTCCTAAATATAATACAAGATACTACCTTCAAAGCCATTACTACTACCAACATTACAATATACTCGTAACATAAGAGAAGGCACCCATAAAGAAAACATGTAATAATATTTTACCTCAGATCCAGTAATGTTGACAAAACACTTATCATAGCGTCTGAAATCCAATTATACTGGAAAAAGGCTTAGCGTGTGAGTATGAATAATACAAGGAACGGTAGACAGTCCGGTAAGAAAAAAAATCACCGACTGTAGTCTAATGGCTATTGACCAAATTATATTCAATTCAAACGTCACAAAATTTAAAAGTAATTCCTCAAATCTCGTTCCATCTTTATAACTTCGAGATAGAGCGATCGCTGTCTCTTAATAGCATGAGATTTGAGCACTATTAAAAATTTTACACCGTTTGAATATTACATTGTGAAAGACTATAATTAATGGAAGTTAGCACTATTAGAAGCCTGAAGTATTGTGAGAAGAATGCTTAAATGTAATTATCACGTGTGTATCAAGCGTGTTACTTGTGGGGAGCAGAAAATTGTTGGGTAAGACTTTATATATATTGAATTTTTATATGAGCTTTGTCAATTCAAGATAAATCTTTGAAAAGCATTAACGCATGCTTAGCGAACTCTAAAGTTATTATATTAAATGAAAAAAGAATACGGTCGCGAACAGGATTCGAACCTGCGCCTCCCGGATAAAAACTCCAGGCGTTCTAACCACTAAGCATCTCGACCGAGATGAGCTTTGTCACTTTATTGTAATAAATATATATCATACTCCAAAAATTACGTTTTACTATTATAGATTGTCTAATTCATACTCGACTGCTCACACACTCCGCCACGAGCAAAGGATCGCACTGTGCCACTACGAGATTAAATGTGAATAAAGCTTACCTTTTTCCTTGCCTAACTTTGAATATCGAAGTCGATGGAAATATGTCACTCGTTTCGATATTTTGTGTCTTTTTTCTTAATGAAACCTATTTTATTCACACTATCTTCTGCCCACGACTTCAACGGCGTAAATTGAGAACAGTTAAGTTGTTACTCCAGGTTATATATCTATCGGCCATGCACGTGCGTCATACTGAAGTGTCTGTGCAAATCCCGGAGTGTGTGTTGACACCTTTCAACAGACCATAACCTGCCGCGGTCGCGGTGATTGCTGCAACGAACCCGGGACCTCGCTAAAGGTAGGAATTGAGTCAATTGAAAAGGTGAAAATGAAGCAGATGCTAGAAAGCAGTGGCGGTTGCTCCATCGATAAGAGCTAAGCTCTTCAATTGAAGAGGAAGAAGAAATCTTACAGTCATTCAAAGTCAAAGTCAAAATCAAAGGTTTTTATTTCCTATACCATACAAAGGCACTTATGTAAAGTCAGAACTTAGGTGCGCAGTTCCAAAAAGTCGTTTCATATGGAGGAGAACCAGCAAGAACTCATTAGAAAATGTATTTTTCCTGTGTGAACACACCATAATTTACCTTGCGCGAGACATATTATACTCTTTAAAACCACATGGTACTCCACCAGGGCCCCTGTATAGCAAGTCTGTCACCGCGATAAAAATAATCCGTAAGTTACTCTAGTGTCTTAAAATAATCACATTGTCAAATCAATACCCCAAAGTTGTCCGAACTACCTAAACAAAATATCCAACTTCTAATAGAAACTGTTAACCCTATCATAAACACACATGATTCTAAATTTAAAATGATTTATGTCGACGCCGCATGGTAGGTAGCCGGCAGTCCCCACGGAAATTAAAGATTTTTTGCTCAGAAGTAAGGAAGGCTACCTCTTTCGTAGGGTTGTTGTGTACGGTAAAATTTTTGGGATCTAGAACTCAGGTGTGTTAGGGCTGCCACAAAGATAATAATTTCAGATAGTTATTTCGAAATTGAGCAAATGTACTTTTTCATCAATCTTCTTCTATCAGTCGATGGCACGAATCATATTATGTTAACCGAGTATTCTGTTACACAGACATTGCTTTCGTCAGCTTTCATCAGTTCCTCCCGGATGCGTAAATAAATAAATGCGGGTGTAAGGACACGCTGACCAAGACATGAGCCATAGTCTGTATACCACATTCACATTTTAAGTCGGAAGTGGTGATGAAGCCCCACTTGAACAAGTTATCTTTGCTTTGTCCGACTTGCATTCAATTACGTTTTAGAACTTTCAGTTATGCCGCGGTATACTGTGCCCAAAAGGGTGTTCCTTGGAGTATAGAACAAAAGTTGAACTGATTTGACTTCTTGTGCCAGGGAACGCATCTGATATGGAAGTATCACCTTTGATGGAGCTGACACACTGCAGGAAGCTTACTGGTTCCTAAGCCCCCGAGGTACAGTGGTAGGGTGGCGTGTATCCTCATCAAAATATTATTTAAATAAAAGAAAAAAAAAACAGTAGACGCAATATTTGGTTAAAACATCATAAAATTTTTATGCCACCGCCATATGTAAAAATGTTTGTCCCAAAAATATAACTTGCTCTTGAATAATCATAAACATAGCTTACAATTTAACAATTCATATCTAGATCCATTAATTTGATTCTATACTGATATTTAATTACTGACAAACAAACATATAGGTAATAACATAAATGAAACACTAATATTATACACTACAAAAAAGTACAGCTCATAATTTTACACTTCACAAAATTACATAAAAATCCGACAACCCTAAAAAAGTATTATAGAAAAACGTAGACGGATAGCACCTCACCCATATACGGTTGTATGTAGCTCGAATGTAAATTCGATTTCGGAGTTTCAGCCAGCTACTTACAAAATGCATCTTTTGAAGTGATGCAGTTTATTCGAATAGGTGACGGGATTTGTAAATTTTATTTGAAGGATGTCTTTTGAATTTGGGAGAAAACCGGAGTGTATATGTAAATACAGGCAGAATTTTTGAAATGGGCGTGGATGGCCAAACCTAAAAATATAAGAAATTGCGAAAATACATATAAGAGTCTCGGGTTCGATTTTGATGAAAACTAAAAATGCACCATTGTATTTTTGAAAAATCAATATTTCTAGCCAGGAATGTATCGCAATAATGTGAACACAAAAACATGAAACCTCAGGAAAACAAAATCAATACACGCAATTCATTCTGTTAAAAGTTGTTTTATTAAAATAAATAAATTTATATTTCTTCTGCTTCTTTCATATGGTTACGAGTCGATCTAGTATTTAGCTAAGATCAATTAATAGTACCTTGATGACCGAGCTTCGCTAGGCTTTTTATTTTAGGTAAAACGGCTTTTTTTGAAAATGAAACCTAGCTGGATCGATTTATCGCACCCGAAACCCCCTGCATACTAAATTTCATTAAAATCGTTGGAGCCATTTCCAAGATTCGGATTATGTATATAGAAGAATTGCTTGTTTAAAGGTATTCGATAGATTACTAACCAGTTAGCACCTGATTAGCATATTCCTGTCACTGTCACAAAACTGTCAAACTACAAATGCAAGTGTCACATAATCTTTGAGGTGATGCAAATTTTGCATCACCTCAAAGATTATGTGCCGACTAGAGATTGTCATGGGGTTTCGTTTCATAATAATATAAACCTTATGTCTGTTTGTCCATTTATATTGAAGCCAACATGAAATTTTGCTCTAGTCAAGTATACATTTCTAGTATTTCACTAAATAATCCACAGATACTAGTATCTTTGGGACGGTGCGTTCCTAACACAAGGCTGCGGCAAGGACCGAGGGAGAGACACTTCGACGTCCCAGTATCGTGCACGAACATATTAAAGTTCGCACCGGTGCAGTGCAAAGTGCTGCGGTTCGAGCAATCAGGATACTCAACAGCATCTCACTGATTCATGATCACTGCGGTTAGATATAATTGTTTATCGGCGGAAGTCGAAAGGAGATACTTCATTATTTATCTTCTCTTTAATATATTTAATGTTAAGTGGTCTTTTTCATTACCTGTAAAACAACTGTAAGAAGTAAATAAAAAAAAAACTTTTTCATCCAAGAAAACTCAACTATCTTTTCACCTCACAGATTCCTCCAGTCATGACGTAACAATACGTTACGTCACAAGATAAGTGAGTATAGCCTTCATATTTCGTCGCGCCAATAAAATTGCTGAGTGAATACGTCATTTGTGATCCCGTAAGCTCGAGTTATATGGCGAACGGTGAAATCGTAAATTTTTATTTGCTTACAGTTTATTTTGAATGGATGTGTACTGATGATGTGTAGGGGATTAGTTTTAGATATTGATTTGACACATACTGTTCATGCAAACTTACCCATCGTTATCGTTATCATTACTGTATTAGGTATTACTAACTGTATTATTTATTGCATCATCGTGTAGCCCACTCATTGGCTGGTAATGACGTGTATCACCAGCAAACAAATCAGCGGGCGCCTACGCATAGGAGGTGAATAGGTGCCCACTTTAGGTAACATTAATACATTTTCTGTATTTATCACAGCCGGAGATACCACTTCCAATTATGCTCCACCTAAACCCGCACACTACGCGTGCAACACATACAATGGATAATCAGTATTGTGTAAGAAGGGCTCCTGGCTAAGTAACAGCCGCACAGAGGGATCGACCGAGGTTAAGCTGCGCTTGCGGGTATCGGCCCGTAGATAGGTGTTCATCATTTCATATCAAGACCCCTCCGTGCCTCGGAGGGCACGTGAAACCGTCGGTCCGGTTGTCAAATGAAGATATGTGTATATTTGTGTACATTAGTTAGTGTGTGCGTTTTTGCGTGCGTGCGTGAGTTTGTTTGTGTGTGTGTGAGAGAGAGAGTGTGAGTGTGCGCGCGCGTTTGTGTGTGTGTTTGAGTTGTGTGGTTGTGCGCGCGCATTATTGGACTTAAATTATGTTTCGAAATAAATACAGTTTCGTTAAAACAACATTTTTATCTAGTGACGGTAATCTCAAATACTAATCGCCACACTCAAGCGTACTCGTAAATGTTTTTCAGTACAAGAAAAACTAAACTTCCCTTTTCCTTTTCTTACAGATAACGCTTTGATACCCCGTGTTGTTTGTATTCTTACCTCTGCATTATATCTTACACCGAATCTGTACAAAAAAAAAACTTTCTTAGTCAGCTGACTTTTCGTATACGTTCTCAATAAAGTTATTCGCAGTTTTGTATGTCCGATTTATTGGTTGCGAAACGTCACTTACAAAAATCGGTTGAGGACGCAAGGTTCTGTAAATGTAATCTTCATCTCCCTGCCCATATCCCATTTATCCTCCCCTTATACCTTATCTTATAATTTATTTGGGGTCAGCATGCATACCTCTTCCACTTTCTAATTGTTTTTGAAATTGCATGCTGCTAAATTTTTAGCAATGTTTTATGACCAGCCGCCTGCCTGACGTCAACCCTTATTGCGAATGCTGTTGTTGCTGGTAACCACCACCGATTCGGTCTCCTTCTATCTAGTCTATGTCACACCAAATGTTATCCATGCACCAGGTTCTGATTTTATCCTACTATCACACTTCACTCCACGGTACGGTAAGTATCATATCCATTGTTTTTCAATCATGACTTAAAAATTATATGGGTTTTAAAAACTGCCTCATTAATCTAATTAACGCAAGCAGATGTGGTGATCATGCTTAGGTAAAATTTCTTGGTCGGACAAAGCATTATTGGGTTGTTTTGTTAGAACATTCTCAGTAGCAGCACGGAATTTATAATTGTGGCCGGTAGATGGAATTGGCTCATCAGATTTGGTAACACCATCGGTGAAATTTGGGTGTTCAGCACAGCTTTGTCTGACCCTTCGGAGAATGAACAGGCGTGATGCTATATTATGTTATGTAATAAATAAATATGGAGTGTTTTTTTAATCTTTCACGCAATACCTGTAGTGCCGATAGGTCATGACCTGGATTAACACAGGATACTTTTGATCCCGACTAGATCCAATTCTCCACGCACGCGCAGTAGCTAGTAATATTATAAATGTGAAAGCTTGCATTTTTTGGTGTTTGCTTGTTTGTTACTAAATATTACAAAAACGGCTGACTGACCTTGAAGAAGGACACAGACAAAGTCACAGTTACCAGCAAATTTCTACATAAATGCCAAAATAAATTAGTGAAAACTATCTACTAAACTGTAGATCAGTAAATGATTGCTAAATAAATATCGCCAGGCGCCTCCTTAAGACAAAAAAAAGGAAGCTTTAAATACGATAGATTCGGACAACGAGAAGGTAGCTCAGTGGTACAGTGATGACACGGAATGTCAAGGGTCGCAGGTTCAAGTCTCCGTCCGTTCTTGTCTGTTATTTTTCAAAATATCCTTGGAAAAAAAATATAGGCCTTACATGGCATAAACATGTATAAAAAAATACATTATTTATACTTCTGCTCCTATCGTATCGATGGCACGGTTCATATTGTGTTAGCTCAGTATAATACCACACGGACAACGCTTTCGTCAGCGTTCATCAGATCATCCCGGGTGCAAGTGTTAGGGCATACTGGACAATAATTCCCCACTATCTGGACATCGTATTCCCCACTTTTTATACGATAACTCATCATAAATGTTTTTTTTTTAATTTTGTTCTGTCTATTTGACTGAAAGATCTTTATCTAAAATATGCTCCCAAACGGCACAACGGATTTAAATGAAAATGTTGGGGATTCAAAAAGGGATTATAACTTAAATTTTTGTTTATATTCTATGTCCATATCTGGCAAGGTTCAGAAAATATGAAGTTATAGAACTATTTCTCCAAGTCCCGCGCAAGCGAAGTCACAGCCACAGCCACAGCTTGTAAAATAATTCAGTGTAATCTAAAATGTTGGAGTCTATATTTCTACGCCCAAAGACGGGATATAAAAAAGTCAGCAATAGATAAAAGATTTTAAAAAATATATTCCAGTGTCCAATTAAAAAGGTGTCTAGACCCCAATGCATGAATACTTCTTTTAAATTCTGTTGATCTCATAAAAAGATATCAAATGAGTAGCAACATTAATCAATGTCATGATAAGACACTTATATTGTAAAAAAAAGACTAGCAATTTGCTCAATCAAAACACTTTTTAGTGATAATTGGACTTTCTTTTATATCTGTACTTATAATTTAAAAAATAGCTGAAGAGATTACTTGAACGCGCTAATCTCTAGAACTACCAGTCATCTTTAAGTTTGCATGTTGCAATTCTCAGTTTAAAAAAAGGTTTGAGCTTTTTAACATCACGCTGCCACCCTTAGCCACAGCTAAGTGTAGATGTAGATAGCGCCACTTATATCTATTGTCCAGACAAAGTCAGAGCAGTCAGAGCAGAGCTCTTAGCAGAATTGTCATACACAGTTTACACATACAAAGTCACAGCGGTATGCCCACACGCGCACACACCCACACATACACACACAGACAGACACACTTGGCCACAACTGTGATAGGCTGAGTTGGTTGATAGATTGATATTTTCATTATATTAGGTATATCGAATGAAAATTATCCATAAATCAACAAAATTGGAATAATCAGGCTAATTGGAATAAGTAATCTAAACTTGTATGTACGAGTACATATACAATGTACTATCGCGGACACTCCCGCCTGAGCACCACTAAGTTCATTTTCACTTGCAATAAAAAAATAGAAGCGCTCTGTAGACCCGCCAAGGCCAACTTAGATCGTCCTTTAAATTCACAAAAAGGAGTACACGTGATGCGTCACTAAGCTGCGAAGATCAGATTGCAACTAATTACGTGCTCACTTTCCTAATAGGCGAACACTTTAAGAAGACGTGACATGGCGCCGGCGCAGGATTTACACGAAAAATAATTTAAGTGGGCAGGCGGAAAAGTCCGCGATATTACATAGAGTGTAAATGATAATACATCCTAGTATAAAAATATTACTTTTCATCCCGGATAATAAAACTAATAATTGCTATCGTGTGGTTGTTGAACATAAACATATCTTTACACCGTCGAGAACATCACTCAAGTGAGATGTTTTCCTTCACTGTTAGCAAGTGATAGATAATTTCAAATAAAAGTATTGCACTTAACCACACTTGATAGGGAATTATGTAAGAAGATGGAGGAGGTCTTTGTCGTAACAGGAGTCTATATTTCAATCAAAGATACAAATTTTACTATCGCAATTTAAGCAACCTTACTAAGAAAATACTAATAACATTTGAAATGTAACACAGAAATATGGAATAAATGGCTTATTTATTTATTCCACTTAGCGAACTAATTTGAGCAGCACCGATTGAACAACACCTCAATATTGGTGCCGTTCGTGGACTAGATAAAAATATTAATAATTCCACGAACAGCATTTATAGTATTTAAGAGTCTAGAGGTATACCTTGTTAAATGAAAGATATCGATAGAAGTCATATAAATAATGTTTATTAGTACATAACATAACATAACATAGCATCACGCCTGTATTCCCCGAAGGGGTAGGCAGAGGTGTACATAGTTGTACACCCACATTTCACCAATGCTGTTTTTAAGTCCCATGTAATAGGTGGTGAGCCAATTCCCAACTCTGTGGCTGCTATCGAGAATTTCCTAATAGAAAAACTCAATAACGCTTTGCCCAACCCGGGAATCGAACCCAGGACCTCATGCATGCATCAGATGGTCTAATATCACAATACATTTAGTATTTCATAAAATGTCTCAAGATCGTTATTTGTTTTCCTAATCTATATTAATTAACCAACCATTCATAAGAATTATTAAGGTAATTGCATTCTTTACGACATTGTATTAGCTGTAAAGTTGGTCGTGTCAGTTCGGTCACCTGTATAGGTATTGAATTGATTGCAATGACGTCGCCATAAGACGTGTCAAATATGGAAGAAAAATTCGCGGTGGTTAGCAGAGGTCCAGATGGCTTAGTGGTCAAAGCGCCTGGAGTATTTAGCCGGGAGGCGCAGGTTCGAATCCTGTTCGTGACCGTATTCTTTTTCCATTTAATATTGTAACCAACAGTGTTTAACAGTGACACGAACCTAACCATTGCCGAAAAAAAAATGTGTCTGTACTTTAGGGTTGCCAGAGAAAACATCAACTGGTCCCTTGTATTTAGATCCAGCAAATATCATTGAAGTACTACTTCAGCAATCCTACCACCACTGAAAATTGGCAACCTACATATTTACGGCCTGTCTGCGTTCATCCTAAAATAAACCTACGCAACGAAAACCTATGTAAAAGATAAGATAAACAATGTAACATATTGTTCAAGCCGTCTGGCGCCGACAACTTAGATTTATATCTGTCGATCCTAATATTGTAAATGCGAAAGACTAGCCTAATCAGGGTTCTGTACGTATTAAGGCTAGGGTATCCAGATGACGTCGTTTTCAGATGTGTTTTGATCGTAGGTAAAAAGGATTAAAATTTTGAAAAAAAAAATTATGTTATTGTTCACTCTTTGACCTAGATATTTCAGCTGTTCGATACACGATTTTTTGCATTTTACTGCATCCAATAAAATTGCAATGTCAAGCCTAAATACGATTTGACAACCAGTTTATTAGAGTTATTAGCTTTGAACTATAAAACTTATACCAAAATTAAGGTCGTTAAAAATATGGTAGGTAACGGCCGTCATATCATAAATCATGAAACACATTACTCTCATTCAAAAATTAAGTGTTTTCTATCTCTACGATGCACTTTCCACTTCATTCCGAACATCCACGTCACGACCCGAGCGGTGGCGCCACGCCTACGGCGCTGCGGCATTCAGAGAACCTCGCCTTAAGGAGTAGCATTTCCCGCGAGTTGCTTTGCACGGGACTTAGAAAAATATTTATATTCAAATATAAGACATCACAGTGAAGGAAAATATGGTGAGAAAACCTGGACAGTAAATGCCTTCGAACTTATGTAGTGCATGCCAATATGCCTAAATAACATGTTTGTTCGACATTAAACATAGTTAAATAATGAACATTTTATTAACCATTTTTTGGAAAGGTAATAAAATAATCGTCCACCTAATGTAGGATATGAATATTTATAATTCATTTAATTTATTAGTAACATCCCATTGTTATGAACACAAAGCGATTGTCGAACAAACACGCGTGAACAATTAATCAATTTAATTAATACGTAATACTAATCAACCAATAAAAATGTCTGCTGAACAATTAATTGAATTACGTATTATTTTAGTTTACACAGATATACGGTGAAGGAAACATCGTGAGGAAACCTGGACTCGATGGTTTGAAACTGCCAACCCGCAGTGAGCTAGCGTGGTAATCAATGCTCGTGCCTGTTCTGTATGTGAAGAGGCTGTTGACCTTTCTTTTCTGTCGTGGAAAATGCCGGACTCTTAAAGACCAAAAACCAAACGTAACTCCTCTAATCTTAGCCAGGGTTCCGGGATCTTAACTACATTCACCGCGAACCCGGCAGGTTATGGTCCGTCGAAGGTAACGAAGGACTTATTTAATCCTTACGAACAAAAGTTACTTCACCATCAAGACAATTTTATAAAGATGAACTTTTCCCTTTATAGCATGTTATTTGTATGCATAGTTTAGGAGATAGTATAAAATGAAAATAAAGTTATTATATTAAATGGAAAAAGAATACGGTCCTGACAAGGATTCGAACCTGCGCCTCCCGGATAAATGCCCTAGGCGCTCTGACCACTAAGCCATCTCGACAATATTTTTTTAAATATAATAACTTTAGAGTTTGCAAAACATGCGTTAATGCTTTTCAAAGATTTATCTTAAAATGAAAATAATTCAACACGAACGAGCCGTGTGACGCATAAACCCTGCCCGTCGAGATTTGAATTGTGAATTATTTTCTGTTTGTTGGTATACTAAGTAAGTAATTAAAATATAATTATACCCGGATGAAACCGCGGGGCATAGCTAATCTGTTATAAATTATATTGGTATTGATTTTTAATTTACATAATTATTAAGCTATACCTACTAACCAAGACACCTCAACAGTAACCGATGTAAAAAATAAGAGTACTAATACAATTTGTGTCCTACATTTAGTCACAAGCTGCCCCACTTAACTTGAGTCTGTTCCCCGAGTCTGGATTAATAAAATAACCGGTCAAGCTTAAGTGTCGCCGTGGTCAGAATATTCCGTTGAGACTTTGGACAGTGATATTGTCCACCAGTTTCAAGGAATTTTATAAAAACTAGATCGTGATTATAAAGCACTAGCTGATGCCCGCGTGGATGTTGGATATCGCGACCAAAAGTAATCATGAAATTTTGATCCCGGTCCCGCTTTCCAATTACCGCTTCATAATTGCCCATTTTTTTAAGTATTAAAATGGATGTAGTATGTTATCCTTAAGAGATAGACATCTGCCATTGCGGATTTTCGATAGACCTATATAAGATACACAATTCCACCATACATCATTTTATGGGGTTATATATTATGGCATATATACGGGTTTAGGCAGCGCACGCCAGAATAGCTTGCAGATGATAGATTTTTTCCTACTTACTTGACACTTATCGTCATATTTTGGACAATTCACACAATATCTTTATAAATTGTAGCCTATGTGTTATTCTGATGTATAAGCTATATTATTGTAAAGTTTCATTAAAATCCATTCAGTAGTTTTTACGTGAAAGGGTAACAAACATCCATCCATCCATCCATACATACTTACAAACTTTCACGTTTATCATATTAGTAGAACTAGTTTCTGCCCGCGACTTTGTCTGTGTAGACTTCAGAATAGCCATGATAACAGATTTTAACATCTATTTCCGAAAAATACATTATTTCAATAATAAACTAAGTTTTAACGCAAATTATTGCATTTTAATCTATCTAATTTGAATTAAGCGCGAAAACGCTCTTGGGTGTCATGGCACATTGCATATGGCTTAACACACCATCGAGAACAACTCTTAGATGTGCTGGTTTACTCACAATGTTTTCTTTCACCATTTTAAACAGTGATTATTAATTTATAAAACACACATGACTTTCGTAAAGTCAGTGGTGCGTGCCTTGAATTCAAACTTGCGACCTTTTGCACAAGGCTGTCACTGTTTTTTAAACTGCTTGTTGATATACAAGACGTACCACTCACAATCCTAAAGTACTTAAAAATTCACCATTCATTTTTCGCAACAAATATTTTTAAGCCATATATCTTCCTGAGTGAGCCCGCTAACTATCCGGGAGGCATCCTGCCAACTCGGTAAACAGCAAAATGTAAAGCAATATATAATATACAAACAACTTGTAGTGTATACCTATGTTTATATGGACATAGACCTATGTATTATACATGTTTTACTCACACATCTTCACACACACACACATGTTCACACACACACACACACAAACACACATCTTCACACACACACACACACACACATTTTTTGTATTTTTATTTTATCTTTTATTTTTTGTTGGAACGCCGGTGTCTCGGCCTGTTTGGAGGTGGCCGTGAAAGACTGCGACACAGTTTTTAGAGCTAATGTAGCTGTTATCATACAAAACTGTAATATAACCCTTTTTTTGTTCCCATATATTATTTGTATTCGTATTGTATGTTTTACCCAATAAAAGAGGTTACTAAGCGTGATAGTTATGTTGTTTTAAGGGTATGTTCACCAATCATCGTGACAGCGCGGGTGGCGCAGTGGTTCAGAGACCGACTGCTGCGCCGCATGTCGCAGATTCGATTCCTGCACGGAGCAAATATTTGTACGATCTACAGATAATTGCTCCGGGTCTGGGTGTTTGTGTGCTTATGAGATTTTATGTCTGTAAACGCACCCACGATACAGGAAGAAACTCTTAGAGCGGGGCTACGTTTTTTAAAAAAAAACACCTGCCAAAGTAACAGCCGCACAATTAGCAATTGGTCGTGTCAATAGAATTTTAGTTAAGACACAAAGCGAAACGAAGCAATTAAAACAGAATATCTTCCAACAACATACAACAGAAATAGGTCACATTAAAACAACTGTTCCAGTTAAACGTTTATTCCTTCCCATAATATAAACAACATGGCTGCCTTATTCCTTAGTATTTAATACAATTCGATATTACAAGAGAGTGGTGTGTTCGTTTTGTGGTTACCAAAAAGTTGATGATGAAAATTCCGTAGTTGTGCCTATTATTTTATAGAACTATATTGCTGGCATTATTGTAAAGAAAATACGGACGTAACATTGTGGGCGACAAAAGCCTGCAAATGGCCGTCTACTCTACGTGTGTTCGTGCTTTTGGGCGCTGCGATTGGTGCGTACCAGACATGTCACCGATTGTCGGACATTGATGTATATGTGTGCGTGTAGCACTTGTAATGACAATCGGTATTGTAGGATCTAGTATGGTTCACACATTTTCTGTACAACATTACGTCCGTATTTTTTAAGGTTGTGAATTTTGGTGGTAATGATATATTTTAGGACAAAATCTTTTGAACGGCTGCCAATATACCAGTATAGATCATATTGTACAAAACTAGCTTAAATGTGCAAGCCGGTTATGTCATAACTAAGGGTGACCTCCGACATTGCTCATTGTACACCCAGCTTCAATAAAAAGGTACCCTTTTCAATAGACGTACGCAAAAGGTACACAGATAATGAAGCTATCTATACAAATATATTTTCTCAATATCGTTACGAAAACTGTTCTGTAAATATATATTTGAAATATTGCATAAATAATAGACTCGAGTGGACATAAAGTCTAGACAATGTTAGTGCCTAAAAATAACCCAGACACAATTTAATGGCTACCTTTTGTAGGACTGTCACTTCGAATATA
Organism: Xylocampa areola; assembly: GCA_935421205.1. Lineage (NCBI taxonomy): Eukaryota > Metazoa > Arthropoda > Insecta > Lepidoptera > Noctuidae > Xylocampa > Xylocampa areola. The sequence continues at coordinate 10,085,244 of OW285223.1, forward strand.
ATAATAGTATTTTAATATCAACCTAAATGCTCTCATAGCCCATTGCAAACTGTGGTCGGTAAATGATCTTTGAAGTTAAGCAAAGCTCTGCGCGGTCATGTTATAGATGAGTGTCCGATTGAAGCATATTAATCTGCGTCTCTGTGCTTCTGAAGGCACGTCTATCGGTTATGGCTAATAAATTTAAAGTAGTCACTAATCCAAGATACATACGGGTGGCTTGAACAACTTTAACACTAAGATAGCTCTTAAACAAACGCGAGAAGAAGAAGAATATCCTAAATAGTCTTAATATAAACAAAATTCAATTTCATATGGAAAAAAAGGCATATAATTTTACTACAACGCGCGATAGTCCTTACTAACAATAACCGGGAACCCCAAATTAACACACATGATAATATTAGACTTAAAATCACTTTTCTTGAAGTGAAACTTCTTAAACGGCTATTCGATAATGGATAAGTGAACAAGAATTGAGAGATTAAAATATTAAGGACGCGTCACGTTTAGTCACATTTCGTTACATGAGAGAGAAGAAAGATATGTCGTAGAGAGAACTATATATACCAACACCAAGAAATCGCAGCAAAAAGGAATGGATATACGATACAAAGCGATTGAATAAAATAGTGGCGCGCGTTAGAGATGTACGCCTCAAACGCTACTTACTAACTGTCTCTTCTATCACGGTGTACGTATGTACTTTAGCTGTTGTTAATTTAGTTTTTCTTAAAATCTGTTGGTGCTTATCCAGGAATTATTTCGGGTTTCAATCTTAAGAGATTATAGCATTGATTTTCGTCGCCGAAACTCTTTGATGAACAGTTGCCTTACGTATTATTTAAAGTAATATACCTACTAAATATTAACTCCAATTATTATTTCACCATAAATTTGTACGAGGATAATCGTTCATCTATCTATGTTATATATAAAGTAAGAAACTGACTGGGTGACTGATTCACTGACTGACTGATCGATCACCGCACAGCTGAAACCGCTGAGCCTAGAAGTATGAAATTTTGCAAACATTTTGTTCCTTAAATGACGTAAGCGTGCACTAAGAAGGAATTTTAGAAAATTCACCCCCTAAGGGGTTAAAATAGGGGGATGAAAGTTTGTATTAAAATTCATTCTTTATGGGGATAAAATAGGGGATAAAGTTTGTAAAAAAATTCTACATTTTTCTAATCTCCGTAACAGCTGAACCCATTTGACGGGGTTTCCGCTGGCAGATAGCTGATGTTATAAGGAGTAACTGTACTACATTTATTATATAAAATGAAATAGTTTGCGCGAAAAAAAATTACTGCTGCGCAGACGAAGTCGCGGGCACCAACTAGTTTGTAACAAAAGTCCCCTAATTACACTAAACGTGACCACCATTTGTTTAACAATTATTTAAATAGTTATTGTAATATTTCATCACGATTTAATTGCAAAACAATATCAAATTAAACGTATTCACAAATGGTAGTTAACACTAATTGCCAGTATTATCAATATTTTGAATACAATCGAATTTAATCTGATACTTTGAATTATACTATGATTTTAATTAAAGTTAACGACACGCGACGTAGGAAATTAATGATGTTGAACGAAATACACATTAACTAAAAAATTGTGTTCGTGTTGAATAATAATAAGGTACTGAAGACTAAGGATTCCATTCGAGTTCGAAACTAGTCGAGAAATCTCGAAAAATACACGTGAGTTGTAACCGGTGAATAATAATTGTATTGAAGAATTTTCCCTTCCTAGAAGAAAAACAATGTTGCACGGAATTCTCCCAATTGCGATGATAATTTTTCAATACCTTGTTCCCATTCAATACTAAAATTGTAATTTTTCAAGTACTGCCGTTACTTTTCCGAATCAGAAGTAATGGTGGAAAAAAAAATTTTTACGCATACATACATACATGAACTTTGAAAACATTAACAAAAACTGCGGCTTTGGCCACCCACCAAATTGAAGGAGGTGAATCTATAAGTGTTACTGTTTACAAATCAGAGATACGATAAATATCTTAGATTGTTTTAATTATTTTTATTGTTGTTTTTTTGTGTATACTAGGCAGGTGTTTTATTAGATGCCACGCTGCAAACGTAAAGCCAAATGATTCGGCATTGTTGATCATGAACATAGTACACGAAAAATTTTGAGATAAACATCTGATGTTACAAAATAAATAAACTTCACTTTTCTTCTGATTAGGGACCAATGTATTATCAAAAGTTGTTCAAACCACCCGAATGCCAATATCTTTACTGTTATTAAAGTCGTGCCATCTGAAGCACGAAGATGTGCATATGAATTTGTTCCTAACTCAATTAAGTTACCGCACTTAGTGTTGCTTAACCAAAACTTGATCGTTTATCAACCACAGTTCTCAAAAGACCACGAACGTCAACTTCCGAAAAAAATATTACAAGAGCCGTTTTGTTTAGGTATAGGTAAACTAAAGTTTGTTTTAATTTTCAGGATTGATGAGAGCTTTATAAACTCTTGCTCTACGTGTAATACTGTAGCCAACAAATGATTGTGTAATTCATAATTATATAAAACAGACATCTGGCAGCTATAGCGGCGTATGACACCTAATCCCATCTAGTCCAATCACGTAAATTCAATTCATAAACTTTACAAAGCTTGATACAACTTGTTAAAACACTTTTCCAGTAATTCAAACACAAACACACCACTCCTTAAACAAATGAGAACAACAAATTTATTATAGTTGAATATATATAATTGAAAATTCATATAACCATTTATTTCAAATCAAATCTAAAATACATATAACGCAAACAGATTTCCAGTTTCATTAATTGTGATATTAAGTATGATTTAATGGTCGTCGCTGATAAAATGGAACCACATTATTATTTGAATACGGAAAGCTTGCTGCATACATCGCGACTAATCGTTGCGTTAAAAACAACCAAAGTTCTAGCTAAATGGAGAGTCTGGCTTAAGCTGTTAATATTCTAAAATAAAATTAGGTGTAGCCGAGCATTTTTGGCACTCAAAGAACATTGTCAAGATCTTATAGGTACTAGGGGTCGATTATACTAATGGCCAACGTTTGTTGCTCGAATTCGTTTCAACAATATTAAAAATTTTACGCATACTATGTTCCACAGAACAAAGAGAGAAAACAATATCATAGATCGTTAACTTATTTATATACCAGCACAGCCGTATAGGGTTGGTAGAATAACAAAACGACGATGAAAATCGAATCGTCATCGAAACGATCAAACTACAAACGTAGACTTTACTTTAGTAGAATTGCCCCCAATTCAATTGGCCTCAAGGAATTCTACAAACAACCAATAAATGCCAATGAACAAGAATCTGGTTTGTACCTACCATCTGTACGCTTGAATTCTCTTCATTTCTGTAACAATAGTCTACACCTCAGTTTGCATGGTTAAATTGCAACAATTTATCGTAACATGTGCAGCAAGCTTAAGGCACGTTGCAGTGTGTAATCATAACAATATTACATTACCTGTACAACGAACACGTCCTTGCAACATTTGTCATATAAATTTCCTACCTTTATTTAAATGGTAATAGAAAATACAGAAACTTATGAGATTGCAAAATAATTTTAGAGAAATACTTACAAAACGTCCACAATGTAGGTACGTTTTGTAAATATCTTATGTAGGTGTAAGTATCCTAATATTGTGGTGATAAAGTGAAGAGAACTAAAACAATTTTCTATTATATTAAACAGACTAGTTGAACAACGTAATTTTTTTTACACAACCGGTTGTTACAAAATGTTTTCTGAAAACAAAACAAAAAGTGGTAAGTCAGTGGTAACAAACATTGAATAGCTGCTTAAGCGAACTGATAGTTTCACAAAGAATAGTGTAATCGCATTCTGTGGAACGAAGCGAGTTGTTGCGACTAAAAGATTAAAAACTTTACGACAAAAATCGCTCGGTTTGCAAGCGGCTTTTACTTTACATTGAGTCTGATATTTAGTACAATTTTTTCTATACATTTTTGACAAATATATATTTTTAATAAAGTTTTGTTGTTTAGCGACGACAGTGCCATTTTAAATTAGTTTTGACTGTATGTTATACATATATAAATATGGGCATAAATTAAGATTAACACCATTATTTTATTTATTACATTGATTTTAATATTACGTTATAATTTGTGAGATAGTGATGTTGATTTTTAGTTGTCATTTTCGAAGCTGTTCTCGTTAATTCTCACTTTAAATATGAATTTTATAATTATTGAAATATTTCTTATTTCAATAATTATGTACTATATCTTTTCTACTGTAAGGATAAATATAGAATAATGATTTTTACATTCGTATGTTCTTAAAGTCATAGTAGTCCATGACTTTAGTATTCGAAAGAAATTGTGTGTCAAATACACCCGTTTTTATTATAATTTATCTCCAGTTAAAAAAAGTAGTCGAAAGTTAACATAGATGAAGCGAAATATGTGTATTAGAAACCATCGATGGGTTCCGTCTACCCCAATAGAAGACAGGTGCAAATGTATGTATGGACGAAAAAATAACACGAAGAGGCAGTGGCAGCTGCCTTCAAACTGAAAATAAAAAGTTATTTCTGAAACAGCTTTCCCAGAATTCAATCTAATAAGAATAACAAACCAAGGCAATATCAATCAAATAAAACCACCGTCAAACGACCTCTTGATTAATAATATCGAAGAAAGAAAAGAGTTCAAGATATTTCGGCGTGTAAAATGTAACTTCAGATCAATCCTTTTCTGTTATTTATAAATGAAGATCTGAATTGAATATTGGTCTGCGGTTTTGAAATCAATTTTAATTTGTAACCAGTTAAACTCGTTCTAATAATTATTATTTCATATAATTTTAACTGCCTCATTGATCAAAAATGTGTTTACTGCCGTGATTGCTAAGCGTGAGGTTCTTGGCTCCGGGACGACACAAGTGTTATTGAGTTTTTCTGTTAAGAAATTTTTATTAGCAGAGGGAAAGATGCTTCAGAGTTGGGAATTGTGGGCAATAGATGGCAATAGGCCCATCATACGGGGTTTAATGAGAACATGGGTGAAAATATGATAGTAAAACTGTGCACACCTTTACTATCTCTTTAGGGATTATCAATCTAAAAGTGTGTCTGTTTACTACTTGTTGACGTCATAACTACTCAATCAATTTCAATGAAGTTTGACACGGAGCATAAACACGACCTAGAATAGGATAGAGGATACTTTGCAAGTTTGCATCGCACAAAACTGCATTAGTTTCAAGAAATAACTATTAAAGTGAAAACAGTGTCGCTAGTTGGCGCTGATATTAATTTAGTATAACGGTTTTATTGGAGATTCGGTTGAAAAAAAAAACAAAAGTGTTTTCTAGAATATGTGACTAGATCTGCCTGGCATGCATTGAAATGCTCATGTTTTATTTGTAAAAAGTGAGACATATTTTTAGACATTTTTGGTAAAAACTTTGCGAGCGTTCACCAAACATTCATCGTGATTGGATGAATGGTTTAGTTTAGGAACACACGACAAACAATCGAACAATAATAGTTAAATGTTTTTTTTATATATAAGAATTAAAAGCAAAGATACATTGGACAGTAATCTTAGTAGTTAATAAAATTAGGATTCTAATAAAACTGAAACATGTTCTAATTTACATATAGCTCTATTAAAACGAGATGCTAATAAAAATCATTTCATGGCTATAACTCCATTTGACAAAATGTACAATTCACTGCCCTCTTAATTACACGGGCAGAATAAGTATTGTAAGTACCTATACCAAAAACTTTAATGAAATTTCATAGTCGGAGATTTATTATAAGACAAGGTAATTAATTAAACACGACAGTTAAATTATACATTTCTGATTGTAAAAGTTAATGGTATTTAATTAACTTCTTAATCAATTCCATCTGTCCCGACGGGACCTCTTGATCAGGATGTTAATGGCGCTTCGTGTAATCTAAATATTTGTTACACAAACTTACTGTAATTTTTTTACTTTTTGACGCATTAACTACTAAATTGATTTTAATGCAACAAATTATAATCATAACAGAAGATAGCATCACGCCTGTATTCCCCTAAGGGGTAGGCAGAGGTTTACACAGTTGTACACCCACATTTCACCAATGCTGTTATTAAATCCCATGTAATAGGTGGTGAGCCTATTGCCATCAACCGGGCAAAATTCCAAACTCCGGGCTGCTACTGAGAATTTTCTAATAGAAAACCTCAATAACACTGCCCGACCCGGGAATCGAACCCGAGACCTCATGCTCAGCAGTCGCGCTTGGGACCACTAGACCAACGAGGCAATAAACATGACCTGGACAAATATTAATGATATTTTTATCCCAATATAGCTTCTTATAAAAAAACATGATGTCCGTCTTCCTGTAATTGTTTGGAAAATTTTCAATTGATATTATATTTCGTTCGAAAAAGAAAATGGTAGGTTTATATTTACCTTTTCAAATCTTGAATATTGATATTTACTACATTTCTAGATTTCCACGCGTATTAATTATAATATAACCTCCTCCTAAAAATTCAAATATATAATTAGCCTCCTCATATAATCAGCTACCTGCCAGTAAAATCTTATCAGAATCGGTCCAGCCGTTTCGAAGATTAGCCGGAACAAACGGATAGACTGACAGAAAATTTTAAAAACAGATTTTGGGCATGGTTATCATACAAATATCTGTATGAGTTTAAAATAAACTATTATCTAGACATTACAAACAGACACTTCAATTATATTTATTTATATTGTTAATCAATTACTGATCAGAACTTAAACAAAACATACTAAAAGTAATATCGATTCCACGAATTTCTCGTAAATTCTCCGAATTGTTCGAGAACCAATTCGATAAGATAACATTTCAACCATCGCTATCTCCCACAAGTTTGAATGATAACTACCTACTCTTTTATCTATTTACAATGTAAATAATCCCTATTTACATACAAATGTTTATAGTTACATACATTTAGGGACGAAAACTGAAAGTAATAAAAACTTCAGTAAAATTTAACTTTATGATAAGCTTTATGAATTAAGGTGGGTGCAGAACCCTGATAATTTTAGTCTAAAGGTATGAATATACTGGCGTCAATTGGAATGTAGTAAATTAAACTAAATTTAGAACATCCTTATATACTTTAGAACATACTATACTTGAGCAAGATGGGACGACTCAAGAGATGTCAAATTCGAATTTAGGCACGTCAAATTAAAATCTCCGAACGTTTTTAGTACACACAGTTTTAGGTAGCCAGTAAAATTAGAGACGTCAAACGAAAAATGAAACGTTAACATTTGAATTTGACGTAATCCCGTCCCGCTCTTTTAATAACGTTTGGTAAAAGACAGCAATGCTTTAAATCCAATTTAGTTTGCTATATTAGAATTGACTCCACTGTATTGTGCTTTAATTTTGCATATTTAGCGTTAACAAAAGTCTGGTGTAAATGTCAACGTAGCAATAAGTTAATAACATGTTCCGGTATTTGATTAAAACCTATTTATGTAATAGACCTGCGTGGTATATTTTATTTTCAAGTAAAAATATGAGTTGTGAACGCCAAATGAGGGTGGCGGAGGCACGTTGATGATACCTTGGCTGGTAACGAAAAATAATTAAAAGAAGACCTTCAAATGTCAGACAACCTAAATTTTGCCCTAAAGGGAAACTTATAATTTATTAATCTTTTGAATTGGATTTTATGTCCAGAACATTTTGATCGAGAAACTAATTATCTTCGAGTAAATAAATAACCAGTATTTTGGCCAAGAATTTCAAAAATAAATTATACATTTTCGGAAACTCGTAACAATTTTACAAAATATAACACTTCATAAATATAACATTATATTAAATCACGATATAACCCGGTACAGCATTTAGATTTGTACCTACAACATAACAAATAAAAATTAAACCAGTCATCTTTCTATAAAGGGTAATAACAGTTATAACACAGAATGAGCTAATAAATATAATTGAAATTTGAATTTTAAAGGCATGCAAATAAGAGGAGTCCTTTAAAATTCAAATACCAGAGTCAAGTCACTTCATATTCTGCAAAATTAAAGCAACTCGGTATGGTGCAGACCTTTATAAAATATCTGTTTGACCCACGGCCGACATCCCGATAATTTACGAAACCGAGAAACAATCGTAAAATTCACAAATTTATTTGCTACCAACTCGATTAAAATTCTATTCGATTCGAGGCACGTAATTATCGATATTGAATAAATTTCGCTGTACGCAATTATATTTCATGAAATTGTTTGTAGTGATTGTACAAAATTTGTGCTGTGTTTCACTTAAGTTTAGTTGTTATAATAAACATTCGAGTTCTAGTAATCAGTCGATATATTTGTTTGGTACATATTGATATTCAGCAAAGTTCTATTAATAGAAAAGCTGATGATATGATTGTTTTAGACAATATTGTAATCAAATAATATAATTCGGATGAAGGATTTTCGGTTAGGGAATTTTCTCTTATAAGCATTTCTATAAAGTATTGAATATAGCTAGCAACAGGAATATTCAATAAAAAAAAAACTAAATGGTTCAAACAATTTAATTTGTAAACCTTTGCTTTTATAAAACACAACAATACGACGAAATTAAAATATTTTGTGGCAAAAGGCAAAACAAGATTTCAATTCATAATTTTTTCTTAGTTTGATAATTTTATTTTACTCTGTGCTTTTGTTCTTACTATATAAAATGTGTTTTTGTATCAAAAACTGAGGTAGCCTTGAGCTTTAGACAAGTTTCTTTTGTCTCCTTAATACAAAACAAGCCCAGCTTTTATATATTTCTATTTAAACTATTGGCTTTTATAAAAAAATTACTGATGAATTAGTCTTAAGCCGCTGGCTCGCTAATTAGCAGACTCAATAAATTTTTATTGTTATGAAATATAATTTTGTACGTCGCTGAGCGGATGGGTGTTTAACAAAACAACTTTTAACCGAATTAATCGCGTGTATTATTTATATTTTGTTCTCCTGACATTTCGAACTGCAATATTCCTGGTTGCAGGATGAGTAAAGTGACAGGTGTCATAACAGTTTTATTTTTTCTATGTATATATTTTGACGGAATAACAAAAGTCAATAATATACGCGATTAATCCGGTTAAAATGTCTAGTATCCTGTAACAATTAAATTTAATACACAGATTTATTTTTGTGTCCAGTTTCAATTCTGTTTTTTTTTTATGAATGTCATTGACTTTCTCCCTAACCGAATTCCGTATTAAAAACCTCAATCATAAATATTCTTGAAATATAATTGCGTAACTTCCAAAATAATTTACTCTCTTAAACGAAAAGCGTGTTGAAATTCAAAACACTTTTAATTGTGGATTTCGTTAATAACCAAAACATCGGCCGGGCCTACATTTTTGAATATCCCAATTATGTAAATGAATTTCAAATGCTTTGGCAAATATTACCTGGACCATTTTATCTGCTATGAAAAATTAATTTACAGAAACAGCAATTGAACGAACCCTTTATTCCTTCTGTAAATATATAATGACTTCGTTCGATAAAGGCGAAAACATATTTAGTTCACATCGAGTGGTTTTGTGACGTCATTACTGTAGTAGTTTAAATGGCATTTTGTTGTTAGTTTTATCAGATTTTGTAGACATTATTAATGTCTCCTGTTATAAAATAATGTACCAAATTGCATTATGTCCGAAAATGTCATCATTAAAACAAACTACTTATAAATATGTAGTATAAATACGAAAGTTTTTAAAGATGGATAGAGATAGATAGATAGTTTCTTACTCTTTCGAGCAATAATTACTGAACTGTATTGGATGAAATTTGGCTTACAGATACTTGACCTTAATTCTGAAATTGACGCATGCGAAGTCGCGGGGAGAGCTGGTTCTGTAATAATTTAGACATTTTATTTAGCTGACATAGTAAGTATCTAGAGAGGCTCGTGGCTAAGTAACAGCCGCACAGATCGATCGATCGAGGTTAAGCTGCGCTTGCCGCGGTCGGTCTGTGGATGGGTGACCATAATTTCATACCGAGACCTCTCCGTGCCTCGGAGAGTACGTTAAGCCGTCGGTCCCGGTTGTCAAATTAAGATCTATGACAGTCGTTACGGGTAGTTAGAGGCCTGAAAGTCTGAAAACCAGTCATACCACGAGATATCGTATTACCCAGTAACTGGGTTGTGGAGGTCAGATAGGCAGTCGCTCCATGTAAAATACTGGTATTTAAGCTGCATGCGGTTTGACTGGAAGCCGACCCCAATATAATTGGGAAAAGGCTAGGCAGATATACAGTAAGTATCTATTAACCTTTATTCTACTGTCATATACGGATTCGATTTTACAAGATATCAGCTGTATCTGAACGCATATTTATGCTAAGAATCGCTTTTCATAAAAATCTATAGGCCGCACACACGGCGTAGATAATATATATTTTATTGTCAGATACTGAACGATATATGCTGACTATCAGGTATATAATTTTAGGTATATACCGTACAAAGACTGATAACTGAATGTTCGATTTTCATATAGATATTATTTTATATGTCCGTGATATCTATAAGTTTTTATGCGCAGATATTCAAAGATAAAATATTTTATTTTCTGTGCTGTGCGTTTGACTTTATATGTTTTTTGCCCGCGACTTCGTCTGCGAACTTCAGAATTGGGCCAAGCTGAGGTAATCCAGGTTATAAATTACCTGTGTACAAAATTTCGTCCAAATCCGTTCAGTAGTTATTGCGTGAAAGAGTAACAAACATCTATCCTCGTTTCAATTCTAGTACTGTTAATTATAATAAAACAACTTTTAATCGGATTAATCGCGTGTATTATTGGTTTTTGTTTTTCCTGTCGTTTCGAACACATTAAATGATAAATGATAAATGATTTTATTTCTGTAAATAGATCTGTTGAAGACACTTTTACAAGTCATTTTTATAAACTAGATGACGCCGGCGTTTCCTATCTGACTATCTCTGAGAAGAAACGCCGAAACAAACTCAGAGGTCAATGTCTCTTTTAAAGTCCAGACATAATAGTACATATCTATGTGAGTGTAACCATGCAGGGATCGTCTGGAATGGCCTTTTGAGGAAAGAGCCAAAGCAGCTTTGAGGTGACCTGTCCTGTCTGACGGCACGTATGCATCAGTCATCGTGTAGCTCAACCATAACTAAGGGAGCTCAACAACCCGTCACAAGACGATACCAGATCAGGAGGACATTTGCGTAGGTCACATAAAAACGACTCAAAACCGCCAGACAGGCTATGAGGTTCATGTATGAATTTCTGGCCCACATCGTACTCACATTCACAATGCAAATAGTGCTTAATATCCATAACAATATAAAAAATGGCAAGAATTAATGTCAAAAAGAATCATAGAAAAATAATCATAATATAATAGATTCATTAAAAATGTCATAAAAAAATAAAAAAGTTAAACATTAAAATGTCAACTGTAGTGTCTAAACATTAGAGCGCATTGCAATAATACACGCGATTAATCCGGTTAAAAGTTGTTTTATTACAATGTGTAGTGATCGCGAAAACCTAAGATATTTCTATGCTAGTACTGTTATTAGAGTTTATTTTTCCAACATTATACCTTCAAACATCAGTGTATAGCATTAAGGCATAACATAATTATGCCTACATTAATATTGTTTACACCCTCACCAAGTAAAATAATATGCCCACGAATATACCAGATTAGGTAAGTGATTAGCTTAATGAAGCGTGCCTTGGGAGGGAAGCGAAAATATAGAATAATACAGATATAACATAGACCAAATAACAACGAAATAATACACTTGATTTAAGACACATTATAGAAATAATATCATCAATTTCCTTTGTCTATCGTCTTTTACCAATAGACTGTTGTCTAGCGACGACATTGAACAAGGAGTATTTATAGACGACATTGTTGCCATCGTTAGTAAAACTTGATTAATACTAGCACAGGAGCATGAATATTGGCATTAGCATAAGGAGGCCTATGACGAGCAATAGGTCAGGTTATAGATGATAATGATGAAATAGAACTAAGTGCTGTGACGCAATTTGTTAAAGTTTTAGTCCATGATTTGAATAACATAATCTGATTTGATATTTGATCTCATCTTGTAGTAAACGATAAATATATTTATATTAAAGAACGGATTGTAAATTATTTTGAATTGATCTTTTTAACAGTTTTTAAATTGGACTACTAATACTTCAGGGGTTTCTATTTGTTAACGTTAATGTTTATAGTGTTCATAATACCAAATACAAATACGGCAAATTTTATTTAAAGACAAAATCAATGATATGTTACATTTTTCTGTCCATAAACTTCTCAATAGCTGACTTATTTACTGGAGAATACTTACTGTGGACGGTACAATCTGAAAATATTCCGAAGCCATCGATCATATTAGCCTAGCTACAATTTATTACAAGGTAATGGTCTATCCATATTCCTCGTTGCTTATGGATCAGAATTTTATTTTGAGAGAATTTTTAAACATACGAAGGTGTTTATTTAGTAAAGTTCCTACACTACCTACAATGCAATTTCTGAGCTCAATATTATGGTTACGTTGGGGTTTTGAAATATTTTTAATATCAGATATCTTTACTTTTATATTGGCAACGTTCAATAAGGATAAACTTACTTTTGGATTAGCAATCTCACTTGGATTTCAATTTTCAAATTCAAAGATATGAAACTATTGATGTTCCAAAGGAAACGATGACGAGTGGATTCAATTAGTTACTGTCTACAAAATATGTTTTAGGACACATACATTTTTTGATTTTGGTACATTATCGATCTGCAAGTTTGTTTAAAATTTTAGAGTCTTCCTCGTAGTTTTGTGTATAGTTTAATTTATTTATCACTTTACTTTTGTGTTAAATGTTATAAGTATTCGGTTATATGTTCTACACAAGTTTACTAAAAAATGCCATCTGCCGTTCTTTCAAATTCCAGGAGTTACATTCCAATAAGTTTGAATAATTTACCATTTTATTATCAAATTATTTAATGTCATAACCTACACATTGCATTGTGTTTATTTAATAAAATGGTCAGTATACACGTTCGATAATGAAACATAAATATGTTTTAGCCTTTATAATCAACATTATGTTGAATATTACATTTCCATGTTAAATAACACATTGTTTGAGTACAATTCGTCGACACACCGTTATTATCTTTTGTTTCATCGGTAAATAAATGTATTTTTATATTTGTTATGACAAGTATATATTCCGGTGAATTAATATACCCGTTTATTTTGACGTGTTTTTTCAATTTGATCGCTGTGCTAAACCAAAACAGGACTACAAAAAATAAGGCCGTGGGCCGAGTTTTATTGGACCTAAATCATAAATAAAGTGAAAACTAGGTCTATTTTTTGTTGTTTGATTTGAATTATAGGTACGTAAATTAGAATTTGAAGAAAGTAATTTTAGTTTTATAGAGCCCTTTTTTGAGTTATAGCCCTAAAATAAAATTGACAATAAAAACGGAGTCGCAAGGAATTGTAAAAAATTTGACGATAATAACAACAGTCAACGATGTACCAGTACGTAGGTAATTCATATTTTTTAAAACCAAACTTCAACAGTATATATTTTTAGTTTTCTTTGAAAACTTAAAGTGTCACCCGAAAGGAAACTCACACAACCAACAGTCAACTTAAAATGCTACGGAATAGAGTTTAAAATAACATTTTTTTATCTTTTAGAATTTTAATACTTTAAGAGAACGTACAGACGGAATTGCTCGTGGATGTACTTTTAATGACTTCCCAGTATTTTTTGTATAGAAAAAGTTGTTTGAACTTTGGCAAAAATGAGAATTAATGGGCACAAATTACAATACTTCCGGATTCTTCCTAAAAAACAGGGAAATACCAGCGGTTGTAATGGCGGGGAACATTTGTGGGGTAATTGATAATTCAACGAATTTCCTCTGTGAAAAAATTTCGAAAGATATGTTTAGATATTATATAGAAATAAATATGCAAATAAAAATTCAGTCGAAAATTCCACACACTTCTCTGAATAATGATTTTGAATCTAAAACACACAAGTGTTAAAGTCTGTATTTTCATTCCAAATCTTAAGGGAATATAATAAAACACGGCTTCCGTTTCCAATCTTGCCGTGAAAAAAATATTTAGTAGCAATTTTGATTGGCAACAAATTGGAATTTTGTAGTTCCCCACGGAAAATCTTGAATTTTGGGTTCAAAACATGTCAATTTATAGGCATAATAAAATGGAGGTTTATCTTCAATCATTTAGATTTTATCTTTTTTCAACACTTTTCTAGTTTAAATACACTCAAGTAGCTTATTATTATTACCAGCCAATAGTATCTATCTAATTTAATAACATCTACGTACCTACCATATTTTCGCAAATAAAGTCATATGATTTGATTAGATATTCAAATCAAAAACCTCCCATACCGCTTGTCCTATTAAAAATATTTTTGAATATTACACAAATTAAATCATCAAATACAAGATAGCTTTGATAACATCCAACCAACAAAGGAAGCTATAAAACCATTCCACAAATTCAAACTAAACTATGAAAACACATTAAACATCCGATCGACAAATCGCATTAAGATAACCTTCATTTTATCGCCTATAAATAAAATTTGACAAGTCATTATTCTGATGAAACTTGCGGGTGAGAAGCGTGGAAACCTTTAATACGCGATGCATGGATGCGTGCGTGTGAGCGATGGCCCATAAAAGAGCCATAAAGATTCCCCTGTTACCGGTTCCTGCCATAAACTGTATGAATCTTGAAACTGCGACGACAGACGCAGAGTGCCTTTGAATACTTTTTTACGACTGCAAGTTGTTGACAAAGGTCACCCTTACTGCTAAAGTGATATAAACCTTTGGGATTTCTTAATAAGTGTGGACGAAATAAATTTCTGCTGGATATTTCTTGGACAAATCTTTGAAATTAATACCAGTTGCTGGGTGATACTTCTATTCTATGAAAACGAAATTCTAGAGAAGTGTGTAAAATCGTATTGGTTTGAGCTCAATTTTAGATTCCTTTTCCAAAATTCTTGTAAATTTAAGTATGTTGTTCATTTTGCGAGTCTGATTTCTTCCAATATACTTCGATATATACATATTTTTTGAGTAATACGTAATCAAGGAGCAAAGCAATTCTGTAGCAAATCAATGGAAAATACATTTCAATATCGTCTTACATTCTTAGTCTGTAGACAATGCGATATGTTATTGTTTATTTGCTTTCTTTTGATATATACAAACAATATGACATAGCTCCACAATACCATGTAATTGCCTTGACAGAGGAAATACATTTATCATCTCACTGTCCAATTGTTTGAAAACAATATTATTTCTGTTTTTTGTTTATACTACGTTGGTGTCTAATCATATGCAGCGTCGTAAACGTATTGCCAATAGTGCGGCGTTTTATTAATAGTGGGCGTAGTATAAGAAAAAAACTGAGATAAATGTGAGCTGTTACGAGACGAACAGGGCTTTGATCACTTGGTTAATATTGTGTTTATATATTTATTTCAATTTATAACTTATTGTTGTATAGTTTTGTACAATATGGTTATAAGTAAGAACCATCAACCACCTCACAAAATATTAAACACATTTTTGTCCATCAAAAGGACACAACCGTGTAACTTAAACATCTGACGTTTCGGAAGTAAAAAAAAACGTTAACTTCTGCATATTTAAAAGTACATCCTCAAAACAATTCATCTGAGAAAGAGTATTCTAGCGTTTACTGTAGTACATAGTAATTGTGACTAATCTTTACACAGTGTTGCGCGTCCATAACGCGCTGGCTAAGTGTCAGCTGATGAATGCGAAGATTATAGCCAGCAATGAATCTGAACAGGCTGCTGCGCCGCCACGCTGCATTGCAAGTGGATTCTCTCCTGTAAAAGAAAGGCATGTTAGATACTTTTTTTCATTTACGCGTACATAATTAAGTTTATTTGAAATTAAACAAATTCAATACCAACTAAAGCAGCCTAAAGGTGTCAAGGTCACGTCATCCAAGCGTTATCATCCAAGGCAAACACTACTGGTTCTTTGAAATCATGTGCATATTATTAATTTATTATCACTTGCATAAAAAGATAAAGGGAACCATCGTGAGGAAACCAGTACACCTGAGAGGTTTTCTCGATAGTGCCCTTTAAACTTAACTTTTAACTTACAAGAGTACCTTAGTTTGAGGGGCTCGTGGCTAAGTAACAGACGCACAGATCGATCGATCGAGGTTAAGCTGCGCTTGCCGCGGTCGGTGTGTGAATGGGTGACCATCATATCATACCGAGACCCATCCGTGCCTCGGAGAGCACGTTAAGCCGTTGGTCCCGGTTGTCAAATTAAGATCTATGACAGCCGTTACGGGTAGTCAGAAGCCTGAAAGTCTGACAACCAGTCATACCACGAGATATCGTGTTACCCAGTAACTGGATTGTGGAGGTCAGATAGGCAGTCGCTCCATAAATACTGGTATTAAGCTGCATCCGGTTTGACTGGAAGCCGACCCCAATGTAATTGGGAAAAGGCTAGGCAGATATATAAGAGTACCTTAGTTACCTTAGTAACTACTAAAGTTATAAATTATTGTGAAAAAAAAAGGTCGTGAGCAGGATTTGAAGCTGCGCCTCCCGGATAATTACACCAGGCGCTCGCTAACCTATCTCGACCTCTGCTCACTACCATGAATTCTTCTTCCACATTTTGATGAACACATAAACCGACACGACTAACTTTGCAGTATTAACTGCAAAGTTGTTCAGTTTCCTGTAAAGGTAGTGAATAGATGGCAATGACGTCACCAAAATACGTATTAAAATGTGGAATGTTTTACAAAGATTTCTCTGTACACACAAGTTCTATTTATGTGAACTTTTATATTTAGAACTAAACATTCCACTTCACTAGACAAATGGACAAATATCTCTAATGAAATGGACATACTTCTAACATTTTATTTTCCAGTGGATAACTAATATTTATTCTTCTTCACTTACTTCACTGCCCCATTAGTCAAGTAGGAAAAGTGTTATTCCGTATTTTTGTTAGGAAATTCTCAGTAGCAGCCCTGACTTTGGAATTATATCTGGTGGAGATGGCAATAGGCTCAACATCACCGGCGAAATGTTGGTATAAAACAGTATACGACTTCCTAACCTTTCGTAAAACGTGTCCGTTCCAGGACAATCGATGAAAACTAAGATAATATTATTATTTACCAAAATAACAAAATGTTAAATGAACCCATAACTTTAATTCAAACATACGTTGCACAATATTTAATCCTATTATTACCTGTAAAATATGAAAAAACGTGATGTGCCAATTTATTACTACATAGCATCATGACTATGTCCCCCTTAGGGGTAGGCAGGCATACATAGTTGTACCCACATTTAACCATTGCTTTAATGAACTTCCATGTAGGCGGTAAACCTATCGCCATTTACCGGGCACAATTCCAAGCTCCGGGCTTCCATCGAGAATTTTCTATTTGAAAAATGCAATAACACCCGACCCGGAAATTGAACCCAGGACCTCATGTTCAGCAGATGCCCAGAAAGACCAGTTACAGGCACTTATGAAACGTCAAGGCCGGTGCACGGTTCCAAAAATAGTTGATCTTATGGAGAAGACCCGGCAAGAAACTCCATAGACACTCTTTTTAAAATGAAATTTTATGCAATATATAACTAAGTGAAGGATACTATGTTGTTTATATGTTCAAAAGAAAATGAGACAACAAGTTATCATGAACCTAAATAGCTAGGAGATGACCCAGTAATTTTCTCAACTAACATTTTTCTCAGACACGTATCTTGGAAGTGAGAAGTTGCGATGTTGCCCGGTAAAATTGGACACGACATTAAATTTGTAGCAGCTAGCCGTGTCTAGCTGTTATTAGCTCTATACCTGCTGTATCATCATTGCAATGGATGCTGCAATGCATTTCTGATTGTAGGTGGCTTTGTTGCCAAGTTTACCTGTAAAAAATAATACGCTCGCGAACAGGATTCGAACCTGCGCCTCCCGGATAAATACTCCAGGTGCTCTGACCACTAAGCCATCTCGACCTCTGCTCACCACCGCGAATTCTTCTTCCATATTTTAACGCGTCTTATGGCGACGTCATTGCTATCTAGTCAGTCCCCAAGCATGTGACCGAACCGACACGACTAACTTTGCAGTTAATACAATGTCGTAAAGAATGCAATTACCTTAACAATTCCAGATAAATCTTTGTAAAGTTATAATATTAAATGAAATTATTTTAAACAAAAAATGAAAACAGCCTTCAAAAATCTACTACACTAAAAAATTCAAAATAATATCAAAATTTGCTTATAATAAAATCATTTTAAAAGAACAATATATAATTATAATCTGTTAATTTTGGAGTTGGTGCCTGTACTGGGAGAGGGTTATTGTTTTCCTCTCGTTAGTCACTTATGTTCGTTGTGCTGTGGTTATGTTACCGGTCTTTGTATCTGGTTGTAAACCCCCACATACATCAGGCACCGACTCCAAAATTAACAGATTATTATTATATATTGTTCTTTTAAAATGATTTTATTATAAGCAAATTTTGATATTATTTTGAACTTTTTAGTGTAGTAGATTTTTGAAGGCGGTTTTCATTTTTGGTTTAAAATAATTTATTTTAGTCTTTTTAGTTTTAAGTGTAATATATATATATATATATTGTATAGGTCATATATAAGTTTGTATACTTCATAAATTAATTAATTTAGTAATTTAATAATATGGGTAGGCTTTCGAAAGCCGCTAGGACTTAATTACTGCATCGGTGAAATGTGTGTGTACAACATTGGAAACTTCTGCCTACCCCATCGGGCAATACAGGCATGATGCTATGCATGTATAAAGTGGCATGAACTATACATGAACATGCGATTACAGCAATTGAGAGTGATTTGCTGTAATTCATTGAAGAGTTCCATTGTCTAAGTTCGAAGGTCTTCATCAGATCTTTACTAAATTTAAATGGGACCACCTCTGGGAACTACTCTTTCAAACAAAGATATCGACGGACATACATAACAAAACATGGTAGCTACTGTAAAACGTTGAGGAGTTCCCTTGACTGTCCTTCGTCTTCATCATCAGACCCCTAATGACAGTCACAACCCATCTAGGTGTAAAGTTCTCATCAATACAAATTAATCAAGCCCAAACACCAGGTAATTGCTGTAAATCTTTGAAGAGTTCCCTCGACTGTCTTTCAGCTCCATCATCAGATCGACTCCACACCTTCATTAAATAGTAGTGCTTTAAAATACTTAATGAAAAAATTAACAAACGCACTAGTCGCCCCTACGATTTTCGAAGGTTTCCCTTGATTTCTCAGGGATGCCATCATCAGATCCTGGTTTCCTTATCATGGTACCACCGTTGAGATATCTTCTTTCCAACAAAAAAAGAATTATCAAAATCGGTTCATAAACGACGAAGTTATCCCCGAACATACAAAAAAAAAAAAAAAAAAGTATTCTTTTTCCATTTAATATAATAACTTAAGAGTTCGCTAAGCATGCGTTAATGCTTTTCAAAGATTTATCTTGAAGACTTGGAATTTAATTATTAATATTACGGTCTACCAAGAAGTCTCAAGTATATAGATATATTAATATGATTAGAAATAATAAGGGTACAAGGCTTTAGATTTATATATCACTTTTACCTTATTGTTTTTCTGTCTAAATAATGTTAATAAATAAATAAACAGTATTTTATTTTACTTTATATTTATTACGTACAACGTACCGTTTTTAATTATTGTTCGTTTGTCTATCTGACAATATGTCTCAAAGACTTAAATGAGAATTTTAGGGATAAAATTATTTTAATTATTATTATTAATTATTATTTTATAGGGGTCAGAGGATATAAATCGTAAGTGTTAATTCTTCATGTCCTGCGCCAATGAAGCCGTGGTTCAGTGTTAATTATATTCAAAGCAAAAAAAAAACAACGTATTATTTCTTCCATTTTACTAAAGTCCATCCAAACAGATAACAAATGGCGCTTTTATACGTGCTATATTTATTATATTGATGTCCAAAAATTTTAAAATAATTTTATTTACTAAATGAAATATTACTACATTATAGTAAGTCAACTTTTATCCGGATTAATCAGCGGTATCCTACAACTACGAACTCTGCAGTGATTAATGTTGTAAAATTGAAGTAATACCGCGATTAACCTGGTTAAAATTTGTTTTATTATAATACGTAGTGATCACAAAAACATGCCATTTATAAGGTCCTTCGTTATTAAATAATATTGAAAATAAAAACATTTTTTTTATCTTACGTCGCGTCGTAGCTAAAATAATTATGTTTATATTTGTTTCCGTTTGCATGAAACGGAAAAAAATCTGTATCTGTCCTCTATGAGGGACAATAGTTAGCACATCGTTAGCAGTTCGCCATTCTAGTTCCGTGACTTTCTCTCTCACTATTAGAACATTTTTTAATTAATTTAATTAGTAACTAAAAACAGATTAATAATAATTTGGATTTTTGATATCATTCTTTTATAATATTATTCGTAGATGTACGTGTTAAAATATTTTGGATTAATAATGTTACCTTTTATTTTCGGCCATTTTTGGGGCACATTAAGATGGATCACGTGACGAATTACGTTTAACATATTCACTAGCTTTTACATCAATATCACCCACCATCTCTTTCTCACTTAAAACGGTAGGTACATTATTTTGTCAATCCATGTCACTTCGTACAAGTATTTCGAATATAAAAGCAACCATCCATCTTCGACAAAATTCTTTCGAACGTGAAAGTAAATTCAGTTAAAATCGATTCGGTAATTCGATAGATTAGACTCGAAATTCGCTCGGTTCATTTGTTCGTTCGATTTGTGAATGTAATGTTGAAAAATTCAATTGGCTCAATTTAATTTCGGACACGATTGTACAATATGTTTTCTGTTATATTCATTGGGCTGGAGTGGATCTTGTTTAATGAAAAAGGGTAATTTCGAATAAAGGGGAAGGCTGTCTTCCTCTTTATTTGGGTGTTCTTTTGTTGACAGAAACACTTGGAAGACTGTAGTACATCGAGTGATCAACACTTCATACTAGACACGACCTTCAGCAATGAAGATACCGACGAAGAAGAAGAAGTAATAAGGTAGATAGGCAATAAAGTGACCAGAATATCATACCAGCTTGCCATCAAATATCCATGTCGTTCTGCTTTTAAGAGTCTTGCTTTTTAAAAGTTGCAAAGGTTATTTAGATATGTCCAAGTTAACCAACCCGACCTGACCTTACTGAATCTATGTATAATGAGAAATAAGTATATTTTTTTTTGTATTTTTTTTATAATACAATATGGAGCATATTTCAAACCTTCGCTTTTAAAATTCTATCTGTTTATTCTGTAAATAGGAGTTTTAGGACTCATTTACATACTTTTTAAGGGACCAAAAGGAGGAGGTTGTCAATTCGTCTGTTTTTTTTTTGTATGTATGTCCGTCGATATCTTCGCCCGTTATGAACCGATTTCACTTAATCTTTTTTAGTTTGAAAGAGTAATCTACAGAGGTGGTCCCATTTCAGTTTAGTGAAGATCTGATGAAGACCTTCGAAGATAGACAATGGAACTCTTCAATGAATTACAGCAAATCACTCGCAATTGCTGTAATCTCATGTCTTCCCATAAGCTCAGTAGAACAGGATTGTAATTGTTTACATGACCTATACAATATATGTATATTACAATTAGAACAATAAAATTTAAAATAACAGATTATTATTATATATTATTCTTTTAAATTATATTTATTATTAATAAATATAAATTGTTCTTTTAAATTTATTTTATTATAAGCAAATTTTGATATTATTTTGAACTTTTTAGAGTTTAAGTATATTTTGGAAGACGGTTATTATAAAGTTATAATATTAAATGGAAAAAGAATACGGTCGTGAGCAGGATTCGAACCAGCGCCTCCCGGATAGATACTCCAGGCGCTCTGACCACTAAGCCATCTCGACCTCTGCTCACCACCGCGAATTCTTCTTCCATATTTTAACACGTCTTATGGCGACGTCATTGCAATCAATTCAGTACCCATACAAGTGACCGAACCGACACGACTAACTTTGCAGTTAATACAATGTCGTAAAGAATGCAATTACCTTAATAATTCAAGATATGTCTTTGAAAAAGCATTAACGCACGCTTAGCGAACTCGACGATGGCATACTCCGTCCTTCATTGATGACAATGAAGGACGGAGTATGCCATACCATCGGCGTACAAAGACCTGCTAGATTGCGGTCGGTATACGACCATTGAAGGTAATTAAAGATTAGCGTCACTCTGTAGATGGGCGACCTTCTTTTTTTTTAAATCAAAAATTGATCTATGTTGGCCACCAACTCGCCTGATGGTCAGCGACGGCGTGGCAGAGGATGGAGCACGTAGATCCAGAAGAAGTCTATTCACTCTAAGTATAGAAGATAGATTTGGGGAGAACGATAGTTGGGGAGTTGATGCAACTGCCCAGACCCGTCTCCCACAACGGTTGCACCGGACTACATCCCGAAACACGACTAGGGCGCTTCACGGCATGGCTTCGTCCGGTGGGTGGTAGCCAGCCGCGGCCGAAGCATCCCACCAGAGTTGTCTTGCCTGTTTTGCACCACCCAGGGGCCACGTGTAGGGATTCCATTTTAAGGATGCACTCCTACGGATGGAGGCAACTCAGCCCCCGAAATTATATATAATTTATAAGAAGTTGCTACTACCTCTTAACACGTGCACGGAGACAGCAGAGGCAGCGACATCCGCCAAAGAGCACGTGTAGTTACCAGAGTCGTTTCTATTGGCGTTGGCGATGTAGAGACGAGAGAGAGCACCATTGGATGTCGCTTCTGTCTTCACGCTGTGGACAAGAGAGAAGATTAAAAATGATGGTTTCAATGAGGCTGATGGGGGAGCAATTGTTTTCTGAGGTGAGAACAGTGGCTAAATTCACAGAAGAATAAAAATAAAACATAGCATCATACATAACATAGCATCACGCCTGTATTCCCTGAAGGGGTAGGCAGAGGTGTACACAATTGTACACCCACATTTCACCAATGCTGTTACTAAGTCCCATGTAATAGGTGGTGAGCCTATTGCCATCAACCGGGCACAATTCCAAACTCCGGGCTGCTACTGAGAATTTCCTAACAGAAAACTCAATAACACTTTGCCCGACCCGGGAATCGAACCCGGAACCTCCTGCTCAGCAGTCGCACTTGGGACCACTAGACCAACGAGGCAGTTGCTGCATTTAAAAAAATAAAACAGGAGTAAAAAATAAGCTTGCTCGAAGAGATTTCTAAATGGAATAAGCCCTTGTACTTTATATTCTTTGATCCTTTCCCACGTCTTTCACACGATGTTTTCCTTCATCGTTTGTCAGTGATTTAGATAAAATAAAAAAGTATTTATGATATTGAAGAAGTTGCATTGGTATATGCCAACTTTGAACCCACAACCTGTGGCCCGTAATCACACGCAAGCAAAAGTTTAGCCAAAATATAATTTGTGGACATTGTAGTTATTTCTTGTATATTATTTGTGTTATGTGCTAGATATGATTATATATATGTCAGAGATGGCAACACTGTTTTACATTATTGGTCTTGCAACACCGAGCGCTATGGGCGGTCGGCGACTACGGCGAGTGGAGGGAGGACGTTAGTCTCTTGCAAACCGCCGTGGTGGACGGACCTTCACACCCTGACTTATCTAGACCTCTGATTAAATGATATTTGAATACCTACATTGTACGATGTAATATGAAGTGACTCACTACTAATCCAAAGTAAATGTTCTCTCAGTGGCGGATGGCTTAATGTTGGTTTTATTTACTATCACCTTTAAAATCCTTTCACCTTCAACCTAAACGCCGTAAACGCCGGGGACGCCTAATGGATCTTTGTCTTTCGGTGAACGTAGCAGTTGTGGAACGTACTCCAGCATTTTTACCGTTCGTTCGGACAAGATAGGCCATATTCTCAGACGTAAATATAGCATTAAGACGGTCTACCGCCCACCCGGACAGCTAGGACAACTGCTACGTTCACCGAAAGACAAAGATCCATTAGGCGTCCCCGGCGTTTACATAATACCGTGCGACTGTGGCTCGAGTTACATCGGAGAAACTCGTCGCAATATCGCAACCAGGCTGAATGAACACATACGTAGTATGAAGAGTATGGAAGTCGGCAGTTGCAGAACACGCTTGCAGCACGGGCGCGGCTCATTTTATACGCTTCGATAAAGCATCCGTACTAGCGAGGGATAAATACTTCGTAGCGAAAAGTACGTGAAGCTATCGAATAAGCCGACGCCCGAACTTCAACAGAGACAGTGGTTGGACGTTGCCTGCTGCTTGGAAACCAGCTCTGAAGTCCACGTCATATAAAAGTAAGTGAAGCCTGGAGTGTGACACAATCAGCGCAGTATGCACCGGCATGAATAGTAAAGACAATATCTCGGACACGATGAGTGGTGGAAACACTCAAGCACAATCGGCGCGTGCGAAACGCTGCGCGGCGCGATGCAGCTTCAGTTTGACTCGCGACATCGCCGCGGGCTTAGCTCATGACTAAGGGCTCCGTTCGAGTTCGAAACTAGTCGGGCAATCCCGAAAAATGCACGTGAGTAGTAACCGGTGAACATTAATTGATATGAATTTGTCTCACGAAAGTTTTTATACAATATCAACATTTTACTAGTTACTAGTAAATCACTCATTCCGCTACTAGTACAGTCGCTTCGCAATACGTTTCTCAGCTTGGAGCAATTAAGAAGACAGACACAATCGATATTTGATTAAACGCGAACTTGGTCCGCTTGATTCAGATAGATGCCACTGTCAATCCACCTGATTGGAAGGACGAATGACTGACCTACTTTATATTGGGGCACACTTTTTTAGACCCACGCTTTACAAAGTTCTATAGACTCCGAACAACTGTTAATATAATTCTGTGTGCAAAAGTTTTGAAATGAATTATTGTTCACCGGTTACTACTAGCGTGAGTCAGTTTGACTGGCGACATCGACCCCGTTCGAGTTCGAAACTAGTCGTGCAATCCCGAAAAATGCACATGAGAAGGAACTGGGGAGCAATAATTGATATGAATATGTATATATCGTTTTTGCCTATTTTTCGGAATTAGTGAGAAACAGGTGGACAAGAAGGGCTCTTGGCTAAGTAAGAGCCGCACAGATCGATCGATCAAAGGTTGCTTGCTGTGGTCGGTCTGTGGATGGGTGACCATCATTTCATACCGAGATCCCTCCGTGCCTCGGAGAGCACGTTAAGCCGTCGGTCCTGGTTGTCAAATGAATATCTATGACAGCCGTTACGGGCTGAAAGTGTGACAATCAGTCGTAATATGAGGTATCATGTTGCCCAATAACTGGAATTTGGACGTCAGATAGGCAGTCGCTCCATGTAAAATACTAGTATTAAGCTACATCCGGTTTGACTGGAAGCCAAACCCAAAGGGAAAGGAAAAGGCAGATTTGTGTGGGAAACAGGCGATTGTATATACGTATGTATGATGTATTCCCGGAAACCACACAATGAGACCTTGGAAACATTAACTACGAAACTTCAAAACGCCCCGAACCACATAAACGAAGAATCGCATACATACATATACGTATGAAGGAGTTTGTTACTAAACACCATAGTTGAAGAATTTCACTTAAAGTTTTGCTTTTGTTATGGTAGGTACACTAATCTCGTTGCTTGACTTAACATTTTAATTAAGCCCGATAAGGGATAAGTACAGAAAGGGTAGTATGGTAACAACCTCTTTTGTTTTCATTTTCTGTCTCGCTCTGGTGTAGTTGGAAGCTAATTCGGTGTCAGCCATACAAGCCACTTAAAGGCTTTTGTCTCAACTTTTACATAATCGTTGCATAAGAACTTCATGCGGTGAGTAGTTTCCAAGATATACATATTTTTAATTTTTTATCTATAAGGACTTATTAATTGTATTGATGAAATGTGATTTTACAAGAGTAATCCTATTCGGAAATATAGGTATGATGCTATGGTATATGAAATCTGAATTGTTTTTTAATCATGCTTTGGTTGCCTATGTATATACACGTTGAAGTTTTAATGTCTTTTTTCCCGCATCAGAACGATTTGCCTTCAGTATTAGTATCAAATAAGTATAACTAAAAAAAAAACAATATTAAATCTCCAAAGCAATGAGAAACGCTATTAATTTACTATTAAGTAACGCAGGAGCAAACCGCACGCGAGGGGCAACGACCGTGCGGCCAGCCAGACCGTTCGCGCTGCGCGAAGTATTACTATTGATTCGAGGTCGGTTATGAGTTTTATTTTTAATAATTATTCTGCCATTTTCTATAATTAAATATACATATATATATACACATATATGTGTGAGTATGTAATTATAATAATGTTTATTTATTGTTCTACCAAGACAAAAACCTTTTCGCTGCGGGCAAACGACCATAAGAATTTTAGGGTTTATAAGGGGGTGAACGATAGTGTGACAGCTGGCAGAGGAGAATCATCATCATCCATCCCCCTGCCCTTATCCCAATTTATTTGGGGTCGGCGCAGCATACCTATATCTGACATGCTGCTAAAGTTTTGGCTATATCTTATTACCGGCCGCCTGCCTGACGTTAACCCTCTTTGGGAATGCTGTTGTTGGTGGTAACCGCCACTGATAAAGTCTACTTCTATCTATGCCATACCAATAGAATAGAAGAGAAAAACATATTGCGCCGACCACTAATAACTTAGGAACAGGGCAGGAAGATGAGACATAACTAACCAAGGCAATGTCAATTCAATTGACAATTGACATTGGAATTAGATAGGGATTGTAATGGATACCATGAAAAACCTTTAAAAGACAGCAATGATTTAAATACTGGTCCCTCATAGCCTTATTTATCTAGATAGAGATAAATGGAAGAGAGTAGGGATTAGACTCATAATAATACTGAGTTCAGCGGTCTCAAGGCGAAGAATAAAAAGGGTGTCGGAAATATTCAGAAATGTGGAATAAATCTTTGGTTTTCATTATTAAGTGTGTTTATTTAGGATAAGTCGCTGAAGCTTAGAATAAAGCTGGCCACACATGTATGTTTTACTGATTTGAATTCCGAATTCGTTTTTCTTTTTTATGTATCCGAATGTTCGGAACGGTCGACCACCACAAATGCTAAAATCGCTTGCATGTAATGCGCTAATTTAAAGGTAGGCCCATGTAAAGTCCCCCCCAGGGGTTCCACCTTGTTGTGGTGGGGGGGCTCTAGTAGCCGTGGCTTGGTCACCCACGGTGAAGCTAACGGAACCCGAGGAGGGCCGCTCCTCAGGGCTTTGCCTTCAAGCCCATGTTGGAGCGGCGCCGGCGTAGGTTGCGGGCCTTATGGGGGGTGTCGCAACCGAGGTGGGCTGCGGCGTCGTATGGGCGGCACCGCAGCTGAGGGATGGGGGCCGCGGTGGGAGAGGAGTGCCGGTATGTGGATGCGCCGCTCTCCCTACCTGCCGCGGCCTTGACGGGGCCGCCACCGTTGGATGGCGGACGCGGTGGGGCCGCAGGGGAAGAGGAGTGCCGGTATTGCGAGGCGCCGCTCTCCTTATCCTCTGCGGCCGTAGTGGCAGGCGGCGGGGCCACAGACCTGACCCGTCGCAGGGGACCTTGGGCGTCCAGACACGGGGTCGTCTGGCGCCCATTGCACATGGTCTCCGAGGTGGTTGCGGCACGCCATTAGTCTGGTGTGCCGTAGCGGGGGGGTGCAATACCCAACCCCGTGAGGGAGTCCGGCAACGGACGGCTGCGGGCGGGTTCGCGGTTGTGTGCGAGAGCGTTCCCGCGTCCCGCCCTCAAGCAGCTGAGGAGGTATACTGTGGAGTTTTAGTGGGTTCGAGTCCCACATAACCGCTCTGTCTCCCCGTGTCAGAGCGGTATGCGAGGGCATCTCTGCACATAAAAAAAAAAATTTAAAAAAAAGGCCCATGTAAAGTAAAAAAAGCCGGTCAAGGGATTTTGGTGCCAAAAAGGTACATACAACAACATGTTCGACTGTACGCATTTCATACAAATCTTCTTCATGTTCTGCACCTCTCGGATATATACTCCAGGCGCTTTGACCACTTAGCTATCTCAAAATTTGAATACGTCTTTTGGTAAGACAGTCCTCAAAACCGCCCACTCTTTACGCTTCCTAGTCCGTCACTGGAGAGAAAAGTGGCGCAACAAACTCCCCAGCTACACGTTTCTGATAATTTACAAATTAGTATAACTTGTAAGATAACACGTCATTAACACCTACAAAAGAAAATAACTACTATTTACCTAAACGAATTTTACTCAAACAGGAACTGGATCAGTGTTCAATGCCTTCTCTGTATGAGAAAAAAACCATTGCCAATGGAACAGTTAATTACCTATCTAAACTAATATTCTATAGATAAAAGATTTGATAGTTTGTTTATAATGGATAAACTGAAAAACTAGTTACTCATATTAAAAAGTTTCACATAAAGAAAGCTACATTATTAGCGAGCAACATAGGCTGTACTTTTTTTTTAATGGAGATCCTTCCAGAAATTGCATTAATCTAACCCAAGGTATCGAAAATTCGCCTACAGTAGTCATTAATTGACATGCGCTGCGAAAACTATTGATGAAACATAAAACATTGTACTATACGTTTGTAGTACTCATCATTGACCACAAAAAAGTCTATGAGACTATATGTCTAACTATTATAATTAGGGCACACATAACGCTTTTTGTTCAAATTAGTCAATCAAAACACGGGTAGAATTGAAAGATACATTACATACATTCATATCATGTATTGAATAGATTCAGGCGTTACTTTGCGGGAGTCCATTACATTGGATGCAAATAAATATAATATCTAGCTACTTCCACAATATTGAGGGTAGTCATGCATTACCTGTGCACCGCCAGCCCGCAAATATATGTACATACGCAAGCGGTGAAAATTGCGACTACCACCAACTACTCTACACGTGTTTCGCCCACCTACGGGACATCATCATCCTATCCCTCCTATTGTGGAAGTAGCTAGATATTGTATTTATTTGTATCCATTCATACCATAATATGAATCCTTACCAAACTAAATAGTTTCATAATCAAAATGATTTACATGTAAATGACCCTTTAAATTATTAAAATCGAACCTTTCGCTTAGAAGTTACAACAGGTATAAAATGCCAAAAGTAAGAAATTTGCCGCTGTGTGACCCAAAGTTAAATTTTTAGGCTGTGAACCTGAACTATGTTTCACCATAAAATTACAAGTCTAAATTGTACCCATGCGAAGCCGGGGCGGGTCGCTAGGACACCCATAAACATGCATATTATCCTCAATACTCCAAACCACATAACACAAAACGGCCCAAAGCCATTAAAACGTCTAAATAACTTCCCAAATTAATACAATAATACCTCTTTTCAATGTTAGAGACACTCAATATACGACAAACAATGAAAATATTGTTAGCAAAACTATTGTTCCCGCTCGCTTAACTTCCTCTAAGGTCCTTTCAAAACATATTTCAGTAGTCCGGGATCCTCCAGTGGCTTACTGAAAATCCCTACTTAGAGTGTTGTTATGAAACCGCCAAATTAATTATGTACATAAATCTTCTGGGTGTATTAAGTTTTTAAGTATATGCAGGCGTTCTTGTTTGGTTAGAATTTAGGTACGAAGTATGCGAAGACGTAGATTCATACTATCTGTATTCCAAAACTGTACCTATTTCGCGCATAAATCAATTTTTATTCCTAGTAGATCGCTAAGATAACACTAGCTTCGCTCTATGGAACCCAAAGAATTGCATAAACATAGGTAATATAGCATCACGCCTGTCTTCCCCGAAAGGGAGGCAGAGGTGTACATACGCAGTACACCCACATTTTACCAATGCTGGTATTAACACATGTAAGAAAACTAGAACACCTAAAACATGTACTCAATCGTGTGTTAAGACATGACAGAAACCTACGGGTGGTTTAAACTCTGACACTAGGTTGTTCATCAACCATGTGATAAAAAAAGCTGATCATCGACATGACAAAAGTCTTCAGAAATTCTTATAAAATTCTCGATTGCAAACCGAAGTTTGAAATTGTGCCCGCTAGATTGAAATAAGCAACACTCACTACCTACGTAGGACACAACAACGAAATTGTTAAAATATCGGTATACTAGACACCTCTGCTTACCCCTAGAGGAACAAGCGTGATGCTATGTAAAGCTAACAGCAGTCTCTTCCATCGATTTTCAAGGAGCATCTCTATTAGCATATCAGTTACTCCGCTAACACCGGTGAGTACCGTCTCCTCATTTTCTAGGGCAAACCTCTTTGTTTTAACAATCTATATTGAACTTGCGTCATGGGTACTTCTAATGTATGACTTAAACAAATTCTGTTGCCGTGCCATTTTTATATAGCAAAATGGTATAAGATATGCTTTATCATCTAAAAATTACTTAAAAAATTAGACGGTTACACAACGTGTTACAGAAGCCCGTAGTTATACTTTAGGGGGTCAATGTACTCATATATACAAAGAACTTTTACTAAAGAACAAACTTCGAAAACGCGAAAAAACATCAGCTGCTCCATAGAAACGTTCATACCTACTCGACCAAAATGTATGGAGAAGCAGGTTTTTTTGTCGCGCTTTCAAAGTTGGTTCAAAAGTAAAAGTTGTTCGTAAATGTAAGTACATTGACCTCTCAATGTATGACCACTGGATGTAGTAACACGTTGTATAAACAGCCGAATCCCCCCCCCCCCCCATGAGAGATTGAAAAAGGCGTGAGATTGTACAAATTATTGATCCTTGCGGAAATGGAACCTGCGACAGGAAACTGGTCTCATGGTCAGAAGTACGGCTGCTAAGCATGCGGTCCCGGTTCAATTCCCAGGTTGGGCAGTGTTAAAGGATTTTTCGATTCGAAAATTCTCAGTTACAGCCCTGGATTTGGAGGTGTACCTTGTTGGCTCACCACCTTTACATGGGACTTAATAACAGCATCGGCGAAATGTAGGTGAACTACATAAAGTACATCTCTGCCTTCCCCATACAGGCGTGATACTATGTTATGTTGCAAAAAGAACTCAAGAATTGTACCATATCTTTAAAAACCATTACAAACAACGATTTCCTTTTAATTAAAACCATTCTAAAATGCCACGACATAACGAAAAAGCCTTAATCATCAAATCGACAAGCTCCCTTCCTCGCTTAATTTGTAAAAGGGTCCAGAAATAGACCCTAAAGTAATTTTACAAACGCAAATCCGAAGGGAATCGATGTCAACAAGTCCGAAGTTTACTAATCAACGGTATCAGCGCCTTTAAATATGCGTAACAATCAAAATTTGTGGATAATACCGGCTTAGAAAATTTATTGGTACAATCCGTCCAATTAATAAGAAAACTTATTGAATAAAGTCCATAACAATGGATGCAAATATATACAATATCTAGCTACTTCCACAATATTGTGGGTAGTCATACAATTACCTGTGCCCCACGTGTTAGACCGTGCAGTGTCCACCACCGAGTCACTGCACACCGCACGGTCTAACAGCTCCTTATAACTCCCCGTGGGGGAAGAAACACGTGTGGAGTAGTTGGTGGTAGTTGCAATTTTTCATCGCTTGTGTATGTAGATAGTACATATATTTGCAGACTGTGCACAGGTAATTGCAGGATTACCCTCTATATTGTGGAAATATTGTATTTTTTTGCATCCAAGAAAACTTATTTATATCTTTTAAATCTTCTTTAAAGCGCTCGCACCCGTGAGTCAATGGGTAACTAACTTTTTGTCGAAGAGATGGACTTGAATTCCAAACTTTAAATGAACATGTTCTACAAAAGATCTAATTGTAATAGTTAGAATCACAACGTTTGACGGAGTCAGTCTGTAGATAGATTAGCTCTAAAAGAATTTGGTTCTGAGCGCCTCCGTGCTGCGGAGGACACGTTAAACCGTCGGTCTCGGCTTTTGTTGCCAAGTCAGAGACTTTTTATTTTGTTTTCGTGAAGTTTTCGCGCAAACGCACTATGTTGTTTGGGCACATCCCTGGAGAGACTGTAAGAAGGTCTCCCATGAGCCTCTCTGTGCACGGCGGCACGTGACCACTGTGTTAGGCACTGTGGTGGTTACTTCTTGAATGCCTCCTTCTCTGGGCGGGATCGGTCCTCTCACAAGCTAAGTCAGAGATGTACAGGTGGTTTGACCAACTCTAACAGTAAGTTCACACATTTTTTGCGCGCAAAAAAAAGAGTGTTAGTCTAATGTCTGCGTACACCTTTATAATTACAAACTCAATGTTAACTTAATAAATTTATGTTATTTGACTTTCCAAGTTTAACCTGTAGCTATCTAGCTAATTAAATATAACCCCACTAAATCAGGGAGATCGCTTGAAACAGAACAAATACACCAATTTTACACCCCATAAATTTTAGGAGGCTGTGAAATACGATGCCATTGATCTAAATTAAATATTTATTTGTTTTGAATGAAAGTATAACGGAAATATTTAATGGAATATGAAAATTTACTGGTATAGACTGGCTGAGCGTAAGATTCTGGATTCAATTCCCAGGTTGGGTAAAGTGTTATTGGGGTTTTCTGTTAAGACATTCTCTATGGAATTACACAATCAAAACAAATGCATTACAAATACTAAACATGAATGTAGGAATCGATAACGGTAGTATCATTCACATTTCGCACCTCTGCAATGCTAACAGTATTCTGATATGATCAGAAATCGGAATCGTATGCACAACTCTGTGAAAAGTTACTAAGGCAAATGGATACCTATTATGTACTTCGATGGAATGGTACATGAAGTCATAAATGAAAACAAAAAAAAAACTAAAAGGTAAATATGCCATATAAAGACTAGTTGATATATAAAAAATTAAAGTTATTATATTAAATGGAAAAAGACTTTTAGTTTTAGTTCACTAAGCATGCGTTAATGCTTTTCAAATATTTATCTTGAAATATAAAAAATTGTCACCCCTACCGAAAATCAAAGACAAAAGTTAGAGTGTGTTTACATAACTGCGTATTATCATCACCTTTCTGGGCCGCCCCGACCCTTGCTCGAGCAGGCCCGCGCCGAGCTAGTAGCTTTTAATTCGACCCTTAATAATAAGGAAACTGATCAGATCCAGCTAGTTCCTAGTTGTCCCCTCAGCAACGCCCTAAGCCGAGGCTCGTGTCCCGCAGGGGACGCCCTTAGTGCTGTGGTGCTTAGTTTGTAGTAATATAAAATATGCTTTGGCTGGAGGCATCAAACTGTCTCGCCATAGCTATTGTTCGGTTATGCAGATCAAACCCTAAACTAATTCCACATTATATTCAACAAACCAATAAACCTTGAGAATTAATCTTATTTGATAGGAAACCTACCTTTGTGCCTCTCTCTGTTAAACGGTGAACATTCCTAAAATGCTAAGTTAATTCTGGTAGCATTCCTGAGAGCATAGCTCTAACAATTATTGTATTTACGCAAGTTTAGTAGCTGACTTAGAGAATTGTCTGTGCTTGCTAGAGCGTTAAATGGTTAATATGAAAGGTAGCTTCGTTGTATTTTCAGTGAAAAGTTGCTTTATTCAGTAACAATAACTTAATTGCTTCACAAATATTAACAAATTTAATGCTTTTATAAAGTTTCTAATATTATGCTCTCTGCGTCCGTAGTTACTGACTTGTCATAGAATGATTACTTAACGGTTAAGGAAAAAATTAGAGATGAAACGTATATTCGTCTAACCGGTATCCTCTAGGCCTATCCAACCTAATTTTACTATCCGGACTGTCATGTGTGTATGTTAGTATCCCGCCAGATCTTGGATTTTCAATAAATTTCATAAAATCTAGTATCCGCTATCCGGCCAAACAGCTATCCGTTTTATCTCTAGAAAATATCGCGAGGAAACCAGTACACCTGAGATATTCTCTATGGTTTGTAAAACCATTTCAAAGCTTTACGGGTGGCTTAAACTCTGACACTAGGTTATTCGACAAAGTATGTTAAGCCGAAAAAAAAATCTGCGCGAAAATAGTCAATAGCCAGCTGCATATTCACCCTCAGCAGGACAGGTCCCAGTAAAAAATTATATAAATTAAAAATTAACTAATCTTTAAAAAAATCTTTTGGTATCGCAAGCCAAGAAGTTCCTCGTAGCTAGCTAGTAAGTAAGTAGAACTCACCTAACGCCCCCTCTCTTGGTGTCATAGTTGAGTAGTCTAGAGCCATGCTTCCAGTTCACCTGTCTGGTTGGCTGCGGCACTTCGCTGACCACACACCGCAGCTCAATGATGGACCCTTCTTTGTAGAACTTGTCTTGTAGTGGCCGCCCGCGCTCATCCACTATCTCTACTTTTGGCACTGTAAGAAAAAGGTTGGGTAAGTGTTTGAAAGTTGAATTTTGAAGTGAGTACCTATGTGTGTTATATTTTTGGCAGTTTGAAAGTTCGTGTGAAATGGATCAAGAAGTGTGCCTAAGTGCCTACCCCTTCGGGGAATACAGGTGTGATGCTATGTGTTTTTATGTATTCACGTCTTCTCTTCAATTTGGCCAGTCCTAAAAGAACAACGTGAAAAAAAAAAACATAATAATACGAATATTTACAGTAACTAGTATTTGAAATTTAAAAAGGATATCTTTAATATCAGGCTTATATAGATGATACGCCAAGGCAAAACAGTTATTTTACTTCAGTATTAACAGCAAAAGAAATTGTCCAAGAGCCCTAAATATTCTAACACTAACAATAATGTGGAACACACATTGCTATTAGCCACCCACTTAACTAATAAAAGCCAACTGCTACCAAAGAAGCTTGCAGATAAAAATAAAACTGCCAGTAATTATTAGGAGTATATTGCCACTACAAGCTGGAGAGTATATTATTCAATAAATAATAAAAATAAAATGTTTTTATTGTTTCTCATACATTAAAATATTGCAAAGTGGAAGCACTCCAGTAAGTTATACAATACTTGTGTTGGGGCTACTTCGCTCCTTCCCATAGTGATAACTTACAATGTTGAGACCAATTTAAACAGAAAGTAAAATAAAGTAAAAGAATACAAAACTTTATAAAGAGAATACAAAATAAAAAGAATACTAGCATATTTATGGTCAGCTACCGGTATCAGTATAGATATGTGTCATTGATTCAAAGAATGATGCGCTTATATATGTCTTAGCAATGATAGCCTAAAAGTGACTGACAAGTCAACGGCCACTGACTTTTAATCATGTGCGTAAATTATCACTATCGCTTTTGCGAAACGGTGGAGAAAAGCATTGTGAGGAAACCTGAGACATGTTTTCGGTACTGGATTGTTTATCAACCATACGAAGAAATCAACAGTGGCAGACCTGCCTGTCTGGAAAATATATGCGTGAGGCTATGCATTTCAATTTTTATTATTCAATTCCCAAATTTAAAGAACTTTTTTATATATAGGTACATGTGGGTGAGAATTGAAAGATATTAAAGAGTAAATTAAAAAATTAAGAAAGAAAAAAAATAACAATTTACATGAAGAATTTTCATCGCAGTCGGGGGACAGTACTGTGGAATATTTTCTTATAGGTCCCTCAACGGCTTCATTTATTCCGATTTGTTCTTAAATAACTGTTAGTGAAATACATCAATCCTCTAATGTTAGTTCAGTTGAACTACATAATTGTTTAGTTTTACAGTAAAAGTAACACCAATTAAACAAAATTTTGTTAAAGCTACATTTACAACATTACATTTACTTTCGTTTCAAGGTTACGGTTACATGTCATATACATAAGTAGCTGTGCCCCGCGGTTTCACCTGCGTTAATGCTCCGCTCCTACTAGTCATACCATGTTATATAGCCTATGTTACCCGGGGATAGTGTAGCTTCCTAACGGTGAAAGAATTTTTCTAATCGGCCCAGTCGTTTTTGAGTTTATTCGTTACATACGATTCTTTCCTCTTTATAATATTAGTGTAGATGTAGATAAATAGATGTCGAATTTAGAACCGATTAATTGCTATTTAAAAGCTACTTGTAAAGATGCCTAACTGATAGTTTAAAATACCCTAATAGTCGTTTCTAATAACCCTTTCGGCGGAGTTATTAGAAACGAAACTATTGATCCAATGACAAATTAATAGATTTCTTGGAACGTATGATTAATTATTAAAGGAACATTACGATAACAGCTCATGGTACTTACAAAGTAGGTACATTTTTTAATAAACTAGTACCAGTTTTGTTAAGTTAATACTTAAAAAACTGTTTCATAGAAACGTTTTAGTTCAAATTTCAAAGCTTTCTCAAACAAGACATTCTTAGCAAAAATACCTTGAGCCGTAATAAAAGAAAAAGGTATTAAAACGTTTAATTAAACAAGCTTAGAAGCATTTATAGTTTGAGTGTAACCTTATTTTGGTATTAGCTAAAACTGATATTGATCTAAAATACATGTACAAAATAACAATAATATCATCTACATAAATGCTATGATAATATTCTCTCAAATGGCACAACTACATATAAGATGGCGTAGTGTAAAACAATAAACAGAGTATTTAATCACTTCTCATAAATGTTGACAAGTATCTAAGACAATTAATCAGAAGAGTGAGCAGATCAAGCCTTTTTGGGTACAAACACTTGTATTTGATGAAAGTTAACTCCTAAGTCAAGCGAGTATTATATACGCGCGTGACTTAAGATTGAGATCTCTTTATCAATACCGTTTGTTAAAGCGATTTAATATATTATAATAGATTATTCTTGGTGAATGCAGCAGTAACACGACCTCATTGGCTGTATTAGAGGCACCTGTGTAGTTTTGGTCTGCAAACATCTTACACAGCAACCATAAAAAAGGAAAACATCGGCTACTAATACTGTTTTCAAATCATTATCATCATCATTAACATTCCTTCCGTCGTTCTTTACAACGACATGTACTCTTCCCAGAAAAGAGTGAAATTTGTCTCATCTATTGATTCTCGAAACCATCCAAAAATTATAACAGATGTTAGATATTTTATGTTTCATAAAATACGAAGTACATCGGTTATACAGAGAAATACTAAAAATAAACAATTTTGAAGACATATTTTTATACATATCGCTTCATCCGCAAACAGTATTCCCAGTAGGCTACATTAGTATTCCTATAGTGCCTGACACAAATAAATAACACAGTTTCTGTTTAAACGCACCAAAAATTGGTGAAAAGTAGCTGTGAGTGTGACGTATATTTTGCAAACAAATATGGCAGGCGCTGTGTGAATCGCAAACAGGACGGGAATATTGTAACAGAGTTGTTAATATTTAGGGGCAATTCCTGTACTAGTATGGAAGTTAAAGGCTGAATGTTTGCTAGCAAGTTAAGTGACCTGTACAAGAGTTTCACAAGACCTGTTTGCTAAATATAAATATGTTTAGATTTGATTTCAAAAATATTTTATTTTATTTTTCTCTTACCAAATATGGATTTACTTTTGGCCACTAACTCAATTGACAGTACGGGATGGTATGACCGAGGATAGAACACGTACATCCAGAAGTAATCTATTCACTCTAGCCTTGAATATGCTTAGATTGTATAACATTTCTCAGGAAACACAGAAGAATGCAGGGAGTTCGTTTCTTGGGCTGTACGTTTCATGAGCGTCGATTCAAATCGCTGCGTACGAATTCCACGAGGAATGAGTGGCCGTATGCGGCCCTTCTACTTGTCCAGTAGTAAAAGGGATGGAATCTTAGCTTTAAATACTTCTTAAAGCCTCCGCAGGGTAGCTAGAATCAGCTTTTTGGACTACAATTTTAGTAGTTTTTTGGACTAAATTTAGCGATGAAATGCTCTATTTCGTAATGTGGCTACCGTGTTCGAACACAGATTCACCAAAACGCGATGTGTCATCAATCATCATCATCATCAGCCCATAGCAGTCCACTATTGGACATAGGCCTCTCTATGTACACGCTACGGAGCTGCATGCATTAATCAAATTACTGATACCCTTTGCTAAAATTAGCAAGTCTGCGGAAGCTCGTATGGCTTTTGTAGATGATTTATGTGTTTAAATAATTACAGTTTTTATTCGACAATAAATAATTCTTTAAAAAAATGTAAGGCCTGCGATCCCAAGATTATGTTTATAAGTTGATCATTTCTCAATGTTTACTTCATACCAATTGTACCCGTAGACGGGCAGTAATTATACCAATCGCCTCTAGTTACTGATATTATAGATAAAACTTCATGGATACCTCCAAATATCACTATTCGGTAGAAAAATATTTATTCTTATTATCCTATTTAGACCTAAGTAAGGCGTCTAAGCCTGTGATCAGACTACATTATTAATACAAAATCCCAAAAATTCGGTCCTTGAGCAGAATCCATTAAATATGTGATTCACGTTGGTGGCCTACATGAAGGGCGTATGAATTGTAATCAGCTTTTATAGATACTCCACGTCAAGAATATAAAATATCCCGATACATTTTGCTTAAGGTTTTATTAAACAGATTTATTTTGGGTTTCGGAGTTGAAAAGAAAATCTTCGCACGCGTTTTCAGTTAGGTTGTGGATATACATTTGAGCTGACATTGTGGCAAGTAAGGTTGTTTGAATTTGTCAAGAAAGATTTGTGGGTTTTGTAAGAATGTTTACATATGTCGCAATTTTGAATCTAATCTTCAAGGTTAATTCAGTAGTTTCGGCGAAATTTGATGTTCTAAGTTCGAAATTATTACAATTCCTGAATATTTCAAAAATATAAAACTGCTCCCGTTATTTTAGTGATTGCAAGTGGCTGCTGAGCGGTCTTAAGTTCTACTTTCAGGTCGAGAAAAGTTATATTGGGATTTTTATTTTAGGAATTGGGACTGTGCCATGTTGATGGCAATAGTCTACTTATTGGGCTTCAGTAGCTGCATCAGTGAAATTTTTATATGGTTGTGCAACAATACAGCTCTGATTATCTCTTTAGCAATACAAGTATATATATATTGGGCTGGCGTGCCACCTATAGATACTTCACTGCTTCTTGATATGAAACCAAAATGTCTAGAGATTCGCTGGCAGGAACTAGCTTATATATTAATTATTTTTCACCCGTTTCTCACGTGCATTTTTGGCACTTGACTTGTTTGACTCGCGGCACTGCCGCGGACTCAGCTCATGACTAAGACCTCCGTTCGAGTTCCAAACTAGTCAGAAAATCCCGAAACATACCGATGAACAATAATTGATATAATGTGTCACGAGAGTTAATATACAAAAATAGCTTATCTCATGATCGTTAAATTAGCTGCCAAATTAATAATTTCCTGAGTTGCATTAAAACCTATGTAAAGGTTTTACTGGATAATAAAAAAGTTATAAACTGTAGGGGCTAGTTTGAAAAGTTAAAAACAGATACGACATGATAAAAATACTTACAATGAAAACTTTTATGGTGAAAGTGGGCTACATTTTATTTTCCTTCGTTCCCCCAAATAGCATTTTTGTCAACTCGGTTTAGGAAGTTTCGGATCAGATAGCAAAAATAAAAATGTTTTTGACAGTTCAATTTTCGTTCGCGTTCAAACAATTTTTAGCATCTTTGAATTTCATAATTCTCTGCGTCCAAAACGACAACTTCTGATTTGGATATTGCAATAATAACATCGAATTTGGCAACCGGTCCAACGTTGTAACAATGAAGAGCTTTGACCTAATTTCTTTCTTACTGCTTAAAACCTGATTCTTTTAAAATTTGTTCTAAAATCCGATCGGGTGTATCGTTGGTTGCAGATACCTCTTTAATTCCACTGTGGAATCTAGTGGTTTTTGAAATTAGCACAGAGTGGATATATCCTACAGTGGCATTATCTAAGTTCTTTCGAGCAATGACTGCCTTATCTTTTAATGTAACTTGTCAATTCATCATGATACTAACGTACACTACATTGTTTTTACACGACTGCCCAAAAAAAGGAATGTTATGTTTTTATTGTTCATTCCCTTACCCCAATTTCTTTGCAGTCAGCGCAGCATGTATTCATCAACCACTTTCTAATTGTTTTTGAAATTGCATGCTGCCAAAGTTTTGGCAATGTTTGTTGTTATTACCGGCCGACTGCCTGACGTCAACCCTCATTGGGAATGCTGTTGTTCGTGGTAACCGCCACCGATACGGTCTCCTTCTATCTAGCTATGTCACACCAAATGTTATCCATGCACCAGTTTCTGTTGTTATCCTACTATCACACTTCAATAACCGGGCCATGAATGTGTTTGGTATGAATGTCTATAATTATGTATGTTTGTGAATTTCTTTATTCCATCATAATTTCTAAACGCTTCAACCGATTTAGATGTATGGGGTATCATCGATAACATCCTTACAATATCCCGGGTAACGTAGGCTACTAAGATTTGAAAAAAAAATAGTGGCTATGGTATACAAAAAGGTGTGAATAAAAAAAAAACGCACATGGCGGGCGTGCTTTTTTTAATTTTTATCTTGTTACTTCTATTACATACGTTAACGGCAAACCGGCTACCTTGCCCAGCTGCTATCATGTTAACCAATGGGTTATAATTTTGCAATTATCTTCTCAAACCACAGCAAAATTTATTAATTTTGACCTTTCCAACCGGGCCAAATATAGGACGGCGAGATTCACCAATATTAGATTACCAGAGTCGAATTTGAACACGCGAACTTTTGATCGTTAGTCAAGAACTTCGAATTTCATTAGCGCTTCATTAGTGACTGTCTATAGAATACGTAGGGTAATAAGAAGGATCCCACTCATCATATCTGATATCAGAACTGTAATTATTAATTTGGAGAGAATTTTATTAAACATAACACAACATATCATCACGCCTCTATTCCCCGAAGGGGTAGGCAGAGGTGTACACAATTGTACACCCACATTTCACCAATGCTGTTATTAAGTCCCATGTAATAGGTGGTGAGCCTTTTGCCATCTACCGGGCACAATTCCAAACTCCGGGCTGCTACTGAGAATTTCCTTACAGAAAATCCCAATAACACTTTGCCCGACTTGGGAATCGAACCCAAGATCTCATGCTCAGCAGACGCGCTTGGGACCACTAGACCAACGAGGCAGTTAGTTAAATATAGTTAAGTAATAATTATACAATAATAAGCGAATTAGATGGACAAATAGTAATTAGTTTTTGGGGGTTGTTTTTTTTGGGGGTAGTCCAAGTTGAAACAACACTTTTAAGAGCTTCTGTTATTATTTAAATTTTAAAATTATTATTAATTTATATTACATGTTACTTATGCACTAAAAGTTTATACCATCCTCTAGTGCACTCAGTTCTCTAATAATCTCTCCTCTCTATCACTTCACTTGCACAATCACTTCACATTCACAAGATGGACCTATATGCAAAGTTAACAAACTGCATGGAAGACTTGTCGGCCACATTTACCTCACGGATGGACCAGTACGAAGAGGATTTGAAGAATGCTGGCAGTAATGAAACAGCCGTTCGCAGTTTCAAGAACATTCATATGGAGCGTTTGGTGGAGAATGCGGGCAATATAGACTGGTCTCCTGTTTACGACTGCGATGTGTTAGATACTAAAGTGTCGGCTTTTAACGAACTACTGTTGGAACTGTACGATGTACATGCTCCCATAAAGAAGGTGAGAGTAAAACATCTCCCTGCACCATGGCTGTCTGAAACGGTGAAACAAGCAATGTCGAGGAGGGATAATGCTAAGAGCCGATACAGAAATTCCCCTACGGATGAGAACTGGGCTCTTTACAAGAAGTTGCGGAATCGTTGCGGTCGTGTGTGTAGGGATGCTAAAAGGCGCCACATTCACAACTCTGTTCAAAATTTCAACACAGCGCAAGTATGGCAATTTCTTAAGTCTCTCGGTATTGGCAAACCCGCTCCTGAAGGTATCCCTGGGATGGACCTTAATGCAATTAATATGCACTTCTCAAAATCTCCAGTTAGTCTGGATGATAACATAAAATCTTCAACTCTAAAAAATCTCTCTGATCTTCCTTTGCCAATATGTACTTCATTCAGTTTTCACCAGGTTACAGAACGTGATATAAAGAAATCAATTTTATCAATTTCCACAAAAGCGGTGGGTGATGATGGCCTCCAACTCCAAATGCTTCTTCTCATCCTCGATGAACTTGCACCTGTAATTCTTCACATCATAAATTATTCCCTTGTGACAAGCTCATTTCCTTCTGCTTGGAAGAAGGCGCATGTCTTACCGCTCCCTAAAGCTTCTAATCCTACCTCCGTATCCCAGTTCCGTCCGATATCCATACTACCAATTCTGTCCAAACTCCTTGAGAGTGTTGTTAATAATCAACTGTCTTATTACCTTTCCTCTAATAGCCTACTTAGTCCCTATCAGTCTGGTTTCCGCCCTGGCCATAGTACAGTAACGGCACTCGTGAAAATAACGGACGACATCCGACTAGCCATGGAAAACAAGCTCCTCACAGTTCTTGTTTTGCTGGATTTTAGTAGTGCCTTTAATTCAGTTGATTTTGACATCCTCTTAGGAATCTTATCCTCTCTGAATGTATCTCCTTCTGTAATTTCTTGGTTCAATTCTTATCTTCGTGGTCGCTCGCAGTCGGTGCGCTCGGATGAGAACTTCTCTGACTGGTGTGATCTAGCTGTGGGTGTACCTCAGGGTGGCGTCTTGTCTCCTCTTCTTTTTTCTGTTTTTATCAATTCCATCACAAAAGTCTTAGCTTCACACTACCATCTCTACGCAGACGACTTGCAGCTTTATCGACATTTTAAAATTGGGGAGGCTTCCGAAGCAATTGCTGCCATCAATAATGATCTACAAAATATCTGTGACTGGGCAAAAGCTTTTGGTCTTTTGGTTAATCCGGC
Organism: Xylocampa areola; assembly: GCA_935421205.1. NCBI lineage: Eukaryota > Metazoa > Arthropoda > Insecta > Lepidoptera > Noctuidae > Xylocampa > Xylocampa areola. The sequence goes on from OW285223.1 coordinate 10,128,456, forward strand.
AAAATCTCAAGCTCTCATTATTGGTGGCAGGTACTTGTTCAATCACTTGGATCACCTGTCTCTCCCGCCAGTTATATACGATTCTGTTCCTATACCATACTCCAAAAGCGCTAAAGACCTGGGAGTTATCATAGATTGTAACTTGTCATGGAGTGTGCACATCGCAGCAGTAAGCCGGAGGGTCTATTGCTCATTTCACTCGCTAAAACGTCTTCAGAAGTTCCTGCCGATTCAAACTAAAATAACACTTGCCCAATCTCTTCTTCTACCACTTTTAGATTATGCTGATGTCTGTTTTCTTGACGCAACAGAAGAACTTGTCAACAAACTCGAACGTCTGCAGAATTTGTGCATCCGCTTCATATTCGGCCTTCGGAAATTTGATCATGTGTCAGAATTCCGGACTCGATTGAAGTGGCTGACTATTCGGCAGCGTCGAGATAGTCACATTCTTTCTTTTCTCTATTCTGTTCTTCACAACCCCAATTTCCCGAATTATCTCAAAGAACGCTTTGAGTATCTTGTCCCCAGAGGAAAACCATGTCGCTTAGTGTCTTCTCTTCTTCTCCGGACTACTCGTCACACTTCAAGTCGTTATGATGGATCATTCACTATACGTGCAGTGCGCCTCTGGAATTCTCTTCCACATTCTCTTCGTGACAGCCCTTCTTTGGATGTCTTTAAGAGAAGAGTCAGGGAGCATTTCCTTTCAGCATGAATAATAGGTATATTTGTATATATATATATATATATGTATATATTTATATATATATATGTAGTGTGTATCATATCATATATGTAGGTATATATTTAATAGGGTATTTATGTATGGTTTATAATTCTGCACTATTTCTAGTCTTTTATTCGTGTTGTACACTTGACTCTGTCCTCATATTTGCTTCTCTTCTCTCTATCACTCAAAGGTTTGCTGTCAGAAAACTCATTAATGGGTTAAGCTCGCCTTTGTACATCCTTTTTCATTTTCATTATTTGTATTGTGTATCGTGTGTACAATAAAGAATAATAATAATAATAGTAATAATATAATCATATTAATTATAGTTTAACGGTTATTACTCACGCGCATACTTCGGGATTGCCCGACTAGTTTCGAACTCGAACGGAGCTCTTATTCATGAGCTGAGCCCGCGGCGATGTCGCGAGTCAAACTGACCAGTTTGTCTAACGAAAGTTACTATACAAAAATATAATCATAGTATTTGTAATATAACATTTTGTAAATAATTAGTAAATTATAAATTTAATTTTAAATTTGAATAAGAATAAACGCCTGAGTACTGGCCTGCATTTGAACCTAATTTTTACATACATACATACAATCACGCCTCTTTCCCATTAGGGTAGGCAGAGACTATTGACTTACACTTGCTACGATTCTGATACAACTTTAATTTAATTAATTACACACAATAATTAATATGAATGTGTCTCACGAAAGTTTTAATTTAATTCATTATGATTTTTTGCTATTAGGCCGGTTAGTGGACTGTCATATTAGGATAACATCAGAACCTGGCGCATAGATAACATTTGCTATGGCATAGCTAGATAGAAGGAGACCGTATCGATGGCGGTTACCACGAACAACAGCATTCCCAAAGAAGGTTGACGTCAGGCAGGTGGCCGGTCATAAAACATAGCCAAAACTTTAGCAGCATAACAGATATAGGTATGCTGCGCCGACCCCAAATAAATTGGGATAAGGGCGGGGTGATGATGATGGTGATGTTTTTTTGCTATTGTCGATATACCTTCACTTCGGCGCGTTAGTGCATTATGAAAAAAAAAAAGTTTAAATCTATTACATAGTACTATTACAAGAACGGTCTTTAAATGAAATATGCGTAGCTATGCCTGCGACTGTGTTCCCGCGGGACTTGGGACAAATAGAACTTTATGTTTATAATCAAACCTGTCAGCCCTGCAAGACATTGAAATAGGACATTCACGAAAAAATTATATTAAAATACCTATTTCATACATACATAGCATCACGCCTGTATTCCCCGAAGGGGTAGGCAGAGGTGTACACAGCTGTACACCCACATTTCACCAATGCTGTTATTAAGTCCCATGTAATAGGTGGTGATAGGCTCACCATTCTGCATCACCATCTGCCATTAACCATTAGAATTTGATAACAGAATTTCCCAATACCACTTTGCCCGACCTGGGAATCGAACCCAAGACCTCATACTCAGCAGTCGCGCTTGGGACCACTAGACCAACAAGACAGCCTAAAGTGGTGGAGTTAGTATGCCTAAAATTACGTGAGACCTGCTATTTCGATGTAATAGGTTGTAAGTCTATTGCAACGTATTACATGGGACTTATTAACAGCATTGGTGAAATGTGGATGTACAACTGTGTACACCTCTGCCTACCCCTTCGGGGAATACAGGCGTGATGCTATGTTATGTTATAACTGTTTTGCACACCACTCTTTTGGTTAAGAAGGCGCCGGATATTTTCTATCCGGCTACTTCAGAGAAGAAATATCACTGTAAAAATATTAACTTATGTTTTACGAAGTAGCCAGAGACCTCATCCTTCGAAGTCACGGCTACCTATTCTAATCCCAGGCTAGTAATAGCAATTTCCCACTTTCTTTTCAAAACGACAATTGCTAACGAGAACCCGAGGTGGGTCGTTTAGGAGCGACTGTGTTTTCCGAGTCTTGGCGTTAGTTGCAAAGAGGATCGACAAGATAGGATCGGATGTGTCTCAATGGTAGATATGTGGGCTTAATAGTATTGAAAATGATCACTAGAAAGATGTTGGACAACTATTTTTGACAGACTTCAAAAAAGAAAGAGGTTCTCAATTCGACTGTATGTTTGATGCGATTATTCCGTCAATTATGAATTGATTTTGATGATCCTTTTTTTCTTTGGTAGGTTTTTTGGTTCTTCAGAAGTGGTTCCCTATACTTTGCCTCGAAATTGATTCAGCACTTTTTGAAAAAATCAACAAAAACAATATTGTTGTTATTGTTGATAAGTAGTTTTAGTCTTTCTTTTTTCTATAAAATAACTGTTTATAGTACTGGTCAAAAAAGAATAATTAAACAATAAAATAAAAGTAGCCCAAGTTATAGCATCAGATATCTTCGAGTAAGTCTTGTCAAAATTAGATCGACCGTCTTGGAGATTTTCCAGAATAAACAATCAGACAGAAAAACAGATAAATATAATTCAAGATAATTATGTCTTTGAAAAAGCATTAACGCATGCTTAGCGAACTCTAAAGTTACAATATTAAATGGAAAAAGAATACGGTCGTGAACAGGATTCGAACCTGCGCCTCCCGGATAGATACTTCAGGCGCTCTGACCACTAAGCCATCTCGACACCTGTCACATGAATTATTATTTTTTGTGTATATGTATGTATAGAGCCCGTGTACTTTGCCCTCTATAGCATGTTATTTGGACGCATAGCTTAGGAGATAATGGAAAATTATAATATTTTAACACATGCACGAACGAGCAGGGTGACGGCATCACCCTAGCCGCCCGATAAGAACTGAGCATTGTCGAGAAGAGACGAACTGTGAATTATTTTCTTTAGTAGTAAGTAGGTAATTATTATATAATTAAACGCGGGAGAAACCGCCGGGCACAGTTAGTTTAATAATATTAGCAAGATAAAATAACGAAATAATGTAGGTAGTGTATCTAAATCAACTACCTTTATCCTCGTACACAATAACGCTTGAGCTATTCCATCCTAATCTAAACCCGAAATCATAAAAGGGACCACTAAAAAGTAACTGAAGACTACCTGTATTACACAAGAAAATTCTCTGAGAAAATATCTTTTTCCATTACCCTAAGTTGACATAGACCTTTTTGAGCTTATCATTCAACCAATTTATTTTTACTATAAGAATAATGTTAGCATAATTTTAGTCTATATAATTGCGTATATTGTGGGGCTCGTGGCTCAGTAACTGCCGCACAGATCTAGGTTGCCGCAGTCGATTTGTGGATGGGTGACCACTATTTCATACTGAGACCCTCCGTGCCTCGGAGAGCACGTTAAATGACGGTGCGGTTGGCGCAGTGGTCGAGAGACCGGCTGCTGCGTCGCGTGTTGCAGTTTCGATTCCTGCACGGAACAAATATTTGTATGATCTACAGATAATTGTCCCGGGTCTGTGTGTATGTGCATGTGAGATTATATGTCTGTAAATGCACCCACGATACAGGAAGAAACTCCTAGTATGGGGCAAAGTATTTATAATAAAAACAAAAAGAAACGTTTCGGCTATCTCGGTTGTCAAATTCGGATCTGTTAGACAGTTGTTTTAGGCCTGAAAGTCTAACAACAAATCATACCACGAAATATCGTGTTACCCAGTAACTGGGTTGTAGAGATCAGATAGGCAGTCGCTCCATGTAAAATATTGGTATTGAGCTGCATCTGGTTTGACTGGAAGTCGATCCCAATGTAATTGGGAAAAGGCTAGGCGGATGATGGCATATCGTATACACATGTCTACAAGATATAGAAATGGAAAACACAAGTTTCTTTTTTGTAAAAGTCCCGTTTTATTAATTCCTAAAGTTTTAATTTAATCTGTTAAACTGAACCTGGTTTGACTGGAGGCCGACCCCAATGTAATCGGGAAAAAGCTTAGAATTTCATGCCTCTGACTACCCGTAACGGCTGTCATAGATCTTAATTTGTCGACCGGGACCGACAGCTTAACGTGTTCTCCGAGGCACGTAATGGTCTCGGTATCATAAGATCGTCACCCATCCACAGATCAACGGCGGCAAGCGCAGGGTAATCTCGAACGATTGATCTGTGCGGCTGTTACTTAGCCACGAGCCCCTCACGGCTGCAAAGTATACACTATAATACGTAACAGAATGCGTTTTAAAATCAGTTTTTATAATATATCATCATGTTTGTATTTAACTAAGTGTTCGGCTGGAGTGTATTTTATTACCCCCACATTTCTCAAATGTTGTTATTAAGTTCCATGTATACCCCGGACATAATTACGAACTCTGAGCTGGTACTGAGAATTTTCATAGGCATCCCAGGCCTCGAACCCAGGACTACATGTTCGGCAGGCGTGCTAGTGTTCAAAGGGAAAACTTCACCAAAGAAAATATCCCCAATAAATAGCGATTTCTAGGCCTTCCCCGACCACCTATATAAGTAATATATAAGGTACGTAAGACAGAGATCAAATATTCCTTCTAGAAATTAAGAACAGGCTTTGTGTCGTTGAAATCCTGCAAAATTCAGGTCAAAAATAGGTAACAGAAATCCTTGAACTCTCTGCCTTAAAATCTTATTGAAGAAATGGTTATAACAACGGCGTAGGTAACAAATGGAGGCCTCATATACAAATGCTCTAAATCATCGGTTTATGAGGAGCGGGGGGATGAAAAATATTGTCTGAGGATAGATAACTTGTCTGTGTCTGTGTCTTGTTGTCTGTGAACAGTTTTCATTCAGAAATATTGGTTTTGATAAATACCTACTTGGTCGAAATCAAAACTAGTACATTTATCATTTTTCTTTATTCGATGAATCAAAATTGATGGATAAAATAATTTTTTTGTAAACCGATATCACTGAGATTATAAGGCCAATTTGAGCTATTATTTTCCAATTGTAAGCACTGACTTTGAAATCAGTTTTTTTTTTTTTAGATAATGTGTGTTTGCTAATATTAATTTTATAAGTTTTACAAGTTGAGTTTTACATGATTTAATTCCTTTTACTATTTTCTTATAACACACAAAAAGGTGCAGGTGCCAATTACCATGTAAAAATTCCATCGAATCATTTTATTGTTCCTATATCCTAAGAATCGAAAAAATTAGGAAACAGTAGCCGAAACAGTAGTCGAGTTCAATACTCACACTGCACATTATTCCTCCATTCGCTTGTGCCTCCGTGCCTAGTCTCCGTTGACATTGGAACGTGTAATTGAACCGGAGTAAGGGATTATCTTGAGAAGACTCCGTATCAATTCCAATGTACTTTGAAAGATTGTCTTTGAAAATGTTTCAGAGTAACGTTCGTATTTGCATTGTATGTCGGGGTAGAAATAGTGATTCGAATAAAATGGGATGTATTGTATGCTTTTAGATTATGTTGGATTTTAAGTTCAACGGGATATCTTGAACTCTTGTTACGTCAATTTATACATACATAACTGAACCTAGCCAGCCCGTATTGATATACGGGACATCTGTATAAGATGATGCTCTTGCCCTACGGTGGGTGATCCCACCGTAGGGCAAGAGCATCATCTTATACAGAGCACGCACGAGTACTGACCACCATGCTAGCTTACTGCGGGTTGGCGATTTCAAACCATGAAGTCTAGGATTCTTCATGATTCTCCCGCTCAGTAGTCACTCTTGCAACCACTAGACCAAAGAGGCAGTTGGCAATGCCTCAGCACAAATGGAACAAAATGGCGAAACCAAAAATGAGATGCGCTCCCCGGATTCTTCTCCCATTTTGATACGTCTTATGGTAACGTTATCGTCATCAATGTGGTAGAAGAATTGGGAATCGTGAGCGGAGGACGAGACTTAGTTAGTAGAGCGCCCGGTTCATCCGGAGGACGCAGGTTCAAATTAAGTTCGTATCTTTTTCCGGATAAAATTATAATTGTAGAATTCACTAAGCATGCGTTAATGTGTTTGAATAATAGTTTGTGCGTTGGAAATATTGTTAATACATTAAAAGGCTTGCTTTTTGAAAACTATAAAATTCTATTAATTATTGTTTAACGGTTATTACTCACGTGCATTCTTCGGGATTGCCCGACTAGTTTGACTCGTGACATCGCCGCGGGCTCAGCTCATGAATAAGGGCTCCGTTCGAGTTCGGAACTAGTCGGGCAATCCCGAAGAATGCACGTGAGTAATAACCGTTAAACAATAATTAATATAAACGTGTCTCACGAAAGTTATTATACAAAAATATAAAATTTTAGTCAATTTATTCTAAAAATGTAGAAAAATACAAGATGGACAACCTCATCATCGACCGTTTCATCATATATTATGAAAACAAAAAGCGTTGCCATTTTCTGATATTTTTATACCTAATAGCTACACAAAACCGACCGACTTTTGGCTTGTGTATGAAAATAAAAATATCCATATTTTATACACACAAAAATCATATGAGGTCATAATCATGATGTACGTAATTTTCTGATATTTTTATTGTACACGTAAAAATTTGTAGTATTTTTTGTGTGAAAAAAAAACGTATTTTAGAATAACATTTTACTGTACCTCCATACAATAACCATGTTTGTTATGAACAAAAAGAGGGAAGAAGGTAGGTTTTTATAGTTTTAGACATATAATCCATCGTTATTCAGAATGTTCTATGAATATCTGTGATTGGATAGTGCGTGTGACGTGTATGTGACGTATGTGAAGTTTGATTGGTGGAATTGGCTCGACATATAGCAAAATAAACTAAACCTTATTACTAAGGTAAAAAAATCGAAGTCGAAACGAATTGACAAACCATATAAAAAATGGCATTTTCCGATTTTATAACACACAATATCGTACCAACTACGTTTTTGTGCGAAAATATATAATCATAAATAAAAAAAAACATTTGTTATAGGTACAGACAACACATGTAAGTACATAATCATAAAAATATCTCAAAATCTAACTCGAAAAACTTTGTATCGTACCAATATACCGCTAACACGTTCACTAGCTACAGCTGTATGTAATACTTTAAATATTCATTGTTTTTCATATTTTCTATGCATGAGAATGTTGCCACAGCTTACGAGTCACGTCTCCACTGATATATTTACTCTTTGCTGGTTACGTTAGCAAATATCCTTAGATATGATATACGATCTGAACGTGAAATGTGTCTGCGTTGAACGGAGCGTAGCTGTAAAAATTAATGGGATTATGCTGTTATAGCGTCAGTATTGTTTTTTGAGAGATAAATGTCGTAATTTAATGTTATTATTTATATTTGCACTTTGTAAGGGTTTATGTATATTTAATATAAATTATTAATGGTCGCCAGGGGTCGAAATTCGACCGGTTTGGGAGACGCAGATGCAGCTCTTGATAACGAACGTATTTTTCTTTCAATAAAAAATTACAAAGTTATTATATATTTTAGTGACAAAATACTTTATAGTTTGCATGCTATAATACGCTAAAAGATTCAAATGAAAAAAAAAACACCATTCGGCTCAGCCACGTACAGAATAATACGTTGTAACAATAAAAATCTATTGTGTCTGCTAATGACCGACGCAACAGCTTAAAGAACAAAAAAGTTCAAAAATTTGTTTTACAAAAAATAAAAGTCGCCAATAAATGAAAAGTCTACATAAACACTAAAAAGTGCAAAATAATATCAAAAGTTGCTTATAATAAAATAAATTTATAAGAACGATACACAATAATAATCGATTTTTTGGAGTCGGTGCCTGTACTGGGAGAGGGTTATTGTTTTCCTCTTGTTTGTCAACCGGCGTTTACTTTTTATCTTGCGGCGTTTTTTTATGTTCTGTGAAAGTATCTACATAGTTGTAGATCCAATATACATCAGGCACCAACTCCAAAAATAACAGATTATTATTATACATTGTTCCTCCTTTTTGAAGTCGGTTAAAAATATTGAATTTTCTTCCATCTCATATCTTCTTCCGTGCTTACTCCATTAAAGCAGACTCAATATTGTTTGCCCAACAATTTATTGTGCTTTAAAAATACAAATTTTCCTTCGCAAACTGTTTTCCGATTTTACCGACGGCATTATGTTTACTTGGGCCCGCATTTACATAAACGATGGGAATGTTCACGTGGAGTTGTGTGATTGTGGTTTAAGAGAAATTTAATCATTCGGTAGATGGGGGTACATACACATTTAGTTTCTAACCAAATAAGAGATTCAAGCGTAAAAAACGTATGATATTAATTTTATCAATCAAGTGCAAGTAAATTTTGAAATATACTACTAACAGCTGTCCCAGTGATTTCGTTTGCGCGGGACTCAATATATACAAGCTGTTGATGATATATCGATAGAGCAAATGAGCAAAAAAAAAAACATCTTAATCTGCCTAGCCTTTTCCCAATTATATTGGGGTCATCGTGGTATATCTGGTTTTCAGATTTTCAGGCCTCTGATTACCCGTGACGGTTATCATAGATCTTAATTTGACAACCGGGACCGACTGCTGAACGTGCTCTCCGATGCACGGAGGGGTCTCGGTATGAAATGACGGTCACCCATCCACAGACCGACTGCGGCAAGCGCAGTTTAACCTCGATCAATCAATTTATGCGGCTGTTACTTAGTCACGAGCCCCTCTCCGTTTTTTAACACGCTTTTATTAGCTTCACCTGTAACTAACTATGTAAGAAAATCTTGGACGTTAAATTTGACCCACTTTCCGGTTTTCGATTGAGCTGAAATTTTGCATACACGTTTAGTTTGGATGACAATGCATGGTGAGCTAAGTGACGTCATTCTAAATCCAATATGGCGGACTCCCAAAGATGGCGGACTAGTAATTTTTTATGCACTCCCGCGATATGCGCATCAAATGAGTTTTTGTGTACGATACCCACTATATTACGATTCTATAGTTACTAGCCTATGTTATCTGAGACAATGGGAAGATCAAGAACGATACCCCATACATCGAAATCTGTTTAGGTGTTAAGTAGTTATGGTGGAATAAAGAAACTCGTAAACGTGTAAAGAACCAAGCGTCTTTCTGTGTGTGTGTGCTACAAATAAAATACAGATTGTCCGCTTCACTGTGTCCGGTGTCAGCAACCCAGACTTCTTCTTTCACGTAAGTTCTCCAATGACTAGCAAACCCAAACTTTTCTAAGACAACGATCACTAATCTATCTTCGAAGCATCAATCATTATCTATCATAGCAGTGATTTAAAAGGAGACTTAACTTGACAATGAAGTTTTACTGAACGCAAATATAATAAAAAAAAATGTGTCAAGGCCACTAAGCATAAATAAAACCACCAGCTTTCAAATAAAATTCAACCCATCCAAGTAATACCTAGGGTTTACATAAACAGTTGACAGACGGTTGGTCGTTTTTCACTTTAGAGTTGCTTCGTAAGCACTGCTATATATCATGGAAATGATAAATAATACCAGTGTAGACTGGAATGAGGAGAAGGAGTGAGGAGAGAGACTTTGAGTGTGCTCAAACCGCCGCGATGAAATACCTACTTCCTCACCCAGCAGCCTTCCTAGATTGTAATTGGTACAAGTGCTACCTATTTAATATTTATGTGCGTACTGCCTCGTTTGTCTAGTGGTCGCAAGCGCGGTTGCTGAGTCAGGCTGGCCAGCCCAGGTCGGGCAAGGTGTTATTGAATTTTTCTGTTTGGAAATTCTCAGTAGCAGCCCGGAGTCAGGAAGTTGGTGATGTGACCGACGGCTTTACGTGCTCTCCGAACCACGGGGGGCACGTAAAGCCGTCGGTCCTACGCCTGATCTCGCTCTGGTCGTGTCGGATTTCCGTCGCATCGGAATATGAGAGTGAAGCAAGAGGGCACCTGTGTTTGCGCATACATTTGTGCACTATAATATCTCCTGCGTCCTTGGCTAATCTCCGTGGAGATAGGTCGCCGTGACCGAAATACGGTCGGAAGGAGTGTTTTTTTTTTTATTTATCTAAGTATTAGATTAAAAAACGTGTAGTAAAAAGACCCCGACGTGATATGTTTGCATTTTATACCCAAAATTATCAAGCATTGCAGTTACCTCATTTTTACTCCAAACATTGGGAGCATTTCCCTGTGGAAGGATTGGCAAGAAGCTCTGCTAGCCTACATTCTAGATAATCCCTCCCTCTCTCTCCCCTTCGTTTCCAGTTTTCCTCTTTCAAACTACACAAGTTATAATGTCAATGACCTCTGTGTTCCAGGTGCCGAAAGGCAAAACCACTTCCATCAGCTAATCCATCTGCCTTTTTGTCTAACTGTCCCATAAAAATAACCTTTCCTAAAGTCACAAGTGATAAACTTTAGTATCCATGAACAGACTAACTTAGTTACAGAACTAAATTAACTTAACTACCTTACGGCTGCTGTTCAAATAATTGGAGTAATGATATTACGTTGTTATGACTCTCGATGAATAAAGGTTGCTTATTCAGTTCTATTATAGCCTTATAAGTCTTTATTTTATTATTTAAGATAAGCTCAAAACAAACAAATGAAAGGTAGTGAAAAAACGAATTGCCACCCAACTGGGACCTGGGGTGTCAGGTATTAGACAAAGCGCTGCATTATGTATATGCTGTTTAACAACACATTTAACGCATTTATAGTGATTGTATTTTAATGAAATAACAAACAATGTGTGCGCTTGTACGCTTGCTACGTAGTGCCACCCAGGTGGGATTAGAGATAATAACGGTTGAAAGGTAAAGGGATCTAACCGACAGTTTCGTGAAATATAAAATATATTCTAAATTCCCTTTGTGAAGGTTCATTTTCTTAGAGTACGACAATGTTGCTTGAAACAAATAGTCACTCAAATTTAATAAATAAATGTTAATAGAATTTTTATTTCGGATAATACATGACCTATAGTGTCAGTAATACATTTTCTTACACCTAGGGAGTATGTTAGTAAAATATAACTAGACATATGAGCTACATTATTTAGAAAATAATATTTTCCTTAAGCATCTTGTAGGCACGTGTGTGTACCCATAAAACGGATTTTAAAATTTTCCAATAAAGGTTGTTAATATACCGTTGGCGCTTCCACGCGTTCTGCTTAGCTCTTTTTCGAATGATGGCATAAAAATCATCGACTTGAGCCTCAGCAAACATCAGAGATGCGTTGCAAAATCGCGGAAGACCTATCAGCATCCTAAAACCGTTATGGTGTTGAATGCATTATTCTCACATTACCTTATTTATTGTTATACCAATTTATTTTAAAAGAGTGTCTATGGATTATAATAAAACAACTTTTAACCGGATTAATCGCGTGTATTATTGGTTTTTTGTTTTTCCTGACGTTTCGAACACTTTGCAGCGTTCGTGGTCGCAGGAGGACTAAGGTGTCAGGTGTCTCAACAGTTTATTTAAAATTATTTCAGTCTACCGTACATATAATTGATAAATTCATAAAATTATTTTTGTCTCTGATACATGTTTAAAACTAAATCGCGACGGTATTTCCTAAGACTATCCCTGAGAAGAAATACCGAAACAAACTCAGGGGTCACAGTCGTTTTAAATTTAGAGATACAATTTTAAAATTTTATCGAATTATAAACTAAAAGGTGTTCCGATGCACGCAGTAATCGCTCACAGTATCTTGATTTTTCTTGTGACTTGACTTTGTTTGGGACTTGATTATTTTCAGTACAGGGTTCCAAACAGGTGGTAATTGCCAACCATCTTCTCTATTGAAATTTGGGTGTTTTTTAATTTCAATAGCCTCGCGGAGCATTCTCGGTATATATCGGTTTTCTTTCGCGAGGATTTGGGGTTGGTCAAAACGTAGAAAATGGTTGGGTTTGTCTGTTGTATGTTCACAGACTGCAGATTTTGTTGAGCGTCTATTCTTGACGTCAGCTATGTGTTCTTTCAACCTGGTGCCAATGCTACGCTTCTGCATTGGCACCAGGTTAAAAAACCCAACCAGGCAAAATCTGCAGTCTGTGAACATACAACAGACAAACCCAACCATTTTCTACGTTTTGACCAACCCCAAATCCTCGCGAAAGAAAACCGATATATACCGAGAATGCTCCGCGAGGCTATTGAAATTAAAAAACACCCAAATTTCAATAGAGAAGATGGTTGGCAATTACCACCTGTTTGGAACCCTGTACTGAAAATAATCAAGTCCCAAACAAAGTCAAGTCACAAGAAAAATCAAGATACTGTGAGCGATTACTGCGTGCATCGGAACACCTTTTAGTTTATAATTCGATAAAATTTTAAAATTGTATCTCTAAATTTAAAACGACTGTGACCCCTGAGTTTGTTTCGGTATTTCTTCTCAGGGATAGTCTTAGGAAATACCGTCGCGATTTAGTTTTAAACATGTATCAGAGACAAAAATAATTTTATGAATTTATCAATTATATGTACGGTAGACTGAAATAATTTTAAATAAACTGTTGAGACACCTGACACCTTAGTCCTCCTGCGACCACGAACGCTGCAAAGTGTTCGAAACGTCAGGAAAAACAAAAAACCAATAATACACGCGATTAATCCGGTTAAAAGTTGTTTTATTATAATGTGTAGTGATCGCGCAAACCTAAGATATTACTAGTGTCTATGGAATTTCCTGCCGGCTCTTCTCCATATGGTTAACGCCTTGGAACCGTGCACATAGTTTTTATCATGTCATAAGTGTCTTTAATATGGTCTATTTGAAATAAAAATATTTGAATTTTAAATTTGAATTTGAATGCGGATAGCGTTGTAAGCCTTTTGCGTATACCTCAACCACAGGCTGCACGTGTAGAAAGTTTGGGAGTAGGCTTTAAAAAGAATTTTTTTTCTCCTTTACTGCAGCGTGCAAACCTGCGGGCTAGCATATTGCATCGGACCGACAACGCTCTTCGCTCCCTGTCTATATCTGCATCATCATATAAGTGTTCCGTGATAACATGACCCAAATACTTAAATTCTGTAACACGCTGCAGAGGTATTCTATCTAGAGCAGGGTTTCTCAAACTTATGGATCCACGAACCCCTGTTAATGATACAAAAACAATGGCAAACCCCTTTAAAAATTAAATATGGTATTCTATATATTTTCGCCTCCATACGCGCTTGCTAACTTACCAGCCGCCACTACTTTAATCTTGTTGCGAACCCCTACCATCACATGGCGAACCCATAAGTTCGCGTATCCCACTTTGAGAAACCATGATCTAGAGTAACTATTACCATTTGTTTATTTCCTATATTTTCTTCCTTAAAGTGCACTTTGCTACTTAACACAGTTTGTTATTTACTCATCGCGCCGTAACGTGCTAGCCAACTAGGACAGCGCCTAAGAGCCCGGGTACATTAGCAAACGCATCGTATTTGCCGCTTCTTTGACGAGCGAAGTAGTTTCTGCTACATTTAAGAAACTTATCTTCTGACTTTAGTATTTAATTACTAAGTTACCTATATAAAAGTAAATATAAGACACAATATATATATGTCAAAAATTATGTTTTATTTTCACGCTGTCTACATTTCTTCTTTTAAATTCTCCTCTCGCTGGTATGTTGGAAGAGATTCCATAAAGAAGCAGTACCTTTTTACATTACAATAAAAACACACATTATTTTACTTTTGTGTGTAAATGATAATAATAATCTTTATTATGAACTCCTTACACAATCCACAATGCTTTAAATTCCTGAACACTTAAGTAATACAAAAAAAAAAACAGTAAATAAATAAATGTTCAAACCATATTTGACACTAAAACAACTTGAGCCATTTCTTACCAACTAGCTCTAACCGCACAGTTTTAATAGTAGAAATAATAAGACACGAATATCTACTCGAGACGTATGCACCTTATTGCTGGAAAATCGAACTATGATCGCCAGATATATTAGACACAAATTCGGCAACAGCCCTTAAGCCCAGTACACACTAGCTACCACACACCAAAGTTCCAACAATTACGCTCACAGTTATCAAGTAAATCGCTCCCGTGGCTATTCAAACACAATACAATAACTATTTTGGCAACAAATTAAGAGCTATTAACGTATATGTCAACCACAACTAATAGTTAGACCTGTCTGACTAGACAGACTATTTGTATTTAATGCTATGCAAATAGCAATTCAGAAGTTAATATATTCAGGTCTTTAATAGGGAAATCTACTTTAACTTACGCTGTTGGCGTCTGTTTAAGATTACCCACAGCTTAAAGCAGAGCGATGACCGTTTCGTTTATCACAACCGATCCGTAATACATCTTTCTTTCGTATAAACTTGTAAAATCATTACAATTTAATTTCTGGGCCTATTTCCAAAAAACAGCGACGCGGAGGAATACTGCCCGAGTAAGTTAACTTTATTTTATTTTAGGATTAGTATAGTATTTGTTTTATAGGTGTGCAGTGTTTAGTTCGTACATAACTTTATTTAAATATTAATCATGTTTGTATATAATATTATTGTTAATCATTTTATTTTAAGTTTATATACCTATGCGTTTTGTTGTATTGCAAAAAACCTCTCCGTAATTAGTTTAGTGTTGGCTGGCTTGACTGGTTGCACTCATTGGTTACCATAGTGTAGTTTCTAGTCGATTATTATAGTGAGATTATTTTCATCAACTGGGAACTATTCCACACTGTAAGCTGCTACTGGGTGCTTACTACCAGAAAAAAATATTATTATTCACGTGCATAATTTTGGTATTGCCTAGCTTTAACTTGAACGGAGCCCTTTGTCACGAGCATGGCCCGCAGCTATGTCACGAGTCAAACTGTTCAATGTGGCGATGTCATGAGTTTGATTCGCGACATCAGCCGCGCGATCGCGCACGTGATTAGTAACCGGTGAACAATAATTGATAAAGAACGATGTTCCCTAAATACAAAATAAACATCAAACACTTACCGACTACAGCCAGATGTACTCTTCTTACTAACGGAGGATGAGTAGAAATCTGACACTCGTAGAACCCCTCATCTCTTTCACTGACGTACTGGATCAGGAGTCGCCAATCATTGGGCTGTTCGAAGGCCAAGGAATAGCGGGAGTCAGCTGAGTATGTGTGGCGACCGAAGGAAAGGAGGTGGAGTTCTTCACCCCGACGACGCACCCAGGATATCTGGAAATGAATTTAAAGGTAATTTGGTTCCTAAAATTAGCACACCAGCTTCACCACTAAAAGTATTTCTATCAAATCATCTTCTTTCATTTTCGGTTCCAGCTGTTCTCGATAACTATAATATACAGGTTGGTGATCTGTAATCGTGCCATATTGAAGGAGGTGACTTTACCGATGACGCTGAACATGAATCAATAAAAAAACCCAAAAGAAAAAAAAACAAACAAAATTGCCCCAGTGCGTACGCGTGAAGAAAAGTACCTCAATAATGGGTATGGACATTCGCCGTCCTTTCACAATGCCAACAACTAATTCTTGTATGGGATTTATCTTAAAAAATCCGCTAATGTTTCGAAGTGATGATTTGGCTATTTAATAACCGAAGAATTTTTAAAATAATTTTACATGGCATATTTTTTTATCATTTGCTTTATAAATATTGCATGAGTAGCAGTCATGAAGTAAAATCAGAGACTTACGGGTAATATCAAGAAAATCTGATGCTCCAACCATACCAGAGAATTAAAAAACAAGTACAATTAGTCAATCCAAGAAGATAAATTTTCAGCTTAGAGTGATATTTTCAAAAGGCGGGCAGCTAATCTTATAAAAAAAAATAGAATTACCACATTAAACTGTGCGAGTTACATTACAGAATTAAATTTTCACTCACCTCAACTAAATTAGTGAGCGAAATTGAATAATTTTAAAAGCTATTGTTGTTATAAAAGCAGAAAAGTTAAATAAGAAAAATAATCCATTTTGTAGTTTATAATATAATCATTTTAATGCATAAAATGAGAAGCATTAACAAAATAACACTTTCAGTAGTCTATTTATACCGAATACCGAAGCAGAAACGATACTTATCTTTCTCCCTTGGAGTGTGAAATAAGTTTTTATTATGTTTTTCTCGATAATAGTCTTGTGAGCAAAAGAGTTTTTATCTACAAACGACCCTATATTTATGATACCATTGTTGGCATGATAAATCCAACATGTTCCAATTTGGGTCCTAATTTTGTTATTATTAACAAGTTCTGTCGAAATGATGTCAGTTTAACCTTGGAGATAATTAATTTACAGCCACTCAAATCTTCTCAAACTCTGTTGGCTTTGTCGTTATAAGCTAATCTGGTGCCAGTCCCTTGAGGTTGGGTTAATGTGAATTATTCAGGCACCCGGAGGCTGCTTAGTTGGTTTAGTAACTACTATCTACCCCATACTGGATTGTGTCATCCAAAATTGGGAGTCGGTTGAAACCACGCATCATGAGATGAAAAATTGTTAACCTACTAGAAATTGCAGCAGGCCAAAATCACTTCAATTTGTACATCAGACCTGTCAAGATGTCTTACACGTGCAACGAACGTTTAATGTTCATAAGAAAACTGTTTCGGTCTGGCTTCTCGTGGCCTGGATCTTATGTCGCTCTGAACTAGTCATAGCAAAATGGATTCCGATGTGCCCAGATCAGCATAATATATGTAGCTCAAGTGTATCTAATGTAGTCCTCGCATAAATTGACAGACAGTATTTTCAAAAACAAGGACATGGATCTTACCGTCTTCTCCCCTAAATCGTGGACTCTACAGTGTAAATGCACGCGACTGCCCAGCTGAGCTGTCACGTTATTAGTAGAAGCATCATCTTCGAAGAAAGGCAAGGGTTCAGAAGTAGTGGTAGACAGGTCCTCCTCGTGGTCTTCATACGTCTCCGTAAAGACTTCTCGCCAGAAAGGACCGTTGATGACTTTCTTGTCACCGGTTTTGAAATCTGTTGATGAAAAATATTGGTTAATTATTTTTTTCGTTGTTCGTGCCACGGGCCCTTGGTTTTTTGAGTCCTGGGTTATGTATTCATAACCGCGTACATATTTATGAGTTTTTTTTCAGACATAAGTGCTTTTATAATTATTTTATAGTGTCAAATCAACTTTCGGGTTCGATGTGCACGCAACAGGTGATAATCTGAACCTGGGAATGACGAAAAATAATAACGAAATAAAAATAAATCAGAAAATAGATATCTTAAACTAGCTGACCCAGCGAACTTCGTACCGCAATTTTATTCTGTTCGTTTTTTTTTTAATTTTCTTTTATACAAACCTTGTCCTGACAATAACAAACACAAAAAAAGAATTATTCATTTTGGTGCAGTCGTTCGGAAGTTATGCACGTATAAATATATCGGCGATAAATTTTTATATATTAGGTAACAAATGCCTAACCATTTATCCAAATGGAGCCCTCTAAACGACTTGAACAACAATGACACCAAATACTGGTACTGATGCCACTAATTCTACATGAGGGAGGGGAGACGAACTATATATTAAGATACATATAAATAGGTAATTTCTCCTAGATAGCAGTCAGACAACCTTACCCATCATGAAGCTCATGTAAAGGACAATAATATTACTATATAACGCAGCACGAACAAAGGCTTTGAAAATTCTGAATAGACAGAATTAAGTTAGACGATGTTGAAAATCAAGGATTACCATGTCGCATCATGACGTTTTAAATTTGTTTTAAATTTTAAGTCAAATTCAAACATTTATTGCGAATATAGGTAGGTAGTACATACATAGATGACCTCACGAACACTGCACCTAATAAATGTAAATACATGGAAACGTTAATAATTTTAAATTTATTATGTGTGGTTCACAGCTTTCCGTAGATTTTAATCTTACAGATGGCTGTTATACACCTTTCTGAGCTTTAAATATCATTTCCTTGTCCACTCAGTTACCCCAGAGAATAATACCGTATCTCAATGTCGATTCAACATATCCGTGATATGCGGTGATTAATGTAGATTGGTTCACGACTTTCCCAAGCATATGTAGAGCGTAGGAAATTTTGTGTAGTTTGGTGCAGATACTATCATCAGCAAGGCATGTCTATCTAATTAAAATTAGAGTCAAGATTGAGATCCAGAAATTTCGCTTTTTCAACTTCACAAATCCTTTGTAGATTGCCTTTAATGTCAAGAACTGGTAATTAGTTTCCCCTATTTCGAAATGTCATAAAATTGGTTTTATTTATATTAATTGATAAATTATTGTTTATCAACCACTTAATAATAATGTCAAATGTATTATTCATGTCCGATTCTAGGCTACTCTTATATTTATTGATGAACATGACTGCGATAGTACAGTCACCGCAAACAAAACCATATCATGTTCGACGGTACTAGGTAGATCATTTATGTAAATTATAAACAACAAAGGACCGAGGATACTACCTTGTGGTACACCTTGAGTAATTTTACGGTAGGTCGATGTGTGAAAGTGTGTTTACTTTATTTTTGTGTAAAAATTTTAATATTGGACCTTTCGTCAGTTTAGTCTTCAGCGGTGTTCAGGGGCCTAATTCTGCTAATTTACCAATGCTTCAGTTGAGTGTCGATAGTGTGTCGATGGAATGATTTTAGTTAGACCGGTGGTCTTATTATGCTAACAGACTACCAATTAACTAAAATCATTCCATCGACACACTATCGACACACTATCGACACTCAACTGAAGCATTGGTAAATTAGCAGAATTAGGCCCCAGGTCACTATGTAGTGACTGAACGCTGCTTATTCGATGATTATTAATCCTATAACTACTATCTACCTATGTGTTTTCATGATGTTCCGACAATATCTTAAGAAATTTTTCGTTCAACTTCAGTACAATCAAAAATCTCCTAATTACCCAAACAACAAAAAAACTTCGTAATTGAACAATATTTATTTTACCCACAAAGAGAAAATTCCGGACTGTATTCTTTTTACTTAAAGATCACAAATTAAGGGGAAAACGTTGAAAGCTTAAAAGAAATCCAGCTAATTACTAATTACGGTGACGTTTTCTGTGCCAAAGAAAGTCTGGAAAACATTCAACGAAGAATTAAGACCCTCTATAATAAAGTTTTGTGAGTACTAGTGCAGGGACCCGTCTATTACTTGGGATAGTACTTAAAACCCAAGAAAGCTTTGCGAAAAAGGTAAAATATACGAGTTTATCTTCAAAGTATACAAGGAGAAATATTTTGCGGACTAGTTGCCAACCACGACTTTGTCTCTATTTATTTTTTCAATCGGCTAGCTATTACGGTTCACAAAATATAGTCCTGTCACAAACATATAGACAAATCGCTCAAACTGAAATAGGATTCCGTTGAGTACGGAATTCTAAAAACAAAAGAACAAATATCTATTTAATAAATCTCTTTTATTCTCGGCTAGGCCAAGAAAAATCCCAAGAAATTCTTAGTTTCTAAGCAATAAATAATAAAATAAGGCATGTTATAAATCTGGTTGAACCGTCTGTAGCCTAAGAAATTTATGAGATAAGTAATAATTTCGTGGAACAAACAGAGAGACTAATTAAAGTAGACAATGTCGGGGAGGTATGTCGCTTTTCCTTTTCGTACTACAGTGAAATTTTGAAATTACCTGCTAATTAGTTGAAGCTTTGAGGTTGAAAAACGAGCGATGGAACCCAAATCGAGTTGGACAGGTCATTTGGCAAGGTAATGATGACAGCTGAGGGAAAGCTGTGACCGAGTGACGTCGAAGAAAGGAAGAAACGTTTGCCTTCCAGTGGCGAGATTATATTGTTGTCATCGCTGCAAAAATCTGAATAAGACTAGCACAGGAGCGTGGAGATTGTCACAAACAGTCGGGTTGTGGATGATAATGTTGAAGAAAGCTCGGTTTTGAAATATGATATACTTTGGATTAGCAGAAGTGTATCGACGCCTCATTAGTCATGGAGATGCAAGTCCGGGTTAGGTAAAGCAAAGCGGCTACTGAATGTGTGAGCTCCTGTGTTTGATTCCCAGGTCGGCCAAAATGATAATGAGATACATATATAATTATATTTTTTTATACATGTTAAGGCCATGCAATGCCTATATTACGTAATTTTTTTCATTCCGTGTCATCACTCTTCCAACTGAGCTACCGTGTAGTTTTTCGATACTATTAAATTTCAAGCTTTCAAGCATTGTATTCGTCTTAAGGAGACCTCTGGCGATATTTATTTGATTTATTAATGAGGTTTCAGTTTAAAAATTTCGGATCTAAGAAACGAGCATTGATTCACTAGCTTATTGCGAGATAAAATTGCAGACTATAAGATCCGAGTTTACTCAAGATATCTCCCTTTTTCCGCAAAACAAATAATATGCAGCAAAAAATCCATATCTTGTTGTACCATGCTTTTCCGGAAATTCCCACAAAACATGTAAGACACAACGCAGCCAATGGCCATTAGAATGCCAATCGGAAGCGACATTCCGTGTTAACCAGAAGTAAATATTTTTGGTGAAATCCAACAACAGTATATCATATGAATATTTGGCAGCAATGGAAATTTCTGGGCATTTTTCATGAAGTAACAAAAATTACGTAATATTTTTGCTTTATTTTTGATTCTTGTTTTGTTACTTGTATTGCGATGTTGGTGAACAGTGTTTCTTGCTGTTTTTGCTTTGGCGCGAAAAACAACAAAACAGGATACCGTTCTTAATTCCGTGATTTATATTCTCGTGTTTGGAACAGCTTAAAATATATCAAGGAGCAATAAATTTGTACTCGGGGAAAATGTAAAGTTTAATATCACTTTGGTTTAGCACTATATTATTAATGACATAACTTTTTCTTCATGCACAATTAATTTCTTAAAAATGTGGAGGAATGAGAATCAAGTGACGAGGAAACTTTTGAGTATGAATGTGGATGGTTACATGAGTAGAGGGACCGAGGAAACGATGAATGGATTGTGTGAAAGATGATATGACAACCGAGTTGAGAGCTAACACAGATGTGTGGGAGAAAAAGACATGCTGCGCTGACCCCAATTAAATTGGGCTAAGGGCAGGGGGATGATGATGACTTCTTAAATGATGAGCCCTCGTTCGTCTCAAAGCTGCATTGGCCGTGGTTAGTCCGTGTGCGAGTGATCATCATTTCTTATCGAGACTTTTCCGTACCTAAACGGTCGACCCTAGCTGTCCGTGTCGATACAGTCGGTATGGTTTGGTTTTTCAGTCAGAAAATTCTCGGTAGTGGCCCTGTGTCAGGAAGTCGGTCGTGTGACACCCCCGTGCTCCGGAGAGCACGTAAAGCCGGTCAGTCGGTCTTGTGCCTGATCTCTCTCCGGTCATGTCGGATTGCCGTCCCATCGGAATATGAGAGTGAAGGAAGAGGAAGTGCACCTGTGTTTGCGCATACACTTGTGCACTATAATATCTCCTACATACTTGGCTAATCGCCGTAGAGATAGGTCGCCGTGAATGTAAGTTCGATCGGGAGTATATTATTATTATATCAATAAGATGTGAGTCATGCATAACACAAATATCATCACGCCTGTATTCCTCGAATGGTTAGGCAGAGGTGTACACAGTTGTACATCAACATTTCACAAATGCTGATATTAATTCCCATGTAATAAGTGGTGAGCCTATTGCCATCCACCGTGCACAATTCCAACCTCTAGGCTGCTATCGAAAATTTCCTGATAAAAAACCCACTAACACTTTGCCGGACCAGGGAATCGAACCCAAGACCTCCTGCTCAGCAGTCGCGCTTGGGACTACTAGACCAACGAGGCAGTTGAACATGATATGCTTTATGACCAATCACATACCTGGTATCTGTGGGGCTATAACGCATAGCGTCCGGGTGAGCACTGAGCAGAAAACCAAAAGACCAGCCGACGTCATCTTGTCAGCCCCGGGAGTTTGGAGCCATAGATTTCATCTGGACAGCTGTCTCCGCATCTGCAAGGAAATAAACACAACTGTAAGGCATACTATTATGGTCCTTAGAGACGAGGAGTATAAAGATTAAAGTAGAATGGTGCTTATGTCCTTTTGGTCACTATAAAAGCAGATACAAGATTTGCATTACATATACAATCAATACATAGAAATAAATAAAATTTAAGTATCTGTTTGTAATGTCAAAAAAAAGTTTTTTTAAGCTCCTTCAGTTATTTGCGCGATACCTATACCTGAAAGTGAATTTTTTTTTTGTCTGTCTGTTTCTTCTGGCTATTCTTCGAAATACCTGGGCCGATTTTGATTAGATTTTACTGGCAGGTAGCTGACTATAATACGGATTAACTTAGGCTACTTATTATATAATTATACGCCGGTGAAACCGCAGGGCAAAGTTAGTTAGCAATAAAAGTGTTTTATCATTTGGCAAAAAATAACCTTGCATAGTCTGATTAAGGTGCAATTTAGATTGGAATCAATATTTTTCTTTAAAAAACTATTAATTAAACTCAAAATTATGACAAGTTAGTACCATTACTAAAGATAAATATTGAATTATGAGTCTTACTATGATCGTAATAAAGTTTTTAATACAAAACGTGACTTAAAAGAAAATATATGGACTACAAAATAAATTGAATTTATAAGAATAAATTGAAAGAACATGTGACATAACATATATTTGAACCACGTAGACTGTCTGGCGGTTGTTAGTTTTTATATGCGGCCACAATGTAGCGCAAATGTCTTCCTGATCTGGTGTCGTCTTGCAACGGGTCGTTGAACTCCCTTAATTATGGTTGAGCTACACGATAATTGATAAAATCTCAAAGCTGCTGTTGCTCTATCCTCAAAAAGCCATTCCAGACAGTCCTTTCATGGTTACTCTCCAATTGTTAAGTACTATTATGTCAGGACTTTAAAAGAAAACTTGACCTATAAGTTTGTTTGCGCATTTCTTCTCAGATATAGTTGGAAGTACCCAAAGCTACGGTCAAATTCAAATTCAATTTATTTCGTGAACACAGTTGAATACAAAGATGTTGAGTACGTATATTAAACATGCAATAAAATGTGCGCTATGTCCCGCCCAAGAGCATACAATATTATAATTATAAAATTTCCTAAATCTGAATTCAATCTTTAACATTAAATAACTACACAGTGGTGTAACATTTAAGCCAAACGACAAGACTCGACACAGTAAGGGTTGTAATTTTACAATTTGTAAAGCAGATGTCACACTAAATCCTGTGAGTAATAGCGGTCTGAGCGTTGTGACGCGCGCCACTGTATTGCGTTACTGCATCCTTATTACACTATTTGTTAGCATTCGGTGTGACCAAGTTTAAGTTGCATACAAATTGAAGGAAAGGTTGAAAAGAAGATTGCTAGGGGTCGGTCAAAATAGGAGGAAAGATACACGATATTATCAAAGTCATTGATTTTTTGTAATGAAATTTAGTAGGCGGTGCATCGGTGATTCGATAATTGATAAAGGCGTTAAGTCACATAAAATAACTTAACTCATGAGAAATTTTAATCGCAGATTAAGAAAGAGATTCCTTAATAAAAATATGACATTCCAACATAAACTAATAACTTATTTAATATTCCTAAGAGTGTGAAATAAACTCAGGAAACTGGATTTGGTCCAAAATTGTAACCTTAATAATCATACTTGACATTTTAACGCGATATAGTGCCGAGACTTTTGAAGCAAACACTAGTTTGTAGAAATCGTTTTTTCTTTGTATAATTTCTTATAGCACTTGCAGCACTGATGGCTGATAATTATAATATGGAAAAAGAATCTTTGAAAAAAAAAACCTACCTCATAAAATAATATGCACATGACTTTGAAAAGTCCCTGGTGCGTGCCTTAGATTAATCTTGCGACCTTTGACTTGTCAGTCCAACAGTTATACCACTAGGCTAAGATAATTATCGAAAGTAACTTAAAAGACTTTTAAAATTATGGCATAATGATCTGAGTGTAAACATGAGACGCATCGCCAACAATGGCTGTTTGAGGAAGCATAACCCGTTACTCAACATTTACTGCACCTATGAGAACAGAGGGAATGGTCCATTTATTACCAAAACCCACCGCCATAGATTCCTTAGCTCTATATCACATATATACAAAGAGTGATTACATGCTGGAACACATTCGTTGTAAGCCACTTATCTTCTACAGTAGTTAAAGTCAACTGCGAGAAACAAATGACTCTAAATAATTGTATTCCGAACGTAAAGAATGGGTACGGAATGGTTGCGTCTTCCTACAAGAATTGTTTACATATGTAAGGACCTGTCCTACCGTCGGCGAGTAAGCGATGCTGTAGACTATTTTCTCGCTCATGAAACGTGGTAACTAGTGTCATATTATTTCGTGTAACTGAATGATATACTTACAAATTGACATAAATTTAAAAGAAAATGTTACGGGAACAACCACCTTCTTAATCTTCGGCGAAGTATGTTGACTTTTAGAATAACTAAAAACTATCTCTTTAGTTAAGTAGAAATCTTTAGTACCATAGCACAAAATTACATGTAAAATACAATCACATTGATAAAATTAATATGTTCCTAAACTCTGTTCTACAAGAAATATATTTGGTTGTACCTATCAGCTGCCAAAAGTGCCAATATAAGTTAGTATATTTTGTTGCAGCGACAAAAATGTCGCTCAGCGATACTCCCTTGACGGTTAGAACACTCCCTGAATGACACTCGCTCGGTAGACTCGGTAGAATAGTAAACTGTATCTAACTAGCAAAAAAACTATCTACTCACTGCCTGCCCTCCAGTTCTAGTTTCTTGCTGAACTTGCTAATCGCTGATCGCCTTCGGTGGGACCGGTGCTTAACGGCTTAAGTGTAAAATATTGATAGTAAGACGCATCTGGTTTGAAATTGGCTTCTGATCATTCGTCTAGTAAATGCAAGTGCGACTACTAAGCGCAAGGTCCTGGGTTTTATTCCCAGGTCAAGCAAAGTGCTTTGTAAATAAGTTTTTCAGTAGCAGCCCGGGATTATTTTGGACGTGTGCCTATTAGATACCAATAGGATCATCACCATATAACATGGGATTTCTTGTTTCCATCTTTATACGGCCTACGGTAAATACAAGGGGAATGACTAGAAGACAAGTTATCAATATAGCATCATCATCATTATTAATAATCATGAGGTAACATTATTATTAAGACAGATTAAAAAAAAATGTACACTCGAAATATGGAATAAATATAGTGAAGTAGAAAATATAAATACAAAGAGAGAAATATTTTCATAGCCTTGCGATTAATAAATTGAGAAAAAAAAGGTGCTTAAAATTTTCAAAAAAGTTAATTTAATTATCAACGAGAGAAAATATTCTAAGACATTTCTGTAACAAACAAAACACAACAAATACATGCTATTGCTCGTTACCCGAAATTCAAAGAAAATTATAACATTATTTTTTTCCAGAAACGGCAATGCAAAAAGCAGACAATCAGTCAGAATTTCAACCGTTTCATCTTCCGTACAAAACAAAAGCAAAGCGAATTATTGGCCCAAACTGGAGATGACAAATTGCGTAATTTTGTACCATAGATAAACAAAAAATGAACAAGAAACAAGAAATCATATTACATGTTGTAATTTCTTAGCTTTGTTTCTCTTTACAACATTCTTTACTTCCAATTTGGAAAAAAAAAGAATAACCAAGGAGTTGATTTGGTTTGTTTATTTTTTAAATTGGAAACTCCTCCTTCTAAATATTGCAACTGCGACCATTGGCTTAATCTTGAAAATAAAACCGTTTGATTAACATTGGAAATATGTCAGTTCGTACTTTTAAATGCGAAATTATCTAAAAAATAATTATAGATTCGGGATAATATGAAGACAACATGCTTTAAAATTGAGGCTACTGTAATGTAGGTAAATTTATTTTAAAGTAACACGTTGTTTTAAGGCGTCTATTTAATATTGGAATTTTGTAGACAATGGAATATATTTTTATTCGTCGTTGCTTGAATTCGGTAAGATAAAATATCGTATTTAATTTGCATGTGCAATTGGCAGTTCGTAAAGGAAAACAACATAGGTAGCCCATAACGATCCCACTACAAGGCAAAGCTCTCTTCTCATACAAAGAAGGCCCGAGCATTAATCACCACGCTAGCTCATTGCGAGTAGGCTATATCCAACCAATAAATTCAGGATTTTTTTAAGCTCTACCCATTTCTCATATATTGGGGTCGGCTTCCGGTCTCCGGATGCAGCTTAATGCCAGTATTTTATATGGAGTGACTGCCTATCTGACCACCACAAACTAGGTAATGGTTAACACGACATATCGTGGTAAGACTGGGTGTCAGACATTCAGGCTTCTGACTACCCGTAACGGCTGTCCTAGATATTCATTTCAAAAACCAATCGTGGGCCCCGGAGCCACGGTTTAACGTACTCTTCGAGGCACGGATAGGAACCGATATGAAATGACGGTCACCTTATTTAATTTCTCAACACACAACATTCTTAATACACGTTGTTATCAAATTGATGGCGTAGAATCTATCCATCAACTATCATCAGATCCTGATCAAGATTACAAATCAAACTGATGGCACACTGAACATGCAACCTCCGTTTAGGCTGCCTGTCCATCCAAGCTTAGCGGTGAGGGATACATGAATCAGATTAGTTCACTAAATGTCTCAGAAGACAATCTGCATTTGGATTCAAATTTGCAGTTTCGATTCGGTGATTCGGTTTTGTTGCAAGACTGTAACAACAAATGAACCGCGACAAAGATCGATAGTTATGTCACCTGTTACCTTAACTGTTTACCTAACTTAAGAAAAATGGTATGCAACCCAAATGTTTGTAGATTGTCTGCATGGACACTTAGTTGATGAACCTGATTTGGAATTTTTTCACTAAAGTTTCTTTTTTCATCATTGACAAAACAGTCTTAGACCGAGGTTGACCGTTAAATTTTGCTATTAGTATTAAGTTTTGCTGTTACAGATATGTCACCTGTGACAAATCCGGATACAAACTGCAGATTTTGCAAGCCAAACCTAGATTGTCTGCATAGGCATTTATTTGAATAATCTACTTCGGCTATTCCTCACCAAAGCTCATTCTTCTTCAATGGATTAGCAGCCTAAGACGGAAGTTGGACGTTCGACTTTGTTTCGTATTATTATTTAATTATGCTAATATTTGGATGCGGTTGCGGTTTGCAGATTGTAATTTTGCAGCTAGTTTGCAGCCCAAATTCAGATCTTCTAAAATCTATTTTCCACCGCTCAGCTACGCTCCGATTCAATGTATATACAGTTAGATTCACATTACCATATTGTGTTGCGTTGTGATCACTTCTGATGTAAAGCTAACGAAAAAAAAACGTAATATGACGCACTTCTGAAGAGACTCGTCCGATTGGTCAATCTTGGATTAAAACACAGCAATATAAATCAGGTTTTAAGTAGCACCCGCTCACCCAGCCTCTGCGTTAATAGAGCCATATTCAATATGTATATACAATAAAATTAAAGCCGAATTGGTGTGTTTACATGAAGGCACGTAAACAGTATTAAATTACGACGTGCACAAATACCATCAACGACATCGTAAAATCCATTTTACTTCGTCCAGTAAATACATAAAGATTTAAGCGGAGTTCGCGCCGTTCCTCGAACATTACAGACATATGGCTTTCCTCCCCAATGTTTTCCTCGGAATTTGGAAGTGATAAATATCATTCTGCCGTGGAACGTACGGAGGGAATCTTCTCATTCTCTTTACACACCTTGCCAAGACTTAAAAATCTGTCTTTGATTTGGAAAGTTAATCTAATGTATTTTCTTTTTTGTGTATGAAAAATATGACTATAACTAGGATTATAAGCTTCATCTCTTGCATTAATACTCTAAGGGCTTTGTCTACTAGCTATAGTAGTCCGTACTTGATGTGGTTAATTAGATCAGCTTCTAATAAATTAATTCATCATCTTTACAATTCCAACAGAACATCAAAAAACCAGCGTCGATTTACAAACGTAAATTAATATGTTTCAGAGCTACTGATACATAATTATTTACTTCTAAATTGATAACTCAGCGACTAATGTTGTAAGCTTCTTTATATACATTTTAAGGATTCAACATCTGTCTGCTAATAAAATCCAATTTCAGCATCAAAATTGGCCATCAAACAACAACTAAAATAATAAATCATATTCCTTTTGATGAAAATTAACAACACAAGCACCAGATTCCCTCTATTGTTGGTAAATCTTTTGGGTTAGGTTAGATTAGAACAGTGACTTTTAACTAAGATCTCCTGCTCAGCAGTCGCCTTTGGGTCCACTAGAACGAGCTGTTATATTTCTATCTTAAATTTAATAAAGGCACACACAATCGGACACGCTTGGTTTTTAGACAATTAGACATACTTGCGGCATCTCGTCAAATGTAAACTGCGATTTAAACCACGATAAGTAGACAAAGTTTTTATTTGTTTAGTTTGTATTCATGTTCGATACTAAAATTTCAACATTCTTTGTCGTAAATGCGCACACAGTTTTGCGTTTTATTACCATTTGGCTGCGAAAGTGAGAAGTGAATAGGAAACTTTTGATCCAGGGATTGGACCCTGGATTTGGTCGTCAGAGGCTTTACTTTATATCTTTTCCTAAGCATGCTGAAGTCAATATCTGTACTAGGTTTATGGAGAACTAAATGATTCAGACACTTTTGGCTTTGAAAGATTATTTGGATGATCTCATAATTGACTTTATCTGAAATTTTTCTTAGATACTATAAAAAAATGATCTAGCCTAACTATCATATTGG
The DNA here is from genome assembly GCA_935421205.1 of Xylocampa areola. NCBI lineage: Eukaryota > Metazoa > Arthropoda > Insecta > Lepidoptera > Noctuidae > Xylocampa > Xylocampa areola. The sequence goes on from OW285223.1 coordinate 10,157,970, forward strand.
TATGTTATAATATTTACTTTTTATTAAATGTGTTTTTTAATTTATTTATTTGTTTTAATCTACTAGCTCCCTATAGATCAAAAGGTACATAAATTTATAAGGTACTTAAATAAACTAATACAGTCATATTCAAAATTATACAAGCCGTTTATTTATACCCGTGTCATGTTTGTGGAGGTGACTATACGGCTAAACACAAATCAATAAAAATACAATTTTTATTATTAATATTTTTTATAATCAAACAAAGTCGCCCCTTGCACTGCAAGCGACAACAACCTACCTGTACAAAACCAACACATAAATAGGCATAAGAATTTTATGCTTTAGTTTATCCTTTGATAATGCCAACAAATTATATGTACTTAGACCCGTTCGGGGTTTATTCTGAAAAACCCGTTAATATTTCGAAGTGAAAATATAGCTTTGGCTAGCCATTTATTTAAATCGTAGAATTTTTAAAGTAATTTTTAATGTAAAATTATCTTAGGTTTCCGCGATCACTACACATTATAATAAAACAACTTTTAACCGGATTAATCGCGTGTATTATTGGTTTTTCCTTTTGTCCTCCTTAACCACGAACGCTGCCAAGTGTATGAAAAACAAATACCAGTAATATACGCGATTAAGCCGGTTAAAAGTTGTTTTATTATAATTCTCAGCTGTTGCGTCAGTCATTAGCAGACACAATAGATTTTTATTGTTACAACGTACAGATCTGTACGTTACTGAGCCGAAAGGTTAATGATTAAGCATATTTTTTTTATCATTAATTTGATGTATAAATATGGGACGATGATAGATTAACAACTTATACATAACTAAAATTGAACTCAGAAATTGGGTATAAGGAGTTACATTCTACACCCACCATACCATAATATCCCGCCTTTCACGTGATGCAGTTATTTACTACCACCTTTAAATAACGGCATCGCGTGAAAGGCAGGATATTATGGTAACGCTAATCCATCCCGTCACCAGCTCGCCACATGAAAGACTAGCTTCTGCCCGCGACTGCGTCTGCGTGGGCTTCAGATTTCGGTCCAGCTGAGATAAAAAGTATTACATGTATTAATCCAGGTTATGAACTATCTGTGTGCAAAATTTCATCTAAATCCGTTTAGTAGTTATTGCGTGATAGAGAAAATCTTCACATTTATGATATTAGTAAGATATATTCGCACGGCTTCAATTAGGAACGAATCATCGGCTCTAAACAGAACAAGCCAGCTACAACGTCCAACAACTTTCTTTTAATCCCTAATAAGTTAATCCCCTTAGTGAACGGAAAAGTTACTAATTGCCACCCTCCGTGTCCGATACAATAATCGAATGTTAACCAATAGTTACAACTTTTGTATAATAAGTTTCTTGAGACACATTTATGTTAACTATTGTTAAACGGTTATTACTCACGCGCATTCTTCGAGATTGCCCGACTAGTTTCGAACTCAAATGGAGCTCTTATTCATGAGCTGAGCCATTCATACTCGCGACATCGCCGCGGGCTCAGCTCAATCTACAGTTCAACCGCGGCAAGGATAGCTTAACCTCGATTGATCTGCGCGATATTACTTTACCACGAACCCCTTTCCGTTTAAAGGCTCTAAACTGTAATTGTATATTATTTGAATTGAATTAGTTATTATTTGAATAGAGTTGATTATTATTTCAATTTAATTGAATGTTATTTGAACTGAATTGATTAATATTTGAATTGAAGATTGAATATTGAATTTACTTAAAATTTCGCTGCTTAAGTATCCTCACCCAAGTCTTGAATTCTAACAAGACTGAAGACATCAGGACATTATCTTATTATCTCAAGTTGGTGCTGTTCGTCTAAAATTTTGTTCGCCTCAAGCGTAACGAACAAAGTTTGATTTATTTGAATAAACATTTTAGTTACGAAGTATCTGTGATTCATTACGAAATATGAAAGGTATACAAACTTTAATCAAAACCGAAATCATTATAACTTGTAAAAATATCTACAGTGTGTGTTATAAAGATGAAATAAAATTTCGTGAGCATGTACTCGTATGTGGTTAGTGACGCAACATGTTTACAATCAGAGAAACAGTATTACCTTTTTTCTTTTTATTTTCATTGTACCATTTTAGAAATATTATATTTTATCGGAGAGACCATTAAGAGATGATCGGCTTTCTGAGGTCTAGGTGGAGTTGAAGATTCCTGACGAACCATGATGCGCCTATGGCGTATATTGCGTAGGAATCGGTTACGATCGGGTCTAAATATAGGTTTTAATTGTTTTTTCTTGCTATTGCGTCCTGTTTTAATATGGAGTGGACTACGCAGTTTATCGAAATAATATTTCCGATGCAATTATGTCAACTGCATTCAAAACAGCATCATAACTTGAAACTTCAGTGGGGCAGTCCCGAAAATCCCGGGGAATAATAAATATTTCTCATGAAAGTTATTATACAAAAATTGCATCTAAGGAGTTGACCTTAAGTCCTGGTGACATGTTAAAAAGGATTGACCGACAAAAAATAGGTTTAACATAATTATAGAGGTCACACTAAAATTACATGATTTTTTTTTGTAATAATCATTAAATTAGAATTTGACATCACGTCATTTTCCCGTCTTGCTCTCTTTTGGAAACTGTAAATTAAAAACAGAGAAGCTTTCATTCTAGTTAGGCTACATAATACCTCACGATGATAACATAGCATCACGCCTGTATTCCTGAAGTTGAAGGCAGAGGTGCTCACACTCGCACACCCACATTTCTCGAATGCTGTTATTAAGTCCCATGTAAAGGTGGTAAGCTTATTGCCATCGGCCGGGCACAATTCCAATCTCCGGGTTGCTGTTGAAAATTTTCTAATAAAAACACTTTCCCCGACCTAAATAACCCAGGACCTCGTGCTCAGCAGTCGCACTTTGGGACCACTAAACCAACGAGGCAATTGACACGCCAATGCCTGTATTAAATCCAGATAATAAAAAAATCTGGCCCATGTTAAATCTCAATATTGAATGGGTATTCCCCAAGGCGTGTTAAACCACAATTTGTTTATTACCAAACTATGTACAAATATTAATATTAATCAACTATAACGTGAATGTTGTCTGTTTGTAGTGCAGTTACGAGACGTAATAAATGTTTCGCATCTTAAGCATTATTAATGAGAACTGTATCTTTCGTCCTACTTGAACGACAAAGCTATACTCCTAAACCATGGAAATAACATGCTACGTGACTCCTTTATCAAACGAAAGCATGATCAGATAGATTTTTTATTCATGCATCTTTTTTTTGTGTGGAAAATACATATCATGCCTTACTAGGTTTGGCCAATGACGGGAAGGCATTAGAAGCATAATTAATTAATTACACGTTTCATCGAAGTAGCCTTAATGTCACATTACTGAAGTGGGATTGGATTGGCCGTGTCGATAACGAAGCGTCCTTGAGACAGACCTGAAGTTGGACCAATATGAGATCAACTGGAGATTAGTAGCGCAAAACCGTACACTTCTGAAATCAAGAATATACCTTTCTTCAGCAGGAAAATATTATAACCTCTTAGGATATTTCTTTAGAGCCTTAGGTGTATTTGTTAGGAACTACACAAACATACATAATAATATCTTAGGTTTGCGCGATCACTACACATTATAATAAAACAACTTTTAACCGGATTAATCGCGTGTATTATTGGTTTTTTGTTTTTCCTGACGTTCGAACACTTTGCAGCGTTCATGTGTGTCGACCACGAACGCTGCAAAGTGTTCGAAACGTCAGGAAAATCAAAAAACCAATAATACACGCGATTAATCCGGTTAAAAGTTGTTTTATTATAAACATACATAACATAGCATCACGCCTGTATTCCCCGAAAGGGTAGGCAGAGGCATACACAGTTGTACACCCACATTTCACCAATGCTGTTATTAAGTCTCATGTAATAGATGGTGAGCCTATTGCCATCTACCGGGCACAATTCCAAACTCCGGGCTGCTATTGAGAAAATTCTAACAGAAAAACTCAATAACATTTTGCCCGACCCGGGAATCGAACCCAGGACCTCATGCTCAGCAGTCGCATTTGGGACCACTAGACCAACGAGGCAGTTCACAAACATTCAAGCTAGTTTATGTTGGTACAAATAGCAGAAGCTACTTCACAGCCACTTATGTTGAAGATTGTAACAAATCGCGTCGTTATATTATTGTATCGCCTCGTATTTATCACTCACCTAGGACAACGGGCTACACATTAAGTTTGTGCTACAAATAGCTTATATTTTGTTGGAAACTTTCCAAGGCGCTATAGGACAGTTGACTTTTAAGTATTTTTTTGTATGTTGTAACAAATATTACTCTTTTTCTTTATGACGTAATAGCCTTTGGCTTTCGCGGCCTTTTCTACGAAAAGGCGGGAATATTTGATTTTTTGCTGGCCTTACACAATGTTTTGAGGCGTTTTAAAGGTGTGTGAATTTACCTGTTACCTTTTTTCGTAAAACCTTCCTGCACAAATGTTGTAAAAGCATTTTTTTTTGTGTTGTATGTGTCGCTTTTTTTTAATTAGGAACATTGTTATATTTTGTAAAGATGCTGATTTGTAGAGCTCGGTACTTTTAATTAATTTATGAGTCTAACGTTGAAATTAAGAAGTACTTATCCAACATAGAACCACCCCTGTATTCCTCAAAGGAGTAGGTAGAAGTGTACACAGTTGTACACCCACATTTCATCAATGCTGTTATTAAGTCCCATGCAATAGGTGGTGAGCCTAATGCCATCTATCGGGCACAATTCCAAACTCCAGGCTGCTACTAAGAAATTTCTTAACAGAAACATCCAGTAACACTTTGCCTGACCTGGGAATCAAACCCAAGACCTCATGCACAGCAGTCGCGCTTTGGACCAATAGACCAACGAGGTAGTTGTAAAAGTATTTAAATTGAAACTGTTCTTCACAATCTCTAATAATTCTTATAGTGCCGTCAACTTCTGCATAATGAAATCTGCAATCTATTTGTCCCAGACAATTACTGTCGTAACAGAAAACACCGCTTACTGGCTGTTCCAATTTGCCGTACTGTTGCACACTCCAAGTCACCTATTCCTCAGACATTAGCCGCTATTAATGCTCTCCTGAACTCAAACCCAGATCTTGATGTATTTGCGAATGAATGGAAGATGATACTGTCAGAACGTTTGAATTTTTGTGAGAATAATGTATAACTGTGTTAAATTAATTATATGTTTAAATAGTGTAATTGGTTTCGGCCCTTCTGTTATAAATAAATAAACTTCATCTTTTCAGTCTTGTGGTTATATTCTCCTATGCGCAATAAAAAGTAACTTTAGAACTACAGAAAGTAAATATTTTCTAATACAAGCGCACTACAATCCTGCTTCAAATGACAGCTAAGCTATAAACAAAGACAATCTTAGTCCGTTCATCATTGGCATTGCTCTCGACGCCCCACTTACTAACACAATGGTTTTAAACTGATAGTGATATAAAGCATCATCTGTCTACTGGTTGCAAGTCTTGTTGCCATATGCTCGAGCAAGATTCTCAGGTTGTGTGTAGTATTTGTCGCTCTCCACTGAGGACTCTAGTCCCAAGTGTCAATTGAGTTGGTAGTTTACAAAGTAATAAATTTTATTGCAATCATTTTCGATGACGATCAGCTCTGAGTAGACGTTATTTTTGTAAAAGATTTGTCGTGATACGGTAAATCTTTCAAACATATTTACGCATGCGTAGCAAACTGAGCACTAATATGTGGAATAAGAAATCGGTCTTCTTCTTCTTAACGTGTGGTTGATGAATAACCTTTTTTTTTTGTTTTCGGGGGGAAACCTTCAAAAGGCGCCCGGTCTTTGGGGATAAAACCGGGGAGTGTGGGATTTTTACTTCACTAAAACCACCCCGGTGGTCACCATCCGCACTTGAAGGCGAGCTCCGGGTCCTCTTAAGAGACCAGCTCCGGAACCCCCCCGTGCAACGCCTGTTACGGCACCTCACTGGAGACTGTCAGAGCCCCCCCCCCTGCGCCTCGCTGTACACGGCAGCACGTGACCACTGAGCCACCGTCTTCCCTGAGGTCACTCTATAGGTAGACAGAGTCCCCACTCTGATCGCCTGCGACTTCAAAAGCCTGCCTGTTATAGATGATCCAGGCCGGCTTTCGGCATGTTAGGCGCCGCGGCGATTGCTTCCTCGACGCCTCCTTCTCCGGGTGGGATCGTTCCTTTCACGATCACGTTCGGCGGCCTCCTTTTGGACCATAACGGTCTCACAAAAGGAAGCCACTTCTCTCCAATTCGCAGACTTCGTCAGCATAGCCTTCACAACGGCTGGCAGAGACAAGTCTTGCCCGATCTTAGAGATCAAGACCCGCCGCTCATAGTTCCACGCAGGGCACTTCTCGAGCGTGTGCTGTGCGGAATCAAGTCCCCCTCCACAATGGTGGCAATTTGCCGTGGCCTCTCGCCCAATCCTGTTCAGATACTCACCGAAGCAACCGTGCCCGGTCAGTACCTGAGTGAGTCTGTAGGAGATGCGTTCCCCTCTTTTCAGCCAGGCTTCGAAGTGCGGCAGGACGGCTTCGACAACGCGCTGATGAATAACCTAGTGTCATAGTTTAAACCACCCGTAGGACTCTGACATGGCTTTGAGAATATTGAAAACCTCTCTCAGGTGTGCTGGTTTCCCCGCGATGTTTTCCTTCACCGTTTTAAGCAAGTGGTAATTAATTTATAATACGCACATGACTTCCAAAAGACACGGTCATACCACTCGGCTATCACTGCTATTGGTAATGAGAGCATAGGTCGGGATAGCTTAGTTGGCAGAGCGCTTGGAATACTCCAAGATATGGACGGCACGGGATGAAATCCTGCTCACTGCCGTATTTTTCTTCCCACAAGGATTTGACATGAGTAATTCAAAAATCAGTGACCCGTTTTGGGAAAGACCTATATCCAGCAGTTGACTGTTATAAATTGATGATGATGCGAGCAGAATTATGAGTTGAACTCGCGGTGATGTGGCGAATCACACTCTGGTCAACTTTCCCAGGACAGGCAAAGGTGTCATACAAGCAAGGATCAACACATTTGTTAATTCCAAGGTTAATTCAGACTCATTTTGATCAAAGAAGTTTTTATCATTACGCGCCATCTGACGCACAGTTGGTATATAGTGCCATTTCATTGAATACACACTTGATCGAGGATTTCAGATATTAAGTCCAGCGTTTTCCTTCGTCTTAATGGTGGCTTTACACCAGATCGTGCGAGCTTGAACCTCACTTAGGTACACCGCCTCGCAAATGTCCTTCACGTACATACCTTCCTCACACACATCACCCATTTAGAGTTTCCGACACAGCACATTGAATGTAGAAAGAACTCACTATACTAAGTCCTTTTCCACCTGAACATTGACTACTCTAAGCATGGCTAGGAAAATGTAACAATTCTGTTGGTGAATTTTTCCCTCGTTTAGGAGCCTTTTTTGTTTTCAGGGAAAACCTTCGAAATAAAAAATTCAAAAAAAGATCTTTGGGGAGAAGACCAGGGAGTATGGTCACTATCAGCACTTGAAGGGAAGCTCCAGGTTTTCTTAAGAGACCAGCTCCGGAACATCCCTATGCAACGCCTGTTAAGGCAGGACCCTGGGAGACTACAACACTCGCTGTGCACGGCAGCACGTGACCACTGTACCACCGTCATCCCTGAGGTCACTCTATAGGTGGACAGAGTGCCTAGTCTGAACGCCCGTCTCCCCAAAAACTCGCCTGTCTTAAATAATTCAAACGGGGTTTCGGCGTTTTAGGCGCCGCGGTGGTTGCTTCCTCGACACCTCCTTCTCCAGGTCGTTTAGGTACCTAGCACAACTCTGATTGAAAACAAGATAAGTCTGGTATTGATAAAGAAACTACTTTTAATTCTGCAAAAGTCACATTGGAACATGCCAAGTTTTGCACACACAATGAAATGAAGACATCCATCCATTTTATTCGTTCTCACAATAACATTTCAATATCTAATTTTCTTGAAGAAATGTGGCATACTATTCTTTGGTACACAACGAAATATACAAAGAGGCTTTCAACCATAAATCCCTTTTAGTCAACAAACCAGGACAATATATCTTTGTACATATAAATACGTATAATATAGAAACCATACATTTTAGGTTGGACGTCGTAAGGCAAAAAATCGGGCCATTTGTATGGAAGGCAATAGATATTGTTCCCTTAGTGAAATTTGACGTGGGTGGCTCCGATTGCCCTGAAGGGACCTCGGTTATATCTAGACCGTAGTACGGCTAATAGGAAAATAAATCAAATACTTCAACTGGGAATAGAATTGTATCTAAGTGTAGTAGAAAATCTTTATCATTTGTTCAGAGGTCATCATCATGAGGCCTCGGGTTGAGTTTTTCTGTTAGGAAAATCAGTAGCAGCCCGGAGTATGGAATTGTGCCCGGTTGATGGCAATAGGCTCACCAGCTATTACATGGGACTTAATAACAACAGCGTTGGTGATATGTGGGTGTACTAATGTATGGCCTACCCCTTCGGGGAATACAGGCGTGATGCTATGTTATGTTACTTATTTTACTTATCGAGCTTATTAAGACTTTTCAACTGACATTTTCAATATTCATTAAATGGTGCCATACTGCCTTGAAGGACATCAAAGGGAAGCCAAACCTAAAGACCTAAATTTCAGTAATGGATCAGATAAGAAAATATTACCGAATACAAAATTAAATGTAGAAAAAAAACACAACTCTGTAAAGTTTACAGGCTGTAAACGAATTTTGGTAATTCCTTTAAACCACGTGGTCTACTAATGATAGAAATTGACCCTTTCAGGGTTGCAGAAAAAATCATCAAAAAAAAAACTGGGAACATTTTTTTTACTTGCCGTCGTGTCTAATTTCAAATAAATGTAGCCTCATCAGCTTTAAATTAAAAAGTAAAAATAAGTAATGAAAGCAATTAGTCCTGTAACTTGAGAAAAAAAATACGTTAAATAAAATTTGACACTTTTTCTAGCTTCTCAAAACTAACGATATTAACCAGAATAAAATACATAATTTATAAATCATCTACTTTTATCACTAGCAGAACGCGTGGCTCAAGAGAATTCCTAGCCATAGAAACAAATAACAAACAACTTATACGCATTTATAATATTAAAAGTTAGAAAAGTTAGCTTACACTTTATCTACCGACCCGACCATACTCGTAAAACCGAGGAAAATACGGTTCGGACGGAACTCAACGATGTGATTTCAAATTATAACAAATTAATTTTTGAAACACTTCCGACCCTCGACTCTGGTCCTTTTGGACCGTAATAACAATACTTTTGGCACGGTTGACTTAAAAAGCCAATTGGTTTAAGATGGGGAGCCATTGAATGCAAGCGGTTCCCTGTTCAGCGTGACGATTTATGTTGGAGACGTCTTTTGTTTTGACAAGATTTTAAATTATGGTGGTCAGGACCAGTGTTTTTAATTTTATTTATCTGGATTTAAATTAATTACAACTAACAGTATTACCGATGACCCGTAGAGATGAATAATCTATGAAATCTAATAATTATTTCACATACATAATTAGCATGTATTAAAAGCTTGTTTCTAAAACATTTTTCTCTGATTAGCAATGACATGTTGAGTATTATTCATGAATTAAATGGTTTACCTTAACGATTCCGGTTATTTATTTGATTGAGACAGATTCAAAATCGTTTGTTAAGTTACAAAAATCGGGTACCACTATTTAATTTTAATTTAAAATACTAATATTTAGCACCAAAAAGTAAAATTGACGTTATTAAAAATTATGTAGAATTTTACACTCATAGATTATTAAAAAGCAAATCAAAGTAGATATGACATTGAGATTTGCTTGCTATTAAATAAGGTCCTAATTTATTAGGATATTTCCTTGAAAAGGGGTAATATATAAGTCAAATATATTCATTTATGCTAAGAATAAAATGGATATAACAAAATATTTGTAATGAACATAGTACTAGCAAGATGAAAACTGCTCGTTGAACGGCGAACATGTTTTTTTTTTAACCGACTTCAAAAAAGGAGGAGGTTTCTCAATTCGACCGTATATTTTTTTTTTTTTTTTTTTTTTTTTTAACCGACTTCAAAAAAGGAGGAGGTTTCTCAATTCGACCGTATTTTTTTTTTTTTTATGTTTGTTCGGGGATAACTTCGTCGTTTATGAACCGATTTTGATAATTCTTTTTTTGTTGGAAGGAAGATATCTCGACGGTGGTACCATGATAAGGAAACCAGGATCTAATGATGGCATCCCCGAGAAATCGAGGGAAACCTTCGAAAATTGTAGGGGCGACAAGTGCATTTGTTAATTTTTTCATTAAGTATTTTAAAGCACTACTATTTAATGAAGGTGTGGAGTCGATCTGATGATGGAGCTGAAAGACAGTCGAGGGAACTCTTTAAAGATTAACAGTAATTACCTGGTGTTTGGGCTTGATTAATTTGTATTGATGAGAACTTTACACCTAGATGGGTTGTGACTGTAATTAGGGGTCTGATGATGAAGACGAAGGACAGTCAAGGGAACTCCTCAACGTTTTACAGTAGCTACCATGTTTTGTTATGTATGTCCGTCGATATCTTTGTTTGAAAGAGTAGTCCCCAGAGGTGGCCCCATTTAAATTTAGTAAAGATCTGATGAAGATCTTCGAAGTAAGACGATGGAACTCTTCAATGAATTATAGCAAATCACTCTCAATTGCTGTAATCGCATGTTCATGTACAGTTCATACCACTCAATACATGCATAGCATCATGCCTGTATTGCCCGATGGGGTAGGCAGAAGTGTCCACTGTTGTACACAAACATTTCACCGATGCAGTAATTAAGTCCTAGCGGCTTTCGAAAGCCTACCCATATTATTAAATTTCTAAATTAACTTATTTATGAAGTATACAAACTTATATATGACCTATACAATATATATATAACACACTTAAAACTAAAAAGACTAAAATAAATTAATTTTAAACAAAAAATGAAAACCGCCTTCAAAAATCTACTACACTAAAAAGTTTAAAATAATATCAAAATTTGCTTATAATAAAATCATTTTAAAAGAACAATATATAATAATAATCTGTTAATTTTGGAGTCGGTGCCTGATGCATATGGGGTTTACAACCAGATACAAAGGCCGGTAACATAACCACAGCACAACGAACATAAGTGACTAACGAGAGGAAAACAATAACCCTCTCCCAGTACAGGCACCGACTCCAAAATTAACAGATTATTATTATATATTGTTCTTTTAAAATGATTTTATTATAAGCAAATTTTGATATTATTTTAAACTTTTTAGTGTAGTAGATTTTTGAAGGCGGTTTTCATTTTTTGTTTAAAATTAATTTTTTAACTATTGCTTAAATGACTCCTTATAACTTACATATTGAGTAATTAAAAGGAAATTACCTAATAAATTAGAACCTTATATAAAATACAACAGGTAATTACACAACTTGCTTGCAACACCAGTAACTTTATATTTACCATACATTACGCTGTACAGATAGGGGTGTACATAGTTGCACACCTGCATTTCACCACCGCTATTATTAAGTCCCAACTACCATGTGACTCAGGCCTTGAGCCTATCGTCATCGGCTGGGTACAATCCAAATTAAAAGAAAAAAAAAACCTATATTACCTCCACAACTATAATAGGCGCTATACAGATTGTTTTCTTTATAGTGTCGGATCTGGCCATCCAGGCCTAGTTAAAAACTCAACCTGTATATACCGTAAATTTATCAAAATGATAGCTATTGTCATTGTAAATCAGTTGCGCAATTACCTCGCTTATCATCGTCCGTCGCTTTGTAGTCAACTTTGTACTTTGACACGATTTATGCATAACATTTTTTTTCCGTATGTTATTACGTTGTCATTCCAACTGGGTAGGGTAATTTTTCTTCCACATTCCCATTTAATCTTCTGTTTGATAAAAGGCTAAGACATAAATAAGTTTGGTACAATAATCTGGGCTCATTTAAGAATAACTTGTGTAATAATTTATCTCTATTGTTAATATATTATTTATCCGGAATAAAAGTATTCCTTAAAAATAGGTCTGCTGGGTTTGCTAGTCAACACTTCGGAAACACGCTAAGTGTTTAAATAATTTTTAACTGACGAAAAAAGCAGGAGGTTCTGATGGCCCCGAATAACTTTTTACGGAGTAGTTCGATTTTTGTTTGTTTTTTTATTGAGTCGGCGCCAAACAAACTAATCAACAAAGATCATAAAATTACAGAAATAATCAAATGCAACATTGAATTGGCGCCGATTCAAAATTCTTTTTTTTTTATTCCCATAATGGGCCACACTTTTTGTGTATTTGCCAGTGTCAAGTATATGGAGTAATCAAATAATAATAGTTCCCGTCATGGGATTATTTATTATATGGCGCTACACTTTTTGTGCTTGCCAGTGTCAAGTATTCAGAATAATCAAGTATTAAAAGTTATTGCGCGCGTTGCCCCAGTAAAACGGTGGATATTTCACTGAGTCTTCGATGGAGTTTAGGAGTGAACACAAAAAGTCATGATTTTAAATTTTATATGATTTGCCCACACTCGCACACCTTCATGAACACTTAATGGTTAATTATCCACCATAATTACATATTAAACTTCGGAGAAACACAAGTTTTGGAAAACAATATAAAACCGACAACGTGCACTTTACATTTTCCCGCCTAAACTCTCAAAATTACTTACTCTCAATAAGACTAAGATGTAATGTTATTTTTCACTTATGTGTTTACTTTTTTTTTGTGTTAATTTTTTTTTTTAAATAGAACGAATGAAACAATCCTAAGAAAAAAAACCATTCGTTAAACAATAGATCGTCCGAACTTAAGTTTATTTTAACGAATATTACAGAACACAAAAATCTAACTGTATTTATTTACTAAAATTTGATTACGCTAACAATAACATAGTAAATAATATAAAAGAAAACCAAACTGAAACTAATTTACTATAATAACTGTGTCACTAAAACAATCGATTAAGAAATAATTCATTTAGAAAATTCGGTCCATTAGCTTAGAGATAAAGGACTCAGGGTATACCTATACAATCATATCGATCTATTAATTTCTTAATCGCTTAGTCTCGACTATAACGTTTTTGCTATTTTGTAAAAGAAATTTGGTCCTCAGCACCATTTCTTTTTCTTTATTTAGTCTTTCCGCCATTTTATTGTCACCATTATTTTCATATTTTTTTAAATCTATCTGTTATTTCCTGTAAAATTATTTGTATATGAAACCGTACATTGGAATTCCAGGATCCGAACAACGTCACCAAAATGTTAGTTCAAAATTTATCTCCAAATTTAAGCGTACTAATACTATAATAATTGTGTAAGTTTGTGAGGATAGATTCAAGCAAAAAAAATTGATTCGATAACTGATTTTGATGTAAATAACACACTAACGATTAGATAGGGTACTTTAAAATGCAGAAATATACTCAAGTGTATTAGGATAGACTTTGACTTTGTGAACTATTTAGATTTGCATAAAACAAACTAAGATTAGTATGTGAAAATCTTTATTTGATACATCAAAAGCAATGTCATTATGTTGCTTCTTTGAACAATTTTTTTTTTTTTTTATTCTTCGCCGTTACGTGTTACTGAGCAGTATGCATTCTCTTTATCACATTTCATATATTTTTTTAATGATTTTGACAATGGTCGCCAATATTCTCTTTTATAATTGCAATGAGAATCTCAATGTTAAAAATTTCAGTCAAGTGCAAAACTCATAATTATCTCCAGTCCAATATTTGGCTAAGGATCAAGTCACAAAAAATTATAACAACCTACATGTGATTTCCAAAAAAAAAAACAATGTTTATTACATTTTTTTATGAACTAAGGTATAATGTTGAAATCCAGTCAGTCTTGTAACAAATGGATATTATATTTGGTTAAAAGCCATTTCAAAATAAACTTGACTGGCTCGTTGGTTCAGTTGTCCCATGCGCGACTGATGAGCACAAGACGTTGCTACAATGACGTTATTTATATTTTTTTTAATAACTTTACATGACTAAGAGGTGCAACTAATGTCCTTTCTTTCCACGTACGACAAACTTGAGCCATTCCTCCTTTTACTTTGAGAATGCTAAAAACTTCACCCATAGTTCTACGTAAAAAAAGGTAAAAGAATCTTAGAAGGTAGTAACTATTCGAAAAGTATAGCCAGACTAAAATATGAAATGTCAAAAGTGTCAAACAAATTTGTCCTCTGAAATTAAAAGACTAATCGCAGACAAATTTAATCTAGCCAGTTATTTATTAAAAAGCTTCTTGTTGTTGCTAAACTGTATATCGGTCTTATTAAAGTAGCTCTTCAAAAGGACTTATTTTTATAGGTACAAAATCTGAAAAACAAACTCATACAATTTTGACTTGGTCCTTCAGTCCCGAAAACTAGGCAAAAATAAAGAATCGAATAGCAAAAAGAAGTAAAGTTCGATTGCCAAAAAAAAAGAAAATAAATATAAATTGCTTTCGCAACTCAAATTTCGTAAATAACCTTTTTAAAATTCAAAAAAGGTACGTTCACACGATGTCGACGTAATGCCGCATTGCGTACGAAGCCACCGTTTGCTTGGAAAACCCGCCAAAATATATTATTCGTTATCTATCCCTCGGGTGCGGTCCATTTACGCTCGTGAACATGAAACACTATTGGTCCGCATATTATTATATTTAACACGTGGACCCCGCCTCTGATTCTTATTAAGAACTAGTTTAGTTCCATATCTCGCCGCTGATTTATAATGGCGCTAGGTGCTGCAAGTAAATAGCTTTTTCGAGGTAAAATTTACGTGGATTTTTAAATTAGCTTATTTCACAAAGATTTAGAAATGTTATATTCAAAATTAGGTCGGTTTAATACGTGTTTGCGCGCCAAATAGTTTATAACTTGAAATTGCCAAAAAGTTCATGAGTTCACAGAGCTAGATTATATGATTAGCACTGCTAAATTAATGCCGAATGTCAAAAGCAAGTTTGGAACGTTAATTGTTAGCAAGGTTATGAGTCTAGACTTATCTATTCGCAAATCTGAAACTCAATTAGACGCAGGCCCTTAGACATTCTAAAGATTAGACTTATTGATCAGACGTTTCGGAAAAAACAAGAAATGCCTCGAATCAAAGAGACTAAAGTTTTTAATATAATGTAATTCTACGCCAAGAATAAATACGACGGGATTAAAATACTTTTTGTTATTTTCTTACACAAGAAGGTGGGTGGAGTCATGTTAAGTACACTCGACAAGAGATAAAAATAATTTAAAAAATTAAAAAGCTCGCCTGCTCTTTTTTTTTAATCTTACTAGCCCTTGTTACCGTGACAATCTTAAGATTCTAAAGATAAAGGAGAAAGACATCGAAATCGGTTCAAGCATTTAGAAGTTATGGTGGAATAAAGAACATACGAGTACATACATGAACATAAAAATATAACACTCCTATTTTAAGTCATCCGTGTAAAAAAAATTGTATATATGAGACTCTTTCCAATAAAGCTTATTCTGCTCTTTTTGCTAATATTCTGAAATATATCTTTATCATCAACTGCATTAATTAACCTGCAAACTCTTCGGTGTGAATTTTCTGTACGTGGTCCTTTTTGCCAACTTTTCCGTCCACACTCACCTCATACATTTGTTCCGCCAATTTTACAGATCAGATTGATTCAGATTACCTTGTTCTCTTCAAAGTCACCATACACACGCATTTGTACAGCTCTCATCTCTACTGCATTAATTCTGCTTTAATAAAAATCACCAAAGAATCTCATATACTATAAGAGGCACTGAATCTACACATCAATCTACGTCATTGTGTGTAAATGCAATACATTTGACTCTTATTACGCCTCTCAATCATTTTCTTAGTCTCCCCTAGTGATGGATTGAGACTGCTTGCATACGTCAATTGCAACCAATCTGTCATTCGGTGCAATAAATCCGACCGTGCAGGAATGTCCGATGAATCTTGTGAAGTGATCGATTGAAGTGTTACTGGTACCTAGTTTGATGGTTTAATAGTGAACGTCTCCTTGGGCATTTTGAGCTTTTGGTAATGAATTGGATTCTTCAGCATAGACTGTATATCCCAAAAGGTAAGAAAAAGTGGTACATCAACATACCAGAGATGCCGATAATAATCTATTGATATGAGTCTATTACCCCATGCTATTCCGAACAACGAGCTGCTATTGTGAATTTCCAACAGAAATTAAATAACATTGATTTTTCAGCATCATAGGTATTTTCGGGGTTAAGGCAATTATTGTATCATACTAACCTTTCATCCAATCAAATTAAAGAGCAAGTCTGATAATCTAGTTATTAGGGATAATTATAGAATTAGTTTTAGTTACTCTACAATGATCTTATCTAATGTGTCACATGTCATGTCTAATGTGGCAAATACGGCCTAAGTCCTATGCTGAATTTGGACTTTTACATGATCTACAAAAGCTTCGCAAAGTTCTCTCATTTTATCAACCAACTTAATCATTGCAAAATGCCGAGAGTAAAAGTAAAAAGTTTATCTGTACCCTAATTAAATTACAACACATTTTTACTATTATCAGTTTACAAAACGTTCCTTCCAGCAAACTACACCTCGTTACTGCTAATAAACTGTCCCAAAGGACCACAAAATCTTCCAGGCCCAAAAATAAAAGCGAACAGCGATCGTACCCCTAAAAACCTACTCAATACAAGCGGTGTCCCTTTAGGTAATTACGAACATTTGTCACCGAATTGTTCTAATAAGTTGGCCTAAGCCAACAAACTGGGTGTACAGGGTACAGTCGTGCCGTAAATTTCAGCACAATTAAGTCCTGTCCGCTTTGTTTTTGATTAAGTATCTGCGTTGAATTGTGTAAGAGCAAGGGCCAGGATTATCAGATTAAACCATGCTGACAGCATTGCTTGGGGCAATGGTTAATAGTTTGATGCAGGACTAGACGGTTATGTTTGGTCCTTTGGAACAGCGATGATAGTTCTAAAGGGTAGTACACGTTTTGGGCATTGGAGATGATCCTTTCTCAGATTGTTAACAGAATAATATTTTACTTAAGACTTCGCGTATATAGCGTATTTGAAACAAGATGAAATTAATCGAAAAATTTAAAAACCCTCCTGCCATTTTCTTTTTTTTTAATTTTTATTCTACACCTTTTTGTGTACCATAGGGCTACGGTACTACTATACTACTATTTTTATTATTTTTTAATGTCGCTACCATATATTACCTTTATTATTATAAATGTAAGAGTTCTAACGATATCTCATAATTACATCTAAATCGGTTCAGTTACATAGAAGTTATGATGGAATAAAGAAACTCACAAACATACATACATACTTATTTGAACCATAAAAAAATAACACTTCTATTTTTGGGCAGTTGTGTAAAAAGCCGATCACTATAAGGACAGTATCGTAAATATTTATTATAGGATATACAATGGAATATTTGCTATGATTCATATTTAGGTTAAGCGTTATTTCGCAGGTAAATATGCAATTTCGGTAGCTTTAGAGATGAAGCTACCTACAAAAATTAGAAGAGAACTGCTTATGCAAGGGAATACACTTAGCGTATATAAAATACAAAATCTATATATATTTCTTATTGTTACACCTGAGACGCTTTTTGGGTCACACACCCGCTTGCGGACAAATAATGGTCACTTCTTAGACTCGAACCGCTCGGTATGTTTTCCTTTAACTGGAACTGATTATTTTCCGCAACCATACATGATTCTATGTTACTGGGTAACAAACCACAGTTTGTACCAAAATACCAATGTTATTTGTACTACAAGACCAATGGGGTGATCAATCCAATTAATACGAATTCTCGTTCCCATTGTTGATTGCTTCGATTTTCTCGAGATGCTACATCTGCTTTCTTTTATTTCGACGTCATGATGTAATATTCTCGGTCAATGCAATTTGTAATGGCTCTTCGATGTCATATGAGTGAGGAAATGGGTTGCCACCGTAGAATGAAAGATTTCTTTTTAAATTGGAAATATTTATTTTAACGTTTCATTTTTACACGACTGCCCAAAAAAGGTGTGTTATGGTCTTTAGGTTCATGTATGTATGTTTGTGAGTTTCTTTATTCCACAATAATTTCTAAAAACCTGAACCGATTTTGCTCTAAGAGGTATCGTTAGAATCCTTTTATTGTCACGGATAGTAATAAAGTGGCTAGGGTACACAAAAACGTGTGAAATATAGAAAAAAAAACAGACACATACATGGCAAGCTGCTTGTGACTTAATTCATTTTTTAATTAATTAAATTTTTAATTTGATCAAATTGCTTCATCATTAAAATGTAATTGTAAAATATTTTGTGTCTCTCTGCTCAATTTGGTCGCACACAAGTCCTTTGTTATTCAAATAGACTGGTTAGTTTTTTTTTCTCGGCGGTCTGCCTCTGGCCGCCTCACCTCAATAGTAATATAATCATAAATTTTCTTTGATTTCACTTCAACTTTCGTGATTACTGTATGATTAAATACTACTGAATTACGGAGACAAATTAGATATTGAAAGAATCTTGGCGACATTCCTTATTATTTTCACATAACTCTGGACTCGAAAAAAGAAGATTGTGACACACGGCAGTTATTATCAGTACCAACCAATTGCCTCCCCTTGTTCAAGATGATAAACAACAGATTGAACCTATTCGTTACTACTACCGTCCGATCCCCAAGATAAACCAAGACACATACAATAACGTATTTGGCGGGCAACCCATCCCTAATGAACTCAATGAACAGCCCAATTACGGGAACCCCAGTTGATTGTTACAATTTGTGCGGAATAACAAACAATCCCGATGCTCTATTGTTTTCTGTCATTCCCGAGAAATGGTTTCATTTTGTTTGTATAGAAGGCTTCCTCTTATGGAGGAAAACAATGGTAAAGACTTTCACGCTACAAACACATGCGTTAAAGGATATAACGCACAATTGGTTGGAGCGACGCACGGCGTATTGTCAGTTAGTACAAAATGAGTGTATCTATGAAGTGGAGTTATGGTTCAAAAGATCAGGCGGCTTTATGGGTATTATGATTTGTTACTTCTATGGATGTAGAAAATGATAAAAGATGATCACCGTCACCTAAGGGTAAAATAAAAATTTACTTACGAAACCGTAAAAAGGTAGTTGAAAAGAATAGAAAATATAACATAATTAGATTTTCGATCATTATATCTTCGAAAGGATTTTCGGGAACACTATATTTATTTGTATAATCACTTTCGTGAGGCATATTCATATTAGTTATTGTTCACCGGTTACTACTCACGTACATTCTTCGGGTTTGCCCGACTAGTTTCTAACTCGAACGGAGCCCTTAGTCATGAGCTGAGTCCGCGGCTATGTCGCGAGTCAGACACAGTCTGTACGTGAGTAGTAACCGGTGAACAATAACTAATACTATATTTATTATTTATATAAATATTTATAATTTGTGTTAAGATCCTATTCTTAGATTTTTTTTAGAAGAATCTATTCCCATTATCTAGTAAATTTTTATTTACAAAGTCAAAACAACGGCTCCTCCACGTCCTGTCACAACATGGCTGCGAGAATATTCGCATTTTGTCGCATGCCCAGAACTAAGCACTCTTTACAAACAATATTAGTATTCGTCGGGAGTCGGCTGTTTATCAAACAAAATTGCAAGCTGTACGGAATGTTGTTATTGAGGACCAAACATGGCAGTCATTTGTTCCAAACAATAGACTATGATTAATGAGACCTCCTTGTGCGAGTATTAAGACGCTACAGAGCGCCTGCAATGAAAAGCTGGGTTACTTATGAAATTAAATTTGCTCTTTATATTATTTATATTTTGAGAGTCAATGTGGCTTAAGAATAATTATTGAAACACGATTCTGCTGTACAAACATGCTTCTAAATTCAGACAACTGCGATGCAGGTAATTTTTTGAAGAGTAGACTTTGCATTTGATCGTTGGTTTGACATTGAAATTAAAATTAAAGAGTACCCCACTGATGCTTTCTTTTAAAACTGTTCCGAAACTTGCAAGAAAAAATCCAAGGCAGCTTACAAAATATAGTTTTCGTGATGCCTTGGATCAACGTGAGGACATACAAACATATTTGTAGATAAATAAGATGCAAACAAATTATTTAGAGTAGCTTGAAAGGACCTATTTTAGACATAGATTTCTACAACAGTTAAATTGGATTCTAGCTACATTCAGCCTTGCCTCAAATCATGTAAGTATAAATAATTAAAGCAATAAAATTAGAATGGTACAACTTTATATATCGACTAATATATAAAGTTGTACCGTTCTAATTTTATATACTAATATTAACATAGACATGGGCGTTTTTGCTTTTTCATATCGATATGAAAAACCGTTTTTGATGTCGATATGGAGCACGATTCGCTAATAAGGTTGGCAACCGAAATCAGCTAGTTAACACGGAACGACATTCGCTTCGTTTAATTTTCACAACCGGTAACGTCATGAGTTGGACTGAGAGGTGGTGAATATCTTAGTCCAACTGATATAAATATGAGAAGTTACGTTAACTACTCGAACGGTTATATCTGAGCATGTTTCGTTTAGGTCGATATGAGTTGAGCTTTATTTTAAAAACCATTTTCTATTTGTGGCATATCAATATGATATGTTAATGTGTATACCCATTTTTAGATACGTTTTGATATATCGGACTCGTGTCTAGTCTTAAAGAAACTTAAAGCTTGTCGTATTCATACCCTAACGTTACAGATCGAAGACAAAATCTTGTTGGTAGTTGTTCACTGATTACAGAATTGGTTTCCAAGATGTCTGGGGATAGTTTTTGTCCTCTTATTGGGTGATGCTTATCTTTCTAGCCAACCGATAGTGAAAGGTGTTTGGGCTTCAATAGAATCCGCATCTGATTACTTTGGTTTTGAATTTAACTGATCGTAATTTTATGGGACTTCGACGGAGATTAGTTTAATACGAATTAAGATCGAGCCCTTTCTCTGTATGCAAAGGGCTTTAATATTCCCTGAAAAGTGGTGTGTGAATGAAATATTAAAAGCGATAAAGAAGTAAAAGAATTTAATTAAATTAATAGAGCGTACTCTTTTTTAAAAGGCCGCCAACGCGCTTGTGACTCCTCTGGTTGTTGCGGGTGGCTGTTTGCCCGTTATCCCATAAAAATAAACTCCCTCATTGTTCTACACGTCGCAAGCTCGGCTGCTGAGCGTAGAGACCTCGCTTCGATGCCCGTGTACAACAAAATGTGATTGGGTTTTTCTGTTAGGAAATTATCAGTAGCAGCCAAGGCTTAGGAAGTGGGCGGTATGACGCCCCCGTGCTTTCGAGAGCACGGTAAGACATTGGTCCTGCGCCTGATGTGTCACCGATCATTTCAGATTACTGTGCCATTGGGCAATGAGAGTGAAGGGTGAGGGAGTGCACCTGTGTTTCCGTAATACACTACAATATCATCGACTTACGGATATAGGCCGCCGTGACAAAAAATTCGGTCGGAAGTGTATATACATATATATTGTATAATAAGTTTCATGATACATATTAATATTAATAATTGTTCAATGGTTATTACTCACGTGCATTCTTCGGGACTACCCGACTAGTTCCGAACTCGAACGGGGCCTTTAATCATGAGCTGAGGTCGCGGCGATGTCGCGAATCAAACTGAATAATGCACGTGAGTAATAACCGTTGAACAATAATCAATACGGGAATGGGTTGAACAATATTATATAATTTATTTTTATATTAAATGAAATATGCACCAAACTTGGAGATTGGCATTGTGCCCAGTTCATGACATTATGGTCACCGCATATTACCTGGTACTTATTTAGATCGGTGAAACGTGGGTGCACAATACTGCAGACGTGATACTATGTTCAAAAGAATAATCGAATTAATATGATTATTCGAGCAGATATGAAGTAACATACCATTAAAAACACAATCTAAATTGAGAACCCGCTTTCCTTTGAAGTTGGTTTAAAACAAAATAATAATCTTAATATTAATCCCTCTGAAAAGCATACACGACGATGACATATTGCCTCCAGGCAAAGATATGACGTCATAAGCTCAAATTTACTTGCTCAATTGTATGTGGTTGAGGGAGCTTTGTTTAAAGACCTAATATCTTCCTTTTGATAATGTTAGTGTATATTCTACTAAATAGTCTTAATTTGGAACTAATTTTATCCTATGGCTTTTAATGCACAAATAATTAAAAATATGAAATTAATTTAAAAATTATAAAGCACGTCTGCCGTTTTCTTAAATCTTACTAGCCTATGTTACTAGGGACAATGTAAGGATTCTAACGATACCCCATACATTGAAATCAGTTCAGGCATAAAACAAGTATGTTTGTGATTTCTTTATTCCACCATAACTTACTACATACATACATGAACCCTAAAAAAATTACTTGTTTTGGGCAGTCGCGTAAAAAATTACTTGTTTTGGGCAGTCGCGTAAAAAATTACTTGTTTTGGGCAGTCGCGTAAAAAATTACTTGTTTTGGGCAGTCGCGTAAAAAATTACTTGTTTTGGGCAGTCGCGTAAAAAATTACTTGTTTTGGGCAGTCGCGTAAAAAATTACTTGTTTTGGGCAGTCGCGTAAAAAGGACGCCTGCTATGTGTAAATTCATTTTTTTATATATATCACTTCCAGCCATCTCGACCTCTGAGTCGAGATGGCTTAGTGGTCAGAGCGCCTGGAGTATTTATCCGGGAGGCGCAGGTTCGAATCCTGTTCGCGACCGTATTCTTTTTCCATTTAATATTGTAACTTTAGAGTTCGCTAAGCATGCGTTAATGCTTTTCAAAGATTTATCCTGAATTCAGACGTTACGTTAAGCAGTCACGGTAACGATTACTAGACTAACAAGACAATTAAATACCCAACACAATAATAACAAAAGCTCCAATATTCCGAATCAAACACCCGTATGATTTGAAAAGGCTAACCTAACCTAACCTTTGTTACACATAATAATGTAAGGATTCTAACGATACCCCATACATCTAAATTGGTTAAGGCGTTTAAAAGTTATGGTGTAATAAAGAAACACAAACATACATAAACCCTAAAAACCCTAAAATAGCTTTTTGGGTAGTCATGTAAAAATAAAACACAAGAAGTCTAAGAAATTATTTGAGATTTTGTCACAGTATAAAATTTTGTTGGTTGAAATCAATAAAATAATCGATTCATTTTCATAATACTACACTCTACTTATTCTACTACTTAAGCCTATTTAAAAAAATGGTCCTTCATTCAAATAAAATCAAGTATTCATTCACTCCAACAAAACACAATTCAAATAAGACTTAAATATTTTCCCAATTATTTCAATCGCTCATAATTCTTAAGAAAAACAAGCTTAACCATGAATTACGATTTATCACGCCATCTAAGCACGCCAATTATGTAAGGAATGTGAGCGACGACTACTTTTCAGTTCAAAATTATAGAAAAAATAATTATTGCCTAACATTTTCACTGTTTAATGGGCCTATTGAAATTTCTGAATTACTGCGCCCAGATATAATCTAAGATTGGAACCTCTACTTTGTAGATTTTATTGATTACACACAGTATATTTATGGTGCTATAAAATAATTTCTTTGTTGACGCAATAAAAACGTTATTATGTGGTAATTTTACTTTTTTTACATTTAAATGGGTTTGTTGAACTTACGTAGTAATAATTTTTCCTTCAAATCACATAAGAGAGGGAAGTTTGTTATTTATTATAATTATGTCGACATTTTCTTATTTAACATAATTATTGATGATATAAATTCAGTTAAAACAAAGGACTAACATTTTTGACTAACATAGAATCATGCTTATTTTACCTTATGGAAAAGTCAGAGGTACACAGTTGTAAACCGACGTTTTACGGACGCTGTTTTTGAGTCCTAACAGAAAGTCCCAATAACAGTGCCCGACCTAGACATCGAACCTAAGACAGTTCCTGTTCAGCAGTCGCGCTTGGCCACTACTATAATTGTATACCACTACATATGGGTAATTTATTAAACTAATATATATACCTAACGCACGCACGAGTATATGCATATTAAATGCATAAAATCATTTTCACCAAAAAAAAATTACGCTTAAAAATTAAAAATAATATTTAAGTGTAACTAATTTTTACTAAGTGTGACGTAAGTTACCTTAATAACTAAGTTTAACAAATTTTTAGTCGGGCCGATTTGAAGTTGCATTATGATATATATATATATATACTGATTATTTATTTATGACCTTAATGACCTTCGTTGATTGTTTTTTAGCTATCTATTAAGGGTGAACTTTTTCCAAATCTATGTGGGACCAACTTTGAAGTATCCTTTATCCAACGAAAAAGAATCGTCATAATCCGACTACTCTATAAAAAGTTGTCATCCTACTAACATTATAAACGCGAAAGTTTGTAAGTATGGATGGATGGATGGATGGATGGATGGATGGATGTTTGTTACTCTTTCACGTAAAAACTACTGAATGGATTTTAATGAAACTTTACAATAATGTAGCTTATACATCAGAATAACATATAGGGTACAATTTATAAAGATGTTGTGTAAATTGTTCTAAATATGACGATAAGTGTCAAGTAAGTAGGAAAAAAATCTACCATCTGCGAGTTATTATGGCGTGCGCTGCCTAAACACTTTGAGATATAACAAAAGGATGTATGGTGGAAATGTGTATCTACACAAAAATCCGCAATGGCATATGTCTATCTCTTAAAGATAACACTATATCCATTTTCATACTTAAAAAAATGGGTAATTATGAAGCGGTAATTGAAAAGCGGGACCGGGATCAAAATTTCATGATTACTTTTTGTCGCGATATCCGACATCCACGCGGGCGAAGACGCGAGCATCAGCTAGTTAAAAATAATACTTTAAAGTTCTTACGTAATGTAAATTAATAAGCAAGTTTTCGTTTCAAAAACACTTTTGGAGCTCAGTACAATGACCACTTAGTTTTATGCTATCCTTACCTTGCTATAATTACAGTAGAGACCAACAAACTTTACCGCTTCATTATTAAAATATACAAAAAGGTACAGTCAACAACATAGGTAAATGTGTCCAAATAACATGCTATAAAATTGTCTTCATGCTGAAGTAACTTTAATTCGTAAGGATTAATATACCATGCTTACTAATAATGCTCATAAATCACTGTCGACGCCGGTTTTCCCAACTTCGACCTTTTCCTTAAGATATTAGGTCTATTTTTATTTATTTGTATCGTGTCCTACTTTTAACCAATCACACT
Source organism: Xylocampa areola (assembly GCA_935421205.1). Classification (NCBI taxonomy): domain Eukaryota; kingdom Metazoa; phylum Arthropoda; class Insecta; order Lepidoptera; family Noctuidae; genus Xylocampa; species Xylocampa areola. The sequence goes on from OW285223.1 coordinate 10,183,479, forward strand.
TCACAAAAGCCACATACACGTCACACGCACTATCCAATGACAGACATTCACAGAACATTCTGGTCTCGCTACTGCACACAAAACTACTCCACATTGCAACCTTTTGTTAAAACCCAAAAATTTCATGGATATACGTCGTAAACCCATTCACATTCTATTAGCACAAAATATCTTATTGTGCCTTATGTAAAAGAGATATTTAAGGGGCACGTGGCTAAGTAACAGCCGCACAGTCCGATCGATCGAGGTTAAGCTGCGCTTGCCGCGGTCGGTCTGTGGATGGCTGATCATCGTTTCATACCAAGACCCTTCCATGCCTCGGAGAGCACGTTAAGCCGACGGTCCCGGTTGTCAAATTAAGATCTATGACAGCCGTTACGGGTAATCAAAGGCCTGAAAGTCTGACAACCAGTCGTACCACAAGATAACATGTTACCCAGTAACTGGGTTGTGGAGGTCAGATACGCAGTCGATCCATGTAAAGTACTGGTATAAAGCTGCATGTGCTTTGACTGGAAGCCGACCCCAATGTAATTGGGACAAGGCTAGGCAGATATATCTATGTATAAGAGATAGGCATATCAACGATTTTTTTTAGATGTACAATTATTTTTGTACAACATTATATTTACGTATCAGTAACCATTACGCCAGCACACGCGGATAAAGAGGTTTGGCAGCGCTTTATCTTCCAACTAACTTAACAAAAATCAATATTTAAGGCTAGCTGAGAGGTGAGGCTGAATTTTAGATAGCATATACTCTTCCTTATAAATTTGGCTATCATATACAATTATTTTTTTCAAATCCGACTGGTCGTTCCAGAGATAAGCGCGTTTAAACAAACAAACGTATAAACAAAAAAAAACTCTTCCGGTTTATAATATTAATATAGATTAAGAGAATAATTTAACTTTTCAGCACCGGGTGGAAGCCTGGTGACCTGTAATACAGGTATTCTCATACCTACCTCAGGCACTAGTCTCTCACAATGTTACGTTCATATCCGCACTATGAGTAATATTGTCTAGATTTAAGGTAAATTTTGTGTAGAGAAAATAAAGAATTTATTTGTTATTCTTCTTCTTCTTATCGTATAGTTATGGAGTTTCTTGCCCGTTCTTCTCCATAGGAATCTACACTTTGGAACGTGGCAACTAACTTCTGACAATTCAAAGGTGCCTGTAAAGGGTCTAATTGAAATAAATGATTTGACTTTGACTTTATATGGTTGATGAATAACCTTTTTTCCTTTAAAGGTTAAACCACCCGTGGGTCTCTGACATGGCTTTACAAACCATCAAGAACGTCTTTCAGGAGTCCTGGCTTCCTCACGCTGTTTCCTTCACCGTTGTAAGCAAGTGATAATTAATTTATAATACACATATGACTTTGAAATGTCAGAGCTGCGTTCATTGGATCTGAACTTGCGACCTTTGAATATGATTTAATGAATCCTTAAATATTTAAATAACTCTAAGGATTTTTTTTCTCTTGGAAAAATACCCCGGTTGCCGCAGTTTTTTTATTATCTTTCCAAAAATATATATTAATCTACTGATGTTGTCGACGTTATTTATAGCAAGTCGGCAACTTTACCAAACTTCGGATACCTGTTACTGAAGACTGACTAAAGCTTTTAATTACTTCCAAAGACTGATTAAAGGAGCCATTGTTATTTGAAACCAGATCCCGAATCAGCCAAGAAAAGTGACTAACAAAAATTTTTAGTAAATAAGCCTTCAGGCTTTTGAAAGTCAGGATAATATGGACACAGTTGTTAAAGATCGCCCTTTTTTACACGACAGCCCAAAAAAGGAGGTTTATATTTTAGGGTTCATAAATTATATATATGTGTTTGTTGCAATGCAATAGGCTCACCACCTATTACATGTGACTTAATAACAGCATTGGTGAAATGTGGGTGTACAACTGTGTACACCTCTGCCTACCCCCTCGGGCAATACAAGCGTGGTGCTATGTTATGTTTATGTTTTTTCCACCATAACTTCGAAACGCCTGAACCGATTTAGAAGTATATCTTTAGAAGGAAGAAGGAAAAGAAGGGTATTGTTAGAATCCTCATATTTTCCCAGGTAATATAATAGGCTATAAAAGTAAGAAAATTAGTAATCGGCTAGTGGCTCTATTCCACAAAAAGGTATTAATTTTAAAAAAATACGAAAGCTCGCCTGCCGCATGTGAACTTAAAAGTGAAAACAAGTTGAGTTAGTGTTAAATAGGGTCAAAGTATATCTGCCTAGCCTTTTCCCAATTACATTAGGGTCGTCTTCCAGTCAGAACGGATGCAGCTTAATACCAGCATTTTACATGGAGCGACTGCCTATCTGATCTCCACAACCCAGTTACTGGGTAACACGAAATCTCGTGGTATGACTGGTTGTCAGACTTTCAGGCCTCTGAATAGCTGTAACGGCTGTCATAGATCTTAATTTGACAACCGGGACCGAACGCCCATTCTAAATCCTACAAGTAGAGTCTAATTTCATTAAATTAATTGCGGCAAGTTCAATTAAATCAGTGTGTTCATCTTCCTGCCCTTATTTCAATGTAATTGGGTTTGGCACAGCATGTCTTCTTCTTCCAAACGTCTCTATCTACGTCATTCCTTTTCTAGCCATATCATCTTTCACAAACTCAAACCACCGTTTCCTCAATCTTCCTTTACTCATTTACCCACCCATATTCATATTTTTTTACCGTAGGAGAGCCATGCTTCGGCACGAATGGGCCGACTCAACCGGAGTGATACTACGGCCTTACAAAAAACCGACGTGTAACATCGCTTGCGTTGTGTTTCGTACCCTTTAAAAGGACGGCAACGCACTTGCGACTCTGGTGTTGAGGGTGTCCATGGGCGGTGGTAATCGCTTACCATCAGGCGATCCGTCCAATCGTTTGCCCCCTATCCCAAAAAAAAAACTCAAATCAGTATCTTCACAGACAAAATCATAATTTACTATACCATAGCATCATAGCATCACGCTTGTATTCCCCGAAGGGGTAGGCAGAGGTGTACACAATTGTACATCCACATTTCACCAATGCTGTTATTAAGTCCCATGTAATAGGTGGTGAGCCTATTGCCATCAACCGGGCACATTTCCAAACTCCGGGCTGCTACTGAGAATTTCCTAACAGAAAAACTCAATAACACTTTGCCCGACCCGGGAATCGAACCCGAGACCTCCTGCTCAGCAGTCGCGCTACGGACCACTAAACCAACGAGGCAGGTTACTATACCAAGATATAATAAATTGAAAACAAATCACAACTGAGACCCTAAGGCAAGCAAGAATCTCATCATGTATTCCATTCCAAAGATATCATACATGATATAATACAACGAAATAAGAAATGTCCACCAAATCATATACCAAATTATAATTTTGATAGAACAAAGCGAACAAATGTTGAACTATACTACAATTTCTTGACCTAAAAGGAACGTCTTGAAAGCAAAATCTAGCGTCACAAATTCCGAGAAAGCTTCCAGCATACAAATAGGATTACCTTCTATATTCTGTACTGAGAGCACTAGTTTTTATTACTGACTTTTCCCGTCTTTGTCTGCATTTTATTGTCTTTGCACTGACGGTATTCAATGGAAAAGTTTTGATTTTAGGAGACGTTTCGAACACTTTGCAGCGTTCGTTGTCGCAGGAGGACTGCAGAACGCTGCAAAGTGTTCGAAACGTCAGGAAAAACTAAAACCAATAATACACGCGATTAATCCGTTTAAAAGTTGTTTTATTATAATGTGTAGTGATCGCGAAAAGCTAAGATATTACTTTAGGAGACATATTTTACATTTCAAAATTCCATTATTAAAATATGGAAAATTTAACACAGCTAAACTACGAACATGCAAGAAGAGATTACTGAACGTAGATAAAGCAAAATATGTGTGTCAGCCCTTCGTGGAATACAGGCATGTTGCCATGTATGAAAGAGTCTAAGACTTAAACGACGAGCATGCATGGAGAGGTTAATGAACATTATGAAGCGAAAGACGTCTCAGAATCGCAGCAAGTCGAAATCGATAGTCTCTACCTTCCGCAATGGGAAACAGACTTGATTGTTGTCATGTAGGAGTCTTGAAGACGTGAGTCTTCATATATATATATACTCCTCCAGTCCGTATTTTGGTCACGGCGGCCTATCTCCGAGGAGATTAGCCAAGTGCGCAGGAGATATTATGGTACACAAGTGTGTGCGCAATCACAGGTGCAATCCCTTTTTCTTCACTCTCATAGTCCGATGGGACGGCAACCCGACACGACCAGAGAGAGATCAGACGCAAGACCGACAGGTTTACGTGCTCTCCGAAGCACGGGGGTGTCACACCACCAACTCCCTAACTCCGGGCTGCTACTGAGAATTTAATACGGAGAAAACTCAATAATGCTTTGCTCGACATGGGAATCGAACCCCGTGACCTCACGCTCAGCAGCCGCGCTTGTGACCACTAGACCAACGAAGCAGACAAGCGAGTCTTAATACTTTGCATGTGCAGAAGCATTACTGAACAACATGTACTTGCGCTTGTCACCAACCCTTGTTACAACCACACCCTTAACCTATTTCTACAATCAGATCATTAGGCGAAATGCGAGACATGTAGCAATTTTTTTCACAAAGCGCGTAGTCAGTAATCTTCGTTGAAAAATAAAAACTTTTGTAAAGACATTTGTAGTCTTGTGCGAGACTAAATAGTAATTTTCTTTTTACACGACTGGCCAAAAAAGGAGTTTTAAGGGTCATTTATGTTTGTATGTATGTTTGTGAGTTTCTGCATTCCACCATAACTTCTAAACACCTGAACCGATTTAGATGTATAGGTATCGATAGAATTTTTACAATGCCCCGGGTAACCTAGGGTAGCCAAATTTAAAAAATATAATAAATTGCTTATGGTACACATAAAGATATAAACATAGGGTAGTAAGATTTAAAAAATATAATAAAGTGCTTATGGTATACATAAAGATATAATAAAGAAAAATAAAAAAAAAACAAAATGCAGGCTATTTTATTATTAATCGTTGAATTTATTTCATCTTAAGTTATAATTATTATTGTCATTATGTGGAAAAAGAATACGGTCCTGAGCAGGATTCGAACCTGCGCCTCCCGGATAAATACTCCAGGCGCGCTGACCGCTAAGCCATCTTGACCTCTACTCACTACAGCGAATACTTCTTCCACATTTTAATATATTTTTAAAATTATGACTTTAGAGTTCGCTAAGCATGCGTTTAATGCTTTTCAAAGATTTATCTGTAACTAGCTGATGCCCGCGGCTTCGCTTGCGTGGATGTCGGTTATCGCGACCAAAAGTAATCATGAAATATTGATCCCGTTTCCGGTTTCCAATTACCGCTTTATAATTGCCAATTTTTTTTTTTGTATTAAAATGACATAGACATATGCCATCGCGGACTTTTCTGTGTACCTATATAAGACACACAATTCCACTATACATCATTTTGTCATATATCAAAGGGTTTAGGCAGCGTTTTCGTTGAAAGCTCCCAGACGGCTTATTTTTTCCGACACCTCCAACGAATATTTTAGCCAATGTATACAAAAACTTGACAAATTATATACTAACACCTTCCTCACGAATCACTCTATTTATAAAAAAAAACCGCATCTATATCCGTTGCGTAGTTTTAAAGATCTAAGCATACATAGGGACAGACAGCGGGGTGCGACTTTGTTTTATACTATGTAGTGATTTCATCTTGTTTTTTTAATTGGTTGAGAGAAACATTCCCGCAATACATTATATTCATGTAACTTAGAATGGTTTACGCAGCGCACTCCAAGATAGCAGGATAGTATTTATCGTTATGGCTTTTTTTTCCTACTACCTACTAATATTATAATCCTATAAAGTTTAAAGATAAATCTTAAAAAAGCATTAACGCATGCTTAGCGAACTCTAAAGTTATAATATTAAATGGAAAAATTGTTTTAATTGTTAAGGTAATTGCACCTTTACGGCATTTTATTAACTACATAGTTACTCGTGTCGGTTCGGTCACCTGTATAGGGACTGAATAGGCAGCAATGACGTCGCCAAAAGTCGTGTTAAAAATATCGATGAAGCATTTGCGGTGGTGAGCAGAGGTCGAGATGGCTTAGTGGTCAGAGCGCCTGGAGTATTTATCCGGGAGGCGCAGGTTCGAATCGTGCTCACCACCGTATTCTTTTTCCATTTAATACCTATAAAGTTTGTGAGGATGAATGGATGTATATAAGTTTGTTACTCTTTCACGCAATAACTACTGAACGGATTTGGATGAAATTTGCCACACAGATAGTTTATAACCAAGATTAACACAAAGGATACCTACTGTTACACTGGCTGGACCCAATTATGAAGTCCACGTAGCTAAAGTCGCAGGCGGAAGCTAGAATCTATATATTACAACCTATCTGTTATTTTGATGTGTAATCTACATTACAATAATTTTTTATTTAAAATCCGTTCAGTGGTTATTGTGTGAAAAATTAACAAACATCCACCCATCCTTACAAACTTCGACATTTATAATATTAATAAGAGTAGGATACGTGTGTAATCTTCTTCAAAACGTATGATTGATTATTCGACCTACTTACCGCCCGCAGGACTCTGATATATAAAACCATGTCTCAAGAACATCAGGTTTGCATGTTTCCTCACAATGTTTTCCTTTATGTAATACTAGCGGTCCGTCCCGCTTCGCACGGTTGAATATTTACACCTTGGATTACATTATTGAAGTTTTAGTAAGGATCCCTAATATTTTCCAATAATTAATATAGCCTATCTTACTCAGGGATAATGTAGCATTATAATGATGGAAGAATTTTGGAAAGCGGCCTAGTAGTTTTTGAGTTTATTCGTTACATACAGAAATACAAATCTTTCCTCTTTATAATATTTGTAGAAGTGTAGATGTAGACTAACGAAGGATATTACAGGTAAATAATTTAATTAAGAGAAGCCTTATTGAAACCCGACAACGTCACGAACACGTCATCGTTATAGTTAATTAATTATAAATTAATTTTGGTAATTATATACTTATGAGTAATACGCATAGATCGTAACTTGAAGGAATTAGTACTGGAGTAGTTTTAGCGGGCGTACCCCTCTCGCCACTGGCATATGATTCCCAATCAAATACCTTTATAACTTATACCTGTATTGTTACAATGATAGTACACAATTTTAATCGTGTGCGACACAATTTTATGTTCGTGTTTAGTTTTTTTTATGTGTGTTAATACTGTTAATGTAATAACGAGAGCTATTATTGCGTTCAGTCTTTTGTGCTTGTGTGTTACCTCACCCCCCGCCAAAAGTGGCGAGCATATTTGTACGATATTTAGTCAGAAGCAGTCTCCCGTCTGGTCCTTTAAGGATCATAATAATTTGAGTATATTTACATAAATTTCAGGAAAATATGTATTAGTATCTAGGTAAAATTTTACTGCCTCATTGGTCTTTTACAAACAAAGATAAATCTTTCAAATTGATTCGCCATGACGCAATTTTGAATGATGTAAATGAAACACGATAGTTCAGAAATAATAATGTATTGTCCAATTTAAGTAAATGAGCTAATGAACTGTAACATGTGAGTGAAAGTGATTTCGAATACACGCGGCACTTGTTAGCTAATGTGAGTTTGAGAACGCACGGCTTTCCTGAATACACGACTCGAACTGAACTAATAACATTAAAGGACTCGCGTTAGTCGAGTAAAAATGCTGACTTGAGATGTACACCGTACAGGTATCGCATGTGTCGCGAACACTAAAAATATAAAAGTTGATGAAAAATAAAATCGGTCGTGAGCAGGATTGAACCTGCGCCTCCCGCATTTAAATACTCTAGGCAAACAAAGCCATCCCGACCTCTGCTCACCACACTGCTAGACCCGGGAATCAAACCTGGATCTTTTCAATCAGCCGCTGCGCTTACAATCTACCTCGACTAGACCAACGAGATAGGTTTTAACGTGGTTGTTTTTTCTGTCACACATCAGCAGATTGGACGCACCAAGCGTTCCTTAACTTTCATTAACGAACAAAGATTGCAAGTATAAGCCCCTCGATCAGAATAAGATTACAAAGTAGAGATGGGTAACACTGGTTCTCGCCACGCAATTTCGCCAACTCAGTTCACTGCGCCGGATGAGTTGACTCACTTCTTCAAAATATATTTGCCTACAGCGCATGAAAGAGATAGATGCTGATGACTTTATTATTATAAATCTTTATTTCGGTCCGAGATCCATAATGTTGTGAGTAATACAAGAAATACTTACAAATTACTGCTAGTACCTATGACTTATATGATCGTTTCTGACCGCATAATCCGATACCAGAGCGCGTGATTATTTGACTGCATGCAGTCGTATCCAGTGCTCGAGCATCGGAGAATCTCAACAGTCCGCTAATATGCACAAGATGCTGTTTCTGCTTGTACGCAACGTGTTAAGATAGTGGCGCACCTCTTGCGCATGATTGTGGCGATATACAATATACTTTGTTGTCAACACAGTCAACACATCGGTGAGCCGACCTCTCTCGTTCATTCTCTCACTCAGTCGCTGAGCCAACGTAGTAGTTACTTGCGCCGCTCTATAGTGCACGAAGCCTGCGAGCGCGAGTTGCAAATGGGGTGCGTCGTCCTTTGCAGTTCGCACAGCGCAATCCACTTTACTGCGCTATGACGCAATTTTGCATTAACTCAAAGAGCCGGTGCAGTGCGCTGTGTCAGAGTTACTGTGTTGACCCAAGGAATTTTGCTGAGTTTCCCGTCTCTATTAGAAAGCTATATTCAAATCATATTAATTAATTATTGTTCACCGGTTACTACTGACGTGCATTTTTGGATTACCCAAATAGTTTCGAACTAGAAAGTAATTCGGTAATCCAAAAAGAGAATGGGAGCCCTAAATCATCAGTTAAGCCTGCGGCGATATCGTGAGTTAAACTCTCACTGAGGGCTTGAATTCAAAACAAGTCTGGCAATCTAGAAAAATGCACGTGAGTAGTAACCGGTGAACAATAATTGATTCAAATAAGAGCCCTATCACCCTAAATCAAAACAAATCTATGATCCTGTTAATTTATTTATCAACCAAACTCTAAAGTTAACCGAATCGATATTAACAATTCGATTAACATCGAATCAAGAACCAATTCAGAAGTTTGTATAACAATTTAACGAGTTCAATTGTACTTTAAATATCGATTCGTACGACTTAGGAATAAATGTTGATAGGAAAGGGAGACTCGTGCTTAGCAAGGTAATTGGTTAAAGTACTTGAAATGGTAATAGCTTTTAATTTGGCATATATTTTGGCTTCAGATACTCGTAGAATCTAGCGTAATTAACCCAGAGTGCTTGGCAGAGAAGTACATTAAGTTTATATCCCACCAAAAATATTTATTGTAAAGTAAAACGTTGCCAAGACTCTCTAGTTCAAACATTTTCACGATTAAAAAATGATGAGATCTCTAGTAGAACCAAATTCATAGCTGAGCTCGGATTTGTATTACGCATAGTCATAGTCTAAACGACTTATCCAAAGTCCAAAGTATATAGCTCTAGAATAACAAATAACTCTACCTATAAGCACTAACTCTACAAGCTCTCTAGTTTAATATTAGTGGAACTATACGTGACATAACATTTAAGTCTGATAAATCTGCTAAGGACGTCTGATCCTGAAAGCTTTCTAGTATTATCCAGACGACTCTATGGCAGTTTAAAAATACGATAAAATGGTTCCAAAAAAGGTAGGTAGTGCCTCGCTTTGTTCGGTTCGTCTTGGCGGGGGCACTGCCGTGCCACTAGGATTTATACTTACCTATACAATATTATTGTCTGATTAACTACTATTAGCGCCTTCTACAACGTAACATTGGTTACGATATAGGTTCCTATCGCGGGCAGTTTCGCGATAGAAGTACGGGTAGACCCTTTGGTCAACCATCCACAAACCAATTGCAGGCAACCACAGTCAGTCAGTTGATCCGTGCGGCTGTTACTAACCCACCACCCCCGCTCCCTTTACTTCACTCGAATAATAACACCATGTTTTATTGTATAATAACTTTTGTGAGGCACATTCATATTAATTATTGTTCAACGGTTATTACTCACGTGCATTCTTCCGAGCCCTTAGTCCTAAGCTGAGCCCGCAGCGATGGTGCGAGTCAAACTAATCGGGCACACTCCACGTGAGTAATAACTGTTGAACAATAATTATTAACACCAAAGTTATATTTTTTTGTGGAAAGATACATATGGTCGTGAGCTGGATTCCAACCTTTCAGTTTCCTCTAAAGGGACTGAATATATGTCAATGACGACACCAAAAGACGTATTAAAATGTGGAAGACAAATTCGTGGCGGTCAGAGCGCCTGGAGTAATTATCTGGGAGGCGCAGGTTCAAATCCTGATCACAGACATTTTTCTTTCCACAAAAAAAATATAACTTGAGTTCATCATGCATGCTTTAATGCTTGACAAAGATTTATCTGTATTTAATAACACCAAGTTGTTTATATCAATAAACCTTACCCATAAATGAAGAAAAAATTACTCTTACGCATTCAGCGCGCGAACTTAAACTGCCGTTCCCCCATTCCCAAGTTCTTAACTGCGAATTTATTCATGAAATGTAGCTCAGCCGTGATTTGTCGTTGGCGAATCATGGTGGAATACGTGACGAATACGATTTGGTGTATGGGACCCAAGTGTCTTGTTTTATATTGCTTTATATGAGCACCTGGGTGTTGTAAAGTCGAAACATTGTGTCAGCCAAGACAATGTGATGGAAAAATATATGGCTGAAGCTGTTCCTATTTATTCTATAGTCATAGCAGTCGTTGTAACTGCCTCGTTGGTCTAGTGGTCCCAAGCGCGACTGCTGAGCATGGGGTCTCGGGTTCGATTCCCGGGTCAGGCAAAGTGTTATTGAATTTTTCTATTAAGAATTTCTCAGTATCAGCTCGGAGTTTGGAATTGTGCCCGGTAGATGGCAATAGGCTCACCACCTATTACATGGGACTTAATAGCATTGGTGAAATGTGGGTGTACAATTGTGTACACCTCTGCCTTCCCTTTTGCTCTTCGGGGAATACAGGCGTGATGCTATGTTATGTTCATAGCAGTCAGAAAGTGTTCACTGAATGCAAGGGTTTTAACATAACAGAACCAAAGTTAAACATTTTTGTAGAAACAAAAGTCGGTTGTGATATCGCCTTCCTGATAAATACTCCAGGCGCTCTGACCACTAAGCTATCTCGACCTCGGCTCACTACTCCGAATTCTTCTTCTTCCACATTTTAATCCACATCGATATCTATTCAGTCCATTTACACATACCAACATAACCAATATCCCTACTACAAGAGCCTTTTCTCATACAGAGAAGGTAGGGGTAAGGAGCATTGATTTCTACGCTAACTCTCTGCAGGTTGGTAATTTCAGACCGAGTCCAGGTTACCTAATGATATTTTCCTTGCGGTGTCTAAGATTAAAAATGCCTGAGTATATGAATTAATCAACTCAGCTGGACATAATATATCTTTTGTCTCCCAAGCGGCGTCCTCGTTCTTCGTCTTACGCATCGAGTCCATCCCTGCCCCTTTCCGGAGGCCATCGGTCCATAACTGCGAGTCATCCCCCGCTACGCTTGCCGATTCGCGAGCACCACTTAAGACCATGTCGACTCCAACAACAATATGTCTTTTGGCAGACATGGCCACCACCATCTAAGGTCATGATGACACATTAAAACCTATGGTATACATAAAGTACTGCCCAGTTAGGGAAGGTCTTAGGTTCGATTCCCAAGTCGTGCAAAGTGCAATTGAGTTTTTCTTTCATGAAGTTCTCAGTGCCGTCACTGGTGTTCGAGCATGGATCTTTGTCGACAAACTTGTGGAGTCGATAAAAGTGTACCTTATTGATTTATTGTTTTATCAATAACTTATGTCGAATTTGACGTTTCAAATCGACAAATGTGGCGACAAAAGGAACCATGCTCGCACCGCTGGTACGGTTGTATAATTTACGCAATAAATCTTGTGTTCAAAGGGATTTTTTAAGGTATCCGGTATTGTTGGAATCTCTATAAAATGTTAAGGTTTCCATATTTGTCGTAATATTATTATGCTACAAGGATTCCCTTTCTTACACGACTGTTTCATGTATGTATGTGAGTTTATTTATTTAGCCCGGTTAGTGTAGTGTGATATTAGGATAACATCAGAACCTGGCGCATGGATAACATTTGGTATGGCATAGCTAGATAGAAGTAGACTGTATCGGTGGCGGTTACCACCATCAACAGCATTCCCAAAGAGGGTCGACGTCAGGCAGGCGGCCGGTCATAAAACATAGCCAAATCTTTAGCAACATACCAGATATAGGTATGCTGCGCCGACCCCAAATAAATTGGGATAAGGCGCATGCGCGGCTGCTGAGCGTGAGGTCCTGGGTTCGATTCCCAGGTTGGGAAAAGTATTCTTGAGTTTTTCTGTTAGGAAATTCTCAGTAGCAGCCCGGAGTCAGGAAGTTGGTGGTGTGACACCCCTGTGCTTCGGAGAGCACGTAAACTCCTGTCGGTCCTGTGCCTGATCTCTCTCCGGTCGTGTCGGATTGCCGTCCCATCGGAATATGAGAGTAAAGGAAGAGGGAGTGCACATCAGTTGGCGCATACGCTTGTGCACTATAATATCTCCTGCGTACTTGGCTAATCTCCGTGAAGATAGGATTTATATTATTTTATATTGTTAAATGTATATTATATTTGCATTTTATGATATAAAAATGTGGTTAAAGAGGCTATCCAATTTGTAAGCTTATTGCCGTCCACCAGATGATGACCTGCTGCCAATAGAGTCACCAACTTTTGTTTTTTGATATAATAGATCTATGTTTGGCCACCAACTCGTATGGTGCGCGTAAGTGCGTAAGAACGGACACGCGTAACCAATTATTCTATGTGATTAGTGATTAAATAACTGCATTAGTGAAATGGCAGCGTCAGTTCTCTTTTTTCGTTTGCCAATTAGTTTTTTACTAGCTCCACCTCCCAATATTTAATATTATATAATAGTTTTAAGCTGTTGCCTCGCTCATTAGCAGACACAATAGCTTTTTATTGTTACAACGTATAATTCTGTACGTGGCTGAGCCGAAATGTTTTCACTTTACCAATTCTATTTCAGACATCCGTCTCAACTTGGACATACACTATTGGTGTACAGAAAAAGGTATGCAGTATCAGCGGCTTCACTTAACATAAAAAGCAACCAACTCGGTGCTAACGCTGTCAGTACAAGAAAGAAAAAAGGATTTATTTTGCCACCAGAATAGGCACACACAAAAATTTCAACACAGGAGAAAAACAAAGTACAATAAATAAAAAAGCAAGTTAAACAACATAAAGAAGAAATAAAAACAAACCACGGGTGCGATTTCTGCTCACTGACAACACCGCAAAACTAATAGGCCACAAAAGAATATTATAAAGTACTCTGTGATATTAATAATCTGTGGGCCACAGAATAATGACAATGACAGTGTACAGCAATCCACCGTATTATTAATATTGTTATTGTTCAAAACTTAGTTCAAACGAAAAACAAAAGTTTAAAAATAAGGGAAAGTGTGTGTCACACCAGTGCCAAAATTCGGACATCACTCAGCATACGCTGCGATATAAAAAATCACAACACTGATATTACAAGAAACACCTCTGTCCCTTTGTAAAGCGCATGCGTGATTATCTGTTATGTTATGTTTACTTTCATATTATCCAGTAGTATCCAGACGCCCTACATGATTACGCCCACATAGCCTGATATACTGATGTCTGGACTTTAAAAGAGACCGTGACCACTGAGTTTGTTTCGGCTTTTCTTCTCAGAGGTAGTCAGACAGGAAAATCCGGCGCCTTCTAGTTTTTAATTTGACATGTAAAAGAGTTCCAAAAAAAACCTATTTACAGAATAAATGATTTCAATTTTGAATTTGAATTTGAATTTGAATTATAGTTAACATAAAACAACGCTAAATTCAGTCATTCATTCCAAAAAGGAGAATGCTTGATACAATTAATACAATATTGTATTTCTTTACTACCTACTACCTGAGTAATGCGTGGGAGTTATCAGGTGTACGCCTTTTCAAATCATACGGGTGTTTGATTCGGAATATTGGAGCTTTTGTTATTATTGTGTTTTGTATTTAATTGTCTCGTTAGTCTAGTAATCGTTAGCGTGACTGCTTAACGTAACGTCTGAATTCAAGATAAATCTTTGAATAGCATTAACGCATTCTTAGCGAACTCTAAAGTTACAATATTAAATGGATAAAGAATACGGTTGCGAAGAGGATTCGAACCTGCGCCTCCCGGATGAATACTACAGGCGCTCTGACCACTAAGCCATCTCGACCTCTGCTCACCCCCGCGAATTCTTCCTCGATATTTTTAACACGTCTTTTTGTAACGTCTGAAGTTCATTTTAAAATCATAATACATTATCTTTAAATATAATGAAGCTAAAGACTTGCTTATCTATCTGTGAAATTATCAGCCGGATAAAAAAAAAAAAACTTTTTATAGCCCAATGCTCGAAGAAGGTTATAGGCTATTTAAGATCTCGCTAGGACCTAAAGGTGCCGAGCAAAATGAACAATTCGCGTCTTCTTCTTATCGTGTGGTTGATGAACAACCTAGTGTCAGAGTTCAAACTACACGTAGGCCTCTATCATGGCTTAACACACCATCGAGAACTTCTCTCTAGTATGCCGGTTTCTTCACAATGTTTTCCTTCACCGTTTTCAGCAAGTGATCATTAATTTAACATACGCACATGACTTAGAAAAGTATGTGGTTGAATTTCGAACTTGCGACCTTTGACTTGTCAGTCCAACGTTCATACCACTAAACTAACTGCTTTAGTAAACTCATAACTACTCGCTGAGATATAAAACAAAGCCAGGCAGTAATAAAGACAAAAACTTGCCAAAGTTACGATAACTTTTCTCACTCCTAGAACTGTGACGTCACGCACTGTTAAGTAAATTAACACTGTACACTGTACAGTCGGCAATACAAGCATATTCACATTTAGAAAGAAAGAAAGAAATTATTTATTTTAGTCTCAATGCAGAATAGTTACTTAAACTAAAACTGATGTAAAATTAAAAATACTAATATAAAACAAAAAAAAAAAAGAACAGAACTTATCTAGATGCTACATTTTGCTTCCTGCACGAGACCAAAAAAGGTCCCTATCTCAGCATAAGCGGCCAAATCGAAATATGGCCGCGCTGATTTTCAGACAGGTCCTGAAATAAATAGTGAAATCACGGGCGACCACGGCCCGAAGCAGCGTACGTAAATATGCAAACTAATGTGTAGTAAATAATTATGGTAATAATATTTAATTAAATAGGTACTAACTAATAAAAGTAACTGCATCTGTACATACTTAGATATGTGAAGATACATTTTGTAATCAATACTCAATACAGACACTTCAATTTTATTTATTTATGTTAATTATATTGATGATGATTGTATTGATGATGTACCTACTGAAGATAACTTTTCGATCTAGATCGAAGAGACTTCACAATATTTATTTCATTAATTATTATTTTGTTACCGATTGTACATAATTCTGAACAACTTAATATTAAACTTATCTCCCTAGAGAAATTCAAAGAGATTACAAGGAAGGTTTTAATTTAAAAGCCGACGAAAGACAGGTTTAATTTATATACCGGATTATTATTATTATACAACGTGACGCGTAATGAGTTATTTGCAAATCTCGACGCACGTGTGTGTGTTGGGCCATAAAGTTGGAGAACTTAACTAATCCAGTTTAAAATATATGAAACAACAAACACTAATGTGTAAATATAAAAAATGTCTTTAACTTAGGTACTCTACATCAAGAAAGAAATAAGAAAAAAAACATAACATAACATATACATAGCATCACGCCTGTATTCCTCGAAGGGGTAGGCAGAGGTGTACACAATTGGACACCCACGTTTCACCAATGCTGGTATTAAGTCCCATGTAATAGGTGGTGAGCCTATTGCCATCAACCGGGCACAATTTCATACTCCGGGCTGCTACTGAGAATTTTCTAACAGAAAAACTCAATTACACATTGCCCGTCCCGGAAATCGAACCCGAGACCTCCTGCTCAGCAGTCGCACTTCGGACCACTAGACCAACGAGGCAGTCAAAAAAAATCAAAATAGAAATACAATTATATCGGCCTAGTCTTTTCCCAATTACATTGGGTCGGCTTCCAATCAAACCGAGTGCAGCTTAATACCAGAATTTTACATTGAGCGACTGCCTACCTGACCTCCACAACCCCGTTACTGGGTAAAACGATATCCCGTGCTATGATTGCTTGTCAAACTTTCATGTCACTGACTACGATGTTTTAACGTGGTCTCCGAGGCACGGAGGGGTCTCGGTATGAAGCGATGGTCACCCATCCCCAGACCGACTGCGGAAAGCGCAGGTTAAACTCGATCGATCGATCCGTGCGGCTGTTTGACTTAGTCATGAGCCCTCGAGATTTTATTTTTGTGTTAGTTTGGGCCTTTTAGTTTTAGTTACTATTTAGTTTGCCTAGTTAAAAGGTACTTGTTTTTTCTCTCTCTTATATAATGCTTTTTTAACTTGTAGGGTTCAAACACAAACATAAACACAGTCACGTTATTATTGTCATTTACGTTTATTGATAACACAACTCCATACATTCACGGCATTTATAATATTACATTATAACATCGGATGGTGTCCACGCGCGGTGCATCTTCTCACTCGCACTCGCACAGTGCGCTAGCGCGATATTGTGACGTCGCCTCACGCATCGCCCAACGCATCGAGTGATTTACTTGGAGGTCAGTCGGTCAAAGACCTCGCCGCTTATACCCGTACTTCGCCGCCCATAATTGTTAATTTGTTTTGGTGAACATCTGTATGTTGTTTGTTTGTAATGCTATCGTGCTGTGACTATTGTGTGTGTCTTCTGTCCATACTCCTTCTGTGTTGTTGTGATCGTGTCGTGTACGGACAATATACTGAGGGTACAATAATAATAGTGACTTTTATTTACCCGTACACACGCCTCACATTATTAACTATAAACTCGCTTAATTAACTTGTCTAACAACACAACAATGAATCTAGATGAAGCGGAAGAGACGTATCAAAATCATAATAAATGGAAATCAATCATCTCTGTCGACCCCAATTTAGAACAGGCTTGATTGTAGGTATGTATTTAACACAACAAATAAAAATCAGCCCATTTCAACACTGAAAGTCTTACAACACCAAGTTTCAGGTCACAATGTCACACAATTAACGATTGGGCGGTGTCCAAGTACTAAATACCGTCTTATAACGTTAATCCTAATTGGATGCCTGTAACCGCTTTCTACGGGTTTCAGGGAATTGGTGCATTTTGTGAAACGGTCGACAAATAACCTTTTTATGGATCATGTGGTGATATGGATCACACCATCGAGAACATGTCTCATGTGTGCTGGTTGTCTCACGATGTTTTCCTTGACCGTTATAAGCAAGTGACAATTATGTCAGTTATTGTTCAACGGTTACTGGTCACGTGCATTTTTTTGGGATTGCCCGACTAGTTTCGGACTCGAACGGAGCCCTTAGTCATGAGCTGAGCACGCGGTCGCGAGTCAAACTGTGTTCTGTTCGAGATTGAAACAAGTCGAGCAATCCCGAAAAAAATGCACATGAGTAGTGACCGGTGAACAATAATTGACATGAATGTGTCTCACAAATTTATTATACAAAAAGAAGTGATAATTAATTTCTAATACGCTCATGACTTCGAAAAGACCTTCCCTCTATCCATGTTTTTCGATCCATTGCAACCAGAGGCCAATCCTTCTGGTATGAGTCCAACTCTTCCCTCCATCTCCTTTCGGGTCTACCGCGTTGCCTTCTCCCTGTATCCGGAACCCACTCCGTTATTATTTCGGCCCATAGCTCATCCGGCAGATGTGGCCAGCCCTTTTCCATTTTAATTTGGCACTTGTGTTGCCTACGTCTGCAATGCGAGTTTTAGAACGAAGTATGCAGTTCCTTATGTAATGTTGACCCCCAAAATACTTCGTTCCATCGCTCGCTGGCAGACCCCAAGGGCAGTCTTCTGACGCTTTGTTAACGACCATGTTTGCGCTCCGTAGGTAGGGAGGGTAGGACGAATGCACATGTCCATAAGTTTCCTTTTCAGAGAGAGTAGAAGAAGTCCTTAAAATATATGCTTCAACGACCAATAGCTCTTCCAGGCGTTTTCGGCGCGCGTCGTCTGACTTCATTATCTTGTCTCGCCTGGAAGGAGACAATTTGGCCGAGGTATATGTATTCATGTACATATGCAATCTCCACACCCCCAATGTCTACACTCCGCTTTCTGCTATTCGTCATTAACATAATTTTAGTCATGTTCATTTTGAGTCCGACCTCGAGGCTGGTGTGGCTCAGTTGTTCGAGCATATGGCCTAACTCAGCCGCCGTAGATGAGAAAAGGACAATGTCATCGGCGAAACCTGGGTTGCTTAATCTCTTTTCTCCAACAACAAGGCGGTTAACATTTCAAAATTACATTTCCGCTGCTTTCAAAGCCATACCTCAACAAATGTCTATACATATTGTAATACGTAGGCCACATTGTCCCAGTCACATTGTAAAAGTTTCAGCTGAACAATACTAGCTTTGTTCCACAAAGATTAAAACAAAAGAAACTTGCACACATGGATATACTTATCACATGAATATAGTCGTCATTTCTTATACGGGTTGTCCTATAAAACAAAAAATATAAATGAGTAGAAAAAACTATTCACAAAGAAGGTGACGTAAAAAATAAATATCAAAAAGTTTTTTTTTTATTATGTAGTAGTATGTCTGAAGGAGGTGTAGATATTTATCGAAGTTTGGACAATTTATATACAATTTAACTGTAACATATATTGGGTCGTTTTGGTAGCTATTGACCTAAACTATCACACCCCGCAATATGTCGTAATATTTGAACTTTTGAATTTCACACAAGAACTCACATACTTCGTTCGTTCGTAAACGCGCACACTCGCTCACACACATATTTATATATACACACACTCACACACACAAACACAAACACACACACACACACGCGCGCGCACACACACTCACTCACACGTGTGTCCATAGAGTAAATAATTATTGAATAGTACATGGTTTGCATTATATACAATAAGTCACTGTGTTACACACGTTCAAATAAATATTAAGATGTGAGTGAACTTCCTTGCCGACAAACTGTTTTGCTGTTTGGCAAACATTTATTGTTTACACATATTGTTCATGCGAAAAACGTTTGGAAAACAAACAGACACACACAGTCCCAATGGCTTAGTTCATTATTACCTTTATATTATTGTATTTTTAATCATTATTTCTGTTTTATTTTTTTATTGTATAAAACCCCTTCGCTTCACAAAAATGCAACTTAGTAGAGAAACCACCGCAAAACAAATTAAATTTTACTTTGTTTTTGGATTAAAATAATATTCTAATTCACTTATTTCTGGACAGCCTGTATAGGTTTCTATCAAAGTAGTTTCCGTAATTATAACTTTTATTGAGAAATATAATAATTGGTCCTTTGGCCCTTATTATTGTGGTAGTTCGAGTAAGTTTTGTAGTTTAGTTACGTAATTACACGAAGCCTTCGATCGACGAAAGTTCGTTAATATGTTATTCCTACTATTGTACCACAAATTAAAACATCATCAATATGAAATAATCCTATTAATGTTATAAACGCGAAAGTTTGTAAGTATGGATGTTTGTTACTCTTTCTCGCAATAACTACTGTACGGATTTGGATGAAATTTGGCACACAGATAGTATATAACGTGGATTATCCCGGCGGGACCTAATTCTTAAGTCACGCAGACGAAGTCGCAGGCAGAAGCTAGTAATTTATAATATCAACTAGCGATCCGCCCGGCAACGCATGGGTATTATAGCATAACGAATTATACACGTAACCCTTTCTCACGAATTCCTCTGTATATTTGTGAAAACCAAATGAAAATCCGTTCACTAGTTTTTGAGTTTATCGCGTACAGATAGACGTAGTGTTATGAAGCTATTGATTTGAATTTGGGATATTAAATACTTCTCCATATTGTGCCCCAAAGAGCTCTTTAAACTATCTGTCCCGGTTATCAAACAGTTGTTACGGGAGCCTGAAAGTCTGTCAGTTTTATCATCTTCTTAATATATATAAATCTCGTGTCACAATGTTTGTCCTCAATGGACTCCTAAACCACTTAACCGATTATAATAAAATTCGCACACCATGTGCAGTTCGATCCAACTTGAGAGATAGGATAGTTTAAATCTCAAATTATAGTCGCGTGCGAAGTCGGGACGGACCGCTAGTTACTACATAAATACCTGAGTTGTAGAGGTTAGATAAGCAGTCGCGCTATTTAGAATACTGGTATGACTAATAAGAAAAACATTCCGTGCTTCGGAGAGCACGTAAAGCCGTCGATCCTGCGCCTGATCTCTCTCCGGTCGTGTCGGACTGCCGTCCCATCGGACTATGAGAGTGAAGGAAGAGGGAGTGCACCTGTGTTTGCGCATACACTTGTGCACTATAATACCTCCTGCGTACTTGACTAATCTCCGTGGACATAGGCCGCCGTGACCGAAATACGGTCGGAAGGAGTTTATTTTTTATTTTTTTTATCTATTTGAGTTATGTTTCTTTTATCTGTGTTACATACCTAATTATCTTAGTAATACACGCTAGAGATATTATTGGTTAGTTTTTAGTATCTCCGTATTAATTATTTTTACAATACGCACATGATTTCGAAAATTCAGCGGTGCTTGCTTTGTATTGGAACGTGCAAATTTGACTTAGATACAAACATAAACTCACGCTTTTTTCTTTTTGAGGTAAGCAGACATTACAAATAAGGTCAGTATATAGATATCTCTCAGGGTATCCCCTCCTCATCTCCATTTTCACCTACCTCTTAGATGCACCTTTTGTTAATCTTCATTCATTATCTCAACATTACCAAATCATCTAAGCATACGTTTTTAAATTAAAATTAATTAAAGTCACTACATCTTCTTTAAATCGGCAACTTTGTCTTATTACTCAATCTATCATTCATAGTTAAAACGCACAGTTAGTTTGCCCGGTCTTGACATCAATACAAAAAAAAAAAAAAAAGTGTCTATTTGTAATGTCAAAATAATAGTTTTTTTAAACTTAAACAGTGATTTGCAGGATATATTAGCCTAAAAAACAGTTTTTTTTAATTTTGTCTGTCTGTCTGTTCCGACTTATCTTCGAAACAGCTGGACTGTTTCTGATAAGATTTTATTGGTAGGTAGCTGACTATATAAGAAATAACTTAGGCTTATTATAATATAATTATGCGCGGGTGAAATCTCGGAGCACAGCTAGTTAGAAATATAAGATAAATGTATAATGGGTGGCCTTATCGTATTTCGTCATCTCTTCCAAGCCCAGGCAGGCCTTAGGATGGAAAAAAAATAAAACACTTTTTTGCTCTTTAATCTGACAAGCGGTCTTACCTTTAAATGTCGCCTTCAGATGCGAGATTACTCGATCAAATGGCAGTGAATCTTTATTTATTTTAGGATTTTTATCTATGTTGATTCAACCCCATCATGCCTTATACAATCAACAAAATATACTGGATCTACTAAGTATAAAAGGGAAGTTTTAATCAATGGAGTATACCAATAGTATACTCCATTCATTCAGTGCAGTGCGATGCGCGCTCGGATACGGACGTGTTTCCACAGTACGAGTATTAGCTATTCGCGTATCGCGCGGCTGTAGCCGCTGCACGTCATTGTCGCTATGAGTTCGCAACAACTTATAGCCAACGAGCTGTTGGCATTCATACAGCATGCCATCGACACCATGGACGAGGTCAGCATTTTGCAGATCTACAAGTCTAACTTCAAAGAGGAGGAGATAAGCAGTGGCAAGATGCTGCTCTTTCAAACGCTTGGGAAGGTCGACCAGATGCCGTCCCGTAGGAGAGATGGAACCGAGAAGAGCATACAAGACATTATCACCTTGTTGAAGGTGACCGATCCAGACGACGTGCCCGCTTTCGTGGCGAAGGAGCTACATAGGCTGCCCCCCGTCACATTCGACCACGTCGATGTCACCAGGTTGTTGAAGGACATTATATTTCTGAAAACAAGCCTGGCTGAGGTGCAGTGCAAGTTAGAGGTGTCGAATAACACCATAGGTGAGCTACGTGCCGAAGTAGTGTTGTTACGCAATGCTGTTACTGTAAGTAGGTCGCCTGACGCTTCTAAGGTGAACACACGACGTGGGGCGCAAAATGTTTCAATCAGCAGTTTTGAGTCGGCTGATGCGTCACCAACTGTAAAAATTGCCGACAATGCAATCCGACCCACCAGCGATCGTCCCCCGACTCCAGTAGAGGTGACGACATGCGTTAGTACGTCGACCTCGAAACGTGCTTACGCTGCTATCACTGCTGCCAACAAACCCGCTGCGCAAGGAGGGGAACAGCAGAACCACCGTGAACCCATTCACAGGAATCTGCCACAATGCGACAAGGAGGGCTTCATAAAGGTTGAGAAAAAGAAGAGAAAGCCCGCTTGTAAGAATCAGTGTGGTACTGCACCTACTGGACCGAACCATCTGCTGCGTCCGGCTGTGCCCGTGACGCCGCTGTACTTGTCCCGGCTGTTTTACTCTACAAAGGCCGAGGAGATTGTGGAGTATATTCGGCTCAAGACCAAGTTCACATTGAGGGTCGAGCGGTTGGAGTCTCGACACAATGCAAACTTCAGTTCATTTGTGGTGAGAGCACCAACCGAACATCTGTCGACCTTTATGAACCAAGAATTTTGGCCGAGAGGTGTAGTGTTCCAGCGATTCCGAGGTCGGATACCTGACACCACGCGACACACGACGCCGACTCTTCGTGTAAATTAATATTTTTATGTTTATATATAGTATTTTATGTTAGTTTCTTAAGTTTTATATTGTATTATAGTATTTGTATTTTATATGGGCCTTGTAGCCTGATTTAAATAAATAAAAATAAATAATTAAATAAATAGAAATGTGATATATAATCTCTTCCAATACTCAAATACTATAAAATATTGAGTATAAAATATTTGTTTCTATAATAATACATAAAGATACTATTCAATTAAATTTATATTATATTAAATATTACATATAAGAAGACATACCCACAATAAATAAAAAGAGTTCTTATGTACCTATAAAATATAGTCTTGCATTTCATGATAATAAATAAGTACCTGCTCAAATGCATTGTATAAAATAAGTAAGGAATTAGCTATACGTTCATAAATATAATTAGTTTTTTGTTGTGGATATTTACATATTTTTATGTGTTAAATTTTGCTGTGCCCTACAAGGTCCACGATTGTGCCTAGCTTTAAGCGATATATATATAAACACCTATTGTACCTACATTGTGGAAAAAATAAAATAATATGAATATGACATAATCTTTTAGCAACATCTGATCTTGGTTGAACTAAAAATGTTTGGACTAATCCCACCTCTAACATATTTAATTGAAATTAATTGAATAAAATGAGTGCAAATAAATACAATATCCACAATATTGAGGGTAGTCTGTGCACCGCCCGCCCGCCCGCAAATATATGCACATACGCAAGCGGTGAAAATTCCGACTACCACCAACTACTCTACACGTGTTTCGCCCCCCCACGGGGCATCATCAGGAGCTGTTAGACCGTGCAGTGTCCGCCACCGAGTAGATTTTGTATTTATTAGCACTCATTGTAATAAACTTCCTCAAAGTAACACCTGAATCTATTCAATATCATTGAATAAAATCTCCCTTTCATTCTGATTCCATCAGCAAATTATGTTCATTCTCAACCACATTACAAATATTACAGTTAGGTGACTTCAATTTTTACTGAGAATTTCCAAACAGAATATCGAAATCAAGATCAGCGTAGCCATGTTTCCATCATTTGGAATCGGCGCAGCGTAAACCTGTCTGGCATGCTGCTAAAGTTTTGGCCATGTTTTATGACCGCCCACCTGCCTGACGTCAACCCTCTTTGGGAATGCTGTTGTTGGTGGTAACCGCCACCGATACGGTCCCCTTCTATCTAGCTATGTCACACCAAATGTTATCCATGCGCACTAACCGGGCTATTATACCAACTAGACCAAGGAGCCGATAGAAAATATAAACCTTAGACCCATCTTTCGGATCAAAGGCTTTTATTTTTATAAATATCCAAATAAAAAGTTTTTCCAAAAAAAATTATTTCAATTTTTTCCAAAAGGTTATTTTTCATTTAATTCACTTCGTTGTCTGTAATCATGATTGATAACAAAGCCTTAGTTTTAGATGTTTCAGTTTGTAAAGAGTTTTCGTACCTTTTTTGATAAAGTATTTTTTTTTGGTCCACGTTCCGAATCTCTATATTGTGCGGATAAAAAGAACATCTGTTTCGATTATACCCACTGAAATGCGTGAGGCGTGTCCCGATAGGAAATGAATTGAAATAAATTTGTTTTATCCCTTTAAATTGCTTTTTCTTCTTCTGCGGCCGTAATGGCAAGAGGCGGGGCCACAGACCTGACCCGTCGCAAGGGACCTTGGGCGTCCGAACACGGGATCGTCTGGCGCCCATTGCACATGGTCTCCGAGATGGTCGTGGCACGCCATATGTCTGGTGTGCCGTAGCGGGGGGGTGCAATACCCAACCCCGTGAGAGGGAGTCTGGCAACGGACGGCCGCGGGCGGGTTCGCGATCGTGTGCGTTCCCACGTTTCGCCCTCAAGCAGCTGTGAAGTTTTAGTGGGTTTGAGTCTCTCAAAACCGCTCTGTCTCCCCGTACCAGAGCGGTATGCAAGGGCATTTCTCTACGTTAAAAAAAGAAGAGTCGGTAGAAGGCCTAGAGAATACATCTCGGGGGCGTAAGTTAAAAGCTTGCTGATAACCATACTTTTCATACTCGTTTTATGAAACCGTTTATTTATTATTTATTTATTACTAGCTGTGCCCCGCGGTTTCACCCGCGTATAATTATATTGTAATTAAATAAATAGTCAGCTACTTGCCAGTACAAAATTATCAGAATCGGTCCAATCATTTCGACGAATAGCCGGAACAAACAGACAGGCAGACAAAAATTTAAAAAACTGTTTTGTATGTATATGTGTCGTGCAAATAACTGTATGAGCTTAAAAAACATCTATTATTTTGACATTAAAAACAGACATTTCAATTTTATTTATTTGTATGGATTATAGAGAGCGGGCGAACTTTCCAGAATAAATCCAATAAATAAAAATAACCCTCATCAAATTCTAATAAATTGAAAGCTATTTTCTTTTACAAAATCATATTTCACTATCGTCTCTAGTTTGATGGCTTTAAATTTCAATTTAGAGGTGCAAATTGTTAAAACTAAGTTGAAAAACCTAAAATATTTAGAGACTCTACTTTAATAATTATTGTGACTTGACTCAACTTTATTAATTATTGAATTTAGATGCTTATAAATAAAGTTTCTTTGAATAAAACAGAATTTTAATAAACTGTTTACATATACCTAAAACTAAATTGGTGAGTTTGTGAGTATGGATGGATATTTGTTACTCTTTTACGCAATAACTACTGAAAGGAATTGGATGAAATTTGGCATCCAGACAATAGCTTGAATACACACATAAAATATACTTTATCCCAGCTTGATTCAATTCTGGAGTCTACACAGCCGCAGTCACGCGCACAAACTAGTCATAACACAAGCGTATGTGAGCGTTAGCATATCTGGAATGTTCTTTTAAAGAAGGAGCCATAACAGTTTCAAGTTGACCTGTCCTAGCTGAAGGCACACATGCATCAGTCATCGTATAGCTCAACCATGTTATAGAGAGCTCAACTAATGTAAATGGCAAGGCGATACCAGATCAGCAGGACATTTGCGTAGGCCATATAAAATACTCAAACCCGCTCAATTGACACAATCTGATGAAAAAGAGTAACCGTCGAGTTGCTTGCCCGTTCTTCTCCATAGGAACCTACACTTTGGAACGTGGCAACTAACTTCTGACAATTCAAAAGTGCCTGTAAATGGTTTATTTGAATTAAATGATTTGATTTGATTTGAATTACAAATCTGGATAGCAATAAATAAAAATTTCGGTCGTTTTTTTATACCCGCAAATCCTTTATCGGTACTAGCGTACCTACTGGTAATGAGAAAATTATTTTTAGAAAAAAAAAACTGTTTAAGAATTCATCAAATCCTATTGCCACGTAAATACAAAGAAGACTTAAAAATGAGACTTGTCATTTTCTCGAAAGCCTCCATTTTCATTTACGTTCGACAATAAAGTATTATTGAGATGTCTGTATTTTAATTAACTACAAATCAAAAA
The DNA here is from genome assembly GCA_935421205.1 of Xylocampa areola. NCBI lineage: Eukaryota > Metazoa > Arthropoda > Insecta > Lepidoptera > Noctuidae > Xylocampa > Xylocampa areola. The sequence goes on from OW285223.1 coordinate 10,210,099, forward strand.
GACATTCTTGGAACTAACTATAATTAAAAAGCTGAAAAGGCTTTTGAATTCGAAAATATATATAGCATAGCATCACGCCTGTATTCAGCTCAGGATTAGGCAGAGGTGAACACACAATTGTACCGATGACATTGTTAAGTGGTAAGCCTATTACCATCAACCGAGCACAATACCAAACTCCGATCTGCTACTGAGAATGATCTACCAGAAAATCTCGATAAAACTTTGCCTGATCCGGGGATCGAACCCGAGACTCATGCTACCGACCACAAGCTCAATAAAGCAATTCATATATGCGTATAGTAGTTAAAACAATATAGGATGCCCCGTGGAGTTGAACAGTGTACTGTTGTTTGTTCATCAATGCCATTTTTAAGTACCATCTAATACCTTTAGCACCACCAATCATTGATTTGGTCAACGGAACCCTACACCTGAGAACAAATAGTCGCCGAAATGCCAAAACTCCAAAGCAATGTCTCTGTTCTTCTTTCTTCGTATAAATATAAAACGATAAATAAAACCGGGACTGATGGTGTAATATTGCGGAGACGCTCAGATAAAAATGATCATAGCGATCGGCCATCTACCGACTCAACAAAACTTAATTGCTAAATTTCTACAATTGTTAACCAACCACAGTTCACAAAACTCAATTTTAGTATCGCCACTGTACGCAAAGAATGACTAAAAAGTCAGTCGATGCTATCTTTTCAGTCACCTGTTAAGGGACTGAATAGATAGCAATGACGTCACGAAAAGACGTTTAAAAATGTAGAAGAAAAATTCGGTGTAGTGAGCAGAACTCGAGGTGGCTAAGTGGGCAGAGCGAGTTCGAATCCTGCTCACGACAGTATTCTTTTATAAAAAAATTTGGTTATAAAAAAATGTTTACTATCAAGATGAAATTAATTAAATAATTTAAAGTATGCCTGCCATATGTGTGTTATATTTTTATAGCGACATATTGCATTTCTTTTTATTTTACTAACGTATATTACCCGGGATAATGTTCCAACGATAGGTCATACATCAAAATCAGTTCAGGCGTTTGTAAGTTAAGGTGGAATAAGAAACTCACAAACATACATAAATACATACATGAACCCTTAAATACTTCTTTTTTGGGCAGTCCTGTAAAAAGCGATGCAGAACTGCTGATTGCCGATGCTAAAGGATTATCTCTGCTAAGCTAGGCAGCAACCCTATTACATTTCCGAAACGTCATTTATCATGGTGTCACAGTCTCGAAAAATACGATTTTAAAATACGCTATACATATTTCAATTTATTCAGAGCAATATCGTCAGATTGCTAGGAAAAAGCTGACGTTTGAAATTGCATACAAATGAAATATTTTCCTTGAGGTTTTTATGTTAAGAAAATAGGTCGTTTATCTTTCTGTTGGTTGAGATGTTAGGTAGTATTTGCCTTTTAAATAATAACTACATTATTTGCTGGCTGAGTTATTTGGCACAAACACATTGTGGAGGTTTGCAAGTTTTGCAACAAGATGAATTAATTAAAAAAATTAAAAACACGCCGGCCATTTTTTATTTGTTACTAAACTATGTTACCCGAGACACTGTAAGGATTCTAACGATACCCCATACATCGATATCGGTTCAGGCGTTTAGAAGTTATGGTGGAATAAATAAACAGACAAACATACATACATACAGGAACCCTATAACCATAACACTCCTTTTTATGGCAGTCGTGTAATAAGCAGTGATAGCCTAGTGCCATTGCCGCACAGTGCAACTGACCACTGGGATTGTAAGTGTAGGTATAAGAAGACTTCGGCCAGGTCCTTTTATAAAGGCGATTGGCATCGAGGTTTGCTAACTGATGCTCTTCAAAAGTAGTCACAGCCTTGTGAACAGAGCTACGCCACTCTTGCCTCTGTTGTGTGCCCTGCAAGAGGACCTTTAAAACCTTGTCCTGCAGACCTTACTTTGCCTTACTCTCGCTCTTTACATCTTTATTATAAAACTAATAAATAAACACTAATGCCTATAATATTGCACATTCATACTGTCAACTGCGCAATTCTATAAAAGTACCACAAACCTCATTACAACGCAAAACCTTCATCGTAATTAAAATAAAATACGTAGGTAGCGAGATGAAAAATCGACCACATTCAAAATCAGACATTTACAAGACAAAATAATGAGTATAATTCCAGCGAAACAACAAAAAGGAAACGAGGAAAAAAATACGAAAAAAATATTAAAACGGACATCGTCATAAAAAAGCAGGTACCTAAAATTCAAAAATTATCCGTGTTCACGTATAATCTGAGGCTTTTAAATCTTCTGCGCGATTTTCGTAGAAATGAATGGACGTTATCTTAGGAAGGGACGGTCTAAGGCGGGTTCAGACGGTATTAGCGTTGCGAGATAGTGAATTTTGCGAAAACAGGACTGCTATTCCACGAGGTACCACTCTCGCCTGTAAGGTTTGGAACTAACCAGCCAGGTAATTGCACAACTTACTTTCAATGGCACATCCTTTTATTGTAACAGTATTTTTTTTGTCTTATATGGATATACCTGTAGCCACCAACTCACCTGATAGTAAGGGACGGTGTGGCCGAGGATGGAGTACGCAGATCCAGAAGAATTTTCACTCTAGCCTTTAACATGCCTAGATTGTATTTTCTATTTGGAGTAGTGATAGCCACCTAGTGCATGGTAAGACCGTTGGACAGTCAAATCAAAGGGCGCAAGTTGGAATCCTAAGCACGCCCCACTCACTTTTCGAGTCGCGTGCGTATTATAAATTAATTATCACTTGCTTGTAACGGTAAAGGATAACATCGTGAGGAAACCAGCACCTGAAAGATGTTCTCGATGGTGAGAAAAGCCATGTCAGAGACCTACGGGTGGCTTAAACTCTGACACTAGGTTGTTCATCAACCGCACGATGAGAGAGAAGTTTTGACAGTTTGACACTACGTCGATCTTAGACGCCGAGATGGTGGCGGTGGTGGTGATGGGGTGAATTGTATAGCATATTGCTAGCTACTGTCATTGCAAGCGAGTTGCGCCACTACTCCGCTGGCGATAACGTTGTTCAAGTGTAGCTAATTAATTAAATTTTATTAATAGTATTTTGAAGTAAATCTTTTGAAGGTCAACTACGGCCCGCCTACATAAATGTTGAGATCCGTCGATACCATAACCTGCCGGGGTCCTGGTGATGGCAGCTAAGATCCCAAGACCTCTGTAAAGGTAAACGGAGGACCGTGTGGATACGGCACAGCAGCCATGATAGATATTCAAAACTTAATAAAAAAAACTTTGATTTTCTGCGACCTCTATTTTCCAAGCTTTAGCTTTAAAAAATATTCTATTTCTATTTTCAGGAGACACAATTAAATTTTTCGCAGTATACAAGTGCTTTTAACAATATTAAATTGAAATGTCTAATACAATCGTTGTAGATTTATCTATATTTAAATTTAAGAGCTGAGATTTGTAAAATTTTCTTTGTTAATGTAAAAGTAATTATTATATTCGTAATTAAAATGTTGTCTAAAATGGCAACAATGAAATTATCATTTGTTCAACATAATTTTTTGTATATACGAAACCCGAGACACGGGGCATATAAAAACTTCTAATAAATCTGTATGAACAAAATAAAATTAATTATTAGTTAAAAAATTAAAACACACGCCTGCCATTAGTGAACTAAAAGTGAAAGACAAGGTTCTGTAGAATTTTAATCGCAGTCGGGGGAGAGTACTGTGGAACGTTTTCTTATAAATCCCCCGACTGCGATGAAAATGATGGCTTTATTAGACGTGAAGCCGTTGACGTACAGTAGGCCGGACTTCCGTGGTAACCCTTACCTTTGGCCTATCGTAGTAGGGAGTTGCAATATACTATTGCAACTCTAGGCTCTATTGCTCGCTAGGCTAGCTTATACTGGTTTTGTTACCACTGACCTGTGACCGCACTGTACTGAAGATATCTTTTATTCGTCAAATTTTTTAATTCTCAAACATACAAACTTAAAAGCCCGCTTAGAAGAAAATTAAGTTAAAAAAAGTAATTCTGTCGTATAACTTTGAGTCTAGTCTTGAATAATCTAACAGTTTAGACCTCAAGTCTTAGTGTTAAAACGATGGCCGCCGCCGACCAACTCTATTAGATTGGCGCCGCTTTTAGTGCCTAAATATGTACTTTAGTAAATTAAGTACTGCTTCATATAATGTAGTTTTGCGAGTTCATTTTTCTTAGAAAACGGCGGCAGAATTATAAATAGTCTGTTAGTTTGTTATCTTCTGAATAAATTGCTTGCGATTTTTTCTGGCAAATTACTAGGATTTTCGTGGCTGTAAATAATTTAGGTTTTTGACAAAATTAACGAAGCATATCGAACCCTAAAGTCTTTTTGTTTTTTTTTTTTTGTGGAAATTGTATTACAGTCGTGGGCAGGATTAAAACTTTGTAGTGAATGTAGCTGTGGCTTGAGACTTTGATAAAGATGAGTTGGGAATCGTGTAGTCTTTAATGGGCAGAAGTTCGAAACATTTATGATGGATTTCGAAACATTCGGAACATTAATACGTAAATTTAAAATATAAAACAGTCCGAAAAAAAAAGTACTCTAAAAAGTAATAAATTATTTATTTAAACCATTCCAATGAGACCAATCACACTCTTCTGTGGTATGTTGGCTTTGCTGGAGCATTAGGTTAAGATTGCCAATTTCATTGAAGTATCAGGGTCAAACGGGTGAACAGAATTTTAAGTTTTTTTTTTAAGAATTCTTTTACTTATCAAACTGCCCTCGTACTTATCGGTTTAGGTTGCTCCTGACCTGATCTTTTTACACGACTGCCCCAAAAAAGGAGTAATATGTTTTTAGGATTCATGTATGTGTATGTGAAGGGCGCAAATTTTTGCCTAATTTGAATTAAAAAAAAAAATATGTTGTATGTATGTTTGTGGATTTTTTATTCCACCATAACCTCTCAAAGCCTAAACCAATTTAAATGTATGGGGTATCGTTAGAATCCTTTGTCCCGTAAAATAGGCTAGTAAGATTAAAAAAAAATACATAATGATATGTATTTTATGTGTACCATCGTTTTTGTGACAATGGGACTGCTTTTTACAACTTTTTAAATTAATATAATCTTAATTCAAGATAAATCTTTGAAAAGCATTAACGCATGCTTAGCGAACTCTAAAGTTACAATATTAAATGGAAAAAGAATACGGTCGCGAACAGGATACAACAGGAGAGGTCGAGATGGCTTAGTGGTCAGAGCGCCTCGAGTATCTATCCGGGAGGCGCAGGTTCGAATCCTGTTCGCGACCGTATTCTTTTTCCATTTAATATTGTAATATAATCTTCTTATTTGATAACGTAAATTGGTCGTGGTAACTATGTTCTTCAAGGTTACCACGATCACTCACCTTATATACTAATTGGTTATGTCACAGGTTTCTTTTTAAAAACACTACAAATTCACAACGTAAAGCGCCTTTAAAATTAAACTAAACATGTGAATGTGAGAGAGAATTTCCGGCATATTTCGCTGATCCCAAAGGTTAAAGGCAAAATTTGAAGCGTCAAAGGGCTTTAAAAATATGACGTCATATTAAAATGCGGGATCTGGTAAAAGAGGGGAATTTCCGCTCTTCATATTTTGTTCAACAATTTTTCCGAGAAACTATCCGTGGGAGATCGGGTTTCGTTGTAAACTGACCACTTATGTAGATACAGTCTTTTGTTTGCAAACTCAGGAATAGGTTTCTGTGTTCAGTTCCTTGCGTAGGTACCTATTGGCAGATTGCAGGTTTCTTTATTCCTTCTATGTCACAGCTTGTCTATCGTCATCAACCTACCTTTATCCCAATTTATTTGGAGTCGGCGCAGCATACCTATATCTGGCATGCTGCTAAAGTTTTGGCTATGTTTTATGACCGGCCGCCTGCAATGAAATGAAATGAAATGAAATTGTTTATTCTGTAAGTAGGTCTTTTAAAAACTCTTTTACATGTCATTATAATCTAGATGGCGTCGGCGTTTCCTATCTGACTACCTCTGAGAAGAAACGCCGAAACAAACTCAAAGGTCAAGGTCTCTTTTAAAGTCCAGACATCATTAAACATGTGAGCGTAACCATGTAGGGTATCTGGAATGGCGTTTTTAAGAAAGAGCATTATTATATCAGTTTCGAGTTGACCTGTCCTAACTGACGGCACACATGCATCAGTCATCGTGTAGCTCAACCATGTTATAGGGAGCTCAACGACCTGTCGCAAGGCGATACCAGATCAGCAGGACATTTGCGTAGGCCATATAAAAACCTCAAACCGCCAGATTACAAATATGTATAACAATAAATAAAAAATAAGAAAAACTTCCTACATGATGCTCACATTCACAATTTCTGTAATATTAAGAATATCACAATAAAAAATGTCAATTAATAGAATGTCAATTGTTATGATATTACAATGTCAATTTTATCTTATTTAAATGTAAAATTTTCTCATTATACAATGTCCAAATTTTTTCATATTACAATGTCAGGTAAAATCAAAACAATATGATTAAGCATTTTTCATATCACTCCCATGCCTTTTTATCGCTTAAACATTCCGAGATAGTGTAATACCCCTTTCGGCATAGTTTAGCTTTAATGACCTGCCTGACGATAACCCTCTTTGGGATTACTGTTGTTGGTTGTATCCACCAGCAACAACAGCACACACACACAGCTTGGTTTCCAGGTGGAAAGGAAAACTAATGAGGAAATGTTACTTATGGTTAATGAGGACAGACGATTGTTAATAACTATAGATAATAATGGGGTTACTCTTGAAACTAATACCAATTCCAATCCAATTCCAATATTAAATAGCCGCCTTAAAATAACGCGCAATTTTAAAATAAATATACCTACATTACAGTTGCCTCAATTTTAAAGCATGTTGTCTTCATAATATCCCGTATCTATAATAATTTTCTAAACACTTTGGCATTTAAAAGTACGAACTGACATATTTCCAATGAAGAAGTTCTTCTAGTAGTAACTTTCCAAGAGTAAGCCCACAGAAGAGGGAAGCTGATTGGCCACTTGATACGACACGACAACTTTTTAATGATCATTTTAGAAGGAAAAATAGAGGGAAAGAGATGAAGAGGAAAACCCCAATGAAACTTTATACAACAAGTGAAGAAGAAAGTATGAGTCGAGTCGTATCAAAAGATCAAATTGAAAGTAGAGGATAGAGAGCTATGGCGGCCGCTCTATCTACAAGTGCTGAGCTCCTTAATTGTACAAGTGTGTACACCTCTGCCTATCCCTTTGGGGAATGCAGGTGTGATGCTATGTGTATGTAATCGAAAAAATAAACTCTTCAAAAATTCAACATTATCAACCTCAACATTTTCTAAATTTCCTAATAGCAGATGTGTTAAAAAACGGCTACCCAATAATGAACTGAGGGCAGTTAGAACATCCAACCCGTATAACCTGCTAGACCAAAAAATATTCAACGTTACATTAAACATTTATCTCTCCATAAATCTATACATATAATAAAACAGTAAAAAAATGTGTGTATACATTGAATATATAAAAAAAAACAATTGAGGGGGTTTTAGAAACAATAATAGAGCACAAATTCAAAAAAAAAAACTGTCTGTTTGTCTATACACGCTAATCTTCGGACGTACTAGACGGATCTAAGAGATTTTTTTTTGTTGTTTAGATATTAAGTCTGGGCAACATATAGGCTATAATTTATCTTGGAAACTTGAACACCTGATGCAGAACCGCAACAGACCAGCTAAACTATAAGAAATACAACAATGGTATCATAGCAAAAATTGTTCCACGTGAAGAGCATTTTCTGCTGTGAGAATAAATTTGAAGATCTGGAACACCTGTTGTGGACCTCCAAACCCCAGCTACACTATAACATATTTACAAAAATTAAAGATCTGGAACGTCTCGAATCGTATTGCGCATCCCGTTGTTTTCCCGTCCCCGGGCTCTTAGTATTCGACATCAGACGTTTCAGATCTTCGATTTTGACGACCCCGTTGTCACTGGCATAAGCAACAGGATCCGCGTACGAAGTCGCGGGCAGAAGCTAGTTATAAAATAAATATTGAAAAAGATAATATATTTTTATTGCACAAAAGAGTACAAAGGCGGTCTTAATGCCATAGGCATTTTCTGCTAGACAACCTTAGGGTGATGCAGAGATAAAACATGGAGCTAAAAGATACACATTCAAAAGACATATTCATTACCCTCCCCCTACTACACTTAATCATTTTCTGTCATATATTACAAAGGGTGACAATGCTATTGTCATATTCAAATTGCACGAAATGATTAAAATTTTGAATGTACTAATTATAACTTTACGCGGACGCTGCGACAGTGGAACCATAATATAGATGAATACAGAAGGCCTACTCGAAAGTATGTATTTATATGTAGCTTTTTAACTCTTCGAGTCGGTATATCAATTATTGTTCACTGGTTACTACTCACGTGCATTTTTGGGATTTCCCGACTAGTTTCGAACTCAAACGGAGCCCTTATTCATGAGCTGAGCCCGCGACGATGTCAGGAGTCAAACTTAATAGAAACTAGTCGGGCAATCCCAAAAAATGCACGTGAGTAGTAACTAGTGAACAATAATTGATATGAATATGTCTCACGAAAATGATTATACAAAATTATACTTCATAACAATAAAAATCTATTGTGTCTGTAATTAATGAGCCAACAGATTAAATGAATTGCCATTAACTTGAGATTGCATCATCGTACAATATATCCCTCTGAATTTCTCTATCAAGAGGACATGATTCTGTCAAGATGAACTTGTATGGCCTAAAGATAAATCCGGATCTCAGTTTGTGTGCATGTCAAATTATTGTTTGTAAATGTACCTACTTACAATACACTAATAATTCCTAGCGCGGGCTAAAATTTATTTAGAACGTAAAAATAAAAATAAGACAAAAATCACCTAAGAGGTTTTATCGGTACTTCAATTGTCAACATAAGCAACAAAAACTAACATACATCCTTAAGGATCATATTAAGTTATTTACTTTAGTTAAGTGCCTAATCTTACAATATGGAAAAAATACTCTACATTTTTAAAACAGACCTGAATTAAGATCATGCGTATATAGCTTTTTGTCGTGAAAAAGACTTTATATTTAGTTCAGAAAACTGGTGACAACAAAATCGGGGGATACAGTTTGCTGTTGCATCTATCATCCAAATTCTAATTACACCACTTGATAGCTAAAAGATCAAAGAATTGGTAACGTTGAGTGAGGACTACGATGCAACACGTATGGTGGAGAGGGAAACATTGTAATATTAAAGTCATTTCGCTGATGAAATTCTTTAAGTAATACCCGATAAGTACACGCATTCACATAAAACACATGGCAGTGTCCACAAAACAGCCACACACCAATTCTTTTTATCTCACATTTGTCTCGAGTCGACCTTCTTGGGATCTTAAACATTGTACCATTATATTCACAACCTAATGATAATTTGGTAGGTTATAATAATAACAACTGGGGAGTTTGTTAGTGTCATAATAAGAGAAGTACTAATTGAGAAGCCAGGAATAATTAAGAGCTAGCTGTGTACTTAAGAATTTAGTTTTAAAAGCATTGTTTTTTGTCTTTGTATTTTTGTATGAAGAACCGAACGAACCGGATCAACTCAGGGTGGATGAAATGGCGACAGGTAACAGGAACAACGTGTGACCCACGGATGCCACTCAAGTTAAAGGGCAAAATCTACAAATCCTTTATAAGACCTGTCGTCCTGTATGGATCGGAATGCTGGGCCATGAAGAAGACGGATGAAAGAAGAATACATGTAGCGGAGATGAGAATGTTGAGATGGATGTGTGGAGTGACAAGAATGGATAAGGTAAGAAATGAGTATATTAGGGGAAGTTTGAAAATAGCGCCAGTGACAGAAAAGTTAAGAGGAAACCGTTTATCTTGGTACGGACACGTGATGAGGAGGGATGAGACACATGTGACTAAGAGAGTTATGAATATGAATGTTGATGGATGGAGGGGGAGAGGTAGACCAAAGAAAAGATGGATGGATTGTGTGATCGATGACATGAATGAAAAGGGGGTGAACGATATAGGGACGGCTAACAGGGAAGAATGGAAGAGACAAACATATTGCGCCGACCCAAATAGCTTGGGATCAGGGCAGGAAGAAGAAGTATTTTTGTATGAAGAAGTTTTTTTTGTGTCATATTAGGATAATTAATGTAAATGTAGAACATCTTCGTGTACTACGCACACTTTTTGTATTAATATTTTTTTTACTTAATTTTGGATTATGATTATTTTATCTCATATACAACACGGACTGCCTCGTTGGTCTAGGTGTCGCAAGCGCGGCTGCTTAGCGTGAGGTTAGATTCCCAGGTCGGGCAAAAGTGTTATTGGGTTTTTCTGTTAGGAAATTCTCAATAGCAGCCCGGAGTCAGGAAGTTGGTAGTGTGACACCCCCGTGCCTCGGAGAGCACGTAAAGCAGTCGGTCCTGCACCTGATGTCTCTCCGGTCGTGTCGGATTGTCATCCCATCGGAATATAAGAGTGAAGGAAGAGGGAGTGCACCTGTGTTTGCGAATACACTTTTGCACTATAATATCTCCTGCGTACTTGGCTAATAGGCCGCCGAGGCCGAAATACAGTCAGGGGGAGTATTATACCTCATGACATTATATCAATGTCATATTTATATGAATGTGTCTCATGAAGGTTATTATACAAAAATATTAGCAAAATATACATATATCGAAAGAATTTCTATTTACACCAATATCTAACAAGGTGACCATCGAGATGCGTACCTTGCGAAGTATGTGTGGTGTAACTATGAATGATAAATTAAGGAATGATGTGATACGACAACTCGAGGTTTAAAAGAAGATTTAGTGACGGAAATTTAAAAGAGTATGCTTAGATGGTTTGGTCATATTGAGAGAATGAATGAAAGACGGTAAACAAAAGGTACGTGGAAATCCCGGAATTGGACGCCCTAGAAGAATATACACTGACCTTATTAGTGATATGACTGCTGAGCACGAGGTCTCGGGTTCGATTCCCGGGTCGGCAAAGTGTTATTGAGTTTTTCTGTTAGGAAATTCTCAGTAGCAGCCCGGAGTTTGGAAATGTGCCCGGTTGATGGCAATAGGCTCACCCCCTATTACATGGGACTTAATAACAGCATTTGGTGAAATGTGGGTGTACAATTGTGTACACCTCTGCCTACCCCTTCGGGGAATACAGGCGTGATGCTATGTTATGTTATGTTATTAGTGATATCCTCCAGAAAGGTAAGGCGAGTAGTACTCGCAACCGGCGCGCATGTGTGACCAGATGTATGAACGTGGACGAAACAAAAAACATATGTAAGGATCCTAGCAGGTGGCGTTCTGTAATTTCTGCCTATCCTCATGGGAGAAAGGCATGAGTTTATGTATGTATGTATGATATTATTTTTCGACGTCCACGGAGTGGGCACAGCTACTGATTAATATGAACGTGTCTCACGAAAGTTATTATGTATACAAAAATATTACATAAATATATATCGAAAACTTTACTATTTATACCAATATCTACGAAAATGGCCGTCGAGAAATCGATCCAAATGTTTGAGTCACCTGAAACTCAACTACAGTTCTCGAGATCTGTACTTACAAAGAGTTCTCAAAGCCCGCTATTGTCTGCCAGCCTGTCCGAGTAACACAAAGGAGAATGGACATACTAGCTTAGCAAATGTACTTGGTTTGTTACTTAAAATATATATTAATATTTTCTTTATCTTCTCTTGGATACTACTACTCTCTGACTATCAGACATAGCATCACGTCTTTATTCTCCGAAGGGGTAGGCAGAGGTGTACACAGTTTGTATAATAACTTTCGTGAGGCATATTCATATTAATTATTTTCATGCTTCTAGACCCAGCGGTTTCAGATGTGCGTTGATCGATCAGTCAGTCAGTGAATCAGTCAGCCAGTCAGTTTCTTACTATATATATATTAACTGACTCGCGACATTGCCGCGGACTCAGATCATGACTAAGGGCTCCGTTCGAGCTCGAAACTAGTTGTGCAAACTCGAAAAATGCACGTGAGTAGTAACCGGTGAACACACCATCTGAAAGTTTTGCTAATAAAGATAAACTTCTGGTTCTCACTTGTGGAGTTTTGCGTGGTAATTCCAATTGCCCATAACTAGTAGGTCATTGGTGAAATTTCACCTCTGCCTACCCCTTCGTAGAATATGAGCATTAGTTCAAAGTTCCCAAGAACGAACTTGAACGACACCGGCTATTATCAGTGTCAACGATACGTAGGTACAGTGTCGCATGCTAACTCTCCACTTGTTCGGGCGCTTGCGATGCTAAATGCTCTTCTGACATCAGCGCCGGAATGTGACTTGTTTGCTTCAGGATAGATAGATGTGTGTCGTAAATGTTTAAGTTTCTGTAAGAAGGGGTGAAAGATAAGCCTAAGCTGTTTCACTGACCTACCTAAGCTGTTTTACATACCTTTACTATTTCTATTATTTTTTGTATAATAACTTTCGTGAGACACATTCATATTAATTATAGTTTAACGGTTGACGCGGCGATGTCGCGAGTCAAACTTGTCAAGTTTGACACGCGACATCGCCGCGGGCTCAGCTCATGAATAAGGGCTCCGTTCGAGTTCGAAATTAGTCGGGCAATCCTGAAGAATGCGCGTGAGTAATAACCGTTAAACTATAATTATTTTTATTAATATTTAATTGTTAATGCTTATGTGTGTATATGGGTAATATCTACAATGCTTCTTATTTAAATTTTTAACTGTGTTGCGTATTGAAAAACTGTAAAGTGGCCCATATATATATGAATAAATAAATAAATATTGCACTTGTAGTTTGACAGTTGTGTAAAAGTGCCAGGAATTTGACGGCGCAGTTGGCGCAGTGGTCCGGCTGCTGCGCCGCGTGTCGCGGGTTTGACTCCTGCACGGAGCAAATATTTGTAGAATCTACAGATAATTGTTCCAGGTCTGCGTGTATGTGAGATTATGTGTTAGTAAACGCACCCACGATACAGGTGAAAATCCTAGTGTGGGGCAACGTTTAATTTGAAAACATAAAAAAAATATACCGAACGAACTGAGAACCTCTTCCTTTTTGAAGTCGGTTAAGAAAAGCATGCCAAAGCTTTGCTGGTATAGTATTTTTCTACCCGCCAAGTATAATTCAAATTGCTTTTAGATGACCTTTTTAAATGCAGGGTTTGTACCAGCGCCTCTCGAATAAATAGTCCAAGCACTCTGAAAACTGAGCTATCCCAACCTGTGCTTACTATATATTCTTTGTTATATTTGAATATTTCTTATGTTGACGTCATTACTATCCGTTCAATCACTCGGTATATAACATTTACAATTATAAAAAGTAAGTGATTATTTTTACACAACTGTCCAAAAAAGAAGTGTTATGTTTTTAGGGTTTATGTAAGTATGAAAGTTTGTGGGTTTCTTTATTCCACCATAACTTCGAAAAGCCTGAACCGATTTCGATCTACCTATGGGGTATCGTTAGAATCCTTACATTGTCCCGGGTAACATAGGTTAATATTTTTTTTTTAAATTAATGTCATCTTTTAAGTTTGTGCATGCCAACTACGAAACTAAAATTAGAGAGAATCGCTGTTTACTTGACTTGGTCTGTCTCAGAATTAACTTCAATAGCTCCGTCTGCCCACTCAAAGGACATACTGACTTTGTAAATGAACAATAAAATGAAATAGAAAATACTTATTGGCTAACAGAAAAGATTATTTTCTTTGAGAATTAAAGTGCTCAAAATAATTAAGTTAAAGTCCTTCGATTTGAATGTGCGCTAAAAATAGATGAGATTAAAATCTTGATCCTTTCATTCGACAAGTAAAACGAAACGTTAAAAGATTAGAAATAGATTATTAATTCATTCATTTTTTTTTTTTTACTGAATCGTGTTATTTTTTTTTTTCATACAAACTATTGGAACTGTTTTTACACAAATGCCCTAAAAAGGAGTGTTATTTTTATAGGGTTCATGTATGTAAGTATGTATGATTATATCAAAGTCAAAGTCAAAGCATTTATTTCAATTAGAACATTTACAGGCACATTTGAATTGTCAAAAAAAAAAACTAGTTACCACGTTCCAAAGTGTAGATTCCTATGGAGAAGAACGGGCAAGAAACTCAACATATGTCTGTGTGTTTCTTTATTCTACCATAACTTCTAAATGCCTGAACCGAGTAACATAGGTTAAAAGATTTTTTTAATGCTTTTTCATTTTTTAATTCTATGTTGTTAAAATAACATATAACAGTTTTTTATCTTTTATCTTTCTGACTCAGCGTTGCTTTACATGACGACTATCTTAGTGGAGAAATCTTTATTTATTTATCAATTCGTGAAAATAATAATACTACACGCCCCAGATGCACACTCCTGGCATTCTGTCAACACCTTTTTTTTTTACTTTGCCCCTCTTGGAATTTCTTACTGTATCGTGGGTACGTTTACAGACATATAATCTCACACGCACACACACCCATACCCGGAACAATTATCTGTAGATCATACAAATATTTGCTCCGTGCAGGAATCGAACCTGCTACACACGACGCAGCAGCCGGTCTCTCGAGCCGACCTCTGCTGACTATTCCGAATTCTTCTCCCAGTTTCCTGTGATTAAATAGGCGGCAATGACGTCACCAAAAGACTTTAAAGTTTGCTATGCATGCGTTAATGTATAAAATAATTTAATAAAGTTACAATATTAAATGGAAAAATACTAATAATATATAATTTAATAAATTCTTCTCCCACATCAATACCTTATTTCTTAATGTAAATAATTACAACTATAAAACAAATAATTAACTATTTTTTTCGTAAAAAATATTTTTAAATAACATCACACAATGGTATGCTCACCTGTCCTCATTGTGCGCCAATTTTTATTAATAAGATCGGCTATGTTAGCCATACACGAGCACACCAACGTCAATTAGAACGGACTTGAAGAAGTCGACGTGGCCGAAATCGGTCGAGGAGGTATTATTATCAATGTACTACTAAGAATCATAGACTTTAGGTTGAACTGACTAGTTATATTGTACTAGCTGATGCCCGTGTCTTTGCCCGCGTGGATGTCGGATATCGCGACCAAAAGTAATCATGAAATTTTGATCCCGGTCCCGCTTTCCAATTACCGCTTCATAATTATCAATTTTTTTAAGTATTATAATGGATGTAGTATGTTATCCTTAAGAGATAGACATATGCCAATGCAGACTTTTCTGTAGACCTATTTAAGATACACAATTCCAACATACATCCTTTTGTTATATCTCAAAGGGTTTAGGCAGCGCACGCCAGAATAGCTCGCAGATGGTAGATTTTTTCCTACTTACTTGACGCCTATCGTCAATTTTTGGACAATTCACACAATATCTTTATAAATTGTAGCCTATGTGTTATTCTGATGTATAAGCTATATTATTGTAAAATTTCATTAAAATTCATTCAGTAGTTTTTACGTAAAACAGTAACAGACATCCATCCGTCCATCCATACTTTCGCGTTTATAATATTAATAGGATTTTTTAATAGTTAATTAGCATTTGATAGTTTTTTAACCAATTTTCTGTTAAAATATAATATTAGGAAGTTATGAATCTTTCTATTCATAAGTCTAATAATACGATAACCATAAAACCTGTATACTTAGAAAACATCCCATTATAATTCACGGCGAATTTAATTAAAATCTCCATTTTAATTAACTTAAGTACATACTTTGGAAGACGTAATTATAATACACGGGTAGGTACCTAATTTTATAACGTTATTAATTTGTTAATTATGAATTGTTATATTTTAATATTTTTTGTGTCTTTATTACATATTATGTTTATCTTTTTTTGATATTTTTAATACAGAATGTTGCAACGGTCTTGTTGGTCCTAGGGGTGCCAAGCGCGACTGCTGAGCATGAGGTCCTGTGTTCGATTCCCGGGTCAGGAATAGAATAGAATATGTATTTATGTGCACGGAATGAAGGTGTTACAAATTTACTTTATAATTTAATTAGATAATTCGTGAATCCTTGTACATTCTGCTTTTTAAAATATTGGGTTTAAAAATAAGTATCAAAAAATGCTTACATTTGAAAGAGCATAGCTATACAATAACGCATCACGCATAAGAAACCTATACTCATTCAATGCATTCAAAAGTCAGCTTAGCCTGTATCTAATCGCAAACCGGACATTACTTGAAAAATGAATGCGTTGGGTTGTTCGAGTTTCGGGTAGTCTCGAACCTAATATTAGAATATAATGAAGTAATAACTATTGTTCTCAAGTAAGAGACTTAAGTACAGACTTAAGTAAGCGAGAATAAAGTTTCTTTAAACATAAATTCTCTAAATCAAAGGCAGACAAAGTGTTATTGTAGTTTTTTTATTAGAAAATTCTCGATAGCAACTCGGAGTTTGGGATTGTGCCGGTAGATGGCAATAAGGTCACCACCTATTACATAGGACTTGAGGAATATAGACTTGATGCTATGTTATGTCACGTGTTTTTGTTTTTCCTTTGGGAAACGGTACACGAATATGTTATCGTTTTTATTTATTATAAAAAAAATTACTGATGATGAAACGTGTTATAGATTCTCAGTCACATATTGAACAAATTGAAACTAATTTAATAAAAAACCGCGCCTACCATCTGTGAATTTATTTTTTTATGTCACACGTTTTGCCTTTTTTGCTATTTGACTGCCCAAAAAAGGAGTGTTATGTATATAGGGTTCATGTATGTATGTTTGTGAGTTTCTTTATATGATTAGAAGCTATGGTGGATATGATAATTTCCACCATAACTTCTAAACGCCTGAACAGATTTAGATGTATGGGGTATCGATAGAATCCTTACATTATCCCAGGTAACATAGGCTATTTAAATAAGAATTTTAAAATATATAAATAAAGTTTTATAATATATAAAAAAAAAAGTTGCTAGGACACAAAAAGGTGTGAAATGAAAATTATTACTCAAGGAGTGCTCTTTAATATATATTTTTTATTAATTTTATCTTTGTATAATTTTCATAAAGCATTTGGTTTTTAATGTATATTTTTTTCAAAACACGCATGTAAGACCGATACCATCACCCCTTTGGTATCTATTAATTGGAAATCACAGACGAAGACACAAATTTAATTTATTGGTATAAATCGAATTACATTTTATAATTCAACGAAAACAGTGTTCACCGAATTGAACTCATAATTCAATCATTCCAGTTTCTTTGTAATACATATTTCACAGATTCCCACAATAATTTAAGCCAATAAATTAATTTATTGAGGATTCATAATTGAATTTTCGGTTTTAGCTTTAATTTATTATTTATTCAATTGGTTATGGTTTGGTTAGTGCGGTTTTGAAATATTTCATAAATATTAATTTGTCGGCACGTATGGCACTACACCACGAAGGCCACGCTGAGAGACTTCTGAACACCGTGGGTTTATTTCCCTCATGAAACAAATATTTGTATGATCTACAGATAATTGTCCTAGCTGCATGGCTACCCTCAATATTGTGGAAGTAATCTGTGCGTTTACACACAAGCACACTGTGAGATTATTGTGAGATTATCACATGCAGACTGACACTATTTTGTCTACTTGAAAAATAAATTAAGTGTAAGTAACTAATGACAAATTAAACATAACATTTTCATGTAACTCTTGCATATCATCATCCCCTGCCCTTATTCCAATTTATTTGCAGTCGGTGCAGAATGCATTCTTCTTTTACATTCTAATTGTTTTGGAAACATGCTGCTAAAGTTTTGGCATTGTTTTATGAGTGGCCGGCTGCCTGACGTCAACCCTCATTGGGAATGCTGGTGTTCGTGGTAACCACCACCGACACGGTCTCCTTCTATCTAGCTATTTCACACCAAATGTTATCGATGTGCCAGGTTCTGATCTTATCCTACTATTACACTCCACTAACCGGACCATGAACCGGGCCATATACCTCTTGCATATACAAAATTAACTTCATACAAAGCGAAGGGCCGCTACAAAAAATATTTGTATTTTTATTCATAACCATTGAAGGAATATGAATATTACATAGGTATTTATCTCAAGTGGTTCGTAGTGCCGCAGAGAATAAAGTGACATTTTAAAATTTTGGGTCATAAAAAGCCACTAAAGAATTAAGTATATCAAAAGTAAGGAAAATAAAATCCCGCTGCAGGCAAATAAAAGTCTGAGCGTAAGGACTTGTGTTCAATTCTTGAAAAATACTAAAGGGAATCAGCATCGATACGGTTGCAATGCAACATTGGTATAGCCACGATGCAACTTCGTTGCACAATGGATGCAGACGTGATGCAACATCAGTACAGTCGTGATGCAGTACGAACACAGTTGTGATGTGTGAAAAGGCTCTTTTAGCGATGCAGTAGCGCATTGACAAAATGCAATACTGAACCTTATTTTGCAAAAAGTGCCCCTTCGGTTACACCATATAGTGACTAGACGAATGGTTTACAACTCAAGTAATTATAATATGCACTTAATGTCTTTAGATAGATATGGAGAGTATGCTGAAAACGTTGGTTTTTGTCTCGTGTAAGTCTCATTATTCAATGCTGGGGAAGATCGAATATAAATTTTAATTAAGGTTGACTAAACTGCCTCGTTGGTTTAGTGGTTCGTAGCGCGACTGCTGAGCAGGAGGTCTCGGGTTGGATTCCCGGGTCGGGCAAAGTGTTATTGAGTTTTTCTGTTAGGAAATTCTCAGTAGCAGCCCGGAGTTTGGGAAAGTGCCCGGTTGATGGCAATAGGCTCACCACCTATTACATGGGACTTAATAACAGCATTGGTGAAATGTGGGTGTACAATTGTGTACACCTCTGCCTACCCCTTCGGGGAATACAGGCGTGATGCTATGTTATGTTAAGTTATGTTTACTAACCGAAGAAAATTTTAACTAACCAAGTTTAATGTAGCGTTATCAAATATATATTTTGTCAAAAAACGATTACATATGAAGTGTCAATATAGACAAATTGCAGCATTAATTTAGTCGCAATGCAGCATCGATGCTGACATGATGCAGAATCAGTACATCCGTGATGCAGTACGAATACAGTTGTGACGTGTCTAAAAGAAGTCTCTTATAGCGATGCAGTAGCGAATTAACGATGTATAATACGAAACCTTAGTTTGCAAAAAAAGTGCCCGTTTTGTCTAACCCTAAAGTGACTGGGTGAATAGTTTACAATACAAATAATAATTATATTTTATGTACTAAATGAACAGCAGTGCAATAGTCGATTGACAAAATGCAATACTGAACCTTATTTTGCAATAAAAAAAACTACGTTTAAAAAAACCGACTTCAAATACTCCACAAAACACTTCTTGCCCGAACCTACTACCTATAATATTAATAAAATACTATTTTTCGTATGTGCTGCCTACTGATTGGTTTGAAGTAGGTGCCGAATATTATTACCCTAAATTTCGAATATTATTAGCCTAAATTAGCCTATATGTTACCCGGGAAATTATAAGGATTCAAACGATAACCCAAACATCTAAATCGGTACAGGCGTTTAGAAGTTAAGGTGGAATAAAGAAACATACAAACGCAAAAAACGCGACATATAAACGAATATACATGAACGTTAAAAACAACACTCTTTTTTTTGGGCGTTTAATAAGTGCATCTTCGGTCTAACCCGTGACTAGGCGAATAGTTTACAACTTAAATATACACATATATACTGAATGGCTTTTTCCAGGTCAGCGCTAGATATAGATAGTATGCTGGAACCGTCGCTTTTCTTCTATGTAGGTCGCATCACGATTGCATGCGAGCGGCTGAGTATGAATAGTGCTGAAGATCGAAGTTTTGCTATAATTATTAATTAATAGTCAGTTCATATAAAATTAAGTATATAAGATGAATCGTGTGTGTTTTCAGAACAGAGACCGAACTTGGTCGGTTTGTAAATAATTTTGCTATATATGTAGGTATTTGTACCGATTGTAGCCCATATATATTATTACAGTCCAGTTAGTGGGGTGTGGCACATTCTCGCATCAACGCTCGCCGCGCACGGACGTGTTACTCCGCGTAATTCGCTCGTGTTGTGTCAGTGATCGTTGTCGCTACGCTCTGCCGTAGCATTCTCCGTAGCTGCTCGCTAGCTACGCCACTACAATTCAAAAGTTGCCTCTTTCGAGGCGGCGGCTGATATCTGTCTTTTTCAAAGTACAGTCAAAACGTGTGTTGTGTAAATTCCCCTTCTGGGAAAATCCACAGTTTCGTGGTTCTCGGTGGAAACCTCACGGTGTCAACGAAACCGAGAGGGTGTGGACCCGATACACCCAGCTGAAGCCCCTTCAGGGTTAAGCTACAAATCGGACGGGAGCTAGAACAACCGGCCTTGGGGGATCTCCTAGTCGACTCTAGCTCTGGTTTCCCTTACAGCAACACACCTAGTGTCGGTCGGGTGTGTCTACACCCTTCGCACTAGACTGGTTCAGGGCCCCGTACGCACATTAAGACTGGCGACGGGTAAAAAGCAAGCTTAGGGCTCACCATTAGGTCACTCACCTCCCTGCCTATACCCGGCGGGGAGGGTTACGCATCCCCGGGCTATCCTCCCGGGGAGTTAGGCCTGTTAGGCGAAAATTAGAGTTATAGTGATATAGTTAAATTAATTTCTTTTTCAATATGGACGCGCTTCTCGCGTTCGTTAAAATCATAGTCAGGGACCCCGACATTCAACGTCGGTACGGTACCCAAATAGCCGACCTGCAGCATGTCAACCCCGCAATAATTTGCGTAGATAGCCCTCTCTCTCCGCCGCCCGCTAAAATAGGTATACCATGCCTCGCATCCTTGCCCATCATCGACCCTCTCGTAGAGGCTCCCTCTACTTCGGCCATCGCGCCTCCTACGACCGCCGTCACTGTCTCGGAAGACATGGACGTGTGCGTCAACCCCTCTCCCTGTCTCTCGGATGCCACTGCCTCCGACTCCGAGACTAGCTCGTCCTCTCCCTCCTCCTCCTCCTCTGAAGACGACTACATCCAGGTCGGCAAAGGAGGCAAGAGGAAGAAGGGGAAAACTTCCGCCCCGGCCAGCAAGGCCAAAAAACCTGTAGCGCCCCCTCTCTATCGCCTCCGACTAACGCGTCCGTACCGGCTAACGCCGCCGCCTCTCTACCGGTCGTAAACGACGACCTCGCGTTTGACCCCGCGGTCGTCATTCTCAGCACATTCAGCGTATTCTCTTCGGATAACGCTCACGCTATGGCCAGGGACATCATCGCCTGCAAAGGCGACCCTATGAAGCTACTCATGGTGTACAACACCTTTCCCAAGATTACGCAAGCCCTGCGCAATCTAGCTCACAATAAATAAAATATAAAATCTTTAATGGATAATAGGAACCTATGTAGAACCAAACCGCGCTCCCTAAAAATAGGTTTCTTCAACGCTAACGGCATCACCAAACAACGCGACGAAATAACCACGTTCCTCCGCGACCACCAATTAGACGTTCTCCTCGTACAGGAATCGTTCTTAAAACCTCACCGTCGGGACCCGAATATCGCCAACTACCGTATAGTTAGGAACGATAGAACTAGATGTCACATGGGCGGCACCCTTATTTATTACCGCAAAACGCTCCACTGCATCCCGTTAGACCCACCTCCTCTCTCACTTTTCGAGGTATCGATCTGTCGGCTAGCCATGACCGGTCACCAACCCATCACTATCGTCTCTTCCTACATCCCTCCCGCCGCCACCGATGTGGGGGAAAAACGCGAAATCCTATCCCACGACCTTACTGCCCTCCTCGGCTTGAGTGACTCCGTTATCATAGCGGGCGATCTCAATGCCAAACATCCCGCTTGGAACAGTAATACGACGACCGCGAGAGGCAGGCAACTGTTCGGCCTGTGTGCCACTCTCAACTTCGACATTATTGCTCCGATGCATCCCACCCACTATCCGCACAACACCGCGCACCTTCCCGATATTCTCGATGTGGCGCTTCTAAAGAACGTAAACCTTCGTTTACAGTCTATAGAGACGCTACACGAGCTCAACTCCGACCATCGTCCCGTGATCATGGCACTGGCACCTCGCTCGGGGCACTCTGATCCTTCCCGACCCCCTCCCACCCAAACGATCACGGACTGGAAGAGAGTAAGCGAAAGCCTACAATCGACCAGCTCCCCGCACTTAGACTCTATTCCCGACGTCATCGCCTCGGTCACTGACACTACGAATGCGATCGATTCGTTCACCGGTCACGTACAATCCGTTTTGAACAGTTGTTCACGGGAAGTTCCATTGATGGACAACCATCACTGGAAACTACCGGCGGACGTACGCGAACTGATAACGGAAAAGAACGCATCCGTACGTGCCTACAGCGCGTTTCCCTGCGACGCGAACAAAGCTCACATGCGCTATTTACAGCGTGCTGTAAAGAAACGCATCGATGAGCAGCGTAACGCGCACTGGGATAAGACGCTGAGCGACTTAGAGCCCACTCACCAAGCATTCTGGCAGCTTCAAAGGAGACTCCAATCCGATAGAGTGGCCACCATGCCCCCTCTCATCCGCCCCGATAAGAGCATAGCCTTCGACGACATCGAAAAGGCCGAGTGCCTGGCCGACAGTCTAGAAGCGCAATGCACTCCTAGCACCCAACCGGTCGACCGAGCGCACCTCCTCAAGGTAGACGCAGAAGTAGAACGCAGAGCCTCACTCCCGCCGTTCGAAGACCCCGACGACCCCCTGCCCCCCGTCACTCCCGACGAGGTGCAAGAGGTCATTAAAAATCTCAAACCCCGCAAAGCCCCCGGCATAGACGGCATCACTAATAAAGTAATGAAACTTCTCCCCGCCCCTTTCATTATACTCATGACCGCCATCTTCAATGGCGCCATGAGTCACAACGTCTTCCCTCAATCGTGGAAAGAAGCCACCGTCATAGGTATCCCTAAGCCGGGAAAACCCGCGAACGAACCCACCAGCTACCGACCGATCAGCCTCCTCAACGTACTCTGTAAAATCTACGAGAAGCTTATTTATAAGCGACTCAAGGACTTTGCCGATGCGAAGAGCCTCATCCCCAACGAACAGTTCGGTTTTCGTACCCAACACTCGTGCGTACAACAGGTCCACCGCATCGTCGAGCACATAAGCGCCGGTTTTCAGCGCGGCACGATGACAGGCGCGCTCTTTTTCGACATAGCGAAGGCTTTCGACAAAGTCTGGCACAACGGCTTATTATACAAGCTGTACCAACTCGGCGTGCCCGACCGTCTCGTGCTCATCCTACGGGACTTTCTCTCGAATCGCACTTTCCGCTATCGCATAGAGGGCGCACTATCCGCCCCCCACTCTATCCGCGCCGGTGTCCCCCAGGGCTCCGTGCTCTCGCCCCTCCTGTTCACGCTCTTCACTAGCGACATCCCCAAAAATAGACAGGCAAAGTTAGCTCTCTTCGCAGACGACACTGCCATTTTCTACTCCGGTATCGTGCGCGACCGCATAGCTAGCACTCTCCAAACTTCCGCCAACGTACTAGGCGCTTGGTTCAGGAAATGGAGAATAGAAGTCAACCCCGATAAGAGTCAAGCCGTACTCTTCGCGAAAAAGCGTAGGATCAGACCCCCCGACCCCAAACCGATAACCATGTTCGGCAAGCCGATCCCTTGGGAGAAGCAAGCCAAGTACTTAGGAGTCATCCTCGATAGACACTTGACCTTCGGTGAGCACATAAGGACGGTGCGCTCGCGCGCCGCCTTCGCTCTGGGTAGGCTTCACTTTATCATGAACGCACGCAGCAGATTGTCCCTTAAGTGCAAACTGCGCATTTACACCACGTGCATACGCCCCATCATGACCTACGCCTGCGTAGTGTTCCCACACGCGAAATCGTACCGCCTCCATAAGATGCAGACCCTCCAAAACCGTGCCTTACGTAAGGTCACGGGAGCCCCCCTCTACGTTAGAAACGAAAACCTCCATCTCGACCTCAAGATTCCCACTATCCAACAGTTTATAAAACGCATTTGCAAGCGTTATTTCGAGTCTGCTGAAAAGCACCCCAACCCTCTTATCGCGGCTGCCGCCCGATACACCCCCTCCCAGATAAGTAGAATTCGCCGTCCTAGGCATTCACTATTGTACCCCGATGACGCTATAACCCTGCTCCAAGAGAGCCGTAGGGCCACCAGCACAGTACACAAGCACAGACCGCCGTCATTTAGGCCTCGCCGCCGAGGCCCGTCGCGACGTCCCCGTAATGCACCTAATGCATCACCTCCCCGACCCTTGCTCGTGCCAGCCCGCGTAGCCGCTGAGCCTGTAGCTTTAAATTCCCCTGATAATAATAATTCTTGTTCGATCCAGCCAGTCCCTTGCTGTCCTCCCTCAAGCGACGCCCTAAGCCGAGGCTCGTACCCCGCAGGGGGTGCCCTTAGCGTGGTCGCTTTAGATTTAGTTTAATTCGTAAGCCCCTGGCTGGAGGCCTTAATAATAGTTTATTATTAGGGCATCCACAGGAAAGCCCGGTTAAGCAGCCGACAACCTCCTAGGTTGACCTGCGAGATGCCATTACCAAAAAAAAAAAAAAAAAAAAATAGTGGGGTGTGTTAGCAAGATTACATCAGAACCTGGCGCATGGATAACATTTGGTGTGACATAGCTAGATAGAAGGAGACCGAATCGGTGGCCGTTACCACCAACGAGGGTTGACGTCAGGCAGGCGGCCGGTCATAAAACATAGCCAAAACTTTAGCAGTTTATGCCAGATATGTGCTGCGCCGACCCCAAATTAATTGGGATAAGGGCAGGGGATGATGATATAAAATGTTTTTTATACATATTAAGGCCATGAAATACCTATTTTTTTATGCAATCTTAAAAATTAATAATCACAGTCAGGATTCCCGACGTTTGTCTACAAACGAGAGAATTAGTACCTAAGCAGAATACGGCTCTAGTTTTTGCCGAGAATTACACGGAACGGCATATAATAAAATTCTCCTCATTATTCCATTATTTGTTAGTTTGCTAACGTTGTACGGTTAACAGTATCCCCGAGGGTGTCGTCATTGTCTCATAATAATTACTTAGTTATAGTTAACGGTGTTATACAAAAATCAGATTTCCCCGAGGAAGTCGAGGTCAGATCGCCCGGTAGGTAGAAAATTGGCGTTGTGTTTGAAATTAACTGTGTCAATAGTCTGTGATAATAGAATGGTTACTCTTTGAAAATTTTAGGTAAACTTGGAACTGCAATGATAAAACGGAGTTTAAATCTATATACATCTAACATAACAAAGCATCACGTCTGTATTCCCCGAAAGAGAAGGCAGAAGTGTACACAGTTGTACACCCACATTGCAACAGTGCTGTTATTAAGTCCTACCTATTGCTTTTTACCGGGCACAATTCTAAACTCTGGGCGGCTACTAAGAATTTCCTAACAGAAAAACTCAATAACACTTTGCCCGACCCGGGAATTGAACCCGAAACCTCATGCTCATCTTTCTCGCTTGGGACCACTAGACCAAAGATGCAGTTGAAAAAAAAACATGCGGGGCAGTCTTAGGGGACTGCCGATACAAGTGAAAACTGAGTAACTTGTGGAAAGCGTTCGGAGACGATGACGCGAGTTCCAAGTTTTTTTTTTGCCACCCAAAAAGTGCTCAACGCGCCTAAAGAAGTTCTTACTTCAAAAACTGCCTACCCATAGTGATGAAGTAAATGCAGGCTTGGCCCTCAACACATCTTGCTTCCTGCCTAATTAATCAAAAGTGGCTCGTGACTCTTCCATTAACTACGCTGCGTAACTTTAACTAACTACATTTAAACTTAGAGTGATCTATAAACGTATACATATGTCTATTGGTTAGGCAATAAGATTGCCCGCTTTGGCAAACTAATTTATACTAGAAAGTCTCTTCACACCAGCTCGTGAATGAACTCCCTAAACGATAAATCAGATACCTATGTCTAAAGCAGAGAACCCGAATGAAATCCTTTTTACACAACTGCCCAAAAAAGGAGTGACTGTTTTTAGGTCCATGTAAGTATGTGTGTATGTAAGTATGTTTGTGAGTTTCTTTATTACACCATAACTTCTACATGTCTGAACTGATTTCGATGTATGGTGTATCGTTAGAATCCTTACATTGTCCCGAGTAAAATAGGCCAATCAGATTAAAATAAATGGCAGGCGTGCTATTTAATTTATTTCATACATTTTCTTGTTTGACGTGAATACGTCTTTAAATTCCGTAGCCATTCAGAAGACTGAGTTTAACAAAATAGTGGCATAGTTTGGTGTTGCAGCTACTTATCTATCAATGTACATCCAAATTTTATTTACTTTCACCACTCGATAGCTGAAGAATCAAAGAATTCGTTACATTAAGTCAGGACTCTGACGCATCGCGCGCGGTGGAGGAGGAAGCCATTTTGGTATCGTTTCGCTGCTAAAATTCTTAAAATATTCGCCTACGTACACGCATTAACGTAAAACACACAGCCGTGTCGGAAAAAAAATCGGGGTATAGGAGCGTCGTGGACAGCCGTGCCTCGATTTTTTTAGAAGGAAGTGTCTTGGTATGTGCCCAACCGGTAAGGCCGATAAATACTAAACGTGACAACGACAACATACATAATTAGCCCTTAACTGTCCCACTGCAGGGCAAGAGACTTCTCATACAGAGAAGGCAAGAGCATTGATCACCATGCTAGCTCATTGCGGGTTGGCAATGTCAAACCAATAGGTCAAAATTATTGTTCACCGGTTACTACCCACGTGCATTTTTCGTGTTTGCCCGAATAGTTTCGAGCTCGAGCGGAGCCCTTAGTCATGAGCTGAGTTGGCGGCAATGTCTGTAAGTCTGACTCGGAACATCGCCGCGGACGCAGCTCATGACTAAGGGCTATGTTCGAGCACGAAACTAGTCGGGTAAACCCGAAAATGCACGTGAGTAATAACCGAACAATAATTAATATGAATATTTGGTCCACGATTTCCTTCAAGGCACTCAAATAGTACAAGTGACTCTATTATAATATAATATCACGCTCGTGTTAGCAAATCGAATTAGTAATTTTTCATCATCGCTCATTGTTGACAAGGACGCCATACAAAATATAATTGATTGCTAAGCTTGTTTCGTGCAGAAACTCGTATGCCTACTTTTTCGGATCCGTTATCCAAGCGCAACTGCTGAGCATGAGGTCTTAGATTCGATTCCCAGCGTACCTATTGACTAACTCGGTTACCATCGAATTGATAGTCACTTTGTCGTACATTGCGTCGTATGTTACAGCTTGTCTATGATGAACAAACATATTAAAAATATACGGCGCAATGTACATACTACAAAGTGACTATAAATTTGTTGGTAACCCAGTTAGGCAATAGGGACGACGAAGACGACGGGCAGTTTAATAAGGATTTATTAAAAAAAGTCTCTGTACCAGCCCGTAATTTGATAGATGTATTGCAATAGTATTGAATAGATTCAGGCGTAACTTTGCGGAAGTCCATTACAATGGATGCAAATAAATACAATATCTAGCCACTTTCACAATATTTAGGGTAGTCATGCAATTACCCGTGCACCACCCCACCGCCCGCAAATATATGCACATACGCAAGCGGTGAAAATTTCGACACTCCCCTGCCCCCCCCGCCCCACGGGGCATCATCAGGAGCTCTTAGACCGTGCAGTGTCCGCCACCGTTCTCGGTGTATAATATGTAATAAAATACTACTTCCACAATATTGAGGTTAGTCATGCAATTACCTGTACACTGAGCCCGTTGGGGGGCGAAATACGTGTGGAAAGTTGATGGTAGTTGCGATTTTTCACCGCTTGCGCTTTGCGGGCGGGCGGAGGCTGCACAGGTAATTGGTTAACTGTCCGCAATATTGTGTATTTAGTAGTTTATTGTATATAATTGCATCCATTGTAATGGAATTCCGCGAGGTAATGCCTAAATCAATTATATCAAACTGGATTTCATGTGAGTGAAAGAGATAGCTAACCGTTTAGGGTGTTCAAAGGCCCATGAAAAATCCAATTTCATAATTGATGCCCAGGTCGACAAATGAAGGGTCTGACCCAAAATTTCGATATAAATAGGTGTGACGTCACTGAGCGGTTGTAACGAACATTAAAGTATCTAAAATAGATCAAAGGCTTTCTAGATCGAAGTTAAATGAACTGAAGATAATCTATACTATATACTAATATAATAAAGTTGAAGTAGTTTTTTTTTGTTTGGATGATTTAGTCTGGAAGAACTAGATATGAAAAAATATTTTTGGATTCGATTAAATTTTTGTCTCGAGGAAGACTAGACTAGACTATTTAATAACACTTAAGGATTGTAATAACCCTTAACAACCGAACAAAAAAAAAAAATGGTGAAACCGCGGGGCACAGCTATAGCATTGTCAGGTATACCAAAGGGCGTATAGGCCTTTAATTCCCATCTACCGGGAACAATTAAAATCTCCAGGCAGTTAATTTTCACAGATACTCAAGTGTAGAACGCGTACAGAAGCTGCAAGCGTTTTGGGCCTGTTGTTGGTAGAGCGCCGAATTACCGAAGTGAAAGGTTTTTATCTTAGGAGCCCACTCTCAGAGGCCATATTGTGTCCAATAACTAAACAAATAATACATTATTTTTTTTTATGTAATAGTGGGCAAACGAGCACACGGATCGCCTCATGGTAAGCGATTACCGCCGCCAATGGACACTCGCAACACCAGGGGAGTCACCAGTGCTTTGAAGGCCATATATTATATTGAGCAATTCTACACGCCCTGTAATAATAAATCGATAAAATTTGTGAACTTTCTCACTTCTTCTTCTTTTTATCGCCTGGTTGAGGAGTAACGTTGTTTCAGAGTTTCAGGTTCTCCCAAAGATGTCTAGTTCAATATTATTTGACATGCAATAAAATACAAACATCAATAACTATAGTGTAATGTATGAAACTTTTGATGGCAATTACAATTTTGACAGTTCTCAGTGGACTCCATTTTGAAATGGGCGGAGCTTATCACTTGAGATGTATTTGTTCTAATGACAGTATATATGTATGAAATACTTTCCAAGTTATCTTTTATTTTATCAGTTGTTTTTCTGAAACAACCTACACTGGATACAATTTAGAAATGTTTTCCTTATTTTTCCGTCCAATTAATGATTGATCCGTCTATGTCGATGAATCCGTCGTCCAATACGCTTTACCTTCCAAAAGTATTAAAACTTTAAGACAATTAAGATACTTAAAATCAACGGCAGTTCGACGAACATCATCCAAAAACGCCACAAAACTGATTAACGAACTCACAAAGCGCTTTTGATCAATTACTTCTGAAGTCATTACCAAAAAAAATTTCCTTTAACCCTCGTTCGTCGACAAAGTAAAACTCCCATTGAAAGAACATAAAACTTCTCTATTCCAGTGAATAGAATATTTTTCTGTGTAAAAAGCCAAGTCGAGCATTCTTCGGAATCGATCCAAGCTGAATAGAGAAGGCTTGGAATCGAATGAAAGATATCGGTTCTCCGATGAATCGAGTCTCATTGTGACAAATGCATTTTTTCCTAGTCACCACAAATGCTTCGGAATTTAATAAGTAGTTGAACGTGAAATATTGCTGGTATGGATTTTGTTGAGATTTATGTGAATAGAGGAAAAGGTATTGGGATATCAATTGAATTGGTGGGGCAGTTCACCAGAATCGTGGTGATATGGCCTTTAGTGCTGTCAAACCTTAACCAAAAAAGCAGTTTCTTGCTGAAACTCCTAGTTTTAATTTATAAAGATTATCATCATTTCAGCTCGGAACCACCCGCTGCTTACCTATAATATGCCTTTCGTTTTTGCCAGCCTTTTCTCTTGCATCCTTTGTCCAGACGTTTCTTGCAGCTATGACAATGTTGTCAGCCTAATTTAATGTATTTCAAATGCATATTATATAAAAACATTAGCTATCTGCACTCTTTCCCCATTTATACTTTAACTATGCCAAATTTCATACTCCTCCGTCCGTGTAATTCTCGTAAAAGGGGGTACAACGTTTTTGCTTCACGTATTAATATATAGATATCACATAGAAAACAATTACCATTATAGCTTTAATAACACAATGCGATAGTGTAATTCAATTCAACTACTTATTACCAACTTAAACAAAACGGTTTAAATCAATGTTAAAATTTTGATCTTTTTAATAGAGAAATTCTGGACGTATAGATTTCAAAGGGAGAATGCTTTAAAAGCGCTGGCCTTAAGTTTTTTTTTTTTTTTTTTTAAAAAACGTTGTCCCACCCTAGAAATTTCTTCCTGTGTCGTGGGTGCGTTTACAGACATATAATCTCACAAGCACACTAACACCCAGACCCGGAGCAATTATCCGTAGATCGTACAAATATTTGCTTCGTGCAGGAATCGAACCTGCGACACGCAGCGCAGCAGTCGGTCTCTCGACCACTGCGCCAACCACGCTGTCAAGTTAAAAAGCAATACTATCTGTACATTGTATGGTTCAAAAAGAAAAAAAAATTACCTCTCAAACATATTTCAGGACGAAAATACACTTCCAGTTTTCACACATAAGTCACTACATCTAAGCTAACTCGTAATGTAATTTATACATGGAAGTAACGTTACAAGACCCAAAAAAATCGTCCCTGACATATCAATAAACATAGGATTTTATTTCTAGAATAAAACCTTGTTTATTCCCTTTGAAAGCCCATGACGTGGATAATTCACGACAAAAATATATTTGTCACTGTCAGACGTCTGGGTCTAAATAATGAACTTGCGACAGCTGAGTCTGATGAGAGCGTATTAAAAAAGTCGCTGAAGAGTTTGGGGGCCCGTAAAACTTTGGGAGTAACTGCTATAGAGTTGGTTGTGACCTTCTCGACAGAAGGTGTAGAAGAACCAGGTTGCAAGGGTGAAATGTCTTGTGAGAAAAGTAAATATCATGTTTACTAGCTTTATTGTTAACTAGCTGTGCCAGCGACTCCGTCCGCGTGGATGTCGTAAATTAACAGCATGTCGTATGAACACAAATTCATAATTAACAAATGTTCGACGTGATTTTTTAAATTTGCATATTTTTTTTATTTATGATCCTATTGACATGAAACAAACACTAAAATGTTAAATGGAGCTTACTACAATATATTAATGAAAACCACATCTAAATCGGATAAGCCGTTTCTGAAATTAGCGTGCACAAATGCACAGACAAACAGATAAACAAACAAACAGACAAAAAATCTAACAATCATTGTTTTGGGTGCTATTTGTGTTGATAAAGGTCCCAATAATATTTTTTCTCATATATCTTTCATGTACAGACAGCGATCCGTTACTTTTTTATTATATGTATTGATAAGCTTTCATACATAGCATCATGCCTGTATTCCTCGAAGGGGAAGGCAGTGGTGTACATAGTTGTGCACCCACAATTCACCAATGCTGTTATTAAGTCCCATGTTATAGATGTTGAGCCAACTAAATTCAAGGAAATTGTGACAGAGCACTAATACTACTTATTCAAAGAAATTACTTAATATTTGCGGCGAATTTTGAACTAGATATATTCTGGTATCAATTTGGTAAATTATTTGTTTAATTTTTGGTAAATATTACACGGGCAATGCCGCTGGTGAGCCAAGCGCGACTGCTCAGCATGAGGTCCTGAGTTCCCGGATCAGGTAAAGTGTTATTGTTTTTTCTCTGTTAGGAAATTCTTAGTAGCAGCCCGGAGTTTAGAAATGTGTCCGATAAATGGCAATAGATAGGACTTAATAATTTAATATATACTACATGGTTACGCTCACATACATACGGATGTTTAATGATGTCTGGATTTTAAAAGAGACCTTGACCTTTGAGTTTGTTTCGGCGTTTCTTCTCAGAGGTAGTCAGATAGGAAACGCCGACGCCATCCAAATCATAGTGACATGTAAAAGAGTTTTTAAAAGACCTACTTACAGAATAAACAATTTCATTACTTTTCTTACTAAATATTTTTTCTACTTGCAATGTGGGTGTACCACTGTATACATATGCCTTCTCCTTCGGGGAATACAGGAGTGATGCTTTGTTATGTTAGATGTATATAGATTTAAAACCGTTTTATCATTGTAGTTCCAAGTTTACCTAAAATTTCCAAAGAGTAACCATTCTATTATCACAAACTATTGACACAGTCCATTTCAAACACAACGCCAATTTTCTACCTACCGGACGATCTGACCTCGGCTTCCTCGGGGAAATCAGATTTTTGTATAACACCATTAACTATGACTAAGTAATTATTATGAGAC
Source organism: Xylocampa areola (assembly GCA_935421205.1). Taxonomy (NCBI): domain Eukaryota; kingdom Metazoa; phylum Arthropoda; class Insecta; order Lepidoptera; family Noctuidae; genus Xylocampa; species Xylocampa areola. Next base: position 10,242,670 of record OW285223.1, read on the forward strand.
AATGACGACACCCTCGGGGATACTGTTAACCGTACAACGTTAGCAAACTAGCAAATAATGGAATAATGAGGAGAATTTCATTTTGTGCCGTTCCGTGTGATTCTCGGCAAAAAGTTGAGTCATATTCTGCTTAGGTATTTATTCTCTCGTTTGTGGAAGCAACGTTATGATGAAGAATTTTCTATTGTTTCTACTGTAACATTTTAATATTGCATTATAATTATTATTGACGGAACCATAACCTCAGAATAAGAAGAGCATCCAACATCCACGGACAGAAGAAATAATCTTGAATTTAATGGATATTTTATAATTGCATTATGATGATAGCAAAAAAAAAAGTAATTAAAAAAAATTTAAAACTCGCCTGCCTCTTGTGAACTAAAAAGGGAAAAACAAGATAGGTGACGATATTTAATCGCAGACGGGAGACATTACTGTGAAACATTTTCTTATAAGTACCCCGATTGCGATGGAATTTTTTATTTCACACAGCTACTTATAATATATTTTTAAAATATTAATATTACCCCAAAAAATGCAAGGATTCTAACGATACCCCATACCCCATATCGGATTCGAGTTCGAATCGGTTCAAGCATCTAGAATTTATGGTGAAATAGAGAAACACACAAACATACTTACTATATCAACCCTAAAAACATAACACTCCTTCTTTGGGCAGTCGTTTTATTAGCAAAGAACTGCAGGCAACAATCCATCTGTGCAGGACCTTAATTTTATAGAAAGAAAACTGCGTTCAAATTTTATTACAGCCTTGCGTGGTACCTACGTTAGCTTATCCTTTGATCCGTATATAGACATAGATATATGAGACAGAAATACGATAAGTTGGTTCGAATCCTACCTAGATCAGATTTGCAGCACCCACTTAAACAACACATCGGTGTTTTTTAAAGTTTTTAGATGCTTGCACTAGTTTATCGAAACTAGTGCAAGTATCTACAAACCTTCCTATTTCCAGTCTCTAATTCCACCGTCCAAGGTCTTTCAAGTATTTTCAAGTCAAGTACTATACCTTTTACTTCACAGTGCTTAGTATCAAAGAGCAACTTTTACTAGTAGCCTTGAACTAGTTGCACCTTTGTTCGCATGAGAGCACTAAACTGTTACCTACCGTTTCTCTCTGTAACGGTTTTTTTTATATGAAAATGTTTTGCTGGAGCGAGAAGAATGCATTGTTTTGCTTTCTGTTTTTTCCTTTAAGTGCCTCTTTGATGGACGGGAATTTTATATCTTATTATGTATTAAACTAGCTGATGCCCGTGGCTTCGCCCGCATGGATGTCGGTTATCGCGAACAAAAGTAATGATGAAATTTTGATCCCGTTCTCGCTTTCCTGTTACTGCTTTATAATTGCCCATTTTTTATGTATTGAAATGGATTCAGTATGTTATCCTTAAGAGATAGACATATGCCATCGCAGATTTTTCTGTAGACCTATATAAGATACACAATTCCACCATACATCATTTTGTTTATCTCAAAGGGTTTAGGCAGCGTTTTCGTTGAAAGCTCCCAGATGGCTTTTTTTTCCGACTCCGCCAACAAATATCATTATATTTTAGCCAATGTATACAAAAACTTGACAAATTATATACTAAAACCTTCCTCGAGAACCATTCTACTCATTGGTGAAAACATCATGAAAATCGGTGCAGTAGTTTTTTTGAGTTTATCACGAACAGACAGACAGACAGATGCGGCGGAGGACTTTGTTTTATATTACATAGTGATAATAATTGTCAAATTAAGATCTATGACAGCCGTTACGGGTAGTCAGAGGCCTGAAAGTCTGTTAACCTGTCATACCACGAGATATCGTGTAACCCAGTAACTGGGTTGTGGAGGTCAGATAGGCAGTCGCTCCATGTAAAATACTGGTATTAAGGTGCATCCGGTTTGACTGGAAGCCGACCCCAATATAATTGGGAAAGGGCTAGGCAGGCAGGATTATTTATTAAATGAGGAGAATTACTAGCTTTTTTTATTCGAGAAACAACTGATCATGGAATCTTATAACCGATTTTAACGATTTGTACAACAAATTTTAACATTTCGCGATTTGTACACATTTAGAACTATATTTCATCGCTTATTTAGGATTAAAAGGCTTATTCGGGTCTTTTTGTTTACGTTAAAGCCTTTTCATACCTACTAAAAGACACAATCTATGTAAACCCGATTAAATGTTATTCTAAAATTGAATCGTAATTATTTTGCAGCATGACTAAGTTGACTCTTGCTTTTAAGCCCGGGTGAAATAAAAGAGCTCACCCCTAGGAAAATCCTGCAGATCATCACAGTGGCAGGGTTTAGGGATGAGCTCTAATTTAAACGCAAAAGTGGCGATCACAATAGATCTTTCTGGTCCCAGTGATAACATAGTGACAGAAAAAAAGTTGCCCTAATAGTGAAAATTTAATGAAACATTTGTCCTTTGCTTATAATTGTCAAGGAAAAACATCGTGAGGAACCCAGTACACCTGATAAACATTCTCGATGATATGGAAAACGACATATATAAGAAATATAATATATGAATAGCATATGATAAGGAAAAAGAAAAAAGAATCTTAAACATAATCAATATCAGACGGTGAACGGAAAAAAATGTATTCAGATTGAATTGTGTTCAACAAAAATATTGTACAGAGGTGGACATAATGCCAAAGACATTTTCTACTAGTGAACCTTGAAGGTGGCGTAGATATAACAGGGCGAATGCATTAAAAGATTTTTAGCAAAATATTATTCAATATATATGTTACCGGCCAAACCCGATTTCAGGATAAACTAGTTTTGCCTAGGCTAAACTAGTTCTTCCTATACACGATAGGATTAACTAGTATAGCCTAGTTCAAACTAATTTATCCTAAGCCCGATAGGATAGACCAGTTTAGGCTAGGCCAAACTAGTTGATCCTGATATAAATATGCACACTCTAGGATAAACTGGTATGGCCTAGTCTAAACATTCTAATATATCTAGAAAGTCAAAATAAATAGATAAACTGGAATAAAAAACTCCGTAATTGGAAAAATAATCATTTTTATTAAACTATAATGATTCGTTGTTAAAAGTTATGGTTAATTGGTAATACGAACAATCATACTATAACAAATACTACTGTTTCAAGATAAATCTTTGAAAAGCATTATCGCATGCTTAGCGAACTCTAAAGTTACAATTTTTTAAATGGAATAAGAATACGGTCGCGAACAGGATTCGAACCTGCGCCTCCCGGATAAATACTCCAGGCGCTCTGACCAGATGGATTAGTGGTCAAAGCACCTGGAGTATTTATCCGGGAGGCGCAGGTTCGAATCCTGTTCGCGACCGTATTCTTATTCCATTTTAAAAATTGTAACTTTAAATACTACTGTTTTTTTAATAGAAACAATAATCAAATTATGTCAATTATTAAAATTGTTATTCATTTTTACATGGTTTGCTTTGGTGGCACTTAGAATTGCAGAGTATCATTGCCTTCTTGCACTGCTTGCTCAAACGTACTTTCGACTCGGCAATTTTTTTTACTGTTTAGACTAGGCCATATTAGTTTATCCTAGAGTGTGCATATTTATATCAGGATCAACTAGTTTGGCCTAGCCTAAACTGGTCTATCCTATCGGGCTTAGGACAAATTAGTTTGATCTAGGCTATACTAGTTAATCCTATCGCGTATAGGAAGAACTAGTTTAGCCTAGACAAAACTAGTTTGTCCTGAAATCGGGTTTGGCCGGTAACATATATACTTATACCTCCCTAAAAATGTTGGAATATAATAAATACATAATTATAAACAAATAAATAAAGTAATTAAGAATCGGAAATGAGATGATTCTGCCAATTTAATGAGAAATTTGCGAACTTTAATTTAAACGAATACTAAATTTTAGTCATCTTGTAATTCTGATTATATTTTCATAAAATATTCAAAGTGATTATTTCATCTGTTACTATAAAGTTTCAACAGAGAAATACAGGAAACACTTAGCTAGTGCTAAGCTGCACACAAATTGGTACTAAGTTGCACATTTCCCGTACATTTCCAAGATCCTACACATTAGCACTTGATTATCTTTAAGCGAATACTCATTACGCGCCAAATAGCTTTCACCGAGCTTATAGTCGATTGATAATGTATAACAGTTTCCCGACATAGCATCATGCCTGCAAGTTGACATGATAGGCAGAAGTATACTGTTGTATACTTCCATTTGTTTGATGCCATTATTAGGGGCCTCGAAGTGGTAATCCTACCAGTTCCAAACTCTAAGCTAATACCAATAATTTCTTTACAAAAAATCGCAAAAACAATTGTTCGACCGTTAAATCGAATCCAGAAGGACTTCACACTCAGAAGCTGCGTTTAACTCCATTAGACTAATGAAGCAATACAACAAAACGTAAAAACACGTAATCTGCAACAATTACTTACTCTAACACATCTGCGGAACTCTGAAAAGGCTCTCGGTAACACGGCATTGTTCCCCAAAACGTTTTCGTTGAAGACTAAAGACATCAAGATGTTATCTTGACGGGAGCCAAACGGAAATGAATGAATCTGTCTTTGTATGGAGTTTTTGGACTGTTACAGATCTTTAAGTATAGAAGGACCACGTTAGTGATAAAGGCGGAAGGACCATTTTTATTTGGTCGTCGTCAGTCAATTGATGGTAGACAAGGATCTCTTTCAGTAAAACTTTTTCGATGAGTAAAACACAGATTTGAACTTTTTTGGAAGCAGTGCGCGGAAATTGGTTTTATTTATATAGTGACAGTTTTGCTTAGAGGTATAGTCTATTTGTGAAATAGTGGCGTCAATTGAAATGGAGCTAACCAAACTAAATATAGAACATTCCTGTCTTTTACTAACAGTTATTACATGAGCAAGATGGGACGAATCAAGAGATGTCAGATTCGAATTTAGGCACGTCAAATTCGATTTTAAGCACGTCAAATTAAAATTTGCGAACATTTTCGGTAGGAACAGTTTTAGGTGGCACTAAAATTAGAGACGTCGAACGAAAAAATTAACAAACCTAAGTTAACATGATAATTGTTTTTATATGGTATTATCCCGTCCTGCTCTTATAGTAATGGTTAGTAGAGGATCGAAACGCTCCAAATTTAGTTTAATCATTACATTAGAATTGACGCCATTTTCAAACGGTTTGCAGGAGTTTAAGAAAGGTGGGAGGGAAAAAAGTGACCATTGCTTAAAAAAAATGGCGAGCAATATAAAATTAAAACTGGTTCTTCATTCGTAGACGTGTCTCCCTGAAAGTGCCAGCGTCACTAATTCAGGGGACAGACTATAATGTATTCGCAATTTAAATTAAATTTAAATTGATCCTGTCTAATTGTCCTGTAAACCTATTTACTGGTACTTTCATCTCATTCGGAAAAGGTGTGCCCCATGACGTCCATACCTTTTGTCTAGAGTCTGTAAATGAAATAATATTATTATTTCTTTCTAAGAACTCCGTGGTTCCTTTTGTAATATTAATTATTCATCATCCCCCTGACCTTATCCCAATTTATTTGGGGTCGGCACAGCATGTATTCTTCTTCCACTTTCTAATTGTTTTTGAAATAGCATGATGCTAAACTTTTGGCAATGTTTTATGACATGTCAGGCAGGCGGCCCGTGATAAAATCAAGTCAATCAAAATAACGTCGCGAGTCAAAATCAAGGGCGAGGCAATCCCGAAAAATGCAGCTGAGTAATAACTTTAAAAAATATAATTAATATGAATGTGTCTCACGAAAGTTATTATACCTTTTGTAATGTCAATCTAACACGTTGTTGTTAATAAAAATATATCCTACCTCACTTTAATATGACGTTCAATGTTTTTTTTTTCTTTGCCAAAAAAAATATATTACGTTATAATTTAAATAACATTATTTTTTATTATAAACCGAGCTAATCAAGTTGATAAAGCAGCCCTAGAAAGCCGATGTTCTCGTTTTATTCTAAGTGGCATTTCTGTGTCTTTTTTTCGTGTTATCTCCTCAACTGCGGCCTGAAATGAAATGTAGGCGATATCCGAATGTTATTTATTCTGGTTGTATTACCCGTAAGCCTGCGAAGTCACAAAAAAACTCCTAACAGATGAATTGTGAACAGTTTTCTGAGTGACAATGAATTTAACGTCTTTTGTATGGCGATGTATTGTTTTAACAGATAATTTACTTCTTTTTTGGTGACATGATGGATACAAAGGAATGAAATATTTTCCTTGAATTAAAGCTTTAAACAAATTGTCTTTGTGTGTTTGGCAAGAACTTTTAAAGGGTATGGAAAGTCTCCTATTTTTTTTTGTACATTAATAACAAGGCGTACCATAGATTCCGGACCACTTTTCAGCCAACGAAAAAAGGTGAAGGTATTTAAGTCGACGAGTATATATATATTTTTTTTATGTATGACCACGCATATCTTTTAACAGAGAAGTCCAATTTGGATGATTCTTTTTTTATTATAATAATAATAATAAATTCATTTATTTCAGGTAAATAACACCCAATGCCACACATAGATTGATATAAATTCAAGACATAATAAGATCCTATAAAATAAAATATAAAAAACAAAATAAAATGAAATAGAAACAAAATAAAATCAAATAGAATCAAAATAAAATAAAATACAATAAAAACAGACTAAAATATTAACTAATTATTGGATGGATAAATTTGATATGATTGGATAATTGATAAATAGGGAATTATTGTTTGTTTACATGTGAACTTGGAGTGAATTTGATGATGGAGAAGAAAGATAGTCCGCGGAACTCCTCAACAGTTCACAGAAACTCCTTCGCGTTTGGGCTTATTTCATTGCTCTTGATGATAACTTTGGATCTAGCTGTGTTTTGTAAATTAAAGCCACAATTTTTTTTCTTCTTTTAAATCGATAACAATATAGTATCTAATTTTGAGTCGGCGCCAATTCAACCCAAATCGGGACCGACGCGGTTTGACGTGCCGTCCGAGTAATGCTCAAATGGGAATGAGTGTAGCGGTCACTAATCCCTAATTTGGCTGCGCCAATCCTTTCTTAACTTCAACGATCATTTACCGACCAAAGATTGTTAAGAAACCATCACGAAAGCCCTGGTAAGTAAGCCTAACGTTCATTATCGAATTACATCCACTTTCCTCGATTCTAAGCCTACATCTGATATTAAGTTCACGCGACGCAATAGACGGGCCTTTTATGCTCTTATCTTAATGACGTAATCAGGATGACGTCACAACGTCCAAATAAATCACGTCACGCTTCCCCGTCGCCATGTTTTGTCGTAAAACCGAGTGTTTATGAGTTTGGACTAATGCTTGGTATGTGTAGACTGTTTTTTGTTTTTGTTGTGCGATGTAGCGGTTTTTTGTGTTATTTTTTTGGAGCTTTAATTTTTTTTTCGGAAATATGTATAGTCGATCATACAGTTGCTTTACCACCCTAATGCTGAATTTCGATTGCACATCATAATATGACAAGGACTATTTTCGCTAACAAGATCAAAGTGTCAGTCAGATACTGTCAACCTTATTGACATTTTAATTCCCTGGAAGTTTTTGTCAAATATGGTAAAGCAATTTCTTGGTCGACTATACACTACCATTAATGATGACCAGCAACTAAGTTAAAGAGGTAAAAGAAAACAGTTTGTGATATTTCTATATATGTTATGTTATGAAGAAAAATTTTGTACTTCTCCTATTCGAAGAGTGGAGCAGTGACCGACAGGATCTATAATGATGCCACTTTTATTTAATTACTATTTTTAAACGTAACATTATAATATAATAGACACGAATGGGGCTAGAACTCGCGACCCTTGACATTCCGTGTCATCACTCTGCCAACTGAGCTACCGTGTCGTTGTTCGTGTGTATTAAATTTCAAGTCCCCTTGTATAAGTCTTAAGGAGACGCGTGGCGATATTCATTTAACAAGCATTTACAGATTTGCTATGGCTCTTTCTACACAATTACGTCCATATAAGCATTAAACGATAATCTCCGGACTTTAAAACAGACCTTGGGTTTGTTTCGGCATTTCTTCTCAAAGGTAGCCAGAAAAATGCTGCATTCTAGATTAAAAAGTGATATTAAAAAGAGTTTTCAAAAGACCTTTTACAGAATTAACAATTTCATTTTAATAAATTAATCTGAGGACTCCTTACTAAATAAACACGGAACGGCCAACTACCAACGCAGGATCTCAACCGCAGGCAAAACTAATTCTTATATCTCGTCCATAAATCGGCCCCCCCCATACAATAACTTCAGGAAGCTGGCACGTAGCCAGACCGGTACATCGTTCCATTGCTAGCTCATTTCAGTGCTTTGCAGCTCAATAACATAGGATTTAGGATCGTTGGCCAGTTGACTTGGTTCGTCGAGATTATAGACGAAATATATTCGAAGGTCGCACGGAATCTCTACATAGTATAAAACATGTTAAATAAACTGTTTATCCGCTAACTCCTCCTAAACCATGCAACGGATTTTGATGCGGTTTTCACCATCGTTTTTTTATCTAAATTCGGCAACCAACTCGCCTGATGGTAAGCGATGTTCTGGCCGAGGATGGAGCACGTAGATCCAAAAGAAATCTATTTACTCAAGTAGAGTGGATAGATTTGGGGAGAACGATAGTTGGGGAATTGATACAACTGCCCAGACCCATCTCCCATAATGGTTGCACCGGACTACATTCCGAAACACGATTAGGTCGCTTCACGGCATGGCTTCGTCCGGTGGGTGGTAACCAGCCGCAGCCGAAGCCGCATACTAGATTTGTATTGCCTGTTTTGCACCACCCAGGGACCACGTGTAGGGATTCTATTTTAGGGTGCACTCCTACGGACGAAAGATTTTCACAGATGGTTTATTCATATACGAATTTTGTATCATTGTCTTATTGAAATGGTTTATCGAGACTGGAAACGAAATATGTCTGACGACTTCCTCAACACGGTGCAGAAAAGCCTCTTGAGGAAACTATCACACCTGAGGGCTGTTTCCAATGAAACGACAGCCATGTCAGAGGCCTACAGGTGCTTAAACTCTGACACTAGGTTTCCGAGGAAAAAGTATCTTTAAAATAAAGATTGTATTATTTATTTATTTTTTCAAATGGTTTGTTTAAATATGTATGTTAAGCAAGTTCAAGATAAATCTTTGAAAAGCATTAAGCTAAGCCATCTCGGCAGATGTGTCGAGATGGCTTAGTGGTCAGAGCGCCTGGAGTATTTATCCGGGAGGCGCAGGTTCGAATCCTTCTCACGACCGTTAAGCATGTTACTAATTTCTTTTTTCCAATTGAATGTTTCTTTAGAAAATAATAATTATAAATTTTTGTTAAAAGAAATATACGGTCGTGAGCATGATTCTAAATTGCGCCTGGCGGATAAACACTCTAGGCGCTCTGGCCACTAAGCCATCTCGACCTCTGCTCACTACTCCGAATTCTTTTTCCACATTTTAATACGTCTTCTGGTGACGTCATCGCTATCTATTCAGTCCGTATACGGAAGGCGCAGGTTCAAATCCTGATCACGATAATAAGAAACATGAAACACAAAATAAGAAATCTGACAAGTTTGTCAGGGCGTTTTGTGTTAATAAACATAAACATGTATAAGTTGCATAATATAATAAAACTGGACTGACAAGTCAAAGGTCGCTAGTTCGAATCCAAGGCACGCACCACTGACTTTTGGAAGTCATGTGCGTAATATAAACTATCACTTGCTTAAAACGGTGAAGGGAAACATCGTGAGGAAACCAGCACACTTCAGAGATATTCTCGATGGTGTGTAAAGCCATGTCAGAGGCCTACGGGTGGTTTAAACTCTGACATTAAGTTGTTCATCAACCACACGATAAGAAGAAGAAGTTGCATAATAACATATTTATATTTCGTCTCGCTACGCCTGCCATCCTGATACCTTTCAGGGGAAGTTTACATGACGTTTCCCTGGAATGGCATTGATAATAATTGACAGATTTCTCCCATCCCATTAAGCCGTGACGCCATAACGGAACGACAAAAATTTGACAATTATTTATAAATATATATAAATTTTTTGCAACTGAGTTTTTCTGTTAGGAATTTGTCAGTAGCAGCCCGGAGTTTCGAGTTCTGCCCGGTTGATGGCAATAGACTCACCACCTATACATGGGGCATAATAACAGCATTGATGAAATGTGGGTGTACAATTGCGTACACTTCTACCTAACCCTTCGGGGAATACAGGCGTGATGCTATGTTAAGTTATGTTTATTTTTTCATAGATGGGTATTTTTACGTTTTATCTTGGAGATCATTTGGATTTGAGCAATTATTTTTATATATTTTGTATTACCGACAAATATTCATTTTGTCTGTTGAAGTATTCTGATAGGCTCTTTAGTAGGTATATTTTTACTATATTTCGAACAAATCTTACAAAACTAATGAATTGATTTGGAAACTGACTTCCTTACGTATAAAAATATTGATTATAATTATGAGATCCTTTGAGTATAAGCCCATAAACACTATTCTAAGGCAATAAAGCGAGTGTACATGCACAAAAATTGTTATAAATATTCAAGTATAAAATCCCAAGTTGTAGTGTGTGTAGAGTCATGTGTGTATTAAAAAATAATTATCACTTGCTTGAAACGGTAAAGAAAAACATCGTGAGGAAACCAGCACACCTGAGAGATGTTCTCGATGGTGTATGAAGCTATGTCAGAGGTCTACGGGCGGTTTAAATTCTGACACTAGGTTGTTCATCAAAGAATTACATCACAATATAATTTTGTAACTTATCACAATATTTTCTTACCAATAAACATTAGGTTCAAGAAGTTAGTAAAAACAATAAAATCACTGAATATCCAGATGCCAGAACTAACTTTACTTTGCAGATCCAAACTTCTACAATGAACTTTGAAACTCCACAATAGTCCAGTAAAATCAACGGCCAAGTAAATACATTCAAACAGCCACATTTCGAATACTATTCTTATTCAAAACAATCAGAATTGATTGCAATTCTGACGTCCTATTGATTATAACTCTCTCCGTAACTAGATCTTGGAAACTATTTTCATAGAATTTTGCACAGAATTTTGTCTATGCTGAGGCTGATTCGATGTTTCGAAATTTCGTCCACATTTTAATACGTCTTTTGGTGACGTTATTGCTATCACTCAGTCGACCGAACCGATACGACTAACTTTGCAGTTAATACAATGTCGTAAAGATGCAATTACCTTAACAAATACAGATAAATCTTTGAAAAGCATTAACGCATGCTTAGCGAGGAATTCGCGATGATGAGCAGAGGTCAAGATGGCTTAGTGGTCAGAGCGCCTGGAATATTTATTCAGGAGGCGCAGGTTCGAATCCTGCTCGCGACCGTATTATTTTCCACAAAAAAAATAATTTTAATGTTACTCACGACTGTATTTTTCTTTCTACGAAAATTTATATCTTTAGATATTTATAGACGTCATGATAATATTTTCAGAACTCCAGGAGGACGTTGTACAGTGGTGTAGATAAATAGATACCAAAACCATCCACTTTTTGTTGATTATTTCATTAAAGTATGTCTCGTACCAACCTTTAACTAACAACAATCCTCTCCTAACAGTTACCCGAACTTCTGCTAACGCCCGGAGCTGATAGAAGTAAATGAAGCAAATCTGCGCAGTACCAGGTTACACGTAGTTAATAACTTTGGTTCTAGTTACAAGTTTAATATGTTTACATGCAGAAGGCAACGGATTTACAACTATACATATATTAGTTAACAAATTTAATGTAAGATAGTTTCTGATATTTACAAGGTAAGTTAATTCTCGTCTTTTTTAGCATCATAGCATCACGCCTGTATTTCTCGAAGGTGTAGGTGGAGGTGTACACAATTTTACACCCACATTTCACCAAGGCTGTTATTAAGTCCCATGTAATAGGTGGTGAGCATATTGCCATATACCGTATACAATTGCTGCTACTGAGAATTTACTTACAGTAAAACTTGATAACACTTTGCCCGACCCGGGAATCGAACCCGAGACCTCATGTTCATCAGTCGCGCTAGAGACCACTTGTCCAGCGAAGCAGTCTGATTTTTTTTAATTACATTTTATTCACAAAGGTTTGTAAATTTTTTTGTGTAACTAAATGTGAATTTTAGTGTCTGTCTATATCTATCTGCCTAGCCTTTTCCCAATTACATTGGGGTCGCCTTCCAGTCAAACCGGATGCAGCTTAATACCAGTATTTTACATGGAGCGACTGCCCATCTGACCTCCACAACCTAGTTACTGGGTAACATGATATCTCGTGGTATGAATGGTTGTCAGGGTTTCAGGCTACCACTACCCGTAACGGCTGTCATAGATCTTAATTTGACAAACCAGGACCGACGGCTTAACGTGTTCTCCGAGGCACGGAGGGGTCTCGGTATGAAATTATGGTCGCCCATCCACAGGCCGACCACGGCAAGCGCAGCTTAACCTTGATCGATCGATCTGTGCGGCTGTTACTTAGCCACAAGCCCCTGAATTGTCTGTCTGTGATTTAAAAATAAATGCCGAATTTTAAGTGAAATCTGAAATGTATATGATGCCTTTAGTTTGTCTCGAATAATGTCCGAAACGGTCCAACGGTCAACATGATCAACATGCAAACTGCTATTTGCATTGCAAACTCCAAGCATCTTCTGAAAAAATCTTTAGAGAAAATCCCATAACACTACACGATCCGAGAATAACTGTCTCGTTGGTCTAGAGTCACTCTAGTGGTCCTAAACTCGACTGCTGAGCATGAGGTGGTGGGTCCGATTCCATGGTCAGCCAGTGTTGAGATTTTCTGTTAACAAGTTCTCAGTAGCAGCCCGGAATTTTGAATTCTGCCCAGTAGATGGCACTAGGCTCACCACCACATTACACATGTCACATTACATGGGACTTAATAACAGCATTGGTGAAATGTGGGTGTACAACTGTGTACACCTATGCCTACCGCTTCGGAGACAAAAAGCGTGATGCTATGTTATGTTACGACCTAAGTATCGAACGCAGAAACTCACACTCAACAACAGCGTGTACGAACACTACACCAATGAATTAATTTATTTTATTTCTATTATTGTATTAATGTGCAAGGCCGCTTTCATACCATAAAAAGACACAATTTAGTACCCCAATAAATACAGGATTTATCGTCGTAATAAATAATTATTATTATTATGCCATAAATATAAACACTTTTATGTAATACATGACCATAAGACCTGTAGATTCTATTAATATTTCCAACATACCCTGATGTGGAAACGTAAGACGCTTAACCGTAAGCTGGGGTTACCTACGTGACGGCTTGGAGAACAAGTCCTGGATTTGATTATAGATGCAGTGTAAAAATTATATTACAATATTTACTGCCTCCCTGATCTAGTGGTCACAAGCGCGTTTATTGAGCGTCTGAGGTCGTGGATTCGGTAACCGGGCCAGCCAAAATGTAGTTGAGTTTTTCTGTTTGGTCATTTCCCGTGGTTCTAACCAACTTTATCCATAAATATAATAAAAATCGTTTTCTTTTTTTATTGTTTTTATATTTTGTAAACTAACAAATTTGCTTCATGTGTGAAACCACCAAAAAACAAAATAGGCATAGAAGTTCGCCGTCCTTTTAAAATGCGAACAGCCTATTCTTAAAGCCGTCCGTTCGGGGTTTATTGTGAAAAACCTGCAAATGGTTCGAAGTGATAATTTGATTATTAATTATCCATTATATTTTTTAAGTAATATTGCAGTACGGATAAATCTTTGAAAAGCATTAACGCATGCTTAGCGAACTTTAAAGTTACAAATTCTTGTGAAAAATGAATACAGTCGCGGGCAGAATTCGAAACCTGCGCCTCCCTGATAAACACTCCAGGCGCTCTGACCACTAAGCCATCTTGACCTCTGCTCATCACCGCGAAATCTTCTTCCACATTTTAATACGTCTTTTGGCGAGGTCCTTGCTATCTTTTCAATCCCTATACAGGTGAACTACAAGGGTCTTCCGTATTTGGCGCTCTATATCGAGCTTCTTTAATTGACAATCGCGCCTCCCTGATAAACACTCCAGGCGCTCTGACCACTAAGCCATCTTGACCTCTGCTCATCACCGCGAAATCTTCTTCCACATTTTAATACGTCTTTTGGCGAGGTCCTTGCTATCTTTTCAATCCCTATACAGGTGAACTACAAGGGTCTTCCGTATTTCGTAATCCTCAAACTCGATTGAAAATCATCAGCTTGTATAAAAACCAACTGTTTTCAGATCCTCCTTATTTCACGACATAATTTTACAATTACTTTACAGTCAAATAAACACGAGGGCGTAACTCGTGCCCAGTAATTTCTTTCTCTACCGAATTATAGTACTAAATAGTTTTGAGTACTTGGGGGATCCCAAGTACTCAAAACTATCGCAAATAAACTCAGTAGTAAAAACAGTTCCTCTCTACTTAGTAATATTAACTATGTTAAAATAAAATTATTTATAAATTTACTTACTATGAATACCACGAATAATAAAAATGTACATTTTATTACATTTCTTAGAATACAAGACTGCCCTGTTAAACCTTCTGCAATTTAAATTTTATAGGCCCGAAATACAGTGGTGTTAATCATCATTGCAATAATGTAAACCCGCACCGAGCAACATGTTCAACAAAGCTAACAAACTCGTGCAACATTGCAACATGGAGCGCCACATACCCCACCGAATGACGCAGTCGTTATTGAACCATTGAACAGAGTAGTCGTCTCGGCGTAATAATGTTACGAGTAACAATGTCCAACAAAAATCTTGTCGTTCATCATGCTTATATTCCCCGAAGGGGTAGGCAGAAGTGTACGCAGTTGTTTACCTACATTTCACTAATGCTGTTGTTAAGTCTCATTTAATAGATGGTGAGAATATTGCCAACTACGGGGCACAAATCCAAACTGCTACTGAAAATTTCCAAACAGAAAATTCCAATAATACTTTGCCCGACCTGGGAATCGAAACCAAGACCTCATGCTCAGCAGTCGCACTTGGGACCTCTACCAACAAGGCAGTCAGAGTATAGACTAACTAAATACAAAATTAGTAGAAAGTTGTTAAGTTAATTTTTAGGTAATAATTTAGGTTAAATGTTGCGCACCAAATGTTGCTTAGTAGATATCCGACTTAAACTTTATTTGAGTAAGCTTAGGTCGACGATATAAAATGTTAATGAAGCCCATTTCAGTTACTATTTAGATAAAACGAATTATAAAATTATGATAATTTTATTACAATTTCATTTGAATAAACCTTTTTATTTTAGCACAGTATTCTGCTAGAACGTAAAAATATTCGTACAGCCGCCATATTTTAGACATAAAAAACCTTATATTTCTATCTTCTTATATAGTATGCCAGTAATTACCCTATTTACTGCCTCGTTAGTCTAGTGGTCCCAAGCGCGACTGGTGAGCAGGAGGTTTCGGGTTCGATTCCCGGGTCGGGCAAAGTGTTATTGAGTTTTTCTGTTAGGTAATTCTCAGTAGCAACCCGGAGTTTGGAATTGTGCCAGGTTGATGGCAATAGGCTCACCACCTACGAGTATAACATACTTAATAACAGCATTGGTGAAATGTGGGTGTACAATTGTGTACACCTCTGCCTACCCATTTGAGGGGAATAAAAGCTTTTTCTTTCTTTCTTACCCCTTCGGGGAATACAGGCGTGATGCTATATAAATTAACCTATTTAAACTTTATCGCATCTACCTCATTGGTCTAAACGCCGCAGACACGACTACGGAGCATTAAGGGTGCGATTCCCGGGTCGGGCAATGTATTATTGGGTTTTTTTTTTTTTAAATCTCAGTAACTATCTGGCGTCCGGAATTGTGAACGATTGATTGCATTAGGTTCAGTTCATTAGGCATTAAAGAAATAGCTGTGTAACAGAACTCCTCTATGCGCAATGCTATGTATGCATAACAAAATGCAAAAGTGAAATCCAATTCAATCTCGCCTATTTACAAGAACTCCGTTGCAACGGAGTTCGTTTCTTCAAAGTAAGCACATGCACTGTGCCGTTTTTTTATAATATATTCAAACACCAAAATACAACTATAACTATCCTTAATGTAACAACTTTATTTATTACTTGGACAGGAGTGGTTTGAGTGCAATAAACGTATTGAGTATTAAGTTAAATATTGATGGTCAGTTCCCATTTAAATCTACATAAAAATAATAATAAACATAAACTAGCCCATAACTGTCCCACTGCAGGATAAGGGCCTCTTCTCATACAGAGAAGGCACGAGCTTAATCACCACGCTAGCTCACTGCGGGTTGGCGATTTCAGTCTACCAAGTCCAGGTTTCCTCACGATGTTTTCCTTCACCGTATGTCAGTGATGTCTTATATTAACTAAGAAAGTACATATGACATTGAAAAAGTCACATTGTTACATGCCAGGTTTGAACCCACAACCTGTGGCTCAGGAGGCGGGCCCGTAACTACTCGGCCCACACAACATAATATAATATTAAATATAGCATCATGCCTGTATTCGTTTACACTGTAGACAAACTCCGGGGTACTATTTGAGATTTTCATAACAAAAACACTGGAATTTCTAGCTCTTTAGCCACATTAGACCAATGACATGACAGTACATAACATCTTATTATTCAAAAGTATATAAGTAAAAAAAAATACCATTTACCACCAAAAAATTACCACAAGAACATAATTTCAAAAGAAACTCCGTCACAACGCAGTTCATTCTTTTTAGTTTTTGAACAATGATAAACCTACTAAAAAAAATCCGTCACAACACAGTTCATTACCTCGAAGACTCGAAATAAGCACGCACACTGCGCCAGCTTCCCATAATGTATTCAAACATATCTCATATTATTTCAGTAAGATAATGTTTGCTCACGGAGCGAAGGCTGAAGATACAGCTATCCAATACGTGACGAAAAATGAGTACCGTTTAATATGATATTGAAGGAAAACCCAATTTTTGGTGTTAATATTTTTTCGTCATATTAAACTCGTGGCTCATGGCTAAGTAACAGGCGCACAGATCGATTGATCGAGGTTAAGCTACGATTGCCGCGGTCATTCTGTGCATCTGTGACCATCATTTCATACCGAGCCTCCGTGCCTCGGAGAGCACGTTAAGCCATCGGTCCCGGTTGTCAAGTTAAGATCTATGACAGCCATTACGGGTAGTCAGAGGCCTGAAAGTCTGACAACCAGTCATACCCCGAGATATCATTATAGTACCTAGGTATAGTTACCCAGTAATTGGGTTGTGGAGGTCTGATAGGCAGTCGCTCCATGTTAAATACTGGTATTAAGGTGCATCCGGTTTCACTGGAAGCCGACCCCAATGTAATTGGGAAAAGCCTAGGCAGATATAGATTTATTAAACTACCTCGTTGGTAATCCCGAATCATGCAATGTTTAATTAGGTTTTATTCTGTCATAAAATAGGATCCCGGACGTAGGAATTATGATGGCAATAGGCCTCATGATTTCTTCTTAGCGAGTCGATGGCAAAAGATCTCAAATTTTGTTGGCCCAGCATTGTTCAACACGCACTGCCCCTCAGAAGCGATCATTAGCTCCTCCTGAGTATAATTAACGGGGCATGAAGCACCACTGCAGTAACTGCCCCGAGGACACAGCGCAACACACGCTGGAGGTGTGCCCAGCTTGGGCTCAGCAGCGCCACGACCTCATCGGGGCATTAAAGGCGGGCGATCTCTTGCTTCCATCCATGATTAGACACATGGTCGGGAGTGAGAGCGCATGGGGAGCCGTCGTCAACTTCTGCGAGGAGGTGATGCTCGCGAAAGAGGCGACGGAAAGGGAGAGAGAGGCAAACCCCGCTCAACCCTGCCGCAGAAGGCGAGCCAGGCGCCGGTGATAATTAATTTCTAATGCGCACATGACTCGAAAAGTCAGCGGTGCGTGCCTAGGATGCGAACTTGCGACCTTTGACTTGCCTGTCCAACGGTCATATCACTAGGCTAGCACTGCTATAATATTCTTTATAATTATTTTAACTTCATAATTCTCCTTAATCGACTTTTGTCTTAGTCTTCCTTTCAAACCTTTCGCTCCCTCCTAAG
Source organism: Xylocampa areola (assembly GCA_935421205.1). Lineage (NCBI taxonomy): Eukaryota > Metazoa > Arthropoda > Insecta > Lepidoptera > Noctuidae > Xylocampa > Xylocampa areola. The sequence continues at coordinate 10,260,900 of OW285223.1, forward strand.
TATTCTAACCATGATCTCCCCTTTCTAAGTTTATGTCCATTGGGTCGATCTAATCAGATAAAGCAATAAAAAACTATCACAATCCACGTAGTGACCCTTACTGCCCAACGTTTTACGAATTAAGCTAAAAAAAAACATTAAGACCAACTCGGATGTTAGAGACCTACGGGTGGGATGAACATTTAGAGATATACCTACATATACCTACCGACATATACCTCTCATTTTACACCAGAAATGACAATTGAATAGTGGTTCAGTGGAATATTATTTGAAGCCTACCGATCTTATTTAATAACTAGCTGTACCCCGCGGTTTGACCCGCGTATAATTATATTATAATCAGCTTGAGTCACTACTTATATAGTCAGCTACCCGGCTGGATCGATTCTGATAAGATTTAAAATCCAGTAAAATCTTATCGGGAATCGATCCAGCCGTTTCAAAGAATAGCCGGAATAAACTGACAGACAGATAGACAAACATAAAAACTATTAATCATTGCTTAACGGTTATTACTCACGCGTATTCTTCGGGATTGCCCGACTAGTTTCGAACTCGAACGGAGCCCTTATTCATGAGCTGAGCCCGCGGCGATGAGTAATAACCGATATACAATAATTAATTTGAATGTCTCGCGAAAATTTAATAAACTGATTTTTAGGCCTGGTTGTCCTGGAAATAACTGTATGAGCTTAAAAAATCAACTATTATTTTGACATTACAAACAGACACTTCAATTTTATTGATTTGCATTGATAGTCTTCGAATATCAGATTAGATCGACCCCAGTCTATCTAAACTAATAATGAAATGAATACCAAATTCTTTAATACTTTGAAATGTGAATGTGGGTACTATGTGAGCTATTTTTGAGTCGTTTTATGTGACCTATGCAAATGTCCTCCTGATCAGGTATCGTCTTGTGACGGGTCGTTGAGCTCCCTTAGTTATGGTTGAACTACACGATGACTGATGCATACGTGCCGTCAGATAGGATAGGTCACCTCAAAGCTGCTATAGCTCTTTCCTGAAGACCGTTTTATACGATCCCTGTATGGTTACACTCACATAGACATGTACTATTATGTCTGGACTTTAAAAGAGACGTTGATCTCCTAGTTTGTTTCGGCATTTCTTCTCAGAGGTAGGACAGTAAACGTCGTCGCCATCTAGTTTATAAAAATAACTTGTAAAAGTGTCTTCAAAAGATTATTGTACAGAAATAAAATCCTTTATCATCATAATCATCATTATCATCCCCCTGCCTTTAACCCAATTTATTTGGGATGGGCGCAGCATGTTTTCTTCTTCCATACATCTTTGTCAGCTGTCATATCGTCAGTCACTCCTTTTCTAGTCATATCCTCTTTAACACAAGCCATACATCGCTTCCTCGGTCTTCCTCAACTCTTATAGCTATCTACATTCATACTCAAAACTTTCCTTATCACATGACCCTCATCCCTCCGCATCACATTCCCATACCATGCTAAAAGATTTCTAAACAACTTCTCAGTCACCGGTGCCACTTTCAGAATTCCTCTTACATAATTAACCAACCCATAACTGTGCCACTGCAGGGCAAGGCCTCTTCTCATACAGAGAAGGCAAGAGCTTGTTACCACGCTAGCTCACTGTGGGTTAGCGATTTCAGACTACCAAGTCCAGGTTTCCTCACGATGTTTTCCTTCACCGTATGCCTGTGATGTCTTAGATTAACTAAGAAAGTACATATGACATTGAAAAAGTCACATTGGTACATGTCAGGTTTGAACCCACAACCTGCGGCTTAGGAGGCGGGCCCGTTACCACTTGGCCACCGCGATACCCTCTTATATACTCATTTCTAATTCTATACATCCACGTCACACCACATATCACTCTTAACTGCTGCATAAAAGCTGCCTATAGTTGTCAAATCATGGAATTATTAATATTATGATTACATTGACTTACAATCAACATTCAACGGAAGCATTCGTAAATTAGTAGACTCGGGCCATTAGAAAGAGCTTCAGGTATCAGGAATAAGCGGTTTTCTTGAATTCGTACCAAAAATTGGTTCACCGTAATAGCCGTATTACTGTGAATTACTTTATTCGTAAACGCGTGTTCTCGGGGAAGAGATTCGGTGGGTTAAAGTTGGTATTCATGACGTAATTTGGTTAAGCTAAGAGAGAATCGAAATTAACTTTGATGATGCTTTAAATATCTTTTTAATAGTCGAATGGTATATGTTTAAAATGCTTTAACACATTCGTAGCGACATCTAAAAGAAAAAGTACTGCATTAAAACCCAAACCCGTCCTCTGTTCACTATCCCAAATTCTTCTTATGATAATTTCTTATGAACATCATAGCATCACGCCTGTATTTCCCGAAGGGGTAGGCAGAGAAGTCTGCAAACCATCAGTGGTATTAATATGGAAGAAGAGCCATCCAAGGGACGCAAGTTTAAAGACCGTTTCTTTTTTTTTCACGTAAGTGTGTACTTTTTGAGTTCACTCGACTAAATCTTGAAATGGATAAATGTACTAAATACTCCTCCTCCCGACCGTATTTCAGTCACGGCGGCCTATCTCCACAGAGATTAGCCAAGTACGCAGGAGATATTATAGTGCACAAGTGTATGCGCAAACACAGGTGCAGTTCCTCTTCCTTCACTCTCATATTCCGATGGGACGAGAGACGGGGAGAGAGATCAGTCGAAGAACCGATGGCTTTACGTGCTCTCCGAAGCACGGGGGTGTCACATTACAACTTCCTCATTCCGGGCTACTGAGAATTTCCTAACTGAAAAACCTAATAACACTTTGCCCGACCTGGCAATCGAACCCAGGACCTCACGCTCACTAGACCAACGAGGCAGGAGGTCATAAATACATAATATATGGACGAATTTATCGGTCAATAGAAAGCCTAATTACCCGCGTATTGAGTGAAAATACGCCGATACGTATTGGTTGAAATACGCTGATTTGAACCCGATCGCTTTTCATAATCAAGAGCGCTTGAAATAGAGCTTGGTTAACGTACCTAAGCAATTATGGACTAGTGGATTGATCGTCGGACTTGCAACTCGTTTGGTCGCAGGTTCGAACCCCACTGACTTTTCATAATCATGTGTGTATGAATGTTATTATATTAAATGGAAAAATAATACAGTCGCGAACAAGATTCGAACCTGCGCCTCCCGGATAAATACTCCAGGCGCTCTGACCACTAAGCCATCTCGACGTCTAGAAGACGAAGAGACGAAGATTATACGTATTCTTTTTCCATTTAATATAATAACTTAGTTTCAAACTCGAACGGAGACCTTAGTCATGAGCTGAGCCCGCGGCGATGTCGCGAGTCAAACTAGTCCGCGAATCCCGAAAAACGCACGTGAGTAGGAACCGGTGAACAATAACTGATATGAATATGTCTCACGAAAGTTATTATACAAAAATAGCTTAGTATAACAAATAGCTTAGTATAACTAAGCTATTTTGTTTTGTTTGTTTTTCGTTATTAATCTTACGTTAGTAATCTGCAAATGATTGCCTAAAGACATCGCTAGGCGTCTCTTTAAGACGTATAGAAGGCAACTTGAATTTTATTGGATGCGAACAAGTGACACGGTAGCTCAGTTGGTAGAGCGATGTCTTGATCTAACAAAGATTGCAGGTTCAAATCGTGTCCGTGTATATTATTTTTAAATTTATCCTTAAAATAATTAAAAATTATATAGGCATAACATAGCTTCTTAACATGTTTAAAATAATCATTATAATTATGATCAAAAGTAAGTAAATATAACGTATATTTATATATTGATTCATAAATTAAATTAATTTTCCTTTGCCCTGCAGTGGGACAACAATGGCTGAATAAAAAAAAATAAAAAAAATATTATCCCCATGATAAAATAAATAAAATTTGACGATTGAAATATGTAGATATTAAATCGTCGTTAGTCTAGAATCAAGAATTAAAGAACACTGGGGTTAATTTTGAAATTAATACCAATTCCAATACTAAATCAACACCTTAAAACAATGTGTAATGTTGAAAAAAGATTACTTAGTCAATCATAGTTATCTTAATTTTAAAGAATGTTATCCTCAGATCAACTTCTTTGTATATGAAAATTCTGAAAAAAATATTAAATCCAGAGTTTTGTTGATAGCTGGTTACCTGTCAATTAGCTGTAAACAGTTTCCATAGACCAGTGGGCTTACTCTTGAAAATTATTCCGCTCGATTGACATTGGAAATATGTCAGTTCGTACTTTTCAATGCCGAATGTCAAAAAAATAATTATAGATTCGGGATAATATGAAGACCATAAACGTAGGATAGAACAAGACCTACAAAGCCTACTATGGGAATGGAATCTCTTACGGAAATATCACATGTTGGAAAGAGAAAGCATATTTAGCTTCATTCAGCACTATTGGCAGATGTTGTTTTCTCCAGTGTCACTGTCAAAAATCACGCTAACTTATATTTGCTGTATTGTCAGTGAATCCTGTATATTTTAAACAGTTTTAAAATTTATAAGCAATGCCTACGTGTTGTGTTGGTGACTGCGATGTTTCTTATAAAAATAATCCAGAAAAATATTCATTTCACAGGTAAATTGTCAACAACAGCATATATTTTCATGGCCATATTTTGGAAAAATCTGTTTTTATACAATTTATTTTGAAAACCAAATCCTATCAAGAAAATAGTGAATTTTCTCTATAGTAAAAAACCATGGTCATAAAAGCAATATTGAGAACGTTGTTTTAATATAAATTTTCATTTCATGTATACAAAATAGTGACTTGTCAGTGTCGACTATTGTGTCGATGAAATTTTAGAACAAAAAGTTCCCATATCAGAATTTATTATTATTGTAGATCTACCAACTAGCTCTGCAAATTGATAATTTTTCCAAAATTTTAATTCGGATACCTAATACGATGAATCAAAATGTTTTTGTCTGTTTGTCGGTGTGTCTGTTCGAACGTTTATAACATATAAGAAGCTTAGCGTAGCTTAGTGGCCCAGGTCACTTTATAAATATATTTCATCACGCTATTACAGTAGTCCCCAAATGCGGTTCGAATCCGGAACGCCAATCTACTTTGTGCGGACCTTAGTTTAATAATGATCTAACGAACTGCGCTACTAATATTAATTTTAAAAACAGACCCCGAATGAAACTAGTTGGTGATTCCTGCGCTATCACCTTTAGGCGGTGAGCACTGAGCCTTTAAGTGATAGCGTAATGAATATGTTGTTTCCATAATTTTTACTACAAATTCAAGAGAATTTTACTATTTTATGATAATATAAAATATACTAAAAGGTTTCGATGCTAAGGAAAAAGAAAAATGGATGAGACTAATTGATAAAGAATAGAATAAAGATAAAGAAGAAAAAGAAGTAATAAGAAAAGATAATAGGATATAACTTTTTTTTCGGGGGTAAACCTTCAAAAACGCTCCCGGCCTTTATGGATAAGACCGGTGTGTGTGAGATTCTTACCTCACTCAAAACCACCTCGGCGGTCACCGCCAGCATATGGAGGGAGGCACTAAATAGACTAGCTCCAGCACCCCCGCTATGCAGTGCCTATTAAGACGGTGTGTCTTAATAGGCCTGGAGAGACTGTAAAGGGGCTCCCCTAAGCCTCGCTGTGCACGATAGCACGTGACCACTATGCCACCGTCTTCTCTGGGATCACGATGGGTAAATAGCGTCCCCTCTCTAAGCACCCGTGACCCCAAAGATAAGATAAGATAGCAGCATCACAAAAGGAAGCCATTTCTCTCCAGTTCCCTAAATCTGCCAGCGTAGACCTCACTACTGCCAGCAGAAATAGATCTCGCCCGATACTGGCTCTTAGTATCCGCCGCTCAGCGGTCTAGGGAGGGCACACTTCAAGCGGGTGGTGGGCTAAGTCCAGACCACCTACACAATGATATATAGGATAGGTAGGTAAAAATCATTCAGTCAATCATCATCTCAATCAGTCATACTCTATACACTGCTCAGGGTCCTTAAGAGCTGCTTTCTTAACAAAGTACCTATTACCAATGAAATATAATTATAGTATGAGCGCATGAAATGTTTTTATTATAATAATGTAATTCATTAATGAAGTGCATTAAATAATACCTACGCTTGTGATTTTAGTTTTATTAACATAATTTGATTGAAAATATTTTCATTTTGTATACCAAGTGTTTACATCAGAAATACTACATATTTATCGATAATCGATATGTGTCAATATTTCCACGTTGTACATCACTTTTGCACGCACACATTGACAATTCAAAAACGGTTGCACTTTTTTGAGCTCTATGTCCTTCTATGCGGTAGCAAAAATATTCTAATTCTATGATGAAGACAACATGCTTTAAAATTGAGGCAGCTGTAATGTAGGTAAATTTATTTTAAAATTACGCGTTGTTTCAAGCCGTCTATTTAATATTGGAATTGGATTGGAATTGGTATTAGTTTCAAGAGTAACCCCACAGTTTGTGAACTTTGCGTACAGATAACAAATAATTGTTTAACAATTAGTTTAGTGCATGTTGGTAACATATTTACGTCTATTTTATTTATGTCAAATTATTTAAGGTTTAGGTTTTTAATATGTATTAGTATGTTAGTGTGTTAAGTGGCGCGCAAGAATGAAAGCTTTTTCTTTATTTCTTTCTTTATTATTATTATTAGTATTCCGATTATAATTATTTTTTAAGACATTTTGGCATTTAAAAGCACGAACTGTCATATTATTTATTGTTCAACGGTTATTACTCACGTGCATTCTTCGGGATTGCTCGACCAGTTTCGAACTCGAACGGGTCAGCTCATGTCTAAAGGCTCAATTCGAGTTCGAAACTAGTCGGGCAATCCCGAAGAATGCAAGTGAGTATTAAATGTGACTCGCGAAAGTTATTATACGAACTATCATATGTCCAATGCCAATCGAGTGGATTTCTTTTCAAGAGTAATCCTAGTTTTGTTAATTTCTATAACATATAGTCACCTGTGCCCCTTATAGTGGCACAGGTCACAAATGACGGTGAATAGAATATTGATTCCATAACTCCTGTGCCAATGCTTTGGAATTCATATTAGTTTATGCCAAATTAATTGATTAAAGCATAATGGCACAATAGAACATTTCATGCCTGTAAATTTTGTGGTATTTATTCAATTAGTGAGATGATTTGAATGCAGTTTCAGCATCCAGTCGTGTTAGTTGATTAATGTTTTCAGATTATAATAGGTATTTAAGTAGAATGTAATAATAATCAATATACATATAATAAAAATGTAACGGGTAGCTGTCTGTACATGGAAGATATATGAGAAAAAATATTAATGGGACCTTTATCAACGCAGATAGCAACTAAAACAATGATTGTTAGAATTTTTGTCTGTTGTTGTTTGTCTGTGCGTTTGTGCACGCTAATCTCAGAAACGGCTCATCCCATTTAGATGTGGTTTTTACTGATATATTGTGTTAAACTTTACTTAACATTTAATGTTTGTACCATGTCAATCGGTACATAAATAAAAAAGTTATGCCAACTTGAAGAACGTTCTCGTCGAACATTTGTTATTTACGACATCCACGCGGATGGAGTCGCTGGCACAGCTAGTAATAATATTAATCTTCATTTATTTCTCTCTTCACAAAGATTTTTCATAAATTTTAAAACATAAAGAAGACACAATTATCCATATGCTATGGACATGTACGGCCCTTTGTGAGAGACTGGTGTCCATACTAGCATACCCTGTATGACGGATCACCAGGCCCTCACCCCGAATATGCAGGGATAATCGATAATTTTATCCAATATAAATATAATATGTAAATCTATACTGCCTCTATATAGACTGCCTTGTTGGTCTAGTCTGCTGAACATGAGGTCTCGGGTTCGATTCCCGGATCGGGCAATTTTGTTAAGTTTTTCTCTTAGCTAGTTCTCTGTAGATAGACCTAGAAAGGCTCACTACCTATTATATGGGACTTAGTGTATGTATCATTTCGATGTCCTACAGGGTTCAGAAGGTATGAATATTATAAATATTGTAAAGCTATTACTGCTGCCATCTAGTGGGTAAAAATTGATATTTGTCCAGAGCGAACAACAAAGGTACGGAAAAAAATACGCGTCGACTTGAGAAACTTCTTCATTTTTTTATCGTCGTTTAAAAATTTTCATCAAGTGTTTCATCCGGAGCCCAAATCAAAATAAAATTACAAAAGAGAAAGAAAAAACACAATATCCATAAAATTAGATACCAAGCAACGATCGAGAAAAAGGTCCCGTAATAAGGTCCCATTTCTTCTAATAAAGCGAAAGAAAAACGATCACAGTCTATTCTCTTCCAACAAACAATACCAAACAGTTTGGTAAGCCGAACGATGTTCGTTATAACCGGTTAAAACCGGCTCAAACCGCCGCCGGCCGCCAATATCCAGTTGATACCGGTATTGGATGAAAGCGATCCACGAAAAACTAACTTTAATCGGAACTGTCGTGTTTACCTTTGCGGGGTATTTTTCCCGTAGGTATATAGGTACTAGTTGTTTCAAAGGTTTCTGGTACGTAATAGTTTCACTTACTCTTAATCGTTATGTAAAATTATGTCTTATATAATTCGATAATCATAACGTAAAATTATATAACAGCGACAGAATAGTGGTATGTCCGTTGGACTGGCAAATCAAAGGTCGGTTGAGGGAACCAACACACTTGAGAGACGTTCTCGATGGTGTGTAAAGCCATGTCAAAGGCCTACAGGCTGTTAAAATCTGACACTAGGTTGTTCGTCAACCACACGACAAGAAGAAGATGTAAAGTTATATTTAATATTATTCGTGATTTTATATTGTATCTATACTAAAGGTTCTAAAAAAAAATGTACGCGGCAGTATAAGTCTATCTTTAAATGTTGACTCACATTTTTTAAGGTAATCAAATCAAAAATAATGCATTATTTGCGAAGGTTTTTTTATAAACATGATATTAATCCTTATCCAAATAAATACGTTACTCATCACAAGTATTTAATTTTGAACAAAATTGCCCTTGACATCATTTGATTTCAATAAATATCTTCTGAGATATCGTAGTTTTAAAATAACTCGGCAACATATTAATGATCAAGTACCACGCGCGTATTATAACATAGCATTATCACGCCTGTATTCCCCGAAGGGGTAGGCAGAGGTGTACACAGTCGTACACCCACATTTCACCAATGCTGTTATTAAGTCCACTGTAATAGGTGGTGAGCCTATTGCCATCAACCGGGCACATTTCCAAACTCCGGGCTGCTACTGAGAATTCCTAACAGAAATTTTGATTTCAATGGATATCTTAGGAAATATCATAGTTTTTTTAAAATAACTCCGCAACAAAATAATGATCAAGTACCACGCGCGTATTTATGATTTTGTGCAAGGCAGTAATGAGGGGGGAGGGCGCTGGTGGAAATATATAAGTAGGTTTGTTCCTCAAATTAATGCGTGTGGCACAGCTAGTGTAATAGATATGGACAGAAAATAATAATGTTTATTTTTCTTAACAATGGATTAGATTCTCATGGATTTCTTTACAACCAAATAGGACAAAAGATAATACATAAATGTATAATAAAACTTCTACTGACTGGGGCATCGTAAACTTTCTTACGGACCATTTGGGATCATAAACTTCATAGGAGACGAATCACGCCCATAAACCTACAGAGATTTTGTCCCAAGCTCTTGAAGAGGCTTTTTATTGAATTCATATAGAAATATAAAATTTATTTATGTGATCACATGTTACGAATATTTTTGTTGTAAAAATAAAAATGACTTTAGTTATGTGTGTATATGTATCTAGGGAACTCTAAAGTTATAATTTTAAAAGGAAAAAGAATACGGTTGTGAGCAGGATTCAAACCTGCGCCTCCCGGATAAATACTCCAGGCGCTATGACCACTAAGCCATCTCGACCTGGAGTATTTATCCGGGAGGCGCCGGTTCTCGCTGCTCACGACCGTATTGTGTTTCCATTTAAAATTATAACTTTAGAGTTCACTAAGCATGCGTTAATGCTTTTCAAAGATTTTTCTGTATTAATGATAATTTGTTTTCGTGTATGGCAGTCGCATTGGACTATAGAGTGAAGGAAGAATGAGTGCACCTATGTTTGCGCATACACTTGTGCACTATAATATCTCCTGCGTACTTGGCTAATCCCCGTTGAGATAGGGCGAAGTGTTTGAAAATTCTTTCGTGTAAATATTATTATTAATTACATCAATACAATACAAATAAATAAAATTAAAGTGTCTGATTGTAATTTCAAAATAATATATTGTTTAAGCTCATACTGTTAATTACACGATACCTATGCCTAAAAATGATATTTTTTATCGTTCTGTTTGTTTCGGCTAATCTTCGAAATGGCTAGACCGATTCTGATAATATTTTACTGTCAAGTAGCTGACTATATAAGGAGTAACTTAGATTAATTATAATATAATTTACGCGGGTAAAACCGCGTGTATAGCTAGTTTATAATACGAGTAAAAATTTGAGCACCCAATCACAAATATAATTTCATTAAAATGCTATTCCGTTGAGTCACAATAAATATAATAAATTTATTTCCTAAATCCTTTTCTCAGTATCCTGAAATCCAACAAAATCTCTGTCCATTCATCTGCACCGTACGATCGATCTCAAAAGGATGAAACCTTAGATTATAGAACCTCCTTAGATAGTAGTGTGAATGTGTGATATTGTAAATGTGTGCGTAGACACCACTCCTTTACATCGGATAATCTTTGAATCCCCTTAACGACGCCTAGTGGGTAAAGGGTGAAGGAGATTTTTGTTGCAAATCATGGCATCATCAAAATATATATCGAGTTATTTTTTTATGGAGAATGAGAAACTCTTTGATAAGTAACACATAGATCGATCGAGGTTAAGCTGCACTTGCCGCGGTCGGTCTGTGGATGGGTGACCATCATTTTATATAGAGACTCCTTCGTGCCTTGGAGAGTGTGTTAAACATTAGTCCTGATTGTCAAATAAAGATATATGACAGCCATTACGCGTAGTCAAGTCCAAAGTCTTACCACGAGATATCATGTTATCCAGTAACTGGGTTTTGAAGGTCAGATAGACAGTCGCTTCACGTAAAATACTGGTATTAATTCCGACCCCGACGTAGTTGGAAAAAGTCTAGACAGATTGATAGATTTTTGTAGGGTAAATACATTTTATTGTCTAACCCTTTATTTGATAGCCTCGCTGGTTGCAATTGCAGTTGCTGAGCGTCATGTTTTGGGTTCGATTCCCGAATCAGACAGTATAATATAGTTTCGAAGGCCTTTCAATACTGCTCGGCTTCTAATAATTAAATATTGAGATGAGTGTATATTACAATTATTATTCTCTGGAAAGAAGTGAGGGTACCGGAGACCCAAACCCTTTAAAAGGCCGGCAATGCACTTGCGACTCCTTTGGGGTTGCGGGTCCATGATCCATGTGCGGCGGTAATCGCTTACCATCTGGCAATCCGTCTGCTCGGCCTATCCCAAAAAAAAAAAAAACTGTCGTGAGCATGATTTGAATCTATGCCTCCCGGATAAATACTCCAGCCAACTAAGCCATCCCGATCTCTTCTTACTACTCCGAATTCTTCTTCGACATAATGTCGATTGCTGATCGGACACGACTAACCTTGCAGTTTATTCAATGTCATATAGATGAGATAAAAGTAAATATAGAACCAAAAATTTTATTTCTGGAAATATAAAAATAATACCGCAAGCGGGGTTTGAACCCACAACCCCAGGTTCAGTACTCCAAATGCTCTGCCAACTAAGCAATCACGACCACAGCTAGCTAAGTCGAATCTTTCCTCCTTTTCAATACCTTTACGGTGACGTCATCATCATTTATCCAGTCTCTATAAATTGAGTAGCAAATACGAATTCTATAGAATTTACAGTTAGCAAGTAAACATAAAGTTAATTAATCGGAACCCTATTACCCTAACAAATATACGTTCTGGTCAGGCCTAACAATAGCTTGGTGATATACAACCGCCCACAATTTGGCCGCATTCCAATAGGCCACACATTAAAACCTCTGCTACATAGAAAGCGGAGAGCGGGTACGGAGCGGCAGAAAAGTGTTTTTTTTCTGTACTTGTATTTATTCTGTTTTGTTTGAAGATGGTAATCTTATATCTTTGTTATAGTAGTATATGTACGAGACAACACATTCGTGTGACGAAAATAATCTTATTATTAAGTATCCTATTAAAATAGATATTATAATAAGGTTAATTAAAGCATGATCATGAAAAAAAAAAACTATTAATGGAGATGCTCCATTTTGTAAATTAAAGTTAGATCATATTGCCATTTCTAAAAAAAGGATAATCCTTTATAATCGGGTTTAAATCCATTAAATATAATCTGCCACATGAGAAGTTTCTTAAAACAGGTAATTCATAATATGAATGTTCAGCTGGGGGTAAATTCTGATATCATTCAATAGGAGATGGTATATTTAAAGTAAATAAAGCAATTCGTTGGTTAATTATAGATTCTCAAATAATAATTAATATTAATATAACAGCTAATAAGGACGAACGTCGGAATAAATTAAATAACACGCGCCTACTCACTTTTCCTGAATACCTAACAACGTTTAAACATCCCATCCAGAAAAGACTACCTTTTTGTTATCCTGTGCAAATCCTCATGGATGCCAACAGCTAACTGCAACTGATAGCGAATATATAAGAAGAGATACAGTTAAGTAGACCTTACACATATTTGATACAATATATTCTTCTTCCTGCACCGGCCACAAGTTACTTGTTGTCGGCGCAATATATTTTTCCCTCAGTCGTTACGTTATCGCTTACTCCATTTTCATTCTTGTCATCGAGTTATTCGAAATATAAAAACTATGATCCAAGTCAAACCACTCATAAACGTTTGTTTTACTCGTATTAATCAAAAATAATATCTGGACTTTAAAAAGAAGTAGATAGTTACAATTTTTTTTCTCAAACTATCGAAAACTCTATTGTAATCTAATGGGAAATATCTAAAGCTATTAATTAGAAAAGTGACTTTAAATATTTTACTAGTGATTATAAGGATACGATAATCACTACAGTGTTATTGGGACTCTGCCCGTAACACGTGAATAATTCTATAAAACCCCGCTCTGCTCTAGATTTTTTTTACTCATCGCTTACTGTGTAGCCGAGCCTCAAAACAGCCTGAACGTATAAGGAGGGCAGGAAACTTTTTATAATGTAGAGCAATTTGCGCGCCCCTACAATTTATCTAAGAAAGCAATTAAAGTTAGTAGTTTTTATATGTATTTGTGTATTTTGGCACAAAGTCGACATAATGTCACTAATAACGACTTTCAGAAGAAATTAAACGAAATTAATGTTTGACGTAACATGACATAGCATAAATAGAGGTGTGTGGTGCAATTTTGCTCTTGAATCCGATCCGGACAATCCCTTGCTGTCGTTTCACCAGCGACGCCCTAAGCCGAGGCTCGTACCCCGCAGAGAGTGCCCTTAGCGTGATGTCGCTTAGTTTATAAATTGAATGCCCTGGTTGGGCGCCTTAAAATTATTAAGGCAACCACAGGAAATATCGGTTAAGCAATCGACAACCTTCTAGCTTGAACTGCGAGATGCCATACACGAAAAAAAACACAACAATTTTGCTCACTCGGTGACACTATACGGTCTAACAGCTCCTGATGATGCCCAGTGGGGGGGGGAAGCAGATGTAGAGTAGTTGGTGGTAGTTGAAATTTTTCACCGCTTGCGTATGTGAATATATTTGCAGGTGGGCGAGCGGTGCACAGGTAATTGCATGACTACCCTCAATATTGTGGAAGTATGTAGATATTGTATTTATTTACGTCCATTGTAATGGACTTCCACAAGGTAACGCCTGAATCTATTCGATAACATAGCATCACGCCAGTATTCCCGAGGGCTCAAGCAGAAAAATACTATTGTACATTTGACTGATGCCGTTTTTTTCCTATGTAGGTTTCATATTGCCATCTATCGGACACAATATCAAATACCGGGTTGCTGTCGCGAATTTCGTATGTAGCAAATTCGTTCATTTTGCCGTTCGGGTTTTATTCTGGAAACCCGCTAATGGTCCGACGTGAATTGGCATTTGGCTTTTAAGTACCCATAGAATTTTAAATGTTACATAATTAAACATATTTTTTTGTAATTTTCTCTATAAATAAGTCACTGGTACAGATTGTATCATCATTACTTTAAATGAATAGGAATTAACACGCAATTGAACCTTTGAATCGCTTGACGTTTCGATCAGGTTGCACTGATCGTGGTCACAATCAGACTTACTCTCTCTGATTGTATATAACAATATCGTGCAACGCGATAGTTTAAAAGTTAGCTTGTATATTTATGTAATTTCTAAGCAAAGGTCTCAGTCACCAGTGACTTGTGGTTGAGGAAAACTTCATAAGGAAATCTGGATTTATTGACCTGTAAAGTCGCTAAAACGCAGTAATGTACCTAAATTATATCAATGCTTGTTGTTCATTCTCCGCAGGAAGCGAGGTCATTGCCCTGCTGTAAAACTATTGCAGGCATATTAATGAACTAGCTCTGCCCCGCGATTTCACCCACGTAGGTATAATTACATTTTAATTACTTACTTAGTACTAAGCAACAAATATAAAATAATTCACAGTTCATCTCGTCGGGCGGGGTTTATGCGTTGCAAAGTTTGTTGCTAGTATTGAAAGCTTTTCATATTTTTACATTCTTTATGATGAATTCTTACTTCATCCCCGTATTGGGTAAGTGTTGACAAATTCATATTATGCAGATCATGCTGAGTGTGGCTACGTGGCTAATGACATGACCCTAAGTCACCTTCATATTTTCATCACGTCATTGTAAACTTCGTCATACTTTATTTTTCACTTCCTTTCTTTTGCTTAACATATTTTAAATATTATGTAGTGCTTTACACTTCTCTTATTCTTTCAGTCAGGAGAGGATTAAGCAGATGACTTTTATTTACTTAGTGGACATCAATTCCAGGGTCCAAAGCTCTGGGTACATATCCCGGTTAGCACTTGCCACCACCAGTGGTCATCTACTGCTGGACATCACTACTACCATCTAGTCACTGCGTGTCATCCATCTGCCTGCGCCACATCCTCGGCCTCCGCGAGTGTCGTCTCAGCGTTGAAGCGAGGACAGTACTATTGTGCGCCTACCTTCATAGAACATAGATAAAAAAAACAAATTGTGACGGGCCTTACGACCGACGACCCTTAAAGTAAATTTATGTTATGTGAGTAGTGTTGTGTTTTCTTTACTATAATTTCCTTGAACACACCTCACACGCTTCACACCATAGCCACTTAACTTTTTAAATATTACTATCTTATGTTATCCGGGACAATGTAAGGTTTCTAACGATACATCTAAATCTGTTAAAGCGTTTAAAAGTTATGGTAGAATAAAGAATCTCACAAACATACTTACATACATGAACCCTAAAAACATAACACTCCTTTTTTTGGGCAGTCGTGTAAAAACTAAAACGAATCTCGCATGTAACGCACACACCCAGACACGGACCAACCATGTGCAGATAGTACAAATATTTGTTCCAAATTTCTAGTAGGTATTTGTTGAAGGCATCGAACCTACGACACGTTGCACAGCAACCTATTTCTCAACCACTCCATCAACTATGCTTTTGTAGCATCACTTCATAAGTTCAACAAAGAAACTTTACAAATTAGTATGATAATGAAAATCCGTCCCAACGAAAATGCCAATAGAGTTCTTGTAAAAAATATTGGATTGGAAAAAGGCCCGAATCATACATCAAGTGCACTCGTCTAAAAGTGCCTTAACACCGAACCGTTTTCCTCAATCGACTCGCACGATTTACGAACGTCTCAAGTATCTGAGAACATAATATCGCAGCTGTATTACGAAGGGGTAGGCAGAGGAGCACTGTGATAACAAACATTTCTCCCATAAAGAGAATAGACTCACCACCATTACATGTGACATAATAACAGCATTGGTGAATATGGGTGCACCTCTAAACGAATTTGCAGATGAACTTTTTTCTATCATAAGTGGGTCTACATTTGGCCACCAACTCGCCTGATGGTAGCGACGGTGTGGTCCAGGATGGAGCACATAGATCCAGAAGAAATCTATTCACTTTAGCCTTGAATATGCCTAAATTGTATTTCTCAGGTAACACGGAAGACAGCAGGGCATTCCATTCACAAGCAGTACATATCATCACGTCGAACCAAATCGCCGCGTACAAATTTTCGGAATTTCTACGAGAAACCGGGGTAGTGTGCCGTTCTTCTACTTGTCCTGTAGTAAAAAGGGGAGGGTGGAATAAGGTCCTGAAGCTCCTGCGCACACTCACCAAAACGTATCCGGTAGAAAATAGACATGTATGCTACTTTACGGCGGTGCTCGATACTAAACAAAAATTTTAAACGACACTAATGCTAATCAACTTTTTAGTATCGTTTGGTTGGCGAAAAATCTGTGGGTTTACTTTTGAAACTAATACCAATTCCAATCCAATTCCAAATTTAAAACAACGCGTAATTTTAAAATAAATTTACCTACATTACAGTTGCTTCAATTTTAAAGCATATTGTTGTCATATTATCCCGAATCTATAATTATTTTTTAGACATTTTCGCATTTAAAAGTACGAACTGACATATTTCTAATGTCAATCGAACGGAATTTGTTCAAGAGTAAGTCCACTGGTCAGGGTTAAACCAAACGTAGATTGATATGGGTTAACACACCATCGAGTTTCTTGTTCTTTCACTGGAGTTTCTTGCCGGTTCTTCTCCATAAGATCAACGCCTTAGAACCGTGCAGCTAGCTTTGACTTTTCATAAGTGCCTGTTTTAAAACTAAAAATATTTGAATTTGAATCGAGAACATCTTTCAGAGGTGCTGGTTCACTGCCGAGCATTAGGTCCTAGGTTCGATGCCCAGGTCCAGCAGTTTTATAAGGTTACAAATAAATCGAACTCTAAAGTTATACATTTCTGTGGAAAAAAAAGGTACGTCCATGAGCAGGATTCGAATCTGACCAAGTCGAGATGGCTTAGTGTTCAGAGCGCCTGGAGTATTTATCCGAGAGGCACAGGTTTTGAATCCTGCTCAAGACCGTATTTACTCCACAAAAATGTAGGTATTTGAGGTTGGAATTGTGCCCGGTTGACGGCAATATCTTCACTAAGTACTCAATTATTATGGGACTTAATAACAACATCGGTAAAATTCCGGTGATACTACAGACACACAGTACACTTCAGCCCAACCCCAACTCTTTGGAGAATACGGGCGTGATGTTATATACTGTCTTTTGTATACTGTTCATCAAACAAACAATCTGAAATTCACTTCCATCTCAATTTAAACACAGTTAAGTTAACAATGGATAGTTCAAACAAAACCCAAGTAACAATGCACCAGTTAAACACTCAAGACAGCTCTAAATGCAAGTATGAATACATCATTAAGGCTGGACGCACACGAGCATTAATGACAGCCACAAGTGGGTGACAAGTTGCGGTTACATTTCACCATATTTTTTTTTTCTTATAAATGCACTATTGCGTACCTACAGCTACATCTTTCAACACATTAATGTAAAGAGAAAGCAAAATAGTTATACATAAGCGATGCTAAGATAAATTTATTTCCTCAACACACACATCCTTAAAAGATGCAAAAAAAAGTTAAGTGTCAACGTGTACTATTAAAGGTATTTTTTCATAACCCATTATCTCAGAAACTACTATAAAGTTGAATATTGCTGATTTGGCTCCTCAATCCTCAAGTACATTACATTATGAGGCGCGGATAGCCCAACTTTGGTCGTTATAGATAGTCACATTCTGAAACAAGTGGTTAAAGGTGTTAATAAAAAACAAAATAGTTATAGTTATGTTAAGATAAATTTATTTAATTTAAATTTATTAAATTAATTATCACACATCTACAAGTGCTTAAATTCGTAAAAAAAATTGTGTCAACTTGTACTATTAATGGTATGTTTTCATAACCCATTATCTCAGAAACTACTCAACGTATAAAGTTGATTATTGCTCAGTTGGCTCCTCAATCCCGAAGTACATTACATTATGAGGCGTGGATAGCCCAACTTTGGTCGTTAAAGATAGTCACATTCTGAAGCATTTGTTGCGACGTGTGGCGCACACCTCGCTAAGTGTGTACACGGCTCAACCGACTGACGGCGGTTGCGAGTTGTCGGACTACGCCCAGCCTAAGAATTTGTCCTCAATTGCAATGAAACGAGGACACTGCACTCTGAGTAATTGGAACACAGTTCGTTTAATTGTATTAGGGATGAGTTACTAACATTTGTATGTTGTAATTAGATGAGGTTGTATTAGTGGCTATGAGTTGGGTGTCGCGGGGTTTATTTTTTTGTTTTTTTATAATGATATCTCATTGGTAATCCAAATTCTTAGATATCATTTTTATATTCGAGTATAAAATCTAAAAGAAGAAGCGAGGCATACCCAATAAAAATACTCTTGATACACTACAATCCGGGACACTTGTCATAATCATAATCATAATCATAATCATATTCTTTATTGTCGAGACAGTAGCGGTGATTGATTTACCACACCAGTAAAGAAAAGGGTGGTGGTGGTGTCCATATCGTAGATGGATTGTAGAATGAGCTGTTTTACAAAAGTGTGAGCTGTTTTACAAAATAGTACCGTTATGAGAAACAGCTGAACTACGTTTAGTGGTTTTGCGTAATAACGCGCAGAATTATATGAATGTTTTGCTTTTATCAATGCAGTGGGTCAACGGTCAGAGAATATGTAAAACAACGTGAAATGAACTGTCAGATTGTAGATTTTAGATCGAAATTTTGTGGCATATAGCTCTGTATCTTATGTGTGCTTCTATAGTCTTATCAACAATAATTTAACTTTATTTAACTTTTAAGTAAAAAAAAAAATTAGAATATTTAGAATGACGTGACGTAAATACTAAACCACTATACTAATCGACAATAGCACGGGAATAAGAAAGAAAATAAAGTAAATTGACCCATGAGCCAGCGAAGCGAGCTCGGTAGTGTGTACCCCGACAGGGACAGTTTAGGTTCGAAGTGATCCCTACGTATTTCGGTATTATCATTTTTGTTCTCGTGTTGGAAATATTTACGAGCACGGAAATAGTATCTTATAATAGTTTCTTACTTAAGGCCAAGACTTATTTAGTTCATAATAACATAAACTCAATTATACTGTGACCCAATGATCTTGAAACTTTACATAATAATTTAGTGTAATTTGTACTAAGAACTAAAGTTTTCGTGTAGTAAACACAATCCATTTAGTTGATAAGGATTTTGTTTTGCCAATGGCGTCGATTCTTATATAGGAAACTAAACTAAATTTAGAACATTCCTGTCTTCTACTAATAGTTACTATATAAGCAGGATGTGACGAATCAAGAGATGCCAAATTCGAATTTTTTTTTTTTTTTTTTTAAAAAAAACGTTGCCCCACACTAGGAATTTCTTCCTGTATCGTGGGTGCGTTTACAGACATATAATCTCACAAGCACAAACACACCCAGACCCGGAGCAATTATCTATAGATCGTACAAATATTTGCTCCGTGCAGGAATCGAACCTGCGACACGCAGCGCAGCAGTCGGTCTCTCGACCACTGCGCCAACCGCGCTGTCAATTTAGGCACGACAAATTAAAATCTCCGAACGTTTTTAGTAGGCACAGTTTTATTTTTAGTAGTTTTAGTTAGCCACTAAAATTAGAGACGTCGAACTAATAAAAATAAAATGGTATGGAAATTTGAGGTTGCTATTATTAAATTTGAATTTGACGTCATCTCGTCCCGCTCTTATATTAACGATTAGTAAAAGACAGCTATGCACTAAATTTTGTTTAGTTTACTACATTTAGAATTGACGCCGTCTTCTGTTTTCGTGTACTGTACGAAAAGCCTTAATGAGACTTATCTCTTATTAGAGGTACACGAGGATTCACGGTGATACTTATTTAGTCTACGCTGTCTGTCTATCACAAGGCTGTATTTTTTGAACCGTAATAGAATAAACACATTTCAAGTTGCTAGAACTTTGGGTTCGCGGCAGGCGAGTTCGCGGTCGTATGCGAGAGCGTCCCGCCCTCAAGCAGCTGAAGAGGTACACCCTGGATTTATAGTGGGTTCGAGTCCCACATAACCACTCTGTCTTCCCGTGACAGAGGGGTATGCGAGGCCATATCTCCATATAAATAAAAAAAAAATATAGAACTTTTAATGTTCTTAAAATATGTCTTAAAAAAATCTATTAAAGTTACTTTTTTATGTGGAAATAAAAACACGGTTGTGATCAAGTTTCGAACCTGGAACCTCTAAGAGGACAGAAGACTCATAGGTCGAGATGACTTAGTGGTCAGATGGCTAGGAGTATTTATCTGGGAGGCGCAAATGCGAATCCTGCTCACAACCGTATTTTTCTTTCAACGTAAAATAATAAGTGTAGAGTATTATATACTACACATGCGTTTGATAAATTTCTCTGTGCATAAGCAAATTATTTTTTATGGCTTAGATTATCATTCATTTAAAATAGTCTCAAACTCAAACTCAAACTCAAACTCAAAATTTTTATTTGCTTTCCACAATGGTGTTTGAAGATGGTAAGTAAAATAATGTAGTACATCGTGGACCCTGTTGGGCACGCAAACATTAGGAGAGAGGAAGAACATTTGTAAGAAGGTACTTATAGCATTGGTAAGTAATTCTTTTTATTTATTAAAATATCTACATAAATAAATTATTTATTATATATGTAGTAGAATACCTATTTGCTATTCTTAATTTAATATTTATTGTAAGTATCTATAGTTTTTAATATATGTATTTATTATTTTTAATTATAATTATGTACTTACTTATTTATATTTAAAATTTTTACCTACCTATAATTTTAAGTAGGTACCTATCTAGATAAGCAAGTAATAATTGATAAAGATATATATGTAACATAGAAATAACATAGTGATATTTGTACTGTTTATATATTACTCTCCTAACAGTATAAAAGCTAATAATATTAAAAAATAAAAAAAATACTTAAAAGAAAACTCTGTTTCCTAACTAATTACAACTTTATTAAAGTTACAATATTAAATGGAAAAAGAGAGGTCGAGATGGCTTAGTGGTCAGAGCGCCTGGAGTATTTATCCGGGAGACGCAGGGTCGAATCCTGTTCGCGACCGTATTCTTTTTCTATTTTATATAATATTTTTAGAGTTCGCTAAGCATGCGTTAATGCTTTTCAAAGATTTATCTTTAATTACATAATATTAACTACAAATAATTTCTACTTCAGCACAATTAATAACTTCTCTGTATCTTCGTAAAGACATACCTTTAAGAACATCTTTGAAGTTTTTTTTTGCAACAGAATACTCTGTCTCCAAGTTCGCGAAAGAAGAAAGAGAAGACCACATTGTGAAGGATCATTCCGTGAATAAGTAAAACACCTTGCCATCAAAGCTTAGTAAAAATTCCCGAATTTTTACTTCGGTTTATTACAAAGTTTTACGATTGCTCATTTGGCTTAAAGGCCATCAAGTCAAGTGCACTTCAGTGGAACATCTGAAATTCTTAAAGTTCTTTTGTTTTATTTACCTTTTTATTTTAGGGATATCGTGGGTTTTGTAGCATTGAAATTGAATGAGAAAATCTGATAGTTTTTTTTTGTAAATTATATCCAAAATAATGTAAAAATAAATAATTGCAATGCATAGCCGAAAGTTTTAGAATGCAAAAGAGGAATACAAAGCTAAAAAATATAACTTTTTTTTTTAAGATATATATATAATAATTATAGTCGTCTTATAAGTACCTAAGGGTTTATTCATGGTGGTAATACAGAAAAAAAAAATCGAAGGAAAGTTAGTATTTGTAGTCACAAAACTTGTCGTGTTGCGAGTGTCAGTTTTTTGGTATTTTTATACTGAAAATTTGATGAGTATATGACCAAGATTATTTTTATATTTTTTTTATAAAGAAAGAAAGAAAGAAGAAAGAAAAAGTTTTATTCTGGACCAGCACAGGAAGCAAAAAGAACATAACCAAAAATAAAATAAAATGTGTTTAAATAATAAACATAACAAAATTATAACCTAACAGATAACCTGTGCAAGGCCAAAAAAGGCTCCTATCTCAGCATAATGCTGCGACATTGATTAGAATATCGCAGCGCTGATATTCTGATAGGGCCCATCGTGATGCCACGGACAGCCACGCAACCTACATCAGCTATACATAAACATTATTAAGAGTGACAACACAGATATAATTTATAATAAATAAATAAAGCTACCAAACATTATAATATACATACACAAATACATAGATAAAATGTTTTTAGTTATAATAATATATAATAAAATTGTCTTTTAATTATGTATGTATCAAGATATTTATAAAATAATAATAATTGTATTATAACTTATAACTGTCAAGATTGGCCTATCACCCGGTTCCGGTTTGACGTCGATTTCTGGGACTTCCTGTATATGGTGCGACTACCTACTACCTCTGAATATAATTCTTTATTGAAATAAATGTGATTTCAAACCCCACAAACCTTGAGATGACTTATTTTGTACCCGACTGCTCCAGAAGATGAAAAGTTATGTTTTTATTTTTTATTTTTTACTCTAATATTTAAGGGCTTTGTCGCTTAATTATGCTGCTGCATTTTTGGTACTTTAATAAAAAAGTCACAATTCTTTGACTTCAGGACTTATTATTATGAACGCTATACGTATTTATTTCATTTTTCCTCCATAGGAAGCCGACCCCAATGTAATTGGGAAAAGGCT
Source organism: Xylocampa areola (assembly GCA_935421205.1). Classification (NCBI taxonomy): domain Eukaryota; kingdom Metazoa; phylum Arthropoda; class Insecta; order Lepidoptera; family Noctuidae; genus Xylocampa; species Xylocampa areola. Next base: position 10,283,930 of record OW285223.1, read on the forward strand.
TGGCAGATATAGATATATGGAACTCAAATACACACGGTGTATGTTGCTTTTTACTGACAATGATTGACTTTAATAATTTTGTTTGTCAATCTTATGTCTGTCACAGAGACGAACACGGTATGTATACTTTCGTGTTTGGATATTCCATGGATGCAAATAAATACAATATCTACTTCCACAATATTTAGAGTGTCATGCATTAACTGTACACCGTCCGCCAGCCCGCAAAAATATGCATATATGCAAGCGGTGAAAATTCCGACTACCACGAACTACTCTACCCGTGTTCAGCCCTCCCACGGGGCATCCTCAGGAGCTGTTAGACCGTGCAGTGTCCGCCACCGCTTGCGTATGTGCATATATTTGCGGGCGGGCGGGCGGTGCACAGGTAATGCATGACTACCCTCAATATTGTGGACTGACTCGTTGGTCTAGTGGTCCCAAGCGCGACTGCTGAGCAGGAGGTCTCGGGTTCGATCCTCGGGTCGGGCAAAGTGTTATTCAGTTTTTCTGTTAGAAAATTCTCAGTAGCAGCCCGGAGTTTAGAATTGTGCCCGGTTGATGGCAATAGGCTCACTACATGGGACTCAATATGAGCATTGGTGAAATGTGGGTGTACATCTGTGTACACCTCTGCCTACCCCTTCGGAGAATATACGCGTGATGCTATGTTATATTATGTTAAATTATAGAGTATTGTAAATAGTAATAGTAGAGATATGGGTTTATTTTTGTTGAAAAAAATTATATGGTCGTGAGCAGGATTCGAACCGATCACAGGCGAGATTGCTTAGCTGTCAGAGCGCCTGCAGTATTTATCCAGGAGGCGCAGTTGCGAATCCTGCATCAAATCAAATCATTTATAAATAAAATTGAAGTGACTGTTTGTAATGTCAAAATAATAGATTTTTTAAGCTCATACAGTTATTTGCACGGCACTTATGCCTAAAAATCAGTTTAAGTCCTTTTTTGTCTGTCTGTCTGTCTGTTTGTTCCGGCTGTACTGATTCTGATAACATTTTACTGGAAGGTAGCTGACTATATAAGGAGTAACTTAGGCTAATTACAATATATACGCGGTTGAAACCGCAGGGCACAGAACGTATCACATAAAAAAATACCTCTTAAATAATTAGTTTTATAATATTTTAATCAAAATTGTAAAGCCACACACAATAGGCTTAACACGTAGCAACGATAAACATTAAATTGTCAGAATTTCTCGACAATATGTGGTCAATATACAGTTTTCATTGAAAAGTAATAAATATATTCATCTGTGTAAAATCATTTGTGTGGTCTGTGGTCCAATTTGGGTCATTAAGTTTTTACGCGTGAGGCCTATCCCGTTTATTAATCATAAAATTACAAGCCTCCCTGAGGGGCTGGCTGATAAATCATGTTTTTCGAAAATAGAAGGCTAGTTTTTTTTTTCTTTTATAGCGTTCCGATCCTCTAAAGAAAAAAAGGGAGCACTTACTAAATCTCTTGGTTGTCCATCTGTCTGTCTATCTGTTTGTAAGACCGCTTTCTGAGGAACGCATTAGGAATCAAGTTGAAATTAAAATCAAATACTTAGGTCTACGGTCCCTTGAAGGTATAAAAAAAGCTTCCAAGTAAATGTAATAAATATGATGAAATAAAAGAGCTCACCCCTAAAAAAAAACCTGCAGTTCATCACAGCGCAGGGTTTCGGGATGAACTCTAATTAAAGCAAAGTGGCGATCACAATAGACTTTTTATGGTCTAAGTGACACTATAGCCACATCAGACAAATAAAAAATAAAAAATATGTAATAAAACACACGTGTAGAGTAGTTGGTGGTAGTCGCAATTTTTACCACTTGCGTATGTACATATATTTGCGAACGGGCGGGCGGTGCACAGGTAATGCATGACTACCCTCAATATTGTGGATGTAGCTAGATATTGTATTTATTTGCATCCAATGTAATTAAAAATATGGCCATTAAAGCAGCATGTTTTGACATTCGCCGGTAAATCAAATCCATGGGGTACTTCCCCTTGACCTGGAATTATGAAATTTTGCAAGCAGCAAGGTCTCACAGAACATGTAAAGGAATAATAAAATAGCAAATAATCTAGTTATACCACTTCTTTTGTGATTACGAACTTATATTTGCTTGTATATCGATGTAGAGCCTATCGCCATTTACCGGACACAATTCCAAACTCCGTACTGCTACTAAGAATTTCCTAACAGAAAAACTCAACAACACAGCCCGACCCCGGAGTCGAACCCGAGACCTCATGCTCAGTTTCAGCTTGAAACCACTCGTGTAATAAGACTAGTCATATACGACAATGAAGAGACATCAGACATACCAAAATACTCTCCGTTATGTCGCAGTCGTCTGGCAATACAGAGGTCATGACAGGTCACTCTAAAAACTTTCTCAATTATCATAAACATTACCGAAGCTAAAGCAGATACTAGCATAGCTTAACTTGTCCGTTAATAGTATTTTATTATGTAAAACTTATGTAATGCCTCCAAGTTCTTTCGCATGAGTTTTGGAAAAAAGAACTATTTAAATTTAAAATGCATAATATCTTAGGTTTTCGAGATCACTACACATTATCATAAAACAACTTTTATCCGTTAAAGTTTTTTTTTGTGTAAATAAATATACGGTCGTTAGCAGGATTTGAACCTGCGCCTCCCGTGATAAATACTCCAGGCGCTCTAACCACTAACACCTCTCGATCTCTGCTCACAACCCCGAATTCTTCTGCCACACTAAAATATGTCTTTTGGTGACGTACAACTTTTAACCGGATGAATCGCGTATATGATTAATTTTATTTCTGACGTTTCGTATACTTGTCCCACTGCAAGGCAAGGGCCTCTTCAAATACAGAGAAAACACGAGTATCGATCACCACGCTAACTCGCTGTAAAGAGAAGGCGGACCCGTAAACACTCGACTACCATCCCACATCGTCATCATCTGATGATGATGACGATGTGGGATGGTAGCCGAGTGCTATGAAATTTATTTGGGATTCACTTTAACGGATAGAAGTTTTATTATAATGTATATTAATTGTTATAACTTGCCTTATGATATTATAATTTAATAGGTATAGTACTTCGAAAGCAGCATCATAGAGAATTAAAAATAAAAACAAGATCCAAGGTATCCTAACCTCTCCGGTCGTTCGCTGACAAAGAATCGATGGTTTTATAGACTAGCAAGGAGTATTTATAAACGAAATAAAAAAAGTAAACCGTCCCTATGGGAAATTAAAAATAAACTGCAAGGAAAACAGACATCTTCGATATTTTTTTTACTTTAGCCTAGCCTTTGTGGTATATCCGCTGCAATAGTGTCGCCACTTCTAAAATGGCACTATTAATTTTATGGGAATAAAATTATGTATAGCAGTGATAGCCTAATGGTATGACCGTTGGACTGACTAGTCAAATGTCGCAAGTTCGAATCCAAGATACGAACCACTGTCTTTTCGAAATCATGTGCGTATTATAAATTAATTATGACTTGCTTAAAACAGTGAAGGAAAACACCATGAGGAAACCAGCACACCTGAGAGATGGTCTCGATGGCGTGTAAAGCCATGTCAGAGAGCTGCGGGTGATTTAAACTTTGACACTAGGTTGTTGATCAACCACACGGTAAGAAGAAGATTTGTTGTTGATATGTTGTGGTCGCCGAGTGCGCACCTGCAGGTTGTGGTTTCAAATCTGACTTGACCCAACCACCAGATCATTACTATATGTATAATTAACAGGAATTAACGCGCAATAAACACCTTTGTATCGCTTGACGTTTCGACCAGGTTGCACTGATCGTGGTCACAAGCAGACGTGTTGTGACAAGTAATATAATGCAAAGCGATAGTTTAAAAAAAAATACACCAGTTCATTGTTTCTCCTAACTTTTATATTACTTACATTTAATTCTTGCATGCCGTTAAGGTGTTCCGCCACTATTTGAGCGGACAGACTATACTGGTTTTTGTTTCATTTTTGCATAATTTTAGAAAAAGTTCACTAATTAATTATAATTCTAGATGCGTTTAGAAACATATACGGAGCAAAAGAATTGAAAAAAAAAAACATTCTAGTAATCATATACTTAATTTGAATCTTTCTTAAATTTTATTTAGTAAACCACGTATATAGTCTATATAGTCTTTGACCATAAGGAAAAAATATTCAAATCACCGAACGTCAGAAGGTGGGTGAAAGCGTGTCCAATTCACCATATTAACCTAAATATCTACATTATGGTCACATCATTTCCTCCACGTTTCCATTATCATTATTGCAATATTATGCATGCAATAACGTCATTATTACTCGCCTCGCACTATATTACAAACATACAATCACGCCTGTTTTCCGTTGGGGTAGGCAGAGACTATCGATTTCCATTTGCTACGATTCTGACACACCTCTTTCGCTTCATCTATGTTCATTAAACTCTTCATGCATGCTCATCAATTTAGGTTGCTCCTGAACTGTCTTAGATTAATTGCGGTTTGTCGAAGTCGGCCTGTCCCGACTCTCTTATGGATAACTTTCTCAACTCCTCGTCACATTCTTTCACTCCATGACGTTCTCATAAATTATTATTAATTTATTTTGTAAAGCCAATTTACACGTCAAGTATATCAAATAGACAAAATCTAATGTCAACTTTACGCGTTGTGCGACAAACTAGTACGATTATGCTGTTGCCTCGCTCATTAGCAGACACAATAGATTTTTATTGTTACAACGTATAATTCTGTACTACGGTTAAATAATAACTAAAATAAAGACACAAGAAACAATTCAATCACATATTTCTGACGTAAAATTCGATATATGTAGTCAAAATTTCAACTCTATAGCACAAAAAGTTACCTATTAAGAAAATTTTATAAAAATAATAATAAATAAAGTGTCACAAATTAGATTATAGAATAAAATGTCAATTGAAGCGGTTCGTCTCTCTATCTTTTAAAGTTACTGCACACATATTTCTCAAGGCTCTATTATATAAAAAATCATATAAACGACTACAATCATGGCTTTGTGTGTTTAGCAGAATAGCTCTCGAAAATGTATTAAATATCACTTACGTAAAATGGGGCAATTCTGCTAAGTTCACAATTTAAAAGAAAAATATGATCACAAAGCAAAGGAAATACAATTTAAAAATGTATTTCAAATGCATAAAGGCCCATTTAATGTAGGTACATAATATAATATGAACCATATCTAGCACAATATATAATAAAAAATTGGCACAAAAAACCGCGAAAATTTACACAAAATGGCTGCCAGCTGTGTACGTCATCACAAAGAAACCGCTGTTTCAGTTGTAAAAACGTACAACAAAAGGTTTTTTTAAAACATCACAGTGTTTTTTATAATGGCAACATTATGAGAACATATTAATGAGAGCGCGGTAACAAAAATACGTGGAGTTATTTATTATGTGCTTGTTATACGGTGTGAATTCTAATGTAGCAAAAAAACCTAAATTTAGAGCATTGTTGTCCTTTAAAAACAGTTACTATTAGAGCGGGACGGGATCAATTAAGATGTCAAATTTTTCAAGATAAATCTTTGAAAAGCATTAACGCATGCTTAGCGAACTCTAAAGTTACAATATTAAATGGAAAAAGAATACGGCCGCTAACAGGATTCGAACCTGCGCCTTCCGGATAAATACTCCAGGCGCTCTGACCACTAAGCCATCTCGACCTCTGAGAGGTCGAGATCGCCTGGAGTATTTATCCGGGAGGCGCAGGTTCGAATCCTGTTCGCGACCGTATTCTTTTTCCATTTAATATGTCAAATTTTGTTTTATAATCAACCTAAAGCTAAGTTGCAGCAATTTAACTTTAACCTTATCCAACATATTACTATATAATTTTGACAGATTTAAAAATATATGTTTACTTGTAAATATAATTTATACACAAGAATCAAATAAAAACTTTTCCACTAAATATTTAATCTCCGAGAAAGGAAACGGAGGAAACATAATGTATGCAATGTTTCAACAGAATTTATTATTAAATTATACATATTTATTTATTTAATTATTGATTGTTCACATGTCAACCGATTGACATGTGAACAATCAATAATTCCTTATTTTTCCTATTATCGATTAATTTAAAATTATTATCATATTAAAGTATCGTGTTTAATTAACGATTTATAGGAATTATTGAAGGGATTTTCTTTAAAGAATAACGTTAAAACTCATAAAGAACCACAAAACATGATAAACATCCAGTAATAACATACTCGAGATATTGTCATCGCGCAGAGTGTCGTCACGTTTCCCTCCAACCAATAGCGTGCGTTTTGCAATTGAAATTTTCCTCGCATGATTCTCACTTTTCAACTTTATTATTTAATAGTTAAAACACGATTAATCAAAAAAGTTATTGCTTCATTGAAAAAAAAATGCTACCAAGTTTATATACCTAATGATATAGACACGTCGTTGATAAAGGCGTTGTTGCAATATATTCTTTTTTCTACTTACAATAAAACTTAATTAGGCTTTATTATATATACAAACATCTGTGAAAAAATTTCTAAGCGATGGTAAAAACCGTATCAAAATCCGTGTCGTTGTTTAGGAGGAGTTAGCGCTGCGGATAAACAGACACACACAGATTGTTTTATACTATGTTGAGAAACTTAAGTTTAAGGTCCCTTAAAGTTGTCTAAAAAACAACTTTCTAAATCAATGCAATAAAGAATATGGCCGTTTATGCCCCATATTTTTACATAAATCCGGTAAATCAAAACCTATGGGGTAGGTACTTTCCGTTGACTTGGAATCATAAAAATTGGCAAGAAGCAAGGTCTCAACACACAAGTAAAGGAATAAATCTACAAATCGTTAATTTGTAGTTATATTATATCAGATAAAAATATTTCATATAATACCGACTAATATATACTTCATAAAATAGTCGGCTACGTCATGAGGTGATTCATTCTAAGATCTGGCTGGTTTTAGAGAAAAGTATATGCACAAAGGATTCTAAAATATTACTTAGAGATTAACAAGATCTTCAATAAAATATAAGTATAAAATACTGCAATTGGCCATATTACCTGAAACGTCAATCACAGCGAATGACGTCACGCCTAAGTAAATATCAATCACCGCCGGACGTGTTGCTTGAACCTTTTTGTTAAATACTTACATAGGCGTGACGTCAAAGCGGCGCCATGACACCCGTGAGCGTTTTCGCTCTTAATTCAAATTAGATAGATTAAAATGCAATCATTTGTGTTAAAACTTTAATGCTGAAATAATATGTTTTTGGAAATAGTGTACGTGTACCTACATTATAAAAAGAGATTTCAAAATCTGTCATCATGCCTATTATACACTCATCATCGAATTTGTATAGATATAACCTGAATAATATTACCCAATTTATTGTATGTAGTGGAGTAAAACTTGTACCCACGGTTGCCACGTCAATGGAGCGGCCCTATGCGTCACTGAACCAAATAAAGTCAATCACCGTAAAATATGGCCAGTTGTTTGAACTTGTCCCATTTTTCACACTACTACTACAACTACGTCACCGCACTTTAAAAAGTATTAATACGTTATAGTAAAACAACTTTTAACCGGATTAATCGCGTGTAATTTAGTTTTTTTGTTTTTCCCGACGCTACGAACATTTTCCAGCGTACGTGATCCCAGGATCGTCCTGATGAGTCATCCTGAGACCACTTACGCTGCAAAATTACAACCAATACAATGCTGCTATTGCTAATTAAGACTTTTCATTTGATTCATGACTTAACGTCCTCTAGAAGGCGCCATATTGAATTTAGTTTGACGTCACACAACCTAAATAATAAGCGGACTATCAAGATGCATCTAACGATACATCATTTGTCAAATTATGCTTCCAGTCTTAAACTGCGAATAAATTCTAACTAGTGAATATTTAATTATAAAGTTTTACATTTTCTCAAAAATCGGCGCTGAGGAATATTAGGAAATGGACAGGAGTTACTATCGTTGAACACCTCTTCCACGTGGCAAAGGACAGAGTGGGCTTCAAAAAATTCAGCTGCCCCATAGAAATGTTCATACTTACTCTTGAAGGAATTAGTACTGGAGTAGTTTTAGCGGGCGTACCCCTCTCGCCGCTGGTATATGATTCCCAATCATATAAAGGTACCTTTTACCAGTACGGTTACAATGGTAGTTCACGATTTTTAACCGACTTCCAAAAAGGAGGAGGTTATCAATTCGGTTGTATTTTTTTTTTTTTTTATATTTGTTACCTCAGAACTCCGTCATTTATGAACCGATTTGGAAAATTATTTTTTTATTTGAAAGGATTTACTTTCAGATTGGTCCCATTTAAATTTTATGAAAATTGGTTTAGTAGTTTGGTATTTAAATCAAAATAACTGAAAAATAATACGTCGTCGAAGTAAACGAAATGGTGTATTTTGCTTTCTTGTGACTTTCCGGTGGTGTTTACGGTCTCTAGAATAGTTCTAATGAACTGCCTAACTGTCAGATTGTTGATTTTAGTTCGAAATTTTGTCGGCTCTGTATGTCCTAGCAATAATAACCTAACTTTATTTTACTTGTCAATAGCAAAAAAAATATGAAAATTTTTTATGTCGTAAATACTAAACCACTATAATAGTCGACAATATATCGGGATTATGAAAGAAAATAAATTAAATTGATCCATGAGCGAGCGAAGCGAGCTCGGGAGTTTCGTGTATCCCGACACGGACAGACTCCAAAAATAATAATAATTGTATATTATTGTCCTAATAAATTGACTTAATTCAGAATCCTCTAAAATTAAAAAAATATTTTTATATAAATTGTAGTAAGTAAATAATGCAATTATTTTATAACTTTTTAGTGCAATTTTACACAGAAAGATTTTTGGAGTCGCTTCTTTTTTTTGTTAAAAATTATTTTATATTCGAGTGTAACACAATTTTTTGTTTGTGTTTAGTTTTTTTATGTTTTTTATTACTGGCTATTTTCTTTTGTGCTTATGTGTTACCTCACCCCCCGCCAAAAGTGGCGAGCAAATTTGTTCGATATTTAGTCAGAAGGCGTCTCCCGTCTGGTCCTCTAAGTACCTACTCGACCAAAATGTATGGAGCTGCTGATTTTTTTCGCGCTTTTGTAGTTTGTCTTTCAGTTAAAGTTGTTCGTATTAACATTAACATCCTAAAGCATGACTAAGGACTTCTATTACGTATTGTATATTACAGATCAACAGACAGACCATTCACATCGGTCATTACCGATAAAAAGTGTGGACTGAGTTCTATCGTTTGCGATTGATGACTTGCGATTCATCCATTTTCCCGTATGCTAGTACGGTCAAAGAAACTGACTCATGACCCACCAGCATTATATCTCGCTTGATAATATTCTTCAGATTATTTTATAGGTGTAATTACGGACTTTTTACACGACTGCCTAAAGGAGTGTTATGTTACTAGGGTTCCTAAATGTATTTTTGTGAGTTTCTTTATCCACCACAACTTCTAAATGCCTTGACTTTGACTTCGTTAGAATCCTTACATTGTCACGGGTAAAATAGACTAGTAAAATTTAAAAAACGGCAGGCGTGCTTTTTAATATATTAATTAATTTCATGTTGTTATTACATCAGACAAATAACATCAATAAAAAACGCATCCCTATTGCCTGGAAGAGATCGCTTAATCGCGATAAGATCACCAATTATATTAAATGGAAAAAGAATACGGTCGTGAACAGATTCAAACCTGCGCCTCCCGGATGAATACTCCAGGCGCTCTGACCACTAAGCCATCTCGACCTCTGCTCACCACCGCGAATTCGTCTTCCATATTTTAACACGTCTTATGGCGACGTCTTTTTCCATTTAATATAATAACTTTAGAGTTCGCTAAGCATGCGTTAATGCTTTTCAAAGATTAATCTTGAATTATTAAGGTAATTGCATTCTTTACGGCATTGTATTAACTGCAAAGTTAGTCGTGTCGGTTCAGTCACCAGTATAGGGACTGAATTGATTGCAATGACGTCGCCATAAGACGTGTTAAAATATGGAAGAAGAATTCGCGGTGGCGAGCAGAGGTCGAGATGGCTTAGTGGTCAGAGTGCCTGGAGTATTCATCCGGGAGGCGCAGGTTCGAATCCTGTTCACGACCGTATTCTTTTTTCCATTTAATATAATAACTTTAGAGTTCGCTAAGCATGCGTTAATGCTTTTCAAAGATTTATCTTGAATTAAGATCACCAATTTTACTTTTAGTTTTCATAATTATGTGTTTTATGTATCTGTGTTTAAGTGTACAATAAATTAGATTTATTGTACCTATGTTTAAATACTGTGCGACGGGTAATGTGACATTTATCGTTAAATTAAAATAAAAGAAAAAAAAATTTGTCCGCCCTCTTACAATAGTCTTTATTAGATTAAAAAACAAAAAATACATTTTAACTATCATTTTTGTTTGTATAAAACTCTTCTAGAACGAAATTACCTTGCCGAGCTAGGAGTTAGTTTCGTTGTCAAAGTTAATTTAGTCCTAGAAGAGTTAGAACGCTAAAATGAAATTAAAATTAAGGTGCGTCATGATTCCGTTTTTCGACTGTACATACTTATATGTTCTATCTGTTGAAGCTAGTTGTATTGTGTCATTATCATCATTATCATTATCCCAATTTATTTGGGGTTAGTGCAGCATGTATTTTTCTTCCATGAGATGTATGGAATTTATTTATCAGCCGTCACATTGGCAGTCACGCAGCTAGTTGTATTATGTATTGTATCAATTTAATTGAGCTGGGATTTTTTTATTCTGGCTCAGGGTGACATGAGTATTTTCTATATTGTCATTATGTTTTTTTTATCTGTGGTTTTCATTCTACCCAGTCTATGTATTCTTTTTGTATAATTTTATCTTGTGTATGCCAGAAAAACCCGTTTTTTCTTCATTCTTTGTTTCACTCGATAATATTGTAGTATCTAACTACTATTTATACATTTTCCCAGACTCGTTTTAAATCAGTATGGAGCGTATACATACAGGGGAGTGGAGTTCCTTTAATGAAAATTCTATGAGATATCTTAATTAAGTTCATTGTGTATAACTCTAATGAAAAATGGATTCAGTTTGTATCAAAGAAGATTCTATAATAGAATAATTGTTACAAATAATACAATGATATTATATCAATGTGTTATTACTATCGGGGTCAACGTACTTTTATTGATGTGACGACAATCAATCAGTTCAGATATTTTACCGTTGACTGGTATAGCTTTTTCATCGCGCAGAACGATTAAGTCCCGTGAGAATTTCTCCGAACAGAAAATAACTTGAGCTTGTAGTTTTTTTTTTTTATCTGGTGTAAAGATTTTGTACTACATGCGAAACGATTTATATTAAATAATGTATGTAATAAATAAAATTTAATTATAAGCGTATTGAGCACCTATACAATTCCGTTACCAATCATAGTAGGTATACGTAGGGTGTAAGTTAATCTTGACTTAGGAACAACGCCTTTAGGCTAGATTAAAAAAAGGTGGAGACTTTTTTTTTATTTGTGTATTTTTTAAATGTTTCGCTTATTTTTTATGTTTATAATTTGTACGCGTGGTGAACTATAGCGATAGGTACTTATGTTTTAAATAAAATCTTCTTTAGACGCACTGAGCGATTTTTGTAAGGGAAAAATCTTATGGGTTCCCGTCACCGAAGTGCCACTCTCATTTAATCAAGTGTCAATAAAAAAAACTCTCATTTCATAGTTTTAAATCATTACTATCGGCGGTCTCATAACTAGCATTTTTTATTTTATTTAATGCCTATTTTTAAATAACTTTGTATCTCTATAAAAAAAACATGATCCTATTTATAGGCGTATTAAGGATATATACGTTTCTAAATATAAAATATTTAATTTTGTTATTTTATTTAAAAATATAAAATAATTACTTAAAGGCCCTGAAATTATACATATTATAAGTCATACTTAACTAATTTAACGATAATTCCCTGCTCTAATATAGAGGCTTCGAACTTATCTCGCGTAATTACACTCATTAATTATATTACCTATATAAAGACATAAATATAATTAATTAACAGTGAGTTCTCTTGCTTCATATTATAATAAATAGCTTTTAAATATTCATATAGCTTAAGTAAAAAACATTGTTTTAAAAGTAACGCAGAAAAGAACTCACAGTTTCAGTAAATTCCCTAACAACTTTTCAATATAAAAATTCGCATCTAAAAAACAAATCAAGAATTCAAACTTACCACTCAACACATTTTCCGACACCGAAATGCCTTGAACATTCAAAATTAAAATACTAAAAACCAACTTTTTATCCACAGAGAGCACTTAAAATTTCACGAAAAAGTTTGTCAAACTTTTTCACTTAGGCATAACATTCACCTAGGTTTGCGTCACTTAAAAAAAAAACACATCTGTCACACACACGTCACTCGATGTTTGAACTAAGAACACTGCAACGTACTAGTCCTTTGCTACGCCGGTGCTACGGTCCGCGCTACGTCGTCCCGCTACGGGCGCGTGTCTACGACTGTGCGTAGATGTCGCTACGCCCCCTATCGGTTATTTCCAGAAGCTATCACGAGCGGTTGGACTAGCGATTTATTCGAGAAGTTTACATAGTTTAGGTGAGAACAAAAAAAAAGATTTTTTTACTTTATTGATACATCAACCCTTCGGGAAAATTGAGGAAAACCAAAATAGTTTGGGCTTCATTGAATGAGGAAGGAGGAGTTTGACGCAGTATAGCGTATGTCACGTATTGTATGGCAGGAAGACTCTTTTGGAGGGTTCCGGAGGGCTTGGAGGGACGATGTAATTATGTATGTGGAAGTTTGCAAACCTGAATAGACAGAGGCATTATGAGGAGTAAAAAATTTAAAGAAATAATTTTTTTTACTGTTTTGTTGGTCTATTGGTCCCAAGAGCAACTGCTGATCGTGAGGCCTTGGGTTCGATTCCCGAGCTAGCAAAGTGTTATTAAGTTTTTCTGTTAGGAAATTCTCAGCAGCAAAAATTTCTCATTGGACTTGTGCCCGATAGTAAGAAATAAGCTAACTACCTATTACAGGGGACTTATAACAGCATTGGTGAAATGTGAGTTTACAACTGTGTGCTGCCTACACCTTCGGGGAATACAGGCGTGATGTAAGTTTCTTTTTCTTTTTTTGTAATAATAGAGACAGAGTGGATTGGAGATATTTATTTTTAAACATCACAATTTGTGGTAACAAAAATAACCATCCTACTACATGAACTTGTCTCTTCTCCAGCAGTGATAGCCTAGCGGTATGACTATTGGACTGGCAAGGTCGCAGGTTCAAACCCAAAGCACTTGTCAAACACATTATATACTCCTTCCGACCGTATTTCGGTCACGGCGGCCTATGTCCACGGAGATTAGCCAAGTACGCAGGAGATATTATAGTACACAAGTGTACGCGCAAACACGGGTGCACTCCCTCTTCCTTCACTCTCATATTCCGATGGGACGGAAATCCAACATGACCAGAGAGAGATCAGGCGCAGGACCGACTGCTTTACGTGCTCTCCGAAGCACGGGGGTGTCACACCACCAACTTCCTGACTCCGAGCTGCTACTGAGAATTTTCTAACAGAAAAATTCAATAACACTTTGACACAATTGACACAATCGAACCCAAGACCTCACGCTCAGCAGCCGACTCGCGACCACTAGACCAACGAGGCAGTCAAACACATTAACTCATGGGTGGCGAACGTTAAAGTTATAATTATAAATACGATGACAGAGCGCCTGGCGAACTTATCCGGAAGGCGCAGTTTCGAATCCTTCTCACGACCGTATCTCTCTTATTTTTTTATTAGGTAATTTTCTGTAACTACCTGGAGAAAGGACACAATGTCCGGTAGATGTCAATAAGACTTAATAACAGCATCGGTGAAAGGTAGGTGTAGATTAGTACTAATCTGCTTACCCCGCCTGAAAAGCAACGTCATGCTCTGTTATGTTTATGTTTCATCTACAACAGTCGATTTCTGACACTGCAACGTCCATCGCTCGTTAGAAAGAGGTTCTTCAGATTAATTAGCGACCCATCAATTATCGTTCAATGTGGTCAACATGGACCCTTGTACAGTCAGCGAGAGAAGTTGATTAACACGCATCGAAACTGCATCGATTGTAGTGCTGATTATTGTGTTATGATAAAATTACTTCTTGCATTTTTTTTGTGTTTATTTGTTGACAAGAATATGTTTGGTACTCTAAATAGTTACATGAATAGATTTCGAGGTAAGCCATTTAAAAAAAAAAATTTTTTAACGACTTTTGCAACTTGTACGTATGAGTGGTGATTGGAATTGTTTCCCAAATCTGTCCTCTGATATTATTCTTTTAGTGTTAAATTTTGACATGAATGTTGATAGGTATGGATGCAAATAAATACAGTATCTAGTAATTCCACAATATTGGGGGTAGTCATGCAATTACTAGTGCAAAGCCCGCCCGCTATCAAATATATGCACTTACGCAAGCGGTGAAAAAATTGTAACTACCACCAACTAACGCCCCACCCCCCCACACGGGGTACTGCATACTTCACGGTCAGCTCCCGGTTATGGCCCGTGAGAAGGGCAAGGTATATGCATATATTTGTGCATATGCCTCAATATAGTGGAAGTAGCTAGGTATTGCATTGTATTTGCATCCTTGTAATGGACTTCCACAAGGTAAAGCCTGAATCTATTCAATTAAATAAATATAAATATAAATATTCCACAACTACCACACAACGCCGTCTAGTCTCAAGCTAAGCAGAGCTTGTGTTATGAGTACTAGACAACTGATAAATATACTTATATATTTCTAAATGCATACATATTATAGATAAATTACACCCAGACAAAGAACAAATGATCGTGCTCATCACACAAACATTTGTCCTGAGTGGGAATCGAACCCACGACCTCCGGCCTAGCAGTCAGGGCTACTAACCACTAGAGCAACAGGACAGTCAAATTAATGTTGATTGTTTTAGTGGAGTGTTGGAGTGGCTCATATAATACCTGAATAAGCGGATGCGTAAAGTAATTGCAGAAGCTTATAACAAGGAATACATGGCAACATCGGAAGTTCTTCTCCGTATGCCGCCCGTATGTCTCAGTATGCTTACTATCTTTAGAAATTACAGAACTGATTTCATTCGCTACATTCGCAGGTGGCGTTTTGTAGTTTCTACTTCCCCCCCGTGGCAAAAAAGCGTAAGTTTTTGTATGTATATAAGTAAAATAAAACACCATCGCCATTTTTCTTATGTAAACTTCTACTACAAAACTTAATATAGTGGTAGCAAGTATTTATAAATAATTCATATGGGTATGTATCTAAAACTCGCTTGTTTACCACTGATACGGTAATTTGTATTCGGTATCAAACCAAAGGGTTTCTTAGGAAGAACGTGAGAATATGCTGCAAAAGGGTATGATTTTAAAACGTGTTGAACGAAGGTATTGAATTTTTTGGTCCTTTGATCCGGGGATAAGTATGGTGAAAATGGGACTCTTTTATACAATAAATCAATTAATGGTTTAACATTAATTATTTCTTATAAGAATTACAGGTGTAGGTATTCACTTACATAAGAAACTTACATAACTAAACAATAAGCGTATGTACGTCAGTTAATACAAGTATAGCTAGCTCCTGCCCGCGACTTCGTCTGCGCGGACTTCAGAATTAGGTCCAGCCGGGATAAAAAGTACCCTATGCGTTAATCCATGTTATAAACTATGTGAGTGCCAAATTTCATACAAATCCGTACAGCAGTTATTGCGTGAAAGAGTAACAAACATCCATACATACAAACTTTCGCGTTTATAATATTAGTAGGATATTGTCCACTGTCACTTTCGTTAAATCGTTCAATATTAAGTATTGGTTATTATCTAAATCGAAACAAGGAATTAAAAAAAACAATTAATTATATCGTAACAAAGGGTTTCTTAGGAAAAACGTGAGAAAAGTCTGCAAAAGGGTGCCATTTGAAAGCATGTGGTATGAAAATATTGAATGTTATTGAATCCTTTGACCCGGGGATGCTAATATAGTGGATATAAAAATAAGTAAATGAATTAACATGTAATTGTTAAACAATCTGCTTATTATATTCAATTATTTTTCTATTATTATTATTAGTGGTCAGCCACTGACCAAATTTCGACCGTAATTCCTTTATTACATATAAAATATAAATTAAGCCCGTGTTTGCCCTTGAGTTGCAGCGTTTGAAAAAGGCACTAAGTCATGACCTAAAATAATATAAGACCTTGTATGTACACTTAATTTGCAAATAAACGTTTGACTTTGACTTTGAAATTTGAACGTTATTAATATTCTCTTCTCAAAGACATATATATATAGTGCCTGTGTATGAAACGCATGGTAGTAGTGTCTTATGTTTTTTTCCAATAATGAAATGTATTTCTTATGCATATTGTACAAAAATTATAGCTTTCTGCACACCTTCTCTATATAAACTTTAACTGTGCCAAATGTCACTCTTTCGTCTGCGCAATTTTTGTAAAAGGAGTACAACATTTTTTCTTCACGTATTAATATAATAATTTCTGGTTTTTTGAGACCACGTTATACTGTCGCCAAATAGATTCCTAGTCAGCAAATAAAGATCTACGACAGCCTGCATGTCTAACAACTAGTCTAGCCACGAGAAATCATGTTACCCAGTTATACGGGTTACGGAGGTCAGACAAGCAGGTACTCCATATAAAATACTGTTATTAAGCTGCATCTGGTTACACTGTTAGGAAAAGAAGCTCGGGCCAATTTTTATTTCTGGTTTACGTTTTCTTTAATATACATGCTAATATATAATTAATCTAATAGGTATCTAAAACTGCCTCGTTAGTGTAGTGGTCCGAAACGTGACTGCTGAGCATGAGGTTGCGGGTTTAATTTTCGGGTCGGGCAAAGTGTTTTTCGGTTAGAAAATTCTCAGTAGCAGCCCGGAGTTTGGAATTGTGCCCAGTAGACGGCAATAGGCTCACAATCAATTACGTGGGGCTTAATAACATCATTGTATGCATGCATTTAGAAATATATAAGTATGTTTATCAGTTGTCTAGTACTCATAACACAAGCTCTGCTTAGCTTGAGACTAGACGGCGTTGTGTGATAGTTGTGGAATATTATTATTATTATTATTATTTATGTTCTTTTTTTTGTCTCCCTTTGGAAGGGTGGAAAAATTCTAACCACACGGGCCATAGCCAAGCGTGATTAGGGGATTATGTGATGGAGTATGTAGAAGATACGGAAGATGTTGTTAAAAATTTTCTAGTGATTCGGCAGGTATTTAATATAATGGCTTTCTGGATTGTTTGGGCTACGTGTTGTGGGATTTGTAAGATGTCTAGACTACGTTTCAGGCTCTTCGGAACAACCCCCGTTGCTGACATGACTATCGGAACTATATTGATGGTTTGTGCTTGCCATTGGCGTTTCAGTTCTATGGCTAAATCTTGGTATTTGGTTAGTTTATCGGCTATTGTGGATTGGACGTTATGAGTATTTGGGATGGCAATATCGATAAGGTAAGCTATTTTGTTGTTTTTATCAAATACTGTAATGTCTGGTCTATTAAAATGTATGGTTTTGTCAGTAATTATGGTTCTATCCCAATATATTCTGTGGCTATTGTTTTCGCATATTGTGTTTTTATTTTGTACTTGTAATAAGCAGTTTTTCTTTCTATGAATTTAAATTGATGTGCGAGATGCTGGTGTACAATGGATGCTACCTGGTCATGTCGGTGTTTATAATCAGTTTGCGCGAGAGATCTGCAGGCAGACGTTATATGTTGAATAGTTTCGGGGGTAGAGTGGCAGTGTCTACATGTATCTGTGGGGAGATTAGGTACGCGCATTATATGCTTCTGGTAGTTGCGGGTGTCAATTACTTGGTCCTGAATCGCCATCATGAAGGCCTCCGTCTCCGGGAATAGCTCGCCACGCTGCAGCCAGGCGTTCGACGCATGCTTGTCGACATGAGGTTGCTGCAGGTCGTGATAGTGCCGTCCGTGAAGAGACTTCTGCTTCCATGTGGCAATCTTTTCCTTTGCTTCAATAATCTTCTCATTCTTTTGTGGGTTTCGATCAGTTAGATTAAGCGGAGTAAGGTGATTGTCTGTAAGTGTTATAATTTCATGAAGCGTTGACTGTTGTGAATGGTGGTAGAAATATTGTCTAAGATTTGTGATTTGTCTATTGTGCAAATTGACTACGTCTATAATTCCTCTTCCGCCTTCTCGTCTCGAGAGTGTCATTCTTTGCATACAGGATCTGGGATGATGTTTTCGGTTAGCTGTAAGAGTAGTGTTTATGACGCGTTGCAGGCTAAGAAGATCACCTTGAGACCAATTTATTATCCCAAAGGAGTATGTAAGTACGGGAATAGCGTAGCTATTAATTGCTTTAGAGGTATTGCGTGAATTTAATTGAGATCGGCATAATATATTAAGACGGTGTTTAAATTTCTTTTTCAGGTTTTCTTTAGTTTCTTTCTGTTTGATCTGTCTAGCTTGTTGGAAACCTAAATATTTGTATGATGTGTGTGGTTCTAAAGGTTCAATTATGTAGCCGGAGTCTAGAGTGTAACTGTTTTGAATGATTTTACCATTATTGACAGAGAAGGTTTTACATTTATCGATTCCGAATTCCATATGTATGTCGTTGGAGAAAGATTGTGTGATATCTGCAAGGCGATGTAGAGATTGTATAGTGTCACTGTATAGTTTAATGTCGTCCATGTACATTAGGTGAGTGAGGATTGTATGTTTGTGTGGTGTTTTGATGGTATACCCAAGTTTTGATTTATTCAGCATATGGGAGAGTGGGTTTAATGCAAGGCAAAACCACAGAGGGCTAAGTGCATCCCCTTGGAATATGCCCCTACGTATTGGGATTTCGCATGTTGCAATAGTTGTGCGTCCTATTGTTTTTAATGTGGTGTTCCAATGTTGCATTGAGTTTTCAAGAAAATTGATTATTTGTGGGTGTATTTTATATCGTTGAAGGACATTTAAAAGCCAGCTATGCGGAACCGAATCAAATGCTTTCTTGTAATCGATGTACATTGTATTAATATTTTTCTTCTTATTGATGGCTATTTTCATTGCTACCGAATCTACTATTAGTTGCTCTTTGCAACCCTGGCTACTCTTGCGACATCCTTTTTGCTCCTCTGCGAGAATGTTATTGTCTGTAGTGACGTGTTTATGTAGGAGTTCTGCAATGCATCCTGTAAGTATTTTATATATTGTTTGTAAGCAAGTAATTGGGCGATACTTTGCTGGATTTTGGGAGTCGGTAACATCCTTCGGTATCATGTATGTTAAACCTTGTGTAACGAAATGTGGCATTGTATTTGGTGTCTGTAGGAAATTATTAATGTGGTTGTGAAGTAAAGGGTGTAACGTTGTAAGTTTCTTGTACCAATAGTTGTGTATTTGATCACTGCCAGGTGCTTTCCAATTGTGAGCTTTGTTAAGCACTCTCACGAAAACATCTATTGGTATATGTTCAAATTGCATCGGTGTTATTTTATCTATTATATCTGCGTCTGCCTCTGACCATTCAGTACCTACATTGTGCCGTATCGGTTCTGCCCAGATCCCTGACCAAAACCTATGAAGTTCATCTGCGGGTGGTGATGACGCCTCTTGCGTGTCACTGCTCGTGTTACATTGTGTGTTAGATGATAGAGTTCTATAAAACTGTTTTTCATTATTTACAAATCGGAAATTTTGTTTCTTTCTTAATGTACAGGTAACATATCTTTTTAATCTACTAGACGCTGCATTAAGTTTCTGCTTAAGTGTGTCAAGGAATTCTTCATTGCTCATATTAGGTTCTTCATGCTGTGAGTGTATTCGATACTTATTTTTTATAATTTCTATCATTAATATTAGCCTATTGCTTCTGGTGCCTCTTGAATATTCTGTCAGTCTACCAATATCTCTCCTTAAGTCTTGTATCTTCTTCTCAAGTCTCTTCTGCCATGCAGGTATTCTTTGTGGTGGTTGGTTAGGTAGCACAGAGGAATCTCTAATTTTAGCCCCGTTACAGATAGCGGCTGTGTAGGCTGCACAGTAGATAATAGTATGTGTAATTTCGAATGTTTGTTCTGTTGGAATGTATTCAGGTAGTATTTTTGTGTTAATAAAGTCTACAATTAGAGCTAGTTTTCTAGAGGTTTTTTGTTTTGGTATGTAAGGTCGATCGGTAGGATTTGTATTACGGAACCTGTCTAGTGTGCTTTTAAACTGTTCTTTGATTTTTGCCACATCATTTGTGTCAGCTAATTGATTTTGATGAAATTCTAATTCTGGATTCTGAGTGAGGGTTGAAAGTGATTGCGAGTGAGTTACTGATGATTGATTCAGTAAATGTGAGGTTATGTTGTGTGATGAATGACTTTCTATTTCTTGAATATCTTCTGACTGAGTTGTGTGCGATGAGTGTTGTGTTACTAGTAGCGAGATATTGTCAGTGTTGCGAACGTTAATTCTGTCGGATACCTCATTTCGTATTTCATCGAGCCTATGGTCAGGTATCATTTTGTTATTAATTATTACACGAAGTTGGTCTGAAATCCTCTGTTCTGTTACTCCACTTAATTCTGGATGTTCTGTTATAACTGCTTGGTGGAGAGGTTGACGATAAGCTGTTCTGTTTTGTTCCATTTCTGTTATTTTAAAGTAGTTTCTAACAATTGATTCATTCTGTTTAGTAGTCCATCTTCGTCTCTGCCCACTTCCTTGCTGACTGTTACTCTGTAATTGTATATTTGGTTCTGTGTGAGTTTGATGTAGATAAGTTGTGACTTCATTTTTTATTTGGTCTAATGTTTCCTGTGGAAGTAATTTATTTCTTATTATGGCTCTGCATTGATCTCCTAGTCTTTGTCTGGATGCTTGCATGTGTGGGAATTTTTGCGAAAATTCGGTATGGAGTTGTTGAAGGTATATTTTACTAGTATTTAGTTTAGTGACTATTAGGTACGTGCGCCAGATGAATTTATTCATTTCTTCTGACCATCGTTTGCGCGCACGATTTGGGCCTGGGACGGGTGCAGGTTCAGTGGCGAGTGCCTCCTGCACAACATTCTCAGACATGGGCGTATTAGATGATAACTTTTGTGGTATAGCTATATTTTCGGCATTTAAACTAATTGTAGAAGGTGATGATGGTAGTGAAGGGACATAAGATGCGGTGCTCGGACTAAACGGTTCTGTTGGGCTATTTATTCTATCTACTTCGGAGTCGGCTGTAGCATATTGCATGATGGGAGCCCGCCTGCTCAACTCCTCATCACTGACGGATCGCATGCTGAGACACCCAGCGTCAGCTCCAGGTGTGCCCCGGCGATCGCCCCCGGGCAGCGGCCCTATACGTTTTTTTTTTGATCTGGTTTCCATTTTGGAGGGGTTGTTGTTTTGGGACCGTTAGTTGGAAGGGTTAGACTAGGTGTTAGTGTCTTTAAGATGATGTACCTCCTGATTTTATTA
Organism: Xylocampa areola; assembly: GCA_935421205.1. Classification (NCBI taxonomy): domain Eukaryota; kingdom Metazoa; phylum Arthropoda; class Insecta; order Lepidoptera; family Noctuidae; genus Xylocampa; species Xylocampa areola. The sequence goes on from OW285223.1 coordinate 10,305,582, forward strand.
CAGGGTTGGGTCTGGATTTTATGACCGCTAAATTAATCGTTCATGCCTTCCCTAAGCCCCCCCACCACGGCAAGGTGGTCCCCCGGGGGGGTTATTATTATTATTATTGGTGAAATGTGTTGGTGAAATGTGGGTATATAACTGTATATACCTCTGCCTACCCCTTCAGGAGAGGCGTAGGTACATTGCATATAGCCACTGACGTCAATTCTAATGTAGCAAACTAAACTAAATTTAGAGCATTGCTGTCTTTTACTAACCGTTACTATAAGAGCGGGACGGGAAGACGACAAATTCAAATATAATCACGTCAACTTAAAATTTACAAGCAATTTTCGTTTGACTTCTCTAATTTTAGTGGCTACCTAAAACTCTGCGTACTAAAAACATTCGGAGATTTTAATTTGACGTGCCTAAATTAAAATTTGACATCTGTTGATTCGTCCCATCTTGCTCATATAGTAAATGTTAGTAAGAGACAGGAATGTTCTAAATTTACTTTATTTTCCTACATTAGAATTGATTCCAGTTAGTAGCCTGCGTCAAAAGAATTACCTAAATGCTACCTACGAGTCACAGTTTACTATATCTGTTTAATAAGGGGGATAATTGGTTGTTTTTCTAGACTAGTTCTTAACAAAAGTCTAAAGATTCGATGTTTAATGTCTTGTAGAAATTTGCTGAGTAAGAAACACATTTACTATCCCGGAAATGGCGGTAGATACTTGAAAAATGGCCCATTTGACTGCCGGTACATTTCTCATAGTTATGGCGCACGTTTGTCTTGCTAGAGACTGTTAGGGAAAATGTCCTAAGAAAAGTATAATAATAATATCAGATTTAACTGTCCCGTAACTGAGGCTTCTTCTCATACAGATAGTGTTGCCATCCATTCGGGTTTCCCCGGTTAGAGGGCGTCTGGGAAGCGTCCGGGTGGGGTTTAATTTCTAGTCTAGGTCTTTGCGTTTCTACCAAAAACACGCGCCCGAAATATCATCTAAAATGCAAGACTGCTTAAAGTTTGTTAAAACTTATTACGTAAAAGGTAGGCAGAGGTGTACACAATTGTACGTCCACATTTCACTAATACTGTTATTAAGTCTACCGGGCACAATTACAAGCTCCGGACTGCTACTGAGAATTTCCTAACAGAAAACCCCAATAACACTTTGCCCGACCTGGGAATCGAACCCAAGACCTTATGCTGAGCAGTCGTGCTTGGGACCGCTAGACCAACGAGGAGAATTTATTGATATATTTTCTAGTTGTAAATAACTCGAATAGATTATCCATACCAATATTATAAATCCGAAAGTAACTCTGTTTGTTTGTTACTTTTCACGATTAAACGGCTGAACGGATCGTAATGAAATTTGGCAAGTAGATAGATTGTATCTTAGGGAAGGACATAGGCTACCTTCAGTCGCGCAGACGAAGTTACTGGCACCAGCTAGTCACTACATAGTATAAAACAAAGTCGCTTCCCGCTGTCTGTCTTAGATCTTTAAAACTACGCAACGAATTTTGATGCGGTTTTTTTTTATAGATATTGTGATTCAAGAGACAGGTGTTGGTATATAATTTGTTAAGTTTTTGTAGACATTGGCTAAATTTGTTGGAGGTGCCGGAAAAAAAATAAGCCGCCTGGGAGCTTTCAACAAAAACGCTACCTAAACCCTTTGAGATATAACAAAATGAATGTCGGAATTGTGTATCTTATATAGGTCTATAGAAAAATCCGCGATGATATATGTCTATCTCATAAGGATAACATACTCTAACCATTTTAATACTTAAAAAAATGGGCAATTATAAAGCGGGAACGGGATCAAAATTTCATTATTACTTATGGTCGCGATTACCGACATCCACGCGGGCAAAGCCGTGGGCATCAGCTAGTTTGATATATTTTAAGGAAACACTCGATTATAATTTTTAATAACTTCATAATTTATTTTCAGATTTCCTTAGAATGTTTTGCTGTATTGCGCCACAGTGATTGTCTTCTTGTCAGTATCTCGAAAAGCAACTTAAGCCGCCATTAATCCCAATTGATAAATAAAGATCTATAGCATTTACTGTAATCATATTGCTACATACCATAATAATTACGAGTATTCAGATGCCTGAAAGTCAGACAACTAGTCTGAACTAGCGGTATCATGTTCCCCTATTACTGTTCTAGGTTATGGAGGTCAGATAGGTAACATTCTAACCTAGCTGGGAAAGGTTCATGTAAAAACGGTTGCCAAGACTCCCCAGTCGAATTTATAGTCGAGTTTATAATGCTTTCACTGTTTTAGACATTATAAAGTACTCTTTACATTCTATAGAAAAATTTGTAGCGGACCTTGTGATGGGGGCTGCTGCGGCGGTGGACGCTGTTGCCCTTGCATTACGCTTTATTCTACACCTGCTGCACAAAGATTTGCTAGCGGCACGGATGACTCGAATTTGCGTAGACTAGCCATGGTGTCTGCACCGAAATTCGGTGCAGCGACCACTTCGGTGTTTACACTCCGTGCTGTTTTGTGGAAATAAACTACTTTAAATAAACTGTTAAAAAGTTATGAGATCTCTAGTAGAGCCAAACTCATGGCTGAGCTCGGATTTGTATTACGCGTCATAGTGTAGGTACCTATCCAAAGTCCAAAGTACATAGCTCTACGTGCTCTTGACTGTATTTCATTTATAACAATGAACTACAAATAACTCTACCTGTAAGCTCTGACTCTATAAACTCTACATATTGTAATATCTTAGGTTTTCGCGATCACTACACATTACAATAAAATAACTTTATTATAGTATTATTGGTTTTTGTTTTTCCTGATGTTTCGAACACTTTATAATGCAGTCCTCCTACGACCACGAACGCTGCAAAGTGTTCGAAACGTCAGTAAAAACAAAAACCAATAATACACGCGATTAATCCGGTTAAAAGTTGCTCTACATATTGATTAAAAAGTATGGCTTAACTAGTGTGTTTAATAAGTCTGTTGAGGACACCTTATCCTGAAAATAACAGCTTTTTAGTATTCTGCCTCGTTGGTCTAATGGTCCCAACCGCGACTGCTGAACAAGAGGCCTCGGGTTCGATTCCTGGGAATCGAACCCGAGGCCTCGTTGGGCAAAGTGTCATTGGGTTTTTCTGTTAGGAAATTCTCAGTAGAAGAAGAATAAGAATTTTTAGGAATTAAAGCTTTTATTGGTTTTATTGGTTTTTTTTAGTAGCAGCCCGGAGTCTGTAATTGTGCCCGGTTGATGGCCAAAGGCTCACCACCTATTACATGGGACTTTATAACAGCATTGGTGAAATGTGGGTGTACAATTGTGTACACCTCTGCCTACCCCTTCGGGGAATACAGGCGTAATGCTGTGTTATGTTATGTTTATGTTCTAGTATTATCCAGGCCGACGCTATGACGGTCTAAAAATACGACGAAGCGCTTCGAGAAAAGGTAGGTACCCGCTTATTTCAGCTCGTCTTGGCGGGGGCACTACCGGGCCCCAAGATATAATACAGTGATGTCTTAGAATAATTAAACTCCGAGCCACCTTGAGCACTTGTAAATCCTTGAAAATCTGTCTTATATATGCGAGAGGCAGAGATTTAGTATCACCCGACTACAAAGTACATACCACTATGTTAAAAGGTCCTTGTATATGACAACATTAATAAGAGCTGCTATGTGGTCCTTCGGTCCGAGTATTGTAGTAAAATGATTCCCAGACCCTGATCTCTGAGTTTGTTTCGGCATTTATTCACATCTATAGTCAATTTAAAACAACATAACATAGCATCACGCCTGTATTCCCCAAAGGGGTAGGCAGAGATGTACATAATTGTATACCCACATCTCAACAATTCCATGTAATAAGTGGTGAGCCTATTGGCGTCTATCCTCCGAGAAAATTTCCTAACAGAAAAACCCAATAACACTTTGACTGACCTGGGAATTGACCCAAGACCTCATGCTCAGCAGTCGCGCTTGGGACCACTAGAGTAGATTTGTTGCTGTTCCTGACACAACATCGCGGCCGCGGCAACCGGCAACCTGCGCCGGACCGGTTCGACCACTTCGAGAACGGCCCCCACCTAGCGCCGCACGAACACCGCACGGGCACTTGCTCGGGCTCTTGACACTGAACGGAACGCACACATCGGCCGTCTTCGTACTAGCTACCTATTTAACTTACACAATAGTCTTTTTAAGAAACCCAGAGTTTCATTTACCAGCCGAGACCACCAGCTTCACAACTGAAGCTTGGCACTAAAACAGTTGCTGTTTTTTGTAGAAATTAAATAACTCGAATAGATTATGTAATCTATTTGAAGAAAAATCTTTCTCAAATTAAGAGCTAGGAATGAGGTTTTTCTCAAAATAGAACTTTAGGGCCTCAATACAGTCTTAAGCGAACTTTTTACAACAGTACCTCTTTAGTCCTCCGAGGATTACCTTACCGATTACCAACATTTCGATTCGATTCGATTTTACACACAAAAGCCCATAATAAATGATGTGCCTTTACCTTTCCCTTTTTCAAAAGAATTGTTCCGAAACATGTAAGTGGCTTAAGAATTGTTATACGATAAGTACAAGATTATTCGATTATGTAGTATCGAGAAAGGAATCGATTAAAATGTAATCGAATCGACGGTCGCGTGTTTACTTGGTTAGGTGTGAAAGTAGGTTACTGGGGCCGGCCGGTTGGTGTAGCTATTGGTTAAAAGTTTATCTGCGGCTATCGGTGTTCTGAGTTTGATCTCCTAGTTAGGTAAATAGAAATGATATTATTGGTTGGTGAATATAAAGGCGGGCCGCCAACGCAATGAATGCTTTGTAAAATTCTCCAATATTCTCCAAGAGATTTATTTTTTCATGTATATAAAAACTGCCTCGTTATTCTTGTGGTCCCAAACGCGACTGTTGAACTTGAGGTTTCGATTCCCTGGTCAAGCAGTGTTATTGAGTTTTTCTGTTAGTAAATTCTCAGTAGCAGCCTGGAGTTTGGAATTGTGCCCGTAGATTGCAATATCCTCACCACATGGGACTTAATAACAGCATTGGTTAAATGTGAGTGTACAACTGTGTACACCTCTGCCTACCACTTCGGGGAATACAGGCGTGATGCTGTTATGTTAGAAAGTCCACCACGGACTTCTACTAAAAATCATACAGATTTCTACTATTTATATTGTTTTTTTTTTTCCATCGTCTATTTTGAAAGCAGATGAATTACCTTTTTTACAAGCTTTTATTTATCTTGCAATGTATGTATGTGACTATATTTATGCGGATGGAATCTTGGAAGCTAAATTAGAACCACTTCCCGATGCCCAATTGGGCTCAAATTTGATGCACATATGTATCTTTGGTGACATTACAATAATATGGTACCATGGAGCTGTTCTAATGATGGAGCAGGAAGACGGCCATGGGAACTTCTTAACTAAACAAGGTAAACCCATCGAGTTTGGGTTCATTTGTTTTGTCTTTGTGAGTACTTTGGTGCTACATGATAATCCAGGATCTGATGATGGAGTCGGAAGGTGGCCATAGGAACTTCTGAACTAAACTAGATAAACCCATCGAGTTTGGGCTCGATTGATTCGTCTACAAAGCTTGTTTTAGAATTAATTTTTAAATATATATTGTTAAAGAAACCCAATATAAATTTAAAAAATTATAAAATAGCTGGCCACCGTTATCGGAAACAGGGTCCAAGCTACCGGTGGTTAGGGCTTTAGAGAAAGGAGCCCCCTCACAAAGCGTGCCGTGTCGAGGAGCACCACTTTCCACATCAAGCCCTTGATCCAGCTGTCAAGACTCATCGCCATCAATCCATTGGCCATCACTACTATCAGCAGATACGTGGCAGCATTTCTGTAGTAGGTAACATTTTAAATTCGTCTTTTTTTTTCATATTCGATGATCTTTATTGTATTTGGGATTGTATTATATATTTCTTCACACATAATCCAGTTGTTTCGAAAAATACAGGCGTAATGCGCCATTTTATAATTTAATAAATCCTTTATTTACATACACAAGTTAAACAATAATGAGTTTCTCATTAAAATCATAATAAACATCAAAAAGCCTAATTATGCGCATAATATTTACATTAATATTTTTTATAACCGTTAATTTTAAAATAATGAGCAAAGCACACATATTTTATAATACTAGCTGTGTCCTGCGGTTTCCCCCGCGGAAATCTATAATAATAATACTCCGCCAGACCGTATTTCGGTCACGGCGGCCTATCTCCGAGGAGATTAGCCAAGTACGCAGGAGATATTATAGTGCACAAGTGTATGCGCAAACACAGGTGCACTCTCTCTTCCTTTAATCTCATAGTCCGATGGATGGATGGACGGCAATCCGACACAACCGGAGAGAGATCAGGCGCAGGACCGACGGCTTTACGTACTCTCCGAAGCGCGGAGGTGTCACACCACCAACTTCTTAGCTCCGAGCTGCTACTGAGAATTTCCTAACAGAAAAATCCCAATAACGCTTTGCCTGACCTTGGAAACGCACCCAGGACCTCACGCTCAGCAGCCGCGCTTGCGACCACTAGATCAACGAGGCAGTAAATCTATACTTATATTATAAATCGGAACAGTTTTGTTTGTTTGTTTAAACGCGCAAATCTTTGGAACTACAAGTCGGATTTGAAAAATATTTTTATATTTGATCGTCAGGTAAAATTAGACTACAGCTCTCAAGTAGCCTAAAATATATGCCACTCTCTCGTGCTTCACTTCCGTGGCGTCGGGATATATAGCTCTCTTTCTCGTCCTCTCTACGTCATATCTTTCTTCTCTCTCATGTAACGAAATGTGCCTACACGTGACGCGTCCTTTAAATGTTAATTCTCGTTCACTTATCGATTAAATTATCAAATCGTCACCTAAGGGGCGTTACTTCAAAAAATATTTATCACTCCCCTAACTACACATTGAAGATTAATTTTTTAGCACTCAGCATTATACTGTGTTGAGACTTGAGCATCAAAACAGCGTTGGTTTTAAACACCAACCCCAGTTCATATACAATAACATAAAACTAGCATACAACCTGCAGAACCAAAATGTAACAAATACGCTGCACATGTTGTCTTATCAAATAACTAGCTGATACCCGCGGCTTCGCCTGCGTGGATGTCGGTGATCACGACCAAAACTAATCATGAAATTTTGATCCCGTTCCCGCTTTCCAATTACCGCTTTATAATTAATTGCCCATTTTTTAAAGTATTAAAATTGATATAGTGTGTTATCCTTAAGAGATAGACATATGCCATCGCGGACTTTCCTGTAGACCTATATAAGATACACAATTCCACCATACATCATTTTGTTATATCTCAAAGGGCGTTTTCGTGGAAAGCTCCCAAACTGCTTATTTTTTGCCGACACCTCCAATATATACAAAAACTTGACAAACTATATACTAAAACCTTCCTCGAGGATCACTCTATCCATTAGTTAAACCAGCATGAAAATCGGTGTAGTAGTTTTTGAGTTTATCGCGAACAGACAGACAGATGAGGCGGAGGACTTTGTTTTATAGTATGTAGTGATAAACGGGACAGGGAAGTCCTGCTAAAAATATATGGACCCAGCTTGTTGGCAATCATCTGCACTACTACATACAAATGCGTACATTTGTAGTCGTCTTTGTTTGTAATACAAACTATATTACGGTAACATCTGTGAAAACAGTTCCGCTATAGTGTGACTGATACGGTAAAATTTTCTGTTTAATTTTTCGTTTATTTACTGGTAGTGAAATTTGGGTTTGGTAAAAGACACATGAAAGTAGAATGAATGCAGAAGAGATGAGGGCTCTACGAATTACGTGCGGAGTAACTTTAAAAGATGGAGTGAGGAATAATGTGATAAGGTTTTTTTGCACAGTCAAACAATCCATGTGCAGCTGAGTAGTAACTGGTGAACAATAAAATAAAAAAGTAAATACCAAATCGAACAAATAACACATAAATATTTAGTTTGATGCATACCTACTCATACTATTTACATTTAAAACCGATCCAAATACGAATATGCATTGAATATAATACAAACTCAAAATCATGCCATCCGCAATCAATTCGAAGTTTACACACATCGAAATATTATTGTGAATTTCCGAAATCATAATAATTTTCATCCACTCTCGGTATCGGTATGTTATAGTTCGATATCAAAAGCATTCGTGTACAAAGCCTTATATCGCTTTCAATTTGAACGATTGCAGCAGTCACCGATGCATGATTATATTGAGCTTTCACTCTGAAATTGTCGATGGAAACCCCAAGAGATTGTCTCCGACCTTTTGTGAAGAACTTTGATTTTCATACTTTAGTTTTTAACCAACTGCAAAATAAAGAAATATTTGTAAAAAATATTGTCTAACCTTTTTTTATGATTTTGTTTCGAGTTGGGCTGTGACTTGAAGTGATTCTTAACCGGGTTTAGCAATCAAAACCTGGCTTTATTTAATGTGATATATATTTTCGTATGTAATCTACTCTTAGGCTGCCTGTCCACTGCAGCGGAGCGAGGCGGCAGAACGGTGAGCGAGGTAAAAAACCACCAATAGAATTGCATAAAATCTCCGCTCCTCTTCAGTGGACAAGGAGATGCGAACTAGTTTAAAAATTCATACAAAATCGAAAAGCGGAGCGAGGAAGAGGAGCGGGGAAGCGGAGGGGAGAAACGAGCGCGATCGTGGGCGTGTTAACTCTCAATTAATAGTATGTTTAATCTATGGTGTTAACTAAACCATTCGCCCACCGCCGGCAGCTCAAATGACTCGTCGCGTGCTCGTGGCCTAGCTCCGCGTATGGAAAAATACAGTCCGTAACTCTGCTCCGCATTACTTTCTTGCTCAGCCCCGCTATCTAGTTCCGCGTCTATGGACAGACACAGTCCGCAACTCCGCTCCGCTCCGCCACCTCGCCCTTCTCCGGTGGATAAACAGCCTTAAGATCTACGCAGTATAATAGTTAGCAGCACTTGACTTGCGCCAGAGGTACCTGATAAAATGACGTCACGAATGTTGCATTACGCAAGCAGTGTTGACAGCGAACTAAAATGAGCGCTCGACAATAACTGGCTGGTTCATCACCACCTGGTTCCGACTCTAGCTTTCCAATGAAGAATCATCACACATCATACCGTCATATACGCATCTAAGGTTGGTCTTGAAATTATTATAAATACTTATCATATCCCAATGTTTAGACATTCAGAATAGCATTCGTAACACTTAAAAATAACAATTTAATAATAATTTACTCCCGACCGAATTTTTGCTGGAGATCAGCAAAGTACGCAAGAGATACAGATAAATCGTAGAAAAGCATTAACGTTATAATTTGAAATGGAAAAAGAATACGGTCGTGAGCAGGACTCGAACCCCCACATTTTAACACGTCTTTTGGTGACGTTATTTCTATCTATTCAGTCGCTATACAGATGACTGAACCGACTTAATAGATAGCAATAACGTCACCAAAAGACATTTTAAATGTGGAAGATGAATTCGCGGTAGCGAGCAGAGGTCGAGATGGCTCTGAGCGCCTGGAGTATTAATCTGCGCTTGCGGCCACTACACCAATGAAGCAGTTAAAATTTGATATAAAAAAACAGCTAAGGACCATTGGACGTATAATTCTCGCAGGTATAAACCACCCTTTACAACTTACAACCAACGCTCGCAAACCGAAATTCTATAGGTAGACACAGAACATTGATTAACAATCGAACTTTATTAACAAAAATTACCTCACTGGATAATGTTCCTGCTCTTTATTTAATAATAAAATGTACTTTACAATAATGATGACACATAATATTACATCCGTTGACCTTAATGTTATGATGCAGTTAGGGTCTCCATGAGTCTGGATTTACCCGGACATGTCAACCTTTTTTTTTCGAGTCCTGACAATTACAGTTCACCGACCTGTCCGACTTCTGTCTAGCTTTTGACAAAGTCGAAATTATAACATACCATAGAATCACGCCTGTATTCCCCGAAAAGCTAGGGAGCGGTGTAGGTACACATTTTTACACCCAATGCTGTTATTAAGTCCCGTATTATAGATGGTGAGCCTATTACCATCTACTGGGCACAATTACAAGCTCCTCATACACCCAGTTACTGAATAAACTTCTTCTTTTTCGTGTGGTTGATGAACAACCTAGTGTCAGAGTTTAAACCACCCGTAGGTCTCTGACATGGCTTTACACACCATCGAGAGCATCTCTCATGTGTGCTGGTTTCCTCACGATGTTTTCCTTCACCGTTTTAAGCAAGTGATAATTAATTTCTAATACGCACATGTCTCGAAAAGTCAGTTGCAACCTTTGACTTGCCAGTCCAACGGTCTTACCACTAGGATATCGCTGTTCCTAAAACTAAATAAACTAAATTTTTTTTTGCAATTGTTTAAATAAAAATCCAAAGCGCTTGATCGTTATTCCAATGAAAAACTAAAGCAGTTTTGAGCATCCATAGTTTCCTAAATTAACAAGATAAAATAAATTAATTACTCGTAATTAAAAAGCAGGCCTTCTATGTGCGATTTTTAACATAGCATCATGCCCTTTTTCTCCAAAATGGTAGGCAGAGGTGTAAACAGTTGTACACCCACATTTCACCAATGCTGTTATTATCCCGCGTAATAGGTGATGAGCCTATTTCCATATACTTGGCATAATTTCAAACACCGGGCTACTTCTAAGAATTTTCTAACAGAAAAACTCAAAAAAACTTTGCCAGACCCGGGAAACGAATCCGAGACCTCATGCTCAGCAGTCGCGCTTGGGACTAGTAGACCAACAAGACAGTCACACTTTTTTTTTTCACACGTTTTTTGTACCATAGTCTACTATATTACTATCTTTAATCTTACTAACCTATGTTACCCGGGACAATGTAAGGATTCTAACGATACCACATACATCTAAATCGGTTCAGACGTTAAGAAGTTATGGTGAAATAAAGTAACTAACTAAATAACAAACATACATACACACATGAACCCTAAAATCGTACCACTCTTTTTTGGACAGTCGTGTAAAAACAAAATCAGTTTGCAGTGTCCCAAATCAAAATTCTAATCATACTATACTTTGCAGGAGAAAAGCCTCATCTAATCGGAAGAAAGCTGCCTTAATCCAACCATAATCTAAGTAGTTTCTAAGAAAATTAGTGAAGATAAACAATGCCGAACTAAATTGGAGTGTTTCAAACAAGATGATTTGAATTCCAATCTCGCTATAGATGGGGATTTAAGTTTCACTTCAGTATGATCGTGTTTCTTGAAAACTGCGTTGGTAGGCAGAAATTTGTTGAAAAGGGGTGCTTCTTGATTCTATAGATGGATCATATTTAATAATCATGTTGAGGCCATGCAATGCCTATCATCATCATCATCCCCCTGCCCTTATCCCAATTTATTTGGGGTCGGTGCAGCATACCTTTATCTGGCATGCTGCTAAAGTTTTGGCTATGTTATATGACCGGCCGCCTGCCTGACGTCCACCCTCTTTGGGAATGCTATTGTTGGTGATGACCGCCACCGATACGTTCTCCTTATATCTAGCTATGACACACCTAATGTTATCCATGCGCCAGGTTCTGATGTTATCCTAATATAACACTCCACTAACCGTGCTATAATAACATATACGAGGTCATGCAATGCCTATATTTATTATTATTTTTCAAGGAAATATTGAAACAATAATAGACAAGAACGGGGCTTGCATCAGCGACCCTTGACATTCCGTGTCATCACTCTACGAACTGAGCTACTTTTCGTGTTCACATCAATAGAAGAATTCAATAGAATTTTCAATCCTTTTTGTATTCGTCTTAAGGAGATGCTTGGCGATATTTATCTAGGAATCATTTACAGATCTCTGGATGGAATTTGATTATGCATAAACTGTGATTCCAGTCCCAATGTTTGATGTTTTTTTTCTCTTTTCATCGTACTAATACTTCCTATACCTATCTACAACACCAGTGGTCAGTTGCACTTATGCCAAACCAAGTTTGTTTTTGCAAGCTAAACAATAGACCAAAATAAAGCCAGGGCCGCCATTGTTGGATACAACAAGGTGAACTATAATTATATTTAATCGTATGGTTCGTGAACAGCCTAGTGGCGCCCGTTAGGCACAGATTATTAATAACCAACAGTGGCCAGCTTGCCAAATTATGAAAATCTGCTTTATTTTAGTCCATTCAGCCATTTTCTCGTTTTGAGGTTATAATAATAAAAAAAGGATGTCTGCCGTGTGTGAACTAAAAAATTCATCATAAACATCATTAGGACAACCCCGATAGTCACCTTCAGTACATGGAGGGCACCATGCCTTCTCATGAAACCAATTCAAGAACCCATCTGTGTAATTTCTACCTACACCTCTAAATAGCCCTTCAATAAATACACATGCTAGATTCGAGTTGGAACAATTCGACTAAATTGTTGACATAAGTAGTAAATTTTAATATTCTACTGCCGCGGTGGCCTGTCCCAGACTCGACTAAAATGTTACCATGCATTAGTGGAATACATATCAATCTTTCAACGCACACATAGATACGTAGTAAATTCTAAATTTATATATTTTTTGGGATGCTGGGAGGCATAGTCTTTATTTTTCGGTATTATTTACGGTCGTATTTCGGTATTCCAAATACCGCGGTGGCCGGCCCCAGAATCGACTAAATTGTTAACACACATTAGTCGATTATCGATACTCCATCGCTATTCCGAAAGCCACGATGCCCAGCGGTAATTAACCCGTAGAACTGTTGATCGCGGCAACCCGTAAATTATTTCAGGTCATAAACCCTCATGATGAGCTTGACACAATTATGGCGATGTGTGAACTGCTGCAATGATGTTGCTGCATATTTTTAGCATTTGATACGTTTTTGGTAAGATATACAGTTATAATTTTTTCCACAAAAATGTATAACTTTTGAGTTCGCTATGCATCCGTTTATGCTTTTCAAAGATATAAATGTATTAATTTTAATTATTTCTTCGATGTTCATGTTACTTTTCACTTGATGCATGCACTGTCAATTGCACCCAGTTTTCAATAACACTTTGGTTACCCGAGAATCAAACCCAAAATCTCATGCTCGGCAATAATTAAATGTTGACAAATTCATATGCACACTTCATGCATTCGATTCATCGATTATACTTTAGTCGATTTTCCCATCACTATTGTGTAAGGACCGGTCACATAAACCGCAGTGACAGTAATTACGTCACGGAACTGTTGATCGCGGCAAGTCGTAAATTATTTCAGATCATAAAGTCTCATTGTTCCCATTCAATTAAGGAACCGAAGTGTGAACTGTTTCAATGGTGAAGCTGCATATTTTTGGGAGTGAATGACATTTTATTTATCAGTCCTACACTTGTATTATCATATTATTATAGAGGGGCTCGTGGCTGTGTAACAGCCTCGTTGGTCTAGTGGTCGCAAGCGCGGCTGCTGAGCGTGAGGACCTGGGTTTGATTCCCAGGTCGGGCAAAGTGTGATTGGGTTTTTCTGTTAGGAAATTCTCAGTAGCAGCCCGGAATTAGGAAGTTGGTGGTGTGACACCCCCGTGCTTCGGAGAGCACGTAAAGCCGTCGGTCCTGCGCCTGATTTATCTCCGGTCGTGTCGGATTGCCGTCCCATCTGACTATGAGTGTGAAGGAAGAGGGAGTTCACCTGTGTTTGCGCATACACTTGTGCACTATAATATCTCCTGCGTACTTGGCTCAGGTCTGTGTAGATAGGCCGCCGTGACCGAAATACAGGCGGGAGGAGTATTAGTTGCCTCATAGACCGATCAATCGAGGTTAAGCTGAGCTTGCCGCGGTCGGCCTGTGGATAGGTGACCATCATTTCATACCGATACCCCTCCATGCCCTGGAGAGTACGTTAAACAGTCGCCCTCGGTTGTCAAATTTTGATCTATGACAGCCGTTACGGGTAGTCAGAGACCTGAAAGTCTGACTAAGAGATATGGTGTTACCTAGTAACTGGGTTGTGGCGATCAGATAGGCTTTCGTTCCATGTAAAACACTAGTATTAAGCTTCATCTGGTTTGACTGGAGTTAGGAAGTCGACCCCAATGTAATTGGGAAAAGGCTAGGCGGGCAGATTGATTGACACTCATATTATCATTCAACATAGCGAACTTCTTCGAACAGGCAGGCAGACGGAATACAGTTTGTACGTCCTCATCACACCAAAGCCCTTGTTATATCAAAAATCCCATGGTGTTTGATTTTGGGCAGAAACTACAGAACGTCGCCTGCTACGATCCTTACATATGCCTTTTGCTTCATCCACGTTCATACATCTGGTCATACATGCGCGGCGGTTGCGAGTACTACGCACCTTTTTGGAGGATATCACTAATAAGGTCAGTGTATATCCTTCTAGGGCGCCCCCTATTTATATATTTAATTTATAAATAACTAGCCTGCACGTGACTTCGTTTGCGAGGACTGCAGAATTGGGTGCAACTAAGACAAAAAGTATTCTATGTGATAATTCAGGCTATAAACTATCTCGACCTCTGCTCACCACCGCGAATGCTTCTTCCATATTTTAACACGTCTTATGGCGACGTCATTGCAATCAATTCAGTACTTACAAGTGACCGAACCGACACGACTAACTTTACAGTTAATACAATGTCGTAAAGAATGCAATCTCCATATTTTAACACGTCTTATGGCGACGTGCCATAAGACGTGTTAAAATATGGAAGAAGAATTCGCGGTGGTGAGCAGAGGTCGAGATGGCTTAGTTGGTCAGAGCGCCTGGAGTGTCTATCCGGGAGGCGCAGGTTCGAATCCTGTTCGCGACCGTATTCTTTTTCCATTTAATATTGTAACTTTAGAGTTCGCTAAGCATGCGTTAATGCTTTTTCAAAGACATATCTTGAATTATAAACTATCTGTGTGCCAAAATTTCATCCCAATCCGTTCGGTAGTTATTGCGTGAAGGAGTAACAAACTTCCATCCGTACTGCCTCTTGACTGTCCCTTTGGTCTAGTGGTCCCAACCGCAACTTTTCAGCAAGAGGTCTCGGGTTCGATTTCTGGGTCGGGCAAAGTGTTATTGAATTTTCTGTTACATAATTCTCACTAGCAGCTTGGAGATTGAAATTGTGCCCGGTAGATAGCAATAGGCTCACCACCTATTATATGGGACTTAATAACAACATTAGTGAAATATGGATGTACAAGTGTTTTCCTCTGCCTACCCCTTCTAGTGATACAGGCGTGATGCTATGTTATGTTTTTATAAGTTTTGAATATTAAAGATTAATCTTTGAAAAGCATTAACGTATGCTTAGCGAAGTCTAAAGTTATAATATTAAATGGAAAAAGAATACGGTCGCGAGCAGGATTCGAACCTGCGCCTCCCAGATAAATACTCCAGGCGCTCTGACCACTAAGACATCTCGACCGTTTTGAATACCTACTTTAATGTACACCAGAAACAAGTAATAACTAAGCCCAAAATAAAAGAGTACAGTTGGCGGCCTTATCGCACATGGTAATATCTTCCACGCAACCTTAGAATGTAAAAAGTTAACACATCTCAGCAAAAAAACGCACCTTTGGCTTGGCCGTTTCGTGATTGTCGAACAAACTATTCCATATGGATGTCACGTAATAATTCCACGAACATTAAAAGGCCATGCCAAGATTTTGAGTTTTTTTTCTCGAGCAAACGGATCGACTGATGGTAAGCGATTACCGCCGCCCATGGACACCCGCAAGCCCAGAGGAGTCGCAAGTGTGTTGCCGGCCTTGTAAAGGGTTTCGGCCTTCGGTATCCTCACTCACTCGGCGAAACACAACGCAAGCGTTGTTTCACGCCGGTTTTCTGTGAGGCCGTGGTATCACTCTGGTCGAGTCGGCCCATTCGTGCCGAAGCATGACTCTCCCACGGTAAAAAGAGTTTGTAAAGTCAGGGCTTATAGCCGTGATAGTCACAGGTAGAGTTATAAATGTGGTCAAGAGCACGTATAACTGCAGATATTTAATTTAGATTTAGTCAGGCCACGTAGACTATGACGCGAAGTTCAAATCGTAGCTCAGCTATAGGTTTGGCACTACTAGAGATCTCATAACTTAATATCAGTAAAAGCATTATGAACCTGTGACTGCAATGTTTTTGGTGGGATAGTATGCGACCGGATTCCTAATTTTCCAAGAACTGGATCGTTTTCCCTGCCAATCGTAGCAATTGGTAATGCATAATAATGGCCCTTTAAAATGGATTTGAAAGCAATTTGAGCTACAAACGCTTCTAAAGGATCGATGTTAAGCCAAAAAGTCTTGCCTTCGTTATTGAGGACAATACATTACAATTAATTTTCAATATTCAATATTTATTGCTTTCCACAATGTAATTTAGGTGGTAAATACAATCAGTTAGATCATTATGGACGAGATGAAAAAAGGAAGCACTATGTGTCTTTCATTGTATCATCACATAATTTGTTTCCCATTGTATTACCTATACCTACTCTCAATAATTTTTTCACAGAATAATTTTATTGCTTTAATAAAATAGAAATAAAATGCAAATTTTAATTTAATATGTAATCTAATGTGTTGTAGTATTTTATATTGCTCTTTATTAAGTTAATATTTTTTTATTAAGTACTATTATTTTAATTTTATATAGTTTTAAATATTTGTTTATCATTTAGATAATCGTCAACCGTATAATAGGCTTTTTTGATAAGTGTTTGTTTTATTGCGACTGTGTATGCGAAGCTCCATCTTCATGAAGTCTTGCAGTCATCAAGTCTTGGTGTAGAATACACCTCTGTCTTGCCCTATAACGGATACATGCGTGATGCTATGTAATGCGACGATACGTTTCATAGCGACAAGAATAATATCGATTTGCCGTGTAAATTCTATTAAGGAAAAATACACACAGAGAAAAGTACCTACGCTCTCTTTTTCCAGTTGAACAAATCTTAAGGGGGTACTGTGTTTCCGAGTTTGTATTGTAAGTGGTACACCTCTCCCTTATATCACCCGTTATCTTGTCGGATAAAGGTATACGAATTGCGTAAGGATATTCTGAAATCCTTTTGGCGCATATGAAATGTAAGTATTAGTTTTTCTTTTTACACAAGTGCCCAAAAAAAGGAGTGTTATGTATCTATTTTTGTGAGTTTCTTTATTCCATTATAAGTTCTAAACGCCTGAACCGATTCAGATGTATAGAAACCGATAGCGTTAGGATCCTTACGTTTTCCCGGGTAACATAGAGATATTGTAAGATAAAAAAATATATATATAGTAGCTGTGGAACACAAAAGGTATGAAATAATTATGAAAATTCTGCTGTGTAAAAATGCACTAAAAAGTAAAAAATCATTGAGTTATTTACTAACTTCAATTTACTTACAAATACTTAAAAAAAATTAGACGATTCAGAATAAAATCGATTTATTAGGACAATAATATACAATTATTATTATTTTTGGAGTCGGTGAATTGATAACCTCCTCTCTTTTTGGAAGTCAGTTAAATAATTAAAAAGCACGCCTGTCAGCGTGTGAAAAAAAGTTTAAGTCAAGATACTTACTGAAGAATTGGGTGTAGTGGTCCCAAACTCGACTGCTGAGCATGAGGTCTCAGGTTCGATTCCCGGGTCGGGCAAAGTGTTATTCAGTATTTTGTTAGAAAATTCTCAGTAGCCACCCGGAGTTTGAAATTGTGCCCGGTAGATGGTCTCACCACCTATTACATGGGACTTAATAAAAGCATTTGATGAAATGTACGTGTACAACCATGTACACCTCTGCTACCCCTTCCGGAAATACAGGCGTGATGCTATGTTATGTTACTGAAGAATTTTCATCGCAGTCGGAGGACAGTGTAGAACATTTTCTTAGGTTCTGCATTTTTTAGTTCACAAATGGCTGGCGTGCTTTTTTTTTCTCCTAGTTATGAAGCTAGACAAGAGGTTTGGTATAAGTGGCTGGTTAAGAAACGGTTATTAAAGCATAAAGCTTGTGTACCCCCGAAGAGTTGAGTATAGGAGTACCGTTGTCAAAGGCAATAAAATGCTCACTGAGTGTTTGTGACCCAAATTTCGCCGTTTTTGTAGGGCATCTCGCACTTCAACCTAGGAAGTTGTCGAGTTCTTAACCGGGCATTTGTTGCCTTAAGAAAATTAAGGACCCCAGCCAGGGTATTCAACTTATAGATTAGACAACACGCTCAGGGCATCCACTACAGAGTACGGGCCTCGGTTTAGGGTGTCGCTGGCGGGAGGACAGCAAAGGACTGGCTGGATCGGATTTAGATTATTTAGGCATGAATTTAAAGGTACAGGCTCAACGGCGCGGGTTGCGAAAACTCATTATCATGTCCGCCCCGACCCTTGCTGGAGCCAGCCCGCGCCGAGCCAGTAGCTTTGAAATCGTCCTTAATAATAAGGAAACTGATCTGATGCAGCTAGTCCTTAGTTATCCCCCCAGCAAAGCCCTAAGCCGAGGCTCGTGTCCCGCAGGGGACGCATTTAGCGCTGTTGCTTAGTTTGTAGTAATTTAAAATATCCTCTGGCTGAAGGCATCAAACTGCCTCACCTTAGCTATTGTCCGATTACGCAGACAAAACCTCTGTGGGCTTCTAGGCCATTAATAAAAAAGGCTGGCTAGAGTAAGGTTCGGGATAGTAAAAAATTTCACCAATGCAGTTATTATTAGCTTCTACCTACACTTCCTAAGACTTCGTCTACATGGACTTGGGTTTAGTGGACAGAATTTGGTTCAGCCGGGATAAAAAGTATCATTACATTTCATGACTGCCTCGTTGGTCTAGTGGTCTCAAGCGCGACTGCTGAGCATAGGGTCTCGGGTTCGTTTCCCGGGTCGGGCAAAGTGTTATTGAGTTTTCCTATTAAGAATTTCTCAGTAGCAGCCCGGAGTTTGGAATTGTGCCCGGTAGATGGCAATAGGCTCACAACCTATTACGTGGGACTTAATAACAGCATTGGTGAAATGTGGGTGTACAATTGTGTACACCTCTGCCTACCCCTTCGGGGAATACAGGCGTGATGCTATAATATATTATTACATTTCATCCAAATCTGTTCAATAGTTAATTTGAAACATCATCACAAACATTCACATTTATAATATTAGTATGATTAAGTCTCGTGTAGGTGGTGAGCCCATCTTCTCCGTACAAAGTCCTGGTTGTAACCGAGATTTTCTTATCAGGAAAAGCCAATAATGTTTTTCCAGGTAATCCAACCAAGCACCTCACGCTCAGTAACCGTGCCTTTGAGTGGTCATAATACCAATGAAACAGGAATAGTATAAGACTTATATTTTTCATTCCAATTCCGTACATCAACACTCCTTTTAACTTCATTTTCATCAATATTAAAGTTCAACACAATTTATTAAACCGTTTGGACTACATTATCTGTTTATCTTATTGATTTGTTGCCAATCCTTTGCCGATTAAAGTCAGCAGTCGAGTTAAAACGATTGGGCAATTAAATCGAGTTGGGAACTGAATTTTATTCGACTATTTGTTCGACCGATTATTATTTTTCACGTTGTTAATGGCTGATGCAGAGCATATAAAAGTTTTTTGTTTTATTTTTGTACCCTTGTATTTTTACCGTGGGACAGCCATGCTTCGGCACGAATGGGCCGGCTCGACCGGAGCGATACCACGGCCTCATAGAAAACCGGCGTGAAACAACGCTTGCGTCGTGTTTTGCCGAGTGAGTGAGGGTACCGGAGGCCCAAACCCTTTTAAAGGCAACGCACTTGCGACTCCTTTGGGGTTGCGGGTGTACATGGGCGGTGGTAATCGCTTACCATCAAGCGAGCCGACCGCTCGGTTGCCCCTAACCCATAAAAAAAAACCTACTTCCAGTTTTTATGGGTAGTTTTTGGGTTGATCTTGTGGGAGACAATCAAAAAAGGACAGCCAAACCTTTTCCCACTACTTAGGTACAGTCGTACCGGATGCAGCTTTATACTAATATTTTACATGGAGCGACTGCCTATCTGACCTCCAAAACCCAGTTACTGGGTACCACAATGTCTCATGATAAGACTAGTAATCACACTCACAGGCATCTGACTACACGGTTGATTTTGGGGCTACCATTAAATTAATGTTAGACGTCTCTATTAGTGGACTGTGTTGGGCAAAGTCCCTCGGCATATACGCAATACGTTGCATACGATTCTGTGTGTTATAGTTCAGTAGTTGGGGGGCTGAGTTGCTTGTGTACGTAGGAGTGCACCCTTAAAATGGAATCCCTACACGTGCCCCTGGGTGGTGCTAAACAGGCAACACAACTCTGGTGGGAGGCTTCGGTTGTAGTTGGTTATTACCCACCGGACGAAGCCATGCCGTGAAGCGACCTATGTGTGTTTCGGGATGTAGTCCGGTGCAACCGTTGTGGGAAACGGGTCTGGGCAGTTGCATCAACTCCCCAACTATCGTTCTCCCCAAATCAATCCACTCTACTTAGAGAGAATAGTTTTTTTCTGATTCTACGTGCTCCATCCTCGGCCACAGCGTCGGTCGCTTAACATTAACCGAGTTGTTGGCCAAACGTAGATACATTTTTGATTTAAAAAAACGCTATACATCTTTCAGCTATTTTACATAACAGCACTGTTTTATAAATCAGCTAGCAGTTTTGTAAAACAGCTGATAATATAATTCATCTGCGACAGATATATGTGGTTCGCCACCCGACCGCGATTCAGCATGTGCGCCACATTAAAGTGTCTGTGCAGGCTATCTGTGGCCAGCCTGCACAAATCCAGTGTCTGTGGTGTCACGGGTGTCAACGGACCATAACCTGCTGGGATTACGGCGAATGTTGCAGCGGAACTGAGACCTCTGTAAACGTTAGAGTAGGACACATACAAAAAAAAGGTTGGGCAAAGTGTTATTGGATTTTTCTATGGGAAATTCTGAAGTTTGATATAGAACCCTGTAGATGGCATTATGCTCACCACTTATAACATGGGTCTGAATAACAGCATTGGTGAAAAGTGAGTGTTCAGTACACCCCTACCTAACCCTTTGGGGAAGACAGGCGTAATGCCAATTGAATAAAAAGAATGACCGGTCTCTCAATATGTTTGTGCGTTATCTAAACATAGATTCAAATATATCTATTATATAAATAACTATTTAATTTTGTTTTGTAGGTATATTAGTTATAACATAAACATTATACTGATAAATTCGGTTTATCTATTATTTAAGGGACAGTCTCGTGTATCTTAAAGTTTTATGTCATGGTAGTAGATTGTACGGATATCGTTGGTACCTACGCGGAGAAACGAATAGCACCACATTATTTCACAATTTATAATGATTTTATTCTGTGGGCTCTGTGGCTGGGTAGTGACTTCGTACCAGCATGTTTATGTACCTATTTATAAAAGCCTATTTAAAAAAAAACTAATAAAAATGCCGATCAAAAACATTTTAAACACATCTTTAATCGCTTTATTAGCGTTACATGAAACGCCTGACACCAATATAATAGCAAAAGTGTAAATTAACGACTTCATATTAACTAGCCATTCAAATGTTATAGGCGCGTACCCGACATAATCTGTAAACTCTTTTTCTTTTAATTAAAAATGTTTGATTATTTGATTTATATTTCGAATTTAAAAATAGGTACAGATTTACAAAGAAGTCATACATAATACAATAGTGATGAAAACATCGATATAAAACCAGTACACCTGAGAGATGTTCTCGATGGTATATAAAGCCACATGAGAAGCATATATGGGTGGTTTAAACTACGAGTAACACCACGTTGTTCATTAACCACACGATGAAGTATCGTGTGTGGTTGATGAACGACCTAGTGTCAGAGTGTTTTAAAGAAGATGACAATACAACCATGCCCCATTGGGGTAGGCAGAGACTATCGATTTCCATTTGCTACGATTCTGACACACCTCTTTCGCTTCATCAGTGTTCATGCATGCATGTCGGTTTAGGTTGCTTTTGACCTGTCCTTTTTTGAGAACGTCCGCAATTTGATTGCAGTAGGTACGTTCGTCGAGGTCGTTGTCAATTCGCGGGCACACATGCAACAACTCACTATACTTTTATCATAATTAAAGAAGTGCACGAGTGGTATCCCTAACCCATACTAAAGAAACGAACAAAGAACTAGGAATACTTTGATTTATAACCAAACAAATTATTCTCTTTGATCTTCGCCTTAAATTAAATACTTATCAATGAGCACACTTTTTCATCCCAACGAACAGTTTTATCAACAACATTGACACAATTCAACGTGTTTACATAATTTTATCGGAATCATGCGATTCCATCGGTTCTGTGCAATTTTACAAATAAGTTTAATTTTCGTGCTTATTTCGTGTCACGATTTATACTTAGGCCATCAGTTTGGTGCCCGAATGTCTTACAGAGAAGTAAAAAAACATGGATTATTGTTTTTTAAGCGAAAAGTAACTGTGAATCTTAAATATCCGGAGGGTACAAATATCACTGGTATCGCGTGTGTTGACCTTGATCCAGAAAAACGAGGAACAGTGACTATAGCTGATGGTGGATTGTACCTAAACTATGTACATTTAGACTTGAATAGTGAAAGGAGTGCTGGACTTAGATATACAATTGAAATATATCAATAGACCAAGGCTGGGCCTATAGAAGAAGAGGACTTGATTTATAATCCTACCTAACCCACAACTTACAGCCGACGGAACTCATCTGTCTTGTGACTCAGTGACCTGAAGTAAGGCCTGTTGGCCCTCAGAAACGACCACCTTTCGTTTTGTACGAGCTAGAGCGATTTCTCACTTATTATTTACTTGATTTTTCAGTTTGAATATATTCACACAGACCATAAGTATAAAATATTTCTTCACTACAGCTGTTCTATTACGGTACTTTATTAATATAAAATTGAATATATTTCATCACTTTATTCCGAGGCATTATTAATTAACGAATTCCAGTAACAAAAAATACAAATGACGCACTTTTATTTACCTTTTTTTTTCATTGCCCTATTTATCTCGTAGTTATTTTACATATTCGTTTACTTAGATTAATATACATAGCGGGGCTAATTCATGAAAGTAAAAAAATAAAAAGTAATTTACAAATTTTCAATTTTCAAAATATTTATTACGAATGTGTTTCTTTAATAAATTTTCTGAACGCAGTTCATATGTGTCATCTGATTGGTTTCTGTTTACGTAAGAGTAAATTAATGGACCAATCGTACCCGACCAGCCATTTTCCTATACCTGTCAGTGTCAAACGCAAATGTCAAACAATTCTGAAACAAATCCCGAGATTTTTGCCATTAATCTAACAAAAGTGTAAGAAATATTAATCAAATTCCGTTTTAAAATGTCGGAAAATGGGCACGATGCGTAAGAAAACTCAAGTGTCGTTCGTGATAAGGGATGAGGAGGAACGGCGGCATAAAAATGGTGTTAGCTCATTACAACTGGACCCGATACAGGGCAGACTGTATTCCGCCGGCAGGGATGGAATTATACGGGTTTGGAGTACTGCAACTGGTGTTCAGGACCGGTACATCCAGAGTATGGAACACCACACCGACTGGGTAAACGACATCGTGTTATGTTGCGGCGGAAAAAACTTAATAAGCGCGTCGTCCGACACGACTGTGAAAGTATGGAATGCCCCAAAGGGATTCTGTATGTCAACATTACGGACACATAAGGACTATGTACGTACTCTGGCGTACGCTAAGGATAAAGAACAGGTCGCTAGTGCCGGCCTGGATAGAGCGATTTTCCTTTGGGATGTCAATACCTTAACTGCATTGACTGCAAGCAACAATACTGTTACTACATCAAGCCTTGTCGGTAATAAGGAGTCTATATACAGTCTCGCAATGAACCCTCCTGGAACTATCTTAGTAAGTGGTTCTACCGAGAAAGTTCTAAGAGTTTGGGATCCGAGGAACTGTTCACGACTTATGAAGTTAAAAGGACATGCAGATAATGTTAAGGCTCTAGTTGTAAGCAGAGATGGAACGCAATGTGTATCAGGCAGCTCCGATGGAACAATAAAATTGTGGTCTTTATCACAGCAGAGGTGTGTGTCAACGATAAGAGTACATTCTGAAGCAGTATGGGCATTATTAGCTACGGAAAACTTTAGTCACATAATTTCAGGTGGAAGAGATAGGCTAGTCATTATTACGGAACTACGAAACCCAGAAAACTTTATGATAGTGTGTGAAGAGACCGCCCCAATACTTAAACTATGCTTTACGGCAGATCAAACTGGAGTTTGGGTGTCAACATCAGAATCTGATGTACGTTGTTGGAAACTGCCACCCTTAAACTCTTTAGACATGTACAACCAAAATAATTATAATACAAGCAATGTGTACCAAACGCAACCTATTCACCACATTCCTGGCGGTCCTGCTATTAAACATTATACAGTATTAAACGACAAAAGACATGTAGTAACAAAAGATACCGCAAACAACGTAGCCTTATATGACGTTTTAAAAGCATGTAAACTAGAAGATTTAGGTGAAGTAGATTACGAGGAAGAGGTTAAGAAAAGATTCAAAATGGTATATGTACCGAATTGGTTTAATGTGGATTTGAAGACAGGAATGTTGACTATACATTTGGGGCAGGATGAAACTGATTGCTTAAGTGCATGGGTCAGTGCAAAAGAAGCTGGTTTAACTACAGAAAATGATCAGAAAGTTAACTTTGGTGCATTATTGTTGCAAGCTCTGTTGGATCATTGGAATCATCCGAATAGAGTGAACGAGGCAGGGCAAAGAGTGATTGGGAACAATTACTTTAATGTACCATTGCACACTCCTCTTATTTTTAGTGAAGTTGGTGGTAGGACGCTTTATAGACTACAGGTAAGTGTAATGTAAAAAAAGAAATGTCTTTGTTAAGTTTAAGTCCATATCCAAGAACAAATATGCTCTCAAGCCCTATTTAGGCTTTTCAGAAACAGGTATTTCTGAAACTTTCATACTCTTCCGCTCAGCGTACAAATACGTACTCCATAACAATAAAAATATATTGTGTTTGCTAATTAGCGAGCCAAACAGCTTGAAATATGTATACATTTGTTTTAAATATCATTCAACAAAAATGAAGTAAGATCATGAATATTAGTGTTGTTAACATTGCTACTTTATGCATTAGTTAGTCATATTCTGGATTGTTAAGTTATATAGTTATGACTCATATGCTGTTCCAAAATTATCTGCTTTTATTTTACTTTTTTTTATAAATTCTGTCTTACAGACTACTCTACAATTATTATTATTTAAGCAAAACAATAATTCATTTTACTGTCTTGTTGATAATATACAAGACATTGCCTTCAAATGCAATCATTATAAGATCAGTTAAATAATAGATTTACCCCTTTGTCCAAATTACATTAAAGCTACACTTTGTTTTGAAGGGCAAATCAAGCAGTTAAAATATTTATTTGCTTATTTAAGTAACACTGGGTGCATTTAAACTCTTCCCAGTCAGCCGCCTTAAGTTAATTGCAATTGGCCCTTACAAGACCTATTCTGTATCAACATTTAAGTTCGTGAAAATGTTTAAGAGAAGTACAACCCAGACAGGGAGCTGGACTGGTGAAATACCTTGCTGAAAATCAAATAACACTGCTCTTTTGTAACATTGTGTTGGCAGTAGGTGACCGTTTCTGTCCCCTATATTGCAATTCCTCTTACAAGAACGGCAACACTTGAGTGTGAAGTGATAAAAAAAGTGCTGCAAATGTCTATGGGATATGTTAACCAGTAATTATCTGGTGGACTCTTGTTTGTTGCCTTGGCAGCAATAAAAAATAAAAAATAAATACAAAAAAATCCTTTTAAATTCCAGGTCGGCGACGCCGGCGGTGAAACTGAAGGCAATCTCTTAGTGGAGACAGTGCCTTCGTGGGTGGTGGACGTGGCTATAGAGATGGCGGCACCCAAGCTAAACAAATTGCCTTTCTATCTGCTGCCTCACTCCAGCTGTCAGAGCAAACAGGATCGGCAGAAGAAGGTATATTCCATCATGATATATATTAAATCTTAGGACTTAACACCCCATTCACATCTGTCCGTCGCTGCTTCCCTCGGGTCATCGATCCATCTAGCTGCAGGGTGAACTGTGATATGCTGAGTTGATTGGTTAGTATGAATTCATACATAATTTAATTCCATCTACATGACTTATTAGTTGTTGTTTCTGTAAAAGACATGTTAACAGGCACATCCCTCAATTCAAAATGGCGTTAGCATTTTGGCTTACTCTGAGATGAAGCTCTTACATGAACTCAGAGACCCTTTTATCTGAACATGAAGAGTTGAGCATCTTTGAGAACAAAGTGGACAACGTCGTGGATGACGTCGCCATAAGACGTGTTAAAATATGGAAGAAGAATTCGCGGTGGTGAGCAGAGGTCGAGATGGCTTAGTGGTCAGAGCGCCTGGAGTATCTATCCGGGAGGCGCAGGTTCGAATCCTGTTCGCGACCGTATTCTTTTTCCATTTAATATTGTAACTTTAAAGTGGACAAACTGAGCTGATCTATTCTAAGACTATATTGCAAAGAAATTCACAAATACAGTTTATTTGAAATGTAACTTCTGAGTGTTTCGCTGTAACAAAACACTTGTCCTTTGCATAGGTATCATAACACTAGCCGACGCGCCACACTTCAATATTCGCCATCTTACAAACGACCAACCACAAGAAAAAATAAAATATACTAACAGTTGGGCTCGAACTTTTATAATAAATCCATTTTGTTGGATTTCATATTTGTTATAAAGTAACTCAAAAACTAAAATTAATTTTAAACAAAAAATGAAAACCGCCTTCAAAAATCTACTACACTAAAAAGTTTAAAATAATATCAAAATTTGCTTATAATAAAATCGTTTTAAAAGAACTATATATTATAATAATCTGTTAATTTTGGAGTCGGTGCCTGTACTGGGAGAGGGTTATTGTTTTCCTCTTGTTAGTCACTTATGTTCGTTGTGCTGTCGTTATGTTACCGGCCTTTGTATCTGGTTGCAAACCCAATATACATCAGGCACCGACTCCAAAATTAACAGATTATTATAATATATAGTTCTTTTAAAACGATTTTATTATAAGCAAATTTTGATATTATTTTAAACTTTTTAGTGTAGTAGATTTTTGAAGGCGGTTTTCATTTTTTGTTTAAAATTAATTTATTTTAGTCTTTTTAGTTTTAAGTGTGTTATATATATATTGTATAGGTCATATATAAGTTTGTATACTTCATAAATAAGTTAATTTAGAAATTTAATAATATGGGTAGGCTTTCGAAAGCGGCTAGGACTTAATTACTGCATCGGTGAAATGTTGGTGTACAACATTGGAAACTTCTGCCTACCCCATCGGGCAATACAGGCATGATGCTATGCATGTATTGAGTGGCATGAACTATACATGAACATGCGATTACAGCAATTGAGAGTGATTTGCTATAAATCATTGAAGAGTTCCATCGTCTAACTTCGAAGGTCTTCATCAGATCTTTACTAAATTTAAATGGGACCACCTCTGGGGACTACTCTTTCAAAAAAAGATATCGAGGGACATACATAACAAAACATGGTAGCTACTGTAAAACATTGAGGAGTTCCCTTGACTGTCCTTCGTCTTCATCATCAGACCCCTAATTACAGTCACAACCCATCTAGGTGCAAAGTTCTCATCAATACAAATTAATCAAGCCCAAACACCAGGTAATTGCTGTAAATCTTTAAAGAGTTCCCTCGACTGTCTTTCAGCTCCATCATCAGATCGACTCCACACCTTCATTAAATAGTAGTGCTTTAAAATACTTAATGAAAAAATTAACAAATGCACTTGTCGCCCCTACAATTTTCGAAGGTTTCCCTCGATTTCTCGGGGATCCATCATCAGATCCTGGTTTCCTTATCATGGTACCACCGTTGAGATATCTTCTTTCCAACAAAAAAATAATGATCAAAATCGGTTCATAAATGACGAAGTTATCCCCGAACACACATAAAAAAAAAAAAAAAAAAAAAATATACGGTCGAATTGAGAAACCTCCTCCTTTTTTAAAGTCGGTTAAAAAGGAGTTTTAAATGTTAACCTGGCTTTAACAAGAGTTATAATCTTCTTTTATCTCTACTTAACAATGGTATAAAGATTAGATGTTTTGTTTGTTTGTTTGTAAGGATTTAACAGCAAAATTACTCAACCGATTTTAAAAATTCCTTTACCGGTAGTAATCTACATTATCGCTGAGTAAAATAGGATATATTTTCTTTCAGTGACAATAAGATTTCAGTATGAAAATCCACGCGGGCGAAACCGTAAGCACAGCTAGTACCTAATATAATAAAGCCATAGAAGAGTTTGTTTTTGTTTGAACACACTAATCTCTGGAACTACAAAACAGATTTCAAAAAATCTTTTTGCATTTCATAGCCCAATTCTTGAGGAGAGTTATAGGTTATTTAACATCACGCTACGACCCTTAGAAGCCGAGTAAAATTTAAAAAAATACGTGATGCCGCAGGGTACAGCTAGTAAAAAAAAACAGTCTCATAATCCATGACCATATACCGTCAGGCCTATACTATTATTATTTGTATCTTTATAAATTCTCGACATTTTCTCCATTAGAAAGGAACCCGGTCCTTTGGAGGGCTTGTCTGAGACACAGGTCAAACACACAGAAGCCCCTGTGAGAGTTTTAATCTAAATTGAGTTGGGACCCCAACTGGAGACTCCATGATTGCACTATAGGAATGCAGCCATGGAGAGTTCCCGACAGATGAGAGGAAAAATTACATAAAAATGGTCTATTTGTGTTTTCTGCTATATGGAATGGATTTAAAATTCGGTTGCCGTAATTAGAAACGGCGTCTGCCTCTCAATGCTTTAACATCAAAATGTGTTGGCAGACGGTGACTTGCCATCTCACTACATGGGCCCAAACGCCGCTATTATTATTATTACTACTTCATTTTTAAATTTCCAGGACCGCCTCGTAGCTAACGACTTTATCCAATGCCGCAAAGTGGCCGAACACGTAGTAGAGAAGATAGTGGGTGGTGGCGATGTGAACGGAGCGAGCGCGGGCAGCGGACGCGGGAGCGCTAATGAAGATAGCGGAAACGATGCGCCTGAAGAGCGGGTTGAACTACTGTGCTGTGATCAGGTAAGCGATAGTATACAAATAGTAATATCTGAGACTGCCTCGTTAGTCTAGTGGTACCAAACGCGACTGCTGAGTATGAGGTCTCGGGTTCGATTCCCGGGTCGGGCAAAGTATTATTGAGTTTTTCTGATAGAAAATTCTCAGTAGCCGCCCGGAGTTTGGAATTGTGCCCGTTAGATGGCAATAGGCTCACCACCTATTACATGGGACTTAATAACAGCATTGGTGAAATGTGGGTGTACAATTGTGTACACCTCTGCCTACCCCTTCGGGGAATACAAGCGTGATGCTATATGCTATGTTATATCTGAGGTTCTCGCGATCACTACACACGATTAATCCGGTTAAAAGTTGTTTTATTATAATATACGAATACTTTAAAGTTATACATTTTTGTGAAAAGCAAAATATGGTCGTGCGCAGGATTCGAACCTGCGCGTCCCGAATAAATACTCCAGTAGTCGGATAAAGATCCGGGAGGCGCAGGCTCGAATCCTGCTCACGACCGTAATTTTCGAGTTCACTACGCATGCGTTAATGCATTTGAAAGGTTTATCTGTATTTACAAATACTTTGTATTAGACGCGACAACAAATAATAAGCATTAAAAAACTATATCATTGGTCTGCCTCGTTGGTCTAGTGGTCTCAAGCGCGACTGCTGAACATGAGGTCTTGGATTTGTTTCCCAGGTTGGGCAAACTGTTATCGGTATTTTCTGTTAGAACATTCTCACTAGCAGCCCACAGTTTGGAATTGTGCCCGGTAGATGGCAAAAGGCTCACCACCTATTACATGGGACTTAATAACAGTATTGGTGAAATGTGGGTGTACGACTGTGTGCACCTCTGACTACCCCTTCGGGGAATACAAGCCATTTTATCATATCTACTATAATCGAATTTGTTACACTAGATTTGTATGTAGGGGTGTTTTAAGATTTTGATGGCTAGTCGAATCATATAATAATTTAGAGATACTCATACTAATATTAAAAATGCGAAAGAAACTCTGTTAGTTTGTTCGTTTATTTTTTGCCTATCCACGACTAAACGGCTGAAGAGATCGTAATGAAATTCGGCGAGGAGATAGATTGGACCTTGGAAAAGGACATAGCCTACCTTTTGTCACGCAGACGAAGTCGCCGTCACGAGCTAGAATTATTATATCTATACAAATTGCGGTAATTTTCAATTATATTTTTTTAGGAAATAGACCCTTGACTCTCGCCACGGTTCAGGGAGTGTCGCGGGTTTCGTACACACTTCAACCATCATTTTCAAAAAAACTTTATTTTCAGGTACTCGACCCGAACATGGACCTGAGAACGGTCCGCCATTTCATCTGGAAATCTAACGTGGAGTTCACACTACATTACAGAGTTCTAAAACAATGAAACCTAACCAGCCTTTACAGGAACCAGTTCAGAAAGTATTGCACTTTCCATTGTATGTATAGACTGTGAGTTATGTGGTGTATTGTGTTGAGAAGTTGGTTGGGTAAGTGGGCAGGCACCTTCATTTCTTTTCGTTCAAAAATGTTGTCTTACTATTTGATGATTAAGATATCTTCTCATCGGTTGAAATAACCATATTATAGACATAACAATTAATTTTCTATTGTGCTCCTTGATATTTGATTTAAAGTTATTAGCAAAATTATCTAGACAATTGCCAAACAAGTCTGCGCGCGGCTGAAATTGGAACTAACACGGTGTTGCCTTTTTATGTTTAATTATATAAAATAATTTCTATTATGTTTAAAAAATAGACGCTTCGAAGGCTGGCCAATTTTAATGCACTAATGGGTTATAGTTCTCCTTAAAATGGGGTACTATTTTTTATAATGGCAACGTTTTCTCTGACACAATATTTAGCTATTTCTGTATCACATTTGTAATTCCATTTATAATAATTATATTACTATCGTAGCGGGTTTCTGATGAACTTATGAGAATATTTACTTCTTATTTATTTGTAACGACCGTAGCCGCTGCCGTTCTGTAGTTTCTGCCTACCTCCACAGGAAAAAGCGTGAGTTTATATAAATGTACACCAACTATTTTACTATAGAACTTCATGTTCATGAACGGGCGCCGTCAGTTGGGACTGCTTTAGTAAAAGTTGATGACTTCATCAAATCAATTTTATTATGAGAGAGTGTCGATAGAGTGTTCCCTACACTATAAGTCGGAGCCTCGATCCGATATCATACTCAGAATCGATGCAATATGATTATCGACAATCAAGTTCATTAGTTATAGTGTTTCTTCTATAGTATGCCAAGTATATTAAGGATAAGCAAGTACGGCCGTAGGCAGGAATATATTTTGAGGGGTTACCCTCATCTCACTGAAGGTCTGGAATGGGGGGGGATCACCATAACCTCCCCCCTCACTGGCTACAGCCATGATAGCAAGTTACAATGAACACATACTTTACGACCCATCAATCGTAGCCGGCGTTGTTAACTCAATTTGTCGAAAGATAGATCTTCTGATGCGCCGCGTGTCGTGGTTCCAATTCCGGTATTGAATAAATAAATCAAGTCAAGATAGCCTAGTGGTATGACCGCTGGACTGGCACGTCAGAGCTCGCTCGTTCGAATCCAAGGCACACAACACAGAATTTTCGCAATCATGTGCGTACTATAAATTAGTTATCATTTATTTCACTTAAAACGGTGAAAACATCGTGAGGAAACTAGATCACCTGAGAGATGATTTCGATGATGTGTAAAGCTATGTCAGAGACCTACGGGTGGTTTAAACTCGCACATGATTGCGGGAAGGCAGTGGTGCGTGTCGGGAGTTCGAATCTTCGAATCTGCCCCCTATGACTTGACAGCCTTACTTACTGTATTACGCAATTTCCAAAAATATATTTGGAGTCTATAAAAAAAATGACTTTAAACAGCTGACTATAGTTATTTATAAACTACGTTAATACTTAAAATTATTATTTAAAAAAAAGCTTAAACGTTATACAGCGATCTGCTACATAACTCGATTTAAAAGCTTAATTATATTATATTTATTATCAAAAACAGATAGAATTAACAGTCGTTAATTCTATCTGCCTAGCCATTTCCCAATAACATTGGGGTCGGCTTCCAGTCAAACCGGATGCAGCTTAATACCAGTATTTTACATGGAGTATCCTATCTGACCTACACAACCAAGTTACTGGGTAACACGATATCTCGTGATATGACTGGTCGTCAGACTTTCAGGCCTCTGACTACCCGTAACGGCTGTCATAGATCTTAATTTGACAACCGGGACCGACGGCTCAACGTGCTCTCCGAGGCACGGAAGGGTCTCGGTATGAAATTATGGTCACCCATCCACAGACGGACCGCGGCAAGCGCAGCTTAACCCCGATCGATCGATCTATGCGGCTGTTACTTTAGCCACGAGCCCCTCGCAAAAACGACTGTTAATTAATTACAATAAAATAAACTATAGGGTATGAACACATGTACAAACGCGTATCGAATTCTCGACTTGTGAGAATCATATATCTCTATACAAATAAAGCTGAACTGTTTATAAATAGAGATTAAATAAAATAACCATTAAAAAAATACTTTAAAACCCTATGCTCCCTTACCAGAAAAGTATACTAAACACCAAAAAACTAAAAATTAAATTACAATGTTTCTAGCTGTTTTGGTCATGACTGCACTTCAAAATATTGTATTCAAACACCGAATCTTATTGCGTTATTACTGCCTAAATAAACCAGTGTGTAATATGGGTCAGGTTAGGTTAGGTTAGAACTGCAGCGGCCAGCGAGTGCTAGAAAAACTAATCTTTTTCAGTAGTGTAGGTATTTTTAGTACCTACAAAGAATCTTAAAATTCAAGATATGTCTTTGAAAAAGTATTAACGCATGCTTAGCTCTTTTTCCATTTAATATTGTAATCTTAAAATTTTTTGAATATTATCTTTATATACAGAAAATAAATACACGTGATATATTGCTCCACCCCCCTCCCCCTTGTGATATTACGTGATTTTTGGCAATCCCCTTCCCCCTTTCGAGCCTCACGTGATTAATGGACGGCCCCTAATTGGATAGCAAGATTTACTATTTCTGGCAGTGGGTATATAGTGTTTTTTTTATGTCACATTTGGTGATTACTTAAACATGAGCCTTTACAATATAAAGCTACGCTAAAAATGATGATTGATTTAAATAGAAGGCGTATGCACACGACATAGCGCCCATTCAACGCAACCTTATTGATTAGTGGTGTCCGAATTACATCGAACATTCGCACTCTCTCCCTCGCCTCCCTCCCCTTAACATTTCTATTGACTGACATTAATTATATTTCGCGTCCGTTGTTGAACAAAAATACGTGCCTATTTGGCAAGTTTGCAGATGTGAACATAACCTTATAGTTACAACAAAAATTCGAGATGTAACGTCTAAAATTATAAATAAAATATTCAAAGCATGTATTAGGATAGCTAAATATCATACGTACAGTCACGAGCATAAATATATTACTATGGGCACATCGGCAATTATATCTGACCCAGGAACGAGTTCAATAATATCTGTCTACACGAACCCAGCACAAACATCTGATCGTTTATAGGCATCATATTAAAGTGACAACTTCTCAATGCAAAAATATGTGACGATATTAGTTTCAAAATAATGTGATACCTCTTCGCAACACAAACATCTGATCGTTCATAGGCATCATATTAAAGTGACAACTTCACAAAGCAAAAGTATGTGACGATATTAGTTTCAAAATAATGTGATACCTCTTGGAGTGCAAAAATATGTGCCATTTACTAATTCTGTGTTTCTGTCAGCATTTGCATTGATTCCTCAGTAACGTGCATAAATATATGACGATAAATAGATGGCATAAATATCTGACATAATTCTATCTTCCATTTTATCTTTCATATTATTTTTCAGTTTGTAAAATTATCCCATTGCAATTCAAAATTTATTTTTATTGCAACCAATGTTGACATGTAACATGGCTGGAAAAAAAAAACATAATTGTATTAAACCTTATCATTACGCTTCTTAAAATCGAGTATAGCCGCCATTCGCATCTATTACGCCCTGCAACTTTTCTTGCATCGACGCAACCATATTGAAACACATTTGCGAGCCTCGAAATGAATCCAATATTTCAAAAGCGTGACAACATAGTGAATCAAGGGTTCGACTTTGAGTTAGATCCCATTGTTGAACCGTGAGTCCCCACAGATTCTCTATGGGATTCAAATCTGGGCTTTTTGGAGTGAAATTGATCAGCTTCAACGTATCAGTAGTATAAAACCACTCACGGGTTAGCCGAGAGTTTGAATAGGACTATTGTCCTGCACCACATAGATGGGTGGTATGTTCGCACTGTTGCCAGTGGAATATCCGATAGAATACCTGTATACTCTACGCTATTTAGGCGACTTATTATCTCGCACAATTCACCGGGTCCCGCCGACGACATCCAGCCCCAAAAACCGTAAGTGATACGTCCGGACCTCCTGTATTCTAATATATTTGCTTGATTATATCTTGATTATTTTATCTCCGAGGGGCTCGTAGCTAAGTAACAGCCGCACAGAGCGATCGATCGAGGTTAAGCTGCGCTTGCCGGGGTCGGTCTGTAGATGGGAGACCATCATTTCATGCCTAGGAGAGCACATTAAGCCGTCGGTCCCGGTTTTCAAAATAAGATCTATGACAGCCGTAGTCAAAGGCCTGAAAGTCTGACAACGAGTCATACCACGAGATATCGTGTTACCCTGTTACTAGGTTGTGGAGGTCAGATAGGCGGTCGCTCCATATAATGTCCGATTTGACCCCGGCTAGACAGATATATATATTTATCCTCCATAGTGATACTCGACCGTCACTAGAACAGGTACAAAACTTTTCATCCAAAAAAAAAAACAACTAGAACAATAATTAAATCATAAATTATTACTGCTTCTGTGGTCTAGTGGTGAGAGCGCTAGCTTCTCGATTAGGAGGTCGTGGGTTCGATTCTCGCGGGGAACAATCAAACATTTTAGGCTGATCACTTGATTGTCTGATAAGAAAGATGATCAGTGCTGTCGGAGGGGCACTTAAATAGTCGGTCCTCCGCCTGATCTCTCACCGTTCGTGTCAGTCTGCCGTCCGATTGGATTAAGAGAGTAAAAGAATAGAGAGGATAAATAATACAAGATATAATCAAGCAAATATATTAGAATACAGGAGGTCCGGACGTATCACTTACGGTTTTTGGGGCTGGATGTCGTCGGCGGGACCCGGTGAATTGTGCGAGATAATAAGTCGCCTAAATAGCGTAGAGTATACAGGTATTCTATCGGATATTCCACTGGCAACAGTGCGAACATACCACCCATCTATGTGGTGCAGGACAATAGTCCTATTCAAACTCTCGGCTAACCCGTGAGTGGTTTTATACTACTGATACGTTGAAGCTGATCAATTTCACTCCAAAAAGCCCAGACTTGAATCCCATAGAGAATCTGTGGGGACTCACGGTTCAACAATGGGATCCAACTCAAAGTCGAACCCTTGATTCCCTATGTTGTCACGCTTTTGAAATATTGGATTCATTTCGAGGCTCGCAAATGTGTTTCAATATGGTTGCGTCGATGCAAGAAAGGTTGCAGGGCGTAATAGATGCGAATGGCGGCTATACTCGATTTTAAGACGCGTAATGATAAGGTTTAATACAATTATGTTTTTTTTTCCAGCCATGTTACATGTCAACATTGGTTGCAATAAAAATAAATTTTGAATTGCAATGGGATAATTTTACAAACTGAAAAATAATATGAAAGATAAAATGGAAGATAGAATTATGTCAGATATTTTTGCCATCTATTTATCGTCATATATTTATGCACGTTACTGAGGAATCAATGCAAATGCTGACAGAAACACAGAATTAGTAAATGGCACATATTTTTGCACTCCAAGAGGTATCACATTATTTTGAAACTAATATCGTCACATACTTTTGCTTTGTGAAGTTGTCACTTTAATATGATGCCTATGAACGATCAGATTTTTGTGTTGCGAAGAGGTATCACATTATTTTGAAACTAATATCGTCACATATTTTTGCATTGAGAAGTTGTCACTTTAATATGATGCCTATAAACGATCAGATGTTTGTGCTGGGTTCGTGTAGACAGATATTATTGAACTCGTTCCTGGGTCAGATATAATTGCCGATGTGCCCATAGTAATATATTTATGCTCGTGACTGTACATATTATTTACAGAGACTATAATAGGTACAGTGAGTTAATTAGTTCGTAATAC
Organism: Xylocampa areola; assembly: GCA_935421205.1. Classification (NCBI taxonomy): domain Eukaryota; kingdom Metazoa; phylum Arthropoda; class Insecta; order Lepidoptera; family Noctuidae; genus Xylocampa; species Xylocampa areola. Next base: position 10,342,230 of record OW285223.1, read on the forward strand.
TAATAACTTTGGTTGGTTACATATACTCATTCAGTTTAAATTATAATAAAATGTTCTTGTGTGAATTTGTTTTTTTGCTTTATGTTCTTGCCTAATATATTCGATTTATCAAAATAACGTGTTCCCAAAATACATATAAGTACGTGTTATTTAATTAAAACATACAACAAACAAAAAAAAATTGAATCTAATAATGCTACTCCCAGGGGCCTAATTCTGCTAATTTACCAATGCTTCACTTGAGTGTCGATAGTGTGTCGATGGAATGATTTTAGTTAATTGGTAGTCTGCTAGCTTATTAAGACCACCGGTCTAACTAAAATCATTCCATCGACACACTATCGACACTCAACTGAAGCATTGATAAATTAGCAGAATTAGGCCCCTGTTCACGATCCACCGCCGGCGGTCCCTCGTATAGTATATAATATTATACAGGGTTGAGACACAGTGACGTCACTGAAAGTTATCGTACATGGGTTATACTTCTATAACTAACAATCAATTACGAAAATAAATAATTCAATCATCAATGTAATGAAATAAAAATGTCTGAATGGCTCTTATTTTTAAATTACACGTTTTTATAGCAGAATGTGTATCTTCAAATAAATATCAAGTTATCCTGCCCTACCCTATAACAAATGAAAAATACCAAAACTTTTAAAAGCTATAACTTTTATAAACAATTATATTATTTTACATAATATACATATTCAAAAATACTCGAACTTACTGAACTAAACTGCCATAATATGAAATTATATCAATTACTCTAAAGGTGCTTGAGAACCGCAACTTTGTTAGAAATATATAATTTACTTGGCTATAGCTATCAATTTTACTATATTATATTGTAATAACTAATTGTATAGCATACATCTACATTAGGAAAATATATTTATGTATTGTATGTATGTCTTTTAGACCAGTATGTTTTGATACTTTAAGAAGGCGCTGCTTGCTAAGGTAAACTAAGAAAAATGTATTGAAATCATTAAGTTATAATATTAAATGGAAAAAGAATACGGTCGTGAGTAGGATTCGAACCTGCGCCTCCCGGATAAATGCCCCAGACGCTCTGACCACTAAGCCATCTCGACTTCTGCCCACCACCGCGAATTCTTCATACATATTTTTAACACGTCGTTTGGTGACGTCATTGCTATCTATTCAGTCCCTATACAGGTGACCGAACCGACACGATTTATTTAATGTCATGTTATAAATATGGATGAAGAATTCGCGGTGGTGGGCAGAAGTCGAGATGGCTTAGTGGTCAGAGCGTCTGGGGCATTTATCCGGGAGGCGCAGGTTCGAATCCTGCTCACGATCGCATTCTTTTTCCATTTAATATTATAACTTAAGAGTTCGCTAAGCTTGCGTTAATGCATTTCAAAGATTTATCTTTAATTATATTGTAATCAATTTAGATCCACATCTCACCGAGGGTCAAGATATACTGGTCTTATATTTAATTCCATTATATTTAGACAAATATGATTTGTTTTTTATTATGTAGTATCTTAGCTGATTTGAGTGTTTTTCGGGTTTCATTAGTTTCTACGTCCTATGATAGCCATTTTGACGGCTGACAGGTACAATCAAAAGTATTATTTATTACAATGACACATCACTTATGAACATTTTCATCAATGTTATTGTATTACATGAAATTGATCTTTGTGCCATAGTACTAAAGATTTAATTTCATTGTAGTTTTTAGTTCTCATAAAAACCATCATATGTTGCCGGCTTTAATTGAAATTCAAAGATGTCTGTCCCAAATTATTGTTTTAGTGACTTGACATGACTGTGCTTTTAATTGCCTTTATTTTTATGTAAGCCTTTTTTGTTAGTAGCACAGATACTGACGAAGATGGCTTATAGATTACTCTTGTAAAAATGACTTTGATGTAAAACTTAAATTAATTTCAATGAATATTTCGGTCGGTGCCTTTTATAATATTACATGTTTTTTTTTCTAATGTGGTATTGGGTCTGCTTTTAGTTCCACGATCGACCGCTAGAGGCGCTGACAATCCTATCACTGTGTAATGCCCACGGCCAATGTTCAAAAGTGGGTCCTTGAAACTAAGTAACTAAAAATGTTCTCGTCAAATAGTTATAAGTCACATTCTACTTAATTAAAAGTCGATGACGCGAAAGATAATGTTTGTAGATGCTCTTAGAAGTCTACTGTAAATTGTGACATGCTTGTAATACTATTTGAAATAAAGTTGTTAATTTAAGGTTCTTACTATTTGTTTTAACCTGGTACTATCGCGTACACTCCCGCCTGACCACCACTAATATAATTTTCGCTTGCCCTAAAAAAATAGAAGCGCTCTGTAGCCCCACCAAGGTCACCTTAGATCATCCTTAAAATTCGCAAACACGTGATGCGTCACTAAGCTGCGCAGTGCAGATTGCAACTAATTACGTTCTCGCTTTCCTAATACGCGAACACTTTAAAGGGGTGTGACATGGCACCGGCGCAGGATTTACAGAAAATTTTAAGTGTGCAGGCGGAAAAGGCCACGATAGTACATAAACTACCGCATAACCACCGCAGGGCAAGGGCCTCTTCCCATACAGAGTTGAGAATTGATCACCATGCCAGCTCAGGGTTGACGAGTTCATCTGACTAATGTTGTAGTTTCCTCACGATGTTTTCGTTCACTGAATGCCGTACTAAAAATGATTACTATGAAGGAAGCATACTAGCACAAATGCAAAAGTTTGCACCAACAACCTGTGGCTCAACCACTAGGCCACGATAATACCACCGTATAGGGGCCGTTCAAGTATTACGTAAGCAGATTTTTTGCAATTATTAACCCCCACCTCCCCCTCGTCAGCAAAAGTAAGCAGAGCTCTTACCCCCCTCCCATGATGTGTTCTGGTGTGTCGGTTCTAAGCGAGTAAACGAATGCATTATTTCCGGGAATCATTGAAAATATGTTTCGTTTTCAAGCATAGACAAGTAGGGTTGCCAATTGCCATGTGTTCAAACCAAAATCGATAAAATATTGTAGAAAATTTGTAAAAATTAAAAAAAAGTATACTGCTGACGTAATCACCATCCAGATACCACCGTCCCCCATGTCATCAAAAATAAGCAAAGCAAAGACCCCCCACCCCCCTGTAGTGCTTACGTAACACTTGAATGGCCCCATATTCATGAATTTGTGTAACCTGTAATAGGGTTATTGACGAAATTTCACAAAGGGCCTAAATTTAAAGAATATGGTATAGATTAACTAAAAAAAATATTTTGCAATTTTTTGTGTATCTATTGATTAAATAATAGCTGTTTAAAATTCAAATTTTAAAGGTCGTGCCAAAAGGCGCGATAATGACGATCGCCATTTTGTGACGTCATTACGCAACAGAACTATTGTAAACAAAGGAAACAATTTTGTAAATCATAACATTAGTGCGTAGTATACCAAAACTTCGAAAATTGAACTGAAATACGGATAAAGTGGTTGCAACTGGCTTCCGAAATATCAACAAATTCATCGATTTATTTTGTGTCATGTGTCACAGTGACTGCAAATTGACAATCAATCCTCTGAGTAGTGACGTCACGCAGTCATTGGTGTTTCGAGTCACGTGACACATAGATTAAAAATTATAAATTTGTTTATCGAATTAAATATATTTACGAGTTATTATTATTATTTTCAAAAATACCAAAATTTCTAATAAAATACATTCTATCATTATAGCTAAGTTTCATATTTTATTTCCATCAGTGTCAAATACCCTATTGTTCCAAATAAATATTTTTTATGAATAAAAGAGATACGTATAAAAGTCGACGGAAAATGCAGTATTGTACCACCTAAAACAAGTCTCTCAGGTTTTCAACGAAAACACAAAAACAAAAAATCGTATACACATAAAATGGACGCTCTTTCCAGGGTTCACTCTAATAAAGTGCGTATCCTTGGTTCCCAAACGATACAAAGTATTTATTTCTAAACGGATGTTGTTTCCACAAATGTCAGCTGTTAGGTGGTATCTGGGAGTTTAGGCGGGAAAATGTAAAGTGCACGTTGTCAATTTTATATTGTTTTCCAAAACTTGTGTTTCTCCGAAGTATAATGTGTAATTATGGTGGATAATTAACCATTATGTGTTCATGAAGGTGTGCGAGTGTGGGCAAATTGTATACAATTGAAAATCATGACTTTTTGTGTTCACTCCTAAACTCCATCGAAGACTCAGTAAAATTTCCACCGTTTTACTGGGGCAATAACTGCAATAACTTTTTATACTTGATTAAAACAAGAAGGAAGTAACTGAAGACGAGGCTTTGGCCTTACTTTTATTCAAGAACACTGAAGACGAGGCGGTATGGTCTAAGACCTTAGCCTGCCCGATAAGGGCGAAGGAAAAAAAAAAAAAGGTGGTATCTGTCAAAAGACGAACATAGTGACAGATTGGAGTTTAGGCGGGAAAATGTAAAGTGCATCTTCTCGGTTTTATATTGTTTCCCAAAACGTGTGTTTCTCTGAAGTTTAATGTGTAATTATGGTGGATAATTAACCATTAAGTGTTCATGAAGGTGTGCGAGTGTGGGCAAATTATATAAAATTGAAAATCATGATTTTTTGTGTTCACTCCTAAACTCCATCGAAGACTCAGTAAAATTTCCACCGTTTTACTGGGGCAACCCGCGCAACAACTTATAATACTTCTGAAGGATATAACTGAAGACGAGGCTTTGGCCTTACTTTTATTCAAGAACACTGAAGACGAGGCGGTATGGTCCAAGACCTTAGCCTGCCCGATTAGGGCGAAGGAAAAAAAAAAAAAAAAAAGTGACAGATTGTCAAACTGAAGATAACCTAAAAACGTTATGTCCTCAATGAAAAACTAAAAATATTTACACAAAAATGAGCGGAAGACTCATATTACGGTCTCTATATAGTAGTTTTACGACAAAAGCTCCTGGCAAACACAATTTTCTACCTACAAACAGGATAAATGTCGGTATATTTAGGATTTGTTGCAATGAATTTGGTACCAAAACAGATCCTGAAGTTGTGGAGAAAAAACACTGTAATATAGGAACTATTGGTCATGTAGACCATGGAAAGACTACTCTGACCGCGGCTATCACAAAGGTATTGGCGAAGGATGGGTTGGCGCAGTACGTTTCTTACGATGAGATTGATAGGGCACCAGAGGAAAAAGCCAGAGGTAAGTTGATTTTTTTGTATGTGTAGTATGACAACGTAATACGTACCTATTGTTGTAATAACTTATGGCATAAGTCATTCACGAAAAAAAGGACAAAATAGAGCAAGATCCCAGGGCCCCCCAAACTTACTTATTTTCTGATGGAAAAATGTATATCATATAGTATTGTTAGTGGGGCCTACAGCCAATTCTCAGGTATGAGGTGCTACAGGTACCTACGTAAAAATATTTCTGACTGTACCTACTTAAAGTGTGAGACCAAATTTTTACGAATGTTGTATGGAATATAGTAATAAATTTGTCAATACTACCAGACACCTTCTGTCGACAATAATCATCGCCAAATGCTTTAAAGATGGAAATAACTAAAACATGAAAGTTACATTTTGTCCATCACAAAATAAGTAAGTTCGGGGCTCTGGGATCTTGGAGTATTAGTTGGTTTTTATTAACATACATATTAATTATATTGCTAAATACATACTAAATAATTATATATATTTAAAAATATAAAAACTGTAGGCCACCAGCGCCGGGAACAGGGTCCAAGCCATTGGTGACATTGACAGAGAAACCTCCAGAGAATTTGTGCTGTGTGTTTAATATAATTATTATGGAATATAGAGCCTAAAGGATTTTGATGGGATATTGATGACCTGTTGCTTGACCAGGGCATAACCAGTTCAATAAGTAGAATAAAAAAAAATTACACTCCCCCAATATCACACATTAACACATGCATGAATAAACAAACCAACATTGGCGAAATCATCAACTAACGATGGAGCCATAAACAAAAAAAAAATTATTGAATTGAATAAACAATCTTTTTTCACATCTTCAGGTATAACAATAAACGCAGCCCACATTGGCTACAGCACGAAACTACGTCATTACGCACACACAGACTGTCCGGGCCACGCAGACTACGTACGTAACATGATATCAGGAGCTTCCCAAATGGATGCCGCAGTTCTAGTAGTTGCTGCAAACGACGGACCAATGCCACAGACAAGGGAACATTTGTTATTAGCCAAACAAGTGGGCATACAGTATATATTGGTGTTTATTAATAAGGCTGATTTAGTTGATAATGAGGTAAGTTCATTAAATAAAAGATCTATAAATTAGACTCTAATCACTTGTGATATGAAATGAAATCGAAGCATGCAACTTGAATTACAAGTTTCATAATAAAACTTAATATAACTACAGGTTGCGGCTTCAAAACTGGCATGTACCTACCACTGTGATCTAAGTCATCACAGACATATGGTGAAGGAAAACATCATGAGGAAACCTAGACTTAATAGTCTATAATTGCCAACCCACAGTAAACTAGTGTAGTGATCAATGCTCGTGCCCTCTATATATGAGAAGAATACCTTAACCAGCATTAGGACAAGTATGGGCTGGTCATGTCAACATTTGATATGGAGTAATTTGATTTGTAAAAAATTACTGGAATATTACTGTACAAAATACTAGTAGTTGATATGGTGATTTCTATACAAGTTTAAGGTAAATTGTTCTCAGAATTGCGGACTTGCCAAGTGACAAAATGCGAAAAGCGAAAACAAAATTAGTGAAAGACAAAAACAGTGTTGACTTTTGCAATAAATTGATTTATGAAAATTTACCTAATTAATTATATACACAAACTAAAATTATGTGATCTGAAAGCGTCGCCAAAGTGCCGAAAGACAATCTCGCTCTACCCTGACCAAGGATTAGTATGGCGCTGGTTCTCAGCTGTGCAAAAAAATAGGCTACAATCAAAAGTCCCTCATACATAACTATTATTATACGACCGCGCAGCTACAGTTGTAGTGAAGAGTGTTATTGTGCTAAAATATTTAAATTTGTTAGGAAAATCAACACGACCGCGAGACATTTATGACACCGACTGCTCTCGGCGCTTGAGCGAGCGAGACAGATGTATTGACGAAATGTTAGGGAGTGAGTGATATAGCAGGCTGTTACTGCGCTCTCGCCGGAATTGAGTACAGCGCAGTATACTTGCGTAAAACGTTACCGTGGGAGAGCCATGCTTCGGCACGAATGTGCCGCCCCACCGACTCGACCGGAGTGATACCATGGCCTCACAGAAAACCGGTGTGAAACAAGGCTTGCGTTGTGTTTCGCCGAGTGAGTGAGGGTACCGGAGGCTCAAACCCTTTAAAAGGCGGGCAACGCACTTGCTACTCCTCTGGGGTTGCGGTCTATGGGCGGCGGTAATCGTTTACCATCAGGCGATCTGCTAGGCTGCCACCTATCCCATTAAAAAAAAAGTGCACACTTATAATACGACAACTGTATATGTATTTTTATAACAAAAAATTGAATTAATTCTATAATTATTATTTTTCAGTTATTAGAACTAGTAGAAATCGAAATGAGAGAACTGCTATCAGACTTTGGGTATGATGGAAACACAGTTCCCATCATTTGTGGATCGGCACTAAAGGCGTTGAATGGAGATGAATCAGAATTTGGTAAGTACATTTGAGGAGTAAATTTGGTAAGTACATTTGAGGAGTAAATTTGGTAAGTACATTTGAGGAGTAAATTTGGTAAGTACATTTGAGGAGTAAATTTGGTAAGTACATTTGAGGAGTAAATTTGGTAAGTACATTTGAGGAGTAAATTTGGTAAGTACATTTGAGGAGTAAATTTGGTAAGTACATTTGGGGAGTAAATGCCCACAGTTCAGGTGAAATTTATTAGGTTGGGGCAGTTAAACAAAACTTGATGAATTTTCAACTCTTCATTAAAGAGACTTGTAAAATCTATAGAAATTTTCGAGATCTTCCACCTTATTAGTTGCAATTTTGTAGATGTAAAGTTATATACTGTTGTCGAAACAAAACTGCCTCGTTGGTTTAGTGGTCCGTAGCGCGACTGCTGAGCAGGAGGTCTCGGGTTCGATTCCCGGGTCGGGCAAAGTGTTATTGAGTTTTTCTGTTAGGAAATTCTCAGTAGCAGCCCGGAGTTTGGAAATGTGCCCGGTTGATGGCAATAGGCTCCCTACCTATTACATGGGACTTAATAACAGCATTGGTGAAATGTGGGTGTACAATTGTGTTTACCTCTACCTACCCCTTCGGGGAATACAGGCGTGATGCTATGTTATGTGAAACAAAAATAAGGTCTTGATCAGGATAGGAAACTGCGCCTCCCGGATAAATAGTCCAGGAAATTCCAGGAAAAAGAAATGTATAATTATATTTCTTCCAGGTGCACCATCAATACGCCAGCTCCTATCCACTATGGATGAGTACGTCCCCCCCATAGTCCGGGACCTATCGTCCCCCTTCCTTATGCCGATAGACAACGCCTTCACAGTCCCCGGCAGAGGTACCGTGGTAATAGGCACGATTAAACGAGGAGTTATGAAAAGAAATGCCGAAGCTGATCTATTAGGCTTTGGGTATAATATTAAGACAACAATTTCTGATGTGCAGATATTTAAGAAAAGTGTACCTGAGGTGAGTAATTAATGTGTAAAATAACCCCTCCCTGCACCAGAGCAGGAAGAAGAGGAATACCTCCCTGCACCTTTACCTACCTTCACAGGTTAATACCAGCAACAACTGCCGCTTTGGTGTAGTCGTCGCATGCGCGGCTGCTGACCTAGAGGACTCGATTCCCAGGTCGAGTAAAGTGTTGCTAGGTTTTTTTGTTAGGAAATTCTCAGTAGCAGCCCGGAGTTAAGAAATTAGCGGTGTGATATCCGTAAGCTTCGGAGAGCACGTAAAGCCGTTGGTCCTGCGCCTGATCTATCTCTGGTCGTGTCGAATTGCCGTCCCATCGGACTATGAGAGACTCTCACGACCTCTTCCTTCTATGAGACTGGAGGAGTGAATATGTATTTGCGCATACATTTGTGCACTGCATAATATGCCTAATAATAACCGCACAAATAGGCCGGCCCGACCGAAAATATGTACCATCTAATAACTATCAGATGAACAAATAATATAGCCCAAATTATAAATTACACTTATCTAAATAGTATGCCAAAACCAAAAATATTATGACAAAGTATTATTATGCCAAAAAAAGTTATGTCTAACTCGTTATGCTAAATTAGATAAGGATATAAGATAATTCAATTACAATATCATCCTAACAGGTTTATTAAACGATTATATTGTCATAACATGCTAGGTAATGAAAGGGTTCCAATACAAGTGTTCTAAGTAAAAAGTACCTACACGTTTCAGGCATTAGCCGGTGACAACGTAGGAGTTTTACTTCGCAGCATAAAGATAAAAGCAGTAGAAACTGGCATGCTGCTCACGGCAGCAAAGAGTTGTACTCTAAGCAACCATTACAAGGCAAAGATATACTTCTTGACACGAAGTGAGGGCGGCAGGAAAAAGCCGATATTTTCAAAGTATTCACAGCAAATGTTCAGCGGTACTTGGAATATTGCGTGCAGGATTGATTTAGGTGAGTTTTGTGTGTTAAATACCGACCTAAAATGTACAGATAAGTGCGATATTGTGTGTTGTGCGTTTTTTATCCAAATCGATATACCGGATTACGTTTGGCCGATAACTCGCCTGATGGTAAGCGACGGTGTGGCCGAGTATGGGGCGCGTAGACCAAGAAGAAATCTATTAGATACTTATATGTACTTTTTAAGTGCTACAACTATAAATTACCTGACCTTGTTTGCCGTATTCATAATTCTCGAAAGTTGCATTATTTTATGTCAAGTGCATTAAAAATCTTCCTCTCCTACTTTGCTGTGTCCAAAGAGGTCCACGATTGTTCAAATAGTCTTACCGTTACCACTTAAAATATATTAGGTTATATACCGTGGAATGCAATAAATGTACTTATTGAGTATTGAAGTGGAGAGAGGCGAACCCTCCTCACCTCTACCGCAGGTGTGCCAGGCGGATAATAAATGATCTCCGGCCACCGTGAGTCGTGGACACAGGAGGTTCGCCGCCTGACCAGCGCAAGGCCGGAGACGTCCACGCGGCCACACAGGTGTTTGTGTTGGCTAAAATCCTGGAGTGTCTGTTGACCACAACGGATCATAACATGCCGGCCGGGTTCGCTGTGAATGCTGCTACGAATCCGAAACGTCGGTAGAGGTTAACAGGGTCCTATCGTGTGGTTTTTTGTCGATATAAGTCCGGCACTGCGTCCATGAGGGGTTTTTCATATTAAAACTACTTTAAAAAGGTTCTTTCTAGCCTATGTTAGCCGGAAAAATCCAAGGATTCTAACGATTCTCCATACATCTAAATCGTTACAGGCATTTAGAAGTTATGGTGGAATAAAGAAACTCGCAAACATACATGAACCCTAAAACATAGCACTCTTTTGGGAATTCGTGTAAAAAAGGGTGTAAATAGTACTTCTCTACCTATTTGGGTAGTACAAGCGTGATGTTATGTAATAATTCCAAAGTTTCACCTTTTTCCAGACCCATCAATGCATATGATGATGCCAGGCGACCACGGCGAAGTCTACCTTACACTCCTGGAAGACATGGTAATGACACAAGGTCAACCATTCACGATTAGAGAGAACAATGTTACCGTTGCAACGGGCATTGTCACAGATACATTGGGCTCAATCGAAGTGCCTAAAGGGAAACTGGGAAAAGTAATATTGAAGTATGAAGACTAAGTGTATAGTGTATCATAGTTGTAGATATTGTTAATAAATTATTATGTATATTTATGTCTTTTACAATGTTTTGGGTATTATCTTGGTACCTATATAGAACCTCATTGATTTACGTTAAAGGAAAACATCGTGAGGAAACCTGAACGTGTATGGTCTCATGAGAACTTGATATATTTTGTTCTGAGCTTGCATTTTATTGTTCGGTAAAGATGTAATACTATAACTGTGCATGTATGAAGCTAGGCTTTCTAAACTACCGCGCAGGTATAGTCATATATTTATAAGTATTAACGTGATAAAACATTTTTTGTTAGGAAAATTAAAATAACCGCAAAATATTTATGGCACTGACTGTTCTCGGCCCTAGAATGAGGACCATGCTATTACTGCGTTCGCTAAATCGCGCATGCGCCGCACTAGCGTACAACTTCAAACGTGCACAGTTACAATACAACAATTATACCCATGATTTGAATAAGACCACACCTTTTTCCCTTAGGCTGCGGACGTCTGTAGTAGACAAGAAATATTCCGTGCAACAGGATCACGATTTAATAACTTTGTACCAATATCTATAGGTTTGCGCGATCACTACACATTATAATAAAACAACTTTTCATCGCGTGTATTATTGGTTTTTTGGTTTTCCTGACGTTTCGAACACTTTGCAGCGTTTGTGGTCGCAGAAGGACTTTGTTTTAATAATGTCCTCTTGCGACCACGAACGCTGCAAAGTGTTCGAAACGTCAGGAAAAACAAAAAACCAATAATACACGCGATTAATCCGGTTAAAAATTGTTTTATTATAATCTATGGAATAAATAATTTATTTCTAATATAAACATGGCTCCGAGGGCACGAATACCCACAATCTGTGGCACTTAAATCTTGCTGTGAGAAACTAGCGCCACGATTTTAAAATTTTGTTTCATTATACTTAGAATATCTGCCTTCCAGTAAAGCCATCGCTCTGGGGGCACGAAACATCGAAGTAAGATTAAACACGCTATTTTTATGCGAGAGGTAAAAACAAATAAAACTGCACAAAACATTTTATTCATTATATATTTTTTGTCAGAAGGTAATTAATACAGTGCCAAACAGTAACAAAACATTAGTACGAAAAAATCAAGAATGCATCTAGCATCAACTACTCAATACCCAGATATCATAAACAATATCCTATATGTTTGATAAGAGGACAACATTTAACACTTATATTTTTCACAACATTTGAACAAGACAGTTGGCATAGTACTATTATTTATTTTTTAATAATATATATAAATTGTGAACTAGATCCATAACACCGATACGCCTAATGGATATTTTTTTATTTTTTTCTCTACATTATTATGAAGAGGGTAGTCATGTGCATATGCATAATCATAATTTTTTTTGTTGTTTATTTAATAATGTCAATGAGTCGTGTCAATTTGAATAATTAAATAAATAAAATTCGATTGATCACTTCATAAGTTGAATTCATTCGGTTTTTTACTTTAAAAGGTACTTAATTGTTTTGTAAATAATTTAATTCAATAATTAAATTAAATTGAATTTTCTAATGTCAAGGTCAACATGTACAATAATAATTATTGTTGACCTTGTACATTACCTTGTACATGTTGACCCTGAAAATCAGTTACCAGTACGCATCAATACTATTGATAATGAGTAATCCTAGCGATAGTATTGGTCAATGTGAGTGAATTGACTAACTATAGTATTATTCTATCGATAGAACAAAACGATAGTATCGATACTATTGTTAGTTTTTACTCAATACTATCGATAGTATCGTTTTGTTGTTGACTACTGATAGTTGACTATCGATCGGTAACATTAGTACAAGTATACATTACTTAGCGATGGATCGATAGTATCGATAGTACAAAATGATAGGATCGATAGTACAAAACGATAGTATCGATACTATTGTTAGCTTTTACTCAAATATATCAAAAAAAAAAATACTCAAAGGGATCAATACTATCGACATATCGATAGTATCGTTTTGTTGTTGACTATCGATAGTTGATTATCGATCGGTAACACTAGTACAAGTATACATTACTTAGCGATGGATTTCATTGAAGGCGTCAACTCTCTAATTGCAGTTTCTTAAGAAAAAGCTACCATTTGGCTAAACATACATTGATTTATTCTTCGTATATAATTAAAGCTATTTGAGTTACATTCAAAATGTGCTATTACTATAGGAAAAAGGCAATTTTATAAAATTATTCGTGTCAGAGGTAATCTATGACAAGAAGGCGAGTGAATCGTTACGATTTGAACCTTATGTCAAAGACAATAAAAGTCACATCATACGCTTTCGTGAGATAGAAAGACTACACCTCTTTCTCTGTAACCACGAACACATAACTTTAGAAAGCCATCGCTAAATATTTGAATTAAATATGTGCTTTGATTTTCAAATAATATTAATTCATCATCATTATCCTAATTAAATAAATAAATATTTTGTTTCAACCAGTCAAATTTCTCCCCATTTCATTCAAAACTTTGATTATCGTAAACATTTTTATGTAAAGATATGCTTCGGTCAATATTTCGAAGACACTTCTTACGTACGAACCACCGTACTCAATTCCTTAAGACATTCCATTCCACTCTCAAATACAAGAAAAAAATGCACATAACTACCCACATTATAATAGTGCGCAAGAGCAGATCTTGCGACAAACGCTGCGCCATAAACCTGCCCTAAAATCAGTCTGTAACTTGATCATCATGCCGCGTTAATCTAACATTTAATCACAAAATTACTGTATACACGGTTTCTAACATGAAGAAAGAGGAGACATCTTCAAAATATTTTTTTTATTATTTAAACCATCTATGTAAAATGCTTTAGGTATCGTCAGCATGTGATGTGAGCTAATCTTATTATATCCTTGGTCCAATGCGAGCTAACTTGGCATCTTATGTAATAAAACAGCTTCGTTACAAACTTTTTTTTTTCTTCATGATAAATTAGTATTTTATTACTCGCTATTCGATAATGCGCGTCTCTACTACTCTAGTACAAGAAGCGGCCATTTTACAAAAATAATATTCGCTACCACTCGAAATTTTAGTTTTAAGGTAAAATGTTGAATTGTTTACAAGCTAATACAAAAATGAGCCGATTATAAAATACTTTTTGAGGACATTTATTGTAGTAATAATAGTTGGACATTAACTATACGTATTTACTTTTACGTGGTAACATGACACGAATATTACCATAGGAAAGAAAATCTTCGAGAGTTATACTCTTATTCTTGTTAAATACTTAGTTTTCCTATGACAAATCCTTACAAACTTTAAACATTCTTCAATATTGTGCATTTTCTAAAGACAAAGCTAACATTTGGATAAACATACATTGATTTATACTTCGTATATACTTAAAGCTATTTGAGTTACATTCAAAATGTGCTATTACTATAGGAAACAGGCAATTTTATAAAATTATTCGTTTTAAAATTGGACTGTCTCATATGTATGAAGTTATTTAATTATTTTAACACGGACTTACAAAATATGGATGTAATGTTGCACAGAAAATGTACGAAGCATACTAGTCCCTACAATTTCGCTTGTCAATACGAGAGTACACGCACACAAATTGATCAATCGGCGATAGTACTACCTATCGCAGCGCTCGAAATCACGCACACAGATATAGTCGGCGGCCATTTGCAGGCTTCGCCCATGATTAGGCGAGGTTACGACCATATTTTTTAAGTCCTTGTATTTTAAATACTGTTTCCCATCGTAATTTAAGTAGAATCAGGCGTCTGAGGAGACGTGCATTATCAAAGTATACATTTTAGCACACCACAATACGACTTCCATCGCAATACCGATACCACGGAATTAAGTTTTAATAAGCTCATAAAATTCGATATTCACCACAGACAGTAATATTTTGTATCCATTATATATATTCATTAAGTATCTTAAAAAACACCTTTTTTTTTCATTTAAACGGACAGATCCAGAGTTATACATGAGATAAGGACTAGCGATCATCAATCTATATTCTTTTAAATATTATTATAATAGTGTTTTCGCCTACAAAGCTTTGCTAAAAACAACAAAAATATAACAAGAAACAATGATAATAAAAACAGAATGCAGTTAATAATGGGCATTTTCAACAGTGGCAGTGTTTAGAGAAATGCTAAATAAAAAATTGCATTAAATAGGTATATTGAATATCCCAAGCGATCTCTCGCTTTGGTCTTTGTATATCGGGTTCCGTTCAAAAGCACAATCTTTGATATTACTAAACTTTGTATGGCAAATCATTTGAAATTCAACATTCACTGTATTCGGACTAAATGTAGTGAGATTTCAAACACTGAACAAATAATGACTTAATACAAAATATCCCATTACATTAGTCTTGTTTAACTGAATAAAACACTGTCACTTAAAACTTAAATAATAATAAAATATACTTATTGGTGTCGACAAGTAGTGTTTAGCACATTTACAAACTACACAAATACGTATGCCCTAACAAATCCAAGTGGCGCATCAATTCCAAAGAGAAGAGAGAAAAAAAATATAAATTTTTCCCCGTCCACGAAAAAACCTGCATTTAATACTTGTGTACGCACACCAGTTACCTAAAATATGTAAAAAATTAATTCACCAACACTTATCAACTAGAAAAATATTTTAGAAATTCTCACTTACATTTAAGAGGAACTGGCAAAATAAATCCTGTATTTTTTCCAAGTTTTTTATTTTAATATTTTTTCTTATTACATTATTCAACTGACAATTGAATACAAAAAAACCAGATTTGGTCCTCAAGTATAAAATTCATGATGCCATTCCTATAAATTGGACAGAACTATTCACTGTATGCGTATCGACGAGTAGCAAAAATATTAGTAGACTATGCACACTAAACAATGGCTCAAAATATCAAATCCACTAAATACCCAATAGAAAAAAAAAACAACCGCCTACGTGTTACGGCAAAACCTCGTAGAAGCAATGTTAAAACTTAAGAAACTAGTAGAGTAAGATTAATATGGTGGTTGACCGTAAGTGTCCGCCGGACGACTGGCTCAAACATTTATCACAATAAACTACCTAATAGGACTAACCACCGTTATTGTCCACACTCATTCAACTATAAAATACTATCATTTGCAACTAATATTAAAAAAAGAAACATCCCATATAGCTTCACACCAACGGATCTACGAGTCCAGTATCATAAAGTGATTAAATTTTCCATATTTAATTTTATTAAAGAGTATTTTGTGCACACGATGGTTTTGCGCCCGAGCGCATCGAAGTGGCGGTTTAAATCCATAAAAACTAACCATCACCTAAGAAAGGACTGACACATCGATTATTATGCTAAATAGTTACATTTTCTTCTAAACGAGGATTCTTTATACGGTTATATTTAAAAACATGTAACTATCAGATTCGTACTATAAGCTTTAGGACCGTATCCAACTATATCTATCTTTACCTCTTGGCAAAGGATTACCATACCACCGTCACTACACAACTAGCATCATTTAAAATAGATATAAAACCAACTACTATACACAATTTTGCAGGAATAAGTATCTAAACAGTGAGTGTATGTATTTTCCTACCGAGTTTTTTTCTTAACCGGCTTTTTTCCTATCATTTTTATAAATATTCATCCGTAAATTATTATCAAATTTGATAAAGCTCTAAGATTGATCCACATTCACATAAAATTACTCGGAGACACCGAGACAGAAACATTTATATTATGAGCGTCAAACGTTAAATTTGACCACAACCGAAAAATTTTAACCCATCAAATAAGTATGACATTCCGTCATATAAATGCGACACATAGCAACCGTCGCATATACGTGACACGGTTCAAAATTCGAGGAACATTATGTTAAAACTAAATATAAACTCGGGAATTATTAAGGTAACGACGGAGTCGAGACATAACGTAACCGCGAAGCTATAGAATTAAATATTAAGAGAACCTTTTTCCAGTCTTGCTAATGGCGCGTAACCATGACTACACGTTCCTAAAAAATAAAATATCTAGCTGAATTCTCTAGCGTGATGTGACACACGAATTTGTACATACAGGATTTTAGGAGCAAACCTTCTGTGAGGGGGGAAATTTGAGTACCTTATACTAGAAACACTGGGTAAACTGTAGCTTAGAATATTCGAAACAGCTGAATTTTGATCACAATTTCTTCGCATCAATAACCCTTTCTCATTTAATTACAGCAAGTTTTATAAAAGCACATTACAAAAGAAGCAAGTCTGCTTCAATGGTAATAGTCATTGTATTTTATAGTTTCCCGACTAATGAAGTGTAAACAGATCTTTAAGTAAAACAGTTATATTAGAACATAAGTAGGGGATCGCAGATATGTTTAGGCCACTAATTAGAAACGATTTTCCCAATTATAAAATGACTTGAGCAAGTTTTTTAAACTGTCAACCCATGTGTTTCTAAACCTTTTTCTATAGAACGTCAATATGCAAATTGCCTTCTAAATCATATCATACATTTTGCCATTTAATAAAGACATGTATGGCGCTGAGACGACCAAAATGTAGACAGATCCGTGGCGATCAAATGAGTAAAGCATGAAGTTAGATTAAAAGTGGAGAAAACACAATGAATTGCTATTTTGAAGCCAAAAATTTGACCCTGAAGTTTCGTTTGAAATCCCTTTTTTATCCTTTTTAGAAATAGACAGAGTGCCACAGAAAATCTGTACCTACGATTTTGTAATTTTTACAGTACGTATCATTCTCTACAAACGCATAAAACAGTAAATAGCAATATCAACTACGACCCACTTTTGAAATCCCATTATAATGTGTTTCTGGGTACATCTACTTAAAAAGTCTTCTGTAGTTTGGGTTTTGGAGCTTCCGGGAGCTTTGATGCTTCCCATGTACAAACAATATCTATCCCTTTCAAAATACCCTATTCAGAAAGAGTCGAAATATTCAAGGTCAAATTGTTTGGTGTTCAAGTAGCAATTCGTAGTGTTTTCTCCATTTCTAATCCAACTTCATGGAGTAGAAATCAAAACCCTAGACTTAAGCCATTGGTTTAAAAGGCAATGTGCACGTAAACCAAATACGGTGACGTCATCAACATCGATATACGTATGAAAAATATTTGCGAACATGTCTATCCACTAAAATCTCAATTCATCTAAACATTGACTAATAATAAACAAAACAAAATAATAATAATAATGCTCATGCATTTTTACTATCTACGAATCTAGCGTTTGTAAGGTCTCTTAGGTTTAATGCGTATTTGGCGGGCTTTGGACTGAAGGCAGATGTTTAGAGAAAATTGGCCTGGATTTCGTTTATTGGTAACTCGTATAATGTTGGGACTGTCACATTATCGATCTTTTTGAATGTAATGCAGTTATAGATATTACATTGTACTTTTTTACTAATTTAATAAAAAATTCATACATTTAAAAATGCTTTGGATCGTTATCATATTGTTATTTGACGATATTAAAGTGCCTTCAAATATTTCTGCAGTTTATTTATTTATGTATACAAACATGTTCCATTATCTAGCAATTTTGTCAATAAGCATGACCTTTAAACTCATTTCTAAAGCAAGGCCAATTATTATTAATTCAAGGCCAAATTTATATAAAATCTGTCCTCAAACCAGGCCTAATAGTAAAATACTCAAACTTTTATGTCCAAGTTGTGTATATTACTATATGAAGCAACCCGCTACGTATATTCAATCAATAATTATTTCTTCGAGCATTCTAGCACCGTTTTGTATACTCCACAGATTAAATATACCTAGCGAATCCCAACAGGAAGAGCTGCAGGACGAATTACTGATAAAATTTAGCAATCATTCTTTTTAGAATAATTCTTACTTATCATAAGCGTTATTGTTGGCTTTAAATTAAGTACTGAATAGATTTGGTTTTTATTTTTTTTTCAATTTTTTTCTCATATTAAGGACTAAGTAAGGACATTATTATTTTTTAATTATAATTAGGTTATATCACACAATATTCTTAAAGATATGCTGTTATAAGCGTTGGTCATTGAAATTCAGAAATCATATTTTATATGTTTATAATTTTTTTTTTGTTATAATTAATTAGCGTACAACATTACCCTTAAAGGAGGTTTTAAATAAACGGAAGAGAAAATAAATGTGAAAAAGCGTGTTCGGAAGTTGGTTAAAAAATGCAGTAAGTAGGGAAGCTTACGCTATGAAAATTCCAATATTAAATGGACGGAAGGAAACTTTTTATTGAGCTAAATTAAATTGGGCGTCGTTGGTGTCTGTCGTGTCGTTGGGGCATTGATGTCACAGCCATCAAACATTAAAGCTGATACACATTTTTTTATCTAAAAAGGCGTGTGTTTATTTCAATAATGTATATCATTGTTTGTTTAGCCAAGTAAAAATAAAATATTGAACTGTAGCTAATTTCACACAAATGTAAAATACTGGTATTAAGCTGCTTTTGGTTTAACTGGAAGTCGACCACAACGTGGATGCAAAAATATTAAGCAGGTTCTGTTATCATGATCAAACATATGTTAACCATTCTCCCATGAGAACGGTTAACAGAATAATGAATCTTCACTAGTGAAACGGGAGAATTTAAATATGAAAGACGCCACGTGTCCTAATCGATGCAAAATTCTATTATTAAAATTAAACTTAATTAAATGGGAAATGCAATGATAGAATCCCGTTTACATATTGAGATAACTTTTATTTTTACCATAAATATGAATATTAAGTTCAAAATCTTTAGTTTGAATAACGCATACGTGTCAATTTTTGGTTCTAATTGAATTAAAACAATGCCCCAAACGCAACGACATAATTTTAAAAGAAGCTAGTCGTGGCACTTTAAGGGTTCCCCATTCTTAAGAATATTCTAGAATGTATACTATAGCAAGCAACTCATAGCCTTTTGTATGATTTTCTATATAAATAATATGTAAATAAATTCATCTTTGTCCAATGGAAACTTAAATAAATATAAAGTGTCGGCTACAGTGAATATGCGAGGCGAAGCGATATGAATGCGACTTTTCATATTTTAAGGCGATATTGCACTAAATGTAAATAAATTATATAATTTTCGCTCAAATCTCGCTTCAACGAATAGCGAATTAAGCTCAGTCTAGTCTTTTTACTTGAAGCAGCAAGACTGTCGTATATTTGGCGATTACTTCATTAAGCTGCCCCTCTAATTTTACTAAGATTAATAATATTAAATTTCATTTATAACGAAGCCCATTTAATTTATATTTTATTATATTATTTTCTAGCGCCGCATATTATAGCATCGCATTTCAGTGTAGCCAAGACCTAAGGAATTCATCTAACAAACAATAAACTTTTTAAACAGTAATGACACTTAGTACCTTCACTTTGCGCACGTAAACAGAAAAAATATAGAAACTTTTCTACTTTGCAAGACAGTGATTTGAGGTAAATAGTTACTATATGGCAACATCGGAAAACAGTGAAGTAAAAAATCTTTTTTCTCAGTAATAAATACATAGTTAGCTTTCGATAGGACGTGAAATAATTATCTATCTACTAATTCGCTAAAAAACTAAACATGTTTTTTAAATATTGTGCTAAATATTTTTCTTTAAGAACAAGTATATCTTTGACTACATGCTATAAACGCTAAGTGCGAATTGATTGTACTAATATCCGTTTAATATATCAATTATTGGAAGCATATATGCTTGGGGTCGGTTGGGTTATCACGGAAAATACAGTCTAAAAATAGTCACTTGGTTAAAGCAAAAACATTATTTTTGAAAACAGCTTAGGCAAAAAATGAGTTCGATTCACAACTGTACGTCACATTCAAAATCATAATAATAAACTACTTCCAAAGTACTCAGTACCTACATTTTCGGAGTATTTTTCTTATAATTTTAATCTTTATTTTCAACCAACCCCACCGCGTTACGATCAGCACTACCAGTGCATTCAAAAAAATAAATAAAGCTTATTGCACACGGAAATGCATCACAAGTAAGGTATAACTAAAAAAAACTATGAAAAAATCAACGGTTTCTCAAACAACTTATCGAATGCTTGTACAACACTGCTTAGGACTTAAAATGCATGCACATTTATATAGAAAGGCACTACAATCAACGAATACTAATAAAAAATCTATAGCCATTTCGTAATTGATTAAATAAATCTTTATTGTAACTACCGGTTTCTGTTATAAGCGAAGATATATTTTGGTGGATAACAAACCCTACTGATTTCATCATCAACTCATATAATTATGAGTATATTTAGCAAAACATACATTTGAAGCAGAAACCGGCATTACTATATTTTAAACAAATAATAATAATGTGAAAAATAATAATTAAATAACTAATATTTGTTCTTACATACTAACAAACTAAAGATGGAAGATTTCATTTAACCCTATCATTTTGGTTACGACCTGCTTACGCAGTTTGTGCACTGTACGAAAAATTACTGTTATTATTCGAAATCCCCGTAACGAACGGGATTCATAGTTAAATCCATAGTGATTCTGAGCATCCATGCAAAAAATTACTAATGAAAATGTATAAAACTAATATTATTGTATAAGGAATCGACTAACTCAGCGAGTCAATTCATTTTGGCCGAACATTAACTACAAACACCGGTGCGTATATTTCATTCATAATAACTTTTTTGCACCGTAGCAGTGAGTCGAGGGTTAAATTGCTACGGTACAAATTAAAATTTACAAAGAATTGACGAAAATAGCCGACCCGTTTTATGAAGCATTTCAACCTTACTCAAGCAGGGCGCAAACACCAATCATCGGCTACCAAAAAAAAATGTATACCCTTTACAATGTTAAGCAATTATTTAAATACCAAGCTGTAATGAGCATACATTTTATTTGATTGTAAACCGATATCGATGTTCCACCCCAAAAATCGATTCAGTACGTCCCATCATCCGAATAAGCACTATTATCAACTATACAAATTCATTAGAATTTAAATTCATTGTTTTTTCTTTTTTTCTCAATTAAATAAATAAAAAGTGGTACACTTATACGCTAATAGTTCATAACTTCATTTCATATACTTTTTGTTATTAGCACAAACGTGATATATTAAAATAGTGTCAACTAGTAATAACGTAGAAACATCACATTTTGAAAGGGTTCTTTTGAAATCGGTGTGAGCGAACTACTACAAACATTTCTTACAAATCATTCATAAAAATACTTTGTTTTAATGAGTGACTAGAAACTGCTTTAAGTGTATTGTAAAGATTGGAAATTTAATAACGAAACCTAAGAAGGTTTCACGTGAAACACATTCATTTTTAAACAGATTTCCAATCGAAATTTAAAATAAATACTATATTATTTGATTCATCAACGATTCCTCACATGCGCTCTACACCTATACTAATGCATCTAAAACATTTAATTCAAAAAGCGATCTACCTTTTCTAACCTCAAAATCGTCAACCTTTCTTTTGGAAAACACATTTTCTTAACTGACATCAACTGGGACTTTGACCCTTCGCTCACACCGAATATTTTGGCAAGTTACACCACAACGGCCAATAATACGTCCCTTTATAATACTTTTAACATTAATCAGCCAAGCACGACGAATAAATAACGCAAATCTGATACTGGCAATACCTAACCTACACACAGAGTAATCATTATGTAGTTAATTCATACTCATATAATAATCGTGGTCTCTATTATACCTATTTTAGTCTTTGTCTGAGTGCACTTTTTACAATTGTGTACGCTTTTTAATACATTTGAGGCATATTTTTGAAGATTTCACTTAACCGACACAGTGAGAGAGTATAGATACCAAATACATTATTTAAGAAATTTTCAGCTTCTATGAAAGTAGAAAACGATTGTGTAGAGATAGATAAAACCTAACAGAGACGTAAAACCTTAAGTTTAAGGAAACTTGTACAATCTAAATCTATCGAAAAATTATACCGCAATATATTAATAAAGCGTACATAAATGCATTATTAGTTCAATCATAAAAAGTGCCACTCTGTAATTCCTACAATATTTGTTTGTTGATATGATATTATTATGATTGCAACCATCCCTTGCAAGCAACGCCATTTAATTAACAAATTAAAGTATGAAATATAGTCTTATATTGTAAGAGACACTTGATTAAAACTGTGTATATGGCAAGAGAAAATTGGTCTAAACATTTCCTAGCTTAACAGTAGGATAAGCTCGTAATTCGATAACAGATCCAAATTCTATTACTAGCAGAAATATGATTACGAAGCACACTGATATCATGAAATCTACAACACCGATATATTTTAAAACTTCATCTATTATAATACTTATATATCAATATATTAACAGCAGAATTGTATTAATAGTAACATTGAAAACGATCATTTTGTTCTATATTTCATACTTTAATTACGTTGGGCGTTTAGGTAATAATTTCATTTTTCTTTGTATACCATCCACGATAAAATGCTATTTGAGGCTTCATTGGCTAAAGAGCGCTGCGTTAAAAAGAATTGAATTTAACCTTATAACGAACGACATAGAAAACAAATTCGCTTATAGTTCTTGCATGCCTGCATAATAGTTGAGTGAAACATGGTAAAAGTTGAGCGTGATAAAAGAAAAAATGAGTGTAGTATAAGAAAATTGTTGAGCGAGTTTAATATCTCAGTAAAAGATACTGCATTAGAAAAGTGTTAAAATAAACTATAATTAAGTCTAACCGTTGAAAGATTTCTATGTCGAACTGAGCGTAGCATAATTTCAACAAGATAATGCTCAATTAATACATGTTTTGCTCAACTATCAATTTTTGCTTTAAAACCGTGTATGCATTACAAATCCATAATATAATGCCAAAACTATAGATGTATTTATCAACAATGTAATCAATGTCATGCTCAACTTTTCCCGTTAAATGTTTTAAGCGTAATGTTATCATGGCAGTTTCGAGTTGAGGTAAAACCAGGGGTCAATTGAAACTTTTAGTTTTCATTCGTAATTTGTTATGAGTTGAGTAAATACATCTGTACTTTTATCACGATTTTAGAGCATACATACAGGCTTGTTACATGAAAGGTTTTTATCACACCTTGGACGAAAATTCAGTGTATTATATTGAACCTTATTTGCAATTTTAGAGACAGAAAAATATACGTTCTATTTAAGATATTACTAAACTGATTTAAAAATTAGCTGCGTAATATCTCGTCTCTTTCTAGCACAGAAGTTCTTAGTTACCTCAATTTTTTTATTTAAAAATGCTGTTTCTAAAAAGGCCTCTATTAAGGAAGATTTTTTTCAGACGCGTCAAGCAATCAATCGATTCAATCATCTAACCGTTTGGTTCTCAACAGCTTCGTACATAAAGCGATTTTTTAGCACTAGAAGTAACTACATTGGCGAATTTCATTGCATATTTCCACGATCAATCAATTCATTACTTTTACTCAGAAGGCGGTCTGGACTACCTCTATACAGATCAATAATATGTTATGCTAAGATTTTACTCACGTGAAGTAATCTTCTCCAACTTATCCAGGATTAATTGTATTATGAATTTTCTTGACTACTTCTCAACAAATCAGTTTACTAATAAGGCGAATTTGTCGTCTTCGAATCATTTATTTATTGCGTCAGTTTTCGCAACCAATCAATCGAGAATTGTATTCCTCGCGCAAATGCATATTTTAAGTTATTCATTTACATAGCTAGAGACGGGAGACGGGTGCGTAAAGACTAAAATTCAAGAGCATTCAAGAATATCTCCATTCTTTTGTATAATAGAAAGATTTTAATATCTGAGTTTGGTCACTGTCTGAATCACTCGTAGATAGATAACTGTATTCATATCACGAAATACAACATAAAATATAATCCCGTCAATTAACCCAAATGGGAAAATACTCGTGTTTACCCAAATGGCAAAATTATCATGTTTACCCAAATGGGAAAATCTTCGAATTCAACCAAATGGGAAAAAAAACGAATTTACCCCAATGGGAAAATACTTGAATTTAATAGCTTTTTGTTAAATTGCCGTATAGAATCCCATCTCTACTCACAAGTCATAACGCGAACTTAATTTTTAATACAGATCATTTACATAACACAAATTCAATAAATTATGTCAAGTTCCACAATTACTCCATCTGTTACACATTGTGTTTCACCCACGATCAATATGGAATATAATTATGGTTTATATTGTATACAATTGTATTTGAGATTCAAATAAGGTTCAATACACACGAAAATCACAACAAAATAGGCCTTAAATACTTAATTAATAGGTCCAGTAGCCAGATAATGATAGGGATGTCGGTTATGCATGAACCTAGTGTCGTACCTCTGATTCTTTTGGTAGAAATCACTCCGTTGGTTCACTTTCCTATAGTTCTGTGTGCGCCGTTGCGTATTCTTGTCGAGTTTTTCAGTCTGTTTTGGTGCGGGTTTTGAAGCTTCGTTTTTGGTTTCGGGCTTCGTTGGTTGCGTTTCGGCGGGAGGTTTTTCCTGGGACCAAACATTTTAGTTAGGTGTTAAAATTATTTAGAATTCGGAACATTTCGAAAAAAATCAACTATAATCAATACTACTTAGGGGCGCTTTTGATTAAACCGATATTGGTTTATTTATTAAAATTTGCCTATCGTTAATTAATAAAAAAATGCATTTTTACAAAATTTTCTGATTATTTTAAACATTATATTTTTATTGCTGGCTGTTTCAACTAACGTCCAAGTACGGATTATCTAAAAACACCATTTATGTGACCCAAGTTAAAACGAATTTCTGTTGAACACAGTTAATTGAGTAATTATATTAGTCGAATGTTAAATTATGAAGAAATCGTGAGGATACGGGTACCTATATAAAGATAATCATGTTTTTTTTAATACCCGCAATGAGATGTAATAATATTGTATGGTAATATTAGGAAGACTATTTGTTTATTAAACACTTATTAATTCTAAAATATCACTATTTAGCCTCGTAACGCGTAAAAATTGCAGGATTTTTTAGACTACAATGTGACCTTATGTTCACTGACCATCTAATATGCATATTGCACCTACCACATTTTCTCTCTGCGACACCCTAAGGTTGACTGGTATAAAATGCCTACGGCATTAAGTAACTGCCTCGTTGGTCTAGTGGTCGCAAGCGCGACTGCTAAGCATGAGGTCTCGGGTTCGATTCCCGGGTCGGGCAAATTGTTATTGAGTTTTTCTGTTAGAAAATTCTCAGTAGCAGCCCGGAGTTTGGAAATGTGCCCGGTAGATGGCAACAGGCTCACCACCTGGGACTTAATAACAGCATTGGTGAAATGTGGGTGTACAACTGTGTACATCTCTGCCTACCCCTTCGGGGAATACAGGCGTGATGCTATGTATGTATGTATTAAGTCCGCCTTTGTACAAATTTTGTTTTGTGCATAAAGTATTAAATAAATAAATATGGTAAATAGGTCTCATACCTCTGTAGCTTCAGTAGCTGTCGTAGCAGCGGCTTGTGCGTTGGCGCTGTTCGCGTTTTCAGGCGCATTTGGAGATTTAGCTGCCGGAGTCGCCGGAGATACAGGGGAAGCGGTATCCACCTAGAATTAAAAGAATAACGGAATGAATAATTAATTTGTTGCGGGACACATTCATAAATCGACGAAAGGGGTTCTCAATTCGATGCAATTTCAATATATATATATTTTTTTTATGACTCATCTGTCTTTACAGAGTGATCCGATTTTGTGTACCATGAATATTCCCTGACTCTACATATCACCAGCACTATGTCAGCGAGATCAGCGGGCGTACTATTACAGTCAGCAGGCGCTAACGCTACAGTTAGCGTTAGATCGCGCCACATTGTATGGCGAGCGTTAGTAATACAATACCACAGCTAGCGTATCTTAATACAATAACTTACCAGCACTATGTCAGCTGGCGTACTATTACAGTGAGCGGGGGCTAACGCTACAGTTAGCGTTAGATCGCGCCACATTGTATGGCGAGCGTTAGTAATACAATACCACAGCTAGCGTATCTTAATACAATAACTTACCAGCACTATGTCAGCTGGCGTACTATTACAGTGAGCGGGGGCTAACGCTACAGTTAGCGTTAGATCGTACCACATTGTATAGTTAGCGTCAGTAATACAATACCACAGCTAGCGTATCTTAATACAATAACTTACCAGCACTATGTTAGCGGGCGTACTATTACAGTGAGCGGGGGCTAACGCTACAGTTAGCGTTAGATCGCACCACATTGTATAGCGAGCGTCAGTAATATAATACCATAGCAGCGTATCTTAATACAATAAATTACCAGCACTATGTCAGCGGGCGTACTACTACAGTGAGCGGGCGCTAACGCTACAGTTAGCGTTGGATCGCGCCACATTGTATAGCGAGCGTCAGTAATATAATACCATAGCTGCGTATCTTAATACAATAACTTACCAGCACTATGTCAGCGGGCGTACTATTACAGTGAGCGGGCGCTAACGCTACAGTTAGCGTTAGATCGCACCACATTGCACATCGAGCTCTACGAGCACATATGCTTAGTTGTTTCACTGCTTCTGCTAGTTGGAGGATTGCTGTTGAAGAAAATTATATGTAAGAATTGTTAAAAGTATTTATGTGAAATTTGTGCACAAGTTATGCTTTTCAATTAAGTATAATATTTATAAAGTAGGCACTAAAATTTAAAACAAGGTTAAAAAGTACCCAGCCGTTTGATCTTTAGTTTCCTATATTTCCATTAAATAATATTATTAAGTAGTTAGTCTATTTTAAATAAGTACATATAATTTAAAATTTCTTTCATTATTTTTAGAGAGACGCCTACTAAGTTCAGTTTAATATCTGTAAATAACAAGCTTATTTTGTATGAAATTTTCACTAAAACCTTTTATTTTAAGTTAACCATAATCATTACCTAATTAATTTTATGGCAATTTTTTAACAATTGAGTGAGGATTGGCATTCGTTATTTAAAACTACCAGGTGGTGCACGGTGGTGTAGACTCCTCAAAGATACAATCAAACTCTATAACAGAATTCATCAAAATAGGTTCAGCGGTTTCGGCGTTGAAACTTAACAAACAGACAGATAAAAGAAACAATCTAATTGACTCATTATTAAAGATATACTTACGATCCGGGCGAGGTGGTCTATGAGCTTGATGTGGTGCTAGTTCCCGTCTCCTAGCCGCTTGTACTGCACCTACTGCGCTTCGCCACGCTAACATCGCGCTCTCCACTTCACTGTGGGGGGCACTGTAACAATATACAATAATAACATAACTGTCCAAGAGCAAGGGCCTCTTCTTATACAGAGAAGGCACGAGCATTGATCACCACACTCAATGCGGGTTGGCGATTTCAGACTATGCAGGTTTCCTTACAATGTTTTCCTACACCGTATGTCTGTGATGTCTTAGATTAACTAAAAAAGTATAATGACATTGAAAATGTCACATTGGTACATGCCAAATTTGAACCTGTGGCCCAAGAGGCGGACCCGTAACCATTAGGCCATCACGACTCTCCTAACCTCACCCACCCTCGTATATTAATATAAAACATAGCATTACAACTGTATCCCCTGAAAGATTAGGCAGAGATATCTTCTTATCGTGTGGTTGATGAACAACCAAGTATCTGCCTGGCCTTTTCCCAATTACATTGGGGTCGGCTTCCAGTCAAACCGGATGCAGCTTAATACCAGTATTTTACATGGAGCGATTGTCTATCTGACCTCCACAACCCAGTTCCTGGGTAACACGATATCTCGTGGTATGACTGGTTGTCAGACTTTCAGGCCTCTGACTACCCGTAAAGAGTTGTTTGTATACATGGATACATTAAGGTCCTAAAGTAAGTTACATATAGTGTTTGACACTGATTTATTGGCAATGTTATGTTTAGGTTACTTGATATAAGATTGTATAGTGTAAGATTTACGCTTTACGATAAAATGAAATAATTCTTATACAAACAATTTGTTTTTTATTTTTATACTTCGGCTTCGGTTTGGCTAGTTACAAAAGCATGTTTTTTAAACTATTACTCATTTTTGCTTTTAAGCCCTGAAATCCTTAATCCTTAAGACCCTGATCAGGATAAACGGACAAATTTATTAAATTATTCTATTGTCATTGGTCCTTGATAAGTGTGCGAAGTTTCAATTCAATCCGACGTTTCAAAGTGGGTGAAAATAACGTCCAAAGATTCTTTTACATAGATACATACCAAAGCTAATAAAAGCGTGTTATTAAACCTCTAATGGTAATTGTGTTCTGTATGATATATAAATAAACAAATAAAGCTTTAGTTGCTTTGATTTTATATCTAAGCCACTTACATCTCAGCCAAGTTGTTAACATCTTCCTTCCACGAGGCAGGCTCGAAGGTCGCGGGATCAACTCCCTCCTTCTCCTTATCTGTTACATCCTGTCCTCGCTTCAGTACTGTAATCTTATTCTCTTCTGGTTTGTTCGGCTTCTTGTTTTGAGCTACGCAGACGCTTGCTCTGAGAGTTTCCATCTTGCCCATTAGAGTTAATACCTGTGGACAAATAAAACTGTTATTTCGGCCGATTTTTATAAGTATATTGTAGTCCTTTTTTGCCTAAATAAACATACTAATAATAATAACAAAAATGTTTTATTGACATAAAATAAGGTGTTACATTTTAATTGAAGCCCTGAAGTCCTGTGTTACAGGAGTCGGTGTCTTCACCCGTTTTTGGAACAATAACAATATATGCAAACTATATGCATATACTTAAGACCAAGAAAGACCATACTGCTAATAATTACCTGTTTTTCCAACTTTGTTTGACTTGTGTACAATATTGTTATGACACTTCTACGTAGAGAAGAAACCAGAAGCGCATAAATCGAACGAAGATTTAAAACGGGGTTCGACAAGTGTCCTTGGGGTCACCCTCCTCTAAGGTCAGCGAACTCCGGTGTTAAAGTTTTTTTTCTCTATATTTATAGTAGCGCTTTGACAAGATTTCATATAGGTCAAAAGTTAAAAATCTGTACCGTGGCGTGATTCTTATGATATTGTATATTGACTTTACTTTTACCAATATCTGTCAATAAAATATTTACACCAGAGTTCATTGACCTCAGAGGAGGGTGACCAAGGGACACTCGTCGCACCCTGTTTTAAATCTTCTTTTGGTTTATACATTCCTGGTACTTGTGACATTTTTGTTGCATAATTAAATCCAAAATACATTATATAGTGACAAATTTTTATAACAGCTCTGCTAAGGTAAGCTAGAGCCTCGGTAAGCTAAAGGTGGCTTCAGTACGTTACTTATTTATAATATACGTAGAAACTGTGCTGCTAATAACATACTTTTTAACTTTTGACTATATTAAATTTTGTCAAAGTGCTACTATAAATATAGAGAAAAAAAGACTTAACACCGGTTCATTGACCTTAGAGGAGGGTGACCCCAAGGACACTTGTCGAACCCTGTTTTAAATATTCGTTCGCTTTATGCGCTCCTGGTACTTGCGACATTTTTATTGCTTATTATATTTTTGTTTTATTAATTCTAGAATGGTTTGCGTGATAATTATGAATGAATGGGTGTACAGCTTACTACGACAATTGTGCATGAACGGGTGTACGACCCATTCATTCATTTTGCATGCATGTATTCTCATCTCTTTTTCACTTTTTTGTGGTAAAAATTACTGCTGTTGTAGGTAATAACGAACCTAATCTTACCACTTACACTCAGGAAAATACTCTTCAAACACTTTTCTTTTTATTTTTGAACCTACCTTAGTATGTTCCCTGAGCATATCAACTGTGAGTCTATCGACCCTAGTTGGGCAAGGCGGCAGTCGCGGCACGGGAATAGAGTTGGACGAAGACACAGCCCTGCCAGGGTAAGCAAGAGCTAGCCTAGCTTCCGTACGTTTTCGTTCACGTTCCAACTGACGCCACTGTTCGTAGCAGGCGTCTAGACGGGCATGAAGTATACCGGAGGAGGTAGCCGCGGATCTGCTGAGGACAAGCGACAAAATTTGTTCTAAAGACAGTTGTCGTATTATAACTGTGCAATTCTAAAGTTACAATAAAAACGGCAGAGCGCATTCGCGATCTGGCGAGAGCGCGTAATAGCGTGCTATATCACTCACTCCTTTACATGATGTCAATACATCTGTCTCGCTCGCCCAAGCGCCGAGAACAGTCGGTGTCTTAAACGTTTCGCGGTCGTGTTGATTTTCGCAACAAATTTAATTTTTTAGAACGGTAAGTCTTTCCAATACAACTATACCTGCGCCGCCGTTTGGAATGACAACTTCAGACATGTATAGTTATATTACTACATTTGTACATTCTTCAATTAAATGAGTATGAGTTATGAGCATGAATGTAGACGGCAACACGAGTACAGGAAGACCAAAGAAACGCATGCATGGATTGTATGAAAGATGATATGGCTAGAAAAGGAGTAACTACCGATATGACAGCTGACAGAGATGTATGGAAGAAAAAGACATGCTGCGCCGATCCCAATTAAATTTTGATAAGGGCAGAGGGATGATGATGATGATGGAATTCTTCAATTAAATTCAAATGAAAACGTAGTCAAAAGTGAATTAAAAACAAAATTATGTGAGTAATACGTCCAAATCGTTTAAATCGTGTTTCAACGGGTGTTAAGTTCGTAAGAGAAGGTGGACGTGTGGTTATGTAAAACTAGCTGGTGCCTGCGACTTCGTCTGCGTGACTAAAGGTAGCCTAAGTCCTTCCCCAAGATACAATCTATCTCTTTGCCAAATTTCATTACGATCCTTTCAGCCGTTTAGTCGTGACAAGGTAACAAACAAACAGAGTTTAATTCGCATTTACAATATTAGTATGGATAAATTATTACCATCCTCAACATGTTACTGGTTTATTATATTTTTGAAGATTTAACCCATGTTTAATAAAGACCAAAGATTAACTGGTCACACAAATTTTAATTTCGCTGATTATCAAAAGTTAAGTGATCAATGCTAGTTTCTTCTCTGAATTTGAAAAGAGAGCTATACACCAAAAATACAGAAGTTAAAATATTAAAAATAATATAAGAATAATTACCTCATATTCCTCATTGCGTAGAATGGTGCCAAAAGAGGTAGATCTAACATTGGTGATGGCAACACTGGCGGTGGGACTGGTGGACTAGGACCCAATAATGCGCCCAGACCTGAAAATATTGGAAACAGTTTAAATATGGCAACCCAAAGCATACTGTTATAGCTTTAAGTTTCATCATTCAAGCCAGCTTATTTATTTAGAAGGTCACTTACCGAGATTAAAAGGGTTATTCTCATGCAAAAACGAGACATCGACGTTCAATTGGCTAGGAGGTGGTCGATTCCGCATCAACAAACTCATCTGGCGCGCCAACTCCTGATTCTGTCTCATTAAAGCTGCCTGCTGCATATTTTCACGGCCCAGATTCTCGAAATTTGACCTATCATTCCCTTGGAAATTATCACGCGGCATCATTGGATTCATATCACGTCTCTGCATCAAATCGTTCTGGTTATACCCATTCGATCGATTATAATTCATCGAATTAGCGGCCGAAACGGGCGTCGTTTGGTTCGAAAAATCGAAATTCTGGCTCATTTGACTTCGATCGTTCATCTGCGTCATCATATCGTAGAAGTTGTTCTCACCATAGTTTCTGTTCGGAGGCATCTGCTGAAAGTTTCTATTGCAGAACATTTTGTTCCTCTCCTCTTGTCGAAAATCTTCGTTCGAGAAATGGCCATTTAAATCCATCGGCATCCTCAAATCTACATTATTAATACCGTTTTCTTCACGATTCCTATCAGAAGACATGTTTAGTTGACTCAAATATGATAATATTTCTGCCTCCTGATTCTGATCCTTTATGAAATTCTCGTATTTGTTGGGAAACCTCTGTGTATTATTGAACGGAGCCTCGAAGTTTGAATTGTAGTTCATGTCAAGATTCAAACTGTTGGGTCTGTTGAAGTTGTTCACTGAGAACATATTTGCTTCAGGTAGTGAATTTCTTTGGTTAGGTTCGAAGAAATTGTAATTGAACTTTTCATCGTATTTATTGGGTGTTGAGAATTGCGCGCCGCCGATTTCTTGGGCAGCCAATCGGAGTAGATTCAGCTGCTCTGGGGTCACTGTATCGGTGGACGTGTCTGGCACGGGTTCGATCCCGAGTAATGCGTTAACATCATTGTCATAATTGACAAAACCGTTGGTGTTACCGAACCCGTTTTGCATGTTGAAATTGAACCCATTTTGGTCATTTTGGTTGTAGTTGAATAGTGGGTTGTTCTGATACGAGTTATAAGGCGATGGTATGAATGAGTTCCCTGCATCGTTCTTAATATACTGGCTGTTCGGTTGTATACTGTTTAGAGTTTTTTCCGGTGGTTGTAAAGAGCTGAAATGGTAAAATATATTTTCAAAAATTACTGTAAAGGTTTAGCATAGAATATTATAGATCTTCTTTACCTACGCAAAGGATGCAACAAGTATAAAATATATCATGTCTAGGAAAAATTACTTGACTTGGCAAAATGATTACAAAACTGTAATAGGCATTACTGTAATAGGCAATTAGGCTTAATTTTTATTTGAATATTCAAAGCTTCGTATTTAGAATGTATAAGATCGAATAACGATCCATTTTTCAAATCGTTTTTCAAAGGTCACCATAAATTGCTGTTTGTTTTGTCACCCCTACAAATGTTATGCAAAATTATTACTATTAATAATGATTATTTTCTACATACATAAGTTACTAAATAAGCGAAAGAGCAACAGTTCACAGAATAAAAACAAAGGATAGTGTAAAAGTCCCTTGAACGGCCTGCCCTAATTTATACGTACCTACCGCAGGATTTGGACGTTTCATGCAAGCAATTTTTGTCTTAGTGGGGGCACCCACCAATACTACCTACTGACGTTTATGAGCTTGTAACTAAGTAACAGCCGCACTGATTGATCGATCGAGGTTAAGCAGCGATTGCCCAGATCGGTCTGTAGATAGATAAGTGACCATCATTACACATCAAGACCCCTCTGTGCCTCGGAGAACACTTTAAATCAGTGCCGGTTGTCAAATGAAGTTCTTTGACAGCCGACACGGGTAGTCTGAAAGTCTGGCAGCCAATCTTAGCACGAGTTATCGTATAACCTGGTTGTAGAGATCAGATAGGCAGTCAGTCCATGTAAAATACTGGTATTAAGCTGTATCCCGTTAGACTGGAAGGCGACCACAACGTAGTTGCGAAGAGGCTATGCAGATTGACTGACGTATGAGTGATGAAGAGTCTCTCTTTCAGAATTGTGGTTCAGAAGTCACAATTGCTTTTTTTAAGTGTTTACCAGGGATGTTCAGCGAATCTTATTTTTGTCATTATTTTGGACTGTTGCCTCTAGATAATGGGAGATATATAGGATAGATAAATATCAATAATCACAGGGCATTAGGTCACTAGGCCAATGTAATTTTATTGCATTAAACTTCTTTTAGATAACTTAATTACATCAAATACATGCTGTGCTTACCTATAAGAGATTGTTACACAAGTATTGTATTATGATGAATGTATTTAATATTTTTATCGTGTAAACAATTGTTGGTGAGCCAAATAAATAAAATAAAATAGTGTGTTTTGTGATTTGCGTCATCTAAATCTAACTCACTGGTATAATAGATGGATGCGCGATTCGACTACCATCGGACAGTGTCTTGAGTTTTTAGAATGTTTCCCGAAGCTTTGTCCAGTAGATGTCACTAGGCAAGTATTTAAACCACGGCATCGGTAAAATGCTTTGGTAAAATGGGTCTACATTCACCAACAGTATACATCGACCTTTATTTTTTTTGAATGTGGAAAATACATCATGGACGTTGTGACTAAAAACCACACGATCCCACTCTTCACCTTTACCGAGGTCCCGGATTCGTTGCAGCAATTACTAACCATTCCGATGAATATAAGTGAGATATTCTTATGTCATGAATGTCATCTAAATTTCATTCCAACACATTTTTATTGACGGTACCTATTTTTTTTATCTGATAATGATAAGTAAAGGTCAGAACGCCCTTAAGATGTTGTTTTTAGAAAACACGTATTACGTCAATAATTTGGCATTGTGGAAAGGTATTGTTGAATATACTCTTTTTTTTTAAAGAATTTATTCACTTCGAAATTGGCTTTGTAACATTAATTGTCAGTTGTTCGACGTTTCTATATGTAAAGAGACAGGTAGATACAAATTCCGACACCATCTAGATTACAAAAAGTTTTAATATACGCGTTTAAATTATTGGTATACCCACATGAATCTAGTCAATTAATGTAAACATCATTAGTTTTTGTTTCAATGTTAATTATTCTAATTATTACATTGACATAATTACTTAGATAATTAATGAAACTATTGATTAACACATTTTATTGTTTGATTTATAAACTTATCCGGTGGGGATAATTGGACCTAATTTATTATCCCCGCTAGGCTGTTTATTTACCAGTGGAGATTTCTCGTAAAAGTAAAATGATGAAGGATGATGAATAGGGATTTCTGGAATAAATATTTTTTTTTGGCCTTGGCCTCTTGCAGTTAACTCGTAGGGGTTTGATCTGCATAACCGAACAATAACTAAGGCGAGGCATTTGATGCATCCAGACAGAACATATCTTTAAACTAGAAACTAAGCAACACACAGCACTAAAGGAGTCCCCTGAGGGACACGAGCCTCGACTTAGGGAGTTGCTGGGGACAACTAAGGACTAGCTGGATTACATCGATTTCCTTTTTATTAAGGAGCGAATTTAAACCTAGGTTCTGGTATGTCGGTGTAATAAATCGATGAATCGGCCAATTCATTTAATTATTGAACAACAAACACCCCGCGGCTTACAGAGTTTTAGTGGGTTTTAAAAGTCATGAAAACCTTAGCGGCCGCGCAAACTAATTAAAATAATTAAAGACACAATAAAATTAAAGCTAAATTAGATATCGAAACCTATCTATCTCACAATGCTTCTTACATGTGGAGGATTAAAAGGTCATGCCTTATATACATAAGGCATGACCTTTTAATCCTCCACAAACAGATCGTTCGTTGATCGAATTAAAATCTCAAGAGATGATTAAGTGCAGCAAGAGTGTGATATGAAGGCACAGCCAAGAAATTTTTGCTGGGTCAGCTGTTGTGAATAAATAAATCCGGCATCTATATTTTATACTTTTGCGGGGAAACCTTCATACGCGCCGGGGACGTATGAAGACTTGGGGATAAGAACGGAGAGTATGGGATTTTTAACTCACTAAAACTTGATGGTCACGATCAGCACGAGGAAGGGAGCTCCTATTATTTTTAGCACATTCTTATGGAGACTTATAGTCATAGGTACCTACATAGTGTTTAATCTACGTAAACCACAAATTAGTAAGTACTGGTTGTCAATTCTTAATTTTTAAATAAACATGCTATTACAATAATTTTGCATATCATTGTATGATAAAATATGTGGCAACCTTTTTTCTGTTTTATTCTTACATGAAAAATTCGCTTATGTTGTTGACGTCATACTTTTTATGTATTATGTTGACGTCATACTATTTACCTCAATAATAGGCGTTCAGAGTTTCAGATAATTTTCACTCTGTTAATTTTCAAGCTATTGCTATACATATGGTTGATGTACTATCGCGGACACTCCCGCCTGACTACCACTAAGTTCATTTTAGCTTAATAATAGGCAAACACTTTAAGGGGGCGTGGCAAGGCGCCGGCGCAGAATTTACACAAAAAAAATTTAAGTAGTCAGGCGGAAAAGGCCGCGATAGTATGTATGTACCTAAAACAGTTAAATATTAGCCCCTCACTCATTAGTGCTATAAACGTCAGATAACTAAAATAACTTAAATCTTGTCGTACTTAAGTGTATAATTTATAGGTAGAACGTAAATTAACAGTCGACAATCAAAAAAGCATTTGCCAACAAAATCCGTTTAACAGCTGGCGTAGAGCCTGTAAGGTAACCTTACAGGCCCTACGCTGCCATTACATGTTTTATACAAGCAATTTTATTTAGGCCTTTTTTTAACCACCAACATTTTCAACTGTCATTATAACATACTTTCTTATCACTAACCTGCACCCTTCTGAAGGTCCGGTCTCATCGAGGATTTTTGTGATGAGATCACGGACGATTGAATTCTCTTCCATAATGCGTTCCGACTGTAAACAAAAGAAAGTCATAGAAGTAACAATTGAATGACCATAATATGGGAAAGGTTACAATTAAATGACTATAATATGGGTAAGGTAACAATTAAAAGATTATAATATGGGAAAGGTTCGAATTAATTGACTATAATATAGGATATCTTACAATGAAATGACTATAATATGGGAAAAGTTACAATTACAATGAAATAGAACGACAATAGTGTAGAATTAAGAATGTGAATAGTATTTTTATAACTCTCTGAGCAACAAAATCAGAGGGTCAAAGTCCAGACTTCAGTGTATAACGCTCTGTGAGTGTCATCATGTAGGGTTTCTGGAATGGCTTTTTGAAGGAAGACCCATAGCGGTTTCAACTTGACCTGACCTAACTAACCAAACATATGAATCTATCATGGTGGAACTCAGCCACGTTTAAGGGAGCTCAATGACTCGTCTCAAGACGACACCGCCAGTAATGTTGGTTGATTCTACGACTAGGTTACAAAAAGCACACAACCACTAAGTACGAATCTACGCAACTTAATGGTTGATTTACATTATAATAAAACAACTTTTAACCGGATTAATCGTGTGTATTATTGGTTTTTGTTTTTCCTAACGTTAACTCGTGGTCGCAGTAAAAAAAAAGA
Source organism: Xylocampa areola (assembly GCA_935421205.1). NCBI lineage: Eukaryota > Metazoa > Arthropoda > Insecta > Lepidoptera > Noctuidae > Xylocampa > Xylocampa areola. The sequence continues at coordinate 10,380,105 of OW285223.1, forward strand.
TTGATGCATGCTAAGAGCATTTTCATCTGAACGTCTCCGTGCTTTGATGGGCACGTTAAACCACGCCACCACCACCACGCTCAAAACGAAATACTCCCAGCATTTTTTGCATAAAGTTCACGGGATCCAACATTTTTAATATTTTATATATATATTTTTTTCTCACCACAATGTTGGATTACAGTAGTTCCTTAAGATTATTACATTGCATAGTTCATTGTGGGAGTCTGGTGCCTAAACTAGGCGTTAACCTGTATTTCAGGACACCAGGTCTCCTTCCCATATGTATTCATATCGTCTAAAGGCCCTAAACTTTCTCATCCAAACCTGCAAATGCATCCTGCTTCAATAGAAAATTAATTGTTATTTCTATATTTAAGTTGTTTTGAAAGATAGGATAAAGTGATTCGAATATCATTATCAATACAGTCGCAACGGAAAATGCCATTTGACTGTTATAATCCACAAACACAGGACATAGTTGCTTTTAGAGCTTGCTTTAGACGACGCGTTTAAAATGCTGTGTAACTTGAAAGAATAACGTTATTACCAATTCGCCAAGATATTTGCCGATTTGTACGGCGCAAGTACCCGACTTTCGTAAGGCCTTTCATAATAAATAGCAACAACCAAATTTCAAGCAGCATAGCCTTCAAAAATGACCAATTTAAGAAGGCTTTTTACTAGTACTGCGAGAAAGCGAAGCGATGAGCAAGGAAAACGATCCACCATAGCTTGTGTCTCGTACATAGCTCAGATGACTGACTTAACAAAGCAATGACTTGGTACATACCATGTGAGCGAGAAATTAGTGCACGGAATGCGAGCAAACGTGTGCTAGGAATTTGAGCGAGGGAGATAAATGCACCCCTTAGCACAGCGCTTTAGTGAAAAGAGTATGTAGAGCAATAGTGTCGATACTATCGATTCCACAGAATAAACATATCGATACTGTTGCATAGTAATATCTTAGGTTTTCGCGATCACTACACATTATAATAAAATAACTTTTAATCGGATTAATCGCGTGTATTATTGGTTTTTGTTTTTCCTGACGTTTCGAACATTTTGTAGCGTTCGTGGTCGCAGGAGGATACACGCGATTAATCCGGTTAAAAGTTGTTTTATTATGATACTGTTGCACTTAATCAATATTATTGATTAATTTATTGTTCGATGATTTTATTTAATTCGAATATTGTAATTAGTTTTACCTACAGAGATACAAACGACATCCACCATCTTATATTAAAACTCCGTCTGAACAAACCATAGAAGGTAACACATTGTAACACATTATATTCGACAAATGGATTTAACTATCGTCATAAAAGCGTAGAACAACCTGCAGTTGACTTTTCATGTAAAGTTGTGTTAGTTTGTAGGTATGCAAGCAACATTGTTATAACAAACCAACTCAAGTAAATAATAAGTTTCTAGGGGGTTAATCAATATTCTTATGGGGTTGAGATTTGAAAAGGTACTATATTATATATATATATTAGGAAGAGATCAATTTTGCAGGTGGATTCAACCAATGAAACTGAACAACTATGCCCAATGGGTTAAACGAAAACCGTACTACAACTTCATAACGTGTGGTTGATGAACAGGCTAGTGTGAGAGTTTAAACCACCCGTAGGTCTCTGACATGGCTTTAGACACCATCGAGAACTTCTATCTTTTTTTTTTTTTTATGGAATAGGGGGAACCGAGCAGACGGCTCGCCTGATGGTAAGCGATTACCGCCGCCCATGGACACCCGCAACCCCAGAGGAGTCGCGAGTGCGTTGCCGGCCTTTTAAAGGGTTTGGGCCTCCGGTACCCTCACTCACTCGGCGAAACACAACGCAAGCGTTGTTTCACGCCGGTTTTCTGTGAGGCCGTGGTATCAATCCGGTCGAGCCGGCCCAATCGTGCCGAAGCGTGGCTCTCCCACGGTGAAAAATTTTAAGCAAGTGATAATAAATTTACAACTAAGAAGTATGTATCGCAAATCAGGAAATCGCAATCCATAGAATGTTAAAATTTAGTTATGTTTTTAATATTTCATTACATCCCCCCGCCTTTATTAGCGTGTATTCTTCTTCCATACATATTAACATAATTATGCTTGGAAATTTATGTGAATTATTTAGAGAGGCTATACATTGGGACACTTAATATTAAACAGCATGGTGTGTTATACCTGACTTAAGGCCGCGAGCGCAAGAGTATCTTTTTCGAGACACAATTAACATAAATTATATCTTGAAAAAAGATAGGCCACTCGTATGCTGATGGCTATATTTTTTTTTTAATTACCCCAAAAAGTTTTCTACTAATAATATTATATATTATACATATTTTTTATTATGTCCCACTGCTGGGCGAGGCTTCTTCCAAGTTTTTCTTTGAACCGCTTCAAACTAGCTATGATGGAATGCATCCAACTCATCTCGCCACCTCTTTCTGAGCCGGCTTTCGGCGGCGTTTGAAAATTATACAAAAAAACTGTCCGACTCGTGTCGACTGGGGCTCAGCTCATTAGAGTTCGAAATTTGTCGGGCATTCCCGAAAAATGCATGTCAGAAGAAACCGGTGAACTTAACGAAGAGCAGACATGGTTTAAAATAATACACATATGGACTTATTCATTGAAACCTTGTGTTTGGTGATGAACTTAGTGCAGCATGTGACTCAAAAGGATGTTAAAATATTTACTCAAAACTGATAATACTGTCCATAATGCTTACTACGTACATTTATTTTCTGTTGACAACAAAATATTTTCAAGGATGACTAAGCTAATGTTTCGTCATAATAATAATGCACCAAAATAGCTGTAATTTATCTGATTTGACTTCATAGTAAATAAACAAGTGATTGTTGCAATAAACATAACATAACATACATAGCATCACGCCTGTATTCCCCGAAGGGGTAGGCAGAGGTGTACACATTTGTACACCCACATTTCACCAATGCTGTTATTAAGTCCCATGTAATAGGTGGTGAGCCTATTGCCATCTACCGGGCACAATTCCAAACTCCGGGCTGCTACTGAGCATTTTCCCAACAGAAAAACCCAATAACACTTTGCCCGACCTGGGAATCGAACCCAAGACCTCATGCTCAGCAGTCGCGCTTGGGACCACTAGACCAACGAGGCAGTTTATGCAATAGACATACCTATTAAATACATTTATATTTTGTTTATGTATAAAATTGTCTTATCTGATTGATATCAAATCTTTAAATAGTAGATTAAACAAAAATTTACATAATATGAATAAACAATATTTGACTCATTGTATTGCAAGATAAATAATTCTTATCATAATGTGACGTAATTGTGCAATGCTGAGTGCTGGTCATGGGCACGTGTAATTAATAAGTGGTACAATACAAATTTCTAAAAAGTAGTAACAACAGATACAAGAATTATTATCGAATTTCAATTCAAGATTTTCAATTTTTCAAATTGAAAAAAATTATTTTCCTGACAATTATAAACACAATAAAAAAAAACAGTTTAATTGGTCAAGTAATTCTCTCTCCCATACATGCAGCAATTGATTTTTATTTATATATATTTGTTTCTTCTCATCAGGAGTGTTTCTTGTGTTGTTGGGTGCATTTACAGACTCAAATGCACCCATTATTATAATAATGAAAGTATTAAATATCCTTAATGGAAAACTAAGCATGTGAATCCATAAACTTGTTTATGTGAGTGCATATTAAGTATGATTTATTTTATTTTATAAGATATAAAGTAATTTAACAAACAAATTGTCAGGGCAACACCAAAAAACACAATTGCAACCTAATCAAGTTGCAATTGTAAATTTTATGATAAATTTTATTATAAATGACGCTATCAAGTCATGAGAAAAAAATTATTATAAATAAAATTTCAAAAGCTTGAAGCTGCGTAACGTCATACATAAAGTGCATAGTTACCAACATTTTATTATATATTTTCCTTGCAATTGATCTTCAAACAACAGATCTTTCTACAAAGAATGGCAATATTACCACTAAACTATTAATGGTTATGATTATTGGCTATTTGAATGCCTTTACACATTTTGATCAGCATTAGGAGTGTTAAGTGCATTTTAGCTCCTTTTGAGTATAATTGTCTAGATTTTTGTAGAACATTCTATCATTCTATCTGCATTACATACAGGTGAATGTTTTTATTCCAAATACTTGCAGGTGTTTCTGACCAATAATTCTTACATAAACATGATGGTTTACACTGACAAACCTTACTTTTTTTTGTATAAAAACTTTCGTGAGACATATTCATATCAATTAATCTTAATTAATAAATCGACATCGCCGCGGGTTCAGCTCATGACTAAGGGCTCCGTTCGAGTTCGAAACTAGTCGGGCAATCCCGAAAAATGCACGTGAGTAGTAACCTGTGAACATTAATTGTGACTTTTTTTTATTCTTTTTTTTTTACGTGGATTTTATCAATAATGGCATGTCAGCCTTATTGTGACTTAAACCAAGTATTTCATAAATCACATGAGTATAGGTATAGGTATAAACAAAACTTTCAGTATGTTTATTAACTGAGATGAAGGTTGTGCTAATATGGTTATGTATGGGGCAATTTCATATTTATTAACTTTTAGGCTGCTCATCAGCGACTCTCTTTCCCTTTTATTATTATATTCCATAAGGAAATGGTGAACATCTTCAACAATTCTGCGAGTTTCACAATTTGGTAAGAACATTATAAGATCTCTTATTTTATTTATAGTGAATCATGGTATATGAGGAGGTTCTTACTTGTAAAGTAAGTACACATAAAACTAAAGTTAAAAAAAATTACAAAAAGAAATGACTGATCAATCTGTATTCAGTATAATTTTATATACCTACTAGCTGTGCCCCGCAAACGTTGTTCTGCCATGTAAAATTTCTGGATACCGTAGGGGTATAAAAAATAGCCTACGACATATTCTCAGACCTACCAAAGATAAACAAATAATTTCATAAAAACCGGTCAAGACGTTTCAGTGGAGTTTGATAACAAAAACGGTGACACAGGATTTTTATATATTAGAAGATCTTCAACACTCAACACTCAAGAAATTATATGATAACATGCTTGTTTTGACTTTCATAGAGTTTTGTGGATTTCACAATGCCAAATCAATCTTATGTGTACACAATCCTTGTATTTCATGTCATTAAACATTTAATATGACAAATAGGTCACAAGATATTTTTAATACAAGCAAAAACTATTTCAGATGTTTGTCACAATAATAAATAGTCAATGTTATTTAGATGTGTTATATCAAGGACATTCTAATTGTTTTCTTATTAGAATCTGAGACTTGATTGTTCTATTATTATAAATATAACAAGATAAAGTCCACTTGTTAATTAAAATACAATTAAATGCTTATATTGTGATACTGAGCTACAAACAAGTACTATAACTGTGTTTGTATTGATGCTAACTATTATAGAAAGTGGGTAGGTGTTAGCATATTGTCCATTTAGGCAAAATCTCATTTGTAACATCTTTCATAACACTCCAATGCCGTCATACACATTAAAATAGTATATTTATAATACGTTACCTTGTTATTTTGTCCTCTAACGTACAAACTACATAATTCTAAAAATATTATGTGCATTCCCCGATGTCATTACCTACACTTTGTCAAAAAAATATCAGAACACACAACTAATATCACAACAAATGTCCACTAAAACCATGTTTTGCACTCATAATAGTCCACATATGTAAACTGATGCACTTACACCAAATTTTTCGTGTAATATCATACGGATTTCAGGTCAGATTGACAGTCCAAGACATTTACAACACCCATTGAAAAATGGCACTATACAAAAACACTCACTTACCTGATCTGTTTCATTTTCGACGGTTTTGTACGCATTACCTATGTGACATAAATCACTGAAGGCCATTTAAATTATAAAATTACTTCTTGCCACGATACATATGAGCTTACTTCGGTGCTAAGCCATTTTTTCCATTGACCTACATGTGTATAAAATTATACGTGCTTACTCGGAACGGTGTTGCTGTCACGAAGCGACTATTTAGTTGGAAAATAACGTTTGATTTGCCAAATACTAATAATAAAAACATGTTTTCATATGAACTTACGTAATGAATAGTTAGTTTTCAGTCAAAAATATTATTTTCTCTGGTGTGAATATTTTTATTTTGTATAAATTTCCCGCCCTTTCAAAAATATTGAGACATTTTCTTTTTTTTTTTAACTTTCAACCAGCCTCTTTTCGAACATAAGAAAATCTCATAGAACTTTAGAACTCAATATTTTCATTGATCATTAATAAAGTGTGCCTATTTGTTTCATTTGAGAAATAAAATAAACGATGAAACTTGAATGTTTTTGTATGTATAAATAATTACTATTTAGCGAGAATGCATACAAGTGATGGCAACACAATTAAAAAAGTCCGAGTAAACAATTACCAGTTAAGATTAAAACCGCGCTGTTAATATAAATAATGTTAATTTTAAAACTATTACTGTAAATAAATCAATAATATTTTTTTTGACCAGCTTGAAGTAATAAGTACACACGAGAATCCGCGCCATCTATATCTTATAATGGCGAACATACGAAATCCTAAAGAGGAATATAATATCTTCAGAGATAGATGGCGCTACTGTATTAATGCACTGTTCACAGCGATAGATGGCATTGCCGGTCTAAAAGTAATTTATTGTTCAAAGAATTGGACTAAATATCAATAAAAAAAAAAATTGTTGTTGACTTTTATGTTAGGTAACTCAAAATAAAATCAAAGGCAATTTCTTACCCGTTTATATTCTTCTAAAAAATACTCAATCAACATAACATACAAGTGTATCGAATTGTGTACGGGTTTTTCGTAATTACTTACCAAAAAGAAATACCTATCGATGTATCAATCGAATAATCACATAGGTAAGTGAATTACATCCGAGTAAGCTGTATTCTAGCGTGACAGACCCCTTTGTGATCAATACACGGTGCAATTGCATCAGTTCATTTGTCTGTCCGGAGTTCCGAACACTGGTCATCGCTATGTAATGCACTGTATTGTTCTAAGGCTAGTCACACACTGATACGATGGTACACATCGAGTGCAATTTTATAATGCTGATTTGTTTAGTAAATACTTTTTGTATGATGACTGTGTTAATACTAGCGGTTACACCCGCTTTTTATCTTTTTGCTCGGCTTTTAAGGTCGTAGCGTGATGTTATATAGCTTAAGAACTACATCAAGAATTGGGCTATCAAATTCAAGAATACTTTTTCTAATCTGACTTTTAGTTCCAGAGATAAACGCGTTCAAACACACAAACAAACTCTTCAGCTTCGGCTTTGGACAACTTTTGAGTGTTTTTTTTTTTTGGTAGGCAAAAAATACTTAGTAGAATTAGTCCCTAACTGTTGCTATACAGGGCAATGGCCTCTTCTCATACAGAGAAGAAAAATATTATCGGTCGGTTTTTGAGATAGTAATATTAGCTAACTTCATCTCAAGTCGTATTGAATGTGGCTTATGAATAAATGGGCCTCGAGCGGGATTCAAACCACGACTTTCCAGGTAAACACCTACCTACTCCAGTCACTCTCGTCAGCCAAACTGCAGCTCGCTGTGCTTTTGTTTACTACGGACCTACGGCCTACGGGCTACGAGGCTACGAGGCTACGAGGCTACGAGCAATCGCTGTTCGTAGGCCTACTATTATGAAGGGTTGCTACACGTTACACCCCAAGAAGACATGTTTGATATTAACATAGAACAAAACCTTTGGTGATAACATTTGGTGTGACATAGCTAGATAGAAGGAGACCGTATCGGTGGCGGTTACCACCAACAACAGCATTCCCAAAGCAGGTCGACGTCAGGCAGGCGGCCGGTCATAAAGCATAGCCAAAACTTTAGCAGCATGTCAGATATAGGTATTCTGCGCCGACCCGAGATGATGATGATATGTTGGATATTAACGGTTCTAGACTTTGAAAATTTCAGTGAAGTCTTGGGTTCGATTCCTAAATAAATAATTAGTAACAAATTGTCTATCTAGATAAGATCATAGCGTTTCTAATTCAAACCTTATTTGTTTTCGAAGCCAGTAACTTGTCATTGCATGTGTCGTTTCCATAACGGCCCTGTTTATAAGGCCCATTATTATAAGGTAACATAGCATCACGCCTGTATACCCCAGGGTAGGCAGAGGTATACACAGTTGTACACCCACATTTCACCAATGCTGTTATAAAGTCCCATGTAATAGGTGGCGAGCCTGTTGCCATCTATCGGGCACAATTACAAACTTCTTTAAAAAAAAAAAAACGTTGCCCCTCTCTAGGAATTTCTTCCTGTATCGTGGGTGCGTTTACAGACATATAATCTCACAAGCACACACATACCCAGACCCGGAGCAATTATCTATAGATCGTACAAATATTTGCTCCGTGCAGGAATCGAACCTGCGACACGCAACACAGCAGTCGGTCTCTCGACCACTGCGACAACCGCCCTGTTGAACTTCGGCCTGCTATCGTCAATTACCTAACAGAAAATCCCATAACACTGGACCGGATCTGGGAATCGAACTCAAGACCTCATTGTCAGCAGTCGTGCTTGGGCCCAATAGAACAACGAGGCAGTCAATCATCATCCCCTTGCCCTTATCCCAATTTATTTGGGGTCGGCGCAGCAAGTTTTCTTCTTCCACACATCTCTTTTAGCTGTCATATCGTCAGTCACTCCTTTTCTAGCCATATCATCTTTAACACAATCCATCCATCGAACGAAGCAGTCTCTCTCGTTGTTCTAGTGGACGCAAGCGCGGCTGTTGAGCGTGAGGTCCAGGGTTCGATTCGCAGGTCAGGCAAAGTGTTATTGAGTTTTTCTGTTCGGAAATTCTCAGTAGCAGTCCGGAGTCAGGAAGTTGGTCGTGTGACACCCCCGTGCTTCGGAGAGCATGTAAAGCCGTCGGTCCTGCGCCTGATCTCTCTCTGGTCATGTTGGATTTCCGTCCCATCGGAATATGAGAGTGAAGGGAGAGGGAGTGCACCTGTGTTTGCGCATACACTTGTGCACTATAATATCTCCTGCGTACTTGGCAAATCTTTGTGGAGATAGGCCGGCGTGACCGAAATACGGTCGGGAGGAGTATTATTATTGCCATCCAAATTCATACTCAAAACTCCTCGTCACATGATCCTCTTTCCTCCGCAGGTAGGCAACGAGGCAGTCAACATAACAACCCATAAACATAACTACACCATAACTCTAACCAAATAAAGTCAGTCCTACATCAAAATACAGAGCAGACTATAGCCAAATGAAGTCTGCGCCAGACATCGGCCACCCGTAGGGACGTCCCGCCGCGTTCATTATCCAATTTATCTGTGTTCAAAATGCGATGATTAAAATAAACACTGTTAGTGACGTGCCTTTAATAAAAGGTATGCTTGTTCATTGTTCGTTTATTGATTATGATTTGTTTGGGTATTTTAGAGAGGTAGTAACAGCCGCACATCGAGGTTAAGCTGTGCTTAGCGCGGTCGGTCTGTGGATGTGTGACCATCATACCGAAACTCCTCCGTGCCTCGGAGAGCTACGCCGTCGGTCGCAGTTGTCAAATTAAGATCGATGGCAGCCGTTACGGGTAGTCAGAGGCTGGAAAGTCTGACAACCAGTCATGCCACGAGATCTCGTGTTACCTATATGGGTTGTGGAGATCAGATAGGCAGTCGCTCCATGTAAAATACTGGTATTAAGCTGCATCCGGTTTGACTGGAAGTTGAATGAAATTCACCCCCGGCAGAAAAAACAAATAAATGTAGATTTTACTTTTAACCAACATAAAATAGAAACAGTAAACAATTTCACTCTCCTAGGTTTAATAATAGACACAAATATAAACTGGAAAACACATATACAGACAGTAAAATCTAAAATTTCAAAGTTTTCATATGCTCTCCGCGAACTCAAAAAGACTACAAACCTACAAACCGCAGTAGTCACATACTACGCATATGCCCACGCTTGGTTTAACTATGGCATCATCTTATGGGGAAATAGCACAGACGCACCCTCCTTAATTACCCTCCAAAAAAAGCTAATTAGAATAATTACCAATATTGAACCAAGAGATAGTTGCAAGCCTTATTTTCAGAAACATAAGATTCTCACCTTAGTCGGTATTTATATTTTGGAATTATGTAAACTAGTCCGCAAATATCCAGATTCTTATAACACGCGGGGAGACATACAAGCAAATTATTCTTTGCGCCATAAAAACAGACTAAATTTGCCCCCCTCCCGCCTAAAATTACACTCATCTAGTCCTTATGCAATGTCAATTAAAATATATAATAAATTACCAGATGAAATAAAACAGCAAAATAAAACCAGTATATTTTTAACTAAATTAAAGCAATACTTAATTAAAAAAAGCTATTACTCATTACACGAATATTTTACGGATAAATTCAGTAAAAATACATAATTATGAAAAACAGACATTTAATATTTAAAATAACAAAAATAAAGTAAATTATAATACTTAATTATTAATATATTTAAATAAATAATGAATGAATAGGTAGACTTGAATACATAATATTAATATAATAAGTAAACAGACATATTATATAATAGCAAGGATATAAAATAATTCGAAATTCAAAAAATTGAAATATTTGTAACATTAGCAGTAATTGTAATAATTGTATTAATTGTATTAATTGTGATAATTGTGATAATTGTGATAATCGTATAATTACTCTTCTTTGACAAGGAAAATTAGAGAAGCACTCTTCCTCTCTCCACATTATTTAAAACTTGCTGTGCCTGACAGGGTCCATAATTGTGTCTAAAATTTATTTGACCACCTGTTATATTACATTATGGATGCAATAAATGATTTGATTTGAAATAGGAATTGATTATCACATGCTTAAAAAAACAGTGAAGGAAAACATCGTGAGGAAACCAGCACACCTGGGGGATGTTCTCGATGGCATATAAAACCATGTCAGAGACCTACGGGTGGTTTAAATTCTGGCACTAGGTTGTTCATCAACCATACGACAAGAAGAAGATTCCAAGAACACAGTACATGTTTTTGGAGAATTCATTTTGCATATGTGGCTCTACATCGACCACTGGTAACTTCATATGCGTACCCTCAATTATGATGTCTCACATTTATTTAATTAACATCAAAAAGGTTTTCACTCACACACTTAATCATGAATCGTAAAAGATGCAAGGGTCAAACAGGATCATTACGCCTGTAGTCCCCGAGAGCGTAGGCAGAGGTGGACACAGTTGTACACCCACATTTCACTAAGGCTGTTTTAAGTTCCATGTCCAGGGGCCTAATTCTGCTAATTTACCAATGCTTCAGTTGAGTGTCGATAGTGTGTCGATGGAATGATTTTAGTTAGACCGGTGGTCTTATTAAGCTAGCAGACTACCAATTAACTAAAATCATTCCATCGACACACTATCGACACTCAACTGAAGCATTGGTAAATTAGCAGAATTAGGCCCCAGCAAGCATACTATACATTAGGAGATTACATTGATGATAAAAATGCTTGGCTAACTGCTGGTCCTGCTCCACAAGCACTCTGACTAACGAATCAATGTTACAAACAACATCACTTCGACGTACTGTCTCTTAGAATGTAGTTTTTTTGTTTTTTTTTTTTAACATTGTTATTTAATTTTGATGTACAATTTTTTTTTGTCTTGTTCTGTCCTAAATCTAATAATATTGAAAAATACGTTTGTTTAATAATTTAGCATTTCATTTTTATTATACTGTAAATGTGAGTACCATGTAATCATTTACATATTCTACATGAATATATATATTTGATTATTGTCTGGCAGCTAGAGTATGTCATGCTCACTCAAATGTCCCGCTGACGGTGGCGTTTGTGTTGGGTCATTAGATTCCCTACAATATGGTCGAGTTTAGTGATGCTGACGCTGGCGTCATGTTCGTGAACGGGCGCCGTTAGTTGGGGCTGGTCATCTCTAAACTGTCATGGCAAAGTTTTGAATTGTAACTAGACTCTATAGACTTCATATTACTTTGTTCTCACGTATGATTTCTATATTATAAATACAATGTAACCAAAATATTGTAATTGTTTGATGAAAAAGAGTAACCGTGGAGTTTCTTGCCCGTTCTTCTCCACAGGAATCTTCACTTTGGAACGTGGCAACTAGTTTATTTTTTTGACAATTCAAAAGTGCCTGTATACGGTCTAATTGAAATAAATGCTTTGACTTTGACTTTGATGTAATAGGATATGAACCTGTTGCCATCTATTAGAAACAATTCCAAACTCCGGGCTACTACAGAGAATTTTCTAACAGAAAAACTCAATGACATTGCCCGACCCGGGAATTGAACCCGAGATCTCATGCTCAGCAGTCGTGCTTGGAACCACTAGCCTAAAGTGGCAGTTAAAAGAAAGGGTCAAATATCTGAAAACGCGACTGTACCCAATTGCAATCGTTAGTCGGCAAAACGTCGATGTAGCGCTATTTAAACTCGCGACCGCTGCGAGTTCATCTCATGAATGAGTTCGAAACTAGTCGGTCAACCCCAAAAAATATATGGTAATAAATTAATATGTCTCTCGAAAGTTAGGTTCTATAATCATCATGCTGAATTTTTCAACATCATATAATATCACTTTTTTTTTATCTTGACTGGAACTTTAGATTGTTGTTTGGCGCCGACTCAATTTTAGTTACATTCAGTTATTTTTCATTTTTCAGATTCCTATTTCGATGATTAATATTTTTGGTAAAAAAGTATTTTTTCGTTTTGTTGCTATAATGTATAGAACACAGTTAACTCTAAAGCTTTCGTCAAGATCAATTAAATAAGCCCAAACACAAAGTTGTAGCTCAAAAATGCCAGGACTCACACAATGAATGGCTGAATATACTTAAAATGGTTGCAAAATGAGATATTTTCTTCTTGATTTCTATTTAATTAATACAACATATAGCCTACATTTTACAGTTACAATGTTAAGTAAAATATACTAGCCAAGCGTCGGTTTTTTCTATGTAGGAACCCCAAAAATCCCTGCCCCAATACCCAAAATCCTTTTACATTTAATTCAACACAGAAAAAACAAGCAGTTAATATTACCAGAGACATGCCTTTTCAACGGAGTGAAAAACAAAAGAAAATTCGTATAAAGAATTCAATCGAAATCGAATCAAGAATCCGTCTACCGTGCGTTAGAGCGAGACGTGTATATGTAATATGTGTTGTGGTAGACAAAGACAAGTATAGCGTTAATCCTATTGGCTTATACCGGGCGACGTTTGCCGCGATTGGTCGCTGTGCCTTATTGAACTGTCACCGAAGACCGCGGTTAAGGGGGCGACCGGGCGACCGGTAATTTGGGGGCAAACGTGGGGTGGTAAGGGAGCGGGGTGGTGGGAGAAAACTCGCAGTTTGGCAATTGACTTGTGGGTAGTTTTCGGGGTTCCTTTGGCAAGGATTTGCAGCGAATTTTATGTTGAAATTTTGTTTTGAATATGGTTACCTTGGATTGTAAAGTAAGATTCGTTGGATTTGGTCTATGCTCTATTCAGTTGATTATTGAATTTCGAAGGGGTTTTATGATTTAACATTTAAATGTTCAATTTTCCTGTATCGTCATAATAATGTTTTGATGGAGGAAATTATCACAGAAAACAAAATAAAACGTTTAATGAACACGATAAAAGATATATTTTACAATATTCTACAAGATTATCAGGCACTACGATCACGGTACGACAATAATAAAATAAGCGCTGTTTATCCTATTTAACGTATATAGATTTTTATTTGTAGGTCGGCCAGCAGGCTTCAGGGCTGATTTAATAGAATATATCTGTTTTTCTCGAAGAAAGGTAACTACTTTTTTAGTCAAAGTGAAATGATCTTCAGATTTTTTCGCAACTAAATTTCGTTTTCAAATTGAATAAACATAAAACTCAGTGATAATGTTTCGGTATTACAATTATGTAATAACTGCCATCGATAAATATTATCTCCGCGGTAGGTATAGGTATCATTTATACACATACCTACGCGAAACGACATCAAAAAGCATCCAATCTTGACAGTTACCTTTCGCGCCAAAATCACCGCGCGCCCAATGGAAACGCGGGGACTGTTGACTTTTCGTCTATGACGGTTGTTTTCCGCGGGCAAAGGCAACATGCCACGCCCTGCCAAATGTGCGAATTCTTATTGGGTGATATCAAATGTCATTCGTTGGGTGTATGTAAGATTGCTGTTATAGGAAAAGCCGTGTAGCTTTCGTATTTACCTAAGTATATCTATGAAGATTTTCTTTAATATTTCTCATTACCATAACTTAGTAGAATGCCAATATCGGGCAGTCAAAAAATTAATTGCTACACTATATTGTAAAATGACATCAGAAGTGTACCTACAGTTATTCTATAGAATATGGCGTTATTATTAAGGAGTTCTGACACCACAAACTGTCCTTTTTCCATCCAATTGTTAGAAATCGCCGTGTGACAAGGCATTATAATTTTATATCCTCCATTGTTTCATTAATTGCTTTAGAATAAAGATTTGAATAAATAAACGAAGTGCCCTTTCTCAGAAACATTTACAAAAAGCCTACGTTTTAAATTCCATAGCTGGATGTGATTGTAGCAAGAGAGGTATTACACAAAAGCATTTGAAATTGATTATCCAAAGCCCAATGTACATGGGATACCCATTTGGCACAGAAACGATCTTGTGTTGTGGTGTATGCAGTCTTAATACTGTCTAGCCAGTACTTAATAGGCACATGCTTAATGGTCTAAGTAAGTAAGTACATATTTATAAATAAATATACTTAACTAATATTTAATACGTTTATAGCACTCCACAAGTATGAAGTAAAAAGGTGTTACATTAAGGAAACCAGAATAATATGTGGACCTTGTCAGGCACGGCAAATGGTAGATGAAAGAAGGAATGATTAACTAACTCCTGTGGCTCAAGAACCTGAAATTAATCTCGGCTACCGAAACGAGAGCTGTCCACTTGGCATGATCTTGCGCGGTTTCTCGCCAGTTACTGGCTTGAATCTCCGGCAAATCAGCCTCCACCATAATTATCACAGGAATCGAATCAAAGGAATGACAAGTTTTATATTTTCATATTAAATTATACCTACATAAGTAGGTATACTTATTATGTCGCCAAGCTATTAATAACTGGCTGCTGAATGTGAGGTCCTGGCTTCGATTCCACGAGGAAGACATATCAGATTTAATCAATACCTGTGTATTTTATAGACCCGTCTGGTAGTTGCATGTGTAGCTGAGCTCGATCTTGGGTTGTCGGATCAGTCAAAATGTTATTGGTATTTTCTGTTGGGACATTTTAATTAGCTATTTAGAACTGTGCCTTGTAAATGACATTAGGCTCTACGTGATGGAATTTAATAAAAGTGTGGGGGGTACAACAACACTTTGCCTTACTCTTCAGGGCAGTGCCGGCCCAAGGCCAGATTTAGGTTGGAACGAGTCAAATTTTAGCGCCCCCTACAGCTTCACTTCTTACGGCAACTATTGCCGAAGTCGCCAGCTGACCTTGGTGCCTGGAGCGACCGTTCCGTTTGCCCTATGGATGGGTCGGCCCTGCTTCAGGGAATAGAGGCAAGGTGTGTGTTAAGTATATTGTGTTATAAAAATCTGCTAAAGATGATATAAACTGGCGTTCTGTCGTGGTCACTGAGCCAATGAAGACTGACTGGAATAAACGTAAAAAATATTAAGAGAATGGAAGAATAATTCAGAGTAGTGAGCAGAGGTCGAGGTGGCTTACGAGTAGTTGGCAGAGCGCCTTGAGTATTTATCCTGGAAACACAAGTTGAAATCCTGCTCACAAATGTATTTTTCTTTCTACAAAAACTTTATAACAGTAGTAAATTTTCTACCAATCATAATCATATATTACTTACTTAAATATGTTTATCATAAAAATATAGAAGAAACCGTCTACGAAAGACATTTTCGTTAAACTGATGATAGATTGGGTGGACACTTGGACAGAATGATCGAATATCTATCAAATAGATAATAAACTAAATATAAGAAACCAAAGTGACAAGTATTTATTTTGGGCTTATGTCAAAATTATTTTGAATAAACGAAAATTTGTTAAATGGAATATTGTTAATGTTTCAACGACCCCATCTTAGAATTCTCAATAAAATACTGTGACAAAAATACGCAGACGAGAGACACATAAACGAACCCGCGCCTAATTGTTTCTATATAAATTCAAACAACCATTCCACGTTGTAATTGGAAAACGGAACGTTCAATCCGCGCTAAAATGTACGACGGCATTATTCTAAACGACAGGGCCGACGCAACAGCGGCATAATGCCACAAATTAAAGCTTAAAACGGACGGTTAACAGCTGACCCAAAATCGAAGTGTCCCCCCGTCTGGGGGACAGAGTCAGACGCGAAAAGCAACGGGGCGGAGCCTCGCCACGCCTTCAAGCTCACAGGCAATATCGCGTCAAAAGTTCTCCGGCCGTGGCATAACGCGCGCGGCTCCTGCCCGTCCGTGCTTAAAAAAATATAAACGTCAAAAGTGAAACGTCACGTGTTTAGCTGTCAAATTTTGGAGGGAAACCGTTGGTTTTTTTTTGTGTTTATGGTTTGATTTTCTCGATATTATTTGTTTTATCAATTAAAAATATTTTTTTTTTGTTTATGTTCAATTCAAATTGCTAAAGGACCTACCTATCAGTCTAGTCTGAAACATAATTTAGCATTAGCCCAATATAATTAATGTTGTTACACTTAATATAACGTAATAATTATAGTTTTATAAAGTTCGCGTTTCTTGTTAATATTAAGCTAAGCTTGCTAAGTTTAAAAAATCGAATAACATAGCTTCAGTTTTTCCGACGCGAATTTTTTTTTTCGACGAAAATTCTTTTTCTTTTACTTTTTTCTTTACAAGTTACAAAGGAAACCTTGTGTTGGCAATCTGCAATAGATATAAACTTATTTGTCTTAAACTATCCATTTTAATACCTCATAATTTTAAAGGATCCAGAATCCTTATCTTATGAAATGTTCACGAACCATAAAAAAAAGTGCTATATTTATATACTTTAGTCTTTAAAAAACATATTATTTCGTGATTAGTGTAGTTAGTAGTACAATGACCGATTTATTGTTGATTTTTCCTTTTTTCAAACTAATAAGACGTGTGGTATGTCAATCACACGCATCAATAGGTAGTTCCCGGCTAAAAATTATAATCTTAAACGATATAACTGAAAAAATCGATAAAGAAAATTTACAGCAGCTTATTAGTGTCGACCGACTATAAAATTATTAAGTTGCTAAAATAACCAAAGTAAAAAAAAAAAACAGTTAAAAGATATTCTGAAATATACCTACAATCCGTTCATTTTGATATAATATATTTATAACGTAAAAAATAAATAAACAACTAACTACTTAAATACTTAAAAAAATTGTGTTCCTATTATCCGACCCACTTCTGAAAATATTTCGTTGATTAACTCATACTTTAATCTTTTACATTTAATTTTTCATCGGTATTTCATCGGCACCTGTATAAATGTTTAAAAGCAATCAATATCATCATGAATCATTATTTAACAAAATATTATTGATCTTTGATAAGGTTTATGATTTATAATTAAACGAAATGCCTTGATCCTATTAAATCAGGGGTTCCCAACCTTTTTCTGTCTACTGCCCACTTTAAGAATAAATTATTTTTTAACGCCCCCTTTTTAAACATACTTAAAAACAGCTAAGTACTTATAACGGATTATTGAAACGCAAATTTATAGTATTCGGACAGAGTATCTTTTATTGAAAATAAAACAAACATAATCAATTCTTATATAAAAACTAATGTGAAGGTTGAATCTGATGCTGTTCAATAAGTTTGTTGATATCAGGTTCCAATTTACTCAAAAACAGCCGCAAGTCGCCACGTTCGGTAACACGCAAACGATTTCTCTTTTTAGTAAGCAGCGTTGCCACAGCACTAAATCCACGTTCACACAAATATGACGTTGGGAATGCTATCAAAAATCGTTGAACAATTGACCACAATCCAGGGTACAATTGCGGGATCGGTTTTTGTAGCCAAAATTCTTGATATCCATTTTTGAACTTGATTTTTATTTCTTCGTTTGTTGTCAATTCTATAAGTTCTTCTTCCAGCTGAGGTGACATTGCTGTGTTGACATTTGAAAACGGATCCAACACCCAGTCTGGTATTTCCAAGTTTAAAATGTCCTGGTATCGTTCGGTGAAGTCAATGTGGAGGTTTTCCAAATGTTGGCAGTAGGCAAACAAGTCGTCGTTACTGCAGTATACTGATAAATTCTGAAAATTGTGAAACTCACGTCTGCCCATATTCTTTTTGTGCAGAAGCAGTTTGGCTGCGAAAGCAGCAACGACATTTTTTGTTTTAATTAAAACTTAGTTCATCGCCTTGCAGTTGGAGGTTCATGTCGTTGAACATTTTATACAGGTCTGTCATGTAAGCTATATCATTCTTTGATGTTATGAGCTTGTTGCGCAGTTCTGTATCTTTAGTTTCCAAGAACTCTATCATAGAGTCAAACAGGTTGTAAAATCGAATCAGACAATTGTCTCTTGACAGCCAACGAACTTCAGTATGAAGCAACAAACGGTTGAAATCTTCGTCATTCGTAACACAAAGCTGATGAAATAATCTATCATTCAAAGAGCTGCTACGGATTTTATTGACTGCTTTGATGACATATTGCAGTGATTGAAATATTCGTTCACTTAAGTTTCTAGCAACCAAATGTTGTCTATGAATAACGCAATGTATAGCAAGGACATCTGGAATTTTATTCTTTAAGTATGCTATGAAGCCTTTATGGCGCCCTGTCATAGCCGGAGCGCCATCCGTAGCAACTGATATAATATTTTTCAAAGGAATCTCTTTCTCTTCACAAAACTTTTCCAATGTATTGAATATGGTTACACCTTTTGTATCTGTCTCCAAATTTCTGGCAAACAATAGTTCTTCACGTATTTTCTCATCTTTAATAAACCTCACGTAAGATAGCAACAACGTTTCATTAGTTGGTAAAGTGGACTCATCGAGCTGAATTGAGAATTGACTAGTCCTCAGATGATTGCACAATGATTCTTCAATGTTTTCAGCCATTTCATCAATTCGTCTTTGCACAGAATTATTACTCAAAGGAATTTTTCGGATAATATCTGCGGCCGGTTTATGAAGCACAGTAGTTATTACTTCCTTTATTGCTGGCAAAATTAACTCTTCTCCGATGTTGTGTGGTTTGCCTTTTTGAGCAATTAACAAAGAGATATTGTACGAAGCTCGAAGTCCGTCGTCATCTTGCTTAGCAGCCGCCGAAAATAGTTTTGATACACTTGGCTGAGTATTATGCTTCTTCTCTAGGTCTTGAAAATATGCTACATTCTTTTCTGTCTTATCTGGATGCATTTTATTCAAATGATCTTGCAGTCTTGAAGGCTTCATTGCTTCGTTCGAAAATGTTTTTAGACATAGAAGACACAAAGGCGACGACGGGTTTGTGGGATTTTCAATAAATCCGAATTTAATATATTCCGCAGAGTATTGCCGTCTCTTCTTTTTTACTTCCGACATTGTTTTGTTTTAAGAAATACGTAAGTGTTGAAATCAAGTACTGCTTATCTATTATGCGCGAAACCGCAAATGAAAATAAAATAAATTTACGTCGTTTATATAGGATTTCATAAGCAGCACGCACCAACAGGAATAAGACAAACGTGCATAAACTCGTTTATCTCATTCGACGCCCAATCGTACTCGACAAGCAAGAACAAGTATTATAGAACCAGCCGATTGGTATAGGAATGTACAATTCGGATTATTTAACAAAAACTTGTTAAAACATGATTGCCCGCGGTCTTTTATATCGAACCGAGTTTGAGCTATATCTTAATTAATATTAGTTGATGTTCACAAGATGTAGTCGAGAGTCGAGAGCTCAGTCGGTGTCTAAGAGTCTTCCTAGCTAGGTAGATGAAATTATAAATCGACCCCAAAGCCCTACACAATGCCCCCTTTTTTTTCTGGGTCTCTTACCGCCCCCCTTTAGGCCTGCAGCGCCCACAAGGGGGCGTTATCGCCCACGTTGGGAAAGACTGTATTAAATAAAACAAAAAAAAAGCGAGTATTTTGATACGTATCTATAGTAATATCTTAGGTTTTCGCGATTAATACACATAATAATAAAACAATTTTTAACCGGATTAATCGCGTGTATAATTGGTTATTGTTTTTCCTGACGTTTGGAACACTTTGCAGTGTTCGTGGTTGCAAGTCTCAAAGAGAAACGTCAAGAAAAACAAAAACCAATAATACACGCGATTAACCCGGTTAATAGTTTTTCTATTATAATCGATACGTATTTACACAAAAAGAAAGGAAACTTAACCAGTCATCCTTCAGTTTGATATTCAAATTCAGATATTGCGAGTAATTTAGCAGCGATCTCGTAGTCCTTCACTGCCTAAGCCGAGGTGAGCGAATGTCCGGGGTTTAGTCGGCAAGAATATTAAATTGATTTCCACACATGAAAGAAGCTTTAGCCTATTTAGCATTTTACACGTGATATTCTACAGCAGAATTCATTCAATAGAATCTCACTAACATCAAAAATAATTAATATATGAACTTTTAATCGAATTAATCGCGTGTATTATAGATTTTTGTTTTCAACCGACGAGAATAGGAGGAGGTTCTTAAGTCGATGCGTATTTTTTTTATGTATGACCACGCATTACTTTTTACAGAGTAGTCCGATTTTAATGATTATTTTTTAATGGAAAGAGGATCAAAGTTACTGCCAAGGGAAATAGGGAATTATTACTTTTTCACATGTCAACCGATGCTGTTAAAACTTTCCATACATATGTTGTTATGACGAGATTACAACATAATAGAAACCTGGAGTTAATTTGATGATGGAGACGAAAGACAGTCAAGGGAAAACCTCAACGCTTGACAGCAGCTACTCGTACCTCGTGTTTGGGCTTATTTCACACCTAATGAGTAGGCGCCAAACAAGCCATCAACGAAGATCATTATTATTACAAAGAAATAATCAGAACAAAATAAAAGCATAGTTGTAATAAGAGGGCACTGCATCATAGGTCGCCGCTTGTGCAGCTTGAATGGTTTGCCATGGATTTTCTACGCGGTCTCTTAAATTTTTAGGGTTAAAGTATATCCGCTGGCCGTCTTTGATATGAACATCCAGATGCATAACCGTGGGATATCGGTCATGGATAGATATTCCCAATATACGCCGTATAGCTTCAGATGTACTTATGTAGTATCCGGTTTGGTACCTGTTCTGACTAAAATACATTTTATTCATCACCTTTCGGTTTCCGTTTTCGAGGTTTTTTTTTTTGTGAAATGTTTTTATCCCGGACGTCATCGGGCGACCACGAACGGTACAAAATGTTCGAAAACTTTGAAAAAAATCAACAATCCACGCGATTAATACGATTAAAAGTTATTTTATTTAAATGTGTAGAAAACTTAAGATATTATTATTATTCAGTAAATTTTGTTTCATTTATATTAGGTGTTCAATAATCTTTTTTCTCGAAGTAGATAGGTCCTTAATGCAATTGATTATAACATTTTAACTTATTAGAAAATTTAAGGGAAGAAAATATGAAACATCTGCTTCTTACTCTTGCTATTACTTGTGGTTAGAACATAACTTGGTGTTTGTTGAAGCTATACGAAAGCCCCTGAATTCACCTGTCTTAAGACAAGAACATACAGTGTTAAAAAAGTGAACTATAGTATAAACTTTATCATGGAAGTGGCTCAAACACCACTGCAGTTGACTCAAGACCATTCCGACGGACGGATGAACGGTAAATACTTTTTTTTATTTGATAAATAAGAATAAACCAAAAAAACATATATTGGCAAAAGCATTTCAAATAACAGGGGTCTGAGCACGGATCTCGAAAAAATACGGATGTAACCTTGCCTTGTCATAAGCGAAGCATAGATTACGCATACACACACGCAGCGTACTGGCGCCGAGTGGATGAGTTTTAAGTATTTGTATGCGTTTAGCTCGTGTATGACAACTTGACAAGCGAAATTGGATGACTAGGCATGCTTCTCACATGTCATACGCAACGCACCGTCCGTATTTTTTTAAGATCTGTAGGCCGAGTCTCTTAATTTGTCATTACTTCATTGAGTAACAATAGTGTCGATGTATTTGGTATTTTGCTAGATAAAGGCCAATGGTCTTCCAATTACTTTCCACTGAACCACCATTCAACAGTATTTCTTAAAGTTTCGCGATTCGAGCACATAATTATTAAAATCAAACGGGACTTAATCGCACTAAAACATAATATTTATTTATGACAACGATTCGACCAAGAGATTGATCCAATTGATCACGAGTAGACTGGAGAATGCGGGTGTCATCGTCGGGAAGAGTGAATGGTTTTGGCATCCAGCCGCACTTGATCTTGTAAATCAGATATAATGTTAAAATCGCGACACACAATGATTTTCGCGAAAATTTGCCGATGACTGGGTTCCAAGCTGCCGCTAACTTAAATCCGTCTTCTTCCGTAAACCGGATGAACTTAATACCAATATTTTACATGGAGCGACTGATACAAACAATATTTGATACATAAAATAAAAATATTAACCATACATCCGCCATATTTATTCACTCCACAGATAACACAACAAATAAATTTCATTTTTCCGCCACTTCCCGCGCGGCGGCCATACTCGAACATTTTTTTTTTCGTCAGGCAAAAGCAACATTAGTATTCAGGCCGTGCCAGCCAGTAACTCGCGGGTCTATTTGACTGATTTTCAGCCTCTCCATGATTTGCCACTTTACCCGGTCAGAGTGCATGTTGAATACGAAATAACCAATAGTACGAGGGGGGATTTGAAATTTCATTTTCGCATAATGGCATCGCGATTTGAATATTGGGTACTTTATTAACACTGTGTGTTGTAGGTGCGCGAGGAATAATTTTTTGCTCGGCAAATATGTATAATGAACTTAGCAATTTTGTTTGTAAATTTATCACTGATAGATTAGGTTGGATTTAGTTACTTTTTAGGTGGAGCGTTTGGAGTCTAATATTAGGTGTGTTGGCTCTCGAATAAATGATGGATAGATTGTGCGAATGATGATGTTCTGGCATTGATGGAAGTGTATAAGAAAAATAAATGATACACCGACTCTATGTAATTTGAGAAAAGCCGGAAGATACTATGAAATCATCAATACAAATAAATAAAATTGAAGTGTCTGTTTGTGATGCCAAAATAAGAAGTTTTCTTTTAAGCTTTTTTTCTAATTTAATATTTAATTGCACGATACCTATGCTTCAAAATCGGTTTCTAAAATTGTTGTCTATCTGTCTGTCTGTTTATTCCGGCTAATCTTCGAAACTGCTGGACCGATTCTGGCAGGTAGCTGACTATATAAGGAGTAAGTTAGGCTAATTATAATATAATTATATTATATTATATACTAGGAAATCTTTTCGGCCACTACGTTTAAACTGGAGTCATCAAGTCCGAGGCTTCTTTCTTTTATCCGTAAAAGAATATACAACGATATAATAATTATATTTTATAATTGATTTAACACATTATTAAAACAAAAGCAAGCGCCGCCGTCGGTTACGTTTTCCAAAATCTTGCCAAAGCATTGTGAAGTAGACCGGTCGGTTGGGTCACCCGTATGGGGACTGAATAGATAGCAATGACGTCGCCAAAAGACGTGTTAAAAATGATGCGGTGATGAGCAGAGGTCAAGATGGCTTAGTGGTCAGAGCGCCTGGAGTATTTATCCGGGAGGCGCAGGTTCGAATCCTGTTCGCGACCGTATTATTTTTCCATTTAATATAATAACTTTAGATTTCGCTAAGCAAGCGTTAATGCTTTTCAAAGATTTATCTTGCATTGTGAAGTAATTTATTATTTAAATATTTATTTACGTACTTACATATTATCTCATCAGTGATGTTGGCAGAGACTATAGAATTCTACGATTATACCTATTAGTTTACTAGAGCCTATATTTTCTAGTTTTATTCCTGCAAGATTTGTATCTCTCTCTTAACATAAGACAGCTCGCCAGTATCCTCGTCTTTTAAGGCTCGTCTTGGCTAAGAAACCCAAAGGTTGTATGTCAACGAAATGCAATTACATTGGTATATAGTTTCAGATTCCTCCCGTCTTCTCTGTTTCCTGAGAAATATAGGTAATCTTGACATTATCAAGGCTAGTGTGAATAGATTTCTTCTGGATCTATGTGTTCCATCCTCGGCCACATCATCGTTTACCATCAGGCTAGTTGGCGGCCAAATGTAGATCCATTTTTTATAATAATAAAAATAGTCACTTCTTGATGGGTAATCTTTCGCCTGGAGTATTTCTATTCTCTTAAATCAACAACATGGTTACGTATGATATACTTTTAAGATCAACTTTTCACTCGATTTTCATACTCATCCGTCTTAATGAAATATTAATCCGGTATAAAAGCTAAAACCTATTTTCATCAATTCATAAATATAGAATTTTTTTTCTGATGCATTATCACATGCGTAGTGAACTTCAAAGTTTTTTTTTTTTGGGAAAATAGCTACCATATTCAGTCTCTATTCGGTCACCTGTATAGGGACTGAATAGATAGCGATGACGTCACCGATATACGTATTAAATGTGGAAGAAGAATGTCAACTAGGTGGTTTTAGAGCGTCGCAAAAGTCTTTAGGGTTTATTAAACCTCACATGATGCACCTGTGGCGGCTATCGTATATCTTTATTTGTCAACTGGGACCGACAGTTTGACGTGCTCTTCGAGGGGTAGGGTCCCGATATAAAATAATTGTCACCCATCCACAGACCGACCGCGGCAAGCGCAGCTTAACCCCCTGGACAGGACCCCAACCCCGCGCAACGAGTGTCCCCCACTCTTTGCATTTATTCGCTTTAAGCACTTATGCGCAGGCACGCAAGAGAAATTATTGAGTATTAAGATGTGGATCCTTTTCCTTTTTCAAATTAAAGATAAAAAAGAGAATTTGAACAACTAGCTGTTGCGTCAGTCATTAGCAGACACAATAGATTTTTATTGTTACAACGTACAGATCTGTACGTTACTGAGCCGAAAGGTTAACCTCGATCGATCAATCTGTGCGGCTGTTACTTAGCTACGAGCCCCTTGTGTTAGGTCTACAGGCGATCTACTATGTTATATTATGTCTAACATCAACCATTTCACTACCAACAAAAAAAGGCAACAAAATCCGATATTCCGTCGGCACAAGTACTTCTAACGCGAACCCTAGGGTGGGGGTGAAATTAATCAGACCGGCTCAAGGGCTGCCGCGTCAAAAGAAAACCAAATAAAACGGCAAGCGACAAAGTTTCTACAGCGACGAGTTAAGAAAGGAGTGGAGATGTCTTTGATAAGCAACATTTTGAGGTTATAAATTTCTGTGAAAATAAAAATACGGTCGTGAGCAAGTTTCGAACGTGTGCCTCTAGGATAAATACTCCAGACGCTCGACTAACATCTCAACCTCTGCTCACTACTCCGAATTCTTCTTCCATATTTTAATACGTATTTGGGTGACGTCATCGGTATCTATTTAGTCGCTATACATCTGACTGAACCGACACGACTAACTTTGCAGTTACCTAATACAATGTCGTACAAATCCAGATTGAGACGGTTGCTTCGGTGATTACCTACCTGAGTAGGATTGGACGTGAAGCCACGGCTAATTGCCACCATTCTGAAGGTGACCAGGATGCCGCACGGAACACGCTCGAAGATTGCCCTGCATGGGACTTTGAGCGGCGGATCCTGGTTAGTCGGATTGGACAGGATTTGTCTTTGCCGGCAGTAGTGTCAGATATGCTGGCAGAGCCGTCGACATGGATCGCTGTAGGCTCCTTCTGTGAATCAGTAATGCTCCAAAAGGATGCCGCAGAGCACGATCGGGAGAGGGCTAATCCGGCTCGGAGACGAAGGCGTCGGTGAGGCATCCGTTTCGGCGCTCATCCCAGGTAGGGTAAAAAGCCGAGAAAAACAGGTCAAACGTCGAATAGACCCTTAAGTGTGTGCTTCTGTACACCGCGACGATTTTGGGAAGGCTAACGGCTTTCGTGACGTGCCATAGGCATAGCACAGAGTGGGCACTGGTCTGATCCACCCGAGTTAACGGTGCCCCTTCTTATGTGCTGCGACGGCCGTGTCCGAGGTAGGTTGTCATGAAGAAAAATTATATTTATTATATATTATTATTACATTCAATCTGTTCCTAGCTACAGTCCAATAGCTTTTGATAGAACGACGTCTGTCAGGTTCAGCTAGTAATAGTACTTTGACAGACCTGAATTTTGAACCCAGGATACTAAGTCGTGCTTGCGTTCACTAGACTCATCAGGAAATCTTTTTTTTTAAGCCATGATGAATGAACGTTGATGAATCGGCGCGGTTGGCGGAATTGTCGAGAGAAAGGCAAATTATTGGGAAATTTGAATAAATTCAGGCGTTACATTGAGGAAGTCTATTACAATGGATGTAAATAAATACAATATCTAGCTACTTCCACAATATTGAGGGTAATCATACACTTACCTGGGCACCGAGACTGCGCGGTTGGTGATTGACATTGCATGGTCTAATTTGTATTTTTCACCGCTTGCGTACGCATGTGCGGGTGGTGCACAGGTAAGTGCATGACTACCCTCAATATTGTGGAAGTATATAGATATTGTATTTATTTGAATCCAAATATTTGTATGATATACAGATAATTATACAGGGTCACGTATATGTGCATGTAATATTTGTTTCTGTGAACGTACTCACATTGTAGGAGAAATTTCTTGTGCTAATGATCGCCCACTGGCCGAAATTAGACCTTAAATTCAAATGTTAATTTTAAATGTTGAGTCGTAATGATCAAACTACATAGAAATATATTTTTTATCAAGTTTGACTTGTACTTTCGCGATTATACAGATGTTATCTTGTCAACGATATGTGTGTGTGTGTCAAACGCGTGTGTGTAATGTATTTTAGATTATTTTAATGTATTTCTAATGCATATAAAATATTAGCTTTCTGCACTCCTTCTTCATATAAAGTTTAACTATGCCAAATATCATACTCCTCCGTCCGCGTAATTTTCGTAAAAATAATACAAAGTTTTTGCTTCACGTCAAACAAACGCATTCACATTTTTCATCGACAAACTACAAAAATCTACAACAAACGCTACTCGACATAATTCTCTGTCCCCAGTAAGTGGCATTCTAACACAAACAAACATTGATTTATCCTGATACCCCGGATTTAGGCGACGCTTCCTCCATCGCGCTGACTTCCAATTTCGGCCCAAAAAGTTTTTATGTGTCTTATAAAATTTTCTTTTATGGCTTTCTGCCGTTTCGTGGTAGCAAATGTATTGTGACATAAATCGGGGCTATATTTTGTGGGCTGGTTTGTCTACCGTTTCGAGTTTTAGCGGTATAAGAAATATTGGTTTGGAAAGAAAGACACAAACATTTATTTGGAACTCAACACACACAAACCCATTGGGCTTGGATTTTTATGCTCACAGGTTGGCGCCACTATCGAGTAAGGTCCTGAAGTATAGCTTTCAAAGTTTTCTATAAACGGGAGTGAAAACAAAGATTACATTTATATAATATTTAATACCTTATAACCGTATCGTTAAAATATCGAGCCGCAGCGTTGCCCAGTCCCATCATTTTCGGAAAAAATACATAATGAATTTGCACCTCTTTTTCATAGCTCCGTTTTTAAAGAACTAACATTTGTTCACCTGTAACTCATATTGGCCAGAATTATCTAACCTCAAGTATTGCAAAATATTGACAATATTATTCTAATTATAAATTAACCCACAAACAGTGACTTTTGACATTTCGGAGACCTCACGCTACACTAGCGCCTCTAGCGGCGAATTCATACGCGATATCATTTCATCAAAATAGAAAAATAAATAGTATGGCTCTTAGTGTATGGTTGATTAACTACTTTGTGTCCAAATTTAAGCCCCCTATAGGTCTCTAGCATAGCTTTACACACCATCGAGTTTATCTCCCAGGTGTATTGGATTCCTTACGTGTTTCTTCCGAATTAATTTCTAATACACTTGCAGATAGATGCCTCTGCAACCTCTATTACCACTAGTTCACTCAGTAGACTTCAAGAAGTAGACAAAGTTTAATCAAGGACTAAAAAAGAGGAATCGGAGTAGATCCATGGACTTTTTAAACGGTCGGCAACGCACTAATGCGGTTATGTAAAATGAAAGCATACGTGCGATATAAGCTGTATTATGAACTTAAAAGCGTTGTGATAAGAGCCACTTTACGAGCTAGTGTGTTGAAAAAGATGATAAGGTTATGACTGAGGCCGATAGTTGACCATGAACAGTCTTATATAAAGAAGATCACTTCTTTTAAACAGGCTTTTATTAGCTTGGTATGTGTCTACATATGTAACGGAATCTTTGAACGTGATTTTTAACCACTTTAAAACGTCGGTTTGAATTGAAACCGCGCACATGTATCAAGGACCGATGACAATACAATAATTTACATTTGTCCAATTATCCTAATAAGGATTAACGATTAAAAAAATAGGAAAAAATAAATAAAAAGAACTTGTGCTTCCTAAGATATTTTATAATTACTTAACTTTTACCAGTACCTGTCAATAAAATATTTACAAGAATTGACATCTAGCACCCCCACGTTTTTTTACGATAAAAATATTTTTTCCTCAATTATTTTTTTGAACTTTTAGTAAATTAAAATATTTTCTGCTTTTTAGTTGTTTTTTATACTATTATTTAATTTGTAAATCTATCATAAAATACATTAACTTTCCTAACACAAATCTTTACACTTCGAAATTCGCACACAGACTACAAACATCTCACCGAATCACACCACGACCCCGCAATATGTGAGCAATATAAAATCGATATGGGAGGAGATTGGTCCCTCGAGGATCGCAACACATGGGACCTGATATTAGACGGGGTTAAAGCGGTATATTGATATTATGATTTGGGTTGGGCGAGGTTTTGGAGCGGAAAGAACCGTGAAAGAGTATGATTTAGAAATTGAGATGATTGCGGTAGGCATTATAGCGCGCGATAATTTTACAAAGAGTGACGAGGAGTTTTTATAGAAATTTATAGGAATATAGTAAGATTGAAGAAGATTGTTTGAAAAATGATAAGGCCAGAAAGTGACCGAGATGCAAGGATTAAAAGAGATTTATGGAAGTAAAGGGAAGAAAGTTTATAATATTTAGATACAATATACTTGATATCATCTATTGTACTTATTAACTGCCCTATTGGTCTAGTGGTCGCAAGGGCTACTGCCGAGCGTGATTTCCTAGATTCGATTCCCGATTAGGCAGAGGTGTAAACAATTGTACACCTCTGTCTACTCACTACTATGTAATAGGTGGTAGGTCTATTGCCATTTACCAAGTACAATTCTAAACTCCGGCTTGCTACTAAGAATTTTCTAACAAAAAATCTCAATGCCACTTTGGCGACCCGAGACCTCATGCTCGGCAGTCATGCTAGGACCACTTGACAAAACGAGTCAGTTAACAGTTTATTATTATTTTGTTTGTATAGTCGACCATACAATTGCTTTACCATCCTAATGCTGAATTTCGTTTGCACATCATAATATGACAAAGTCTATTTTCGCTTACAAGATCAAAGTATCAGTCAGATACTATCAACCTTATTAACATTTTAATTTTCTGGAAGTTTTTGTCAAATATGGTAAAGCTATTTCGTGGTCGACTATACATGATATGAGTAGCTAAATTTAAAATTTTGCATATTGAATAAACTGTGTTAGGTACAAATAACATCATTATATTGTACAGAAATTTTAGGTTGACATGAACAAATTTGAATTTGTCTATTAATTTATTCCGTCCCGCTCATATAGTAATACTTTAGTTAATTTGTTTAAATCAGTAGGCTTACTCTTGAAAATAAAACCACTCGATTGACATTGGAAATATGTCAGTTGATACTTTTATATGCAAAAATGTCTTAAAAATAATTAAAGTTTAATACTCATAAACCGATATGCTTTGAAATTAAGATAACTATGATACAGGCAAATTTATGTTATTATTAAAAATTGTTTTCTGGCACTGATTTAATATTGAATTGGATTGGAATTGGTATTAACTTCAAGAGTAACCCCTCAGAATTGAAGCCAATTGCGGACACACTCAATCAAAATTTGATGCACGTCGTCAAAGCACGTTTTCGCGACAACCAAATAAAAATATTGTGACGTAAATCGATCAACAAAATAAAGTAACAAAATTGATTAAAAGAGCATGGAGGACGTAACGAGTGCCTACAGAATTGTATTAGCACCCGCTAGTGGTACAAATGTAGTTACCGCGTGTGCGCGACGTCGCCCCACCGAATTATCTTGTTTGACACAGATCTAGTGATTGTATAGAATGGCGTATAAATTTAACAAGAAATTTAACCGTAGAGTTAGGTTAATTTAAACTTTGGTTTAAAGAATGAAATTGATGAGCTTTCAATTCGAGTGTGTCACTTTTAAAACACATAATTATTTTTCTTTTTATCTCTTCATAACGCTCGCTATCTCTTTCTCTCGCTCCCAAATCATTAATGAAACAAGAGTCATTAATTATTTAAAATTATTGCAAATATAATTGATGAGTAAAAGAGCATGGAGATCATAATGACAGCCTACAGAATTGTATTAGCACTCGCTAGTGATACAAACGCAGTAACAACTTGTGCCCGACGTCGTCTAACCGAATTGTTTCGTTTGATACAGACCTAGTGACTAAATAGACTTCTCATTGGTGAAGTATATTGAACTTGCGAAAAAGATGAATAATTTTTCATGTTAGGATTCAACATGATACATTAGCCAGCAAATAAGTCGGAAAATCATCATTAAATTTTTCAATTAAGAAATGATTAATGTAGTAGCCGTGTGTATAAGACGCTTGCCCCGCGATGGGACCCTGGGCTTACATTATAAAAGACGCGAAAATAAAATAAATTCGGTGTGTAATATCTACCTTTCTTGCTTCTTAAATACTCAACGAAATGAGGACCAGATCAGTGTCATCAATGTTCTTTCTTGAGAAAAAGCCTTTACATTGCAGTAGTACCGTCGATGTTGTAAAAAAAGGCCAAATACAACACCAAATTATATAAGGTCCTAATTTATTAGGTGATTTCCTTTAAAGGGGTCAATGTCTAAGTGATAAGGATTCATTTAAGCTGTAATTCAAATTTTTACAACAATTTCATTTTTTTCTTAATGTTCGCCGTTCAAGGACCAGTTTTCGTCTTGCTAGTACTATTTTAATTACAATACAAATAATATGTTATAACCATTTAATTTTTAGCTAAAGTGAATGTATTTGACTTATATATTACCCCTTTCAAAAGAAATTACCTAATAAATTAAAGACATTGGCAGATTCATCTCGTCTTTGATTAGTTTTGATATTATATATTTATATATATATGATTATGTATATAATATTTATATTATACCTATATATATCTTAACATAGTAATAAATTATGTTTTATGTATGTATTAAAAATCTGGTAAATTACTTTTTTTTACCATTAGTGCATCTACCATGCTTCGTCTCTGCATCACCCCAAGGTTGTCTGGCAGAAAATGCCTATGGCATTAAGACCGCCTTTGTACCAATGTGCATAAAGTATAAATAAATAAATTAGGACCTTAAATAAGGCAACATTAACTACAAAACAATAAAATGTGTGTGTTAACTTCTCTATTCTTACCGTACTCTATGCAACATACGTGTCGACTGTCCCGGACACTAAATAAATAGACACAGTGCACTTCTATTGCATTGCACCAATTAATTGTAACTTGTTAGTGTCACTGATTGGTAATTCAATTTTTCTTGTACGCATTAGGTGGGGAGACGCTTTATGTAGTGACATTTTTTGTTTTAATTTGTACCTGTTGATAGCTGTTTGTCTCCGCTCAAATATTGTAGACTGCCTCGTTGGTCTAGTGGTCCCAAGGGCGACTGCTGAGAGTTCTCAGTAGCAGCCCCGAGAATGGAATTGTGCCCGGTAGATGGCAATAGGGTCACCACCTATTACATAGGAACAGCATTGGTGAAATGTGGGTGTACAATGGTGTACACCTCTGCCTATCCCTTTGGAGAATACAGGCGTGATGCTATGAGATATTGTAAAGATGTTTTTCGTTTTCGTTATCGCTTCCTATTTACCAAAATTTGTAGTATTATAATATATTTTTAATCTGAATTTATTGTGAGGGGCTCGTGCCTAAGTAACAAGTCAAGCTGCGCTTACCGCTGTCGTTCTGTGGATGGTTCGCCATCATTTATCATTTCATATTCCTCGTGCCTCGAAGAGTACATAAAACCACCGACGGTTTATGTACTCTCCCTTGTCCGGTTGTCAAATGAAGATCTATTACAGTCGTTACAGGTAGTCAGATGCCTGAAAGTCTGACAACTAGTCTTACCAAGAGATATTGTGTCACCTAGTCATCGGGTTGTGTAGGTCAAATAAGCAGTCGCTCCATGTTAAATATTGGTATCAAGAAGCAGTGGTTAGACTGGAAGCCGACCCCAATTTGGTTGGGATAATGCTAGGCAGATTGCATCGGAATTTATTGAACTTTGTTTAACCAAAAATCTGACTTTCGCAGACTTCAACGCGATCACATAATGTCTTTCACAATAAGCGTGCACACTTTTGGCGCCGACTTACTGAAGACTAATGTCTTCAGTAAGTCAGCGCCAAAAGCGTGCACACTGCACAGTGGGCTTACTTTTGAAAATAATTCCGCTCGTTTGACATTGGAAATATGTCAGTTCGTACTTTTAAATGCCAAAATGTCTAAAAAATAATTATAGATTCGGGATATTATGAAGATAACATGCTTTAAAATTGTAGCAACTGTAATGTAGGTAAATTTATTTTAAAATTACGCGTTGTTTTAAGGCGCCTATTTAATGGAATTGGATTGGAATTGGTATTAGTTTCAAGAGTAACCCCACTTATCAGTCGTCAGTCAGTCAATCAGTCGGCGCCAATTAAATGTTGCATTATTATGTTCTGATTAATATTTTGAAGTAATTAATAAACTTCGTGGGTATTTTATATGGCGCTGACTCGAAATTAGATTAGAGAATTAATAAGATTAAGACAAAATCATTTTATTTTTCCATAGATAAATCTTTGAAAAGCACCAACGCATGCTTAGCGAACTCCAAAGTTACAATAAAAATGAGAATACAAAAAAAAACAACAGTTTTAAATGGAAAAAGAATACGGTCGCGAGCAGGATTCGAACCTGCGCCTCCCGGATACATACCCCAGGCGCTCTGACTACTAAGCTATCTCGACCTTTTATTTTTCACTTTTTAATGTAGTGCGTGTCTTTTTGTGTTTTTTGAAGTCGGTTGAATGTTTTAAGATTCTCTATCAATTTCCTCTATCCTTTCTTTTTCTTTAATGGCTGTCTAGAAGAAATTTCTTTTAGTGGCCAGTAACACCATCATTTGAACCATTCTTGTTTCTGTTTAGTGTACTATAAATCTGTCTGTTACTTCAGATGAAAACCATACCAAAATTCCTTCAAATTCCCACCCTACAATCAATTTGTGCGTCTGGTCTCCAATCACTTAATTGATTCGACACATTTGGTCTTAATCCATCCGTTATACTTTTAAATCCACCACCCTTATATCTTCACCATAAGGTTTAGATTCGTTTACTTTTAGTATCGTGTGTAGGGTTGTTACCCCACACGAAAAGTGGGATTCTATTAAAATGAAAGGGTGTGATTTGCAATGGTTATTTTATTAGCTTTATCGAGATTAAATATTTTGAGGGTAGTGTGATGCTATTAAGCTATTGTATGTTCATGGCGCTGTTCTTCCAGGGACGGTAGGGAATGTATTAGATTTGGAGCAACAGCTTCAAGTGATACGTTCTCAATAATTTTTTTATATTTACAAATTTATGTGGAAATGGAACACAGTCGTGAGCAGGATTCGAACCTGCGGCTCCGGAGAGGTCGAGATGGCTTAGCGGTCAGAGCGCCTGGAGTACTTATCCGGGAGGCGCAGGGTCGAATACTGCTCACGACTGTATTCTTTTTTCCACAAACATTTTTAACCGACTTCCAAAAAAGAGGAGGTTATCAATTCGGTTTTTTTTTTTTTTTTTTTTATGTTTGTTACTACAGAACTACGTCATTTATGAACCGATTTGGATTTTTTTTGTTTTTATTCTAAAACTTTTTCTCATTTAATTTTTAAACTATTATCCTTTTTATTGGAAGTTATATATTCAGGTTTCAGTAATTCTGTTAATTACATCGTTTTTAATAAAAGTCAATTCAGCAATTGAAATTAAAATTTCTAATTAAAATTCTGTTTGCTGTTCAACACCCGCTGGAGCCAATTGATTGCAGTAAAAATTATGCTATTTTGAATTTTTTATGGGATAGTGGGCAACCGAGCAGTCGGCTCGCCTGATAGTAAGCGATCACCGCCGCGCATAGACACCCGCAGCACTAGAGGAGTTACAAGTGCGTTGCCGGCCTTTTAAAGGTTTTGGGCCTCCGGTACCCTCACTCGGCGAAACACAACGCAAGCGTTGTTTCACGCCGGTTTTCTGTGAGGCCGTGGTATCAAACTCTATCCTCTTTACTGCTTATGAGTCAAAATTTAACACTAATTAAAAACAGTAAAAGCCTAGTGGTATGACCGTTGGACAGTCAAAGGTCGCAAATTCGAATCTAAGGCACGCACCTGAGAGATGTTCTCGATGATGTGTAAAGCCATGTCAGAGACCTGCGGGTGGTTTACACTCTGACACTAGGTTTTTCATCAACCACATGATGAGAGAGATTAATTAATAACATATAAATATTTTTAAGAAATACACAAGGTAGATAAGGTACTATTCCAAGTAATAATTTTATTACCTGATATTTCTCCATCAGGTGAAGGCAACACATCCCCTCTTCGCTGGTCGCCACCGACCTCAGCAGCGCTCGTCGCCGCCGCGCTCGCTCCGCCGGCGCTGCGGCCGTGGCTGCCAGACCCCCCCACCAAGAAGACTAACCACTTGGGTAAGACAGGTTGGCATCAGTCATCCTTCATGTATTAAACCAGCAAAGGTTCTGGAAATATTACTGCCTTTAATTAGATTATAAAAGAAAAAAAAAAGAAAAAAAAATATGCGAATAAATTAGGTAGTGGTGTAAACTTTGAATGTTACCCTGGGCTACTGATGGCGAACGCGGCTGCTGAGTGTGAGAATCCCGGGAATCAAGCTCACCCTGATTCGGTTCCCGGATCAGGCAAATAATTATTGGGTTTTAATGTAAGGAAATTCTCAGTAGCAGCCTAGTGTTTGGGATTGTGCCTAGTAGACGGCAATAGAGTTAATTGAATCGGTGAAATTTAAGTATATGTGTGAGGCTATGTTGTATCAACGGTGTAAAATTTAAAAAATATGAGAACATAAACTACTTATGTATTGTACATAAGTAGTTTATATTCTCATATTTTTGAGGCACTCCGTGAAAACACAAACAATCACAAAAAAAAAACAACATATCACCAAAGACATGTGCTGAAAAAAAAAAACAAGCATACATTATGCAAAAGTGGCCTACAATTTCAAATGTTGTACCATTGCTAAAATGAGGGTTGACACATTTCAGACTTGTATAGTGTTAAAAATATTTAATTAAGCATTTTCTCCTGTGAACCCAATAACAGTTTTCAAAATTCTGTTTTCTGCCAGAATATTTGATACGTTTTGTCATCAGCTCGAAATCTAGATATCTTCTTCAAATTGACTGGTGTCAACGCAAATACTGATATCTATTTGTTCCCCAGGATTGATCTGCGTGGTCTGTGGCGACACGAGCTCAGGCAAGCACTACGGTATCCTCGCGTGCAACGGCTGCAGTGGTTTCTTCAAGAGATCAGTTAGAAGGAAACTTATTTACAGGTATGATTAAAGAGAACTAACTCTTCACATCTTTAAAGAGAATTTCATGATTATTTTCCGCCTTTTTCGCTTCGAAATCCAGTCTAATTAGATACAACTGACTTCCACTATCCACTTATTGGGTAACACGATATCACGTAGTAAGACTGGTTGTTAGATTTTCAGCCTATTAGTAAAGATTGTCATACTGTATGCTGTTTCACAACCTGGATCGGTCTCGATATGAAATTATGGTTAGCCATTCACCACGGCAAGTGCAGCTTACCCTCTATCGGTTGTTGATATGTAAATTACTTAAACATGTGTTACTACTAGGTTATGACTACTAACAATTAAATGCTGATATTGAGCTGCATAAGCTTAAACCCGCCAAACGTTCTGTGGACACACGCTATTGCAATGTTGCTGGGCCTGTAGTCGTAGGACGCCACAAGTTTATGAAGGCCGAAAATAGCAAAATTGACAATTATAGTGTTAGTGTCCCAGAATTAGTAATACGTGACGGACATCGTGTGTTTGTAAGGCACTCGACAATTCCAGCGGAGACTGAAATAAAATCAGGTGAACTGGCAGTCACACATATGCCTAAAATAATATAAAACTGAGTTTGGTAAACTGAACCAAACTAAAAACAGTAACAAATTAAAACAATATTTTTTCACGTGAAAACTTAAAGTTGCTACTAAAATTAGATCGTGCAAATATAGCCAATGGTGTTTGAACAATTGTATTAGCTGTACCACTTGCAGTATCTACAGTAACAAGTGAAACTACGATTTCATCATATATTTGTTTTATATTTTACATTTTATATGGAATTGTGTGAACTGGTTTTTAGAATAGGTTGATTGCTCAACTGTGTTCAGTATGAGCAATTGTTTTGTGATGTGTTTCGCCTTTATCGTCATTATTAGCGGAATTTTTATATTGAGAATCAAGTGTAGGTTTGTTTTCTATATATGCATCATTGAATTATTCATCATGACCTTCTTCATCATCAATGTTTCGATTATCTGGTGAGCGATGATGTTCCGAGCAAAAATTCTTATTTTCAACCGAAGAAGAAGAGGTTCTTTAGTCGACGCGCCAAAAGCCAAACCAAACAATCAATGGAGATCATTAAATTAAATAAATAATTTAATGCAATGGATAAAGCGCCAACTCAAAATTAACTGAATAAAATTTATTTTTCACTTTTCTGTTCCCCGTTTATTTTCGGCGGTAATTTTATTGTTAAAAAGTTTTTTTTCATTTTTGGGAAATTTTTGAAGATATTTTACTTTCATTGTCTACATTTGCATTTATACTTTGCGTGTATAGAAATAAGTTGCGACATGGTAAAGGATCAACGCCACCCACGAACATCTGCAATCCGATGAGACTCATTTATGCGCTGCCTCTTTCTTCATACCACCCATGTCATACTGTTATCGATGATTTATATAAAATATTAACCATACAAAACAATTGATTGCAATCTAAAAGAGAAAGTCGTACTGCAGGTCACATCTGTGACACAGTTCAACCACGGATGTCGAACACCTAAACTAACAACAAACAACCAAAAAGTATAATATTTGGTGACACGATATTACGGATAATATTAATGAGTCAGTGTGTGGTTGACTAACCTGAAACTTGTAATTTGGAACGTTTCTAAACAAAAGGAAATTGAGCTCGGGTGTTGATTGCGAATGCAGTGTCTCTTGCGATGAAAGAAATGAGTAAGAAAGAAAATGATTTTATTTTAACGCGCCATTTTAATGCACACAACATTAAATCACACATACATATAAATTAACATAAGTAAACTAAACAAACTAAACATCAATTATTATTTAGTACACGTCTTGGATGGTACCCCTGTACATATCTTGTATATCTTCTATAATCTGGGTTACACAAACATGATACCTCTTTGTAATACTGGCTGTCAGATATTCAGTCATCTGATCAGATCAGAGCTTTATTTGACAACCGGGACCGTAGGTTTTCCGTACTCTCCGGTACATGTAGGGGTCTCGATCTAAATAGATGGCCATCCATGCACAAATTGGTAGGGCAAGCACAGATGGAATAGTAAAAAAAAAAATTGATAACGTCTATGTCTGTCAGAATTGAAGTAGTCTTTAAGCTAGGTTTTTTTTAACTATATGTAACTGAAACGGCATTAAATATTTTTTTAACATACGATATATGTGTGTAAAGTTTTTTTTTTCATTAATTTGATGTATTATCTTTCTACACTTTTTCTCCATAAAATCTTTAACTGTGCCAAAATTCAAACTATTACACATCAAACGGTCCACAGACGGACCGCGGCAAGCGCAGCTTAACGTCGATGAATCGATCTGTGTGGCTGTTACTTAGCCATGAGCCATGAGCTTAGTTTAACTAGTTAGTTTAGCGATCAGAATCTAGCAAGAAATTAAGCATGTTGATCTGTTTAATTCTCACTATCACATTAGAGTCAAACTCGACTGATGAAGTAACACACCAGTCATGTAACACAAATCTTATAACAAGATCACTTGTTCAACAAATCAAAACAAACATAACCGATCCTTAAATCCCGACCAAAAATGGCAGCATGTTGAACGCACAATGTCTCATCTGCGATGCTCTGCCAAAAATGACAATAGAAAGAACAGGGATGCTTAATCACTTGAACCTACTTAATCCATCGCAGTGGAGAATGCTTCTGTAATTTTTGGTACATCTGTGACCCGCGTTGCTGTGTGAACATTGTGTGGAGAGGCAGCGAGTTGAACTTATTTATATGCTTATATTAAATTATACTAGCTTCTTCTTTTCTTTTGTCTGGTTAAGAGCCATATAAAGAAAGAAAGAAAACAAAGAAAAAGTTTTTTATTTTTTATATATCGACAGTAGAAAGGTAAAATGGCTAAAGCACCACTGACTTCAGGTAGTTGTTTAAGCCTTCCGTTTGTAGGTCTACAACTTAAATTTACTTTCTAAAAAAATTATAAGATACTTGAAGATTCGAAGTAGAATAAATAACGTAAATGTATTTTTAACACTAAAGTGTTTATATAAATTAATATTATATTTTCTGCTCTTGTTGTAATAATATATTTTCCCAACTGTAAACAAGGTTCTGTTCAAACAGTTTATTGACATCGATTGTAATGTTTGGAAGTGTAATTATTAATTATAATGCACATTTTTACTGTAATTTTTCGTAGTCTTTTGTCAGCGTAACGTTAAAGCAATCTAGAAATTTTAATATTGAATCAGAAGCGATGAAATCATACCACTAGAAATCAAGTAAATCGCTTCCACGCTCGCTGTGTGTCCACACCGTAATATCGCCAATCGAGGGGTATTTAAATGCGACGCAAATTTATTTTGAGTTTTTATTACAACTGAATTTATATTCAATTATGTCGTATTACGGTTATGATTAATCAATATTTTGATTCAAGTTATTACATATAGCTCTTTTTTAGTTTTGTGTCGTACTCGGTAGATGACATACAATGATAGAAATGCTAACGGTAAGGAAACATTAACTCGCTTATTTTAATGATAGAAGTAATAAATAGTTAACGTAAAGTTAGTGGGATTATGTCAGCAAGCAGAGGCAGAAAGTTAAACCAAAAATCTTGATTCTATAGAAAATTTTTGAAAAGTATTTATAAGATCAACTAACTAACTAAGGACACGGAACAAAGCAACAGTGAAGGTGGTGTGACAATGTCGACCTATCATGAGAAAAATTGGGTCATAATAACAACGGATGAAGCAGTTTGGAAGGAAGGAAGACAGGTCCGTTCCTTTGCTCATTGCTGGATAATACAATGGCAGGTCCATTGTATTGTCGTGGTCCAGCACCTGGATATAATAAAAAATATATTCAGTTACTCTTCAACACTAAAGTGCTGCTCCAACCTAACTAAAAAATTTTTTTGCAAATAAATCTAAACAGCCGAAATATCTTCTCATAAAGTAAGGGCAGATCTCACGGATAACATTAAAAACTGTTTAACATTTGGTCCTCTCCCCTATTAAGTGGCGTTTCAATTAATTCGCTACCCGTACTAATGTTATTAATATTGTGTACGCACCCTTATGATAGATGGTCAAGTGTGACATGTGTACCAGCTTTATGATCGCAAATTGATTTTGTGGAGCTTCTTTGTGTAGATAGAGAATACTTTTTATTGGGGGTTGAATACATTTGAGTGATATCAGTTGTGTTTTCGTAAAAAAGTAACCAATCATAAAATTGCTATTGCTAAAATTAAATTGTTATTAACTGCTCTTAATATAGCGTCATGTTTTTGTTGTGTAGAAAGTCCATCATGGACGCTGTGCTGGACTGCTACTGACCTAACCTAAACCACACGGTCCTTCACTCGCTTTTACTGGGATTCCGGGAATGAAGCTGCATTTACTGCAACCCCGATAAAAAATCCACAAGCAGCGCCACTTCAGAAACTGCTTTCAAATAACTGTTTTCTGCCTAGTCTTTTCCCCATTACATTGGGGTCGGCTTTCAGTCAAACCGAGAGTGACTGCCTATCTGACCTCCACAACCCAGTTACTGGGTAACAGGATATCCTGTGGTATGACTGGTTGTCAGACTTTCAGGCCTCTGACTACGCGTAACGGCTGTCATAGATCTTAATTTGACAACCAGGACCGACGGCTTAACGTGCTTTCCGAGGCACGGATGGGTCTCGGTATGAAATGATGGTCAATCATCCACAGATTGACCGCGGCAAGCGCAACATAACCTTGATTGATCGATCTATGAAGCTATTACTTAGCCACGAACACAATTCAAATAATAATAATTAAGCTAATATAGGTTTTAGTATTTTTAATTAAACGTACACTTAGTTAATGAAATTAACTTATTAAAATACTTACTGTATACCGCTAAACCCCCGCTAGAGCTAATAGGTTCCAGCAAAAGCAAAACATGTCTTTTAAATTCTTCTTTTCGTATGGTTGATGAACAACCTAGTAACAGAGTTTAAACCACCGTAGGCCTCCAAAATGACTTTAAACACAATCCTTTACAAATTACGACTTGATAATGTTTTTGTCAAATCTTAATATGAGAAATTTGGAACGAAAATGTTAAAGTAAAGCCTTTGTCTACAAAAATGTTTACGTGTATAATTAAACGTACTGCAGACCCACACAAATACTTCTATTTTCAATACAGCCTCTACATCCATTTACCACAAAAGATAAAAAAACCTGCCACCTCTCATTCAAACCACCATTACAATTCAAAAGGCAAAGTGGCGTGAAACAGGGAGCCATCCTCGGTCCACTCGTCCCTTTTATACAGAATTGCAACAAATGTCAACGGAGCTGTAAGCCTATTACAGAAGGGATTATCAGTAATGAAATATCTTTAATCTGTATTAGTTTCTGTGGCAGCAGATTTTTGTGGGGTATAAAGGTGAAGTTGTAATCGAAGCGAGATAGGAGATACTTGGTTATAATCATATATATATTAATCCGGGAGGCGCAGGTTCGAATCCTGTTCGCGACCGTATTCTTTTTCCATTTAATATACTAACTTTAGAGTTCGCTAAGCATGCGTTAATGCTTTTCAAATATTTATCTTGAATTGTTAAGGTAATTGCATTCTTTACGCCATTTTGTATTAACTGCAAAGTTAGTCGTGTCGGTTCGGTCACCCGTATAGGGACTGAATTGATAGCAATGACGTCGCCATAAGACGTGTTAAAATATGGAAGAAGAATTCGCGGTGGTGAGCAGAGGTCGAGATGGCTTAGTGGTCAGAGCGCCTGGAGTATTTATCCGGGAGGCGCAGGTTCGAATCCTGTTCGCGACCGTATTCTTTTTCCATTTAATATAATAACTTTAGAGTTCTCTAAGCATGCTTTAATGCTTTTCAAAGATTTATCTTGATTCGTTATAATCTTTAATACGAACAGCTTGGAGCCGTAATGATATGTATTATTGACATCAATTAAACTTTAATGTATTAATCACCTTGCTCGTTAAAATACAAAACTGTACTTTATAACAATAATATTTCTACAGATAAATCTTGAAAAGTATTAACGCATGCTTAGCGAACTCTAAAGTTATACATTTTAGTGGCAAAATAATACGGTCGTGAGCGGAATCCGAACCTGAGCAGGTAGTGGGCAGCAGCAGGTACCTTATTCGGTAGAGAGCAGAGGTCGAGATGGCTTAGCGGTCAATGCGCCTGGAGTATTTATCCGGGAGGCGCAGGTTCGAATCCTGTTCGCGACCGTATTCTTTTTCCATTTAATATAATAACTTTAGATTTCGCTAAGCAAGCGTTAATGCTTTTCAAAGATTTATCTTGCATTGTGAAGTAATTTATTATTTAAATATTTATTTACGTACTTACATATTATCTCATCAGTGATGTTGGCAGAGACTATAGATT
Source organism: Xylocampa areola (assembly GCA_935421205.1). NCBI lineage: Eukaryota > Metazoa > Arthropoda > Insecta > Lepidoptera > Noctuidae > Xylocampa > Xylocampa areola. The sequence goes on from OW285223.1 coordinate 10,422,826, forward strand.
TCTACGATTATACCTATTAGTTTACTAGAGCCTATATTTTCTAGTTTTATACCTGCTAGATTTGTATCTCTCTCTTACCATAAGACATTACCATTATCCGGGAGGCGAATCATGTTTCTATTATGTCTGCTAATTAGCGAGTCAACACGAGTATAAGAACAAATTAAGTTCTAAGTCACGATATAAGGAAGTATCGGTCAATTGAGCAAAACAATGAAGAAACTGGAAAAATCCTATCCTATCCTACTTAATATTACAAATTTTTAATCACGCAAAACTTTTAGACGTGTTAGAATGAAATTCGATTTATTCATAGTTGTTGGAAGTCCTGAAAGAAGATATTAGTTATCTCTCAGGACATTTGGAATCCCGTGGGTGAACGGCGTGGCGCCGCTTGTGTCAAATAATCTGCATTCTGTTAATTTTGAATATAGTTTAGTTAAAGCTACTTGCGTGTGGCAATCAATTGATGTTACTGACTAATATTACATTCAAATGATCTTGCAAATCGAGCAGAGCGATACTATATTATTCAGCTAGCAGTGTACTACTATCATAACCTATTTTCGGTCATTCTGATTGAACAGCTTCTTAGGTTAGTATGAGGATTTGGGTAATTTACGTTTTGATTGCTTTCTTGTTATATTCATTACTTTTAGTAAAACAACTTTTAACCGGATTAATCGCGTGTATTATTGGTTTTTTGTTTTTCCTGACGTTTCGAACACTTTGCAGCGTTCGTGGTCGCAGGAGGACTAAGGTGTCAGGTGTCTCAACAGTTTATTTTGATTTTGAAATACCGAACGGTACGGTATATCTTCTCAGGGATAGTCTTAGGAAATACCGTCGCGATTTAGTTTAAATATGTATCAGAGACAAAAATAATTTTATGAATTTATCAATTATATGTACGGTAGACTGAAATAATTTTAAATAAACTGTTGAGACACTTGACACTTCAGTCCTCCTGCGACCACAAACGCTGCAAAGTGTTCGAAACGTCAGGAAAGACAAAAAACCAATAATACACGCGATTAATCCGGTTAAAAGTTGTTTTATTATAATGTGTAGTGATCGCGCAAACCTAAGATATTACTACATTACTTTTAGTGTTTAAAAATAATTTTTTAAGATTAATTATATTTAATTCATAACAGTTGTTCTTTTTTTTTTTTATTACTGTTGGTAACCTGGTATCCAGATAAATAAATAGTCTGTGCCTACCTCAATTAATATTCCTAAGCACATGCTTTTGCTAGCATTATTCGTATCTCTTTTACACCACTGTCATACACTACATACATTGCACTTGTAGTGCAAGATAGAGACGAGAACATCACACATTTTTTTATCAGAAATGTATCCCCCTTTGGCCAGCAATTTGCCTGATGGTAAGCGACGGTGTGGCCGAGGATGGAGCACGTAGATCCAGAAGAAATCTATTCACTCTAAGTAGAGTCGATTGATTTGGGGAGAACGCTAGTTGGGGAGTTGATGCAACTGCCCAGACCCGTTTCCCACAACGGTTGCACCACTAGGTCACTTCACGGCATGTCTTCGTCCGCTGGGTGGTAACCAGCCGCGGCCGAAGACTCCCACCAGAGCTAAATGTTGTGTCTGAACATAGCTAAACATGTGCTAAATAGTGGTTATTTTTCCTGACTTAAATTTAAATTTAAATTTTTAAGAATAGACGAAGGCGAAAGGCGTTGTAACAATAAAATTTACATTGTAGCTCGTTTCGTGCTTAGAAGTTTATTTTTTATCTTTATTAATTTACGAACTTTAGATCACAACTAAGACCAGACCATGCCAGGCCCATCATAACCAAAATAACATATTCTTATCTTACGCTAAACTTAACGAAACTTTATTCACTATTTTATATGTCAGAATAGCTGCCTTAGACAGAGGCTGCGACAAAATCCTCTGGAACTTCCTTAGAAGTTAAAATATTAAATTATGCAAGTACCGCTTTAATTTTAATTTTGATGTTTATACTGAAATAATTATTTTTAAAACAAAATGTCCACCAACAAGTCCGGACAAGAAAAACGTCTTCAAAGATGACAATTATGTGTGAAAGTAAAATGTCACAGGACGTTTTACGTTTTCCAGTTGGCTCATTCTTCTATATTTTGTTAACAGATGTCAAGCAGGCACCGGCCGCTGTGTGGTCGACAAGGCACACAGAAACCAGTGTCAGGCATGCAGACTCAAGAAATGTCTCGCCATGGGCATGAACAAAGACGGTGAGTAGTACTACATTGACAGCTTAATATGTACATATATATCAAACCAAAAAAAAGTTAAACGTATCGAGACACACGGCAGACACGTTCATGTGTGTATATCAATAATGTCAATAAACGTTCATGTGTAAATATTTAGATTTAAATTTGTAAAGTTATAAAATGTATAAAATGGTTTTCATAGATAATCATCATTTGAGAAAGTGCGATTGAACTTGGCGTCCATTTGGCCCTTTTTACTCTTTTGTCGCCCACGCCGTTAACCCTTGCCGTCCTTTGTTAGTACCGAAACTTTGATGGGATTATATTTTAGACGGAGCGACTGCTTAACTGACCTCCACATCCCAATAACTCGGTATCTCTATTTGTCTTGGTAAGACTGATTATTTAGAATTTTAGGCATCCGACTACACGTGGCAACTACTGTGGGTTTTTTGGCAACCGAGACCGAAGGTTTAATGTACCCTCCGAGGTATGAAGGGGTTGCACTATGAAAATGACGGTCACCCACCCTTAGACCAACCACAGTAAACGCAGCTTAACTTCAATATATTGATCTGTGCAGTTATTACTTAGTCTCTAGGCCCAGTTTCACATAGATGACTAATCATAATGTTTGTATAAAATTTTTTCTTCTCACCCAACGCCAACAACCTAACCTAAATTAGGCTAAAACCGATTTCAAAAGCAAATCAGCCCCATTGCCCTAATTTTCCGTAACTCATCACAAGTCATGTAAAAAAATATTATCTATCTATCTGCCTAGCCTTTTCCCAATTACATTGGGGTCGGCTTCCAGTCACACCGGATGCAGCTTAATACCAGTGTTTTACATGGAGCGACTGCCTATCTGACCTCCACAACCCAGTTACTGGGTAACACGATATCTCGTGGTATGACTGGTTGTCAGACTTTCAGGCTTCTGACTACCCGTAACGGTTGTCATAGATCTTAATTTGACAACCGGGACCGACGGCTTAACGTGCTCTCCGAGGCACGGGTCCGAGGGGTCTCGGTATGAAATGATGGTCACCCATCTACAGACCGACCGTTGCAAGCGCAGTAAAAAAATATTATGTACATAAATTTGCTCTAAAATTATTAGCCAACGAAGCTTCAGTTTCCCACAAAATCTATGGCGGATCAAAAACAATATTTGCTAAAGAAGATTACACAAAGTAAATAGTAGTTCCCACAGCTAAAGCCAAATCTAAACATGTCAAAACATTTCATATAGCTTTTCATAAAAGCCAACAAATCTGTTGTACTCGCCCTGTCGCACGCATACAAGTCAATTAGGCGTGAAGATATTCATGTCGACAGACCCTCTGATTCTATTGCTGTTGAAAATTCAGCGGTATTTGTTTGAGTGGAGGGTTTATTGTGGGTTGGATCTTGGGCTTACGAATTTATTTGATGATGTTAAAATTTTTTTTGGTTGATTTTGGGTAAAGTGCTTAAGCAATTATAATTGTAGTAGTGGTATTGTTAAAATTGACTAAATATAATAACATTTCTGAAGAAAACCCGCGGAATGCATTAATTAGGAAACGTATCGACATAGTCACTTTGAGCGTCAATTTTGAAGTTTACAGTATAAACAAAAATGCTTTCTTAAAATCTTAATAAAAGTGAAATAATTTTCCTTTTGAATATATCACGATCGACGTTTGATTCAAAACGTAAAAAAAACTATACAACTAAAGAAAACACAGCTGCTTAATATAACTTAAGCAGCCCGTAACTATTCTACTGCAGGCAAGGGCCTCTTTCCATACAGAAGAGGCACGAGCATTGCTCACCACGCTAACTCACTGAGGACTGGCGATTTCAGATCATGCAATCCCGGTCTCTTCACGATGTTATCATTTACCGTATGTCGGTGATATCTCAATTTACTTGAGAAAACTACAATGACAATGTTACAGGCCTTAACATCTCGACAACAAAGCGAAAAACATAACAAAATATATTAAACTCTTCCACATGACCAACAAACTCAACTTAAAAAAACACCTAATATTATACCATTAGGAAACTTAGACACCAAAGACAGAAGGGTTGAGCATAATGGAGACAATCTTTTAAAACACGTGCCGACACGTGGCGTTACCGCCTCGTATACAAATTATGGCTTAGCTGTAAAAAAGTATAGTTTTTATTATACAAACTAAGTCGTGCATACGTTTGTTAGTTTAGTACTTGATTGGTTCCGGGAGAATGAATGTGGTGTAAAAATTTAAATGCTGTGCTTAGATTTTTGGGTGAAGTAATCGGTGAAATGACAAGCGTAAGGTTTAAGGATTAGAAGATGTGTCATTCAATCGTAAGTAACTTAAAAACTACGTTATATTTATAGTTAACAATAACAAAAGTGATGCGGTGGGTTCTTTTTTCTTAAATCAGAGATTTTTTTAAGGCAGGCAACACGTTTTCTATCCCCGAAAAGTTATACATATACATTAAACGTCTCATTATGTTCAGATTACTAACTTATTAGGTGATAATTACGCGCTTTACTTTTAGATACATTGTTATTATTAAAATGCCTGTTTCTTTAAACACTGATTCAAACCTAAAACCTTATTTATTTTCTAAATACAAATATAAGCTTGTAAAATTTTGTTTAATTGTTTTATCAGTTACACTTAAAATCTTAACAAGAGAAAATGTGAAACTCAATGGGCGACAAAAATCATTCTTAATTAACCTCATGTATCTTTCCTAAAATTAGTTCACACATCAACAGACGAACCCTTCGCCCTGAAGCGATTTGTTCTATTGTTACGTCTGCTACTAGTTATAACACAATAGATTCTGTCACCAATGCATTTTGTTTCATGTTATTAGGGAAAGTAACATGTAATTCTTCTTTCAATGTTGTCATTGTCAGCACAGAATTAAGAGGGCTTGCTAATATATTGATTTACGTTTATATTTCTCGATGATTGTTATTAAAAGACGCGAAATCTATCAAATAAGTTAAGCACTAAACAATAGCAAAAATTTGATTTCAGTAGTTTTCAATTATAATATAATTATAATTACTAATTAATTTAAAAAGACGAATGAATTAATAAAACAATTTTGTTTTATCATTGTAACTAAGTAGTTAAAACGCATGTGCTCTGTTAATTTAGGATTTCTTCAAATTTCAAAAGATTTAATGCTTACTTTTCAGTCATCACAGAATTTGTAGGCAGATATACCAGTAGATAAGAATATGATGTTGAAAACTGTTTCTTAATTTTACCTTTCCTTGAACAAAATCTGTTTCTAAATCGTGAAATCTAATATCATAATTTGAGTAACATTAGTTTTAAAAATATACAGGGCCAAATAAGTCTTTGAATCACGTCGTGCATTGTCAAGCATACATGCAACAAATAACCAAAAAATAATTGTAAAAAATTCACACAATAACAATAACAACCTCAAAACTAAATATGCCACAGTATTCAATTCACAAATCACGTAATGCCCTAAAGCTGGATCTAATAAGGCGAAACTCAGTCCACACCCACATTTTAATGAGTGGGAATCCGCAAACAGATAATTAAGCAAAAACTACAAAGCGATCGCCCTCAGGCGTCCGCACTCACATTCAAATGAGCACCCTTCGTTATAAAGTGGGATGTTTAACCGCGTACGATGCAACTAGATTTAATCATAATTAGGACAATCGATTCATTTGGGTTATACTTAGTTGAAAAACATTTGTATAATCGCTGCAGTATAGAGGACTTCATACAAAGACCGATTCGTCGTACAACGTAGATAATTATGATATGCACTTATATTTTCAATTTAGCATTAATTTTAATAAGTCGATTAATTAACAAAAAAATAATACTTAAAACATCATATAATTAGAAGTCAAAATATATTTTTTTCAAAAATTTACTTTTAAAACTTGAGCTAAAGAATGAGAGCAACTGATACAATTTTTTTTTTCTTTTATTCCCAGATCTGCATGGAATCTACTCAAGATACAGTTCGTATAAAATATATTAATATACTATAGTTAGATAGAGAAGTAGGCACTTGTATTATATTTATTTAAACTAAATTATCTTTAAACACTGCTCTCTCAATAAAACTTGAGAATTAAACCAACACTCATTAATTAAATCATGCCGTAGAACACTGAGAGGCTTTTGACAAGGTGAACCTACCACACCATCCGAAAATAATTAGATTGTCGCGTCGACATCTCAAAGCGTAACGAAATTACACTTTCCTTTTCATACCGGGGGTCCCAAAGACCAAAATAATACAAAGCTTAAAGTGATAAAGGCGTTCCCGTCTGGCGTGCCGCAGGGCATAACGTTGGGCCCTCGTTACTACCTTTATCTTTTTGACACTTTCTTTTCTCGCACAAATTGGATCACATTTTCATTGTTCGTTGTTCATGCGTTATGGTAATTTTGTAATGGATGTTTCTGTGTTTTATTAAGTTTATGTTTTGAAGTTTCGATTGGTTTTGTTTTTGTTGATTTTGTTTTGACTTTTTAGGTCTTTTAATGGTTGGGTTTTATTAATCGTGGGCACTTTATATGCATAAATTTTTATGTAAAGAATACTATTTAAATGGAATCTAGACTAGTAAATAATTTCATTAATTTGGACGCTGATTATTTTAGAAGAACTAATTGACCATAACAATTGCTTCTTTATCCTGAATTGAATGTTTATTATATTTAATACATATAGCATATCCGTGTGGGTAAAATAAATTTCTATTTTGTTTAGATATAAATCTATAGAGGAAGCCATAACTTATTTAAAAAGAACTTTAGCTTATACAATACGAAATAACAAAGCACCATATCTTCGACATCCTGACTTAAAACAAAGCAGAAGAGAGTAGAAGGCAGAGAATTAAAGATTCATTTGTAAAATTAAATGCTAATGACGGTGATTTTGTGTTTTAATCCTCGACTGTACCTACTCCGTGCGATTGTAAGCTCGGTATTACGGCGGGAGATCGCGGCCAAAAGTGCTTGGAATCTTTCGTGGATAGGATTTCTTTTTTGTTTCTTGTATTATAAAATTTTTAATAAGCAATTATATGTTCCGGACCTTTCAAACACTTTGTGTATTCGTGGTCGCAGAACTAATAATATAGGTAGGTACGTGATTAATCCGAATAAAGTTTTAAACGTTGCTCCACACTAGGAATATCTTCCTGTGTATACGACACAGGAAGATACGACGTTTACAAACACATCTAATCTCGCATTCACCCACAACCAGACTCGGTACAATTATCTGTAGATCATACAAATATTTTATTCGTGCAGGAATCGCCAACCGCGCTTTCAACGTTGTTTTATTAATCTGTAGTGATAAGAGATGGTCACTGCGTTACGCCGTGTAATTTTGCGCCTGTTGAGTTAACTCACTTCTTTGGAAATTATTGGCGCACAGTGCATAAATGAGATAGATGCTGATGAGCCTATACTCGTATATATATAACGAAGCTACTCTGTGGTCAACTCCGTGAGCCTTTCACTCGATCGCTGTACTAACATAGGTCGTACGCTGCTCTACGTTGCTCGATGTCCCCGAAGTGCAGATAATGCGTGGCGCGCTTTGTACAGCTACCTCAGTGCGCTGCACTTTACTTCGCCATGGCGCAAGTGGTTTTGAGTTAACGCTATGAGATGCGCCTGACTTACTGAATTGACGCAGGGAATAAACCTCAGATATTACTAAATTAAACATTGTTGCACACACCAGTCCACAGAATCCATCGTACCCTAACACTTAACTGTTTATACCGAGAGTTAAATCTGCAGTAACAGACACTGATTAATGCGATTTTAATCCGCCTATAAAACCCTAAATCCAACCCTGTATTAATATTCCACCGAACTCACAAGGTCACAAGTCCTTTAAATTCTGCAAGCGAGTATCAACCCTCTTACATAGTAGGTACAATCCTAAATGTAATTGAAGGAGATAAACGAATGTTTGGCTCGAATTTCTAACTTTTAAAGTGGGAGTCCAAATTCAAAAAGCCTTCTGTGGCCTGGAAAACAGCGATTATTTTAGGTTGAATTTATAGCGAAAATGTAAAACAGCATAATGCCAATAGGGAAACATCACCACCTTTTGCGAGAAAGTGATGTTTGCGAAGGAGGCGGCGGAAAGGGAGAGAGGTGAACTCCTTTCACCCCTGGCGCAGAAGACGTGCCAAGTGCCAAAGGGCACTCAATAATCTTCTGCCACCGTGAGTGACGGACTTGGGTAGTTCGTAACCCGACCAGTAACAGGCGCTAAGCTTCGCACGCGCGCCCCTTTGGTGTGCCTATGCATGCCAACTGTGGCCCCGGCCTTCACGATTAATTTTAAGGCCTGGGAAATACCTTTGACGAACCACAACCTACTCGGGTCATGATGGATGAGATATCAGTCAAAGTCGCGCACTTAGAGTTCCGTATAATTACCATTACTCAAATAAACTATATATGAAGGCAATGAACCTTACAATAATGAAAAATAAACCCAAAAACACTTTACCCGACCTGGAAATCGAACCCAGCACCTCAAGCTCAGTAGACGCGATTAGGATATCTAGACCAACGAGCAGAAAAAAAAAATCGGGAACATACTAGTCGGCCAACCCGATGTAATGCACGTGAATACATCTGTACCTAATCCCTAAAACTGTATGACACATTTAAAATACGTTCATCATATAAAAAAAATTAAAACCCTCACGTCTCAAATATTGTCGCTGTTTTACGGGCCCCATACTTACAAGTCCATGTTCCATTGCCTACATAAAAACATTTTCAAACGAAATTGATCCCAACCTTCATAAAAATACAGCTCAAATCCCCTCGCCATTAAATCGAAATCAATAACCATTAAGTCGCCGGTTTGACAGAAGTCGTTTATAAGTGAAATGGTATTATATGACTTTGTGTAAGTGGGAGGGAGACGGAGATATTTTTATTAGTTCGTTTCACTTTAGGGTTGGAGTGTGCACCTGATACTCGTGATTTTATTTTTAAATTATGATTGTATTGTGTTACTTGTAGTGGATTATTGCTGTATTTATTTTGATGGAATATTCGTAGTTAGGTGATGTACAAAAGTTCGCATAAACAATAACCCCATTTATTGCGAAGGGTCTAAAAGCTTACCTACTATTTAGCATTAGCATAGCATTTTGGTTAACAAACAACTGGGAATAATGTTTCGTTTTTGTTCCGCTAAGGAGCTGAGGGGCTCGTGGCTAAGTAGCAGCTGCACAGATCGATCGAGGTTAAGCTGCGCTTGTCGCGGTCGGTCTGTGTCTGGTTGACCATTATTTGTTATCAAGACCCCGTACGTCGGAGAGCATGTTAACCGTCGGTCGCGGATTCAAGGTAGCCGTTACGGGTAGTCAGAGGCCTGAACGTCTGACAACCAGTGTTACCACGAGATATCATGTTACCCAGTAACTGGGTTGTGGAAGTCATATAGGCAATCGCTCTACATAAAATACTGGTATAAAGGTGCATCGGTTAGATTAGAAGCTGATCCCAACGTTGAGATAAGACTAGGCAGATTGATTGACTTTTTTAGCTAATCTAAGTCAAGAGAAAGTAGAAAGGGTGGTTTTATAGCTAAAAGTCTTTTTTTTATTTAGATATAAAATAATGGCCACTTATTTGTATGCTTTACAATAACATAACATAGCATCACGCCTGTATTCCCCGAAGGGGTAAGCATAGGTGTCCACAATCCCCCATATCACCAATGTTGTCATTAAGTCCCATATAATGTAGTGGTGATTGCCATCTACCGGGCACAACTCCAAACTCCAGGCTGCTACTGAGAATTTCATTGCAGAAAAACCTAATAACAGATAATCCGACTTGAGGCTACTAGACCAACGAGGCAGTTTTCTTACCAATAATTATGTAATTATTATAATCTTAGTAGATTTATATTAATTATTGTTTACCTGTAATTACTTACGGACATTCTTCGGGATTGCTAGACTAGATTCGAACTCGGAACGGAGCCCTCAATCAAGAGCTGAGCCCGCGGCGATGCGAACAATAATTAGTATGAAAGTGCCTTACGAAAGTTATCATACAAAAATCTTAGCAGATTACAATGACATAATTATTGACGAAGGTATTGATTGAGGAACCACCTAGTGTCAGTTTAAACCACCCATAGGCCTCTGACATGACTTTACACACCATCTAAAACATCTCTCAGGTGTACTAATAGCTTCCTCACGGTATTTTCCTTCACTGTTTAAAGTTAATATTTTTTTCTAATACACACATAAGTTACGAAAACTCAATCGAAAGTACGCCGCCTAGGGTGGAGCCTGTATTATTTTACTTGCCAGTCATGAAGACAGGTTAAACACATTGAAAAATTAAAATAAAAGTTAATTAGATGGGAAGACGAACTCAAACTCACGGCCGGACATCATTGGAGAAGAGTAGCGCGAGACAGAATACAGTGGAAACGTTAGAGGTGGCTTATGGCAAGAGGCACACTGAACGGCGGGATATTTTATAGAAAAACAATTTAACTACTAGGTTACCAATGCTTAAACAAATGTAGTGAGACTTCCGACTTCCGACTTCAATAAAGAAGTAATATGCTTCGAACGTGCGCCTCCCGGATAAATACTCCAGGCGCTCTGACCGCTAAGCCATCTCGTGCTCTGCTGACTACTCCGAATTCTTCTTCCACATTTTAATACGTCTTTTGATGACGTCATTGCTATGTATTCAGTCCCTATACAAGTGACTGAACCCACACGACTAACCTCGCAGTTAATACAATCTCGTACAGGTTATGCCTTCCACAAAAATGTATAACTTTAGAGTTCGCTACTCATGCGTTAATGCGATTGAAAGGATTTTTTATGAAACATTGCCCCACACTAGGAATTTCTTCCTGTATCGTGGGTTCGTTTACAGACACATAATCTCACAAGCACACACGTTCCCAGACCCGAAGCAATTATCTATAGATCGTACAAATATTTGCTCCATGCAGGAATCGAACCTACGACACGCAGCGCAGCAGTCGGTCTCTCGACCACTGCGCCAACCGCACTGTCTACATTCATACCTGCATACATAAAATCTAGTCTGTTTTCTATTCGGGGTAGGCAGAGACTAACGATAACCACTTGCATCTGCTCTTTCGCTTCATCTATGTTCATTAACCTCTTTATGCATGTTCGTCGGATTATATTGCTCCTGACCTGCCCTTTTTTGAGAATGTTTGCAGTTTGATTCCGGTTCGTTCGTGGAAGTCGGCCTGCCCCGACTCTTCCATTTACTCTCGCCTCATGTACTAGTTTTGTCAATCGTCTTTCATCCATCCTTTCTACATGCCCAAACCACCTTAGCCTACCATATTTAATCCTCTTTCACTCCACAAAATTCCCAGACCCCTTTGGCCATTAAAAATTTTTATATTCAAAGTGGCAGCGTTCTGCGCGAAAATAATATTAGATGGTTTTAGAACATCTCTGCCTACCCCTTCAGGAAACGCGTGATGTTTCTTTTTGCACGAAAGTGTGAAAGAATGTCTACAAAACATAATAATAATGATGGTTAATAACATTACCAATCCAACGTGAAAAACAAAATGAATTTTGCTCATTGATATAAAATCAAGAATCACAAACGACTATGCATCTCTTTCACTCTTACACGAAACTATTGTGTTCCTATCCCGTTCTATCGTGGCACCGGAAGTGAGATCTCAAAGATGGCTGCGGCCGGATGTGGGAGGGGCGATTTGATTTATAGTGTAGGTGTAGTGGGGGCTAGTATTTGTGTGTGAGTGTGTGTGTATGTGTGTGTTTGTGAACATTAATTTGCGTTCAAGTTTCATTCCGTCGAGCTAGGCTACGTAACTTTGGTTATATCTTTGAGCTTTTAGTGAAGTGGGGTTGGCAGTGTTAAAATTATTATAGTAAAAAAAAAATAACATTGCAAGCCTTGCCCGAGGAACAGACGTGTACATTGCTACAATCTGCGATGCTGTTATTCATTCCCATGTAATAGGTGGTGAGCCTATTGCCATCTACCGGTCATAATTCCAAATTCTCAACTCTTTTGATAAAACCTATTAACATTTTGCCCGACACGGGTACTCAATCCAGCCAGGAACTAAAAAGAGTAACCATGGAGTTTCTTGCCCGTTCTTCTCCATAGAAATCTACACTTTGGAACGTGGCAACTAGCTCCTGACAATACAAAAGTAATTTAAATTAATTATTTGACTTTGACTTTTGACTTTAACCTCAGCAGCTGCACTGTTAAAGTCAAAGTCTCTTAATATAACCTAAAAGGTTTTTTCTGTTCTGAATGCTTAGTTTTATTTCAATATTTGTCCATGTTATGGGAACTAAACATTTTGGTACATATGATTATCTGTAAAGGAGTTTCCCTTCTTTATCTCTTTCTCCAATATTTGAGCTCTCTATGGCTATAGGACCACACAGAGAATACCTACCTAAAATCGATACAAAAAAATAATTGCTTATATCGGTCTAATACTTACCTACCTTAGTCACAGGTAGGTAAGCAGAAATAACAGAACTCCACCTGCTACAATCCTTTTGCTTCGTCCACGTTCATACATCTGGTCATACAAGCGCGCCGGTTGCGAATACTACGCACTTGACCTTTTTAGAGGATAGTAGATATCAATAAGGTCAGTATATATCCTTCTAAGGCGTCCCCTTCCAACATTTTCACTTACAGATAGCCTTGTAGATATCTTTTATTCACCATCTCAAGATGACCAAGCCAATTAAACATACCCCTTTAAATTTTTGTCACTACATCTTTTAAAACACAACGTTGTCTTATCATGGTTACCATATCATTCTTCAATCTTTCATTCATAATTACACCACGCATACTTCATAAGGAACGCATTGATTCTACTTTTATCCCTATCTAAATTAATCTGCCTAATAATCTCGGAGATATCAGTGTACAAAAAAGAAAAAGAAATACGCGTCGAACGATCAAATCTACCTTTTTAAAGTCTGATATAAAAGTAAAACCCAAGCGAACCCTGGCTCGATCGCTAGTATATCTGTAGGTAGTAAGTAAAGGTACGGGGGCAATAAAATCAACCCCCACCCACTAGAGGGGGGCAGAAGCCGGTATGTGACATTTTTATTGGAGGTTCTTTTTATGGCAATTTATTTGCTTACTGGCGAAGTTGAAGTGTGGGTGAGATTTTTGAGATGTGATGTATGTGAAATGTTTGTATGAAGTTCCTTACTCGAATTATTTACCGGATATTTATATTTAAAGCTGTACTTAATGGGCCATCTAATATTGCCAACAGACCGCTATTACACATTATTATCTCATATCGCTTTTTATCCAAAATTGATTAAACAAAACTACAAAAATTAAGATGAACAATAATTTTTAAATTGTAAGCAAGTCAAGGACGCTATGTCTCTTCTTCTTCGTCTTATCGTGTGGTTGATAAACAACCTAATGTCAGAGTTTAAAGCACCCGTAGGCCTCTGACATGGCTTAACTTAGGACTAGTAAAAAATCACTTAGGATTAGTATAAAAATCTAATTAATTTTAAAACACATTAAAGTTTAAGCAAACTTTAATGTGTGATGGACTCAAAATTTATAATTGCGATAAGAAAAATACGGTCGTGGGCAGGATTCGAACTTAGGCCCTCGGATAAATATTCGAATTATGAAGCATTTGCGAATTCATCCAGCAGTATTAAACAACAAAAAAATATTTACAATTATCAAAGAGACATGTAGCAAAAGTTATTTCCTATCAAAAGCTTTTACCACTAAACAGTAATTACTGTACCTTGCAAAGAAATAATCGCTGCCGACATAATGGTCGCAACAAATAATTTAATTATACAAGTTACTGTGTTCTCGTCCACAGCAGTAGTGGGACGGACAAGTTTAGGGCTGTCAAAAGATTGCGATTGGGTGTCATTCTTATTTTTTTACACGACTGCCCAGAAAAAAGGAATGTTATAGTAATATCTTGGGTTTGCGCGAACACTACACATTATAATAAAACAACTTTTAACCGGAACACTTTGCAGCGTTCGTGGTCGCAGGAGGACCTCCTTCGAAACGTCAGGAAAATCAAAAAAACCAATAATACACGCGATTAATCCGGTTAAAAGTTGTTTTATTATAAGCAGTGTTATGTTTTTAGGGTTAATTTAAGTATGTGTGATTGTGAGTTTCTTTGTTCCACCATAACTTCTAAATGCCTTAACCGATTTCGGTGTATGGGGTATCGTTAGAATCCTTGCATTTTCCCGGGTAACATAAGCTAGTAAAGTTTTAAAAAAGCTGTAATACACAATATTAAATGGAAAAAGCATACGGTCGCGAACAGGATTCGAACCTGCGCCTCCCAGATAAATACTCCAGGCGCTCTGACTACTAAGCCATCTCGACCTCTGCTCACCAACGCGAATTCTTCTTCCATATTTTAACACGTCTTATGGCGACGTCATTGCAATCAATTCAGTACCTATACAGGTGACCGAACCGACACGACCAACTTTGCAGCTAATACAATGTCGTAAAGAATACCGCCTGGAGTATTTATCCGGGAGGCGCAGGTTCGAATCCTGTTCGCGACCGTATTCTTTTTCCATTTAATATTGTAACTTTAGAGTTCGCTAAGCATGCGTTAATGCTTTTCAAAGATTTATCTTGAACTGTAATACACAAATAGTATGATAAAAAAGAATTTGTAAGCTAGCGTGGTGATCAATGCTCGTGCCTTCTCTGTATGAGAAGTGACACTTGCCCTGCAGTGGGGCGGTTATGGGCTGGTTATGATATGGTATGGATATTTGTATTTATGTACTGTTATTGTATAATAGCTTTTAAGGTCACGTGCACTCTTCTAACTCGAACGGAACCCTTAGTCATGAGCTGAGCCCGCTGCGATATGGCGAGTGAAACCGAGCTTGATTCGGGCAATCCCGAAGAACGCGCGTGCGTAATCACCTTCAAACAATAATTAATATTTATGTTCTATATTTTATTTCCTTCTTTTTTAAATTTTTCTTTGTTATTTCGCCCGTATTTTTTTGGTAGTGTGCCAACCCTAGTAAGCGGGCGAGTGTCACGAAAGGCTTTTATTTTACAAAGCTCACATGTTCGTCTATAGCTCCTTCAGATCCTGCTATCAATCATAACTGAGTATAGTAAGTTTTGATGGAGTAGACGCATAATAAAAAAACTTCTAGTTAGAATAGAAGAAATCTTTTTGGGTTGGATAGTCCATTTATTGAGGAAGGCTATAGGCTATATAACATCACGCTACGACCAGTAGGAGAGGAGCATCAATGAAAAATGTTGCAAAAACGGGAAAAAATATTCCTTTTGAGAGCTTCCATTTCGAACGCTGCGTAAACAGTTAAGGTTCCGTAAAAATCATGTATGGCAGAATTGTTTCCCGTTCAAAGTTCTAAAAAAAAGTCCGCGACAGCATATGTCTATCTTTTAAGGTTGACTCACTATAAACTTTTTTTATGGTTATCGAATTGGTTCTAAAATAATGCATTATTTAAGAAGGTGTTTTAATAAACATGATATTAATCCTTATCCAAATAAATACGTCATTATTTCTATCGCCTACCGTAGTAGGAAGTTTCAAATTGTATGTGAGGCCAGATTATACTGGTTTTGTTACCACTGACGTGAGGTCTACCGTACCTATGTGTAATACATAAAAGTTTTATAATAAAAAGTCATCGATGGAATTACTGCTTTGTTGGTCTTCTGGTCGAAAGCACGGGTGCTGACTGTGAGATTTGAGTTCATATGAAATCAAATCAAAATCATTTACAGCCAGTTGCACAAAGCTCCTCATTAATACTCAATTAGTTAAAACATCATTAGAGCTAATGAAATTATTATTTTAATGGTGTTGCACAAACATTTTTTGGTCAACATTAGGCTTTACTAAAGGGCCCTTAACTAAAGTCGACATTAAACAATGTTGCCCTTAACTAATGACACAACTGAATGAAAAGAGTGAACTTAAGCGTTTTGTTAATACAAATTTACCAATAATGCGTCATTTGTAAAAGTATTACATATTAAATAAAACGCACGTTTGTCATGTCAATGTCAAGGCGAGCAATCCATCAGTTTTGAAATTTGTCTTTTTGTTTTGTTTGGTTTTCAATTCGTTTGCTTAACGTCGTAGTTTGAAACTTTAGGGGGGTTAACAGAAAGTTTTTATTGTAATACCCGCTTTCATCTAACAAATGGTAGTTTCTGTATCGGCCTATTTCAAAATCTGCACACAAGTGGGAATTGTTAAAAATTGTGCAGTCATGAACAGATCCGAATAAGAATTTTCAGAGATGCATCACATACCACTTGAACATTTAATGAAAAATATCCCTTTCTGCAACGATAAAGTTCAGATAAGGCACCCCCTCTACTGATAATTTGAATATGAGTACAGTCCAAAGCCACTGCAACACGTGGTAATCCAGCTATTTCATAGAAATTTTCAGCTACTCTTCGGAGTAGCCACATTTATATTAAAATGCCACATGGGGTTTAATATAAATGTGGCTTAAATTTGCTAGTTTTGGAGGGACTCGTTGTACAATTCGACAAATTGTTGATTTGTCGACATTGACTAGATCACCTAGCACCTGCTAGAAAGATCTTGTGGCGAAGAACCTATATTAAAAGTTGCGTCGGGCGATCAATAGCTTTATTTCTTTGGGTCACTGGTTCCAAATTGAGCATGATTCGAATTTGAAGAGCTGTTTTTTGGAAATTCGGTACTTTACACCAAACTCTCCATCATGTTTCATAAATAAATTTATCCTGTCTGGAATTTGGCAGCGGGGAACATCTTCTTCATTAGACAATGATGAGAGACTTGTTTAAAGACATTTTTGAATCACTTATCACAGTTAAACACTCAAACTACGCTGAAAAAATATTGCATTGTTGCTTTAATGGACGCTTCTTGACCAATTAAAATTTAAACCACCGGACTGTCAAACTAACGGCTCATTAGGCGCAAAATGGCTCTAATGGCGTTACGTGCAATGTAAAATTTGTGTAACTGTTTAGTTTGACGTTTCATTAGTTAAATTTAATGCAACATTAAAATCTGTTAAAATTTAGTTTTGTGCAATGATTTAACGGAAGATTAGTATATAATGTTGACTTAAAAAATTAAAGATCGTTTGTGCAACCGACTGTTATTTCAATAAACTATTTACAGGCACTTTTGAATTGTCAGAAGTTAGTTGCCACATTCCAAGGTGTAGATTCTTATGGAGAAGAACGGGCGAGAAACTCCACGAATCACGTTTTATTTCCAGTGGGGTTACTCTTGAAACTAATACCAATTCCAATATTAAATAGACGCCTTAAAACAACGCGTAATTTTAAAATAAATTTACCTACATTACAGTTGCCTCAATTTTAAAGCATTTCGTCTTCATATTATCACGAATTTATAATTTTTTTTTAGACATTTTGGCATATAAAAGAACTGACATATTCCCAATGTCAATCGAGCGGAATTATTTTCAAGAGTAAGCCTACAAGGTCGGAATTAGTTATTGGACTATATCTATTAGGGAATTTTAAACTCACCATCGATTACAAAGGAATTAATAACGACATGCAGGTAAATTAAGTAGATAAACCTTTGCCTAATTCTTGGGAGAATACAGAATTACGTAATACTAAAGCAATAATAACAATCAATACAAATAAATAAAATTTAAGTGTCTGTTTGTCATGTTAAAATAATAGTTATTTTTAAGCTCATACAGTTATTTGCACGGTACCTATGCCTAAAAAACTGATTTTAATTTTTTTGTTTGTTTGTTCCGGCTAATCTGCGAAACGGCTGAACCGATTCTGATAGGATTTTGGCAGGTAGCTGCCTATATAAGGAGTAATTTAGGTTAATTATAACATAATTATATGCATATATATAAAAATATATGTATATTTTTGTACAGACTAAAGTTAAGAATCTTTCATTTGGTAACGAAACATTTTGGCGTACACAAATGTATATAGAAGAAAGAAGGAAAGAAAGATATATTTATTTCGACACAGTGCAACACAGATACAGGAAAAATATATTTTATCGAAGTCAGATGAAAAAAGCATTCTTTATTTCAAAAGCCATCTGCAAACTCTTTTTTCGTAGCCGTAGTTGTAAGATTTTGTGTAGAAAGCGCGTAGGTAAGACGCTACGTTTGTAGGCGCGGCTACGCTCGTAGCAGCTGAACGGTACTACGGCGCCGCGTAGTCACAAAGATCACACTATATCAGTCTGCCTGCATTATCTTCCCAATTATAAAAAACCGGACAAGTGCGAGTCGGACTCGTCCAGCGAGGGTTCCTTACAAATTTGTAGGTACATATTATAAATAGTTTAGGAATCGAGTCGTTTTGAATTTTTTCATACGTAATCATTCATTGTTCATACCGTTGCTCGATAATTGATTACGTACTTTAAATAAAGACTATATTTTTGATCTAGTGGTCCAAAGCGAAACTGTTGAGCATGAGGTCCTGGGTTCCATTCCCAGGTCGGGCAAAGTGTCCCAAACAAGATTTTTAACAACAGCCCGGAGTTTAGAATCGTGCCCGGTAATAGGCTCACCACCTTTACATTGGACTTAATAACAGCATCGGTGAAATGTGGGTGTACTGTGTACATGTCTGCCTACCCCTTCGGGGAATATAGGCGTGATGATGCTATGTGATATAACATTTTACAGATAAATATTTTTTTAAAACACTAGCTCATGCATAGCAAACTCTAAAGTTATACATTTTTGTCGAAAGTAAAATACTGTCGTGAGCAGGATTCTAACCTGCACCTCTCGGGTAATACTCCAGGCACTCTGACCACTAAGCCATCTAAACCTCTGCTCACAACCCCGAATTCTTCTTCGACATTTTAATACGTCTTTTGGTGACGTCATTGCTATCTATTGAACCGCTATACAGATGAAAGAACCACAAAAAAAAAATCTTAGTATATTGTGGAAATGGGTGTACATGACCTGAATAAATTTATTAATTATAATATGTTCAACAGCGGTACAGAACGAGAGGCAGCCGCGGAACACGGCGACCATCAGACCTGAAGCGTTGAGGGACATGGACCAAGAACGAGCCCTCAGGGAGGCTGCTGTCGCTGTAGGAGTGTTCGGGTAAATACATAAAAAAACAAATTCACAAATGGCAGGCGTGCTACTTAATTAATTTAATCTTGTTTAATAAAAAAATTTTTTAAATATTTTGAGGGGCTCGTGGCTAAGTAACAGCCGCACAGATCGATCGACCGAGGTTAAGCTGCGCTTGCCGCGGTCGATCTGTAGATGGGTGACCATAATTTCATACCGAGACCCCTCCGTGCCTCGGAGAGCACGTTAAGCCGTCGGTCCCGGTTGTCAAATTAAGACCTATGACAACCGTTACGGGTAGTCAGAAGCCTGAAAGTCTGACAACCAGTCATACCACGAGATATCGTGTTACCCAGTAACTGGGTTGTGGAGGTCAGATAGGCAGTCGCTCCATGTAAAACACTGGTATTAAGCTGCATCCGGTGTGACTGGAAGCTGACCCCAATTTAATTGGGAATAGGCTAGGCAGATAGTTTAATAAATATTTTGGGGGCTGAGTTGCCCGCGTCTGTAGGAGTGCACCTCAAAATGGAATCCCTACACGTGGCCCCTGGGTGATGCAAAACAAGCAACACAACTCTAGTGGAAAGCTTCCGCCGCGGCTGGTTATCACCCACTGGATGAAGCCATGCCGTGAAGTGACCGAAGTGAGTCGTGTTTCGGCATGTAGTCCGGTGCAACAGTTGTGGGAGACGGGTCTGGGCAGTTGCATCGACTCCTCAACTATCGTTCTCCCCAAATCTATCCACTCTACGTCTCTTGGAGTGGATAGATTTCTTCTGGATCTACGCGCTCCATCCTCGGCCACACCATCGCTTAGCATCAGGCGAGTTGGTGGCCAAATGTAGATTGAACAAGTTTTTTTTATTGTTATTTTCCTTATTCACCTTAATTTTAAACTACATACTTAAATTCATAATAACTCTTATATATTAGTAGACACATACAAAAACATAACAGAATTATCAAACGCCTTTCAAACGACACTGCTTCACAAACATTTTTCTGACACAAAGCGTATTTCCACATCGTCGCTCGGCAAACCTGGCTGGGAAGTTTCCAACAGACAAGTCAAAGACTTTCAGTTATATTTGATAAGTTATGTGGATTTCTGTCGATTAGTATTCAGTAGCTTGTGCTTGTAGCCTAGTTGTTCAAACAGTGGAAAGCTTCGACGTATGTGCGACTCAGAGACATACAATACTACCTACCTAGCAAACTAGCTCAAGAGGTACAAACGGAACTCTTATAGAATCACTTTGTTGTCTTTGGTATCGAGTTGAAATTAAAACTATATACTTGAGTCTACAGTCCCTAAAACCTGTGAAAAAATCAAAAGAGATACGGTCGTTTATGCCGCAAAAAAAAACATGTATTTCGACACTCTCAAGGGAATCAAAATTCTTAAAGTACTTTCCGTTGGCCTAGAACTATGTAGTTATATCGTCTTATAGTACAAATACAGGGAAAAATCTGAAAACAATGCATTTGTAATTAAATTATGTCTTTTTTTAAAGTTCGTAATCAATTTCTACGGAACCCGCGGTGGGCGAGTCCGACTCGAACAGTTTTTTTTATATTTTTGCACTAATTGAAAATAATTTCAATTAGTGCAAAAATAAGAAGTAAAAGTACTTATAAAAGTACCAGTAGTAAATTCTTCTTATCGTGTGGTTGATGAACAACCTAGTGTCAGAGTTTAAACCACCCGTAGGTCTCTGAAATTTCTTTACACACCATCGAGAACATCTGTTAGGTATGCTAGTTTTCTCACGATGTTTGGTCAGTCATCAGTTGGGAGAGCGATGACACGGACTGACAAAGGTCGCGTGTACGAGCCTCAATCGTGTCTATTATTTTTCAATGTTTAATTAGAAAATAGAAAGGAGAAGGCTTTATTGTTACACACACAACTAACTAACAAACACACACCAATATCACAGAACTGTTTATTTATATGTTCGCCCCTCCACAAAACTACACATATCCATAAATCAATATTCAATAACTCCATCAAAAAACTAATCCTACCATAAAATAACAAAACTTGCAAAAACTACCATACTACCTTTAATATTCATCATGGCAATAAAATTTGAATCACTTTGCGAGTGAAATTGCCAATTCGGCTTAGTGCGTTACCGTGTTCTGTAAACGGTAATAATACTCCCATAGTTATGTTAAATTCATGGGGTTTTTATGGTTAAGGGAACTCGGAGACAAATAAAGGTGAAAGTTTCAAAATATGTATTAAAGCTTTTTTTTTGTGTGGAGAAAGTGGGCAAGCAAATTGATTTTTATTTGAGGGTTGAGGGGTTTCTTCTTCTTATCTCTAAAGCGCGACTGCTGAGCTTCAGATCTTAGGTTCGATTCCAAGGTCAGGTAAATCGTTATTGAGTTTTTTTGTTGCACCTATTACCTACATTGGACTTAAAAACAGCATTGAAATGTTGGTGTTCAACTGTGTGCACCTCTGCCTACACCTTCGAAAACAGGCGTGATGCTATATGATATACCATATGATATGAAATCGTATCTACATAATATATTAGTGTCAGAGTTTAAACTACCCTCGGGCCTTTGACATGGCTTTACACACCATCGAGAACATTTCTCTGGTGTGCTGGTTTCCACACGATGACACGATGTTTTCCTTCAGCTTTTGAAACATGAGTGATGCGTGCTATTTATATTTATTTATACTAGCCCATTGGCCGAAATTCAACCATAATTCATTTAAATTTTAAATGAGAACGTTATTTAGGTTCTATTGTTTAAGATATATGTGTGTGGGTGGGTGTTGTGTCAAACGCATGGTAGCGTGTGTAATGTTTTTTTTTTTGTTATTAATTTAATGTATATATTTCTAATGCGTATTATATAAAAATATTAGCTTTCTGCACGCCCTCTCCATATAAATTTCCATATTTCATACTCCTTGGACCGCGTAATTTTCGTAAAAAGGGGTACCATGGTTTTGCTTAATTCGTGTAATATTATGTCTTTTTTCCTCGATAAAATTATGTCTAGTTCACCCAATTTCATATCTGCAGTTCATCAAGGCTCACATTGTATATACTTTAACGACTCTTTTACCTTGCAGCTTGTATTAATACCATGTAACTCCTTTAGCCTATCATCCATATCAAATCAAACTATTAATAGGTTTGTGACGTCAAACCGTCGAGCCGTGTCGATCAAGCCTCAGTCGGCTATGATCAAAGGTTGCAGCCTGACCGGCCGCCGTCGCTTGATGTTGAAGTTGGATGAATGGGCGCAATTTTGCCAGGTTTCTAGTTCGTTGAATGATGTTTTAAGTAAATAACCTATTTACTATATGGGAGTTCCATGCTCTGAGTCGCTACAATAATAAAATCTTGCATAATTACTTATCAGACAGGTATGCAAGGAGAAGTTCAGGTGAAGTTTCGTTTTTTTTTTCATATATCTGGCCATACACGCGCGCTGGCTGCGAGTACTATGCACCTGACCTTTTTCGAGGGCATCTCTAATAAGGCCAGTGTATATCCTTCCGGCATTTCCACTTACAAATGTCTTCTAAATCTTTCATTAATCCTCTCAACATGACCAAACCATTTAAGCATACTCTTTTAAATTTTTGTCACTAACTCTTTTAAGCCGCAACGTTGTCTTATCACTTAATTCCTCAATCTATCATTCATAGTTACACCACATATACTTCGCACGGAACGCATTTCTGCAATATTTATTCTACTCTTATGTCATTTTTGCCACACCCAACATTCACTTCCACACACAAGCGTAGCTAACAGCACACCGCTCGGTGACCCCACCTGTATGTTTTTTTTTTTTATGGAATTGGGGCGACCGAGCAGACGGCTCGCCTGATGGTAAGCGATTACCGCCGCCCATGAACACCCGCAACCCCAGAGGAGTCGCAAGTGCGTTGCCGGCCTTTTAAAGGGTTTGGGCCTCCGGTACCCTCACTCACTTGGCGAAACACAACGCAAGCGTTGTTTCACGCCGGTTTTCTGTGAGGCCGTGGTATCAATCCGGTCGAGCCGGCCCATTCGTGCCGAAGCATGGCTCTGCCACGGTAAAAATGATTTAAGGCAGGCGGGCCATGGGCCAATTGGGGACATGGATGCTTAGGGGGTCTGTTTGCCCAATGATCCCAGAGAAGATGGGGGCATATTGGACACGGGCTACCATGCATAGCGAGGCTTAGGAGAGACTTTTTACAGTCTTCCCGGGGATGTGCTTTAATAAGCATTGCATACTAAAGCTGGTCTGTTAAGAAGACCCAGTGCCCCTCTCTCTATATCTTGATAGTGACAACTGGGTTGTGTTTTAGTGAGGGAAGAATCACACACTACCCAGTCGTATCCCCAAAAGCCGGGCGCCATTTAGGTTTCCTGCCGAAAAAAAAGGTACCAGGATGCCATTGTGGTCGCCAGTCGAGCCTTTTCGAACATCGACTGATTGGCCAAGGCATATTTTTTTCATTCTCTTATTAATCAGTGCTGCCAACAAATGAATCACAAATAGCCAAAACCTGGACTGAAAAGGACCGATTTTTGACAGCAAAAGGCCGATATAAAAAACTTGATTTTACTTTATTTTATTAGTTCAATTTCAGTATATATCATGTTAGTTCTCTATTTCGCCAGAATTTAGATCCATGTCGGGCTAAAGAATAATAGGATTTTGAATGTACATTAAACTGACTGTACATTACTGTTAATTAAATATTAAATAAAGTACCAACGTTAAACCACCAATTATTAAATTTAAGACCAGCCCATAAATGTCCCACTGCAAGACAAGGGCCTGTTTTCATAGAGAGAAGGCACGAGCATTAATCACCTCGATAGCTCACTGCGGGTTAGCGATTTCTGACGATTACCTCACGTTGTTTTCCTTCACTGTATGTTTGTGATGTACATAACTAAGAAAATACCTTCATAAATGACTCTGAAAAAGTAACATTAGTACATTCCAGCCAACCCACAACCTGAGGCTCAACAGGTGTGACCATAACCACACGTCAATTACGACATTTAAGTTCTATTAAAAATAATGGCAACACAGTAAAAGAATGACGTCATGTATTTAAAAATAGCTCGATCGGATACTAATAGACGGTAGGTTGTGCGAAAGTAACCTGTGATTAAGAATAGCCCAACCACTATTTTTGTTCTAGGTGTCATTAAATGAGATCAAGGTATAATCTATAATAAGTACATCTCTCATTTTTTTTATGGGATAGGTAGCAACCGCGCAGACAGATCATTACTCTTGTGGACACAAGCGCGGCCTCTGAGTGTGAGGTCTTGAGAGTGGTTTACCTGTTAGAAAATCATCATTATCGCCCCCTGCTCTTATCCTAGTTTATTTGAGGTCGGCACAGCATGTGATTTTTATTTGAGGGTTGAGGGGTTTCTTCTTCTTATCTCTAAAGCGCGACTGCTGAGCTTCAGATCTTAGGTTCGATTCCAAGGTCAGGTAAATCGTTATTGAGTTTTTTTGTTGCACCTATTACCTACATTGGACTTAAAAACAGCATTGAAATGTTGGTGTTCAACTGTGTGCACCTCTGCCTACACCTTCGAAAACAGGCGTGATGCTATATGATATACCATATGATATGAAATCGTATCTACATAATATATTAGTGTCAGAGTTTAAACTACCCTCGGGCCTTTGACATGGCTTTACACACCATCGAGAACATTTCTCTGGTGTGCTGGTTTCCACACGATGACACGATGTTTTCCTTCAGCTTTTGAAACATGAGTGATGCGTGCTATTTATATTTATTTATACTAGCCCATTGGCCGAAATTCAACCATAATTCATTTAAATTTTAAATGAGAACGTTATTTAGGTTCTATTGTTTAAGATATATGTGTGTGGGTGGGTGTTGTGTCAAACGCATGGTAGCGTGTGTAATGTTTTTTTTTTTGTTATTAATTTAATGTATATATTTCTAATGCGTATTATATAAAAATATTAGGTTTCTGCACGCCCTCTCCATATAAATTTCCATATTTCATACTCCTTGGACCGCGTAATTTTCGTAAAAAGGGGTACCATGGTTTTGCTTAATTCGTGTAATATTATGTCTTTTTTCCTCGATAAAATTATGTCTAGTTCACCCAATTTCATATCTGCAGTTCATCAAGGCTCACATTGTATATACTTTAACGACTCTTTTACCTTGCAGCTTGTATTAATACCATGTAACTCCTTTAGCCTATCATCCATATCAAATCAAACTATTAATAGGTTTGTGACGTCAAACCGTCGAGCCGTGTCGATCAAGCCTCAGTCGGCTATGATCAAAGGTTGCAGCCTGACCGGCCGCCGTCGCTTGATGTTGAAGTTGGATGAATGGGCGCAATTTTGCCAGGTTTCTAGTTCGTTGAATGATGTTTTAAGTAAATAACCTATTTACTATATGGGAGTTCCATGCTCTGAGTCGCTACAATAATAAAATCTTGCATAATTACTTATCAGACAGGTATGCAAGGAGAAGTTCAGGTGAAGTTTCGTTTTTTTTTTCATATATCTGGCCATACACGCGCGCTGGCTGCGAGTACTATGCACCTGACCTTTTTCGAGGGCATCTCTAATAAGGCCAGTGTATATCCTTCCGGCATTTCCACTTACAAATGTCTTCTAAATCTTTCATTAATCCTCTCAACATGACCAAACCATTTAAGCATACTCTTTTAAATTTTTGTCACTAACTCTTTTAAGCCGCAACGTTGTCTTATCACTTAATTCCTCAATCTATCATTCATAGTTACACCACATATACTTCGCACGGAACGCATTTCTGCAATATTTATTCTACTCTTATGTCATTTTTGCCACACCCAACATTCACTTCCACACACAAGCGTAGCTAACAGCACACCGCTCGGTGACCCCACCTGTATGTTTTTTTTTTTTATGGAATTGGGGCGACCGAGCAGACGGCTCGCCTGATGGTAAGCGATTACCGCCGCCCATGAACACCCGCAACCCCAGAGGAGTCGCAAGTGCGTTGCCGGCCTTTTAAAGGGTTTGGGCCTCCGGTACCCTCACTCACTTGGCGAAACACAACGCAAGCGTTGTTTCACGCCGGTTTTCTGTGAGGCCGTGGTATCAATCCGGTCGAGCCGGCCCATTCGTGCCGAAGCATGGCTCTGCCACGGTAAAAATGATTTAAGGCAGGCGGGCCATGGGCCAATTGGGGACATGGATGCTTAGGGGGTCTGTTTGCCCAATGATCCCAGAGAAGATGGGGGCATATTGGACACGGGCTACCATGCATAGCGAGGCTTAGGAGAGACTTTTTACAGTCTTCCCGGGGATGTGCTTTAATAAGCATTGCATACTAAAGCTGGTCTGTTAAGAAGACCCAGTGCCCCTCTCTCTATATCTTGATAGTGACAACTGGGTTGTGTTTTAGTGAGGGAAGAATCACACACTACCCAGTCGTATCCCCAAAAGCCGGGCGCCATTTAGGTTTCCTGCCGAAAAAAAAGGTACCAGGATGCCATTGTGGTCGCCAGTCGAGCCTTTTCGAACATCGACTGATTGGCCAAGGCATATTTTTTTCATTCTCTTATTAATCAGTGCTGCCAACAAATGAATCACAAATAGCCAAAACCTGGACTGAAAAGGACCGATTTTTGACAGCAAAAGGCCGATATAAAAAACTTGATTTTACTTTATTTTATTAGTTCAATTTCAGTATATATCATGTTAGTTCTCTATTTCGCCAGAATTTAGATCCATGTCGGGCTAAAGAATAATAGGATTTTGAATGTACATTAAACTGACTGTACATTACTGTTAATTAAATATTAAATAAAGTACCAACGTTAAACCACCAATTATTAAATTTAAGACCAGCCCATAAATGTCCCACTGCAAGACAAGGGCCTGTTTTCATAGAGAGAAGGCACGAGCATTAATCACCTCGATAGCTCACTGCGGGTTAGCGATTTCTGACGATTACCTCACGTTGTTTTCCTTCACTGTATGTTTGTGATGTACATAACTAAGAAAATACCTTCATAAATGACTCTGAAAAAGTAACATTAGTACATTCCAGCCAACCCACAACCTGAGGCTCAACAGGTGTGACCATAACCACACGTCAATTACGACATTTAAGTTCTATTAAAAATAATGGCAACACAGTAAAAGAATGACGTCATGTATTTAAAAATAGCTCGATCGGATACTAATAGACGGTAGGTTGTGCGAAAGTAACCTGTGATTAAGAATAGCCCAACCACTATTTTTGTTCTAGGTGTCATTAAATGAGATCAAGGTATAATCTATAATAAGTACATCTCTCATTTTTTTTATGGGATAGGTAGCAACCGCGCAGACAGATCATTACTCTTGTGGACACAAGCGCGGCCTCTGAGTGTGAGGTCTTGAGAGTGGTTTACCTGTTAGAAAATCATCATTATCGCCCCCTGCTCTTATCCTAGTTTATTTGAGGTCGGCACAGCATGTGTTCTTGCATGTACTCTCTAATAATACTGGCATGTTACTAAAGTTTTGGCTACGTTTAATGGCTAGCCGCCGTCAACCCTCATCGGGACTGCTGCTTGTTGGTGGTAAAGAGTCACGTTTTTATTTTATTTTCAAAAATTGATTTACGTTTGGCCACCAACTTGCCTGATGTTAAGCGACGGTGTGGCCGAGGATGGAGCACGTAGATCCAGAAGAAATCTATTCACTCTAAGTAGAGTGGGGGGGGGGAGTTGATGCAACTGCCCAGACCCGTCTCCCACAACGGTTGCACCTGACTGCATCCCGAAACACGACAAGGTTGCTTCACGGCATGGCTTCGTGCGGTGGGTGGGAACCAGCCGCGGCCGAAGCATCCCACCAGAGTTGTTTTGGACGTCGGACGTGGGTAACTCAGCCCCCAAAAATGGACGTCGCCGCGCCCCGTGAAAGCAGTATGGCACGGTGCCCAGTAGATGGCAATAGGTTCAACACTATGGGACTTAATAACAGTAACGCTTAAGTGTGGCTATTCATTACTACTGCCGGGTAATAATATAACATAGCATCACGCCTGTATTCCCCGAGGGGGTAAGCAGACGCGTACACAACTGTTGTACACCCACATTTCACCAATGCTGTTATTAAGTCCCATGTGTTGAGCCTATTGCCATCAATGGGACACACACAATGCCGAATTTCTGGGTTGTTACTTTGAATTTTCAAAAAAGCCAATGAAACTTTGCACGACCTGGGAATCGAACCCAGGACCTCATGCTCAGGAGTCGCACTTGGGAGCGCTAGACTAACAAGGCAATCTACAGTATTGTAAATTAATAAACACTCCGGAGAGATGTTCTCGATGGTGTGTAAAGCCATGTCAGAGGCCTACGGATAGTTAAAACTAACACTAGATTGATCATTAACCATACGTTTAGAAAAAGATCGTTTACTTAGTAGGGATTATCATGAAAGTACACACCTACAATCAAGCCTGTTTCCCATTGGAGTAGGCAGAGATCGGCTATCATTGCAAAACAATCATTCAATTCCAGTTATTAAACATATTTTTGTCTACAGCCCGCCCGTCTCCCTAGCCATGGCACTATCGCCAGCGCGCTATCCATTGCTGTCTCCACACTACGCGCCGCTACCGCCGCCGCAGCCCACGCAGCAAACTCAGCCGGACTCCTCTCACGACCATCATGAAGAAGGGAATCCGCATACGGATAGTGATGGTGAGTTTAATAATTATTATTGAAAAGATACCAACATTTACAAACAAACAAAACCAGCCCATAACTGTCCCACTGCAGGGCAAGGGCCTCTTCTCATACAGAGAAGGCACGAGCTTTATCACCACGCTAGCTCACTGCGGGTTGGCGATTTCAGACTACACAGTCCAGGTTTCCTCACGATGTTTTCCTTCACCGTATGTCTATGATGTCTTAGATGAACTAAGAAAGTACATAAGACAATGAAAAAGTCAAATTGGTACATGCCAGGTTTGAACCCACAACCTGTGGCTCAGGAGGCAGGCCCGTTACCACTCGGCCACCAGGACATTTACAATATATTTAAAAATAAATTGAACAAAAACCTATTAAATAAATCGCTGCAAGAGTTTTTCGAAGACAGTGGTGACCTACTAAATAAATATAAACTAGAATATAAATTACAAAATATTTATTAAAATAGAATAGAATAGTTGTTTATTGTTTCCAGTATTACAGCAATTAGTATTCATACAAATAACTATAATACCGAAAGCAAAAGGTTTAAGCTTAGGCTCCCTAGGGGTTGCCAAGCGCTGGTTTTCAGCTTAAACCCTAAATAAATACAAATTCTACTCTATGTTATTAACCAAATTTCATGTTAATACCTATGTAATTTGATTTTATGATTGATGTTTTTTTTTCTTTTATAAATTGCTGTGCCCTTACAGGGTTTATGTTAGGTACTGGACTCTCTGTATGTAACATCAATTTATCACATGAGTGCAATAAATAATTTGAATTTGAACACTGACTTTGAGCTGGCCTATCCTAATATGGAGCTACAACAGTATGCGAGGCCAGTTTATACTGGTTTTTTACCACTGATATGCATTCACTGTACATTAGTGTTCATAAATTATGTAACCCTACTAAAGTACCTATTTATAAGTGGTCATTGTACTCTTTGTTTATAATTATCTATAGTTTTACTCTGTGCGACGCTCGGAAGCCATCATAAATCATGTTTGTGTACATTAGGCGACGCGCCGCCACTTATCAAATTTCAAGAGCCGTTCCGCTCGAGTTTTTTGTTTACAGTAGCACTTAAGTAGCTTTTCAACAATGTGCGTACACAAATATTTATTTACAATGTAGTGGTGAGCCGTTGACGATTTTACGGTCGACGAAAAGAGACTAATTTTCAATTACTTACATCGTCGTCAGAACCCCGAGTTATTATAATAGTTAAGGTATATCATCGTAGTTCATGCACCGATTGGCAAACGATAACTTTCGGAAGTTTAGTTTAGTCTCATCGATTGTCGTTTACCAATCGACAGCTCAAAGGATTTTACATTTACAACTATTTTCGGATAAAGTACCTATCTACAAATATTTTTACAATATATTTTTATATTATTTTATCATTCACAATGATACTTCACGTAATAACAATATAGTTCTAATCAAATATTTTTATTTAATACGATAACATTATTCCGTGAGATATCGATAATTTTATCGAGAACCATTAACCACTATGATGAACGCTCTAACTACCGGCTGACCGTGGAAATTCCGAAAATATGGAAAATAAGGCAGCTGTTATTTTACGTTTTTACAAAAATTAAGTTATACACGATAATGTATATCTACGTGTTTGATGATTACCTATATAAAATATAGTTAAAAAACACTAGATTATATTGTATGCCTTCATTAATCTTACCTACGCAAATCCCAATAAATGTATACATATTTATTGATTAAAAAACGAATAACAAAATTGAGTAAAGTTTCGGAAAATTACAAGCACGTATTTTTTATGTTGAAATTATAAAAACTAGCAATTTATTGCACATACGATATACCAATTGGTCATTGAATTACTTACGGAAGACTCCAATGCACACTTCCTAATAGTTATTTATTCACATTTTCTCTTTATTTACAATTATTATACCAGTCCATGGCCGTGTACAATGGCGTCTCGAAGAAACAACAAAAACAACAAAATGTTCATACAGCAGGAACTACTTTAAGCTAGAGATTAAGTACCTATTTATAAATGACTAGCGACCCCGGCTTAAGTAAAACTTATAACGCAATGTTCTTAAAACTGAACATCAATCGAGATAGCCCGTCCACTAACAAGACTCTCTCTGATACTTTGACGTTCAAAAAGCAGCTCATTGGTTTCTTGTGCTCACAAGAGCTTTTTCTAATATTTTGTTTGTGTTCCAGATGACAGTATCGACGTGACTAATGAGGAAGATTCATCTTCCTATTCCCCACCAGCCGCCATGAACTACCAACAAAACTGCGCTTCTTACAGGTCAGAACGTACATCGAACATAACATAGATACATACACTAGGTACTCCTCCCGACCGTATTTTGGTCGCGGTGCTCTATCTCCACAGATATTAGCCAAGTAGGTACGCAAAAGATATTATAGTGCACAAGTGTTGTAGCGAAAACACAGGTGCAGTCACTCTTCCTTCACTCTCATAGTCCGATGGGACGGCAATACGAGACGACCGGACACAGATTAGGCGCAGGACCGACGGTTTTACATGCTCTCCGAAGCACGGGGGTGTCACACCACCAACCCCAAAAAACCCAATTACTGGATCATTAGATATCTCTTGGTAAGAGTGGTTGTCAGATTTTCAGGCATCTGATTACCCGTATCGGCTGTGTTAGATCATTTCATAAACCAGAGCCGATGGTTCAACGTGTTTCCGAAGCACGGAGGGGTCTTTCTATGAAATTATAGTCATTCATCCACGGCCGACCGCGACAAGCGCAACTTGACCTCCATTAATCGATCTGTGCGGTTGTTACTTAGCCACGAGCCCCTCTTGTGCCATTGGTATATTGATATGATAATCAACCTATTTCTCACCTTCAGGCCTTTAGGAGTAGAAAGTGCAGCGGAGTCGGCAGCCCGACTGCTGTTCATGGCTGTCAAGTGGGCGAAGAACCTGCCTTCCTTCGCCAGCCTCGCCTTTAGAGACCAGGTATGTACAATGTCTCATATCATGGTGACCTGGAAGCAAGACCGTAACCAAGAATTTTTTTCGGGGGCGGGGGGTGGTTATACTTTTTTTTTTCAATTACGGAATAAGTGTAAATATTATATTGAAAACCAGATTAAATTAATTAAAATTAAAATAAAAGGCGGGTTACTTTAATTTTAATTAATTTAATCCTTTTGTAAATCTTACTAGCCTATGTTAACCGGGATAATGTTAAGGAATTTAATGATACACCATATATCGAAATCAGTTCAGGCATTTTGAAGTTATAGTGGAATAAACTCACAAACATACATACATAAATGAACCCTAAAAACATAACACTCCTTTTTTGGGCAGTCGTGTAATAGTTTGCCAATTTCATACTTCTCCGTCCGCATAATTTTCGTAAAAAGGGGTAAAAAGTTTTTGCTTCACATATTATTAAATAGATTTCTTAGTCTCATAATTATATTTTCTATTTCCAGGTTATCCTTCTAGAAGAAGCATGGTCAGAACTATTTCTATTGAACGCTATACAGTGGTGCTTGCCGCTCGATGCCGCTTGCGCCGCTCTTTTTGGCAGCGACCAGATCGATCAAGGTAATATACTCTGCAGTTCTACTTATTATTGTGATTTACACATGATTAGTTTATGAGTGCCTAGTACTGAATGCCTTATCCAATGATGATAGATGTCACTGGTGCGATAATATGACTCAAATTGCCGGATATAATAATGCGAAAGGACTACGTATCAACCAACATGACAAACTCTGCAGTTTTGCAAAAACTCTGCAGTCCCACTTATGTCTCATATTTTGTACACAGAAAGAATTCTTCTCCGTCTACATTGCATCACTATAAATGGTTTTGCAGAGAACGGCGTAGATTCGGCGACTCTGCGACGTCTTCGTGAAGTGCTCGCAAGATACAGGACTGTGCTCGTGGATCCTGCTGAGTTCGCTTGTATGAAAGCTATTGTGCTGTTTAAATCTGGTAAGAAATTACATAACATAAACATAATCAGCCCATAACTGGTTACTGTCCCACTTCAGGGCAAGGGCCTCTTCACACACAAAGAAGGAACGAGCATTGATCACCACGCTAGCTCACTGCAGGTTGACGATTTTAGGTCCAGGTTTCTCATCGATATCCTCACGATTTTTATGTGTATAAATGTATAACATTATAAAAAAAATTACTAATAACCAATTTTTAAACATCTTTTATCAAACAATTTTTCTAAACAAAGCAATAAGCGGTGTCCAAATAGCAATTTTGTTTGTTTAGGCTTGAAATCTACGAAAAATAAAATTAAGAATGTGTGTACACCATTTTTGGTTTATGTCATATTATCATTTATTCTTACTGCAACACTTATTGTGTCTTACAGAAACCCGAGGTCTCAAAGATCCTCTACAGATCGAAAACCTACAGGACCAAGCCCAAGTAATGCTCATGACTCATGCCCGAACCGCCCACGGAACAGCTCCAGCAAGGTTTGGAAGACTCCTGCTATTACTACCACTGTTACGTCTGGTAACTCCCCAACAGTTAGAACGAGAATTCTTCGCTAAAACCATCGGACAGACGCCGATGGAGAAAGTACTGGCGGATATGTATAAGAATTGAAGGGATACTCTGCAATCCTGATTATGGAATTGGTTGAGTTTTGAATTTGTTGAACAACTCTGCATTATTGCTTAAGTTGGGTCCGTTGTAGCTGAGATAGTCATTGTACCTATGTAATCGGTTGAAGTTTGCGAAAAGTTTTAGCTATTTCGATAGCTGTACAATTTAACTTAGGAAGTCAATGTTGTCAAATGTAGCAACAAAAGTTCATCATTATCATTTGAATGCTTTGTAAATATGATTTATGTAAATTAATCAGACAAACTGTACTGGTGTACCACTGTGTACACATCTGCCTACCCCTTCAGGAAATACGGCCGTGATGCTATGTTAAATTAATAAAACAAAAATATCTACAATTAAAATATTTATTTAGTCACATATACCTACTGTACATATAATAATAATAAATAATCTAGTCTGCAAATTTACCTAAGTGTTCTGCAATTCTAAACTTAAACTCTGCACTTTCACTTAAAATGTAATTCCAAAGAATTATATAGTTAATATTTCAATTTCTTGTTGAATATATTGATATAAATAATACCTACTACGTTTATGATAGACCTAGATTATAAAATTGTAAATATATTATACATTATTTTATATAATCGAATAGCAAAGGCCTCAGTTTAAAAGAATCTGAGATATTTAGATTTAGTTAAGTGATTGTTGTAATTTTTAAGTAAATGTAATATTACAAATTAACATTTTTGTTATTAAGCATCTAGCATTAGTTGTAGAATCTTCATAATGGCTACATTAAAACCGTAATCACGATCTTAATGACACAGTGGCATGGCGAAATACTCGAGTGGAAATTAATCGCCAAGGCAAACAAAAACAAAGACCTTGAAAAAAATACGGATTTAGCGTTGCGTACGACATGTGAGAAAAATACCTAGTCATCCAATTTCGCTTGTCATACACGAGCTAAACGCATACAAATACTTAAAACTCATCCACACGGCGCCAGTACGCTGCGTGTAATCTATGTGTGCGTAATCTATGCTTCGCTTATGACTAGACAAGGTTACAAACCTATTTTTTTCAAATCCGTGCAAATAAGAGCAGGCTCTCGACGCCAAGCTACAAAGCAATAGTAGTAAGGGCCGGAATTCTATCGATAAAGCACACGGGAAATAGACTTATATTTTTGTGTATGTTTAAAAAGATACAAAATCTATTAATATCTTAGGTTTTCGCGATCACTACACATTATAATAAAACAACTTTTAACCGGATTAATCGCGTGTATTATTGGTTTTTGTTTTTCCTGACGTTTCGAACACTTTGCAGCGTAAAAAAACTATTTATTAAGATTTATTTATGTTTAAATGTCTGTATGTGTATACAGAATTGTTGAAGTTGGCGTGGAAGGCCAAATCAGAAACTGTACTCAGGAATAGCTAAAAGTACTCAAAGTAACAAGTCTCAAAGTGCCATATGCCCAGGGGCCGTAGCTACCGCCGTATCAAAGATACGGGGTCCCTGAGCCACAAGGGCCCTAACGTTACTACTGTGTAAGTTAAAAATTGAAAAATGTTATAAAAGAGCCCCGAATACATTTTTCTACGGGGCCCCTTATGCAGTAGCTACGCCACTGCATATGCCACTACTTCCTAGAACTTCATCTCTATTAGCGACACTATCGGATGGTGTACAATAATACATGGTGTTTCGTTTTTTCAAAATCTACTGTTTGTATTCCTGGCATTCCTATAGATTTTTCAAAAATCCAGTAACGCAGTTTTATAGACAAATCTTTGAAAAACATTAACGCATGCTTAGCGAACTGTAAAGCGTTATATTTTTTTTTGGAAAAAGATTTTTATCTGTGTTTGTTAAAGTAATTGCATCTGTACGACATTGTATTAACTGCAAAGTTTGTCGTGTCGCTTCAGTTTCCTGTAAAGGGAATGAATAAATGGCAATGACTTCACCAAAAGACGTATTAAAATGCGGAACAAAAATTCGCGGTAGTGAGCAGGGGTCGAGTTGGCTTAGCGGTCAGAGCTCCTCGAGTATTTATCCGGGAGGCGCAGGTTCGATGCTGTTTGAGTATTTTTCGATAATCCTTATAGTTTCGAATTTGATATTAACCGTGGGAGAGCCACGCTTCGGCACAAATGGGCTGGCTCGATCAGAGTGATACCAGCGCCTCACAGAAAACAGGCGTGAAACAACGCTTACGTTGTGTTTCGCGTGAGGGTACCGGAGGCCTAAACCCTTTAAAAGGCCGGCAACGCACTTGCGACTCCTCTGGGGTTGTGGGTGTCCATGGGCGGCGGTAATCGCTTACCATCGGGCGATCCGTCTGCTAGATTGCAAATAACACAAAAAAAAAATGCCCATCTACGTCACTTGAAAAAATCACTCTGTACCTATATACAGGTAGGGACTGTGGCGTGCTTGGGCACATTTTGATTTACTTACTTTACGTGACTGTGGCGGTCAAAAGGATAATTCAAAATGTAGTCATCCCATTGCTTCCAAAGTTTCGTTCCATACCTATTGCCAATCAAATAAATAAACCTACAAATAAATAAAATTGAAGTGTCTGTTTGTAATGTCAAAATAATACGTTTTTTTTAAGGTAATTATTGAATTCAAGCGGTACTAAATCGCGCTAAAAGCACAACATTTATTTACCTCGACGTTTCGATCAAGTTGCATTGACCGTGGTCACGAGTAGACTTGAATTCAATAATTATGTGTTCGAATCGCGAAAGTCTAAAAAGTACCTAAGCCTAAGTCAGTTTTTAAAACTATCTGTCTGTCTGTTTGTTCCGGGTAATGTCAAAACGGCTGGACGGATTCTGATAAGATTTTACTGGCAGGTAGCTGACTATATAAGGAGTAACTTAGGCTAATTTTCTAGCCGAAAATATTTAGGGGTTACAGCAAAATAATAGTTTTTTTTTTTATATCAAATTCCAGGCGGACATGTCACGGGTATCAGATAATAAATAGTAAACACATTGATCACCTCACAACATTCGTATGACTAATAAACTAATTCCTATATACGAAACAATAGTCGAAACTTCCATTATTGATGAATGATGTCATATCATTTCCTTATTAAAACAATGACATAGGAAATAAAAGATACGTCACCGTTGATATTTAAAAGGTGATTTTAATGGCGTTTGAATTAATATTGTGCGTTACATATTATGTTATTTTACTAATGACGGAATGGAATACGTTAACAATTAACATACTTAAATTTAGAGATTCGCTTCAAGGAATAATACAGCATGTTGTGTTGTACTTAGTAATTAATGATGTCATAAGTGTCACGTAGAATTTGGAAGTCACCAGTATGACATCACATTTAGTACTACATCATACAACTGAGGGAATGCTTTGAGAATATTAATTTAGTGATTCATTAACTATATGTAGGTACTTATATGTTCAAAATGGTGCATAAATGCAATCAGGTGATGCTCCGCTCCTATTAATTTACTGAATTGAGTTACTTTATACCTATATCGTATCCCGAACCCCTAATGTAGTAGTTATGAATGGATTGAAGGTAAAAAACGGTCCGGCACATCGTGTCGGGTCGGCTCCCAGGTAGAGACTCACCTCAAAATATTGGTCGTAGCGCGATGTTATATAGCCTATAGCCTTCCTCGATAAATGGTCAATCAATAACATGAAGATTTTTTCAAATCGAACCAGTAGTTCCAGAGAGTAGCGCGTTCAACCAAACAAATTCTTCAGCTTTATAATATTAGTATACTCGTAGATCAGCAATGATCTACCCCCTGCAAGGCAAAGGCCTCCCTACCATCCTGCTATTCCTCTCGACTTAAGGCTTTCTGTGGCCAATCTTTCCAACAGGAGCCAAGCTCGTCCCGCCATCTCCTTCTGGGCCTGCCGCGACGTCATTTAACGGGGTTCCACCCAGTGGTGAGTTTTGCCCACAGCTCGTCCAAGATGCGGCTGATACCTATCTACTTTATATTTATTACTAGCTGATGTCGGCGGCTTTGCCCGCGTGGATGTCGGGTATCGCGACCAAAAATAATTATTTAATTTTGATCCCGTTCCCGCTTTCCAATTACCGCTTTATAATTGCCCATTTTTTTAAGTATTAAAATAGATATAGTATGTTAGCCAATGTATACAAAAATTTGACAAGTTATACACTAAAACCTTCCTCGAGAACCACTCTATCCATTGGTGAAAACAGCATGAAAATCGGTGCAGTCGTTTTTGAGTTTATCGCGAACAGACAGACAAACGCGGCGGAGGACTTTGTTTTATAATATGTAGTGATTTATGCCTACTGAAGTCAACATAATTTGTGATATATTTTCTTTTTTTTTTCCTTCGTAGTAATTCCTTTTTATATATAGTCTCGTTTGTAAATAGCTTGAAATGTTTTAGGACATACTTTCTACGTAGTAGGTTTTGTAAATAATTAAAGTACCGAACTAAATAATATCTACTAAGTAACATCCTAGGTTTTCACGATAACTACACATTACAATAAAACAATTTGTGCCCGAATTAATCGCTTTTAGAAAACTTTGCAGCGTTCATGGTCGCAGGATGAAAGCATTAATCCGGTTAAAAGTTGATTTATAGTAATGTCTAATTATTTATATTATTAGAACCATATGCTTTTTTATTTTAGCAATAACAAAATAAATGCCAATTAAATTATTTAAAACCCAGTTTCAATTCTACTATTTAATTTGGGATCCTAAAATACAGATTTTTTAATCCCATTAGCTACAATATAATTGTACATAGAAATGCTTGTAGTAATATCTGTTGTTAATAAATAAGTGTGTTATTATTATTTAAAAAAAAACTGCCAAATTGTAACCGTTGTAGCCAAATGTAATTATAAATAGGTAACAATAAATGTGATGTCCAAAATAATAATAAAAATTGTTTTATTTAATTTTATTTTCCTACAAGTAACTAATTAAAATCCGTTTTCTGAATGAATGACTTAAGAATATGACATAAAATTGTCTACAGTTTTACATAATCCTCACATAAAATGTTTTAAATCTGCATCCTTAACAAATGGCGGTCCAAATAGGTAGTTTTTTTATACTTTGTAAATTATCTAAATTTTTCGTAAGCCAATAAATTTCATCATGCGATTACAATACATTCAAGTAATATTCTTGTGAAGCGCCCTCTATAGATTTAACTTAAAACGTTAAGGTTAAAGCTAAGCAAGAAGCAACCATACAACTAACGTATAATATGCTTTCACATTGCCCCGCTAGATGGCACTACTCATCAAGAAGTTTAAGTAGGCAAGTTACTATGATTGTATCTAATCGAAAAAAAAAGCAATAATATAACCTACACACGTAATTTGATACGCGTCACAATTAAAATTTCTTCTCATCAACAGTACACCGATTATTTATAATAAAACAAATATAGGTATATAATTATCGATCCGCGGTGAGTAGTTGACCACTACATACAAACGTCAAAAGAAAATGAATCATACCATATCGGAATAAGGTTTACTATTGCGTAATATTGTTGATTAT
Organism: Xylocampa areola; assembly: GCA_935421205.1. Classification (NCBI taxonomy): domain Eukaryota; kingdom Metazoa; phylum Arthropoda; class Insecta; order Lepidoptera; family Noctuidae; genus Xylocampa; species Xylocampa areola. The sequence goes on from OW285223.1 coordinate 10,462,188, forward strand.
CAAGCATTGGTTTTTCCCAGCGCCATTATGGAATTATGATGCGTAGGGTTGTCACACTACCGATTCATACGTGACGTAATATTAAATGACGATAATTATTAACATTTTGTTTTATTTGAATGGTAGTCTTCTTTGTTCTAGAGCTTTTGTGCATTGACTTAGCTTAAATTGAAGATGTGAACTGTACTGCTGACTGTACCAACGCTATCTAATATATAAAATTCTCGTGTCACAGTTTTCGTTGCCATACTCCTCCGAAACGGCTTGACCGATTTTGATGAAATTTTTTGTGCTTATCCGGTATCTATGAGAATCGGTTAACATCTATTTTTCATTCCCCTAAATGTTAGGGGTAGTCCACCCCTAAATTTTTTATTTATATGGCAAAACAACGTTTGCCGGGTCAGCTAGTTATAAATATAATCATGATAAATGCATTTTACATCTATTAGATTGAGTATAGAGGGGGCTCGTGGCTAAGTAACAGCCGCACAGATCGATCGATCGAGGTTAAGCTGCGCTTGCCGCGGTCGGTCTGTGGATGGGTGACCATCATTTCATACCGAGACCCCTCCGTGCCTCGGAGAGCACGTTAAGTCGTCGGTCCCGGTACTCAAATTAAGATCTATGACAGCCGTTACGGGTAGTCAGAGGCCTGAAAGTCTGATAACCAGTCATACCACGAGACGAGATATTGTGTAACCCAGTGACTGGGTTGTGGAGGTCAGATAGGCAGTCGCTCCAAGTAAAATACTGGTATTAAGCTGCATCCGGTTCGACTGGAAGCCGACCCCAATGTAATTGGGAAAAAGGCTAGACAGACAGATAGATTGAGTATAATACTAAGCTTATAAATACTAAAAGCGCTCAACATAGTGAATAATGAATATGAATAGTACTAATATTTGAGAAATTACTGTTTCTAACTCCGTTAACTATGATTATAAGGATCAGAGCCTATTACTGCATTTTCTCATATAGTTTTAGCAAGCATCGCTCAATAAATAGAGATTCTTTTTCAAAAATCCGTAGATATTTATTATACTTGACACTTTTTTTCCAGCCCCACTTTCTATTCCCCCAACAAAAATTTCTAGTAAATAAAAAACATGCCAAGGAACTGCAAACTCACACCAAAATTTCGTCTATCAAAATTTAGTAGGTATAAAAAAATACGTAATATTTTCAAATCTTAATCAGCCCTTCTACTCAGTCAACCTTATGACGCATATACTTATTTACAAAACAAATAATGAATATAAAAAACGGTGATACATACACATTGTGAACTTATTTAGCTCCTAATGGAGCGATGAAGGAGGTCATTTACTCGGGAAAACCTTGAGCAAATCTACCATAATAATAATATATGATATACTCGTTAAAGGCCTCAACTGATACAGAGAAGTGTTGTGCAGTATAATACTGGATTGAAATTTAGTTTGCCTGACGATGTTTTCTTTAACTTTAGATCAGTAGACCTTAGATTAACCTCAGATTGGCCCCGCTGCAATTAATTGGAATCAGCATAAAACAAGCAATTTTATACTCTAATTTACATATGTACTAGCGGTTCGTCCCGGCTTCGCACGCGACTATAATTTGAGATTTAAACTATCCTATCTCTCAAGTTGGATCGAACTGCACATGGTGTGCGAATTTTATTATAATCGGTTAAGTGGTTTAGGAGTCCATTGAGGACAAACATTGTGACACGAGATTTATATATATTAAGATAAGAGATTTTTTCATCGGGTTTCATATTATTATAAGTAGGGTGACCTGTCCATAAATGAAACACCAAAATTTCAAACCACCACGTATTGTCTGCAGTTTCTAAAATTATGAGTCTTATTTTTTGCAACAATTTAACCAATTTAACTAGTAGTCGCATCGTATTTTATATTTTTACTTGTACTTGTGTACAATTCATAATCATTTAGAGACGTTTATTTCCACAGAGCGCGCTGGCAAACTGACCGTAGAACGCCGAGCCGAGCCTGTCCTTTCCTTACTTGCTATCCTGCACTATCTAGCAACATCTTGTTTTAGAAATATCACAATATATTATTGTGTACGATTGTTTCACAAGTTCAATGTTGGACAAGTGATCCTACTTATATTAATCCATGACAGTATGCATGTAACACAACGTATTTATTTCCGCGATTTATTACTCATGAATTTAGTCCAGAACTCCAGAGGCCTTCAGAAAAATAGAGAGAATGCCTCATGGCATTAAGTCCACCTTGTGTACCATCTTTGTACATGAAGAATAAATAAATAAATAAAAATATTACTAATTATAATTTATTTCGCCATATTTTTAACTTTTAATTATGATTTTTTACCGGGTTTCACAATTTGTTTACCTAATTGCATAAATAGGCTTGCGCATAATCGATTATTATTACCTACGCTCGTATACACTAAACTTAATGTGTATCGAATTCAGTTTACGATAACAAAACTCACGGTAAATGCATCACAATAAATCTTAGTAAAGTGTTACATACTACAGTAAAACTATAGCATCATGTGCAGAAATATATTTGAAAATAAATAAGATTAGCCCAATACTATAGCATTCAGCTCTCCCCCGAAGGCACTTGGTTTATTAAGTACCATGCGTATTACTCGGTCCCTGATCATTCTGCTTACTCTTTTCTCAACTATGTTGGGGTCGGCTTCTAGTCCAACCTGGTGCGGCACTGCCTACTGACCTCCACGAACCAGTTACTGGGCAATCTCGTGGTAAGACTGGCTGTCAGAGTTTCAGACATCTGAGTACTTGTAAGGTTGTGATAGATCTTCGTTTGACAACAAGGACCGAGGGTTAACTTTTTTGCTTTGCTCTCCGAAGCACGATTATGTCTCTGATAATATTAAAACTTGATTTCACCAAATCAGATAACGTTACTATACAGATAATTTGAATTTTTGACAGTTATTCTATAAAAAACGTGGCAAAAACTTGAATCGAAAGCAATAATAATAATGAACATTAATATACATATTCACATAAAAAACGTTAGCCGCACTGATGACAAAATTATTAATTTGTTTCTTACTTGCTGGAAGTTTATATTTCGATAAACTTAGTCATAAACTCATAACAGGTAAACATGACTCAGTCCAATTTAAATGATAAAGCAAAACCTACCTTAAAATAAATCGACGACGTACTTTTCTTAAAACAAATATTGTAATACGTTAAAGATTTTATATTTAAATTTATACAAATTATATTAATTTATCCAAAATCATCTAATTTCTGGTTGACATGTGTTCCCTGACAGCCCAACTAGAATTTCTTTGACCCTGTTGGAATTTAAAGCTTACAGCGGTGCACAATTTCGACTTTCAAAGAAATCATCGGAACCTAATTACCGACTTTCTGTCATGATTATAAAATTTTGATAAAACTCTAATTAGTTGCGAAGTGGAAAATCAATATTGTTGTTGTAACTGGTTACAGTTAGCTTAGGTATCAATGAAAATTAATTAATCTATTCATTTTACTGCGGGCTGTCGAATTGGTTACCTCATACAATCTCCCGTAGCCCTTATCCCAATTGATTTGGGGTCAGTGCAGCATATGTTCTTCTTCCATACATTTTTTACAGCCATCATATCGGCAGCCATTCCTTTTCTAGCCACATCATCTTTAACAAAATCCATCTATCGTTTCCTCGGAATCCTCGGTCTTCCTATACTCTAATAGCCATCCGTCACATAATCTTTAACAGCAGCACATACAATTTGAGATTTTTAACTTGCCACAGCCAGCCATGAGTGGATTATGTTTTAAAACTCCTACCGATTTGCAAATCTTCAATTTATAATGTGCCTACTAATCACTATCCGGGTCCCGGGGACTGCAGCTGTATTTGCCGCAACCCCAGTAGCGTATTAGGACTACCTGGTACTTTTTGAGTCAGTTCATCTGGGGTTTTACGAAATTACAAAAAAATTTGCTAAAAAATTTCGACATCGTTTTTATAGGCATCGACAACCCTAGCGTCAAAGGGTTTTCCTGATATTTGACTTAAGCAATGGTAAGAAAAAATATTTAAAGCATTATCAAGCGATATTTTGTGAGTCAACATTTGCATTATGTTCGATGTCTATTTGAGGTAAACGGACGAACGTTACACGTGGGCCACGTAGTACACCGATCGGGCGCGTCGGAACCTAGATACGTTTTTTATGGTGATTAGGTAGTTGTTTAGAGCTACTTTTTTATGGGATAGTGGCAAACGAGCAGACGGATCGCCCGATAGCGATTACCGCCGCCCATGGACACCCGCAACCCCAGAGGAGTTGCAAGTGCGTTGCCGACCTTTTAAAGGGTTTGGGCCTCCGGTAACCTCACTCACTCGGCGAAACACAACGCAAGAATTGTTTCACGCCGGTTTTCTGTGAGGCCGTGGTATCACTCTGGTCGAGCCAGTATTTTAAAAAAAATGCGTGTAAATCTAGAATCTGTTTATTTAAAATAAATTATTATAATTATACCTATAATTATACATGTCGCTCGTATGTAAGAACCCTTGGGTACCTACCTAAGGGTTCTTACATACGAGCGACATGTTGTCAACGACTGTCGCCGACTCAAGTTGACGGCAGTCGCCGAGCGTGTCGACGACTGCCGTCAACTTGAGTCAGCGACAGTCGTTGACAACATGTCGCTCGTATGTAAGAACCCTAAGTAGGTAGGTACTTTGTTTGTGGTTTTGATTTATTATAGTTACTTTACTTAATATTTCTACAAAAATATCCTACCTAGTTATCAGTTAGTGTGGTTCCCTATTACGTTAGGAAATAGTGCGGTTTTCATATGCAAAAAAAACCATAATAATTTATTTTATTAAATGATTTGTTCAAACTACACAATAAATAATTATATTTCAAGCAAGGACAGGACTTCCTAGTCGACCGCTCAAGGTGACATTGTGTTTGTTTCAACTTCCGGCGACGATGACGCGTATGCTCACAAATCACGGATACTTCGGGAAGTACCTATATGTGTCGCATAGGCCCGGAGCTGACGCCGAGGTGCCAACACTGCGACAGCCGCCCCGAGGACACGGCGCAGAATATGCTGAAGGTGTGTTCTGCTTGGACCGAGCAGCGCCACAAGACCGTATCATCGGGGCAGTAGGTACGGGCAATCTCTTTAGCAGTGGGGCACTCCGGGGTGCCAAGGAGCAGGTGCACCAAGAAGTAACAACGTGGTGATAACTCTCTCAGCTTAGTAGCCACTAGCCATGGTTCTATAGCTTAGAACAAATAGTAGTGTGATCCGGATAGTTAGGAAAGACCTCTGCTTAGAACTATGTACCATTAAGTCATGAACTTTGTAAGATAGTCGCATAGCAATATGCTCTTTATTCCGGCTGTGATAACAAGTCCGCAACCAGGAATTGATTTCAGACGGGGGGGGGTCCTACCTTTTTCATCTATGGAGAATAACATAACATAGCACTACAGCTGTGTTCCGCGAAGGGGTAGATAGAGGTCGACACGCACATTTCACCAATGTTGTTATTAAGTCCCATGTAATAGGTGGTGAGGCTCACCACCTATTACATGGAACTCAGGCTCACCAGGTGAGCCTATTGCTATCTACCGGGAACGGCCATGATACATATATCAGTATTGTTCTGTAGAGACACCACCACACAAGGAAAAGGTGGGGATGGCTTCACATGCACTCGAGAGTGACCTTTTCCTTCCCACTGCACATACCGCTTTTATAAAAAAAAACAATGTCTAGCTTGGTCCATCCTTGTATAACAAAATCAACTCACATTTACCAGTTTACGGCTCGTCTCTTTTAATTTCGTTATAAAAAGTCTGTCCGTTCATTCCTGTCAAACTATGACAGATTGTCATGCTATCGGTCTATGAGAGGGAAGGAAGAAGTGCACCTGTGTTTCCGCATATACTTAAGCAGGAGATCCTGCGTAGGGTAGGATAGGCCGCCGTGACCGGAAACCCTAGGAGTAGGTACTTAGCCACGAGGTAGCGATACTATCCACACAAAAAATGTTGTTTATAAGCTAATGAGGAAAATGATAGGGAAAGCCTATTAAAATGAATAGGTATAACTTGTTATTTTCCCTACCATGCCAGACAAAGGGAAATACTATAAAAATATGTTCAGAGGTATATTTGTTAATCAATTGCGCCGTAACCACAGTAACGACTTCTAGAGTATTTTATGTACTTTGGTATTTATGATTTACTAGTTGTGCCCCGCGGTTTCACCCACGTATAATTATATTTTAATTAAGTAAGTACTTACTTAGTACTAACCAACAGATAGCAAATAATTCATAGTTCATCTCGTTTGGCGGGGATATGCGTCGCATGGCTCGTTCGCGCGAGTGTTGAATTATTTTCATTTTACATTATCTTCTAAACTATGCGTCCAAATAACATGCTATAAAGGGCAAAGTTTAAATTTATTAGGACAATAATATACAATTATTATTATTTTTGGAGTCGGTGCCAGTAAAGGATAATAAACGTGTAAGTACATTCATGAAGTAGCGTATTTCGTTCGCTTTTGGCAGTTGTTGTGTTCATTTGTAAATAGGTTCAATTAGGTATAATACATTATCGTAATAATAATGATGGTTAATGTACCTTTAAATATACTTTGCAAATTTTAGGAAACTTCCTAAATATTTTTAAAGTTTGTCTGGCACCGACTCCAAAAATAATAATAATTGTATATTATTGTCCTAATATATTGATTTTATTCAGAATACTCTAAAATTAAAAAAATATTTTTATATAAATTGTAGTAAGTAAATAACGCAATTATTTTATTACTTTTAAGTGCATTTTTACTTAACAGAAAGATTTTTGGAGTCGGTTCTTTTTTTTGTTAAAAATTATTTGGGTATAAGTTGTGTCATAGCCATCGCCTCGTCGCGCGCAGTAGGTACAGAGACAGCACCGCGCGCCGACAAAGGCCGAGCGTAAGTACCGCCAAAGACGTGCGGCGGCGCGGCGCTCGCGCTATGTACCTACCCGCGCACGCTAGCGCCGCGGCTCAATGGAAGTTCGTTAGTGTGGGTTGATGCGAACGAGCGTACATGTTGAAATCGCGCGCGGTCAATTTTCGATCGGGTACCTACAATGCCGCATTTTTCAAACTGTGAGTACGCCAATATGGTGCGCGTGTACCTAGGTATGCCCTCGCTGGTGATAGCGGTTGAGAGGTGCAGTGCGTATGTACATGGAGAGGTGGCCAGTCCGGCAGACGCCACTGCATGCTACGATGCTGGCTGCTACACAATTGGTTCATTACAGGCAGTTTGAAATACCTGTATTACCAGCCTGATGGTGCACCACCACAGTATGGACATGTAGTGGGTACGGGGTTGGACGTGGTAGCCCAGTGCCTTGGCCTCCTCGGTCGCCGGTCCTTAAGCCGCTAGACTTTTATTTGCGGGGTGACGTAAAAAAGTTAGTGTACATCAGTTAGATTACAAGTGTAGTGCAATTGCGTGCGTGAGTGGGAGTGTGCTGGTGTTAGGTTGTTTAAAAGTCATCAACAGGTGACGTGCGCAATTATGTATTGCTTGTTATGGTGCACATTTTGAACAATATTGTTACGAGTAACGTGAACATTCAATACGTAAGTACATTTTATTATTCGCACGTAGGCACGGTCGACTGATCTGTTGACCTTAACACCAACAATTGAATAACCCAGTACCCTAATCTTGTAACTCACTTGCGATGCATTGCATAGTTTAGTTTCAAAGCTTTTACAGAAACAAACCTCTCATGCACATACCTACACCTAGACTTGGAACATTACCGAACCCGCGAACCGCGCCAACTGTGCTTTCGATGCGCCTAATGTTTCAACAATCTGTCATATCGGCAACTACACGTTATATTATATTGATAACACTGTCTAATCAATGTGATTATGTTACGTAATTAGCTTGCAGATCTAACCTCTAGACAGAAAAAAAGATTACAATGACTGTATCTCGCGGTAATAATATCGTACTCATGTAATAAAAAAAAAACGATCATTTGTGAATGGGAGTTTAGAAACCTATAATAAGCTAAAACACAATGCTAAAACTACATTGTAGTCTTATTATGTTCGTTAGGTCTTTATCGTTGACTTGTATGCAACCTACCTACCTGTCGGGCGGCGCGCTCATTACCTACTGCGTTGTGCGTAGTATAAAAAACTTTCACAGAGAAGCGTCAGCTGTTACGAGACGAATAGTGCGTTGACTTCTTGGCTATTATTGTTTTAATTATTTTTATACAACATATAACTTGTTGTATATGTTCCTACAATATGGGCACTGTTCAAAACCACAGCTTGTATATAAAATCTCATAGATTACAATTCCGTTGTTTTTATGGTTTAGTAGGCAAGCGGGAAGACGGATCGCCTGATGGTAAGCAATTACCGCCGCCCATGAACACCCGAATCCCCAGGGAGTCGCAATTGCGTTGCCGGCCTTTTTTAAGGGTTTAAGCCTCTGGTACCTTCACTCGCTCAGCGAAACACAACGCAAGCTTTGTTTCACGCCGGGTTTCTGTGAGGCCGCATCACTCCTGTCGGTGCAAAATTGTCTGTCGCGTGTAACACAAAGTGCCGTTCGTATGTAAGAGGCTTTATAGTTTTTATGAAATAAAGTAATAAGGATTTTAAAAATTTTTGTGGAACGAAAAATACGGTCGTGAGCAGGATTCGAACCTGCGCCGCCCAGATAAATACTCCAGGCGCTCTTATCGCTAAACCATCTCGACCTCGAATTTTAATGTCTCTTGGTGACGTCATTGTTATCTATTCAGTCCTTTACTTTACAGGTGACTGAACCGGCATGACTAACTTTGCACTTATTACGATGTTTTTATAATAATTAATCAGTATAAACAAATGTGCAGAGTCAACACAGTTTATATTGTAATATATCACAGACTAGCGGACGAAAACAACAACAAAAAAAAAAATACAAATATTAGTACCAAAAGTATTTAATCCAATATTCTTATCATATATATAATTTCAGATCTATCACAATCACAATAATTATTTTGTGAAGTTTTTTAACGTTTTAGACTGCCTTCATGGAGATCATTGTAACATAAAAAATATTACTAAAAAATGTAGGTATACTTTGCAATATTGTAGCAGTTTCTCTGCATATTCCTAGACTGGTGGGTTGAATGTGACCTAATTGACCAAACTGCCAACTTGCATAGGCACAACTAATCTAACAGCAACATATGATTGCATTAATGACTAAAAACTACAATGAAATTCTATCTTTAGTGCCTTAACACAAAGTTCAATTTTATGTGAAATAATAATATTGATAAATATGTTCCCAAACTGTACGTCATTTTAATCCAAGCATACTTAATAATATTAATATTATGAATGCGAAAGTAACTCTATCTGCTGTCTGTTACGTTTTCACACCTTAATAACTGAACTAATTTTCATGAATTTTGGTATAGAGATAGATTGGACATTGGAGAAAGACAGAATATTTTTGATTGTACGGTCAGCGACAAAAATCATTGAGCAACCCAAATTTTTTAAATGTATTATATCAGCAACAATTCTTCTATCTGGAGTACAATCATAAAAAACTTGTCAACAAATAAACACACAAAATGCAAGATGTCGACTTCTGTCGCCGACTATGCCTGACAGTTGTCATACATGCTTTCATATGTTGACATTGGTATAGGTAAGAGTTACAGGGACCCTGCAAGAGTGTTGTTTTTGGTCCCCCAAGTCAGGCAACTATAGTCTTGGGACACCACATTTTACAATATAGTATAGTCTTAAAAATGGCTACCTACTTATAGCATTAGCAATACCTAAAATCTGTATCTTTTGAAAGGATTTTTGTGTGTAATTTTTACAAATAATAATATTTCCGTTAAGAATTCTCGATTCTAATGCATAGATGACTATAATTTATGCTACAAAACTTGTTTAAACCACCAGAACCAGTTTTGTATAAACAAGAATCCTTCCAAAATGTATGTAGGAGTTTTTTTAAATTAGTAAGTCTTTATACAAATGACATTATAATAATTATGAATGTTAGTTTTAACAGTGAGGTCAAAAACCAAGATTACACTGTTCTAACTACAAATGATATCATGAAAAACAAGTAGGTACATATTTACAAAAATTACAACCACAATACAGAATGAGGACACAAGTTATGAAATCCCCCATGAGGGCAGTCCAATGGTTTAAGTTGATATAACATATTAATTCTTCCAATGAATTGTTGTCAATCCACTACAGTCATTGAGGAAAATACGTGTTTTTCCCTGAGACCTCCCCACTACATGCTGTGTTGAAACAGCAAAACAACTTATTTACAATCTAACAGAGAGCATCTGCATAAAAATTAACAATATGGTAATTTTTAAATTTCAGAAGTTTTTGGTCACTCTGATTTACACACCAAACATGAGTAGGTAATAATCAATTTGAATTTAGAAAAGGAAACTGGTTGAATTACATTTTTTTTAACTCATGTTTATGCCAAGTGCAAGCAAGTTATGATAGTAAATAGGTAATTATACTAAATGCATGGATTAATTATGCCTTCTTAACAATGTAGTGACTATTATGGCTAAAAAGCATTCCTAATTAATATCAATCTCATACATGACCACAATCTTGAAATAAACAAAATATTCTTTTATATATTCCAAAGGTCAATGTAATTTAAACTTGTGACATTCATGGCTACATTATTTCTACTTATCTCCATTATGTACTTATTTATATACAATAAATTGATAAGATGGAAGTATGCAAACCTCCTAGTCCTTAGTAAGTTATGGAATAAACCATGATATTTCCCAATTTGTATTGTTTCAAGGAAATTAAAAAGATAAGTTATTTTTTAAATATTTAAAAAGAGAATCTGTTTTTTTTTTCTCTAATGTGTTCAAAGGTAAAATTCAAACTTGGTTAATTTTTTTTTACTGTTTCTCAATATAGGGATGGCTTCCTATAAAAACCTCCAAATACAATTGAATTTGTAACTTTTTCCACAATAACATATGTGAAAGGTCTGTTTGCATGGAACTGTACTACTCCTATACGGTTGCTAAACTCAGCAACGGTCACACCAGCCGCTTCAGTGCCATCTTCGGTCACTTCAATCTCTGCTTTGTGGACAAACTTGGATACATACAACGGTGTTCTTGCCATGTACGGTAATTTTGCCCTTGCCTGGTCAAACAAATCATAAATACCCATACGTTCCTTTACAACATTTGTGAGGTCAATATCCGACTTGATCTTGAAACGAGGAATATAGCAGTCAACTTCATCATCTGAATATTCTTCTTTAGATACTCTCAATTCTTCAAAGAATGAATCTAAGTTTACTTTTAAGAAGTTTGAAAACATGTCTTCTAGAGAAACTCCTGGGTTTGGCAACATTATAAGCATGGAGAGCCTGTTTTCATTGCCATACGGTAATTCTATAACTTTTGCTTGAAGATCACGGATGTTTGAGAATGGGTAAGTGTACCTATTGTACATCATATTTACATCTCCAATTCTTTGTCCATTGCTATCATAGAATGGCATCTTTTCTGTTGATGATGCATTGAATGGTGCTGTCCACTGGCCTTTGAAATAAAGAGCACTTGTTAACACCATCTGCGTACCTTGGAAGTAGCTTGGATCAACTAAATTCGGTATTTTTCCACGAGTGACGTTCGAAATCACTTGGTTCAATAGATTTGATGCATGTTCTGAGTCAGTAAAATTTAATGTTACCAATTCTGTTTGGTAATTATCCTTGGCGATTTCTACGAAGTCTTTGAGGGGTAGGCGTTCTTTGTCTACGAAGATTGCGTTTATTTTAGCTAGTTGAACTGTCCCAGTGTTGACTTGAAGCCATTGCAAGATATTTCTGAAGCCACTACGAGTGGCATCTTTGTTTCGCGAGACCAGTCTCAAAGCATTATTTATCTGGTTTCTCGTATCACCCGATGCTCCTTCGGCAATCACAGCTAACACACTCCACACAGTTATAGGCGACATAATGAAATTTTCTCCATTATCCAAAGTTTTCGATGTATGGTACAAAATTTCGATGGAAAAGTTGCCTATTTTTTCCGTTAATGCATTGTGGAGCACCGTATTATTGTTAACGGGATCTTGCTGTTGCACTGGTACATTTTGCCCGTAACTGAAGGCCACACAAAACACTAATTGCACAATTAATTTATACATTTTGATTTTTTTCACACGGTTGTGGATTTGAACTTTATTTTCACTCGATATTTATAGAACAAAAACACTGTTAGCTTGAGGTTGGCATTTTTTATACTTGAATATTATTATAATGTCTATTTTATGAACTGTTTAGTCCATTCGTTACAAGGAAAACGACTGAATGAACAGCAAACATTAACTCAACGCTATATATAATCACATCGGTCCGAACGAGAGCCGGTTTGTATTGTAGGTATTATATCTGTAGGTACTTACCTAATCATTATTATTTGTTTACTAATCTCGTTTCATTTAACATACAAGTCTCTGAGTTGGAGAGAAAAGTGAGCTCATTTGACGAGTCATTAGATTGAGGATATTTTACAATCGATTGTTTTTGAATTTATGAAATCTTGTTTATATTTTGGTTTCGGGCAGAAGAAAATAGAGAATATTAGTAAATAAACTGGTACTGACTGGGTGATGGATTTTTTAAAATTTATATACCGTTAACGGTACGTAGGGTTGCAAGTAAACCTTATTTTTTTTTTTTATAATACGCCTTGTTTGGGTTCTTGCTTTTTCTTGCATTTACTGAGTGAGTGAGGCTTGGCCGTAGCTGGGGGGGGGGAATCCATAAGACGTTTAATTTAATTTTCAGTATAATGTTGAAACTTGTTCCATACGTAAAAAAAAGGGGAGAACCACCCGAAATTATTTCCTGAGGGTAAAGCCATAGGAGAAGAAATAGGTTTACGGTAACATACCTGAATTAATTACGCCTAAAACTTAACACGTTGCTGCAACGGTTGAAATTAGGCTTAAACTGCCCTTTAAATAACTAAAAAAAACGTAGTTGTAATTTACATATAACTTAGAATTTAAATAGGGTATTTCACTACTTGTTGCTCTCTTGTTTGAAAGCAGAATATTTAAACATTTAAGTAGCAAATAGGTAGTCTAACAGTCTATCTTCATTGCCATGCTTTATTTAGCAGCTGCCTTGAAACTAGAACCTAGCTTATCAATCACTAGGTATCGTCAGTTTTGGAAGGTTTCATAAAACATTAAATCTTTGCGAAAACGCAATGCAACGCGTCGTAGATACCAAATAGCTAGGTACTTAACAGGCTACAATTTGTTATTTTATCTTTTCTTCCATCGACCATTACCTATGTGTCAAGGTAACAATAAATCCTGTGCGCCATTTTGATATGTGAGTCTAGCATAATATTTTACGATATATTTCAATTTCATAACAAGTAAAAAAAAAACAATTTTCGTGGGATCAACAAATAGCAACACAGAAAACAACGTTCCATTTTTTATTGGTTTAAACTTAATCAGCAGTGAAAACCAATTTTGATTTACACTATTTATTATTAGTAATTTATTAAAGTGATATTAAATTCTGCCGTTAGTCCTTCCGTGATGATTAAGTATGCGTCAATTTTCTAATTCGGATTAACAAGTAAAATGTCGTCGATTTGACGTAACCAAGTAATATGGATGAAAGGATAATGCGTGAAAAGGTACTGTGTATTCGATTTAAACGTCAAAATAACTCGATCTTTGATTTTCTTGCATCTACTGCCTACATAATATTAAACATCGTATACATATATAAGTCTGATAAGTCAATACCTATTGTACATTAAATACTTCATATCATAGAATTGCTTTAATTCATTGCTGAATTTCCGTGAACTTTCAGTCTGAGTGACCGTCATTTTTAAATGCTCGGTCATTTATTGTAACGAAGGACATAATGTTCTATTTTCTATCGACAATTACGACATTATTTTATTCAAGCACTTATGGCTTGAATAAAATAATTTTGTAATAATACATGCATAAAAACATAAAGTCACGTTTTATTCCCGTAGAAGTAGACAGAAAATATAGAATGCAACCTACTACGATCCTGACATAATCATTTTGTTCCAGTTTTTTAATATAAACTCACACTTCAGTTAATGTAACACTAAATAACGTTCCGACATAGAAATAATACTACATACGCTTACAACGTTTATTTATAAATGCCATTTGTCCGGAATGACAATGTTTGTAGAATGTCTCTTTGACCGGTCAGGTCAAATAGAGAAAATGTCCAATCTGCTCGGTCACTTTACAACTCTATACATGACACAATGACAAGGTCTAGTTTCTCTTACGGATTAGGTACCTATCCAATCTTAGTGAATAAGCAATATGGTGGATAAGGGCTTACAATTTAATAAAAAAACAACCTTTGTGACATTTTAATTCTAACAGGTACTTAGGTAGCAAATTAATTTCAAAAATTTCCAGCTCGTTTAAACTTATAGTAGGCAATGAAAAGAAAAGGATCCTGCCCTGTCTTCCAAATTTCCAATCTACGTATATATGCGGCATTGTGCATTTGATAGAGGAATACGTTGCCCTACAAAGTTCATTGCTCCATGATTTATATTTTAGGTAATTTGTATCTATTTTTATCGGACTGCGGTTTGCGTAGACCAAGAGCCAAGACTGTAGGTACCATTGGACGCAGTTTCGGTTACCAATATACCTACATTTAAATAAGAAAATTATAATTTTTTATATTGATATATGGATCCAAATTCAATAACTTGTCAATAACTTGGTTTATTATAATAATACAAAACTGAAATTTATAAAATGATTTTTATTGTTACAACGTATAATTCTGTACGTTGCAGAGCCGAAAGATCACTTGACTGGAATAGAAGACATTTCAATATTGTCGTTGTATCAATACTATTAATGCAAAAAGTCACATGAGGTCACAATTAGCACTGAAGTCGGTGGAGTGTTGGTGCGTGTTAATTAAAGACATCCAACTAAGATAGTTAATCGACTTTTATCGCCAATTGCACAGTATGGGCTACAGTACGGCCGCAGTGAAGTTCGCTCGGATGCCTGCGCAATTAGAATATTTTGGAAGGAACAGGGAACCAATCAATTAAACGGTACCTATGACATGACGGAGGTGCGCGGGTGTTATATCAGTTAGGTAGGTATATGCGCGAATCTTCGGGAAGCCTCTGATTCCTTCAAGGGAAGCCTATACTTATTCAGGAGAACAGAGTACATTATATAAGGTCCTAATTTAATAGATAATTTCCTTTGAAAGGGGTAATATATAAGTCAAATACATTCACTTAAGCTAAGAATTAAATGGATATAACAAATTATTTGTAAATAACATAGTACTAGCAAGACGAAAACAGCTCCTTGAAAGGCGAAAATTAAGAAAAAAATAAAATTGTTATAATAATAATATAAGGATTCATTTAAGCAATAATACAAACTTTTAAAATTTGTATTATTGCTTTAATTAATCCTTATCACTTACATATTAACCTCTTAAAAGGAAATTACCTAATAAATTAGGACCTTAAATATTTACAGGGCAGCCTAGACGCAGGCCGTGCTGTACCTACCTACAGGGCTTATGATATCTATTTAGAATGCTTAAGGTAGACGTTATTTCCCAAAGAAAAATTGGATTTTCCTATTTTTGTCCATAACTACCTAGTAGTTTCTTACGCATTGGAAAAACAAGAGTTTAATACCTACCTAACATGGCGCATAGGCAATGCAACTTTCTTTGGAAAAACCTAATCGATAAATCGGTAACTAATCGATTAGTATTTTACGCTTACGAGTTACGACGACCTTTCGGTGTGACTCATTGGCTCACCGTATTGTAGGCACAAATGTAAATTTTTTTGCGTCTCGCTACGTCTGTGACGTCAATCAGGAGCTGTTACTTTATTTTTATTTGTAGGAAGGTACCCGAACCATAGATAATAATTATGTATCACAAATTCTAAAAAAAATTAGTATAGGTTAAAGTAGGTTAGGTTACCTACTGGGTAGGGTTTTTTGTGACCACGAGATTAAGATCCCTTTAATAGGTACCTAAAACGCACATAATTACATAACTAAAAAGTTTATCTTTTGTGTGACAATAAATATAATACTGTATTAAACGAAATAAATAAATAAAAAACAACCGGTAGATAAAGATAGAGCAACATTTGTTTCTTTCTTTTAAAATCAAATGATTAATCAATCAATAGAATGTGTGCTGGATGCGGGGCGCTTTATAAGTTCTTTCAAATAATCTAGGCATATTCAAACGTCATTGGCTAGAATGATTTCCTCAAATCCTCGGCCACACCCTCGCTTACCATTAAGCGAGTTGGTGGGCAAACGATATACATATTTATTTGACAACCCCTGAAATAGCCGTCCTGGTTTAGCTCCCCCCCAGATCCGCTGATGAGAATTTGTTGTGTGAACTTGTGAGTGTTGTGTTGGCACATTTACAGATATAGGTACTACACACAGTTATAAAATGAACATTTATCCGTAGATTAAACAATTGTTTTGTGCGTTCGAACCAGGCGATAATCGGCGAAGCAATTCAACCGCACCGTTATTTTCCCTGTTTTCACAACATAGTATAAAACTAAGTCGCTTCCCGCTGTCTGTCTGTCCTTATGTATGCTTAGATCTTTAAAACTACGCAACGGATTTTTATGCGTTTTTTTTAATAGATAGAGTGATTCGTGAGGAAGGTGTTAGTATATAATTTGTCAAGTTTTAGTATACATTGGCTAAAATATAATATTTGTTGGAGGTTTCGGAAAAATAAGCCGTCTGGGCGCTTTCAACTAAAACGCTGCCTAAACCCTTTGAGATATAACAATGATGTATGGTTGAATTTTGTATCTTATATAGTTCTAAAGAAAAATCCGTGATGGCATATGTCTATCTCTTACGGATAACATACTCTATCCTTTTTAATACTTAAAAAAATGGGCAATTATAAACCGGTAATTGGAAAGCGGGAACGGGATCAAAATTTCATGATTACTTTCAGACGCAATAACCGACATCCACGCGGGCGAAGCCGTGGGCATCAGCTAGTAAAATAATATATTTGAACTATATAGACGGCGGTTTTAAACAGTGGCTAAGTATATCGTACAAAACTATACAACAACTAGTTAAATGTTGTATAAAAATAATAAAAACAATATGAACTAAGAGGTCAGTGCACTCAGTGCCGTGTTCGGTTCGTAACAGCCGACACTTTTTATCAAATTTTTATTACTTACCGTCCCGGTCCCGGACCTCCCGTACCGTCTTACCGGTTAGTGACCGGCTCCGGGTTCACAAGTGTGCATATTATACAAAAATATGTCATCCAAATTTCTGTTTTTTCTCGCCCTGACTGACCTGGTCCTGACAATTACAAAAACAACAAAACGTCCAAATCGATCGTGTGATGATATGATCTCTTCCATACACGCGACAATTTATGTCCTTACGTTCATCAGTCTCTCTTGCGAACACTATAAGAACAGGTAGGTACCAAAGTGTAGTGCGGAAAAGTCGCCTGCATGTATTTTTAACTACTTCAAAAGAGGTTTCTTGTTAATCAATTATAGTTTGTTTCTGCTATCATTTTACTGGGAAACTACTAAACGGTTACACGTGTAGAATTCCAATTTCTATGAATCACTGGTCATTTGCTGCTGCATGAATTAAAATTTTACCTCATAGCTATAATTATTTTAGTTATATTTAGATAATAAATACTAATTAGGTGATGTTTTTTAGTTTTCCTTGTTCTTATAATATAAAACAGTTTGACAAAAGACAGGTTTGTATGTAGTTATATCTTTTATATTTTCAGGTTTCGTTCCGTGTGTAATAATTCCTCTTTTTCAGGGTACTTTATACCCATGGTCAAGATTCTGGTGTAGTCAAAGCATTTATTTCACATAACATAACATAGCATCACGCCTATATTCCCCGAAGGGGTAGGCAGAGGTGTACATAGTTGTACACCCACATTTCACCAGTGCTGTTATTAAGTCCCATGTAATAGGTGGTGAGCCTATTGCCATCAACCGGGCACAATTCCAAACTCCGGGCTACTACTGTGAATTTCCTAACAGAAAAACTCAATAACACTTTGCCCGACCCGGGAATCGAACCCAAGACCTCCTGCTCAGCAGTCGCGCTTGGGACCACTAGACCAACGAGGCAGTCTATTTACAAGCACTTTTCGAATTGTCAAGGACTAGTTGCCACGTTCCAAAGTGTAGATTCCTATGGAGAAGAACGGGCAAGAAACTCCACGGTTACTCATTTTTTATCAAACAGTTACAATATTATTGGTTACACTGCATTTACATAAAAAACGTTTCCAATCATCTTTTATAATGCGCACAGCAAAGGAAGTGGAACTCTCTACCTGCATCTGTGTTTCCAACCGCATTCAACCCTAATCTCTTCAAAGTTAGAGTGAACAGGCTTTTTCTGGGTAAGCTCATTCCATCGTCGACTTTTGTCTATGTCACCTCTGACCTAGACTAGAGGAAACCTATCTCACAAAAAAAAAAACAAGTCTATAGTAAATGTCTAGTTATGAGTACAATTCTAGCGGTTCAGTAGGGGTTAGGAGCATAACTACAAGTGTCCCTCTAAAAACAAATTGTAGTAAGGAAAATTTGGAACCTGCGTCTCCCGGATAAGTACTCCATGTGCTCTGAACAACTTAGCCATCTCGACCTCTGCTTACTACCCCGAATTCTTCTTCCACATTTTAATACGTTGTTTGGTGAAGTTAACTGTTCAATTTCTATTCAGGTGACTGAACCGACACGACTTACTTTGCAGTTAATACAATGTCGTAAGTACTGATGCGATTACCTATATACGATATAAAGTGTTACCTTAAATCTTTACCGTGATGACGTCTGATTCTATTAAAAAAACAAGATCATTGTGTCATAAACATACTTTTTATTTTAACTAAACTCTTCAATATCGTCCATTCTGGCCTTTCCTTCTATATGTTCTCTATGGCCTTCCACTAGGATTCTTCCGATGGCTTTTATCAGTTTTACTTTAAACGCACCAACTTTAACGTTTTCGTCAAAGTCGAGTGTCTTTAAGTCCCTTTCAATGTAGTAGTCGAAAGTCTTCCAAAGCATCTCACGTAATTTCAATATGGCGTCGGCTTGACTGTAATAAATTGATAAATGTCAAAATTTGTTTAAGAATATTACTTACGGTTATTTGCACAAAGCCGCTAACCTTAGGCGTAACCAACATGTTACCGTGTCATTTTGACGTAGGTTAAAGTTATGGTGGTGCAACCGAACCTTAATATTTGGTCGGTGGCCCAGTTAAATGAAAATCTATAACAGCTGTCATGGGTAGTCAGATGCCAGAAAGTCTGACAACAAGTTTCAACTTTTACCACGAGATTTATCGTGTTACCCAAATGTGGGTTGTGGGGATTAGAGAGGAAGTTTCCCCACGGAAAATACCGATATAAGGCTGCATCAGATTAGACTGGAAATCCTAAACATGTTTAGTTTGGATATGGCTAGGCAGACGTTTGAGTGATACAGACACGAATCTTAAGAAAGATCTATAAAATAATAATAAAATGGATAGTGTGAAAGATAATATGGCTAGAAAAGGAGTGACTACTGAGATGACAGCTGATAGAGATTTAAGAAGAAAAATGCTGCACCGGTCAAAAATTAATGTGAATTAGGGCAGGGGGGGATGATGATATCGGAAAAAAGAAAAAGAGGGGAGTGGTTTTGGACTGACAAATTCTTTCACAAGCGGAATTTCAATTTTTAAACCCACTCCTCTATGCTTGATTGGAAATTTAAGTTTTATTTTCTACCGTCTGTTTTCAGTCTATATCCAAAGCGAATGCACCGATTCGTTTTGTAAGTCGATGCCCTTCAAAATTCTGGCTGATATTATTATTTTAACCTTTCCTCAATAAATTGGTGTCATCTTCCGCGTTTTTGTGAACCGGTCTTATTTGAGATCACGTATTGGTTTTCCCCAGTATTTGAAACGCGGAGTGTCAGGGGTACTGATAAAACTGTCACACAAATGTAACAAAATGTTGGTGAAAATCTGTTTGACTGGGCAAGCCCAACGAGGCACTAGGACTAGTCCTCAAACGCTGCTGTCATGTCCTGGGTTTAAGACATCATTGGATAAGATTAAGTGATGGTAATCATGTAAAGCGTCTCGAAAGGCCTTTTGAAGAAAGAGATATAGTATCAATAATCTTGTATCTCAAACCGTAATATAGGGAGTCAACGACCCGTCGCAAGGCGATGCAGATGCAGGACATTTGCATGGGCCATACAAATATTCAAAAATGTCAAGAGAGTTACTCCGGTAAAATATGAACGTAATCATACTCCTTAGATCTGTGTTTTGTGTGGAGAAATGTAAGGCAAAGACGACAGTTTATTTTAAGGAGAAAGTGGCACTTGTATCGTATTGAAAGGTCAAAATGAAGATTAAAATATACGAGGAAGGAGGACGCTATTACTAAGTCTTAGGATACAAATATTCAGGGACAACTCTTGTCTTCTTTTAAGACCGGTATTCGGATAAAAATATAATAATCTGATCTGGTTTTAAAGGGTAAAATGATGATTTTTCGACATTGTCTCTTGAAATATATGGGGTTTATTTTACTGGTCTAACTATGACGAGACCCCCTGTCAGAGCAAAATATACATTAAACTAACTAATATTACAGTAGCATTAAGGGAGTCCCCTGCGGGAAAAGATGCTCCGCCCTCTTAGGGGATGCTAGGGACTAGCAAGATCGGAGTAATTGCATTACGTAGGGGCGAATTTGAAGCTACTTGTTATGTAAGTAGTCTGTGCTACTAGCACAGGGCAGGTCGGTATGTACGAGCTAGGATCGGGGAAGGCATGACAAGACGCGACGGTTGGAACTTCGCTGGTGGGAAGCGTATAGGCACCGTCAACTAGCTTTTATTATGATCTTTCACTATTAATTTGCAGAGTACTTGACATACATATAAAGTAAGTAGAAGTAGCTGGTTATGTAGTACTATTAAGTAGTCTGTGCTAGTTGCACACTGCAGGCTGGAACGAGCTAGGGTCGGGGAATGCATTAGACGCGACGGTCGGCGGGAAGCACAAGTAGGCATCGTTAACTAGCTTTTATTTTGACTTTTCATTATTTATTTGCAGAATACTTGACACTACAAATGTTTATTATACGTAAACTACAAGATAATCGCGTCAATTCTGATGTAGAAAACTAAAATAAAGAGACGTCAGACAAAAAACACGCCATGAACGACACAAATTTCATCATATTTCCAAACTGTGACAAAGATCACGTGTAGATGTGTCCACGAGGTTTTTTGCACGTATTCATGAGAGTAAACTCACATACCTATAACTATTATATTTATTAGGTATAGGTATGTGTTTGTTTGGCTTCGTATGAGGCAAAATTCTGGGTATATACGCCACGCTCGGATAAAAGTATGCGTGTGGACATCCCCACAAAAATATTGCGTAATGTGTACATCGACAGTAAAAAGGTAAAATTGCTGAAGCACCATTCGTGTAACTTTAAGGCTAGCAGGTTGAAACAAAAAAATAAATATCGGTTAGCCATACGACTAATCGATAAAAGTGTTGTAGTTATATAGGTATTGTATACCTTGTTTATAACTTTTTGGGTAACTAACATTAACGTTAGAAGCGGATTATTTTATGTTTGGCTAACTAATCAAAAATCCCAGGCAATAAAATTAGAAAAAAATAATTTTTAACAAAAAAAAGAACAGACTCCAAAAATCTTTCTGTTAAGTAAAATTGCACTAAAAAGTTATAAAATAATTGCATTATTTACTTACTACAATTTATATAAAAATACTTTTTAATTTTAGAGGATTCTGAATAAATTCAATTTATTAGGACAATAATATACAATTATTATTATTTTTGGAGTCGGTGCCAGACAAACTTTAAAAATATTTAGGAAGTTTCCTAAAATTTGCAAAGTATATTTAAAGGTACATTAACCATCATTATTTTTACGATAATGTATTATACCTAATTGAACCTATTTACAAATGAACACATCAACTGCCTAAAGCGAACGTAATACGCTACTTCATGAATGTACTTACACGTTTATTATCCTTTACTGGCACCGACTCCAAAAATAATAATAATTGTATATTATTGTCCTAATAAATTGAATTTATTCAGAATCCTCTAAAATTAAAAAGTATTTTTATATAAATTGTAGTAAGTAAATAATGCAATTATTTTATAACTTTTTAGTGCAATTTTACTTAACAGAAAGATTTTTGGAGTCTGTTCTTTTTTTTGTTAAAAATTATTTTATTTCTTACTTTTTAGTGAATCTTACGTACCATAACTGATTTATCGAAAGTGAATATGGGTAGACCTATTCAACGCGCTGTCCATATATATCTGTCGCAGATGGATTGTAGAATCCGCTGTTTTACAAAATCTCTAGCTGCTTTACAAAACAGTACTGTTTTATAAAACACCTGGACAACGTTCAGCTGGATTGCCATTGCGATACGTTTAACAAAACTGCTACCCACCCTTAGACGTAATGCAGAATGACATATCTACAGTGGGACAGGTTTGTTTATTGTTGTATTCTGATTTGACTTTCCGTGGCTGGGTCGACGGAGCCCCGCTTAGCGGGGCTCCTATTTTTGTGTCCGTAAGGTTAGAAAAAACCTAAACACGAAGAGGATGACGGGGGCTGTTCGCTCGCTACGCTCGCTCACGGGCCCCCGTCATCCTCTTCGAACCTAACCTGTCCGTGTCGGGATACACGAAACTCCCGAGCTCGCTTCGCTCGCTCATGGATCAACTTAATTTATTTTCTTTCATAATCCCGATATATTGTCGACTATTATAGTGGTTTAGTATTTACGTCATTAAAAATTTTCATATTTTTTTTGCTATTGACAAGTAAAATAAAGTTAGGTTATTATTGTTAGGACATACAGAGCCATATGCGACAATTTCGAACTAAAATCAACAATCTGACAGTTCATTTCACACTGTTTTACATAATCTCTGATCGTTGACCCGCTGCATTGATAAACGCAGTAATTATGTAAAACCGCTAAACGTCGTTCAGCTGTTTTTCATAACAGTACTGTTTTGTAAATCAGCTAGCAGTTTTTTAAAACAGCTTATTCTACAATCCATCTGCGACATATCCATATCCAAGTAGGAAATTTAGATCTGAGGCTATTTCAAAAGAGAGTAATAAACTGCGTCAAACAAGATGAAATTAATTTAAAAAAAAAACTGACAAGCGTATGTTACTCACGGGACAGTGTAAGGATTCTAACGATACCCCATATATCGAAATCAGTTCAGGTATTTAGAAGTTATGGTGGAATAGGTAAAGAAACTCACAAATATACTTAAATACATACATACATACATACTTACATACATACATACATACTTATATACACTCCGTTTTTTGAGCACTCGTGTAAAAAGAGATGTTTGAGAATGCGGTCTTACACTAAAAAGTATGACGGATTTCCGGTGCTTATCTTCCGGTTTCATCATCATCATCATCTGATGATAAAGCTGGAAAATAGGCAGTTCATTAGAACTATTCTAGAGACCGCAAACACCACCGGAAAGTCACAAGAAAGCAAAATACACCATTTCGTTTACTTCGACGATGTATTATTTTTCAGTTATTTTGATTTAAATACCAAACTATTAAACCAATTTTCATAAAATTTAAATGGGACCAATCTGAAACTAAATCCTTTCAAATACAAAAATAATTTTCCAAATCGGTTCATAAATGACGGAGTTCTGAGGTAACAAACATTAAAAAAAAAAAAAAAAAAAAAAAAAAAAAAATACAACCGAATTGATAACCTCCTCCTTTTTGGAAGTCGGTTAAAAAGATTTCCATTCATATTAACTCACAATCACTTTTTAAATTAGAAACATAAAACTAGTAGAAAAATAAATGAAATTGAAGACTTAAAAACTGTATTCTTTGTTAGTTTTGACGCTTTAAATAATGAAGCGATTGCAAAATAAACAATATAGCCCCGAAAGATCGAATTTTCGGTCACGGTGGCCTGTCTCCACGGAGATTAGCTAATTACCTACGCAATGGCGCCATAAACCAATCGCATAAACACAGGTGCACTCCTTTTGCCTTCACCTTAAAGTCCCATGGGACGGCAATCCGACACGACCAGAAAGAGATGAGGCACAGGACAGGACCGACGGCTTTACGTGCTTTCCGAAGCACGGCGGTGTCACACCGCTATTTTTCTAACTCCGGGCTACTACTGAGAATTTACTAACCAAAAAACTAATAACACTCTATCCGACTCAGAAATCAAACCCATCACGCTCAGCAGCCGCGCTTCTAGTAAATGAGGCAGTGAAATAAATAAATATGACCTGCGTACCTAATGGCTATCTTGGTTACCAACAAAATGGTGGTCACTTTGTAGTCCATTGCTTCGTATGTTACAGCTTGTCTATGATGAACAAAAATATTAAATATATACGGCGCAATGTACTACAAGGTGACCATCAAATTGTTGGTAACCGAGTTGGTAATAGGGACGCTGGACAAACAAACTACAATATTAGATACTTTTTATTCGGAAAAAGCTTTTTCACCGGCGAACTAGCACTAGATAAAGATAGCGCTAATATAATTTGGTAAGTAAATTCTTTACTAGACGGTCGGGTTAAATTTGTAATACTTAAACTACCCACATTTCACCAATGCTGTTCTGCGCAGGTTCGAATCCTGCTCACGACCGTAGTCTTTTTCCATTTAAAATTATAACTTCAGAGTTTGCTAAGCATGCGTTAATGCTTTTCAAAGATTTATCTGTATGTATCACAGATAGAAAAACTACTCCTTCTACATTCAATAATACTATTATTTTATTCTGTTAACTATTGATATGGAGTTTAAAAAGTGCAAATGTATACATATTTGTGCTCGTACACCCATATTTCTACAATATTGTTATTAAGTCCCATGTAATAGGTGGTGAGCCTATAGCCATCAACCGGGCACAATTCCAAACTCCGGGCTGCTACTGAGAATTTCCTAACAGAATAACTCAATAAAACTTTGCCCGACCCGGGAATCGAACCAGAGACCTCCTGCTCAGCAGTCGCGCTTGGGACCCCTAGACCAACAAGGCAGTAGGATTGGATATGAATGGCTTTTTCAGTAGAGCAGTGATACCCTAGTGGTCTGACCGTTGGACTGACAAGTCAAAGGTCGCAAGTTCGAATCCAAAGCTCGCACCACTGACTTTTCAAGTCATGTGCGTATTAGAAATTAATGATCACTTGCTTAAAACGGTGTCTCCTCAATACAAACAATTATTAAAATAATCCACGTGAGTGCCTGGGTTCGATTACCGGGTCGGACAAAGTATGTTTGGGTTTTTCTGTAAGGAAATTCTCAGTAGCAGCTCAACATCTGTTACATGCAACTTAATAACAGCAATGGTGAAATGTGGATGTTCGACTGCGTACACCACTGCCTACTCCCTCGAGGAATACAGGCGTGATGTATGTACTTTAATTTTTGGGTACGAAATGTTCGAAATCTGAATGATATCCTTTTGTTGGTACGTGTGATATGTATATTGATCGCTGTTTGCAAACCGGTATAAACTAATCGTGTTTGTGAGAATTCATTCGTGAACAGTGACGTCACGTGTTTATTTCTCGGGTGTCAAAATTGATTCTGAGTCATGGGAACTATTTTTGGGTT
This sequence comes from Xylocampa areola, assembly GCA_935421205.1. NCBI lineage: Eukaryota > Metazoa > Arthropoda > Insecta > Lepidoptera > Noctuidae > Xylocampa > Xylocampa areola. The sequence continues at coordinate 10,488,131 of OW285223.1, forward strand.
TAAGAAAAATCCCGTTTTGTTTTGGGGGATTATTCTTTCCAACTCAATTTGATGGATTTTTCGCGGTATCGAGGGTTATTATTTGACTACCTCATTGGGTTGCCAACAAAAAAGCAACGAGAAATTATTTCCTACGAAACATTAAAAAAATAATAGACACGAATGGAATTCGAACCCGCGACCTCACCACATACCATGTCATGGCTCTCCGAACTGAGTTACTTAATTTTAGATTCCCTTCTTCTCTTCTTAAGGAGACGCCTGGCGATATTAATTGAGCAATAATTTAAAGATTTCTTAATTGTTTTCCCTTAGAAAATAATAATTAGACGCATTACGTGACCTTAACATATATAAAAAGTCATAAAAAATATGAAAACACCTGTATAGGATTAAAAACTTAACAACCGAATGGTATTAAAAAAAAATTGGGAAGGAAATCTATACAGGAGAATCCGTTGCGGAAAAAAGACGGATTCTCCCAATAAAAAGAAACGAAAAAGAATTTAGAACCTCCCATACAAAATGGTGTACACTCTATACGCAATTTCAAAAAAATCTAAAAAAAACTGAAGAGACCTTGGTTCGAGATGATGGAAAGAGATGAGATGGTATGAAGTTATTGCCATGGAAGATGGGTAGGCCTTTGGTGTGAGACGCAACATGTGTCGACACCCTTGCACCATCCCACCTTCCTAGCTCAGTGGGCGGTGCTGGCGCCGCTGCTGCGACAGCGGAGACTCTCAATATCTCTCGATATTGTATATCACGAATATACTATGGCTATCCTTTCAATTTGAACCTTATGTCACAAGAAATAGAAGTCACATCACACGTCACACGATCAACACTTGAGATAAAAAGACTATATGAATTTGAACTCAGTGTAAACCCCTATTTAGGTAACACATTTCTTGGAGACTGGTCGACACGTTGCACGACAGGAGGGCTTTGTTTGTTGATCGAAGAATGAGCATTGCCACCTTGGAGGGTCTTCTAGGTTTGGGTGGGGGCATACTTTGACGCCTTAATTGTTTCTTTTTTTTTTAATTTGCGAATTTATGTATGTATTTAATTATCCTACTAATTAAACTAAAAATTATAAATGCGAAAGTTTGTATGTATGGATGTTTGTTACTCTTTCACGCAATAACGACTGTACGGATTTGGATGAAATTTGGCACAGATTGTTTATAACCTGGATTAACACATAGGGTAGTTTTTATCCCGGCTCGACCTAATTCTGAAGTCCATGCAGACGAAGTCGCGGGCAGAAGAAACTAATACTAGTAGTTTTAATTCTATAGGCGTATTGAGTGTAGTTTATAAATAAGTTTATTTAATAAGTTGCTATTATAGTTTATTGTTATAATGAAATTTGTAAAGTAAGTATTCATGCATTCAGCTATTATAAAGTTTTTACACCAAAACAAGTTTCGATACCTTCTACCATCGACATCATAAAAAAGCCCAACAAACTAAATTAGGAACACAATATGAGGCAACACAAAATACCCCTAAACGAAAGGGATTTTTTATTAAACCCAAGAAATTATCCCGATGACTCGTGCAGCATGATTATTTCAGACAAAAAAAAATGACGTCACGATTAACGAGTGAATTTCCTCAAACACCATTAGTGGGATACCGGTAAACATTAAAGAACAATGATCCAGGTATGGAACACCCAGTATAGGTATAGAACATAGCATTGCGACAACTAGCGCGACCACTGAGCATGAGGTCACGGGTTCGATACCAGGGTCAAGCAGTGTCAAAAAATTTGTGTAAAAAGTGGAAATTTTCAGTAGTAGCCCAGAGTTTGGAATTGTGCCCAATAGGCTCACCAGCCACGATTACATGGGATTTATTAACCGCATTGTTGAAATGTGGGTGTACAACTGTGTACACCTCTGCCTACCCCTTCGGGGAATACAGGTGTGATGCAATTTTATGTTATCATGCGTATATTCCCTTTAGAACCATGTTTCCCCCTGCGGAGGTAAAACTGCTATTCTGCAGGGATAATCAGCTGGTAATAGCTAACTAGAGAGACCAATGAGACCAAATCTAGCTTGCCCGTGCATAACACAAGTTTTAGAGCAATGGAACATGACAAAGCTGTTATTTTTTATGTTTAATAAAGTCAATTTGTATTATCTTAGATTTGCGCGATCACTACACATTATGATAAAACTTTGCAGCGTTCGTGGTCAGTCCTCCTGCGACCACGAACGCTGCAGTGTTCGAAACGTCAGGAAAAACAAAAAACCAATAATACACGCGATTAATCCGGTTAAAAGTTGTTTTATTATAATGTCAATTTGTATTTTTATGTACTGTATTCATTGATTAAATGGGGGGGGTAACGTCAATTTCCCTAGCTAAGTTATAGGGGTGATAAGATTGAAAAGGTTAGGAACCACTGCTTTGGAGTAAGGTGAAGTGTACTATATACTATATATATATATCTAATATATAAAATTCTCGTGTCACAGTTTTCGTTGCCATACTCCTCCGAAACGGCTTGACCGATTTTGATGAAATTTTTTGTGCTTATCCGGTATCTATGAGAATCGGCCAACATCTATTTTTCATCCCCCTAAATGTTAGGGGTAGTCCACCCCTAAATTTTTTATTTATATGGCAAAACAACGTTTGCCGGGTCAGCTAGTATATATATATATTTACACTCATAATTGCGTCATTGATCTAGTAACCTACTGAGCATGAGTTCGTGGGTTCCGTTTTGTGGGTTTTTCTGTTAGGAAATTCTCAGTAGCAGCTCAGAGTTAGGAAGCTGGCGGTGTAACAACCATTCGCTTAGAATAGTACGTAAAGCCGTCGGTCCTGCGCCTGATCTCTCCGGTCGTGTCAGATTGCCGTCCCATCGGACTATGAGAGTGAAGGAAGAGAGAGTGCACCTGTGTTTGCGCATACACTTGTGCACTAAAATATTTTCTGCGTAGGTACTTGGCTAATCTTCGTGGTATCTCCTCTGAAATTAGTTGCAGTTACCGAACATTCGGTCGGGAGTAATTATTACTGTCTATACCCACAATTCGTAGACGCAGTTAAGTCCCAGTTAATAAAAATAGGTTGTGAGCCTATTGCCTTTACTGAGTATTGTATAGATAAAAAAAACGGTATTTTTCTTAAATCTAAAAGTAATCCCCATGACTTAGATACAATTTTGACACCCAATAAATAAGCACGTTACGTCACTGTTCACGAACGAATTCCCCCAAACACGATTAGTATATACCGGTTTGTAAACAGCGATCAATGCACGCGTACTAACAAAACAATATCTTTTAGTTATCATTTTAAATCGAAAAAGAATATGGTCGCGAGCAGGATTCGAACCTGCGCCTCCCGGATAAATACTCCAGGCGCTCTGACCACTAAGCCATCTCGACCTCTACACACTACCTACTGTGAATTCTTCTTCCACATTTTAACACGTCTTTTGGTGACGTCTATCTATTCAGGTGTCCGAACCGGTATTCTTTTTCCATTTAAAATTATAACTTTAAGAGTTAGTTAAGAATACGATAATGCTTTTCAAAGATTTCTCTGTATTTAATATCCTTTAGATTTCGAACATTTTGTACCCCCAAAGAAATACGGTAGTAAGTGTACACAGTTGCACACCCACATTTCACCAATGCTGTTATCAACTTTTCTGTAATAGCTGGTGAGAGATTACAAACACCGGCTGTTTGGTGTTTTTGAGACACTTAGATGGCATTAAGCTGAGCGATGTCCTTTTTTATTGCACGCAGGGGCAAACAAATAATTGAATTAATAATAATAATATATTGTATGTACCATTTGTTATTATCTTACTATGTTATTTTATAAAACAAGTGTAGTACCTCGGTAAATTGTTCTTCTAAGTATCTTGTCTATCAGGTTGGCTGCATTGCATTGCACTCTGTTCCTCTGAGGTGTCTTTGATTTTCTAGTTTTATGTTTGTCAATTCAAAGTACAGAATTTTATTTATTTCGCCAAAAATGTCAGCCATGTTTTATGATGGCACCAATCAAAAGGATTTATGTTGACTTTGTTGGTATTGTTTTATTGGTTATAGCCAATTCTCTTTTGATTGTTGCCAATATAAAAAAAAAAACTATATTTTTATATATTATTTTTATATTTGTTTCTATTTTGTAACTATAATACGATTTTATCTGTCCCTGGTGTGCAAGGAAATAAATTTATTTTCTTCTTTCTTTCCTTTCTTATTGAAGTTCCCTAATAAAAAAATAAAAACAATAAAACTGCTCGACCGATTTTTTCTTTTTTTTTCTTTGATTGGGGAAAATCCATCACGGACGCTGTGCCGGACTCCTACCGACTAAAAACCACACGGTCCTACTCCAACCTTTACCGAGGTTCCAGGTTCGTTGCAGCAATCACCGCGACCCCGGTACAAAAATATATATCAACGGACACTCCGGAATTTGTGCAGGCTGGCCACAGTTAGCCTGCACATCTCGCTATGTCGTACGTGCGTGGCCGTCTCGAGATGGATTGCTGATCAGGCGGCGAACCACCCATGCCCGCCGCCCTCAGTCCACGGCTCACGGTGGCCGGAGATCGTTGAGCGCCCTCCGGCGCCTGGCTCGCCTTCTGCGGCAGGCGTGAGCGGGATACGCTTCTCTCTCCCTTTCCGCCACCTAACACTGCTCGACCCGGGAATCGAACCCAAGACTTCAAGCTTAGCAGCCGCGAGACCACTAGACCAATGAGACAGTATACAGGATATATTTTTATTAACTTTATATCATTAGCCCCCTGCCGTTATCGCAATTTATTTGGGGTCGCAGCATGTTTACTTCTTCCATACTTCTCTATTAGCCGTCATATCGTCAGTCACTCTTTTTCTAGCCATGTCTTCTTGAACAAAATCCATCCATCCCTCCCTCGGTCTTCCTGTGCTCTTATAGTCATCTACATTCATAGTTAAAATTTTCCTCGTCACATGACCCTCATCCCATACCCATTCCATGCTAAGCATTTATATAACCATACATTTTTATTAACATTATATACAACTAGCTGATGCCCACGGCTTCGCCCGCGTGGATGTCGTTTATCGCGAACAAAAGTAATCATGAAATTTGATCCCGTTCCCACTTTCCAATTACCGCTTTATAATTGCCCATTTTTTTAAGTATTCAAATGGATATAGTATGTTACCCTTAAGAGATAGACATATGCCATCGCAATCTTTTCTGTAGACCTATATAAGATACACAATTCCACCATACATCATTTTGTTATATCTCAAAGGGTTTAGGTAGCGTTTTCGTTGAAAGCTTCCAGACGGCTTATTTTTTTCCGACACCTCCAACAAATATCATAATATTTTTGCCAATGTATACAAAAACTTGACGAATTATATACTAAAACCTTCCTCCAGAACAACTCTACCCATTGGTGAAAACAGCATTAAAATCGGTGCAGTAGTTTTTGAGTTTATCACGAACAGACCGACAGACAGACGCGGCGTAGGACTTTGGTTTATAATATGTAGTGACAACAAAAGTCCGAAATAATACTTTAGGGCATATGCGGTGTCATATATATTGTTGGTCATAGGTATTGGAACCGAACCCCTAACAGTAGTACAGTGTTAGTTTTCACCAAAAACGTTCAAACACGTTGGTTTCATGCGCTTTCCAACGAGTGTTAGGGTTAACTCTGCTGGAAAGCACATGAAAGAAACCAATTGAATTAGCATTGTACGAAAAAAAAAGAAATGTCGCGAACAATAGCTAGTAGATACTTTATAAAAAATTTAACTTTAGAGTTTGTTACGCATGCGATAATGTGTTCGAATCTTTCAATATCTGTAGTTTGAAATAATCTCGACCGCCGCGTGAATATTGAACTAGTTTTGCAATAAAAAAAACTTGCCGCGTGCAAAACAGGTATGGCAATGCCGAAAAAACAACGTTAGTAAAAACGAGAAATCACAAACATTAATAAAACAATAAGTTTGGTTTTAAATAAAAAGGTAGGTACATGATACAGGCATATCTCACACACACTCAGACCCGGGACAATTATAGGTAGTGGTCGGAGCGCCTGGAGTATTTATCCGGGAGGCGCAGGTTCGAATCCTGCTCGCGACCGTATTCTTTTTCCATTGAATATTATAACTTTAGAGTTCGCTAAGCATGCGTTCAAGCTTTTCGAAGATTTATCTTTAATTGTTAAGGTAATTGCATCTTTACGACGTTGTATTAACTGCAAGGTTAGTCGTGTCGGTTCGGTCACCTATATAGGGACTGAATGGATAGCAATGACGTCACCAAAAGACGTGTTAAAATGTGAAAGACGAATTCGCGGTAGTGAGCAAAGGTCGAGATGGCTTAGTGGTCAGAGCGCCTGGAGTATTTATCCGGGAGGCGCAGGCTTGAATCCTGCTTACGACCGTAGTCTTTCCCGTTTATAATTATAACTTTAAAATTCGCTAAGCATGCGTTAATGCTTTTCAAAGATTTATCTGTATTTATTATGGTGATTGAATCTTTACGACATTGTATTAACTGCAAAGTTAGTCGTGTCGGTTCGGTCACCTATATAGGGACTGAATGGATAGCAATGACGTCACCAAAAGACGTGTTAAAATGTGAATCGAATGATTTTTGTGGATCGGTAAATACCCCTCTGGAACTGAGGCCGGGATGGTTTAGTGGTCAGAGCGCCTGGAGTATTTATCCGGGAGGCGCAGGTTCGAATCTGCTCGCGACCGTATTCTTTTTCTGCTTAATATTATAACTTTAACTTCGCTAAGCATGCGTTAATGCTTTTGAAATATGTATTTTTAATTACCTGTAGATCCTACCCCAAAATACATGGCGCAGCAGCCGGTCCATCGACCACTTGTCGCGGTTATAAATTTTGAGGAAATAAAAAAACCACCAATAACATTTCATGTAAAATTGCTTGGCAAGAATCCCAAGTTCATCATGTTTTCACTGTTAAAAAGTTATGAGATCTCTAGTAGAGTCAAACTCATGGCTGAGCTCGGATTTGTATTACGCATCCTAGTGTAGGTATCTATCTATACTAATATGAAAGCGGAAACTTCTTTCTTTATGTAAACGTCTAGTCTCTGGAACTAACAGTCAGCATTGAATATATTTTTTTGGATTTGATAGCCAGGTTCTTGAGGAATAGTATTCGCGGGTCGGGCAAAGTGTTATTGGGTTTTTCTATTAGGAAATGCTCGATATTAGCCCGGAGTTTGGAATTGTGCCCGGTAGATGGCAATATGCTCCTGTAATAGGTGGTGAGCTTATTGCCATGGGACTTAATAACAGCATCGGTGAAATGTGGGTGTATAACTATGTACACCTCTGGTTACAACTTCAGGGAATACAGGCGTAATGCTATGTTATGATAATGATTAAAAGACAAAAAAAATACTATACAACATTTGTAATAATTATTATTTAAAAAAAAATCTGTATATAATTATATTTTTTAATACATGTAGAGGCCATGTAATGTCTATATTAATTTCTATTTTTCAAAGAATTTTCTAGTAAATCTGTAAATGATTGCTAGATAAATATCGCCAGGCGTCTCCTTAAGACGTATACAAAGAGGATTGGAAATTCAATAGGTTTTAACACGACAAGGTAGCTCAGTTGGTAGAGTGATGACACGGAACGTCAAACGTCGTGGGTTCAAGCCTCGTTCTTGTCTATTATTCTATCACTGTTTTTTTAAATAGAAATTAATTTTAGTATTGTAATAATTATTATTTGAGGAAGTTTTATAGTTACCCCGTAGGAACGTGAATACTTAATCGGTGCTTCGGGAGCCTCAGTATTGTGGTGTCCTCATTAAATTCCTAAAACAAACAAAAAAATACATGTTTAAACTGTAAACATATTAACAACTTTCGTGTCCACGGAGTAGACACAATATTTAACTTATCGCCGTGTAGGTATATGAGAGTCACGGGACAAGGACATTTTATTATTTTAGAAAAGCTCACATCATTATAACAATGGTGAGTAACAAATTCATAAATTTTGCCAATTACAAAACCTTCACAAAATTATTTTCACAGCACAATTTTAAGGATATGTTTCCAATTATGTATGATATCGTTGGGCTATTTATCAAAATTCGTAGCTCCGAAAAATGCCATTTTGTATTAGAATAATTTCTATATTCCTAAAATTAAATTAAATAAATCGATTTTCCAAATAATTTTTCATTTGAATAAATAATAAAATATGGGGAACTTGAAATTTAATAGATGCGAGCAGCTACACGGCAGCTCAGTTGGGAGATGTATGACACGGTCTGTCAAATGTCGTTAGTTCGATTCCCGTTCGAGTCTATTATTTTAAAATGTTTCCTTCGAAAACAATAATAAATAAAGGTAATGGCTTTAAAATATAAACAAAAAAATATTGATTTTAAAACAATTATGGTTTAACCATACATTAAAAAATAAAATAGCTATTTCTCCCTTCCGTAAAATTTGCCCATATGGAGTTACTAATTCTGATAACTAGGGCAACGAGATGTAAGAATGGGGGAAAGGAGGGAGGAGTTAAACATATTACACATTGAAAACAAAAATGGGTCAACAAAAACCCGACGAATATTTTTTGTATCCCTCTCGCTTTTGAAAATAAATTATTGAAGAACAAACGTTCTGGTTGTTTTTATGAACAATAGTATAAATATCGTTTATTGTCGTATATTTTCTTTCTTTCTTTCTTTTTATTGTTCTGTGCCTCTGATCAATTAATAACGGATGTTTTATTTGTTCTGAGACAGCGCCGTGGATTCGTGCCTTCGTGCACGGGCCACGGCATTATGCTGAGCGCCAGCCGTTTTGCGCGGTAGTGACGCATATTTCTGTCTAAGATATTATTATTTTTAGAAAATATACCCACTTGTTCTTGTTTTTAGGCTTCTGATAAATAAAAATGTTTTGTATGTGCGTCACTTTCACGTGGATAAACAGTTTTTCTTATTATTGTAAGTTTTGGTTTATAAATAGTCAACTAGTGCTTGTAACGCCTAATGAGAACCTCCAAGTTTAGGAATATCCCTTTTTGTTTGAAAACAAAAAGCGAAATAAAAACTAAAGATAAGAGGAGCACTGCAGTTTGAGTATTATCATTCGGTAACTTTAATTTTTTTTTTATTAAGCCCTTTTCTGGTTGATTATGAATTTGTACAAATACATACATATATTTGTAACTAGCTGTGCCCGTGACTCCAACCGCGTGGATGTCATAAATTAACACCATGTGTATGAACACAAATTCATAATTAATAAATGTTCGACGTGATTCTTTGAATTGACATCACTTTTTTATTTATGAACCGATTGACATGAAACAAACATTAAATGTTAAGTTAAGCCTACCACAATATATTAGTGAAAACCACTAAATCGGATAAGCCATTTCAGAGATTAGCGTGCACAAACGCACAGACAAACAGACGAAAATTCTAACAATTATTGTTTTGGGTGCTATTTGTATTGATAAAGGTCCCAATAATATTTTTTCTCATATATCTTCTATGTACGGACAGCGATCCGTTACATTTTTATTATATGTATATATTGATGATTTTAGTGAATCTCATTTCGCCTGTTAATAATACCATAGAATATAATCTTTACGAGCTCCGCCCTCTTAAGCTAAACAATATATACATTTTTGAGGAAAATTGTCAAGGTAACCTTGTTCTTCAGAAAATTACGGTTATGTTAGTTGTAAATGTTTTAATTAAGCTCGTACTGGTCTTCTCTACATAGTATAAAACAAAGTTGCTTTCCGCGTCTGTCTGGTATTTTATCAACTAATTCCTTCTAAACTATGCAACGGTTTTTGATGCGGTTTTCACCATCGTTTAGATAATGGTTCACAGATGGTTTATTATAATATAATAAAGCCTATTTTTTTTGTAATTAGTAAAAAATAATATTTTGTAAGCAAGTCACCGAAAATTAAATTTACATGACTTACGTAGGCTAAACGTAACTTCACTCTTTTTTTTTCCAATTTATACTCATGCGACGGGGCTGGTCGCTAGTTTATTAACTAAAAACAACATAATTGTTAAGAAAAATATTATATACATCTCGGATTCTCCAGGCGCTCTGTGAACTGAACTATTCCGTCCTCTGCTCCCTATACCAAATCCGTCTTCCACATTTTAATTTAAAAAATATTTATCTTCAGAGAACTGCCTCGTTGGCTGCTGGTTGGGTTCGATTCCCAGGTCGGGCAAAGTGTTATTGAGTATTTCTATTAGAAATTTCTCAGTAGTAGCCCGGAGTTTGGAACTGTGCCTGGTAGATGGTAATATGCTCACCACCTGGTACTTAATAACAGCATTCGTGGAATGTGGGGGGTCTGCTGTGATACTATGTGTATGTGCGTGTCTTTAGAGGGAGACAGCTTCACGTTTGTATTAGAAGACTCATTTATAGAATACAATAATGTTGACAAGTCCTTGGCGTTAATTAATTTAATATTGTTATTTGTCACAATAGAAACTATTGGAATTGCCAGTGCACCATTTTAATTTTGCAGAAAATCTGACCGCAAAACCATATAAGAATTATCAATGTATTATATAAAAACCATAAAGCAATTTACTACATGCGCGCATTTCAAAACCGCAAGACGTATAAAATTATAGCTGCGGCCTGTTTCTAAGGAAAGAAGTAAAATAAGGAAAACCCCATACTGATTGGATATTCTTAAGAATCGGCCTTTTCCCAATTACATTGGGATCGTTTTCCACTCAAACCGGATGCAGCTTAATACCAGTATTTTGCATGGAGCGACTGCCTATCAGACCTCCACAACCCAGTTACTGGGTAACATGATAAATGGTGGTATGACTGGTTGTCAGACTTTCAGGCCTCTGACTACCCGTAACGGCTACCATAGATCTTAGTTTGACAACCGGGACCGAGGCTTAAGTTGCTCTCCGAGGCACAGAGGTGTTCCGGTATCGAAAGATGGTCACGCATCCACAAACCGACCGGTGCAAGCGCAGCTTAACCCCGATCGATCGATTGATCTGTACGGCTGTTACTTAGCCACGAGCCCCTTCGATTATATAGGTTCAGTGAGGTACGTTAGTTATGCCTTACCTTAGTAACTTGTTCTATCGAGAATAGTCTTGTACCCAACTAGTGCGCGACGCTCAGCCGAGTGTTGGCCACCGAAATGACCACAACCACGAATTGTTTCATTTGGTTAAGACTATACAAGGTGATACGGAGAAATGTTACTAACCAGAAACCTTTCACTAAGGCAACCTTGAAATCGCGGGAAATATCTAAGTTATCCCACAAAATGATTGAATGTTTTTATTTTTGTTTTTGATAGGTATCAATAACTTGCGATTACAGTGAGGTACGTTAGTTATAACTTACCTTAGTTACTTGTCCTATAGAGAATAGTATCGCTGCATGTGGCGGCACTAAACTTGTCTTGTACACAACTAGTGCGCGACGCTCAGCTGAGTGTTGACCACCGAAATGACATAACAACCACGAGTTGTTTTTCTTTGTTATAAGTTTGTTAACACTTTCGCTTCCTATGTGCGCACGATCGCCTGTGCTGTGGACAAATTGAAAATTGAAAATTGAAGGCTGCATTAGTTCATTAGTAAATTCTACATATGAAAAAGAGTAACCGTGGAGTTTCTTGCTTGTTCTTCTCAACAGGAATCTACACTTTGGAAAGTGGCAACTAGTTTCTTTGACATTTCAAAAGTGCCTGTAAATGGTCTAATTGAAATAAATGCTTTGACTTTGACTTTTAACTTTGGGCCATTTTAATAACGGATGATACTGACTGTAGTATATTTGTGTTGTAGTTTCTCAATTACCTAAGATAAACTTTTATTTTAATGGGCCGAAAAATCTCTAGTCAGATGTAAGTTTTGAGCATTCAAAAGTTACTCTTTTCAATTGGGACTTTTGTGAAAATAGAACATAATATTACGTACAATGTCATACAATGATTTTTTAAACATATTACGTCCTATAATATTTTTTATATTTCTAAGGAACATTGAAAAGTAATAGACATGGACTTTAATACGCGAACCTTGTCATACCGTAACAATGCACTTCCAACTGTGCTATCGCGTCGCTACTTTGCATACATAAAATTTCTAATTTCTACATAGTTCAGTTGGGAGATTATTGTCGCGGTATGACGAGGTGTGGAATTGAGTCCCGTTTGTGCTTATTCATATCCCATTTGTGAATAATTTTTTCAATGTTTCTTTGGAAAATAAATATTCCATATTTATTTCTTCTAAAGTTCTAACTTCTACAATAAAAGGAAATGTGTTTACAAGAAGTGTAGCATCGAAGCGTAGTTGGCATGTTTTGTAATATTACTGTTAACACTCTCACTGCCCAAGCGGACACGCTTGTCGTAACTGCAGACAAATGGGAGAATTTTAAGGTTTTGTATGCCATAGACTTGATGAATTTTCTTGCTCTCAGTGCCACGTCTTCATTCGAAGACAAATATAGTATGAAAATTAGAAATAATTAATTTAAAAAAATGTAACCCATATCTGCCATAATTAAAGACCATGTACATTGGTCACGTAAAACGTATGCCATGTCTCACCCAAGAATACACATAATTACAAAAATAATAATTAAAAAAAAATCTGTGTGGTTAGTCTGACATGTCAATGTAGAACATTAAATAATTCCAAAAAAAAAAAACATTTTGAATCGTATTAATCTATAATTTAAATTATTGACTTTTGTTTTCCCTGACGTTTCACACACAGTAGAAAACAAAATCAACAGTTTCACAGAAATGTTCATACTCACTCGACCAAAATGTATAGAGCTGATTTTGTTTTGCGCTTTCGCAGTCAATTCCATTATTAAAATGTTGTACGTAAAGTTGAGTACATTGACCCCTTAAAGTATGAGTCCCACGAATTTCTGTTAGTGTTAATGTACACGCACGTTGTACTACATATTTAAGGAACTGACTATACCGCTAATAATGATGAACACGAGCCGTGCAATACTACCAAAAAAAATGGACAGTGATTCGCCGTCCTTCTTGCAAACTTTTCGTTAAGTGAACATTTGGATATCAAATATGCTCTATACCAGAGCTTCCCAAATTTATTTTTAATGTGATGACCTTGGGAGTTCACTATTTTTTTTAGACTCCCCCCCCCCTTCTGGCCAAATAGTGCCTACCCGTGTGTAGTTCTAGCCTAGTAACAAGTTATCAAATATAAAACAAATAACGTTTACAATTTTTATAGTCGGCGCTTACTCGACTCGATAAAGTCAACAGACAGGCAATCTATATTTATGTGGATCGCCTGACGACGCCCCCGGGATAATGCCACGACGCCTTGGGCGTCGCGACGCACAGTTTGGGAAGCCCTGTTCTATACAAGATAACTTATAAACATTTGTGGAAAAAAAAAACTGCTGCTCCACAGAAATGTTTATACCTACTCTTTTTGTATAAAAACTTTCGTGAGACATATTCATATCAATTAATGTTCACCGGTTACTACTCACGTGCATTTTTCGGGATTGCCCGACTAGTTTCCAACTCGAACGGAGCCCTTAGTCATGAGCTGAGCCCGCGGCGATGTTGCGAATCCCGAAAAATGCACGTGAACATTAGAAAAATTAACGTCACATTAATTTATATTTTATACCTACTCGACCAAAATGTATGGAGCAGCTGATTTTGTTTCGCGTTTTCGAAGTTGGTCCCTTAGTAAACGTAGTTCGTATACATTGACCCCATAAAGTACGACGACGGGCTTATGATACACGTTGTATATCAATGGAATGACCTGCCTCGATGGTGTAGTGGTCCCAAGAGCGACTGCTGAGCTTGAGGTCTTGGATTCGATTCCCGAGACGGGCAGTGTTATTGGGATTTTCTGGTAAGAAATTCTCAGTAGCAGCCCGGTGTTTGGAATTGGGCCCGGTTGTTAGCAATAGGCTCGCAACCTATTTATTACATGGGATTTAATAATAGCATTGGTGAAATGTTGGTGTACAATTTTGTACGCCTCAGTCTACCCCTTCGTGGAATACAGGCGTGATGCTATGTTATATGTACCTATGTGGAATGACTCTTCTTCAGATAAAGTTTCCAAAAAAATTAAGACCCTGTATTACCTGGTAACCACTTCAACAACAGTCTTCAGTTTCCCCTTAGTCTTGACTTGTCTTCTTGTAGTCAGAAGAGCATCAGCACCCGAGATTAAAACTCCATGCATCAATTCCTCGATGTTGGAGAAGCGATTCAACTCTTCTGCTTCAGTTGTGGGTGCTATGATGGAGGATTTGAGGAGCTGTTCCAAATGGAGGTTGGAGAGAGCTGGTGAAGAATTTTGGAGTAAGATTATGACACAATAGTACATTATGACACAAGTGCGTTAAGTTAATAAAGCTATGGAGAGAGCTATGCTCGGAGTTACTGTGAAAGATAAAATCCGAAACGTGGTTATCCGACAGAGAACCAAGGTAGTCGACATAGCTCACAGGATCAGCAAACTGAAGAGGCAGTGGGCCGGCCATGTATGCCGACGAACCGACACCCGTTGGAGTAAACGCGTACTGGAGTGGAGACCGCGTCTAGGTAAGCGGAGTGTAGGACATCCCCCGGCAAGATGGAGCGACGATCTGCGGAAAGTAGCTGGTAGAAATTGGATGACTAGAGCCGAAGCCCGGGCTCAGTGACGCGTCTTGGGAGAGACCTATGTCCAGAGTGATGAGTTAAGTTGGTCATTACATTCGAGGTTGAATTGCTAGGCGAACCAACAAGCCAGGTTAATAATGGTTCCGAGACTGAAATCTCATCAACATAACATAGCATCACGCCTGTATTCCCCGAAGGGGTAGGCAGAGGTGTACACAATTGTACACCCACATTTCACCAATGCTGTTATTAAGTCCCATGTAATAGGTGGTGAGCCTATTGCCATCAACCGGGCACATTTCCAAACTCCGGGCTGCTACTGAGAATTTCCTAACAGAAAAACTCAATAACACTTTGCTCGACCCGGGAATCGAACCCGAGACCTCCTGCTCAGCAGTCGCGCTACGGACCACTAAACCAACGAGGCAGTTCTCAAATCTCATCAAGCACCTTTTAAACATCAAAACTCGTTACTGAGATTTAAAGTAAATGGAAATGTAATGTCACGCTGTTAATCTAAAAATATTAATCACTCCTAAGTATTGATGTGTACAAATAAAAATAAAGAGAAGTTGGAAAAGTTGGTACTTTTGATCCTTGGTCCATAAATAATGACTTTCGTCATTCAAATTATTTTTAAAACCTCGCATTATAATATAATATTCTCAAGAAAATCATTGTAAATTGAGTAAACTTCGGAACGTGCCATACTAATCAACTGTCAATGTTGTCGAGTTCATAAATTGACCACATTAGTTAGAAATCTTAAAAGGTATTTAATATTCAAGATATGTCTTTGAAAAAGCGTTAACGCATGCTTAGCGAACTCTAAAGTTACAATATTAATTGGAAAAAGAATACGGTCGCGAACAGGATTCGAACCTGCGCCTCCAGGATAGATACTTCAGGCGCTCTTACCACTAAGCCATCTCTATTATATATTAACTGCAAAGTACCGCATTTCTGATAAACTAAAAAAAATAATTGCCAAAAAACTTTGTTTAAATAAAAATACGGTCGCAATCAGGATTTGAACCTACGTCTCCTGGATAAATACTAAAGGCACTCTGATCACTAACCCATCTCGACCTCGTTCACTACCTTGAATTCTTCTTCCACATTATAATACGTCTTCTAGTGACGTCATTGCAATCTATTCAGTCCCTTTACAAGAACTACACAAGAAAGTAACTTAAAAAAATTGCTACATTCAATAATTTATAATGTCATAAACTTACATCTAATATAACCAAGTCGATCGCCTCTCAGGCCATACTTTTCGCAGTATCTGTCCGAGGCATCCCTCCCGCCCTCTTGGGAGGACCTCTCGAACTCCTCTTGTATCCAATACAACGCCGCGTAGTCAGAAGTAGGACTGTAGTTTTGTTTAATTTCACGAATTTCTGTAATAAAATGATTATTATTAATATTTTTAACTCACTGGTCTAGAGGTCTCAAGGTCTCGGGTTATACTCGGGGATTCTCGGGTCGGGTAAAGTGTTATTGACTTTTTCTGTTAGAAAATTCTCAGTAGCAGCCCGGAGTTTCGAATTGTAGCGGTAGATAGCAATAGGTTCACCACCTACTACATGGTTCTTAATGACAGCATTGGTGAAATGTGGATATACAATTGTGTACATCTCTGCCTACCCCTTCAGGGAAACCAGGCGTGATGATGCTATATAAAAGTGTAATAGTTCAATGTAATTAGAAATCATTTTATGTAACTATTTACTTAAAACACGTACATGGCAATTTTTTTTTCATTAATCATATTAATATGACTCACCATCTCTCCTATCAGCCGCATTCATAAACACTTCAGTATTACTAGTACAATGCGCGGCTATATTAGCCATGGCCACCACATTGCCCACCACTGCGGAGTGGAGAAGACTTCTTCCTATCCGCGGATGAAGGGTTAGAGAGGATAGCAGACTGCCCAGCCGGGTTGATTGCTCTTGGGGAGTTAACGCTCCTGTGGAAAGAAAGAAAGATTGAAAATGTAGATGGAGTTGAAGATGGTTCAGTATAGCTGTCTTATCACAATGACAATCGGCGGTTTTATCGCGAATAGCGATCTCTTCCAGACAACCAGGTAGAAGTAGTTTGAGCTTAGAAACACACAAGGGGCAACACACGGTGTACAGATACAGAAAAATAAAGGACAGGAACATAAAAACTGAGATAAATAAACATATAAAATATATACGACACAATATAATAAATAGACACATAGATACATAAATAATTTACGATTAAATCGAAAAGGCCCGTGCGTGGCAGTAATAGAGTGCTGTGCCACTCACTCCTCTACATTCCGTCAATACATCTATCTCGCTCGCTCAGGGGCCCAGAAAATTCGGTGCCATATATGTTTCGCGGTCTTGTTGACTCTCCTCATCACGGATTTGAAAAAAATTTGGATGGAACCTTGCCTTCTTGCCTAATTGTAACATAGATTACGCACACACACATAGGTTACACGCAGCGTACTGGCGCCGAGTGGATGAGTTTAAAGTATTTGTATGGGTTTAACTCGTATATGACAAGCGAAATTGGATGACTAGACATGCTTCTCACATGTCGTACGCAACGCTCCGTCCGTATTTTTTTAAGGTCCGTGCTCCTAATGATATCTTTACTTTGTTTTTGCATAATATCTTTTATTGTTTGTTTTTTAACTTATATTTTATAAATTTTGTTTCATATTGTTTCTTTAGCTTCAACATTTTGTAAATGTGAGAACCCCGTGAACTTGTCAAATGCGTTGCAACTTATTTATTAGACATATTTCATCTAAAGTTATAAATTTTTGTGAGAAAAGATTAAGGTCGTGAGCAGGATTCGAACCTGCGCCTCCCGGTTAATACTCCAGGCGCTCTGACCGCTAAGCCATCTCAACCACTACTCACGACCGCGAAAACCGATTCCACATTTTAATACGTCTTTTGGTGACGTCATTGCACGACAGATGATGTAATAATACAGGTGTCATTTTTATTCCAAAATCTATTCGGTTCGATTCCTGGCTAGGAATACTGAATTTTCAAAAATCCAAGATTGCAGTTTTCATTTTCATCAAAATCGGACCCGAGACTCCTTTGACTGTTTTTCACTATTCCTTATAGTTCCGAATTCGGCCATCCACGCCCATTTGAAAAATTCACCTGTATAAGGCATGGAAGCCAGAAAGAGTTTGACATATCTCACCTTCTTCTTCTTATCGAGTGGTTGATGAACAACCTAATGTCAGAGTTTAAGCCAACGGTAGGTCTCTGACAGGGCTTTACACACCATCGAGAAAATCTCTCAGGTGTGCTAGTTTCCTCACGATGTTTTCCTTCACCGTTTTAAGCGAGTGATAATTAGTTTATAATACGCACATGACTTCGAAAAGACAGTGGTGCGTGTCTTGGATTCGAACTTGCGACCTTTGACTTGTCAGTCCAACGGTCGTACCACTAGGCTATCACTACTCAGCATAACTATAACAATAATAATTAATAACTCACCTAATTCTATAAGATCGTTGACAGCAAACTCTATAGCACTCTCGCTGGGTGGTTCGGGCAGTTGTGATAGGAAATTAGCAATTTTTTCATTAGGAGCGTACGACTTGCAATCTAATACCGTTTGTACTAGTGGTACCCTGGAATATAATAATGAAAAACACTGATATAATCTTAAACAATAATTTTTGATATATGTTAAGGTAGTGGTATTATTAAAATAATTTTCTAAGGTAATTGTAGCGGATGTAGGGCGTTCTGTGAAGGGCAGTGCCAGTTAGGGGTACAATAAAAACCCGTAGTTTTAGAAAAAGGGCGAAGGCTGAGTCGGGACTCGAAAACAGGGTGGCGTACGTGTGTTTCTCTTACTATGATATAGGTTGTATTTAGGTAATTTTTTGAGGTAGGCACTGCCTATTGACTGTCCTGTTGGTCTAGTGGTTGGTAGCCCTGACTGCTACGCCGGAGGTCGTGGGTTCGATTCCCACCCAGGACTAATGTTTGTGTGATGAGCACGATCATTTGTTCTGTGTCTGGGTGTAATTTATCTATAATATGTATGCATTTAGAAATATATAAATATGTTTATCAATTGTCTAGTACTCATAACACAAGCTCTGCTTAGCTTGAGACTAGACGGCGTTGTGTGATAGTTGTGGAATATTATTATTATTATTTGCCTATATGCAATTCACGCCACTGTTGTGTTTTCACTCGCGGTAATTAGAAGACTGCTCGGCGGATGATGCGCGCGAGAATGAGTTAACAGCAACAAAATTAAACATTAGGCCTTCAAATATCGGAGCATATTAATTTCAAACCCAATTTCGAGCCTTCGACATGACCTTTCTTATTTATTAATCATCTAATGATTACACACAGGTAAGTATTAAAATGCTTAAAATAACATTACTACAATATGAGCAATTTTAGAGATGACGGTTAGACCGTTCATTACCATCAGTAACAGTAATATTTCAAACTAGACGAAATAAATCTAAAATTAATAAAAAACATGCCTGCCATGTGTAATATTTTTTTTATTAACACCTTTTTGTGTAACATAACCACTATATTACTATGGATGCAAATAAATACAATATCTAGCTACTTCCACAAAATTGAGGGTAGTCATGCATTACCTGTGCACCGCCCGCCCGCCCGCAAATATATGCACATACGCAAGCGGTGAAAATTCCGTCTACCACCAACTACTCTACACGTGTTTCGCCCCTCCACGGGGCATCATCAGGAGCTGTTAGACCGTGCAGTGTCCGCCACCGAGCCGTCTCGGTGTTTTCGCCGGAATTTTCACCGCTTGCGTATGTGCATATATTAGCGGGCGGGCGGGCGGTGCACAGGTAATGCATGACTACCCTCAATTTTGTGGAAGTAGCTAGATATTGTATTTATTTGCATCCAATGTAATGGACTTCCGCAAAGTAACGCCTGAATCTATTCAACACTATATTACTATTTTTTTTAATCTAACTAGCCTATGTTACCCGGTATAATGTAAGGATTCTATCGATACCTCATACATCTCAATTGGTTCAGGCGTTTATAAGTTATGGTGGAATAAAGAAACTCACAAACATACATACATACATGGAAACTAAAAACATAACACTCCTTTTAGAGCAGGCGTGTAAATAATAGAAACAAATAAAAATTAAGTTAATTTTAAATTTTAAGTTCATTTTTTGAGCCTCGCGCCTGGTGATATCTATTAGCAGTCATTCACAGATTACTAAACTCAGAGTTACCACTTTGCAGTTGTCACAGATAAATAATGTGGAATAGTATTAGTTCTCTAGTACCCTAGTAAGGGTTCACAAGCGCGACTGCTTAGCATGAGGTCTTGTTTTTCTGTTACCTACCCCTTCGGGGTATACAGGCGTGATGTTATGTCATATTGCGCTATTACCACTTTGGTGGACCATTTTCTAAGGATTGAAAAGCGTGATTAAAATTAAAGACTCAGAGAAAATGTTTATAAAAATAACCCAAGATATTACTTAAATATGATAATGATTTACTCGTTAATAAATACAGATAAATCATTGAAAAGCATTAACGCATGCTTAGCGAACCTTAAAGTTATTATTTTTTGTGGAAAAAGAATACGGTCGCATACAGGATTCGAACCTGTGCCTCCCGGATAAATGGAGTATAATACGTCTTTTGGTGACGTCATTGATATCTATTCAGTCCCTATACAGGTGACCGAACCGACACGACTAACTTTGCAGTTAATACAATGTCGTAAAGATGCCATTAAAGTTAATACTAGCCCAGGAGTCAGGGTTACATACACTCTATGAGAACAAAATTCTGTTAAAAAAGATTTTATTTAATTATTTATATTTATTTTATTCATACATACATACATAGCATCACACCTGTATTCCCCGAAGGGGTAGGCAGAGGTGTACACAATTGTACACCCACATTACACCAATGCTGTTATTTAGTCCCATGTAATAGGTGGTGAGCCTATTGCCATCTTTCGGGCACAATTCCTAACTCTGGGCTGCTACTGAGAATTTCCTAACAGGAAAATCCTATAACACCGCCGACCTGGGAATCGAACCCAAGACCTCATGCTCAGCAGTCGCGCTTGGGACCACTAGACCAACGAGGCAGTTTTATTTAATAACCTTAACAAATACAGATAAATCTTTGAAAAGCATTAACGCATGCTTAATGAACCTTAAAGTTAAAATAATTTTTAACAAAAAAAAGAACCCACTCCAAAAATCTTTCTGTTAAGTAAAAATGCACTAAAAATTAATAAAATAATTGCATTATTTACTTACTACAATTTACTTTAATTTTTTTTTAGAGGTTTCTTAATAAAGTCAATTTATTAGGACATTATATACAATTATTATTATTTTTGGAGTCAATAATACAACCGAATTGATAACCTCCTCCTTTTTGGAAGTCGGTTAAAAATATATAACTTTACTCGTTGGTAAATAATTACCTCAATATTTCAGGTGTCGTATGCGTAACGAATTCAGCTTCTTTTTCTTTGGTATACATTCTGTAACAGTGTCCTGAAAATAATATGTAGATTATTAACTTTTTACACGCTTTTTGCTTGGCCTCTAAGGGTCGTAGCGTAAAGTTGATTTCTCAAGAATAGGGCTTTTCAAATCCTACTTGAATTTCAGGAGATTTGAAGGTTGAAACAAACTATTTAGCTTTATCCTATTAATCAGTATTGATATTATAGCTTTACACTTCACTGCATATTATAAAACAAAGTCCTGCGCCATGTCTGTCTGTTCGCGATAAACTCAAAAACTACAGCACCGATTTTCATGCTGTTTTCACCAATGTTGATAGAGTGGTTCTCGAGGAAGGTTTTAGTATATAATTTGTTAAATTTTTGTATACATTGGCTAAAATATAATGATAGTAGTTGGAGGTGTCGGAAAAAAAAGCCGTCTGGGAGCTTTCAACGAAAACGCTGCCTAAACTCTTTGAGATATAACAAAATGATGTATGGTGTAATTGTGTATCTTATATAGGTTTACAGAAAAGTCCGCGTGGCATACGTCTATCTCTTAAGGATAACATACGATATCAATTTGAATACTTAAAAAGAATGGGCAATTATGAAGTGGTAATTGGAAAGTGGGAACGGGATCAAAATTTCATGATTACTTTTGATCGCGATAACCGACATCCACGAGGGCGAAGCCGCGGGCATCAGTAATTAATAATATAATATCAATATTTTTTTTACTAGTATGTACTACTGTAATATTTAATTTTTGTAAATCTTTAATCTTGTAAATAATTACGAAATACAATACAAAATAATAATAATTAAAAAGCACGCCCGCAAAATTTAAACTGAAATAAAATTCAAGACAAATCTTTGAAAAGCATTAACGCATGCTTACCAAACTCTAAAGTTACAATATTAAATGGAAAAAGAATACGGTCGTGAACAGGATTTGAACCTGCGCCTCCCGGATAAATACTCCAGGCGCTCAGACCACTAAGCCATCTCGACCTCTGAAAATAAAATTATTCAGGGCCACAGTACTTTGTTTTTCTCATTTAGTTCACGTATGGCTCTTTCCTCAAAAGGCCATTCCAGGCAATTCACTCACATAGTTATGTACTATTATGTCTGGACTTTAAAAGAGACGTTGACCTCTGAGTTTGTTTCGGCGTTTCTTCTCAGACAGTTAGATAGGTAACGCCAGCGCCATCTAGTTTATAAAAATTGAAAAATTGTCTTGTAACGATCTATTCCCCCCGGAACCCCGGTGAGGATAAGAGGAGGTTAGTGTATTTAGTCAGTAACGAAATTATAAAATAAAAAAAGGATTCTAGCGATACCCCATACATCTAAATCGGTGCAGGCATTAAGAAGTTATGGTACAATAAAGAAAAGCATAAACATACATGAAACCCTGAACAACAGACCTTTTTATGTGCAGTCGTGTAAATACAGTTGAAATTTAAGTATTTTTGTTTTCAGAAATTGCTCGTAATTCTTGGCTGTCAGATATTAACGTTTTATTATTATAGTTACCTGGTTGAACTCTCCCCGCTCTGCCTGTCCTCTGCTTAGCTCCCGCTAGCGAAACCCAAACTGTTTCTAAACTTGCTGTGCCTGCAAATAATATGAATAGGAAATTGGTACTTTTATGTTATTGGTAGAAGACTGAAACTATAATATGGTAATATAAGTACGTGTGGCACGAGTAATGGGGAATATGCGTGTGATTCAAATTTAGGTAAAATATTTTTATTCGTAATATTTATTGCCGTAGTGACACCTATTCAATTACTTTTATAATTAATCGTGTTTTAACTATTAAATAATAAAGTTGAAAAGTGAGAATCGTGCGAGGGAAATTTAAAATGTCAATACGGACGCTATTGGTTGGAGTGAAACGTGACGTCACTCTGCGCGATGACAATACCTCGAGTATGTTATTACTGGGTGTTTATCATGTTCTGTGGCTCTTTATGAGTTTTAACGTTATTTTATAAAGAAAATCCCTGGAATAAAATTTATAATTTGTGTATTAAACACTCCATTCTATACAAGCTATCTTTAAAGAAGTGAACTCTGACGTCAGACAAAGCGCGCCAAGATGGCGGCGTTTCAAACGCCCGATACTGATTGGAGGTTTATTTGATAATTCTAATACTCAATAATCATATTTTTACAATTGTTATATTTTTTCGCGGAAATGTAAAATCAACGTGTATAATCGTATTAAAAAAAAAGTTCGTGCATATACCCTATTGCGTGAGCCAATCACGAACGCGCGCGACGACGTCATCTTTGTTCTGTCACCCTCTTTTCCTAAAACTCTATAAACTTACCGTTATTAAACGACTTGCAATTCTGAAACCTATACAACAGACGTATTTTATTTAATCTACTGCTCCTCAAAACCAAATCCAGCAAAAGTCGAAGGTCGGTAGCGAGGCGATCGCTTAAGCCCCTACACACACATACAAAGGAAAATGTACCTATAATAAAGTAAACGAGACAAAATTAAAAAGATCTCCTGCCATGTATGCATTTCTTTTGATTGCACACCTTTTTGTGTACCATGCATAGTGGCTAAGGTCCTAATTAATTAAATAATTTCCTTTGAAAGGGTTAATATATAAGCCAAATACATTCACTTAAGCTAAGAATTAAATTGATATAACAAATTATTTGTAATTAACATAGAACTAGACGAAAACAGCTCCTTGAACGGCGAACATTAAGAAAAAATAAAATTGTTATCAAAATTTGAATTATGGCTTAAATGAATCCTTATCACCTACATATTGACCCCTTAAAAGGAAATTATCTAATAAATTAGGACCTTATATTAGTTTTTTTTTCTAGTCTAGTTAGCCGGGATTATGGAGGATTCTAACGATACCCCATACATCTGGATTGGTTCAGTCTTTTAGTAGTTATGGCGGAATAAAGGAAACTCATTTTTTTTCATTCAACTATCACGATATTGTGGAGTGAAAGAGGATGTAGTGACAAAGATTGAGAAGGGTATGCTAAGATGGTTTGAGCACGTAGAAAGGATGGATGAAAGGCGATTGGCTAAATTAGTACATGAGGCGAGAGTGGATGGAAGTGTCGGGGCAGGCCGACCTCGACGAACGTACCGCAATCAAATTGTGGACGTTCTCAAAAAAGGACGGGTCAGAAGCCACCTAAATCGGCGAGCATGTATGAAGAGGTTAATGAGCATAGATGAAGCGAAAGAGGTGCGTCAGAATCGTAGCAAATGGAAATCGATAGTCTCTGCCTACCCCTATGGGAAACAGGCGTGATTGTATGTATGTATGTATGTACGATATTAGCTTTTCAGACAACTATTTGGCCAATAGACAACTATCTCACTATTCGTTGTACTATGTTTACGTACCTGTGCCTTCTTTAACTCTGTTTTCTTTATGGGCGCCGGTATCTATTACGTAAACAACATCAGGTATAGTAATTGATGTTTCTGCAACATTCGTAGCCAATACTATTTTGCGGATACCTCTGGATGGGGTTGAAAACATTTTTGCTTGGTCTGAAGTTGATAACCTGGAAAATAAACGGGTCAAATTTTAGACTAGAATTTACTGGAAAAATTCTCATCGGGTAAATTTCCATCGCCCATCTTTATCAGTGCCCACCATATACGTACCTAGAATGTATAGGCATTTCAAATACGATCTCGCTACAACTATCATGTTGGTAGTTAACTATCGCACTGGTACTCGGTCTAGCGGTCGGAATCCCGACTGCTGAGTGTGAGGTCCTGGGTTCGATTCCTAGGTCGCGCAAAATGTCATTGGATTTTTCTGTTTGGAAATTCTTTGTAGCAGCCCGGAGTTATGTAGTTGGTGGTGTGACATCCCCGTCCTTCGGAGAGCACGTAAAGCCGTCGGTCCTGCGCCTATTCTCATCCCGGTCGTGTCGAGTTGCCGTCACATCGGAATATGAGAGTAAAGGAAGAGGGAGTGCACCTGTGTTTACGCATACACTTGTGCACTATAATATCTCCTGCGTTCTAGGCTAATCTCCTTGGATAGGCTGTCGTCACCGAAATAGGGTCGGAAGGAGTAGTATTATCGCACGGGTAAAGAAACAACTATCATATATGCACAGCTAGTAATATAATATGTAGATGTAACGTGTAACATTTAAAAAGATTGATGTTACATAAAAATAAAAAAAATCTAATTATTTTAACGACAATAGAATATTACATATACAATTTTATTTCATGAATTCTTTGAAACGATGCGGATTGTTTTTAAAAATATTAAAACAATCTTTAATTTTTATAATGTGATTCTTTTAAGCAATAATATGGGATGGCGCAATTGGCCATTTGACAGTTGTAACAAAAAAATATGAAAAGTATTGGATATGGTAGCTTATAGGAAAACAATAATTAAACAAATATGTTTTTGCATTAAGATAAAAATTTAAATATTTTATTTTTGCAAAATAAGTTCGCAATTGTTTATCTGTTGATTACAAGAACCAAAACGCGGGCGGCCATGATTGAGATCTTGTGACGTCACATTTTATAAAACAACGTATCTTTGTTCTATCGATTGGTATGAAATTAAATTTACTGAGCGATCTAGCGACTAATATCTATATTCTTAAATCTATTTTTTTATAATTTTCCATATCATTAGGGAGCTGTAATTTATTTATTAGTTTTTTTTTTATTTATACGTATGTCATTGATTATTTTTACATAATAAGTAAAAATTTTTGTTTAGGTTTAATTAATTTCAAGGAGATCAGAGGATAAGTTGATTTATAGATATCAAAGTGGTCTTCACAAAAGAAAATCTCAGATTTGAACTAGGGGTAAGCTAAGATGTAAACTACGGGTCTCGGCGTGCTAACTATGATCACTACTTTCGACGTTGTAGACTTTTGTATACACAATTTATTAGGATATTCACTGGTTATAACTTTTATACATTGGCACACAACACGTCTTATAAGCCATAATTTTCACAATTCTATTAAAAAGCTTTCAGTATTGTATGTAATATAATAAAAAATTCTTATCTCATAAATACGGTTAAAGTTAGAGCCCCGTAGTTAGTTTTATTAAAATATGACGTCACAGGTCAAAAGTCACGTGACCATGTGTTTTCGCGCTACATTTCAAATTAATGAAGAAAAACTGTTTTTTTCCAAGAAATAACGTTTTTCGGGAAAGATATGATATTGTAAGACGTATAAAATAAACATTTGGACATTTTAAAATACTTTTTCGTTAACTGTCAAGTAGCCAATTATGCTGGTTGAATTTTCGCCAAAATCAACAGGTTAAATTTGGAGATTGCAAAATTGTTTTTTTTAAATATCTAAGTGTAGTTTGTGTTTTTCTATCGCTACTTACATTATACTTTCAGATTATAGAAGTTCACCCTGTCTACTTAAGCCCTTTCCTTTAGTCCTGAGTCCGATATATCAAAACGGATATACAAATTTAAAATATCATATCGATATGTCATACAAGCAGAAAACAGTTTTTACAATAACGCTCAACTCATATCGACCTAAACGAAACGCACTCAGTTAACGTAACTTAGATATAACCGTTCGAGTAGCTAACATAACTTCTCATATTCATATATGTTGGACTGAGATATTCGCTGCCTCTCAGTCCAACTCATGACGTTACCAGTTGCGAAAATGAGACGAAGCGAATGTCGTTCCGCGTTAACTATTTTCGGTTGCCAACCTTATTAGCGAATGGTGCTCCATATCGATATCAAAAAACGGATTCTCATGTCGATGAAATGAAAATGAAAACTTCATATCGGTTACGCAACTAGGGACGCAGGTCTTACAACCGAAAAGTCGGACAGACCAACTCGTTTAGCCGGACATTTGGGTGAAAAGGCCGGACACCCTTATTTTTTTAGTCTTACTATAACTCGATATTATTGTTTTTAAGTAAAACAGTTTTTTATCATTTAACATAAAATCTTCTTAATGTAATTAAAAATGGTCAAAATTAAAAAAAAAGCCTAAGAAGGCCGGACGTGCAGGACACGCCGTCTAATTTGACCGGACACGCAACCAAAAATCCTGACTGTGTCCGGCTTTATCCGGACGCCTGGCAACGCTATACGCAACCGTTATCTGAAAAAACTAAAAACGCCCATGTCTGCTTTCCTTACCTAGAATGTACAGGCAATATCATATGCATAGTTGATTGTCCATAGTGTTCATCTAGTAATTGCTTTGTCTGCTTAATCTCGGACCAACCCGGGAGAAATACTAGTATGGCACCTTCCTTTTCTTTTTTGTCCACTGCTTTTATTAGATCTGCTACCTGAAATACCAACAGACATACGGTGAAGGAAAACATCGTGGGGAAACCTGGACTTAATGGTCTGAAATCGCCAACCCGCAGTGAGCTAGCGTTGTGATGAATGCTCATGCTTTCTTTGTATAAGTACTCAATACTCAATATATTTATTGCGTTTCTATAATGTGAACTTAGGTGGTAGGTTCAATTTTTGAGATCATCATGGACCCTGTTATTTATTTAAATAATAATTTTTAACAAAAAAAGAACTGACTCCAAAAATCTTTCTGCTGTGTAAAAATGCACTAAAATTTAGTTTAGTTATATACTTAATTCAATTTACCTACAAATACTTAAAAAAAATTAACGGTTCAGAACAAAATCGATTTATTAGGACAATAATATACTATTATTATTATTTTTGGAGTCGGTGCCTGGGCTCTATTCCCAGGTTGGGTAGTGTTATTAGGTTTTTGTGTTAGGAAATTCTCCGTAGCAGCTCGCAGTTTGGAATACTGCAATAGGCTCACTACCTATTAGATGGGACCTAATAATGGAATTCGTGAAATGTGGGTGTTAAAATATATAAAAATATAAAAAAGAGTAATAATGGACTAAGCCTTACATTTAGTGTGTGTGTGTTTGAAAGACAGCTAGTGTGTGTGCGTGAGCGTATACCAGCCTATAGTTCACAGAATGTTCTGTGTCTTCATAAATAAAAGCATTTTTAGTTTTATTTTATCTAATATATATAAAAATGAATCGCCGAAATGTTTGTACGCACATAACTTCCGAACGACTGCACCAAATTCGATAATTCTTTTTTTTGTGTTCGTTATTGTCTGGACAAGGTTTGTATAAAAGAGGGTTAAAAAAAAAGAACAGAACAAATATCGCGGTACGAAGTTCGCTGGGTCAGCTAGTAGGTAATAAAAAATATTTTGTACAAACCTCTTGACATTTAATTTGTGGTCTTTCATCCATTTTCTGAGAAGAATACTTAGTGTTGGGCAGTCTTAGTCTGAATTTATCCTGTATATCGTCCAAGTACGATATCTCTACTGGGAATGTTCGACCGGGCACCTCTATAACGTGACACGGGTCGAAATATCTGTGGAGAAGATAATGAAAGATAAACATTATTAAGTGGGAATTAATTTAAACTATTTTCAGTTCAGGATTGATCTCCAGCGCTCTCTTTAGCAGTAGTAATATGAGGTCAGTATGACGTTATAGAGAGAGAGAGAAAGAGAGATCACGATAAATAAGAAGAGAGGAGAGGGAAGGAATGAGAACGGGATAGAGGTAAGAAAAGAGGCGGAGAGATCAGTGAGACAGAAAGAAAGCGACAGAGGAAGTTATAGAGATATAATAGACACTTACTTAGTAAATAAGCAATAGTTTACAGATAATGTAACGTCCCAGTAAGAAGGAAATAAACAGAGACAAGGGGTCAACAATAGGGGTCAACAATAGGGGTCGAAATGAAAAAGATAGAGCCGATATAATAGACACTTACCTAGTAAATACGGCAGTATCTAAGGTAGCACTCATAACAACTACACTTTGTTCAGAATTAATGTCTAACGGCCTCTCTAGCAATATTGTAAAGATAGTGTTGTTTTCAAAGAGATAGAGAGAGACAAGGATATACAGAGAGAAAGAGTGATATAATTATAGAGAAAGGGGAGGAGTACGAAAGGGAAAGATAGGCAAGAAAAGTGGCGAGCTATAGAGAGACAGTGAGATTATTAAGAGAAAGATAGGGATGGAAGAGAAAAAAACAGAGATATAATAGATACTTATTTAGTAAATACGGCAGTATATGAAGTAGCATTCATAGGAGCTATCTTTAGTTTAGGATTGATTTCTAGCGCCCTCTTTGAGGAGTATGAAGACATGTGTGACATTGTAAAGAGCAGATAGAGAGATACAAGGATATACAGAAAGAGTGTTATACTTATAGAGATAATGGAACGGTTAAGAAAGGTATAGATAGACAAGAAAAGGGCGAGTAAAAGAGAGACAGTGAGATTATTAAGAGACAGGAGTGGAATAGAAGAAGACGGATATATAATAGATACATACCTCGAAAATACGTCAGTATCTAAGGTAGCACTCATAACAAGTATTCTTAGTTCATGATTGATATCTAGCGCTCTCTTTAGTAATAATAGCGAGAGGTCAGTGTTGACATCACGCTCGTGGGCTTCATCTATAATTACGTGGGTGCAGCCATCGAGTCCTGTGGAAAAAATGAGTAAAAAAGTTTCATTGCTCAAAGTAGCCTAGCCACTGTGCTGGCCCGTCCACAGGGCCAACAGAGCAGCTACTCCAGACATCAAGGGTCGGAAGGCGCCTTCAGCAATGCCTGCCATAAGAAGTGCAGAAGGTGCCAAAATCTTGCTTTTACCTAAATCTAGCCTCGGGCCAGCACTGTGCCTAGCCTTTTCTCAACTACATTGTGGTCGGCTTCCAATGTATCCGGATAGCTTAATACCAGTTTTTCACATCGAGCAACTACCTTTTTGATCTCCACAACCCAGTTACTGGGTAACACGATGTCTCATGGTAAGACTGGTTGTCAAACTATCAGGCATCTGACTGTCCATAACGATTCTCATAGATCTTATCGACGGTTTAACGTGCCAAGGCACGGTGGGGTATCGATATGAAATGATGGTCACCCACCCGCAGACCGACAAGCGCAGCTTAACCTCGATCGATCGGTCGGTGTGGCTCTTTTACTTAGTCACTAGCCCCCTCTTAAATTTGAATAATTACTTTTAGTTTTATGAACAAATTTTATGTATTTTTGTGGTTATTATAATTTAATTACTTTATGTTTTCGCTTGCTAACTGCTTTATAGAACTAGTGGTGGCAAGCTGCTGAGCAGGAGGTCTTGAATTCGATTCCCATTTCGGGCAGTATTGATGGGATTTTAAGTGAAGAAATTTTCAAGAGCAGCCCGGTGTTTTGAATTATGCCTAGTAGTTGGCAATAGGCTCACCACCTATTATTGGGACTTAACAGCATCGGTTAAATATGCAGCAGTATATCTCTGCCAAATTTTTAGGGGAATAGGAGTGATGGTACTTACCAGGATTTGTCTGCAGTCTTCTCAATAGAACTCCTGACGTACAATAAAGTATGGATCCCCCAGGCGGCTTCGGAGGTTTGGAGTGTAGTCTTACTTGATAGCCTATCGATTCTCCTACCTGGAAAAAAATACCAATGTCACCACTTTGTCGCAAGATCGGGAGAAAAAGTTATTTGTTAGAAAATAATTCAGCTAGGGAGTTTGTTGTGCAGTTTCTAGCTAAAGTACTCGATGTGGTAATAGGTGGGCTCATTTGGGGGCTGTCTTGTACATTTGATGAGCTAGGCAGTTAATATAAAGCCGCGAGTTTGTTTCAGCGTTTCTTGTCATGAAAATTTCTAGGTATGAAATGCCGGTGCCTGTCCCAGAAAACAGTGACATGTTATGTCTTCACCCAAGATCTCAGACAAGCCACAGATGTCTGCGGTCTTCCTTCACACCTCAGTCACACAGCTATATCTATAGTTTCTTACATATAAGACACTCACATCTCTCAATTCACTGGCAACTTTTTCAGATAAGCCTATAGCTACATCTCAGCGCAGTACTGACACGAGATCTGCAGCATTTACGCCTCTGCGACGTAGATGTAAAATACCTAAATTACATACAAGATACTCACATCCTCACCCAATTCGCTGGCGACTCTCTCAGACAAGCCTATAGCTGCCACCCGACGTGGTTCCGAGACAATAGCTGCAGTCTTAGCACCCCAGTGACGTAGTATCGCGGCCGGAGCACGGGTGGACTTACCGCAACCGGCCGCGCCTACTATAACAGCTACTCGGGATTCTTTAAGCGTTGATATTATTTTATCTCTGGAAAGAAGCACGGAATAATTGAAAATTACTTTAAAATGTCGCTTGAGTCAAAAAGCCTTTCACCCATCGATGTAATGTTTTACATTGAAGAATGTAAAGCTAATCGGCCGGCTAAAAAGCCGGGTGTAACCTGATGTCGGTAAACGATCATGCCGCTGTCATTCTGTAGATGGGTGACCGCTAGGAGTATTATGATTTATGATCTGGGCGTTTTTGACAGGCCGATGCAATGACGTAAAAGAAAGATTTGATCAAAAGAGCGAACATGTTGATTTGATTTTCACGTGAGAAATGTACCTATGTGGTCTATAAAAATATTTGAGTAACATCATTTGTTTTAAATTATCACAACAAACGAACACTTGTATCAATGAATAATTAATAAAGCCAACAAGAGATAAATTTCTTTAATAAAAGAAATGCTTAAAAAGTGCACGTGGTATAAAAAGCAAAAGTTAAAAACACTTTCACTAATCTAATACGTCACAACGACGTGTGTACAAAAGTTTGGCAAACTGCAAACGCGAACGAAACCGAGAGTGATCGTGAAAGTCATTGTGACGTGTCCTACGTCACTCCTTAGTAGAAGTACACGTCACAGTGACGTAGTAACAGCTGGCAATCGAGAGTGGCACTTTCGATTTCATTCGCTCTCGATTTCGTTTGCGTGACGCGAATGACGTCAGCCTTGCGATTGAGACGTGACGTAGTACAGACTTAGTTCTTTTTGTATGTATGTGTGGAGTTTCTCTTATGAGCGATTGTGATATCAAAGCAGTTCAAGAACTCCAGGTATTTTAAATTGGCTTTACTTGCGTTACCAAAATGGATAATGTCCTTATATTGATGTTATGACGTAAATTAGGATGCTCATTTCCAATATATTATATCTGATTATAAACTAATCATTGGTATAGTGGCAAGCGCGACTGCTGAGCGTGAGGTTTTGGGTTCTATTCCGGTGCCGGACAGCGTTATTGGGTTTTTGAAATTCTCAGTAGCAGCCCCGAGTTTGGAATTGTGGATTTAAACACCTATTACAGAAGACTGTATAACAGCACTGGTGAAATTTGGATGTACAACAGTGTACACCTCTGCCTACCCCTACTGATGATTCGTTACGTTCGTACGTGTAAGGAATAGATAGGAAGTCCTCCAAATATCCATTCTGAGATTAGCTCAGTGTCCGATTTGGTGGGAACTTTGTGTGTGAGAAAGTGTGCAAAATTATATATCAAGAATTGCGATTCGAAAGTGTTATTCTTAATTGTTCTGCCGAAATTAAGGCCATCAACAAAAACTTCCAACATATCATTCAAAATTATCTCCAAACCATACGGTATTAGTGTCGAAATCGTTTAACCAAATCTGCTATGCATTTCCAAGACACAAATCCGATGCACCGCTTCACTTTTGGCGTGCACACTTCCAAAATGCATCTCTTATGTTCGAAAGTGACACAGATAAGCGGCGTTTGGTCCAGTTTCTACTAAAAGGAGGTCGCGATGTCTCCCCAAAGTGCTATTGAGGTTAGATCGCCGCTCACTTTCGGTAACGCTTTCAATTGCCTTGGAGATGTCTCGAGGAAGCGAAAGTCTGTGTGGTGGCGTCGCTTTCCAGATGCTTTTCTAGTGAAATTTCGAGTTTCAGAAGGTCCTTCACTTTTGTCGACTATACTTTTGTCGTAATTCTTAAAGTATAGGCTAATATGGGACTTACATAATTATTTTAGAGTTTATATGTTTGTTTTTAAATTAAGTACGTCTAGATACCCTTGTCCATGTCCTGGATTAAGAGATAGGCGACGTTTTATTTTGGGCTTTCAAAATCACGCATTACCCATGAAGTAAATTATGTAATTTGTTCTTTTGGGTTAGATAATTACCATATATTTTTTTAAGTTTTTTGTTTGTCAAAGCTGAGGACACAGACGCTGCGTTTGGTTACTTTTCTGTCGAAAACTAAATTTTAAACTCACAGAAGGTAAAACTTATAAACGACGAACGACATTACTTTCAGTTATGAAATACTGTTTATAAAGATCATAAAATAATGAAGGATTTCTTATTGTACGAGTACTTTAAAGATTAAATTGTGTCAATAGTCCTTCCGATTTACGAATCTCTTCAAGAGTGTGCCTGTTTACTCTAAATAGATTTGACCCATAATTTTTTAATCAACGTTCAAATCCTACTAACTGTATTCTTAGCTAGTTACTTTACTATTGACTAGCTTCTGCTCGTGATTTCATTTTGACTTCAGAATTGGCCTATGTTAAGAACTATTTAACTGTGTGCCAAATTTTATCCAAATCTTTTTAGTAGTTATTGCGTGAAAGGGTAACATCCATCCTCAAAAACTCTCGCATTTATTATAGCAGTAGGATTTCGTTTGATTACTTATTATAATTTAGTATATTGTTATTTTCTATACTGTTTAAAAACACCCATAATAACAATTGATTCAATTACTTTATTCCATGAACCTGATCAAGCCGACCTCAATCCCACCTCTAACCTACATATTGTTGCTCCAATTTAAAACAGATTCCTGTAAGGTCGCCAGACGAATGTCAAGGTCACTTCCCGGCCTCTAGGTTTTGGGGTCACGTTAACAGGTCGAACCCGCGAATTGAGGTCTCAAGGTCACGTATTGCGGGTTTTGGGACAACGAGGTTATTTGAAGTAGGAAGTGTTACACGGCATTTGGCAAGCGGGACGTTTTGGGTAGGTCGAGGCCATTTGATTACGAGTGAAGTGTATATGTGTGGGTATTTTGGACTATGTGCCTGTGTGTGATCATATACTCAAAATATGCTTTCTGATTGGGTATTTAATGATATCGTTATTGCTCTGTTTCGATCATTAATTGTTGTTTAGTTAAGTGTACAAGAAAAATACAAAAAAGTAGGGTTGGCCTTAAAAATGAAACTGCGAGATTGACATTGGAAACATGTCAGGTCGTACTGTTAAATGCAAAAACGTCTTGAAAATAAAAGAATCGGGATACTAATATGCCAACATGCTTCAAATTTGAGATAATTGTGATGTAGGTAATTTATTTTCAAAATAATCAAAAATCATAAAGTTTATTACGATAACTTATGGAGAAATGGGTTACAGGGTTTGGAATCTCACATTAAGCAACGGTTTGGTTGTGTTAGGAGTATTCCGTCTATATTAACATTACACATTATTTTAAGACGTTTTTAAGAACCTTAATAGAATTGCATTGGAATTGGTATTCATTTATAAACACTTTTAATATTGTGGGGTTACCACATGGTTTATTTTTCTTTTATTAAATTATATTTTTGCAGTTTAGGACGGGAAAGTCTGGTGCAGAATGATTTGATTTACATCCTAACATAGCAACAAGCTTGTATTAGTTCCCCGAAATAGTTATAGATGGTGAACCTATTGCCACCCAACGGGGATAATACGAAATTCCGGGCTGCTATTGGTAATTTCCTATCAGAAAAACCACATAACACTTTGGGAATTAAACTCGAGATCACACGCTTAGCAGCTGCATTTGCGTCTATTTGATCAATGAGGCAATTAATGGTCAATTACGATTATTAAGAGCGTTGCTGTTAAGAAAGTTTTTTTCTTTCAATGCTTCATTTTAATAGAGGCTCGTGGCTAACTAACAGCCGCACAGATTAATTGATTGAGGTTAAGTCACGCTTGCCGCGGTTGAGCTGTGGATGGGTGACCATAATTTCTTATCGCGACCCCCCATGCATCGGACAACACGTTAGGCCGTCGATCCTAGTTATCAAATTAAGATTAGTGACAGCCGTTACGGGTAGTCAGAGGACTGAAAGTCTGACAAACAGTTTTACCCGAGATGTCGTGTTACCCAGTAAATGGGTTGTTGAGGTCAGATAGGCAGTCGTTCCATGTAAAATACTGGTATTAAGCTGCATCCGTTTAGACTGCTAGCCACCCCGATGTAGTTGGGAAAAGGCTAGGCCGATTGATAACATAGTTTAAAAACTATAACTAAGAATGCGGTCAAATAATTTTCGGCGTTAAAATATTAAAACAGGCAACAAATGGACGCCGACATATTATTGAACATAACGCCATCTATGAATGATGAAATAAATTAAGTTGAATGTTATTTAAATGCAACGGTAGATGTCTCTGTAACACAATATCATTCATTTTATCGCTTCCTGTCATAAAGTTACATAAAAAATGGAGAAATCACTACAAATTGTTACTCTAGATGTCCAAAATTAAAATATGAAATTCTCATTTGGCATTCTATCTCTTTTAAAATGAACCTTTTAGAGAGAGACAGAATGCCACAGAAAAATACGTAAGCCTTTCAAAATATCCTACTGAAAAACAGAAATGATGTAGTATATTTTTATGGTTTGAAAAATACGGTCATGAGCATTATTTGAAGCTGCGCCTCCCGGATAAATATTCCAGACGCTCTGTCAACCAAGCCATCTCGACCTAAGCTCACTACCTCGAATTCAACTTCCATACGTTTTTTGGAGACGTCATCGCTGTATAAGGTACTTCATTATCAATACAAAATATTTATAGAAGTGAACCTATAGAGATAAAGATGCTTTGTAGAATAAAATAATAAAAATATAGGTTCAGTCACCTGTATTGGGACTGAATAATGTAAGAATGAATAAACAATAAAAAAGTAGACAAATAATAAATTAGATATTTGATATTAATTAATGTTTTGGCTCGTTACTCACCAGACACAATAGAAATTTATTGTTATAAAGTACAATTTTGTCCGATAGGTGTTAGCGCTTAGCGCCTATAATAAATGTACCGCAATGTTGCAATTTACACTTCGGTTGCAATTAGCCGATTCATAATTTAACTATATTTTCTATAACGTTCTTGCCGTTACTAGAAACGGTCATTCCTGTTTGAACCTCGTCTAGAGAAGTCGACTTTGTACACCTAGACCATAGTACCTACATATGTCTACTTAAATATTATAAGGGTCTTAAAAGCTTTCCTAGTATTTTATTTTGGATCCTCCAAGCGTCCTTGAGACGCAACAACAGGAATGTAGCAATTCAGTGTTTTCTCCTCTTATAATCCAACCTCATGGTTTCTGCTTTGTAAGTTATGTATATAAACTTACATATATTCATCTATAGGCAGTGGAGTCAACTCTTCGTCGTATTGCTGGAACTTCTGCCGCAGTATACGGTTTCTCTTGTCGAGGGCTGATGCTGATGGTGGGGACACCTTCCTACCGTATACGGGATGTACGTGATGTTTTAATTCTGTATGAGAATATTTATTTATTGTTATTGCCTCATTAGTTTAGTGGTCCCAAGCGCGACTGCTTTTTCGTCTTGGGTTCGATTCCCAGGTCGGACAAAGTGCTATAGGTTCTTTCTCTTAGATAATTTTCAGTAGCAGCCCGGAGTAAGGAATTGTGCCCATGCACGCACGCCGGTTTCGAGTACTATCTTCTAAATGTATTAAAAAGGCTCACATACCTGAAGTATCACCCATCATAGTATTTAATTCTCCATCGTCTTCGGATAAATCATCTGAAAAATGAAAAGGTTATCAAGCTCTAGAATATGGCCAGTGTGACTAAGAATGTAAATCATATAAGGAAATGTGAACAAATATGCTGAGATCAGTTGCGCGCGCGGGCGTGGGCATGTGTGTTATGTGTGTGTGTGAGTGCGTGCGTACGTGCGTGCGTGTGTGCATGGGTGCATGTGTGCATGTGTTCGTGCGTGCGTGCGTGCTTGTGTGTGTGTGTGTGTGCGAGTTCTAGGTGTTTGTAAGACAGAGAGAGTGGGTGTATGGGTTTGTCAGATTGTGTGGAAGCTATTGTCACTACAAGTGAATTGTAAGTCCATCTTCGGAAATACGCACGTATAATTTGGTTTAATAATTATCCTTCGGAGAGCACGTAAAGCCGTCGGCCCTGCGCTTGATCTCTCTCTGATCGTGTCGGATTGCAGTCCCATCGGATATATCATCGGTCATAATATTAAATGGAAAAAGAATACGGTCGCGAACAGGATTTTTTTTCCATTTAATATTATAACTTTATATCATATTTAATATTTTAGGAAGCCGAAATGTTTTGTCCAGAAAGTATTCCTTAATTGAGTAGTGGCATTTTTGGACCACCCGTTTAAGCAAATTTTTTTCATTCCTTCCTGGCAAATTACCTTTATCTTTAGGAAGAGCGTTAAATATTTTTATGGCCATGTGCACTAACCTTCATCAATGGTGGAATCTTTGGTTAAAGCTGCTGGTGACTGTACAGCTTTATGTCTGGCTTCATCAAACGTAGCTTCGTAGATATTCTCTAGAACAAATATAAATAAAACAGTTTCTTGCCTCGTTGGTCAAGTGGTCCTAAGCGTGACTGCTGAGCTACGGAGTCGGGTTAGATTCCCCGGTTGGGCAGTGTTTTTGAGTTTTTCTGTTAGGAAATACTCAGTAGCAGCCCGGAGTTTGGAAGTTAGTGGTGTGACCCCGTCCTTCGGAGAGCACGTAAAGCCGTCGGTCCTGCGCCTGATCTCTCTACGATCGTGTCGGATTGCCGTCCCATAGGAATATGAGAGTGAAGGAAGAGGGAGTGCACCTGTGTTTGCGCATACACTTGTGCACTATAATATCTCCTGCGTACTTGGCTAATCTTCGTGGAGATAGGCCGCTGTGACTGACATATGGTCTGGAGAAGTATTACTAAGTGTTGGTTGGTAAAACTATAGTCGTTTAGTGAATTCAAAGACCTATAAACAAAAGCTATTCAGATTAAAAAACAAACCTACTTATTCCAATCTCGTAGGCATTCCAGATTTTCTCAATGCTTGCAATAGATTTGTCACTGATAGATGCATGTATTGGATCATTCAATGTACTCCGTATATCTTTTAGAACATTTTTGTCGTATACAGGGTGTCCTTTGCTATCAATTTTTTGGTTTATGTAAAGCCAGTGGACGGCTTGTGTTGCTGCTTTTTCAGCAGCCTGGCGTTTTGATATTGCTGTGCTGTGAAATAGAAAGATGGAAGAGCAGATAAATAAATGAAAAAAAAATCTTGAGTTATAATATTTCTGGAAACAAAAATACGGTCGTGAGCACGATTTGAACTGGCGCATCCCATATGAAAACTCCAGGCGCTCTGATCAAAGGAAAAATTTATATTTATCTGTATGAAGGAAGATAATGTGGAAGAAGAATTCGAAGTAGTGAGCAGAGGTCAAGATGAAACGGATATACAGCAACTATCCGATATCCGGCTTATACCGCCTGATTTTATTATCCGGCCGGATACCGGATAATCCGTCAATATCCGGCCGGATACCAGATTTTTATTTAACTAAATGAAAACTTGTAAGTAACTTGAGGCAAAGTATTGTGCTTAAACACAGTCACACCGCATTAAGTGGTAATACCCGCTTTTTTTTAAAGTTCATTAACCTTTTTATATATCATTAATTATACCGAAAGACTTTTCTCTGAAGAGGCCAGCTTCATAGATAAGTTCTTTGCTATATGCAATTGTAAGGGACTGTATTTTGGTTAACTTTGTCAAATATAGGTACCGTGTCCTTTGTTACATTAGCTGAGCAACATAACGGTGGTATCACGATCGATTCGAACTGTCTTTAAATGATAAGCAATCTAATATTAATATTTTAATTGCTATTGTGAGCTTCGCCAGTCACTGTTGATTCAGCCTCATCTCTACTTACTTTAACGGGCGTTGGAGATGAACTGCTACTGGTGGAAGTTTCTTCGCAAGTTCTACGTTGTGACGTACCAGTTCCAATGTCCGACCGGATATCCGGATGTCCGGCTATCCGGCTTATAGGTGGCTGGATAACCGGTACCTAATATCTTTTAATTTTTTGTCAGGCTTGTATAGTTAATGGTATTTTTTATTAATTAAATAGATATTTACCTTTCAAATTTCACTTTCTCTGGCCAAACAAAAACATATGAACAAATCCAGTCATTATTACAGACACCTTTTCTCCTTCCCTTAGGAGCAACTGTGTTTTGTTTATAGTGTATCTCAAATATTTTCCTTGGTGTTTTAGCGGTTAGTTCATTTAATGTCACCCTTGGTAGAGGGAATAGGTCTGTTATTTTCTTTAGTACTGTAAAAAAAGCGGAATTTCGAAAGAAGTTTGATAGTGTCAGGAGGCATCAGTTCTTTGTCTATTGGTGAATAATTTTGTTATAGAGCTTCAATATTCATCAGCTAGCAAGCTTGCAGCGGTTTTGAATGACCTATTGCCTATGGTATGGTATGGTGTAGCGAGCTGGTTTCCGCAACTCCCCGCTCTTGGCGATTATTTTGCGTCCGAGGTGGGAACGGATTCTTCAAAACCTATTGCCGAAGTGAAGACTGAAACGACAACATATCTGGGATTTGTTGCCTATGCGCCCATAGGACAACATAGAGAAACATGAAGGCAACTCAACATTGGCTGAGGATGTCTAACAAACTATAGGAGTTCTATCAAGACATCTGGTTATGGTCGACAGACCGATCGCAAATGAGAATTAAAAATAATAAAGTTATATAGTATAAATGGAAAAAGAATACGGTCGCGAACAGGATTCGAACCTGCGCCTCCCGGATAAATTTTCCAGGCGCTCTGACCACTAAGCCATCTCGACCTCTGCTCACCACCGCGAATTCTTCTTCCATATTTTAACACGTCTTATGACGACGTCATTGCTATCAATCAATTCAGTCCCTATACAAGTGACCGAACGATAATAACTTTAGAGTTCGCTAAGCATGCGTTAATGCTTGTCAAAGATTTATCTTAAAAATAAAAATCTGCAGAATTATATGCAAAATACAATTATTATCTTATTGCAGAGCAAATAATTATATCTCACATGTAGAGATGGAACTTTTTCTGTGAGTAGACTGAACATAAACATCATTTCAAGATATGTCTTTGAAAAAGCATTAACGCATGCTTAGCGAACTCTAAAGTTACAATATTAAATTCAGAAACAGGTTCGAATCCTGTTCGCGACCGTATTCTTTTTCCATTTAATATTGTAACTTTATAAACATCATTATTCTGCCTAGCCTTTTCCCAATAACATTGGGGTCGGCTTCCAGTCAAACCGGATGTAGCTTAATACCAGTATTTGACATGGAGCGACTGCCTATCTGACCTCAACAACCCAGTAACTGGGTAATACGATATCCCGTGGTATGACTGGTTGTCAGACTTTCAGGCCTCTGACTACCCGTAACGGTTGTCATAGATCTTAATTTGACAACCGGGACCGACGGCTTAACGTGCTCTCCGAGGCACGGAGGGGTCTCGGTATGAAATTATGGTCACCCATCCACAGACCGACCGCGGCAAGCGCAGCTTAACCTTGATCGATCGATCTGTGCGGCTGTACATAGCCACGAACCCCTCTGAATATAAACATCATATTGTAACAAAAATATTGAGATTTCTTGACTTTCAAATGTACCTTTAATTAAGTGGTCTAATTGGAATAAATGATACAACTTTTACTGTGAACATAGTTTAAAAAAAAATGTTGTTTTTATTACTACTGCAAATCTGGGTAGTTTCCATAACTTATTATATAATTAAAGTTTCTGTATAAAAACTTTCGTGAGACATATTCATATCAATTAATGTTCACAGGTTACTACTCACATGCATTTTTCGGGATTGCCCAACTAGTTTCGAACTCAAACGAAGCCCTTAGTCATGAGCTGAGCCCGCGGCGATGTCGAGAGTCAAACTAGTCGAGCAATATCGAAAGTAGTTGGGAGATCCCGAAAAATAAATGTGAGTAGTAACCGGTGAACAGTAATTGATATAATTATAGGATTTTTCCTATACAAAATCTTACTAATGGTACAGTTTATAATTTTTATTTATTTATTTATGTACACACAATAAGTATACAGACAGTTGTTTACGACTATAATGTAATTCAAGATAAATCTTTGAAAAGCATTAACGCATGCTTAGTGAACTCTAAAGTTATTATCGTTCGGTCACTTGTATAGGGACTGAATTGATAGCAATGACGTCGCCATAAGACGTGTTAAAATATGGAAGAAGAATTCGCGGTGGTGAGCAGAGGTCGACATGATTAGTGGTCAGAGCGCCTGGAGTATTCATCCGGGAGGCGCAGGTTCGAATCCTGTTCGCAACCGTATTCTTTTTTCATTTAGTATAATAACTTTAGACTATAATGTACAAAGATACTGCTTATTTCTCAAATAAATCTCTGCTTGCAGACCTGCGAGAGGACAATTCAAAACAAGAGATGTAGACAACAGTGTGTCAATACATGAATCTTAACTATTAAACCTGCATATACTAAAATGGAGAATCAATTAAAAAGTCTAACAAACATACTTAAATAAAATAAAGATAAACATACATATACATATACAAATATATATATGTACATATATAAACTGCCTCGTTGGTTTAGTGGTTCGTAGCGCGACTGCTGAGCAGGAGGTCTCGGGTCCGATTCCCGGGTCGGGCAAAGTGTTATTGAGTTTTTCTGTTAAGGAATTCTCAGTAGCAGCCCAGATTTTGGGAATGTGCCCGGTTGATGGCAATAGGCTCACCACCTATTGCATGGGACTTAATAACAGCATTGGTGAAATGTGGGTGTACAATTGTGTACACCTCTGCCTACCCCTTCGGGGAATACAGGCGTGATGCTATGTTATATGTTATTAATTGCAAACAAAACCTCTAAGAAGTTAAGGAAGATAGTGTTCCTTAACATGCTTTCAGAAAAGAGAAATGGTTTTACAATCTTTCATTTCAGCCGGAAGCAAGTTCCACAACTAACAGCATGTACAGATAAGGAATAGGAGTAGAAGTCGGCTTTTTTTATCATGTAACTTAGCAAAAGTTGTTTTATTATTGACAGAATCCACCTTTATTTGATTGAATCTAGAGTATTTATAATTTAAATTCACCGTTTCCATATTGAACAGTCAAATCACCTGCATCACCATCTATTAAGATTTTTGAACACCATTTTCTATTTAAAATTAATAAATAAGAGCTGATATTGTCTCTGTTTCTGGGATGTCCATGATTTAATAAATGCTGACTGACTGCAATGCCTGAAAAGGACAGTAAATTTTGTGTTAATATTATCATGTGCAAGGAAGTTTAAGAGGACTATTTTGTTGCTGCATGTGTGCAAACATTATTATTTTATTATTTTTAATCTGTTGTGGATGCTATTTTATACTATATCTCAAGGCACATGCGCCTGTGAAACTGATTTTCTATTAATCTTCATTATATCCACATAAATTATTAGAAAATGGGTTTTAACTTTTATAATAGAAAGAATTAAATACATTAATAGATTATTTGCCAAAGGTACTCCGGGTATACGTAAGTATAATTAATCACCCGTACTTTGCTGGACAACGAATTTTTCTAAATTGCGTCATAACTTACCAAAAAGATTGGCTCATAAGAATTGCATATTGTAAGTGACTTACCGCTATATTTTGTCTGTGATGGAATAATATTGAATGCAGCATTATTCAACAATAATCTCCTCCATACATTTGCACCTCCGACTGAGTTTTTACACAAAAACATTCCGAAAACGAATGTAAACACAAGACACAGAGAGGTTATGTTTTAGACTTTAAATTAGCAATAATTTTGCACATGATAACCATGTATTGTCAAGTTTAAAAGTACACGTTAATTAGTTTCAGAGACAAAATTTTCATGGAACCGAGTTAAAAGTTAAAAATAAATTTAAAACAATTTGCGGTGAATTCCCCACCATGAGAAATATAATAATAAAAACATAAACGTCAACGATATACTTTTTTTTTTTTTTTTATTTCCTTCGCCCTAATCGGGCAGGCTAAGGTCTTAGACCATACCGCCTCGTCTTCAGTGTTCTTGAATAAAAGTAAGGCCAAAGCCTCGTCTTCAGTTACTTCCTTCTTTTTTTAATCAAGTATAAAAAGTTATTGCAGTTATTGCCCCAGTAAAACGGTGGAAATTTTACTGAGTCTTCGATGGAGTTTAGGAGTGAACACAAAAAGTCATGATTTTCAATTTTATACAATTTGCCCACACTCGTACACCTTCATGAACACATAATGGTTAATTATCCACCAT
This sequence comes from Xylocampa areola, assembly GCA_935421205.1. Classification (NCBI taxonomy): domain Eukaryota; kingdom Metazoa; phylum Arthropoda; class Insecta; order Lepidoptera; family Noctuidae; genus Xylocampa; species Xylocampa areola. The sequence continues at coordinate 10,531,785 of OW285223.1, forward strand.
AATTACACATTATACTTCGGAGAAACACAAGTTTTGGAAAACAATATAAAATCGACAACGTGCACTTTACATTTTCCCGCCTAAACTCCTCAACGATATACTCATATGTCGCATGTCACTGTCATTGCCAAACTGTCCCAATATGTCATTGCAGGAGGTTCTTTTCACGCAGTTTCATAGTCTTCAATAAAAAAATACGATAAAAAGAAAAATATATAAAAAGGGTGATAATTCTTTATCAATATTTTAACACTGATATTCTACCACAAAAAAAATGCTATCAAAGTGTGTATGTATGTCAGATTACTATACCTATACTTCTTCTTAGCAGATTACCTTTGCTCGGCCTAAAGTATAGTTAAAAAATCATAATTATGGGCTCCGACTCAATATTTTTTTACGGTAAGAGTCGTGTTAACGGTAGACGGTAGAATTTGATTGATATTTTTTACATTTCATACCCAACTTTAAAAAAATACCTAATTAGAAGTATACGGATAGGTACCAGCTTGGTTTACTGGAGACCTTGCAACCGAATCACGCTGATTATTTGAGTTAACTTTAACCGGTTTTATAAATATTATCATACCCGTTTTAAATTTCCCAAAAAAGAAGTGTTATGTTTTTAGGGTTTATACAGGTATGTATTTTGATAGAGGTGTATGTGTACCTACAGTGATTAGCCGTATTTTACTTTTACAAGTAATTTCATTGTCACATAAAAATAAATGCCTACCTAAACCATAAGTTTATCTAAGGTTCATGATACGTTGATAATGAAGCAAGCTGATTATAATAACAAAAACATACATTAACTTTTATTGTGTTTTAACAGTAAACAATGAGCGTTATAATCCATTTTTCCAATCAAAACCTAATTATGATTTGATGTACTTATATAACTAAATTTAATCTTGCTACCTGAGAATATAAAGTAGGTACCTAGCCAACTTGTGTTCCAACATTGTGAGTGTAAACAACTCGATTCATAAAAATACTGATATTTTTTTTTTCGTTTTGAGTATGAATGTAGATGGCTATAAGAGTAGAGGAAGACCGAGGAAGCGATGGATGGATTGTGTTATAGATGATATGACTAGAAAAGGAGTGACTGACGATATGACAGCTTATAGAGATGTATGGAAGAAGAATACATGCTGTGTCGACCCCAATTAAATTGGGATAAGGGAAAGTCAAAGTAGTCAGTCGAGTAAATCTTTCAAACGCATGCGTGACGAACACTAAAGTTAAAAAAAATGCGTTAATATTAATACGGTAGTGAGCACTTTGTTCACCTGTATATGGACTGAATACATGGCAATGACGTCACCAAAATACTTATTAAAATGTGGAAGTAATTCGTAGTAATAAGCAGAGGTGGAGACTGCTTGTCCGAGCGCCTGGAGTATTCATCCGGGAAGCGCAGGTTTGAATCGATTGTTAAAGTTGTAACTTCTAAATTTGAATTAATTTCTACACGATGACTGATGCATAGAGTTGTCGTATTTTAAAGGCGTCACACACGGCGATGATACTATAATATTTTATCTTATGATAAAATATCTTTAAATAATATAATTCTTTTTTTTAAATATCTTAAGATAAAATATCGCTCACTATACAGTTTGTATGCGCTTTAAGTGTCCATGTGTGAAGTCGTGGAAAATGTCGTGGTGGCCGAGTGGTTACGGGCCCGCCTCCTGAGCCGCAGGTTGTGGGTTCGAACCTGGCATGTACCAATGTGACTTTTTAAATGTCATTTGTGCTTTGTTAGTTAACTCTTAAATTTGATGTAGGTATCTAATATTACCTACTACCTTTTTTATTGCCACGTGTGGTAAATTCATCATGAACGCTGTGACGGATTCCTACCTATTAAAAACGCAGTCCTCCGTCGTCCCCTAATCTTTACTGGGGTCAGGGGATCGCTTCTGCATTCACCGCAATCCCGGCAGGTTATGGTCTGCCGATGATATCGATGGATTCCGTCACCTGTGCACGCCGGCCACAGATGACCTGTACACACTGATTATTCCCGATGTCCACCACTTGTTTGGGTTAAGTTATGTTAGAACTGTGACCAAACTACAAACACCCAGAACCGATCTGATTAAAACTCGTAGATTGTGCTGTGGTGTGGTGGACAATGAGAATATTTTTTTAAAGTTGTTTGATGTCTCCATGTGGTGGTTAAACAAGTGGTAGACATCGGGAATAACCGACAGACACTACATAGAGGTCTTACATTACTACCTATTCTCTCAGGTAATATAACCGTGAAGGATGTAGCACGACTAAGAGCTGAGCAAGAAGCGGTTTTTCCATAACTTGATTGAACACGTTTACAAATCGTGACTTACTTAGATTTTTTATTCTCACAACCAGTCTTTTCCATATTTATATCAACACTATTAAGTGTAAATATTTATAAGTATCTATATAAATACTATTAATGTGTAATTATCTAAGAGATAATTTTGGGTCTAAAACCATTAAAATCATAAACGTAGGATAGAAAAAGACCTACAAAGCCTACTATGGGAATGAAATCTCTTACGGAAATATCACATGTTAGAAAGAGAAAACATATTTAGGTTCAGTCAGCACTATTGGCAGATGTTGTTTTCTCCAGTGTCACTGTTAAAAATCACGCTAACTTATATTTGCCGTATTGTCTGTGAATCCTGTATATTTTATACAGTTTTAAAATTTATAAGCAATGCCTACGTGTTGTGTTGGTGACTGCGATGTTTCTTATAAAAATAATCCAGGAAAAGATTCATTTCACAGGTAAATTGTCAACAACAGCATATATTTTCATGGCCATATTTTGGAAAAATCTGTCTTTAGAAATTTTATTTTGAAAACCAAATCCTATCAAGAAAATTGTGAATTTTCTCTATAGTAGAAAACAATGGTCATAAAAGCAATATTGAGTACGTTGTTCTAATATAAATTTTTATTTCATGTACACAAAATAGTGACTTGTCAGTGTCGACTATCGTGTCGATGAAATTTTTGAATAAAAAGTTCCGATATCAGAATTTATTTAAAGTGTAGATGTATCAATTATCTTTGCACATTGATAATTTTTCCAAAATTTTTATTGGGATACCTAATACGATGAAACCAAAATGTTTGGAAACGTTTCTGTCTGTTTGTCGATGTGTCTGTCTGAACGTTTATAACATATAAGAAGCTTAGCGTAGCTTAGAGGCCCAGGTTACGTAATAAATATATTTCATCACGCTATTACAGTAGTCCCCAATTGCGGTTCGAATCTGGACCGCCAACCTACTTTGTGCGGACCTTAGTTTAATAAAGATCTAACGAACTACGCTACTAATATTAATTTTAAAAACAGACCCCGAATGAAACTAGTTGGTGATTACTGCGCTATCACATTTAGGCGGTGAGCACTGAGCCTATATGTGATAGCGTAATGAATATGTTGTTTACATATTTTTTACTACAAATTAAAGAAAGTATCGCAATTTTATGATATATTTATTTATACTAAAAGGTTTCCTGTCGATGCTAAGGAAAAAGAAAAATGGATGAGACTAATTGATAAAGAAAAGAATAAAGATAAATAAGAAAAAATAATAAAGAAAAAGAAGAAATAATAATATATACCTTTTTTTTATTTAATAATAGGATGTACCTTTTTTTTCGGGGGAAACCTTCAAAAACTTGCCCGTCCTTTATGGATAAGACCGGGGTGTGTGAGATTCTTACCTCACTCAAACCACCTCGGCGGTCACCATCAGCACATGGAGGGAGGCACTTAATAGACCAGCTCCAGCACCCCCACTATGCAGCGCCTATTAAGACACATCCCTAGAGAGACTGTAAAGGGGTCCCCTCTCTAAGCACCCGTGACCCCAAGGAGCCGCCTGTCTTAAATCATACAGGCGGGGTTTCGGCTGTTAGGTGCCGAGGCGGTTGCCTTCTAGACGCCTTCTTGTCCGAGAGGGATCGGCCCTCTCACAATCCCGCTCGGCGGCCTCTGTCTGGACGACAACAGTATCACAAAAGGAAGCCATTTCTCTCCAGTTCCCTAAGTCTGCCAGCGGAGACCTCACTACTGCTGGCAGAAATAGATCTCGCCCGATACTGGCTCTTAGTATCCGTCGCTCAGCGGTCTAGGCAGGGCACACCTCAAACGTGTGGTGCGCTGAGTCCAGACCACCTCCGCAACGGTATTAGGATAGGTAGTCAATCAGTCATACTCTATACACTGCTCGGGGTCCTTAAAAGCTGCTTTCATAACAAAGTACCTATTACCAATGAAAAATAACTATAATATGAGCGCATGAAATGTTTTTTATAATAATGTAATTAATTAATGAACTGCATTAAATACTACATACGCTTGTGATTTTAGTTTTATTAACATAATTTGATTGAAAATATTTTCATTTTGTATACCAAGTCTTTACATCTGAAATACTGTTTATCGATAATCGATGTGTCAATATTTCAACGTTGCACATCACTATTGCACGCACACATTGACAATTCAAAAACGGTTGTACTTTTTTGAGCTCTATGTCCTTCTATGGGGTAGCAAAAATATTCTAATTCTATGATTAAAATCAAACGTCTCGCGTCATCTATGGACTACAATAGAATTCAGTGTTTCCTGAGAAATATAATCTAGGCACATTCAAGGCTAGAGTGAATAGATTTCTGTGCGTCCGTAGTAGTGGACCCTTAAAATGGAATCCCTACACGTGGCCCCTGGGTGGCGCAAAACAGACAACAAAACTCTGGTGGTGCTTTGGCCGCGGCTGGTTACCACCCACCGGACGAAGCCATGCCGTAAAGCTACCTGGTCGTGTTTCAAAATGTAGTCCGGTGCAACCCTTGCGAGTTGTGGGAGACGGGTCTCGGCAGTTGCATTAACTCCCCAATTATCGTTCTCCCAAAATCTATCCACTGTACTTAAGAGTGGATAGATTTATTCGTATACGTGCCCCATCCTCTGCCACATCATCGCTCATCATCGGGCGAGTTGGTGGCCAAACGTAGATCCATTATTGATAAAAAAAAGTGGTCCATGAGGCAACAATGCCCCAAAATATACGCCAAAGAGACGTCACAATTCAAAATCATCATTATCATCGTCCCCCTGCTCTTATCCCAATTTATTAGGGGTCGGCACAGCATACATATATCTGGCATGCTGCTAAAGTTTTAGCTATGTTTTATAACCGGCTGCCGGCCTGTCAATCTCCACCGATACGGTCTTCTTCTTGGTCTCCTTCTATCTAGATATGTCACATCAAATGTTATCCATGCGCCAGATTCTGATGTTATCCTACTATCACACTCCACTATCCGAGCTATAATATTTAATACGGTCTAAAATCCGTAAAAATACCTAAATAGCATAATTATTCACAAAACGACCAAGACCATTCAAAATCAATTTTAAAGAAAAACATTCCTTCTATAAAAGCGGTTTTATCTTTTCTATAAATATAAGGTCCTAATTTATTAGGTAATTTCCTTTTAAGGGGTCAATATGTAAGTGATAAGGATTCAATTAAGCCATAATTAAAAATTTTACAGCAATGTTATTTTTTTCTTAATGTTCGCCGTTCAAGGAGCAGTTTTCGTCTTGCTAGTACTATGTTAATTACAAATAATTTGTTATATCCCTTTAATTCTTAGCTTAAATGAATGTATTTGACTTATATATTACCCCTTCCAAAGGAAATTACCTAATAAATTAGGACCTTATATATTGGGATTATTAATGGTTTTCATGTCAACAGGTAAGATAATAAACAATTTATCGGACTGATATTGCACAATCCAGCAATTCTAAGATCACCATCCTCCTGTCCTTGTCCCAATGTATTTGAGGTCATCGCATGATATCTCTTTCTTCCATACATCTCTATCAGCCGTTATTTCAATAGTCATCCCCTTTTAAGCCATATCGTCAACCACACAATCTATACATCGTTTCTTTGGTCTTTCTTTATTTTTGTAGATATCCAGGTCTTCCGATTTATTTGGCGTAGCATATTTTCCATACATCTCTATTAGCCCTCATCTCAGTAGTCACTCTCTAGTTGTATCTTTTATATCTATCTATATATGTTATCTTGCACACAATTCATCCATCGTTTCTTTGGTCTTCCTCTATTCTTGAAGCCATCCATATTTTCATAATCAAAACTTTCTTTGTATATAATTCTCATACCTCCGTAGTAAATTATTTCACACATCTTGTCGGTTCACGGTCATTGACACCACTTTCAGACTTTCTCTTATATGCAAAGCTCATCGCTAATTCTATTAATTTCGAAGTTATACTTGACGGCATAGCATCCGCAGGCACGATGCCGGAACGGTGACGAACAGCGACGTCCAAAAGTGTGCCTATAAAAATCAAAACACAATCCCCATCGCCATTCCATGACCGGGCTGGTTACGATAGTGCAATAACAACCTAACACCACAGAAGGTTATAGTTTTGGATTATTATTATTATTTTCCCACTGCAGGGCAAAATGATTTCCACACACGTTCTCGGTTCTCGGCCACTGGCACCATATTCAAACTTTCTCTTACATGCAAAACTCATTCCCCTAATTCTACTTAACTATTCAGTTTTAAATCCTACTACTAGACAGTACGGTACCGCTAGCACGACATGGTTTTCACGACTGTACTATGAAAATTATGGATTTGATCTATCCACAGAAATGAAGAGATCTATAATACCAGGGTCTCCTTCCAGTCTAAACGGAAGCAGCTGAATACCAGTTATATGGAGCCTGCCTATCCTACCTACCTATGTATTTTACAAAGAGTGAGCCCTGTTACTGGGTAACACGATATCTCGTGGTAAGACTGGTTGTCAGACATCCAGGCATCTGACTACCCGTAGCGGTTGTTAAAGATCATCATTGGCCATCCGGGACCGATGGTTTAACGTGATCTTGGAATCACGGAGGGGTCGCGATATGAAATGATGGTCACATATTCACAAACCGATCGCGACAAGCGCAGCTTATATTTCGTGATAGGTACATTCCGGTCGCGATACCTTGAGACTTGAGTGCGGTGACATCACTGCCATGTGCTGTATAGTCACAGTGCAATACGGACGACAGCGGGGTGGTGAAATGTAACTGGGTGGGGGAGTATCATTCAACGCGAGTCTATCTCAAGTTTTCTATCACACACATGTAGTAAATAAGCAGTGTGTAATTATTTTACTACCAGGGCCAAGGCCCTTTCTTGCAGATAACTACAACCTACGGAAAATTATTCTTACTTCAAGGTTTCGTGACGATGGCTGCGTAATAACTACTATTACGTAATCAATGAAGATGGCTTCACTGAAAATTGTCGTAATCCAACATATTCCAATCTATGTTAATCCATACATCGGATTGAATTAAACATAAATTATAGTACGTTTTTAAATTATCTATCTGGCGGAATTTGAGAATTTTCTCTTGCCTACGCAGATATCCTGGCGATCTGGTATCCATCTTGCAACTGGTTGTTGAGCTCCCTAAATTGTGGTTGACCTACATGACATTATGGCTGATGCATACGTGCCGTCAGATATGATAAGTCAGCTCAAAACTGCTGTGGCTCTTTCCTCAAAAGGCCATCACAAACTTATCCCTACATGGTTACACTCCGACTCATAACATGTTGAGTAAAATTATATCTGTGTTTTTAAAGAGTTGACCTCTGAGTTTTATTCGGGATTTCTCCTCAGATATAGTCAGACAACATTCCGACGCCATCTTGTTAGAAAATACTTGTATTTACAGAAATAAACATATACACTTTATCATTATTATTTTAATACACTAGGTTGTATAGTTCAAACCCTTACTGTGTCTAAGTATATATTTTTGGCAATTTTCTTTAAAACTACTGATCCGTTTTGGTTGGGGTTCTCGTTATTTAAATGCATATTTTTCATGGAAGGTAGTCTAGTGATATAACCGTTGGACTGACAAGTCAAAGGTTGCAAGTTCGAATCCAAGACACGCACCACTGTCTTTTCGAAGTCATGTGTGTATTATAAATTAATTATCACTTGCTTAAAACGGTGAAGGAAAACCAGATTACAAGTACAAGATAGAGAGTGGACCATTCCTTTATTAGTAGTGTCACATATAGAAACCGTCACAGTGTCTTTTTTTTGTTCTAACGATGGAGCAATAAACTTAAAAAAGAAAAATTGAGTAGATCATTGCTTAGACAAACCACGTGTGTACATAATGTTTGAAATTTTGTTTTGGCATTGAATTTGTAGCCCGAGTGTCCACCGCAGATGTGCTAGTATAATTTTTAACAAAAAAAAGAACCGACTCCAAAAATCTTTCTGTTATGTAAAATTGCACTAAAAAGTTATAAAATAATTGCATTATTTACTTACTACAATTTATATAAAAATATTTTTTTAATTTTAGAGGATTCTGAATAAAGTCAATTTATTAGGACAATAATATACAATTATTATTATTTTTGGAGTCGGTGCCAGACAAACTTTAAAAATATTGAGGAAGTTTCCTAAAATTTGCAAAGTATATTTAAAGGTACATTAACCATCATTATTTTTACGATAATGTATTATACCTAATTGAACCTATTTACAAATGAACACAACAACTGCCTAAAGCGAACGTAATACGCTACTTCATGAATGTACTTACACGTTTATTATCCTTTACTGGCACCGACTCCAAAAAAAATAATAATTGTATATTATTGTCCTAATAAATTGACTTTATTCAGAATCCTCTAAAATTAAAAAAATATTTTTATATAAATTGTAGTAAGTAAATAATGCAATTATTTTATAACTTTTTAGTGCAATTTTACTTAACAGAAAGATTTTTGGAGTCGGTTCTTTTTTTTGTTAAAAATTATTTTATTTCTTACTTTTTAGTGAATCTTGCGTACCATAACTGATTTATCGGAAGTGAATATGGGTAGACCTACTCAACGCGCTGTCCATATATATCTGTCGCAGATGGATTGTAGAATCCGCTGTTTTACAAAATCTCTAGCTGCTTTACAAAACAGTACTGTTTTATAAAACAGCTGAACAACGTTCAGCTGGATTGCCATTGCGATACGTTTAACAAAACTGCTACCCACCTTTAGACGTAATGCAGAATGACATATCTACAGTGGGACAGGTTTGTTTATTGTATAGGTATATTAAATGGATAGTCACCATTCAAGTAAAAAAGCGTACTCTGATTTACTTTACTGTATTCTGATTTGACTTTCCGTGGCTGGGTCGACGGAGCCCCGCTTAGCGGGGCTCCTATTTTTGTGTCCGTAAGGTTAGAAAAAACCTAAACACGAAGAGGATGACGGGGGCTCTTCGTGTCTTCCTCTTCGAACCTAACCTATCCGTGTCGAGATACACGAAACTCCCGAGCTCGCTTCGCTCGCTCATGGATCAATTTAATTTATTTTCTTTCATAATCCCGATATATTGTCGACTATTATAGTGGTTTAGTATTTACGTCATTAAAAATTTTCATAATTTTTTTGCTTTTGACATGTAAAATAAAGTTAGGTTATTATTGTTAGGACATACAGAGCCGACAAAATTTCGAACTAAAATCAACAATCTGACAGTTAGGCAGTTCATTAGAACTATTCTAGAGACCGTAAACACCACCGGAAAGTCACAAGAAAGCAAAATACACCATTTCGTTTACTTCGACGACGTATTATTTTTCAGTTATTTTGATTTAAATACCAAACTACTAAACCAATTTTCATAAAATTTAAATGGGACCAATCTGAAAGTAAATCCTTTCAAATAAAAAAAAAAAAATCCAAATCGGTTCATAAATGACGGAGCTCTGAGGTAACAAACATAAAAAAAAAAAAAAAAAAAAAAAAAAAAAAAAATACAACCGAATTGATAACCTCCTCCTTTTTGGAAGTCGATTAAAAATGAGCGGTGAGCGAAGGAAGACTCCATCAAGGGTATCACAAAACTTTCCTAGCCTAGTGATACTACGAGTATTGCTCGGCAGACTGCGTTACTTAGCAGAAGCGATTGCCACCTTAGACTTACTTGTAGATGGTTCGATGCCACTCGAGTTGGTCGACTTTGGCTGCAAAATTAGCTGTCCAGATTCGTCACACGACTAGACTGCTGCTAGCCGAAGACGTCCTAGTGTAAGCGAGTCATTAGAACTCCAATGTCGTTGTTCTCGGCCATACATTTATACCGTGGCGAGATTGGCATGATGTTATTTGATCGTAGGTACTAATATTGTGTTCATAGATTTTATAACATGAAAAACAACATGGGTAGGTTATTATATTAAATGGAAAAAAGAATACGGTCGCGAACAGTCGAACCTGCGCCTCCCGGATACATACTCCAGGCGCTCTGACCACTGAGTCAAATCGACCTCTGCTCACCACCGCGAATTCTTCTTCCATATTTTAACACGTCTTAAGGCGACGTCATTGCTATCAATTCAGTCCCTATACAGGTGACCGAACCGACACGACCAACTTTACAGCTAATACAATGTCGTAAAGACTGCAATTACCTTTACAATTCAAGATAAATCTTTGAAAAGCATTAACGCATTTTTTCCATTGTTATATACCTAATAACTTTAGAGTTCGCTAAGCATGCGTTAATGCTTTTCAAAGATTTATTTTGAACATATGTAGGTAATATGATGTCTTCATAATCATCGCAATCGGACGCACGACTATACCTAAATAGCGACTATGAAATGAAGTTCAATGTATTATGAAAAGTGAAAAAAAGGAAAATGGGGCCTGCTATTCAAAGAAATTCTAAGCAGACTGGTCGACTCTCGCCTGGTCATAAGGCTGGCTTGTTCCTTACGTGGCAATGCTACCCGTATTCTGGGCAAAATACCAGATGACAGAGATACGGAGGAAAATTTTAACACCTAACCGCCTGGACCAGGAAAATTCCTAGTGGGGGGGCAAAGCTTTTTTATAACAAAACGGTGTAAGGTAGTTACACAGTTGCACCCACATTTCACCATGTAATAGTTCCAAACTACCGGAAATAATTCCAAACCCTAGTCTGCTATCTAGATTTTCCTAATAGAAAAGCCTAATACCACTTCACCCAACTCGGGAATCGAACCCATGCCATGACCTCAAGCTCAGCAGTCGCGCTTGGGACCATTAGACCAACGATGTCCTTCTAGTTTGCCTAACTCTGCACAACTAGTTACTAGTTTAAATTTGAGAAAAATTTGGTTTGCTGTATTGTTATTTGACTTAACTGTTTCTTTTTTTTAACAGTTATTTAATGTAATTTTCTTAATAACTATTGTATTATATCTTATAGCTTCACTACTGTTCTGTAAAATGTGAGCATTATGTGGACATTAATGTTAATCGTTACATTAAAGAAGTACTCTCAAATAACAGCCTATGACCGGGTATTATGAGTTTGTCATGCTCACTAAAATGTCTTGCTGATGGTGGCGTTGTGTATTGGGTCGTTGAGTTCCCTTCAAAATGGTTGAGTTTAGCGATGCTGATGCGCTCGTCATACTCGTGAACGGGTGCTGTCTGTTGGGACTGGTCAGCTCGTAATAGCTCTGGTTATAATTTTGGCGTTTATATAATTAAAATTCTGCCTTTTCTTCAACATTAACCTGCATTATTCTCACATTAATAAATTTAAATTGTAAAGAACACATAATTTTAAAAGAGTGTCTATGGAGTTTCTTGCCGGCTCTTCTCCATAAGACCAACTTCTTGGAACCGTGCACCTAGCTTTGACTTTTCATAAGTGCCTGTAATAGGGCCTATTTGAAATAAAAAAATTGAGTTTGAGTTTGAACTCTTCGGGTATGATGCTGTATTTTTATATTGATATAATTAAAAGCAAAAAGGAAGATTTATCTATAAAAACGAATCATTGCACTAATGAAGAATAATAAAAAAATTATGTGCTATTATAAATAGCATTGCTTAGTGTTCGAATCAACTGACGATAATAAGGTAAGTAAACAATTACGTCATACGCATGTACGCGTATAATTGCATATAAGTATACAGTCAACCGCACATTTATACTAACAATTTGACATTGATATCGCCTTTATATCGTACCAATAAGGGTTGTTTTCGTTGTACAAGCGCTACCAGTACCACTGACATGCAGTTGAATGTACTACGTTCTCAAACTGAATTGCACTAACTTAATCTCTAATCGTAATCAAGCAATTAATCGAAGGTATTTAAAAATATCTAAATAATTTAATGAATGAAACTTCAAAGAAACCCACCTGTGATTTGGTTTTCTATATCTTCATGTCATCTTTTATATCTTCGTATTGGGTCCATACGAGCTAAAAAAACTCTGTAAGGCGAAGAGAATTCCAAATCACAAGTGGGTTTCTTTGGAAGTCACAGGTCCTCGTCTCACTCATGATTAATTTCAGTCCTGTTCTTGTGGTAAATTGGTTAAGCAACTAAAAGACAATAATAGTCCAATTTTAGTTTTGTTTACATCAGAATTGTTTTTTTTAAGTCTGACAACCAGTCATACCACGAGATATCGTGTTACCCAGTAACTGGGTTGTGGAGGTCAGATAGGCAGTCGCTCTATGTAAAATACTGGTATTAAACTGCATCCAATTTGATTGGATGCGGAACCCAATTTAATTGGGAAAAGACATATTTTGACCTACCTACATAGCAGTTTTAATTAAAATTTTGGCATTCATTTTTAAATCACAGACCAACACTTCAATTGTATTTATTGGTATTGATTACGTATAGTTTTAGGCGTTGATTTGACATTAAAATTGGATTGGAATGGAACCAAAGATTAATCAAAGGTGTAACTATTGTTATTGTCGTCAAATTACAAATATTGAGCCAGCAGTTTACGTATGGATAATTTGTCAGTTAGTTGTTTAATTCTCAGACAGATATATCTTACCAAACTGTAGTTTTGACATTTGCATACAGATACCGGTTGCGACCTTTAAAAATGACCTCATCATTCTAAACACGTATTTTCGTCAAAATTATCAGATTCTTCTAACAATGAATAGGAGGAAGGAAAAATCACTGCAAACAATTGACAATCACACTTATAATTCTTTAACCTCACATAGATAAGTTAAGGCTATACACAATCATTTAAAATAGCTACCTTCATCGTCCATTGCACCTTTTGTTAACAATACAACGGACAAAGCATTCAACAATCCATTAATGTACGTCAAAATGCGTTAATTCACTTTACACAGTAATAAATGCTCTTTTGTATTCAAAAGTTCGTTAATCATACATTTTTGGAACTCATCTCTCTTATAATCTAACACTTTATAGTTTTGAGTATCAGTAAATAGTTGGTTTAGAGTAAATACCACTAAATATCGCAGTTGTAGTGGTTTTTTCCACAATAAAGTAGATGAACGGCCGATTGGCATGGAAGTATGGAGCCGATATCCTATCGGAGAAAGTAGCCGTAGTAACTGCTGATGCTACAGTGCCTGATTCTGTGACTTCAATGTCAGCCTTATGTACAATAGCAGACACGAAGATATTGTCCTTCGACACTAGCTGGAAGCTCGCCAAATCTGGCTGGAATATGTCGTAGACACCCATGTTATTCAATGGCTTGTTCAAAACAAGATTCGTACTAATATGGAACCTAGGTAGTTTCACATCTACGTCTTCCATTCCGAATGCATCAACATCATCTTGCAACCTTTTGAAGATATCCTTCAGGCTGACTGAAGCGAAATTCTTATACATATCTCGGATTTTTGTCGTTGGATATGGGAGGACAACGATCATGCAATATTTCCCATTTGTACCATAAGGTAGTTCTACAACAAACGATTTCAAAGCCTGCATATTTGAAAAAGCAAATTGTCCTTTCTGGAACATCATGTTGACAGTTCCTATAACATTTTTGTCTTCATCATAGAAAGATTCTGTTGTTGTATCCGATTTATTGAAAGGTGAAGTCCAAAGTCCTTTGAAGGATATGACGTTCGTGAGAATCATTTTCGATTCTTGAAAATCGTCGGAGCGAAGCACGTTTGAGACACGACCGCCTGATTTTTCGATGTAGGTATTGGCGATGCGAGCCGAGCTGGGGTCATTGAAATCCAGGACCTTAAGCGAAGCCCCAAAATCGTTCTGTAAAGTTGCTCTGAATGCTGGGAAGACTGTGAAATCATTGTCCAAAAACACGAAATTCCTGCTTGCGAGACTGACGCCATTGTTCCCTTGGGCTAACACAGCATTTGTCAAGTCCTTGTATCCGTTAATTAATGTGCTTTGTTTCTTCGGCAAAATAAATGCTCGTGCAAGTTGGCTGTAACTGTTGCCAGTCGCGCCAAGGGATATTCCGGTCATTAAAGTCCATATTCCGAACGGTGAGATCACTACGTGTCCATCAGTTTCTGCTTGAGTATGATACAATAACTCTATGCTAAAGTTCCGGGGTCGTTCATTGAAATCAACTTGACAATAACACGTTCCGATAAATAATAACACGAACGCGGCGGATCTCATTGTGATCTCGACCATGTCTGGCAATACACTGAACGATTATAATGCGAAACGGGAATGTGACTAATTTATAACCGTTTATTTTAAAGCCGCTTGCAAATGAAATCATACTTTATAGTTGTATGATTACGGTTTGATTTTCCTGTGGAAAATACGTTTAACGCTGGCGAGTTAAGTAGGTATATGATGTAGCATGAAACCGGTATTCTTGATCATTTTGTATGATGTTTTGTACCAGGCTTGTAGTCCTTACATATGAGCCGATGGACACGAACTGCGTATGTGTGTATCGTTATACGAATTAATTTCATAATAAATGTTCGGAGGTGGATAATTAACACGTTTTTGATTATCAGTGTGTCCGATTTACTTCTTGTTTGTAAAGCGTGTTTCTTATTTCGAGTTGAGGCGGTATTATAATCAGATTCTGTCTTCTATATTTGTTAGTAGTTTTTCTAAATCTTTGTTATTATTCTAATTTTGTTTTAAGCGACATAAATCACTAGACAATGAGTCGTTTCTCCATTCTCAGTCTTGCAATTTGTAAAAGTATTTTCTAAGAAATAATGTATATCAGTTTCTTGACCTTTGGTGTCGTCAATATCTTTATTTGGTACCTGGAACCAATGGGAAAAACAATTAAAAATTCTGCGAATCTTCTGATTTTATTTTTGGAATAAAATTAAAGCATTGGCACAGCTGGCTCACGCTAGCGCTTATTTTTATTGTTTCATTTAATTCGAGGTGGCCGAGTGGTTACGCGCCCGTCTCTTGCGCTACAGGTTATGGGATCAAATGTGGCATGTACCAATGTGACTTTTTCAATGTCATTTATGTCATTCTTAGTTAATCTAAGACATCACAGACATACAGTGAAGGAAAACAGCGTGAGGAAACCTGGACTTGATAGTCTGAAATCGCCAACCCGCAGTGAGCTAGCGTGGTGATCAATGCTCTGTATGAGAAGAGGCCCTTTGCCCTGCAGTGAGACAGTTATGGGCTGGTTATATTTTACAAACATAGTAGTCTATATAATACCTCATAGGTGTACCTATAATATTATAATAAAAATATAAGCAGTGATAGCACACATACAAATTAAAGATCGCAAGTTCGAACCCTGGGCATGTACCACAGAAATTTCGTAAATTCGTAAACATCATGAGCGTATAATAAACTGATTATCACTTGCATTCTTACATAGATGGTGAAGAAAAAATCAAAGTGGGGAAGCCCATACACCTGAGAGATGTTCTCGATAGTGTGTAAAGTTATGTCAGAGCCCCAAAACAAAAATGTTAACTATCCTAATTTTCACTCCAATTAGGGAAAGCCAAATGGCTCAACTTACTCCTACGGATTCTTTCCTCATCGTTTGGTTGATTTGATGAACAACCTATTCTCAAAATTTTAACTACATGTAGATGAAATTGCTTTACAGTCGATAACATCGCTCAGATGGTGTCCTTGCGGTATTTTGGTTCACACTTTTTAAGCTTAGATCATTAATGTCTTATACGCACATGCTTATGAAAAGTCAGCGGTACGTTCCTTGGGTTAAGCTGATAAGGAAAGGAAATGAAAGGTTCCAATTGGTTTTCATCCTCAGGTTATAACAAAAGGAATGAAGCTCGTGGATCGCCAGTAGGTAGAACATTTCAATGTCATTTGCTAGTCTTTGGCATGTTCGGAATACAGCCTTCAAACAATAGATTTTCTAAACAGTGTACCGACTAATTCTATTATTTAGAGGTCTTTGAACTTGAAGCTAATTTGTCAGCTTGTGCCTACGAGTACGTATCAAAGGAGAATGGAATGCGCAACTTCCCAAAATATTTTTCTGCCTCATTTGACGGGGCGCGGGGGGAAACTTCGTATAGCACACATTTACAGGTAGAACATACAAGTGCAAAACAATATTGTGTTGCTATGAACTCACACTAAAGCAAATTCAAAACACACACTAACAAGCACATCTATTGTAAACGTCTATGGGTCTACAAGGTCCTAATTTATTAAGTAACTTATATAACACAAGTCGACGGAGCCTCCCCCAGCGGAGCTCCTATTTCTGAGTGGTGTAAATAAATAACCACGAAGGTAAGGCTTAACCTTTTAACTAACCAAACCGATTCTGGTTGCTCTGAGTCTGGGTATTGATCCTGATACTAGGTATCAATTTAATTTATACTTCAAAGATTAAATCAAATTATTATTATATGAAATGATTTTCGAACAAATAAACTTTATAAACAGAGAGGTTATAATAAAAAAAAATCGAATTAATGTATTTTATACGCACTTAATGAAATTATATTAAAAGTTTGATATATCTCACGTTTATTATGTCCTGTGGATGGCATTGAAATGAAATTATACTAAATAACTTAATATGAAATTAGACGCACCCCAGAGGGGTACCCCCTTTCTTAACTCTTATTACCTCCTTAGGTATTTATTCTGAGCCTTGTGTTGCGTTATGTATAACGTATAGTTATATTGTGCGTGGCCTACCTCTTCAGTTCTATTCTAATGTATTTTTTGGGTTTACAGTTAATTGTTACAATGTTTCTTTAAGTAAGTTCCTCTGCGGGTTTAACGGTTAACATACTAAGTGGCCACGTAAGGCACCAGGATATTGATTTAATAGCACGGTTGGCGCAGTGGTCGAGAGACCGACTGCTGCGTCGCGTGTCGCTGGATCGGTTCCCGTACTGAGCAAATATTTGTATGATCTACAGATCCGGGTCTGGGTGGGTGTGCGTGTGAGAATATATGTCTAGAAAAGCAGCCACGATACAGGAAGTAATTCCTAGTGAGGAGCAACGTTTCAATAAAAAAAATATATATATTCAATTGTGAATCTTTTCTTTCTTATTTTACATACATACATAGCATCACGCCTGTATTTCCCGAAGGGGTAGGCAGAGGTGTACATAGTTGTACACACACGTTTCACCAATGCTGTTATTAAATCGCATGTAATAGGTGGTGAGCCACGATTCTAGACTCCGGGCTGCTATTGAGAATTGCCTAACAGAACAACTCAATTACACTTTTCCCGACCCGGGAATCGTACCCGAGACCTCATGCTCAGCAGTCGGACTTGGGACCACTAGACCAACGAGGCAGTTTTTTATTTTATAGTTCATGAACAATCTAGTTCTAGAGTCCCAGTTTCCAACGGCCCAGTGAGCTGTTGATATGGCTTCTACACCATCTAGAACTAGGCGTGCTGGTTTCCTCACGACAGTTTTAAGTGATACTTAGTCTTAGTGATTGCCTCGTTGGTCCCAAGCGGGATGGCTGAGCATGAGGTTCTGGGTTCGATTTCCTCGGGAAAAGTGTTATTGGGTTTGTCTGTTAGGAAAGTCTCAGTCAGCAGCCCGGAGTTTAGAATAGTGGCCGGTAGATGGCAGTAGGTAGTACATAATACATGGGAGTTAATAACAGCATTGGTGAAATGCGATTGTGCAACTTGGTACACCGCTGCCTTACCCTTCGGGGAATACAGGCGTGATGCTTATGTTAAATAATACCTACTGAAGTGTCTGTCTGCGGTAAAAAAAAAAACAGGATTTAAGTAAGTGGTAACTACTAATTATACTATTCTTTTTCCATTTAATATAATAACTTTAGAGTTCGCTAAGCATGCGTTAATGCTTTTCAAAGATTTATCTGGAATTATTAAGGTAATTGCATTCTTTACGACATTGTATTAACTGCAAAGTTAGTCGTGTCGGTTCGGTCACCCGTATAGGGACTGAATTGATAGCAATAACGTCGCCATAAGACGTGTCAAAATATGGAAGAAGAATTCGCGGTGGTGAGCAGAGGTCGAGATGGCTTAGTGGTCAGAGCGCCTGGAGTATTCATTCGCGACCGTATTCTTTTTCCATTTAATATAATAACTTTAGAGTTCGCTAAGCATGCGTTAATGCTTTTCAAAGATTTATCTTGAATTACTAATTATACAATAGGTGCCTACCCCTTCGGGGAATACAAGTGTGATGCTATATTAAGTTATGTGTTATGATAATAAGTCAAAGTTTGAAAGAGTCTGATTTGAGCCTATAACCTTCGACTTATCAGTCCATCAGTCATACTATTTATGCTAGGCCATTGTTCATCAGGCATGCTAAACCTTCGGCGTCAGTGTCGGCTCTTGTTAATTAAAACAGTATCTTAGGCAGTCCAGCCTTCAACAACTCTAACAGGATAGGCATAGCACAAAGTGGGCACTGGTTTGATCCACCCGAGTTAACGGTCCCCCTTCTAATGTGCTGTGACGTGGTTATTACAAACTTTTATGAAACTTGCAATGTTTGTATGCATGTTCGGGTGGAATCTTGGAAGCTAAATTAGAACCACTTCCCGATGTCCGATTAGGCTCAAATTTGGTGGACTTATGTATATTTGGTGACCATGCAATAATATGGTACCTTGGAGCTGTTGTGATGATGGAGCCAGAAGACGGCCATAGGAACTTCTCAACTAAACAAGATAAACTCATCGAGGTTGGGCTCATTTGTTTTGTCTTGGTGAGTACTTTGGTACTACATGATAATCCAGGGTCTGATGTTGGAGTCGGAAGGTCGCCATAGGAACTTCTGTACTGAACAAGATAAATCCATCGAGTTTGGGCTCGATAGATTCGTCTTGAAAGCTTGTTTTAAAAATAGGTTTTTACAATTAATTTAGTCGGTAGGATTCCGAGATATCCCTCAACATCATCCATCCAAGCATCCATGAGAAATTTGACTCAATAAAAAAAACACAGGAACAAAAAGGCTACATTACGTCATAATAAATATAAAAATCTAAATGTGAGCGTAATTGCAGCCTACATCTACTTTGGTTAATACGACTTAGTCACAAACTAATAAATACCCATTGCAAAAGGCACACCAAGCTAATGTATTGTGGGTAAAATTTTATTTAAAGTACCTTATACCCGATAGCAGAATACGGGTTATACCACAGAATTAAATTCAGCTAGATATCGCAAGCACGGTCAACCGCATGTCAGTGGTAATACTTGAACTACGATTAATTAATATTGAAAATCAATTTTAAAAACAATCTCTTATTTAGATTCTCTAACTAACGGCTATCATAAAATGCGTACACAAAACTTCGTGTCTGTGCTGTTGAACGTTGAAGAATTCTTTCTTCTTCTTCTTCATGTGGTTGATGAAGAACCTAGTGTCTAGTAGAGTTTAAACCGCCTGTAGGCCTCTGACATGGCTTTACACACCATCGCGAACATCTCTTAGGTGTGCTGGTTTCATCACGATGTTTCCAATAATTCCTTTATCTAGAGCTAATCCTGGATGTCCATTTAGGTGATACCATAAAAATGCGTTATCATTGGAAATGAACCAACATGGAAAAATTTAACTCTTAGAAGGGTTCTAATTCAGTTTGCACGATTTGATCTAAACAAACTAACATACAAAGAATGGAAGTTAATTAAAAGCTTATAAAAATAGTCCTTACTGCTTCGACATAACGGCGTTGTCAATGTCAAATTGTTACATGGACGTGCGATTTTCTGTACGTACGTATAATTCTATGAAAACCAAGCGTGTAAGATTTTGTGTTCGATTAAATTAAAACATTCACAATCTCTCGGCTAACTACTTTTGACAGATTCTCTATATATATATTAATACGTGAAGCAAAAATGTTATAAGTATACCCTTTTTTAAGAAAATTACGCGGACGGAGGGGTATAAAATTTGGCACAGTTAAAGTTTATATGGTGAAGGAGTGCAGAAAGTTATTTTTTTTTATATAATATGCATTAGAAATACATTTGAATTCATTAAAAAACAGTACACACATGCGTTTGACACACACATATATATCTTCGACTTTTTTTCTTATTAAAGTTTAAATTTTAAATTTAAATGGGTTATGGTCGAATTTCGGCCAGTGGGTGATGTCTAGTACAGTTTAATTGCCTTAATGCGGCATTTTTATGTCAATTTTCTGATATCTCACTATGGACCTATAGATAGCAGTGTAAAAGTTTGCGCTGTGCACCTACTTTGGGGCTAATATTAGCACGCAAAGTACGCTTGCGGTATCTAGTTTAATTCTATATCTGTGGGTTGTACCGACTGGCTTAAATGACACAATGAGTATTGTATGCTAATCGTATCCGATTTAAAAATGTACTGATAGATACGGTATGCATTTGGTTTTTCATACAGTTTTTTGTTAAAAATATAGGTACCTGCGCGAGTCATATTTGTGGAACGAATACATAAATACTCGTAATATATCGGAGATTAATATTTTTAGAGTAGCAACACCAAGCAGTAGGAGCGGATCGAGAGACCTCTCTTCTGCCTATTAACTAAAAACACATCCAAATCTGATACTTTAAGAGCTGATTGCGTTAAAGTGGGACTGATTCCTAGGTTGGGCAGTGTTATTGGGTGTTTCTGTTATGAAATTCTGGCTTGGCCCGGAGTTAGGAAGTTGGTGGTGTGACACCCCCGTACTTCGGAGAGTGTGTAGCCGTCGGTCCTGCGCCTGATCTCTCTCCGGTCGTGTCAGATTGCCGTCCAATGGGACTATGAGAGTGAAGGAAGAGGGAGTGCACCTGTGTTTGCGCATACACTTGTGCACTATAATATCTCATGGCTAATCTCCTACGAAATACGGTCGGGAGTATATTATTACACATTCTAGAAACTGGCGAGTGTCTCACAATACATAATTCTTTATTATAATCGACGAGGAGCTAATTGTCCTAACAGAGCTTAAGTAGCCATAACAGCGCAGCATGGCCATCATTACTGGAAATCAATTAGAGCGGTTGCCTATATTCCTAAAAACAGTAATTTCCTGATAGCCTCTATAATTCACTTTGGCATTTTCCTCATCAGGGAAAATATGATAAATTTAAATTACTTAGAATCGTCGCCAATTATCAATGATATCATGGAAGGGAATCATAGACCACAATAATGCAACCTTTGATATTAAGAAGTGCAATAACTCCTGTATCGTTAGCATAACATAGCATAGCATCACGACTGTATTCCCCGAATTGGTAGGCGGAGGTGTAAACAATTTAAGCCCCATGTAATAAGTGCTACTAAAGACTGCATGGAAAAAGGATTAAAAAGAAGAATAGCTAATACTTGGAACCGATATTGGTCACTCAGTGAAGTATTTTTTTTTTATTTTTTTTTCCTGTTATAAAGTTCCCAATGAGGTAACTTTATTTCTATCACAATCTAGCCTAATGACTAATAAGTAATTTAATTTTAACTTAAACTGCTATGGTAATATAAATTTCTAAGAATCAGTCCAATAACAATTCTTAGTCTTTGTTAAGGCGAAGACACTTTTTGTTCATGTGGTCTTAATTAAAGTACTCAACACTTTTTATCACTCACTGTTCACTAAACTAACTCAAAAGGTTTGGTCCTTTTTAGTCTTCTCACTAGATCCGCATTATCGAGGAGCTGGATAGCCTCGACATTCACGTGATGGAGAAGCCGCGTCTGGTGTGCTTCTGCATATTTCTTAATTATTGAATCTACGAACTCTATATTCAGGTCCCGGTGGAGGTCGTAATTTCTAATGTACCAGGGTGCATTTACAATGTCTCTTAGCACTTTGTTCTGAAATCTTTGGATAATTTGGCGATTACTCTGACTGGTACAGCCCCACAACTGAATACCATAAGTCCAAACTGGCATTAGGACTTGTTTGTACAACAGCAGTTTATTTTTTATTGATAGTGGCGAATATCTGCCAATTAGCCAAAACATGCTCATATAACGCAAGTCAAGTTCTTCTCTTTTCTTCTTGACGTGTGCTTTCCAGCGCAGTTTCACGTCAAGTGTCATTCCTAGATACTTGGCTGTATTAGCGTATGGTATCACTTGGTTGTTTATGAACACAGGAAAATGCTGTGGTTTCTTGTTCGTGAAATCTATGTGGACTGACTTGGTTTCATTAAGTTTGATACGCCATTTTTTAGTACAAGTAAAGATTTCATTAATTGCAACTTGGGCCTTTTCCGCAGCTTCCTCTAGAACTCTCCTATGGCCATGATTGCAGTATCATCAGCAAATGTAGCCATGGAATTTGTTTCCTGATTGGGTATATCACAAGTGTATAAAAGGTACAGGACCGGACCTAAGACACTCCCTTGTGGTACCCCAGCTTTTATTTCCATGAGTTTGGAATAAGCGTCTTCATACCTTACTCGGAACATTCTGTTAGATATGTAGGATTTAAGGATATCCGCAAGTTTTCCAGGTAGTATTCTTCTTAGTTTGTACACCAGTCCTTCGTGCCAAACTTTATCAAAAGCTTGAGCAACGTCGAGGAATATAGTGGTACAGACTTTTCTTTCTTCTAGTATTCTTTCGATTACATTAGTTATTCGATGGACTTGATCGATAGTGGAATGTTTTTCTCTAAAGCCAAACTGATGGTCTGGGATAAGGTTTTTATCTTCTATGATGGGTTTTAGGCTTTTAAGTAGTAACTTTTCAAATAGTTTAGATAAGATGGGAAGAAGAGAAATAGGCCTGTATGAAGCCGATTCATTCGATGGTTTTCCCGGTTTAGCTATCATAATGACTTCAGCAAC
Source organism: Xylocampa areola (assembly GCA_935421205.1). NCBI lineage: Eukaryota > Metazoa > Arthropoda > Insecta > Lepidoptera > Noctuidae > Xylocampa > Xylocampa areola. Next base: position 10,554,964 of record OW285223.1, read on the forward strand.
TTTCCACACATCAGGAACATGTCTTAATCGAAATGCAACATTTATGATTGTGGTGAGTTTTACAATCGCCTTCCGGGGAAGATTTTGTAAAATTTCTCCTGTAATTAGGTCAAACCCAGGAGATTTTTTAAGGCTTAAATTAAACTTTATTTCATTAAATACTTCTTTCGGCGTCACGAGCTTTAAGTTTAAATCGTTTTGGTTGGCTAATCTTGTGGATTCAGTTGTTTTGTCTAAAGCTTATCCCTCATTAGGCTGGAATATTTGTTGCAGGTGGCGAGCAAAACGTTCAGCCTTTTGTTCATTGCTTACCGCCCAAGATCCATTGTCATCCCTTATTGGAGGAATATGTGTAATAGGCCTTTTCATTGTTTTAGTTGCTTTCCAGAGTGAATAATTGGATTTCTGGTCATTTGTCAGCTGGCGTAGATAAGTATCCATTAGTAAGTCATTGTAGTCAACGATTTTTCTTTTCAGTCGTTTTGTAAGATTGTTCAATAATCTTTTATCCTGCGGAGATCTAGTCTGATGCCATTTTTTACGTTGTCTGCGCTTTTCGATTACAAGATCTTTTATTTATTTAGGGTAAGTGAAGTAATGACGAACAAAGAAATGCCTATGAAAGAAAAGGGGAAGGTATATAATATGTGTATTATACCATGTCTACTATACGGGTGTCAGACTTGAGCATTGACAGAACATCTAACAAACAAAATCAGAATTTGTCAAAATGGGATAGAGAGAAGTACAATAGGAGTCAAAAGGACCGAAAAAAATTAATAGATATAAAAGTAAAACAAAATTTAAGAATGCATACACATCATACAAACAGCTTAAGCGGAGATAGACAGTACATATTATGATGAGAGAGAAGAAAGAAAAAATTACAAGACTAATAACAAAATGGTTCCCATTAGACAGCAAAATAAATGGAGGTAGATAGACTAAGAGATGGGAGGACGACGTCCAACAAAGGCTCATATAGCAAAGATTCGAAAAGACTGGAGATCTTTAGAGGAGGCCTTTGTTGGAAGACAAGTTGTAAAAGAACTACCGTTAATAGGTAATATACATAGCATAGCATAGCATCACGCCTGTATTCCCCGAAGGGGTAGGCAGAGGTGTACACAATTGTACACCCACATTTCACCAATGCTGTTATTAAGTCCCATGTAATAGGTGGTGAGCCTATTGCCATCAACCGGGCACATTTCCAAACTCCGGGCTGCTACTGAGAATTTCCTAACAGAAAAACTCAATAACACTTTGCCCGACCCGGGAATCGAACCCGAGACCTCCTGCTCAGCAGTCCCGCTACGGACCACTAAACCAACGAGGCAGTTATATATATATATATATATATAATAATAATAATAATACTATTATAATTACAAAATTTAAGAAAACAGTTAATATATATTAATTAATAGTCAATTTGAATTAGTTTTAGGCACACAGAAACTACTGCATGTTAAACTCGAAAACAACAATAAAGGCTTTTCATTTTATTTATTTAATAAGTGTGGTGTACCAAATATTTATAGTTATACCGGGTACAAACTCCGAGTTGCTTCTCAAACTTTCCTAACAAAAAACCCAATAAAACTGCCCGGCCTGGGAATTGAACCAGAGATCACTCTCTCACTCTACTCAGTAGTTGCGCTTGGGACCACTCGAGTCTGACTCGCGAAAACAGCGCAGGCTCAGCTCCTAACTAAGGACTCCGTTCGAATTCAAAACTAGTCGGGAAATCCCGAAAAATGCATGTGAGTAGTAACTGGTGAACAATAATTGATTTGTATACACCTCTGTCTACCCCTTTGGGAAATACAGGCGTGATGATATGTATGTATGTATTGTTTAGATCCACATTACACCCATGCGTTGTGACGCAACGTACGCGACGCCGAAACAGTGTCACCATACTAACTTATGCCCCTTACAGAGTGCCTAATGACATTTATAATTTAAATATGAATAAAATTATTCCTTCTGACATTATTCTTTGATATTAATTGATCCTTTGAAATGTGAATGTGAGTACATGTGGGCCAGCAATTCATGAACATGTCGGGCGGTTTTGAGTTCTTTTATGTGACCTAGGCAAATGTCTACGTGGTCTGGTATCGTCTTGCGTCGGGTCGTTGAGCTACACGATGACTGATGCATACGTGCCGTTAGATAGGACAGGTTACCTCAAAGCTGCTCTGGCTCTTTCCTCAAAAAGCCATTCCAGACGATCCCTGCATGTTTCCACTCACATAGATATGTACTATTATCTCTGGACTTTAAAAGAGACGTTGACCTCTGAGTTAGTTTCGGCGTTTCTTCTCAGAGATAGAAATAGGAAACGCCGGCGCCATCTAGATCATAAAAATTACTTGTAAAAGGGTTTTAAAAATTCATTCATCATTTACTTATAATTTAAACTTCCTTGTACATGTGAGACGTTTTAGAAGTGAGCGTCGTACCAATGCAGTTCCAGGTTATTGTTCATTGATCGTTGGGTTTGCCCGTGTAGGTCATAAAATCGTGATCTTACTCAACGAACACGTCATTCCGAGTAGGTACTTATTATATTACTAATGAAATGAAAACCCTAATTGGTTGTATCGAATACTAAATAAAATTATGTTAATTTTAGATGTGGTTCCTACGCTAATAGTAATTTGGTTAAGGAAGAATTAGATTACATTACACGACTAACTTAGAAGTTAATACAATGTCGTACAGATGCAATTACCTTAAGAAATACAGACAAATCTTTCAAACGCATGGGTATGACCACTAAAGTTATATTTTTTTGAGGAAAAAATAAATAATAGATGGCGGTGACGTATTAAAATGTGAAAAAGAATTCGGGTTAGTGAGCATAGGTCGAGAGGGCTTCGTTGGTCAGAATGCCTGGAGGATTTATCTGGGAGGCGAATTACACACTCAAATTATAGAGACAGTAATACGAAATGGATGAAAATGGAGAAAGCCTATACACAAAGCAGGGTCCCTAATTATTGTTAACAAAATTTATAACTCAAGATAAATCTTTGAAAAGCCTTAACGCATGCATAGCGAACTCTAAAGTTATTATATTAAATGAAAAAAAGAATACGGTCGCGAACAGGATTCGAACCGGCGCCTCCCGGATGAATACTCCAGGCGACGTCATTGCAATCAGGTCACTAGTATAGGGACTGAGTTGATTGCAATGACGTCGCCATAAGTCGTGTTAAAATAAGGAAAAAGAATTCGCGGTGGTGAACAGAGGTCGAGATGGCTTAGTGGTCAGAGCACCTGGAGTATTCATCCGGGAGGCGCAGGTTCGAATCCTGTTCGCGACCGTATTCTTTTTCCATTTAATTTATTTATTTATTCAATCACCACTTACAACAATTTTTGCAGGTAAAACCCCATGCAATAGTGAAGCAAACCTATTCATAACAAATACATGTAAATATATACTCATTGTAATTAAGAAAATAAAGAGGAATAAATAAATAGCAAAGGAAGATACAAAGAAGAGAAAGTCGAGTCCTGTCGAAAGGAGGCAAGAATATATAAGAAAAGTAGTCATGTTTTTTTTTTGATAAATAATCTTGACGGTGCATCTGCCGCAGCTTAAGATATCTTCTGCTGTACCGCGGGTCGAGACTCCCACTTAGAGATTATGTTTCTTCTTCTTATCGTGTGATGAACAACCTAGTGTCAGAGTTTAAAACACCCGTAGGTCTCTGACATGGCTTTACACACCATCGAGAACATCTCTCAGGTGTGCTGGTTTCCTCACGATGTTTTCCTTCACCGTTATAAGCAAGTGATAATTAATTTATAATACCTACGCACATGACTTCGAAAAGTCAGTGGTGCGTGCAATGTATTCGAACTTGCGACCTTTGACTTGTCAGTCCAACGGTCATATTATTGCGCTATCACTGCTGCCCTCCCTAAATAGAGAGCGAGAACATTTCTCAAATGCGCTGTTTTCCTCGAGAGGTTCTCCACTTCCGTTTGAAGCACTTACCCAATCTGAAAATCGTACCCAAAACCTCACGTTAAAAAGCCAGCTTGGCAGTCCACTAATAGACTATTGCTACCAGTTCAATTGTTAAACTAAACTCTTGTAGTGGTGGCGTCATCTTAAATTGTTCTCACATACTATTTGGCAACAAAAACAGTGTAACCAATACCTACTATTGTAAAAACCTATTTGACGGCAAAGACAAGAAGGCAAGAAACTCCACGGTTAGGAGTTTCTCCATAGGAATCTAAACTTTGGTGGGGCAACTATCTTCTAACAATTTAAAAGTGTAATACACCAAAATTATGACGTCATTTAGTTTGAAACAAAAGCAAAAAGTGTGATTTTCCGACTCCGAATTGCGCCCTCGACCTTCAAATGGAGCATTATGCAAATTATGAAGAACAAACAAATTTTTTTTTTTCACACAATCTAACGTAATAACTATATTAATATTACTAGTAGGTGCTTGCATAGCCAGTTGCAATGTAGTCGGTGAAAATCGTTGAGGTTAAGCAACGTTTGGCGCGGTCAAATTGTGGATCGCTAGGATTAATTTTATTTGAGCTCCATGTTTCAGAGGGTAGGTACGTTATGCCGTCGGTTCTAGCTATTGTTAATTATTAGCACTCCAAAAGCCAAGTCAAAGGCCTAGATTTGGCTTTAACATCTTTTATGCCAAGATAAAAAAATTGTTGGTCTAGTGGTCCAAAGCGCGACTGCTGAGCCTAAGTCTTGGGTGCGATTCCCAGGTTGGGCAAAGTGTTACTGAAGTACGCCAAAGATTTATTATAGTGCACAGTGTGTATGCGCAAACATAGGTGCACTCCTTCTCCCTTCTCTGTCATAGTCCGATGGGCCGGCAAGTTGACACGACCAGACAGAGATCAGGCGCAGGACCGACAGTTTTACGTACTCTCCGAAACACGTGGGTATCACACCGCTAGTTTCCTAACTGCGGGCTGCTACTAAGAATTGCCACAGAAACCCAAAAACACTGCCCGACCCGGGAATTCAACCCAGGATCTCATGGTCAGCTGGCACACAGCCAATAAATAGTCCACAAATGTTTTATCATACACTAGCTGTGCCCCGCGGTTATACCCGCGATAATTTGAGGAACAAACCTACCAAAATATATTCCACCAGCCTCCTTCCCCCCTCATGACAGCCCATCTTGCACATCATAAATGCGCGCGTGGTACTGTATCATTATTTTGTTGCGGAGTTATTTTAAAACTATGATATCTCCTGTTTTATGCTTGTACGTGTTAGGTTCAAAATATTATCTGCCGGGGTTGCGGTGAATGCAATTATGATCCCGGACCGCAAAAAAGGGGTTAGTAGTGGATCGTGTGTGGTTGTTTGTGGGTAGGAGTTTGGCACATCGAATTTTACACACATGCAAATAAACGGTCCTAACTCAATCCATAATTTTTTCTTCCACAATAGGGTATTTGACACTGATGGAAATAAAATATGAAACTTAGCTATAATGATAGAAAGTATTTCATTAGAAATTTTGGTATTTTTGAAAATAATAATAATAACTCGTAAATACATTTAATTCGATAAACAAATTCATAATTTTTAATCTATGTGTCACGTGACTCGAAACACCAATGATTGCGTGACGTCACTACTCAGAGGATTGATTGTCAATTTGCAGTCACTGTGACACATGACACAAAATAAATCGATGAATTTGTTGATATTTCGGAAGCCAGTTGCAACCACTTTCTCCGTATCAGTTCAATTTTCGAAATATTGGTATAATACGCACTAATGTTATGATTTACAAAATAGTTTCCTTTGTTTACAATAGTTCTGTTGCGTAATGACGTCACAAAATGGCGATCGTCATTATCGCGCCTTTTGGCACGACGTTTAAAATTTGAATTTTAAACAGCTATTATTTAATCAATAGGTACACAAAAAATTGCAAAATATTTTTTTTAGTTAATCTATACAATATTCTTTAAATTTAGGCCTTTTGTGAAATTTCGTCAATAACCCTATTGTTAATCAGCTTCTTTGTTACAATATTATTAATATTGTGTTTTAATTAATAACTCACTTAAACAGTTTATGAAACTGTTTAAGTGAGTTACTTAAACAGTTTCATAAACTGTTTAAGTGAGTTATTAATTAAAACACAATAGTAATAATATTAATATTGATTCACATTTCTAAGGTCATTGCATTCCTACAGCTGGGAGCTTGAATCATTCATCATTTTCCTGCCTTCTTTGTTATTGTCGATGTAGACAGGAGTTTGTCCAGATGAAGACAAAATATAAAATCCATTTGGATTTAGTATCCTCTTTCTACCTTTCTTTTAGTCGCAAGCATGACCGTTTTTAAGACAATGGGTTCGACTTCAGGGTAAGGTAAACCTTTATTCGGTTTTTTTGTTAGGAAATTTTTAGGAGCTGCCCGTGGTTGAAATTGTGCCCAAATGACAATAGGAACCTATTGAAATGTTAGTGTACTATTGTGTACGCTTGTAGCGAAGTTTAATTTAGTATCCAGATGATTTTGTATAAATCAGCTGGATACTAGGATAGTATGATAACACATTTAGCATTTATTTGTTGTGTTAGATTGGCAACCGTATATAGACGTGACTCTACGTTTATGTATTTAATTGTCATTATATTTTCATCAATGTGCGGTATTGCAGTAAATGCAGCTGCAATCTCGGTAAAGGTTACTGGAGGGCTGTTTAGTTTTATTCGGTTAGAGTCTGGCCTCATGTTTATGAAGATTTCCATCACCACAAAAAAAAACCATCTATATGTTCATGAGGATCATGTCACGAGAAAATAATGCGGATAGTTATAAGAATAGAGGAAGACCGAGAAACCGTGAACTGCCTCTTTAGTCTCGTAGGTCTCAAGCGCGACTGCCGAGTGTAAGGATCTGTGAGCTCCATCCTCGGCCCCAACCTCGCTAACCGAGGCGAGTTGGTGTCCAAACGTAGATCCATGTTTGATGAAAAAGGTCCCGGGTTCGATCCCCGGGCCGGGCAAAGTGTTAGTGAGTTTTTCTGTTAGGAAATTCACAGTAGCAGCCTGGATTTTGGAATTGTGGCTGGTTGATGACAATGGGCTCATCAACTATTACATGGGACTTAATAACATTAGTAAAGTTGGGTGTACAGCTTTGTATATCTCTACCTACCCCTTTGGGGAGTATAGGCGTGATGCTATGTTATACTATGTTATGTAATGTTATGAAGACTAAGAAAACGATGGATGGATTGTGTGAAAGATGATATTATGGTTAGAAAGGAAGTGACTACTGAGATGACAGTAGCGCCGATCCTAAACCAATTGGGAGAGGTCTAGGAGGACTAGATGTTTCATAAATAAATTTGAGTGTAAGAATCCTCGGGAATATTGCAGTGGTCACGTTTTGTAAATTAATTGGTAAATAATATTTTGTCCACTAATATATTCGTGCAGATACTCAACGAAATACTACAAGCCTTAAATTTGTAGTGCTAGAACGAATCAATCAAACATTATTACCAGATAAAACCACCTAAAACATCCCTGGTGTCTGTCTCCGAACGGGTTTACCCATTCAAACAAGGCTAAAGCAAAACAGAAAAACACACAACTCAGCCAGTATAAATTTTACCTTCCAGCAAAACTTTCGAAAAAACCCACACACTTAAAATTGATTTATTTCCAGATATGTTGGGCCACTTATGTCAAAGTTAATCACGACAACCATACGGGCTGTAACCATTAATGTTTTCAGCGTCACGTTTATTTCTTGATATGGGTATTTACTGGTATTTACAACATCATTACATGGACTCTTAGCGGCACTGATGTATGAATTGTAAAGCCGAGGAATTTCAACTTTTCCTAACATTGTGATGGTCTGTCGGAGATGTGGTAGATACGTGACCCAATATTTCATGTGGGGAAATCTATCATCTTTCCTCTGCGTAACTCCTAGCAGGGATTTGATATCGCTGTTGCATTGATCGCACCTGTCAACTCACACGTTCTGTTGAAGGCATCGACGAAACTCGTAATTTGAGCAAGATAGACCGTTGGCTTGTACAGATACGATCGATACGATCCAGTAAGACGCTTGCACGGTAGCGTTGCAGACTGGCGTTTTGGGCCTGTCGCGGTTTAGGCGACGAAATGACCTAGATACTGCGATCGGAATATCGGACACATTTTAATACGTCTTTTTGGTGAAGTCATCTATTCAAGTGTTCCCTATACAAGTGACTGATTATTAATTCCACGAAAAATTATAACTTAAGTTACGACGCTATGCATGCGTTAATGCTTTTAAAATATATATCTGAGGTGTATCTGTTTATCAAATCATTGAGTCATTCGTAGCTGTATTTTACGTTTACTGGTTTTGATCAGTTATTAATACCTGTTTCATTATTATTTTATTATTGACTTTGGAGTTTGGATGCGTAGAACTGGACTGTGGACTTTCATTTGCAGATTAATAAGACTAACCGGTACGTTCAATTGTAGACGAAAATGTATGGTAGGGTATTCAGAATAACTCTCTTTCAGTGCAGTCTTTTGAACTTTAAAATGTTTGGTATTGATAAATCTTTGAAAAGCATTAACGTATGCTTAGCGTTGCATGTCTGACTCTTCGACTGACGTCACCAAAAGACGTATTAAAATGTGGAAGAAGAATCGCGGTATTGAGCAGAGATCGAGATGGATTAGCGGTTACAGCGCCTGGAGTATTTATCTGGGAGGCGCAGGCTCGAATCCTGCTCACGATTGTACCTATTCTTTTTCCAGAATAAATAATAATTTTAAAATTCGCTAAGCATGTGTTAATGCTTTTCAAAGATTTGTCTATATTTGATAAGGTCATCTGTATGACATTGTATTAACCGCAAAGTTAGACGTGTTGGTTCAGTTTCCTGTAAAGGGACTGAATAGATGGCAATGGCGTCACCAAAAGACGTATTAAAAAGTGGAAGAACATATCGCGGTAGTGAGCAGAGGTCGAGATGGCTTAGCGGTCAGAGCGCCTGGAGTATTTATCCGGGAGGCGCAGAGTGGAATCATGCTCACGACCGTATTCTATTACAACAACAAAAATAAGGTTTGATATTGAGTACAAACCATGTTAAATTCAATAAGGATAACTATTTTTGTTTTAATCTTTGACTTATAACCTTCAAAATTCAAACACGTTTAAATAGCCAGACTCAAATTATTCTCGCATATTAGTTATTTACAACCGGATTGAGTCGTAGTAGTTTTCGCGTACATTTTCCTTGTATGATCCTTACGTGGTTTAAAGATTTTTACAATTTTGAGTTAGTGCCTTCCCTTGCCTTGAAAATTATAAATCGAAAAAAACTGGGTTCCGCTTGCTACTAAACTTAATGCGGGTATTTAACTTAGGCTTTCAGTGGGGTTACTCTTGAAACTAATACCAATTCCAATACAATTCCAATATTAAATAGACGCCTTATAAAATATTTCTTAACAAAAAAAGAACCGACTCCAAAAATCTTTCTGTTAAGTTAAAATGCACTAAAAAGCAAAAAATTATTGCATTATTTATATCTTAGGTTTGCGCGATCACTACACATTATAATAAAACAACTTTTAACCGGATTAATCGCGTGAATTATTGGTTTTTTGTTTTTCCTGACGTTTCGAACACTTTGCAGCGTTCGTGGTCGCAGGAGAACATAGAAATAATACACGCGATTAATCTGGTTAAAAGTTGTTTTATTATTATTGCATTAATTACTTACTTCAATTTACATACAAATATTTTTTGAAATTTTGATGATTCTGAATAAAATCAATTTATTAGGACAATAATAAACAATTATTATTATTTTTGGAGTCGGTGCCAGCCAACATGCCACACAAAACGTAGTAATGTAACGGATCGCTGTCTGTACATGGAAGATATATGAGAAAACATATTATTGGGACCTTTATTAACACAAATAGCACCCAAAACAATGATTGTTAGAAATTTGTCTGTTTCTCTGTTTGTCTGTTTATCTGTTTGTCTGTGCGTTTGTGTACGCTAATCTCAGAAACGGCTTATCCGATTAAGATGTAGTTTTCACTAATATATTTTGGGAAGCTTCACCATTGTACCATGTCAAACGGTTCATAAATAAAAAAGTTATGCCAATTATAAGAATCACGTCGAACATTTGTTTATTATTATGAATTTGTGTACATACACGACATGGTGTTAATTTACGAAATCCACGTGGACGGAGTCGCTGGCATAGCTAGTTTTAAAATAAATTTTGCTACATTACAGTTGCCTCAATTTTAAAGCATGTCGTCTTCATAATATCCCGAATCTGTAATTATTTTTCAGACATTTTGGCGTTTAAACGTACGAACTGACATATTTCTAATGTCAATCGAGCGGAATTATTTTCAAGAGTAGGTCCTTGGTTTCAATTGATTCCCTATAATCTAAATACATAACTTTTAATCTTTCAGAACCTTGTTGTTGGTACACTAATCTAAGTCCTGATAATTATTAATCTCTATTGTTTATCCTTTTTTTTATTACTAAACACTAATTGCTTAACTTTTAGCGTGAACCGTACCTTGGCTTTCCCACTGGTAACATTTTGTTTAATGTTTATAACGTGTTTTATCCAACCTTGACATTGGCAGAATCATCGTTAACCCGATGGAGCCATAATTAACCAAATTTGGAATTGGAATTGGAGTTGGTCCACTGCTCATAATAATGATAGCCTCGTTGTAGCAGTGATAGCCTAGTGGTACGACCGTTGGACTGACAAGTCAAGGTCGCAAGTTCGAATCTAAGGCACGCACCACTGTCTTTTCGAAGTCATGTGCGTATTATAAACTTAAAATTATCACTTGCTTAAAAAGGTGAAGGAAAACATCGTGAGGAAACCAGCACGCCTGAGAGATTTTCTCGATGGCGTGTAAAGCCATGTCAGTGACCTACGGGTGGGTTAAACTCTGACACTAGGTTGTTCATCAACCACGTCATGTCACGTCACATCAACGTTAAGAAGAAGAAATAACTTCAGACACAGTACAATGTAAGTACACACAAACTGCAGCAAGCTAAGCTTAAGGTCTCTGGTTCGATTTCCGGATCAAACAACATGTTATTGAGTTTTTCTGTTTGAAATTGTGTGGTGAGCCTAATGCTATCTGCATTAGGCTCACCACCTATTACATAGGACTTAATAACAGCATTGATGAAATGTGGGTGTAATAAATACTTCTATGATGCTATGCTTTGTTGAGACACAGTACAAACCAAAACTAGGTATTTAAAATAAAATATTGAATTAGGACAAAACAAATATTATATCGTCACGACGTGTGCGTTGTATGGTTTTTGCAGAATTAACATATCATATTTTGTGAACGGGGATTTTCAAACTAGAAATTCCTTTACAGATAAATATTTGAAAAGCATTAACGCATGCTTAGCGAACTCTAAAGTTATAATTTGAAATAGGGATGGGATTCGAACCTGCGCCTCCCGGATAAATACTCCAGGCGCTCTGACCACTAAGCCATCTCGACCTCTGCTCACCACCGCGAATTATTCGTCCACATTTTAATACGTCTTTTGATGACGTCATTGCTATCTATTTAGTCCCTATACTTTCTTTTTAATTCCACAAAAATTTAGAATTCCTTTGTAATGTTTCAGAAATAAAGGTAGTAATGTCAGCAGGAAAACATGCTTCAAGTCACGTAGGTACTACATACATATTATAACTACAAGGAATAAAAATATATACTCTCCGACCCTATTTCGATCATCGGATTGACGGCGACAGCTTTAAGTGCTAGCTATTGATAAGGAGCATTGGGCCGACTTCACCATTGAAACTAAACGCGATCAGTTCAAGCTAAACTCAGTTCACGCGTTTAACTGAGTTCAGAGCTCCAGTTTGCATTTCACCAACATGACCTGACAACTGACCGTAGTTCATGCTGAACCCAGTTTAGGCTTCTGAACGCCCGAATTTCGACGTTCAGCTTATCTAAACGTGTTCAAGAGCGGACTTGTCAAAATGGCGGAATATTGTTTAATTTTTTTGTTATTTAACTTAATTATAATAGAACGCTTTTGTATTAATAAAATGTATATAAAATTGTTAACTAAATAAAATTAAGCACGTATAATAGTAATAATAGAGTTTCCTATGTGAGCACCAAAAATGCTTAATTTTATTGATTGTTTACATTACATATCATCATTAAATAAACAATTTGTTTTTTGAAAATCACCTCTCAAGATCGTTTAAATCTATAATTGTGACAACATTTGCATTAATTATCCAAAATAACTTTGTTTTCATAAATGCGATCAAAATATAGCTGGTAAAATCAGTTTGACATTAACTGAGATCAAAATCAACATTTGAACTGGATTACGTAGAACTAAGTTCTGTTAAACTCGGTTTTTAATGTCAGCGGTGAAATCGGCTCTACCAGCTTGTTTATTAGAGATCCAAACATTTCACTGTAATTTTTGGTGAATAATTACAGTTCCCGGTGGAGATGTTATTGGAGGACAAGATCGGCTTTATATCTGCCTAGCTTTTTCCCAATTACATTGGGGTCGGCTTCCAGTCACACCGGATGCAGCTTAATACCAGTATTTTACATGGAGAGACTGCCTATCTGACCTCTACAACCCAGTTACTGGGTAACATGATATCTCGTGGTATGACTGGTTGTCAGACTTTCAGGCTTTTGACTACCCATAACGGTTGTCATAGATCTTAATTTGACAACCGGGACCGACGGCTTAACGTGCTCTCCGATACACGGAGGGGTCTCGGTATGAAATTATGGTCACCCATCCACAGACCGACCGCGGCAAGCGCAGCTTAACCTCGACCGATCGATCTGTACACCTGGTACTTAGCCACGAGCCAAGACAAGATCGGCCTTAACTAGCAGAATACCAAATCACTCCATCAACACACTATCGATACTCAATTGAAGCATTAGTAAATTAGCAGATTAAAGCCCCAGATTTCTCGTTAACGCCAATTATAAATTTCTCTCGAATAGAGAATTACTAACTAACATAGGTTTGAGCTGGGTATTGAGTTCGAAAGAGAAAGTATTATCCTGTTGTCTCATTTTACTAGTAATACTATCAAATTTCATTACACAACCGTAAAAAATCTATAGAGGCTACTAATATTATAAATCTGCTTGACTGACTGCCCCGTTGGTCTACTGCTGAGCATGAAGTCCTGGGTTCGATTCCCGGGTCAGGCAAAGCGTTATTGTTTTTTCTGTTAGTAAATTCTCAATAGCAGCCGGGAGTTAGGAAGTTGTGTGACACCACCGTGCTTTGGAGTGCTCCTAAAGCCGGTCCCGCGCCTAATCTCAATCTGGTCGTGTCGGATTCCCGTCCCATCGGACTATGAGAGTGAAGGAAGAGGGAGTGCACCTGTGTTTGCGCATACACTTGTGCACTATAATATCTCCTGCGTACTTGGCTAATCTCCTCGGAGTTTTAGCCGCCGTGACCGAAATACGGTCTGGAGGAGTATTTTATATTTATAATATAAATGTAAAAGTTTGTGAGGCTGCATGGATGTTTGTTAGGTACTCCCCTTGCGCAATAACTACTGAACGCATTTGGATTAAATTTCGAAGTCGTGACCAGAAGTTAGTACATTAATAATTCTGTTTTCTATCAATTCGCCTATTTGTGGAGATTGGAAATACTTCATTGATGTTGTGCCAGGATAAAACTACATTGTCCTCTACTAAAGTTTTACGGGGATCTGGGATTGCAGGTCCATTATCTGCAGCCCGGAAGGTTGTATCGAATACCCTTATGAGGAAGTGATCACAATTCCCATTAAAAATATGACATTAAAAGCATTGCTGATGTCTCCTTTGTTGAATGACTATAATAATATGAAAAGAAAGCGGAGAATGGAATGACCGTGTTTCAATTTGAAACATGCTTTCGAAAAATACGTTTAAGATGCTTTGCAATACAATGTTCATTTTACTCCTCATAATAACAGTACAAAGTTTACACGTTTACCATAGAGGCAGGTTACCAGGCTTTCCCACCGTGAAAGAACGAAAATTCTAATTAAATACACATTGACTGTATCGTAATAAAAAGGTTTAGTAAATCTGTAAAACGATTGCTAAATACATATCGCTAAGCGTCTCCTTAAGACAAATACAATACAATTGAAATTTAATAGCATCGAATATCGACACGGTAGCTCAGTTGGGAGAGATGACACGGACTGTCAAGGGTCGCAGTTTCAAGCCCCGTTCAAGGCTTATTATTTTTCTTAGAAAAATATTAATTAATATAGGCATTACATGGCCTTAACGTGTATTATAAAAAATATTTATAAATATATTATAAAAACTTTGAAAATAAAGGTGCAAGGTCCACTAGTGTCAGTTTTTGTCTCTCTGAAGTCTCTTATAAGATCAGGCGTCCGAGCACGGAACTTTGTCGACAAACTGGTCCTGTCTATAAAAGTATTTTTGTACTTTATCGTTTTATCAACAACTTATTTCACATCTGACGTTTAAAATCGACAAATGTGTCGATAAAAAGAACCACGCTCACACCACTGTTTTGATTTTACTCTATATTACTTTCATTCCGTTCCCCTTTCTTTGTTTATTGTTTCCATTAAAATAAGTGGTCAATGTGTAAGCAAACGGCATTTTGACTGCTGTGTATTATAATAAAACGTGTTTGTTAACAATATGATACTCAGTATCTTGAAGGAATTAGTACTGGAGTAGTTTTAGCGGGCTATAAAGGTACCTTTGCGTGCGGGGCATTTAAAGGTAGGTACCTTTTACCAGTATGGTTACAATGCTAGTACACGATTTTAATCTTGTATAACACAATTTTTTGTCGGTGTTTAGTTTAGTTTTATGTATTTTAATACTGTTAATGTAATGACGAGAGTTATTTTTGCTTTAGTGCAAGTTCTTTTGTGCTTGTGTGTTACCTCACCCCCCGTCAAAAGTGGCGAGCAAATTTGTTCGATATTTAGTCAGAAGGTGTCTCCCGACTGGTGTTCTAAGCTCAGTATCGATAATAATAGCGAACTAAACATTGATTTATAATAACTGTGGAAACCGGCGGTAAAAGAAAAAGTTTAAATATTGACTTAATTAGATGAAGATAGAGAAATTGTTTTTGGTTTATATAGATAATACTGGTCTAATAAATAGTGTTGTGATTTGTAACTACTTGTTTCAATTGTTTTCAACAAAGTGCAATAAAGTTATCATTGCGTCGCTACCGTATGTGAGGACCCGCCAAAAGTTAAGCTCGTCGTGAGTTAGCTAACTTAAGCTGTGTTGAGAACATCTTCCAGATTTCTCCTATCGAAGCATTGAACATCCTATGCTAACTATCCATTGTATTTATTGACTCAACCAGACAAAAAAGAAAACGAAATAACCCAACCATAAACGAAGTCTCGTGTGAAAGTCCACAGCAGGCAAACGAGCTTCAAGTCACGTTTTACATAAATAAACGTTTTAACTACAGGTAATAAAAATATATACTCCCCCGACTGTACTTCGGTCAAGGCGGCCTATGCCCACAGAGATTAGCCATGAACGCAGGAGATATTATAGTGCAAAAGTGTATCCGACACGACTGGAGAGAGATCAGGCGCAGGACTGACGTCTTTACGTGTCGCAAGACATTGGATTTGATCATCTCATCAGCTTGTTTAAGATGTAAACAAAAATAATAGTCACTTTACGAGCAAGGGGGTTGGGAAAAAAAATATTAGATACTGCTTTTTTAAAATATTTTAAACGAATGTAATGAGAGTGCATTTTACAATACTCCTTGCGAGTTCGAATTACATTCAACTCGTTTTTTTTTATAAAACCTAAAACATTATATGTTATCTCTTCTTCTTTATTTTTATTTTGAACAAAATAATGCTGTTATTAAGTCTGTTATTATTAATAGGTGATGACCCTTTTGTCATTTACCGGGCACAATTCCAAACTCCGGGTTGCTACTGAGAATACCTCACATAAAATAATCCGTATTGGGTTATTCTGTGAGGAATTCTCAGTAGCAAATGACCGTTTTTTTTTATTTGTGGAAAATCCAACATTTTCGGTGTGCCGGACTCCTACCGACTAAAAACTACATCGTCCTACACTAATCTTTATCGGGGCCCCGGGATATTAGCTGCATTCACCACAACCCTGGTAGGTTCTTTGTCCGACCTGAGTGTTGAACCCAGGACCTTATGGTCAGCAGTCGCGCTGGGACCACTAGAAGAATAAAACAGTCAACTATATATAAAAAAAATATGAAAAATATCTTTGGTTAGGAACAAAATTGCCACATAGGTGATGAATAAGAGTTCTACTCTTGCTTTCAAAATGATCTTCCATCGAAACGAATAACGAGATGAAATTAATTAAAATAACAATAATAATAAAAAGCATTTGTCACCATTTGTCAATTATATTTTTTAATTCCACACCTTTTTGTGTACTATACTCACAACTTTTTTTAACCGACTTCCAAAAAAGGAGGAGGTTTCTCAATTCGACCGCATATTTTTTTTTTTTTTTTTTTATGTGTGTTCGGGGATAACTTCGTCGTTTATGAACCGATTTTGATAATTCTGTTTTTGTTGGAAAGAAGATATCCCAACGGTGGTACCATGAAAAGGAAACCAGGATCTGATGATGGATCCCCGAGAAATCGAGAGAAACCTTCGAAAATCGTAGGGGCGACTCGTGCATTTGTTAATTTTTTCATTAAGTATTTTCAAGCACTACTATTTAATGAAGGTTTGGAGTCGATCTGATGATGGAGCCGAAAGATGATCTAGGGAACTCTTTAACGATTTACAACAATTACCTGGTGTTTGGGCTTGATTAATTTGTATTGATGAGAACTTTACACCTAGATAGGTTGTGACTGTCATTTGGGGTCTGATGATGAAGACGAAGGACAGTCAAGGGAACTCCTCAACGTTTTACAGTAGCTACCTTGTTTTGTATGTATGTCCGTCGATATATTTAATTGAAAGAGTAGTCCCCAGAGGTGGTCCTTTTTCAATTTAGTGAAGATCTGATGAAGATCTTCGAAGTTAGACGATGGAATTCTTCAATAAATCACAGCAAATCACTCGCAATTTCTGTAATCGCATGTTCATGTATAGTTCATGCCACTCAATACATACATAGCATCATGCCTGTATTGCCCGATGGGGTAGGCAGAAGTGTCCACTGTTGTACACAAACATTTCACCGATGCAGTTATTAAGTCCTAGCGGCTTTCGAAGGCCTACCCATACTATTAAATTACTAAATTAACTTATTTATGAAGTATACAAACTTATATATGACCTATACAATATATATATTAGACTTAAAACTAAAAAGACTAAAATAAATTAATTTTAAACAAAAAATAAAAACCGCCTTCCAAAATCTACTACACTAAAAAGTTTAAAATAATATCAAAATTTGCTTATAATAAAATAATTTTAAAATAACAATATATAATAATAATCTGTTAATTTTGGAGTCGGTGCCTGATGTATGTGGGGTTTACAACCAGATACAAACGCCGGTAACATAACCACAGCACAACGAACATAAGTGACTGACAAGAGGAAAACAATAACCCTCTCTCAGTACAGGCACCGACTCCAAAATTAACAGATTATTATTATATATTGTTATTTTAAAATTATTTTATTATAAGCAAATTTTGATATTATTTTAAACTTTTTAGTGTAGTAGATTTTGGAAGGCGGTTTAAATTTTTGTTTATTTTTATATCTTTGTAGCCTAAGTTTCTCGGGATAATATAAGGATTCTTAAATATAATTATCGATAACCCATACATCCAAATTGGTTCAGGTGTTTAGAAGTTATGGTGGAATAAAGCAACACATACATACATACACACTTACTTCCTAACTTGCATACATAAATAGATATACATATATACCCATCCATACATGAACCCTAAAAACATAACACTCCTTATTTTGGGCAGTCGTTTAAACAGAGGATGGCCATTTTTGCAAAAAGAACACAGTGCCGTTATAATTCACATAAATTTACTTAATACCCGTATCTGGAGCATAGGGGTCGGCATTAACATCAATTGCCTCTCGTCCTCACGTGTAATTTTTATTTTTAAGATCTGTTCTACTGCTTCATAAGCTATACTATAATATTTTTTATTTGTGAGAGACTGGCTGCGATGCGTGTGACGCGGGGCATGTTCGATTCCTGCTCTGAACAAAGTTTTGTCTGAGCTACAGATTTCTGTTCATGGTCTAGTTGTGTGAACAGGTGAACATATATACCTTTAATATTAAGTAGAAGTAGGTCTCAGAAAATCTGGAGCTGTCACCCTGGGGAAGTAGAAAATAATTATTTATATTTATAAATATTATTCGTATTACCAACGTTGAACAATGATACCACAGTGCTCCTACAGGAAGCTATTTTGCCATTTCTGAGGAAGCTAATTTCTTGAGACTCATCATCACACCCCCCCTACCCTTATCCCAATTTATTTGGGGTCGGCGCAACATGAACTCGTCTTCCACGTTCTAATTGTTTTTGAAATTGCATGCTGCTAAAGTTTTGGCTATGTTATATGAGACATGTAATCTTTTATATTCAATTCCGGAGTGAATAGATTTCATCTGAATCTACGTGTTCCATCTTCGGCCACTCTATCTTACTATCCGGCGAGTGGGGCAAAGGTTGATCCATATTCTAAATAAAAAAAAACGCTGCATGTATTCATCGTTTCGCTTTCAGTGTAAACTCAGTCATTGTGAAAGCTGCTTCAAAGTGCAATGTACCAGTTTAACAACCAAAATTAACATAAAAAAGTAAGCACGATTTTTATTGTTTATCTTTTGCAGGGTTTTTATGTGTCCATCAGTAATGGAGGATTTACTTTAATCTCTTCATAAATGAGGTCAATCTTCATGTATGTCAAAAGTGTTTGAGGACTTCTACTCACTCACGATTCACAAATGCTATGTGAAGCATTCTATGCGAACCCAGGTGTGTTCTTCGCTAGGTGATGGCGAGATGAAAAACATTAGTCATTAGACTGATGCACAGCGTACCTATTCCCTATCTCGGTTGCCAACCGAATTGATGGACACCTTGTAGTACGTCGTGTGTTACAGCTTGTCTATGATGAGCCACAATAGTAAAAACTTACGACGCAATTTACTACAAAGTGTCCATCAATTCGGTTGGCAACCGAGATAGCGAATAGGTGCGCTGGTCTGACACGTCTCACGCGTAGA
The DNA here is from genome assembly GCA_935421205.1 of Xylocampa areola. Lineage (NCBI taxonomy): Eukaryota > Metazoa > Arthropoda > Insecta > Lepidoptera > Noctuidae > Xylocampa > Xylocampa areola. The sequence goes on from OW285223.1 coordinate 10,574,322, forward strand.
ACATCTTAGACTTATTTCATTACGCTGTGAGCATTGCAACATATCTTAGACTGTGTGACTGCCTCGTTGGTCTAGTGGTAGCAAGCGCGGCTGCTGAGCGTGAGGTCCTGGGTTCGATTCCCAGGTCGGGAAAAGTGTTATGGGGTTTTTCTGTTAAGAAATTTTTAGTAACAGCCCGGAGTTAGGAAGTTGGTGGTGTGACACCCCCGTGCTTTGGAGAGCACGTAAAGCTGTCGGTCTTGCGCCTGATCTCTCTCCAGTCGTGTTGGATTGTCGTCCCATCGGACTATGAGAGTGAAGGAAGAGGGAGTGCACCTGTATTTGCCCATACACTTGTGCACTATAATATCTCCTGCATACTTGGCTAATCTCCATGGAGATAGCCGCCGTCACCGAAATACGGTTGGGAGTATATTATTATTTATATCTTAGTGTATATTATAATGGTTAAAATATAGTCCAATAATTGACTGATTTAGATGGGACTTTCAAAGCAACGATACTTAAAGGTCAACGATTTATAGTAACGATGTATCATCACGCTATCGCTCAAAAAGTCTGGGCAGCACAACGACCTAGTTTGAAACAAAAAGTCAGTGTTCGCTGGATTTTAACTAAAAATCTATCACACTGCCATTAAGTACCAAGTTCAAATCCAGCAAACATTTTAACTTTTGGTACTTATTAATATTTGTATAATAACTTTCGTGAGGCATATTCATATTAATAATTGTTCACCGGTTACTACTCACGTGTATTCTTCGGGTTTGCCCGACTAGTTACGAGGTCGAACGGAGCCCTTTATCATGAGCTGAGTCCGCGGCAATGTCGCGAGTCAGACTTACTTATTAATATTGTTTGATTTTCATACATTATCTGATGGTTTTCAGTCGTTTTATGTGACCTACGCAAATGTCTTCCTGATCTGGTATCGTCTTCTGACGGGTCGTTGACCCCTTAGTTAAAGTTGAGCTACACGATGACTGATACATACGTGCCGTCAGACAGGACAGCTCACCTTAAAGCTGCTATGGCTCTTTCCTCAAAAAGCCATCCTAGAGGATCCCTACATGGTTACACTCATAAATAAGTAGGTTATATTGTCTGGACTTTAAAAGAGAAGTCGACATCAGTTGAGAGTCAGACAAGAAACACCAGCCTACAAAATGTACAGTACATCTCTGCTTGATTCTTCGGGGATAAAAGCGTGATGATGTTCGATAGTATGGCTAGCAATGGTCTGGAAGAGTGCCCTGTATGGGCTGACCAGCGACCTTATCCGGGCAGTAGGAGTGCGTGATCTCTCACTTTTAGCTGTAATCAAACATTTGGTCGGAAGCGAGAGCGCTTAGGGCCATCACCGACTTCTGTGAAGAGGTGATACTCGCAGAGGAGGCGGTGGAAAGAGAAGAAGAGGCGAGCCCCTCTCACCCCTGCCGCAGAAGAAGTACCAGGCGCCGGAGAGCGTTCAAAGATCTCCAGCCACCGTGAGCCGTGGTCTACACCGAGAAACTTTGGTAACTCTTCGCCCAACCAGTAACACGTGGCGCGCTGTTCACGTGCGCGTTCCACACATAAGTTTCTGTGCAGGCCAACTGTGACAGACCTGCTTAAATAACCGGATCTATTTATGCATGCGACGGATCATAATCTGCTGGGGCTGTGGCGACTGCGACTGCAATCCCGGAAAACTGGTAAAGGTTACAGGAGGATCATGTGGTATTAATCGGTAGGAGACCAGCACATAAATGTCCGCCAGTGGTCATAATCATAAATGTCTGGTATTAAAATCATAAAGCAGCTATGAATAATGATTGTACAACACCATAAACAACTTTGCAATTGCAAATGTAGTAAACTGTTAAATGCTAATGTTCAAAAAGTTAATTTGATTTCTTATTATTATTTCCTTATTGATTCCTATGGAGGTAGGAAACCCCACACAATGATTTCATATAAGGCTAAATTCATAATAATATGCTATGCTAAATACTAGAGTTACTATGTACCTCCTAATAGCATCAAAGATCAACCACTTATAATTTTCAAAAAACGTCTTGCATCATTACTTTTAGAAAAATGATATTATTCCGTACAAGACTTCTTAACCGACAACTCTTTGTAAATTATTAACTAAATTTCTTTTGCTTTTTTTTTTTTTTTTTTTTTGTTGTTACGTAATAAATAATCCAAGGAAATTTGCATGCCATGCTGAGGTAGAATGTATAAGGATTCTTTAATATTTTGTAACATCTCATTTTTGTACCTACATTCATTGCAATTAAATATATCTATCTATCTATCTATGGTGGGGGATCGTGTTGTTTTTATCGATTGGTACAGCACGATGACGTCCATGGTGGATTTCTAGATTTACCCACAAAAAAAACTTTTAAGAACTGTATCCGGACTACGTAGAAAATAACTAAAATAAAATAATCAAAAAAGTAAGAAACAAGTTAGGTGTATAGGTCGCATATGACAACGCTATTAAAATACTCAAAATTAGGGGATTTCGTTTTTTTTTTTTTTTAAACTTTGCCCTACACTAGGAATTTCTTCCTGTATCGTGGGTTTTACAGACATATAATCTCACATACACACACACACCCAGACCAGGAGCAATTATCCGTTGATCGTACAAATATTTGAATCGAACCTGCGACACTCAGCGCAGCAGTCGGTCTCTCGACCACTGCGCCAACCGCGCTGTCTAAAGCTCTAAGCTGAGATTGTAAGTTCTTCTTAATAATATCACAGTCAATTTGCCTAGCCTTTTCCCAATTGCATTGGAGTCGGCTTCCAGTCAAACGGGATGCAGCTTAATACCAGTATTTTACATAGAGCGACTACCTATCTGACCTCCACAACCCCGTTAATACTGGGTGACACGATATCTCGTGGTATGACTGGTTGTCAGACTTTCAGGCCTCTGACTACCCGTAACGGCTGTCATAGATCTTAATTTGACAACCGGGACCGACGGCTTAACGTGCTCTTCGAGGCACATAATAATATCACAGTATAATCTACTTATATCTATAGATTTATACTAATTATAAAGCGGAAATTTTTTGTTTGTTTGTTTTAACGCGCTAATCTCTGGATCTACTAGTCGGATTTGAATTATTTTTTTGTATATGGTAGCCAGGTTTGTGAGGAATAGTCTATTATGTAATCGAACATTCGGCTACACCTCTCAGCTAGCCTTAAATATTTGTTAAGTAAGTCAGAAGATAAAGTGCTGCCGAACTTCTTTCACCGCGTGTGCTGGCGTAATGGCGTAGTTATACGAAAATATAATGTTCTACTAAAATATCGACCCTTCGTACATCTAAAAAAAATCCGTGATGTCATTGTCTATTGGTGAAATGTGGGTGTACAACTGTGTACACCTCTGCATATCCCTTTGGGGAATACAGGCGCGATGCTATGTTAAGTTATAATTTAGTTTTGTCCTCTCAAAGCAATTAAAAATTTAATGGGCTTTATAGAAACAAAACAATGTCGGTGACATGCTACGGAGAGCTCCTTTAATATTCAGGAACACAATACTATAATAAAATAAATACAATTCCGCTCGATTGACATTGAAAATATATCAGTACTCTTGAAACTAATACCAATCCCAATCCAATTTCAATATTATATAGACGACATAAAACAACGAGTAATTTTAAAATTAATTTACCTACATTACGGTTGCCTCAATTTTAAAGCATGTTGTCTTCATATTATCCCGAATCTGCAATTATGTTTAGTCATTTTGGCATTTAAAAGTACGAACTGGCATATTTCCAATGTCAATCGAGCGGAATTATTTTCAAGAGTAAGCCCTGCATGCTTACTCTTATAAATAATTCCGCTCGATTGACATTGGAAATATGTCAGTTCGTACTTTTAAATGCCAAACTGTCTAAAAATATGTTATAGATTCGGGATAATATGAAGACAACACGCTTTAAAATTGAGGCAACTATAATTTAGGTAAGTTTATTCTAAAATTACGCGTTGTTTTAAGGCGTCTATTTAATATTGGAATTGGATTGGAATTGGTATTAGTTTCAAGAGTAACCCCACTGTTCGTAATTATAAATGCCTAAATGTCAAAAAAATAATTATTGGGATAATAATGAGGCAATTGTAATGTACAACGTAAACTTTATTTTAAAATTATGCGTTGTTTTAATGCGTCTATTTATGTTGGAATTGGATTGGAACTGGTATTAGTTTCAAGAGTAACCCCACTGGAAAACAGTCATATGTACTTCTAGTAAGTACAAACATACCATCACGCCTGAACTCCTCAAAGGTTGTGGCAGAAATGTATTGTTTTATACCCACATTTTAAACATACTGTTATAAAGTCCGACGAGGTAACATAGACAAGATAAATGCCCGTACTTATTTTGTAGGCGTTTGTGAAAAATGTGAAGTACTTGAATACACTATCACGCTTGTATCTCCGAACGGCTAGGCAGAGGTATATTGTTGTACTCTCATATTTCACATGCAGTTCAATTACTTAATTTAGAATGAAAAAATAAATTATGTATTTTAGTCTCGTAGTAAATTTAACTTATAATTAGGAATAGAACATAACATAGCATCACACTTGTATTCGCTGAGGGGATAGGCACCAGAATTGTGGACCCACATTTTAACAATGCTATTATTTGTAAGTTGTAACTCTGGGCTACTACTGTGATAGCATTACGCCAGTTTTCTCCGAAGGGGTAGGCAGTAATGTACACCTACATTTCAACAAAGCTGATATTAAGTTTCATGTATTAAGTGACGAGTCTATTGCCATCTACCGGGCACGATTTTAAAACTACTGAGAATTTTCTGTAAGAAAATCCCAATAACACTGCTCGACTCGGGCATCTAACTTAGAACCATAGGCACAGTAGCCGCGCTTTCATCTTTTAGACCAATGAGACAATTATTATATTTTAAACAGTACAGCGACATCTGTCGTGTTATCAAGTAAACTATTCTAAAGTAGGTGTTCCTAAAATTCACGAACAGCGTGATACATTAGCAATTAGTTAGCACAGTAATCAATAGATGGCATTGTCTTATGCAGACTATATAATCCAACTTGAAGGAATTACTGATTTGAAGGGATCGATATTGGAGTAGTTTCAGCGGGCGTACCCCTCTCGCATATGATTCCCAATTAAATACCTTTATACCCTCAATGAAGTATACACTTTATACATTTTACTTTTAATGTTACAATGATGATAGTTCACGATTTGAATTGTGTGTGACACATGTTCGCATTTTGTAATTATGTGTAAGTTTTAATTCGGTTTTGTCCTATAAGCAATTAGCAATTCAATGGGCGTTATAGAAATTAGAAACAAAACAATGTCGGTGACATGCTACGGACAGCTCCTTGTAATATTAAGGAACACAATACAGGAATTACACATTATACCTTTTACAATACCATACCAAATACATTTTATACCTTTTACCTTTATGGTTACAATGATGATAGTTCACGATTTGAATTGTGTGTGACACATGTTCGCATTCTGTAAGTAGCATCTTAACGATCTTCGCATCTGACAGTCCAATTAGGAAAAAAAAAACAACTTATACTATAGTACTTGAATGAGAGGGGTGTAGGGAGGCCTTTGCCTTGCATTGTGATAAACCGAGCCTAAAAGTACTTTTGGGACCGATTTGAAAATCAGCGCGGCAACATCTTTATGCTGAGATTTTTGGTCTCCAGCGAGGGGCTTTAAGTACGTGTAAGTCTTCTTTGGCGGCTTTTACTATTTTTATATTCTTTATTGTACACCAATCCAATTAAACATAAGGGAAACAATTTAGTAATGAAATAAATACACAACGGGCGGCGTTATCGCAATCCGCGATCTCTTGCAGGCATCCTTACGATGGAAAAAAAAAACAGCTTTGTTCGGCAGTTTTGGCGTACCAAATTTTAAGTTTAATCTGCTACGGGACTGACTGATAATATTTTTTTCTATAGCTACTAAGTACTTCAATTGCATGTGAAATATGGGTGTACAACAATATCTATATCTCTGCCTAGCCGTTCGTGGATACAAGCGTGATACTGATAGTATGTTGTAAGTACTTCATATATTTCACAAACGCCTACAAAATAAGTACGGGCATTTATCTCGATTTAACAAATTGGAGCCATTCCCTTTTCAATGGCCTTAGCTGTTGTTATAGTGCGGGAGTTCGTGTGCTCCGATTTTAAGTTTTTTTTTTATTTCTAACGCCATGATGACTAAACATTATTTAGCATGTACTTTTGCTAAGGTATGTCCCCGTCTCTTCTTGTCCTACAAGTATTAAAAGTAATACACAAGTAAAAGTAATCTGCAACGTCTATAAAAGACCTATATCAAGGTTTTTCGGGGGTTGAGTTGACAGCGCTCGTAGGAGTGCACCCTTAAAATGGAATCCCTACACGTGGCCCCTGGGTGGTGCAAAACAGACAACTCAACTCTAGCGGGAAGCTTCGGCGCGGCTGGTGAACATCCACCGAACGAAGCCATGCCGTGACCGTTTAATGTTCGTGGAACTATTACGTGAAATAACATACGAGTATAAGCTCTTACAGAATAGTTTCTGTGACCATTGCGAAACGGCCAAGCCACACTTTTTAACCAAGATGTAGAGTTTGTAGATTCAGTGCTTATAGTTTAAAAATGAGGTACAGATAAGAGCACCTATGGCCTACTTTGGACAGGCCCCGTAGCCTATGACGCACTGTACAAATCGTAGCTCAGCTAAGGATCTACTAAAGATCTCATAACCTTTAAACAGTGATAGTATTATGAACTTATATAAAAAAATTTAAATTAAAATCATAATCTAGATACGCATGCCAATGTTTTTTTTTTCATTCTACTTAACAGACTTCATTGACTTTGTACAACAAAGAACAACAATAAAAGTTAGGCTAGTAAATAAACATGCCTTTAGAGGATCATTACTTTTTCTATGTCTAATCTACTTTTATAATTAATTTAAGACGTCATAGAAATACGGTGAAGTATAACATCGTTAGGAAACCTGGACTTGATGCCAACTCGCAATGAGATAGCGTTGTGATCAATGCTCGTGCCTTCTCTGTATAAGAAGAGGCCCTTGTCATGCAGTGGAACAGTTATAGGGTAGTTATATTTCTGTCCATAAAAATGTGTAACTTATGTTGTTACCATAATAATTTAAAAAAACTGCTGCTGCTTCAAGTAATTAGTATTAACAAAATCGGTTTTATAGTACGGTGCAAATTTTTAATAATAATGCGGAAACTGTTTTGGATTATGTTTGGATTTCTTTGTATAATATTTTTTAAATATTGGGTCTGTTTCTTTCCCAAATAAAAATATATATAATAGGTACACTAATTTAGTTTCATTCAAGTTAAACATATTACTTCCAACACGAACTCCCTGACTATAACGAATAACAATTGAAAGATAATGCCCTCGGGAAATCCCATGGCTTTTGTTCTAAAAGATGTATGTTTCTATAGATAGTTTTGTTTTGCATATACCTAGCTACTTGGTACCATACTGGAGAGTATTATTAAGTCTTCTTCTTATCGTATTGATCAATGGCATAATTTTTTTTTCATACCGTAGGTACTTTGCCACGCTTTCGAAGGCCTCGTGGCTAAGTAACCGCACAGAGTGATCGATCGAGATGAACCCACAACTCCACCTCGACATTCATTCAGTTTATGAAACGAACATCGAAGAGATACTTCGAATATGCTAAATTCGTTCCTAAATATTATGGAAATTAATCTGATCCAGCTCGTCCCTAGTTGTTCCCCCAGCAACGCCCTAAGCTGAGGCTCGTGTCTCGACGCCCTTAGCTATTAACTGCCCTTAGCTATTAGAGGCAACAAACTGCCTCGCCTTAGCTATTAACCGGTTACGCAGACAAACCCCCTCTGGATTTCTGCAAGAGGTCAAGAAAAAGCCGATCGATCAAGGCTAGGCTGCGCTTGCTGCGGCCGGTATGTGGATGGGTGACCATCATTTCATATCGAAACCCCTCGCAGCAGCACGTTAAAACGTCGGAGCCGATTGTCAAATGCAGATCAGTGACAACCGTTACGGGTAGCAGTATGCATGAAAGTGTGACAACCAGTCTAACCTCGAGATATTGTGTTACGCAGTAACTGGCTTGTGGAATCCAGATAGGCAGTCGCTCAATGTAAAATACTGGTATTAAACTGCATCTTGTTAGACTGGAAGCCGACCCCAGCATAGTTGGGAAAGGGGCTAGGCAGATTGAACTTTGCCATGAATATCGATTTTTCTGTTAGGAAATTCTCAGTAGCAGCCCGGAGTTAGGAATCGAGCCCGGTTGTCAACAATAGGCTTACCACCGGATTTGTAACAACATAGATAAAATGTGGTTGTACAACTGTGTACATCTCTACTTACCCCTTCTGGAAATACAAGCGTGATGCTGTGTTGTATCATGACGAGACGGCATGCAATGTTATCAACTCTCAATGGAAAATTAGCGTAAATGTAAATGATACCTATTTGACTATTAATGGGATGGGTTTAACCATGCGATGTATGAGCATGGCCGGTAGCTATTAACATTCAATGACATTATTATGTTCTTGCATGATTAATAGTTATGCTGTGTGGTGGGGAGGTACTCCGGTAGTAAACTGTTTACCGTGCACCTAGTTTTGACTTTTCATAAGTGCCTGTAATATGGTTTATTTGAAATAAAAATATTTGAATTTGAATTTTGAATTTACATCCCTGGTCTCCCTGGTCCCAAGTTATTTGGGATCGGAGCAATTTGTTTTTAAACACGATAAAAAAAGGAGTAGTTAGGAACAGATAGATATCCTCCCTTATAGAGAGATTTTCGTGTTAATCAGTCTCAAGCGCCGAACTTGGGTATTCGTCAGCAATTTGTTTCCTTTTCAATTAAGGAATATCATACTTCCTTCCTCCATACAACACTTCTACGAAATGTCATGGTCAAGTATTTCGAATTCGTTACTCCATTTTGAATTGTACTTGTAGTAACATGATTAAGTCGTTTCCTCTTTGAAACAACAATCGGAAACTCGATTATTTTCAAACAATATGAACTGCGGATGCAGAATCTCGACCGCAAAACAAGCGCCTATATTCCCCGAAGAGGTAGACAGAGGTGTACATGAACACATATATTTCACCAATTTACCGTGATGACCATTCTGAACTCCGGATTGCTATTGAGAATTTCATACAGAAAATCTCTATAGCGCTTTGTCCGTCTTTGGATCTCATGTCTCGTTGAGCTCCCTGAGTTATAATTGACCTACACTGTGACTAATGCATACGTGCCGTCAGATATAACGGCCTATCTGACGGCACGTGTGTACCTCACAACTGCTATGGCTCTTTCCTCCAAAGACAATTTCAGACACCTGCATGGTTACACTCACGTAGTTATGTTCTATTGTGTTTGGACTTTAAAAGACCTGAACCTCTGAGTTTGTTTCGGCATTTCTCAGAGATAGTCAGATAGGAAATGCCGGTGCCACCTAGTTCATAAAAATGTCTTCAAAAGCTCTATCTATTCTATATCTATATTATATATATAAATCAATTGCTGTTCGTTTGTCTCACTAAAACTCGAGAACGGTTGGGCTGATTTAGCTGATTTTGGTTTTGAAATGTTTGTCGTAGTCCAGGGAAGGTTTAAACGGTGAGAAAATGAAGAAAAATGGCGAGGAAGACAGTAAAAACAACAATTTCATTTGCCCATATAAACTGTTCTACCTACTTTCCTGTTAAACATTTGACGTTCGAGGTGATGCGCAGTACACCGGGTCATCTAGTATAAATATAAAATCATTTACCTACTCAGGTCAGCAGTCGCCCATTGAGTTAGGGGAAGTCTGAAAATTACGCCGGTGACCAAGAAATTGTGTGGAAATAGTTTGTCATAGCATGGACATGTGATGCGGAGGAATGAGGATCATGTGATCATGAAAGTTTTGAGTAAGAATGTGGATGGCCACACGAGTAGAGGGAGACCGAGAAAACGATGCATTGATTGTGTGAAAGATAATATGGCTAAAAAAGAAGTGACTACCGAGATAACGGCTGACAGAGATGTATGGAAGAAAAAGATATGCTGCGCCGACCCTAATTAAATTGGGACAAGGGTATGGGGATGATGATGATGAGTTCAGCTTTCGACCTTGTGATTAATAAAAAAAATACTCTTTGCGACCGTATTTCGGTCACGGCGGCCTATCTCCACGGAGATTAGCCAAGTACGCAGGAGATATTGTAGTGCACAAGTGTATGTGCAAACACAATTGCACTCCCTCTTGCTTAACTCTCATATTCCGATGGGACGGAAATCCGACACGACCAGAGAGAGATCAGGCGCAGGACACGGGGGTGTCACACCACCAACTTCCTGACTCCGGGCTGCTACTGAGAATTTCCAACCAGAAAAATTAAATAACACTTTGCCCAACCTAGAAATCGAACCAAGGACCTCACGCTCAGCAGCCGCGCTTGCGACCAGTAGACCAATGAGGCAGTCATTGCTTGTGATTAATAGACAGCCAGCAAAGCCAGAAAACCAGTTGGAAACACATACTACAACAGATTCAGGAAGTATTTATACTGGTTATAAGTAAATACTAATAAATGTTAAATGTAATAATTAATCGTGAGTCATTATTATCATACTTGTTTCAATGTGACGGTGAATGACGTCATTGCACACGTCAAATGAATATGAATTTGAATATTTATTGCGGAGATTTACTCTAATAATTAGAAGAAATATAGTTAAAGATCTTTAGGTTTGACAGACGTAAGGTTTTATTATTTTCTTTTCACGAGAATTTTTAGAGTCCGTTTTTTTTTGCTAATAGAACTGTCAGTTTTGAAGACCAATATCACAATCTACAAAATGCTAACATTTTTGTAGGGTTAACATAAACATTTCTTCAACATGGTTATCATTAAATCATTCTTTAGTGGAGTTATAAAGGGAACTAGGTTTTATTTTCAATAAATAATTATACGAAGCTTAATTTGGTACTCAATAACAGCAAGAAGCGAGATGTTCTGATGTGACTCCTTATTTCAAAGCATACTTACTTGAAATGGTAGTTAAACTACCTTAAATAATATTTTATTGTGTTCTTCACAAATTTTCATTTATTTAAATAAATAAATTAGATATTTCTGTTAATTAATTAATTTCATATTTCCAACTCATTCATTAGTTTTTTCCCATTCACATCTTTGTATGTTAACCGTACAGCCGATTTTTGAAATTCGAATTCGCAAACCTATTACTAAAAAATCGGCGTATAAATTTGACTCGGTTGCACCAACATACCTATAACCGTAACTGATGTGGTACTTTATTATTTTGACTTTTCTCTATAAACTCTGTCAAAATGATACAGTAATTATGTTGGTTATTAATGTTAAGTAGGTGCAACTGAGTCTGCGTTTGAAAGATTATTCTGTATTTGACAACCTTAATCAGGCTGTGCTGTGTATTATTTAAGTATAGATTCGACCCACAACGTCGTGCTCTAATACCAAAGACATTCAACAATATACTAGTCTAATACCTTTACCTTCAGAGACATCTGCACTGCCCCAAATAACGCCAGACATGGCAAAAATGTACATCACATAAAGTACTGTTATATCGACAGGGATAATGGATAAGGGCATGATCGAAGTAATTTATTGAGGGGACATTTATTCATACTAGCTCATTAATTAATGTCTGGCAGTTTTGAGTAATTGTATGGCCTACGCAAATGTCCTGCCGATCCAGTATCGCATTGCGACAGGTCATTGAGCTCCCTAAATTATGGTTCGAGCTTTACGATGACTGGTGTTTGTGTGCACCTTAATTAAGTCTAGTCAACTTAAAATTGCTATGGTTCTTTCTACAGAAGGCCTTTCCAGATGCCCTACATGATTACGCACACTTAACTATAAATGTCTGGTCATGTCTGGTCATGTCTGGACTTTAAAAGAGACAGGGAGCTTTGAGTTTGTTTCAGTTTCTCTTCTCCGAGGTAGTCAGATAGGAAATACCTTGGAAATGCCTTCTTTATAACAAAATGACAAAACAAAAGAGTCTGTAAAGTCTATTTACAGAATAATAATTTGAATTTGTATTATCCTAGAAAGGAGACACAGAATTACTCAACGTGGAAATGTTTCTCTGCTATGGATTTGATAGTAAATGGTTTTATGTAAATTGTACATATTGTTGTTGACACGACCGGAGAGAGATCATGCGCAGGACCGACAGCTTGACGTACTCTCCGAAGCACGGGGTTATCACACCACTGTCTTCCTAACTCCGGGCTGCTACTAAGAATTTCCTAACAGAAAAAACCCAATAACGATTTGCCTGACCTGGGAATCCAACGCTAATCTCCATGGAGATAGGCCGCCGTGACCGAAATACGGTCTGGAGAAGTATTTTTTTGTTAGTGGAGTTTCTTGCTCGTTTTTCTTCATAGGGATCTATACTTCAGAACGTGGAAACTTACGTCAAAAGTGCCTGTAAATGGTTTATATGAAATAAATGATTTTGATTTGATATGATTTGTTTTTTAAATATAATAAAAATGTATATCTATACTGGCTGGTCCTTAGCTCTACTACTAGCATTGTCAGACCCCTGTTTTTTTAAATGTCGGTACTTAAATGGTAAAAAGCGGAACTGGGATGAAAAAATCGGGACGCTGAAAAAATGCACATCGATACACTAACAAATCTTCATTCCTAAATCAATTCAAATCATAATACCACGTGATCAATAAATTTCATTTTATCTTATAATGTTTTTGCTCGCTCGTCTCGTGAGTTTCTTTGTTCAGAGGCTGACCAGATAAAAGAGCGAGATTTTGGGTGTCCCGCTCAAGGTACTGGCAGGATGCATTCCGAGAGTTCTGAAAAGCGGAACGTCCCGCCAAAAGCGGGACTTTAATTTATGGTCCTTTTTCCATTTCAGAACGTTTTCTTTGACGGGTACTGGTCCTTCGAGTATGTTGTGAGCACTTCAAATTACTCGTTTTGTAATTTACGCCAAATCTCATGGTAAAGGTCAAACTGACGCAAAAATGTTGCACTTACATAACAGCTAAGAAAATCCGCCTTTCAAGGTACACAGATTTTTGTTTTAAAATTCTACACAACACACGGATACTTTTTTGTTAAATGACGTCACAAAATAATTGGCGTGCGAAGAAAAAAAATAAGACAATCACATAATAACTATTTGTGTGTTCGAACAAGATTTTTTAAATACATTTTTGGTCATGCTTTCCGGATTCTAGTTTTATACCTCTAAGTGCTCATTCTGACCCCTTTATTCTTTCAGATTTTGTAAAGTAATGTCATGGCAACACGCTCGTATTACCCGAAGGGGAAACCACAGCTGTATTGCACACCCACATTTCACCAACGCTGTTATTAAGTCCCTTGTAATAGGTGATGAGCCTAAAAATAGGTGCTAATCAGAAAAAAAAAATACTTATCTCATGACTTCTATGATAACTAAAATAAATGGGGTCAATGATGGCAATATGATGGTTTTTAGTCGGTAGGAGTTCGGCACAATGTCCATGATGGGTTTTCCACACTCAAAAAAAGGGCAACTAAGCACCACGTGCGGCGCCGTCTCGCCCTGTTTCATGCAGGCTCTGTATAAAGGTCTGCCAGTAACTCCTGTGTCAAAGAGATGTTTACTAAAAGAGCCATGGCCCGTGAGAGCTATCGTGTCTTCGCTGTTGTTGTTTTGTGTTTATAGTTCATAAAAGAAGTATCTACTAAGATTAAATCGATGCCTTGCGGCTCAAAAGGCAACACACGTTAGGTACCTAGGTAATTGAGATTTTAAGAGTCAAAATGTAATAATTAAATATGATATATTGTAGTAATCTATTATGAAGTTTTAACTTCTTATGAAACATATATTAAAGGTGGAAATCACAGTATTATAACGTGACATGACGTGATGAAACTTGTCGTGTCTTGGCTCAAATTAAATTGTACTTTTTTTTACCGACTTCCAAAAAGGAGGAGGTTATCAATTCGCTTGTATTTTTTTATGTTTGTTACCTGAGAACTCCGCATTTATCAACCGATTAGGGATTTTTTTTTATTTGAAAGGATATACCTTCAGATTGGTCCCATTGATATTTTATGAAAATTGGTTTGGTAGTTATTTAAGACCAGAATCACACTGAAAATATCATCTGACGCGATATTGGGTATTCATGTTACTAGTGTGACTAGTCACTTCAACTCACGTTGCGTTTTATAAGTGTGTTTTGGTCCTTAAGCGTGAACTTGATCTTTTTCAAAACTGTTTATTTTTCTGAACTTGTTTTGTATAAACTTGTCCGAGATACATACGACATTTAGTTGAAGGGTATTTATACAACTTAAAATATTCATATCGAGTGAAATCGTAAAGGTGTTAATACATAAAATACAATCCAACGGAGGCTTTGTTCTAGTAAAACGGGTAGGTACTCAAATTATTTTTTTCCTTACTGTATGTGATATTTTCGATTTTTATATGAGGATTTACTTATTTAAAATTATGATTAAATGCCTAAGTATTTCACTGCAAGGCAAAAGTCTCCCTTCCAATTTTCTATTTTTAATTTATCTAATATGGATTTACGTTTGGTCACCAATTCGCCTCATGGTAAGCGACGGTATAGCCAAGGATGGAGCACGTAGATGCAGAATAAATCTATTCACTCTAAGTAGAGTGGATAGATTTGGGGAGAACGATTGTTGGGGAGTTGATGGAACTGCGCAGACCCGTATCCCGCAATGGTTGCACCGGACTACATCTTAAAACAGGACTAGGTCGCTTCACGATATGGCTTCGTGCGGTGGATGGTAACCAGCCGCGGCCGAAGCCGCCCACCAGAGGATTGCATTTTAAGAGTGCACTCCTATGGACGCGGTCAACTCAGCCTCCATACCATTTATGCCTGTTCACTGACATTTGTGGCTAATCCTTCGTCTTATCTGTCCCGCCATATCCATCTGTCTCATTGGTCTAGTGGCCGCAAGCACGGCGGCTGAGCATGAGGTTCTACGTTCCATTCCTGGGTCGGACAAGTGTTACTGGATAAAGATAAATATAAAGATAAAGATATATTTATTGCATAACTGTGTACATGTGGGTCTTATTTTAGAAAACAAACGTTTTTTGGCTCAACAGTCTACCCATGTCGGATATGCAATATATAAAGCAAACAAGTTACAAATAATACAACGTCATGCTTACATTACTTCTTACCAAAAATACTCATTAAGATTATAGAAAACATTATCAATTAACAATTTCTTTAATTTAGTTTTAAACATATTACCTTTTGGGTTTTTGTATTAGAAAATTCTCAGAAGCAGTTCGGAGTTTGGAATGTGCCTGGTAGATGGCAATAAGATCACCACCTATTATGGGACTTAATAACAGCAAGTAAAGTGTGGGTGGACTACTGTGTACCCATACCCAATGTATCTATCTGATTTTCTCTATATCTTATCCAATATTTAGTTTGAGTTAAAATAAAAAGGATAAATAAAATCTTACTTTAAAATAATTGCTAAGAATATAATTTGCAAAAGGTCATGCAAACGAGTCTGGAGTGTTTTCCCCAAAATTATAATTGAAATTATTTTAAAGAATTTTTTGGTCCTTCGGTACACGCGTTGGTTTTTTGTTGAGATGCGGATTGCAATTACGATCTATAAAAAAATTTGGTAGCAAAAAAGTTGTGGTAAAAACTCGATGCAGTTGCTTCCCCTTTGCCTTTGATCACTCGTATATCTACGTATATATATAGTCATACTCATTATACAATCCAGATAAATGTCTGATGCAAGACATGTTCACGATCCCGTATTTACTTACCTAAATTGTGACGCAAAGAGATACAACGACAAATTAGTATACTAATAGATACGTCATTCATTCAACTATTATTGGTTTCATGTAAATGATTTTTTACACATGTTATGGCCATGTAATGCTTATATTAATTATTATTTTTATGGAAAAACATTGAAAAATACGTCGTCGACAATGCGCGTCGACGACGCTCGGCGGCAGTCGACGTTCGACTACAACCGTCGACAGCAGTTGAGTGTCGTCGACGATGTGTCACTCGCATGTAAGAGCCGTTACTTATTTGAACGCTGTTTTCTTTTGTTAGTCTAACCAAATACTGCTGCTTGCCATTTAAACTCAAACACTAATTCGCAAACCAAGTGTACTATAGGTCTTAAATATGAACTTAAAACTTAGTGGCCTTCTACAAACATTGCAAAAAGTATTCAAAATTCATGTAAAGAAAAGCTGATCAATTATTTATCAAACAATTTTTTCTACTAATATAATCGTGAGAAATGTCATGCACTAATCCTCTCGCTATTAGGCAAAGACTTCTCAAAGAAGACCCTATCATTTCAACAATATATTAAACTTTAACCTTTCGAATTTTAGTCCAATTAATAATTCAATAATTTTGCATAATGCACGAAGTATTAATAAACAGATATTAAACAGATCTTGAAATACTTACACAAGGTGTATATGATGAAATACTTAATTAATAATTGGTGATTATAAAATTGATTTTATTCAAAGTCTATAAATAAATACAATAAGGACGAATCAATTAAAAAAACGATTAAAAGAGCATGTAATTAATTAAAAGAGATTATTTTTAGGAAAAATTGGACGTATCGATTAAAATACCGAATAAAAAGTGCATTTAATTAATTAAATGAGTATTCCCGAGTCGCGCAAAGTGTTATTGAATTTTTCTGTTCGAAATTCTCAGTAGCAGTCCGAGTTGAAGTAGAGTTTGAAATTGTACCCGGTGGCAATAGGCTCACCACCATATGGGAATTAATAACAGCATTGGTGAAATGTGGGTGTACAATTGTGCACGCCGCTGTCTACACCTTCGGGAAATACATGTGTTATGTTATCCATTGACTATCTCCGAAGATCCTCATTAGATCCTTATATTTTATATACAATTTTTTTTTTGTATAACATAATGGATAACATAACACCTTTATATACATACATACGGGTCGAATAAAACCTCGTTTTTTGAAGTCGGTTAAAAAGTAAATAGCAATCACGTTTTAAAACTCCGCTTCAAAGGATCAGTTTTCATTAAAAAAACATTGATGTAAAAAAACATACAAGTTACGAGTATAAATAATATAACATTTAATAACTTAAAGACATACAATTATAATTAGTTTAAATTATTATTTGCAGTAATTATGCCTATCGTAAAAACCGTTCAACATGGCAATTTAATTTATGGTGCTTATAAGTCATGGCTATAATTTACATAGAATTATGCAAAAGATTTTTATCTTTCAAATTCTGAGATTCATCTATAAGGCGATATTCACAAACGACGGTAGCATTGAAACTATAATTAAGATCGAATGTCACTTTCAAATTAATTATTTATATTGCGAAATAGTTTTGCGAATCATTAATGATTTGTGCAAACGATTTTTATCTTTCAAATTTTGAGATTTATCAATAAGGCGATGTTTACAAACAACGGTAGCATTGAAACTATAATTGATCAAATGTCACCTTCAAATTAATTATTTATATTGCCGAATAGTTTTCTGTATCATTAAGGATTTGATCATTACAAAACAACTGTTCTCAACATATACTATTGCAGTTATTTTAATATAATATATAATAATATTTAAATATTTGCGTTTTATAGATTTTTAAGTCACATAATTTATAATGACATGAAATATTATTTCAACAATGTCATGGGATAAAAAAAAAATGTTTTCCCAAGACTGAACTGTACACCTTAAATATTTAATACCATAATGAAATATGGGTTGTTTATAAAATTATTGTCTTGCGTCTCGAAGGACCAGCTTTTTGGTTTATTTATTTATACTTTATGCACATTGACGCAAAGGCGGTCTTAATGTCATACGCATTTTCTGCCTATGGCATTTGGCATTTCTCAGATCGTTCATTTCGAAGGTCTATTTGTTTCCAATATAACATTCACAATTATTTAAATCAGAATAATCAATCGTATGATGAAGTTTCCTTTAACAACCTTGAGAGTTTTATCATTTCATGTAAGTATGACTTTTGTTCTTTGTTATCTATCACCATAAAGAATTATTAAGGTTTTAGTACATAAGATTTTAAAAAGATAGGTACATTGTAATCCAAAACGTAGAAGACAAAATGTGCTTTTTTATATTAAACTAAACGTTCAAACTTTATCAAAGGTCTGTTTTATCACGATTAAATTTATTACGTTTGTACTGCACCAAGTTTTTAGCACTAGAAATAAAATTACACTACAGAAGGTTCGCCATACACTCCCGCAAACAAAATCACATTGCAACTTCTCTGCATTATTAGAAACACAAACTCTTTATTCGCCTCAAATCTTTGTCCTAGGATCCTATCTTCCAATCCGACTACTGTTGCAGCTGCTGCCACAGTCCCTTCTTCATTGACCTCAATTTCCACATTTTGAATTGATGAAGTCACATATAAAGGAATGTCAGCAATGCCAGGTAACTTAGCCTTCTGTATGTCAAATATTGAATGTATTCCAGTATACATCATCGGTGGTATTAAGTCTTGTCTTGATGACAATGTAAATCTTGGTATGTAAGTGTCTATCTCTGGCAAGCCACCTTCAATTCTAAAGTCTGTCATCCAGTTCTGTGATTTTGTTGCCAGATTGTTGAGGACTGTTCTTATTGATATACCATCGTATGGTAAGATTATCATCATTGCGAATTCCTCGTTTTTCCCGTAAGTCATTTCAAGTACTTGTGCACCGATTTCATCGGAATCTCCAGCGTAGTGAGGGGCTTTATGATACATCATATTCACAGATCCAATTGTCTTTCCTTGAGAGTTGTAGAAGGACTCAGTCTTAGTTTGTGTTGGGTTAAAAGGATGTGTCCAGTTTGCTTTGAAATACAAAGCATCTATTAATACCATGCGCAAATTCTCCAAATCTTGAGGCTTTATCGCGTTCAAGATCTTTCCGTCTGTAGAATAGCATATGAATACATTTATATCATGTGCCAATTCCGTTGCGTTTTGAGTTTCAGCTGAATAAATTGACATGTCGTATAATAACGCTGACTGGCAGAATTCATCGTGCACTTTTGTAGAGCATTCTGTGAACATCGCCGACTTCCCTTTAACGATAACATCCTGGTATTGAGACCTCAACACATCGTTGGCTGCTGAATGTAAACACTGGGTTTTCCTCAGATCCTTTGGTAATCTTAATGCACTTATTAATTCGGAAAACGTTTCTCCCGATGAACCTTCGGCTAATAATGCAAATATGCTCCACACTGACAATGGTGATAACGCAATGTTTTTGGTGCCAAAGTTTTCTTGGAATGCGTACGTATTTTCTAGTAGTTGTAAAGAGAATTCATTAACAGGTGTAAAGTCGATTGGCGACGCCGACCGCGCGGCTGCGGCGCCTATGAAGGCTAAAAGCCACAGTACGTTCATCGTTCCGCGATCTTATACACTGAACACAGATGTGGTGTCCGTTCTCACGTGCGTTGAGCACAATGAATATAATTTAACTGGTTAGGTAACGTTTGTTTGTGCCTTTATGTATAGTATAACATGAGACGTTCGGTAGAGGGATGTCATGTACCAAAAGACTAGACATCGCACGCGGTGTAGAATGCGACGTAATGTTCAAGAGTAAATTGGTGGATGATGCGACCCTGAATAGATTTATGGTCAATGAACGTCGTAAAATCGTGTGAATTTGAAGTTACTGGTATCTTTTGTTAGTATAAAGTTACTTTAAATATCACGTAGGTATGAGGTAACACGTCACTAAAATAACAATATTTATTGCATGTGCTAATGTGACGGTTTCAAGGTCATTCGTAATTTTAAAATAAATGTAAAACACTACATATTACCTTATAGTAAAACATTAAGAGGAAATTTGGTCTTACTAAATGGTCCGTACATGCACAAATGCGGTGAGCAAAATCAATGCTTTTCCATAGGAGGAGAGGCCTTTGCCATGCAATCCGACAATTAGTCTGATTGCTTTTTAATCGTGTCGAGTTTTTGTATAAATAACCTACCAATTATGAGCATAATGATGAGACTGTCCAATATTTGCGTAGAGTTCGATATTTGCACTTATGATTTGTTTGTGCTTTTATTTAGTTTTGGTCCAAATATTTGTAAAGCCTTCAGATTCACCGTAATATCAATGGGTGTGCTAATGATTTGTGTATTTTATGACATCCAAAATAAAGAACATTTTAGTGCGTGGGTATATATATAGTGGTCAGTAGATCTTGGGCGATGGCGAAATAAGGAATTAAGTTCCTGGTGCTGTTGGCTCGCTCATTAGCCGACACAATAGATTTGTATTGTTATGAAGTAAGAATTTGTACGTGGGTGAGCCAAAGGGAATTTAAATTCTATTGAAAACGTAAATTGAAATGTGTCTTATCAACTAGCACTACCTTCACAGGTCAAGATATACTGGTTCTTCAATGTTTTATTTATATCGACATTGTACGTGAATAATAATTACCGATAGGTACAGGCGACGAACTAGGTCAATTATATTAAGTTGACTTTTTATGCAAAATAGATTAGGTAGTTTATGTGATAACGTTGGAATGTGCTCGCGTTTCATTGAATAAGGTGTATGGTAAATATTTTTAGGATCACAACTTTAATTACGCAGTTAATGAGGTTTATTTAGTTGGTTATGAAATTCCGCGGTAGTTAGCGAAAAAACCAAAAAAAAAAAATATCGTTTCTTTTTGACTTGAATAAATAATAATACACAATAATTTAGATTTGTAATCTGATATATAAGTTCATTGCTTTTACAGACGTAAGCCTAGCTTTTCATCAGGCAGAATAATTATAATATTTAATTTGCTTTTGTGATATCAAGCCAGAATCTAATAAATCTCTTGTGCCCGGTAGATTGCAATTGACTCGCCACCAATACAATGACATGTTACATAATAAAATCAACTAAATTAAGACACCATTGTCCACCTCTTCGGGGAATAATAGACGGATGAGGCAGTTGAAAAGACTTAGGAGATGATATCATAAACAAAATGACTTTATTACACAAAATTGCGTCAAAGCGGATCTTATCAAATCGGTTGTTAAATTCAACAGTTTTTGTTTAAAGATTCCACACAATTTTAATATTTAACAAAGTATCGTTGATCGGTTTTTGCGACGCGAATTATAGGTACTATTATGTTGAACAATATGGGTAAATCGTGCGCTATAAAATAAGGACGGCAAAAAAATAGATGCTTTCATTGCGGTAGGTTCCGTATAGTGACAAAAATTATGTAGGCGTCTTAAATTGATATCCCTCAAATATAGATGGCTGCATCAATAGATAACCTATGATATAGATACCTATGTTTGAGTAAGAAGTAAGTTATCAATTTGCTGCGATCTGTTTCTTTTCTCAATTTTGAATAATAATAATTTGTTGGTTAATGATTTATGTTTAATAACTTTCGTGAGGCATATTCATATTAATTATTGTTCACCGGTTACTACTCACGTGAGTTTCGAAGTGGAACCGAGCCCGCGGCAATGTCACGAGTCAACCTCTTTAAAAATGCACGTGAGTAGTAACCGGTGAACAAGTATTAATACTAATAATTTATACTGATTGTGCCACTCCTGTCATAATCGTTTTTAGTGGAAGAGATGCGTATAATATGAATGCAGCAGAATCTTTACGATATTCTTCCTTAGAAAAGAATTAATTAATATAGTTATATGATATCTTAGGTTTTCGCGATCACTACACAATATAAAAAAAAAAACTTTCTCGTATCTCCAGTTAATTAATCGCGTCTATTATTGGTTTTTGGTTTTCTGACGTTTCTCCTCCTGCGACCACGAACGCTGCAGAGTGTTCAAAACGTCAGGAAAATCAAAAACCAATAATACACTCGATTAATCTGGTTAAAAGTTGTTTTATTATAGTTATATGATTGTTTCTTATTAATAATAAACAAAATAAAAGACTTGCACAGAACCCTATTTAAACATAATGTTCCGTTAAACGACAAAAAAATATTTGTTAATGACTATCGTTTAGTGAACCAATACAATGGACTTTGTAATGTCTTTGATATGATTATTACTATTTTATGTCTTGCAAATTCAAGAAAAACAGGTGAAAATAAAGGAAATTGCAGTAAAAACCCTTCAACGTGATTGTATCCGTGTATTGATAAAAATACTCTTTAAAATTTGTATAAAACGCAAGGTCTTCTACGTATAGTTTGAAGTAAAACCCATTATCGGAGCTTAAACCAAAAAATAATTAATAAAATAACATACTATCAGGCCTGTATTCTCCAAAGGGGTACGCAGAGGTGTATACAGTTGTACACCCACATTTCACCGATGCTGTTATTAAGTCCCATGCAATAGGTGGTGGGCCTATTGCCATCAACCGGGCACAATTCCAAACTCCAGGCCGCCTCTGAGAAGGTTTCTAGCAGAAAATCTCAATAACACTTTGCCCGACTTGGGAATCGAACGCAATGTTCAGTAGTCGCGCTTGGGACCAATAGACCAACAAGGCAGTTAAAAATAAATGGGCACAAAATTAGGCTTTTACTTCCTTATTTTCCATCATGTCATATTCCTTTAGAATAAGAAGAAGTTTGTGAGGATGAATTTTTACTCATTCACGCAATAACTACTGAACGGATTTAGATGAAATTTGGTAAACAGATAGTTTATAACCTGGATTAATAAACATAGGATACTTTTTATTCCAGCTGGACCCCATTCTGAAGCCCACACAGACGAAGTCGCGTTCAGAAGTTACATCATTATATTTACCTGATTTATTGTTCATTAGACATAATATCAGGCCATTTAAGATACCATACCTAATCAAATCGGCTTCAAATTTTGGTCCTTGTAATTGGTAGTTCGAGTCCAAAAGGACCACTTCCAATAATATTTGTTATCTTTGTAATTAATATTGGGAAGTTCCGTTTACCCAAGAACTGTACTCCATGACATACAAAATAAGTATTTGATGACATTATCGCTCCCTTTCTACGTACAACCTTGATAGAACCACTTGCATTCACTATTTACGATGCTATCAAGCTATTTTTAGATTTACATACAAGAAAAATGGATTGCTAATTATAGTATTTACATTGTTCATGTTGATGTGTGTGTTTTTCGAGTTTTTTATTTTTATTCTCTTTAAATAAGAGGTTTATAAAAAGAATGCAGTTAATTCAATTATTATTATGAATTATTGTTTAACGGTTATTAATCACGCGCATTCTCCGGGATTGCTCGACTAGTTTCGAACTCGAACCGAGCCCTTATTCATAAGCTGAGCCCGCGGCGATGTCTCGAGTCAAACTATTATTATTCTTATTACATACGTTTCTTATTACATATTATTTTGATATACGAAAATTATTATCATTCTTATATTTAAATCAATTGTTGGTATCAATCAGTTTAGGCCACTGCGGTCCATATCTGGATACGAGCCTCTAATAAGTTGATGCATCCAATCATCCTTGATACTTTTTCAGATCATCAGTCCATTTGAATTAATCTAAAAATGCATGTTGCAAAATTCTTTTCACAACTAAAAAAAGATAAAAGTCCCACTGAAAACCTTAAGAAACACAATAATATTTTGTATTGATTGACTGATAATCTGTCATTTGATAACATGCGCAATATTGATTATAATAGTATTCAAATCAACGTGTTAATTAATAATACATCAATATTTGATGCAACATTTGGGAGAATGACGAATATTTAGACATTTTAAGTATTGGTCAATGCTTCTCCTTTTCTCATGGTATCAAGTGACAGATTATTAACCCTTTTTGTTTAATAACTTTCGTGAGACATATTCATATTCATTATTGTTCAACGGTTATTACTCACGTGCATTCTTCGGGATTGCCCGACTAGTTGCGAACTCGCTCATGACTAAAGGGCTCCGGCCCTTTAGTCATGAGCTGAGCCCGCGACAATGTCGCGACTAAAACAGTTTGACTCGCAACTAACCGTTGAACAATAATTATTAAGATTATTAGCCAGTCAATATAAAATATAATGGTGAGGTTTCTAATGATTTTCAATGAGACTTCTCCGTATGTATTGTTGGTATTGAACAGATAGTAGGGGTCCAACCATTTATAAAATCAATATCGCGATTGATCCGTTTGTCAATTTTAGTATTGTAAACGAATTGAGTTCATTTCTTGTACATTGACATTGAATTTACCGAACTACCAAGCAAATCTTTTACAATAATTACTAAAGGTTCTACTAAAGGGTTCTACTGCTATTGAATATTTCAATATTTATCTTCTGAACGTGTGAGAACAAATTTTTTATTGTTTATTGGTAAGTAAAAAGGCTTTATTCTGACTTATAGCAAAATAAAATATATTTTGATTTGTTCTTTGTCGGTCATGTATAACCTGCAAGAGCCCAGAATAAATATTTTCTTTCTTTCTTTCTTTCTTTCTAAATAAAGCATGAATAGGAAATTGTAAGTATGCAAGGTAGACACCTTGGGTGGAAGATGAACTATACAAGATGAAAATGATAAAAAAAAGGCTAAAGTTACAATATTAAATGGAAAAAGAATACGGTCGCGAACAGGATTCGAACCTGCGCCTCCCGGATAAAAAGGCTATCCGACCTCTATCATAAAAAGGCTATCCTGCCATGTGTGATTCTTTTTTGATTTCACACCTTTTTGTGTTTCGTAGCCACTATATTACTATTCTTTTTAGCGTATGTTACACGGGGCAATGTAAGGATTCTAACGATACTCCATACATCTAAATCGGTTCAGGCGTTTAGAAGTTATGGTGGAATAAAGAATCTAACAAACACACACATACGTACATACATGAACCCTAAAACATAACACTTACTTTTGGGCAGTCATGTAAAAAGTTACCTTATGTTGTTTGGATTTGGGTCAGTCAAATTTGTTGCAAGTCTGATTTGAAGAAGCGAACTAGAGAAAATAGGGAAGTTTTTTTTTCAAATCCTTGTCCCCCATTATACCTTCCATTAAAGATTTCAGTATTATAGTACATTGTTACTTCACTGGTTTTTGTCAATGTCGCCACGCAAGGTTTCTTCCTGTTTCATAATTTTCCTCACACGTCTTTCCTGTGATAATGATAAATATTTTATCAAAGCCAACAAAGTGATTCATCATTATCCTCATCACCTGCATAAAGATTACAATTTATGGTAAACAAACATTACAGCGCGGTTGGCCCAGTGGTCGAGAGACCGACTGCTGCGCTGCGTGTCGCAGGTTCGATTCCTGCACGGAGCAAATATTTGTACGATCTATAGATAATTGCTCCGGGTCTGGGTGTGTGTGTGCTTGTGAGATTATATGTCTGTAAACGCACCCACTATACAGGAAGAAATTCCTAGTGTGGGGCAACGTTTTTTTTTAAGAAAAAAAAACAAAAAAAAAACACCATATTTGATTAGCTTACCAGTATTATCAAAGTTCATGTTGTTACGACCTTATTTCGGTCACGGCGGCCTATCTCCACGGAGATTAGCCAAGTACGCAGAAGATATTATAATGCACAAGTGTATACGCAAATATAGGTGCACTCCCACTTCCTTCACTTTTATATTCCGATGGGACGGCAATCCGACACGACCGGAGACAAATCAGGCGCAGGACCGACGGCTTTACGTGCTCTCCGAAGCACGGCGGTGTCACACCACCAATTTCCTGACTCCGGGCTGCTACTGAGAATTTCCCAACAGAAAAATCCAATAACACTAGCTAGACCAACAAGGCATATATTATAATTACTTACTTAGTACTCACCAACAAATAGAAAATATTATAATAATTAATATTATAATTTATTATAATGTGTAGTGATCGCGCAAACCTAAGATATTACTAAATATAAAATAATACACAGTTCGGCTCTTCTCGCCAATGCTCAGTCCTCATCGAGCGGTTAGGCTTATGTTAGGGCATGCCAACCATACGAATGTACCATGTTCGCACTATTCACAATTGTCTGAAGTATTTTCCTCTCAGTGAGTTACAAATGAAGTGTTTTATAATTGATAAAACCGTCATTAAAATAATCAAGATCTTTTAATGCTCAATGTTTGTTTTCCGTCATTATCGTTATGAATGATTTCCGGCCGGAAGGTCTTAGGTTCATAGCGACTAAGGTACCTACTTATAATTACTGTGATATCATCAATGAAGGGTACTCAGTGATTTATATATATATAATTTCCTTGTGTGCATATCATACTAAATAAATAAATATACCTTAAGATTTTTTGTGGGTATTTAACGTGTTAAAATGCTCAATTAACAATCCCGAATTAACTCGTTTAACTAAATATGATATTGTGACGACTTTGCACGCTTAATCGATCAGCCATTATGAACCATACAATTAATCGATTCCCTTGTAACTCTTCTTCCGTGTTTTTTAAGCTACACCTGGAGTTAAGCGATGATAGGCACCACCAACTGCCTAACTCCGGACGACTACTGAATATTTCCTAACAGAAAAACCCAATAACACTGTGTCCGACCTGGGAATCGAATCCACCCCCCTTGCGGCTACTACACCAACCAGATAGTCCCATGAATTATTGCACTTATAAAATGCTTTTTTTTAAACTTTGCCCTACACTAAGAGTTTCTTCCTGTATCGTGGGTGCCTTTACAGACATATAATCTCACATACACACATACCTAGACCCAAGAATCGAACCTGCGACACGCGACGCAGCAGCCGGTCTCTCGACCACTGCGCCAACCTCGCCAAAACAATTTTGGAATCTATGTCGCGTTATGTTCATCCTCTGCGCTATACAATATGAGTAAAATAATATTATATATGTTTCACTTTTAATGTTGTAAGAAATGATTTGAAACCGGTACTAGCTTGTAAGGTTCGGTTCCTTTCTTGAAAAACCAAATGACACATTGAAAAAAAAAACCCACTTTCTGTACTCAAAGTCGAGAATTCCCGCATCCGTTTTTGAAGGCAAATTACGCGTTTGTGCCAGTTTCTGCCGTTTCTTTTAATATAATATTTTGGTCCTAGTATCCACGTAAAAGAACCATTCTGAGTTTAAAATCTACATTACTACCAAGTCTTTTAAATTTTATTTGATAATAAAAATATTTGTTTGTGCTGGTAATAATATATCTAACCATTTATTTTGAACATGCACAGATATTTAACACTGACAGAAACGGTAGATAGAAAAAAAAAACACATTTTAAGAAACAAAGGAAAGGAAAGGAAGGCCAGAAATTGTCCTAAACTCAGCATAAGCTACAACAGTACCTTGTTACTAGAATAACAAAAAGCAATTTTTTTTCGAGATTTCTCGTCTTAAAACTCTCTTAATGATGAGATAACGCTGCGGCTTGGCTGCACAATTATCCAGTTCAGCAATTCCGAAACATGCACGTGACCAAAACTGTTTCGTATCCCTGTGAATCATCGACAATTTTTATTCAACACTAGTTGACCCGACATACGTCGTTCTGTCTAAAGCTATTGGCTAGGAACAGTTAGAAAGTAATAAAGAAAAATGTGGGTATTCGTGCAATTTTAAATTTTTTCTTATGATTCCGTATCTCAAAGGGCAAGAACGGAACCCTTAAATGATCACTTTGTTGTCTGTCTGTCTGTCCGTCTGTCAGTCAAGACCCTTTATTAGTTGAAATTAAAACCTTAAACTCAAGTTTACAGTCCCAAGAAGCTGTCAAAAAATCAAACTAAAAAAAGAAACGGCCGTTTATGCCGCAAAAAACGTATATTTCAACACTCTCAAGGGAATCAAAATTTATAGAATACTTAGACCTTCCTCGGACCTCGGACCTCAAGAAATATTAAAAAAAAAAAACAAAGAATACCTACGCCGCTTAGCAACACATGTACCTATTCATTAGTTTTTATTTATATAGATTATTTGTCTATATGACATTCAACCTACGCATTTTTGGCCATATTAGCAACTTGCAAATTTATTCAGCTAAATTATTTCGTTCATATTGTTACAAATTGTATCTTTATTTGCTGACTACATTGACACAATGCATAACTGGATTCAGGTTACTTAATATTGTCTCAGCTTCTTCAACATTCAAGGTGTTTAAATATTTGAATAGTCATAAGACTCATAACTATTGGCGAGACGGTTATATTCTAATGAAAAATCGTGACACCTTGGACAAAAGAAAAATATCAAAGAGCAAGGACCAAATACACTCAAGATCTTCTTATCGTGTGGTTGATGAACAACCTAGTGTCAGACTTTAAACCACCCATAGGTCTCTTACGTGGCTTTACACACCATCGAGAAAATATCTCAGGTGTGCTGGTTTCTTCACGATGTTTATTTCTCCAGATTATCTTAGGGTTATCTGACACTAAAAGTGGACATTTTGATCAAACTTACACCTGATTCCCATTGATGTAGGCAGAAATTTTCACCTTAAATTTTACATATTATACTAAAATTTCCACCATAATCATGGTCTATTGTAGCCCGGTGCGGTATGCCCGTTGGACTGACAAGCCTGTGGTCGCAAGTTCGAATCCAAGGCACGCACCACTGTTTTTTCATGTGCGTATTATAAACTAATTATCACTTGCTTAAAACTTAAAATACCACGACTGTAAAAAGACCGTTACTCAGTGGCTATCAACCAAGAGCTACGTGGAAGTGGAAGGCTTGCTTCATGCCGTCCAATAATCAAAGAACGCGGGGACGATTAGTTGGGGAAGTTGTAAAGTAGCTTCAGATCCTAAAACAGTAGTGGTGCAGACTCTACCACAACAGATATACACATACACAAACATACACATATACACACACACTCACATATACACGTGCACTTCCACACATACCTCACACACATACCTATACACTCACTGAGCGTTGATTTTCTATTATTTTTGTTCCTATGTTTCAAAATTATCTTAAGTTACTGACTAGTTTTATATCATTGCATGCCTAACTTTTGTGTTTACATTATGATTATTTCAATCATTTATTATGTAGTGTAAATGGGAAGAGCGGAACATCCTATCACAAGCAAATCCTTGCTTAAAAGGATGGTCCAAATTAATTATGTAAAAACAAAAAAGTGATGAAATAAACATTTTAATTTTTTTTTATTTTTTTTTTTAAAACATGGCTGACATTTAATTACATGGCTTTTTATCATGTATATAAAAATATCATTATAAATGTATAATATGTTTAGTAATATTATTACATTTACAGCACGTTTAATTTATAAAATAAATTGTTATTCAAGGTCTCAATTATATAGCCGATACGCAAACTCGATGACCAAGTAATACCGCCATGCTGCAATATTTTGCCGCGTATGTGGCAACTGTTTTAACCACAGTAGGTTTAACAAAAGTGTCACTGTGGTAACATTAATGACGTCATTGTCTTTCAAAATGTTTTGAGAGGTGTGCTTTTGCAAATAAATGTGGGGAGAGAGACAAGTTTCTTAACAAATGTATAATAATATCTACGACATTAATTACGTCAGTGTCTTCTATATATGTTCTTACAATACCAATCACCGATAGTGAAGAAATAACACGACTTAGTTTTTCGGAATAATGATGACGACATCCACGGAAAAACGAAACAACTACTAATTAGTATTATCAAATTATTATGTACGATTAGTAGAATCCGATCTATATTTATATAAAAAAAAAAACCGGTCAAGAGCGAGTCAAACTCGTGCGCCAACGGTTCCGTACCCATTATACTGTTTGTGCGTGTGCCACCACCGATTTTCTCAGGAACGGGTGGACCTAGCAAGTTTAAATTAGGTCGTACAGCACAAGTAAAGTGAAAATCCTCTAAAAAAATAAGGTTGAAAATTAAGGTAAATTTTGGTACTTACAAGTTTTCGCGAAAATCTAAATTTGCCCATATCTTTTTAACGTGTTCACTCAGGACCTTGATTTTTATACACCTAATAGGGACTATAGACCTCAGTATCTGATATAATTTCAACTTGCTAAATCCACCTGTTCCTGAGAAAATCGGTGGTGACACACGGACAGATAGATAGACGGACAAGAAAGTGATCTTATAAGGGTTCCTTTTGTCCCTTTTGCGGTACGGAACCCTAATGAAATGCCCAAGTAAGGTCAATGTTCAATGCCATTACATTTAATGACTACAGGTAATCCTTGAAGCAGTGATAGATTAGTGGTATGACCGTTGAACTGACAACTCAAAGGGCGTAAGTTCGATTCTAAGGTACGCACCACTGACTTTTCGAAGTCATGTGTGTATTATAAATACATTATCACATGCTTAAAACAGTGAAGGAAAACATCGTTAGGAAACCAGCACACCTGAGAGATGTTCTCGATGGTGTGTAAAGCCATGTCAGAGACCTACGGGTGGTTTAAACTCTGACACTAGGTTGTTCATCAACCACACAATAAGATGAAGAAGATCGTTAAAAAACAAACACCTAATAGAAAATCAGGTTATGGAATCATCTCCCATCGCGGTTCTCCCAAGAAGCATGCGGGATTGTCAACGCACGAGTGATACCTCTTATTTTTTGTGTGGGTGTGACAAATGTCACTCGGCTTGTCACGAAAAAAAAACACGCTTGAGGCTGTGTAATATAAAACAAGACGAAATTATTTAAAAAATTAAAAAGGATGACTGCCATTTTTTTATCTGACTGACAAATGTCACCCGGCTAGTCACGAAAAAAAACACGCCTGAGTCTGTGTAATATAAAACAAGATGAAATTAATTAGAAAATTAAAAAGTTCGCCTTCATTTTTTTACCTGACTGACAAATTGACACGGTTTGTCACGAAAAAAGAAAAACACGCCTGAGTCTGTGTAATATAAAACAAGATGAAATTAATTAAAAAATTGAAAAGCAATCCCGCAATTTTTTTAATCT
The DNA here is from genome assembly GCA_935421205.1 of Xylocampa areola. Taxonomy (NCBI): domain Eukaryota; kingdom Metazoa; phylum Arthropoda; class Insecta; order Lepidoptera; family Noctuidae; genus Xylocampa; species Xylocampa areola. The sequence goes on from OW285223.1 coordinate 10,605,466, forward strand.
GACTATCTTATGTTAGCTGGTACAATGTCAGGATTCTAACGATACCCCATATATCGGAATCGGTTCAGCCATTTAGAAGTTACGGTGGAATAGAGAAATTTACAAACATAATACACATTTTTTGAGCAGTCGTGTAAAAAGTTTTCTATTGCGTCTGTCTACTATGCAACTAAAACTAAAATCAATTAGGTGATCATTTAGTAGGTGTATTTTTAGGCTCCTATGTACACTTAACCCAGTTCTGGGTTCAATTTCCGGGTCGGGCAAAGTTATTGGGTTTTTACTGTTAGGAAATTCTCAGTAGCAGCCTGGAGTTTGGAATTGTGCTTAAGAATAAGCCCTCCACCTGTATTAAAGTTGATTTCTGCTTAACCCTTCGAGGAATTTTGGCGTGATGCAATGTAGTACGTCTTCGTGTATAACACAGACTTTACTAGTAGTTAAAAACAGGAAATTATGTAGAAATACATAAAATATGGCATTAAATTATTTAAGTACCGTCACTAAAGTACCGAGACCAAACCGAGACCAATTTATTAGTATAAACTATACAATAACACGGTTTATGGTCGCTATAATATTTTATTTATTACCTTTTATATGGCTCGTAGCTAAGCAATAACCGCACAAATCAAACGATCGAGGTTAAGCTGCACTTCACGGTTGGTCCATGGATGGGTGACCATTATTTCATATCGAGACCCCTCCATGGCTCGGAGAGCACGTTAAAACGTCGAAGTCGGTTGTCAAATGAGGATCTCTTGAAGTCTGACCATGGGATGTTCTTCTTTCGTGTCGATGGACTGAATTATTTCCATCTATATAGTCCTTGACCAGTAGCTCGCTAGACGTACTGCATCAGAGCAGTGATAGCCTAGTGGTATGACCGTAAGACTCGTAAGTCAAAGGTCTCAAGTTCGAATCTAAGGCACGCACCACTGACTTTTAGAGTCATGATTGTATTATAAATTAATTATCACTTAAAGTTATATTTTGTGGAAAAAGAATACAGTCGAACCTGCGCCTCCCGGTAAATACACCAGGTTCGGTCACCTGTATAGGGACTGTATAGATAGCAATGACTTCACCAAAAGACGTATTCAAATGTGGACGAAGAATTATCCCGTATTCCTATTCCACAAAAAATTATAACTTTAGAGTTCGCTATGCATGCGTTAATGCTTTTAGAAGATTTATAATGTCCTAATCTATACCAAACCCTAATAAAGCAGAATGTTTTTTTTTGTTTCTTTGTTTATACTCGCTTATCTCTGGAAGTACCACACAGATTTGAAAAAAACTTATTGTATATGATAGCCAGATTCATGAGGAATAGTATTGATCATTTAACATCACGCTATGACCCTTAGGAGCCGAGCAAAAAGAAAAACAGTAGGTGAAACTGCGGGGCACAGCTGGTGATTAAATAATGGCGTAGGTGCCGTATATATCTTCCGATCGTACCTTTTTGGATTAATTGCATTATTCGTTATAAATAGGATTATTGCAAAAAACGTGTATCGTTTCCTGTTATAGTATTAATTAAAAGATATTAGTAAAGTGTGGGTGACATAATAGTGCCTTTTATGTTACAAGTTATATATTGGGTTGTTAAGTATTTTAAAGATATATTGGTTTGGAGTTTTTTTCTGTGAAATGATTTATTTTAGTATAAAACTATATACGGTAGGATGGAAAAGCTGTACCTATACCATAATGATATTTTTATGGCATTAAAAACCTCCCAACAACTTTTTTTTGTTTGAAACTTCTGCTACTTGCTGTGATATCAGATGTAAGCTATGAATTTGTAACTATTAACAGGTGGGGATCTGGTGACCTGTATCACAGGCACCAGCGATCCACAATCAAAAATCATTAGCTATTAGTTGTGTGTAAAATATTGACTGTTTTTTTATTGGCTTGTGGTGAGATATAATTTTTTTTTATTTATTATTATTATAATTATGGCATAATGTTTTGTTTGGGCCCGTATCTCAGATTTGCTACACATATAAGCGGGCCGGCATTGCCCGTTCGGCAGTATTTGTTGAACAAAAAAACCGACCCGAAGCAATTATTGCACTTGTACGGTTTCAATCGACTTGTGCCGATCGGTAGTTCATTCGGGTCGACACATTATTCGATTCGGCTGTCCCACGTTCTTAGAACTACTGAACTAAAACTATTATCGCTAAAAACCGACCGGCTTAGGTGGGCAGCTGCCGAGTGATTATGTGCGGCAGCCGGGCGGTTTGTGATTCCTGATCATTCATACATAGCATCATAGCATCACGCCTGTATTCTCCGAAGGGGTAGGCAGAGATGAGGGGTACACAGTTGTAAACCCACATTTCACCAATGCTGTTATTAAGTCCCATGTAATAGGTGGTGAGCCTTTTGCTATTAACCAGGCACAATTCCGAACCCCGCTGCTACTGAGAATTCCCTTTTTTTTTATGGAATAGGGGTCAACCGAGCAGATGCCTCGCCTGATGGTAAGCGATTACCGCCACCCATGGACATCCGCAACCCCAAAGGAGTCGCAAGTGCGTTGCCGGCCTTTTAAAGGTTTTGGGCCTCCGGTACCCTCACACACTCGGCGAAACACAACGCAAACGTTGTTTCACGCCGGTTTTCTGTGAGGCCGTGGTATCAATCCGGTCGAGCCGGCCCATTCGTGCCGAAGCATGGCTCTCCCACGGTGAACAGTAAAACTCAATAACGCTTTGCCCGACCCGGGAATCGAACCCGAGACCTGCTCAGCAGTCGTGTTTGGTACCACTAGACCAACGAGGCAGAGAGTCCCGAACATTCATCTACGTACCTATATTGGATTTTACCGCCCGGCCGGCACGCTTAAGTCTGTAACAATGCTTAGGCATAAGAATCAATTTATTTAGAAAAAAGGCAAAAGAAGGGAATATCGTTTTCAAAATTTTTATATTATCCTTGACACAATTTAAAATATACTTAGCATATTGAAAAATGACTCATTGTTTAACATTTGTGTTGATTTGCAAACTCATTCGTAACTATTGTTGCTAGACAATATAATAAGGCTGGCTACATACGGAGTGATTCTATAGTTATTTTGATGACGTTTTACGCACATTGGTTTAAACTTTTCTAAAAAAAAAAAAACACGATATGTTGTTTGTATTGTTTTGCTCTTGTTGAGTTAATGAGTAATTAATATATAATTTCATAGTAAAGCTACCGAGGTGGTCAATGTTTGTCTCTGTAAAAAGTGGCCTTTACTATGCAGCGTGATAGTTTTTAAGTATGTATTATAACATACTTGTATAAATAATCTAATTGTTGTGCAGTCTCACGATTGCCAAATTTTAAAACTAGTTTCTCCACTGAATAATTTCCTAACAATCTGAGCATGATGGAGCTATCACGATATTTAAATGGCACTCATCAAAGCACAATTGCATAACATTACATATTCATCAATCAGCAGCGTGGTTTAGCAAGTCCCTTTATAATATCAAACTCACAAATCACATATTTGCTAACTTTCCTAACCTTAGCACTTGATTTATTACTCAAGCGACACAAAAGCAACAATTTGTATCCGTCAACTGTTGCTTTGTTTGCAATCGGCCTACCGAATTATCACGTCAGTCCTAAATACCACACTATCAAGAATGACGTTTGCCAAATAACAACAAAAAAAGATTTTCCAATTTCGATAATTATTTGCATAATATACGGGTGAGGTTTCGACGCATTCTTTGCAATGATTTTGCATAGCTATCTCTATGATGGTGTAAATATTTTAAAAGCATTATGTCAGAATATTCAATGCTGCATTCTTTGTGTATTAAGTAATTAGTAAAAATAATAATAGATACCTACGTGATGTGTTGAAGTGTTTATGCAGACACTTCCGATACTTGTTTGTGCTTTAGACTGGTATAGTGGCGTAACTAAGTTCTGTATCATAATTTATCGGGGCCCTTTTTATTTGACTTCGTGCACCTAAACAAATAACGTGACTTCCACTATTCCACTATTATTACGGGACTCTTAGGCGCCATTCATTTATTACGTAAAAATATTTTTTCTCGTTTTTGACCCCCCCCCTCCCGCTATATACTTATGAACAAATACCAATAGCCCGACCCCCTCCCACCTGTTTAGTATTGTTAGTAATATATCAAAATATTGTTATAGCAACTTCTTTTTTGTTCCAACAGAGCCATCTGTTCATAACTCTGTAGGTACTTGGTTTATAGCAGTTACCGCCACGCGCTGACTCTTGAACAGCAAATACGTGTTTTATTTTAAATATATATAACGTAAGAATCTAAACGAAATATTGAATACATGTTTGGTTTGTTTTAATGTAAATTTTTCAAAGTAACTATTTTTCGAGCGCACGCAGAACACGCGATTCCGCGCTTTTTGAAAGTATAATCTTAACTTTGTGCATTTTTGTGATCTTACGTAAGAAATATCAAGACTCCCACTATCTTCCTCCCACCCCCTTGTAAGAAAAAATAAGATATGGTCGACCCCCTCACCCCCTAAATCGTCTAACGTCGGTAATAAATGAATGTCGCCTTAATAATGACGAGGGAATTAATAACATTTTACGATTTTTTGTGTACCTTCATAATACACACTTTGTTGGGATTTCTGTGGCTGGTCCCGGTGAATGCAGCTACGATCCCGAGACTTCAGTAAAGGTTAGCGAAGGATCGTATGGTTTTAACTCAGTTGTAGTCGAGCACAACGTCCATGATGGATTTCCTACACCAAAAAAAGGGGTTCCTGTGGCTCGACTAGCCTATGTTACTCAGGGATAATGTAGCATTCTAATGATGGAAGATTTTCTGAAATCGGGCTAGTAGTTTTTGAGTTTATTCGTTACATACAAAAATACAAATCTTTCCTCTTTATAATATTAGTGTAGATGTAGAGTTCGAAGTTGGACTCTGAGTTTTATTAAATAAGCGCCATCTGCGTATTAATTAAGAAACTAGATAACCTTTGCTTTTTGAAACACGAACAGCTATGTTGGTAGTACTACTAGTCGTTCATAGATGGCGCTAACATTTCATTCATTGTATGCTTCACGATATTATTTTTCCTAGATATTTATGATGAAAGTTGTTATAAAATGGTTAAAATGTAATAATTTAAACATTAATTTATCTAAGAAAGAATTACTTAATTACGGTGGTGCTTTTTTACAAAATTCTAGTTCAGTTACTTTCTTAGGACTAATTATTGAATCTAAACATAATTGGAAAGATCAAATTGAGAAGGTTTGTAACATTGGGTGCCTGTACTGGGAGAGTGTGTGTGAATTTTGTGAAAGTAGCTAGATATTGTATTTATTTGCATCCATTGTAATGGACTTCCGCAAAGTAACGCCTGAATCTATTCAATCCTTTTAAGGGGTCAATGTGTAAGTGATAAGGATTCCTATAAGCCATAATTCAAATTTTACAACAATTATAGCTCTTGCTAGTAGGTACTATGGTTATTACAAATAATTTGTTATGTCCATTTAATTCTTAGCTTAACTGAATATATTTGACTTATATATTACCCCTTTCAAAGGAAATTACCTAATAAATTAGTGTATATTGTTCTTTTATATTAATTTATTATAAGCAAATTTTTATATTATTTTATTGAATCCTACTCACGCCCGTACTATTTTCACACAAAAATTTATGACTTTAGAGTGCGCTATGCATGCGTTAATGCTTTTCGAAGATTTATCTATACTCTGAGCTATTGCTCATCACCAATGATATAGTAACTTATCGACATTAACTTAGCGCTCTACTATCAAATTATGCACAAGCACACACGTTCCTGTACGTTATCAATGTTCCATACAATAACAGGCGCGGTTAATTAAACCTACTACATGGTTACGACAGCTAGTTACGTGGGAAAACATACGGGGTAGCGTCTGGGGGAGCTTGTTGTCAAACTTTCAATAAGTAGGGACAAGCCGGCGATAGTGAGGGCTATACTGGCAGACTCGGCGAACTGCAGGGCAATAGCCTCCTTCTTCGAGACCCTTGTGGCCCCGAGACAGGAAACTGGGGGGGATTGTGAGAGGGCCAATCCCGAGAAGGCGTTGAGGAGGCAACCGCCTCGACGCCCTAACAGCCGAAACCTCGCCTATATGATTTAAGGCAGGTGAGCCTTTGGGGTCACGGGTGCTTAGAGAGGGGACTCCGTTCACCAATTAAGTAATCCCAGAGAAGATGGTGGCACAGTGGTCACGTGCTACCATGCACGGCGGGGATTAGGGGAGACCCCTTTACAGTCTACCAAGGGATGTGCCTTAATAGGCGTTGCATAGTGGAGGTGCAGGAGCTGGTCTGTTGAGAGGACTCTCCATATGCTGATGATGATCACCGGGGTGGTTTTAGTGAGGCCGGGCGCCTTGTTGAAAGTACTTTATAGATTTAAATAAATAAATAAAATGTGTTTTATTTCAGTAAATCTTTTACAAGTAAGTTGCTGGGGCTTCCCAGAAAGTAATCAAAAGATACTTGTAATGGGAAAACCTCGCTCTTCCTACGTAATCACAACAATTTAGATTTACATCACTATCAATTTAGCTAAGTTTAAACCTTGCAGTATGAGTTCCTTTCGAAAAGAAAATAATAATAATAATAAGAAAAAAAAAACAATGTGTGTGCGTGTGTGCACGCGTGTGTGTGTGTGTGTATGTGCGGGTATATGAATGAGTCACATGGACCTACTGATTTGTGTTGTGTCTGTATCTTTATAATAAAATTTATATCAAATTCAAGTCATTCTAATCAAAATGTCTTCCACTTCAGCGTAATTAAGAGTAGTGAGCCACTCATTCAGAGTTTTGATAGCTCAAACTAAAGTTTACATGCATACAGCCTGAATACGGAAAGTTGTGTAGCCTCTAGAAGTCCTTGTGGTTATAATAATATATATATGTGGTTATGCTCCTCCCGACCGTATTTCGGTAAAGGTGGCCTATCTCCGCGGCGATTAGCCAAGTACGCACGAGATATTATAGTGCACAAGTGCACTCTGTCTTCCTTCACTCTGATAGTCCGATGGGACGGCAATCCGATATGACAGGAGAGAGATCAGGTGCAGGACCGACGGCTTTACGTGCTCTCCGAAGCACGGGAGTGTCACACCACCAACTTCCTTACTCCGGGCTGCTACTGAGAAATTCCTAATAGGAAAACCCAATAACAAACCCAGTAATCGTGCTTTCGAACACTAGAAAAACGTGGCAGTTCCTTGTGGTATCCCTTAGCCTGGGGTAAGCGTGGAACAGCATTTCCATTTTCAATACCTTGGTCGAGATAGTATGTACAATAAGGTTTGGTAAGTGAGAATAAGAACCCGTGTAGTTATTAGTTTAAAACATACATGTATCGACCGCCCGCAGACCGCACATAGTCGTTAATTAAACCATAACATCGTTGCAAGCATTTATAATATGGATATTGCGTCAATATTGTAGCAATAAGACGCTCCTCTCCCCTATGCTCTAATACTTGGCTTCTGTGCCTTTTGTAACTATATTGGTGTCAGCGTCCAGTCTAATTAGATAGGGTCGAATATCATATACTAGCTTCTGCCCGCGACTTCGTCGAAGTCAAAGTCAAAGTCAAAGCATTTATTTCAGTTAGACCGTTTACAGGCACTTTTGAATTGTCAAAAAAAATAAACTAGTTGCCACGTTCCAAAGTGTAGATTCCTGTGGAGAAGAACGGGCAAGAAACTCCACGGTTACTCTTTTTCATCAAACAATTACAATATTTTGGTTACATTGTATTTATAATATAGAAATCATATGTGAGAACAATGTAATATGAAGTCTATAGAGTCTAGTTACAATTCAAAACTTTGCCATGATAGTTTAGAGATGACCAGCCCCAACCAACGGCGCCCGTTCACGAACATGACGCCAGCGTCAGCATCACTAAACTCAACCATATTGTAGGGAATCTAATGATCCAACACAAACGCCTCCGTCAGCGGGACATTTGAGTGAGCATGACATACTCTAGCTGCCAGACAATAATCAAATATATATATTCATGTAGAATATGTAAATGATTACATGGTACTCACATTTACAGTATAATAAAAATGAAATGCTAAATTATTAGCAAACGTATTTTTAAATATTATTAGATTTAGGACTGAACAAGACAAAAAAAATTGTCCATCAAAATTATATAACTATGTCAAAAAACAAAATAACTACATTCTAAGAGACAGTACGTCGAAGTGATGTTGTTTGTAACATTGATTTGTTAGTCAGAGTGCTTGTGGAGCAGGACCAGCAGTTAGCCAAGCATTTTTGTCATCAATGTAATCTCCTAATGTATAGTATGCTTGCTTGCATAATGAGCGTTTTATATGAGTTTTAAATTTCCTTTCATTTAGTTGTAGTATGTCAGAGGGAATTTTATTGTAACATTTTACACCGTACCCCATAAATGATGTGTGTACCTTAGACAATCTAAATCGTGGCTGTGCAATTTTGTTTTTATTTCTGGTGTTGTAATTATGTCTATCACATAATTTATCAAACTGATCTAGATTTTTTCTTGCATACATAATATTTTCATATATATATTGACAAGGGACGGTCATAATATTAATCTCCTTAAACAGATCCCTAAGAGATTCGCGACGACGTAGATTATATATGGCTCTGACAGCTCTCTTCTGTAAAATAAATATAGACTCAATGTCAGCAGCACGTCCCCATAGTAGAATACCGTAAGACATAATGCTGTGAAAGTAGCTGAAGTAAACTAGTCTTGCGGTATCTACATCTGTTAGTTGCCTTATTTTTCTAACAGCGTAAGCGGCTGAGCTTAACCGCCCTGCAAGAGATGTTATGTGAGGACCCCACTGTAGTTTATCGTCTAGCGTAATTCCCAGGAAAACGGTTTGATCTATAAATTCAATTTTATCTTTACCCAATATAATGTCACATTCGCTACTTTTTACGTTTTGCAAAGAAAATTTTATACATTTAGTTTTCTTCCCGTTCATTACTAAATTATTTGCTGTAAACCAATTTTGAACCTTAAGAATAGCTGGTGCACGTCTGTCAACTTTAAAAATTAAAGACGTGTCATCAGCAAATAACATCATTTCCGGTTGATTTTGGTACACGTCTGCGTGGACTCAGAATTGTGTCTAGCCGGGGTAAGATAAGATAAGATAAGATAATAGTTTATTTACCTTAAGTGTGGTACAGAAATAAATCTTAAAACTACTCGTAGTCCATGTTTCAAATACTTAGTCAAGAAATTAGACATGCAGATATCTGGTGATGTCTGACCTTAATGATTATAAATGGTGAATACGATTTAATGTACCATATGTGTTAATCCAGGTTATAAACTATCTGTGTGCCAATTTTCATCCAAATCCGTTCAGTAGTTATTGCGCGAAAGAGTAACAAACATCCATACATACAAACTTTCGCGTTTTTAATATTAGTAGGATTCATACAAAGCAATTAACTGCCTCGTAGATCTAGTGGTTCCAAGCGCGACTCCTGAGCAGGAGTCCTTGGGTTCGATCCCGGGTCGGGCAAAGTGTTATTGAGTTTTTCTGTTAAGAAATTCTCAGCAGCAGCCCGGAGTTTGGAACTGTGCCCGGTTGATGGCAATAGGCTCACCACCTATTATATGGGACTTAATAACAGCATTGGTGAAATGTGGATGTCCAACTGTGTAAACCTCTGCCTCTTCGGGGAATACAGGCGTGATGCTATGTTATGTCATAATAAAGACATTGTGCCTGATTCGGAAATCAAATCCAGGAATTAATGCCCAGCAGCTGCTCTTGCGACCACTACACCAACGAGGAACTAGAACCAAGTCTTATAATAACCCCTACAAACACGTCAATCAACTTAATGAAAATTTTGTTCATTATAATGTGTCTAGCGAGTATACAATCGATAATTCGATGCAATTAACCTGTCGTGTTACCCACGGCCGACAGTGTCGACATGACCAAACTAGTGTTTCAATTCACGTCAGTGTCCCAAATGGTAGACAGGAACAGTAAAACATCAGTAGATAGGACATTTCGTTTCTTTTTAAATCGGATTGAGGGAAGACGCTACACATATAAAGTTCCAAATTCTTAGATAACTTCTTTTGACGGCTTATAATTATATAAAATAAATTTATTTCCCCAAGGAATAAATGGGAATAACGAATTATTTGCGATTATCATAGTGTGATAGCCTAGTAGTATGATCGTTGGACTGACAAGACAAAGGCCGCAAGTTCGAATCCAAGACACGCACCATTGTCTTTCGAAGTCATGTGCGCATTATAAATTAAATATCACTTGCTTAAATTAACGGTGAAGGAAAACATCGTAAGGAAAGCAGTGCACCTGAGAGGTGTTCTCGATGGTGTGTAAAACCATGTCAGAGACTTACGGGTGGTTTAAACTCTGACACCAGGTTGTTCATCAATCATACGATAAGAAGATAGTGTACTATCGAGACGAGAACTGATTCTCTAAGCGCAAATATAAAAAAACAAAAAAAAAATACAGATTAACCTACCATACGCCTTAAACCACGCGTCGCAAACTCTAAATTTTTATGGAAAGAAAAATACTGTCGTGAGCAGGATTCGAAGTAGTGAGCAGAGGTTGAGATGGCTTAGCGGTGAGAGCGTCGAGGGCCTGGAGTATTTATACGGGAGGCGCAGATCCGAATGCTGACGAACGTATTTTTGTTTCCACCATAATTTATAACTTTAGAGATTGCGACGCCAGCTTTAATGCGTATGGTATGTTTAATGGTATTTGTTAAGGATATTGCATCTGTACGACATTGTATTAACTGTAAAGTTAGTCGTCTCAAATTGTAGTGGCTACCTAAAACTGTGGCTGCTAAAAACGTTCGGAGAATACAATTTGACGTGCCTATATTCGAATTTAACATCACTTGATTCGTCCAATCTTGCTAATATAGTAACGGTGAATAAAGACAGCCATGCTCTAATATGAGTTTAGTTTGTTACATTAGAATTGACGCCATTCTTTGCGAATATAATTTTTGGGGATGAGTTGCCCGCGTCCGTAGGAGAGCAACTTTAACAAGAATCTTTACACGTGGTCACTGTGTGGTGAAAAACAGGCTACACATCTCTGGTGGGAGGCTTCGGCCGCGGCTGGTTACTACCCACCGGACAATGCCATGCCGTGATGCGACCTAGTCCTGTTTCGGGATGTAGTCCGGGGCATCCTGGGAGACGGGTCTGGGCAGTTGCATCATCTCCCCAAAATCTATCCACTCAACTTAGGGTGTATCGATTTCTTCTGGATCTACGTGCTCCATCCTCGGATACACCGTCGCTCACCATCAGGCGAGTACGTGGCAAAACACAGACCCATAAAAAAAACATTAAACATTTCCAAGGACATAAACAATCTCAAAAATCTAGTTATTAATGTAAAAGCCAGCCAAGTCCGTACTGCAAAATAGATGCGATGTTACGTAAACGTTTCCGTCCCGTACAATTAATAATGCCGGCGCTATAATAACTCGCGGCTCATTAAAAGTGAAACGCAAACCCGTAGCACTGACACTTTAAAATTGTGAGCAATTATTTATATATGAATTATGGTTTGTTGTGAGAATGGTGTTGCTGTGATTCTATTTTATTGTGGGGGTATGTACTTACAATGTCTTTAATGGATTAGATCCTTTTGACCGACTAGTTCTTGAATCTAGTGGAGACAATTTGACAGCGCTGTTGGCGCAGTGGCCGAGAGACCGACTGCTGCGCTGTCGCAGGTTCGATTCCTGCACGGATCAAATATTTGTACGGTCTATGGATAATTGCTCCGGGTCTGTGTGTTTGTGTGCTTGTGAGATTATATGTCTGTAAGCGCACCCACGACACAGGAAGAAATTCCTAGTGCGGGGCAAAGTTTTATAAAAAAAAAAAAACAACATGACTATGAATTAAACTTGTTAAAATTGGATGTACTTGAAGAGCTAAATTTTAAATATAACGGCTGGTACAAATTCTATACTGATGGATCTAAAAGTACTAATGGCAATGGAGCAGCATATTTTGGTGTAAATGGAGACTTCTCGGCTATGTACAAAACATCTGTATCTGTCTCAATAATGACGTTGGAATTACTTGCAATCTCGGAAGCTTTGAATTGCATTAGTGGATTAAACGGCCAAAATTTTGTTATTCTTACTGATAGTAAAAGCGCTTTGCAGCATTTGGCTCGATGCGCCTATCAGAGGTGTATCGATAGCCTATTCTGTTATTAAGCAAATTCAAGATTTCAGTGATTTTAAAAATGTGAGATTGCAATGGATTCCGTCGCACATTAACATTAGAGGGAATGAGGAGGCCGACCGATTAGCCAAACTAGCGACTACTGTAGGTCAAGTTATTCATATTGTACCAAACTACTCAGAAACATTACATCATTTTAAAAATATATGTTATAATAGCTGGAAAGAATATTTTGATGAGACTTCTAAAACAAAAGGGATCTGGTATAAGACCATGCAGTCAGAGCCTCCTCATATACCATGGTTCTGTAATCTAAAGATAAAAAGAAGTTATGTAACAATGGCTCATAGGTTACGTTCTGGGCACGTTCCATCAAAAAGGTTTGAATATCTTATGCGCAGAGCAACTTCGCCAAATTGTGATACATGTGGTGTTTTAGATGATGTTCAACAGTTGTTGATGGAATGTGTCAAGAATCAAAACGAAAGGAATGTGATTATGGAGCAGCTGGGAGTAAACCGCCTGGATGTGGGTATTATCCAGAGTATTTTGGCTGAACCGACATCGGAGCGGGCTCTAAGGCTAACATTCTATAGTAGCACTAATTAATGTAGTTGATGGTAAATTTAAGGTCAGGCCTAATGGACTGACATGTATAAAAGTCCTTAATAAATAAAGAGAAAAAAAAAAGATCACCACCATGGTAACGCAGATGGGACTAATGTGGTTTTGTGATAGTCTAATAAATATATCTCTCGTCTTTCTAATAAATTTATCGGTGAAAACATATTGGTAAGTAGTAACTCTGCCTAAACATTATTTATTGGGAATATATTCGTGTCGATCATTTTGTATCCGTCTGAGATACCTGACATGGTATAGAATAAGTTTGTAAGAATTATGAAGTAGCTAGTCGAAAATTGGACCAAAAGACCAGAGCGATGTTTTGTCAAAAAAAAAAACTTCGTAGACCGGAGAGTGATAGTAATATTTTAGTTTTATACGATCACTACATATTATAATAAAACAACTTTTGAATATATCAGTGACATAAAATAATAAGCGTTCGAAACGTCAGGAAAAACAAAAAACCAATAATACACGCGATTAATCCGGTTAAAAGTTGTTTTATTATAATGTGTAGTGATCGCGCAAACCGAAGATATTACTATAAAATAATTTTATCAATTATATGTAAGACAGAAATCATTTTAAATAAACTGTTGTTTTGCCAGTCACCTCCATGCGGCCATGAACGCTGCAGTGTTCAAAGATCAGGAAAAACAAAAACCAATAATAATCTTGTTTTATTAAAACCGGAGAGTGAATTTGGTCCTTTGAGAAAACCAGGCGAGCAACACCGCGGGAAAATATTAATGCACAATAACAAACAGTTGACACGTCAACAAAAATAATACATTTAGGACCCGTTGAAGTTCAAAGGCACCGTAAGATAATAACACCATTGTTGGAGTGAGTTTAATTCATACACCTGTGAAGTTCGCACGGGTGATGAAGTAAGCTCATACTATTGGAGCGAAGTATGAGTTGTGTGTGAGTATTGAAAGGTGACTGTATGTGTATGGAAGATAATATTTGCTAGGCTAATAGGAGGAGCTCGTGGCTAAGTAACAGATACACAGATCGATCGATCGAGGTTAAGCTGCGCTTGCCGCGGTTGGTCTGTGGATGGGTGACCATCATTTCATACCGAGACCACTCCGTGCCTCGGAGAGCACGTTAAGCCGTCGGTCCCAGTTGTTAAATTAAGATTTATGACAGCTGTTACGAGTAGTCAGAGGCCTGAAAATCTGACAACCAGTCATACCACGAGATATCGTGTTACCCAGTTACTGGGTTGTGGAGGTCAGATAGGCAGTCGCTCTATGTAAAATACTGGTATAAGCTGCATACGGTTTGCCTGGAAGCCGACCCCAATGTAATTGGGAAAAGGCTATGCATATATATATAATAGCGCATTGTCACACACAAATAAGCGAACACAGTTTAATGTGTACTCAGTAGATAAATGTATTTATTCTTTTCACATAATTATGGTACAAAGTATATAATAATATATTTTTTACATGTTAAGGCCACGTTATTCCTTTATTAATTACTATTTTACAAGAAAATATTGAAAGATAATAGGCACGAACGGGGCTAGAAGCTCGAACTTTGACAGTCCGTGTCATCGCTTTTCCAACCAAGTCTGTCAAGCCTGTTCGCTTCTATTATTATAGATCATGAGTCAGCAGGCCGTGGGTTCCGTTCCCGTACGGAACAAATTTTTTTTATGATTTACAGAGAATGTTTCCGAGTCTGTTTGTAAATGCACCCACGATACAGGGAGATTTTTTGCGTTTGGCAACGTTCTCTACTCTCAAAAAAAGGAAATATTGGATGGGAGATAATATTTCCTATACCAATTTTAATATCTGCCGAGTAACAAAGTTCACTCAGTTATTAATTTGAACGAAAGCATAAACACACAGAGAAATCCTGCAAGAAAATAAATTTTAGAAACCAATGGTAGAAGGATTCTCGGTATGATAAAGGGATTTTAAACTTCCTATAAAATAATAAGTATCTACAATAATATTGAACATTAAATGTTGTATTTCTTATGGCTAAACACCAAATGTTGTTTTTTTATGAAAAATAGATCTACGTGGCCACCAACTCGCCTGATGGTAAGCGACGGTGTGGCCGAGGATGGAGCACGTAGATACAGAAGAAATCTATTCACTCGTAGTAGAGTGGTGTGTTGCGTGTTTTGCACCACCCAGAGGCCACGTGTAGGGATTTCATTTTAAGGGTGCACTCCTACGGGCGCGGTCAATTCAGCCCCAAAAGAAACTGATTATTTTTATTTTATTTTCAGTGTAGCGTATTTACGTAATTCTTTAGAGCCATACATTGTATTTGTTTATATTACCAAGTAATAACTAGTTCTGGATTAAATTTCCATTGTAATTTTTCATATATATAATTATTTTTAGCTTGTGTAGTTCCTTTTTTGCCTATCCGTAATCAATGAGTACGTTTTTTACTGAGCCTACGTCGTGCGTTTGTTTATCTTTCGCGGGGTTCTATAAAATGTTTTTTTTTTAATTCATATAACGAGATAACAGGCTCATAGGAAACGTCAAAGCTAGATGTACGGTTACCAAATGAAGAACCGGCAAGAAACTCTATAGACACTCTTTTTATTATTATTAACACGCTTTTATTAGCTTCACCTATAACTAACTATGTAATCTGTGGAAAAAAAGCGTGAGGTGCTTGTTAAGATATTTTATAATAATTTCAATTAAATATTTACAACAATTAACATCGAGCACCCCACGCTTTTTTACGATAAAATGTTTTTTCATAATCACTCTATTTTGTTTTTACATTTATAGAAAAATATTTTCAATTTTTTATTCAACTTCGACTAGTTAAAAAAGCGTTTCTTTTAGAATAAAAAAAAATAAAAAATAAATTTCATTGATGTACAATGTAATGTCGTCAAACAAATTCCATTGAACAACATACATCAACCAAATGTTTTTTTTAAATATGGCCTCTATTAGCCGCCGTCCTGGCATTTTTTTTTTTTAATATATGTTTGTACAAAACGTAAAAAGGTTCAGTAGTTATTAGTCGCACGTGGCTCTATATTACAGGCGTAAGCATTCTATTTGAACAGTATAAAGATGCCTTAATCGCTAAGCCTATTATAATTATGTTATAAAAAACATTAAAACATGTCGGTCTATCTTCGAACACGTTTTAAAATATATGCCAACTCCTTTCTAAACAACAACAATTTTCAACTCCGCTTATACTGTCGTGGGAACCGAACAACTGACACTTTCTACTTTATCTTTTCATCCCCGTACTTACTTCACAGTGGACTTAAGCTAAAGAAAATCAATATTATTAACATTTCCCTAAACATTGTAAAGGACACAATTACAAGGATACAATTTACAAATTTCTTATAAATAAAATAAAGCAGACATTGCATATTTGCCTGAACTAGGTTGAACCTGTGCCTCAGGCTATGAAGTGCATAGTTTTATAAATTAACAATAAAAATACTTAAATTAGAGAAAATTAACAGTTATTATACAAAAATTTAAATAGTAAACATTACATTATGACAGCAGTTTATTTGCATACTACGAGTAAATTTTCTGTCTGTTCGTAGGAAATGTTTTGCAAATATTGTCCTGTAACATTTTTACAACTAAAATAATCTAACCTATAAATACTTTGTTCTCTATTTAACCTATTGTACAAAAATGGGCCTAGGAAGGTAAATAATCTCTTTATAAACGCATATGAGGTTGAATTTGACGTGCAGACTATATCATTCCGTCTCTTGTTATTAATGTCAGCATTGTAGGTTAGCATGGTGTGCTGTTTTAGTATTAAGTGCATAATGAAAAGTTGACGAACAGTCAACACGCTGCAGGATTTAATAGTAGATGAGTAGGAAGAAAAAGGGATGGAAGTTGGCTACTTTTAAAACTGCTCTCTAAGCTCGTTCAAGAGGAAGTATATTAGTTTTAGGTGCGCCGCCCCATGAAGTTATACAATATTGAATTATGGATTGACATAGAGCTAAATGAACTTGTGTGATTAATTTCGAATCTGCAATTTTCCGTAGTTTAACGTATATTAATTTACGCACTCTTTTAACCAGACTGTCGATATTTTGTCTGAAAGAGAGTGTAACCCCTATTACAACCCCAAGATATTGTATGTTGCAGGTTTTGAGGATAGTAGGGCAGTTACACGTGTTGACTGACAGATTTTCAAAATGATGTGCATATAAATGAAGGTTAGTAGTGTTAAGTTGAAACTTACGCATGGAGAAGTGAATATATTTTGTCTTATCAGCATATAATGTTAGTAAATTACTTTGAAGCCAATTACTCACAGTATTAAAACCTAGTTGAGCAATCTCGTAAAGTGCGCTGCTGGTCTTAGCTGTAAGAATTAACGTGGTTTCGTCCGCGTATGATATAATCCTGCCGTGTTTAATATTTAGATTATACAAATCGTTTATGTATACCAGGAAAAGGGTAGGGCCCAAAATACTTCCCTGTGGAATACCAAAACCAGTGTTTTTTTTTTATCATCGCTCGTGATATTATCGATTCTTACACATTGGTATCGATTGTTTAAGTATTCAACAATGAGTTTTAGAAGGATACCTCTGATGCCTATGGTCTCTGCCTTGTTTAAAAGGTCGGAAACAGACACCGTGTCAAAAGCTTTTGCTAAATCAAGAAAAAATCCTAGAGATTGGTTCCCATTTCCGAGTTCTTGTGTAACATAATCGGTCAAGCTATGTACCGCATCAATTATAGCGTCATAGGCAAAAAAACCGTTTGATAAGACTATTCAATCAATCTGCCTAGTCTTTTCTCAATTACATTGAGGTCAGCTTCCAGTGCAGTAAAATTATATCCAGTTTAATACCAGTATTCTATATGGAGCGACTGTCTATCTCATCTCCACAACCCAGTTACTGGGTTTTCAAGCCTGTGACTACCCGAATGGCTGTCATGGATCTTAATTTGACAACCGAAACCGACGGCTTAACGAGCTCTCCGAGGCACAGAGGGGTCTCGCTATGAAATTATGGTCACCCATACACAGACCGAAAGCGGCAAGCGCAGCTTAACCTCGATTGATCGATCTGTGCGGCTGTTACTTAGCCACGAGCCCCTTTATAAGACTTTATTCGTAGTGTGGAAAATCCATCATACACGCTGTGCTGGATTCTTGCCGACAAAAAATCACATGGTTCCCTTTTTACTGGGATCCGCAACTCCAGCAGGATTTGTTTGGGATTCCTGTATCACACCTGTATTCCCCGAAGGGGTAGGCAGACGTGCATACATTTGTATACCCACATGTCTCTAATGCTGTTATTAAGTCCCATGTAATAGATGGTGAGCCTATTGCCATCTACTGGGCACAATTCCAAACTATAGGCTGCTACTATTTTAGAAATTCTTAACTGAAAAACCCAATAAAACTTTCCCGACCTGAGAGTCGAATTCGAGACCTTCTGCTCAGCAGTTGCGCTTTGGACCACTAAACCAACGAGGCAGATGCCGGATGTTTGACATCGTATGAAATTAATTAGTAATTATTTAACTGTTTCAC
Source organism: Xylocampa areola (assembly GCA_935421205.1). Classification (NCBI taxonomy): domain Eukaryota; kingdom Metazoa; phylum Arthropoda; class Insecta; order Lepidoptera; family Noctuidae; genus Xylocampa; species Xylocampa areola. The sequence continues at coordinate 10,623,927 of OW285223.1, forward strand.
AATTTTCTTTGTCTGTCGTGGTGGCCGAGTGGTTACGGGCCCGCTTCCTGAGCCACAGGTTGTAGGTTCAAATCTTGCATATAGTAATGTGAGTTTTTCAATGTCATAAGTAATTTTGTAGTTAATCTAAGACATCGCAGACATATGGTGAAGGAAAATATCGTAAGGAAACCTGGACTTAATGGTCTGAAATCGCAAACCCGCAGTGAGCTATCGTGGTGATCAATGCTCGTGCCTTCTCTGTATGAGAAGAGGCCTCCCTGCAGTGGGACAGTTATAGGCTGGTTATGTTTATGTTTTAATAGCCAAGGTAAAATTTTGTTTGAAAATATGAGAATAGCATTATTCCTGTCACTATAACAAAATTGACAAACAGAAAGTGAAAGATAAAAATGGGAGTTTTGGCTTAGCTATGAAAATGACTTGTCACTCCTCTGGTGTTGCGGGTGTCCATGGGTGGCGGTAATCCGCGGACCCGTGTGTTCGTTTGTCCCCTTGAAGGACTGTACATGTACTGGAGTAGTTTTAGCGGGCGTACCCGTCTCGCCTATGATTCTCAATAAAATACCTTTATACATTTGACCTGTGTGGTTACAATGATAGTACACGATGTTGATCGTGTATGACACAATTTTATGTTTTTTTAGTTTTATTATGTGTCTGTTAATGTAATGATGAGAGCTATTGTTGCTTTAGTGCAAGTTCTTTTGTGCTTGTGTGTTACCTCACCCCCCGCAAAAAATGGCGAGCAAATTTACTGACTAAGTATCGAACTTAGTCAGAAGTAGTCTCTCGTCTGATTCACTAAGGTTTGCTCCCAATCCCATACAAAAGCACCTACTAAGATATGCTTATTTATCTTGGCCTGAACGTGGTGAAAAACTTCGGCACAGTAAGGTGATCGGTAGCTTGTTTGGTAGGAGTTATCGGTGTACTCAACCAGGTTTATAATAGGTCAGGGTTTAGACGCACTGTAACTTTTCTTGCCTAAAAATTTTAACTTTAGAGGTATATCCTTTTCGTCTATTCCAGATGATTTATGTTGGACCTGTAATGTTCGAGAAGGTTTTACGGGAGCAAAGTGAAACAGCCTGTCGTCGCAAGAGTTTATTCTGGACTAACACCCAGAACAAAAATATATTCTTTTCCTTAAGACACAATATTCACAGTTACCCACATTTGTATCTCAAGATGTACCCACATTACAGTACCTACTATCTGAGAGACAGTGTTTCTGATGGCTCAATGAGCCGATGTCAGAGCTACATATCCTACCACAGGTAGGGCAAGAAAACTTTGTGGTGGTTCACGCTGAGCAGGCGTCTTCACTATCTTGCATCACTGACTCTACACAACATGTTTGCATCAAACAGTTATTTTCCTAGCGAGCTTTTCCCAGTCGCGGTGGTCAATTTTGAAAGCGGCCATGTTATGCTTGGCGCAGGAATGTAACACCTGATTCCCCCTATTGACCGGACGGGGCCCGTACAAGGCGGGTCAGCATCAGTCGGGGTCTTTGAACGCCTTCGCTCACGGGACCTTCGAACCAAGTGTAGGGGTGTTTTTAGGGGTGGATTTAGTCAGTAAAAATCTGACAGATTCCTCCGCTTTCCTTAAAGTGAGGGACATTTATGATGATTTCTAGCACAGCAAAAAAAAAAACAGTCCTCCATCCTCTCAAGTATACTATACTACAAACTTATATTAATAATAATAATTGATTTTAAACTTTGGAAATTTGTACACATTTTAGAAATATATAAATCGGGTCTATGTCGCGATATTTTGTATAAAACGCTTTTACCGTTTTTGTTTCCCGACGTTTCGACCGAATTGCACCGGCCGTGATCACAGGCAGACTCTGAAACCACGTGAGTCAGCCTGTGACCACGGCCGGTACAATTAGGCCAATTTATATATTTCTGAAATTAATAATAATACTCCTCCAGACCGTATTTCGATCACGGCCTCCTATCTTCACGGATATTAACCAAGTGTATGCGCAAACATAGGTGCACTCACTTTTCTTTCACTCTCATAGTCCAATGGGACGGTAATCCGACACGACCGGAGAGAGATCAGGTGCAAGACCGACGGCTTTACTTGCTCTTCGAAGCGCGGGGGTGTCCCATCACCAACTTCCTAACTCCGGGCTACTACTGAGAATTTCCTTACCGAAAAAACCCAATAACGCTTTGCCCTTTGGAATCGAACCTAGAACCTAACGCTCAGCAGTCACACTTGAGCCTAATAGACCAACGAGGCAGTGAAAAGCTTATATTATCAACCTTCCAACAAGGGAAATCGTGTGGAGCTATTTAAACGTTCACGAAGTGTATTCAACCGTAGAGGTCTACAGGATACGATGAATTGTGTTCACTACATTCCCCAGCTCAATATGTAGGGCGTTTGTTAAGCCAAGCAGCCTCGAAAGATGGTATTGTATCTGATTTCGGATCCGAAGGTAATCGGGTAGAAAGTAAGTGTTGAGATGATCCCAAATTTAAGATATTTGGGTACGAGTGAATACGGAATACGTGGAGGATATTAGTCTTTCGTTGAGAGATACTTTTAATATTTGGTCATTCTTAAATCGAGAAAGATATTATTAATAACAAGAATAGGAGAAAGAGGATATTTTTAATAATAAATAAACTTTCTCATAATTCTAGCGGTTGTAAGCGGGTCTGTTGAGCGTGGTCTTGGTAAACGGCTCAAAACTAAAAACGGCATTAAACTCGCGACAATCTAAGAAGTCCGATTAAACGTTTCTCATTTTACCTTTGTATTGCCGTCTACGTAAGAAATTGAAAAATCAAATTCATAATCCTAAAAAAATACTATGTTACCCATACACTATAACAACGTGTATCATTCGTAAACCTCAAGTTTAACTTTATATTGAAAAAATGCACTCAACAAAATAATCGTCAAATCGGACTTCTTAGATTGTCGTGATTGTAAAACTAGGTACAGTCCTTCCGGGGAATACAGACGTGATGATATAAAAGCTGGTATATAGATCTTGCAATCATTTCTATTCCTGTCCTTTTTTTTGTTACTACTTCCACTGTAACAAAATTTTGACGTTTCATAAGTGCCTATATATGGTTTAGGGATAAAAACCTTTTGACTGACTAGTAGATACGGTAAAAATGAAAAAGATAAGAGCGCCATAGAAATCAGAAGACTCTCAGTAGAAGTCAATGAAGGTCAAAAAGATTCGCTTGGTCTTTTATCTTTCCTATCTTTTCAGTAAAACGATAAAAATATATCATGTACAGAGCCAAAACACAAAGGTGGCCGCAGATGCGATATAGTGAATTTTATTCGCTACATTAGTCGTGTTGCAATATATCAGTGTTGTATGCAACTCCGCCGCCGACACTAGTGAGTGAAGCGGTTAGGCCGAATTTAGACGAAGCTTTTGGTGAGTATTCGGCAAACAACTGCATTCGGCTTTGGTTGATTTTTGTCGGTTCTTTATGATATAATAGAAAAATAGTTTGAAAATTGTCGGGAAATCCCGAAAACCGTTAGTAATCGGTCAACATTAACTGATATAAATATGCCTCACGAAAGATATTATTCAAAGATTTATTAGAATTAACTAGCTGATGCCCGCGTCTTCGCCCGCGTGGAAGTTGGATATCGCGACCTAAAGAAATCATGAAATTTTTATCCCGGTCCCGCTTTCCAATTACCGCTTCATAATTGCCCCTTTTTTAAGTATTAAAATGGATGTAGTGTGTTATTCTTAAGAGATAGACATATGCCATCCCGGACTTTTCTGTAGACCTATATAAGATACACAATTTCACCGTACATCATTTTGTTATATCTCAAAGCGTTTAGGCAGCGCACGCCAGAATAGCTCGCAGATAGTAGATTTTGTCCTACTTACTTGACACTTATCGTCATATTTTGGACAATTCACACAATATCTTTATAAATTGTAGCCTATGTGTTATTTTGATGTATAAGCTATATTATTGTAAAGTTTCATTAAAATCCATTCAGTAGTTTTTACGTGAAAGAGTAACAAACATCCATCCATCCATCCATACTTACAAACTTTCGCGTTTATAATATTAGTAGGATTATGTTTAATGTTTACAATTTTATTGTAATGTATTCCGAGTTATTTCTTGCATCTTTCAATACCTGTAATTTCCATGTTCGGCCTCGGCTACATCGCAAACATTTTCAAGCCAAGATTCGAGTACATCCCTACAGGTGCTGCCTTTTGTCCGCAAACTTATCCAGGCGGTACAATCGACTGGGTAATGTGTTGCAATTTATATTGAAATTGTTTATTTTGATGATTTTAAGAGCTAAATGTTTGATATATTTTGTCCTTCATTGTTGACGGCCTCTTTGATCTAGTGGTCCCAAGAGCGACTGCTGACTATGAGGTTCTGGGTTCGGCATCATATCACACCATAGCATGATTCCTATATTCCCCGAAGGTGTAAGCAGAGGTGTACACAGTCGCACACCCACATTTCACCAATGCTGTCATTAAGTCCAATGTAATAGGTGATGAGCCTATTGCTATCTGCCGAGCAGAATTCCAAACTCCGGGCTGCTACTGAGAATACAGAAAAGACTTAATGACATTTTGCTTGACCCGGGAATCGAACCTGAGACCTCATGCTCAGCAGTTTCACTTGGGACCACTAGACCAACGAGGCAGTTTGGAATTGTGTCTAGTAGATGGCAATAGGTTCACCACCGCATGGGAAATAATAAGAGGTTGAAGAAGTGAGGGTGTAGGTACGACTGTGTACGCCTCTGCCTACCCCTTCGGGGAATACAGGCGTGACGCTATATATAAATAGTATTACCATTTTCAAACCGTACACAGTAACCGTTGCTCTTAATATTTCGCCATGTAAAATACGCGGCGAATTTGTTGCTAGCGCAGATAAGCGCGCCTCTTCCTGTATACTACCGCGCTACCGCTGCCGGCGGTAACATAGAGTAGTGTGATGGAACAGAGGCTGCAAAAAATAAAACCCGGTTTTTAGGGGTCACGTATCTATCTAAGTATGTATGTATGTTTGTGAGTTTCTGTATTCCACCATAACTTCTAAAAGCCAGAACCGTTTCAGATGTATGGGTATCGTTAGAAACCTTACATCGTTCCGGGTAACAAAGGTCAGTAAGATTAAAAAAAATAACAATATAGTGTAGACAAACCAGTGTGAAGTAAAAACTAAAAACACATATAGAAGGCGAGCCTTTTTTTTAATTAATTTAAATAGGTATATTTACTCTTTTGGCTTCTTCTTCCTCTTTTGTCTGGGGCTAAGAGCTAACAGGTAAGCTTCTGTCTTGGCTTATCGACTGCTATTTATTAACAAAAGCCGGGACCGGTGGTTTAACTAGCGTGTTGGGACTTAAGTGGAAAAAGCGGGACAGTGATGGAAAAATCGGGACGCAAAAAAAAACACACATCAATAAACTTACACATCTTTAAAGTTATTATATTAAATGGAAAAAGAATACGGTCGCGAACAGGATTCGAACCTGCGCCTAGTCTCGGTCGAGATGGCTTAGTGGTCAGAGCGCCTGGAGTATTCATCCGGGAGGCGCAGGTTCGAATCCTGTTCGCGACCGTATTCTTTTTCCATTTAATATAATAACTTTAGAGTTCGCTAAGCATGCGTTTATGCTTTTCAAAGATTTATCTTGAATTACACATCTTTATTTCTAAATCAATTCAAATCATAATACAATAAGATTGATAAATTTTACTTAATCTTATTAGTTTTTCGTTCGTTTCCCTGGGCTAGCTGGAAAAGCAGGGTTTTGGGCATCCCGTTCAGTGTGTTGGCGGCCCGCGTCCCGAGAGGACTGAAAAGCGGGACGCCTCCGTTTTTGACGGCATTACGTTTAACGTGCCTTCAGAGGACACAACTAATGCCGAATCCATAAAAAAAACAGCTCGTGAGCTCGCATGTATTTTAAAAATATATTCATAATTATTCTATTTATTATAATCTTTGTAGTCTCTGTCCTTGCCTACTCTGTCTTCATGTACAACTGTATCCGCGTGATGTATCGCGTATAAAACGCTCCACGCTGATTATAACGCTATTCGCTTTTAGAACATGTTGGGACATGTCGCTTTTACTTGATGTCTGCCTGTATAATGACATGTTGAGTCATGTTGTTTAAATAAGAATGAGATGAAACCAAGGATGAAACAGTAGATTGTGGAATATGAAGACTTTTTTTCGTGTAACTTTTTGTGTTTGACGTCGAATTTGGAAAATTGATGACGTATATTCAACCGACGTTCCTGTGGGCTTACTCTTGAAAATGATTCCGCTCGATTAACATTGGAAATATGTCAATTCGTACTTTTAAATGCGAAAATGTCTATAAAATAATTATAGATTCGGGATAATATGATGACAACATGCTTTAGAATTGAGGCAACTGTAATGTAGGTAAATTTATTTTAACATAAAAAAAAATACTGGCACTGATTGGAATTGGTATTAACTTCATAATTAATATAGGCATTACATGGCTTCAACATGTTTAAAAAATATAATTAATTGGATTGGGATTTATAAAGGTCCGCAAAGTGGTAACGCTGATTCAAGATATTTCTTTCAAAAAGCATTAACGCATGCTTAGCGAACTCTGAAGTCTTTTTCCATTTAATATTGTAACTTTTTGGTAACGCTGAGTTTAGTAGATCTGTAAATGATTGCTAGATAAATATCGCCAGGCATCTCCTTAAGAAGAATACAAAGAGGATTGAAAATGCAATAGGTTTGAACATGACAAGGTAGCTGGTAGAGTGATGACACGGAATGTCAAGAGTCGTGAGTTCAAGCCCCGTTCTTGTTTATTATAAAGTTATTAATACGCAGATTCTTCGAGGTTAGGCTGTGCTTACCACGGTCGGGTCGGTCGATGAGTGGCCATCATTTCATATTCTCGCAGACGATGTCTGCCAGAATATGAAATGATGGGTACCAGCTATTGCTATATATTCCGTGCAAAAAGAAAATATAATTACTAGAGATTTTTTTTTTTTTAGTTCACCCACCGCAAACTTGTTTTTTTAATCTGTTAATTAATTATTTTCTATTTCATACTTATATACATTTAACTTACATCCATACATGAACCTTAAAAACATAACAGTCCTTTTTTGTGACATTCGTGTAAAAGTAATAAAGCCGTGTTTCAATACTAGAAACTATACAAGGTAGACATCCAAATTGTATCCCCAGGGGTCCTGTAATGCTAGTTGTAACAAGCCGTCCGCCTCTGGCGTGTAATTCTCACAAGATTGACGTTTTCGGGTCAAATGATCTGCCCCACTAATTGTCGTTGTGATTGTTTTATTTAGGTTCAAAATACTAGAACCGACACGGATTCAGTTTCAGTTTCAGTTTATTTTATTCAATAACAATTTACATTGTGTCTGAAATCATTCGTAAAATAATAACAAAAATAATAAGTGAATAAAATAAATTACATCACGACTTCTATTTATACGTCTACTTTAAACAATTTTCAATGTGAACACAAATTAATAATACAATAAGAATACATTGGTAATTTAAGAATATTACAGATTCACGTTCGTTCGTTCTTCTCCATAGGAATCTATACTTTGGAACGTGGCAACTAACTTCTGACAATTCAAAAGTGCCTGAAAATGGTTTATTTGAAATAAATTATTTTGATTTGATTTCACAGTTATACTTAACCATAACATAACATAATAAATTCAATGTTAATTCAGGCAATGTCTATGTGTTTGTGGTACGTAACGTGTGGATTTGAGCGGCTTTTCATGTCAATCTGTTACGTATATCAAACTACTTAGAATTGGTCATTGCTTGGCTTTTCTGCAATTGGTATTCTTTGTTATTCCTTCTCCAAAATGATTGAAGAATTTCCTGCCTACGTTTTTAAAAACCCATCTAAATCTTAAACTAAATTGCAAGGCCCAACGCAAATTTAAGTATTGCCAGGTAAAAAACATGTCTACACATTTTTTCACAGAGCGACGTCGCTTGCCGAGCAAGCCGAGCGTGTGCTTGCTTATTAGAGCATTCATTCACACTCAAGCGTTAGTCTCTCAGGCTTCGGTTGTCCCTTTTAACTCATATGAATTTGAAACCGTTATTTACTTTAAAAGGTTTTGTTTGCTTTTTTGATAGCTTTTGGAGTTAAAGAGTATCTTCGTTAAAATTATTAGCATATTGTAAAAAGGAGTCGGGAAAAGTTTTATCGGGGTTTTGGTTTGTGAATGCGTAGATGCGTGGTCATCACACACGACTAGATCACACATCAAGCTACTTCTACTTGGATGTCTGGAAGAAATTGCTATTTGCGATAAGACCGCCGATTGTACTTATGTTTTATATATATATATATTTTTAAAACGTTGTCCCACACTAGGAATTTCTTCCTGTATCGTGGGTGCGTTTACAGACATATAATCTCACAAGTACATACACACCCAGACCCGGAGCAATTATCTATAGATCGTACAAATATTTGCTACGTGCAGGAATCGAACCTGCGACACGCAGCGCAGCAGTCGGTCTCTCGACCACTGCTCCAACCGCGATGTCATTTATGTTTTTTTTATTCTGTTTTTGGTGTACAATAAAGTGGATTTATGTTATGTTATGTTTATAAATAATATTTTTCCTTCTTTGGTCGCCACTAAGCGCAATGTCACGATAACTAGTAACTAGTCTAATTTACGTTTAAGCGTCTTCATTTTTTTATATGGTCCTAATTTATTAGATACATAGCATCACGCCTGTATTCCCCGAAGGGGTAGGCAAAGGTGTACACAGTTGTACACCCACATTTCACCAATGCTTTTATTAAGTCCCATGTAATAGGTGGTGAGCCTATTGCCATCTACCGGGCACAGTTCCAAACTCTGGACTGATACTGAGAATTTTCTAATAGTAAAACTCAATAACACTGTCCGACCCGGAATTCGAACCCGAGACCTCATGCTCAGCAGTCGCGCTTAGGACCACTAGACCAACGAGGCAGTTATATTTATTAGATAACTTCTAAAATATTATTATTGTTATAACTGGTCAGAATCTATTTCATCGTGCAGTCAACTGCACTTGAGTGGTACTTGAACTCCTAAAACCGTAGAGTTATAAAATTTAAAAAGAAAATTACGGTCGTGAGCAGGATTCGAACATGCGCCTTCGGAATAAATACTCCAGGCGCCACTGACCACTGAGCCATCTCGACCTCTGCTCATTACTCCGAATTCTTTTTACACGTTTTAATACGTCTTTTGTTGACGTCATCGCTATCTTTTTAGTTCTTGTACATGTGACTGAACCGACACGACTAACTTTGCAGCACAGTTAATATAATGTCGTACGATTGACTCGATTTATCTGTATTCTAAATCTGTTCTTATTGCTACCCCTTTAAGCGCTATCAATATCTTAATAAGATCTCGGGGGGGCCTTTGGCCCAGCCACGTATAAATACGTACTTCATAACAGTAACAATCTATTTATATTGTATGTTCTTTTTAAATTTTCATGAATGAAATGAAGAGGGGCTCGTGGCTAAGAAACAGCCGCACAGATCGATCGATCGAGGTTAAGCTGCGCTTGCCGCGGTCGGTCTGTGGATGGGTGACCATAATTTCATATCGAGACCCCTCCGTGCCTCGGAGAGCACGTAAAGCCGTCGGTCCCGGTTGTCAAATACGATCTATGACAGCCGTTACGGGTAGTCAAAGGCCTGAAAGTCTGACAACCAGTCATACCAAGAGATATCATGTTACCCAGTTACTGGGTTGTGGAGATCAGATAGGCAGTCGCTCCATGTAAAATACTGGAATTAAGCTGCATCCGGTTTGACTGGAAGCCGAACCCAATGTAATTGGGAAAAGGCTAGGCAGATATATTAAATTTTCATGAATCTGTGTATAAAATGCTCTATTTTAGAATAACTTGTTGGACACAATACTATTACAATATTGTCGTTGTTACGAACAAGACCTTTTGGGAAACGATCGCTTGTAAGATTAGTTCAGTAACTAAATCTTGTAGAACAAAGCTTAACACAGAAATAATTGAATAAACATAGATTTTATTATTGTTTGGCAGTTTAACATAACATTGCATCACGCCTGTATTCCCCGAAGGGATAGGCAAAAGTGTACATGGTTGTACACCCACATTTCACCAATACTGTTATTAAGTCCAATGTAAGAGGTCGTGAGCCTATTGCCATCTACCACTACACCAAAATATCAGTACACTAGACCAACGAGACAATTAAGCAAGTAAGGCAGTTAGCAAATATTACACAAACTAAAATCCACCATCTGTCCGTCATGTTGACGTCACGTCGCCAAAACACAAACATTTTAAAAATACTATCGTTGTATCGCAAACTAGGAAATTGAATATCGAGTCTCGCAGTCACGTTCGAGATATTTGGTAACTCCATGGGTTTCATTTTTGTAGGACTATTCTGGTAATTTGATTAAAAGTAATAAATTCAATTAAAGATAGATCTTTGGAAAGCAATTAACGCATGCTTAGCGAACTCTAAAGTTATAATAGTAAATGGAAAAAGAATACGGTCGTGAGCAGGATTCGAACCTTTTTTTTTTTTTTTTTTTTTTTTTGTGGAGAAATGCCCTCGCATACCGCTCTGACACGGGGAGACAGAGCGGTTATGTGGGACTCGAACCCACTAAAACTCCACAGTATACCTCCTCAGCTGCTTGAGGGCGGGACGCGGGAACGCTCTCGCACACAACCGCGAACCCGCCCGCAGCCGTCCGTTGCCGGACTCCTTCACGGGGTTGGGTATTGCACCCCCCCGCTACGGCACACCAGACTAATGGCGTGCCGCAACCACCTCGGGGACCATGTGCAATGGGCGCCAGACGACCCCGTGTCTGGACGCCCAAGGTCCCCTGCGACGGGTCAGGTCTGTGGCCCCGCCGCCTGCCACTACGGCCGCAGAGGATAGGGAGAGCGGCGCCTCGCAATACCGGCACTCCTCTTCCCCTGCGGCCCCACCGCGTCCGCCATCCAACGGTGGCGGCCCCGTCAAGGCCGCGGCAGGTAGGGAGAGCGGCGCATCGACATACCGGCACTCCTCTCCCACCGCGGCCCCCATCCCTCAGCTGCGGTGCCGCCCATACGACGCCGCAGCCCACCTCAGTTGCGGCACCCCCCATAAGGCCCGCAACCTACGCCAGCGCCGCTCCAACATGGGCTTGAAGGCAAAGCCCTGAGGAGCGGCCCTCCTCGGGTTCCGTTAGCTTCACCGTGTGTGACCAAGCCACGGCTACTAGAGCCCCCCCACCACGACAAGGTGGAACCCCTGGGGGGGTGAGCAGGATTCGAACCTGCGCTTCCCGGATAAATACTCCAGGCGCTCTGACCACTAAGCCATCTCGACCTCAGCTTCCTAAAACCGGGCTGCTACTGAAAACTTCCATAGAAAAATCCAATAACACTATGTTCGATCCAGGAATTGAACCGAGGACCTCATGCTCAGGAGCCGGGCTTGCGGCTAGTAAACTAATGAGGCAGTTTTAAAGTAACAAAGGAAAGTAGGGGGGCGCACCGACATACTGTACTCCTCTCCCATCGCAGCCCCCATCCCGCAGTTGCGGTGCCGCCCATACGATGCCGCAGCCCACCTCAGTTGCGGCCCGCAACTTACCGCCGCTCCAACGCTTGGAGCTTGGAGCAAAACCCAGAGGAGCGGCCCTCCTCGGATCCCTCTGGCTTGCCAAGCCATGGCTACTAAAGTCCCCCCCCATCACGACAAGGCGGAACCCCTGGGGGGATCCCCGAACCAGTATAGTATTTGGAATTGTGCTAGATAAATGGCCGTAGGCTCACGGCCTATTACATGGGACTTAAAGATAGCATTGATCAGATGTGGGTTAAGAATTGTGTACACCTCTACCCCTTCGGGGAATACAGGCGTGATGCTATGCTAAGTTATGTTTTATGTCAATTTAAACCTCAGACTAAGGCCCAGAGGACAAGGGTCAGAGATTCTTCCTGGTTCCATATTTCTTTCTTTATAAATAAAATTATGTCACTGTGTCATTATAATTGTAATAATAAACCAATATATATCCAAATATGAGTTAACAAGCGTATTGCATTTTGTGGTACTGCCTGAAGTCATATTATAATATTTTCTCGAATATTTTGGGTCTCCAACTCGGAATATTTCTGATTGAAAAAGTTGATAAATTTTGTATTCATCGCCGAAAATTGACCGTCCAGGAATAAGGTTTCACGCCAAACAATTTATAAATTCCCCGTTGCCCGATCTTATATAATACTTTTTTATTCTATAAGCTTGACATACAAATTTTCTACATGATATGGAAGTTTTTCCCTTTTCTAGGGTAACTCTTTGTGCATTCTGTGTCAGTATTTTGTGGGAACATAAATAATCAAACTCCTCGGGTTCAGTGTTCCGAAACGAGTCTTAGTCTCCAAAATGACAATTCTGCACTTTGTACAATTTTGCGAGATTTCTCGCCTATGTCTGGCTAGAAACAGCAAATCAGCCTACACCATAAAATGTCAGTAGTATCATGGGTGACCTTGCAGTTTACGTCCAGTTGATCGACCTAGATACGCTCTCCCGAATTCCCGTTCATCTCCCACGCATTTGACGTGAACAACATAAATTTAATCTACCTAGCCTTTTCCCTACTATGTCGGGATTACTTTACCAATTTTTTTTTAAGGGTCATACGTACAGATGGATCGCCTGATGGTAAGCGATTACCGCCGCCCATGGACACCCGGAACCCCAGAGGAGTCGCAAGTGCGTGGCCGGCCTTTTAATGTAATGGGTTTGGTTTGGTTTAGCTTCATACTACTATTATACATGGAGCGACTGCCTAACTAACCATCACAACTCAGTAACTGAGTAACACAATGTCTCTCGGTAAGACTGGTTGTCAGAGTCAGGCCATCTGACTACGGGATACGGATTTTCATTTGACTATCAGGACAGATGATTTAACATACTCTCCGAGGCACGGAAGGGTCTCGATATGAAATGGTGTTATCCTATCCACAGACCAACTGCGGCAAGCTGAACTTTAACTCGATCCATCGAATTAGGTTTTAATGGCAATCCTACTAATATATATCTGTCCAGCCTTTTCCCAATTACATTGAGGTCGGCTTCCAGTCAAACCAGTATTTTACATGGAGCGACTGCCTATCTGAGCTCCACAACCGAGTCATTGGGTTACACGATATCTCGTGGTACTGGTCGTCAGACTTTCAGGCCTTTGACTACCCGTGACGGCTGTCATAGATCTTAATTTGACAACCGGGACCGACGGCTTAATGTGCTCTCCGAGGCATAGAGGGGTCTATAAAATTATGTTCACCCATCCACACAAGCGCAGCTTAACCTGGTCGATCGATCTGTGCGGCTGTTACTTAACCACGAAATCCGACTAATATAATAAATGCAAAAATTTGCGAGGATGGATGGATGGATGTTTGTTGTGCTTTCACGCAACTACTGAATGGATTTAGATGAAATTAGGCACACAGATAGTTTATAACCTGGATCAAGACATAAGATACCTTTTATTCCAACTAAAACTCGAAGTCTACTATCTTTATAACATTCGGAAAATAATGTCCCACATTACAATAATTTCTGCACACCCTACTGATACTGAAAATTGGTTGTAGTGCACAACGAGTTCACATAACCGCTTGTGGCTTTAAAGTAAAGATATTGTGGCTTAAGCAACACTTCGAGATTGGATCATGCGCCGTGCCACTGCATCTATAAGGACCTAATGAGCTCTCGCAAGTTTGACTGCATTTTATAGGCAAACGTCTTTTACAGTTACAAGGTTATATTTACAACTCTACATACATACTTAAACTCACGCCTTTCTCCCATGAGGGTAGGCAGAAACTACAGAACGCCACCTGCTACGATCCTTACATATGCCTTTTGCTTCGTCCACGTTCATACATCTGGTCATACACGCGCGCCGGTTGCGAGTACTACGCACCTTAACTTTTTGGAGGATATCACTAATAAGGTCAGTGTATATCCTTCTAGGGCGTCCCCTTCCGGCATTTCCACTTATACCTGCCTTGTAGATACCTTTTGTTAACCGTCTTTCATTCATTCTCTCAATATGACCAAACCATCTAAGCATACTCTTTTCAATTTTCGTCACTACGTCTTCTTTTATACCGCAACGGTGACAAGAAGTTTACAACTCTACGTGCAAGAATATTGGGCAATCTTTATTTAAACCTACATTTTACCAGTGCCGTTAATGAGTTCCAAGTCTTCTTATCGTGCGATCGATGTACAACCTAATGTCAGAATTTAAATCACCCGTAGGTCTCTGACATGGCTTTAACACAACATTGAGAACATTTCTCAGGTGTGCTGGTTTCCTCACGATGTTTTCCTTCACTGTTTTAAGCAAGTGATGATTCTAATACGCACATGACTCGCAAGTCAGTGGCGCTTCATCAGCGTGACTTAGATTCGAACTTGCGACCTTTGACTTGTCAGTCCAACGGTCATACCACTAGGCTATCACTGCTCTGGAATAGGTGGTCAGTCCATTGCCGTACACCTTAATCAATATGTGAGCTGGTGTTTTTTATGATGAATAAATAATGAACCTATTTGTTGTGGTGGTCGAGTGGTATGAACGGATGTGACTTTTGCAATGTTATATGTGACTAGCTTCTACCCCCGACTTCGTCTGCGTGGACTTCAGAATTAGGTCCAGCCGGGATAATCCGGGCTATAAACTATATGTGTGCCAAATTTCATCCAAATCGGTACAGTAGTTACTGCGTGAAAGAGTAACAAACATCCATACATACAAAATTTTGTGTTTATAATATTAGTAGGATTGACTGTCTCGTTGGTCTAGTGGTCGCAGGCGCTGCTGCTGAGCGTGAGGTCCTGGGTTCGATTCCCGGGTCGGGCAAAGTGTTATTGAATTTTTCAGCCCGGAGTCAGGAAGTTGGTGGTGTAGCACCCCCGTGCTTCGGAGAGCACGTAAAGCCGTCGGTCCTGCACCTGATCTCTCTCTGGTCGTGTCGGATTTCCGTCCCATCGGAATATGAGAGTGAAGGAAGAGGGAGTGCACCTGTGTTTGCGCATACCCTTGTGCACTATAATATCTCCTGCGTACTTGGTTAACCTCCGTGAAGATAGGCCGCCGTGACTGAAATATGGTCGGAAGGAGTATTAGTAGGATTTCTTAGTTATCCGAAGAAATCATAAAAGACCGGGATAGTTCTTTTTACTTGTGACAGCAGACCTCATGATTGCTCGTCGATAATCCTCATGAATGTTTATGGTTTTTGTTTTGAACACTGCAGTGTTCCTGGTCGCAGGATGACACGAACGCTGCGAAGTGTATTCTCAACAATATTAGTGCAAAAATTAAGCATAGTTCCTATTACCCCAAAACCGTACTTATCATAAAATATGCTAAGTTAAAAGTTCATTCAATTATTCGCAAATTAGGTGTAAAGAGATTAGGCGAGGTTCCCGTGCTCCTGAATATAAAACAAGATAATGAACTGCCACGCCTCAGTTGAAATTTCGAGTAAGTTCCTCGATATTTTCTGATTGATTTTGTTCTACTATTGGAATAATCTTCAATCTTCTTCTCTTGTGCCCTTCTCATAGTTCTGATTTCATTCACTCTTCTTTTCATATCCAATCTATTCTTCTCTGGAATGAGTTACCTCTCGAAATCAGGTTGGCCATCAGTCGGCTCTCATTCAAGTGGAAAGTTAGGAGGTTCTTTCTGAGCGAAATTACAGCGGAATCTTGTCAGTATTATCTATAACTTTTATATTTATGTATTTATCTATATTTATATGTATTATTACTATTTATTTAATGTTAATATTCAAGTAAGTATATAATATGTATATTTCCTTAGTTTATTGTTCATATTGTATGTTAATAAGTATGTATTTTGTTATCAATATTTATGTTCTATTAATTTTCTTTGTTTATCGGAAATTTATTGCACCTGCCATGTTATCTCTGCATCACCCTAAGGTTGACTGGGAGAGAATGCCCAAGGCATTAAGTCCGCCTTTGTAACTTGAAAAGTTTCATAAAGTTTAAATAAATAAATAAATAAATAAATAAATAATCAAAGCGTTTAATTTCATTGCTGGTTAGTTTCAATAGAAGTTAAACGAAAAAAAAAAAACATAACAGCATTACCGAAGGATACATAGTTGTACACTCACATTTCACCAATGCTGTTATTAAGTCCCATGTAATAGGTGGTGACTGTATTTCCATCTACCGGGCACAATTCCAAATTCTGGGCTGCTACTGAGAATTTCCTAACAGAAAATCTCATCGCTCAGCAGTCGCGCTTGGAATCACTAGACCAACGAGTCAGCAAACCACGTAAAATAACTCAAAATCTTGATTTTCTAGGATAAAATAAGTCTCTGCCGGCAGTAGTGAGGGCCATGCTGGCGGAGACGGAGAACTGGAGGGTAGTGGCCTCCTTCTGTGAGACCGTTATGGTCCAAAAGGAGTCCGCCGAACGGGATCGCGAGAGGGCCGATCGCACCCGGAGAGGAAGGCGTCGAGGTAGCAACCGCCGCGGCGCCTAACACGCTGAAATCCTGCTTGAAGGCAAGCGGGCCTTTGGGGTCACGGGCGGTTAGAGTGGGTCTCTGTCCGCCCATTAAGTGATCTCAGGGAAGACGGTAGCACAGTGGTCACGTGTTGCCGTGCACAGTGAGGTCCAGGGGAGTCTTTACAATCTCTCCAGGGATTTGCCTAAACAGGCGTTCCACAGGGGGGTTCCGGAGCTGGTCTCCTTAGAGGACCCGGAGCTTCCCTACACGTGCTGATGGTGACCACCGGGGTGGTTTTAGTGAGGTAAAAATCCCACACTCCCCGGTCTCATCACCAAAGGCCGGGTGCCTATTGAAGGTTTCGCCCCGACAAAAAAAAAAAAAAAAAAGTATAAAATAAGTAGTTAAACAATAAACATATTGTTTAACAACTTAATTGATATACAAAATAAAAAAAAAAACACACAACCCTAGATCATTGAGACACCTCGCCCCACTATATAAGGAGTCGTAAAGGAAGGAGATTTGCAAGGTAACTTACCTAGCACGTGTTAATTATAACTAGACATACGAGTACACGTTCATCACAGTACAAGACAACTAAGTATTGTTCTACTGACCCGTTTTCAGGTAATCTGTGTTACATACAGAAGCCGACCGACGGCTCTCCCTGGAGAAATTATGTGCGACCTACTCGTCTTATGTAATATACGTACAGTCAACGAAATAGAATCATGATACACCAATCCCAGCTGTAGATCATTTCACATTGACCAAATTAATATTACTAGTGGTGGCTCACTGGCCGAAATTCCACCATAATTCATTTTAATTTTAAATATGAACGTTATCAAAGTTCTATTTTCAAAGATATGTGTGAGTATGTGTCAAGCGCATGGTAGAGTGGATATATTTTTTAAATTAATTTAATGTATTTGTAGTGCATATTATATAAAAATATTAACTTTCTACACTCCTTCTTCATACAAACTTTAACTGTGCCAACATTTATAACCCTCTGTCCGCTTAATTTTCGTAAAAATGGTTCAAAGTTTGCTTCGCGTATTAATATAATGATAAATGCAAAAGTAATTCTGCCTGGCTATTTATTTGTAACGTTTTTATGCTTAAATATCTGAAATAATTGGGACGAATTTTGATAGATTGCACCATCATCATTATTAGATATTAGTAATTTGAGTTCCTTTGAAAGCGGAATTTAATTTGTGTTGGAAATGGTACACCTATTTGTGTTTCGTCACTACCGTGCGTCGGATGGCGTGTAAAAATAAAAAACTTTTTCTTTCTTCTTTAGATTAGCCATTGGAGAAGGACATAGGCTACCTTTAGTCACGCAGACGAAGTTGCGGGCATCAACTAGTGGCTTTTGTTTAGTAACATTCCTCATAAAACTGAGATAAGTCGATTAAAAAAGCGTTCAGTTCAAAGTAAGCAAAATAACATAAAACTTTCCGAGAAAAAAATATTGGCGGCACGGTCCATTAAGGTGACCACTAAAATTAGAGATTCTTCTTCGTCGTTACACTCTTGGCAGAGTGGTCGTGGTCGTCACATCAGGGGTGGTGGCAAGCTTCACAGTCCGTCGCCATTCCTCCCGTATTGAAGCTTTTCGTGTACATTCATGGAGTGGACCATTGAGAGCAGTTTTGACTTGGTCCGTTCAACGCATTGGTGATCTGCCACGCGCTCTTTTACCTTCAACTTTTCCCTGCACTACAAGTCGTTCCACAGATGTGTCTTCTCGACGTGTGATATGTTCAAAGAAAGTTAGAATACGACATTGGACGATGGAAGAAAGACGCTGTTTGACACCGAGCTCTTGGAGGATTGAGACGTTTGTTCGAAACTGTGTCCAGGTTATACCAAGCATTCTTCTCCAGCACCACATTTCTAAAGCGTCTATCTTCTTTTTTTCGCTTTCTCTTAAAGTCCAGGTCTCAGCACCGTAAAGAAATATGGGAAACACTAATGCTCTGACAAGTCGCATTTTAGTGGCCTTTGTGATGTTTCTGTTTCTCCATATTTTCCTGAAAATTAGAGATGCCAATCTAAAATTGTATGGAAATTCTAGGTTAGTCTAGATTGACATGTATGTCTGTTGACGCCCTTCAACGAACCATAACCTGCCGTGGGCGCGGTTAATGTAGATGTGAATTGGGGCCACGGTGAAGATTAGAGTAAGACCGTGTGGTTCTTGATCGGTAGGAGTCGGACACAGGGCCCAAGATGGACTTTCCACATAAAAAAAAGTAACAAAATTATTTAATGCCAATGCGAAATTAGAATGAAGTGGGTCACGATTCAGTTTCTTTGATAGTACAATGTACTTATTAATGTATGTATGTGTGTGTATAGTTGTATGGAGTTAGTCTGATTCGTTTTTAGGCTTTAGGGACTAACAATAGTACTTACTTGCCTTGAAGTCACATTTGTGATGAGAATGGACGGAAATCTTTGTAGAGGCAATAACAATAGTTATTTACTGCGGGCAAAATAGGACTAGGATCGACTAGGAGCTCGTGGATAAGTAACAGCCACACCGATCGATCGATCGAGGTTAAGCTGCAATTACCGCGGTCAGTCTGTGGATGGGTCATCATCATTTGATATCGAAATCCCACCGTGTCTCAAAGAGCAGGTTAAGTCATCGGTGCCCCCCTAAAGAGGTAGGATACAAGTTTGGCAAAAAGTCTTGCCTCGAGATATTGTGTTACCCAGTAAGTGGGTCGTGGAGGTCAGGTAGGCAATCGCTCCATGTAAACTACTGGATAAGCTGCGCCCAGTTATATTTGAAACCGCCATCAACATCGTTGGTAATAGGCTAGGTAGACCTCCTGCTGTAAGAAATAAAAGTACAGATAAATCCTTCAAATGCATATTCATATTCGACCGCTACCTCGGGAATATGCGGCTAAGATAACAAGTCGGTCCAAGCTCCGACAAATCTTAGTGCCGGAATGGAGGGAATAACTTGCGCGGCCGCAGGCAGGGCACACCGTTATAGCGGCGACAAGGCCCATAATGGAGGAGTGGCTGGAGAGGAGACATGGAGTCCTCAGCTTCCGAATGACGCAGTTACTCTCGGACCACGGGTGTTCGGGAAATATCTGCGTCGCATAGGCCGGGAGTCCACGTCAAGGTGCCATTACTGCGACGACTGCCCCGAGGATACGAGGAGGCGCAGCACACATTAAAGGTGTGTCTTGCTTGGGTCGAGCAGCGCCATGACCTCATCGGGACAGTAGGGGCGGGCGATCCCTCACTTCCGGCCATAATCAGATATATGGCTGGGAGCGAGAGCGCTTGGGGAGCCGTCGCCACCTTTTGCGAGGAGTTGATGCTCGCGAAGAAGGCGGTGGAACTGGAGAGATAGGGCGATCTCTCTCACCCCTGTCGCAGAAGACGCGCCAGACGCCGGAAGTCGTGATCTGCGGGCTTGGAGTTCGTCGCCCGACCAGCAACAAGCCCGGAACGAAGGCGCTCCTTGTTTGGGAGCGCACACCTATAGTGGGTATTCTTGCAGACCAATTGTGGGCGGCCTGCACTGATGACGGGATCCGTCGATGATTTTGAAGGATCATAGCCTGCTGGGGTCGCAGTGAACGCAGCTCCAATCTCGATACCTCAGTTAAGGTTAGCGAAGGTTCGTCTGGTTTTTAGTCGGTTGGAGTCCGGCACAACGTCCATGATGGATTTTCCACACAGAAAACAAAATGTTATTGAGTTATTGTAAGGAAATTTTTGTATTATTGTACCCGATAAAAATTGTCGGACTTAATAACAAACAGTATTGATGAAATTTGGGTATACAACTGCGTACACCAATTTCTTTTTCCTATCGATGACCTCTGCCTACCCCTTCGGAGAATACGAGCGTGATGTTATGTTATGTTACATTTTACTCTACCAGAAAATCTACTTATAATAGAAACCTTACGCAAAAAGCACAACGCAAAACAAAATTAGATTTATCACGGTACCGAAACGGTAAATAAAGTCGGGGTCGCCCGTTCGATTCCCGTGCGGTGCGCGTGATCTGAATAATATCATGGACGCGTCCCGATTATTGTGATCTTGTGACGTAATATGGAAGGAGTGTGCTCTGAAAATAAATGGAGGTATAAGAAGAATTATTTGATATTGTTTTGACATCAATCTAACCTAACATCTCTGACACTAACATCTGAAGGGGTAGGCAGAGGTGTACACAATTGTATGCCCACATTTCACCAATGCTGCTATTAAGTCCCATGGCGCCTAACAATTCCAAACTCCGGGCTCCTACTGAGAATTTGCAAACAGAAAAACCTCAATAATTTGCACGACCCGGGAATCAAACCCGAGACCTCATGCTCAGCAGTCGCGCTCGGGCCCACTAGGCCAACGAGCAACGATCTACTATGGATATTACTCCTATAGATCACTAGGCCTGCTTGTAATTTTCCAATAGACAACACTTTGCTTGACCCAGCAATCGAACCTAGACGAACGAGGGGGTAACCTTAACCACAAATTATGCTTTCCTTTGTATACAGATTAAATAATGAACACGGTACAACTTCCAGGGTGTTCTGAGCTAAATCACTTAACTTATGAATTATGAATCAAGTTGGATGGCTAATGTGCTGGGGCTAAAATTATGCAGGCCATTGTTTGGATTTTAGTTAGGAATAAAGTCTAGGTTATTTCTAAATATAATATGGGTTCTAGTCTATAGAAATAAGGGTATGTCAGACTACTTTTTTCTTTTTTTTTTCCGTGGTAGTGTCGTGCTTCGGCACGAATGGGCCACCTCGACCGGTATGATACTACAGCCTCACAGAAAACTGGTGTGAAACAACGCTTGCGTTGTGTTTCGCCGAGTGAGTGAGGGTACCGGAGGCCCAAACCCTTTAAAAGGCCGGCAACGCAGTTGCGACTGCTCTAGGGTTGCGTGTGTCCATGGGCGGCGGTAATTGCTTACCATCAGGCGATCCGTCTGCTCGGTTGCCCCCTAACCCATAAAAAAAAACTTATTTTTTGCTTGTTGAACAACCTAGTGTCAGAGTTTAAATCATTCGTAAGTCTCTGACATGGCTTTACACGCCATCGAGAACATTTCTGAATGGTACACCCAAATTTCACCAACGCTGTATTAATATAAATTCCATGATGTTGTCCACGTCCAAACTCCAGGCTGCTACTAAAAATTTCTTGAAAGGAAAACCCTATAACACTTTCTCGACCTGAGAATCGATTCCAGGATCTCATGATTACTAGTTGCGCTTGGGACTATTAGATTAAGGCAGTTAGAGTCTTTGAAAGAAAACTGAGAAAGAAAATCTAGATGCAGCTTTTAAAAATAATTTGTCAAGAACAAGAAAGATGACTTGACCGCTGACAAGACCTGAGATTTTAAATTGTGACAAGACTAAGAAAGAAAGAAAGAAACAAAAATTATTTGGTTGTGATGTAAGTCTGAAAATAGCACTGGTATGGGTGGAACTTGATTGTCAGGGTGTGAACATGTGATGTGGAGGAATACATCAAGAGGAAATATTTCTAAACATCCGTGGATAGACACCATACCTACAGATTCTAATAAAATAATACGAAAGCAAATGAAAAACTGTTACACAAATCCCTTTCCTCAAACTGAATCATTATAACATTGATTAATACCGAGATCGGAGCGTCGTTAAAATTAATGATATTCAAAAACTCTGTCTGTTCTGCAGCAAGTTGGTAATTTATTGGGAAACAGTGGAAACTTAA
Source organism: Xylocampa areola (assembly GCA_935421205.1). Classification (NCBI taxonomy): domain Eukaryota; kingdom Metazoa; phylum Arthropoda; class Insecta; order Lepidoptera; family Noctuidae; genus Xylocampa; species Xylocampa areola. Next base: position 10,646,351 of record OW285223.1, read on the forward strand.
TAATATTCTGAAATAAGCTTGTTTTGTTGTTAGTGAACAATTTGTTGCGTCTTATTATAGGGATGGGAGTTTCTTGGAGTATAATTTGGAATAAGAAATTAGGTTACGGAATAACATTGAGAACTAAACACATTTTCTATTAAAAATATCATTATCAACTGCCTCGTTGGTCTAGTGGTCCCAAGCGCGACTACTGAGCATGAGGTCTCGGGTTCGATTCCCGGGTCGGGCAAAGTGTTATTGAGTTTTTCCGTTAGAAATTTCTGAGTAGCAGCTCGGAGTTTGGAATTGTGCCCGGTAGATGGCAATAGGCTCACCACCTATTACATGGGACTTAATAACAGCATTGGTGAAATGTGGGTGTACAACTGTGTACCCCTCTGCCTACCCCTTCGGGGAATACAGGCGTGATGCTATGTTATGTATGTTATGTGAAGCAACAACTTTGTACCACTTAGCGATCACTACACATTATATTAAAACAACTTTTAACCGGATTAATCGCGTGTATTATTGGTTTTTGTTTTTCCTGACGTTTCGAACACTTTGCAGCGTTCGTGGACGCAGGTGGACGTAATTTGTACCACTTTTTACGCGGACGGAGGACTACTTAAAGCACCCTTTGCTCACCACTTTTGGTGGGGGTGAGGTAACACACAAGCACAAAAGAACTTGCACTAAAACAACAATAGCTCTCGTCATAATATTAACAGTATTAACACACATAAAAAAACAAACAAACAACATAAAATTGTGTCAAACACGATTAAAATCGTACTATCATCATTGTAACCATACCGGTAAAAGGTATAAAGGTTTGATTGGGAATCATATGCCAGTGGCGAGAGAGGTACTCCCGCTAAAACTACACCAGTACTAAAGAGGATAATTAAATTTGGCACACTTAAAGTTCGTATGTAGAAGGAGTGTAGAAAGCTCATATTTTTATATAATATTCATTAGAAACACATTGAAAATTAATAAAAATATGTTTGTGTGTGTCAGAACACACAAACATTCTCTTCGACAACAGAAATCTTTGAGAATAGAATAGAACTTAATTAACGTTGAAATCTAAAATTTTAATTAATTATGGTCGACTTTCAGCCACTAGTAATTTATTATAAAATGTGAATGTGAGTACTGCCTCTTTGGTCTAGTGGTCCCAAGAGCGACTAACAGAAAAATTCAATAACACTGCCCGACCCGGGCATCGAACCTGAGACTTCAGCAGTCACGCTTGGGGCCACTAGACAAACGAGACAATTAAGTCTCCCGGATCAAATATGTACAAAATAATCCTTACACGAATATTTGAAATCCAAAGTACGTAGTATTATTACGTAGTATTATCAAGACATTTAAGTCAAAACTTACACCGTAAGTAAAATTACATAGAAACAAGCATATTTCATTTATGAAACTGTAAACAGACTAGGTGAACAGTTGGCAAGTTCCAACTTAACCACGAAACTCCAACACTTGACAATAACTTAATAGTAATAAGTTTGAGATGTTACGCCACTGAACCACTTGTCCTAGTTGAGGGAGGGAAGCGACGCGATCTGGCGTTAGATGGCAGCGATATAAACGAAAAATATTGACATTATTAAAATTATGATCAATTATTACTATGAGTGTTATGTTTTTAGAGTTCATGTATGTATATAATAAATCTGCCTAGCCTTTTCCCAATAACATTGGGGTTGGCTTCCAGTCAAACCGATGCAGCTTAATACCAGTATTTTACATGGAGCGACGGCCTATCTGACCTCCACAACCCAGTTACTGGGTAACACGAAATCTCGTGTTATGACTGGTTGTCAGACTTTCAGGTTTCTGACTACCTGTTACGGCTGTCATAGATCTTAATTTGACAAACCGGACCGACGGTTTAACATACTCTCCGAGGCACGGCGGTCCGTCCGACCGCAGCAAGCGCAGCTTAACCTCGATCGATCGATCGATCTGTGCAGCTGTTACTTAACCACGAGCCCCTCGTCATATATCTATATAATATGTACCAAAATTGGCGGAAACACTACCGTGTGTCTCGATGTTTGTGTATTTCTTTATTCCACTATAACTTCTCAATGTCTGAACCAATTTCGATGTATGGGGTATCATTAGAATCGTTACATTGTCCCAGATAACATAGGAAGGTTTTAGAGGCGCGCATTTAGATTAATTTAATCTTGTTTAATTGATTCAAGTTTTACCTTATGAAAGCTCATTACAATGGTTGCAAATAAATACAATATCTAGCTACTTCTACAATATGGAGGGTAGATATGCAATGACCTGTGCACCGCTCACCCGCTCGCAATTAGCTGCTTTGAGTCGCCGCATTATATGCGCTTTAAACTGTCCCGTAGATAGTCGTGGTGACAGAGTAGTGACGGGCCGTCACATGAACCACAGGTCCAAACCTAGTATGTACCAATGTCATCATGTACTTTCTTAGTTAATCTAAGAAATTACAAACGTAAAGGAAAGCATCGTGAGGAAGCTTGGAGTTGATGCTCTGAATTCGCTAACCCGCAGTGAGCTAGCGTTTAGCATTGCATAGCGTTGAATAGCTTATGTAGGACAAAGATTACAAGATGCGTATCTCTTAGGAGTTTCATGTCGAGAATGTTGTAGGTGGTACAACTAATTTCTATTTTGCAGAGACGAGGATGACATTTTATATTGCTCGACAATTTTTGAAATGGGAGTAATATTATATTACTAATATTATAAATGCACAATTTCGTGGTGATTGATGAATGTTTCTTACTCTTTCACGCAATAACTACTGCACGGATTTGGATGAAATTTGGCACACAGATAGTTTATAACCTGGATTAACACATAGCACATACTTTTATCCTGGCTGGATCTAATTCTTAAGTCAGTAATAAATACTTACCAAATCTAAAGTTATAAAATTTTGTCGTGAGCAGGATTCGAACCTGCACCTCCCGGATAAATACTCCAGGTGTTCTGACCACTAAGCCTAAGAATTTAGCTTTAATGTCTTTCGGTGGCGTCATTGCTATTTATTCAGTCCCTTAACAGGTGCCTTAACCGACACGATTAACTTTGCAGTTAATACTATGTCGTACAGATGCAATCGCCTTAATAAATACAGATAAAGTTAATGTGTTTGAAATATTTACCCAATCAAGTTGAAAAGATATGCCCCTTTAAAAGAGAGGGAGAAGGGGAGAAGGTCTAAATGTCAAAACCTACTATTTATTCAAAATTCCAGTTGCAATCAAGAAGTTCCGATTATCTATACTTAATATATTCCGTTAATGCCTAAGATTTCTTACATCATCAAGAAAGCATTGAAAAAACGTTGATTACCTCTCAAAAAGAGGTGTCTTTACAAACTACCGCCTACCTCCTTTACATGGAACTCGATATCATGGAAGCTAAGAGTATCGAAGGGTTGTGGGGAGGGGGTGACGTCATTAGCGACACCGATACCGCTCTCCAATTAACCTGTCTGTCATCAATAGAAAGGATTTAGGGTTCTGTAGTTATCTATAATAAGTAGGGTCTATAATAATCATGTCAAGTATATTCAGTGTCAAGTGTATCATAGAAATTAATCATGAAATGTAAGTCTAATGGCTTTTCATTTCATGATTCATTCTCTTAATAATTTAAATAATACAATATTTTATTTTTGTAAATAGATCTTTTGAGGACTCTTTAACAAGTCAGTTTTATATACTAGATGGCTCCGGCGTTTCCTATCTGACTATCTCTGAGATGAAACGCCGAAACAAACTCCGAGGTCAACGTGGGAAATTTTTTAACCGCATTCGGAGGCAAAGTACTCTAAATACTGGAGATTTACACAAATTTTACTCTAGGGAAACATTCCGTTATATTTTTAAATAAACAAATCTGCATTTTTATTATTTTATTATCAGGTTTAGGAGGAGTGAGCGGATAAACAGACAGACAGACGCGGAAAGAGACTTTGTATTATACTATGTAGAGATTAAGCCAAAGCACGTGTTAATTAATGTTTATTTAGGTATCTTGACCTTATAAAAATAAAAGTATTCACCTTTCATTAATCAGTGTCTTTAATTTGTGGTCTACGGAACCCCACTGAATACGTAGAAAGAACTTGACATGTTTTTTTAACAAACTTGTTTGAACTTGTCTGCGTAGACGTTTGATGTTTTGAGATTTGATTTGAACTTGTTCGCAAAAGCAATTATGATCGATATCGAAATTATTGAAGTGGATAACTTAGGAATAATTCAAAGGATGAATGAAGATTAATATTGAAATTGTTATTTATGAATTGAGCAGTTTTATGTTTAAAATATAGTCTACCAAAACATTTATTGTAAAATAGATAGCTAAGACTGACAAGCTCGTATGGCTTTTATTGTCAAAACGTTATCAGATCTCACGAAGAGCGAAGCCCCTAACTCTACAAACCCTACATCATGGTAAAAAAAACTTTATAACAAAAAATTTAATCACCGAAAATGAAAATGGAGACAGTCTAAGAAATCTCATTTGACGTTTCTTTTTTGAGTTCATTTTTTTTTTTCAATATATAGTTAAAATTGAGTTTTACGAATGATACTCGTTGTTATAGTGTATGGGGAACATAGCAATTATTTAGGATCATCAATTTGATTTTCAATTTCTTACGTAGAACGTCTACGTAAGAAATTGAAAATCAATTTTAAACCATACAAAGGTAAAATGAGAAATGCCAAATCGGACTTCTTAGATAGTCGCGAGTTTAATATATAAATTGTTATGTTACTTTGTTCTGGCAATTTCTTTATACTAGATAATAATGATCTTCGCTGATTGTTTGTTTATCATCTCAATAAACTAACACATTTCGCTGCAGGCGTGTATCAAAGTTATCTATCGAAAGTTCACATCGTCATATCAAAGGAAACCACAAAATCTACCAAAATATAAATAGGTATGTATCGTTTCTCGCCCAGTAACTTCGTGACCCACTTGCTAGCATTAATTGTCATCTACAGCCCGGACGTATCGCGTTGTGGCCAGAAATAATTATGTGTGGAATTCAACCAGACACAATATGTACAACGAGTTGTGGTAAAATGGATAAGGTAGGGTAAAGAGAAAAAAAAAATGCTCGTGTAGCATCGTACACGTGATAGAAAGGAAACTTCTTAAAAATAATACACCGTATGTGTGGAACCTCAGCTATTCATACGTACCGTCTAAGCCTCTAAGGCGTTAATCTGTGTCGTGTGCGTATGCGTGCACGTGCATGGGTGGACGTGTGTGTGTGTGTGTGTGTGTGTGTGTGTGTGTGTGTGTGTGTGTGAGTGTGTGTGTGTGTGTGTGTGTGAGTGTGTGTGTGTGTGTGGGTGAGTGTGTGTGTGTGTGTGTATGTGTGGGTGTGTGTGAGGGTGTGTGCGCGTGTGCGCGAGTGCGTGTTTGTGCGCGCATGTGCGTGTTTGTGTGCATGTGCGTGTGTGTGTGCATGTGTGTGTGCATGTGTGTGTGTAGTTATAAATTAATGTTAATAATTTTTTTATACTTTTTATTTACTACAGCTTCTATATTAAACTTTTAGCCGATGTTATCCGGGATAATGAAAGGATTCTAACGATACCCCATATATCAAAATCGGTTCAGGCATTATAATTAGTTATGGTGGAACAAAGAAAATCACAAATATATATACATACATAACCCTTAAAACATAACACTCCCTTTTTTGGGCAGTCGTGTTTAGAGACAAACTGCGCCGATCCTTTCTTGTGCATGGAAACAATGTCCTTGGTAGAATCTAGCTTAAACATATTTCTACTCTTTGTAAACTATCTATGTACCTGTATAGCTGTAATACGTCATTATCCGTGCTAACTAAATGCAACCCTGTATCATCGGTCTACAGGAAATTTTGCCCAATCTTGAACTAAGTTATGTACAAACTCGTACTTAATTTGAAGTATTTCGTAATTAACACAGCTGGGAAGAAAACAGAATACACAATTCTCACCTAGGCCAGCCAAATACTATTAAAGGGATATTATACAAGGTGTAGCTTAAGTCCATAGTCATACTTTAGGAGGTTAATATACTCGTGTATAGAAACCACTTATATTATAGAAGTGACTGCAAAAGTGCTAAAAAAGTCAGCTGCCTCATATATTTTGGTCGAGTCAAAGTCAAAGGTTTTTATTTCATACTAGATGACCCGGTGTACTTCGTATCACCTCGAACGTCAAATGTTTGACAGGAAAGTAGGTAGAACAGTTTATATGGGAAAATGAAATTGTTGTTTTTACTATCTTCCTCGTCAACGATTCGTCATGGCAATTTTACTACATTTTCTCACTGTTTAAACCTTCCCTGAACTACGACAAACATTTCAAAACCAAAATCAGCTAAATCGGCCCAGCTGTTCTCGAGTTTTAGCGAGACAAACGAACAGCAATTGATTTTTATATATATATATATGTTTATATATGTCGCAGATGGATTGTAGAATCCGCTGTTTTACAAAATCTCTAGCTGCTTTACAAAACAGTACTGTTTTATAAAATTGTTGTGTGGATTGCCATTGCGATACGTTTAACAAAACTGCTGCAATCTACAGTGGGACAGGTTTGTTTATTGTATAGGTATATTAAATGGATAGTCACCATTCAAGTAAAAAAGCGATACTGTATTCTGATTTGACTTTCCGTGGCTGGGTCGACGGAGCCCCGCTTCGCGGGTCTCCTATTTTTGTGTCTGTAAGGTTAGAAAAAACCTAAACACGAAGAGGATGACGGGGGCTGTTCGCTCGCTACGGTCGCTCACTGGCCCCCGTCATCCTCTTCGAACCTAACCTGTCCGTGTCGGGATACACGAAACTCCCGAGCTCGCTTCGCTCGCTCATGGATCAATTTCGTTTATTTTCTTTCATAATCCTGATATATTGTCGACTATTATAGTAGTTTAGTATTTACGTCATTAAAAATTTTCATAATTTTTTTGCTACTGATAAGTAAAATGAAGTTAGGTTATTATTGTTAAGGCATACAGAGCCATATGCGACAAAATTTCGAACTAAAATCAACAATCTGACAGTTCATTTCACACTGTTTTACATACCTAATCTCTGATCGTTGACCCGCTGCATTGATAAACGCAAAACGTTCATTCAATTCTGCGTGTTATCGTTCAGTAATTATGTAAAACCGCTAAACGTCTTTCCGCTGTTTTTCATAACAGTACTGTTTTGTAAATCAGCTAGCAGTTTTGTAAAACTGCTTATTCTACAATCCACCTGCGACATATATATATATAGATAAACCATACAAAGGCTATGAAAGTGTTCATAAGTGCCTTTGTCAGAATTTAGGTGCACGGTTCCAAAAAGTCATTTCCTATGGACTGTAGAGGTAATATTTCTGCATATTGTATATTTTATGAGTACATCCCAATTAACTAGTATCTATATAGCAGCCGAAACCAACATTTTTGGAAAAGTTCAGCTGTCTCTCTGTCCAAACGCTTATTACTTGAGAACCAGTATACTGATTTTGATGGGGCTCGAATCCAGGTTGAGGCTGACGTAGGAGTATTAAGTTCGGATCCAGCGAACACTTTAACTTTCTTAATTTAATTCTAATTATTTAAAATTATTATTGTGTTTATTTACCTATATACTACACGATATTATTTTCCTCGTTGGTCTATAGGTCTTAAGCGCGATTGATGAGCCTGAAGTCCTTGGTTCGGTTCTCTCTTTCCCTTAATTGGACATTTTAAGGAAGAATTTGTCAAATCATTCCACTCATTCTCAAGTTATACGCTTACCAACGAACAGCTTTTGATTTTTATTTAAACAAATTTATTTATATTGTACTCCAGCCAGATTTTTACGTCATATAATGCCGCTTCCACACACACGCGATCCGTGATATGAAAATGTCTGCATGTGACATTGCAAATTGTCCCCTATTCAGTTTGGAGATTACAGGCGCCGACGCGTGCCGAACTAATTTCGGGAAAATTTTCACTCGTGACGTCAGCTATACGACTTATTTCGTGATTTTGTACGCGTATCTTCGATTACTTCATTTGAATACCAGTTTTATTACACTGTTTGAATGTTAATATTGATTGACAAAATGTGACTTCATCATCTGTAAAGCTGTTTTTTTTATGTGATTGTGGGCCATTACCGCCGCCTATGGACACCTGCAACCCCAAAAGAGTCGCAAGTGCGTTGCCGGCCTTTTAAAGGATTTGGGCTTCCGGTACCCTCACTCACTCGGCGAAACCCAACGCAAGCGTTGTTTCACGCCGGTTTTCTGTGAGGCCGTGGTATCAATCCGGTCGAGCCGGCCCATTCTTGCCGAAGCAGGGCTGTATTTTATCAACTATAGTTCTTATGTCCTCGATGTTCGTGATTGTGTGTAAAGCCATGTCAGAGGCCTACTGGTGGTTTAAACTCTGACACTAGATTGTTCCTTAACCACGCGATTAGAAAAAGCATTGTCTCATCAGGCCAGATAGTGGCTGTTCAGTACATGGGGTCCTGGGTACTACACATGTGACTATGTGAATTGTAGATGCCTGAATATCTAACGACCAGTCTTACCATGAGATATCGTGTTACTCAGAAATTGGGTTGTGGAGGTCAGATAAGCAGTCGATCTATGCAAAATACTAGTAGTGCAATCAGTTAGACTTGAAGTCTTAACTAAAGTCGTTGGGGAAAGTCAAGGCAGATTTATTAATCGACGAAAAAAAGGAGGAGGTATCAACTAGTTTGTACTTAGCTTATTTTTAGGGTTCTGTACCTGAAAAGGAAAAAAACGGAACCCTTATAGGATCACTTTGTTATCCGTCTGCCTGTCTGCCTGTCCGTCTGTCAAGATCCTTGGTATCTGATGAAATAGAGAGAATTTCGAACACTTTGCAGGGTTTGTGGTCGCAGTAGGACTCCTCCTGCGACCACGTGGCAACAAACAGAGGATCCGAAAATCTGATATAATTTCTAATCAAAATGGCCGAATTTTGTTCCACTCCTTCTTTGGGGATTAGCATTATTTTGTGCAACAAAACATAGGCGGTCATGGGGACCGCTGACAGAAGTGAAGACGTAATACTGTGGACGTAGTATTTCTTTTTATTACAAAAACAACATTTGGTGTGACATAGCTAGATGGAAAGCTAGATAGATAGAAAGAGACCTTATCGGTGGTGGTTACCACCAACAACAGCATTCCTAAAGAGGGTTGACGTCAGGCCGCCTGACCGGTCATAAAACATAGCCAAAACTTTTGCAGCATGCCCGATAGGTGTATGCTGCGCCGACCCCAAATAAATTGGGATAATGGCAGGGGGATGATGATGTTGATGTGTACAAAAACATGTCATCGTGCGAGAGCCATGCTTTGGTACGAATGGGCCGGCTCGACCCGAGTGATACCACGGCCTCACAGACAACCGGCATGAAACAACGATTGCGTTGTGTTTCGCCGAGTGAGTGAGGGTACCGGAGGTCCAAGCCCTTTAAAAGGACGGCAACGCACTTGCGCTCTGGGGTTGCGGGTGTCCATGGGCGGCGGTAATTGCTTACCACCTGCTAGATTGCGCCCTATCCATAAAAAAAAATACGGTGATGCAAATCCGTAAGATTTTCCGCTACCTAAATCGCACAACGAACCTAAAAAGATTTCACTTCTCTTCAAAACCCACTCAATATACAGTATTTTCGACCTTTACAATTTTATTACAGTATAAATAAAAGATACACCCAAACATAGCCCCGGGCATTTCCACTATCGCATAACAGTCAAATAGAACACAAAAATATAAAATATAGTTTCCGAAGTTTCAAATCGAAACGGAACTGGGACGCAGATCGTTCATTCGTTCGTTCGATCCGACAAGACAAGCAGACGTCTAATCTGCATAATGTCGACGTTGGTGATGGTGGGAGGACTTAGTGATGAGCGGAGCGGGTAGAAAAGCGATTTAGATTTGGAGAATCTACTTAAATTATTATATTGCTGTTGAAGATGAAAATAGGATTAGCCGAACGAATAGAGCAGGGTGCGGTGGATGGGCAGGGGAGTTTTCTTTGGTAGCCAATGGCTATGTGAAGGAATTTTGGCAGACACGCAATGATCACAACTTGGGGGAGATTTTCGCTCAGCAGTGAGACATCGTTGGTTGAAAAAAAGGTAGCAAACAAGTGTATTGAATACCCAATACACAAGACAAAGAGTAGTGATAGCCTAGTGGTACGACCGTTGGACTGACAAGTCAAAGGTCGCAAGTTCGAATCCAAGGCACGCACCACTGTCTTTTCGAAGTCATGTGCGTATTATAAACTAATTATCACTCGCTTAAAACGGTGAAGGAAAACATCGTGAGGAAACCAGCACACCTGAGAGATTTTCTCGATGGTTTGTAAAGCCCTGTCAGAGACCTACGGGTGGCTTAAACTCTGACACTAGGTTGTTCATCAACCACTCGATAAGAAGAATACCCAATGGGAAACGGTTACTGTAGTGTAATAACCGGGGTATCACTCGTATGTTGCTGGCCCTGTAAGAGAAATCGAGCTTCTTCTTGGTGCACTGGTGTTCTTGCTCATTGTTGAGAACACAACGTCAACACTCTCAATTCCCGGGTTGGGCAAAGTGTTATTAGGTAATTTTGTTAGCAAATTAGCAGAAGCGTCTCTATATCTGGAATTAGGATAGAATAGAGGGTGAATGTTTCGTTATGTTATGGTTAGTATTCACCATCACATAGCCCAACATAAATCCCTTAGTACCATCACCCGCTACTTCCCATAAGCATGTCCTTACCCTAATCCACACAGACATCCCTAATCCTCATAATGGATGAAGATTCCAATGTCTTCAGTTAAATTGTAAAAGATTTTTGTTCAATTATCAATTCATTTGAATTGTTGACAGCGGTTGTGATGTACCAATTTATTTGCAATCATCCGTTCCTTCATTTTCGTGGTAAATTTGGCGTTTTATTCAATTATGTTGCGATTATTAGAGGAAAATTTGTGGTTGGGGGAAGGATTTGTGATCAGGAACTGTCGGAAAGTATTGATTTTTTGATTAGGTATTTGATTGTTTGTACTAGTTTAGTAGTTTAAGATGGGTTTTTCTTTATATCATAGCATCCGCCTGTATTTGACGCTGTCTAATGCAGAGGTGGATTTTTGAACACTGATATTTCATAAAAGCTGTTATTAAGTCTTCTGACAAAGGTGGTGAACCTATGGCCACCTAACTGACATTTCCTTCTGGGATTCAGTTCCCAAGAGTAAATGTGCTTGTAGTCACTAGATCGATTAAGCAGTTCTATTTAGATTAAATCTAATCTTTTGATCGTGATATGACGGGCAGTGGTCATCAAGAAAGTAAACACAAGTGCTTAAATTCTTGACTTATGTCTCTCCTACTTGTTTTTTATAACGATAAATGGTGGCCAACCAGTGAACGGTATACCTGATGATAAGCTTAATCGCTTACTGTAGCATGGATGCATCATTGACATAGACCCTCGTCCTCATAGGCGCCAAAAAACAACGCTTCATCAAGAAGCACCGGGTGACCTTGCTCACCCTTATGAAGTCATAGTTCATTTGTTTCTTATAAAATTAAATTTGTGTTTAAAATAATGTGATTATGAAATATCATGCATCCTAGTTGTGAACTAGAAAGGGGCAGTGTTACGATTGTTTGTAATGCGAAGGTTCGTCCTCCGTCGGGCACCTCCAATCATTCTGAACCCTGATTCTACAGTCCACCTTTCTATTTCGTCTACAGAGTTGAAGCAAATGTATAGGATTTAATAAATTGAATTTTATGTCAGAAAATATGGAACTTAGCGAGGAAAACGATAACAAGTTTTCTTTGTATGTTGAGACATACCGTCCAGTTCTAGGAACTGTTTCCATTACTTTACCTGAATCTCTAGGGATTTTAGGGCAGTTTTATTATAAAGATTTCTTTGCTATCATATTTTTACCGTTTATTTTGATGTTGTCTGCTTAGCCCAATGGTAAATTGGCGTGATTGTATATCTGATCGATGCTATGCGTAACATGTGAAGTTTAATAATATATTTAATTCATTCAGTGGCATTAGGCCTCCGGAGGCCGATTATAAATAGAGTAATTGGCTCCGACATCATTGGCGCTTGAAAGGTTAAATTAAATACTGTACGACATTCAAATAACTACAAAGTTGTATAGGGAGTGAATAGATAGCGATGATTTCACCGAAAAGATGTATTAAAATGTGAAAGAAGAATTCTGAGTAGTAAGCAGAGATCGAGATGGCTTAGTGATCGGAGTGTCTGGAGTATTTATCTGGGAGGCGCAGGTTCGAATCCTGCTCACGACCGTATTTTTCGTGCAACAAAAATAATAATTTACTAGACTAGCCAGGGAATGAGACTGTATTTCATTCTATTTTACCAAGTCAGCGTGTAAATTTAATAAGAATTTAAAATTCGATGTCGTAGTAAACGTTTTGGTATTCAGAATGTAGCGAACGCAAGAAGTGGGACACGAATATCGATGAGCTGGGGTTTTTGTCGTAATTTCTCGGCTGTTAGGGTCTCATTGATTTGAAGCTGTATTCATACTCCTGCGGCTCCTATTATCCTTTTTCTTTTTTTATTTGATTACATTTTTAGCAGATGCGGCCAGATACTGCAAGTGACGGAGAGATCTGGATAGAAAAATGGGAGACTTTTTCCCAGCAGTGGTATCTAAAATTGGCTAACAAATAAAAAACAGGTTCGAGAGGTATGGAGAGCAGCATAATATAGATATATATATATATATAACGAGCCCATAACTGTCCTACTGCAGGGCAAGGGCCTCTACTCATATGGAGAAGGCACGAGCATTGATCACCACGCTAGCGCACTGCGGGTTGGCGATTTCAAACTATTAAGTCCAGGTTTCAGGTTTTCCTTCACCGTATGTCTGTGATATCTTAGATTAACTAAGAAAGTACATATGACATTGAAAAAGTCACATTGGTATATGCCAGATTTGGACCCACAACCTGTGGCTTAAAAGGTGGGCCCGTAACCTCTCGGCCACCACGACAAAGGCGTAATAATAGGTTTGAAATTATCCGATCGTGTTAGAAACACTACGCTGCGCTCCAAAACAAAAATTAGGGACGGCGGCCAAACTAAAATATAACTGTACATGTAATTCGCAAGCAGGATAACTTAGAGGCCAAAACAACTATGGATTGGACCCAAATAATTAGAAGACTACTCCGAGGCAGAGCTCGCAGGCGGTGGCGAGATGAACTCGATGCCTTTAGCAAAGAGTGGCGACAAGCGGCTAGCAATAGAGAAGGGTAGAAAAATCAGGGGGAGGCCTTCAACTATCGGACCAAAGGCTTATTATTTATATAAAGGCTATATATAATTATAACAGGTCAGGCGATATTTCATTGGTCTTGAAAACTCTGTTTTATTGCTTTAGATAGTTAATATCTTAGGTTTTCGGGATCACTACACATTATAATAAAACAACTTTTTACCGGATTAATCGCAATTTACCCGGTTTTTGTTATTCTTGACGTTTCGAATACACTGCAACATTCGATAATACACGCGATTAATCAGGTTAAAAGATGGAATAAGAATTCGCGAATGGAAATGAAAATCTATGGAAATGGAATAAAAAATAGGATTCGATCCTGCGCCTCCCGGTTAAAATATGGATGAAAAATTCGCGGTGGTGAGCAGAGGTTGAGATGGTCTTGTGGTCAGAGCGCCTGGAGTATTTATCCGGGAGGCGCAGGTTCGAATTTTGCTCACAACCGTATTCTTTTACCATTTTATTTAATAACTTAATAACTCGCTAAGCATGCGTTAATGCTTTTCAAAGATTTATATTTAAGGTAAAAAGATATTTAAAACAAGTTGTTTTGTCGTTGAACATGTTTCGTAGCACATATGACAGGAGTCTCAAAACTTAGTAAACGGAAAATGTGGAATCACAATATTTATGAAATTGCACTCCAAACTCTACTAGTTTAACGTGAAATTCTCAGAGCAAAACGCCTGTGACAGGCAGGTGATTGCAGTTTTCCAATTTCGCAACTAGCGAAAACAAATTCAGATGTATTAATGGTTTCCATATTGATGATGTCGCACGCACAACTTAATTAAACATACATTTTAGATTCGTTGTTAACAGAATACAGTAATTATTATATTTGATTACTAGCGTTAAGCTCTGCTCATTTGTTGGAGTTTCCAAATGATTTAGTAATTTCATTTTAGTTTCATTTTGCTGTGTATTGTGGTTGTGGTTTGAGTTTGAAATTATTACTCTTTGTTTATATATTTTTTGGAAAGTTTTCATTTGCATCTAATATTGTAGATGAAATTAACGACGTCTCTTTCGTAATCTTTAAATAACAAGAGTATTCTCAGCTTAAGTTTGTTACACAACTATCTCCTTTTATAGAGTTGTTAAACGTAAGTATTAGTTTCTTGACACCTTTTTTTTACCATTTCTTACTAAAAGTGACATGCTTAATCCGCTTTTATTATGTTAGTCATATACTAAGGTGCAAACGTGAGCAATTTGTTTCTACAAAATAAAATAAAGTTACAATATTAATCATGTTACTAAGCATGCGTTAACGCTTTTCAAAGATTTATCTTGAAAATAAAATAATACAACTAGTAAGGAGGAAACTATTGTTTTGACTTAGCTGTGAAACGTAAAGGCCACAAAATACTGCCTTGAGGCATTCCTTTCTGATTCAATGGCACTTTTATAATTATTATCACCTTATATAGTCTAAAATTGTTCAATACTGATAATATACTTTTCCTAGACAGCCCATTATCACTAAGTTGACCACATAAGGCTTTAGTAGCTACAGAAGCAAGTGATGATTCAAATAAAAGGCATCTGAAATATTCGGTAAAGGTTCTCGTGAAAAACTTTCGGTACGTGAAATCACTACACATTATATCAAAATAATGTTAACTGGTTTCATCGCATATATCATTTTTTTCCTGATATTTCGAAGATTTTGCAGTATTTTTGGTCGCAGATATGACGATAAAGACGTCAATTTTATGATATTGTTTTACTTTATTGTATATTTAAATACTTAATTGCCAATACTCTTATCAAGAACATGTGTGACCTATTTATTACTAAGACAATTTCTGGTTCCATTCAAATGTCTCAACTATTGTGACAAACAGTTTGGTATAATATGTAGATAGTTGAAACAGCGTTCGGGTCAATCGAATTTATGTTCAAGCTACAGTTGGCACAGTTAATTCAGGCTAGTGATCAGAGTTTCTCATTAAAGCCAGCTATAGTAAGGCTGTCTAAAGATACAAGCTCGACAATATCTACTGTAGCAACTAACCAAAAATCGATAAAAATCACCGTGTGTGACTACCTCGTTGGTCAAGTTAGTCGCAATTGCTTGTGGGTTGAGTGATAGTTACTGGGATTTTCTCTTTAAAATTTCTCAGTAATTTGGAATTGACAACAATCTCACCACCTAAACATGGGACTAATAACAGCTTCAGTGAAGTGTGGATGCGTTACAATATATCTTTACGAAACTCTTTACATAATTCTTTGTTATGATGTTCTTATATTGTTGGCAATCAAAGAATATTTCCCTCATCTGATAAAAGCAAAACAGCCCATCAGAAAAGCTACATAATTTGCGTATATCTTCAAGGTTATGTCAGACAGCCAACATAGCACTGGAGCAAACAGCAATAAAGTGAAAGCATCCTGTTATTACTTGTAAGTGAACACGTAACGCGGGAAGGGTGACCAAGAATTGCGTTCTTGTCATCAGTTTTCTAGAAATTAATATTAAGTTTGTGACTGGTTTCGGAAATACTCAAAACAAATACAGATTTGACATGCTTCTCGATTTAGTTTGCTACAAACTTTTGATATTTTTGAGAACGTCGGTGATTTGATTGCGGTATTTTCGCTGATGTTAGCCTTTCAACACTTTCTATTATACTCGGCTCATATATTTGTATTTTATCAAATGGCAAATGAATTGTAGGTACTTTATACCCTTTTGCTTTAGAGGGAAAGATTTTTCAGACTGATTAAAACTGATTATCTGTAGGAGTGTAGAGAGACCTCAACATATGTACCAAAGTCAAGTCCTCTACAAACCCATTTTTGAGACATCAGCTCCAAAACGAAAACTGTAGTAATCTCTCAAAAAGACATTAAATATCACTATAATGTGTCCATGTTTAATTTCCAAGAATTTCCATTTTTATTATAGTTTTGATGGTGGCCCTACATCTTTGAAGGCAGTGCACTCCGCAACATGAAGCGAATGACCCAGAAACTGCACTCACGATATAACATCGTACATGTGTTGAGAATATATCACTATTTTAAACTAATGCTGACCGGATGCGGCCACAGATGTTAACTTTTCTGCGCACTATCTTCTAATATATGAAAATCTCGTGTCACAGTGTTTGTTATCGAACTCCTCCGAAACTGCTTGACCGATTTTTATGAAATTATTTGTGTATATTTGGTAGGTCCGAGAATAGGTTGTAGGGTATTTTTTATACCCCTAGATGATAAGGATAGTCCTATCCAGAAAATTTATATGGCAGAACAACATTTGCGGGGCACAGCTAGTAATAATGTAATATCTTTATTGATTCCAATACGGAAAACCTTTGGTAATGCTTAAGACTAGGATATATTTATGTTAGTACAATATAACATTATTTAATACCCTATACACAGGTTATTTTTAATCCAGTTTATAAACTATCTGTATGCCAAATTTAATTAAAATCCGTTCAGTAGTTAATGCGTATAAGAGTAACAAACATCCACATCCTCACAAAAGATCGCATTTATAATATTATTACGATATATATGAGAAAGTACTTCTTGTTATTAATCCTGAAGAAAGAGGAAGAATCCAATTTGTTCAGCCACCCCCACGATTTACTGTTTATCAAGATAAAAATATTTTTATTTAATCCAATATAGGTAACATAAATATACCAAAGTGAAATCCAATCAATGTACCACTTACCGGTTATCAAAAGATTAAAAATTATGTAAATAGATAACTTATAATACATCATCCGAAAATAAATGATAGCTGTGGATGATAAGATTAAAATGCAATTTTGTTTAGTTTACTTTAAGTTGTTATTGGAGGTGGATGCAGAAATGGGTAAAAAAGATAAAAGAAAAGATGCAGATGTGAAGAAGGAAGGTGGAAAGAAAGAGACTAAGGAAAAAATAGAACAGGGCAATGGCTTCAGTGTAAGTATTAATTAATTATTATACATGATTATATTAACTGACTGAAGTTAACTATAATTCGCAGGGTAGGCTGTAGTTTGTTCCAAAAAAACCTGGTGACGTGTAGTGCTAGACGAAGCAAAGAAGATCAGAAAGTTTTTGGTGTAAAGCTTACCACCAATCAAAATAAAAAGAGGGCACGGCCTCTGCCCCATCTAGTGGATTTACTTTTTGAATAAAATAATGTGATTGCCCATTCAGAAGGAGAGGACAACAAAGAAGAAATAAATGGACTGTGTTAGAGATGATGTGAATGAAAAGAGAGTGAATGATAACGTTCGTGACGTCTGACAGAGAAGTATGGAAGAGATAATCTTTAGGGTATTTTTTTTGTGGAATGTAACATAAGCGGTTAGAGATGGCTTAGCAGTCAGAGCGCCTGGAGTGTTTATCTGGGAGCCGCACGTTTGAAGTCTGCTCACTAAAGTATTTTAGATTCCACAAAAATTATTACTTTATTTACTTGCTTATATTATTTCTTGTATTATTTCAGGTAACCTCGTTATTATCATCAATTGTACTAATAGGCGTATCCATATTTGCCTACACTGTGTATAAAGATGTAGTGACAGTACCAGACATGCCGAAACTGGAATTAAATAGAAATTGGGGACCAAATACAACGGAAACTCAAGATACATCTATAAGGCCATACAGGATTGTGTTTACTGATTCGGTGGGTACAGTCGACAAAAGAGAGAGGTATCCAGGGTCGTCAGATATAGTTGAAGTTTTCTTATATCTTTATTCAGAAAAGCATCTGAACATCGCTATAAAATGATTAGATAAGAATATAGACATGAATTATGCGTTCGACCATCAAAGACCACCTTGATGCACAAAAGCATACTTTGTATGGCCCCAAAAATATTTAATAAATTACCAAATAGAATTAGAGACTTCAATATTATTCAATTTAAAAACAAATTAAGACATCTATTATTGGAAAAATGTTATTATACTATTGACGAATTCTTTAATGATAAATTGTAAGTTATTTGACATTGATATTTATTTAATTTTGACATAGTATTATTATCTTTATTTCCATTTATTATGTTGTGTTTTGTTGTAAATATTTTATTTTAATATGTCGATTATTCTTTTTTATAATAATTACCTATTCTGTGGAAGAGTGTACACCTGTAAGGTAGATTTTTGAGGAACTTATTATTTATTATTAAGATCTCATGTAAAATGTTCCATTAATCACACCGATAAATGAATTTGAATTTGAATATAACCGATGGATGTCTTCGATTGAAACTTAATTCAATTAATGAACTGTTTATTATCTAGTTTTTAAATTAAATTAAATTTCAAAACATCCAGTGGTTTCTAAGAAAGTTTCAACTATATCTGACGACCCTGGATACTTATCTCTTTTGTCGACTGTACATGCGTACAAACATACAATCATTCAAGTTTCTTATTCATTACTAGCTGTACTAGTGAGATTGTTCGCGCTGGACTTGGACAAATAGCATTTTATATTAATTATATCTTCTGAACCATGCCAGATATCTTTTAAAAAGACTTTGCTTTTTAATTTATATTCGTTGTGCCCGTTCGGAGCCTATTCGAGACAAAAATTCTAAAAATAGTCTGTTATGATTAGGCATCGTCTAAATACTAGTTTGTTCTTAATACTAAATTGTGGCATTCATCATTTTAAAATCACAGATAGCCACTGCATTTTTATTTATTGCTATAGAATTATACATTTTTGTGGATAGACTACGCATGCGGTAATGCCTTCGAAAGATTTATCTATACTCCTATATATTATAGCTAATAGGTCCTTATATTTTTTAACCATGAGGTTTTAGCTAATTGGAAGTTTAAAATTATTTATCGCAATAGAGAATCATGGTATCGAACATAACCAACGATCAAATAAAAGCAATAACAACATTGATTGCTGTACCGTACAAAGCTTGTACTTAATTGGCTAATTTTAATTATATTTATACATAATTATATTTTATTGAAGCTCATATACCGGGCACAATTCAAAACTATGGGCTACTACTGAAAATTTGCTAAGAGAAAAACCCAATAACATTTCTAATGTGAATATCCACAATGACTTCAATCTTCAGACTCTCAAGTCTTCTTCTTCTTATCATGTGATTGATGAAGAACCTCGTACCAGAATTTAAACCATACACAGACCTCTGACATGGCTTTACACACCATCTAAAATATCTCTAAGGTGTGCTGGTTTCCTCACAATGTTTTCCTTCACCGTTTAGGCAACTAATAAATTAAAACAATACACACATTTTCTTGAAAAATTGTTTTCGAGCCCATGACTTTTGAGTCACCAGTTCAACGATCTTAACACTATGACTAATCTATTTGATTGTAATGTTATATTTTTCAGATGGAATCAGATATACGATGGCGTTTCGAAACGTATCGTACAAGGGAAGATAAGACGACCAGTTTCGAAAACACCGCCTGGACTTATGGAATTCATTCAGATGCCTTCTCCAAAATATTTTCTTATTGGATCTATAAATACAGCTTCAGAGAAAGACAAAGATTTTTGAATAGGTTTGAACAATATAGAACTAATGTACAAGGGTTAGATGTTCATTATATTCACGTGAGACCAAAAGTGGATGGAAATGTAATGGTAAGTTGAATTAAACTAGTCGTATTATTGTTGGTCTATTCGTCCCAGGGGCGACTGCTGAGCATGAGGTCTTGTGTTCGATTCTGTTGTTGGGCAAAGTGTTATTGTTTTTTTTTTCTGTTAGAATATTATCAGTAATAGCCCGGAGTTCAGAATTGTGCCCGATGCTTGAAAAAGGTTCACCATCTGTACAACTGTAATTAATAGACAGTCTTTTACATTCTATAGAAATTAAGAGAGGTAGGTTGTTGTTAACCCTCATGTCACCGTTACAGCCGATATGCTGGTAAGTACTGTACAAACTTTACAGAAAAACCCAATACGACTTTTGCACAACTTAGAAACCGAACCTCTTGGGTTCGCCTCACGCTCACTTGTGCTCACTTATTCTTAAAAACATTTTTATAGATATAAAAATAGAAATACAAACACGTTTAATTCGATTTGAGCTAACATTTAAAAGATAAATTTCCCAGTATAACAATCTTTATAAATTTAGCTTCATAAACTCGATTCAATTTCAATTCAGGATTACATTTTGATCCGGTTACTCGAACAGAATTTTTAAGATATAGTTTCTACGGTACCGATGCTGCCTGGAAGTGAGGTGGTCGATAGCTAACGATTTTAGATGCTGAAATCGGACGCGCTATCCAGAATCCAGTTGAATTGAAGCAGCTTAAACTGATTAAGCGTGTTTCTCATGCAGTTTATAGTGACAGAAAATTGTTTACGTGAATGAGAAATTTGGGATTGATAAATAAAGAAAATATTCGTTGGTTAACTATAAATCTTTACTAAGATATACTTCTTCTTATCGTGTGGTTGATGAACAACCTAGTGACAGAGTTTCAACCACCCATAGGTCTCTAACATGGCTTTACACACCATCGAGAACATATCTCAGGCGTGCCGGTTTCCTCACTATGTGTTACTTCATCGTTTAAAGCAAGTGGTTATAATAGGTGTACCTACTACTGGTTTCCTTCAACGTTTGAGTGAAAATCGATACTAATATTATAAAGCAGAAGAGTTTGTTTGTTTGGTTGAACGCGCTAATCTTAGGAACTACTGGTTCAAATCGAAAAAATATTTTGGTGTTCGATAGTTCATTTATCGAGGAAGGTTAAAGGCTATAGAACATCACGCTACGCCTAATAGGAACGAAGCATCAATGAAAAATGTTGCAAAAACGGGAAAAAAGTATTCCTTTTGAGAGCTTGGGTTGCGAACGCTGCGTAAATGGTTAAAGTTACGCAAAAATCGTATAAGTACACCCACATTTCACCAATGCTGTTATTAAGCCCCATGTTGTGAGCCTTTCTACCAGGCAGGACTTTTTTTTTAAGAGAATCCCAAACTCCGGGCTGCTACTCAGTACTTACTAACAGAAAAACTCATAACAATTTGCACGACCCGGGAATCGAACCCGAGACCTCATGCTCAGCAGTCCCGCTTAGGATCACTAGACCAATGAGGCAGGCGCATTTATGATGTGCTAGGCGCGGTCATGACGGGGGAGGCTGCTGGTGGAATATATTTTAGTAGGTTTTTTCCTCAAATGAACGCGGGGAAAACCGCGGGGCACAGCTATTATATTATAAGTAGCCTAATTTACTCCGAATTAGGGTTCCACAGGCTGAGTGTTAGTTTTCGACATCCACGCGAACGAAGTCGCGGGCACAGCTAGTTATATTATAATACGCACTTGACTTCTTCAATATCCAATCTAACTGTATACCAAAATATAATTGGTTCAGCGCTTGCGGCGTTAATACGCTACAAACCAACTAACAGACCAAACTAGTTGTTAACATTAGTTTCTATTTTACAGGTTCTCCCACTTCTACTGCTTCATGGCTGGCCAGGGTCAGTAAGAGAGTTTTATGAAGCTATCCCATTGCTGACTACAGTGAGACCAGGTTATAACTTCGTGTTTGAAGTTATTGTACCAAGTTTGCCCGGGTTTGGGTTCTCGCAGGTAAATGATATCTCTTTTTATTTTGTTAGATGTGATGTGTTTTGATGAATTTGGATTGGTGCTAATACCCTATATGTATCTAAATGTATATTCCTATAGTTTGCCGTTTTTGCCGTTATTACTTTACAGTATTTAATCCTTATTAGAGACACTATTGGATTGAGTAATAATGCAGCGTGTGTTTACACAACCTTTTGATCACACAATTTTTTTTTGTGGGTTTTGACGCGATTATGCGCGGACCAGCATAAAAATTTGCATCAACAAAGGCACAGCAACAGCTTTAGAATTTAAGGGTGAGAGGACTTTACAAGTAAAAATAATCTAATTCCCTTGTTCCCAGGCACCGGCCCGTCCAGGATTATCACCGCACCAAATAGCAATAATAATGAGGAACCTAATGCAAAGACTTGGTCACAAATATTACTACGTTCAAGGCGGTAACTTTGGCCATATCATTGGCTCTCATTTGGCAACAATATTCCCTAACGAAGTCCTCGGCTTTCACACAAATTTCCCAGTAAATTTCTCCAAATACGCACAATTGACGTGGATATTTGGAAGCATTTGGCCAACGTTTGTGGCCAACGGACTTGCAGATAGAATGTACCCTTTGGCAGATAAATTCAAGTTTTATATTGAGGAGTTTGGATTTATGCATTTGCAGGGAACTAAGCCGGACTCTATAGGTAATTAATTAAATGTTATTAAATATTCGTTAGCAATTTGTGCAAAGAAAAAATGTATGGGTTAATTGGTGCTGTTAATTATGTTTGAGGAAAGTGTTGATTATATATTAATAGCTGCAAAAATAGAGAAAGACCAAAGAATTGATGAATGTGTTTTGTGAAATGATATGGCTGGAAACGGAAATAATAGTGAGATGATGATTCAAAGAGATTCATGGATGAAAACTCAATAATTTGTCATAACGTTAAAAGGATTATTATAAAATTATATTTTAATTACTTTGTATAATACTTTTATCCAGCAATTGGGTTGTAGAGAGTAGACAGTCACTCCATGTAAAATAATAGTATTAAGCTTCATCCTGTTTGACTGGAAGCTGACCACAACGTAATTGGGATAAAGGCTAGGCAGATTGATTTGCTTAACAATCTTCCAATTTAGCGCCTACTACTATTTCCCTAGGTCTAGGAGTGATCACGTCAGTATGAATACATAACATACATAACTAGCCCATAACTGTCCCACTGCAGGGCAAGGGTCTCTTCTGATACACGGAAGGCACGAGCATTGATCACCACGCTAGCTCACTGCGGGTTGGCGATTACAGACTAATAGGTTTCCACACGATGTTTTCCTTAACTGTACATCTGGGTTGTATAAGGTTAACTAAGAAAGTACATTGAAAAGACATTGATAAAATCACATCGGTACATGCCAAACCACAACTTGCGGCTCAAGTGGAGGACCCATAACCACCCACCAGCCACCTCGATTATCAATCAATCAATCAATGCTAGTGAATATGAATGCTAGTAGTAATGTTTAATTTATTCTTCGTGTCATTTATTTCTCAATATAAATTCCCTTCTTGATAATTCCTATTTCCACTAGCCTGTTTTATTTTTATGGTTGAACTACAGGCAAAATATGAATTATTATTTTCAAAGGAAACATTGAACAATAATACTACTACCGTGTCATGCTCGTATCCATTAAATTACAATAGTAATTAATATAGGCATTACATGGCCATAAAATTTATAAAAAACAATGAAATGATTTAAGATCTTCTACTTAATTCCAGGCATCACTCTCCAAGACTCCCCGGCGGGTCTCGCCAGTTACATTTTAGACAGAATCATGGTTTTCACGAATCCTGCCAACAAACTCAACCCAGAAGGTGGTCTCGATAAGTACTTCTCGTATGATAAACTCCTGGATAACATAATGCTGTACTGGATAAGTGAAAGTATTACAACTTCGATGAGAATGTATAAAGAGGCTTTTGTTGATGGTGAAGTGGAGAAAGTCTTGGCTCAGTAAGCATATTTCTTGTTTGTATTTTATATATTTATTTGTCTGCCTCGGTCGCAAGCGCGGCTCTTGAGCGGGAAGTCCTGGGTTCGATTACCAGGTCGGACAAAAATGTTATTGGATTTTTCTGTTAGGAAATTCTCAGTAGCAGCTTGGAGTCAGGAAGTTGGAGGTTTGAAACCCCCGTGCTTCGGAGAGCACGTAAAGGCGTCGGTCCTGCGTCTCATCTCTCTCTGGTCGTGTCGGATTGCCATCCCATCGGAATATGAGAGTGAAGGGAGAGGGAGTGAACCTGTGTTTGCCCTTACACTTGTGCACTATAATATCTTCTGCGTAACCTCTGGCTTACTTCTGGATAACCTCCGTGGAGATAGGTCACCGTGACCAAAATACGGCCGGGAGGAGTACAGGTACACATTTATTTGTAAGGAAGTCTGTATTTCCGAACGCATTATACCCTAATATCTTCAAAGTTAGAGTGAACAGGCTTCTTATGGGTAAGCTCTCCATCGTCGACTTTGTCTCTGTCACCTCTGACCTAGACTAGAGTCAAGAGCAAACCTATCTAAAATAAAAAAGGAGGTGCCAATATACAAAGCAGCACAATATTTTTCGTTCAAAATCTTCACAAACTTGCACTAAACTTAACAGCGGGATTTTTTCGCTAATAGTACTGCCAGATTTGGAGAACGGTATGATATTATTTACAAAATGCAAACATTTTCGTAGGGTCAACATAAACATTTTTTCTACATGTTTTTTTTCCTATGATCTTTTGTCGCACTGCTGGGAAAAGGTCTCCCCCATCGTCATCGGGTGCCTGAAGAGGGGTGGCGTCGCCGATGTAGGCCTAGAAAATGCAGGAGTGATGACCTAGATAAATTTGTTGGGACCTGGCCTGCTATTGCCACACAGAGGGAGGAAGAATTTAAACATGTTATAAATAAAATTAAAATATATAACCAGCCCATAACTGTCCCACTGCAGGGCAAGGGCCTCTTCTCATACAGAGAAAGTACGAGCTTAATCACCATGCTAGCTCACTGCGGATTGGAGAGGTTCAGACTACCAAGTGAAGGTTTCCTCACGATGTTTTCCTTCACCGTATGTCTGTGATGTCTTAGATTAACTAAGAAAGTACATATGACATTGAAAAAGTCACATTGGTACGTGCCAGGTTTGAACCCTCAACTCGGCTCAGGAGGCGGGCCCGTAACCACTCGGCCACTTTGGCCACTTCGGCCTGTGGTGTCGTGACACCACATAAACATGTTATCATTTAATAATTCAAAATCAATAATTAGTGGAGTTATGGAGTTTTTGTAATTTGTCTGCGCCGCTCCTAACTGTTAGTAAACTGCCTCATTAGTCCAGTGGTCCTAAGCGCGACTGCTGAGCAGGTCTCGGGTTCGATTCCCGGATCGGGCAAAGTGTTTTTGAGATTTTCTTTCTCAGTAGCAGCCCAGAGTTTAGAATTGTTCCCGATAGATGGCAATAGGCTTACCACTACATACAGCATTGGTGAAATGTGGGTGTACAACTGTATACCCCTCTGCCTACCCCTTCGGAGAATACAGGCGTGATGCTATGTGTGTAAAAGTCAGGCAATGATCAAATTTTTGTTAAGTTAACCTACGGTAAGATTAATTATTGTTCACCGGTTACTACTCACGTGTATTCTTTAGGTTTGCCCGACTAGTTTCGAGCTCGAACGGAGCCCTTAGTCATGAGCTGAGTCCGCGGCAATGTCGCGAGTCAGACTGTCGGGCAAACCCGAAGAATACACGTGAGTAGTAACCGGTGAACAATAATTAATATGAATATGCCTCACGAAAGTTATTATACACATTGACACCATTAAGTTCCATTTTCTGTTCTAGTATTCCAACATCAGTACCTACTTGGGGTCTACGCTTCAAAAACGAGTTAGCACTGAGTCCAGACTTCATTCTGCGCTGGAAGTACCTTAACCTCGTTGGTACTACAAATTGTGACTTCGGAGGCCACTTTGCCGCATTTGAGAAACCCGAAGAATTTTG
Organism: Xylocampa areola; assembly: GCA_935421205.1. NCBI lineage: Eukaryota > Metazoa > Arthropoda > Insecta > Lepidoptera > Noctuidae > Xylocampa > Xylocampa areola. The sequence continues at coordinate 10,672,381 of OW285223.1, forward strand.
TGAAAATGTTTTTAAAGCAGTGAAGGAATTTCTGGTGGTACAAAAATAAAGCAGGATTTTACTTTACGTATTTTGTTTTATTTTATATCTTTTTTTCTTGGTCAAGGCTTTCTTAGGCTAAGAAAATAATGTTGTTTCCCAAAATGATTATTATAATTCCTTCTTCTCCTTCTTATTAAAGGTAAAATTAATTTCTTTTGACCTATAGTGTCAGAGTTTAAATTACACGCAGTTCTCTATCATGACTATACGAACCCACGGATCTGAAAAAAATACGGATGTAACCTTGCGTTGTCATAGATTACGCACACACACACGCAGCGTACTGGCGCCGAGTGGAAGGGTTTTAAGTATTTGTATGCGTTTAGTTCGTGTATGACAAGCGAAATGGGATGACTAGGCATGCTTCTCACATGTCGTATGCAATGCTCCGTCCGTATTTTTATAAGATCCGTGTACGAACCATTGAAAATACCTTTCAGGTATGCTGGTTTCCTCACGATGTATTTCTTGACCGTTATAAGCAAGTGATAATGACTATATGAATAATACGAACATGAGCTCCTTGGATCCAAACCTGCGACCGTAGACTTGCCAGTCAGTCAGAATAGACTTAAATTGCAACCTTATTACAGTTTATGTATGTTATTCAAATCTATTCACTACATATTATAGAACGGAGTCCCCCACCGCGTCTGTCTGTCTGTCCGCAATAAACTGAAAAACTACTGAACGGATTTTCATGCGGTTTTTTACCAATAGACACAGTAGTTTATGAGGAAGGTTTACGTGTATAATTCCTATGCGTAGATGGGGCGGATTGCTAGTTAAGAATAAATTGTTCAAAGTTAGAAATAAAAATACATCAGAGCCACTTGAGATATAAATCCACTCATCTATTTCTAACGCAAAATATAAAATCCAGGAATTAACTAACAGAGACAAGTGGGAATCATAAAATTGACGCAGAAGAATCTGATTGCAGTCCCTCGCTAAATGCGACCAGCCAATAAGACAATCTAAATTTAAAATTCGCGCTCTAGCCATGTTTCTAAAAGGAATACAGAGTAAAAAAGTTTTGTAAATAAAAAAAAGAATTCAGGCGCAGGCGAAGTTGCGGACGGACGGCGGGACGCGAATAATTCGATTTAGCGACGCTGACTCGATTGAAAACGATTACAGCGAGCATCGAGTTGGAGTTGTTTATTATTTTGCTTTGCGTTGTACCGAATTCGATGATTGAAGTGTAATGAGGTTATGTTTCGAGACGCGTTTTTGTTTGTATTTTGGTGTAAAGCTATTTGACCAGTATTCACGTTTTGTGAGATGAAAGATTAATAAAGATAGTTGCCAGATTATGAATTGTACAACATTTTTAGTACATACGAAAGATAATTAATTATAGAACCTGTAATAAAATGAAAGGCTACTGTATGCAACTGGGATGTGTGGTGTGACGCGAATGAAGAGAATTAAGAATGAGTACGTACGGAGAAGTCTGAGAGTTCAAGATAAATCTTTGAAAAGCATTAACGCATGCTTAGCGAACTCTAAAGTTATTATATTAAATGGAAAAAGAATCCTGTTGGCGACCGTATTCTTTTTCCATTTAATATAATAACTTTAGAGTCTGAGAGTTACGCCGGTGACCGAGAAGTTATGTGGAAATCGTTTGTCATGGTATGGACACATAATGCGGAGGAATGAGGATCATGTGACGAGGAAAGTTCTGAGTATGAATGTGGATGGCTACCCAAGTAGGAAGACCGAGGAAATAGCTAGAAAGAAAGTGACTAGGGACTAATAGATGACGGCTGACAGAGATGTATGGAAGAAAAAGACATGATGTGCCGACCCCAATTAAATTGGGATAAGGGCAGGGGGATGATGAGAATCTGTAATAAAAATTGTCTATTGAAAAATCATAAAGTTACATGCACACGCAGCTGGATATAAATCTGTATATAATTGTACCGGGTCAAGTTGGGTGTGCATAATAAATTAGTTTCTATAAGCACATCAATATTGCAGGAGAAGTTCAGAGTGCAACTTTTGAAAAGCCATTTATCTTATTTGGATTCAAGGAAACAGTCAACTTAACATCATCAATACAATAAAAGAACAAATAAAATTGAAGTGCCTATTTGTAATGTCAAAATAATTGTGTTTTTTAAGCTCTTACTGTTATTAGCAGGATACTTAAGCCTAAAAATCTGTTTTTTAAATTGTTGTCTGTCTGTTTGGGCCGGCTGCACAAGACTTATGCCTAAAAATCAGTACTGACAATTTTTGTCTGTCTGTCTGACTGTATTTCTGACAGTCTGTCTGTTTGTTCCGGCTAATCGATTAGAGAAACCGGCTGGACCGTTTCAGATAGCATTTTACTGGCAGGTAGCAGTTTATTTAAGAAGTAACTTAGGCTAATTATAATATAATTATACGCGGGTGAAATTGCGGGGCACAGCTAGTATATAGACTATATTTCTCAGGAACAGACCTGTGAATGACAAAGTAAAGTCTAGAAAGTTTAAACCACAAAAACTTCTCAGTTAAACTAGATTCCAACTCTGGTTACTGACGACAACGCGGTTGTGGTCGGCCATCTTGTTTCTCGCAGACTACGAGTTCATTCAAATATTTTTAGTTGGATTTTTATTCCTTGAACTAAAATGTCGGAGAGACGAGTGTTAACGGGCCCACTTCCTCATCAACGAATCGTAGCTTCAAACCTGACCTATGACTTTTTCAATGTCATATGTACTTCCTTAGTCAATCTAAACCAAAAACTAGGCTTGACCCTAATTTATCATGCTTAACGTGGAAGCCTATGAATAAACTCAAAGTATCAAAGTTGCCGAATAGACAGGATCAAATAAAATATGTACAGGCGGGACTATAGCTTGAAAAATACCATTGCGGCTTCACGCCAAGCCTTCACAGCATCTCGCACCACATGAAAATGCTGTTGACATAGCTAAGTCGGTACTTCTTCCTCGTGTTGACCTACGCCTAAGTTCCATTATCTGGGGGTTGGTTTTCCTTATCCGCCTTTTCTATTCAGGCCTGCAGGTGTATTACCTATCTCGGTTGACATCGAATTGATGGTCACTTTATAGTTCATTGCGTCGTATGTTAATAATATTTTTGATCAATCATAGATAAGCTGTAACATACGTCGCAATGTATTACAAAGTGACTATCAATTCGTTGGTAACTAATATAGCCAATGTGTTCGCTGTTATGCGCAAATGCGGCGTCCAACTTGCTTTCTTTAAAGTCCTTTTGGACTATTGTCAGCGGCGGGGGTCTTTCGCGGTGTCGCGTCATCGTCGATCATCATCATTCCCCTGCTCTTATTCCAACTTATTTGGGGTCGGTGCAACATGAATTCTTCTTCCACTTACTAATTGTTTTTGAAATTGTATGTTGCATAAGTTTTGGCAATGGTTTATGACCGGCCGCCTGCCTGACGTCAACCGTCATTGGGAATGCTGTTGTTCGTGGTACCCGATACGGTCTTCTTCTATCTAGCTATGTCACACCAAATGCGTATCCGTGCGCCGGGTTCTGATGTTATCAGACTATCACACTCCACTAACCGGGTCATCGACGATATGTTTAGGATATTCGCACTATTTATTTATTTATTTATTTATTTATATATACTTTATTGTACACCAAATGGACAAGCACTGACAGAAAATAATTGATTTTTAAAAACATAATTGTATGTTTACGGCGGCCTTATCGCAGTCAGCGATTTCTACCAGGCAACCTTGGGATGGATTGGATTTAAGTAGACAGATATGGGGTTGTGTGCGGTGCAAATAAAAGTAGATACCTACTTACATAAAAATAAACAGTAATAATAACATATAGGCATATATAAACAATAACAATACATAATTATTATAATATATACAAATATATACATAACTATGGTCTAATTAATAATCTGGTAATATGTACGTAAATAACGAATATAAATCCTTCATTAGCATTATTCAAGTGACAAGTAATGCTCCTTCACGAGCCTTTTGAATACTGGCAAAGATTCGGCACGTCTTATTGGCACTGGCAATGCATTCCACAGTCGAGCCGCCTGTACAGAGAAGGATTTGTCAACAAATGTTGTGGAATGCATTGGCATTTTCAATCTTAAGTTACCTGATGACCTAAGGAATCGCGTGTGAGTGTCACCAAGGAACTCGAATCGTTTCTTTAGGTAAATGGGTGTAGATGGAAGGAAAAGTACATTATAAAGTAGTGAAAGGATATGAGCATTCCGGCGAAGGCGAATCGGCAACCACTTGAGCTTTACGCGGAATTCGGAAATATGGTCATACTTGCGTAAACCAAATATGAACCTTATACAAAAATTTTGAAGCCGCTCAAGTTTATTAAGTTGTTCTTCTGTAAGATCAAGATAGCTGGCATCAGCATAATCAAGGATAGGAAGAAGAAGTGATTGTGCAAGCGCAATTTTGGTAGCAGTATGTGGTACTCCGGGCGGCAGCTAACATGTCCGTACTATCAAACCCGTCGTATATCACTGTATGACCCTCTCAGCAATGGGAGCAACTCTGTAAATGTCTCAGATGTGGACGTAAGGGGCTAGGTCTGAAGTGGTTCTAAAAAATTTAAATGCCGTTGATCGACACGCTACAAAGGCATTGTTTCAAAGCCACATTCTTAAAACCTCACGAAGAAACAGAGAGGGGTTTATTATACATCGAAAACCACTTGACATTTCACAATGTACTCCTTTATTCAAGCTTTAAGACCTAAAAACATCAATATCAAATCATCACAAACACTGATTATAGCGTGGACTATGCAGAATACATTTACAATTCAAAAGTACCTTCCCCCCTGCCTACATTGCGGATGCAAAACAATACACGTAGGGTTGTTACAAAGAGAATTAATGTGTGTACGCACGGAATTTTGCCGGATTTTGAGGTTATAATGGCGCTACTGGGAAGGGTACTAAAGATAAATATCGTTTATTTTAAAGGACAGTTATGAATTGAATGTTCTTTACATACCAGCCCGTAATTTTCCGAATGTTGGGCAAGGGTCTTTTCTCATAATATCCAAGCTAGTGATCCCGGTCCCGTGCCATATTTAAGGAGGTAGCTATACTGTTTCCAAAGCCCCGGCGCGCGCGCGCTTCGCTATTGACATTCGTCGAAGAAGACCGCTCTTAGCAAAGTGAAACACATCACTGCTGAGAGTGCGCAGAAATCGATCGGTAGGTATAATTAATAAAATAATACGGTACTGCATGCGCGGGCCGTCGGCGGAGTCGCAAGCTACCTAATATTATTGTTAAGGCGAGGTTCTCCGAGCGTCGTACGCGTGGGCGTGGCGCCGCTCGATGCTGGAGACTGAATGCACGTCATTGAAGACTAGACGAGTGCATCGTAGAGATAGAAAGCACTTGAGTTTTTCATGATTTCCAATATGACGGCCGTTAGCTACCACATTTTTTCCAACCTTAATTTTTGGTATAAGTTTTATAGTTCATAGCCTAATATAACTCATTAAAATGGATGTCAAATCGTAATTAGGCTTGTCTTTGCGTTTACAACTCAATCAAAAAACAATAAAGATTACATTTACATTTTATTGGATGCACTAAAGTGGAAGTAATCGTGTATCGAATAGCCGAAATATCTAGGTCAAAGAGTGAACAACGCTATATAATTTTTTCAAAATTTTAATCGATGTTTTTTACAAATAAAACCCATCTGAAAACGCCCCTCGCCTGAATACTGTGTACTAATTTTTATTTATATTGTCCTTTTGTTTTTACTTAAGTGTATGTGTACTTGGCCTAGTGTCATAATTTTAGTGTGTGGGCTATTTGTGTTTTAATAAATTGATTTCCTTCTTTCATTCTTCCTTTTACTCATCACGAATCAATAAATAAATCAACACCAAAATATTATTTTTGTAAACAAACTAATTCGCCCGATATGCTGCGCGCGACACAAAAAAAAGCATAGGAATTTGTCGTCCTTTGATAATACTAACAACTTATTCTTAGAACCGTTAAGGGTTTATTCTGAAAAACTCGCTAATGTTTTAAAGTGAAAATTTGGCTATCATTTATCCGTTTTTTTTTATTTTTTTTAAATTACTAAGCTTATTCATCGTCATTTGTTTTGTAAATTTGGGACGGTTACAGATCATCACCTTGTAGAAAAGGCACGAACAATGATCACCTAGGCTAGCTCTCTGCATAATACAAAATCACGCCTGCATCTCTGAAGGGTAGGGCAGATGAGGACTGTTGTACTCCCACTTCACCAATGCAATGGAAATCTCACATAAACAAAATTAAATCGAAATTATCAAAGTTCTCATACGCTCTTCGCGAAGTAAAAAAATCCAAAATTTAAATTTTTTTAAATTTTCAAACTGCACTCGTTACTTACTACGCTTATGCTAACGCATGGCTTAGCTATGGCATTACCTTATGGGGAAATAGTACAGATGCACCAACACTTTTTACTCTTCAGAAAAAACGTATACGAATACTTGTAAATATAGGAGATTCTGATACCTGTAAGCCCCATTTCATAAAACATAAAATACTAACGCTGCCTAGTCTGTACATTTTAGAGATATGTAAGTTTGTTAGAAAACATCAAAACTTCTACACAAAACGGGAAGATAAAAACCAGAGGCTAAGGCATAAAAACCGTTTAAACCTACCAAGCTCCCGGCTTAAAATGCACTCATCTAGTCCACATGTCATGTCAATAAAAATATATAATAAGCTACCCTCACGAATAAAAAATGAAAGTAAAGACAATATATTCATAAAAAGCTTAAAACAAATGCTGATAAGTAAATGTTACTATCATATAAATGAATATTTAAACGATAAATGTAAATAAAACGGAATAAATACAAATTTAAATTAATAATAATATAATAAACGCATACACATATAGGTACAAATTATAGACATATATAGATACATTTTAATATTATTACTTACTCTTTTAAACATTCCATTATCATATAAGTACTGTTAGTATACAAATAAAATAAATAAAAACTGCATTTAAATAATATTTGAAATACAGTGAAATAATATAATATTCTTATAATAATAACATACATCAATACATAATATAATGGTTATGTAATAGTATAAAGTTAAAAAAGGGTTACACACTTCCTCCTCTCTCCTACATTTGCCGTGCCGACAAGGCCCACACATGTTTCTGTATATTATATTGTAACATCTATTTAACTTGTGGAGTGCAATAAATGAATTGAGTATTGAGTATTGCAGTTATGCAATAGCTTATTGTCATCGATCATATGATCCTTACTATGAACTGCCTCGTTGGTTTAGTGGTCCGTAGCGCGACTGCTGAGCAGGAGGTCTCGGGTTCGATTCCCGGGTCGGGCAAAGTGTTATTGAGTTTTTCTGTTAAGAAATTCTCAGTAGCAGCCCGGAGTTTGGAAATGTGCCCGGTTGATGGCAATAGGCTCACCACCTATTACATGGGACTTAATAACAGCATTGGTGAAATGTGGATGTACAATTGTGTACACCTCTGCCTACCCCTTCGGGGAATACAGGCGTGATGCTATGCATATGATCCTTACATTTACTTCGTACATGTTCTAACACCTGATCATACACGCTCGCCGGTTTTGAATACTACGCCCCTGAGGTTTTGAAAGACCTCACCAGTAAGGTAATTGAATATGCTTCTAAGATGTACCCTCTCACCACTTCCACTTACACCTGCCTTGTTCATCAAATTTCATTCATCCTTTCGACATGACAAAACATCTAACTCATTTTTCAAGATAAATCAATCAATCAAATCAAATCAATGAAAAGCATTAACGCATGCTTAGCGAACTCTAAAGTTGTAATATTAAATGGAAAAAGAATACGGTCGCGAACAGGATTCGAACCTGCGCCTCCCGGATAAATACTCCAGGCGCTCTGACCACTAAGCCATCTCGACCTCTGCTTACCACCGCGAATTCTTCTTCCATATTTTAACACGTCTTATGGCGACGTTATTGCTATCAATTCAGTCCCTATACGGGTGACTGAACCGACACGACTAACTTTGCAGTTAATATAATGTCGTAAAGAATGCAATTACCTTAATAATTCAAGATAAATCTTTGAAAAGCATTAACGCATGCTTAGCGAACATACTCATTTTATTTTTTATCACTACATCTTCTTTTAAACGAAGACGTAGTCTTATCACATCGCTTCTTAATCTATATGTAGGTACACGCCTACTATATCCGAAAAACACATTATTTCAGCAATAAACTAAGTTTCAACGCAAATTATTGCATTTTAATCTATCTAATTGATTTAACCGCGAAAACGTTCCTGGGTGTCGTGGCGCCGTTTTGACGTCATGCCTCAGCATATTTGACATAAGTTGAAGCCATAATGTACAGCGATGAGTGTCATTTGACTGAGGCGTGATGTCATTCGCTGTGATTGACGTTTCAGTCAACATGGCCGATTGCAGCATTTTATACTTTTATTTTATTGAAGATCTTATTAATCTTAATGTTTTTAATAATACTTAGATTTTTTTTTAGAATCCTTTGTGTCCATATTTACCTCTAAGACCATTTATTCTTTGGTTCTTTAGTACTGTTATCATGCCTATTTAGGGACATATAACGTCACACTCGCTACTGTAAGGAGCATTGGTAACTTTGCTGACCGTTAAAGAGCAGTGTTATTTGGCTACAATTTTTGGCCAGGTATAGGTACTTCCCCAGTTGGGAAACTTTAGTTATTCCAAGCTGTAATTCTTTTAATTCCTCGAGAAACAGGGTAATCTTAAGGTCTATCACTTTTAAAGACAAACTAGAAATGAGGAGACGAACGAATGCTAGCAGCCGAACTCGAAGAATGCGCCAACTATATAAAATTTTATTAAAGTACAATGACACTATTTTTTTGAAATGTTGTACGAAATTATTCCTCTTTTCTTAATAAAACTCCAAAACATCTTAAGTACTCTAAACGTATCGAGGTCATTATAACAACGGCCATCTTAAATAAATTACAATATTTTTTCGTCTCTAATTTGAGCTCTCCATTAAAATTCCGGAACGCGACAGCCCTAAGCACGGCTCATTTGTTTAACAAATACTTCGGGACAAGACTTGCTATAGAGTTCTTGTTGAAATAACAAGAAGTTTTACCCGATTGATCGCTTGCAAATTACTTTTATTCTAGTTTGAATATTTTTTTTCATTGAACGCCTTATTTGTTGTGAAATAGGTAAAGAATTATTGTTTGAATTTTTGTCTGTTTGTCTGTGCGTTTGTGCACGCTAATCTCAGAAACGGCTTATCCGATTTAGATGTGGTTTTCACTAATATTGTATATTGTGGTAAGCTTCACATAACATTTAGTGTTTGTTTCATGTCCATCGGTGTAGAAATATTATGCCAATTTAAAGAATCACGTCGAACATTTGTTATTTACGACATCCACGCGGACGGAGTCGCTGGCACAGCTACTCGTAGTACTAAATATAATCCGCATTTTAAATTCAAATAACCTTCGACACTTTTTCAAAGAAGAAACAAAGTAAACACCAATCAATGAAATATAATTCAAGTTACATAAAACTGAGGATCGGTTTCAAAACTCCATCGCTGGGAGCTACATAAATTTAAATAAAGCTTGCCTCGTATAAAAATGATACTGTAATCCGTCTGCCTCGAGTTCTGTAGCAGTTATAATTTTACTTAGATTCCGATGGAATGGATAGAGAGGTGTTTGTTTTTTCAACTGACTTCAAAAAGATGGACGTTCTCAATTGGACTGTATGTTTTTTACGCGATTATTCCGCCAATTATGAATTGATTTTGATGATCCTTTTTTTGTTTGGTAGGTCATACTTCAGTGGTAGTCCTATATAATTTTTATCGAAATTTATTCAGAGCTCTTTGAAAAATTAAACTAGCACAAGAAATATTTGTACATGTAGGTGTAGTATTGAAGTCGGTTCTTTTTTTTCTAATTATAAATTAACTTAATATATGAATTAATTTGTATGTATGTAGTGAGTTATGTTAAGTCGATAAATTTTACAATACTTGGTGAGCCTATTGCCATTTCGCACACAATTCAAAACTCCGCGCTGCTACTGAGTGTTTCCTAACTGAAAAACTCAATAATATTTTGCGCGACCTGGGAATCGAACCCAAGACCTCATGCTCAGCAGTCGCGCTAGGGACCACTGACCAACAAAGCATTTTCCGTTACTATAACATTCATCCGATTACAACGAATTTTGTATGCGTAGCAGTAAAAAACCTTCATAGACCAATAAGACGATGGACTCGTCCAAATATTCCCAGTATTTTGTGCTGAGGTTTGCCTCAGCACAAATTCAATATATCAAATCCGTTTCGTCTTACGCTCTTAAAACACAAGTACTTACGGTAACAGAGTTCTGAAGATGGGATAGCATCCGGACTTCAATTGGTAAGTACTCCTCGAGAGGGGATTTAGAAGTGTCGCCTTGAGTTTGGAGATCCTTTTTAATAAACCGCTTTTCTGTGAGAATTGAGACATTAGAATTTTGGTGGTGGCTTTTGGGATCTTACTTCTGACAGCTGCACCACGGATGTAAGTTCAACTACATACTGCAAGAGAACTTTAAGTGTTTGTGGACACGGTCATGTGTTTTACGTGAATACGTGTGCGTAACGTACGTAATATTTGAAGAATTTTAGCAGCGAAACCACCTCAAAATGGCCGCTCTTCCCCCTCCACCGCGTGCGATGCGTCACAGTCTTCACTCAACGTAATGAATTTTTAGTATCCTTTAGCTACCCAATGGTGGAATTAGAATGCGGATGATAGATATGCAGCTGGAACACCACACTCTATCCTCAGATTTTGTTAAAATTTGTTTTCTGAATTGCCTGTTACTATGCAAATTTAAAGACGTATTCACATCAAAATCTTGGCCCAGTTAGTAGAGCGGGATAGTAGGATAACATCAGAACCTGGTGCATGGATAACATTTGGTGTGCCATAGCTAGATAGAAGGAGACCCTATCGGTGGCGGTTACCACGAACAACAGCATTCCCAATGAGGGTTGACGTCAGGCAGGCGGCCGGTCATAAAAAATAGCCAAGACAGTGCAACATGCATATCAAAAACAATAATTAGAAAGTGGAAGAAGAATACATACTGCGGCGACCCCAAATAAATTGGGATAGGGACAGGGGGATGATGATTCACGTTAAAATTACTCCTTTCTCTAGTTTGCGAATGCAGCTTAATGACAGTATTTGACAGGGAGTGTTTTCCTATTTGAACTCCTTAATCATGTGACTGGGCATCTCGTGGAAAGACTGGTTGTCAGATTTTTTGGCATTTGTCTACCCATAACGGGTGTCATTCATTGATCTTCGTTTGACAACCGGGACTGACGATTTAACATAATCCATCTCGGTTTTAATGATAGTCAACAAATCCACAGTCCCACCACAGCAAGAGCTTAACCTCGACGCTTAAGCACGAGGACTTCATATCGTGCCGTTATTGGCTTTAAAGTAAGCGCATTTTGCTAAATCTTGCAATGTTCAGATCAGTCTGCAATGCCCAGTTTCTGTAGTTAGACGGAATATATAAATAACCTCAAAAGTAGTCAGACAAGTGATGGGAGATGTTCTGTTTTGACTTTAATGAAAGCACACTCCTAGTGGTCCTAAGAACGATTGCTAAGCAGATCCTGAGTTCGATTCCCGGGTCCGGCAAACTGTTGCTGAGCTTTTTTCTTAGGAAATTCTCAGTTGTTGCACGGAGTTTGGAATTGTGCCCGATAGATGGCAATAAGCTCACCATCGCTATTACATGGGAATGCATTAGTGAAATATGAGTGTACAACTATGTACGCCTTTGCATACCCCTTCGGGGAAAACAAGCGTGATACTATGTTTATATAAAATCTTAGCCCGCTGTCTTCATACAATTACACGTACCTACTTGCGGTATCTAGTGAAATCTAAAATCTGTGGGCCGCGCAATTATGGTATTACATAGCTAGGAGTCAATTTTAAAGATGGTTTCTTTGAAGTTTTTGTCTTTATTATGTATTGTTGATGAATGACCTAGTTCAAGATAAATCTTTGAAAAGCAAGAAGAATTCGCGGTGGTGAGCAGAGGTCGAGATGGCTTAGTGGTCAGAGCGCCTGGAGTATCTATCCGGGAAGCGCAGGTTCGAATCCTGTTCGCGACCGTATTCTTTTTTTTTTTCATTTAATATTGTAACTTTAGAGTTCGCTAAGCATGCGTTAATGCTTTTTCAAAGACATATCTTGAGTCTTCCTCTACTTTATAGCTTTTCACATTGATACACAAAATATCTCGGTCATCTGTGCCACTTTCAGTATAACATAGCATCACGCCTGTATTCCCCGAAGGGGTAGGCAGAGGTGTACACAGTTGTACACCCACATTTCACATTCATTTCATTTCATTTTGTTATTGTGTGCAATAGGCTATTGCCATCTACTGGGCACAATTCCAAACTCCGGGCTGATACTGAGAATTTTCTAACAGAAAAACTCAATAACACTTTGCCCGACCCGGGAATCGAACCCGAGACCTCATGCTCAGCAGTCGCGCTTGGGACCACTAGACCAACGAGGCAGTTTCAGTATACCCTATACATAATAATCTCTAATTTTATCCATCTGCATTATAACACACTTCGGTCGACAGTCTATTTACATGCCTGCCCAAAAATGCCTGAACCAATTTCGATGTTTGTGGTATCGTTATAGTCCTTACATTGTCCCGGGTAACATAAGCTAGTAAGATTAAAAAAATGGCAGGCGTGCTTTTTATTTAATTTCATCTTGTTTGTTTTATGGTTTATCCTGTCTTGCCATATTCTAGGAAATACTGTCTTCTACTGTCGCTGCCGAGTCCTCGTTGAAAAATGAATAAGAATTAATTCGGGAAAATTAAAATTCTTTAACAGTCCTCACTTTTTGGGGATTATACCTTGCCGCCTTAATAAGGGATCAGATTCTATTTATACACAAGTCGGGTGATTTCGGAGTATTGTTGTTGTCAGCCTCCGTTTTGGTTGGTACCGGGGAGTTTTGTATAACTTCAAGTGGGTTGGGAATTAAAAATGAGTGAGGACTTTTAATGATGCAATTCTGTTCTGTCAATGGCTTCGTAATTTTGTTGATATAACTGCCAATATTTTAATATTTTTTTGAGTTATTGTAGTAGGTGTGATTTGGCAGTCCTAAAATTACTGGATAGCCAATAAAAAAATGTTAAAAGAAATACAATAAATCTATTTCTAAAATGGTTAAAATATTTATTAAACTTTTTCGCAACTATATTGGTGTGGGCTTCCAGTGAAACCGGATGCAGCGTAATACCAGTATTTTACATGAAGCAACTGCCTAATTGACCTCCAGAACCCAGTTACTGGATAACACGATTTCTCGTGGTATTACTGGTTGTCAGCCTTTCGGACCTCTGAATACCCTAACGGCTGTCAAAGATCTTAATTTGACAACTGGGACCGACGGCTTAACGTTTCCAAGCCACGGAGGGGTCTCGTTATGAAATTATGGTCAATTAGACGATGATTTTAGAGGTTCGTGTTAGGTTAACTGACTGCCTCATTGATTTAGTAGTTTATAGCGCGACTGCTGAGCATGAGGTCTTGGATTCTATTCCCAGGTCCAGCAAAGTGTTGAGTATTAGGTTTTTTATTAGGAAATTCTCAATAGCAGCACGGAGTCTAAAATTGAGCCTTGTAGATGGCAATAGGCTCACCAACCATTACGTGGGACTTAACAAATAGCATTGGTAAAGTGTGAGTGTAATTGTGTACACCTCTGTCCACCCCTTCGAGGAATACAGGCGTGATGCTTTATACGTACGAAGAGAGTCATAATTGCTCTTCATATCCAATGTAACAATGCATTTATGATGCTGTTGGGGCTGCCACGCTTCTGCATAGCGCCGGAAAGTTTGATGATGCGCACACTGTTTTGCAGTAGTTAGACGTAAGCGTGCAATATCGATGCTCCCGAGTCCGGGGAAGATCGAACAGCTAATCTGACAGTAAAGCAACAGAAAATCCCAATAATACTTTTCCCGACTTGAGAATCGAACCCAAGACCCTCAGCTCAGCAGTCGCGCTTGGGTCTTCGTACAGCTGAATTAGTATAGGTTTTATTTCCAGTTTATCAATAATGATATGGCAAGAAAAGGGGAATTGCCTCGTTGGTCTAGTTTTTACAAGCGCGACTGCTGAGTATGAGGTCTTGGGTTCGATTACCAGGTCGGAATGAATGAATGAATTTTTATTTGCTTGAAGTATGGTGCATTACAATAGGTTGGTACATATCATTTTAGTCTCACATACTGCGTCGGGAAAGATAATACGGAGAAAGTGTTATTGGCTTTTTCTGTAAGGAAATTTTCAATAGCAGCCTGGAGTTTGGAATTGTGCCCGGTAAATGGCAATAGGCTCACCACCTATTACATGGGACTCAATAACAGCATTTGGTGAAATGTGGGTGTACAATTGTGTACATCTCTGTCTACCCCTTCGGGGCATAAAGGCGTGATGCTATGTCGTATGTAAGAAAAGGAGTGATTGTTGATATGACGGCTGATAGAGATTTATTGAAATAGCATGCATGCTGCGCCGACACCAAATTAATTATGATAAGGGCAGGGCATGATGATTATGATGATGATTTCCAGCTTATCAATGACATTCAAACCATCAAATTAAGGACGAAGAGGTTGAAGACATAGTTAGTCGTGTCGGTTCGGTCACCTGTATAGGGACCAATAGGGACTGAATAGATAACAATGACGTCACCAAAATACGTATTAAAATACAAAAAATAATTCGAAGTAGTGAGCAGAGGTCGAGATGGCTTAGCGGTCAGAGCGCCTGGAGAATTTATCCGGGAGGCGCAGGTTCGAATCCTGCTCACGACTGTATTATTTTTCCACAAAAATGTATAACTTAAGAGTTCGCTATGCATGCGGTAATATTTTCGAAGATTTATCTGTATAGGTTGAAGACATTTTAGCAGCGATAAGTATTGATGTACATCGTCAAAACAACACTTAAGTCTAGCTCGGATCTCATGAATAATCCTTATAATTCGCGCCGCTTAATGACAAGCCGTAACGTTATTCACCGAGATATAGTCGAGTGTGGAGTTACGGTAGTTATAAGGTATTAGATACTCATTTAATAATCAAATCAAATCAAAATTTCTTTATTCAAATTGTGCTAAAAATTAGCGCTGTTTGAACATCAAACATTAAAGTCACATCCAAAAGTTTTTTATGGTACGGGGGCAACCTAGCAGACGGATCGCCTGATGATAAGCGATTACCGCCGCCCATGGACATCAGCATCCCCAGAGGAGTCGCAAGTGCGTGGCCGGCCTTTTAAAGGGTTTGGGCCTCCGGTACCCTCACTCATTCGGCGAAACACAATGCTACGCTGGCGTTGTTTCACGCCGGTTTTCTGTGAGGCCGTGGTATCACTCCAGTCGAGCCGGCCCATTCGTGCCGAAGCATGAATCTCCCACGGTAGCTTTATCTGTATCATGAATATTAATTTACAACTTTATGTCACCAGAATGAAGTTTATTTAAAATAATTTTAAACTATTCAGTTTATATAATTATATTTTTTTATTCATGTTGAGGCCATGTAATGCCTATATTAATTACTATTTGTTCAAAGAAACATTTAAAAAATAATGGACAGGAACGGGGTTTGAACCCGCGACCTTTGACGTTCCGGGTCATCACTCTACCAACTGAGCTACCTTGTCTCGTTATTCCCCATTGAAATTTTCAACCTTCTTTGTATTCGTCTTAAGGAGACGCCTGGCGATATTTATCTAGCAATCAATTATTTTTTTCAATTTTTCTTTGAAAAATAATAATTAATATAGGCATTACATGGCCTTAACATGTATTAAAAAATATAATTATATATGATTTATAAAGGATTGGGATGTTGTTCGGCGATTTACAACTGTAAAGTGGTAACGCTGAGTTTAGTAGATTTGAAAATCCCCGTTCTTGTCCATTATTTTTTCAATGCTTCTTTGAAAAATAGTATTCAGTTTATAATAAAATGTTTAAAGTACATGTTAGCTAGCCTATGTACCATCGCAACTATAATACTCCCGACCGAATTTCGGGTCACGACGGCGTCCTACCTCGACCGAGATTAGCCAAGTACACTTGTTCACAAGTGTATGTGCAAATACAGGTGCACTCTCTTCCTTAATTCTCATAGTACGATGGGAGGGCAATCCGCGACCGGAGAGAGATCAGACACAAGACCGATGGTGCAGATTTGGAATTCGCCAACTTCCTTGCTCCGGGCTGCTTCTGACAATTTCCAAACAGGATAGATAACCCAATAACATATTGCCCGATTTAGAAATCGAACCCAAGACCTCAAGCTCAGCAGCCGCGTTTGTAGCCACTATAGTCAATAGTCAATAGTCAAAGCATTTATTTCAATTAGACCGTTTACAGGCACTTTTGAATTGTCAAAAAAATAAACTAGTTGCCACGTTCCAAAGTGTAGATTCCTGTGGAGAAGAACGGGCAAGAAACTCCACGGTTACTCTTTTTCATCAAACAATTACAATATTTTGGTTACATTGTATTTATAATATAGAAATCATATGTGAGAACAATGTAATATGAAGTCTATAGAGTCTAGTTACAATTCAAAACTTTGCCATGACAGTTTAGAGATGACCAGCCCCAACCAACGGCGCCCGTTCACGAACATGACGCCAGCGTCAGCATCACTAAACTCGACCATATTGTAGGGAATCTAATGACCCAACACAAACGCCACCGTCAGCGGGACATTTGAGTGAGCATGACATACTCTAGCTGCCAGACAATAATCAAATATATTTAATCATGTAGAATATGTAAATGATTACATGGTACTCACATTTACAGTATAATAAAAATGAAATGCTAAATTATTAGACAAACGTATTTTTAAATATTATTAGATTAAGGACTGAACAAGACAAAAAAAAATTGTCCATCAAAATTATATAACAATGTCAAAAAACAAAATAACTACATTCTAAGAGACAGTACGTCGAAGTGATGTTGTTTGTAACATTGATTTGTTAGTCAGAGTGCTTGTGGAGCAGGACCAGCAGTTAGCCAAGCATTTTTGTCATCAATGTAATCTCCTAATGGACTCACTGGATTAATGAGACAGATACTCATATAGAGAGGCGCTCATAGCCCGTTGTAGACTTTGATTGATATCAAGCAACGCTGGGTTGGATCATGGTAGTTATGAACCACAGGCTGTTGGTTAAAATCGGGCATTATTAATTATTTTTCGACGGTTATAATATTACTCACGTGCATTCTTCGGGTTTTATTCGCGACGTCGCCGCGGGTGCAGCTCATAACTAAGGGCTCTGTTGGATTTCGAAACTAGGCAATTCTGAAGAATGCACGTGAGTAATAACCGTTGAACAATAATTAATAGTAAAAAATGTATTATAAAAACTTTGTATGTACTACCAATGTGACTTTTTCAATGTCATAAGTATGTAATGAGTTTATCTGAGACATCACAGACATACGATGAAGGAAAACATCGTGTGATTATCAATGTTCGTGTTTTCTCTATATGAGAACAGGCGCTGGCCCTGCAGTGGGACCGTTACGAGATAGTTACAAGGCTTGTTAAAACTTCGATTCTACTTATAGTATTAAAGATGTGAAATTTTTTATATTAAGATGTTAGGATGTTTGTTACTCAATTACGCGAAAACGGCTCAACGGATTTGGATGAATTTTGTTATATACGATAGATTGGGCCTTAGAGAAGGACTTAAGTTTCTTATTGGCACCAGCTGTGTTCTATAAAAGTTAAACGAGTATCAAATTTCCTAACCTTAACAGAAGTACCCCGTCGCCATGACACCGTCGCATTACATATTCGATGTCGTTCAATATTAATGCCAATGCTCCAATATGTAAATTGATTGATAAACGGATATTACAATGTACACTTTAAGCACAACTGACTTACAATGCGCCGGATCAGTTTAAATTATGCACAGAAAAACGTTGCGAGCAGTTTCTGTTATATGTAAATTGGGTATTAAATGGTGAATATTTGTTTTTTTTCAAACATACAAGAGCCGCTTTCAATGGAATGGTGAAAACAATACATAGACATACGATCGTGGCAATTTTGGTCATTTGCTGTTAGTTGTCGAAGATCTTCATCAGATATGAATATTATATACTAAACCTTCCCTGAAAAATATATATTTACACTAGCTGTGTCCGCGACTTCGTCCACGTGGATGTCGGAAACTAACACTCAGCCTGTGGAACCCTGATTCGGAGTAACTTAGGCTAATTATAATGTAATAACTGTGCCCCACGGTTTCACCTGCGTTGATTTGAGGAAAAAACCTACTAAAATATATTCCACCAGCACCCTCCCCCGCCATGACCGCGCCTATCACATCATAAATGCGCCTGCCTCATTGGTCTCGTGGTCTCAAGCGCGACTTTTGAGCATGAAGTACTGGGTTCAATTCCAGGGTCAGGCAAAGTGTTATTGGGTTTTTCTATTAGGAAATTCTCGATAGCAGCCCTGAATTGTGAATTGTACCTGGTAGATGGCCACAGGCTCACCACTTATTACATGGGACTTAATAATAGCATTGGTGATGTGGGTGTACAACTGTGTCCACTTCTGCCCAACCCTTCAGGGAATACAGGCGTGATGCTTTATTAAGATTTGACTGTTAGTTAAAGTAAATACTTAGTAGTTTACTACGTCATATTATTATCGGCGCACGTAGTCAATTTTGATACAGTATTATGGGTAGAATACGTGGTTTATATGTTGCCAATTACTTCAATTTCCCTTAGAAGTTGATATGATTTTATTTATATAAATACATACATTCTCCTAATACAGATAAATCTTTCACACTTTAACGCATGCGTAGCGAACTCTTACGTTATATTTTTTTGTGTGAAAAACTGTACGGTCGTGAGTAGGATTTGAACTTGCCTCCCGGATAAATATAGGATCGGGGTGGCTTAGTTGGTAGAGTGCCTGAAGTATGTACCTATCTCAGAAGTGCAGGTTCAAATCCTGCTTACGTCCGTATGGTACATTCCCCTTCTTCTTTTGTGTGTTAGGACCCAACATGGAGCCAACTTAGTGTGAAGAGTTGTTGGTGCCTCCCGTAGACGTAATTTTTAACGTAGTTTTGTGAGTGTTATTAATTACCAACCGCTGCGACCGACAACGGTTTTCGGAAACTCCGTGCTACGGTGCTCCGCGCTTCGGTGCTCAGAACTTCGGTGCTTCGTACTTCGGGCCTTCGTGCTCCGGTGCTTCGTGCTTCGGTGCTCCGTGCTTCGGTGCTCCATGCTTCGGTACTCCGTGCTTTGGTGCTCGGTGATTCGGTGCTCCGTACTTCGCTGCTTCGTGAGAGCATGTCAATGAATACACTTCTAGGTCTATTCTTCTAACAAACTATATAGGTTTCAATATTGACATGAGACTTTGACTAATCAAGATGCTTTACACACGTGAGATAAGTTAATCAACTCCGGCTTAGCAGGGAGTTACGTGTGTCACATCTTTGTTTAGTTGTGAGTTTAGAATTTAAATTGAGGAATATCGTGTCTTGCTGAAGGTCGCCCTCACAGATATACACACTTAAGTCTGTTATCGTGTGGTTGATGAACAACCTAGTGTCAGAGTTTAAACCACCCCTAGGTCTCTGACATGGCTTTACACATCATTAAAAACATCTCCCAGGTGTCCTGTTTTCTTACCGTTTTAAAAAAGTTATAATTACTCATTTCTAAAACGCACATATCTTCAAAAAGTCAGTGGTGCGAGTCTTAGGGTCGAACTTGCGACTTTTGACTTGTCAGTCTAACGGTCATACCACTAGGCTATCACTGCTTATACTTATACATAAGTCAGGTTTTGTTTTGATATTGATACGGACTGCCTCGTTGGTTTAGTGGTCCGTAGCGCGACTGCTGAGCAGGAGGTCTCGGGTTCGATTCCCGGGTCGGGCAAAGTGTTATTGAGTTTTTCTGTTAGGAAATTCTCAGTAGCAGCCCGGAGTTTGGAAATGTGCCCGGTTGATGGCAATAGGCTCACCACCTATTACATGGGACTTAATAACAGCATTGGTGAAATGTGGGTGTACAATTGTGTACACCTCTGCCTACCCCTTCGGGGAATACAGGCGTGATGCTATGTTATGTTATGTTATGTTATTGATACGGTTCTTTTTTATTAATGTGGCAACATTGATATTTTAAATGAAGAAGCTAACGTTCCTATTGTTTGCCGTGGTTGATCCGTGGATGGGTAACCATCATTTGTGCTCTTCGAGACCAGTCCGTGCTTCGGAGAGCACGTTAAACCTTCGGTCCCAGTTGTTAAATTAAGATCTATGGCAGCCCTTACGGGTAGTCAGAGGCCTGAAAGTCTGACAACCAGTCGTACCACGAGATATCGTGTTACCCAGAAACTGGGGTGTGGAGGTCAGATAGGCAGTCGCTCCATGTAAAATACTGATATTAAGTTGCATCCAGACTGGAAGCCGACCCCAATGTAATTGGGAAAAGGCATCATAATGTACTTTCTTTCTTCAGTTCTATGAGTGCCTTAACTCATTGAAAACTATCAAGTTTATGTTGATCCATGTCCCAAATCACGATTCATCTCATTTGTATGTTTGACGCATCAGTCAAGTAACGAATTGACACACAACATATGTTACATTTGGAGTGTTCTACAACTTTGTGCCCAGTGTTAAATGTGAAGGCAATGAAAGAACTTATGGAGTCTAACAGATAGATCTGTCAAACGCATTAATGCATGCGTAGCTAACTCTACAGTTATATTTTTTTGTGGAAACAATTACTGTATTAAAATCCATTGAATTTTTCAATCCTCTTTGTATTCGTCTTAAGGAGACGCCTGGTGATATTTATCTAGCAATCATTTACAGATCTACTAAATACTAACACGAATACAAAGAGAATTGAAAAATTCAATGGATTTAGAATACGACAAGGTAGCTCAGTTGGTAGAGTGATGACCCGGTACGTTAAAGGTCGCGGGTTCAAGCTCCGTTCTTGTCTATATTTTTTTTAATGTTTATGTGAAAAATAGCATTTAATATAGGTTCAGTCACCTGTATAGGGATTGAATAGATGACGCGATGACGTTACCAAAAGACGTATGTAGAAGAAGAATTCGGATTTATTATTAGGATTAGAATCATCAATGTACTAGGTATGCCTCGCGGTTCCACTCGCTTTTTTGTACTTGTTCCGCTGATAAGGAACATAGCATTGTTTTTGTATCGGTTAAAATAAATGTAGCGGTGTTACGTTGTTTTTTTTTAGATTACCGTGCTGGTGCCTAACTGACGTAATGTAAACTTTAAAGCATGCATGCATAATATGCTGCAATATGAACCTAAAAGCGGTACGATAAGCCTCACTTTACGAGTGTGTTGAAAAAACAATTATTTAAATCTAACAAGATAATTAAAAACAACACGCCTGCCATTTTTTTTTATTTACTAGACTATGTTACCCGAGATAATGTGAGGATTCTAACGATACCCCATATATCGAAATCGGTTCGGGCAGTTAGAAGTTATGGCTCACAAATAAACATACATAGATACATACATAAATACATACATACATGAACCCTAAAAACATAACACTCTTTTTTTTGGGCAGTCGTGTAAAAAAGGGTGGTGGATAGAAAAATACGATCCTCGTCGACGTATTTTTCTCATGATATTTTCTATTCACAAAAAATAATATTAAACTTTGCCACGCATGCGTTAATGAGTTACAAAAACATTCTATTAGAATAATTTTCGATCTAGTGTTTTGTTTGTATAATGAAAAATATTATTGATTAACTGATATTATAATATTGTTAAACTTGACTGCCTTGTTGTTCTAATGGTCACAAGCGCGGCTGCTGGGCGTGAGATCCTGGGTGCGATTCCCAGGTCCAGAAAAATATTATTGGGCTTTTCATTTAGGAAATTCTCAGTAGCAGCCTGGAGTCATGAAGTTGGTGGTGTGACACCCCCGTGCTTCGGAGAGTACGTAATTCTGTCGGTTCTGCACCTGATCTCTCTCCAGTCGTGTCGGATTGCCGTCCCATCGGACTATGAGAGTGAAGGAAGAGGGAGTGCACGTGTGTTTGCGCATACACTTGTGCAATATAATATCTCCTGCGTACTTGGGTAATCTCCATGGATAGGCCGCCGTGACCGAAATACGGTCGGGAGGAGTATTATTAATATTATTAAATTTATGTAGCGGGTACATATCTCGCTTGCGACGTAAACCATTTAAGATTTATAACCTAATTTTTTTTTAAATAACACAAAATAAAGCGATGCGTTATCATACAATCTTTCAAAATAAAGAACAACAAAGTAAATCAATCTAAGTAGGACAGTATAGGTATTGAATTGGAAACGGAGACAGTAAAAAGAGTTATCAAATAAAGCGCCTGGCCATACAATCCAGATAAAAGGTTTTAGATCCAGACATCTGAATCTTTTAGCTATACTAGCTATACTGTATGGAACGACGAAGCTTTATATTATGTAGAAGAGATAGAATTTTATTGGTGGAAATAACGTTTTAGGCTAGATTAAACGCTTTGTGTCTAAAAGTTTTGGGTCTCGCTTAAGGCTTTTTAGAGGCACTTTTTAAGATTAAATTATTATATTTCAGTGAACGTTATCAATTGATAGCCTAGTGGTATGACCGTTGGACTGACAAGTCAATGGTCATAAGTTCTTTTTCAAGGCACGCACCACTGACTTTTCGAAAGCTATGTGTGTATTATAAATCAATTATCATTTCATATAATTATATATTTTTTTTATATATGTTGTGGCCATGTAAGGCCTATATTAATTTCTATTTTTCAAAGAAAGATGAATACAAAGAAGATTGCAAAATTCAATGGATTTTGAACGAGACTAGGTAGCTCAGATCGTAGAGTGATGACCCGGAACGAAAAGGTCGCGGGTTCAAGCCCCGTTCTTCTCTATTAAATTTTCAATGTTTCTTTGAAAAATAGTAATCAATTATTACTTGTTTAAAACGGTGAAGGAATACATTGTGAGGTAACCAGCACACCTGAGAAATGTTCTCAATGGTGTGTAAAGCCATGTCAGAGACCTACGGATGGTTTAAACTCTGACCCCAGGTTGTTCATAAACCATACAATAAGAAGAAGAAGAAGTAATCGTTATAATAGTTGTTCCTGATGTAATTTTACAGAATTTTAGTCAAGTGATATCTAATAGAAATATCTCGGAGAGCACGTTAAGTCGTCGGTCCCAGTTGTCAAATTAAGATCTATGACAGCTGTTACGAGTAGTCAGAGGCCTGAAAGTCTGACAACCAGTCATACCGCGAGATATCGTGTTACCCAGTAACTGGGTCCGGAGGTAAGATAGGCAGTTGCTCCATCTAAAATACTGGCATTAAGCTGCATCCGGTTTGACTGGAAGGCGACTCTAATTTAATTGGGTAAAGGCTAGGCAGTGAGAGGCTAGATAGATAGATCTTTAAAAGGGAATTTTAAATATTACTGGACCAATACTGAAATTCCAAAATTTATAACACAGTATTTTTTTTAAATTTAGACCCTGTTAATTAACAGAGCGCAAAATCCTTTCCAAATCTTCATCTTCAAAATTAAACTTAAACTAGAGTACCCAAACTAACTTCGGATTGGCTCCAGCGAATCCCGAGAAATTAGGACGAACAGGTTCGGTGTGCCACACAAGTTTCGCTGTTAACTATTCCACTCGATAAACTGTTGTATCGATACTTTAGTTCAGGAGGGTATTGGTGCATCTAAATTTTGCTAAAGTTCTCCGGCTTATCTAGGATCGGATTTTGGGTTTAGCATTACTTGCTATACATGATGAAGTAAACAAACATGAGAGTAAACAGTAGGAAGGTGCAAGTTATCCTTACTTACTATGATCACCAGAAAGTGCACTCCTGTTCAAGGAGGGGCTGAGTTGCCCGCATTCGTAGGAGTGCACCCTTAAAATGGAGTCCCTACACGTGGCCCCTGGGTGGGGCAAAACAGGCTTTGGTGGGAGGCTTCGGCTGCGGCTGGTTACCACCCACCGGACGAAGCCATGCTGTGAAGCGACCTGGGTACCTATTCGCTATCTCGGTTGCCAACCGAATTGATGGATACTTTGTAGTACATTGCGTCGTGTGTTACAGCTTGTCTTTGATGAGCCAAAATATTAAAAACTTACGACGCAATGTACTACGAAGTGCCCATCAATTCGGTTGGCAACCGAGATAGCGAATAGGTACCCTGGTCGTGTTTCTGAATGTAGTCCGGTGCAACCGTTGTGGGAGACGGGTCTGGGCAGTCAACTCCCCAGCTATCGTTCTCCCCAAATCTATCTTAGTGAATAGATTTCTTCTGGATCTATGTGCTCCATCCTCGGCCACACCGTCGCTTACCATCAGGCGGGTTGGTGGCCAAACATACATCAATTTTTGATAAAAAAAAACCATGTTCGAAGATTAGTTGCAACTGATAACATAGAGGACGAGTGTCCTTACTCCAGTTCATTCACACCATTGCATTGACAATATCTTTCAGGAGTACTGATTTCTTGACGATGTTTTCCTTTACGTTTTAAGCAAGTGATAATTAATTCATAATACGCAAAGACTTCGATAAATCAGTGGTGCTTTGGATTTGAATTAACGATCTTTGACTTGTCAGTCCAACAGTCATCCCACAAGGCTATAAAAGCTTAGAAAAAAATAATATATACTTACCTTGTTTCTGCAACAGGCAGCTTAAAAATTAACATGCACAATGTATATTTTTTCATAAACCGAAAGGTCTCAAAGAAAACATGGTAATGGGAGCATAAAGGGATGCGACGAGATATACAACCTCTTCTTCTATATTTGTAACGACACGGACGGGCACAACACTTGAATCCCTAATAAACCGACTAATTAACGACGTGCATTCATACTGCTGGGGTAGGGTGCCCATGGTTTGATAAAAAGTACGGATTTTAACAGGATTTAGTCGAAGGGTTGCGTTATAATTCGAAACTAGTCGGGCTATAACAAGTGCAAAAATTTAAAATCGGCCCAAGATGGTTTTGACAATTAAAATGAACGGGAGTTTGAGCTCGTGAGAATGCTTAAATAGGAGATTTATTATAGCAAAATGGACATACGAAAGAATACGGTAGCGAACAGGATTCGAACCTGCGCCTCCGGATAAATACTCAAGGCGCTCTGACCACTAAGCCTTCTCGACCTCTGCTCACCACCTTACGCGACCGTATTCTTTTTTCCATTTAATATAATAACTTTAGAGTTCGTTAAGCATGCGTTATTGCTTTTTAAAGATTTATCTTGAATTGTTAAGGTAATTGCATTCTTTACGACTTGTATGAACTGCAAAGTTAGTCGTGTCGTTTCGGTCACTTGTATAGGGACTGAATTGATAGCAATGACGTCGCCATAAAACGTGTTAAAATATGAAAGAAGAATTCGCGGTGGTGAGCAGAGGTCGAGATGGCTTAGTGGTTAAGAGCGCTTGGAGTATTTATCCGGGAGGCGCAGGTTCGAATCCTGTTCGCGCCCATATTCTTTTTCCATTTAATATAATAACTTTAAGCTATAGAAAATTTGATTGACCTCTCCTAACACAAGGCACAAATAGATTTATTAGGATAGCAACTAAAATAAATTAAATAGGTTTTTAATCAAAACTCTAGATTAGTAGAACACCGATATACTTGCTGTCCAGTGCTGTATAATTAATTAAATTAGAAATAATTTAAGTATCTTAAAATAGAAAAAATAAAATTCCCCTTTATCCCAAACCTCTCGTCGTCCCACGATACAACCCGAGTGTGCAATTAGCGTGTACTTGTTGACAGATTATGAACGCCTTCCTTCTCGCTCGCTCACGCGCCCATCACTGTGCTAGAGTGAGACAAACGTATTGTTTAAGGATGCGTCATTGCACGTCTATACGTTTCCACAAACTCATGCGGTGGATGAAATTAGTGGAGTTTTCTTTTGATTATGTTTTAAAAATAAATTGTGGGTTTCATTCTAAGTGTTCACTGAAATAATAAGGCTATTATAATAAAACAACTTTTAACCGGATTCATTGAATTTTGGTGACGAAGAAATGCATAGAAACTTAGTTGGTATTATAAAATCTATTGTCTATAGATTAATGAATTCTTAACTAGTTGCAGAAACCAGAGCCATAAACTGAAAAAAAAACCTTAAAAACAGTTGTGATAAGAAATATATTACATAAGTGCTTATCCAATGCTTTTCCTATGAAAACATGCATCTGGACACAAAACTTTGAGACGTACCTATAAAAATAAAAATCTCGTCTTCAACATTGAAAAAAGAAAAAAGATATGTAGTTTTTTTTTTTAACATTACGCATTGTTTTTGAGCATTTTATTGGCATTTTAATTGAAATGATTTCAAGAGTAACCTCACTGATTATGCAAATCAGCTGCTCAGCCACCCGATATCATCACGTGGTTCGTAAATGTTCATTCACCCTTTGCCCCAAACAAAAAAAGTTAAACAGTTCCACCAGCAAATTTATATCATTTCGTGATCCCACAAACCAGCAAATTTATTTAATTTCGTTGTCAAAACAAATGAAATTTCAAATTAGCTCTTTTCATCATACAAAATTCTTATCCGCATGAAAATCCGCTAAATAATATATCAATTAATACAGTTGTTCCCTAAGTTCACTTTCGTTCGTATATCTGGCTGAAGTCGGTGCTATTCAATAGTTGTCCCGGGAGAGGATTTTGTTCAAGACACTTCAGTTACGAAGATTTTGGGATGCGATATATTTTTGGTATAATTGTACTTTACTTTTGGTTTAATACAGATCTTGGAACTACCTACAAAGTTATCTTGAAAACAAGAAAAGTAAGTAAGGTCTTTGAGTACTCAAATAAAGGGAATCAAATCGGAAAAAATCCAAAAACGCCGACGTCGAAAGCGCACCTCTAATACTATATATATATATATATATATTTTTATGGATTACGGGGCAACCAAGCAGACGGCTCGCCTGATGGTAAGAGCGTTGTTTCACGCCGGTTTTCTGTGAGGCCGTGGTATCAATCCGGTCGAGCCGGCCCATTCGTGCCGAAGCGTGGCTCTCCCACGGTGAATATACCACATTGAACGTTTTAGTTATCTGCTACCACTACAGATGCTCCTCCTTTCTGCTGTCTACGGTCACGATAGTCAATCACCGTGTCCCAAATACGGTAAACTGGACTATTAAAGTGTTTTTGTCTAACTTTCGTGAGACATATTCATATCAATTATTGTTCACCGGTTACTACTCACGTGCATTTTTCTGAATTGCCCGACTAGTTTCGAACTCGAACGGAGCCTTTAGTCATAAGCTGAGCACGCGGCGACGTTGCGAGTAAAACTAGAGCTCCATCGCGCCGCGTAGGGTTTCGCCCGCGTTGAGAACTTCAGAAGTAAAGTAAAAATGTATTGATTCAAAGTTAAAAAAACATAATCTTACCATAAAATTAGAGAAGAGTTTATGACAGAGCATGAGTAACAATTAAAATCAACATTCATAGTTCAATTCGACGGTCCCCAAACTAGGCGGGGCCTGTGTTTCCACCACTCGTCATGTCGTCGTGAGATCGCGCTGAGTCACAATCCAGGCATAACTCACTTTTATATGACGTAGACTTCAGAGCTGGTTTCCAAGCAGGAGGCAATGTCCGACCAGTCAGGCAAACCCGAAAAATGCACGTGAGTAATAATAATATTAATACTAATACTCCTCCCGACCGTATTTCGGCCACGGCGGCCTATCTCACACGGAGATTAGCCAAGTACGCAGGTGATATTATACTGCTCAAGTGTGTGCGTAAACACAGGTGCACTCTCTCTTCCTTCACTCTCATATTCCGATGGGACGGCAATCCAACACGACCGGAGAGAGATCAGGCGCAGGATCGACGGCTTTAGTGCTCTCCGAGGCACGGGGGTGTCACACCACCAACTTCCTGACTCCGGGCTGCTACTGAGAATTTCCTAAAGAAAAACCCTATAACACTTTTGCCCGACCTGGGAATCCAACCCAGGACCTCACGCTCAGCAGCCGCGCTTGCTACCACTAGACCACCGAGGCAGTCACGTGAGTAGTATCCGGAGAACAATAATTGATATTAATGTGTTCACTTACATCAGGCACACAAAAATATTATGTAAGATATTATTGCCGCATCCATCAACTTCCGACATCATCCTCTACAAAGTCTTACAAACTCAAATCTCGTACTGGCAACAAATCGAATAAGCGGCAGGCGCCTCATCCGAATACAGAGACGCTCCAATGCGAATTCAATTCCGATTTAAAAGCGAACTACCCTCCAGTTTCTAGCTTTCACTGTTTTTCGAGGTTAATAAAAAGTAAGTGTAGTTTTAAGCATATGAGTTTAAAAAGATAGTGTTCATTGATCATGTTGGATTTATCTCTTTTTTGTATGATTGATGAACAACTTGGTGTCAGAATTAAAATCTCCGTAGGTCTCTGAAATGGCTTTACACACCATCAAGTACATGTTTTATGTGAGCTGGTTTCCTCGCGATGTTTTCCTTCACCGGTCCAAGGGCCCTTTGGCTCACCCACGTACAAATACGTACTTCATAACAATAAAAATCTATTATGTCTGCTAATGAAAGAGCCAACAGCTTATCACGTGATGTTTTTTTTAAGCATATTTTAACCTCCCTCCTCCCCCTTGGTGATACGTGGTGAGATTTGAGACTAATCCCCCACCCCAGCCCAAAATCAAGTATTTTTTAGTACCTACAAAGAATCTTAAAATTTTTAGAATAATATCTTATCTTATCCCCCTTGTGATATTTCGTGATTTTTGCCAAACCCCCTCCAAGCCTCACGTGATTAATGGACGATTTCTAATAAGCACATGATTTCTAAAAGTTTGTGGTGCATGTTGTGGTTTTGAACTTGCAAGCTTTGATTTACCAGTCCAATGATCATTCCACTAGGCTATCGTTGCTTTTTTGCTACTTGTTGCTAGGTTTATCACATTATCCCCTTTTATTATGGTGTGGTACTCCTACCCACTAAACAACGAGGCTACCTCAGCATAGGGCAGGGACAGGGCGCAAACGGCAAACGTTACACCTTTTTGCGACTGATGTTATATAATTTATATTTATTTATCACTATGCACATATTTATTTAATAAATAATTGTTAAAATTTTACATTCGACTGTGTAATAGTTTAATTATAGGTATTTATCACATTTTTTTATCTATTGCATGTTTGCGAACGCCGTGGTTGCCCGTGATTTCACTATCAATGTTCGGTCCTATTCGAAAACCAGCGCTGCTTCGTTTCGATGGAGTAGCTTATGCTTAGATAGGGGCCTTTTTTGGTCTCGTGCAGGTTCTTAGTATTCTTAATGTTAGTTTTATGATTTGTGTATTTTTTTTATGTTTAACCTGCTTACGAGGTCAAAATAAATACTTTCTTTCTTTCTTTCATATAAGAAAAGGTGAACCCTCAACTCCACAATATCATACCAGTGCCCCTATCTCATCATCCCCTACCATATGGCAACTTATTTGTGGTTGACGCAGCATGTTTTCTTCTTCCATACATAATCACTCGTTTTAGCCATAACTTTAACATTAGTTTCCGCGGTCTTTTTCTACTCTTATAGCCATCCATACTTAAAACTTTCCTCGTCACACGATCTTCATTCCTCCACATGATTGACCCATGTTTTATTAATTTTTTATTTATTATATGTGGCTGTAGTGTCACTCAGACCATAAAAGGTCCATTGTGATTGCCACTTTGCGTTTAAATTAGAGTTCATCCCTAAACCCGCCGCTGTGATGAACTGCAGGATTTTTCTAGGGGTAAGCTCTTTTATTTCATCCGGGCTTATAATATATTTCCCTAGATAAGCGTAGCGCTTATGTATTAGCGGTCCACATTCCCCCAAAAGGTGAAGTGGTGTTTCCTCAGCCCCTTCACACCGTCTGCAGGTTTGTGTCTCGCTTAGCCTCAGGTTGAACATGTGCTTATTTAAGCAGCAGTGTCCTGTTAAGGCTCTTGCCACAACGCGCAAATTGTTCCTACTTAGCGCACGGGCATGATTTGTGTGCCTTTCGTCGTAGGCTTTAATGAGAACTTTAGAGTGAGTCATGCCTGGCGATTCCGTCCAGAGCTTGATTGCACTTTCAAAGCATAAGTCCATGAGGGATTTTTGAGCTAGGCTTTTAGGTATACCACCGAAGGGCTCGGGGCCTTGCTCTGTACCATTTGCTCTTGCTCTTGCTAGCTCATCGGCACGTTCATTTCCAATGATGCTCGCATGTCCCGGTACCCACCACAAAACTACTCTATTCTATATATGATTGGTCCATACCATGAAAAACGAATACCAAACAATTTATGGGTCACCGAACAAAAAAAAACGTATTAAAATAAAGCAATAGAAAGTAAATATTGAATTGCAAAAGTTTCCAAACCAGGTTAACGTGTACGATTCAGTTCCGCAACTGTTTAAAGTTGGGCTTGAAACTTTAAGCGGCGTTCCAGTTTGTTGGAACTAAATTATCTAGAACAACCAATGATGGCTATAGCTATACATTTATCTGGAAAGAAAAATACGGTTGTGGGTAGGGAACCTGCGCCTCTCGGGTAAATACTCCAGGCGCTCTGACCGCTAAGCCATGACGTGAACGTCACTAAAAGACGCATTCAAATGTTTTAGAAGAGTTCAGGTTAGTGAGCAGAGGTCTAGTTTAGCGGTCAGAGCGCCTGGAGTATTTCTCCGGGTGGCGCAGGTTCGAATCCTGCTCACGAAAGTATTTTTTCTTTGCACGAAAATG
This sequence comes from Xylocampa areola, assembly GCA_935421205.1. Lineage (NCBI taxonomy): Eukaryota > Metazoa > Arthropoda > Insecta > Lepidoptera > Noctuidae > Xylocampa > Xylocampa areola. The sequence continues at coordinate 10,703,503 of OW285223.1, forward strand.
TTTAACTTTAGAGTTCGCTATGCATGCGTTAATGATTTTCGAAGATTTTTATCTATCTATAGAAATAAAAAACAAATTTGCTTGTATGACATATCATTACTTCCATATCAAAATGTGGAAGAAGAAGTCGGAGTAGTGAGAAGAGGGATGGCTTAGTTGGCAGAGCGCCTGGAGTATCTATCTGGGAGGTGCAGGTTCAAATCCTGCTCACGACCGTATACTTCTTTACACAAAAAAATATTGTTTAACGGTTATTATTACTCACGTGCATTTTTCGGGATCACAGACTAGTTTCGAAATCGGAGCCCTCGAAGACTGACAAAACGCAAGACGATAACTTTATAGTTCACTACGGATGCAATAATGCGTTTGAAGAGTTTTTTTTTTTTTTTTGTTTGGGTTATAATCCATGATAATGATTCCAATGCTTTTGTTATTAAATCCCATGTTGAACCGAGCAAAATTCCAAAGTCCGTTCAACTGTTAAAAATAGTTCTAACAGAAACACTAACTTTGCCCGATGACTCACGACCTTTCAGTCGCCACTGAAAGCAGTGATAGCCTAGTGGTATGACCGTTGGACTGACAAGTCAAAGGTCGCAAGTTCGAATCCAAGGCACGCACCACTGTCTTTTCAAAGTCATGTGCGTATTATAAACTAATTATCTCTTGCTTATAACGGTGAAGGATAACATCTTGAGGAAACCAGCACACCTGAGAGATTTAATCGATGGTGTGTGAAGTCATGTCAGAGGCCTACGGGTGATTTAAATTCTGACACTAGGTTGTTCATCAACCACAGGATAAGAAGAAGAAGCCGCCGCTCATTAGACCACCAGACTTATGAGTTCGTTTAGTCCTGCATTTTGAGAAACATCAACTTTACATTCATATAACCCTTATTCGCTCATAAGTTTATACTAGTGGCACATATGGGTATTCTCCAAATCCGTCAACTTCGATCCCCTGGGTGTGACTTGCCTCTAATGGACTTGACTTCGACGGACACTCGTGAACAAGTTTACTCGTAATGTCAACTTTCACCGTCGGTTACTGGATAAAATGTGAATAAGGTGGACTAGTGTTCACATGGATTTAAATATTTCAGTGAATCGTTTTGTTTAGTATAAACAACTAGTTGGGTTTCTTCGTACCTCAAAAGGAAGAACGGAACCCTATTAGTATTATTCAACCATTATCGTCCCACTGCAGGGCAACTGCCTGAATGCCTCGTTGGTCTATTGGTCCCAAGGGCGACTGCTGAGCATGAGGTCTTGGGTTGGATCCTCGGGTCGGGAAGTGATGATGATAGATGATAGATAGCAATAGGCTCACCACCTATTACATGGGACTTAATAACAAATGTGGGTGTACAACTGTGTACACCTCTGTCTACCCCTTTGGGGAATACAGGCATTATGCTAGACCTCCCTACCCTTATACTCCTCTCAGTCTCAAGCATTTTGCGGCGAATTCTTCCAATAGGTGTCGATCTCATCCTGCTATCACATTCTGGGCTTGCTGCCACATCGTCTAAAATTGTGTGGGCTCCACTCACTGGTGAGTTTTGCTCAACTCATCCGACATCCGGAGATGTAAGAAGCCTTATAAAATCAAAAATGTATTTTTGGAAATCAAAATTACGGTGGTGAGGAGGATTCGAACCTGCGCCAGTTACTCCAGACGCTCTACAAATAAGCCACCCGACCCTTGTTAGACCGTGCAGTGCCAACCACAGAGATATCGACCCCAAATCTACCCCTTGGGTGTAAACGTGTACAGTATTTAGAGGTCATTGTAATTTATCATTGCTTGTGTATGTGCCTATAGATAGTTGCGGGTGGTAGGCGTTGCGCAGGTAATTGCATGACTAACCTAGGTCAGTGAGTCATCTTGGGCCCCTAATATTGTGGACGTAGCAAGATATTATTAATTATAATCTTTTTATCTTCTTCATAGACAACCAAACACAATTGTCATAAATTACCTTGCTGGCCCGTTTTTTATTTGTGCATGTTGTGTAAGCCTGTAAGTAATTGTTGCACTTATTCATGTTTATTTGTAATTATATTATTAATGTATCAGTGTAAAGAATTGTAGGCTACAGGAATAAATAAACGAAAAAAAAAATTGCATGTATTTGCATCCATTATAATGCTAATAATTTCAAAACAATGCTTCCTTAAAACGCTAAAGTACTAGGCTCGCATAAGCCACAGGAGATCCACACAATCCCTCACACGTTCGAATCTTAATCGGGTTGAAATATTTTCAAAGGAAAAACGTGGAGAGCTCACATAAGTACATTTCTTTCATCTTCCAAACTTCGGCTTTCAATGGCGACATTTGTATGGTGACGGCGTGATGCTATGTCTCCTTTTGTCTTGTATTTCTGTCTCTCCTCACGTTTCTTCGCTCCACGTGACTTTAGGTGTAAATCTACTGATTGACAACAATTTTTGTGAAGGTGCTTTAGCGGGTCGTGTTGATTTTCCTATTCTGTGACGTGAACGGTTATCAGTTAATAAAAGGTTAGTGGATGAACGTTTCCTAGCTTTTTCTCTTTTCGTAGCCTTGTATAGTCACGTTGTAGTGTAAAAGAATCTCTTTATTGCTTTCTATTTAACATAGCATCACGCGTGTGTTTCCAAAAGAGGGTAGGCAGAGGTGTACACAATTGTACACTGGTATTTCATCAATGTTGTTATTTATGTCCCAGGTGTTCAGAAATCAGCCCGGAGTTTGGAATGGTGCCCGGTCGGGGTACCATTCGAAACTTCGGGCTGAAAGTTTCCTTACAAAAAACGCAGTAACACTTCGCCAGACCTATGAATCAAACCCAAGACCTCATGCTCGGCAATCATCCTTGCAACCAATAAACAAATGAAGCAGTAATAGACACGAATGGGGCTTAAAACCTACGTGTCTATTATTTTTCAATGTTTCCTTAAAAAATAGTAATTAATATAGGCCATGGTTACTCAAAGTGGGGTATGCAAACCTTTAGGGATTCGCCATATGATGGTAGTGGGTTCGCGATAAGATTTACCTAATGATGACTGGTAAGTTAGCAAGCGAGTACGACAAGTACCAATGAAGACGAAGTTACTTAAAAAACAAGGCCACCGATCACATTATTTAAAAACATATTATTAAATATTGTTCGACGGTTATTACCTACTTGCATTCTTCGGGATTGCCCGACTAGTTTCGAACTCGAACGGAGCCCTTAGTAATGAACTGAGCCTGCGGCGATGTCGCGAGTCAAATTCGCGCGGCACCGGGCCGTGCCGGCGTCGGGAGTGTTCGTGTGTTCCCGTATCGTGTATTAACATGAAAGTGTCTCACGAAAGTTATTATACAACATATTATTATTTCAGTTTGTCGCTATATTTGCCGCCACCACTGATCAAAATAAAAAACACAGTCACAGTTAGTTTACTGTTAAAACTTCTTATTTTATTTTTTTAAGGGGTACGCCATTGTCTGGGCGTTTTAACAGGAGTACGTACGGTGTTAAGTTTGAGAAACCCTGATATAGGCATTACATGGCCTCAACATGTATAACAGATATCATTATAAATAAAGCAGTTTCATTTAATTACATTAGACAATGTTTCAAAACCTTAACTAATAATAGTACACCGTGTAATTAGTCAGTGCATTTCCGACTAGTCTGTCTGCTCACCTCTACAAAGCTAGTGATCCGATATAAGGTAACCACAGCAAAAACAAAAGCCATTGTCTCATCACTGATACCTCTTAATGCATCAGCATTGTTGGTAGTGCATGCGACTGAAGATGTTGCAACCTTATAAACAAAATAACATAGCATAACGCCTGTATTCCCTAAAGGGGTAGGCAGAGGACCTAATAACAGCATTGGTGAAATGTGGGTGTACAACTATGTACATTGGATACATAGTTGTACACCCACATTTCACCAATGCTGTTATTAGGTTCCGTGTACAGTGTAGAGAGCCGATTGCCATCTACCGGGCACAATTCCAAACACCGGGTTGCTACTGAGAATTTTATAACGTAGAACTGAAAGACACTTTGCTTGAGCCGGGAATCGAACCCGAGACCTCATGCAATCATCATTAGACTAACGAGGTGGTCTTATTTTATGCGGTTAAATACATTGTTTATATAAAAGCATGCATATAAAAACATTTTTTTAAACTTATTATTCATATCAATTATCTATACATATAATAAAAATGTAACGGATCGCTGCCTGTACATGGAAGATATATGAGGAAAAATATTATTGGGACCTTTATCAACGCAAAAAGCACCCAAAACAATGATTGTTAGAATTTTTGTCTGTTTGTCTGTGCGTTTGTGCACACTAATCTCAGAAACGGCTTAACCGATATAGATGTGGTTTTTACTTATATATTGCGGTATGCTTCACTTAACGTTTAGTATTTGTTTCATGTCAATCGGTTTATAAATAAAAAAGTTATGCCAATTTAAAGAATCACGTCGTACATTTGTTAATTATGAATTTGTGTTCATACACGACATGGTGTTAATTTACGACATCCACGCGGATGGAGTCGCGGGCACATCTATTATAAATATAAAGGCGGAGCGTCTTTATCAGAATGTATGGTAGGATTCATAGTGGCGTGGGTTTGCGGGTGAGGAGAACAGACAGCAAGTAAAAAATAGAGGTTTGGTTAGTAATCTAAACTTATAATGGGTTCCCACGCTTTGGAAATCAACTTTAAGAATAATACTACAATCTTCTTCTTCTTCTTATCGTGTGGTTGATGAACAACCTAGTGTCAGAGTTTAAACCACCCGTAGGTCTCTGACATGGCTTTACACACCATCGAGAACATCTCTCAGGTGTGCTGGTTTCCTCACGATGTTTTCCTTCACCAATTTAAGCAAGTGATAATTAATTTATAATACGCACATGTCTTCGAAAAGACAGTGGTGCGTGCCTTGGATTCGAACTTGCGACCTTTGACTTGTCAGTCCAACGGTCATACCACTAGGCTGTCACTGCTACTATACTAAAACGAACACTATTTAACGACCTTCCACCGAGCACGTGGGGCACCAATCGACAATTCCACTAATACAATAATAGTTCACAATCAATAATACTATGATATTTAATCAATTATCATATTCCTCGATTGATGTTATTGCCGCGAGTAATCCCAATGCTCAGTGTTACGTCACTTTGACAGCCGTCATGTATGTTCGGAATCGTCGGATAGGCAACTTCGAACCAATTCTTTCGATATGCCGTCAAATATAATATTATAAATCCAGATACATTTTTGAAAAGCATTAACGCGTGCTTATCGAACCTTAAAGTTATATATTTTTTTGGAAAAAGAACACGGTCGCAAGCAGGATTTGAACCTGCGCCTCCCGGATAAATACTCCAGGCGCTCTGAGCACTAACCCATCTCGACCTCTGCTCACCACCGTGACTTCTTCCTCCACATTTTAATACGTCTTTTGGCGACGTCCTTGCTATTTATGCAGTCCCTATACATATGACCGAACCGACATGACTAACTTTGCAGTTGATACAATGTCGTAAAGATGCAATTACCTTATGTTCGCGACAGCCCTGCTATTCCCGTTTTTAGATAGCCCTGTGTTTACATAGAATCAGTGCCGTTATTATCCAGAAAGACAGTAAATTCGCGTGTGTGAAATTATTACGTTATTATAGAACAATTTAGAGACAATAACAGTGATATTCATACTAAATAGTAATTTAGTGCTTGTAGAATGTCTAGATTTGTATTAAAACACTAAGATTTGTATTCTGATGCCTAGATTTATATTAAGACACTTATATTCGTGTTCATATGCCAATAATTAAGGTATTTTTAATGTTTTTAAATGTAGCAGCCATGTTCCATAAGCCATAGCGTGAATGTAAACAAAGATGTTGATGAAATATTTTATTGAGAATTCATACATAATTTTGTAATCTTAATATGTACATAACTATGGTTATATGCAATAAAAACTATTCGGAATGTTGTTTCATTTGTAGCCGGCATACTCGTCTAGGGGGTGCTGATTGTTTTATAGCTTCAACCCTTATGGTTTAGACACATTAACGTAGAAAAACAACCCCGATTTTTGAAAATGAGTATGTTGATAAATGTATTCTGTGCTGGGTGCCCAAGTATGAGGGCGAGATGGTTGACACATACGTCAATAGATAGGTCTTGTCAGCACCTATCTATTGGTATATAGATAGCTATATATATAGTCATAGTTTAGAAGTATATAGCCTTTATATAGTTTTTATTAAGTAAATAAAGAATAGATAGTGCGAGGTTTTTGCGGGTCTCGTTACGGTAAAGATTCGTCGTACTTAAGCAAATGCGCATGTATTTTCTTCGTAGCTCAAAAACTACCATATATTCAAGCCTCGCCATCTTCAATGGAGTAAGCAGAAACCTCAAGCTTTATAGTGATAGTGCAAGTCGGTGTTTTATTTCATGGAATGATTCTCCCGGTGACCTCGATAGTGTTATAGTCTTCATAGTCCCTGAAGAAATACAAGGTTTCAGCATACGTCGAACCGAACCTATAGGTACAGGACGTCAGCGGCTCGTTTCTAGTATTCGATAGACCGCCCGTCCGGTACATTTGCTGGTCCTTCGATAGCCGGATATAGCGACCAACTGAAACCAACACCTGAAGATTAGTTCCTGAAAACTGAAGATGCCGATTACGCGATCGAAAGGAAAGGCGCCGGAGTCGTGGATAGTGGACGCGGGTCCCCCGAGTACATCCACGGTCCGACATGAGCTGCCACCGCGTTCACCATCGACGACCAGCACCGATCCGCCGCCGCCGCCGCCGCCCCCCCCGCATACCGCGAGGGGGACGTCGCCGTCTTCAGCGAAACAGGGCGCGCAGAGTGATAGAAAAGGAACTTACCAACCGGAAGGTAACTCGGATCGGACACTGCGCCCCTCCGATAGGACATATGCACGCGCAACCCCTCGTACAACAGAGGAGGGACAGAAGGAGAGGACAGGCAAGGGGCGCAGCGGCCGATCGGAGACTACGACCCGCTCCAATAGAAAAGTGTTGAAGGCGCGCGAGGAATTATTGAAAATACAGTTACAGTTAGCACAGATAGCATTACAGAAGGCCGAAGAGGAAGCGGACTCTGACGACTACGATCAAGATGGACAGTCGAAGGCCGACTACGTGCGTTCGTGGTTGGAAGAGGCCCCGGAACCACAGCCAGACCTCGAGGTTATAGAAGCAGTCACCGGGAGAAACACCGACTTGGCTGCACCCCCCGCCTCCCCCGTGGAGGGCGTTCGCGGGGAACATAGTGACACACAGCGTGTCAAACATAGTAAAGAAGATGCAGATCCTTCACAACAGAAGGGGGCCCATCAACAGGGAAGTGATTCGTTGAAGCCGTTCATCAGCGAACTCACATCCGCCATAGCCGCATTAGCGGACAGGAAGCCACTGGATACATCGTATGCGTCGCACCATCCGGCGGCTTCGAAAGTCATCATGACTTTACCAAATTTCAACGGCGCACATACAGAGTGGTTGTCGTTTCGTGCCATCTACGACGCCACGAAGAGATACTTCAACAACATAGAAAATACAGCGAGACTCAGGAGGAGCCTTCAAGGACGGGCACTGGATACCGTAAGTTCAGAATTTATAGGTAACGCGCGACCTGATGACATCATGAGGGAGTTGGAACTTCAATTCGGCAGGCCGGACTCCATCGCTCAGGCGGAGACGGACAAGCTGCGGACTCTGCCTCGGTGCACCGAAGCACCCAAAGACATCTGCACGTTTGCGAGTAAGGTAAGATGCGGCGTAGTGACGCTTCAGGCGTTAAAGAAGGAGCATTACCTCATCAACGCGGAGCTGCTGCGTCTGCTGACAGAGAAGCTGCCGAACTCTCTGCGTGCACAGTGGTACCGGACATACACAGAGAAGTATAATTCGATGCCGGACCTCAGTCACTTTAGCGATTTTGTCACAGAGTACGCACACTTTTGCAGCGCGTTCGCACCGGCCGAGAATATCACTGAGGCCCAGCCGAGTCGACGCATCGTACAGAGAACGCACACCGTTACAGGTAAGAGTGCTACTGCTGACACTCGTGCTTCGCGATGCAGAATATGCGAGAAGGAGGGACACTACGCCTCTGAATGTAAACAGTTTCAGGCCGCCGATGCTGATAAAAGATGGGAGCTCGCAAAGAAGCACGGTCTGTGCTTCCGCTGCTTGCGCGCACGCTATCAAGGGCATGCGTGCAAGCCGAGGAAGTGCGACGTAGAGGGATGCACCGCCACTCACAACCGGCTACTGCACTACGTGAGAAAAGGTAAGGTTGAAGAAGCGAGCGCAGAGAAACAAGAGACAGTCGCAAGTTCAACTCTGCGTGCGAAGTCGCAAGCCTACCTCAAGATAGTTCCTGTGCAGATAGTCGGACCGGCGGGAGAGGTGTCAACCTTCGCGTTACTCGACGACGGATCAACGATCTCCCTCATAGATGATGTACCGGACGGGCGGTCTATCGAATACTAGAAACGAGCCGCTGACGTCCTGTACCTATAGGTTCGGTTCGACGTATGCTGAAACCTTGTATTTCTTCAGGGACTATGAAGACTATAACACTATCGAGGTCACCGGGAGAATCATTCCATGAAATAAAACACCGACTTGCACTATCACTATAAAGCTTGAGGTTTCTGCTTACTCCATTGAAGATGGCGAGGCTTGAATATATGGTAGTTTTTGAGCTACGAAGAAAATACATGCGCATTTGCTTAAGTACGACGAATCTTTACCGTAACGAGACCCGCAAAAACCTCGCACTATCTATTCTTTATTTACTTAATAAAAACTATATAAAGGCTATATACTTCTAAACTATGACTATATATATAGCTATCTATATACCAATAGATAGGTGCTGACAAGACCTATCTATTGACGTATGTGTCAACCATCTCGCCCTCATACTTGGGCACCCAGCACAGAATACATTTATCAACATACTCATTTTCAAAAATCGGGGTTGTTTTTCTACGTTAATGTGTCTAAACCATAAGGGTTGAAGCTATAAAACAATCAGCACCCCCTAGACGAGTATGCCGGCTACAAATGAAACAACATTCCGAATAGTTTTTATTGCATATAACCATAGTTATGTACATATTAAGATTACAAAATTATGTATGAATTCTCAATAAAATATTTCATCAACATCTTTGTTTACATTCACGCTATGGCTTATGGAACATGGCTGCTACATTTAAAAACATTAAAAATACCTTAATTATTGGCATATGAACACGAATATAAGTGTCTTAATATAAATCTAGGCATCAGAATACAAATCTTAGTGTTTTAATACAAATCTAGACATTCTACAAGCACTAAATTACTATTTAGTATGAATATCACTGTTATTGTCTCTAAATTGTTCTATAATAACGTAATAATTTCACACACGCGAATTTACTGTCTTTCTGGATAATAACGGCACTGATTCTATGTAAACACAGGGCTATCTAAAAACGGGAATAGCAGGGCTGTCGCGAACATCTCTCCCGCCGTGCAGCAGAGCGTTGACCCGGTGTGGAGCGATGCTGCAGATGAGCCGGTGAGCGCACTACTTCGGTAGCGGCACCAACTTCTTGGTCGGACGTCTCAGGATCCCTGCTGCTGTGCGCACGTCGACGGTTCGTATCTGACCGTCGGCGCCTGGATATACGGCGGTCACTCTACCTCGCGGCCATGTATTGCGAGGGAGTTGACCGTCGGCGATGAGGACTGGGTCGCCGACCTCGAAGCGGGGCCCTCTGCCGTGGGGCTCCCGCCGGTACTGCAGCTCGGGTAGGTACTCTCGCACCCACCGGCGCCAGAACATGTCGGCTAGGATTTGTGTTCGCCGCCAGTGTTTTCTGCTGTCTATGTCGGACTCGTCGAACTCGCCGAGCGATGGTAGTCGCGCTGAGCCCCCGAATAATATGTGATTCGGGGTGATGGCCTCGTCGTCCTCTGCGTTCACGGAGACATGTGTGAGCGGTCGACTGTTGACTGTGTATTCGACCTCACACATTAATGTTGTCAGGACTTCTTCCTGCGGGTGCTTATCGTGAAGAACCGTATAGAGGGCGGTTTTCACGCATCTCACGAGTCGCTCCCACGCGCCTCCCATGAAGGGCGCTGAAGGAGTGATGAAGCGCCACACGATGCCGCGGCGATTGGCCTCTTGTGACACGGCCTCTCGCATCTCTTTGTCGGCGCCGTGCATGTTGGTCCCGTTGTCGGAGTGTATTTCTGTAGGGCAGCCTCGGCGCGCCGCGAATCTGCGCAACGCTAGTATGGCAGAGTCGGCGCTGAGGTTGGCGGCGACTTCAAGGTGCACCGCTCTGGAACTGAGACATGTAAATAATGCAACATACCGCTTGTGATGCTGTCTTCCCACGGTGACTGAGAGCGGCCCGAAATAATCGAGGCCCGTGTAGGTGAAAGGCCTCTGGTGGTGAGCGAGGCGTGTCTTCGGGTGGTCCCCTGTTGCGGGCTCCGGCGGACGCGCTTTATTTATGCGACACTGTAGACATTCATAAATGACTTTCCTTACTGTGGGTCGCAAGCGCAATATGCAGTAGTGTTGACGCACTTCGTTGATCACTAACTCGGTACCGGCGTGATGTAGGCTTCTGTGAGTCCAATCTATGTATAATTGGGCGATGCGGTGATCGCCGTCTAATATCGGCGGCCTTTTCGTGGTCTCTGGCACCCCTTCTGTTGCTGCTATACGGCTGCGCAGAGTTATCACGCTGTTGTTCAACTCGACGGGTAGCATTCGCAGGCGGCTGTCTATGGCGACACCTTTCCCGCGCCGGAGCTCTTGGAGGTCGGCGCCGAAGGAGTCCCCTTGTACCGCCTTCACGAGGAGGTGCTCGGCGTCGCGGGTGTGTTCCGCTGTGAGAAGCACGAAGTTCCGGGAGCCGGCGCTAGGGTGAGGTGTGGCGCTCCCCGACGTGTTGATCTTCGCCTTCTTCTTCATGCGACGCCAATCTGGATCCTTTTCAGGGTTCTTCTTAGTCCTTTTATATAAGACTTGAGCCTCGGGTTTTCGACACAAGGCTATAAACTGTATAACTCTAGCGGTAGCTCGCAAGAGTCGCTCCCATTTTGAAAATCTAAATGGGTCCGGAATAATTTCTGTAATTTTCGGCGTCCGACACTGTACTGTTACTGTTACTGTTCGCTCCTCCCCTGTCGCCTCTGCTATTTTGAATGTTGATTTTTCTATAGGCCAAGTTGAAGGATGCGCGTACAAAAACGATGGTCCGACGTACCACTCGTGCGCCGAGTTAAAATTTGCGGGCACGTCGCGGGTCGCGGCGTCTGCTATGTTCATTTTCGTAGGCACCCAGCGCCAATCTTCAACTTTACTGTTTTCTTCTATTGCGGCCAGGCGATGCGCGACAAAGGGCTTGTACGTTCGTGACCCTTTTCTGAGCCATGTCAACACTGTTTTACTATCGGTCCAGTATACTGTGGCCTCCGGCTTGACTCGGTGCTCTTCTATTACGGCTGCTGCGACGCGGCTTCCCATTACTGCAGCTTGTAGTTCGAGGCGCGGAATAGACGTGATTTTCAGAGGCGCCACTCTAGCCCTCGCCATGACGAGCGTCACGTTCACTCCTCCGTCTGTAGTGGTAGTGCGCCAATACACCGCTGTCGCGTAGGCTGTCTCGCTAGCGTCTGTGAAGACGTGAACCTGTAGCGAGTCTGCGTCACTGAATCCCGGGTAGCTCCTCGGGATACTAACCGTTTTCAAATTTTCTAGATGCCGAATCCACGACGACCATTGTGCCGATAGATCCGTGCTGAGCTGCTGATCCCAGTCCGTACCGAGCCGCCATGCTTCCTGTAATATCTGTTTGGCTCTAACTGTAACAGGCGACGCTAGGCCGAGAGGGTCGTATAACGACATAACTATTTTCAATGCCTCTCTCTTGGTCGGCGCCTCTTTTCTAATGAGGTCATCAGGGAGCCGAGCGAGCTTTAAATTAAAACTCAACTCGTCTGTACTCGGCTTCCATATTAAACCGAGGATTTTTTCTTCAAATCCTTTACTCGCGAGACTGACTGTTTCTGTTTGACGCTGTCCCGGCTCTAAATTTTCTATAATTTCTGTAGAATTCGAGATCCATTTTCCTATGTTGAATCTCGCCTTTCTGTGTATTTCACGTACCGACTTAGCTATGCGTGTAGCCTCTTCTACTGTTGTGAAACTATCTAGATAGTCATCCATATAATGATTCTCTATGATAGCCGCTACCGCCTCCGGGTACTCTGTACTATACCGCTTCGCGTTCCAATTCTTAGCGAAGATGGCTGTGCAAGGTGAACTTGCGGCGCCGAATATTATCGACGTCATACGGTATTCTTCAGGGGCGCCCTCCCGCCGGTCTCCTCGCCACAGGTAGCGCAGGGCGTCTCTGTCCTCCTGTCTCACTTTCACCTGCATAAACATCTCCGCTATGTCACCGGATACTGCGATGCGGTGACGTCGGAAACGCATCATCACGCCCGGCAGCGACTGTAATAAATCCGGCCCTGTAAGGAGGTAATCATTTAATGACATACCTTTTGATTTCGCTGCTGCGTCGTGAACTATACGGAATTTTTCAGGCTTCATTGGATTGAAGACATCGAAGTGAGGCAGGTACCATGTCCTTCCCGAGTCGCCTATATTGAGAGCTTTTTCTGCATACCCTTTTTGAATAAGGGATTCTATCTGTTCTGTATATCTATCTCTCAAAGCGGGCTTGCGATCGAGTTTTTTCTCTATAGAGACGAGCCTTTTGAAAGCTGTCTCATAACTGTCCGGCATCTGTATATTTTCTGTTTTCCAGAGAAGTGCTGTCTCTATGTGTCCATTTTCTAACTGTCTAATATTTTTCTGTAGGTTGTCTTCAGCTTGCTTCTCCGGGTCTGTATTCGGACGCTGCGGGTTAATCACCAGCGACTCGAGTGCGAAATATTTCTTCAACTGCGCCTCTATATTTTCTGTTTCGGATGACAGCTGATTGACAGAGTGTACGCCGCGGCCTAGCGCTCTAGCGTGCGCGCCGTGCAGCACCCACCCCAGTGTGGTCAGTGATGCGACCGGTTGATGACGCGGGCCTCTTCTGATGACACTTGCGACAAGGAGATGCCAGTTATCCTGACCTATCAACACCCTAGGCGTAGCGGTGTTGTACGTGAGCTTCTCCTCGATTCCTCGCAAGTGTTTGCACTCTGCCAGGTCTCCTTCACTGACTCTCTGCGGCGATAGGTGCAGAGCAGGAACGGTGCGCGCGTATAAAGGCACTTGTTTACCTTCAGCGTTCTTGAGCGTTGCGTTCACTCGTCTCGAATTTGACATCTCTAGCGACGTGTTTCCTATAGCGCGTATCGTGAAAGGGTCCGGCTTACCTTCAGCGCCTATTTGCACAGCGATATCTTCATCTATGAGGGAGATCGTTGATCCGTCGTCGAGTAACGCGAAGGTTGACACCTCTCCCGCCGGTCCGACTATCTGCACAGGAACTATCTTGAGGTAGGCTTGCGACTTCGCACGCAGAGTTGAACTTGCGACTGTCTCTTGTTTCTCTGCGCTCGCTTCTTCAACCTTACCTTTTCTCACGTAGTGCAGTAGCCGGTTGTGAGTGGCGGTGCATCCCTCTACGTCGCACTTCCTCGGCTTGCACGCATGCCCTTGATAGCGTGCGCGCAAGCAGCGGAAGCACAGACCGTGCTTCTTTGCGAGCTCCCATCTTTTATCAGCATCGGCGGCCTGAAACTGTTTACATTCAGAGGCGTAGTGTCCCTCCTTCTCGCATATTCTGCATCGCGAAGCACGAGTGTCAGCAGTAGCACTCTTACCTGTAACGGTGTGCGTTCTCTGTACGATGCGTCGACTCGGCTGGGCCTCAGTGATATTCTCGGCCGGTGCGAACGCGCTGCAAAAGTGTGCGTACTCTGTGACAAAATCGCTAAAGTGACTGAGGTCCGGCATCGAATTATACTTCTCTGTGTATGTCCGGTACCACTGTGCACGCAGAGAGTTCGGCAGCTTCTCTGTCAGCAGACGCAGCAGCTCCGCGTTGATGAGGTAATGCTCCTTCTTTAACGCCTGAAGCGTCACTACGCCGCATCTTACCTTACTCGCAAACGTGCAGATGTCTTTGGGTGCTTCGGTGCACCGAGGCAGAGTCCGCAGCTTGTCCGTCTCCGCCTGAGCGATGGAGTCCGGCCTGCCGAATTGAAGTTCCAACTCCCTCATGATGTCATCAGGTCGCGCGTTACCTATAAATTCTGAACTTACGGTATCCAGTGCCCGTCCTTGAAGGCTCCTCCTGAGTCTCGCTGTATTTTCTATGTTGTTGAAGTATCTCTTCGTGGCGTCGTAGATGGCACGAAACGACAACCACTCTGTATGTGCGCCGTTGAAATTTGGTAAAGTCATGATGACTTTCGAAGCCGCCGGATGGTGCGACGCATACGATGTATCCAGTGGCTTCCTGTCCGCTAATGCGGCTATGGCGGATGTGAGTTCGCTGATGAACGGCTTCAACGAATCACTTCCCTGTTGATGGGCCCCCTTCTGTTGTGAAGGATCTGCATCTTCTTTACTATGTTTGACACGCTGTGTGTCACTATGTTCCCCGCGAACGCCCTCCACGGGGGAGGCGGGGGGTGCAGCCAAGTCGGTGTTTCTCCCGGTGACTGCTTCTATAACCTCGAGGTCTGGCTGTGGTTCCGGGGCCTCTTCCAACCACGAACGCACGTAGTCGGCCTTCGACTGTCCATCTTGATCGTAGTCGTCAGAGTCCGCTTCCTCTTCGGCCTTCTGTAATGCTATCTGTGCTAACTGTAACTGTATTTTCAATAATTCCTCGCGCGCCTTCAACACTTTTCTATTGGAGCGGGTCGTAGTCTCCGATCGGCCGCTGCGCCCCTTGCCTGTCCTCTCCTTCTGTCCCTCCTCTGTTGTACGAGGGGTTGCGCGTGCATATGTCCTATCGGAGGGGCGCAGTGTCCGATCCGAGTTACCTTCCGGTTGGTAAGTTCCTTTTCTATCACTCTGCGCGCCCTGTTTCGCTGAAGACGGCGACGTCCCCCTCGCGGTATGCGGGGGGGGCGGCGGCGGCGGCGGCGGATCGGTGCTGGTCGTCGATGGTGAACGCGGTGGCAGCTCATGTCGGACCGTGGATGTACTCGGGGGACCCGCGTCCACTATCCACGACTCCGGCGCCTTTCCTTTCGATCGCGTAATCGGCATCTTCAGTTTTCAGGAACTAATCTTCAGGTGTTGGTTTCAGTTGGTCGCTATATCCGGCTATCGAAGGACCAGCAAATGTACCGGACGGGCGGTCTATCGAATACTAGAAACGAGCCGCTGACGTCCTGTACCTATAGGTTCGGTTCGACGTATGCTGAAACCTTGTATTTCTTCAGGGACTATGAAGACTATAACACTATCGAGGTCACCGGGAGAATCATTCCATGAAATAAAACACCGACTTGCACTATCACTATAAAGCTTGAGGTTTCTGCTTACTCCATTGAAGATGGCGAGGCTTGAATATATGGTAGTTTTTGAGCTACGAAGAAAATACATGCGCATTTGCTTAAGTACGACGAATCTTTACCGTAACGAGACCCGCAAAAACCTCGCACTATCTATTCTTTATTTACTTAATAAAAACTATATAAAGGCTATATACTTCTAAACTATGACTATATATATAGCTATCTATATACCAATAGATAGGTGCTGACAAGACCTATCTATTGACGTATGTGTCAACCATCTCGCCCTCATACTTGGGCACCCAGCACAGAATACATTTATCAACATACTCATTTTCAAAAATCGGGGTTGTTTTTCTACGTTAATGTGTCTAAACCATAAGGGTTGAAGCTATAAAACAATCAGCACCCCCTAGACGAGTATGCCGGCTACAAATGAAACAACATTCCGAATAGTTTTTATTGCATATAACCATAGTTATGTACATATTAAGATTACAAAATTATGTATGAATTCTCAATAAAATATTTCATCAACATCTTTGTTTACATTCACGCTATGGCTTATGGAACATGGCTGCTACATTTAAAAACATTAAAAATACCTTAATTATTGGCATATGAACACGAATATAAGTGTCTTAATATAAATCTAGGCATCAGAATACAAATCTTAGTGTTTTAATACAAATCTAGACATTCTACAAGCACTAAATTACTATTTAGTATGAATATCACTGTTATTGTCTCTAAATTGTTCTATAATAACGTAATAATTTCACACACGCGAATTTACTGTCTTTCTGGATAATAACGGCACTGATTCTATGTAAACACAGGGCTATCTAAAAACGGGAATAGCAGGGCTGTCGCGAACAGATGAAGATATCGCTGTGCAAATAGGCGCTGAAGGTAAGCCGGACCCTTTCACGATACGCGCTATAGGAAACACGTCGCTAGAGATGTCAAATTCGAGACGAGTGAACGCAACGCTCAAGAACGCTGAAGGTAAACAAGTGCCTTTATACGCGCGCACCGTTCCTGCTCTGCACCTATCGCCGCAGAGAGTCAGTGAAGGAGACCTGGCAGAGTGCAAACACTTGCGAGGAATCGAGGAGAAGCTCACGTACAACACCGCTACGCCTAGGGTGTTGATAGGTCAGGATAACTGGCATCTCCTTGTCGCAAGTGTCATCAGAAGAGGCCCGCGTCATCAACCGGTCGCATCACTGACCACACTGGGGTGGGTGCTGCACGGCGCGCACGCTAGAGCGCTAGGCCGCGGCGTACACTCTGTCAATCAGCTGTCATCCGAAACAGAAAATATAGAGGCGCAGTTGAAGAAATATTTCGCACTCGAGTCGCTGGTGATTAACCCGCAGCGTCCGAATACAGACCCGGAGAAGCAAGCTGAAGACAACCTACAGAAAAATATTAGACAGTTAGAAAATGGACACATAGAGACAGCACTTCTCTGGAAAACAGAAAATATACAGATGCCGGACAGTTATGAGACAGCTTTCAAAAGGCTCGTCTCTATAGAGAAAAAACTCGATCGCAAGCCCGCTTTGAGAGATAGATATACAGAACAGATAGAATCCCTTATTCAAAAAGGGTATGCAGAAAAAGCTCTCAATATAGGCGACTCGGGAAGGACATGGTACCTGCCTCACTTCGATGTCTTCAATCCAATGAAGCCTGAAAAATTCCGTATAGTTCACGACGCAGCAGCGAAATCAAAAGGTATGTCATTAAATGATTACCTCCTTACAGGGCCGGATTTATTACAGTCGCTGCCGGGCGTGATGATGCGTTTCCGACGTCACCGCATCGCAGTATCCGGTGACATAGCGGAGATGTTTATGCAGGTGAAAGTGAGACAGGAGGACAGAGACGCCCTGCGCTACCTGTGGCGAGGAGACCGGCGGGAGGGCGCCCCTGAAGAATACCGTATGACGTCGATAATATTCGGCGCCGCAAGTTCACCTTGCACAGCCATCTTCGCTAAGAATTGGAACGCGAAGCGGTATAGTACAGAGTACCCGGAGGCGGTAGCGGCTATCATAGAGAATCATTATATGGATGACTATCTAGATAGTTTCACAACAGTAGAAGAGGCTACACGCATAGCTAAGTCGGTACGTGAAATACACAGAAAGGCGAGATTCAACATAGGAAAATGGATCTCGAATTCTACAGAAATTATAGAAAATTTAGAGCCGGGACAGCGTCAAACAGAAACAGTCAGTCTCGCGAGTAAAGGATTTGAAGAAAAAATCCTCGGTTTAATATGGAAGCCGAGTACAGACGAGTTGAGTTTTAATTTAAAGCTCGCTCGGCTCCCTGATGACCTCATTAGAAAAGAGGCGCCGACCAAGAGAGAGGCATTGAAAATAGTTATGTCGTTATACGACCCTCTCGGCCTAGCGTCGCCTGTTACAGTTAGAGCCAAACAGATATTACAGGAAGCATGGCGGCTCGGTACGGACTGGGATCAGCAGCTCAGCACGGATCTATCGGCACAATGGTCGTCGTGGATTCGGCATCTAGAAAATTTGAAAACGGTTAGTATCCCGAGGAGCTACCCGGGATTCAGTGACGCAGACTCGCTACAGGTTCACGTCTTCACAGACGCTAGCGAGACAGCCTACGCGACAGCGGTGTATTGGCGCACTACCACTACAGACGGAGGAGTGAACGTGACGCTCGTCATGGCGAGGGCTAGAGTGGCGCCTCTGAAAATCACGTCTATTCCGCGCCTCGAACTACAAGCTGCAGTAATGGGAAGCCGCGTCGCAGCAGCCGTAATAGAAGAGCACCGAGTCAAGCCGGAGGCCACAGTATACTGGACCGATAGTAAAACAGTGTTGACATGGCTCAGAAAAGGGTCACGAACGTACAAGCCCTTTGTCGCGCATCGCCTGGCCGCAATAGAAGAAAACAGTAAAGTTGAAGATTGGCGCTGGGTGCCTACGAAAATGAACATAGCAGACGCCGCGACCCGCGACGTGCCCGCAAATTTTAACTCGGCGCACGAGTGGTACGTCGGACCATCGTTTTTGTACGCGCATCCTTCAACTTGGCCTATAGAAAAATCAACATTCAAAATAGCAGAGGCGACAGGGGAGGAGCGAACAGTAACAGTAACAGTACAGTGTCGGACGCCGAAAATTACAGAAATTATTCCGGACCCATTTAGATTTTCAAAATGGGAGCGACTCTTGCGAGCTACCGCTAGAGTTATACAGTTTATAGCCTTGTGTCGAAAACCCGAGGCTCAAGTCTTATATAAAAGGACTAAGAAGAACCCTGAAAAGGATCCAGATTGGCGTCGCATGAAGAAGAAGGCGAAGATCAACACGTCGGGGAGCGCCACACCTCACCCTAGCGCCGGCTCCCGGAACTTCGTGCTTCTCACAGCGGAACACACCCGCGACGCCGAGCACCTCCTCGTGAAGGCGGTACAAGGGGACTCCTTCGGCGCCGACCTCCAAGAGCTCCGGCGCGGGAAAGGTGTCGCCATAGACAGCCGCCTGCGAATGCTACCCGTCGAGTTGAACAACAGCGTGATAACTCTGCGCAGCCGTATAGCAGCAACAGAAGGGGTGCCAGAGACCACGAAAAGGCCGCCGATATTAGACGGCGATCACCGCATCGCCCAATTATACATAGATTGGACTCACAGAAGCCTACATCACGCCGGTACCGAGTTAGTGATCAACGAAGTGCGTCAACACTACTGCATATTGCGCTTGCGACCCACAGTAAGGAAAGTCATTTATGAATGTCTACAGTGTCGCATAAATAAAGCGCGTCCGCCGGAGCCCGCAACAGGGGACCACCCGAAGACACGCCTCGCTCACCACCAGAGGCCTTTCACCTACACGGGCCTCGATTATTTCGGGCCGCTCTCAGTCACCGTGGGAAGACAGCATCACAAGCGGTATGTTGCATTATTTACATGTCTCAGTTCCAGAGCGGTGCACCTTGAAGTCGCCGCCAACCTCAGCGCCGACTCTGCCATACTAGCGTTGCGCAGATTCGCGGCGCGCCGAGGCTGCCCTACAGAAATACACTCCGACAACGGGACCAACATGCACGGCGCCGACAAAGAGATGCGAGAGGCCGTGTCACAAGAGGCCAATCGCCGCGGCATCGTGTGGCGCTTCATCACTCCTTCAGCGCCCTTCATGGGAGGCGCGTGGGAGCGACTCGTGAGATGCGTGAAAACCGCCCTCTATACGGTTCTTCACGATAAGCACCCGCAGGAAGAAGTCCTGACAACATTAATGTGTGAGGTCGAATACACAGTCAACAGTCGACCGCTCACACATGTCTCCGTGAACGCAGAGGACGACGAGGCCATCACCCCGAATCACATATTATTCGGGGGCTCAGCGCGACTACCATCGCTCGGCGAGTTCGACGAGTCCGACATAGACAGCAGAAAACACTGGCGGCGAACACAAATCCTAGCCGACATGTTCTGGCGCCGGTGGGTGCGAGAGTACCTACCCGAGCTGCAGTACCGGCGGGAGCCCCACGGCAGAGGGCCCCGCTTCGAGGTCGGCGACCCAGTCCTCATCGCCGACGGTCAACTCCCTCGCAATACATGGCCGCGAGGTAGAGTGACCGCCGTATATCCAGGCGCCGACGGTCAGATACGAACCGTCGACGTGCGCACAGCAGCAGGGATCCTGAGACGTCCGACCAAGAAGTTGGTGCCGCTACCGAAGTAGTGCGCTCACCGGCTCATCTGCAGCATCGCTCCACACCGGGTCAACGCTCTGCTGCACGGCGGGAGAGATGTTCGCGACAGCCCTGCTATTCCCGTTTTTAGATAGCCCTGTGTTTACATAGAATCAGTGCCGTTATTATCCAGAAAGACAGTAAATTCGCGTGTGTGAAATTATTACGTTATTATAGAACAATTTAGAGACAATAACAGTGATATTCATACTAAATAGTAATTTAGTGCTTGTAGAATGTCTAGATTTGTATTAAAACACTAAGATTTGTATTCTGATGCCTAGATTTATATTAAGACACTTATATTCGTGTTCATATGCCAATAATTAAGGTATTTTTAATGTTTTTAAATGTAGCAGCCATGTTCCATAAGCCATAGCGTGAATGTAAACAAAGATGTTGATGAAATATTTTATTGAGAATTCATACATAATTTTGTAATCTTAATATGTACATAACTATGGTTATATGCAATAAAAACTATTCGGAATGTTGTTTCATTTGTAGCCGGCATACTCGTCTAGGGGGTGCTGATTGTTTTATAGCTTCAACCCTTATGGTTTAGAC
Organism: Xylocampa areola; assembly: GCA_935421205.1. Taxonomy (NCBI): domain Eukaryota; kingdom Metazoa; phylum Arthropoda; class Insecta; order Lepidoptera; family Noctuidae; genus Xylocampa; species Xylocampa areola. Next base: position 10,724,404 of record OW285223.1, read on the forward strand.
ACATTAACGTAGAAAAACAACCCCGATTTTTGAAAATGAGTATGTTGATAAATGTATTCTGTGCTGGGTGCCCAAGTATGAGGGCGAGATGGTTGACACATACGTCAATAGATAGGTCTTGTCAGCACCTATCTATTGGTATATAGATAGCTATATATATAGTCATAGTTTAGAAGTATATAGCCTTTATATAGTTTTTATTAAGTAAATAAAGAATAGATAGTGCGAGGTTTTTGCGGGTCTCGTTACGGTAAAGATTCGTCGTACTTAAGCAAATGCGCATGTATTTTCTTCGTAGCTCAAAAACTACCATATATTCAAGCCTCGCCATCTTCAATGGAGTAAGCAGAAACCTCAAGCTTTATAGTGATAGTGCAAGTCGGTGTTTTATTTCATGGAATGATTCTCCCGGTGACCTCGATAGTGTTATAGTCTTCATAGTCCCTGAAGAAATACAAGGTTTCAGCATACGTCGAACCGAACCTATAGGTACAGGACGTCAGCGGCTCGTTTCTAGTATTCGATAGACCGCCCGTCCGGTACACCTTAACTATTAAAGATAAATCTTTTTTGAATGCATTAACGCATGCTTAGCGGACCTTAAGGTTATAAATTTTTGTGGAAACGTATATATATATATGGCAAATAATATTTTAAATCTCAATAATATTTTTGCAAACATCATACAAACAGAAAAAAGGTTCACTCGAATCTCTCGAATGAACTATAAAGCTTACCACTAAGGGGGTTGAATGAATGAGTGAACGAACCACCGCAGTAAGAGCTATATTGTGTAAGGGATGAAACTTGGGCCCCACAAACAAATAACTATTGTTTTGTATCCCTTGCACTGCTAATAGCAGAGTGCTAAGGAAAATAGTTATGAAAATGACCGCTTTTGAAAAAAAAAGATTTTATATTCTAGGAATAAAAGCCTTGTTTTATTACGCGACTGCCCAAAAAAGGAGTGTTGTTATGTTTTTAGGGTTTATGTATGTATGTATGTATGTTTGTAAACTTCTAAATGCCTGGACCGATTTAGATGTATGGGGTATTGTTAGAATCCTTACATTGTTCCGGGTAAAATAAGCCAGCAGAATTAAAAAAAATGACTGGCGTGCTTTTTTATTTTTATATTCATTTCATCTTGTTATATGCGTTTATTTTACTTTACCAGTGAGTTGGTATTTTAAGTTGTAGGTTTCGTATATGGTGTGGAATGTATTTTTTTTATTTTAAACACTTGCTTCTGCGCGCGACTGTGTCTGCGTGTATTTCAGAATTGAGACCAGCCGAGATAAAAATTATGATACATGTTAATTCAAGTCATAAACAAAGGGTAAGCAAACATTTTACCAAATCCGTTTTTTTTTGGATAAGGGCAACCGAGCAGACGGCTCGCCTGATGGTAAGCGATTACCGCCGCCCATAGACACCCGCAACCCCAGAGAAGTCGCAAGTGCGTTGCCGGCCTTTTAAAGGGTTTGGGCCTCCGGTACCCTCACTCACTCGGCGAAAAAAAACGCAAGCGTTTTTCTCGCAGGTTTTCTTTGAGGCCGTGGTATCACTCCGGTCGAGCAGGTTCATTCGTGCCGAAGCATGGTTCTCCCACGGTAATATCCGTTCAGTGGTTATTGAGTGAAAGAGAAACAACTATTCATCCTCACAAATTTTCGCATTTATAGTAATAATATGCTTCCGACCGATTTTTCGGTCACGGTGGCCTGTCTCCACGGGCATTAGCCAAGAATGCAGGTGATATAATAGTCCAGAATTGTATAAGCATACACAGGTGCACTGCCTCTTCCTTCACTCTCATAGTCCAATGGGACGGCAATCCGACACAACCGGAGAGAGATAAGCCGCAGGACCAACGGCTTTACGTGCTCACCGAAGCATAGGGATATGACACCTTCAACTTCCTAATGGGCTGTCATTGAGATTTTCTTAACAGAATAACCCAATAATACTTTGCGGATCGAACTCAAGACCTCACGCTCAATAGTCGCACTTGGGACCACTAGACAAACGAGGCAGTTACTATGTTCAATCATATATATATTCAATCTTCAGCAATTAGTATAACACTACTTTCTGAACACTTTAAACAAACACAAAACATCATAACCAACACTAGGCTTCCAAACATTAGAAAACATTCTATCTGTCTCAAACAACACGATATTCCTCTTAAACGGAAAGACTTGGTAAGCCCATGAAAAGCCATACGATCTCGCTACCAAACCCATTCTAAACTCAACCCAGTAACTATAAAAATACGGTTGAAAATTACGTGTAGCGACTTTGCACCATCATAAACGGTTACACCCGGCCTCTGAATGCCTCCAGTCCGTCCCACTTAGTGCAAATCGCACACAATTTAGGTAAAAAGGGATCTACGTTTTGTCTTCAGCGGGGATCCCTTTAAATTGTTAGTTTATGGCACTATCGTACTTTAATGTGAATTTATTGTAAGTGCTATGTAATTATTTTTAGTGTGTTGTAGTTTATTTTTAGTGTTTTTTAACCGATTCTTAAATAGGTGAGGTTCTCAATTCACAAGTAGTTTTTTCTTAATGTTTGTACACCGTATCACCGTATCATCTGTATGCCGATGACTTGCAATTGTACTGTCATGCGAGGTTTGATAGTATACCTGAGGCAATCAACAAACTTAACTATTACCTGGATGCTATCAAGAATTGGTCTGATAGATTCGGCGTGTCAGTTAATCCTTCAAAGTGTCAAGCTATTATTGTGGGAAGCTGCCACAATATTAGGAAGCTGAACGTTTCATTTTTACCATCACTGTCATTTAACGGAACCATAATTCCCTTCAGCTCTGATGTTAAAGAACTCGGCATTAACATTGATGCCACCTTTAGCTGGCAAACACAAGTCGCAACTTCTCAATGCATCAAATGAATAATTAAAGCACGACGGGACGACAGATTAATGGCGTCTTATTAAAAAAAAAAACTTCGATCCTTGTTCTATCTACCGTGCACGTTTCCAGACTCGGGGTTGCTACTGAGTTTTTTTTTAGAAATATATAAATCGGGTCTCGATCGCGATATTTTCTATAAAAGTCTTTTACGGTACCTTTTTTGTTTACCGACGTTTCGACCGAGGTGCACCGGCCGTGGTCGCTACTGAGTAATTTGAATAAAGATTTTATTTCACATAAACCAATTTAAAAGGCACATAATATGAAACGTTAAAATTTAGTGGCACGGCTCGAAAATAGTTGATTCCTATGGAATTAAAAGAAATAAAGAAATAAATAAGTTTACTGATAACAAATATAAAAAGAACAATATAACATCACAGTAAAATTTTGATACATTAATAAACATTGACATTACAAATATTAGCCGTAGTGCCCAAAGGGCCGCAGCTCAGCATAATGTCAGTATTCAGAGACCACCTGATGCTGATTTTGAGCTGCAACGTACGAGAGCCATATGCTCGAAACGAACAGATAAAAAACAAATATATATATATATATAGAGAGATAGCGTTCCGCTAATTGTTGATCAGGGGCGACTACCGGCGAGCACTTTGTTGATCCGAAAACGTATGTTGATCCGGCCGTCTTTTGTTGATCCAATATTCATCTTTAGTAACAAATGTGGCTCCAAATAGATCAACATTTGGATTCGCATGAAGCTGATAATTTGTTAACGGTTGTTGATCCAATATACAATTCCACGTTGTGTTATGTTGATCCGATTCAAACGGACCAATGACAGCAACTCAAACGTGTTATTGGTCGATAGAGACTGAGACGTTGCCATTCTATGCAAATTTCATTACTAATGTATATTGGTACGTAGTTAGTTAATAAGAATTATTAAAAGCGTAAAAGTTCTCCAGCGCGTCAGTAGGAACCAAGAGCTCTTACAAACCGTCAAGAGAAGAAAGTTTGCGTATCCTTGCTATGTACTGTGGCATGAAAATTACCAACTTCTCCAAGTCGGCGCGCATTCGGTCGAATTCGCGCGTCTTTTTATTGCGATAAAAATGTGTGCATTACGTTGTGGACATAGGAAATTTTTAGATTGACGCTTCGACTCTGCGTCAGTCTGCTTTAACCCTTAGAATTAATAAAAGAAAGGCAGGGGAAGACCAAGGAAAAAATGGATGGATTGTGTAAAATACGATATTAAAGAAAAGATTGTAAATGTTTTGATTCCGACTGATAGAGGAGAATGGAGGAGAAGAACTTGATTGTAAATTATCATGAAAGAAGAGTGAGTGCTGGTAATGAAACAGTCGAAAGGTGTCCGCCAAGCACCTTTTTTTTTATTTATTTTTTAACCGCTCTGACACGGGGTTGAGTATTGCACCCCCCCCCCCACACCAGACTAATGGCGTGCCGCAACCACCTCGGAGACCATGTGCAATGGGCGCCAGACGACCCCGTGTCTGGACGCCCAAGGTCCCCTGCGACGGGTCAGGTCTGTGGCCCCGCCGCCTGCCACTACGGCCGCAGAGGATAGGGAGAGCGGCGCCTCGCAATACCGGCACTCCTCTTCCCCTGCGGCCCCACCACGTCCGCCATCCAACGGTGGTGGCCCCGTCAAGGCCGCGGCAGGTAGGGAGAGCGGCGCATCGACATACCGGCACTCCTCTCCCACCGCGGCCCCCATCCCTCAGCTGCGGTACCGCCCATACGACGCCGCAGCCCACCTCAGTTGCGGCACCCCCCATAAGGCCCGCAACCTACGCCGGCGCCGCTCCAACATGGGCTTGAAGGCAAAGCCTGAGGAGCGGCCCTCCTCGGGTTCCGTTAGCTTCACCGTGGGTGACCAAGCCACGGCTACTAGAGCCCCCCCACCACGACAAGGTGGAACCCCTGGGGGGGTGTCCGCCAAGCCCCGGCTCGCTGTTCATGGAAGAATGTTCATGCCTATTTTAATGTATGGTAGTGAAAGTTGGGTGTGGCAGAAGAAGCATCAAAGTAGAGTCATGGGTGGTGTGACATTTAGAGATAGGCTGAGGAATAGTGAGATAAGGGAGTGTTATGGAGTGAAAGAAGATGTGGTGACGAGGATTGAGAAAAGTATGTTAAGATAGTGTGACATGCAAGTGTTGATGTGGGTTGACCTCGGGGAACGTACCGAAGTCAAATTGAAGACGCCCTTAGGAAAGGCCAGGTTAAGAGTACCCTAAATCGACATGTATGCATGAAACAATAGATGGGTGTGAATGAAGCGAAAGAGGTGTATCAAAATGGAAATCTATAAATTCTACCTACCCCTCTGGGAAACAGGCATGATTTTATGTATGTATGTATGTCTGAAGGAGAAGAATATTTTGCGCCGGCCCCAAGTGATATGGGACCAGGGTAAGAAGAAGCATTGTAGATTGGAAATAACTAAAGATACATTGACAACCCAGCTACAAACTCCCGAAGCTATACCTACCACCGCGTGCGTTGTTGCCAGATTTCCAGTTTGAATTGTCACACGAACTAGTCATTTGTGGCTCCAACATCGTCAGATCAACATTGATTTGGCTAATGTAGCGTGTATATCAAATATGCAACGGATCTAAATATGACGTTTCCGTGTAAAATTTTTGACCGTTAGTGGATCAACTTATATGGGATATTTCGATGGCAAGTATTTCGAAAACAGGTAGATGTAGATCCAGCGTTACCATGTACTTTTTGAATTGGGATCAAAGTATATCCATTATCTTAACCCAGACTCAAATGTACACAAGAAATAGGCGGACCAACATTTGTTACAAATTCGCACTGGATCAACAATTACATACAAAGGTTAAATATATATATATATATAATAAAACAACTTTTAACCGGATTAATCGCGTGTATTATTGGTTTTTTGTTTTTCCTGACGTTTCGAACACTTTGCAGCGTTCGTGGTCGCAGGAGGACTGCGGTTAAAAGTTGTTTATGTTGTTTATTATATATATATATAAATGTTTTTTATCTGTTATATATATATAAGGTCCTCATTTATTAGGTAATTTCCTTTGAAAGGGTTAACATATAAGTCAAATACATTCACTTAAGCTAAGAATTAAATGGAAATAACAAATTATTTGTAATAACCATAGTACTAGCAAGACGAAAACTGCTCACGATTCTCGCATCAACGCTCGCCGCGCACGGACGTGTTACTCCGCGTAATTCGCTCGTGTTGTGTCAGTGATCGTTGTCGCTACGCTCTGCCGTAGCATTCTCCGTAGCTGCTCGCTAGCTACGCCACTACAATTCAAAAGTTGCCTCTTTCGAGGCGGCGGCTGATATCTGTCTTTTTCAAAGTACAGTCAAAACGTGTGTTGTGTAAATTCCCCTTCTGGGAAAATCCACAGTTTCGTGGTTCTCGGTGGAAACCTCACGGTGTCAACGAAACCGAGAGGGTGTGGACCCGATACACCCAGCTGAAGCCCCTTCAGGGTTAAGCTACAAATCGGACGGGAGCTAGAACAACCGGCCTTGGGGGATCTCCTAGTCGACTCTAGCTCTGGTTTCCCTTACAGCAACACACCTAGTGTCGGTCGGGTGTGTCTACACCCTTCGCACTAGACTGGTTCAGGGCCCCGTACGCACATTAAGACTGGCGACGGGTAAAAAGCAAGCTTAGGGCTCACCATTAGGTCACTCACCTCCCTGCCTATACCCGGCGGGGAGGGTTACGCATCCCCGGGCTATCCTCCCGGGGAGTTAGGCCTGTTAGGCGAAAATTAGAGTTATAGTGATATAGTTAAATTAATTTCTTTTTAATATGGACGCGCTTCTCGCGTTCGTTAAAATTATAGTCAGGGACCCCGACATTCAACGTCGGTACGGTACCCAAATTGCCGACCTGCAGCATGTCAACCCCGCAATAATTTGCGCAGATAGCCCTCTCTCTCCGCCGCCCGCTAAAATAGGTATACCATGCCTCGCATCCTTGCCCATCATCGACCCTCTCGTAGAGGCTCCCTCTACTTCGGCCATCGCGCCTCCTACGACCGCCGTCACTGTCTCGGAAGACATGGACGTGTGCGTCAACCCCTCTCCCTGTCTCTCGGATGCCACTGCCTCCGACTCCGAGACTAGCTCGTCCTCTCCCTCCTCCTCCTCCTCCGAAGACGACTACATCCAGGTCGGCAAAGGAGGCAAGAGGAAGAAGGGGAAAACTTCCGCCCCGGCCAGCAAGGCCAAAAAACCTGTAGCGCCCCCCGCCCCGTCCCCCGCCCCCTCCCCCGCCCCCGCGACTACCGCCACCCCCGCCCCCCCCTCCCCCGCGACTATCGCACCCCTCTCCCCCGCCCCCTCTCAGACCAACCCCCCCCTCAGCCCCTCCGGCGCCACTTCGAGCTCTAAGAAGCTTAAATCCCCTCCCCCGCTCTACATTCATGACAAGTCCAAATGGACTGCCATCTCAAAGATGTGTGTTGATCGCAGGATCAACTACACCAGTGCCTGTGCTACTCAGCAAGGCATTAAAGTCAAAGTCCCCTCCACAACCGATTATAGGGAACTCACCAAGGCCCTTAAGGCCAGGGACGTGTCGTTTCACACGTACTCTCTCCCCGAGGAGAAATCTACCAGGGTCGTCATAAGACGCATCCCGAAAGAAATCCCAACAGAGGACATCCTCAGCGACCTTCAGTCGCAGAGAGTCCCAGTATCCCAGGTGCACCGGATGCACCGACCCAGAGGTGGGGCCGCCTACGACATGGTGCTAGTCGTATGCGATCCTACCGAAGGACACCACCCTATCTTCCAGGTCAAAGCGATCTGTAGCCTTTCCGGCATCATTATAGAGAAGCCTTATAAAACAGGCGTAATAGGGCAATGTCACCGTTGCCAATTATACGGTCACGCTCAGACCAACTGTTTCGCCACACCTAGATGCGTCAAGTGTCTAGGTGACCACGGCACCGTAGACTGTCCCCGACCCAAAGATCGCGCACTCTGCACCGACCCTCCCAGTTGTGTGCTCTGCGGCGAAGCCGGTCACCCCGCAAACTATCGCGGCTGCCCTAAGGCACCGAAATCAACCTCGCCCAAGCTCGTGAAGCGGGCCAACGCCCGTCAACAAAGGGAAAGCCCTTCGGTGGCGATCCCCTCTTCTCAACTCCCCGCCCGCCTCAGCCCTCAGAGACCCAGTCCGTGGGCTCCCCTCAACAACCTCCAGCAACAACGAGCTTTCCCAGCTCTCAAAACCACCTCTACGCCCACGATCGCAGCCCTAATGGCCTCGCCCATACCTGCGCCCCCCTCTCTATCGCCTCCGACTAACGCGTCCGTACCGGCTAACGCCGCCGCCTCTCTACCGGTCGTAAACGACGACCTCGCGTTTGACCCCGCGGTCGTCATCCTCAGCACATTCAGCGTATTCTCTTCGGATAACGCTCACGCTATGGCCAGGGACATCATCGCCTGCAAAGGCGACCCTATGAAGCTACTCATGGTGTACAACACCTTTCCCAAGATTACGCAAGCCCTGCGCAATCTAGCTCACAATAAATAAAATTAAAAATCTTTAATGGATAATAGGAACCTATGTAGAACCAAACCGCGCTCCCTAAAAATAGGTTTCTTCAACGCTAACGGCATCACCAAACAACGCGACGAAATAACCACGTTCCTCCGCGACCACCAATTAGACGTTCTCCTCGTACAGGAAACGTTCTTAAAACCTCACCGTCGGGACCCGAATATCGCCAACTACCGTATAGTTAGGAACGATAGAACTAGATGTCACATGGGCGGCACCCTTATTTATTACCGCAAAACGCTCCACTGCATCCCGTTAGACCCACCTCCTCTCTCACTTTTCGAGGTATCGATCTGTCGGCTAGCCATGACCGGTCACCAACCCATCACTATCGTCTCTTCCTACATCCCTCCCGCCGCCACCGATGTGGGGGAAAAACGCGAAATCCTATCCCACGACCTTACTGCCCTCCTCGGCTTGAGTGACTCCGTTATCATAGCGGGCGATCTCAATGCCAAACATCCCGCTTGGAACAGTAATACGACGACCGCGAGAGGCAGGCAACTGTTCGGCCTGTGTGCCACTCTCAACTTCGACATTATTGCTCCGATGCATCCCACCCACTATCCGCACAACACCGCGCACCTTCCCGATATTCTCGATGTGGCGCTTCTAAAGAACGTAAACCTTCGTTTACAGTCTATAGAGACGCTACACGAGCTCAACTCCGACCATCGTCCCGTGATCATGGCACTGGCACCTCGCTCGGGGCCCTCTGATCCCTCCCGACCCCCTCCCACCCAAACGATCACGGACTGGAAGAAAGTAAGCGAAAGCCTACAATCGACCAGCTCCCCTCAGTTAGACTCTATTCCCGACGTCATCGCCTCGGTCACTGACACTACGAATGCGATCGATTCGTTCACCGGTCACGTACAATCCGTTTTGAACAGTTGTTCACGGGAAGTTCCATTGATGGACAACCATCACTGGAAACTACCGGCGGACGTACGCGAATTGGTAACGGAAAAGAACGCATCCGTACGTGCCTACAGCGCGTTTCCCTGTGACGCGAACAAAGCTCACATGCGCTATTTGCAGCGTGCTGTAAAGAAACGCATCGATGAGCAGCGTAACGCGCACTGGGATAAGACGCTGAGCGACTTAGAGCCCACTCACCAAGCATTCTGGCAGCTTCAAAGGAGACTCCAATCCGATGGAGTGGCCACCATGCCCCCTCTCATCCGCCCCGATAAGAGCATAGCCTTCGACGACATCGAAAAGGCCGAGTGCCTGGCCGACAGTCTAGAAGCGCAATGCACTCCTAGCACCCAACCGGTCGACCGAGCGCACCTCCTCAAGGTAGACGCAGAAGTAGAACGCAGAGCCTCACTCCCGCCGTTCGAAGACCCCGACGACCCCCTGCCCCCCGTCACTCCCGACGAGGTGCAAGAGGTCATTAAAAATCTCAAACCCCGCAAAGCCCCCGGCATAGACGGCATCACTAACAAAGTAATGAAACTCCTCCCCGCCCCTTTCATTATACTCATGACCGCCATCTTCAATGGCGCCATGAGTCACAACGTCTTCCCTCAATCGTGGAAAGAAGCCACCGTTATAGGTATCCCTAAGCCGGGAAAACCCGCGAACGAACCCACCAGCTACCGACCGATCAGCCTCCTCAACGTACTCTGTAAAATCTACGAGAAGCTTATTTATAAGCGACTCAAGGACTTTGCCGATGCGAAGAGCCTCATCCCCAACGAACAGTTCGGTTTTCGTACCCAACACTCGTGCGTACAACAGGTCCACCGCATCGTCGAGCACATAAGCGCCGGTTTTCAGCGCGGCACGATGACAGGCGCGCTCTTTTTCGACATAGCGAAGGCTTTCGACAAAGTCTGGCACAACGGCTTATTATACAAGCTGTACCAACTCGGCGTGCCCGACCGTCTCGTGCTCATCCTACGGGACTTTCTCTCGAATCGCACTTTCCGCTATCGCATAGAGGGCGCACTATCCGCCCCCCACTCTATCCGCGCCGGTGTCCCCCAGGGCTCCGTGCTCTCGCCCCTCCTGTTCACGCTCTTCACTAGCGACATCCCCAAAAATAGACAGGCAAAGTTAGCTCTCTTCGCAGACGACACTGCCATTTTCTACTCCGGTATCGTGCGCGACCGCATAGCTAGCACTCTCCAAACTTCCGCCAACGTACTAGGCGCTTGGTTCAGGAAATGGAGAATAGAAGTCAACCCCGATAAGAGTCAAGCCGTACTCTTCGCGAAAAAGCGTAGGATCAGACCCCCCGACCCCAAACCGATAACCATGTTCGGCAAGCCGATCCCTTGGGAGAAGCAAGCCAAGTACTTAGGAGTCATCCTAGATAGACACTTGACCTTCGGTGAGCACATAAGGTCGGTGCGCTCGCGCGCCGCCTTCGCTCTGGGTAGGCTTCACTTCATCATGAACGCACGCAGCAGATTGTCCCTTAAGTGCAAACTGCGCATTTACACCACGTGCATACGCCCCATCATGACCTACGCCTGCGTAGTGTTCCCACACGCGAAATCGTACCGCCTCCATAAGATGCAGACCCTCCAAAACCGTGCCTTACGTAAGGTCACGGGAGCCCCCCTCTACGTTAGAAACGAAAACCTCCATCTCGACCTCAAGATTCCCACTATCCAACAGTTTATAAAACGCATTTGCAAGCGTTATTTCGAGTCTGCTGAAAAGCACCCCAACCCTCTTATCGCGGCTGCCGCCCGATACACCCCCTCCCAGATAAGTAGAATTCGCCGTCCTAGGCATTCACTTTTGTACCCAGATGACGCTATAACCCTGCTCCAAGAGAGCCGTAGGGCCACCAGCACAGTACACAAACACAGACCGCCGTCATTTAGGCCTCGCCGCCGAGGCCCGTCGCGACGTCCCCGTAATGCACCTAATGCATCACCTCCCCGACCCTTGCTCGTGCCAGCCCGCGTAGCCGCTGAGCCTGTAGCTTTAAATTCCCCTGATAATAATAATTCTTGTTCGATCCAGCCAGTCCCTTGCTGTCCTCCCTCAAGCGACGCCCTAAGCCGAGGCTCGTACCCCGCAGGGGGTGCCCTTAGCGTGGTCGCTTTAGATTTAGTTTAATTCGTAAGCCCCTGGCTGGAGGCCTTAATAATAGTTTATTATTAGGGCATCCACAGGAAAGCCCGGTTAAGCAGCCGACAACCTCCTAGGTTGACCTGCGAGATGCCACTACCAAAAAAAAAAAAAAAAAAAAAAAACGAAAACTGCTCCATGAATGGCGAAAATTAAGAAAAAAATAAAATTGTTATAATAATTTGAATTATGGCTTAAATTAATCGTTATCACTTACACATTGACCCCTTAAAAGGAAATTACCTAATAAATTAGGACCTTAAATATATATAAAAGTTATTTACATAAATATAGTCAGCTACTTTCGAACCGTGCGACTATATTTTGGACGGATAACAAATAACACTTTACCCGACCCGGAAATCGAACTCAGAGCCACTAGAAAAATATGACAATAAACTTCTTCCAGTCTACATAAAGCAAAAAATCGCCATGACCTTTTTTACAAAAAACAATTTTATTTTCAAATCTACTTCTCTATTAACCTTCGTAATTGAAATAAGTGGTAATTCAGAGTCTTATAAACAGCAGTGACCATTTAACGGCTGATTTATATAGACAGACTTAACGTAGGTAACGGCTGTCATAAATCTTAATTTTACAAAACGTCGTCCTATCTTTCTATCTTAAGGATCGTACAGAGATTGCAGAGTTCATAAATACCCATCCACCCATTGCGGTGTCTTTATTAAATACTAATGACTTTAATATAATGTTAAGAAAAATGTTTCTTTCAATTAAATATAAATCACGTTCAATGGTTCGAAATGCGTACACCTCATATTGATAAATCGCGCTACGCCATGCATCGTAGCGACGTAGCAGTGTAGCACCGTAGCCACGTAGTTAGCATATACAACAAAAATTGTGGAATTGTGTATCTTAATAGGTCCACAGAAAAGTCCGCGATGGAATATGTCTATCTCTTAAAGATAACATACTCTATCCATTTTAATACTTAAAAAAGGGGCAATTATAAAGCGATAATTGGAAAGCGAGAACAGGTCAAAATTTCATGATTACTTTTGGTCGTGATAACCGACATCCACGTGGGCGAAGCCATGGGCATCAGCTAGTGTATTATAATCGGATTCCTAATGTGCTTTTTTCGGGGTTTAAGGGGGCTTGTGGTTAAGTAACAGCCGCACAGATCGATTGATCGAGGTTAAGCTGTGCTTGTCACGGTCTGTGACCATAAATATATATTAAGACCCTTCCGCGCTCGGGGAGCACGTTAAAGCATCGATACTACTTTACGTAATAAAAATCTATGACAGCAGTTACAGGTTATCAGACCACTGAAAATCTGACAAACAGTCTTACCACAAGATATCGTGTTACCCAGTAACTGGGATGAGGAGGTCAGATATGCAGTCACTCCATGTTAAATACTGTTCCGGTTAGACTGAAAACTATGCTAGAAAAGGCTAGGCAGATTGTCGTTCCTAAAGTTTCAATTACATACGACGCCTTTTTTATTCTTGTAGAAATGCCCGCACATACCATTCTGACACGGGGAGACAGAGCAGTTATGTGGGACTCGAACCCACTAAAACTCCACGGTGTACCTCCTCAGCCACTTGACGGCGGGATGCGGGAACGCTCTCGCACACAACCGTGCCGGACTCCCTTGCATTGCACCCGCCTGCTACGGCACACCAGACCCATGGCGTGCCGCAACCACCTCGGAGACCATGTGCAATGCTATGCCGGCGCCGCTCCGACATGGGCTTGGTTGGAGCCCAGTGGATAAGCCCTCCTCGGGTTCCGTTAACTTCACCGTGGGTGACCAAGCCACGGCTATTAGAGCCCCCGCCCCACGACAAGGTGGAACCCCTGGGGGGACATACGACCACCAAAAGATTTTTTACAAAACACACATGCAGATAGACGTAATCCACAAACCTGAATTTAATAATAATAATAATAATACTTCTGGCAACACTGGGACGTCAAACGTATCTCTCTAAATATTTTTTCATACTTTTTCATAATATTATACAACGGAAATTTTCATTTCCTAATAAATCAATACCGCCTTATTTGAATCGAAAATTGAAACCTTCATGAGCCAAAATTAAAGAACAAATAATGAAAATAGACAAAAATATTAATGCCCGAATGGAACTGACATCTGTCAACAAAACAAAACTATAATTGTTAACATGAAAAAATATAAAAGAAGATGCTGACTCGAGCCAGAACTCGTCAGCTGGCACACCTACCACCCCCGGACTCGTCACTCAGCTCCGCCTCGCAGCCATCGGAACCCGAAACGCAAGTATCACCAGCAGCTGCAGTCGCGTCGAGCTCGAGTGACGAGTACTTCTCTCCGCCGACGACACCACCACCTGTGCGTCGGCGAGGAAGATCACGGCCACCTGCGAGCTTCGGGCCCCGAGGCCAACCGGCCACGAACAGGGCCCCCGCCGCTGGTGGAAATGTGTCGCGCATGCGATGGACTCAGTCTATTACTGAAAACGTAATGCGCGCATATTATGGGGCAACAGAGGGGGGAACTAGCCTCACTGCGTACCGAAATCGTATGCTCTCTCTGTTTCAGGTGCTTGAGCCAGCCGTCAATGTCTCGGCGCAACGTCTATCGGATCAGGTGCGCGTCATCCAACGTAACCATAGGTTGGATGATGCCTTACTTGAGCGGCTTCGCTCAGAAGTACACAGTAGCCGAGCTGCCTCATCCTCGCCACATGCTGTAGCGCAGCCTGAATCACTTCGGGCATCACGGCACACTCATAGTGAAGAGGAGGAGGATAGTGAGGCTATTGCTGTAAGTAGTAAGTGCAATGAACATCTGAGGAGTGCGCTGTTAGATGCGATTCACCAGTACCGGTCCATGCCCTTGGAGGAAAGACCGCGGCTACCGCGCTTGCCCATGAATAAAAAAAATATAGCTCTGGTGTGTGCCCTAGACTCATTGCTACCAGATTATTTTGGTGGGAGTGAGGACCTTGCCGATACCCATTCAATCCTATACTGTGCAGCTGTTGCGGCATGTAGCTCACGTTAAATTTCAAAACAATGACAGGGCTACAAGACCGAAATCTGCCGTACCGGCTTGGCAGTGTAGGATTGAGCGACGTATAGGTGAGGCTAGGGCACTCATCGGCAAGCTTATTTGCTTCAGAGGGCGCAATACACGCCCAAGAGTGATGCGCTCAGTGAGACGAGCATTCTCGGGGACTGATATTCAGCCTCGAGAGTATCTTGCTCGGGTCACTGAGCGTATCGACTTTCTGAAGCAGAAAGTTTATGCTTGGGCAAGCCGTATCCGTAGGTATAAACGGCGAGTGGATCGCTATACCCAGAATCGCATGTTCCAGTGCGATCAAAGGTGGGTCTACAGAAATTGGGAGCGACCCGATCAAAACGTGAATGACGGACATCCACCGGATTTTGATGCCACGACTTCGTTTTGGCACAACATTTGGTCGATGCCCGTCGTTCACAACGAGGGTGCTTGGATGAGGGTTGTTGAGCAAGCGTGCGAACCACTACAGGAAATGGGGGACATCAACGTCGACCCCCAAGACGTAGCTAGTGCAGTCCGTCCGTTGCCAAACTGGAAATCACCGGGACCAGACGGACTGCACAACTTTTGGATCAAATGGCTACGCAGTTCTCACGCTTGCTTGGCATCCCAATTCCAACATGCCGTTGAATCGGGATCGCTACCCCAATTTCTAACAACAGGGCTTACCCACCTGCTCCATAAGACAGGTAATACCGCGGAATCCAAAAACTATAGGCCGATTACTTGTTTGCCAACGGTCTATAAACTTCTTACGTCCATTTTGAGAGCAAAAATTTATAATCATATTGAAAATAACTCGATCATGTCTGCCTCTCAGAATGGATGTAGGAAGGGATCCCGCGGTACCAAGGAGCTACTCCTCATTGATATGACCATAAGCCAACAGGTTCGACGTACTCGCAAAAATCTGTCAACATGCTGGATAGACTATAAGAAGGCCTACGACTCCGTGCCCCATGCGTGGCTCTTGAGGGTGCTGGAGTTGTATAAAATTAATACAACTCTACGCACTTTCTTGAAGTCATGTATGGAGCAATGGAGAACGGTCCTTCGCTATCCAGGGTGCGGACAGATTCAAGGGAACGCTAAACCTATTACAATCAGGCGGGGTATATTTCAGGGTGACAGCCTGAGTCCCTTATGGTTTTGTCTAGCTCTGAATCCTCTTAGTACTCTCCTCGAGGATTCAGGACTGGGCTATCGGTTGCGAAGAGGTGGTCAGGTTATCTCTCACCTTCTTTATATGGATGACCTTAAATTGTTTGCGCCAACTAAATTGCAACTGATGGGCTTACTAAAGGTAACTGAAACCTTTAGTAACTCCATCAGGATGGAATTTGGAGTGGACAAATGTGCAGTCATGCATGTGAAGCAAGGTGAGATTGTGGAATCTGAGGGAATTCAAATCTCAGATTCCATAAAACTTCGATCACTCTCCTCAACCGAAACCTATAAATACTTGGGTATGTCGGAGGCTTTGGGCATCGGTGACACAAGCATGAGGCAATCGTTAAGGGAGCGCTTCTTTGGCCGCCTGAATAAAGTTCTGAACAGTCTTTTATCAGGTGGTAACAAGGTTCGCGCCTTTAACGGTTGGGTTATGCCAGTCCTGATGTACTCCTTTGGCATACTCAAGTGGACTCAGACTGAACTGGACGCCCTGGATAGAAAAGTCCGTACATTGCTTACTGCAAATCGGATGCATCACCCACGATCTTCGGTGATGAGACTGTACATACCGCGGAAGTGCGGGGGTCGAGGCTTTTTAAATGCAAAGACCCTCCACAACCGTGAGATGTGCAGTCTTAGAGAATATTTTCTCCAAACCGACGTGGGCATGCACCGAGATGTAGTGGCAATGGACAAAGGATTCACCCCACTTGGTTTGGCTAAGTAGAACTGGCGTAAACCTACTGTACTCGGTACCGATGACCGCAAGGAGGTATGGCAAGGTAAGGAGCTACACGGGCGATTTTTTCGGGCCCTTCATGGACCTGATGTAGATTTCCCCGCGTCGGTATCCTGGCTACGTTACGGTGATCTCTTTGGGGAAACTGAAGGGTTTGTCTGTACAATTATGGACGAAGTTATTATGACGAACAACTACCGGAGGTATATTCTAAAGGATGGGACGGTTGACATATGTCGGGCATGTCATCGCCCCGGTGAATCCCTTAGACACATCATCTCCGGTTGTTCTCGTCTTGCTAACGGCGAGTACTTGCACAGGCATAATCTAGTGGCCAGGATTATCCACCAGCAACTTGCTTTGCACTACAACCTTGTGGAGTGTACGGTGCCATACTATAGGTATACACCCGACCCAGTTCTTGAAAATGGTCATATCACATTGTACTGGGATCGATCTATCATTACTGATAGGACTATTGTCGCCAATAAGCCTGATATAGTGGTGATAGATCGATTCGAGCGCCGCACAATGATTGTTGATATTACTATCCCTCATGACGAGAACCTCGTGAAAGCGGAGAAAGATAAACAAATCAAATATCTTGATCTGGCGCACGAGGTTGTCGACATGTGGAATGTGGACTCTGCAATCATTGTACCGATAGTCGTTTCCGCTAATGGACTAATAGCGAAGAGCCTTGATCAACACCTAAAAAGGCTCTCGCTAGGCGGCTGGATCAAGGGCCTGATACAGAAAGCAGTACTCCTCGATACGGCACGCATTGTGAGGAGGTTCCTTTCTCTGGAGCCCTAACCACCGGTAGCTTGGACCCTGCTCCCGATGCCGGTAGCCTACTATTTTTTATATTTTTAAATGTATATTGTTTTTTTTTATGATATATAGTTAAAAATGTAATTAATATGTAAATTTGAAAAATAAACGAAAATAATAATAATAATATTCCACAACTATCACACAACGCCGTCTAGTCTCAAGCTAAGCAGAGCTTGTGTTATGAGTACTAGACAACTGATAAACATACTTGTATATTTCTAAATGCATACATATTATAGATAAATTACACCCAGACACAGAACAAATGATCGTGCTCATCACACAAACATTTGTCCTGGGTGGGAATCGAACCCA
Organism: Xylocampa areola; assembly: GCA_935421205.1. Taxonomy (NCBI): domain Eukaryota; kingdom Metazoa; phylum Arthropoda; class Insecta; order Lepidoptera; family Noctuidae; genus Xylocampa; species Xylocampa areola. Next base: position 10,742,135 of record OW285223.1, read on the forward strand.
CGACCTCCGGCATAGCAATCAGGGCTACTAACCACTAGACCAACAGGACCAATTTGCCAATATATAGCAGCGTAGAAAATGCTTAGAGTAAAATGTTTTCACGTTTTACTTTAACAATTTTCTACGCTTTAAATAAAGCTGTTTGAACAAAACTAGTCGTTGTATTTTCCAATATCATTGGCGTTGGATGTCGCCTAACTTTGGACAGTTGAAAACGTATAGATAAGTCGGCAGACGGGCGTCATAGTGGAGCTTGTGTTTCCATTCTGTAGTATCTGTTAAACAGGTTTGTGAGAAAAGAGAATAATAAATACTTACATAGATACATTCACGACAGTTTCCTATTGTAGTGGGCAGAGAGTATGGATGTCATCTTGTTACGATTCTGACACAACTCTCGCGTCTTCTACGTATGTTCATGCATGCTGGTCGGTTTAGATTGCTCTTGACCTGTCCTTTTTTGAGAACGTCCGCAATTTGATTGCGTGTCTTATGTATTAGTTTTGTCAATCACCTTTAATCCATCTTTTCTACATGGCCAAATTATATATGCATACCTTTCTTAATCTTCGTACTACATAATTTTTCACTCCAAATATTTATATATCAGTAATTTACAGATAAATATTTCAAACTTATTAACGCATGCGTAGCGAACTATTTTTTTTTTATTGTTTATTTTTAAGGAGTATTTATCGGGGAGGCGCAGGTTCATATCCTGCTCACGACCGCATTAGTATTTTCACAAAAAATAAAAATATCAGTAATTTATTTATTTACTTGCCTCGTTGGTCTAGAGCCCGCAAGTGTGGCTGTTGAAAAAAATCTTTGGTTCGATTACTGGGTCGGGCGCTCAAAGCCAGTTGCAACCTCTGGTCGGTAATCTTGAGGTTAATTATTGCTTGGTTCGGTCATTCTTATCTGAATTTTTTTTATTATATATTTTGTCACTTTGACTATAAGAAAGAAGAAAGAAAGAAAGAAAGATATATTTATTCCCACACAGTGCGACATTGTACAGAAAAACAGAATAAAACAGTGAAACTTAATCTAAACTATAACTAAAACATATGGTTGATATAACTTTTATTTATGTACATAACTACATATAACATTTTTTTTTTGTGCATCGCAACTGTGCGAAAAATGGTCGCCACAGTATATAAAAGTTATTATACTTTAATACAGTATAGACGGCGATATACAGTATATAATATATATATATTATCCGAATATACCGTCTATACTGTATTAAAGTATAATAACTTTCGCGAGACATATTAATTATTGTTCAACGGTTGTTACTCACGTGCTTTCCTCGGGATTGCCCGACTAGTTTCGCCCGCAGCTCACCGCGGGCTCAGCTCTTGACTAAGAGCTCCGTTAGATTTCGAAACAAGTCGGGCAATCTCGAAGAATGCACGTGAGTTACAACTGTTGAACAATAATTAATATTAAATGATACTGACTGCCTCGTTTGACTAGTGGTCGCAAGCGCGGCTGCTGAGCGTGAGGTCCTGGGTTCGATTCCCAGGTCGGGCAAAGTGTTATTGCGTTTTCCTATTAGGGAATTCTCAGTAGCAGCCCGGAGTCAGGAAGTTGGGGGTGTGACACCCCCGTGCCTCGGAGATCACGTAAAGCCGTCGATCCTGCGCTTGATCTCTGTCCGGTCGTGTCGGATTGCCGTCCCATCGGAATATGAGAGTGAAGGAAGAGGGAGTGCACCTGCGTTTGCGCATAAACTTGTGCATTATAATATCTCCTGCGTACTTGGCTAATCTCCATGGAGATAGGCCGCCGTGACCGAAATACGGTCTGGAGGAGTATTATTAAATGATACAGTATCATGAGTATGTGAGGTTAAAATATTACCAGTTAATTAAACTTAATTTTGTATATCTCAAATGTTATGTAATCCTTTGAGCACATAACAAAAGCAGGCCATTAATTTAAAACAAATGACCATATAACAGTGACTATCAAAATTAAATTTTGTTTTATTCAAACCAATGATTTCAAAAGAAAGGATACGCCCATCTAAACATTTTACAGAAAACTTCTTCATACAAGCAAAAGTAGCGCCATCTGTCATAACTCATACGAACTACGTAACGCCGCGTTTCATAGGTCGAAGACTAAACCTTGTACTATTGGTCAATTTTTATTTAGGTCTTTTATTATTGGTCAATATTTTTATACACACATTAATCACGAACTGAACTGAGTTTTTACCCGACTGCGCTAGAAGGCGGGGTTATATGTTTTTCGGGTGTATGTATGTATATTTCTTTGGCATGCTCTGTAGCCTAAACAGGTTGATGGATGTTAGCTTTAGAAGTGTCGTTAGATTATATTAGTTTTTTATACTATAATTTATTGCGATAATAATACATGTCACAAAAAAACGTATGTAAAACAAATTAATATCAGTCAGCTTTATTTGAAATTGTAAACAATATTGTTATAATAATTAAGTATTAACATATTAGGTACTTACTAAAATTACTTACACCAAGTTCTTAAGACAAAAATAAAACAAATAAAAAATGACGTTCTTTCAACGTTACTTCGCGCGCGGCCGGCCACACAATGGCCGCCATTACGGACTTCGGTAGTAAAATAATTATACCTTTAAAATGTGATAATTTAATAATTTTATTGGAACAGAAGTAATCTAGGGTTATTTATCGATGATACGATATCCCATGTTCCTTTTTAATCTTTGTATCGTAATTTTTGCAGCCATTTACCACGCAACTAGGCATATTTATGACAAACAAACACTCGTTCTCTCCTGCGGGCGGTCCACTGTCGACTGAGTTGCGTTGGCCCTAAACTGTCATTTTAGGGCCAACGCGTTGGTGCCATTTAGTTTCGCGGTCGGCCGGGTCCTTACGCTAGTAATATATATGTCAATGATTCAAACACATAATATTTGAACAGGGAACAATTGAAATTGTTGCAGCAGAACCTACAAAATGGCGAGCCATTAATTTTCAATTTGCACTCCAGTGGAACACGGATGTTGAAACAAAAGATGTGATATGGAAAGACCTTCGGTATTAGGTCAAATTTTCTGGAGGCATGTGGGCTTACTCTTGAAAATAATTCCGCTCGATTGACATTTGAGATATGTCAGTTCGTACTTTTAAATGCCAAAATGTCTTAAAAATTATTATAAATTCGGGATAATATAAAGACAACATGGTTTAAAATTGAGGCAACTGTAATGTAGGTTTTATTTTAAAATGACGCGTTGTTACATTTATTCACCAAGTAAATCAAAACACACTGCGTATTGCCCGTTGACGTAGAATATATCTATACCTATATATATATATCTGGTAGTTCTTACAGTAAAATTAAAGGAAAACTCTGAAAATCGTTATTTTGTAAGTATATAAAAATATTTGCAGTTGGAGGATTGTCCGTGACGTATATCGATGTATAGGGAAACATTATTTTATATGCAGTAATCTCAATATCAGTAGTATCAATAGAGTTTTATTTTGTACTTTTTCGATTATAAGAGTTAATTTTATCCTTCAATTTGACTTTTCATTAACGTTCGGCGCTTTTATAGTTTATGAATTTCAGTCATGTTTATTAGACGGAACCCTCGGTGTGCGAGGCAAATTCGCAACGGTCTGCTTTTCTTTAATTTACAATTGTGTTAGGATGTGCGTAGGTACTTACTATATGCAGTATCGTCTTTCCTGAAGGCTCTTCATGTAAACCCAAATCTATTTTCATTCATTAATAAATAATGACAAAAACGAATAAAATTTCAATTTATAATATTTCAGCGTTGAAATGAGAAATTTACGAGCGCAACACGGTTTCCATTCTAAAATATAAGTTTGTTCACGTTGTCGTAACCGAGCAATTTATATTTTGCGTTGCCGCCAAACTAATTATTATGCTTGTCATGATTCAGTTTTCTCACTAACTTGCCGCAAGCTAGGTAAACTTAGAGCGAAATCTCAAGCTCCTAGGTGAACCAGTGATAAACGACTTGTATGAGCTGAATTTTTAGAGACTGTCAACATGTTATTTGAAATTGAACCTTAGGTTGTTGGTATACGGTTTTTCGTAGATAAAGGGTTGTTAAAAAGGAATCTTTGTCTAACATTTTTTGACTGAATGTGGTATTTGTTTAGGCTTTGAAATTTTAAATTGTAGTCGGAGCGACAGCAGCAAACTTAGACGAAGAATAAAAAAATTCAAGAATTTTATATGCAATCACATTTGGAACGTACAGTTGGCAATAGAAATGCAGGAATGTGTTAAATTTTGAAGCATGTGTATAATAGTAATATCTTAGGTTTTCGCGATGACTACAAATTATAATAAAACAACTTTTAACCGGATTAATCGCGTGTATTATTGGTGTTCCCCTGCGACCACAAACGCTGCAAAGTATTCGAAACGTCAGGAAAACAAAAACCACGAATAATACACGCGATTAATCCGGTTAAAAGTTGTTTTATTATAATGATTGAAACATAAAGTTGACTATGTTCGTTTTTTAAACAATCCTCTTTACAGTTCGATTGCATACTCTTGTTGCCAGGAATAAACCATATATAGATATTTGAAAGTAGACCACTTTGTGTATTATCAGAGTCTTCCTTCGCCTTATATAAACTAAGAAAGATGATTAAGATGATATTATTTAAGCATTATCAGAGATTAAGAAGATGATTTTAATAAACTGGTATAGACGAAGATTTGTAAGGAAAGAAAGGGAGACAAGTTCTTAACAATAATAGTAATTTTGGGGGCTGAAGTGCCCGCGTTCGTTGGAGTGCACCCTTAAAATGGAATCCCAACACGTGGCCCCTGGGTAGTGCAAAACAGGCAACACAACTCTGGTGGGAGGCTTCGGCCGCGGCTGGTTTCCACCCCGGACGAAGCCATGCCGTGAAGCGACATAGTCGTGTTTCGGGATGTAGTCCGGTGCAACCGTTGTGGGAGAGACGGGTCTGGGTATCCTCAACTATCGTTCTCCCCAAATCTATCCACTCTACTTAAGAGTGAATAGATTTAATCTGCGTACCTATTGGCTAACTCGGTTACCAACGAATTGATTGTCACTTTGTAGTACATTGCGCCGCATGTTTTTAATATTTTTGTTCATCATAGACAAGCTGTAACGTACGACGCAATGTACGACAAAGTGTTGATAGTCACGATGGTAACCGAGTTAGTCAATAGGTACGCTGGATCTACGTGCTCCATCCTCGGCCACACCGTCGTCATCAGGCGAGTTGGTGGCCAAACGTAGATCCATCTTTGATAATAAAAAAAGAAGCAACCACTTCTATCGAACCAACATCACTGTCCAAACCCAATCGAAATAACTGTAATCGTCATAATTTGCGTCGCGAATCGGAATTTCGGGTAAATAGGTGAGTGCCTACGAATACCCAATGCCCTTAATACGATGGTAAATTGTGACGATTTACCGCGTTGACTGGGTGTTGAAAATGATTTATCCCATCATAATGTGCCTCGTTGGTCTAGTGGTCCTAAGCGCAATTGCTGAGCATTAGGTCTCGGGTGCGATTGCCGGGTCGGGCAAAGTGTTATTGAGATTTTCTATTAGGGAATTCTCAGTAGGAGCCCGGAGTTTGGAATTGTGCCCAGTTGATGGCAATAGGCTCACCACCTATTACATGGGACTTAATAACAGCATTGGTGAAATGTGGGTGTATAACTGTGTACACCTCTGTCTACCCCTTTCGGGAATACAGGTGTGATGCTATGTTATATTACGAAAAAAAAAACTACTGCCTTTAAAGTGAAGTCTTCATTAATGACACTTGAATAATGCATAATATTTCTAATAGTGCAACATATTTGATGAATGTGCCACTGAAGATGCAACAGTTGTGTCAACAGTTGTGTCAATATTACCTACTACAATGCCACGGTTAATAATACAAATACGTACAAAGTAGTGCTGTGCAATTAATGGACATTATTTTTATATATCCGGGAATTACAAGTGATCCCGGATTTTTCGTGCCCTTTGAGACTTGTGTTAACTAAGCTTATTGAATATATCTGCCTAGCCTTTTCCCAATTACATCGGGGTCGGCTTCAAGTCAAACCGGATGCAATTTAATACCAGTATTTTACATGTAGCGACTGCCTATCTGACTTCCACAAACCGGTTACTGGGTAACACGATATCTCGTGGTATGACTGTTTGTCAGACTTTCAGGCCTCTGACTACCCGTAAAGGCTGCCATAGACCTTAATTTGACAAATTAACGTGCTCTCCGCGGCACGTTATGGTCTCAGCATGAAATTATGGTCACCCATCCACAAACCGACCGCGGCAAGTGTAGCTTAACCTCGATGTGCAGCTGTCGCTTAGCTTCGAGCCCCTTGGCATTATGTAATTATGTCATGTATTATTACAGAATACGTAATAATAGTAATACATTATCAGTACATGCGTACAAATTTTACCGCTAATGTACAATTCTGCATAAAGCCAGTAATGAGAGGATTATCGGCGTAATCCCCGGATTAACCGGACACTTTAGTGAGGGCTTGTTCCATTTTGTATTTATTTATATTAAATAGTCAATTAATTTAGATAATATTTATTTATGTTGTGTGGCAAAGATCATCAAACATTATGGTGGCTTCTGGTCATAATTGCTGAAACAGATTCGGAAAACCATGATTCCATTTTCACTCGATATGGATTCCTTAAGTTAGTTTAAAACGGATATAACTTAAACATTTATTTAAAAGATTGCAAAAAAAATTTTGTTTCAGCTTGACACATGTTATAAATTGTATTGTTAATATTAGCTTTTTTATTTAAAACCAAATCCTCTTATCATATGGTTGATGAAAAACCTATTATCAGAGTTTACACCACCCGTTGGGCTCTGACATTACCGTCGAGAACATCATCTCAGATAGATAGATGTGTTGGTTTCCTCACGATGTTTTCCTCCACCGTTTTCAGCAAGCTTAATAAGAATATTAGTATTGCGAAATGTGCAATACATTAATTAATATTTACCTCTCGCTCACACATATTCTAAGTGAGTAGGAAGGAGTACAGTACCGCCGGCATTTTCAAAAGCATTTAGTTTTTACTAAACTGATCCTATATACAAGTTGTAACAGAAATTCGCAGTCACGCTTTGAGAGGTCAATGTACCATGCAAACTAGCGACTTTTACTATGACACCAACATCGAAAACGCAAAAAAAGCAGCAGCTGAGTACATACTATACATAACTACGTGAGCGAAGTCACGTGCGGAGCCTAGTTAGCCCGTATAAGTAGCAGCGTGTACACGTGTACTTGACCACAATGGAAACGAATTAATATTGCCTCAAAATACGGGTTGCTGCAAAAATATGCATGAACGCCTCCAAGTAGGGTTGTCAAGTCCGACAGGACCTGATTCTTCTAATCTACTAATGTTTCTATTATTGAATATATTCAGGCGTCACCTTGTGGAAGTCCATTACAATGGATGTAAATAAATACAATATCTAGCTATTTCCACATTATTGATGGTAGTCACGCAATACCTGTGCAGCACCCGCCCACCAACAAATATATGCACATATGAAAGTGGTGAAAAATTGTACCACCAACTCTACACGTGTTGCACAGACCCACGGGGCATCATCAGGAGTTGTTAAACCTTGCAGCGTCCACCACCGCTTTCGGTGCCCTTGCGTATGTGCATATATTTGCTAGCGGGCGGCGGTGCACAGGTATTGCATGACTACCCTCAATATTGTGGAACTAGCTAGATATTGTATGTATTTGTATTCAATGTTTCAATTGGTATCGATAGTGTGTCAATGGAATACTTTTAGGCACTTGGTATTTTGCTAGTTCAATAAGACCAGTGGTGTTCCAACGAGTTTCCATCGAACCGTCATTCGGCTGTCACTTTTAGTAAAAGATGATAGTTCGCGATGGAGATGTACTTCAAGCTTTTGTAGACTATCAACTCATACACAATTGTAATGGAGTCTCAATAGGGTGACGTTTGAAAGACAATTGTATAAATTATATTTCAATTAACAGAATCAGGTCTTAGGATTCGATTTCCGGATTGTCTAAATAGGCAATATAAATTTTCCCTACGAAGATATCACTTATAATTTTTAAACAAGCGGTCCATCTTCGCAAAAGAATCCCGCATGTTTTGGGACTTTTGCAATTTTTCCGGACACCTAACATCCCGATTCTCGAGTTCAAAATTAGAGCAAACCAGTTTGCAAGACCGTTCACAGCACTATTCATATTTAAAACAATACAATAATTATAAGTATGTCCGCTGCATTCAGTAGTATTACTGCCGTTAGTGAAAATAATAATCGAAAATAATTTTGTCGTACATACTCACTTTGTCCGTTTTGATTGTGTGGGATGGAATTGATTAAGTGAAATATTGTATTTATTTTTTTGTATTATTACTTCAGCAATGAATTCACCGCTTGCAAAACAAGTAAGTTTATGTTATTTCGAATTGTTTTTATAAAATTTTCCTTTTTTATTGGTAATGGATATAGGGAAGATTTTTCTCTAGTAGTGGGATAATATATACTATTATATAATATGACCTGTCTCCCGCAAACGTTGTTCTACCATATAATTTTTCTGGGTAATGCCACCCTTATCACCTATGGGTATTAAAAAATTGCCTATGAATTATTCTCAAACCTAACAAAAATACACAAAAAAAAAACATAAAACCCGGCCAAGCCGTTTCGGAGGAGTTCGATAACAAACACTGTGACACGAGATTTTTATTATTATATATCTTAAACAGCCTCATTGGTCTATTGGTTACAAATATAGCTGCTGCGTGAGAGGTTTTTCTGTTAAGAAATTCTCGGTAATATTCTAGAGTTTGGAATTATGCCGGTTGATGGTAATCGTTTTTGAATAGATTTGACACCCCATATAATACACAACGACACACCAAACGTCGAAATCGGTTTAAGCATTTCGAAGTTATGGTGGATTAAAAAACTCACAAACATACATATTCTCCTTCCGACCGTATATTGGTCAAGGCGGCCTATCTCCACGAAGATTAGCCAAGAACGCAGGAGATATTATAGTGCACAAGTGTATGCGCAAACACAGGTGCGAGTGCACCTGTGTTTGCGCATACACTTGTGCACTTCCTTCACTTTCATATTCCGGTGGGACGGTAATCCGATACGACCGGAGAGGGATTAGGCGCAGGAGCGACGGCGTTACGTGCTCATACATACACAACATTACAGTCCTTTTTTTGGGCAGTCGTGTAATTAAAACAAGGTAGGTGAATAATTTTCATCGCAGTCGGGGGACAGTATTGTGAAACCTATAAACATAGGTCCCCGACTCTGTAAATGAGTTTGAAAGGATTTTTTTCCATTTGTTAAGGTAATTGTATCTGTACGACAAAGTTAGGCGTGTCGGTTCAGTTCAGTTCACGGAATGGATAGCCATGACGACACCAAAAGACTCACTACCTTATTTGTAGTTCCACAAAAATTTATAACTTTAGAGTTCCCTAAGAATACGTTTGAAAGATTAATTTGTACCTATTGATCAAATGATCTTCTCAAACTGATTTATTTTCCAGTTCTTAGTGGCGGGATCAACGCACCTGGCAGCACTGTCAGCGGGTGGAATGATTGCGTACCCGAGCGTGTTACTGCAGCAGTTTAAAATGAACGATACCATTATACACCTGGATTTGGACAATGGATCATGGATCGGTAGGTTTTAAGAACAAAAAGAAGCGACGGCTGGCATTACGCCTGTATTCCCCGAAAGGGTAGGCAGAGGTGTACAGTCACGAACACAAAGCTGTAAACACAAACTTTTAAAAACACATCAATTATATCTGTAGCGTGTGATAATTAGGTATGTAACTAGTGTTGCCAGGTGTCCCGATTTCCCCTTGATCGGAACGCCCAATGTCCAACTTATGAGGCAATCTCTAATTATGAAGGAAATCACATTGTAATAGGTACTTTTAACTGAATCAATTGCGTGTAATCATGGTTTTTGTTTTCACTGACGTTTCTAATATTTTCGCGGAAACCCACCAAAAACATTTCATGTAAATTTGGTTTCCAAGTCTCTCGAGTTCATAATGCTTTCAGTGTTAAAAAGAGATCAGACATCTCTAGTAGAGCGAAACTCATAAGAAAGATCGGATTTGTATTACGCGTCATAGTCGACGAGGCCTATACAAATTCCAAAGTATATAGCTCTACGTGCTCTTGGCTGTACTGCATTTATATAAGTATAAGCCCTGACTCTAACAACTCTACATCTTAGTAAAAATATGGCTTTACCTGAAAATGTCAGCTTTCTTGCATTATCCACATGAATGATATGACGGTTCAAAAATACGACGAAGCGCTTCGTCGTATTTTTGAACTGTCATAGTCGTAACCGTCGTAGTCAAGAAAAATTTGCTTTGACAGACGAAGAATTCCTAACAGGATAACTCAATAACACTTTGCCCGACGCGGGAATCGAACCCGAGAGTTGCTTAGCAGTGGCGCTTGGGTGTCTAGACTGATTTTTAAGATTGAAATAGGGGTATCAATATGGAAAATATAACCGGTCGATCTGTTTTCACGATCACCTCACATTATATTAAAACAAACGGTTCGTCATGCGAACATAAAAGCTACAAATTATTCAAAAATTCAGAAAACACAACAATTAAACTAATAATGACGCGCGAATAAACCCGTTTATACAGTATAATTATATTTATTTATAAATATAAAAAAAACACTAGCCTAAAAGACAAAATTTCTAGTATGTACATACAATAAACTCGACTCCTTGAGATTTTAGATCTTTTCTTTGATACTGTCCCGTTGGTCTAGTAGTTCTAAGTGCGGCTGCAGAGCATGAGGTCTTGGGTTTTATTCCCAAGTTAGGCTAAGTATTATTTGGATTTTAGTTCTGTTAGGCAATTCTCAGTAACAGCCCAGAATTTGGAAATGTGCTAGTTGGATGCCATTGTTCACTACCATATAGGACTGACTGGTACAACTTTGTACACCTCTTCCTACCCTTTCGGGGAATGCTATGTTATGTTGTTTTTTACTCATAACTAGCTGTGCGACTTCGTTCGAAGGATTTGAAGAAATAGCATTTGTTATTTATATCTTCTGAACCTCGGAACCAATTTTAAGTGAAGGAAATCTTTTTATTTATTTTCTGATTTTATTTTTCTAGGATCCGTTCACGGCATCGGAGGAATACCAACCATTTTGATGCCTTTATTGATGCAGTACAGAGGCCGCAAATTGTCCTTCATCATAAGCTGTACCTTCATGCTCCTCGGTTGGCTTCTCATGTATTTAGCCAAGAACATAACCACCCTCATAATTGGGGAATGCTTCCATGGTTTAGGAGGAAATAGTCTTCTTGCTGTTAGTTTCTTAAGCGTCGCAGAGATGGTCCAACCAAAATACAGAAGTACATGCCTTTCTATGTATAGTCTAGTACAAGCTTTTGGAATATCATTAGTGCAGATTTTAGGGCATTACCTGCATTGGAAGACGGTCGGTTTGATCATGAGCTTTCCACTCTTACTGGCAGTACCTATTGGCTGTACGTGGCATGAATCACCATCCTGGCTTGCGTGGAAGGGGAAGTACGAAGAATGCCAACGCGCCTTTGAACGCTTAAGGGGCACTGATGAAGAAGCTCGCAAGGAACTTAATGCTTTGATCAGTAAGCAACATAAACCGGAGACCAATCTCCCCAGAATGCAGTGGTTCAGGAATTTGCGTACCACTTTAGTTAGCAGAGATTTTTATGTACCAGCTTTCCATAATATTCTGTTAATAAATGTGCTGTATTGGGGCGGAGGAATGCCTGTCATAATGTATTCAACTGACATGATCCTGAAGGCGTCCGGCAAAAGGAATAAGATAGTACAACTTATTATGGAAATTCTGCTTTTCCTGGGCTATTGCGTGTCATCTTTTCTAGTCCACTACTGCAGTGCCAAAAAGATTATGTTGCTCAGTATGGCTGGATCGTCTTCATTCATGATGTCAGCATCTGTAATAACGTATCTGCAGAGTATAGGAAAAATAGCTCCAGAATCAGAATTGGCAGTGTACTGTTTAACAGTTTTTGTTGGGTTGATGAGCGTAGGATCAATTTCGTTAGGATATTGTATATCAAGTGAAATAATGCCTGTTAAACATAGAGGTATAGGTGGCTGTTTATTTGTTATATGTGCTTGTATATTTCATTCATCTTCATTGAAAGCATACCCCTACTTGAGTGTGTATATTAATATATGGGGAGTATTTCTTATCTATGCTATCTATAAGATGTTATCTATTATTTTGATTTGGAAGTATGTGCCAGATACAAAGCATAGAACGTTGCAAGAGATTGAGGAATACTATGTTTATGGTTACTTCAAGAATACGAAGAATCTTGATAAGGTTCATAAAGATGATGTTGTTGATGTACCTTTTATAAAACATTAAAATCTATAGTTATGTTATAAGTGTTATAATTTTACTATTGCCTATAACAACAATACTGCCTTTTTACAAAAAATATAAAGCAATTTTTGTGGGATCAAAATAATACATTTTAATAAAGTTACATCTGATTAAGCAATGCAATTTAATTGAGAGTATCACCAGATCCTGCATTATATATATCTGCCTAATCGTTACATAACTACGAAGGGCCGACCCCTTCGTAGTTGTAAAACGTAACCAGATGCAGCGTAAAACCAGTATTTTACGTGGAGCGACTGCCAGCCTAATCCTCACAACCCAGTTATTGGGTAACACGATATCTTGTGGCACTGGTTAGACTGGTTGTAAGTATTTCAGGCATAAGACTATCCGTAACAGCTGTCATACTTTTTTATTTGATAACTGGGACTGATGGTTAACTCTTCGACTCATGGAAGGGTCGTCGATTTGAAATTATGGTCATCTACAGACCGATCTTAAAAAGCGCAGCTTAACCTCGATCGATTGGTATGTGTGGTTGGTATTTAGCCATAGGCCCCTTACAACATGCAGAATAATCAACAATAAATAATCTGCTCTTTACGCATCTCTTTCAATAAGTTCATCAAAGATTCTACCATTGGTAAGTAAAAGTATTCGTCAATCGATAATGGAACAGGAACTCGGGTGAACATCACAATTTTTAATCACAATAAAGCTCAGTTTACGCTATAGTGATAAATATTGCATTGATATCGATACCTTCTGGCTCCGATAAAATTTCCTTCGGGATCGGGAAGAGACGCAGGACCGACGACTTTAGGTGCTCTGTGAAGCACGGGAGTGTCATAATATAACACAACATCACTCAGTAGCAGCCCAAAGTTGGGAAGTTGACGTTGTAACAACCCCGTACTTCGGAAAGCACGTCAAGCCGTCGATCCTGCGCCTTTTCTCTTCGGTCGTGTCATATTTATGTTCCTTTAACTATTTTGTACTTTTTGATGAAATTAATAAATTATTTCCAGTTACATTTAATACATATAATTTACATTAAAAATATATATAAATACATTATTTAAAAATATTAAAAAAGTAGGCCACCGGCATCGGAAACAGGGTCCAAGCTACCGGTGGTTAGGGCTCCAGATAAAGGAACCTCCTCACAATGCGTGCCGTACCGCTTTCTGTATCAGGCCCTTGATCTAACAGCCTAGCGAGCTTTTATTTGAATATTTATAGGCTTGCGTTTGACCGCCATCTCCCCTGATGTTAAGCTGTTAGTCCATTAGTGGAAACGACTATCGGTACAACGATTGTAGAGTCCACGTTCCTCACGTCGACAACCCCGTGTGCCAGAACCAAGATATTTGACTTGTTTATCCTTTTCTGCTTTCATGAGGTTCTCGTCATGAGGGATAGTAATATCAACGATCATTGTGTGGCGCTCGAATCGATCTATCACCACTATATCAGGCTTATTGGTGACAATAGTCCTATCAGTGATGATAGATCGATCCCAGTACAATGTGATATGACCATTTTCAAGAACTGACCCAGTTCGACCAATGTGTATACCTAAAGTATGGCATCGTACACTCCACAAGGTTGTAGTGCAACTAAGTTGCTGGTGGATAATCCTGGCCACTAGATTATACTTGTGCAAGTACTCGCCGTTAGCAAGACGAGAACAACCGGAGATGATGTGTCTAAGGGATTCACCGGGGCGATGACATGCCCGACATATATGTCAACCGTCCCATCCTTTAGAATATACCTCCGGTAGTTGTTCGTCGTTAAAACTTAATCCATTATTGCACAGACAAATCCTCCAGTTTCCCCAAGAAGGTCCCCGAAACGTAGCCAGGATACCGACGCGAGGAAATCTACATCAGGCCCATCAAGGTCCCGGAAAAATCACCCGTGTAGCTTCTGACATTGCCATAATAATAATAAAAATAATTCTTTATATTCAGGTGACTAAGAGCCATAGAAATTATAAACATATAAAAACAATAATATCTTATATACTAATACATAAAAAATAATGAATTTTAAAACTAATGACCACGTAAGGTCGGCGACGTATTGCGCTGCGTCGTGGTGTCATGTAACCTGCCGCGATAACGCCGATACACGACACCCTTTGGCCAAAATTCCTCTTTCATAAAGGTCTCCAGATGTTGAGTTGAGACCCGCACCACAAAAGATTTAAAATTAACTTTGTGGCGCGCCTCCAACTTTTCGACCCTCAACTTGAACTTTGTCTTCACTCTTATATATTCCACGATCTCCTCTACCATCGTGGTGTGATGCAGCTGGGACACGTATAGCTGCGTCGTCGGAATAGCTGGACGCAGTAACATTTTCGGTCTAGTCAGTGCAATACCACACTGATTGCGACAAGCAGGGTTTTTCTTCTTCTTTTCTTGGCTTGTTGTTGGTGGTAACGAGCTTTTAACAGGTTCCAGGGGCCCCTGGGCACCCTTAGATGGTTTAGCTTGCCGTTGATGACTAACGGGAGCTTGAGTAACGACAGCCGAGTGACGGCGGTCGGCAACGAGTCAAATTTTGCTGACTCGAAACTTTGCTGCGATGCATTGACCGCTCTATGACGTGTATTGTTGTTGTTCGCATGCTCGTGTGACCTACATACTGAGTTGCGCAAATCGACCTCTTCGGTTCGTAGATCGCATATGGTGGATTGTGATGCTTCCCACTTCAACTGCATTTCGAGCAGGCTTGATCTTAGACTAGTGATGTCCTTCAGCAGCCTGGTGACGTCGACGTGGTCGAAGTGACGGGGGGCAGCTTACGCCAATCTTTTGCCACGAAAGTCGGCGCGTCGTCTGGATCAATCATGTCATATCATATCAAAGCCTCCGACATACCCAAGTATTTATAGGTTTCGGTTGAGGATAGTGATCGAAGTTTTATGAAATCTGAGATTTGAATTCCCTCAGATTCCACAATCTCACCCCGCTTGCCGACTGCACATTTGTCCTTATTCAAAATGTGTCTGTTTATTTGTGGGTAATGTCACCTTAAGGCTTAAGGCTCGATAATTATCAGACGGAATAGTTTTTATTGTTATGAAGTATAATTTTGTACTTCTCCCATTATAAACAATAGCTTTGTTTAAGAGACTTACGGGTAGTGAAATGTTTAAGATTAGGAAAGTATGACTAGATGACGCTGATATGGATTTTATTAATGGCCAGGTTACATTTGAAAGATACGAATTACGTGAGCGAAGTCACGTGCGGAGCCTAGTTAGCCCATATAAGTAGCAGCGTGTACATGTGAACTTGACCACAATGAAAACGAATTAATTTTAGCTCAAAATACGGGTTGCTGCAAAAATATGCATGAACGCCTCCAAGTAGGGTTGTCAAGTAAGACAGGATCCAAAAAAAAAAAAAAATTACACTTTGTCGGGTAATAGGACAGAAAAACTTATTAATGATACAAAATTAAGGTCAACTGTGTCATTGGGTTACTATACGGTGCGGCTACTGATCATGAAGGCCATGGGCCTGATTCGTCTAATCTACTAATTTTGCAATTGAGTATCGATAGTGATTAGGCGTTAACGAGTCTTCAAATGAATAGTGGACTGAATTATAAAAGATTTAATGTCTTTGTACATTAAATTCCACAAATTAAACAAGTTGTACTGAGAAATGCCCGAGATATAATGCGGAAGCCGTCGATGAGCTGAGTGTTGAGGCAGCGGCGCACGCGCTGCCGGGTCGAGGTTCCGGCCCCCACGCGGCCACGGACTCCGATGTCGCCTGGTAGCCAGGCGGGGTGCGCCGGCAATAGTATGTCAATGGAATACTGTTAGGCAAACAGTGGTCTTCCAATGACTTACCACTGAACCGCCATCCAGCTTTCACTTTTGGTAAAATATTCGATTTCCGGTTTCTATGAATAGGCAATATACATTTTCCTTACGACAATATCACTTATAATTTTTCAGTAATGCAGCCCAGCATCGAAAAAAAAAAATCCCGCCTATTTTGGGTCTTTCGCAATTTTTCCGGACACCTAACAACCTTATTCTCGAATTAAAAATTAGACCAAACCGGTTTGTAGCACATTTAAAACATTAAAATAATTATTAGTAGTTACGCTGCATGTTCAGTAGGATTACTGACGTTAGTGGAAATAATATTTAATCGAAATTAAATTTGACGTACTTTCTTTGTCCGTTTTGATTGTGTGGGATGGAATTGATAAAGTGAAATATTGTTTATTTTTTGTATAAATACTGAAGTAGCAATGAATTCACCGCTTGCGAGACAAGTAAGTTTGTGTTATTTTGTATTTTTTTTATAAAAATTTCCTTTGTTATTGGTAATGCTACACAAAGAAGGACATGATAGAATATAGGGAAGATTTTTGCCTAGGAGTGGGATACTATATATTATTATATAATACTAACTGTGTCCTACACTAACTGTGTGCAAACGTTGTTTTGCCATATAAATTTTCTGGGTAGGCCGCCCTTATAACCTAGAGGTATAAAAAATATTAGTATGGGGACGGAATGGATAGCCATGACGTCACCAAAAGACTCACGACCGTATTTTTCCTTCCACAAAAATTTATATCTTTAGAGTTCCCTAAGAATACGTTTGAAAGTTTAATTTGTACCTATTGACCAAATTGTTTTAAATGATCTTCTCAAACTGATATATTTTCCAGTTCTTGGTGGCGGGATCAACGCACCTGGCTGCACTGTCAGCGGGTGGAATGATTGCGTACCCGAGCGTGTTACTGCAGCAGTTTAAGATGAACGATACCTTTATACACCTGGATTTGGACAATGGATCATGGATCGGTAGGTTTTAAGAACAAAAAGAAGTGACGGCGGGCATTACACCTGTATTCCCCGAAAGGGTAGGCAGAGGTGTACAGTCACGAACACAAAGCTGTAAACACAAACTTTTAAAAACACATCAATTATATCTGTAGCGTGTGATAATTAGGTATGTAACTAGCGTTCCCAGGTGTCCCTCCCGATTTACCCTTGATCGGGTCGCCCAATGTCCCTATTATGAGGCAATCTCTAATTATGAAGGAAATCACATTGTAATAGGTACTTTTAACTGAATCAATTGCGTGTAATCATGGTTTTTGTTTTCACTGACGTTTCTAATATTTTCGCGGAAACCTAAGAACCCACCAAAAACATTTCATGTAAATTTGGTTTCCAAGTCTCTCGACTTCATAATGCTTTCAGTGTTAAAAAGAGATCATAGATCTCTAGTAGAGCGAAACTCATAAGAAAGCTCGGATTTGTATTACGCGTCATAGTCTACGGGGCCTATACATAGTCCAAAGTATATAGCTCTACGTGCTCTTGGCTGTACTGCATTTATATAAGTATATGCACTGACTCTAACAACTCTACATCTAAGTAAAAATATGGCTTTACCTGAAAATGTCAGCTTTCTTGCATTATCCACATGAATGATATGACGGTTCAAAAATACGAGGAAACGCTTCGTCGTATTTTTGAACCGTCATAGTCGTAGTCAAGAAAAAGTAGGGTTTAAGGTCTTGCTTCCTTCGGCTCGTCTTGGCGGGGGCATTACTGTGCCCCCAGATATTGTTATAAAGAAAATCATTAATTCAATCAATCAACAAGTTGGTAAAAATATTGCTATCCCGATTTTAAAACCTAAGTTCCGCTATTTTTAACCTACTGTCCTGAAATTTGGCATTGTCAACCTGGCAACACTATATGTACCACAGATAACTATTTAAGTGGACTTTAAAAAGTGCTAATGTATACATGTTTGTGTTCGCTGTACACCCACATATCACTAATGCTGTTATTAAGTGCTATATAATAGGTGATGAGCCTATTACCATTTACCGAACACAATTTCAAACTCCGGGCTGCTATTGAGAGTTTACGACCAGAATAACACTTTGACCCGGAAATCAGAGCCGAGACCTCATGCTTAGCAGTGGTGCCTATTTCAATCTTAAAATAAAAAAAAAGATTTTAAGATTGCAATAGGGGTATTCACATGGAAAATGTAACCAGTCGATCTGTTTTCGCGATAACCTCACATTGTATTGAAACAAACGGTTCGTCATACGACCAATTACATGATACCAATTATAAAAAAAATCAGAAAACACCACAATTAAACCAATAATAACGCGCGAATAAACCGGTTTAAAGTTGTCTTATTGTAATAATTATTATGGTAATTTTCATTATTATGGGAACATTTTAATGAAGAATTGAATAGCATTATATAAAAACTCAGTATACAGTATTTATTTATTTATAATTTTAATTGAAACACCAGCCTAAAAAACGCAACTTCTAGTATGTACATAAAACTAAATTCATCTAAAGTTATTATATTAAATGGAAAAAGAATACGGTCGCGAACAGGATTCGAACCTGCGCCTCCCGGATGAATACTCCAGGCACTCAAGGAATGAATTGAATTATTAAGGTAATTGCATTCTTTACGACATTGTATTAACTGCAAAGTTAGTCGTGTCGGTTCAGTCACTTGTATAGGGACTGAATTGATAGCAATGACGTCGCCATAAGACGTGTTAAATATGGAAGAAGAATTCGCGGTGGTGAGCAGAGGTCGAGATGGCTTAGTGGTCAGAGCGCCTGGAGTATCCATCCGGGAGGCGCAGGTTCGAAACCTGTTCGCGACCGTATTCTTTTTCCATTTCCTTGAGATTTTAGATTTTTTCTTTGAGACTGTCCCGTTGGTGTAGTGGTTCCAACTGCGGCTGCTGAAAATGAGATTGTGGGTTTGATTCCCAAGTTAGGCAAAGTATTATTGGGATTTTCTGTTAGGTAATTCTCAGTAACAGCCCAGCTGGATGGCAGAAAGTTCACCACCGTAAAGGACTTAATAACAGCATTGGTGAAATGTGAGTGTATAACTTTGTACATCCCTGGCCTTTCGAGGAATGCAAGCGTGATGCTATTTATGTTATTTTTATTCAGAACTAGCTGCGCTCGCGACTTCGTTAGAAGGATTTGAACAAATAGCGCTAGACATTCATATCTTCTGAACCTCAGAACGAATTTTAAGTGCAATAAATCTTTTCATTTATATTCTTATTTTATATTTCCAGGATCCGTCCACGGCATCGCAGGAATACCAACCATTTTGATGCCTTTACTGATGCAGTATAGAGGCCGCAAATTGTCCTTCATCATAAGCTGTACCTTCATGCTCCTCGGTTGGCTTCTCATGTATTTAGCCAAGAACATAACCACCCTCATAATTGGGGAATGCTTCCATGGTTTAGGAGGAAATAGTCTTCTTGCTGTTAGTTTCTTAAGCGTCGCAGAGATGGTCCAACCAAAATACAGAAGTACATGTCTTTCTATGTATAGTCTAGTCCAAGCTTTTGGAATATCATTAGTGCAGATTTTGGGGCATTACCTGCATTGGAAGACGGTCGGTTTGATCATGAGCTTTCCACTCTTACTGGCAGTACCTATTGGCTGTACGTGACATGAATCACCATCCTGGCTCGCGTGGAAGGGGAAGTACGAAGAATGCCAACGCGCCTTTGAACGCTTAAGGGGCACTGATGAAGAAGCTCGCAAGGAACTTAATGCTTTGATCTGTAAGCAACATAAACCGGAGACCAATCTTCCCAGAATGCAGTGGTTCAGGAATTTGCGTACCACTTTAGTTAGCAGAGATTTTTATGTACCAGCTTTCCATAATATTCTGTTAATAAATGTGCTGTATTGGGGCGGAGGAATGCCTGTCATAATATATTCAACTGACATGATCCTGAAGGCGTCCGGCAAAAGGAATGAGATAGTACAACTTATTATGGAAATTCTGCTTTTCCTGGGCTACTGCGTGTCATCTTTTCTAGTCCACTACTGCAGTGCCAAAAAGATTATGTTGCTCAGTATGGCGGGATCGTCTTCATTCATGATGTTAGCATCTGTTATAACGTATCTGCAGAGTATAGGAAAAATAGCACCAGAATCAGAATTGGCAGTGTACTGCTTAACAGTTTTTGTTGGGTTGATGAGCGTAGGATCAATTTCGTTAGGATATTGTATAGCAAGTGAAATAATGCCTGTTAAACATAGAGGTATAGGTGGATGTTTATTTGTTATATGTGCTTGTATATTTCATTCATCTTCATTGAAAGCATACCCCTACTTGAGTGTGTATATTAATATTTGGGGAGTATTTCTTATCTATGCTATCTATAAGATGTTATCTATTATTTTGATTTGGAAGTATGTGCCAGATACAAAGCATAGAACGTTGCAAGAGATTGAGGAATACTATGTTTATGGTTACTTCAAGAATACGAAGAATCTTGATAAGGTTCATAAAGATGATGTTGTTGATGTACCTTTTATAAAACATTAAAATCTATAGTTATGTTATAAGTGTTATAATTTTACTATTTCCTATAACAATTCTGTCTTTTTAGAAAAAATATATAGCAATCTTTGTGGGATCAAATTAATACATTTTAATAAAGTTACATCTGAATAAGCAATGCTACTTAATTTAGGGAATCACCAGGTCTAGCAGTATATTAATCTGCCTAATTGTTTCCCAATTACGTAGTGATCAGCGTAAAACCAGTAGGGGGGATCTTGACTATGAAGATACCGAAAAACTTATAACTTTAATTGAATAACTGCCCTACACACACACACACACACGCACACACACACACACACACACACACACAAAAACACACACACACACACACACACACACACACACACACACACACACACAAAACACACTAATAGACAAGCACGCACACCCACATTTGCGTGATTTTATGTTATATTATATCCTTTTAAAAATTACTTTTAATTAAATTAATATAATATCAATTATTTTAAATTATTGTTTCACCAATGTTACATTTAAAAACTAAAACAAAAAAAAAAAAAATGTCAAGATATGTACCACTTAAACAGGGAAGGTGGCCCCCAAGATACAGGTAAACCTAGTTTGGGGGTCAACGTCCACGTAATATTGTAAAAACCCATTTATCTGAAATAAACGATTATTATTATTATTATTATTATTATTATTTTACATGGAGCGACTGCCAGCCTAATCCTCACAACCCAGTTATTGGGTAACACGATATCTTGTGGCACTGGTTAGACTGGTTGTGAGTATTTCAGGCATCAGACTATCCGTAACAACTGTCATACTTTTTTATTTGATAACTGGGACTGACGGTTAACTCTCCGATTCATGGAAGAGTCGTTGATCTGAAATGATGGTCATCTACAGACCGATCTCAAAAAGCGCTGCTTAACTTCGATCAATTGGTATGTGTGGTTGTTATTTAGCCATAGGCCCCTTACAACATGCAGAATTTATCAACAAAAAATAATCTGCTCTTACGCATCTCTTTCAATAAGTTCATCAAAGATAAGTAAAAGTATTCGTCAATCGATATTTTATTAATGTTAGTCGATAACTCGGGTTAACATCACAATTTTTATTTCACAATAAAGCTCAGTTTACGCTATAGTGACAATATCACGGCAATAATGATATCGATACCTGCTGGCTCCGATAAAATTTCTTGCGGGACCGGGAAGAGATCAGGCGCAGGACCGATGACTTTACGTGCTCTGCGAAGCACGGGAGTGTCATAATATAACACAGCATCACTCAGTAGCCGCCCAAATTTGGGAAGTTGACGTTGTAACAACCCCGTACTTCGGAAAGCACGTCAAGCCGTCGATCCTGCGCCTTTTCTCTTCGGTTGTGTCAGATTTATGTTCCTTTAACTATGTTATACTTTTTTGATGAAATAAATTAATAATAATAATTATTATATTATCATGATATTGCCGTCCCATCGGGCTGTTAGAGTGAAGGAAATGGGAGTGCACCTGTGTTTGCGCATACACTTGTGCACTATAATATCTCCTGCGAGCGAAAATTCGGAGTATATTATTAATATTCAACTTGGTGTTCAAGTGGGTCGAAGAAAATGAATATCATAGTCTACGGGGCCTATACATAGTCCAAAGTATATAGCTCTACGTGCTCTTGGCTGTACTGCATTTATATAAGTATATGCACTGACTCTAACAACTCTACATCTAAGTAAAAATATGGCTTTACCTGAAAATGTCAGCTTTCTTGCATTATCCACATGAATGATATGACGGTTCAAAAATACGAGGAAACGCTTCGTCGTATTTTTGAACCGTCATAGTCGTAGTCAAGAAAAAGTAGGGTTTAAGGTCTTGCTTCCTTCGGCTCGTCTTGGCGGGGGCATTACTGTGCCCCCAGATATTGTTATAAAGAAAATCATTAATTCAATCAATCAACAAGTTGGTAAAAATATTGCTATCCCGATTTTAAAACCTAAGTTCCGCTATTTTTAACCTACTGTCCTGAAATTTGGCATTGTCAACCTGGCAACACTATATGTACCACAGATAACTATTTAAGTGGACTTTAAAAAGTGCTAATGTATACATGTTTGTGTTCGCTGTACACCCACATATCACTAATGCTGTTATTAAGTGCTATATAATAGGTGATGAGCCTATTACCATTTACCGAACACAATTTCAAACTCCGGGCTGCTATTGAGAGTTTACGACCAGAATAACACTTTGACCCGGAAATCAGAGCCGAGACCTCATGCTTAGCAGTGGTGCCTATTTCAATCTTAAAATAAAAAAAAAGATTTTAAGATTGCAATAGGGGTATTCACATGGAAAATGTAACCAGTCGATCTGTTTTCGCGATAACCTCACATTGTATTGAAACAAACGGTTCGTCATACGACCAATTACATGATACCAATTATAAAAAAAATCAGAAAACACCACAATTAAACCAATAATAACGCGCGAATAAACCGGTTTAAAGTTGTCTTATTGTAATAATTATTATGGTAATTTTCATTATTATGGGAACATTTTAATGAAGAATTGAATAGCATTATATAAAAACTCAGTATACAGTATTTATTTATTTATAATTTTAATTGAAACACCAGCCTAAAAAACGCAACTTCTAGTATGTACATAAAACTAAATTCATCTAAAGTTATTATATTAAATGGAAAAAGAATACGGTCGCGAACAGGATTCGAACCTGCGCCTCCCGGATGAATACTCCAGGCACTCAAGGAATGAATTGAATTATTAAGGTAATTGCATTCTTTACGACATTGTATTAACTGCAAAGTTAGTCGTGTCGGTTCAGTCACTTGTATAGGGACTGAATTGATAGCAATGACGTCGCCATAAGACGTGTTAAATATGGAAGAAGAATTCGCGGTGGTGAGCAGAGGTCGAGATGGCTTAGTGGTCAGAGCGCCTGGAGTATCCATCCGGGAGGCGCAGGTTCGAAACCTGTTCGCGACCGTATTCTTTTTCCATTTCCTTGAGATTTTAGATTTTTTCTTTGAGACTGTCCCGTTGGTGTAGTGGTTCCAACTGCGGCTGCTGAAAATGAGATTGTGGGTTTGATTCCCAAGTTAGGCAAAGTATTATTGGGATTTTCTGTTAGGTAATTCTCAGTAACAGCCCAGCTGGATGGCAGAAAGTTCACCACCGTAAAGGACTTAATAACAGCATTGGTGAAATGTGAGTGTATAACTTTGTACATCCCTGGCCTTTCGAGGAATGCAAGCGTGATGCTATTTATGTTATTTTTATTCAGAACTAGCTGCGCTCGCGACTTCGTTAGAAGGATTTGAACAAATAGCGCTAGACATTCATATCTTCTGAACCTCAGAACGAATTTTAAGTGCAATAAATCTTTTCATTTATATTCTTATTTTATATTTCCAGGATCCGTCCACGGCATCGCAGGAATACCAACCATTTTGATGCCTTTACTGATGCAGTATAGAGGCCGCAAATTGTCCTTCATCATAAGCTGTACCTTCATGCTCCTCGGTTGGCTTCTCATGTATTTAGCCAAGAACATAACCACCCTCATAATTGGGGAATGCTTCCATGGTTTAGGAGGAAATAGTCTTCTTGCTGTTAGTTTTTTAAGCGTCGCAGAGATGGTCCAACCAAAATACAGAAGTACATGTCTTTCTATGTATAGTCTAGTCCAAGCTTTTGGAATATCATTAGTGCAGATTTTGGGGCATTACCTGCATTGGAAGACGGTCGGTTTGATCATGAGCTTTCCACTCTTACTGGCAGTACCTATTGGCTGTACGTGGCATGAATCACCATCCTGGCTCGCGTGGAAGGGGAAGTACGAAGAATGCCAACGCGCCTTTGAACGCTTAAGGGGCACTGATGAAGAAGCTCGCAAGGAACTTAATGCTTTGATCTGTAAGCAACATAAACCGGAGACCAATCTTCCCAGAATGCAGTGGTTCAGGAATTTGCGTACCACTTTAGTTAGCAGAGATTTTTATGTACCAGCTTTCCATAATATTCTGTTAATAAATGTGCTGTATTGGGGCGGAGGAATGCCTGTCATAATATATTCAACTGACATGATCCTGAAGGCGTCCGGCAAAAGGAATGAGATAGTACAACTTATTATGGAAATTCTGCTTTTCCTGGGCTACTGCGTGTCATCTTTTCTAGTCCACTACTGCAGTGCCAAAAAGATTATGTTGCTCAGTATGGCGGGATCGTCTTCATTCATGATGTTAGCATCTGTTATAACGTATCTGCAGAGTATAGGAAAAATAGCACCAGAATCAGAATTGGCAGTGTACTGCTTAACAGTTTTTGTTGGGTTGATGAGCGTAGGATCAATTTCGTTAGGATATTGTATATCAAGTGAAATAATGCCTGTTAAACATAGAGGTATAGGTGGATGTTTATTTGTTATATGTGCTTGTATATTTCATTCATCTTCATTGAAAGCATACCCCTACTTGAGTGTGTATATTAATATATGGGGAGTGTTTCTTATCTATGCTATCTATAAGATGTTATCTATTATTTTGATTTGGAAGTATGTGCCAGATACAAAGCATAGAACGTTGCAAGAGATTGAGGAATACTATGTTTATGGTTACTTCAAGAATACGAAGAATCTTGATAAGGTTCATAAAGATGATTTTGTTGATGTACCTTTTATAAAACATTAAAATCTTGAGTTATGTTAAAAGTGTTATAATTTTACTATTGCCTATAACAACAATACTGCCTTTTTACAAAAAATATAAAGCAATTTTTGTGGGATCAAATTAATACATTTTAATAAAGTTACATCTGATTAAGCAATGCAATTTAATTGAAAGTATCACCAGATCCTGCATTATATATATCTGCCTAATCGTTTCATAACTACGAAGGGCCGACCCGTAGTTGTGAAACGTAACCAGATGCAGCATAAAACCAGTATTTTACATGGAGCGACTGCCAGCCTAATCCTCACAACCCAGTTATTGGGTAACACGATATCTTGTGGCACTGGTTAGACTGGTTGTGAGTATTTCAGGCATCAGACTATCCGTAACAGCTGTCATACATTTTTATTTGATAACTGGGACTGATGGTTAACTCTTCGACTCATGGAAGGGTCGTCGATTTTAAATGATGGTCATCTACAGACCGAACTCAAAAAGCGCTGCTTAACCTCGATCGATTGGTATGTGTGGTTGGTATTTAGCCATAGGCCCCTTACAACATCCAGCATTAATCAACAAAAAATATTCTGATCTCTACGCATCTCTTTCAATACGTTCATCAAAGATTCTTCCATTGGTAAGTAAAACTATTCGTCAATCGATATTTTATTAACGTTAGTCGATAACTCGGGTTAACATCACAATTTTTATTTCACAATAAAGCTCAGTTTACGCTATAGTGACAATATCACGGCAATAATGATATCGATACCTGCTGGCTCCGATAAAATTTCTTGCGGGACCGGGAAGAGATCAGGCGCAGGACCGATGACTTTACGTGCTCTGCGAAGCACGGGAGTGTCATAATATAACACAGCATCACTCAGTAGCAGCCCAAAGTTGGGAAGTTGATGTTGTAACAACCCCGTACTTCGGAAAGCACGTCAAGCCGTCGATCCTGCGCCTTTTCTCTTCGGTTGTGTCAGATTTATGTTCCTTTAACTATGTTGTACTTTTTTGATGAAATAAATTAATAATTATTATTATTATATTATCATGATATTGCCGTCCCATCGGGCTGTTAGAGTGAAGGAAATGGGAGTGCACCTGTGTTTGCGCATACACTTGTGCACTATAATATTTTCTGCGAGCGAAAATTCGGTCGGGAGTATATTATTAATATTCAACTTGGTATTCAGTGGGTCGAAGAAAATGAAAACTTTTTTTCTACTGCCTTTGAAGTGAAGTTTTCATTAGGACACCGAATAGTGCATAATATTTATAATAGTGCATTATGTATGATGAATGTGCCTCTGAAGATGCAACAGTTGTGTCAATATTACCTATTACAATGCCACGGTTAATAATACAAATACGTACAAAGTAGTGCTGTGCAATTATTGGATATTATTTTTATAAACCTGGGAATTACAAGTAATCCCGGATTTTTTGTAGCTTTCTATCTAGTGGCGCCCCTTGAGACCTGTGTTAACTTAGCTTATTGAATATAGCAAAACATAACGTATTGGAAATCCATCCTCTGTCGATTTTAAAGTTATTATATCTGCCTAGCTTAATACCAGTCTTTTACATGGAGCGACTGCCTACCTGACCTCCACAACCCGGTTACTGGGTAACACGATACCTCGTGGTATGACTGTTTTTCAGACTTTCAGGACCCTGACTACCCTACACACTGCAACGGCTGTCATTGACCTTACTTTGGCAGCTTAACTTGCTCTCAGTATGAAATGATGGTCACCCATCCACAGACCGACCGTGGCAAGCGCTTTTGACATGGCTTAAAATACCATCGAGAACCTCACGTTCCCACACATTCTTAGTGAGTAAGAAGGAGTACAGTACCGCCAGCATTATCAAAAAACAAAAATAAGTTGTACTAAACTGAGCATATATACAACGTGTAACAGAAATTCGCAGTCACACTTTGAGAGGTCAATGAACCCATTCAAACGAGAGACTTTTACTATGGCACTAACTTCCAAATACAAAAAAAGCAGCTGCTGAGTACATGTAGGTTAAGTAAGTATGAATATTTCTATGGAACGCTGATGTTTTTCGCGCCTTTTGAATGTGATCACTTACTAAAGGTTATTCTTATACATACACAACACAACTTGACCCATTAAAGTGTGACTCTGGACTTATTTTACACGTTGTATACATGCGTGCAAATATTCGAAAGGTAACTAACTTAATTCTATCTACTTTTCCACTGTGACAATTTACCAGATTTGCGACGTTTTGACCGTCAGGCATTTGTTTATACTTAATATTATCCTTCAACAATATAAATATGTACACATCCTAACACACACACGTACACATTAGTAAACAAGTACAATTTAAATTAGACTAGTTGTGCCTGAGAATTTGCTGTTAATCATCTCAATTTCAATGTTAAAATCACATAATATCCGTACGAATATTAACCGAAAATGTGTCTGCTTATTTGTGGGTCATGACACCTTAACTACTGGACCGATTTCAAAGAAATTTGGCACAGAGTAAAAACATGACCCGGAGAAATACTTGGATACATTCATGTTAATCTGTTGGCTCGCTAATTATCAGACTGAATAGTTTTTTATTGTTATGAAGTATAATTTTGTACTTCTCCCATTTTAAACAATAGTTTAAGGTTAGGAAGGTATGACTAGATGGCGTGTATATGGCTTTTATTGATGGCCAGGTTACATTTGAAAGATACGAATTACGTGAGCGAAGTCACTAGCGGAGCCTAGTTAGCCCGTATAAGTAGCAGCGTGTACTTGACCACAATGGAAACGAATTAATATTGCCTCAAAATACGGGTTGCTGCAAAAATATGCATGGACGCCTCCAAGAAGGGTTGTCAAGACCGACAGGTTCCAAAAAAAAAACGGACTTTTTGCCAGATAATACAGGATAGAAAAACATATTAATAATATAAAAATTAAGGTCAACTGTGTCATTGGGTTGGTGATATTAAGCGTGGCTACTTATCGTGAAGTCCATGAGCCTGATTCGTCTAATCTACTTATGTTTCAATTGAGTATCAATAGTGATTAGGCCTTAACGAGTCTTCAAATGAATAGCGGACTGTATTATAAAAGATTGAATCTCTTTATACATTAAATTCCACAACATAAACAGGTTGTACTGAGAAATGCGTCGATGAGCTGACTGTTTAGGTGGCGGCGCGCACGGCCAGCAACTCCGATGTCACCTGGTAGCCAGGCGAGGTGCACGAACAGTAGTACGAGTATGTCAATGAAATACTTTTAGGCACTTGGTATTCTGCTAGTTAAATAAGAACAGCGGTCTTCCAATGACTTACCACTGAACCGTCATCCGGCTGTCACTTTTGGTAATAGATTCGATTTCCGGTTTGTATGAATAGGCAATATAAATTTTCCGTACGACAACATCATTTATAATTTGATAGACACGGGGCCCAGCTTCGAAAAAAATACATCCCGCATATTTTGGGACTTTTGCAATTTTTCCGGACACCTAACAACCCTATTCTCGAGTTCAAAATTAGAGCAAACCGGTTTGCTAGACCGTTCACAGCACTATTCACATTTAAAACATTATAATAATTATTAGTATGTACGCTGCATGTTCAGTAGTATTACTGACGTTAGGGAAAATAATAATCGAAAATAATTTTGACGTAATTTCTTTGTCCGTTTCGATTGTGTGGGATAGAATTGATTAAGTGAAATATTGTAAATTTTTTGTATTATTACTTCAGCAATGAATTCACCGCTTGCAAAACAAGTAAGTTTGTGTTATTTTGTAATTGTTTTTATACAATTTTCCTTTGTTATTGGTAATGGATATAGGGAAGATTTTTACCTAGGAGTGGGATAATATATATATTAATATATAATACTAACTGTGACCCGCAAACTTTGTTCTGCCATATAAATTTTCCGGGTAGGGCCACCCTTATCACCTAGGGGTATAAAAATACCCTGCGACCTATTTTCAGACCTACCAAATATACACAAAAAAAAACCCGGCCAAGCCGTTTCGGAGAAGTTCGATAACAAACACTGTGACACGAGATTTTTAATAATAATATA
Source organism: Xylocampa areola (assembly GCA_935421205.1). Classification (NCBI taxonomy): domain Eukaryota; kingdom Metazoa; phylum Arthropoda; class Insecta; order Lepidoptera; family Noctuidae; genus Xylocampa; species Xylocampa areola. The sequence continues at coordinate 10,771,824 of OW285223.1, forward strand.
TTCGATACCCCATATAATACACAACGATACACCAAACGTCGAATTCGGTTTAAGCATTTAGAAGTTATGGCGGAATAAAGAAACTCGCAAAAATACATACATATACTCCTTCCGACCATATTTCGAAGTACGCGGGAGATATTATAGTCTCCCCCAGGGGTTCCACCTTGTCGTGGTGGGGGGGCCCTAGTAGCCGTGGCTTGGTCACTCACGGTGAAGCTAACGGAACCCAAGGAGGGCCGCTCTTCTGAGCTTTGCCTTCAAGCCCATGTTAGCGTCGTATGGGGGGCACCGCAGCTGAGGGATGGGGGCCGCAGTGGGAGAGGAGTGCCGGTATGTCGATGCGCCGCTCTCGCTACCTTCCGCGGCCTTGACGGGGCCGCCACCGTTAGATGGCGGACGCGGTGGGGCCGCAGGGCAGGAGGAGTGCCGGAATAGCTAGGCGCCGCTCTCCCTATCCTCTGCGGCCGTAGTGGCAGGCGGCGGGGCCACAGACCTGACCCGTCGCAGGGGACCTTGGGTGTCCGGACAAGGGGTCGTCTGGCGTCCATTGCACGTGGTCTCCGAGGTGGTTGCGGCACGCCATGCGTTTGGTGTGTCAGTCGTGGCGGGGGCGTGCAAACCCAACCCCGTCAGAGGGAGCCCGGCAACGGACGGCTGCGGGCGGGTTCGCGGTTATGTGCGGGAGCATTCCCGCGCCCCGCCCTCAAGCAGCTAAGGAGGTGGACTGTGGAGTTTTTGTGGGTTCGAGTCCCACATAGCCGCTCTGTCCCCCCGTGTCAGAGCGGTACTCGAGGACATTTCTCCAGATAATAAAAAAGGAGATATTTTAGTGCACAAGTGTAAGCGCAAACACAGGAGCACTCGCTCTTCCTTCACTCTCATATTACGGTGGGACGGTAATCCAACATGACCAGAGAGAGATAAGGCGCAGGACCGATGGCTTTACGAGCTCATACATACATATACGAACCCTAAAAACATTACAGTCCTTTTTTTGGGCAGTCGTGTAACAAAAACAAGGTAGGTAAAGGATTTTCATCGCAGGTGGGGGGACAGTATTGTGAAACATATATACATAGGTCCCCCGACTGTGTAAATGAGTTTGAAACGATTTTTTCTATTTATTAAGGTAATAGTATCTGTACGACAAAGTTAGGCGTGTGGGTTCAGTCATCTGTGCCGGGACGGAATGTATAGCGATGACGTCACCAAAAGACTCACGACCGTATTTTTCCTTCCACAAACATTTATAACTTTAGAGTTCCCTAAGAATACGTTTGAATGATGAATTTGTACCTATTGACCAAATTCTTTTAAATGATCTTCTCAAACTGATTTATTTTCCAGTTCTTGGTGGCGGGATCAACGCACCTGGCTGCACTGTCAGCGGGTGGAATGATTGCGTACCCGAGCGTGTTACTGCAGCAGTTTAAGATGAACGATACCATTATACACCTGGATTTGGACAATGGATCATGGATCGGTAGGTTTTAAGAGCAAAAAGGAGCGACGGCTGGCATTACGCCTGTATTCCCCGAAAGGGTAGGCAGAGGTGAACAGTCACGAGCACAAAGCTGTAAACACAAATTTTCAAAAACTCATCGATAACGTCGGTAGCGTGTATTACTAAGATAATTAGCTATGTAACTAGTGTTGCCAGGTGTCTCGATTCGCGCGGGACGTTCCGACTTTCAGGGGTCTGTGGACACGTCCCGATTAACCCTTGATCGGGACGCCCAATGTCCCGGTTATGAGGCAATCTCTAATTATGAAGTAATCATTTTAGTTCTTCGTCCAATTTTGATATGGCGATAAAATCAAATACATTAAACTATCTTTCATCCCTTCCGGCTCCCGATTACTCTTCTTTCGCCTTTTGTCAATTCTCTGCATGTGATGTTAAGAAGAGTATATTATCGATTACTTCTAACTCAGTTGGAAGTGACTGTATCAGCCGTAATATGATTCTTCCTGTGCTTGACGTTATCCTTCCCGTTATCTCCCATATCCTTAATTACTCAATTTCCAGTAGTATTTTTCCATGTGCATGGAAAGATGCCCATATAATTCCATTACCTAAGAAGTCTAATCCCTCTTCCTTTTCCGAATATCGACCTATATCCATTTTACCATTCCTATCTAAAGTTCTCGAACGGCTAATACATAACCAATTGAGTACTTTCCTCTCCAAAAACAATCTCCTTAATCCCTTCCAATCAGGCTTTCGGCCAGGTCATAGCACTACCACTGCTCTTGTCAATATTACGGATGATATCAGGTCAGGCATGGAAGTCGGAAATCTAACGGTACTGGTATTACTGGACTTTAGTAATGCTTTTAATACCGTTGATTTCGATATTTTGCTTGGCATATTATGCTCCCTTAACATATCTCCATCGGTAATTGACTGGTTTCGTAGTTACCTGTCTGGTCGCCGGCAGCGAATTTGCTTTGAAGAAACCTTGTCTTCCTGGAGCATTACTTCCGCCGGTGTACCGCAGGGTGGCGTTTTATCACCTTTACTTTTCGCAGTTTTTATAAATTCTATCTCTGATCTACTACTTTCTTCCTACCATCTTTATGCAGATGATCTACAAATTTACTCTCAAGCTCCACTTGGCAATCTTTCCGATGCTGTCAATACAGTTAACAGCGATCTTGCCCGTATTTGCGATTGGAGCAGGAGATATGGTCTGACGATTAACCCTGCCAAGACGCAAGTTCTTATGGTTGGTAGCTCGCGGACTATTTCCAGAATAGACTGGAATACAGTTCCAAAAGTTCAGTTTGACAACTCTGTGATTCCGTTCAGTGATAAGGTTAAAGACCTCGGTATATTCATCGACAAACACTTTTCCTGGATGGCGCAACTGCAGGAAGTTAGTCGCAAGTTGTTTGCATCCGCAGCGTCTTTAAAAAGACTCCGAAATTTTCTGCCAACAACCACCAAAGTTGCGCTTGCTCAATCACTTCTTCTTCCCATCCTTGATTATGCTGATGCCAGCTATCTCGATCTTACTGAGGAACAACTTAATAAACTTGAGCGGCTTCAAAATTTTTGTATCAGGTTCATATTTGGTCTACGCAAATATGACCATATTTCAGAATTCCGTGTTAAGCTCAAGTGGTTACCGATTCGCCTTCGCCGGAATACTCATATCCTTTCTCTACTCTATAATGTACTTTTCCTTCCATCTACTCCAATTTACCTTAAGAAACGTTTCGAGTTCCTTGGTGACACTCACACGCGATATCTTAGGTCATCGGATAACTTGAGATTGAAAATGCCAATGCATTCTACAACATTTGTTGATAAATCATTCTCAGTACAGGCCGCTCGTTTGTGGAATGCATTGCCAGTGCCAGTAAGATGTGCACAATCTTTGCCAGTGTTCAAAAGGCTTGTGAAGGAACATTACTTGTCGCTGAGTACATCGTGATTTACATACTTAGTAGTTTATTATTTAAATTGTATGTATATGTATTGTAAAAATTATATATCAAAATATATATGATATATATGTAGTATTAGTGTTTAAGTTTATGTAGGTACCTACTTTTATTTGCACCACACAAACCCCATATGTCTTACTGTTGAAATTAAATCCATCCAAAGGTTGCCTGGTAGAAATCGCAGACAGCGATAAGGCCGCCCATTGTATAATTTAAAAACCAAATATTTTCTGTCTGTATATGTCCATTTAGTGTACAATAAAGAATATATAAATAAATAAATAAATAAATATGAAGGAAATCACATTATAATACTTTTAACTGAATCAGTTGCGTGTAGTCATGATTTTTGTTTTTACTGACGTTTCTAACATTTTCGCGGCATCCTAAGATGCATGTAAATTTGCTTTCCTAGACTCAAGTTCATAATGCTTTCAGTGTTAAAAAATCATAGATCTCTAGTAGAGCCAAACTCATAAGAAAGCTTGGATTTATATTGCGCGTCATTGGCCTATATATAGCCAAAAGTATATAGCTCTACGTGCTCTTGGCTGTACTGCATTTATATAAGTATAAGCACTGACTCTACAAACTCTACATCTAAGTAAAAATAAGGCTTTACCTGAAAATTTCAGCTTTCTTGCACTATACACATGAAAGATATGACGGTTCAAAAATACGACGAAACGCTTCGTCGTATTATTGAACCTTCATAGTCGTAACCGTCGTCGTCAAGAAAAAGTAGAAATCATTCAATTCAATCAATCAACAAGTTGGTTTAAATATTGCTGTCCCGATTTTAAGACTTAAGTCCCGCTAGTTTTAACCTACTGTCCCGAAATTTGGAATCGTCAACCTGGCAACACTATATATAGTCCACATAAATAGTTATATGTAACACATATAACTATTTATGTGGACTTTAAAAAGTGCCAATATATACATGTTTGTGCTCGTGTCTGTACACCCACATATCACCAATGCTGTTATTAAGTCCTATGTAATAGGTGGTGAGCCTATTACCATTTCCCGACCACAATTTCAAACTCCGGGCTGCTACTGAGAATTTCCTGACATAATAACTCAATAACATTTTGCCCGACCCGGGAATCGGACCCGAAACCTCACGCTTAAGAGTAGCGCTGGGTACGTATTAACATGGAAAATATAACCAGTCGATCTGTTTTCGCGATAACTTCACATTATATTGAAACAAACGGTTCGTCATCCAACCATAAAAACCAAAAATTATATATATTCAAGAATTCAGAAAACACAACAATTATACTAATAATAATGCGCGAAAAACCCGTTTAAAGTTATCTTATTGTAATAATTAATATGGTAATTTACATTATTATGGGAAAATTCTAATGAAGAATAAATTGTATAGCATTATATAAAAACTCCATATACAGTATATATTTATTTATAAATATAATTTAAACACTAGAATAAAAAACAAAACTTCTAGTATGTGCATAAAACTAAATTCGTCTCCTTGAGATTTTAGATTTTTTCTTTGAGACTGTCCCGTTGGTCTGTTGGTTCCAAGTGCAGCTGCTGAGCATGAGGTCTTGTGTTTGATTCCCAAGTTAGGCTAAGTATTATTGGGATTTTCTGTTAGGCAATTCTCAGTAACACGCCAGAATTTGGAATTGTGCCACTTGGATGCCATTAAGTTCACCACCATATAAGACTGAATAACAGCATTGGTGAAATGTGGGTGTATAGCTTTGTACACCTGTAGCCTTTCGAGGAATGCAGGCGTGATGCTATATTATGTTATTTTTGTTCAGAACTAGCTGTGCTCGCGACTTCGTTCGAAGAATTTGAACAAATAGCGCTTGACATTCATATCTTCTGAACCTCAGAACGAATTCTAAGTGCAATAAATCTTTTCATTTATTTTCTGATTTTATATTTCCAGGATCCGTCCACGGCATCGCAGGATTACCAACCATTTTGATGCCTTTATTGATGCAGTATAGAGGCCGCAAATTGTCCTTCATCATAAGCTGTACCTTCATGCTCCTCGGTTGGCTTCTCATGTATTTAGCCAAGAACATAACTACCCTCATAATAGGGGAATGCTTCCATGGTTTGGGAGGAAATAGTCTTCTTGCAGTTAGTTTATTAAGCGTCACTGAGATGGTCCAACCAAAATACAGAAGTACATGTCTTTCTATGTATGGTCTAGTACAAGCTTTGGGAATATCATTAGTGCAGATTTTGGGGCATTACCTGCATTGGAAGACGGTCGGTTTGATCATGAGCTTTCCACTCTTACTGGCAATACCTATTGGCTGTACGTGGCATGAATCACCATCCTGGCTCGCGTGGAAGGGGAAGTACGAAGAATGCCAACGCGCCTTTGAACGCTTAAGGGGCACTGATGAAGAAGCTCGCAAGGAACTTAATGCTTTGATCAGTAAGCAACATAAACCGGAGACCAATCTCCCCAGAATGCAGTGGTTCAGAAATTTGTGTGCCATTTTAGTTAGCAGAGATTTTTATGTACCAGCTTTCCATAATATGCTGTTAATAAGTGTGGTGTATTGGGGCGGAGGAATGCCTGTCATAATATATTCAACTGACATGATCCTGAAGGCGTCCGGCAAAAGGAATGATCTAGTACAACTTATTATGGAAATTCTGCTTTTCCTGGGCTATTGCCTGTCATCTTTTCTAGTCCACTACTGCAGTGCCAAAAAGATTATGTTGCTCAGTATGGCTGGATCGTCTTCATTCATGATGTTAGCATCTGTTATAACGTATCTGCAGAGTATTGGAAAAATAGCACCAGAATCAGAATTGGCAGTGTACTGCTTAACAGTTTTTGTTGGGTTGATGAGCGTAGGATCAATTTCGTTAGGATATTGTATAGCAAGTGAAATAATGCCTGTTAAACATAGAGGTATAGGTGGATGTTTATTTGTTATATGTGCTTGTATATTTCACTCATCTTCATTGAAAGCATACCCCTATTTGTGTGTGTATATTAATATATGGGGAGTGTTTCTTATCTATGCTATCTATAAGATGTTATCTATTATTTTGATTTGGATGTATGTGCCAGATACAAAGCATAGAACGTTGCAAGAGATTGAGGAATACTATGTTTATGGTTACTTCAAGAATACGAAGAATCTTGATAAGGTTCATAAAGATGATGTTGTTGATGTACCTTTTATAAAACATTAAAATCTTGAGTCATGTTAAAAGTGTTATAATTTTACTATTTCCTATAACAATTCTGTCTTTTTAGAAAAAATATATAGTAATCTTTGTGGGATCAAAATAATACATTTTAATAAAGTTACATCTGAATAAGCAATGTAACTTAATTTAGAGAATCACCAGATCTAGCAGTATATTAATCTGCCTAATTGTTTCCCAATTACGTAGTGATCAGCGTAAAACCAGTATTTTACATGGAGCGACTGCCAGCCTAATCCTCACAACCCAGTTATTGGGTAACACGATATCTTGTGGCATTGGTTAGACTGATTGTCAGACTTTCAGGCATCTGACTATCCATAACAGATGTCATAGACATATATTTGAGAACTGGGACTGACGGTTAACTCTCCGACTCATGGAAGGACGATCCATCCCTTCTTTCATCCTTCCCCGATATGAAATGATGGTCACCCATCTACAGACCGACCTCAAAAAGCACAGCTTAACCTCGATTGATTGGTGTGTGTGGTTGTTATTAAGCCATAAGTCCCTTACATCATCCAGCAATAACAAACAAAAACAAAACGGATATCTACGAATCTCTTTGAATAAGTTCATCAAAGAATGGAATCTTTTCATTGGTATGTGAAACTATTCGTCAATCGATATTGGAACAGGAACTCGGGTTAACATCACAATTTTTATTTCACAATAAAACTCGGTTTACACTATAGTGATAATTATTGCCATGATATCGATACCTGTTGTCTCCGATAAAATTTCTTCACGTACACTTCTAGAACAATTTATCAGAGCGAAATCGTTCAACAATGAAAGCATTCAGGCTGTAAATTCCGCTCTAATGAATACAGAATTATTATGTTGTTGAGAAGTAATAGTATTGAGATAGAGGCGGAAATCATTTAAGGTTTTAGATTTGGCCAGAAAATATTTAGCCAGTTATGATATTATTATTTGGTGAGGATTTTAAATTAAAAAAGTATTTTGTCATATTTGATGGCGGAATGAACTAGAGACTTAGGTACTGGCCAAATTGACACAGCAAAGCCATAAACTATGAGGAGTGAAATTAAAAGTAAGGATAAAATAGTTTTTGCCCTGTAGTGGAACCCTGTAGCAACAACAGTGAACACACCAGACTGAAAATAAATAAATCTGTTATGAACAAAATGTTTTTGTTTTATTTGGATAGCTTGCAAATTATTTATTAAGTTGTAATTAGTAGATCCGACACGATTGCATAGTTAACGCAGTGGCTGAGGAACCGAATGGTTGATCGCGTGTCACGTATTCAATTCCCGCACAGAACGTTCATTTGTACGATTACAGATATTCCGGTTGTGTGAATGTGAGATTTGTGTCTGTAATGTTGAATTAAATTAATACAATTCCAGAAGTACTTAATTTCAGAAATAATCAATATGGAAACCAACTACAGTTTAATCGATCAGTAAGCTAGTGCAAAATTGAGAATTTTGAAACAAAATCAATATGCAGTACTTTCATACGTATGTTATACTTGTTGATTGAGCCTCTGCCTTGATACCTCATATCGATCTAAATCTATGTATGTTTATATGCAAATGTCTGTTAAGTATTAACCTTTGACCGAACATCTATCGCAAGTACATTGATCAATTTCGATGAAAGCCTCAATACTGACTGTGAACGAGAGACGATGAGAAATGTGTGAGTGGCATTAAATGAGGCACAAAACATTACTTTAATCACAGTTCTATGAAATATATTAGTAATTGTAATAACCTTTGTATATGATTCCCGGGTTGAAAACGAGTAAAGTTACGTATTACATGGGACTTATTATGGGACTTATTACGTTACGGCAATATTTCGGTGTTGCCGCTTTATGCTGAAATAGGGACCTTTTTTGGTCCTGTGCAGGCGTATTTTAGTAAGCCTTGTATTTTTTATCTACATTTTCTTTATTCTGCTATTGTAAATACTAAGTTCGTCCATGAGACTGAAATAATTTTAATTCTTCTAAATTTAAATTCTTTCTTTCTATTAACGGCTTCGGCAAAATATTTGTGTTGAATACAACCAGTGGCGGTACCTTCATATAAGCCCAAAAGCCTTACTAAAATGCTCGATAGAGAATCAATATCAAACCCGAACTATTTAAAAGTTCGCGCGCTTAATTCTTATCAAAATAACACAAAGTATCTACATAAGCCACACTACTACACATCGCGATTGTTCGCGCGCAGAGTTTCGCATTTGCAGCATCTACATATAGCTATCTCGCTTACACGTACGGGCTTTTACCGGGCTTTCAAATACTATCTCTGTCACTTTCGCACTTATAGCGATGTGCCGTATAACGAGTACATACCTTGTGCGTCTACAAATCGATCAGTATGGAAGATTTAAGCCGTGCATGCCTATGAAGTTGCACGCGTATGCACACCTTGCCAACTCTGCAGTGTTGCCGTTTTAGCGACGTTGTGAGATCTTGGAGATTTTTAACGAGTTTGGAGACTTTTTTTAAGATTTAGCAACAATAAAAACTAGCGACTTTTTAAAATAATTAATAGTTTAGAGTCACGTGACACATAGATTAAAAATTATGAATTTGTTTATCGAATTAAATGTATTTACGAGTTATTAATATTATTTTCAAAAATACCAAAGAGTCAAATAAAATACATTCTATCATTATAGCTAAGTTTCATATTTTATTTCCATCAGTGTCAAATACCCTATTGCGACATTTAGCTAGATTTTTCATTTAACTGGCGACTTTTTTTGTCTAAATGACAACACTGCAACTCTCCGTAAGTACCGAGTGCAACTCACTTCAGTTTCATTTGCTTGAGTGGGAAAAGTTTTGTTGTTAAAGTTTTTTGTGTGTTTTCTTAGATTTTCTCAGTGATACAATTGTTTTGGTGACTTACAATGGAGGTAATTGTACCTTGTGAGGATTTAAAATGCGTTCAAGTTTTGATTGGCGAAGATAAGGTAAAATCTTTAAACTTTGCTCAGAAAAAACAGTTAATTTCTTCATTAAAACCGACGCCTAATCTGTGTATTTCTCAGACTAGTAAATCGCATAAACGAAAATTTAATAGATCAGTGTATAAAACTAGTTGGATTGTTGGCTGTTCGCACACTAATAAGTTGTATTGCTGGTGCTGCATATTTTTTTCGAATGAAGATTCCGAATACATCTGGTTATAATGATTTAAATAACATATCTGGCGCCACTAAAAGGCATGCAAATTCCCATAAACACGTGTGTGCAATGGTTTCTTTCAGTAATTTTGGTAAACAACGAATTGAGACATCTATATCACGCCAGTTATCTGAGGAAATTTCAAAATATAACACGCGCGTTGATAACAACCGTAGTGTATTTCAAAGATAATCGATATTGTTTGTCATTTAGCACAACAGGAACTTCCTGTAAGAGGACATGATGAGTCCAAAACTTCATTAGATAAAGGCAATTTTTTAGAACTGGTCTCGTTAATTTCAAAATACGATGTCGTTTTAGAAAAGCATATGCAGCATCAGGAAAGTGACAAACCGGGGCCGAGAAGAAGACGGATGAATTCACTTTTAATTTATTGTACCTAACCAGTAGTTTATGAGATAATTGCGATGATACTTACGTAGGTACCTACATACTCAGTCCAAAACTGAACTTTCTTTTTTTGAAATCGGTTAAAATTTTATTGGGCTTGCCTTATTTTGAAACCCTAGGCACGCCACTGAATACAACAAGCTACAACTCTGACTGACCTGTGTAAACAATAAACAATATTTATCCGTTTAAGACTTAAACCTATTTACAAAATTGAACCTTATATTGGGGTAAGTAAGAGGCAAGTGTGTGATGTTGATGAGTAACCTACGGTCAAAGTTTAACCTTTACAGTCTGGAACTCTACAACGGGTAAATGACAGTTCACTCAGGGGCGAAAATGGCGGCGCGCGAGATGTATTCTCGTATTTTGTAAAAATGGCTACAGTTCAAAAAGTAATGTACCGATATTTTATTCTTGACATTACTGCCATGGAAATTTGGTAGGCCTCTGGTGTGGGACGCAACCTGCGTCGATACCCTTGCGCCATCTCATATTTCTAGTTCAGCGTCCTGTGCTGGAGCTACTGCTTCAGCTGCAGATACCCATAAACGGCGAAAATATGACAGTCTTACCAGTAATTATATTTTCGAGCCGTTTGGGGTTGAAACACTCGGGTCGTGGGGTCCGAGCGCTCGACTTCTTTTTAAAGAGATTACAAGGCGATTGGTCGACAGTTCACGTGACCTGAAGGCTGGTCTATTCTTCGCACAGAGAATCAGCATTGCCATTCAACGTGGCAATGCTGCCAGCCTTTTGGGCACGTTACCAGTTGATAGCGATGCGGATGAATTTTTCGACGCTCTATAGTATATAAATATATATATATAATTATAATTTTTAGTTCTAAGTATACTGTTTAGGTAGTTTATTATAATTAATTTAAGTAGTTTATTATAATTAATATTGTTGAATAATTTATAATTTGTTTTCACTATCTTAATAATGTTTAATTGCAAATAATTAATTAAATGAATAAATCTAAAAAACTTAATTAAAATATCAATGTACCGATTACTATGAAATAAAAGCTATAATGTTCTACGATAATGCTGGTTTTATTTAAACGACCAGTTGACCTCTGATATAGCTGTACATGCCATTGACTGCTTCGTTGGTCTAGTGGCCGCAAGCGCGGCTGCGTGAGGTCCTGGGTTGGCTTCCCAGGTCGGACAAAGTGTTATTGGGTTTTTCTGTTAGGAAATTTTCAGTAACAGCCCGGAGTTAGCGAGTTGGTGGTGTGACACCCCCGTGCATCGGAGAGCATATAAAGCCGTCAGTTCTGCGCCTGATCTCTCTCCGGTCGTGTCGGATTGCCGTCCCATCGGAATATGTGAGTGAAGGAAGAGGAAGTGCACCTGTGTTCGTGCGTACACTTGTGCACTATAATATCTCCTGCGTACTTGGCTAATCTCCATGGAGATAGGCCGCCGTGAGCAAAATACGGTTGGGTGTATATTAGTATTTATTACACACCATCTAGAATATATCTCAGGTGTTCTGGTTTCAAATTTTATTATATTTTTTTGTGGAAAGAAAAATACGGTCGTGAGTAGGATTCGAACCTGCGCCTCCCGTATAAATACTCGAGGCGCTCTGATCACTAAGCCATCTCGACCTCTGCTCACTACCCCGAATTCTTCTCCCACATTTTAATACGTCATTTGGTGACGTCATTGCCATCTATTCAGTTCCGTTACAGGAAACGGAACCGACACGACTAACTTTGCAGTTAATACAATGTTGTACAGATGCAGTCACCTTAACAAATACAGATAATATAGAGTTCGCTATGCATGCGTTAATGTTTTTCAAAGTATTATGTGATAATTAATTTATAATAAGAACATGACTTCATAAAGTCAGTGGTAGCCTTGGTTTCAAATGCGACCTTCAACTCCAACCAGTCCAACAGTCGTATCACTAGAATATCTCTACGTTAATCATTAAGTTAAATCAATTAACTCAGTGTGTCATAAGCTACTGCTGGATTGGAAAAATATCAATATACAATGCCCAAATATATAACAAGTATATTTGGGCACTGTATGGTCCTTCGAGGTAATTTTTATAGCTCTGCATGTAATTTAGTCAAATGACCATTTTTGACATATCTACAAGTCAATAATATCAAGCTTAATTTACTTTGGTCCGAATATGCATCCTATAGGAACACCTATACTTATAATTCTATTAAATATAAAATAAAATTTTAATTTTAATTCGCATTATCGTGTCTTTGTCCAAAATGTAAACAGATGCCAATTCAATGTCACTGTAATTAAAGCCATACAATAATTGATTATAAGATGAATAATTAACAAACAGCGACGTGCAAATAATGTTTTACAAGATAATTATTAATACATATCTCGCTGTTGTCTCGGATAATATTATTATTATTAAAAAGTGCAATTAAAGTTGTTACTGGTGTGGCATTAAGTCCTACTTCATTCAGTATTGACTGTATCATTGGTCTTGTAACGGCAAGCGCGACTGATTAGCGTGAGGTCCTGGATTCGATTACCGAATCGGGCAGTGTGTTGTTGGGTGTTACTGTTGCGACATTTTTTCTAGCAGCCCAAATCTCATTATCTATTAGACTTGACTAAATTACAGTATTGTTGAAATGCGAGTTTTCAACTCTACACCTCTACTTATCCCTTTATATATTAAAAGCGACATGCTATGTTATATTTATTAATACGCTGTGATAGCTACCCATATATATGTGAAAATGAATTCTGATAAGAATAGCATCTGCTGGAAAATTAAAAGTAAAGCTCTTGAAAGTGATTTATTTTCTGTTGGTAAAATAAACGGAGTCGGTCTGTAATTTATTTTTATTTTTTTATCTTTAATTTCTGAATGATTTTGATGCTAAAAGGTATCCAATAATAACTAAAATATACGAAGATAAGATCTTATACGATAAAACACCAAGTATTTTAATCTATACATATAATAAAAATGTAAGGGATCGCTGTCTGACATGGAAGATATAATGAGATAAAATATTATTGGGACCTTTATCAACGCAAATAGCACCCAAAACAATTATTGTTAATTGGTTTTTGTCTGTTTATCTGTTTGTTTGTGTGCGCTAATCTTAGAAACAGGTTATCCGATTTAGATGTGGTTTGCACTAATATATTGTGGTAAGCTTCACTTAAAATTTAGTAATAAAAAGTTAAGCCAATTTAAAGAATCACGTCGAACATTTGTTATTTACGACATCCACGCGGACGGACTCGCAGGCACAGCTAGTAAAAAATAAAATTGTGTTGTGGTCGTCAATATTACTAAAAGCTTCGATATTATGAAGCAGAACTTGCAAAGCGTTATCTAGCCAACATTTAGACATCTGGTCGTAGAATAATGAGATTATATTCATGGAGTGGGCATTTGTGACAACTCTGTGATCAATATGTTAATTTAGGGGAAATTTTTGTCGAAAAATGTCTTCATAAAGTTACTGTCTGGCGGTTTTTAGTTCTTTATGTAATCTACACAAATATCCACCTGATCTATTATCGTCTTCTGATGGGTTGTTCAGCTCTCTTAGTTATGGTTGAGCTACTGGATAGGACAGGTCAAGCAGCTCTTTCGTTAAATAGCCGTTCCAGACAGATTATTATGTCTGGACTTTAAAGTAGACGCTAACCTCTGTGTTTATTTCGGAGTTTCTTCTCAGAGATAGTCAGATAGGGAACCGCGGCGCCACGAAAACAAGATGGCGCCGACGTATTTAAAAATGACTTGTAAAAGTATCTTCAAAAGATCTGTTTACAGAAATAAAATAATAATAATTATTGATATTATTATTATCGCGGGATAATTGGTGCGCCAGATACTTTTTGCTGGAAAACCTAAATATTCTCGGCAAAAAAATTGCCTAAAGTACTTCTTATTTAGTCAGCTACCTGTCTGTAATTCTTATCAGAATCGGTCCAGCTGTTTCGAAGACCCAGAACAAACAGCGAGACAGACAAACAAAAATTTTATAATTAGATTTTTGGGTAAAGGTATCGTGCAAATAACGAAATGACCTTAAAAAAGAAAAGCTATTATTTTGACATTACAAACAGACATTTACATTTTATTTATTTTTATTGATGATACTGTGATATTAATGATACCGTATCGCCCTAATTTCTATAATCTTAGCACAAGATAGATCCGAAGGGCGACTCGCAAGATAATCTGTAAGCATTTGCTTTAATACCTCTCGATAACGTTTGCGAAATCGGAATTATTCCAAGATTTGATGTTAAATCTATTCTAGAATCTTCTGTCTGGGAAAGATTATTATAGTGTTGTATTATAATGTTATATTATAGTGCACGGAACAAATATTTTAACAGAACAAATTTTTCAAATATGAATAAACGTACGCCGCAATCTAGACTGCCTCGTTGGTCTAGTGGTCCCAAGTGACAGCTTAGCATGAGGTCTTGGGTCCGATTCCCAGGTCGGGTAAAGTGCACTTTGTTGCGTAGACGTTGATAATGTTGAAAATAGCATTGCTCGGCTCCTATAAACGATAGCGTGATGATACTAAGCGGTTAACTCAACTGATTATTAAGTGGTCGTGAGCAGAATATACTATCTTTGTACCTATTTATCTTTCCATAAAAATTTATAACATAAAGTGTTCGCTACGCATACGTTGACTTGTTCAAAAGATTAATATGTGTGTTAATTATCTAGTAGCTAGTGCCCGCAACTTCAACTGTGCTACAATTAGTACCACAATTAGCCCTTCTCCAATGTACAATCTGTCTATATACCTAAATTCCTCAAAATCCGTTCAGATGTTTTAGTATAATTGAGTTACAAACATCCAAATATTGTAGAATTAAAATACACAAATGTATGTTGCTTTGCTTTAAGTGATAGCGTGATTAAATATGTATTATGCTTTCTGGACCTTACGCTACAGTAAGCCGAGTGAGTCTATGATGCATCGCTAAAAGTAGATGTCTGCCCCTTAATTGCTATTCACTCACGACATATCGACACTCCCATCCACACAGTCGACAGTTATAAAATAAATGAAAATAATGAAGAGAGTTCAAATAAAAAGCTTTCATATTCCTCATTAAAATGGATTGACTTTAATTAAAAGATTATAAGAAATCTCAGAATGAGTCGTTCATTTGAATTTATATGAAATTGTGTATAATAAATATTCTCTCTTTGTTCTGGAGGTTTAAGAATTAGAAATGAATATAAGAGGAATTCTGAAAGTGGCACCGGTGACAGAGAAGTTGTGTAAAAATTGTTAGCTTATCTTACTTTTCACTACAAGTTATGACAGTAATATAACTATACCAATAAATAAAACTTAAATTTCCGTGTGTTTGTGTGTGATTTCAAAATAAATGCCAAAATTTAAGAAAATACATAAATTACTGTAGAATTTTCTCTGTCTGTCTGAAAGTTTGCCTCAGTCATTCTCAGTAGAACCTTGGAGTTTTGAAATGAACCTAGGAGATAGCTCACCTATTGCATGGGACTTTATAATGATATTGGTGAAATGTGGGTCTCCAACTGTGTCTCAACCTTTAACAAACCCGTTGGCGAATATGGGCATGATTCTATGAAGTACCCAACACTTCCGTTTTTTTACAAGTGTTACAAACTCAAAGATCGTAAAGTCAAGACCTCAAACAATGACATTAGGGCCCTCTTTTTGGCTGTGAAACGCGGAATAAAGAACACCTATCGACGCCTCGTGTTATTTCATCTGCTGAACCCCCATTCAGCCTCAGTGAAGACCTCATAACGCACCACTCCTCGGACCCCCTACGTCACACAAGCTTTTATTTATTTTTATTATCTTAAAAGCTAAATTAGAACCGTTTCCTGATGTCCAATTTGGCTCATATTTGGTCACAACATGGAGCTGTTCTGATGATGGAGCTGGAAGAAGGCCATGGGAACTTCTTAACTAAACAAGATAAACCCATCGAGTCCGGGCTCTTTTTTTGTTTTGGTCCTTATTTTTGGAGCATTAAAATTATGACTTGTTTAAAAAAAAAAACAATTAATTTATTGAAAAACCTCCATTGCCGTTATGCTGGTACTCCTGCCGATTAAAAACCAAGCGGTACCGCTCTCACATTTACTGTGGTCTCGGGTTCTGCAGCAATTGCCGTGACTTCGGCAGGTTCGGCCGTTGAATGGTGTCAACCCGTTGACTCCAGGGTTTGTGCCGCAGTTATACGGCATAGTTACTCCAGAATGGCGCACCTGCTAAAGCGCATTTGTCGCGGGCCTGGCGTTGGTCGGGTGGCGAACTATACATGTCCGCCGCCCGTAGTCGACGGCTCACGTTGGCGGCAGATACTTAAGCGCCCTTCGTCGCCAGGCACGAATGGGGCTCGCCTCTTCCTCTCTTCCCGCCGCCTCCTTTGCAAGTATCACCTCTTCGTAGAAGTTGGCAATGGCTTCTCATACGCTCTTGCTCCCGACCATGTATCTCATCAGAACTGGAAGCGAGAGATCGCCCGCCCTTACTGCCCCGTTGAGATCGTAGCCACGCTCAGCCAAGGCTGGGCACATCTCTAGCGTGTGCCGCGCTGTGTCCTTATGAACCCGATCCCTCCCTGAATACAAGATGCTATGAAGACTAAATACAATTTGAGTGTACAAAAACTCCTTACTAAAAAAAAAAAACAACCAATTCTTTGGACGAAATTTTTTCAGAACGCCAACGAAACAAGCTCTGATTTGTAATTCATGAATTTCATTAACAAGATCATGGCGAAGTTAAATGAGTTTTCTCGCTGACTTATTACTAGTTGTCCGGTTCGAAATCTTTGCATTTGTGCCGCTTCTCTGGGTCCGCGACTGAATTTTTTTAACTACCGTCCTCTGAGAAGTAAAATAAATGTGCAAGAATTTATGCTATGACTAATTAAGAGTTTAAAGTTGTAGTTACTTCTAAATTAAAACCTTTTTTAGCTGTATGTTACTTTGGATTTTATCTTGTATTTAATTTGCGTTGTTAATTATATTAAATGTTATTTGGTCAAAATACTATTACTGATTCTGGACAAACTTGTTTCAGGTTTCGTATATACTATGAATAGCCTTGTATAATTATGTGTAATGTTATTTTAAAAATGTCATGTATTTCTAATGCATATTGTATAAAAATATTATCTTCCTGCCCGCCTTTTCCAAATAAACTTTAACTGTGACAAATTTCATATTCCTCCGTCCAAGTAATTTTCGTAAAAAGGGTAAAAATATTTTGCTTAATGTATTAATATTACGATATTCACACTTTTTATTCCAAGAATCTATCTCCAATTTTTTTAGCAGTACCAAATTTTTTCAAGAATTTTACCAAATATTATCCCTCTCGAATGTTGCAATCCAGTAATAAATTGCAGATATTATATTTAATAAGCCATATCGTACAAATTAACCGGTCGTAAGCAAATCAAACTTAAACCTGTCGGGTCTCGATCTCCTAAAATTGGAAATGTAATAATGTTACGTCTACACTCTGATATTGAGGAGATTCCACACTGACTAACATAAAGAAATGTAGAAGGAAAGAAATAAAATATTTATGTTGTGCTCTTAACAGGGTTGTAGAGAGCAGTGCTATAGCCTAGTGGTATGACTTGGTTGCACTGGCAAGTCAAAGGTCGCACGTTCGAATCCAAGGCACGGACCACTGACTTTTCGAGTCATATGCGTATTAAAAATTAATTATCACTTGCTTGAAACGGTGAAGGAAAACATCGTGAGGAAACCAGCACACCTGAGAGATATTCTCGATGGTGTGTAAAGCTATGTTAGAGGCTTACGGGCGGTTTAAACTCTGACTAGAGGTTGTTCATCAACCACTCGATAAGAAGAACAGTTTAATTCATAAAAAAAAAACTGCAAGTGCAAGTCTGAAAAAAAAAAAAGGATTGAAGAATAAACTTAACTTTGAGGTAAGCGATCTTCCATACATTAATTTACGTCACGGTCGATTCTTTAACTGCAAAGTTAGATTGTAATCTTAACAAAAAACATGTGGGGCAGTCTTTGGGGACTGCCGATAGAAGTAACTTGTGAATTGTATTGTACTAATAGCGCACGGAGATATATCTATGTACATTGTACATATAAACACAGTATTCATATAGCCCATGTGAAGCGTGCGGTGACGATGACGCAAGTTCCATGATTTTTGTTCACCCATAAAGTGCTCAAACCGAATAAAGGTGTTTTCACTTCAAACAAATTTATTGATTTATTTATTAATCACTCAACATCACTATCATTACAGGTTCTCCCAATACAATAGTGTGGTCCTTAATTATTGTAACATATTACATACTCTGTGACTTTTGTGAATTCACTCAGAGAACAGGTAAAAATATCTATCGTATCTGCTACCTCATTGAGTACACGTAAGGTACGCGTTATGGGAGCATTGTTTAATAAATTTGTCCTACCTGGGTACCGCTAGCCGACGTGGCCGCCGCCGCCGCAGTAAATAGTTGTTGGGAACACAGAGGTTCACCTACTTTAAATCACCCGGATTCGACGTCTTGCCACGTAATAATTTAAAAATATACGTAGCAAGAGTCATTTCTCTTCTTGTTTCCAATTTATTGTATCCAACCATGCCTATTACAAATAATGTTGGATAAATCGGGTAAAATGGATATATACCATACAATCTCAAGTACAAGAACCTAGTAAATTATGATATTTTTGTATAAAAACTTTCGTGAGACATATTCATATCAATTAATGTTCATCGGTTACTACTCACGTACATTTTTCGGGATTGCCCGACTAGTTTCAAACTCGAACGGAGCCCTTAGTAATGAGCTGAGCCCGCGGCGATGTCGCGAGTCAAACTCGCTCATGACTAAGGGCTCCGGTAACCGGTGAACATTAATTGAAATTTATATATAACTACAATTTAGCAATTTTTGGATTTTTTCCTTTACTTATGCTGTGAGTGAGACCTTGCTTGTTGTCTAATTTCATGATTTCTGGTCAACGAGACCTATCGGTTCTGATTTACTGCCAAAAGAAAATATGGCGCATTTATTATTATGATAATACTATTTTTATTGAATTCACCTAGAAGCCTGATTTTTTTACAGCTTACTACATCCACGCGTTCTTGAGAAAAAGTCTTGATAGATAGACAATGAAGTGATCTTAAAAGGGCTCCTTTTTTACTATTGAGGTGTATCGGATTTGCGGGTATGTTAACACAATGACGACGACAAAGTTAGGTATAAAAATGTTTATTTATTTACACACTGTTCATCACATACAAAAACGAATCAAATTATTTATATTAAACTATTAGGCGGGAAAATCGGGACGAAAGACAACATCCGTGCGTAGCTACTGTTTTCGGGCAACTGACGGTCGGGGGGGCGCGCGCGTGGTTCGAACGCGAGCGCAGCGGCGGCGCGATGTTGCCGTTCGTCGTCAACCGGCACAACGCGTACTCGCACGGATGTGTGCGGCGTTGCCAGCCCGCTCCGCACACATATTTAAAACTTAAAAACTAAAATCGGTTGCCTACATTCCACCCCCTTGTTCCTGAACAATCTCGTCAGTAGGCAACACAACTACCTTTACCACCGGTCGCTTCAGATAGCCTTTACAGGTTTTAATAGAGACTACTCTAATTTGGCCATCGCGGCCTGGGTGTACTGCGCTAATGACGCCCCTAGGCCAAGTATTACGCGGGTGGTTCTCTTCCAAAATCAGAACCATGTCTCCTACCTTTACTGGCGGCACTTCATTTAGCCACTTTTGATGTTTTTGTAGAGTGGGGATATACTCTTTGATCCAGCGTCGCCAAAACATGTCCGCCAGAGCCTGCGCTTTTATCCAGGCTTTTCTGGATGTCAAATCCGATGCATCATAAAGACCCAACGTTGATGCACCGGTAGCTGTACCAATCAATAAATGATTTGGCGTGAGAGCAACTGGCCCATCGGGGTCCATTCCTACAAAAGTTAATGGTCTACTGTTCAGGGTCATCTCTACCTCAGCCATCAATGTTGTTAACAATTCCTCTTTCGGTGCCCGTGCCGTTAATGTGACTTTTAGTGCGGTCTTAACTGAGCGGACGAGCCGCTCCCAGCACCCACCCATGTGCGGGGCCGCTGGAGGATTAAATTGCCAATCAATACTTTTGGTTATGACGAAATCACCTATTATTTTATGATCTAATGCCTGAATGGCAGCCTTCAGCTCTGCGTCAGCACCTACAAAGTTCGTGCCTCTATCACTAAACATGATAGAGGGCTGTCCACGGCGAGCTATCAGGCGTCGGATTGCCATTATAGCTGAGTCGGCTGATAGTGTTGACGCGAGTTCTATGTGGATACCGCGTGTGACTAGGCAAGTAAAAATAACGCCCCATCTTTTTTCTCGACGTCTTCCTATCGCGACTTCCATCGGGCCAAAATAATCTACCCCGCAATGTACAAAAGCTCTTCTCGTATTAACAAGTCTGGCGGTAGGTAGATCTGCCATTTTTGGCAATGAAGGGCAAGCACGTCGGACACGACAAAACTGACATTTGGACACGGCTGATTCAACTGTACGTCGCAATTGGGTTATCCAAAATTTTTCCCTAATACTATTTATGACAGTTTCAGTATTGGCATGGTGAGCACGCTTATGATATTCGAGCGCAATAAGCCGTCCGGTATGGCTGTGGCCGTCCAATATAATTGGGTACTTCTCATCAAACATTAACTCTGGGGAGGCACTCAATCGTCCCCTGACTCGAAGCAACCCATCTTCCTCATACAAAAAAGGATCTAAATCACGAATCTTACTCTCCCCAGGTAACAGATTCTTGGTTTTCAGGAGTGCCATTTCCTTGGAGAAAGTCTCAGCTTGGGATTGTCTTAACAAGAGAATCTCAGCATCACGGATGTTGCTAGCTGTCAGCGTTTCAACCTGGTTTTTGCGACACATACCTAAAAAGGCAAGAACTCGGCCTGCTGATCTAACAGCTCGTGTCCAACTAGCGAACCTATCAACTTTAAATAGTGGTACATACTGTTTTACCACATGTACTTTCTCAAGACGCTCTAAATCTGCACCGGCTGCACCGTCGAACTCGTTGTTCGGCCACTGCTCCTTGTGCTGGTACAAAAAAGAGGGACCTGTAAACCACAACTTGCAGTTTGTAGGCCAGTACAATTTGGTGGCTACATCAGCAGGATTATCTGCAGACGGAACCCAACGCCATTCGCTCGGGTTGGACCTCCGGTCGATTTCTGCCAATCTGTGTGACACGAATTTCTGAAAATCACGAGGATCCGAATGTACCCATTTGAGGACCGTTTTCGAATCAGACCACAAGTATTTGCGTGTTATTTCTAAGCCTTGTTCTTTTAAAATGGTGGAGGCCAACCTACACGCTAACACAGCCGCCTGTAATTCGAGGCGAGGCACGGATATAACCTTTATTGGGGCAACGCGAGCTTTACCAATAACAAGTGAGACGGTTGGTTTGCCAGTCACGTCCCTACCAACTAGATATGCCACAGCAGCATACGCCAACTCACTCGCGTCACCAAAAACATGTAACTCGATGTTTAAGCGGTCAATCCCGTACCAACGTGGCACGCGCAGGCTATGTAGCAGTTTTATATCCTGAAGCCACCTTAACCATTCCTTAAATTCATCCTCTTTCAGCTGGTGATCCCACTCTATACCAGATTTCCATATCTTTTGTAACAAGATTTTAGACTTTATCGTGTAGGGACAAAGTAAGCCCAAAGGGTCAAAGATACTCATAATACATTTTAGAAACTGTCTCTTGGTGGGAATAATTCTACCCTGAACTACGTCAGGTGTCAATTTTTTAAAAGACAAATCGAACGCTAATTCGTCAGACTCGGGCACCCATATCATACCTAAAGTACGTTCACCACTATAAGGAGACTTATCAAAATTCACTGTACCAGGTACGACAGCTGGCAATTCCACACGAAGCTCTTGTGAGTTGGTTACCCACCCCCTAATGGAAAATCCACCAGCGGAGTGAATCATGGAAACATCTTTTATCAGCTGACGTGCACTATCTACGGACTGCACACTGTCAAGGTAATCGTCCATATAATGGTTTTCGTGGATTGCCTTGACAGCTTCAGGATACAAATCCTGGAACTCGGTAGCATTTTTGTTCAAAACATATATGGCTGTGGTAGGTGACGACTTGGCACCGAAAATCATAGAGTCCATGACGTACGTGTCAGGGTCGCTCTCCCTGTTCCGGCCTCTCCATAGAAAGAGTTGCGCGCCCTGATCCTCTTTCCTTATTCTAATTCGGAGAAACATATCAGCTATGTCCGCAGTATACGCTATTGGACCAAGTCTAAATTTAAATAATACGCCCAATAATGAATTTAATAAGTCCGGCCCTGTAAGCAAATAATCATTCAAACATGCGCCCTTATATTTGGCCGCAGCATCGTAAACCAATCTAAGCTTATTCGGTTTATTGGGGTTAGTAACCCCAAAATGAGGTAGGTACCACACGGGGTCAAAACTCAGCGGAGTGTCCAATAACCTAGCATATTTCTCCGTAATTAGCCTATCAATTTGGCGAGAATACGCTTCAGCAAAATCGGGATTTTTGTCCATCTTACTTTCTATACCACGTAATCGTTTCACAGCATAATCGTAATTATCGGGTAAGTGTAAAGCGTCGCGTGACCAAAGCAATCCTACCTCCCAACCCCCGTCGACACGGCGACTAGTTCTATCTAGGGTCTTACAAGCGCGTTCCGTTTCAACATTTTTACGCGATACTTCTGTGATACCTATAGACTCGAGTAAAAATTGTTCCTTAACAAGTTCACTTAAATTATCTAACTTATCATAGATTAAGTTGACCGACTCACGACCGGACTCGTGGCAAATACCTACAGGCCCATGAACAACCCACCCCAACTTTGTAAGAGACGCAACGGGTTGACCGGATTTACCCTGTCGTATTTCCTGGTTAACTATTAATTGCCAGTTATCCTGACCGATCAGTAACATAGGTTTTGCACAGGACATGTCGCTGCAATCCAAATCTTTAAGATGTTTATTCACAGCTAAGACTCTGGCGGGCACACTCTGGGTAGGTAAGTCTAAGTTCTCGATCGTACGCAATGTGATATCATGACACAAGCCGTTGGGTCCACGTATTAGCGCAGTCACTTTACAAGAGTTCTTATCAGTAACAACATGACCTCGGGCACTAATAATTTTCAACGGCGATGATGGTCCAGTAAAGTTACAAACATTACTATCAATTAACGACACAGTGGCCCCATCGTCAAGTAAAGCAAAACATACATATTCAACATTATTTACAATAATAGTAACTGGCATAATTTTTAACAATGTTTTTGTGTACCGACATCGCTCACCCATACTCGTTACTGACTCGGCGAAATCGGCGACGTCCGTCGGCGACTGTGCAGGCGCAGGCCGCGCCGTAGTGGCGACGGAGGCGGCGCCGGCGGCAGCGGCGCCCGCATCGTTAGACTTCTCATAATGTAGAAGGTTGTGATGCGGAGAACGACACTTTTCACATCGTTTTGCGCGACAACGATAACGCGGATGAGTTTGAATTAAACATTTAAAGCATAGTTTATTTAATTTAACAAAGTCCCACTTTTCTTTACCACTTTTAATTACGAACTTATCGCACTCGGGTAAACGATGATCCGTACTACTACACAACGTACACACACTCGCCGACGATGACGAACTCGGCGATGTATTCGTTGGCACGGATTCCTCACTGGCAGTGTGTACGCGGTGAGTGTGTTCCCGGTGACGACGCGGAGCGCCGGTGGGGGCGGTAGAGTTACCGGTAGCGGCGTTCCGGTCACGACGAGTAGGCTCGGTGCTCATACCGCTCATTGGTAAATAATATGCCGATGCACGTGACAAGTGACTTATAAAATCGAGCACTATACCTATATTTGGTGACACACGAAGATCTTCTTTAGTTCTATTATTTGTTTTCATAACAAATTCGCCGTATTGTAATCGTTGCACGGGTGTGAGCTTGCTTAGTATTTCGTGTGTTATTTGTGGATTATTTAAATAACCGTCCGCCCGTATGTTCTTTAATATAAACACACAATTTCGTACGACGCTTGTCATGTGTCGTAATTCGACTCCGCTTTCTGACACACGGGGCAGACTTCTTATCTTGCATAACGCCGATTCCAATAAAAGATTAGGGTGGCCGAACTCTTCGTCTAGGGCCTCAATCACATCTTTAGGTTCAGACCCGGTACGTAATAAGTCCTCAACGGCGCACTTTGCCGCGCCACGCAGCGATGCCTGTAGTCGTACAGTGTTTTCGAACATACTATACGTGGTCGCGGTAGCCTCGTAGGTGCGCCGATATGCGAGCCAATCCACCGGGTTGCCATCAAATACAGGAAGATCATAATTATTATTACGTGGCCGTTTCGACATGTTTGTTATAATAACGTCGGCGAGATGCATAATGTCGGAAGCAGCGACGGCGTTAGTAGGCGCAGGCGGGGCGACAGGCGCATAATATTGCGCAGTTGGCGAGGTCGCTGCCGCGCGCTCATACGGCGCGTCGCCGGGTGCGTGAGGCCGGGGCGCCGCTAACGTAACGAAGCCAGCCGTAGTGAACGACGTAGCGGGCGCGGTGGCGCGCGTTAGGGCTGCGGTCGCGCACGTGCCAGCCGGCGCACAGGGCGCAGGCGGTTTCTCAACGTGCACGCATGGGGCTTCTCTCGTGTTTAACCACTCTTCCACGTTACTCGGGTCACTAAAAACACTACGGGCTCGGTCGTCCACTTCTTCGTCCTCGATCTCTGCGATATCCAAGGCCAGTTTTTTCTTTATCAATTGTTCTCGTAACTCGATAATTTCTTTTTCGGCTTCGTATTCAGCACGAAGGCGCAGCGCTTCGCGGCTGGTGCGACTAGATCGCGACCTGGTTGACGTGGCAACAACTTCACTACGCGGGATCGTAGTGACACACGTCGTGTCCGAGTCAGGTCGTTCTTCAGCCCCAGCAACATGGGCTTTGCTTCGGGTGATGACGCCGGTAACTTTGTCCATTGTGATCCGGCTCGAAGGACCAATTGTATCGGATTTGCGGGTATGTTAACACAATGACGACGACAAAGTTAGGTATAAAAATGTTTATTTATTTACACACTGTTCATCACATACAAAAACGAATCAAATTACAATTATATTAAACTATTAGGCGGGAAAATCGGGACGAAAGACAACATCCGTGCGTAGCTACTGTTTTCGGGCAACTGACGGTCGGGGGGGCGCGCGCGTGGTTCGAACGCGAGCGCAGCGGCGGCGCGATGTTGCCGTTCGTCGTCAACCGGCACAACGCGTACTCGCACGGATGTGTGCGGCGTTGCCAGCCCGCTCCGCACACATATTTAAAACTTAAAAACTAAAATCGGTTGCCTACATGAGGAAAAAAAAAACCGGGCAAGTGTGGGTCTGGCTCGCTTACGTTCATGTCGTACTTACACCATCAAATTCTACATAACATAACATAACATTGCATCACGCCTGTATTCCCTGAAGTGCTATGTAGAGGTACACACAGAGACACACAGTTGTAAACCCACATTGCGCCAATTGCCATCTACCGGGCACAATTCCAAACTCCGGGCTGCTACTGAGAATTTTCTAACAGAAATACTCAATAACACTTTGCCTGACCCGACAATCGAACCCGAGACCTCTCAGCAGTCGCGCCTTTGACCACTACACTAATGACGCAGTCAGATTCTACCCAAGTATGAAACCTCCCTTATTTCAACCACATATGTGTACCAGACTCTAATAATTTGAGAGCGAGTTAAATCTCATCTCGACGCAAATCAAATATTTAGCTAAGACGTATCTCGATGTACGGACGTACAAACAGACGTAGTAGCGTCAGTAGAATTATTACATGTAGTCTTAGAGGAATTAGTACTGGAGTAGTTTTAGCGGGCGTACCCCTCTCGCCACTGGCATATGACTCCCAATCAAATACTTTTATAACATTTACCTGTATGGTTACAATGATAGTACACGATTCTAATCGTGTGTGACACAATTTTATGTTTGTGTTCAGTTTTTTTATGTGTGTTAATACTGTTATTGTAATGACAAGAGCTATTTTTGTAAGTTATTTTGTGCTTAATTATAGTTTAATGGTTATTACTCACGCGCATTCTTCGGGATTGCCCGACTAGTTTCAAAGTCGAACGGAACCCTTATTCATGAGCTAAGCCCGCGGCGATGTCGCGAGTCAAAACAATGAATGAAGAATGCGCGTGAGTAATAACCATTAAACTATAATTAATATGAATGTGTCTCACGAAAGTTATTGTATTTTGTGCTTGTGAGTTACCTCACCCCCCGCCAAAAGTAGCGAGCAAATTTGTTTGATATTTAGTCAGAAGCCGTCTCCCGTCTCTTCTAAGCATGTAGTTGGTAAATAAACGGTTATGTGTATGTGTAGTTATTATCTTTGCGTTGGTTATGTGAGAAAATAATAATTTGAACTGTTCCTCAATAAAACAAAGTTCAATTGCTAGTGGCAAACAAAATAAGGCCATCAGATGGATTCAAACCTGCGGTTCCTGGATAAATATTCCAGGATAAATTGTCCAGTTTGCGCATTTTCAAATCCTGCTCACGAACGTTTTTTATTTTCACATAAAATTTATAACTTTAGAGTTCGCTACGAATGCGCTAATGCGCTTGAAAGATTTATCTATAATCAACTATCACTTCTATAAAACTGTGAAAGAAAACATCATGTGGCAACCAGCACACCCGAGAGATGCTCTCCATGGTGTGTAAAACCATATCAAAGGCATTCGGGTGGCTTAAACTATGATGCTAGGTTGTTCATCAACCATATGTTGACAACCAGATAACACAAGATCGGTTTGATGGATTTGACCGCACTTTTTGGGGAATATAGCAATCCGGAAGGACCAAATGCATAGATCCCTAAAAGAATTAAAGTGCTCGATTCTTAAGATCACGCGGTCATGCATACCTACGTTTATGTGTTAATTTTTAGCTACAAATGTTTCCGATCACAAAGATAAAAAGCGAATGGCAAAGTTTACAAGGAAAATAAACTCGCTAGAAATCTAACGGCTAGCACCAAAGACATGTCAGCGAAACGTAGCGCCCTCAACTTTGATTTGTAATTCATGAAATCATTATGAACTTGCCGCCAAACTTAAATCGACTTCCCTTGTAGTTTCACGCAAACTTCTGTTTACCGATCACAAACTATTCGCTCTCTCAAATTTCGCATCTAAATCTTTAAAGATAAGGTTCAACTAATCTGTATTTGATGCCTAATTAAGTGTATCAACAGGTTTGTTTGTAATCTGACATCTACCAACTTTGGGCCCAATGACTATTTGTTAAACGTCTTTTAAGTTATTTTTTGTCTGTTTTTAAGTGAGCAGATTTATTGGCTACGTGGAAATGCTTTTTTTCCTTTTGATGTAAGGGAGACTTTAAGAATTGTTCTTCAGTAATTTTATTTTAGAAATGTTTTTGTTCAACGTAGACAGATTGAGAATCTCGATACGACCTAATTCCAACTCAATTTGAAGTAGGGTAAGGTCGCTTAAGTCGTACTCCATAAGGATTTTCTTTCTTTTTCTTTTGTGAAATTCTAATAAAACTTTTTTTTTGCGTAGATGGAATCTTCATTTATTTGACTTTTAATCACCATTCATACGAATTCAAAAATCTTTATCAAAAGAGGTATATTCACGTTTTCCAACAAAGTTCCTCCGGTACGATTAAGGCGCCTGGTCGCCTAAATCGTACCACCTATAGCCTAAGTCGTACTTAGAGTAAGTCTCGAGTAAAGACATCATAAACAATATAGAAAATACTTATTAATAAGGATATCATGTTAACAAACTACAAATATCAACTTATGACAATTTTTTGGTTTTATCAGTCTTAAAGTCGGCCTAGTTATCAAGTTAATTACAAATAGAAAAATAAAATAAGTACACTTAGTGAGTCTGAACACAAATATCACAGATATATTTCTTTATTTTATTATCCACATCTGCACACAGGTCATGTACCCAACCTTTACATTTTATACACTGAACCATGTTTTCTTTTCGATCTTCATTACATAGTTGGTATAACCATGATTCCTTGTATTCTTAATATTTATTTTATCTATCTTCCTTCTTTTTATAGTGTCCTTTACACCTTTTTCTATTTTAACTTTTTTCATATCTAGTATAGGCTTCTTCTTTTTTATGTTTTCCTTGGCTTCTACTTCGTTTTTGTATGGACTAGAAGTTAATTCCAATGTGGGTTTAGTACCTTTTTTTTTTTAATAACAGTTTTTATGCAAGGTACAGGAGATAAAGTGTCCAAGTAGGACTTCATTTGTTGATTGGTTATTTCATCAAGTGTTGCTGTATTGTAACCGTGTGATATTGTTGAAGGTCCAGGCTGAAAAATGGATGGTGTTACAACTCTAGGTACTATTGGTGGTGTAACTTTTGGAGATGTTGCAACTATTGTTGGTGATGTTGTTGATTGCCGTGTTATGGCTATTGATTGATTGGTATTGATTGGTGATGCTAGATCTCTAGGGAGTGATTGTCCAAGTGAGGTTGTCCCAGTTGCATCGGCAAGTTCTTGATTTGACGGATCAGAGATGTGAACAGAAGCTACAAAATCTTCTTCTTTAATGATATTTCTATCACGTGGCCATAATCCTGTTGCTTTAAAACCATTAAGCGCTATATCCATGCGAACTGATCTAGGGTACGCATTACCAAGCAACTCTGAAACGTTGGCTTGTTTTATAACACTACCAGGATTTGAGCGTAGCCAGGAAGATGCCACTTCATTAAAACTGTTCTTCAATGATTTAAAGAAAGACCTGTCTAATGGTTGTAGCCGATGTGTTGTGTGAGCAGGAAAAGATAACATTACTATGCCGTAATCACGAGCCATAAGAATTGCTTCAAAATTTTTGGTGTGCGTGCTATGACCTAAAAAATTCTTATTACCTAAGTCGTACCGGTACGATTAAGGAATTTTCTACAGGTACGACTTAAGCAACAAGATCTAAAAGTTTTAAATTGAAATCACTGACATAACCTTAAAAAATCTACCATGTTAAATATGCCTAAATGATTGCCTGAATACGATAAATAAAGTACAATAACACGAAATGACACAAAGATCACATTCCTTCTTTAAAAAGCTTACAAATGAGCCCAAAATTTTAATGAAAACTGTGAGTAAAACTTACTTTTTGATTATTTTTGCATCGCGATGTCGGCCGCCATCCGCTTTGTTTTTGTGCGCTCGCTCGACTAAACACTTCAAGACTACGGTACAAGATGGCGCTTTTTATAAAATGTGGATGAAATATTAAGGAGGTACGACTTAGGCGGTGGTACAACTTAAGCAACCTTACCCTAAGACACTATTGGGACAAATATTTTTAGAATACTCTCTAGTTGTGTCGTCAAGTAATATTTTTATTCTTTTAATGTCAATAACTCCATTATTTTTACACTACTACCCAAAAAGGAGTGTTATGTTTTTAGTGTTCATGTATGTATGTATATTTGTGAGTTTCTTTGTTCTACCATAACTTCTAAATACCTAAACTGATTTAGATGTATGGGGTATCGTTAGAATCCTCACATTGTCCCGAGTAACATAAGTTAGTAAGATTTAAATCATAATTAAAAACACAGTAAAATAGTGGCTATGGGTGTGAATAAAAATATATAATTACAAACATAGCAGGATTGCTATTTTAAATTTAATTTCATGTTGTTATATACTTTTGAGGGGCTCGTGGCTAAGGAACAGCAACACAGATCGATCGCTCGAGGTTAAGCTGCGCTTGCCGCGGTCAGTCTGTGGATGGGTGACCATGATTTCATATCGAGACCCCTCCGTGCCTTGGAGAGCACGTAAAGCCGTCGGTCCCGGTTGTCAAATTAAGATCTATGACAGCCGTTACAGGTAGTAAGTCTGACAACCAGTCATACCACGAGATATCGTGTCACCCAGTATTAACTGGGTTGTGGAGGTCACATAGGCAGTCGCTCTATGTAAAATACTGGTATTGAGCTGCATCCGGTTTGACTGAAAGCCGACCCCAGTGCAATTGGAAAAATGCTAGACAGATTGACTGTAATATTATTAAGATAATATGAACTTATAATATAATCCGAAAAATTAATATATATAGCGTTGCATGATATTACTACAGAAAGAAAGAAAGAAAGAAAGAATCAGTTTTATTAAACACGTTTTTTTACAGCGGGCAACCCGCTTGTGACCACTTGGTTACTCTTGAAATTAATACCAATTCCAATCCAATTCCAATATTAAATAGACGCCTTAAACCAATGAGTAATAATAATATAAATTTATCCAAATTGTATTTGCCGCAATTTTAAAGCATTATTAGTATCCCGATTCTATAATTATTTTTTAGTCATTTTTGCATTTAAAAGTACGAACTGCCATATTTTCAATGTCAATCGAGCGGAATTATTTTCAAGAGTTACTATACTGGTCAAAAAGTCAAGCGATTCAAAGGTATTTATTTATTTATGTGAGTTCTAAAAATTCCTTGTAATAATATTATTTGCTGAAATAGCGAGATCTTATTCTATTCGGAACATCAGCGATATCTCTTTATGTAGCTTTGACCAGATCACTTCATACATATGGATCTTGTGTTAATATTGCAAGAGATCCGCTTCACACAGCGAAAAGATCTACTGAAAGACATTTAATGATTTTAACAAATACTATTTCGGACGCGTATTAGGTATATTAAGTTTGGGGTATTGTACACAACGCGACCGTGTTGCTAAGTCTACACTGTCTGTCTGTCTGTCACAAGATTATATCTTTTGAACCGTAACGATTAGCCAAATGAAATGTTACAAAATTAATTCTGTGTTATTATAGCCTATGAATAAAATAAATAAACAATACATTCTAATTGGATTTTGTTTTTTATTGGTAAAAATGTATCATCGTTTTTTGTTTCAATTTTTTCTCCATTGTTAATCAATAAAAAATAAAACAAATTAAACTATAAAATTAATGGTGGAACGGAGCCCGAACTGCACAAGTCCGACCGACACTTGGCCGGCTTAATTCATATTTAATTATATTAATATCCCTTACCCTACCTCTTACTGCCCCACTGCAGGACAAGGCCTCTTCTCATACAGAGAAGGTACGAGGAATAATTACCGTTACAGATCAATGCGTTCATGCCCTAAAACGCAGTAGGAGGAAAAAATGATTTTCTGCTGTAACAGAAAAACCTAAATGATTCGTGAGACATATTCATATTCATTATTCTTAACCGGTAACTACTCACGTGCATTTTTTCAAAATAGTCGAGAAATCTCGAGAATGCACGTGAGTAGTAACTGGTGAACAATATCGATGTTATGTTATGTCAATACCTTTTAGTATCTATCCAAATATGTACCTAAGTATATAATATACCGAATTTTTGGTCAGGGTGGCCAATCCCCACGGAGAATAGCCAATACGCAGGATATATTATAGTGCACAAGTGTATGCGTAATCGCAGGTGCACTCCCTCTTCCTTCACTCTAATAGTCTGATAGAACGGCAATCCGACACAACCGGAGAGAGATCAGGCACAGGACCGATGGTTTTACGTGCTTCTCGAAGCACAGGGGTACCCCACCGCCAACTTTCTAACTCCGGGCTGCTACTGTGTATTTCTTAACAGGAAACTCAATAATACTTTGTCCGACCCGGGAATCGAACCCGGGACCTCACGCTCAGCAGCCGCGCCTGCGGTCACTACACCGATGAGACACTTACCTAAGTACATACAAAGCCACTAGCTTGTGACTCAAAGTTTGCCCGCATGGAACATGAATTTCTAACTCTACTGATAAAATTGACACTGCATTCATAACTTAGTTAACTCTGCTTGTATGTATATTAAATATATTTACTACTAGCTGTGGCCTGTGTCTTTTATATAATTATATTATAATTAGCCTAAGTTACTCCTTATATAGTCAGCTACCTGCCAGTAAAATCTTATCAGAATCGGTCCAGCCGTTTCGTAGATTAGCCGGAACAAACAGACAGACAGACTGACAAAAATTTTAAAAACTGATTTTTGGTTTTGGTGTCGTCATGCAAATAACTGTATGAGCTTAAAAAAAACTATTATTTTGACATTACAAACCGACACTTCAATTTTATTTATTTGTTTTGACTAGCTCCTGCCTGCGACTTTGTCTGTTTGGACTTTAGAATTGGGTTCAGCCGTATTAAAAAGTATTCTATGTGCTAATCCTGGTTATAATCTATGTGTGCCAAATTTCATCCAAATCCGTTCAGTAGTTATTGCGTGAAACAGTTACAAATATAATATTATATTACTAGTACGATACGGTTAAGGTGACACTTAATTCTACTGGTATCGCGAATAAATTAATTGAAAAAGAAAAGCCGTTATCGACTGCTGCGCACGAGGTCTCGGATTCGATTTCCGAGTCGGGCAGTCGTACTGTATTTCTCAGTAGCCGCCCGAAGTTTGGGATTGTACCCGGTAGATGACAATAGGATCACCACCTATTACATGAGACTTAATAACAGCATTGGTGTAATGTGGGTGCATAACTATGTACACGGCGTGATGATATGATATGTTCGACCTTAATTGTGTCATTAGTTTAAAGGATATGCGTGTGGCACTGAATTTAAGAAGATATTTTTTTATCAGAAAAAGAAAAACCAATAACACTTTGCCTGTCCTGGGAATCGAACCTAGGACCTCATGCTTAGCAGTCGAGCTTTGTCCTGACGAGGTAAGTTTCAGTTCACAAAACCCTAATTTATCTTATAATAAACAAAATAAATCAAATACAAACAAAACGTTATCAAAAGACATGACAGAGTATTTGAATACATAATTTTATTATTTAATATTAAATAATTTGTGTTATTATAATGAACGCGATCGGGAATAAATTGTGTTCAAAATTTTGTAACTCAATGAGCTATAGCGCGCGCGAAAACGCGGTCACGTGGTATAAGGGATGATGGTATGTGAGAAGCGGAGCGGGGTGAAACATTATTGGTGTGCTGTGCTAGCGGCTTCACTCGCGTGGAATTTCAGGCCTAAATCTTATCATTACTAAAATGATATATAGCCTATGTTACTCAGTGATATTGTGCTTTCTAGTGATGAAAGAATTTTTTAAATTGGTACATTCGTTTTTGAGTTTATTCATTACTAGCGGTCCGTCTCGGCTTCGTACGGGTGAATATTTACACCTTGGGTTACATTATTGAAGTTTTAGTAAGGATCCCTAATATTTTCTTGTAATAAATATAGCCTATGTTACTCAGGGATAATGTAGCATTCTAATGATGGAAGAATTTTTGAAATCGGGCTAGTAGTTTTTGAGATTATTCGTTACATACAAAAATACAAATCTTTCCTCTTTATAATATTAATGTAGAAAAAATACAAACAAATCTATTCTCTTTAAAATATTTGTGTAGATTTGGGTTAGTGGTGATGATCGTGAGTGAGGGTGGCGTGAGTTTCTTGGGCCGGTAATAGTGTAATTAGGTTTTTTGTTAAAAATTCTCAGTACCAGCCCGGAGTTTGGAATTGTGCTCGGTAGATTGACCTATAACATGGGAGTTAATAACAGCATTGTTGAATTATGAGTGCACAACTGTGTACACCTCTGCCTACCGCTTCAAGGAATATAGACGTGATGCTATGATGCTACAAACGAATTTGAATTAATACTGTAGCTTGATTTTGATTTATTTTCTTACTAGCTGATGCCTGCGGCTTTGCCCGCGTGGATGTCGGTTATCGCGACCAAAAGTAATCATGAAATTTTAATCCCATTCCCGCTTTATAATTGCCCATTTTTTAAGTATTAAAATGGATTTAGTTTGTTATCCTTAAGAGGTAGACATATGCCATCGCGGACTTTTCTGTAGACCTATATAAGATACACAATTCCACTATACATAATTTTGTTATATCTCAAAGGGTTTAGGTAGCGTTTTCGTTAAAAGCTCCCAGACGGCTTATTTTTTTCCAACACCTCCAAGAAATATCATTATATTTTAGCCAATGTATACAAACACTTGAAAAATTATATACTAAAACCTTTCTCAAGATCCACTCTATCCATTGGAGAAAACAACATGAAAATCGATGCAGCAGTTTTTGAGTTTATCGCGAACAGACAGACAGACAGACAATTTACTAACATAATTTAAAATAAAACACTCCTAAGATGTTGTGACTAAAAATGCGGGAGATCTGAGAAAATATCAACAGTTTACAACTTCTGATGTTTTTCTTCATGTGTGGAAAAATCTTCTTGGACGGAGTGCCAGGCTTCAGACTGGCTAAAAATCACCTCCACTAACCTTAACCGGGGTCACGGGTTCGCAACCCCCATAAGAATGGGTAAAGTTTTATAAAATCTCTTTCGTTTGTTACCTAGTTTATTGAGCTATTTTGGGTAACTTGCATAGCCATAATGTTTTCAATGATATTTTTTTTTATTCATCTTATCCTAAAATTATTCCTTCCAAATCGCATATTACAAATTTTATTCACAATTGTCATTAATACACTAGAGCATAAAAAAATATCTTTGGGCAATAAACGGTTTCATTATTTTAATTCCCCCTCGATCCCTTAACACAAAGGACCTGCCCTAACTTTTCAAACTCCGAATTCAACCCAACCGCACCGTCAGTAGCTCTCGATCGTCAGCAGGGGGAGGTCGCGTCCTTCCCTTATCTTGGCGGGAAAATTGTGACACTTATTTTTTCGTACGCCCGAAAAGAATATTCTTATTTCCGCTGTGTTTTTTTTTTTGTATCGGACATTTTGTGTTTTGCGGTCTCATTTTGTGATGGTAGCTGCGTTAAACCTTTTTGGTGAGTACTGTACGATTATAAAAGCCGTAATTCAAGTTTGTTGAGTACCAATCTAAGTTTCTAACGGTTTCCTCTTGTTCGTGGTACGTGTTTGTTGACAACTTCTTGAGCGTTTGAAGTAAGTTTATTGATAACGAACTGTTTTGTTCAAGATGGGGGTTAATTTTGAAGCGTCTGTTAAAGTATGAATGATTTATGAGGCTTCAGTAATGCATCAAAGTTGTGTGAGATTTAGATGAAAGTATTATTCCGTAAAATTATGTTATACGAGTCGGGTTAATCTCACTATAGTCATGTAAATTTTAAGGCTTTGTATTACCTGAATATGTTTGCAGATTATTCAGGTTTTTTTTTATTATATAAGGTCCTAATTTATTAGGTAATTCCCTTTGAAAGGGTTAATATATAAGTCAAATACATTCAGTTAAGCTAAGAATTAAATGGACATAACAAATTATTTGTAATAACCATAGTATTAGCAAGACGAAAACTGCTCCTAGAACGGCGAACATTAAGAAAAATAAAATTGTTATAAAATTTGAAATATGGCTTAAATGAATCCTTATCACTTATACATTGACCCCTTAACAGGAAATTACCTAATAAATTAGGACCTGATATAGGTATACAAAATTCGCTTAAATATTATTATTTTCGGTAACTTTTTATGCTTTTATTTAAAAAAATGAAATTCGCAATGCAATGCAATTTTTTGTAGCCAGTGTTGGTCCTCGGTTTTCATTCATAATAAATACACTCAGTACTAAATATCCTTGATTACCTTTCATGTCAATAACTTTGCAGTACGTTTCATAATAGGTTGGCTGTATTTTATAATAACTTATATTTTCTACTGCATTTATTTGTTTATCGAATAAAGTAAAATCGACTCTATTGGCATATATATTTAGTAAATGTTTTGGTGCACCAAGGACAACCTTGTCATTAATCTATACTATATATCTATACTTAATATACATTATATACTTTTACTTAATAATATAATAAAGCTGAAGAATTTGTTTGTTTGAACGCGCTAATCTGTGAAGGATTAAAATAATTCTTAATCATTTGATAGCCCAATATGAAGGAAGATTTTAGGGTATTTAACATCACGCTATGACCCTTAGGAGACGAGCAAAAAGAAAAGGTTTAGTTATTTTTGTACTGTCAAACCATAACCCTTAATTTTTAAGCTTTTACTAACAAGTGGGTCCGGGTAGCTTTAAAAAAAAAAAAAACCATAACATCATTTTCTTCTTATACTGTGGTTGATGAACAACCTAGTGACAGAGTTTAAACCACCCGTAAGTCACAGACATGGCCTTACACACCATCAAGAACATCTCTTAGATGTGCTGGTTACCTCACAATGTTTTCCTTCACCGTTTTAAGCAAGTGATAAATAATTTATAATACGCACGCAAATTAATGAAACCAAAACTGAATCTTTTTCTTTCATAAACATATTATTATGTAGTTTATGAAAGAGAAAGATTCAGTTTCGGTTTCATTAATTTCGGACATTGTATTAACTGCAAAGTTAGTTGTGTCGGTTCAGTCACCTGTAGAGCGACGGAATCACCAGAAGACGTATTAAAATGTGTAAGAGAAATTTGGGGTAGTAAGCAGAGGTCGAAATAGCTTAGTGATCAGAGCGTCTGGCGTATTTATCCGGGAAGCGCAGGTTCGAATCCTGCTCATGATCGTATTTTTCTTTCCACGACGTATAACTTTAGGTTCAGTTTCACTGGTAGAATCCACTTTTAAAATCTCTGTATTTGTAGAACGACTCAGCAAAACTGATAATTTAATTTTAGAGAATCTGAATAAAGATTAGCATAATAAAATAAAAATATTTTTCTATATTTTGAAGGATTTTTTTTTATTGCTTAATTTTTTTTATAAAAATTTGCCTTAAATATGGATTCCGGGAAATTAAAATATCTGACTTTTAAAGAAATATTATATAAACTTTTTTAATTCAGTTCAAATTGTTCATAACATAAAATGGACACAACGAAATATCGTAGAAGGCGTATTTAATTGAAATTGATGTATAAAATTCGCAAAATTGATATTGAATATTCAGTATTCAATATCAATTTAGTGACACATAAATAAATAACCAGCCCATAACTGTCCCACTGCAGGTTAAGGGCCTCTTCTCATACAGAGAAGGCACGAGCTTAATCACCACGCTAGCTCACTGCGGGTTGGCGATTTCAGACTATCAAGTCCAGGTTTCCTCACAATGTTTTTCTTCACCATATGTCTGTGATGTCTTAGATTAACTAATAAAGTAGGTACATATGACATTGAAAAAGTGACATTAGTACATGCCAGGTTTGAACCCACAACATGTGGCTCTGGAGGCGGGCCCATAAACACTCGGCCACCACGACACCAAGTGTCGCAAATTGATCAAATAAAATTATTTTAATATATTTTTTTTGCCTGTCATTTCCAAAATTAAATACGAGTATGTAGAAGCTACTTTCTACAATGTTCCTGGTGTATTTACAATAAAGAATATATATATATATATGTATACATACATACCTGGTAGTATTATAAATATCTAGATACCGCGAATATGCAACGTTCATAGCAGCATGTATTTCCCGAAAGGTTGGATCTGGTCCTCTAAGGGTTAGGCATAGGTGTACACATTTGTACACCCACATATCACAAATGCCGGATGAGTGACGGCTGACCGGGAAGATTTGAAGAGAGAAATGTATTGCGCCGATTCCAAATAACTTGGGACCAGCCTCGGAAGAAGAAGAAGAGCATTATACGAGTTTAAAAATTTGCTATAAATTTGTAACGTTTGAGACATTAATCTGCCACCATAAATATTACAGATTTAAATTGACTACTTTCATTAGCCAAATAAAACATGACATAGTATTAACCTAACATCCTCTAATCCACATTAGAATTAATAAAAGGTAATTCAATACCATCTTCTTTATCAACCTTCTTAAATGATCCATGACCATAATACTCCTCAATTTCCTGCAAAGTTCGATTCCTGGTTTCTGGCACATATCTCCAAATAACGAAAATTGAAAACATCCCGCAGACTGCGTAAAGCCAAAATACACCCCAGATGTTGATATATAAGGTCAAGTAAGGATACGCTTTCAATGACGAAGAATGCAGAACACATGTCAATATGACATATAAGCATCCCCCAACACCTCTGTGTTTTACTGGCATCACCTCACTTGATATGGAAAAGCCTATACAACTCGACCCTAAACTCAGGAACAAAACAAAACCGATCAAACAATACACTCCTAATTCCTTTGGTATTCCTGAACTTTGGGAATACGTCACTATGGCAGCTGCTGACATAAAAACAGTTGAACCAGACATACTGAACAACATCACCTTTTTGCTGCTATAAAAGCTGACCAAAACTGCAGCTATGGTGTAGCCGATGCAAAAGATTATATCCATTATAAGTTTTTCTTGCTCATGCAGTGCACCAGTCATCCTGAGCATCATATCAGTTGAATATATTATGACTGGCATTCCTCCTGTCCAATATATAGCATTTATTAGCACAAGAGTATGTAAAGCAGGCAAATAGAAGTCTTTACTTGTAAAAGTTTTTCGTAAGTCTCTCAACGTTTTAACTGGTTTGCTTTTCAACATTTCCTTTTGCGAAACGATCAGCGCTTTCAGTTCTTTCATAGATTCGTCATCAGTCCCTCTAAGTTTTTCAAAAGTGCGTTCGCATTCAATAAACTTTCCTTTATATGCGAGCCAAGAAGGTGATTCAGGCCATGCACATCCCAAAAGCAATGCTAAAATAACTGGACAACTCATAATCCAACCAACTGTCTTCCAAGCGAGATACCTACCTAAAATACCCGTTGTTGAGATTCCGAAAGCCTCTATTGTGCCATACATTATCAGGCAAGTATTTCTGTAACTTGGTTTGACCATCTCAGATACGCTGAGAAAGCTGACAGCAATAAGGCTGTTGGTCCCCAAACCATGGAAGCATTCTCCGATAATCAATATCATCACACTCTTTGCTATGAACGTCAATGCCCAACCAGTGATTATGAAGAGGCAGCTCAAAATGAAAGCAAATTTTCGACCCTTGTACTGCATGAGCAGAGGCAACAGAACGCTTGGAATTCCAGCAAGGCCGTGGACGGAACCTGAAATAGGAAATGTTCTATTAGTCATTTGATCTCCAATATAAACATCTCCGGAAAATACGGTGTTTATCTGGTAAGTCAAAACGTGTGAGGGCGTTTGTAATACTGAACCAGACTAAAGTAATTTTCCACATCATGTTCAAATAACGTAGCAAAACCCAGGTGGGGTTCCTGTAATAGGAATAGATAGAAGAAGGACCGCCAGCAGGCTTTTAACTACCGTCCCTCCTGTCAAATACTCCGGCTAAGCTATGTAATTGGGAAAAAGCTTGGCCGATTGATTAGTTTAGATGTTACTTACCTATCCATGATCCACTATGCAAATTTATGGGTATGATGGTATCATTGGCTTGCAGCTGTCGTAGTAACTCTCGCACTCCACCAACAAGTGATGAACGTCCTCCATCGTATGACAATGTGTACAATTGGGGCTGTCACTTTTCCCCATTATTGTTGTTATATTCGTTGAAATGTATTTTTTTTCTTTTTTCTTTTATTAAAACGTTGCTCCACACTAGGAATTTCTTCCTGTGTCGTGGGTGCGTTTACAGACATATATTCTCACAAGCACACTAACACCCAGACCCAGAGCAATTATCCGTAGATCGTACAAATATTTGCTCCGTGCAGGAATCGAACCTGCGACACGCAGCGCAGCAGTCGGTCTCTCGACCACTGCGCCAACCGCGCTGTCATATTTCTTTTGGAAATTGTTATTTATTTTTTATGGACTTTTTTTTTTGTCTTTTGTGCAGTCCTAAATCTAATAATATTTAAAAATACATTTATTTAATAATTAAGCTTTTTTTATACTGTAAATGTGAGTACCATTTACAAATTCTACATGAATATATATATTTGATAATTGTCTGGCAGCTAGAGTATGTCATGCTCACTCAAAT
This sequence comes from Xylocampa areola, assembly GCA_935421205.1. Taxonomy (NCBI): domain Eukaryota; kingdom Metazoa; phylum Arthropoda; class Insecta; order Lepidoptera; family Noctuidae; genus Xylocampa; species Xylocampa areola. Next base: position 10,812,209 of record OW285223.1, read on the forward strand.
GTCCCGCTGATTCGTCGGTGCGGTCACCCGTATAAGGACTGAATTAATTTGAATCGATTGAGAAGCAATAACGTCACAACGTCGTAACGTCATAAGACGTGTCAAAATATGGAAGAAGAATTCGCGGTGGTCAGAGCGCCTGGAGTATTCATCCGGGAGGCACAGGTTCGAATTCTGTTCGCGACCGTATTCTTTTTCCATTTAATATTATAACTTTAGAGTTCGCTAAGCATGCGTTAATGCTTTTCAAAGATTTATCTTGAATTAGTCTTTGACTTTGAATATTTTGGTGTTTAATAGACCCAGTTGAAATATAAAGTTAATAACTTAATTAGTTTTCAAAATAACGTACAAAGAGTTACCGTCAAAATGAGTTAATACAAAGAACTCCGTTAATGGTACTTAGTAATATTTGTTTACGTATTGGAGTATTTGCCTGTGCCTCCTGGTTAAATACTTCAAGCGCTCTGACCAACTCATAAGCTTTCTTTAGAACTTTAAAGCACGCATGCGTTAACGGGATTAAAAATATACTGTCGAATTGAGAAACCTCCTCCTTTTTTGGAAGTCGGTTAAAAATGAATCTTTAACAATCTTTTCATTTTGAAAATCAATACACTTTATGATATGCAATTTTGTGCATAATTAAATACTTGTGATGAATAACGTATTTATTTGGATTTATTTATAAAAAGACCTTCGCAAATAATGCATTATTTTATAACCAATTTAGATAACCATAAAAAAGGTTATCGTGAGTCAATCTTTAAAGGTAGACATATACTGCTGCAGATGTTTTTTTAGAAATTTTAAAGGGGAACAATTTTGTTTTACATGATTTTTACATAACATTAACCGTTTACGCTACGTACGCGTACGTTATTTTTCCCCGTTTTTGCAACATTTTTCATCGATGCTCCGCTCTTATTGGTCATAGCGTCATGTTATATAGCATATAGGCTTCGTCGATAAATGGACTATCCAACACAAAAATATTTTTGTTATTCAAATTATCAATTCCTGAGATTAGCGCTATCAACCAACCAAACAGACAAACTCTTCAGCTTTATAATATTAGTATAGATGATATACTGCGAGTATGCAATGCATGTTCGAAACATAAACACATACATAGCATCACGCCTGTATTCCCCAAAAGTGTAGGCAGAGATCTACACAGTTGTATATACACATTTCCCCAATGCTGTTATTAAGTCCCATGTAATAGGTAGTGAGCCTATTGCCATCTACCGGGAACAATTCAAAACTCCAAGCTGGCTGCACTAGGGAAACTATGCGGGTTCGCATAAGCGCATAATAGTCTGGCATTCCTGTCTCCACGAACATCCCCGATGCACAAAAAAATCGTAATAGTAACCCTAACATTACTGTGAAGCTGTTTTTATATTGGATTCGCAGAGCATTGATGCGGAGGGATGAAACACATATGATTAAGAGATCTCATTATCTTCCTCCTACTGTATCCCAATTTAATTGGGGTCGGCACAGCACATGTTTTTCTTTCAAATATCGCTGTTACCCGTCATCTGAGAATGTAGTCAACCAAGCAACTGCAATACTAGTAACTACATTAATATACAAAACTTCGCTGAAAGTGATATCAGCACCGAAATAAATTAAATAAAACTCAACAGTTCTATTTGTCCTGATAATATTCCTCCGTGGTTCTTAAAAGAGGGAAAGGAATTTCTTATAAAGGATAGACTCCAGATTTTAGTGCTAAATTAAAAATGTGGTTAAGAGGCCCACCCTTAACCGAAATCTTTGAATAAGTCTTCAGTCGATGAATATCGTCCAATAGCGATATTATCTTCTCCCGCGAAAGTATTTAGAATGTCCTACATCAAGGAATTTACAAAATGTGAAGTGAAGTGAAGTGAAGTACCAGTGTAACAGTACCTCTGCAATGAGCAGCATGGCTTTCGGGAAAAAAGATCCGTCAATATATATACTTATATTAGTTAATGATATTACATACTTACTTATATTAGTTAATTATATTACATACTTACTTATATTAGTTAATTATATTACATACTTACTTATATTAGTTAATTATATTTCTACTAGTCTTGATCGCAGACGCCAGGAAGACGTTCTTTACTTAGATTTTCAAAAGGCGTTCGATAGAGTCAACAATGACGTCTTGCTGTCAAAGCTCAGTGCAATAGGTGTTGCTCCAGAGCTTCTACGGCTTGTTGCAGATTATTTGCGGGACCGACAAGAATTCGTCAGATAGTAGTAGATAGTCAAACCTTGTACGAGTCACTCCCATACCAACAACACTCGCTCGGGTGTGGGTTAAGGTTCAGTAGTCGGCCCTCTCCTTTTCATTTGGGTAATTAATGACCTCCCTGATCTGGTTGCGAATGCACGCTCCCTCTTAAATGCTGATGACTTAAAACTATTTTATGAAATGAAATCTGAGCTCGATTGCCAAGCTCTGCAATCAGACATTGATTCAGTAAATAAGTGGAGTTTAGAAAATAAAATGGAATTTAATAAATCAAAATGCTACGTGATGTCTTTCGGTCGAATGTAGTGCCCAGACAACTTTCTATACAAACTGAATGGAGATACAATTACAAGAACTGATTCGATGAAAGACCTGGAGTCATACTCGACCGTAAACTTACTTTTCACGACAACATCACATCCACTGCTAAGGAGTCCTTTAGGCGCCTTGGCTTTATTCTAAGGAATTGTCAAGACTTCCACAATCCCCACGTCATTAAGCTTGTTTTTGGGGCATATCATATAGTCCGTAGCAAACATAAGTCTAGTGCGTGCGAGAAGCAGTCTGCGTTAACTTTAGAAACAGTTCAAATAGCATTCCTTAGATACCTTTACAAGCACTTGTACGGGTATTATCTTTTCTTGTATCCCACTTAATTCCTGTTGGGTTGCTTAAATTTAAATTCGCTAGAAGTAAGACGGTCGCTCGATCAGATGACTGTTATATTTAAAATTATTAGGGGTATTTTTGATGATCCTGATCTGCATAATGAAATCTGCAATCTATTTGTCCCAGATAATTACTGTCGTAACAGAAAACACCGCTTACTGGCTGTTCCAACTTGCCGTACTGTTGCACACTCCAAGTTACCTATTCCTCAGACATTAGCCGCTATTAAAGCTCTCCTGAAGTCAAACACAGATCTCGATATGTTTGCGAATGAATGGAAGATGATACTGTCAGAATGTTTGAATTTTTGTGAGAAGAATGTATATAAATGTATTATATGTTTATATAATGTAATTGGTTTCGGCCGTTCTATTTCAAATAAATAAATTAAAAAAAAACTCGGCAGTCACTCCTTTTTTAGTCATTCTGTCTCAGTCTTCACCCACTCAAAAATGTAGCCATCCACTCAAAACTTTCCTCGTCACACGATCCTTATTCCTCCGCATCACATGTCTGTACCATGACAAACGATTTCCACACAACCTCTCGGTGAGCGGAGTAACTTTCTGACTTACTCTTACGTACTCATTTCTAATTCTATCCATCCGCGTCATATCACACATCCCTCTTAACATTCTCATCTCAGCAACATGCAGTTGCCTGTAACTGAGAGAGTAATAAATATGAATGTTGATGGATGGAAAGGGAGATGGAGACCAAAGAAAAGATGGATGGATTGTGCTCGTTGTTTCGCAGATTTGTAAAATATTGTAAATATATGGAAAGATCCTACTTGTTGTGATGTTGATGTAAGCCTTAGCTTGGTTTCACTCCAGCTCTGAATACCACTGCAGTCCAATGTTTATTTATGTTTCGTTATGTCATGGTCACCGCGACGAGCAAGGATCCGGCTCGATAGACCACAATGTGCGGGGTGCTAAGTCATGTGGTATTGAAAGCAAAGAACTAGTTGTTGTTTAAATGATTATTTATTGCACTTATGACAAACTGTTCTTATTATATAGTTTATGTCCTTATATTGAAACTATGTTAAAATGTTGTTAATGTTACGAATACAACAAAGGTATATTAAGAGTTAATACAGATTTAAGTTGACTAGTTGCGTTAAACCAAACACAAAATACATTAGTATTATTAGTAGTATTATCTTACGAGGGTGCGTTTTTAAGTTCGCGGAATGAGAGGGTTGGAGGGGGGTGATTAGCCTCATTAGAATCGTCACGTGTTCAGTAACTCATAATTAGTATAAATACCAGGTTTCATTGTGATTAGACAATTAGTATTTGAGTTATCGTCAACCTAGCAACATAATCGGAAGTGAAAAGTGAAACATGGAAAAAATCGAATATCGTGCCGTTATAAAGTTCCTTACCAAGCAAGGAAAATCTGTTGCGACCATAATGAATGAGATGTCATTGGTTTACGGCGACTCTTGTCCAGGAAAAACCATGGTGTACAAGTGGCACAGTTTATTTAAACAAGGAAGGAAATCCCTTGAAGACGACCCGAGGCCGGGCAGGAGCATCGAGGTGACCACGCCAGAACTTATCCAAAAAGTCGAAAAAATTTTACTCGACGATGCTCGACTAAAGAAGAAACAACTCGCAGAAATGGTTGGAGTAACTGATACAACCATTTTTAAAATTCTGCACGATCATCTTGGCATGACAAAGGTCAGTGCAAGATGGGTGCCGAGAATGCTCACGCCGCCGCAAAAACAACAGCGCGTAGAGTGTTCACGTGCATTTTTAGACCTCTGTAATGAAGACAAGGATGCTGTATTGAGTAGAATTGTTACTGGAGACGAAACTTGGGTTCATCATTATGAACCTGAGTCGAAACAAGACTCCATGCAGTGGCATAAAAAGGGCACAGCACCTCCCAAGAAGTTTAAGGTGTCACAGTCAGCTGTGAAACTCATGGCAACGGTCTTTTGGGACTCGGAAGGAATATTATTGATCGATTATAAAGATAAAGGTGTTTCTATAACCGGAGAATACTACGCTTCAATATTAGAGCGACTCAAAGAAGCTCGTAACATCCCCGAAACCACATTAGACCTTATAAAAGGTAATTCAATACCGTCCTCTTTATCAACCTTCTTAAATGATCCATGAGCATAATACTCTTCAATTTCCTGCAAAGTTCGATTCCTAGTTTCTGGTACATACCTCCAAATAACGAATATCGAAAACATCCCGTAGACCGCGTAAAGCAAAAACACACCCCAGATGTTGATATATAAGGTCAAGTAGGGGTACGCTTTCAATGACGAAGAATGAAGTATACACGTATATACTACATATAAACAGCCCCCAACACCTCTGTGTTTTACTGGCATCACCTCACTTGATATGGAAAAGCCTATACAACTTGACCCTAAACTCAGGAACAAAACAAAACCGACTAAACAATAGACTCCTATTTCCTTTGGTATTCCTGAACTTTGGGAATACGTCACTATGGCAGCTGCTGACATAAAAACAGTTGAACCAGACATACTGAACAACATCACTTTTTTGCTGCTATAAAAGCTGACCAAAACTGCAGCAATGGTGTAGCCGATGCAAAAGATTATATCCATTATAAGTTTTGCTTGTTCATTGACTGTGCCAGTCATCTTGATCATCATATCGGTTGAATATATTAACACCGGCATTACTCCTGTCCAATATACAACGTTTATTAGCAAAAAAGTATGTAAAGCAGGCAAATAGAAGTCTTTACTAGTAAAAGTTTTTCGTAAATCTCTCAAAGTTGTAACTGATTTGGTTTTCAACATTTCTTTTTGCGAAACGACAAGCGCTTGCAGCTCTTTCATAGATTCTTCGTCAGTTCCTCTGAGTTTTTCAAAAGTGCGTTCGCATTCAATAAACTTTCCTTTAAATGCAAGCCAAGAAGGTGATTCAGGCCATGCGCATCCCAAAGGTAATGCTAAAATAACTGGACTGCTCATAATCCAACCAACTTTCTTCCAATGGAAATACTTGCCTAAAATTCCAGTTGCTGAAATTCCGAAAGCTTGTACTGTACCATACATTATTAGGCAAGTATTTCTGTACCTCGGTTTGACCATCTCAGATACGCTGAGAAAACTGACAGCAACGAGGCTGTTAGTCCCCAAACCATGGAAGCATTCTCCGATAATCAATATCATCACACTCTTTGCTATAAACATGAATGCCCAACCAGAGATTATGGAGAGGCAGCTCAAAATAAAAGCGAATTTTCGGCCCCTGCACTGCATGAGCAGAGGCAACAGAACACTTGGAATTCCAGCAAGGCCGTGGACGGAACCTGAAAAAGAAAATTGAATACACTCAGGCGTTACCTTTTGGAAGTCCATTACAATGGATGCAAATAAATACATTATTAAGCTACTTCCATAATTAATTATAGTTTAAAGTTGACTGACGCGCATTCTTCGGGATTGCCCGACAGTTTGACTCGCGACATCGCCGCGGGCTCATCTCATGAATAAGAGCTCCGTTCGAGTTCGAAACTAGCCGGGCAATCCCAAAGAATGCGCGTGAGTAATAACCGTTAAACTATAATTAATATGAATGTGTCTCACGATATTTATTATACAAAAATAGTTCCACAATATTGTAGGGTAGTCATGGAATGACCTGTGCACCGCCCGCCCGGAAATATATGCACATATACAACCGAGTGGCGTTCGGTGGAGTTTGGTGCCGGAGACTGCACGGTCTAACAGCTCCTGACAATGCCTCGTGGCGAGGGGGGGGGGGGAAGGAATCTACATTTTGGAACATGTGTAAATTAATTGGTGGTAAATGCAACTTTTCATCGCTCATGTATGTGCATATATTAGCGGGCGGGCGGTGCACAGGTAATTGCATGACTACCCTCAATATTGTGGGAGAAGCTATATATTGTATTTATTTGCATCAATTGAAATACAAAATGTTCAACATTAGTTTTGTCTCCTACATATATAAGCCTCTCCGGAAAACCATGGTGTTTATCTGGCGAATTAAAATGTGGGTACCATGTTAAGATTTTATGAGGCGTATATACTGAACCAGATTAAAGAATTGAGTGTGGTACCTTAAACGCTATTTATATTTCACAATATTTTTTATGACGTAGGCAGTAAAATCCAGGTGGGGAATTTCAGGATCCAGATTCTTCGGAATAGAGAGCACAAAAGAATAATTAGTCCGCTTCTCGCCACACAAAAGGAGAAGAATGATGACATCATCGGGAACTCATTTATCTTTGATGTTTAAGAAGGGCAAACTTTAGCTTAATTTAGATAACTAAATTAAGCTAAAGTTTGCCCTTCTTGTTTATTTGATTTTGACATAGTCAAAGACAAATCATTTATTCTAATTAGACCAATTAAAAGTACTTTTGTAAGTCAAGAAATGTTCCAAAATGTAGATTCCTATGATGAAAAGGACAGGAAACTAACATATCAGGCTTGCATTTATCGACGGGGTAGGACTAAACATCGTTATCCTGTGGGCTGTTTTGGGGCAACTCCACGTAAGCGCTAGCGGTGTCGCTTGTCGCGCATCGCCATCTCGTAAATTTAAGATTACATACACCGTTTTTGGAGCGTTAATAAAAATGTTAACTAAATTGTGTGGACGTGTTTTAGACGTCAACGTTGATCGTATCATTTCATTGTATTATTATTTGACTATAAACAAATAATATCTACGAAATCAACATATGGTAATATTATGTTGAAGTTAGAACAGTAGAAGAATAATATATATGTAAGGTCCTAATTTATTAGGTAATTTCCTTTTAAGGGGTCAATGTGTAAGTGATTATGATTCATTTAAGCCATAATTTGTATTTCTAAAATATATTTTTTCTTATTCTTTCCCATTCTAGGAGCAGTTGTTGTCTTTCTAGTACTATGGTTATTACAAATAATTTGTTTCTTCCATTTAATTCCTGGCTTAAGTGAATATATTTGACTTATATATTATCCCTTTCAAAGGAAATTACCTAATAAATTAGGACCTTATATATATATACACAGCTACGCAAAGCTAGTTTTGTACAAAAAGAAACTAATATCCCTATCATTTATATTTCCGTGATGGCGAAGTTTGATAACCCTTGCGCTTTTCGTCGCGTAGTTACCCCCAAACTGCCTGCGCGATAACGATGTGTTGGTAGACCCATGTTTCACCGTAAAACAACCACCTAAACTACCATAAAACAAGGTAGGCCAAGAATTTTTATCGCAGTTGGGGTACAGTACCAACTATGAAACTCTTATAAGTCTCAGGTGATTTTAAATTATGTATTTTTATATAATACTACCTATGCCCCGCGGTTTCAACTGCGTATAATTATATCATAATTAGCCTAAGTTACTCCTTATATACTACCTGCCATTACAACTTTATCAGAATTGGCCAAGCCGTTTCGAAGATTACCCGGAGCAAACAGATAGACAGACGAACAAAAATTATAAAAACTGATTTTTAGGCATAGGTATGTATAACTGTATGAGCTTAAAAAACAACTATTATTTTACATTCAACAGACACATTCATTAACATCATCATCCCCCTGACCTTATCCCAAATTATTTGGGGTCGGTGCAGCATACCTATATCTGGCTGCTAAAGTTTTGGCTATGTTTTATTTATTTAAAATGTCGTGGTGGCCGAGTGATTACGGGCCCGCCTCCTGAGCCGCAGGTTGTGGGTTCAAACCTGGCATGTACCAATGTGACTTTTGCAATGTCATAATTATGTACTTTCTTAGTTAATCTAAGACATCACAGACATACGGTGAAGGAAAATATTGTGAGGAAACCTGGACTTGGTAGTCAGAAATCGCCACCCCGCAGTGAGCTAGCGTGTTGATCAAGCTCGTGCCTTCTCTGTATGAGAAGAGGCCCTTGCTCTGTGGTGGGACAGTTATGGGCTGGTTATTATATTATTTATTTATGTAAGGAAATACACAAAGGAAACACCTGATAGTTTGTACTGAGTATATTGGGTACACGAGGAACCAACACTTTACAATTATACAGTCATGAGAAGTTATATAAAGTAGAAATAACAAAACTTAAAGGAATTTACGCACACGTGCGAGAACCGAGCCGCCATCGAACTGTCACTATCGCGCCCTCCGGTGGCGAGACCCGCAACCGTGCCGGGCGCGGCGAGCGCTCCGATTGGCTCACACGCATCACGCGATAAGAGTATGCGTGTATGTGTCGCAGATGGATTGTAGAATCAGCTGTTTTACAAAACTGCTAGCTGATTTACAAAACAGTGCTGTTATGAAAAACAGCTGAACGATGTTTAGCGGTTTTACATAATTACTGAACTATAACACGCAGAATTGAATGAACGTTTTGCGTTTATCAATGCAGCGGGTCAACGATCAGAGATTATGTAAAACAGTGTGAAATGAACTGTCAGATTGTTGATTTTCGTTCGAAATTTTGTCGCGTATTGCTCTGTATGTCTTAACAATAATAACCTTACTTTATTTTATTTGTCAATAGCAAAAAAAAAGATGAAAATTTTGAATGACGTAAATACTGAACCACTATCTATAAGACAATATATCGGAATTATGAAAGACAATAAATGAAATTGATCCGGAATCGATATCCGATTGATATGAGCGAGCGAAGCGAGCTCGGGAGTTTCGTGTATCCCGACATGGACAGGTTAGGTTCGAAGAGGATGACGGGGGCCAGTGAGTGAGCGTAGCGAGCGAACTACCCCCGTCATCCTCTTCGTGTTTAGATTTTTTCTAACACTTCTAAGACACAAAAATAGGAGCCCCGCGAAAACGGGGCTCCGTCGACCCAGCCACGGAAAGTCAAATCAGAATACAGTATCTATTTTTTACTTGAGTGGTGACTATCCATATAATATACCTATACAATAAACAAACCTGCCCCACAGTAGATATGTCATTCTGCATTACTTCTAAAGGTGGGTAGCTGTTCTGTTAAACGTATCGCAATGGAAATCCAGCTGAACGTCGTTTGCAGCGGATTCTACAATCCATCTGCGACATATGTATCAGTGTCGCGCAGTAGGTTTTCACACATGCGCGTGATCGAGCAACGACATGCCGAGGAGTCAACGCGTTCGGTCTTATACGTACCTACCTACCGAAATTAAATTCACGCGCGCGCGTTACATTTATTTGTATAGGTTAATTTAGATTTTACTAACCGATCCAAGACCCATTATGCAAGTCGATGGGTATGATGGTATCATTGGCTTGCAGCTGTCGTAGTAATACGCTTGGGTACGCAACCACTGCACCAGCTGACAGCGCCGCCATGTGCGTTGAACCCGCCACCAATACCTGGAAAATATTTCATCATCCTTCAGTACAAAATTACAACTTTAAATTGAACTAACATTATATTTTTCTGTAATAATTTTCGTGAGAAACATTCATATTAATTATAGTTTAACGGTTATTACTCACGCGCAGAGTTTGCCTCGTGACATCGCCGCGGGCTGAGCTCATGACTAAGGGCTCCGTTCGAGTTCGAAACTAGTCAGGCAATCCCGAAGAATGCGCGTGAGTAATAACCGTTAAACTATAATTAATATAAAAGTATATTCTAACAAAAAGCAGCATCACGCCTGTATTTTCTAAGGGGGTTATCTGGTTTATTTATTTCCTTTTGGAAAACCAACAGCGTGCAAAACACATTAACAACAATTTTAAACGTCAGAGCCAATTCCAGGTACACGAATAGAAAATTGTTTATAATTTTGTGAAATGTGATTATAAAAAAATAAATAACATAAAATAACAAAAATAAAATACACTGCGCCATTACTAGTGCATAGAGAAAATAAAGGTACCTACATACTTGTACTTAATAACAACATGTTTGAAATGTGGGTGTTTATTAGGTGGTGAGCCAATTGTACCGAGTACAATTCCAAACTTCGTGCTGCTATTGAGAATTTCCTTAATAACTTAATAACACTGCCCAATCCGGGAATCGAACCCAGGAACTCATGCTCAGCAGTCGCGTTTGGGACCATTAGACTAACGAGGTAGTTAAGTATATTTTGATTTGGGCATTTGTGTAGAGGGTTACTCCACCAGGTAGGACTTATTTTATGCTTGGAAAGTCCATCGTGGTTGTTATGTCGGAGTCCTACCAAATAAAAACCACACGTACATGAACCTTTACGGGAGTCTCAGGATCGAAGTTGCATTCATAGCAAACCCAGAATTGATGCCGTTAAGGTTTAATAATGCATTTAATACATGCATTTATATTTACTAGCTGTGTTATAAAACATTGTGTAAGCGCTTGGATTAGAGGGTAGCAGTATCAACACCAATGGGGTTCTTCTATCTCATCAAGTTTGTAGATGATTTTGTTCTATTTGCCAAAAAAGTTCGGTTCTCCACAATTTTTTATCAGAACTCTGGGATCGCAACTGCATTCGCTGCAGTCCCGGTAGGTCCATTGTAAATGTCAACCGACCCCGTTGCTTAGTGCAGGCTAGCCACAGACATCCCACACACATACACACTCCAAATAAACGTGAACTTAGAAGCGTCTAAAACAAAACCACTTACTTGTCTGAATAGTGGGGAGAAAGTCATAATTAGTATTACTCAATGAATTTCACAATACAATTTTATTCACAAATAAAATTCTGAATACACTTCCCTTTAGTTTACATAATATGCAATATTCTAGTATGACGCATTATGCGAAGTCATTATATGCACTACTCTGCATTTAACGATATACCTATAATTATTGCGTAATTATTTTCATAATATATAGTGATGTTACATCTCGCCCCGGACTCGTACTAATTTTAAACGTTTTTGTGGTTTCTGAAATAAATAATTTGCTGTCATGGTAGCCGAGTGGTTGCAGTCCCGCCTCATGATTCACAGGCACGTTTAAATTTGGGAAGTACCGATGTAACTTCTCTAATGTCTTTATATACTTTCTTAGAAAATTCGTGAAGAGACCTGGACTTGGTGGTTTGAAATCGCCAACTCACAGTGAGCTTACGTGGAGATCAAAAGGGACGTAAAAAAGAAACTACAAAACAGGATGTCGACTGATTATTGAATAGATTCAGGCGTTACTTTGCGGAAGTCCATTACAATGGATGCAAATAAATACAATATCTAGCTAGTAATTTTGTGGAAGTAGCTAGATATTGTATTTATTTGCATCAGTCGACTGATTAATTTAATAGAGACGCTAGACAGATTTACACGGCGGTCAGTGCGGACCAAAGAGAGAGGTTTTTTGGTTTTACTCAAACCAAAATTTACATTGACATTTCGTTTACAACTTTAAACTACAACAATGATTAGTGCTCATGGTTTTTCCGTATGGGAAGCAGCCCTATCTTGCTCTGCAATGGGACTAGATATTTGTTTTGGTAGCTAACCTTATTTGATGATTGACCATGATTTTTCAGTACCAATCCCGGATAAAATCAATCGACCACAACTCTACTAATAACTGTCACAATTAATTTTAATTGTATGTTACCAAGAATTATAATAATATTGACACACCTGCTGTTACGTTATTCTTTAGTTGTTGTTATGTTTGTATTCGTTTATAGTGTATGAGTAGGTGGTATCTGCGGTACCAGCTGTTCTTTATTAATATTTCTGAAGTCTGTGCCGATATATTTACTATATTATCAGAATTATGTTCAGGTACTATGTAATATTTTTAAGATTAAGTATCTGCCTCATTAGTGGTTGCAAGAGTGGCTGCAGATCGTGAGGCTATTGGCTCAATTCCCGGGTTAGGAAAAGTGTTATTTGTAAAAGGAAATTCTCAACAACATCTTGGAGAATTTTGCCCTATTACCATCAACCATCATGTAACAGGTATTAAATGGGACTTAATAAGTGCATAGGTACTAAGCAGTGATAGTCCAATGGTATGATCGTTAGACTAGAAAGGCAAAGGTCACAAGTTCGAATAAAACAAACCATTATATTAAGTAACCACATTACAACAAATAAATGATTAGAATTTGAATCCAACAGACTTTTCGAATCATAATTATTGAATTCAAACGGGACTTAATCGCGCTAAAAGTATAATATTTATTTATTATTATAATTTTTTTTTATTTTCGAATCATGTTTATTAGATTATAATAAAACAACTTTTAACCGCATTAATCGCGTGTATTATTGATTTTATGTTTCTCCTGACGTTTCGAACACTTTGCAGCGTTCGTGGTCGCAGGAGGACTAAGGTGTCAGGCGTCATAACAGATTATTTAAAATTATTTCATCTGCTGTACATATTATTGATAAATGAAATTTATTGTAATGTGTAGTGATCGCAAAAACCTAAGATATTACTATGTTTATTAGAAATTAATTATCACTTGAAATTAATTAGAACAGTGTAGGTGTACAAATATCGTGTGGAAGCCATCATAACTGAGAGATGTGCTCAATGGTGTGTAAAGCCATGTCAAAGGCCTACGAGGGGTTTAAACTCTGACACTAGGTTGTTCATCAACCACATGATGAGGGAGAGAGTGCATCGGTGAAAGCACCTCAGGGATATTACATTGCGTTACGCTTATTATGTTATATTTAATGTTAAAATTTAAGTACAAATAACGAATTGGACTTGAGATATAAAAATTTCATAGTCACCTTCCAGGGGTATCCCGGACTTCTGCATAATATAACAATGGGTTACTGCCTGCCTGCCTAGCCTTTCCCCAATTACATTGGGGTCGGCTTCCAGTCAAACCAGCTTAATACCAGTATTTTACATGGAGCGACTGCATATCTGACCTCCACAACTATAATATATGGGTTACTATAACATATTATACTGCCTCGTTGGTCTAGTGGTCCCAAGCACGACTGCTGAGCATGAGGTCTCGGGCTCGATTCACGGGTCGGGCAAAGTGTTATTAAGTTTTTCAGTTAGGAAATTCTCAGTAACACAGCGTTTGGGATTGTGTCCGGTAGATGGCAATAAGCTCACCACCCTATTACACGGGACTTGACAACAACATTGGTGAAATGTGGGTGTACAACTGTGTACACCTCTGCCCATCTCTCCGGAGATGACAGGGGTACTGCTATGTATGTACCTTAAATCTGGTTTAGTCGTTGAAGTATTTCTCCGCATCACAGTCATCTGGTAAAGTGTCCAGAAGATTTGCAGCACTGCTACGTTAAATGGTAATCTTATTTGCCTCCCCAACAAACAAGCCAGCCCTCTGGACACGCTCAAATTTTTCTACCGTTTGACTATAATATCACTAGTGAAACTGTAATAACACGGCTTTGACAATATACCTGCGACATATTGCCTAAAATTATTATCTAATAAACCAATCTTTTAAAACAACTTTTAACCGCATTAATCGCAGTCAGAAAAGTACTCCTGCGACCACGAACGCTGCAATGTTCGAAACGTCAGGAAAAACAAAAAACCAATAATACACGCGATTAATCCGGTTAAAAGTTGTTTTATTATAATGTGTAGTGATCGCGCAAACCTAAGATATTACTAATCTTTTAAAAGTTAATTTTTGTTATGGAAAGAAAATACGAACTTGAGCAGCATTCGAATCAGGGCCTCCCGGATAAATACTCTAGGCTAAATGACCAACTAATTAACTTTATTTCTACAAAAATGAAAAACCTTAGAGATCGCTACGCGTGCGTCAATGCTTTTGAAAGATTTAGCAGTAACAATCTTTTTGTTTTTAAAATCGACACCCTTTTATAATAAAACAATATATATAAATTAAAAAGTTTAAAAGATGGTCATGGGTTAGTGGTTAAAGTAAGCTTAAAAAGAGGGCGCGTTACAGGGTAACCATAAAACTTTTATTGTACAAAGATTTCGCGTTAAATGTTCGAGAGTTATTAATTTATTTAAGAATATACATCTATACAAGCCATTGTTATACTTTATTTATTTGCTAACAGTTTTCACTGTTGATTTTTATAACATACTTTTAAAATATTACATGCAATATTACCCGAGCTAAATTTATAAAGCAGCACTGCCAAATGATTTTTTTTATATATATAATATTAATACTATTTTATTAAATTTTACTACTCTTTTACCCGTCATCTGGGACAATGTAACGATTCTAACGATACCCCATTTTTTATTTTTTTTTATTTATGGCTTTTATATCACTGGGACCAGAAAAGATCTATTGTGATCGCCACTCTTGCGTTTAAATTAGAGCTCATCCCTAAACCCTGCCGCTGTGAGGAACTGCAGGATTTTTCTAGGGGTGAGGTCTTTTATTTCATCCGGGCTTAAAATATATTTCCCTAGATGAGCGTATATGTATTAGCGGTCCACATTCCCCCAAGCAGGTGAAGTGGTGTTTCCTCAGCCTCTTCACACCGTCTGCAGGTTTGTGTCTCGCTTAGCCTCAGGCTGAACATGTGCTTATTTAAGCAGCAGTGTCCAGTTAAGGCTCTTGCCACAACGCGCAAATTGTTCCTACTCAGCTCTCGGACGTTACGATGATACCCCATACATCTACATCTAAATTTAATGATTTTTGTTCAGTATCAACGATAATATAACGATCAGTAGATAACGATTGCATACAAATATAACTAGTAGGTACAATAGAAGCAATGTAAAATTATCAATATGGTCGTGAGCAGGATACGAACCCGCGCTTCCCGGATAAATACTCCAGGCGCTCTGACCGCTCAGCCATCTCGACATCTGCTCAGTACCACGAATACTTCTTCCAAAAGTCGTAATAAACTGTTATTACGTCTTTTGGTGACGTTACTACGACTGTTCAGTGAATGGCGATGACGTCATTTCATTCGTCATCTTCATCAGATCGTTATATATTATATACTAAAACCTTCCCTGAAAAATACGTATTTAAATAACGAAAAAGCCATCCCAATCGGATCAGTATTTTTGGAGAAAATCGCCAAAGTACATCCTTACTCACATACAGACATATATATATACGGGTCGAATACAGAACCTCCTTTTTTCGAAGTCGGTTAAAAATAATATTAAAACATCAATTTCTATAATAATTTAAAATTGATTCATTGCTCAACCGCTGCATATTAATGTTCCTTGTTGAAATCAGAGGACATTTCATTTATTAATATCAGACGGTCATTTGTGAAATATCGAATGAATACAAATTAACAATAAATGCTGGCTTACCAATAGCTTGATAGCGGCTTTATGAGAAACTAGCTTCAGCTCGCGACTTCGTCTGTGTGGACTCAGAAATGGGTCCAACCTTGTTAAAAAAATCTATAAGTTAATCCATGTTATAAACTATATGTGTGCCAAATTTCATCCAAATCCGTTCTGAAGCTATTGATAAATAATAAATGATTTTATTTCTGTAAATAGATCTTTTGAAGGCACTTTTACTAGTCATTTTTATAAACTAGATGGCGCCGGCATTTCCTATCTGACTGTCTCTGAGAAGAAACACCGAAACAAACTCAGAGGTCAACGTCTCTTTTAAAGTCCAGACATAATAGTACATATCTATGTGAGTGCAACGATGCAGGGAACGCCTGGAATGGCCTTTTGAGGAACGAGCCATAGCAGCTTTGAGGTGACCTGTCGTGTCTGACGGCACGTATGCATCAGTCATCGTGTAGCTCAACCATAACTAACGGAGCTCAACGACCCGTCACAAGATGATACCAGATCAGGAGGTAGGTCACATAAAACGACTCAAAACGCCAGACAGTCTATGAGGTTCATGTATGAATTTCTGGCCCACATCGTACTCACATTCACATTGCAAATAGTGTCTAATAGTATAACATTGGGTGAAACAGTAACATCCATCCATCCTCACACACGTTCGCGTTTATTATTAGTAGGATAAATAAATACACACCATACAATTATTCACCATTTATAAATGAAGATTAATGACAGTCGATACAAATACACGAAAATGAATAATCATAATAATAAATCCTCCTGAACGTATTTCGGTCGGCGGCCTGTCTCTACGGAGATTTGTCTACTACGCAGGAGATATTATACTTAGTGCACAAGTTTATGGCTAAACACACAGGTGTAATCCCTCTTCCTTACTCTCATAGTCCGATGGGACGGCGATTTCAGGTGCAGGACCGACGGCTTTACGTGCTCTCCAAAGCACGGGGATTTCACACCATCAACTTCTTAACTCCGGGCTGCTACTGAGAATTTCCTAACAGAAAAACCCAATCAAATTTCGCCCGACCGGGGAAAAACTTTTATCGAGTCGACAAGTTTGTAGAAAAGACATACAATCCGCACACATAGAATCCGTGCTCGGACCCCGGTAGACAGCGCCCGTTCACAAGCATGACGCGCACACCAGCCTCGCTCAGATCAACCATTTTGTAGGGAACTCAACGACCCGATGCATAGCGCCACCATCAGGAAATTTTAGCGAGCATCACATATTCATAATGTGTGACAATAGGCTATGTGATGTGTAACTGCTTGTAAATTGTATACTCGACGATTTAGATTGCTCACGGAATATTACTAATTACTAGTGCCACAACGACTACATTTCCTGCAGTGTGGCAGCCGCTAAATCTCTGCGGACTCAGCCCGCAATAAGACGGTCCTGATAAAATACTCCCTCGTGTTATAATACTGACTTCACATACATGCTTTGGCAGACACTATCTACGAATATCGAATTAATATTATCGAAATAACTGCAGGTTTTGTCATTACTTTTATTATAATAATTAAATAAATAGCAAGCAAACAAATTATTAAAAAACTCGACTTCTCTTAAAAGAGGGAATCGAGATAAAAAAACCGGACAAGTGCGAGTCGGACTTGCCTAACGAGGCACTTTTCTTGAAATTCAGTTTCCAAAACCTATAAAAGCTATATTTTCTATGATTTAATTACAAATGTATAGTTTTCAGATCCACTCTACTTAGAGTGAATAGATTTGTTCTGGAACTACACGTAGTTCCAGAACAAAGAGCACGCTCCATCCTCGGTCACACCATCGCTTAACATCAGGCGAGTTGGTAGCCACACGTAGATCAATTGTTGATTAAATAAAAAAGCCGTATCTAAAAAGAACTGTTCACCTTTTGAACACAACAAAAAATTAATACTGATAAAGCTTTTATTCCCTACAAATCTCAAAAACCCTCGACCCTAAGTAACAAATAAAAAGATCAATAGTCCTCAACGCTGGCCCAAAACACAAAAGGCCAGAAAACTTTTCACTGTGTTTGTTGAGTGAATTTCTTTTTTTCGCTAGAACGGAAGTCAATTTCCTCTATGAATATGTAAAAAGTGGGGCCTAGTCTCCCTTGGACCTTTAGGATGTAATTATAGAATTCGGACCTTGGTCTCCGGACCCTTCCGGCCGGACCTATAAAACTGTTGAATAAAATACGAAGGAGAAAATAGGCATTTTACGTTTTTTTTTGCGATACTCTTTTAGGGTTCCGGTGGATCAAAAAACGTTCCATTAGGACGGTTAAAACGAATAACCGATCTTTGAATTATTTAACATACAAGAAATTGAAATTTGTCAGAATCTCCTTAAAAATTTAATCAAATACACACAATATTTAAAATTATAAATTTTTTGGAATACGAATCGGTGAAACGGTCGTCAGCAGGATTTGAGCTTGCGCATCCCGGATAAAAACTCCAGGACTTAACTTAATAGTTCGCTACACATGGATAATGCGTATGAATGATTGATCTCTAAATTTTTTGCCTTAACACTCGAAAAATTGGTTATTAATTTTAACCAATGAATAGACAAGAATACGCTTCTGTTGTCAGAATGTCTTTTAGATCTTTAAAAACAGCACGAAGATTATGCTGATCAGAAACCGATGCTCGAATCTCTCGGGTAGAAACCAGTTACCATGATGCTAGTGGTGATAACCTGATACCTAGTGGTATCATCACTAAATAGGTCACAAGTTTTTATTAGTTGAATCGTAAGTTTGTAAGTTGAATCTGAGGGACACACGACAGACTTTTTGTAATTTGGCGTTTAACAATGAATTATCACTTGCTTAAAACGGTTAAAGAAAACAACTTGAGAAACCAGCACGCCTGAGAGATGTTCTCGATGGTGTGTAAAGCCATAGAGGCCTACTTTTGATGCACCGTGTCATGGCTCTCTCAACTGAGCTACCGTGTCACTGTTCACATCTATAACATTTTAAGATCCTTTCTTTTCATCGTAAGGAGACGCCATGCGAAATCTATTAAGCAATCATTTAAAGATTACTAAACTCAGCGTTACTACTTTGCCGTTATAAGGCGCCGAATTATATCCTAATCCTATATAATAATGATCAATTACTTTTATAAAATACATGGCTTATACATGTTGAAGCCACGTAATTTATAAAATAAGAAGATAAGTTTGTAACTTTCCTGTCCGGAAAAAAGATAAAATATTTAAACAGTCGCCGTGTACTCGCAAGACAGTGAAGAGGGAAAGTAAAGATTTGTAAATAAAATGATAAGTATGGAGATAAATAAACCACGGAACCCACCTTTAAAAAAGCCGCTCAAACATAAAATGTTTTTTGGTAAACCTTCAAATAACTTTTTTTGGTACTTTGGCAGTTTTGACTGTTAAGCATTTTTTCTTTGCTCTTGTTTATTTCTTAAAAGCTTTTGTTTGGACTAATGGATACTAATGGTTTCTATATTATAATGATCTCAAATGTTTTTTATATTCTATTCTATTTACATAAGGGGCACGCCAAAGTAGATCTTAATAATATTACTAAAATTGCTATAATAATCTTTTAAGGCACATATCTAGTTAAGGGTAAGTAAAAGCCCCACAGATTGATGGAGGTTAAGCTGCCCTTGATGCGGTTGGTCTGTGGATGGGTGACCATCATTTCATATGGAGACCTCTCCGTGTCTTGGAGAGCATGTAAAACCGTCGGTCCCGGTTGTCAAAACAAAATTTATAACACAAAAAACACTCCTGCAGACCGTATTGCGGTCACGGTGGGTTTTCTCCGAGGAGATTAGCCAATACATGCTCGCCGAAGATCGGGGGTGTCCCACCATCAACTTCCTAACTCCGGGCTGCTAATGAAAAATCCCTATTGGAAAAAAAAACAATAATACTTTGTCCGGCTTGCGAATTGAACCCAGGACCTCACGCTCAGCAGCCGCTCTTACGACCAATAGACCAACGAGGCGGTCCATAACCACCGTTATGGGTAGTCGATGCCTGATAGTCTGACTAGTCCTACCACGAGATGTCGTGTTATGCAATAACTGAGTTGTGGAGGTCAGTAGACAGCCTCCATGTAAAATACTGGTATTGAGTTGGAATTAGTTGGAGTGGACTGCGAACCCTTTTTTACCGTGGGAGAGCCATGCTTCGGCACGAATGGGCCGCCTCGACCGGATTGATACCACGGCCTCACAGAAAACCGGCGTGAAACAACGCTTGCGTTGTGTTTCGCCGAGTGAGTGAGGGTACCGGAGGCCAAAACCTTTAAAAGGCCGGCAACGCACTTGCGACTCCTCTGGGGTTGCGGGTGTCCATGGGTGGCGGTAATCGCTTACCATCAGGCGAGCCGTCTGCTCGGTTGCCCCCTATTCCATAAAAAAATATTGAGAATAAGCTACGCAGATAAATTCTCTCAACTCGACCATCGAAGCCATCTCGACCTTAGTGGTCAGAGCGCCTGGAGTATTTATCCTGCTTGCGTAATCATTATTCACAAAAAAAAACAAAATTTATAACTTTAAAGTTCGCTAAGCATGCGTCAATGATTTTCAAAAATTCATCTGTATTTCTCAACTAAGTTCTGAGACTATTAAGTCTTATTATGAACTCGGTACAAGCTATTTATTATCGTGACCGTCAAAATATTCTTCATCAGAAATAATTCAAGAAAGGGTCATAATAATTTTACCCCAGACAGTAAGCGGATATCTTTATCAAATTGTGGCTCACTTTACGTCTGAAGAAATTAACTTAAATTGCTTTGTTAATAAAGTGTTGTTACCAAAATAACCTTGAATTCTATCAATTTTGTCCATCATCTTCACATATATACCCACATAACATTATGCCTGTATTCCCGGAAAGGTATGACAGAGATATACAGTACAACACCCAAATTTCACCATAAGTTCAACATAATATTTCCAACAATATTATATAATTTGGCAAAAATGTGTTTTTATATAATTAATTTTAAACAAAAAATGAAAACCGTCTTCAAAAATCTACTACACTAAAAAGTTCAAAATAATATCAAAATTTGCTTATAATAAAATCATTTTAAAACAACAATATATAATTATTTATTTTGTAATTAACTAAAAACAAATTTTACATAAACTACTTAAATTAATTATAATAAACTACCTAAACAATATACTTAGAACTAAAAATTATAATTATATATATATATGCGGATGAATTTTTCGACGCTCTATAGTATATAAATACTATAGAGCGTCGAAAAATTCATCCGCATCGCTATCAACTGGTAACGTGCCCAAAAGGCTGGCAGCATTGCCACGTTGAATGGCAATGCTGATTCTCTGTGCGAAGAATAGACCAGCCTTCAGGTCACGTGAACTGTCGACCAATCGCCTTGCAATCTCTTTAAAAAGAAGTCGAGCGCTCGGACCCCACGACCCGAGTGTTTCAACCCCAAACGGCTCGAAAATATAATTACTGGTAAGACTGTCATATTTTCGCCGTTTGAGGGTCTCTGCAGCTGAAGCAGCAGCACCAGCACAGGACGCTGAACTAGAAATATGAGATGGCGCAAGGGTATCGACGCAGGTTGCGTCCCACACCAGAGGCCTACCAAATTTCCATGGCAGTAATGTCATGCCGTCAGGTCTTTTACCATCGTCCCGTGCCAAGCCATTTGGTTCTAATACAGCTGGGACGCCAGCGGTGGCTAAAGCACGACGAAGAATGTCATTAATACAGGCGTGCCGTGATATGCGTCCTGCACTCCTGCTGCAGGATAGGCCATGGTGTCCGAGGCTGTCGACAGCTTGACCACAGTGACAACGATGCGGAGTACAGCATGGAGATCCTAACCGTAGGCACGTAGCGAGGCGGAAAGTGTTGTCATCTAACATAGTACCTATGTTAGACGACGGCAGTGCGTGAAGCCAAAGGCCCGACTCCCATTCACACAAAGCCAGGAGACGCGCGCGCAGTAGTGATTGACGTATTAAATAGTTCATTCCGTATCACTCTGCAGAGCGGCTCATCCCACTGTCTCTGTGAAAATGGGTTGACGGGCGGATCCGTACTTGGGCACGCAATTCTCCAGGCATTCACAGCCTCAGTCATACCAGATACTTCAAAATCAGCTAGTGTAGGAGCTAGTATATGCCTAGCTAGTTTTTCAGTACTGTGGACCGAGGATAGGAATGCCGGTAAGCTTAGACTAGAAATTTTGCGGACGCCAAGACCTCCCAACCGGATGGGGAGGGTAGCCTGTACCCAGGCTCGGTCGTCCAAAGCCACATTTAAAATAGAGGTTAAAGTACTCCTGATAATTTTGTCTAGTTTTTCCAAAAGTTCTGTGTGTTTCCATAAGTAGGAAGAACGAAGAACATATATTAATTTAGGGCCAAAACAACAATAGCGGATTATAGTCATAACCGAATGCACGTTAATTTTGAGAAGTCTATCCGAAATATCACTGAAATTTTGTATTTTTTCGTCTATAAAGGTTGGAAAAGAGTCTTCTAAAATTGGGGATCCTAAGAGGCGTAGTGACTTTCTATCTATTAGATTGATTTGTGGGGCTATGGTGTTGAATTTATCGAGGATTGTCTGTCTGTCAGTGTCGTCAGGTATATAAACTTCGCACTTTGAAGGATTGAGTTCGAGACCAATAAATTTAAACTGATCTTTTAAAAATTTAAAATCTTTTAAAACTGTATCAATATTGCCTCCTAGGGTTCCATCATCCAAATACCATACGTTAAATTTAGAATTTAGTTGTTTAATAATAGGATGGATGGCTAAGCTGAAAATTACAGGTCCAAGGGTGTCACCTGACAGCCAACAGCGGATTCCAACAAATGTTCTTTATAGAGTAATTTTGACGGATATCTATAGCACTGCCAAAGAAAACTAAAAATTTTGGGTATTTCTTTTTGAGCCTCCGCCAACAAGGTGTCCCTGTTTACGGAATTGAAGGCGTTTTTTATGTCAACCTTCAAGATGACCTCACCTTTTTCATAATTTAGAAAAGTAGATAGGGCGTGTACGGCAGCTTCACAGCCCCCTTTCGAACCAAAACCTAGTTGAAGGGGCTGGAATTTTTCCGAAATAGTTTCATTGTAGTACTTACAGCAAATTTTGGCTGCCATACGACGATATGTGGTCCCAACGGCAATGGGACGAATACCGCCATCCTTCTTGCGCAGAGCACACAGGTTGGCTCCGTACAAGACATCGATGACGGCTTCGTTCACATTACCGGAGAGCATTAAATTGGTCAGTGCCGTAAGCTCCTTCAAAAGCAACTCACCGGGTTCCCCAGCGCTTGGAGCTGTGAGGTCCTTGAGGTGTGGTGGGCTTAAACCGTCAAGACCGCCCGCAGAGCCGCTTTGAAAGGAGCCTAGGGCAGCGACTAACTGCCGAGCTGTAATAAAAAGGGTGTTAGTTTCCGGGTCAGGTGGGTCAGGAAAGGAGAGGTTATCTGTTGGAGCAGGATGTTTGCTCTCCAGAGCTGAGAGTGTATCTGGGGAGCATGGTGCAACAACATCGCTGCTAAAGAGAATCCGGGCTGCTCCTCTTATGTCACCTTCACTTAGCTTAGATTCTACATGGTGCGATAAACCTTTAGAAAAGGAGTATCTCAGATCTGGGAATTTTGCGTCTAAGTTTTGATTCGAAATATTACAATTATCTTTAATTTGGGTGGTTAATGTCTTTTTGCTTGCCAAATTCTTGTTAACATGTAGAATTCTGTAAGGGAAGGTGAGTAATTGTTCCCAAGCACGTTGCGAGTTCTCCCGGGTTGCAAGACGGATACATTGAGCTAGGTGTTGTGCAACTATACGCCTCGCACCACGGGGAACCCGCTTTAAAACAGGAACGGTATTTTTTAATTTGGATAGTGTTTGCCAAAACTGATTTGAGTTGGATGTGTCATTGAGTTGTGGTTGCGATGAGATTGGTGCATTAACTGCGGGGTTAGGTGGTACATTTTGTGATTTGTGCACCTTCCCGACGTGCACATTCAAACCCCGCTTACCTTTGAAGAATCGTACTTGGGGACAATGGGGACATCGAACCAGGATATCCAGCGATAATAATAATCTGATAATTTTGGAGTCGGTATCGGTTGGTCGGCCTACTACCGGGACAATTCTAAGCTTCAGGTTGCTACTGAAAATTTCCTAACAGAAAAAGGCAACAATACTTTGCTCGTCCTGGTAATCGAAACTAATTTGTGACATCTAGATCTATGAGGCAATTATAATTCTTGTATGTTCTCAAGTAGGTATCGAGGGGATTGCTTTATCTAGATAAATCTTTGAAATCTAAAGTATTTTTTTGTGGAAAAAGAGCCATGAGCAGTATTCGAACCTGCGCCTCTCGGATAAATGCTCCAGGTGCTCTGACCGTTAAGCCATTTCGACCTCTACTCACTACCACAAATTCTTCCTCCACATTTTATACGTCTCTTGGTGGCGTCATTTCTATCTATTCAGTCGCTTTACAGGAAACTCAACCAGAGAGAGAGAGAGAGAGAGTCGGTACCAAAACCAAAACCCTCGTTAACATGCACCTATAATTTTCTCCCCAAATTATTCGCATCCATGAAATTTTAACAGAATAAAGGCTAGCACATACTATAAATCATGCGGCATATTTAGTACGCGACCAATAATTTCCCAAGGGTTGGCTTCGAATACCAGTTTAGTATATCTTTTGTGTTGCTGGCTTTATATGAGCCCGAATTCTGAACTGGTTAAGCAGGAATCTATATTGTAATTTTATAGGCCAGATTTCTATGACACTAAAGTTACAATATTAAATGGAATAAACTTTAGAGTTCGCTAAGCATGCGTTAATGCTTTTTCAAAGACATATCTTGAATTCTATGACACTATTTTAGATATTACCGTAAAAAATTAAGGTCGTGTTCAGCAGCTGAATGAGACCATTTTTATTGAAAAGGCAAAGAAAAATATACAGCCGAGGGTTCCGTATGAAATGTACTTTCCAAGTGATATAACTAAATTAACGATTTATGAATTTTTACACAACTGACCAATAAGGAGTGTTATTTTTTTAGGTTTCATGTATGTATGTGAGTATAAAACAACTTTTAACCGGATTAATCGCGTGTATTATTGGTTTTTTGTTTTTCCTGACGTTTCGAACACTTTGCAACGTTCGTGGTCGCAGGAGGACATCCAGTCCTCCTGTTATATTATACTGTGTATGATCGCGCAAACCTAAGATATTACTATATATGTGAGTATGTATATTTGCGAATTTCTTTATTCCACTATTACATTTAAATGCTTGAATTGATTTAGATGTATGGGGAATCGTTAGAATCCTTGCATTTTCTCGAGTAAAATAGTGAAGAAAGATTAAATAGAAAAAAGACATATTGTAGCCGAAGTAAACAAAAAAGTATGAAATAAAAAATAATTAATTTAAATTTTAAAAAGCACGCCTGCCATATGTAAAATAAAAACTGAAAAACAAGATAGGTGAACAATTTTAATACACGGTCGGCGTGCTTTTTAATTTTTTTATTAATTATTTTTATTATTAATTGTGCTCACAGACTTACCTACTTGCAACATTTTATGATTCTAGGTCAACGGTTTTGATTTATTTGCGATTGTTAATATGCGTCATAAATGACCGTATTTATAAAGAGTTGATTTAAAAGTTTGATTTTTTTTATAGCTCTAACGGATCATAGACATAAGTATTAAATATCGATTTCTACTAGATATCTTAACGTGTTCTTGAAAAAAAGGGTCTTGACAGACTGAGAAGAGAGACAGTCCAACAGAGATGGTTCCGTTTTTCCTTTTGAGGTACGGAACCCTAATAAGCCGTTTAACACTAAATCATCGATCTCAACATTTTCTCAATTCGCAGTATGCAAAGGAACAGTATTAATTAAGGTAATCGAATCTATACGACATTGTATTATCTGCAAAGTTAATCGTGTCGTTCATTCACCTGTGTAGGGACTGAATAGGTAGCGTCGTCACCAAAAGACGTATTAAAATGTGGAAGAAGAATTCGGAGTAGTGCGCAGAGGTCGAGATGGCTTAGTAGTCAGAGCGTCTGAAGTATTTATCCGGGAGGCGCAGGTTCGAATCCTGCTCACCATATTTTTCTTCTTATAAAAATGTTTAGTTTAGTTTGAAGTCCTAAATTTGAATTTGTCTCCAAGCAATAATCTACCAGTTATTTCTTGTTCCTTTATTGATTGTTAATAAAAAATTAAAAAATAAACTACCTTTGCCAGATCAAAATTTTGTCACTCCCCAACCGAAATTAACACAGATTCATGAGGGTTCTACAGTAGAAATTGATACGTAGGTGATACCATGAACCCATGTCATTTCGTCATGTCAGTCTGCCCGTCCGGCTGTCACGAAAAATAATGTGTGGGGGCCTAGCACATGCATATTAAGCACTGGTGAGGCAGTATTGAGGGACAAATCTATGCATGAGTTGTGAATTCACGTACAACTGAGGAAACAGATTCATGATCCACATAAACAAAACTTTTGTATAAGTTATCAATGTAGTTACGAAATCCCATAGATTTTCATTTGGTTTTTTTTTAAATCATCGATAGGTCTACGTTTCGTACCAACTCGCCTAATGGTAAGCGACGGTGTAGCCGAGGATGGAGCACGTAGATCCAGAAGATATCTATTCACTCTAGTCCTGAATATGCCTAGATTTTCTTTATTTTGGCAGCACGGAAGATGTAAATCGCTGCGTAAAAATATTCGGAATTCACGCGAAGTATGGGTGCTGGAGTGCTACAAAAAAATGCTATCATAGACTTCAGAAGCTGCTATGCATTGGAATAAGTATTAACATTTCAATTTTAATGACTTTACGTACGTACAGGTTATGATATTAGTTTTCGCCGTCAACGCGGACGCAGTCGCTGGCATCACTTGTTTAAAATAATTAAAGAGAATTCCTATACATTAAGTACTAGCTTCTGCCCGTGACTTTATATCTGTGTGGACTTCAGAATTAGGGCCAGCCGGGATAAAAAGTACTCTGTATGTTAATCCAGGTTATAAACTATATGTGTGCCAAATTTCATCCAAATCCGTACAGTAGTTATTGCGTGAAAGAGTAACAAACATCCATACGTACAAACTTTCGCGTTTATAATATTAGTAGGAAGTAGGACAGTACCTCCACATTAAGATTAGTGTGTTAGGTAACGTTGGGGCTCTCATGTCCATGGAGACAAATGCCCCTAAATAAATAAAGACATTAAAAAGAATTAGGATGAGGGTGTGTCATAATTCCATTTTCACGATTGTACAATCATGTAAATACATACTTGATACTCAAACTTTCATTTTTGATCAGCAGATCACAAAAAAAAACTTACGCAAAAGACAAAGCAATAACGCTTGTAAGAAAAACACGTTGCTACAATATTTTTGTCAGGCGCCGGACATCTCGTTACAGAGATACAAGATACAAATAATAAGGAATATGACAGACTATTATTTTGCTGAATGTCAGTTGTCAACGTTTTTGATGTGGGTGAAGTTACTTGTTATAAGAAAAGTCCGCAACGAAGCTTTCTCTGTCTTGTTTTATGAATAGACAATGAATATTACGTTTTCAGGAGCGAATTTGTTAGGAGTCTCTCGGGAGACAGGACTAGTTGTAAGAATGATTCTTGTATCAACTTTATTTACTTTGTGGTTGTGAGTGAATTTCTTCTTAACTCCGAGACTCTTAGAGGACTGCTTAGTTTAGGTACTGCTATGATTTAACGAACTAACTCCTCTGGCTAAGCGACCCAAAATGAGTCTTGGCTTCCAAAACGAGAATTCTCCACTTGGCACGATTAAATTACATCGACTGCGCTGGTTCGGACATGTCGAACGTATGGGGGAGAAACGAGGAGTCAACAGAGCTATGATTTCATGTTACTTTAATTTTGAAAGGTTATCCCAAATTTTATTTTGGTTCATTGGTGAACGCGAAAGCAGCTGCTGAACTTGCGTTCCTGGGCAGAATTATTAAGGCACAAGAGATATTTCAAAAATTATTGAACTGAATGCAGTGATGATCTGCGGAATATAGCTGGTAAAAATGGATGAGAAGAGCCAAAGATCGAGCTCAGTGGCGTGTTAGGGCCGTTATACAATCAGTATAGTTTTTTAGGAGAAAAAGGCACCAGGTCTTTGGGATAAGACCGGAGAGAGTGGGAGTTTTACCTCACTAAAAGCACCATCAGCACATGGAACCGGCCACTGGGTCCTTATAAGAGACCAGCACCAGAACCCCCGATGTGCAGCGCCTATTAGGGCATATCCCTGGAGAAACTGTAAAGGGATCTCCCTTGAGCCTCGCTGTACACTGCAGCACGTGACCACAGTGCCACCGTGTTTTTTAGGGTCACTTGATGGGTGGGCAGAGTCTTGATTCTATGCAACCGTGACCCCAAGAGGCCTTCCTGCCTTGAGTGCTAATGAAATTACTACCTAAATTTTAGTTTATTAGCAGGGTAGTGTGGCAATGGGGCGCGTGGCTAAGTAACAGCCTCACAGATCGATCGATCGCAGTTATCGGTCTACGAACGGGTGACCATCGTTTCATACCGAGATGCCTCCGTGCCTCGGAGAGCACGTTAAACCGTCGGTCCCGGTTGTCAAATAAAGATCTGTGTTGCGGTTAGTCAGAGGCCTGAGTATGACAACCAGTCATACCACGTGATATCGCGTTACCCAGTTAGTGGGTTGTGGAGGTCAGATAGGCAGTGCCTCCATGTAAAATACTGGTATTAAGCTGCATCCGATTTGACTGGAAGCCGATCAATGTAATTGGGAAAAGGCTAGACTGAGAAAGCAGGGCGGTTTGGTTAAAAACCATATGAAAGTTGAGCAATACTGTGAGAATATTTTTTCACAATCTCCAGTACATCGGATGATTTTAAGAAAATTGATTCAGTTACCCAATTAGGACAGCAATAATTGATGTTCAAGGCACTAATTCGAAATTTTGACTCGTTTTAATTAGATATTGCGTCCTTACAACGTGAATTAACTTCGTTACCGTCAATTTGAATAACTCAATGGCTTTGTACGATATTAAAGAACAAAAAGGTAAAATTAAAGATTAATCTTTGAAATGCATTAACGCATGCTTAGCGAACTCTGAAGTTATTATATTAAATGGAAAAGAAAACGGTCGCGATCAGGATTCGAACCTGTGCTTCCCGGATAAATACTCCAGGCGCGAATTCTTCATCCACATCTTCTCTTTTGGCGACGTCATTCGAATTCGCGGTGGTGAGCTGAGTTCGAGATGGCTTAGTGGTCAGAGCGCCTGGAGTATTTATCCGGGAGGCGCAGATTCGAATCCTGTTCGCGACCGTATTCTTTTTCCATTTAATAATAAAAACGTAAAAGTTAAGTTTTGTTTTTTCTTTTGGAATTTACTCCGCTAGAATGTTTTTAAAGTTATTTATTTTCTTGTATTGGTTTTACTTTGGTTGATTAGTATGCGAGGGTTGTGCAGCAAAAGGGTTTAAACTGGACCTGACTATTAAGTCTACGTTCGCCTGATATGTCTATTTGTCACAGGGCTGTATCTTTTTAACCGTAACAGCTAGATAATTAAAATATAGATAAATATTTGAAAATCATTACCGCATGCTTAGCGAACTTTAAAGTTATAATTTTTTATGGAAAAGTATACTGCCTTGAGCAGGATTAACACGTCTTTTGGTGACGTCATTGCTATCAATTCAGTCCGTATACAAGTGACAGTACTGACACGACTAACTTTGCAGTTAATACAATAACAAAGTCGTGAGCAGGATTCTAATCTGCGCCTCCTGGAGTATTTATCAGAGTATTCTTTAACCAGAAAAAATTATAACTTGAGGTAATTAATATTTACGATTAAGCGTTATTATCAATAACACGTGCATATTTCGTTTACTGTTTATAGTCTATACTGTACTAAATAATGAATCAAATAAAGTCGCAAGGAGTTGGGAAGTTCTCAAAGAGGAAACCTAGAAAATAATGTATTCCCTCAAGACTTATGTTTCTGCTCTATCTTGAAAATGCTAACAGTCCTAGACAACTTTGGTCTGATTGTAGAAAATACTCTTTAAATCATCTTACTCCTGCCCTTATTCCAATTTATTTGGAGTCAGTCCTGCATGTCATTTTCTTCTATTTAGTAGTCACTTGGTTTCTGGTCATGTCATCTTTTATACAGCCTATCCTTCATGTGCTCGGTCTTTCCCTACTCAATACAATGCCTTTATTATTTTGGTGAGCCTAATGCTTTCAACCGGCCACACTTCCAAACTCGGGCTGCTAATAAAATTATTTTATTAGAGACTAGCTGATGCCCGCCTCTTCGCCCGCGTGGATGTCGGATATCGCGACCAAAAGTAATCATGAAATTTTGATCCCGGTCCCGCTTTCCAATTACCGCTTCAAAATTGCCAATTTTTTAAGTATTAAAATTATTGTAGTATGTTATCCTTAAGAGACAGACACATGCCATCGCAATTTTTTCTGTAGACCTATATAAGATACACAATTCCACCATACAACATTTTGTTATATCTCAAAGGGTTTAGGCAGCGCACGCCAGAATAGCTCGCAGATGGTAGATGTTTTCCTACTTACTTGACGCTTATCGTCATATTTTAGACAATTCACACAATATCTTTACAAATGGTAGCCTATGTGTTGTTCTAATGTATAAGCTATATTATTGTTAAGTTTCATTAAAATCCATTCAGTAGTTTTTACGTGACAGATTAACAAACATCCATCCATCCATCCATACTTACAAACTTTCGCGTTTATAATATTAGTAGGATAAATCCAACTACCCTTTCCCTGATTCGAATATCAAACCCAGGACCACACGCTCAGCAGTCGCGGCCAGTCCGCGACCACCACACCAATGAGACAACCCTTTTTTTATTAAAAATGTGTCTATGTTGGGCCTCCAACTCGCCTAATAGTAAATGACGATAACGCCGGGAATGAACCATGTAGATCCAGAAGTTCATTATATAGTAATATACAAAAAAAAAAAACACCTTCTAAGCACACAAGAGAAAGGGACAAAGATAATTTTTAACACCTAACGTCATCAACACTTTTGTACCATCCTATCACTTTAGTCTGTCCTAAAAAAGTGGCATAAATTTATTCACGAGTCACTGATCGCGTTTAAGATAGGTCCCTTGTGGTTTTATTATCGTGTTTACTGCGAAGTGCCGTGTTGCTACTAAAAATGGTTGCCCGGCGGTAAAAATGAAGGGTTTCTAAAATTCCTGTTATGTTTGCGGCTGATTTTAGTGTAGAAAATAAATGTTGTTGTGGATAATTTTGTGTACCTGATAAACTTCGATGGTTCTTGAATTCACGGACCGAGGAGCTGAAGAAGATTGACGACGGAAGACGTCGAGAATTTAAAAGGGTGTCTATGAAACTTGAGGGATGTGCAACGTGACATAAAGGTGATAAACATATAAACATAGCGTCACGCCTGTATTCCCCGAAGGGGAAGGCAGAGTTGTTGCCACATTTCAGCAATGCGATTATTAAGTCCCATGTAATGAGTGGTGGTGAGCCTATTGCCATCAACCGGGCACAGTTCCAAACCCCGGGTCGCTACTTAGAATTTCCTAACAGCCCGACCCGGGAATCGAATTCGAGACCTCCTTGCTCAGCAGTCGCACTTTCTAAATCTAACTGTAAAAATGTCCTAACTTTACGGCAAGTATTAAAAATAGCTGTTTTTTGAAGTGTAAGATATGTAAGATATGTATGTGATACTTAGAGAGGTTGAGCGCATTGAAACTAATAAATAATTGTTTTGGGATTATATTCTTATAATTATAAATATATAGCTAAGAAAATATTTTTGATAAAAGTTACTAGACCGATGATAAGAGCCTGTTAACTCGCCAATATCAGACATAATAGAAATATTATTGTTATACGTACAATTCTGTACTTACGCGAGTGTAACTATACTACCTATTTACTTGTAAATTACGAAATGTAGCTCTACTTAAGTGTGTACCGTCTCAAAACACATGTTCCTCGGTTAGCACATAAATACATATATGGAGCGACCATTGACTATTCGCCATGAATCCTCTGGGAAATCAAAGTGCGTTACTGCTCATATAATTGTAAACATGTTCCTCTTGACACCTATGCCAATATTTGGGTTAACGCTGGACTAGGAATAAGACAACACATCAATCGCTAGGAGCGTCTGATTTGAAGCCGTTTAGATCCGTGCTTCGGAGGGTACGTTAAATCGCGTCAGTTTTAGAGTTTAATAATTAGTAACACTCGCTAAACCTACATCAAAGCCCTACAGGGTAGCTTAAATAATTCTGACGCTGGTCCCATGCCAATATATCGAACATCTTACATGCGGATATTGTAAAAAAACCGGTATTGTATACTCATGTTTTACAAAATAAATGTCTTTGTCTTTGACTGGTTTGGCTTTTAATTCTAATCATTCTTAACAAGTAGAATTATTGCTTATTTAAATAAACTAGTCGTAGAGGTCGTGGTGGCCGAGTGGTTACGGGCCCGCCTCCTGAGCCACAGGTTGTGGGTTCAAACCTGGCATGTACCAATGTGACTTTTTCAATGTCATATGTACTTTCTTAAATCAATCACTTAATTAATGGCCCTGTTTTATAATCGTGGTTATTTTTTTGGGAACTCATATTAATAAACCAAATTACTACCGGTAGACGCCATTACGTCACTAGGTCGTCTCTGAAAATCAGCGCTGTTTGGTGTTCATCTGCAACAATAAACTAGCATTATGCTGAGCGACGCCCTTTCTTTTTTTTTCACACGGGGGCACACAACTCACCGAATCACAAAGAACACTATTTTTTATTTAACTTATCGTTTGAATATTGTAAAGTTTGTTTAGATATTTCATAATTTAGTGCAGTGCAGTTGTTACACAATATCAGTCAGTAGTCATAATATTTGTTTGTTGTTACCTCAGGTTGTTACGTAATACCTAAATTGATCATAGGTTAGGATTGTTAATGTCATGTTGGCTGCACTGTACTTCGAGGCAAGTCAATGCCAGCTGTTGCCAATAGTAAAAATTAACTATTTTGCAAGAATTTTTAATTTAGTTTTATATTATTATTATTATTTTTGTTGTGTACATGTGCAAGAAAAAAAAAAAAAATTTCTTTCTTTTCTTTCTTTTTCTTTTCTTTCTTAGTTCATCTTAGACATCACAGACATACGGTGAAGGAAAAACATCGTGAGGAAACCCGGACTTGGTAGTCTGAAATCGCCAACCCGCAGTGAGCTAGCGTGGTGATTAAGCTCGTGCCTTCTCTGTATGAGAAGAGGCCCTTGCCCTGCGGTGGGACAGTTATGGGCTGGTTATTTATTTTTAAATAAACTAGTTTTCGCTCATTCCCCTTGCCTTATTTAAGGAGGTGATTGTACCGCTGATAATGAACATGAATCAATAAAAAAATCAATACCAAAAACCTTTTTTTACTAATATTGTTTTGTGTTGTAAACAAAAATTGGCTCAGCGAGTTCCGCGTGAAAAAGAAATAACCTGTGCAAAGCCACCAAAAACACAGACATAGGAATATTTGTGCTTTGAAAACAACTTATTCTTGGAGCCGTTCGGGGTTTACTATGAAAAAACCGTTAATATTTCGTAGTGCAAATTTGGGTTTTTAATAACCGTAGAATTTTCAAAGTAATGGTGTATGATTATGCATATTTATACACGACTGCCCAAAAACGAGTGTTATGTTTTTAGTGTCATGTATGTACCTATGTATGTTTGTTTGATCATAATTTGTAAACGCCTGAACCGCTTTTGATGTTTGGGGTATCATTGGAATCCTTACATTGTTCCAAGTAACATAGGCTAGTAAGATTAACAAAAAGAGAAATATATCTCACACAAATCAAATTTAATTCTTTATCTTTAATCATTTACTTTATACATATTGCATGAGTACATATCAACAGTATTTTTACATTATTATAAACATAAAATAAATACCTATCCCTCCTAAAATTTTATTCTAACAATTCCAACATTATTTCTACCATTTCAAAAATATGTACGAAAATCACAACCCAGCGGCCTATTTAACCTCAGTATCACGATAATGTCGTACGGATTGTCACAAAAGCGTACCGCAAATAAATTGCATACTTTTTACGTTTTTCGTAGCAATAAAATCGATAAAAGGTTTGCCACCAATGTGTTTGGGAAAGTTATGACGTAAATGTCATTTGTATACGAATTGCCTTTTCGGGATTGGCGGAAAATAGCTGTATATTTGTAAATGTGTTTTTAATAATGTATTTAAGTTGCTTCGAAACGCGAAAGCGTGTATTGTTGAATGCGGAATGAAGTGAGAATCGTTTTTTTTTTTCTCTTTGCTAGTGTTGTGAAGCTATGTCCATAAATCACATAGTAGATACATTTGTATACGTACATATTAAGTTAATAAATGAAGTCAATTTATTATGATGTAGACTAATTAAACAATATTAAGATAAGGCGACGTCAAATTCATATAACGAAACGTCAAACCTAAATTAAAATTAAGAATACCTGTCTTTTACTTAGAGCCGGGACGTCATCAGTAGTCGGCAGGCTTGCCATATTGAAAAATTGAATTGAATTGACGTAGATATTAACAATCGTAAAATTTAATTGTTTGGTTTCAAACATATAAGAAGGTTTTTAGTCCTCACACTAAAATTATAGACGTCAAACTAAAATTGTATGATTCAAGATAAATCTTTGAAAAGCATTAACGCATGCTTAGCGAACTCTAAAGTTACAATATTAAATGGAAAAAGAGAGAAAAAGAGGTCGAGATGGCTTAGTGGTCAGAGCGCCTGAAGTATCTATACGGAAGGCGCAGGTTCGAATCCTGTTCGCGACCGTATTCTTTTTCCATTTAATATTGTAACTTTAAAATTGTATGGATTTTTAACCGACTTCAAAAACTATGTTTGTTAAGCAATTATTCGGCAAATTATGAATTGAACAAATTTTGAGAATTCTTGTTTAAGTTTTGGTAGTTCATACTTCAGAGATAGTCCCATATAAATTTTATCGAAATCGAGTAGGCGCATTTTGAAAAAAAATAAAAACACTAAACATAGAAAAATATAACACACAAAACAAAAACAAAATCAGAGTCCTAAATTTCAATTCAACTCAAATACGATTGATAAAACAGGTTACTCTCGAATTTAATACCAATTCCAATATTAAATAGATGTCGTAAAACATCGCGTAATATTAAAATAAATTTACCTAAATTACAGTTGCCTCAATTTTAAAACATGTTGTCTTCATAATATCCCAAATCTGTAATATTTTTTTAGACATTTTGGCATTTAAAAGTACGAACTGACATATTTCCAATGTCAATCGAACGGAATTATTTTCAAAAGTAAGCCCTCTGTTTTAATTGTAATTATTATCTGCCTTAATCGATTCTACTAAAAACAACACACTGCTAGTACAAAAAAAAAGAACATGCATCCAAGCATTTTGATTGAAAACTCGGCAAAGTTCCGAGTTCCGAATCAAATTGATTCCGAATAAAGACTCGTTGCTTTTGTTTAGAAATGCTACAAAGCTTTTGAAGCAGACGGATTGAAGGTGCCTACGCTATCATCGACATCAAAACGATATTGGAAATTGATAACGTTTTTCATGTGAAGTTATTATATTAAATGGAAAAAGAATACGGTCGCGAGCAGGATTCGAATCTGCGCCTCCCGGATAAATACTCTAGGCGCTCTGACCACTAAGCCATTTAAATCCTGCTCGCGACCGTATTCTTTTTTCCATTTAATATAATAACTTTAGAGTTCGCTAAGCATGCGTTAATGCTTTTCAAAGATTTATCTTTAGTTTTTCATATGTTAAAAAAGACATGCCAGTTGATAAGATTCCGAACAGATAGGACAGACCACCACAAAGATGCTAAGGCTCTTTCCTCAAAAGGCCATTCCAGATGTTCCTCCATGATTACAGTCACATAATTATGTACTATGATGGTCGTGGCTAAATAACAGCCGCACAGATCGATCGATTGAGGTTAAGCCGCGCTTGCTGCGGTCGTTCTGTGGATGGGTGACCATAATTTCATACCGAGACCCCTCCATGCCTCGGAGAGCACGTTAAGCCGTCGGTCCCGGTTGTTAAATTAAGATCTATGACAACCGTTACGGGTAGTCAGAAGCCTGAAAGACTGACAACCAGTCATACCACGAGATATCGTGTAACTGGGTTGTGGAGGTCAGATAGGCAGTCGCTCCATGTAAAACACTGGTATTAAGCTGCATCGGATTTGACCGGAAGCCGACCTCAACATAATTGGAACAAGTACAAATGGATCAAGTACAGGAACTTAAAACGAGTCCTTGACCTCTGAGTTTGTTTCGGTATTTTTTCTCAGAGATGTTAGATTGGAAATGCCTGCACTAACTAGTCGTATAAAAACGGACTTGTAAAATATTTACTAAACATCTATTTATATAGAAATAAAATCATTTATGAGATGTTAATACCACTAGTTACATACCGCAGGGCTCGTGGCTAAGTAACAGCCGCACAGATTGATTGCTCGAAGTTAAGCTGCGATTTTCGTGGTTGGTTTGTGGATGGGTGACTGCCATTTCATGTAGAAACCTCTAGGAGAATACGTTAAATTGACGGTCTTGGTTCTCAAAATAAGATCTCCGTTACGAGTATTGGAATGCCTGAAAGTTTCTCAGCCAGGCTTTTTACCAAGATATAATTGACGGCGCGGTTGGAAAATTGTTCGAGACACCGGCTGCTGCGTCGCGTGTCGCAGGGTCGATTCCTACACGGAACAAATATTTGTATGATCTACTGATAAATGTTCCGGGTCTGGGTGTGTGTTTGCATGTGAGATTATATGTCTGTAAACGCACCCACGATACAGCAAGAAATCCCTAGTGAGGGGCAAAGATAAAAATTAATAAAAAATTACCCAATATCTGGGGTGTGGAGATCAGATAGACCGTTACACAATGTACAATATTGGTATCATGCTGTAATCGTATGTAAGACCGGAAGAAGACCACAACATAGTCACCTACAAGGTACCTATAGCAAAACAGTAAAAAGTATTATAAACTAGAAAGGAAGATAAAGCCAGAAAAGGCTCCAGGCCCAGCTCTATATTACAGCATTTAGCTAGGCAGATAGATATAGTGTACATACACATGTGTGTGCGTGAGTGCGTGCATACGTGTGTGCGTGCGTGAACGTGTGTGAGTGTGTGTGTATGTGTTTGTGTTTGTGTGTGAGTGTGTGTGTGTGAGTGTGTGTGTGTGCGTGCGTGTGTGCGAGCGTGCGTGCACGTGCGTGTGTGTACCTATAATTTGTTCTTACTGACGTTTTATTTTAATACAGTTAAAAGTTGGAATTATCGCGAAAACAAGGTTATTTAAAAACTATAAAAAGCAGTCTAAATTACGGTTATTTTTCATTTTTTTAATCTGACGTTAATCCAACAACAACATTCCATAAATAAATCTGAAAGCTTACATGAAAAACAATATCGACACAATTTGCCCTTTTATAGGAACATCGTAAACAAATACTTAAAAAAAATATATAGGTTAATTGTTCCCTGCCTATTAGGAGCATCTCTTTGATCATTGAACAGCGAAGGATATTCGTCGCTAAATTTAGCTACCCTTTTGAACAGGGGATATTTAATTAATAACTTTTAATGTCACCTTTTAGTAAAATAAAAAAGGTTTGTATTAAATAATGATACCTTGTTTTATATACAATATAATAACTTTACTTAACATTTAAACTGCCTCGTTGGTCTAGTGTTTGCAAGCGCGGCTGCTG
This sequence comes from Xylocampa areola, assembly GCA_935421205.1. NCBI lineage: Eukaryota > Metazoa > Arthropoda > Insecta > Lepidoptera > Noctuidae > Xylocampa > Xylocampa areola. Next base: position 10,850,333 of record OW285223.1, read on the forward strand.
AGCTGGGGTTCGATTCCCAAGTCGGGCAAAGCGTTGTTGGGTTTTTCTGTTAGATAATTCTCAGTAGCTGCCCGCAGTTTAAAATTTTTCGGTTGATAGCAATAGGCTCATCACCTATTACGTCAGACATCGTAACTATTTCTGACGCTAACTTACCGTGGGAGAGCCATGCTTCGGCCACGAATGGACCGGCTCGAACAGAAAAGCGGCGTGAAACAACGCTTGCATTGTGTTTCGCCGTGTGAGTGAGGGTACCGGAGGCCCAAACCCTTTAAAAGGCCGGCAACACACTTGCGACTCCTTTGGGTTTTCGGGTATCCATGGGCGGCGGTAATCGCTTACCATTAGGCGAGCCTTCTGCTCAGTTGCCCCCTATCCCATAAAAAAAAAGGTGTTGGTGTAATTTTGGTGCATACAGCTCTGCCTACCCCGTCAGGACAAAGAGGTGCGTTGCTAAACACGATGCTATAAAATATGGCATGATTCTATAAAACTGTAGTAATTGTGCACGTACGTATAGTGAAAACGGCATCGAATTTAATTTGATTTTTTAAACCCTTAATCCTGAAAAAGCCACTTCGCAACTGTAGCGGATTGAACCAAATAAACTATGTTTTTCAGCCTGAAAACAGCGTAGGTTTTTTGGGATACCAGCTCACTGCAAGCTGCTCTTCCCAAAAGTTTAAGGTTTTAAATATTCATGAACAAAAAGACAGTTATGTGTTAATCCTGCTTATGTGACAGCGCGGTAGGCGCAGTGGTCGATAAACCGACTGCTGCACCGCGTGTCGCAAGTTCGATTCCTGCACGGAGCAAATATTTGCTCCGGGTCTAGGTGTTTGTGTGCTTGTGTGATTGTATGTCTGTAAACGTACCCACGATACAGGAAGAAAGTTCTAGTGTAAGACAACGTCTTAAAAAAAAAAACAATGTGTAAATCCTGAAAGTAAATAGACACATGCCATTAGGAATAGAACTGCGTCATTGGTCTTGCAGCCACAAGCGCGGCTGCTGCGCGTGAGGTCCTGGGTTCGATTACCGGGTCGGACAAAGTGTTATTGGGTTTTTCTGTCAACAAATTCTCAGTAGACGCACGGAGTTGGGAAGTTTGCGATGTTTGCACCCCCGTGCTTTGGAGATCTCATAAAGCTGTCGGTCCTGCAACTGATCTCTCTCCGATCGTGTCGGATTGCGGTGCCATCGGACTACGAGAGTTAAGGAAGATGGAGTGTACTTAAGTTTGCGCATACACTTGTGCACTATAATATCTCCTGCGTACTTGGCTAATCGCCGTGGAGATAGGCCGCCGTGAATACGGTCGGGAGAAGTATAATACACCATAACCAGCGCTTACACTAAGGGCCTCTTGTCATAAGATGAAGGCGAGCATTGATCATCACGCTAGTTCACAGCGATTTCAGGCCTGGACTCAAGGCTTCCTCACGATATTTTCCTTCACCATCTGTCTGTGATGTCTTAGAATAACCAAGTACATATGTTATTGAAAATGTCACATCAGTACATGCACAACTTTTGGCTCAAGAAGCGGACACGTAACCACTAGGCCACAATGACATAACTTAATTTTAATTAACGTAATAAATAAGGCCTTATACAGAACTTGTAAAAGCAGAAATTAAATCTGACGTAATATGACGGAGTTATTTGTTTTTTAATGCTCTAAACATTTAGAATAAATGTATATGCTCTGGCTGGAGGCATCAAATTGTCTCGCCATAGCTATTGTTCGGTTACGCAGATCAAACCCTTATTGGTTAAATGCAAGAGGCCACGACCAAAAAAAAAATGAATAAATTTAATACAACCCAAAATAACAGCTTTTTTACTAGATTGACATTGTAATAGAGTCAAAAATGCCTAGCCTTTTCCCAACTTCTTAGTAGTTTACATAGAGCGACTGCCTATCTGACCTCCACAACTCAGTTGCTGGGTAACACGATATCTCGTAGTAAGAATGGTTGTCAGATTTTTAGGCCAAGACTACCCGTAACGGCTGTCATAGATCTTTATTTGGCGATCGGGACCAACAGCTTAATGTTCTCTCCGAGGCAGGAGGGGTCTCAATATGAAATGATGGTCACCCATCCAAAGACCGACTGTGGCAAGTGCAGCTTAACGTCAATCGATCGGTATATGCGGCTGTTACTTAGTTACAAGCTCCTCTGATATTAAAAAATGACATTGTAATAATGTACTACAACAAAGTTTTATTGAGTTTTCTATTAGGAAATTCTCAGTAGCAGCCCGGAGTTTTGAATTATGCCCGGTTGATGGCAATAGACTCAACACCTATTACATGGGACTTAATAACATCATTGGTGAAATGTGGGTGTACAACTGTGTACACCGCTGCCTACCCCTTCGGGGAATACAGGCGTGATGCTGTATGTATTACAACAATTTCACGTGTTATCAATACTTTTTATGTGCTGCTTTTCGGTAGAAGGCATAATATATGCAATATAGTTCAATAAACTATAATTATTTTACTGTATAGGGACTGAAAAGATAATGATAACGTTGCCAAAAAGACGTTTTAAAATTTGAAAGAAGAATTCGAATTAGTGAGCAGAGGTCGAGATGGCTTGACTGTCGGAGTGCCTGGAGTATTTGTCCGGGAAAAATGCGGTCGCGAGCTGGATTCATGCCTGCGCCAGGTTTGAACCCTGATCAGAACCGTATTTCCTTTTCACAAAAATTCATAACTTTATTTTATTAAATTCTATTGACTTTGTTTAGAAAACGCTTTAACGGGTGAAATCTAAAGTTATCATTTTTTGTGGAGTTCCCAGTTGGTAGAACACTCTACCAGGTAAACTATCCCTTAAGTCTTCCCATTTTTTATATGTTTTCTCTATTTCAGGTACATTTTGAAGATGCCCCACTTATGGATTATCATTACTGCTGCAGCTCTCATCAATTCTTGTAAGTGACTTAGTTATTTTACTTCTTTTACCGTGTGTTTCATAAAACCAGAATTTCCGTTTATATCCAGTGCAGAAACAGTATTCAAAATACAATTGTTACTAGCTATGCTTTTGGGGTACACAAACTACAAACATTTGTCGATAAAAACAGTAACAGTAAACAGTTTTGTAACATTTGCTCATTTACCACCAACACTTTAAAACAATTGACGCTTCAACCCCAACATACGTCACCAAACGAACAGAATAACAAAACAAAACAGAGCTTGCAATTGTTTTATTTTTTCTACACACAACCCCGCGAAATAATCACAGACACGCTCAGTTACTCCATTCACTCGTTCTCTCATTCACTCGTCCATTCATTCACTCTTTGAATTCTGTTCGCATAAAAATGTTGTAATGAGAACGAATATTTTGTTACATAATACTGGGGTTAAGAATTTGTGCTATGTTAGGGATTTGGGTGACCCCAAAAGGGTAGGGTTGTTAGATAAATATTTTATGGACCCTTTAAGAATTTTGATGCACGTGTAACTGTCACTTATAAGTTAATAGCTATAGTAAAGACTGATGTAAAGATGTTAGGGTGAACTTGACTTTTGCTAAACGCAAATACTCAGGAAAACTAACGCAAATTTGCAGAAAGTACCTATGTGGAAAAATAAGATGGAGTTCTTTCCCTACTAAGGGATAATATTAATTAGAAATAAATTATGAATTCGCTTTTTTAATTATATTATTAGCTGCACCCCGCAAACGTTGTTCTGCCATATAAATTTTCTGGATAGGGCCACCCTTATAAAAAATAGCCTATGACCTATTCTCAGACCTACTGAATATGCATATAAAATTTGGTAAAAATCAGTAAAGCCGTTTCGGAGGAGTAGGGTAACTAAAATTGTGACACGAGAATTTTATATATAAGATAATCATTCATAATTATTTAATGCCAGAGAAAGGGATGACTACAGCCTTTAGAGTTTCTTTTTGTGTTTTTTTTTACAATGGATGTGTGATCTTGATTTGTTCGTAATACTGGATTTAGAACGATAATGTGTATTGTCATCAAAACTTAAGCTGTGTGTAGATTTTTATGACAATCGCAAATAGCGGCCTACGAGCTGCTTGGACAACTGATGCACGGCAAAACTCGAATGAGTTTATGTTTGCATCATTATAATGTATTATTTTTTGGTATATTATTAGTAAACAATTAAAAAATATAAAAAAAAAAACTGAGATTAGTTTGGCTCCTAATCACTTATGGAGAAGAAGAAGAAACGGGATTCATTTTTATTGTTCAAAGGAAAACTGAATTCTTTTGGCAAGATTGGAACTCGCAACCGAGACTTTTGTCATACCGTAACATTGCTCTCCCAACTGAGATACCGTGTCACTTGTTCGCATCTATTAAATATCAAGTTCCCTTCTTTCGTCTTAAGGAGAGGCTTGGTGAAATATATTAAAATTCATTTACAGATTACTAATTTATAAATGATAAATTATTTTATTTCTGTAAATAGATCTGTTGAAGACACTTTTTTAAGTCATTTTTATAAACTAGATGGCGCCGGCGTTTCCTATCTGACTGTCTCTGAGAAGAAACGCTGAAACAAACTCAGAGGTCAATGTCTCTTTTAAAGTCCAGACATGATAGTATGTACATATCTATGTGAGTGTAACGATGCAGGGATCTACTAACTCAGCGTTAAAACTTTGCAGTTGTAAAGTCTCTGAACGACATCCCAATTGTTTATATAATAATCATGTCATCATCCCCCTGCTCTTATCCCGATTTAATTGGGGTTGGCGCAGCATTCCTTTTTCTACCATACATCTTTGTCAGCCGTCATCTTGGTAGTCACTCCCTTTCTAACCATATATTTTTCTCACAATCCATCCATCGTTTCCTCGGTCTTCCTCTACTCGTGTAGCCATCCACATTCATACTTAAAACTGTCCTCGTTACATGATCCTCATTTCTCCGCATCACGTGTCCATACCATGATAAATGATTACCACACAGCTTTTTGGTCACCGGCGTAACTTTCAGAATTCCTCTTACATACTCATATATTTATAATGTATTTATCTATAGAGTTTCGGCTCTTCTCCATGAGATCAACGCTTTGGAATAGTGTACCTAGCTTTGACTTTACGTCAGTACATGTAATGTGGTCAATTTGAAACAAAAATGTTTGAATTTGAATTTAATTGTACGCATCCACGTCACACAACAATCTCTTTATATAATCATCCTTCCTAAATTTATAAAGTGGAAGAGTTTGTTTGTTTGTTTAAACGCGCTAATCTCTGGAACTGCCATTCGGATTTGAAAAAATCTAATAATCCTTTCGAACGCAAGTTATTTCATCATTGAGAGAATTTTATGAAGATAAACGTTGGCCTTTATAGCATATTATTTGATTGCATAGTTTAGGAGACAATGTAAAATGAAAATATTTCAATACTCGCGCGAAGGAATGAGAACTGAGCATTGGCGAGAAGAACTGTGAATTATTTTCTATTTGTTGTTTAGTACTAAGCAGGTAATTATAATATATACGCGGGTGAAACCGCGGGGCACAGCTAGTATACAATAATGATTATACAGGTCAAGGCCAAGCTTATAATAATTTCGGAAACGGGTTTTCTTGTATCAAATTGCCAACCCTATGTTCAAAAGAAAATTCAGAAAGAAATTGAAACTAAAGAAATTCCCGTCCTTATATAGATCGTCTGGAACGGACATACAATTAAGAGGAGATGCTTTTCTTTTCCCAAAATATAGGGGACAAATTTTTAACCATTGGCAACATTTTAACTTCGTAATCTACTTAAGATACTATATCAGTAAAGCCTATGATATCGTAATCATTGATCTCGTATGCCGGTTGTAGCTTAAGCAATAATACTGCGTCATTGGTCTTTTTTTTTTTGAGGATGTAAAATCCATCATGGACGCTGTGCCGGACTCCTACCGACTAAGAACCACACGGTCATGCTCCAACCTTTACCGAGTTCCCGGGTTTGTTGCAGCAATCACCGCAACCCCGGCAGGGCATCGTTGGTGAATTAGTCGCAAGCGCGGCTGCTGAGCGTGAGGTCCAGGTCGGGCAAAGCGTTATTGGGTTTTTTCATAGGAAACTCTTATAGCCCGGAGTCAGGGAGTTGTGTGACACCCCCAGAGAGCCTTCGGAGAGCACGTAAAGCCGTCGGTCCTGCGCCTGATCTCTCTTCGGTCGTGTCAGATTTCCGTCCCATCGGAATATGAGAGTAAAGAAAGAGAGAGTGCACCTGTGTGCAAAAGCATACACTTTCGTACTTGGCTAATCTCCGTGGAGATAGACCGCCGTGACCTAAATACGGTCGGGAAGAGTATTATTAATCCTATACTTATTTACCCTAACTAACTCAATGGTGTTGTGGCTGCAAGCGTGATTGATGAGATTTTTTGTAATAAAGTCTCAGTAGCAGCCCAACGTTAGGAACTTGGTGGTGTGACACCCCAGTGCTCCGGAGAGCACGTAAAGCCGTCGGTCCTGCGCCTAATCTATCTCCGGTCATGTTGGATTGCAGTCCCATCAGACTATATCTTCCTTTACTCTCAATTACTGAAGGAAGTGCGGCGGCTGAGTGTGAGGTTCTGAGTTCAGTTTCCGGGTCGGGCAAAGTGTTATTGAATTTATCTGTTAGGAAATTGTCAGTAGCAGTCCAAAGTTTGGGATTGTACCTGCTAGATGGTAGTAAACTTTATCACCCATTACTATAGGATTTAATAACAGTTCCAGTGGAATGTGTAAAACTATGGACGCCTTTGCCTAGCTCTTTGAAGAATATAGGCGTGATGCTATGCCATATTCTGTATACAAAGCTTAGACTAGATTTTGTTCTTTCTTCAGGCTATGTCGACTAAAATCAGTTACTCTAACGAATTAAATATCTGAGTAAAAAAAATTGCAAATTAATATTCCACAAATCTCCTGTAACTTACTCCGTATAGTCACGATCTAAAGGAATTGAAATGTCAATTCACGAACAAATTACTTTGAAAATTTAAAATAAGAATTGGAACTCTTACATTGATTGCAAGACTCATTAATTCCATTCGTTCTTCCCGTTCAGCCATTCGTTCTATCAAAGTTAATTTAGTTCAGCTAATATTGTCCGTGCAGTCGTTTTTAATTAATTCTGTATTTTGTTTTTTTTCTTTATAAAGTCTGTATTGGAGGAATTTTTCTTTCATTTTTGATTTCAATGCAAATGAGAAATTATTTTATTTTATTATGGAGACTAGCTCCTGCTCGCAACTTTGGCTGCATGGACTTCAGAATCGGGTCCAGATGGGATAAAACTATCGTATGAGTGAATCCAGGTTATAAACTAATTGTGTGCTCAATTTCATCGAAATTCGTTCATGAGTTTTTGTGTCAAAGCGTAACAAACATCCATCCACCACATCACAAACTTTCGCATTTTTAATACTATAGCTGGTGCCCACAATTTCGTCTGCGTGACAAAATGTAGCGTCATACGTCCTTCTCCAAAGTCAAATCTATCTCTTTACCAAAATTCATAAAAATTGCTTGATTAATTTAGACGTGAAAGCGTAACAGACAGACAGAGTTACTTTCTCATTTATAATATTAGTAGGAATTAGTAGGATTTAAGAAAATGAAGTTCTTTTTCATACTGGGATACTTTCAAGCTCCAAAGAGCACGTACACCGTCGACGGTTCTGGTTGGCAAATGAAAATATGACAGTTATGACGGGCATCCCACCACCTTCCCATGGCTCCGCCGACCGGCCGAACCGTGAGACGACTGCGGGCGTAGCACTGCACCATCTTTTTTTATTTTAGTCTTATCAGGTTTAAAGGTACCTGAAAGTCTGACAATTAGTCTCACTACGAGATATCGTGTTACCGACTCAGAAACAAGCCAGCCTGGTTTATATCCCAGTTACAGAATTAGCATTGATATGTAACGTGGCAATATTGCTAGTCTTGTGTGCATTTTACCTGATGACAGCGTGCGGAGGAATATGAAGTGATGTCGCATAGAATATATTTTGTTTCAAGGTGAATACGTCTTTTAATGGAGATAGTTCAGAACCCTGATGGCAACAAAATTGCGGGATACAGTTTGAACACTGTATCCCGCAAATTCCTTCCCAATCCCGAAGAATGCGCGTGAGTAATAACCGTTAAACTATAATTAAAGTGATAATTAGTTTCTAATACGTACATGACTTCGAAAAGTAAGTGATGCGTGCCTTGGATTGGAACTTGCGACCTTTGACTTGTCAGTCCAACGGTCATACCACTAGGATATCGCTGCTGCAAGACATATTTGTAAGGACAACATATTCATGTTGAGAATCGATACAGAATCCATTTAGCTTAGAAGTCGGTATAAATGTACGGTCACGTTCCTAATATTTATACTCTTGGCGAATTTCAAGGGACTGGCTCCTCAACTTTATATTTTTATGTAAACTAGAACTGGCTCTTCAATTTTATATTTTTATGTAAACTGGAATATAATGACGTTTTCGTACGTGGCGCTACAAAACCTATAGCTAGTTCTGCCTCGTTGGTCTGGTGGTCGCAATTGCGACTGTTGTCTTGCATGAGCATGAGGTCTTGGGTTCGATTCCCGGGTCGGGCAAAGTGTTACTGAGTTTTCTGTTAATAAAATGAAAATTCTCAGTGGCAGCCTGGAGTTTGGAATTGTGCCCGGTTGATGACAATTGGCTCACATGGGACTTAATAATAGCATTGGAGAAATGTGGGTGTACAACTGTGTACACCTCTGCATACCCCTTCGGGGAATACAAGCGTGATGCTATGTGTTAGTTCTGCCTACCATTTTCCAGCTGCGTTTGAGTCAGCTTCCAATCTAACCGTATGCAGCTTAATACCAGTATTTTCATGAAGCAACTGCCAATCTCACATCCTAGTTAGTAGTTAGTTGGGTAACACGATATCTCGTGGTAAGACTGGTTTTAAGACTTTCAGGGACGTGACTACCCGTAGCTGCTATGATCAATCCTCATTTGACAACCAGCATCGACTTAATGCATCGGTTTAACGTTCACTCCGAGGCATGGAAGGGTTTTGTTAACAAAAGATGGTTACCCATCTACAGAATAACCACTCTCTCTCATCATGTGGTTGATGAACAAGCTATTGTAAGAGTTTAAACCACCCGTTGGCCTCTGACATGGCTTTATACACCACCGAGAACAACTCGTAGCTGTGCTGGTTTCCTCACGATGTTTTCCTTCACCGCTTATAAGCAAATGTTTATTGATTTCTAATACACACACGACTCGAAAATTCTGTGATGCGTGCCTTGGATTCGAACTTGCAACCTTTGATTTGCTAGTCCAATTGTCATACCTCTAATCTATCACTCTAATCGATCGATCTGAGGGGCCTGAATCTGGTTGGCCAAGAATTACGTAATTTTTTAATTAAGCACGCTTAATCTTAAAATGGTCACCGACAGAAGTATAATCATTAAAGCTGTCTCACCACCTGTTAGTCTTCTTATCGTATGATTAATGAACAATTACTAGACTAACCAATAAGGACGTTAACAAAATGTAGATAGTTTCAGCCTGCGAATTTACCTGCGTGAACTTTAGAATTGGGCCCAGTCCAGATAAAAATTATATTATGTATTAATCCAGGCTATAAATGAGCTGTGTGCCAAATTTTATCCAAATCCATTCAGTAGTTACTGCGTGAAAGAGTAACAAACATCTATCTATCCGTCATTCCTCCCAAACTTTCACATTTATAATATTAGTAGGATAGGAAGTAGGATAACCAACATCTTCCCGTGACCTCATCTGCGTGAACTTCGAAATTGGGTCTAGCATGGATAAAAAATATCCTTTGTGTGGATCTAGGCTATAAACGAGCTGTGTGCTAAATTTCATACTGTAGTTATTGCGTGAAAAACCGACAAACATCCATCCATTTATCCATCCTCAAAAACATTGGCAATTATAATATTAGTAGGATTTCTTGGAATGTTTTTTTTAAGCAATATTTCCCTTTTTACTGTTCCTCAATACTTTACCCGAAACATGGATAACATACTCGTAAAATAAAATTCACTATACAACAACAAAACTACTATCATTAGGATTCCAAAATATATTTTGGTCGTGTATCGCCCGAAGCGAACGTCAATGTTCCCGAAATGAAACAAGATATCATATAACATTACAATATTATAGTAATGGCATGTTCTAATATTGTCTTTTCTTAGAATCGTAAGGGTTGATGTCATGAGATTCTAATTTAGCTAAGTTATTTGGATATTACAGTGGCTTTCCACATAACAGAGCTATATGAAGATGCGGGGCGGTGAGGTAGGAAAAAATCCACAAATAAGAATCGTTTTACTAGATTCGCACAGCGCTGCCTGATCTAGTGGTCGCAAGCGTGACTGCTGAGCATGAGGACTTCGATTCGATTTCCAGGTCGGCTAGTGTTATTGAGTTTTTCTGGTAGGATATTTTCAGTAGCAGCCTGAATCTTGTTATATTGTGAGCATCTTCAGGCTCACCACCTCTTACATGGGTCATAATAAGCATCGGTGAAATGGGGGTATACATATTAGCACATCTCTGCCTAATCATTCGGGGATTTCGACACGACAACATGTATATTGCAGCTCTAGAGCCAGGTCCTTGTACACACAATGTGTGTGTGAGATGAAATGTGCAAGAGATGTATGTAAGGGATGTTTGCAAGGAATACCAACATCCCTCACATACATCACATACAAGGGTGGTTACTGGATTTTTAGTACTGCTGCCTGGCACAGCGTAATTCTTTTCCTTCTTATCGTACGGTTGATGAACAACCTAGTGTCAGAGTTTAAACCACCCGTAAGCCTCTGATGTCGCTTTACACACCATCAAGAACGTTTCTCAGGTGTGCTGGTTTCGTCATGATGTTTTTTTCATTTGCACAGATATTTGAAAAGTTAGTGGAGCGCGGCTTGGGTCCAACCTTTGAGGTTCGACTTGTTAATCCAATGATCACGTATCACTATGTTTTCACTGCTTTAATAGCTTTAGTTTCATAGTTCCGGTAAACATCTTTGCACCGCTCAGTGTCGCACAGCTTTGTTGGGAAGCCACCCTAAATACTGTATATTTAATATGTCTGGGTTCGGGCCAGGCGGTAGATAAAATAAAGCTGTAATGACGTAATATTTACATTTTTCTGTAGCCAGGATTTTTGTTTTCGAATGTCGTTTTATTTTAGTATCTTCTAGCCTGATGTTATAAATGTTTGTTTAGCTGAAGTGGGAGTATAGGAAAAGGCAGTTCTCAGGGCTTATCTCAAGGGGATGGACACTGGAAAGTGGCGGCGTTCTATTTGTGCTGTAGTTAAGACAAAATTGACTTCTTTACCAATTAAACGGATTGTGGGTACTCTATAAGGAGCGTACACTTTGTCTGCGTGATAAAAGATAACTTATGTTATTTTTCGAAGTCTAATCTATATTTATACTATCATTCATTAACATTGGTACAGTGGTTTAGGCGTGAAAACGTAATGAACCAACACACCGAGTTACTTTCATTTATAATATTAGATTGGATAGTTGTGACAGCACAAAATTATGATTCAGATACGATGAGTCTGACATTTATAATAGAATTAACAAGTTTAATAAAAACAGAAAAAAAAAATATACACAAAAGGTTGTACCTTGGTACTTTTGTGTACCGCAGCTATGATGTAACTTCTTTTTTTTTCAGGAGAACACAAGAATTTTTATAATACCCCAAACATCTAAATCAATTCAGGCTTTTAGAAGTTACGGTGGAATAAAGAAATCCACCTAAATACATACATTATACATAAACCCTAAACACATAACCCTCCTTATTTGGGCAATCGCGTAAAAATACTGTATTTTATACATAAAAACCTTACTGCCTACCCCCAAATTTCGACCGACCCTTTCAAAATACACTCAAACTTTTCGCATCCTATCAAAGTTAAACGCAATCAATGCTCTCATCAAACTTGAATTTGACAAATTCAATATAAAACCGCGTCAACGAGAAACAAATTATAAACTAAGTTCGTACGACAAACGGCGCTGATATAATCTTTATTATATAAAGGCAAATATTTTAAGACTGGGCTCTGTGAATATATACATAGCATCAGGTCTGTATTCAACGAAGGGGTAGGCAGAGCTGCAGGTACACAGTTGTACACCCACATTTCAACAATGCTGTTATTAAGGCCCATCATAATAGGTGAGCCTATTGTCATCAACCGGGCATAATTCGAAATTCCGAGCGGGTGTTGAGAATTTACTAACAGAAAAACCCAATAACCCAGGACCTCAAGTTGAGCAGTCGCGCCTAGGACAACAACGAGGCAGTCATAGAGAAATAAAAGTTTTATATTTAAACAAAAAGAAGCATCAATTATGAAAAAGTTAGAAATAACTCCTTAAATATTTACTACTGCTGCTGCTACAGCTGTGCTCATCACCTAAGGGTCGTAGCGTGATGTTAAATAGCCTGTAACCTTCCTCAAGAATTGGGCTATAAAATACACACCGTTTTTTTTTCAAACTCGACTGGTTGTTTTAGAAATTAAGGCGTTCAAACAAAAAAAAACTTTATAGATTATTATACTACAAAGTACTAATTATTGTTCACCGGTTACTCACGTTAATTTTTTGGGATTGCCCAACTAGTTTCGAGCTCGAATGGAACCAGTCATGAGCTGAGTCCACGACAATGTCTGTGTATGTTCAATGTATGTTCTGATTTTCAATTTTCAGTAACAGTTCTTCTTCTTCCTATTGTGTGGTTTATGGAACACCTAGTGTCAGAGTTAAAACCACCCGAAGGCCTCTGAAATTGCTGGTTTCCTTACGATGTTTTCCATCACCATTTCAGTAGTAATGTTGAGATTAGAATGATGCCTGGGAAATCTTTGTATTAATTTTTGGTTGGTAACCATTTTGAGTCTGTAAGGTTTCCTTAAAAAGACTTCCCACCTAATTGGATTCTAGGAAAGAATCATGGTCTTTTGTATTGAGTTTCTTTCCTAGAATGGACTGGGGACATTTGTCCAACATACAGAAGCCTTATAGATAATGTTGATTTGAAATGGGATAGGATAACAATCTGAAGCTGTCCATGGCTTCAATAGACCACAAAATTTTACGAAAAACAGTCCAGAACCATTGTAAAATTTTCCAACCAATCTGCCATGCCTATTTCCAATTACATTGGGGTCGGCTTCCAGTCAATCCGGATGTAGCTTAATACCAGTATTTTACATGGAGCGATTGCCTATCTGGCCTCGACAACCCAGTTACTGGGTAACACGATATCTCGTGGTCTGACTGGTCGTCAGTCTTTCAAGCCTCTGACTACCTTAACGGCTGTCATAGGTCTTAATTTGCCAACCGGGACCGACGGCTTAACGTGCTCTCCGAGGCACGGAGGGGTCTCGGTATGAAGTGATGTTCATCCATCCACAGACCGACCGCGGCAAGCGTAGCTTAACCTAGATCGATCGATCTGTCTCCACTATTTGCTACATATATACAGGCGCTCAGTGATAATATTATTTTTATCTTCTTCAGAATATTATATATCCCTATCATCTTTCAAAACACAATAACCAAACTTGTTATTTGACAAATTCAATATAAAACCACGTCAAAGAGTAACAAGTTACCAAAGTTACCCGAACAAACGTCGGCTAATGAAGTGTTCTGGTAACTAGGTAATTACCGTGGCTCGGCAAGATGGCGTCGAATATGTTAGTACAGGATACGATTGAGTTGATACCGCATACGGTTTGTATTAGTTGATTGGTAAGGATTGGCTGTTGGCTTAACCAAGATTTTGAGGTTTTTGGATGTGAAACAAAAGATTTGTTGAAACTGGTCCTTTTATAAAGAAAATAGTAGGCTTACTCTTGAAAATAATTCCGCTCGATTGACATTGGAAATATGTCAGTTCGTACTTTTAAATACAAAAATGTCTAAAAGTATATTATAGAATCGGGATACTAATATGGCAATGTGCTTTAAAATCGAGTCAACTGCAATTTCGGTAAATTTATTTTAATAGTACGCATTGTTTTATGGCGTCTATTTAATATTGGAATTAGATTGGAATTGGTATCAATTTCAAGAGTACTGGTACAGATTTTACTTAATAATATATTTTTGTATTGCTTATGAATTTATATAACTACATGCTACTATACTAGCTTTGTGTGTGAATCATGAATTTCATCGCAGTCTTTCATATTTTATTGTTTGTCCGAAATCGTTCTCTACATATTACAATGAAACATAAATTGTATATAGTTCTATAGTGAAAATATTCAAATAATAAAAAAAAACATCTATGTCGAGATGGCTTAGTGGTCAGAGCGCCTGGAGTATTTATCCGGGGGGCGCAGGTTCAAATCCTGCTCACAACCGTATTATTTTTCCATTTAACATAATAACTTTAGAGTTCGCTAAGCATGCGGTAATGCTTATCAAAGATTTATCTTTACTCACATAATATTCTATACATATTTGAACGCATATAAAAAGTACCGAGAATATTTAATTTTGGGACATTTTCAACGTGATTAACCATCGTTAAGATTTAATGGAGTGACGTTCTCTCGTATTTAGAGGATAAAACTTATGTTGGATAATATTATTATTATTTTATAAATTAGTACTATTTGAACTCGAACTTAAATAGATCAAACTACAGATACTTCGAAGCATGGTTCCAGAAAGTTGGTGTCATGGAGGGGGATCAGCTAGAAGCTCTTTAGATATTCTTTTTAAAATAAAGTGTTATTATTAAGTTAGACAACGATAGCATTACGCCTGTATTCCCCGAGAGGGTACGCAGAAGTTTACATACACAGTTGTACATCCACATTTCACCAATCCTGTTATTTAGTCCCATGTAATACGTGGTAAGCCTATTGCCATCAACCGGGTACGATTCAGAACTCCGGGCTGCTACTGAGAATTTCCTTAAAGGAAAACTAAATAATACTTAGACCCCGGAATCGAACCCAAGACCTCATGCTCGACCACAATTCCAATGAGGCAGTTAGGATCAAGTAAGAATTCAATTACACAAAATAATTATTTAACTGAACAACCAATCACCATAATTGTCACACACAGAAACTCATGAAATTTATTCACACCGCACTAATACTGGTATCATGATGATAGCTTATCTCTGCGCATGCCAATGAAACATGCATAGAACAGCAATTTGTCGGAACCACGCGGCACTCGTCGGGTTGAGTAACAAAGGCACTAACGAAGCTAGCGCCATCTATGACGTGTGCCGCAATTGAAAATGGGTACAGATTTATCATTGAATGCGATATAGTAGGTTTTAGTTACTATAGTAAAATCTGTTGAGTCATCTAATGGCTTGTATGTGTCATTGGTGTCTTGCCCAACCAACGTTTTTAGAATTCCGTAGTCAATAAGGATCCTTCATAGTTTTCAGGTCCGTCCATCTATTTGTCTGTCTATCCACAGCTTGGCTCAGAGATACTTAGAACAAGATGTGTTATTTTGTAAGGTAATCCAAATTAATTACGTCGTAGTTTACAGACTTCCATTACAGAATCTTGTCGTATAGGATTAAGGTTTCGTATTATAGGACCAAACACAATCCCTTGAGGAAACCCTATTTTTTTCCGCAATTATTTGCATTAAGTGCGCAGTACTGTTAATATAATAAGATATTATTATATTTATTTGATATCCAAACTATAAAGTAAGTATAAACCCGAGTAGTTATGGGTTATATCAATGGACTTAGAAAAACTTATATACGGTTTTAGGCTGTAAAAGGCTGTTGATGGAATTATAATGTGGAAGAAGAATTCAGAATAGCGAGCAGAGGTCAAGATGGTTTAGTTGGTAGAGCGCCGGGAAGTCAAAAATCAAATCTTGCTCACGAATTATTGGTATTATTCTTTCCACAAAAATATATATTTAGAGTTCGCTACGCATACGTTAATGCGTTTGACACTGTGGCTATAGATATAAAGTGTGTCAAACAGATGGTGTTGTAATAGATAAGACCGTTACCCTAATTGAATAAAAAAATAAACTATATAATTTTTATGGGACGTGTCATAATGACATATTTAACGTTTAATTGAACGAAACACATCGAACTGCACCGAACTTTGGCATTACGTAATTGTCTTAACAGAAAACGGTTGTTAATAATGTAATCCGTAAAGTGAGGCTGAAACCTCAATCATGAATTGAGCGAATAGGTCGTTTATAGTATTTGATGGCATGTTAAAATGCTTCGCCAAAATGATGACATAAGAAAAACGTACTAAACGAATAAAAATCTCCATGAAAACAAAAGCGCAATCAACTTTCTCTTCATTATTGCCAACTGAACCATCTCAAATGAAAACCTGTGAAAGCAACATAAGAAAAATATATCCGCCATCGTGTTGAATTTCTCGTTGCTTCGGTAACTCGATATCGTCGTGCACAATATAGGTCTAATGAACACAGCGTAACTAGCCGTATTCAGACGTTCGCGACCAAGTTATGTGTGGAATATAGAACTGACGTCGAGATGTTTCAGACTAGGTAAGTCGGGTGTGAAAATATATATTTTATTAACTTATTCACATGTGTTTTTTGGTTCTTGTTGTAACAGTTCAGAGGTTTTATTTGATTTTCAATTCGTAGTACTTAAATGGAATTACATTAGTTTTTTTCCTGATATAGTTAACGATCTATACTGATATGTTAGACTTGTTGAGATAGCTTTATTTTTAACGCGCTCATCTCTACATCTACCTTATTTGAAAAAATATTTTTGCATTGGATAGGTCAATTCAATATTCAATGTATAGCGCATTTTAATGGCTGCTAACAAAAACTCAAGAATAAATTATGATTCACATCCCTCGTAGTTCTATTTATAGAAACTTGCCTACTACAAAAATAAAGCAATAAATGTAAGAAGAACCTAAAGAATTATTCCTTGCTACCAAAAGCGTCACTGCTCCAAATTTCAGTTAATAAGTAAAACAAGTTTTAAGTAACAAACCCTTTTAAATCCTCTTAGAATTCGAGCCCGTGAACAAAACAACTTAGTGGGCTGTACACCGTCTTCTTTTGTTTTATAAATAAAAACTTTTTTGGACGTAAACATCTGGAAGTTCGGGATGCGGGCCGCAGTTGCGTAAGATTATCATAACATGACAAGGTTGAATGAGATGTGGCCTTTGCATACTTTCCGTCTGCAAGGTTTAAGTTTTTGTTCTTTATTTAATTTGTGTTCTCAAATGTTTTATTATTGCGAAATTGTTTCAGTTTTTTTTTTCTTTCTTCAAGCGAGTTTTATGTTGCGTTTCTAGTGTTTATTTAGCTTCAACGCCTAGGTCGTATATTTTTTTACGACATATTATATTAAGGAGCTGATTTTCTTCATTTTTGTTATAGTGAGTTTATGATGTTTTGTCTGAATTTATTGGCACTGCTGGATTATGGGGATTCTTTTACACCTCTCTCTGTGTGGCAATAGCAGTCCAGATCTCAACAAATGCATCTAGGTCATCGCGCCAGCGTTTTCCAGGTCTACCTCGGCGACGCCGCCCCTCTTCAGGCACCCACTGTGTTACGGCTCTACCCCACCTATCCGGGTACATTCTGCTAATATACCACGCCCATCACATTTCAGTCTAGTAGACTCATGGCATATATCAGCGATACCCGTTTTTACATAACTGCCCAAAAAAGGTGTGTTATGTTTTTATGGTTTATTTATGTCTGTATGTATGTTTGTGAGGTTCTTTAATCCACCACAAATTCTTAACGCCTGTAGCGATTTAGATACATGAGGCATCGTTAGAATCCTTATATTGTAATCAGGTAACACAGGCTAGTAAAATTAAAAATAAATACTAATATAGTGGCTATAGAAAAAACTTTTTTTTTATCGATTGTTGCAGGCGTGCTTTTTAATCTTGCTTTTTTATCTTGTTTTATATTACTGTATTTATTTTTCATATATTGTAGCCACAAAAATATGTATTTTTCGTCCCCAAGGACCACACCACATTTTCACGAAGATACATAAACAATTCACATTATCGCATAAACTGAGTCATGTCTATACATTATATCGAAATTTCTGACACAATTTGTGTACACAGCTGCTCTTAATCATGTCCTATCACAATATATAGCCGTTCGGACAACAGTAATGGGGGGACGATGACACATATTCAATTATGGTGATCGTTACATCACTAGTTTACAAATGTCGATAATAGTTGTGTCATTGTCGATTTAGTTGTCCATGTACTATGATCGTTCAACGTAGATTTGCGTGAACCCAAATCCACGTTGAACGATGATTCGTTGATGATGATTATTGCCCTAATAGGTTTTTTTACTATTATTAAAGATATCAGCTCTAAATTTCGGCAAAGAAAGCTTTCATACCGGAAAATTAAAAACTTTTTATGCGGGCGCTGTTGAAGACTCAGTAGGTTTACCGAGATCTTCTTTTTTTCAGCTGATGAACGATGATGAACTTTGACCTCTTGAACGAAGGTATTTCTTTAACTATTTGAATGCCAAAAGAAACTCAATTGGTTATTTTTAACGGTTATTTTTAGTCTCCTGGAACGTCAGTCACATAGTACCCTAATCTAAAAAAAGTTACAACTCGCCATGCAGCTCCAGTTTGACTCGTGACATTGCCGGGGGTCAGGTCATAACTAAGGGCTCCGGTAGAGTTCGAAACTAGTCGGGAAATCTTGAAAAATGCACGTGAGTAGTAACCGGTGGACAATAAATAATAGGGAATATGCATTTAATTCAAATTTAGGTCCAATATTTTTATTCGTAATCTTTATTGCTGTAGAATGATACTTATTCAGTTACTTTTTTAATTAATCGCGTTTGAACCATTATTAAATAATAAAGTTGAAAAGTGAGAATCATGCGAGGGAAATTTAAAATTTCAAAATGATCGCTATTTGTTGGAGTGAAACGTGACGTCACTCTGCGCGACGACAATATCTCGATTAACATAATTGAGATATTGTCATTCATATTATGTTATTACTTGGTGTTTATCATGTTTTGTGGTTTTTTATGAGTTTTAACGTTATTCTTTAAAGAAAATCCCTTCAAATAAATTTATAATTCGTTAATTAAACACTCCATACTATACAAAATATCTTTTACGATGTGAACTCAGACGTCAGAGAAAGCGCGCCAAGATGGCGGCGTTTCAAACGCCCGACACTGATTGCAGGTTTGTTTGATAATTTTCATACTCAATAATCATATTTTTACAAGTGTTATATTTTTTCGCGGTAATGTACCAACGTATACAATCGAATAAAAAAAAAACATGCATATACGCTATTGATAAAAGTTACTATAATGTTAATTAATGTTGACAATAGTTGTTACCTGTCTTTTATAAACCTCATTAATTATAGTTTACGGTTATCACTCACGTGAATTTCACAGCATTTTAAGGCTAAATGAATCCCAATCACAAGTGGATCGCGCGAGAATTTAGCAAATCTAACCAATAAAAAAAACCTCACTTGCGTTTAATCATGTGTCATAATTATATTATTTATTGTATATAACATTTATATAACAAAAAATATATTTGTAACGTCATGTACAAAGGCGAGCGTAACTCTATATGAGTGTCTTTTAAAGTGTTAAAATTATAGTAATATAGTTTTCGCGGTCACTACACATGATATACACATTGTTATAATAAAACAACGCGGTGGTCGCAGGAGGAGGTGTCCTCTTGCGACCACGAATGCTAGAAAGTGCTCGGAATGTCAGGAAAAACAAAAACCAATAATACACGCGATTAATCCGGTTAAAAGTTGTTTTATTATAATGTTAAAATTATGTTTGTAAATAAGTATAATTGACTGATACCATAATGACTTATTCTATGAGCTCAGATTCTATATACCAAAGTCCCCTCACAACGACACAATAAAATCTATGTCTAACAACTTAAAAACTAAACAACTGCTTAAAGTATGATAATGAAAAGCAGTTTACAAAGTACTCGAGACGGGAACCGCGACGTCTGTGCTCGGTGTTGCCAAATCTCATAAATATTTATCAGACGACAACACTTGCATATCAAATTGCACGGAACAGCTTAGCAGTTTTGGGATATTTTTTGTCGCTTATATTTTTATTTTTAAGGAGATTTTAAAGGTTTATGTTTAAGTGGATATTTGTAGTTCAAAACAGAGTTTATGTTTGGATAAATAATCGCTGCCTTTAGGATGCCACTTCAAGATGAACCTAATGCAAAATATTTTTGTGACCAGATTCAAGAACTTGAAAATTTGCTTGTGTCTCTTTTTAATATTACTGCCCCAAAATCTAATCTAATGCGGCAGGTAAATCCCCATCTGCTAAATGGCAATATCAAACCAAGCAAATGCATTGCAATCAATTCTATGTATTCTATTTTTGCATCTAATCTAGAATGAGGAACTATTTAGCTACTTAATGTCATCCTTATGACTTTGTAGATGCAGGGTTTGTTTAGTTTGGTCTTGTCTGTCGCATAAACATATATACTTATCAAATAATGCATATATGCCAAGACGAAATCGGAATGTTTGCGAATATAGCACCATCGATGCTTCGAAAATATTGACTTATAACTCAATAACAAATGTGGGAGTAAAAAGAGTGAGAGTGAAATAGACTCTAAAATAATTGTTAAAGGTAATCTTAGAATTCTAGTGCTTGTAAGATCTAGAGGAATTGTGAAATTGAGCATAAAGAAAGTCTCGTCCAATAGTTAAACAGTGGACTATAATTTGAAGAAAGGATACATAATGTATTATAGGTTACTTAAATTTCTTATACCGACGTCAGAGATTTCCCCAAAATTGTTGTGGGAAACCAACCTTTTCTAATTCCAACCCTGTTTTCCTGGTACACAATCATTCATTCTTATCTACCGAACCGTTTCTTCTATACAATAGTCGATAACGATTTCGATTCAACGCAAAACTTAATACTTACCTTACTTTTCTAACGTGGCGTCATGGTGTTAGAGAGAGTTTAAGCTACCCGGAAGCCTCCGCCTTGGCTTATTGACTGCTGTCTTCTTACATTTTTTGACACGACTTCTCAAAAAAGGAATATAAGTATGTTTGTGGTGCGTCCGTAATGAACCTGAGAGGATAAGTTATTTAATTGAAAATAATTTAAATACTTGGGCCATAGGGTTATTTAATAGTATTCTCGCTTCTCCTTTGACTGATAAGGCAAAAAAATTATATAAAATTGTTAATTTAGGTTTAAAACGTAGAATATAAGTACATTTTGTCAATATTGGGGGTGGCATGATCATATGTGATCAAACCCTCAAGAAACAAATTCAATAAAGATTTAAAAAAAAAAATGTTTGTGAGTTTCTTTATTCCATTAGAACTTCTAAATGTCTTAACCGATTTAGATGTATGGGGTATCATTAGAATCTATAGAGGAACGAGGTGTGATGGTTCCTCCATTGAAAAGGGAGAATCCTCCGACCAGGTGAGTGATACTGTCTGGCGGGCCACGGACCGGCGTTTAGAGACGGGCATTCGTATATAATTTAAGTTAGTCGCCAAACTCTGCTTGCGCTTGACGTCATTTGTTATGCGCGTAGTATGTAGCATGGTATATGTCGCTATAAATCCTTGCATTTTTCCAAGTAACAAACTGTAGCTATGGTAGACAAAAAAGTATGAAATAAAGAAATAAAAACACACTTGTACTATAAAGTGAAAAACAAGGTACTTACGTCGTGGGACAGTACTGTGGATATTTAAAAAAAAAAAACAGAAAGTTAATTTAATTAATCAAAATTAATTAAATTAACTTACTGTTTTTTTTTTTTTTTTTGTTGAACCACCCCGATATTTCCACGCATACATAGGTCGGCGGCCCCGAGATCACTTCTTCTTTGCGAAGCCTTTTGATTCGCATTAATTATTGCTGAATTTATAGACAAAAATCCTGCCACTCCCCTCCCCCCAAGCAAGCGCTCGTATCAAAATGCTCAAGCAGTCACCCATCCACAGATTTCCTGCGGAATGCATTTCTAAGCCTCAGCAATTGTTTACCGGCAAGAGATTACGAGCTCTTAAAATAAAAACTTCACACTTCCACAAACATTGTTGTGGTGGTATAAAAAAAAAAAACAAAACAAAAGTGATACATGCTATAGTGACCATGAATTGCGGGCCACAAAGCGATTCGCCGGGAGCTATTTACCCCATTACCCGATAGGGGAACACCCTCATACATTTTGCAATGCCTACAAGATGGGTGGCCAGTTCTGGTATAGTTTGTAGGACATTCCCGGAACTATGTTCTGTTCGATGTAGCGTAAATTTTACTATCTAATGGTTATAGCTTTATAATGATTTCAATGGATTTTATGCTTGTATTTCTAAATTTTCTTGTAAACTATGTATGCTATATACCATTTCCATCAACCTACCCACATAGCAGGCGTGCATTTTTAACCGAATGGTTACGGGCCCGCCTTTTGAGCCGCAGGTTGTGGGTTCAAACCTGGCATGTACCAATGTGATTTTTTTAATATCATTATGTACTCTCTTAGTAAATCTAAGACATCACAGACATACGGTGAAGAAAAACAACGTGAGGAAACCTGGCCTTAATGGTCTGAAATCGTCAACCCGCAGTGAGCTAGCGTAATGATCCTTCTCTGTATGAGAAGAGGTCCTTGCCCTGCAGTGGGACAGTTATGGCTTAGTTATGTATATTTTGTGTACCATAGCTCTAACATTTTCCTAAATCTTAATAGCCTTTATTATCCGGGAAAGTGTAGGGTTTCTTCCGATATCGCAAAATCTAAATCTGTTCAGGCATTTAGAAGTTATGGTGGAATAAACTCACATATACATGAACCCTAAAACACATAAAACTTCTTTTTTTGGGCAGTCGTGTAAACAGGCATCCCGCCTGTTTCATTATTTTTTGGGGAGTCGTGTAAACAGGCATCCCGCCTGTTTCATAATTTTTAGGGCATAATTCCAAACTCCAAGTAGCTAGAAAAAATCAATAACACTTTCTTCGACCCAAGAATCACACTAAGGACCACTCGCTTGCGTATTATGTCCAGGAAATGTATTTCTATGTACCTATGTAAGCCAAAAGTTCAAAAGCCACTAAAGGGAAACGTCGGACGATTTTAATATTTAAAATACTTTGAATCGATTCTTCTGGTCGTCGGTACCGATGCTGAATGCAGTGATATATTATGTAATATATCGACATCGTATGTAGTTAGTTATATACTACGAATTTGGGGAAATGTTTACTGTCAATACTATTAGGTTAACATAACAAAATTCGCCTTAAGTTTTTTTTTTTAAATAAAACCTCCTTGTTGATCAGAATGCCTTGTTGGTCTAGTAAGCGTGAGTTTTAGTTTCATTACCCGGGTCAGTGGCATCCCGGAGTTAGGATTTGTGCCAATTAATGTTAATAGGTTCAACACCTGGGACCTAATAACGGCATTGGTAAAATGTGGGTATTACTAATTCACTATGCATATTATACTTCTATGCTTACCCATAAGAATACAGACATAACTTTCATTTTTAACCGACTTCCAAAAAAGGAGGAGGTTTCTTAATTCGACCGTATATTTTTTTTATTTTTTTTTTATTGTTTCGTATTAGCGGGGATGGGGATAGTTACATATTTTGTTAACCTTTACTTTTTTAACATATTCGGAGAGGTGATCGATATTTAAGTAATAATATTTTGATTTTAGTGTACTTACTTTTGAAAAAAAAAAAAACACTTAATGTTAGAAATATTTGTAGAAAGAGAAATACGGTCGCGAGCATGATTCTTACATATCCAAAATACAGGGATAAAAAATAAATAACACAATTTTTTTTTACTTTAGTATTCGCTACGCTTGCGTTAATGAGCTTGAATGATTTATCTGACCAAAAAATAGGACAACAAAGTTTTTTGTTCAAGATATTAAAGTAACCCATTATTAAATTGCTTCTATTAATTTATTCCAGAACAGTCCGGCCATAAATTGTGGTGACTACACGGTAGCCATCGCACGTCACTCACCCTTTATCAGACGAAGCTCACAGACCCGAACATTCGTTCCTTTTGTTCCAAGACTTAGGGAATCCTACGGAACTCACAAATCGACGGGCAAGATAAAAAAGTTTGCGGTTGCAAATCCCTTTTATCGAAGTTAAGGAGGATTCGATGTATAAAAATATATTTTAGTAAATAATTATTTTTTATTTATGGTCAGTTGTATGAACGTGGACGGGAACAAGAAGTGTGTAACCGACTGTGTACAGCTCTGCCTACCCCTTCGGGGTATAAAGGCGTGATGCTATGTCAATAATAAATTTAGATTCTTCATTGCTTAGATAATTCGGAGTTATGTAGTCTATAATAATGAGTTCAACCTGTATTAACCCAACACAAAGACGAGAGCCTTTTTACATACAGGGGAGAACATTTCGTCGACAGGAAATGAAAATTAATCACCACATGGCTCACTGCGAGTTGGTGATTACACTGTTACTCTAGATTACCTCACAATGTTTGCATTCACCATAAATCAGTTGTGTCTTATATTAACTAAGAAATTACTTATAATTACGCACATATATCATACTCTTACATACATCCATATACATACATACACACTGTATTTTGTTATTATATTACTAGCTGTACCCGCGACTCCGTCCGCGTGGATGTCGTAAATAAACAAATGTTCGACGTGATTCTTTAAATTGTCATAACTTTTTAATTTATGAACCGATTGACATGAAACAAGCATTAAATGTTAAGTGAAGCTTATCACAATATACACACATCAACACGGTCTAGGGATATTTCATACTCAATTAAATAACTCGAAAAGTACTGGCCGCATTGGAATCTTTTATACACCGATTTGTTTGTAATTTATCTCAGACTAATTCCAAATTCAAATTTTTGAAAATTCTTTTGTTTCGGTGGCATAAAAATGTCTTGATGTGTAGGAGAGTGAATTTTCATTTGTGCGAAATTTAGAAAACAATACGAATTACATTTAGTTAAAGTTTTTTTTCATTTTTAAACGAAAGATAAAGTTAAAATTGAGGTATTGTAGCCATGTAAAGCCAACATTTGACGAGGGCGGAGATGTTACGAGCTGTGGGAATGCTGGAAGCTGGGTCTGTTCAGCGTAATGTTGCTGAGGCCATAGGGACCCACCAAAATGTAATTTCAAGATTGTGGACACGCTATCGTGCCACAGGTGAAGTAGCGGAGAGGCACCGGGGCCAAGTCGCATCACTACCCCCAGACAAGACCGATTTTTGCAAATTACTGCGCGAGCTCAACCAAATGCAACGGCGACTCAGTTGGTCCAAAGGCTGCGAGTGGAACACCAAGTGCTTGTGAGTGACCAAACTATAAGAAGGCGACTGTATGAAAGCAATCTACGCTCTCGTAGACCACTCCGGGTCCCACCTTTACGGAGAGGCAATCGTGGACGACGATTAGAATGGGTTCGGAACCACGTGGACTGGGGCCGTGAACAATGGTCCAATGTGCTGTTCACGGATGAATCCAGGTTCGGCTTCCATCCAGATTCACGAAAGACGCGTGTTTGGCGAGTTCCTGGACGATGGAGCCGTCTTCAGAACCCTCAGGAAGTTCACCCATACCAAGGAGGAACAATTATGGTTTGGGCAGGAATTCGTCTTGGAGGACGGACGGATCTCGTTTGGGTGCGGGGCAATATGACGGCAGAACGATACGTCCAACAGGTGCTGGGGCCCGTAATCTTGCCCCACAGAACACAAATGGGGCAAGATTTCCTGCTCATGCACGACAATGCCCGGGCACACACGGCGAGAACGGTAGCAGCTTGGTTACATACACACAATGTTAGGGCCTTAGACTGGCCTGCTCAATCGCCAGATCTAAATCCCATTGAGCATGCGTGGGATATGCTGCAAAGAAGAGCTCTGAAGGAAGTTCCTGAAAATCTGGGTACAGAAGATCAACTTTTTGCGCACCTCAGAAGGACATGGGACAATATTCCGCAGCAAGACATTGACAACCTTGTTCTGAGCATGCCGAATCGTTGCCGATGTATTATGAACATCATGGGCGCTTTCTCAGACTACTAACTTCAAGTTTATAAACACAAATTAAATGATTTTTCTATTTTTTTCAGTTTTTACTCATAAATTTAAAGTTAATTCATATACGGTTTCCGTCTATGTTTCATTTTTTTTCCATAAAATCCTGAAACTTTAATCGCAGT
The DNA here is from genome assembly GCA_935421205.1 of Xylocampa areola. Taxonomy (NCBI): domain Eukaryota; kingdom Metazoa; phylum Arthropoda; class Insecta; order Lepidoptera; family Noctuidae; genus Xylocampa; species Xylocampa areola. The sequence goes on from OW285223.1 coordinate 10,876,712, forward strand.
ACCTTAACCATTACTAGAAAATGGTAGAATATTAAATAACGTATCATTTAAATATATACATGTCATATAAATAATTAACATATTGATAGTAATTCGCTTTTTTTAAAATATCCCTAGACCGTGTTGATGTGTTTATTAGTGAAAACTACATCTCAGTCAGATAAGCCGTTTCTGAGATAAGTGTGCACAAACGCACAGACAAACAGACACAAATTTTAGCAATCATTATTTTGGGTGCTATTCGGTGCATTGGGTGTATTGGGTGCGTTGATAAAGGTCCCAATAATATTTTTTATCATATATCTTCCATGTACAGACAGCGATCTGTAACATTTTTATTATATGTATTGATGACGATGATGATGATGATTGATTATGTGTTACTTGTTCTTTTTTTTATGGTATAGGGGGCAACCGAGCAGACGGCTCACCTGATGGTAAGCGATTACCGCCACCCATGGACACCCGCAACCCCAGAGGAGTCGCAAGTGCGTTGCCGGCCTTTTAAAGGTTTTGGGCCTCCGGTACCCTCACTCACTCGGCGAAACACAACGCAAGCGTTGTTTCACGCCGGTTTTCTGTGAGGCCGTGGTATCAATCCGGTCGAGCCGGCCCATTCGTGCCGAAGCATGGCTCTCCCACGGTAAAACGGTTCTTTTGGAACCTCAGCCTTATACTGGAAGGTTGTCGAACCAATCACGAGTTTGTGTGAACTAAGTGTGATGGTTCATGACTTATTGATGTAGGTGTTTGTGTAGTCATAACAACATAAACATAGCATCACGCCTGTATTCCCCGAAGGGGTAGGCAGAGAAGTAAACATTCGTACATCTACATTTCACATGCTGTTATTAAGTCCCATGTAATAGGTGGTGAGCCTATTGCCATCTACCGGGCACAATTCCAAACTCCGGGCTAATACCGAGAATTTTCTAACAGAAAAACTCAATAACACTTTGCCCGACCCGGGAATCGAACCCGAGACCTCATGCTCAGCAGTCGCGCTTGGGACCACTAGACCAACGAGGCAGTATTATATACTTTATGTAGTCAATGTTAGGAATCGCCGAACTATGGAACATGTGTCAATTATAACTGATTTCTGTTGTGGTATGTATGTAGTTTTGTGTAACTCTAGCTCTTTTAATCATGTGTGTAGTGATTTCTGTTGTGGTATGTATGTAGTTTTGTGTAACTCTAGCTCTTTTAATCATGTGTGTAGTGATTTAGGGATGAATCCTGTAGATGAAATTACTATAGGTATTATTTCGTCTGTGTTTAGTTGCCACATTTGGCGTATTTTGTCAGCTAATGGAATGTATTTCTGTATCTTTTCTGTATATTTTTTCCTTAGATTTTCTGAATTAGGTATTGATATGTCTATTAGTTAAGTAATTTTATGTTCTTTTAAAGTAAGTGTTCATTGTCATCCGGTCTATTGTTTAGCGTAGTTTTATCTGTAATTTGTTTTTTTATTACATATAAATCTTTCATACGCATTAACGCATGCGTAGCGAACTCTAAAGTTATTGATTTTAGTGAAAAGAAAAACACGGTCGGGAGCAGGTTTCGAACCTGCGCCTCTTGGATAAATACTCCAGGTGCTCTAACCACGAAGCGTCAATCTTGCTTACTACTCCGCATTCTTCTTCCAAATTCTCATATGTATTTTAATTAGAGGGCGACTCTGAGTATCTCCTAACAGGGAACCCAATAACACTTTGCCTGACCCGGTAATCGAATTCAAGACCCCCACGCTCAGCAGCCGCGTCTCGAAGACTAGACCAACGAAGCAGTTTTACAAGACAATAATAAAGCAAGCTCAAGCAAATGGCAAGCCTGATACTGAGCGTTAGGTCTTGGGTTTGATGTCTGAAGTACCATAATTTTTCTTACCGTGTCAATAAGTAGTTCAACAATTAAATTATAAGCATATTTCTTTCGTCTGACGTAATTCTTGATCATAATTTAATCATATCACACTTTATCGATCGATCTAGAGTCACTGACATGACTATTATCCTACTAATATTATAAAAGCGAAAGTTTGTAAGTATGGATGGATGGATTAATGTTTGTTACTCTTTCACGTAAAAACTAATGAATGAATTTTAATGAATCTTTACAATAATATAGCTTATACATCAGAATAACACATAGGCTACAAAAATGACGATAAGTGCCAAGTAAGTACGAAAAAATCTACCATCTGCGAGCTATTCTGGCGTGCGCTGCCAAAACCTTTGAGATATAACAAAATGTTGTATGGTGGAATTTTGTATTTTATATAGGTCTACAGAAAAATCGCAATGGCATATGTCTATCTCTTAAGGATAACATACTACATCCATTTTAATACTTAAAAAATGAGCAATTATGAAGCGGTAATTGGAAAGCGGGACCGGGATCAAAATTTCATGATTACATTTGGTCGCGGTATCCGACATCCACGCGGGTAAAGACGCGGGCATCAGCTAGTTACCCATAAAGGTGATATAGTAGGGAATGGTTGATTGGAGCGCCGCACAATAATTGTCGATATCACTATCTCTCATGATGAGAACCGTATTGTCTTTCACTCCTTTCATGAAAAATATCTTGATCTAGCATACGATGTTGTCGAAATGTGAGACGTGTACTCTGCACTAATTGTACCTATAGTCGTTTTAGCTAATGGACTAGCTAAGAGCCTTGATCAACACCTCTCGCTAGGCCTGTATCAGGCCCTTCATTTAGACGCCTAAAGGCTTCCTTTTTTTAAATCTATTTTTATACATCTATTCAAAATGTAAAATAAACTGTTATTAAATGTTAAATACACCTACCATACTCAAAAGGTAGAAATTATTATTACCCATTACCAGGTAAATAATTCATTTTGATTTTGATTCAGAATGATACAGATATTGTGTCCAAAAAAGCGGTAGGTATTTCAAATTTTCAATTATTCGAAACTAGTCGGGCTAAATTTGACTCGTGCCATCGTCGCGGGCTCAGCTCATGAATAACGGCTCCGTTCGAGTTCGAAACTAGTCAGGCAATCCCGAAGAATGCGCATGAGTAATTACCGTTAAATTATAATAAATATGAATGTGTCTCACGAAAGTTATTATAGAATAAATTAAATTTTAACAAAAAATAAAAACCGCCTTCAAAAATCTACTACACTGTCTACGACACATTCGCTGCATCACTTTCATTCCATTATCATTCATTCTAAAGATTCATTCATACATTCATTCTAAAATCTTCATATAAAAATCACCGTTCGTTACATGTTTAAATTAATATAGAAAATTGTAAAAGCCGCAGTAAACGTACTTACCACTTCAAGATATCTTTGTTTAATTTATCATAAACAAAATTGGCGACCGTGACAGGACCTGCAATCGTTGGATCGAAACTAGACCACTCGGATTATTCCCGCGTCAAGGGCACATGAAGGACATCAACGAGACCGGACGAAAGCCACCAGTACCTACGGAAGGACGTGCTGAGTATTAAGATCGCCGTGCCTGTGTACTGGCAGCCTACTACCACCTGGATCGAGCAACCTTGCCTTCATCAAGCCATTCTGGGAACTGCCGGGACAACGATACTCCAATTGAGCAAGTCCACTGATAAAACGAGTCAGAAGAATCACTGAACCACGTGCTCCTGCCTGCATAAGGACTACTTGGACTACGCTATCTATCCTAAAAGTGAGCTCGTTCCATCTTACTAACTTTCTTTATCCTTTAATCTGTGCATTTAGCGGATTTAGTTTCTTGGAATCAAGTGAAATTTCTACTGTTCTCTATTTGTGTCTAGTGTACTTACCTAACCACAATTATCCTCGAAAGAGGCCTAAATAGGATTGGCAAGGCACAAATTATCTCAACTAATTTCACAGAACGGCCAATTTAATTGCCGTCGACTTACCGCCATCTTAATTAATGCACTTTTAACTTATATTTAATTTTCTTAACCGTTAATAACTCCAAACAACATTTCTTAAACTGTACCCCTTTTTTAATTCTAATATCACCAATTATAATTATATATCACATAACTTCGTCCCGAGTGAATAAGTTACAAACCGTCGTTTCGTCATACAACTTGTTGTTATCAGTTTACTGAGGCGTTCGGAATTAATCTATTCCAGTGATTATTGTGACACGAGCCACGGCATCGCTTGCGCATCGCCGTTACCTGACTGCCGGCAGGCCGGCCCCCACCTGCATTGCTCACCATTGTATGCAGTCTACGTGTGCCGGCCGCATCAGCTGATCAACAAAGCGAGGAGCGTATCGTATGCAATACCTATTTTGTTATCTATTTACGTCATCATTCAAATCTGTTTACGGTAGTTTATTGCGAGTTAACTATTATAATGTCTGAATCATTAAAGTTAAAGGAGCTAATACTCAAACGCGGTTCTATTAAAGGACGCGTAACAAAATTTAAATTAAGTCTCGATGTCTTAGCTTCTGTAGAACATTTTTCCGATTTAGAATTAAGTAAACTGGCGATGAAACTATCAAAAGTTGAGATGCTATTCGTTGAATTCGATGAGGTGCAGAGTCTGATAGAAATTCAAAGCTCAGATAGTCAAAGTAGTGAGTTGGATTATAGGGATTCTATAGAACAGGATTTCTACCATTGTATCGCATTAGCCCAAGAGTTAATTAAGAAAAACTCCAAAATTCAGAATGACGACGATAATTCTCAACATAAATCGTCTGTGGCTACGTGTCATCATAACGTCCATAGTTGTAATGCATTAGGATTTAAATTACCGGTGATTAAAATTCCAAACTTTGACGGTACGTATTTTAAGTGGTTAGAATTTAAGGAAACATTTGTTTCGCTAGTTCACAATAATGATAAGATCGAAAATATTCATAAATATCACTATTTACAATCATACCTTGAGGGAGAAGCTGCTCGGGTGATCGCTAATTTGGAAGTTTCTCATAATAACTATTCCGAAGCTTGGAAACTTTTATGTGAACGCTACGACAATAAGCGTCAATTGATAAATAACCATCTTAAGGCGTTGTTTAGCATTAATTCCGTTCAAGAAAATGACAAGTCCTTAAGATTCATCATTGACCATATCACAAAAAATTTACGCGCACTTAATACACTAGGGCTTCCTACTGACAAATGGGATGTTTTGATTATATACATTATTGCAGGAAAATTAAATAGTAGTACATATTTTAAGTGGGAAGAACACAGAAATAATTTGAGCGACATACCTTCACTTAATGATTTCTTCAGTTTTATTAAAGCACGCGCAGATGTTTTTGAGACAGTTTATCGCCATAAGCATGATTATCAAGATAACAAACAAAAACAATTATCTAGCAATCAAAACAAACACAATAGTTCAAGGTCATTAGTAGCTATTCCGAACGAAAGTAATACTTCTCAAATACCGGAATGTTTGTTCTGTAAGAATAATCATCGCCTTTACGAATGTCCGTCGTTTAAGTCGAAGTCGATAGAGGACAGATTGGCTTTTGTTACCTCTAACAAACTGTGTCAAAATTGTTTAAGATCTGGCCATATGTCTAAACGTTGTCGTCTCTCAAGCACTTGTCGTCATTGCAAACTACGACATAATTCTCTTCTCCATAAATCAGAAGAAATGGAAAACTCAAATTTAACCAATTCCGTCACCATGTCTTCAACTTGTTCATCTGAAGTACTTTTATGTACTGCCAGAATTAAGGTTACCAATCCAGCCACCAATGAATCTATGATAGTACGAGCTTTGCTTGACAGCGGGAGTCAGACGACAATTATCACGCAGGCTGTAAAGCGCCATCTAAACCTGATTCCTCAGCCTTCAGACACTACCATAGTAGGCATTGGTAACACTAAATTAAATATAAACACAGAACGCTGTATTTTACGCATTCATTCAGAAACTAGCTCTTTTAATGTAACTGTTTCGTGTTTAGTTTTGCCTCAAATTACCGGCAACTTACCTAAATCTTATTTTGACATAAAACAATTAAATATTCATACATTTCCGTTAGCAGATCCCTCTTTAAATGAACCATCCCCAGTAAATATTTTGATCGGTGCTGATTTGTTCTGGGACATCATAAGCGCTCAGCAGCATTCGTTAGGACGCGGTTATCCTAAGCTACAAGCGTCAAAGTTAGGATGGCTCGTCACGGGACCTTTGCCCTGTTTTAATGAAAATAAAAGTAATTCACTCACATGCAATTTAGTGTCGAATAATGACACTTCAAATAATATACATGATGAGTTGACTATATTTTGGGAACTAGAAAATTTTCCTCAAAGAAAACCCCTTAGTAGGGAAGAAACATTGTGTGAGCAACATTATCTCGCCAATACTATTCGTACAAGTAATGGTCAATTTTGTGTAGGGTTGCCACTCCGTGATAGCATAGATTGCTTAGGCAATTCCTATAACCTAGCTAAAAAGAGATTTTTTAATTTAGAGGCTCGTTTCCGAAAGCAACCTGATTTAAAACAACAGTACTGTCAATTCATAAATGATTACGAAACATTAGGTCACCTATCTGAATCTCCGAAGTCTAGGCCATTAAATGCCTATTTCTTGCCCCACCATCCAGTTATAAGGGAACAAAGCGAGTCGACAAAATTACGCGTCGTTTTCGATGCTTCGGCTCGCACTACATCTGGTGTTTCCGTTAATGATTTGCAAATGGTGGGACCAGTAGTGCAAGAACCATTGTTTAATATATTAGTTCGTTTTAGACAACATAAGTATGTTTTAACAGGAGATATAGAAAAAATGTTCCGCTCGGTGCTTCTCAAGGAAGCTGATCGCAATCTTCAACTTATATTGTGGCGTGATAATGAAGAAAAACCTATTAGGACCCTACGTTTAAATACGGTTACTTACGGGTTTGCTAGTGCTTCTTTTCTTACAACTCGTTCTCTTTGGCAGATAGGTGAAGAGTGTGCTGATCAGAGGATCAAAACTATCATCCAAAATGATCTTTACTGCGATGATCTTCTTACCGGTGCAAGTACTGAAGAGGAGTTACGTCATATCCACCTCACAGTATCTTCTGAGTTAGCAAAGGGAGGTTTTCACTTACGTAAATATCGTTCGAACTTACCTGTGTTACTCGCTGACTCGATCAACCCGGAAAGTGGTAATCTCATGATTAGTAATGCGACTAGTACGCTAGGTGTAGGTTGGACGCCGTCTACAGATGAATTTCATTTTCAGCATAAAATTTCGGCTTCCGACAATGTTACGAAGAGAACTATACTTTCCTCAACATTTAAAATATTCGATCCTCTTGGCCTGCTATCTATCTTCACAATTAAACCTAAAATTTTACTTCAAGAACTATGGGGACACAAAATTAATTGGGATGAACCTGTTCCTCCAGAAATTAAGTCTTCTTGGTTACAGTTTTCAACTAAGTCCTCATGTCTGTCTTCACTTAAAATTCCTAGATACATTTTATCTGACAATAATTCTTTTACTTTACAAATACATTGTTTTTCTGACGCTTCACAGCGCGCCTATGGTAGCTGTGTATATTTGAGATCCACTTCTACTAGCGGCGTGATAAATGTTAGCCTGGTATGTGCAAAGTCACGGGTTGCACCTATTAAGCCCACGACAATACCAAGGCTCGAACTCTGCGCCGCCCTATTAGGAGCTCAACTAACTTCTACAGTTATATCTGCATTACGTTGCCCTATCGAACGTCAAGTGTATTGGACAGATTCTAAAGTTGTATTAGGTTGGCTAAACAATAATAAAACTAAAACGTTTGTTGCCCACAGAGTAGCCGCTATAAACGAGATAACTAATGCCACAGACTGGCGTTATGTTCCTACCTCTATGAACCCGGCAGATTTAGTCTCTCGCGGCATCGATCCAGATCAGGTAGATCTCTCTATATGGTGGAATGGTCCATCATTTCTTTTAGAATCCGAAAATTCTTGGCCGCCCACCTATAATGTGGAGTTAGTTGAGTTGCCAGAGCTAAAGATTCACCATACTTTAGGGGGGGAGGAGGCAACTTCCGTGCCAAATATATCGGCAGCTCTATCAAAATTTTCAAATTTAACTACTCTTTATAGGATTTTAGCTAGAGTATTAAGATTCGTCAACAATTGTAGAATACACACAAAATCCGATAGAATACGAGGTCCACTTCAAATTTCCGAGTTAGAAATGGCTCATAACGTTTCTATAAAGTTAGCCCAAAAAGATTCCTTTCCTACAGAGTTAGGTGTACTCAATAAAGGTAAATATTTAAATTCCAAAGTCGCTCTTTCGTCTTTAAATCCGTTTTTGGATGAAAATGGCATTCTTAGAGTCGGAGGGCGCATCGTATCATCGTCTTACCAGTATGACAAACGTCATCCTATTTTACTGCAGTCGAGTCATTATATTACAAAACTTATATTCAAACGGGAGCATTTACGTTTGATGCATGCCGGTCCTCAGCATCTCCTGGCTTCTATAAGAGAGCATTATTGGCCTGTAGGAGGTAGGGCTCTAGCTAGACGTATAGCGCGCGAGTGCGTAACCTGTCGTCGTTTTAATACGCGTACCATGAATAATATTATGGGAAACTTACCTGTAGATCGTGTAGAAGCTGACTTTCCTTTCTCTACGATAGGTACCGACTTTGCCGGTCCATTTCTTATTACAGACCGGAAGGGACGTGGTTGTAAAATAACTAAAAGTTACCTGTGTATTTTTATTTGCTTTCGGTACAAATGCGTTCATTTAGAGTTAGTTAGTGACTTAACAATGGATGCATTTGTGCTGTCATTAAAAAGATTTATAGCCCGCAGGGGTAAACCAAAGGTCATCTATTGTGACAATGGTAGAAATTTTGTTGCTGCCGCCAAAGAAATTAATTCATTTCTAAAATCAAATAGTAACTCTATTATTGACTCTGCTTCTCGTGAAGGCATTGAATTTCGCTTCTCTCCAGCATACGCTCCTCACTTTGGTGGTCTCTGGGAGGCCGGGGTCAAATCTGCAAAATTTCATTTATATAGGGTTTTAAAAAATGTCCACTTGACTTTCGAGGAGCTGAGTTCGTTATTCGCTCAGATTGAAGCGATACTTAATAGCCGACCCTTATGTCCTTTAAGTCCTTCACCCCAAGACCTATCTCCACTTACCCCGGGTCACTTTTTGATTGGTAGGCCGTTGACGTCATTACCATCGCCGTACCTGCTTGACTACACCACCAACCGTCTTGACCGATTTCAGCGACTGGAGCAAGCTCGTCAGCACTTCTGGAAGCGGTGGTCAATGGAGTACGTCGCGGAGCTCCAACAACGCACTAAGTGGAAGGTGCGATGCAGAGAACTAAAGCTAGACGACCTTGTCCTAATCAAGGATGATAGGGCTCCTCCACTGTGTTGGCGCCTTGGACGGGTCTCGAAGTTATTCCCTGGCACTGATGGTGTGCCACGAGTCGCCGACGTATCTACTTCACAAGGAACTATACGAAGAGCTATCAACAGATTGTGTCTTCTGCCTTCTCCAGATAGTGAATTGGACAAGTGATCTTGAAAGCGTCATCTACAGCTTTCAAGGCCCCCGAGGATGTCTACGACACATTCGCTGCATCACTTTCATTCCATTATCATTCATTCTAAAGATTCATTCATACATTCATTCTAAAATCTTCATATAAAAATCACCGTTCGTTACATGTTTAAATTAATATAGAAAATTGTAAAAGCCGCAGTAAACGTACTTACCACTTCAAGATATCTTTGTTTAATTTATCATAAACAGTTTAAAATAATATCAAAATGTGCTTATAACAAAATAATTTTAAAAGAACAATATATAATAATAATCTGTTAATTTTGGAGTCGGTGCCTGTACTGGGAGAGGGTTATTGTTTTCCCCTTGTTAGTCACTTATGTTCGTTGTGCTGTGGTTATGTTACCGGTAAAAAAAAAAAATGTTTTTAAAATTATTTTATTATAAGCAAATTTTGATAATATTTTAAACTTTTTTGTGTAGTAGATTTTTGAAGGCGGTTTTTATTTTTTGTTAAAATTTAATTTATTTTAGCCTTTTTAGTTTTAAATGTAATATATATGTCGCAGATGGATTGTAGAATCCGCTGTTTTATAAAACTGCTAGCTGATTTACAAAACAGTACTGTTTTATAAAACAGCTGAACGACGTTCAGCTGGATTGCCATTGCGATACGTTTAACAAAACAGCTACCCACCTTTAGACGTAATGCAGAATGAAATATCTATTGTGGGATAGGTTTGTTTATTGTATAGGTATATTAAATGGATTATCACCATTCAAGTAAAAAAAGACGGCATCCTCTTCGAACCTAACCTGTCCATGTTGGGATACATGAAACTCCCGAGCTCGCTCGCTCGCTCATGAATCAATTTCGTTTATATTCTTTCATAATCCCGATATATTGTCGACTATTATAGTAGTTTAGTATTTACGTCATTCAAAATTTTCATATTTTTTTTTGCTATTGACAAGTAAAATAAAGTGAGGTTATTATTGTTAAGACATACAGAGCCATATGCGACAAAATTTCGAACTAAAATCAACAATCTGACAGTTCACTTCACACTGTTTTACTTATTCTCTGATCGTTGACCCGCTGCATTGATTAACGCAAAACGTTCATACAATTCTGCGAGTTATAGTTCAGTAATTATGTAAAACCGCTAAACGTTGTTCAGCTTTTTTTCATAGCAGTACTGTTTTGAAAATCAGCAAGCAGTTTTGTAAAACAGCTAATTCTACAATCCATCTGCGACATATATATATATTGTACAGGCCATATATAAGTTTGTATAGTTCATAAATAAGTTAAATTAGTAATTTAATAATATGGGTAGGTCTTCGAAAGACACTAGGACTTCATAACTGCATCGGTAAAATGTTTGTGTACAATAGTGTACACTTCTGCCTACCCCATCAGGCAATACAGGCATGATGCTATGTATGTATTGAGTGGCATGAACTATAAATGAACATGCGATTACAGCAATTGAGAGTGATTTGCTGTAATTCATTGAAGAGTTCCATTGTCTAACTTCGAAGGTCTTCATCAGATCTTTACTAAATTTAAATGGGACCACCTCAAGGGACTAATCTTTCAAACAAAGATATCGACGGACATACATACAAAAAGCTACTGTAAAACGTTGAGGAGTTCCCTTCACCGTCCTTCGTCTTCATCATCAGACCCCTAATGACAGTCACAACCCATCTAGGTGTAAAGTTGTCATCAATACAAATTAATCAAGCCCAAACACTAGGTAATTGCTGTAAATCGTTAAAGAGTTCCCTCGACTATCTTTCAGCTCCATCATCAGATCGACTCCAGACCTTAATTAAATAGTAGTGCTTTAAAATACTTAATGAAAAAATACACGCCAATACGATTTTCGGAGGTTCCCCCCGATTTCTCTGGAATGCTACCATCAGATCCTGGTTTCCTTATCATGGTACCACCCTTGGGATATCTCCTTTCCAACAAAAAAAGAATCATCGCAATCCGATCATAAACGACGAAGTTATCCCCGAACACACATAAAAAAAAATATACCGTCGAATTGAGAAACCTCCTCCTTTTTTGAAGTCGGTTAAAAATAGTCGGGCTAACCCGAAAAATGCACGTAATTAGTAACCGGTGAACAATAATTAATATGACTATGCCTCACGAAAGTTATTATATGATTATTCTGGGTGTTTCACCAATAAATTTCATATTTCACTGCAAACTAATTAATGGTAATGATTTGTATTTCATAATGTATGTACTTTAATTACCCGTTCAGCTGAAAATCAGCGTATGCCGGAATAAACTATACTTTTGTTTCTTTTCATATATATAATATATATATATATATATATATATTTACAAGAAAGCATTGGAAATACTATATAATTGGAGCAGTGGCGTGCGTTATGATAATTTTTTGGTTACATTACATAGCGTCACGCCTGTATTCCCCGAAGGGGTAGGCAGAGATGTAGACAATTGTACACCCACATTTCACCAATGCTGTTAATAAGTCCCATGGTCGTGAGCCTGTTGCCATCCACCGGGCACAATTGCAAACTCCGGGCTGCTACTGAGAATTTCCTAACTGAAAAACCCAATAACACTTTGCCCGACCTAGGAATCAAACCCAAGACGTCATGCTCAGCAGTTTTTTTAGTTAATCATTTTATATTTCTTTGTGTACTACAGATAATATGTTATAATCTTATTAAATCTTTGAATATCCTATGAAACCCAGGAAATGCAAGGATCATAACGAAACTCCATCAATCTAAATCGGTCCAGGCATTTAGAAGTTCATCATAATCATCATCCCCCTGCCCTTATCTCAATTAATTTGGGGTCGGCGCAGCATGTTTTCTTCTTCCACTTTCTAATTGTTTTTTAAATTGCATGCTGCTAAAGTTCGCCTGCCTCACGTCAATCCTCATCGGGAATGCTGTTGTTCGTGTTAACCTTCTCCGATATGGTCTCCTTCTATTTAGCTACGTCACACCAAATGTTATCCATGCGCTAGGTTTTAATGTTATCCTACTATCACACTCCACTAAACCGGGCCATTTGGAAGTTAAAGTGGAATAAACAAATCACAAACATAAATGAACCCTAGAAACATAAAATTCCTTATTAAATGGAAAAAGAAGAATACGGTCGCGAACAGGGTCGAACCTGCGCCTCCCGGATGAATGCTCCAGGCGCTCTGACCACTAAGCCATCTCGACCTCTGCTCACCACCGCGAATTCTTCTTCCATATTTTAACACGTCTTATGGCGACGTCATTGCAATCAATTCAGTCCCTATACTGGTGACCGAACCGACACGACTAACTTTGCAGTTAATACTTTCTTTTTCCATTTAATATAATAGCTTTAGAGTTCGCTAAGCATGCGTTAATGCTTTTCAAAGATATATCTTGAATAAAATTCCTTTTTTGGGCATAAGTGTAAACAGGTTGCAGACACTTGCCACGATTGCGCAAAATATTCCCACCGAAATCCCAAAACAATTTCCCAACAGCATTAGCAAATAAAACTGACTAACAGAAATGGGCACAGCTAAGGAAAAATGCACTTCCCCTACATACGCCGATCGACTTCGTCTAAAATATGCAATAAGCAATAAGCGAGGGATCCAATATGAATGGTATGAACGTTGGTCTACTGTACCGTGTAGTTCACTCATTAATATTTTATGTTGGCTCAACAAGTAGGTCAGGAACTAAGGCTTGCAATTATTACCGTATCTGTTCAAGATAAATCTTTGAAAAGTATTAACGCATGCTTTGCGAACTCTAAAGTTATTATATTAAATGGAAAAAGAATACGGTCGCGAACAGGATTCGGATCTGCGCCTCCCGGATAAATACTCCAGGCGCTCTGACCACAAAGCCATCCATTGACCTCTGCTCACCACCGCGAATTTTTAGTCCCTATATGGGTGCCCGAACCGACACAATTATTTATGATAGCAATGACGTCGCCATAAGACGTGTAATAACTTTACTGTATATCTGTATTGGTTTTTGATGGACACATTATAGATGAAAAGACCTACGTACACACTTACATATATGAAATCACGCCTATTTCTCATTGGGGTAGGCAGAGACTATCGATTTCCGACACGATTCTGACACACATCTTTCGCTTCATCTATGTTAATTAACCTCTAAAGTTATACATTTTTGTGGAAAGAAAATACAGTCATTAGAGGGATTCGAACATGTGCCAGCCGCTTAAATACTCCAGACGCTCTGACCACTAAGCCATCTCGAACTCTGCTCATTACTCCAAAATCTTTCTTGGAGTCTTTTTTAGTGACGTTATCTTTGCTAGGTTGAAAAAACCTATGTAACTATATTATAATATCCTATCCTATCCTACTATCCTACTATACTACTCTCCTACACATACTATCCTATTATCATACTAATCTCTTATCCTTATATCCTCTATTCCACTATCCTACTAATATTATAAATGCGAGAGCAACATCCATCTATCCATCCATGAATGGTTGGATGGATGGATGTTAGTTACTCTTTCACGCAATAACTATTGAACGGATTTTGATGAAATTTAGCACACATATAGCTTATAACCTACCTAGGATTAACACATAGGATACCTCCCGGCTGGACCCGATTCTGAAGTCTATGCAGACGAAATCGCGGGCAGAAGCGAGTAGTATAATAAAACTGTGGAGGTACTATTTCTGTACATTGAATATTTTTTCATAATATTAATTGTATAGAAGCCGAAAACCACGATTAATTATAAGTACTTATTATAGTTTAACCTCTGAGTTTTTTTCGGCTTTTTTTCTCAGAAATAGTCAATTAAGAAATGCGGCCGCCTACTCTATGTTAATTTGACACGTAAAAGACAGTTTGACTAGTGACATCGCCCCGGCCTCGCCTCATGACTAAGGGCTCCGTTCGAGTTCGAAACTAGTCAGGCAAACCTGAAAAATGCACGTGAGTAGCAGCCGGTGAGATAATATGTAAAAGTGAAAGTGAGAGCTTAAATAATTTGAATTTGTTTTGGTCACTTATTAAAGTTATTATATTAAATGGGAAAATTAACTTTTAGAGTTCGCTAAGCATGCGTTAATGCTTTTCAAAGATTTATCTTTAATTGGTCACGTATTGTCAGAAACAAATGATTGCCGAAAATAATATAGTCGTTGCCGAAAACCATCCAAAAATTGTCGAAAAACACACAGCTGCCATTTTGAATTCGCTAACACACAATAAAACTGCAATTAGTTGAACCGTTTAATTGTTAATTTTAACAAGAGTGAGCAAAAAAATTACTCGAACGCACGTTTCTCGCATAGTCGGCGTCCTGGATAAACTGTTCTGGAATTTTAAAATGTACATACATTTATGATTTCGCTCGCGTGTAAGTTAGATAATATGGTATCTCAAGGGAACTATACCAGCTTTTATGGCTGAGCGGCTTACATTTTAATTTTATTTGCAGATATGGAAATGTGGTATTTTTTTATATCGTTAGGTTTCTTATCGTGTGGTTTATGAACAACGTAGTGTCAGAACGTAAACCCCCGTAAACCTAACTTGGCGTTACTTTGAAACATTGTGAGAAGACCAGCACACCTGCGAGATGTTCTCGATGGGGTGCTGGTTTCCTCACGAAGTGGGGTGAAGTTCCTATATCCTTCTAGTGTTTCAATTACCATACACCTTAATAAACCTTCAAAGTTTTTAACGAATGACACAAAGTAATAATATTTATTTACGTTTAAATGTCCGCGAACCAGTCGTGATTGTACCGTGTTGGGCATATTTTGGGTTGTTCTCTGTGTGACTATGGTGGTAAAAAGATTAAACTGCATCCGTTTAAACTGAAAAAAAGCTAGGTAGATTTGTTTCTACATATTTGTAGAGGGTACCGCAGTTCAGGCACGAGAGTTCTCCAGCACAAATGCTGTAAATAACTTTAAACGTAAAACAAAGAGAACGTTTATCCTTAGTTCCTAGCTCTCTCATTCACGAAGCATTTAAAGCTATAATAATGAATTCAGCTAAATATATCTTCAACTAAACGCCCCTTCTATGTATCCATAAATTTTAACTAAATAGTGTTTTTGTTGATCTTTTTATGCTTATTTGTTTTTTATTAGTCTCTTGTTTTATTGCAATCATGCTTCACACTGCTCTCGAATTTTAGTATTATACATTTTATCGTCCTTTGATTGCTTTTAAATTAAAGTTTATTTTCGTTTATTCATTAAATTACATATAAATTATATTTTTAACTATATGTCAATTACAAAAGAAAAACATTTAAAATATAAAATATAGCAAACCGCCGGTGGTTTGCGATATTTCGGGAACAGGGTCAAGCTACCGGTGGTTAGAGCCCCAGAGAGAGGAACCTCCACACAATGCGTGCCGTGTCGAGGAGTACCACTTTTTTTATCAGGCCCTTGACCCAGCCGTCTAACGAGAGCCTCTTAAGGTGTTGGTCACGACTCTTCGCTATCAGTCCGTTGGTCGTCATGACTATCGGCACAACGATTGCCAAATCCACGTCCCACATGTCGACAACCTCGTGAGCTAAATCAATATATTTGATTTGTTTGTCTTTTTCAGCTTTCACGAGGGTATTATTATTAGTTTAACGAGCAGTCTATAAATGGTACAGAAAATTTCAATGTGAAGTACAATGCACATAAAATAAAATTGAACAGAATTATAATTGATTAATGTCCTTTTGGCACTAAAATGTTTTGTCATGTTTGACAGGAGCATCTGTATTGTAAACTGTTGTTTCTTTAAGTGCCAATAAACTTATTTCTTTCTTTCTTTAATAATTCCATGATAAGAAAAACCTGTGTTATGGGGGGGACAAACTGGGGTTACAAGCTCCCTTCAAAATTAGTCCACCGTGAAAGAACTTAAAAAAGTAGACCAAATAAACGTCACAAACTTAAAATCCATTCCCCAAACCCGTCTGTTTCCCAAAATCCCAAACTCATCGCTCGCGGCAATCCAACTTGTTTGCCAAAATGACAGCTCAAAGTTATAAGCAGCGCCAGGCAAAACATAAAGGTCGTTATTATGCAATACAAAAGCATTTCAATAAAGAATATAATTATTGCGTTCCTGGATTCTGCGAAGCAATGTAGAAAATAAATATCTAAAGTTATTATATTCAATGGAGAAAGAATACGGTCGCGAACAAGATTCGAACCTGAGGCTCCCGGATAAATACTCCAGGCGCTCTCATTGCATTCTTTACGACATTGTATTAACTGCAAAGTTAGTCGTGTCGGTTCGGTCACCCGTATAGGGACTGAATTGATAGCAATAACGTCGCCATAAGACGTGTTAAAATATGGATGAAGAATTCGCGGTGGCGAGCAGAGGTCGAGATGGCTTAGTGGTCAGAGCGCCTGGAGTATTCATCCGGGAGGCGCAGGTTCGAATCTTATTTGCGACCGTATTCTTTTTCCATTTAATATAATAACTTTAGAGTTCGCTAAGCATGCGTTAATGCTTTTCAAAGATTTATCTTGAATAAATATCTAGTTTTTATCCTTTTCACAATTTCTAAAGGTTGGCCAAACTGCCACACACAAATTATATTTTAAGCCTCAGACTTCAAAACAATCGTAAATAAACGTCACAATCTTAACATCCATTCCTCAAACTCGTCTGTTTCCCAAAACTTGAGACAAATCCCAAACTCATCGCCCAGGGCAAACCAACTCATTTGCCAAAATGACAACTCCAAATTATAAACAACGCCAGGCATAAATAAAAAGGTCGATATTATGCAATATAATAGCAATTCACGAAAAACAATTGCCAGCGGGCTTCGCATTGTTGAATAATTAACGCTTGAATCCTGCTGAGCGCGGTAGTAATTAAAATTTTGGAAACTGCTTGGCTCTATGATGCATAATTAAGTATTGTTACCGTATGAAAGTGTGTTGATCGATGCGAGAAAAGTTTGGTATATAAATTTTTGGGTGACGATATTGGGTGCAATGTTTTTAATAATAATATTATTACAACCATTATATTATATGCCATTCGACTTCAAAAAAAAAAACTGCAGTTGCTCTGACCTTCGCCTGGAATATTTATCCGGGAGGCTCAGGCACAAAAATTTATAACTATAGGAAAAACTATGTTGTTTATTGTTTTTTTATTTGTCTTAAATATACATATTAATTACTAGCTGATGCCCGCGTCTTTGCGTGCATTTTGGATATCGCGACCAAAGTAATCATAAAATTTTGATCCCGGTCCCGCTTTCCAATTACCGCTTCATAATAGTCCATTTTTTTAAGTATTAAGATGGATGTAGTACGTTATCCTTAAGAGATAGACATATGCCATTGCGAACTTTTCTGTAGACCTAAATAAGCAACAACAATTCCACCATACATCATTTTGTTATATCTTAAAGGGTTTAGGCAGCGCACGCCAGAATAGCTCGCAGATGGTAGATTTTTTCCTACTTACTTGACACTTATCGTCATATTTTGGACAATTCACACAATATCTTTATGAATTGTAGCTTATGTGTTATTCTGATGTATAAGCTATATTATTGTAAAGTTTCACTATAATCCATTAATTATTTTTTGCGTGAAAGAGTAACAAACATCCATCCATCCATCCATACTTACAAACTTTCGCGTTTATAATATTAGTAGGATAATTTTAAATACATATTAAATAAAAAAATGCAATATAATTATATTTAAAAATATAAAAAAAAACAGTAGACCACCGGTGTCAGGAACAAGTTCTTATTATTATTATGAACCCAAACTGTCCCAATGCTGGGCAAAGGCTTCCTATTCTTCTTTCATTTATTTCTTTGTAAAGCAAAGTCTAGCTTATCTCTCCATCTCCGTCTTGGCCTACCACGCTGTCTCTTTCCCTGTATGGGGACCGATTGGGTCGTGAGTTTAGTCCATTGATCGTTTGACGGGATGCAGATGTGTCCAGCCCAATTCCATTTTAGCATGGCCGCTACGTATTTAAATAAAATACTAAAGTGATATAAACAGTTAGCTTTGATGCATTCTTCTTTATCAATTTAAGAGCTTGGCTCTTGTTAGTGGAGCAAACGCCATTGTTTTCTATCCTTTGCTTTTATTTTGACCTTTTAATATGACTCGTGTCCTACATCCTCCTTCACTTGTTGTATAAAGCTTCTTCTAGGTCTTCCTCTTCTCTTTATTAAAGAAGTTGTCGTGTCATCAAGTGGCCAATCAGTTTCCTTCTCCTATTATCTATAATTCTTAACAACTATCTTTCCTCGTTAACCATAAGTAACAGTTTCTCATTAGTTTTCCTTTCGAACCTTTGATACATATGTATATTAAATAAAATTCCAGTATTATCACATTATTCGCAATCCTTAACATATAAAGCGAAGTTCCCCTTCATCCATCTTATCTGTTTTGTTCACTGTATCATTACGCTATATTACATCGGAAGCGGGCACAAGCTTCCCGTCATTACAATATGTATGAACTGTGGAATGAACATCCATTGATTTGCGAAGGAAAATAAATAAACTGACTCTTTATTATAATGGTCTGTGGTTTTATAGGCAAGTTTGTGGTTTTATAGGCAGGTTGGTAGTTTTATAGCAAGTTTGTGGTTTTATAGGCAAGTTTGTGGTTTTATAGGCAAGTTTGCGGTTTTATAGGCAAGTTTGTGGTTTTATAGGCAGGTTGGTAGTTTTATAGCAAGTTTGTGGTTTTATAGGCAAATTTGTGGTTTTATAGATAGGACGTGGTTTTATAGGCAGGTCGGTGGTTTTATAGGCAGGTCGGTGGTTTTATAGGCAGGTTGGTGGTTTTATAGGCAGGTTGATGGTTTTATAGGCAGGTTGGTGGTTTTATAGGCAGGTCGATGGTTTTATAGGCAGGTTGGTGGTATTATAGGCAGCTCGATGGTTTTATAGGCAGGTCGATGGTTTTATAGGCAGGTTGGTGGTTATCTCCTACCTATAAACTATTTTCCATTGAAGTAGAATTATGAAATTTAGCAACAAGGTAAGGTTTTACATTACAAGTAAATGAAAACATCCCAAAAACCGTTAATTTACAGTTATATCATATAAAAAGTATATGTTATAGGTTCGAGTCCAACTCGGACTTAGCCGTATATTTTTTATTTAATACTCATCAATAAATACTGACATCAATAATTCCGATATAGCCAAATTAACCAAAAGACATTGACTAACAGTTACTAAACTACCAGTTAAAGTTAACTGACAATTACTATAGGAGTGACACGGATTAATATAATAGACGTCAAATTTACATTTATTCAAACTAATATCCATACAATTTTACTTTGACATCTCTAATTTTAGAGGCCATCTTAAATTGTGCCTACTAAAAATCTTCAAGGATTTTAGTTAGACGTGCCTAAATTTGATGTTTATAATTTATACGAAATTGGGAGACATAAAAATCAAATCAAATCTTGCTCATATAGTAACTTATAATAAAAGACAGCCATGTTTTGCATAATTTTAGTCCAGGTTAGTCACATCAGAAATTCATAATGGATACCCAAAAAATTTTTAGATAAATTACATCTTCAGCATCTTTTTACAACGTACCAAATAGTGACATAAAAAATACTCGCACACAAACACATTAACAACGGACCGCTTTGCACACAAAAATATGCTTCCCTTCTATTCGTTCAGGGTATCATTACGCTATCTTACATCGGAAGCGGGCACAACGCTTCCTGTCATTACAACATGTCGTTTGTGCCAACCCTTCTCTATATAGTGAAGGGAGATTTTACATCAACTTTGTACGTTTATGATGAATGCTAGTTTTTTTTTTTTGTAAGACTGAGTGGTGTAGTTTGCGTCCTCTCAGTTGTTTAAATATGATAAAATTATTAAGTAAAAATAAAAAAGTTTAAAGATAATGATTGTTCACGGGTCTTGTCGGGATTGCCCGATCAGTTTAAAGGAAATCGAGTATGACGGTAATACACGAACGAGTCCCGATGCGGGCCCGAGTAGATACGTCATCGGCACGAGCGCAGCGGCAGGCGGCGATGTAGCGCCAGTTTGCCTAGCAACATCGCCGCGGGCTCAGTTCATGACTAAGGGTTCCGTTCGAGTTCGAAACCGAATAGTAACCGGTGAACAATAATTAATTATGAATATGTCTAACTTTAGTTATCAAAAAAAAAACGTATTAGTTAATCTGTAAGAACATTCTTCGTTGCATCCTCTCACTTATCACTTGGGACTAAATAACTACAGTGAAGTATCGTCATACAATAATGCACATCTGCTTAACTCCTTGGAGTATACAGGCGTGGTATTATGCTATACTTTTTATAAGTAAAATAATAAGTAATGTCAGTTTTGTACAACCTTCCCAGACTAACCCACACAAAAAAAAAAGATTTGTGCTTGTTGTGTGCTTGAGCCTCATTTAGCCGTATCTGACCTCTTCGCCATTTACCAAGTCCCTTAGAGGTAGATAAACCATCAACTATATAGCCTTAGTATTGCAGACCTTTTTTCTTCTCGTATAGTTGATGAGTAACCTAGTGTCAGAGTTTAAACCACCCATAAGACTTTGAAATGGATGTGCAAAAAATCATCGAGACCATCTCTCAGGTTTGGTCGGTTCCTCACAATAATAATAATATATTAAAACGTTTATTGTATTAAATGAAATGCAGTAGGTTGTAATAGTGTAAGTAAAATATTTATAATATATATTTAATTTATTAGTTGAATAATTTTTATGACAAGTACAATCATAAACTGCTGTCTCCTAAACAGGCGAGAACCTGTCATCTTGGGAATCAGTGTAGTCATGTTATTTCTATGCTCAAAGCCCGTGTAAGAATATTTACCTAATTAGTATTTTCATAATTGTAATTTAAAATTCAAACAAATAATTCAGTACAATTCTTATAATATCTAATGTGAGTATAGTACAATAATTTAACTCTATCCAACAATATAATATATACATATATATATATAGTCTTTAAATAGAACAAGATTTAGCGAATATACACGTAAATAAAGTTTTATTTAATACGGCAAGACTAAAATAAAAATTTGCCTATTCGCGGTGTGTCTGGGTGTGTGTGTGTGTGTATGTGTGTGCATGTGTGTGTGTGTGTGTGTTTCAGTGTCTGTGCAAGAAGGGTGTGGTTGTTTGTGGTAACTAGAGGAAGTGTTAACAAAAAATTTAGACACAGAGGTGAGTGACATATGTGATTATTTTAACTTAATAATAACTCTTTATCACAATAATCTAATGTTAAAAGCCAACCTTTTAAAGAATTATTACAATCCTGGCGGTTTAACAATGTTTTATTTACCTTTTTAAGCAAGTGATAATACAATTATTTTACGCACATAATTACGAAAAATCTGTTGTCGGTGCCATAAACCTATTTCTCATACTAACTCATCATAATTATAATTATATTTTTTGTTGGTGAATACAATTATTTTACGCACATAATTAAGAAAAATCTGTTGTCGGTGCCATAAGCCTATTTCTCATACTAACTCATCATAATTATAATTATATTTTTTGTTGGTGAAATAGTAATTTGTTCTTTTTTTAACAGTTGGGTAACATAAAACGCCTGGTTTTTTTTTCCGGAGATCATTCAACTATTACAAAAAACTACGGTACAAAGTTTTTGCTTCACGTATTGATATAATAACATAACATAATATAGCATCACGCCTGTATTCCCCGAAGGGGTAGGTAACTGTATACACCTACATTTCACCAATGCTGTTATTAAGTCACATGTAATAGGTGGTGAGCCTATTGCCATCTACCGGGCACAATTCCAACCTCCGGGCAGCTACTGAGAATTTCATAACAGAAAAACTCAATAATACTTTGCACGACCGGGGAATCGAACCCGAGACCTCCCTGCTCAGCAGTCGTGCATGGGATCACTAGACCAACGAGGCAGTTGATATAATGATACCTTTAAATATTTCGATCATTTACAGATATATATCTGCCTAGCCTTTTCCTAATTACATTGGGGTCGGCTTCCAGTCAAACCGATGCAGCTTAATACCAGTATTTTACATGGAGCGACTGCCTATCTGACCTCCACAACCCAGTTACTGGGTAACACGATTCTCGTGGCATGACTGGTTGTCCGACTTTCAGACCTCTGACTAACCGTAACGGCTGACATAGATCTTAATTTGACAACCGGGACCTACGGCTTAACGTGCTCTCCGAGGCACGGAAGGGTCTCGGTATGAAATTATGGTCACCCATCCACAGACCGACCGCGGCAAGCACAGCTTAACCTCGATCAATCGATCTGTACGGCTGTTAATTAGCCATGAGCCCCTCAATCATTTACAGATATACAGCATGTAACAGAAGTTCATAGTCATACTTAACTTTTACTACAAAACCAAGTGTGAAAAAGAAATCTTCTGCTCCATAGAAACGTTTTTAGCTACTCGACCAAAATGTAACAGCAGAGTATTTTTTGTCACGCTTTCAAAGTCAGTTTCATAGTAAAAGTTGTTAGTAAATATGGGTACATTCACCCCTCAAAGTGGGACCACGGACTTTTACTACACATTGTATGAAATTTTCAAAGTTTGTAAAAAAAACACTACAATCGTCCCGGACTATGTTGAATGTAAAGTCTCCCTAACAACAAAATATGGGTCTGTCTTTAGTACACGTCATAATTACGCGTTATTTCGTTCTATGGCAAAGGGTACAGTTAGCGTCGGCAAATGGAATGGTTCGGGCTCTTATTACAATGTAATGTTCAAAATAATTGTTATGCTTAATGAGAAATTCGGTACGATTTTAATGGGAACCAGAAATTGTAAACCTGGTCTATTTATGGTATGACAATATGTATGACATAGTGTTTGGCCTTATATAACTATTTTATAAGTATGTCTTATTTAAAATTGAATGTGGAGCCGATTTCTTAATTAACTTTTTATTTATTAACTAATGCGAAGCGAACTTAAATGTTATAAATTTTTGTGGAAGGTCAAAGTCAAAGTCAAATTCTGATCACCACCGAATATCTATTCGGTGGTGATCAGAATTTGATCCTGCGCCTCTCAGATAAATATTCCAGGTGCTCTGAAAACTAGGTCATCCCGACCTCCACTCACTATCGGTACCATTATACTTTATTATATGTTACTTTCTACAAAAAATCGTAATTATAAATATAGTGATTTTTGTTTATTATCCCATGCGATTAAACTGCTTCGTTACTCAAGTGGTTCTAGATGCGGCGGATGTGTGATCCTGGACTTGATTGTTATTGGTGGAATTACTATGAGTAAAAAGAGAGTGACTGATAGAGACATGTGGAAGAAAAAAACAATGCTGTGTCGACCGCAAATAAATTGGGATTTAAGACCAGAAGCATCATGATGATCAAATTGCGACCAAATGTCTAATGAAATCGATGTGGTAAACAATCATTGATGGCATACCGATATGAATGACAGATAGCCTAGTAATTTGTAGCCTTAGCACAGACACACAATCTATGGGGGTATAAATTAATTGCTGTTTGACATCTGATGTACCTATCTAATTATTCCAATGTTTGAAGAGCAATCACACAGGTAATATATGGGATTATTGTGTTAAGTTATGCATTAACAGTAATAGTATTAATTATCTTTGACCAGAGGTCGAGAGTGTCGTGGTAGCCGAGTGTTTACGGGCCCGCCTCCTAAGCCACAGGTTGTGGGTTCAAACCTTGCATGTACCAATGTGACTTTTCCAATGTCATATGTACCTTCTTAGTTCATCTAAGACGTCACTCACATACGGTGAAGGAAAAACATCGGAAGGAAACCTGGTGGTCTGAAATCGCCAACCCGCACTGAGCTAGCGTGGTGATTAAGCTCGTGCCTTCTCTGTATGTCCCACTGCAGGGCCTCTTGCCCTTGCCCTGCAGTGGGACAGTTATGGGCTGGTTTATTAGTAGTAAATTCGTGATGGTATGTACCAGGTTATCATTTCAAAACCTAGCATGTACCAATGTGATAGTTATTTCATATATTTAACAGTTGACCAAAAATTTGGGGTATCAGGACCAGGATTTTGAAACCAGGTTGCGTATTTAAAACCTGGTCTGGTACAAGGTAATTTTCTCTACAGATAATTTATATGTGATGTGTTATGGGTCATCCTTGACTAGAGATTCACATACCCGTTTTAAAAAAAACCTGGTATTAATAATGTAATGTTTTTTAATGTATTATTAAAGTACTTTCACTCGCCTTTTGGGCGTCAGGTTTTAGTTTGAAACCTCCATCATATAATTGTGTAGCCTATATACCAGGGGTGGCCAACTTGATTAGACCCAAGATCTCAAGAAATGAAGTAGGTAGTATTTTTTATTTTATTAAGAGGGAAACAAAAATGATAATTATTCGTAATAATTACTTATTTATTAGTGAGAACACTGCATCTGAGCATCTTCTGCTAGTAATAAGAACTTAAGGCGAAAGCGGTGTTTACTTTCGTTTAAGTAGGAAAATGCTGATTCACATAAATAATATGTTGAACCGATACACGAATGCAGTTGGTAGGTAATCCAAATTTGGATTACTTTGCCACGATCGACTGGACTAATAGCCGCGGTCAACCGGTTGGCAGCCCCTGCTATATACACCATTCAGAATATTATTATCTTAAGAATGATGGTTTTACGACAACATTTTTCTCACCGTGTTAAGCAAGTGATATTTTCAATACTCACATGATTTCGAAATAATAGTAGTGGTCTCGGTTTCAAATCAGCAACTTTTAACTTGCTAGTCCAATACTCATAGTGCTAAACTAACTGTGCCCGCGACTTCGGCCGCGTGGATATCGTAAATAACAAATGTTCGACGTGATTCTGTAAATTTGCATACCTTTTTTATTTATGAAACGATTGACATAAAATAAACACTAAATTTTAAGTGAAGCTTACCACAATATATAAGTGGAAACCACATCTAAATCGGATAAGCCGTTTCTGAGATAAGCGTGCACAAACGCATAGACAAACAGACAAAAATTCTAAAAATCATTGTTTTGGGTGCTATTTGCGTTGATGAAGGTCCCAATAATATTTTTTCTCATATATCTTCCATGTACAGACGGCGGTCCGTTACATTTTTATTATATGTATTGATGATTGATGATGATTGATGATTAACATGGTGCTAGTTTCTATAAAGATGGGCTCGAGCCAATAAGGAATATTGGTACAAACTCTCAGTTTTATTCCTAATGGTTAGTAAGATATAGAAGATAACATAACATAGCATCACGCCTGTATTCGCCAAAGGGAGAGGCAGAGGTGTACACAGTTATACACCCACAGTTCACCAATGCTGTTATTAAGTTCCCGAATAGAAAAATTCAATGATACTTTGCCTGACCCGGTAATAGCACCCGATACCTCCTGGTCAGCAGTCGAGCTTGGGGCCACTAGACCAACGAGGCAGTAAGATATTGAAAACGAGCATAAATCTTCAATTTATCTCTTATTCAACTTGCTTTGCAAATAAATGATCATTATTTACATTAAAAAGAATCCGTCCTTTTGCATAAGCTAGAACACATAAATGCAGCAGAAATGAATCGACTCCGCTTCAGTAAAGCAGTAATGATGGCTACGATTTTGGTGAAACAGAATAACCAGCTTACTCATACAATTCTATTGAACCTTATGCCAAGGACATAGAGTTCTAATTTGAAAATTATGGTTTTTGGCATATATTTGTCTTGGAAGCTCAGATTGTTGAAATTTCGACTCTAATGCTAGATTTTTTAGGTTTGAATTTAAATGGTTGGGTGGTTGTAGATAGGGTTATGGAGGCCATATTATGAGGGATAACAAAATGATGGCAACATTAATGGTGGACCTTTATTATGGTTGGCAACATCTTGTTAACTTTCTCACTATTAGGCTGTATAATGTACCTTTGCCAAGTCCAGATGATGGTTTGATGAAGGTAGAGGTATTGTAAGTGTTATATAAAAAAATATTTTCGGAATATTTTTGCATAGACGTAGGAAAGCGATGTTTAATGATGAAGTGAATAGACTTGCCCTTGCAGATAAATCTTCGAAAAGCATTAACGCTTACATAGCGAATTCTAAAGTTATAATCTTTTGTGGAAAAAGAATATGGTCGTGAGCAGGATTCGAATCTGTGCCTCTCGGATAAATACTCCAAGTGCTCTAACCGCTAAGCCATCTCGACCTTTGCTCACTACCGCGAATTCTTCATTCACATTTTTTAAACGTCTTTTGGTGAAGGTATTACTATCTATTTAGTCCCTGTACAGGTGACCGAACCGACACGACTAACTTTGCAGTTAATACAATGTCGTACAGATGCAATTACCTTAACAAATACAGATAAATCTTCAAAAAGCATTAACGTTGACATAGCGAACTCTAAAGTTATAATTTTTTGTGGAAAAAGAATACGGTCGTAACAGGATTCGAACCTGCGTCTCCCGGATAAATTTCGAATCCTTCCTTCTCATAGTTGTTATGGTAAAGGCAACCTAAAGTTGAAGATGTCGGTTATCTGACTGGCAACCAAATTACTGAGTAATGTTAACCCTTCAAGCTTTGGACTCCATGTAATTACTGTCATATTGTATTGTTATTACATTTTGGGATTGCTTTCAAAGGCAAGGGAAGTCTCATATAAACGTTTGACAACATTTATAAAACTAATCTCAAACAGAAATTAATTTATTATAGTTTTACAAATCTACAGGTTTCGAGGTCGCTGGCAAGCTATATTATAAGGAAAAAATTCAATCTAACCGATATGAAGGCACCTTTTAAAACTTTTGTTGGGGAACTTATAAATATGGCACGTTCTGTACTGGTCCTTTTTTAGAGTTCCGTACCTACAAAGGAAAAAACTAAACCTTTACGGGATCACTTTGTTGTCCGTCTGTCTGTCCATCTGTCTGCGAAGACCCTTTATCTCGGGAACGCCTGGAGATATCGAGTTGAAATTTTATCTCGAGAACGCCTAAAGGTATCAAGTTTATAGTTTTTTGAAGCTGTGAAAAAATCAAACTTTTAAGTTAACAATATCATCATCCACCAATCATACAACAATACCATCTCGACGAGATGGCTTAGTGGTCAGAGCGCCTGGAGTATCTATCCGGGAGGCGCAGGTTCGAATCCTGTTCGCGACCGTATTCTTTTTCCATTTAATATTGTAACTTTAGAGTTCGCTAAGCATGCGTTAATGCTTTTTCAAAGACATATCTTGAATTTTTAAGTTAACGTTAACAAAAGATACGGCTGTTTATGCCCCAAAAAACTTATATTTCGACAAGGCACTCTCAAGGCAATCAAAATTTATAGGGTTTTCCGTTGACCTAGAACTATGAAATTTGGCAAGGAATATCGTCTTATACTACAACTACAGGGAAATTTTAAAACTACACATTTGTAATTAAATAATATATATATATATATACATATATATATATATATATGTGTGTACAAAAAATATATATGGTATATACGTTTTGGAAACTGAATTTCGGGAAAATCTCGGAAGAAACTGCAGGATTCGATCCCTGAACTATATATTATTATGTACCTACAATTCAAGATAAATCTTTGAAAAGCATTAACGCATGCTTAGCGAACTCTAAAGTTATTATATTATTATGTACCTACAAATTTGTACGGAACGCTCGGTGGGCGAGTCCAACACGCACTTGGCTGGTATTATTTTTGTCACTGCTGAGAACAGGTCTGCCCTTTTTCCCTCCACACCAGTCTTGCGCAATATCTGGCCATAATTGCCCAGCAAATTGGTCCAGGTCGTCTCTTCATCTACGCCGCGGCTGTCATCGATAGCGATGTCTCATATGCAGAGTGCATGACAATCTTAGCCCATCTTTCCGGGTGCATTCGAGTGATATAACATAACATAACATAGCATCACGCCTGTATTCCTCGAAGGGGTAGGCAGAGGTGTACACAATTGTACTCCCACATTTCACCAATGCTGTTATTAAGTCCCATGTAATAGGTGGTGAGCCTATTGCCATCAACCGGGCACATTTCCAAACTCCGGGCTGCTACTGAGAATTTCCTAACAGAAAAACTCAATAACACTTTGCCCGACCCGGGAATCGAACCCGAGACCTCCTGCTCAGCAGTCGCGCTACGGACCACTAAACCAACGAGGCAGTTGCAGTGATATGCTCAGCTCATTCCCACTTTAGCGGAGCTGATTATTGCCCAACATCTACTACATGAGTTACGGAGCACAGGTAGGTTCTAAGACGGTCTGTAAGCTGGTACTTTGGCAATTACAAATGATTTTAAATTTATATATTTTTTTTTTGGGATTAAGTGAAAATTAACCAATTAAGTAGGACTTTATATAATATACCGTAGAGCTGCTTAAACATTTTACATTAAAACAGACGAGTGACATGCCCACCTCACTCCCACTTTAACTTAGCTGATTTTTCCTCAACATCTGCTGCATGAGTTACGGAAACCAGGGTGGGACTATAAGCTGGTACTATGGCAATTACATATAATTATAAATTTGCATCAATTTTTTGGGCTTAAGCGAAACCAATTAAGTAGGACTTTATATATTGTACCACAGAACTGCTTAAACATTTTACATCAAAACAGTCGTACGCACATGAAACATCAAAAACATAACACATCGACTGACTGTAGCCGCTAATTACAAGCATCCTGTATATGACAGCAAATGTATGTGACTGAAATTCAATTACCGAACAGTAATTACCGTCATAAGGCTTTGTTGACGTCACGCATAGAATCGTAATGGATTTTAAACGTGAACCGTAATTAGGTTATCGTGTTTAAGATATTCGTGTTAATGTTTAATTTTGTGTGAGCGAGATGATTAGGCTTTAATGTTGTTATGGGCAAAATTATAAAAATATTACTTAAAAAACTGGCTCGTTGGTCTAGTGGTCTCAAGCATAACTGCTGAGAATGGGGTCTTAGATTCAATTTTCAGGTTACACAAAGTTGTTGGGATTTTCTGTTAAGAAATTCTCAGTAGCAGCTCGGTGTTTGGAATTGTGCCTGTTAGATGACAATAGTCCACTAGCGATGGTATGATACATATGGGACTTAATAACAGCACTGATGAATGGGTGTACAATTCTGTACACCTCTGCCTTTTTTTATGTGGAGAAATGCCCTGGAATACCGCTGACACGGGGAGACAGAGCGGTTATGTGGGACTCGAACCCACAAAACTCCACAGTGTACCTCCACAGCCGCTTGAGGGCGGGACGCAGGAACGCTCTCGCACACAACCGCGTACCCGCTCGCGGCAGTCCGTTGCCGGACACCCTCACGGGGTTGGGTATTGCACCCCACCGCTATGGCACACCAGACACATGGCGTGCCGCAACCACCTCGGGGACCATGTGCAATGGGCGCCAGACGACCCCGTGTCTGGAGACCCAAGGTCCCCTGCGACGGGTCAGGTCTGTGGCCCCGCCGCCTGCCACTACAGCCGCAGAGGATAGCGAGAGCGGCGCCTCGCAATACCGGCACTCCTGTTCCCCTGCAGCCCCACCACGTCCGCTATCCAACGGTGGCGGCCCCGTTAAGGCCGCGGAAGGTAGGGACAGCGGCGCATCGACATACCGGCTCACCTCTCCCGCCGCGACCCCCATACCTAAGCTGCGGTGCCGCCCATACGACGCCGCAGCCTACCTCAATTGCGACACCTCCCATAGAGCCCGCAACCTATGCCGGCACCGCTCCAGCATGGGCTTGAAGGCAAAGCCCAGAGGAGCGTCTTCCTCGGGTTCCATTAGCTTCACCGTGGGTGACCAAGCCACGGCTACTAGAGTCCCCCCACCATGACATGGTGGAACCCCTGGGGGGGATGGAAATAATGTACCAACATTTATTTGGGTTTTAGGTCTTTTGTAACCGACTTCAATAAAGGAATATCTTAGGTTTGCGCGATCACTACACATTATAATAAAACAACTTTTAACCTGATTAATCGCGTGTATTACTGGTTTTTATCACAGCGATGCCCGCAACCGGAGTCCTCCTGCGATTCATGACACCACGACAATGTGGAACCCCTGGGGGGTGTACACCTGTGCCTGCCCTTTCGGAGAATACAGGTGTGATGCTATGTATGATACTATCACTTAAGAAAGCGTCTTTAAAGTTATAATATTAAATGAAAAAAGAATACGGTCGCAAACAGGATTCAAACCTGCGCCTCCCGGATAAATACTCCAGGCGCTTTTAACACTAAGCCATCTCGACCTCTACTCACTACCCTGAATTCTTCTTCCACATTTTAACACGTCTTTTGGTGACGTCATTGCCATCCATTCAGTTCCTATTCAGGTGACCGAACCGACACGACTAACTTTGCAGTTAAGCAAATGTCGTAAAGATGCAATTACCTTAACAATTAAAGATAAATATTTGAAAAGCATTAACGCACGCTTAGCGAACTCTGAAGTTATTATATTAAATGGTAAAGCGTCTTTATTTAGATAGAGAGTATGTCAAGTATGTGTGGTATTATTCTGAAAGATAGAGTGTGGAATAATGTTAAATATTACATTAATACATACATTCACCTGCCTATTGCCAGGCATTATGAGTTTGTCATGCTCACAAAATGTCTTGCTGATGGTGGCGTTGTGTATCGGGTCGTTGAGTTCCCTTCAAAATGGTTGAGTTCAGCGATGCTGATGCGCACGTCATACTCGTGAACGGGTGCTGTCTGACGGGACTGGTCAGCTCGTAATTGCCTTGGTAATCGTCTTGGCTTTATAAACTTCTACTATTTCAGTCATTTGCTTTTGTTTTCCTCTTACATTATTCTACATTATTCTCACATACCATCAATAAACCATTGTAAATAAAATTTTATTTTAAAGGCAGTGTCTATAGAGTTTCTTGCCGGTACTTCTCCATAAGATCAACTTTTTTGGAACCGTGCACCTAGCTTTGACGTTTCATAAGTGCCTGTAATTGGGTCTATATGGAATGAAAAAAAAAAAGAATTTGAATTTGGAGCTAGGAACAGAAAAATGTTGGTGTACAAATGTGTACACTTCTGTCTCCCACTTCGAGGGAGCCACCCGTGATGCTATGTTGCAGTATGTGAGTACTAATATACTCCCGACCGAATTTTCGGTAACGGCGGCCAATGAGATTAGGCAAGTACACATGAGATATTTTGCACAATTGTATTGTCAGATTCTCTTCTGTTCTTCTCAAGGAGATGACTGTTGATACATATTAGACTTTCCTCTACCCGCGATTTTGTCTGCATGGACTTCAAAATTGAGTCCAGCCCGGATAAAAAGTATTATATTTGTTAATCCAGATTATAAACTATCTGTGTGCCAAATTTCATTCAAATCCGTTCAGAAGTTATTGCGTGAAAGAGTGACAAACATCTATTCATCCAGACATCCTCAGAAACTTTTACATTTATAATATTAGTGGGATATTTAATAGACGCGGATAAGCGATATGATAGCTCAGAAGGTAGAGCGATGACACGGACAGTTAAAGGACGCGGATTCGAATACCGTTCGTGTCTATTATATTTCAAAAAAGATATTAAGTAATTGATATTCTCTCTTTTAGTATCGTTAAGTATTTGTTTGCAAAACAATCTTGAAGGTTATAAAATTAAGAATTAACCACTTTTTTAAGAAGACGTGTTATTGTAGAAACAACACTGCCTTCCTGATTTCCTATAGTGCTCGGTATTATCGTAAAACAGAAAAGGTCACGACCGTAAGTTAATATTTGTAAAAGGGTATTTTATTTGTTTGTTTATTTGTACGGTTTGCAAAAACAAATTTTCTGATGGACACAAACTAATCAAGGTATTGGATGAAGCATAAAATAAGGTTCTACTATGCTGGTTGATTTTTATTACTCTGCGATGAATTACAATATATTATAAAGCAGAAGAGAAATGTGGTAGAAACAGTACGAAAAATAAAAATTAACTGAAATTATACATACATACAAATTATCATGTCTGTATTAATTCTTCTTCTTCTTATCGTGTGGTTGATGAACAACCTAGTATCAGACTTTAAACCACCCGTAGGTGTCTGACATAGCTTTACACACCATCGAGAACATCGCTCACGTGTGCTGGTTTCCGCACGATGTTTTCCTTCACCGTTATAAGTAAGTGATTGTTAGTTTTAATTACGCACATGACTTCGAAAAGACAGTGGTGCGTGCCTTGGATTTGTACTTGCGACCTTTGATTTGTCAGTCCAACGGTCATACCACTTGGCTATCAGCCGCCGACCAAGCCGAAAGTCCGGCCGGATCATTTAAGAGGATTCATTCAGCCTTTGGGGTCTTAGGCGATCCAAGTGGGGATTCAGTGACCTTTAGGAAAGATCGTAGGACATTGGTCATGTGCTGCTATGCACAACGAGGCTCAGGGGAGACCCGTTCTTCAGGGTGCCCTTACACGGAGCTGGTCTCTTAAGAGAACCTCGAGCTTCCCTTTACTACTGATGGTGACCATCGGGGTGGTTTTAGAGAGGTAAAAATCCCACCACACCTTTCACCTCGCCCTATTTTTATTCCCAAAACTCGTTTCGAAGATTACCCCCCCCCCAAAGTACTATATACACAAAACACATGTAATAGTTGGTGAACCGATTGACATCAAATGAACATAATTTTAAACTAAGAGCTGCTACCGAGAGAATTTTCTACCAGGAATGTTTAGTAACACTTAACCGACCCAGGAAACAAATCTTCACCAGTTCGTCTGCTCTAAAGCCAAGCTTGTGATCACTAGACCAACGAGACAGTCTTTGTGAACAATAAAAAAATACAATTATTGAATTGATTCAGGCGTTACTTTGCGGAAGTCCATTACAATGGGTGCAAATAAATACAATATCCAGCTACTTCCACAATATTTAAGGTAGTTATGCAATTACCTGTGCACCGCTCGCCCGCAAATACATATATATATGCACATACGTGTTTAGCCCCCCTATGGGGCATCATCAGGAGCTGTTAGACCATGTAGTGTCCACCGCCGAGTCGGTTATATTTCCACAGGTAATAACCGTCAATATTGTGGAAGTAGCTACATATTGTATTTATTTGCATCCAAATGCAATTATATTATATATATTATATATAGTGTAGTCTAGATAAATCTTTTAACTAAAATTTATAACTTTATATGGTGTTGTTTTAAGATTATTACGAATCTTTCATTCGCAATGTTTCTTCATGTTCAACTTTTTTCAATTTGAGTTTGAGTCGGAGTACGCTGCGCCACTTATTGTCTTTTCAGTGATAATTTCTTCTCTTACTATTGTTCAATTTGTGTATTTCGTAGGGTTTTGACTAGTAGTAGTAACTGCCTCATAAGTCTAGTGGTCCCAAGCGCAACTGCTGAGCATGGGGTCTCGGGTTCAATTCCTGGGTCGGGCAAAGTGTTATTGAGTTTTTCTGGTAGGGAATTTCTCAGTAGCAGCCCGGAGTTTGGAATTGTGCCCGGTAGATGGCAATAGGCTCACTACCTATTACATGGGATTTAATAACAGCATTGGGGAAATGTGGGTGTACCGTTGTGTACACCTCTGCCTACCCCTTCGGGGAATACAGGCGTGATGCTACGTTTTTTTGACTCAAGATTTGGGATAGAGGTCGTGAAATAAAAAACGTGACTTGTTCATGGAGACAATGAAGATGCTATAATTTCTTATGAACTGACAGTTAATGACATTGACACTACATGCAGTGTTGCAAGATAAGAAATATAATAAATATGAAATGTTGGGGATGCCAACAACTATGAATATTTATTTCTCATATTTATATGACTAAAAGGCTTGAGAAATAATCTTACTCATGTAAGATTGAATTATTGAGCCAAATATACGACATAGGTTAAGTAAGTGAACTTTATTTTATAGTTAGTTATGTAATTTATTATAATATTAGGAAAGAAAATACCTTGATATTATTATTGGGTGCAGATAAATCTTTCAAACACATTAACGCATGCATGTCGACCTCTAAACTTATAATTTTTTGTGAAAGAAAAATATTGTCATGAGCGGGATTGGAACCTGTGCTTCGCGGATAAAGTCAGTCACCTGTATAGGGACTTAAAAGATAGCAATAATGTCAACAAAAAACGTATTAAAATATGGAAGAAGAATTAGGAGTAGTGAGCAAAGGTTGAGATGGCTTAGTGCTCGGAGCGCTTGGAGTATTTATCCGGGAGGTGCAGTTTCAAATCCTGCTCACGACCGTATTTTTCTTTACACAATTATGTATTACTTTATTATTATTATTTTATTATTATATTGATATTATATAAATTTTTGTTTGTGCCACTGTCAATGAAACGTATCTTCCTCACGCCGAACGCGTCATCAGCGTGAGCTTAGGGATACGTGGCGACATACAGCGCTATTTCAGATTAAACCGAACTCATGATAAAGGGCTCCATTTGAGTTCGAAACTAGTACGACTTGTTTTGAACTCGAATTTAGACCGGGATGATACCGCATATAATAAACAACACAACACAATTACAATTTATTGGTGATTGGCGTCTCTTTCTAAGCAAAGAATACCTGCAGTAGGAAACTCCGCTCTTCCATTCCTTAAGACATTGGTGTCGTAACAATAGGTAAAATGTTCAAAAGTGTGTGTGTGTGTGTTTTGTGTGTGTGTGTGTGTGTGTGTGTGTGTGTGTATGTGTGAGTGTGTCGGTATGGGTTGTGTTGTGTGTGTTATGGGCATAGGGCCCTACGGGATGAAACCGGATAGTGCGGGATGTTTTTTGCCACTAAAACCACCCCAGTGGTCACCATACGCACTTGATATGATAGTCTACTTATAGTAATTAATATACGTGAATAATTTTCGTAAATATTAATATGAAAATTTTTGACGAAAGCTTATAATTTGTAGTCCAAAGTGTTCTTTGGTAGGAATTATAATTACTGTAGACTGCCTCGTTGGTCTAGAAGAAGCCAAGCAAGACCGCTGGGCATGTAAATATGCTATGCCACCGTCAATTGGCTCACCACCTCTTATGGGACTTAATAACAGCATTGCTAAAATGTAGTTGTGCAGCTATGTACACTTCTGCCTACCCCCACGGAGAATAATTCAGTCATGATACTACGTATAATGACTGTATATAAACCAAAACTGAATATTATTTACATGAAATCCCTTTTAAATCGTTGACTTTTTCAATAAAAGAAGATATTCTATAAAACAAACAAAAATATAAAATATTTGTCCCTTTGAACATTTTCTATGCAAAAAGTATATTTTCACAAAAATGTTTTGTAACTGAAAGGTAAGCCTTTGTGTGTTTGTCATTTTTGACTTTGTATTCCACGAAATAACGTAGTTTATGAAAAAAAAAAGTTAAATTTATGACCAACATTTTTGTAAAAAGAAAAATTTTTGTTTCAAGCGCGGCCGCTGACCTGGATTCTATTCCCAGATCTGGCAGAGTGAGTTTTATTATTAGGAAACTATATACTTTCTCTGTCAAGGGACAGTGGTAGTGGATTAATAATAATAATTTCCGCCTAAGGTCTATGGTGTAAACCTATCATGCCAGTGACAAACAAAGAAGGACAAAGATATGGATAGTATCCATGCATCCTTTAGAAATGAATCGGGCGAACCACAGACAGACAGGAGAGAGTATTTTGCGTCATGACGATCCCACACTATCGCATTGTATTGAAGTCGACTTTGTACATAATATGCAAAATCAACATCAAAATTTCTTTATTCAAATTAGGCGATAAAATTGCGCTTTTGAACGTCAAACATTAAGACAGCCCCTAAAAAAGCCCACCCTTCACCGCTTCCTAGTGTTTTAGTTGGAAAGAAGAAGCGGCGCAACAAACTTCCCAGCAACACGTCTGTCGTGCTTTATATAACATCAGGGCAGCTCAATTTAACTATCGTATTTACTCAATGTGAGAATGCTGGTACGTTTAACTCAAGTTTAATCTTGCCTAGGGTACCAGAGTTCAAACAAATACCTACTACATATTAAGTTAAATTGCTAGCGATCTATCATAAAAGTGCTATGTTGTTTGTGCTTGTATGTACGCATTTAAAGTAAATAAAGTATTATTTATTTTATTTAGCTCTTATCATATATTTTTTTTAAACTATGTGTGGGTCTACGTTTGGCCACCAACTTGCCTGATGTTAACCGACGGTGTGGCCGAGGATGGAGCACGTAGATCCAGAAGAAATCACTCTAAGTAGAGTGGATATATTTGGGAAGAACGACAGTTGGGGAGTTGATGCTACTGCCCAGACTCGTCCTCCACAACGGTTGCACCGGATTACATCCCGAAACACGACTAGGTCGCTTCACGGCATGGCCTCGTCCAGTGGGTGGAAACCAGCCGTGGCAGAAGCCACCCACCAGAGTGTAGTGACGTGTAGGGATTCCATTTTGAGGATGCACTCCTACGGACGTGGGCAACTCAGCCCCCAAATTCCTCATGACAAAGCTAGCACTTTCATATGCCAAATATTTAATATGTTGACTACCATTTCAACCTGCATAACTATATATACCTTTGTTTAGCCCGTAGGGGATATAATTATGGCGTGATGCTATGTTGGTGAAAGTATTTTTTTTTTTCAACTAATTACCGTAATCTTTTACCACTAGTTGTCATTCGGTTTTCATAATCAGATTACGATTAAAGTAAAGTCATTATTTATGTTCATAAATATATTAACCTACTAGCTTCTGCCCGCGACTTCGTCTGCTTGGAGTTCAGAATAGTTCCAGCTGAAATTAAATATCCTACGTGTTATAAACTACACGTGTGCCACATTTTATTGAAAATCGTTCGGTAGTTATTGCGTAAAAGAGTAACAAACATCCATCCGTATTCACGAAATTTCGCATTTATAATATTCGTGAGTTAATAGACTCTTGTTGGTAAAAATATTACTAAGCCAAATTGCATACAAGAAATTCAAAATACACTTAAATTCGTGCACAAACACGTAAATAACTTAAGAATCCTTAAACGTCACTATAAATTATCGGAAAGTGTAAACCCAACTTTAAAGCGTAGCATCTTTGCTACGTCGTAGCTAATTCTACGACGCTACGATATTCGTAGCAAAATATTTTGTTCGAAAACTTTGCTTAAGATTTTTGTTTATGTAATGTAAATTAATGTACAAAGGAAATATCTTGGAGCGTTTTCTTTAATCATATTTCTGTTTATTTGTGTAAGTTTCTTGTTGTGATTGATTGGATTCTTTATTGGTTTTCGTGTTAATCATAAAGTTTATCGAAATATTTTGAAATTGTTTTGGCAGTTGGCAAGTTCTAGGTAAGTTTTAGGATATTTGTAATATCAGTAATTTGAAGACTTTTGTGTCTGTAGTTCAGACTT
This sequence comes from Xylocampa areola, assembly GCA_935421205.1. NCBI lineage: Eukaryota > Metazoa > Arthropoda > Insecta > Lepidoptera > Noctuidae > Xylocampa > Xylocampa areola. The sequence continues at coordinate 10,914,784 of OW285223.1, forward strand.
TCTGTATTTGTTTTAAAAATATTTCATTTTCATTCATTTGATTATTTCATTAACAATTTTTACATTGTATTGAAAATTAATTAATAAAAAATAATTAAACTACAAATTTAAAATAATATATACAATATTAATTAAACACATAGCTCACGATAATTTCGAGACAATTATATATAAAACAAAAAAAAAACATATTTGCAATTCTCTAATTCCCAAAAACAAAACCAATATATTACCATTAAAAATGTAAAAATATAATGTACGTCAAACAATAATATTAAATAACTAATATTTCTCTTTAGAATTACTACGTACTTATACAAAACTTCAGAGAATTATTTAAATTTATTATTATTTATTAATAATTAATTTGTAGTAACCCAATGCAAGACAATGGCCTCTCTTCCTATTTTTTTACTTTGGACGGTCTCCTGCAGCTTGAGGCCAATCTTCTAGGTGGGAGTGTTGTCCTTAGAAAATAATAATTACTGTGGAGTTTTTTAGTTTTTAGGTTTTAACCGCAGATTCAACCCCCCCACCCTCCAGATAAGTACTCCAAGAACTCAACCAAATAACTTATCATGAATGTTGGCTAAGTTATTTCATTCAGTCTTCGAGTATGGATGAAGGCGTAATATTCATAAGATATTTGCATATTAGGCGACAATGGTTTTAATATGTGTCTCCGACCCATACAAGACGTTTGTAGTTCGCGAACCATCTTTAATAAGGTAATTTGTTTAATTACTTCCTTTTAAGGGGTCAGAATGTATGTGATATATTTTTTTTAATATTCATATTCAAATACAGATAAATCCTTGAAAAGCATTAACCCATGCTTAGCGAACTATAAAGTTATAATTTTTTGTGGAAAAAGAATATGGTCGTGAGCCCTAAGCCATCTCAACCTCTGCTGAGCAGTAGCGTTCTGAGCGCCTGGAGCATTTATCCGGGTGGCGCAAGTTTGAATCCTGCCCGCGACCGTATTCTTTTTTCCACAAAAATGTATAACTTTAAATTATTAAAATTCTTTAAGTTTTTTTTTTAATTCTTTGGATGGAAAGGGCTCAGCTAGATTCCTGGCGAGTGTTAGTGCCAACTAAGTCAAAGTTGGGTTTGGCAGAAGAAACATGAGAGTAGAATCAATGCAGTAGAGATGAGAGCTTTGAACTGCCTGGTTGGTCTAGTGTTGAAAGCGCGACTGCTGAGCAGAAGATCTCGGGCAGCCCGGAGTTTGGAATTGTGCCCGGCTGATGGCAATAGGATCACCGCATAACCCCAAACCAATAAGATCACCACACCAATATACATGGGACTTAATAACAGCATTCGTGAAATATGGGTGTACAATTGTGTACACCTCTGCCTACTAATTCGGGAAATACTGGCGTGATGCTATGCTATGCTATGTTAGAGCTTTGAAAAGTATGTGTGGAGTAACTTTGAAAGATAAAGTGAGGAACAGTGTGATAAGGGAACGTTGTGGAGTGAAAGAGCATGTAGTGACGAGGATTGGAGATGCCAAGATGATTTGGGGATGAGGAAAGGATGGATGGAAGGCGATTGTCAAAACTAGTATTTGAAGCGAGAGTGGATGAGAGGAATATTATAAATAATGTACATGTGAGTACTATGTAACCATTTACAATGATTTAACCCGTTTATTTTTTATTGTTGTCTGGCAGATAGAGTATGTCATGCTCACTAAAATGTCCCGCTGATGGTGGCGTGTGTGTTGGGTCATTCGATTCCCTACAATATGGTTGAGTTGGGTGATGCTGACGCATGCGTCAGGTTCGTGAACGGGCGCTGTCAGTTCGGACTGGTCATCTCTAAACTGTCATAGCAAAATGTTGAATTGTTAAACTAAACTCTTTTAGTATTGGTAGTATTTTTGTAACTCTTACATTGTTCTCACATACTATTTTGCAACAAAAACAGTGTAACCAATACTATTGTAAAAACCTATATGATGAAAAAGAGTAACCGTGGAGTTTCTTGCCCGTTCTTCTCCATAGGAATCTACACTTTGGAACGTGGCAACTAACTTCTGACAATTCAAAAGTGCCTGTAAATGGTTTATTTGAAAATAAATGATTTTGATTTTTTTTTTGATTTTGGTGAGGTTACGACGAGCGTACCGAAATCAAATGAACTAAAAAAAGAGGACGTTCTTAAAAAAGGACAAGTCAGGAGCAACCTTAATCGACGATCATGCCTGAAGAGGTAAATGAACATAGATTAAGGGAAAGAGTTGTGTCAGAATCGTAGCAAATGGAAATCGATAGTCTCTGCTTACCCCTGTGAGAAACAGGCGTCATTGTATATATGTGTGTTGAATGTAAAAAACAAAACTTTTTTTTAAAATTATTTTGGAACTTTATAACATATTATAAAAATATGAAAATGAGATGTCGGTTACATTACGGAGTATAAGTAAATTATTATTTTAGTTCTTATTGTATTAAATTGAATGTAATTAATAATTTCCGGTTTCAACAGAATTAAAAATTTCGTTGTCATTTACAATATGATGCAACTTATGTTGTTTAAAAATAATGCTCAATTAATTAAAGGTTTTCTGCAATGCATATGGCGTTGTTCAAATTATTAAAATTTATCGTGTACGGCATATTACATGTTAAACCTTTAGCCGTACATACATACAACATTCATTATGTATGAATATTGTAATTGCCATTAACATTATCAATTTATTAGACCACTAATTACCACTTTTGAACGAAGATTGTCTAAAGTTTGTTACCTAATACTAATTAAGCATCTATTGGCAATTTTTAAGGCAATTTTCATTAGTGTAGTGGCCGAAAGCACGGCTGCTGGGTTCGAAGTCTTGGGTTGGATTCCCGGGTCGGGCAGTGTTATTGAGGTTTTCTGTTTAAGTTCAATAGTAGCCCGGAGTTTGGAATTGTGCCCAGTAGGTACTATAAATACATCACCTATTACATGGGACTTAATAAGAGAATTGGTAAAATGTGGGTGTACACGTCTGCCCACCCCTTCGGGAAATACAGGCGTGACAATATTTTACTTTATGTTAAAACTCATCCCGGACACTTATAAATTATCAGCAGGATTATTTTTGAAAATAAAAATATTATTTTCCAATTGTCATTATATTAGTGGGTACGTTGAATGCCAATTTAGCTTAAAAAATATTAAATAATGTAGAATATAAATGTATAACGCAAGTGTGCTTCAACAATTTTCTTACTTTATTTGAAGGGCTCGTGGCTATGTAAGAGCCACACAAATCAATCGATCGAGGTTTATCTACGCTAAACGTGGCCAGTCTGTGGATGTATGACCATAATTTCCTGCCGAGGCCAAAAAGTTTTATAATTTTTTAAATTCCCCAGATCTTATTATACCCAAGCATATAATATCTACTTATAATAATTAAACACTTGCAACTAAGCACCATTATTTCAAGAAACCATTACCTAAATACTACGACTAAATAATCCCCCCTTCCCTTACTAAGATAGCAATAGTATAAAGCTCGGTGCATATAGGAAATTTAGAGTTCCTTAGTCCTATTTAATGCCACTACACTACTGGAGGTTAGACATCAATTTTGTGAGACAGCTCTGTCTTTAGATAGACGGAACTAATATCGATGTATTTGGAAAGGGTTTGGCAGAGATGTTATAACTTCTTTATATAGCATGTCGTTTTGGTCGAGTGAAAAGTAAAGAAAAGAATAAAAAAAAAAAGAAAAGAAAAGAAAGTGGTTACAGGCCTGCCTCTTGAGTCCCGGGTTGTGAGTTCAAATCTGACATGTATTAAGGGAAAGTGGAAAAGTAAGTGGAGTGTCAGTCGTATATCTGCCTAGCCTTTTCCCAACTACATTGGGGTCGGCTTCCAGTCAAACCGGATACAGCTTAATACCAGTATTTTTCATAGAGCGACTGCCTATCTGACCTCCACAACCCAGTTACTGGGTAACACGATATCTCGTGGTATGACTGGTTGTCAGACTTTCAGATTTTTAGGCTTCTGACTATCCGTAACGGCTGTCATAGATCTTAGTTTGACAACCGGAACCGACGGCTTAACGTGCTCTCCGAGGCACGGGGGGGTCTCGGTATGAACTGATGGTCACCCATCCACAGACCGACCGCGGCAAGCACAGCTTAACCTCAATCGATCGATCTGTGCGGCTGTTACTTAGCCACGAGCCATTGGAGTGTCAGTCGTATCAAGTGGAAATCTATAATATCTACCTATCCCTATTGAGAAACAGGCGTAATTATGGGTATGAATCTACCAATGTGACTGTTCCACTGTTATGATAATGTACTTTTTCAGATTATCTAAGGTGTAACAGAAATACGTTGAACCTGGACTTGATGGTCTGAAATCGCCACCTTACAGTGAGCTAGCGTGGTGATCAAGGCTCGTGCCTTCTCAAAATGAAATCCGCTAGACCAAAGAGGCAGTCAACAACTTTAACACTCGGTTAATTACACGAAAGAGGGAGAATCGTCCGTGTACGCTCAGCCTAATGATCCCTTTCCATTTACGAAGATAGCAATAGCTTCACAGACTCTTTTTATTACTGAAACCACTTTACAAAGGAATCCGGGGCACTTAAGAATGTAACGCCTTCCTTCTATTATTTGTAATGAGTGCGTTTTTATTAACTGCCTCGTTGGTCTAGTGGTCCTAAGCGCGACTGATGAGCATGAGGTCTCGGGTTCGATTCAAAAGCACGGCAAAGCACTATTGAATTTTCCTGTTATAAAATTTACAGTTGCATCTCGGAATTTGGAATTGTGCCCGGTAGATGGTAATTAGCTCACCACCTATTACATGGGACTTAATAACAGCATTGGTGAAATGTGGGTGTACAACTGTGTACACCTCTGCCTACCCCTTCGGGGAATACAGGCGTGATGCTATGTTGTTTATGTTTTACGTTTTTATTGGAGCTATAATGTGTTTAAGTTGGAAGGCATATTTATAAGATGACTAGTTTCTACACCGCCTCGATATTCTAGTGGTCCCAAACGCGACTGCTGAGCTCGAGGTCGTTGGTTCAATTTCAGGGTCGGGCAAAGAGATATTGGTTTATTGAGTTTTTCTGTTTAGAAATTATTAGTAGCAGCTCGGAGTTTGGAATACCCGGTATGGCAATAGGCTCACCACCTATTACATGGGATTTAATGACAACATTTTCCTTACAATATGGTTGAGGTGGGTGATGCTGACGCATGCGTCATGTTCGTGAACGGGCGCTGTCAGTTGGGACTGGTCATCTCTAAAATGTCATAGCAAAATGTTGAATTGTAAAACTAAACTCTTTTAGTATTGGCGTCATCTAACATTGTTCTCACATACTATTTTGCAACAAAAACAGTGTAACCAATACATTCTATTGTAAAAAACCTATATGACGAAAAAAGTAACCGTGGAGTTTCTTGCCCGTTCTTCTCCATAGGAATCTACACTTTGGAACGTGGCAACTAACTTCTGACAATTCAAAAGTGCCTGTAAATGGTTTATTTGAGATAAATGATTTTGATTTGATTCATTGGTGAAATGTGGTTGTACAATTGTGTACATATCTGCCTACCCCTTCAGGGAATACAGGATGCTATATTATGTTATAAGTATCTATATCTATAGAGCTAAAACGCAATTAATAGCTCTTAATTTAAATGTAATTATCGCGGAAGGCACCCTCATGTGAAGTGTTAACAAAGACCTATTACAAAATAAGGAATTATTATATACGTATTAAGTTTAAATTTCCATTTCGACTGTACGCCTGGCTGGGGGCTTTGTCCAAGGCTATATGTTACACCGTAGTGGACAATGAGCGTTATGTAAAAGAAGTCAAAGTCAAATATTTATTGCATTCATCTGTCAGTACATTCAATGACAGAAATCGCTTTACACGCATCAAAACTTATTATCCTTAAATAAAATATAGCGTATATTACTGAGTAATAATTAAACTTCTTAATGGTAAAATAATATTAAAATCAATGGATGCAAATAAATACAATATCTAGCTATTTCCACAATATTGAGGGTAGTCATGCATAACCTGTGCAGCGCCCGCCCGCAAATATATGCACATACACAAGCGGTGCACAGGTAATGCTTGACTACCCCTTTTTTTGAATTAGGGAAATTCATCACGGACGCTGTGCCGGACTCTTAAAACATAACATAGCATCACGCCTGTATTCCCCGAAGGGGTAGGCAGAGGTGTACACAATTGTACACCTACATTTCACCAATGCTGTTATTAAGTCCCATGTAATAGGTGGTGAGCCTATTGCCATCAACCGGGCACATTTCCAAACTCCGGGCTGCTACTGAGAATTTCCTAACAGAAAAACTCAATAACACTTACCAACTAAAAACCACACGGTCCTACTCCAACCTATACCGAGGACCCGGGTTCTTTGCAGCAATCACCGCGACCCCGGCAGGTTATGGTCCACTCCGGGATTTGTGCAGGCCGGCCACAGTTACCCTGCTCGAACACCTCCCTATGTCGCACGTGCGTGGCCGACTCGGGCTGGACTGCTGATCAGGCGGCGAGCCACCCATACCCGCCGTCCTCAATCCACGGTGGCCGGAGATCGTTGAGCGCCCTCCGGCGCCTGGCTCGCCTTCTGCAGCAGGAGTGAGCGGGGTTTGCCTCTCTCTCCCTTTCCACCGCCTCCTTCGCGAGCATCACCTCCTCGCAGAAGTTGGCGATGACTCCCCATGCGCTCTCACTCCCGACCTTGTATCTAATTACGAACAGAAGCGAGAGATCGCCCGCCCTTACTGCCCCGATGAGGTCGTGGTACTGCTCAGCCCAAGCTGGGCACACCTCCAGCGTGTGCTGTGCCGTGTCCTCGGGGTAATGCTTGACTACCCTCAATATTGTAGAGATATTGTATTTATTTGCATCCATTGTAATGGACTTCCGCAAAGTAACGCCTGAATCTATTCAATATATTAAAATCAGTCCAGTAATTTTTGATTTTTTTCATTTCAGACAAAAATACAAAATACTCTCTATAATTATAATAAAACAACTTTTAACCGGATTAACCGCGTGTATTATTGTTTTTTTGTTTTTCCTGACCAGTCCTCCTGCGACCACGAAGGCTGCAAAATGTTCGAAACGTCAGGAAAAAAAAAAAAAACAATAATACACGCGATTAATCCGGTTAAAAGTTGTTTTATTATAATGTGTAGTGATCGCGCAAACCTAAGATATTACTATACTCTCTATAATATCTATTAGTGTAAGTAAAAAGGTTTCTTGTTGCATCACGGTGGAACCCACTACCGCTTGTCTCGTACGTGAGCTCAGTATATCCTGAGCTCTGACCAACGTGTCACGGTAATGGGATACATCCACAAAACCTATCTTCACGCTATACCTCTTTAAGATGTGAGTAGACTTGTGAGATGCAGGAAAGAGATTGTGCTTTAAAATGTTCTGATGGGTTTAAGTATAAGAGGGACTAGTGGCTAAATGGCTGCCATTCTAATGAGGTTAAGCAGAGCTATTGGTTTGTATATTAATTTCTGAACTTCATGGAACTAAAAATATTATTAGGGTAGAGGCTGTAGGGGACAAAAGGCTAAACGTCTTTTATATAAATAATTAAGTCGTCTACACATCAAATTGATGTCATATGTCAGATTCATACTTAGATAACTACTCCTTGACATAAATCTAACACAGATTTATAACATAACCAAATTACGATACAACAAAACAATAGCTACGTCAAAGCCTACGTCACGGCTACAGATACAGCTACGCGGGCGTAGCACCCAACCGCTACGACCACAGTGCTACGAGCGTAACCGCAATTAAATCAACACGTCAATGCGAGACGAAAGTGTTTATTTATTTTGAATGTTAAATTTAATTTAGAATGAGTTTAAATTCATTTCATCAGAATATATAAGTACGAAGATAAATAGACGTAATTATGCAGGGTGTTAATAATTATATTTTTGGTGATTTTTTTATAATAATTGTCAGCTGATCCTGGTTTCATGATCGTTTGGCATGTGATGCGGAGGGATGAGGATCATGTGACGAGGAAAATGTTTAGTATGATTGTAGTTGGCTATAAAAGTAGAGGAAGACCGAGGAAGCTATAGGTGGATTGTGTTAAAGATAATATAGCTGCAAAAGGAGTGACTGACGATATGATAATAATAATATAATAATATAATATTCCACAACTATCACACAACGCCGTCTAGTCTCAAGCTAAGCAGGGCTTGTGTTATGAGTACTAGACAACTGATAAACATACTTATATATTATATTAGTATATATATTATATTTTTGATAAATTACACCCAGACACAGAACAAATGATCGTGCTCATCACACAAACATTTGTCCTGAGTGGGAATCGAACCTACGACCTCCGGCATAGCAGTCAGGGATACTAACCACTAGACCAACGGGTCAGTCAAAAATGATGGTTGATAGAAATGTATTGAAGAAGAATATATGCTGCGCCGGCCGCAAATATATTAGGATCAGGGCAGGGGGATGATGATACAGACCTGACTTTGCTTGATTTTTCAGATTCATCTAGCTCATACTATCACATTCCCAACAATTTATTATTTAGTTATATATCGACGCAAATACAACAATTCACCTATTATAAAACGAGAATACATAAGTTTAATTAATTACTTTGAGTTTTTAAGATGTGAAATTAATGTTAAATAGCACACGTCAAGAAGAAAAGAGAAGAACTTGACTTGCGTTATAAGAGCATGTTTTGGCTAATTGGCAGATATTCGCCATTATCAATAAAAAATAAACTGCTGTTGTACAAACAAGTCCTAATGCCAGTTTGGACTTATGGTATTCAGTTGTGGGGCTGGACCAGTCAGAGTAATCGCCAAATTATCCAAAGATTTCAGAACAAAGTGCTAAGAGACATTGTAAATGCACCCTGGTACATTAGAAATTACGACCTCCACCGGGACCTGAATATAGAGTTCGTAGATTCAATAATTAAGAAATATGCAGAAGCACACCAGACGCGGCTTCTCCATCACGTGAATGTCGAGGCTATACAGCTCCTCGATAATGCGGATCTAGTGAGAAGACTAAAAAGGACCAAACCTTTTGAGTTAGTTTAGTGAACAGTGAGTGATAAAAAGTGTTGAGTACTTTAATTAAGACCACATGAACAAAAAGTGTCTTCGCCTTAACAAAGACTAAGAATAGTTATTGGACTGATTCTTAGAAATTTATATTACCATAGCAGTTTAAGTTAAATTAAATTACTTATTAGTCATTAGGCTAGATTGTGATAGAAATAAAGTTACCTCATTGGGAACTTCATAACAGGAAAAAAAAAAAAAAAAACATAGCATGTCATTATTTCTCTCATTGTAATTTCAATACTTAACCTAAAAAATTTAAAACACTTGCTCGTGCGAAGAGCCCTATAAATACAGTCGCACTGTCGGCGCAAAGGCATCCCCGACGCTTGCTCGAGCCGGCTCGCACTGAGTCAGTAGCTTTTTCCCTTAATAATAAGGAAACTGATATGATCCAGCTAGTCCCTAGTTGTCCCCTCAGCAACGCCCTAAGCCGAGGCTCGTGTCCTGCAGGGGACGCCCTTAGCGCTGTTGCTTAGTTTGTAGTATTTTAAAATATGCTCTGGCTGGAGGCATAAAACTGCCTCGCCTTAGATATTGTCCGGTTAGGCAGATAAAACCCCTCTAGGTTTCAACAAGAGGCCATTAAAAAAAAAGGCGCAAAGGCATTCGTGTTCGAGCCGCCGTACAGTACGGATCTCTCTACGATGTAGTTACGCTGCCCGGTGAATATACGAAACCCGTTGAATTAAATAATCGTGAAGATTTCTTTCAAACACCCAATAATGAAAGAATACGGTCGCGAACAGGATTCGAACCTGCGCCTCCCGGATAGATACTGCAGGCGCTCTGACCACTAAGCCATCTCGACCTCTTAGTCTCGGCTTAGTGGTCAGAGCGCCTGGAGTATCTATCCGGGAGGCGCAGGTTCGAATCCTGTTCGCGACCGTATTCTTTTTCCATTTAATATTGTAACCTAAGAGTTCGCTAAGCATGCGTTAATGCTTTTTCAAAGACATATCTTGACCCAATAATGAGTCATCATCTTGAAGACAACAATTGATGACGTCACAATTGTTGTACAAAATTTTACTAATAACTTATGCCCTTATATTATAATATTAAGTAACTACCCTATTAACTTTTAAAGCGGTTTTATACCGTTGCTCCGTCTCTTTCCACACAACCGACCACTAACAATAGTGTAATCTAAATGCCGCTACATTTGCTGACCGTACTCAGCCTTTTGTCAAACGTGTGATTCCGGTGCTAACCGTAGTACGTACGAAGTGGATACGTTGTGTTTTATGAAGACCGATTTTCATGGTGTCGTCAATATTTTTAACCAACTTCTAAAATGAGGATATATAAAAAATTAAATAATTTTTTAACAAAGACTCTTGAAATAACAGATTTTTATTACATATTTTTCTTTTAAATTTATTTTAATAAAAGCAAATTTTGATATTATTTTGCACTTTTTAGTGTTAAAGTAGATTTTTGAAGGCAGTATTTATTTTTTGTTAAAATTTTTTTTTGTTATTACATATATTATGATAATAACCCTCATAGATCTAGTGGTTGCAAATGCGACTGCTGAACGTGAGGTCTTGGGTTCTGGTCCTGGTCCGACTCTGTATGTGTATAACTGTATATATACAGAAATAAATAAATCCCAAATTTGAGCAATAAATATACGGACGTGAGCAGGATTTTAACCTTCACCTCCTGGACAAATATGGTTAGTGGCAAAACCCCTAACATTTGTGTGTCAAGTTTTCTAAAGATACAATTTTAAATGGAAGAAGAATAAATCCCGGATAAATACTCCAGAGATGGCTTAGTGGTCAGAGCGCCTGGAGTATTTATCCGGGAGACGCAGGTTTGAATCCTGCTCGCGACCGTATTCTTTGTCCATTTAAAATTATTACTTTGGAGTTCGCTAAACATGCTTTTGATGCTTTTTTAATGTTACAATATTAAATGGAAAAAGAATACGGTCGCGAACAGGATTCGAACCTGCGCCTCCCGGATAGATACTCCAGGCGCTCTGACCACTAAGCCATCTCGACCTCTGCTCACCACCGCGAATTCTTCTTCCATGTTTTAATACGTCTTATGGCGACGTCATTGCAATCAATTCAGTACCCATACAAGTGACCGAACCGACACGACTAACTTTGCAGTTAATGCTTTTTTAATGCTTTCAAAGAATTATTTTTATTTATCAAGGTTTCGTTAACTATTCGGCTAACAAAAAAGATCAGTTTCAAATAAAATATCTCGACCAATCTCGCAAAATACCTTCCGTGCAATCTTGCAGTGGAAACCATTCTCCAAAGCCAAGTAATAAATGTAACAAATTCTAGTAAAGCGATATTGCCGAACCCTTTGTGAGAACGTTACTCGACACGTTACTCTCTAATGGGGAATACTTTTGAAACGGTTTCTGTTACTTGATAAAAGGGGTAGGTATAATATATATATATATATATAGGTATAATGTATTGAAATACATAGATTTCTTTCCTTACAGCTAAAAACTCCAGTACTCTCAGCCTTTTCTCCTTTTTTTGTGATTAGAAGCCAAATTCGTGTTAAAATGTTCAAGTTTAATGATCATATGAACTTCCTCGTTGGTCTAGTGATCCCAAACGGGAATGTTGAGCATGAGGTCTTGGTTTCGATTCCCAGGTCAGACAAAGTGTTATTAAGTTTTTCTTTTAGGAAATTCTCAGTAGCAGCCCGGAGTTTGGAATTGTGTCCGGTTGATAGCAATAGGCTCACCACCTACTACATGGGACTTAATAACAGAATTGGTGAAATGTGGGTGTACAATTGTGTACATCTCTGCCTACCTTGATTTATCTTGAATAAAGACATCATGTCTTTACTCCCCACAGATTAGACAGAAGGATAAATTATAATTTCACCGATGCTGTTATCCCACGTAGGTGTTTATTATCGTCAAACTGGCTCTATTCTCTGAACTATGGTTCTATACTCTGAACTGCTACTGAGAATATTTAAAACACAAAAAACTAATAACGCTTCCCGACCCGAGAATCGAACCCAATACCTCACGCTTAGCAGCCGCGCTTGCGAGACCAACAAGGCAGTCAATAGTAACAATAACCGAGCAGTAATAGTAAATTAAGTATTTCGAAATTTACTATCAATAGAAAGTGTCGAAAGCCCGGGTGCAAGATAGAAAGAAGAGGAGGTTGTCAAATTATATTTATTTTACTTTAACTTTCTGAAATTGAAAAATATAAACTAATAATTAAAATACAAACCAATAAAAATAAACACCTTTGCATTTACGTGTTGATGCAATTACGGCTACGAGCGTAGCACTATAGACGTAGCAATTGGCTGCTACGACCGCGTAGCAGTGTCCGTAGGGTTTGTCAAATTTTTTGTTTAATTTTCACGATAGCATATCAAAATCAAATCAAATCAAAATTTCTTTATTCAAATTAGGCTAAAAATTAGCGCTTTTTGAACGTCAAACATTAAGACAGCCCCCAAAAAAGCCCACCCTTCACTGCTTCCTAGTGTTTTAGCTGGAAAGAAGAAGCGGTGCAACAAACTTCCCAGCAACACGTCTGTCTGTATCAAAATTATTTATAGATTCTATACAAATCTAAAATTGAATTTATATAAAATAATTATATCTAGTGAGATAAAATATCTTGGGCACAGTTAGCTAGCACGAGCCTTTGTAATATGCATGCTAATGCATAAAAATATTAAATGAATCGAGAAACAATGTAAAATTACCGAAAGCGTCCAATCTAAAACTATTTCGTATCGTCGGTCGTACCCATTTACACATGCCAAGAGATAGAAACATCACATTAACTAGGACCAGCTTGGCTAATTCAATAAATGCATTTGAATAAATTAGGAACTACGATCAGCAAGACGAACAGTCACCACAAGCAGCACCCGTTCACGAGCATAACGCAAAGATCAGCCATCGCCTCCCTCGCCATTTTAGAGGGAAGGTGGCGACCCGATCCATGACGTTACCGCAAGCAATGACGTCAAGGGGAGCATGACGAACTCGCTGCCTCTTAGAAGAATAAAAATCAACAATATCAATAATATGATTTAAAAGTTTAATAGAAATTCCCCAAAAATCACCGGTATTCTTTTTATTTAATGAGTTGAATACATTAACTACATCTTGGGAAGCAATGTGCTCAAATCTGAATAAAGAACTACATTGAGGCACACTACTCTGCAAAAGGTGCTCAGCACTAGTTGAGGATGCGTTTAAAGAGCTAGTCGTGGTTAATGGAATGTTTACAAAAAACTCATTAAAAACCCGGGCTACTTCGTTTGGTTGACTTATTAATTTATTATTATCCATTATCTCGAAACGTTCACCTCTTTTTATAGGCTTCCCAGTTTCACTATTAATAAATTTCCAGGTGTTTTTACTTTGTTGTTTGATTTTTTTATTGTTTCATTAATGAATTTCGATTAAGCAATTGTGCAAACCCTTTTAAACATTTTGGAATAATTCTTAACATATTCTAGAAAAGGAGCATAAAGGATCATAATTATAAATATATATAATTACTGCAGGATCGATTTATATTATTAGAATATACACATATTCGTCTGCAAGTGTAGAGATCTAGTCCGTGGAATTGTGAATTTTGGTACGAAATACGAATCCCCAATGACTGAAGTGTCCGTCATAAATACAAGACTGGTCATGTAACTTCGGATGCAGCAAGTATGGAAATAGGTGAAATTGCAAATGTACCTAACATCGCTGCCAGGCCGCTATTGTTATTCATATTAGTTTCCACATTGTTTCAGAGTCAATTTGTATTATTAAGGATTTATTACTGGATTAAATACGAAACAATAAATAAAATATACTTTATTTTATTCTACTGCCTCGTGTTGTCCCAAGCGGGAATGCTGAGTATAAGGTCTTGGTTTCGATTCACAGGTCAGACAAAGTGTTTTTCTGTAAGGAAATTCTTAGTAGCAGCTCGGAGTCAGGAAGTTGGTGGTGTGACACCCGACCACCCGAAGTTTATTTAAAAAAAAATTAAGGAGGTTTATATTTTAAAAATAATGATTAATGGTCTTAAAGATACAGTGACGCAATTCATTTCTTTCTCGAACAAACTTTGGTACCTACCTCCGCAGGAAACTTTAATTAAAAGTTTCATATTTCATTTTAACTAGCTCCTGGTGTGACTTCTCACGCTATTCAATTTAGTTAATTAAATAGTTTGAATATTCGGTAAGTTGGTTCAAGTCATACTGTTTTACTTCTACCGGTGATTGTTTGATTATTTTCTAGATTTCGAATTTACGTAAACATTGCATCACACCTGTATTCTTTGAAGGGCAAGCAGATATATACTGTAGTCCACCCATGTTTCACCAATAACCCTGCGATTAAGTCCCATGTAATAGGTGGTGAGCCTATTGCCAGTATGGGCACATTTCTGAACGCCGGTTGCTAATGAAATCTTCCTAAAAAAATAACTTAATAAAACTTTGCTCAACCCTGGGATCGAACTCAACATGACCGAATCCTCAGCAGTTCTACGTAGGACCACTAGACCAGGCAGTTCAGTTAACTAACATACATTATCTCAAGCCTTTTACTATGAGGATAAGTAGAAAGCAATATTCACTTCCATGCATAAGCGAAGCGTAGGTACCACCGCATCTACGCTTCGCTTCACACCGTTATGGATAGCTAGTTTCTTTTTTACTTTTAATTTATTATTATAATACTAGTTCTTCGCGATGGTACAAAGTGGTGTAATCAGAGGTCAAGATTCATTTTGGGTCACTGACTTAATGGAGCAAGTAATTAAACTTCCGACCGCGCAGCTTTGCTTGTACTATTTGTGTTTTTCCGCATGTAACCAGACCACCAAATAAGAAAGAACGAATATCATTTATATCAGGGCCATCTAGTATTATTTTTCTAATACACTTCCCGCAAAAACAAAGCTATATTTCTCAAAAAGTTTTGTTATATTGGTTCGGTAGTTGAGGCGTCAAGTAGTAACACTTATTATCGTCAATTGGATTGTTTTCGATCATACTTTAGAAATGATATAAATAACGGTGTAATTTAGATATTAGATCGTCAAATTATAGTAATACACATTCTGATATTGCTTTGCCTCCGACTCGGATTGGCAATTTTAGAATGATGAAAAATGCTTTATGCAATAACTTTCGTGAGACATATTCAAATCAATGATTGTTCACCGGTTACTACTCGCGTGCATATTTCGGGATTCGGCCTTCGACAACGAAGCTCTCGTTTAACTTGCGACATCGCCGTAAGCTCAGCTCATGACTAAGGGCTCCGTTCGAGTTTGAAATTAGTCGGGCTGTCCCGAAAATACACGTGAGTAGTAACCAGTGAACAATCATCATCATCCGTCTGTAGCAGTCCACTGCTGGACATAGGCCTCTTCAAGTGCACACCACTGAGCTTGGCCTTCCCATGCAGCCCTGCAGATTTGTTATCAAGAAAATAAATTATAGTAGTAATAACCCTAGCTGTTTATAAGAAAGTATAATACACCTTTATAAAATTTTTTTCTTCATTTAAAAACGCCTTCGTTTAACAGGTGCTACATTGTATAAGAAATTTTAACATTCAAAAGTTTTTTATAAAAAGGCGTGATGAAAAGGCCTAAAGATATTCAGAAGAAAATACGAACATTTCACCGACTTTATGACTTATTATGTTATCGTGAATTTGTAATTTTATTGTGTGGAAATATTGTATGGAACTCGGGTAGGAAGGGTCTTGGCATGATTTTACATAAATGTTAATGGATCTTAATATATAAATGAAGTACTTAGTTTAATTATTTCTTTATTTACCGAGATGACGGTTGATAGATATATAAGGAAGTACAGGTTGAAATTAATAAAAAAAAAAAATACCGCCCCGCTGGCACGCATATCATGTGCGTATTTTATTTTTAACTAGCTGTGCCCGCGACTCCTTTCGCGTGAATGTCGTAAATTAACATCATGTCGTGTATGAACACAAATTCATAATTAACAAATGTTCGACGTGATTCTTTAAATTGGCATAACTTTTTTATTTATGAACCGATTGACATGAAACAAACACTAAATGTTAAATGAAGCTTACTTCAATATATAATTGAAAACCACATTTAAATCGGATAAGCTGTTTCTGAGTTAAGCGTGCATAAACGCACAGAAAAACAGTCAAAAATTCTAACAATCATTGTTTTGGGTGCTATTTGCGTTGATAAAGGTCCCAATAATATTTTTTCTCATATAGCTTTAATGTACAGACAGTGATCCGTTACATTTTTATTATATGTATTGATTTCAAACGTTTTTGTGTACCATACCCACTATTAATATTACACTATATTGACTGCCTCGTTGGTCTAGTGGTCGCAAGCATGGTTGCTGAGCGTGAGGTCCTGGGTTCGATTCCCAGGTCGCGCAAAGTGTTATTGAGTTTTTTAGTAAGGAAATTCTAAATAGCAGCCCGGAGTCAGGAAGTTGGCGGTGTGACACCTCCGTGCTTCGGAGACCACGTAAAGCCGTCGGTCCTGTGCCTAATCTCTCTCCGGTCGTGTCGGATTGCCATCCCATCGGAAAAAAAGAGAGTGAAGGAAGAGGGAGTGCACCTGTGTTTGCGCATACACTTGTACACTATAATATCTCCTGCGTACTTGGTTAATCTCCGTGGAGATAGGTCGCCCTGACCGAAAGACGGTCGGAAGGAGTATATATTACAATTTTCTAATATTTAATACTTTTTTAATATTATATTTTTTTTTTCTTATTAGCCTATGTTAACCCGCATAATATAAGAATTCTATCGATACCACCATACATCTAAATCGGTTTAAGCGTTCAGAAGTTATGGTGTAATAAAGAAACTCACATACATACCTATATACGAGTACATGAACCCCAAATTATAACACTCCCTTTGTTGGCCAGTCGTGTAAAAAGATATGTTTCGCCGAT
This sequence comes from Xylocampa areola, assembly GCA_935421205.1. Taxonomy (NCBI): domain Eukaryota; kingdom Metazoa; phylum Arthropoda; class Insecta; order Lepidoptera; family Noctuidae; genus Xylocampa; species Xylocampa areola. The sequence goes on from OW285223.1 coordinate 10,931,929, forward strand.
ACCAAATAAATTGGGATTAAGGGCAGGGGATGACGATGAGCGGTATTTGGATATGTCTCCATACTATCTGAATCAACCTGAGTAAACCAATCAATCAACTCATAATCCGGCTGCCAAGTTCATTGATTACGAAACTGTCACTTCTGTATTTGTTAAGGTCTTCTGGCAAGGCTTTATTGAGCCTTGGGGCGGTAATATGATTAATTAACACTGACTGCCCTCGCTATATTATGCGTGTGTTTGTATCTTATTTATATTATTCATGTGTTTGTGAGGATGGATGGATATTCGTTACTCTTTCACGCCATAAATACTAAATGGATTTATATGAAACTTGTCACACATTTTATATCCTGGTTTAACACATAGGATAGTAAAGTTATTATATTACATGGAAAAAGAATACGGTCGCGAACAGGATTCGAACCTGCGCCTCCCGGATGAATTCTCCAAGGATACATCCGGGAGGCGCAGGTTCGAATCCTGTTCGCGACCGTATTCTTTTTCCATGTAATATAATAACTTTAGAGTTCACTAAGCATGCGTTAATGCTTTTCAAAGATTTATCTTGGACATAGGATAGTTTTTATCCCGGCTGGACCCAATTCAGAAGTCTACGCAGATAAAGTCGCGGGCTGGAGTTAGTATTACGTAGTACTCTTTTATTTGTGTTCGGTTCCTAATAGTTGAAGTGTGATGATAACTTGAGGAAGGTAGGCAATCAAATGCAAGAGGGTTTTTTCAGATCTGACTTAGTTCCAGAGATTTCTTATAATATTTTATTTATTGTGGATCATATGTATATACTATACAGGATGTCATTAATTATACAATAAATGGTTTGCTTAGCCATATCTCGCCATTATGGCAACCAATTAATTTACAAATACATAAATTATTTTAATGTATGTATAGATTAGAGCGTTCAAATTAAAAAGAACAAACATACTTAACTTTATTATACCTGTATATTATTTGTCGGAGATGGCAACACTGTTATATATTATTGGTGTTGCAACATCGAGTGCTACGGAGGGTCGGCGACTACGGCGAGTGGAGGGAGGACGTCTCTTGTGAGCCGCCGGACAGACCTCTACGCTCTGACTTATCTATCTAGACCTCTGATTTCATATTGTAATACCTACATTGTACATTGTAATATAAAGTGATTCACTACTAATTACTAACCCAAAGTAAACGTGCTCTCAGTGGCGGAGAGCCTTAATATTGGCTTTATTTACTATTACCTTTAAAATCTGGTCAGACATAGAGACCTCCAATCCTATTCTTCAATATATTTCCGACATATTAGTATGTGTACATAACATAGCATCACGCTTATATGCCTGAAGGGTTAAACATAAAATATGTGTGTTTAATAACATTTTATCGATGAAGTTATATCCCTTGTCATAGATTGTGAGCCTATTGCCATCCACCGGGCACATTCCAAAATCCGGGCTGCTATAGAGAGTAACCCCCTATAGAGAGTAAGTGGACCCGTCGCCTTCACAATCACTAGATCAACGAGGCAGTAGTTTTTGATTTACTTATTTAGTAAATCGAATCCAGCTTTGTTTTAAAATATTTTGACAAACCTTTTGTGTATCAAAAACGTTTAATAACACGGAACATCATTGGCAGTTGTTTTCAATAATAAAACTGTGAACAATTTCATTTTAAATTAATACGTTTTTTGCTCCTCTATTTTGTTTGCTAACGAAATAAATAGCGATCTAATACAAATTCCTACTTGCAAAAGTGTTCCGCACATTCTGTCCTGTCAGACAATAACTGTTTAAATACAGACAAATCTTCCAAACACAATAATATATATGAAGCACACTCTAAAATAGTAAATTTGTACGGAAAGAAAAATACGGAGTAGTAATAATACTCCTACCGACCGTATTTCGGTCGCGTCGGCCTATCTCCTTGGAGATTAGCCAAGTACTCCCTCTTCCTTCACTTTAAATTTCCGATGGGACGGCAATCCGACACGACTGGAGAGAGATTAGGCGCAGGACCGATGGCTTCACGTGCTCTCCGAAACACGGGGGTGTCACACCACCAACATACTGACTTCGGGCTGCCGCTTGCGGCCACTAGACCAACGAGGCAATCATTTGACGAACTAGTTTGGACTGTGGACGAGAGGTTTCTGCGCGTTGTAGGATAGCAGCACACAGATATTAGTGAATGTAAAATTTGTTCATGTTAATGGGTTCATGACACAGGATAAACTCATTAGTGTGCGGCAAAGAAGTTCCAAATATAAATAGGTATATATTAATTTGGTAAAAACAGACATATCATTTCATATGCACACACCCAGACCCGGAACAATTATTTGTAGATCATACAAATATGTGCTCCGTGCAGGAATTGGACCTGCGACACGCGATACAGCAGCCTGTCTCTCGACCACTGCTCCAACCGCACCATATATCTATGCGTAATCCCAAAACGTCCTAAGACAAAGCCAGAGGCAGGTAAGCTATTAAAATGTAATATGAAATACCAAAAAAAAAACTAATTTCGTTGAAAAAATGAAATATCTAAGTGAAAATGAAATTTCGTCGCCTTAGACTAAGAAGAGCCGAGATAATTGAAATGTAAGAAGAAAACAAAACCCCGTCACGCCTACCTACTTATCGTGGTGTCGGAAAAATTGGATGAGGCATTGGCACCTTCAAGCCTACTGGTACTGGGGGATCCAATTATGTCATGTCATTATCATGTATATTATTTTCTGTGTGTACATTATAGAGGATGGACGTCATGAACGTTTTGCTGGACTCATGGAAAGGTGGCATCGGTGGTTATGCGTAGACACTGCCAGTCGAGCTAGACACTGATGCGGCTAATATGACAATGCTGAGATTTTAGCAGAAAATATGTGCAAATAAATAAATTATAGATACAGAGGAAAACCAACCGTTACTTTAAATATTTTCTTGAGGTCTGCCGTGATTGTCACAGAGGCTGTAAAATTTTGAGAAAAATAAACTTTGCGCAAAATATATGAATAGGGTAGTATTTGTGAAATAACACCTTGAGCATGGTACAGAAGCAGAAGCAGTCAGAACGATAATTATATAAAATAGTCTCTACTAGACAACACATCCCTCTTAACATTCTAATCTCAGCTGCACAGCTGAGATTAGAATGTTAAGAGGGATGTGTGGTGTGACGCGGAAGAATAGAATTAGAAATAAATATATAAGAGGAAGTCTGAAAGTGGCACCGGTTACTGAGAACTTGTGTAGAAATCCTTTAGCATGGTATGGGCATGTGATGCGGAGGGATGAGGGTCATGTGACAAGGAAAGTTTTGAGTATGAATGTAGATGGAGATGCGATTATAAGAGTAGAGGAAGTCCAAGGAAGCGATAGATGGATTGCGTTAAAGATGATATGGCTAGAAAAGGAGTGACTGACGATATGACAACTAATAAAGATGTATGGAATAAGAATACATGCTGCGCCGACCCCAAATAAATTGGGATAAGGGCAGGGGGATGATGGTGAGTCTTTACTAGTTTGTGATAGTAGGATAACATCAGAGCCTGGCGCATGGATAATATTTGGTGTGCTAGCACATAGCTAGATAGAAGGACAGTATTGGTGGCGGTTACCACCAACAACAGCATTCCCAATGAGGGTTGACGTCAGGCCGGTCATAAAACTTAGTCAACACTATAGCATCATGCCAGATATATGCTGCGGCGACCCCAAATAAATCGGGATAATGGCAGGAGGATGATGATGAGGACAAGTCTCTATAAATACAAATAAATCTTCGAAAACCATTACCGGATACGAAGTGAACTCTAAAGTTATAAATTTTTGTGCACAAAGAATACGGTCGTGAGCAGGATTGGAATCTGCGCCTCCCGGATAAATACTCCAGTCGAGATTAGCGGTCAGAGCGCTAAGCCATAAAAATAGTTTTTTGGCGATTCGCAACCTACATCTTGCACTTGGAGAAATGACCGTGATGTATTTAGAAAAATCAATAAATGCGTCTTAATTACAAACAATGTAAGAAAATAGCAGGTGTAAAACACAATAAAAATTATCGATAAATTTTCAAGAACGACTAACTAAATATTACTAATTAGACAAAGATACCACATCCAAAACCCAACCCAAACTACTTCGAAGTTCGACTCAGATTGCGGCCAAATCCAGGCCGGCTATATTGCTCACAATCTTGTTTTATCCAGTTAATTCCGGTTAATACCGGTTCACTGGTAGCTCATAATTACACGGACGAACTAAGCTATGCAATGTCAGTTTGTTCCATCCTTTTGGTTAAATCCTGGTCTTAATTCGGTTTGGTAATCGAGATTTTCTTGTAGGATTTGTTAGAAGAAGTAATTATGTTATTTGTGAATATATATCTGCCTAGCCTTTTCTCAATTACATTGGGGTCGGCTTCCAGCCAAACCGGATGCAGCTTAATACCAGTGTTTTACATGGAGCGACTGCCTATCTGACCTCCACAACCCAGTAACTGGGTAACACGATATCTCGTGGTATGACTGGTTGTCAGACTTTCAGGCCTCTGACTACCTGTAACGGCTGTCATGGATCTTAATTTGACAACCGGGACCGACGGCTTAACGTGCTCTCCGAGGCACGGAGGGGTCTCGGTATGAAATGATGGTCACCCATCCACAGACCGACCGCGGCAAGCGCAGCTTAACCTCGATCGATCGATCTGTGCGGCTGTTACTTAGCCACGAGCCCCTTGTGAATTATTATTGTTGTTGTGAATATGACCAGTTAAATGTATGTTAGAGATAGCCTATTACTTTAACCTATACTAAAATAGCCTATACTAAAAAACATAACAAACATTGACATATATAATTATTTCTAGCATAATTTCTTTTGAAATCATTGATAACAAAGCATTACGTTTATTCAAGATAAATCTTTGAAAAGCATTAACGCATGCTTAGCGAACTCTAAAGTTACAATATTAAATGGAAAAAGAATACGGTCGCGAACAAGATTCGAACCTGCGCCTCCCGGATAAATACTCCAGGCGCTCTGACCACTAATGCTGTTATTAAGTCCCATGTAATAGGTGGTGAGCCTATTGCCATCTACCTTAAATTTTCTAACAGAAAAACTCAATAACACTTTGCCCGACCCGGGAATCGAACCCGAGACCTCATGGTCAGCAGTCGCGCTTGGAAGGTGCACTCCCTCTTCATTTACTTTTATAGTCTGACGGGACAGCAATCAGACGGGACCGCAGTTTAACACGATTGTAGAGAGATCAGGTGCAAGACCGATGGTTTTAGGTGGTCTACGAAGCACGGGGTTATCACACACATAAAGAGAGATGAACGCCGCTGACCCCTGCCGCAGACGACCATGGACCATCATGAGCCGTGGCTTGCGGGCAAAAGACTTGGGTAGTTTATTGCGCGACCAGTAACACGCCCGAGACGGCAACGTGCGTCTCCTTTTGGAGTACCTATATGTCCAAGCCAATTGTGGCCAGCCTGAGCAAATGACGGGAAAAATGAGGGGGTTACGACGGATTATATCCTGCCGGAGTTGCGGTGAATGCAGTTGCGTTCCCGAAAACCCCGGTAAAGATTAGTAGAGAGCCGGGTGGTTTTTAGTCGGTTGGAGTCCGGCACAACGTCCATAATGAATTTTCCACACAAGAAAAAGCTCTAATAGAGACGTGTGATGTTATGTTTCTTTCTTTCCTCTGTATGAATATCATCAGCCCCCCCTGCCCTTATCCCAAATTATTTGGGGTCGGCGCGGCATGATTTCTTCTTCCACTTTCTATTGTTTTAGAAACTGCATGCTGCTAAAGTGTTGGCAATGTTTTATGACCGGCCGCCTGCCTGATGTCAACCCTTTTTGGGAATGCTGTTGTTCGTGGTAACCGCCACCAATACGGTCTCCTTCTATCTAGCTATGTCACACCAAATTTTATCCATGTGCCAGGTTCTGATGTTCTCCTACTATCACACTCCACTAACCGGGCCACAATGTACGAGCTATAATCCGTACTAATACCTAAATAGCACCATTATTCACAAACCGACCAAGTTCGGTGTCTGTTCTGACAACACACACGATTCATCTTGACTCTCACAGTTTACGATACTCCAATCAGAACTGGTAGCAAAGAATCCATCGTCTTGAACGATTTGCATTCATCACAGTATCTCACAAATGAGTTTCTGATCTTGTCTGTCTTGTGTCGTAGAAACCACATGAGTCCAAACAAACAAGATGGCGGACTATGCAGTGGTCCGCGACCCGCCATCCATTTCCCCTGTATGATAATGTTGTTTATTAATTTTTGCTTCAGTAATTCTGCATTAGTAATTACCATTCATTCCAGCATTACTGCGACGTGACTATGACCACCAATTGCGCATTCCGCACTGATTATTGCAATATTATCCGATGGTCATTATTGCCTAATTAAGGCAAATATAGCTGGGTTTATATTTCCAAATTAGTGTGTCGTATTACTTCAGTAACTGTTAGATATAAGTGCATATATAGCAAAGGCCGCTCCATATTTCCATTTATTTTGGTAAATAACGCAGCAAAATTACCGACTCTATTACTAATATAGCCCCGATCGAACTTTCGGTCACGGTGGCTTGTCTCCACGAAGATCAGCTAAGTATTAATAATCTATCATAATCATCCCAGCAGGACCCAATTGTAAAGTTTATGTAAGGACGTAAGGACGTAGGTAAATAAATATTAAAACTTGTAATTGGCAAATGACATATTTATCCAATAATGTTATTAGTCCGTAAGCTTTCCGAAATAAATAAATAAATACACAAACAAACACAGTTTTTTTTTTTGAAAACCATTAACTGATGCTTAGCGAACTCTAAAGTTATAATTTATTGTGGAAAAAAGTCCGCTAAGCATGCGCTAAAGCTTTTCAAAAAAAAAGTATTTGTTAACATCTTTACGACATTGTATTAACTGCAAAGTTAGTCGTATCGGTTCAGTCACCTGTGTAGGGACTGAAGATAGCAACGACGTCGCCAAAAGACGTATTAAAATGTGGAAGAAGAATACGCGGTGGTGAACAGAGGTCGAGGTGGCTTAGCGGTCAGAACGCCTTTTTTTTATGTGGAGAAATGCCCTCGCATACCGCTCTGACACGGGGAGACAGAGCGGTTATGTGGGACTCGAACCCACTAAAACTCCACAGTATACCTCCTCAGCTGCTTGAGGGCGGGACGCGGGAATGCTCTCGCACACAACCGCGAACCCGCCCGCAGCCGTCCGTTGCGGGACTCTCTCTCACGACACACCAAACGGATGGCGTGCCGCAACCACCATGGAGACCATGTGCAATGGGCGCCAGACGACCCCGTGTCCGGACGCCCAAGGTCCCCTGCGACGGGTCAGGTCTGTGGCCCCGCCGCCTGCCACTACGGCCGCAGAGGATAGGGAGAGCGGCGCCTCGCTATACCGGCACTCCTCTTCCCCTGCGGCCCCACCGTGTCCGCCATCTAACGGTGGCGGCCCCGTCAAGGCCGCGGAAGGTAGGGAGAGCGGCGCATCGGCATACCGGCACTCCTCTCCCGCCGCGGCCCCAATCTCTCAGCTGCGGTGCCGCCCATACGACACCGCAGCCCACCTCAGTTGCGGCACCCCCTATAAGGCCCGCAAGCTACGCCGCTCCAACATGGGCTTGCAGGCAAAGCCCAGAGGAGCGGCCCTCCCCGGGTTCCTCTAGCTTCACCGTGGGTGACAAAGCCACGGCTACTAGAGCCCCCCACCACGACAAGGCGGAACCCCTGGGGGGGAGCGGTCAGAACGCCTGGAGTATTTCCCCGGGAGGTGCAGGTACGAATCTTGCTCGCGACCGTATTATTTGTCCACAAAAAATTTAAACATACAAATAAAATGTGCCTATACAATTATTACTTGTCGTCTTAGAGGACCAGATGGGAGACGCCTTCCGACTAAATATCGAACAAATTTGCTCGCCGCTTTCTGCGGGGGGTGAGGTAACACTCAAGCACAAAAGAACTTGGTCTAAAGCGAAATAACTCTCGTCATTACATTAACAGGAGTAAAATAAATAAAAAAACTAAACACAAAAAAAAACTTGTTACACACGATTAAAATCGTGTACTATCGTTGTAACCATACTGGTAAAAGGTAACTTTATTTGATTGGGAATCATATCCCAGTGGCGAGAGGGGTACGCCCGCTAAAACTACTCCAGTACCAATTCCTTCAAGCTTGTCCTTGTATTGTGACAAGTAATACATTTTCTTTCTTGTATGTAAGGGATATTTCAACCAAATAAATCAAAATCATTGAGATATAATCGTTCCTCTAATAATCCCAATTTGTTGAGAAAATAATAAATTATTCATTCTTCCACATTTTCGGCGCTCCGTGTATAATATTTTAATAATTATTTTATAAAAATTTCATCGAAATAAAATTCTAAATTCTTTCGATGGGTAACAGTAGCAATTTTGTTTTGTTTTTGTTTAGGAACGTCTTTATTCAGAATATATTATTATTTGTTTTTGTTTTTTTTGTTCTTTTCTACACGATTACTACCAAAAAAATATATCTAATTTACAGTTATTTCTAAGAATTACGATCCGTTCACTGTTCCAATGTAATTTTTAACAAAAAATATCGAAAAAACCAATAACTCTTTGCCTGGCCCGGGAGTTGAACCCAGGGCCTCACGCTCAGCAGCAACGCTTGCGACCACTCGACCACTGAGGCAGGCCGCCGAATATTTATCTGATTCTATCTGGTGCTCGCGACCTCGTCTGCACGACTAAAGGTAGCCTATAAGTTCTTCTCCAAGGTCCAATCTATCTTTATACCAAATTTCATCCATATCCGTTCCGCCGTTTTTGCTCGATTAAGTAACAAACATCCAAATGAAAACTTTCATATACATAGCCTGTATTTGCCGAAGGGGTAAGCAGAGATGTACACTGTTGTACACCTTGTACATTTCACCGATGCAGTTATTAATTCCCATGTAATACGTGGTGAGCCTATTGCCATCAACCGGGCACAGTTCCAAAGTCCGGGCTGCTATTAAGAATTTTCTAACAGAAAACTCAATAACATTTTGACCGACCTGGGATCGAACAGAGGACCTCATGCTCGACAGTCACCTTTGTAACCACTAGAATAATGCGGCCGGTACACAATCTTTCATATTTATAATATTAGTAAGATTTTATCTGCCATACACCATATGTCTGACAACCCTAAAATATTCACTCACATAATATATTTGCTATCAATTCAATCGACGTGACACAGAAATATAGGTTAAAACATAACGATCCATTTTTAAATTGCCCGGGTAATATCGAGAGTGGCTTGTAATGTGACAGGTGAGGCGACGCCATATTGACTTGCGAATGTGTGTCCTTTTATTGATATTGGTGTGTGAGTGTGTATATAGTTATATGCAAATGTGACGTTGGTACAGTGTTCACAACTTGAAGCAAGACTACTATCGTACCAGCAGCGTAGAATTGTCGTACATGGAGCAAAATAAATAGTTTTAAATGTGATATCAATATTTGTGCCTTCTACTCCCCCAAATATAATTCTCCCAAAATCTATCCACTCTACTTAAGAGTGAATAGATTTATTCTGGATCTACGTGCTCCATCCTCGGCCACACACAGTTGGTGGCAAAAAGTTGATCCAAACATGATAAAAAAAAATGGTATGTCTATTGCCATCAACCGTTCCAAACGGCGGGCTGCTACTGAGAATTTTCTAACAGAAAATCTCAATAACACTTTGCCTGACCCGGGAATTGAACCGAAAACCTCACATTCGGCATTCACCTTTGCGAACACTAGATCAATGAAGCAGTTACCTCGGAATGAGAAATCAAAACTCTTGCCTAAAACATTGCTTTCTTAGTTACAACGGGTACAGTTGTAAAATTAGTGGTGGCTGTACACTAATCGGCAAACATACACAGCCCATGAAGCTAATGGACTAGGATAGATAGGACTATTCAGGAAATGCAGGCCTGATGCTATGTTATATTATGTTATAAGAAATCAAAACATCTTCATAAAACATTGTATCCTTAGTTACAACTGTACCCCACGCCGTACAATTAGTGGTTGTTGTACAAGTTATGGCCAAGATACACAGACCATAAGGCTAATGGACTAGAAATGCCCATTACGCGGTACAACATTTGGGAGCGAGGAATGACGGACACAGAGCGGAGTGTTTGTTGTTTTTGTTTAACTACCAAATTAAACCGAGAACAAGTTTTAGTTATCATGTTTGTATTAGTAATTTTAATTAATTGTCACTTGCTTTTGGCGGTGAAAGGAAATATTGTAAAGATACCGAAATTTTTTAAAGTCACAGAGGTTTCTCATTGGAAATGTTATCTCTGACACTAGGTATATGATACAAAGAATTCGAATCGGAGAGGTACAAAATTATGGATTGAAATTATGGATTATGGATGCAAATAAATGCAATATCAAGCTACATCCACGCTAACGCCTGAATCTATTCAATAAGTACAAAATTATACTTCGTAACAATACAAATCTATTGTGTCTGGTAATTCGAGTCAACAGATTAAAATATATTTCTTTGTAAATAATCTCTAAAAGACAGTAATGAATGTCTCTTTAAAGTCCATCCTACTAATTATAATATTAAATAAAATGCGAAAGTTAGTGACAATGGATGGATGGATGGATGGATGTTTTAAGTCCTTCACGCAATAACTACTTCACGGATTTGGATGAAATTTCTCACATAGATAATTTTAAACCCGGATAAACAGACAGGATACTTTTTAGCCCGGCTGGATCCAATTTTGAAGTAGGTACACGCAGACGAAGTCGCGGGAAGGGGCTAGTATACCATGAATACAGATAAATCATTATAAGAAGTAACATATGCTACCTTTCTTAGATATAAATATAAAGTGCTATGTCCAAGTGCCGCGCAAACAAAGTCGCGAGCACAGCTAGTTAAAAAAAGATGAAATTTTAAAAAAAAACTTAAAAGCATGGTTTCCATGTGTGAATTATTATTTTCTTCACACTTTTTTCTATACCATAGGCATGGTATTTCTATTTTTTTAATGTTACTAGCCTATGTTACTCAGGAAAATGTAAGGATTGTAACAATACCCCATACATCGAAATCAGTTCAGGCGTTTAGAAGTTATGGTGGAATAAAGAAACTCGCAAACATATATTCATACTTACATACATCAACCCTAAAAACATAACACTCCTTTTTTTGAGCAGTCGTGTAATAAATATAGCATCTAGACTGACCTTTTGGATTTATAATAACAATTTATCATTTAAACTAATTAACGCGTAGATACAACTCAAAACGCGTTATAAATTCAGTGGAACTCCAACAGATTATAGGCTTAACCCTGTAGGTAATCAATTAGCAAAGTTTTCAAACAATATTTTGTCCGAAACGTGGACGACAAAGTACCTAGTTAAGGATTCTGTCTCACCTAGTGGTCTAGTTTACAAATTAAGGTAATAACATCACAATGTTAAGGGTAAAATCCGGATAGTTGCCCCACTTTTCGAAAAAGCTGTATTTTTTTTAAATATGATCTTTCTGAATATTATTCAGTATGTATCTCAAAACATAGGTCTATTATCTTCTATAATAGCCTATTTTTATATAAATGGACACCAATGGTTTTGATGAAATACTGTTTTATTTCACCTCTCAAAAAAGGGATAGTTGCCTACAATGGCGGATAGTAGCCTAGCGTGGAGAATGCTTCGGGGGATACTTGCCTCATGCGGCTATAGTAACCTCGGTATGATTTTTATTTTGGATAGAAAGAAATTTATATCAAATATAAAGTAATCTTTATTAATTTAACAGTCTTTATAATTTACTGAGATCTTTTATTAAGTACAGGTAGTCCTTATGTGGCTTTCCCTTTAAGCGTTTTTGAACTGAAGATATTTTCTTCACTTCCACTACTGTCAGAACTGTAAATTTGTAATCTTCTCTTCCTTAATGTTTTTACTTTGTCCTTTTTCCGTATGTTCGAGAAACTTCATTAATACCTTTTTTTTCTCAATTCATCCAAGGCAAATGCTAAGCTATATTCTGTCCAGTTGATGTTCCGTGGCACCAGGCCTGGTTTTCGCTTATATTTGCGAGGCATTTTGCTTATCTAGAATAAATATATAAAACAGTTAATTAGATATTTATTTCGTAAAACACAACAAAAAAATAAAATCCGTCTTCGCATGTTGAAAAATTTTTAGTCACTTTAAGGGCAACTATCCGTGAAAGTAAGTAGGGCTATCCTTTTTGATGCGGATACTTGCCATTTATATTTACGAAATAAATAAAAAATATTTAACAATATAAGAAAATAAATAATGTAATTTAAACTCTAATACATGCTAAGAAACAAAAAGTTGTCTGCAACCACGATCAGTAATAAAAATATTCCAAAGATATTACTTCCCAATATAATTATAACGCCCGTCAAAGTTTCGCCGCGGAAGATTTTTGCTCACACGGATAAAACACGTGGGCCTATTCCGATGGTTTACGCGGCACTGAAGCCTGCGGGGGGGTCACTACTTATTGTAGTAAAGCGCCAACACAACTTATATTCCTAACATAGTGTATTAAAAACCGGGGCATGTATCCGTCCGAGGCAACTATCCGGCTTTTACCCAATATCTTAGGTTTTCACGATCACTACACATTATAATAAAACAACTTTTAACCGGATTAATCGCGTGTCATTAATCTATGTATCCGTTAATGCTTTTCAAAGATTTATCTGTAAATAAATATCCTTTGTAACCTGGCTTACTTCTGTCTTTAGATTTCTGTTAAATCCACTAGCAACACTGAATAATACACAACACGGCACAGTATGCGTTGCGCCTAAAACAACATTTGCTCCTAACGATGTTCCTTACATTAGTAATATTATTGTTACTGCTGTTCTGTGCTACCTCTGTTTTATATAGTTAATTAAGCATTTGTTTATGTATGTATACACACACACACACACACATACGCACACAATAAAACATATTATGGAGGTATTTGTTTTGTTATTAAGAATTGAGACTTCCTCGTTGGTCTAATGGTCCCAAGCGCGACTGCTGAGCATGAGGTCTCGGGTTCGATTCCCGGGTCGGGCAAAGTGTTATTGAGTTTTTCTGTTAGGAAATTCTCAGCAGCAGCTCGTAGTTTGGAATTGTGGTAGATGGCAATGGGCTCACTACCTTTTACAAGGGACTTAATAACAGCATCGGTGTAATGTGGGTGTACGACTTTGTATACGTCTGCCTACCCCTTCGGGGAAAGCAGGCGTGGTGCTATAATGCTATGTTTATTAAGATTTGTATTTCATGCAATGTTGTCCTGTTTTTAACCGACTTCAAAAAGGAAGAGATTCTCAATTTGAATGGATTTTTTTTGTATGTTAGTTACGCGATTATTCCGCAAATTATGAATTGATTTTAATGAGTATTTTTTTTTGTTTTATAGATCATACTTTAAAATGGTCTCTGTTGTGATACTACTCGTGTTCTTGTGATACTCTCTTTATTAAGATAATTACATACTATTTATATAATAATAACTGCGTGTCAGTAGACACATACATATAAAGTAATAAATAAAATATAAACACACAACTATATTATAATGTGGGGCGGCCGTAGGCAAGCATAAATAATAAAGTGCTAACAGTCTCATTGAGCGCTTTTCGAAAAAACCAACAAAGACAAACAATATTTACACAGATGACGTTTTAGTTTGTGGTTTCGTTAAGCAAAAGTTTTGATAAGGACTTTAAATCTCTGTTTTAACTGTCATCACAGAAACATTAGTCAAGGCCAAAGAAGATTGTAAGTCAACCAATCGAACCTGAGACCTCATGCTCAGCAGTCGTGCTTGGGACCACCAGCAAAACGAACACGAACATCTTTCCATTAGCGTATCAGCCAACTTAAACACTAACTACATTATCAAACTTTCGAAAAAAAAAAGCGCCTGAAACAGACTTATTACGTGGGTGTAACTCGTCCTATTGTGATAAACGTACTTTACTCACATAATTACGCTGTTCATGTATTGTAGTCAACTGGAAAAAGCCTTCAGCCCACTAACTAGCTTCCGAAGTACCTAGTCATAGTAGTTAGGTTATATAGGAATTGGTTCCGTAGGCCTTTTTTTTCTCAATTTCGCAGTTTTAAAACAAAATCTGAGAGAAAAGGTTTCGAGTAAACTTACCGGCGCACAGCCCGTCGATTTTAAGCTGGGCCTACCGTGGTTGATCTGATCGAATGTGTGTGTGTGTGTGTGTGTCTGTGTGCACGTTTGTGTGTGTGCGTGTGTGAGCGCTTATGTATGTCTTTGCGAGAGAGCGAGTGTGCGTATGTTTAGTGTCTATCAACTTATGGTAGTCGATAGAATGATTCCATTCCTAATACCCGCAAACTTAGATGTTGTTGCATCAAGCGAACTATTTTGTACGCGTCATTACGTCACGGGTAAATGTATGAGAATGGCTATGTAGGAAGGAAGGGCAAGATTTGGTTGTAAAGTATTACACGTACCTAAATAATAATACATCGATAGTGCGATGGTTGAGATTATCTGACGCAGCTTGGATTCCCGATACCCATTAGATACGCAACAAATATTTGTATGATTTACAAATAATTGGTCTGCATCTTTGATTCTGGAAACACAAAACGTTGGGTCACCGTCAAAAAAGGAACTACATATTAGAGCACGCAAACGGAGCGCTCGCTTTGTGTGTTTTGGTATTTAATTCAGTGAAAAGTGGCTCAAAAAACTTGCAGCATAGATTGAAAACAATAATTGACTAATTGACCTTGAAGAGAAGTTCTTTATTTGCATTCAGTTGATGGCTCTTTAAATATTTGTAGGTATTTAATTATCAGGCTTCTTCGGTATTAAACTGTAAGGATAAAGTTCTCGATAAACAACAACAAAGTGATCCAAAAAGGGTTGGTTTCTGTTTTCCGCAACAATTTTTAACTGAACCATAAAATGGCATGTTTGAGTTCCTGACGTATAGTTTGCTTGTGGCTTGTAGATAAAATAATAAGCACTATTGAAATCTGTTCAATACGTGTCTCCTCAAGCCGTTGGCTCGGTAATTAGCAGACACAATATATTTTTATTTTTATCTATATATATACAAAAATGAATCCCTATTTCCCTTGGTCACGCCATAACCTGAGAAAGACTGCACAAAATTGGATAATTCTTTTTTTTTATTTAGCGTGTGTAATCGCGGGGCACAGCTAGTGAAGTATAATTCTGTACGTGGCTGGGCGGAAGGGCTTGCTTGGAAGGCTAGAAATACTACCAAATACCCACATTATTTTTTACAATTACTACCACCAACATACAAAGGTTTTCCCCCTACGGTACCCTAAAAAACTCGAGCACTATCTACCACAAAAACTTCGTGCACACGTTACATCGAGCGTGCTAATAAGTTCGCATCATTAGCTTAATGGCAAGATATGCCAGTTTGAGGCTTTTTTCATTCACTCTTTCCGTTCGTTCATTCACTAGCTCATTCGCGTTGAGTGTAAAGTTACACGAATATACGATGCGTGTAGAGAAATTGATGGTCCGTAAAAAGTAATGTTTAAATTCACATAAACTTATCGCATAGTATGAAACTTGTATCTCCAAAGGGGTGGGCAGTAATGTACGCATTTTACGAATGCAGTTATTTAATGTAAGTTTTTTTTTTACTTTAGTCTTGTATATTATATACCTACAAACACTAACTTTTTATTATTTTAACTAGGTTCTGCCTACGACTTCGACTACGTGGGCTTCAGAGTTGGGTCCAGCTGGGATAAAAAGTATCCTATATTTTAATGCAGGTTATTAACTATCTGCGCATCAAATATCATCCAAATTCGTTCAGAAATTATTGCGTGAAAGATTAACAAACATCCATTCACACTCACAAACTTTTGTATTTATAATACAGGTAGGTTTTTAAATTCTTTTTAAGCATTTATGACGTTTTGTTTATATAGGTACGACACGATGGTATTTTCAACCATCCATGCGAACGGAGTCACGAGTATAGCTAGTACATAAATAACTCTATACCCGAAGGGTTAGGTCAGTGATGTTGACATCCACAGAGCATAATTCTCAACTAAGGGTTATTACGGAGAATTATCAGAAAAAATCCTAAACCTGCCCGACTTGGAAATTCAATCCAAAACCCTACCGTGCGACTATACCCAACTTTCTTTAAATTAGAACATCAGATAGCATCACGCCTGGTTTCCCCGAGGCGGCAGGCGAAGGTGTAAGTCAAAATTGTACTCCCACATTTCACCAAAGCTGTTATTAAGTCCCATGTGTGTACTGAGCCTATTGTCAACAACTCCGGGCTGCTACTCAGTTTTTTCTGAATTCCGGTAACAGTTTGCCCGACCTAGAAATTGAACCCAACACCTAAAGCTCTACCTAAAGACTGAAGACTAGGCCCATTTGTTTTATCTTTAAATCAGAACATTTCAGAAGACTATTATTTTCCTAATTCTTTTGAGTGCTTGAGCCGATTCTATCGAGCGAAAGTTAAATTGTGTTAATCGAGTCATTTGTAAGCATAACGCCATTTTCAACATTCATTTTATTCGAATCGATTGTGAGAGAATTCGAATTAGAGTATAAAATAAACCTTTTTGTCCGACTACGAAAAAGGAGTTTATCATTTATATTTAGGTATGTAATATTAGGCAGATTTTTGAAAATGCGTATTTACGTGAACTACCCCAATGTATGCCAGCCTTAACAAAATAAATGAATCAAAATGTGTTATGGTTATTCAAGATATGTCTTTGAAAAAGCATTAACGCATGCTTAGCGAACTCAAAGTTACAATATTAAATGGAAAAAGAAGGTTCAGTCACTTGTATAGGTACTGAATTGATTGCAATGACGTCGCCATAAGACGTGTTAAAATATGGAAGAAGAATTCGCGGTGGTGAGCGGAGGTCGAGATGGCTTAGTGGTCAGAGCGCCTGGAGTATCTATCCGGGAGGCGCAGGTTCGAATCCTGCTCGCGACCGTATTCTTTTTCCATTTAATAGTGTTATGGTTACTTTTATCCAATTTTTTTTTTGTAATATTTAAGTATTGTCACCTCGCCCTTATTTTTATTTTTTATGTGATAGGGGGCAAACGAGCATACGGATCGCCTGATGGTAAGCGATTACCGCCGCCCATGGACACCCGCAACACCAGAGGAGTCACAAGTGCCGATATTAATTGTAATTCAATAATTAATTATGTGTTATGTGCATTATATGTTGAGCAAAATTTACAGTTTAATATCTCTACTTGCTCATATAAAGTTTCTTAAAGTAATCACTAATTTCAGAACTATAATCATCAGAAAAAAGTTGCCAGTTAGAAACATAAAATCAGAGAGAAAACCAACCAAATGAATGCTTAAAACAGTAAAGAAAAACATCTTGAGGAAAGCAGCATACCTTTATTGATAGTGTGTAAAGCCATGTCAGAGTCCTACGGGTGGTTTAAACTCTGACACTAGGTTGTAAAGAAAGAGCGAAAGTTACAGCATGATTAACAACAACGACAGATTATATTAATCTCCTCTTACCCATCCCAAAATAGCAACTATGAATGATTATAAAAAAAACTACTCCATTTGTATAAAATACTAATTTTAGAACAAAATGTCATAACATGAGCAAATATAAATGCCCCACTAAGTACAAAGCGTTGCCAGTTTAAAAACATAAAATAAAAATAGACCAAAAATAAAAGCTTAACATAACAAATTTATGTCGTTTCTAGGACAATAAATTGCAATTTGTGGCCTCACCGCCATTTAATGAGGCCTCATTCAGGCAAGAGATGAAATTTCACACTGAAAATTTCAATTTTCGCCATCCAGTTAACAAGTTGTATTCAACCCAGTATGAAAAGAATGCCTTTGGCGCCCCATTTTCAGATTACTGACTTCAATTATCATTAGTGCTTTGGAACTGGTTTGTTTATAGACATTTTGTTATTGTTGTTTAACTTATTCCAATTTATTTGGGGTCGGCGTAGCATGTATTCTGCTTCCATATATCTCTATCAGCCGTCATATCATCAGTCACTCTTTTTCTAGCCATATCATCTTTAACACAATCTATCCATCGCTTCCTCGGTCTTCATTTACGCTTATAACCATCCACATTCATATTCAAAACTTTCCTCGTCCCATGATCGTCATCCTTCTACATCACATGCCCATACCATGCCAAATGATTTCCACACAATTTCTCAGTCACGGACCACTATTAATATTCCTCTTAAATACACATTTCTAATTCTATCCATCCGCGTCGCACCACACATCCCTCTTAACATTTTCATCTCAGCTGCATGCAGTTGTGTTTATTCATACCTTTTGTGGGTGAACACACAACAACACAAAGATTGGTGATGGTGAAGTGTGCAACAGTGTTTGGTAAGCGGTATGAGTTCTGAGGGATCCTAGGGATTGCGTGGAGGGAGAGATTTGCGCAACTTTGGGTGGGGCACGGCGTAGTAACGGGTGCTGCTTGCGGTGACTGGTTGTCTTGCTGACCTTAGTTCTTAATTTAATTTTGATGCATTTTTTGATTTAGCCATGCTGGTCCTAGTTAATGTGCAGTTTCTGTCTTTTGGCACGTGTAAATGGGTACGACCTTCATTCGGAATAGTTTTAGATTGGAGGCTTTCGATACTATCACATAGTTGCTTGAGTCATTTAATATTTTTATATTTCTTTGAGTTAAAAACTATTTAAACTAAAAAAAAAAAACTTGTTTTGTATAGAATCTTTAAATCATTATGATACAGACAGACGTGTTGCTGAGGAGTTTGTTGCGCCGCTGCTTCTTTCCAGCTAAAATACTAGTGTACAATAAAAATGCTAGTGATTTTATGCAGTAAACTGTATTTCCAATATTAAAATAGTTTTTACAATCCACGCTGTGACAAGAAGAGAAATTGAAGGGGAGAATGTTACACACATAAACTGAATGTTGCCAGTATAATTAAAATAATAGTAAAAATAATATATTTTTGCTAGTGCAAACTATTAATTAATTTATATATTTTAAACACTAGGAAGCGGTGAAGGGTGGGCTTTTTTGGGGACTGTCTTAATGTTGGCGTTCAAGAAGCTCTAATTTTTTTGCCTAATTTGAATAAAGTAATTCTGATTTTGATTTTGATTGCCATCAGGGGTGATTTTGAACACACTAATAAAAGGAATTGAACAGTGAATACAACGCTTCACCGATACCAATACAAATCCCTAGTCAACTGCCATATTCCGGGTACAATATCAATCTTCGGGATGTTACCGAAAATGTATGAACAGAAAAACTCATCAACATTTTTACCGACCCATGAATTCAACTCAGGACCTAACGATCAGCAGCTGTGCTAGCTTCCACTAGACCAATGAGATAATTCTATTTTGATGATTGTATTATATGTGTATTTGTCGTTATTGGTGAAAAAAAACTGCTAGCTTCCAGTCTAACCGGATGCAGCTTAATACCAATATTTAACATGTAGTGACTGCCTATCTGACCTCCACAAACCAGTTATTGGGTAATACAATATCTAGAGGAAAGACTGGTTGTCAGTATTTTAGAAATCCGACTATCGGTGTATCTGTCATAGATCTTCATTTAACAACTGGGAACAACTCCTTAATGAGCTCTCCGAGGCGCGGAGGGGGTCTATATGGAATGATAGTCACCTAGGTACAGACCAACGGCGACAACTACAGTTAAACCTAGATCTAGGATATTGACTGCCTCGTTGGTCTAATGGTCGCAAACGCGGCTGCGGAGCTTGAGGACCTAGGTTTTGATTTCCAGTCGGGCAAAGTATTATTGGGGTTTTTTGTTATGAAATTCTCAGTAGGAGCCCGGAGTTAGGAAGATGGCGATGTGACACCCCTGTGCTTCGGAGACAATGTATCTTTTTCCGGTCGTGACGGATTGCTGTGCCTTAGGACAATGTGAGTGAAGGAAGAGGGGGTGCACCTGTGTTTGCGCAAACACTTGTGCACTATAATATCTCCTGCGTACTTGGCTAGTCTCCTCAGAGATAGGCTGCCGTGCCCAAAATACGGTCAGGAAGAGCATATATACACTCGTATATTAAGCTAGATCGATCGCTCTGCCTACCCATTCCTATCTTGGTTACAAATGAATAATAATAAATTTGTAGTACACTGCGCCATATATTTGAAATATTTTTGGTAATTATAAAAAAGCTGTAACATACGACGCAATGTATAGTCACGTGCATAAACATGTATTGTATACATTTACACTTTGTAAACTCTACATAAATAGTTAGCTGAATAATTTATAAAGATTAATCTATAACCTGAGATTGTAATACCATATTTTTTTGATAAAAACCTGCTGTTCTTACGTGGGGTGGGAACCTGGTGATTTGTAATACAGGCAGTTACATGCCTAACTCAAACACCAGTTCCTAACATAGCTAATCAGACAAATAATATGTAAAACCTAGAATAAGCTTGTCGTTGTGAAGAGAAATGAATATTTTATTTATAATTTATTTATTTATTAATGTATGTCTATAATGATGTAGATGGAGCGATTCTTCGATATGTGTTAACTAATTATATCTTAGTAATACACGCCAGATATAAATACGGTGAGTTTTTAAAAGTTAGTGTTTATATCTTTATGTTCGTGACTGTACTAAAAAGTGACTATCAATTGGAAACCGATAAAGCCAATAAGTATGCTGTGTGGCTGTTACTTAGCCACGAGCCCCTCGTGGCCTTTGATCAAGGTATTAATACATTTTCGGGTGTATCAAATAGGTTTTGCCCTTTATGTGTTTAGATTTGACATCTAAAAATACACGTAAAGGGCGTGATATACTTTTAGCACTGGATTTATTTTTGTTTTCTTTTTTTTTATCCTACTAATATTATAAACGCGAAAGTTTGTAAGTATGGATGGATGGATGTTTGTTACTCTTTCACGTAAAAACTATTTTAATAAAACTTTACATTAATAATAATACATCAGAATAACACATAGGCTACAATTTATAAAGATATTGTGTGAATTGTCCAAAATATGACGATAAGCGTCAAGTAAGTAGGAAAAAATCTACCATCTGCGAGCTATTCTGGCGTGCGCTGCCTAAACCCTTTGAGATATAACAAAATGATGTATGGTGGAATTGTGTATCTTATATAGGTCTACAGAAAAGTCCGCATTGCCATATGTCTATCTCTTAAGGATAACATACTGCATCCATTGTAATACTTAAAAAAATGGGCAATTATGAAGCGGTAATTGGAAAGCGGGACCGGGATCAAAATTTCATGATTACTTTTGGTCGCGATATCCGAAATCCGCGCGGGCGAAGACGCGGGCCACATCAGGAACCGTCTCCAAAAGTAACAGATTATTATTATATACCTATTGTTCTTTTAAATTTATTTGATAGAAAGCAAATTTGATACTATTTTGCACTTTTTAGTGTTTAAGTAGATTTTGGAAGGCGGTTTTCATTATAATAAAACAACTTTTAACCGGATTAATCGCGTGTCGCAGTCCTCCTGCGACCACGAACGCTGCAAAGTGTTCGAAACGTCAGGAAAAACAAAAAACCAATAATACACGCGATTAATCCGGTTAAAAGTTGTTTTATTATAATGTGTAGTGATCGCGCAAACCTAAGATATTACTGCGGTTTTCATTTATTGTTAAAAAACAATTTTATATATAATAACTTTAGAGTTCGCTAAGAATGTGTTAATGCTTTTCAAAGATTTATCTTGCATTTAATTATCACTTGCTTAAAACGGCCAAGGAAACCATCGTGACGAAACCAGCACACCTGAGAGATATTATCGATGGTGTGTAAAGCCATGTCAGAGACCTACGGGTGGTTTAAACTATGACACTAGGTTGTTCATCAACCACACGATAAGAAGAATACCGTCTTACTTGGGACTTAATAACATCATCAGTAGAAAATGGTGATCTACAACTGGGCTATATATTTTATCAATCGACGAAATAATGGAGTATATTGTTAATTCAACGCATGTAAGTACGAGGCTATTGTGCTAACATATATTTTATTTATGTACGGCCTCAACGATCGTATACTAACCACAATTTGCAATGAGCTGTAAACACCTCATACTGTGAACTAATAAAATTACTTAGAAAATAATAATCATAAACTAATTTATGTACGGAAGAAAAACATCGGAATATTTTTATACTATTTCTACACGGAGCTTTGTAATTATAACTTACGAGTATCTCTATTAACTTACGCAATCAAAATATTTTTATTTTCACTGAAACTCATAGCTTTTAATATCTTTCTGTTTTCATTACGCGTTCTATAATGACAACATAAGTTTCTCAAGTACTCGGTGTAATATCTGACAACATAACATAGCATCACGTTTCACCAATGCTGTTATTAAGATCCATAGGTGGTGAGCCTATTGCCATCTACCGGGCACAATTCCAAACTCCGGGCTGCTACTGAGAATTTCCTAACAGAAAACTCAATAACACTTTGCCCAACCAGGGAATCGAATTCAAGACCTCATGCTCAACAGTCGCGATTGAGACCACTAGACCAACGAGGCAGAGTATTATCTGAACTATATTTTAAACAGCGTTAGGTCGCGATCAATCAATACTCAATACGTTTATTGCAGTCCAAAAGTATTATTTAAAGGTGTTACATTAGGGAAACAAGAATCAACAGGACTAACTTTGCAGTTAATACAATGCCGTAAAGAATGCAATTACCTTAATAATTCAAGATATGTCTTTGAAAAGCATTAACGCATGCTTAGCGAACTCTAAAGTTATTATACTAAATGGAAAAAGAATACGGTCGCGAACAGGATTCGAACCTGCGCCTCCCGGATGAATACTCTAGGCGCTCTGACCACTAAGCCATCTCGACCTCTGCTCACCACCGCAAATTCTTCTTCCATATTTTAACACGTCTTATGGCGACGTCATTGCAATCAATTCAGTCCCTATACTGGTGACCGAACCGACACGACTAACTTTGCAGTTAATACAATGCCACAAAGCCGTTTTCCATTTAATATAATAACTTTAGAGTTCGCTAAGCATGCGTTAATGCTTTTCAAAGATTTATCTTGAAACAAGAATCATATGAGAAGAGAGAAGGAATCAAAACTTCTGCATGCCTTTGGGGGGCATTTAATTGGTCGGTCTTGGTTGTTTTCACACGACTGCCCAAAAATTATGTGTGTATGTGTGTAAGTGTGTAAGTGTGTAAGTGTGTAAGTGTATAAGTGTGTAAGTGTGTAAGTGTGTAAGTGTGTAAATGTGTAAGTATGTAAGGATCTAAGTATATAAGTATGTAAGTACGTAAGTAAGTATGTATGTATGTTTATGAGTTTCTTTATTTCACCATAACTTCTAAATGCCTGAACTGATTTAGATGTTTGGGGTATCCTTAGAATTCTAATACCTTTCGGTAAAGGCTACTCATATTTTTTATTAAATAGTAATATAGTAGCTATACACACAAAAACTTACAAAAAATAAAAAAAATAAAACACGCCTGCCATTTTATGTGAACTAACACAACAAGGTATTGAAGACTTTTCATCGCAGTCGGGGGACAGTACTGTGGAACATTTTCTTATAGGTAATTTTTTTATTAATGCCTTAAAAAACTATGCTTACCAGATTTTTCTTGATGATAATACTGAAATTCGATTAATAAAGAGAGAAGACAATTAAAAACACTTGAAATATGCAGCGTTATAATTTTTACTTAGCCCTGTCTCCCTTGGTCACGCCATAACATGAGAATGACTGCACCAAATTGACTAATTCTTTTAAATAAATAATAAATAAATAAATAGTTTATTTTCCATTTAAGTTGTACACTTACAAATTAAGTTACTTTTAGTATTTTACCCACAATATAACTAAGTAAGTAGTGTTTGTTGAACACTGGTACTCAAGCTAAGATTAAACTTGTGTTATGAGTACCAGCACTGTCACATATTTGGGTCTGTACGTTACATTGCATCTGGATGGAACGTGGTTGGAGGTTGGTTGGTGACATTATATTATTATAAATTAATTTACTTAAGCTGAAAAAATTAAAAGAAAATCCTCAAAAATGTGTCTTGTAAAGCGTTTGCATGTTTTTGCGTGTTTTGTTTTGTGTTCGCCATTGTCAGGACAAGGTTTTAACATAAGACTTATTTTAAATCATATGGAATTGTTTTTAACGGGGCGGGTGAAACCGCGGGGCACAGTTGGTAGAATATAAATATTATTTAAACTTATGATATACAATACATATAATATTCTAATAGTCGACTATCGTATGATCATCAAAATTTTATAAACATCAATTATTTCTAAATTCTTTATAATCTTATAACAATCCTTTCTCACAGCACTCAGGTTCGCGTCTTAGACCAATAAAATATAATCTCAAGTGTTGCGTAATTAAATTTTATTATGCGTAAAACAAATTAAACCTTTACGAGTCACCATAAAACAAACGGTACCCTTATATTTGAATTGTTTTGAATTCTAATTTGGATCGTTAATTGCGACACATAAAGCCACCTTAGTGTTTCATTTGACCTTTTAAAAGGACACAGAATCTTGGGCAATAGAAGTAATTTAGAAACGGAAATAGCTCAGCGTCTGAGGGATCGGTCCGGCGAAGAGGTCATGAGGTGAAAGCACAAGGTCGTTCGGAAATATCTGTAATGAAAGAAGTTTTTATGTTCCTTGTAAGAAATATAAAGAAGACATTATAATAGTGGTATTTCGGGATAGTAATAAGGTATTTATTTTATTATACCGATTCATGGCTTTGTTTTGTTTTAAACTGTCTATAATGATCAGAACTTCTCTGGTGGGTGGTCATATAGATTGTAATAAGGTATTTTTTTGAGTTTTCACTGCTTATTTGCTTATATGCAATGCATGCTACTACGTGCGGTTCGAGTAGTAGCTGCTGCATTACGTAGGTATTAGTAAATTAGTAATAACGTGCATTATTCGGGTTTGCCCGACTAGTTTCGAACTCGAATGGAGCCCTTAGTCATGAGCTGAGTCCGCGGCAATGTCGCGAGTCAGACTGTCGCTGCATGGTGCCGCATGCCGCTTCGCTCTCGCCGATGATGTAGTTGGTGCCGTCTCGGGAGTGTTTGAATCTATTTACACGACTGCCTAAAAAATGGAGTGTTATATTTTTATGGTTCATGTATGTATGTATATTCCACCATATTTGCTTTATTCCATCATAACTTCTAAATGACTGAACCGATTTAGATGTATGAGGAATCGATAAAATCCTTACAATGTCCCGGGTAACAGGCTAATTAGATCAATATATATAGTGGCTATGGTACAAAAAAAAATCATCTTGTTTTCGATAGTACTGAGGGTACATGCGTTTATGCGATATATTTAATATGTACCTATCTGTAACCATTAAAATGTATACGTGTACTATGTATGAGGCACCAGGCGAGGTAATAATAATGGATGCAAATATATACAATATCTAACTACTTCCACAATATTGAGGGTAGTCATGCAATTACCTGTGCACCACACGCCCGCCCGTCTGCAAATATATGCACATACGCAAGCGGTGAAAAATTGCAACTACCACCAACTCTACACGTGTTTCGCCCACCACGGGGCATCATCAGGAGCTGTTAGACTGTGCACTGTCTGCCACCCAGTAATAATTATCTTGCGTGAACCATAATTAATGAATTTATTCCCTCGTTAATTGTATTTCTTTGTTTCAGGTATCGCCATCACAATAATTGTGCATAGAAGGGAAGATCACACCCACGTACTTCGTCAATATCAAAGGTAATTAAAAAGTTTAGCAGTGATAGCCTTTTTTTTTTTTTTTTTTTTTTTTTTTTTTTTTTTTTTTTTTTTTTTTTTATGTGGAGAAATGCCCTCGCATACCGCTCTGACACGGGGAGACAGAGCGGTTATGTGGGACTCGAACCCACTAAAACTCCACAGTATACCTCCTCAGCTGCTTGAGGGCGGGACGCGGGAACGCTCTCGCACACAACCGCGAACCCGCCCGCAGCAGTGATAGCCTAGTGGTATGACCGTTGGACTGACAAGTCAAAGATCGCAAGTTCGAATCCGAGACATGTCTTTTCGCAGTCATGGGCGTATTATAAAATAATTATCACTTACTTAAACCGGTGAAGGAAAAACGCGTGAAGAAACCAGCACACCTGAGAGATGTTCTCAATGGTGTGCCAAGACATGTCTCAGGCCTACGATTGGTTTAAACTCTGACACTAGGTTGTTCATCAACCACTCGATCAGAAGAAGAAGAATTAAAAAGTAAAATAGTTTATTACATTCCCCTATAAATCTCAAAAAAATTCTTGCGCTACATATAGGTCTCGGCACAATGAGCTGTTTTATCACGACTGATTTCCTCGAGGGGGAAGGCAGAGGTGTTTACAGTAGTCTTCTCAGATTTCACCAATACTCTTATTAAGTGCCATGTAATAGGTGGTAAAACCCAGTGAAGCAAGACAACTATCATACCAGTACCGTAGAATTATCGTACATGGAACAAAATAAATTGTATTAAATGTGTTTGTACGTATGCTAAAATTAATTAAATGGAGCAAAATTAACGTACTTTTCAAAATAATCACTATAATTAATTAATATATAGCATAATGAAAATTATTGTACCATCTGCGTACGGTAATAATGATATCGTACATTGTCCGTAGGCATGAAATTATCGTCTGGGTACGATAATTATCGTACGGTTGTGAACACTGGTGAAACCTATTATACCCTAGCTCCGGGCAGCTACTGAAAATTTCCTAAAAGAGAAACTCAATAATACTTTGCCTGAACCAGGAATCGAAACCCGACACTGACACCCGTGCTATCACTAGAACACGAGGCAGTTATTTGATTAAAACGATATACTGCTGCAGCTAAGGTCTACTTTTAACTATCAAATTAGATAAATTTTGTTTTAAACTAGGCTAATTAAAAAGTTAATTTACTGGAAAGAAAAAAATGGATTAATTCTTCTAGTGCTAACTGAGCTATCCCGAACACCGCTCACTATTCCGAAATCTTCTTCTCCATTATAATACGCCTTATTGTAAAGTCATCGCTATATATTCAGTCCCTATCCCTATACATTGACTTAACTGACGTGATTAGCTAACATTGAGTATTTTAGTATATAGTAACAAGGTACAAATTAATTAATAATCTTATCATGTATATACAAACTATTTAAATAATGTACTTAAAGCTAAAAAATAAAAATATAACAGCGTAACATTCCCAAAAGGCAGGCAGCATTACATTGTTAGTTTATGTAGCTATATATAGTTACTCTAAGTCCTGGTATAGCATATTTATTAGTATAAACTGCGAAGTACAGTCAGTTATATTTTTTATAGCTGTGTTATTGACTCCGTCCACGTGAAAGTCGTAAATTAACACCATGTCGTGTATGAACACAAATTCATAATTAACAAATATACGACGTGATTCTTTAAATTGGCATAACTTTTTTATTTATGAACCGATTTACATGATACAAACACTTAATGTTAAGTGAAACTTGCATCTAAATCGGATAAGCCGTTTCTGAGATTAGCGTGCACAAACGCACAGACAAACTGACAAACAGACAGACAACAATTCTAAGAATAATGTTTTGGGTGCCATTTGGGTTGACAAAGGCTCCAATAATATTTTTTCTCATATCTTCCATGTACAGACAGCGATCCGTAACATTTTTATTATATGTATTGATGATAACCACCTTTTTAGTAAGAAAAATCTCAATTCAGCTTACATATCTTCAGCAATTCTGCACAACATATTCAAAACTATGAAAATTCTGCTAAATACAAAAAGTTTTCGCAAAAGACATTCCAGATATTCACTTTGCAGTATATCGGTTGAGCGGTACAGTTAAATAAAAAAGTGCTTATCAGCTGTGTTCGAGATGGTACCCGTTTTATTGGCTTTAAAGTTTTATGTCCGCGCTTGTACCTGTAAAGTTGGGAACGCAACGAGTTTCGAAATTTCTATTGGACTTTATTCGAGAATTGAGACATAAAGGAAATTGTATGGGGGAAAGATTTATGAGAGATTTCAGGGTTTATAAAAAAGGTATAGGTAGGTATAAAATAAAAATATTGGAATTTATAAAATTATTTGTGATTTAATGCTTAGATCAGCGATTCATAAAGTGGTTTCCGTGAAACCTAGAGGTTCAGTAGAAAAGTCACCAGGGTTTCGCGTAATTATTTATTTTTGGCTGGTAAATACGTATCTTAGTCAAATTTAAAAAGAAAAATATCCCGCGTCTTTAAAATTTCAAAAAGAAAGTCTGTATTTTTTTTTTATATATGTGCAGCGATATCGTCGCCAGGTGTGAATCTTTTTGTGAAATGTTTGGAAAAGTATTGTCCAGAGGTGATGCAATTTAAATTTAGTGAAGATCTGATGAAGGCCTTCGGAGATAGACAATGAACCTCTTCTATGAATTACAGCAAATCAATCTCAATTGCTGTAATTGCATGTTTTTGTATAATAACTTTCGTGAGATACACTCAATTTATTAACCATTGTTCAAGGATTATTACTCTTTTGCATTCTCCGGGATTGCCCGACTAGTTTCGAACTCGAACGGAGCCCTTAGTTATGAGCTGAGCCCGCAGCTATGTTGCGAGCCAAACTGGCGCTGCTGCAACGCATCGCATGCCGCCGCGCGTGGACCGATGATGTACTCGGTGCCGGCGTCGGGAGTGTTCGTGTGTTCCCGTCATTCATCGTGTCCGAGTTACCCATGGTGCATACCACGCTATCTGTGTCACATTCCAGATTTGACTCACTTCTGCATGATGTAGATTTCAGAGCTGGTTTCCAGGCAGGAGGCAGTGTCCAACCAGCGTCTCTGTTGAAGTTCGGGCGTCGACTTATTTCGATAGCTTCACTTACTTTTCGCGGAACGAAATATATTTTACCAGTTTGACTTGCGACATCGCCGCGGGCTCAGCTCATGACTAGGAACTCCGTTCGAGTTCGAAACTAGTCGGGCTATTCCGAAGAATGCAAGTGACTGTTGAACAATGTTGAATTACATGTTTGTGTATAGTAAAAAAAAAACTTATTGTATGGTTGATGAACAACCTAGTGTCAATTTTTAAACCGCTCGTAGGCCTCTGTCATGTCTTTACACAATATCTAGAATATCTCTCAATTGTTCTGGTTTCCTCACGATGTTTTCATTCAACGTTTTAAGCGAGTGATAATTCATTTATAATTAGTTTAAAATACGCACATGACTTCGAAAAGGATTAATGAAGGTGACTTTTATTGTTTTCTAAAAATCTGTATTTTTTCGTCATTTGTTATAAAAAAAATATCTCATTGCACTCCCAACTTATTTTGTTTAACGCAGCGACTGACAAAGTAACAACACTAGAGCGTTGAAATGTTAAATTGGGAGTGAGGTATTAAATTCCAGTAACTTTCCCATTCCCAACCTCTGTTTATGGCAGATAGGAACGGATATAATGTACCTACGTAATATACAGGATGAATTTTTGAAGTGGGCGTGGGTGGCCAGTTCCGAAACTATAAAGAATAGCGAAATATACTCAACAGAGTCCAGGGCCCGATTTAGATGAAAACTAAAACTGTGTAATGAAATTTTAGAAAAATCTGTTTTCCCGCATGTAAAGCTTTGAAAAGAATTAACTTAAGCCATGCATAGCGTACTCTAGATTTATAAATATTTGTAGCTTATAACCGAAACCGCTGATTGCTTCAACGGATTGATTGAAGGCATACGGTATTATGACACCATTCAATTCAGCTAATAAGGATCAAATTCTGGGAAGCCATATGTCATTACCTCCCAAAATTTCATCCTTATTAGTGACACTATCGGATATTTTTCCAAATCAGCGGGTCCGATACCATGCTAAATATTTACTTTTTCAAAAATGCAATGATAAAGATTTATCTTAAGTTTTCGCGATCACCACACATTATACTAAAAACAACTTTTAACCGGATTAATCGCGTGTAATCCGGTTAAAAGTAGTTTTTAGTATAATTTTTATTATAAGAAGAATTAGTTTTTATTATAAGATGCAGTTTTTGTTTTCATCAAAATCGGACTCGAGACTCCTTTAAGTATTTTTCCCTATTCCTAATAATTTCAGATTTGGCCATCTACGTCCACTTGAAAAATTCACCCTGTACCTATAGAATGTATTTATAATATAAATAATGTTACGATGCCTTTCAAAATGTTCTCTCCCGATTTATTGAGATCTGATGCGTTTGACTGCCTCGTTGATCTAGTCGTCCAAGCTGCGAGCAGAGCATAAACTTTTGGGTTCAATTCCCAGGCCTGGTCTCAGATTAGCGCGTTCAAACAATAATAAAAACAAACTCTCTTTCAGCTTTATTATATTATTTTTGTATAATAACAACTGCTTCGTTGGTTTAGTGGTCCGTAGCACGACTGCTGAGCAGGAGGTCTCGGGTTCGATTCCCGGGTCGGGCAAAGTGTTATTGAGTTTTTCTGTTAGGAAATTCTCAGTAGCAGCTCGGAGTTTGGAAATGTGCCCGGTGGTGATGGCAATAGGCTCACCACCTATTACATGGGACTTAATAAAAGCATTGGTGAAATGTGGGTGTACTATTGTGTACACCTCTGCCTACCCCTTCGGGGAATACAGGCGTGATGCTATGTTATATGTTATGTTTAATAACTTTCTTGAGATATATTTATATCAATTATTGTTCACCGGTTACTACTCGAGGCGAAATCGCGCATCAAACTTCGAGTTTGATTCTCGATATCGCCGCGGTCTCAGCTCATGATTAAGGGCTCCGTTTGAAACTAATCAGGCCATCCCGCAAAATGCACGTGAGTAGTAACCAGTGAACAATAATTGATATGTTTATTATATTAAGTTATTATATTAAATGGAAAAAGAATACGGTCGCGAACAGGATTCGAACCTGCGCCTCCCGGATGTATACTCCAGGCGCTCTGACCACTAAGCCATCTCGACCTAGTGGTCAGAGCGCCTGGAGTATTCATCCGGGAGGCGCAGGTTCGAATCCTGTTCGCGACCGTATTCTTTTTCCATTTAATATAATAACTTTAGAGTTCGCTAAGCATGCGTTAATGTTTTTCAAAGATTTATCTTGATTTATTATATTAGTTTCGATTTCGTATTTCAAGATATAAAAATAACAAGTGCAGTACCTTAAAATAAAATGCTCCTTCCTACCGTATTTCAGTCACGGCGGCTTATCTCCACGGAGATTAGCCGAGTACGCAGGAGATATTATAGTGCACAAGTGTATGCGCAAACACAGGTGCACTCCCTCTTCCTTCACTCTCATGTTCCGATGGGACGGAAATCCAACAAGACCAGAGAGAGATCAGGCGCAGGACCGACGACTTTACTTGCTCTCCGAAGCGCGGGGGTGTCACACCACCAACTTCCTGACTCCGGGCTGCTACTGAGAATTTCCTAACAGAAAAATTCAATAACACTTTGCCCGACCTGGGAATCGAACCCAGGACATCCCTATGTAATACATAGTGTATATTTATTTATGTATATTAGTCGTCGCCCACTGGCCGAAATTCGCCCATAAATCATTAAAATTTTAAGTTTAAACGTTATTAAGGTTCAATCGTCAAAGATATATCTAAGTGTGTGTGTGTGTGTGTGTCAAATGCATGGTAGAGTGAGTATTTTTTTATGTGTTTCTACTTTGCACTCGTTCTCCACGTTAACTGTTACTATGCCAAATTTCATACTCCTCCGTCCGCGTAATTTTTGTAAAAGGAGTACAATGTTTTGCTTCACGTATTATTACAACAATTCCTGCCACACACTAATACCTAATACAACACACATTACCATGCCTACACACAAGTTTAATTCGTCATCAATTGTAATTCATTTCTAATTAGCAAACCATTGTTCCCAGTGATGCGACATCGTGGTCCCGGGCTCGCGGGATTAGCGCCGACACCCCTTACTACCCCGGGAATTACGGTGAGTAATGGACGGAGTTATTAATGCGGCCCCCGGGATAGAAATGTCCCGGTGTGGCGATTAGTACGTGAAGTGTTGGCGGGTTATTATTTTCATTGTTTTCGAGGGATTTAGTGAAATTATTTAGCATTAATTTTTTATGGTGATAATTTTTTTATCGTATTGTCTCAAACATAACATAATATAGTATCAAAGTCAAAGTCAAGTCAAAAGGTTTTTATTTCAAATAGGCAAATTACATGAACTTAAGAAACTAAGCTAAGAATGCGTTAATGCTTTTTCAAAGACATATCTTGAACTTAAGAAACGTCAAATGATTCTAGTTGCTCGGTTCCAAATAGTTAATCATATGGAGAAGAGCCGACAAGAAAGTCCATAGACACTATTTTTAAATAAATAAAAGTACACTCTTGCTTTGTTATATTTTTGTGATTAGAAATACCCGAGAGCAATGTAGGTTAATGCGTTAAATAATATAAAAAATCATGTCTGTATTCTCCAAGCGGGTAGGCAGGAGTGTACACAATTGTACCTACACCCGCATTTCATCAGTACCGCTATTTGTGGTCAGCCTATTGCCATCTTCTAGGCACAGTTCCAAACTTCAGGTTGCTACTAAGAATTTCCTGATACTAAAATTTATCAACACTTTACCCGACCCGTGAATTGAACTGCGCTTGTGACTAACGAGACAGTTAAATGTGACTTAACTGCATTGATCAAATATCGATGTACATCAGTAATTACCCTGCATACCCCATCGAGAATTTAGGCGTAAAGTTATACAAATTAACCTTCAAGTATTCGGTTCATCTCTGCTCTCTTCCTCTTAGAAGCATAAAGTAAAATCAGTTATCTCTCCTAACTTAAGTTCCTCCTCAAATCATAAGGAGGATTTATGGCGCCTTGAATTTTTTACGACAAAATGGAAGTTATAAATGAAAGTGAATAAGTACCGTATTTTAAAGCTGTTCCCTTTTCGATCTTTCGTTCGTTCGACAGATTTTTCGTACACGTTATTTTCGGGGATTAAATTTTTGTAATCCAATGTTGATTGTAGGATCGTCGAAGAAACTCATTTTCGGAAACAGAATCAAATGATTTATATTATTACACGACTGCCCAAAAAAGGAGTGTTATGTTTTTAGAGGTCATGTATGTATGCATGTAAGTAAGTATGTATGTATGTTTGTGAGTTTCGTTATTCCACCATAACTTCTAAATGCCTGAACCGATTTAGATGTATACCCCATGTATTGTTAGAATCCTTACATTGTCCCAGGTAGGTTAGTAAGATTTAAAAAAATGGCAAATACAATTTCATCTTCTTCAAA
This sequence comes from Xylocampa areola, assembly GCA_935421205.1. Lineage (NCBI taxonomy): Eukaryota > Metazoa > Arthropoda > Insecta > Lepidoptera > Noctuidae > Xylocampa > Xylocampa areola. The sequence continues at coordinate 10,965,525 of OW285223.1, forward strand.
ATCAGAATATTTTTATTTGTCAGACATTGGTTAACAATAGGGTCTTAAATGTATGTTAAGTTCGCAATATTTTGCTTTATGTACATTGTCGGTAAGATTGGCGCAGTAGTCGAGGGACCGGCTGCTAGGCCACGTGTCGTAGGTTCGATTCCTTCACTGAACAAACATTAAATTTTGTATGACCTACAGATAATTATTTCAGGTCTGGGTGTGTGTGCCTGTGAGATTATATGTCTGTAAACGGAGACACAATACTTTGTGAAGAAATTTGTAGATTCGAGCAATGCTAAAAAAATATGCCTACAAATATAATAATTATTATGAAATAACTACAATAATTAAAAGACATTGGTATTTAAATATATTTTTTTGGGTACATTACCTAGTTTCTTTTTTAATTATTAATTTATGAGACCTTCTTTTCGCCATTAATCACATTTAATCGCCGGTTGGTTTACCGTCTACTTAAATGAGTAAGAACAGTCGCTTGTTTAGTTTCTTACCGAGCCACGTTTTTTTTTTTATTAGTTAATGTTCACCGGCTACTACTCACGTACATTCTTCGGGTTTGCCCGACTAGTTACGAACTTGAACGGAGCCCTTAGTCATGAGCTGAGTCCGCGGCTATGTGGCGAGTCAGACTGATGTTTCTAATGTTTTTTTTTACAATTTATTTGTAATCTTATACAATAATAATATTTTTTATACATATAGAGCACATATGAATTACAAGCGGGATGGCAGAACATCTGACCCACTAACAGTTGCAGCGCCATCTACCCTGTTCATTTGTGCATTAAAATTACCCTTAACCAAAATCGGTCGAGTCATTTTCGGGGTTTTGCGGGATTAACCCACGGCATTTTTTTTATATATTTAGGTCATTTTCTAGAGAGGAACTTGTGGCTAAGTATCAGCCGTACAGATCGCTCGATCGAGGTTAAGCTGCGCTTGCCGCGGTCCTTCATATCATACCGAGACCCCTCCGTGCCTCGGAGAGCATGTCAAACCGTCGGTATCGGTTGTCGAATTAAGATCTTTGACAGCCGTTACGGATAGTCAGAGGCCTGAAAGTCTCACAACCAGTCATGCCACGAGATATCGTGTTACCCAGTAACTGAGTTGTGGAGGTCACATAGGCAGTCCCTCCAAATAAAACACTGGTATTAACCTGCACCCGGTTTGACTGGAAACCGTCCCCAATGTAATTGGGAAAAGGCTAGACTAGAATATATAGATTATTTTCTAAGGAAAAATTTAATAAATAACAGACCCGAACTGGAATAGTAATAACTTGGATTATCAACAAAGTTTGCGAGTTCGAATTCCGTTGTTATCTATAATTTTATTTATTCGATAGAAATGTTCTATTAAATGTAACAAACCCGTCTCTAATTTACGATAGTTACAAAATTGTTACATTTAACGCAATATAGTTCTTCATCCAGAAGTCTAGATAGTTTGACCCACTAATTCTGCTCTATTTGCACTTACACTGTAATCCGAAGTTTGTGAGCGGTTTGCTTGTCCGTATTTCAAGCAATCGAACATAAAGCCGTAATTACACTTGGTTGCAAAAAAAGTAGTACTGTCATGTCTGCTAATGATGTAATTACTGTTATTATAAGTAGATGTACAACACATAACATAACATAGCATCACGCCTGTATTCCCCGAAGGGGTAGGCAGAGGTGTACACAATTGTACACCCACATTTCACCAATGCTGTTATTAAGTCCCATGTAATAGGTGGTGAGCCTATTGCCATCAACCGGGCACAGTTCCAAACTCCGGGCTGCTACTGAGAATTTCCTAACAGAAAAACTCAATAACACTTTGCCCGACCCGGGGATCGAACCCGAGACCTCCTGCTCAGCAGTCGCGCTTGGGACCACTAGACCAACGAGGCAGTCTAAAGAAATATTTTATAGTAGTAGGTAATTGTACAACACGGTATTAAGATAGATAAGATATTATTATTTATCAGTACATACACACCAAACAGACAAGATCATTTTTATCACAGGGAGGTTTATGGAACTCAATGTATGACATTTAGTTCAACATATGTATGTCTAGTAATAACTACTCAGCGAATTAAGGTGAAATTTGGCACTCAGATAATTTATCATCGCACCTGTATTCCCCCGAAGGGATAGGCAGAGGTGTACATAGTTGTACACCCACAATTCACCAATGTAATAGGTGGTGAGCCTAATGCCACCTACCGGGAACAATTTCAAACTCCGGGCTGCAACTTAGAATGTATTTACAGAAAAACTCAATAACACTTTGCCCGACCTGGAAATCGAACCCAAGACCTCATGCTCAGCAGTCTCGCTTGGGACCATTAGACCAACGAGGCAGTTAATTTATAACCTCTAGATTGACATGATATTTATTATCTCGACTATCAAACAGCACTTAACCCATCTGCTTATAGTTTGGAAGACAGATCGCAAGAAAGATGAAAACAAAAAAAAAAAAACTCGACTGAACCGAATTCTGAAATCTCGAGCAAAACCAGTTTATAATACCCAAATCAAAGTACAAAGCTAAAGAATTTTGCAAATAGCTCAATAGTGGAAATTCAATTTTATCATTCGAATTGACTGCAGAACTATGCATCAATTAGAGCAGATAATACCCTGCTGGATCTATTAATTAACTAAAGGAAAAAACGAGAAAAAGTGGCGAAATCGCGAACTCGCTCACAGCAAAGTGTTTCCGGACAATCTACTCTACGATTTTAGTAGTGAGCGGGGAAGTTCGGTGCACTGCAGGACAAAATTAATGGATGAACGTTGAGAAATGTATTTTATTTGAAGATGATATTGATTTTAAAGTTTTGAGATTTAATAAGGAGGAGTAGAATACGATATGTTACTTACTATAAAAACATATAGCATTACGCCTCTATTACCGGGTGGTTAAACAGAGGTCGTCGTCTTCATATCGTGTGGTTGAAGAACAATCCAGTGTCAGAGTTTAAACCACCCGTAGGTCTCTGACATGGCTTTACTTACCATCGAGAATATCTCGCAGGTGTACTGGTTTCCACACGATGTTTTCCGGAACCGTCTCAAGCAAGTGATAATTAGTTTATAATACGCACACTTCGAAAAGACAGTGGTGCGTGCCTTGGATTAGAACTGGCGATCTTTGACTTGTCAGGCTAACGGTCATATCACTAGGCTATCACTGTTATGAACAAAGGTATACTAGGTGAGGCTGTGAGCCTCATTGCTCACTACCAGGAAAAGTTCTAAACTCCAGGCTGCCACTGAGAATATTCTTAACAGAAATCCAATAATTTGAAACACATTGTGTTGTAATTAAAATTTGGTTGTAGATGATAGGTATGTAGCTGCAAAAATATCTCCGATTTTGTAATCATGTGTCATTTTTTTAATTGCTTCTAAGTATGGAAGCTAATTGAAAGATGTATTTGCTATTTAAGACCAATAAATAAATATTATATGTCATATTAATATATGCGAACCGCGCTGTCTAATGACAGCGCGGTTGTCGCAGTGGTCGAGAGACCGACTGCTGCGCTGCGTGTCGCAGGTTCGATTCCTGCACGGAGCAAATATTTGTACGATCTATAGATAATTGCTCCGGGTCTGGGTGTGTGTGTGCTTGTGAGATTATATGTCTGTAAACGCACCCACGATACAGGAAGAAATTCCTAGTGTGGGGCAACGCTTTTTTTTTTAAAGAAGGAAAAAAAAAAGATATATTTTAATGAATATCCCAGCTTCATAGCTTCAGAACTAGTTATAAACTTTATTACACTGAGCTATTACTTTTAATGTTAGGTATTTTTTTCCATGTGTAATACTAGAATATTTACTGCAATTTAAAATAGAAAAATGAAATATAAAAACCTTTACATTTTCTTTGTGCACAGAGATAGAAAATTATAGAACTGAATACAGCAATGTACTACATAAATATAAACTAAGAGAGTTCTCTCAATTTGTTGCGTAACTACAATATATTATTTTAATATTTATTGTCTCCAAGTAGCCATTAGGAGTTGATTTACAACTGTTGAATGTTGAAATTTCTATCGTAAGTTATTTATTATAAGGTTTGTTATTCTGAATTGTTTTGCATGAATATTATTTTTTTTGTACAACTGTTTTGTGTTACTAGAAGTTGGAAGCGCGGTTGCTCATCATGAGGTCCTAGGTTCGATACTTGGATAAAGAAAAATTTTATTGCGGTTTTTTGTAGAAAAAAACTTCAGTGGTTGCAAAGTTAGTAACTGTGCCCGGTAAATGGTAATAGGTTCACCCTCATAACATGTGATTTAAAAATAACTTGGTTAAATTGAATGTACAACAGCATATATATATATATGCATATTTTTCGGAAAATATAGGCGGGATGCTATGTTACGGACATTTTTCCATGTCCATAAGAGCTACAATGTTCCTACAAGGGGCTCATGGCTAAGTAACAGCCACACATATCGAATGATTCACGTTTCGCTTGGTCTGTGCTTGGGTAACCATCATTTCATACCTAGACCCCTCCGTGCCTCGGAGAGCACGTTAAAGCGTCGGTCCCGGTTGTCAACTAAAGATCTATGACAGCCGTTACGGGTAGTCATAGGCCTGAAAGTCTGACAACCAGTCTTACCACGAGATGTCGTGTTACCCAGGGGGATTATGGAGGTTAGATAGGTAGTCGATCTATGTAAATACTGGTATTAAGGTACCTCAGATTAGACTGGAAGCTGACCCCGATATAATTGGGAAAACGTTAGTACGTACGTCTAGTTTAAAAACTAGACAGATTGATATGACCTAAATATAAATATTAGATAATATTTAGCGTTGTTATCAATAATTGTTCTTCGGTTACTACTCACGTGCATTTTTCGGGATTGCCCGACTAGTTTCGAACTTGAACGGAGCTCTTAGTCATGAGCTGAGCTCATGGCGATGTCGCAAGTGCCTTCCCTATAAAACGCAATTTTATTGTCTTATATAGTATGAATTTGAACTATTACATATCTGTATTCAAATCATGATTTAATCCAAAAACTGTCGTAGCATTTTTTTTTTACTTCTTACATATAGAATACACAAATGGATTGACAATTTATCTATTGTTTTGAAGCAAAGAAGCAACACCATAAACTTAAAAATCACTTTTCCCCTAGTCAATTGAAAGACTGTCAAGTTCTTAAAGTATTTTAACATAGAACATGTGAAGGTCTTACCATTACACACATATTTTAACTATTTCACTAAAGAAAAATAATCAAAAACAAAGTACCAGATAATATTATTTAGTAACGAATTTCGTGGTGGCCGAGTGGTTACGGGCCCGCCTCTTGAGCCACAGGTTGTGGGTTCAAACCTGGCATGTACCAATGTGACTTTTTCAACACATTAGACATCACAGACATACGGTGAAGGAAAACATCGTGAAGCAACCTGGACTTGGTAGTCTGAAATCGCCAACCCACAGTGAGCGAGCGTGGTGATTAAGCTCGTGCCTTTCTGTATTAGAAGAGGCCCTTGTCCTGCAGTGGGACAGTTATGGGCTGATTAAAAATAAAAAAATAAACGGCTGCTCATCACGATTAAAAAAAATTATTGTTTGAGTGTACCAGTTATCATGCAAGTAAGTGTAGTGTGAATATTTGGTAGCTCGAAACGGTTGAGCGAACCAGACCGAAACTTCAACTAGCCACTAGCTAGCGCTAGTACTTCATATAGTGATGTGTTTAAGATTTTAATTTGCCTACTTAAACGCTTAGTATTGGTGTTCGCTTTTAATTTTATATCTGAATAAATAGAGCTTTGAGACTGCTTCGATGGTCTTGAGTCCTAAGTTTAATAGCTGGGTTGAGCAAATTGCTATTGAGTTGTACTGTCAAAATTCTAGGTCTCTAAACAACAGCTAGTAACATCAAAAGTTATACATACTGATAAATCTTCCAAAAGAATTTACACACGCAAAGCGAACTTTAAAGTTAAAAAAATTGTGTAAAGAAAAAATACAGCCGTGATTAGGATTCGAACCTGCGCCTCCTGGATAAATACTCCAGGTGCTCTGACTGCTAAACTGTTTCAAGCTCTTACTAGTTAGGAATATTTTCAACGTTTCCGTGCTTTGGTATGAGCAGAAAAAGTGGTATGATCATTGGCCTGGCAAGTAAAAGGTTGCAAGTTCGAATCCAAGGCAGGCATCTGACCTTTCGAGTCATGAGAGTATTAGAAATTAATTATCACTTGTTTCAAACTGTGTAGGAAAACATCGTGAGAAAACCGTCTTACTTGAGAGATGATCGCCATGGTGTGTAAAGCCACGTCAGAGACCTACGGGTGGTTTCAAAGTCAAAGTCAAAGCATTTATTTCAATAAGACCGTTTACAGGCACTTTTGAATTGTCAAAAAAAATAAACTAGTTGCCACGTTCCAAAGTGTAGATTCCTGTGGAGAAGAACGGGCAAGAAACTCCACGGTTACTCTTTTTCATCAAACAATTACAATATTTTGGTTACATTGTATTTATAATATAGAAATCATATGTGAGAACAATGTAATATGAAGTCTATAGAGTCTAGTTACAATTCAAAACTTTGCCATGACAGTTTAGAGATGACCAGCCCCAACCAACGGCGCCCGTTCACGAACATGACGCCAGCGTCAGCATCACTAAACTCGACCATATTGTAGGGAATCTAATGACCCAACACAAACGCCACCATCAGCGGGACATTTGAGTGAGCATGACATACTCTAGCTGCCAGACAATAATCAAATATATATATTCATGTAGAATATGTAAATGATTACATGGTACTCACATTTACAGTATAATAAAAATGAAATGCTAAATTATTAGACAAACTTTACGTACAAACGTTTAAACTCTGACACTAGGTTGTTCATCAACCACACGATAATCTAGAGGTATGAATTCTGGACAAAAGCTGGCAAGTCTTCTCTTTTCTTCATCACTAGAAGGATTATCAGAATCACCGCTCTAGTATCCAATAGACACTATTTTTTCATTATCATATTGAATAACAATAATGTTATTGGTCGGTACTACATCTAATATCTAAAAATCTCGTCTCACAGTGTTTGTTATCGAACTCCTCCGAAACGGCTTGACCGATTTTTATGAATTTTTTTTGTGCTTATTTTGTTGGTCTGAGAATAAGTCGTAGGCTATTTTAACGCCCTAGGTGATAAGGGTGGCCCTATTCAGAAAATTTATATGGTAAAACTATGTTTGCGGGGCACGGGGAATATGTATGTGATTCAAATTTAGGTCAATTATTTTTATTCATAATCTTTATTGCTGTAGAATGATACCTATGCATTTTTTTTATTAATGCTGTTTTAATTAAAATTAAGCGAGGAAAATTTTAAATATCATACCTAATAGTTGGAGTGAAACGTGACGCTACTGTCCGCAATGAAATTATCTCTAGTATTTTGTTCAAGATAAATCTTTGAAAAGCATTAACGCATGCTTAGCGAACTCTAAAGTTATTATATTAAATGGAAAAAGAATACGGTCGCGAACAGGATTCGAACCTGCGCCTCCCGGATGAATACTCCAAGCGCTCTGACCACTAAGCCATCTCGACCTCTGCTCACCACCGCGAATTCGCCTCAAATATGTCGCCATAAGACGTGTTAAAATATGGAAGAAGAATTGAGCAGAGGTTGAGATGGCTTAGTGGTCAGAGCGCCTGGAGTATTCATCCGGAAGGCGCAGGTTCGAATCCTGTTCGCGACCGTATTCTATTTCCATTTAATATAATAACTTTAGTATTTTGTTACTGAGTGTTTATAATGTTTTGTTGTTCTTCTTAAGATTTATTGTTATTCTTTAAAGAAAATCCCTGGAATAACAATTGATAAATATTTAATTGAACACTACTATACAATACTATAAAAGATATTTATGATGTGTGCTCTGACGTCAGAGAAAGCGCGCCAAGATGGCGGCATTTCGAACACCTGAAACTGATTGCAGGTTTATTTGTTAAATTGTAATCTAACTCAATAATTAGATATTTACACGTGTTATATTTTTTGCGGTAATGTACCAACGAATAAAATCGAGTAAAACATAAAAAAATACATGCATTTAATTCCAATAAAAGTAATAAAATGAAAATTTCCAGCATTAATATCAATACTCATAATTCTTCCTATTTACGACTACACCTATTCCAGTACAACTACAAAATTACACCTCCCAGACCAGTACATTAGATTGTCATGTACAGTTAGTTGCAAACAGTGTTGAATGAGGACAATGCCTGGAAAAGTTCTGAGCACAACTGTCTGTTGCCGGCGCCATGAGTTATTGCCGAGGCTTGGAAGTGGATCGGTTCCCGTATCAGTATTATGGTCTTTACAATTTGAATTTATCATAAGCTTTTCTAGAAAGACTGCCTCGTTTGTCTAGTAGTCCTCAGCGTGACTGCTGAGCATGAGGTCTCTAGGTCGATTCCCGGGTTGGGCAAAAAGTTGGGTTAGGAAATTCTCAGTAGCAGTCCGGTGTTTGGAAGGTCCGGTAGATGGCAATAATCCCACCGCCTATTACATGGGACTTAATAACAGCATTGGCGAGGTGTGGGTTTACAAATGTGTACACCTCTACTTACTATACAATGAAATACAGGCGCTAAACTACGCTATGTTTAAAAAAAAAATTGGGCTAATAAATTATAAATGTAGAAGATAAAGAACACGGATGGATGGATCTTTGTTACGCTTTCACATAATAAATACTGAATGGATTTGGATGAAATTTGTCACATATATAATTTATTACCTATATTAACTTAAAGGATACTTTTTATCCCTACTGGACCCAATTCTGAAGTCTATTCAGACGAAGTCACGAGTAGAAACTGCATAAAAACTCAAACTCAAACTCAAATAATTTATTCCAAATAGACCATAAGGTACTTTTGAAATGGAGTATCTATCCGGGAGGCGCAGGTTCGAATCCTGTTTGCGACCGTATTCTTTTTCCATTTAATATTGTAACTTTACTTTTGAAAGTCAAGAAATGCCATGTTCCAAAATGTAGATTCCTATCATATGGAGAAGAACGGGCAAGAAACTCCATGGTAACTCTTATAAAACGTTGTGTTACAATAATTTTGGTACATTTATGAAGATATAAGTTATAAATGATAAGATAGTTAAAAAAAACTAAAAAACACGCTTTTGTAACCACTCGAACTAAAAAGTAGAAAATAATTTTCTATAAATACAAAAACAAAATAGAGTGATTATGAAAAAAAGATTTTATTGTCAAAAAGCGTGGGGACATTCAAACAAAAATCAAACTTAGACATGGAAATAGACTCAATTTACCAACTTCACGATTGAAAATGCACTCCTCTAGTGCGTTTGTTTCATCCATTAAAATCTACAATAAATTACCTGAATACATAAAAAACACAGAAACAAATAATATATTTACCAATAAATTAAAACGATTTCTCTTAGATAAAAGTTACTACACAATTGACGAATACCTCAAAGATAAATTCTAACCAGGGTAACAGGGATAACTAGAATAAACAAGCAGTACTTAAATAAATTTATTTACCTTACTATGCATATGCAATATCTTTAACTACTTACTATTTAGTTAATTAAAATTACAGCTAATATATAAATAAATATATAAAATAAATAATAAAAATTAATACATTATCTAGAATATAACTATTAATAATAAATTAATAAATGAATATTAATAAATAAAATGAAAATAAATCTACACAATAATAATACCTACTTAAATATCAAAATATCAGATTTTCTTCCTTTATTTCAATATATTAAGTTTTAAAAAGCGCTGTTTATCCTCTCCTCTAAAAACTAACTTGCTGTGCCCGACAGGGTCCATAATTGTTTCTCTTTAATTTTTACCCACCAGCCTTTGTATACATTATGGGATGCAATAAAGTTATTGAGTATTGAGTATCTTTAGAAGTCCGCCATGTTGGATTTAGGGTGGCATCATTTTATTTTTCGTATTTTTCTCAGCAAACCCTTTCATTTGATACCCATATCGCGGGAGTGCATAAAAAATGACTAGTACGCCATCTTTGAAAGTTCGCCATGTTGGATTTAGAATGACGTCACTTAGCTCACCATACATTGTCATCCAAACTAAAAGTGTATGCAAAATTTCAGCTCAATCGGAAACCGGGAAGTGGGTCAAAATAGCGACCTAAGGAGTGGGTTACAAACATACAAACAAACATACATACAAGTGAAGCTAATATAAAGCGTGTAAAAAGACATTATGTGATAACGATGTAGATATAGTTATACACGTAGGTACAATAGAAGATACAAAATTGTAATAATAGTTACAAGTCTTGGTAGTTTAGAGCTGACCAGTCCCAACTTGTGGCACCCGTTCACGAGTATCACGTATATATCAGCATCGCTCAGCTCAACCATATTTTAGGGAACGGAATGACTCAACACTCACTAAGACATTCATGTGAGTATGACATCTCAAACCTCAAGTCATGTTAACAGAATAATGATAATGGCTGCATGGCGCTCACATTTATAATAAAGAAGTTATGAAAATATAATAACAACAAAAAAAATCACATCAAATATTATTAAACAAATTTTTTTACGCACGTTTATCTATCATTCCAAAACAAACCGGTAATCTGAACAAGCCTGGAGCGATTAACAAAAACAATTCAACCGAAAAATTTAAATCTGGATATAATCCTTTAAAAAGCCTTTTTTTATAAAAACAAAAATTTTAATCCTGTTCAAAAAAAAAACGAATCTGAAAATATTTAATCTCCACTTATTAAGGAGCCGAACAATTCGTTTCAAACTTCGAAACGCAATGGCAAAACTTTTTTCACTAATTTTTATTTTACTTACCCATCGTGCCTTATTGCTGTGTACATAAAGTCTAAATTGGCGTAGTTATTAACAAAGTTTAGTATGGATTAGTGGTCTGGAAGCGGGAAACTTTACCGAGAGGAAATAGTGTTGTGGAGGGTCGACTCGAGCATTCGATTTAGTCGAATAATTTATTTGGCAGTGATATAATTTGTCACGTTTATGGTCCGCAAATAATTCGTGTTACATTATATTCTTCCTTTATTAGGTTGCGGAAGTTGAAACAGTGGTAACAATATCATATTTCATGTACATTTATCAGTATTCTTGTAATTTATACGTTGGAGGCAATTTATTCTGACTTTGACATCTACAAAGAAAACGTTACTGTGGAGTCGAATAACGACAATTCAATAAATTTACATTTTACTCCCACTCCACTTATAATTTTCCGCTCCATTTCTCCGTCAAAGCTACAAACTACTTAGGGAAATAAACCGAAACTACTTGAAACATCGAATAAAAATCGACTCACTCGAATAATTTAGCACATCCCTAGCAGTAACCGCAGGCAACTGAAAGTTTGTAGTGCATCGGGAGTTAGTTCACTAGTGGGTACTTTTAAACTAAACCGTTTGGAAATTGCAGGATTCCAGTTTTTAGTTTCCCCCTCTTTTTTCTGTTTATTTTTTCAATGTAATGTCGGTTACGGCTGCGTAGTTTTATGGACGAGAAGTTTGGTATTGCAAGATATGGTAAATACTGAGTTTTTATGAGGTTTATCTGACTGGTTTATTTTACAACGGAAGATTACTATATCTTGCTTTCTTAAGGAGTAGGCACATGATTAATTTCTTATTTATCTATGAGGTCTAATCAAAGCTCTCGGAATATATTATAACTAGGCTAGGGCACCAGGCCCGCGACTTCATCTGCGTAACAGAAGGTAGCCTATGTCCTTCTCCAAGGTCCAATCTATCTCCTTGCCAAATTTCATTCGTTCAGCCGTTTAGTCGTGGAAAGGTAACATTTTTCATTTATGCTCCGCTCCTATTGGTCATAGCGTGATGTTATATAGTCTATAGCCTTCCTCGATAAATGGACTATCCAACACAAAAATCATTTTTCAATTCGCGCGTTCCTCCTAACTAACAAACTCTTCAGCTTTTTATTATTAGTAAAGATTTTAAAACTTATTATTATTTATTAATTTATATTCGACGACTTGGCTGGGCAGTGGTTAAGTGATTAGCTGATATGCCGCGTATCACAGGTTGGACTCCCGAACGGAACAAAAGTTTTCAATAGTTCCAGGATTCCTAGTACGTTTCTTTTAATGATAAAAAAGTATCAAATTGACAATATTTTTAACAAAAACTTACGAGGGAATTAATGAATGAATCTTTATTTCGCATAAATAGAAAATAATAGAGAAACATAAGAATTAATTTACCGATTCTATTATAATCGGGACTAAATAATACCACATTAATTTAGGGATTTCAAAGTTCATCAACACACTAAAGCTACATTCACGGCAGTAATATTGATTTTCAGTGGCGACTGAGTAAGACGGATTGAGAGATAATTGCAACTAAATTTCATTAGTCAGAATTAGATTTTCAAGTTATTTAGGAGTAAGTAGGTATCCAATCTCTATGTATACGTTGACTGCCTCGTTGGTCTAATGGTCCTGGGTTCGATTCCCAGTTCGGTCAAACCGTTATTGGGTGTTTCTGTTAGAAAATTCTCAGTAGCAGTCCGTAGTTAGAAAGTTGCTGACACCCCTGTGCTTCGGAGAGCACGTCAAGCCGTCGGTCCTGCTCCTGATCTCTCTCCGGTCGTGTCGGATTACCGTCCCATCGAACTATGAGAGTGAAGTAAGGGGGAATGCTGTGTTCCTGCATACACTTGTACATTATAATATCTTCCTTTCTGCCCTGGTTTCAAGTTATTTCGAGTCAGCGCAATATCTTGTTGACTTCCGTTCTTCTCTGAAAGTCATCACGTTATCGTTTACTCCCTTTTCATTAATATTGTATTGGTTATTACCTTTAGTTAAGGATCCAACACTAACGAATAAAAAACTCATTGGCAAACACTTTACAACAAACAGAGATCCATCTTATTTCATAATATATTTATTTGACAGTTCAATAATAACCAAGTTGTCATAGACAGCACCATAACCTCACGAACATTATCTAGTAACTAACATTCACAATTAACAATAACATATTTATATTATTTGATTATTTATTATATTTACAACACACCCCTCCGCGTGGATTTTGGAAACTAAACGAAACCATAAAAAAGGTTATAGTGAGTCAACCTTAAAAGATACACATATGCTGTAACAATTTTTTTTAGAACTTTTAAAGAGGAACAATTTTGTTATACATAATTTTTGCGTAACTGTAACCGTTTACGCAGCGTTCGCAACGGAAGCTCTTAAAAGGAATGTTTTTTTCCCGTTTTTGCAACATTGTTTATTGATGCTCCGCTCCTATTGGTTGCAGCGTGATGTTATATAGCATATAGCCTTCCTTAATAAATGGAGTATTCACCACAATAATACATTTTCAATTCGAATCCATAGCACCTGAGATTAGCGCGTTCAACCAAACAAACTCAGTAACAGTATAGATATAGTGTAGCTTCTAATCCACTCGGGTTACTTCGGCCGAGTTCGCGATCAGATGATCAGCAATAAAATCCATATTCAAATGCTGACGTCTTCAATCATTCGACTTTTCCCGAGGCCAATGCACGCTCAATTTTGCTCCGCAGTTCTAGATTTCACGTGTTACCTAGATTGCTCATTATACTCGCTAACACTTCCAAAATAAAATTAGTTTATATCGTGCTAGATAATTTAAATTAGTTTCTACATTATTGAAGTTGTAATCGATATTATAACAGTATCAGCATTTCTCAGCGTCTTTAATTCGTTTACCCCTTAACCACTTCAATATCATCCCTCACATAATCCATCCATCTTTTCTTTGGTTTCCTTTGGTTCTTCCCCTCCATCCATTTAAATTCAAAGTGATTACTCTCTTAGTGGAGTGATCAGGAGTAATTAAACACCAAGACTTGTAGTCTTGGTGTTTTATCACTCCTGATCACGTGTCCATACCAAGATGCTAGTTTCAAACTTCCACTAATATACTCATTTCTTAAATTATCCATTCTTGCACTCTTTACATCCATCTCAACATTCTCATCTCCACTACATGCAATCTTCATTGTTTTTTCCTTCAAACCTACCACTTATTATATTAACATTGATAGATTTAGACGTCAATTCTGTTGTAGGAACCTAACTAAAAGAATAAAATTAAAGCATTGCTGTTTTGTAATCTGCTGGCTTGCTAATTAAAAGACACAATAGATTTTTATTTTTATGAAGTATAATTGAATACTTCTCCCATTCGAATAGTTAACACTTTCCCCAAACCGAATTCAACACAAGTTCTATTACTCAGAAGCCGCGCTTGAATCTACTAGACAAGACCAAAGAAGCATTTTTGTTACCCCATCATCCAACTTTTTATACAAGAAAAACCACACAGTTATTCCAACATAAAACCGAATACATTAAAACTAACTAAAACAACTGTTATCTTTTCCATCTTTCTTTTTATAACCTACTTTTTAACCTCCAAGGAGAAATTAAAACTTTAAAGTTTTGTAAAAGACGATCGATTCTATGAATATCCATACGACTTCCCTGAAGTGAAGTGGTAGAAGTTCGTATGTATAATTTGGATAGTAATAAGTTCGTTTTGATGTCATTTATGGAAGTTCGTAGGTAGGTATAATTTGAGTACTAATGAGTTCGTTTTGAGGTATTAATATACAAAGAACCCTTTTGATATCATCGATAGAAGTTTGTAGATAGCTATTATTTGGGTACGAATGAGTTCATTGCGCTTTCATTGATAGAAGTTTGTAGGAATCATTTGGGCATTAATGACCTCGTTTTTGATGACATTGATATAATTTCGTAGGCGTAATTTGGGTACTAATGAGTTCGTTAAACTTAGACCGAAAGAAAGAAATAGTTTATTTTGGTTTTGCACAGATATTTTCATATACAGAAAGGGTGAGAGGAGAAAAAAAAGAAACAAGAGCCACTATTTGACATTCCTGATAATAATTTTCACGATTTGACAGTTTTTTGGGGATATATGTAAAATCAAGACCCATGTACTAAATGCGAGCCTATTTTCATCTACCGGGTACAATCTCAAACCACTGGAAATTTCCTAACAAAAAATCCCAATACTACTTTGCCCGGAAATTCATCCGGTGGTTCTCACTCTCAATAGCCGCGTTTGCGATTACAAGAGTAATGAGACCATTTGTAATGTAAAAATAAGATAATCTATAATAGTTTTGATTGTACAGTCAACCACACGTTCATGGTAATTTGGTATTGACAGCGCCTTTATGCCCAAGCAGTCAGTATAATTTTTGTAGTTCAAGTGTTCAAACTCAAACTCAAACTCAAATTTTTTATTTCAAATAGGCCCTATTACAGGCACTTAAGAAAAGTCAAAGCTAGGTGCACGGTTCCAAGAAGTTGGTCTTATGGAGAAGAGCCGGCAAGAAACTCCATAGACACTCTTTTAAAATTATGTGTTCTTTACAATTAAAATTTATTAATGTGAGAATAATGCAGGTTAATGTTGAAGAAAAGGCAGAATTTTAATTATATAAAAAGCCAAAATTATAACCAGAGCTATTACGAGCTGACCAGTCCCAACAGACAGCACCCGTTCACGAGTATGACGAGCGCATCAGCATCGCTAAACTCAACCATTTTGAAGGGAACTCAACGACCCAATACACAACGCCACCATCAGCAAGACATTTTAGTGAGCATGACAAACTCATAATACCCGGTCATAGGCTGTTATATGAGAGTACTTCTTTAATGTAACGATTAACATTAATGTCCACATAATGCTCACATTTTACAGAACAGTAGTGAAGCTATAAGATATAATACAATATTTATTAAGAAAATTACATTAAATAACTGTTAAAAAAAAGAAACAGTTAAGTCAAATAACAATACAGCAAACCAAATTTTTCGCAAATTTAAACTAGTAGCAGAAGGTACTAGATTAGAATAATTGTCATGTGATTATGTAAGATTTACATAAATATCAAGAAGAAAAATTTAATATATAGGTTTATATAATATATATATATACCTAGTTGTCAAAATAAGGTATAATAAAAACAGTTATTACCAAAGTAATCTGTACAGGCTACATCCATTCATGCAATAAATTAGACAGTGCCAGTGGGTCGCTGTGTGCAGGAGGGGATCGTGCGCCAAACATCCCTATCTTCAATGTAGTGAGTGATACTATAATACGCTTTAGATATTAAAATGCGTTTGATAACTACCTTAAACTTATCATCTGGAAGATCTGTAATATTAGATGGGATCTTATTATAGAACCGAATACCGTTACCCATGAATGATTTGCTGGTCTTCCTAAGCCTAAAACCGGGGACCATAAGCTTGTGCTTATTACGAGTGTTTAGATTGTGGTTGTCACTCTTCTTATTATAATCGGCAATATGTTTGCGAATGTACATGATATTACTGAATATGTACAATGATGGCAAAGTAAGTATATTTATTTCCTTAAACAATTCACGTAATGACTCACGACAGCCAAGATTATAAATAGCTCGGACTGCTCTTTTTTGTAATATAAAGATAGTCTCAACGTCAGCAGCCGAACCCCACAGTAAGATGCCATAGGACATAATACTGTGGAAATAAGCAAAATAAACTAGTCTAGCTGTTGCTACATCTGTCATCTGTCTTATTTTCCTAACAGCGAATGCAGCAGAGCTGAGTTTGCCTGCAAGTGCCTCTATATGAGAACCCCATTGCAGTTTAGAGTCTACTGAAACGCCTAAGAAAACAGTTGAGGGAACCAAATCTAACACCCTACCATCAAGTTTTATATTTGTATTTATATGGGGTACGCTTGGTATGGAGAACCTAATACATTTGGTCTTATTCGAGTTAAGAAGAAGGTTATTAGCAGAGAACCATTTAGATACTTTATTAAGTGTATTGTTGAGTTCTATCTGATCCCTATCCTTTCTATTTACTTTGAATATAAGGGATGTATCATCAGCAAAGAGAACCATATTTGTCATGGTATCCTTGATAAGGTAGGGAAGATCATTAATATAAACTAGGAACAAAAATGGGCCCAGAATTGATCCTTGAGGCACCCCCGTTTTGACAATTGCACCCCTTGAAGTTACATTATCAATAGCCACCCTTTGATTCCGATTCAACAAGTATGAACTTAAAAAATCCATTGATCTACCTCGAATTCCATAGTAATTTAATTTCATAATGAGCGTTCGGTGATCCACGCAGTCAAATGCTTTCGAGAGGTCACAAAACACTCCTATAGCATCTTGAGCCTCCTCCCAAGCCCCCAACACTGCTTGGATCACAGTGGACCCGGCATCCACTGTCGATCGTCCCCTAGTAAACCCAAACTGTTTGGCATGCAATATTTTATTTTTATTAAAGTAAACTAACATTTGTTTTAACATTACTTTTTCAAAAATTTTGCTCAGAGCGGGTAGCACAGATATTGGCCTATAATTAGATGGGTTATTATGGCAGCCTGATTTGAAAATGGGTACGATTTTACTTAGTTTCATAAGATCGGGAAAAACACCGTCTGTGATGCAGCGATTAAATATTGACGCCAGCATTGGCGCTATCTTAGTAATTATTGATTCAACCGCCTTTATGGACAATCCCCATAAGTCCTCAGTTTTCTTAATGACAATTGTTTTAAATGTTTTTATTATGTCAATGTGGGTTATGAAATTAAATTCAAAGTTTGTGGAGTGTAACTCAACGCTTTCCTTTAGAAGAGACTCGGCCGCTATAACAGACGACGAAAGAGACTTTGTAGTCTCTGTTGGTATATTAGTAAAGAACTTTTCCAAGAATGTGGCAACTACACCTTTATCTGAAACTAGTTCGTCATCAACTTTTAGTTCTATTGTCCTATCCATGGACCTGCTATTGCCAGTTTCAGTATTAATTATTTTCCATGTAGCCTTTATTTTATTACTTGCATGTTTGATTTGATTATTAATAAAAGCGGCCTTAGCTTGTTTACAAACTTTTTTAAAGATATTTGAGTATTTTCTTACGTAATTATGAAAATTAACATCAGATGTGTAAGACTTTTTGTCATATAATTCATACATCACATCTCTACTGCGTCTTATACCCGCAGTTGCCCAGTTACTGAAATTTAAATTATGTTTTAAAGTTATTGATTTTACTTTACAAGCATTTTGGAACTCAGTAGATATAACATTAAAAAGTGAACGATACATTTCATTGGGGTCGCTATATTGCGGATTTAGTGTAAGTAACTGAGATTCTACATTAGAGCTGAACTTTTCTAAATTCTTTTTAGTTAGGGGCCTACACTGTGTAGTCTTGGGAAGTTCCTTTTTTTTAACATTGAATTTGATGATCTGACACTTATGATCTGAACGAATGCCACTAATAAGATTTTTATCTAATATTTTAAAGTTGGTTGCTATATTATCTATGCATGTGGCAGAGGTAGACGTTACTCTGGTTGGCTCAGAAAAAATATGTTTCAAGTTAAATGATCTAAATAAAGATAAAAGGTTTTGTTTATCTACGGTGTTTATCAAAATGTCTATGTTAAAATCTCCACAAACTAGTATTTTTTTGTTTATTCTTATTTTCCTAAGGGCGTCTTCTAATATTGAAAAGAAAAGGGTAGTACTAGAAGAGGGAGGTCTATAAGCACACAAAATCACGAATTCCTCTAATTCTGCACAAGCGAGCTCACATACTCGTTCGACAGAGAGATCGCGAATATCAAGTCGCTCCTTACATTTATGGTGACATTTTACCATAATTAAGGTTCCTCCACCATCAGCTGAAACTCTCTGGAACGAACTGGCTACTTTAAAATTATTAATATTAAATGACATTTTATCCGGCTTTAGCCACGTCTCTGTAAAGCATATAACATCTACTTTATATTTGTCAACAAATAGGTCAACATCATGGATTTTGCCAGAGAAGCGATTGATATTTTGGTGTGACAGCATTAAGTATTTATGCTTCCCTGTTGTCGGGCTGGGCAGTTTAAATTAGACTTGCTAACTACCATAATGTTATTAGTACTATTCATGAACAATGGTGTACTGGGAAATGACTTTCTCATACTTCTTATGACTGACATAATATTATATGCTAACAGACTAGCTAACTGTCGTTTAAATTTAATGGGCAGATACACAGTATCTCTAGTCAGTTTTAATTTTCCAATAAAACTATTGGTGTCAAAGAACATAAACTTTTCACTATAGTGACCTACTAAAAAATGTATATGCTTATTCAGCATATGAATGTAATTATTTTGCTTATCTGATAAATGTTCAAGATATGGAAAAGCACACAGTATTATGTGATGACAATTCAGCTTTAACATCTGAGCGACACTGTCAGTGATATCCTTCTTACTCACATTAAGACTATTACCTATAAACACTGTTAAATCAGTATTTGAATTAAATTTGGATTTCATTAATGATGCCATTATCTGTTTAAATGAAGATCCAGGCATACAGTTATTAAGAAAGACATGGCCCAGGTTGTTACCTAATAGTTCTCCAAAACACTTGCCTAAGTTATCAGTATACATTATTGAGTGATAACTAACATTGTTATTTCTTTCAGTCAACTCCTTTACCATTGTTGACTCTTGACCGAGTGAATCAAGTATCACTGGTATACCTATGCTTGATTCCTCAGCCTGGGATAGGTCATCTATAGCCTCAGGAAGGGAACAATTGCCATTTAGTTGACTCATACAAGTACAGAGTTTTTCGTTGAGTGTTATTGAATCCACTCTGTCTGAATTACAATTACACATGTCAAGTAGCTTATTTGCAGCCAGAATATGTTCTTCTATTTGCTTCTGAGAGCTTACATATTTGCTGTAGAGGGAACTAAGTGAATTTTCTAATGACTTTATATCACTCTGCAAGCGTTGAGTGTCTATTTCATAGATATTTTTACTGTCTTCTATTTTTATTTGACAATTACTGAGTTTATTTATTAATGCAACACGATCCTTTCTTAACTGTATGATTTTAGAATGGTTGTATTGCTGTTTCTTATACTTTTTATATTTTTTAATAATTTTATTTAATTTAATATATTTTTTAAGTTTATTATGGTTATATTTATTATGGTAGTATGTTACCACTGACGTGTGGTTGGTGATACAAAACCTGAAGTACTGAGACTTACTAAGTCAATTTTAAAGTAACTTAATATAGAGAGTAATTTTTTCCTTTTTTTTGCAGGTATTTCGGGCCATGAAAACGTTGAGCAGAATTTTCACATATCAAAGTAAGTACTGGCCAGGCGTTTCTTCGAAGACGGTAAAGGTAACTTTAAATTTGATAGATGAGTGGACAGGACGATATTTTTTTTCTATCAAAAACAATATTTTTTTAAATCTTTACTTAACAACTATGCCACACAAAACCGTTTTCACGGTTTGTCTGTGGGTGCAACAAACGGTATTTAAAAAAAAAATGTGCGGACGGAATTCTTAGAGCGTTGGCACGGTACGACACATGATGAGGAGGATGCAAGACCTGCTAAATATTAAGAAAAAATGCCTCACCCTATTATAATTTTGTACATTGATGCAGAAGAATAAAAGAAGATTGCATGTACCGTAAAAGAGAATGGATGAGAAATGCTTTTATTAAATGAAGACTGAAAGAAATGATATTGATAGAAAATTTTAAAGGAAATGATTTGTCTTGGTATGGTCACGTGAATAGGAGGAATGTAACACATGTGCCTAAAATACTGATGAATATGAATATAGATGGACGGAGGTTGAGAATGAGACCAAAGAAAGAATGGATGGATTATGTGAGGAATGATACGAATTCAAAGGGTGTTAATGATAATGTGATGAATAAAGAGGAGAATGGAAGAGAAAACCATACAAATAAATTTAGACCATGACAGAAAGAAGAAGATATCTAAACTCAGGATTAAAACTAGGAACTATATGTTTGTAAGGTATAATAAGTCATTCATGAGTGAGAGAGACAGAAGTAATTACGAAAGAGTGACGAAGCAAGTGTATGATATATAAAAGAAAAAACACATTTAAGAATAAGTGCAATTGAAATATGAGTATTTACACACTGAACAATTACGAGCCACCCAACTCCATCTAATAACTGCTCGAAAACATTTTATTTGCCCTCCACTCAGTTATTACAACATAAACTTTGAACAACATTTACTTCTAGTTCTCCAAACTGCAGTGCAATCATCAAAATTTTGCATCAAACCAACTTGAACACATCAGTGAGAGTTAGGAAACTGTTTGTTTTTACTCGGAGTTTGTTCAGACGAGATACTTTTGAACCACACTGTGGCGATAAATGGTCGGCGGGTGAATATTTGTTTGAAAGCTCGTGGTTGCATTTCTATGACTCATTTAATCCTACTTTTAATAAGTTAGTATGGACTAACTCTATATTGCTAGCTCTGTAGAAGTTTAATAACTATAATAATTATAATAATATGACTATTATTGCCAATAAGACTTATATAGTGGACATAGATCGATTAGAGTACCGCACAATAATTGTCGATATCACTATCTCGTGAAAGCAGAGATATATAAATAAATCAAATATTGTGACCTGGCGCACGAGGTTGTCGACATATGGGCATGGACTCTGCAATCATTGTACCGATAGTCATTTCGGCTAATGGAATAATACCAAAGAGCCTCGACCAATACCTTAAAAGGCCTTTGCTAGGCGGCTGGATCAAGGGCCCGATGCAGAAAGCAGTTGTTCTCGATACCGCACGCATTGAGAGGAGGTTCCTTTCTCAGGAGCTCTAACCACCGGTAGCTTGGACAGTTCCCAACTGTTGCCACTTTTATATGGCACAATTACAGATCAATGGCATATAATTACTCGTCAACTTTCTTGTGGCCGATCTGTGGCGCGTCTGTATAAATACTCAAACAGCTGGTAGTGGTGCAACAGCCCTATCGAAGTCGCCATTACTATGCATTGGCACGAGCCGCCATATCAATACGGTTGTGATATTGAAGTGCAGGCAATATTTTACAGAGAAGATGTCTCGGAAGGTATTATATTTTATTTACATACCATTTTATGGAAGTGAAAGTTTATCGAGTTGATTATTGTCTATTAATGTCTCGGTCTGTTTAAACATTGAATTAGTCCCACTGAATATAAAAGGTAGGCTGTAGAAATATAACATATAAAATAAGTACACAATAAATACGTAATAAATAGACACATAGATACATATGTGCAAATAAAAAAATAAACGCGAAAGTTTGTAAGTATGGGTGGATGGATGTTTGTTACTCTTTCACGTAAAAACTACTGAATGGATTTTAATTAAACTTTACAATAATATAGCTTATACATCAGAATAACACATAGGCTACAATTTATAGAGATATTGTGTGAATTGTCCAAAATATGACGATAAGTGTCAGGTAAGTAGGAAAAAATCTAACCTAAACCCTTTGAGATATAACAAAATGATGTATTACGGAATTGTGTATCTTATATAGGTCTACAGAAAAGTCCGCGATGGCATATGTCTATCTCTTAAGGATAACATACTACATCCATTTTAATACTTTAAAAATGGGCAATTATGAAGCGGTAATTTGAAAGCGGGACCGGGATCAACATTTCATGATTACTTTTGGTCGCGATATCCGACATCCGCGTGGGCGAAGACGCGGGCATCAGCATATATATAATTATATCAAAAGGAGGAAATATGAATAAAAAGAAGAGAAAAGAATTATAGTGATACATAGTGTTTATATACAAGATTCTTAAGACTAGGTAATGTCTGTGCCGGTCTTATTGACACCGGCAATGCATTCCACAGTCGCACAGCTTGGATATAAAAGAATTTGTCGAGAAATTTCATGGAATGCATTGGCATTTGTAGTTTTTCCGATGATCTCAAGAACCTTGAATGTGTATCATGTAGGAACTCAAAACTTTTATATATTATTTTGTAATAGTTTTTTTTATGTTGTTATTTTTACTATTGTTTTTATCAGGTTACGATTTCGGAAGGTTTTGACAACCGGGACCGAAGGTTTAAGTGTTCTCCTAGGCACAGAGGGGTCTCCGTGTGAAATTATCGTCCCCTACCACAGACCGACCGCCACAAGCGCAGCTTAACCTCGACCGATCAAATAATGCGGCTGTTACTTAGCCACAAGCCCGTCATATATTTAAATATTGTTTACAAAACATATAAATATTAAAAATATATCTTTTGGTATTGATATTTAATTTAAAAATAATATCTACTAATAATTATCTCGAACTACCTTATTGTTCAAGTGGTCTCAAGCGCGACTGCTGAGCATGAGGTCTTGGGTTGGATTCCCAGGTCGGGCAAAGTGTTATTGGGTAATTCTTTTAGGAATTTCTCAGTAGCAGCCCGGGGTTTGGAATTGTGCTCGGTAGATGGTAATAGGCTCACCACCTATTACATGGGACTTAATAACAGCATTAGTGAAATGTGGGTATACAATTGTGTACACTTCTGCCTACCCCTTAGAGGAATACAGGCGTGATACTATGTTATGTTATGTTTTAGTAATTTAAATATTGCTCTCAGTCGAGTCCTCATTTATTGTATAGTACGTCTTATTTATTAACAGAGCTATAATTTGTCTTATAAATAGTTTTATATTGTTGCTATACAATATTAGTCCTGGCAGTTTAATAGAAATCTTAGGTACCATTCGTAACATTACATTTAACATTACACATTGTTTTACGGCATTGGTTTATTATTGGCATGCGATTGGAATTGCTATTCATTTTAAGAATAACCCCCAGTTCAACCACTTGTATAAAACATTATACAATTCCAATTTCAAACTGATTCTTACAGACGTTGCCAATCTTAGCCAGTTAAGCATTATCTCTTGGTTTGTAAGAGAAATGGCGTATTCTTTCACATTTTATTCTTGAAACTTTTACTCGTTCGTAATCAGATGACAGTCGATTTGTATTCTTCGGTGTAGATATGGGCTTGTCTATCTGACTCTAAAGATATAATATTTAGTGGTAAAGTTCTCTCTGGCCAATATTAATGTCCAGCGGATCTGTTATAGTTTTCCAACGGGTCATTGAGCGTCCTAAATTGTGGATGAGCTACACAATGACTGACGGATACGCGCCGTCAGTTGGAATACGTCAGCTCAAAACTGCTATGGCTCTTTCCTAACGACCATTGCAAACTCATTCTATAATGTTGAGTAAAATGATGCCTTGAGGTTGTTTAGTTATGTCTTCTCAGAGATGGTCAGATAAGGAATGCGGAAGCCGTCTAGTTACGGTTCCGTACCTCAAAAGGTAAAAACGGAACTCTTGTAAAATCACTTTCATGTCCGTCTGTCTGTCTGTCCGTGTGTTACCACCGATTTTCTCAGGAACGGGTGAACCTAGCAAGTTGAAATTTATACCAGATACTGAGGTCGTGATATCGTGTTGACTCAGGACCTTGATTTTTATACACCTAATAGGGACTATAGACCATTAGGGAGTATAGGGATATTTGATAACTTGTACCAGATACTGATATCTGGTACAAATTTCAACTTGCTAGGTCCACCAGTTCCTGAGAAAATCGTTGGTGGCACACGGACAGGCGGTATAATGGGTAGGTACGGAACCCTCGGCGCACAAATTCGACTCGCACTTGACCGTTTTTTTTATGAATTATCATTTTAGAGAATTAAAAATTGAATGGCAAGTGTATTCCTTTTTTTTTCTTCTGCAATATCCGAGGTGCCATATATACAATCCTTGACGCACAAATTTTAAAACTGAATTCATCAATGGATGCAAATAAATACAATATCATTTTGTGATGTAATATGATTTTGTGGAAGTAGCTAGATATTGTATTTATTTGCATCCATTGTAATGGACTTCCGCAAAGTAACGCCTGAATCTATTCAATGAATTCATCAATACAACAGCAAAACAGTGATAGTTTTTTTAAACATTCAAATACAGTCCAAAAACTACAATATTGAATTTAAAAATTGAAAAAGATATCTTTTTTTTTTCATTGCTTTTCCAGACGATTCTATCTTTTATACATTTATATCCCTCAGTATTTTAGGACTCTTAGTACACATTGTAAATTTTTTTAATTGATTTTTTGTCAGTAAATTAAAATTCACGTCCTTTACTTTGGCAAATATCTTAAACCACAACCAGTACGTAGCAAAAATAAAGTACTTCTACCCTCAAAAATCCACCACAATTCCCCAAAAATCTCGTCCAACACACAAAATAACCTTAACTTAAAATATAATTACTAACGGGCGCAGTTTAACAGCAGTTAAGTTAACTATGCATAAATTAAACTTAGATTAATGAAATTACCGTACATGGCGTGGGCATGCCGCCGCATAATTTGTCCTCAATTTGAATTTATAGTCAGGGGTTTGCAACATATTGTTTCGTATGATATTATATTCTAATACTTCTCGTATACTAGCTTCTAGATTTGAAAATGGTATAATCTCTCTGCTTCTGAGGTGGTTAGATCATTTTGGCATTTATAGCCTAATTACATGTTTTTTAGACTGGTTAGTAAAAGACTGCCTTGTTGGTCTAGTGACCCCAAGTGCGACTGCTGAGCATGAGGTCCTGTGTTCGATTCCCGGATCGGGCAAAGTGTTAATGGGTTTTTTAATTAGGAAATTCTCATAAGCTATCAGGAGTTATAATTGTGCCCGGTAAATGGCAAAAGGCTCACCACACATTGGACTTAATTACAGCATTGGTGAAATGTGGGTGTACAACTGTAGATACCTCTGCCTACCCCTTCGGGAAATACAATACATTAAGTTAATATAGATTGTATTCATTGTTGAAAACATAGCACTTCTTTTGAAATATGGAAATATCACTATCACTAAATATTATAAAATAAAGTCCCCCGCCGCGTCTGTCTGTCTGTTCGCGATAAGCTCAAAAGTTACTGAACGGATTTTCATGAGGTTTTCACCAATAGGCGGAGCGATTTATGAGGAAGGTTAAGGTGTATAATTTCCGTGCGAAGCTGAGGCGGGTAGCTAGTTTTGTATAATTATAAAAAATCTGTTTCTTTTGCAGACCTAACAAGCACACAAAGCCTGATAGGAAACGACACCATTCTGGAGGTTATGAAACCCACCGTAAGTATCTGATTCGCTAGTATAATATTAAATTATAACTATAAAATTTACTCTTCGAATAGTACAAAATTGTACTTCTTAACAATAAAAATCTATTATGTCTAGTTAGCAAGCCATCAGAATAAAAACTATCAGTTCATTCCTCCCACAACATGATATAGTGCATGCAGCGATAGTTAATTTGCATCCCACTAAAATACGACACAAACATTCCAGTACTTAGGTCTTAAATCTTTTACGAGTAAAAACAATAAGTCACTCTTTGTTCCCATTTCTATGTAAACAATGGAAACAGAATCAGGAAATTAAAAACTGAATAAATTTATATTAAAACTGAAGTTATTTTTATTAAAGTGTCGTAGTAGCCGAGTGAGTAACGGGCAGTCCTCTTGAGTCACGGGTTGTGGAATGTACCTATATAACTTTTTCAATGTTTATGTACTTTCTTAGTTAATCTAAGACATCACAGACATACGGTGAAGGAAAAAATTGTAAGGAAACCTGGACTTAATAGTCTGAAATCACCCGCAGTGAGCTAGCGTGGTGATCAATGCTCGTGCCTTCTCTGTATGAGAAGAGACCCTTGCAGTGGGACAGTTATGGCCTGGTTATGTTATGTTAGGTAACATTGAAAATCGTTTTAATTTTGCAATTCGTAATCTGTAATTGATTTCTAATAACCAAGCATTACTTTAAGATGAAAAAAGACAACCTGAAATTTATTAGATGTGAACAAGCGGTAGTACGGTATAAGCTTTATGTTTTGTAAATATTTATTGAAAAATAAAAATTAATATAGGCAGTACATGGCGTTAACATGTATAAAATAATTATATTATTATGTAATTTTGTTATGTATTTCAGAAGTACAGTTTATAAGACATAAGAGGGATCTAGGATCTGGGAATATAATCATCACGCAACATTTTAGTGAGAAAGTCGTGACTCCTGGTGAAGAGGTAAGATTAAAACAGTTTAATTAGAATCATGTGCATTTTGAAAACGATAAATATTTCCCATCCTAGAAATTCAGTAGATGTATTGCCAGTTAATTTACGTAAGCGATCAAATCCATCTTCATTATTTCCTGGCACTTACCTATTTGGGTTCACCGCAGCATTTTTCTTCCAAACATCTCTATCACCCATCCTTTCAAAAGACACTCCTTTTCTAACCATATCATCTTTGACACAAGCCATCCACCGTTTTCTTGGTCTTCCTCTAATCTTCATCCATATTTATAGTCTGAACTTTCCTTGCATGATGTTCTTCATTCTTCTGAATCAAATAAACCCGTGGTATTGATTTTTATATATTTATTCTTAGCTGGCGTGTGCTTTTAGACAAGCTTGGCTTATTAAGCTCAAATTAAATCCTTAAACATAATATGTGCAAGCTCCAAACGCACTTTAACATTTCCATTATCATTCTTGCATTCAAATACAAAAACTATTCACGTGCGCTTAATATCGTGGGCAAAGAAGACATGGGTTTTTTCAAAAGAAATAATGATGGAACCAACAGCATAATCAATATGAGCTTAAGCGTATACAAAGAAGAGAAGTTTATACTTTCTATTTTAAAGTCTTGTTTAGAGGAAGAACTTATGTTACTTTGTGACAATAAACAATTAGTAACCTACCTTGGAATAAATACGCAATACACGTGAACACTATCACTTCATAATTATACGCAGTTTAAACATTTTTTCTGTATTACGTAGTTCAATCTGCACTGCCCTACACTGCGCTGTATCACGTGGCCTTCACTTTCATATACAATTAAGTGTGATTTTACCTAAAATATTACTTTTGTCATGTATATCTTTTTATAAGAGTGTGTATTTAAAGTCATTGTGTATTTCAGGTTAGTTTACAATGCACAGCAACAGCTGACAGACCTCCAAGATTTATTTGGGAGAGAGATGGTGTAGTTATATCATCTAATACTGATCAGAGGTGAGATATTATAAATAATCTTATTTTGTTTAAAATCTATATTTTACACTACTGGAGGAATGTAAAGTAAGAACAGTTCAATGAGTGGCCTTATCGCACTTGGCAGAGTTATAGCAGCATCACTAATTACAACCATAAATTTAACGAAAATCTGTGCCAGAACCTACAATATCATAATATATTTCTGTCAATAAATAATTCAAATGCTTGTTAGCCAATGTTGGCATTAAATTAAATTTTCAGAATAACTCTCCGTTTTGCAATATTCATAATAAAAATATCGTGCCGTTAAAAAATAACATTATAAAATATTGTACAACATTTTTGGCAACTACAAAATATTGGCAACAAAATTTTGCTATAGGTTTCCCAGCCCTGGAGAAGAATCGAAACAACGACCAATTTTATTACACAGTCCTAAACTTATAATGAATTTTAGCCTAAAAATTTGGTCGTAATCAATTTAGTACTTTGTTAGGACTACCGAAACAAACAAATATCTAATTAACCCACTGGCTATATTATCGTAATCTATATTTTTTCTAACAACGTCTAACAATCAACTAACCCTTCAGAGTTTTCTGTTGGACATCTTAGTGAAGCCACATCAGTCAATCTTTTCTACTTTCCATGTCAAATTATCAGCTGTGGATTCCTTAGAACCTTAGAATGTTGAACTATCTGGCTGATGTTATATCTTGCGATTTATAATCCCACTTTTCTGATTCATTTGTCATATCTTTGTGGTAGTGCAACTAATAATTTAATTGAATTCTGAACTGGGTTTGTTCAAAAACGTTCTGATATACACACAGTCTCTTTTATAAATCTAAACATAGTATAGAATTTAAATAGACCACGGAGGTTAAGTGAACTGAAATTGGTAGTGGTCGTTTTCTTCTTATTTTAATGTATTTATTAAAATTATAAATCACATGGTTAATAAACAACCTAGTTTCAGAGTTTAAGCTACCTATTGATCTCTGACATGGCTTCATAAAAATAATAATCCTTTCCAGATACACATTAGGACAAATGATGTCATCAACGGGACTTGGCGTAGTCTCACAACTAAACATATCAAGGTCGAGAGTGGAAGACGGAGGCCTGTATGCATGCTTAGCTTTTGAAGGAGAATCTAGCATTGGACACTCGGCCAGAATCGATGTCTTTGGTAAAAATTTAACTTACTTAATTATTTCCAAAAATGATAAGTCACTTAGTTATAAAAGTGAGCTACCACTATTTGCAACCAGACTACCTTGATTAATTAGCTTATCCTGATTACCATACCTTACAATCTAACGGATTACCGGAAACGCGCTAAAGCTGCTTAGCATATTATTGATTCGAAATAATCTCATATAATCTGTACCATCTGCATATACTTGTAAACAATCGATTAATTGTTTCCTTTGATGTTTAAGTTTTTTATAATTTTGGTATATTTCTCTGAGACTTACTGTATTGTATTTTTAGGGCCACCATACATCAGGACATTGCCACCAATAAAAGTTCAGAGTGGAGAATCATTGAAGTTAAGATGTCCTTATTATGGATATCCGATAAGGTATGTTTTATGGTATAGACTCTACAGCCCTTAGTTGTAGCTAAGAAACGATCATGATGAATCTAGCCCGATGGTGGGCGTGCCAATAGAAATAGAAATTTGTTTTAACTTGGTAACGCTTGGCTGATTTATTGGTATTATTGTACATAGCATTATTTTACTGAACTCATAATGTTTTTTATCTATAAGCATAATATACTACTTTCAGCAAATTAGAATGGGAACACAAAGGGAAAAAAATTATCAGCTCAACACTTCCCCAACACTCTAGATACAAACGCACATACTCCACAACTTCAAATAACAGTAAAAACACAAGAAGAAAACGTAAGAAAAGACAGCTCTTTGAACCAGGTGCAGATGGGGTATTGAACATAGCAAGAGTTGTCAAAGAGGAAAACGGAGACACTTATACATGCATAGTGTTCAGTCCCTCTGGAGAAATGGCTAGAAGGTAACATTAATCAAATTATATTACTTTTAGCATCGATTTATAAATATTATTGTCCTACATCCTTTTCGATTCTGTTCATTTAAAACGTTATAATTATTTTCAGGTCATTTGAAATACAAGTTGTAGAAGCACCAGAGTTAGATGAACTTCGCGTGGGTACTGGTCTGAAGGAAGGACAGATAGTTCAAATAACTTGCAACATTGTCGGTGGAGATCCACCCATATATTTTTCCTGGTTAAAGGATGGGAAGAAACTTCCTGCTAGTCTGAAGGTAGGTAAAGAGAGCTTTGCAATATTATTATATCAAAATTCTTACGCAATAAAAAATACTTTTATTCCTAATGGTACCTATTAATAGTAAATTGTATAAATTATAAACACGATATCTATCGTACGTAGTCTATTCCTATTAGCAACATTAAGGGGCCCAGTATGCATCCTTAAGTAAAACTATTTTCTTTTTTCAGATTACAGAAAGAAGTTCAGAGTTATTTAGTGTTTTAATCATAAAACGTGTATCCTTAGAACATTGTGGCAAATACACATGCATAGCTACCAACCACGTTGGAAAAGTAAACCAGACTGCCGATCTTTATATCAATGGTATGTTGTCAAAAGTTTTATTTAATTTCAATCTTGAGAATTATTTGATTGTTTTTTTTTATCGATTATTCAAATCTACCTAGCTTTTTCCTGCCTATATTGGGGTTGGCTTCCAGTCAGTAGTGACTGACATAATCTTCATTTACAAACAAGCACGGATTGGTCTCCCTAAATAATTATGGTCACCCGTTAACAGAGCAAACACAGCAAGCGTAGCTTAACCTCGATGTATTTTTCGGCATTAAATACCTTAACACACAAAACAGGCTTTTTTCAGAGAAACAACAATTCAAAGTTTTATTGGCAATTCATTACTATGTAAATAAATACGAATTGGTTTACAGTTGCGCCGAAATGGATAGAAGAACCAACAAACACGTCGTTACTGTTGGGACAACGGGGTGTAGTGTATTGCAATGCAAACGGTTACCCGACACCGCAGATACACTGGATGAAGAGGGACGGTGAGTAAAGTATTTACACACGATCGATTCGATCGGTACACTTTAGGCCGAAAAAAGAAACGCTTAATAAATATCGATA
The DNA here is from genome assembly GCA_935421205.1 of Xylocampa areola. Classification (NCBI taxonomy): domain Eukaryota; kingdom Metazoa; phylum Arthropoda; class Insecta; order Lepidoptera; family Noctuidae; genus Xylocampa; species Xylocampa areola. The sequence goes on from OW285223.1 coordinate 10,996,920, forward strand.
ATGAATATTTTTAAAGCTTGCTTTAGGATGGCTAAAATATCTTTGCAGTTTCAGCGTTATTAAATTATTAGAGAAACGCAACTGTCACCAAACTGTTATTATTTAAGAAGTAGGGAACTAATATAAAATGTATTGAATTATTAATTCACTTTTAGGAACTATCCATGTTGAAGTTTGTATTAAACAAACCATTCATGAAAGTTAAATGTTATTCTCATTTGCGTATGCAGACTTTACTATGTCCCATTAGCACAGTTCACCAACTTAGTTCTAAAGCTGCTTTCAAAATAGTGTGAGTTCAAACAAATGAATTAAATTCGAGGAAATGGATAGAGGGAACAACTAAGTATTTCAAATTAATTTAAGGTGCATATATTAGATATTATAAATAGCTTGAATAGCTCCGACACTAGCATGGTTTCTCATCACACGAAAAAAGTTAATTTGGTACCGAACACAAAATTGTCTAAGTACTGCGTACCTATTGGCTATCTCGGTTAACATCAAATTGATGATCACTTTATAGTACATTGCGACGAATGTTACAACTTGTCTATGATGAGTATATACTTGTCAAGCACTTCGTCTTAGTTCAGAATACATAGTTTATCGTTTTTTGCCTGAATAAACTAAATTTTACAATATATTAACTAAATGAATCACGTGTATCTTTAACTTCTGTTTTCTTTTTCTTGTCGTGGCAAAGACTTTATTTGCCGAATGTCTATCAACAATTATTTTTTTCATATGTTCACCAAATTTTATTTTACTTTTTACAGCAACTCTAGGTATTTGGCGTCCTGTCCTCGATTTAGCTGGTGGAGGTGTCATGAGTTATCCTAATGGTACATTGATTATTGAAGTTGTTTCCCTTTCCGATGAAGGAATGTATGCCTGTAACGTTGAGAATGGAGTAGGAGATGCTCTAAATAAGAATCTGTGGATCAGTGTTAATAGTAAGTTTTGAATTTTTTTATTGATCTTTTGATAATATTTAGAAAACTTCAAGACTTTTTTACAATAAATCGTAAAGTAATAAATTAATTAATCAGTAAATAAGCCTCCAGGGAACTAAAAAACCGTTTCGAGTCGGTATAAAAGTATTTGCTAATCAAAGTACAGAAAATGCAAAAGAATAAATGTGAAAATGCGTTAGGTGAAGAAAAAATAACGAATATTATATTTGATACCAAGGCAAAAATAATATTTGTCACCCTATCAACTAAGTTTGGGTACGAAGGCAATCAATCAGTTTGATCGATTGATTTGTACAATTAAGTGTATGGGGGAAACATGAGCTATGTTTGCACTTATCCTATTTCATAGGGAAAGGGTTATAACGAAATTAATGGGCGTGCTTATTAACAGTTTACTTTTATTTAGTGTATTCATTTCACTTCATCATTAATCAGTTGGTATAGCTATCTGTGTAATCAGCAATATATTATAAATCACAAAATATAATATAATAACTACACCTTCCTATAAAAACATCAAATGGCTATTAAATAAAAAATAAAACCTATTTTTATCGTGTGGTTGATGAAGAACCCAGTGTTAGAGACTTATTGTCTTCGGTATTACTCAGTTTTAAGTTATTTTGAAGTCATGGGTTCCTTTAATTAACTTCATTCAATTCCTTAACTTTTGTCAATAAAGACTTATTTTATCATCAACTACAACATTATTTCTAGAGCCGGTGCACTTCGAGTCAGTCCGCGCCAACTTGACTACTAAAATGGGTCTGCCTGTAACCTTGACTTGTAGACCACTGGGAGACAATCCGATCAGAGTCAAATGGTCGTTAGATGGAAAACCTGTTGATTTTACTTCATCAAGGTAAGATTTTTTTATAATTGCTAATTCTGTTTTATACTCTGTATTAAATATGCAGTTTGATCATGTGCATGATAATATTCTGCGGTATTTTGACTCTGAGAAAACAAAATATGTAACCCCGACTTATTATGTTGATATCTTCAAGTTCTACAATCTCATTTCATTATATATATATATATATATAATTATATAGTCCTCCTTGCTGATTTCGACAACAATTTCATTTCATTACATTTGTGTTAACGCCATCTAGTGCAAAAAACCGGAACGAGGTACAACCTCGGCAGTGCAGTAACAGTTCAGGCCATCTTGGAGTCGAAAACAAAGGGGAATGTCGCGTTTCACGTATCTACTGTTTCAAAGCTCCCGTAAATGTAGTGTCCTGTTAGTACCAGAGATGGCGTTTAAACAAATAATCAACAACATAAATTTCAGAAGCAGTTCTACCTGTAGCCATTTCTACAGTAATAATTTTACCATGATTGTATAAAAAGTCTTATAATGCATTTATAACTACAAAAACCTATGTGAACTTTTTCTCATTAACACAGGTTATCCAGTAGCATATCTAGGAAAACAACTGGTGTCAAGAATCTTTAATTTCATTTTAATTTATATGTTTAAGTTTCAAGTCAAACAATAAATTATTATTTCTTTATAATAAAACAACTTTTAACCGGATCAATCGCGTGTATCATTGGCTTTGTTTTTCCTGAGGTTTCGAACACTTTGCAGCGTTCGTGGTCGCAGGAGGACCACGTCAGGGTAAAAGTTGTTTTATTATAATGTGTAGTGATCGCGAAACCCTAAGATATTTCTTTGTATTTGTTTCGAAGTGTATATTAAAAAGACGACTTAATTGATTGTCTTAAATTTCCTTTTCTCATCTTTCAGGCTCACAATATCGGAGACGATGACTCACAACGGATTGAATAGCTTAATAAACATTAACTATGTGGAGAGCCGAGACGGTGGTACTTATGAGTGTCGTGCCAGTAACCCCTATGGAGTTGCTGCTTATAGTGTGCATTTGGATATACTCGGTGAGTTCTCTACCCTAAAACCTCTAGATAATAAAATAATTCCTGTTAGAATTAATAAAAATAAAAAATGAAAAAATTTTAGTGGCAGTTTTTGTGTGCAATATATATTTTCAAAATATAAATATATTTATGGGACTTGATTTCGATTTGATAACATTTTAGTAGTGCCCCGCCACAATTCTAGGCTACGGTCTTGCTCAACGCAAAGAAAAAGCTAGTCAGATTGCAGCTTCATAAACAAATGCTTGAACGATTAAATGGTCTACCATTAGATTTGTGTTACCTTGGTCTAGTTAGTATTAAGAGTTAAGATCTCTGGATTGAGAATTCAATCATTGAGAAAGGTATGTTAAGATGGTTTGGGTATGTACATAGAAAATATTTATGAAAGGCGATTGACATCACAGAGTACAATTCAATCATTTGGGATCCACACAAAGCCAAATAAAAACTTATGATCGAAAAGATCCAAAAGAAATTTGCTCGGTACCTCTACAATAAATTGTATGGTTATTATCCGTACATGTATCCATCCCTATTTGTAGGAGGTATGGTAGGTTTAAATAACTTGGAACTCAGGCGCAAGTGTGCAGTAATGGTCCACTATTACCTTTTACTTAATAATAGGATAGATAACCTCAACACTCTGTCGCGATGCTCACTCATCGTACCGGTCCGAGTGCGGCGGGCGCGCGCCCGTCGTCTGCTTGCGGTTCCGTCGGTGCGCACGCAGACAGCTTAGTTTGCTCCCACGGCTCAAGCAATTTATCTACTCAATGCCCTCGTTTCTAGCAAACCAGACATTGTTTTTTTTTCTTATGAAATTATGTATGTTTTTGAACGTGTATAATTTTTTTGAGTTAATTATTAATTGTAATATTATTATTTTATCATTTGTGATTAATGTAAGTTACAAATTGTTGGCCTGCTGTGCGTCTTGGCGACCGCTGTAAGCACATGAAGCATTTAAAATTATAAATAAATAAATTACTAAAACATGCGGCCAGAGTGGATGGAAGAGGCGGGGCAGGCCGACCTCGACGAACGTACCGCAATTAAATTGCGGACGTTCTGAAAGAAGAACAGGTCAGAAGACACCTAAGTCGACATGCATGAAGAGACAAATGATAGAATCGTAGCAAATGGCAATAAATAGTCTATGCCTCTAATGGAAACAGGCGAGATTGTATGTATGTATGTATTTACAAATGCAACATATTCTACTTCCAGAGCCACCAACACCTCCTCTAGATCTCCAAGTGGACTCAGTGACTAGTAGTTCAGCCAAGCTGTCCTGGAGAGACACCATCAGTACCCATGTGCAGTACTACACCATGCAGTATACTACCAATGACTTCATGATGTGGGACAGCGCTAAGAGCATCAATATTACCAGGTAATCTGTTCTTCTCCAGTGATGTGCCATAATAGGCGTTGCATAGCGGGTTCCAAAGCTGGTCTCTTTAGAGGACCCGGAACATTAGTCTTTTAGGGAGCTTCAAGTGCTAATGGTCACCACCCAGGTGGTTTAAATGAGGCAGAAATCCCACACTCCTCGGTTTTATCACCAAAGACCGGGCTCCTCTTGTGGGTTTCCTCCCGAAAAATAACATATTCTAATCTGCCTTATTGGTCTAGTGGCCCCAAGCGCTACTGCTGAGCATGAGAGCCTGGGTTCGATTCTCGGGTTGGACAGTGTTATTGATTTTTTTTTGTCAAGAAGTTCTCGGTAGCAGCTCGGAGTTAGGATTTGTGCCCGGTAGATGGCAATAGGCTCACCACCTATTACATGGGACTTAATAAAGACTTTAAAACACAACACACAGAACAGCATTGTTGAAACGTCGATGTACAATTGTGTATACCTCTGCCTAACCCTTCGGGAAATACAAGAGTGATGCTATTTTATGTTATGTTTTTATATTCTTATCGCTCTTGGATATTACACTTACATTTTATATTCTTAACACTCTTGGATATTGATCCGGGAGACACACTGCTCACGACTTTATTTATCCTTTCACAAGAAATTATAACTTTAGAGTTCGCTACGTATTCGTTAAGGCGTTCGCTACGTACGCCACGACCAGCTCGTGGCTAAGTAACAGCCGCACAGATCGATCGATCGAGGTTAAGCTGCGCTTGCCGCAATCAGTCGGTGGATGGATCACCATTATTTTCTATCGAGACCCTTCCTTGCCTTGGAGAGCACGTTAAGCTGTCGGTCCCGGTTGTCAAATTAAGATATATGACAACCGTTACGAGTAATCAGAGGCCTGACAGTCTGACAACTAGTCTATAACCAAATATCGTGTAACCAAGTACCTGGGTTGTGGAGGTCAGATAGGCAGTCACTCCATTTAAAATACTGGTATTAATCTGCATCTGGTTTGACTGGTAGCCGACTCCAATGTAATTGGGAAAAGGCTAGGCAGATTGAGGTCGCTACGCATCTGTTTGAAAAATTAATCTATGTCAGATCAAATAAAATAAATAAATAAATATTTCACGTGCGATTTCACACAGTATGGCATTTAGTAGTACCATTATTACTAATTATTGTTCACCGGTTACTACACACGTGCATTTTTCGGGAATTGCCCGACTAGTTTCGAACTCGAACGGAGCCCTTTGTCATGTCAGTTTGACTCGCGACATCGCCGCGGACTCAGCTTAAAAATAGATAGATACAAAAATAGTACCATTATTGCTATATAGGTCCTATCAATCTTTTTCCAGGCATGATAATGACATCCGTCAGAGCATAGAACTTAGAGATCTTCAGCCAGCAATGGACTATAGAGTACGAGTGGCTTCAGGCAACCAAGTGGACCTAAGTCCTTACACGCAACCCGTACATTTTAGTACGCAACAAGAAGGTAAGAGTACGCAACTTAATATTCATGAGTTATCAAACTCATATTGTATTATGTGCGTAAAGTGTCCCATCGCAGGGCAGGGGCTTTCCTACTCTTTTTCCAGTAAACTGATAATACGAACTTAAAAAAAACTATTTTTTTCTTTTATTGTCACTAGACCTAGGTGTCTGTAAGATCTTTAAGTACAACAAAATTTTACAGGCTGTTTGAGCTTGTGATAGGATTTTCGGTAAATACAGCCAGGGTCGTCTTCAATGAAGTTTATATTAAGTTTAACGTAATAATAACGTTAATTTTATATAAAATGTTATCAAGAAAAAAACGTACAACCGACATAAGTAACGAGCTTGTCGAGCGGAGTGAGTTTTGTTGAATGTGCTGCCCTTGTCGCACCCATCTAGAACCATCCGATGACAGTTGACAGCTTGCTTAGTTCACACCGGAGCGCAAACTAACATCACGAAGGACAGATGTCGCTTGTAGTGTCGTCTTGAACACAGGCTATACATTTTTATGGTACACGATAGCTTAAAAATTGTGCTGTATAATATTACTGTATAAACTATTTATATCAATTATTGTTCACCGGTTACTACTCACGTGCATTTATTCGGGATTGTCCGACTAACGGCGCGAGTCAAGAAGAGTACGACTCGCGTCATTGTCGGGGTCTCAGCTCATGATTAATGGCTCCGTCCGAGTTTGAAACTAGTCAAGCAATCCCGAAAAAATGCACGTGAGTAGTAACCAGTGAACAATAATTGATATGAATATGTCTCACGAAAGTTATTATACAAAACTATAAACAATTTGTTTCTTAAACATGAAACAAGTTACAAAATTGATACCGGAGTCATCGACAATCTAATATCTACCTCTATCGATTTATAATTTTCCATTTCACTGATCTAAATCAAAGACTCACCTAGAACTCAATAAATGCAAAGATACCTTAACAAAATAATATTTCACTTTACCAGCGCCCTCATCAACGCCACTAGGAGTACAAGTCCAACAAACAGATAACCCTGGAGAGTTGGTGGTGTCATGGCTTCCGCCGCCTAGGGAGAGCCATAATGGACAACTGCAGGGGTATCATGTGAAGGCTGTGCCGAGGATCACTGGGGATCCAGGTAAGGAGGAATATCACATTTAATTTAATTTGATTTCTATATCCTTCCTCTTACTCGTTTTTACATGGAGTGGAGATAATATATACTCGCAAGATATACGTACAATTTAATAATTTTCTGTAGTCCCTAAAACCTATACTACCTACTACTACCTACCTCTTCGGCCAACCGATAACCCTATGGCTGTTCTTGATCATCCCTTAACTCGCTTCAAAGTGAGAAGTAACTAACAAAGTCTACCACTTATGATCTGGAATGGTTGTCATTTGAAACACTCCATACTTCTGTCTTACATGGTTAGATAGTCCTAGTTTTTAATTAAGTTTACTAAATTGAAACATCAGTAACAGTGTCAATAGAATCCGGTTTTGTAAAATCAGAGTGATTACTCTTGAAACTAATACCAATTCCAATTCGATTCCAATATTAAATAGATGCCTTAAAACAACGCGAAATAATAAAATAAATTTACCTACTTTACAGTTGACTCAATTTTAAAGCATTTTGTCTTCATAATATCCCGAATCTATAATTATTTTTTAGACATTTTGGCATTTAAAAGTACGAACTGACATATTTCCAATGTCAATCGAGCGGAATTATTTTCAAGAGTAATCCCACAGTTCCGTCAATTATATTTGCAGTTCCCAATGACACACAAACAAAAATGGTAAAGGTTATGTCAAGAAAAGGAAAACAAGAGACAACACTTAGCGGACTGCTTAAAAACATGAGGTGAGTTGGAGATAATTACGATGTCTTATATCATAGAAAAGTTTACCTAGATAATCAATTTTTTTTTACCTTTAATATGAACCTACGACAAAACAGAGTACTATTAAGACATTTATAATACAAGCTTTGATCTCATAATTCAAAACTTCTAATAAGAATAGGTGCATATATAGTGATTTTAGCTAATTATTGTTTATCTAATATTATAGTTCATTGTTATGTATACATATTTATCGTGTAATGTGGACTCTTAAGGAAAGTTAAATGTAAAGTCAAGAAAGATGTAAAGCTTCCTGCAGGAAGTCTTATAAATACAAGATTATGTAATTTTTTTATTAGTAAAGACTTTGAATTTAAAATAGTTATAAATAACATTTTATATGAGTACTGTTATAAAGAATGAAACATGAATTACACAGAGTAAGCCAAGATCAATAAAATACAAGTTTCATGATAATATGACGTGTACATAGATTCAGAAGTAATCTATTAATTCTAGCCTTGGATATGCCTAGATTGTATTTCTAAAGAAATACGGAAGACGGCAGTGAGTTCCATTCACGAGCAGTACGTATCATAAACTTGGATCCAAATGGTTGCGTACGAATTTGTGTGTCGTCCTTGTAATTCATCATCTTTGGGGTCGGCGCAGCATATATCTGGCATGCTGCTAAAGTTTTGGCTATGTATTCTGACTGGCCCCCTGCCTGACGTCAACCCTCTTTGGGAATGCTGTTGTTGTTGGTAACCGCCACCGATATGGTCTCCTTCTGTATATCTTATCCATTTACTTGTATCTGTGTGTTTTCTCAAGGTATTTTTTTTATTTTTTTTAATAATTTTGTCTCACGTTCCTCAAGACCAAAATATTATTCTTAATTAACTCGTAAGATTACCTATGTGTAGAGACTTGTAATTAGCAATTTGATTATTTAGAATAGATTATAAAACATTGTTATTAGTCTGTAAGTCTCTCGAAGAGCAAATAAATAAATAAAAATTATGTGGAATAAGGTCATGAAGCTCTTACCGAAATGTTTCCATTTCCAGATACGCTGTGTCTGTGAGTGCATTTAATTCGGCTGGAAACGGTCCATTCTCTTTACCTGTTTACCAAACTACAAGAGAAGGAGGTAAGATAAAAATTTAATAATTATATAATATATCTTTATTATATTTTATTTTCTATCTTGGAGCGTAACAAGCTCCTAAATCATAGTGCAAGTGTTTCTTTTGAAAACATTACTGACGCAACAAAAACAAGGTCAAGGTCATAGTAAAATGGCTTATTATCAATGCTCGTGCCTTCCCTGTATGAAAAGAGGCCCTTGCCCTGTAATGGGACAGTTATTGGCTGGTTATGTTAATAACGCTTTTAGTTACAGTGCCTAATTAAAAATATAAATCCTTTCTCATCGTTTTCCTTTCTGTCCGTTGGTCTATTGGTCGCTTCGTGGCTGCTGAGCATGAGATCCTGACTTCAAACCCTTTTTTGGTGCCCGAACCTAAACGATTTTGATACTCGGTTGATATCAATAAGCTCTTAGGGTCTCTCCATGTGGTTCCGGAAAGAATAGACCACTCCATCTCTGCCCATGGTGTCGTAAGAGGCGACTAAGGGATATAAAAGAGAAGATTTCCCAAAATAAATTCAACTCTACCAACTGTAGTGGTTTACCAGTCAATTGAACCAGAGGGGGTAGTAAAAGAGGGTGTTAGTATTAGGGCTCATGAAAGGCTAGCCGTTGGGGTCGCCGTTATCGAAACCGATGAGGACTATAATTATTTAAATATACTTGAGACTCACTACGGCATCGGCGAAATGTGGGTTGGCTACAATCCACCTCAAGGAATACAGACGTGATATTATATGATAATACACGACTGTTCTTTATTCCACCATAACTTCGAAATGCCGGAACCCATTTTAATGTATAGGATATCGTTAGAATCCTTACATTATCTCGGATAACATAAGAGATATCAGTTTCAAATCACAGCAGTCGTACTATTTTTTATTTTAATGTCCTGTTCATTGTTTTCAGCGCCAGAACTTCCTCCATCAGGGGTCGAATGTAGAGGAGTGTCATCATCATCTCTGAGGATTGCATGGCAGCCTATAACCTCTCATGGCACTTCACTGCTTGGATACTCCGTATATTATAGCACTGAAGGTAAGTGTACAATCATTTACTACCTCTCTGTGATGTTTGAACAAATCAATGACGTCAGTAGCTGTTGTTGCTAGAACAGCCTACGATGTCAAATATCATCATTAACAGCAGTCTACTGGTGGAGGTGACATGCATCTCAAATTTCATGTCATCAAGTGTTTAGGCTTAAGCTATAATCCCTTCTTGACTTAAAAATGCAAGTAAAACCTGAGATATTGCTAATTAGAAGTATCTTTTCCATCTAATTGTTTAATTATTTGATTGAGTGAGTGGCTTAAAGGTACATTCATGAATTAATAATCTAAAATATTTGTTTTAAAGCTGTATCTACCGATAACTTTATGGTCTTTTAAATTTCAATTAAATGAATATGAGGTCTGTTTAAGTAACAATTAATGATTCAAGATATGTCTTTGAAAAAGCATTAACGCATGCTTAGCGAACTCTAAAGTTACAATATTAAATGGAAAAAATCGCGACCGTATTCTTTTTCCATTTAATATTGTAACTTTAGAAATCGCTAAGCATGCGTTAATGCTTTTTCAAAGACATATCTTGAATTATTAAGGTAATTGCATTCTTTACGACATTGTATTAACTGCAAAGTTAGTCGTGTCGGTTCGGTCACTTGTATAGGTACTGAATTGATTGCAATGACGTCGCCATAAGACGTGTTAAAATATGGAGGAGAATTCGCGGTGGCGAGCAGAGGTCGAGATGGCTTAGTGGTCAGAGCGCCTGGAGTATCTATCCGGGAGGCGCAGGTTCGAATCCTGTTCGCGACCGTATTCTTTTTCCATTTAATATTGTAACTTTAGAGTTCGCTAAGCATGCGTTAATGCTTTTTCAAAGACACATCTTGAATTATTAAGGTAATTGCATTCTTTACGACATTGTATTAACTGCAAAGTTAGTCGTGTCGGTTCGGTCACTTGTATAGGTACTGAATTGATTGCAATGACGTCGCCATAAGACGTGTTAAAATATGGAAGAAGAATTCGCGGTGGCGAGCAGAGGTCGAGATGGCTTAGTGGTCAGAGCGCCTGGAGTATCTATCCGGGAGGCGCAGGTTCGAATCCTGTTCGCGACCGTATTCTTTTTCCATTTAATATTGTAACTTAACAATTAATGTTCACCGGTTACTACTCACGTGCATTTTTCGGGATTGCCCGACTAGTTTCGAACTCGAACGGAGCCCTTAGTCATGAGCTGAGCCCGCGGCGATGTCGCGAGTCAAACTGAGTCTGTTTAAGTAATTTATCAATTCTTAATTTTCTAGACGGACCCTGGCAAAACATAAGCTCTCCACACACAGAGCTGTACCTCCAAGCTCTTTTGAAGTACACCAACTACACTGTGAAGGTGACTGGTTTCTCCAACTACGGCATGGGGCCTTTCTCGTACCCCATCGTTTGTACAACGTTACAGGATGGTGAGTAGATCATTTTCGGTACACTAGCTTAACCTAACATTATCATTACTATTTGGTACTTACTAAAAATCGACACGTCCTCATTAAATAAATAAATTTGTTAAAACGCTAAAGTTCCTATACAATCGATAGGAATGTTTTTAAATGCAGAATTGACAGAATTTCATCTCGGTAAGGGCATCACAAAGAAACCTTTTCTTTCGGCCTTGGAATGTTTTGATTAAGTAGTTTCTTGCTCTATTTTATTAACTATTTAAAAGGTGCAAGGTAGCAATCAATATTACGACCCACCTGATGGTAAACGGTGACCATAACCAACGAACACTTATTCACTAGGGGTATCACTCGTCCTGCCGGGGTCGTGGTGAATGTCGCTGTGGACTAAGGACCACTATATAGGTGATAGTAGGACCGTGTGGCTTTTAGTCGGTAGGAGTCCGGCACAATGTCCTTGATGGATTTTGAAAAAAATATAAAAGTGTCTATAGCTCTCGCGTTTGCGAACATGCAAAGGAATTGTTAATAAAGGGGTCAAAAATGGTTCGTCTTAGTACCTTTACAATGCTTCCTCAAGGAGCACTGGCGATTTTACTCACCATTAAAAACACGATACTAAAAAACTGCAGTGTAATTTGGCTGCGAATGTGTCGGGATGGTTATCCACAGGCACAATCATCTTTAGCAAGCCCTCCTCTACGAAACTTACATAGGTAGTCAATGCACAACTCCAAGTAGATCTATATGGTGTCCTATCGTCTATCCGCATGAACTTCAGAATTGGGTCCAACTGGAATAATAAGTGTCCTTTGTATGAATCCAGGTTATCAACTATTTGTGTGACAGATTTCATCCAAATTCTATCTGTAGTTATTGCGTGAAATAGTTACAAACATGCATCCTCCTTACAAACTTTTACATTAATAATATTAGTAGGATCGGTGCATGAAGCAAGAAGTTAATTATGATTTCAATTTATGTTTAAAGTGCCTGGTCCACCGTCAGCTATAAAGGTGCTAGTATCATCAGCCACCTCTCTTCTCATCTCTTGGAAGAGGCCTGAAAATCCTAACGGAGACATTTCACACTACACTGTTTATGTTAAACCAGTTTCGAGGTAAGCAAATAAATATATTCTTCAATTAATTCAATGATTTATTTTAAGCTTTTATAAGAAGGGGTATACATTTTAAGGGTTATTACCGTTTAGGAAATACGAAACAATCTATGAAGAGCCACTTTGTCAAGCAGGAAGTTTAAATCCTCATCTTTTTATTAGAGATCAGAGCCACAATCGTCAAAAACAGTGCACGGCGGAAATCAGAATGACAAATCGAAATCAATATTGTCTCTTTCGTAACTCTTTTTATTTATATATTTAAGTTTATCATCATTATCGTCCGAAGCCTGACTTCACCCACTGCAGGGCATAGGCCTCTATATGCTTATGCCAATCGCCACCCTCCAGTAATGTGCATAATAAAACCCCAAAACCAATAATTACTTTGACTTCACCTTAGAACCTGTTGATCTTTTCCAGCACAAGTTCTCCACAGAGCTACCGAGTGGAGTCAACTTTAGAAACAAGTCTTCGTCACCTAACTTTTCCAGTATCAGGCCTCTCGACTGGCAGGCAGTATGAAGTGTTTGTGAGAGCTCATACAGCCGTCGGAGAAGGCACTCCGAGTAATCGAGTGCATATTGACTTGTCTTCCAAAGGTACGTTGAAATCATATTGAAAGAGAGAGAACGAAAGAATGACAGAACCTGCATTTTCCTCTTTAATTAACTGTTCAGCTTGTGTCCATTTAATAACTACAGCATCATCCAGATAAATAAAAGTATTTTCTGTACTCAAAAATGTGGTGGCCGAGTGGTTACGGTACCTACCGCTTCGTGAACTACAGGTTGTCGGTTTAAACCTAGCATGCACCAATGCCAGTTTTGAAGTATCACGTGTACCTTAGATAAATATAATCTAAAATATCAAAGATGGTGAAGGAAACATCGTGAGTTAAGTCTAGATTTTCAGGAGAAAATCTAGACTTAACTCTAAAAACTGTAAAACCATAGTCACCAACTTAGGGTGAGCTAGAGTGGTAATCAATGCTCGTGCCTTCTCTGTGTGAAAAGAGGCTCTTGTCCAGCATTAAACGCACCAGTTATCGGCTGGTTATGTTATGATAGTAAAGAACAAAATCTAGCAAACTAACGCATATCCTGGGACCTAAAATATTTAATAATCTACCGTTATCTGTTACCTCGGCTGTGACAAGAACGGGGCTTAAAGCCATGTTTGTATTTGGCTGAATAATAATGCTAAATATTGTGATGTTATAATTAGATGTTTTATTGTGTAATAATTATTAAATGAAAAATAATAATATAATGAATAAAATAATTGTAATTAAACGTGAATCGTAAAATTAATTTTAAATAACATTATTTGTAGTTTTTATAGTATACTAGCGGTCCGTCCCGGCTTCGCACGCGACTATAATTTGAGATTTAAACTATCCTATCTCTCAAGTTGGATCGAACTGCACATGGTGTGCGAATTTTATTATAATCGGTTAAGTAGTTTAGGAGTCCATTGAGGACAAACATTGTGACACGAGATTTATATATATTAAGATTAACATGTAATAATTTTAATTACCAATAATTGTGTTTATCTGAACAAATACTTTAAAATCTTTTAAATTTCCAGTGGTAGCAGGGGTAGCGTCCCTCGGTGGCCCCGTCTCAGTGGGAGTGGGAAGTTCCCTCCTGCTAGTATGTCAGTGCGTGGGAGTGCCTCCGCCGCGCACCGTATGGTACCACAAACACAACATCATCACCCATCACCCACGGTTCACCAGGAACCATGACGACAGCTTATTGATAAATAGTGAGTACTTCTTTACACTTCTGATACACGTTTTTTCACATCAGATGCCTAAGACACTTTCCGATGCGGATCACTTAGCACTATTCAGGTCATGGGATAAGGAATAGCTTAATAAGCAGAGTGCCTGGAATATTCGTCCGGTGAGTGGCGTCCTCACGACCGTTTTTAATCTCCATAATAATATAATATTCTTGCATTGTAACTTAACGGCTTCACTGGTCCGTAGCGAGCGATCCTGGGTTTTTCTGTTAGGAAATTTTCAGTAAAAGCCCGGATTTTGGTGTTCACTTGTTCCTGGTAATAGGCTCACCGCCTATTTTATGGGATTCAATAAAAGCACTGGAAAAATGTGTTGTAGTAAAGTCTGCGTACCATTTCGTGATCAAAAATACAGATGTGCATGCATTATTTGTAATTTAACTGGTTTTTGACATATTTTGAAAAGAAAAGAGGCATTACAATGATTCCCCCTGAAAGCCATTTATATTTTTTTATATAAAATTCTCGTGTCACAGTTTTCGTTGCCATACTCCTCCGAAACGGCTTGACCGATTTTGATGAAATTTTTTGTGCTTATCCGGTATCTATGAGAATCGGCCAACATCTATTTTTCATCCCCCTAAATGTTAGGGGTAGTCCACCCCTAATTTTTTTATTTATATGGCAAAACAACGTTTGCCGGGTCAGCTAGTTTTTTTATATAATTATATTTATTGTTCAAATTGTATTGATATCAGTAAACCTTTCTACCCATTCCAGATATAGATCAATCTCTGAGCGGGAACTACACTTGCTTAGCTAAGAACCTGTATGGTTCAGACTCAGTGTCTTATGAGGTATCGGTCTTACCGACTCCAGAGCCTCCGAGCTTGAGGGTAACTTCACATAAGAATGCCATACAATTGCAATGGGATCTGCCCAGGAAAATTGGTGGGAAGGCGCAAAAAATAAGTGAGTACCTTTTTATGATATTCTTAGTATAATTTAATATTTATTTATAAACACAAAAAATCTACTTATGTCCGTTATAGACTTTGAAACCATCCAACTGATGTGCCCCAAACCGAATTCATCAGAAAGGCACTAAAATAAGTTAGTTTTAGACCACTAAAATAACGAAAAATTAAACTACATGTGCGTAGTAGCACACGCCGGGTATCCGCTAGTTACAAATAATTTATATTTTCAAGAAATATGTAACCAAAAGAATCTCCTCACAATGATTGTCGCAGAGTACCACTTTCTGCATCAGGCCTTAACAGGTGTTGATCAAGGCTCTGTGATATAAGTCTGTAAGCCAAATTACTCTCGGTACAATGGTCGCCGAACCGCACATGTCGACAAACTTGTGTAGCAGATCAAGATATTTAATTTGTTTAAATTTATTATTTCACACTATATTTATTGTCAAGGCATATTATTAGATTTAAAGAACATTATATCCTACTTTGCTAATCGTTTTAGGCAACATTTTACTAACGTCAAATAACATGAAAATTCTGAATTCCATATAGACCATCTCCCAAAACTAATAATTTATCTTTAGAATAGCATTATCTCATGTTAGTTATCTTTTACCAAATAAAAATCCAGAAATTGAATCCGGCATTATAATAAAAATAAAAAACATTCTATCATATCTTTATTTTGTATTAAAATGCCGTAATGCTTTGATTGCAACATTTAAAATCAGTTAAATTGCCTGAAGGTAACTTTAGTAACTAGCACAATATTCTATAAAGTGCAGAGAAGCTCCCAAATTTTTTATTGAAGTTAATATTTTGATTTATTGACATACAATTTCTGTATCTACTTTTCAGGTTACAATCTAACTTGGAAAGAAGCCAACGGTTCCTGGCAGGACGCATGGTCTAGCAAGGGGACCTCTTTACAAGGCACCCAGGAGTACACTCTTCAGGGTCTGAAGTGTGGCACCAAGTATTCTCTGAGAATGACTGCTGCAAACAGTGTGGGGTCTTCTCAGCCTACATATGTTGATGCTACAACTTTGGGTGGAGGTGAGTGGCGGAAGTTGCAATCATATTGTTGAGTAGATAAATCTCAAGCTTTAAGGGAGGACCTCCAAACTTTCAAGAAAAGAGTGCAGTCCTTTTTAAAAGGCCAGCAACGCACTTGTGACTCCTCTGATATTGCGGGTGTCCATGAGCGGTGGTAATCGCTTACCATCAGGCAATCCATCTGCTCGTTTGCCCCCTATATGTGTGCTTTAGAAGGCGAACTAAACAAAAGTTTATTCAGATCAAAATGACCCTAGGGATTACTCATCTACAGGCTAATCACGGCAAGTGTTGCTTAACCTCAAAAATCGTTTATCTACTACTTCGAGAAGAAATAGTGACTATAATAAACATTGCAAACTAAGACCGTAGCCAGGAATTTATTTTGAGGGATTTGATCAAAAATATTTTCGCTTTTTCGTCTTGGATTTTGGGGTGGAAGGAACACACAGGGGTTGACTGATCATTAAAAACCTTCCATGGCTAAGGCTATGCTTGAAACTTTATTTTTTACTTTCCAGTTCCCATTTCACCAACGAGTACCGAATGGTTTTGGAGCAATGCAACCCACATCTACATACAGTTGAGTGGCTGGGATGACAACGGTTGTGAGATCACCAGGTTTGATGTTGACTACAAGGAGTATGGTGGCAAAGCATGGCGAAAGGCTGATAATAGACTTGTAAGTACAGACTTTTATTAGTACTACTAGTAAGTGCCCATCACTACATACATATTATAAAACAAAGTCCTCTGCCGCGTCTGTCTGTCTATTCGCAATAAACTCAAAAACTACTGTACCGATTTTCATGTGGTTTTCACCAATAGATAGAGTGGTTCTCGAGGAAGATTTGAATATATAATTTGTCAAATGTTTGTATACTTTGGCTAATATATAATGATATTTGTTGGAGGCGTCGGAAAAAAATAAGCCGTCTGGGAGCTTTCAACGAAAACGCTGCCTAAACCCTTTGAGATTTAACAAAATGATGTATAGTGGAATTGTGTATCTTATATAGTTCTATAGAAAAGTCCGGGATGGCATATGTCTATCTCTTAAGAATAACATACTAATACTAAATCCATTTTAATACTTTAAAAAATGGGCAATTATAAAGCGGTAATTGGAAAGTGGGAACGGGATCAAAATTGCATGATCACTTTTGGTCGTGATAACCCACATCCATGCGGGCGAAGCCGCGGACATCAGCTATAAATTGTAATTGTGTATGTATTGTATCTAATAGCCAAAAATATTTGTCAGTATTAATACTGACAATGGGTCAAGAAATTATTAATAATTTCTTGACCCATTGAGTCTGGTTACTTTTGAAGTACCTTTTATGTAAGGCCATTCCAGATACCCTACATGGTTGCGCTCACTTATGGATGTTTAATGATGTCTGGACTTTAAAAGAGACGTTGACCTTTGAGTTTGTTTCGGCGTTTCTTCTCAGAGGCAGTCAAATAGAAAACGCCGGCGCCATCTACATGATAGTGACATTTAAAATGACATTATTTACAGAATAAACTATTATTTTTCATTTGAAACTTAATAAATAAAACTATTAGGTAAAATAATGTTATTTGTTGTTCCAGCCTCAAGTTGACCAATCGTGGAGCCACTACGTTCCCGCATCAATCCTCGCGCAGCCTAACTCCTTCGTGCTAGCAGAACTGTCACCATCCCAGTGGTATCATGTCAGAGTGACGGCTGAAAATGCTGCCGGAATTTCAACGTCGTTATATAGTTACGCTACTACTACTGTGCAAGGGGGTAGGTAGTGTTTTTACACCCAGTTCTTAATGTCTTACTAAAAAGCAAATTTTCACTATTGTTTATCGCAATTCCACACAATTAAAGATAAATTTTACATATTTTTAAAGTCTTGCAATCCGTGTAGGACGTAATATGGCAATTAAATTTATTTTCTGCCTAGCCTTTTCCCAATTACATTGGGGTCGGCTTCCAGTCAAACCGGATGCAGCTTAATACCAGTATTTTATTTGGAGCGACTGCCTATCTGACCTCCACAACCCAGTTACTGGGTAACACGATATCTCGTGGTATGACCGGTTGTCAGACTTTCAGGCCTCTGACTACCCGAAACGGCTGTCATAGATCTTAATTTGACAACCGGGACCGACGGCTTAACGTGCTCTCCGAGGCACGGAGGGCTCTCGGTATGAAATGATGGTCTTAACCTAGATCGATCGATCTGTGCGGCAGTTAATTAGCCACGAGCCCCTTATGTAGACCTTATGTGGCAATTAAATTTATTAACAGTACTATATGTTTATTGTAAATGGTAACCGTAGCCTGGGTGGTTGTGACACCATCATTCATGCATAGCCAAACCTATTAAAATCACTAACACCCTTTTTAAAAGCATCATGTAGGCTATTGCGCAAACTTTAGTGTTAGTTGATTCCTTAACCTGTGCGTGTGTGAGAGAAAATTCTTTTGAAACAGCATGATACGAGACTATTATAGCTCTAAAATATGCGGATGCACTCCTCTGAACTGATATCGTTACTTTGTTTATATTTCAGAATCGATTGGGCCGCCATCAGAATACTTCGACTTAAATATGCTGGTCATCATTTGTAGTTCGATACTTCTCATGATTTGCTCGCTTACTTGCGTTTACATACTTGTCAAGAGACACAAGTAAGTATTGCATAATTTCATTTAGTTTAATCATAGTATATTTATTTGTGCTTTTTCAAAATACTGCTGTAAAAATCGAAAGCATTAACGTGTTTTTCTTTTCAACGGCTTAAATTAAGGATGTAGATTATCAGTTTCCATGACTTACACATTCCATGACTATTAAGATGTATTTCTTTAATTTTGCACCAACTCTACGATTGCATTTTTTTTGTCAGAAGGCAATTACCCTGCCAGAGCATCTATAAAGCCATGAGATTGTAAAAAAAAAAAAAAAACTTGTTAATTTTCAGCCACCAACACCTTACAGAGTACAGGAACTCACTGACAGCAGAATGCAAATCAGAGCGAAGTAACGTGACTATCAATACTCCGCAAAGTGTGCCTACTGATATGAATAATCGGGTGTACAGCACGCCCGTGCATCTTACTGCTGAAAATAAACATGGTAAGATTAATATTATTCCGTTACTTAGTGCCACTTGAAAACAAACTAAAAAAGATGATACTAAAAATAAAGACAAAATTGCAGCTACACTTTTTTTCGTTTGGTACTACTTAATCGAGGTTTTTTGATATAATTATGATAATTTATAGAACAAATCAAATGAAGACCTTCAAAATGCAAATCGAATTATGATATTATTATTTTCTCAGTAAGAACAACAATTAAAAATATACTACGTTCCAAAAATCACTTGTAAATGGCGTGTAAAACTCAGTCAATTAGATTGAAACTGTAAATGACGTCATTTGCTCTAATCTCTCTTTCAGTTGGATAGCGATTGCGCATGTGCATAGAAGCGATAATTTTTTTTTGTGTTTTGATGTGTCACAGTACTAGGGACAAACGACCTCAATTGTTATAAATTACGACATTATGTTGATGTTTTTTTTTTTACAGAATTATACGAAATAAGTCCATACGCGCAGTTTGCAATAGGCTTCCGGACTTTCGGACATGTTGATAATCAAGAAGTACCATCAAGGGTTCACCTCCCGGGTAACAGCAAATCAAGATACGATAGTGGTAAGTATAGAAGTCACTTACTATGTGTGGATTATTGACCAAAATAAATGCTAAGCGTTTCTAGTTATTCATTTGCATCTTAATTATAAAAAATACTCTAAATCACTTGGATAATGACTAGTTGTGCTGATAATGTGCGTTTATTTCGATGATTTCATGATACATCATATTTGCAAAGAAATTTCGCTATTTATGGATGAGTATCCATAAATATCCATCCATCTTGATTTATACGAGTGTATAAAACAAGAATTTCTGCATTTTTATAGCATTGTCCAGTGACACTGCTATATTACAGAATTCGTGTAATATTTTCTTTTGGATTTCAGAAACCAGTTTTCAAATGCGATCAGAGTCTGAAGAAAGTGACTGCGTATCGCGAACCACAACTTTAAAAAGTGCACCAAGAAGTAAGTTGACAGTTAGATAACATCACTTGCAATTTCTTTATGAGTACACTATCAATCTATTAAGATAATATCAGCTAACACATTTTAATGTAAATAATTTATTTAATCACACTAAAAGGACATATTAATTTCAACAGTCAATTGATCGCAATTATTTAAATGAGTCTTAGGTACGGTTGCACTCACATTTCATTCTAATCGGAAGTGCTGGTTTCGATTTCAACCGGACCCTTTGAGCTGATGGCCCGCTGAAGTTCCGAACCAAATTGGTCGGATACCCCCGTCAAAATACACGCGAGTACGGCCTAATGAAATGATATTTATGAACTATAATTTACATTATGAACAGGATTGACACTATTAGTAATACAGTAGTTTTTATCAACTTATTTGTTGAGTTCGGAAAATTTTTGGTCTACATAGCATTTATAAAAATGGAAGAGCTAAAAAAAAAAACTAGTCGGGCAATTCCGAAAAAATGCACGTGAGTTACTACTCAGGTGCACCTCTGAAAAATAATTGATAAAAATGAAAGAAGTTTCAAATAGTACCTACCAAAATGTATAAAAAAATGTGTACCTACTCACATACTAATTTTGTCTTTATTTTTCAGAAGCGTGCAGAATACCACACCATAGGTAGCTGATACCTTAATCCAGATACATTAGTCAATAATTTTAAAATGGTTGTGTTCATATCAACTTGCTAACTCAATTTGTGTCAACAAACAGTTACTTAAGGTTGTATCAACTTTATTTGTATAACTTATCATATTGGGTTTTTACTAGTCAATAACAATTATAATTGTGTGTGTAAGTTAGGACACAGCTGGCAAAATTGATATTGAAAAGTTTTTTTATACATCATTTTTTTAAGATAAATCTTTGAAAAGCATTAACGCATGCTCAGCAGAGCGCCTGGAGTATTTTTCCGGGAGGCGCAGGTTCGAATCCTGTTCGCGACCGTATTCTTTTTCCATTTAATATTGTAACTATCATTTTTTTATTTACCAATTGCATTATGGCCATACCTTTCAAAATCGGATGGAAAAATTAGAATACGATACACTGAGTCCCATAAAAGTGAAAAATTTAAAAATGTTTCGGACTTATAATCCAGGAATTGGAAAGCTTCCAAAGTTCCATTTTTTAGACCTGGCAGATAAATCTAAGTCTGTGATCTGCTCCTAACTTGTGCACACAATAATTTAAAGAATTTTGTAAAGCTAGCCATGTTTTGGGAATATTTTTATTCATCTATTCTACAGATTTTTTGTTCATAGAGGTAAGTTTTATAAACAAAACAATGTTCATAAAATTTTATAAATTAGTGACGTAATTATTACAATCCTTGTATGGTACATATAGTTTTTATATAAAAAGACAGGAAAAGTAACATTATGTAGAGATATTCTTCAAACCATTTATAACCTATCTTCGAGAAAATCATTAAAAATATTGATTTTAGTATTTATACTAACTATATCACTCATTCAATACTAAACATTGGGTAAAATACATGTAATTACATATAATTATTTATACATTTACATGTCTTGTGATTTTGTTTTTGTGTTTGCCAAACTTTTAGACACTTTGCCTGTATTTTCCTAAATATGTTTTCTTAAAAATATGAAAAAAGCGGTAACTATCTTTCTTTTAAGTAGTTAATAATAATGATCAAGTTTCACACACTTCAGATAGTTATTTTCACAATTTAAGATTTCTCAGCTCAGTTTAAATAATATAGATATCATCGCAGTCATAAGCAACATAGCAGCGTGGAAATCGATAGTCTCTGCCTACCTGGAAACAGGCGTGAGTTTATGTTGTGTGATATTGGCGTCAATTCTAATGTATCAAAGAAAACTAAATTGAGAGCTTTTGTCTTTTACCAACCGTTACTATAAAAGCCTTCTTGACTTGACTTGACGACAATCCACCCTGGATTGACGTCAAGACAGCAATGTTCCATATTTCATTTAGGTTGCTTGCTACATCAGAATTGACGCCATTGTATAGAATTATTTGTCCGTATATTTTAAAATATACGGACATTACAATGGAGAAAATGATTCCTTCAGAAGATTATCGTGAGGTCTGAAATATCTGAACTGACTGCAGCTACAAAAAAGTGGCTGATGGAGTTAAATATTGAACTGGGAGCAAACCTCGATTTGTATCAAGCAGTGGAGCCATACGATAATAATACCTACAACTTTTTGTTGTCGTCATAATCTCGTGTTTCTGTCTAAAAATGTCTGAAGCTAGCGAAATATTAATAATGTAGTGGAAAACTTAAAATAAATTGAAAATTAATTATCTTCAAAAAGACTGATTGTTTAACGTTTATTTTTTAATAATGTAAATCCTCGATTTACTATAGAAATAAAATTTCGAAAATATTAAATGTTAGAAATCTATATGACTTGTATTATTTCTACCGGTCTGAAATTTCCTGCGGGATATGTCACACAGGCTTAGAGGACCAGACGGGAGACGGCTTCTGACTAAATATCAAACAAATTTGCTAACCACTTTTGGCGGGGGGTGAGGTAACACACAAGCACAAAAGAACTTGCACTATAGCAACAATAGCACTCGTCATTACATTAACAGTATTAACACACATAAAGATAAAAGATATAAAGACAAAAGTTAAAACACATAAAATAGCTAAACAGACATAAAATTGTGTCACAAACGATTAAAATCGTGTACTATCATTGTTACTATACAGGTAAAAAGTATAAAGGTTTGATTGGGAATCATAATTTTTAGTTTGAACGATGGTATGGATGGATGACAGACGATGTATGATGGATGTAACACGCGTGGAGGTTGCTTACAGACTAAACTTTATTGTAATATACAATAAAAAAACATGGGTCCAATCCAATCCAATAATTAACCACTCATAGTTATACTTTCACATAAGAGATGGCGCTAGTAGTACATTATTTTTATATTTATTTTTACAGGATGATGGGTGATGGGTAATGGATATGGATGATGGATATGGATGGTGGATATGTATGATGGATATGTATGTTGGATATGTATGATGGATATGTATGATGGATATGGATGATAGATATAGATGATGGACATGAATGATGGCTGATGGATTTGGATGGTTGAGTATACAATATTTAGATCGAATAGTATTTGTATATAGTAGTAGTATATACAAATAGTAGGTCAGTTTTATCAAAAATATATTGACATTTGGCCACCAACTCGCCTATAATGGTAAGCACCAGTGTGGTCGAGGGTGGAGTACCACCCTCTATCCAGAAGAAATCTATTCACTGTAAGTAGAGTGGATAGATTTGGGAGGAACGATAGTTGGGAGTTGATGCAACTGCCCAACTATCGCCCATCCACAACGGTTGCACCGTACTAGATCCCGAAACACAACTAGGTCGCTTCACGGCATGCCTTCGTCCGGTGGTCGGTAACCAGCCACGGCAGAATCCACCCACGGCAGAATCCACCCACCAAAGTTGTGTTGCCTGTTTTGCACCACACAGTGGCCACGTGTAGGGATTCCATTTTAAGGATGCACTTCTACGGACGCGGGCAACTCAAGGTCTTGTAACATAACATATTAACATAGCATCACGCCCGTATTCACTGAAGGCGAAGGCAGAGGTGTACACAGTCGTCACCCACATTTCCCCAATGCTGTTATTAAGTCCCATGTGGTAAGCCGATTCTCATCTACCAGGCCGAATTTCACACTCAATCAGTTTATGCTCCGCAGTCGCGCTTGGGTCCACTAGACCAACGAGGCAGATCTTATAATCTCTTATTATTATGTTTCTCTAATTCTTGGGGATAAATCCGGTCTTCTGGAGGGTTAACCTGATACAAACCCTACAAAAGATGGGTTAACATAACTCGATGGGTTAACATGCAGAGGCCCTTTTGAGAGTTTTAATCTAAGCTCAGGTGGAACACCAACCGGAGGCTCTCCATCATTGCACAGTAGGAATACAGCTATTCCTTACAGGTGGAAAACTATTGCAAATATATTGGTGTTTCATGCTACATGGACTATTTATAACACGGTTACCAGCTAAAAAATGGCGTCTACCTTTTAACGCTTGGACATGTTGGGAAACGGTGGCTTGCCATTATTATTTTTAGCCTGAGCCTGATTGGTCTACACCGCAAAAGCCTCCCTTCCCTGCTTGCACTTCCTTTAAAAGTTCTTTCTAGAATTAATCTTGTTTATTGACTTCTAGTCATATTTAAATCATTAAACATATCTTCACAAACCGAGTATACATTAAGCCTTGGTTACGTAATAGGACCTTGAAACGTAGCGGCCTTCTTTGGGCGTTACAGAATAAGATCATTCTCGTCTGACCGTGCCACAATATTCTTTCCTGCTGTTTAGGGGCCATTTAGTCATAATTTTCGGGCTTTCGATTACCTACAGAACAAGAAAAATATTGAAAGCAACTAATGTACAAAGAAATAAATGATTAATAAAGTTAAACATTTTTACTAGTATGAAAAATAAGGTCGTGAGTACTACTCGAACGTGCGCCTCCCGGATAAATACTCTAGGCGCTCCACCAAATAAAGGGAGGCGCAGTTAAAAATCTTATTGACGAACGTGTTTTGTTTCCACAAAAAATTATAACTTCAGAGTTCGCGACGTGTGCGTAAATGGTTTGAAAGTTTTTATCTGTATTTGAAAGAATAATAACCCACCCAATGAAGCGTACACCAAATAATTCCCAAAAAAGAAAGTGAATGTAGCTATCAGAAATAATATTATTGAAGTAACAAACTAAAGTCTATTAAACTAGCAGAATTGTAGAAAAGTTTCGACGTACAAGTTTTCGTATAAAATCGTTTCAAACAACCATTTACTTTGGATGTGCAGTGAACCGTAAAATTGGTGCGCAACTCCCCAGAAAAGGATGTAAAGTTTTTATACGTTTTTATATAGACAGTCTGTTCGGGATTAATAAGGATTCTTTAGAAAAACTGCCGTGGTGCGGTGATATAAAATATGTAATGCTTCAATGGCGAACTAGGACTAATGACTTAACATAAAAAACTTAAAATTAATTACAACTAATTAACGTGGGCTAACGCTATGCTGCTAACGCTAATTGATCAGGCGTTTTGTCTTGAACATGCCCCCGGACGTTGAAAGCAGCAGCTCCGCTTTCAACCAGACTGAGAAACGATGGGCAGTGGGCAGATCCGGTTAAACGCTCTTCTTATTATTCCCGTGGATGTTTGAACATCAGCCACTCGTACAATTCCATCTGACCCTGGATGGACGGCAACAATTCTTCCCAATTTCCATTTAAGTGGAGGAAGATTTTCCTCTTTGATCACAACCAAAGAACCCAGCTTCAATTCATCCTTGCAGGAACGCCATTTGGTTCTTTGTTGCAGTTCGGAAACAAACTCCTTACTCCACCGAGTCCAGAAGTGTTGACGCAGCTGCTCAATTCGTTGAAACCGTGTTAGAGTATTAACAGCAACGTCCTGTAAATCTCGCTGTGGAAGTGAAGTCAGCGGTCGGCCAACAAGGAAGTGACCAGGAGTCAGTGGTGTGGGGTCCGCTGGATCAGAAGACAGCGGCGTCAGTGGACGTGAATTTACAATCGCCTCAATTTGGACTAGCGTGGTGTTAAGTTCTTCAAAGGTTAGGTTACAATTTCCCAACACTCGCCTGAGATGAAATTTTGTCGACTTGACACCCGCTTCCCAGAGTCCGCCAAAGTGAGGAGTATAGGCAGGTATAAAATGAAAGTTAATTCCATCATTAGCTAAGGTCTCACTCAAGGAATTACAATAAAATTTTAAAAATTTAGACAAGTCGTTGTACGCACCAACGAAAGAGGTACCATTGTCGGAGTAGATATCAGCTGGTTTTCCCCGTCGCGAAATGAACCTATACAGAGCTAGTAAAAACTTGTTGCTTGTTAAGTCACTCACCAGCTCTAAGTGAATAGCTTTCGTGGTGAAACATATAAATATTGCGACATACACTTTTACTAGCCTACATCCGCGACCTTGCCGATTAGCAGACATGATCGGCCCGGCATAATCCACGCCAGTGGTTTGGAAAGGAAAACCACCTGGAAGAAGGCGCTGCTGCGGTAAATTACCCATCATGGGTGTAACTATCTTACCCTGCAATCGCCGACAGAGCACGCACCTATGATACGTGGCCTTAGCCAAATTTCTACCTCCTATGGGCCAATAAGATTCTCGTATTGAGGCTAACAATAATTGGGGCCCTGCGTGTATCAGCCTCTTATGCTCATAATGAAAAAGTAATTTAGTGAACTGATGTGTGGACTGTAAAATAATAGGGTGCTTTTTATTAAAATTAAAGTTTGAATTTTCTAAGCGTCCTCCGACACGCATTATATTATTTTTATCTAAAAAGACATTAAACTTTGTGAGGGCGCATTTTTTAGGTAAATCATGTTTATTAACGAGCAATCGATACTCTGGAAATGATTCGGTTTGACACCTTAAATTATTACATTTATGGCATCATGCATGTCATCCTGTGATAGAAGTTTGTTATTTAAGGGAAGTTTTCTGCAGATTCTAATAAATCTTAACACAAATGCTATACAACGGACAAGCCGTAAATAATTAGAGAAACGATTAAAATCTATAAAGGTAGCACGTTCACCATTCTTACCAATAACAGCGCTCAATGAAATCTGAGGTCGAGTCTCGGGCAGCTTATCAAATTCTGAACATTTAAGTTGAGATGGCCAATGAGACTCGTCTTGTTTTAAAAAGCAAGGACCACTCCACCACAAGTCCACAGACTGCAGGGTACTAATATCTAAACCACGAGATATTAGATCTGCTGGGTTCTTGTCGGTTGGGACGTGTTTCCAAGTACAGTTACCCGCCTTTTCTAGAATTTCAGCAACGCGGTTGCGCACAAAGGGCTGAAGCTTAGAAGGCACCATCTGTAACCATCCCAACACGATGGTGGAGTCGGTCCAACAGTAGGTACGACTGAACTGTACTCGAAGCGAGTTTATGATTTTCTCGTATACTCGCGCTCCTATTAGTGCGCCACATAATTCTAACCTCGGAATTGTGGTAGGCTTAATGGGTGCCACTCGACTTTTAGCCGTTAACAAACGTACCATATACTCACCCTGATCATCGATACTACGCACATATGCACAGGCGCCATACGCGCTTTCAGATGCGTCCGTAAATAAATGAAGTTCCAACATCTTAGATGAATCACACAGAACGATTCGTGGAACACGGACATCATTTAAAAATGGAAATGTTTTAACGATAGCATTCCAACTAATATTAAGTGCCGGGGTTATCGGCTCATCCCACGAGAGTTTGTCTAACCACATCCTTTGTAAAAATATTTTCATGACGACCACGAATGGAGATATAAGACCTAAGGGGTCAAATATACGTGCAATCACTGAAAGTATATCACGCTTAGTGCAACTATTAAAAGGTAACGTCGAATTTATTGAAAACCCCAGTTCGTCAGAATTTGCAAACCAGTCAAGCCCTAACAACTTATTAGGTTCATTAGATCCCATATTTAAATCTATTGACGACTGGAAAGGCCCTGTAACTAATTGAGGTTCGTTGGACCTCCACTTTCTGAGAGGCATACAAACGGATGCAAGTGCGTTAGTAACCTCGGTACGAATAAACATTACTTCACTCAAATCATTGCCTCCAGTCAAAAAATCGTCGACGTAAAAATCATGCGCGATGATTTCAGCAACCTTATCTCTGTTGCAAGATGAGTTCAAACCTTTAGAGCGTGAAGTGAGTTTTGTGGAATTATTCCGTAAATACTCAATGCCTACTTGCTTAAGGCAACGCGTAGCAAGAAAAGGCGCACTGGCCGTACCGTATGTAACGGTGTTCAATTTAAAAACTTTAACAGGTTCACTTGGTGTCTTACGCCATAATACCTGCTGCAAGTACCTATCAGATGGATGTACATAAATACATCTATACATCTTCTCGACATCAGCCGACAAGACGTACTTATGTTGTCGAAACCGAAGAAGTATAGACAAGAGATCGTCCTGAACCGTAGGACCGACCATCTGGATATCATTAAAAGAAATTCCTGATGAAGTAGCACAACTCGCATTAAAAACTACACGGAGTTTAGTAGTGCTACTAGACTCACGAAGCACCCCGTGATGTGGTATATAATATCCATTAGAACTACCAGGGTCAATATTTTCGGTCATATGACCTAGTGCCTCGTACTCCGACATAAAATCGTAATATAGCTTACCGAAATCAGGTTTAGCCTTAAGTCTACGTTCTAGAGAATATAAACATTTTGTAGCCCTTTGAAATGAATCTCCAAGAACGGAAGGACTTTGTTTTATAGGAATCCGAACACAAAAACGACCATCCTCTAAACGCGTCGTATTCTTAATAAAATGATCTTCACACAATTTTTCCTCGGGTAAATAGTGAGGGGATTGTGAGTTGATCTCTTCAAGATTCCAAAATTTAATTAATTCTGTTTTAATTTTATCTGGGTCATCGTAATTAGAAGGACCCGTCTGAGTAAAATTGCATCTGATTTGTTTCGACACTGAGTTACCGCTTTTATAAGTAACAGGACCTGAGACAATCCAGCCTAACAAAGTTTCACATAATACTGGCTTCCCAGTTCCCAGCTTTATCCTTTGTGAACCAATCAAATCCCAGAAAAGATCAGCACCAATTAAAATATCAACTTCTGAAGATTTATAAAAGGTGGGGTCAGCCAAACAAATATTATCAGGAATATTGAGGTCTGATATGTCTATATTATGACAAGGCACAGAGGTTGTAATTGATGGCAAAATAAAACAATACAATTTAGCATTATAGCTTTTGTCTAATGAGGTCATTTTTACATGACATATTTTGCCTACGCGAGAACTCACGTTATTTATGCCATAGACCGATCCATTTACTTGACTAGTATTTAAATTCAACTGTTTACACAGTCGTTCCGTCATAAAACATGAGGAACTACCGCTATCAAGCATGGCACGCACAATATGCTCACGATCGTTATGATCACATAACTTGATAAGAGCGGTTGACAACAACACGCCTCGCCGCTTACTATTGCCATAAGACTGTCCAATATTCGCAGACAATGTTATGTTACTTGCGTCAGTGTTCGTGGACTGCGACGCCGACGATGACGGAGACTGAGACTGATTATCGTGTGCTGTGTTGTTGTTTATTTTAGTATTACTACAAGTCATACCTTTGTAGTCTGATGCATGAATCAACGTATTATGCCTACGCTTACATAACTTGCAACCCGGTTTTTTACAACGGTTAGCAAAATGACCCGTGCGAAAACAATTAAAACACACTTTGTAACTAGGCATTAATTTAAGACGATCATCAATGTTAAGTGCAAGGAATTGTGAGCAATTATTTAAACTGTGATCACCTTTACAATGAGGACAAGACCTACTTAAATCAGTGTTGGAATTACTAGAATTTTGTGATGTTACCATTGACTTAATCTTTGTACTAGACTGACTAGACTTACTAGTAATAGGAATATTATTGTTATTACGTGATAACTCCAATGTTTCTACCAAATTAGCGCGCGAGCGCATGAATTGAAGGAATGAGTCGAAAGTTATCGTGGTATCTTTGTCTACACGACTTTTAAATTCCTCCCATTCACGATATGTCCTCGAATCCAACTTACGTGTAACTATGTATATTAACAAAGTGTCCCATTGCTTGACTGGCTCACCTAATGATTCTAACGCTCGTAGATTTTTATTTAATTGATCAATTAAACATTTTAACGCAAGAGAGGACTCCTTCACAATAGTGTTTATGTTAAATAAGGATGCGACATGATTTTGCACCAATAATCTTTTATTGTCAAACCGATCACATATTAACTTCCAAGCAACGGCGTAATTGCTGGCGGAAAACTCAATCGACTGGATAACAACAGCAGCGGATTCCTCCAAAGAGGCTCGCAAGTAATGAAATTTATTAATCGCATCAATTTCATCATTCGAATGAATGAGGCTAGTAAAAGTGTCCCGAAACTCCAACCAACTGCTATAACACCCATTAAACTTAGGCAGCTGTATAGTAGGCAACTTAACGGGCTGGCGGTTATTAGTAGCACGAGTACCTTTCTCACTACCTATCGACTCATCATCTTTATACTTACATAATAACTCCTGTGACCTAGACAATGATTGGTAATACTCCGACTCGAACTCAGAACGCTCAGCGAACTGAGTTTTTACATCATCAACTAAGCATTCTAAACGCAACTGTACCTCATCGTACCGCTCATACAAGGACTCGATCCTGCCCATGCGTAATTGTAATTCCTTGAGATCAGTACTACTTAACTCCTTGTTAGCTAATTTATCAAGGTAGTTGGAAAATGTAGTTAAGCTTCCCTTGAAGCTTCCTCGCTTTTTTATTAATTCTCTCTCCTCGGACATAGTGGGAATCAAGTGTTGTCGACCTGAAACGTATACAATAATAACTTAGATTTATCTAACACGACAACGAATGAAGTACCTACGTATTATTTTATATTTAACAATTGAACTAACAATGTAAATCTACTGTAAATAGTCACTAATGTAAACATGTAATAAAAGGATGAGAGTATAATGTTAAAGACTTTTATTTTAACCCAAATTCCAAAATACCGATTTATTAATTTACACACCTAATGTATAAAGCAATACACAACAGTTAACATAATAATTTTATATAAAGTACATATAAGGACAATAATACGGTTGAATTGACTAAATTTAGCTAAATTATGTCTTTTAATAACATCTAACACTAAGAAACGTAAACATACCTACCTAATTACTGCACAATCACTAAATACAAATAGTTATCTATGATGCACCTATACGATTATAAATGTAGCACAATTAATGCCTACTGTACTGTATTAATTAAGTACGTATAATCGTATTTGCTTATAAAACCATTAAAAGAATTAATGATGATAGAAACTATTCATAATGCAATAGGTATAGATTTCCGTAACAATTATTAAATATATCCAGTAAAACACTAACCTCGTAAATCTTAATAATTACGGTTAAATATTACCTGGACGAGTGTTGGGTGACGATATTATTTATCATTAATACTTAACACCGTAGAATATTTGTAAGTCCTTTTTTCTTAATCACACTCCACGTTACCGGCTTATAACCTCCAAGTTGCTTCTCAATTATGCCGGTTTTATTCCAGTACTCATCAATATTTCTTCTAAATAATTATGAATCCGGCTCGTATAGGACCAATATGTTCGGGATTAATAAGGATTCTTTAGAAAAACTGCCGTGGTGCGGTGATATAAAATATGTAATGCTTCAATGGCGAACTAGGACTAATGACTTAACATAAAAAACTTAAAATTAATTACAACTAATTAACGTGGGCTAACGCTATGCTGCTAACGCTAATTGATCAGGCGTTTTGTCTTGAACACAGTCAAGTTTGAACTTCTAAGTGAAGAGCATAGATGTATGGTTGTTGAGAAATAGGTCTTGGCTTCAAGTCACCGCACTTATAAGCCCTGACTCTCCAAATCTACATCTTGGCTAAAGAGTTAAGCTTGGGCATTTCGTCATTATCACACAAACTGTTCCTTATTGACTTAAATGTTATGGCACGTGTAAGTCCCACGAACATTAAACGTCCAAGGCTTTATAACAAATATGTAGAGTTTGCAGAGTCAGGGCTTGCCGAATTATTTGTTATTTATTATTATATACTAACAGGAATTAACGCGCAATAAATACATTTGCATCGCTTGATTCAAAGGTATTTGTTGCGTGTTAATTCCTGTTACATGCCACCTATTACATGGGACTTAATAACAGCATTGGTGAAATGTGGGTGTACAACTGTGTACACCTCTGCCTACCCTACCCTTTGGGGAAAGCAGGCGTGATGTTGTGTTATGATAATTAATTAACTACAGATAAATCTTTCAAACGCATCAACGCACGCGAGGCGAACTCTAAAGTTATACATTCTTGTGGGATGAAAAATACGATTATGAACAGGATTCGAATCTGCGTCTCCCGGAAAAATACTCCAGGCGCTTTGACTACTAAGCCATCTCGACCTCTGTTCACCACTCCGAATTGTTCTTCCACACTTTAATACGTGTTTTGGTGACGTCATTTTTGTCGTTTAAAGTGATAAATAATTTCTAATAATTCTCTCTTTTATGACCGGCCGACTGCCTGACGTCAACCCTCTTTGGGAATGCTGTTGTTGGTGGTAACCGCCACCGATATGGTCTCCTTCTATATGCCATACCAAATGTTATCCATGCGCCAGGTTCTGATGTTATCCTAATATTACATTTCACTAACCGGGCTATACTGCTGTTATTACTGATAAATACTTGAAAGATCTCTAACTATCCTCTTTTAAAATTCAATTCTCCAGACCTGATTGATACGCCAGGCTCTGTTTAAAGTATACAAAAAACAGTATCCTTCTAACATTGTAAATTGGGCCATCGATTTCAACAGGACGGAGCTATCCAATTTTACGGTCGGTCTGCCTCAATCTCGTGGGACTGAAATGACTTAACTTCCTTCGTACATGTTTCAATAAGTCTCTTTAGTATTAGGAGTATATTGGAGTGATTTGTTGGAAAACTGAATGAGAATAAAATGCCGATAAAAATTAATTACAAAAATTACCATTCTTAAAAGTGAACTAAAAAGTGAAAAACTATTAGTTATAGTTTCACCAGAAGCGCTGTGCCGCTCTGTAGGAGGTTGTGCGGCGGGTGGTGGACGCATAGCCCGTTACGATATGTCTACTTCCTACTATGACTTCCACAATTATATATCAAACACTCTAGAGGTGAATAGAACAACAGAAAAATGAAAGCAGTGAGCGGCATCGCACTTGTGGTCAAACTAGTGTTGAATGGGAACTGAAGAATTTTCATCGCAGTAGGAAGACAGTGCTGTGGAAAAAAAATCTACAGGTTCACATAAAAAGCCTCAACTTCGAAAAAATATCTCCAGATATCTTAAAAACTAATGAATATTTTAGTCAGCACTTTTAGGTAGCTCTTATAGACGTCACTCAAATATGGACGTCAAACTAAAATAAATAATAATCATGTCGAAGAGTTAGGAAGAGGTGTCATTTTTGTATTTTTCTGATCACCATATTACAGAGTTAGTACAGTAAATAACAACTTAAATAGAGATTGGTGTCTGGGATAGGTTAAACCCGTGTTAGACAGTTCACCAGGCCACCCTCTAAAGAGACAAATAATTTAAATGTCCACTGTACACTCGCGAAAGTCCAAAATTGTACTTGATAAAAAAAAATTTTATTGTGCCTGTTAAAGGTGAGTCAACAGAATTATAAATAAAATTATACAAAAATAGGAGACAAAATGACATCAAATTTATATTTAAAATTAAATCAAAACGGAACAACAAAAATGTTGGACATAATATTATAATTTGAGTGTGTGAATGAGTGTATTACTGTAAGTGTAAATGAGTGTATTACTGTAAGTGTAAATGAGTGTATTATCATGTTAGGTAAATATGTAAAGCACGATATTTCACGACAGCAGATTAAGTAATCATTCAATAGCAGTATAGTCAAGACTTAGAAACCATGACCTAATGTAATTTTGGGAAATTTTGGAAAAAAAATTGTTCTTTACTGCTGCATTTCACCACTGCCGTTTTTGAATAGGTGGTGGATCTAATACTGTCTACCGGGTACAATTCCAAACTACCCAACATGTCAGCAATGTCGTAATTAAATGAGCGATGGGGCTATTGACAACTTCACACATACGA
Source organism: Xylocampa areola (assembly GCA_935421205.1). NCBI lineage: Eukaryota > Metazoa > Arthropoda > Insecta > Lepidoptera > Noctuidae > Xylocampa > Xylocampa areola. The sequence goes on from OW285223.1 coordinate 11,031,053, forward strand.
TCCCAAACTGACCCAACATTTCACCAATGTCGTCATTAAACAAACGATGAGCCTGTTGAAAACTTTATACATACAATTATAAACTGATCCAAACCCTTAACTTTAGACTGCAGCCCGTCTGCGGCCATTAGAAAAATAAAGCAAATTAATTAGACATTTCTGAATAAAAATATGACGTTTTTTATTTTATCCCCCATCGCTCTTATGATTACTGTTAGTATAAGTTATTAAGTTAGTTTGGGCCCAAATCGACATAGGCTATTATGCCAACAAAGCATAATCCCTTAGCAAATATTTATATTGTTATAACTAATAACATAATTCGTCGGTAAATTATTGTACAAACAACAATCGTGCACATAACTGGGAAACACTTTCGTTGGACCGCGACAACTTGCGAACTTCTATAATATAAAGTTGGACCCTGAAATTGTACGAAGCAGGCCCTACCATTGCTACAAAGTTCAATTGAGAGTTCTGACAATTACATCTTGCTTATATATTATGATACAAATGAGGTAAGTTGGTAATTACAGTTGAGGTTGAATTTCTAACCGACCCATAGCCAAGTGTTGCAATGGTGCCGAGACGTTGTAATGATCACAGCGCACGTGTTTTGTACAAACTAGCGAGATTTTTATTTTTATTTATTTGCGTAAACTTATTTTGTTATTAAAATGGTGTTCAGACTATATCACCTTTAGTGCACTAAATCTATGGTCTATGCGCCCGCAGTTGGAAGAAGAGGTACTGATGAAGTTGCCAAATAGCCTATTATAATAATAAAATTAGTATTCCTATAGTACAATCATGGAGAGTTTCTGGTTGGTGTCCTAACAATGTCAATCTAGATTAAAACTCTCACGGGGGCCTCTGTGTTAGACCTGTGTCTCCAGGCAAGCCCTCCAAGCCCTCCAAGCCAGACAGAGTTTATTCCCGTGATTAAAGAGAAAAAAAAAACCCAACAAATTAATATTAAATTGGCAACAAAAATTTATCACTTTATGAATTGAAATGTGTATTTTTAACATTTGTCATATTTTAACTAAGCAGTGTACTTATTCACAAAAATTTCAAATCTCATTGATGAGTTTTTAGACGTCAGAACACTTTGTTGAAATTTAAAAATAAATATAAATGTAATGCAAAGTGTAGAGCACGCGCTCGCAGAAATGTCTAGGTAAATCATTAAAGCTAGTTGAAGGAAGTCGAGTTTCCTCATTCTAAACTGCCTTACTGGTCGCAAACGTGACTGCTGAGCATCCTGGTTCGATTCGCAGGTAGGGCAGAACGTTATTGTGTTTTTCTGTTAGGAAATTCTCAACAACAGACCGTAGTTTGTAATTAAGCCCGGTAGATGGCAGTAGGTTCAACACTTATTACACGGAACTTAATAGCAGCATTAGTAAAATATGGGTCTAAAACTATGTGTATCTCTACTACCTACGTCATGCTATGTGAGAAATATTATAAACCTTCTTCTTCTATCGTGTGGTTAATGAACAAACTAGTGTCAGAGTTTAAACCACCCGTAGGTCCCTGACATGGCTTTACACACCATCGAGAACATCTCTCAGGTGTGCTGGTTTCCTTCACCGTAATAAGCAAGTGATAAATAATTTATAATACGCACATTACTTCGAAAAGTTAGTCGTGTCGGTTCAGTCACCTGTATAGGTACTGAATAGATAGCAAGGACGTCGCCAAAAAGACGTGTTAAAACTATGGATGAAGAATTCGCGGTGGTGAGCAGAGGTCGAGATTGCTTATTGGTCAGAGCGCCTGGAGTATTTATCCGGGAGGCGCAGGTTCGAAACCTGTTCGCGACCGTATTCTATTTCCATTTAATATTGTAACTTTATAACCCAATGTGCAGTTCCATCCCAACAAAATTTTAGCTCGAACAGAACTCGCTCCAAACAACTTCCGTTGCCAAAACATTTCAGAGCCCACACCGTGGTACACCGCAACAATCTAGCACAGTTTGTCGGGCAAACAAATAATTAATCTACAGTGGCTAGAGTTTAATTGCTTGTTTGAGTTTGTCTTGTTCGACGTAAACTCACACTAATACAAGAAGATATATTTTAGTTCAGCTGTTGGGTATTGCGTAATTAAAGTTGGATTGCGGAGTTGTTAAAGCTTTGATTGGCGATGGAACGCTATAAGGGATGCTATGTTACAAAAATCTCAATGCAGACCATTGAGGTTTTTGTAACATAGCATCACGCCTATATTACTCGAAGGGGTAGGCAGAAGCGTATACAGTTGTACACCCACATTTTAGTAATGTTATTGTTAAGTCTTATGTAATAATTAGGTGGTGCGCCTATTGCCATCTATCGGGCACAATTAGGAAATTGGTATCTCCGGTTATTCTTGAGAATTTCCTAAAAACCCGATAATACTTTGCTCGACCCGGTAATCGAACCCACTATCTCATGCTCAGCAGTCGCGCTTGGAGACATTAGAACTACCAGGCACATTTTTAAATCATGAATTTATTGTAATTTATTAATTCCAAATAGATAAGAGACTGGAGCTTAAAATAATCGATTTATTAGGACAATAATATACAATTATTATTATTTTTGGAGTCGGTGCCAGCCAAACTTTAGAAAGCTTCCTAAATTTTTCGGATTTCTTCTTTGTGTACTATGTCCATTATGTCTCTTTTTTTATTTTGCTAGCTTAAGTTCTCTTGGACAATGTAAGGATTCTAACGATACCCCATACACCTCAATCAATTAAGTAGTTTAGAAGTTATGGTTGAATAAACAAACTCACAAGCATACGTACATACATGAACCCAAAAACATAACACTCCTTTTTTGAGGAGTTGTGTAAAAAAGAGGAAACTGTCACCAACAGATACCTGTATTAAATATCAAAGGAGTTGTTTATGTGTTGCCTAACTCGAAGTAATTCGGGGAAATGGCAAAAGCGAGCGAGTAATTTAACTCTCAAAAGTGCTTCCAAAACATACGACGGTGCTTGGCGTCTGATATTGGCAGAACTGCTGGTCTCAAAATATAAGATTTATCATTAAACTTTATTTTGAAACATTTCAAGTAGATTAATAGTCAGCTAGAGGTCCTTAGATTGATTCCCAGGTCAGATTAACTGTAACTGGGTTCTTGTTGAAATCAAGTGGCACCGGTGACTGAGAAGTTGTGCAGAAATCGTTAAGCATGGTATGGGCATGTGATGCGGAGGGATGAGGGTTGTGTGACGAGGAAAGTCTTGAGTAACGGCTAATAGAGATGTATGGAAGAAAACATGCCGACCCCAAATAAATTGGGATAAGGGCAGGGGATGATGATGAATTATTAGTATCCCGGGGTTTGGAAATGTGCAGGTAGATTGTAATAATCCCGTCACCTTACATAGAACTCAGACTCAACAACAGCATCGGTGAGATATGGTAGATATAAAATAGTACACCTTTGTCTGTTTTGGTCATAAATATGTGGAAATCCATCTTTAAGGTTTTATGCCATAGTCCTACCTAGTACCTACTACAACTCTGGAAATGATGATGAAAACCATTTCTTTTTTCTATTTTTCAACGAGAACGTTTTTTACTTTTAACTTTTTCTATTATTTTTTTAGTTTTTGAACGCGGTGCGAGTGTTTTCGCTAACTTATAACCGTCCCGGTGGTGTCAGTTGATTTCTGACTTAACACAGGTACAGGCAAAACGGGCTTGCACGTACCCCCCTTGAGATGGCCTGCCCCCATCATGAACAATATGTCTGACTACTATCTATATGATGAAAAAGAGTAACCGTGGAGTTTCTTGCCCATTCTTCTCCATAGGAATCTACACTTTGGAACGTGGCAACTAACTTCTGACAATTCAAAAGTGCCTGTAAATGGTTTATTTAAAAATAAATGATTTTGATTTTGATTTTATCGATTAAAAACCACTGTCCTTCACAAATCTTTATAGATATATTAGATGCAATAAAAACTAAACATTAATTCAAGATGGCTTAGATTTGACATTTAATTTTTATAACCTAAATCTTTTAGTAGAATATCATGGAGAATAGATAAAATAAAAATAAAATAAAAAATATGGGTAAGTAAATCTACCTACATATCAATCTGCCTAGCCTTTTCCCAATTACACTGAAGTCAGCTTCCAGTCTAATCGGATGCAGCTTCGTACCAGTATTTTACTTGGAACGACTGCCTATCTGACTTTCACAACCCAGTTATTGGGTAACACGATTTCTCGTGGTATGACTGGTTGTCAGATTTTCAGGCCCCTGACTACCCGTAACGGCTGTCATGATCTTAATTTGACAACTGGGGCCGCCGGTAACATGCTCTCCCAGGCACGGAGGGGTCTCGATATGAAATGATGGTCACATATCCACAGACCGACCGCGGCAAGCGCAGCTTCACCTTGATCGATCGATTTGTGCGGCTGTTACTTAGCCACGAGCCCCTGCGCCAGTTTTTCAGTTAGGAAATTCTCAGAAGCAACCCGGAGTGGTGTGATACCCCCGTGCTTCGGAGAGCACCTAGAGCCGTCAGTCCTGCGCTTGCTCTCTCCCCGGTCGTGTCCGTTTGCCGTCCCATCGGACTATGGGAGTGAAGGAAGAGGCACTGCACCTGTGTTTGCGCATACAGTTATAATCTCCGTGGAGATAGGCCGCCGTGACCGAAATACGGTCGGGAGGAGAATTGGTATTCAAAACTTATATCTACAATCTGGGACCCAAATCTACAAACTTACTAATGTTTCAATTGAGTTTGGGTAGCGAGTCAATGGAATGATTTTAGGCAATTGGTATTCTGCTAGTAAAATAAGACCAGTGATCTTCCAATGATTTTCCACTGAAACACCATTCAACTTTCATTCTACCAAGATGTCATTGATGTTTTTACAGACTATCAATTCAGTAAGAATTGTAATGGAGTCTCAATTGGGTGGCGGTGGATGATAATTGTTCATGTGTCATTTACTTTAATTTGTAAGACTCAGGCTTAGGTAAGGGCGTTTATTAGCTATTGATACGAGTTCGAGAAAATACTGCCTGGTTAAATGCGATGAGAAATATACCTGGACAAAGTCTAATATATTTTTCTATATTCTAATGCCCTAGGACACGTATAACGAACAACTTATGTTACCTATATTTTTAACGGCTTATTGATATAGATTATTTATTATAGTACCTAATAAATAATCTATATCAATAAGCCGTTGATGTCATCACAATTAGAGGATTAAATTAGGCTCAGCGAGCAGAAATGAAAGATTACAAAGAGTTAAAATTCTGCTCTATCTTTTATGGTCTCCTAATCAAAAAAAAAAAGAAAAAAACATTTGCATCTTACAAGTTAAAAATACAAAAGGTTTTTATCACTGAGGTTAAGATAGAACAATAATAACTAGCGTTTGTTAACTATTCTTTTTTGAACTAGGTTCAAGTTGTTCATGTGAGAATCACTGCAGCCCCTGCTCCTGGTCTTCATTCAGGTCGAGATTGCGACAGTCAGCAAGCAACAGAAGAATGGCCAAATGCCGATGTAGAAGACCAAAGTGTCTGATGATTAGGAGAAGAAATGAAGGGAGGAATGTTAGTATCGACAGTTCTTTTTTTGTTTATTTATGGAAAAGAAACAGTAGTATATTCACCAGCCTATAATTGTCCTACTGCACGGTAGGGGCGGGGCCGCTTCTCATACAGAAAACGCTCAAAAAATTCTCGCCACGCTACCTCACCGCAGGTAAATGGAAATCGTCACCCCCCTGCCTTCATCCCAATTTATTTGGCGTCGGCGCAGCATGTGTTCTTCTTCCACTTTCTAATTGTTTTTGAAATTGCATGCTGCTGAAGTTTTGGTCATGTTTAATGACCAGCCGCCTGCCTGACGTCAACCCTCATTGGGAATGCTGTGTGGTAACCGCTATGTTTCACTAAATGTTATCCATGCGCCAGGTTCTGATGTTATCCTACTATCATAGTCCACTAACCGGGCCAGATACCGGGTAAATAGAAATAATAAATTTACCATAAAGACGAAAACTGCTCCTCTACAACATTCATTATCAAAAAAAAAAAAACATGGTCATGTGCATTCTCCCGACCCTCACCTATGGAGCGCAAATGCGGTCATTAACTAAGCGTCTAAAATCCGCACTCGGTATCTGTCAGAGAGCAATAGAACGTAGCATCCTAGGAGTCAGGCTTACAGACCGCGTAAGGAACTCGGCGCTACGTTCAAAAACACACTACGCGTGTCTTCAAGTCTGACACTAGGTTATTCATCAATACGATAAGAAGAAGAAGAGAGCTTGACTGATAATATAAACCATATTTCTTTAAAAGGGGCTCGTGGCTAAGTAACAGCCGCACAGATCGATCGATCGAGGTTAAGCTGCGCTTGCCGCGGTTGGTCTGTGGATGGGTGACCATCATATCATACCGAGACCCCTCCGTGTCTCGGAGAACACGTTAAGCCGTTGGTCCCGGTTGTCAAATTAAGATCTATGACAGCCGTTACGGGTAGTCAGAGGCCTGAAAGTCTGACAACCAGTCATACCACGAGATATCGTGTTACCAGTAACTGGGTTGTGGAGGTCAGATAGGCAGTCGCTCCATGTAAAATACTGGTATTAAGCTGCATCCGGTTTGACTGGAAGCCGACCCCAATGTAATTGGGAAAAGGCTAGGCAGATATATATTTCTTTTCAGAAATGTTCGTGTCCACCTCACGCGTGTTGTTCAGAAACTTCGTCAAATAAGAACGACTCTCCGCGCTCCAAAAATCTATGTCGTTTCACTGTAGATGCTTATTTTACCTGAATACACTTTCTCAATTACACGTATTTGTATATTTGTAGTTTTGAGTCTTATTTGATTACTATTTTTCAAGGAAACATTGGCGACAATTCCAAATGTAGCAAATTAAACTAAATTTAGAGCTTTGCTGTCTTTTACTAACCGTGAATGTAAGAGCGGGACGGGACGACGTCAAATTCAAATTTAATAATATCAACCTAAGATTTCCATAAAATTTTAGTTTGACGTCTCTAATTTTAGTGGCTATTTAAAACTTTCTACTAAAAACGTCCTGAGATTTTAATTTGACGTGCCTAAATTCGAATTTGACATCTCTTGATTCGTCCCATCTCGCTCATGTAGTAAATGCTAGTAAAAGACAAGAATGTTCTAAATTTAGTTTAGTTTGCTACATTAGAATCGATGCCAATTGAAGAATAATAGACACGAACGGGGTTGAACCTGCGACCCTTGACATTCACTAGATTGTTCATCAACCATACGATAAGAAGAAAACTCTCGACTGCCTCGTTGGTCTAGCACAATCACAAGCACATACATGTCACAAGTCAAGCCACAAGGACGTCACAAGCGCGACTGCTGACTGTGAGGTCCTGAGTTTTATTTCCAGGTCGGGCAAAGTGTTATTGGATTTTTCTGTTAGGAAATTCTCAGTAGCAGCCCGGAATCAGGAAGTTGGTGGTGTGACATCCCAGTGCTTCGGAGAGCACGTAAAGCCGTCGGTTCTGCGCCTGATCTCTCTCCGGTCGTGTCGGATTGCCGTTTTATCGGAATATGATAGTGAAGGAAGAGGGAGTGCACCTGTGTTTGCGCATATACTTGTGCACTATAATATCTCCTGCATACTTGGCTAATCTCCATGGAAATAAGCCGCCGTGCCCGAAATATGGTTGTAAGGAGTATTAAGAACAAAAAGACTTTTAACAAAATTTTAAAATAGGTTCATTCCCTGTATACAATTTGAATATATATTGATGACGTCACTATAAGACGTAATAATGGGGAAGCGAAAAAAAAATTATATAACTAAGTGTAACTAATTTTGAGTTGGCGCCAAACAAACAATCTACGATGATCATTAAATTACTTTGAAGAAATAATGAAAATAAAATAACATAAAAATGCAATATAGAATTGGCGCCGTATCAAAATTAATTACACTCTTCCTCTTATCGTGTGGTTGAAGAACAACCTAGTGTCAGAGTTTAAACCACCCGTAGGTCTCTGACATGGCTTTACACAGCATCGAGAACATCTCTCAGGTGTGCTGGTTTTCTCACGTTTTCCTTCACCGTTTTAAGCAAGTGATAATTAGTTTATAATGCGCACATGACTTCGACAACAGTGGTGCGGGCCTTGGATTCGAACTTGCGACCTTTGACTTGTATACTTAGATACTAAGATAAAATATTATTCATATATAATTATGTTTTTTAATACATGTTGAGGCCATGTAATGCCTTTATTAATTAAATTTCAAAGATACATTGAAAAAATAATGGACAAGAACGGGGTTTGAACCCGCGACCTTTGACGTTCCGGGTCATCACTTTATCAACTGAGCTACCTTGTCTCGTTATTACCCATTGAAATTTTCAACCTACTTTGTATTCGTCTTAAGGAGACGCCTGGCGGTATTTATCTAGCAATCATTTTCAGATCTACTAACAAACAAACCCCGTTCTTGTCCATTATTTTTTCAATGTTTCTTCGAAAAATAGTAATTAAAATAATATTTTTTACCTTTCACTGTCCTACCACCCGCTGGCTGTTGCTAAGTCAGAATGAATCGTCATAAATAACACCTAGGCTAACAGTGGATGATTGGTCATTATCTTATTTAACATAACACAGCATCACGCCTGTATTCCCCGAAGGTGTAAGTAGAGGTGTACACAGTTGTACACCCACATTTCACCGGTATGCGGTGTTGAGCCTATTACTACTACAACTGGCTGCTACTGAGAATTTCCTAACAGTAAAATCCGATAACACTGCCGTACCTGTAAATTTAACCCAAGACCTCACGTGACCAAGGCATCTTAATTCAGTACACGATAATTTATAGTGTAAAAAAAAAGATCCAAATATCCGTATAACATTTTTAAATGATAATGCTTGAAGAAAATTTAATTACACTTTACAGGCGTGTTAATCTCGTCGAACTGATTTGTTTAAGGATTTCTCAATTTCGGTTCACCTTCATTTAAAATATTAAATGATGAATTGGTTTTTAAGGGTACTTGTATTAAAGCTTTTCAAGATTACTTAAGAAGTAAAACAATATTTATTGTTCACGGTAATTAATTCTACAGTTATTAAATAACCAAATTTTCACTTTGAATCATTTGTGGTTTTTCTTTTGTATAATAAATAACTTTCGTGAGACAAGTTCATATTAATTATTGTTCAACGGTAATTACTCACGTGCATTCTTAGGGATTTCCCGACTAGTTTCGAACTCGAACAGCTAATTTGACTTGCGACATCGCCGCGAGCACAGCTCTGACTAAGGGCTCCGTTTGTGTTCGAAACTAGTCGGGCAATCCCGAAGAATGCATGTGTTTTTCTTATCGTGCGGTTGATGAACGACCTAGTGTCAAAGTTTAAACCACCCCTAAGTCTCTGACATGGCTTTACACATCATCGACAACATCTCACAGCTGTGCTGGTTTCCTCACGATGTTTCCCTTCACCGTTTTAAGCAACTGAATAATTTATAATACGCACATGACTTTCAAAAGACAGTGGCCTTGGATTCGAACTTGTCAGTCCAACGGTCATAGCACTAGGCTATCACTGCTCAAACACTGCACGTGAGTAATAACCGTTGAACAATAATGAATATATGTGGGTTTTCAGAATAAATCCCGAACGGCTATAAAATTTTTTTTTTTGGCCTTGTCAAAGGATGGCCAGGGCGTGCCAGATTTGTATTCTTATGTTTGGTTATTTCGCACATTTATTATACTCAGATTTATTATTACTGTTGCGCGCTGCACACGGGGTGAACATGTTCATTAATACAAAAAATATCATTCACACTTTGCTTTTTTTTTTTGGTAGATTCTATTTTATATTCGTGTTTAGTTTCAACGATATAGTAATCTCCTTAAATATGGCATGGTTAGGGGTCAACAGCGTGTCTATTATATTTGTAAAAAAAAAATTGTAAAACAATCTTTCAAGATGAATTAATCGAGCCCAAACTCGATGGGTTTATCTTGTTTAGTTCAGAAGTTCGTATGGCCATCTTCCGACTCCATCATTAGAACAGCTCTATTGTACCATATTATTGTATTGCCACCGAAGATACATATATCCACCAAATTTGAGCCCAATCGGACATCGGGAAGGGGTTCTAATTTAGCTTCCAAGATTTGTGCCGAACATACATACAAACAAACATACAAACATTGCATGTTAAATAAAAGCTTTTAAAGATGGAGGACGTTCTCAATTCGTCAGAATCTTTAATTTTATTTATACAAATGTTGGTACAGTTCCTTAAAAGTATTATTGGTCTTATGTCATTGTGATTTGATTTCATTAATTAAATAAATAGTACACGACAAAACTAGTACATGAGGCAAGAGTGGATAGAGATGGAAGAGGTAGGCCACCTCGACCAACGTACCGCAATTAAATTGCGTAAAATCTCAAAAAAGGACAGGCCAGGAGTCAACTAAATCGATGAGCATGCATGAAGAGATTAATAAACATAGTGAAAGGGGTGTGTTAGAATCGTAGCAAATGGAAATTGATAGTCTCTGCCTACCTACCCAAAGGGAAACAGGCGTGATTGTATTGCGTGTATGTTTTTATGTATCATTAAGAATCCAATCTATAAAAATACATGTAATTATATATTACGTCATGTCCAAGTATTTTTACTTGAACAACTTTACCTCAAACACTTAGAAAGTAATTTAACAAAGTTCCACGTTGGTACCGAAGTTACCCCAATGTTTGCCCATCAATAGTTTCCTCATTTGCAAGGACATGATTAAGGGCTCCAAAGAGTTATCAAAACTCACGTAGGATAAGAGCGAAACGGGAAATGTAAGGGCGTATTACATTGCGCCAGAATACACGCGCATAAAAACAACCTTAATGTTTTTCAAAAATATTTTTTATTTATATATTTGAAAAAGACAAGATTCATAATTGTATTGAAAATGAATTTTCTGCACAAATATTGTATGCAGCATGGGTCCTACAATTTCGCTTGTTAATACGTGATTTACATAGCATCATAGCATCACGCCTGTATTCCCCGAAGGGGTAGGCAGAGGTGTACACAATTGTACACCCACATTTCACCAATGCTGTTATTAAGTCTCATGTAATAGGTGGTGAGCCTATTGCCATCAACCGGGCACATTTCCAAACTCCGGGCTGCTACTGAGAATTTCCTAACAGAAATACTCAATAACACTTTGCCCGACCCGGGAATCGAACCCGAGACCTCCTGCTCAGCAGTCGCGCTACGGACCACTAAACCAACGAGGCAGTTTGTCGTGATTTACACAGACACAAATAGATCAAAGTCCGACAACCGCAGCTTTCATTCATTCACATACATATCGAGATCTGTGTTGAGTTCAAGAGAGCGTTAATAGCGGCTGATGTCCGAGGAATAGGTAACTTGGAGTGTGCAACAGTACGGCAAGTTTGAACAGCCAGCAAGCGGTGTTTTCTGTTACGACAGTCTTGGACAAATAGATTGCAGATTTCATTATGCAGATCAGGATCATCAATAACCTTTGTAAAATTTTGTCAATAACCTTATTGTAGTTAAGTAACTAAGAAGCCGTTTAAAAAAATGTATTTCTGAATTCTTTTTGTGTCCACAGCCTAACAATCCGTTAGCGTCGGTTGTGATCCAACTTAGATTAGTTGTTCGTTGCGTCTTCTGCAGTAATTACTTACGGCACGTCCGAGGTAGCACCCGTTAATATTATCGCTTGTTTATCATGCTGCCCTGGTAGTTTGAAAGGTGAAATGGAATAATAATAACTTTAGGTTTTAATAATAACATAACATAGCAAAAAGCCTGTATTCCCCGAAATGGTAGGCAGAAGTGTACACAATTGTACACTCACATTTCACTAATACTGTTAGTAAATGTGACATCTACCGGGCACAATTTGACACTGCGGTCTACTAATGAGATGTTTCCAACAGAAAAACTCAATAACGCTTTGTCTGACCCCGGAATTGAAACCGGGACCTCATGCTCAGCAGTCGCGCTTGGAACCACTAGACCAGCAAGGTGGTTTAAAAAATATTAAACATAATTTTATGCAATGTGGGAAATAGTGTTGTGGTGGCCGAGTGTTTACTGGCCCCCATTTTGGACCACAGGTTGTGGGTTCAAATGTAGCGTGTATCAATGTGACTTTTTCGATGTCCTATGTACTTTGTAAGTTAATCTAAGACATAACAGACATAAGATGAAGGGAGACGTACAAACAATAGGGCATTAACAATGTTATGATACCTATTGCCCGGGACTGGAACTTCCTGCCGTCTCCCGTGTTTCCTGAGAAATGCAATCTAGGCACATAGCTAGATATCTTCTGGATCTACGGGCTCCATCCTCGGCTACACCGTCGCTTACTATCAAGCAAGTTGGTGGCCTAACATAGATCTATTTTTGATAAAAAATAAACATGAAGTATTCATGAAAGCAAACACTAATGCAATTTAAATGCACGATGTTTGTACACAAAATACCGCAATTTCTTAACAATATACCAAATTTCTAATATTAACAACTCCATGATACCGGAAACTTTTCTGGAGCCACCGTCCACTCCCTGCTCGCATTCGCGTATTACCGTGTAGGTTACAAGAAAAAAATTATGGTTGACAATTTTTTACACAAATCGTATCGAATTTCGAAAACTAATAATAGTTTTACGAATCAGACAGGGTTATTTTAACACACCGTACACCAGATAAATGTTTGAAAAGCATTAACGCATGCTTAATGAACTCTTAATTTATTATATTAAATGGAAAAAGAATACGGTCGCGAACAGGATTCGAATCTACGCTTTTCCTAAACGAAAAACTCAATAACACTGCCCAACCCGGGAATCGAACCCGAGACCTGCTCAGCAGTCGCGCTTGGGACCACTAGACACAGATCGTTTATAACCTGGATTAACACCTAGGATACTCTTTAAAATTATAATTTTTGTGTAAAAAGAATACGGTCGTGAGCAGGATTCGAACCTGCGCGTCCCGGATAAATACTCCAGGCGCTCTGACCACAAAGCCATCTCGACCTCTGCTCACCACCGCAACGATATCGCCAAAAGACGTGTTAAAATATGGATGAAGATTCGCGGTGGTGAGCAGAGGTCGTAATGGCTTAGTGGTCAGAGCGCCTGGAGTATTTATCCGGGAGACGTAGGTTCGAATCCTGTTCGCTATCGTATTCTTTTTCCATTTAATATAATAACTTTATACTGTACACCACTTTATTAAAAAAAGATTTAATAAAATAAACTTCGAAGCATTTTATAAAGTACCTTCACTGAAAATTAAGTTTCAACTCATCTCAGTACAAAAGCAATATTTCTTAGCGGTGCATGTTTGCTTCAAATTTGACGTCGTTGTATTCATAAAGTATTCTGACTAATATAATAAAGCGTGCGCCCCACGGAGCAGTAAACAGCAAAGATGAGTAATTAAATTAATTTGCATGAAGGAATAATGAAGAAAGTAATTTCAGTAATTTTACACGTCATTCGTAAAGCATCCCTGCTGTTTGTTTTTATTTTAGAGAATAGAAACGCTGCAACCTTCTTCTACCTATCCTGATCCTAAGTTTTATTAAGATCCTATATTTTGGGTCTGCGCAACATATTTTTCTCTATACAAGTGACCGAATATTTTTCTCTTCTATCCTTTCTTTCACATTATCATCATCATCTCTCTGTCCTTATGCCAATTTATTTGGGGTCGGCGCAGCGTACACCTATCTGACATGCTGCAAAAGTTTTGGATTTTTTTTATGACCGGCCGCCTGTCTGATGTCAACCCTCATTGGGAACGCTGTTGTTGGTGGTAACCGCCACCGATACTGTCTCCTTCTATCTAGTGATGTCACACCAAATGTTATCTATGCGCCAGGTTCTGATGTAATCCTTCTATCATTCACACTATATTTCCTTTCATGTTATCATTCTCTCCTTTTTCATTCATGCCAAAGGATGGCACATATTTCATCAATTTTTTATTTGGTCTCTCTATCCTCTTTCATCCATCTACACCCATATTCATGACCAAGAGATGACAATAGAGTAGTATTAAGTTTTCCATGGTCATTTTTTTTAAACCGCCTTAAAGCATGCGTAGTATGCTCTAAAGTTACAAAAGTGCCTGGAGTATTTCATCAGGGCGTAGGTACAAATCCTGCTCACGAATGTATTTTTTTTTTCTTTTAATTTAATTGCTGACACGTATAATTATTTTCTACAATATCCGTTACTGTACAAAGTAATTATTTATTTGAATAGTAGAAAGCGGAGGGATGAGGGTCATGTGACGACGAAATTTTTTAGTATGAATGTAAATGCTATAAGAATAGAGGAAGACTGAGGAAGCGATGGCTGGATTGTGTTAAAGATGATAGATATAATATATGCTGCGCCGACCCCAAATAAATAGGGATAAGGGCAGCGGGGTGATGATTTGAATAGTAGAATCGAAAATCGAATCGCACTTCGTCCCAACAGTTTATCCAGTGTAACCAAGTCCTAACATGAATCTCATATGCGCATCACATGCAGATCTTTTGTTGCGCACACAATGGCCATCAGAAGCAAACTTTTTAGCTTGTTTTCACAAAACAAAACACCATTGTGCGCTCGGTTTATTTTAAAAATAATATATTTTTGTTGAAGTATGAATGTGTGCTGTTTTGTATGAATTTAGTACTAGATATGAATTGGACATATATCATTTTATGTTTATATTCGTAGCTTCTGAACCCTGCAAGATATCAAAAAGCACGAAATAATTATTATATTAATAAATTTGACAGCGCGGTTGGCGCAGTGGTCGAGAGACCGACTGCTGCGCTGCGTGTCGCAGGTTCGATTCCTGCACGGAGCAAATATTTGTACGATCTATAGAAATTGCTCCGGGTCTGGGTGTGTGTGTGCTTGTGAGATGATATGTCTGTAAACGCACCCACGATACAGGAAGAAATTCCTAGTGTGGGGCAACGTTTTTTAAAAAAGAAAAAAAAAATTATACCCTAAAATTTTAATTCAATACATTCAGCTCTTTTGGATAGACATCCAGTCAGATAGATAGACGACAATAATAATAAAAAACTGATAGTAAAAAAAATTAAACACACGCCTGCCCCATGTCAGAAATAAAAAGTGAAAAGCAAGTTACTGAAGAATTCACACATGGCAGGCTAGGCGTGTGTTTTATTTTTTAGTACCTTTTTGTGTAGCTATCGTACACGAGTACTTACAATTTTTTTTTTCTTCATGGATTATTTTGAAATCTTTTATTTTTAACTTGCAATGTATGTATGTATGTTTTTCTGGTGGAATCTTGCTACTCAATCTTGAAGCAGATATCTTCAACTTATTGAGCAGAAATTTTGTATACACGTTTAGTTTGAATGACAATACACGATAAGCTGTCTGACGTCATTCTAAATCTAATATGGCGGACCATCCAAGATGGTGGAATTGTCATTTTTAATGCATTTCTACAATATGGGTATCAAATGAAAGGGCTTGTTGAGAGTAACTCGAAAAATAATGAGACGTCATACTAAAAAAAAAGAAAATTTTATTTTCTTCTTTTTATAGCATGTAATAAAACTTAAAAAAAAGGTTTTTTTGCTTTTAATTTATTATTCTTATTCTTAATAGCCTACGTTACATGGAAAAGAATAAGATGTCTAAACATCTAAATCAGTTCAGGCGTTTAGAAGTTATGGTGGAATAAAGAACCTCACAAACATAAACATAAACATATACATATATGAACAAACATAAACATATACATATATGAACACTTTTTTTATGTGGAGAAATGCCCTCGCATACCGCTCTGAAACGGGGGGACAGAGCGGTTATGTGGGACTCGAACCCACTAAAACTCCACAGTGTACCTCCACTCTCGCAAACAACCACGAACACGCCCGCGGCCGTCCGTTGCCGGACTCCCTCACGGGGTTCGGTATTACACCTCCCCCGCTACGGCACACCAGACACATGGCATGCCGCAACCACCTCGGAGACCATGTGCAATGGGCGCCAGACGACCCCGTGTCTGGACGCCCTAGGTCCCCTGCGACGGGTCAGGTCTGTGGCCCCGCCACCTGCCACTACGGCCGCCGAGGATAGGGAGAGCGGCGCCTCGCAATACCGGCACTCCTCCTCCCCTGCGGCCGCACCGCGTCCGCCATCCAACGGTGGCGGCCCCGTCAAGGCCGCGGAAGGTAGGGAGAGCGGCGCATCGACATACCGGCACTCCTCTCCCGCCGCGCCCATCCTTCAGCTGCGGTGCCGCCCATACGACACCGCAGCCCACCTTAGTTGCGACACCCCCCATAAGGCCCGCAACCTACGCCGGCGCTGCTCCAACATAGGCTTTAAGGCAAAGCCCAGAGGAGCGGCCCTCCTCGGGTTCCGTTAGCTTCACCGTGGATGACCAAGCCACGGCTACTAGAGCCCCCCCACCACAACAAGGTGGAACCCTTGGGGGGGACATACATGAACCCTAAAATGACTCTTTTTTTGGGCTGTCATGTGAAAAGATAATTATTGATTAGGCATCTTTTACATAGCAGTTCAGTTTTTTTATAAGTTGCAGTAAGACACTTCAATTTTATGTATGGATATAAATTTAAGTTTAGTATATTGTCTTAACTTGATTCGATGGCTGTGAATTTAGATATCGGGTGGTCTAAAGTCAAGTAGTACTATGATCCATTTTTTTTTATATGTACGAGTAAGTCACCTTAGTAGTGGTATTTTTATATTAGTTTCATCACGATATACATTTCTACAATATCTATTATAGTCTATGAATTATAAGTCGATGAATTTCGGATTGCTACATTATTATTACCCATACACAAATACCTGTTGCCTTAATAACAGCATGTTAAAAAAAATAGAATTCCAAGGACATTACAAATATGAGTTTTAATAAAGTTTGTTAATATTGCAATTTATATTTCAATTAATGAGCTCGCTGCGAGATTGCGAGGTGGAATTAAATTTAATGCGCGCCCAAACAAAGTATGATTCGACGAATGTATCTCACGTAATATTAAATGCTCCCAGACTTTTGGGGTTTAATTATATTATACAAAGAATTTTTTAACGTGGTTACGTCCTTAAATTTGCTTCCAAGGAGGCAATTCAGAAAACTGATGATAACAAAATTGGGGGGTACACTTTGGTGTTGCAGCTTTATATATCTATCATCTGCATCCAAATTTTAACTACATCACTCGATAGCTAAATGGTCAAACAATTTGTTACGTTTCAGTGAGGACTGTGACGCATCGTGCGCGGCAGAGGGGAATGCGCCGCCATTTTGAGGTCGATTCGCTGCTAAAATTCTTAAAATATTACACCTTTTTTTAGTGTGGACAATCCATCATAGACCCTGTGCCGGACTCCTACCAACTAAAAAGCACACGATCCTCCTCTAACCTTTTCCGGGGTCCCGAGATCGTAGCTACATTTACCACGACCCCGGTAGGTTATGATGCTATGAAAGTATCAATGGACCCCAACATCTGTGCGGGCCGGCCACAGTTGGCCTGCACAGACACTCCGGAAGGGCGTGCAAGCCGAAGCACGGCGTGCAGCCGTCCCTGGCTTCTTACTGGTCGGTTGACGAACTGCCCAAGCTCATTTATAATGCTATTAATAAAGCTAATAATCTTTTTCATTTTATATAATGTTATAATGTAATACGATAATATAATTTATTAATAATGTTTAGAATCTTTAATCATGTTTACTATTATTGTAATTTTTTTTTAAATTTAATTTATGAGAAAGTGTAATTTATAAGTGAAATTAACTGATGTTATTATATGGGAGCTACATCTGCCAACAAACTGCTCTGTAGTTTGGCAGAAGTAAATACTGTTTATAAAAATGGATATTTTCCGAGAATAAACACTTTTTCATTTTCATTTTATTACCCGCAGCCTTGAAGGAATTAGTACTGGAGTAGTTTTAAGGGCGCACCCCTTTCGCCACTAGCCTATGATTCCCAATCAAACCTTTATACCGTTTACCTGTATGGTTACAATGATAGTACACGATTTTAATCGTGTGCGACACTAGTTTTTTAGTGATTATTTTTTATTGTGTGCTAATAGTGTTAATGTAATGACGAGGGCAATTGTTGCTTTCATGCAAGTTCTTCTGTGTTTCTGTATTTCCTCACTCCCCAAAAGTGGCGAGCAAATTTATTCGATATTTAATCAGAAGCCGTGTCCCGTCTGGTCCTCTAAGCCCGTAGCCCACCGTGAGCGGTGGCTGGAGATTGTTAAACGCCCTTCGGAGCCTGGCGCCTTTCATGCGACAGGGGCATAAAGCATAACCCTACCCTGACCCTTGCTCATGCCAGCCCGCGCCGTTGAGCCTTTAGCTATAAATTCTTCCCTAAATAATAATTATCGGAACACGATCCAGCAAGCTCCTTGCTGTCCTCCCACCAACGACCTCCCAAGTCAAAGACCGCACCGCGAAGAAACCACACGTTAATAAATATAAGATAATGTAGAAATCTAATTACGTCACTCATAACTTTACTTATGAACGTAACTGAAGCTTAATGGGCACATGGATGAGAATCATTAACGTTAATTAACCATTAGCTTATAATTGCTTAGAGCCTTATTGATCTAGTTGTCCTAAGCACGACTACGGAGCATGAGGTTCTCGGGTTCCATTACCAGGTCGGAGAAAGTGTTGTTGAATTTTTCTGTTAGGAAATTCAATCAGTAGCAGCTCGGAGTTAAGAAGTTAGCAGTGTGACACCCTCGTGCGTTGGAGAGCATGTCAAACCGTCGGTCCTGCGCCTGATCTCACTCCAGTCGTGTCGGATTGCCGTCCCATCAGACTATGAGAGTGAAGGAAGAGGGAGTCACCTGTGTTTGCGAATACACTTGTGTACTTTGCTACATATCTTCTGCATACTTAGCTAAACTCCGTGGAGAAAGGCCGCCGCGACCGAACAATCGATCGAATATACATATATTATTTTGACCTATTCTGCATACATAGCTATATTAGTTAGTATCTTCTACATACGCTGCTACTGGCTCGTTGGTCTAGTGGTTGCAAGGGCGACTACCGAAAATCAACTCCTGGTTCGATTTCCGGAGACAGTGTTATTAGGTTTTTCTGTTAGAAACTTCCCAGTTGCAGCTGGAATTTTGGAACTGTGCCCGGTGCTCTGCCTAACACCTCAGGGAATACAGTCGGGATGTTATGTAATGAAAGACCCAATAACATTTTTACAGACCCGGGCATTTAGCTAAGAACCATAGTCAGAACATTATTTGAATAATATAAAATACTGTAATACTTGAAGCATTGCAAGTATCATTTAAAATTTCACAAACGTTTGAGTTTCAAAACCTACAATACAGTTCCACCACACTGTATTTCTCTTCAAAATCTTAAACTAAAATCAAGAACAAGCTCAGCACTATTTCAAGCATTGCTAAGAGAGCTCAAAGTGAATGAAACTGCAACGACATTCCCCAAAAAAATTTACAAAAAACTACCTTAGTTTCTACACAATAAGAATCAATGTAACCGCAAAAATAACTTTGTCACTTATCTTAAAACACTTTAGAATGCAAATAAGCCGCAATCTAGATGCATTCAAGAAAAAGTCGCGGGACTTTTGTGTCAAAGATAGTTTTAGTCGCTCTCTAAAGTAAGGCAGCGCAGGAGTTTTAAGTTGTTGATAACTTTGTGTACAAATTGTTTTCCTAATCTTCTGCAGGCCAGCGTTTATGCGACACATTGCGTACGGTTTGTGGAGAGCTTTTAGTTTAGTTTAAGACAAGTTGAAATGACAAACTCCAGACTAACTCTTGAAAATTAAACCGGTCGATTAACATTGGAAATATGTCAGTTTATACTTTTAAATGCAAAAATGTCTTAAAAATAATTACTAACATGCTTTAAAATAAAGATAACTATGATGTACTCGTAGGTAAATTATTTTAACATTAAAAATTGTTTTATGGCAATGATTTAATATTGGAATTGGATTGGAATTGGTATTAACTTCAAGAGTAACCCCCCTGGTGCTAGAGTTTTAACTAGCTGTAGGCTTCTTACATGGCTTAATACACAATCGAAAATATCTCTTAGATATTTTTACCCGACTGCCGCAGAAGCATGGTCGTGTTTTTCCAGTATATGTATGTGCATATCGCCGACCTAATTCTAATATGGCGTAAGTCAAAATTGACAATTATTCAGGAGACGTGTGTCGTGGTGGCCAAGTGGTTACCTAACCTAACCTAACCTGGCATGTACCAATGTGACTTTTTCAATGTCATATGTACTTTTTTAATTAATCTAAGACATCACTGACATACGGTGAAGGAAAACATCGTGAGGAAACCTGGACTTGGTAGTCTGAAATCGCCAACCCGCAGTGAGCTAGCGTGGTGATCAAGCTCGTGCCTTCTCTGTATGAGAAGAGGCCCTTGCCCTGCAGTGGGACAGTTATTGGCTGGTTATTTTGTTTTATTATTTTTATTCAGGAGGCGAAAGAAACTTATTATTATATAAAGTTCTTAGGAAACTTATAATTAATGTTCTAACTAAAATATGATTAATTGAATTTGCTTTTAACTTCAAAGTTTCTATCTTATATCACTCTACTTCAATCGGAACAAATCGTTGGTTGGCCAAATTTTGACTTTCGTCTTAATAGTATTAGGTCGACGATATGTACCTATGTCTATTTCTTTGGCACGCCGTACAGCCTAAACGGCGTGATGGATAACATACGAGGTGTCGTTAGATTCATCTCAATTGTAGGAGTGACAGTTATAGTAATATTTAAATATGGCGTCAACAAATAAGAATGACGTAGCAATTTTACGTCCTACGTTCATTGCATACTAAATACATACGACTTCATGATAAATAATAAAAAAATAAGAGGATATTCGTATCTCTTTTGCATCTTGTTCCAAACTTTTCAGTGCAGTAGGCTTCTTTTTTTATAATCTGTCTTTATAAGTATTTTTGTGGTCAGAAAAATCCGGTTGTAAGTCGGATTTAAAGACCTGCGCCACCCGTATAATAATAAAATTAATACTCCTTCCATCCGTATTTCGGTCAAGGCGGCCTCTCTCCACAGAGATTAGCCAAGTACGCAGGAGATATTATAGTGCACAAGTGTATGCGCAAACACAGGTGCAGTCCATCTTCCTTCACTCTCATAGTCCGATGGGACGGCAAACGGACACGACCGGAGCGAGAGCAAGCGCAGGACCGACGGCTCTAGGTGCTCTCCGAAGCACGAGTGTATCACACCACCAACTTCCTAACTCCGGGCTGCTATTCAGAATTTCCTAACAGAAACATTCAATAACACTTTGCCCGGCCTGGGAATCGAACCCAGGACCTCGAGCTCAGCAGCCGCGCTTGGTTGTAAGCCTAGACCAACGAGGCAGTCAAGGCAACAAGTCGTGCCAAAGTGCCTGTAAATGGTATCATTGAAATAAGTGATTTGACAGGCATTCTGCCAACTAAACCATCTCTTCACTACTCAGAATTATTCTTCCCCATTTTAATACATCTTTTGATGACGTCACCGCTATATATTCAGTCCCTATATAGGACTGAACACCAAAAGACGTATTAAAATGTGGATGAAGAATTCGAAGTAGTGAAAAGAGGTCGGGATGGCTTAATGGCAGAGCTCCTGAAGTATTTATCCGGAAGGTGCAGGTTCAAATCCTAAACCCAACTTAATTTCTTTAATAATCATTTTACTGCGTTGGTCTAGTGGTACCATGCGCGACTGCTGAGCTTGAGGTCCTGGGTTCAATTCCCGGGTCGGGCAAATTGTTATTGAGTTTTCTATTAGGAAATTCTCGAAAGCTGCCCGGAGTTTGGAATTGTGCCCGTTAGATGGCAATAGGCTCACCACCTATTACATGGAACTTAATAACAGCATTGGTGAAATGTGGGTGTACAATTGTGTGCACTTCTGACTACCCCTTCGGGGAATACAGGCGTTATGTTATGCTATGTATAATGGTTTTACCAAAGAAAATTTACGAATTCCCCTAGCACCAATAAAATTAAAGTCATATAAAAAGTCATATAAAAATAAAAATACCACTCCCCATACATACCCTAAAAATATAAGTAAAGTCGATGTGACGTAATAGAAACACAGACTGCCATTATGGGGGCTATTCGGCACACCTGCTCGACGCGGATTGGAACAAGTCAACGGAATTTTAAGTGGTATGGAAGGGATATCGAGAGTCATGGCTGAAATATTGATAGGTAATTGGTCCCTTTTAGTCGAATTCATGAAGGATGGTTCATTATAAATTGTTTGGTATTTTGTTTACATAATTCAAGATAAATCTTTAAAAAGCATTAACGCATGCCTAGCGAACTCTAAAGTTATAACATTCAATGGAAAAATAATAGGCGCCTCCCAGATAAATACTCCAGGCGCTCTGACCACTAAGCCATCTCGACCTCTGCTCACTACCGTGAATTCTTCTTCCACATTTTAACATGTCTTTTAGTGACGTCATTGCTATCTATTCAGTCCCTATACAGGTGACCGAACCGACACGACTAACTTTGCAGTTAATACAATGTTGTAAAGATGCAATTACCTTAACAATTAAAGATAAACTTTTGAAAAGCATTAACACATGCCTAGCGCACTTTAAAGTTATAACACTAATTGTTAACAGAATTTTAGCCAGGAAACGTAGATTGTGA
Source organism: Xylocampa areola (assembly GCA_935421205.1). Classification (NCBI taxonomy): domain Eukaryota; kingdom Metazoa; phylum Arthropoda; class Insecta; order Lepidoptera; family Noctuidae; genus Xylocampa; species Xylocampa areola. The sequence goes on from OW285223.1 coordinate 11,053,893, forward strand.
CGTGACATAGCCTCTCACGCCTGTATTCCACGAAGAGGTAGGCAGAGATGTATAAAATTGTACACCCTTATTTGACAAATGCTTTTATTAAGTCCCAAGATTTTTTCTAGATCTACGTGTTCCATTCTCGGCCACGCCATCGCTTACCATGGGACTTGGTGGTCAACCGTGGATCCATTTTAGATGAAAAAAAAAAAATACTACTTAAAAAAATCTTTTTACTAAATCATCATCATATCATCCCCCTTCCTAAATCCCAATTTAATTGGGGTCGGCGCAGCATGTATTTTTCTTCCTTATAGCTATCATCTCAGTAGTCACTCCTTTTTTTGTATAAATGTTTGACTCGCGACATCGCCGCGGGCTCAGCTCATGACTACGGGCTCCGTTCGAGTTCGAAACTAGTCCGGCAATCCCGAAAAATGCACGTGAGTAGTAACCGGTGAATATTAATTCACTCCATTTTTACCCATATCATCTTTCACACAATCCTTATATCGTTTTCTCGGTCTGCCTCCACTGGTGTAGTAAATATGCTATGTATTAGAATCGTTTCTTACAACACGAAGCCGCTTCTAGTCTCTCTACATTCACGACTTCACACTAATGTTCTTAAGAATACTAGATTATTTCCGACATCTTCTTCTAGCATGTAAAGCTGCTTACAGGAATTAGTTAATTAGTTGTTTTAATTAAGCACTAAAACTGTAAGTGAGTTTCAATAATTTATTTTATCAATGAAACAAGGACAGCTTTCAATGGTTTGTTGAAAACAATGTAAAGAAATATGATCACAGCAATCGCAGGTCATTTGCTGTTAGTTATTGACGAGTTCCATTGTCTATCTCTGAAGATCTTCGTCGAATTCTAATATATATTATATATTAATAATGAAACCTTCCCTGATTTTTTAAAATATAAGTAACGAATACTCCATCTAAATCGGATAAGTGGATTATGAGAAAATTGTTGACTATCAAACATACATACGGGTCGAATACAGAACGTCCTTTTTTGAAATCATTTAAAAACATTAGTAGTGGGGCTCTTGTACTAATTGTAGATGATACGGTACTTAATAACTTCATTGTCCATGGAGCACAGAAAATATTTACACAAACAGTTAGTTTGTATCATAAAGTTATATAATATTGTGGAAAGAAAAATACGGTCGTCAGCAGGATTTGAACCTGCGCCTCTCGGATAATTACTACAGGCACTCTGACCACTGCTCACTACTCCAAATTCTTCTTCCACATTTTAATACCTGTTTCGTTGACGTCACCGCTATTATTATTGTTCTTTCTATAAAAAAATATAACTTTGGATTTCGATACGCATGCGTTAATGCATTTTAAAATATTTATTTGTAATCACACTTAATAATAATAATACTCTTCCCGACCGTATTTCCGTCACGGCGGCCTATCTCCGCGGAGATTAGCCAAGTACGTAGGAGATATTACAGTGCACAAGTGTACGCGCAAACACAGGTGCACTCCCTCTTCCTTCACTCTCATAGTCCGATGGGACGGCAATCCGACACGACCGGAGAGATATCAGGCTTAGCACCGACGGCTTTACGTACTACGGTGTCACACCACTAACTTCCTGACTCTGGGCGACTACTGAGAATTTTCAATAAAACTTTTTTCTCGACCTGGGAATCTAACCCAGGACCTCACGCTCAGCAGCCGCGCTTGCGACCACTAGACCAACGAGGCAAATACTTAATATTAACATTACAACGCCTTTGTTTCTGCTCAGTTCATATCCAATAAGAAGCTTGAGCTTCGCACACACCAACACAATCGGAATGAGTAATCTTATTATCTCTTCTCTGCTCCATTCGGTATTCTGTTTGAAGTTCCTCCTCTAAGTACCCGTTTCAATTCGTGTTCCTGGTGTAATTAACTGTTAATTTTCCATAAGTAATTGTCCCGGAGCTTGAGGTTCTCTGAAGTTTTTTTTTTTGAAGATTTATGGGATAGTGACTGGTACTCTGTTTTAGCTTCGTCTGTTGTGTGGTCCGTAGCCAACTTAGTACAATACAATATTTATTTATTTCTCACCACAATATTAAATATTACATATTTAAAATGTGTGTGTGTGTGTGTGTGTGTGTGTGTGTGTGTGTGTGTGTGTGTGTGTGTGTGTGTGTGTGTGTGTATGTGGGTGTGTATGTGAGAGAGAGTGTGTGTGAGAGTTTGTGTGTGTTTATGTGTGAGCTTAGTGTTAAATAATAACTGCTTGCGTCGTTGGTCTAGTGGTCCAAGCACGATTGCTGAGCATTCCTGTTACCCGAAGTGGGAAAGGGGGGGTAGGAAAGGTATACAAAGTTGTACACCCATATTTCAGCAATGCTTTTATGAGGTCCCATGTAATAGTTAGTGAGCCTATTGCCATCTATCGGGCAGAAATACAAATTACGGGTTGTTGAGAATTTCCTCACAGAAAAACACAAGAATACTTTTCGACCTGGGAATCGAACCCAGGACTTAATGCTCAGCAGTCACGCTAGGGACCAACATACCAATGAGTCAATTTACTATTAGATATAGAATAAAAATAAAAGAATTCTTTGGATCGTTTCATAATGGTTATATCTATGTGGAACATTGTATATTGTTCGGGTAATATTAATCTGAAAATATTCTCGACGGAAATATTTTGGCTGAATATTTATTATTAGCTCGGTTAGTGGAGTGTGATAGTAGGATAATATCAGAACCTGGCGCATAGATAACATTTGGTGTGACATCACTAGATAGAAGGAGACGGTATAGGTGGCGGTTATCACCAACAACAGCATTCCCAATGAGGGTTGTCGTCAGGCAGGCGGCCGGTCATAAAACATAGCCAAAACTTTAGCTGCATGCAACATAGGTATGCTGCGCCGACCCCAATAAATTGGGATAATGGCAGGGGGATGATGATGATGATGATGATGATGATGATGATGATTAAGTACTTGGGTTTGAAGTTATTATATTAAATGGAAAAAGAATACGGTCGCGAACAGGATTCGAACCTGCGCCTCCCGGATGAATACTCCAGGCGCTCTGACCACTAAGCCATCTCGACCTCTGCTCACCACCGCGAATTCTTCTTCCATATTTTAACACGTCTTATGGCGACGTCCTTGCAATCAATTCAGTCCCTATACTGGTGACCGGCATGCGTTAATGCTTTTCAAAGATTTATCTTGAATTACTTGGGTTTGCTTTTCAATTCTGATTGATATTATCTTGAAATACTACAGCGTTATCTCTAAATGTTCATTAAAATTTCATTACGAAATTGAGAACTAAAATTAACATCAAATTCCTATTAAAATATTGATAACTAAGCTTTCAAAGTTCATAGTCAAATGTTTGTCAAAATCCAATTGTAGAACCCACACAGCCATATATAATAATTATATGAATCTGTTCAAAGTCAGAACTCAAACTGTGTCGGCATCGCAGGTAGAATAAATTAATGCAGAGACACCGTGAAAACGTGTTCGTGACTGAAGTAGGTAGCTTTTGCGAGTTGATATGACATTTTGCTAGCTTCCAAATTTTTTAATAATAAAACAACTTTTAACCGGATTAATCGTGTGTATTATTGGTTTTTGTTTTCCCTGACGTTTCGAACACTTTGCAGCGTTCGTGGGCACAGGAGGACCAATAATACACGCGATTAATCCGGTTAAAAATTGTTTTATTATAATGTGTAGTGATCGCGATAACCTAAGATATTCCAAAATTTAGTTTTGCTCTCTTTGATTATTTCATTCAGTTACATAACACGACATTCTACATTATCCTACCCTTGTCCAAACTTATTCGGGGTCGGCGCAGCATATATTCTTCTTGCATACATTTCTATTAGCGTCATATCGTCAGTCACTCCTTTTCTTGCCATATCATCTTTAACACAATCCATCCATCGCTTCCTCGGTCTTCCTCTACTCTTATGAGATACTAGCTGTGCACCGCGGTTTCACCCGCGTTAATGCTCCGCTCCTACTGATCATAGCGTGATGTTATGTAGCCTATGTTACCCGGGGATAGTGTAGCTTCCTAATAGTGAAAGAATTTTTCAAATCGAGTTAGTTGTTTTTGAGTTTATTCATTACATACAAAAATACAAATCTTTCCTCTTTATAATGTTAGTGTAGATTTAGGTGAATAATTATTTATTATCACATAATTTAAGAGAGGTACTGCTCTGAAAAGCTTTTCATAGGTTGTCAGTTAGAAAATGCCCACACCTTCCAGATCATAGTGACATGTGAGTTCAATAATTTGAATATAATTTACAGACTAAACGATTTAATTTCATTGGAGTCTACCCGACTGGGGAACCACCTCCATCTCGCAGAAAATCGTAGCCAAATAACACCGCTCTTTTATAGTTTGGTGTTTTTGACAGAGAGCAAGGTCGCCAGTGCTCCTTGCATCTATTTCTATATTTCAGAAATCTGCTGTAGCAATTATTATATTGGTATGTTTCTTACAAGTAATAAAAACTCAGGATTACAAAACACGCAACAGAAAAAGAAAACCTAATCACTCAAACGATTGAAAATAACACAAAACATTCGCATCCAAGCCCTTGTTTCAAAACAGCTACTTCCACACCAAATTACACGGCACATGTAACACCAAATTACCACCTTCCTTTTTCCCACATCAGAAACTCCCTTCCCCCGCCTCCATATTGCGGGCTTAATCTGCATGTCGTTACGGGCCGTGTCTCGACTCATCCATAATTCACATAATGAGGACAAGCTGAACACTGTGGAGACGAAATAAGTTATTCAGCGAGCAAGTTATTTAGATTTAGGTGCTCGTGGTAGTGTTGTAATCTGGCAGTGACAAGGAATGTTAGAAATGAAGTGGCTTATAATTCTGTGGTTAGACTTTTAGAGAATACTGATTTTGATGGTAAAGACGAGGTAAGATAAGAAGTAGTTGAATTGTCAAAGAAAGTTGGATGAGAAAATGACAACAGTTCCGAGGAACGCTGTGAATTAATTGTTTGTAATTTTGAGTTTGGAGTTTTTGTGAATAATGATTTTTATGACAAAGATGAAGTCTATCGAGAAGTTCAATTAGTAAAGGAAGTTGGAAGAGCAGGAGACGATAGTATCAGAGATGTTAAGAATTAATAGAGGTGTAATTATGAGTTTTTTTTTTGTGGAAGCCTGTTTTGGTGATAAAGTAGAGTGAGAAAAAGTTTAGTAAATTTCTAAAGAAAGATGTGGATCTGACGATAGGGGTTTGATTTTGATAACAGTGAACCACTTCACTGTAATGATTCACAATGAGTTTATAATAAAAATTTGAATAAATAAATCACAATACCGGTAACCTATGTTAGCCATATGAGCTTTGTGATTTAACTTGATTCTAGTCAATGTGAGATTTTTCCACCTGATCACACTAGAATGTTCTATAAATTTGAGAATATTACCTAAATATATTAAAAAGTGGAAGAGAACCTCATCCTTACCCTTAAGGGATTGTTAGACTCATTACGGTTTCAAAATTCTTCATATAATTTGGAGCCTATAAAATTACCATCTAAAACCAAATTAGGGGCGCTAATGAGTCCAATTTTGTACTGAATAATTAATGAACCTTCTTTGTAGACCAAGGTTTCGATGATAAAATATTAGTTTTAGACAGTTAGATCTGTTTCGATAAACCTTTCATTTAATAGCTTGTTTCTAAGTATTTATCTGGATATAATTAAAATGTTGGTTAAAAAAACCTCATCAATTCTAATGTAGCCAACTGAAGAACATTACTGTCTTTTACTAACAGTTCTTTAACAGAACAGATGGGACGAATCAAGAAATGTCAAATTCGAATTTAGCCACGTCGAATTAAAATCTCCGAACATTTTTATTAAGCATAGTTTTAGATAGCCACTAAAATTAGAGACGTCAACCGAATATTGTATGAAATTTTTGGTTGACTAAAGATATGTCTTTGAAAAAGCATTAACGCATGCTTAGCGAACTCTAAAGTTACAATATTAAATGGAAAAAGAATACGGTCGCGAACAGGATTCGAACCTGCGCCTCCCGGATAGATACTCCAGGCGCTCTGACCACTAAGCCATCTCGTCGAGATGGCTTAGTGGTCAGAGCGCCTTAATAATGTCAACCAAAAAAAAATCAATATTAAATGGAAAAAGAATACGGTCGCAAACAGGATTCGAACCTGCGCCTCCCGGATGAATACTCCAGGCGCTCTAACCACTAAGCCATCTCGACCGGGAGGCGCAGGTTCGAATCCTGTTCGCGACCGTATTCTTTTTCCATTTAATATTGTAACTTTAGAGTTCGCTAAGCATCCGTTAATGCTTTTCAAAGATTTATCTTGATGCCAATATGTTAACGAAATGTTTATTATTTTTTCTTACGTGTAAAATTTTGACTCTTCTTAGAAGGTGTCATTTTAAAAGAGACGGTGCTTTCTTATTACGATTAATATTTATCTATTATATAAAAATCTTGTGTCACAGTGTTTGTTATCGAACTACTCCGAAACGGCTTTACCGATTTTTATGATTTTTTTTATGGTATATTTACTAGGTCTGAGAATAGGTCGTAAGCAATTTCTTAAACCCCTAAGTGATAAGGGCGGCCCTATTCAGAAAATTTATATGGAAGAACGACGTTTGCGAGGCACAGCTAGTATATACGTATATATAAATAGGTCATAAGTCTGTAAATTCTATTTAGATTATGAAGTGTCATCATCAAAGTAATTAATCTAAATTCAGACTACTCACACGCTTCCCTTATTCCTTACAAAACAGTGGGACACAAATCAAAGGCGTTTGTATTGCGGCGAAGCTGCATACATTATTAAGCAGAGCCCTGATAAACCGACAAATTCGTATAACACCACCAACATAACTTTGCAGCCATTCATTTAAGTCATAACAATCTCCACCTTACTTGCTGCTGAGTAGAACTCAATATTCATTACTTTTGTATCAGCTAAGTGCAAATTTAAATTTGTCGACTTCAAATTCATTCACAATTATTTTGCTGTTTGTAAACTATTTTATTATCTCTTATTGCCATTAGATAAGGTTGAAGTTTGATTGTAAAGTGGATGTTCTAATTGTAATATAAGAAACCAGTGGGAGAATTCATCAAGTTTGCTTAAAATGTTGATATTTCAAATTCCAAGTCTTTAATGGAGCGAATGTTTGCATTGTAAGGATTGTTAGCATTAGGCGTCTTATTAAAACAAAGTTTAAACGCTGTTTCTTCTGCTTGATTCAATTTCTAACCAAGTACTCTGAAATTTCCAATTTAAAATAGAGAAGGAATTGTTTCTTGTTTTATGTAAATACTTAGATTGTTTCGATACTTTTCTTAAACAATAACCAATTCACGAATAATATTTTGGCAGTATAACTGAATCAGCGTGAAGATCCAGATTTTTGGAAAAAAATTATCATGCGCTAACTGAAGCATTGCTAAATTTAAAAAGATTGTTCTGAAAAAGATCTACAGTAATAAAAATAGCTTTTAAATTTTCTTGTTTGAGGGACGCGTGGAAAATGCTAGAATGACAATAAAATACGAGGTAAAGGTTTTTTTTATGGTATAGGGGGCAACCGAGCAGACGGCTCGCCTGATGGTAAGCGATTACCGCCACCCATGGACACCCGCAACCCCAGAGGAGTCGCAAGTGCATTGCCGGCCTTTTAAGGGGTTCGGGCCTCCGGTACCCTCACTCACTCGGCAAAACACAACGCAAGCGCTGTTTCACGCCGGTTTTCTATGAGGCCGTGGTATCACTTCGGTCAAGCCGGCTCATTCGTGCCGAAGCATGGCTCTCCCACGGTGAATAGGTAATAAAAAATAGTTCTACTTCGCATAATAATTACATTTTCGGTGTACGAAATTAGTTCAAAATACGCAAACATTTTGCTTGCAAACACCTAAAATAACAAAGTTATAACTAAACACGATTTTGCCAAGTCAAGTTCCAAACTGGGAGCCTCTTAGAATTCTGCCGACTTAGTACGCTATAGTGTGTTCTTAGCATAAATTCTAGGGGTTTAAGTGGGCGACGCAAGCATGCACTTGTGGGAGGCAACTATCGTGTTGTACGTGATATCTTATATTATAGTTATTGTTTAGTCTTAGGGCTACGTAGTTGCTACGCCGTAGCTTTTGTTGCTACGATGGTTAAGGCGTAGCTAATAGTTTTGTAGATTTGTTTCGTATCATTTGTGACGTGCATTTTGCGAAAATAAATTCAGATCTTATTTTTATCTTCGGCAAATAGTTGTAATTAAATAATTTTGTTCGCACGGGTTCAGCACATGATTAAATGTTCGTATGTCTCACAAAGTTATACCACAACAAGATTAAATTAATTAAAAAATTAAAAAGCACACCTGCCGTTTGTGTTTTTTAATCACGTGTTTTTATGTACTATAGCCACTATATATATATTTTAATAATGCCTGCCTTTTTTGCTCGGGACAATGTTAAGATTCTAACGATACGACCATACATCGAAATCAGTTCAGGCATTTAGAAGTTATAAGTTATCGTGGAATAAAGAAACTCACAAACATACATACAGGAACTCTAAAAACATAACACTCCTTTTTTGGACAGTCGTGTAAAAATAATGTATTATCATAATTTTCCCACTCAAAATTACCTTTTTATATTGATGTAAAACACATTTACTCGTCTATGTACAGCCACGTGCACGAAGATTAATATTAAGCACTTTTTAAACTTCATATAAATACTTATCTGAATAATACAGAAGTATTAATGTAGGTATATCTATATGTAAAAGGAAAGATTCTTTTATATGTGTAAGGCGTACTCGCGTCCGTAGGAGTGCACCCTTAAAATAGAATCCCTACACGTGGCCTCTGGGTGGTGAGAAACAGGCAACACAACTCTGGTGGGAGGCTTCGGCCGCGGCTGGTTACCACCCATCGGACGAAGCCATGTCGTGAAGCGACCTAGTCATGTTTCGGGATGTAGTCCGGTACAACCGTTGCGGGAGAAGGGTCTGGACAGTGCATCAACTCGGTCTCCCACTCTTAAATAGAGTGAATAGATTTATTCTGCTCCATCTTCAGCCACATCGTTACTTACCAACAGGCGAGTTGGTGGCCAAACGTAAATAATTTTTTTATTAAAAAAAAAAATGTGTGACATACCTAATTATCTTAATAATACACGCTAGAGATATTATTGGTGAGTTTTTAAAGTTTATGTTTACGTATTGGTGCTCGTACATAGTAAAAACAAACACTGTATAAGCAACACAATTCTCTAATGCTTTTCATGGAATTGTAGCCCTTATGGTTTATTCATTACCACTACCACTTTATTCATTAACATTACATCAAGTTTCTAGTGTTACACGGAGCATATTCCCACGAACAATGATTGTAGAGTTAGAAGGAGCACTAGAGCGTTATAAAGTAATGGCTTCAAAGGGAATATTGAGATGGACTTATTTAAACTGAGAACGCGGTTCTAGAGTGACATACAGCTGTAAAAGTTGACGATCTTTGTAATAAGAAAATGTCCGATGAATGTACGTTTGTTTTTCTATATAGATGTAACTAATTAGTCATGATGATAACAATGTTTTATAATTCGATTTTTTTTATTGTTTTTTTTTTTTACTATTTTAGGTTTTCGCATTCGAAATACACATAATTGTGTAGTTAAACAACGTTATCAAAACAATTTTACAAATGTAATCGACTTTTAATCATGAAAAATGCTTAAAAAGTATTATGTGTATAAAAAAAAACTGGTCGGTGAAATTGTTTATGCTATTTGAGATTCCGGTCTTAGCATCATATTGAAAGACGTTAAACTCTTACAATGTGTAAGGCGAATGCAAAATGCAAAAGAAGAAAAAAAAGAGGTAAAAGAATACATTGCCAGAAACATTGTGGATCCATAGGGGTGTTTGTTAGTAATCCTCATAAACCAGCACACGTCTCATCTATTAAAGTAATTCAGTATGATGTAAAATGTGTGTAAATTTTCAGTTTCAAAATATTCTCTGGCACAGTGTCACAATCTTTTAATTTAGAAAAATTTATAAAAAAAAAATAACACATCTGAACCAAACACTTAAGTTAATTTTATTAGAAATACATGATTGCGTTTGAGGTTTGATCCATACTTTTTTTTAAATCACTTGAAATAAAAACAAAATTATAAATTAAACGACCAAAAAATTTTAGCCTCTTTAAGCAGATAAACATATGTTACCCAAACTCTTTAGCAGTGTGTCTCAAAACAATTCAATGAAACTAGGGCGTTTTTGTCCGCTCTCGGTTTCATGTTAAGCGCGGTTTTTTTTTTCGGAAACGAGCTTCAAATACCCTCTGTTTTACCGTACCTTCCGATTCAGAATCTGCAAGGGTATTGAGTACACCTTTGTAACGCTACTAAAGTTTACATAATGTGCAAATGTACTTTTAGGAGAATTGCTTCGTAAGGTGGAATGTAATCAAGAATTTGGACGGCGGAAAATTTTGTAAGAAGTAAGGCTTGATTTTTTTTTTAAGTTTGCAGCGATTCTTTTATATCTCAAAGGGATTTTTATATTTGTAAAATAACTGTTTAACCCTGCGAATTAATTTAAAAAAATGGATTTTTTTTTTGCTCGCCCCTAAGGGTGTAGCGTGATGTTTAACTTATAACCTTTTTCGAGAATTGGGCTACAATAGGTTTTTTTTTTCAAATCCAATGATAGTTCAATCGTGATTAGCGCGTTCAATTCAACTCTTCAGATTTATTATAATACTAGCTGTGACCGCGTGGATGTCGAAAATTAACAAATGATCGATGTGATTCTTTAAATTGGCATATCTTTTTTATTTATGAACCGATTGACATGAAAGAAACACTAAATATTAAGTGAAGCTTACCACAATATATTAGTGAAAATCACATTTAAATCGGGTAAGCCGTTTCTGAGATTAGCGTGCACAAACGCAAAGACAAACAGACAAAAATTCTAACAATAATTGTTTTGGGTGCTATTTGCGTTGATAAAGGTCCCAATAATATTTTTTCTCATATATCTTCCGTTTACAGACAGCAATCCGTTACATTTTTATTATAAAGAAAGAAAGGAAGAAAGCATTTATTTCAGTATCGTGGACGAACTTAGTTTTCACAATAGCAGAAAAAAGAAAACGTATATAAAAAATACAAGGCTTACTAAAAGACACCTGCACGAGACCAAAAAAGGCCCCTATTTCAGCATAAAGCGGCAACACCGAAATATTGCCGCGCTGATTTTCAAATAGGTCCTAAAAGTGATGAAGTCACGGGCGTCCACGGCGAGTTTGTTTTAATATAGCATAAATAAATATATATATGCTTGCGTATGAACCCCGTATATAGGTATACAAATAGTATAATAAGTGCAAGTAATAAAACATAAATAAACAAAGTATAAAATTCCTACTTAAATTATAATATGTGTGCCAGCGCCTGTGTAACCCGCCTTAATTTCTGTATGTGTGTAGAAGATGTATTGTATAAGCATTGGTGAAATGTGGGTGTACGAATATGTACACCTCTGCCTACCCCTTCGGGGAATACAGGCGTGATGCTATGTTATGTTATGTTTATGTATTGTATAGATCAGTTGAAACGTTATTCCATAGATTTTTGTATAATCACTTTCGTGAGACACGTTCGTATTAATTATTGTTCAACGGTTATTACTCACGTGCATTCTATGGAATTGCCCGTTTACTTTCGAACTCAAACAGAGCAATTAATTATGGGCTGACCCCGCGGCAACATCGCGAGTAAAACTCACACCAAAAAATCTTTTGTGAATTTTAAATAATCACAGACTGTTAGAATTTTAACTTTATTACCGAAAAGAAGGACTCATGGCTAATTAATCGTCACACAGATTGCTTGATCTAGGTTAGCTACACTTGCCGAGGTTGGCCTGTGGATGGGTGACCATCATCTCATATTAAGACCCCTCCGTGTCTCGAAAAGTACGATAAATCATAGACTGTTGTCTAATTAAGATTTATGACAGTCGTCACGGTTAGTGCGACGTTTAAATGTCAGACAACCTGTCTTTACACGAGATATCGTATTCGATTAAATGACAGCGCAGTTGGCGCAGTGGTCGAGGTACCGGCTGCTACGTCGCGTGTCGCAGGTTCGCGTCCTGCTCGGAGCAAATATTTGTGTGATCTTCAGATAACATTCAGGTCTAGATGTGTAATTAAGTGTTTGTAAACGCACCCACGATTCAGGACGTAATTCCTGGTGTGGGGGAACGTTATTTTAAGAAAAATAGAAAAAATATATTAGGTACACAGTAACTGGGTTGCGGCGGTGAGACAGACACTCTTTGTAAAATACTGGTATAAAGTTGCGTCGGGTTAGATTGGACGCCAATCCAAAGTATGTATTTGGGAAAACGTTGATTTAATGCATGTTGTAAATATAAGGTTGTAATGCTGAATTCTAAATCTAAGGCCCGGTTGCTCCAAAATTATTTTAACTATAGCCGGCGTGTTCCTATTATTATATGGTACGTGTGAGACGGGTCTGAGCAGTTGCATCAACTCCCCAACTATCGTTCTCCCCAAATCTATCCACCCTACTTAAGATTGAATAGATTTATTATGGATATAAGTGCTCCATACTCTCGGTCACACCATCGCTTTCCATCAGGTGAGTTGGTAGCCGTAAAGGTATATCAATTTCTGACAAAAAAAAGTCCGCGAATTTGTGTAAATTGTGTTAAAATTACACATTATCATGTTGGTTACGATTAAAGTTAAGTTGATGCAATTAAGCTTAAATTATTTTGGTTTTATATTGTCATCTGACCATCAGAGGGGCTCATGGCTAAGTTACAGCCGCTTAAATCGATGTTAAGCTGCACTTGCCGCGGTCAGTCTGTGAACCATCATTTCATAACTAGATACCTAGATACCGGTTGTCAAATTCAGATCTATGAAAGCCGTTGCGGGAGACCTGAAAGTCTAATAACCAGTCTTACCACGAGATATCGTGTAACCAATTAACTGGGTTGTGGAGGTCAGATAAGCAGTCGCTCCATGTAAAACACTGGTATTAAGCTGCATCTGGTTTGACTGGAAGCTGACTGTAATGTCATTGGGAAAAGGCTAGGCAGCAGATCTTCTGACCATTTTTTTTTTATATTCTGGTATTCTGTGACTGCTATTTAAAGCTGTTTGAACGTTACTGAACTACTTACAAACGTATTACGAAGGCAAAAGAAAATAATCAAATTTAATCTTCAGATGTAATGCGTATCAAAAGTGGTATTTGTTAGACCTTAAACATAACATAACAAAGCATCAGGCTTGTATTTCCCGAAGGGATAGGCAGAGGGGTACACAGTTGTACACCCACAGTACCAATGCTGTTATTATGTCCCATGTAATAGGTGGTGAGCTTATTGCCATCTTCCGGGCACAATTCCAAACTCAACTCCGGACTGTTACTGAGAATTATAAGACAGAAAATCCCAATAACACTTTGCACGACCCGGGAATCGAACCCAAGACCTCATTCTTAGCAGTCGCATTTGAAATCACTGAACTACTGAGGCAGTCAGTGAAATAGTTATGTACGTATAAATAAATCCCTTTTTTGACCAGCTATGAGTTTGACCCCCAATCCCTAATTACCTTGCACAGAACAGCTCCAATTCCGTCCCACAAAACAAACTATGCGTTCATTACGTGCCAATGTAAATACGAGCTCGAAAGCCTGCGATCGAATTTAATGGACAGTTTAAATTCCATTGCGTCCTTTTGATAGCAAAAGCAATAAAATTGGCTTTGCAACGTCAAACGATATGGTAATGTAAAGAGTGCCCGCTTTACATTCGGGGCACGCTGCCGATATTTCACGGGTAGATCTGCTTGAATTCAGATAAAGGCGTGTGGAGTGTGGAAATGGATTCTGTATTTTTTACACGACTGCCCAAAAAAGGAGTGTAGTGTTTTTAGGGTTTATGTATGTATGTATGTACGTTTGTTTGTGTGTTTCTTTATTCCACCATAACTTCTGAATGACTGAAATAATTTCGATGTTTGCGGTATTGTTAGAAACCTTGCATTTTCTAAAATTATTGTAAATATAATGCACTTATTGACATAAGCCAGCAAATGAAAAGGGACTTCATGTTTCAGGCAAAGTCAAATTCTAAGGTTTTTATTTCATACTAACAACCTGCCCCGGCAATGTACGGGTAGCACAGCATATATGCCTCCTTTTCTGTCTCTTTCGTCGAGCATGTGGACTAATTGAAGTATTTTTAATGTATTTTACGTGACGCACACTAGTAAAGCTCCCAGTTGACATTATTTTTTCCGACTTTTTCAACTATCATCGTCATATTCCAGCCAATTTACACAAAACCTCAATGAATACACAATATATAGATACACTCAAACTTTTCTCATGAATCACTCTGTTTATTGGTGACAATCGCATGACAATCCGTTAAGTATTTTTGAGTTAATCGCGATCAGACAGACAGACGCGGTGGGGAAATTATCTTCGTACCGCAATTGTATTTTTTTATTTTCTTTTATACACATCTTGTCCTGACTGTAAGGAAGACAAAATAAAAGAATTATCCAATTTGGTGTAGTCGTTCGGAAGTTATGCGCGTACAAACATTTCAGCAATTCATTTTTATAAGACATGTAGTGATAAACCACACAAAGGCACTTAAGAAAGGTCAGAATTTAGGCACGGTTCCAAAAAGGTCGTTTTCTATGGAGAAGAACCGGCAAAAAACTTCATACACTTTCTAATTGGTTAGGCAATATTGAGAGGTTCAGAATCAACTTGCAAGCGAGAAAGATTTGACAGTGATCAGCCAAAACTGATACTCATGTCTCCGTACAATCCTGCTTTTAACCTTTCGGCTCAGCAACGTACAGATCTATACGTTGTAACAATAAAAATCTATTGTGACTGCTAATGACTGAGGCAACAGCAGGAATAAATAGAATAAATTAATGTGACCCCTAAACCATGAAGCTCTGTAATTGTTAGTAACAAACACTTGTTTAGTTACCTATTCTCTTTATCTGAGTTGTACTAAGGCTTATATTATAAGCAAAACTGCTTCATTGGTCTAGTGGACCCAAGCGTGACTGCGGAGCATGGTGTCCTGAGTTGGATTCCCAGGTAAATTGTTATTGAGTTTTTCTATTAGGAATTCTCATTCACAGCTCGGAGGTTGGCATTGTGCCCGGTAGATGACAATAGGCTCTACACATATTACGTGGGACTTAATAACAGTATTGGTGAAATTTGGTCCTCTGCCTACCCCTCGAAGAATACAAGCGTGATGCTACGTTATGATGCTATGTTTTTGTTTAAATTCCTACCTTAAGCACATGTTCTAAAATAACTGTAAAACTTTCAGCATTCAAATAAAACTAAGCACTCATTTTAATACGGAAGTGGTTTCCGCAAAAATAACCATTTCAAGCACCTGAGCAGATTGCGAGCTTACACTTACACCAAACGTTCCGGTTTCAATCGAGCTTAGTACTGAACTAAGCCGAATTTCTATAGTACTACGATCCTTAATACCGTAAATAGAAGGTCCACGCACTTTGAACCGAAAATGTTGAGCGATTATGACATTTCTAACGTTGAAAATAAAGCTGGGATTCGTGTGTAATTTTTCAGCGATTCTTATTGAAATGTTGGAGTTATTGAAAATTATGATTTGATAAAGCGGAAGATTTTTTGAAAGGGAAACTTTCTAAGGTTATGTTCGGAATGACAATTGCAAAGAAAGATTTTGACTTTTTGTGGAGAGTTAAATACGATTGTGAGCAGGATTCGAAACTGCGACTCCCGGATAATTATTCCATGCCCTCTGACCAACCATTAGCCATCCCGACTTCTGCTAACTTTATAAAATACGTCTTAAATACGTCTTTTGGTGACGTCTTGGTGACGAGAGGCTTGTGGTTAAGTCACAGTTTCACAGATCGATGGTTCGAGGTTAAACTGCGATTGCCACGTCAGTCTATGGATGAGTGACCATCATTTCATACCAAGACCCCTCCGTGCATCGGAGAGCACGTTAAGCCGTTGGCAGGACCAATGACCAATGGCCAGGTTGTCAAATTAAGATCTATGTCAGCCACTTTTGTTTCCACGAAAATGTATAACTTTAGAGTTCACTAATGCATTAATGGTTTTCAAAAAAAAATCTGTGTTTAAGGTAATTGCATCTGTACGACATTGTACTAACTGCAAAGTTAGTCGTCTCAGTTCAGTTTCTTGAAAAGGTCTGAATAGATGGCAATGACATCCCCAAAAGACGTATTAAAATGTGCAAGAAGAATTCGTGGTAGTAAGCAGATGTCGAACGGCAGCTGGAGTATTTATACGGGAGGCGCAGGTTCGGATCCTGCTCACTGCAAAATATTATTTTCACAAAAAAAATTATAACTTTTGGATTTCGTTAATGCTTTTCAAAAATTTACGCATGCGTTAATGCTTTTCAAAAATGTATCTCTATCTATGACAACCGCTACGGGTAAAGAGATGCCTCTGATCTAGCCAGTTAAAGTTATTGAGTGTATAGCTTCTATACAATATAAGATTTAGTAATTTTTAACAATTTTATGCCTAAATTAATAAGTTGGCTGTGTTACGGGTGGCAGTTCTAAGTTAATGGATTAAAATAATTTTGCACTTTTTTAACACAATTTAAATAGTTATCTGAATAATGTAGTAGTATTAATGTATGTCTATATGTAGATGGAATGGTTCTTCTATCTGTGTTACATACCTAATTATCTTAGTAATACACGCTAGAGATATTATAGGTGACTTTTTAGAAGTTTGTTTTCACATATTGGTGCTCAGGACTGTACATAGGGTCTTAGAAAAGTTCAATATGCATAGGCACGGATACTGGAATTTTATGTGCTTATACCTATCTCCCAGAAATTTGGCTCTAAACAGAAAAAATTTGTTAACTTTTATTTGTTATTCATGGATTACTTATATTTGACTAATTACTCATTACAAGTTTTTTTTTACACGACTACCCAAAAAAGGAGTGTTATGTTATCAGGGTTCATGTATGTTTGCAAGTATGTATGTTTGTGAGTGTCTTTATTCCACGTATAGATGTATGGGGTCTCGCTAGAATCTTTGCACATATGGCATGCGTTCTTTTTTAATTAATTTCATTCACTTCTTAGTGCACAATTTTTTTATTTATTAAAATTAATGAATAAGCACTTCTTAATAAAATATTTTAATTACGAAGAAAAACCAAGCGCCCCTAGTGAAAGTACGGTGAACCTAAGATTCTGCATACAAAAAGCATTTATAATTTAACATAACATAGCATCACGCCTGTATCTCCTGAAGGGATAGGCAGAGATGTGCACAATATTATAGTACACCAACATTCCCCCAATGCTGTTATTAAGTCATCATCATCATCATCCCCCTGCCCTAATCCCAATTTATTTGGGGTCAGGGCAGCATACCTATATCAGGCATGCAGCAAAATTTTTGTCTATGTTTTATGACCGGCCGCCTGCCTGACGTCAACCCTCTTTGGGAATGCTGTTAATGATGGTAACGCCACCGACACGGTCTCCTTCTATCTAGTTATGTCACACCAAATGTTATCCATGCATTGGAATGCTGTTATTAAGTACCATGTAATATGTGACGAACTTACTAGTATTGCCATCGCTCAGGTAAAATTCCAAATCTAAAAACCAATTTATAAATTTTTTGTATGTCTGTTTGCTCCGACTCATTTTCGAAACGGCGGCACCGATTATGATTACATTTTACTAGCAGGAAGCTGACTGTTTAAGGAGTAACTTAGGTTAATCGAACCACTTAAGCGTTCGAGTGTGACATCTGTCAACGCTTTGTACGTCCGCGCGCGCGATCTCGAAAACTCGTGTCACAGTATTTCTTAACGAACTCCTCCAAAACGGCTTGACCGATTTTTATTATATTTTTTGTATATTTGGTAGGTATGAGAATAGGTCGTAGGATATTTTTTATACCCCTAGGTGATAAGGATGTCCCTATCCAGAAAATGTATACGGCATTACAATGTTTGCGGGGCGCAGCTAGTCTTAATATAATTATTGAATAGATTCAGGCGGTACTTTGCGGAAGTCCATTACAATGGATGCAAATAAATACAATATCTAGCTACTTCGCTAGCGGTGAAAATTCCGACTACCAACTACTCTACACGTAGTTGGTGGTAGTCGGAATTTTCACCGCTTGCGTATGTGCATATATTTGCGGGCGGGCGGGCGGTGCACAGGTAATGCATGACTACCCTCAATTTTATGGAAGTACCTAGATATTGTATTTATTTGCATCCATAATATAATTATACGCGGATGAAACCGCGGGGCACAGCTTGTAGTTAGTAAATACATAATAAAAGAAATATACAAAACATACCATGTTTCTTCTGTGACGTCAGTACATTCCAGGTTAATCGGTGTACAGCATTTAGAATTCATTGAAGTCAGCCATACTTCTCCGTGGGGAGAAATGTAATCAACGGCCTGATTACACATAGTTTTCTACCGTGGATGCTGTTGTGTGCTTAATCAAGAATGTGTTGAATAAGACGGTACTGTGATGAAGTAATTTAAGGTACGTAAGTTCATTTACCAACACTGGATTTTTGGTTAGAATTAAGTTCGAAATTTTTAAACTAGTGACTTTAGAGTTCGCTAAGCATGCGTTAATGCTTTTCAAAGATTTATCTTGAATTGTTAAGGTAATTGAATTCTTTACGACATTGTATTAACTGCAAAGTTAGTCGTGTTGGTACCGAACCAACCACAACACTTGTATAGGGACTAAATTGATAGCAATAACGTCGCCATAAGACGTGTTAAAATATAGAAGAAGAATTCGCGGTGGTGAACAGAGGTCGAGATGGCTTAGTGGTCAGAGCGCCTGGAGTATCTATCCGGGAGGCGCAGGTTCGAATCCTGTTCGCGACCGTATTCTTTTTCCATTTAATATTGTAACTTTAGAGTTCGCTAAGCATGCGTTAATGCTTTTTCAAAGACATATCTTGAATTATTAAGGTAATTGTATTCTTTACGACATTGTATTAACTGCAAAGTTAGTCATGTCGGTTCGGTCTCTTGTATAGGTACTGAATTGATTGCAATGACGTCGCCATAAGACGTGTTAAAATATGGAAGAAGAATTCGCGGTGGTGAGCAGAGGTCGAGATGGCTTAGTGGTCAGAGCGCCTGGAGTATCTATCCGGGAGGCGCAGGTTCGAATCCTGTTCGCGACCGTATTCTTTTTCCATTTAATATTGTAACTTTAGAGTTCGCTAAGCATGCGTTAATGCTTTTTCAAAGACATATCTTGAGTTATAATTTTAGTTTAATGTCAACTAATTTGAAATTCATGTTTCACAATTTGTCCTGTCTCACTTTTGTTGTGATTGTTAATAAAATAAACTTAACAATCCTCTACTTTTAGTTAACCTACATCAGAATCAATGTCAACGCCAATTTGTAGTTCTCATATAATTTGATTCACTAATTGGTGACAGCTAGGGTAAATTCAGAATAATTTAATGGAAATATTCATAATAATTATTGTTCACCGGTTACTACTCACGTACATTCTTCGGGTTTGCCCGACTGGTTTTGAAATCGAACGGAGCCCTTAGTCATGAGTTGACTCTTGACATTGCCGTGGACTCAGCTCATGACTAAGGGCTCCGTTCGAGTTCGTGGTTTCCGTACGATGTTTTCCTTAATGTGGTAATGCGCTTATTAAAACAAAAAGTCATCGGCGTGCCTTGGTTTAGAACTTGCGACCTTTTGCCAGTTCAACGGTTAGCCTACCGAGGTCTGCCGGCGGCCATTGTTGCAACGAAGTGAGGTTTTTAGCCAGCCGTCATACCACTAGACTATTACTGCTTTCCTATTTACGGTAACATATTGCGTACCCAAATTTACACTACCATAAAATATTAACAGCGTTCTAACTCAACCATGAATTTTCTATCAACAACCATAAAAAAGACTTTCGCGCAACACCACCAACGTAAGCGGAATTGAGGAAAAAGTTGCCCAAAAAAATTTTAAATATATTTTTTGGCAAACATGAAAAGATGAGCCAAATTTTTCGCAAAAGATTATAACAGTGAGAAGGGTATTTTAAAATGCAACGAAGTCTGATATCTGAATATTTTCGGTGTATGTTTTAAATATTTATTCTAATACATATTATATTCTGGCTTAGTTTCAAAAGGCTTTAAGTGGAAAGTAGGAGAGTTGGGAGACTGGCTCTAAAACTAGTTCACTATTTTGCAGTACGGTTGAGGTAGTTAGTAAATACATAATAAAAGAAATATACCAAACATACCATGTTTCTTCAGTGACGTCAGTACATTCCAGGTTAATCGGTGTACAGCATTTAGAATTCATTGAAGTCAGCCATACTTCTCCGTGGGGAGAAATGTTATCAACGGCCTGATTACACATAGTTTTCTACCGTGGATGCTGTTGTGTGCTTAATCAAGAATGTGTTGAATAAGACGGTACTGTGATGAAGTAATTTAAGGTACGTAAGTTCATTTACCAACACTGGATTTTTGGTTAGAATTAAGTTCGAAATTTTTAAACTAGTGACTTTAGAGTTCGCTAAGCATGCGTTAATGCTTTTCAAACATTTATCTTGAATTGTTACGGTAATTGAATTCTTTACGACATTGTATTAACTGCAAAGTTAGTCGTGTTGGTACCGAACCAACCACAACACTTGTATAGGGACTAAATTGATAGCAATAACGTCGCCATAAGACGTGTTAAAATATAGAAGAAGAATTCGCGGTGGTGAACAGAGGTCGCGATGGCTTAGTGGTCATAGCGCCTGGAGTATTCATCCAGGAGGCGCAGGTTCGAATCCTGTTCGCGACCGTATTCTTTTTCAATTTAATATAATAACTTTAAAATACGGTTGTGAGCAGTTTTTATATTTTTATTTGTTACACGACTGCCTCAATTTGCCTGTATTTTGATATCGTTCGAGCATTTATATGAAAGGTTGTTTTTATTACACTTTTTGCTATAAAGTTATTTTTAGATTAATACGTTGTTAGGTTATTACCATAAAAAAATTTGTTCAACCTTATAATTTTAGTTTAATGTCATCTAATTTGAAATTCATGTTTCACAATTTGTCCTGTCTCACTTTTGTTGTGATTGTTAATAAAATAAACTTAACAATCCTCTACTTTTAGTTAACCTACATCAGAATCAATGTCAACGCCAATTTGTAGTTCTCGTATAATTTGATTCACTAGTTGGTGACAGCTAGGGTAAATTCAGAATAATTTAATGGAAATATTCATAATAATTATTGTTCACCGGTTACTACTCACGTACATTCTTCGGGTTTGCCCGAATAGTTTCGAACTTGAACGGAGCCCTTAGTCATGAGTTGACTCGCGACATAGCCGCGGACTCAATAGGTGGTGAGCCTATTGCCAACCACCGGGCACAATTCCAAACTCCGAGCTGCTACTGTGAATGTCTGAACAGAAAAACCCAAGAACACTGCCCGACCTGGGAATCGAACCCAAGACCTCAATCTCAGCAGTCGCGCTTGGGACCACTAGACCAAGGAGGCAGTTGTTGTGTGATAGATGTGCGGAAAACGAAAATTTGAGTACCTACCCACACTATTTACTACACCTACCGTATTTTTTTCTGCTTTCGTGTGCTTGATGAACAACTTAGTGTCGGAGTTTAAACATCCTCTTTGACTTGGTTTTATACACCATCGAGAATATCTAAGGTGTGCTGGTTTCCGTACGATATTTTCCTTCACCGTTAATGTGGTAATGCGTATATTAAAACAAAAAGTCATCGGCGTTCCTTGGTTTAGAACTTGCGACCTTTTGCCAGTTCAACTGTCATCCTGCTGAGGTCTGCCGGCGGCCATTGTTGCAACGAAGTGAGGTTTTTAGCCGGCCCAACGTTCATGATAGATTTTCCACAATCGTCTAACTGTCATACCACTAGACTATTACTGCTTTAACATATTGCCTACCCAAATTTACACTACCATAAAATATTAACAGCGTTCTAACTCAACCATGAATTTTCTATCAACAACCATAAAAAAGACTTTCGCGCAACACCACCAACGTAAGCGAAATTGAGGAAAAAAGTTGCCCAAAAAAATTTTAAATATATTTTTTGGCAAACATGAAAAGATGAGCCAAATTTTTCGCAAAAGATTATAACAGTGAGAAGGGTATTTTAAAATGCAACGAAGTCTGATATCTGAATATTTTCGGTGTATGTTTTAAATATTTATTCTAATACATATTATATTCTGGCTTAGTTTCAAAAGGCTTTAAGTGGAAAGTAGGAGAGTTGGGAGACTGGCTCTAAAACTAGTTCACTATTTTGCAGTACGGTTGAGATCGCTAACAAGATGGACCGTTTTTACACGACTGCCTGAAAAGAGGAGTGTTATGTTTTTAGGGTTTATGTATGTATGTATGTTTGTGAGTTTTTTTTTATTCCAACTTAACTTCTAAACACCTAAAACAATGTAGATGTATCAGGGTATCTATAAAATACTTACATTATCCCGGGTAATATAGACAAATAGTGAGATTAAAAAAAACAAATGATACATAGAAAGGTGTGAAAAAAAAATCTAACATGGCAGGCGTGCTTGGCGTGTTTTTTTTAAATTATATTTTGTACTTGTTAAGGCCATGCAATCCCTTTATTCATAATTATTAATAGACACGAACGGTACCATCCCAAAAGTTTTGATAGACCATGTTATGGCTCTTCCGACTGAGCTACCATGTCAGATGTTCACATCTATTAAATTTCAAGTTCCCTTCTTCCTCTTCTGGTATTAAGGACGGGCCTGGCATCATGCACACACACTAGTTGACAGGGCTAATAAATCTCAGTTTGAAGAATGCTAAGTCCGGGCAAAGTGTAAGGCTTCTAGGGGTAAGGACTTTTAGTGATCATTGCAATAAACGCATCCGTTTCATATTCCTGGGTAACCGTGTGCGTAAGAGTGCGTGCTTGTGCGTAAGAGTGCGTGCATGTGCGTGTGTGTGTGTGTGTGAGAGAGAATGAGACTGTTTGAGCGTAAGAGAGCGCGCCCGTGTTACATACTTTGTGGTTGTATTTGTGACTGTGATATAAATATGTAACACAGTCACACGTAATGAACAAATGAAGACTGATTTCATGATGCTAATTACCCGCAAATGCTTCTATGCTCCTAATTACATAGATAACAAAATTCACGAGGCAAGCGGTTCTTCCTAGATTTCACTACCACATTAATTTTTTGCAACCCTCAACGTTTTCCGTTTGGCAACGGGCCAAATGGCATTGGTTTTTAAATTTTTAACTCATCCAAGGTGAAACTCGGTGAATTGATGGCAACATTAATATTTCATTCGTGTGTTCGTTGAAAAGTGTGTTGCCATTTTATGTCTCCCGATTTTTGGGGAGAATTCAATTTGATCCGTTTGAATTTTGGAGCATGTTCAAATATGTTTTGGGGTGGTATGCTAGTGCTGTGGGATTAAGTAAACAATTAAAATGTATGTGGAATGAGTGGTTTTTGAATTAATGATTTTATTTATATGTATATCTATATCTTTCTATACAACATATTGCTTCAATTTGTTTACGATGTCGTATTGTTCCTTGTTTTTGTGCAATGCGGGTATTATGCAATTAATACTTATTATTACGGTATTGCAAGCGATCAAGGCTTCGTTAACTAGTTACTATCAGGCTGTGCGTATATTTACAACCTTAGTAGTAAAATAAAATAACAAATCATGAATAAGAAGGGTAATTAAATTTCAGGTCTTGTAATATCTACTGTGTCTAAGTGTTGCTAAGCGCATTTGTTCTGCGAAAGATATTATGATAATAATGAAAGTCGAAAATGTTGCGCGTTTTCTGTCTTACTTACGAGTAAATAGTCTTTGGAAGCTTAGGAACTTAGTTATTTTTTTAATAAATAAGGACTGAATATTTACTCCTCAAAAAAAAGAAGATAAAATTTTGGTGTAATGAAATGCAGCTCCTAGTTAAATAAATAAAAGAATTAAAAAAAAACTGTTCGGGTTTTCTGTTAAGAAATTCTCTGTACCCCAGAGATATAATTTTCCCTGAAGATGGCGAAAGCCGGCCCTTAAAAATTACACCGTTAAAATTCTACAATACATCTCTGGCTTACCCAACAAGGTATATTTAAAACCACTTCTCAGGATCACATTATAATGATGGTTGACTGCCTCGTTGGCCTAGTGGTCGCAAGCGCAGCTGCCGAGCGTGAGGTAACAGCCCGGAGTCAGGAAGTTGGTGGTGTGACACCCCCGTGCTTCGGAGAGCACGTAAAGCCGTCGGTCCTGCGCCTGATCTCTCTCCGGTCGAGTCGGATTGCCGTCCCATCGGAATATGAGAGTGAAGGAAGAGGGCGTGCACCGGTGTTTGCGCATACACTTGTGCACTATAATATTTCCTGCGTACTTGGCTAAACTCCATAGAGATAGGGCGACGTGACCGATATACGGTTGGAAGTATATATTATTATAAAACAACTTTTAACCGGATTAATCGCGTGTATTATTGTTTTTTTGTTTTTCCTGACGTTTCGAACACTTTGCAGCGTTCGTGGTCGCAGGAGGACTCTCTCTAAAAAAAAAAACCAATAATACACGCGATTAATCCGGTTAAAAGTTGTTTTATTATAATGTGTAGTGATCGCGCAAACCTAAGATATTACTGTATATATTATTGTAAAGTTATCGAGGCTAATCTTGCCATAACTGCACTGACGTAAAATAATCAACATAAAATGTTATTGCAAAGAAAAACCAAAAAATATTCACAAAACGCTTTCACAATCTAATAAAACACAGTTGTTCCTACAGCTTCACCCTAATAAGATAAACTTTACAAAGCCTTGCAAAAATATTTGGTCGCAAAAATATACCGCGTAAAGGAATTAACAAAAAACACGTTCAGTTTGTACGCGAACCGAATCTAGTATTCAGTGCAATATAAAAGAGTCTTTTGTGCACCGAAAAAGTGGGTCATCCTATTCCTCTATTACAGTGGCGTGCATAGAAATGCGGATAGGTATTAAAAATATTTTTTGAATGGGATTAGTTTTCCATTTTAAGGGTATGCTTTGTGAGTTTATAGAATCCAGACAATTGAAGATAAATCTTTGAAAAGCATTCACGCATGCTTAGCGAACTCTAAAGTTATTCTTTTTCCGGACAATTGTTTTTAGACTCACTGCACGCGTTATTTAATTGATAAATACAAGAGATATCTCTACGTTTAAGTTGTCACTTGAAGATATTTTTTTTAAAATTTAATTAGTATAAAGAATATATTATTAGGTTTTAATGTCTTCCTTATGTGAGTTATTGATATAGATAAATAAAAATATCATAATAAAATACATAAATGCTGCTTTCAGTATTTTCCAAGCAATTTTATCGAAATTTGTTAGTAATATATTTAGCTCCCTATATCTAAATAAATAAAACCAGTTACCACTAAATTTATAAAAGCCTTTGCGTCTGTCAGTGTTTGTTTGTTTTTGTTTGACTAACTTATAAATAGTATAATGTCAAAAGTTTATTTGTTTTTCCTTTTTAACAACGGAAACCTAAGAAATTGACGTTTTGTAGAGATAGAGTACCGTTGCGAGTGGTATAGGCAAATATTTTCTCAGGAAAACTAAAATTACTTATCCTCGTAGTTGCAGAGTATAGTGAAACAGAGAAGCTACTATTTCTGACTCGTGGTGCACGTCAAATTTGTTAACAAAACGTTTGGTGTAAATAAAAAAAAAAAACTTAGTTACCTAACAGCCAGTGTAATACTTTCTTAATGTCATACGTTCAGATAGAATCAATTTGAAAATCAATCTATTTAATTAATGACTATTTCTAAAAATATCCTTCATGTACCAGAGTATCATAAAACAGAGAGGCTACTATTTCTGTCTCGTGGTGTACGTCAAGTTTGTTGACAAACCGTTTGGTGTTGCACAGTTTCCAATTAGTGGGACACCTTTGTGTCCTGCGAGATTTTCACCCATAGATAAATTACCCCCTTTTTACAAACATTATGTGGACGGAGGAGTATGAAATTTGGCACAGTTAAAGTTTTTTGTGGAAGAGGAGTTCATGAAACTAATATTTTTATTTAATAAACAATAGGTATACACGAAGTTAGCAAAAAAAAAAATACATACACTACCATGCGTTTGACACACACACTATCTTTGGCAAAAAAATCATAATAATGACGATCAAATTTAAATGAATCACGGTAGAATTTCGGCCTGTCAGAGACAACCAGTATAGATAAATAGCAAAAGAAAATTTCAAAGAAAAAAGTTTACTCTCATACGTTCAGACATAATCCATTTTAAAATCAATCTATGTGATGAATGACTTTATTCTAAAATTATCCTCCAGTAATAAAATATGGACAAACCGGTTTGGTGTTTGTTGCACAGTTTTCAGTTAGTGGGGCATTATCAACCATAGCCAATATTATTATCAACCATAGACAAAAAGCTAGAAAAAATTCCAAAAAAATCCTTGGTTACCTAACAACCAGTATGCTACTTTTTTACTATCATACATTCGGACAGAATCCACTTTAAAATCAACATATTTGATTAGTGACTTTATCCTCCAGGTACCAGGGTATAATAAAACAGAGAGACTACTATTTCTGTCTCGAAGTGCACGTCAGGCGTGTTGACCATCCGTTTGGTGTTGCACAGTTTCCAACTAGTGGGGCACCTTTGTGTCCAGTGAGATTTTTAACTATGGATAACTAATCAGCAGACCAGTCAGGCTTGAAAAAATTACAACAAAACAAGACACATAATTATCAAAATCAGGAAGGTAACATTAATTATATTTTTTACAGATTATATATACACACAGCTTTACTTTTTGATCTAATCACTTAACCTGTTCTCTAAAATTATCTTCCAGGTCTCCTCAACGATCTCCGGCCACTGCGGTCCGCAGTCTGCGGGCAATGAACGGGGGCTAGTTCAACGCCCGACCAGTGGCAGGCCATAACCGGCAGCGCGTTGCGCTTGGTGTACGCGCCTCTATAACGTGCCTGTGCAGGTCAACTGTGGCCAGCCTTCACAAGAACAAAGAATGGGGACCGTCGACGCGCCCGTCACGACGACTGACTAAACCTGCTGGCGCCGCAGCGAATGAAACCAAACGATTGCAGCCAAACGATTTTTAGTCGGCAGGAGTCCGGCACAGTGTCCATGATGGATTTTCTTCCATACAGAAAAAATAAAAAAGGGTACCAGGGTATAATAAAACAGAGGGTCTACTATTTCTGTCTCGAAGTGCACGTCAGGCGTGTTGACCATCCGTTTGGTGTTGCACAGTTTCCAATTAGTGGCGCGGCTTTGTGTCCTGCGCGATTGTCACCTTACTACTACATTCATGAACTCTGTTACGCCACGTTGTAAAGGTTTTTGTTCCGAATGCACGTTGTATGTGCGTAAAAGAAAATGATGGTTGAAATAATGAAGGAATTTAAAAATAATTATGGTAATTTAATGGATTGTTTAATGAGCAGACCGTTGGAATTGAAATAAAAACGGTTGGCTATAGTAACCGTCTTAGTAGTACTTATTATACCTATGTTTACGAAAGCAAATAGGTTCCAAAAATAGATGAACCTTTTATATGCATTTAGAACTCTGAAGCTATTAATCTTTTTTATATAGAAACTGAACAAAAAGCGATGATGTCTCTGTACGATATTTAAAAATGTGAATGCATAATTTGCTATGGTGAGCAATGGTTGGCAGAGCGCCTGAAGCATTTTCTGGGAGGTGCAGGTTCATATCCTGCTCACGGACATATTTTTCTCTGTACATAATTTATAGCTTTAAATACGTCACAACTCTGAGCTGCACATTGAATATCCGGCTCGAAGGACCATTTAATATTCCTATATTAATTGGTCCTTCCAGCCGAAAATTCTGTGCGTTCAATCCAGTTAGCATCTACACCATAACTATGAATATATTGGCTAGCAGGTTTGCTCGCTGCTCACTTGCCGTTAAAATCACGCTCTTCAGAGCCTATTGCACAACCTTCTACACGAACAGCCTGTGGGCTCGATATACGTAATTATTTAACAACATACTCCGCGTTCAATATAACAATGCGTTTAGGATGCTGGTGGGGCTGCCCCGCTTCTGCAGCGCATCAGGAATGTTCGCGGATGCACATGTCGATTGTTTCTATAAAAGGTGCGCCTCAATGGTGCACAGGGTGTAGATCAGCTCCAACGGCATTCTAAGCATGATTGCAAGCAGGCTGGACTACGAATACATGCGTCGCCGTAGTGCCATCTCCCATGGGATATGAATGCGGTGAATAATATGTTTGTATTTTATAAATATCTAGTATTTTACTAACATAGTTTATATTTATTACTAAAATTGCTATTTGGATTTTATACAGGGACTGAATAGATAGCAATGACGTCACCAAAAGACGCGTTAAAATGTGGAAGAAGAATTCACGGTAGTGAGCAGAGGCGAGATGGCTTAGTGGTCAGAGCGCCTGGAGTATTTATACGGGAGGCGCAGATTTGAATCCTGCTCGTGACAGTATTCTTTTTCCATTTAATATTATAACTTTAAATGAATAACAGTTGTTGTTGATAAGTTAGTGCAGCATACAGTAAGAAGCACAAAGTTCAACTTATACTGAGTTAAAGTTAGTTGTTGAGGTAATGTTTCTTTACCTTAACAACAGTTTCGTCTCATGGTTCTAAGTTTACTTTAAATACTAATTAAAATTTAAATTATTAATTAAATGAAGTACCAGCCGCCCAAGTAATGTGTTCCTTGTAATGAGACCGACTACATTAATTTAAGTAAAAAACAAAATGTAACGTCACCAAAAGACGTATTAAAATGTGGAATACGAATTCGGGGTAGTGAGCAGAGGTCGAGATGGCTTAGCGGTCAGAGCTCCTGGAGTATTTATCCGCGAGGTCCAGGATCGAATGATGCTCACGACAGTATTTTTCTACCCACATTTTTTTTTTAATTTAACCCTGTAACACATGTCTGATCCAGGAACGAACTCATGCCCTCACGCTCAGCACTCGCCCTCACACCCACTAGATCAATAAGGCAGTCTGCTTATTATGGTAATAAAATATAATATATTTGTAATATAATCTTTCATTACTCACACTACATAAAAGTTAAAGCCCTCTTCACGTACAAAAACGTAACGAGTGATTTACGATCCTCATCTACTAGATTTCCGCACTTTTTCCCGTTTGCCACAGTTCAATATGTCTTAAACGGAACAAACGTCACGTATGTAAAACGTGATACACGTGCAAAATATATACTCTTAATTTCTAACATACACATACATACATACATAAACTCACGCCTTTCTCCCATGGGGGTAGGCAGAAACTACAGAACGTCGCCTGCTACTATCCTTACATATGCCTTTTGCTTCATCCACGTTCATACATCTGGTCATACATGCGCGGCGGTTGCGAGTACTACGCACCTTACCTTTTTGGAGGATAGCACTAATAAGGTCAGTGTATATCCTTCTAGGGCGTCCCCTTCCGGCATTTCCACTTATACCTGCCTTGTAGATACCTTTTGTTAAACGTCTTTCATTCATTCTCTCAATATGACCAAACCATCTAAGCATACTCTTTTCAATTTTCGTCATTACGTCTTCTTTTATACCGCAACGTTGTCGGTGTCTAACATACAATCCTACTAATATTATAAACGCGAAAGTTTGTATGTATGGATGTTTGTTACTCTTTCACGCAATAACTACTATACGGATTTGGATGAAAATTGGCACACAGATAGTTTATAACCTGGATTAACAAATAAGGTACTTTTTATCCCGGCTGGACCTAATTCTGAAGTCCACGCAGATGAAGTCGCGGGCAGAAAGGGCTAGTAAAACTTAAACAGCCCATAACGCCCATAACGCCCATAACACCCATTGTCACTGCAGGGCAAGAGCCTCTTCTCATACAGAGAAGGCACCAATATTCATTACAACGCTAGCTCACTACGGGTTGGCAATTTTAAACTATTTAGTCCAGGTTTCCTGACAATGTATTTCCTTCACCGTATGTCTGTGATGGTTTAGATTAACTAAGAA
The DNA here is from genome assembly GCA_935421205.1 of Xylocampa areola. Taxonomy (NCBI): domain Eukaryota; kingdom Metazoa; phylum Arthropoda; class Insecta; order Lepidoptera; family Noctuidae; genus Xylocampa; species Xylocampa areola. The sequence goes on from OW285223.1 coordinate 11,084,234, forward strand.
AGTACATATTACATTGAAAAATACATATTGGTACCAGACCTATATTCTCAAATGAGTATCTAATATTTCATTGCTTTTCTGTAAAATTTGAGCATCATGGTTAATAATGTTAAATATTACATTAATATATGGCTCGCTCCATGTAAAATACTGATATTAAGCTGCATTCAGTTTGACTGGAAGCCGACCCCAATGTAATTTTGAAAAGGCTAGGCAGATGATGATGATGATATACATTCACCTGCCTATTGCCAGGCATTATGAGTTTGTCATGCTCACTAAAATGTCTTGCTGATGGTGGCGTTGTGTATCGGGTCGTTGAGTTCCCTTCAAAATGGTTGAGTTCAGCGATGCTGATGCGCACGTCATACTCGTGAACGGGTGCTGTCAGCTCGTAATTACTTTGGTAATCGTTTTGGCTTTATAAATTTCTACTATTACAATCATTTGCTTTTGTTTTCCTCTTACATTTTTCTACATTATTCTCAAATACCATTATTAAACGACTACAAATAATATTTTATTTTAAAAAGAGTGTCTATCGTGTTTCTTGCCGGTTCTTCTCCATAAGATCAACTTTTTTGGAACCGTGCTCCTAGCGTGACGTTTCATAAGTGCCTGTAACCTGGTCTATCTGAAATAAAAAAAAAAAAAAATTGCCAAATTCACTCAAGAATCACGTGGCAGAAGTATCTACAATGCAACAAACGTCGATCGTAGAATATGCCTTCGACTGCATGCTATTCTCTATGTTCATCTTGTTTCCCTTTTTCAGTGCAGTCCGGTTTTTTGTTTAATAATAATTAATTTAATCAATTCTGTAAGTGTTTATATAAATGTTAACATAACATGGAATACCCCTAGTGATAAGTACTATTGTACTCAAACCAATGCCACTATTAATAATCATACTGATTATTTTATGTGTGTTGTCAATGTTTGTGGGCTAAAGCATATTTTTTGATGGTCAAACATTAAATCGTTTGTAACAGACTTCAAGGCCATCTCAATAGGTAGTGAGACTATTTGCCACACATAGTTTTAAAGTCTGAGGCTACTGACAATCTCCATATAGAAAAAACCTAAAAACAATCCGAGAATAGAAATTAAAACGTTCCGTATTATATTATATAATATATAATGATTTCATTCTGTTTAGTATGTACTATTAACCTAATTTATAATTATAAAACAATGTAGAAATATTCGTATGCCTCTTGCAGAGGCGGATGTGTTTAAGAACTATATTTTTATGTTACCAACTTTTGTATCATATCCTTGGCGAATAAAAATATCTTTTATCTTTTACAACTTTTATTGATTAAGTGCCAGCAGCCGCTCTTGTGACCATAAGACTGATGAGGAAGAATTTATATCTATCAACACACACACGACCCGCTGCCATTATCTTAATTTAATTGGTGTCATCGCAGCATGTTTTTTTACACGACTGCCAAAAAAGGAGTGTTATGTTTTTAGGGTTCATGTATGTATGTTTGTACGTTTGTGAGTTTCTTTATTCCGCCATAACTTCTAAATGCCTGAATCGATTTCGATGTATGGGGTATCGTTAGAATCCTTGCATTGTCCTGGGTAACACAGGTTAGTGAGATAAAAAAATTGCTGGCGTGCTTTTTATGTTTTTATTATTTTTTATCTTGTAAGTCTAATTGCTACATCTCTGTCAGCCCGCATCTTGTTAGTCACTTCTATTCTAGCTATACCATCTTGCACACAATCCAGACCTCATTTTCTCGGTCTTCCTCTCCTCGTACTCACATTCATACTTAAACCTTTCCTCGTCACATGATCCTCATTCCTCCGCATCAAATATCCATGACCATGACAAACGATTTCCACACAGCTTCTCAGTCACTGGCGTAACTTTCAGACTTCCTCTTACTTACTCATTTCTAATTCTATCCATCCACGTCACACCACACATCCCATCCTGGTAAATTCAAGCGGTTCACCAATCTCGTTGTGCATTTATTATAACTAATCTATTCAAGCTGTGACCAAGTAAAGCTGTTACAAGATGGCGCCCGCTTCCTCGCATAGCGATTGTGTGTGATTATAGCATTGCATAGATAATAACATCTTGGAGAGCAAACCTCTCAACTCACAAGGAAATGCCAATTATTTATTTATTTAATTAATACAAAATAGCTACATACCAATTACATAATTAGTTGTGGATGTTAAAATTAATGACATAGAAGATAAGACTTGGTGGTGAACACTGCACTATATAACAGCATCTGATGATGCAGAATTTAGCGCAATTCTAAATTTGGAGCTGTTACAGATAAATCTTACAAACACAATAACGCATGCTTTGCGAACTGCGTCGTTGATGTAGTGGTCCCAAGCATAACTGTTGAGCATGAGGTCTTGGGTTCTATTACAAGGTCGGGCAAAGTGTTATTGGGTTTTTCTGTAAGGAAATTCTCAATAGCAGGCCGGAGTTTGGAATTGTGCGCGGTAGATGGCAATAGGCTCACAACCTATTACATGGGACTAAATAACAGCATTAGTGAAATTTGGGTGTAGAATTGTGTACACCTCTGCCTACCCCTTTCGGGAATACAGGCGTTATGTTATGTTATTTGCGAACTTTAAAATTATAAATTATAGTGAAAAGAAAAAAAAACGGTCGTGAGCAGGATTTGAATCTGCGCATTCCTACAAAAGAGTATTTATCTGGAATGCGCAGGTTACAAACATCCTTTTTTAGTTACTGGCCCCTTCAATATTTTTGTATGTAGTACGTTAAATCTGCAATGAAGTTATTGCGCAGTTCCTTATTCGGGCGTAAGGACCATAGTAATCTACATACATTACTACAGGTTTACGACCATAGAGAATGTAGAATTATAATTACTTCCTACGTCATACAAAGTTCTTGTCAAGGCGATGAAAATACTGAGACGGCGTGTCTAGTAGACAGTTATGTGCAGGCCAAAAGTGACGGCCTGACGTGGTCCTTCGACACCTTTGACAGGCCTGCCAGGGCTGCGTTTAATGTATTATTTCTAATACCTTTATTGCCACTGGCAAGCCATTCACAGTTTTATGATTTCATGGTTTTATAGTAAATAAAATCAATTAATTGAAAACAAAATACTATCGGCGTTCCATCTTGCAGCCTGATAAATCTTTAACCCCTTCTTCTTATTATTTATATTATAAATTAATTATCACTTTCTTAAAATGGTGAAGGAAAACATCGTGAGGAAACCAGCGCACCTGAGAGATATTCTCGATGGTGTGTAAAACCATGTCAGAGACCTACGGGTGGTTTCAACTCTGACACTAGGTTGTTCATCAACTACACGATAAGAAGACCAAAACTTAATGTCAAAAGAAAGCACATTTTGGTTTTGAAAAGACACAACCTGACTATTTTCTCAGCGATGACGATGTTGTCATGGCGTCCACTTTGGACAGTTTCGTCATTGATGAAATCATTCACCATTAAAATTGAAATAAAGTGCACCAGTTTCATTAGGACAAGCTAATTATAATTTTTCCGTCCACGGCAACTACTCTCTACTATTTTGTTGATTTTTTTACCATCTACCAAGCACATTATCAAACCCTAGACTGCTACTAAGAATTTCCACACAGAAAACCCCAATACCATAGCCTAACCCGGTAACTCGGTGGGTTCTACCCGAACCACTAGAGGACATACAGGCAGCCATTCTAAAATTTGTTCTCAAATTCACCCAACACCATGTCGTGCTATCCATAAATTTTAAGCTTGTTTCATAGCAAAAATTCAACGCAAGCCGAGGCTAAGCTCAAGCCACTGCTGGTGGAAATTCATTCCGCTGTGAACGCTTGACCGCGCCGCCTAGATAACATGTTGTTACAGCGGCGTGCTGCGTTTAGTATGGCAAGTTACTGGCTTGCAATTGTTGTGTTTGAATAGGGGTGCATTTGTTGCAATTTCTAATGATATCCTCGGAAAAGGTGTGGAATAACATTAAATAAAAAAAAACTGAAGAGTTAAACATATTAACATTCAATTTGCGTCTCTTATTCATTTTTGCTGAAGCCGACCCTAATGTAATTGGGAAAAGGCTAGGCAGATATATATTCATTTTTGCGGATCAAATCTTTCAAACTATATTGAATAAAATATACCTAAGAATATTAATTCCTCGCTTCTGCTACCTACCTGTTATTACAAGAGTAGATGGGCCCTAAGCCCATGATTATCCGACATACAATGCTAAGTATGAGGCTTATTGCGACTGATGTAGAAACTAATATATTTAGGCGATTTTATTGGTATTAGGCTATACTAAGGCAGACTTACCAAAGACAAGATATAATCGCATCCGTACAACATTTAATGAACTACAAAGTTAGTCATGTTAGTTCAAACACATTTTATAGATTGAATAGATGACGATGACGTATTAAAAGGGTAGAAAAAAGATTCGATTAAGCTAGTAGTGGGGCTATAGTTCATAAACTAATGCCCAGCACCACGTTAACAGCCACATAAATAATTAGGCAGTATAGAAAATGAGGGCCTAAGGACCAATTTGGGACTAAAGACCAAATAACCAGTAAAACTATTATGGCAACAAATATCAATGTGGCTGTCAAGTCGACTTGCCCGTTTCAACGCGCCACGGGCGCAAGCCATATCATTGGGAATATCGGTCGGCCCGCATGGCAGAGCGACGCGATAGCAACCCCAATTCTGTTACCGAAATTACTACGAATTGGTACATACGCGCTACTATTTTATTGGACTAGTTAAATGATGTTGAATTTTAGATTTTGGGAATATTATTTTTGGGAATTGGGAAATTGGGTTTTGGTTTATGGATGTAGTGTTTGCGGAAATGTTTTTATGTTTTAAATGGGAAGATGTCCGGCATAATAAATAAATACGATTTACCTTTATTATATTTTATAGGATTATACTATATCTAATTGTATCAAAAACTATTGTGCAACTTACACTAAAATATATAAATTAATATTGAATAGATTCAGGCGTTAGTTACTTTGCGGAAGTCCATTACAATGGATGCAAATAAATACAATATCTAGCTACTTCCACAAAATTGAGGGTAGTCATGCATTACCTGTGCACCACCCGCCCGCCCGCAAATATATGCACATACGCAAGCGGTGAAAATTCCGACTACCACCAACTACTCTACACGTGTTTCACCCCTCCACGGGGCATCATCAGGAGCTGTTAGACCGTGCAGTGTCCGCCACCGAAATTAATGTTCAGCGGTTACTACACGTAAATTTTTTCGGGATTGCCCAAGTAGTTTCTAACTAGTCGTAGTTTCGAACAATTATTTATTTCATGAGTTGAGCCCGCGGTAATGTCGCGAGTCAAACTCAAATGCGCGTGAGTAATAAACGTTAAACAATAATTAATAAGTGTTAAGTTATTGGTTGTAATGGGTGTAAAAAATAAATTTAAATTCTAAAATAAATATGTATTTTATGTTTGATGGCGTAATTGGCACTGTGGTCGAGAGACCGGCTCCTGCGCCTCGTGTCATGAGTTCGATTCTCGCATGGAATAAATATTTGTATGACCACAGATAATTGTTTCAGGTCTGGGTGCGTGTGCATGTGATTTGATTTGATTATGTGTCTGTAAACACACTCACGATACAGGAAGAAATTCTTCCTGAGGGGGCAACGTTTATAAAAAATTATAATGAAAAATGTTTGCATCTAGCCTTAAAACTATTTAAATATATATTATACTAGATGTGCCCGCGACTCCGTCCTTGTGGATGTCATTAATAACAAATGTTCGACGTGATTCTTTAAATTGGCATAACTTTTTTATTTATGAACCGATTGTCATGAAATAAACACACACTAAATGTTAAGTGAAGTTTAACACAATATATTAGTGAAAACCACATCTAATATAATTAGCTGTTTCTGAGTTAAGCGTGCATAAACGCACAGAAAAACAGTCAAAAATTCTAACAATCATTGTTTTGGGTGCCATTTGCGTTAATAAAGGTCCCAATAATATTTTTTCTCATATATCTTCCATGTACAGACAGCGATCCGTTACATGTTTATTATATATATTGGTGATGATATAAAAGGAATACAAGCGAAATGATACGAAATTTATTTTACACATTTAATTACTAATCCTTTGAAACATGCCTCTATATAACGCATAGTCAGTATTACCGTCTAACAGCGGTTCAGATGCGGCGGAACGCATCTGGTCGCAATTTGCATCTATATAGGATGGCACTACACGTATATATCGGCAGTAACTGGCGTGTAATTTTAACAGAATTGAACGCAAGTAGGTTTCCACAGTAGTTTACTGCACTTGGGTAGAATTTGTGGAAACGACATATTTGTCTTATAGTAGGGCTGATGAACAACCTAGTGTCAGAGTTAAAATGTGTGTGTTGGAATTGCACGGCCATAAGCATCACTGATGATGTCTCTCAGATGTGCTAGTGCCCTTACAATATTTATCTGAGGGATGCAGGTTCAAATCCTACTCACATCTGTATTATTTTCCATAAAGTATATTAATGTGTTAACGCGCTTAAAAGATTTTCACATTTACATCTGCAAATGTCCAAAATTGAACCTGGGCCAATGATTGCCGCAGCAACGAGATATTTAGAGTGATATTTTGGTTAGCACTGAGTTTGGCACGATCGGTGAATGAGAGAATAATGTTACAATATCTTTGATATAATTCATATTTTATAATAAACTGGCAGTAATTTAAAAGAGTCACAATTAAATGTTAAAAATTTATGTTAAAGAAAATTTCGGATGTGTGCAGGATTTTGGAACTGCGCCTTCCGTATAAATACTCTAGGCGCCCCGCCAACCAAGATATCCTAACCTCTGCTGACTACTCCGAATTCTTCTTCCACATTTTAAACATTTAGTGATGACATTAAGACCATCTATTCAATATCTATAGAAGGTGATTGACCTGTTTTTTTTCCGAACCGAATCGAAATCTGGATAGAACAACGTCAAAATCACATAAAAACCAGAGATAGAGAGAATAAATAAACTCACCGACCTAAAACAAAAAACACTCCACACACACAAATGAACACAACCCACTATAACCCACTCATCAAAAAATCTCCAACTTCAAATTACGTAGGAACATAACGAATCAGCTTTTCATATCTGTGCTTTCGAATTTAAACCGGATCCTTTGAAAAACACGGACCGGCAAAAAGCGTAAAAAAACCGTAACACATTAATTCCCACACGAAATCGCCGGCTCGTGACAGTCGGTCGCAAACAATATGAGCGGTGCAAGCCGCATATGAATTTCAGTTTAGGTATGATGAGTGTTTGAATTAGTTACTTCACTTGCTTAGTGCGAAAATAAAATTTGGGGGCTGTGTGCCCGCGTCCTTACGAGAGCCCTTTTAAAATAGAATCCCTACACATGTCCCCTGGTTGGTGCAAAACAGGCAACACAGCTCTGGTGGGAGGCTTTGGCCGCGGCTAGTTACCACCCACCAGACGAAGCCATACTAGGAAGCAACCTAACCGTGTGTTGGGATGTAGTCCGGTGCAACTGGTGGGGAAGCCGGTGCAGTTACATCAACTCCCTAACTAACGTTCTTTCCAAATCTATCCACTTTACTTAGAGTGAATAGATTATTTCTGGATCTACATGCTCTATCCTCGGCCACATGAACATCAATTTATGATAAAAAAGAAATACCAAATAACTCACAGTCCTATAGAATTCTTCTTCGACATTTTTTACGTCTTTTGGGTAGTGAACAGAGGTCGAGATGGCTTAGTTGATCAGAGCACTTGCGAGTTTTAATCCGGAAGGTTCAAATCCTGCTCACGATTCTATTTTGCTTTCCACAAAATTAATATTCGCTACGCATGCTTAAATGCATCTGAAAGATTTATCTATATGGATCTAAAATACAAAACACAACAATCTTGTCATCATATAAATACGGAAAATGCAAGAATTTACTTCATCATATTAAAATAACCCAGTCAAATATATATATGAATAATATACAGTCGGTGCAATTTCGATACGTGTCAATCCACTTTTGTCGTTGACTGTACCATGGCAATAGGCTTATTACTACCTTTTTTTGATTAGAGGAGAAACCTTCAAAAAGGCGCCTAGCCTTTGAAGATAAGACCGGAAAGTGCTGGATTCTTGCCACACTAAAACCATCCCGATAGTCACCATCCGCAAATGGAGGGGGGCACGGGGTCCAGGCTTATTACCACCTATCACATAGTCATATACATACACATATACTTGGGACTCGTGGCTTAGTAACAGCCGCATAGATCGATCGATCGATGTTAAACTGCGCTTGCCGCGGTCTGTCGGTGGATGGGTGACAATCATTTCATACCGAGACCCTCCCGAGCCCGTCCCGAGCCTCGGAGAGTACGTTAAGCCGTTGGTCCCGGTTGTCAAATTAAGATTTATGACAGCCTAAAGTTACAATATTAAATGGAAAAAGAATACGGTCGCGAGCAGGATTCGAACCTGCGCCTCCCGGATAAATACTCCAGGCGCTCTGACCACTAAGCCATCTCGACCTCTGCTCACCACCGCGAATTCTTTTTCCATATTTTAACACGTCTTATGGCGACGTCATTGCAATCAATTCAGTACCTATACAGGTGACCGAATCGACACGACCAACTTTGCAGCTAATACAATGTCGTAAAGAATGCAATTACCTTAATAATTCAAGATAAATCTTTGAAAAGCATTAACGCATGCTTAGCGAACTCTAAAGTTACAATATTACATGGAAAAAGAATACGGTCGCGAGCAGGATTCGAACCTGCGCCTCCCGGATAAATACTCCAGGCGCTCTGACCAGTAAGTCATCTCGACCTCTGCTCACCACCGCGAATTCTTTTTCCATATTTTAACACATCTTATGGCGACGTCATTGCAATCAATTCATGTATTAAGCTACATCCGGTTTGACCGGAAGCCGACCCCAATGTAATTGGGAAAAGGCTAGGCAGATATACATATATATACATATATATATATATATATATAGTGAAACATGGGCATACAAGTCAAGTCCACTATCTCGTACAAACGCGCCAGATGCAGCAGTCATATTGAATTTAGGGCTCTACGCTATCCATCCGAGATGTTGCTACGATTGTCCTATGAAAATCCGATTAAGGCTTTGATTAGACCTATGTTTGTTGTTTGGCCTACTTCCCGGGGTAGGTGGAATGAAAAGAATTGACGATCAGGTTGACGGATTTGCTTTGGTGCTCTTCCAATCAAGTTGCCCACCAGCTTCTTCTGAATGGTAAACCTCCGCGTCGCTTATCAAAAACTAGAAAGCTGTCCATCGTAGAAATAGAAAATAACAATGCCACCGACATAAATAATAATGCCACCGACATAAATAAGGCATTAACAGATGTGATTTGCGGGATAAAGATTCAAAAAAATTACAAAGCCGCTGGTTTTGACGACATTATTGTCGACCAATGAATTAAAGAACCTAGGACCCGTGGCTGTTTCCTGGACATTACTCCCTTTCAACGCATGCCTTAAGAATTATAAGAATTGAGGTGTGGCATAACAGTACTTCGTTGCAAACCCCATTCGTCCAACCATCGTAATATCTCCTACCTGGACATTAAGTTTCCTTGGTATTTTGTTTTTTGTTTTAGGTGGAAGCCTTCAGAATGCCGCTGATCTTTAAGGATTAAACAGGGGAGTGTGAGATTTTTATATAGACACATAAATTTGGATAAGGGCAAGGGAATGATGATTTAATGAATGAATGAATAATATAGTGAAACTATTGTCATCTATCGAGCATAATTCCAATTACTAGGCTGCTACTGAGAAATCTGTACCAAAAACCCAAGAAAACTAAAATAGTAAACTTTTAATTTATTAATAGTTGTAGGTTAACTTTTGTAGACAAAATCTTTATAAGAATATACGTTAATTGACGTTAAGTTATGAGAAAAGAGACTTAAGTTAAGAAAATACATTTACAATTTCTGCTTACACCACCTAGATACTTAAGAAATTATTACCAGAAGCTATTATAAAATCTCTCTGCTTCCACAAAGTTCTTTTTGCGGTTCCAAAACAAATTTTCCTTTGAAAACTGTTTGATGTTCTAGTTTTTGAGTTACCAAATAAAGTTTGTTTCCAACCCTTGTTTATTTTAACCCTTTGTAATTAAGGTAGAGGTATAGAGTTTTGGATTAAGTAATGCGACACTTATTAGGGCTGTTCAAATATATTTGGAATATTTTTGGGAGAGATCAAAAGATGAGTTTTGTAAAATCATACTGAACGTCCCTCGGGGTTGGTCAACAGTAATCCCATATTATAGATGAATTAACTTTTTAGGCCACTATATATATGTGGGGATTACAGTATAACAAAAAAATATTTAAATGAAAAAAAAAATTGCTAAAAAAGGAAACTAAACACTTAAATTAAAAAGACATTTTTATCTTATTCTCGCGACAATCGAAGAATTCCGATTTGACGTTTCTTTTTTTGAGTGCATTTTTTCAATATAAAGTTAAACTTTAGGTTTATGAATGATACTCGTTGTTATAGTGTATGAGTAGTAATTATTTAGGATAATGAATTTGATTTTTCAATTTCTTACGTAGACGTTCATACTAGGGTAAAATGGGAAATGTCAAATCGTACTTCTTAGATTGTCGCAAATTTAGTCATAATAACTGAGTAACTTACATCATTTGAGTCGGTGCTAACTTGAAGGTATCCCCTATCCAATTAAAAGAATAATCTTCAAACTTGGACTACTGTATAAAAAGTAATGCGTGGTTACACACAAAAAAAATATGTAAGCGTCGACTCGAAAACCTCCACCTTATGGTCATCGGTTGAAAACTGCGTTGTCGCTAATCAATACCAATGGCCACACGTCTGCCCGGCATGGGTGATAGATTGCAAGTGCCCCCTACCCTCCCCTACGATGCGGGTGCTGATTACAAAATTGATTATCTTTTATATTAGTGACTGCATGCAAGATAACGTTGTTTTTATATCTCACCCAAAATAGTATTTACAGAAATTGTGAAAGATATAAAATTCAAAAGAGTAACCATGGAGTTTCTTGCCGGTTCTTCTCCATAGGAAATGACTTTTTGGAACTGCACACCTAAATTCTGACTTTATATAAGTGCCTGTGTATGGTTTATATGAAATTAAAACCTCTGATTTTGACTTTTTTTTATGAAAAATGGATCTAGCATCAAGCAATGGTATGGCCAAGGATGGAGCACGTAAATCCAGAAAAAAACTATTCACTCCAAGTAGAGTGGATAGATTTGGGGAGAACGATAGTTGGGGATGCGATGCAACTGCCCAGACCCGTCTCCCACAACGGTTGCACCGGACTACATCCCGAAACACGACTAGGTCGCTTCATGGCATGGCTTCGTCCGGTGGGTAGTAACCAGCCGCGGCCGAAGCCTCCCACCAGAGTTGTGTTGCCTATTTGGACCACCCAGGGGCCACGTGTAGGCATTCCATTTTGAGGGTGCACTCCTACGAACGCGGGTAACTCAGCCCCCAAAAAGACTTTGATTACTCTATTTTGCATAGAGGTAGTTTCCCACTCTAGAGTAGATTCTAGTTCTCAGGGCAGAAACTATCTAACTCCTCTTGCTGCAATTGCAACACACCTCTTTGGATTTATCTATGTTCATTGACTTCTTCATGCATGCTCGGCGATTTAGATTGCTCTTGAATTATCTTTTTTGAGATCTTCCGCAGTTTGAATGCGGTACAATCATCACTACGCACTTTCTACTTCTCTTAATTATCTATAAGTTCGTGGTCTCTTAACAGAATACGAATCGATTATTATTCATGTGGCCACAATTAAACTGAAGTTGCACACAACTGCAACAATTACAAGCGTTCAGTGAGTGTGTTGGCTCTCGCCCAAAGTGTGGTCAACAGAACTAAGTTCATACTGGGATACCTATTTAAAGATTTTTGAAGTGAAAACATATTTAGGCGCTTTGAGCCCTTTTTCGGTGAACAAAAATCATGGAACTCGCCTCATCGTCACTGAACGATCGACGATACAATTCACAAGTTACTTAGTTTTCACTTCTATCGGCAGTCCCCAAAGACTGCCCCGCATGTTTTTATTTTAGATAACATATTTCAAAACCTATTATCATGCTTCGGTGAAAACCTCAAAGGGTTGAGCCGAGATGTTCACTTTATAGTTCACCATTTACTTTAATAATTTAGTCCCATGTAATACATAGGTAGTGGTAATTTATTACCACTTACCATATCATAACATAGCATCTCGCCTGTATTCCCCGAAGGAGTAGGCAGAGGTAAACACAATCGTACACCCACACTTCACCAATGCTCTTACTAAGTCTCATGTTATAGGTGGTGAGTCTATGGCCATCTACCGGGTACAATTCCAAAGTCCGGACCTGGTATTGAGAATTTTTCTAACAGAAAAACTCAATAACACTTTACCCGACCCGGGAATCGAACCCGAGACCTCATGCTCAGCAGTCGCACTTGGGACCACTAGACCAACGAGGCAGTTACCACTTACAAGGTACAATTTAATGCTCCAGCCTATTCGATACTGAAAATTTTGTAATGGAAATACTGAATAACACTTTTGCCCGACTCGGCTGCCCAATAGGCATTCAAAGGCTAATAGAGCTTTAATATAACAGCACATCATGATACAGGTACATCAGAACCTGGCCCATGGATAATTTTGGTGTGACATAGCTAGATAGAAGGAGACCGTAACGGTGGCGGTTACCACCAACAACGTCAGGCAGGCGGTCGGTCATAAAACATAGCCAAAACTTAAGCAGCATGCCAGATATAGGTATGCTGCGCCGACCCCAAATAAATTGGGATGAGGGCAGGGGATGATAATGATTGAAATGAAAAAAAGAATATTTGCATAAATCTGTTATTAAAATGACGCGCAATTTTATTAATTTCTTAAATTAATTGGTGTAATGTTTGTACAATATGTTGATAACTGCCTACCTCTTCAGGGAAAGCAGGTATGATGCTATGTTATGTGTTTTAAATGAATTCTCCTTTACTGCTTTCTATGATAGAGCTTGTATCGATAAAATCATAACCTTTGACGACGTAAATTCCGATTCCGAATACAAGGAATTGGATATCCATCCGATTCCAATGAACTTAGCTGTAGATGTATTTGATAACATTCGAGCACCAATTCCGAAGTTAATTATTCAAGTGTTTGTTCGTAATACTGCCTCGTTGGTTTAGTGGTCCGTAGCGCGACTGCTGAGCAGGAGGTCTCGGGTTCGATTCCCGGGTCGGGCAAAGTGTTATTGAGTTTTTCTGTTAGGAAATTCTCAGTAGCAGCCCGGAGTTTGGAAATGTGCCCCGTTGATGGCAATAGGCTCACCACCTATTACATGGGACTTAATAACAGCATTGGTGAAATGTGGGTGTACAATTGTGTACACCTCTGCCTACCCCTTCGGGGAATACAGGCGTGATGCTATGTTATGCTATGTTGTTCGTAATACTGGGACTCTCAAACACTCCTTGTATTGATTTTAAACTAATTCTACAGACAACAGAAATGCATAAGTGTGTTGAGATAGATGGTTTATGCTTATAGTACTAACTTGATGAGATATATTCTGCACTGCAGTTGGATATACCAGCTTGATTGACAGAATTTGAGGAGGTGACTCATTGATTTATACTTGGCATAATTGATCTTCTTTAACCGACTTTAAAAAAGAAGGTTCTGTATTCGACCCATTATGTACAACATATGTTTGTATGTCCGAGATTTTCGCAAAAACTACTCTGATCCAATTTGGATGGAGTTTTCGTTATCTAAATACATATTTTGCAGGAAAGGTATATCATTTAATAGGATCTGATGAAAGTTCTTCGGAGATAGTCAATGGGACTAACTAACAGAAAATGACCCATGATTGCCGCAACCTTATTGCTGCCTTGCTTATTTCTATACAATACGCACAATAATTATTTACTTTTACCCTCGCTTATCTGTTAAAAGCTTTGTTTTCTTTTTTATGATGTTTATTTGTTATTTTTGATGTACCTATAATAGTCGATGATACTGATGCACGGTAAAACTCGAATGAGTTTATGTTTGCATCTTTAGAATGTTTTTTTCTGTTATTCTTGTAAAAAACGAATAATAAATAAAAAAAAAAAAAAAACCGTATGTCTATGTATTGTGTTCACCGTTCCATTGACGGTTTGTTTGTTTGTTTCAAAAAAAAAAAAAAAAACTTTCACGTAACTTTAGATGAAATGTTTAAAAAAGTTTGAGATGTTGGGACCACTAGAAATAGGTGAGCTTAAAAGATATACCAGCGACTTAATAAATAGGTGAGCTTAAAAGATATACCAGCGACTTAATAAATAGGTGAGCTTAAAAGATATACCAGCGACTTAATTCTTTACTTCTTATCGTATAGTTGACGATCTACTACGATTGACTGCCTCGTTGGTCTAGTGGTCGCAAGCGCGGCTGCTGAGCGTGAGGTCTTGGGTTCGATTCCCAGGTCGGGCAAAGTGTTATTGAATTTTTCTGTTGGGAAATTTTCAGTAGCAGCCCGGAGTCAGGATGCTGGTGGTGTGACACCCCCGCGCCTCGGAGAGCACGTAAAGCCGTCGGTCCTGCGCCTGATCTCTCTCTGGTCGTGTCGGATTGTCGTCCCATCGGAATATGAGAGTGAAGGAAGAGGGAGTGCACCTGTGTTTGCGCATACACTTGTGCACTATAATATCTCCTGCGTACTTGGCTAATCTCAGTGGAGATAGGCCGCCGTGACCGAAATACGGTCGGAAGAAGTATTAGTATAGTTGATTAACAACCTATTATCAGAGTTGATACGACTCATAAGCCTCTTGGTGTTACAAATCATTGAGATAATTTTTCTTCACCGTTTTAAGCAAGTGATAATTATTTTATTTAACACTAGCATTTGCCTGCAACTTCGACTGCGTGGATTTCAAGATTTGGTTCAGCCGTGATAAAAGTATCCTATTTGTTTATCCAGGCTATAAACTATCGTTATGCCAAATTTCATCCAAATCCATTCAGTAGTTATTGTGTGAAAGAATAAATAAAATAAAGAATAACAAACATTCATCAGTCCTCACAAACATTCGCATTTATAATATTATCATATTAGTAGAACGAAGGAAATTTGTAATGCGTGCCGTAGATTTGACTTGCAACCTTTAACTTGCCAGTCCATCAACCATAATAATACTCCTTCGGACCATATTTCGGTCACGGTGGCCTATCGGCTCCACGGAGATTAGCCAAGTACGCAGGAAATATTATAGTGCACAAGTGTATGCGCCACACAGGTGCACTCCCTCTTCCTTCACTCTCATAGTCCAATGGGACGGCAAGCCAACATGACCGGAGAGAGATCAGGCGCAGGTTTTTTTTATGGCATAGTTGCACCCTATGCCATAAAGAAAACTTGCGCCTGATCTCTCTCCTCCGAACAGACGGATCGCCTGATGGTAAGCGATTACCGCCACCCATGGACACCCGCAACCCAAAAGGAGTCGCAAGTGCGTTGCCGGCCTTTTAAAGGGTTTCGGCCTCCGGTTCTCACTCACTCAGCGAAACACAACGCAAGCGTTGTTTCACACCGATTTTCTGTGAGGCCGGAGTATCACTCCGGTCGATGCGGCCGATTGCCGAAGCAAGGCTCTCCCACGGTTAATAGGATCGACAGCTTTTCGTGCTACGACGACCATATACTCGACTTGGAATAAGCTCTTAATAAAAATAAAATAATAAATTCCCTGTATAAACAAGTATCTCACTATGAACAGGCATAGAGACGAGTGTAATTGAAATCGCAAATGCCAAATGTTAAGTTTGTGGTTTTCAAAGACACCTTACATTATCATTTTAACGAAAAGTAATTTGAAATGTAAAATGTTCTGAAATAATTAAGTTTCTAGTTTTTAAAACATATCAGCTAGTTTCTTTTAACCGGAATTAAGATATAGATTTTTTAAATTAATTAAAGAAAAACACGCTTGCCATGATTGTTTTTTTTTTTTTTATATCACACCTTTTTCTGTACCATAGCCACAACATTAAGTCCTCTATTTTTTTTAATATATCTTTTCTATGTTACACTGTAACGATACCCCATACATCTAAATCGGTTTAGGCGTTTAGAAGTTATGGTAGAATAAAGAAACTTACAAAAATACATGGACCGTAAAAACGTAACAATCATTTCTTGGGCTGTTGTGTAAAATAAGCAGAAAAATATTTGAGAAACTCTTATTAAGTTTATATTATGCGGCCCGGAGTTTAGAATTGCACTTGGTAGTTGGAAAAATGCTGTCTATTACATGAGACTTAATAACGTCATCGATGAAATGTGGGTACATAACTCTGCTTTACCTTTCGGGGTATATATGCGTGATTATATATTATGTGCTAATAAATTGCTGATTTAAGTCTTCTTTGAGCACCAGCCACCACCTATCATCATGTTAAAATGTCCATTCCAGTCATAGCAATATTGGAAGCAATAGGCACTTAGAATCAGAACATAGCCGATTACTACGTCAGCGTAGCGAGCGTAGCCGTGACGTCAGTACTACGGCGTAGGCACCGTAGTACAATTCATATTCTTTACGTCCTTCGGTACGCGTGACTAATCTATCACTTCCTGTGGGCGTGTTAAACGGACATTGAGGGATTGAATTTGTATGATAGTAATATACTTGTGTTAATAATGTATGAAGCTAAAATGCACAAAATGTATGAGAATAGACCTAAAAATAGATATAATCTTAGAGAACTATTATAAAAAATTTGTTAATGATGTTAATTATATTCTTAGTTTTTTTTTTATTCTAAAATAGATCTACATTTGGCCGCCAACTTGCCTGATGGTAAGCGACGGTGTAGCCGAGGATGGAGCACATAGATCCAGAAGAAATCTATTCACTCAAAGTAGAGTAGATAGATTTGGGGAGAACGATAGTTGGAGAGTTGATGCAACTGCCCAAACCCGTCTCCCAAAGCAGTTGCACCGAACTACATCCCGAAACACGACTAGGTCGCTTCACGGCAAGGCTTCGTCCGGTGGGTGGTAACCAGCCGCGGCCGAAGCCTCCGACCAGAGTTGTGTTGCCTGTTTTGCACCACCCAGGGGCTACATGTAGGGATTCCATTTTAAGGGTGCACTCCTATGGACACGGGCAACTCAGTGCCCAGAAAGAATAGTAAAATAAATATTTAATTTAAAAGGAACCATCGAAATAACGGGGTTTGCAATAATATCAAATTGACTTGACACGTATATAACTTGCGAAGCCTTTGTTGGCAACGCTCTACCCAAGAAGTATCTCTACTAGCAATCATCAAAATAAGTTTCCTCGTATATAAAAAAAATTAATAGGTATGACAGAATATACATATCTGCCTAGCCTTTTCCCAATTACATTGGGGTCGGCTCCCAGTCAAACCGGATGCAGCTTAATACCAGTATTTCACATGGAGCGACTGCCTATCTGACCTCCACAACCCAGTTATTGGGTAACACGATATCTCGTGGTATGACTGGATGTCAAACTTTCAGGTCTCTGACTACCCGTAACGGCTGTCATTGATCATAATTTGACAACTGGAACCGACGGCTTAACGTGCTCGCCGAGGCACGGAGGGGCCGTATGGTCACCCATCCACAGACCGACCGCGGCAAGCGCAGCTTAACCTCAATCGATCGATCTGTGCGGCTGTTACTTAGCCACGAGCCCCTCTACAGGTATGACAGAATAATAATTACAAAACATATACATAAAAGATAATTTCCTAACAGAAAAACCTAAGAAGATTTTGCCTGAACTGGAAATTTGTTGGCAACTAACTTCTGACAATTCAAAAATGCCTGTAAATGGTTTATTTAAAATTAATTATTTTAAAATGATTATATTAAATGGAAAAAGAATACGGTCGTGAACAGGATTCGAACCTGCGCCTCCCGGATAAATTCTCCAGGCGCTCTGACCACTTAGCCTGGCTTATGGATGGATAATAACTTTAGAATTCGCTAAGCATGCGTTAATGCTTTTCAAAGATTTATCTTTAATTTTTTTATTTAATTTTTTTGCTTTTTGCACTCTGGATCGGTTAGAACTCATTTAGCAGCCGCGTATGCGACCACTAGACCTACAAGAAGGTCAACAATACTCTTGAGGGTATAACATGACACCCGCATCCATCAATCAGTCATTATATTTATTATCTCGTTCCTAATATAACATTACACAATTACTGCTTAAACCTTCAAAGCCTTAAATGGAACCCCACTTCCAAAATATAATTTAGCTTAGCACAGAACTTAGTCATTAACATACATAATATATACCATCAAAACCGATTTGTAACGATTCGCAGGAGTGTCGAAGCGCACTCGATTCCAAATCGTATTAATCGCCTTATCGGCTTCGAATCGATTACTTCTGGGGAGTGTAACGCAAATTGAATAAGTTTGGACAAGATGACAGTATGATTTGATGTTTGGCACCATTTCGATGTTAACTTTACTTAATGTGATTGTGAAGTCCCAAAGGACCAGGTTTAAAGTGTTTTAAAATGAATTTTACTTAGGTGTAGGCTGCTCCGTTCATGAGAGAAATTAATTGTGATTTTTTGGGCTGATTATTTATTTAATTAATTTTGTTACTAGTGCATGTTTCGTATTAAGTGAATCAGGACGAATAATGTAGTGGCCTACAAGAAACATATATCTACATTTTAGGTATGAAAAAATAGTTTACGTAATTCAAAATATTCACTAAGCCAATTCAGTTGTTCTTCAAACGAGAAGTAGTACAGTTTTTAAAAATAAAAAATGTTCTGCGGCGTTGTCAAACCAAGAATTGGTTAAAAACTGCATTCACAAGAATTCAGGTTATGACCTGAAAAATAGTAGAGAAGTTGTTTCAGCAATGTATGGAGCCTAGGCTTGGATAATGTACACTATATGTAAATATAGCTATATAATTTATTAACCATTTTTTATGGTTGTTGTGTGGTTGTTAGACTTTAAGGCATCTGGCTACCCGTAACGGTTGTCATAGATCTTAATTTGACAACCGAGACCGACGGTTTAACGAGCTTTCCAAGGCACCCATCCACAGACCGACCGCGATAGCTCAGCTTAACCTCGATCGATCGATCTGTGCGGCTGTGACGTAGTCACGAGCACCTCTAAGTAATATTCTCCATATAACTGAAGGAAATCACAATTTTAGGCTATATTATACTGTCCGGATATATTTCCGCTCGAGTTCTAACAGCTATCTCCAGGAAATGGGTCATTACGAGGCTAGGTGATTCAGTAGCGACCTGTAGATTGCTACAATGTTGCAAATTCAATATTGCATCTGAGAGTGCTTTGAATACTTGTCAATTTCTTGGCTTTAATGAGTTTATATTATGCGAAGTCGAGGATTTCGATTTGAAAATGAACTAAGCATTCATTTTTTGGTCCTTTGGAACATAATGATGTATTTTTTGTGGTTATCTGAAGAAATATGTCTAGATTTGATTTATTGGTGGTATGTTAGTTGTTCGTAGCATATTTCAGTAATAGTTTGCATCGTTTTATTATTTGTAACTATATATTTTAAAGGTATATCCTCATTCATAATTTGCGTATTGTTGATAACAAAACTTTTTGTTAAATCTACACACACATACATACCGGATGAATTTTTTTACCGTGAGGAAAAAAAAATGGTGTGTTGTGTAAGTTGAATATAAACCATACGCAACGATAATTGCTTTGTACTATTAAGATTGTAAAAGTTCCGAAAATCCTAAAAAAATACATAAAATTAATCCATCCTACGGTACGTGAGTAAAATTAATAGTAGGTAAAATAGGAAATAGTAAACGATGTACAAGTGCGATCGTTTATGAATTAAAGTGTGAGCGAGACGCACACACATTTATTTCGCTAGGTACCTAAGAGGCCGTGCGTCGGGCGATTACGCTCGAGTGTAGCATAACACACGCTGAAACCGAAAACCAACTCGTACCTAGGATCTCTTCAAAGTTTGATATTAATGTAAACAAATCTGTTTAGTTAAAATTCTTACACAATCACTTACACTTCACCTGTTTTAACTTGATACTTATTGAACCTTTTGTTCCAATTATTAAATTTAAATTGAGAAATCTTTAGCGAAAAGTTAACTTAAGAAAGAAATAAGAATTAGTTAAGGATCATTTTGTATCGAGTCATATGTCACAATTATTGCTACCTATCACCGAACCATCTAAGATCAAGATAATGACCCGTTTGTTTACAATTTTATTTAAAACTTTATAACAGATATTAGATATGGAGTGAGGAGACTTGAGAGTGAGCGAATTGCAGAATAAAATAAGTACCTGAGTACGCAACTTTACGTAATTTATTTCCGATTATTTTTGTGATTTCGATAATTTCTTAATACTTTTGGGCTTAGAATCGTCTAATATGCTGTTCTTACCTAGTTACATTAAATTACATAAACATTTGATATAATAAAGTGATGAAAAATTTCTATCAACGTTTTCGTTGTGATTGATGTTTACAAAATTACATTATTAATATTATTTATAAAAAAATAAAGGTACCTTTTTAGCGATATCGGAGTAATTGTTCAAAATGTCCACTGTTTTCTAAGCACAAACTAGCAAGTCTTTGCAAATTGTTTGATAAACTTAGAAGCGTGTCTCTATCACTTTTAAGAATATTGAAAGCGTCTATTATTCACTGTTTTATGTCATTTACACTACGAGCTTCTTCAGTGTACACTAAACGTTTTAGTTCAGCCCATAAATAAAAGTCTAAAGGTGTTAGGTTTGGTGATCTCGCCGGCCAGTTCACAGGTCCACCGCGACCTATCCACCGATCACCGCACTGACTATCCAGGTACGCACGCACAGATCGCTCGTAGTGAGCTGGACATCCGTCGTGCTGGAAATACATGCCTCGTAGATACAGCACAGGAAAGTCTTCCAACATTGTGTTGATAACGGAACATATCATTTCTCGGTACGTAATTCCCGTCAATCGGCCTTCGATCCAAACTGGGCCAATTATGCGATCGTGCATAATCGCGGCCCAAAAGTTCACATTGAACCGAATTTGATGAGCATGTTCTTTGATTTTGTGTGGGTTTAGAAAACTCCACCGATGCTCATTATGCACGTTGTAAATACCAACGCGAGTAAATATGGACTCATCGCTCCACAAGATGTTCGCTTGCGGAAGGTTCTGCAGCCAGTGACAAAACTATGCGAGGTCCGTGGTCCGGTGCATGCAAAGCTTGCACGCGTGAGGAATGGTATGGATGCATGTCTACTGCATAAAGTAGTTTCCATACCACATACTGGTTTACACGAAATCGACGAGCTGTTTGACGAGTGTGTCCTCGGGTGTCTCTGGAAATAATCCAGTATAGCGTCTTCAACGTGTATGGACAGGGGTGACCGGCCTCTGCCTCTGGCATGACTCGGAAGCTGGACTGGCCATGATCACGTAACCGCTGATACGTCCGTAATATTAGATTAGTGCTGGGAATTTGAGGAGCAGGGATACCGTTTCTTCGCAACAACTGTAAGTATTCTTGTTCGGCGTACATTCGCCTCGCACTTTCTAAGTTTTCACCAGACAGGATATAATATCTCACCATTGCTAGGTACTCTACGTTGGAATATTCGTAGGTCATGTTTATGATTCCCCACCTGTATCCAAACGTTGTCGTCGTGGTGGGGCTTGTGTGTCCCTGTGATCTTTGAAGCTATACTGGTAGAGTCACTCATGCCGGGCAGGTTCACTGTGAGGGGCCAGACTAAGGGATACGAGGCGGAGTCCATCACGGATTGCCGAATGGGGCGGGCTGCCCGTTTAACCGGGCAGTGTCCGCATTTTGCGGCGGGTTCCGTTAAGTTGTGTTGTGCGAATAGCGGTACAGGCTTCATTGCCACTGTCGTCAAATCGTAATCCTGGTGTCGTTCAGGACCGAGGGTCTTGGCTTAATTGCCCGGACCGCGAGGAAGAAAACCTCTATAAATAATCACCCCTAATACCAAGTTCTGGCGCGTGGCAAGGGTATGGATGGCTGAAGGGTTACAACAGTCACTAACGCGCCCCCTTCAGGGTACCAGCGGACCCCCTATTTGGGTTACACCTTACGCTTACCCAGGTACAGGGGGCACTGCCTGGGTGGACCGATTATTTCCCCCATACTCGTGGGAACAGCATGGAAACAAATATAAAAAAAATATTAAAAAATGACGCGTTGATTGTCTCGGAATCGATAGACTCCGTGACAAGTAAAAGAGTGGCAGAGCCATCTGCGGTGAAAAATGTGCCAATTGGCAGAGTGACTAGGTCACGTGAACGCTTCACGCGACTATCTACTCCGGTAGTAGGCGGTGTAGTCGACGATAGTTGCGAGTCAGACTGCTCGCAAATATCGCAAGTCTCACAAGCGTCATCAGCGTCGGTAGTTACACGCACGCGAAAGCGAACACGGCCGACGGGGGCTAGAGAGCTGCCTGGGCCAAAGAAGAAGTCGGTTCAAAGCTTGCCATTAAGAGTGAGCGAGGAACCAGAGGTAACAGCGGTGGAGATTGCCCAACGCAGTTTCTCTTCAAGCAACGTTGAGAGGCTGGAACAACAAAACGCGGATCTTCGTTCACAGGTTGCAATCCTCTCAACGAAACTAGAAAAACTGACGGAGGAACTTTATATCCTTCGACGGCAGGGTGAGGCACAGGTTTCAAACACAGTCATGTCCCCCGTTAAGGAGATGTCTTCATCTTTCTGTGAGGAACTGACACGGTCCATTATGATACAAGTTGGGAATATGGTGAACGCCAGGTTTGAGGCACTGGAGAGCAGACTGCTTCCAGAACAGCGCCTCCGTCCTCCGTTGGCTGCGGATACTGCAAGTTCTTTGTCTTCGGCTTCTAATGAGCTGCAAGCGGGGTCAGACACGAATGGCAAAAAGAAAGGAAAGGGGAAGGGTAAAAAGACAAAAGGTACAAAGACCTCAATACCTATGGTGGAAGAACTACCCCCAGTGCCATGTCTAGATCCACCCCCTTCAACATCGACAGTTGCGTTGAAATCATGGGCTACGATAGTTGGAGGAAAGAAAGCGCCTTCCATCCCTTCTCAAACCAAGGAAGGAAAGGAGTCCACGTCGTCCTCTGCGGCAAAAGATGGGAAGAAAAAGGGAAAAGAAAAAGGATTACCTGTAGTTCCTGTGGCAGCAGCCATTACGGTCACTGTGTTGGAGAATTCCAATGCCACATATGCGACAGTTATGGCAGCACTAAGGCAACGCATAAAGCTCTCTGAGTTTGGAATCGATACTGTAAGTCAAAAACGGGCCAATACGGGTGGGATGTTACTTGAAATCTCCGGTAACGACTGCAGCTCTAAGGCGGACAGTTTGGCATCTCGTATGCGAGAGGTCCTCGCTGACATGAGTGTTCGTATTGCCCGTCCTATTAAAACCGGGGAGGTGAGGATCTATGACTTAGACGATGCTGTTTCGGCCACAGAGGTAGCAGCTGCCATCGCTGAGGCAGGTGGTTGCTCGACAGACGACGTGAGAGTGGGTGAAATTCGTCGCCAGCCTCGTTCTCTGGGGAGTGTTTGGGTCCGGTGCCCTATCGCAACGATAAAAAAGTTGGCGTTAAGCAAGCGAGTTCGTGTGGGCTGGGCTTCAGCGAGGGTCGAAATATTAGAGGCGCGGCCGCTTTACTGCTACCGATGCTTGGAACATGGTCACGTCCGTCGCCAATGTCCTAGTGCGATCGATCGAGGGGACAGATGTTTCGCTTGTGGTGTGACTGGTCACAAAGCAAGCGAATGCACGGCACGTACCCACCGATGTCCACTATGTACAGATCTTGGTCGGCCGTCCGACCATAGACTGGGGAGCAAAAAGTGCTCTCCCCCTAAAGGAAAAGGAAAGGGCAAACAGGTACGTGCTCTGTCAGTGGGGTCCACACTGGAGCCAGAAAATAGTGGCTCTGCGGAGGCTATGGATGTCTTGCCTTCCCTCCCTTAAAGATATTGCAGTGCAACCTTAACCACTGCCGCAATGCACAGAATCTGTTCTTTCAAACTGTTGCGGAGTGGTCGGTTGCCTTGGCGACTGTGGCAGAGCCATACAATGTTCCGGTCCATCCTCGGTGGTTCGGCGATAGAACTGGCTCCGTTGCCATTTACTGGAGTGGTGGAAAGGGCGACCCACATTGTTCCTTCCTCGAACGGGGGGACGGATTCATCGCGATAGAGTGGGGCTCTCTGGCCATAGTGGGGTGCTATGTCTCTCCCAATATCTCCCTTGCCGAGTACGAGAGATACCTGGACGGAGTGGCAAGTTGCATTCGTTCTGCTTGCTTACCACGTCCTGTGTTAGTCTTGGGCGATTTTAACGCGCACTCAAGACTATGGGGAAACCGTCGGGATAGGCCCAGGGGAGATACTTTACAGAGCTGGGCAGCCGAGCTCGACCTGCAACTTCTTAATCGAGGATCTGTGCCCACATGTGTTCGGTGGCAGGGAGAGTCGGTTGTTGACTTGTCTTGGGCCAGTCTTCCTGCTTCCCGCATGGTATCAGGATGGAGAGTTGCGGAGGAGGTAGTCACTCTATCTGACCATCGCCATATTATTCTCGAAGTGGCCCTCCGGTCTCCTGAGCGTCTCGAACGTCCGACCAATGGCACTCTACAGCGACGTTGGTCACTCAAAAAGCTTGACAGAGATTTGCTCGTCGCAGCTGCCAACGTCGCAGCGTGGCCAGAGAGTTCGAACTCCGAAGTAGTAGTCTTGCCCGATCCGGAGATTGAGGCAACTTGGTTTCGCGAGATTATGACATCGATTTGTGACGCCTCAATGCCGCGGGCTAGATCCGCCATGCGGAAGGCAGTGTATTGGTGGTCAGATGATCTTGCGCAACTGCGCAGGAGCTGCTTGAGATCTCGACGCCGCTACACTCGGACCCGACGTCGACGTCGAGCCACAGCCGAGGAGACAGCCGAAGCTTATGTGTTATACCGGGCGGCTACAAAGGCGTTTCAATTGGCGATTGCGAACGCTAAATCTCAGGCCTGGACTGAACTCCTCGAGGGACTGGATAGGGATCCGTGGGGGAGACCATACAGGATAGTAATGGGTAAACTACGTCCTTGGGTCCCACCTCTCACGGAAACCCTTGACCCGGACTTGTTGGGCAGAGTTGTCAACACTCTCTTCCCGGCAGTCCGGGATAGCTCTTCAGTGCCCCCAGTGACTTTGACCGATTGGTCGGATGAGCTCGAAGTAACAGGTGGAGAGTTAGACCGAGCCGTTTGTCGTCTGAGAGCTCGCAACACAGCGCCTGGGCCTGATGGAGTTCCGGGTCAAGCATGGGTGCTAGCTTTGGCTGCTCTGGGGGACAGACTGAGGTGCCTATTTACTAGTTGTCTCCGTCAGAGCGTGTTCCCTTCCAGTTGGAAAGAGGCCGGATTAGTTCTCATAAGAAAGGAAGGCAGGGCCGCGGACTCTCCCTCCGCGTACCGTCCCATATGCCTGCTCGATGAGGCATCTAAGTTATTCGAGAGAATAATTGCCGTACGTCTCGTCGAGCACCTGTCGCGGATTGGTCCCGACCTTTCCGACAGTCAGTATGGCTTCCGGCAGCGGCGTTCCACAGTAGACGCTATCCTTCGCGTCCGCTCGCTGTCGGAGGAGACGGTCTCCCGGGGTGGAGTGGTGTTGGCGATAAGCCTAGACATCGTCAACGCTTTTAACTCTCTGCCCTGGGGTGCTATTAGGGAGTCACTTGTACACCATCGAGTGCCTACCTATCTACAGGGCATTGTCGGGGCATATCTGTATGACAGGTATATTCGGTATGTGGGTAGAGATGGTTGCATTCATCGTAGGGAGATAAGATGCGGGGTTCCACAGGGATCAGTGCTGGGTCCTCTTTTGTGGAACCTTGCATACGACGCGGTTCTGCGTGTCGATCTCCCCGCTGGCGTCAGTGTCGTTTGTTATGCTGATGACACATTAGTACTGGCCAGCGGGGACAGCTTTGAAGATACTATCCGGCTTGCTGAGCTCGGTGTGGCAAAAGTCGTGGCTGAAATCCAAGGACTGGGTCTGCAAATAGCGCCTCACAAAACGGAGGCTCTATGGTTCCACAAACGGCAGCGTGGTAGGGAATCACCCAGTTTGTCGGTTCGCGTTGGTGATGCGCAAGTCCAGGTAGGCCGATATATGAAATACCTTGGCATTACGCTGGACAGTCACTGGGGTTTCGAAGAGCACTTCAACCGCCTTGTTCCCCGGATCGAAAGGGTAGTAGGTGCGCTGCATGGAGTACTACCCAATCTCGGGGGACCTCGAGAGGAAGTTCGCCGCCTCTACGCTGGTGTCGTGCAATCCATGGCTCTATACGGGGCACCCGTATGGTCACACCGACTTTCAGGCGTCCAGCGTTTAAGAGCTAAATTTAACAGCTTGCAACGCAAAATAGCCATCAGGATTGCACGAGGATACAGGACAGTATCCTTTGAGGCGGCAACTATCCTGGCGCGCTTCCCACCCTTAGACATTTTGGCGGAAATGGACGCAAGGGTCTATGACCGAATCCGCAATTTCCGCCAAAATGGCGCAAGCGTGCCTCTCAGGGCGTTTGAGGTACTTAGGCGGCAAGAGCGGCGACACGCACTCGAACAGTGGCGCGAGCGGCTCCAGGAGCCGCGGTATGCACACAAGCGCGTTGTCGAGGCCGTTCTGCCGTGTTTCGAGTCCTGGTTAAGGAGAGGTGAGCGCATTACCTATCGTCTTGCTCAGGTATTTACCGGACACGGTTGCTTCGGTGAATACCTGAGTAGGATTGGACGTGAAGCCACGGCTAATTGCCACCATTGTGAAGGTGACCACGATACCGCACAGCACACGCTCGAAGAGTGCCCTGCATGGGACTCTGAGCGGCAGATCCTGGTTAACCAGATCGGGCAGGATTTGTCTTTGCCGACAGTAGTGTCAGCTATGCTGGCAGAGCCGACATCATGGAGGGTTGTAGCCTCCTTCTGTGAATCGGTTATGCTCCAGAAGGAGGCCGCAGAGCGGGATCGGGAGAAGGCCGATCCGGCTCGGAGACGAAGTCGACGGAGAGCTAACCGTCTCGGCGCTCATCCCAGATAGGATAAAAAGCCGCAACCCCACCATTACTGGTAGGGGAAAAGAAGGGTCATCGACTCTGAATAGACCCTCCAGTGTGTGTTCCTGTACACCGCGACGATTTTGGGAGGCTAACGGTTTCGCCCGTGGAGTGCCATAGGCATAGCACAGAGTGGGCACTGGTTTGATCCACCCGAGTTAACGGTGCCCTCTCTTATGTGCTGCGACGGCCGTGTGGTTTTAGTCGGTAGGAGTCCGACATATCCCTCGCCATTAGGTAGAGGGCATCCATGAGGATTTCGACACGATAATAAAAAAAAAAAAAAGGTCATGTTTATGATTAGAATCACCAGGCGGCCGATACACATGCGTAAACACAACCGACAGCGACGTCACGCTATGACTAATCGCAGGTGACTGAAATGAGATTGCGGGACGCTGGAGACGATATGCGCAAGCACACACGATGTGTGAATGCGACAGGATATCAAAGAGGCCGCCGGCAAGTTCGGCGAGTACCTATGGGCCGGCTTCAATGGATACAATTTCACTACCTATGAATTCATTGATAATTTCTCCGCGTCAAGTAGGGTGTCTGTGATTTGAATTTTGGTGTTTTTTGGTAGAATAATTAATTATTTTCACAAAAAATTGTTTTACGTTTTTTGTATGAAATTATTACTTGAAATAAGGAGTATTTATTGATTAATCAATTTCATAATGTTTATGAAAAAATAAAAAAAACTGAAATTATTACGTCATATGCTTCTACTCCGTTAACCTAACATGCCCTATTTTTTTCCTCACGGTAAAAAAAGTCACGCGGTATATAAACTCAATTTTTTCTCATTGGGTTAGACAGAAACTGTGCAACTGCTATAGTTACGTGTGCTAGGACTTTTTGCTTTATCCACGTTCATACATCTGGTGATATTCGCGCGCCGGTTGCGAGTAGTTTGCACCTGACTTCTTTGGAGGACATCATCAATAAGATCAGTGTATATACTTCTAGGGCATTGCCACTTACCACTTTTGTTAATAGCCTCTCAGTCGCCCTTTCAATATGCCGAACTCTTTTTTATGTCACTACATCTTTTTTTAAACCGCAAAATTGTCTTACCATATCATTACTCAATCTATCATTAATAGTTAGACCAAACACTTTAATTGAAACAAATTGCAAGGTAAATAAGACATAATATAGAAAATACATTTCTAAGGTAAATCGAATGATTCTATGTACCTACATAATTACTATAAAGTTCTATGTACGATATACTTCGAAGATCATCATCCTTAAAATACTAACTTAGCAAATAAAATCATTTTGTTTAGTTAGGCTCCAAGAAGCGCCATATTCGTTTGTCTTAAAAAATATAATGTTGCCACATGACTTTCCCTCAGATTGTTTATATATCAGTAATCAGTATTTTTATTTGTAAGAATATGGTGGTACAATCACAGGTCTTAAATATAAATATATTTTCACATATTCTGCCACACAATATGGCGTAGATATATAATTATTTTTTTTAAATCATCACGCGTTTGCGCTACCTAGCTGAGTAGCAACAACATAAATAAAAATGTTAGTCCTCTAAGCCGAATTAAATTATAAGATGTACAATTAGTAGCAACACCTGCAACCTTAATAATAACTATTAATTGCTATTGTCATTTAAAAAGTCATTGATTGAATAATAACCTTTTTCATATAAAAGGCCTTTTAAATTCTTTTTAAATGAGTTTATATTGTGATCATGAAATGACTTTGGAAGCTTATTGTATATCTTAGGTGCTATACAAAATATACTTTTACACATAAGAGCTGTAGAACATGGTCAAATACATAATTATATACTTCATTTTCCTTTTAACCCGCATCAAAACAAAAATTAAACACAACACAACTTAACGAACCAATGACCTTCTTTCAAAGCTGAACCAAAAATGTTTAGGCTTCGTCCTACATGGTTTAAAGTGGTATGAAAGCGAAAACAATTATTCGATAATTTAATCGCTTCGATGATTTAATGGCTGTAAAGTGATGAGTATCTCTTATACTTTTCTTTGTTTACTTATTCGCTATAGGTATTTTATTATTTCAATATATTTTTTTTCCTAGTGTTTCTATAACAGTAATTGGTCCTTGTGTATAATTTCTGTTTACAGATTAATCTTTGAAAAGCATTAACGCATGCTTAGCGAAGTCTAAAGTTATAATTTTTTTATGGAAAAATAATACGGTCACGAGCAGGGTTCGAACCTGCGCCTCCCGGATAAATACTCCAGGCGCTCTGACCACTAAGCCATCTCGACCTCTGCTCACTACCGTGAATTCTTCTTTCACATTTTAACACGTCTTTTGGTGACGTCATTGCTATCTATTCAGTCCCTATACAGGTGACCTAACCGACACGACTAACTTTTCAGTCAATACAATGTCGTAAGGATGCAATTACCTTCATTATTAAAGATAAATCTTTGAAAAGCATTAACGCATGCTTAGTGAACTCTAAACTTACAATATTAAATGGAAAAAGAATACGGCGCGAGCAGGATTCGAACCTGCGCCTCCCGGATAAATACTCCAGGCGCTCTGATCACTAAGCCATCTCGACCTCTGCTCACTACCGTGAATTCTTCTTGTCATACTTTATTATAAATAAAAATACTGTTGAAGCTTTTCATCGCACAGCTTAGCAAAACCGCTCATACAGGACATAGGGTTAAAATGAAATCGCGCGTTAAACAGAGGTTCTCGAGTGGTACCGGAAACCCGTACAAAAACTCCGGGCTTATAATATAATATGGCATTATTTTTCCTTTCATTGGGCGGACAATACGGATCACAAAGTTTTATCGTGGCTGGCTGAGTGCACTGTTGGTTAACGCTGAGTTTGATTGAGGATTTGTTACTATGTTTTGGAAATATTATATTCTTGATATATGAGTGCGTTTTCTGTTTAGATTTAGTTTAATAACGATTCAAAACAATATTATTGATCATGTTGGTTGGTCACGTAGATGCGACCACTAGGTCGCAGGAGGTAGGATCGTGAGGCCTTGGATTCGATTCCCAGTTCGAGCAAGGAGTTATTCCGCTTTTCTATTAGGAAATTTACAGTAGCAGCCCAGAGTTAGGAAATTTGTGGTGTAATTCAGAGAGCACGTAAAGCCGTCAGACCTGCGCCTGATTGGGCTCCAGTCGTGTCGGATTGCCGTCCCATTGGACTATGAGGGTGAAGGAAGAGTGCACCTATGTTTGCCCATACACTTGTGTACTATAATATCTACTGCGTACTTGGCTAATCTCCATATGGCTTATCCTGCTGTGACTTAATACGGTTGGGAGGAGTATATTAAATAAATTATCTAAAAACGTTTCCAGCTTACAAATATTGTACTATAATGAAATAGGACCCAAATTTGAGTTTAATTATATCAATGCGTCATTGCAAAAACAATACAAGTTTATGACTTGAAGTTAGTTTCCAATATACTCCAGTGTATCAATTCACTGAAGACAGCAAGATCAGCAAAACGACAAATTTGCATTATTGTAACGGTAACCACTTCAATTCACATAACCATGAACAGTAATTGACCGTTAACATTATTTTGTGTGTCACATTTCGTATCGGTACAACCAACCCTCCCATTCCTGATCGCTCCCTTTCTCGGATTAGCGGGGGAAGCACTTAAGATTTTATTTTTCGTCATCTCTCTTACGTCGTAAAACTTGTACGTGGCTCTTGTATTCAGAATAGAGTGAAAAGTGTGTATGCAAAATTTTGAGATAAATGTGTTATTCATCTAAAAATTTTACATATGCTTATTTGCGAAGTGAGAGTTAGGGAAATTTAAGAAAAATACTTTCATGTTTGTTACTTTGGGATAAAGAAAAGTACTTTGGATTTTTGCGTCTTAAATATCAGAAAGTAAATCTAAGCTGAGAATATTTCATGTTTATATTAGTACTAGCTGCGCCTCGCGGTTTAACCCACGTATAATTGAATTTTAATTACCAGGTTAGTACTAAATAACGAATAGCAAATTATTCACAGTTCATGTCGTCGGGCGGAGTTCATGCATCACACGGCTCGTTCGCGCGAGTGTTGAATTATTTGCATTTTACATTATACACTAAACTACGAGTATAAGTCCAAATAACAAATAATAGAACATTATATTAAGGTATCATCATATCATCATGTCCATTACGTCAGAGTACGCGGATAAAGAGGTTCGGCAGCGCTCTTTCTTCCGACTTAATTAACAAAAATCTATATTTAAGGCTGGCTGAGGGGTGTAGCCGAATGTTAATCTATACTATTCCTCATGAATCTGGCTATATAATACAAAATCATTTTTTCAAATCCGACTGGTACTTCTAGAGATTAGCGTGTTCAAACAAACAAACAAAAAAACTCTTCCACTTTATAATACTAATATTATATAGATGATCTTCATGAAACCTTAAACTAACTTAGCCGGTTTACCAAAACATTAGAGATCAAATGTTATCAGTCTTCTGTTTGTATGAAACAGACATAATCACAACGGGGACCATAATTATATCTAATCTACATGCTTCTTTGTAATTTTGTCTAGGTACCTAATGGTACTGAAACCAGCAATTGAGGTGGGAGGTGGGAGGTGAGGACTTATCAGTAGAGAGGTGCACATAAATTTAACTTTGGTATACCTAAATAGGCTCGTCTTTTATCCCATTGGAATTTTGTCATTATGTATAAAAAATATTAGGTTATTTTCTTCAGTAATCCCTATGACAAACAGACTATAATCTAGTATCTGCCTAGCCTTTTCCCAATTATATTGGGGTCGGCTTCCAGTCCCACCGGATGCAGCTTAATACCAGTATTTTACATGCAGCGACTGCCTATCTCACCTCCACAACCCAATTGCTGGGTAACACGATATCTCGTGGTATGACTGGTTGTCAGACTTTCAGGCCTCTGACTACCCGTAACGGCTGTCATAGATCTTAACTGGGACCGTTGGCTTAACGTGCTCTCCGAGGCACGGAGGGGTTCGGTATGAAATGATGATCACCCATCCACAGACCGACCGCGGCAAGCGCAGCTTAACCTCGATCGATCGATCTATGCATCTGTTACTTAGCCACGAGCCCCTCACACAAACACAGACTATAATAATTAACAAGTGAAATTAAGGAACATGGAGTTAGAAAACTCACTAGAATATGATTACATACAATCAAATATTGGAAACTACACAGTAAACCAAAAAGCAATCGAAACAATACTATATGCAAACAATTCTAAAACCGTACGACACAATTTATGCATCGAGTCGATAGCAATTCCCGAACTGATTCAACTTTAAGAAACAATGCACGTGCCATCGGAAGCTAGATACTTGGATTTTCGTAACTTCTTGAATCATTATATTTGAATTTGAATGATTGAATTAGTATTTATTTATTTATCGATTACGATTTAGTAAATCTGTAAATGATTGCTAGATAAATATCGCCAGGCGTCTCCTTAAGACGAATACAAAGAGGATTGAAAATTCAATATATTTGAACACGACAAGGTAGCTCAGTGGGTAGAGTGATGACACGGAACGTCAAAGGTCACGGGTTCAAGCACCGATCTTGTGTATAATTTTTTCAATGTTTCTTTGAAAAATAGTAATTAATATAGGCATTACATGGCCTCAACATGTATAAAAAAATATAATTATATACGATTACGGTTCTATTTATGTATGTATATTTATCCGTTTCTATTAATACAGTTTGCATGAATGCGTATGCCATGGCTGCCCGTGGCTTTTAAATCGGACCTATCCGAAAACCAGCACTGCTACATTTCGATGGAGCAAAATTTAAGCTGAGATAGGGGTTCTTTTTGGTCTCGTACAGGGTGCTCAATTTTTTTTTTTAATTTACTATATAGATTTTTTTTTCTTAAGATTTTTAATAATTATGATTTTGCCTTTTTTGTTTGTTTGTTTGTATTTCTTTAGTGTGTAGGATTTTGTCTTTTGTAAAATTTCCCTGTTCATCTTGGCAACCTGAGACTGAAATAAATATTTTTCGTTCTTTCTTTCTTTCTAATTAGGAATGGCATGTTAATCTTGAAGTTATTTGCGGGATTGTACCTACCCTTATAGATGAGATAACCAAGTAAAGACAGCCTAGTGATATGACCGTTGGACTGAAAAGTAAAAGGTTGCAAGTTCGAATCCAAGACCACTGACGTTTCGAAGTCATGAGACATAACATAGCATCACGCCTGTATTACCCGAAGGGGTAGGCAGAGGTGTACACACTTGTACACCCACATTTCACCAATGCTGTTATCAAGTCCCATGTAATAGCTGGTGAGCCTATTGCCATCAAACGGGCACAATTCCAAACACCGGGCTGCTACTGAGAATTCCCTCACAGGAAAACCCAATAACACTTTGCCCGACCTGGGAATCGAACCCAAGACCTCATGCTCAGCAGTCGCGCTTGGGACCACTAGACCAACGAGGCAGTTCCGAAAGCCGAGGCAGTTTCGAAGTCATGAGCGTATTATAAATTCGTTTTTTCCATTTAATATAATAACTTTAGAGTTCGCTAAGCATGCGTTAATGCTTTTCAAAGATTTATCTTGAATTATTAAGGTAATTGCAATCTTTACTACATTGTATTAACTGCAAAGTTAGTCGTGTCGGTTCGGTCACCCGTATAGGGACTGAATTGATAGCAATAACGTCGCCATAAGTAGTGTTAAAATATGGAAGAAGAATTCGCGGTGGTGAGCAGAGGTCGAGATGGCTTAGTGGTCAGAGCGCATGGAATATTCATCCGGGAGGCGCAGGTTCGAATCCTGTTCGCGACCGTATTCTTTTTCCATTTAATATAATAACTTTAGAGTTCGCTAAGCATGCGTTAATGCTTTTCAAAGATTTATCTTGAATTAATTGTTGTTTAAAACGGTGAAGGAAAAACATTGTGAGGAAACCAGCACACCTGAGAGATTTTCTCGATGGTGTATAAAGTCATGTCAGAGACCTATGGGTGGTTTAAACTCTGACACTAGGTTGTTCTTCAACCACACGATAAGAAGAAGAAGAAAGATGAGATCATGATAAGATTTAAGTGTTTTAGATATTAGGAACACTTTAAGAGCTGGAATTATGGAATATGTACTGGTCATTAAGTTTATTCGAATGAATATATAGTGATTTTAAAAAATAATTTTAGCTAACCAAGTGTAGTGTTAAAGTTATGCATTACTGTGGAAAGAAAATTATGGTTGCGAACAGGCACACACTAAGTGCTTTGATCAACTAAACTATATCTCACGGTCGAGATGACTTGGTTGGTCAGAGGGCCTGGATTGTTTATTCTAGAGGTGCAGGCTCGAATCCCGCTCGCGATCGTGTTTTACTCTCCACATATATTTATGTCTTTAGACTTCGCATGCATGCGTTAATGCGTTTAAAGTTTATCTGTAAGTTTGCTTTCTTTTAGGTACAATTTAATATTTTTTTCAGAAAAATATCTCTCAATGTTGCTTGTTCTAAATCAAAGTCAAAAAGTTTTTATTTCAAATAGGCGAAATTACATGCTCATATGAAACGTTAATTGATTTTAGTTGTTAAGTTCCAAAAAGTTGGTCTTATGGAGAAGAACCGGCAAGAAACTCCATAGACACTCTGTTAAAATAAAATAATACAATAAAGATGCAAGATCTTTGCATAGTTACAAAGTTCGTAGGTGCAAGAACAATGTAGGTTAGTGTGTGAGATGTAATATTATCTAATAAATAATGCTAGTCTAGAACCAACACACTGGCTGCACATAACACGATAAACGAATCTTAATTCACAATTCCATTTTTAGAAGGCTTTAACGGTGTCAGTAAGTTTACGCTAGGTCACCAGCAATCTGTGAACCAATTTCAGCTGACGTGAAACAATGCAATCGATGCGGGCACGCAACGGAATCCGGACGGCTACCGTATCGACTATGCTTTGCAACTGAAAGATTTTTAATGGATTTTGGTCATGTTTTGGTTCTGAATAATTTACTTTACTTTCAAGAGTTAAAGCAAGTACATATTCAACTCTGTTCGTCTAAAAAATATGCATTGAAAAGCCCACAATAAACCAACTTTTAGACCAATCTACATAGCATCATCACGCCTGTATTCCCCGAAGGGGTAGGCAGAGGTGTACACAATTGTACATTCACATTTCACCAATGCTGTTATTAAGTCCCATGTAATAGGTGGTGAGCCTATTGCCATCTATCAGGCACAATTCCAAACTCCGGGCTGCTACTGAGAATTTCCTAACAGAAAAACTCAATAACACTTTGCCCGACCCGGGAATCGAACCCGAGACCTCCTGCTCAGCAGTCGCGTTTGAGACCACTAGACCAACGAGGCAGTTAGACAAATCTATACTAATATTATACATAAATGCGTAAGTAACTGTTTCTTTGTTTGTTACCTTTTCATGAAAAAACGGCTGAACGGATCGTAATGAAATTTGGCAAAGAAATAGATTATATCTTGGGGAAGGACATAGGCTACCTTTAGTCGCGCAAACAAAGTCGCGGGCACCAGCTAGTTTCATATAATCGCAAAAATGTTAACTTTCATCAAGGAGTTTTCAATTATCAAAATTGTTTGTTGAGGTTTCAAAGTAAATGTAAAGGTGTCACGCTGTGTTTCTTAGATTACTGCACATAAGCGGTAATATGAAGAAAAAGCACGCGTAATAAGCCTCATTATGAACCTAAAAGCGGTGCAATAAGAGCCACTTTGCAAGCAAGTGTGTTGAAAATAATATGAAAGTGCCGCACTAAAGTTATTAAAAAAGAAAACTGGACGAGTGCGAGTCGGACTCGCCCACCGAGGGTTCCGTACAAATTTGTAGGTACATATTATAACTGCAGGTTTTTCCGAGCTTTTTCCGAAATTCAGTTTCCAAAACATATAAAGACTATATTTTTTTATGATTTAATTACAAATATATAGTTTTCAGATTTTCCCCTGGACTTGTAGTATAAGACGATATGACATGCCAAATTTCATAGTTCTAGGTCAACAGAATGTACCCTGTACATTTTGATTTCCTTGACTGTGAC
Organism: Xylocampa areola; assembly: GCA_935421205.1. NCBI lineage: Eukaryota > Metazoa > Arthropoda > Insecta > Lepidoptera > Noctuidae > Xylocampa > Xylocampa areola. The sequence continues at coordinate 11,120,667 of OW285223.1, forward strand.
GAAATATACGTTTTTTGCGGCTTAACCGGCTGATTTTTTACGATAACTTGGAGGTTAGGTAGTACAGATTCAAGTGTTTTGAGACTGAGTATATGGTTTTAATTTAAACTCGATACCTCTACGCGTTCCCGAGATAAATGTTCTTGATAGACAGACGGACAACAAAGTGATCCTATAAGAGTTCCGTTTTTCCCTTTTGAGGTACGGAACCCTAAAAAACCACTTCAAAACTAAAACGAATAATTTTGAAAGATACTCCTACGACGTATAACGTTTATTATATATTTAACATGATTCCAAATTATATAACATTCATATCTGCCTAGCCTTTTCCCAATTACATTGGGGTCGGCTTCCAGTCACACCAGATGCAGCTTAATACCAGTATTTTACATGGAGCGACTGCCTATCTGACCTCCACAACCCATTTACTGGGTAACATGATATCTCGTGGTATGACTGGTTGTCAGATTTTCAGGCTTCTGACTACCTGTGACGGTAATATGACGATAAACCTGGACAGAGGGCTTAACGTGCTCTCCGAGGCACGGAGGGATCTCGATATGAAATGATGGTCACCCATCCACAGACTCACCGCGGCAAGCGTAGCTTAAACTCGATCGATCGATATATGTGGCGTTTACTTTGCCACGAGCCCCTCCTAGTAAACTAAGTCTAATATTGAAATACAATCTTTCGACTAAAATATTAACGCTCAACAAAGATAGTTGACGTTTATCGTTTTTGATATACAAAGCAAATTTCTTACTAACTACATAAGTTATGTAGACAGAATTTTGCGATGCCTAAGGCAAAATTCCTATTAAATTTCTGTTGCGTCAATAAAGGTCGATTTAGGAACATACCAAGTGATTCTCAGCTAGACAGCTATTCGATTTTAGGCATACCTTTAGAAGGATTTGTCAAATGTTTGATCAAATTGTTGTCGACGCAATCCTAGGAGGTTGTTTGGCAAACATTTGAACCAAGTTCTCAACTTTCAAGCGAGAGTTGTAAAGAATTTTTGTGTGCGGTTTTACTTTACATTTTTTGGAGTGGTTCCTTGAGTGTTTGTGACGTATATAGGTACAGCGGATGAGAGAGATAAGTGTGTGGTTATCCAGTATTAGATACTTTGCAAAATGGGGTGAGGTATTACTTGTGGAGCGCAGTTTTATTTTTGCTAAGGATAAGGATCTAAACGTTATCAATACTTAAAAGTTACAATATGGAAAGAGAATACGGTCGCGAACAGGATTCGAACCTGCGCCTCCCGGATAAATACTCCAGGCGCTCTGACCATTAAGCCATCTCGACCTCTGCTCACCACCGCGAATTCTTCATCCATATTTTCAACACGTCTTTTTGGCGACGTCATTGCTATCTATTCAGTACCTATATGAGTGACGGAATTTGAAAAAATAAAATAAAATTGTAACTTTAGAGTTCGCTAAGCATGCGTTAATGCTTTTCAAAGATTTATCTTGAGTTATCAATACTTGTACATACTTAAATACTTGATAAATAAAATTTAAGTGACTGTTTGTAATGTCAAAATAATTGTTTTTTTAAGCTCATACATTTGCACTATAATCACCTAAAAAACTGTTTTTTTTTTGTCTTTGTTTCTGTTTGTTTCGGCTAATCTTTAAAACAGCTGGACAGATTCTGATAAGATTTTACTGGCAGGTAGCTGACTATATAAGAAGTTACTTAAGTTTATTATAATAACATAATACGCGGGTGAAACCGCGGGGCACACCTAGTATTTATATAAACATTTTTAAGAAGAGGAGTCACTATCCGATTACTTTGTTAAAACTTTCATGTAATACTAATAATTATTATTTATAAAAAAAACATAAACACAGCATCACGCCTATATTCTCCGAAAGGGTAGGCGAAGGTGTATATAGTTGTACACCTACACTTTAACAATGCTGTTATAAAGTCTCATGTAAAAGGTGGTGAGCCTATTGCATTCTATCGGGCACAATTCCAAATTTCAGGCTGCTACTGAAGATTTCACAACAAAATAAAATAATTTTTAACAAAAAAAAGAACCGACTCCAAAAATCTTTCTGTTAGGTAAAATTGCACTAAAAAGTAATAAAATAATTGCATTATTTACTTACTACAATTAATATAAAAATATTTTTTTAATTTTAGAGGATTCTGAATAAAATCAATTTATTAGGACAATAATATACAATTATTATTATTTTTGGAGTCGGTGCCAGACAAACTGTAAAAATATTTAGGAAGTTTCCTAAAATTTACAAAGTATATTTAAAGGTACATTAACCATCATTATTTTTACGATAATGTACTATACCTAATTGAACCTATTTGCAAATGAACACAACAACTGCCTAAAGCGAACGTAATACGCTACTTCATGAATGTACTTACACGTTTATCATCCTTTACTGGCACCGACTCCAAAAATAATAATAATTGTATATTATTGTCCTAATAAATTGATTTTATTCAGAATCCTCTAAAATTAAAAAAATATTTTTATATAAATTGTAGTAAGTAAATAATGCAATTATTTTATTACTTTTTAGTGCAATTTTACCTAACAGAAAGATTTTTGGAGACGGTTCTTTTTTTTGTTAACAATTATTTTATTTCTTACTTTTTAGTGAATCTTGCGTACCATAACTGATTTATCGGAAGTGAATATGGATAGACCTACTTAACGCGCTGTCCATATATATCTGTCGCAGATGGATTGTAGAATCCGCTGTTTTACAAAATCTCTAGCTGCTTTACACAACAGTACTATTTTATAAAACAGCTGAACAACGTTCAGCTGGATTGCCATTGCGATACGTTTAACAAAACTGCTACCCACCTTTAGACGTAATGCAGAATGACATATCTACAGTGGGACAGGTTTGTTTATTGTATAGGTATATTAAATGGATAGTAACCATTCAAGTAAAAAAGCGATACTGTATTCTGATTTGACTTTCCGTGGCTGGGTCGACGGAGCCCCGCTTAGCGGGGCTCCTATTTTGTGTCCGTAAGGTTAGAAAAAACCTAAACACGAAGAGGATGACGGGGGCTGTTCGCTCGCTACGCTCGCTCACGGGCCCCCGTCATCCTCTTCGAACCTAACCTGTCCGTGTCGGGGTACACGAAACTCCCGAGCTCGCTTCGCTCGCTCATGGATCAATTTAATTTATTTTCTTTCATAATCCCGATATATTGTCGACTATTATAGTGGTTTAGTATTTACGTCATTGAAAATTTTCATATTTTTTTTTTGCTATTGAGAAGTAAAATAAAGTTAAGTTATTATTGTTAGGACATACAGAGCCATATGTGACAAAATTTCGAACTAAAATCAACAACCTGACAGTTCATTTCACACTGTTTTACATAATCTCTGATCGTTGACCCGCTGCATTGATAAACGCAAAACGTTCATTCAATTCTGCGTGTTATAGTTCAGTAATTATGTAAAACCGCTAAACGTCGTTCAGCTGTTTTTCATAACAGTACTGTTTTGTAAATCAGCTAGCAGTTTTGTAAAACAGCTTATTCTACAGTCCATCTGCGACATATCCATATCAAAGTAGGAAATCTAGATCTGAGGCTATTTCAAAAGAGAGTAATAAACTGCGTAAAACAAGAAGAAATTAATTTAAAAAAAAAACTGACTAGCGTATGTTACTGACGGGACAGTGTAAGGATTCTAACGATACCCCATATATCGAAATCAGTTCAGATATTTAGAAGTAATGGTGGAATAGGTAAAGAAACTCACAAACATACTTACATACATACATACTTATATTCACTCCGTTTTTTGAGCACTCGTGTAAAAAGAGATGTTTGAGAATGCGGTCTTACACTAAAAAGCACTAAATAGCAAAAAAAAATTTTTTCCGGTGCTTACCTTCCGGTTTCATCATCATCATCATCATCATCTGATGATGAAGCTGGAAAATAGGCAGTTCATTAGAACTATTCTAGAGACCGTAAACACCACCGGAAAGTCACAAGAAAGCAAAATACACCATTTCGTTTACTTCGACGACGTATTATTTTTCAGTTATTTTGATTTAAATACCAAACTACTAAACCAATTTTCATAAAATTTAAATGGGACCAATCTGAAAGTAAAACCTTTCAAATAAAAAAAATAATTCTAAATCGGTACATAAATGACGGAGTTCTGAGGTAACAAACATAAAAAAAAAAAAAAAAAAAAAATACAACCGAATTGATAACCTCCTCCTTTTTGGAAGTCGGTTAAAAACTCAACAACACTTTGCCTGACTCGGACTCAAACCCAAGACTTCGTGCGCAGCTGACGCACTTCGGACCACTAGACCTACGAGGCAGTGAGTACCACAGGCCAGCTAGTAGGAAAAATAATTATTATAATTCTTATAGATAGCAATCTTCAATAGATAATTATAAAATATGCACGTCTTTCATTAATCATTACCCATATTTCGAGATCACAACTGTATTTACTGAAATCCCTACTTGTCCTAAATTAATTTAATGGGTCGATGGTGGATACTGCACGGTCAAACAGCTTCTGATGATGCGTGATCATCTTACGTGGCTTGAATCGATATAAATAGTAGTGTTGTCCGATGTCGTGAATTATACTGGCGCTGAACGTCGTTTCAGTTGCACGCGTATGTAATACGCACATCAACACACCGACACATATCAACATGCCGCCCAAGACAAGTGGTAAAGCCGCCAAGAAATCTGGTAAAGCCCAGAAGAACATCTCCAAGAGCGACAAGAAGAAGAAGAAGCAGCACAAGAGGAAGGAGAGTTACGCCATCTACATCTACATGGTGCTGAAGCAGGTGCACCCCGACACCGGTATCTCCAGTAAGGCGATGTCCATCATTAAGTCGTTCGTGAACGACATATTCGAGTGCATCGCCGCTGAAGCTTCCCGCCTCGCCCACTACAACAAGAGGTCCACCATCGCTTCCAGGGAGGTGCAGAAGTCGGTCAGGCTGCTGCTGCCCCTCGAGCTCGCCAAGCACGCCGTCAGTGAAGGAACCAAGGCCGTCACCAAGTACACCAGCTCCAAGTGAGCAGTCGGCGTAGCTTAAGCTAAAATCAAGAGCCGCCTATGCTCTATCCTAATGCCACCGCCGCCGAGTGTGTTGTGTTTGTGATGCAGGGGTAAACACGTGTAGAGTAGTTAGTGGTGGTTACAATTTTCATCGCTTGCGTATGTGCATATATTTGCGGGCGAGCGGGCGGTGCGCAGATATTTGCACGACCTTCAATATTCTGGAAGTAGCTAGATATTGTATTTCTTAGCATCCACTTAATTTATTATCCAGTAATCCATACCAACTATTATTATCCAAAAAGAACAATGTCTCAAGTTTAATACATAGGTATAAGTAAAGCATGGAGTTTACTGGTCCTTTGGAAACAGCCTGGGGATATAGGACCAACACACAGAGGTCCTTCTAGGAAATTAGATCCTAAATTGGGGTGTATTATATTGTTTACATGCTTCTTCTTCTTATCGTATGATTAATTAACAACCAGTGTCAGGATTTAATCCACCCGTAAGTCTCTAAAATCAGCATACGATTGAGAACATCTCTTTTGTGTGCTGATTTCCTCACGATGTTGTGCTTCACTGTTTTAAGCTAGTGATAATTAATTTATAAAACGAAAACTCAGTGCTGCGTGCCGTGGATTCGAAATTGGGTCCAATCCAACGGTCATACCACTAGGCTATCACTCCTTTAAATAATTGTGTATTTTTTAATATTTATGCATGGCAAATAAAATGGTGTTAAAAAAAATGGTACACGTTATATTCGTAGAAACCCAAAGAAAAGTAAGGCAACGCAGGGGTTTTAAGTTGTTGATAAGTTGGCTTACAAATTGTTTTCCTAATCTTCTGCGTGCCAGCGTTTTCGCAACACATTGCGTTAGGTTTGTGGGGAAAACTTTTAGTATATTTCAAATTGCAAGTTTAAGAGTAGAATTTAAAATGAATAAGTTCAATTCTCTTCGTCGCATAGTTTATCCTCGTGTTTCAGTTAAGGTTTGAAACCTCTGACAATGATTGACATATCATTGACAATATTTCTGAGGTGACCAGCAGACGTATTAGTTATCTCGTTTGACATGGGATTGATGGTCACTTTGTAATACATTGCGTCATTATTTTGGATCTTAATATTATACAAGCTGTAAAATCCAACATAATGCACTACAAAGTCACCAACTGATATAGTCAATAGGCTCACCACCTTTTAAATGGGACTTATTAAGTCCGTATTGCCATTTACTGGCCCCAATTATAAACTCCGGGCACTATAATAAAATTCTACTGAAAAAAAAAACAGCAAAAAAAAATAACCTTTCTTCTAAATTTTTTCAAGAATATTCTAAAAATCATTCCGTAAGTTGTCTGGAACGTTTATGACGTCAGTTACTGTGTGAAAATTAGCCATTTTCGCTGAATTATATGTACGACTTAATGCTATAATACCTTGCAGTATGAATAAGGCAAGCTTTCAAACAAAAACTTAAATTTCAAGGCTATAAAACTAAGAAAGTTATTATTACCATCTGCAAAATAAGTTGAGTATGTAAAATTAAACACCGTGGAATTTCATTGTCTTACAAAGGTGTTCCGCTCAATAGTAATATCTTAGGCTTTCGCGATCACTACACATTACAAGAAAACAACTTTTAACCGGATTAATTGCGTGTATAATTGGTTTTTTGTTTTTCCTGACGTTACAACACTTTACAGCGTTTATGGTTATTTTATTATAATGTTCCACTCAATTTAACTGAGAGTAAATATCTCTAGGGTTATTAAAAATTATTACGAAAACATAAAATAATACATCGCATCGTAAAGTGGGCTGCCATTGTAAGACGATTAAAATGTCGTAGATGGATTGTAGAATCTGCTGTTTTACAAAACTGCTAGCTGATTTACAAATCAGTACTGTTATGAAAACCAGCTGAACGACGTTTAGCGGTTTTACATAATTACTGAACAATAACACGCAGAATTGAATGAACGTTTTGCGTTTATCAATGCAGTGGGTCAAAGATCAGAGATTATGTAAAACAGTGTGAAATGAACTGTCAGATTGTTGATTTTAGTTCGAAATTTTGTCGCAAATAGTTTTGTATGTCTTAACATTAATAACCTAACTTTATTTCACTTGTCAATAGCAAAAAAAAATTGAAATGTTGAATGACGTAAATACTAAACCACTATAATAGTCAACAATATATCGGGATTATGAAAGAAAATAAACGAAATTGATCCATGAGCGAGCGAAGCGAGCTCGGTAGTTTCGTGTATCCCGACACGGACAGGTTAGGTTCGAAGAGGATGACTTGGGCCAGTGAGCGAGCGTAGCGAGCGAACTACCCCCGTCTTCGAAAGCGCGAAACAAACATCTGCTCCTCCATACATTTTGTTCAAAACATTTCAATGGAGCAGCTGATTTAATTTTCCACTTTCGCAAATGGTTCCAAATCCAGAAGTCCGTAGTTATACTTTAGAAGGTTAATGTACTCATGTATACTAAAGAATTTTACTAAGGCACTAATATCAAAAGCGCAAAAAAATCTGCTGCTCCATACGTTTTGGTCGAGTAGTAGAAACGTTTAGAACATTTCTATGGAGCAGCTGATTTAATTTTCCGCTTTTGCAGTAAGTTCCATAGTCGAAGTTGGTCGTATATATGGGTACAATGACCTAAAGTACACCTTGTATAACATAAGTATAAAATGTTCACGCTTGTATTCCTCAACGGGCTGAGCAAAAGTTTACTGTTGTGCTCATACAATTCACCAATGCTGGTGTTGCGTTTATTGCTATATACCAGGCATATTTCTAAGTAGCGATACTGCGGAGAATTTATTTACAGAAAAACCCTTTGGTACTGTGCGATCCGGAAATCAAACTCAAAACCTACACTCAGGGGCCACACTTGCGTTCACTAGATCCTTCACGCAAGTAGAAATCAACAATAATTTCTCAATCGGTGATTACCCAGCTTGATTGCAGTTATTTGTATGTACAAAAGTATGTAAGTGACTATCCTGTCTTTTGAGAAATAAAATCTTTAAACAGGAATGCTGAATTAAAATTATTGATAATTGTGAAATGAGTGTTAAGAATATTAAATTGATAATAAATAATAAACAAAAAATATTGAAAATCAATAATTTTGTTGCTATGTCCCAAAAAAAGACAGTTTTATCAATAAAACAAATGATTAAAGAAACACAAAACGGAATATTTTTTTTTCATCTTGTTTATTGACAACTCATCATCTATTTTCAGTGTAGTCGGTTTATGGTTTTTTATTAATATGGTTTATTTCGAACTTTTTAGTTCTACTAATCGTAGATCAACGTACGTTAAATGTACTTTTTTGTAGTTTGTGTCACAATAGTAGCATTAACGTGTTATAACGTATATACAATATTTTTGGGATCGGCTATTTACTAGGTTTGATTTGATACCCATACTGATAAAAAACTATTTTTTTTTATTCATAGTAGATATATTTTAAATTATTATAGCCTATGTCACTTTTGTTGTAACATAAACATAACATAGCATCACGCCTGTATTCCCCAAAGAGGAAGGCAGAGGTGTTCACAATTGTACACGTACATTTCACCAATGCTGTTATTAAGGCCCATGTAATAGGTGGTGAGCCTATTGCCATCAACTGGGCACAATTCCAAACTCCGAGCTGCTACTGAAAATTTCCTAACAGAAAAACACATAAAACTGCCCGACCCGCAAATCGAACCCGAGACCTCCTGCTTAGCAGTCGCGCTAGGCACCCCTAGACCAACGAGGCAGTTTCACGAATCTAATGACACCTAGTACATATACATAGGTACATACACTCGAAAAACATAACCTTCCTTCTGAAGCAGTTGAGTAAAAAGAGACATGAAATAACAAAAACAAAAAGTCTTCAATATTTATCAAAAAAGAAAAATAAACAACACTTTGTATTGTTCATACCCTAAGACCGAAACTCATTTTAGCAAGTAAACAGACTCGAAGCAATTTTCGTGTATGCAGCCTGAACTCGGCTATTTATTTGTTAAGGGATGCTGTTCCGAGGGAAAATGTATCACTTCACCCCCTAATTTAAAGGGTGAGTAGCCAACTAAGTTGTGTCAAGTAGTTCTTCAAGTAATTAAATGTGTTTGTCAGTAAATTTCTTGAGGGTAGACGGTTTTAGGTGGTAAATTCCGGAATGGTTTCCTTATTGTTATCTGTGTAGCCCAAAAAGTTTGGAACCAGTAAATTTTGAACTTCATGGAGCGGTGGAAAAGCTGCTTTGAGTGTAATAAAAAATATTCACTTAAACGACAAAGATTTTATATGTTGCCGTGAGCCCTTTCCGTCTAATGATTCAATTGTCTTCATATTATTTAAAACAAAGTTATTTAAGTTATAATATTTTGTGGAAGGATACGATCGTGTGTAGGATGCGAAACTGCAGCTCCTGGATAAATACTCCAGGCGCTTTGACCGCTAAACCATCTCGACCTCTGATCAGTACTCCGAATTTTTCTTCAAAATGTCTGTTGGTGACGTTATTGCTATCTATTTAGTCCCTATACAGGTAACGACACGATTCACTTTGCCGTTAATACAATGACGTATTTTTCAATCCACAAAAAGTTATAGTGAAAAACTTAAGTGTTCGCCACGCATGCGATAATGCGTTTGAATGTTACTTTACTTTAACATTTGTAGAAATCGAGTTTTATATGCTTCGTTATTGGATGGATTTTCACTCAATAACGGAGCACCGGCACGGTGACGATTCAACGACGAGACGGCGATTGTTTTTTTTATTATTTTATCGAATTAGCTTCCATCGCCGGCATTCCGTCACTATCCCGTATTAATTTTGCCGTGCCGCCACTCTTATTTGAGCAGAAAAAAATTCCATTATTTATTTTTTGATTTGAATACGTCATTATATTTTCTTCCATAGTGTTAGGCAATTCAGGAAACTGATGATAACAAAATCGGTGGATACAGTTTGGTGTTGCAGCTACATATCTATAAACTACATCAAAATTTACTTTTATAATATTATAACATATAATAACAATATTAATTAGTCCATTTAATAGCTAAAGGATCAAATAATTTGTTACGTTGAAAGCGGACTGTGACGCATCGCGCGCGGCGTAGGAAGAAGCGCCGCCATTTTGAGGTCATTTGGCTGCTTAAATCTATACTAATATTATAAAGCTGAAGAGTCTGTTTGTTTGTTTGATTGATCGCGCTAATCTCAGGAACTACTGGTTCGAATTGAACGATCCTTTTTGTCTTGGATAGTCCATTTATCGAGAAAGGCTATAGCTACGGAGCGGAGCAATAATGAAAAATGTTGCAATAACGGAAAAAAACTTACCATTACCACCACATAAAAGGACTACTTTTGAGAGCTTTCATTGCGTGCACTGCTATGCTATGTTACGCAAAAATAATCAAATCATATGACGGAATTATATTTCTTTAAAAGTTCTAAAAAAAAAAACTGCCACAGCATAATTATGTCTGACTTTTAAGGTTGACTGAATATAACCGTTTTTATGGCAATCAAATTGGTTCTAAAATAATGAATTATTTGCGAAGGTGTTTTTATAAACATATCAATCCTTATCCAAATAAATACGTTATTAATCACAAGTATTTATTTCTGTACAAAATTGCCCGTGGGATCATTTGATTTCATTGAATAGCTTAGGATATATTCATAGTTTTAAAATAATTCCGCAACAAAATAATGAGCAGGTACCACGCGCGCATTTATGATGTGCAAGGTTTTCCTCAAATTAACGCGAGTGAAACCCCAGGGCAAAGCTAGTTCACGTACAAACACACGGCCGTGTCCACGACACAACCACACCCCGTATTTTATTTTAAAATACCAACATAGACTCCAAATCTATCGGCCAACAACATCTAAAGACAATGCAATATTAGTCCTCACTTTTTCAGCAACCGAACCAATATAGTCCACATGCCTACAATAAAATTGACCTCTAAAAGAAAAGTATTTTCAATATATGCGCGACCTACTTGCAGTGTATGCAATAAGCGCAAATGAGTTACTAGAACGTTGTCGGGTGTGGGCAATATTCCGCTACCACTTATTAGTTTTTCAGTGTTTGCTGGGTTGTGTGTGGTGAGAGAGTTTTGTGGTTTGTGAAGTGTAATGGTTAGGTTCCCTTTTCACAAAAAATTATAACTTCAGAGTTCGCAATGCATGCGTTAATGGTTTTCAAAGATTTATGTATAATTTTTATGGTAATTGCATCTATATTTATTTATTTCTTCTTTATGTACGACGATAGTACACAAGGTGGACTTAATGCCATGAGGCATTCTCTACCAGTCAACCTTTGGGTTAAATAGAGAGGTAATATGAGTAGGTACAAAACAGAGTAAAAAATGAGTGTAATATTCACAAATTATAAAATATGTAATAGATATATATTTATATGCATAAAGAAATAATATATATAAATATATGCATACACATTATGTAAATATAAATACCCAATGCTCATGACGGAATGTTGAGGACAGTTGCAGTGGACTATTGTCATTTAAGGAGAGATCGATTTCAAAAAATAGTTTTTAACTTTCCGTTTAAAAGAGAATCTATACGACATTGTATTAACTGCAAAGTTAGTCGTGTCGGTTTCGGACTCAATAGATGGCAATGTTGTCACCAAAAGACGTATTAAAATGTGGATGAAGAATTCGGGGTATTGAGCAGAAGTCGAGATGGCTTAGCGGTTAGAGCACCTGGAATATTTATCCGGGAGGTGCAGGTTCAAAACCTGCTCACGATCGTATTTTTCTTTTCACAATAATTTATAACTTTGGAGTACGCAATACATGCGTTAATGCTTTTCAAAGATTTATCTGCATAATGGTTTGTTGTAACAATACCTCGTTGAGAGGGCGTTGTGGCCTTTAGACATAGCTGTAGGCCTAGTGCTCCTTTCTACATACAAACAGTCACACCTGTTTCCCATTGGGGTAGGCAGAGACTATCGATTTCCATTTGAGATATGTCTTTGAAAAAGCATTAACGCATGCTTAGCGAACTCTAATTTAAACGATTTCCATTTGCTATGATTCCGACACACCTCTTTCGCTTCATCTATGTTCATTAACCTCTTCATTCATGCTCGTCAGTTAAGGTGGCTCCAGATCTGTCCTTTAAAGATAGGTCCATTGCTGGGAAGTTTGTTGCGCCGATTCTTCTTCCCAGATAAAACACTAGAAAGCGGTGAAGGGTGGGCTTGTTTGGGGACTTTAATGTTTGACGTTTAAAAATTAGGCAAATTTTTTGCCTAATTTGGGATTTGGGCTCTTCTCTTTAAGTCTAATTGTGCTGGAATTGGGTTCATCATTATCATTCCAAAAAAACTCCACTGCTAAGCAAAAACCTCTCTAATTTCACGCCACTGAACACTGAAGTGGTTTCACGTGAGTTTAAGCACTTTACTTTAAACAAGCTAATTTTATAAAAAACTTAACAAACGTAATACTCGTCCAGACCATATTTTGGTCACGGCAGCCTATCTCAACGGAGATTAGCCGAGTACGCAGGAGATATTATAGTGCACAAGTGTATGCGCAAATACAGGTGCACTCTCTTTTCCTTCAATCTCATAGTCCGATGGGACGGCAATCCGACACGACCGGAGAAAGATCAGATACAGAACTGATAGCTTTAAGTGTCCTCCACAGCACGAGGTTGTCACACCACTAACTTTATAGTTTCCAGGTTGCTACTGAGAATTTTCTAACAGAAAAAACCTAATAACACTTTGCTCGACTTGGGAATCGATCTCAGGACCTCACGCTCAGCAGTCACTATACCAACGAGGCAATCGAACAAACATACAATTCTACTAGCCACAATATTACAGCAGCTTCTAAAACAATTTCAAAGTTCACTAAATCAGTCCAATCCATTACTTCTGTGAAATATTTCAGACATTCCTTCGGTAACCTGCTCTACTTTCGTCGAGTTATGCCCTAAGGACCAAGTTGGTTTCCCCCAAATCTCTGACGTCAAACAGCGATCGTCGTAAAATCAGAAGCCCTCTGAGGATTTAGAGGAATCCGTGTTTCTCTGTGCAATAGAATCATGGCAGATTGGAAGTGAAGTTTTGTCTTAGCTTTGTGAGAAGCTGGAAGAAATGCATTGCAATATTTATGTAATGAAAAATATAAAAGGTACAGAAGTTGTACCGAACTACAGCTAAGAGTAAGTCCCCATTTAGTAAGACAATTATTAACATAACATAACATAGCATCACGCCTGTATTCCCCTAAGGGGTATGCATAGATGTACAGAGTCGTACACCCACATTTCACCAATGCTGTTGGTGATAGCCTAGAGGTATGACCGTTGAAGTGACAAGTCAGAAGTCGCAAGTTCAAATCCAAGGCACACACCACTGTCTTTTCGAAGTCATGTGCGTATTATAAACTAATTATCACTCGCTTATAACGGTGAAGGAAAACATCGTGAGGAAACCAGCACACTTGAGAGATGTTCTCGATAGTTTGTAAAGCCATGAGACCTACGGGTGGTTGAAACTCCGACACTAGGTTGTTCATTAATCATACGATAAGAAGAAGACCAATGCTGTTATTAAGTCCGATGTAATAGGTGGTGGGCATATATCCATTTACCGGGCACAAATCCAAATTCCGAGCTGCTGCTGAAAATATCCTAAAAGAAAAACCCAATAACACTTTCCCCAACCTGGGAATCGAACTCAGGACTAGCTTAGCAGTCGACCTTTGAATACTAAGAAACAATAGACATTATTGATATAAAAATATATATATTTTTTTCTCTGAAACTGAGTGATTGAAAACCTAAACATTATGCACCAAAATTTTTTACTTTGAGCTCCAATTTTGTTATATTTAGATACTTAAGATATACCCATTCCTTTACGATTCCAAGTCATTCCCCAGCAACTGGTCCTGATACGCAGTTTTTTTGTTGAACGCAAAACATAGAAAGTGCCTTCGTCCAGCAAAATCCTTAGATGGCCTAAACTAATTAGCAGAAAAATCCTAGCCACCAGAATTTCATATTAATAATTGTTCATCGGTTACTACTCACGTGAATTTTTCGGGTTTGCCAGACTAGTTTCGACCTCGAAGAATGCACGTGAGTAGTAACCGGTGAAAAATCAATACATATAATAAAAATGTAACGGATGATGACGAAAATGTCTGTACATGGAAGATATATGAGAAAAAAATATTATTTGGACCTTTATCAACGCAAATAGCACCCAAAACAATGATTGTTAGAATTTTTGTCTGTTTGTCAGTGCGTTTGTGCACGCTAATCTCAGAAACAGCTTATCCGATTTAAATGTGGTTTTCAATTATATATTGAAGTAAGCTTCATTTAACATTTAGTGTTTGTTTCATGTCAATCGGTTCATAAATTAGGTTCATAAAAAAGTTATGGCAATTTAAAGAATCATGTCGTACATTAGTAAATTATGAATTTGTATTCATTCACAGCGTGGTGTTAATTTACGACATCCACGCGGAGGGAGCCGCTGCCACAGCTAGTCATTAATATGAATATGCCTCACGAAATTTATTATACAAACCTGAACTTCAACTCACCCCTTTCTACAAAACCTACGGGAAAGCATATCAATTCAATCCATTTATTTCTTTGAAATATTCCAACAATTCGGAGCAGGAACGATGCCCCACTTTCGGCGCGTTGTGCCCAAGGGACAAAGCGAAGTTTTATGAGCAACAAACTTTTAAAATAAGCCTTTTGAATGATGAAAGTATCAGTAATATTGGTTGAGTAATATTTTAGCAGTATCATATAAAATATTGTGTGTGTATGGGTATTTAGGAATGGGACTTTTTAAACATAGTCAGTTAAGAAACGCCGGCGCCGTCTAGTTTATAAAAAAATTACTTGTAAAATTAATATCTTAGGTTTTCGCGATCACTACACATTATAATAAAACATTTTTTAACCGGATTAATCGTGTGTATTATTGGTTTTTGTTGTTCCTGACGTTTCGAACGCTGCAAAGTGTTTTAGTATAATGACTTGTAAAAGTGTCTTCAAAAGAAGACACACAGAAATTACAGAAATAACATCATTTATCTAGGTTCATGTATCTTAGGGTTTTTCTTTTTCCTGACGTTTTGAACACTTTGCAGCGTACGTGGTCGCAGGAGGACCGTCAGGAAAAACAAAAACCAATAATACACGCAATTAATCCGGTTAAAAGTTGTTTTATTATAGATCATTTATAATTTATAGATAGATTAACGCATGTATTCCCTGAAGGGGAAAGCAGAGGTGTACATCAAACCCACATTTCACCAATGCTGTTATTAAGCCCCATGGAATAGGTGGTCAGCCTATTGCCATCTACCGGGCACAATTCAAATCTCCGGGCTGCTATCGAGAACATCTAATAGACAAATCCAATATCACTTTTCCCGACCCGGGAATTGAACTCAGGATCTCATGAGCAGTCGTGTTTGGGATGACTTGAGTAGCGAGGCAGTGGGGCTATTTTATTTATACTTCTCTATATACATTGTTGCAAACATAATTTACGGGCCTGCCTCCTGAGCCACAGGTTGTGGGTTCAAAACCTGGCACGTACCGATGTGACTTTTTCAATGTCATATGTACTTTTTTAGTTAATCTAGGATATCACAGACATACGGCGAAGGAAAACATCGTGAGGAAATCTGGACTTGGTAGTCTGAAATCGCCAACCCGCCGTGAGCTAGCGTGGTGATTAAGCTCGTGCCTTCTCTGTATGAAAAGAGGCCCTTGCCCTGCAGTGGGACAGCTATGGGCTGTTTTTTTGTAACATAAGGCTTATTACAATTTATGGTATTCTATGCCAGTTAATGTTTGGGTTTTATGGAGCCATAAAAATAGCTACAAAAAGAAACCTAATCGGTTCTAGGTTTCCTTTCAATTTTTCTGTCACTGGTGCTACTTACTATATAATATGAGTATAGTATGACTATGGATGCAAATAAATACAATATCTAGCTACTTCCATAAACTTGAGGGTAGTCATGCATTACCTGTGCACCGCTCGCCCGCAAATATATGCACATACGCAAGCGGTGAAAATCATCTAATCTACCTACTACTTCTACCACCAACTACTCTACACTTGTTTCGCCCCCCCACGGGGCATCATCAGGAGCTGTTAGACCGTGCAGTGTCCGCCACCGAGTGAGACTAATAGTAATGCATGACTACCCTCAATATTGTGGAAGTAGCTAGATATTGTATTTATTTGCATGTATTGTAATGGACTACCGCGAAGTAACGCCTGAATCTATTTAATATTTATAGTATGACTGCCTCGTTAGTACAATGGTTCAAAGTGCAAACTAACTAAAAACTGCTGATATCAACCACGATTACAAAGCTTACATCCCATTGCAAGGTTGTAAGCGCCTCGTTATGATATCACATTGGTTCATGGTCAATTACATAACATAGCATCACGCCTGTATTCCCCGAAGGGGTAGGCAGACGTGTACACAATTGTACACCCACATTTCACCAATGCTGTTATTAAGTCCCATGTAATAGGTGGTGAGCCTATTGCCATCAACCGGGCACATTTCCAAACTCCGGGCTGCTACTGAGAATTTCCTAACAGAAAAACTCAATAACACTTTGCCCGACCCGGGAATCGAACCCGAGACCTCCTGCTCAGCAGTCGCGCTACGGACCACTAAACCAACGAGGCAGTCAATTAGGCTTTAAATTTAGAACTAAAATCATTAAATACAGGTAAATCTCTCAAAAACATTAAAGCATGCTTAACGAACTCTAAAGTTATAATATTAAATGGAAAAAGAATACGGTCGTGAGCAGATGTCGATGGTTTAGTGGTCAGAGCGCCTGGAGTATTTATCCGGGAGGCGCAGGTTCGAATCCTGCTCACAAAAAGAATACGGTATATTCTTTTTCCATTTAATATTATAACTTTAATCATTAATCATTAAAATTTAATAACAGCAGGCAAAGTTAACGAATAAAATAAAAAAAACTGTTGATATACAAACCTCCCCCTTTTTCGAAATCGACTAAAAATATGAAATGTTATTCATAATTCGAAATGCGACGTTTTGAATATTCTTTCAGACTATGCAAAGTGTAAACCTAAAGTCCTTTGATGTGCACGAAAAAATCAGGTCACATCGGCAAATCGCAAAAGTCGTTAAAATGCGCATAAAATGCATTCTATTCGGGAACATTTACATATATTTTGAATCTGAGTAAAACTTGGATGAAATTTCAACCAAGTGAGATTGCAAATTTACCTAATATGAGTACGTAACCAAGTAATGTTACATTTTCTTGGCAACGTTCAAATCTCTGACATTATCACGACAATATACACATTGTTCGAACAAAACTTCGCGACGCTTACGGTAAAGAAAGAAAGAAAGAAAGAAAGAAAAAGTTTTTATTTTCACGCGCCATCTGACGCACACACTTATACATATCTATACAATTTATTAAAGAACTATATGTAACTAAAACACATTAAAACCTTTGCTATAAATACCTGAAACTTAATTAATTTAAGCACAGGAAAACTCATGATATTACTAAGTATACCCATAAGTAAGTATAATAAACTAAACTAAAAATTATGAACAATATTTTAATCTATGGGCCATAATCCTACACTTTAATCTAACCTAACCTAAGATTACACAAACGTCACATTGCAAAAATAAAGCTTATATTAATGTTTATTCCAATAATGATAGAAAACAGTTAAACAGTAGGCTTATTCTTAATTTTTAAACATGGTGCTGGCTGTTGTGCGTCCTATGTGCGTAAAAACTAAGGTATTTGCTCAGCATAATGCTGTGGCTTCAGACGGACCTAATGCCAACAGCGCTGGTTTTCAGCAAAAACCTGTGAGTGACGATACGGAATCCCACCAGGGAATAATTAAATAAATAGTAATTACTAAAATGTGATTATGTGGTATAATATGATATAAACTTGCATAAATTAAACCAAAAATCCCAAAACCACAACATCATTACACCAAACAATCAACAGGGTCGGCGACCATTGTTGTTCTTGTTGCGCTAGCGCATAGCGATAACATATAAATATGTATTTATTTTTCAGATAAATAATATGAGATGTATGCATATTAGATAAAAATTATACTACTATAGTCATCGAGTACCAACCATCCACAACTCTTGCTGAGTATGCTATAACGCCAAAACCAATGAGGCAAAACATTACCTAATCTTATCCAAATCTTAAAAAGTATTATTATATGTTATATATATCATTAAACTATGTAATAATAATTAAAAATATTTAGTTGAATGTGGTAATTAAAAATTGATTAAATGATTCAAATTTCCCATAAACTAGTAACACAATGTACCAAAAGACACTTGTATTCTGTGAGCAGCAAGCCCAGAGGTTAACTTCTCTAATCTAGGATGCATTCAGCTTTCAGAGTACCTCTTATCTGGATACAGATCCAGATCCAAACCACGGTACATTAAACGCGTTACAACACAATACTGGAAACATTAAAATTCCATGCGTTTTCTTCTAAACACCCACCCGTACACAAATTACTGTATGTCCATATAAAGATATCGCTATACCGCCAAAATTCATCCCCAAATTAACAATGTGGTCAAAAAAATACTATTACATCCTAAAACGACCCTTATGTACGACCGAATAGGAGTGAAATGAATTCAAAATTCAGTTAGGTAGTTGTAAATGTTAGCTTGGGGTTGGTTGACAGCGATGTTTCGCTTCAGTAGATTGGTGGACGTCGGACCGTGCACACGCGTGTCGGTTTTTGCGGTCGCCGCGAAGTAAAGTTCGAAATTTAAAAAGTTTGCTCGCGATGTCAGACATATTGGATTTTTCGTGAAACTTTTGTGTGTTGACGTTGATTAGTTGTTCTTTTTTTGTTCGTTTTTGGAACCGTGGAAAATGTGATACAGCCAGGCTGTGGATTTCAGAGGTAAGGCTTTTGAATAAGAGGATTTAGGCCCGCTCGTTGAATATCTGTTTGCGTAACACCGTATGAAATTTTCATGACGCTTTACGGACTTAATATTCAAATATTTGAAACCTATACTCTTGTGTTTGTGGAAAACAGAAGTGGTTTTACTTAAGTATGTTGAGAATTTTACCCAAAATAATACATTATAGAACTTATTATTATAGAACCTAACGTGGGTTTTAATCTAGACTAACCGAATATCTGTGAGTATTTTATTAAATATTAGTCAAGGTGTTCTTCGGCAGAGGTGTACACCTCTGCCTACCCCTTTGGGGAATACAGGCGTTATGCTATGTTATGTTATGCTATGTTTAATGTTGGTTGATGCACTAACATAAAAATTATAAGTTAACATTATCTTGACCATCTTGAGTATCAAACCTCTGTGGCTAAGGTAGAATGCAAACCCAATCAATGTGCCTAGCCTTTTCCCAATTACATTGGGGTCGGCTTCCTGTCAAACCGGATGCAGCTTAATACCAATATTTTACATGGAGCGACTGCCTATCTGACCTCCACAACCCAGTTACTGGGTAACACGATATCTCACAAGTCAGACTTTTAGACTGCTGACCAATTTCCTTTTACGACCAGTTTGAATTAGTGCCCAGTAAGTGACAAAATGATTTTATTTCTGTAAATTGATCTTTCCAAAACACTTTTACAAGTCATGTTTTTAAATTAGATGGCGACGGGGTTTCCTGACTATCTCAGAGAACCTAAGATATTACTATGTCTATGGTATGGTATGACTGGTTGTCAGACTTTCAGGCCTCTGACCGTAGGGGACCGACAGTTTAACGTGCTATCCGAAGCACAGAGAGGTGTCAGTATGAAATGATGGTCACCCATCCATAGACCGACTGCAGCAAGCGAAGCTTAACCTCGATTGATCGATCTGTGCAGCTGTGACTTAGCCACGGGCTCCTCGGAGTTAATAAACCCCATGTGGTTAAATATCTACAACATTTCTAGTTAGATATTGCCGCCTGAAGTCCGCAAGCCAATTAGTGACGATACCGGCATCCTATGGTCGACCCAGTTGTTAAACTTTTATTTGGGGTTCTCGTAATTACTTTTATAAGCTTGTGAATTTTTATAGCACAACATGAGCCTACCAATAACTATTGCAATAGAGCAGGTTGCAAATACGAAGTTAAGGTAGACATCAGTAACTTTGCAGTCATGTGCGTATTCGAAATTAATTATCACTTGATTTCTACACTCCTCTTTCTTTGTCCAGGTTATACTCTTGTGGAATGCGCTTCTTCAGGAAATCAGGATGGCCACCAGTCGGTACTCATTTAAAATAAAAGTACGCGAACATCTTGTAAGAAAACTGGCAGAATCATCTCATCAGTAATTCTTATAATTTATTTTATTTATTTATTTAAGTATGTATTAGTTATTTATATAAATAATTATATATATATTTAGTTTATATACTTTTTGTAAATAAATTTTATGTATTAATTTGTTTATCCTATAACCTTTCTTGTTAAATGCACCTACCACGTTTTTGTTTCTGCACCACCCCATGGTTGACTGGTAGAGAATGCCTAAGGCATTAAGTCCGCCTTTGTACATACTGTGCATAAAGAATAAATAAATAAATAAAACGGTGAAGAATATACCGCTGGGAAACAGCACACCTGAGAGATGTTCTGGATGGTGTGTAAAGCCATATCAGAGACCTACGGGCGGTTAAAATTCTGACACTAGGTCGTTCATCAACCTCACAATCAGAAAAATAAAACTATCGCAATAGAAATTATGGGGCCTTCATTTATAAAAAATAAATTTTTAAACTACTTTGATGTTCTAGTGGTCCTACGCACGACTGCTGAGCCTGAAGTCTTGGGTTCGATTCCCGGGTCGGGCAAAGTGTTGTTGAGATATTATTGAGATTAGACTCACTACGTATGCCATGAGACTTAATAAAAGCATTAGTGAAATGTGGGTGTACAACTGTGTACACTTCTGCCTACCCCTTCGGGGAATACAGGTAATGCTTTTTTGTGATCATTCAACAAACCCGAGGGTATACAATTGACTGCTCAAGGTCTGATCAAATGTCAAAAAACTTTTCGAAGCCACAAAAACTCGCATATAAACTTATTAGAAGCGTGTCCTCTGGGATTCGGAACAAAATAATATTTCTTTGTTTCATAATTTACATTCTCAGAGGTATTTCTGTCCAAACTTTGACATTATATGAACTAAGAAATTAGATGCGTTCAAGCAATAAGCTTTAAAATGAGGGGCTAGTGGCTAAGTAACAGCCGCACAGATCGATCGATTGAGGTTAAGCTGCGCTTGCCGCGGTCGGTCTGTGGATAGGTGACCATAATTTCATTCCGAGACCCCTCCGTGCCTCGGAGAGTACGTTAAGCTGTAGGCCCCGGTTGTCAAATTAAGATCTATGACAGCCGTTACGGGTAGTGAGAGGCCTGAAGGTTTGTCATCAGACATACCACTAGATATCGTGTTACCGAGTAACTGGGTTGTGGAGGTCAGATAGGCAGGTGCTCCATGTAAAATACTAGAATTAAGCTGCATCCGGGTTGACTGGAAGTTGACCCCAATGTTATTGGGAAAAGGCTAGGCAGATATTTAAGCAATAAGCTTTAATCTGGTTAAGTGCAAAATTTTATTGGGTTTTTCAGTTAGGGAAATCTCAGTTACAGCCCGGAGTCAGGAAGTTGGTGGTGTGACACCCCCGTGCTTCAGAGAGCACTTAAAGCCATCGGTCCTGCGCCTGATCTCTCTCCGGTCGTGTCGGATTGCCGTCCAATCGGAATATGAGAGTGAAGGAAGAGTGAGTGCACCTGTGTTTGTGCATACACTTGTGCACTATAATATCTCCTGCGTACTTGGCTAATCTCCGTGGAGATGGACCACCGTGGCCGGAATACGGTCGGAAGGAGGATAATTATAGCCTTCCATAAATCGATCTCGCTTATCGCTCATCTTTGTAACGAAGGCTTACCACGTATCAAAACAGTTGAGTATTTAAGATGTTTGTATTACATTGTTTAGAATTTGATTCCCTTTAGGGATTTGAAGGTTTCTTTGTACTCTTAAACGTCAAAATACATTATAGTGTTTAAACGAGTAAATTTGTATATCAAACTCGTTCAATGTTTGTCGAGTAATTGACAGTGATTATTACTTTGTGAAACGTAAATGAAAATACAATTAAAGCAGTTAAGTATCATGATACGTGTACTATCAGCATCAGTGTTTACATTACTATCCGCAGGATGCTTTTTGTGCGCCAATAGTGTTTGTCATGGAATTTGTAGTCATAAAAACAAAAGTTTGACAGCGCGGTGGGCGCAGTGGTCGAGAGACCGACTGCTGCGATGCGTGTCGCAGGTTCGATTCCTGCACGGAGCAAATATTTGTACGATCTATAGATAATTGCTCCGGGTCTGGGTGTGTGTGTGCTTGTGAGATTATATGTCTGTAAACGCACCCACGACGTAGGAAGAAATTCCTAGCATGAGCCAAAATCTTTTCAAAAAAAAAAGTATATTTTAAAACAAAGGAAAAATAGCACTTAAACAAAGATAATATTGGGTGGCAGCGTGTATAGCATCACGCCTGTATTCCCCAAAGGGGTAGGCAGAGGTATACACAATTTTACACCCAAATTTTAACAGTGCTGTTATTAAGTCCCATGTAATAGGTGCTGAGCCTATTGCCACATAACGGGCACAATTACAAACACAAGCTGCTACTGAGAAATTTATTAATTGTAAAACTCAACAACACTTTGCCCAACCCGGGAATCGAACCCGAGACCCCGTGCTCAGCAGTCGCACTTGGGACCACTAGACCAACGAGGCAGTGTTGGGAGGCATAGCTAGTTCAAAACCAACTTGCAAACCAAAAAGTTTTATAACTGATCAGCTAGAACTTACACTGATAGCACATCGTACTACCAAGCATTTACTAAAACAAGATTAATTACACCGCATTTGTCATAATGGATTAACCTGTAGTGTGATATTAGGATAACATCAGAACCTGGCGCATGGATAACATTGGGTATGGCGTAGCTAGATAGAAGGAGACCGTATCTATGGCGGTTACCACCAGCAACAGCATTCCCAAAGAGGGTTGACGTCAGGCAGGCGGCCGGTTATAAAACATAGCCAAAACTTTAGCAGCATGCCAGTTATAGGTATGCTGCGCCGACTCCAAATAAATTGGGATAAGGGCAGGGGAATGATGATGATTTGTTATAATGGATCATATTTTCAAACAGTCGGTCAACCGGTCTATCGGAGTTCACCACACGCACGCAAGCATGCACGCACGCACTCTCTCACACAAGCACACACGCACGCACGCACGCACGCACGCACGCACGCACGTACGCACGCACGCACGCACGCATGAAATATAAATTTGGTTTCAGTTTCGGCTTTTATGCAATATATCACTGGAACTTCCTGTTACCACGTTTTATATACCTACACTTGTATATATTTTTACAACAATCGAATCAAATTACTATCAAAGGGTTTTCCCGAGAGGCCGTCGATAATTTCCTGCCTCCCTTACGTTACAGCTGTTAAACAAGAAACATGATTTTTCCGTAAAGCTTCGTTACGGGTTACGATTTTGATTCTCACCCGGGGCAAATATTTGTACCGGACAAATCGCTACATTTAAGATATCTCGAAATCTGTTAGGTTCGGTCTAACATACAGGGGGTTAATATTGTTGCATAAAGTTACGACGTGTTAAAATATGGAAGAAGAATTCGCGGTGGTGAGCAGAGGTCGAGATGGCTTAGTTGGTCAGAGCGCCTGGAGTATCTATCCGGGAGGCGCAGGTTCGAATCCTGTTCGCGACCGTATTCTTTTTCCATTTAATATTGTAACTTTAGAGTTCGCTAAGCATGCGTTAATGCTTTTTCAAAGACATATCTTGAATTATTAAGGTAATTGCATTCTTTACGACATTGTATTAACTGCAAAGTTAGTCGTGTCGGTTCGGTCACTTGTAAGTACTGAATTGATTGCAATGACGTCGCCATAAGACGTGTTAAAATATGGAAGAAGAATTCGCGGTGGTGAGCAGAGGTCGAGATGGCTTAGTGGTCAGAGCGCCTGGAGTATCTATCCGAGAGGCGCAGGTTCGAATCCTGCTCGCGACCGTATTCTTTTTCCATTTAATATTGTAACTTTAGAGTTCGCTAAGCATGCGTTAATGCTTTTTCAAAAACATATCTTGAATTGTTGCATAAATTGCGATAAGGGTACGGGGAAGGATTCTGATGATACACAGCGCAGTCGGTGAATAGCATTCCCACCGCAAATAATGCCACTTCCCCATTCAACCCCATCCCGTCGTAAAACCAGAATTAGCATCAATGATAATAAAATTTAATTCAAATTAAAATATTACTCAATAAAATTTTATTGCGGCTTAATACTGTTGTAACTTTGATGGGAAAATAGTGAAATTGGTGTTTTACTTGGTTTTATTATACCCCAGTGTTTATTAGGGGTTGGGGGTTAAATATAAAGTACATAAATTTTAATATAACATAGCATCACGCCTGTGTTCCCCGGGGGGTAAACAGAGGTATATATACCAGTATTTGTACCTACATTCCACCAATTATTATTATTAAGTTCCATGTAATAGGTGGTGAGCGTCTGCCTATCTACCGGGCATAATTCCAAACTTCGGGCTGTTACTGAAAATTCCTAACATAAAAATCCAATAACTCTTGGCCAGTCCTAGGATTCGAACCCAAAACTTCGTGTTACACAGTCGCCCTTGCGAGCACTAGACCAACGAAGCAGTTATAGAAATGATTGTTTACATAAAGTCACAATTATCAAGTGGATGGAAGTGCGGCTGTTGAGTGTGAGGTCCTGCCTTCGATTTTTGAGTCATCATTTTTATTAGGTTTTTCTGTTAGAAAATTTTTGGTGTTGCCACTAACAAAAAACTTTTCAGCAACCTAACCAAGCGTTAACGTTAACGTTTCGCCCACACAGTCAAACCGATAATAAGGTTTTGTGGGACTATGTTTTGTTTGTTGTTGTTTCTATTATAAATAATAATAAATAAAATAAAATAATAAGCTACTACATATCGATGGTTGAAGTACAATACAACCACATTTATTTTATTACCACATTAAAACGTGATTGAATTCACATCGAATTATATTGCGCTTTTAGATCGATCGTGCCAAACGGAAACACGAGTAACACGAGTGATGGACGATTACTGCTGCGATTCTATCTAGATACTGTCACTGAAAACACACATTACATTGACAGTTGTGACGTTAAATAGTTCGGGAGAAATCGGAGACTACCCGAAGCGTTTTTGCATTGAATACTTTCGAGAAAGACAATTTGTATTTGACCTTTTGGCGAAATGATTTTTCATTACCATATTGATAGATGTGGATGAAAAAATTTATGTATTCAACTGTATGTCGTTTTTTCAGGTTTTCTCTACATAAAATGTAGAAAGTAGGTTTTAGAAAGAGTTTTAATTAATACTAGCTGTGCTCCACGGTTTTACCCGCGTATAATTATAAGTAAGTTACTATAGTAATTATAATATAGTCAGCTACCTGCCAGTAACATCTTATCAGTACCGGTCCAACCGTTTCGAAGACCGACAAAAGTTTTAAATACTGATTTTTAGGCATGATAAATGGATGAGTTTAAAAAAACTATTATTGACATTACAAACACACACTTCAATTTTATTTATTTGTATTTATACATAACCAAATCGTTATTTGACTGCCTCCTTGGTCTAGTGGTTCCAACGCGACTGCTGAACATGCGTTCTTGCGTTCGATTTCCAGGTCAGGAAAAGTATTATTGGATATTTCTGTTAGGAAATGCTCAGTAGCGGCTCGGAGTTTGGAATGGTGTCTGGTAGATGGCATATAATATGCTCAACAACTATTACATGGGACTTAGTAACAGCATTGGTGAAATGTACAACTGTGTACACGTCTGCCTATCCTTTCTGGAAGTACAGGCGTGATTTTATGATAAATTTTAACCGTTATTGTACCAGTGCAAGGGCTTATGATTGCTTCTGAGGGTGCAGTGTGGGTTGCAGAAGGTTGGGCTATAAAAAATAAGTGCTTTTTCCATCGACTCACTAGTAAGAAGCAGGGCTTTCTCATACAGAGAAGGCACTGACTTGAAACGGTGTAGAAAAAACATCGTGAGCAAACCAGCACACCTGAGAGATGTTCTCGATGGTGTATAAAGCCATGTTAGAGACCTACGGGTGGTTTAAATTCTGACACTAGGTTGTTCATCAACCACACGATAAGAAGGAGACTATTGATGGAATGTGGACGATATGAGGCTAATAGAATTAAGTTAATCAGGGCCTTGAAGTTGAATGGAATAATATAGGTTTATTTCACTAAGTTATGGCTAAACCAAATGAGTGTTTTTTTTTTATCTTTACCTTTATTTGGTTTGGGGTTTTTGTCCACACGGATATGTCAACCTCATCGTACTTTATACTTACAAACAACACATAAATATACCGAGCATCTGAAAATTGAAACATTATGCTAGACTAGATGATAGATGATGATGCGAGGAAACTGTTCGAATTCGTCGCCTTGATTTATTGATTATATATTTGATGTAAGCATGTCATTTAGGGTGCGATGGGACTGACATACGCTGTGCGGTAAAAACTATAGGAAAAATTATACAAATGACGGTGCCGATTGATGTCTTCGCCAAAATTTACCTGCTGAGGTTGTGGTACAATTCCCGAATCCTGTTAAAAGTTAATTAAGGACGGTGTGCTTTTTATTAGTCTATAGGAATTCGAAAAAAAAAATATCTCGTGGTGGCTGAGTTGTTACGGGCCCGTTTCCTGAGCCACAGGCTGTGGGTTCAAACCTGGCATGTACCAATGTGACTTTTTCAATGTCATATGTACTTTCTTAGTTAATCTAAGACATCACAGACATACGGTGAAGGAAAACATCGTGAGGAAACCTGGCCTTCGTAGTCTGAAATCGCCAACCCGCAGTGAGCTAGCGTTGTGATCAAGCTCGTGCCTTCTTTGTATGAGAAGAGGCCCTTGCCCTGCAGTGAGACAGTTATGGGCTGGTTATTTATTTATAGGAATCCGGCACAACGTCCACGATATATAGTCCACACTAGAAAAAACAGTGTGTGCATGTGTATATGGCATTTTTTCTTTTTATATTCCTAACTACCCATTTATTGTGTCATAAAAAAATAAATAACATTAAATCAAATGCTACCCTTGTGCAATTCGGAATAGATACCATCACGCCATCGTATATGGCTCATAGAATTACACCCAGCACCAGTACTTCATTGGCGCAGACGTGAATGGCGCGATCTGTCGCCATTCTAACACATTACACGATTTAAAGCGCTTTTATCTTGAACGTGGGGATTTCTGCACAGTTTTCCTTAAGCGCTTTCGAGCTGGTTGAAAATATTATTGGCTAATTTACATACATAAATATGTTGCTGAGTACTTTACGTAATGGTATTTGGTGAATATTGTATTACAAAGCATTGTCCTGAGGAAATTGTCAGTAGCAGCCCGGAGTTTGAAATTGTGCCTGGTTGATGGCAATAGGCTCACCACGTATTACATGGTACTTAATAACTGCATTGGTGAAATGTGGGTGTACACCTCGCTGTTTACACCTCTGCCTACCTTGAGAATACAGGCGTGAGATGTTATGTTTTTAGCTAATTGCTATCATATCATAACATTATTAAAAAAGATTACTTCGTTTTAGTAAATTATACGTTTAGTAAGTAAAGGTTCCAGAATGCTTTAGTTTTAAGCGTCTCTTTATAATTTGCATTTTCCAGTCATTCATTTTCTTGTTTGCGTAGTCTCTAAAACCTCCCACTACTATACGACCTGATCGTAAAGTTCAAAATGCTATCCCAAATTACGACAAAACACATTGCTTCCAGTCCCAAAATCTAAAATCGTGTATGCAATTCTGACCCAAATTTGCCACCCTACTCTTAGTTGATAAGGGAACGATCGAGAGCCATTTGCATAGATGAAGTCCTTAATTAGCAGAATAAGGGGCTCGAGACGACATCCAACGTCGGTTTCAGATTAAAGCCGGTAAAATCTCCAATTCAAATCCCGCAGTGGAATTCAAATGAAGAGAGTTTAGAATAACTTCATGACGCGACGGCGAGTCTTAAGTAGTGAGTAGAATTCCAAGGAAATTTCAAGTGTACGGTTAGAATTATAAGTGATGTGAAGTTGTGTTTTAACGTTGTAATGATTGAACATTTTACATGCATACATACAAATCATCACGCCCTATATCTCCGAGGAGTACTACTGTGGTACCTACGCTCACACTTCACTGAGACAGTAATGTCGTAGGTGGTGAGCCTATTATCGGGCACAATTCTAATCGCTACCAGGCAAGACGCCAAATGTCGCTTAACGATCCCTGGACACCGTGAGCCGTGGACTGTGGGCACGGACAAGGAAGGTTTGCACCAGGCCCGAGACGGCCACTCACCGCGCTTCAGCAAGATTGCCACGTTAAAATGTCTGTGCAGGCTAACTGTGGCCAGCATGCAAAATTCCTGGAGTATCAGTGACACCCTTTATCGGACCACAACCTGCCGGGGTTACGGTGATTGCTGCAACGAACCCGGGATCTCGGTAAACGTTAGAGTAGAACCATGTGGTTTTTGTCGGTAGGAGGCCCGGAACAGCGCCCATAATGAATGTTTCACACTTAATAAAAAAGGCGTGATGCTGTGTGCAACGGGGACAACAAAAAAAAGGCGTGATACTATGTGCAACTGGGAAAACAAAACAAAAAAGGCGTGATGCTGTGTGCAACTGGGACAACAAAAAAAAGGCGTGATGCTATGTGCAACTAGGAAAACAAAACAAAAAAGGCGTGATGCTGTGTGCAGCTGGGACAACAAAAAAAAAGGCGTGATGCTATGTGCAACTGGGAAAACAAAACAAAAAAGGCGTGATGCTGTGTGCAGCTGGGACAACAAAAAAAAAGGCGAGATGCTATGTGCAACTGGGAAAACAAAACAAAAAAGGCGTGATGCTGTGTGCAGCTGGGACAACAAAAAAAAAGGCGTGATGCTATGTGCAACTAGGAAAACAAAACCAATTTTAGTCACTAAAAGCAAAACAGTTTCGTTTACCACACCCAAAACCAAATCTGGGTCATGTCATTGCTTCAAAAAGGATGACCAGAAGCCACCATAATGTTTGATAATCATCGACCCATAAGATTTTACCAAATACTAACCAAAAGGAAAGAATGTGATTACGGAGCAGCCGACATCCAAGCGGTTTACTCCCAAACCGCTGGGATGTCGGTATTATGCAAAGTATTTTGGCTGAACCGACATCGGAACGGGCTTTTAGGCTATATGAGCTAGCATTCTATAGCAGCAATGTGTAGATGTTTGTAAATTTAAGGCTAGGCCTAATGGCATGTATAAAACTCCTTAGTAAATAAAGTTACAATATTAAATGCGCTCTGACCAACCAACTAAGCCATCTCGACCTCTCGGACAGAGGTCGAGATGGCTTAGTTGGTCAGAGCGCCTGGAGTATCTATCCGGGAGGCGCAGGTTCGAATCCTGTTCGCGACCGTATTCTTTTTCCATTTAATATTGTAACTTTAGAGTTCACTAAGCATGCGTTAATGCTTTTTCAAAGACATATCTCGAATCCTTAGTAAATAATTCAAAAATAAAAGAATTTTATCAAATTGGTGTAATTGACGTAACAAATTCCGTTTGTGTCTAATAAATAAATAAATGTTACTTTATTTTAAAAACCAGTGAAGTTACTGTTGAAACTAATACCAATTCAAATCCATTATAATAAAACAACTTTTAACCGCAGCGTTTGAAGCGTCAGGAAAAACAAAAACTAATAATACACGCGATTAATCCGGTTAAAAGTTGTTTTATTTTAATGTGTAGTGACCACGAAAACCTAAGATATTACTAATTCCAATCCAATTCCAATATTAGGTGGACGCTTTCAAACAACGAGAAATTTTAAATTAAATTTACCTTCATTCGAGTTGCCTCAATTTTATAGCTTGTTGTCTTCATAATATCACGAATCTATAATAATTTTTTAGACATTTTGGCATTTAAAAGTACGAACTGACATATTTCCAATGTCAATCGAGCGGAATTATTTTCAAGAGTAAGCCCACAGGTTTCCAATCAACTCACAAAAAACTAATATTACTGCCAATCAAAATCTAGTTTGCTTTTTACAGCATTCAAAGCTTTCGAAATCGCAGACGTTCAAAACCTCACAATAACTTATTCAAAGCAATTGAAGTAAGTCAACCTAAGCAACAGAACTGCTTTAACTCTATCGACATATTTCATTTAGAAAGGAAACATGAACCTGAAGTGACTGACTAAAGTACAGTGGAAATGTAAGCAGTAAACCCCTACTAAGGCTAAAATTGCTTGTACAAATCGTCCAAACGCAGTTGTCGATACGGGTAAAGTAGAGCAAACATTTCAAGGGATTTTGTTGTCAAAAAGTACATTTTTGACAACAAAATCCCTTGAAATGTAATTTTTTTTTCCTCCCATAAATGAATTGGTTAAGCCTCTGCAGTATGACATTCTTTAAATTGAAAATGGATCTGCGTTTGGTTATCATTATATTATTTTTAAACTGATGCATGTTAGGCAATCTGTATCTTGCTCATCTTCTCCTTCTCATACTTCTACTACAAAAGAAAGCAACATAATCCATGTTTCTTTTTTTTTAGTTTATAACACCAGATGTCTTAATGTCCCCTAAATAAAACCTACCAAGTACGCCGAGCTCGACTTCTACGGAACACTATACTCCACAAACCTTTACCTTGGTTCTTTGGATCTTAACTGCCGTGCTGCTGCAGGCGGTCCATCTGAGGAATTGACGGAATACAAACATATTACATCTTTTTAAAACGATATTCTATAACACCACCTCTGATCTGAACTGACTTATGTGATGGCGTTAGCCCAGATTTCTTTGCATCGAAAATCAAGCCCTCATAATCTGCCTAGCCTTTATCGAACTACACTAAGATCGGCTTCCAGTCTAACCAGGTGAAGCTTTGAACAAGTATTATACAAGGAGCGACAGCGTAGCTGCAAATATCGGCAATAGGCTCACCACCTGACACATGTGTCTTAACAACAGAATTATGAAATGTGGATGTACATCTCTGTAGGTACACCCCTGCCTACCCCTTCGAGGAATACACAGAAAGAAAAACACGTCAGTCATCAAGAATATATTATTCAAAATCCCCACCTTTATCCCTTACCTGCCTACCCAATACGATAAGGCCCCATCTGCATAGATGAACCTCTTAATTAGCAGGATAACGGGCTACATTCGGGACATCCAACGTCGGTTTTAGATTAAGGCCTGTAAAATCTCCAATTCAAATGCTGCCGTGGAATTCAAATGAACAGATTCCCTTACTAAGTGTCGTACGAATTTGTGAACGAATATTTCTCTTTGGATGGATCGTTTTATAGATGAGTTTTTGTGTTTTTAATTGTTTGTCGAGGTCTTTTTGGAATTCTCGGTTTGTATTTCAATGTTACAAAGACCTTTGACTCTTCAATAGACCAAAATCTGCTTTACAAAAACATGTTACAATTAATAAAATTTTCGGTGGTTTCTGCACTAAGCTTAAGGATTGTGTCGCAGACAGCATTGCGAAGGATTCATGGGAAGGTATTTGAAGGAATTAGTACTAGAGTAGTTTTAGCGTGCATACCCCTCTCGCCACTGGCATATTATTCCCAATCATATAAAGGTACCTTTTACCAGTATGGTTACAATGATAGTACACGATTTTAATCGTGTGTAATACAATTTTATGTTTGTGTTTAGTTTTTTTATGTATTTTAATACTGTTAATGTAATGACGAGGGCTATTTTCACTTTAGTACAAGTTCTTTTGTGCTTGTGTGTTACCGCACCCCCCGCCAAAGTGGCGAGCAAATTTGTTCGATAGTTAGTCAGAAAGTGTCTCTCGTCTGGTCCTCTAAGGGAAGGTCATTATAAATACAATATGATCGATAAACTAATAAACAAATGTGTATATTTAAAATAACCAAAATATATAAAGGATTAATATAATGATAACGGCCTATATTTAGGATATTGTGTCGAGATGTGTGTGTGTGTGTCAAAGAGTGAGTTAGTGTGTCTGTGTGTGTGTTTGTCAAAGAGTGACTTAGTGTGTTTGGTTGTGTGTGTGTTTCTATGCGCGTATATATGCGCATGTATGTCTGCTTATAGTTAACAGAATGGTTTGATAATTTATTATTAATTTTGCCGATAGGTAAGTTTTTAATCGTATTTTATAAATTTCTAATAAAATTTTAGGTTGTAATCGTTATAAAGGTAAAGTACATGCTACCATCAAAAGGTGTCTTACTCGGACTGATAATATTCTTGGATTAGAAATCCTTAAATACCAACTTAATTTTATAATATTATGTATAACCTTACCGAAAGACCAGAAGGCGGTTTTCCTACTGCACATCTTGAAACCGACATGTGGAGTGTTGGCCCTAGATTAACATATTCGGCTATTTTCCTGGCTGATTGCCAAAGTCCGCTCGGCTTAGCTCAATCTTAGCTGTCCAGGCTATCGGGAACATACCTAACGTAGGCTTTACAGCACCGTTTTATTACTTTGATTTACGCCTCTAAAAATAAGAAATCTTTAATTAAACAATTAAAACACACGCCTGCCATTTGTAAATTAAAAATTGAAAAACTAGGTGTTGAAGAATTTCCATCCCAGTCGGGAGAGCTATACGATAATGTTCCACAGTACTGTCTGGGCTGCTACTGAAAATTTCCCAACAGAACAACCTAATAAAACGTTGCCCGGCTTCGAAGTCAACGCAGGACGTCACGCTCAGCAGCCGCGCTTGGGACCACTTGACCAACCAGGCAGTTATAATCTGCCAAATAATAATTAATGCACACTACAAAATGATATCTAGGATTACTATTTTTCAAAGAAACATTTAAAAAATAATGGACAAGTACCCACGACCTTTGATGTTCCGAGTCATCACTCTACCAACTGAGCTACCTTGTCTCGTTAATATCCATTAAATTTTTCAATCTTCTTTGTATTCGTCCTAAGGAGACGCCTGGCGATATTTATCTAGCAATATAGGGTAGCTAACATAGGCATTACATGGCCTCAACATGTATTAAAAAATATAATTATATAAAATTTTTTTATGCATTCAATGGAATGGTGAAAAAAATGCATAGACATACGATCGTAACAATCGCGGGTCATTTGGTGTTAGTTATTGAGGAGTACCAATGTCTATTATATATCTCCTAAGATCTTCATCAGATCCTTATCATTACTAATACAAATAAATAAAATTGAAGTGTCTGTTCGTAATGTCAAAATAATAGTTTTAGTCAAAAAAATAGTAGTTTTTTTTAAGGTCATGCAGTTATTTTCACGATACCTATGCCTAAAAATCAGTATTTAAAATTGTTGTCTTCACTGTCTGTCTGTTTATTTCGGGTAATCTTCGAAACGGCGGGACCGATTCTGATAAAATTTTAGTGGCAGATAGCGGACTATATAAGAAGTAACTTAGGCTAATTTTATAGATGAAAATACTTAGAGTTCCAGCAACAAACATTTTTTTTTATCGATTTCCACGCAATTTTTTTATATCAACTAATATATTAATACCAAAATATTTCCTGAAAAATATGTATTTAACCAAAACCTCATCCAAATAGGATCAGTAGTTGCTGAGAAAAACGCCGACATAGAAACATACGGGTCCAATACAGAACCTCTTTTTTCAAGTCAGATAAAAATCTAAATAATAAAACAACAATTCTCTATTGAATACGAAAGAAGTTCGTAAGCCTATTTATGGGGTTATTTTAACTCGAATCACGTTTCCTATAAAACCTTTTCAAAGCCAATTCGTAAAAGCGTTTATTGAAAGGTCATTCTAAGGATCTACAAATCACCAAACAACAATTTCACGGCGTTCGTTATTTTTGTATAATAATTGTCGTGAGAATGATAAGAGGGATGTGTGGTGGGACGCGGATGGATAGAATTAGAAATGAATATATAAGAGGAAGTCTGAAAGTGGCACCGGTGACTGAGAAGATGTGTAGAAATCGTTTAGCATGGTATGGGCATGTGATGCGGAGGGATGAGGGTCATGTGACAAGGAAAGTTTTGAGTATGAATGTAGATGGCTATAAGCCTAGACGAAGACCGAGGAAGCGATGGATGGATTGTGTTAAAGATGATATGGCTAGAAAAGGAGTGACTGACGATATGGCAGCTAATAAAGATGTATGGAATAAGAATTCATGCTGCGCCGACCCCAAATAAATTGGGATAAGGGCAGGGTGATGATGATGATGATGAATTTTCGTGAAGCATATTTATATTTATTATTGTTCACCTGTTCCTATTTGCGTGCATTTTTCGGGATTGCCTGACCAGTTTTGTACTCAAACGGAGGCCCTAGTCATGTGACTGACTCGCGATAGTGCCGCGAGCTCAACTCAAGAATATGGGCTTATGGGAATATCTAATCTTACTACCTTATCTTACCCGGAATAGTGTAACGATTCTATCGATACTCCATACATCTAAATCGGTTAAGGCATTTAGAAGTTATGGTGGTTTAAATAAACTCACAAACATACATACATACAATTTAAAATCAGCGATAGCCTAGTGGTATGACCGTTGTACTGACAAGTAAAAGGTCGCAAGTTCGAATCCAAGTCACGCACCAATATCTTTTCGAAGTCATGTGCGTATTATAAACTAATTATCACTTGCTTATAACGGTGAAGGAAAACATCGTGAGGAAACCACCACACTTGAGAGATGTTCTCGATGGTGTCTAAAGTCATGTCAGAGACCTACGGGTGGTTAAACTCTGACACTAGGTTGTTCATTAACCATATGAAAATAAGAAGAAGATATACATGAATCCTAAAAGCATAACACTCCTTTTTTTGGTCACTCGTGTAATTATTCTGACACGTAAAACACGAAATAATCTAATCGCGAACAGTTAGTAGTACGACAAATTCAGACTGTGTAACGTTGGGAGTTGAATTTTAAGCACCCCCCCCCTCGAATCGGTTCAGCATCTTGCTTGGAAATTAATTTCTGGTTTTAGCATTTACCACTCGTTTGTTATAGGTCAAGAGATAGCTGTGTTTGTGGTTTCTTTGTTAGTTTCAGAAGGTGGTTTTCAGAGAAAGAGTGTGTGGAATTCGTTGTTCGGAGAATTTTGGAAGCCTCAAATGGTCTGTCAATGACAGCGAGGTTGGCGCAGAGGTCGAGAGACCGACTGCTGCGCTGCGTGTCGCAGGTTCGATTCCTGCACCTGCACCTGCTCGGAGCAAATATTTGTACGATCTATAGATAATTGCTCCGGGTCTGGGTGTGTGTGTGTGCTTGTGAGATTATATGTCCTGTAAACGCACCCACGATACAGGAAGAATTTCCTAGTGTGGGGGAAAAAAAACCCACTAATTTATAGTGACTCAAGGAATAAGGATGACGTGACCGTAAGATAATTATGTAGTGGTAAAATTATTTAAAATTGTGCCTGGAGTATTCACCCGGGAGGGAAGGTTCAAATACTTCTCATGACCGTATTTTTCTTACCATGAAAATATAAGACTGCCTCGTTGGTCTAGTGGTCCCAAGCGCGACTGCTGAACAGGAGGTCTCGGGTTCGATCCCCGGGTCGGGCAAAGTGTTGTTGAGTTTTTCTGTTAGGAAATTCTCAGTAGCAGCCCGGAGTTTGGAACTGTACCCGGTTGATGGCAATAGGCTCACCACCTATTACATGGGACTTAATAACAGCATTGGTGAAATGTGGGTGTACAACTGTGTACACCTCTGCCTGCCCCTTCGGGGAATACAGGCGTAATGCTATGTTATGTTTATGATAATTTTTAACAAAAAAAAGAACCGACTCCAAAAATCTTTCTGTTAAGTAAAATTGCACTAAAAAGTTATAAAATAATTGCATTATTTACTTACTACAATTTATATAAAAATATTTTTTTAATTTTAGAGGATTCTGAATAAATCAATTTATTAGGACAATAATATACAATTATTATTATTTTTGGAGTCGGTGCCAGACAAACTTTAAAAATATTAAGGAAGTTTCCTAAAATTTGCAAAGTATATTTAAAGATACATTAACCTTAATTATTTAAGATTATAGAAAATTATTTAAAATATGCAAAATTCTACCGATTACTTTCAAACATAAATATCTTTTATTAGTTAACCACCACCGTACCCAAAGAGCATAACTTAACTTACGTAAACAACAACCTTAATACACGATCTATGGCTGCTGGTAGATTCAATGTACCCAGAGTCACCAATTATTTTGGTGACAGAACATTAAAAAAGAGAATACCATATTTATTGAATAGTCTGCCGGCACACATAAGGAGTGAAACAAATTCAAATAGGTTTAAACGTAAATTAAAGTTATATTATTTAGAAATGTACTGAGTTTTATATAAGTTGCAATACCTATAGAATATTTAATTATAAGTACATTTAATCTGTAATGTCTAGAGACTCGTTGACCTCACAGTCAAACCATTACAACGGTTTTGTGGGGCTTAGAATAAAATATACTTACCTTTTTGATGTAATGATAAATAAATAAATAAATAATAAATAATTTTTACGATAATGTATTATACCTAATTGAACCTATTACAAATGAACACAACAACTGCCTAAAGCGAACGTAATACGCTACTACATGAATGTACTTACACGTTTATTATCCTTTACTGGCACCGACTCCAAAAATAATAATAATTGTATATTATTGTCCTAATAAATTGATTTATTCAGAATCCTCTTAAATTAAATAAATATTTTTATATAAATTGTAGTAAGTAAATAATGCAATTATTTTATAACTTTTTAGTGCAATTTTACTTAACAGAAAGATTTTTGGAGTCGGTTCTTTCTTTTGTTAAAAATTATTTTATTTCTTACTTTTTAGTGAATCTTGCGTACCATAACTGATTTATCGGAAGTGAATATGAGTAGACCTACTCAACACGCTGTTCATATATATCTGTCGCAGATGGATTGTAGAATCTGCTGTTTTACAAAATCTCTAGCTGCTTTACAAAACAATACTGTTTTATAAAACAGCTGAACAACGTTCAGCTGGATTGCCATTGCGATACGTTTAACAAAACTGCTACCCAGCTTTAGACGTAATGAAGAATGACATATCTACAGTGGGACAGGTTTGTTTATTCTATAGGTATATTAAATGGATAGTCACCATTCAAGTAAAAAAGCGATACTGTATTCTGATTTGACTTTCTGTGGCTGGGTCGACGGAGCCCCGCTCAGCGGGGCTCCTATTTTTGTGTCCGTAAGGTTAGAAAAAACCTAAACACGAAGAGGATGACGGGGCCTGTTCGCTCGCTACGCTCGCTCACGGGCCCAGCTCAGGTGTCAGAGCGCCTGGAGTATTCATCCGGGAGGCGCAGGTTCGAATCCTGTTCGCGACCGTATTCTTTTTCCATTTAATATTGTAACTTTATTTTTCTCAAATTAACGCGGATGTAACCGCGGGGCACAGCTATAATATATATTCAGAATAAATAGTCAACTGGTCATAGTAAATTGATCTAACTTATCCCACAATCGTGGCCGCCCTCTAAGGTGATGTCCCTTATCAGGCCTAGCATAGCAATCTTTGCCCATAATTATGTATAAGTGCATTTGGGCGACATGCCCAGCACACCCTTCCTTTAGTCTATTCTTCTTCATGTATTGGAATTCATCATAGGCTCGTGCCGTAGCTCTGTCGACTGAAACTACAACCACAGGTCTTTACTGGGGTTCCGGGCTTGTAACTACATTCACTGCAGACCTTTTTCAGAAACTTAGTCTCTCCAGTGAAATGGGTGTTATTTTAATGAATAGTGTTCCGATTTATGCAGTTTTTTCCAGCGTTAGAAAGAAAGAAAGAAAGAAAAGAAAGAAAAATATTTTATTTGATCACATTAGACAAAAATAACTTCACATAACCAGCCCATAACTATCGCATTGCAAGACAATAGCCTCTTCTTATACAGAGAAGGCACGATCATTGTTCACGATGCTAGTTTACCTTTAGTTCTAGGTTTCCTCATGCTGTTTTTCTTCATTCTGTCTTTTTTATTTATTTATTATATGTGTCTATAGTGTCATTTAGACCATAAGAGGTCTATTGTGATCGCCACTTTGCGTTAAAATTTGAGTTCATCCCGAAATCCTGCCGCTGTGATGAACTGCAGGATGTTTCTAGGGGTGAGCTCCCCCATTTCATCCGGGCCCAAAATATTCTACCCTAGATGAGCGTAGCGCTTGTGTATCAGCGGTCCACATTCCCCCAAAAGGTGAAGTGGTGTTTCGTAAGCCTCTTTGCACCGCCATTATGTCTTACAATAGCTAAGAAAATACACGTTAAAAATTCACATTGGTGCATGCCAGATTCGAACCTATAACTTTTAACTCAACATGTGGGTCCGTAACCCCTCAGACGCCATGACACTCTCGACCACCACGACACGATTTGCAAAATTACAATATTTCACAATCTTGTGATTTACCGCATCCCTATCTCCGTGATAAACTTCTATACAATACAAATCCCTCCGTGGCGATTATACCAATAAAAACGAGATTTAAATGCCCCACTAAGATTTAAAGTTAACGTTCCGCCGATAATTTTATTATACCCTCTTCGCGAGTTTATTGCTTTTGTGAACAACGCTGTTTGATTTTATCGCGTTTCCCTTAGTGTGAGAAGATTTAGAAGATACGCTGAAACGAATTTCTATACAATTGTTAAAATTGTTCTTTTTAATCGTATTAAGCTTGTATTTTTGTAAATTTTTGTGGACGAAGAATATTGTCTATGCATACGGTCGCGAGTAGGATTCGAACCTGCCGGATAGATATTCCAGGCGCTCTGACCACGAGATGTCGAGATGGCTTAGTGGTCAAAGCGCCTGGAGTGTATTTATCCAGGAGGCGCAGGTTCGAATCCTGCTCGCGACCGTATTCTTTATCCACAAAAATTATAACTTTAAGGTTCGCATAGCATGCGTTAATGCTTTTCTAAAATTTATCTGTATTTGTATTTTTGTAGTTTATGTTCACTTCATTTTTAAAGATTAAGTCCATGTAATAGGTGGTGAGCCTATTGCGATCTACCGGGCACAATTCCAAACTCCGAGCTATACCAACATACACTATAACAACGAGTATCATTCGTAAAACTCAAGTTTAAATTACATTTTAAAAAAATGTACTCAAAAAAGACATGTCAAATCGGACTTCTTAGGTTGTCGCGAGTATAGTAATAAAGATATTTATTTGACAAATTTAAACAATCCCATATAAAAGAGCTTTAATTTGACAAATTTAAACAATCCCATACAAAAAACTTTAATTTGACAAATTTAAACAATCCCATAAAAAATAGCTTTTATTAAATTAAATACGCGTATTATATGGAAGAGCTCATGGCTAAGTAACAGCCGCATAGATCGATCAATAAAGGTTAAGTGGCGCTTTCCACGGTTGGTTTGTAGAGGGTTGACCATCATTACTCATATTAAGTATAAATTTATGTTTTTTTCTTCTTATAAACACCGTAAAAGAAAATTTATTAACAAGATGAAATATGTATTAAAAACTTAAAAAGCACGCCTATATGAATTCTGTATAGCCTATGTTACCCGGGACAATGTAAGGATTCTAAAGATACATCGAAATCGGTCCAGGAATTTAGAAGTTATGGTGGAATAAATAAACGCACAAACATACATTTACACATGTTTGAACCCTAAAAATATAAAACCCCTATTTTGGGCAGTCGGTTAATTAAATACGCATAGTGACGATGCCAGGAACAGCTATTTTTAAATACAAAAACCGACGCTTAATCTAAAACCAAACTTTCCTTTATCCAAGAAAAGCACTCGAAAATAAGTAAGCCAAAACTCACCCCTCACACTCCAACAAAGGACACCGAAGTTAAAATAAACTCCTAAATCAAAGCACGGACATTTATTCGAAACAAAAGAGAGATTCATAAGAAAAAAAATACTAAACAAGCGGCCAGTTATTCTTCGAATAATACCCTAACAAATATAAACCGTAAGAAAAAAACAAAAGTTCTTATTGAGTGCCGAACACCGACGTATTGTTTATTCCCAAAAGTGTTTGAGTAAAACAATTGACTGAAATAAATGTCTTTCAAACGAATCTCATAATATCTCGTAAATTCCTTCTTTGTTTGAACAATGATATCTTTGAAATACGTATGACCACTAGCTTCCTCCCGCGACTTCAGAATTGCCTCAAACTGTCGCAAATAATTTTTAATCGAATAAAATGATAAGTAATGACAATCAGTTAAGACCTAATAATTATTTTGAACAATAATACTTGTTACCGAACTTGGCGGACACACTGCTGTGTGTCTCGATACCTGCAGCTACCCCTCCCTGAGTTCCTAACATACTTTTAACTCAACATTCGCATAACAATTTTCATTTGTCAATTCAGATCATGGTTCCAGTATAACGGTTTTCCGTCATTATGATTAGGAATCGAATTCTTTGAAAGTCTTTGCTGAATGTAAAAAAAAACGGTTATTGGAAGCCCGAAAATTTGTCTTACTCAGTAATTTTATGGGTGAAAAGAAATATTCCTTCCGGCGAAGATTTTATTCATGCTGATTTTGCGAAGTTTTCGTTCGGTTGTATAATATAAACAGAAGTCGTTTTGTGCTAAGGCAGTTTCTTTTACTTATTTTTAGGTACAAAGGACCAAAAAAAAGTAGTAGGACCAAAAAGTGTTTTAAATGCTTCCATAGCGAACAATAAA
Source organism: Xylocampa areola (assembly GCA_935421205.1). Classification (NCBI taxonomy): domain Eukaryota; kingdom Metazoa; phylum Arthropoda; class Insecta; order Lepidoptera; family Noctuidae; genus Xylocampa; species Xylocampa areola. The sequence continues at coordinate 11,161,876 of OW285223.1, forward strand.
GTAATCATTACTGTGGATAGAAAAATACAACTGGCTTTTCATCTGCACTTATTGGGGAGGTACTGTAGACTTCCTACAAGAACTTCGTCAACTGAGTTATTGAAATTTCTCGCCATGCTGAATTTTGGTTGGCGCACTGGTCGAGAGACCGTCTGCTGCGACGCTTGTCGCAGGTTCGATTCCTGCACGTTGCAAATATTTGTATGATCTACGGATAATTGTTTCGGGTTTGGATTTATGTGCATGTGAGGTTATACGTCTATTTAACGCGCCCACGATACAGGAAGAACTTCATAAAGTGGGACAAGGTTTAAAAAAAAAACACCTTATCCTTTGTTCACTTTTAATGTCTTATAGCGACAAAAATCTTGATTTTATGGTAAAGATCGAACAGACTTGTGATGGCTTAGGTTTTTGGAATCACTAAATGTTTTAATAAAGTAATGTTAATACAGCCTCGTTGGTCTAGTGGTTTCCAAGCGCGACTGCTGAGCAGGAGGTCTCGGGTTCAATTCCCGTGGCGGGCAAAGTGTTATTGAGTTAAGACTTAATAACAGAATTGGTGAACAGTGGGTGTACAACTGTGTACACCTTTGTGTACACCTCTGCCTACCCCTCCGGGGAATACAGGCGTGATCATGCTATGTTGTTTTTGTTAATACAGATAAATCTTTAAAAAAGCATTAATGCATGCTTAGAGAAATTAAATTATTAAGCTATACTATAAGCTATAAAGAACTTATAACCTTAAAGTAATGTAAATCGGATTTAACGTGATATTTAATATATTGTACACCAGATGCTTTCTACAAATTCACGGAATTTCTCTTTTGGCGCAGGAACTCTGCATTTTTCCGGTATATAAAATATGTTATCTTAGGACAGAGTATATCTTAGGATCTAAATAACTACAGATACATTATTCAAACACATTAACGCCTGCTTGGCGAACTCTGAAGTTACACATTTTTTGTAGAAACGAAATATCGGACCTGCGCCTTCCGGATAAATTCTGCAGACGCTCTGGCCACTATACCACCTCGACTCGACCTTTTAGATGGTTTACGGTCTTATTCTACTTTATTCCAAAAAAAATATAACTTTATCTATGCAGTTCATACCAAAAATCCAAATAAGTTCAGTAGTTTTACAAGTTTAGTAGTTAAATATTTGAACTTTGACACTAGGTTGTTCATCAACCACACGTTAAGAAGATAAGGGTAAGGTTCCTAGACGGCGCTTTTTCTGCTTTTTAACACGCTTTATTAGCTTCATCTGTAACTATGTAAAAAAATCTTGGAAGTTGAATTTGACCTACTTCCCGGTTTCCGATTGAACTGAAATTTTGCATACACGTTTAGTTTGGATGATAATGTATAGTCAGCTCAGTAACGTCATTCTAAATCCAATATGGTGGACTCCTAAAGATAGCGGACCAGGTATTTATTCTTATTGTTTGCTGAGAAGAATACGTAAAATAAAATGACGTTACTCATGCCTTCTACATAATATAACATAGCACCACGTCTTTATTCTCCGAAGGAGTAGGCAGAGGTGTACATGGTGGTGAGCATCTACTGGATAAAATAACAAACTCTGGGCTAATATCGAGAATTTCCTAACAGAAACCCAATAACACTTTGCCCGACCCAAGAATCGATTCAAGGACCTCATGATCAGCAGTCGCGCTTACGACCTCTAGACGAACGACGGCAGGTAGGACTGTCAGTAATACCTTCTACTTTACCCATAAAAAAGGCATCCTATTTTTCCCAGCGATACTAAAACAAAATTCTATTCACGTACCCTTTACTTCGCGTCACATTAAACACACACACAGAACATGAAACATTAAAAAACTCGCACAAACAACTTATTCCAACTTTTAAGCTCTCGTGTCTCGTGCTGAAAATCTCGCGTCGCTAAATTATCTGGCAAAATGTTCTCGTCAGAAGGTGGCTAAAGTAGGGTAATGAGTTTGTTGAAGTTACAGATGCAACTGTTGGTGTTTTGAGATTAATTCGCGTAGAACAAAAATAGCATTTAAAACGTGTGCCAGTTAGATTTTGTTCGTATCGGTGAATATGCATTAAGCTGTTGCGTCAGTCATTAGCAGACACAATAGATTTTTATTGTTACAACGTACAGATCTGTACGTTACTGAGCCGAAAGGTTAATTTAAATTAATCTTTATTTTGGATAAAACGATCCGTATTTTTGCAAATCATCTGCCTAGCCTTTTCCCAATTACATTGGGGTCTGCTTCCAGTCAAACTGGATGCAGCTTAATACCAGTATTTTATTTGGATCGAATGCCTATCTGACCTCCACAACCCAGTTACTTGGTAACATGATATCTCGTGGTATGACTGGATGTCAGATTTTCAGGCCTCTGACTACCCGTAACGGCTGTCGTAGATCTTAATTTTACAATCGGGATCGACAGCTTAACGTGCTCTCCGATCCATATTTTTGCAAATATATAAACTTAATTAATTAACACAATAAACATAGCATCACGTCTGTATTCCCCGAAGGAGTAGGCAGAGGTGTATAGAATTGTACGTTTACATGTCACCGATGATGTTATTAAGTAGTAGGTAGTGAGCCTATTTCCAGGCACAACTCCCGGGAATGAGAAAAAAACATAATTATTATTTTATAATTCATTCACTGTTTATCGACCTTAGTTGCCTCGTGATTGTCAAAGTATATGTTATAGTATAATAATTTAATTTTGTTAATTAAAGAAACGACTAAAATACACGAGAGGATTCATCTGCAACTTCTTTAAGTAAATCTACTTAACCGAACACTAAACAAACTCCAAACAAGTTATGCCTCCCTAGTACTTTTGAGATTACCTCCAGTCTTACGTTAAAGTCTCAAGTAGCCTAATTAGGTAGCTAACACCGTCAGTGACATCATCACGCTAAGGTAAGCTAATGAGTTGTAAGGTGTATCCATTTTTGACGTAATTATAAGAAATAGTTATTAAATGAAGCTAAGATTAAAAAAAATATAATCTACTAGATTTCGTCTCGAAGGACCAAAACTCTGTTAAAAAGAAACCAATAATGTGTTGTAAAGAGGCTCTTATTGTCCTGGTTTTAGGTTCATAATGCAGCGTAGTACACACTCGTGCTTTTTACATTTAATTTTAAATTTATAATGTACAACCTGATGTCCGCGTCTTCGCCCGCGTGGATGTTGGATATCGGGACCAAAAGTAATCATGAAATTTTGATCCCGGTCCCGCTTTCCAATTACCGCTTCATAATTGCCCATTTTTTTAGTATTAAAATGGATTTAGTATGTTATCCTTAAGAGATAGACATATTCCATTGCAAATGTTTCTGTAGACCTATATAACATACACAATTCCACCATACATCATTTTGTTATATCTCAAATGTTTTAGGCAGCGCACGCCAGAATAGCTCGCAGATGGTAGATTCTGTCCTACGTCCACGTCTTATGACGTCGCCATAAGACGTGTTAAAATATGAAAGAAGAATTCGCGATGGTGAGCAGAGGTCGGGATGGCTTAGTGGTCAGAGCGCCTGGAGTATTTATCCGGGAGGCGCAGGTTCGAATCCTGTTCGCGACCGTATTCTGTTTCCATTTAATATAGTAACTTTAGAATTCATTTGATATAAATTTTCTATATTATACTTATTCGATAAGACAAAATTTTGCGTCAGCTGTGAAGTTCGTGACCGCGGCCATCGTGACAGTATCGAACATTTTGCAAAAAAAAACGACACGTCACTTTTATGTGACTAAATTTAATTTATATTTTTAATCACCCTAATGTTCTGTCTAATGTTCCCTAAACTCGGATTTTAATGTTTATGTAGCCCAACTGTCAGTAGATACAATATAAAATTTATTGTTAAAACCTTTCGGGGGTCGATGTGACGAGAGTTTATATAACATTATATTAAATGTATATATACTACACCTGAAAGTACTAGTTTGTTCAGAAACAGTAACAGAATTGATTGTAATAATTTTTTGATGGTATCTTTGTCTAAATAGGGGACATTTTAAAAAGACCTGTCGATGGATTGTTTTGTGCAGGCTTTGATTGACTAAAGTTGAGACCGCCCAACAGATTGTCCCTGGATGGGAAAAACTGAATGCAAAACATTGTGTCCTAGTAGAGTGTGATAGTAGGATAACATCGGAACTTGGCGCATGGATAACATTTGGTGTGACATAGCTAGATAGAAGGACACCGTATCGGTGGCGCTTACCACGAACAACAGCATTCCCAATGAGGGTTGACGTCAGGCAGGCGGCCGCTCATAAAACAAAGCCAAAACTTTAGCAACATACCAGATATATGCTGCGCCGACCCTAAATAAATTGGCATAAGGGCAACAATGACTATGATGTATGAAAAACTAGCTAGAAGTTATTACGCAAAAAAACATAACAATATTGTAGAAAACATATTCTGGGTATTACCAAGAAAACACAAATTTGAAACTGCAGATCTCTGGTGGAAGGAAACCTATTATCAGAGTTTAAATCACTCGTAGGTCTAGAAAATTTCTCAGTTGTGCTGGTTTCCTCACGATGTTTTCCTTCACCGTTTTAAACAAATGATAATTCATTTATAATTCGTACGTGACTTCGAATAGTCAGTGGTGTGTGCCTTGAATTCCAACTTTTAACCCATGACTTGTCAGCCAACGGTATAATTACATAATTATCATTTTATAATTCTATTAATCAAAGCCATAATCTGCCTCTACATTTTGGTACACGATATTTATGACTTACATACACTATATATGACTGCCTCGTTGGACTAATGGTCGCAAGCGCGGCTGCTGAGAGAGTGGTTCTGGGTTCGATTCCCAGGTCGGGCAAAGTGTTATTGAATTTTTCTGTTAGGAAATTCTCAGTAGCAGCCCGGAGTCAGGAAGTTGGTGGTGTGACACCCCCGTGCTACGGAGAGTACGTAAAGTCGTCGGACCTGCGCCTGATCTCTCTCTGGTAGTGTCGGATTTCCGTCCCATCGGAATATGAGAGTGAAGGAAGAAGGAGTGCACATGTGTTTGCGCATACACTTGTGCACTATAATATCTCTTGCGTACTTGGCTAATTCCCGTGGAGATAGGCCGCCGTGACCGAAATACGGTCGGAAGGAGTATATTTTTAAGTTACATACAATATAAAGCCCTTGGTTAAATCAAATAATATATAATATCTCTGACGTCAGTTTAACGCTAACATACAAATGAGGTTTAAGTATATAACATGAGTAGGTATAATCCTCACAGATCCAAATCAGCTTTGCAGCTTCCCAGGCAAGTTTCCATAAAACCTCGAGTTGCTTAATTAGTCGTCTAATAGTTTTGCGTCCATATTGGCTTTAACTCGGCTAATGAGTTGGAAGTTCTCGGATGCACCAGTGAAGTGTATGAAACCTGATAGTTTTTACGTTGTGGTATTGTGAGAGATAATTAGTATTTTTAACGGTTTCTTGTGGATCTGAGGGGCTCGTGGCTAAGTAACGTGCGAACAGATCGATCGATCGGGATTAAGCTGCGCTTGCCGTGGTCGGTCTGTGGATGAGTGACTATCATTTCGATGGTTGAAAGGCTAATTGATTATAATAAAACAACTTTTAACCGGATTAATCGCGTGTATTATTGGTTTTTTGTTTTTCCTGACGTTTCGAACACTTTGCAGCGTTCGTGGTCGCAGGAGTCCTCCTGCGACCACGAACGCTGCAAATTGTTGACCATTGTTTTATTATAATGTGTAGTGATCGCGCAAACCTAAGATATTACTAGGCTAATTGATCTAAGTGACATTATTGTGTAATATGAAATCGTCTCTAAATGTTGTTAATTTAAGGTATATTTTTTTAAAGCACAGTAATACACTTGATCCAAATAGCCTTTCACCCCTCGATTTCATATCGAGACCCCATCGTGCCTCGGAGAGCACGTTTAGCCGTCGGTCTTGGTTTGTCAAATTAAGATCTATGATAGCCGTTACGGTTAGTCAGAGGCCTGAAAGTCTGACAACCAGTCATACCACGAGATATCGTGTTACCCAGTAACTGGGCTGTGGAGGTCAGATAGGTAGTCGCTCCATGTTAAATACTGGTATTAAGCTGCATCCGGTTTGACTGGAAGCCGACCCCAATGTATTGGGAAAAGGCTAGACAGATATATTTAAGTTCATAAAAAATAATACGATGAATAGAGAGGTCATAAATAGCAAAGAATTGCGATAAACGTAAAGAGCAATAATTCCTTTGAAAAATATATTTATATAAATACTCGAAAATGTATACAATACCGCAAATAAATTGTACGTGTTTATTTAGTATCTGAAATAAAACCCACGACTCTAGGCACAATAAAGAAGCAAAATAAAATAGGTCATCTGATAAACACAATATCATTCCCAATAAAATTCCTAAGGGACATTTTCAATACAAAATATTCAATAAAAACACACAATTCCAGCTAATATTATGAAGAGTTCAAAGTGTATTTGTTTGTCCTTGTTTTCAGAAAAAACTAGCGACTCACCCGGCTTCGCACGCTTATAAATCAGAAAATAATATTGTAGTCACGTGTAGACTACGTAAGCCTTGAAAAAATATTTTTTGCGACTTGGTTGTAAAATACTCCTTTTTTGTACTTAAAAAAATACTTAATTAGGTTTTATCTATATATATAAAGTAAGAAACTGCCTGGCTGACTGATTCACTGACTGACTGATCGATCAACGTACAGCTTAAACCACTGGGTCTAGAAGCATGAAATTTTGAACAAATTTTCCTTAAATGGCGTAGGTGTGCACTAAAAGGGATTTTTGAAAATTCTACCACTTAGGGGATGTAATGATGAATAGGGGATGAAAGTTTGTAAAAAACTTTAATTTTTGACGTTACAAATGGAATTTAATATTTATATAATTTAGAGGAGTTAACGGATAAACAGACAGACATTTAATTGCGTCTTCTCTACACACGCAGAAACCGACTTTATTTTACACTTAAACAAAATCGATTTCTGCGTGTATAGAGAAGACGCAATGGAAAAGATTTTTCTGGGATTGTTGATTAATCGCAGTCTTACTATATATATATACTTATATATCTTAGGTTTTCGCGATTACTACACATTATAATAAAATAACTTTTAACCAGATTAATCGTGTGTATTATTATTATTAGTTTTTTATTTCAATCAATCATTTATTGCGTTCCATAATATACATAAATGGTTTTAATAATATCTGGTGGGGATTTAGAAACGTTGTTCCGGATTATAAATGTTTGTGACCCTGCGCCTTCCGGATATATACTGCAGGCGCTCTGACCGCTAAGCCATCTCGACCTCCACTCACTACTTCCACTTCCTTCTTCCACATTTTAATACGTCTTTTGGTGACGTCAAGTCAACTTTATAGTTCGTTTTGCATGCGTTAATGCTTTTAAAAGATGTATCTGTTATTCTGGATATTTTAAATAAATATCAGTCGTTTAAACTAGTTAAAATTTCTCCTTCTTATCGTGTGGTTGAAGTACAACCTAGTGTCAGAGTTAAAACCACCCGCAGGTCTCTGACATGGCTGTACACACCATCGAGAACATGTCTCAGCTTTTCTGGTTTCCTCACGATGCTCTTCTTAACCGTTTTAAGCAAGTGATTGACTCTTCGAGTGGAAAAAGTTTAGAATTGTACGTCATAACAATAAAAATCTATTGTGTCTGGAAAGTAGCAAGGTAACAGTTTTTTTTTATATATATATATTTTTAAATAAAGGTTGCCCCACACTAGGAATTTCTTCCTGTATCGTGGGTGCGTTTAAAGACATATAATCTCACAAGTACACACAGGTTAAATTTATAATACGCACATGACTTCGAAAAGTCAGTGGTACGTGCCTTAGAGTTTTGCGACCTTTGACTTGTCAGTCCAACGTTCATAGGTAGGCTATCACTGCTGTTAAAAAGCGTCTCGAACATCTTTGATACTAGCTTGAAGCGAACTACACAAAAGAAGAAGATCTGAATTATTGTATTCTCCGAAGGGGTAGGCAGAGGTGTACACAGTTGTACACCCACATTTCACCAATGCTGTTATAAGTTCCATGTAATAGGTGGTGAGCCTATTGCCATCAACCGGGCACAATTCCAAACTTCTGGCTGCTACTTAGAATTTCCTAACAGAAAAACTCAAAACACTATGCCCAACTCGGGAATCGAACCCGAGGCCTCCCGCTTAGCAGTCGAAAATACTAGTTTACAATAAATAGAGATTCTTTATTTATTTCTTTGGACTGCCACCAGTTATTACACAATTCCAAGTATAAATCACGACATAACAAAACTTAAAGCTAAATGCATAATCTATTACAAGCAAATACCACAAACAATAGAGTACATACGTTTTTTTTTTAGGGTACATAAAACTAACATGCAGAGAAAATAAAAGGGAAACATTATTATCAATCCGTCGTTATTTTTTAGCACTGGTGAGACTTTTGCGGAATTTGGAGAGTGAAAGATGATGTATGTCTATAGATCCACTGCATTCATTAAACAAGTTACAGATACGATATATGGGAGAATTTTGACCCAGTACGGTTTCCCTTGCGGGAACACTAAATGGCCTAATAGCATATCGGGGATTTCGGCTAGGTACCCTAAAGTTGATTCTACTAAGAACTTCAGAGCAGTTAATATTATAACTTATAATTTTATATAAGATAAACATAGATAGACCACAGAATTCCAAGCCGTTTGCACCTTAACGCTTGGAGCAAATTATTTCTGAAGTCAGGTAAACTGATGGTACCGGGTTAGGTAAAATTCCGTGCTAAGGTAAAGTTTGGGTACACTGAGCGACTTACTCGCTTAGTCGTGCGATAGAATAGTTTTCCTAAGGAGATTATTTCGTCTTAAGATAAAAAAAATGTGGGCGTTCCGACCACTAAGCCATACCGATCCCTGGAGTGTTTATAGGGAGGACGCATGTTCGAATCCTGTTGACGACCGTAATTTTCTTTCTATAAGAATTTATAACTTTACTCCTCCACCTCTCATTCCAGAGTTTCTCATCAAACATCTAGGCCAAGCAGGTTGAAATCCTGCCTACGACTGTATTTTTTTTTACTCTACTAAAGTTTTTAACTTTACTCTAGAGAGATTTTCATCAAATATCCGAGAGGCGCAGGTTGAAATCCTGCACACGACTGTATTTTTTTTTATTCTACTAAAATTTTTAGCTTTACTCCAGAGAGATTTTCATTAAATATCCGAGAGGCGCAGGTTGAAATCCTGCTCACGACCGTAATTTTGTTTCCTTCTAAAATCTTTAACATTACTTCAGAGGGATTTCATCAAATGTCCGAGAGGCGCAGGTTGAAATCCTGCAAACGACTTTTTTTGTTTCTACTATAATTTTTAACTTTACTCCAGAGAGATTTTCATGAAATATCCGAGAAGCGCAGGTTGAAATCCTGCTCACGACCGTATTTTTGTTTCCTACTAAAATCTTTAACTTTACTTCAGAGAGATTTTCATCAAATATCCGAGAGGCGCAGGTTGAAATCCTGCTCACGACTACATTTTTTTTCCTAGTAAATTTTTTAACTTTACTCCAGAGAGATTTTCATCAAATATCCGAGAGGCGCAGGTTAAAATCCTGCTCATAACTGTATTTTTTTTTCCTACTAAAATCTTTAACTTTACTTCAGAGATTTTCATCAAATGTCCGAGAGGTGCGGGTTCAATTCCTGGTCACGACCGTGTTTTTGTTTCCACAAAAATTTATAACTTTGGAGTTCACTGCGTATGCATTATTGTATTGGAAAGATTTATCTATATTATGTCACCTTTACTTTTTTTAGCTTTAAGGTGGTACATAAAATAGTAGTTGCAAGTCCTGGGTCGGCTTAGTATTGTTGAGTTCTCCTATAAGGAATGTTCTGTGTAGTAGGCCCGAGGTTAAACCATTTCCTGCCCGGTTGATGACAATAGGCTGACCACTTACATGAGACTTAATAACAGCATCGAGGAAATGTGAACGTATCCCTTTGGTGAATACGGGCGTGAAGCTATGTTACTTTAAGATTTTAAGACAAACAATGATGTAGTAAAAACAAGCAAATATGTACTCTTTTTTGTTACCCATAACCTTTAAATTTCATTGCCTAAACTTTACAGTTGCGAATACGACTGAGAATATATTGTCTCTCGTCTTCGAAAATAAAATAATATTAATGGTTAAACGAACTTACCTTAAGTGATGTTCGACCATAATTATACGAGACGTTACATCCGAAGAGATTTAATTATAACAATGTAGTTTCACTTCTCAATGTACTAGGCGTCGCACATAATTTTTAGAGCTGTGGAAATAAAAATAAATTATAAAATTTAAATTGGTTGCTAAACGATACCCTTCGACAGCAGCGCCCTCTCCGCTGAACTTCATTCTTTTCAGAGACACTTATCTCGTTTGATAATGGTATTTGTATGGGCTTTAGTTTATGGGTCCGGGTGGGACTTTAAATCTCTTCGGATGTAACGTCTCGTATAATTATGGTCGAACATCACTTAAGGTAAGTTCGTTTAACCATTAATTATACTTACGACGTTACATCCTCAAGATTTAATTATAACAATGTAGATGTTTAGCGCCTTCATTCAAACGAGATTGCCAAGGATTTTTATTATTAATAAAAGAGTAGTATATTTTAATCAGGTAAGAATATATTTAAAAACATTTTAAGAAACAAAACTTTACATCCTCTTCTTGTTGTGACAATTACCATTGAATACATAATCATTATTTAGGTTAACAATTGTAAATTGCTTCTGCGAACGCATTGCCCTCATCAACTGTAATAGGACGATTATAGAATTTGGCAAATGTTAATGAGTTCCCCGACCATCCTGCAGTTCGTTTAATGATATCCACAGAAACCCCCTTGCGACTAGCCGCCGAGGTTGACGCGTGCCGGGTGCTATGAGCCGTGTAAACTCCGGTATCAATACCACTTTCGGTCAACATGTTTCTAATCCATCTACTTATAGTTGCCGCACTAGCATTATGGATCGGTTTCTTGGCAGTAAGAATGAGTCTATCGGTTAGGGGTAAACTTCTATAATTTTTGGTTGCATCAATATACGAGACCAATGTTTTCGCAGGGCAGATTTGTTCCCTATCAGGGAAAAAAGGTATTATTAAATTAGGCGCCGATTTGTTTGGAGCCGAAGTTTTAATTAAATCATTTATGTTTATGTCTATTCTCATGCTACTTACTTTAATACTAGACAAGCGTATCAGTGATAGCGTCTGCACACGTTGTGCAGTTGACAACGCGAGTAGAGCTACCAACTTTTTGGATAGAGAGGCCAAGGTTTGACTCTCGTTGGGATAATAATTTGAAAGATGATCTAATACAAGATTAGGATCCCATGTAGATTTATATCTAGGGAAGGAAGGTTTAGTCCTATAGACTCCTTTCATGAACCTTATAATGCGATCGTCTTGACTTATACACCTGCCCAGTATCAATGCAAGTGCCGAACGGCAGGTGTTGAGGGTTGCATAATTTGCACCTAAGTGGTATTCACTGACCAAAAATTCGAGGATATTAGGAACACTGTTATCAAAAATATTGATTTTCTTTTTAATACAAAAATGCCACCATTTTTTAAGCACTACATTATACTGTTTAAGAGAGTTGTCAGCTAATGACGATATCATTATTTTAATGGCACTCCTTGGTAGCGATTGTTTTACGTACGATTGCTCGATAATACTGACGACACCAGGGTAAGTCCTTTCCAAAGTGGGTGTGGAGTCCTGAAAAGTGATAATAGCAATGAGGGGCTCGGGTCAAAATAAATAGCTCGGTTTTTGGAAAGAGATAAAAATAGTGGGTACCATGGCTGGCTAGGCCAGTAAGGTACGACTATAATCCCAGTGGCATTATCCGTCACAATTTTTCTTAAGCATTTAAGAATCAAGGAGAACGGGGGAAATGCGTAGAAAAAATAAGGTGACCAATCTATAGTAAAAGCATCTATGTTATAAGCCGAAGGATCTCGTTTCCACGATATATATTTTTTACATTTCGCGTTAAGACGCGTGGCAAACAGATCAATTTGGGGCTTTCCGAAAGTATTTGTGATCTTATCAAAAACAGACTCAGCTAGGTCCCATTCAATATCAATGTTAAAACGTCTAGATTCCTGATCAGCCTCCGTATTATCTTTGGACTTTACGTAAGAGGCATAAACAAAGAGTTTCCTTTGTTCACACCATTGCCAGATTTCTCTGGCTACATCATTAAGGTGTGTATATTGGATTCCACCGTACCTATTTACGTAAGCTATAGCTGTAGTATTGTCGATCCTAAGTAGGATCTCCTTATTATAGAGGTCTTTAGCGAAGCACTGTAAACCTATAAGGGCTGCTTTTAATTCTAAAAGATTTATTTGTTCTTTAGATTCTAAGTCACTCCAAAAACCATGAGTACGAACTCCATTACAACAGATACCCCAACCGGTGAGAGACGAGTCTGAGAAAATTTCCAGAGCATATCTGCCACTACGTATTGGATTTTTTAATGTTAAAATATTATTTTGCCACCAGGAAAACTCTGACCTAAGGTTGGGCGGAAGATTCATGACACAATCGTAATTGTCTTCAGAATTTCGCAGAGCTAGATACTTTTCGCGCTCTAAGCGTTTCGTATATAACCAACCATATGGAATTGCAGGACAGGCTGAACACAGTAATCCTAGGTACTTAGCGAAGTCTCTAATTGTTAATGAACTTTTTTTAGCCATTCGTTTTGTTTGGTCTAATATTCTTTGACGTTTTGTATCTGGTAGCATAAGACACATATCCCGTGAATTTATTTTAAAACCTAGGTACTTTTGAATTTGTTTTGGTATCAAACTGCTCTTTTCTTTATTTATGATAAAGCCTAATTTCTCCAGAATTTCTACGGCCTTGGCTGTGCTTTTAAGGCAACTATTATAGGAGTTATTTATGCATAATATATCGTCTAAATATATAACCAAAAGCAACCCTTGATTTCTAAGATAAGATACTACTGGTTTCATTAATTTCGTAAAAATAAAGGGTGCTACAGATAAACCAAAAGGGAGACACTGAAATTCAAAAGTAGAACCTTGAAATCGAAATCTCAAATATTTTCTACTACATTTGTGAACAGGCACTAAGAAATATGCTTCCTGTAGATCTATTGTTGTCATGAAACAATTTTTACTAACTAACTTAGTAGCAGTACGAATGTCTTCCATTTTAAAATGTTCCGGGGTAATAAATTTATTAAGTAATTTCAGATTTAAAATGAACCTAAATGATCCGTCATTTTTAGGAATCAAAAAAATGTTAGATATAAACTGATCAGACACGTCACTGCATTCTATAATGGCCCCTGAACTCAGTAGGTTTGAAATGGAGAGTTTTAGGTGTTTAAGTTCTGTTTTACTGAACCTAGGGTTAGGTGGCTCAAATCTTTGAAAAGGAAGCTCATTGAAGGGAATCAAAAAGCCTTTAACATAGTTTAATACTACTGGATCCTTGGTTATGGCTCTCCAGTAGCTACCAAAGTGGCGCAATCTACCAGCGTGAACTATTGATGAACTATATACCTCTACTGATTCCTGCGACTTCTGTAATCCATCTTCCGGACAGGGGGGGCTCGATTTGCAGTTGGTTGCCTCCGGCCCTGCTGTGTCGAGTGTCCTTGATTGGGAGTGTACCTCGGCTTCGGCCCACCCGGTTTGGTTGTCCTGGTTGTTTGATACCTGGGTGGGCCCCTCCAGTTTCCCTGTTGCCTGGATGTAGAGGGAACGCTAATATTGCTACGCCTTATTTGAAGGCCTGATTTTTCTGCTGTTTTTGTGGCTTTTATCTTTTCTCCTAGATTATCCCCAAAAAGAAACGAATCCCGTTTTACATCAGAAATCGTAGTGGTAAATCTTTTGTCTAATGAAGAAGTTATCAACTTTCTTCTATGCTGCGTGTTCTCGTAGTGCAAATCCAGAAAAATCTGGCTGACTTCTGATAGTCTTTTTAAAATTTCTAATTTTGGGTGGTCTTCCCTTATCAGAGATGATGCTAAATTGGTAAGGCCTGCAATGCCCAACCCTAGTTGGTTCTGAGCTCTTTCAAGGAATTTATCCCGGTGTTTGATGTTATCGCTAACTATGGCGGAAATTTCTAGGTTGAGCTTTGGCGCCTTCGATAAAGTGAAGTTTGCAGGTGTTAAATTTTTTTTAAAAATTGTTTCCTTCACCTCTTTAGTCAGCCCTTCGACCAGGATCCTACCCCAACGTTTAGAAATCTCCTCATTGATAGGAGGGCCCAAAACCTCTTCTTTGCCTATCGGATCTCCCAGTGCATCTAATATTTCAGGCGGTAAAGCCTCAGACGCAGTTATTGGCCCCTCATTTGTGCTAGGACCAGGATCCTGCGAGAACAGATTGGATGCGTCTGCTATATCTGTAGCATCACCGACACACGGTGGACTAGCGGGGGCTACTACACTAGATCTTATTGGAATATTATTTTCTGACCCGTCTGAACACGTAGACAATCGCAGAGAATTTGGCGATGGTGACCTTGAGTAATAACGGTCATATTCTGTAAATTATAAGAAAAGAACAAGTGTTGGAGTGGACACATCTTGTTTTTTAACCTTTGTACGTACTCGCGTTACGCCTCTAGGCTATTTCATATAACAAGCTGCAGTATGCAGGTTGTATACATTTTAAAGTCGTTGTACGTATTCACGATACGCCACTAGACTAATTCGTTATCAACCGTGCTCACGTCACGGAGTATAACTCTTGTAGGTGCGAGAACTCAGTCACCGCTTACTAGTAGGTAATATACTACTATATCTAGAACTTATATTTAACACTTAAATGTTAAATGTAAGAAAAACAACAAACAATAATCCCTATTATGAACGTAATAAAACACAATTCTAACTTAGTTAACAAAAAGGTACTTTTCATGTAGGTAGATTGCAAAAAAATATCACAAAACGACAGGACGAAAAAACAGAAAACAAAAAATATTGTTTAAACAATTCATTCATATAGGTACCCGCCGCTTTATAGAAAAATACCTATTTGGAATCTTTTACCAATAATTATGAATATGTTAAAGATAGTATAAACGAGTACACTAACCTTCTTCATCCTCACTTGTTGACGAGTCACGTAATTTTCGCTCCAAACGTTTTATCTTTCGTCGAATTTTTGAATTACTACGCACTCTTTTCCTTTTTCCCATACTATCACGTATTTTCCACTAACTATATTAAATGGTATCTAAATAAATCCGATTTTCGACCAACACCCGAAGTTGCGACGCCCGCACATAAAAAAGGAATGAAGTTCAGCGGAGAGGGCGCTGCTGTCGAAGGGTATCGTTTAGCAACCAATTTAAATTTTATAATTTATTTTTATTTCCACAGCTCTAAAAATTATGTGCGACGCCTAGTACATTGAGAAGTGAAACTACATTGTTATAATTAAATCTTGAGGATGTAACGTCGTAAGTATAATCACCAATTTTGTTGCATTGGCTGTTTGAATTTAAAGAATCATAAATTATGTTGTCATATTTTATATATAACCTTGGGCTAGTGGTCCTTAGCGCGATCTCTGAATACGAGGTCGTGGGTTCGATTCCCAAGTCGGGCAAAGTGTAATTGGGGTTAACTGTTAGGAAATTTTCAGTAGCAGCCCGGAGTTTGGAATTGTCCCCGGTAAATGGCAATAGACTACCTATTACGTGGGACTTAATAACAGCATTGGTGAGATGCGGGTGTAAAATTGTATACACCTGTGCCTACCCCATCGGAGATACAGGCGTCATGATATGTGATGTTATATTTTATATCACATCAAATTAACGACTATATTCCTTACACAAAATCGCATAGCAGTTTCGTCCTACTTTTGCAAGCCCAACAAATCATCTTACTTAAAACACGACCAGAATTCTAATTAACGAAGTTTGATGAACAAACCCAACCTCAGTGGCAAGGAAAATGGTGCATCATAAACAGACCTCCTGGTGCTAACTTTTAAACTACCGCATTGCATGATATTACTATAGAACTAACAGGAATTAACGCGCAATACCTTTAAATCGTAATATTTTTTTGTGGAAAAAGAATACATTCGCGAGCAAGATTCGAACCTGCGCCTCCCGGTTAAATACTCCAGGCGCTCTGACCGCTAAACCATCTCGACCTCTGCTCGTTACCGTGAATTCTTCTTCCACATTTTAATGCATCTTTTGGTGACGTCATTGCCATATATTCAGTTGCTATTTTTCCACAAAAAATAACTTTAGAATTCGCTAAGCATGCGTTAATGCTTTTCAAAGATTTGACGTTTCGACCAGGTTGCACTGATCGTGGTCACAAGCAGACTGATGCAGCGAGTTTACTCCGTCATGGGTGCGGTAGATTTTTCTTCATCTACCTCCATGTTTTCATTATTATTATAAAGTCTTCAAAGGTATTTATTGCGCGCTAATTCCTGTCAGTTATATAGTTACATCACCTGATGCAAAGCAGTGATAGCCTAGTGCTATAACCGTTGGACTGACAAGGTAAAGGTCGCAAGTTCAATCCAAGGCACGCACCACTGTCTTTGCGAAGTCATGTGTGTATTATAAATTCATTAATCATTAAGTAATCATTTAAATATTCTACATGAATATATATATTTGATTATTGTCTGGCAGCTAGAGTATGTCATGCTCACTCAAATGTCCCGCTGACGGTGGCGTTTGTGTTGGGTCATTAGATTCCCTACAATATGGTCGAGTTTAGTGATGCTGACGCTGGCGTCATGTTCGTGAACGGGGGCCGTTGGTTGGGGCTGGTCATCTCTAAACTGTCATGGCAAAGCTTTGAATTGTAACTAGACTCTATAGACTTCATATTACATTGTTCTCACATATGATTTCTATATTATAAATACAGTGTAACCAAAATATTGTAATTGTTTGATGAAAAAGAGTAACCGTGGAGTTTCTTGCCCGTTCTTCTCCACAGGAATCTACACTTTGGAACGTGGCAACTAGTTTATTTTTTTGTCAATTCAAACGTGCCTGTAAACGGTCTAATTGAAATGAATGCTTTGACTTTGACTTTGACATTATCACTTGTTTAAAACAGTGCAGGAATATATCGTGAGGAAACCAGCACACCTGAGAGGTGTTCTCAATGGTGTGTAAAGCGATGTCAGATACCTACGGGTGGTTTAAACTCTGGCACTAGGTTGTTCCTCAACAACACATTTGGAGAGAGATCACCTGGTGTTGAAATAGCTACCGGGGATAGTAGTAATAAGCCATTCCGATTGCCTTGTTAGTCTAGTGATGATGTGTTGGCTGGATGGCTACTTAGCGCAATGTTGGGACCGATTCCTGGGTCAGGCGCTGCTATTAGAATTTTCCGTCGGAAAATGTTGAAAACTCAATGACAAAAATTTCACACTACGCTATTTAATTGGTTATGCGACAGATGCTTTTATTCAATTGATGATTATATAAATTGTAAATTGTCGTAATTATAATTTATGACATTTTCTTATTGACATTTAAATAATTTATTTTTATTTAGTTTAAACTAGTAATGTAATTTGAAATGTTTAATAAAACAAGATTTTATAATTAAAATTTTAATTCTATCTTACATTTGCGCGACTGAAAGGTCGAATATGGTGAAACTCTTGCCTTTTCTTACGTCAAAATGGAAGAATATTGTAACTGTCGCTTCTATAACTTGAAAATGGAAATTCAGTATCTATACTTAAGTTAGCTAGTTGTCAGTAATGTATCGTCTTACTTTGTCAATGCTGTGTCCACCCTTAACTGGCAAATATATTATAATAATACCTTTGAATATAATGTATCCATATGTTTAAATAAACGGTGGGTAAACCTATACGCAATAAATAAATGAATAAAGCAATGGGATATAAGTTATACAGGCGAGATTTCACCATCATAAAGATAAAATGGATACGCAACAAAAATATAATCCGACAATACTACAATTTGTATTCACGAAAAGTAACAAACACATCTCTCAAAATCGCAAAGTCGCAGATGCACGGTGACCCTACAAACTATTAGTCACAGATGTGCCACGGATATCACGCGGAGTTTCCTAATTAGAGAAGTTTGATCCAAATATCGGGCATGTGGTGTAACTAGTTACTATGCAAACCAATGTGGTTTAGTTTGAAAATATTCATTTTTGATTTATTGTGAAGTTTGAAATTGTATGGATTATTTAAGGGTTTTGATTAAAGATAATTAATTAATGTTTGTTTTTTTTTTTATGGAATAGGGGGCAACCGAGCAGACGGCTCGCCTGATGGTAAGCGATTACCGCCACCCATGGACACCCGCAACCCCAGAGGAGTCGCAAGTGCGTTGCCGGCCTTTTAAAGGTTTTGGGCCTCCGGTACCCTCACTCACTCGGCGAAACACAACGCAAGCGTTGTTTCACGCCGGTTTTCTGTGAGGCCGTGGTATCAATCCGGTCGAGCCGGCCCATTCGTGCCGAAGCATGGCTCTCCCACGGTAGTAATGAAATATTGACCACGGTAATATTGATGAAAATATGGGATGTTTTATTGAGGTTAATCATGTTAAAAAAAGCATGAGTGTTGTTAAATAAGAGAGGTGCGCGGCTAAGTAACAGCCGCACAGTTCAATCGCTAGAGGTTAAGCTGCCTTGCCGCGGTCGGATTATGGATGGTTGACCATAATTTCATACCGCATATCATGATCATTGTGTGCCTCACAGCGGCGCCAAATAGGTTCAGTTCAGCAGAATGCCTGACCACTAGTGCCCGGCGCTAGTTTTCAACTGGGCCCTAATATAGAAGTGGTTAATACCGTGAGTTTATAGACGTTAGATGATTCTTATACTATAAAATCATTAAAATTTCAAAAGTGATTTAAGAATGAATAATATGGTCATGAGCAGGATTTGAACCTGCACCTCTCTTATGAAACTGTATTTTTCTCTCCACAAAAATATCAAATATCCACTTAAGAGTTCGCTACTAATGTTAAAAATAAATTAATTCCTTTATTTTATTTTTATTAATCTTTTTTAAATTGTGTAGTGTTATTTTATTATCTACTGCCTATGCTTTAAACGTAATGTAAAACTTGTATGTGCAGATGGTATTTAAAGCCATGTCAAAGGACTACGCTAAGTTTAAACTCTGACACTAGGTTGTTCATCAACCACAAGATGAGAGCGAACGATCGTTCTCTGAGAGAGCGAGAGACAAGTTTTACTTATTACAAAATTAACTACCAATTCCACATAACTGTGATTATAATATTAAATGGAAAAGAATACGGTTGCGAGCTGGATTCGAACCTGCGCCTCCCGGATAAATACTCCAGGCGCTCTGACCACTAAGTCATCCTGACCTCTGCTCACTACCGTGAATTCTTCTTCCACATTTAACACGTCTTTTGGTGACGTCATTGCTACCTATTCAGTCCCTATATAGGTGACCGAACCGACACGATTAACTTTGCAGTTAATACAATGTCGTAAGGATGAAATTACCTTGACAATGATGAAATTTGAAATGTGAGCGCCTGGAGTATTTATTCGGGAGGCACAGGTTCGAATCCTGCTCGCGACCGTATTCTTTTTCCATTTAATATTATAATTTTACAGTTCGCTAAGTATGCGTTAATGCTTTTCAAAGATTTATCTTTAATAACTGTGATTTTAAAAAACGATTTGATCGAAAAACTTTTCCACAGTATGTCGTTAAATTCGACCGCACGCGGTTTTATAAAACATCGTTAAAAACTTTTTGGTGTAACGAAAAAAAAATCATCGCATTGAAAGGGGAAATATGTCACTGGTTTCATCCATATTCAGATTAATATCAGATGTGATGAAATTTTGATACGGAATCCTATGGGGATAGAATGTGTGTATTAATTTTCCTGAGTACTATATTAATAAGTTTTAAAGCCGTAACATAACATAGCATCACGCCTGTATGCCCCGGAGGGGTAGGCAGAGGTGTACATAGTTGTACACCCACATTTATTTTCACCAATGCTTTTATTAAGTCCCATGTAATAAGTGGCGAGTCTACTGCCATCTTCCGGGCACAATTCCATGCTCTGGGCTGCCTATCGTGAATTTCCTAATAGAAAAACCACAATGACACTTTGCCTTACCCGGGAATCGAACCTAGGACCTCTCAGCACTCGCGCTTGGGACCATTAGACCAACGAGGCAGTATTTAACCGTATTTCTAGTTAATTTATACCCTAAAGCGATAAAAGACAAATGACATGAGCAAAGACTTTTTTCGTGAGAATTTATCTGATTTTTTTTAGGTTCCGTATCCCAGAACTCCGGTGTAGTTTTGTGTAGAAATGTGTGGTTTTTAGTCACTAAGAGTTCCGAACAGCGTCTATGACGAATTTTCCACATATACAACACGAGATGAAATTAATAATAAAATTAAAAAGTAATAGCATCATAGCATCACGTCTGTATTCCCCGAAGGGGTAGGCAGAGGCCGTTGGTTGGGGCTGGTCATCTCTAAACTGTCATGGCAAAGCTTTGAATTGTAACTAGACTCTATAGACTTCATATTACATTGTTCTCACATATGATTTCTATATTATAAATACAGTGTAACCAAAATATTGTAATTGTTTGATGAAAAAGAGTAACCGTGGAGTTTCTTGCCCGTTCTTCTCCACAGGAATCTACACTTTGGAACGTGGCAACTAGTTTATTTTTTTGTCAATTCAAACGTGCCTGTAAACGGTCTAATTGAAATGAATGCTTTGACTTTGACTTTGACATTATCACTTGTTGACACATGAGCAAAGACTTTTTTCGTGAGAATTTATCTGATTTTTTTTAGGTTCCGTATCCCAGAACTCCGGTGTAGTTTTGTGTAGAAATGTGTGGTTTTTAGTCACTAAGAGTTCCGAACAGCGTCTATGACGAATTTTCCACATATACAACACGAGATGAAATTAATAATAAAATTAAAAAGTAATAGCATCATAGCATCACGTCTGTATTCCCCGAAGGGGTAGGCAGAGGTGTACACACTTGTACACCCACATTTCACCAATGCTGTTATTAAGTCCCATGTAATAGGTGGTGAGCCTACTGCCATCTACCGGGTACAATTCCAAACTCCGGGGTGCTATTGAGAATTTCCTAACAGAAAAACCCAAATAACACTTTGCCCGACCGGGGAATCGAACCCAAGACCTCATGCCCAGCAGTCGCGCTGGGGACCACTAGACCAACGGAGCAATTATTAATTAAAAAGTATGCCTGCCATTTTTCAAAATCTTACTAACCTATCTTACCCGGGATAATGTATATATGTAATACGGGTATCATTAGAATCCCATACATCGAAATCGGATTAGGCATTTAGAAGTTATGGTGGATTAAAGAAACACACATACATACTTGATACATACATGAACCCAAAAATCATATCATCTTGTAAAAAGAGAGGCGCATGTTTCGAATCCTGCTCGCAACCGTATTCTTTTTCCATTTAAAAATTATAACTTTATAGTTCGCTAAGCATGCGTTAATGCTTTTCAAAGATTTATATGTAACATCAACATTCTCACACAAAAGTTTCAAAACGTTGAACTCAAAAGCATAAGTCTCCCTAGATTAGCCTAGAAACCATCACCGGTATTGGAGCAGCGCCATCTATCGCTAATCGCCAACCGTTGACAACGTTATTGATGAGCGAGCAATTAATCATGATCACTTGTCTGAAGGGGTACAGTTTCACTTAGCGGCTGTTTGGTTTTTGCGCCTCATTTCGTGGAAGGATTTTTTAGTTTTGGTGGTGAAGGAGTTTTGGGTGTGAAGTTTAAGTTTTTCTGCAACTATTGCTTGCTATTTTAAATAGAAAGAAAGCTGCTATTTTTAAGAGAAATTTTTAATAGAAATATATATGAAACTAGCTGTGTTTGCGACTCCGTCCATGTGGATTTCGTGCATGAACACAAATTCATAATTAACAAATGTTCGTCATGATTCTTTAAATTGGCATATTTTTTTATTTATTAACCGATTGACATGAAATAAACACTAAATGTTAAGTGAAGCTTACCAAAATATTTTAATGAAAACCACATCTCAATCGGATAAGCCGTTTTTGAGATTAACGTGCACAAACGCACAGACAAACAGAGAAACAGACAAAAATTCTAACAATCATTGTTTGGATGCTATTTGTGTTGTTAAAGGTCCCAGTAATATTTTTCTCATATATTTTCCATGTACAGACAGCGATCAGTTACATTTTTATAGCATCACGCCTGTATTTCCCGAAGGGCTAGGCAGAGGTGTACACAGATGTACACCCACATTTTACCAATGCTGTTATTTAGTCCCATGTAATAGGTGGTGAGCCTATTGTCATCAACCGTTTTTTTTTGTATTAATTAATTGATGATGATTAGATATTTTAGAAATATATTTATTCGCGTCTAGATCGTGCTTTTTAGCTTAAAGAGGCTTTTACGTTACCTACTAAGTTGGCTCGACGTGGGAATGATTCCATGTCAGGCAGTGTTATCGAGTTTTCTGTTAGGAAATACTCAGTAGCAGCCTGGAATTGTGCCTGGTTGATGGCAGTGTGCTCCCCACTTTGGGTGTGAAGTTTGTGTTTTCTGATGTCACATCGAGATAAAACAAAAAAATGGACTTGAAAGAGTCAATTGATTTCACAAAGTTTTTATTAATGGAAAGATATACTTCCAAAATAATTTCATTATGAATTACATAACATAACATAGCATCACGCCTGTATTGTACTTACACAGTTGTACTCGCATATTTCACCAATGCTTTGCGTTATTAAAGCCCATGTGGTGGTGAGCCCATTGCCATTTCCCGGCAAAATTCCATACTCCAGACTGCTACTAAGAATTTCCTAACACAAAACTCAATAACACTTTGCCCGACCCAGGGATCGAACCAAGGACCTAGGACTTAATCTAAGACATCACAGATACGGCGAATGAAAACATCGTGAGGTAACCTGGACTTTATGGTCTGAAATCGCCAACTCACAGTGAGCTAGCGTGGTGATCAATGATCGTGCCTTCTCTGTAATGGGCTGGTTATGCCATGTGTGTTGGAATGGAGCATCCATTCATTTCGGTAGAATAGGTAAGATCATTTTAGAAGGGCTCCTGGCCAAGTAGCAGCTGCACTCATCTATCCATCGAGGTTAAGCTACGCTTGCCGCAGTCAGTCTGTGGATGGGTGACCATAATTCCATACCGAAGGCGTCTTCGTGCCTCAGAGAGTAAATTAAGCCGTCGGTCCCGGTTGTAAAATTAAGACAGCCGTTACGTGTAGTCACAGGCCTGAAAGTCTGACAAAACAGTCATACCACGAGATATTACCCCGTAACTGGGTTGTGGAGGTCAGATAGGCAGTCGCTCCATGTAAAATAATGGTATTAAGCTGCATACGGTTTGATTGGAAGCCGACCCCAATGTCATTGGGAAAAGGCTAAGCAGACGTAAGATCATTTCAAAGGAACGTTTTTTTTATAATTTGTGCCTTATGAAGTTGATTCCATAGTAATAGTGGTTCATATAAATGGGTAAATTGACCTTTTAAAGTATTATTATGGAGTACTGTTGCACGTTATATAGTCGAGAAGGTTTCATTGGTTTTTTAGTTTTTAGAGTATATATAATATACGATAGCAAATGGTAAGCTATAGCTTACTTTTAATGAAAGATTGAAAAATAAATAATGAAAAAGTATTTATTAAATCACACAAAACACACAAAAAACATAGGGATAACTCACAGCTGTTAAATAAATAAAAACTAGACAAATTGAAATGATGTAACTATGAACATTATCAACCAAACACGAAATCAAACAAAATAAAAGCATCACATAGGTATATCCAAAGACAATGATGACGCACACTGCTGTATTCATCAACTTACGTACTGCTATCGGGCGCCGCCGCCTCCGACCGGCGCGTACGTTCGTTATGGCACAAGCCATGGTGGGAGCATGCGTCGAGAGTCGCAACCTGTGGCCGCTACGCTACCGCTACCTACACCATATCTACCTATGGTGATTTGATATGGTGACCGCTGCATACCGATCTTAATTAAATACATTGGGATACAATCACCGATGAATTCCTTCAGCAAGTGACAGAAGGCAAAGAACGGAGTGGTAAGTAATGAATGTTGAGGTTATAACTATTGCAAGAAGGGAGTTGCGCAGTTACCCTTTCGATCTTATTATCTCTTAGACGCGGCTCTGTCTTCGTTGAGGCCAATTCCTTGGCAGAATATCTACTGTTTTCATATAGCTAAGAAGATATAATAGAGAACTTAAAAAAAAACCTTTTATTTTCTTCCAAAAACTATAAAATGATACATGATAAAATTATTTGTGGGAAACTGGTGCCTAAACTAAGCCGGCCTTGTTAAAGCTTCGTAGGCCTTTGATTTGACTTACTATTACATACTTCTTACTGTTTATCAACTAATTATATTTAACTCTTTGTTCACAATTAATTACAAACTTCTTACTCCTCGTAATTTTGCTGATGAGATCAGAACTTTTCCTTAACGATGTTGCCTAAGATAATACTTAAATAGAATTACATTAATACGACCATTTAAGACCTACCTACATGTTATATAAACTTAACCGAAAAGAATAGAAAAGAACCACAAACCAAAACGTCTTGTGTATTTTTTTTTTTTTTATTTTGTTGAATATTTCAAAAAGCCCTCGATCCATTTCGATAAAATTTATATGGCACTACTTCTAAAATATGACCCACCAAACAAAAAAGAATCATCAAAATCAATTCATAACTGGCGGAATGATCGTATAACAAACAAAAAATTATATAGTCAACACCTTACGTTTTCGCGATCACTACATATTATATAATAAAACAACTTTTAATCAGTTTAATCGCGTTTATTATTGGGTTTTGTTTTTTCTGACGTTCCTCCTGCGACCACGAACGCTGCAAAGTGTTCGAAACGCCAAGAAAACAAAAACCAATAATACACGCGATTGATCCGGTTAAAATTTGTTTTATTATGACATATAGTCAAATTGAAAACCTCCTCATCTTTGAAGTCGGTTAAAAATAAACTACATACATAAATAATATGGTCTACATATTAATAACGCTAGTCATCAAACATGCGCGTCAAATAAAGAGCCAAATTCATAGCTAACATGAAAGAAAGTACGACATCGTAAAATCAACCCGACTTGACCCGTCTCATATCGTCTAGTTTTATATATTTTATGACATCACATAGTTTTATGTTTAGGAGCTGGTGTGAAATGAAAGCGATGCTGGAATCGTCACTTAGTGTAAAGTCTTTGTTGGAATTGCGTTTCATAGTAAATTGAAGATTGTAGGAATCTTTGTATAGTTTCACTATGTTTGTATTACGTTTTATGTAGGTATCATCATCGTCATAGTATAATGTCTGTATTCCCCGAAGAGGTTGATAGAGCCGTATAGAATTCTACACGCACATTTCGCCGATTTTATTAAGTCCCATGTAATAGGTGGGGGCCTATTGCCTTCTACCGGGCACGATCCCAAACTGCAGACTGCTACTGACAATTTCTAACAGAAAAATTCAATAACACTGCCGAAATAAATCGAATTCGCTCTCAGCAGTCGAGTTTTATTTATGTTGAGATATATGATCGTACTCCTTTAAACGTCTTAATGTGTTGTTCTTTTTAAAATATAGTTGAGTTGAGCGACGCTAATTCATGCGTGATACTCGTGAACCCGCTACAAGTTAAAACTGGTTAGCTCACAATTGCCAAGGCTAGTAACTGTTATTGCAATTTTTTTTTTCCGATGTACCTACGTGTAAATTTGTATCGTTACCACATAATTTTGTTTTAATTAACAATGTATTTATATACTAAAAATATATTAGTATTACAACATTTTAAAAGAATAACCGTCCAGTTTCTTGATCGTTCTTCTCCATATACGTTTCTCGGCTTCCAAAAATACCTTTAAATCGTCCAACTGAAATTAATGACCTGACTTTGACTTTGACCAACAGCGTTAGCTAAACTACCTCAATATTAATGAAAATAAAAAATAACTTATCATAAAAAGGAGAATCATATAATATATTTGTATGATTTTTTTGGCTTATTCAGATATGTATTTAAAATTAGGAAGGACTAATTTTAAGATAACTATATTAATCCTCGTAGGAATGTTGGTTTTCTCCTCTGTCTTAAACCAAGCCTCATGTATTTATGAAATAGCTACACTGAATATAAAAATGTAGCATTATAATATTATTAAATTAATAAAGGTATTATGAGGAAATGACGAGCATAAAAATTAAACATAATTAATTTCACAAAGCATATTATTTGACTTTATTCCGACAAAACATTCCATGGAAAACTTAATGGGTCTTTGTTTATTGTTGATACGGATATGATTATAAGTATTTCAGAAAAATGTCATGAAATTATGTACTTTATGTCTATGATTACAATTTGTAAGCCATAAAAATTTTAGTGGCATCTAGACTGGAAAAAGCATATCTTTAAAACCTATGTAACCACATGTCAAAAATAAATAATTCCGAGTTTGAATTTTTAAAGGAATCGTCGAAAATGTATTCGTGTTTCACAAACAAAGTGTTAATGTTGCTACTGTAAGTACACCCAATAGCATAAAACGATTGTATTTTAGGAAAATAAAGCTGATAATCTGTGTATTAGACATACGAACTTCTATTCTTCTAAAACAACCACAGAGAGGAAAGAATAACAATAAAACTTTGTTATAAGAAAATGGTCCGAATAATGAACCTTGCGACACCTATCACAAAAACCCATCAAAAACTATTCATATTTATAACATACAAAAGTTATTCAACTTTGTAATAGATATTCAGATGGAACCCTAAAAACTTAGACGGGCGGGGGATACTACTAAAACGCTATATTGCACCATCCATCATAAGCTGATCTATCAAACGCGTTGGATCAAACCTAAATCTTAAGATTAAGATGGAATGGAGGGATCGCGACGACTGGTCACGTCTGGTCTTGAAACTTATATCTAGACGTAATGTTTTATTTGACGCAACAGCCGGGAGCGACATAAAGTAAGGGATTGGGTTGCTTGGTACAAGCGTAGAAGTACCAAAGTTATACCATGTATGACGTAATTCGTGTGAAAAAATTGTTGTAGAGAAAATTATATTTGTTCTACAGAAACTGGTACTAAGTATAACTTTGAACCTTAAATTATATTACTATTTACACAATGTTTCCAGTAATGGTATATTAAATTAATTCGAAAGGTAATACTGTAATTACATGTTGTGAGGTATAATTAAAGTTTCTAATTAATTATGGCTTGTCGCTCATGTTGACGCTTCGCTAACACGTTTGATTAGCAGATCTTAGATATAATTAAGAGAGAATCTACTTCTCATCTTATAGATATTAACAATATTTTCATCTTATGAGTTACGAGTAAATATATTGAATTGTGTTAAATGTTGTGTCATCGATGCTGTTATTTAAAGTCCCATATGGGTATTATTGTCATTAATCGGGCACAATTTCAAACATGATTGCTACTGAGAATTTCCTAATAGAGAAACCTAATAATTTGCTCGACCTAGGAATCGGGCCTAGGTCCTCACACCCAGCACGATCACTAGATCAACGAGGCATAATTACAATAGTTTTGTTATCTGCAATTCTATCTTACATTGCATCGTATTTTTTCTTTATCCCATAATTCTACTTAAATAAGGGATAAAGAAAAAGTATATATATATATATATATATCGCAGATGGATGGTAGAATCCGCTATTTTACAAAACTGCTAACTGATTTACAAAACAGTACTGTTTTATAAAACAGCTGAACATCGTTCAGCTTGCCATTGCGATACGTTTAACAAAACTGCTAGTAGCCCACCTTTAGACGTAATGCAGAATGACATATCTACATTGGGACAGGTTTGTTTATTGTATAGGTATATTAAATGTATAGTCACCACTCAAGTAAAAAAAGATACTGTATTCTGATTTGACTTTTAATTTTAATTTTTTTTTTTGCTTCTGACGTAATAGTAAAATAAAGTTGTTATTAACTTAAGACACAAAGAGCCGTATGCAAAATTTCGAACTAAAACCAACAATTTGACAATTCATTTCACACTATTTTACATAATCTCTAATCCACTGCATTGATAAACGCAAAACGTTTATAGAATTCTGCGTATTATAGTTCAGAAATTATGTAAAACTGCTAAACGTCGTTCAGCTGTTTTTCGTAACAGTACTGTTTTGTAAATCAGCTAGCAGTTTTGTAAATCAGTGGATGCTACAATCCATCCGCGACTATATATATATATATAAAGATTAAACAACTTTTCTTTTGTATCAAAGTCGGTCTAAGATTCCTTATTCCACCACTATGTCTAAGCCAAAGAAAAATTCCTAGAATTTTTATCATCAGAGTAAAAAGTCCTGTTCCCATTAACTCGAGTTACATCAAGTGTTGAGCCAACTTACCGTGATGTCTTGCAAAAGCGACCCTTAAGTGCGTGTTAAGTAATACTTTAGAAACATAAGATGTTCTCTAAGTTTTTCGTGCAAAAGATTTTTTACTGTAACATTTTGTTTACTTTGATATTCAACGTTATATTGGAAAAGTTAAGCTTTTACGGATTTTCATGGGAACGTTGCAGAGGTTTTGTGTCGCAAGGATACTCGGAGACAAAGAAATTTGCAAGACATCGCCTTTTTCTTATCAACTTTTGAGGGCTTTTGCAGGATTTTGGACACTTAAATACATCTTCGGATTTTTTAATCATGTTCTTACAATCAGTGGTCCTGTCAATAGACTGTTGTAGCGAATAATCTTGCATAAAAAGTACAGATAATTCAGAAACAAGAATGAAACAGACAGTGCGAAAGATTGTGGATGTTTATTATTCTTTCACTACTGGGGGGTTACTCTTGAAGTTAATACCAATTCCAATTCAATTCCAATATTAAATTAGTGCCATAAAATATTTTTTTATGTAAAATAAATTTACCTACACCTTAGTCATCTTAACTTTAAAGCATATTACGGTTTATTAGTATCTCGATTCTTTAATTATTTTTATGTAATTTTTGCATTTAAAAGTATGACATATTTCCAATGTCAATCGAGTGGTTTTATTTTCAGGAGTAAGCCTACTGATCGGATTTGAATAAGATTTGGCATACGGATAGTTTATAGCCTAGATTAACACATAGAATATGGTAGAGTTTTTGCCAGCTGGATACAAATTGGAATTCTACGCAGAAGAAATCACGGGCAGCTAGTAATTAAGTGCTATACACATATAACATCTCACGAAAGTTATTATTACAAAAGTTAATAACAGTCGCTTAGCGAAGTCAGTGGCCTAGGAGTGGCTTAAACAGCTCTTGACTCTAACCACAGAAGCTGACTGAACGCTAAGAAGTCTAATTTGGCCGTCGCGACCAAAAGCGTTACAGCATAAATACAGTCGCCAAATCTATATATATCTGTCTAGCCTTTTCCCAATTACATTGGGGTCGGCTTCCAGTCAAACCGGATGCAGCTTAATACCAGTATTTTACATGAAGCGACTGCCTATCTGACCTCCACAACCCAGTAACTGGGTAACACGATATCTCGTGGTATGACTGGTTGTCAGTCTTTCAGGCCTCTGACTACCCCGTAACGGCTGTCATAGATCTTAATTTGACAACCGGGACCGACGGCTTAACGTGCACTCCGAGGCACGGAGGGGTCTCGATATGAAAATGATGGTCACCCATCCACACACCGACCGTGGCAAGCGCAGCTTAACCTCAATCGATCGATCTGTGCGGCTGTTACTTAGCCACGAGCCCCTCCCAAATCTATATATATATTTATATGTATTTTGAAAACCGATGAAATAAAATTATCAAATCTGTGGAGGCCTTGCATACCATTACGCCTGTTTTCCACTGGGATAGGCAGAGATATTAGAAATTAACTATCACACGCTTGAAACGGTGAAGGGAAATCACTTGAGGAAACTAGCTCACGTAGGCGTAGCGTCGTATTAACAGAGGACTAAGTGACAGTACTATAATTTAACATTTTGCTTTTGTGTTTTTTTTTTGTATTAGTCTTCATGACGTTCTGTTTAATAAAATATAAATTACAAAAGATTTATAGCCAGCCTAAATACTGTTACACAATGTAACAGAGGACGGGTTTCAAATCCTCATTGTTCCAAATCGGGTCACCTCAATATTAATATGACAGTCCATTTTCTATTATGTATGGTACCTTTATTGTATTAACTCGTGCTGTGTTTGATGAAGCAAACGGGATGGTTTAAACTGAGCGCGGATGAGGGTACAAAATAGAGATACAGCTATATATTTGTGTAAATGATCGACAAAAGAAGATTAAGATAAAAAACTTTTACACAAAAACTATCCGCCGATATTGGAAATTTCACTGGTGAAAAATAACTCAGTGTAACTATTAAAGATAAATCTTGGTAAAGCATTAACGCATGCTTAGCGAACTCTTAAGTTATAATATTAAATGGAAAAAGAATACGGTCGTAAGCTGGATTCGAACTTGCGCCACCCGGATAAATACTCTAGGCGCTCTGACCACTAAGCCATCTCGACATCTGCTCACCACCACGAACTCTTCATCCATATTTTTAACACGTCTTATGGCGACTTTATTGCTATCTATTCAGTCCCTATACAGATGACTGAACCGACACGACTAACTTTGCAGTTAAAACAATGTCGTAAAGATGCAATTACCTTAACAATTAAAGTCAAATCTTTGAAAAGCATTAACGCATGCTTAGCAAACTTTTAAGTTATAATATTAAATGCAAATAGAATACGGTCGTGAGCAGGATTCGAACCTGCACCTCCCGGATAAATAGCTCCAGGCGCTCCAACCACTAGTGAACACTGAGTGTAACTAATTTTGAGTCGGCGCCAATTCCATGTTGCATTTGATTATAACATAAATTTTGGTAAAAAGAAGTTAATATTTTAACTAAAATAGTGTTCGAATTCGACCCTGTCTAATTTTGAATTTCCCTTTTATTTTAGTTCGGCTTTATTGTTCAACATTTTGAAAACTTTGTTAATATGTACTTTGTGTATATCTGTTTTGTGGTTTTTAACTTGTATTGATTAAATAAGAATATTTATAGATCTATTAATATATTGCACATTGAAAACAAAAAAGTCACAATTCAAAAACCTGTGGGGTTACTCTTGAAATCAATTCCAATCCCAATCCAATTTCAATATTAATTAGACACCTTATAATAATCCGTAATATTAAAATAAATTTACCTACATTACAGTTTCCTCAATTTAAATCATGTTACATTATTAGTATCCCGTTTCTATAATATTATTTTAGAAATTTTGGCATTTAAAAGTACGTACTGACTTTTACTTACAGTTACTATAAGATCTGCCTGCTTACTCTTGAAAATAATTGACATTATGGTATAACCGTTTAAAGATTTGAATATTTTTGGATTGTCTGTTCTTTACTTTTAATAAAAGTAAATGATTGAAGACCAAACATCGTGGTTGTTTTGATGAACAATAGTACTTATAAATCTCGTTATTTTAAAATATTGATTTATAAATAATGAACTAGTGGTTGTAAAGCCAACTCAGAACTGCCAAATTTTGGATAGCGCCAGTTTTGGTTTCAATGTGCGATATGAAACAGACATCATCTCTTCAACATAAAAAATCTTGTAACCACTAAAATGGATGATCACTGGAGAATCTATGCTTCTCTACTTGGTACTACAGGGAACGAGTATTATTGATTGATTCCGAGAGATACTGCTTACCTACATACTTAAATACTGCCTACTCCATTTTGTCTGAGTGTACCAAGAGGCAATTATGAGCATCTTATTTTGTATTTTATTAAATTGGTGTGGGCGGAGGCTTCTGTCAGTTATGATTTTGGTCCGTCATTACCTTCAACGGATCATAATCTGCCTACGTTGCAAAGGATGCAGCCTCAATCAATCAATTGACAGCGCGGTTGGCGCAGTGGTCGAGAGACCGACTGCTGCGCTGCATGTCGCAGGTTCGATTCCTGCACGGAGCAAATATTTGTACGATCTATAGATTCTTTTTCCATTTAATATTGTAACTTTAGAGTTCGCTAAGCATGCGTTAATGCTTTTTCAAAGACATATCTTGAATTATTAAGGTAATTGCATTCTTTACGACATTGTATTAACTGCAAAGTTAGTCGTGTCGGTTCGGGCACTTGTATGGGTACTGAATTGATTGCAATGACGTCGCCATAAGACGTGTTAAAATATGGAAGAAGAATTCGTGGTGGTGAGCAGAGGTCGAGATGGCTTAGTGGTCAGAGCGCCTGGAGTATCCTTCCGGGAGGTGCAGGTTCGAATCCTGTTCGCGACCGTATTCTTTTTCCATTTAATATTGTAACTTTAGAGTTCGCTAAGCATGCGTTAATGCTTTTTCAAAGACATATCTTGAACGATCTATAGATAATTGCTACGGGTCTGGGTGTGTGTGTGCTTGTGAGATTATATGTCTGTAAACGCACCCACGAACCAGTAAGAAATTCCTAGTGTGGGGCAACGTTTTATAAAAAAAGAAAAAAAAAGTAGAATCTCAGAACCCGGTAAAGATTAGCGGCGGACCGTGTCGTTTTTAGTCTGTAGAAATCCGGCATAGCGTCTATGATGGATTTTTAAACCACAGAAAAGGGGATCTATCAGACTCTTACTGACTAAAACCATCCAGCGGTGTTCCCTCGTACAGTTAGCTTGACACCCTGAGAGTAAATATATCTTTCTGGGTCATTCTTCGAGTTGGATCCTTTGCGTCATTATCCTCGCTTTTAATATTTTTATGAAAATAACATCAGAATTCAAGATAAATCTTTGAAAAGCATTAACGATGCTTAGCGAACTCTAAAGTTACAATATTAAATGGAAAAAGAATACGGTCGCGAACAGGTTTCGAACCTGCGCCTCCCGGATAAATACTCCAGGCGCTCTGACCACTAAGCCATCTCGACCTCTGCTCACCACCGCGAATTCTTCTTCCATATTTTAACACGTCTTATGGCGACCGTATTCTTTTTCCATTTAATATTGTAACATCAGAATGTTTTAATTTTCATTAAAAGTTCATGGATATACAATCAGCTTGTATTAATGAAAATTTTATTATTTCGAAGTTACTTTCATAAAAATATTAAAAGCGAGGATAATGACGCAAAGGATTCAACTCGAAGAATGACCCTTCTCCATCTTCTACATTCTTCCGGTTAGTGCTGGCCCGTGTAATGTTAGCTCCGTCTGGTCATAGAACAACATGTTAGTTGTTTGTTGTCATTGCGCAATAATTATCACTGGAAGCAAGCAGCGGTTGCAACGGAGATTTTAATGTACAAATCCAACTTTCACAAAGAATCACACGGGTTTTGTCATGTGCTATAGCCAAATAACTTATTTTTAGGATGTATAGGATATTCATAACACCATATCTATAAAATTATTATCAGCAAAATATTGACAACTGTCAATGACAGTGTTTCTGTTTTGTCAGTTTATTGCTTTGATTAGCTTTATTGTCTGGATTGTTTATGGTTTAGAGGTGTATTTAATCATAGTAGTTTTATATAATTCTGTGTGTTTAGAAATATAATCCATAATTAATAGAAAATTTAAAATACCTGTTACCGGAAGACGCCACACGTCAATATGGTTGCCACAGAATATCAGCGCTGGTTGGGTTGCCATACAGGTGACACATCAGCATTTGGCTGAGTGGTGACCATTTTTCGCACAGTTGCGTTGTAGGGTTTTAAAATAGGATTGCTTATTTATCTCATCTATTTTAAGTTTATGTATCCTTACTGCTCTGTGTGGAAATAAATGTTTCTTTCTTTCTTTCTTTTCTTTCTTCTTCTTTCTTTAGTTTCCCTTTGTCGTCTAAGAGAGGTGCGCGTGGAATACTAAGCACCGCCATTTTGGGTCCTTTTTGGAAGCACCAGAGAAAAAGTGCCAAACATACTACCCCGGGAACTATGTGGCGCTCGCAGCCATTTAAAACCGCCGTGTGCTTACTATTGCCTTGTGTGGATGAGCCGTGAGAACTGCAATGCATAGCATTCACGACCTCCTGTTCTCCTCGGTGCCGTGTAGCCTCATCCAGCTGCGGCCCACGACGCTAACGATATCGTCCATCTATCGAACCACTAGACGTTCTACGCGTCGCGTTCCATTCCGTCGTTTTGATAAACAAATAAATAACATATTTATTTTTGTTCTAGAATCTTCCACAATGGTTGGGATGGTGTTGATTATCTTGGCGTCAGTATCAGCCTTCAATATTGGTGAGTGATCAAAATCTACATACTATTAAGTATCATAGAATTGGTATTTTTCCAATGAACGGTACTAGTACTAAAGTCATATTATTTTTTTGTGGAAAAGGAATACGTTCGCGAGCAGGATTCGAACCTGCGCCTGCCGGATACTCCAGGTGCTCTGACCGTTAAGCCATCTTGACTTAGCGGTCGATAACGATTATATCTTTAGAGTTCGCTAAGCATGCGTTAATGCTTTTCAAAGATTTATCTACTTCGGTAATAGTACTGTTGAAGACTTGTCTTTTCCAGCACGATGAATAACAGCTACATCTATGATGCCTCAGCTCGTGCGATTCCTAGCCAGCGAAAAAATACTTAAACTTAACTTAACTTAAAAATACTGCAAGATAAATCTTTGAAAATCATTAACGCATGCTAAGCGAACTCTAAAGTTATTATATTAAATGGAAAAAGAATACCGTCGTAGTAGCCATCGTCGAGATGGCTTAGTGGTCAGAGCGCCTGGAGTATTCATCCGGGAGGCGCAGGTTCGAATCCTGTTCGCGACCGTATTCTTTTTCCATTTTATATAATAACTTTAAAAATACTGCCTCATTGGTCTAGTGTTTTCAAGCGCGACAGCTGAGCATGAGGTCTCGAGTTCGATTCCCGGGTCGGTCAAAGTGCTATTGAGTTTTTCTGTAAGGAAATTCTCAGTAGCAGCCCGGAGTTTGAATTTTTCACGGTAGATAGTAATAGGCTCACCACCTATTACATGGGACTTAAAAACAGCAT
This sequence comes from Xylocampa areola, assembly GCA_935421205.1. Lineage (NCBI taxonomy): Eukaryota > Metazoa > Arthropoda > Insecta > Lepidoptera > Noctuidae > Xylocampa > Xylocampa areola. The sequence goes on from OW285223.1 coordinate 11,197,238, forward strand.
TTGTGAAATGTGGGTGTACAACTGTGTGCATCTCGGCCTACCCCTTCGGGGAATACAGGCGGGATGCTGTCATATTATGCAAAAATACCCAATACATGAACTGCTTCACCAGTAGACTTATATGAACCAATACATAAGGTTATTATAAAATTTCGATCAATAGTTTCATTACACGTTTAAATAACCCCACACAAAAATGCAAATAAGAAAATGTTTTAAAAAGCAATCTCCGCCACTAGATTTTTCCACCAATACAATGGCCAGGTAAATATAAGTTATTAAATAGGTATGTACGTATATTTATTTATTCATAAAATAAATTCCATAACAGCCCGGCTCTGAATGACAGCGTTTCAATTTTGCAAGCCAGTTCGAAGTTTTAATTATACCGCGAAATTAATTTGGGATTAAGTTTGCTGCTCCCATTTATGTTACGAGCCTTTCAAAAGGCTTCATTTTAAATGATTTTTCGTATATGACGTCACGTATAAATATTTGTTTAAATTGAAATTTTGGGGCATTTATTAGTGTGCTTCATCGACATTGGTTAATAGGGACACTAATTATGGACTCAGTGTCAGTCTGTGTGTCACGAGCTTTATGGTAGCTATTGATTTGAAAGTTTGCTTGAGTAAGACCTGTTATCGTTCAAAATTGTAGTTTTATTTATATAACGTGTAAAGAAAGTCAGTTTTCATACTTTGAGAGGTCAATGTATACGAATACCTTTTCTATAGAAACAGTTTCGAAATAAGTGAAAAAAAAGCAACTATATTGACCTAAAATATGACCACGAACTTCTGCACAGGTAATTATAGATTGATAATTTTGGAATGATTTTTTTAGTTCTAGTTAAATATTGCAACGCCATCGAGTGAGATTTTTTATGATAGTGAAACGATATTAATTATGTTTTTACACGACTGCACAAAAAAGGACTGTGGTATTTTTTTTTTCTTATTATCCTGACTGCGATGAGGTTTCATCAGTACCTTGTTTTAGCCGACTTCAAAAAGGAGGAGGTTCTCAATTAGACTGTATGTTTTTTTTTATATGTTTGTTACGCGATTATTACGCCGACTATGAATTGATTTTGATGTTTTTTTTTTTTGTTTGGTATGTACACTTACATACTTCAGACGTGTTCCCGTATAAATTTATCGAAATAAATTCAGCACTTTTTGAAAAAAAACCATAAAATATGTACTAATATGACGTTTTAGTTTGTGGTTCCCAGCAGCATCATGTTATCTTGAAGTCGGATTTAGATATTTTTTTCTGTAAATTAAAATGTTATTATTAAATTTTTTGTTCACACATGGCCTGCTTTTTACTTCTTTTTTATAAATAATTTGTTGAATAATTCATCTTCCGACGCTCTTGCTTTTGAAGCATTTCCAATTACGCCTAATGCTTTTGAAGCATATCCGCTTTTCTTTTCGTTTTCATTAAATACAATAAATGAGTTTATTTATTACAGAGATTATTTATGTTTACCTACATGGTGTAAGGTTAATGTTTAATGGAAGTGATCCTTTGAGAGCGACTAAGCCCTTTAACCTTTCAAGTGATTTGTTTTATGTTTCCTCGAACAAATGTTTCCGGATACATCGAATTGCTATTCGAAAAATTCCGTTAAGCTAGAAGGCGTCGGCATTTCATATCTGACTAGCTCTGAGAAGACATGCCGAAACAAACTCAGAGGTCAACGTCTCTTTTAAAGTCCAAACATTATTTTACTCAACATACTCGTATGAGTGTAAATATGTAGGGATAGGTCTGGGATAGCCTCTGAGGAAAGAGCCATAGCTATTTTGAGCTGACCTTTCCTAGCCGATGGCACGTATGCATCAGTTATCGTGTAGCTCAACTACAATTTAGGGAGCTCAACGACCCGTCGCAATACGATACCAGATAGGCTGATCGGAAATGCTGTGTGTACATAATATGGGCATGCATATCATACTTTTTATTATTGTACAGATTTATAATACTTAATATGTAGTGCTGTTGGTATACCATTAATAAACAAATAAATAAATACATCTGATGTTAACAGGACTTTAAAGGTTTGATGTCTTAAAAACGACTGACCTTGGTCATATTTTTATAAAATGAGCCAATTCGTTTTTTCTTTGCTTTAAAAGACATATACATCCCTTCCACTTGGAAATTAAAATACATACAAAAGGTTCGACAAAAGATCAAAAGAAGGTATTCAATAGAAAATGGTCTAAAAATAATTCTCCTCGTTGTCTTTGGTTGGCACAATAAGGCTAAAGTGTAAAAGATAAAAAGTATAGTAATACCTTAGGTTTGCGCGATCACTACACATTATAATAAAACAACTTTTGACCGGATTAATCGCGTGTATTATTGGTTTTTTGTTTTTCCTGACGTTTCGGACACTTTGCAGCGTTCGTGGTCGCAGGAGGACTGCTGTCCACACACGCGATTAATCCGGTCAAAAGTTGTTTTATTATAAAGATAAAAAGTACTTAAAAATAAAAATAAAAATTAACTTGGACCCACCCTATTAATAAATAGGTTAACAAATAAAATACAGGGTCGCTCATTAGCAGACAAAATAGATTTTTATTGTTATGAAGGTTCAGCAACGTACAGAATTATACGTTGTAACAATAAAAATCTATTGTGTCTGCTAATGAGCGAGGCAACAGCTTAGAAAAGAATGTTTGACTTGTAAAAGTGTCTATTACAGAAATAAATATCATTTATCATTAAACAAAGACAACACTAAAATTAATTTAAAACAAATTTAATCTTAAAAGTAAATAACTTTGGCGTCAATTCTAATGTAGCAAACTAAACTAAATTTAGAGCATAGCTGTCTTTTACTAACCGTTAATATAAGAGCAGGACGGGATGACGTCAAATTCAAATTTAATCATGTCAACCTAAATTGTCCATACAATTTACGTTTGACGTCTGTAATTTTAGTGGCTACCTAAAACTGTGCCTACTAAAAACATTCGGAGATTTTAATTTGACGTGACTAAATTCAAATTTGACATCTCTTGATTCGTCCCATCTTGCTCATATAGTCACTTTTGGTAAAAGACAGGAATGTTTTAAATTTAGTTTAGTTTGCTACATTAGAATTGACGCCATTAACAATTTTTTTATCACTAAAATAGCTTAAAGCAGATTTTATGGTCTTGTCTTGCATACCTTAGCAATTTTTACATTTAACATTTTTAGTTAGGCACTCATCATAGTCACTTTCTGGTCAATAAACTATCGTTGAGGTTAAGCAGCTCTTGGCGCGGTAAATCCTTAGATGGGTGACCATGAGAAGCATTTGTATCTGAGCTTCTCTATGCATTAGAGGGCACTTAAAGTCGTCAGTTCTAATTATTGCGAAATAATAATAATTGTTCACCGGTTACTACTCACGTGTATTCTTTGGGTTTGCCCGACTAGTTTCGAGCTCGAACGGAGCCCTTAGTCATGAGCTGGGTCCGCGGCAATGTCGCGAGTCAGACTCGCGAAGACTACGAAGAATACACGTGAGCAGTAACCGGTGAACAATAATTAATATGAATATGCCTCACGAAAGTTATTATACAAATATTGCGAAATAATGGCCGTTGCTAAAGCTAAATCAGAGGAATACTACTATAATAACTTTTTCATGTAATTCTCTTTTTACACGACTGTCCAAAAAAGGAGTGTTATGTTTTAGCGTTCATGTATGTATATAAGTATGTATGTGTGTAAGTAAATATGTATGTATATCTGTCAGTTTCTTTATTCCAAAATACCTGGACCGATTTCGATGTAAGGGGTATTATAGTTATGCGCCGATTCTCTTGTCACACCGACTAAACTAAACTATTCCTAAAAAATCCTAAATTTGGTTTAGAAATTCGTAAACGCTATTCTGTAGTCATATGTCATCTGATTAAACTAAAATTAGGAGGTGCTTTGACATGCTTAAATTTGATTTTGACAATAACTAAATTTAATTGCCTGTGTTATTTCTAGTGGCCAATAAATCATTGAAATAATAATAAAGAACGAATGGAAATAATATAAAATTTAATTTTTTTTACAGATATTACTTAGACTGGCTCATAAATTTCTTCATTAAGAAATAAGAGAACATGTGTTAGGAAATACCCTATTCTGGTTTTGTAAAATTATTATCATATTATTAAACCGCATAATTATCTTCTTTATCTGTGACTAGAAATATTTATAATTTGACAGCTATTCCCCAGAGTTTCCGAACTAAGAGTTTTCCCACTTAATTAAGCGGAAAATATAATTATAGCAATGGCTTAATAAGGTCGTAATATTGTTGGCTAATTCTAAGAGCATATTTTATTATTTAGCTAACGCCGCTCGACCTCTGCTCACCACCGCGTCATCTATGTAATGTATTTTTGAAAGTCCGCGATTTTCTCAAAAAGTTTTGTTAATTAGATTTTAGATACATAATTTTCAGGGATTTTTTTTTTTGTTTTAATTATAACATACTAGGATCTGATAAAGATCTTCGGAAATTAACAATTCAAATTCAAATACAAATCATTTATTCTGTAAATAGGTTTTTTGGAACTCTTTTACATGTCAAATTAAAAACTAGAAGGCGCCGGCTTTTCCTGTCTGACTACCTCTGAGAAGAAAAGCCGAAACAAACTCAGAGGTCACAGTCTCTTTTAAAGTCCAGACATCAGTATATAAGGCTATGTGAGCGTAATCATGTAGGGCGTCTGGAGTGGCCTTTTGAAGAAAGAGCCATAGCAGTTTCAAGTTGACCTGTCCTTACTGACGGCACGTATGCATCAGTCATCGTGTAGCTCGACCATAATTAAGGGAACTCAACGACCCGTCGCAAGACGATACCAGATTGGCAGGACATTTGCGTAGGCCAGCTAAAATACTCAAAACCACCAGACAGTTACGAATCATGATATAAAAGTACTTATCCTACATGATGCTCACATTTACAATGAATTATTCACAAAATGTCAAATGGAATGTCAGAAATATTCATAATTGTTTACAAAATGTCATTAGGATGTCAATAAAATGCATTAAATATGTATTTTCCATGTCAAGAGTTTTTTGCACAGTGCACTCAGTCCCATGCATTTTTGTCGTTTTGGTAATCTGAGATTGTGTAATATCCTTTTTTACATAGTATGGATTTTATAAGTTTTTTAAATTTATTGTAGCTTAAATTTCTAATATCAATGGGCAGCTTATTATAAAAGCGTATACAGTGACCCATGAACGAGTTGCCTACTCTGTGGAGTCGAGTGGCATGTACAGAAAGGTTGTGTTTTTTTCTAGTATTAACATTATGAACATCAGATAGTTTGGTAAAATTTGAAATATTTTTATACACATACAATAAATTTTCATATATATATTGTGAAGCAACAGTTAGAATATTTATCTCTTTGAACTCCTCTCTGAGAGATACCCTTGGACCCAGGTTGTAAATAGCTCTAACAGCTCTTTTCTGTAAAACAAAGATGGTATTAATATCCGCAGAGTTTCCCCAGAGAAGAATTCCATATGACATAATACTATGAAAATAACTGAAATAGACTAATCTAGCTGTATCCACATCGGTTAGGTGTCTAATTTTTCTTACAGCATAGGCTGCTGAACTAAGTCTACCAGACAATTTCTTTATATGGGGGCCCCATTGTAATTTAGCATCAATAGTTATTCCTAAGAAAACCGTTGACTCGACAGGGCTCAAATCTACTCCATTAAGTAATACATTAGTTTGTAAGTGCCTAACATTTGGCGTTGAAAACTTAATGAGTTTAGTTTTATTTTGATTTAGAAGAAGATTATTTGCATTGAACCACCGGACAACATCAGAGAGCGCATTGTTGACTTCGTCAAATTTTTTTAATTGTCTTCTTATTTTAAAAATGAGAGACGTGTCATCCGCAAACAATACAATCTCATGTTTATCCTTGACGTAAAAAGGCAGATCATTGATATAAATAAGAAACAGAAATGGTCCTAGAATCGAACCCTGCGGGACACCCATAGTGACTGCAGAACCTGCAGATTTCTTACCATTAACATCGACCCTTTGAATTCTATTGTTTAAATAAGAAGTCAAAAGGTCGAGAGCCTTGTTCCTTACTCCATAGTGGTGTAATTTCCTGATGAGTGTAAAATGATGTACGCAGTCGAAGGCCTTGGATAAGTCGCAAAAAATACCGAGAGCATCTTGCGAGTGCTCCCAGGCCTCGAAAATATTTTTCAGCAATTCCACGCCCGCATCCGTAGTTGAACGACCCTTAGTAAAACCAAACTGTTTTGTATGAAGTAAATTGTATTTATTAAAATGTCTTAACATTTGAGCTAGAATTAGTTTTTCAAAGATTTTACTTAATGTGGGTAGTATAGAAATAGGTCGAAAATTTGTGGGATCAGAGGTGCTGCCGGATTTGAACAGTGGGATTACTTTGCTTTGTTTCATCAAGTCAGGAAATACGCCAGATGCGACACAAGAATTGAAAACAGTTGCTAAGTAGGGTGAAATAACATCAATTATAAAAGAGATAGTCTGAACAGTCTGCCCCCATAAGTCGGCAGTCTTTTTCATATCAATACTTTTGAAGGTTTCTATAATGTCTCGCGCGCTCACAACTGAAAATTCAAAAAATCTGTCACATTCAATTACACTTTCTTTTAGTATAGAATAGGCAGATGTGGACGAAGATAGCAGAGTTTTGGTTGTTAGAATAGGAATATTGGTAAAGAAATTCTCAAACTCAGCTGCCACCTCCACATCCGCTTTAATGTCCATATTATTGATTTTAAGATGAAAGTCACGACTCCGTACTGTCGTTTTTCCCATTTCACAGTTTATAATGTTCCATGTAGTTTTGATTTTATTACTAGACAACTTAATTTTGTTTTTTAAGTGGATAGATTTTGCAGTGGAACAGGCTCGTTTAAATATTTTTGAATATTTTTTAACATATTCTTGAAAAGCCTCACTATGATTGTATGTTCTTTCACTATACAGTTCATATATCTTTTGTCTACTTCTGTAAATGCCTGGTGTAGCCCAATCTGAAAAACAAACGCGATCACTGACCGATAATGTTCTTGAGGTAAAAACCTTTCCAAACTCACTATTGATCAGATTAAACAAAAGAGTATATGCATAATCTGAATTGTCACTATAAGGCAAATCTCGAAGTTTATCAACCAAGTTATTTTTAAAAACTCTTAAACGGCAATCATTAATTGGAATAAAACTAACAAGATTTCTTTGAACTTTTAATATTTTCTTAGGAAAAGTGGCTAACTGGCCACAGTGATCAGAGTCTAACTTATTTATTATTGCCTTGCTATAGGGCTTTAAATTTGAAAAAATATTATCAATACAAGTAGCACTAGTAGCTGTTATTCTAGTTGGTTCAAAGAAATTATGATACAAATTGAATGATTTAAATAAGGTTATAAATTTATTTGTAACGTTTGAATTATCGAATAGATTTATATTAAAGTCTCCACAGACAACAACCGTTTTGTTACTTTTACAACTTTTATATAATGCATCCTCTAAATTATTTTCAAAAATCTCATACGAAGCACATGGGGGCCTGTACACACTCATAACAATAAACTGATCAAATTCTATACAAGCAATCTCAATTACTCGTTCAACAGAGAGGCTCACAATGTCTTTCCTTTCTTTAAATTTCAGTCTCTTATGTGTAATTATTAAAGAGCCACCACGAATCATGTTCACTCTGCTGAAAGAGCTAGCAACCTGATGGTTGTTAAAACTGAACATGAACTGGTCATTTTTTAACCAATGTTCTGTAAGACATAAAATATCAATATAGCTACAGTTCATGAACAACTCCAACTCCAGGTCAATGCAACTCTTCAATAGCTAACCACAAATGACCCGCGATGCTGCGATCGTATTATATAATGTTTTCACCATTCTGTTGAAGGCGGTCGTTGTTTCTTCGACAAATATAAATTTTATAAAATCATTGACCATAAAATGCCTGAATTAAATTTAACGTGTTATGAAAAAGAATTAGAAAATTTATAAAAATATGTATTCTAAATTTATTTCCCCTCCTTCTGTTTTATGGAGTTTTGTTTCCTTTATAGGGTATATTTTTAAGGTGCGATCTATATCCCGTTACTATGGTTACCTAACTACATTAGACCTGATATTTTTTGTTATCTGGCGGGTGAATTTAAAATAAATTATGAACTCACGAAAACGGGCAAATAAAAAACAACAGGAACTCCTCGTAGATCGGCTCCACACCAATATGATGATGGTGAGAGGTAAGTCACAGGAAACCGTATTTTAACTATTGAAATATGCTGATGACACTGCTAGTTGAGAATGCTTTATATAAATATCACAGTATTTTTAAGGTAAAAGTTTGCGATACAACCATGTCTTTTGTTTTTATTCAGATAATCAGTCTGATCCAGAAGTCTTGGAATTTTGGACTAATCTTAGCTTGGAGCTGAATAGCCTTGGCTGCAGCCGAACTGTAGAGGAGTGGCATCATGTACGTCAACTCTACCTTATAATAAAAAATACCTTATAATAAAACAGACCTGTATTTCAGGAGTAGGTACTTATATTCGAACGTACACCCAAAATGCACAATTAATCTAGTTGTTAGGTACCCTATTATGAGTCGTGAGTCTATTGCCAACTACTGAGCGAAATTCGCTGCTGGCCGTTGCTTAACAGGAACACTGTAGTCGCGCTTGTGCTGAAAATACCAATGAGAAAATATGGTGATGTTATTTTTTGTTTTATTTAAAATATTTTTTGTTATTTTATGTATTGGTTCTAGGTTTGGAATGTGTGGGTGGCAAAAGTAAAAACGAAGGCTCGAAAAGTAAGAGACTCCATTAGAGTCACAGGTGGTGGGCCAGCAAGGGCGGGTCTAACGGATATGGACTCCAAGGTTTTGGATATCATTGGATCGGCCTCTGTGAATGGCTTCTCCAACCTAGAAGTGGTAATTATTTACTTTTCGCCAAAATTTTATGTTCATGAAATATATTATGAAAAATATAATAACTCGACAATAACAGCATGGCTGCTGAGCGTGAGGTCCTGGGTTCGATTCCTGGTAGTTCTATTAAAGCCTGGCCCTATCAGTTTGCAGATGGGTGACGTTTAGGAGTGTTTTGAGTTTCTTCATGCTTCGGATTGCACGTTAAACAGATGGTATGGGCTATGTTGTTAATTAATAGTAGTGATAGATTAATTAACTCTGACAGTAGGTTGGCTCCTAACCACATGAAAGAAGAAGAAGAATCAGACGTTGAGAAAATCATCATCCAACAATAACGAGTCCTTCTTATATTATGTGTATTACTAGATTTATCAGCTATAAATTTTTCAGGGAATACCAGAATCATCTCCACCTCGTCCACTTCGTTCACCCGTATTTGCCACCTATCCACATGTGGAGGTGGAATCCCGGTCACCTCCGGCATCTGAAGTGGCAAAAACCAGTGGTAATCGCACTGGAGCAATGCGACGGCGAAGGTTCCGGCGGGTTCCCCGGCCGCCTGTACATGCCAATTTGGTACAGGCACTAAATGAAAATAGTAGGTTATTACGCGAGACCATTATACAAGCAGCAGAAATTTTAGCTTCAGCTTTACGCCCCGCAAATGTTCCCGTTGTCCAAAATGGAAATGAAGAAATGTAAATAAAATTTATTATTATTTTTATCTTTCGTGTTTACATTTGTTCAGTGTTTAGTTATCTCCTTGCCAAGTTTCATTTCGATACGTTCAGCCGTTTAGTCGTGAAAAGGTAACAAACAAACATACAAACTAAGAAACAGAGTTACTTTCAATTCAATATTAGTATGGATTGTCTATTTATCAAGTTATAGGGCCTAGCTCTTATAAAATTATCTGTAGCAGATTTCGAATTATGCCTGAATCCAAATTAGACAAAATTTACCCTTTATAGTTGTGTTAGCTACGCTACAAACATAGTTTTAAATACATATGTTGCTATAGTTTTTGTATGTTGGTTATTAATACATATTGGTTGCATATAGGTTATGAATAAAAATTGGTAACATGTAAAAATATTTCTTTCATTCATACACACATTTAATGATAAACTACAATTAATTAAAATGCATTATTATCGATTCCCTTATCGCCCTTGCTTCAGCAAGGAAATCCAAATCATCCTCTTCATTATAAATAGTCTCATCCTCTTCAATAATTACATTTTCGTGGTCTATAAGAAATTATAAATGTATAATATTCCCTAGATAATTATTTATATAACAGCAGTTGTTTGGGAAGGTTGGCGCTCTTTGGGGGAGGCCTACGCTCAGTAGTGGACGGCGATAGACTGATATTATGATAGCAATATAAATAAAACAGAAAATATGTAGTTACTCTTACCATCTAATGCATTTAAAAACATGTTGTAGAGGGTACAGCAGGCAAGAATAATTTTGGCCGCTTTTTCAGGCCCATAATGTAGGGCGCGATGTTTATGGAGGCATCGGAATTTATTTTTAATTCGACCATTGCACATTTCCACTGTATTTCTTGCCCTACTGTGACACTGATTGAAGGCTTCCTCTCTTCGATTTACTGGCTCCATTATCGGCGTCATAAGCCATGGTTGAAGAGGGTATCCCTTGTCACCTATGATATTTTTTATAATTTTACATACACTAAACATATACATAGCATCACACCTGTATTCTCCGAAGGGGAAGTGTTGTACACCCACATTTCGCCAATGCTGTTATTAAGTCCCATGTAATAGGTGGCGAGCCTATTGCCATCTACCGGGCACAATTAGCTAATTCAGGCAAATTCCAATGTAAAAGAACTGAGCTAATTCAGCAAATTCCAATGTTGTGTATGTGTAATAACTTACTGTCAAGGGTAACCTGGTTGTCACCATTTTCGAGAGTCACATAACATAACATCACGCAAGTAATCCCAAGGGGTAAAGCAGAGGCGTATTTTTGTATATCCACATTTCACTAATGCAATGTCATTGCAAACTCCAAACTCCGGGCTGCTACTGAGAATTTTCTAGCTGAACAATTTAATAACACTTTGCCAGACCCGGGAATCGAACCCGAGACCTTATGCTCAGTAGTCGCGCTTGGACCACTAGACCAACGAGGGACCTCTGTGTGTTAGACTTGTGTCTCCAGGCAAGCCCTCCAAAGGACCGGGTTTATTCCCGAGAAACATAAATAATGATCATTAGTCAGAAAGCACACCCAATAGCCATTGCGTTCGTTCCCCACGCACAAATTCAGATTTTAAAAATTGGTGAATCTTTGATGCCCTCCATATAGCAGCATCATGGGTAGATCCCGGGAAGTTGGGGTTGAGTCCAATAATTTTGCCCCTAGCACTACACACCTGGAACACAAAATGTTTAGTTGAGAATTTAGGAAAATATGAAAGTAACTCAATAATAATAGGTATAATAGCTGCCTCGTTAGTCTAGTGGTCTCAAGCGCGACTGCAGTGCTTGAGGCCCTGGGTTCGATTCCCAAATCGAGCAAAGTGTTTTACGAGGATTTCCAGTAAAAAAAATGTTATTAGCAGACCGGTAGATGGCAATAGGCTCACCACCAATAGGTGACCAAGACTTGATAACAGTATTGGGGAAATGTGGGTGCACAACTGTTTACATTTCTACCTACCCCTTGGGGAATACAGGCGTGGTGCTATGTTGTTATGTGTATACAATGTAATACTTACAATCTGGCAGTTGATGCTGTAAAAACCTTTTCTGTTATAGAAAAGGTTACCGGGTGCTGTGGGGTGGTTGAGTGGTGGTTTAGCGATAGCTATGTGTGTACCATCTATTGCACCTAACGTATTGGGCATATTAAATATATCTTGAAAACTGTAACGAGCATAGTCTTATTTAGTAGCATACTTAGCTTTGTTGCCTAAGGCTTATATGATCTCCTTACTGTTTTAGGGCGTTCCCTGTGGCAAACACATTTTAGATAGAAACCATAACTAAAAAATTAAAACTTACTCTCTCTTAGCGAATTCCTTTTCGTCTTGGGTTGTCGGAAATCGCATGTGATGAGGCATTAAAACTTTTAAAATTTCACCTGCGGTTATTGAAATGCACCTACTCACTGATGGTTGACTCAGACCTAAAAAATTGTCTTGGCCAACCGCTGACTGGTAGCTGCCATGAGCAAAAAATTGAAGCGAGGCTAGAATCTGAAATGCCATCAATTAATTACTTCATGTTATAGTAAGGGTATTTATACAGTTTTTTTTTTTACCTTTATATGTTTGGGTAGATACCCTTGATTTAATATGGGGTCATTTAAAGTTTCCATAAGATAATAGGCTCCAGACTTCGGTAGCCTAAACAGTTTTTGGAATTTTTGCTCCGGTAAATCAAATGGATTTGAATGATCTCGTAGACCTTCCAATCTTATTCTCTCTTGATAGTTTCTGAAATATTTATTTTATTTAGTTACAGTGCTTGTACATAACCGGTCAGGACGTGTCATATATAAAAATTCATGTAAAAAAACCGAATGAATGTTTATACACAAATCTACGAAGAAAATAAAATATTTGTATAGTTTACTACCTTTCTGCCGAATCGATGATGGCAGCAATCACAAAGGCTTCCATTATTTGATTGAATGATGGTAAAGATAAATTGTTAATTGAATTACAAAATTTAGTTGTTTGAAACTATTTTTAGGCGACACCTATTTCGATGCCGTCTAAATATAGTTTGACGTTATTATTTTTAGGTGACAGACGTGGACAACAGAATAACAAATCAACCGTTTCAACTAAGTTGAATAACTAAAATGATTTTAATCCTGTCATTTCTGAAATTAGTTTATTCCTGTCATTTTAGTAAATTTCAGAATAGGAAACACCGTTTGACAGGATTAAACTTAATTTAGGTGGATTTTAGTTAAGTTTAGTCGTTTTTGTGCCAAGAGAATCGGCGTGTCCCGGGTAACATAGGATAGTAAAATTTTGAAAAAATGGCAAGCATCTCTTTTGACCGGTCCTCTTGCGACCACGAATGCTGCAAAGTGTTCAAAACGTGAACGCGAAAACCTAAGATATTACTATTAATATCTTAGGTTTGCGCGATCACTACACATTATAATAAAACAACTTTTAACCTGATTAATCGCGTGTATTATTTGGTTAGTTTTTGTTTTTCCTGATTTATTAAAAAACGAAATAATTAAAAATTAAAAAGCTTTTTAATTTTTAATAATTTCATCTTGTTGTTAAGATTCATCCATCTTTACGTAACCACCCCGCACAATAATAACAAACTGCGTTTGTTTACAATAAAAAGCAATGCCACCACAAAGCAAGAAAACATTTCTGGAAATCATAACAAACTCAATTAGACGAAGTAAGAGACGACAAACAGTCTCCACTTCCGTTAGCAAAGCGAGGGAAAAATAAAGGAAGTATGGAGGCTTTAGACGCTAAAACAAAGGCTTTAAACGACTGTCATCTTGTGCAAATTATAAGATGAAAGCTGGTTTTCCTGAGGTCGTGGTGACTGAATGCTTACGGCTTCAGGTTATAGATGCCTGGCAGTATGTACCAATTCGAACTTTTAGATGTACGAAAGAGAGTAAATCAGAGTTCTTATTAGAGTTTAAGATGAGAGACAGGTAACATAATATTATACTCCCGACCGAATTTTCGATCATGACGGCCTGTCTGCATGGAGATTAGCCAAGTAAACAGGAGATATATGCACAAATGTATGCGCAAACACAGGTGCACTCCCTATTCCTTCACTCTCAAAGTCCAATGGGACGGCAGTCCGTCACGACCGGAGAAATCAGGCAACGGACCGATGGCTTTAAGCTCTCTCCGAAGCACTGGGGTAGGACACCAGCAACTTCATAACTCCGGGCTGCTACTGAGAATTTTCAAAGAGAAAAACTATATAACACTTTTTCCGACACGGGAATCGAACCCAGGACCTCACGCTCAGCAGTCGTGCTTGTAGCCACTAGACTAATGATGAATGATTTTCGTATACACAATGGCCGTGTATGCAGATGGGAATTCTGTGAAACAGATAAAATCCACTTTTGCATGAAAAAATACACGCTGTTTTAGTGTTCTTTATTTTTATTTTGTGGTCGCTTGCCGTAATAGGATTAAGTTCATTGGATTTTTAATACTATTGAAAAACCCTTAGTTTCTATACGATCACATTTTTACCAAAATATTTTGTGATAACGTTTAATCATTTGAATATTCTATACGATCAAATTTTCATCAAAATATTTTCCGATAATTTTTAAAAGTTTTGTATGTTCATTACGTATTTAAATGCATCCTTTGATCTATTTAAATTTCAACGCATTGATGAATTAGAAAATCGCAACCTAGTGGTATGCCCATAGCTTTAACCAGGGGAGGAATTTGGGGGTCCTAACTCCCCCTTAAATTCCAGACCATATGCTGTGGGTATGCCCGTTGGACTGACCTAATAACGGTGGCATATTCGATTCTAATGCACACAGCACGGACATTTCGAAAAAGTGTGTATGATGATGCCCCGTGGGGGGGCAAAACACGTGTAGAGTAGTTGGTGGTAGTCGGATTTCACCGCTTGCGTATGTGCATATATTTGCGGGTTCGGTGCTCAGATAATGCATGACTACCCTCAATATTGTGGAAGTAGCTAGATATTGTATTTATTTGCACCCATTGTAAAGGGCTTCCGCAAAGTAACGCCTGAATCGATTTAAAGTGTGCGTATTTTATGTTAATAATCACTTGCTTAGAACAGTAAAGGAAAACATCGTGAGGAAACCAGCACACATGAGAGAGGTCCTCATAGCATAGCATCACGACTGTATTCCTGAGGGGTACGCGGAGGTGTATACTTGTTCACCCACATATCATAAATGCTTTTATTAAGTCCCATGTATGGTGAGCCTCTTTCAATCTATCAATAATACTTAAAACTAAACTGCCTCTTTGGTCTAGTGGTCCCAAACGCGACTGCTGAGCAGGAGGTCTCGGGTTCGATTCCCGGGTCGGGCAAAGTGTTATTGAGTTTTTCTGTTAGGAAATTCTCAGTAGCAGCACGGAGTTTGGAATTGTGCCCGGTTGATGGCAATAGGCTCACCACCTGACAGCATAACAGCATTGGTGAAATGTGGGTGTACAACTGTGTACACCTCTGCCTACCCCTTCGAGGAATACAGGCGTGTTGCTATGTTATATTAATAATACTTTGCCCGACTTAGGAATCAAACCCGGGACCTCATAAAGGCAGTCAAAAAACTTAACACGTTAGCTACTAAGTCAGTAAACACGTGTAATATTTTATGTAATATTAACTATTCACAAGGACCACGGCCTTTTGACAGGATTACCCGTAGACATGGGTTCAACCAGCTGTAACTACGTATAGCCTTTAATCTTAAGTAGAATGGGACACGAACCTGGACCGTAGGTATGTCATTACTACACAAATTTAAATCTTATCGTATGGTTGGCTAACTGATACCCGCGACTTCGTCCGCGTGGAATCTAATATATAAAATTCTCGTGTCACAGTTTTCGTTGCCATACTCCTCCGAAACGGCTTGACCGATTTTGATGAAATTTTTTGTGCTTATCCGGTATCTATGAGAATCGGCCAACATCTATTTTTCATCCCCCTAAATGTTAGGGTTAGTCCACCCCTAAATTTTTTATTTATATGGCAAAACAACGTTTGCCGGGTCAGCTAGTTTGATATAAAAATGTTTGTTTATCTATACTAATCTATATCTATACTTATATATATATGTATATATATTATGTATATGTATATATTATAAAGAGGAAAGATTTGATTGTTTGTTTGTTGGTTTGCATTGAATATTCTCCGAAACTACTGGCCGGATTTGAAAAATTCTTTCACCTTTATGAAGCTACACTATCTCCGGGTGACATAGACGATATAACATCACGCTACAACCAATACGAGCGGAGCATCAATTAAAAATTTGAAAAAAAAAACGTTAACCTTTATTTATAATATTTTGACAGTTTAAACTGTCTACAAAACTATAACATCACGCGTATGTGTGAAGGGGTAAGCAAAGGTGTACTATTTTACACCCGCGTTACATCGATACTGTTGTTAAGTGCTATATAATAACTGGTGGTCAGAATTGAGATATTCCTAACAGATAAACCCAATAACACTTTGCCTGACCTGGAAATCGGACTCAGGACCTCACGTTCAGCAGCCGCGCTTGCAACCACTAGACCAACGAGGCAATCATAGTAGTGTCTACCTAGAGTTCGAACCAGCGACCTCTAACTTGTCAGTCCAATGTTCATACCACTAGGCTACCACTACTTTGAGTGGTTTGAAATCAATCAACAAAGCACTTCATAATATTATAATCAATAAATTGTACAAATAACAAGAAAATAATTTGAAATCCAATTACCAACACCAAACGAAACAAATTGTAGCCAACATAATGACGGATAGACACGGCAAATTGAGAAAAATATATTTTTAAGCATTATTTTTTTGTACTAAACAAAACCCGTAGCTTTGTTCACAGCGATACTCATAAACGCATCGGGCTGTACAAATTTTAATGAGTCTACCACTAGATTGTTGGATTTTTTTCATTCCGCAATATTATCTCAGCGTTGGAATATTGCAATATTTTGGTGCAATCCTTTGATGTTCGCATTTTCGAATTGCGTAGGGTTAACGGATGCTTTGAAATTTTCGGGGTACCGAATATTATGTTTTGAAATTTATTTTTAATTAACATTTGTATGCCGTAAGGTTGAATAAAACTGATTGATCGAGTTCCAAACGCCAAGACCCGAAGATGTACTTACATACATAATATCACGCCTGTATTTCCCGAAGGGATAGGCAGAAGGTGTACACAGCTGTGGACCCACATTTTACCAATGCTGTTATAAAGTCCAATGTATGCCATCAACCGGGCACGATTCCAATCTCCTGGCTGTTATTGGGAATTTCCTAATACAAAAA
Organism: Xylocampa areola; assembly: GCA_935421205.1. Taxonomy (NCBI): domain Eukaryota; kingdom Metazoa; phylum Arthropoda; class Insecta; order Lepidoptera; family Noctuidae; genus Xylocampa; species Xylocampa areola. The sequence continues at coordinate 11,214,303 of OW285223.1, forward strand.
CCCAATTACACTTTGCCCGATCCGGGAAATGAACCCGAGACCTCCTGCTCAGCAGTCACGCTTGGGCCCACTATACCAACGAGGCAGTAGGTACCAAAAAATTACGAAATATTCATTAACTTTGTTTGAGAAGTTACACAACGACTAACAAACATCGTAATAATTTTCTAGTTAACCCCCTAATGGCGCACTCTACACATTAATATTAATAAACACATACATATTTCAGCATTTACCTGCGTATTAATTATCGTAGTTGACGCGACAAAGCTAGTTCAGAAAAAAAATTGTTTGTTTTATAAAATAGACAAACGGGGCACACCGTATAATTATACTAGCTGATGCCCACGGCTTCATCCACGTGTCGGTTATCTATATATTTACCCCTTCCCGCTTTCCAATTATCGCTTTATAATTGCCCATTTTTTAAACTATTAAAACGGATATAGTTTGTAATCATCATGAGATAGAAAATATATGCTCGAGACCGTATTTATTTTTCTACCAAAATTAGCCGCAAGCTTAGCGAACTTTTAAGTTATAACACTTTAAAGTTCGCTAAGGATGCGTTAATGCTTTTCAAAGATTTGTCTGTATTTACCTAATGCTTTTTAGGGAAGAAATATTTCTTCACAAAAATGGTTACCTACGTGTATGTTCGTGAGCAAGATCTGAACCTGCGCCTCCAAAATTTGGAAGAAATTATTTTAAAATGCACTGGAAAGGTCAGAAACTTGCATGCTATTTTTTATGCCCGCCTAGTGGTCTCGTAGGTCTAGTGGTCCCAAGCACGACTGCTGAGCACGAGGATTCGAGTCCGATTCCCGAGTCGGCAAAGTGATATTGAGTTTTTCTGTTAGAAAATTCTCAGTAGCAGCCCGGAGTTTTGAATTGTGCCTGGTAGATGGCAATAGGCTCGCCACTAATTACATTGGACTTAATAACAGCATTGTCGGAATGTGGGTGTACAACTATGTACAGCTCTGCCTACCCCTTCGAGGAATACAGGCGTGATGTTATGTTATGTTGTAGTACATTGCGTACACGGTACACGGTTGTACACCCACATTTCACCAATGCTATTATTAAGTCCCATGGTGGTGTGCCTATTGCCATCAACCGGGCACAATTCCAAACTCCGGGCTGCTACTGAGAATTTTCAAACAGAAAAACTCAATAACACTTTGCCCGACCCGGGAATCGAACCCGAGAACTCATGCTCAACAGTCGTGCAATGTACTACAACGTGACCATTATTTCTTTGACAATTGAGTTATCTAGTTCGCCTGTATTGTTATTGTTATTATGTCAATTATATTGGCTGTAATTACGGCTTTAAGTAGATTCCATTGATAGACAGGTGTCCCATTTCGACACGGTTCAACATGGAAGAAGAGTTCACGGTTCACAGCTCAAATCTTTACATAGACAAGTGTTGTACTACCATTGTTACGACTTCATTCTCTTCTATATAGCTCTTGAAAATGAATTTACTTCTAGCCGAAGGAAAAATAAAGTTTCAATATTAAATGGAAAAAGAATACGGTCGCGAACAGGATTCAAACCTGCGCCTCCCGGATAAATACTCCAGGCGCTCTGACCACTAAGCCATCTCGACCTCTGCTCACCACCGCGAATTCTTCATCCATATTTTTTAACACATTTTTGGCGACGTCATTGCTATCTATTCAGTCCCTATACAGGTGACCGAACCGACACGACTAACTTTGCAGTTAATACAATGTCGTAAAGAATGCAATTACCTTATGAGCGGAGGTCGAGATGGCTTAGTGGTCAGAGCGCCTGGCGCTTCCAAATACATAAATATTTCGAAAGTTCGATATAATTAGTGCGTCGATCTTAGTTTAGTCGAGGGTGTAGTAAAGGTTTTTTTTCTTGAGTTAATGATGCTTTCTTTACGGCAAATCAAAAGCTATTGTCATCGTAAGCGTTCAATTTACACCACACACATCATTATACACAGGTGGTTCTAAAAACACGTTATTATATTTTCCTTCTATGATAAATGCTTGTAATTTTTCACGCCAATTCTTTCGTACATTCCTTGAGCCATATGACGGTGATGTATAGAAACGATATATTTCAGAAACACCCTGTATTCGAGCGTTAATCGAATACAAATAGAGGAAATTGGTTTCGGAATTTCCAATTGGGTGTGTGATTAAAGATGTATTACTCGTACTTTTTCTTTTATCATTGTGCCAATATATACTTATGTTTTGTGTAAAGACAGTTTTGTTTACAGATCTGTATGTTTTTTTTCTGTGGGATAACTTTATTCTTCGTGTGGTATGCCATAACTAGCCCATAACTCCACTGCTGGGCAACGTACTCATATCATACACAGAAGGCAAGAGCATTGATCACCACGCTAGCTGGGGTTGGCGATTTCATATTATTTAATCTAGGTTTTCTCACGAAGTTTTTCATATCTGTGATATTATAGTCCTTAAAAGGCTATGCAAGTGAAGTGAATCCATATTTTAACGAACAGTGTCAACGTTCTTTTATGCATGTGACAGTATTAGGCAATAGATTTGCAGATTTTTGCCATCTTAATCAGCTGATCAGCCGCTTCGCGTTGTCACGTGAATGAAAGTTCATTAAACTCCAATAATAATTAAGAAATTGGGTTTATTTTTATACCTATTTTTATTATTAGCTATAACCCTAAATAAGTAATTAACACTTGTCCAAATTGTGAAGGAAACTATCCTGAGGAAACTAGCAGACCCGAGTAATGCTCTCGGTGGTGTGTAAAGCCATGTCGGAGGCCTACAGATGGTTTCACTTTTAACTCGAATAACAGGTTGTTCGTCAACCAAACGTTGAGAAGAAGCCAAAGGCTGGCTGATGTTCAAAATTCGAACACCCTCAAATATCATCAATAAGGTCGCTTTGAGTTCACGCCGACATCAGTGTATATTCCAACAGCAACCTGGTGCACTTGCCTTCCATTTACTGTGTTCAGCAATTTAAGCATAGCTTTTTATTGTATACAGTAAACTGTTTTAAGCAAATTAACTACAGCGTTTTAGTAACCATCCTAGTAGTTAATACCACTTAGTTCACAACCTGAAAATGTTGGTCCTTAGAGCCGGATGATTGCCCTAAGGCATTAAGTGTACCACCAATGTTGGTTTAAATTTACTCTACAGTGAGACTCAAATAAATAATTTCTTCCTTTCTTTCTTTCAATGTGAAATTTTCACATTGTGATCTTCAAAACATTAGTAGTCTCGTATAGTCTTGGTTAAGTGGTCTAGTGCACGGTTGATTGCAATAGGCTCTTCACGAATTAAATGGATTTTCCCAATAACATTGGGGTCGGCTTCCAATTAAATCGGATGCAGCTTCATACCAGCATTTCACATGGAGCGGCTGCCTATCTGACCTCCACAACCCAGTTACTAGGTAAAACGATATCTCGTGGTGTGACTGGTTGTCAGATTTTCTGGCCTCTGACTACCCGGCTGTCACACATCTTAGACACCCGGAACCGATGGTTTAACGTGCTCTCTGGTGCACGGAGAGGTCTTGATATGGAATGATGGTCACCCATCCACAGACCGACCGCGGCAAGCGCAGCTTAAACTCGATCGATTGATCTGTGTAGCTATTACTTAGTCAGGAGAACCTCAATATGTTGGTCGAAATATAGGAATACAAGCGAGATGATATGATGATGCTATAAAAATAGCATTGATGTACTTAACATTATTGTATCTTTATTACTTTAATACTTGTTATCACCACATATTATAAAACAAAGTCCTCGGCCGCGTCTGTCTGTCTGTTCACGATACACTCGAAAACTACTGCACCGATTTACATGCTGTTTTCACCAATGGATAGAGTGGTTCTCGAGGAAGATTTTTGTATATAATTTATCAAGTTTTTGTATACTTGTCTAAAATATAATGTTATTTGTTGGAGGTGTCGGAAAAAAATAAGCCGTCTGGGAGCTTCCAACGAAAACGCTGTCTTAACCCTTTGACGTATAACAAAATGATGTAAGGTGGAATTGTGTATCTTATATATGTCTACAGAAAAGTCCACGGTAGCATTTCTATGGCTATAGCATATCGCTTAAGGATAACATACGATATCCATTTTAATGCTTAAAAAAATGGGCATTTATAAAGCGGGAACGGGATCAAAATTTCATGATTACTTTTGGTCGCGATAACCGATATCCCCGCGGGCGAAGCCGCGGGCATCAGCTAGTGTTATATAAAATAAATAAAACTTATTCATGTTACCTTGACGAATTAACCTGGAATAGTTACTCCAACTAATTGAATTAACCCTACCTACATACAGAACCAAACTATCTGTCAGCTATTATAATGCCCGATTAAACACTTTGAAAGCGGCATTATTAATTTCGTCTAATTGGTATAATTATGCATGCTTCTAACAATCTTGTATGTAGATATAGTATATTGATTCGAATGCGATAAGCGGTTTACTGACTAACGGTGTTTGTGTTTATTTGTGTATTTTACTAATTTAAAATCGTTTAGTAGGTTTACTCGTGAGAGCACAAAATTGGACTTATAATAATAATATCTCTATAATGTCTGGTATTGGCAAGTCAATAGGTCAAAGGAGATTTATTAAAATGATTCTTGAATTAGTAATATCTTAGATTTGGTTGCCTGGTTGATGTCAAGTGCGACTACTGACGAATCGGGTTCGATTCCCGGGTCGGGCAAAGCGTCATTGAGTTTTTTGTTAGGAAAATTCTCAGTAGCAATCCGGAGTTTAAAATTGTGCCCAGAAGATGGCAATAGGCTCACAATCTATTACATGAGAATAAATAATTCTGAATTTTTTGCGTTGCAGAAATGTAGGTGTACAATTGCATACTTCTGCCTACCCCTTCGAGGAATACAGGCGTGATGCTATGTTATATTGTGTGAAAGTTTTGCGAATCGGATTAATCGCGTGAATTGTTGGTTTTACGACAAAAACTAATAATACACGCGATTAATCCGGTTAAAAGTTGTTTTATTACGATTCGTGATTTGTTACAAGTTACTTTCCGAGAGTCGATTAGTTTATCCTTTATTCAAGCTGTTGTATTATTTTTATCGTAATTAATTTTGTCATGTCATCAAAATGTAGGTAATTAATTAAATAATAAACCTGTCTTCTATGCAAATAAACGTTTCTTTCTTTCTTTCTTAATGTTTAGAAAATATTTCTAGATTTATGTCCTATAGAAAGTGATGCTGGTTGCACTTTTTAACTCTCTCTAAGTAAAACATTATGTGTAATTCTTGTTTTTTTTTTTCAGTTAAAAATACATTTAGGAAATAACATAAATTTTTTAGAGTTTTATAAAAAAGTCGAACTAAATGTAATTCTACGTCGCGCACTTCGGGTGTTGAACAGTAAGACTTCATAAATTCCGGCAGTCAAAAATAATCCACTATAATGTTCATTTTTTTTCTTGAGACATATTTTAATTAAATTTATTACAACTACATGCTTAAATTTATAACTTAGGGATCACTACGGATGTAGTAATGAATTTGAACGATTTATCTGTAAATTAAAAATTCTAGTAAAGTGGCTTTTATTGCACCAATTTAAGGTTCTTAATGCTGCTGATTACGCGCGCGTGCGGTAACTAAAAGAAAGCTATGTAAAATACGTTTATATTAAATACAAATTTTAAGTTAATAGGAATAAGACATTATTATACAAATTAAAGGTATTATACTAAATGGAAAAAGAATACGGTCGCGAACAGGATTCGAACCTGCGCCTCCCGGATAAATACTCCAGGCGCTCTGACCACTAAGCCATCTCGACCTCTGCTCATCACCGCGAATTCTTCATCCATATTTTTAACATGTCTTTTGGCGACGTCATTACTATCAATTCAGAACCTATACAGGTGACCGAACCGACACGACCAACTTTGCAGTTAATACAATGTCGTAAAGAATGCAATTACCTTTATAATTCAAGATAAATCTTTGAAAAGCATTAACGCATGCTTAGCGAACTCTAAAGTTATTATAATAAATGGAAAAAACATCAAATTAAAGCTGAAACTATCCAATGCCGTTCGGTTAGCCTTCATTCTAGGTATAATCTTGTCCCAACAGTACACATAGTTTTAAGCTTTGAAAAGGAATACATTAAATTTTTGTACATATACCTAAATCCGTTGAAGCCTCTTGAGAAAAAGCGTACACTTTGAATTTAGACGTAACCTTTTCAACAACTGACTGTTAAACGCAAAACGGGTAGGATGCTGAAAGCGTAAACATATTAAAGGGTAGAAGTATATCTCTCTGCCTAGTCTTTTTCCAATTACATTGGGGTCGGCTTCCAGTCAAACTGGATGCAGCTTAATACCAGTATTTTACATGGAGCGACTGCCTATCTGACCTCCACAAACCAGTAACTGGGTAACACGATATCTAGCGGTATTACTGGTTGTCAGTCTTTTAGGCCTCTAACTAATAACCGTACCCATAATGGCTGTCATAGATCTTAATTTGTCAACCGGGACCGATGGCTCAACGTGTTCTCCGAGGTACGGAGGGGTCTGGGTATGAAATGATGGTCACCCATCCACACACCGACCGTGGCAAGCGCAGCTTAACCTCGATCGATTGATCTGCGCGGAGGTTACTTAGCCACGAGCCCAAAAAAAGGTAAAGGGATATAAACCGTCCTCATTGGTCATGTCTTCCAAAATGTTCAGGTACGTAGTACTTCAGAACCAGCGCTCGTGTATGGCCAGCTGATGTATGAACGTAGACGAAACGAAATACTCCAGGTCCTTGTAATCTTAAATCCTGCTTATGCCCATATTTCTCTTCCCACAAAAATCTATAACTTTAGACTTCGTTGTGCATGCGATAATGCGATTGAAAAGTGCATCTGTGGCTGTCATAGATCTTTTATCTGACCAACCGGGACCAGCGGTTTATGTGCTCTACGAGACATGATCTCGGTATGAAATGAAGGTTACCCATCCACAACGGGAAGCACTCTACGGCTATTACTTAGCCACGAGCCTCTCAATACCTCACGGTCTGGCTCTGCTGGGCTTGACGAAACGGCAGTGGCTAACTCGAAAAACGACGAGGTTAAACCTCGTTCAGATATCATAGCAAATAAAGTAAGTTTTCCTACACGCTTATGCCACAAAAAATACAGTCAAAACATTGGCACACTCAGAATACCATTAAAACATTTACAAATATCTCCATTTCATAATATAAGATCGCATACGGAAACCATTTGAACTTTGAAATGATGGTTTTTTACACTGAAACTTGTTTTTTTTACATCGTAAAAGAATCTCTCTGAACATGTGATAAAAGCGCAGTTGGCAAAGATGGTTTGTGCAGACGCGATAGTATTTTTTTTTTGTGCCGCTTTTGAGCGGCGATGTGCATCCCTTGGGGTTACCAAAGTACCGGACCTTTGTCCGTAAAGAATTCAGAGTAGTATTGCTGTGATTTCTTTCAATATAGCTGTCTGGTTCTTTTTGTTATTTGAGCTTTGTTGTGCTTAGGAGTGGGTATTCATTTCGTTCATTAGAATCAAATATTGAAGTGATTCTTAACGACTTCAGCTTCGCAGGTATTTTATTAATTCAACTTCCTTTACAGGCAAGATCAAAATCAATTCTTGTTATAGAAAAGTACAAAAGTAATGTTTGTTTGTCATGTAAAGTTTGACACAATAACTAATAGGGTAGGTAAAATCATCTTCAGTTATTTCCGTAATATAAATATTGTGAATAAACATCTATCCAGTATTCAGTAATCTACATTCTCAATCCACCCGCTTCCAATTTACCACGTCACTTCAAAGAGACTAGTTCACGTAGGCACAAAACACCAAACCACTCTATGTCTTTCCAATGACGTCACTTCATACATTTTAATGAACACAGAGCATCGTCCATATGCAAACAGAGTGAATACTTTGCCCCACTGTTTGGTATAGTGAGGACTTTTATATACTGTGTAAAAATTTTTTTGGCGTTGTACAATTTGTGTAGGCGAGTTTCACACTCTTATTTACGTGTAAGTATGTGGAGTAATGAGGCCTCTTATATTGTACCAGTTTTATTTGAATTGTGTAGACAACCTTAAGTTGTGCTAGTTTGCTTTTGAGTGGATGATGTCGTGATAATTATGTCCTTCAGTTTTTTATGGTGAATGTCTTATCTATTTTTATTTTTTCTCATATGTAACGGCTTCAGTTTTTATTTTTTACTATGTTTGCTAACTGGGAGATCTCTTATAATTCTATGTGTCTGATCTTTCTGAGCGTAAATTTTGTAAAGTTGAGTCTCATAAAAATGTTTATTATAGTGTGTGCTTAATTAATATAAAGTCTCGTGAGGTCTCGGGTTCCATTCCCGGGTCGGGCAAAGTGTTATTGAGTTAAAGTTACAATATATATATTTTTTATTGAGTTTTCTTTTAGAAAATTCTCAGTAGCAGCTCGGAGTTTAGAATTGTGCCCGGTAGAGGGCAATAGGCTCACCACCTATTCACATGCGTTTTTATATCAGCATTGGTGAAATGTGGGTGTACAACTGTATACACCTCTGCCTACCCCTTCGAGAAATAAAGGCGTGATGCTACGTTGAGTTAATGTTTATTATAGGAATAAATTAAAGTGATTATTTTGCCAATTTTCAACCCACACCAAAAATATTTTGGTTCCTCCCTAAATAGCTTACGAAACTTTTTCAGACAAAAATAACTTAAGTAACTTAGTGAAGCTACTTTATTCATATTATTACAACTTTACTTACCTTTTTGTTTTGAGGTAATGAAGTATTTTAGCCTTCAAATGAGATTAAAATCTTCATTGGGAACGTTATTTTATTTTATTATTTTCAATCAATGAGAAAGGGAGGAGATTCGCAAATCGACGCATACATTACTTTATTTATTATGTACTAGCTGTGCCCTGCGATTTCACTCGCACAGTTAATTTTTTTATGTATGATTAAAAATAAACTTATTTAAAAACCTTGTCCTGACAATGACTAATACAAGAAAAAAAGAATTATCCAATTTGGTGTAGTCGTTCTCAAGTTATGGCGTGACCAAGGGAAATGTGGATTCATTTTTATATATATATACGAGTAGACCAGTCCCCCTGCGACCACGAACGCTGCAAAGTGTTCGAAACGTCGGGAAAAACAAAAAACCAATAATACACGCGATTAATCCGGTTAAAAGTTTTTTTATTATAATGTGTAGTGATCGCGAAAACCTAAGATATTACTATATATAGATGACCGCATAACTTTTTAGAGAGTTGTCCAATTTTAATGATTCTTTCTTTATTATTACTACAGATACTTCAAAGGTAGTCCTATATAAATAAAAAAAACACCCCCAGAGGTAGATAATCGGAAAGATAGGGAATAATTGATTTTTCACATGTAGGTAAAGCTATTCTGTTAAAACTTTGCATACATTGTATTGTTTTATTGAGGCATATGCAGGCTCTGCTTGAGCAGAGCGGCGCCATGATCTAATTGGAGAAGGGTGGCCGATCTCTCGCTTTCGGCTGTGATGAGTTACATGGTGAGATGGTTAGTGAGAGCATAAAGGGCCGTCAACACCACCTTTAGCGAGATGCTTGCGAAAGAGGCGGTGGAAAGGGTGGCAAACACCTCAGACCTTTGGCGCCGGGCGCGTCTTTGATGGCAGCAATGACGCGCCCGGCGCCAAAGGGTGCTTTACGATCTCCGGCAACTGTGAGCTGACGGTAACGCACTTGGGCAGTTTGCCGCCCGACCAGTGACAGGCTCGAGACGACGGTGCGCTGTGCTTCGACACGCACGCCACTCTGGAGTGCCTGTGCAGGCAACTGTAGCCGGCCTCGACTAATTTTGGGATCCGTCGATACCTTCAACCATTACCTGCCGGGCTGCGGTGAATGCAGTCGTGATCGGACAACGGTAAAGGTTAATGGAGGACCGTGTGGTTTTTAGTCGGCAGGAGAAAAAATACCGTAATAAATATATCACATAAGAAGTATATTTTATACGGAATTCTCAGGGTGCGAGTCCTCACTTGCACATTTTTTTAAGTAGTAGTAATAGCGCATTGACACGAAATATCAGTGGTTTAAATTTGCGGCTTTTCACCTGTCAGGACAACGATCATACCACTATTATTTATTTATACTACAGGAACAACAATAATAAACAGAACAAAGTCCCACAAAATCGGATTGACTGTGGGCATACACACATGGGATACACTTATAACATAAAATTTTGGATCACCTAGTTATTAAAATTAAAATTAATAAGGTATTAAAACACTACCTAAATACTAAACTATTTTCTTTTTTTTATGAATAGAGGATCTACGTTTGGCCACCAACTCGCCTGATGTTAAGCGACGGTGTAGCCGAGGATGGAGCACGTATATCCAGATTAAATATTTTCACTCATAAGTAGAGTGGACAGATTTTGGGAGACCGAGTTGATGCAACTGCCCAGACCCGTCTCCCACAACATGGCTTCGTCCGGTGGGTGGTAACCAGCCGCGGCCAAAACCAGAATTGTGTTGCCTGTTTTGCACCATCCAAGGGCCACGTGTAGGGATTCCATTTTGAGGGTGCACTCCTACGGAAGCTAGCAACTCAGCCCTCAAAGCTATTCCTACTTTGATCATGTGCTAATCAGAGATTACAACGAATTACATCCATTCCAAATCCACAATAATCCTTATTTAGTTCTCGAAAGGAACAATAAAAACATCAACCTACAAAGAGAAACAGAATAAAAAAATGCCTTGATAATATTCCCTGCTTATCCAGTGTAATATGACCGGAGATAATGCCTTATACATTCTATGACTTTTTGTTCGAAACTCAACATGCAGACCTTACGTAAATCCTTCTATCTATGTATAATAGTATTTTGTTTGTTTGCAGATGCGTTGCTTGTCTCCAACACACATGACTTGGCCAATGTTGACGCAGCGGCTACGAAATATCGTCTCAACACGTAAGTTTGATTTTCAACCTTATTCGAACATAACTAAGATAGGTTTTAAAACAGCAATATAAAACCAAGCCCTCGGCTTCTCGGTCTCTTTGCAACAAAACCCCAATAGAATTTCAACTTTATCTATCAAAGTTAAAAGTTTTATTTTGCGTGTGTGAGAATGTTGTGGCCTGTTCGTTTCAGCTATATCATCGAAATGCAAAATTGAAAGTTACACTGACAATTTTAAAGTCGTTTTTTGTTTGCGATACAATGGAGTAGTTTTAATATTATAATGAGAATGTGAAGTGAAATAAAAAGTAATGGCGTTTCAGTGAACGGGTTTGTATGAATTTTAAAACAGATCCGACATTTTTGCCGGGCATGGGTGAATTATTTCGACAATGGAAGAATTCATTCACTGGCTTGGAAATATAGGGCATGCGTAATGCATTTATAGTATGATTTTATTGGGAAACTGTTGAGCTTTCACGAGAGGTAGGACTCGAAAAAACCGGACTTTCCAGATTAGCCAAAGTTCGTTTGTTGTTTTATGTTCTTATATACTTTCTACCGAATTTTCGGGCCTCACGGCCTATCTCGTAGGTAAAGTACGCAGGAGATGTTATAGAGTACAAGTGTATGCGCAAACACAATTGCACTCCCTCTTCGTCCGATGGGACGGCAATCCGACACGACCGGAGAGAGATCAGGCGCAAGACCGACGGCTTTTGCGTGCTCTCTGAAGCACAGTGGACATTTTTTTCTATTATTAATTTATATTCCTTTTGAATAATGAAAACCTAAAAATAAAATAGCTGTTATTATTTCTAAAGAAACAGATAGATACAAAATCCTTCAGTTCTAGACAAAGGCAAACACAAACCCTTTTAAAACATAAAGAAAAACCCTTTGACAAAGTTTTTGAAGATATCCAACACTTGGCACATGAAAGGGAATTATTCTGAAGTTAACTTCAAACAATTTCTAGATAATATCGTCTTTCGACACTTTTTGTTTAAACGGAAATAAAGAAGCTGCCTCAACATTTTTCCTTCGAGATAAATATTTGAAATGCATTAACGCATGCTTAGCGAACTCTGAAGTATTAAATGGAAAAAGAATACGGTCGCGAACAGGATTCGAACCTGCGCCTCCCGGATAAATACTCCAGGCGCTCTGACCACTAAGCCATCTCGACCTCTTCGACGACGACTTTATTTTTCCTTCGGCTAGAAGTAAATTCATTTTCAAGAGCTATATAGAAGAGAATGAAGTCGTAACAATGGTAGTACAACACTTGTCTATGTAAAGATTTGAGCTGGTCTCCTACCATTGCGCTAGAGCGAACAGAACAGACGCGTACAGTTGTTAAAGAAAATTGACTATTTTATGGTTTATGGTTTAAGACATTTATTTCTCAAAAAATAATAACAATTGACTTACAATGAGAAACACTACATAATATTCATTTTAGAAGCGAGTATAGGAACGGCAGTTTTATTAACCAAGTAAGGGAAGTAGAATACACATGCATGAGGTATTATTAATTTGTTAGTATGGTAATAATGACTTTGATACAATAGTAAGATGTTCAAACAGACTGACTATTTTACATTGAAGGTAGTCAAAGAGTAGAGAATGCACAGGTCTTAATACGTGTCGAAACAATAATTTTATAGAGTAACTAGCTGCAGCTGTGCTCGCGCTTTCCCGATCGTAAAATTTCCGTAATAATAAATAATAATTAATAAATAAAAGTAATATAATAAAAAAATAACTTATGTAAAAACCTTGGCCTGACAATGACGAACACAACAAAAAAAGTATTATGTAATTTGGTACAGTCGTTCTCAAGTTATGGCGTGACCAAGGGAAATAGAAGTTTTTTTTTTTTTTCATTTATTAATTTTTCAAGGGCATATTAATTTTTATATATTACTAGCTGACCCAGCGACCTTCGTACCGCAATTTTATTTTCTGTTCGTTTTACTTTAATTTTCATTTATACAAACCTTGTACTGACAATAACGAACACAAAAAAAAAATATCCAATTTGGTGCAGTCGTTCGGAAGTTATGCGCGTACAAACATTTCGGCGATTCATTTTTATATATATTATTGATTATAATGCATATATTAATGGGAATAGATAGCAATGACGTCACCAAAAGACGTGTTAAAAATAGGGATGAAGAATTCGCGGTGGTGAGCAGAGGTCGAGATGGCTTAGTGGTCAGAGCGCCTGGAGTATTTATCCGGGAGGCGCAGGTTCGAATCCTGCTCACGACCGTACTCTTTTTCCATTTAATATTATAACTTTAGAATTCAAAAATGCCTGTAATTACCTTTTTTGCCTTTGGTTTATTTGAAATAAATGATTTTGATTTGATTTGAGGCAGTCAGGCACGCAGTTAATTAAACCAATGGACGGTAAACATGACACGAAACAAAACTGTTTCTCTCGAGCGCCAACACTTTTCTCCGCAACAGTACATAGTCTAAGCCGATTGGAAAAAGTTACAAACTCGACTTTGCCTGGTAATAGGATTTACCTAGCTCAAAAATCACGAATCCTTGCTATTTATTTTGTCTTAATAGTAGGTATTGTGATGTTAGGTAGGAAGTTAATGGGTATTTTTTGTGTCTCGTTGATCTAGTGGTCGCAAGCGCGGCTGCTGAGCGTGAGGTCCTGGGTTTTCTTCCCAGGTCAGGCAAAGTGTTATTGAGTCTTTCAGTTAGGAAATTTTCAATAGCAGCCCGGAGTCAGGAAGTTGGTGGTGTGACACCCCCGTGCTTCGGAGAGCACGTAAAGCCGATGGTCCTGCGCCTGATCTCTTTCCGGTTGTGTTGGATTGTCCTCCCTTCGGAATATGAGAGTGAAGGAAGAGGGAGTCCACCTGTGTTTACGCATACACTTGTTCACTATAATATCTCCAGTGTACTTGACTAATCTCCGTGGAAATAGGCCGCCGTGACCAAAATACGGTCGGGAGGAGTATTATCAGTATTAAATTATAATTAATAGTTTTAACAGTTTCTTTCTGTTTACAGATCACAAAGTCGGAGATTAATTTACGAGGGTAAGTTTATAAAGACCAATATTTGAAATAGTTGAAGACGCTTAGATCAAATATACAACATAAACAATTTAATTAAAACCGGGAGAAATATTTCTAAATTAAATATAATTAAAAAGTTCTTCTTCTTCTTGTATTTGATGAACAGCCTACTGTCAGAGTTTAAACCGCCCGTAGGCCTCCGACATGGCTTTACATACCATCGAGAACATCTCTCAGGTGTGCTGGCTTCCTCACGATGTTTTCCTTCACCGTTTTAAGCAAGTGATAATTAATATCTAATACGCACATGACTCGATTGTCAGTGGTGCGTGCCTTGGATTCGAACTTGTGAACTTTGACTTGCCAGTCTATCGGTCTTACGACTAGGCTATCACTGCTCTAAGAGAGGGGCTCGTGGTTAATTAACAACCGCACAGCAGGCGTATTGCGTATCTCGGTTACCATCGAATTTATGGTCACCGTTAGTAACCAAGATATCCAATAGGTACGCAGATTGATCGATCAAGGTTAAGCTGCGTTAGCCGCGGTCAGTCTGTGGATGGATGATCATAATTTAATATCGATTGAAAGCCAACCCCAATGTAATTGACAAAAGGTTAGGCAAATTTTACACACAACCGTTCCTGGGTTCAATTCTGGGGTAGGGCAAGGTGTTTGGGGATGGGCGATCTCTTGCTTACGGCGATGATTAGATACATTTTCAGGAGCGAGAGCGCGTGGAGTGCCGTCACCACCTCTTGCGAGGAGGCGAAAGACGCGGCGGAAAGAGAGAAAGTGGCTAACTATGGCCAGCCTGCATAAATCCCGGAGTATTTGTTGACACCTGCCGGGGTCACGGTGAATGATGCAACGAACCCGGGACCTCGGCAAAAGTAAGAGTAGAACCGTGTGGTTTTTAGCCGGTAAGAGTCCGGCACAGCATCCATGATGGATTTTCCACTATAAAAAAGGGGGATAGGGCAAAGTGTAAGATAATGAAAAAAATAAAATACATAGCCTCATCATCATAGCATCCCGACTGTAGTCCTCGATGGGGTAGAAGACACGACTGCTGAGAAGGCCGTCTCGGGCTCGAGTCCCGGATCAAAATTTATTGAATTTTTCTGTTAGGAAATTCTCAGTAGCAGCCCAGAATTTACAACCATACCCGGTTGATGGCAATAGGCTCACCACTTCCATGGGACTTAATATTGTGACGTATCGTCGGTGAAATTTGTACGTATGGGGGTATACAATTGTGTGCACCTCTGCCTACCCTTTTGGGGATACAGACGTGATTGTATGTTATGTTATGTTAATTAGGTACGTAAATAAAAAGAATTCTTATCTCTAGAACCTTAAAGATGAACATAAAGGAGATCAACATAAAACTTCAACAATTCCGCCACTGATCTACCTTTAAATCCGCATTTGCATTTTCTTCGTCTCAAGTCTGAAGCCAGTTTGAACTGCATAAATCTGGTTAGATCCAGTAAGGGGCGGATTTCGGCGGTCGTTACCGAATCAACGAACGAATGACGAAGTTTGTGGGAGTTTTGACGAAGTTAATTTTCAATTGTTTGAGGTGCTGTGTTTTGGTTGGCACAAATGTAAATTGTTTGGAGAATATTTTGAATTTTGATCCGGATTGTATAATAAAATAAACATTTTAATTTTTTATTTTTAATTGTCCCTGGACGTGTTAATAATTGTTAGGTAAGTATTCTTCTCCTTTCATATTAGTGACATCCACTGTTCACCGTGATAAATATTGGGTACATATGTAGTGGATTGACATAACATTTTACCGTGGGAGAGCCACGCTTCGGCACGAATGGGCCGGCTCGACCGGATTGATACCACGGCCTCACAGAAAACCGGTGTGAAACAACGCTTGCGTTGTGTTTCGCCGAGTGAGTGAGGGTACCGGAGGCCCAAACCCTTTAAAAGGCCGGCAACGCACTCGCGACTCCTCTGGGGTTGCGGGTGTCCATGGGCGGCGGTAATCGCTTACCATCAGGCGAGCCGTCTGCTCGGTTGCCCCCTATTCCAAAAAAAAAAAAAAACATAGCATCACGCCTCTATTTCGTAAATGGGTAGGCAGAAGTGTACCCGCACACTTGTTCACCCATATTCCGCATAACATTAAGTTCCATATAATAGGTAGTGAGTCTATTGTCATCTACCGAGAACAATTCCAAATCTAGAACTGCTACTAAGAACCAAACAAAAAAACCCATATGTTAAGGTTCTCCTGGCTAAGTAACAGCTACACAGATCAATCGATCAAGGTTAAACTGCGCTTGCCGCGGTCGGTCTGTGGATGGGTGACCGTAATTTCATACCGAGATCCCTCCGTGCCTCGGAAAGCACGTTAGGACGTTGGTCCCGGTTGTCAAATTAAGATCTATGGCAGACGTTACTGGTAGTTAGAGTCCTGAATGTCTCACAACCAGTCTTACCATGAGATATCGTGGTACCCAGTAACTGGGCTGTGTAGGTCAGATAGGCAGTCGCTCCATGTAAAATACTGATATTAAGCTGCATCCTGTTTGACTGGAAGCCGACCCCAATGTAAGAATTTCCCCACGGAAAAACCCAATAACATGGCCCAACCTGGGAATTGAACCCAGGACCTCAGTCCAGAGTTTGGAATGCACGGTTGATGGCAATAAGCTCACCACTTATGAGACCTCAGGCTATAACTAAATTAACTATAGACTTAAATGTGATTGAACGACTGTGTACATCTCTGCCAACCCTTTAGGCGAATATAGAAGTAATGACATGACACTCGGTGGCGGCCACTGCACGGTTTAACAGCTCCTGATGATGCACCGTGGATGGGCGAAACACGTGTAGAGTAGTTGGTGGTAGTCGGAATTTTCACCGCTTGCGTATGTGCATATATTTGCGGGTGGGTGGGCGGTGCACAGGTAATGCATGACTACCCTCAATATTGTGGAAGTAGGTAAATATTGTATTTATTTGCATCCAATGACATGTTATGTAAAAGAAACTAATACATACCTTACAAATGTGTTCTTTCTTGAGATAATCCTTTCGTCACTTTTAATGACGCCCACAGAAAAAGCAGCGGTTTTATATTTCACAAAAGCGCTGCTTTTTCTGTGAGCGTCACACTAGCTTAACAAACATAATACCCTTACTTTGAATCCACAAGATACGAGCCAATTAGCAAAGGATTTAAATTCAAAGAATAAAACAAAAGGTGTTTCCTACTGTCGTTTTATTTCTCGTATATCTCGAATAACACGTATTTGGAAAAATAAATCTGTAAGCCATTAATGGCTAACAATCCGAAAGCTACTTTAACAAAAACAAAATACGTATAAAATCCAAAATAGATTCTCATAAAAAGTGTTCGACCGAAAAACTGTTAAAAATGTACAAAAATATCTATTTGTACGTATAGATTGCCTCGTTGGACTAGTAGACGCAAGCATGGTCGCTGAGCGGGAGATTATCGGTTCGAAGTTTAGGCCAACAACGTGTTAAGGGTTTACTACCGATTGATACTACAATTTCAAACTCTAGCTAGTGTGTGTGTGTGTGTGTGTGTGTATATGTGCGCGTGTGCGCGTGTGTGTGTGTGCGTGTGTGCGCGTGCGCGCGCGCGCGCGCGCGTGTGTGTGTGTCTGTGTCTGTGTCCCTGTCCCTGTGTGTGTGTGTGTGTGTCTGTGTCTGTCTGTCTGTCTGTGTGTGTGTGTGTGTATGTGTGCGTGCGTGCGTGCGTGCGTGTGAGTGTGTGTGTGTGTGTGTGTGTGATTTTCTTTACACACCCGATACTTGTTACTGTATTTTTACATTATTAAATTCCACTTTACATTATATTGATAACAATCGATGCAACTACGAAACCTACAAACAACGCTAAGTCTCAAATTTATGTAGAACTGCATATATCTGGATTAAATCGGTTTGGACCGGATTTCGGCGCTCGAAACCGGCAGCGAGCCAATCAGGAACGCTAATCTCAGTTAGTTAGAGTAATCCTTATGTTATTGCTGCAAATACTTATCGTTTGATCAAATAGAAACATAATGGCGTGATTAAACAAATTAATTTGAATTAGTTTTATTTGGTTTAGACATATGAAGATAAAAATACAATCAGTCTTACCGAGAATGGAGGCTGAGTTGCTGCGTCCGTAGGAGTGCACCCTTAAAATGGCATGCCTACACGTGGCCCCTGGGTGGTGCAAAACAGCCAACACAACTCTGGTGGGAGGCTTGGGCCGCGGCTGGTTTACACTCACCAGACGAAGTCATGCCGTAAAGCTACCTAGTCGTGTTTTGGGATGTAGTCCAGTACAAACGTTGTGGGAGAGCAGTTGCATCAACTCCCCAACTATCGTTCTCCCCAAATCTGTCCTTCTTAAGAGTGAATAGATTTATTCTGGACATACGTGCTCCATCCTCGGCTACACCATCGCTTACCATCAGGCGAGTTGATGGCCAAACGTAGATTCATATTTGATAAAAAGTGTTATCGTGTTACACTGCGACTGAATTGTAGAGGTCAGTTAAGCAGACGCTTCATGTATAATATTGGTACTAAGCCGCATTCAGTTAGGCTAGAATTTTAATATATTTTTCAACGCACTTGCTCGTAAAGTGGCTCTTATTGCACCGATTTTAAGTTCTTATTGCTGTTTAATACGCTCATAATTATATCCCTTCCTTTTGGCTTTGCCGTAGTCGGGTAAAAAGCCGCGTAGCACCTTTAAATTTAGATAATTCCTAGAAAAGTGGTTTTAGACATCGATAAAAGAATATTCTTTGCTGAGATTTAATATTTTGTAATTAAATCTTTTGGATTAAATACATTGTGTTACATAAAATATGACAAATAATGATTTCAATTCATAGAATTAATTAATTTTGTCACCAAATTAACATTAGTTTGGATTTTAAATAGAAATATATAAATTTTATTACATTTTAATAGTTTGGCAACGTCGTCAGTGGCTCTCCTTCCATCTGCACGCACATAGACCATAGACACGGCGTACGAAAAAAGAAATTCGCTTGCCATTTTAATAATAAAATTAATCATTACTAAAATTATTCACCATTTTTTCTCGTGGGTTCAAAAACGTCGTATGAGGCGCATGACCTGTGGTCATTACAACGCGCCACTATTGCTACCCTCGCCATTGGCTCGGTTAGCAGTTCAACATGAACTGTAAGGGCTAACATAACGTACTCATGTCATAAGTACTTATGTACTGTAATTTTATTGATATTTGATATATAAAATCGCAAAATAGCCTAAGTGCGTACTTCAAACGGCTCCCAAAAATAAATACGTTCGGGTTTATGAGTTATGAAATAATTAATGATTTATTTTATGCCACTTTGTAATCTTGAATGCTTTATTTTCGTGCGCCGCGTTTTTATAATGTTAAGCAGCTTAATGTTCGCGAAGTTCCCGTTATTATATTTTTTACAATGAATTATTTTTAGATGTTTTTTCCTTTGTATTTTTGTTCCTGATTCGCTTTGTAAGTCGCGTCAAGCTTTTCTTTATTTTGAAGGGTGTATGTTTTATTGAGTGATATAATTAGGTATAATCAAGATTTATAAAGTTATTCTTATATTCTTCTTATATTCTTTATTGTACACAAAGTAGTTAATTATATAAAACATTCCAGTTTGTAACGTCATGTACAAAGGCGAGTTTAACTCAACATTGAGTTTTCTACCAGCAAACCTTTGAGATGTAGAAAAAGTGGTGGTAGGATGAGGGTAACATCTCAGTACAATAATTATTACTTAAAAACACTAACAAATCAAGTACAAAACACCTATAAATTTACCATTTTATCGTAAAGCTACATACTTAATACTTAACAATAAATAAATATATACATACATACATAATATATATATATATATATATTATCAATGTGAAAAGAAATGCTCCTTATTTCTCCTTCTGAAGACATTCAGAGAAGGGCTGTCACGTAAAGAGTGAGGGAGAGAATTCCAAAGACGCACTGCACGAATAGTGAAGGAACCATCATAGCGGCTGGAGGTGTGACGCGGAGTACGAAGGAGAAGAGATGAAGTTATGCGACAGGGTTTACCCCTAGGAACAAGAAATTCAAAACGTTCACGAAGATATGTAGGAGAGTTTGGGTTATGGAGAATAGAAAAGAGGAGAGATAGGACATGAGTATCCCGTCGACGCCGAATTGGCAGCCTATTCAGTCTAGTCCGAAATTCCGACACATGATTGTACTTTCGGAGGGCAAAAATGAAGCGAATACACAAGTTATGCAGTCGTTCGAGTTTATTTAGAAGTTCCTCCGTTGCGTCCAGGAAACAGACATCAGCATAGTCAAGAAGTGGTAGAAGAATAGATTGCGCAAGAGTAACCTTAGTTTGAAACGGTAGGAATCGCTGGAGGCATTTGAGAGACTGGAATGAGTAGTAGATCTTCCTGCTAACTTCCGCAATATGACCATTCCAAAAGAGATTGGAATCCATGATAACACCCAAATTCTTAGCACTATTTGAATATGCTATAGACATTATCGTACACAACCGAAGGCACAGACTTGCGATCCAATTGGTTACATAAATATTTGCCACCAATAATGAGAGCTTGAGATTTAACTGGGTTAACTAAAAGACCAAAAGATTTAGCCCATGTGTTAATATTTTGAAGGTCATTATTGATGGCACCAACAGCATCAGCAAGCTCTCCTATTTTAAAGTGATGATACAACTGCAGGTCGTCTGCGTAGAGATGATAATTAGAAGAAAGGATCATAGTGATGGCGTTTATGAAAACGGAGAAAAGAAGAGGAGAAAGGACACCACCCTGAGGGACACCCACAGCCAAATCACACCAGTCAGAAGAGATCTCATCAGACCGGACCGATTGCGAGCGACCCCGAAAATAAGAGTTAAACCACTCAATTACCGGTGAACAGATATTAAGAGAGGATAGGATACCTAAGAGGATGTCAAAATCAACTGAGTTAAAAGCACTGCTGAAGTCCAGTAGAACCACTACTGATAGAAGTTTGTTCTCCATGGCCAGTCTTATGTCATCGGTGATTTTAACAAGTGCAGTAACAGTACTATGGCCAGGACGGAAACTCGATTGGTATGGACTCAGCAGGCTATTAGAAGACAAATAATGAGACAGTTGTCTTTGAAAAACGCTCTCAAGGACTTTGGATAGTATTGGAAGAATGGAAATAGGACGAAACTGGGATAAGGACGTGGGATTCGATACTTTAGGGAGCGGTAAAACGTGGGCCTTTTTCCAAGCTGAAGGAAAGGAGCTTTTATACAGAGAGTAATTTATTATATGAGTCATGTCAGGTACAATTTCATTTAGGATAGGTAAGAGCATCTGGAGTTGAAGGCCATCATCGCCTACCGCTTTTGTGGAGATGGATTGGATTGATTTCTTAATAGCTAGTTCAGTAACTGAGTGAAATGAGAAAGAAGTACATGATGGCAGAGAAAGATTCGAAAGATAGTTAAGAGTACAAGATTTTGTATTATCATCAATGGCAATTGGTGATGTAGAAAAATGTGCATTAAGTGCATTTCGATCCATATTATATCCAAATTGCTTTTTCTCGAGGCTTTGCCAATGCCAAGAGACTTAAGAAATTGCCATACGTGTGTTAAGTTGAAATTTTCAATTGAGTTATGAATGTGGCGTCTTTTAGCATTCCTACACATACGACCGCAGCGATTCCGTAATGCTTTGTACTGATCCCAATTCTCCGCGGTAGGTCGCTTTCTATAGGCTCGCTTAGCCTTGTCCCGCTTTGTCATAAAATTTTTAATTGTGGTAGATAGCCATGGCACAGGAAGGTATTTAACTCTGACCTTTTTCATAGGAGCGTGTTCATCGAAAAGGCCTAACATAGCCCTAGTGAAGATATAAACCTTAGCATCAACTTGTTCACAGTCAAAAACGGAAGACCAGTCAATACTACCCGCATCCGCTCTCAAGCGCTCCAGATCAATGTTCTTAAAACTACGAAGTATGAGAAACTTGGTTTTGCGTTTGGGTGGCCGAATTTTGTAGGAGACAAATATAAGGTCATGATAGGAGAAAGATGCAGGAAGCTGTCCATGTGTGGCTACTTTATTAGGGTCAGAAACGAAAATGAGATCTAAGAGCGATGGAGTACAGTGAGGAGCCCTATGAGTAGCATTTAAGGGTAGTATATGCATATTCACAGATGAGACAAGAGATTGTAAGTTATTATAAGTTATTATATTAAATGGAAAAAGAATACGGTCGTGAGCAGGAATCAAATGCGCCTCCCGGATAAATACTCCAGGCGCTCTGACCACTAAGCCATCTCGACCTCTGCTCACCACCGCGAATTCTTGATCCATATTTTAAAATGTCTTTCGGCTATCTATTCAGGTGACCGAATAATATCTTCCTCCATTTAATATGATAACTAAACCAATAATAAGTTCGCTAAGCATGCATTAATGCTTTGCAAAGATTTATTTTTAATCAACATTTATTTTAAGTTACGCCCAACTATAGTCTTAGTATCTCAGTAACAAAGATCGTATACGCTAGAGTTACTATGTATGTCACATTAACTTCTGTGGAGTTTCATCCAATGTCCTATCTGTGTACGAACACACTTAAGATAGAGTTAGTGCTGCCTCGAACGCGTGCGAGCAGGGAAGCGCACCTTTTGCGCATGATGGCCGTAGATCTATCTATATTCCGTTCTATGAACATCTTTGTCGCGCTAGAGCGCAGCACCACGGCAGCCACAACAGTGTCCCGTACTGTAATACTAGACACGAAGATCGCTGTATGCTCGCAAACTATAACTGGCCCACAGGCTGCAAGTGTAAAAGAATGGCAAATTACCTTAAATAAAGTAAATTTTAAAGTTATTATATTAAATGGAAAAAGAATACGGTCGCGAACAGGATTCGAAACTGCGCCTCCTGGATGAATACTCCAGGCGCTCTGACCACTAAGCCATCTCGACCTCGTGAGGTCGTATAACTTTAGAGTTCGCTAAGCATGCGGTAAAGATTTATCTTGAAGTAAATTTTACTGCCTCAGGACATCGTCAGTCAGCATATTAGAGCGTACTGACAGCGACCTACGTTTCTCGTCAATATCCTCATTGTCTCTATTGTATTCGGTAACACAATGACACAAGTACTTAAAACTCTTGAAAGATGTCGGTTAGTGAGCAGAGTTCGGGGTGGCTTAGTTGGCAGAGCGCCTGGAGTATATATCCGGGTGGCGTAGGTTCAAATCCTGCTCATTTCATACTTCATTTATAACTTTAGTGATAATTATTTTATACTAGAGCGATATTAAAAAAAAAAACTATATACAATATATATAAATATACGCCTGCGATGTGAACAAGATATTATAATTAAGCCTTTTATAATTATTTTTATTAAAAAAATAAAAAGCTTTCCTGCCATGTGAGTCCGTTTTTTATCACCTTTTTGTGTACGTTATCCACTATGTTACTTTTTTTTTTAAATCTTATCCTATGTTACCCGGATTATGTAAGGATTCTAACGATATTCAAACATCAAAATCGGTTCAGTCGTTCAGAAGTTATGGTGGAATACCACCATAAAACTCACAAACATACATACATAATTATAATATGTAATTTTCGTTTACACACCGTGTCTGCGTCTTTCTTCAATTAAACTCTCCAGTCTCAGGTCTGCTGGAAGAAATTTCTATATAAAATAAGCAGTACCTGTGTGCTCAATTTTACTTTTATAACTGAATGTTTTAATATTATATGTGTGTACGTAAATAAATAAATACATACAGGAACCCTAAAACTATAACACTCCTTTTTTGGGCATTAATTAATCTTTCAGGGAAATAACGCGTTTGGGAAATTTGCACAATATTAAATACAGTCAACTACCTCTTAACAGTATCGAGAGTTATCAAATTGAGTAGTAATAATACTTCAGAAAAAACTACCGGATCGTTTGTGAAAATAAATATTATTGCTCTATTTTATACCAGCGTTGAAACTGACACCTAAAAAACATGGCCGCGGTAAATCGAAACGTCACTTGTAAAGGTACGTTTACACCGTGGGCATTTTTCTACGAGGATTTGAGCGGTAAATTAATGCTGATACCCAGTTGGGGATTCAAATACGCCCGTGTACCGTCTAGAAAGTGTTTAAACCGGATAAACCACTTGAAATTTGCGCTTAACGGCGCGCTGCCTTAATGTAAACAAACTCGATTTATGACGGCTTCAAGTGTCGCAAACTTAAACTAATGACTGTTTATTTTAGATAAGAGTACAAGGATCACTTATAAATAGTAACTTGAGTACGATTACATTGTAAAATGTTTTATAAATACGCAATATTTTGACAGAGAAGCAAAAAAAAATTTTGTTTACTAAAATATTGTTTATTTTCAAATCAAGATCGATGACATATGTATTTTTTAATTTTATTGTATAGTCTAATAATGTATCTTTCGTTTTTAATCCACATACAGACATTATTAAAGCAATCGGCGGAAGAAAAAAATATTTTGTCGGCAAAAATTTCAAGGTCAAAATCGAAGTCACGTTACGTAAATATTTATATTGGAATAAACAATCAAAATGTTGTTTTTTAGTTTTTATTTGACAGATAATAGGTTCCTAACATCATATTTCTATAAATCTATCACAAATAAAATGTTCCAAGGAGATTCCAACTAGAATATGAATGTAGGTGCCGCCTGGTAGCTAGAGCTACCAAGCGGCACTTTACGCTTGCGCGGTTGGTCGCCCTAGTCACCAGACACGACATGATGGATACATTGTAATATGTAGTAATATCTTAGGTTTTCGCAATCACTATACATTATAATAAAACAATTTTTAACCGGATTAATCGCGTGTATTATTGGTTTGTTTTTCCTGACGTTTCGAACACTTTGCAGCTTTCGTGGTCGCAGGAGGAAAAGTTGTTTTATTTATTGTAATATGTTTTATGGAAGATTTCAATTCTAGCTTGGTTGACATCAGCCATAATTTTCAAACCACTTGGACGGAAAGCAAAGTGGGGACTGTGTGAGAGCCAGGGATAG
Organism: Xylocampa areola; assembly: GCA_935421205.1. Lineage (NCBI taxonomy): Eukaryota > Metazoa > Arthropoda > Insecta > Lepidoptera > Noctuidae > Xylocampa > Xylocampa areola. The sequence continues at coordinate 11,239,505 of OW285223.1, forward strand.
GGAAAGAGTGGAAGGGAAGAGGCATGGAGCGAGTACATGCTTTTCTCCAGCTGCACGAACCAAACTTCATCCAGGATCTTTGCTACTGTGGCTTGTGGAAATCGGCAGATTATATTTAATCTGTTATTTTCGTGTTATTTAATTCAAAACAAAAAAAAAAACTCAATCGCGCTCGAGAATGCAATTTTTTTTTTGCCAGTTTGTGACCCCTGCACTTCCTTATATTACGCTCAAATCATCAGATTATTAAATGGACTCTTTTCAATAAGTAATTAACCCACCTTACCATAATCTGACGCGCTCGAGTATTTGTGACGATCGGTTTTTTTACTATTCTGATGAGCTGCTCTAGACGCACGATCCTATTTATAGGACTTATACATAGTGAAAGTACTTAAAAGGATGCCAGGTATCTTCCCATAAGTTCATCTCTCGCGTTCGTACTATAAAGTGAGCATATTGCTCTTATATTTGACCACTATTTCACCGATCGTTAAGCGATAGTGTGGAAGACGATGGGACACAGAGAACAAAAAACTATTCACTTGAATCTTGAATAACACCAGATCAGAGTTTCGGGAAACAGAGTTCCATTTCTTGCCGGTACAGCGGTACGCATAATTAAGGTCAAGACGTTTCGTTTCGCCTCATAGCTACGAGTTTATAAAGATGGTATGTCATTTTTTTTTTTAATTGTGAATAAGAATTATGTAAGATCTAACATAAAATACTATATAGAAACATTAAACTACTAATTTATACTAAGAATCGGCGGTCATGTGTCGCGCGGTATCACATAAGGGTGGCGCATTGTCAGTGTTGGGTCGCGCAATGATGGGAAAAGCTTATTTTTCTTCTTATAGTATGGAGAACATGTCTCAGATATACTGGATTCCTCTCCATGTTTTCCTTCACCGTTTCAAGCAAGCGATATATTTCTGATACGCACAAAGTTATGAAACGTTGTGGTGCGTGTATTCTCAAAGTAATTGCGGACAGGTTCTAGAATCCCATTTTAAATCATTGGAGTGCCCTCCATGTCTGTCAAATATAAGGTACCGCCATAATTTTATTTTATTTATTTTAGACAGTCTGAAATAAATGATTATTCAAACTCAAATTAACTCATTTTTTTTTAAATTCAAATAGACCAATTATACAGGTACTTTGAAACGTCAAAGCTAGGTGCACGGTTTCAAGAAATTGCTCTCATGGAGAAGAACAGGCAAGAAACTCCATAGACAAAAAGAAGAGTTTTAAAATAATGTGTTCTTTACATTACTTTATTATTAGACACGAGCCTGCAATTTTTGCATTTATCCACCCGAATGTTCGCTAATAAATGCTCGCATCAGTGTGACAGCATCATTACCCAATACATTTGTGTCAGTCAGTCTAACCCACAGGCTTACACGAAGCATCAAGCATAAATAAGTACATCCAATTTATTCGCCAAACGTCAGGATATTCTAAATTTATGCGTGGACACAATTAAAACGCCAACGAAATTAGACAGGGCGCTATCGTGGCTAGCAGTGTGGTACTGGCCTAATGTGGCTAGCCGCATACTGAATACTTTTTCGCATTTTTTTATAAATTCCTAGCCGTGCCCGCGACACCGTCCGCGTGGATGTAGTAAATTAACACCATGTCGTGTATGAACATAAATTCATAATAATTAAAAATGTTGATACTCAGCTCAGCCCAATGCAAAGCAGCTACTGAGGACTACGCTATGTCTCGTAAACAGTCATTTTTGAACCAATTTTTTTTTCTGATTATATATTATAGCTGTGCCCCCGTGTTTCACCCGCGTTAATTTGAGGAAAAAACCTACTAAAATATATTCCACCAGCGCCCTCCCCCCTCATGACCCGCGCCTGCCTCGTTGGTCTAGAGTGGTACCAAACGCGACTGCTTTTTTAAATAAATTATTGGTATTTTTTCTTGGAGTACACAATATTATATTATAGTCGTGATAACTATATTTTTTCATAGAGGACATTTGGACTTCTAGTTTAGTGCAATCAGTGATTATATATTTGTGATGTTATGATTTTCTGCATTTTCTATTTAAATGATTACAAGACTGGAACGTTTTGTTAAATTTTGTTGTATTCAACGACTGTCATTGGTGACCGTACTAAATAGATAATTTTTTGTACAACGGTTAATACTCACGTGCATTTTCGAGATTGCCCGACTAGTTTCGAACTCGAAAGGAGCCCTTAATCATGAGATGAGTTTGACGCATGTACCAGTCACCTATCTACAAAATGACTGCGTTAACCGTTGCCTACTATCTTCGATCGATTAGCTAAAGTTTGCAAAGAATTATAAGCGCTAACCTCGTACGCAATGCTTAAAGGAAAAGTAGAATATGGAAGTTTCATCAAACTTTGAGATCATAATTTTACCGACTACAGTTGGTGAGGGAATAAGCGCCTTAACTCCGTAAACGATGCTTAAACAAACAGTAGGATATGCAAGTCACATCAAACTTTATCAAATTTGTAGTCACAGATGAAAATCGCCATGTATGCGTCCACCCTACGGCCATAACAAAGGTGCGAATATTGCATATTTCTCGCAAGGCAAATGGAACGAGACCTGCTGCAGTTGCACACTTGATGACGTCACACTGCGTAGTGAAATATGCATTCGGCGTAGTTTCTATTGTATGCCACCATTTGCTTCGAGTTCCCAATTTGTATGCAGGTTCTGTAGTGTGAAACACATAACATAGCATCACGCCTGTATTCCCCGAAGGGGACAGTTCCACATTTCACCAGTGCTGCTATTAAGTAGGACACAATTCCAAACTCCGGGCTGCTACTAAGTATTTCCTAATGGAAAAACCTAATAACACTTTGCCCGACCTGGGAATCGAACCCAAGACCTCATGGTCCACAGTCACGCTTGGGGTCACTAGACCGAGGCAGTTGTAGTGTGGTTTTGGCTATTTGTATACCTGGTCAATCTTATCGCCAATCGTGCCGCCCATACGACGCCGCAGCCCACCTCAGTTGCGACACCCCCCATAAGGCCCTCCTCGGGTTCCGTTAGCTTCACCGTGGGTGACCAAGCCACGGCTACTAGAGCCCCCCCACCACGACAAGGTGGAACCCCTGGGGGGGAGCGCGGCTTCTCCTGGTCCTGATTGTGATTCCCGGATCAGGCTCAGTATTATTGGGTTTTTCTGTAAGAATAGTCTCAGTAGCTGCCTATTATAAATTGCTTAAAACGGTGAAGAAACCAGCACACCTGAGAGATGTTCTCGACGGTGTGTAAAGCCATGTCAGAAACATACGGGTGGTTTGAACTTGACACTAGGTTGTTCAACCAAACGATAAGAAGAATTAGCTGCCAGGAAGTTGGAACTCTGTCGAGTGGATGGCAATTGTCTCACAACCTATTTACTTCCCTAACTCTCTCTTTTGATCGTGTGGTTGATGAAAAACCCTAGTCAGAGTTTAAACCACCCTAGGTCTCTGACACGGCTTTATACACCATCGAGAATATATCTCAGGTATGATGGTTTCCATGACCGTTTTAAGCAAGTGATAATTAATTTATTATACGCACATGACTTCGAAAAGTCAGTGGGGCATGCCTTGGGTTTGAACTTGCGACCTTTGTCAGTCCAACGGTCATATCACTAGGCTATCACTACTTCCTTCACTAACTTAATAACAGATGAAATGTGGGTGCACTTCTGCCTACCTGTTTGGCGAATACAACCATGATGTTATTAGTAATATCATAGGTTTTCGCGATCACTACACATTATAATTTTTAACCGGATTAATCGCGTGTATTATTGGTTTATGTTTTTCCTGACGTTTCGAACACTTTGCAGCGTTCGTGGTCGCAGGAGAACTGCGAAGTGACTGCTGCAAAGTGTATAAACCAATAATACACGCGATTAATCCGGTTAAAAGTTGTTTTATTATAACATGATGTTATTTTTAATGTAAACGAGGGCTCGTTAGTGCATCGCTGACGTCACTTCCCGTCACTTAAAGCTCAGCATTACGTCACAGGACAGCTTGCTGAATAGCTGACATTAATATATTCAACATAACAAAAAGTTAAACAGACAAGGCACAATTACATGTGAATAATTATTATTGCAAAGGAAATTATATTTATATTATATGTATATTTGATTTATTGAGCGTATTGTAATGAGTTAAAGGATTATAAACGCGTTATTTTGGATGCTGGTAAATACAGCGTGACATCTATTTCCACGCGAGGGTATTAAAAAATATTCAGAATTAATTAGTATAAATCAGTACATTAAAGATGTATGGAAAAAGAATATAACTGCCTCGTTGGTTTAGTGGTCCGTAGCGCGACTGCTGAGTAGGAGGTCTCGGGTTCGATTCTCGGACAAAGTGTTATTGAGTTTTTCTGTTAGGAAATTCTCAGTAGTAGCCCGAAGTTTGGAAATGTGCCCGGTTGATGGCAATAGGCTCACCACCTATTACATGGGACTTAATAACAGCATTGGTGAAATGTGGGTGTACAATTGTGTACACTTCTGCCTACCCCTTCGGGAAATATAGGCGTGATGCTATGATGCTATGGAAGAAGAATATATACTGCGCCGACCCTAAATTGAATGGGATAAAAAAAAATGTTACTCGGCGTACAAACTGATATATTTTGAAGTTATAATTTTATGAAAATGATTTTAGGACAGAAAATTTACGCTCAAGAGCAAGATTCGAACCTGCGCTTCCCGGATAAATATCGATAAAAAGAAAACGCCAGATGCTCTGAACACGAAACCATCTTGACCTCTGCTCACTACCAAATCAATACAATAATAATTAAAGTTATTATATTAAATGGAAAAAGAATACGGTCGCGAGCAGAATTTGAACCTGCGCCTCCCGGATAAAAACTCCAGGTACTCTGACCACTTATTTCTCCCATTTCCATAAAATTCAGTCCCTATACAGGTGACAGACTGCAAAGTTAGTCGTGTCGGTTCGGTCACCTGTATAGGGACTGAATAGATAGCAAGACGTCGCCAAAAGACGTGTTAAAATATGGATTAAGAATTCGTGGTGGTGAGCAGAGGTCGAGATGGCTTAGTGGTCAGAGCGCCTGAAGTATTTATCCGGGAGGCGCAGGTTCAAATCCTGTTCGCGACCGTATTCTTTTTCCATTTAATATAATAACTTTAGAGTTTGCTAAGCATGATTTAATGCTTTTAAAAAAATTATCGAATTCAACTATTTTGTTAATTCCCAGTAATATTTTTCACTAATACTCCTGTGTCAGAGCAAGTGCAAAACCAAACAAGAATTGCATCGAAATTTTTATATATATTTCGTGTTTCGCTCGTACAATGCTCGCCATTAGGTAGGACTGGGGGATTATACCGAATCTAGCTCGCAGAAGGCACTAAGCCTCGAATTTATCGTCTGAAAGCGCTTGCGCCACAAGCACACAAACCTTTCTTTCTTTGTAGTTTTAGTTTTTGGTATGATAATTCAACTCAATTCAATATTCTTTATTTGTGCAATATGGGTAGGTATACAAGGTGATACAAAATTGAAGTTATAGATCGCCATATTCGAGCTTACACCATGCAAATTTCAAATAGAAATAGAAAAGACAATGTCAAATTAAATAATTAAATCAAGATCATAAAATTAAAATACAAGAGACTGTTAAAATCATAAATCTAATAATATCTAAAACAATGTAAAATATTGATGTTATAGATAACCATAATCGAGCTTACACCATGCGAATTTCAAATAGAAATAGAAACAACAATATCAAATTAAATAATAAAATCAAGATCACAAAATTAAAGTACAAGTGTTAAAATCATAAATCGAATATCAATACTCTTAGATAATACACCTACCCTCCAAATCAGACCGTGTGAAAGGGTATAAATAAAACTGAATGGTTACAACAAGATTGATTCATTCTGTGTTTGGCTCTCGGACGCGACGGACGTTTTAGTAGTGTTTAGTAATTGTTATAATAAGTTTCAGTACTTTCAGTTCTGTGTATGTCTATTTTTGTTAGTAAAATCATTTGTAAGGAATAAAACTTCCTTGGTTGATTAGTGCTTTGTTTTTTTTTAATATGAAACCGCTTATGATCCCTAAGATCAGAAGTGGGATTTCACGCGTTCTAGACCGTTTGCCACCTAAATTCAGTGTTTAATTGTTGTTCGTGAAATTACATCTCAACCGTTTATCTGACGAACTGAAAGCTGCCATTGTTGTTCGAGGCATCGTCAAAGGCCGCGGAAACCAACGCCAAGTTACCCTCAAAGGATTTAGTTGATTTTTTATCTGTTTATATGAACCCTAAATACGACTTCCGTCATTGCAACAAAACTGTTCGTCCTTCTGGTAGTTCAGGTATGTCTCACTCACGTCAACGCGAGATGCCGTGATGAGACAAAAACTGCGTTCTGACAGTGGTGATAAAAAAAAACCGAAGAAGCCACTGATCGATGACCATGTTGACAAGCTTGGTGGCTATAAAATCTTCACCAGCCTTGATATGGCTACTGAATTTCATCATGTAACGATGAGGAATGATGACTCGATTGGCAAAACTGCCTTCGTAACACCTAAACGACAGTATGAATATTTGAAAATGCCCTATGAGTTGGCCAATGCACCGATTGTTTACCAGAGAATCGTCTCTAAAACTCTGATAACATTAATAGATAAAGTTTTATAGACCGGTAAAGTCCTTACGTATATAGATGTTTTGTTATTGTCAAATTCGGTAGAGGAAGCCCTTGATACTTTAAGAGAAGTCTTACAGATATAAAAAACAGCGGGGGTTTCTATTAATTTAAGAAAAAGTGTACCGTTTTAGTCACAGAAATCGAATACTTGGGGCGATTGATTGGTCATGGTCAGGTACGGCCGAGTCCGGGGAGGGTCGATGCACTTGTTACATCTCCAAAACCTACAAATGTCAAAGAGGTTCGCCAGGTTCTAGGGTTAGCGGAATATGTCCGTCGTTATATAGCAGGCTATGCTTCTAAGACCGCATGTATAGCAAAATTGTTGAGAAAAGGGAACCTTTCTTGTGGGGTGCTGAGACGGATACTGCTCGCGACTGTGTGATTCACTGCTTGATAAATGAACCAGTTTTAGCGATATTCGATCCCCAGTTGCCTATGGAACTTCACACTGATGCCAGTGCTATTGGGCTTGGTGCCATTTTATTACAAGAACACACCGGTGGTGGAAAGAGGGTTGTTGGGTATTTTAGTAGATCCAATCAGGGTGCTGAGTCGCGGTACCACAACTACGAGTTAGAGACGTTGGCTGTCGTACACGCGCTCCAGTGTTTCCGCCACTATTTGATTGGCATTAACTTTAAAATGGTGACGGGTTGCAATTCTTTAAAGTTAACGGAACGAAAAATGGATTTGTCGCCTCGCGCTGGTGGGGTTTATCTACAAGATTTAAATTTTACTTTAGATTACCGATAAGGGTCTGATGCAACATGCAGATTTCTTGAGCCCTAACCCTCCTCCTCCTCCTCCTACTGTCAATGTGTCTCATATTCGGAATACGAAGAACTGGGCGAAGATCGCTCAAACTGCTGATGCGGGAGACGCAAGAGTTAATATCCAAGTTAAGAGATGGGCAACTGCATCAAACTAGGTACGCAATCAAAAACGATTTGTTGTACTACAAATATATTCCAACTGAGGAACCGCGACTCTTGTTACATTCCTAAGGGTCATAGACTCTTCATGTTGAGGGTGTTCCACGATGAATACGATCATATTGGTACTGATAGAACGACTGACCTAATGTTACGACACTTTTGGTTTCCAAGTTTGCGACAGTTTGTAAGAAAGTACATAAGTCGTGTCAGTCTTGTATGTTTAGCACATAAAAAGGTTCCCAGGGCTCCTTCACGGCCGATTCAATGTTGGACAAAGCCAGAAATCCCTTTTTCTGTTGTACATAACGATGTCCTAGGACCGCTCCCAGAGTCAAACGGACTCAAATATGTTTTAATAGTAGTTGATGCCTTTTCCAAGTATTGTCTGCTTTACTCTCTATACAGACAAGACACTGATGAATTAAAACGTGTTTCTTCAAATGCTGTGTCGTTATTAGGTTCTACAATAATATGTGACCGCGCTAGAATGTTCGAAAGCACAAATTTTCAAAATTGGGTCAACGAATTGGGGTGCTCAATACATTTCATTGCACCTGGTATGCTTCGCGAAAATGGACAAGGGAGAGGTACTGCAGGACTGTTCTTAACATGCTACGCGTTGAAGTTGGCAATAAAGGCTCCCAATGGTCCGATGTGCTGTGGAAGATGCAGCTTACTTTGAATATCTGCAAGCTACTACGCCGAGTTCACCACTGTGGTTACTGGTCGGTATCAACGCAGCCACTCCAGTCATCAGGTCCTTAGTGCAAGATGTGGCACTTGATAACTCTAATCCCAATCGAGAGGCTCTCTTAGCTCTTCGCAGACAACGAGCATCTGAGCTCCTTGCAACCAATCAACAGCGCCAGGATGCTTATGTTAACAAAGATCGACGGCAGCCACGCACCATTGCCGTCGGGGAAATGGTGTGTGAGCAAGGCTGCAAAAATCACCGGCAAACTGGACTCGGGCGTGCAAGGACCTTACAAGATTGTTCGCGCGCTACCGTGCCACCACTACGAGTTAGAGTTACTAGCTGGTTCTTATGGAAAGAAGACCCAAGCTGCGGCAGAACATATTATGTTGTGGCGAGGCGTGTGGACGCCGGATACGTGCTCAGCTTTCTTTGAGAGTGATGAGTGACGTCAGTGGTGCTAATGTGTTTAGGCCACTGAGAGAACATACAAAGGTTATGGGTCTCTGTTTTAACAGCTTTGCTCTTATGAGAGAAAGTGTGTTTGTGTCATATAGTCATAGTATGCAAACGTTAGGGCCTATGCTATGAATATGTGAAAATGACAAGCGAACTTGGGGCCTCTGTCATGTGGCAGTGTATGGCGAGTGATGGAAGTCCGGATTCTGTCATCCACGATGCACTGAATTTTATTTTTATTCGTGTTAAGTCTGAAGCTGTTTAATGTTATAGCACTTTTAGATAGACCTTTGTCTGTGGGCGCTTGAGTGCACGCTTGCGCCCATGGTATGGGTAACAAAAATATATAAGTCAGTCTTTTCTTTCCTCCAAGATATATGCTTCAGACTATAACACGAAACTGGGTAAATTACTTACATGTTCTCTTTATGTATTTCAGAGCATGAGCAAAATGATAATGACCAGATTGCGAGAGATGAATCAGATAGCAATGATGTGAGAGATAGATCTGATACTAGTGACGCTGCGGTCGAGGACGCCGCGCCGTCAGGAACGGCCGTCTTAGATAATACACCTACCCTCCAAATCAGACCGTGTGAAAGGGTATAAATAAAACTGAATGGTTACAACAAGATTGATTCATTCTGTGTTTGGCTCTCGGACGCGACGGACGTTTTAGTAGTGTTTAGTAATTGTTATAATAAGTTTCAGTACTTTCAGTTCTGTGTATGTCTATTTTTGTTAGTAAAATCATTTGTAAGGAATAAAACTTCCTTGGTTGATTAGTGCTTTGTTTTTTTTTAATATGAAACCGCTTATGATCCCTAAGAATACATATAATAAAAATGTTACGGATCGCTGTCTGTACATGGAAGATATATGAGAAAAAATATTATTTGGACATTTATCAACACAAATAGCACCCGAAACAATGATTGTTAGAATTTTTGTCTGTTTGTTTGTTTATCTGTTTGCCTGTGCATTTGTGCACGCTAATCTCAGAAAAGGAGTATCCGATTTAGATGTTCTTTTCACTAATATGTTGTGGTAAAATTTACTTAACATTTAGTGTTTGTTTCATGTCAATCGGTTCATAAATAAAAAAGTTATGCCAATTTAAAGAATCACGTCGAACATTTGTTAATTATGAATTTGTGTTCATACACGACATTGTGTTAATTTACGACATCCACGTGGATAGAGTCGCTGGCACAGCTAGTCTTAAATAATGTCAAAAATTTATGTTATAGATCGCCATATGCAAATTTCAAATAGAAATAGAAACAACAATGTTAAATTAAATAATTAAATCTAGATCACAAATTATAACTGGGAGGGTCATGTGACGAGGAAAGTTTTGAGTATGAATGTAGATTGCTATAAGAGTAGAGGAGGACTGAGGAAGCGATGGATAGATTGTGTTAAAGAAGATTTGGCTAGAAAAGGAGTGACTGATGATATGACAGCTAAAACAGATTTATGGAAGAAGAATACAAGCTGAGCCGACAACAAATAAACTGGAATAACGGCAGGGGCATAATTAGTCTAGTGGTCCCAAGCGCGACAGCTGAGCTCGAGATCTTGGGTTTCATTCCCAGGTTGAGCAAAGTGTTATTGGGACTTTTTGTTAGGAAATCCTCAGTAGCAGCCTGGAGTTTGCAATTGTGCCCGGTAGGCAATAGGCTTACCAGTGTAGCGACATCTATCTCGCTACATGGTAACTACGCGCACAACACCCTGCATCGCGCAATCAAAGTTTGACGACGAGTTTGTATATATACCACCTCCCGACATTAACCGTTGGGCCGTGGCCCGCCAGGCAATATCACCCGCCTGGTTGGAGGATCCTCCCTTTTCTATGGAGGAACACCACACCTCGTTCCTCCATTCCAGCTAGTACAGGGAACTTAATAACAAAATTGGTGAAATATGGGTATACAACTGCGTACACATGTGACTACCCCTTCAGGGAATACAGGCGTAATACTATGTATGTAAGTGTAAAAAGTTGGCATTTCTGTTCACGAGTGTGTTTTCTTGGGTAGAAGGCAATAGGCTGGCCACATTGATCAATTGAAGTGTGTATGTACACACAACAAAAGGAATCGGTTTGCAGGGCACACCTGAATGCATATTGTTGAGTTCAACTACTCGTCAGCCCAGCCACAGCGGGCTACGGAAGGAGCGGGGCGCGCGCGACCGTTCTACGTTCAACGAGTCTGCGCGGCCTCGCAGTCAGTGACTCAGCGACTACGCTACGCGAACACATGACTCTCAGCCGCGCGCGCATATCTTAGTTTTCACTGTTCGTACCGTTACCTCATTTATGGCATATTGTAATTCTTCGTTTATCATCATTATATATTAATCATTATTATACAGTCCACTATTGTTTTACTTAATGCTCCACGCAAGATCTATCGATATTACACGAACATATGGTCCTTCGAGCCGGATCATATGTTCGTGTAATATCGACTAAGGTACATATCGGTGTGCATAACGTCTTCTCGTTATTTTTATACAACTGCCCAAAAAAGGAGTGTTATGTTTTTAGGTTCATGTATGTATGTTTGTGAGTTTTTTTTATTCCACCACAATTTATAAATGCCATAACCGATTTAGATGTATGGGGTATCGTTAGAAAATACAGGCTAGTAAGATTAAAAAAAAGGGCGTGCTCTTAAATTTTTAAATTAATTACGTCTTGTTCTAGTTCTTTAACTTGTTTTTTATTAAGAGGCATTTATCATGCCTGATAAAATAAGTTTGCAATACAGACTGTGAATCTATTAAATAAAAAAATTAAGTACGGTTTAAATACTTGTCATATCCTTGTGGCAAGTTCCAACCACCTTTAGCTGAAAATATTTAAGAAAAAAAAACTAACTGAAAATTTTCGGGAAATAAAGGAGTAATACTTTTTCCCAATCCTATTGCCATTTACCGGGCACAATACTAAAATCCAGGCTGAGAATTTTGTAACAGAAAATTCCACTAACACTTTGTCCAACCCAAAAATCGAACCCTCATGCTACACAACCACGTTCGCGGTCACTAAACCAAAGTCATCCACATTTCAGATGTAAATCATATTGACAATATTAACATCACATACATTACTTCCTAATGTACATAAATTACATTGAGAGCACAACAATATGCCTTATTTTCCCTACAACATTATGACGACAAATAAAGTTAATAAATATTCCAGAGAGCTATGTGCCACTACATAGGGAACTTAAGAAGGTCCAACCCTATCGATGCGGTCTATGCAGCTGCGATTCCAAGAACCCAGTAAAGGTTGTAATCGATAGGAGCTATGCTCAACATTCATGATTGAAATTCCACACATAACAAATTAGTTCCATCTCCTCTATTTCTCGGTTTTGTTTTAGCACCTTAAACTTTGGAACAAGTAGTTACAGGATCTGACGATTTATCCTGGAAATATCAGATAACAGACCCTCCAAAGCACGAAGAATGTCAAATAAAAAAGACAGCAAAAAGACATGTTATCACGTTGGTTACAGCAAAAAAGACACGGTTTATGATTTATATATTGAAATATTGTAATAGCAAATTCCAAAATTTTAATATATAATCATAAATACCGTGTCTTTTTTGCTGTAAACAACTTAATAACATGTCTTTTTTGCTGTCTTTTTTATTTGATAATTATGTCTACCCAGTGAGCCTTGTTCTATTGTACTCTCTGAAGTTTATCTGATTTATTCTACTTTCATCAGTACGTCTCGACGAAGAAGAAGGAGCATTCCTTCTTCTTCGTATAAATAGTAAAAATGTAAAAAAAAATATCAGCTTTTAACCGGATTAATCGCGTGTATTATTAGTTTATGCTTTTCCTGACGTTTCGAACACTGCAGCGTTCGTGGTTGCAGGAGGACGTCAAAACGTCAGGAAAAACATAAACTAATAATACACGCGATTAATCTGGTTAAAAGTTGTTTTATTATAATGTATAGTGATCGCGAAAAACTAAGATATTACTATGTAAAAAAATAGTTAATGTTATGAATGACTAACCAGATCGAGATTAAACTGCGCTTGCCATGTATAGTCTGTGTATAGGCAGTCAGAGGTCTGAACATCTGACAACCAGTCTTGCCGCAAGATATCGTGTTAACCAATACCTAACTGGCTTTTCATGTAAAATATTTGTATTAAGGTGAATTCGGTTAGACTGGAACCCAATCCCAAGATAATTTTGAAAGTGCTATTATTTTTATTTTTCTGATCTATACCGCAAAACGAAAACTGCGTCGTAATGTGTTCAAAGTTGACCTTCTCGATATCTTTTTGCTTCGCTTCACAGTACGGAAGTTCGTATGACCTACAAACGGACGTCATAAACTTGTTTTCTACGTTTTTTGTTGACGAATGAATGAAAAAAAATATGCTCGCAGATATTCTGTAGAAATGTGACTGATGTATGTAGACAAAGTTGTAAGGTAGTGGAAAATGGAATCACGGTACACTATTTTTTTGGTGATGGCCTCTAGCAGAAACTCAGAGAGTTTTGTCCACGTAACCAGTCAATAGCGAAGGAAGTTTGATGCCTCCAGCCAGAGCATGTTTCAAATAGCTACAAACTAAACAGGACAGCGCTCAGAGCGTCCTCTGCGGAACTCAATCATAAGCTGAGGGTGCTGCTGGGAGAACAACAAGAGACTAGCTGGATCGGATCACTTTCCTTATAATTACGGGACGAATTTGAAGCTACTAGATCGGCGCGGGCCGGTACGAGCAAGGATCGGGGAGAGATCACGACTCACTTAAGTAAATTATTTTATAATCCAAAATGAGTCTACGTTTAGCCACCAGCTCCCCTGATGGTAAGCGATGGTGGGGTCGATGATGGAGCACGAAGATCCAGAAGAAATCTATTTACTCTAATTAGAATGGATAGATTTGAGAGAACGGTAGATGGGGAGTTGATGCAACAGCTCAGACCTGTCTCCCACAACGGTTGCACCGAACTACATCTCGAAACACTATCAAGTCGCTTCACTGCATGGCTTCGTCTGGTAGGAGGTAACCAGCCGCGGTCGAAGCCTTTCACCAAAGTTGTGTAGCCTGTTTTACGTGTCGGGATTCCATTTTAAGGTTGCACTCCTACGGACACGGGTAACTCAGCCCCTAAAATGTATAAGTATCTATATATTTGATGGCTCAGCACTGACCAACACAGAATTCTTTTGCCAGGCCTATGGTAGGATATGTAGCTCTCGCATTGATTTATTTAGCTATCAAACACACTGTCTTCCAGAGAATACACCATAAATCGTCTGGTATAGACAAAAACTGCTAAAAGGACATGCAGTGCCAACCTCAAATAAATAAGGTTAAGGACAGGGGAATTATAATGATATTACTTTTAACCTAATGTAAGAATACTCAGGATTGCCTCGTTTGTCTAGTTGTTCAAAGTGCGAACGCTGAGCACGAGACCCTGGGTTCAATTCCTGGTAAAGTATTATTGTATTTTTGTGTTAGGAATTCTCGATAGCAGCTGGGAGGTTGGAATAGTGCCCACACACATGGATCTTAATAACAGCATTGAAAAAATGTGAGTGTATAACTATGTAGACCTCTGTCTACCCCTTCGGAGAATACAGGCATGATGCTATGTTATATTTATTTATTTACAATTTATGTACACACTATAGTTTATAAATATATAATCATAAAACTATTAAGTACAAAGGTACTGCTCATTTCAATAAAAAAATCTGCCAGCAGACCTGCAAAAGGATATATATCTGCCTAGTCTTTTCCCAATAAAATTGGGGTCGGCTTCCAGTTTAACCAGTATTTTATATGGAGCGACTGACTATCTGACCTCCATGACCCAGTAACTGGGTAACACGATATCTCGTGGTATGACTGGTCGTCAGACTTTCAGGCCTCTGACTACCCGTAACGGCTGTCTATTCTTATGTCTGTTAATTTGACTACCGGGACCGACGGCTTAATGTGCTTTCCAAGGCACGGCGGGGTCTCGGTTTGAAATGATGGTCACCCATCCACAGACCGCCTGCGGCAAGCGCAGCTTAACCACAAGCCCATAAAAGGATAAATGAGTTAAAAATCGCAATAGACACATTTATTATAACAATGTCAAAGAAATAGATTGTAAAACACAAAACACAGCTATAAATCCCTCTATATACATCTATACATATTATAATAAAACAGTAAAAAAACTGTGCCTGTACATTGAATATATAAAAAAAAAACAATTGAGGGGGGAGCACGAATCCAAAAAAAAATATCTGTCTGTTTGTCTGCTTGTTTGTACACGCTAATCTTCGGAACTACTGGACGGATCTAAATGTATTTTTTTTTGTTGTATAGATATTAAGTCTGGGCAACATATAGGCTATAATTTATCTTGGAAACTTGAACACCTGATGCAGAACCGCAACAGACCAGCTAAACCATAAGAGGTACAAAAATGGTACCATAGCAAAAATTATTCCACGTGATGAGCATTTTCTGCTGAGAGAATAAATTTGAAGATCTGGAACACCTGATGTGGAACTCCAAGAGCCCAGCTACACTATAACATATATAGGAATGACGTTTTAGCAAAAGTTGTTCAATCTGATGAGCACTCTTTGTTGACTTATAAAAATCGAAGATCTGGAACACCTGTTGTGGAACTCCAAGAGCCCAGCTACACCATAACACATATAGGAATGATGTCTTAGCAAAAGTTGTTCGATCTGATGGGCATTGATGTGGAAATCAAAGCTAACACTAATTTCACTATAATATAATGTTATTTTATGGACCCGCGTACGAAGTCGCGGGCAGAAGCTAGTACCAAATATATCTAACGCACACATAGATACACATATACACAGTACAAACACATCTGCCCACCTGCATCGCACAGATTTGGCCGACTAAATCCGATTGCATTTGCCTAATTCCCTTCTACTATACGTATGTACGTAGTATTATAATATTCAATTGATGGTATGCCGTAGTGTTTGTAAATTGGGGATTATGTACATAATTACATAGAAGGATATTTATGTTATTTGTAACACAGCATCACAGCTGTATTCTCGGAGGGTTAGGCAGAGATGTACACCCAAATTTCACCAATAAGGAAGGATATACACTGACCTTATTAGTGCTATCCTCCAAAAAGGTAAAGTGCGTAGTACTTGCAACCGCCGCGCATGTATGACCAGATGTATGAACGTGGACGAAGCAAACGGCATATGTAAGGATCGTAGCAGGCGACGTTCTGTAGTTTCTGCCTACCCTCATGAGAAAAAGGCATGAGTTTATGTATGTATGTATGTAATTAAATTTGTTTAGAAACTGCCTCGTTGGTCTAGTGGTCCCAAGTGTGACTGCTGAGCATGAAGTCTTGGGTTCGATTCCTGGGTCGGGCAAAGTGTTATTGGGTTTTTCTTTTAGGAAATTCTCAGTAGCGGTTCGGAATTTAGAATTGACGTGCCCGGGGGATGGTAATAGGATGACCACCTACCTATTAAATGGCACCCAATAACAGCACTGGTGAAATGCGGGTCTACAATACGATTGTGTACACCCCTGCCTGTTGCTGCATGTTATGTTTAAAAATATTCAATACTAGTGTTAATATTAAATACTATTACTCACGTGCTTTTTTAGGGATTGCCCGACTAGTTTCAAACCCGAACGGCTTTGACTCGCGACATCGCCGCGACCTCAGCTCATGGCTCGAAACTAGTCGGGCAATCCCGAAAAATGCACGTGAGTAACATCCGTTGAACAATAATTAAAGTGTTTAAACTGACTTTTTCTTCTTATTTTCTTAAGAAGAAAGAAGTAGTACATTTAAATCACATAATATGTTTAAACCTTCTGACGTAATATATTTCCCATTTTTCAGTGTTACTATTCCTAGGTCTATATGAACGAGTTCCGAAAATAAAATTAATTTTGATACAAAATATCCACGAATGCTCGGATACATTTAAATTGCATATCAAATTGTGTGATTGTTTTTCATTTGTTTGATAAATATCGAATTTATTATTATACCGGTAAAATGGGAGAGTTATTAAATCGGAATGTTCGTTGTTTTATGCGGCTGTTTAATTCTTATATAATATATTTAACGCGCGAGATTTAAATTTCGATAGGTAGTGGTAGAAACTCCTTTATCTTATAGCCGCTGGACAATAGGATAAAGCTTCAGCTGAATATTTCTACACTGGCTATATTTTCAACTTCCACTCAAAATAAAAATTTCTTTATTCAAATTAGTCTAAAAATTAGAACGTCAAACATTAAGACAGCCCCCAAAAAAGCCCACCCTTCACCGCTTCCTAGTGTTATAGCTGAGAAGAAGAAGCGGCGCAACAAACTTCCCAGCAACACGTCTGTCTGTATCAAATTATGTATTTATAGATTCTATACAAATCCAAATTGAATATACATAATTATATAAAATAATTGTATCTATTGAGATTAAATGTCTTGGGCACGTGTTAGCTAGCACGAGCCTAAGTACTAACGCATAGAAATATTAAATTAATCAACAAAAAATTTAAAATTACTGAAAGCCTCCAATCTAAAACTATTTCGTATGAAGGTCGTACCCACTTACACATGCCAAAGATACAAACTGCATATTAGGACCAGCTTGGCTAATTCAACCTCATTCACTGTTCACTGATACAAGAAGACTGCTCTCTAACACTAATGCACTATAGTTTTATTAACTTTGTGATATTAAACTAAAAACATAGCATCACGCCTGTATTCCCCGAAGGGGTAGGCAGAGGTGTACACAATTGTACACCCACATTTCACCAATGCTGTTATTAAGTCCCATGTAATAGGTGGTGAGCCTATTGCCATCAACCGGGCACATTTCCAAACTCCGGGCTGCTACTGAGAATTTCCTAACAGAAAAACTCAATAACACTTTGCCCGACCCGGGAATCGAACCCGAGACCTCCTGCTCAGCAGTCGCGCTACGGACCACTAAACCAACGAGGCAGATATTAAACTACCCACAATTTATTCATAATTCTAATAAATTGCAAGTGCGTTGCCGGCCTTTTAAAGTGTTTGGGCCTCCGGTACTCTAACTCACTCGGGGAAACCCAACGCAAGCGTTGTTTCACGCCGGTTTTCTGTGAGGCCATGGTATCACTCCGATCGAGCCGACCCATTCATCAATCATATTTGATATTAATTTCAACTTGATACCTTCCTGAGAAAAAGGGTCTTGACAGACAGACAAACGGACAACGAAGTGATGTTAAAAGGGTTCCATTTTGTGGCAAGTTTTTTTTTTGTTGGTTATCCGTTTTTCTTAGGGATAGTTATTCTGTTTCAGTGTAAAAATCCATCTTTTGACAATATCAAATGTTTTGCCTTGTTTATTTTCTACCTTGAGTTACGCCACGCTATAAGTCCATGCAGAAACAGCCTGCCATGCGAGCCATGCCAGCCATGCGAATGGTATCTGGTCAGTATTGCCATCCAAGCAACTAAAGGCGGCCAAGCCAAGTCAATGACATAGCATGTTGTCTATAGTAGGTGGGGATTAAATTGTTAATAACGGTGGGAGCTCAGTTTTGGAATTAATTTTATTCTGTACTGTCTGATACCCGGAACTCTGTCAAAATTTGTATAAGTTTACAGTAAGATGTATAATGATACTCCTCCTAATCATATTTAGGTCAAGGCGGCCTATCTCCACGGAGATCAGCCAAGTACGCAGGAGATATTATAGTGCACAAGTGTATGCGCAAACACAATTGCACTTCCTCTTCCTTCACTTTCATAGTCCGATAGTACACCAATCCGACACGACCGGAGAGAGATCGGGCGCAGAACCGACGGCTTTACATGATCTCCAAAGCACAGGGGTATCACTCCATCAACTTCCCGACTTGGCAATCGAACCCAGGACCTCAGGCCCAGCAGCCGCGCTTGCGACCACTAAACCAACAAAGCAGTCATGTAATTTGATATAAAATTTGATAATTTGAAACATGTGTTTCTGTTCCCATCTGTTTCACGTGTATAATAAAATTACTCTGACACTACCAGAAGCTCTCGCGTTACAAAGTTTCACAAAATCATAAAGCCTGTGTTTCTCCTCGCCGGTGAACTCGGCAGAACTTATCTTTTGTTGTGTACAACACAATGTCTTATCACCATACTGTTTACAACAACTTCGCCATTATCAAAACTTGGTAACTGACATTCTTAGCGCGGTGTTTTGTCTGTTTCTCTCGCAGATATAAATTGAACTAGATACGGCGAGTGTAAGTTAAAACTGCCTCAGTTATCTAGTAGACGCAAACGTGGGTGCTGAGTGTAAGATTCTGGGTTCGATCGCTGAGCTATATTATACATTGTTTTATATAGCTTGTTTAGCTTCAACATTTTGTAACTGTGAGAACGCCATAAACTTGTCAAATGCGCAATTCATTTAATAAGGCTTATCTAATTATTTTTTATGTTAGTGACTGCATCCAAGATTACGTTGTTCTTACACCCCGCCCAAAATTGTATTTACAGAAATTGTAAAATATATCTTTTACAATTTCTGTAAATACAATATGATAAATGTAAGTTTAAAAGAGTAACCATGGAGTTTCTTGCTGGTTCTTCTCCATAGGAAACGACTTTTTGGAACAGTGCACCTAAATTTTGACTTTTCATAAGTGCCTTTGTATGGTTTATATTAAATAAAAACCTTTGACTTTAGACTTGACTTTTGCCTTGACTTTTGACTTGACTTTCGACTTGACTTTTGACTTGACTTTCGACTTGACTTTCGACTTGACTTTTGACTTGACTTTTGACTTGACTTTTGACTTGACTATTGACTTGACTTTTTACTTGACTTTTGACTTGACTTTTGACTTGACTTTTGACTTGACTTTTGACTTGACTTTTGCCTTGACTTATGACTTGACTTTTGACTTGACTTTTGACTTGACTTTTGACTTGACTTTTGACTTGACTTTTGACTTGACTTTTGACTTGACCATTGACTTGACTTTTGACTTGACTTTTGTCTTAACTTTCTTGACTTTTGAGCCGGGCATTGATTGTCATTGGGTTTTTACTGTTAAAAATATCTTCTATATACATACAATCACGCCTGTTTCCCATTGGTGTACGCAGAGACTATCAAAAGCAAATATTAGATACACTTCTATAACTGTCATTTTTGAACATGCCATTAAGTATCGTGTGTGCCATATTAGTCCAGGAGGCACAAGCGGGTAGCCTTCGCCGTAAGTTAGATTTCCGGGTCAGACAGTGTTATTAAGTTTTTCTGTCAAGAAATATAATACCAACGCCCCTTTAAAGAATTTGTTTTCACGCAAAGTCCACAAAAGAAAAAGTTTTGTTTTATGAATATGTACGTAGAAATTGGTTTTGAAGGAAAATCATTCTCGTTTTTGAAAGTTATGAAGATATTAATGACACGTGAGAGAGTTTGCAAAGTGCGTACAAAAATATTGTATTTTGTTTTTTGAAAAGGTCTTGAAATCTTATATTTGTATATTGTTTTTGTTTATCTCCTCATTGGTATAGCTGTCGTAAGTGCGGCTGCTGAGTGTGAGTTCCTGAGTTCGATTTCTAGGGACGACTACGGGCCACTCTTCAGCATGCGCGCCCCTCTAAATTGCCTATCCAGGCCAACTGTGGCCGTCCAGCACAAATGTTGGTGTCCGTCGATATTCCACGAACCATAACCTTCCAGTGTCGCGATGAACCCGGGTCCCCAGTAAAGGTTTTAGGCAGTTCTTGTGGTTTTTAGTCGGTAGAAGTCCGGCACAGCATCCATGATAGATTTTCCACACATAAAAAAGGTTCGATGTATAGGGACTGAATAGCAGTGACGTCGCTAAAACACGTGTTAAAATATGGATGAAGTATTCGCGGTGGTGAGCGGAGGTCGACATGGCGAATTGGTCAGAGCGCCTGGAGCATTTATCCGGGAGGCACAGGTTAGAAACCTGCTCACGACCATATTCTTTTTTCCAATTAATATAATAACTTGAGAGTTCGCTAAGCATACGTTAATGCTTTTCAAAGACTTATCTTTAATAAGACATATTCATGCCTCGTTGGTCTAGTGGTCCCAAGCGCGATTGCTGAGCATGAGGTCTTTGTCATCTCGACCTCTGCTCACCACCGCGAATTCGTCTTCCACATTTCAACACGTCTTTTTGCGACATCATTGCTATGTATTCAGTCCCTACAGATATACGTATTTTTTTTCCATTTAATATTATAACTTTATGAAAATGTCTCTAAAGGCAGTTGTTTTAAAGTTTTTTTTTTTATAGCACAGTTAAATCGCCAATCACCCATCGATTTTCACCGTGGGCGAGCCATGCTTCGGCACGAATGGGTCGGCTCGACCGGATTGATACCACGGCCTCACAGAAAACCGGCGTGAAACCACGCTTGCGTTGTGTTTCGCCGAGTGAGTGAGGGTACCGGAGTCCCAAACCCTTTAAAAGGACGGCAACGCACTTGCGACTCCTCTGGGGTTGCGGTGTCCATGGGTGGCGGAAATCGCTTACCATCAGGCGAGCCGTCTGCTCGGTTGCCCCCTATATCATAAAGTTAAAAAAATAAAAAAGCGATATTGGGCTCGGCGTTAAATAGAACTAAACTAGACTAAAATATGTTTAATGTATTTTAAAAATACAATTACATTTTTAACATTGACAGCATAGTGGTATGAGCTTTGGACTAGTGGCAAGTAAAAGGTCGCATGTTCGAAACCAAGACACGCACCAGTGACTTATCGAATCATGTGTATGTTAGAATAGAATTATCACTCGCTTAAAACGGTGAAAAAAAACATCGCAAGGAAACCAGCACACCTGAGAGATGTTGTCGATGGTGTGTCAGAGACCTACTGATGGTCTACATTCTGACAATAGGTTGTTCATCAAGCACAGGAGAGAGAGATCATACAAATTCATACAATCCATAAATTGCCCATGCATACATTTATGCTTAATCATTCACTAAAAATATTTATAAATTATAATTATATTTATTAAATTAAAAAATAAAAACTTAGTCTGCCATGTGTGTTGATTTTTAATTTAATTATTTTTTATTTTTTAAGTTTTTGTGTACTAATGCTACTGTATTATATTTAATTTGAATGTTTCGTTACTAGCCTATGTTTCCCGGAAAAGTGCAAGGATTCTGACGATATCCCATATAACTAAATAGGTTCAGCCATTTAAAAGTTATAGTGAATAAAGAAACTTACAAACACACACACATAAATTAACCTTAGAATCATAACACTCCTTTATTGGGCGGTCTTGTAAAAATGTAATATCCCATTCTAGTGTTTGAAACGTCAAGAAAAACAAGAACCAATAATACACTTAATTTCTAATAATACACTTAATAATACACTTAATTCGGATAAAATTTGTTGTATTATAATGCTTAAATTGTCATCCCACTGTAACATAATGCTTCAAATGTTACAAAATTAAAGGTCCCTTAAGGCTTAATACTTATTTATCTACATTTAAAATATTACGCTAACTATATAAAACTAATAACTTAATAACTAGTTAAATACTATTAATTATAAAACAGTAAATTAAAACTAAAATTAATTACTTAAAAATAAATCATACGGAACCACGAGTACGTATTAATTGATAATGGTTCTCGCGTCTCTGCGTCCGCGCATCGCTAATACGACCTTTCGCGAGTTGCTCCGACGAGTGGTCATTCGGACGGCTTCGGAATTCTCAACGGCAGTCGTTTTGAAACCACTTGAAGAGACGGCTGTGTCACTTAGTCTGAGCGGATTATATTTTAAACTATCTACACATCGCGAAATCCCTCTAGGGTAAGTTTCCATGCATTACTATATAAGTGCTTTCTTGTAAGGTGTCTGTAAACTTTAGAATACTCGTCTATGCTAGTTCTTACTTGCTATATTTCCTTTCTCGGGGACACTGACCTTTGAACCCACCTACGTGGATTTATACCAGCCGCTTACGCTATACTTCTGTCTGGATTTCCAGGATTTCAAGCTACCTCTTACAACCCTTCGGTTACCTGTATTCTGGCGTCAGGACCTAACTCCTAGACGTCCGAGGGGTACTAAAAACTTAACTACATTTCTGACGGAGCACTGGAAGAACTTGGACCTGGACGTACCTAGACCTCGAGGCACTCAAGGAAGAAGCCGAGAACTACAGTTCACCACCACTACCGTTGGCTACGGTTCAGGCCAGTGTTCTCTTTCTACCCCCCTATCTGTTTTCTCATCGAGATGTGACGCGGCCACGGAAGTGTATTTGGGCAAAATATATAGATATCACAGATCTTCCAGCTGTATTCATTTATGAACCCTCGCTCCCTACCTGCTGGCAACCTACGGAAAGGGCGTAAGTGCCGCACCACCATACGTCATAATATTTTAGCCTAAACATTGGCATAAAAAGAGGTACTTAACCCCACGTTTGAACCCCATCAAACAAAGGGAAACCAAACAAAGTACTACTTACGAATATTAAGATGCTCTCACATGTAACTATGAGCCCGTTGGGAACCCTCGGAATCCCCTTCAATCACAATCAGACCGCTTGTTTTATTTACTAGGAAATAAACGTGTATGTTATTCAACGTATGTAAAAGTCAGTGAGTGAAGTGTGGTCCAAAGTAATAGTGAGAAGCGATTATTTTTTTGTTCTTGTTAGGGCCTCTTCTATCTCTATTTCTCGCCATTCACGTGAGCGATGTAAAAACACACAACACACACGTGCGCACACATACACAGACACACACTCACGCATACACACCCACACATGGACATACACACACACATATGCACACACGCACACACACGCACATATAGACATGCACACACACACACGTTTGACATTTGTTTAATATTTTTCGAAATAGAGTCTTTAAAATACTTACTACCTACAATTCAGCGGTGAAAGGAGATATTTAAATTTGGCTAGGTCTTTGTACACTTACACAAAAAAATGCAGAAAGATCCATGAAACTCTGAAATAAATAGAAATAATTTGTTTAAGTCACGTCAATTAAATTGAAATTAATCATTATAACAGCATCTACCATAGCGGTTATTTTTGTTTTGTGTTACAATTTTAATTGTAAATTCTTGCCATAAGTCCAGTCAACGTTATCTTATTGGAGATGGACAGTCAAAACCTGTTTTATATATTTGTTAGGTACAAAGTTTTTAGTATAATAGGTAATTTGAATATAATAAGGTTAATATCAAGGGAGGACTGTCAAAACTACTTGTCGTATTTTTTTATCAGATATACCCATTTTTTTTTTATGTGGAGAAATGCCCTCTGACACGGGGAGACAGAGCGGTTATGTGGGACTCGAACCCACTAAAACTCCACAGTATACCTCCTCAGCTGCTTGAGGGCGAGACGCGGGAACGCTCTCGCACACAACCGCGAACCCGCCCGCAGCCGTCCGTTGCCGGACTCCCTCACGGGGTTGGGTATTGCACCCCCCCACTACAGCACACCAGACTAATGGCGTGCCGCAACCATCTCGGAGACCATGTGCAATGGGCACCAGACGACCCCGTGTCTGGACGCCCAAGGTCCCCTGCGACGGGTCAGGTCCGTGGCCCCGCCGCCTGCCACTACGGCCGCAGAGGATAGGGAGAGCGGCGCCTCGCAATACCGGCACTCCTCCTCCCCTGCGGCCCCACCGCGTCCGCCATCCAACGGTGGCGGCCCCGCCAAGGCCGCGGCAGGTAGGGAGAGCGGCGCATCGAAATACCGGCACTCCTCTCCCACCGCGGCCCCCATCCCTCAGCTGCGGTGCCGCCGCGGAGCCCACCTCAGTTGCAACACCCCCCATAAGGCCCGCAACCTACGCCGGCGCCGCTCCAACATGGGCTTGAAGGCAAAGCCCTGAGGAGCGGCCCTCCTCGGGTTCCGTTAGCTTCACCGTGGGTGACCAAGCCACGGCTACTAGAGCCCCCCCACCACGACAAGGTGGAACCCCTGGGGGGGATCAAATATCCCCAGACTTCTACAGCAACGGGATTATGTCACTACCTACAAGATGGCAACAAGTTATCGAACAAAAGGGCACGTATATATTATAATTAAATGTTGTGATACTTTAAAAAAATGTCTCGAGTCGATCCAAATGTATCTACAAGTCAGGTATAAGTGGAAATGCCGGAAGGGGACGCCCTAGAAAGATATACACTGACCTTATTAGTGCTATCCTCCAAAAAGGTAAGGTGCGTAGTACTCGCAACCGCCGCGCATGTATGACCAGATGTATGAACGTGGATGAAGCAAAAGGCATATGTAAGGATCGTAGCAGGTGGCGTTCTGTAGTTTCTGCCTACCCCCATGGGAGAAAGGCGTGAGTTTATGAGTTTATGTATGAGTCTCGAATCTAAAGTTATAATATGAAATTCGAACCTGCGCCTGCCGGATAAATGCTCCAGGCGCTCTGACCACTAAGCTATCCATTTTTCAATTTAATATTATAACTTTCAGAGTTCGCTAAGCATGCGTTAATGCTTTTCAAAGATTCATCTTTATATGTCTTAAATATGTATATAAAATACGGAGAAACTATTTCCCCGACCTATTAGATATCGCCAGGCGACTCCTTTAGACAAGGAAGCTTGAAATTTACTAGTACCGAACAACGACACGCTAGCTCAGTTCATAGAGTGATGTCACGGACTATCAAGGGTCGCGGGTTCAAGCCCTAAACATAACATAGAATCACGCCTGTATTCCCCGGGTAGGTAGAGGTGTACACCATCGTACACCCACATTTCACCAATGCTGTTATTGAGTCCCATGTAATAGGTGGTGAGCCTATTGCCATCTACCGGGCACAATTCAAACTCCAAGCTGCTACTGAGAATTTTCTAACGGAAAAACTCAATAACACTTTGCCCGACCCGGGAATCGAACCCGAGACCTCATGCTCAGCAGTCGCGCTTGGGACCACTGAACAACGAGACAGTTTTATTTACAGAATAAACATTTTGAATTTGTAACACGGCACGGTGCGAAGCCGGAAGCCATTCTTACGGCCACCAGACCGTAAAGAAAGTTACCTAACACGATTACCCAAAACATTTTATCTCAAGCCACTTCTAACCATACTAAAACAAATGCAATTCACTCGCCCGCCTCTCTCATACACCACTAATACATAATTCAGGCAAACGTCTGCTGCCTAATGTATTAGAAAGGTTGCTAAATATTTATGTATGATCCGACAATCTACTAATGAATTTTAGTGCACACACATAATTGCCATACCAGACTTGTGTTCATGATTAATTCTGTGCAATTTGTTTTAATTATTGTGAGGCGGTTACCACCAACAAGAGCATTCCCAAAGAGGGTTGACGTCAGGCAGGCGGCCGGTCATAAAACATAGCCAAAACTTTAGCAGCATGCCAGATATAGGTATGCTGTGCCGACCCCAAATAAATTGGGATAAGGGCAGGGCGATGATGATGATGATATTGTGAGACGGTCTCGTCGTTCTGGTGGTCTATCCCAAGACTGCTGTGGATGCAAATAAATAAAAGACACATAGGTAAAAGACCGTGCAGTGTCCACTGAGGGCGGTAACTGCACGGTCTAACGGCTCCTGATGATGCCCCGTGTGAGGGGTGAAACACGTGTGGGGGGCGAAACACGTGTTGGGGGCGAAACACGTGTGGGGGTGAAACACGTGTGGGGGCCGAAACACGTGTGGGGGCGAAACACGTGTGGGGGGCAAAACACGTGTGGGGGGCAAAACACGTGTGGGGGCGAAACACGTGTGGGGGAGGAAACACGTGTAGAGTAGTTGATGGTAGTCGGATTTCACCGCTTGCATATGTGCATATATTTGCGGGCGGGCGGTGCACAGGTAATGCTTGACTACGTTCAATATTGTGGAGGTAGCTAGATATTGTACTTATTTGCATCCATTGTAATGGACTTCCCCAAAGTAACGCCTGAATCTATAATTGTGAAATGAATAGGCTTGCCACCTTTTATAAGTGACAGTCAAATGTGGTTACATTAAAAAACTCACGTTTTTTTCTCTGGGAGGTAAGTAGAAACTACAGAGATACACCTTTTACGATTCTTACATACTTATTTTGCGTTATCCACGTTCGCGATCACTACACATCACAATAAAACAACTACTGGTGAGTACACTTCTGTCTAACCCCTCCGGGAACACAGGCGTGATGCTATGTAATGTTATGTCTAGTTATAAGTGTGGTAATATTGGAA
This sequence comes from Xylocampa areola, assembly GCA_935421205.1. Classification (NCBI taxonomy): domain Eukaryota; kingdom Metazoa; phylum Arthropoda; class Insecta; order Lepidoptera; family Noctuidae; genus Xylocampa; species Xylocampa areola. The sequence goes on from OW285223.1 coordinate 11,266,664, forward strand.
TATTGAGTTGTCATAAAATACATTTACGATGTGTTTAACAAACACTAAAATAATGTTCCCTAACATAAAAATTTGTGTAGCTATTCAACTTGAAGATCGTGGATGCTAGTCCCGCTGGCGCACCAATTTTTCTTACCACAAAATATTATAACTCAAATTCTGTTAGGTCCTGGGTTCAGGTCGGGCAAAGTATTATTGAATTTTTCTGTTTGAAAATTCTCAGTAGCAGCCCAGAGTCAGGAAGTTAATGGTGTGACACCCCTGTGCTTCGGAGAGCACGTAAAGCCGTCGGTCTTGCGCTTGATCACTCTCTGGTCGTGTCAGATTTCCGTCCTATCGGAATATGAGAGTGAAGGAAGAGGGAGTGCACCTGTGTTTGCGCATAGACTTGTGCACTATAATATCTCGTGCGTACTTGGTTTTACTCCGTGAAGATAGGCCGCCGTGACCGAAATACGGTCGCAAGCAGTATATATATTGGTTTATCGGCTCGGTAAAAAATAATTAATTTAAAATAATAACTAAATCTGACTACTGATTCTGACTTCTTGTTATCTTTATAACCATGCGATATCGCGGTGCTCAAGATAATATAAACGAAATTAGTTCCCATATTGATTTTGCAACAAACGCAACGCAGTCATTTTATGTCATAACATCGTCGTTACCAGTATTTTATTAAAAACATTCTTCACTCTCCACGAAAATAAAATTAAGAATTTACTTCTAAAACGTCTTTTCATAAAACACTCCTTGCACCCTCCAAATTTCATAAAACATTTTGTTAAATAAATAGCTACTACGAAACTGCTACGACGGTTCTACGAAGCGGCTACACGGCTACGTTGTCTACGAAGGTCTGCGCTTCACTGTCTACGAGATACATTTTGAATGAGAAATATGTTTGAGTATAGGCTACGCTTATTTTTTAGGACCAATATCGCGAAATGTTATATTTATGTTTTGAGAAGGCCTTATTATGTTTATTTAATTAAATTGTTTACTGAATTGGCTAGTGGTCGCAAGCGCGGTTACTGAGGCTGAGAAGGATCAATTCCCGGGTCGGGCAAATTGTTGTAATCTTGTACCGATTCTGACACATTTTTTCACTTCATACAGATATATATAATCATGTTCTTCCGTTTATATTGCTCTTAACCTATATATTAATCTCAACAACTTAATAAGTCATTATCTTAAGACAGCCTGCTGCAATATGGAGTACAAGTTCAAATCCTGAACACGACTGTATTTTTTTTTCCACAAAAATGTATAACTTTGGAGTTCGCTACGTATGCGTTAATGCGTTTGAAATATTTACCGATATTTATTAAGATTCTATCCAAAATGTACCTAATACCTTTTTCATGCCCACCCATCAACACTAATTGAAAATTAAATGTAGTTTTATGCAAATAAACTTTAAACGTTATTATTTCGAAGATACATTAGCTAACACATCTGTATAATACATATATACATAATAATATTTACTATTTTACTAAGGAGACATTGATAAATAATAGACACGAACGGGGCTTCAACCCGCGACCCTTGACAGTCCGTGTCATCACTCTCCCAACTGAGCTAGCTGACACGGTAGCTAATAGTATTTAATATCGGAATTGCATGGCCTTAACATATATAAAAATATCATAACTTGATATTTCTTTAAAACAAAATACAAGCACAAACAGCATTTCTTGTGCATTTCCATCGCCAAAAGCTCGAAGGCAAAAACAAATAATTCGTTTATGTACACACGACAAAAAAAAAACTTATCGCCACCGTCAACATCAAAGCGAACATGTACAGTTCACAAAACAATATTCTTTATAAAAAAAGGAAGTGAACAAATTATATTTATGTACAAACAAATCTTTTGTTAAACTTCAAAAGAAAGAAATAAGCCCATGTCAAATATTCTTGGAAAGGAAAACTTTGGAATATTAAGGTGGGTTCACACCCGCTAAACTGTCTTATTGGTCTAGTTCACGGTTTCTCAAAGTGGGGTACGCGTATCCTTATGCGTAAGCCAATTGGTCGTAGGGGTACGCGAAAAGATCCACATTATTTTTTTTTTTTCGAGTGGAAACCTTCAAAAGGCACCCGGCCTTTGGGTATAAGACCGAGGAGTGTGGGATTTTTACCTCACTAAAATCACCCCGGTGGTCACCATCAGCACGTGGTGGAAAGCTCCGGGTCATTTAAGGAGACCAGCTCCGGAACCCGCCTGTGTAACGCCTTTAGGCACATACCTGGGGGCAGGAGGTACCTAGTGGCGTTTCTCCATGAATTTGATTCGATTAATATCTATACTTATATTATAAAAATCATTTGATTTCAATTAATATCTTAGGAGATAACATAGTTTTCAAATAACTCTGCAACAAAATAATGATCAAGTACCACGTGCGCATTTATGATGTACAAGGCAAGCGGTCATGAGGGGGGATATATAGTGGAATATATTTTAGTAGGTATTTTCATCGAATGGAAAAAATGGAATGGATGAAACCGCGGGGCACAGCTAGTCGATCATATTAGTGAAACGCGAATTATAGGCTGAAATTATTTTTTTCGATCTTGGACATATTTTCATGTGCCCTCTACCGGACGCCTACCGACCTAAAACTATAATGTCCCAGATTTGTTGCAGCATTTACCGCGACCCCGGCAGGTTACGGTCCGTTGAAGGGTGTCAACAGACACTCTAGAATTTATGCCGGCTGGTCACAGTTAGTCTGCACAGACACTTCAGTATGGCGCACGTGCTGAAGCGCGGTACGAGGCCATCTCAGGCATGGGGCTGTACGGGCAGCAAACCACACATGTCTTCCACCCGCAATCCACGGCCCAAAGCATGCCTTCTACGGTAGAGATCAGTAGGGCTCGCCTCGCTTACCCTTTCCGCCGCCTCCTTCGCAAGAAACACCGCCTCGGAAAAGGAGGCGACGCCTCCCAGTTAAATACTCCAGTTGCCAGTCCTGGACAAATTTCTCAGTAGCTAAGAGTGTGATAATATGCTTTAAAGGTATCTGGATAGTAATAAACTGTCCACCATGACATGGAACTAGGAGAAATGTCCGTTTATAACTGTATACCTCATCCTTCAAGTGCACCTAGCTTTGACTTTTCATAAAGTGCCTGTAATATGGTCTATCTATACATATAATAAAACAGTAAAAAAAACTCAAGATTAAAGTTATTATATTAAATGGAAAAATGTTCGCGACCGTATTCTTTTTCCATTTAATATAATAACTTTAGAGTTCGCTAAGCATGCGTTAATGCTTTTCAAAGATTTATCTTGAATTATTAAGGTAATTGCATTCTTTACGGCATTGTATTAACTGCAAAGTTAGTCGTGTCGGTTCGGTCACCAGGATAGGGACTGAATTGATTGCAATAACGTCGCCATAAGACGTGTTAAAATATGGAAGAAGAATTCGCGGTGGTGAGCAGAGGTCGAGATGGTTTAGTGGTCAGAGCGCCTGGAGTATTCATCCGGGAAGCGCAGGTTCGAATCCTGTTCGCGACCGTATTCTTTTTCCATTTAATATAATAACTTTAGAAAAAAACTGTTTGTACATTGAATATATAAAAAAAAACAATTGAAGGGGGTTTAGAAACAAGAATAGAGCAAGAATCCAAAAAAATAATTCTGTCTGTTTGTCTGTGTGTCTGTTTGTCTGTGTGTCTGTTGGTCTGTGTGTCTGTTTGTCTGTTTGTTTGTACACGCTAATCTTCGGAACTACTGGACGGATCTAAATGTTTTTTTTGTTGTATAGATATTAAGTCTGGGCCACATATAGGCTATAATTTATCTTGGAAACTTGAACACCTGATGCAGAACCGCAACAGACCAGCTAAACTATAAGAGATACAAAAATGGTATCATAGCAAAAATTGTTCCACGTGATGAGCATTTTCTGCTGAGAGAATAAATTTGAAGATCTGGAACACCTGATGTGGAACTCCAAGAGCCCAGCTACACTATAACATATATAGGAATGACGTCTTAGCAAAAGTTGTTTAGTTTGATGGGCATTACCTGTTGACTTACAAAAATTAAAGATCTGGAACGTCTCGAATCGTATTGCGCATCCCGTTGTTTTCCCGTCCCCGGGCTCTTAGTATTCGACATCAGACGTTTCAGGTCTTCGATTTTGACGACCCCGTTGTCGCTGGCATAAGCAACAGGATCCGCGTACGAAGTCGCGGGCAGAAGCTAGTTTGAAATAAAAATCTGTTTTTAAAACTGAAATTTGTCTTGGTTTGAACAATTACTTGGTTTATAATACTGGTAACCTACAATTTACCTACTGCACGAATATTCGTACCGAGGTAGTTCATTGCGTAAATTTACGAGGTGTAGATGCACCTTTATGGTTAAGTTCCCGTCCCTTCTCGGAGTAGAGTAGGGACGGGTTGAAATACAATTCCCTACGGCTCGTCAAGATAAGGCTTAGCGGGCCGTCTGGCTAGATACCAGTCTCTTGCCAAAATCGGACGCAAATCCCCTCATTGGTATGTTCCGCTAGTAAGTCTAAGAAACAGTTTTCTCGAGTGTCTTCCCTAATTTATATATCCATATTTACTCGATTAGGGTAGGGGAGGGGCTTGTGGCTAAATAGCTGCATAGATCGATCGATCGAGGTGAAGCTGCGATTGCCACGGTTGGTCTATGAATGGGTGACCGCCATTTAATACCGTGTCCCCTCCGTGCCTTGTAGATCACGTTAAGCCGTTGGTACTGGTTGCCAAATGATGAAATATTATGATTTTACATAAAGGCACGCCTTTTTCCCATGGGGGTAGGAACAACTACAGGGAGATGTCATACTAACTGTGCTCGCGGAGAGTTTAACCTTGATTGATCGATCGGTGCGACTGTTACTTAGCCACGAGCCCCATAACTATAGCTTATCCCTTATATATTGGAATCTACCGGAAAGTATTCTAAGCTCAAAGTTGCTAGGTACTATTAATTCTATAACATTACGTAGCATCACGCCTGTATTCCCCGAAGGGGTAGACAGAGGTGTAGTTGTACACCCACATATCACCACTTCTGTTATTAAATCTCATGTAATAAGTGATGAGCCTATTGCCATCTATCGGGCACAATTCCAAACTCCAGGCGGCTATCGAGAATTTCCTAATAGAAAACCCAATTACATTCCTCGACCTGAGAATCGAACCCAGGACCTCATGTTCAGCAGTCCCGCTTGAGATCACTAGACCAACGAGGCAGTGAACTAGTATGCAAATCCAACACGCTGATACAGGTCGGATTAACGTGTTACGTCATTCAGCAAGCAACAATAATTTTAGTTACCTAAACATGTCTCGCCACATATCACGTCACACATATTGGAAACAGTGACGTCAGCTCAGCCGGCTGTCAAACTAAACTGATATATCGGAACAGGCTGGAATTACGGGATTATATTGTCAATAGTATACGCCGATATGTTTTATTGCTATCCCGGGATTCGGACTAAGTACGTCTGATTAATGCCCCCGGGAATTTTGCTCCGGGAAAATTCTTTTTCGTGTTATATTATGTTGCAGGGTTCGCTTGTTTCGTTTGGGATTGAGTCAGGGTTCGATTGTAAGTTAGTTTATTGTTATTACTCGACTGCCCAAAAAAGGAGTGTTAGGTTTTAAGGGTTTACGTATGTATATATGTTTGTTAGTTTCTTTATTCCACAATAACATCTAAATGACTGAATCGATTTAAATTTATAGGGTATCGTTAGAAACCTTTAATTTTCCAGAGCAACGTAGGATTTAAAAAAAGGTAGCTGTGGTACACATAAAAGTATAAAATAAAAAATAATAAAAAGCATTACTGCCATATGTGTGTGTACTAAAAAGCACAGAGGGGACCTATAAGACAATGTTTCACAGTTCAACTCCCGACTTCAATGAAAATAGTTCACATTTCAACTCCCGACTTCAATGAAAATGTTTCACCTGCCCTTTTTTTTTCACTATTACTAAATATACACACGATAGGCATTGTTTAAATTTTATTTTTAATGTTTTTGTTTTAAATTTTAGACATAGACATGCTTATAAATATATGTCGGATGGCAACACTGTTTTATATTATTGGTGTTGCAACATCGAGTGCTACGGACGGTCGGCGACTACGGCGAGTGGATGGAGGACGGTAGTCTCTTGTGAGCCGCCGTGGTGGACGGACCTCTACGCTCTGACTTATCTATCTAGACCTCAGATTTCATATTGTAATACCTACATTGTACATTGTAATATAAAGTGACTCACTACTAATAACTAACCCAAAGTAAACGTGCTCTCAGTGGCGGAGAGCCTTAATATTGGTTTTATTTACTATTACCTTTAAAATCCGGTCAGACATACAGACCTCCGATTCTATTCTTCAATATATTTCCGACATATATATATAGCACACATAATTATAACACGCTGCACGTATACATATAGATTCTCACGTTTGTTCCACTTCAATATCTTGTATCACAATGTACAAAATAATATTTGTTTAAGTCGCAAGCAAACAAAGTCACGGGCACAAATAGTAACCAATAAAAACAAAGAGAACACTACCAAAATCTCCACAATAATTCCTACCAATATATTTGACAGTGGTCCTGTCAAAATATCATCACGCTATACCCTTGTCAGGGGTTAGTAGACGTGTCGGTTTGAACGTGATCCCGGCTTACCAATAACACGGGAAACTTTGCTCGGAGCTATGTACATACTTGAATATTACATTTTTTTTATCATAATCAGTATATTATACAACATTATTTCTAGTATATATTAAACCTGAAAATAGTTTGTTGATCACATCACAGAATTGATTGTAATGGTTTTTATAACATGTTATATTTATTCAAATAATGGCGTCAATTCTAAAGTACCAAACTAAACTAAATATTGAGCATTGCGACAGCAACTAAATTTTAACATAAAAATCTAAACTTATCAGTAAAAGACATTTTACTAACTTGACTGCCTCGTTGACCTAGTGGTCGCAAGTGCGACTGCTGAACATGAGGTTCTGGGTTCGATTCCTGAGTCGGGCAAAGTGTTAGTGAGTTTTTCCGTTAGGAAATTCTCAGTAGCAGCCTGGAGTTTGGAATTGTGCCCGGTTGATGGCAATAGGCTAACCACCATATTACATTGGGACTTAACTTGGTGAAATGTGGGTGTACAATTGTGTAAACCTCTGCCTTCCCCTTTGGGGAATACAGGCGTGATGCTATATGAAGTTATCATATTAATAAAGTGACAGTTGACAGATAAAGGGCCATTGACGTTCTGATTTTCATTTTGAATAAAATGAATCGCATCATCGTGTCACAGTTTATATTCAAAAATAATATGCTTAATTATTTTTGTATATAAATTTACAATATCTATTTTATCTACACTCCACACGTCGGTGGCGGATACGGCACGGTCTAACAGCTCCTGATTATGCCCCGAGGGGGAGTTAAACACGTGTAGAGTAGTTGGTGGTAGTTAAAATTTTTCACTGCTTGCGTATGTGCATATATTTACGGACGGGTGGGTGGTGCACAGGTAATTGCATGACTACCCTCAATATTTTGGAAGTAGATATTGTATTTATTTGCATACATTGTAATAGACACCCGCAAAGTAACGCCTGAATCTTTTCAATAATTTCTTTGTTTCTTGGTAATTCACGGCTTATTAAAGCCTGTAAGATTTGAGATTTATGAAGCATAGTAATATCTTAGGTTTTCGCGATCACTACACATTATAATGAAACAACTTTTAACCGTATTAATCGCGTGTATTATTGGTTTTTGTTTTTCCTGACGTTTCGAGTCCTCCTGCGACCACGAACGCTGCAAAGTGTTAAGTGTACACGCAATTAATCCGGTTAAAAGTCTTTTTCCATTTAGTATTGTAACTTTAGAGTTCGCTAAGCATGCGTTAATGCTTTTTCAAAGACATATCTTGAATTATTAAGGTAATTGCATTCTTTACGACATTGTATTAACTGCAAAGTTAGTCGTGTCGGTTCGGTCACTTGTATAGGTACTGAATTGATTGCAATGACGTCGCCATAAGACGTGTTAAAATATGGAAGAAGAATTCGCTGTGGTGAGCAGAGGTCGAGATGGTTTAGTGGTCAGAACGCCTGAAGTATTTATCCGGGAGGCGCAGGTTCGAATCCTGTTCGCGACCGTATTCTTTTTCCATTTAATATTGTAACTTTAGAGTTCGCTAAGCATGCGTTAATGCTTTTTCAAAGACATATCTTGAACGGTTAAAAGTTGTTTTATTATAATTTATGAAGCACTTATTAATTTTTTAAAAAAATATTTGTTTCAGGTACAAATCTACAACAACATGAAGATGAAGTAAGATTGTCACAACAATTAGAAAAGTAAGTGGAACTCTTTATGTAATTCCGTGAATTTAATTACCATAAACCCCGAATAAAATTTAGGCCGTCCCAGGAATCGAACCCAGAACGTCATGCGCAATAGTCTCTCTTGTGACCACTAGATCAAAAATGCAATCTGAAATTAATAAGTTCCGTTGAAAAAAAAAAAAAAAAACTTGTATTTTTCAATCGATATGTAAATATGTGGATGAATATTTTAATTTGTTCCTAACTCAATTATGAAACGATTATATCTGCCTAGCCTTTTCCCAATCACATTGGGGTCGGCTTCCAGTCACACCGGATGCATCTTAATACCAGTATTTTACATGGAGCGACTGCCTATCTGACCTCCACAATCCAGTATCTGGGCAACACGATATCTCGTGGCATAACTAGTTGTCCTTTGCAGACTTTCAGGCTTCTGACTACCCGTAATGGCTGTCATATATCTTAATTTGACAACCGGGACCGACGGCTTAACGTGCTCTCCGAGGCGCAGAGGGGTTTCGGTATGAAATGATGGACCAATCCACAGAACGACCGCGGCAAGTGCAGCTTTACCTCGATCGATCGATCTGTGCGGCTGTTACTTAGCCACGAACTATTATTATAAAACGATTATATGCAACTCAAAATATCTACATCACTACAGAACATAACACGACAGCGGATTGCCTTACAGATTCGGCGCAAAGCCCGGCTTACGACAGTCTGTCAATATGCATTTAGGATAGGTACATATATGCCATACAGAATATCTGAAGAGGACTAAGTGCTGAACTCACTACAGTACACTCGAAGCACTTGTATTTCGAAGATGCTACGTAAAATAGATTTTGACGTGAATACGTCTTTATATATGCTTTCATAGTAGGAGGTAGATCATAAAACTGATGATAAAAAGTTGGGGAATCCAGTTTCGTGTTGCAGCTATATCATGTATATTATATACTAGCTGTGCCCCGCAGTTTCGCCCGTATTAATTAGAGAAAAAACCCTACTAAAATATATTCCACCAACGAAATCATTTTTCATTGATGCTCCGCTCCTATTGGTTGGTTATGTTATATAGCCTATAGCCTTCTTCGATAAATGGACTATCCAACACAAAAATATTTTTTCAATTTGAACCAGTCGTTCCTAAGATTAGCGCATTCAACTAAACAAACAAACTCTTCCGCTTTATAATATTAGTTTAAAAGTATAGTTTTTATTTTTATTTTTTAAAACGTTGCCCCGCACTAGGAATTTCTTCCTGTATCGTGGGTACGTTTACAGACATATAATCTCACAAGCACACATACACCCAGACCCGGAGCAATCGTACAAATATTTGCTCCGTGCAGGAATCGAACCTGCGACACGCAGCGCAGCAGTCGGTCTCTCAACCACTGCGCCAACCGCGCTGTCAAAGCTTACACCGCTCGAGAGCTAAACAATCTAAGAATTCGTTACGTTGAGTGAAACTGTGACGAATCGCGCGCAGCAAACTGTCATTCTACAAAAAAAAATCGCCATAATTCTTCAAACTTTTGGTTATAGGTTTTCGTTTTTCCTAACTATCCAATAATACATGAGATTAATCCGGTTAAAAGTTGTATTATTATACAACTAGCTGATGCCCGCAGCCAAAAGTAATCGTGAAATTTTGATCCCGTTCCCGCTTTCCAATTATCGCTTTATAACTGCCCATTTTTTAAATTATTAAAATGGATATAGTATGTTATCCTTAAGTGATATACATATGCCATCGCGGACTTTTCTGTAGACCTATATAAGATACATATTCCACCATACATTATTTTATTATATCTCAAAGGGTTTAGGCAGCGTTTTCGTTGAAAGCTCTCAGACGGCTTATTTATTTCAACACCTCCAACAAATATCATTATATTTTAATTGGCTAAAATATAATGATATTTGTTGCCGTATACAAACACTTGACAAATTACATACTAAAGCCTTCCTCGAGAACCACTCTACCCATTGGTGAAAACAGCATGGAAATCGGTGCAGTAGTGTTTGAGTTTATGGCGGACAGACAGACAGACGTGGTGGAGGACATTGTTTTATATTATGTGATGACTAAAACTTCCTCAAGAACCACTCTATCCATTGGTGAAAACAGCATGGAAATCGGTGCAGTAGTATTTGAGTTTATGGCGGACAGACAGACAGACGCGGCGGAGGACTTTGTTTTATATTATGTAGTGACTAAAACTTCCTCGAGAACCACTCTATCCATTGGTGAAAACAGCATGAAAATCGGTGCAGTAGTGTTTGAGTTTATGGCGGACAGACAGATAGACGCAGCGGAGGACTCCGTTTTAAAATATGTAATGATAATACTTCTTATAGGGACACAGTTGACGCATTAGATTTGTATATCTTTGCGTACTATTTCATTAGGGTGGTGCAGCAATCGTCTCCTCGCAACCACTCAGGTTGTATTTTGGTATATTCAATGGTCTTGTAACTGATACCAGTCAATTTAATATATATCCAACACGGATCATTATTAATTTAACCCCTACACTTCTTCTTCCTGCCCCGATCCCAAGTAACGAGAGATAAAGATAAATCTTTGAAAATCATTAACGCACGCTTAGCGAACTCTTAAGTTATTATATTCAATGGAAAAGGAATACGGTTGCGAGCAGGATCCGAACCTGCGCCTTCCGGATAAATACTCCAGGCACTCTGACCACCAAGCCATCCCGACACCCGCCCACCATCACAAAGCCTTCATCCATATTTTAACACGTGTTTTGGCGACGTCATTGCTATCTATTCAGTCCCTATACAGGTGACCAAACCGACACGACTAACTTTGCAGTTAATACAATGTCGTAAAGATGCAATTACCATAACAATTAAAGATACATTTTTGAAAAGCATTGCCGCATGCGCAGCGAACTTTAAAATTATAATATTAAATGGAAAAAGAATGCCTGGAGTATTTATCCGCGAGGCGCAGGTTCAAATCCTGCTCGCGACGGTATTCTTTTTCCATTTAATATAATAAGTCACAAGAGGTCAGCGAAATATCTATTCCATTCCAGCCAACCAGCTTCCACTGCTATGCTATGCTGCTCATTCAAAGCACATTCAAAATTTTTCAAATTCAAGCTGTACTTATCTAATATATAAAATTCTCGTGTCACAGTTTTCGTTGCCATACTCCTCCGAAACGGCTTGACCGATTTTGATGAAATTTTTTGTGCTTATCCGGTATCTATGAGAATCGGCCAACATCTATTTTTCATCCCCCTAAATGTTAGGGTTAGTCCACCCCTAAATTTTTTATTTATATAGCAAAACAACGTTTGCCGGGTCAGCTAGTTCGTTATATATATATTCTATTGGACGATGATGTTTTTTATTCGAAAACATGAGATGGTATATACCCGTAAAAAAAAAATTACACATGTATAAATATTATATTATTAAGTGCTTACTTCTGTCCGCGAATACGTTTGCGTGGACTTGAGAATTGGGTCCCGCTGGGATAAAAACTATCCTATGTCTAGGATATAAACATATTCCATCCAAATCAGTTCAGTAGATATTGCGTGAAAGTGTAACAAACATCCATCCTCCCAAACTAACACATTTATAATAATAGTATGATTAAAATAAACATTTTAACTAAAATCAATTTCGGGTTTTAGTTTGAAACGCCGCCATTTTGGCGCTCTTTCTCTGACGTCAGCGTACGCGACATAACATCAAAAACCGACAGTAATAACATACTTGTAGACAATGGCGTTAATTTTAATGTAGCAAATTAAACTAAATTTTGAACATTCCTGTCTTTTACTAAAGGGTATCCTTTATTTATAAGAGCAAGATGGGACGAATCAAGAGATGTCAAATTCCAATTTAGGCACGTCAAATTATAATCTTCGAACGTTTTTAGATACACACAGTTTTAGGTAGCCACTACAATTAGAGACGTCAAACGAAACTTGTAAGGAAATTTTGGTTGACATGACTAGATTTAAATTTGATATCATTCCGTCCCGCTCCTATAGTAACGGTTAGTAAAAGACAACAATGCTTTAAATTTAGTTTAATTTGCGGAATTAGAATTGACGCCATTATCATCGCGGTTGATGACGTCACGCTTCGTTCTAAACAAAAGCGTGCATTTTGATATTTACAATTTCCCTCGCATTTTTCTCATTTTCAACAATTAAATTTGATACCTAAACTCGCGGCATCTACGTAGTCCGATTTGACGTTTCTCATTGTACCTTAGTATGAACGTCTACGTAAGAAATTGAAAAATCAAATTCATAATCACAAATAATTACTATGTTACCCATACACTATAACAACGAGTATCATTCGTAAACCTCAAGTTTAACATTATATTGAAAAAATGCACTCAAAAAAGAAACGTCAAATTGGGCTTCTTAGATTGTCGCGAGTTTAATTATAATGAGATTCATTAACAACAAATTAGTATATGTGTAATTCTACAGCAATAAGAAGAAAGAATTTATTAGTCTTATATTTGAATCACATGCATATTCCCTATTGTATTTTTGGAGAATATTCCTGATTCTTCCCTTAACAAATTGCTTCTACTTACTTCCGAACGAGGGGTGCTAAACAATTAATAATAGCCAAAGTACATAAGTAAAGCGATCTCTATCCGCACCCGTCCCTTCAATTAAGTAGGGCTTCGTGTCATTGAAAGGGTGTCTTTGAAACTGTTTCAATACATGTAGGGTAGGATTAACATTTATTCACTTAATCTAGATAACATGAGGTGTTGATCATAAACTTAATGACGGAGTTTGCTTTCAATGGCGTATTTTGGGGAGCTGTTTTCAATAGTAGGATAGTTCGGCTATTTTGTTATATATATAAGTTTAGATGGTGTTATAAAACCAGGAGATAGGCCAGCATGTAGGGGGCTGAGTAGCCCGCGTCCGTAGGAGTGCACCCTTAAAATGGAATACCTACAAATGGCCCCTGGGTGGTGGAAAACAGGCAACACAACTCTAATGGGTGGCTTCGGCCGCGGCTGGTTACCATCCACCCGATGAAGCCATGCCGTGAAGCGAACTAGTCGTGTTTCGGGATGTAGTCCGGTGCAACCGTTGTGGGAGACGGGTCTGAGCAGTTGCACCAACTCGCCAACTATCGTTCTCCCCAAATCTATCTACCCTACTTAGAGTGTATAGATTTCTTCTAGATCTACGTGCTCCACCCGCAGCCACACCGTCGCCTACCGTCAGGTGAGTTGGTGGCTAAACGTAGATCCATTTTTGATAAAAAAATGTATCCTTTGTATCTATGCTAAAATCGTAAGTACTATCATTTTCGAGTCCCGTTCCTGCGGCGCGAGCATGGTTCTTTTGTCGACACGTTTGTCGATTTTAGACGACAAATTTGACATAAAGTGTTGATAAAACGATAAAATTCAATACATAAAAACTTTTATCCACCTGACATTTCTTGCAGACCTTACCAATAAGGTGAGTGTCTATCCTTACAAGCCCTGCTTTTGTAGAATACGTAATAATATATTGTTGATTTCAGACCATTTATATCAGGTTCCTTGTGGTAAAGTTATTAGAGTTCGCTAAGTCTCTGTGGCCTACGCAAATGTCCTGCCGATCTGGTATCGTCTTGCGACGGGTCGTTAAGCTCCCTAAATTGTGGTTGAGCTACACGATGACTGATGCATACGTGCCGTCGGTTAGGACAGGTCAGCTCAAAACAGCTATGGCTCTTTCTTCAAAAGGCCATCCCAAACCTATCCCTACAGAATTACACTCATATGTTGAATAAAATGATGTCTGGACTTTAAAAGATACGTTGACCTCTGAGTTTGTTTCGGCATTTCTTCTCAGAGCTAGTCAGATAGGAAATGCCGACGCCATCTAGCTTAATTTGTTTTATAACTTGTAAAAGTGTCTATAACAGATGTATTTACAGAAATAAATATCATTTATCATTTATCATTTAAGCATGCGTTAATGCTTTTCAATCATTTATCTTGAATTCCTTGTGGTACTTGAAAAAGAAGGGCCAATCACCTTCAGCTGTCCCGTACAGGTAGTAAATTAAAAAAAAACTGCCATACATCAATCACCCATTACACTATTTACTACTAGCTGATGCCCACGTCTTCGCCCGCGTGGATGTCGGATATCGCGACCAAAAGTAATCATGAAATTTTGATCCCGGTCCCGCTTTCCAATTACCGCTTCAAAATTGCCCATTTTTTTAAGTATTAAAATGGATGTACCTATTATGTTATCCTTAAGAGATAGATATATGCCATCGCGGACTTTTCTGTAGACCTATATGAGATACACAATTCCACGATACATCATTTTGTTATATCTCAAAGGTTTTAGGCAGCGCACGCCAGAATAGCTCGCATATGGTAGATTTTTTCCTACTTACTTGACACTTATCGTTTTATTTTGGACAATTTACACAATATCTTTATAAATTGTAGCCTATGTGTTATTCTGATGTATAAGCTATATTATTGTAAAGTTTCATTATAATCCATTCATTTTATTCCAAAACGATTATTGGTATCGATTTAAAACGAATACTCCATAGCGAGCGGTATCAAACACGACAGGACATGTTTACTGTCCCGATATATTTATGTTGCGCTTCAGAGAGCCAAGTTATAAGATGGCTCCGAATTCTATTCACACCGTGATGTAATATTGTTTTACGTAAGTAATATTAAAGATATCTATCTGCAAATATTTACAAATTTATGGCAACGAATTGCATTTTAAGTTATAAGTAAAAAAGAGAAATTACAAACGTTTTTCGTGTCAAGAAAAATACGGTCCTGAGCAGGATTCGAACCTACACCTCCCAGAAAAATACTCCAGGCGCTCTGACCAAACCATCTCGAACCCCTAATTCGTCTTTCACATTTTAATATATATTTATGGTGGCGTCATTGCTATCTATTCAGTCCCTTTACAGGTAAATGAACCGACATGATGAACTTTGCATTTAATACAATATCGTACAGATGCGATAATTGCATATGTAATGATTAACGAATTTATCCGTGAGGCGCAGGTTAGAATGCTGCCCACGACCGTATATTTCTTTCCACAATAAAAGTATAACTATAGAAATCGCTCCACATACGTCAATTCTTTTGAAAGATTTATCTGTATTACATTATTTTTCTGTAAGAAAATTCTATTTGAAACTATGCCCCAGTAGATGACAATAGGTTCACCACTTCCTAATAGAGCAGTTATTAAAATGGTATCGCTGAAATTTTGCTCAGCGCTTCGGCTTAACCATACAGGCGTTATGCTATTACAAGTTGTGTTGAAAGTGTATTTTATTATTATACCGAAAGCTTAAAGGATCAGATGGGAGACGACTTCTGACTAAATATCGAATAAATTTGCCCGCCACTGTTGGCGCGGGGTGAGGTAACACACAAGTACAAAAGAACTTGAACTAAAGCAACAATTGATCTCGTCATTACATTAACAGTATTATCACACATAAAAACACTAAACACAAACATAAAGTGTCACATAAAACCGTGTAACTATACAGGTAAAAGGTAAAAAGGTTTGATTGAGAATCATATACCAGTGGCGAGAGGGGTACGCCCGCTAAAACTACTCCAGTACTAATTCCTTCATGAGTACGTAAAGCCATCGGTCCAGCGCCTGATCTCTCTCTGGTCGTGTCGGATTTCCGTCCCATCGGAATATGAGAGTGAAGGAAGAGGGAGTGCACCTGTGTTTGCGCATACACTTGGGCACTATAATATCTCTTGCGTACTTGGCTAATCTCCGTAGAGATAGGCCGCCGTGACCGAAATAAGGTCAGCAGGAGTATAATATATATACTAATTCCTTCAAGACCGAAAGAGCAACAGATGGAAAATATCGACCAAACGGGCCTTACCTTTCACGTTCGGCAAATTTCGATAAATTCAAATCCCAACCACAAGAAAGATACGTCACGGTGTAACAAGCGGCCAAAAAGGTTTATACTTTTAAAGACGGCACATAAATTTTGTTCCGGGCGTACGTAAAAGACAGTGTTTGTTTCCAATTTTAATATCTATATTTTACATCGTATTTGAGTGGCTGTAGCTTATCCCAGTTTCTTTTAAAGCGCTTTAGTCGCTTTTTGGGAGCTTGTTAAGATGACTGAGTTTTGAAGAGGCTTTATAGCCCCGCAAACTGCTCGGTAAACAAACGTGGCCGTTAATCAAAGTATGGCATCGATCAGACGGCTGGTGGGTAGTATCGTTTTCATCTGAGCGTCTCCATGCTTTAGAGGGAACTTTAGCGTTAAACAGTTGGTACTGCCTACAGTCAGTAAGCCTTGTCAAAAGCCTTCAAGGGGTTTGAGCAACTATGACAGACAGGTTTGCTCCAAACTACAGGTTACGAGGAGGAGAAGATTCCAAATAAAACAGGTTTACTTTTGCATAACACGCCTGTTTTCCCCAAAGAGGTGTACACAGCTGTACACCCACATTTCATCAATGCCATTATTAAGTCCCGTGTACAAGGCGGAGAGCCTATTGCCATCTACCAGACACAATTTAAACTCCGCGCTGGTACTGAGAATTTTGTAACAGAAAATCTCAGTAACACTTTGCCTGATCCAGGACTCGAATCCGTGATGCTTAGCAGTTGTGCTCGGGACCACTAGGCCAACGAGGCAGCAAACAGTTTTTAAGCTCTCTATTTTTCTTTTTATTCGCAAACGCGCATGGTCTTTCTTTTTTATTGAGTGGAAATCCCTCATGGATGTTGTGTTGGCCCCCTACCAACTAAAACCCAAACTCTAAGCCAGGTTCCGGGATCTCAATGGCATTGGCCTCAACTCTGACAGAAGTACGGTGTAGATGTTGATAGACCCCGACAGTTTAGGTACCAACCACAGTTAATCTGCACATTCATTTCAAAGAAAAGTCTCAAAAACCCTTACTGCAACGGTTCTGGCCTGATAATCTGATAAATGATAAATGCGGGCTGTGTTTCTGGAGCATTTTGATATAGTGGGCCGACAGGCTATTTCGCTGTCTCCCTGATAAGTATTCCATTAGCTTTAATACATCCATGAAAAGATATAACCGATTTATATTTTCCCGTAGATTTCAGTTTTCCAACTGGGGAAGTAACTCCACCTTGTAATACGTAGAAACACCACGACGCTACAAAATAACAATGCTATTTTGTAGTGTTCTGTTTCTGACGATGAGCAATGTCACCAGTATTCCTTGAGGAAGAGTAATATTGACAGTAAGGGGAACCAACTCCTGTCCATTGTATAGCTGGCACGATCCCCTCTTACAGTAACGGCAAAGCGAAAGGATTCTCCTAGTGGTGCAGGCGTTTATAAGCTATGGTAACAGCTTACCAACAAGCAGATCGTACGGTTATTCATCTCCTGAAAGATAAATAAAAAAGAGATGAAGTGGTTTAACACTCCCTGGTTTAAACACTGCCAGAAAATAATTAAACTAAAAAAAGTAATTCAATGGCTGTGATAGGTCCGGTTTCCAATCGAACCTTATACGATTTCAATTGGAAACGGTTGGGAAAGCGTCACATAAATTGCTTTATTTTATACATGTGCAGCACTAACGATAGTTCCGACAGTTTTGATACAATTTAGTTTGTCGGTTTTTTCGGGTATCTCGCTGATTGTATGAACGCCTAAATGCCCCAAGGGTTACGTAGGGGTGTGTTGAGAGATATGAACGACGCTCATCCCTACTGCAGATACGCACCAGGTGCTGGAGGACGCTTAACAATCTCCAACCACCGTGAACTGTGGACTGTGGGCGGCGGACATGGGAGGCTAACCACCAAACCAGTGCCAGACCCGAAACAGTCATACACTGCTGTTCAGTACGTGCGCCACACTGAAGGCTAACTGTGGCCAGCTTGCACAAATCCTGGAGTGTCTGTTGACAGTTTTCATCCATACATACAATCACGCTGTTTCCCATTGGGGTAGGCAGAGACTATCGATTTCCATTTGCGACGATTCCGACACACCTCTTTCGCTTCATCTATATTCATTAACCGCTTCAATGACAGTCTTCAATGGACTATAACCTGCAGGGGTTGCGGTGAATGAAGCTGCAAACCAGGAACCTTGGTAAAGGGTAGAGTCGGACCATGTGGTCTTTAGTCGTCTATGATGGATTTTCCATACTCAGAGAAGTGTTGTTGAACACCGCCACGTTTTAACAAAGTTGTTAATAAGTATATTTACACTATATTATGTGCCGAAACCACAATGATACTGAGAATTTTAAAAACTCAAATTTAACCACCTGACTAGGGAATCGAGAAAAAAAAATCGTTTAAAAGTTTTTTTTTTTTTGTTGTTAGACTTACTGGACTATATATTAAATATAATTATATATATTAAAATTATAAATCGTGACATTAAATAGCATGCAAAGTGAGCCCTATTACATGTACCACAATCCAAAGGGTTGAGGCGCCGTATGCTGAAGCACAGGTGTCTAACCTAGTTCGGCATCGGAGGCTAACAATTAGTCACAATTGTTACCCATATTTGCTAGCTTACTTACCTATAAAAACATTGTGAATTTTGTATAATATTTTTTGGTCTAATAAATAAATAAATAAAAAAAAAAAAAAAAATATGTGCCGAAACCACGATGATACTGAGAATTTTAAAAACTCAAATTTAACCACCTGACCAGGGAATCGAGCCTAGGTGTGCTAGGTTTCTCATGTTATATTTTCCTTCTCCGTTTTAAGCATGTTATAATAAATTTTGCATACGCTTATAATTTCGCCAACCCGCAGTGAGTTAGCTTGGTGACATTAATTGAATGCTCGTGCCTTCTCAATATGTTATTTGGTGAGTGCTATGACATGGCAGTCATTGCTGTAGATCCCATATCGCCTTAATTTGCCACAAAACCAAGCTGTGTTTTTCAATTGGTATTATTGGCGGAAGCCGTTCCGGTCTTGTATATTAATTAAATGAAAAAAATAAAAATATTTTCAATAAAAATTATTATTTTTTGTGAATTTTTTTTTTTACAACTCACACTACTTAGAAACATTGATGTATGCTTAGCGGACTTTAAAGTTATATTAAAGACAAATCTAAGAAACTAAAAAGTGTAACTAATTAAAGATAAAACTTTGAACTACTTCCTTTACCATGTATGTACATAAGAGCCATAAGCATTTTTACGAAGGAACATATGAGGTTTTTTAAACAACACAACGAAGTTTTTACGAGACAGAAAAGGTCTAAGTTTAAAAATCTATTATATCAACCACCCTGTTATAAAGATATTTATAAGAAAAATGTGTTTAACATGTGTTTATTGATATATAATAACTTGCCAGAAGAATTTAAATTATTAAACAGTAAAGTTTTCAAAACATAATAACGAAATGGCTTCTATCACATTGTTTCTACAGGATTAAAGAATTTATGAAATATAAAAAATAAATAATATAGTTGATAATTATTAGTATAATACAAGTAATTTCTTTTTAAGGTAATACAAAATAGTATACTTAAGTAAATTTTTTGCACGCCTGCTTGCAGGCAGAATACATAGACATCTAGGCTTTAAGATCTTACCTTCATAAAAAAAAACAATGTATTTCTAGCAAATAAACGGTTGAATTTGAATTTGAATTTGAAAAGCATTAACGCATGCTTAGCGAACTCTAAAGTTATTATATTAAATGGTAAAACAATACGGTCGAGATGGCTTAGTGTTCAGAGCGCCTGGGGTATTTATCCGGTAGGCGCAGGTTTGAATCCTGCTTGCGACCGTATTCTTTTTCCATTTAATATAATAACTTTAGAGTGTAACTAATTTTGACTCGGCACCAAACAAAAAAACGACAAGAAAAATTGTATACGCGTTTACTTGCTAAGCTTCATCTTTTTTCGTCGGTTGATAAATTATTTCGAAAAGACTTTAGTGGGTGCCTTGGGTTCGAACTTGGTATATTTAATTGTCTCTCCTGCAACTGCGTCATTGGTCTAGTGGTCCCAAATGCGACTGCTGAGCATAAGGTCCTGGGTTCGATTCCCGGGTCGGGCAAAGTGTTATTGAGTTTTTCTGTTAGAACATTCTCAGTAGCAGCCCGGAGTTCGGAATTGTACCCAGTAGATGGCAATAGGCTCACCACCTATTACATGGGACTTAATAACAGTATTGGTGAAATGTGGGTGTACATCTGTGTACACCTCTGCCTACCCCTTCGGGGAATACAGGCGTGATGCTATGTTGTTATGTTTTATATTTCATTGTGAGTCAATCCAACTGTAATTCCACAAGGCTATACTGCTACAGTTTAACTAACTATTGCACTAATATATAACGAAGCCAGACAAAACTTTATCCTAAATTATTGGACAATGCAGATAAAGCCGGGGCACATGCTAGTCATAATCCAGATTTATTATACTACCTGCACAAATAGCATTTTCACTGAACAAATGTTATAAATTTTACTGAGCTTCCACACTACACGAAACTCTACTTAGCACTATTAGCGAAGAAAAATATTTGCACACGGGAGGAGTTTTAATATAATCTATTGTTCTATTTTATTTATGGTGTGTTTTATTTTTATTGCGATTGTGAAACGTCTTTAGTTTCCACTGTCTATATATATACACGCTGAAATTGTATTAGTTGTTTCCTCAAAGGAAATTATATTGACTTTGAAGTACAATACATTAAATCTATTATTTTATATTAGGATAAAAAAATGGCAGACTAATCGTGAAAATCTAAACTCAAAGTGATCTCGAACTACTAGTAACAGCTAACTTCGCGCTGCGCGGACTGCCCAGCCGGCCGCACGGTCGTTGACCGACACGTGCGGTTCGACTTTCGATTCTGCTCAACTCTCTCTTTGGTCTAGTGGTCCCAAGCGCGACTTAGACAACAGAACTGCTCTTGGGTTCGGTTCCAAACTTCAAATATTTATTGCGATCATGAGTAGATACATAAGATGTTAAAAAAGGTAAAAGTACATACATGATACCCCGTTAGGGCGCAGCAACACAATTTTAATATAAAATTACTTACTATTTAATCAATCTTTTATTATACATTTATATGTCTATTTATATGTATTATTATATTTATATATACCTATATTATTATTATATTTATATTATTTACTTTAACATATTATATTTAAACAAATTTTTATAATCCACACTCTCTTACTATTTAGTTCTGTCCTCGAAAAACTCTTCTAAACTGTAGTAAAATTTTTTGGTCAAGTATTTTTTTAATTTATTCTTGAATATATTGAAGCTGGAGGTTTCTTTTAGTTGTTGTGGTATTTTATTATATATTTTAATACACATTACATATGGCCCAGAATGAAATATGGATAACTTTGATGTCGGTTTTCCAGGTCGGTCAAGGTATTATTGGGTTTTTCTGATAGGAAATTCTCACTCTCTGTTTGGAGTTGGGCCCGGTAGATAGCAATAAGCTCACCACCTATTACATGGGACTTAGTAAACGCATTGGTGAAATGTGGGTGTACAATTTGTGAACACCTCTGCCTACATTTATTCCTCCTTTTTTAGGGTTCCGTACCTCACTTTTAAAACAAAGATACGGCTGTTTATGCCGGTAACGTATTGTATATTTCGACACTCTCAAGGAAATCAAAATGTATATATAAATTTCTAAGTTCTTGGTCATGAAATTTGGCAAGTAATATCGTCTTAAACTACAAATCCAGAGAAAAATCTGAAAACTTCACATTTGTAATTAAATCATACAAAATAAAGTCTTTAGGTATATATTTTGGAAACAAAATTTCGAAAGGCTCAGAAAAAACTGCGAGTCTCGATTCCTGACTATTTATAATATATACCTACAAATTTGTACGGAACCCTCGGTGAGAGAGTCCGGCACAGACTTGTCCATTCATACAAAATAAAGTCTTTAGGTATATATTTTGGAAACTAAATTTCGAAAAGCTCAGAAAAAACTGCGAGTCTCGACTCCTGACTATTTATAATATATACCTACAAATTTGTACGGAACCCTCGGTGAGAGAGTCCGGCACAGACTTGTCCATTCATACAAAATAAAGTCTTTAGGTATATATTTTGGAAACTAAATTTCGAAAGACTCAAAAAAAACTGCGAGTCTCGATTCCTGACTATTTATAATATATACCTACAAATTTGTACGGAACCCTCGGTGAGAGAGTCCGGCACAGACTTGTCCATTTTATTTTTTATTTTAATGCGAAATGCTATCTGTGAATAATCCTTGCTTTTTTTTCAGATCACAGTCCAGACTTCTAAAGAAAATAGCTCCAGGTAAGTTGAAAACTATTCTATGTAATATTTATGCCCTCTGTTTGTGTTTAAGCTGCATTCCGTCGATACAAGGAAGGAAAACAGAATATGGTACAGAAAACTTTGCAAATCTTTATTTACCTGTTTCTTTGTGTACCTTCTGCTGCTAGTTTAAATTTGCGAAAAATTTGGGTTTTTGTATTGTTATTTGACATAACTGTTTCTTTTTTTACAGTTATTTAATGTAATTTTCTTAATAAATATTGAATTATGTCTTATAGCTTCACTACTGTTCTGTAAAATGTGACATTATGTGGACATGAATGTTAATCTTTACATTAAAGAAGTACTCGCATATAACAGCCTATGACCAGGGATTATGAGTTTGTCATGCTCACTAAAATGTCTTGCTGATGGTGTTCTCTTCAAAATGGTTGATTTTAGGGATGCTGATGCGCACGTCATACTCGTGAACGGGTGCTGTCTGTTGGGACTGGTCAGCTCGTAATAGCTTTGGTTATAATTTTGGCTTTTTATATAATTAAAATTCTGCCTTTTCTTCAACATTAACCTGCATTATTAATTGTAAAGAAGGCATCATTTTAAAAGAGTGTCTATGGAGTTTCTTGCAACTCCATAAGACCAACTTCTTGGAACCGTGCACCTAGCTTTGACTTTTCATAAGTGCCTCTAATATGGCCTATTTGAAATAAAAAAAATGAGTTTGAGTTTGAGTGTGCCGTGTAGTATTACATCACCAAAAACATATCATGTAAAGTTGGTTGTTAAGACTCCCAAATTCATAATGCTTTCAATGTTAAAAATGTGTGAGATCTCTATTAGAACCAAACCCATAGCTGAGCTCGGATTTGTAGTGCGAGTGAGTCTACGGGGCCTATCTAAAGTCCAAAGTATATAACTCTACGTGCTCTTGACTATACCTCACAATGAATAACAAATAGCTATGACTAAGCTCCGACTCTACAAACTCTACATCATGTTTAAAAAGTATAGCTTTGCCGTTTCCTCATTGTCGCACAAATTGTTTCTTATGGACTTAAATGTAATGTCACGTAATAGTTCCACGTACATTAAACGGAAAATACGACGAAGCGCTTCCAAAAAAGGTAGTGCCCCTCTTTCTTCGGCACGTATTGTGCTGTACCACAATATTGTAATTGTTTGATGAAAAAGAGTAACCATGGAGTTTCTTGGCCGTTCTTCTCCACAGGAATCTACACTTTGGAACGTGGCATAAAATAAATGCTTACTCTACCGTGGGTAAATAGTCTAATTGAAATAAATGCTTTGACTCTGACTTTATCTTGGCGGGGGCACTGCCGTGCCCCCCGATTTGTTTGAGAATGCCTTATCTAAAAATCTTTGTAATTTTTTTTATGCTTTGTGTATTTGTATTTGAATGTGTGTGCCGTGTAGTATTATGAGAAAGTATAATAATAATAAAAGAATAAGACGTTAATTAGTATGCTAAGACTCTACACAATCGCGAGGTGTACAGCCTCAGGGAATACTTTCTCCATGCCGAAACGGAGATGCACCGGAATGTAGTTGCAGTGGACAAAGGACTCACTCCGCTCTCCTTGGCTAAAGAGAACTGGCGCAAACCAGTTGTACTCAGTACCAATGATCGCAAGGAAGTATGGCAAAGCAAGGAGCTACATGGACGCTTTTATCGGGCACTCCACGGTCCCGACGTAGATTTTCTAGCGTCCGTATCCTGGCTACGGTTCAGTAACCTCTTTGGTGAAATTGAACGTTTTATCTGTGCAATTATGGACGAAGTTATCATGACGAATAACTACCGGAAGTATATTGTGAAAGATGGGATAGTCGACATATGTCGGGTATGTCACTGTCCAGGTGAGTCTCTCAGACATTATTTCTGGTTGTTCACGTCTTGCCAGCGGCGAATACTTGCATAGACACAACCTAGTGGCCAGGATTATACACCAGCAACTTGCTGTGAAATACAACCTCGTAGAATCGGAGGTGCCGTACTACAGGTATGTGCCCGACCCAGTTCTCGAAAATGGTCATATCACATTATACTGGGACCGATCTATCATCACTGATAGGACTGTTATTGCTAACAAGCCTGTTATAGTGATGATAGATCGCTTAGAGCGCCGCGCAGTGATTGTGGATATAACTGTCCCCCATGACGCGAACCTCGTGAAAGCTGAGAAAGACAAACAAATCAAATATATTGATTTAGCTCACGAGGTTGTCGACATGTGGGATGTGGATTCAGCAATCATTGTGCCGATAGTCGTGACGGCCAACGGTTTGATAGCGAAGAGTCTCGACCAACACCTTAAGAGGCTCTCGTTAGACGGCTGGGTCAAGGGCCTGATACAGAAAGTAGTACTTCTTGACACGGCGCGCATTGTGAGGAAGTTCCTCTCTCTGGAGCCCTAACCACAGGTGTCTTGGACCCTGTTCCCGATGCCGATGGCCAGCTATTTTTTATATTTTTAAATGTATATTTATATTTTTTTTATATATTTAAAAATGTATTGAGTATGCTTATAAAATAAATAAACGAAATAATAAAAAAAAAAATCGTCGGATGCAAATTAATACAATATCTAGCTACTTCCACAAAATTGGTACTCATGCATTACCTGTGCACCACCCGCCCGCCCGCAAATATATGCACATACGCAAGCGGTGAAAAATTGCAACTACCACCAACTACTCTACACGTATTTCGCCCCCCCCATGGAGCATCATCAAGAGCTGTTAGACCTTACAGTGTCCGACACCGCGGTGCACAGGTTTGGTTTTGTGGAAGTAGCTAGATATTGTATTTATTTGCATCCATTGTAATGGCCTTCCGCAACGTGACGCCTGAATCTATTCAATATGTATTTCATCATCATCAACATCCACAACCCGACTTCACCTACTGCAGTGCACGTAAATTCTGAATTTTCATAAGTGCCTTTGTATGGTTTGTATGAAATAAAAACCTTTGACTTTGACTTTGCAGGGCAAAGGCCTCTCTCTGCTTGTGTCAATCTTCGCTTCTGTGCTAGTCTCACCCAGATTATGCCAGCGATAGTAACAATATCATCCGCCCATTTTGCCGCCGGACGACCAACACTTCTACATCTTGTTCTTGGACGCCACTCGGTCATAGCATTTTCTTACTCCTTTATTGTACACAAATACAAGGAAAACGCAAATCTACACATAAGATGAAACTTGTACAAAGGCGAGCTTAATTCAGAATGAGTTTTCTTCTAGCAATCCTTTTGGTTAAAAGAAATATTAAAAAGACTCGGGTGGCTATAACAATTTAGTTTTCGTATAAATAACTTTTACTATAATTATTATTTGGGACATAATAACCACATTACTCCTTTACTTACTGATCCCTTTGCGAAATACAGGAGTGTTTATGTGTTACAGAATTTTACTATTAAACCATTCCAAAGTCTGTTATCTTAACTCATCCGTCTGTTTTCCTTCAATTCCCGTTCTTGTTAACAAGTCCTTTATCTCCGCGGACATCTTGACACGATCCAGAAGCGATAGCAAAAAGTAATTGTTCTCGAGATAAAACAAACAACTTACGATGTTCTCTAAGTTTGAAGGTTTATTCAGACTTGCCACAACCTTCCAACTTTCAACCAACAGATCTGCGACAAAAATGTGTCTGGCACAAAATTGATTTTCTATCTATCTGCGTTTGGTCACCAACTCGCCTGATGGTAAGCGATGGTGTGGCCAAGGATGAAGCACGTAGATCTATATAGAAGAAATCTATTCACTCTGGCCTCTAATATGTCTAGATTGTGTTTCTCTGGATACATAGAAGATAGCAGGGAGTTCCAATCGTGAACGTTGGACGTGCATCCGTCTGCGTACGAATTTTCGGTATTTTCACGAGGAACGGGTGATAGTGTGCTGAATTTCCACTTGTATGACAACGTATAGTTGGGGTTTGCCAGATAACACATCACATTGATCGTTAAAAAAATTTGATGCTATTTGCTTCTTATCCGCAGCGTTTCACGGGTACTATCAGGATAAATACTAAACTAATATAATTAATAACAAATTACAATTGAGAAGTCAAGGAAATTTACTGACTCGTTAGTCTAGTGGTCCCAAGCACGACTGATGAGCGTGAAGTCTCGGGCAAAGTGTTATTGTGTTTTTCTGTTAGGAAATACTCAATAACAGCCCGGAGTTTGAAATTGTGTGGTAGCAATAGGATCACCGCGGAGTGTATTACTTGGGACTTAATACGGATTTCGTGAAATGTGGGTGTACAACGGTGTACACCTCTGCCTACCCCTTCGGATAATATTATCCCCACTTGTGGTTCACGAGTATCTCGTCTATATCAGCATCGCTCAGCTCAATCATATTTTAGGGAACAGAATGACCCAACACATACTCCACCACAGTAAGACATTTATGTGAGTATGACATCTCAAACTACCAGACCTAAAGTCACGTTACTAGAATAATGTTAATGGCTGCATGGTGCTCACATTTACAATAAAGTTTGAGTCTAATAAAAATTTTATGAGTTGTTTCTCTTTTTTTATATATTATATTTAACAGTAATATGTATTGCGTATATCCCTGACAAAATTGAGATAGATTAGTAAGCAGATGGGCTGTACTGGTTGAGTTGTCCTATGGAGCAGGACCAGCATGTTTCCAAGCATTTTTATCATCAATGTAGTCTCCTAATTTGTAATATGCTTGTTTGACTGTCTGGTTGGTCTAGTGGTCGTAAGCGCGGCTGCTAAACGTGAGGTCCTGAGTTCGATTCCCAGGTCGGGCAAAGTGTTATTGAGTTTTTCTGTAAGGAAATTCTCAGTAGCAGCCTGGAGTCAGGAAGTTGGTGGTGTGACACCCCCGTGCTTCGGAGAGTACGTAAAGCCGTCGATCCTGCGCCTGATCTCTCTCTGGTCGTGCCATTGGATTATGAGAGTGAAGGAAGAGGGAGTGCACCTGTGTTTGCGCATACACTTGTGCACTATAATAACTACTGCGTACTTGGCTAATCTTCGTGGAGATAGGCCGCCGTGACCGAAATACGGTCGGAAGGAGTATTTTTTAATATGCTTGTTTTAGCATGTTACATAAACAGTCTATGATTAATCCATGTTGTCACCCACCTACTAATTGACCCCTCCTGTTGCTCGTTCATCAACTAAATAAAAAAAATTATTTCTTAGAAACCTTATTTATACAGGCACTTATCCATCAACATTTTGTCGAGATGAACTGGCACAAAACTCCATGGTTTTGAGACCAGAGATTGCAAAAAATTATGAGTGCGTCAGTTATACCGTTCACACTGGCCACTGTCAGGCGACATTTTCGTCGCTGTGATGTAGTTGCACTTGTGACACGGCCTTTAGTAAGAAACACTCCAGTCTTCCGTCCGTTTAGTTCCACTAAATGCACTTTAGATTTCGAAGTTGCGTTTCCTAGTGCTCGGGGAGGATCTTTGTTGAATATTTTTGAAGTTTGTCGAGGTTTTAGTTGAATTGTTCTGGTATTGTGAGAAGGATGTTGGTCTGTTTGCGATGGATTTGCTGCAAGACATTTTTGAAGTTGCGCGCAAGATTATTTGGCTGTTGTTTGGTTCTTTTTGGTTTGTGGTCTTGAGAGAGACACTATGGGTCATGATGGCAGATGGTATACATTATTTACACATGAGCAAATGCTATTCGACTGTTGAGTCTCCAAAATTACACTTGAGTTTTTGCTCATTCAAGGATTTCCTTTGCTTCTGCGACCGACAGTTCTCCAGTTTGCTTACAGAGATGCTCATAATCTGTTTTAATCTCTGGTCGATAAAACCTTTGAGGTTAAGCAACCTTTGGTATAACGGTACCAGAATGAAGAGTCTGCATATAGATAAAAGCTAAAAGTTCATATTAGGAACCCCGTGTTTTGGAGATCACCTTAATTTATCTGTCCATTGAGTTATAGACTGCTTCGCTTCTGTAGCGCATCAGGAATGTTGGCGGATGCGCATGTCGATTGTTTCTACGCAACAATGCGTAAGAGTTACGCTTTTGTAGTGTGCAGGGTGAGCTCCAACGGTATGCTAAGCATGATGGCAAGCAGGTTGGCCTGCGCATACATGCGTCACTGTAGTGCCATATTCTATGGGATGTCACTGCGGTGAATCATATTTTGTATATATAATAGTATGTCTATCTTTACGCTAAATAAAAGAACTTTAAGAAAATCCAAAGAAAGAAAAATAAACTTGCTTACTCTTTCAATGACTCCAGTGGAAGTCATCCTCAGATAATCTCATCCCATCCTTATCCATAGAGATATCAAATCAAGTTTCCCCCTCAGTCAGTAAATTTCCATTTTCATCGAAGCTACAAAGCCCTCCAAACTTGTTACGGAACACGTTTTGTTTCAACAACATAACAACACGGCAAGCGATCAAATTCCCCGAATTTGAGTCTCCAACTTATCTCATAGTAGCCTCGCAAATGAAAATTCGAGAAGGGCCCCAAAAAGTTTAGGGCGCCCATTGTCACCTTTGATACCTTAATCTTGATAGCGGAATGAAATCCGAAGGCTACAGATCAAAAGGCCTTAAGGATAAATTTTCGAAATTCGCGCCCCGAAATGCCTTTGACGTAAATCAGAAACACCTGTGAAAATTGTTCTTTTTATAGGACATTATGGCTTGGAAAAATCTTTGGAATTTTTGGCCCTGGTAACTTCGGAAGGTTTTCTGAAGACTCAAAGTGTTCGTGGATACAGGAGATGGAATTCACGGAATTTTTCAACTCGAAAACTTGGAATCTTACCTATGAATTTTACATAAACTTTTTCTTGAATAATTCTGTGTTTACTGAAATATAATATAAATAAAATATTATAATGTTTATTTAAAAATGCTTTATTTTTATGAATAATTTGATAGTGTTATAGGTACTAGTGGATACTAGAGATCGCCACTGGCCAAAATTTGACCATAATTCATGTATATTCTAAATTTGAACTTTATTAAGGTTCCATTGTCAAAGATTTGAGTTTGTGTCAAACGCATAGATAGCGTGTGTAATGTTTTTTTTTTTATATTATTGTATTTATGTCAACTCAAAATCTATGACAGGCGTTACGGGTGTTTTTATCTCACTTAATAATAAAAATAATTTATCTTAAGTTTAATCATTATGAATGACTCATGACATTGACTGGGGCTCAAGACTAAGGGCTCCATTCGAGTTCGAAACTAGTCGGGCAATCCCGAAGAATGCACGTGAGTAATAACCTTTGAACAATAATTAATAATCATTGTGAACTTAATTATGAGGAAGTAATAACTAAATAAGATAAGAGACGATATTTTAGTTCATCAATAATTTTCTGATTTACTTTCATATACACCACAAAAATTTAATTACTGAGAAATGTTAAGTGTTTATACAGAACCTTTTACGGAGCACATAACAATCTGATATCAGAAACGAAAATGTCATTAAATTTGACGGAGTTTCTCGGTATAGGGAATAGATGGCAATAACGTCACCAAAGGACGTATTAAAATGTGGAAGAAGAATTCGGGGTACTGAGCAGAGATCGAGTTGGCTTTGCGCTTAGAGCGTCTAGAGTATTAATCCTGGAGGCGCAGGTTTAAATCCTGCTCACGGCCGTATTTTTCTTTCCACAAATATATATCTTCTTGCTCCGCACTTGGGCGAAAAGTGGTCAATCACTTAATTTTATTCATTGACAAATATAGGATCTACTTTAAATTATATAAATTTATATCATACACTTTCCTACTTGACCCCGCGCTAACACCAAAACAATGCTTCGCAGAATTATTCCTAAACCATTATGCGAACCCAGTATTCTCTAGTATCCAATAATTTAACATGCGTTTAGGAGCTATAAATGCTAGTTGCATTTATAGCAAGACGAATAAGGCAGTTTAATAGTATAGGTACTAAAACATGATAAAATATAGAATTAACCCAAGTTCCTCGAGGGATTTGGGATCTAAAATAAAAACTCAATTGCCCAATAATCCACCTTTACCAAACACGATAAAATGACAACAAAAAATAAAAAATATCCTTTACGAGGACCTACCCTAAACTTATAACGTGTCGCCAGTGGTCCATATATGATACAAGAGTAAACTTGTGTCCTAACTGGGCCACGCAGTGCGATACGATACGATATGAACTAAAAAAACATCTGCTTAGCCCTTTCCCAATTACATTGGGGTCAGCTTCCAGTCACACCGGATGCAGCTTAATACCAGTATTTTACATGGAGTGACCTGCCTATCTGACCTCCACAACCCGGTTACTGGGTAACACGATATCTCGTGGTATGACTGGTTGTCAGACTTTCTTCAACTGCCTCGTTGGTTTAGTGGTCCGTAGCGTGACTGCTGAGCAGGAGGTCTCGGGTTCAATTTCCGGGTCGGGCAAAGTGTTATTGAGTTTTTCTGTTAGGAAATTCTCAGTAGCAGCCCGGAGTTTGGAAATGTGCCCGGTTGATGGCAATAGGCTCACCACCTATTACATGGGACTTAATAACGGCATTGGTGAAATGTGGGTGTACAATTGTGTACACCTCTGCCTACCCCTTCGGGGAATACAGGCGTGATGCTATGTTATGTTATGTCAGACTTTCAGGCTTCAGACTACCCGTAACGGTTGTCATAGATCTTAATTTGACAAACCGGGACCGACGGCTTAACGTGCTCTCCGAAGCACGGAGGGGTCTCGGTATGAAATTATGGTCACCCATCCACAGACCAACCGCGGCAAGCGCAGCTTAACCTCGATCGATGGATCTGTGAGGCTGTTACTTAGCCACGAACTATTTATAATAATAGTATTGATGATAAACCAAACTAAACGTAATTAAGAGAATGAAGTCTATTGTAGCGTTGTCTGATTAAACTAAAATTAGACACTATATTAAAATTAGAGCAGACGCGACTAATCACATGACGTGAAATTCAAATGTCACATTAATATTTTCGTACTATGTATATACTACGAACTATGATTATGTTTGATTAAATCTATGTATTGACATTAATTATTGTTCACCGGTTACTTCTCACGTGCATTCTTCGGGTTTTCCCGACTAGTTTCGAGCTTGAACTGAGCCCTTAGTCATCAGCTGAGTCCGCGGCAATGTCACGAGTCTGACTCGTGAGACTAGTCGGGCAAATCTGAAGAATGCACGTGAGTAGTAACCGGTGAACAATATTTGATGTATGATGTTGATTCTAAAACTTAGTGAAATTTAGAGAATGGTGTCTATTGTAGCTGCCTCATATGTCTGGAGGTCACAAGCGCGATTGCTAAACGTGAGATCCTGTATTCGATGTGTTATATTAGGAAATACTCAATAGCAGCTCGGAGTCTGGCATTGTGCTGTTGGTTACCCAGCTGTGATGTGGCTTTTAGCCCTTCCTGGACCGGGTGCTAGAGTGGTTGCCTCTCCTTCAACCTTCGTCTCCGATCAGGGTCGGCCTTTTCGCGAGCCCGTTCTGCATCATCCTTCCGGAGCATAGCAGATTCTTAGGAGGCTACGGTCGTCCAAGCCGTAAGGTATGCCAGCATAGTCGACACTACCGCCGACAGGGACAGATCTTGCCCGACCAGACTGGTCAGGATCCGCTGCTCATAATTTCATGCAGGACACTCCTCAAGCATGCGGTAAAGACAACGTCTGTCTATAGGCCACTAATGTTAACAAATGTTAAGCTACTCCTCAAAAAAACGCTTCTGACCATAATGTTCTGTTTTCGATTCCCGGGGTGAGAAACGATTTTTATCAGTTCGGAGTTTAAATTTTTTCCCGGTAAATGGCAATAGGTTCAGGTAAGTTATTAGTCATAGGTGGGAAGGGCTCGTGTTTCAAGAACAGCCGCACAGGTGCATTGATCGAGGTTAAGTAGCGCTTGCAGTGGTCGGTCTGTCGATAGTTCACCATAATTTCATATCGAGAGCCTTCCGTGCCTCGAAGAGCACGTTCAACCGTCGGGCCCGGTTGTCAAATAAAGACTTAAGATAGCCGTTACGGATAGTCAGAGACTTTAAAGTCTGACAACAGTCTCACCACGACAAATCGTCTTACCCAGTAACTGGGTTGTGGGGGTCAGATAGGCACTCATATGTTAAATAGTGATATTTAGCTGCCTCCAGTTAGACTGGAAGTCGACCCTAACGTAGTTGGAAAAATGCTAGGCAGAGAGATACCAATAGGTTAGTCAATTCACCACAATTTATAAGCACTATTTATTTAATAACTGCAACGGTCAAAAGTGTTTTTTTTTTTATTCTTATCAAGCTTATGTTAGACCGTCACCTCACCTGTTGTTAGACGGTAATGCGGACGATGATCGAACACGCTTATCCAATAAAAACCTGTTTACTCGAGCCTTTTGAATACCAAGAAAACACAGACGCTGGCCAAAATTCCATTCTTTAGCGTTGCGCATAATAAAGCTATCAGCGAAACGCTTCGTGCGTAACTTTTTATGCCGGGGTTGCGACGATTGCTGCAACGATTCCGGGACCTTGGTAAAGGTTAGAGTAGGACTGTGTGATTTTGGCGAGGAGATTTCGCGGGGAGCCTCCGGCGTGGGAGGAGGTAAGGTGCATGCGGATGCAGGCGCGGGCCGTCCTGTTGCGGCGGTGGACAGAGGATCTTGCCCCACCGGTCCCGGGGCAGCGGACGATTGATGCCGTCCGCCCGGTCCTTCAGAGGTGGGTGAGGCGGTCCTTCGGGTCGCTGACTTTCCGATTGGTGCAGGTGCTCTCCGGACACGGATGTTTCGGAAAATACCTGCACCAGATCGCGAGACGGGAGGCCACCCCGGCCTGCCACGAGTGAGGGGCGTAGAGGCCACAGCGAGCCGAGCCTACCACCGGGGCAAGACGGTGAATGCTAGCGCGACCCTATCTTGCCCCATCTCGGCGGAGGACTGCTCACTGGTTTTAGTGTCACCCCCCGTGGCGGAAGGGAAGTGATACTGCATTTCCCCCTATCAAAAAAGAAAAAAAAGGACCGTGTAATTTTTTGTCAGTAGGAGTCCGGCACAACGTCCACGACGGAATTTCCAAAAAAAGGAGGTGTACTTTAATATACAATTAATATAATAAACCATTAAAAAACTCACATAACATGTGTTCAAAAAATCTTATATAGCATCGCATCGCTAGTCCTCGCTCATATAGGACGGAGATATAAAAATATCTGCCAAAGTACACGGCACTATACCTTTTGTTATTTTTACACCACTTCCAAGTCAATTTGGTAGTTCAAACTCCGGCTTATTTCCTATGGGAAATTCTTAGTAGACGTAGGAGATACAGAGAAATTGATTCTGGGAAAGTCGAGACGGTTCAGTGTTTAGTACTTGCTTTTTTATTGCAAATCTTGTAAGAGCATCATAGTTGAAGATGCGCTTCAAGCGATGTAGGTTGTATATCCA
The DNA here is from genome assembly GCA_935421205.1 of Xylocampa areola. Lineage (NCBI taxonomy): Eukaryota > Metazoa > Arthropoda > Insecta > Lepidoptera > Noctuidae > Xylocampa > Xylocampa areola. The sequence goes on from OW285223.1 coordinate 11,300,914, forward strand.
TACTAATATTATAAATGCGAAAGTAACTCTGTTTGTTTGTTACCTTTTCACGAGTAAACGGCTGAATTGATCGTAATGAATTTGGCAAGGAAATAGTTTGGACCTTGGAGAAGGACTTAGGCTACCTTTTGTCACAAAGACGAAGTCGCGGGCACCAGCTAGTTTTTAATAAATATCAATTTGCATAGCCTTTTCGCAATTCCATTGGGGTCGGCTTCCAGTCAATCTGGATGCAGCTTAATACTTGTACATTACATGGGCCGACTGCCTTACTGAACTCCACAACCCAGTTACTGGTTAACACGATATCTCGTGGTATGACTGGTTTTCAAACTTCAGGGCTTTGTAGCGTGTTTTATCTTAATTTGACAACCGGGACCGACGGCTTAACTAGCTCTCCAAGGCACGGAGGGGTCTCGGTATGAAATGCTGAATCCATAGACCAACCGCGGCAAAAGAAGCTTAAACCGGATCGATCATCTGTGCGGCTATTACTTAGCCACGAGCCCCTCTCATATTTAATAAATAGAAGATAACAGTATAATTTTCTATGGAAACATTGGAAAATAATAGACACGAATGACATTCGAGCGCACCTTTGACAGTCCGTGTCATCGTTCAACCAACTGAGCTACCATGTCGCTCTGTCTATTCAATTTCAAGTTCCCTTCTTTTCGTCTTAAAGAGACGCCTGGCGATATCTATTAGCAATTATTAAAAGATTACTAAACTACAAGATAAAAATGTGTATTTCTCCGGTGCTTCACAAGAGAGTTACTGTATGTAACCTCGCTGCGCGTCGCGAGTTCCTTTCCCGTTCGTAACAATAATTTATATGGCCTACAGATGTTTGCAGATAACCTTGTTGGTTTAGTGGTCGCGAGGGCGACTCCTGAACGTGAGGTCCTGGTTACGATTCCTGGACCGGGTAGTTGTTATTGGGATTTTTCTGTCTGCATTGTGCCCGGTCCACAATAGACTCACAACACTAACATAATAACAGTATTGGTAAAATTTGAGAGTACAAATGTGTACATCTAAGCTTACCCTTTTGGGGAATACAGGCCTGATGCTGTTATGTAATTCTTTAAGACCATTTATGCAATTTCCCGGAAAGGAGCATAACATACACCACACATAAATAGATTCTAATTATTTCCCTCCCCTCCACTTTGCTCCTATATTTGCTATTACTCCGACCTCCGAAAGGCAATTAATTTATCGAAAACTCTAAACCCGTGTACGCAGACCCACACAAGTTCCACAGTATATCGTATGTATGTAGCATTAATTAACAGACACTGAGTGGTGTTGGGTACTCTTAATTAGGAAAGTTTGGGGCAGCGGTCACCTAATCTCGCGAAGGGTCAGACAACGGGTACCTATGTATAGTATTTATAAGTAAGTCCTTGTGGACCATTATTTAGGCCCACTTGTGAAGTTTGAAGTTTGATTCCAGACGTGGTTTTGTTAATATAAACTTTTTTTGCCGAATTTAAGAATAAAAACGACAGTTTTCGGCAATTCTGATAAAACCTAAGGAAACCAATTTTATTAATAAAAATACTTTTATGTTTGAAACGCGTGAGCTATGATCAGTACAACGTCTCGGCCCTCGCCTGTGGGTTTGGTTAGCAATAAGTATTTATAAGTAAGTCCTCGTGGGCCATTATTTAGGCCCACTTGTGAAGTTTGAAGTTTGATTCCAGATATGGTTTTGTTAAAAGAAACTTTTTCTTTGTACGAGTTTCAGAATAAAGTACGCCAATTTTTGATCCCTTTAAAGTCGTCTATTCTGATAAATCATAACTAAACCAGTTTTACTAACCAAAAGCATAGTATTTTTTTCCTGGCGACTGTATTCAACTACGTCGCATGAGACGCGTGGGCTGTGATCATTACGTCTCGGCACCATTGCTACGATCGCCTATGAGCTCGGGTAACAATTAGTATTCATAAATAAATCCTTGTAGATATTTATTTAGGACGCACTTGTAAAGTTTGATTCCAGATGTGGTTTAGTTATTATAAAAAAATTCTGTATCCGAATTTTAGAATAAGGTACGCCAGTTTTTGATCCCTTTAAAGTCGTCAATTCTGTATTATTGTTCACTCACATGCATTTTTCGAGATTAGCCGACTAGTTTCGAACTCGAACGGAGCCCAACATAAAACAGAGTAACTCGTGACATCATCGCAGGCTCAGCTCATGACTAAGCGCCCCGTTCCCGATCGAAAATAATCGGGCAATCCCGAAAACTTTTGATATTAAGAATTTCTTTGATTGACTCGGGAATCGGACCCAGGACCGCAGCAGTCGCGATCACTAGACCAACGAGGCAGACAGTAATTACAGTTCGCCTTAATACGAAATGCGAGATGTATGCCCCTATTAGGCCCCTGTGTTAAATTCAACGATATGTTATAATATGAATCCTTTTATTTTGGGACCCTTGACTCATTAAAACGCAACAATTTCATTATCTATTTTTATAAAGCCTTGCCTCATACAAGAAATTTTGCTCGTATTAATTAATATTTGTCTCTTATTATTGTTATTATACTAGCCTCTTTTGTCCCACTGCCTGGCAAAGGCCTCGGTCCATGCCTTCCATCTGTCCCGGTTTTGTGCTGCGTCTTGTCAATTATCAAGAAGTCATCCAGTGCGTCTCGCCATCTCCTTCGCGGTCTGCCACGGCCTCGTGTCGCTGTCTCGGGTCCGAGTCGAGTCTATTTTCCTCTTGTTAAAAAATTAATGATGCCTATATTATTTTATTTTTGCGTAAGCCTATATTAAATTGTATTTTTCTAAAGAACAATGAAAAATCATAGACACAAATGGGACTCAAACTCGCAACCCTTGAGAGCTATTTGTAATTGAACAGTATCTTCACTCCAAAATATATGATCAACCGTACTCATAACTTCCATCTTCACTGGAGATAAAAAAAAAAAAATTTTATAATAATAATAATATATCTTTATTGACATAAAACAGATTTACAATATTTATAAAATTCTCTGACCCCTGCGCTAGTAGTAGAACTGTGTTGCAGAGGTCAGTGTCCTTCCGTTTCATTTCAGTAACATAATATTATTTTATGACAACAGATTTATGAAAATATGTACTTACTTCTAACTAAATCTAAGAATCTTAATTACTGTCTGTCTGTGGGTGTATTTTAGTGTATGTATGTGTGTGTGTTTGTGTGTGTGTGTGAGTGAGTACATGTCAATGTGTGCGAGGAGCTCTATAGGGTTGCTTTTTATATTAGGTTACAACTGAAAGTAGGTTTTCCACAGCGTCATAGTCGAGCTTCATGAGCCAATTATGTATAACTTTTTTGAATTTATTATTATTGTGTTTTCTTATTTTATGTACTTTATTAAATTTATTATACACAAAAGGAGCAAGAAAGTTGAAATGTTTCTGTGCTAAGGTTGATTTAACACGAGGCACCGGGCAACGTTCCACTCTCCTCGATGGTGCAGGTAAGTTACAGGTATACTTTTTGTGGTATCTTCGTAAAATTTCGTACAGATATATCTTCCTCACAGAAAGTACCCCAGCCTTTTCATAAACGTCGGTGGTTGGATGTCTAAATGGTAAGTACATGAGTACTTTTAACACCGCTCGCTGGGCTCTTTCTGCCACTATGAGAGTCGATTTGCTTGTGCCACCCCATGCAGAAATGCAGTATCTAATTATGCATTCACACAAGGCTTGGTAAGTTTGAATTAGGAGATTTAGATCGGCAACTGTGCGCAAGTTTTTGAAAATATGTATCATCTTTCTAATCCTAGTTGTCAATACTACTACTTGCGCGTTCCAGGTATGAATGTAGAATGTAGAATGAATTTGGAAAGAAAAGTTTGGTTGCGAGCAGGTTTCGAACCTGGAGCAACTGAGCCATGCAAGTATTTTTCGGGGAGGTGCAAGTTCTAATCCAGCTCACGACCGTATTTTTCTTACCACAAAACTACATAGGTAACTTTAATCATGTTGAAAATGAATTTGGAAAGACAAGTTCGATTGCGAGCAGGTTTCGAACCTGGAGCGACTGAGCCATGCAAGTATTTTTCGGGGAGGTGCAGGTTCGAATTCAGCTCACGACCGTATTTTTCTTACCACAAACCTACATAACTTTTATCATGTAAATATTTTGTCTTACTAGCTGTGCTTTGCTCGCAGAAACCATTTTTGCACGGAACCGAATTGTTTTTCTAAAATTAAAGAAGCCAAGTTACTCCTTAAAACATCAGCTCTCTGCTCGTGAAAATTCCATCGAAATCCGTCCAGCCATATCGGAGAGTAGCCGGAACAAACAGACAGTTTTTTTTTTAAATCTTCTACTGGCGATAATCCATTCGGTGCACCTCTAATCTTACCCCGGAAAAGATTAGAAGAAGATAGAGGCCTTCGGGTGATTTGTATATCTTCGACTTTGATTCATAATCTCACGAAACCTGAAGATCACACCAATCAGAAAGTAATCAGTACAAGATATTACAGAATTATGTACAGTAATCAACGCCTCCCAGTAAATCTTTGGGAGAACCAGTTACCGAAGTTTGAATACTCCGGCGACTTAATAATTGCCTAAGTTTAATACTCGGCTTATGGCGGTCGGCGTTTACTGGCATAGTTTGAGTTCACAAGTTTATGTTAAGTGAGGGATTAGGGATTTGGTTTTAAGAGGGTAGAAATAAACAAGAATGCGTGAGAATGTGGTAGAAACGTGGATTTTTTATAGATCCTAAAGGTGTTTTTTTATCGGGGTCAACAACTCTTCACATAATTTGGCTTACGGGTTGGCGACTTTTGTTGGGTTCCGTACCTGAAAGGAAAAACGGAATCCTTATAAAATCATTTCGTTGTCTTGCTGATGTCTGTCTGTCAAAACCCATTTTCGGAGAAACGCGTGGAGACTTTGAATTCAAATTAATATAAAATACTCGGGTTTATGGTCCCTTGGAGCTGTAAAAAATGAAGTAGAAGCTTGAAGCTTGAAGTGAACTCAATAAAATTATTAAATAATTAAATTTTGATACTTGTCAATAAATCAAAACCTCCTGTGGCTTAGAATCATGAAATTTGACAAGGAGCAAGGTCATACAGCACACGTAAATGAAAAATCCGAAAAGCGTTTCATTATAGATTTTTCACATAAAAAAGTTTATTTTAAACGGAACCTATATTATGTATAAGTGCGACTCGCGCTAGTCCCCTACATAATTCAATTATGTTTTTTTTTATATTACCGGTCTGTCCAGTTAGTTACTAAAGTAAATAATAACGTAGTAAATGAAAATAACACTATCCTTTATTTTTATTTATAAACCGAATGTTAATAGTGGCAAGCGAGATTAATCCTCTTTTTCGGAGTCAGTCAAAAACGAGCGTAAAACATAACATGTATAAATAGGTCTAAAAAAAGCAAACAACACATAACTAGAAACGTGTTAACTCATAAACTTTTATTTTAGTATACCAGTGCGCACACAGCTTTATTGACAAAAGTTTTTTTTTTAAACGAACACGGTTTTGTTCGGAATACACGGTGAAACATAGGCTTTGGCGAACACATTGTACGGGTAAAATATTCACGAATGAATGGAATGCACATTCACTAGAATGAAAAAATGTTGGCTATGATTTGGTTTGGTACAATGAATGGATCACAGTTCTCTAAACCCAAATACTCTTATTAAAACACGAAGTGTGTGTATTTTTCTACTTTAATAAAACGCCAACACTTTTCAACAAAAATAAAATCCCAATTGATATCACCGGCTCACGGAATAACAAATCCCAATTCTATCTACACCCGCATAGAAATCACAAAAAGCCTTTTCGAATTTCAATTGAGTCTGCAAACGACACGCATGCTCATTATAGACGACAATACATAGACATTTTTTGTTCACTAATGATCGTACTGTGTAGTCATTGTTCATAACTTTACCTTAACGAGGGCCGCATTTTAGACTTTATCGCGTATGGAGATCTTATGTGTTGAATCAGCAAGGCTTTTGAAGTCCTTGGAAAAATGTATGGTTGGTGAATTAAATGGGGGATTAAAGGTGCGATTTTGATGATGTTGGTTTGAATTTATACTGCGTTTGAACATGTAGGATGTGTTCTGGTTTCAAGCGTATCTTGTCGCCAGACACCCCATAAATGCCCTATGATGTTTAAGTGGTCTTACGCAACAGCTGAGCATGAGGTCCTGGGTTCGATTTCTGGGTCGGGCAAAGTGGTATTGTGGGTTTTGGAACAGCCTGCAGTTTGGTATTGTGCCCGGTGGATGGCAACAGGCTCGCCACCTACTCGACTTAATAACTGTGTACACCTCTGCCTACCCCTTCGGCGAATACAGGCGTGATGCTATGTTATGTTAAAAAATTTACATATAAATATCTTTTTAGAAGAGAACTCAGCGTTTCATTACACGCCTGTCATAGTGTTGAGCGTTTTTCAATTTCCGTCACATTTCCTTATTTCCTCTCGGTTGTTCGAACAACGCAGGCGAGGTTGTAAACGAGTCTATTGTTATAATTGTTTGTTCAAAGGATTGTTTTGTTATGTATTAAATAACTTTTAAGGTTGTTTTAAAGTGACTATATAAACCTATAATTTTATTTTAATTCCCACAAAAAAATATAACTTCATAATTGTTCCTAATTTACACATTATACACAAATAAAATAAAATTAACAAGTGTATAAAGTGTAGTTTTTACTTATGTTTAAGTTTCTTTGTATACAGTTTAATTCATAAATGATGTACCTACATAAATTGTTTAAAAAAATGTCTCTTTGTAATTAAAAATAGCACAAATTAACAGTAATTTTTCTAATGCACATTGAAAAAACACGAAACGGGACTCGAATTTGGACCTTTGACAGACCGGGAAATCGCTCTCTCAACTGAGCTATCGTATCACTTTTCGGATCAATTAAATTTCAGGTTCCCTTTTTTCATCTTACGTAGACGCTTGGCAGTATCTATTAACAGCCATTTACAGATTACTAACTCAGCGGTACATCTTTGTAGCAGTGTCATTTCTGTAAAAAAAATTATTAATTAAATTATAAGCATTGCAACAGTTACAAAAATAATACTTGAAAGTTATTATATTAAATGGAAAAAAAAATACGGTCGCGAACAGGATTCGAACCTGCGCCTCCCGGATGAATACTCCAGGCGCTCTGACCACTAAGCCATCTCGACAAATTATCTTCTTAATATATATAAATCTCGTGTCACAATGTTTGTCCTCAATGGACTCCTAAACCACTTAACCGATTATAATAAAATTCGCACACCATGTGCAGTTCGATCCAACTTGAGAGATAGGATAGCTTAAATCTCAAATTATAGTCGCGTGCGAAGCCGGGACGGACCGCTAGTTATATTATATTTTTATCCTGTTCGCGACCCCAGTCGAGATGGCTTAGTGGTCAGAGCGCCTGGAGTATTCATCCGGGAGGCGCAGGTTCGAATCCTGTTCGCGACCGTATTCTTTTTCCATTTAATATAATAACTTTAGAGTTCGCTAAGCATGCGTTAATGCTTTTCAAAGATTTATCTTGAATAATACTTGAAATCATGACTATAGTTTAATTTTATTGTTTGTTAATAGACATTTTAATAATTATATGTTAATTAATATTAGAATCTGACAACAGTAACTGTAAGATTTATTTCATAGTAATAGTTTATTCTAAAAAATTACAGTAAATTTCGTAATTGTTTGTAATAATGACAAACCAAAAAATTTACATTCTATGCATGTATATAATATTCTTCTTGCTAAGCTTGCTTGCTATTCCTTTTGCTAAAAATAAGAACTTGTAAAACTACTGTTCCTGCAAATAAACATTCGTTAATTCATTAATTACATGGCCTCAACATAAATGTATTAAAAATATTTATTTAAAAGCACTAATTAATTCAACAGGATTGTTTCTTCGCAACTCTCCTATGCACTGTGTTAACAGAATACGACCTTAATATCGGGGTGACAACTGCTCACAACCTACCCTTACATTTTCGTGATGGCCCCATCAATATAAAAAAACAACTTCACTCGAGATACCCCACTTTAAAGCAATCCTTTTAGGGCTGCCCCCTAATCAGTAAAGTCTCCTAATAATGGCATATAGGGTTGTGACAAAGGCAAGTTAAATTGAGATCTCTAAGAAAAACGGGGACCCTTGTGTTTGCAGGGCACTCCTGATGTAACGAGGCCATTACACGTCGTGCCAAAATTTTGGGTACAGCATGTTTTTTTTTTCGGCAACTTTCAAGTTTTTAACAGGATGAAATTCTCTTGGATATGAAAAAGATATAAAAAATCAAACTTTCATAAGAATGCGCCTAGCGCTTAGATGCATAACATGACACATGCAAACATAATACTAGAGCGGGGCGAAATCCTTCAAGAAAAAATTACAAAACTATCGAAATCCTTTCCAATTTAAAAGCGAAGGAAATTCGTTACGAGTAACTAAATGAATATCAAAATTATCAAAGATAACCAATGTTCATTTTCATAATTACAATCACGATTCAAATAACAAAAACATGTCAATCACCAAAAAAAAATTAATCAGATATCAAAAAGAAAAACTTTAATTTTCTTTAATTTTTAATTTAATTCACAGAGCTTTTATTAGCCTTATTTTTAGTCAGAAATTGCACAGTTGAGCTAGCTCAATAGTCCTACCTTCTTTATATGAAAAGAGGCCCTTGAGGCTCTTGCCTGATAGTGGGACAGTTATGTGTCAGTTTTCTCTGGGGTAACTGACGATAACCGTTTTATTGATGGAAAAATAAAAATATGTGTGAGCAAATAAAATATCAGAAAGAAAAATTGCGTTCTATTTTACTATACACCTTAATTGCACAAGTATTGTACACATAGAGCATGCAAAATTGATCCCCGTTCCCTTTACACACTTCATAACTGGTGCCTTTCCGCTCTCTATCGTCGCAAAACAAATAAACGACCCACTTTCTATGCACGCCATTGTACCTGCTTGTTAAGGTATACTGTAGTAAAGTGACAATTTGCGAGAAATGGCAAATGGGGGCTGTTAGGGGACAAAAAAGAAACTATGCTTGAAGCAGTATTGCTGTTTTAGATGAACGACTGTTAATGATGTCTTCTGGAAGGGATTTTAGTTATGAACTAGCTGTGCCCCGCGGCAACTACCTTGTTGGTCTAGTGGTGGGCGCGACAGCTGAGCAGGAGGTCTCGGGTTCGATTCCCGGGTCAGGCAAAGTGTTATTGAGTTTCTGTTAGAATTTATTTAGTATCAGCCCGATGTTTGGAATTGTGCCCGGTAGATGGCAATAGGTTCAAAACCTATTACATGGGACTTAAGGACAGCATTGGTGAAATGTGGCTGTACAACTGTGTACACCTCTGTCTATCCCTTCGGGGAATACAAGCGTGATGCTATGTTATGTGTTCCATGGATTCACCGGCCCTGTTTAAAACTTTTCCGTACGATTCAGTAAAAACCTTGTCCTGATAATGACGAACACAACAAAAAAAAAAATTCAATTTGGTGCAGTCGTTCTCAAGTTATGGCGTGACCAAGGGAAATAGGGATTCATTTTTCTATATATAGATTTAATTATCTATACCTTAATGATTAAAACATAACATAACATAGCATCACGTCTGCATTCCCCAAAGGGGTAGGCAGAGGTGTACACAGTTGTACACCCACATTTCACCAATGCTGTTATTAAATCCCGTGTAATAGTTGAACTCCGACCTACTACTGAGAATTTCATAACAGAAAAACTCAATAACACTTTGTCCAACCTGGGAATCAAACCCTCGTGCTCAGCAGTCGCACTTTGAACAACGAGGCAGTCAGCAACATAATAGGCATTCGTTACTAAATTTTAATTACACACTCGAGCACGATCATTAACACAATAAAAGTCACAGGTTCAATCGAAGCGACCCTTTCCTTACAAATATACGATATTAAATTTTACCTTTAATATGTCCTTCTATTACACCGAAGCGTATCATTTAAAGTTAAAATTAATAATTCAAGATAAATCTTTGAAAAGCATTAATACGGTCGGTTCGGTCATCCGTATAGGTACTGAATAGATAGCAATGAGGTCGCCAAAAAGACGTGTTAAAAATATTGATGAAGAATTCGCGGTGGTGAGCAGAGGTCGAGATGGCTTAGTGGTCAGAACGCCTGGAATATTTATCCGGGAGGCGCAGGTTCGAATCCTGTTCACGACCGTATTCTTTTTCCATTTAATATTGTAACTTTAAAATTAATAGTTTTTACTCATAATATTTCCTTTACCTGCACTTGCTTTTATTTAATATACTTTCGATTTTACATCTTAATAAATACGACATTAACAAATTTCGTATAAAATAAACTCTGATTTCGATTCCCGGTTCGGGCAAAGTTTTATTGAGCTTTTGTATTAGGAAATACTCGATAGCAACCGGGCTGCTATCGAGAATTTCTCGGTAGATGGCTCACCACTTATAACATGGGACAATAACAACATTGGTAAAATTTGGGTGTTCATCTGTCTAGTTCGAGGAATATAGGCGTGATGCGGTGGTGCTATCTATATACATTATATAGATAGCACCACCCCGTGCTAGCTGTGCCCCGCGATTTCATCCACGTAAACTTTTAACGGGGAAATTCTGTCATACATGATTTTTGCATAACTTTAATCGTTTACGCAGCGCATGCAACTGAAGCTCTCAAAAGGAGTTTTCCGTTTTTACAACATTTTTCAATGATGTTCAACTCCTATTGGTTGTAGCGTGATATTATATAGCCTATGTCACCCGGGGATAGTGTAGCTTCCCAACGGTGAAAGAATTTTCCAAATCGGTCCAGTGTTTTCGGAGCTTATTCAATGCAAACAAACAAACAATCAAATCTTTCCTCTTTATAATATTAGTATAGAAGTATAGATATATTGTAGATATATAAAAGTCTCATGTCACAGTGTTTGTTATCGAACTCCTCCTAAATGACTTGACCGATTTTAAGTTTTTTTTTTGTGTATTTAAGTAGGTATCCAAATAGATCGTAGGCAATTTTGTATACTCCTGGGTGATAAGGGTGACCCTATCCAGAAAATTTATATGGCAGAACAACGTTTGCGGGGCATAGCTAGTAAATATATAACTTTTATATTTAGCGTAACATTATGACACCAAAAGAGACAAAGATAAGAAACGTATAAAAATAATGAAAAACAGGTTACAGAAACTAGTCTTTCACTTACTTTAGGATATAACCTTGCTCATAAAATATTGATCAATAACCCCAATACATATTGTCAATAGCCTTCCTACTGGGTTTGCAAGCTATATCATTTCCGACCAAATTGTCACAATGCAAAGGTGGGGCGCCCAATCGACGCTCAAGCACCATCATGTCTTATATGATATTCATGATCGATGAAGTGACTCTCAATAGTCGGTTTGTATAGCACCTATTGATATAAATTTGTGCCAATGTGTGCTGCATTTATATAATACCGTTTGGTGGGAAAATATTAAGTGATACCTTTGCCTATTTAATATATTATCCAATTGTAATACTGCTACTATATAGCATGAAATAGAAAATATTGTGAGAAAATCAGTACACCTGAGAGATGTTTTCGATGGTGTATAAAGCCATTTCAGAGGCTTATGGGTGATTTAAACTCTGACACTAGGTTGTTCATCAACCACAAGATAAGAACCAACTATTCTACACGTGTTTCGCTAACAGAGCATCATCAGGAGCTGTTAGACCGAGTAGGGTCTCCCACTAAGTGAGCCCACTCGATAGTGATTAAAATCGTTCCCTCGACACTATCGATTCTTAATTAAAGCACTGTTAAATTAGCAGACTCGGGCTCCTGTTCGGCTGTTACTTAGCCACGAGCTCCAATACGGTGTAACAGTCGGACACACTTAAAGCAATTTGTTTATCTCAACCTGTTAAAATTTCTGTATAGCTTGTGACAAGGGTCTTTAAATTTTATAGACGCTATAGGCCCTTACATTTATCTATAGTAATAAATGTTTGAAGTTGAAACTGACTGGCTGTTTAGACAAAGATGAAGAAATATGATGTAATAAGTTTTTTATGTCATAGAGTATTTATATGAGAACTAAATATGATTTTAGATACTCTTGAAGTTAATATCAATTCCAATCCAATTCCAATATTAAATAAGTGCCATAAAACATTTAATAAATTTACCTACATCATAGTTATCTTAATTTTAAAGGTTAGTATCCCGATTCTTTAATTATTTTTAAGTCATTATGCATATAAAAGTATAAACTGACATATTTCCAATGTCAATCGAGCGGTTTTATTTTCAAGAGTAAGCTGCTCATAAAATTAGAATATTTTTGCTACCACAGATCTGTTTCATTAGTCCCTAAGTTGGGTAATGGGTTTCGAGTCGAGCAAAGTTCGACGGGATTTTCAAGTTTGGAGTTATACCCAAAGATGGTACTCACCACCTACAGGGTAACTAATAATGGCATATCAGCGATATCATTCACATATGCACGTCATCGATGCTAGGACAAAACACGGACTTGCTCCCGAGAATTTCGTAACAGAAAAACTCATTAATATTACCCAACCCAGGAATCGAACCCACAGCAGCCACGCTCTGAGTAAACCTATCAGGCATTATCATATTACAAAGCTTTTATTATCATTATACCAACCAATACAAGCGAAACACGCTCCGAAAAACCCAATATTGCTGGATCGGAACTCCAAAAATGTCAGACCAAAAATCAGTTTTAATTACCTACCGCAACTGTCAAACGTCACAACCGAGGCCGTCGGAAGTTGGCGGGAAAATTCAATATTCACTGCTATGTTACGTCACGGTAACAGTTTTACTGGATGAGGTTGGGTACCAAAAAGTTTTTAAGTGTGTACAGCCAAGGAGGTAAAAGAATTTGAAATGGGGTATTGGCCGCGTGAAAATGCTTGTCTGTTTTTTTTCTTGTGGTGTGAAAAGAACAACCGGCCAGTTTGGACCTCAGAATAATAACTATCATTTGACCCCTTTGGATCCGCACCCAGTGAATGGATAGGTACTCGAAATGCTCTACCAATTTAGCTATCGAAATCACCGTATGCTGAGAAGATAGATCAACCACTTTCAAATAATTATGAGATTGTAGAAAATTCGTCCTCACAACATAACATAATACGCCTGTATTCCCCGAAGGGGTAGGCAGAGGTGTACACAGTTGTACACTCACATTCCACCAATGGTGTTATTAAGTCCCATGCAGTAAGTTAATAATAATAATAATAATATTCCACAACTATCACACAACGCCGTCTAGTCTCAAGCTAAGCAGAGCTTGTGTTATGAGTACTAGACAACTGATAAACATACTTATATATTTCTAAATGCATACATATTATAGATAAATTACACCCAGACACAGAACAAATGATCGTGCTCATCACACAAACATTTGTCCTGGGTGGGAATCGAACCCACGACCTCCGGCATAGCAGTCAGGGCTACTAACCACTAGACCAACGAGGCAGTCGAAGGCAGTTGTGGGCCTATTGCCATGTACCGGGCACAATTCCCAACTCCGGGCTGCTACTGAGAATTTCCTAACAGAAAAACTCAATAACACATTGGCTGACCCGGGAATCGAGCCCGAGACCTTATACTCAGCAGTTGCGCTTGGGACTACTAGATCGACGAGGCAGATTCAGAAAAAACATTCTCATTTCCATTCAATAAATAGTCTATCATTTCAGAAGTCCTCTTTTTTGAAGAACGAAGCATTAAAATTCGAATTTAGATTTCAAGTAAATAAAATCACCAGACCAGGCCCCGACCTCCGTTTAGAGCAAAATAAAATTGAAAAATTCGCATGTGCAACCAAGAACGGACATGCTTAAAAACTAGTAAATATCACGGAACTCTGTTATTCTCAAAAACTTGTACAATAAATTGAAAAGGACTAGTAAGCCGACCAAAATTATTGTTTAGAAATTATACTACCTGATGGAAATGGGTAAACATTGCGTATGGACGCTTGAAAGTTCCACACCAGGGGTATCACTCACACGTTCCCGACTCTATAAGAGAAATCACTGCGACGGCAATACAGAGGACACAAGAAGAAATTTATAAAAAAAACACTCCCTTTTTTGTACGATACTACATCAAAAAATAATATATTTTAGTACCCTGTATAATCCGGGATAATATATGTATTCTATCGGTATCCCATACATCTAAATCGGTACAGGCGTTTAGAAGTAATGGTGAAATTAAGAAACTCACAAACATACATACAAGAATTCTAAAAACATTACACTCCTTTTTTGGGCAGTCGTTTAAAAGCAGTCCCCTAAAACACAACGCTTTCTTAAGTTCTTTAAAAGGTAGAAATAGTCTCCAGTTGGGTAGCTTCAGTTTATAATCTCAACAGTATGATTCTACTTCCTTGACTTAAAAAAATATAGAAGATATTCAAGAAACATCCCAAGCTTTAACGCGCGAACTTCCGCAATAAATGCGAAGGAAACAATAAAAAAGTAATAAAAATCTTTACGAACACCATTCTTACCCCTTCTAGTGTTATACTATATCGCGACGCACTTCAAAAGTGACTTCAACTGAAAAGCCTTTAAAGTCTCGCGACATAAATTTTATGAATTAAACATTTTTCTAATTTATTTCAATTCCATCTTTTTCCGTTGAAAGCCTCAGTCGGCTTACAAAGCCTTCTGTAAGTTTAGGGAGCGATTTCTTAAGAAATTTCCCTTAAATTTTGGAAAAGTTTAAACCATTTGCGGAACATAAAATTAAAGGGCAAAAGGTCGGAGATTGGAAACTTGAAATCTATTCAAGTATAATGAATCGCCTATCTGTGATTTTAACCGTAATCAAAATGTTGACAGAGGTTCGTGGAAATTGTAATTGTGTAGCTACCCCGCTGTGCCTACCCAAAAATAAACTTACGTATTATTTTGCTTCGGGATCATTAGGGATGAATAAAGTAATATATAAAAAGATATTCAGGCACAGTAATATTTGAGGTTTTAGCGATCACTACACATTATAATAAGCGAATCCTGTTCGCGACCGTATTCTTTTTCCATTTAATATAAGAACTTTTAACCGGATTAATCGCGTTATTGTTACTA
The DNA here is from genome assembly GCA_935421205.1 of Xylocampa areola. NCBI lineage: Eukaryota > Metazoa > Arthropoda > Insecta > Lepidoptera > Noctuidae > Xylocampa > Xylocampa areola. The sequence continues at coordinate 11,316,136 of OW285223.1, forward strand.
CTTATACGTTTCCTGACGTTTTTGTTTGTCCTCCTGCGACCACGAACGCTGCAAAGTGTTCGTAACGTCAGGAAATACAAAAACCAATAATACACGCGATTAATCCGGTTAAAAGTTGTTTTAAAGTTCTTATATTAAATGGAAAAAGAATACGGTCGCGAACAGGATTCGAACATAAGCCATCTCGACCTCTGCTCACCACCGCGAATTCTTCTTCCATATTGTAACACGTCTTATGGTGACGTCATTATATCAATTCAGTACCTATACGGGTGACCAAACTGATAGCAACGGGTTATCCGGGAGGCGCAGGTTCGAATCCTGTTCGTGACCGTATTCTTTTCCATTTAAGTAGTATTTAAGAGTTCGCTAAGCATGCGTTAACGCTTTTCAAACATTTATCTTGAAAAGTTGTTTTTTCATAAGATATTCAGGCACTTTTTGTCCATTATTTTTTCCTTTTAAATAGCTTCTTGCTTTCTAGGTACTCCAATCTACGGTGCTGAACCAAAAATTATTATAATAACTTTCGTGAGTCAGGTTCACATTAATTACTATTGTTTACCGGTTACTGCTCACGTGCTTTCTTCGGTTTTGCCAGACTAGTTTCGAACTCGAACGGAGCCCTTAGTCATGAGCCGAGTCCGCGGCAATGTGTCAGACTCGAAGAATGCACGTGAGTAGTTACCAGTGAACAATAATTAATATGAATATGCCTCACGAAAGTTATTATACAAATGTGGAATGTGGCTTCGACGTATGTTTGTTATTGCTGCCTCCTTAGATATTAATTCTGAGATCAGTTACTGAAAGCAGTTACTCAAACACAAATCCTTTTTCACTGTAAACTTATTAGTAAATTGTATTTCAGTATCAGCCAAAGTACTACACCATTACGATTCCCAATTCTTGTTTACTGCGACAAGTACGTTTTAAAATGCAGATAAATCGCATTTCTTTAGATTTGTTCGAGAAAAAATATTAATCTTGAAATTGCTAGTACGACTTCGGCCTCGTGCCAACATGTTGATTTTTAAGGTAATTTTTTGATGAAAGAAAACTACGGTTGTAGAATTTAAACCCCGACCCCCCGATGAAATTGAAATCGTTTATTATATAAATATGATCTAGAAGGAGTCAGCATTTCCTATCTACCTCTGAGAAGAAATGCAAGCTCGGAGGTAATTTTAAGAGTCCCGACATTGGGTATCTGGGGTGGCCTTTTGAAGAAAGACGATAGCAGTTTCGAGTTGACCTGTCCTATCTGACGGCACACATGCATCAGTTATCGTGTTGTTTAACCATATTAGGAGCTCAACGACTTGTCACTAGGTGATATTAGATCTGCTAACTAAGCTTTCCCGAACTCTGCTCGCTATTCTAAATTCTTCTTCCATACGTCCTATGATGACGTCATTGTCATGTATTCAATCTCTTTACAGTGACTAATAAAAAATGATCAGTTTAACATAACATAGCATCCAGATGTACATCCAGATTTCACTACTGCAGTTATTAAGTCCCATAGAATAGGTGGTGAGCTAGTTACCTTCAACCAGGTACAATTCCTAACTCCGGACTGCTACTGAGAATTTTTTACCACAAAAACTTAATAACGCTTTACACGACTAGGGAATCAACCCAATACCTCGTCGACGCTCTCGCTTGAGAACGAGGGAGTCTATCAGCATTTTGATTTTTATTGTAAATAATGAACATCATATCTTTTCTTTCGCAGATGGTGAAGTTAGAAATATGGAAGGAAACCTGTAAGTATTGTTTTATAACCTACCTACTCAAAATGTTTATTTGGCCTTAAAAATGGTGTGTGCTAATAATTGGAATGCTATAACGGCGCCAATGTATATTTATTTTACCGTCAGATTTTATTACTGTTTGACATACTTACCAGCTTTTTTTTAAATGGCCTCTAGCAGAAGCCCAGAGAGGTTTTGTCTGCGTAACCAGACAATATCTAAGGCGAGGCAGTTTGATGTCTCCAGCCAGAGCATATTTTAAAATACTACAAACTAAGCAACAGTGCTAACGGGCGCCGTTGGTTGGGGCTGGTCATCTCTAAACTGTCATGGCAAAGTTTTGAATTGTAACTAGACTCTATAGACTTCATATTACATTGTTCTCACATATGATTTCTATATTATAAATACAATGTAACCAAAATATTGTAATTGTTTGATGAAAAAGAGTAACCGTGGAGTTTCTTGCCCGTTCTTCTCCACAGGAATCTACACTTTGGAACGTGGCAACTAGTTTATTTTTTTGACAATTCAAAAGTGCTTGTAAACGGTCTAATTGAAATAAATGCTTTGACTTTGACTTTGACTTTAAGGGCGTCCCCTGCGGGACACGAGCCTCGGGTTAGGGCGTTGCTGGGGGAACAACTAGGGACTAGCTGGATCATATAAGTTTTCTTATTCTTAAGGGACGATTTTAAAGCTACTGGCTCGGCGCGGGCTGGCTCGAGCAAGGGTCGGGGCGGACAGCATTTTCTTACATACAATATTTTGCATTTTTTCTTTAATTTCGACTCAATATATGTTATATAAATTTATTACTATTTTTCTAAGGAAAAACTTAAAAATAGTACCAAGAAACTTGGCTTGAACCCGTGACCATTGGCAGTCCGTGTCATTACTCTCCCAACTGAGCTACCGTGTCGTTGTTCGCTACTAATAAATTTCAAACTTCCTTTATTTTCAACGTATTTATTCTATTTAACAGTAGCAGTATTAAATGGCCTTAAAATGTATAAAAATATCATTATAATTTACATTTATATTGAAAAATAGCCTACATTAGGCTATTTTTCAATATCAATGTAAATAAAAAAAAATAGCCTACAGGCATATTAACATACCTTTGCTTTAAAATAGGACCTCGTACCATTATCGATCAAAAAATTATTAATAATGATGTAAAAATATACAACGTCATCAATTCAAAATAATATAGCATCTGCTTTTTGCAACCAAAACATTTAGGCATGTCTTTCTAAAACTGTTCACTTTAAGGGAACAATTGCTTTTCATTGCCAAAGGTTTCCAGTACTTTTATCTTATTACAACAATCTTAGTTATTAATGTTAAGTAACAATTACACAGTCTGCTGACGCACAACACATCTCTCCCCTATACGCATAATTTTACACACATACTAAAGAACAAGAGACGACGACGTGCCTATACAACACACACATATATTAACATTACTTACAGCGCCATCTAGCGAACGTTACAGGTGTACTGCGATGTTCACTGGTGTCTCGCGGTGTGTCACACATTTATCACTCACGCCGATGCTGTAGGGTGAATAGGAATTTAGAGGGACAGAATTTTCCAGAAAATAAATGGAAAATATGTATTCGACCCTTACGCACGAAGCGTTTTTCAAATAGTTTTAATAGACGATCCCTGCATGGTTATTATCAATACTTTAAAGGAACCTTGACCTCTGAGTCTCACTGTTCTGGCAAATTTTTTTTCAGAGGTTTTCGGTTAGGAAATATCGTATAAGTGTCTTCATATGATATATTTACAGAAATAAAATCATTTATCATTTATGCACACCGCTAAAGAATGGAATTAGTAATATAAGCAGAGGGATGATGTTGATGATGATGCAAAGGAAAGGTATGTTGGTCTTCAAGCTTAATTTGAACAGATTTCTGCTGGGTAAGCGTGTTCCATCATTGACTGCACCATAGATTGACATCTGGTGAGGTGGTTGTCAAACACAAGTTTATTAAGAATAAAAAAATAAGATTAAAAAGTATTAATTTTGTAATATTCACAGGTGATTCTGCACTATATGAGTGGCAACTTGTCGCTCCGTTACTTCGTCACGTTTGCTTTATCTGTTCACTGGCTGATGCCCTCAGCTTCGCCCGCGTAGATGTTGGTTATCGCGCCCAAAAGTAATCATGAAATTTTGATCCCGTTCCCGCTTTCCAATTACCGCTTTATTATTGCCCATTCTTTAAAGTATTCATTTGGATATATTTTGTTATCCTTAAGAGATAGACATATGCCATCACGTACTTTTCTGTAGACCTATATAAGATACACAATTCCACTATACATTATTTTGTTATATCTCAAAGGGTTCAGGCAGCGTTTTCGTTAAAAGCTCCTAGACGGCTTATTTCTTTCCGACTCCTTCAACAAATATCATTATATTTTAGCCAATGTATACAAAAACTTGACAAATTATATATTAAAACCTTCCTCAAGAACCACTCTATCCATTGTTGAAAACAGCATGAAAATCGGTGCAGTAGTTTTGAGTTTATCGCCAACAGACAGACAGACAGACAAACAGACGCGGCGGAAGGCTTTGTTTTATAATATTTAGTGATTGTATTATTTACTACTTAGTAAAAACAAATTTTCTCAGTAAGATTGATGCATCTACAATTTAATAAGAAAGGGGAAGAATGAATGAGTTTAGAATTATAAAACAGCTTTTTATTGTCTACAATAAAAAGCAAATAATATATTAATATTATACGCTTTTTATTGTAGACACTATGAGCGACAACTTATTGGTATGAAAATACACTGGCAAGTCAAAAGTATTATGTTACTAAATTATTGATCGATGGATATAAATCTCAAAATAAAATCTATGACAGCTGCTACACCCTGACTCTAACAATAAGTCCTACCAAAAGATATCGTGTTACCCAATGATTTGGTTGGGGAGGTCGGATAGGCAGTCGCTACATGTAAAATATATTTAAGCATAGTTGAGTAAAGGCTAGGCAGATTTTATATAAACATTTATTTCTGTCTTTCTTTCATATAATCCAAGACACGCACCCCTTACTCGTGTGCCTGTTATAAATTAAATTATACACTAATTAAATCACCCCTTAATTTTGGCAACATCAAGCCGCCATATTGAAGTTATCATGACGTCATATCTAATCTGTCACAATGTCCATTAAAATGACAAAATATAACGTCACCTCATTTGCCTAAATTGGTTCAAGCTCTTAAGCTGTGGGTGACCTACATTCGGATAGCTGAACTTCACCACTTTCTGGCTTCACTGTGAAGCAAGAAATTTGGTTATATTAGTATAATATTATAGTAATTAACTGCCTCGTTGGTTGAGTGGTTCTGAGTGCGGCTGCTGAGCCTGGTTTTTCGTGCGATGCCGGGTGGGGCACTGTGTTATTGGAATGTTATTCTTTTTTTCTAAAATATGTATCTACTTCAAGATATGTCTTTGAAAAAGCATTAACGCATGCTTAGCGAACTCTAAAGTTACAATATTAAATGGAAAAAGAATACGGTCGCGAACAGGATTCGAACCTGCGCCTCCCGGATAGATACTCCAGGCGCTCTGACCACTAAGCCATCTCGACCTCTGCTCACCACCGCGAATTCTACGTGTAGTAATTCACCGTGACGACACCTTTACGACATTGTATTAACTGCAAAGTTAGTCGTGTCGGTTCGGTCACTTGTAAGTACTGAATTGATTGCAATGACGTCGCCATAAGACGTGTTAAAATATGGAAGAAGAATTCGCGGTGGTGAGCAGAGGTCGAGATGGCTTAGTGGTCAGAGCACCTGGAGTATCTATCCGGGAGGCGCAGGTTCGAATCCTATTCGCGACCGTATTCTTTTTCCATTTAATATTGTAACTTATATGTATCTACGTTTGGCCACCAACTCGCTTGATGGTAAGTGACGGTGTGGCCGAGGATAGAGCACGTATATCCAGAATAAATCTATTCACTCTTAAGTAGAGTGGATAGATTTGGGGAGAACGATATTTGGGGAGTTGATGCAACTGCGCAGACCCGTCTCCCACAACGGTTGCATCGGACTACATCCCGAAACATGACTAGGTCGTTTCACGGCATGGCTTCGTTAGGTGGTCGGTAACCTGCCACGGCCGAAGCCTCCCACCAGAGAATTATAAAAATTCTATTAGGAACTTATCGATAGCAGTGCAGAGATTGGAATCGAGCCTAGTAAATGGATTACATGGGACTAAATAAGAGCATTGGTGAATTGTGGGTTTACATTTATATATAGTTTTGCCTACCCCTTCGGGGAATATAGACGTGACGCTATGTATGTAATTAACTATGCAGAAATATAGCCTAGTGGTACGAGCAATACACTTATAAGTCAATTAGCTGGTGGCTGCGACTTCGTCTGCACTACCAAAGATAAGATTTTGCAATCGTTAATAATAATACTCCTCTCGACCGTATTTCGGTTACGGCGGCCTATCTACATGTAGATTAGCCAAGTACGCAGGAGATATTATAGTGCTCAAGTGTATGCGCAAACATAGGTGCACTCCCTATTCCTTCACTCTCATATTCCGATGGGACGGCAATCCGACACGACCGGAGAGAGATTAGGGGCAGGACTGACGGCTTTACGTGCTCTCCGAAGCACGGTGGTATCACACCACCAACTTCCTGACTTCGGGCTGCTACTGAGAATTTCCTAACAGAAAAATCCAATAACATTTTGCCCGACCTGGGAATCGGACCCAGGACCTCACGCTCAGCAGCCGCGCTTGCGATCACTAGACCAACGAGCTATCTCAATCATCATCTTCATCTTTCTCAATAATAATGACGTCGCTGAAAGACGTATTAAAAATGTGGAAGTAGAATTCGCGGTAATGAGCAGAGGTCAAGATAGCTTAGCGGTCAGAGCGCCTGGAGTATTTATCCGGGAGACGCAGGTTCGAATCCTGCTCACGACCGTATTTTTTCCACTAAAATCTATAACTTTAGAGTTTGCTATGCATGCGTTGGTCGAAGATTTATCTGTATACATTGCATCACACAATTTTATTCGATCACAAGACATAACCCCACTTTATTATTAATATTCTCCTTTATAAAACAACAGCCAAGTTTCCCCAAAACATCTTTTTCCATTTAATATTGTAACTTTATGGACACACTACCTCAACGTAGGGAAAGCACTTTGCTTGATTGCAATTCTGACCCGCAGCACCTTCGACGCTAGAAGTACTAGTTCTTATAATACCTTATTTCCTTTGGGAATGTCGCTGGCTGATTATTTAACGGGTTCAATAACCTAGGTCTTGGTTTTAACAGAGAATATTTGCATAGTACTAGCTGTAATTTGCGGTTTCATCAACTTTTTTTCTTTTTACTCGTGTCCTAGCGTGATATTAAATAGCATATAACCTTTTTCGAGAATTGAGCTATCAAATGCAAGAAGTATTTTTCAAACCCGTCTTGTAGTTCTAGAGATTAGCGCGTTCAAGGAAATAAACTCTACGGTTTTATGATTGGATGATGATTATGACAAGATTATTGTATAAAAATATATTAAAAAAAGTCCCTTGCCACGTTTGTTTGTCTGTGAACTGATTTTGTCTATAACTACTGAATATATATTATTCGATAGACGTTTTTTATAGTGAATCATAACACTTCCTTTTGGCTTTGCTGTAGTCGGGTAAAAAGTCAGTTCAAGCTACATTTGCAAATACAGCTTCATAATTTTAAAACATCTTATGTTCTAATTTACAAATGCAACAATGCGGTTTCATCTTAACGTATGCCAAGAGGAGCCTCTTATATTCTTTTGTGGAACAAAAAGATAGACATTGAGCAGCAATACTCCACTGCCTTATTGGTCTAGTGGATACAAGCGCAACTACTGAGTGAAAGGTCTTGGATTCGAATCACGGGCAAAGTGATAATAGGGTGGGTTTGAGCAGGGGCGGCATTGTATATAGGCAAATAGGCTGTACCTAAAGTTACAATATTAAATGGAAAAAGAATACGGTCGCGAACAAAATAAAAAAAAATTACCTAAATACAACCTATATACCAGTAAACTGTGATATAGGTTGCATTTAGGTAATTTTTTGAGGTAGGCACTGCCTATTTGCCTATATGCAATGCACGCCACTGGGTTTGAGACACAATTATAAAGAAAAAGAACTCTTGTTCTAACCGCCTTAATTCTCAATAACACTTTGGTGTTTAGAATTGTGCCCAGTAAATAGCAACAGGCTCTTCACTTGGGACTTAGTAACAGCATTGATGAAAATTGAAGTGTAAAAGCTACCTAGCCTTTTAAGATACAGGTGTGATGCTATATAAGGTACCCAATCAATTCACTTTCATCTTACAACAATAGGCATGATGACAATATTAAAGAACCAAAGAATAAATGGTTTTAGAGATAAATATAGACACAAAGGATTCTATAAAATTACCTAGTTTTATTATAAACATTAAGATTATATAAGATTTTCAATAAAATAACAGTATAAAATGCTGCAATCGGCCATGTTAACTGAAACGTCAATCACAGCGAATGACCTCACGACTCAGTCAAATGTCAATCATCGCCGTAGAATACGGCTTCAACTTATGTCAAATATGCTGAGGCATGACGTCATAACGGCGCCATGACACCCAGCAGCGTTTTCGCGGTTAAATCAAATAGGACAGATTAAATGCAATAATTTGCGTTGAAATATTGCTGAAAAAATGTGTTTTTCGAATATAGTAGACGTGTACCCACATTATAAAAAAACATTTCAAAATGTGTCATCATGCCTATTCCACTTAATAAGACAAAAGGAAAAAAAAATTCAAGCCAAAAATGCAAAGGAAATCCCTGTTTCTTCCAGCCGCTCTTTCACTCCAAGGTCTGAGTTTACGACAGATGCTACCAGTACTGAGTACATACTGAAATATTCACAGCCCTAAGTAGCTTCTGAAATTTTAAACCGCTCCCCAAATTTTTCCTCGGTAATATATAAGGTGGGCTCATAATTTTACCCAAGAAAAGGTGTAAGAATACTTTTGGAGAAAAATTCCGGTACTCCGTGAAATGGTTTGATTTAGTGTCGTGCAGTCGTTTTGGATGTCCGTGGTAACCGGAAAATGTTAGGCTAAATTCCATTCATCTGCTAGCTTCGTTAAAAGCTAGCAAATTATTAATCAGCTGAGTCAAGTCAAGTCAAGTCAAAAGGTTTTTATTTCCAATAGGCAAATTACATGCACTTAAGAAACGTCAAATGATTCTAGTTGCTCGGTTCCAAAGAGTTGATCATATGGAGAAGAGCCGGCAAGAAACTCCATAGACACTCTTTTTAAATAAATAATAAGTACAGTCTTGCTTTGTTACATTTTTGTGTTCAGAAATATCCGAGAGCAATGTAGGTTAATGCGTGAAATAATATAAAAAAAAACCTTATCAAACCGATACTAAGAATGCCATCTGCGATAGAAACACAGGTTAACGTTTCTTCAGAGACTCAAGTTCTAGAACATTAATGACTACATTGAGCTCGCATTTATAATATAGTGATGTTGGAACGACTATCTTTACTAATAAATTTAGATACAGTGTCAGTGCGAGTGTGACTCATTGCATCATCATTACGTCTGTTCCCCGAATGGGTAGGCAGACGTGTACACAGTTGTACACCCAGATATCACTGATGATGTTATTAAGTCCCATTTAATATATGGCAATAGGCCCATGACATCTTTCGTGCATAATTTCAAACTCTAAGCTACCACTGAGAATTCCCTGACATGATGATATAATATAATATATAATGTTAGATAATTTTATTGACATAACATATAACATAAAACATAGCATCATGCCTGTATTCCCCGAGGAGGTAGGCAGAGGTGTACACAATTGCACACCCACATTTCACCAATGCTGTATTTAAGTCCCATGTAATAGGTGGTGAGCCTATTGCCATTTACCGGGCACAATTCCAAACTCCGGGCTGCTACTGAGAATTTTCTAACAGAAAAACCCAATTACACTTTGCCCGACCTAGGAAGCGATCCCAAGACCTCATGCTCAGCAGGCGCGCTTGGAACCGCTAGACCAACGAGGCAGTATTGACATAAAACAGATTCACAATATTTATAGAATTCTCTGACCCCTGCGCTAGTAGTAGAACTGTGTTACAAAGGTAAGTGTAGTGTCCTTCCGTTTCATTTCAGTAATATAATATTATTTTGACCGAGACTGACCTGTTGGTCTAGTGGTTAGTAGCCCTGACTGCTATGCCGGAGGTCGTGGGTTCGATTCCCACCCAGGACAATTGTTTGTGTGATGAGCACGATCATTTGTTCTGTGTCTGGGTGTAATTTATCTATAATATGTATGCATTTAGAAATATATAAGTATGGTTATCAGTTGTCATAACATAACACAAGCTCTGCTTAGCTTGAGACTAGACGGCGTTGTGTGATATTTGTGAAATATTATTATTATTCCATTTATTCATTAAATTACATATAAATTATATTTTTAACTATATATCAATTACAAAAAAAATATATACATTTAAAAATATAAAATATAGCAAACATTATTATATTTTATGACAACAGATTTATGTAACTATAATGATGATGATGACAGAAAAACTCAATAAAACTTTGAACAACAAAGTCAAAGTGAAAGCATTTATTTCAGTTAGACCATTTACAGGCTTTTGAATTGTCAAAAACTAATTTCCACGTTCCAAAGTGTATATTCCTATGGAGAGGAACAACCTGGGAATCAACCCGAGACCAAATACAGCAGTCGCGCATTAGACCAACGAGGCAATCTATTATCAACTGCTGAGCATAACTCCTGGGTTCGATTCCCGGATCAGGCAAAGCATTATAGGATTTTTCTGTTAGGAAATTCTCAATAGCAGTCCATTTGGATATGTGCCCGGTTCATGGCGATAGACTTACCATCTATTAGATGGGACTTAGTAACAGCATTGTTATAATGTGGATGTTCTGCACCGCTCTACCTTATCTCTTAGAGAATACAGGCGTGATACTATGTCATTTTATTAATTCAAATTTTTCAAGGAAACATTGAAAAGAAATAGACACGAACGGGGCTTGAATAAAATGCCAGAAATTTTCAATATTTCCTTAAATAATAGAAATTAATATAGGCATTACACGGCATAATTAATATAGGCATTACACGGCATAATTAATATAGGCATTACACGGCATTATAATATATTTATATTAGATTGAACTTAAAAACAGCATCGTTATAAAGTGGGTGTTTTGCCAATGTCTACCTTATCTCTTAAGGAACACAGGCGTGATACTACGTTATGTTCTTCTTCTTCTTATCGTGTGGTTGATGAACAACCTAGTCAAAGTTTAAAAACCACCCTTAGGTCTCTGACATGGCTTTACACACCATCGAGAACATCTCTCAGGTGTGCTGGTGTCCTCACAATGTCGTGTCAAGTCGAACAGTCTTCTACAAAGTCAGTGAGGTTGTACCGAATGTGACATAATGTTATGAAATATTTATATTTATATTTTATTATTTTAGTTTTACATTTGTCACGTTGTCAATATTCATTGACAACGTGACAAATGTAAATTGGTTTTTATATTAAAATTTAGACATCACGAATATTGCTGCAATTCCAATTTAACTAATACTTTTATTATAAATATATTTAATATTATTCTTTAGTTTATTATTTACTCTATAATTATGATCATAATGTTATTATTGAAATTTAAATATAATATTATGTGTAACCGTGATATGAATATGACGTGTACCCTCAGTTATCAATAAATATGACTATGATTATGACTATAACGGAAAAAATAGTATTTGGTTGCCACTATTCGTCATCTCGGCTATACAACTTTTGGCGAAGATTTATTAAGTGTCAACAAGTATGAGAAAGACGTTATATCACCTTCCTCATCACGTAAATGGATACATGAGTGTGACATATCAGAGGAAAAGTTATTTGCATCAAAACTTTTTTATTCGTACCATAACATTTTCTAATGGGGTTTCATAAATTGCAATCACATTCTTGTTTCTGTGTAGATTAATCATATTTTTCCATTTAATGTAATAACTTTAGATTAATCATACTTATAGTTACGTGTATATTAAATCTCCCGCTCCACTTCACGTAATTTTTGTTATCAACCCCAAATCATGCCTAAGTTATATATCTGCCTAGCCTTTTCCCAATTACATTGGGGTCGGCTTCCAGTCAAACCGGATGCTTAATACCAGTATTTTACATGGAGCAACTGCCTATCTGACCTCCACAACCCAGTTACTGAGTAACACGATATCTCGTGGTATGACTGGTTGTCAGACTTTCAGGCCTCTGACTACCCGTAACGGCTGTCATAGATCTTCGGTTTAAAGATTTTTTTATTCTCATAAGAACAATATAATTCACTTACACTTACTTACCGGAACCGACGGCTTCACGTGCTCTCCGAGGCACGGGGGGGGGGTCTCGGTATGACATGATGGTCACTCATCTACAGACCGACCGCGCCAAGCGCAGCTTAACCTCGATCGATCGATCTGTGCGGCTGTTTTTTAGCCACGAGCCCCTCTCATGCCTAAGTAAACAAATCTAATTGTAACCGCGGGGGTCCTGGTGACCTGTAATAAAGGTTGTTAAACCTAAGGCATCAGTCTCTCACAAAGTTAGATTTTTGATCACTGCTACATATTTTTAGTTTTTAAGGTAACTTTTGTGAAGAGAGTATAAAATTATTTTCACAAACCGTAAAACAATTCTTTACGGTTTGTGACTTATAAATAAAAAAACAAAAAACAAAAAAGAACTTCTATCAAGAAAAATGACTGAAAATTTAATTACACATCTGCCTTCCCCTTTGGAGAATACAGGTGTGATGCTATGGTATGTCTATGTTATGACACGTTTCTATAACCACCGAATTCAATTAGATTAATTATTAATCACTAAGGAAACATTGAAAAATAATACGGTGGTGAAATTAATCGACTAATACGATTAATTGACTCGCTAATTAGCAGATAACATAGAAATATTATTGTTATTAAGTACAATTTTGTACTTCAACGAACAACAGTTTCCTTTGTACAGTCAAGTTACTGCAGCCAAAAATACATATTTTTTGTAGCTGGATTCTTAGATTATATAATTAGATTACTAGTACAAGGATTTCTAAAAATGAGTTAGTAGAAATCCAAAGGTTGAATATTGTGAGCCGATTCTTCTTTACCTGATAATTACAAAAACGTACTAATAATAAACAATAATTATGCTTCAGAAACCGCAACCGCTTATCGCAGACCGCATACGCTCGCTTAGCTCGTTCAGTACACACGCCGTGTCAAATAAAACCTAGCTTACGTGCTATTGCATAATCTAATGATTTTCCTTCGTTCTACGTTTTTAAAGCATCGTCTATATCTTCATTTTAATAATTTAATTAACTAAAATCTATTTAAGGTATTCATCACCAATCATTGCCACGTAGAATGGCCATGCTAATTTTTTGACCGAGAAACTAGCCAGCCCTCTGGTCACGGGCAGTAAAATTCTTTGAATTGCACACGTGTACTGGACCTCTGATAAAATAATAGGAAATAAATTTGGTTCTTTAAAAACAAGTCCAGATAACATTAACAAATAGCCTTAAGCACAGATAAGTTTCACTAGAGCCATACCTACAATCACAACTGTTTCCAATTGCAGTAGACAGAGACCATACATTTCCACTTGTTACAATTCTGGCACACCTTTTACGCCTAATCTATGTTCGATAAGCTCATCATTAGAGCAGAAATATCTAATCTTTCTCCATTAAAATTGTCAACATCATGGTGTGAAGACGAAACATTTGAGTGAATAAGCATCTCATCTCATACCTCATCCTTCCAGAGAATAGGGAAAATTGAGCAGGTTTCCCTCTCAAAGTAAAGCCTTATTGGCTGACTTCCCCAAGATCTAACGATTCCTCATTGAATTAAATTTTCACGTTACATAACCTTATACTGCTTACAGTATATTTGAAAGTTTATATTCACGGTAATTTTATTGTTTTCAGGGTTGCCAAGAAGTTACTTTTGTGATTGGGTTTTTCTTGATCAAGAAATTGTCTTTTCTATACATAGTGCTTTTCACTTAATTCGTAGAGGAGCTCGTGGCTAAATAACAGCCGTACAGATCGATCGAGGTTAAGCTGCGCTTGCCGCGGTCGGTCTGTGGATGGGTGACCATCATTTCATACCGAGATCCCTCTGTTACTTAGAGAGCACATTAAACCGTCGCTCCAAGTTGTCAAAATAAGATCTATGACAGCCGATACGGGTAGTTAGAGGATTAAAAGTCTGACAACCAGTCATACCACGAGATGTCGTGTTACCCAATAACTGGGTTGTGGATGTTAGATAGGCAGTGGAATGAAGAAGTTCCATGTAAAATACTGGTATTAAACTACATCTAGTTTAACTGGAGGCCGATTCCAAATTAATTGGGAAAATGCTGGGCAGATTGATGCCTTTCACGTAGTTTGTGGTGTGATAAGTAACACTTCAAATTCTAAGCTACCACAACTCAAATGAATAAGCTAGAAAATAGCTTCTTGCAAAGCACACACATCACTAAAAATTTGGTAGTCATGTGCATATTACAAATTAATGATTGCTTGCTAAAAACGGTGAAGAATAGTGAGGAAACCAACATATCTGAGGAATGTATATTGAGTTGTGTTAGCCTGACAGTTGCACAAGTCAAAATCCGTAGGTTCAAACCTTACCTTAAAAATTAATTATCACTTGCTTACAACGACAAAGGAAAATATTGTAAGGAAATCAGCGTAAATGAGAGATGTTCTCGGTCGTGTGTACAGCCATGTCAGAGGCCTACGAGTGGTTTAAACTCTGACACTACGTTGTTCATCAACCACACGCTAACAATAATAAGACAAAAATTAATAAGAAAAATAAACATAAGTAATTATGGGGACTGCCAACAGAAGCAGTAAACTTCTTTTCTCACAGGACGAACCCATAAGATTTTCCTCTAATAAAAATCGTTCAACGCCAAAAGAAGTTTTCATTTCAAAAATAAGAATAGCCTCCACAACCCTGCACACGCCACCGTATATTTGGGTAACAAACAACAGAGCTGTCTTCTCATATTTAGCCAGCAATATTTCTCCTACCCTTTGTGTGCGGAACAAAATCTCGAAACAAAATCCCCATCAGATGTAGTGAAACGTCTTCTTAAGAATTACAAGCCAAATTAACCTTTAGTCCACAAATAACAAAGATCAGTTTTGTTTGTTGGTGGTAAATAAAAAAGATTGCAAAAGAAATTGGACTTTATGTGCTGGTTTTAAGGATTGGTGTTGGTTGGAGTTGGCATTGCATATAATGTGTTTACGGCAAATTGCAGCGGCTACTTGAAAGTTATAGCAAATCTGTCCAGAATTTGTCAAGATTAATGCTCCCTGGTTTATTTCCACTCGGATCCGCAGAAAGTTTGAAGACTAGGTCTATATATAAATAAAACATAGCCACATAACTATAGGTATGCTACCTATAGTTATGAGGAACCATATGATGCCTGATGAAAGATGGGAATTTAGGTCCGAATAGTCTTTTCCTATAGAGAAGAACCGGCAAAAATCTCCATGGGTACTCTTATAAACTTAATGGGATGAATTCCAATCTCGAAGGTGCTACTAAAAATTTCCTAACAGAAATACTCAATGACACTTTTACCAACCCGGGAATCGAACCCGAGACCTCCTGCTCAGCAGTCGTGCTTGGGACCACCAGACCAACGATCATTCTAACGCTAGAAAGAGAACGCTTTATGATATCAGTTTTCGTTACGGTTTCCATTATATCCCGTATATTATTAAATTCAAATTATTTAGAATTGTGCCCAGGAGATGGCAATAGGCTCACCACCTATTACATGGGAATTAATTTGTTTTTGACTTAATTGCATTGGTGAAATGTAGATGTACAAGTGTCTACCCCTTTGGGAATACAGGCGTGATGATATGATGCTATGTCTTTTAAAAATATAGCAGTGTTTGTTAACCCATCACATCTCCATCATCACGTAATTGATATAACTGCATAGTTAGACGTGTCGGTAAGCCACTGTAAAGTGAAGAAACTAGATTACTAGATGAAGATTACATTCCATTTACATACATTTACAAAACGTAGTAAAAGGTGAAAGAAAGATTCAGCTCAGTGAACTGTGGTTGCAAAAACTTAGTTGTTGGTTAAAAATTCTCTCGCTGTAATTTTCTTCCATCCGCAAATATACTTTCAAATTGAAATCATACAAAAAAAAAAACAAATTAAGCACACAGCAATAAAAAACCCTTCCGAAACCCATCGGCGAATCTAAATATTTATTAAAGCGATACTTGACGTTATCAAAACACAAATAATGTTACTTATTTATATCGAATCCTGTCATTTGAGTAGATAAATAACATTACGCGGCTCAGTGGAGCTGAAAATTGCTGTGTACACAACGTCCCTAGCGGTTTCATTTGCAAAATAATCTTTTTGGTGGTATACGTATAGCACTGGATGTATCTTTCCAAGAAGACTGTATTACGAGTAGAGTAATATGTTCGTGTAGAGAATTTGACTTAATTTTTTGGTATGTAGCTGATGTTTTGTTCACTAACGTTTCTGCCAAAACAAAATCTGGACTGAGTCCTCAAATACTACTTTCTTCTCCATAATATCTTTGTCTCATATTAGGAAATCTTCAGTGTCGAGGATACATTTACAGAAAGAAATCTTGTATACAAACACACTCGGACTTAGCCTGAAACTCATCGTCATCATCCCTGCCCCTATCCCAAATATTTGGGGAGCGTGAGCATATGGTTTTCTTTCATAAATATATAATAATTTATTTTGGTTACAGCTAAAATAAAATATCAAAACAAAAACTGATGCCTGTAATGAAATTTATATTTAATGGAACGCAAATGGATTGAGTTTATATTAATTAATTTAACTGAATTACCTGAAATTACTCCATGATATTTAAGCGCTTTAGGTAGAATATCTACGTTGATACATCTAAGTATGATGCTATATTTTGTAATTGGAAATACAAATAGAAACTATTTCATAGTTCTAGTCGTCGCTTGGTTCAAGTAGTGGGTCGACCAAAGGTATTGGATTTTTCTGTAGGAAATTGTCAGTATCAACACGGAGTTTGGAATCGTGCCTAGCTGATTTTATTAATGATTATAGGTACATCAGTTTTTCCAGAATTTCATAACAGTATCGAGTGGGTTTACAAAAGTACAACCCTGCCTAAACTTTTAGAACATACAGGTGTGATGGTATGCAAAATATCAACTCAAAATTGCTAAGTAAAATAATTATCTACGGATGATAAAATTTTCACTTTCCTTGACGAAATACAAAACCCATAGTTATAGTAACTTTTCATAATAAATCAGATTAGATTTTGATATGGCTTATCACCAAATAACTCTCGACTAGTATTCTATACGTAATCACCGCCAAAGCTATTGAAGTTGCCAGTTAAAACCACCTTCGAATTTCGTTTAGCCCATCAAACAATAAAGTGAAGCCCTCAGTCACTAACAAACCTCAACAAAACACCACTGCAACGAACGCTAAAACGATAATTTACATCGATGATACAGCAATAGGCGCCACATCGTAGATGTGGACCGAATTACCACACCAAGCAAACCGGACGCGAACAGACTTATAGTATCGTAAACATGCTTCTCTTTTATGACTTATATTCGTCCTCACCAGCCACTGAATGAAATAGACACAAAGATTTATGAAATTAAACGTGTTGCAAAAATTTTTTTTTCATTTGTGGAAGTCTGTCGAGGACTGTGTGTCGGACTCTTACTGAATAAAACCATACACTTTTATTCTTTCTGGATGAGTTTTGGGTATTCTTCTGCAGTAATTCACTGTACTGTCGGCTATATCGCGTACGGACAATGAACATGTCTTCCAAATTCCGAAAGCCCTTAAATTAAAATGGTTCTATCTGCCACCCACCTTTAGAAAGACCGCGCCAAGGGTTGCTCGACTTGGTCGATCTTTTACCAACCATATTTCGAAGCAAGTTATGAGCAGATCTGCTGGAGAATTTCATATTGTGATTGTAGTCTATTACTTAATGAAAGGAAGGAATTGACAATGACAAAATATACTGAACCAAATATATGCACCTGAACACATATTTTAAACAAATAAATCCTTGAATATTTGAGTGATTATTCTAATACGTTCCATATCTTTAGACCTTTATGAGAATTTGTACTTCTACAACAGTTTTCTTTTGTGTCAATAACAATGTCAGGGATCGCCTAACAGTCGGGGTCAGATCAAGTAAAATTCACTAATTCGTTGAAAGGCACTTCGCCGTATTTATTTACAAATTGTGACTCTACTTTAAACATATATTTCCAAGTATCACTGATTCTAATAACATTAACAAAAGGTTCCGCATGAGAGTTCGTTCGGAACTCTCCGTAATACATTTACATTTTTCTTGATGTTGACTGATTTGAAAAACAAAACAACTGAGGTTCTAGGTGAACCCGGCGTTCTTGTAGCCTGGCTCTCCTCTGAAGTAGTGACCACCGGCCCTCGGTGGCAGGTGTGCGCAGCCAATCAGCGCGCAGCTCGCGCTGGTGAGGGCGCCACTGTAGCGGCCGCGGTCCCCCCGCAGCTACGCCTACTTCGTCTCGTTTCCTGTCCTCGCACTTTTCACCCAATGCGGGACCAGGGTCCAGGTTTCTCACCTTATTAGGTAAGGAATGCGGTCATGAAAAGTGAAGCTACTTTTGAAGTATATAATGTACACACACACATGTGAGAAATTAAAGTGGCGACTCTGATTGGCTAACTTGTTTTATTCCTGCTTACCCCTATTTACTCAAGAAAGTATTAATTCGATATTATGCTCTGACGCATTATCCTAATGCACGTAGGCGTGCCTTCCTACTTTCTACTTATGATTCTGACGTAAGTATACGTTAAAGGAAATATAAAGAAAATAACAAAATCAACTAACTAATCGTGCACAAGTTATGTGCTTATTCATCACAAATCTTTGATAAGCGTATTATAATGCTTTAGGTACATGTGTTGGTGTGAGGAGCTGTCTGTCCGTAACATTCTCCCCCCGGCGTAGCAGTGCGAGCCTCTTTTGCAGACGTGAGGACGATCAGTCGCCTCACTGGCCGCCTGAATACCCCTCCTTTGGTCCGCACGTCCGCACTCCGCGTTACCCCGTCGGGTCCCGTGATGACTCTTTCCACTTGGCCTCGTGGCCATAAATTCCGAGGAGCCAATCCGTCCGCGATGATCACCAAGTCGCCCTGTTCGACTTGCGGCTTATCCGTGCGCACGTCGCCACGCGGGTTCAGCGTAGGCAAGTATTCCAGCAACCACCGATTCCAGAAGTCGTCAGCCAACGCCTGAGTGGCTTTCCATGTGCGTCTGTCCGCTACTTCGGTCGGTCCTACGATAGGTAATCCTGTGGCACTTCCCAATAGCAGGTGGTTCGGGGTTAACGCTTCCGGTTCGTCAGGGGTGGTGGATACGTGGGTCAACGGCCGTGAGTTCACGGTATACTCTGCTTCCGCTAACAGTGTGGTAAGTACCTCTTCCTTGGGTGATCGTTCGTGTAGTACCATGAGCAATGCAGTCTTCACGCTCTTTATCAGTCGTTCCCAGGCTCCGCCTTGATTCGGGGCGCCGGGGTCAATGAACCGCCAGACCATGCGTTTGGTTAGCGTATAATCTTTCAGTTCTTCGGCCCATTTTTGATACGCGTTTTTTAGTTCTACGTCAGCGCCGCGGAAATTCGTTCCGTTATCTGATAACATAGTCGCTGGCCATCCGCGCCGAGCGGCCATCCGTCGTAGCGCCATTATCGCGGAGTCCGTACTTAGGCTTGCTATAACCTCTATGTGAACGGCGCGTGAGACGAGACATGTGAACAACATGCCCCATCGCTTTTCCTTTCTGCGGCCTATCGTCACGTACATAGGCCCGAAACAATCGACCCCGCACCGTGTGAACGGTCGTGAATATGCGTCTAATCGCTCCGAGGGCAGGTTCCCCTTGACAGGGATAGAGGGCGCCGCGCGTCTTAGCCTACAGCGCAAGCAGTCACTTGTTATCTTTCGGATTACCGACCGCAAGCCCAATATCCAGTATTTTTGCCTTAGGTTGTTCACTACGTGTTCTCTTCCGATGTGCCCTCGAGTTACGTGTTCGTGTTTAATGATAAGACGTGTTAGCGCATGTTTTCCATCGAGGATCGGTGGCCTCTTGGTTCGCGCGGGTACGTTCGCGGCGTCTATTCGCCCGTTGAGTACGATGACCCCGTTTTCTTTGTTGATGGCTGGGTCTAGTTTACTGAGTCGACTCGCTCTGTCCACCCTCCCTGTTGTTTTAAGCTTCACACATTCGTTCGGGAAGCTTTCCTTTTGAGACTCTTGAATCAGTATCAGTTCGGCTCGTTCTAGGTGTCGTAATTCTAGTGTTTTCTCTTGTTTACGACATTTATCTATGAATAATAGTGCCGTCGCCGTGGCTCGTAGCAACCGATTGTAGCACGAGAAGCGTGTGAAGTTTATCATGCTATTCTCGCCGACGACGTGGGCGACGCATTCGTTGTTAGTATTTTCGACTTGCATTGTTTCTTGCGGCCAGCTCTCTTCCGGTTCGCGGAGGAAGTCCGGTCCGACGAACCATCTGTCGGTGGCTCGTATGCACGTCTTTCCGTTGCGTGTCGCGTCGTCTGCCGCGTTGTGTGCGGTCGGCACCCAGCGCCATTGTTCTGGTTTCGTGAGTTCCGCTATTTCACCCAATCTGTGAGCCACATACGGCGTATACTTGGCCGAATCGTTACGTATCCAGTGTAGGGCTGTTTTCGAATCGCTCCAGAAGGTAGCCTCCGTTTTCCACGTATGTTCTCGTAATATCTCGGCGGATAGTCGCGCGCCTATTAGGCAGGCCTGCAGCTCCATACGTGGGATACTTTGGGCTTTTATTGGGGCCACCTTGGCCTTCCCGGCGACCAGCATCACGTCGACTGTTCCATCGTTCATCGTGAGACGCCAATATGCCACCGTTGCATAGGCTTGTTCGCTAGCGTCGGTGAATATGTGTAACGATCGCGCTACGACGCTACGGTTCGCGTAGCATCGTGGTAGTCGTAGCGTTGCTACGCTGGCTAAGTCGGTGATCCATTCATTGAAGGCTATCGCTTCCTCTGTCGGTATCGGTTCGTCCCATCCTGTTTTCTTCCTCCAGAGCCCTTGCAGCGTTATTTTAGCGATTATGGTGTAGGGGCTTAAGAGGCCGAGTGGGTCGAATATCGACATTACTGCGCTCAACGTTTCTCGTTTGGTGGGCGTTCGTTCTCCGCTGCGAACGTCGGCGGGTACGCGGTTCATCGCGGTGTTGAATGCGAATTCGTCCCGGTCCGAGTGCCATCTTATTCCCAGTGTTTTTTCATAGGGGTGAACGTTCGCGCCTAATTCTTTCGGGGCGCCGGCTCTGTCCGCGGGCGGTATACTCGCGATCAGGTGGGGGCGATTTGTAGCCCATCCGGCTAGTTCGAATCCCGCTTGTTTGTGTACTTGACGTACCTCTTTCATGGTAGCGGCGGCGATCGATTCAGAGTCGAAACAGTCTAACCAGTCGTCCATATAATGGTTGCGCGTGATCGCATGTAGCGCGCGGGGATGGGTGCTCCCGTGATCTTGTGCGTTTCTGTCGCGCACACTATGCGCTAAAATGGCGAGCTTCTGGCACCGAATATCATGGCACTCATTTCATATCTGCGCGGCGGCACGTCGCGTTCGTCGCCTCGCCACAGAAATCGTTGCGCTGATCTATCTTCTTTGCGTATTCGTACTCGCAGAAACATTTCTTTTATGTCTGCTGCTATCGCGATCGATCGTTCTCGGAACCTGAACAACACACCGTGTAGTGCTTGCAGCTTGTCCGGACCGGTGAGCAATTCGTCGTTAAGGCATCGTCCGTTCGTGCGTGCCGCGGCGTCGAATACGAGACGTACTTTTCCCGGTTTATTTGGGTTCGTAACCGCAAAGTGTGGTAAATACCACTCCGTTCTGGGGTTCGTGTCATCGAGTACCGGGGCGGCGTAACCTTTCTGAAATAGTTCGTTCATTTTGGCTGTGTACGCGTTCCGAAATTCGGCAGACTTATCCATTCGTCGTTCTAGTGAGCGCAATCGGCGCACGGCCATGTCGTAACTCGGCGGTAGATGTACCTCGTTTGTCCTCCATGGTAGGCCCACCTCGTATTGACCGTCTACTGCTCGTACGGTTTCTTTAAATATTTCCACGGCACGCTCGTCTTCTTTCACGGGCTTGCTCTTTTTTTCTATTCCCAGCGCATCGATGGCGAAGTGAGCCGCCAGAAGATCGGCTAACTCCTCGTTGCTCCGCCTCCGCGCGTGGTATTTGGGCGTGCCTATGTGTAGCACCGTTCCTTGTGCGGCTGCGTGGTCTTCTGTTATCACGCTACGCGGCGCGACACCGTGTATCACCCACCCTAGTTGAGTGAGCGACGCGGCGGGCTCATTCTTTTGTCCCGTTAACAGTTTTCTTGACACTATTAAGTGCCATTGATCGGCTCCTATTAGTATACGCGGTCGTGCGTTTCTATAGCATACGTCGTTTCGATCGAGTTGTTTTAGATGTTGGTACCGTAGACAACTTCCATCTATGCTTTGGCTCGTGATGTTCAGTTGTTTCACTGTATGCGCTCTCACAGGATAGTAGTCGCTCTGCCTACCTCTTATTTCCACGTGTACTCGCTGGCTGGTCGGCTCTTGTTGCGTTGATGTAATACCGTGCACGCGCAGTGCGCACGTCGGACCGTGCGCGTTCACTGCCTTTGCAAGTTCCTGGTCGATCAGCGTAATGGTGGATCCCTCGTCCAACAGAGCGTGGGCTTCCCGTTCCGTGCCGTCAGGTCCGCGTATAACGATCGGGCAGACCTTCAACAATACGGCGCTCGAGCCTATCACAGTGTGGGTAGCGGCGTCCACGGTTTCTCCCTTTTTCTCATCGTCAGCCGACTTGTTCGTTGAGTCGTGCAGCATTTCGTGATGCGGGTGCCTGCATTCGTTCACTCCGCATTTTCTCGCGTTGCACGCCCCGCGTCGATGTTTACTGTTCATGCAGCGGAAACAGACGCGCGTTTCCTTTGCCCATTCCCACCGCTGAGAGACTGTCATGGCTTTCAGTCTTTCGCATCTCTGCGTATCGTGTTCCTTACCACAGCACAGACACACCTTCTTCGGGTCTCCTGTTGCGGCATAAGCAGCGCCCTGTTTCCTGTTATTACTTCGCTTGATCATACCGCCGACGCGGTTGAATGGGGCGTTGCGTGGGGGCTCCAGTTTCGGTTGACCACTCGTAATTGTCGTTACGTAACCGAATCGCATGGCGCGGCTTGCCTCTCTCATGAGAAAATTGGCCACTGTGACGATCTCTGCTTCTTCTTGGCTTCCATGCTCTTCCGCATAGTCGCACCACCTCGCTCGTAAGTGAGGGCTCAATTTTTCTGTGACTTGTCGTGCCAGCATCGGATTGTTCAGGTATCCTTTGTTATCGACGCACGACAGTATGCTCACTACGTTCTGTAGACGCACTGCGAACGAGTTCAGTTCGCTAGCGGTCGATCCGGGGCGAGGCATCCTTTTGATATCCTCTAATGCCTTGTCGATGATTATTTCAGGGCGTCCGTAGTATTGATCGAGCGCGTGCATAATAACGGTGGGATCGGAGGCCGTACATAATAGAGCGGCCACTACTTCGCGTGCTTCACCCTTCAAACTCGTTCTGAGTCGCGCGAGGTTCTCCCCTTGTGTGAAACCGAACATTCGTGTAGAATCTCGCATCGCCGCTTTATACAATAACCATTCGTTGGGCGCGCCGGCGAAGACGGGTAATTCCTGCGCTTGCCTCGGTGGTGCCCTCTTGCTGGCCATTCGTTCGAGTGCTTCGGCTAACCGATCGATTCCTCGTTCTCGCGACCTCCCGGGGGTCGGTGATCGCGGCCGCCGGGGGGTGTCTTCAGTTCGTTCGCGTGGTGTAGTGCGTGGTTGAAATTGACGCACATCTGGTTCGCACTGATGTCTTACTCTAGGTCTATCGTCACTATTCCCTTGATAGGGTTGCTCGCGTTCTGCTTGCTCCCCCCGTGGATCGCACGGGACCGTTCTGGGTATTGCCGACGACATGTCTTCCAATGACGTCAATGGCAGGGGGTCCTCCCCCCGTGGCTGAGCGCTCTTCAGCCAGTTGGTGACGCGGCGTTCCACCTCTATGGTTTCGTTTGCCATCACACTATCACGATCGGTTTCTTCACGTATTGTAGCGACGTCCATGGCCAGCCGCTTTTTGACTAACTCGGCTTCTAATTGTAATTCCTTCCTTCGAATTTCAATTAATCTTTCTTGCGCTGCGAACTCTGCTTGTCGTATACGCGCTATGGCGCTCGATGTCGACCGCTGCGATCGTTCCGACGGAGCTCTTGAACGTCTCTCGCGTTCTTCAGCGATGACATTTGTAGCGGCGATGGCGGGCGCACGGGATGTCGGTGCGGGCGCGTCCACTCGTGTCGCAGGCATCGCGGGTTCACGTTGTTCCGGGTTTATGCGTGACGTGCTTGCGGACGCGGGTACGGACGGTGAGGCGGGGGGTTCTTCGTACACCCGACCTTTATCTTCTGCTGACTGGCTTCTAGTCTTCATCCTAACACTAGCAGTCCCTAACACTAGCAGTCCCTAACACTAGCAGTCCCTAACACTAGCAGTCCCTAACACTAGCAGTCCCTAACAGTCCTCGGGGAGGTGCCGCTGTGACGGGCGTTCACTCCCGTCGGGATGGAAGGCGTAGGAAAGGGGGGGGGGGGGATCTACCCAGCAGAGGATCGTACGTCCTACGGGGTGCTCAGCAACCGGCTGGAGTGTCCGGTTCCTTTGGCGAGTGCCTACAGTCCGGCCCCCGCACCACGTACGACCTTACTGGCGTAGAAGCGCTATTCAACTCGTGCCTTAAAAAGGGCACTCTTGCGAGTTGGTGGTATCACGCAACCATACCACACCGCCTGGGTTCGGCGTTGACACCCGATCCCGTACCATTGGCACCGTTAGGTGGTACGGAATACAGGGCCGCGATTCACTCGCGTTATGATCTTGCACGGAGGTCTTGCTCGGCGTCCTGGCCCGGCGATCTGCACGGCGACCTGGCACGGCGATCTGGCACGGCGATCTGCACGGCGACCTGGCACGGCGATCTGCACGGCGATCTGCACGGCGATCTGCACGGCGGCCTGGCACGGCGATCTGCACGGCGATTTGGCACGGCGATCTGCACGGTGACCTGGCACGGCGATCTGCACGGTGACCTGGCACGGCGATCTGCACGGCGATTTGTGGACTGTATCTTCCCGATCCGGCTCGAAGGACCATCAAACTGTCAGGGATCGCCTAACAGTCGGGGTCAGATCAAGTAAAATTCACTAATTCGTTGAAAGGCACTTCGCCGTATTTATTTACAAATTGTGACTCTACTTTAAACATATATTTCCAAGTAACACTGATTCTAATAACATTAACAAAAGGTTCCGCATGAGAGTTCGTTCGGAACTCTCCGTAATACATTTACATTTTTCTTGATGTTGACTGATTTGAAAAACAAAACAACTGAGGTTCTAGGTGAACCCGGCGTTCTTGTAGCCTGGCTCTCCTCTGAAGTAGTGACCACCGGCCCTCGGTGGCAGGTGTGCGCAGCCAATCAGCGCGCAGCTCGCGCTGGTGAGGGCGCCACTGTAGCGGCCGCGGTCCCCCCGCAGCTACGCCTACTTCGTCTCGTTTCCTGTCCTCGCACTTTTCACCCAATGCGGGACCAGGGTCCAGGTTTCTCACCTTATTAGGTAAGGAATGCGGTCATGAAAAGTGAAGCTACTTTTGAAGTATATAATGTACACACACACATGTGAGAAATTAAAGTGGCGACTCTGATTGGCTAACTTGTTTTATTCCTGCTTACCCCTATTTACTCAAGAAAGTATTAATTCGATATTATGCTCTGACGCATTATCCTAATGCACGTAGGCGTGCCTTCCTACTTTCTACTTATGATTCTGACGTAAGTATACGTTAAAGGAAATATAAAGAAAATAACAAAATCAACTAACTAATCGTGCACAAGTTATGTGCTTATTCATCACAAATCTTTGATAAGCGTATTATAATGCTTTAGGTACATGTGTTGGTGTGAGGAGCTGTCTGTCCGTAACAAACAACAACCGATGATTTATGAAGCATCTTTGTTTCAAGCCAACGTTGGCTTGTCAATCAGTATTATTAACGAATTTAGTACATAAAGGAAAATTGATGGATGATGATTGAACAAAATGTTTATTGTAGAGCCCTTATTCAACAGTTTCTTTTCACGATTCAGTTGCATATTAATTTCGTATTGATAAAATAAGGTCCAAATTTGTGAGG
Source organism: Xylocampa areola (assembly GCA_935421205.1). Taxonomy (NCBI): domain Eukaryota; kingdom Metazoa; phylum Arthropoda; class Insecta; order Lepidoptera; family Noctuidae; genus Xylocampa; species Xylocampa areola. The sequence continues at coordinate 11,342,548 of OW285223.1, forward strand.
TATTTTCCTTGAGAGGTCAGTATTAAGGATTTATTTGCACCAAATATTTAAATCTATTTCGATGTTTCGTTTTTTAATTTTAACCATTAGAGGAGTAGTTACAAATAATTTGGTATTTCCATTGAATTCTTAGCTTAAATGAACTGCCTCGTTGGTCTAGTCAGGTCTAGCGACTGCTGAGTAGGAGGTCTCGGGTTCGATTCCCGGGTCGGACAAAGTGTTATTGACTTTTCTGTTAAGAAATTCTCAATAGCAGCCCGGAGTTTATTATGTGCCCGGTTGATAGCAATAGGCTAACCACCAATTACATGAGAATTAAGAAAACCATTGGTGAAATTTGGGTTAAAACTGTGTAGACCTCTGCCTACCCCTTCGGGTAATACAGGCGTGATGCTATGTTTATGTCTTATGTTAAGTGAATATTTTTATATCTGTATGATGAGGGCTCGTGGCTTAGTAACGGCTGCACAGATCGATCGAGGTTAAGCTGCTATTGCCGCGGGCGATTTGTGGATGTGGTTACCATCATTTCATACCGAGATCCCTCTGTGCCTTGGAGAGCATGTTAAGTCGTCAAGTTATGAACTTTGACAGCCGCTGCGGGTAGTCAGAGGCCTGAAACTCTGATAACCAGTCATACCACGAGATATTGTGTTACCAGTTTGACTGGAACCCGACCCGAGTCCAAGTTGACAGAACTACAGTAAAAAGAAGGATGCATGCATTAAGCTTCGTAACATAGCTAGATGTATGGTCCCTCATCAAAAAAAAACTTGAGAGGAGTCAAGGGACACCCGGATGAAACGAAGTTAAAGAGAAATAAAAAAAAAAAATATACATATATATGTCGGAGAATGCAACACCGAGCGCTACGGGTAGTCGGCGCCTACGGCGAGTGGAAGGAGGACGCCAGTCTATTGCGAGCCGCCGTGACGGACGGACCTCTTCACCCTGACCTATCTAGCCTACCTCTGATTTTATGATATTTGAATACCTACATTGTACATTGTAATATGAAGTGACTCACTACTAATCACTAACCCAAAGTAAATGTGCTCTCAATGGCGGAGAGCCTTAATATTGGTTTTATTGACGATTACCTTTGAAATCCTGACAGACATAGAGGCCCCCGATCTTATTATTCAAACCTTTCTCCTACATATATATATCTGGCTTGCTTTCTATAAGAGAGAGAGAGAGACAGACAGAGAAACATGCGCACGCCGCATGGCTTACAATAGCTTACTATAGCAAAAAGTGTCGTTACAACTTTTCGTCTTAATTTTTTCCGTCTAGCCCCCTTTCGCAACGCGCGATAAGGAACTTCGTTCCAAAAAGAAGACAGCGTCACTACTAGCCCAAGCAAGTAAAACCCTGGAACAGGTCATCAACAAAATCCCAATCACTTACAGGCCTGCTCACCTACATAAATATATATAAAAGCAACATAAATACGAGCACGGTTACAGTTTGTACGCTGCATATTTTATAACTACATCAGACCAAACGGAATACTAAATGTAGGTAATGAAACTGCCAAAGTGATATTTGAAAGCTATTTTCGAATTTGAATGTGTTGTATTTGATAATTTGAATGTAAATTTGGGCAAAAGGACGGTTAATGGAAGGTGATTTATTAATTAGTTATCTAAATTATCGTATCAATTGATTTTTAAGGGGCAACCGAGCAGACGGCTCGCCTGATGGTAAGCGATTACCGCCGCCCATGGACACCCGCAACCCCAGAGGTGTCGCGAGTGCGTTGCCGGCCTTTTAAAGGGTTTGGGCCTCCGATACCCTCACTCACTCGGCGAAACACAATGCAAGCGTTGTTTCACGCCGGTTTTCTGTGAGGCCGTGGTATCAATCCGGTCGAGCTGGCCCATTCGTGCCGAAGCGTGGCTCTCCCACGGTGACAATTGTTTGAATTTTGAGTTTGAAGTTTGAATTGTGATTTGAATGTACATAACTAGTATCTGCCTAGCCTTTTCCAAATTACATTGGGGTCGGCTTCCAGTCAAATCGGATGTAGCTTAATACCAGTATTTTACATGGAGCGACTGCCGATTTGACCTCCACAACCTAATTATAGGGTAACACGATATCTCGTGGTATGACTGGTTGTCAGACTTTCAGGCCTCTGACTACCCGTAACGGCTATCATAGATCTTAATTTTACAACCGGGACCGACGGCTTAACGTGCTCTCCGAGGCACGGAGGCGTCTCGGTATGAAATGGTGGTCACCCATCCATAGACCTACCGCGGCAAGCGCAGTTTAACCTCGATCGTTCGATCTGTGCGGCTGTTACTTAGCCACGAGCATTATCTAATCACAAAAATCTACTAAACTAATTTGTATGAAATTTTGTACTTTTTGTCCTGAAATAAGCTACCAGGGATATATTTTTATGTCAGGTAAAGCTGCAGGACGCAGCTTACTCTGTTTGTTAATTTTTGACGCTTTATCTACCGAACCGGTACCAAATTTTAATTCTAACAAAGCAATAAATACGACTCGAAACTTATAGGATTATTTTGATCCCGAAATACAACTTAATTTAAGGCGAGGTATTAAAGGTTAGATGTTTTTTTTTTTACTTTATAGCTTTATAAGGATCTCGATCCATGTAACTATGAATACTATGATTATAATTTTTGTTTATAGATACTATATATTAAGGCACATATCGATCGAGGCACGTATTGAATAAATTGTCCCAACCTATCTTATCTTAACCTTATTTATCTTATCCTCTCCTGTCTTATCGTGTCACATAAATAATCTTTGGCAACATCATCAGTTAAATTCACTTCTTAACATTCAGTTCTGAATGAGAACGCCTTCATTTCAATCACTCAGGGTATCTTAATTATCGCTATATCAATTTGTAGCGGGGTAGCGCTTCTAGCATCAGTCATTTCTATATTAATTCATTTTTGCTCTTATTGCATATTTTTAATAACATAGTATCACGCTTGTATTCCAATATGGTAAGACAGATGCCTACCGTTGTTTATACACCTGCAGAGCAGTGAAACCTTATTGGTATGACCGTCGAACTGGCAAGTCAAAGGTCACAAGTTTGAATCCAAGGCACGTACCGCTGTCTTGGAGTTATGTTTGTATTAGGAATTATAAATTAATTATCACTTGCTTCAAAAGGTGAAGAAAAACATCGTGAGGAAACCAGCACACCTGAGACATGTTCTCGATGGTGTGTAAAGCCCTGTCAGAGGCTTACGGGTGGTTTAAACTGTGAGACTAGGTTGTTCATCAACCATACGATAAGAAGACGACCGATGTCTATAATAAGATACACATAAAACACACCATCAAACCTGTATTCCCCGAAGAGTTAGGTAGAGATGTACTATCTTAAAATCGCATTTTACAGAAGCGCTATTGGTCTAGCTGCCGCAAGCACAGCTTCTGAACCTGACATCCTGAGTTTGAGTGTTATTGAATTTTTGTGTTAAGAAATTCTCAGTAGCAGCCCAGAGTTAGGAAGTTGGCGGTGTGACACCCCTGTGCTTCGGAGAGCATGTAGAGCTGTCGGTCCTGTGCCATATCTGTTTCCAGTCGTGTCGGACTGCAGTTCCTTAGGACAATGAGAGTGAAGAAAGAGGGAGGGTTCCTTGCATACACTTGTTTATGAAAATATCTGCAGCGTTTTGGCTAATCTCCTTGGAGATAGGCCGCCATGACCGAAAATTCGAAGTCGAAAGTATGTTATGTCGTTGTTGTTATTTGAATGATCTTTCATGCGATTGGTTACCCTGACCTCAAAGTGGTTGAAGTATTGGTGAATGCAGCTGCGATGGCGACCTCCGTAAACTTTAGTGGAGTTTTTTTTTTATGGAATAGGGGGCAACCGAGCAGACGGCTCGCCTGATGGTAAGCGTTGCCGGCCTTTTAAAGGTTTTGGGCCTACGTTACCCTCACTCACTCGGCGAAACACAACGCAAGCGTTGTTTCACGCCGGTTTTCTGTGAGGCCGTGGTATCAATCCGGTCGAGCCGGCCCATTCATGCCGAAGCATGACTCTCCCACGGTTAAAAAAGAGTGGTTTTGTCCGGCACAGAGTGATTTTCCACACATCGTAACAAAAGCCATTTACTTATACTCCGTAGAGATAGGTCGCCGTGACCGAAAATTTGGTGGATATTAGTATTAGTTTCACCAAGTTGAAACTTGTTTTTGATACTAACATGTAGTAAACGGATACCGCATTTATAAACTCCAACTAAGATAATCAAAGCGGTTAAGCTAGCTAGTCTAACTTCAACACTACGTAACTATCAAGCAGTGTTGTTCCTGAGGCATTTAATCGATCACCTTAGATGAAAGAATAGGAAAGGGAAACGAATTGCTGCATATTTTATTATTTTCCCTTTTGCGTATGATTTGAATTCTAATAGAAAGAAGAAAGAAAGAAAACATTTATCCATTCAGTACCTATACAGGTGACCGACCCGAGACGACTAACGACACAGCATTGAAAGCATGCTTAGCGAACTCTAAAGTTATACTATTAAATGGAAAAAGAATACGGTCGCGAACAGGATTTGAACCTGCTCCTCCCGGATAAATACTCCAAGCGCTCTGACCACTAAGCCATCTCGACCTCTGTTAAGTTCGCGACCGTATTCTTTTTCCATTTCATATTATAACTTTATTGAAACTTTCTAGAATTTAAACACATAATACCGTTTTCCCTTCTTTCTAACAAAGTACAACTTTCATAATCTGTTTAATAGTAAAATATTCTTACATGATTTAGAATCTCGTTTCAATGAGAAACCAGTGAGTTAAACACAAACTCGTTGCATACCAAGGCGATAGATTTTTTTTAATTCACCACTAGCTCGGTCCCGTGGTTTCACCCGCGTTAATGCTCCGCTCCTACTGGTCAAACCGTGATGTTATATAGCCTATGTTACCCGGGAATAGTGCAGCTTCCTAACGGTGAAAGAATTTTTCTAATCGGGCTAGTAGTTTTTGAGTTTATTCGTTCAATACAAAAATATAAATCTTTATAATATTAGTGTAGATGTATTTTTCAGTGACTGATATAATATCTACAGTATAGTCCTGTCAACGTACAGTCATGTACAATAAAACTTTATTGAAAGAATATATTTGGAAACCAAAAAACCTGATAATAAAAAGTTATTTCCTAAGAACGATGTAAAACCTCATTTGAATACAAACTTCAACAGCATTACTGCCAACATTGAAACACAAAAAACAACCTACAGAATTTCTCATCACAAAAAAACACGCAGTCCATCTCCCAAAACAAGAGTAACTGACTAACTTCATTCTAAACACCTCGAAAACAAAATAAAACAACTTTTATATTCTGAAAACACTTAAACTTCTAAAGTACTACTCTCGAAGTTGGCTGTCAAAATAGGTGTTTCATATAATGAACCTTGGACCACGGTACGTCTATTAAAACTTTTCTTGTTATTCAGGTGCATTGTGTAAACAAAGTTTGTGGTAGAACTTCGAGGATTGAAGAGCTGGACGAAGGTTAGAAGGTTAAAGGGAGGGTGAATGTGTATTGTCTTTTTATTGGGTATGAGAAGAGTTTTGGAATAAATATTATACCATATAATTCTATGGCATCACAATTAATGTTTAAAAGTCTTTTTTCTCAATACCTGATAGTTTTGAAACTTGGACTTGCCTCCCTTTTGCTGCAAGGACCTCAATTTGAAATTCACCAAATACTGCGTTATTGACTAGTCATTACTGAATTCACAATGTTTTTGAACCGCTTCTTTGTTCTAGGAGTCCCAAGCGCAATCGCGCTAAGCATGAGGTTAGAAAGCTTGGACAAAGTTTGCCAGTATTTGGAATTGTTCCCGATAGATGGCTATAGACTCACCACCTATAACAGCATTGGTGAAATGTGGGTGTACCTTGCTTTGTACACTTCTGCCCGTAAATAATATATTTTTTTTGTGAATATTGTGACGCGTGACGAACCATCTTTTATATTTTCCCGCCCAAATTGGGCGGCCAATAAGAGCTCCACGGCGTCGACTGGCGACCTCTATAGGAATTCCGAGAGAGAGCGACGAATGCCCGCGCGCTACCGCGACTGAGCGGCGGTCGGCCATTACGAGACTATGATACGATACCTAAGTTTAAGTTCCAACTCTGTATTACAGTGATTAAATTATAAATACTGTGTTACAAGACGACGTACATTTATTTACATCACCTTCCGCGGCGTGTGTTGTATACTGCTGTATACCAACGTCAAACTGGCGCCCAAGCGCGGGCCTGTGAACTTGTGTTAAGTGAAAAACAGTACAGTGAATCCGCGATATTAACAATGACACGTACACGCCGACAATCGCGTCGTCAATCCGACTTCGAAGATGCCGCCGATGCCGAAGAAACGGCTTCCACGCAGCCGCCGCTGAGGTCAAGTTTTACCGCCGACGACATGGCGTCCATCATGGCGACGCTTCAACAAACGCAAACAGCAGCATTCGAACGCCTTCTCGATCGTGTCCTCGAACACGAGACTCGTCGCGAGTCGTTGTCAACGACGCTAGCGCCCGCGCCTTCGCCGGCCGCAGCGCCCGCACCCGCTCCCCTTCACGGAAACTTCGCTAAATGTACAGCGCGGTTCAGCGGAGCGCCTGGCGACTCACTCGACAGTTTCGTCGACGCCATGGAATCTTATAAAGAATGTGCCTACGTAGGAGACGATAACGCCCTACGAGGTTTATCGATGCTGTTGACAGGAGATGCAGCAGTCTGGTGGCAGGGTATTAAATCCACCATCAACTCCTGGAGCGAAGCTGTGACGTCATTACGAAGCGCCTTCGGTGACACTCGTCCGCCGCATCGTATTTACTTGGAACTATTTAGTATGTCTCAAGGTAATCGTGAAAAAACCGAAATATTCGTTGCCAAAGTACGAGCCCTATTTGCAAGACTTCCAGCCGGTGACGTCAGTGAAAAAGTACAACTAGACATGCTGTACGGCCTCCTACACCATCGTGTTCGCGAACGCTTACGGCGTGATGAAATAACGTCGTACGATATATTACTACAAAAGGCGAGATACATTGAAGACGCGACCGATGAAGGCACCAACGAGTTCCAACGTCGACGCCTCAGGACGCCACAATGGTCATCATCGGCAACAGCGAGCGAAACGCCGCCTAAGAAAACGACGCCACCGCCACGGTACGCGCCGACGACGCCGCGAGAGCCCCGCGGACAGCACGCGTCGAGCGCGGGCGGCGGCACTCCGACTAGCAACAGCCCTGCCGCACCTAGCAACAACACCGGCGCCTCCGCACGTCCTGTAACGCAAGACTCCGCGACACGACCTGCGAGCGACGGTATTACTTCTAGTAAAAGGTTCTGTACCTATTGCAAACGGCACGGCCATAATCGTGATGAGTGTTATAAGTTAAAAACGAACGATAACGATACGCAAGATAAAATACCTACTTGCTACGGTTGTAATGCCAAAGGCGTAACAAGGTCTCAGTGTTCTAAGTGTAACTCGGACTACTACGCCATTGACGTCGCGTGGCTCTCTTCCGCGACCGATCCTAGTACCGGACCTAATAAGGTAACATCTAAAGCACATTCCTTGCAATGCACTCGACGTGATTCTCATAACTCAATAGTTACAGCTTCCCCTCAGAGTGTAAAGTCGTTATCCGTTTATAAACAATGTAAACATAAACGTAGTAATAGGTGCGATCATAGTTTCTTACCTACACATTTTAAATCTGTCGTACCAATGTTGTTTTGCAATAATAATAATAATTCAGTAGATTACGTTCCGACTGATTTTCTAGCGGTTCTCCCTATGCGCTTTTTCGGCATTGAAATCTATAATTATTCTAAGTCTCAGGTTAGGTCTGAACGTAATGATAATAATAAAAGCGACAATAGGTATTTTAGAAACAATAACAGTGTAATGCCTATGCGTTATTTTGATCGTGTGGATTATAATGCACAACTGTCACTACCTACGGTGATAAGTAGTAGGGTAACTACACCACTTGGTGGTAAGGTAAGTACCCCGATTAATAGTAGGGTGACTACACCAATTGATAGTAGGGTGACTACGCCAATTGATAGTAGGGTGACTACACCAATTGATGGTAAGGTGACTACACCAATTGATAATAGGGTGACTACACCAATTGATAGTAGGGTGTCCATGGTAAATATGGGACATTTTTCTACGGTGAATCTTAATGAGAAAAATTATTCTATGAGCGACTCCATCGAGCACCAGGTTAGGTTAAGGCCAACTTTAAGTGTCCAGATTTTAGGAGTTCGTGGGAAAGCCTTGTTGGATTCAGGTGCCAAGAGCAGTGTTGCCGGCGCCCTGCTTTACCAACTGCTGCTGAAGCACGAGCACCCGTGCGAGGAGACTACTCGACGAGTTCGGCTTGCAGACGGTTCCTCACGTACTCGGCGAGTTCTGCTTACTACCCTGGAAGTAAGAATAACTCCTGAAAGGTCAGTAAAACTTCAATTCACTATTTTTCCTGATGCTCAAAATAATGAGACCCTGCTTGGAATGGACTTCTTGGTTGCAGCGGGTATTGTGCTTGATTTTGCTTCCTCTACCTGGCATTTTTCGGGACAGCATGTTTTTTATGAAATCGAATATGAGAGTCCAAGGCCATGCACGAATGTCTTTGCCGCTGACTTCTTGCGTGATAATGAAGGGCTTATGCTGGACCCTGACGAAAGGCAACAGTTGTCTGACATATTGCAGCAACACAGCGACGTGTTTGCTGAACAGGGAGGGCCAACTCCTTACGCAGAACACCACATCGACACAGGCGACCACCCTCCAATATCAGTCCCTCCATATAGGCTCACGCCCGCTAAAAAGGAGCTTATGAAGGCTGAGTTGGAGAAGATGCTCCAAGAGGGCGTTATTGAGGAGTGCGAGTCCGCATGGACTTCCCCCGCCGTGCTCGTGCCGAAAAAGGATGGCAAGGTGAGGTTCTGCGTAGATTATCGCAAACTAAACGCGATTACTAAAACCGATGCTTACCCCATGCCGCTTATTGACGATTTAGTTCAGTCTACTAAGCGCAACTGCTACATGTCCACGCTTGATTTGAGGAGTGGGTTCTGGCAGGTGGTCATGAGGGAAAGTGACAAGGACAAAACTGCCTTTCAAACTCCTTTCGGTACTTACCGGTTTACGCGAATGCCGTTCGGCCTCAAAAATGCGCCGTCGACATTCCAACGCCTGATTGATAAGCTTCGATCTTCTTTGAACCGCGATTTTTGTCAAATTGAGGGTGACAATGTTACGCTTTTAGCCTACCAAGACGATCTGTTGCTGATAACAGAGACTTATATGAGTCATATAGCAGCTTTGCACGCAGTTTTTGATAAGCTGCGCACTTTTAATTTAAGAGCAAACCGTGAGAAATGTGTTTTCTGTAGAAAGGAGGTAAAGTACCTTGGGCATGTTATCACAGAGCATGGTGTGTCTGCTGATAACGATAAGGTACGGGCTATTATTGAAATGGATCCGCCACAAAATCTCAAACAGTTAAGAACTTATCTGCAGACGTGTTCTTGGTTCCGTAAGTTTGTGCCTAACTTCTCTGCCATTGCAGAGCCACTAACGCGCCTGACTAAAAAGAACCAGCCTTGGGTTTGGGAGTCGGAGCAAGCGAATGCTTTTGAGGAGCTGAAGAAGCGCCTCACTTCTGCCCCTATTTTGATACAGGTTGATTATTTACAGCCGTTTATACTTAGAACGGACGCTAGCAGCTATGCATTAGGCGCAGTCCTTCTACAGGGTGAAGGTGTGGAAGAACGCCCCATAGAGTATGCAAGTCGTCTATTAACCACTGCTGAGAAAAACTACAGTACCACAGAACGGGAGGCTTTGGCCGTGGTGTGGGCTGTGGAGCGCTTCCGAGGGTATATAGATGGACACCAGGTAATTGTCAGGAGTGACCATCAACCGCTGAAGTGGCTACTCGCCGTTAAATCTCCCTCGGGTAGGTTGGTTCGCTGGGCACTGAAACTCCAATCGTTTAACGTTACCTACCAGTATACGCCTGGCAAGGCCAACGTTGTCGCGGACACGTTGAGCCGCCCACCATGTTCTGAGGTAGAGAATACGGAAGAGTGCGGTTTGTGTCCCGTTATCATAAATCTGCCTTCCGCCAGTCCCGTTGACTTGCGAACTGCTCAAATAGCCGACCCAGACTTACATAAAATTATTCAGGACTTGGAAGATCCCGATGAGCTGACCTTTAGTCGTTGGTTAGAGAGAGGGTACGTATTGTCACACGGTGTACTATACCGGTATGACCCTGATTCCGACGCTGATGACGCACAGTTGGTGCTGCCCAGCTCCATGAGGGAGGAGATTCTAAAGGAGCTCCACGATTCCCCCACAGCTGGCCATCAGGGAGTAGAGCGGACTCTGAACCGGCTAAGGGAGCGGTATTATTTTATAGGTATGCGCAAATATGTCACGGATTATCTGAAAAATTGTGTCGAATGCCTACGCTACAAACCGACAAATCAAAAGCCCTCGGGTTTATTACAAACTCCTGTACTGCAACAGCGAGGTGAAGTCCTAGCAATCGATTTGTTTGGTCCGCTACCACCTGGAGACCAGGGGGAGCGATGGATACTTTTAATTGAGGATGTTGCTACAAGGTGGGTAGAACTTTTTCCACTTGTAGATGCTACCGCAGAGGCCTGCTCTCGGCGAGGTGAAGTCCTAGCAATCGATTTGTTTGGTCCGCTACCACCTGGAGACCAGGGGGAGCGATGGATACTTTTAATTGAGGATGTTGCTACAAGGTGGGTAGAACTTTTTCCACTTGTAGATGCTACCGCAGAGGCCTGCTCTCGTGTCCTCTTGGAGGACTACTTCCTCCGATATGGATTGCCGCGACGTGTCGTATCAGATAACGGCACGCAATTCGTGTCTGCTGTCATGCAGCAGTGCATGCATCTGATGGGTGTTAAGCAGGAGCTTATACCGTTGTACCACCCAGAGGCCAATCCTGCTGAGCGAAAAAACCGGGACCTTAAGGTACAATTGTCCATGTTAGTACAGACAACTCACACCGATTGGCCTAAGCATTTGGCGTACGTCAGATTCGCTATGAATAGCGCCGTGTGCTCCACCACAGGTAAGACACCTGCATATTTAACTTTTGCACGAGAGTTACGAACTCCGTTCGATGTTCATCACGATTTACGTAGTATTTTGGATAAGGAAAACTTTGTACCTCAGGTCACGCCTTACTTGCGAACCTTTATTTCGTCTCTTTCTGATATTAGGGAGCGTGTAGAGAAATGTCAGGACATTCGTAAACAGGTAGCGGATGGTTCCCGACAGAAGGAACCCAAGATTAACGTAGGAGATTTAGTTCTACTCAAGACACACGATCTTAGTAATGCATCTAAAGGTATAACACGGAAATTCATGCCTAGACGTGATGGACCTTATCGAGTTAGACAAATCGCTACTCCTACTACCTTTGTCCTTTCCGACCTCTCAAATAATGTCATAGGGAAGTATCATAGCTCAGACTTAACTCTATTAACTTCTCCATTAGATTCAGTAGGCCCCATAATGCCTAGAAGGCGCAGAGGGAGACCGCGCGGCCGTGAATTAAGTCCCAAGTTGGACTCGGGACGCGTTCCCAACTTGGAGGGGGAGTGTGTGACGCGTGACGAACCATCTTTTATATTTTCCCGCCCAAATTGGGCGGCCAATAAGAGCTCCACGGCGTCGACTGGCGACCTCTATAGGAATTCCGAGAGAGAGCGACGAATGCCCGCGCGCTACCGCGACTGAGCGGCGGTCGGCCATTACGAGACTATGATACGATACCTAAGTTTAAGTTCCAACTCTGTATTACAGTGATTAAATTATAAATACTGTGTTACAAGACGACGTACATTTATTTACATCACCTTCCGCGGCGTGTGTTGTATACTGCTGTATACAAACGTCAAAATATACCAATTTATTTTAATCTTTCAAACGCCCAAGTTATCAAGGTTTGTTGAAAGAAAAATATGGTCATATGGAATATGGACTGAGGTGATAGCGATGATTAGTAAATGGAATATAAAATGAGTAGAGCTCGAGATAGCTCAGTTAGCATAACACCTGGAGTATTTATGTAGGAGAAGCATATTCAAATCGTGATACAGACTTTTGTTAAGATTGGGGTGAAGACCTCGAGGAGTAAAACCATTCCAATTTTGCATAAAAGAGTTTGTATTGCTAACTGAAGATAGAATTTACAAAACTTTAACGTAGGAAGCATGCACTGTGCGTGGAGTAGTTTTTTGGACTGAATTTAATTCAAAATGGAGTACTGAAAGTCTGAAACCCATCCCGCAACCCTGTTCGTATACCACGTGCTCCCTCACATAATTTTGCAAATGTAATTTACTAATTGTAATTAATAAATTAGCTATGCAATTAATTTTAAGGTTTATTTTCGTATAAACATTTTTATTTCATATTATTAACAACTGTATATTGAATTCCATAACCATTTCTTCCTTTACTTTTACTGTGAAAGAAACTCAATGTAAAGTACCCTATCTGTTTTAATGACTAACTTTTTGACTATCTAAATATGTGAAAGACGGACGAGGTAATTACGGGTTCTATTTTTTTCCGTTTGAAATACGAAACCCTAAAAGTGTTTTAATTTTTTTAGATTACCAGTTAGCGGTGTGAAATTATGCTTAGGTAGGTCCCCTTCTCAAATTTCGTTGTAATTATTCTGCCCGTGTTCAGCAATGGACGCCTGGGGACTGTTAAATACCTACCTAGTATGTACCTATATAAAATTACCATCAAGCTCGTCGTAATCCTCAAAAACTTTCACAAGTTCATTAACATCATTGACGGCATTTTTCATCTTTCTGACATTAATTCTAACATTTTGTTCGAGTTGTCCCTCCTCAGCATTCATTAGATCCAGATTATTCAGACAAATATTAATTTCCACTTTTAATTCTTATTTAAATTTATTAATCAGCCAATAAAATATTGTCATAACAAATTTCTCTCCATTACAATTCTCGAGGCTCGTCATGCGAAAAAATTTGGCCTTCTCTAAGTATGTACAACTCAAATGAAATTTAGGTCACGAAATTGCAAAGATATTTTTGTTAAAACATTTCGTTCGCTGACTGGAAAACGTCAGAGCAATTCTTGCGCGCGTCCTGCCTCGAACGCATTTAGCGAGAGAAACATGGCGAAGATAATGTGGAAACAATTTTCAACAACACCTGTTTTTTTACCTGACTGAGCAGACTGAGAGGATTTTAAGATTATAACTATGTGTATGAAGACTGTTTCACGAATGCTTTTAAAGTAAAAGCTGAAATTACATGCATATGAGACAATGTTTTTTTTCTCGGAATAATAAATTGGTGAGTTCCAATGATACGGAGCACGCAAGATAGATACCGAATTTAATGATGGATTAATAATTAAAAATTGCTTAAGGAGATATGGTAATTAATTACTATACAGTCACAGATAACAAAATATAAATAAATACGTACCTAAATAAAACGCACGCAGGGGCTTGTGGCTAAGTAACAGCCGCACACTTCGATCGATCGAGGTTAAGCTGCGCTTGCCGCGGTTGGTCTGTGGATGGGTGATCATCATATCATAACGAGACCCCTCCGTGCCTCGGAGAGCACGTTAAGCCGTCGGTTCCGGTAAGTAAGTGTAAGTGAACTGTATTGTTCTTATGAGAATAAAAAAATCTTAAAATCCGAAAATCTATGACAGCCGTTACGGGTAGTCAGAGGCCTGAAAGTCTGACAACCAGTCATACCACGAGATATCGTGTTACTCAGTAACTGGGTTGTGGAGGTCAGATATGCAGTCTCTCCGTGGAAAATACTGGTATTAAGCTGCATCCGGTTTGACTGGAAGCCGACCCCAATGTTATTGGGAAAAGGCTAGGCAGATGCGTACCTAAATAAACTATGAAGGTAAAAATAATGGACACGGCAAATGTTGACAGTGCGCAGCTTAGGTAATATCAATTGCTTAATTGGTCAGTTCTATTACATACTCAGGCAACAATCTATTGTCTGTAAGTAAATGATTCTTTCTTTCTAAATTAACACAATCACAAATCAACCGTGTATAGCGAATTTCCGATTTTATATTATTCGGATAACATAACATAGCATCACCCCTTTATTTCCCGAAGGGGTAGGCAGAGGTGTACACAGTTGTACAACCACATTTCACCAATGCTGTTATTAAGTCCCATGTAATAGGTGGTGAACCTATTGCCATCAACCAGGCACAATTTAAAAAAATTTGCTACTGAGAATTTCCTAACAGAAAAACTCAATAATACTTTCAAGATATGTCTTTGAAAAAGCATTAACGCATGCTTAGCGAACACTAAAGTTACAATATTAAATGGAAAAAGAATACGGTCGCGAACAGGATTCGAACCTGCGCCTCCCGGATAGATACTCCAGGCGCTCTGACCACTAAGCCATCGAGACCGTATTCTTTTTCTATTTAATATCAATAATACTTTGTCTGACCCGGGAATCGAACCCGAGACCTCATGCTCAGCAGTCGCGTTTGGGACCACTAGACCAACGAGGCAGTTTGCTTTGATATTTTATAACCTAAAAAGAATTTTTCAGTGTTGTATCTATCCAACCGTCAAAAACAAGACCCTATTAATTTAAAATCGCCCAAATCCAAACACACCAATCTCGCTAGCGCAACTCCGAACAACTTGCTATGTAGCAAAAATACAGTTACCCCAATTATTTTCAACTATATTCAGTCCACGATTCCGGCAGCTTGAAGTTTAAAATTTTGTCCATCTAGAAAAGCGGAACTAAATTACGTATTATGCTCTCCTGTTGGTTTTAGGTTTTGGCCATAGTGCGAGCCTTGCGCGGGTGCTGAAGCGGGCGCATCTATATCAAAAATAAGAATTAGTTTTTCATAATTATGTACCATATTTTATTGATGATTTATTTCTGTCAGTTTCTCATAAATACCATTTTATAATTAATTACTATATAACTACAGTAGTTAGTACCATTTTATAAGTTTGATTTAATTTTGATTTTTGTACAATATAAATGACTAGTATTTCAAGTTGAATTGGTTGTGAAAACAGTTTGTATAAGGCAAAGTATACATAGATCCGTTAAATTGATTGATCCTATTAAAATATCAGAAAGAATGCCTCATTAAATTGTATGATCAGTCAAAAGTAGTTAACCGACTGAATGGAGATGTTTTATTACTATTTTGAACTTAATGAAGGTACACAAAATCTGACACATTTGGATTTCACACAAATAGACGATATAGAGATTCCGTCATTTGCATCCACACTGACGTGCCTAAAGTTGGCGCATGAAGGGGCCGGTCTGAAGCCTAGAAGCTGTCAAGTGGTCTTATCCGCTCATTGCCAAACTGATTAGACTGCCCGCATCATTTTATTCCTGGTGTTATTTTAGTACTAACGCGCTACAGACTGGAGAATAATTAATGAAAAACTTTTACACTCTACAACAACTCGTGTTGATCGTTAGAAGCATACTAGAGTACGCTAGCCAGCTGTGGAAACCCCAATATAATGTTTATATTAATAAAATTGAAACTAGACAATCAAGATTTTTGAGATACTTACAATTTAAAACGAACATATTCGATGATGATTATATCTCTCGTTGTAAAAGTCTCTTTATATGCGGAGATCCGCCATCATCATCGGTCAGACATGACCTTTCCCATTGAATTAGCTAATAGTGGTATTGACTATCCTGAACTTCTAAGAAATATTGAACTTTATGCTCCCAGGTAATATCTTCGGAATCCTCTCTGTTTATCCGCTCCTGCAGTTGACACAAGCTATCGTTCAAATTCATACTTTCCACATACCATTAAAAACTTTAATGAACATGTCAATCTTTACGACATTGATCTTTGTGACAGCGCCACAATTTCGGCGACTCGTATTCCTTAATTTATTTTTTACTCTACAAGCCTAATTTCAAAATGAGTGTTACATAGGTTAAGTTTATGTATATAATATCTATACCTACTTGTGGAAACGTTAGGCTTAAGTTAAATATATTTTAGAAACTACAAATCTTAACTTTATATTTAAAAGATGTTTGTTTCCCAAAGAAAAAAAATAATACTCGCTACCTCAGAATAATAACTAATATCTTAAATCGCTACCTCCGTCGCTCCCACACTCGCTTTACTCTCCGCTCATGCACTCTGGACGAGCACTTAAACAGCTGTAGTTTTTTCGGGAAAGTACTTTTCTTTTAACGGATGGTGAAACCAAAATGGGCCAATGTTTTTTTGCTCATCCTTGTTTACTATTCAGCTTTGAGTTCACTGCTCATTAGTATATGTGGAATACAGGGCTAAAGCAGGCATAATATTGTAAAATTCTGTGAATACTTTTGGCTTTTTATGTTTTTGTGTCGTTATTTGATTGATCTGTCATGCGATTGGTTACCCTGATATTAGAGTGGTTAAAACCTCGATGCACGCAGCTTCGATGGGGACCCTAGTAAAGATTAGTGGAGAAGTGCAATTTTTTTCTAACAACGCCGTCCGCCTGCCCATTCTAAAATAAATATGCACATATTACCACCAACTACATATATCACAGCACTAAGGCCGTCCCCTGCGGGACACGAGCCTCGGCGTAGGGCGTTGCTGGGGGGACAACTAGGGACTAGCTGGATCATATCAGTGAGCAAAATTATATTTATACTTTTCCTCCCCACTCTGTTGTAACAGAAAACTACGGAAATATTTTTAAGGGTGTGGTACACGGTAATTGCATGTCAACCTAGCATGTACACTATAACTCTTATTACTTTACAAAATTGTAAAGTAATAATATTAAAATGGAAAAAGAATACGGTCGCGAACAGGATTTGAACCTGCGCCTCCCGGATAAATACTCCAGGCGCTCTGACCACTAAGCCATCTCGCCCGCCTCCGCGAATTCTTCTTCCATACTTTAACACGTGTTTTAGCGACGTTATCGCTGCCTTGTGACTGAACCGACACGACTACCTTTGCAGTTAATACAGTGTCATATAGATGCAATTACCTTAACAATTAAAGATAAATCTTTGAAAAGCATTAACGCATGCTTAGCGAACTCTAAAGTTATAATATTAAATAAAAAAGGAATACGGTCGTGAGCAGGATTCGAATATTTATCAAATTATCAAATATTTCGAATATCATTCGAAGATTTATCTTTAATAAGTCAATTCTTCACAATAATAATTATTTTTGACTCTGACTGGCAATATCAGGTAATCCCCGCCTTCAATATAACAATGCTCATGTAACAAGTTACGTTGCGGATCGCTGGCCAGAAAGTGATATCCAATTCACAAACCTATTGGCTCATGTTGGACGGACAGACGGACAAAGCAGATATAGGTGCGGCGATGTGGAAAATAACGTGGGAGGACGGTAGTAATAACAATTTCATTTTGTTTCCTTTGGGAGGATTTCTAAGTTTTGACGGATTTTGTGGGGAAGGGCAAGTTGCTGGCTTATTGAATTTAATAGCTGCACAGATTAGTCGAGGTTAAGCTGTGGTTACCGCGGTTGGCCTATGGATATGTCACCATAATTTTATTGAAACTCCTGCGTGCCTCAGCGAGCTGGTTAAACCGTTTCGGTTGTCAAATTAAGATTTGTCTCTGCCTAACCCTTCGGAAAATACGGGCGTGATGCTATGTGTGTGTGTGTATAATTCAATAAAAGACATACCGCTGTCTCTAACCAAAAGTGTTCATTTATTACTTTTTAAAAACATAGACAATTTCACCTTAGATAATAAGTTTATAAATCCCCAACAACATGCTCTCCGAGACACGGTGGGGTCTCGGTATGAAATGATGGTCACCCATCCACAGACCGACCGCGGCAAGCGCGGCTTAACCTCGATCGATCGATCTGTGCAGCTGTTACTTAGCCACTAACCCCTCTACCATACCATAGCTACTATGTTTCTTAATTCTTAATAGCCTAAGGAATGTGTAACGATTCTAACGATACCGCATGCATCTAAATCGGTTCAGGCGTTTAGAAGTTATAGGAGAATAAAAAACTCACATACACACATACATGAACACTAAAACATAACACTTCTTTTTTGGACTGTCGTGTAAAAATTGAGCAGGAATATTCTTGAATTATGCATTAAAATGTCAACACAAATTAATTCCGAATCTGCATTACCCTTGTTCTCTCACATCTGTTTCCGTCATGTATTCCGAGCCGGTGCACAGTGGGCGACGACACGCATTTTTGCTCCGAAAATAAGTATAAATGTGAACAATTTACTTAGCAGAATACGGTACTCTAGTACCAATCCAATAAGGCAGGTTCAAATCCACAATTTAGTGTTGCGTAATCGTTTTAGAAATATGTATATTAGAACCCATGAAAGAAACTGCGTCGTTGGTCTAGTGGTTTCAAGCGCGACTGCTGAGCAGGAGGTCTAGGGTTCGTCCCCGGGTCGGGTAAAGTATTACTGAGTAGAACCTAAAAGCATAAATTTCTTGACAAGCAACACGGAGCAAATATTTGTACGATCTACGGATAATTGCTCCGGGTCTGGGTGTTGTTAGTGTGCTTGGGAGATTATATGTCTGTAAACGCACGCACGACAAAAAAAAAAAAAATCTAAAGTTCGAACCACGGAGCAAAAATTTGTATGATCAACAGATAATTGTTACAGGTTTGGATGTGTGTGCTTGTGAGATTTTGTAAACGCACCCACGATACAGGAAGAAATTCCTAATGTGGGGCATTTTTTTTGTAAATAGAGAAGTACATTATATCTGCCTCATTGGTCTAGTGGTCCCAAGGATGACTGCTAAGCATGAGGTCCTGCGTTCGATTCCCGGGTCGGGCAAAGTGTTATTGGGTTTTTCTATTAGGAAATTCTCGATAGCAGCGTGGAGTTTAGAATTGTGCCCGGTAGATTCCACAACCTATTAAATGGGACTTAATAACAGCATTGGTTAAATGTGGGTACAACTGTGTACACCTCTGTCTACCCCTTTGGGAAATAGAGGCGTGATGTTATGTTATATTATATATGAAAGATCCCTCTGAAGACAAAATTACTAAAGTCACCTTATACTACACGTAAGACGTGGTTTATTCCATTTTGTACCAGAAACCACAAGTCATCTCAACCACAAGCACGTTTCTGAACCTTCCAACACAACACTATGCGGTTACACATGCTCCGGAAACGAAGCACTGATGTGCGAAATGACGAAACGTATGACGTCACTCTAGGGTAGGAACGTAAGGAATTTGTCTCACCGCTAGCGGATAAGCAACTGGGACTTTATCACTCAAAAACGTACATAGTAGAGCTGCCATCAAATTTCGTGTTACTTAAAGATATATATAAACATAGCATCACGCCATATTTTCCAACGAGATAGGCAGGGATATACCCTATTTCATGGATGATGTTATTAAAACTTAAATTCCAATCCCGATTGGTAAGCTTATTGCCATCTCCGGGGCACAATTTAGACTCAAAGCTGCCACTGAGATTTTTTCGACCCGGGAAATGAACCCAAGACTTCACGCTCGGCAATCGCGCTTGCAAACTAAATTAATGAAGAAGTTACGAAGAGATAGACGTTTAATACACTTTTATAGTTTATTTCTTTCTATTTATAAAATAATATGATTTATCATCTAAATATACTGTGTTTTTTGAATTTTTGACACAAGGGTTGTCAAATTAATTTGGGAGAAGGTGCTGACTTATGACATACAGGTTTTTACTTACTTTGGAATTCAAAGGCTTCACTAATGTTATATCGTATATCGTTATATCGTCGCCATAAGACGTGTTAAAATATGGAAGAAGAATTGGCGGTGGTGAGCAGAGGTCGAGATGGCTTAGTTGGTCAGAGCGCCTGGAGTATCTATCCGGGAGGCGCAGGTTCGAATCCTGTTCGCGACCGTATTCTTTTTCCATTTAATATTGTAACTTTTTTCGTGTCAGTTCAGTCACCTGTATAAGGATTGAATAGATATCAATTACGTCACCAAAATATGTATTTAAATGTAGGAGAATAGTGGAGCAGGGTAGTAAGCAGAGGACGAGATGGCTGAGCGGTCATAGCGCGTGGAGTATTTATCTGGGAGGTATTTTCTTTCCACAAAAAAATATAACATTAGAGTTCGCTATGCATGCGTTTCAAAGATAAATAATGAGACTTATTACCAGCATTGGTGAAATTTGGGCAGACAACTGTGTACTATGTTTATGTTATAAACTACATGCGTGCCAAATTACATCCAAATCCGTTCAGTAGTTATTGCGTAAAAGAGGAACATACGCTACTCCATTCTCAAAAACTTTCGCATTTGTAATAATAAAGTAGGACGAGAAGTCGAAACCATACAAAGATTTTAATGATAAAGTTATTATATTAAATGGAAAAAGAATACGGTCGCAAACAGGATTCGAACCTGCGCCTCCCGGATAAATACTCCAGGCGCTCTGACCACTAAGCCATCTCGACCTCTGCTCACCACCGCGAATTCTTCTTCCATATTTTAACACGTCTTATGGCGACGTCATTGCTATCAATTCAGTCCCTATACAAGTGACCGAAGGTTCGAATCCTGATCGCAACCGTATTCTTTTTCCATTTAATATAATAAAAAGATTTATCTTGAATTGGATTTTAATGATTTTCGAAATCATATCACGTCGAATCATGGAAACTCACATAGACAATATTGATAAATATGGTGAAAAAAATAATACTCCGATACCAAGTTTCCAGTCTATTGAACCAGAAGCCCTCAGTTCATATCCGTGCCGAGACTAACGCGAATAGCATAACCCAGTTTTAATAAAAACGTATCGGTTTTTTTTATTTTTGCAAATACATGCTGCGAGTGATATATTTTTGTCATTTTGGTTTGGTATATTGTGTTCGTTAGGAGAGAGGGCTTTCTCTCTTTGTTTGCATGTATAAAGTGAGATTTAAAATGTATGTTTTTGAAGAAACTAAAATAACAATATTCTATTTTTTTTTACTCAAGTGCTTAGATAATCGTGGTAATCGTTTTTACGAGTTGTTACGTCTTTGGCTCAGCCACGTACAAATACGTACTTCATAACTATTAAAACTACTCACTCAACGTAACAAATTATTGGACGCTTTAAGCTATCGTGGGGTGTAATTAAAATTTTTATGTAGATGAACGATGAAAGATACTGCAACACCAAACTGTGTCCTCCGATTTTGTTATCATCAGTTTTAATGAATTACCTCCCACTATGGAAGCAAATTCAAAGACGCATTGACGTCAAAACTTCGGCTATTGCTGTCGCGACCTCTGCTCGCTCGTGAATTTAATAATAATGTTTAATATGACGATTACGTATCAGTTTTAACCCGTTCACTGTCGAAAGAACGACATGTGGTACACGGCGATTGTTTAACTGTTGTGTCTGCTTCGTGGACAAGGAAACTGTTAAATTTATAAGGATTTAGGATAAGTAAATACATATTAATATAAAGTAAATATATAAAATACATATTATAATTTTTGCACGCCTAACAGAGTACCTAGTATATAGAGAACCACATGTATTAAAGCAAATAAACATTTTTGATTTGATTTGTTAATTTAGATTGAACTTAGTCCGGTTAGTGGAGCGTGATAGAAGGATAACATCAGAACCTGGCGCAGGGATAACATTTGGTGAGACATAGCTATATAGAAGGAGACCGTATCGGTGGCGGTTACCACCAACAACAGAATTTCCAATGAGGGTTGACGTCAGGCATTCGGCCGGTCATAAAACATAGCCAAAACTTTAGCAGAAAGCCAGATAGGTATAGGTATGCTGCGCCGACCCCAAAAAGTTTGGGGTCGGCTTGCCCCCTGCATACGATGATGATGAATTTAGATTTAATTTCGTTACATTTCCATGAACAAAAACTTCCATATTCTGACTTACCTCACTCTCTTTAAGGCTCTGTTGCACTTATACCTTGTATAGAGGCAAAGATGCGCTGGATTATGAATTATTCAAGCCGCTGGCTCGATGGCGCCATCTCGTGGCGACTAGCGGCGCTCTCCATAATTCCTGTCCTTTTAACTTTATAGTATACCAAACGGTTATTTCTTTTGAAATTTTGTGTTAATATTTGGTAATAAAACAATACAACACAAATCTTAAAAACATGCAATGAGCTAAAGTATATTTGTATTTTTGAGATTTTTACATACATACATAAATTGCGCCTTTTTCCCGTGAGGCCTCGTTGGTCTAGGGTCCCAAGCACCACTACTGAGCATGAGGTTCTGCGCCCAATTCCCAGGACGGGCAAAGTGTCATTGGGTTTTTCTGTGAGGACGTTTTTAGAATTGTGCCCGGCAGATGACAATAGGCTCACCACATGTTGCATGGGACTTAATAACAGCATCGTTGAATTGTGGGTGTACAAGCGTGTACACCTCTGCCTCTGTACACCCCTTCGGGGAATACAGACGTGATGCTATATTATGTTATATTGGCAGGCAGAAACTATAGAACACCACCTGCTACAATCCTTACATACTCCTTTTGTTTCGTCCACGTTCATACATCTGGTCATACCCGCGCGGTGGTTGCGAGTACTACGCACCTGAACTTTTTGGAGAATATCACCAATAAGGTCAGTGTATATTTTTCTACGGCGTTCCCTCCTGGCGTTTTGAGATTAAGGTCTGTTAAATAAATAGTTATTATAACAAATACGAGAATAATAATAATCCCAGGACTTATAATTTTATTATATATTATAAAATTTATTAAATGATTAAAAAAGAAACTGTGTGAATTCACATTTATATTTACATATTTTTTTAAATCTTACTAGCCTTTGTTTCCCGGGATAATGTAAGGTTTCTGTCGATACGTCATATACGTAAATCGGTTCAGAAGTTTAGAAGTTATGATGGAATAAAGAAACTCACGAACATACATACTTACATATTACACATACATATATAAATTAACTCTAAAAATATCATCCTTTTTGGGGCAGTTGTCTAAAAACACAACATTTTTGAGCAGTTGAGTAAAAAAATTTGCGATCTACGGACCGACACGACTAACTTTGCAGTTAATACAATGTCGTTAAGAATGCAATTACCTTAATATAATTCAAGATAAATCTTTGAAAAGCATTAACGCATGCTTAGCGAACTCTAAAGTTACAATATTAAATGGAAAAAGAATACGGTCGCGAACAGGATTCGAACCTGCGCCTCCCGGATAGATACTCCAGGCGCTCTGACCACTAAGCCATCTCGACCTCTGCTCGCCACTGTTGCTGACAATGCTGTTAAAATATGGAAGAAGAATTCACGGTGGCGAGCAGAGGTCGAGATGGCTTAGTGGTCAGAGCGCCTGGAGTATCTATCCGGGAGGCGCAGGTTCGAATCCTGTTCGCGACCGTATTCTTTTTCCATTTAATATTGTAACTTTAGAGTTCGCTAAGCATGCGTTAATGCTTTTCAAAGATTTATCTTGAATTATATTAAGGTAATTGCATTCTTAACGACATTGTATTAATTGCAAAGTTAGTCGTGTCGGTTCGGTCACTTGTAAAGGGACTGAATTGATAGCAATGACGTCGCCATAAGACGTGTTAAAATATGGAAGAAGAATTCGCGGTGGCGAGCAGAGGTCGAGATGGCTTAGTGGTCAGAGCGCCTGGAGTATCTATCCGGGAGGCGCAGGTTCGAATCCTGTTCGCGACCGTATTCTTTTTCCATTTAATATTGTAACTTTAGATGTATATACCTGTCCATTTACAACACATACAGACCACACTGGTCTGGGTGTGTGTGCACACACACTGCCACACCCGGAACAATTCCCGAGAAATACACTCTAGGCATATTCAATAATAGAGTGAATAGATTCTTGGCGAAACGTATATAAATCTTTGAAAAAAATATTTATATGGCATACCAACAGGGTATGCCATACAAATAGTATCTGCGTTCAGGAGTGAAACCCGCAACACGCGATGCAACAGCCGGTCTCTTAACCACTGCACAAACAGCGCTGTCATTTTAAGTCGCGTAAATCCTGCCACATGACTCCTCGACACAAGACATTTGCATTTGTATGTCTGAGACCGTTGACATTAATTTTCTTTAGTTGACACTCACAAATTGGGAGCCAGGATAAGCAGCTTACATCAGTGTCTGAGACATTCTGACATTTCATCTTTGTTGGAGAAAGACTTTGTTGGAATCACGCCTGTAATCCCCGAAGAGGTAAGCAGAGGTGTACACATTGTAACTATATGTATACACATAATTATTATTGTTCACCAGTTACTAAAGCACGTGCATTTAAAATATTAGATAGATATATAATTTTAAATAATTGGTTTAAATGAACCCTCATATTTATATAATTTTTAATAATTAAAGTTACAATATTAAATGGAAAAAGAATACGGTCGCGAACAGGATTCGAACCTGCGCTTCCCGGATGAATACTCCAGGCGCTCTGACCACTAAGCCATCTCGACCTCTGCTCACCACCGCGAATTCTTCTTCCATATTTTAACACGTCTTATGGCGACGTCATTGCTATCAATTCAGTCCTTATACAAGTGACCGAACCGACACGACTAACTTTGCAGTTAATACAATGTCGTACAGAATGCAATTACCGTAATAATTCAACATAAATCTTTGAAAAGCATTAACGCATGCTTAGCGAACTCTAAAGTTACAATATTAAATGGAAAAAACTTCTTTTTCCATTTAATATTGTAACTTTAGAGTTCGCTAAGCATTCGTTAATGCTTTTCAAAGATTTATGTTTTAATAATTAGTTTAGAAGCACGTTCCAATATTGCCTGACGATTTTATATAGTAGCTACTTTTTGTTCTCCCCAAATCTATCCACTCTACTCAAGAGAATAGATTTATTCTGGATATACGTGATCCATCCTCGGCCACACCATCGCATACCATCAGGCGAGTTGGTGGCCAAAGATAGATCAATTATCGATTTAAAAAAAATCCCTCCAGACGGGTAAAAAAGTTAACTAATAATGTTGGCCCGTATATTTCGTTAAGTTGGGCATTTCCTTAGAAATCAGTGAAACATCTTATTTTGTTTATAAGTATTACTGCAATAACAGTACACGGTTGGTCTCGTTATGTATCAGAATTTGTGTTTTCCCTGCCCTATTTACCTTGGTCCTTCAACACGTAACAAATGCATATACTCAGAGATCTATAAATGTTGGGCTTCAAAGTTCCCATTTTCCGTATTTCGACAACCCACTGAGTCGAAATGAAGGATATCGAATTCCCTGATTCGTAATGATATGTTTGCAAAAATATAAATCACGTGTACGTATGAATTTTGAAGAAATATTTTCATGTATAATGAGGGAACATTTCTGAAAAGATTGAATATTCGGTATCCTTAATCATATTATTGTTTTAATATCATTAACAGGTCGGATTTCGGGGCATCGTAGCGTGAATTATTTCGCCTAAAGATGGGGTGCATAAATAATTTGTACGAATCTGTTTTAATTTGTTTCAAACATTTATAAACGACTGCCTACAAAAGGGGTGTTATGATTTTAACCATCATAACTTCTAAACGCCTGAACCGATTTCGATGTATGGGGTATCGTTAGAATCCTAACATTATCCCGAGTAACATAAGTTAAACAGAAAAAAAGTGTTTTTTTTTAAATATTTGTTTCTTGCTACTACCTCTATGGTCTAGTAGTCCTGAGCGCGACTGCTGAGCATGAGGTCCTGGGTTATTTTTGTGTTAGTTTTTTTAGGATGTGTTTTATAAAATTCTCAGTAACAGCCCGAAGTTTGAAATTATGCCCGCATGATGGCAATAGTCTCACCACCTTATTAAATGGCAAATGGTCTTTATAACAGCATTGCTGAAATGTGGGTGTACAATTGTGTACACCTCTGCCTACCCCCTCGAGAAATACAGGCGTGATGCTATGTCATATATTATTATTATAAACATAACATAGCATCACGCCTGTATTTGCTGAAGGGTTAAGTAGAAGCATACCCTTGAACACCCACATTTCGCCAATGCCCGACCGATCCGATCATCTCTCAAGCTACATGGATACTACGCGCATAGCGCGCTGCATCGCGCAAGCAAAGTTTGACGGCGAATCTGTATATATAACAGCGCTCGACATTTAGTCAGGCCGTAGCCCGCCAGCTGGAGAATCCTTTTCAATGGAGGAACACGACACCTCGTTTCTCCTTATAAAGGCTATGGAGGAAGGTCCGGCCATTTTTTTTACGTGTAGAAATGCCCCCGCATACCGCTCTGACACGGGGAGACAGAGCGGTTATGTGAGACTCGAACCCACTACCCCACGGTGTACCTCCTCAGCCACTTGACGGTGGGACGCAGGAACGCTCTCGCACACAACCGCGATCCCACCAGTGGCAGTCCGTTGCCGGACTTTCTCTCACGGGGCATTGCAACCCTCCACGGCACACCAGACACATGGCGTGCCGCAACCACCTCGGAGACCATGTGCAATGGGCGCCACACGACCCCGTGTCTGGACGACCAAAGTCCCCTGCGAAGGTTCAGGTCTGTGGCCCCGCCGCCTGCCACTACGGCCGCAGAGGATAGGGAGAGCGGCGCCTCGCTATACCGACACTCCTCCTCCTCTGCGGCCCACCGCGTCCGCCATCCAACGGTGGCGACCCCGTCAAGGCCGCGGAAGGCAGGGAGAGCAGCGCATCGACATACCGGCATTCCTCTCCCACCGCGGCCCAAATCCCGCAGCTGCGGTGCCGCCCATACGACGCCGCAGCCCACCTCAGTTGCGACACCCCCCATTAGGCCCGCAACCTACGCCGGTGCCGCTCCAACATAGGCTTGAAGGCAAAGCCCAGAGGAGCGGCCCTCCTCGGGTTCTGTTAGCTTCACCATGGGTGACCAAGCCACGGCTACTAGAGCCCCCTCACCACGACAAGGTGGAATCCCTGGGGGGGAAGAACGAACGTCCTACTCTACTACCTTTACCGAGGTTCTGGGTTCGTTGCGTCATTCACCGTGACAGAAAAACTCCAGGATTTTTGCAGGCCGACCACGGTTAGCCTGCACTGAAACTTCATTGTGGCGCATGTGCTGAAGCGCGATGCGTGGCAGCGTCGGGCTTGGTCGAGCGGTGAACTATCCATGTCTGCCGCCCGCAGTATACAGCTCACGGTAACCGGAGATCATTAAGCGCCCACATAGTCGGTCTGGGATGGGTGACCTCTGGAAAGCTAATTTTGTAACCATCGCGTAACATGGTATTACTTTAAACTAACACGAATTAACGCGCAATTAATACCTATAATAATATTGAAAACATGGAGGTGTGTAACCCAAAATCTAACACAGCAATGACGGAGTCTGCTTGTACCACCTATTAAATATGCACACGTTTTTCTTACGACTTTTGGTGGTCCATAACAACACAGACAGACTCACACATACATACAATGCACAAAAACCAGGCCATCTGTGACAATGCGTGTGTAAAAAATATGTGTGCTGTCTTAGATGAACTAAGAAAGTACATATGACATTGAAAAAGTCACATTGGTACATGGCAGGTTTGAACCCACAACCTGTGGCTCAGGAGGCGGGTCCGTAACCACTCGGCCACCACGACACCACATAACCATGCTATCATTTAATAATTCAAAATTATTAATTAGTGGAGTTATGGAGTTAGTTAATTTGTCTGTAAATGTGTGTCTAAATCGATTTAATAACATAACCGCCTAAAAATATTTACTAGTCATTGAAATCGAAACTCCGTATATCTACACGATTCATATCACTAAATAATTCCGACATCCTCCATGGCGTGCAAACACAATATCTTCGTATTTATACGTCGAACTGTGCGCGCGTGTGCAATCGGTCGCGAAGTTATGAGCTTTGACATTTAGCTTCAAACATCGAGTAAATAATATACAGAAAAACCACTTTTAATTTAAAATCTTGTCATTGTACAAAACTGCTTCAGCAAAACTACTTAAGCAGGGATAACTTTTTCTTCTTAGTCGGGCACTCTTTACAGAGTGGTCGTGGTTATGTCGCTGGGGCACGGGGATCGTTGCCCTGGTCCCGCCCCAGGGTTGCAGCTTTTCTGGCAATGCATCTCCATTTCTTGCGGTTAGTGGCATTGCGAGCATACTGTACCAGAGATGTTTGTGTGTCCTTTTTATTAGGTCGGTCCAGCGTGTTGGTGAGCGACCACGGGATTTTTTTCTCTCTACTTAACCTTGTACTATTAGCCTCTCCATCGAGTCCTCGTTCCTGGTGATGCGTCCAAAGAACTTCAATATTCGTATCTGCACAGTCGTCGAAAGTTTATCTTGTATTTGAAGCTCTTTGAGGATGGAGTCATTGGTGTGGTATTAATTATTGCTCACCGGTTACTTCTTACGTGCATTTTTCGGGATTGTCCGACTAGTTTCGAACTCGAACAGAGCCCTTAGTTATGAGCTCAGTCGGCGGCGATGTTGGAGTCAAACTGCCCCACGAAAATTATTATAAATAAATAAATATATGACCATTAGGCTGGCAAGTCGAAAGTCACTGGCAGTAAATGCAGCTGCGATCCCAGGAAAAATAACCGGACAAGTGCGAGTCAGACTCGCCCACCGAGGGTTCCGTACAAATTTGTAAGACTATATTTTTTATGATTTAATTACAAAAAGTATATATTTCAGATTTTTCCCTGTAGTTGTAGTATTAGAAGATATTACTTGCCAAATTTCATAGGTCTAGGTCAACGAAAAGTACCCTATAAATTTTGATTCCCTTGTGTGTCGAAATATACGTTTTTTGCGGCATAAACGGCCGTATCTTTTTTTTATGTTAACTTAGAAGTTTGATTTTTTCACAGATTCAAGGGACTGTAGATTTGAATATATTATTTTAATTTCAACTCGATATCTTCACGCGTTCCCGAGATAGAGGGTCTTGACAGACAGACTGACGGACGGACAACAAAGTGATACTATAAGGGTTCCGTTTATTCCTTTTGAGGTATGGAACCCTAAAAATATGGAGGACCGCGTAGCCAATCAAAAAAAAAGATCGGTAAGAGCCCGGTACAGCAGCCATGATGTACCGGGCCATGTATCCATACATGAAACAAGATGAAATTAATTAAAAAAATAAAAAGCACGCCGTGTGAATAATATTATTTTATTTCGCACGTGTACTTATACCGTAGTAAATTAAACTTTTTAATTTTACTAGCCTTTGTTACCCGGGACAATCTAAGGATTCTAACGGAACCCCATTCGTCTAAATTGGATTTATGGTTGAATAAAGAAACCCACAAACAACATACATGTAAATGCATCATTGCATACATACATACATGAATCCTAAAACATCATCATTCCCCTTATCCCAATTTATTTGGGGTCGGCGCAGCATGAATACTTCCTCCACTTTCTAATTGTTTTCGAAATTGCATGCTGCTAAAGTTTTGGCAATGTTTTATAACCGGCCTGACGTCAACCCTCTTTGGGTATGCTGTTGTTGGTGGTAACCGCCACCGATAAGGTATCCTTCTATTTAGCTATGTCACACCAAATGTTATCCATGCGCCAGGTTCTGATTTTATCCTACTATCACACTCCATTAACCAGGCGTAACACACCTTATTTCGGCAGTCGTACAAAAAATAATCGATCATACCGCTTACTTTTAAAATTATGTGCGTTTTGTATATTAATTATCATTAGCTTAAAACGATTAAGGAAAATATCGTGAGGAAACCAGCACAACTGCGAAATGTTCTCGATGAAGTATAAAGCCATGTCAGAGAGTTACGCGAGGTGTATAGTCTGACGCTAGGTTGTTCATCAACTATACGATAAGAAGACTCGTAAAGAGACGGATCACTGGGAGACGTCGATCTCCTACTCATCGCTCTCTTTTTGTGAGTCCTCGAATTTTCATTTTTTTTTATATACAGCCTAGTTTGGCTTGACTTTTGTACAGAATAGTTCTTCTGTAACAATCCTTTTAAATATCGCAACGGTTCCTTTGTCAAATGTAGCAAAAAATACATGTTCTGTTTCTATCCTAATATTACATTTCTGACATATTTTTGCATTTACATGATAGGATCAGGTTCAATGGATAAGAAACGAAAATTGGATATGTATCAATATGGATCACGGGATTTTTATTCGATTACTAGCGGTTTCTCGTGGCTCCTCTCTTGTGCTAAGTTTTGTAGTGTATACTAACTGTGCCCGCGACCCCGTCCGCGTGGATGTCGTAAATTAACATCATGTCGTGTATGAACACAAACGTGATTCTTTAAATTGCCATAACTTTTTTATTTATGAACCGATTGACATGAAACAAACACTAAATGTTAAGTGAAGCTTACCACAATATATAAGTAAAAACCATGTAGTGAACCATGTAGTTTAATTGGCACAACCCCTAAATTATTCATTCAGGGGGCACTTTTTCGAAAACTGAAAAACTTGAAAAATTTAAGTCAAAAAAAGGTATTTTCCAAAATTTAGATTCCTATGTAGAAGCACGGGCAAGAAACTCAATGGTTACTCTTTTAAAATTTTGTGGTATAATATTTTTGGTACATATTCAAGGCTACAGTAAATAGATTTCTTCTGGATCTACGTGCTCCATCATCGACCATACCGTCTCTTACCATCAGGCGAGTTGGTGGCCAAACGTAGATCCAGGTTTAATAAAAAAAAATACGTCAAGAAACTTTTTTTTTTTCTTTGTGTGTTTAATGATTTATTAGTAATTTGTGTTTCTATTGTTTCAGGTATGTCATGAATAATACATCGATTTTAATACCTTACACATCGATCAAAGGTAAGTTTTAATAAAACCGTCGGATCATCTGAGACGATCTCTATTTTTATACAAATATTAAGTATAAAGGGGAAGAGACTTTTTGTTTTTTTTTTTTTTTTTGTTCAAACTCGCTAATCCCAGGTAATCAGTTTGATTTGATTTGAGAAAACCCTTTTTTTTTCGTCTTATAGCCCAATTCTTGGAGAAGCCTATAGGCTGTTTGACATCCGGCTACAGCCTTTAAGACCATAAAATAAAAGTGGAGTTCATGAAACAACGAGGCTTAACAAGTAGATACCTAATAAACACTTTTCATTAAAAAAAGTTTAACGCAGGCTTAGCGGACTTTAGAGTTATATTTTTTTGTGGAAAAGGAATACGGTCGCGAGCAGGATTCGAACCTGCGCCTCCCAGATAAATACTCCAGGCGCTCTGACCACTAAGCCATGTCGACTATTTGTCCTGGAGTATTTATCGGAGAGGCGCAGGTTCGAATCCTGCTCGCGACCATATTCTTTTTCCTCAAAAATTTATTACATAATATTTACATACATAGAATCACGCACATATACCCGTAATTTTAGATTAAGGAATATTGTTACACACCTATATTTAAACGATGCAGTTTAAGTACCATTAATAACTCATTAAGTCCCGTATAGTGACCGCGCATAAATCCGAACTTCGGCTTGCTACTAAGAATTTTTTAACAGAAAAATTAACACATTGCGTGTCTGGAATCGAACGGATCTGGAAATCGAACTCAAAACCTCACACTTAGCAGCCGGGATTACGACTACTACAACATCGAGACAATTTGTCTTCTTGTATTATCTCTGGAAAAGCAAAAAAAATACGTCTTATAATATCAAGGGGCACAAAAGAACCAATAATAACATAAGGAATCCTATTCTCTGATCTCTACTTCTATACCTCCCTATCCACACCATAACAGAGTAAATTACACAGCTCCCATGGAGGCATTGTGGCGTAAACCATGAATCATTACGGTTATACGTAAAACAAAACAAACGTGAATCTAGCGAACAACAAAAGGCGTTCCAATAAATTGGGGTTTCTATCACACCGAAGCGTGCGACCAAACAATATATTTTTTCTCAGAATATATTTATCATCAATGTCACGACAGTCAAATCAATCCGCCTGGCCCTTTCCCGGCTCCATCGCTTCTAAGTCTAATCGGAGGGAGCTTAATGCCAATATTCTACATGAAACGACAGCCTATCTGAGCTACAGTAGTAAATACAAAACAGCGAATACTTAATTAAGCAAAGAAAGAAAGAAAGAACGAAAGGAACATTTTATTTGGAACAAAACAGAGACACCAACTATGATAGGTTCAATTGGGTTGAAGTTTCTAATACAACATTATAGAAACCTATTACTATATACTAACAGGAGTTAACGCGCAATAAATAACTTCGATTCGCTTTCGCTTCGTCAAAGAACACAAAAAACCTTGCTGTAAAAAACCGTCAGACTTGCAAATCAGCGATTGCCGGACATATACTTGAATCAGGCAGTAATCACTGGATTGAGTTTCAGCACTCAAAAGTCCTCTCATCCTATCGCCACTTTTATTCAAGAGCAGTGCAATCCAAAAACATAAGACTTTCAATCGGGAGGACGGTTTTAAATTATCAGCGACGTGGAATCCAGTGATTAAAATATCAAAACCTCGCTATTTTATGTCAGTTAAAAATACGGACACAGTGAGTGTAGTGTGTCGCGGCCTTTATAATAATAGTGAAAACATGGAGGTAGATGAAGAAAAATCTACCGCACCCATGACGGAGTAAACTCGCTGCATCAGTCTGCTTGTGACCACGATCAGTGCAACCTGGTCGAAACGTCAAGCGAAACGAAGGTATTTATTGCGCGTTAATTCCTGTTAGTATATAGTAATATCATGCAACGCGATAGTTTAAAAGTTAATATTGTAGAAACCTTTATTATAAACATAAATTTATAAACTAAAGACCTAACATCATATGAGTATGAGTCTCAGGGCTGTCCCAAAAAGGTGTCCAGATCAGCTATATCATATCAAATGGCTAATGTCAAGCACAAGAATGCACTTGACGCTGGTTTTCATCTGGAACCTTCTGCTCCACGGATGTCAGTCGGCCAGTCAGTCAACCGCACACGTTTGAAAGCGAGAGAGAGTGTAGTGTAATTGTATAGTGTGAGTGCTATATAAAACAATTGTATTTTTGAGATATCTAATGAAAGGGAGAGGTTTATAACACAAATATATTCAATAATATTACAGATTATACGATAAATATATGAGAAACATAAAACCAATATCATATTATATATGAAAGAGGAATCAATTACGTTAAATGAAAGATAAAGCACCAGAATCCTGAAATATCTCGTTTACTTTTCAATATATCTGCGGGGTAAAACATCGAGATCAGTCAGTGTGGATAAATCTGAAATTATTAGAAATTTTAATTATATGAAACCACATCTTAAATTTTACAGAAAATAAAAATGACAGTCTAAGTTTTGTATTGGCCTGTGTCATCAATCGAACGAATGTAAGTGGCAATTGAGCTGTCCGTCTATATAAAAAAAAACGTTGCCCCACACTAGGAATTTCTTCCTGTGTCGTGGGTGCGTTTACAGACATATAATCTCACAAGCACACACACACCCAGACCCGGAGCAATTATCTATAGATCGTACAAATATTTGTTCCGTGCAGGAATCGAACCTGCGACACGCAGCGCAGCAGTCGGCCTCTCGACCGCTGCGCCAACCGCGCTGTCAAATACTAATTTATTTTATTACTTTCAATATACACAATAACATAAACTTACAAGTTATTTAGGAAACATTAAATTACAGGATGACATAATACACTTCCACTCGTCTACAAATATCGCCGTCCAGGTTGGTCTCCATGAGGTTGTTGACCATCACCAATACGCGCGGGATAGGAGTCGCGGCGTGTGCAACAGTACGGCACACAGGGACGGCCACAGTCTGTGCCTTCTGCTACTGAGATATTTTTAGTTTTGGCTAAAAAGATGCGCCAGTGGCAATCAATTAGTATGAGATCTACTTTCATGTAAAAGGCTTAACTTCTGGTAGTGTTATACCTACTGCAATCGTTTTCATAATAAAAATATATAACCTACTAGATGACCCGGTATACTTCGTATCACCTCGAACGTCAAATGTTTGACACGAAAGTAGGTAGAACGGTTTATATGGGCAAATGAAATTGTTGTTTTAACTATCTTCCTCGCAATGTATCTACATTTCACCGTTTAAACCTTCCCTGGACTACGACAAATATTTCAAAACCAAAATCAGCTAAATCGGCCCAGCCGATCTCGTGTTTTAGCGAGACAAACGAACAGCAATTGATTTTTATATATATAGATAGATAGTGACGTCAGTTAGATAGGGGGGTTAATAGGAGTGCCTCAAATTACTTTAATATAAATACCTACATTCTATGAAAATCAAAGATTATTCAATTTATTCTGAGCATCCTCCTAATGAGCATCTTCAGGATTATGCTAATTTAAGAGCTTGTAAACTGTTAGATCAAATCATATGTCTAACAGTTTAACTCTCGGCATCGCCGCGGGCTCAGTTCGAAACTAGATAAGCAATCTTGAAAAATATACGTGAGTAGTAACCGTTAAGGATGATTAATTAATATGAATATGCCTCACGAAAGTTATTATATCTTTATCACTGCATTTGGCCCTATATGTTTTGTTGAGCAGTGTTAGAATCCTTTAACAATGAAGAGTTCGTTCACTATTTTCGGCTCATCAAAACGGCTTCGGTCAAAACAACCGTTTAAATAAGGTTAGTTAACGGAACAAACCGCTATAATTTGCAGACATCTTATTGTACCACAATAGTACTAAATAGTCTAGTTTAATCTGGCTGTTGGCCAAGACTTGAGTAAACTATATCGGTTGTATGATGGAAATGGTCGTGCCCTCAATTTAATTGTTCTTCTTTCATGTGGTCTCAGAGCCAACATATCGTTAGATTTGTTCGAGCCGTTTGTAGAGCTCTGACATGGTTTAGCGACTAGTATTAATCAACAAAATTCCTTAATGATATGAAGTTTAGTGCTTGGGTAACATGGCCATCTGTCAAAGGTTGAATTTTATAAAAAATACACTTAACAATTTTTTCTCATCGTGGTTAAAAGCCATAGCATAACAAAAATCTTAAATACAATTGAAATTAAATGGTAGTTAATTAAAAATGAGCTCTTATATAAAAATATTTTTATATATGTTGAGGTCATGTAATGCCTATATTAATTACAATTTTTCAAGGAACATTGAAAAAATTATAGACAAGAACGGAGCTTGAACCCGGACCCTTGACATTCCGTGTCAAGGGTCGCGTATTTGAATTTCAATTTTTCAATGTTTCCTTGTAATAATTATACTAATTAAAAATTAGCTCGTTCCTTCAGTTTTCCATACCCCAGAATTCCATGTTTATTCGCGACACTGTCGGATGGTGTAATTATTATTATACCATCCGATATTGTCGAGGAGTCAAGGCAGGTTGCCTGTAAATGATTGCTAAATAAATGTCGCCAGGCGTCTCCTTAGGACGAATACAAAAGGACTTCAAATTTGATAGTTTCGAACATCGACACGTTAGCTCAGAGTGATGACATGGAATGTCAAAGGTCACGGGTTCAAACCCCGTTCGTTTCTATTATATTTACAATGTTTCCTTGGATAATAGTAATTAATATAGGTATACATGGCCTTAACATGTATAGAAAAATATAAATATATAAAGTCCTAATTTATTAGGTTATTTCCTTTGAAAGGGGTAATATATAAGTCAAATACATTTTACTTAAAATATTTTTTATGGATTCATCAAATTATTTATAATTAACATAGTACTAGCCAGACGAAAACTGCTCCTTCAACGGCGAACATTAAGAAAAAATAAAACTGTTGTAAAAAAATGAATTTTGGCTTAAATGAATCCTTATCACTTACACATTGACCCCTTAAAAGGAAATTACCTAATAAATTAGGACCTTATATAAGAAAATCAGAATAATTAGATATCTAAATTAAAATTATTTAAAAGATAAACAGCTAAAGTAATAGTGTTCTCCGTGACCGAGACTCGATTAACGTTAAATTAATAAAGCAATATTGAAAAGTCCGTTCTCAGGTATGATCATTTGTAAGAGGCCCATCAAGAAAGAAATAAAAAGCATTTATTTGGCGCAAAACATTGAACTGGTAATTCAAAGGCCCCAAGTTGAAATCAACAGCACACACTAGTGACTTTTCAAAGTCATGTGCCTATTAGGAATTAATTATCACTTGTATTAAACAGTGGAGAAAACATCATGACCCGCACACCTGAGAGATGTTCTCGATGGTGTATAAAGTCATGTCAGGGGTCTACGAATGGTTTGAAGTCTGACACTAGGTTGTGCATTAACCACACAGTAAGGCACAAAACAGACACACAACATACGTATCAATTAATGTTCAACGATTACTACTCACATGCATTTTTCGGTATTGCCCGACTAGTTTCGAACTCGAACAGAGCCCTTAATCATAAGTCATAGCCCGAACCAGCTCTGAAGTCCACGTCATATAAAAGTGAGTTAAGCCTGGGGTGTGACACAGTCAGCGCAGTATGCACCGACATAAATTAAGCAACGGATACACTAGGGGACAAATGGAGCAACATGTTGCGGAACATGTTCCTCAACCTACGTGGAATGTGCCGACATACATGTCGCGGAACATTTTGTCGACCACACTTCTCAGTGTTTATAGAAATGTCGCCCGAGGAGGTTGTGGCTATTAGTGCTGCGTACATAGTAATTATATCGAGTGTGTTGAAACGTAAGAGAAAGAGAAGGTGGTGGATGCGGAATTTCTTATTACAACGAGAAAGAAGAGTTAATATTCTAAGTGATCTCCGAATGTCTGACGGATCGTTTGTGAATTTTACTCGCATGTCATCATCTGATTTTGAAACTTTATTGCAAATGCACGTTGCGTACGCGACTACACTCGGTGACAAATGGCGCAACACTGACGCGGGACACGTGCGCTCGCTCTCGAGGCGGGAGCAAGCAACATGCCCCGCGTCACGTACAATGTTGTGGGTCATGTTGCGGGACACTATGCAACGTTGCAGCGTCACGTATATTTTGTGTTGCGCGTCATGTTGCGGGACAAAATGTTCCCTAGTGTATCCGGGGCTTAAAAGAGACATGTCGGACACGACGAGAGGCGGAAACACACGAGTACTTCCGACACCGAGCATATCATCGGCGCGTGCGTAACGCTATGCGGCGCGATGCAGCTTAAGTTTGACTCGCGACATCGCCCCGGGCTCAGCTCATAACTAAGGGCTCCGTTCGAGTTCGAAACTAGTCGGGTAATCCCGAAAAATGCATGTGAGCAGTAACCGGTAAACATTCATTGATATGAAAAACTCTAACGAAAGTTTTTATATGTATATACATATAAATATAATGTCAAAAAAAAAACTGGTTGCACATCGGTGTAATAAACATCCACTCACAATCGTTGACGCGAAGTAAAGCCCACTCCACACGGCCGGTGTCATGGCCAGATTATTTATTGCTATTATTTATCTACGGGAGCCGACTCAAATGTCTGAATTGAGTGCGACGAACGTGTGTAGCCCGCCTAACTTCGTATAGTTCGTATGTACAATAGGTTTTGTGTGAAGTTTTTCGATTTAATATACGACGGGTTTTTGTGTGCGGGTGTGTGAAAAATGTTACGCATGCTATTTTGAAAACGCGTTGTTGAAAAAGTGTCATTAACACAAGTGTAGACGAGACTTATTTAGATTATAATCATACATACATTACGCAAAAAAGGTCATATCAGTGTTCACAACTTGAAGCAAGACAACTATCGTACCAGTAGCGTAGAATTATCGTACATGGAGCAAAATAAATCGTATTAAATGTGATATCAATATTTTTGCGTATGCTAAAATTAATTACATGAAGCAAAATTAACGTACTTTTGAAAATAATCACTATAAAGTTATTAGAAAAATCGCTAAACATGCGTTAATGCTTTTCAAAGATTTATCTTTAATCACTTTAATTAATTTATTTAAAGCATAATGAAAATTATCGAACCATCTGCGTACGATAATTATGATAACGTACATCGTCCGTTGGTATGAAATTATCGTATGGTTACGATAATTATCGTATGGTTGCGAACAGTGGATGATATAGACAACGCCGACGCCAGCTATATTTAAAGAAATTGCTTTACTTGTAAAAGTATCTGAATATGCAATTTTTATCAACTGTCACGCCTGTATTCTTCATTGAGCTGAGCAGAGGTGTGCATATTTGTACACCCACATTTCAGCAATGCTGTTATTGAGTCCTATTTAATAAGTGGTGAGCCTATTGCCATCTACCAGACACAATTCCAAACTCCGGACTGCTATCGACAATCTTCTAACAGAAAAAACCTAATAACACTTGGTTCGACTAGGGAATCGAACCCAGTACCTCAAGCAGTCGTACTTGGAACACTAGACCAACGAGGCAGTTGTTGATTCTTACACTACCCAATAAATTACCACAAAAAGATCCAACTTGCAATCAACACCTAAATTCTGCTTAAAACGCGACAAGCGGGACATATCCGACGGCCGACCACGTGAACGGTCCGGCCGTTTAGCCGATAGACCGCAAACTTCAATTATCGTAAACGATTGCGTCTACCTGTCTGGTGTGACATTGCTGCTAAATGCTAATGCTATATATGCGATATATGCAGGTAGGTGTACTGAAAAACAAATAGAGTAGTTTCAAATATATAACGTACGTTCATGAGTATGTAAAAGGAAGCCTATACCTGGCACCGGTGACTGAGAAGTTTTGTAGGAATTGTTTGGAATGGTATAGGTATGTGATGGCTACCTCATTGGTCTAATGGTCTTAAGCGCGACTGCTGAGCCTGAGGTCTCGAGTTCGATTCCCGGGTGCGGTTAAGTGTTATTGAGTTTTTCTGTTATGAAATTTTCAGTAGCAGCCCGGAGTTTGTCTTTGTGCCCGGTAGACAGCAATCAACAACATCCAAACTCCGAGCTGCAACTGAAAATTCCTTTCATACACACTCATTTACACTTTGCCAGACCTGAGAATTGAACCCAAGACCTCATGTTCAGCAGTCGTGCTTGGAACCACTAGACCAACGAGGCAGTTAAATTTACAAGTTAAAAAAAGTTGTATTGCCTCGTTGATGTAGCATGAGCTCCTGGGTTGAATTCCCGGGTCGGGCAGTGTGATTGAGCTTTTTAGGAAATTCTCTATTGAAGCCCGGAGTTTGGAATCGTGCCCAGTAGATGGCAATAGGCTCACCAATAACATGGGTATCAATAACAGCATTGGTGAAATGTGAGTGTACAACTATGTACACCTCTGCCTACCCCTTTGGAAAATACAGGCGTGATGCTATGTGAAATTGAGCTACAGAGCCACTGAAATGCACTTTCGTAATGAAACTACATCCCTGCTTACCTTCCCTGCGAGCATATCTGTGCCAATTAAACGCCCCTCAGTTTCCACTCCCAGACACCGCGTCAAAGCCCCGAGGCGTCCGAAATTGCAATGCACGATATAATTACTGACAAATTGCTCCTATATCGTCCTATATCTAATATTGATGTATATTATATATATCGACTGTTAATTGATTGGGTTATTGAAAGTAATTGCTTTAACATAACACTCCTTTTTTGGCCAGTCGTGTAAAAAATCGAAGATGTACAAAAATCAAATATAAGTATTAAGTACCTCCAAACTGACTGATAAACTGCTGAGCCTGAGTTCATGGGTTCGATTCCCAAGACGAGCAGTTTTATTGGTTGTTTCTGTGAGGATATTCTCAGTAGGAGCCAGGAACTTGGTTTTTATATTTTAATTAAAAACGTTGCCCCGCATTAGGAATGCACACACATGCACATGCACCATTGTCTATTCCCGGAACAATTATCTGTAGTTCTTACAAATCTAATATATAAAATTCTCGTGTCACAGTTTTCGTTGCCATACTCCTCCGAAACGGCTTGACCGATTTTGATGAAATTTTTTGTGCTTATCCGGTATCTATGAGAATCGGCCAACATCTATTTTTCATCCCCCTAAATGTTAGGGGTAGTCCACCCCAATTTTTTTAATTTATATGGCAAAACAACCAGGTCCAGGTGCCAGGTCAGCTAGTATTTCTATAGGAATCAAACCTGCGACACGCAACGCAGCAGCCAAGCTCTCGGCCACCGCACGCCGTCAAGCGTAGTGCTTGGTAGATGGCAATAGGCATGCTACCTATTATATGGAACTTAAAAACAGCATTGGTGAAATTCGGGTATACAACTGTGAAGGTACTGCCTACCCATTCAGGGAATACAGGCGTATATATAACGGGGAAAATAGGCATATTCAAGGCTAAATTACTTCTGGATCTTTATGCTCCATCATCGACCACACCGTCGCTTACCATCAGGCCAGTTGGAGGCCAAACGAAGATCCACTTTTGTTAAAAAAATGCGGACTTAGCAGCGCAAATTTGACCCAGTACCTTGAGGCTAATAATGGCACGCAAAGTATATGAAAGAAAGAAATAAGTTTATTGGCACATAACAGAAAAAAAACACAACAGATTACATGGTATAACAATATGTTATTAGACAGATGTGGACAAATGTTTCTGTTAAACACGGAAAAAAAAAATTGTGCCAAAAGGGCCGCAGCTCAGCATGTTGGGAGGTACTAATATTGACAACCCGACGCTGGTCTTCTGCTGCAACCCATGAGTGCTAAACGCTCAAAACTAATCTTATTAAATACATAAAAAGGTGTTAATCATTGTGTGTGCGTGTGTCTGTGCTAGACGTGTTATAAAATTAAAGATAAAAAATACAATTGCGGTATCTAATTCTATATATATCTGTGGTCGTTCCTCGTCTATTTACACGTCAGTGCACTGTAAATTATAATAAAAAGTTTCACGGATGCGCAAGAAATGTAAAACCAATTTGGATCTCGCCTATCGCTGTCGGCGCCGAGCCCGTCGATCTCTGCAATGATTAGTTGAAGACACATTTACTGCCAATTAATGTTCAGTAAAGTAAAGTGTCGTGCAGAATAAATGGGCTACGATTAAAACTAGATAGAATAAAACGTAATTAATTAAAAAAATAAAAACGCGTCTGCCATGTTAATGAAAAAGAGAAAAGCAAGGTATTTTTTTTTTATTGAGTGAGTGAGGTGCATATCTCACTCGAGACCGAATTTATTTTATTTTTTAAAAATGAACATGTCCTAAATAATTTTACACTTATGATACCTCATTTTCCTTCATGTGGATTTTAACCTTAAATAAATTACTAATCGTATCAATTATTATAACTGCCTCGTTGGTTTAGTGGTCCGTAGTGCGACTGTTGAGCAGGAGGTCTCGGGTTCGATTCCCGGGTCGGGCAAAGTGTGATTGAGTTTTTCTGTTAGGAAATTCTCAGTAGCAACCCGGAGTTTGGAAATGTGCCCGGTTGATGGCAATGGGCTCACCACCTATTACATGGGACTTAATAACAGCATTGGTGAAATGTGGGTGTACACTGCCTACCCCTTCGGGGAATACAGGCGTGATGCTATGTTATGTTATGATGCTATGTATCAATTATCATGGCCGGAAGTGCACAAGCCATTACGAGAGCGAGCATCTAATCAAGACTTTTACGTCCAATCCGAATATCAGTGGCATATTGATGACGCAACCGTTGCCTAGCAACGCCCAAACTAGGCACCAATTCATGTAAATGAGGTAGTTAGTAACGTCACTAAATGGTTATTAACGCCTCGACCCTTCGGTCCTCTGAATTTAGTGGGAAGATAATTGGTGCTACGACCATGCTCTTCATTGTAATATTATTAACATAACATAATATTATTATTGCATCACGCCTGTATGCATACAGATTTATAATATAACATTATTATTTTATTATATATTAGTTAATACTGTCTTTTATTTGTCTTAAATATTTATTTAAATACATATTAATTAAAAAAGTTACATTATCAATCAATACATATAATAAAAATGTTACGGATCGCTATCTGTACATGGAGGATATATGAGAAAAAATATTATTGGGACTTTTATCAACACAAATAGCACCCAAAACAATGATTTTTAGATATTTTATCTGTTTGTCTGTGCGTTCGTGCACGCTAATCTTAGAAACGGCTAATCCGCTCTGACTTTAGAGTTCGCTATGCGTTAATGTTTTTCAAAGATTTATCTTGAATTATTAAGGTAATTGCATTCATATATAAT
This sequence comes from Xylocampa areola, assembly GCA_935421205.1. Classification (NCBI taxonomy): domain Eukaryota; kingdom Metazoa; phylum Arthropoda; class Insecta; order Lepidoptera; family Noctuidae; genus Xylocampa; species Xylocampa areola. Next base: position 11,384,966 of record OW285223.1, read on the forward strand.
TATATTTTTTAATACATGTTGAGGCCATGTAATGCCTATATTAATTTCGATTTTTCAAAGAAACATTGAAAAAAAAATGGTTTGAACACGACAAGGTAGCTCAGTTGGTAGAGTGATGACACGGAACGTCAAAGGTCGCGGGTTCAAGCCCCGTTCTTGTCTATTATTTTTTCAATGTTTCTTTGAAAAATCGAAAGTAATTGCATTCTTTACGACATTGTATGAACTGTAAAGTTAGTCGTGTCGGTTCAGTCACCTGTATAGGTACTGAATAGATTGCAATGACGTCGCCAAAAAGACGTGTTAAAAATATGGATCAAGAATTCGCGGTGGTGAGCAGAGGTCGAGATGGCTTAGTGGTCAGAGCGCCTAGAACATTTATCCGGGAGGCGCAGGTTCGAATCCTGTTCGCGACCGTATTCTTTTTTCCATTTAATATTATAACTTTAGAGTTCGCTAAGCATAACATTAACGCATGTTAATGTTTTTCAAAGATTTATCTAAAGTTATAAATTTCTGCGAAAAGAAAAATTAATATCTATACGACATTGGATTAAAAAGTAAGTGTGTCGGTTCAGTCACAGTATAGGGACTGAATAGAGAGCGATGACGTCACCATAAGACGTCTATTAAAAAATATAACAAAAAATATAAATAATAAAAAGTGAACAGTGATTGGATAACTAGTTGGTAGAGTATTTATCCAAACGTCATATTAAAACTTTTTACACAACTGTCAAAGAAGTCCTTTAAAACATCTACATCATTGATTTTTATTTTTCAAAAGCAATATAATTTAAATCAACAGTCACGAACGGTACCCACAAACCCTGTCATACAGTGACAATGTTCTCGCAACAGAGTTGGCCTCAATTTTGATGTAGAAAACTAAAGTAAATTGAGAGCATTGGTATCTTTTATTAACCGTTAATATAAGAGCGGGACGGAATGCATTTAAAGAATGTAAAATAAAATTTTATCATGTCAACGTAAAAATTTCATACAATATAAGTTTGACGTGTTCAATTTTAGTTTCCACCTAAGTTCGTGCCTTCTAAAAATGTTCGGATTTTAAATTGACGTGCCTGAATTTGAATTTGACATATCTTTATTCGCCCCGTCTTGTTCACTTAGTAACTGTTAGATAAAGACAACAATGCTTAAGATTTAGTTTAGCTGCATTGGGCTACATCAAAACTGACGCCATTGAAGTCGATTCTAACAAAAAATTCTAACATAGCAGACTAAACTAAATTTAGAGAGCGGGAACGGATGACGTCAAATTAAAATTGAATCATGTCAACATAAAATTTCCATACTGTTTTCGTTTGACGTCTCAAATTTTAGTGACTACCTAAAACTGCCTACTAACATCGTTCGGAATTTTCATTTAACTTACATAAGTTCGAATTTGACATCTCTTGATTTGTCCCATCTTGCTCATATAGTAACGGTTAGTAAAGGACAGGAATATTCTAAATTTACTTTAGTTTGCTAAATTTGCACTGACGCCAATATCTCCTATATCAATCGCATTTATTTTAAAATTCCGATTCCGCCTTACATTCTTAATTATTTCTGGTTTTGTGAAGTCAAAGTTTGGTGACCCAAACTCCTTCAGTTTGTCTAATGTATGAACCAATGAATGAGTCACCGTCGTTATTCTGACTCTAATACAGAGTTTTCTCTTTCAGGTCTAGATAGAAGAAAAAGGCTAGCAGACATGCGGGTCGTTATCACTCAACACTTCACGGAAAGGACTGTCACTCCGGGAGGCGATGTAAGTGACACTTTTGCTATTTATATTTGGTGTCTGCTGTAATACAGCTAGGAATGGGTGGTTTCGTTTTGAGAATTCGACAATATCTATCTGCCTAGCCTTTTCCCAATTACATTGGGGTCGGCTTCCAGTCAAACCGGATGCAGCTTAATACCAGTATTTTACATGAAGCGACTGCCTATCTGACCTCCACAACCCAGTAACTGGGTAACACGATATCTAACTACTACCCGTAACGGCTACCCGTAACGGCTACCCGTAACGGCTGTCATAGATCTTAATTTGACAACCGGGACCGACGGCTTAACGTGCTCTCCGAGGCACGGAGGGGTCTCGGTATGAAATGATGGTCACCCATCCACAGACCGACCGCGGCAAGCGCAGCTTAACCTCGATCGATCGATCTGTGCGGCTTTTACTTAGCCACGAGCCCCTCTTAGAATTCGACAATATACGTTGCATAAATTGGTTGAAGGGATGGTACTATAATGATTGCTTTTTAGGGGGATACGGCGCAATGTTTGATAAAATGAAAACTTTTTACATTATAACCTAGTTCCTTAACTACTATTTTAATATATTCATATAAAATAAAACTAAATAAGTACTAAGATAACAACTATATTTTTACTTGAAAAACAGAGACAAGAGCGTACTCCTTTTTTAAAGGCCGGCAACGCACTTGCGGCTCTTCTGATGTTGCGGGTGTCAATGGGCGGCGGTAATCGCTTACCATCAGGTGATCCGTGCTCGTTTGCCCATATCCCATAAAAAAACGTTATTTGATAAAATGTGAGAAGGCATTCTGAAATATCAGATTGAATATAATACAAGACCTATCAGATAACCATAGTCTTAATAGCATGGTTTTCCTTGATCCTGGAGACCAGTAGCCGCCGCTCGGAGGCCCTCGCAGGATACTCCTCGATCGTGTGCTGTGTGGAATCCAGGCTGTCTGGCCCTCCGTGCAATGGTACAATGGTGGCAATTTGCCGTGGCCTCTTACCCAATTCTGTTCAGGTACTCACCGAAGCAACCGTACCCGGTCAGTACCTGTGTGAGTCTGTAGGAGATGCGCTCCTCTCTTTTCAGCCAGGTTTCAAAATGCGGTAAGACGGCTTCGACAACGCACTTGCGCGAATATTATGGCTGTTATAGCCTTTCGCGCCACCACTCGAGCACGTGTCGCAGTTTCTGCCACCTCACAAAAGCGCGTCCCGGCACACCGTTTCCGCTTTGGCGGATGGCACGGATCCAGTCATAGATCCTCGCGTCCATATCCATCAGGATGTCCGGCGATGGAAAGCGGGTCAGAAGAGCTGTCACCTCAAAGGATACAATTCGGTATCCCCATGCGATGCTAATGACCATTTTCCATTGCAGGCTGTTGATTTTCGCCCTGACAGTCTAGCTAACACAACACTGGTGGGAGGCTTCGGCCGCAGCTGGTGACCATTCACCGGCCGAAGCCATACCGTGAAGCGACCTATTCGTGTTTCGGGATGTAGTCCGGTACAACCGTTGTGGGAGATGTGTCTGGGCAGTTGCATCAACTCCCAAACTATCGTTCTCCCCATATCTATGCACTCTACTTAAGAGTGAATAGATTTATTCTGATATACGTGCTCCATCTTCGGCCACACCGTCGCTTACCATCAGGCGAGTTGGTGGCCAAATGTAGATCCATTTTTGGTGGCAATGCCATATACGAAATGCGTACGCTGTGCACAATAATAAATTAACCCGCGCTAAGCCACCAAAAAATTGTGGTAAAAATCGGCTATTAAATAAACGTAGAATGTTTATTTTACAAATTTAAGCATATTTTTTGTTATTTCCACCAGAGGTTGTATTGTGTTACCTGTTTTCATTACCTATTACAATACGTGACGCAAAAACATTGTACCCCTTTTTACGAAAATTACGCGGACGGTGGAGTATGAAATTTGGAACAGTTAAAATGTCTATCCAATATATAAAAATTTCGTGTCACCGTGTTTGTCATCGATCTCTTCCAAAACGGCTTGACCGATTTTTATGATTTTTTTTGTGTATATTTGGTAGGTCTGAGAATAGGTAGTAGGCTATTTTTTATACCCATAGGTGTTAAGGATGTTCCTATCCAGAAAATTTATATGTGCAGAATAACGTTTGCGGGGCACAGCTAATTTTTAATGCATTAGGAATAAATTTAATTAATACAAAAAACATTACACAGACTACCATGCGTCTGACACATACACTCACACACATATAACTTTGACAATAGAACCATAATAACGTTAATATTTAAAAATTAAATGAATTATGGTCGATATTCGGCCAGTGACCACTAGTAACAATTATTATGGATACGAAAAAGAAGCATAAGCACAACACCAAAAGACGACATTTAGAATGTTGAACAAGTTACTATTCCTCTTGCAGATCAGCATGCAATGCGCAGCCACTGGCGACAGACCTCCTCAATTCGTGTGGGAGAGGGACGGCATCATAGTATCCAGTAACACGGATCCAAGGTAACTAGATCATTAAGTGAGAAACAAATTGTGTACTTGAGAGATTTGTCTCTATAAAGAAAGAAGATAGAAAGAAAGAAATATATATTTATTCCCACATAGTGCAACACTTGTGCAGAAAAACAGAATAAATAGTAAACTTAGTCTAAACGTACCGATGATAAAAGAAATTGCTAGTATAAGGAAACATTTTAAAAACCTCAGTGCCATCACTTTCAGATACGCTCTAGGACAAGTGATGACGTCAGACAACTCAGTGGTCACGCAACTGAACGTCACTCGAGTGAGGGTTGAAGATGGAGGCTTGTACTCTTGTACAGCCAGGGAAGGAGACCACGTGGCTTCTCATGAGAATCGACTGGATGTGTATGGTAAGTTTGGTGATGTGTGCTAGAATTTGTTACCAACCAAAGGATAGTTATCGCTGCTTGTTGTACCAATTTTTTCCACCACATTCAAACCATCTTAGCTGTTGCCTCAGTCATTAGCAGACACAATAGATTTTTATTGTTACAACGTACAGATCTGTACGTTGCTGAGCCGAAAGGTTAATCCGTTGACGGGCGTTAGACCAGACACAATAGAAATATTATTTTTATGACGTCTATAGGCATCTGCTGCCCCTCAATTAAGTCAATGAGTTAAGGTGACGACAGCCCTATCTGATGATCTAAAAAGATCGTGGAAACGATAGACTGATTTTTGGTCTAATGAGAAAAAACCTTTGCGTCAATATGCATTTGAAGAATTATTTAATTGAGTAGATAAATTTCTTATATGATAATGTAAAATTATGTAAAACATGTTCTACACCAAAACCTTATTTATTGGGCGCTCTCTTCTTCCCTTTATTTGCATATTTCTTTCTTCAATATATTGTTGATAATTGGAATGTTTCGTAATTTTCAGGACCACCGTACATAAGATCACTACCACCAGTCAAAGTACAAAGTGGAGAATCAGTCAACTTGAGGTGTCCGTTCTATGGATACCCTATAAGGTAAACCTTAATAAAGTAAACAATTTTAACATTATTTGTTGGATTGCGATTAGCTGATGTCATTTATTGTTTCTGTTTATACTAAACTTAAACCAGCAAAAAAAAAGTATAAATACAAGGTTAAAATATATCCAAGGTATTAAAAAAAATGAACTCATGGAAATTATCGGATTGGAACGAAACACTATGCAGAAATAAAAGCGTTAACGAATTTTATACCCAGTTTTCTAATAAGATGCAAGTGTTACTAAATAAAAGTATACCTAAAAAGCGCGTCAAAATAAAAATATATAAAAAGAAACCTTATTTAACTGTAGGCCTAAGAAAATCATGTGAGCACAAAAGATTGCTAAAAATTTTTGTAGATAAGACCAATAACGAACTTCTAAAAACACACTATAAAAGGTATGAAAAAATCTTGAAGAAGTGTGTAAAACTATCAAAAAAATGTAATCATATTAAGGAAATGAAGCGCTCTCAAAATAAATCAAAAACTATGTGGAACATAATTAAAAATAACCTAAAACCGGATTCAAAGTGCCTTAATAAAAATGTTACCTTGCTTTATGATGACAATAAGACCACCAGTACACCAACAACGGTTGCTAATATCTTTGGCGACTTCTTTGCTTCGGTCGGAGAACCGCTACCCAACAACACGTCGAATACTGTATGCCCAGTTCTTACACCATCAATAAATTCCCTATTCGTCCAACCCGCCACGGAGAGTGAAATTTACAATATAATTCGCAAAATGAAAAACAAGCGCAGTGCCGGAGTCGACGACATACCATCTTTCCTCATAAAAGAATGTATTAATGAATTGACGCCACTTATAACCAAACTAATAAATAAATCCTTCGACGAAGGTATTTTTCCGGATAAATTAAAAGAAGCTAAACTACGACCAATATTTAAAAAAGGCGGAAAGCCACAATATCCCTGTTCCTACCGACCAATAGCCCTTCTACCAGTTATATCAAAAATTTTCGAAAAAGCAATGTCTAATAGAATTATCAAGTTTTTGGAAAAATTCAATCTCCTGGACAAAAATCAGTTTGGGTTCAGACAAGAAAGATCGACTACACTCGCGGTTTATAATTATGTACAAGAAATATATAACTACATCAATGACAAGCAATATGCCATAGGTTTGTTCTTAGATATGACTAAAGCGTATGATAAGGTTTCCCATGACATTTTATTACAAAAATTATATGGCATAGGAATTAGGGGTACGGGCTATAAATGGCTAAAATCTTACCTGAAAAATAGGAAACAATATGTTGAAATAGAATACTACAACAAAGAAGCAAAAGAAATACAAATTGTAAAATCACGGACAAAGATTATTAACCACTCCATTCCACAAGGCAGTGTGTTGGGGTGTATATTATTTATTATTTATATAAACGACCTACCTAAAATAATTGACTCGAAGTGCGTTCTATTCGCGGACGACGTATCGCTAGTGTTTAAAAACACTGAGAACAACGAAACTTTGACCAACATAGAAAACACTTATGAAATAGTTAAATCGTGGCTAGAGAAGCACAACCTACAAATAAATGCTAACAAAAGTAACCTACTACAATTTAGAACATACCAAAGAAAGCCGCTAAATATAAGTAACCTCAGTAATAAATTAAATATCCCAGAAAGAGACGATATAACGCTTCTTGGTTTAACATTAGACAATAACCTAACATGGAAAAAACATATCGAAAATCTTAAGACTAAGTTATCAAAGTTTATATACGCATTAGGCAAATTAAAAAACAAAACAAACTATGAGACGGCGCTCTCAACTTACTATGCCTATGCCTATGCATGGTTTAACTATGGCATAATATTGTGGGGTGAAAGTACTGATTTCCATGATATTTTCATCATGCAAAAGAAATGTATACGCATCCTTATGAATATTAAGCCATGGGAAAGCTGTAAACCACATTTCATAAAAAATAAAATAATAACATTACCATCCCTTTACATACTACAAGTAGTTACGTTCGTGCAACAACATAGAGATTACTTTCGATCAAACATAGAAGCAAACCAAAATTATAACCGAAGAAACAAAAATAAGTTAATTACACCGTCACCAAAATTAAAAATAATGAAAAATAGCCCCAACTATAGAATCGCGACAATTTATAATAAATTACCGAATAACATAAAAGATGACGAGAATACAAACTCATTCTATAGCAAACTAAGATTACTTTTAATAGGGAAATGTTATTACACTGTAGACGAATTCATGACGGATAAAACTTTATAGATGTAGGTACCTACTTAGCTCATAACTTTTTCTTTTTGTTAGATCCGGCCTAGGATCAAGGCCATAAAAATAATATAGTTTATTCCAGTGACATAAACTAATCTTTTTATTTTATTTTTATTTTTATTGTAAAATGACATACCTTATTGCAATTTAATTTATAACTTGACATGACACGTTTGTAAAGCACTACCTATTACCTATTCTGTAATAATTGTTATTATATTCTTCTTTTTACTACCTACCGACTACTGCAATCTGACCAAATATGACCATATGTGTGTTATCGGGTGTGTTATTGTTTATTGTTTACTGTCTATTATTGTTAATTGGACATCATAACTAATTCTAGACATGTATTTTTTATTTTATTTTATTTCTAAATTGTATTGTGTTAATTACGAGTATTAGGTACTGTTTCATAATCTCAACAGCAAACCAAAATTGTGATTTGCAGTGCCCTGACAGGGTTCATGTACAAAAACCGACAGTTAATTATTGTAAAATGTGTGATGTGCATGAGAGCAAATAAATAAATAAATAAATTATCAGCTTTATAGTGGCCAAGAAATTACAATTTAAACACTCACAATTTCTTTCAAATTCTAGCAAAATTGACTGGGAATTCCAAGGCAAGCTACTAACATCCAATGCGATCTTCCAATCCCGATACAAGAGATCCCACCAAAAGCGCAAAATCAGAAGAAATGCTCCCAGCGTCAACATAAATGGAATCTTGTCCATCCCTGAAATATCGAAAGAATCCAATGGAGCTGTATACACTTGTATAGTAACCAGTCCTTCTGGAGAAATGGCTAGAAGAGCCTTCGAAATCCAGGTCATTGAAGCTCCTGTTTTAGATGATCTACTGCTGGGAACTAATCTGCAAGAAGGACAGATTGTGAATATTTATTGTAATCTGAGGACTGGAGACCTGCCGATACATTTTGAGTGGTTGAAGGATGGGAAGAGGATTCCTAGTAGTTTGAAGGTAATAATATCATAATATATTTTTAAATCGCTTCGACTGCTAAAGAGGATATGACTACTGAGACCAAAGCAAGTGTTGTTTAAGCAACAAAGCATAGCAACTGTTGAAATTTCTTGGCAAGCCTGCTTTAAAGCAGTGGTTATGCGTTTACTTATACAATTTGTTATCTCTTCAAGCTCGCCTATACTGCTCTCAGATACTGCTCCTGATGAACTAAATTAATCATATTTTGGGGCAAGCCAAGTGGTGTGAAGGATTAACCTTATTTTGTATAACACAAGCACGGCTAGGCGACTGATAAGGAAACCATTCTTTGAACAAGATATGTAATGTCTACTAAGACAGACTGTAAATGTCTGTTTGTCTTTAGAATTTAAGGTATACCTACCTATACTTTTTTGTTTATTTTCAAGTCGATTGTTATTATATCGTCTGTGGGGGGCTTGTCATTATCTGACTATGTATTTTTTCAAAATGTTATTAGACTGTACACTCTCCGAAAAAAATATTTTTAGACCATCATTACCAAAGTTCTAAATAGAATCTCATTTCAGTTTTCCTCTTAATTCTGAACTAGTTTCCTAAATACTTAACTCAGCAACAAACACAATTAAAACTTCATAGTCAAACTTCAATTGTTTCATTCCGTAACTTATATTAAGTTTGATAACTTTGCAGGTTGTGGAAAGAAATTCGGAACTTTTCAGTGCACTTGTGATCAAGAAAGTATCTTTGGAACATTGTGGTACTTACACTTGCGTCGCGTCGAACCACGTGGCGAAGGTGAACCGATCTACCGAGCTATATATAAAAGGTAAACATTATCCATACTCCTCTATTTATATAGTCCTGGTATCTAAAATCCTTGTTGCCAGGGCATAATCATTACTTAAAGAGGTTTTGGTGATACGATGGCTACAAACGGTGTAGCCAGCAAGTTACTTATATTTGCCGTAACATATATTGGATTTTCCATTGCGGTTCACTTAACGCTTTCTGTTAATTACATAGGTACCTACTAAATCCTGAATATACAACACATGGTAGATCATATAGGTGCCAGAAATTGGACGTGGTGAGCATATTGCCATCTACCGAGAACAATTCCAATCTCCGGGAATTTCCGAACAGAAAAACTAAATTTTGCCCGACCTGAGAATCGGACTTGAACCTCATGGTCAGCAGTCGCGCTTGGGACCCCTAAACCAACGAGGCAGTCTCAATCTAACTTCTCGCACTGAGAAAATTCTTATTGCTGTAAACAATATGACATTCAAGTTATTATATTAAATGGAAAAAGAATACGGTCGCGAACAGGATTCGAACCTGCGCCTCCTGGATAAATACTCCAGGCGCTCTGACCACCGAGTCGAGAGTTGGTGTTGGTCGAGATGGCTTAGTGGTCAGAGCGCCTGGAGTATTTATCCGGGAGGCGCAGGTTCGAATCCTGTTCGCGACCGTATTCTTTTTCCATTTAATATAATATCTTTAGATTTCGCTAAGCATGCGTTAATGCTTTTCAAAGATTTATCTTCAACATGACATAATTTTTTTATTTACCAGTTGCACCAAAATGGTTGGAAGAACCGACCAATTCATCTCTTCTCCTGGGCCGCAGAGGCACAGTGTCATGCAGTGCCAGTGGCTACCCGCAGCCGCAAGTACATTGGATGAAGAAAGATGGTAGGATTATTTATTTATTAAACTTTTTATTGGACACGGGCTTAGAGGACCAGACAGGAGACGGCTTCTGACTAAATATCGAACAAATTTGCTCGCCACTTTTGGCGGGGGGTGGGGTAACACACAAGCACAAAATAAGTTGCATTAAATAAACGATACCTCTCGTCATTACATTAACAGTATTAACACACATATAAAAACTAAACACAAACATAATGTGTTACACACGATTAAAATCGTGTACTATCATTGTAACCATATGAATATGAAAAAAAAAAAGAAAAAAAGAAAAATGATTTATTTCCAAAAAGTTTGTATAACCACTTACAGAGTTAACTTTATATAATATGTCTAAACAATATAACACAAGAAGCGTGTAAGTAGTGTGAGGAACTCTGGTACCCAAGATAAGATTAAACTTAATTATAGTTTAACGGTTATTACTCACGCGCATACTTCGGAATTGCCCGACTAGTTTCGAATTCGAACGGAGCTCTTATTCATGAGCTGAGCCCGCGGCGATGTCGCGAGTCATTGAGTAATAACCGTTAAACTATAATTAATATGAATGTGTCTCACGAAAGTTACAATACAAAAAAAAAAAAGATTAAACTTGTATTATGGGTACCAGTGCTCTCCCATTTTAATATACAGTTTCATTGCATCTGGAGTTGGAGCGTGGTTCTAATGTGTCAATCCAAATTATTAAGAGATAAATTTGAACTAAAATACAAACTATACTGTATAAGGTAGGCAACATTAAAAAATAATTATATAAGGTCCTAATTTATTAGGTAATTTCCTTTGAAGGGGTCAATGTGTAAGTGATAAGGATTCATATAAGCCATAATTCAAATTTTTACAACATATTTTTTTTTTCTTAATGTTCGCCGTTCAAGGAGCAGTTTTCGTCTTGCTAGTAGTATGTTAATTACAAATAATTTGTTATATCCATTCAATTCTTAGCTTAAATTAATGTATTTGACTTATATACCTATTACCCTTTTTATAGGAAAATACCTAATAAATTAGGACCTTATATACTTATTAAGTAATTATTGTTCAACATAATACTCTCGTGTATTTTTCGTGTTTGAGATAGATTGAGTAATATTACCCGTTTAAAGTTACTATGAAATGTGTTCCACGAAAATCACATTTACAAACTTTTCCAGCTCTCCTTGGAACGTGGCAACCGGTCCTGGAGCTAGCTGGTGGTGGGATCCTAAGTCTACCAAACGGGACCCTCATAATTGAGGAGGTGTCTCTCACTGATGAAGGCTTGTACTCCTGTAATGTAGAGAATGGAGTGGGACAGCCGTTGAGTAAAACTGTTTGGATGAGTGTTAATAGTAAGTACCTAGCTTTTAGCAACTTTATACTTTAAACTCTCTCTCTCTTCCCAGCTGTGTCCCACATGGTGGTGGGGTCAGCCTTCCTTATTTTTCTCTTCCACTTCGCTCTGTCCTTGACATCGTTATCGGAAACCTTACACTCAATCATGTCCATTAGCACTACACTACCATTACCACCTTGTCTTCGGTCTGCCTCTTGCTCTCCGACCATAGAAGGAGAGCTGTAGTGCCAAATTTCCGACGTAGTCTGGTGGCCTCTTCTTTACATGCCCAAATACCAAAAAGGTAATCAACAAATTTCGTTCGTGGAGGTTTAGAGTCCAAAAATATAAATACGTGAAATTTAAGCATTTACTGAAGTATTTTTTGTATAATAACTTTTGTGGGACATATTCATATCGATTATTGTTCACCAGTTACTACTCACGTGAATTTTTCGGGATTTCCCGAGAAGTTTCGAACTCAAAAGGAGCCTTTAGTCATGCTTTGACTCGCGACATCGCCGCGGGCTCAGCTCATGACTTAGGGTTCCGTTCGAGTTCGAAACTAGTCAGACAATCCCGAAAAAATCACGTGAGTAGTAACCCTTGAACAGTAATTTACTAATGCACGTTTTTAAATGTATTTATATTCGCATCTATAACAAGAAATCTATAAGCAACTTGCATCAAGCTACCATCGTGTTACGCAAGGAATACTGGGACCTAAACCTTATTTTTTTTATACTGAACCTTGCATTCAGCATTTAGCCATCTTTATCAGCACTTACCCCAAAAAATTTTGATCTAGGGAACTGGTAAATGATTTTATATATTTAGTTGGCCTACGCAAATGTCCTGCCAATCTGGTATCGTCGTGCGATGGGTCGTTGAGTTCCCATAATTATGGTCGAGCTACACGATGACTGATGCATACGTGCCGTCAGTAAGGATAGATAGCAGTTTCAAGTTGACCTGCAACTTGAAACTGCTATGGCTCTTTCTTCAAAAGGCCACTCCAGACGCCCTACATGATTACGCTCACATAGCCTTATATACTGATGTCTGGACTTTAAAAGAGACCGTGACCACTGCGTTTGTTTCGGCTTTTCTTCTTAGAGGTAGTCAGATAGGAAATGCCCTTCTAAGGAAAGGCGCCTTCTAGTTTTTAATTTGACATGTTCCAAAAAAACCTATTTACAGAATAATGATTTGGATTTTAATTTGAAATATGCAGGATCATCTTGAATTAAGTTTTGAAATCTTAACTACTTTATTCAAACTAATATTATAAACGATAATGCAAATCTGTATGTCTATGTGTTCGTTACGTCTTCACGCCTGTCTCGCAGAAAAAGTTTTGGTGAGTTCTGGTATAGACATATATTGGACCATGGAGAAGGACATAGCTTACCTCTTGTCGCACAGACGAAGTCACGGGCACCAGCTAGTAATAATATATTCCTATTTCAGAGCCTGTGCACTTCGAGGCATCATCAACAAATGTGACGTCACGTTTAGGCCACCCCGTCAAGTTGGAATGTCGACCACTGGGAGATGAGCCTATCAGGGTCACGTGGACGCATGACGGCAATGCTTTGGATTTTATTAATCAAAGGTTAGTATGACGTCAATTGACTCCGATTTGTGTTGATACGATTAAATAATTAGTATAGTATACGTTAGAATACCTTGCCGTAGTTTGAGGGGGAGGGGGTTTATAAACTAATTAATCTTGTTTAAAACGGTAAAGGAAAACTTCATGAGGAAACCAGCATACCTGAGAGATGTTCTCGATGGTTTTGAAAGCCATTTTATAGACCTACAAGTAGCTCTGACACTAAATTGTTGATCAACCATACGATCGGAAGAAGAAATACCAACTAAAATAAAACTATGCCACCGGTTTCTAATTTACTACGACCAATTCCTAGTTGACACCTGCAGTGTCTAGTCATAACGTAGACAATGTGGCAGCCACACCGGTCTTAAAATTTTGGAAATATACCTTTAATACGGTGGCTCGTCGCGGAGTTCGTGGCTACGTAACAGCCGCATAGGTCGATCGATCGATGGGTGACCATCATTTCATACCGAGACCCCTCCGTACCTTGGAGAGCACGTTAAGCCGTCTGCCCCGATTGTCAAATTAAAATCTATGACAGCTGTTACGGGTTGTCAGAGGTCTGAATGTATATCTATATATCACGAGATATCGTGTTACCCTGTAACTGGGTTGTGGAGGTCACATAGGCAGTCGCTCCATGTAAAATATTGCTATTAAGCTGCATCCGGTTTATCGACCTCAATGTAATTGGGAAAAGGCTAGGCAGATTTATCTTTATACGGTCCATTTCTTTTTCCAGAGCTAAAATATCCGAAGCCAAGACGGCTCTTGGTGTAGTGAGCAACATCAACCTTCAGTACTCGGAGACAGCAGACGCTGGACTGTACCAGTGTAGAGCGACCAATCCTTATGGCACAGCTAGTTTTAATGTCCATCTTACTATATTGGGTAAGTTTATCTTCATTGAATGCAAATAAATACAATCCCAACAAAACTATTTCAAGTACAGTTGGTTGTCAAGATTACGAAGTTGCTAATGCTTTAATTGTTATAAACTCTAGTAGACCCAAACTTACAGCTGAGCTCAGATTTATATTGCGCGTAATAGTCTACGGGGCCTATCCAAAGTCCAAAGTACATATATAGCTCTATGTGTTCTTGACTGTACCTCATTTATAACAATCAATAACAAATAACTCTACCTAGAAGCCCTGACTCTACAAAGTCTACATCTTGGTTAAAAATCATGGGGTGGCTATTTAATGTTCATGGAATTATTACGTGACATATTGGAATAGTTTGTGCGACAATGACAAAACGACCAACCCATTCTTTACCCCAAATACCTGTGCACCGACCTCCCGCTCGCAAATCTAAGCACCTAAGCAAGTGGTGAAAAATTTCAACTACCACCAACTACTCTACACGTGTTTCGATGACAGTGCAGTATTCATACCACTATTCGAATTTGGTAGTTTTTATTGTTTACCATTTTTGCTTAATTTACAACTAGAAGCAAGATATACCTAACCAATTTTGATCTGTCCGCAACGAACCAAGGCCAGTGTAAACTTTAACTTATCTCTCTAAATTATATAGCATCATGAAATCTATCCTTAGCACATCATGTGTGGGACAAATGATGAATAAAATATACAAAATAAATCTTTAAAAAGCATTCACGCATGCTTAGCGAACTCTAAATCAAATTTAAGGTAATTGCATACTTTACGACATTGTATTAACTGCAAAATTAGTCGTGTCGGTTCGGTCACCTGTATAGGGACTGAATAGAATAGCAATGACGTCGCCAAAAGATGTGTTACAATATGGATGAAGAATTCGCGGTGATGAGCAGAGGTCCAGATGGCTTAGTGGTCAGAACGCCTGGAGTATTTATCCGGGAGGCGCAGATTCGAATCATGTTCGCGATCGTATTCTTTTTCCATTTAATAGAATAAAATATAATTATTATTTGAGATAAACATTTTCTATAATTCTTCCAGAACCCCCCACTCCTCCATCAGACCTGCGCATCGAAGTGGTCCGGTCCCGCACGGCCACAGTGTCGTGGCGCGACACGCTGCGTGCCCACGCGCGGCACTACACACTGCAGTACTCGCACACACACTACAGTGATGCGGTGTGGGAACATGCTACTACTATGAATGTTAGCAGGTAAGGCATAAACTTTTCCTAAGATCGTTTTACTTTCCAAATATCCCGGAATTGGCGTCTGTGATAGACGGTTTAAACAGTGTCTATGGTCTATGAAAGACATCTTATTTGATGGCTGAATAGATCAATTACAGGGTGGCAAAGACCTCCACAGCTTGAGCAACGTGTGTTACGACAGGTAACACACCTATATATAGTCAAGTATCAAGACGACGAGTCTTGATACATTCTAATGTCTAAATAGCTACTGATAGGTCAATCAACGATAAGGGACACAACATTTTTTCTGGATGATTATTATTACTATCGTATGGCGCTATTGCAAGATACCAAACAGAGATTGTGCTCACAGTTCAAGATCTAACTCGGTCAACCAGTTCATGACATCTGGGGTCAGTCAGTTTAGTTCCTGCAGACTTTCCAAGAATCTTCTGCAGGGAAAATATTCTCCACTACGTGCTGGATGGTTTAGACAGGGGCCTCGCAATCATATTCTAGCTGGTGCTCGGGCTTGTCTTCAATTACCTGTGGCTCCTTCTCACACAAAATACGATGACTTAGACAAAGAGTTTAAAGTAAAGTTTCATAAAAACAGTTATTCTGTAAAGGAGACACTGGATCCTTGACTAAGATACCCTGTGTTGCAGTGGGTGGTGACTTCATTTATTGAACAGACTATAACCAGATTTGCTACTCTCTTTCTGTGATTAAAACTTAAAATGTCCTTATTTCAGAAAAGAACAAGACCTACGTCAAATAGTAGAACTGCAGAATCTCCGACCAGCGTCACCGTACGCAGTGCGTGTTGCCACGGGCAACCAAGTGGGCGTCTCTTTATACACAGCTCCCGTGCACTTTACTACGCATGAAGAAGGTATGTCACCATCAACACCTTTTAATATAGGTATATATAAACATAACATTACATAGCATCATGTCTGTATTACCCGAAGGGGTAGACAGAGGCACAATTCCAAACTCCGAGCTGCTACTGAGAATTTCCTAACAGAAAACTCAGTAACACTTTGCCCGACCCAGGAATCGAACTCGAGACCTCATGCTCGGTAGTCGTGCTTGGGATGAGGTAGTATATATACAAGCTGTTGATCTATAATCGTGCCATATAAATACTCCAGGTGCTCCACTAAGCCATTTCGACCTCAGCTTAGTGGCGAGAGCGCCTGAAGTGTTTATCCGGGAGGCGCAGATTTGTATCCAGCGACCGACCGTATTATAATTTCCACAAAAAATTAATTGCTAGAAAGTTTTTTCTGTAGTTCTCAAAAAGACATGTCTCTTTCCAGCTCCTTCGTCAGCGCCAGTGAATGTGCAAGTGGAACAAACAGAGAATCCGGGAGAACTGTACGTGTCGTGGTCGGCGCCGCTCAAGGAGACACACAACGGGGTCATCATGGGGTACCATGTGAAGGCTGTTGCTCAGAACGTTGGAACTGGTAAGATGCTTTTGCAAATACTAATACGAATTTGAAATGAATGCCTACAATGGAATGCTGTAGCCTGATCACAATATTTCTATCAGCTATAATTTAAACAGTCCCACAGCAATTAACTATTCTGTATTTTAATTTTAAATGTCATTCATGTCAATGGGGGATCGGAACTGTATCTCCTGAACACAGGTTACACAGTAACCTATCTGGGAGATCAGTACTTCATCCATCTACCAGACTTATCCGTTTAACCTGTGCATATTGTACCCTACTGTAAAATCTGGACCAAAATTAACAATAATAGATTTTTGATTTTTTTTATTTGATTTTTGTCATTTGCAGTAGTTTTGCACCTGCCTAGAACTGTTCATGAATGTATTCCTATAGTACAATCATGGAGAGCCTCCGGTTGGTCTCCAATCCCTATTTAAATTCAAATACTTACAAGGGTCTTCATGTGTTGGGCTTATATCGTCAGCCAAGCCCTCCAAAGGACCGTTTCATCCCCGAAAATTTTAAAAACAAACATTTACGTTTTGTATGTCTTAGGCTTGTAGTAGCCCTTGTAGATATTTTTTTTTAATTATTGGAAGTAAAAGAAGAAAAGTAAATACACCTCTTAGTGTCTTTTCCAAAATTTCGAGGTTTTAGGCTATCATAGACACTATGTTATTAAGTTTTTCTGTTAGGAAATTCTCAGTAGGTAACAGCTCGGAGTTTGGAATTGGCCCCGGTTGATGGCAATAGGCTCACCACCTATTACATGGGACTTAATAACAGCATTGGTGAAATGTGGGTGTACAAATGTGTACACCTCTGCTTACCCCTTCGGGGAATACAGGCGTGATGCTATGTCTAGTTATGTTATAGACACTACTGAACATTATTATTTAAATTCTGTAGCAATTAACGTCTCCTAAATAACTTCTGTCTCCAATAGTATTTGAAACATAATAATATCTATGTCTACAGTTTCAGATGAAGCCGATACACGTACTATCAAAGTGTCCCAATTGTCAGGCAAGCAAGAAACTTTGTTGAGTGGACTTATGAAGAACACGAGGTATGTTTGGCTGTCTTAATGTTAGACGTTCAAAAAGCGTAAATTTATATCCTAATTTGAATAAAGAAATTTCGATTTTTCTTTATGATTTTGTACATACAGTGGAGTAACTGTTATTGGTTAAGTTACTAATTACACAGTATTCGTCGAAAATGCGACCATAAATTGTCAAAGTTTTAAGAACACCACATATGCTAATGTTAATTATTGTTGTCCACCGGTTACTACTCACGTGCACTTTTCTTTATTGTACACACATAAAATAGTTACAAAAACATTTCAATTCGTGATGTTATGTACAAAAGCGAGCTTAACTCAACATAGAGTTTTCTACCAGCAAACCTTTGAGCTGTAGAAGAAATTATGGTAGAATGAGGGTAAAATTTCTGCACAATAAAATTAACTTAGATGTACTAACACATGAGTACTAACACGAGACAGACTTTTATCATGAGTCAAACTATGTATTTGACTCACGACTTCACCACAGGCTCAGCTTATGACTAAGGGCTCCATTCAGTTTGGAACTTGTCGGGCAATCCCGAAAAATGCACGTGAGTAGTAACCGGCGAACAATAATTTACATGAAAGTGCCTCACGCATGTTATTGACCAAAATGACATAATATTTATCACGACCTTTTTATACCCTTATTACAAAAATAAATTTCTAAATATTGCTGCAAAGTTTTTAAATCACACCATCGTTTATTATTTCTCCTACTATACTAGAAAGACTGAATAAAAATGCTATTTGAGCTGTAGAAATATGTATAGAAACAATACTTTTCCGAAATAAAGCTTTCTACAACAAGAGTAGATTTGATATAAAAAAATTACTTCAGTATAATAAATCTTTTCAGGTATGCTGTGTCCGTATCAGCCTTCACAAACGCTGGATCTGGACCATTTTCTTTGCCTGTGTTCCAGGATACTAGGGAAGGAGGTGAGAATTTTGTTATAAATAAAATCATTGCAGGCTAAATTTACACTTAAGTTTTGCTATAAATTTTCAGTAGTCAACCCTAACACTAGGTTGCAAAAAGTAGTAAACACCGCTAGATCAATGAATCAGTTAAAAAAACCAAGATTTTATTGTAAAAAAAAATGTGCATAAAATATCTCAGTAGATAAGGTAGGCTCGAAATTTGGTTGTAATTTGGTACTAACTAACAGAAAAAGTTAAAAGACTAAAAATAATCTTAATATAAAGCATTATAATAGAGTATATGCATGTTTTTTTTTTTTATTCGATTGTATACGTTGATACATTACCGCGAAAAAATATAACACTTGTAAAAATATGATTATTGAGTATTAAAATTATCTTCTATCTTGGCGTGCTTTCTCTGACGTCAAAGTTCACATCTTAAAAGATATCTAGTAGTTAACGAATTATAATTTTTATTGAAGGGATTTTCTTTAAAGAATAACGTTAAAACTCATAAAGAACCACAAAACATAATTAATAACATACTCGAGATATTGTCATCGCGCAGAGTGACGTCACGTTTCACTCCAACCAATAGCGATCGCTTTGACATTTTAAATTTCCCTCGCATGATTCTCACTTTTCAACTTTCTTATTTAATAGTTAAAACGCGATTAATTAAAAAATTAATTGAATAGGTGTCATTCTACAGCAATAAAGATTACGAATAAATTTTTTTACCTAAATTTGAATCACATATTCCCTATTCTCTTATTCATAGAATTAAACAAAATCGTGCGTTAATCATAACCTTTCCTTCATGTTCAGCTCCAGAACAAGCACCATCCTCAGTAGAATGTACAGCAGTATCATCAACTTCTTTAAGAATCGGTTGGCAGCCCATCATTTTGCCTGGACAGGGAAGTTCTCTGGTCGGATACACAGTGCTGTTTGCGACTGATGGTAAAGGATCCAATTCTTTGACTGTTGTTGTTTGAATTTTTTCTGCTTTGAGGCGCGCATAACCTGATGCAAGTTGTTAAACAGTCATTAAGTTTAAACATTGTTGGTGTGTTGTGAGTGACCGCTATCTGAGCATCTGGGTGTGTCAGGCAAGTCAATTCCAGGTGTTGTCAAGTTCAGGCCTACATGTGGCTGGAACAGGTATAAACTAGGTTGGTTTCTAGCCACGCGCGATAGAGACAAATCTTCAGTTTCAGAGCAAGCCACAATGTTAGTGGAACCTACAGCAGGATTAAAGAAAGAGGATCCAGGATTGTTCTGCCTGGACTGAGGACAGTTATTGTACAGTGTATAAACTATTAACCAAACTTCTAATTGTATTTTTCTTTAACTATCGTAAACATCAAGGACGAATTGAATATGTGACTATGCGCAGCCTAGGCGGGCTAAATATTTTTTTTCATCTTTTCCTCTCTCCTGATAAAATAATTTCTAAATATATTTGTACCCAATAAGTTTAACATTTCCAACATATTTCAGAAGCGGCTTGGCAGAACCAAACGTCTTTACACACAGAGTTGTACCTGCAAGGTCTTCTGAAGTACACCAACTACACCGTGAAGGTGGCAGGCTTCTCCAACTTCGGGGCTGGACCATACTCCTATCCTATCGTATGTGCTACTCTACAGGATGGTAAGTAGTTTCTTCTCAATAAAGTAACAGAAACAATACTAGATTTGTGGCTATTTAAAACTGAATAGCGTTTGGTCATTTAGCTTTAAGTCAGCTATCTATAACTGCTGTGACTAAATAAATCACGTCATCATAAGATGTGTTAAAACGTAAAAGAAAGATTCGGCCTAAAGAGCGTCATTACGGCTTAGATGGCAGAGAGCTTGGAGTACCAAAGCAGGTTTATGCTGAAATCTGATGCATATATAGTTACCACTGAGGTTGGAAACTATCATTAAGTTTAAGCAACGCTTATCATAGTCAGTCTATGGATGGTTTACTATTAGGAGCATTTTTATCGTGGCGTATCCGTACTTCGGAGGGCACGTCACTAAGCCAAAATAACAACTCTGATAGCAGACTGGCTTCTATAAACTTTTTGCTATGATATTAAATAACAGTAGCTTTCATAAGTGCTAACATTATTTTGTTGCGTTGGTATAATTTCGTTACGAAAACAATATTTTGCAGTACCCGGGCCACCAGCAGACATCAAGGTCTTAGTTTTGTCATCGTCATCACTTCTCATCAGTTGGAAGAAGCCAATCTACCCCAATGGAGAGCTGTTACATTATACTGTCTATGTCAAGCCCACATCCAGGTCAGTTTTATGGACTTTCTGGCGGCCAAGTTACGTTACGTTTTTTTGATCTTATTGATTATTTATTGTTTACCAGTTACTACTCAATTGCATTTTTCTGGATTTCCCGAATAGTTTCGAACTAGTTTCGTCGCGGGCTCCACTCGTGACTAAGGGCTTCTGCTCGAGTTCAAAACTAGTCGGCCAATCTCGAAAAATATACGTGAGTAATAATTGCTGAACATTAAATAATATAAATACCTGTCTCACGAAATTTATAATATATAATTTATGGACAAAAATAAATCGTTTTAAATATTATGCTTATCTAAAAAGGGACCAAAATGATATGCAACCAAGTGAGGTTACAGATAATATAAATACAAACTTAATACATAAAACGGGTTAACAAACCTATATATACTTTTAAATATAAGTATCGCAAAAAAACATCTGCGATATGGAAGAAAAACACGTGTATTGCTGATCTCAAATAAACTGGGAACTGGGTCGAAGGATAATAAGGAAACGCACACACCGTAAAATTTAATTAAATTAATCCTTCATTTCTTAGGCATAATTATTTAGAAGGAAACCTCAAAAACAAAAATGACAATTTCAAGGCCACCCATCAATACTTCTACCACTATTCAAAGCACATCAAATCCATCTAGTACAGCATTTCACTCTATCACAGCAATGGTCCGCCACAGACATTCCGTATTGACGCGGAAGGTCGCTCCACTGCTGAAGTGAAAGACCTGGTGTCCGGCCGGACGTACGAGGCGTGGGTCACCGCCAGTACTTCCGCTGGGGAGGGCAGTGCTACTAGACGAGTGTCGCATACACCGACACATCGAGGTACTGAGAAATATCATACACATAATTCTGTCAATCTAAGATTTAAAACAAAATTCGGTAGAAATCAAAGACCAATCTATATTGTGACTTTGAAAGGCTATTTAGCCTTTCAAAGTCACAATATAGATTTGTCTCCAGCAACATCATAAAAATTGTTGATTGATCTACCGGGCATGTAACATCTCACACTACCGCAACCCTACTCTAAGCACAAGTCTGGCACGCTTTCTGTACTGCCTCTGGCACTGGTTTGGTGACTGCAAATTTATTTCAAAAGGTCATTCTAATGTCTGTCCTTTCAAATTCTCAGTGTCTCGTGACTCTTTCCCCATAGTAGGTTTTTTGGCTGTAATAACATAACATAACATAGCAGCCTGTATTCCCCGAAGGGGTAGGCAGAGGTGCACACAGTTGTACAGCCACATTTCACCAATGCTGTTATTAAGTCCCATGTAATAGGTGGTGAGCCTATTGCCATCTACCGGGCACAATTCCAAACTCTGGGCTGCTACTGAGAATTTCCTAACAGAAAAACTCAATAACACTTTGCCCGACCCGGGAATCGAACCCGAGACCTCATGGTCAGCAGTCGCGCTTGGGACCACTAGACCAATGAGGCTGTAATAAGCTGTCACTATACAAAATCACAAGCAAATGATGACCAGACATGCAAAGATAAGATAAGATTAACTCATTTTAATATACAAAAATAAAAGGTACAATAGCATGGTAATAACTGAAACCGTATTTAATTAATTGTTATGTGTTGTATATCTCGAAAGTTCTAGTTCAGGCAATCTCTTAATCATGTCGCTTCCTCTTGTTACCTTTTCCAGTTGTCGCAGGAGTAGCATCTTTAGGAGGGACAGTTTCAGTAGGAGTGGGAAGCTCCCTACTTCTTGTATGTCAGTGCGTGGGAGTGCCTCCACCGCGCACCGTGTGGTACCACAAACACAACATCATCACCCATCACCCACGGTTCACCAGGAACCATGATGATAGTCTACTTATTAACAGTAAGTAATATCAATGTTTTATTATTGTTCTTCTTTTTCTGATCAACTTTATACGTTGAGCTCCCTTAGTTGAGCTACACGATGACTGAGGCATACGTGCCGTCAGACAGGACTAGTCACCTCAAAGCTGCTATGGCTTTTTCCTCAAAAGCCATTACCAGCCAAACGATCCCTGCATGGTTACACTCACATAGATATGTGCTATTATGTGTGGACTTTAAAACGAGACGTTCAGCTTTGAGTTTGTTTCGGCGTTTCTTCTCAGAGATAATTAGATAAGAAACGCCGGCGCCATCTAGTTTATAAAAATTACTTGTAACAGTGTCTATTTACAAACATAAAACTATTTCTCATTTATAGTGTCACAGTTTAAATCCTCCGTAGGCCTTTGACATGAATTTACACGTCATTGGAAACATCTCTCTCTGTCTCTGGCGTGCCTTTTTTGCAATATTTTCTTTCACCGATTTGAGACGAAGCATCATCATAGAATCACGCCTATATTACTGAACGGGTAGGCAGAAATATACCCAGTTGTACACCCAAATTTCGCAAATGCTATTATTATATCCCATGCAAGCGGTGAGGAACACTCTGCCCGACCTGAGAATCGAGTAGAAGGCCTAATGCTCAGCAGTAGTGCTTGATAGCACTAGACCAATGAGGCAGTTGGTTTACTAACTACTCTCCTTACAATCTACGTATATAGTCTATATCAATCTTTCCTATGACATCACAAGTGTTCTAAACAGCCCAAACACCTGAAATATTTTATATTTACTGGGTCTACCTGCTAAAAACTCGTCTATTATTTTTCTGAACGCGAAAAGTTCACCAAAATATTATGTAGGATACCAGACTAGCATGGTTTTTAATTCTGAGCCATTCTTTTACAGATATAGACCAATCTTTAAGTGGTAACTACACGTGCTTGGCGAAGAACCTCTACGGGTCAGACTCAGTTGAGTACACAGTCATTGTGCTGCCGTTGCCAGAGGCTCCCATTTTAAGAGCAACTCCGTACAAAGACTCGATCCTGGTAGAGTGGGAACAACCCTACTACTCAGTCAGTAATAGAAGTGCCAGCCAGAAGATTAGTAAGTTAATTTTGAATTTTCTTACCAATTATTTATTTATATGTTATTCAATATAATTAATGATACTTCAGTTGTCTAAAAGTCTCATCTTTCCCATTATACATTTCAATGCCTTGTAAAAGCTATTTTTATATTTGTATTAAACATTGATAAAGTGTAGATTTACGCGACTTCAACTTGCGAAACTTGCCGTGCCGTAACAATGATCTAAAGCCTCGCTTGCACCTTTGAAATTTGACAAATGCCGCGTATTAAAGAAACTTTTCAAAATTTTTCTTAATAGTAATTGCTGTCTAGAATATAATGAAGTGTCCTTCCACTTTGATCGAGGTTCTTTCTCAGTATCATCCCATCGTCATATCAATCATCGAACTAATATTAGCCATAAATTCCATTGACTCCAAATTACAGCAATATTTCGCCATAATAAATAAATTTTCATGCTCGGAAGGAAAGAAATTCAAATTCAAATATTTTTATTTCACATGATAATATAAGACCAGATTACAGGCACTTATGAAACGTCAAAGCTAGGTGCACGGTTCCAAAATAGTTGATCTTATGGAGAAGAACCGGCAAGAAACTCCATAGACACTCTTTTTAAAATAAAATTTTATTTAAAATCGTATATTGATGGTATGTGAGAATAATGTAAGAGGAAAACAAAACAAAAGATTTATTTTGGTAGTCGAAAGAAAATATTTATTTTGGTCCTAGTAGCAGGTAAAGGCAGGAAAAAACGTTTAACTAAAAAAAAGCATATTTATTAGGTATACAATAACGTTACACGCTAAAACAAAAAAATCCTGTACAAGACCAAAAATGTTTCCTATCCCAGCATATACTGCTCCATCGAAATGTGGTAGCGCTGGTTTTCGTGTAAAAAGTGCAATCACGACATTGGGTTGACATTATGGGTAGAGAATAAAAGGATTCTGCTAAAAAATAAAAAACAGCTAAAATTTTCCACATATACAAATTTAAGAAAATGAAATCTAAAATCAATTGCATATTCATTGCTATCATTTTTAGCTTACAGTCTAACTTGGAAAGAGGCCAATAGTCCTTGGCGAGAAGCCTGGCCGGCTAACAAGCTGCCCAACTTATCAGGCGTGCAGAAACATGCCCTCACTGGACTGAAGTGTGGGACGAAGTACTCCCTGAGAATCACTGCCACTAATAAAGTTGGGACTTCACAACCAGCTTATTTGGATGTCAGTACATTGGGTGGAGGTAAGTTCCTATTTTCTATTTATTTTAATCATACTCCTCCAGACCGTATTTCCAAAGCCAAGTACGCAAGAGATATTTACAGTGCACAAGTGTATGCGCAAACACAAGTGCACTCCCTATGGACTATGAGAGGGAAGGAACCCTCTCATAGTCCGATGGGACGGCAATCCGACACGACCGAGATTAGGCGCAGGTCCGACGGCTCTACGTGCTTTCCGAAGCACGGGGGTGTCAAATTGTTATTAGGTCCCATGTAATAGGTGGTGAGCCTATTGCCATCTACCGGGCACAATTCCAAACTCTGGGCTGCTACTGAGAAAGTCCTAACAGAAAAACCCAATAACACTTTGCCTGACCTGGAAATCGAAAACACTCACGCTCAGCAGCCGCGCTTGCGACCACTGGACCAACGAGGCAGTTTTTTTTTATAGAAGACTATCAAACTACCCTTACTTTACACGGCACTAATATCTATACAGGTCGATGACTTCTGGTAGAAGGATGGAGACGGTTACGTGACGAAATTTTATCCTATATCTATTGCTGTGTGAAAAAATATTGAACACTCATGTACGGCGCCGGTAGCGGCTTTGTTTCCAGCACTAGCCGAGTTTTAAACGCAGACGACGGGTTGGTAGACGAGACACACTATACATTTTATTGTTATGACGTCTATAAGCGTCTAGCTCCCCTCAAGCATTTCAATTTATGACCACTGAAGTAGCAAGTCAAAGCTTGCCAATCTCGTACTGGCTAACATAACATAACATTTGCTTTTCTAGTGCCTATTCCACCACCAACCAACGAATGGTTATGGAGCAACGCTTCTCATATCTACGTGCAGCTGGCTGGGTGGGAGCACGGTGGCTGTGCACTCAGAGTGCTCGACGTGGAATACAAGCAGTTGAGCGCTAGAACCTGGACCAGAGCTCATAATAATATGGTGAGGGGTTATAAGTTAAACCGGGGTCATCTTAACACCTCATACGTGGTTTTTCTTTATTTACAATTTCTCGTGAACGGCTAAAATGCCGTATAAACAAAAATTTTATGGCTTACTTAAAATATTATTCACCAAATTTTATTCACCTTATTTATGATTTCCTGCCAAAGCTATAAAAACCAATTCTTTTCCCATTTAATATAATAACTTTAGAGTTCGCTAAGCATGCGTTTATGCTTTTCAAAGATTTATCTTTAATTGTTAAGGTAATTGCATCTTTATGACATTGTAGTATCTGCAAAGTAAGTCGTGTCGGTTCGGTCACCTGTATAGGGACTGAATAGATAGCAATGACGTCACCAAAAGACGTGTTACAATATGGATGAAGAATTCGCGGCAGTGAGCAGAGGTCGAGATGGCTTAGTGGTCAGAGCGCCTAGAGTATTTATCCGGGAGGCGCAGGTTCGAATCCTGCTCACGACCGTATTCTTTTTCCATTTAATACAATAACTTTAGAGTTCGCTAAGCATGCGTTAATGCTTTTCAAAGATTTATCTTTAACTATAAAAACTATTTTTTCGTTTATTATAAACCGCAAAACAGAGCAGAGTTTTCTCTTTCACTCCCTTAATCTGTGTATCCTTTGGCCTATTAACTGTGTAACTTTTAATTATATTCGTAAGTCGGCTCAAACTCAAGTTGGCATTTGATCTCATTAGCCAATTATTTACTTGCCAACCATCGATTTGCCCTCTAATTTGAAAGTAATGGAACTTTGAGGTAATGCAATCTTATTCATGGATTTATAATATTATAAATGCGGCATCAACGCATGGTTAGCTAACACTAAAGGTATAATTTAAAAAAAATACAGTCGTGAGCAGGATTCGAACCTGCGCCTCCCGAATAGATACTCCAGAAGTATCTATTCGGAAGTTTGCCAGGACGTATGAATGTTTGTTACTCATTCACGCAAACTCCTGAATGTGTGTGAAATCAGATAGTTTATAACCAGTTAACATCGGATAATTTTTATCCCAGCTGGACCCAATTCCGGAGTCTACGCAGATGAAGTCGTGGGCAGAAGCTACTATTCTTATAAAACATCCAAACTGATCAGTAACAAATTTCCTCTTTCTTTCACAGCCTTATTCAGACCTATCATCGTGGAGTCTGTCATCCCTCTACCAGGCTAAAATCCCGACGTACGCAATCTGTGACCTATCTCCCGGCACTTGGTACCAGGTCAGGGTAACGGCTACCAATGAGGCAGGAACTGTGACAACTACATATAGCTATGCTACTAAAAATGAGGATGGCAGTAAGTTTTTGTTTCATCATATTTTTTTTACATTAATATAAAATAAACATGTTGAGGCCATGTAATGTCTATATTAATCACTAAACAAAGAAACATACATAGCATCATAACATAGCATCACGCCTGTATTCCCCGAAGGGGTAGGCAGAGGTGTACACAATTGTACACCCACATTTCACCAATGCTGTTATTTAGTCCCATGTAATAGGTGGTAAGCCTATTGCCATCAACCGGGCACATTTCCAAACTCCGGGCTGCTACTGAGAATTTCCTAACAGAAAAACTCAATAACACTTTGCCCGACCCGGGAATCGAACCCGAGACCTCCTGCTCAGCAGTCGCGCTACGGACCACTAAACCAAAGAGGCAGTTCAACAAAGAAACAATGAAAAAATAATAGACAAGAAAAGGGCCCGAACCCGTGACCCTTGACGCTCCGCGTGATCACTCCACCAACCGAGCCACCTTGTCGTGTTCTAAATCCATTGAATTTTTCAATCCTCTTTATATTCGTCCTAAGAAGACGCCTGGCGATATTTATCTAGCAATCATTTATATAAAATAACCAGCCCATAACAAGCCCATAACTATCCCACTGCAGGGCAAGGGCCTCTTGAGAGAAGGCATTGATCACCACGCTAGCTCACTGCGGGTTAGCGGTTTCAGACCATTAAGTCCAGGTTTTCTAACGATAATTTTCCTTCACCGTATATCTTTTAGATTTGGGTACTAAAAAGTACATGCCTATGACATAGCAAAAGTCACATTGGTATATGCCAGGTCTGAACCCACAACTTGGGACTAAAAAAGGCGGGCCCGTAACCATTCCGCATGGCCACCACGACATTCCAATAAATTGATTCCAAACCCCAAGGAAAAATTAAGATTTTAAATGTTTAATACTAACGAGCCGTTTAGTGCTACAGATTACCATCAATTCTCGGTGAGAAGAGACCCTTGCACTACCATAAGACAGTAATGGTCTAGTTATGTGATTTTTGATGAGAGATAATTTTTACTTTACCTTCAGCGAACATTTATTTTTCGAGAAACATTAAAAAAACAGCCTAATCGATATCGCCTTGAATAACATCATGCTCATATATCCTGAGTTACCTTTCGATTTCTGATATATACACTTACATAGGATCACGCCTGTATTCCCTGAAGGGGTAGCCAGAGATGTACTCATTGTACACCCACATTTGACCAATGCTGTTATTAAGTCCAATTTAACGAGTCTATTTTCATCTACCGGGCACAAATTGAAACTCTAACTCGGGTTGCTATTGACAATTTATTAACAGAAAAACTTAATATATTCGGTACAGAATAATGAGTTTGATATCTGAAATAGAAATGTTATCAACATGATGTGTTTCTTCAATGTATAAATAGGTATATATTAGTAATACACTTTTATTGTATTCTTTTACAGGTGAAGTGGGTCCACCTTCAGAACTCTTCGATTTGAACATGCTGGTGATTATTTGCAGTTCAATTCTACTCACGATTTGCCTTCTAAGCTGTATCTACATTCTTGTGAAGAGACAGAGGTAGGAATACTATTAAAATGGTTGAAATACATTTGAGCTTTAGATAAAGGGCTAGGATTTCAGCGTACTGTATTCACAGAAATATCACAATACAGATTGGGAAGGAAAATGGCGGACATTTTTACGGCCATGATGAATAACTTAGTCATTTATATAACCAGCCCATAACTGTCCCACTGCAGGGCAAGGACCTCTTCTCATACAGAGAAGGCTCGAGCTTAATCACCACGCTAGCTCACTGCGGGTTGGCGATCTCAGACTACCAAGTCCAGGTTTATTCATGATGTTTTCCTTCACTTATTGATGCGACCTAGATATAAGATACTTGTTATTAAATATATTTTTAAACATTGTTAGCATCGCACACAGCAAATGTAAAAACAAACATATTTGAAATTGATTTTTAGCCCGGTTAATGGCGTGTAATATTAGGATAACATCAGAACCTGGCGCATGGATAACATTTGGTGTGACATAGCTAGATAGAAGGAGACCGTATCGGTGGCGGTTACCACCAACAACAGCATTCCCAAAGAGGGTTGACGTCAGGCAGGCGGCCGGTCATAAAACATAGCCAAAACTTTAGCAGCATGCCAGATATAGGTATGCTGCGCCAACCCCAAATAAATTGGGATAAGGGCAGGGGGATGATTTGAAATTGATTTTACTGCCATGTGTTGTTAAGTTGATGTATCAAAATTTAGATTTTAAGTTATTGTGTTGAATAAATGCTCTTTCTTTCTTTATTTCTATAATAATAAAAGCATTATTTTTTTCTTCTCATGTGGTTGATGAACAACCTAGTGTCACAGGCTAAGCCACTCTTAGGCCTCTGACGTGACTTATAAAAGCGACTGAAATTGATGGATGCTGTCACTCGAACTTCTTTCAGTGGGGTTACTCTTGAAGTTAATAGCAATTCCAATCCAATTCCTATATAAAACACGCCTGAAAAAAACGCGTAATATTAAAATAAATTTAACGAAATTACAGTTGCCGCAAATTTAAAGTATGTTGCCTTATAGTGTCCCGGTTTGATAATTATTTTTTAGATATTTTTGTATTTAAAAGTACGGACTGATATATTTTTAATGTCAATCGAGCGGAATTATTTTCAAGAGTAAGCTTACTGGATACGACATTAAAGATACGCATTATGTTTTATGAAACTCTTTCTATGGCTGTGATACACATGCATTTGCTCTTTTAATACTGATATATGTTTCCCTTTCTCTCCAGAACGGGCAACCTAACAGAATACCGGGACTCAATAACGGTTGACAACAAATCTGAGAGCGGCAACCTGACGGCGAACACCTCTCACACCAATCTAGCCAACGTTAAGGAAAACGCCATGAATGCACAGAACAGGATATACAGTGCTCCTATACATATGAGGAATAACAGCAAACATGGTAATGTAACCTATAAAATTCCTAGAAACCTACATTTATTACAGAAATAGTCGTTCTTGACCTCAATCTCGCCTAAGGGAAAGCTATGAATGAGGTTTACTATATCTTAAAGATTTTCGCGTTAAAGGTAGAAGCCAACGTAGACGCTGGAAAGGAATTCTAGAATTCGGCTGTCCACTTAATTAAGTTTCAGAACGAACGCTGAATATAACATAATCGGTTATAAGAAAGAAAGAAAGAAAACGTCTAAATCGTCAGTCTAATGCATCTGGAAGTCGGGTCGTAGAAGGGGCGATGGTGGAATCAGCTCAAGTTGCGCCCATGCTCCTTGCAGTGTACTCTGGAGAAAACTGACAGACAAGCTACGTTCTATCAATAAGCTAGGCTGTGATGCTGAATCACTGGCTCAATAAACTCTTTTATATTAAATTAATATCTCTATCTAATCTGGGTATTATCAGAATCTTAAAGACTAGCTCTGATATGTGGAACTTTATTTGAATTCTTATAAAATATAATTACACCTATAAAAGATAAGTACACCTTCCTTGTCATCCCTTTAGTCTTCTAATAGAATTTCACCATCCGTTGGTAAAAATACTATAGCAGCAGATTCTAATAACACTTCATTATTTGTTTTGTATCAATATCCGGAATCCATCTTGAGTCAAGCACTTGTCTTTCTACCTGTCGTCAGCGGTTTCCGTTTCCTCTCCGTTGGTGGCGCCCCCTATACTCACGTATTGGTACTAAGTTCTTAGAGCGCGCGCCGGGTGATGGCGCGTTTTTATATATCATTATAGCGTCGTTTTTCGCGCCGTTCGGTTGTCAGCGTTAAATTAAAAAACTTCGCGAAAAAATTTTAAAATTCGTATAAAATTATTTAAGCTCCTCTCCGTTAAGATTATGGAAAGTCTTAATAATAAATTAGAGTCGGGGTGTGCTGATGGTGATTCTTTATCGCGTAAACGCGTGCGTACTCCGACGCAAAGTTCAGAACATGGTGATAGTGATTCGTCTACGAGTAGTGGATCCAGTTCCGAGAAACGTGCAAGAAGGGAGCCGCAAACTGTGAGTTATGCACACTTTGAATTTCTATCGCAACAAGTGGCCTTCTTAACAAACCTCATAACGAGAAATACCGACATGGAAAGTACAAATTCAATTAATAAAAATAAAACACCCGTTGCTCCAAACGAGTTAGACCTACGACGTCCTGAAGATGTCAGTAAAAATAACCAACTTCAGATTTTGTCAGAGTTCAGTACAACGGTAAAAGATCCAATTTATCCTAAAGCAAATGACAAGTTTCTCAATAAGTTAACGGAACTACAGCGTTTTAAATGTGAGGATTGGTATGCAATTCGATTTTCGGATGCACAAAAGAAATATTTGGCTACCCCCGGTTTTGTAGAACTAAACGTTAATGACGAATTAAAACGTTTTGAATCTGCAATGTTAAAGGAGGATTCTCGGTCATATTTATTAGAACGAACATTCGCTGGTTTAACGAATGCTTTACTTACTCAAAAACAGGAATTAAATAATACTTTACAATCATTAGTTGATTGGGCAAGTGATTCCAAGGAAACGTTAACCCCTAATTCGTTATTCGATAAGGTGGAATCCCTGTTTTCAAAGGATTCGGCGTTTAGCAAGGTGACTGATGATTTGTTACAAATTGTATGTGGTAGAAGAGCTGATTTTATAAATATACGTAGGGAAACTATACTACACCAGATACCCGAAAGTTTTCATCGTGATATATTACATAAAATTCCTCCAAGTAAAGAATCGCTTTTTAATGATGTGGCTGTGAAAACCTACCTTCAAAAAATTGGGGGAGTGGATAAATTAGCTATATCAACAAAGTCAGTTCCCCAATCTTATTCGAAAGACAATTTTTATCGAAATCAAAAACCGTCTTCAAGCAAGCAAGTTGAAGAAAAGTTTTTTCGTCGAGATACCTCCACAAAAAGACGAAAACATGCCTCTCGCTCGTCACAGCAATTCAAAGGCAAAGCAAGCAACTATGGTACCAAGCCAAGGGGAAAGACACAATCGCAAGGTATCTCTAAAAATAAGCGTCGTGAATGACTGTCGGACATTTCAAGGCGGTTGTCTAAAGCTATTTCAGTATGCTTGGAGCAATATAGGTGCACCAGACAAAATATGCCAACTGATAAACGGTGCACGCATTCCTTTTATATTAAAACCGCCTCTGATATATCCAACTTCTACGATTATGAAGTGTTTCAGAACCAAAACCTCTTCCGACATGACCAAGCAGATTCAAACTATGTTAGAATCGGGAGTGCTAGAGCCTGCACGGAAGACTCCAAGTTACCTTTCCAAGTTTTTTCTCGTGCCCAAGGCAGACCAGACCTTCCGGCCTATATTCAATCTGAAGCAACTGAATCAGTTTGTCATAGCCAAACCATTTCAACTATTCAGCCACTTCCGTGTACCAACTTTTTTGCAACATCAGGATTGGATGGCGAAACTAGATCTGAGCCAAGCATATTTTCACGTGGCTATCGCACATCAGCATCGTAGGTTCTTAAGGCTGAATTACCATCAACATTCAGATCAGCATCGGCTGCTCCAGATGACATGCTTGCCGTTTGGCCTTTCATCGGCACCCAGAACGTTTGCCTCAATAACCAATTGGGTGGCAGAATACCTGAGGAGTCACAGAATCAGGTGTGTGGTCTATTTAGACGATTTTCTTCTCGCAAGCCAGTCAAAACTGCAGCTGGAAGACGACATAGCCTTCACGATAAAGATACTGCAATTATTAGGCTGGACAATCAACCTCGAAAAGTCTGTTCTGGCTCCGACACAATGCCTCGAGTTTCTCGGCATAACCTGGGACACAAAACGCAACGCAAAGTCCTTGTCGGAGCCAAAGTGCCTATCGCTACGCAAAGCACTTCATCAACAGCTCCAGAAACGCAAGTGGTCCCTCAAACAGTACCAATCGCTAATGGGGAGACTCAACTTCGCAACGTTTGTGACTCCAAGAGGGCGACTTCATTGTCGGACACTGCAATACTACAGTCGACAGTTGTCGAAAGAATACCCGTATCGACTGATGAGTATCCCTCAACCAGTTCGCTCAGAGATGGAATGGTGGTGTCAAGCCATAGGAAAGTCCATGCCGATACACTTGACCTTAGAGACTCACCTATTGACCACAGATGCCTCAGATATCGGATGGGGTGCCCAACTCGGCGATACAAACATGTTAGGGACTTGGACGGAACTACAAGAGCACTGGCACGCCAACCAAAAAGAAATGTTCGCCGTTTACGCAGCTATATGTCAGAATCAATATCAACTTCAAAATGCGCAGGTACTGTTGCAAACCGACAATCAGACAGTTGTGTCTTATATAAACAAGGAAGGCGGCACAAGGTCCAAGAAACTTCTCCTACAAACTCGACAACTTCTAGCGGTTCTGGACAAACACAATATTATTCTGACAGCGCATTATTTTCCGGGCAGATTCAACACCGAAGTAGATGCTCTCTCTCGGCAAAAGGCTTTTCCAGAATGGCACCTAATCAGAAAAGCAACGAAGAAAATCTTCCAGATGTGGGGTGTGCCAGAGATAGACTTGTTTGCTTCAGAAACTGCCCACGTAGTGACGAGATATGCTTCACTGGATACAAACGATCAGAAAGCACTACATCACAATGCGTTTTGTCATCAGTGGCATTACAACCTGGCGTGGATATTTCCACCACCGAACCTTATTCCCAGAGTTCTGAGCCACTTGAATTCGGCCAGCGGAGACTACGTATTGATAGTCCCGAAGTGGAAAAAGGTGTTCTGGCAGGCAGATGTACAACGGCGAGCGCGTCGTTCCCCATACATGATCCCAGAGCTGGCCCACGTTCTCATAGATACAAGGACAGGGATGCATCCGCCGCAGGTTCAAGATCTACACCTGGAGGCATGGCTGATTTCGGGTGGCCCGACATTTTGACAGAGTGGACTCCTGAAGAACAGAAACTTTTGATGTCCAGCTGGAGAAGCTCCACCATAAATACATACAGACCGGCATGGAGCAGATGGAGGCGATGGTGTGAGTCCCATTTTGTTAATTACAGACAACCTGATGCGAATCAAGTCGCTAGATATTTAGCTCATTTACATTGTGATGTTGGTTTTGCGTATAGAACTATTTTGGTGCATAAATCTGTGATTTCAACATTTACTCACCTGACATCTAATGTTGATTTGTCCTCAAATTTCTTTATAAAACATATATTAAAAGCTATTTCGGTTGCGCGGGAAAAACCTGCTAAACCTCCTATTTGGAACCCGAAGGTATTATTACAATACATGAGTAACTATAATTTTAAACAAAAATAACATCTATCAAGTATCGAGACATGTTGCTACCCTTTTACTGTTAGCATCAAGCCGCAGGGTTCACGACCTCACATTATTACGAATTGATAGCAATAGTTTGATTGACAAAGATTCTTCTATAATATTATGGCCAGCATTCGGCTCTAAAACCGATAATCATAGCCATAGACAGTCTGGATGGAGGCTTAGAGAGCATCCTGATCAATACGTGAGTATAGGGGGCGCCACCAACGGAGAGGAAACGGAAACCGCTGACGACAGGTAGAAAGACAAGTGCTTGACTCAAGATGGATTCCGGATATTGATGAAAAAATAATAGGTAAGTTTTATTTTATGGTAAAACTCTCTATTTAGCAATCGCATTATTTACAGTATTTATAACAAACTTCTAAAAAGGACCTCCTCCTTTTTTGAAATGTGTTCATAACAGTTAATAATTCAGCAGTTTTAATTAGTATTTTGATCACTTTTGCTAATCAAAGAGTTAATTTTCTCTTGGTAGTCGATAGTAGGTAGACTGGTAATGATTTGGTGGGAATCAGATATTCAAAAAGCTTCGAAACTTATAAATGTTAATCAGTTGACGTCAATGGTGCAACCGCAGATATTCAACCGGAAATTCTAACTACAATTTATTTAAGGTTATCAGCAACCGAAAATAAACGGGAAATCTTTACTTATTTAATTAATAGAAATCATTGATAATCGCAAATACGTACGTCATAATGTAGTTTGAGAGCAGGATAACGATAAATTAACCAATTAACTGAAAATAATTGAACTGACGATTAACTAAATTACATAAAATATAAATTGTACTACGTAACGTACGGTTACCATGAGATCCGGAAGTAATAACATAACATATAACACAGCATCAAGCCTGTATCCCGAGGTAGACAAAGATGTAGATAGGTAGGCATAATTTTACACTCATAACCAGCCCATAGCTGTCCTACTGCATGGCAAGGGCCTCTTCTCATATAGAAAATGCACTAGTATTTATCACCAAGCTAGCTCACTGCGGGTTGGCGATTTCATACCATTATATCCAGGTTTGTTCACGATGTTTTCCTACACCGTATGTCTGTGATGTCTTAGATTAACTAAGAAATTATGTCACATTGGTACATGCCAGGTGTGAACTCACTACACTCGGTTACCACGACGCTAGTTTTATTCCCGTATTACACCAATGCTGTTATCAAGTCCCTTGGTGCTTTGCCATCAACTGGGTATGACTCTAGACTGCTACGGACACATTTCTACCAGAAAAACCCAATTATAGTTTGGATCTAACCCAAGACCTCAGGCTCAGCTGCCGCATTTGGAACCCCCTAGACCTGTGATGCAGGATTACTCATGAGGCAATAAGTCTTCCTCTTCTTGCCCTTCCTTTTATTATTCCTTCTAAAATGGTCTTAAAGAAGTTTTGTGTCGTATCAAGTGGTCAATCTACTTCCCTCTCCTGTTATCAATAGTTTTTAACAACTGTATCAATTTTGTATCCCACTCAACTTTAAATAAAATCTGATGTGACTATATTGGCGTAAAACTAATAAAACTGTCTTATTATCACCTTGATTAATTTGATTAAAACAGGATATAATTATAATTATAACGTCACATAAAACATTTTCAGGAAAACGGAAAATGACAAATTATTAAATTTATTTATGTTACTATTCCAGGATTAAGAGACCAATTCCTGGATTATTATAATATATTACGTGATAATGAATACAGGAATAATGTTGAACTTTGCCCAGAATTATTGTTTCTATGCAATGTATGGTACATTACATGTGGTATTAAACCATAGTTTTGCCAAGCATGCTGCGATATGCAACATATTTTTTATGGTAATGTCATAATTATAACAAATTTAGTTTTCATTAAAATTTCGTTCAGGGCCCCAACATAAGCTCTTGGGGCACGCCAACCATTTCTGCTAGAATTGTCAACAATGAACATTCCAGATTTTCAGTTTTTTGCTGATACTGTAATTGTATTAATATTAAATTATATGTAATGACTGTTTGTAATTATATGAATAGATTTTAGTTAATTTTCGTGATAGTCATCTAACCTAAAGGCCACTGGTAGAACTTAGACAATCTTAGAATAAATAATGATATCTTCTAGATAATAATATCGCAGCCCTTCATAAATCTACCGTGGGCGTCATATTAATAGTTATATTTTGTTTTATCATCTTTAGAAAGCTGAAAACATATCACTTTGAATCTCATATACATAATATACAGTTCAGTATAATTTATAAATAATATATTATTTTCAGAATTATACGAGATAAGCCCATACGCGCAGTTTGCAGTTGGCTTCAGGACTTTCGGTCACGTAGAGAACCAGGATATGCCTAGTCGACACGCTAAACATAGATATGATACAGGTAATACAACCTTTCAAAATAATTAAGTCTCGGTGGCACCGACATAACTTTAGCCATAACCGACTATATCATTTTGATAGCTTATCTGTATATATTCTGTTACAATGACACAGTAACAGTTACGGTTAAACTTAAGTTAGCGCAATTGAGACTAATAGTTGTAAAAATAATTATCATTGCCATTAAAAACTTTCATTATGATGCCATAAAAATTTAACCTACGATGAAAAAATTACATATTCTTATAATGAGTTGCTAAACTTTTTATTGTATAACTTTCGTCATACACATTCATATGAATTATTACTCACGTGCATTCTTCGGAATTTCCCGACTAGTTTCGAAATCGAACGAAGCCCTTAGTCATGAGCTAAGCCCGTGGCGATGTCGCGAGTCAAACTCGTATTTGCATTCGCATCACCGCACGCTCAACACAAAAAATAATATGAGTTCCTATAAATTCTCCGCTGGAAAGTAGGCAATCCATTCAATTTCGAATTCTTTTCAGAAACTAGCTTCCAAGTATGTTCAGAGTCTGAAGATAGTGACAGCATATCAAAATCTACATTAAAAAGTGTTCCAAGAAGTAAGTTAATTTTGATACCCAATTCTATTGACGTTCCATTTTTTTTAAAGCAATGATAGCCTGGTGGTGTGGCCTTTGGACTGACAAGTCAAAGATTGCAAGTTCAAACCCCAGGCACGCACCACTGTCTTTTCGAAGTCATGTGCGTATCATAAATTAATGATCACTTGCTTAAAACGGTGAAGGAAAACATCGTGAGGAAACCAGCATACCTGAGAGATGTTCTCAATTATGTGTAAAGCCATGTCAGAGACCTACGGGGGGTTTATATTCTGACACTAGGTTGTTCATCAACCACACGATAAGTTTTTTTTTTTTTTTTTTAATTACTTGAATGCTCATTAAGAGCAATTTTAACAAAAAAAAAAAAACATTAAAAATTCCAATAAAAAGTGGTATTTGTTATATTTTTTTTATTTATTTTTTTGATAAAGTGACTTATACCAAGATTAATTAATTAAAATTTTATCATTTTTCAGAAGTTTGCAGAACTCCACACCATAGGTAACTATACAAGGAAGAGCTTTCGTTTTAAAAGGAACTTTCTAAGGACCATATTTCTAAAACTACAAAAAGATACTGTCTTTATCAAAGAAAAAAACCACTGCCTAAACAAAACAACAATATTCATAACAATTATAATAATTTGTGAATTTCCGTGTATGTGCCGTTAAATATATATTTAGATGTATTTTAATTTGGTATTCCGTTTATTTAATGAGAGGATAAATCCTTTTGTTATAAAATGTCGTATTTCTACATTATTATAAATATCTTCTTAGTATTATATGAAGCCAATGTCATTGATGCCAGTTGTGTTCTTTTTAAAATGGTTTATATAGATGGCCAGATAGAAGATTCTGATAAGGCTCTTGTTACACATCATTCTTTAGTAAGTTTGCATGTCACTGGTTTATAATAATGTCAATTTTAATTTTTTTTACTATCCCTAATATCACCCCCGGGACCAGGTATCAAATTTAACCGTACACCAATTATCGACTCGCGACTCTATCTGATACCGCTCTCCAAATTGATATCAGCGTCATCACTCTATATTTATGTAAACACAAAAAAGTATATGTCAATACTACCAATTTTATGTTTTTTTTTTAATTTTATTCCACTTTGTAACATTATATATATTTTGTAAACAAATTTTTTATTTCACATAAATTATAATGACGATTTGAAAAGCTATCATTAATTCTAAATAAGGTGACAGTGCTACTGAAATATTGTGCGTGAAATTCGATGACAAAGTGCCAAATATCTATTCTAATTTACGTCATCTAATACATAGTGCCAAAAAAATAATGTTAAACAACTTTTAACAGTATTAATCGCGTGTATTATTGGTTTTTCCTGACGTTTCGAACACTTTGCAGCTTTCGTGGTCGCTGGAGGTGTCCTTCGAACGCTGCAAAGTGAGATATTACTAAAAAAAATATATTTGCTATCAGCCGCAATTATCAAACGGTTTGCTTATATACCTAATATATTTTTCAAAGTGTATGTTTATATGAATAGATTGATACATACATGCATTATGATATTAGAAACATTTGATAAACACACCATAAATAAATAAATAGTTAATGATATGTTCACTGAAAATAAATGCACCAAAAAGGTGTTATCATGTGTTGCAACACTTAGAAATTTTCTAAGTGTTGCAACACTATATATGAATACAGAAATGCCCAAATTAGGAATAATCGCCCATACTAACTTCGATCAAACAGTCATTGATAGCATTTTTGCAAGTAGTACGCCGGCAACTTAATTGTAAAAGATTTACTGAAATAAAACACTTTTTTTTATTATTTATGTATATATATATATCCGTGTCACAGTTTTCGTTGCCATACTCCTCCGAAACGGCTTGACCGATTTTGATGAAATTTTTTGTGCTTATCCGGTATCTATGAGAATCGGCCAAAATCTATTTTTCATCCCCCTAAATGTTAGGGGTAGTCCACCCCAATTTTTTTTATTTATATGGCAAACTATATTAACTATATATTTATATGGTATACTATAAAGTTTAAAGATTTGATTGTACCTAATAATTTTAATAATACACACTAGAAATAATATCGGTGATTTATAAAGTTTGTGAACACACGTTGGTGCTCGTGTCTGTACATACTGATTCTGCTTTTCAGTAATTTTTTGGCTTCACCTAATTCTAAAAAGTTAAATATTTTTAAGGTAGATATAATAATTCCCTGTTATGTTTGGTCAGATTTATTAATTGTTATTTTACTGAACGTAGTTCCAATTTGTTATTTCCCAATAAAATTGATCACAATGAACAACTATCATAAATTGAGACTAGTAAAAAAGAAATGGTATACGGAGACAGATTTAAAAACAGAATCAGTCTAAAACAGAATGTTTAAATTAAATACAATGCTAATCAAAATTTGAGTTAACAACATAAAATTTTACAAAACGAGGCTTACTTACATAATTATTAATTATATAGATAATTCTTATTTAATCTATTACTTGAACGGGCCATTTACACGAAAACAAATTAAAGGTGTTTACAGTATAAAGAACCAAAAATATAAATACCAATTTAGTCTTCTAAGAGCTTCGTCTGAATTGAGTCTTAAAGTAGAAATGTGTAAAATAATAAATCTATGAAGTACATACGGCTGTACTAATTTGTAATCTCAGACATGAATAAACGCGTATCGTGAGAGGTGCTATTTATGCAGATGTGTGTACTTCCAAAAAATTTGCAGACAAAATTCACTAGGCAGTGACAGTTATTCATTAACAATAATATAGTTTGATTAGTTTAGTTTAGCCAGAAGTATACACAGTAATTTACAACCAGCCGCTTTGCCTAAGGTAATATTGGATATTATACATAATATTTGGGTAAAATGTCTAGTGGTTTTTGTCTATAAAGCTTAAGTTTATACCAGTATTTTATATGGAATGACTGCCTATCTGACCTCCTCCACCAACGTAAGACTGGATGTCAGACTTTCATGCCTCTCACTACCTATAACAGCTATCATAGATCTCCATCTGACAACAGGGACTGACTGCTTAACGTGCTCACTGACGCACGATATAAATGTTAGTAACCCATCGACAGACCGACCGCGCCAAGCGCAGCCTAACCTCGATCGATGGATCTGTGCAACTGTTACTTAGCCACGAGCCTCTGTTTAAGCAAGTTTACCAAGAAACAATGAATGTACTGTTAATATCTAGTGGCCGTATATTCAAACTAAAAATGACAGTTGAACTAATGATTAAGTCATTAAAGTCGTATTCGTTTTGGTCACCAATGATTATAAGCTATTTTACGACTCGCGTAATCAGACTTTGCGACCGTTATGTATAAGTCCTGCTCTTTCAAGGGAGGCAATTATAAGGGCAATTTAATTTTAAAACGAACACAATAATTTCTGCTCCAAATTTTGTAATGATTATGAAATTAAATTGCCTCACGTAAATTGACTGTAGACAAATTATGCTGAAAAATTTGTAAATAAAGTTGTACATTTTAGTGGACTGAAAAATACGGCCGTGAGCTGGATTTGAAACTCCACCTCCCAAATAAATACTCCAGGCGCTCTGACTCTGGCGCTCTACTAAGCCTTCTGCCCACTACTATTCTACAGATAGCGATGACGTCACCAAAAGACGTATTAAAAATGTGGACGAAGAATTCTGAGTATAGTGAGCAAAGGCCGAGATGGCTCAGTGGTCAGAGCGCCTAGAGTATTTATTCGGGAGCCGCAGGTTCGAATCCTACTCACGATCGTATATTTCTTACACAAAATTTTACAACTTTATAGTTCGCTACGCATAACTTAATGCGTTTATCTGTAACTTTGTAAATAATTGTCAATATAGTCATAACTACTGTATTTAGTCATATATATTACTATTTACTAACTCGGTTAAGAAGTGACTACGAAGATCTCTACTTATTTGTAAATAGCTGATAAATATGTTGTTTTCATATAATTTCATTAAACCACAGCTTATTATGTTTTCGACACAAAAATCTAGGTAAATATGTTTGTTTCTTGCCCGTAAAATTATTTTCCCGTGATGTCACGTTTTATGTTGTACAAAATATGTATTATCACAATACATACATTACAAATATGACGTAATTTGACTGTATAGACATTTAGCCAACACAAGTTGAAAATGCGTACCAGGTAGAAATGCCTTACATTACGTCCATTATTTTCATAATAACCGCAGCAAATGGATCGAATATGGAAAAACCAAATTTAAATACAGTATTTAAAGAATATCCACGCATGGTTTTTACCATTTCCTTTTAATGTGTTCCAAATGTGTACCAAATAGCCTAACGCTTTTCTGTTTCAAGTTGCGTAATAGTTTGGGCTAGTCAACTTACGCAATCATCATTACGAAGTTTAATAAAACATTTTTTTTTGCATGAGGTTCAAAGAGACCGTAGAATTGATAGCGTCTGTAGACTTAGGAAGGCTGTATTTAAATGAAATTATAATAAATGTTGTTTTTTGAGCTAACCCGAACATAAGTTAACTTCCAGGCACTCAAGAACAGATATTTAAAATTATATTTTCTTTTTGAATTACGAGTATTTGTACCGAAATATCTATCAAATTCTCAGTATCATCGAGCAATAATAAAGTTAAACTAATTTATAACGATCTTTTTATTGCTCTGATTTATTGCGTCACACAGGCAATTCAATTGCTTATCGTAAATCCGTCTTTCGTGAACATTGAAATTAAGATCGGTATTTCAAAATATTGGTCCTTAGAACCGCATCTTTACAAAATTGGTCTAGAAGTCACTTGTTAATCGAATCGCCCCTAAATTTTAAGTCGTATTTTATAAAATCGTAGCGGTAACTGCTAAAAAATATATCTACAAAAAGACTGATTATATTATTCATTTTAAACAAAATGTTGTTCCGTTTCTATACAATTTTGATCTAGATAAGAAACGAATAAATGTTAGATAAATACATTTGAAGTTTTACTTTGCATAATAACATAATTATTCCCGTACCGAATTTTCGGTCTCGGCAGCCATTTCCGAGATAAGCCAAGTACGCAGTAGATACTATAGTACACAAATGTATGCACAAACACAGGTCCACTCTTCCTTCATTGCCATAGTCCGATGAGACGGCAACACCAGCGAGAGATCAGGCGCAGGACTGGCGGATTTACTGCCAACTTGCTAACACGGTACAATCCGCGGATCTGCAAAAAATACGGATGTAACCCTGCCTTATCATAAGCGAAGCATAGATTACGCACACACACACACAGCGTGCTGGCGCCGAGTGGATGAGTTTTAAGCATTTGTATGCGTTTATCTCGTGTATGACAAGCGAAATTGGATGA
Source organism: Xylocampa areola (assembly GCA_935421205.1). NCBI lineage: Eukaryota > Metazoa > Arthropoda > Insecta > Lepidoptera > Noctuidae > Xylocampa > Xylocampa areola. Next base: position 11,428,231 of record OW285223.1, read on the forward strand.
TGCACGCAACGCTCCGTCCGTATTTTTTTAAGATCCGTGGTACAATGCTGTTTTTTTATATAATTCTTCAGCTTCCATTTTTTTTTACTGTTTAGATCACACATAGCATGCATGCTTTATGGCCCGGTCAGTTGAGTGTGGTAGTAGGATTACATCTGAACCTGGCACATGGATAAAGTTTGGTGTGACATAGATAGGAGACCGTATTGGTGGCGGTTACCACCAACAACAGCATTCCCAATGAGGGTTGACGTCAGGCAGGCGGCCGGTCATAAAACATAGCGAAAACTTAAGCAGCATACAAGTAGAGAGTATGTATGGAAGAAGAATATATGCTGCTCCGACCGCAACTAAATTGAGATAAGGGCAGGGGGATGATGGTGATAATAGCATGCGTGCTTCAAAGATTTCAATTCATTATTATTTCAACACACCGTTTTTTTTTATGTTACCCGGGATTTTAACCATACCCCATACATCTAAATCGGTTTAGGCATTTATAAGTTATGGTGGAATAAAGAAACCCACAAACGTACATACATGAACCCAAAAGCATACCTAATACTCCTTTTTTGTGCGGTCGTGTAATTAACCTCTTGTATGCTGATTTTATAGACACAATTAGAATTCCATTGTCTTTCATGTGGATAATAAAAAAGGGTAGAATTTGAAAGAAAAGACAGAATTCAGTAATAAAACTTTGTTTTATTAAACTTAATAAATAGCTTACATCTACTAACATCTTAGGAACTTCTTTTATTTCATTAGTTTAACACATTTAATAATAGGCAAGGTACAACACAAAGTGTAGAATAGGCACAATTGAGGAGCCGTTTTTAAGTTTTAAATTACATCTTATGTTTTTACAGTTAATTGTAAGTTATAATAATTAAGGAGATTTTCACCAAACGGCCAAATGTCAACATTAGAATCACAGCTTTTTTTGTTTTTAAGTTCATTTTCTATTTTTTCTATATCTATTTCCTTTTATTTTATTTTTTTGTTCTTAATTTTTAATAGTTTATATTCGTTTTTATATCAGTCTTTTTTTTCTAGATATCTTTTTTTTCTACATTAATCTAGCATACTAAAATTAAATATTCTTGAGACACTACAGGTAACTACGTCATGTAATCAGCAACCCAATAATTTCCCGCAATGACGTCATCAACCCAGCCCAAGTAGTAGGCAACATTTGTGTAAAGCCCAGGAAAATCCTTAGACCCGCACCGAGTATTACCCGCACTAGTGATGCCCCACAACTCAATCCTATCCTTGACCCACACCAAAGGGCCACCTGAATCTCCCCTGCAAGTGTCGATACCCTCCGCGCCTCCAGCACAAATAACGTGGTCAGGTATTCTAAACTTTTTGTAAGAATTTTCGCAAGCCTTCTTGTCCCAAAGAGGCAACGTAATAATTTTCTTAATATTGCTGTAATATCCCTTTAATGGAATTTCTCCCCAGCCGGAGGCCGCAAAAATTGTGTTCTCCTTAAGTTGTCCGGATGGCAGGCAGATTGGACGGATGAAGTCTGTAAAAAGAAAAATAGGTTCATGATATATTTATACCTTTTCAGAGGAAGAAACATTTTTTGCCTTTTACTTAACTCCAATTGTAAATTCCGCATTAACGAGAAAAGGACCAATTACTTCTTAAATGTGGACGTTACGGAAAATCTTCAAGAAATTCTTGGTTTCCATGACAAAAACTCTCACCTGTATATGGAGTATCCTCTGCTAGCCTCAAAACAGCAATGTCATGGCTCTTTCCGTTGTAATCAGGGTGAACGAACGCTTCTTCAATATCTATTTTCAGAATTGGTTCAGCACATACACCGCTTACACAATCTTCTTCTCTTGTTAAGTCGTATTCACCAAGACGAGCTACCAACCTGATAAGAAGAAAATTTATAATAATAAAACCTGGAAAATTATTAGGTGAAAATAATAATATTATATGGGGAAGTCCTCGAAATGAAAGTTTTGTGATTCCCTTATTACGTAAGATTATAAAACTAAACAACTATTTTCCTCATAATTAAAATGAATAACATCTGAAAATTTCTCCAGACACAATAACTGAAAAGAAATAAAAATATCAACAGCCTTATCAGCACCATATTAACATGGAATTTCCAAAACCTATTAATACAACAAATATAATATATTTTGTGTAGGTGTTACAACAGTATTAAGTAATGTTACTATTAATAATATAGGGTATTCCCTGATGATGTAATTTAATTAAAATGTTTTAATGATGACGCTAAACTTGGTCAAGTTTCGAAGAATTATAGGTTATTTGCCCCTAGGGTATGAAGTCAAGACACTTGAAGCACCAAGAATAGTAATAGGTACATTACGAAAGTGATTGAAAACAAAACAACTTGAAAGTGATACATAAAATAAAACCTTTTTAGATCTAAAATATTTTGAAAGGTTTTCAGATTTTTGTGATTTAATAACTTTTAACATATTTGCATCTATTCATTCACATAGATACATTTTTAAGAGGATAAAGCCAAAATAAAGGCTTATATATATATATATATATATATATATATCTTATTTGAATCCTTAGCTTCCTGTAACTAGAAGCAAAATAATTCAAGTGGTACAGCCGAGATTTGCATTTAAAAATATCTTGATAGGTACGTGATCTAGAACTCGAACTCATTTAACGATCACTCAATCAAATTACGATAATTATTCCAAAACGGATCTAATGCAGATTTTTACCATATACCATTCTTTACTTTAACACAACAAATTTCTCGAAGAACGTAAAATCAAAAGGACCAGAAAAACTGTTCGAAGCAAATACTTATACAAATTCAAAATTTTATAAGATTTTCCGATTCATTTATGTTTTGGTGTCTGTCCGTCTGGCTCTTGTCATCCTATCCTCTATCCTCCCCCTCTCTTCTCCATACATTTCTGCTCCTTGCTAATTAGGGCCAGTGTTATCTGCAGGAGTCAAGCGCGTCTATTCATCTTCGCCTTGATCTACCATAGTCTATCTTTTTTTGAGAGCATGTATATTTTTACCTGCTAAATTTTGGTGTCTTGATGCAATGAGCTGCAGTGATGAGATGTCTCCGATCTACTAGAGTAGCCGCACACCTGATGTCAATCCTGCGGTCACCGCGCCAATACTCTAAATACACCAACCAGGGGTTATGATGGATAAGGTTGGAACTGGCTTCTTTACCACATGGGGGGCCTGAAAATTTTCATAAAATGAAGGAAATAACAGAGTTACACAGCATCACGCCTATATCCTCGAAGAGTTAAGCAAAGATGTACTATAATCAGGTTCAACAGCATTTTTCAATGCAGTTATTAAGCCTCATGTAATGGATGGTGAGCCTATTGCCATCCACCAAAATAATAAGGATTTAGAGTAAAGTAAATGGTAAAAAAAATAACACAGGCAGCTTCTTATCTACTAAGTTTGGTTTAAGATTAAGTTTAGTGGGAAGTTAGTAATTGCTGTTGTGGCGAATCCATCTCGGTAAAGTTAAGACTAGGGATTTAGACTTAGATGTTTACTCAGTAGGAGATCAGATCAAGGATAAATTTACAAAAAAAAGTCGGTTAAAAACTATTGAATTTTGCATGAATTTCAACCTGGGCTTGGATTCTTCTACACATGTATTGTAATTTTGTCCAAAAAATCTCAGTCTAAACTGCCATTAAAATTAAGCCAAAAATTCTGATCTATCACTTAAGCACTTTAAAGCAGTCAAAATGAATCCAAAAAGAAACTTACCTCTTGTTAACTTAAATGTCCAAACACCTCCAGCACATGCTAACAACAATAATAAACGAATCATAGATGAATTTAAAACCGCAGTTAGATTTAGATCAATTTTAATTAAATTATATTGGACATAATATTTTCAATCAATTTTACCTCGAGTACTAGTGGTTTCAGTAGTTACGCGTCCTTATATACCCGGGACTCGTACTGAAGGAAAAATGACTTAACCGACTATTCCATACCTATCCCGATCAGAACACGGTAAATTAATTCTCAATGGACGTCATTTTGACCACTCACATTTTAATCATAAGCACGACAGTGAAGCGTGAGGTTCAAACTTTAATTTCCAATATTGGAAAAGTAAAATTAAAATAGTTAAATTTCTCGCGTACCTAAAGACCAGAAATGGACTGGATAACAAACTATACAAAATTCTCCCACAATTTGCTACGGTTCCTGCCGCGGTTTATTTTTTGGTGATGGCCTCTTGCCGAAATCCAGGGGGGTTCTTTCTGCATAGCCAATAACTAAGGCGAGGCAGTTTGATGCCTCCAGGCAGGGCATATTTTCAATTACTACAAACACACTAAGGGCATCCCCTGCGGAACACGAGCCTCGGTTAATGGTAGAATCAAAAATTAGGGACTAGCTGGATCAGATCAGTTTCCTTATTATTAAGAGACGAATTTGAAGCTGCTGGCTCGGCGCGGGCCGGCTCAAGCTAGGGAAAGATCGGGGTGGACATGAGGAGTTCTTTGGCAATTAGAAATAAAAGAGTGAAGTTACGTTTAGCCTACGTAAGCCATGTAAATTAATTTTTCGGTGACTTGGTTGCAAAATATTATATTTTTCTACTTATAAACAAACTTAATTAGGCTTTATTATATATATAAACATATGTGAAAAATTATCTAAACGATGGTGAAAACCGCATCAAAATCCGTTGCGTGGTTTAGCAGAAGTTAGTGGAAACAGTAAATTCTGAATTATGTATACCTTATCATAACATAACCGCCGCATATATGGTATGGTAAATATAAAAGCTGTATTCTTAAAACAATAAAAAACTCTGTGAGTTTTTCTCCTTCTTGAGCAGATAGGATCTCAGTCTTTACTCTAAGGTTTTTGTTAAAATTGGTAAATTCTTAATATGTTATTGCAGTACTTATATTTTTCCTTAACTTTGTTGTATTAATTTTCTAATTCTATTTCGCACAAAATACTTTGTAGGCAATTACTGTTTTTGAAAAAACTTACTTTTTATTACTTAACGTGTAAAGTTATTATTTTAGGTATACTGTGAATGACGTAATGGATTACAAAATTATTAGTTTTAAGTTGCACTGTTTATATACCATTATTATGTCATTGTTTGTTGTTCCAAATAAAATAAAAAATTAAAATTAAAAAGTTTTTATTTTGAGACTTTAAAAGATACCTTGACCTTTGGGTTTGTTTTGGCGTTTCTTCTCAGAGGTAGTCAAATAGGAAATACCGACGCCTTCTAGATCATAGTGACCAGTAAAAGAGCTTGATAATACATGAATTGCCCGCATCCGTAAGAGTGCATGGAGGGCTGCTATCGAGAATTTCCTTATAGATTTTTTATAATTCTCTGATGGGTGGCTTCGGCCGCAGCTGGTTACAACCCACCGGACGAAGGCATGCCGTGAAGGACCTAGTCGTGTTTCGGATTGTAGTTCGGTGCAGCCGTTGTGGGAGACGGGTCTGGGCAGTTGCATCAACTCCCCAATTATCATTCCCCCAAAATCTATCCACTCTACTTAAGAGTGAATAGATTTATTCTGGATATACGTGCTCCATCCTCGGCCACACCTTTGCTTACCATCAGGCGAGTTGGTGGTCAAACGTAGATACATATTTGATAAAAAGAAACGGATTCCTTACGGCTTTAATTTTGAACGTGTCTAGGGAACGCAGATTTATGCATTTATTTTAAATCGGTCGTAAAATTAAGATCTATTACAGCCGTTACGGGTAGTCAGAGGCCTGAAAGTCTGACAACCAGTCATACCACGAGATATCGTGTTGACAAGTAACTGGGTTGTGGAGGTCAGATCGGCAGTCGCTCCCTGTAAAATACTGTTATTAAGCTGAATCCGGTTTCACTGTATACTATACTGTGCCCTAATGCGATTGGGAATAGGCTAGGCAGAATATTATGCGTTTTTTTTTAAACTATATAATAATCTCATAAGTCTACTTCTTCTAATATAATTAAAAAACAACAGCAGTAGAATTCAAAACATAAAATGACACAGAAGGAAAATGACAATTATGTCACAATTAGCAGACGTCATACAAAGTATAAAGGTTGATTCTTGCAAAATAAAAACATCTTCAACTCATACGTTGACCCAATTACTGCTGACAAACATTATAAATCGTTTTGCCAATTCATCGTTCGATAATGAAAATTATATCATGATAATCCCTGTAATGAAAGTAGTCAACTCCCAAACTACACATCACACGATAAATTAAGATACTGTGAGCGATTACTGCGTCCATTGGCACACATTTAGTTCTTAATTCGATAAAATTGAAAAATTTTATCTCTAAATTTAAAACGACTGTGACGTCTGAGTTTGTTTAAGTACCTATTTCTTTTCAGGGATAGTCTTAGGAAATACCATCGCGATGTAGTTTTAAATATATATCAAGACAAAAATATTTTTGTTTTTTTTTTTCAATTATATGTACGGTAGACTGAAATAATTTTAAATAAACTGTTGAGACACCTGACACCTTAGTCCTCCTGCGACCACGAACGCTGAAGTTTTTAAACGTCACGAAAAACAAAAGCCAAAATTACACGCGATTAATCCGGTAATATTATTATTATATTAGAATGTGCAGTGATCGCGAAAACTTAAGATATTACTAATAATAATCAGATATTGCAATGGGCCATGAGTGCTCTAACTAGTGTAGAAAAGGACCAAATCAATATTTCTCTCTCAATAAATATTAAATAATGTGGGTTTATTTTATAATTGGACTCATTCATATTTTCCTTAAAATGCATTCTTATTCCAAATAATATTATGCAACAGTGAAACAACTTGCGACACCAAAGATTTTATTTGTATGTGTGAACAAACACACAGATACGTTACGTGTTGCTCGGTGTTTACACACACTGCGTATTTGTGTGTGTGTGTGTGTGTGTGTGTGTGTGTGTGTGTGTGTGTGTGTGTGTGTGTGTGTGTGTGTGTGTGTGTGTGTGTGTGTTGTAGCGATGTAGTTCCTGTCATAGAATGTTATTGAATTTGTAGTTTACTGAAAGATAATTTCAATATGATACAAGAACGCTAAGTTGGTCGAGGTTTTTTATTTTAACGCACTTGCGAGGGAAAGAATTAAGGCGAGAGTAGGGACACGGTGGCGTTTTCAGTGTCTGCGAGTCCCACATAACCACACTGCCTGCCCAGGTGGTGTGGCAAGCGTCAGGCATTTTATCCGCCAAAAAAAAATAGGACCGCGGAGAATGGCACAAGCATAGAGAGGCCTATACTCAGCAGTGGGTGAAGTCAGGGTGCGGATGATGATGATGATGATGAACAGTTTCACGGTCCTCAAAGCAGACACATTAGTCAAACACTGTGTACTGAATACAGTACATTGAACAGTTAAAGTGCTAAGGCCCACTACTATATACTGGAGCAATAAATACATTCGAATCGCTTAACGTTTCGACCTGGGGGTCTAAAATGGCCACTTTGAGCATGTCTCCTAAAAATGAATCATTATTTGAATTGAGTAACCAATAAAAATGAAATTCCTATATTGTGACCCATTAGAGGAATCTCCATGGAAAACTATCAAATAGATGAATTACTGTTTATGAATTGCACGCAAATCATATTATTATTGTCCATGAAGTGACCATTTTCCGATTTGTGAAATGAATCATATTAGGATCCTATTATGATTCAGCCAAAGTGGACCTTTTTAGACCCCCATGTTGCACTGATCTTGGTCACAAGCAGACTCAGTCTGCATTCCTGTTAGTATTTATTAGATATAGTAATATCATGCAGCGCGATAGTTTAAAAGTTAGGATGGCCCATGATGATGATAACATGGTCGGATAGGTATATATATAACTAGCGATCCGTCTAGCCTTCGCACGGGTAACACTACTTATAAATAAAATATAGCCTATGTTACTCAGTGATAACGTATTGAATGAATTTTCAAAATCGGTCCAGTAGTTTTTGAGTTTAATCATTCCAAACAAAAATATAAAAAAACATGATATACTCGAATTTATATTTTATTTCTTTTTAAATTACTTATTGGTGTGGATTAGTGGTAAAAAATAAAAGATTTTTTGTCACTCGCAGTTATTTATTATTTGAGTTTTGACATATCTGTATTTATTATGATTTTCTATTTTTTATATTACAATTATTTCATTTTATTATAAACAATGTGGCAGGATATCTTTTTGGTTTAGTCTTACTTTTACACACTTTACCTCTTCATTAACTGATCTTAAACTTTATTGAATTAGAGACATATAGCATTTTTTTTTGTTTTTACAAAATGAAAGTGTCGTATTACCATTTTTTTATATGATAGATACTTTAATTTAGATCCATTGAATAGTTATTCCATGATATAATTTTAGATACAAATAATTTTACTGAACAGATTAGAGATATGAAATAGAAAAGTTAGTATACATTAGACAGTTCTTAAACTGTGTATTCATACATCTTATGAGTTTTACAGTAATAAGATGGCAGTGTTAACATTTTATGAACTTATTCGGTAACTTAAATTTTATAAATTGCATAGTATGCACAGTGAGTAAGTCGCTACATTTTAACTAAAAACTTCGTGAAAAGAAACACTGAAAAATAATAGACACGATTGGAACTCGAACCCTCGACCGTATACCGTGTCATGGCTCTCCCGCCTGAGCTACCCAGTCGCATGTTGTATCTATTAAATTTCAATTTCCCTTTCTCGTCCTTAGACGCCTGGCGATATTTATTTAGCAATCATTTAAATATGTATTACCAAATTCAGCGTTACTCTTTTCAGTTGTAAATAATAATTAATATAGGCATTACATGGCGATAATTTTTCCAAAAAAAATATTTAAAATTGGCTTCGTAAATTTTATAAAATTTGGTTTCTAATTTTACTAATCTGGTAGGTTCAGTAGAGAAGCCCTTTATTCGGTCATTAAATTTGAATGGTGTTCATTCAGACTTTCTGATCAAAATCAACAGGTTTAATTATTTGTAATCAATAATACTAATTTTCGTCATTGTAAAACTTAAATTTTATAAAAAATAAAATGTATTATTTGTTTGATATATATAAAAGTATAATAAAAATAATATATTTATTCGTCTTTTGTATTTATTGGGCACTTAACTTTATTATTATTACAATATTTGGCATCTAACGTCTTTACATTAAAAATAAATGCAAACATTTCATTTAATTAAAAATTGACTACATTCGAAATTCAATTTAAATACAGAAACACTCACTCTTATAAAATTAAGAGATCATTTAATCAGTTTTGTTGTCTTAAAAATAAACTTTTTTTTACATTTTATCACATTGCTGTCATAGAAGTTTTATTTACATCCGAAATTCAACCTTAATAACATAGCCTAGTCAATCATTAGTCCACTAGTTTAAGAATCAATAACGTTTAGAATCCAGTCCATATGATCAACTACATTAGTATAGATGCCAGGAGAGTCCTTGGTTCCGCAATGTCTATTGCCGTGGCTAGTCACTCCCCATAATTCGATGGTTTCTTTCACGCGGGTCAAAGGACCACCAGAATCACCGCTGCACGTATCGATGCCTTCTTGTCCTCCGGCGCAAATCACATATTTAGGAATAACGTTATATTTATAAACCGCCTGACATTCTTCCCTGGTCCAGTAGGGTAGAGGGATGATCTTCTTCACGTGGGCATAGAAACCTTTGTTAGGGCCACTCGTGATCTTGCCCCATCCTGCGGCAAAGAACTGGGTGTCTTTCTCGAGATCTCCACTTGGCAAGCAAATTGGGCGGATGAAATCTGTTAATCAATAAAAGATTAATTAAAACTGGTATTCTAGTAACTAATTTGGAAGCGTGAATGAGGTGATATTAAAAACCGGACAAGTACGAGTCGAACTCGCCCAATAAGGGTTCCGTAAAAATTTGTAGGTACATATTATAAATAGTTCAGGAATCTAGTCTCGCAAATTTTCACCGAGCTTTTCCCGAAATTAAGTTTCAAAAACCTATAAAAACCTTTTTTATGATTTAATTACAAAAGTCATACCACAAGATATCGTGTTACCCCGGACCCGAGTTGTTTTGATCTGATAAGAAGTCGTTTCATCTAAAATACTGGTATTAAGCTGCATTCAGTTTGACTGGAAGCCAACCCCAATGTAATTGGGAAAAAGTTAGACAGATTTGAAATGTATGTTTGTTATGTACAAGGAATGGTTCTTCTATATGGTTATTCAATGCTTAAAATACATACCAGTATACGGAGCATCTTTTTCCAGCCTCAAAATCGCGATGTCGTGTTCCCGGTTGACATAACCAGGGTGAACGATAATCTCGGCCACATTAATCCTGACGACTGGATCGGCACATATCCCGCGAACGCAGTCCTCTTTAGCATTTAAGTCGTATTCCCCAAGACGAGCAACTAGACTGTAAGCAAGATATATGAATGGTTAGCATATATAAAGAAACTAGCTGGTGCCCGCGACTTCTTCTGCGTGACTAAAGGCAGCCTGTCTTTCCCCAAGATACAACATATCTCGTTGCCAAATTTCATTACGATCCGCTCAGCCGTTTAGTCGTGAACAGGTAACAAACATACAAACAAACAGAGTTGCTTTCTAATTTATAATATTAGTATGAAATGATGGAGTAAGGATTAAAAAAAACTTAAATTAAGGGTAATAATATCGAGGCTGTTTTTGATTGCCTCCGTGGTCTAGTCGTCCCAACTGCGACTGAGCATGAGGTTAGGTTCGATGACCAGGTCGAGCAGTGTTAAAACGGTCATTTCACTGTTCCTTATCCCTTCTATAGTAATATCATACAACATGATAGTTTAAAAGTTAGTTATGGTCCTATGGTCAGCATTGATAGCCTAGTGGAATGACCGTTGGACAAATCAAAGGTTGGAAGTTCGAATCCAAAGCACTGACTTTTCAAGTCATGTGCGTATTGATATTTCATCACTTGCTTAAAACAGTGAAAGAAAATATTGTGCGGACACCAGCACACGAGAGATGTTCTCGATGGTGTGTCAAGCCATGTCAGAGGCCTACGGGTAGTTTAAACTCTGACACTAGGTTGTTCATCAACCATACAAAAAAGAAGAGAAATGGTCCTTACCGACTAAACTGCATATTCTTGACGCAATGAGCCGCGGTGATGATGTGTTTGCTATCAACCAGGGTGCCAGCACACCTGATCTCTTTGTCGGTGTCACCCCGCCAGAATTCCAAATACACTAACCAAGGGTTATGATGAACAAGGTTGGTGCTAGCTTCAACACCACATTGTGTCTGATCTGGAACAAAAAAAAATTTAAGAGACTATAAACATTTCAAATGGCTGTCTATACTAATATACTAAAGCTGATAAGTTCGTTTTTTTAGTTTGAATACGCTAATCTCTGGAACTACCAGTCGGATTTGAAAAATTCTTTTTCTATTTGATAGCCTAATTCTTGAGGAAGGATATAGGCTATTTAAACATCACGCTACGACCCTTAGGACCAGTGCAAAAATAAAAAAGTGATCAACAGGCTAGTTTTACTAATAAATTATTATTTTTATTCATAATTATATTCCTTCCTCTTCCTCCTTCTTCTTTCGTGTGGTAACGAGCCAATCTAGTTTCAAGAGTTATTCCAGCTTAACTACTAGTCTGACTTGGTTTCGCTTCTTAGACACATGTGTCTCAACCCTCCTCATCAGCAAGACAAACGATTTGGCGACTACTATTAATTTTATTACCAACACACGAGAGACATTTGTCCTCAGTATTAAAAACTGTTGTAAGGATTCATTTAAACCATAATTTAAAATTCTATATCAATTTGATTCGTGCTTAATCTTTGCCATTAGAAAGTACTTTTCATCTCTCTGGTCATCATCGTCGACGCCCTGCCATTATCTCAATCTATTTGTGGTTGATTCATCATGTATTCTTCTTCCATACATCTCTATCAGGTATCAATCATTTAAATCATTTGAGAATTGAACTCAAGACTTCATGCTCAGCAGTCGGGCTTGGGACCACTAGACCAATGAGGCGAGACTTATATATTAACCACTTCAAATTAAGCTATTAACTCAATTGCGACCTTTTAATAAAGTAATCCTGTATTAATGTATAAGCACTCTACCACACCCACGTCATAAGGTACAAAGCCCTGTTGGGTATAACACAATTCAACATTAGTTACTCATTAAGTAGGTATATAACATTTTATGAATGAACGGAGGTCAATATTGAATGAACAAATCATTATAACAAGGGCAAATTTACAACTACACAGTCAAATAAATAAAATTAATTGAATAATTATGTTTTCCTCATGCCTCCTGATTTTGTTTGTGACGTATTAATTCAATTAATATGCATGTATTTTAATTATCCTATAGCATTTTATTACGTAGCTGCGGTGTTAATTCATAAACGCACACAGATACATAAAACAAATGATAATACGTTCCTTCAGTCCATGGCTAGTAAAATAAATTGAGAATTAAAATTATTAGGACGTCTATAGACGTCCTATCAATAAAACTTCTATGTATCCGAGTCTTTAAGTGAATGTATTAGATTACATAGCATAACGCAGTCATCGATTGAATATCGCTGTTAGAAAATTAGCAGTACGGGACCGGAATCTGGAATTTGACTCGGTTGATGTTACCCATTTTTCCACCGTCTTTTAATATGGTAACAAATTATATTTAACTTTGATACATATACCTATTACATCGGTGAAATCTATTCTCTGCTGGTGTGTAAAGCCATGTTAGAGTAGAGGTGGTTTAAACTCTGACACTAGGTATAATTCATCAACCACAAGATAAGAAGAAATTTGGTGAAATGTGGGTTTACTTACAACAATACTTCTCTGTCTACCCAAACGGGATACAAGGGTGATGTTATAATTAGGGCCCGGATAATTATGTTACTACGTATTTTCAATTTCAATGTTTATGTTTTTTCTTTGTTATTTTTAACACCACATTTTTTCCATATTATGAGCTTTGTTTGTCCATCATCATTCCCCTGCCATTATCCCAATTTATTTGGGGTCGTCGTAGCATGTACTCTTCTTCCACTTTCAAATTATTTTTGAAATTGCATGCTGCTAAAGTTTTGTCGATGTTTTATGACCGGCCGCCTGCCTGACGTCACTTTCTCACGAGCTTTGTTTGTCCTTTAATTGTAAATATTTTTTAAATTTTAACAAATATTTATCCGACCCGATTCATTTCAACTATATACAGGAAAAGTGTGCCCAGTAAGTATATGTTTTTGTACTACATACGTCATTGTTATAGAGGAAATAGTGAGATTCGTCGTTATGGGAATCACATTATATGACATTTCATATTATGTAGTGATTTAAATGAACTAGTTGTGGCCGTGACTGAGTCTGCAAAAAAACATAATGTGATCGGTCCAGGGTATCAGCCATCTTTCATTTCGAGTCCCATCCGTGACCCGGAGAGCTCGTTAAACTGTAGGTTTCCATTGCGTAAAGAAGATGTATGACAGGCGTTGTGAAAATCTGGCAGCCATTTTTACCACGAGATATCATATTTTCTGAATCTCATTAGAATTTAAATCAATTTTGTTTGGCTTTATATTTCTTTTACGCTTTTTAAAATTTTGGCTCAGCAACGTACAAATACGTACATCATAACAATAAAAATCTATTGTGTCTGTTAATTAGCGGGCCAGCAAATTTCAGAACTCAGTAAACTTGATATATGACATAGCATCACGCCTGTATCCTCGAAGGGGTAGGCAGAGGAGTACTGTTGAACAGTCACATTTCACTGAACGCAGTTATCAAGTCCCATGTCTCAAACCACGTCAAACCTAATGCCATCAACCAGGCACAAATCCAAACTCTGTGCTTCTACTGAGAACTTCCTAACAGAAAAAATCTTCACCACTTTGCCCGGCTCGTGATTCGAGCCCTGGATCTCACGCCCAGCCCTAGACCAACTAGCCAGTCTACTACATAATTATTGCCCAGAACTAAAATAATTACAATAAATTTTTGTATAATAACTTTCGTGAGACATATTAATATCAATTATTGTTCACCGGTTACTCCACACGTGCATTTTTCGGGATTCCGACTTGTTTCGAACTCAAACGGAGCCCTTAGCCATAAGCTGAGCCCGCGGCGATGTCGTGAGTCAAACGTCTGACTCGCGACATCGCATTCGATTTTTTTCGCATCAATGCACTTGAGTAGTAACCGGTGAACAATAATTGATATTATAATTAAAATCTAATATAATTATCCTCACCTTTATTCCAGAATTTGAAAGACGCACTCCTTACTCCAGTGACCAAGGCACCGAACAACACACACTTCACAAAAGTAAACATTTTCAAAACTTTCTCAAAAAAACTTCTTCGAGTAATAAAACAATTTAATGGAACTTTTATATCCTGCCAGTTAAAATAAAGGCTTTAGGATTAGATTGCCGGTTCAACTGCAAGGCTAGACCTTGTATAGTTGACCGTACAATCCGAAGTGCGAAGAGCGAGTGAGCTTAACTCATCCAGCCAAGTTAATTTAAATAAGCGCATACGCATGACGCAGTAATGATTTTCCTTGTAACTTATTTAAATTATTTAACAGATTGGAATAGGACATTGTGCTCTTTTTTTTTTTTTTAAAGCAATTAAAATAATTTATGGTAAAAAAATTGAAAATAGAAAAAAAACTGGTCAATTGATTTAAAGTTTATCAATTGATTTAATTTACTATTCTAATAATAAGAAGGAAAATGTTATTTGAAAGTCTCACTTTCACTTCGCACAAAAAATTTAAATAATCACTGATAAAAGTTCTCAACAAATTAAAAAACTTCTTTACGAACTTTTACCGAAAACAAAAAATTTGTACAAATTTTTCAGACACTAACACTGCACAGAACGATCAAATTAAAACTGAACCTCTATTTAATAACGGTATTCTCTATTACTGTGGGGATAGTACGTCAAATTGTACGTAGGAAAATATTTTCGAACAAAAATTATCACCACTCTACGCAAGGTCCGCCCCACAGTAAACATTATTTATTATTATTTATTTATTTATTTATCTTTATATCAAAAAGGTAAGTATAATATATTCTAAGCCCCACATATTATTTTATGATTCTAAGTAAATAATAGTATTTTCTTGGACTACTCGCGGTTGCAATGAGGCAGTCTAGTACATTGCGTCGTATGATTTATAATACCGATTCATGCCCAAGAACTCCACGAACTCATCCCACCAGCCCCCTTTTACCATCGAACATCTAGACGCACTGCAAGTTACCATCCCTACTTTGTTGCTATTCCCCCAATGCACACTAAGCGTTTCCAATCATCTTTTATAATGCGCATAGCAAAGGAGTGGAACTCTCTACCTGCGTCTGTGTTTCCGACCGCATTCAACTTTAATCTCTTCAAAGTTAAAGTGAACAGGCTTCTTCTGGGTAAGCTCACTCCATCATCAACTTTATCTCTGTCACCTCTGATCTAGACTAAAGTCCAAAGCAAACCCATCTATATATATAATAAAAATATATAAAAATCAATTGCTGTTCGTTTGTCTCGCTAAAACTCGAGAATGGCTGGGCCATTCATGATGGAGAAGCAAGATATCATATGGAGAAGGTTTAAATGGTGATAAGATTTAAAATAAAAATACTTTTGCTCTACTACTATTTATTATTTAGAAATTTATTTATATATGCTTTAAGGTCAAAAACGTACAAAAGCAAAAAAAAAGTTTCTACTTCTAATGTAAATTATTTCTTTATCTCCATCCTAAGGTTACCTGGAAGAGATCGTGGAAAACGATCATGCCGCCCATACATTAGTATTATATAGTTAAATAAATAAATTACTGCCTCTTTGGTCTAGTTGTCGCAAGCGTGGCTCCTGAGCGTGAGGTCCTGGATTCGATTCCCCGGTCGGGCAAAGCGTTGGGTTTTTTCTGTTAGGAAATTCTCAGTAGCAGAGCACGTAAAGCCGTCGGTCCTGCGCCTGATCTCTCTTCGGTCGTTTCGGGTTACCGTCCCATTGGACTATGAGAGTGAAGCAAGAGGGAGTGCACCTGGGTTCGCGCATACACTTGGCTAGTCTCCTCGGAGATAGGCCGTCGTGACAGAAATACTGTCTGGAGGAGTATATATTAAGTTAAATAATTATTTCCTATGTAATTTATTTGGTACACAAAAGCCGATGTTATTGTGATTTTGTACAATATTTCCTCTTTATTCTCACATCCTATTCAAAATCATGTGCGTAATAAAAATGAAGTATCACTGGCTTAAAATAGTGATGAAAAGCATCGTGAGGAAACCAGTACACCTGAGATTTGTTTTCGATGTTGTGTGAAGTTGTATTGGAAGCTAAGGGTGGTTTAAACTCTGACACTAAAGTTATAAAGAAGAAGATTACTATAGTTATGGAATGGACATTGATCACCATGCTAGCTCTCTACTCATTGGCGATTTCAGATCAAGAAGCATTAATAAAATAATCATAAAATAATGTGGAAGAAGAATTCGCAGTAGTGAGCAGAGGTCGAGATGGCTTAGTGGTCAGAGCGCCTGGAGTATTTATCCGGGAGGCGCAGGTTCGAATCCTGTTCATGACCGTATTATTTTTCCATTTAATATTGTAACTTTAGAGTTCGCTAAGCATCGTTAATGCTTTTTTAAGATATATCTTTAATTGTTAAGGTAATTGCACCTTTACGAATTGTATTAACTGCAAAGTTAGTCGTGTCGGTTCGGTCACCTGTTTAAGGACTGAATAGATAGCAATGACGTCGCCAAAAGGCGTATTAAAATGTGGAAGAATTCGCGGTGGTGAGTAGAGGTCGAAATGGCTTAGTGGTAAGAGCACCTGGAGTATTTATCCGGGAGGCGCAGGTTCAAATCCTGCTCGCGATCGTATTTTTTTCCACGTAATATTTTAACTTTAAAATAATCTAATTTCAAAGCTCCGCCTTGTTGAAAATGGTGATAGCACTTACTCAGAACTTGAAGATTTTATCAATTTCAGTATCGCTCAATATCAGAACACATTTGAGTTTTTATATGCTGTAGTGGAAATGCGTTCCTTACGAACTATGTGTGGTACTAAGCATGATAGATTGAAGAATGATGTGATGAGACAACGATGTGGTTTAAAAGAAGATTTATTGACAAAAGAAAAGAGTATGCATAGATGGTTTGGTCATGTTGAGAGAAACAATGAAACATGATTAACAAAAGGTCATCTCTAAGTAGAAACGCCGGAAGGGAATGCCTTCGAAGGACATACACTTATTATAATAGTGATGTCCTCCAAGAAGCTCGGGTGCGTAGTACTCACAACCGCCGCGCGAATATGACCAAATGCATGAACATGGATGAAGCGAAAGGATTAATATTATGTAAGGTTCGTAATAGGTGGAGGTCTGTAGTTTACCCAATGGGAAAACCTTTTTTGTTCTTCTTGTGTTTTTGTGCCAGCAAATGTTTTTTCTTTCTTAAGTTCTGCAAGAAGAAGTTTTCAACGTATTCAGCGAACTCTGAAGGAGTACTGATGCAGGGATTGCACGTTTAAGCTCCGTATATTTCTAACCACAAAATATATAAATAAAAAGTTTTTTTTTACTACAATATTCATTCATAAGTTATTACATAAACATTACAAGTGTTGCGTAAAATGTATGAATAAAGAAATATGTAGGAATGCATTAAAAGATTTGTGTAATTGCGAATGAATCATGTACGCATCGTCGTATTTGAGACTCCGGCGTCGGTGGTGTGGCATCTACGTCACTTCAAGGCCGAAGTCTGAGTCTGGGGGGGAGGGTTCTACCTATTTCCAAGCAGCCTATCTCCAAGGAGATTAGCCAACTACGCGGGACATATTATAGTGCACAAGTGTATGCGCAAAGATAGGTGCACTCCCGCTTCCTTCACTCTCATAGTCGATTGGACGACAGTTCAACACGACCGGAGGGAGATCAGGCGCAGGACAATCGGCTTTACGTGCTTTCCAAAGCATGGAGGTGTCACATCACCAACTATCTAACTCCGAGCTGCTACTGAGAATTTTCTAACAGAAAAACCCAATAATACTATGCACGACCCGGGTCTCGAACCCAGAAACTCACGCTCATAACTTTGCTGGAAGCCAATAGACCAGAGGCAGTCATGTAAGACAACACATACACATTGAGCTAGAGTGATGATTGCATGTTCGTTCTGACTCTCCTTTTGCCCAAGGAATAAATATAGGTCATCTATACTATTGAGTTATTGACCGACTACCTAAGTACCTACGTAGTCAGCGCGTGCCACGATGATACATACCATATAGAGTCAATAACTTGGGGAAACCCGAGCCATATCGCATGCCAACATGCATCTACGTCATCAATAAGTACAATAATTTAACTAAGATGCAGTGTTTGGGTGCGTCAGAAAACGGTAACGGAAAACATCGTGAGTAAGTGGTCTGAAGGTACGTACTCAAACTTAATGTCACTATTACTAACCTTGAAAAAATCGGCATCCAAGGCAATCAAATTTTCAAAAGCTATCTCGAAAGCAGAGGTCGATGTCTCAAAATTGAAGATTAGATGAATGATGAGCTCTCTATGCCTTACACCAAGGATCACCAATAGTTTAATTAGGGGACCGTTTTTAAAATGGCTCTCACGGTTCATTTGTTTGACGATTACTCACAACCAGAGTCCAAAGTCCGCAAACAATTGGTCGGCGGTCGTGATATGGACCAAGGTATGTCATTTAGTGACTCCTGCCATACGGGGTCCCCCAGGGTGCTATTATCGCCCCGACTTCAGTTGACGCTTATAAATGGATCCATATTCACTTACGCCGTCTTTCTTTCTTTCTTTCTTTCTTGCTATTGTCCTGATACTCCGCGATGACTTCTGAGTAGAGAACAAACCGCTGACTTCTTCCGCTGGCTCAAAACCAGCTCACTCTGGTAGTGTTGATAAATGAAACATTACTCGTCTTCATATTTATTATTGCCCATTCTTGTAATGTTCCATATCCTCCGGAATTGTCCTCTCCTGAGCCGCGTCTGTATTAAATATTGTTGTGTACAGGTGGATGATTGTAATTTTCATTTATAGGTACGCGTTCCTCTTGGCTGCACAAGTTCTTTTATATTTTTAAGAACCTCCGTCACGTTGCAGACACTAAGATACTTAGATTTATAACTAGCCCTCTGCCAATCCCTCATCTATTATTGCTTAGTCGTTTGGAGTGGATCTCTCAAAACCCATTCTTAAAAATAAGTAGATGCCCAACGGGTGCTTCTAAAATTTGGTGTTAGCAACCCAACCAACCTAAATTAAAAATAAAACAAACATTCGAACATGCATATTTGCGAACATTCACACTTGCGTGTGAGTTCGAATATTTGTTGTATTTATGTATGCACGTGAGTACACTCACACTCGCACAATTGTCAATGTTGTTTATTATTGTCCTCTCAAAATCTGAATGAGTATTTTAATAAAGCCGTTCACCTACTGTTGTTTAACCCCATTTCATCGATGTAGTTATTAAGTCCCATGTAATAGGTGGTTAGCCTTCAACATGGCACAGTTTGGTTCAATCGGGTAAAGTTCCAAACTTCAGACTACAACATAAAATTTCCTGCCTTCCTTTTCTCTCTCTCTTTTAGTGTAGTCAACATAATTTAGGTTTTATTGTTGTAAATATTTTTTATTATTATGTACACATCTAATATCTGTTATATAGTTCTAATTGTTAGAAGTTACTCTATGAAAATTGGAATCGAACCAACGAGGCCATCATGTGATGATTATTCTGTTGACAAAACGCATTAGAATTATTTTTTGTGAATTTTTCATTCACTTAGAATTGCTTAATGCAAATAATGAGTTCTTTATATTTTGCACTGCACAAAATCAGTTGCTAACAATGTATAGCGTAGGTAACACTGTTTACTTTATATTCAAATAGAAGATTATTAAATTAAGCTGTCTTATTATTTTTTACAACGACAACAAGAATAAAGCCTAGTACTGGTTTAACATCCGTGACGTCAGGCCATACAACTAAAAACACTTACCAATGCTAAAAATAATATCTATAAATAAAATTCCAATAAGGAAAATCTATGTTTAGAATTTTATGGTGAAACCTAAAACGGTGACGTAAAATAGTAAACATTTACTTATAAACTACGCTTTGAGCCTCCTTCATGATAAGTCTTTGCGTCTATAAGACGTTGGAGGCCGCCCATAGATCGTGTCTAAGCAAAACTCCATGTGACGTAGACAAACCACGGACCTGCAAACCTACAGACGTAACATAAAGAGTCCATAACTGTCCCACAGCAAGACAAGTGTCTCTTCCCATGCAGAGCATTTATCACCACGCTAGCTGACTGTGGGTTGGTGATTTCAGATCATTAAGTTTAAATTTTCCCAGGATCGTTTTCTTCATCGTAAGATTGTGATGTCTTAGATTAACTATATATATATACATCTCTGCCTAGCCTTCTCCCAATTACATTGGGATCGGCTCCCAGTCAAACCGGATACAGCTTCATACCAGTATTTTACATAGAGCGACTGCTCATATGACCTCCACAACCCAGTTACTTGGTAACACTATCGAGATATCTCTCGTGGTATGACTGGTTGTCAGACTTTCAGGCCTCTGACTACCCGTAACGGCTGTCATAGATCTTAATTTGACAACCGGGACCGACGGCTTAACGTGTTCTCCGAGGCACTAAGATAGACTAGATTAACTAAGGAAATCATATTGGTACATGCCAGGTTTAAAGCCAAAACCTGTGCCTCAAAAAGCGAACCAGTAACAACTCGGCTACTTCGACATTACGGATACCGGAACCTCGTCTAGCCTGCAAATATCCGCTCACATTTCGCTTCTTCGCGTGAAAGTGTATAATCTCAAATCTTCAAAAGCAAGTTCAGTATACAGCAAAGCTAATTTATTTTATATAGTAATATTTGTCTGTACACTTGGAAAAAAAAATAGTAATCATTTTAGTGTTATTTTTTAAGATAAAAGAATCAACTATTAATAAACTACTACAAGTAATTGACTTTACAAAACATTTTTGAAATTTGAATACTTTCCCTATAGCAGTAATAGCCTTGTGGTATGACCGTTAGACTGACAAGTCAAAGGTCGCAAGTTCGCATGCAAGGCACGCACCACTGTCTTTTCTAAGACATGTGCGAATTATAAATTAATTATCACTTGCTTAAAACGGTGAAGGAAAACATCGTGAGGAAACCAGCACACCTGAGAGATATTCTCGATAGTGTGTAAAACCATGTCAGAGACCTACGGGTGGTTTAAACTCTGACACTAGGTTGTTCATCAACCACACGATAAGAAGAAGAAGAAGAAGAATACTTTTCCTGTGAAATTAGTAAATTTTGAAATTATACCCTTTTTATGCGAAGAGTCGATATGTGTGCGTGCTTTCACACGCTAAGATAGGTAGTACTGTCGCTGATTGTCGCACCTTTAAGTATGTGCGCGTGTAACTCGTGTTTACTAGGTCCTATGGATAAAAATGTAGGACCTAGTATGCTTCACACAATATTTATGTATTATTAAGTACATGACGGTTTACATTATGTACTTAAAAAATACATAAATATTGTTCATAAGTAAAAGTCACAATAAGCGGAATTCCACAATAATATTTATGTTATTGAATTTGTCACTATATTGTTGTTTTTAACACCAGACCATGGCTACATCATTGGTGCGTAGACGCAGAAAAGTTCCTGTGGTTCTTGAGTCGATTGATAAGTGTGCCAAGAAGCTCATTGATAAGGATGCTAGTTGACGCCAAACTTAGTCGAAGTCTTGAGCATTGGCGCAAAGTTGTAGGGCTATAGTTTTTTAAACGACTGCCCAAAAAAGGAGTGTTATGTTTTTAGGGTTTATGTATGCATGTTTGTATGTTTCTTCATTCTATCATAACTGCTAAACGCCTGAACCGATTTAAATTTGTGTAGCTTCCATCGTCGACCGCTCTTCGCTTAACAGCATGTGAGGTGGCGGTCAAACGAGCCAAATAAGAATAAAGAAAGGACTTTGGCTTCACTGATATTATAAAACTATAGATGCGTTATCAGTTCTCAAAAATGGCGATAGAAGAGTAAGGCAATTGCCCGACTTGCACTCAGTCATATTCGAAACAGTGTCGCGGTTACACGTCACTATCACCCGGAATTCTCAATGAAATACGAGGAAGACACACCTTCCCGTGTTAATAGAGACTGTCCAAATTCCATTTTATTATTAGAATAGTCACCAATGTGCCCGGTAGATGGCAATAAGCTCACCACCTATTACATGGGACTTAATAACAGCATTGGTGAAATGTGGGTGTACAATTGTGTACACCTCTGCCTACCCCTTCGGGGAATACAGGCGTGATGCTATGTTAAGTTATGTTTAAGTGTATAATATCTCATTATGATTTTGTTAGTTTTGCTCAGTTGTGCGTGTGTTCGTAATTATTCTCCTCGATAACAGCTTGACCGATTTTAATGTTATTTGTTTATGGGCTCATACAGTCACCAGGATGATTTTTAGCAATAGCTGAACCAAGATGGCGCTGGTTTTCTTAATCCAGTAAATGTGGCAGGACCATCCCCCTGCCCTTATCCCAATTTATTTGGGGTCGGCGCAGCATGTACTCTCCTTCCATTTTCTAATTGTTTTTGAAATTGCCTGCTACTAAAGATTTGGCAATGTTTTATGACCGGCCGCCTGCCTGACGTCAACCCTCATAGCCTGTCTGGCGGTTTTGAGTCGTTTTATGTGACCTACGCAAATGTCCTCCTGATCTAGTATCGTCTTGTGACGGGTTGTTGAGCTCCCTTAGTTATGGTTGGCTACACGATGCCGTCAGACAGGACAGGTCACCTCAAAGATGCTATGTCTCTTTCCTCAAAAGGCCATTCCTGACGATCCCTGCATGGTTACACTCACATAGATATGTACTATTATGTTGGACTTTAAAAGAGACGTTGACCTCTGAGTTTATTTCGGCGTTTTTTTCCTAGAGATCAGATAGGAAACGCCGGCGCCATCTAGTTTATAAAAATGACTTGGAAAAGTGTCTTCAAATGATCTATTTACAGAAATAAAATCATTTATCATTTATCAAAAGTTATCTATGCGTCAGGTTCTAATGTTATCTTACTATCACACTCCACTAACCGGGCCACAATGTACGAGCTACAATCCGTACTAATACCTAAATAGTACAATTATTCTCAAACCGAGACCGAGACCGAGATCGATCTCTGTAAAAAATATGTAGCTAAATAAATAAAATATATGAAATAAACTATAAATACAAAAAATATATATGCATAGGCTAAGAAATCAGCCCAGTTTCTGAATTTACAACTACGTATAGAATAACTCAAAGCTGACGTACTATTCAAGGTTGCAAAGTTGATTCTCGTAATTGAGGACAATCACGTAGGCACATTAAATGATAATGATTTTCCTTATGTTAAATAGAATTGTTACCAACTGAATATTCATAATACAGGTGCTTCAGAAAGCACGTTAAAACGTCAGTCCCAGTTTTCAAACGAAGGTCTATGGCAGTTGTTACAGATAGTTGGGGGCCTAAAAGTTCGTGTTAACACAAGATGAACCTTTTTTAATATTATTGTGTGGAAATCCTCAAGGATGCCCTGCACCTGACGGCAAGGGATATGTCGGACTCCTACCGACTAAAACCACACGGCCGTAGCACATAAAGAAGGGGCACCGTTAACTCGAGTAGATCAAACCAGTGCCCCTTTGTGCGATGCCTTTGGCTCCACCGGGGAAACAGAACAGTTTTCGACTACATGTAAGCAAACACAAGATGGACCTAGTGTAACTGGGTTATGTATCTCGGATAATTAGGCGCTCCATTTAAAACGCTTTTTTATTGTGGAAAATCTATCACATCATGGACGCTGTGCCGGTCTCCTAAATACTCAAAATCACACGGTCCTCCATTAGCCCTTGCTGAGGTCCTGGGATCGCAACTGCATTCACCGCAACCCTAGGCAAGTCCCTGTAAAATACTTACTGGAATTAAGCTGCATCTGGTTAGACTGGAAACTGACACTAACGTAGCGTAAAGGCTAGACCAGGGCTTCCCAAACTATACGTCGAAGCCCTGAGGCGTCGTGGCATTATCCCGGGGACGTCGCGAGACAATCCACATGTAGATTGTCTATCTGTATCGACTCGACCAAGTCGAATAAGCGCTGACTATAAAAAATTGTGCTATTAGACACTCATTTAAATTTTAAATTTGAACGTTAATACGGTTCTATTGTCAAAGATATATGTGCCTGTGTGTGTCAAACGCATGGTAGTTTAATATTAATTTATGAATTTAATGTATTTCTAATACATATTATATTAAAATGTGCCAAATAACATACTCCTCCGTCCGCGTAATTTTCGTAAAAAGATGTACACGGAATATTTTGGCATTTTTGGCCCAGGTGTGGTCACTTTCTAAGTCACGATGGATCAATCATCAAATGATTTTCTTTTTATGTGTATCCGTGTTTCTAATGAATATTTTTCTTTCTTTCAATCTTGTTTATTTTAGTACCAACAGATAACACTAAACAAAATGCTAATAACTGGGGATTTCCTCCACTACCAACCCAACTCGCGCTTAGCAGCATATACGTCATGATACGTAACATTTTCCCGTACATGTTTAACGGTGGCGTAATAATCATGTAACTGGATGTAGGTAGTTGTAATTCAAGTTATGTCTTTGAAAAAGCATTAACGCATGCTTAGCGAACTCTAAAGTTACAATATTAAATGGAAAAAGAATACGTTTGTAAGTACTGAATTGGTTCGAATCCTGTTCGCGACCGTATTCTTTTTCCATTTAATATTGTAACTTTAGAGTTCGCTAAGCATGCGTTAATGCTTTTTCAAAGACATAACTTGAATTATTAAGGTAATTGCATTCTTTACGACATTGTATTAACTGCAAAGTTAGTCGTGTCGGTTCGGTCACTTGTAAGTACTGAATTGATTGCAATGACGTCGCCATAAGACGTGTTAAAATATGGAAGAAGAATTCGCGGTGGTGAGCAGAGGTCGAGATGGCTTAGTGGTCAGAGCGCCTGGAGTATCTATCCGGGAGGCGCAGGTTCGAATCCTGTTCGGGACCGTATTCTTTTTCCATTTAATAATGTAGGTAGTTGTGTTAAGTATTATAATGATATTCATTACATGTATAATTTCGTAATTTACTATCTGTTTGTTTGTTTGTTACCATTTCAATGGTCGAACGGATCATAATGAAATTTGGCAAGGCGATAGATTGGACCTTGGAGAAGGACATAAGCTATCTTTTGTCAAGCAGAAGCAAAGTCGCGGGCACCGGCTAGTATAATATGAATAATAAAAATAAATAAAACGTGCAATAGGAGCCCGTAGTCATACTTTAGGATGTTAACTTACCCATGTAAACGGAACACTTTTACTAAGGTTCGAAAGTGCGAAATGAAATCATCTGCTCCATACAATTTATACACTACTCGAGTAAAAGGGGCTCGTGGCTAAATAACAGCTGCACAGATCGATGGATCCAGGTTAAGCGGCGCTTGCCACGTTTTTTTTAATTGGCCTCTTGCAGAAACCTAGAGGGGTTTTGGAACGAAGTTCCTTATCGCGCGTTGCGAAAGGGGGTTCGACGGAAAAAATTAAGACGAAAAGTTGTAACGACACTTTTTGCTATAGTAAGCTATTGTAAGCCGTGCGGCGTGCGCATGTTTCTCTGTCTGTCTCTCTCTCTCTTATAGAAAGCAAGCCAGATATATATATATATATATATTTTTTATTATTACTATTTTTTTGTTTTTTTTTTATATATATGTTTTTCTCTTTAATTTCGTTCCATCCGGGTGTCCCTTGACACCTCTCAAGTTTTTATCTGCGTAACCGGACAATATCTAAGGCGAGGCAGTTTGATGCCTCCAGACAGAGCATATTTTAAAATACTAAAAACAAGCAACAGCGCTAAGGGCGTCCCCTGCGGGACACAAGCCTCGGCTTAGGGCGTTGCTGGGGGGACAACTACGGACTAGCTGGGTCATATCAGTTTCCTTATTATTAAGGGATGAATTTAAAGCTATTGGCTCAGCGCGGGCCGGCTCGAGCAAGGGTCGGAGCGGGGCGCTTGCCGCGGTCGGATCGGTGCAGCATATACCTATCTATCATGCTGCTAAAGTTTTGGCTCTATTTTATAACTGACCGCCCGCCTGACGTCAACCCTCTTTGGGAATGCTTGGTGGTAACCGCCACCGATACGGTCTCCTTCTATCTAGCTATGTCACACCAAATGTTATCCCTGCGCCAGGTTCTGATGTTATCCTATTATCACACTCCACTAAACGGGCTAGTATCTAATGCGTAATAAAGTCAATTAAACAGTTAGTAGTTACGTCAGTAATTGATAAACTAAATATGGCAGGTGAAAGCCCTCTTCGTTAGTAGATATTACATTCATGACCAACTATGGAAATGGGTACAAAAACACATATAATTATTTTATGTTGTTACCTACCTATATTTAGAAATATCTATCCTACTAATATTATAGGTACATAAACTCAATAGCTTGTAAGTATGGATGGATGTTTGTTACTCTTTCACACAATAACTTCTGAACGGATTTGGACGAAATTTTGCATGCAGATAGTTTATAACCTGGACTAACATATAGGATTTTTATTCCAGCTGGACCCCATTCTGAAGTCTAGGCAGACGAAGTCGCGGGAAGAAGATGGTACTATCATAAAACTGAAGAGGTACTATTTTTTTTTTAATCTTTAATTAATTCAGAATTGCGTTTTCGGCTTATATATATTTCGGCCAAAGTATATTTGGATATAGAAGCCGAAAACACAATCTTTGGAAACGTTGTCTGTCTATCTGTCCGAACGCTAATAAGTTGAGAACCAGTGAATTGATTTGGAAGAGTTTTCTAATGTAGCGTAGTTTAGTAACCCGAGCAATATCTTAGATATATTTTATTACGTATAGGAGCTGAGAAGTGCAACATATCTTAGTGTATTGTAATTGATAAAATACAGTTGAAGAATCGACTGATGTAGATGGGATTTTGCAAAGATACTTAACGGTTGACCATTTAACAGGTTGATATTTTAAAAGTAAATAAGTATCATCGTGCTATCACTCAAAAAGGCTGGGGCAGCCCTAAGTGTATAGTTTTAACATATATAACATATAGCTTTACTTTTACTTTTACTTTTTTTTTTACGACTGCCTCGTTGGTCTAGTGGTCCCAAGCGCGACTGCTGAGCATGAGGTCTCGGGTTCGATTCCCGGGAAGGGCAAAGTGTTATTGAGATTTTCTGTTAGAAAATTCTCGGTAGCAGCCCGGAGTTTGGAAATGTGCCCGGTTGATGGCAATAGGCTCACCACCTATTACATGGGACTTAATAACAGCATTGGTGAAATGTGGGTGTACAATTGTGTACACCTCTGTCTACCCCTTCGGGGAATACAGGCGTGATGCTATGTTATGTTATGTTTTTTTTCTTTCTTTCTTTCTCACATAAAATATGTTACACTACTCGGCGCTTATCAGCGACAGCGAGGTTTTATATAATAATTAGCTATTATGTTTCCTCGGAAAGTAATTTACGCTACCGGACATAGAAACCTTATCGAAATTAACGGAATACGTATGTACTTATAGTTTCCTTCCTGTATTCCACCACTAATAAAGCACTAATGACATAATTTAATTAATAAATGACCTATTAATACCTAATCAAATAACCTTCAATTTATAACCTATCACGAAGTACTTAGAATTCTAATTAAAATTATCATCATTATCATCATCCCCCTGCCCTTATCCCAATTTATTTGGGGTTGGCACAGCATGTGTGGAATGTGGAAGAAGATTCCATACATCTTTATTAGCTGTCATATCGTCAGTCACTCCTGTTCTAGCTAAATCATCTTAAACACAATCCATCAATCGCTTCCTCGGTCTTCCTCTACGCTTATAGCCTATCTACATTCATACTCAAAACTTTCCTTGTCACTTGACCCTCATCCCTTCGCAACACATGCCCATTCCATGCTAAACAATTTCTACACAACTTCTCAGTCACCGGTGCCACTTTCAGACTTCCTCTTATATATTCATTTCTAATTCTATCCATCCGCGTCACACCACACATCCTTCGTAACATTCTCATCTCAGCTGCATGTAGTTGTCTATCATTTATTCCCTTCGTGGGCCAACATTCTGAACCATACAAGACAGCAGGTCTAATAATTGTTTTATAGATTTTCCCCTTACTTTTAAGGGGAATTCGGGGATCACAAATAGTTCCCGTGATCTGCCACCATTTCATCCATACTATTTTAATTCTGCGCTTGACGCTCCGGTCTATTTCGCCATCGTATAAAAATGACATCGTAAAGTTATTAATTTTTGTGATGTTACGCAGTCTACATTTTAATACGTCTTTTTGGTGACGATGAATAAATGGCACTGACGTCACCAAAAAGACTTATTAAAATGTGGAAGAAGAATTCGCGGTAGTGAGCAGAGGTCGAGATGGCTTAGCAGTCAGAGCGCCTGTAGTATTTATCCGGGAGGCGCTGTTAAAGTCCTGCACAAACCAAAAAATATTTTTTTTTCCACAATAATTTATATCGTTATAGTTCGGCTTAGCATACGCTAATGCTTTTCAAAGTTTATCTGTATAAATTACACCGTTTTCTTGATTAAGATCTTTCAAACAGAGATAGCTTAGTGGTCGCAAGTTTAAATTCAAGGACTTTTCAAAGGCATGGGCGTATTATTAAATTATTATAACTTGGAGTATTTTTCCGGGAGGCGCAGTTTCGAATCCTGCTCACGACTGTATTCTTTTTCCACAAAAAAATATAATTTTACAGTTCGCTAAGCATGCGTTAATGCTTTCAAAGATTTATCTATATTTATTATAACTTGTTCATCAACCACACAATGAGAAGAATTCTTGTTAAAAGCCTGAAAAAGAAATCTTATTTCTTACGTGTTTAACATGCCCTACAAAGCACGGAGACGTGTCAAATAAAAATGCGTAACGGTCACCCATCCACAAATTGACCGTGCCAAACGTTGCTTAACCTCTTACCGACCAAAGGCTGATAGTTTCCATGTGACGTAGTTATGCAACCGAGTTCAACTAGCGCGTATTTCCCAATTCACTGGGGTATGCGTCATCAGTGTCATAGGCTAATGTACGTCCGGTTAAGGTAGACGCATATTGAAGGGGAAGCACTAGAACCATCGTTGTGCAACTGTACTAAATGTACTTATAATATACTCCCGACCGAATTTTCAGTCACGGCGGCCTATCTCCACGGAGATTAGCCAAGTACGCGGGAGATATTATAATGCACAAGTGTATGCGCAAACACAGGTGCATTCCCTCTTCCTTCACTGACCACACATGACCGGATATCTCGTGCTTACTTGGCTAATCTCCTCGGATATAGGTCTGAAATACGGTCTGGAGGAGTGTGACATTGACCTCCTAAAGTATGACTACGAACTTCCTATTGCCTGACAAACCCATATGTTAAGTTTCTACGTAAGTCACTCAATGGGTTTGTCCCACAATGATAGTCGTGTGGGTAGGGAGCGCGTGCGCATGTCTCGGCTCGCGACTTAATACCTAACTGTCTGACTATTATATGGAAACAACACGCGGTTGCAAATCACAGACCAGGTTGGCTGGTCGCTGTTTTGGGAACGTGTTCAAAGCTAGTAACAGTTTTTTTTTTATCAAGAATGGATTTACTTTTGGCCACCAACTCACAAAAAAAATTACAGACGAATTGAGAAAGCGACGGTGCGGCCGAGGATGGAGCACGTAGATCCAGAAGAAATCTTTTCACTCCAAGTAGAGTGGATAGATTTGGGGAGAACGATAGTGGCCGAAGCCTCCCACCAGAGTGGTGTTAGCTAGTTAGTAGCTAGTCACAGTAACTGCTTTGTTGGTCGTGGTCGCAAGCGCGACTCCTAAGCATGAATGAGGTCCTGGGTTCAATTTCCAGTTTGGGCAGTATTATTAGGTTTTCTTGTTAGGAAATTTTTAGCGGCAGGCCAGGGATTGGATTTGTATTCGGTAGATGGCAATAGGTTTACTACTTACACAAACACGGGACTTAATAACAGCATTGTTGAACTGTGTACACCTCTGCCTTCCCCTTCGGGGAATACAGGTGTGATGCTATGTTTATGTAAAGAGCTATATTATATCATTTCCAGATTTACTAAACAATGAAAATGATTACTAGATAAATATCACCAGGCGTCTCCTTAAGACGTATACAAAGAGGATTGAAAATTCAATAGGTTTGAACACGACAAGGTAGCTCAGTTGGTAGAGTGATGACACGGAACGTCAAAGGTCGCGGGTTCAAGCCCCGTTCTTGTCTATTATTTTTTCAATGTTTCTTTGAAAAATAGAATTAATATAGGCATTACATGGCCTCAACATGTATTAAAAAAATATAATTATATATGAGCTATATTATATGTTCTGCCTTCCAAATCCATGGCTATTTTCTTTTTTTTTTTTTCTTTTTTGGGATATGGGGCAACCGAGCAGACTTCTCGCCTGATGGTAAGCGATTACCGCCAGGGTGTCCACCCGCAATCCCAGAGGAGTCGCAAATGCGTTGCCGGCCTTTTAAAGGATTTTTGCCTCCAGTACCCCCCCACTCACTCGGCGAAACACAACGCAAGGGTTGTTTCACGTCGGTTTTCTGTGAGGCCATGGTATCAATCCGGTCGAGCCGGCCCATTCGTGCCGAAGCATGGCCCTCCCAAGGTGAGAGGTCCACCTCTTACAATATGTTATTATTTATTTAGTTTAAACTACGTCATTGAAGGAAACCATTCATAGGGAAAAGGCAACTCGTTAATCTACAGACTTAAGATCTCAATATTGACATCGAATTCAAAAATGAAATCTTATACTTTTTCAAAAATCTGCAATACGCCGCCCTATTTTTCCTAAGTTTCATTTCAGTTGGTAATGTCAAATGAAGGTCACAAACGTCAAACCGACAAGTGTTGTCAGTTCTAGTATTCAAATTTTGATGTTTATTAATATAAAACGCATGTTTTTTTTACGTTTTTGGGCATAGATCTATTTTGATATACTTTTAGAAATAAACAAAGTAATATTAGTTCAAAAAATAAAATACATTCGTATCATGAAAGCGATTTTAGTTAAAATAGCTTCACTATAAAAATGCCAGAAAACATTTGCTTTTACGCAGTCTGGCATCCCTAAAAATGACAAATGACCTTCAGTCCACAGATTATATAAAATATGAACATGTGACGTCACTGCAAGTGACTTCAGGCAAATGAAGGTTATTAGTTATTTTCGCCTTTTATTTTTAGTTTCTTCTCAGAGACAGTCAGATAGGTTACGCCGGCGCCATCTAGTTTATAAAAATGACTTGTAAAAGTGTCTTCAACAGATCTATTTACAGAAATAAAATCATTTATCATTATCATTTGTCAGACTTTCAGGCCTCTGACTACCCGTAATGGCTGTCATAGATTTTCATTTGACAACCGGGAACGACGGCTTAACGTGCTCTCCGAGGCACGGAGGCGCTCGGCAAAAAATGATGGTCTCCCATTCACGGACCGATCGGCTTAGACCTCGATCGATCGATCGATCTGTGCGGCTGTTACTTAGCCACGAGCCCCTCTGAATTTTTTTTATGCTTAAATAATTTCGTTGATATAGATCTACGTAACTGTCTGATCTGTCTAGTGGTCTCAAGTGCGACTGCTACATTTTGATGCAGCATGAGCATGAGGGTTCGATTCTCGGGTCTGGCAAAGTGTTATTGGGTAGTTTAGGAAATTCTCGATAGCAGACCCGAGTTTGGAATTGTGCCCGGTAGATGTAATAGCCTCACCACCTAGGTACTACATGGGACTTAATAACTGCATTGGTTTAATGTAGGTGTACAACTGTGCACCTACACCTCTGCCTACCCCTTCACAGTACAGACGTGATGCTATATTTTTAGGTATATATATTTTATTTATATATAGTATTACGTAAACGTTTTTCTCGGGTCAAATAGGTTTTTATAATGACGAAACGATGATGTAACGTGACCACGACGGCGCAGAGGATGCCATGCGATAATGGAGTCCACTGATAATATTCCGCTGCTATTTCATTTTCCTTAATACTACGTGATTTTATGCAGGTATGTTGCTGAAAGCATCAAGCAGTAGTAGCTTAGTGTTATATCCGTTGGACTGACAAGTCAAAGGTCGGAAGTTCGAATCCAAGCATGCACCACTTACTTTTCAAAGAATTATAAACGTAATTATAAATTAACCATCACTTACTTAAAACGGTGACGGAAAACATCGTGAGGAAACCACCACACCTGAGAGATGCTCACGATGGTGTGTAAAGCGATGTCACAGACTTAGGGGTGGTTTCAGACTCTGACACTACGATAAGGAGATGAAGTGAAAACATTCACTATTAACATACATAGCATATCATCACGCCTGTATTCATCGAAGTGGTAGACAGAGAAGTACTCAATTGTACACCCACATTTCTCCAATACTGTTATTTAATAGGTGGTGAGTCTATCGCCATCTACTGGACGCAATTTAAAACTCCGATAAAACTCAATAACACATTGTCCGACCCGGGAATCGAACCTGAGACCTCATGCTCGGAGGTCGCACTTGGGACCACTAGACTAACGAGGCAGTTCACTCTTAAGCCGTTGGCTCGGTAATTAGCAGACACAATTGATTTTTATTATTATGAAGTACGTATTTGTACGTGACTGAGCGCAAGGGATAAACTATAAAAAAAATACAAACAGGTGTGCAGATTTCTTTATGTGTGGAAATTCCATCATGGCTGGTGTGACCAACTACAATCACACGGTACTCCCCAAATCTTTACCGGTGTCCCGGAATCGAAGTTGCAGTCCCCGCAAACTCGGCAGGTTATAGTCCGTCGAAGGCAACGGTGGTTTCCGTTATTAGTGCAGGCCGGCCCCACATAGCCTGCACAGACACTCAACACAGTTGCGTGCTGTCTAAGGATTCGAACCTGCGCCTCCCAGATAAATTCTCCAGGAGCTCTGAACACTAAGCCATATCGACGTCTGCTCACTACCCCGAATTGATATTCCTCATTTTAAACGTTTTCTGTTAACATCATTGCTATCTATTCCAGGTGACGGAACCAACACGAATTTGCATTTAATACAATGCCGTACAGATGCAATTATCTAAACAATATTAATTTTACAGATAAATCTTTGAAGAAATCTCTAAAGTTATAATTGTAAATGGAAAAAGAATACGGTCGTGAGTAGGATCCGAACCTGCGCCTCCCAGATAAATACATTATGCGCTCTGACCGCTAAGCCATCTCGACCTCTGCTCACTACCGTGAATTATTCTTCCACATTTTAACACGTCTTTTGGTGACGTCATCGATATTCAGTCCCTATACAGGTGACTGAACCGACACGAGTAACTTTTAGAACAGACCTTTAGAACCCATAAATTATAAACAAAACTATACTCCAATATGACATTCAAAGAAACTTTGAACTCACACGTCTATACCGGTTACAAGTTCATCATCACTTTCTTACAAACACACGCAACTATAATCTATAAACGCATTTAAATAAGATAAAAATTGCTTGAAGTCATAATAAACATCTTGCAAGAATATAAGTTGATAAAACATTGAGGCTTGCTTTGCCGGCCGCATTTTGTTAGACCTCAGAGAATATAATCGCTAATTCACGTCAGACCACAGGCTGACACGGACGGAGATCAAGTGTAATAATATGCTGTGATATCCACAACGATAATGTCTTTGATATATTTTGTTGTTGTTCTCGCCGCATGCGCTTCTCTGGCAA
The DNA here is from genome assembly GCA_935421205.1 of Xylocampa areola. Lineage (NCBI taxonomy): Eukaryota > Metazoa > Arthropoda > Insecta > Lepidoptera > Noctuidae > Xylocampa > Xylocampa areola. Next base: position 11,462,361 of record OW285223.1, read on the forward strand.
CTGGCAGTAAGTAAATATGTTTTTAATGATAAAGCTTTGAAAAGCATTAACACAAGCTTAGCGAAGCTTGAAATTTAAAAAAAAATGTCGCAAAATAATACGGTCGCGAGCAGGATTCGAACCTGCGCGTCCCGGATAAATACTCCAGGCGCTCTAACCACTAAGCCATCTCGACCTCTGCTCACCACCGTGAAATCTATGTGCACAATTTAATACGTCCTTTGGTGACGCCATAGCTATCTGTTCAGTCCCTATACCGGAGACAACAGGTGTTTTACCACAAAAAATAAAAGTCTGGTGTTTTATGGTTTCTCATTTTCCCAGTTGTCAAACGAAATTTTATAACGTTAGGTAATCAGATGCCTGAAAGTTTATTAAGAGGAATTGCGTTACCCAGTAACTAGGGTGTGAAGGCAGTTGTTTGATGTAATATCTACATATTAAGCTACGTTGGCTTAGACTGGAATCCCATCCCAACGTGTTTGGGAAAGGACTAGGCAGATTTATTGGGACCATAATTAAAAATATAACTTTAGAGTTCGCTTTAGATGAGTTTATGCGTTTGAAAAATATATTAAGGTAATGAATGTTTGACAGACAAGCTTTAGTCTATATGAGTCTGTATCACCAACATAAACATTCTTTGAACATTCAATATTAACTCTCAAACTTATGGCATCCAATGGGCTTACTCTTGAAAATAATTCCGATCGATTGACATTGGAAATATGTCAGTTCGTACTTTTAAATGCCAAAATGTCTAAAACATAATTATAGATTCGGGATAATATGAAGACAATATGCTTTAAGATTGAGGCAACTGTAATGTAGGTAAATTTATTTTAAAATCACTCGTTGTTTTAAGGCGTCTATTTAATATTGGAATTGGATTGGAACTGGTATTAGTTTCAAGAGTAACCCCACTGTTCTGTGCTGTACGTACAGTGTACCTACACTGAGAGTCTACACAAAAAATAAAACACAACGAAATATATTTGTCAGTAACAACATAAAAGTAGAAAGGACTGTATAAAAGCAAAGATTTTTATTGTAATAGGTACTACTTCTTGGTTCATCTACTCTATTTCATTACCGCTTATAATTTTAAACATAATAAAAATGGAGTTTGACTATATATATAAAAATGAATCCCTATTTCCCTTGGTCACGCCATAACTTAGAACGACTGCAACAAATTGGATAATATTGTTTTTTTGTGGTCGTCATTGTCAGGACAAGGTTTTAACATAAGACTTTTTTAAATCATACGGAAAAGTGATAAACCGCGGGGCACAGCTAGTATAAAATAATTTCCAAATTTTTATTCTAAAGTTAAGTTTGAAATGGTATGATTAAGGTTAATAAAATTACATAGCTACTCTAGCAATGATGCGAAATGAACAAGAGTCTAAAACTATTCGGAATAAAGGCCGTACCCGCTAATTTTAGATAATTCAATCACCAATCCAATATTGACTCGATCTCTTTCTAATCCGTAACAGAATCCTCATGTCGTACTCCAAGTGGAGGCGCTGGAGAGTGCATATCGATCAAGATATGTCAGCCTTTGAAAGATCTGGTCCTAACGAAGGACAGGACGCCTGAGGAAGTTGACCTGCTGAAGAAGTCAGAATGCGGCTATCAAGACGATGCACCTGCTGTAAGTGTCTACGTCACCATCAATCTATTTTAGAGTCATAATAATTGTTTGTAGGACAAATTACTCCACGAGCTATATTTTATACAACGTGTACAAGAACTCCGTAGTCATGCGGACCATTTAGGGGGTTTCACAACTCTGGATGGGGAGCTTTAGCCGCAGCTGGTTACCACCTACTAGTCGAAGCCATGCCGTGAAGCGACCTAGTTGTGTTTCAGGATGTAGTCCGGTGCAACTTTTGCGGGAGACGGGTCTAGGCAGTTGCATCAACTTCCCAACTTTTGTTCTCCCCAAATCTATCCACTCTACTTAAGAGCGAATAGATTTATTATGGATATATGTGCGTTACCAAATCATACTTATTTGACCAAAATGTGTGGATTTTGCAGTGGGTCTCTTAGTAAATCTTGTTCATATACATGGGTTCATTGACCTTCTAAAGTTTGACAACGGAATTTTGTTACACGTTGTATAACCAAGAATGTTGTGGTGGCCGAATGGTCACGGCCTCGTCTTAAGAGCTACAGGTTGTGGTTTCAAATGTAGATACTAATGTGACTTTTTCAATGTAATTTCTTAGTTAATCTTAGATATCAACAATTTGATGGATAACATCGTAAGGAAATCTGGACATAATAGTCTGAAATGGTCAACCCGCAGTGAGCTAGCGTGGTGATCAATGCTCGTGCCTTCTCTGTATGAGAAGAGTCCCTTGCCCTGCAGTGGGATAGTTATTGGCTAGTTATGTTATATAACCCTTGAAAGTCATAATAAAAAAATATTACAGCATGTTTACTAAATATTGCATTTTTTCTCTTCCATCAAACAAGATTGAAAAAACAATATAATTAATCAAATCATCAAAATCCATAAAGCATATAAACAACTTTTATTAAAGTAAAAAGTCTAAAACTCGATTAATTGAGGAAAACAAGAATCAATTCAAAACTAGTTGAAGCAGTTGGGACGCATTAGATTGCAAATGTAAATTTTCATTTATAATGATGCTATAATACATACTAGCTTCTCCCCGGGAATTCATCTGCGTGGTCTATTGAATAGGGTCTTTGTGTACAAATGTGAAGGTTATAAATTATTTTTGACAATTATTTTGTAATCTCTTACTTGTATGTGTGGAAATTAACAAAATATAGCATATAATCAAAAAATCTCCAAATCGTTTTTCCGTTAGCACGTCTTATGAAAAATTAGGCATGCCCAATTGGGTCACCACCTACTCCATGGGACTTAATAACAGCATTGGTGAAAATGTTTGTGTACAATTGTGTACACCTCTGGCTACCCCTTTGGGAAATATAGGCGTGATGCTATGTTTGTGTTCAAACTAGTGCACTGCATACTCATGAATAATTCATTCTTCCTTTAAGGTGTGCTGTCCCAAAAAAGGGGGTCAGGCAGGAACTTCGTGCTATACTCCAGAAGGTAACCCTGGCAAGTGCATCAGTTTGGATACGTGCACGTATCTCGCGAACATGCTGAAACCGTCTGGTGAGACGCCCGTGTCAGATGTGAATATCGACTATGTCAAAAAGTCCAGGTGAATATTATCATGATTTTCGTAATAAGGCATCTTCTTCTTCCTATCGTATAGTTGATAAACAACCTAATGACAGAGTTTAAACCACCCGTGGCCTCTGACATGGCTTTACACACCATCGAGAACAATCTCAGGTGTGCTGGTTTCCTCACGATGTTTTCCATCAGCGTTTTAAGCAAGTGATAATTAATTTATAAAACGGAGTCATGTGCCTCTGAAAAGTCTGTGGTGAGTGCCTTGGATTCGAACATGCAACCTTTGACCGGTCAGTCCACCGGTCATACCACTAAACTAGCTCTGCCTAAATAAAGCACCACAAGTTGAGAATCTATACTCTCTACCGGATGAATACATTTCGGTGCCTATGCGTAGGACCTTCATGACCTTATTGCACCCGTTCTTCGCGGAAATTCCGTCAAATAGCATTTCTGTCTATTTTTTTGTACCAGATACATTCTGTTAAGTGTGCGCTGAAGCTCCATGACGTAATGCCCATTACCCCTTATGCTACAGAACCAGTAGAAGGAAGGTACACTTCCACCCGTTCTTCATAGAATGAAAATTTCAAAAACACTTAATTTGCCCTTTTGGTCCATGTTCATGATACGTACTGCCTATGAATGGAACTCCCTGCCGTCTTCCTTTATTCCTGATAAATACAATCTAGGTATATTCAACGCTAGAATGAATAGATTTCTTATGGATTTACGTTCTCCATCGTCGGCCACACCGGCGCCTTTAACACGCGGTTTCTTGGCTCTTATGACACCACTTTTGCATAGTTATTACGTACGCCTGCTTTTTACTTCACCATAAATATAGATGAAGTCTAAAAGTTACTCTTTGCTAAGATTTTACATTTTTGTGATTAAGTACACTATATGACAAACCAGCTGGTTTTGTTTCTAGGTAAAAAATTAAATACAAAATATATTTATCATTCATAAAATGGTGCCATATCACCACTAATAGGCCTTTATGTTTATTACAAATATGTTTTGTATACAAGTATATTCGCTCCTTGTGCCGTGCGCGACACAAACCAATTTGTGCAAAACCACCAATGAGATAGGCATAGGAATTCGCCGTCTTTAGACAATGCAAACAACTTATTCTGGAGGCCTGGAGACTTGTAACACAGGTTAAACCTTGTCCTGGGTCCAGTCTTCACAACATATATGTACTGACATGAACAAATATAATAAAATTGGATGCCCTAAGCCGAGGCTCATACCCCACAGCGGGTGCACTTAGCGTGTTGTCGCTTAGTTTATAATTTGAATGCGTTTGCGGGGGCCTTAAATTTCTTAAGGCAGCCACAGGAAACCCCGGTTAAGCAGTCGACAACCTCCAAGGTTGAAATGCGAGATGTCCTACACAAAAAAAAATACATATTTAATAAAAACCTGTTACTTTAGTAAATAAGTATGTTTTGTGGAGAAATAAACGATTTGTTATTCTTACATCCGTTCGGGGTTTTTCAGAAAAACCCGCTAATGTTCCGAAGTGCTTTGGTTATTCATTAACCGTAGAATTTTTAAAGTAATTTTATATGACTAAGCTTTTTTTTTCATATGCTCTCTAAATATTGGCTACATATTAGTAGCTTGTATAATACGAGAACCACTGTTTCATATTAAGAATATATCTAAAACAACTTGTATGTCAAAAATGTATAGATCTGTCTAGCTTACTTGCAATGTTGGTGTCGGCTTACAGTCTAATCGGACGCAGCTTAATACCAGTACTTTACATGGAGCGACCCAGTTACTGGGTAACACGATATCTCGTAGTAAGACTGATTGTCAAACTTTCAGGTATTTGACTACCCGTAACGGCTGTTATAGGTCTTTATTTGACAACCGGACCGACGGCTTAACGTGCTCTCCGAAGCACAGAGGAGTCTCGATATCAAAATGATGGTCATCCATCCAGAACGACCGCAGCAAGCGCAGCTTTACTTGCATCGATCTGTGCGGCTATTACTTAGCCACGAGCTCGTGCTATCTCCTGCTGTAATATGACAACAATACAAATAAAGAGAAGAATTTAACTCAATACTTAATGACGTAACCGCTACTGTCAATAACACGCTAAAGAGACACAAGGAAAACTTAGAATATTAGTAGGAAACCTGTTAGAGGCATAAACCAGTATAACTTTTGAATTTCAAGGACTTATGTAGTACTGGTTGGTTGAATTTAAGGGATTAATACTAGACTTTTAACTTATTTTTTCGTTTATGTTCTATTTTGACATCATATATATATATATATATTGTTGTCCCGTGAAAACAGTTTCGGGCACAACTAGTCACTTATAATTATTATATTTCCCTTCTTTAATCCATTACAATCCAAAAGTCTCCTCCTGCCATCAATAAAAGTTGTGTTGGTCAATGAAAAACGTATAAATTTTTATTAAATAATTGTTTCCAGTCGAAGAGTGCGTTTGGGAGAATATGACATTAGTCACGAAGGACCTGACTGTGCTGAAGTTGAAGCCGGTGGTCAAGACTGCACTGACGGTGCGATCAGAATACTTATTGAGAAGACCATACTACACCCTGAGTTTGATCCGGTACATGGACACAAGGCACACGATATCGCCTTGATCAGGTTACAAGAGATGGCACCGTTTACAGGTTAGTTGGATCAAAGTTTTATTCCAATGTTCAATCATATCAGTCTACGATCGACGAATCAATCGAGTTCAGGGATGCAAATTTATGTGCAAAAAGACACTTTTAAAAATTGTAACGTCTCTCATTATTTTCCAGACTTCATCAGGCCTATATGTATGCCGATCAATGATTTGACTCTGCCCGAAAACATTCCGCAAGACTTCATAATGTACGTTGCTGGTTGGGGAGCTGTGAACTCTAGTGTATCATACAGCAATATCAAGGTGCACGTGGATTTGCCATATGTGGATCAGGAGGTCAGTAACCAAAAACTAAGGTCATTATTCAGTTAACTGAATAATCCTTACCTCTTCTCGTGATTAGATCTTTAAAGTTCTAAGGATCTAATTACTGTCTGACCAAAAACAGGACGCAGAAGTGTTGGTCGCCCGACAGTGCGATCGGGGGACGATATTGTTACGATCGCTGTAAAAACCTGGATAAGACTAGCATAAGAGCGTGGAGATTGAGAAAAAGAGCCTAGGCAACATTTAATGAAATTGGACTGCGGCAAGGATATAGATTGTATCTCGTGGAAGGACATAGGCTACCTTTAGTAGCGCAGACGAAGTCGCGAGCACCAGCTAGTTTTTATATAATTTGATAAGTCAGAATACTAATATCTCCTTTTTTCCCTAGAAATGCCAAGTTGCTTACGGTATGCCTGGTCGCAGTGTCAAGTTGGGTGCGGGCCATATCTGTGCTGGTGGTATAGATGGCAAAGATTCCTGCAAGGGTGACAATGGAGGACCGTTAATGTCCAAAACTGGAGGTTCTTATGAAGTTATAGGAATCACCAGTTTTGGACCAGTTCCCTGTGGTTTGGAAGGCGTTCCTGGAGTTTATACTAAAATATACGAATATATCTACTGGATAATGACCACCATTGAACTTTAATTTATTGTAAAACTTTTTTCGGGGTGTCATCAAACAAAGTTACAATATCGTTGGTCAGATAGATAAGATCCTATGATCTTCATCATCTGATCATCACCATCCGTTTAGCGATTTAGGAACTTTTAAGAAGATCGCTATGGTAACTGCTCCCTCATTTGAATTCAAGTCAGAGCGATTCACAGTAAAATTTAATAAAATCAATTGTTTGTTTGTTTGGCCTACCATAGATGTAATTATGTACTTATAGATGTAAGTAACTTAAATGGAAATTCTGTCAAATCTCCATCTTCAGTCGGTCTAACGATCGAATGTAATTATAAATCCCTAAAATCTAAGGAACAAGTTGCATTGTAATGTATCATTATAATTTCACTTAAGCACCTTGAGACCTTGTAAATGTCTTAATTTATGATTATTTGATCCTTTCAAGAAGTCATAAGTCTCCGAATGCTCATATTTTTAAATGATTTATTTAACAACAATACTTACACATATATGCATTGAGTCGAATATTATTTTCACTAGGACAGATCCACTAGAGACTCGATATACTAAACTGTTAGTTAAGGAGAAACGCGTATAATCAATATAATTAAGAATATTGATGAAAATTATAAAAATAGGATGTCTCTTTATGTGTGTTTTTTTTTTTCAACTCAACTGTACCAAATCCCGTTGCAATTAAATGTAATGATAATGTCGACGAGCAAAAGCATCTTACTTTGCGTGGATACAGGTAAGTAATTTCAAATAGACCATATTACAGGTACTTATGAAAAGTCGAAGCTAGGTGCACGGTTACAAGGCGTTGATCCTATGGTGAAGAGCCGGCCAGAAACTCCATAGACACTCTTTTTCAATAAATTGGTGTAACAATAAATAAGGTAATGTGTGAATAATGCAGGTTAATGTACAAAAAAATTAAGAAAATCGCTAGAAACAATAACTTATATAGCCTTTTAAAATCATTGCCAAAGCAGTTCGGAGCTGAACAGCCCCGACAGACACGAGCATGCCGCGCACATCAGCCTCGCTTAGCTCAACCATTTTGTAGGGAACTCGACGACCAGATGTACAACGCACCATCAGCAGGTCATTTTAGCGAGCATGACAAACTCATAATGCCTGACAATAGGCAATATAATAAAACAACTTTTAACCTGATTAATCGCTTTTTTATTGATTGTTGTTTTACCTGATGTTTCGAACACTGCACTGGTCGCAGAATGAGGATGTCATCCTACGACAACGAGAATTTCGTCTGACTCGCGATATTGCCATGGACTCAGTTCATAACTAAGAGCTCCATTCGAGCTCGAAACTGGTTGTGTAAACCTGAAAAATGCACGTCAGTAGTAACCAGTGAACAATAATTAATTTAAAACTAGTAGGAATAAACTAGCAGTTAAGATAATCGATATGTAAATTAACATAAGTGTCAAAAAAGGAAACAATTCGATTCATGTGGCATTCGGCGCACTCCGGTGGAATTTCAAAGCTAACTATTTATTTATTTGTGTATTTGGCTCTTCGACAATGGGTACACTGATACAATCATAAAGTTATTACATTACAAACTTAAGTCTAAGTGCCCTATTACGTATAGAAGAGCACTGCATGCACTACAATATGCGCAGCTGTAAAACGAATGAGGGAAAAAACAGAAAAATATCATTTGATAGACTAAGCTTTTGTTAAAATATGTTGAATTTAAATTAGTAGTATGTATTTTTATGACTAAAATATATATTACGCTAAATTAAGTTGTTCAATTATTTAGATGTTGATCTATTTGTTATCGCGCCAGGTTATTGCAATTTAAGATGGATACACCAAGTAATAGTGTCGATTAGAGTTAGATTGCAATAACGTAGAGAAAGACTAGATTTAATTTTTCTTTACAAAGTTGTAAGGAATAAGATGGATAGTCCAAATTTATGGGAAAGACTAAATATAAGAGTGCGGGCTAGATATCCCCGGTCTAAGATTACTATCTTCTATCCTCCACTGCGAAAAACTGTTCTTGGCGCTAACTCCCCTATTCCACGTATGTGTAAAGTAGGGACGGTGCCTCGGAGAGGACGTAAAGCCGTCGGTCCTGTGCGTGATCTCTCTCTGGTCGTGTCCGATTGCCGTGCCATCGGAATATGAGAGTGAAGGAAGAGTGAGTGCACCTGTGTTTGGGCATACACTTGTGCACTATAATATCTCGATTAGCCAAACACGCAGTTTGGCTAATCTCCGTGTGAGATAGGCTGCCGTGGCCGAAATACGGTCGGGAGGAGTATTATTATTAAATTAGATAATGAGTATGGTAACGTTAGTGACATATTTTTCGATTCTCTCGCTTGTTTTCGGAAAAATCTCGGACGCTGTCCGGCTGCCGGCTCGGTCTGTAAGCAATAGCTTGCTGACCGATAATAGCTCCCCCTAACTAATAAAAAGGCTATTTACTAGCCTTGTTTGACTGGCGTGCCTATTAGCTCTCTCGTTTGCCGGCGAGTTCATGGTCGCTGAGGTCATAGATTATACACTTAATATATAAAATGAGGTGCACTGGCTGGGGCTAGACAATGCTGTTTTTTTTTTTGGACGTGCGCTCTTGTTGTTAACCCATAGGGGTATGATCTGCGTAATCGAACAATAGCTATGGCGAGACAATTTGGTGCCTCCAGCCAGAGCATATTTTACATTACTACAAACTAAGCAACACAACACTAAGTTCCCTGCGGTACACGAGCTTCGGCTTAGGGCGTTGCCGGGGGGACAACTAGAGCCTAGCTGAATCAGATCAGTTTCTTTATTAAGGGTCGAATTTAAAGCTACTAGCTTGGCGCGGGCTGGCTCGAGCAAGGGTCGGGGCGGACAAGATGAGATATTTCGCGACGGACGGGGACCTCACCGGTGAGGTCTATAACGAGGCGATCGATTGCATCGAGTGTGCTTGTCTCTGTTAGACTCTTGCGCTATAGACAGTGCTGGCTGTAGTGTGCACTTAAATATCGGTAAAGTATCGCGACCATAGATCGCGACATACTTTTGTTCTGTATTTTTTTTAGTTTATTGCAAGTTGTGTTTGTCAGATAAGCAGAATGACTATATACATATTTTAAATCAGCTTATGCATTTCTTAGTAGGTCACTACAGTGTAAAATTGTTCTATTGCATCGTATATTTATCATGTTGTAAAGTAATCCCTTCTCATTACAATATACAAACATGACATAACATAGCATCACGCCTGTATTCCCCGAAGGGGTAGGCAGAGGTGTACACAATTGTACACCAACATTTCACCAATGCTGTTATTAAGTTTCATGTAATAGGTGGTGAGCCTATTGCCATCTACCGGGCACAATTCCAGACTCCGGGCTGCTACTGAGAATTTTCTAACAGAAAAACTCAATAACACTTTACCCGACCCGGGAATCGTACCCCAGACCTCATGCTCTGCAGTCGAGCTTGGGACCACTAGACCAACGAGGCAGCCTTTAGAATTACAATATAGGCATATTTTATGCTATCGGTCTACGTTCACACAATTCCGCTCATAGAGTTATCTCGGTAAACGTCACGTGCTATCGTGCGCGAGGCTTGAAGCTAAAGGGAGAACTCTTTTAAAATCACCCCACGGATATGCCTCAACAGCACAGGGGGATTTTCGGAGCTAGTCTCTTAAAAGGACCCTGAGCACCCCTCTACGTGCTGATAGTGACCAACGGGGTTTTTTATTAAGGCCAAAATCCCACACTCCCTGGTCTCATCTCGCAACATCAGGTGCATTTTGAAGGTTCACCTCGAATACAAAAAGAAAAGTTCTCACTACCGAATCTGAGAGTAGAACATTACCCATTACTTCTTATAAGAAATCGTAGTTCGACACTGATAATACTTAATATAATAAGAATAAATATCTTTTTCCATTTAATATAATAACTTTAGAGTTCGCTAAGCATGCGTTAATGCTTTTCAAAGATTTATCTTGAATTATTAAGGTAATTGCATTCTTTACGGCATTGTATTAACTGCAAAGTTAGTCGTGTCGGTTCGGTCACCAGTATAGGGACTGAATTGATTGCAATGACGTCGCCATAAGACTATTTAAAATATGGAAGAAGAATTCGCGGTGGTGAGCAGAGGTCGAGATGGCTTAGTGGTCAGAGCGCCTGGAGTATTCATCCGGGAGGCGCAGGTTCCAATCCTGTTCGCGACCGTATTCTTTTTCCATTTAATATAATAACTTTAGAGTTCGCTAAGCATGCGTTAATGCTTTTCAAAGATTTATCTTGAATAATAAGAATACTTAATAGAACAGTTTATTTAACGTTCACAATATTTTACACTGTAATTGGGAAGTTAGGCCAACGAGGAAAAGTCAAGTAAAATGTGAAGTTTGTATGCTTAGCCTGCCTATACAAAAGATGAATGAGATAAGGAAACCTATATAACGGACTTCGAAAAGAAAATGTGTGTGGGTGACTCTTTTTTATGTCAAAATCTTCAAGTGGCTGAGGGTTAATCCATTTACTTTTTATTGTTTTCTGGCATGCTCACTAAAATGACCCGCTGATAGTGGCGTGTGTGTTAGGTCTTTCGATTCCCTACAATATGGTAGAGTTGGGTGATACTGACGCATGTGTCATGTTCGTGAACGGGCGCTGTCAGTTGGGACTGGTCATCTCTAAACTGTCATAGCAAAATGTTGAATTGTTAAACTAAACTCTTTTAGTATTGGTAATATTTTTGTAACTCTTACATTGTTCTCACATACTATTTTGCAACAAAAACAGTATAACCAATACTATTGTAAAAACCTATATGATGAAAAAGAGTAACCGTGGAGTTTCTTGCCCGTTCTTCTCCATAGGAATCTACAGTTTGGAACGTGGCAACTAACTTCTGACAATTATTCGAAAAAGCCTGTAAATGGTTTATTTGAAATAAATGATTTTGATTTTGATTTTGATTTTGATTTTGATTTTGATTTTGATTTTGATTTTGATTTTGATTTTGATTTTGATTTTGATTTTGATTTTGATTTTGATTTTGATTTTGATTTTGATTTTGATTTTGATTTTGATTTTGATTTTGATTTTGATTTTGATTTTGATTTTGATTTTGATTTTGATTTTGATTTTGATTTGATTTGATTTGATTTGACTGACATCAACGAACGTACCGGACCTTCTCAAAAAAGGATAACAAACTAAACCAAAGAACATGCGTTTCGCATGTATGTAAGATAAAATCTATAGTTTCAGCCTACCATAATGGGAATTAGGTCTAAGTTTGTATGAATGTATTATTGAAATCTTAGTTTGGCATCATGAGTATTTGACGTGACCAGAGCCACGGGTACAGCTAGTTTCAAATATAATCCCATAATGTATCTGTTGAATGAAAATGTCCACGAGAAAAAAAAAAGATGCCTTTGCGTGTGGATATTTAACATTACATTTAATTGCAAAGGGATTTGATACAGTTGAGTTGAAAAAAAAAACACATAACGAGACATCATATTTTTATAATTTTCATCAATGTTCATAATTATATTGATTACAAACGTTTCTCATATTTCTCTTTTGTATATCGAGTCTCTAGTGGATCTGTCTTGGTGAAAATAGCATTCAACTCAATGCATACTGATTATTAATTAATTAAGTATTATTACAATATTAAATGGAAAAAGAATATCGTCGCGAACAGGATTCGAACCTGCGCCTCCCGGATAAATACTCCAGGCGCTCTGACCACTAAGCCATCTCGACTACGAGATGGCTTAGTGGTCCGTGACCGTATTCTTTTTCCATTCAATATTGTAACTTTAGAGTTCGCTAAGCATGCGTTAATGCTTTTCAAAGATTTTTCTTGAATAAGTATAATTTTACCGATACATTACAATGTAAGTTTCTTAGATATTAGGGATTACAAGATACGGGTGTCCGAATATGCTTAAAAAAAAAACAAAAATCAAATTTATATTTAATTATCTCACCACAATACATTAATTACATTATAACATGTTAGTAACTCTTATCTATAGGTACATAATTACATCTATGGTAGGCCAAACAAACAAATAATTCATTTTATTAGATTTGACTGAGAAACGCTGCGACTTGAATTCAAATGAAGGAGTTCAGTGACTGTAGCGAGCTTCTTAAAAGTCCCTAATCGCTGATAGGATGGCGATAGACAGATGATAAAGATCATATATATCTGACCAATGATATTGTCACTTAGTTTGATGACACCCCAAATAGGATTTTAAAATAAATTAACGATCGATTGCGTTTAGAATCCAATACATATATTCGTGTATTTTCGTATAAACTCCAGGAACGCCTTCTTTACCATTTTTATTAAATTAAATTTTATTAAATTTTACTGTGAATCGCTGTGACTTGAATTCAAATGAGGGAGCAGTTACCATAGCGAGCTTCTTAAAAGTTCCTAAATCGCTGACCGGATGGTGATGGTCAGATGATGAAGATCATAGGATCTTATCTATTTGACCAACGATATTGTCACTTAGTTTGATGACACCCCGAATAAGTTTTACAATAAATTAAAGTTCAATGGTGGTCATTATCCAGTAGATATATTCGTATATTTTAGTATAAACTCCAGGAACGCCTTCCAAACCACAGGGAACTGGTCCAAAGCTGATGATTCCTATAACTTGATAAGAACCTCCACTTTTGTACATTAATGGTCCTCCGGTGTCACCCTTGCAGGTGTCTTTGCCTTTTATACCACCAGCACAGATATGGCCCGTACCCAACTTGACTCTGCGACCAGGCATACCGTAAGCAACTTGGCATTTCTATGGAAAAAAAGAAGATATTAATATTCTGGCATTTCACGAATAACAGACGTGAAATATTTAGTTTTTATATATAATAAATAAATTATTCTCTAGACACTGACTCTTGGTGAGTTTTATGGGTGTTGATCTCTATCAACACCCATAAAACTCACCAAGAGCGTCAGGTGATGGTTTCTGTCAGGCATTTATTGAAAATTTCTGAAAGGAAATGGTCAGTAGCAGATGTGACTTCCCCGTACTTCGGAGAGCATATAAAGCCGTCGGTCCTGCTTCTGATCTCTCTCCGGTCAGATTACCGTCCCAACAGACTATGAGAATGAAGGAAGTGCACCTGTGACTACGCATAAACTTGTGTACTATAGTATCTCCTACGTATTTCGCTAATCTCTGCGTTGAAAGGACGCCGTAACGAAATAATAAAGGAGGAGTTTTACACCTCGGGCTACTCCTTCGGGGAATACAGGCATGTTGCTATATTATGGTAGAAGTCTCGGTAATGTTCTGTCCTGTTTTTTTTTTTTAACACTGCCTATTATAAGCAACGCTTAAATTAGGCTTACTGGTAAAACTTTCAGTGTCATCTGATTACTCTCTTTGCTGGAGTTCTGGATTGACACAATGATTAATTATCATCCACAGTCCAACTTCACGTACTGTTGGGCATAAGCCTCTCTCTTTCTCAATCTCCACGCTCCTACGATAGTCTTATCCAGGTTTTTTCAGCGATCGTAACAATATCGTCCCCCCATCGCACTGTCGGAAGACCAAAACTTCTGCATCCTGTTCTTGGTCAGACAGTGATTGGGTCTTTAGAACTATTACTGAATAATGAAGACTAGTGGAAATGATAAAGGCAAAACGGGTAACAAAGCAATCGACTCTCGAGGTTTCAAACTTGAATCATGAATACCAAAATTTTTGGTTACTGACCTCCTGATCCACAAATGGCAAATCCACATGCAGCTTGATATTGCTGTGTGTTACGCTGGAGTTCACAGCTCCCCAACCAGCAACGTACAGTATGAAGTTTTGCGGAATGTTTTGCGGCAGAGTCAAGTCCTCGATTGGCAGACAGATAGGCCTGATGAAGTCTGGAAAATATTGCGAGATGTTTCATATTTTATAGATGTCTTTCTTGCACATCAAGTTGCATACCTGGTCTTAATTTTCAATACTGGCAGTATCTACGATTAGAATAAAACTTTGATCCAACTAACCTGTAAACGGTGCCATCTCTTGTAACTTGATCAAGGCGATATCGTGTGCCTTGTTTTTATGTACGGAATTATACTCAGGATGTGGTATGGTCTTCTCAATAAGTATCCTGATCGCACCGTCAGTGCAGTCTTGACCACCGGCTTCAACTTCAGCACAGTCAGGACCTTCGTGACTAATGTCATATTCTCCCAAACGCACTCTTCGACTGGAAACAATTGTTTAATAATAATTTATAGAGTTTTTAAGGAGCTGGTGTACCAACATAATTGTTATTGATGGCAGGAGGGGACTTTTGGGTTGTAATATCATAAAGAAGAGAAATATAATCATTATAGTGCAGACTAGCTGTGCCCAACAATATATATATATATTGACAGCGTGGTTGGCGCAGTGGTCGAGAGACTGACTGCTGCGCTGCGTGTCGCAGGTTCGATTCCTGCACGGAGCAAATATTTGTACGATCTATAGATATTTGCTCCGGGTCTGGGAGTGTGTGTGCTTGTGAGATTATATGTTTGTAAACGCACTCACGATACAGGAAGAAATTCCAAGTGCGGGGCAAAGTTCATAAAAAAAAAATGATTTCGAAAGGGAGCATAGACGTAAAAATAAATTAAAATTCTTGTATTAATCCCTTATTTTTTTATATTTTAAATCCGTTGAGCTGTTTCAAAGCCTGTTAGAGCTAATATATTTGAATATCTCTGTTTTCGAGAAAAACTCTCAGATAGACAGACAAAAATTCTAAATAAAGTAAGTAAACATTTTTAATATGTATATTAAACACTATCGGATGGTCTAAAAATACAGGGTGGTTTTTTCCAAGATCAACTGGTATATTATTGCCAAAAATAATGATTTTTTAAAATCCAATGATGCAGTTTTAGATCAAAATCGGGCCCATGCCACAAGATATCGTGTTAACTGGGTTGTGGAGGTCAGATAGGCAGTCGCTCCATATAAAATACTGGTATGAAGCTGAATCCGGTTTGACTGGAAGCCGACCCCAATGTAATTGGGAAAAGGCTAGGCAGATATATGTTTAGTTTTGGTTTCCAGTTTCAATTCTACAGAATTAATTAAAAATAGAAAAATAACGATTAAAAATATACAAAATGAATACAAATAAAATAAAAAATGTCAAAACTTTGTAATGTCAAAATAATAGTTTTTTATCTAATACAGTTATTTGCACGATACCTATCCCTAAAGATGAGTTATTAAATTTTTTGTCTGTCTGTCTGTTTGTTTCGGCTAATATCCGAAACGGATTGACCGATTCTGATAAGATTTGACTGGCCGGTAGCTGACTATATCAGGAGTAACTTAGGTTATAATATATATAGTATTATAATATAATCACGCGGGTGAAACCGCAGGGCACAGCTAGTATAAAATAAAACGCTTAATTTTTCTTCGCGGTCAAAAACAGAAATTATCTTTTTACTTAAATACTAAGTCATATGGGTTTTCATAAGGTTGCAAAAATCTTTAGGGTTTCAACTCACGGTGTGCCAATATTCAACACTTGTCCCGCGACGCAATGTCCTGTAGTGAGAACATATTTGCCGCTGATCAGAGTTCCAGCACACAGCACCTTGGTGACGCCGTCCTTCTCGTATTCGATCAGCGCCAGCCATGGGTACTGGTCTACCGCCGTCGCTTTACCACCTGGAATTAGAGGAGATTAGAAAATCTTGTATTTCGTAATTAAATGTAGTTGCCATCCTATCTCTATTCTCATACTATCTCTAACACTTAACGGTAAATTGTAGAGTTCTTGAAGGAAAATTAAAAGGATAGAGAGGAAGAGGAAGACATAGAAACAAATCTTTATAGAAATGAGTCAAGTCGTATCAAAAGTTAGAAATGAAAGCAGAGGACAGAGACCACAGAAGGTCGCTCCACCGACATGAGCTAAGCTCTTAAATTAAAGATAAACAAAGTTCTCGAAGATGAAATGTCGTCGGGGCTCAGTCCAACTCCAGCTTTGCCAGATTATTTCATATATTAAAGACGTTTTATTCAGGTGTGCTGGAAAGCAACACGCTCAATACGCTTATAACTGCGAAAACTCAGTGGTGCGTACCTATCTAGGGTTCGAACTGGTGACCATGATCTACCAGTTTAACAATCATACTAATAAATCATCACAATTTTGGGGGCTGAGTTGCCCGCGACGTCGACGTCGCGAGTCCTTACAAGTGAGCCGTGGGTGGTGCAAAACGAGCAACACAGCTTTGGCGGGAGGCGTCGGCCGCGTCTGGTAGAAACATTGTGGGAGACGGGTCTGAGAAGTTGTATCAACTCCCCAAGTATCGTGCTCCCCAAATCTGTCCACTCTACTTAGAGTGAATAGATTTCTTCTGGATCTATGTGCTCCATCCTCGGTCACACCGTCGCTTACCAACAGGTGAGTTGGTGGCCAAACGAAGACGCATTTATGAAAAAAAAAAAAACCTGCTAGTATCTTGTTAAGAAACAATGTTAATACGAATGATTCAGTTAGACCCTTTAGTTTCTTCGGGCGTGAATTAGTCTGATTACAAAGTAATTCTCAGTCAAGTAGCAAATAAATAAATAAATATATATCTAGTAATATCTTAGGTTTGCGGGATCACTACACATTATAATAAAACAACTTCTAACCGGATTAATCGCGTGTATTACACTTTGCAGCGTTCGTGGTCGCAGGAGTCCTTCTGCGACCACGAACGCTGCAAAGTGTTCGAAAACGTCAGGAAAAACAAAAAACCAATAATACACGTTATTAATCCGGTTAAAAGTTGTTTTATTATAAATATATATCGGTCTAGCCTTTTCCCAAATACGTTGGGGTCGGCTTCCAGTCAAACCGGGTGCAGCATAATACCAGTATTCCATATGGAGCGACTGCTTATCTGATTTCCTCAACCCAATTACTGAGTAACACGATATCTCGTGGTAAGACTGGTTGTCAGACTTTCATGCCTCCAACTACCCGTAACGGCTGTCAAATGTCATCATTTGACAACCGGAACTGACAGTTTAACGATCATCTCCCAGAGCATGTAAGGCTAATGCCCATAAATAAATTTATAAATGGCTCAGTGAAAAATGTTTTTACAAGAGTATTTAAATTATAAAATGTAATGGAATGGCTGACTCTCACTGACATTAGTTTTTTGTCTTAATTATTATAAGGTATTCAAATAAGTAATTCTCTGACATAATTTATTACTTAAATAATTATATAAATAATTTCATTTCATTTCATAATTTCATTTCATTTCATTTCAATTTCATTTCATTTCAAATAAAATAATTTCAACGTGCTCGACGAGGCACGGAGGAGTTTCGATATTCAATGATGCTCACCCATCCACAAACAGACCGCATCAAGCGGAGCTTATCTTCGATCTATTGATCTGTGTGGCTGTTACTTACACACGAGCCCATCCACAAAATTTCCTAACAAATACTGACCCACAATTTTATTCGCGGTTCTGCTGTCAACGCCACAGCATTCGGTATTAGGATCGGGAGGGAAGGCAGACACCTTAGATGCACAGTTGCCGGTGCCTACGTCCTTGATTTGGTCAGGGTTGGTACCACAACACACGCTCTGCTTAACAGAACTTCCGCACCTAGAAAATGAAGAACAGCTTTTTAATGTGGGGTTATTTATTTATAATGTGGGGCTACAGTAGCGACATTGATAAAGCATTTGCAGTTAAAAAATGCATTATATTATAAGTATTATTAGTTTTATTCGGGCCAAATATTCATGATTCGTGTCAAACAGTATTTAAAAATTCTGACTTGTTACCGCTACCTTGTCTTTATACATACGAAATATACACAATTATACATGTTCATAAGGAAACACAAAGAATTATTTAAAACAGCTTAATATATAAATCCTCGCAACCGCCGAGACCCACACAGTCTTGTGTGCTAAGCCAACCCTCCTATACTCAGAAAATATAATAAAAGTTGCTTGGCTTTGAGTGTGCGTATTTATAACAAACTAACTGTGCCCCGCGGTTTTACCCACCCCATTAAAAACTTTTCCGTACGATTTAAAACAAAAATCTTATGTAAAAACCTTGTTTTGATAATGATGAACACAACAAAAAAAGAATTATCCAATTTGGTGCAGTCGTTCTCAAGTTATGGCGTGACCAAGGGAAATAGGGATTCATTTTTATTTAAATAGATTACCTAGTTACCTTAAATTGTTAAACACTAGATATTATTTAGAGACTAAACTACTAGCACAGTTAAATAGAAATAACTTCTTCAGTATGAAATAATACTTTAAAAAGAATTAATACTTCTATTTTTACCAAAATTTTACACGCTAGTATAAGCAAAATCTGTTTGTTCTATTATGTACTGTAAGATCTTTTTGTATTATGTTTTATGCAATTTAATATATTAAAAAGCAAGGGCCAGCTATCACACAGAGAAGGCACAAGCATTGATCATCAAGGTATCTCACTGAATGTTCATATAGCAGTGATAGCCTGGTAGTACGACCGTTGGACTGAAAAGTCGAAGATCCCAATTTCGAATCCAAGGCACGCACCACGATCTTTTCGAAGTCATGTGCGTATTGTAAATTAATTATCACTTGCTTAAAACGGTGGAGGAAAACATCGTGGGGAAACCAGCGCACCGGATAGATGTTGTCAATGGTGTGAAAAGCTATTTCAGAGACCTAAGGTTGGTTTAAACTCCGACACCAGGTTTTTAATCAACCACACGATTTCTGATCATTAAGTCCATATTTTCTCATACTGTCTTCTATCAGCGTATGTCTGTGATGTCTTAGATTAACCAAGAAATTATATATGTTCCTGCTCCGCTTTCTCTGTCTATGCTTAATGCTCTCCTAAACTTGAACAATGAGTGAAGGAATGAATGAGTGATCTTTATTTGCAAGATTATAGATGATTTTGATTTGTGTGATGTGTTTGAATTGTTTGCGAATGAATGGATGTTAACACTGTTAGATTGTTTGAAGTATTGTGAGAATACATTAATGTAAATAATAAGGGTGCAAAACTTTAGTTAGGTATAATATATTCTTTTACTTAGTGTATTTCTGTCCAAATAGTTTTATTGGCTTCGGTCGTTCTACCGCCATCCATCTCCAGAGCAACTGCGGCGAGAGATCGATTGAACTGTGTGTATTTTACTGCCACGCGCCCCTTCATATTTTATAAATGCTTATAAAATTTTAATATCATCATCAATCTTCATTACGCCTCTGCTCTTATGCCAATCTAATTGTGGTCGGCTTAGCATGTCTTTTTCTTCCACACATCTCTGTAAGCCGTCATCTCACTAGTCACTACTTTTCTAGCCATATCATCCTTCACACAATCCATCCATCGTTTCCTCGGTCTTTCGTCATCATCAATCAAGCTTGAATATTTAACGAAACGTTTTCAAAATCGCATGCAACCAACCATTATTACGTACAAAGTCCTTGACATTCACTGGTTTATGCCTCTAACAGGTTTCCTACTAATATTCAAAGTTTTCCTTAAGTCTCTCTAGCATGTTATTGACAGTAGTGGTTACGTCATTAAGAATTTAATTAAAAGCTTCCTTTTATTTGTGTTTGTCATAATACAGCATGAAATAGCACGAGCTCGTGGCTACGTAACAGCCGCACAGATCGATGCAAGTTAAGCTGCGCTTGCTGCAGTGGGTCTGAGAATGGGTGACCATTATTTTGATATCGAGACCACTCTGTGCTTCGGTGAGCACGTTAAGCCGTCGGTTCGGTTGTCAAATAAAGACTTATAACACCCGTTACGGGTAGACAAATGCCTGAAAGTCTGACAACCAGTCTTACCGTGTTAGATATCGTGTTACCCAGTAACTGCATTGCGCTGCGTTCTATTAGACTGGAAGCCGAATAAGCTAGACAGATCTATACACTTTTGACATACAAGTTGGTTTAGATTTATTCTTAATATGAAACAGTGGTTCTCGTGTTATATAAGCTACTGGTACTGTAGCCTATACTTAGAGAGCAAATGAAGAATAAATGCTTAATCATGTAAAATAACTTAAAAAATTATACGATTATTTAACAGCCAAAGCGCCTCGGAACATTTACGAGTTATTCAGAATAAACCCCGAACGGCTGTAAGAATAACAAATCGTTTATTTCTCCACAAAACATATTTATTTACTAAAGTAACAGGTTTTTATTATTATTTATTTTTTGTATAGGACATCTCGCAGGTCAACCTAGGAGGTTGTCGACTGCTTAACCGGGCTTTCCTGTGGTTGCCTTAAGTAATTTAAGGCCCCCCAGTCAGGGCATTCAACTTATAAACTAAGCGACAACACGCTAAGGGCACCCGCTGCGGGGTACGACCCTCGGCTTAGGGCGTCAAATTTTATTATATTTGTTCAGGTTACTACATATATGTAGTGGAGACTGGAGTCAGTACTAGGTTTAACCTGTGTAACAAGACCAGGCCTCCAGAAGACGGCGAATGCATATGCCTTTATTCTTTGGTGGTTTTGCACCGATTAGTTTGTGTCGCGCACGGCACAAAAAGCGAATATGTTTATATACAAAAAAATATTAGTTTTTTTTTTATTGCTTAGGAACAGCACCAGCTGGTTCGTCTCATAGTGTATTTAATCTCAAAAATCTTAGCAACGAGTAACTTTAAGACTTCATCTATATATATGGTGAAGTGAAAAGCAGGTGCGCGTAATAAGCTGAATTATGCAAAAGCGGTGTAATAAGAGCCATTAAAGGAGCAAGTGTGTTGAAAAAAAAGTGGTAAGTGGCGGTGTGGCCAAGGATGGAGCACGTAAATCCATAAGAAATCTATTCATTCTAGCCTTGCATATACCTAGATTGTATTTCTCAGAAAAAACGGAAGACGGCAGGGAGTTCCATTCACGGGCAGTACGTATCATGAACGTGGATGTAAATCACTACGTAAAAATTTTTGTTATTTTCAATATACGAGGAACGGGTGATAGTGTGCCGTCCTTCTACTTGTTCTGTCGCATATTTGATGGGTAGGGTGGAATGACGTCATGGAACTCTTGCGCACACTAACCAGAATGTATCTGGTAGAAAATAGAGAGACGTTCAATTTTACGGAATTTCCTCGAGGAACGGGTGTAATAACGTCATTAATCTCCTACGCATAGGCACCGAAATGTATCCATCCGGTAGAGAGTGTAGGTTCTCAGGTTATGGTGCTTTGTTTAAGCAGTGTTAGTGGTATGACCGGTGGACTGACAAGTCAAAAGTTGCAAGTTCGAATTAACGGGACGCACCATTAACATTTCGGAGTCATGTGCGTTTTGAAAATTAATTATCACTTGCTTAAAACGGCGAAGGAAAACATTGTGAGGAAACTAGCACACCTGAAATTGTTCTCGATGGTGTATAAAGCCGCGTCAGAGACCTACGGGTGGTTTAAAGTCTGACACTAGGTTGCATAAGAACCATACGATAGGAAGAAATAGGTGCCTTATTACAAAAATATTCACCTGGACTTTTTTACATAGTCGATATTCTCATCAGACACGGGCGTCTCACCAGATGGTTTCAGCATGTTCGCGAGATGCGTGCACGCATTCAAACTGATGCACTTGCCAGGGTTACCTTCTGGAGTGTAGCACCAAGTTCCTTCCTGACCTCCGTTTTTGGGACAGCACACCTAAACGGAAGGATGGGTTATTCATGAGTATGCAGTGCACTATTTTGAACATAAACTTAGCATCTCGCCTGTATTCTCCGAAGGGGTAGGCATAGGTGTAAACAGTTCTACACCCACATTTCACCAATGCTGTTATTAAGTCCCATGTAATAGGTGGTATAAAGCCTATTGCTATGTACCGGACACAATTCCAAACTCCTGATTGCTATTGAGAGTTTCCTAACAGAAAAACCCAATAAAACTGCGCGACCCGGGAATCGAACCCAGGACCTCATGCTCAGCAATCGCGCTTGGGATCACTAGACCAACGACGCAGTTAGCAACTATTTTGAGACTTTAAAGGAACTGCCGCGTTCGTACTTGTGGTTTTGTGCCAGGATTGCGTCCCCCAGATAAATACTCGAGCCTCTCTTACCACTAAGCCATCATTTATCAATTACTGAACGGATTTTGAAGAAATATGGCACACAAGTAATTTATAACCTGGATTAACACAAAGACCCAATTCTGAAAACCACGCAAAGTCGCGGGGAGAAGCTAGTATGTAATACTTATAGCGTAAATTTTAATGAAAATTTACATTTGCAATCTAATGCGTCCCAACTGCTTCAACTCGTTTTAAAGTGATTCTTGTTTTCCTCAATGAATCCGGTTTATGATTTTTTATTATAATACAAGTTGTTTATATGCTTTATGTTTACAAAGAGGTACAGCTGTATGAATTTTGATGTTTCATATATATATATATATATTTTGTCATGAACAGAATTATTTAAATCTTGCTGTTGGATGAGAAAAAATCCAATATTTAGGAAACATGCTGTAATATTAATTTATTCAGACTTTCAAAGGTGGTAACATGAATACTGCAGGGCAAGGGACTCTTCTCATACAGAGAAGGTACGAGTATTGATCACCACGCTAGCTCACTGAGGGTTGGCGATTTCAGACTATTAATTCCAGGTTTCCTCACGATATTTTCCAGCAAATTGTTGACAACTAAGATTGACTAAAAAATCACATTTAAAAAGTCACATTGTTACTTAGATGCCAGGTTTGAAGCCACAACCCGTAGCTCTTAAGACGAGGACGTGAAATCTATTCACGAGTGGTTAGATTTAGGCAGAACGATAGTTGGGGAGTTGATGCAACTGCCGAGACCCGTCTCCCACAACGGTTGCACCGGACTACATCCCAAAACACGACTAGGTCGCTTCACGGCATGGCTTCGTCTGTTTAGTGGTCATCAACCACGGCCGAAGCCTCCCATCCAGAGTTGTGTCCCCTAAAAGGTCCGTATGACTACGAAGTTTTTATGCACATTGTATAAAAAAGAGGTCGCGGAGAATTTGTCCTACAAAAAAATATTGTCACTCTAGAATAGATTGATGGTAACGTAGAAACTTACAGCCGGTGCATCGTCTTGATAGCCGCATTCTGACTTCTTCAGCAGGTTAACATCCTCAGGCGTCCTGTCCTTCTTTAGGACCAGGTCCTTCAAAGGCTGACAGTTCTTGATCGATATGCACTCTCCAGCGCCTCCACTTGGAGTACGACATGAGGATTCTGTTACGGATTAGAAAGAGATCGAGTCAATATTGGATTGGTGAAAAATTCTCTAACATCAGTGGGTACGGCCTTAATTGCGAATAGTTTTAGACACTTGATAATTTCGCATCATCGCTAGAGTAACTATGTTATTTTATTTACCTTAAACATATCATTTCACATTTAATTTTAAAATAAAAATTGGAAGTTATTTTATGTAGACTACATTCTTATTATGTTTAAAATTATAAGTGATAATGAAATAGAGTAGATGAACCAAGAAGTAGTACCTATTATATTGAAAATCTTTGCTTCTTTGGACTGTCCTTTCTATTTTCATGTTGTTGCTGGCAAATAGGTTTCGCCACTGTAAGTACAGTACAGGATGCCATAAGTTTGAGAGGTAATATTGGAAGTTCAAAGAATGTTCATGTTGGTGTTATAGACTCATTTAAACTAAAGCTTTTCTGTCAAACATTCATTACCTTCATATACTTGTCAAACGCAACCACTCATCTAAAGCGAACTCTAGCGTTATCTTTTAATTTATAGTCTCAATAAATCTGCCTAGCCAGCTACCTGCTGCCTGCCTAGCTAGGGAAATAGGGATTCATTTTTATATATATAGTCCGACTTCATTTTTATTATGTTAAAAATTATAAGCGGTAATGAAATAGACAGAGTAGATGAACCAAGAAGTAGTACCTATTACAATAAAAATCTTTGCTTTTTTTTGGCAAATACGTTTCATTGTGTTTTATTTTTTGGGTAGACTGTAAGTGTAGGTACACTGTACGTCCAATACAGTACAGTTGGGTTAATCTTGAAACTAATACCAATTCCAATATTAAATAGAGGCCTTAAACAACGTGTGATTTTAAAATAAATTTACCTACATTCAGTTGCCTCAATTTCAAAGCATGTTGTCTTCATATTATCCCGAATCTATAATTATGTTTTCGACATTTTGGCATTTAAAAGTACGAACTGACATATTTCCAATGTCAATCGAGCGGAATTATTTTCAAGAGTAAGCCCACTGGACGCCATAAGTTTGAGAGTTAATGTTCAAAGAATGTATATTATGTTGGTGATACAGACTCATATAGACTAAAGCTTTTCTGTCAAAAATTAATTACCTTGATATATTTTTCAAACGCAACAACCCATCTAAAGCGAACTCTAAAGTTATATTTTTAATTATGGTCTCAATAAATCTGCCTAGTCCTTTCCCAAACACGTTGGGATGGGATTCCAGTCTAAGCCAACGTAGCTTAATATGTAGATATTACATCAAGCGACTGCCTTCACACCCTAGTTACTAGGTAACACGATTCCTCGTAATAAACTTTCAGGCATCTGATTACCTAACGTTATGAATTTTCGTTTGACAACTGGGAAAATCAGAAAACATAAAACTAAAGAAAATAAATATTACTTACGGGTATTTGCCAGAGAAGCGCTTGCGGCGAGAACAACAAAATATATCAAAGTCATTATCGTTGTGAATATCACAGCATATTATTACACTTGATCTTCGTCCGTGTCGGCCTGTGGTCTGACGTGAATTAGCGATAATATTCTCTGTGGTCCAACAAAATGCGGCCGGCAAAGCAAGCCTCAATGTTTTACCAATTTATAATCTTGCAAGATTTATTATGACTTCAAGCAATTTTTATCCTAATCTAAATACGTTTATAGATTATAGTTGCGTGTGTTTGTGAGAAGTGATGATGAACTTGTGTGTAACCGGTATAGACGTGTGAGTTCAAAGTTTTTTTGAATGTCATATGTTGTTTATAATTTATGGCTTCATAAGGTCTGTTTTTGTTGGTAAACAAAATAAGAGTTGGACTGCCTCATTGCTTGCAAGGGAATTCCGAGCATGATTGGGATACGATTCTGGGCCGGAAAAAGTGCTATTGTGTTTTTCTGTAACTTTGTGTCCGTTTGATGGCAATGGGCTCACCATTCTCTATAACTAGGGACCCAACCAGAGAATTTATGAAATTTGGTTGTACCTACCTACAACTAATGGTGTCTCCGCCTACTCCCTTGGGGAATAAAAGCGTGATGCTATGGTGAACAAAATCGTCATTTTTTTCTGTTTTATGAAGTTTTTTAATGTCTCATATTACCCTAATTTGACGTTATTGATTTCATCATTTTAGTAGGTAATTGGATACTCTGTTTTTATCTAGCAGCTTGAGTTTTTGAGATACGAGTAGGTATCCTCTTCAATTTTTAATTTACTATCAAAACAATTTTCTGAGATTTAAATATGAATGTAAAGGTGTTGCGCTACTTATAAAGTGATAAATACGCGCGCGTAATAAGCCTAATTATGAACCAACGCGGTGTACTATGAGACACTTTACGAACAAGTGTGTTGAAAAGATATTCTAAAATTAATGGATTAGAATGTCGTGGTCTAGAAGAACTTTTGTATAAAAATGTGTGTGGTGCTTTAGTAGTCCATCAGTGAAAACGAATCTATTATACTAATATTATAAAGCTGAAGAGTTTGTTTGTTTGGTTGAACGCGCTAATCTCAGGAACTACAGGTTCGAACTGAAAAAACTTTTTGTGTTGTATAGTCCATTTGTCGAGGAAGGCTATAGGGTATTTAACATCACGCTACGACCAATAGGGGCGGAGCATCAATGAAAAATGTTGCAAAAATGGGAAAAAATATTCATTTTGGGAGCTTCCTTTGCGAACGCTGCGTAAACGGTTAAAGTTACGAAAAAATCATATACGACTGAATTTTTCCCTTTAAAAATTCTAAAAAAGGCCTCAACATCATGTCTATCTTTTAAGGTTGACACACTATAACTTTTTTTATGGTTATCAAATTGGTTCTAAAATAATGCATTATTTGCGAAGATGTTTGATCCTAATAAATAGGATATTCATCACAAGTATTTAATTTTGAACAAAATTGCCCTTTACATCATTTGATTTCATTGAATATAATCGGAGATATCGTAGTTTTAAAATAACTCGGCAACAATATAATGATCAAATACCACGCGCGCATTTATAACATAACATAGCATCACGCCTGTATTCCCCGAAGGGGTAGGTAGACGTGTACACAGTACACCCACATTTCACCTAAGTATGTTGTTATTAAGTCCCATGTAATAGGTGGTGAGCCTATTGCCATCTACCAACAACAGGCACAATTCAAGGCTCCGGGCTCTTACTGAGAATTTTCTAACAGAAAAACTCAATAAAACTTTGCCCGACTCGGGAATCGAACCCGATTGCTAATATAATAATAATAATGCTCAGCAGTCGCGCTTGGGACCACTAGACCAATGAGTCAGGCGCATTTATGATGTGGCGCGGATGTCAGGCGCGGTCATGACGGGGGAGGCTGCTGGTGGAATATATTTTAGTGGGTTTTTTCCTCAAATCAACGGGGTGAAACAGCGTATATTATAATTAGCCTAAGTTACTCCGAATTAGGGTTCCACAGGCTGACTGTTAGTTTTATTATAATTTACTTAACTAGGTGGAGTTACTTACTCGCTGTCTGCAAATATCCGTATAACTTGCGTCTAAAAACTTATAAGTCATCTATTGAGTAAATTATTCCACCAACTTGTTGACGACCGCGCGTCCATTCATTGCACAACTGATACTATTTATTTTATTATCTGCTCGACTTTAAATAATTTGCTAAACGTAGGTATCTTAGGTGCCGTTTAAGTTCTTCCAAAACAAGTAATTATTGATACAAAACTATAAAATACTAAATATTGACCTCTATCTATCCTACGACTATAATGTAGGTAGTACCTACTACCTTGGCTTCTCCCCAATTGTTATTATTACTTACTTCATGTCTACTTACCGTCAGATGGGCTGCCCGCTTGTTTGCCACTATGACATAAATAATCAGTACCGTAACAAGTCATGCGGTACTCATCACATAATTATGTAGATACATATGCTTAAATATAACAGTTAGGAATTTATCTTTGGTACAGATGATTATTGTATAAAAGGGTCCCAATATACTACCCTACGGAACTCCGAAACTGATGGTCACATCTTCGCTATATAGGGAATTATTTTTACAAACTACGTAGGATTTCAAAGGTAGTATGCAAATAATGTTGTAAGTGATAACCTATAAATTCTGATATTATCAATCTTTGATATTAGTATAAGAACAGAAACAGAGTCGAATGCTTTACTGAAGTCTAACACCATAGGTTCACACAGTGAATGTACAAGTATAGATTGCCACGATAACTTACTGCGAGTTTGACGATTCTAATTATAATAATAATAATATTCCACAACTATCACACAACGCCGTCTAGTCTCAAGCTAAGCAGAGCTTGTGTTATGAGTACTAGACAACTGATAAACATACTTATATATTTCTAAATGCATACATATTATAGATAAATTATACCCAGACACAGAACAAATGATCGTGCTCATCACACACACATTTGTCCTGGGTGGGAATCGAACCCACGACCTCCGGCATAGCAGTCAGGGCTACTAACCACTAGACCAACAGGACAGTCTAATTCACAAAGTCCAGGTGCCCTTAAGATATTTTTCTTCATCATACATTGGCACCTACGTACCCGAATACATGCTGCGCCGACCCTAAATAAATTGAGATAAGGGCAGATGATGATGATTCATTCGTTCCTACATATCGTATGCGAGGTTTTGTACAGGACCATTGGAAGATTTACAAATCACAGGCTTAACTTAAACTGCACGAACAGGGCAATTTCGCAACTTTCATGCAATGTCAATTTATTTTAATTTGCCGGACGTTCTAAAATGTATAAACTCCATACCATCTCTTCAACAAGGTCGACGCAATGTATATTTACAGACTGTAGGAATCTTTTAATACCTTTAAATACAGTATTATAATGGAATGGCAACGTTTATATTAAGATGGCACTGAAGACAGCTGACACAGAAAAGTATTGTTTTCTTATGCATGTTATTGTTTTACATGAAATTGAACTTTGTGCTATGGTACATAACATTGAATTTCTTGAGGTTCTTGCTGTCTTAAACACCATGACACATTGCCGTTTCTATAAGGAAAGTTGAATTAAACACACATTTTGGGGACATAATATTGTTATAATTTTCACCATTTTATATCAATTACATACGTTTCTCCTTAACTAACAGTTTAGTAAATCGGAAGTCTAGTGGATTTGTCTTAGTGGAAATGACATACAACTCGATGCAAATATCTGTGAATTTCACACTTAAATCACTTGACAATGTGGATTGGACGCCACCTGTAAATCGGGTCCAAAGATATTTACACCAAGAAAAAGCTATCTTTTAAGAAATTAATACATAAAACGATAGCATATTCATTCAATTGATCAATACAAGCCATTTTTTATAATCGTGCTACCACAAAATGGCATCAATACGTAATAATTAAATACATCATCTGTACGTAGCACTAAAAACAATCAAATTAACAAGTCAAGTGAAAAAAAATCTGTATGTACTTAAGCAAATTATTATAATCAATGCAATATTATAAACCACAACTTACTTTTATCCTAAAATGAATTGACCTTAGAGGATAATTCATAAATTTTTAAATCAGACAAATTCTGTAATTGATAGTAAAAATTGCCCCTTAAAAGTTCGAGTACATGGTAAATAGCCAGAAGACGTTGTAGCTTGAATCATTCGTGTCTCATAGTAAATACATTTTAAACAATGAAACGGAATTGACTCATTCAAACACAACGTAAGCAATTTTAAATTGTTTTGAAATTTAATAAAAACGTATAAGAAATTTTGCGGAGCAGTTTCTGTCATACTATTTTTGTTTATATTTATACAATCGTCTGTGTAATTAAAATGTCATTCATATTATTTACTATAATTTACTGAAACACTATGCAAGGTAGGTACTGACGTTGAACCCACATGTGATTGTCCAGTACAATCACATGGAGCGTGAAGTCGACGCTAATGTAGTTGAAAATAAATTGTATACTGCCAAAATTCCAAAAATCCAGCGTAAGAGGCCAAAAACTGCAAAAAAAAATGGTATATCGGATGACAAAAACACAATAACTGGTTGTTTTTTGACCACGTAATTTCTTTTTCTGGCTACTATTAATTAATTTTCCATAGGCCACTATTAAGATAACATAATAAATGAAAAATAGCATTAAAAATATTAGTATCTCATAGGCCACTCAACTTCAAAAATATGTAATTTCCACTAAACCAAAATAACAATAGGAGGAAGTTAATTCGGTGACATTTAGATGGACGTTCATACAATTAAACTCAGATATGTAAAGAACATCTACCCTACACAGCTATAAACACACTTACACTATATTACATACAAATTAGCATTCAGTACGGCTCGTTGCAAAGTATAGAAAAGAGATTAATTCAAACGAGCGAATAGTATTCTAAGTTCTAAAATATATATAAAACTATTTCTTGAATTGTTAGCATAGCCCTTATACATTCACGAAACTGCAGTGAGACTATAAATGCTTCCTATATGATGATAGGTAGCTGTTTAAAGTGACACCTGAATAGATAGCACTTAAGCAACCCACGCTTCTAGCTGATCCTTACTTTCGATAAGCTTTCAATAACTTTACATGCAGCGTGAAAACATTATCTACCTAAAAAACTACAATATCGATCTATAAAACGCTATATTTAAATATATATATGTAAAATATATTATAAACATTGTGATATATATGTATATTAATTTATGCAAAGATATTTATTTCACAGACACTCATTTTAAGGTAAGTTCCATGAATGCGACTTGCGACACAATTGTCGTTATTGGACTAGATGCATAAGTTGTTAAGGATATGTTTATCAAAATCTGTTTTAATCCTATACTAACTAATGTTTTAAGATGAAAACAACGTACTTAAACGTTTAAACTAATTATTAAACTTGTAAAATGTAACAGAATAAATAGTAAATAAAATTGCGCTCAACACAATCGTATCAAAAATATTGTAAAAGTATTTTAAAAACACACTATGCGTCCTATAATTCGCGTAATCGCATTCATAAAACTACCTTACTAAGAAGAGACATTTCCAGGTCAAAAGATATGTTGTTAGTGTATATTTTCTCAAAGAATTTTACATTAATCCTATTATATACTACAAAATGTTAGAAAACATGAATATTGACAGATTTGGTAACCATCAATTGCGATTGACAATTTAATTGATACCAAATGAACCTTATTTTCAATGAATTTGAAAATAGCTTCACTGTCTTTGTCAATTGCAATAGACGGTTCAATAGCCCTTTACAATTTAAGGACAACAGTAAAGTCTAACAAATCGGTAGAATATTATTAAAAAAAAAGTGTAATAGCAAAATCAAAGTAGTATCGTTTCAATACAATGTTAACAATTGATATTATTTTTCCTTAAAAGCTATTAATTTATATTTTGAAAATCTTATACACTATTGTCTAGAACCCTTTTATTTCGGGAATAAAATTTACTGTGAAAATTCGGAATACGGACTTTCGGATTATTACGATTTACGAAAGTAATTTTAAAACATTTCAGCGACTGTGCAGCAATTATTAGGCACTGCGCAGACGGCGTTAATTTTCGGCACTAAAATTTTCGCTCCTGGCCGTCGATGTCCGCCTGCAAGAAATCACGAACACAAACCGATGTTCGGCGGACATCAGGGTTCGGTCCGCCGCTGCCCGCCGTCTGACCAGCGCCTTACCCGATACCTTGCTTGGCAACAAAATCGTCGGGTGTTGCCCTTTTTAACACGCTTTGCAGTTTACCTTAAAAAATCAAAATAAATAATCCTAGTCATTTTTTATGTCAGATACAATAAAAAGTGCTAGAATCATTATAAATTGCACAAATATATGAACTATGTAAACGCAAGTTGTGTCATGAAAAATAAAATCATTCATGACTAAAGTAAATTAGATTTCTTTTTACCCGACTTCCAAAAAAGAGGGGGTATTCACATCGCTTTTCGTATTCCCTTCTCCACAGCAAAATCTCACGTCACATAATTAATTTTATTAATGAAATTACGAAAATTTCTTTCGTCGTTATGTATTCTGGAAATATTTTCGATTAAATATCATGAACATACCGATGTCACATCCCGTTATACATCGTTTTATTTGTTGAGATATAGCCCTAGACTGTGTGTACTGGGTCTAATAATATGATTATTGATCAAATAGATTTTAGGCATGGATTATTGGCGGATTATAATTGAAAATACACATTTTCTTCACGATATTTCTTTACCTCGATACCGGTATACCAGGATACCAGTACACCTGGATAGATCTATAACGATGCTTCGATTTACGTTAATTAGAAGATATACACATACCTAACCGCAAAAATTCAACGGCTTCATTAATTTTTGACATTTAATTACTGTGTAAATTTTCCTTGTAGCTAATAGCGTGAATACTGATGTGTACATACGTTTAGGTGGACAAACATTAATTACCTAAATATACTCCTATAATGCTTTAAATGATATTACACCGATGACAATGCTAAATAAAATCAATGCAATGTCATATTTCTGCGAATTTTGGAGATACGAAAAAATTACTCGTTATATTTTATTTTATTTTAGGCAATTGTTTATATTTTTGCCATGAGAGTTATAAAATCGGCAATGTATGCATGCCTGTTAGCTGTTCTTTTGGACTCGAGAATTTAATCTAGGACCCCATGTTCAGCAACCAGGCTGGATAAATAAGGCAGCATCTTTTTTGGTTAATTACTTTTCCTTGTTATTAGAAATCTATGTTTTGTATTTCTACGTAATTAACAGGAAAACCGGTACATAGGTATTGTTACGTTTCTATTACGTATAACAAACTTGAGAATCGTTCAAACCTGTTATACAGCACCTTTATAACATGTACAAAAAGGTGATTTTTGAATGGCACTATCAATTCAAGATGTTGTCACTATTTTACATGCAAGGAAAACTAAACCATGTCTATTTAATGAAATAAGGTTTATATTTGCTGATGAAAATTATAATACCATAGAAGACCAAAATCTTGGTCTTCTATGGTATTATAATTTTAGGAAAATATTTTGTTAAATCTATATTTTTAAAAAGTATTTCGTAACGAGTTACTTGTACTGTTTTGTGGAAATCAAAAAATTACTGTAATTACCGGATTTGAACTTGCGCCCTCTGGGGTTTGTAATATTGAGCAGAGGTCGAAGCAGCTTAGATGGCATAACGTCTGAAGTTTATCCAGTTCACAACTCACTCAGGACCGTTTATTTTAGACCGTATATTGTTATAAATTTTTAATAATTATTAATTTTATTTAGCCAGAATTTATTTTCGTCGTCACGAAAGCTATTGTTTGATTCAAGGAAAAAATACATTTGGTATTTTAGAGTGATATCCTATTTCGCAATGTTACTAGCGACACAGCAGTTATTTACATAGCTTAAACCATAAACTTAGAATGTGGTAACAACTGTTCTACGTCTATGGCTTAAACAATGGCCGATGAGTCTTAATGACGCAGAAATTTGTGTAGATAGATCCAAAAGAATTTGACGCAACGTTGCGCAGAATACATAAAGTTAGAAATCGTGTGTTTATATCGAACTATTATCGAAAATGGGTGTTTTGAAATGGAGTTGTTTTTCATACTTTAGCGTTTCTAAGACGGCATTGTTCTATCATAGGTTATTAATTACATCGACTAGCTTCCTAGGTATAATTAGACGTCAATAGAGTATGAGCTTGATGAGGTTAAGAATAGAAAAAAAAATGATAAATGATAATGGATTGAAAACCGGTTTCATTTTTCGGTTCGGTTCTTCAGAATAGGTTCTTATAAAGGTTGTACTATTAGGTACGGTTCCGGTTCGGGTTCTAACGTACAGAGTCCAAATATAGATTCTATAATATCAGTATCGTATCATGTGAATTGATGCATTCAGCGTAACCTTGGCGTACCCTTTCTTTCAGATTACTTTCGTTCGTCATATTAGACTGTAAAGTGGAACCGTGGAGATATTGTTCAGGTATTTTAGGAACCTTTTCAATCCTTGGATAAAAGGAGATTGACAAAACTAGTATATGAAGCAAATGTGGACGAGAGTCGAGGCAGGCCGACCTCGACGAACGTACCACAATAAAATTACGGACGGGTTTAAAAAGGGACAGATCAAGAGCAACTTAAACCGACGATCATGCATGAAGAGGTTATTAATGAATATAAATAGAGCGAAAGAGATGTGTCAGAATCGTAGTAAGCGGAAATCGAATCTCTGCCTACTCAAATGGGATATACATGGCGCAGATTTATTGTTCAACGACTTGAACATAACTTAAACATCGCGCCTCTTTTCCTCAAAGGGGTAGGCAGAGGTGTGTAAGTCCCGTGTAATATGCTGTTAGCATATTGCGATCTATTATGCATAATCCCAAACTCCAGTCTGCTACTGAAAATTTATATATATATATAAATAAACTATAAACATTATTATTGTAAATAAATTGTACCTATTTAAAGTGAATACGTCACGAATATAAACAAGAAACGTTCGAGGGAAAAGCCAGTTAGCTATCAAATGATTTTCAACGCTTTTCCTATGACAACAAACTCGATATTTCCTTGTAACTTCAAATGTATTTGTTTATTTCGACATCACTTGTTTTGTGAAAACTGGGCGGTTAATAACAACAACATAATATTTACAACGTGCATAAATTGGAATAATTTGGAACTATATACCTTAATTCAATCGCATTAAGTTCAATTTATCCTTGCAAGTAGATTTTTGATGACGTTTTCAGTAACAATATGAGAGGGGTTCTGGTTTTTTCAAAATATACATTACTATACTCGTGACATAAATATACATTACTATACTCGTGACATAAATATACATTACTATACTCGTGACAATCTAAGCTTGATTTGACGTTTATTTTTGGAGTGCCGTTTTTCAATATAAGGTTAAACTTGAACGATGATTCGTTTACGAATGATACTCGTTGTTATAGTGTATGGGTAACATAGTAATTATTTAGGATTATGAATTTTATTTTTCAATTTCTTACGTAGACGTTCATACAAAGGTACGATGAGAAACGTAAATCGGAATTCTTTGATTGTCACGAGTTTAGCTTACGTTTTCAACTTTACTTTTTTTTTTTACCAAAATCAAGTCTTTCTCTGGGGGTAAGCAGAAAATACAGTTTACAGTGTTTTTTAAAAGAATCTTAACGAAAATTTGTGTTTAAAAAAAATATATTAAGAATTCTAAAGAAGTAAACGTGGCGTTTTAATTGATCTTTGGTGTCTAAAGGCAGCTTTACCTATTTAAAATATTTAGGAAACCCCACAATTAAGTACCGGGAAAACTTAAGACTTTTTGGGATAAAAAATATCATATATGCTCCTCTCAGAGTCTGTTTATACTCTGCGTCTTTCGTTGAAATCGGTCCAGGCTTCCGAGCACGGATCTTCTCGACAAACTTGTCGACTCGCAAAAAGTTGTTATGTATTGAATTTAATCGTTTCATCACTATGTCAAATTTGACGTTTAAAATCGACAAACGTGTCGACAAAAAGAACCATGCTCGAACCGCTGTTTACAGCGTCGAGAAGTAGCAAAAAAATAGGCACTAAAGTTATTATATTAAATGGAAAAAGAATACGGCCGCAAACAGGATTCGAACCTGCGCCTCCCGGATGAATACTCCAGGCGCTCTGACCACTAAGCAATCTCGACCTCTCGATGACTCGTGGTCAGAGCGCCTGGAGTATTCATACGGGAGGATCATCTACTTTAGAGTTCGCTAAGCATGCGTTAATGCTTTTCAAAGATTTATTTTGAAAACAGGCACTCTTTCATATTAAAACTATTTCGGAATTAAGTAGGCCTTTACTAATAACTAAATAAAGAACTGCCTCGTATGTCTAGTGGTCCCAAGCGCGACTACTGAGCAGGAGGTCTCGGGTTCGATTCCTGGGTCGGCAAAGTGTTATTGAGTTTTTCTGTTATTAAATTCTCAGTAGCAGGCCGGAGTTTGGAATTGTGCCCGGTTGATGGCAATAGACTCACCACCTATTACATAGGACTTAATAACAAACAGCATGGGTGAAATGTGGGTGTACACCTCTGCCAGCCCCTTCGGGGAATAGAGGCGTGATGATATACAAGAGTTATTAATAGAAGAAAGAAATAGAAAGGAAGAAGAAGTATTGATTCAGTACAGGACACAGTGACAGCACAAACATATCAAAGTCACATTTTTTTTTAAGTATAACATTTAGATCCAGTTGTACTCTGTATGCCCAATACGTGAACATAGCATCACGCCTGTATTCCCCGAAGGGGTAGGCAGAGGTGTACACAGTTGTACCTACACCCACTTTTCACCAATTATGTTTTAAGTACCATGTGGTGGTGAACCTGTTGCTATCAACTGAGCACAATTCCAAACTCCGGGTTGCTACTGAGGATTCTTCTAAAACCCAATAGCTTTGCCCGACCTGGGAATCGAACCCAGGATATCAAGCTCAACAGTCGCGTTTTATTATTGTCATTGTTTTACGTGAAATTAAACTATGTGCTATGGCTCTAAACATGGAATTTCTTAAAGTTCTTAAACGCCATCATACATTCCCTTTTCTTTAAGGAAAGTTGAATGAAACAACATAAACTATTAATACGAGAACTGCAGTCATTATTACAACCAGTAGACACAATCTAGAGTGACCATTCACACTGCTCGTAAAACAGTACCGAGATGTTATAATATTTATTTTTAACGATTACCTCTTTAATCGGACAGGATACAGATAAGAAGACTATCGAGAAATGAACCTCACTTTCAGGTATCATCATTGTATAGACCAGGGGGTCTAAAATGGCCTTTAAGAGCATTTCATGAATAAATGAATCATTATATGTATTGAGTAAGTTCATTCATACATTAGCAATTCCTATTTTGTGGCCATTTTACTAATCTCCATAGAAAACTGTCAAATAGATGAATTACTGTTTATGAATTGCACGCAAATCATATTATGATTTGTCCATGAAGTGACCATTTTACGATTTGTGAAATGAATCATATTAGGATCCTATTAATTTAGCCAAAGTGGCTATTGTAGACCCTCAGTATATCGTTACAAGTGACGTCATATGCAACGATACAAGTAGTATTAGGTACATCGTTATATGCACTTGTATTATGTCTGAAGTTAGGGTTTATAAACGGCTGCGCAAGTACAGTCATACAGAAAAGAGTTAACGTGTTAAAATATATAAGCTTTTGTATGATAACTTTCGTGAGACATATCCATATCGATTGGTGTTGACCGGTTCGTCTTCAATGGAGATAGTCCACGTTATATAAAAGTGAGTTAAGCCAGTTAGCGCGGTATGCATCGACATAAAATTGTTTAGAAACAACATCTCGGACACAACGAGTGGCGGAAACACCCGAGTACTTCCGACACCGAGCACATGATCGGCGTGAGTGCGATGCAATTCCATTCTGACTCAGCTCATGACTAAGGGATCCATTCGAATTTGAAACTAGTTGGGCAATCCCGAAAAAGTGCAATGGAGAAGTAACCGGTGAACAATAATTGATATTTAAATTAGGGAAATCATCAGACTGTTCTCAACCAGATCGCGGCAAATTTATTGTTATATTGACTACTACGCAGCCACTTCCGTACTACTTCAGACACGCACAGTTATAAAGAAAATAGTTTGCAAAAAAAAAAATACCAAAATATTCTTTAGACGTGACAGAATATATGCATCAATGATTTTTACGATCGGGGTCAGCGAACTTTCCTTCATGTGACAACATAGAGCAGCTAATAAGCTAATCTGTGTCTCAATAAAGTGTTTAATGGGAAATATTTGAAGTCTTCGTTAGAGATAGCATGTGACATGGAATATTTTGTTCAATAATGTTATGCAAATCAGCTGATATGAGATGAGACGAGTGGTTCCACAGGCGATATATTGACACCTTAAAAATATAGACTGCCATTTTGGACCGACAGTTTTACCTCTTAAATCTATTCTGGTAAAATTTTGCCACGCAATTTAATCCAAATAATATTTATTATTTAGGACGATAGTGCGTATTGAGTCAGGATACCGGCAGATTATACAGTGATGGCACCGTCTTTGACACATAGGCCATAAGGTCTAAATCTCACATACACAAATTTAATTCATTTTTTTAGTTGCCATCACTAAATTAAAGGCCCGTCTAGCGTTGAAATGGTATTTTCGTTACATAGTTATTCCATACAACATTTTACGCAACATCGTTATCATTATAGTTTTTCTGGACGTTACGAAACGTATTTAGACTAAATATAGTAGGTCGCACGTCAGTGGTAACATTTTGCCTTTGAGCTAGTGGTTTTATTACCTGGTTCTGTGTTGCCAACCATGCATATAGTCACACGTAACGATACCTGCAACGTTACACATAGCGTTGCATAGTTACAGTTATTTTGGACGATATAAATAAGTTACATTTCAGTTATATAGCGTAAAGTTATTTTGGACAATACCTAACGTATTTAGATATAGGTACATATAGTTACAAGCAACGCTACCTCAAACGTTATACAAAACGTCGCGTCGTTATAAAGTAATAGTTATTTCAGCCGTTTTAAGTAACGTTACATAGTTATAAAAAGTAGTTATTTTGGACAAAATGTAACATTAATTTAGGCAGAATAACTTACAACATTACACATAGTTATAGTTATTTCGGCCGTTATAACTATATAACACTACATATAGTTATTTTGGACAAAACCTAACGTATTTAGGGTAGAATATACAATGTCGTTACTAGCAACGTTACACACATCGTTATAAAGTTACATTACAGTTATTGTGTACGTTACCTAGCGTATTTTAGGCGCCGATCTGTCATTGCAGTGTTTGTTGCGGCGTAACGTTGCGCCGCGCTTGATTTGTTCCATTAACGAGGTGTGGCAAATGCGAGGGTCGGGCTGTGGAGAGAGAAATTATAATTATTTCTTTGAAGAATTGTTCCTCGATTATACAGATAAATCTTTGAAAAGCATTAATAGATTTAGGGCCGATTTTTCAATCCT
This sequence comes from Xylocampa areola, assembly GCA_935421205.1. Classification (NCBI taxonomy): domain Eukaryota; kingdom Metazoa; phylum Arthropoda; class Insecta; order Lepidoptera; family Noctuidae; genus Xylocampa; species Xylocampa areola. The sequence goes on from OW285223.1 coordinate 11,501,617, forward strand.
CAGATAAACAGACAGATAAGGTTTATTCGATAGATAGCAAAAAAAGTCAGTTGTTCAATGGTCCAATAGGCTTTATTCGTCGAATAATTCACAAATCTGAGGAATAAATATATTTGACTCTTTGACGGCCAGATAACCGCTTATTCCTTAGATAACCGACGTTGATGTTACTGTTTTGAGGTTAGTTTTCGATACTGTACTTTCATTCAAATGGATATTTTCGATAGTATTGACATGGCAATTGAGGAAGAAGCCATTATAAATTTATATGAAAAGAAAGAATCGTAAGACCGAGGCTCGGTAACTTTAACGTGTGTGATTTACTTTTGTTTAATTATTCATCAAAATAAAAATTATACTTGTTAATATAAAGGCTTTGTAAAAAAAAAATGGTCTATTATAATAGTTTTTTTTAAATTTACTTGAGATAAGTCACTAACACTAACCTCGTAACGTAATAAAAACAAAATAAACTCAGAAAATAAAAGTAACACGCTGACGCTTGTTTTTTTGACATCGACACCAAACAAAGAAATAGTCCGTCCCGTTCTAACATTCGTCTATTCTGTATATTTGTTTCACCTCCATGAAGTTAGCGTTTTCATAGATGTGTTAATCGGTCAGATAGTTATTCAAAGGTTAAATATGTATTGAAAAATTGACAACCACTTATCAGACGAATAAAGAGACTAATAACTTTATTCTTTAGGTAGCTATTGGTACTTTTATCCGAGAATTGAAAAATCGGCCCTTAGATAAGTTATAAATTTTTGTGTAAATAGAATAAGATCGTGAGTAAGATTAGAACCTGCGCCTCCCGGATAAATAGCGGTGATGAGAAGAGGTCAAGATGGCTTAGCGGTCAGAGCGCGTGGAGTATTTACCCGGGAGGCGAAGGTTTATTTATTTTTTCCATAAAAAATATTTTCAATAAACAGGTCCAGTCCGTCTTATGTATTTTACTTACTTGTGCATGCGCATTAATCATCTCTCGCACGCTCTTGGCGCGGTTCGTGTCTAACTGACGTCGTTGTTGCTGAATCGTTGCTGATAGCTTGTCTAGGAACGCTGGCTGGACTGCACTGGGAATTGTACCTGGAAATATAGAAAATTACATAGCATCACGCCCCCAGGAGGGTAGGCAGAGGTGAACACAACCTGCAAGAGCCCAGAATAAATATTTTCTTTATTTCTTTCTTTCTTTCTATTATCGGACTAATTAAATACTATTATAATAATTAACTACTATTATTATAAATGTGAAAGTTTGTAAGTTTGATACTCAATCACGCAAAAACGTCTGAACCGATTTAAACGACTTTTCATGTAGACATAGATAGGACCTTAGAGAAGGACATAGGGTACCTGTCGCTGTACAGAAGAAGTCTTGGACACGGTAGTAAGATCATAAAAACATACCTTTCCCCTTACTAGGTGGGTCAGCAGGAGTAATAGTAGAGATAGCTCTCCGTGTAGTGCGCGGCGACAACTGCGGCGCTAGCTTCGCACTCAGACTGGCGATGAGGCCGCCTTCTGGAACACACCCCACTATAAGTGCAACGTCAAACATATCATAATCAGAATATGCTATAGCTGGAGCATAGTTATTGTTAGGTTAGGGTTAACAGTAAGTCCGAAAAAAAAAACATCAATCTGCCTAGCCTTTTCCCTATTACAATGGGGTCGGCTTCCAGTCAAACTGGATGCAGCTGAATACCAGTATTTTACATGGAGCGACTGCCTATCTGATCTCCACTACCCTCGGTGGCGGACACTGCACGGTCTAACAGCTCATGATAATGCCCAGTGGGGGGGCGTAACACGTGTAGAGTAGTTGGTGGTAGTCGAAATTTCCACCGCTTGCGTATGTGCATATATTTGCGGGCACAGGTAATGCATGACTACCCTCAATTTTGTGGAAGTAGCTAGATATTGTATTTATTTGCATTCACTCCACTACCCTGTTACTGGGTTACAAGATATCTCGGGGGAAGACTGGTTGTCCGACTTTCAGGCCTCTGACTACCATAGTCATAGATCTTAATTTGACAACCGGGACCGACGGCTTAACGTGCTCTCCGAGGCACGGAGGGGTCTCGGTATGAAATTATGGCTAACCATCTACAGACTGACCACGGTAAGCGCAGCATAACCTCGATCGATCGATCTAAGCCACTGCACCTAGCCACGAGCTCCTCCAAAAAAAAATATTTAATTGATAATTATTGGCGAGACATAAATTATTCTTCCTTTGTGTGATTACGAGTGGAGCAACGAGTTGTTCAAGACGCTCGTAGGCTTAGAATTCTGCTATCAATAAACAACCGGGACAAGGCTCGGAAACGCTGAAGCTGGTGGAAAGATCCTTGAAGACAATCGAAGCCAAATACCACTAAAGAAAGAAGAAATAAATAAAGAAACGATACATTTTAGTCTGCAGTACTCTGCTTATATATAACTTAAACTAAACCAGTATTATGTAAGCAGTGGCGGTACCTTCATATAAGCCCAAAAGCCCGGCATGCCTTACTAAAATGCTCGATAGAGAATCAATATCAAAACCGAACTATTTAAAAGTTCGCGCGCTTAATTCTTATCAAAATAACACAAAGTATCTACCTATGCCACACTACTACACATCGCGATTGTTCGCGCGCAGAGTTTCGCATTTGCAGCATCTACATATAGCTATCTCGCTTACACGTACGGGCTTTTACCGGGCTTTCAAATACTATCTCTGTCACTTTCGCACTTATAGCGATGTGCCGTATAAAGAGTACATACCTTGTGCGTCTACAAATCGATCAGTATGGAAGATTTAAGCCGTGCATGCCTATGAAGTTGCACGCGTATGCACACCTTGCCAACTCTGCAGTGTTGCCGTTTTAGCGATGTTGTGAGATCTTGGAGATTTTTAACGAGTTTGGAGACTTTTTTTAAGATTTAGCAACAATAAAAACTAGCGACTTTTTAAAATAATTAATAGTTTCGAGTCACGTGACAAATAGATTAAAAATTATGAATTTGTTTATCGAATTAAATGTATTTACGAGTTATTAATATTATTTTCAAAAATACCAAAGAGTCAAATAAAATACATTCTATCATTATAGCTAAGTTTCATATTTTATTTCCATCAGTGTCAAATACCCTATTGCGACATTTAGCTAGATTTTTCATATACCTGGCGACTTTTTTTGCCTAAATGACAACACTGCAACTCTCCGTAAGTACAGAGTGCAACTCACTTCAGTTTCATTTGCTTGAGTGGGAAAAAATTTGTTGTTAAAGTTTTTTGTGTATTTTCTTAGATTTTCTCAGTGATACAATTGTTTTGGTGACTTACAATGGAGGTTATAGTACCTTGTGAGGATTTCAAATGCGTTCAAGTTTTGATTGGCGAAGATAAGGTAAAATCTTTAAACTTTGCTCAGAAAAAACAGTTAATTTCTTCATTAAAACCGACGCCTAATCTGTGTATTTCTCAGACTAGTAAATCGCATAAACGAAAATTTAATAGATCAGTGTATAAAACTAGTTGGATTGTTGGCTGTTCGCACACAAATAAGTTGTATTGCTGGTGCTGCATATTTTTTTCGAATGAAGGTTCCGAATACATCTGGTTATAATGATTTAAATAACATATCTGGCACGCAAATTCCCATAAACACCTGTGTGCAATGGTTTCTTTAAGTAATTTTGGTAAACAACGAATTGAGACATCTATATCACGCCAGTTATCTGAGGAAATTTCAAAATATAACACGCGCGTTGATAACAACCGTAGTCTATTTCAAAGATTAGTCGATATTGTTTGTCATTTAGCACAACAGGAACTTCCTGTGAGAGGACATGATGAGTCCAAAACTTCATTAAATAAAGGCAATTTTTTAGAACTGGTCTCGTTAATTTCATAATACTATGTCGTTTTAGAAAAGCATATGCAGCATCAGGAAAGTGACAAACAGGGGCCGAGAAGAAGTCGGATGAATTCACTTTTAATTTATTGTACCTAACCAGTAGTTTATGAGATAATTGCGATGATACATACGTAGGTACCTACATACTCAGTCCAAAACTTAACTTACTTTTTTTGATATCGGTAATTTTTTTATTGGGCTTGTCTTATTTTGAAACCCTAGGCACGCCACTGTATGTAAGGTTCAAGTGTATTATGTAAGTTAACAACAACTATAATAATTATCTAGTGTTATGTTCCTAATAGTGAACAAGATCAGTCCTCCCTGAGAACACGTTGTGTTGGCCGTAGGGGGTGTATTTTTTGTCCCTATATAAGGACAAATTTATTTGGTAACTTCCTTTGAAAGGGTTAATACGTAATTCAAATACATTGACTTATGCCAAGAATTAAATGGACATAAAATTTTTTTGGAGACTTTTAAATTATGTCTTAAATGACTCCTTATTACTTACACATTGACCCCTTCAAAGTAAATTACCTAATAAATTAGGACCTTATATTGCGGACACAGTAATTCTTCTAGCAAGGTCAGCAATGCATGTGTTTTACCCCTAGTATAAACAAGTTCCCATAGGCTAAGGTAACCGTTTACCATCAGACGGGCCATACGCAAGTTTGCCACTTTAAGAGGCCAAATAAAAGGTGTAAAAAGAAAACAATAGAATTATAATTTGACTGTCCTGTTGGTCTAGTGGTTAGTAGCCCTGACTGCTAGGCCGGAGGTCGTGGGTTCGATTCCCACCCAGGACAAATGTTTGTGCGATGAGCACGATCATTTGTTCTGTGTCTGGGTGTAATTTATCTATAACATGTATGCATTTAGAAATATATAAGTATTGTTTATCAGTTGTCTAGTACTCATAACACAAGCTCTGCTTAGCTTGAGACTAGACGGCGTTGTGTGATAGTTGTGGAATATTTATTTATTTATTTATTATTATAATAACGTGTTTATTGGAACCAAGGATCCAACGCGGCCTTGCCGGTAGCATAGATTGTAGGTGTAAACCTGACAAGTACTAATGTATATGTATTATTAAATTAATCTAAGATATTGTAAAGGAAAAATATCGAGAGAACATGGACTAATTTGTCTGAAATCGTCAATCCAGACGTCCTTTCGGACGGCGGATCTTTACGACAAACTTGTCGACTCGATAAAAGGTTTTGATGTATTGAATTTTATCGTTTTATCAACACTTTATGTCAAATTTGACGTTTAAAATCGACAAAAAGAACCATGCTCGTTATACAACATTGACGCTCGTTAATGAATTTTATAAACAAAATTTTCATCCACGGGTGATAAAAAGAGATTTAGTGTTAAAGGCAATCTGAGAGAGAAAGAGACAGGGATAGAGAGAGAGAGAGACAAACAGACTTAGAGTGAGACTTACGTTCGAGATGATGTCTATCAGCGCTATGCGACCGAGCCGCTATATTTTTCCGCATCGCGAGCGGACTGAGCGTGTCGTGTCGAGACATGTTGTTGAAGCCGGCTATGATCTCTGAAGGCTGCGCGTAGATTGTGTTCTGGCCGTATTTCTTGTCTTGCTGCATTTTGAAGCCTGTTGACAACGTTTCATTTGTAATAAAGTTTTTTTTTTATATGTGCTATGGCCATGTTATGTCTATATTAATTACAATTTTTCAAGGAAACATTGAAAAATAATAGACAAGAAAGTATATCTGTAAATGATTGCTAAATAAATATCGCCAGGCGTCTCCTTGAGAACAATAAAAGGAAGCTTGGATTTCAATAGATTCGAACAACGACAAGGTAGCTCAGTCAGGAGTGATGACACGGAATGTCAAGGGTCGCGGGTTCAAGCCCCGTTTTTGTCTATTATATGTCAATGTTTCCTTGAAAAATAGTAGTTTCATTTGTTAATGAAGTAAAATATAAAAATTATGTTAGGTACTATCGCAGCCTTTTCCGCCTGAACACTTAAATATTTTTTTGGTTTAAATCCTGCACCGGCGCCATCCCACGCCCCCTTAAGGTGTTTGCCTACTAGGAAAGCGAGAACGTAATTAGTTGCAATCTGCACTGCGCAACTTGGTCACGGATCACGTGTACTCCCTTTTGTGAATTTTAAGGATGATCTAAGTTGACCTTGATAGTACATATATTTCTTGTGAATATAAAACTACACTTGTCGTATTATAACCTTGCACGTATTAAGTTGTACCCAAGTACGCTGCGTTATACTCAATTTTACGATAAAATCGACAGGTATACATGCACGACCTGGTGGGAACGCAGTAACAGCGTGCTGTGTCACTCACTCCTTTACATCCTGTCAATACATCTATCTCGCTTGCTCAGGGACCGACAATAGTCGGTGACATAAATGTTTCGTGGTCTTTTGGTTTGCTAACAAATTTATCATTATTCTATACGACTGTACATGCGCGGTCGTTTAGAAAACCCAACTTCAGACATGCAAAGTTTTATAAACGATCAAAACGTTATGAAAATGATATTTTGCAATAGAGTTCTCGAAATGAGATCCTAAGAGTTCCTGAAACCCGTCTTGGACTTTAAGTGGCTTCTATCCAAACCGAAACTACGAACTATCACAAAAAAGAACATAATTTCTGATACCATATTTTTTTGGATAATAACTTTCGTGAGACACCTTTATATTAATTATTGTTTAACGGTTATTACTCATGCGCAGACTTCGGGATTGCCCGACTAGTTCAGAACTCGAACGCAGCCCCCATTCGAGCTGTTTGACTCGCGACATCGCGGCGGGCTCAGCTCATGAATAAGGGCTCCGTTCGAGCTCGAAACTAGTCGGGCAATACCGAAGAATGCGCGTGAGTAATAACCGTTAAACAATAATTAATCATAAATTTTGCCGTCAAAGATTACCCTGCCTACCTATTTGGTAGAAAGGCCTTTAGCTTAACCGGACTGAAAATAATAACAACGTTTACATAATCTTACCGGTCTGTCCATAATGAGACTCATTGGAGACTCTTGGCCCGAAGCTGGAGAATGAATTGTTTTCTCCATAGCTCGGGGTCGAGGGCGACGAGCCGTGTGGAGAACCTCGACCTTCGCCGTAGATACCTGCAAAATTGTGTCACTTCAGTCATGTATCAGCATCACGCATGTATGATAGAAGAAGTAGGCAGAGATGTTATACATTCACGATTCATCGATGCAGTTATTAATCCATATGTGATAGGTTATGAGCGCTACTACTGAGAATTTCCTGCCAGAAAAATTCAATAACGAAAATTGCGCCAGACAACACTAATTCGGCTGTCTTAGAATATGCTGGACTGTGATATACTAAGCGCACCAGTGGGGAATTTAAGTCTATTTGAGTATTAAGTATGATTTTATTCTCTTTCAATTTGAAAAAGTAGTATTTTCTTTTATCTAGATGTTAGTCGCGGCAATGATCCTGACAATTACGTTTCCTAAATACCCCAACAATGCGTCTTTAGACCAAAAAGTACCTACTTATACAGGTAAATCTTTCAAACAAATTAAACGCATGTGTAGCGAACACTTAAGTAATTTTTTGTGTACGAAAAATACGGTCGTAAGCAGGATTCGAACCTTAGAGTATTGTACCAGGAGGCGCAGGTTCAAATCCTGCTTACGTCCGTATTTTTCTTTACACATTTTTTTTTACCCAAATTATACTTTTTGCCCACAACTTCCATAGAAAAAGACTCACCCGCATTAAGCAGATCCGAGTTCGAACTGTTCAAACTATTCTTCCTCACATACATAGAATTCTCAACATACGCCATTATCCGATGACCTGTCTGCCCATAAATAGGGTTCAGATTCCCAGTGCTATTTAAACTGGTGTTCGAGGAGTAATTGCTTTTCGCTTGTTGAAAAGTGCTTAGATTTGTTTGTGTCGGAGATTGAGGATTTGCATTATTCTGGTTTTGTAACTGTTGAAGACTGCGGCGGACGATTCCAGGGGATGCTGGCATGTGTTTTAATTCTGTCAGTTGCTTCACAGTTTCTGCTACGTTGATGTGCGCTGAAAGAAATTTTGAATTTTATTGAGAGCGAGTTGAGGGACTCGTGGCTAAATAACAGCCGCACGGATCGATCGATCGAGGTTAAGCCATCATTATGTCATATCGAGCCCCTTCATGCCTCGGAGAGAAGCCGTCGTTCCCGGTTGTCAAATTTCGATCTATGACAGCCGTTACGGGTAGTCTGACAAACTCTTTTACTCAGTTAGACTCGAGTTCAAAACTAGTCCGGCAATCCCAAAGAATGCGCGTGAATAATAACCGTTTAACAATAATTAATATGAATGTGTCTCACGAAAGTTATTATACATCACAATTGATATAAATAGTTGATATCACTTTAGAAGATAATAAAATATCTCAAGCTATGAGTCAAGCTGTCTACCAGCAAAATGTGAATCGATGCTGCTAAGTGCAATGATATGCCTTAAAGAGTGCAAAACGAAAACCGCAACATTTGCATAAAATTAAAATCGACGGTTAGGCTGCCTGTCCACCGGACCGGGCCAGGCTGCGGAGCGGAGCGAGGGAGTAATGCGGAGCGGAGTTGCGAACTGTGTCTGTCTATAGACGCGGAGCTAGGTAACGGAGCCGAGTGAGAAAGTAATGCGGAGTGGAGTTGCGGACTGTGTTTTTTCATACGCGGAGCTAGGCCGCGAGCACGCGACGAGTCAATTAAGCTGCCGGCGGCGGGCGATTGGTTTAGTTCCCGGCCCCACCCCCGCCCGCGCTCGTTGCTCGTCTCCGCTTCCCCGCTCCTCTTCCTCACTCTGCGTCCTCGTTCCGCGTCCTCACTCCATTTCCCGGTTTTGTATGAAATTTTAAACTAATTCGCAACTCCCTGTCTTCTGAAGAGGAGCGGAGATTTTATACAATTCTATTGGTGGAATTTTATCACCACTCCGCAGCCTCGCCCCGCTCCGGTGGACGAGCAGCCTTAACCTACTAATTGGGTTAAGCGAGATTATTGTGAAATATGAAATGGTTTATAAAGACTTGTTTTATAAGGTTTATTTTTTTAAAGCATAGAAATGTCATTTAAAACAAATAGCCGTTCAAAATATAAGGTCGATATATAAAGTCCTACTTTAGGTAACTTCGTGTGAAGGGATTAATATATACCTAAGTTAAACACATTAACATACGTCAAGAATTGAATTGGAGTTATTATTTGTATTTACTATTACTATAGTACTGTCTAATGGAAAACATTAGTAATAAATCATTTACTTCAAGTAAGTGGAATCTCTCGCCACTTCGCCAACCTCGCCGTCAATAGGCATGATGACAGATTTTAAAATCTCCTTTTATAATATAGGTACACGTCTACTATTTCCGAAAAACACATTATTTCAGCTATAAACTAATTTTTAACGCAAATTATTGCATTTTAATCTAATTCGTATAAAGCGCGAACGCTCATGAGTGTCATGGTGCCGCATGTGACGTCACGCCTCGGTAAACATTTGACAAAAGTTCAAGCAACGCGTACGGCGGTGATTGACATTAATTGAGGCGTGACGTCATTCGCTGTTGGTGTTTCAGTTTTATTTTATTAACAATCTTATTAATCTTAATGTTTTAATAAGACTAGGTCATGTTTTAGAATCCTTTGAGCATATATTTTTCTCTAAAACCATTTATTCTTTGATTCTTTAATACTGTCATCATGCCTATTGAACAGACTATAAACTATATCTTTGTCTAAAGTAATCTTAGGTGTATTAAAAGTGCAGAAGTTCAATACAGTCATAATCACCCGCTGCGTCGCCGTCAGGCTGCAGGAGGAAGGCGGGCGGCGGGGGCAGGTTGTCGGCGTCCGTTGAACACATCTGAGCAGTTTGAGCATTCTGTAGATAGTTAGTAGTTTGAAGGTTATATTGCAAGTAGGATTTGGTCAAGAGTTTCGGCTCCAAAAACTGACTTTTCTTAGGAGAACTTGGTAAAACACTTAATTAATTCCAAGGCCAAAATTCAAGGTGGTTGAGGTCCGAATCTTAATCCGATTTGTATCTATATCAGTCATGTGTGACTTTTGAAATGAATTTAAAACACAATCCAATTCTTAACTTAATTTTAAGTTTCAATGAGGGAGCACGCTTCTCGCTCGCTTCACGTGACTTCTATTGTCTGCGACATAAGGTTCAAATTGTATGCCATAGATATTTGAAACTAGTGAGAAGCTATACCACTATAACTTCTTATGTCACGCAAAATTTATAGTACACTATAATAATCTATTAAAACAATAACTAAGAACTTCTGCTTGAACATTGGCCAGTAATTAAAAGTCGTCTTTCTCTGTATCAATTGTGAGAGGCGTTCACCATCACTTTATATCAGTGTGCACGAGCCTTAGCTAATTGATATCAGTCACCTAAACTTTACATATAAAGATTTCCTCACCTGAACATAGGGCGGTCGTTGCGGTCTCGATATGGAGGAAGACCTTCGCACTGGAGGCGGAGGCTTCCCCAGAGAACTGGATGAGCCACGACGGGACCATACTGTCGCTGCAAATGAAAAGGAGAAACATTAAGAAGTATTCATATAACATGCGTTGTCAAATTCTGTTTAAACAGTCGATGCTAATGCGCTATTTGAGAAAGGAATCTCAAAAACTGTTATAATACAAATTGTGTAAGTCTATACATGAGATAACGAGGGGCAAAATGGGGCTGTTAATTACAGAGGGGAGACAAGTAGGACATGTTTTATGTTATTCAAAAATTAATGTGTATATATAATCAAATCAGAAAGGCAATTAAATTCAGGCAAGTGAAATGTTAAGAATACATGCACAAACTGACCTCTTTATTATAAAAAGGTAATTAGTTCCTAAGCTGTTACACGTGCAGGAACACCTCCAAAACTGTTTGCCTGCAACACCACTCAACTTCTCAGACATGAAGATGGTTACTTAGGATTTGGTATTACTTGATACTATTATAATTTTAGTTGTTAATCGGCATGATGGTATCAGCCCAATGCTGATTGTCCCGAATGCTGGTGTCTCGTTGGCTTTATCTAGGCTCAGGCTAGGGGATATCCTCAGCTTCCTAAGACCTCCAAAAAAGATATAAGCTGAGCACGTATACGAACCAACACCGAACTTAAGGTTTAATCTCACAGATATACCTACGTTATAACGCAGCTAGCCAATCGTCATGGAAACGGCTCACGGCTTCCGCTAGGCTCCCGAAAGGGACATACAAGAGCAATGTAAACCAACACTTATATCTAAGCCACTGTCTCGCTGGCTTCATAAAGAGATAACCCGTGTGGGATCTATCCCACTAGCTTAGCACCTATTTAAACCATCAACAATATCTTTGAGCAAAGTCTCAACGGGTCAACACTTTGGCACGGCTGGCTTCTTACCCATCGTCGCAAAAGCCGGGGTCTCGCTGCCATTCTCCAAGTTTCCGAGAGAAGTGGAGAAGCTGTTTAAACAAATATTTACATTTATCTAAGCAATTTCTCACCGGTCATAGAAAGGGGTCTACGCTTTGGCACAGCTGGCTTCTTGCTGATTTTCGCGTAAGCCCTTGTCACGCTGGCTTTATCTAGGCTCCCGAAAAAGAGAGAGGCTATTCAAACCATCACCTATATTTAAGCAAATTCTTACCAGTCATAGAAACAGGTTTACGCTTTAGCACAGCCTACTGTCTCGTTGGCTTCCTCTGGGCTCCCGAGATAAATGGAGAATCTAACCAACCATCACCTAAATTTAAGTAAATCCTTACCGGTCATAGAAACAGGCCTACGTTTTGGCACAGCCGGCTTCTTACCGATCGTCGCGAAAATTACTGTCTCGTTGTCTTCCTCTGGGCTCCCAAGATAAATGGAGAATCTAACCAACCATCACCTATATTTAAGTAAATTCTCACCGGTCATAGAAACAGGTCTACGTTTTGGCACAGCCGGCTTCTTGCCGATCGTCGCGAAAGCTGGCGTCTCGCTGGCTTCGTCTAAGGATCTCACAGCTTCCTCTAGGCTCCCGAGAGAGATAGAGAAGCTCTCGCGTGCGGCGGCTACGGAAGCGTCGCTGTCACGGCGAAGCGTCACGATCTCTGATTCGACTAATGGCGGCAAATAAATTGCATGCAAAGCGTATTACAACATAAAGTGATAAGAAATATAAAAGTAATATTGGAATGAAAATTATTTTTAAAGGACAGTTGTGCACCTAGAATGACTGATCACTCAATAAGGGGGTTACTCTTGAAATTAATACCAATACCAATCCAATTCCAATATTAAATAGACATCTTAAAACAATGCGTAGTTTTAAAATAAATTTACCTACATTACAGTTGCCTCAATTTTAAAGCATGTTGTCTACGTAATATCCCGATTCTAAAATTATTTTTTAGTCTTTTTAGCATTTATAAGTACGAACTGACATATTTCCAATGCACTCGGGCGGAATTATTTTCAAGAGTAAGCCCACGTGTTGTAAATCAGCGTTGGATAACAAAATTGCAAGTAAGGAACTGCTTTAAGTTAATTAATTTGGCTTTCAACTAAGCAATATTGTTCTTCTCTTAGTAAAGCAAAAAATACATAGGTTTTATTTTTTCTTGTAATATTTGGTTGCTAGTACATGATTCTAATTTGCCAAAGAATCGCACTTTATAAAGTGAGTTGTCTTCAAAAAAAGAATTTAATTATTATTCTTATGCTAGAAATGTCCTTCTTTTATAAGGTATTGCAATACTATTATGCACATAAACCATCAAAATAATATAAATAAAACAGAACTACGTTAAGCACACAGATACAATATTGATCTAAAGAACACAAAAACACGGCACACATCTAAATGGAACCTTAAGCTCATTGAAAGAAATAATATAATCACAAAACAAAATATTTTAATCTACAGTAATAGTAAAACTGCAGTATTGCGATGGGTAGCGAGGCAGAATATTATTTGTTATCTATTTGGTGACACGATTTTACTCAGATTCGAGTCCTAGACAAAACAAATGTACACTCTATGAAAGTGAACTGTCTACACGGGAGAAATTCTTAGTGTGGGTTAATATATTTGTGAAATAAAAATATTATAATTTAGTTTTCTATGAGAACCAGACGTGACAGTTTCTATCATGACATCTTAATTGCAACTCAATATACAAGTGCCCGAAAACGCCTGCTAGAAACATAGTTGCAAATACAACAAATATAAATATTTACTTATAATATTTTAGGGGCTTATCTAACTTGGTCAGGGTTTGGACTTGGCTTTACCACTGCTATATTTCGACAGCAAGTGGGAATAGGAATGCCGACGCGTTGGTTGTCGACTGCTTAACTTAATTAAGGCCCCTAGCCAGGGCAATTTTTAAACTAAACGACAACACGCTAAGGACACAGCCTGCGGGGTACGGGCCTAGACTTAGGGCGTCGCTGGTGGGAGGACAGCAAGGGACTGGCTGGATCAGATTCAGATAAATAATATGAAATTAAATGAATTTAAAGCTACAGGCTCAATGGCGCGGGCTGGCCAGAGCAAGGATGGGAGGAAATACTGCCCCGCGTGTTACGGGTTTGGGATTTGTATGTTCTAAAGGTAAATTGTTCGGGGTCTGGTTGTGTGTGCATATGTGATATACGTCTGTAAACGCACCAGTGATACACAAAGAAATTCCCAGTGTAAGTAAGTAAGTATTTATTTCAATCTCGTGGCCGAACTTACGACTATTACAAGATAATAGCAGGAAAAGAAACAACAGAAAATAAACATTAAAATACAAGATTTACCAAATCGCACCTGCACGAGACCAAAAAATGCCCCTTTTTCTAGTGTGGGACAACGGTTCAAAAAAACTCCTATACGATTCCAGCGGTTCCTCAAAACTGGACCTTACTGATATTGAATTCAACTTCTTTTCAGTTCAGCCTCTCAATCATTTTCCCTCAGAAAGTAAGACTATCATAGATTTTATAGTTTAATTGAATGAGTACTTAAAATATCCGGTTCACATCGCTATACTGCAGTTTCTCACACAACAACACAGCTAATCTAAACACAGTCCTACTCTGCACACATAAGGTTGTCATTAGCTCACCATCAGCGTGCTGCACTTGGTGCTGAAGTGCATGGTCCTCTGCGGCGAACGCGCCTTGGCTGCCATAGCCGCTAGATGATTCTAGTGAGGATTCGCTGGCGCTGCTCTCGGAACAGACCTGAAATAGAAGGAAAAATTGAAAATAATAACATATTTACTTATTAGAACGGCTGAAACCAATAGTGCTATTTAGAAAAATACAGAACTATGTAAAAGTAATATACAAAACTAAACCTTGCATCGTTATTATTTACATTCACGCATTCTTCTCACAATTCTCCAAGAATTCTAACTTCCATCTGCAAACAAATCAAACTCTAGATTCAAGTTTAGGAGAGCATTAAGCTCAGTCAGAGAAGGCGGAACAGGTTATTATTATAATTATGCCTGCAGGAGGCATTAATTACTAGCAGTGCCTGTGTGTCGTGCAGCGTCGTATCGGCAATAATTTTTAGCCACAAACAACTGACAGACTTCATTGTGGAACTCAGCTGCATCAATCATCGCATTGACGCTAAAGGAGTAAAAACCTAAGCATAATGTATCTGTATATACGTAACATAATCAGTTCGGAACTTTGACAATGAAGGGCAAGGGTCGCATGTTATACAGTGCCGTAACAGTCATTGCTCATCATGCTAGTTCACACTAGACTGACATTTAAACACCATTCAATCTAGGTTCCATCGCGGAGTTCTTTCCACAGCTTGTTGCCTAAGAAATGGTCCTCTTGCCTTAACACTTTAACAGTTCACAAAGCAGACACGAGAGTTAAAAAAGTTCAAAAGACAAGTGGTTTCAAAGAATCCGGCTATGGTGGTAAAGAAATTGATATTTGTAAATGTCAATTATTCGACCCAAAAGTAACCAAGGTTTGTAAAAAAAAAAATTAAATCTACAAATTTCTTGTGCCGCGGACTGTGGGTTTAAATAAGGTATATTATAAATAACATATGTACTTTTACTTTAAACAGACCTGTGGAAAAGGAACGATTGTGAAGAATCTTATGGTCTGAAATCGCCAAACAATAGTAAAATAGCAAGCATGGCGATCAATGCGCGTGCATGCCTTTTCTGTAAGAAAGGTCCTTGCCCTGTAGACAGATAAAGTCTACATTATACCATTACCGATCCTGCCAGATAAAACTAGATACCATGTATGATAATCCATCATGGACGTTATGATGGACCTTTACCGACTATAACCATCTCTGGTCCGCCACTCCTTTTCCGGAGATCCGCGAACGCAACTACATTCGCCGCAGCCTTGGCAGAATTAGATGGACCGAGTGCATCTCCAACTCGCACCTTAAAATTTCTAAAAGTTCTTGATTGGATAATATTTGCCATTATAATAGCGGCCACAGCGGCATACGTATTATGCCAAAATTTCAACTGTGTACGTATTATGGTACAAAAGATACATCCCTTGGTAATATCCCGTTGGTATCCTTTAGATACAAAACCCTAAAATTGCACTCCTTTTCAGGTAGGACTAGATCCCACTTTTGCTCTGACCAAATGCATTTCCTATGGGAGTTGTAAAAGTAACATCAAAACTCGTCACCCAAAAATGTTATGGAAAACATGTCAAAAGCCAAAAGACATATAGTATACAAATGTCATTGTTGCCAACAAAGTTATGCAAACACATGTAACAAACAGGAATTGTTATGGTATGTTTTGCGCGCAACGTACTCGGTTTGTGTACGATCGGTATTTAATCAAAGTTTTCATACCTTGAACAATGATATGTACAGTAACGTAGTAAGTACGGCGGAATGGAATTGATACTTTGGAGAAAGAAAAAATATTTTATTGTTAGGTCACCTGTCAGATGGCATTGACAATGATGGTAGGCAAAGAACAGTATAGGGTCAGAGGGTCAAATAAAATCTATACTGCTAAATACTTCTAGAAGGAAGTGTGAACAAGTTATGAGCAGGATTTGACCTGCGCTCCCCGTATGAATACTCCAGGACATACGCTTTATTCGGGGGCAAAGAGTCAAATACTGCTCACGACAGTATTTTTCTTTTTACACAAAAATTTTCGTCAAAGTTAAGAAAATATATATTTCTATTATATAGCTAACCATATTTTTCTTTCTTTAATAATTCATAACTTTCGAGTTCGCTACGTATGTATTTACAAATATAACAGCTTGTCATAATATATTCGTTGACTATAATAAACAATTATGCTAAAGAAAGTCGAACTTTGACCACTCTTTTCCTAGACTCAATTCTGAGCCGAAACGTATTGACTGTAAGTAGGCAAAAGGATCGCTTATTGTCAAGTCACACTTGTCACTGTTGCATTGTCACACCTGTTATATTAAAAGAAACGGAAAAGTGTAGCTTACGCAAAAAAAGCTTATTACTTTACCACAAAGTATCAAGTCACCTCAATCCGCAAACACCGAGCGATCTCATTGAGGGCTAAGCAATATAACTACGCCGGCGCGCATTTAACATCACGTAACGAATCGCTCTCCAGTCGCGCGCTACCGTGCAAAGCAAACGTTTCTATTCGCGTAAAACACAGTTTAGGATAATGGTGACTGCGGCCTTCAAGATCTTGATTAACGTATTGTGAGTATAGGTTTTGTTTTTATTGTGGAGTGATAAAATATGTGTATTTTCTGCCTAGTCTTCACGAAGGGTCGGCTTCCAGTTTAACCGGATATGGCTTACTAGTGTTTTACATGGATGACTGCCTATCTGACCAACGAAATCCAGGAACTGTGTAAGGACGACCCTGGATGAATGGAATGATTAAATTATAATAATTGTCAAATTAGGCGTCGGTTAAGTGTTAACTTTCGTGTGGTAAGGAGCAAACCTAGCACCAAAATTATACAAACACTTGATTTAACGACTACTTTAAATGAACAACAACCGGGACCGGCGCCGGCGGTGTAATTTGCTCTTTGAAGCACAGACACGTGCAGATGAAAATGCTCTGAATGGTCACCAATCTACTGACCAGAGTTTGCAACTGGCTCTGGCTCTGTTCTAGCAGAGTTTGCAACTGGCTCTGGCTCTGTTCTAGCAGAGTTTGCAACTGGCTCTGGCTCTGTTCTAGCAGAGTTTGCAACTGGCTCTGGCTCTGTTCTAGCAGAGTTTGCAACTGGCTCAATTTTCTATGTTTCCTTAGAAAATAATAATTAATATAGGCATTACATGGCCTTAACATAATTAAAAAAGTATTTGTAAATGAAATGATGATGATGAGATGGCGTCGGCGTTTCCTATCTGACTATCTCTGAGAAGAAACTCGGAAACAAACTTAAAGGTCAAGGTCTCTTTTAAAGTCCAGACATCATTAAACATCCCTATGTGAGCGTAACCATGAAGGGTATCTGGAATAGCCGGTTTAAGAAAGAGCCATAGCAGTTTCGAGTTGACCTGTCCTAACTAACGGCACACATGCATCAGTCATCGTGTAGCTCAACCATGTTATAGGGAGCTCAACGACCTGTCGCAAGGGAAGATCAGCAGGACATTTGAATATGGTTATATGGTATTGGATGTTCGGCATCTACAAAGTGGTAATACTGAGTTTAGTATTCTGTAAACGATTGCTAAATATATATCACCAGGCGTCTCCTGAAGACGAAAAGAAGGGAACTTTTAATTTAATAGACGCGAACAAGCGACACGGTAGCTGAGTTGGGAGAGCGATGACACTGATATGTTTTTAGTTTATAGAATGTCATGGGAAACTCAGTAAATCTGGGCACTTCAAACAATAGATCGTTAGTCGGAAAGCTATTAGCTACCTTCGCATAGATATTCTTTGTATCTGTATTACATATTGTTTCACTATTGTTTTGGTTCGCTTGGAAATAGTTGGGAGTGTCGATTTCAATGTTACAAGAATGAAAACTATGAATGGAGACTTCATAGCTCAGTTATTTAGGTTTCGATTGTTGGGTGGTCTTGTTGCTATTAGTAACTACGCGCATAGGCACGTGGTAATGCCATAATCGTCACAATTTTGGAGGATACTGCCGTATTCTTTTTTCCATTTCATATGGAAAAAGAATACGGTCGCGAGCAGGGTTCGAACCTGCGCCTCTTGGATAAATACTCCAGGCGCTCTGACCACTAAGCCATCTCGACCTCTGCTCACCACCGCGAATCTTGCTCGTGTGAATAATTAATTCATTAACGTGTGTATATTTACTTTACTTATCTTTTAATTCGGTTCATAAACGTATGACGTTAGTTTGAAAGATAAAGTGACTGAAATGTTGTGGAGTGAAAGAGGATGTAGTGACGAGATTGAGAAGGGTATACTAAGATGGGTTGGGCATGTAGAAAGGATGGATGAAAGGCGATTGACTAAACTAGTACATAACGCGACAGTGGATGGAAGAGTTTTGGCACGCGGACCTCGACGAACTTACCACAATCAAATTGCGGATGTTCTCAAAAAAGGACAGGTCAGGAGCCACCTAACTCGGCGAGCATGTATGAAGAGGTTAATGAATATAGATGGAGCGAAATAGGTGTGTCAGAATCGTAGCAAATGGAAATCGATAGTCTCTGCCTACCTATGTATAAACGTGAGGTCTTTGAAGAGGCTCGTGGCTAAGTAACAGCCGTACAGACCAATCCAGGTTTAACTGCGCTTACCACGCTCAGCCTGTGAATGGGTGTCATCATTTCAAATTCAAATATTTTATTTCAAATAAACCATATTACAGGCACTTATGAAAAGTCAAAACTAGGTGCACGGTTCCAAGGCGTTGATCTTATGGAGAAGAGCCGGCAAGAAACTCCATAGACACTATTTTTAAAATAAATAGGTTAAACAATAAATAAGGTAATGTGAGAATAATGTAGGTTAATGAGCAAAATAAAAAAGGAAAGTAAACTTATATAGCCTTTTAAAATGATTGCCAAGGCAGTTAGGAGCCGACCAGTCCCGACAGACAGCTTTTTTCATTTCATATCGGAACCCCTCCTTAACTCGGAGAGTACGATAAAGCTAGATCCCAATGGTCAAAAAAAGACCAATGACAGCCGTTACGGGTAGTAAGATGCCTGAAAGTCTGACAACCAGTCTTTCCACGAGATATCGTGTTGCCTAGTAACTGTCTTGTGGAGGCCAGATAGGCAGTCGCTCCATATAAAACACTGGCATTATGCTGAATTCGGTTATATTGGTGGCTTACCCCAAAATATAGAGATGCTAGTAAGATTGTTTGGTGAGATATTGAGCAGTGATATTGGGTTTTTCTATAGCAGCCCGGAGTTTGGAATTGTGCCCGGTTGCAAGTTGTTAAGCATAAATAAACATACATAATATCACGCTTGTATTCCTCAAGGAGGCATGTAGAGGTGTACACTTGTATATCCACATTTCACCAATGCTGTTATTATAAGTCCCATATACCTAATAGTTGGTGAGCCTACTGCCATCTACCGGGTACAATTCCAAACTCCGAGCTGCTATTGAGAATTCCCTAACAGAAAAACCAAATAACACTGCCCGACCCGGGAAGTGGACCCAGGACCTCATAGGACTTAATAACGGTAAAATGTGTATATATGGTCCTAATGTATTAGGTAATTTACTTTTAAGGGGTCAATGTGTAAGAGACAAGGATTCATTTAAGCCAAAATTCAAATTTTTACAACGATTTTATTTTTTTCTTAATTTTCACTGTTCAAAGAGCAGTTTCCGTTTTGCTAGTACTATGTTAATTACAAATAATTTGTTATAAACATTTAATTCTTAGTTCAAGTGAATGTATTTGACTTATATATTAATCCTTTCAAAGGAAATTACCTAATTAATTGGGACCTTATATACAACAGTACACCTCTACCCAACCCTAAGAAGAAAATATGCGCTATGTTACGTTTTCATTCAATAATAAGAATTTGTATTGAAGCATGCTTCCTTACACTGAATATTGTAAATACATAACTGTTTAAGTCGTGTGAACATAGTGTGTGCGTTTCCACGGAAAGGAAGCCATCTGCCCAGCCAGTATCAAAACTAAATGATCAGTGTACAAAATTACAAAAGTGATTTATAGATAAATGAATATTGGTAAATTATTACAGTATTACAAAAAGTAATGAATAAATGAAAAAAAAAAATGGAAATTAACTAAATAATAATAAGATTGCCCCGTTAGTCTATTCGTCCCAAGCGCGACTGCTGAGTATTAGGTCCCAGGTTCGATTCCAGATTTAGTACCCCGGAGTTTGGAATTCTACCCGGTAGATGGCAATAACGCTCACACCTATTTTCTTTGCAAATAAACGTTTCTTTCTTTCACCACCTTTTACATTGGACTTGATAACAGTAATGGGTGTACAAATGTATACCTCTGCCTACCCCTTACGGGGAATACTGGCGTGACTGCATGCATGCAATAATAAGATTATGACGAAAGTGAATCATTAATTAAAGTGTGTTTTTCTTATTTCAGAATCGCGGTAAACATTCGACCGAGTTTGCCATGGTGAGTCACACGTTCACACATATAAAATAATCAATTGCAATGCTGCAAGTCGTATTTTCGTATTTTATATTGACGGACTAGCAATACAAGAATCTGTATGACTATTAAAGTTATAATATTAAATGGAAAAAGAAAACGGTCGTGAGCAGGATAAAACCTGCGCCTCCCGGATAAATACTCCGGGCGCTCTGACCACTAGGCCAGCTCGACCTCTGCTCACTGCCGTGAATTCTTCTTCCACGTTTTAACAAGTCTTTTGGTGACGTCATTGCTATCTACCCAGTACCTATACAGGTGACCGAACCGACACGACTAACTTTGCAGTTAATACAATGCCGTAAAGATGCAATGACCTTAACGACTAAAGATAAATTTTTGAAAAGTATTAACACATGCTTAGCGAACTCTAATAAAGTTATAATCTATAATGAAAAAAGAATACGGTCGTGAGCAGGATACGAACCTGCGCCTCCCGGATAAATACTTCGGGCGCTCTGACCACTAAGCCATCTCGACCTCTGCTCACTGCCGTGAATTCTTCTTCCATATTTTAACAAGTCTTTTGGTGACGTCATTGCTATGTATTCAGTCCCTATACACCTATACCATTTAATATTATAACTTTAGAGTTCGCTAAGCATGCGTTAATGCTTTTCAAAGATTTATCTTTAACCGTATGACTATTATTCATCAACTAGCTGTTCCCTGCGGTTTCACCCGCTTTTTTCTTTTTGATAGGCTCCTAAGTGTAGTAGCTTGATGTTAAATAGCATATAACCCTCCTCAAATCTATCCAAACAGTATGAAAATAAAACAGCTCCATTGACATTGGAAATATGTCAGTTCATACTACATACATGAAAAAAAGTCTTAAAAATAATTAAAGACTTAAAATTTAGATAACTATTATGTAGGTAAATTTATATTAACATTGTTTTGTTTTATGGCGCTGCTTTAATATTGGAATTGGACGGGCTTCGCCCGCGTGGATGTCGGTTAAAAAAGTAATCATGAAATTTTGATCCCGTTCTCGCTTTCCAATTACCGCTTTATAAATGCCCATTTTTTAAAGTATTAAAATGAATATAGTCTGTTATCCTTAAAAGAGAGACATATCCCGGACTTTTATGTAGACCTATATGAGGTTTACAATTCCACCATACATTAATTTGTTATATCTCAAAGGGTTTAGGCAGCGTTTTCGTTGAAGGCTCCCAGACGGCTTATTTTTTTCCGACACCTCCAACAAATATCAATATATTTTCGCCAATGTATACAAAAACTTGACAAATTTTATTCTAAAACCTTCCTCGAGTACCACTCTACCCATTGGTGAAAACAGCATGAAAATCGGTGCAGAAATTTTTGAGTTTATCACAACAAGACAGACAGACAGACGCAGTAGACGACTTTGTTTTATAATATGTAGTGATTACATTTCAACATCTCAAGTATTATAAGCATGCGTATTGGGTATCTCGGTATTTATAGTATACTAGCTGGGTTTCGTGGTTTCACCCGCGTGTAGTTATACATATTACTTAGTACTAACCAACAAATAGAAAATAATTGACAGTTCGTCTCTCTAACGTTCAATTCAAACGGCTCGTTCGCGCGAGTGTTGAAATATTTTCATTTTCCATTACCTCCTAAACTATGCATCCAAATAACACACTATAAAGCTTATTTTCATAAAATTTTCAAGCTTTTTATTTAACCGAGATAGCCAATACATATTCAGGAAAAGTTCACATATTGGTATAGAGGAACTGAATAGATAGCGATGACGACACCATAAGACGTATTGAAATGTGGAAGTGGAATTCGGAATAATGAACAAAGGTCGGTCTTAGTAGGCAGAGCGCCTGGAGTATTAATCCGGGAGGCGGAAGTTATAACCCTGATCACACTTATATTATAGATCCAACAAAAAAAAAACTTCAGGTTCATTAGTCTCGTAAGATATTACGATATTTTGCAGTAGTTCCTATAATAAACTATCGCTCTTACATAATGGAAACTGGGTTTTCCAACTATTAGTTATTTCTGCAATAAAAATCGAATTGCGTCGTAAATTCGTTCGTTTAGGAAACGCTTCGTAAACTAAATCCGATTTTCTGATGGAATAAAACGAATTGTTTATTTTTCTCTTCTTTTCATAAATTCAAAATTGATTTTACATAAAAAAATAAATTTAATGACATTCGGTATTTCACTCTTGATTATCCTTACTGACCACCATGGAGACTAAATGAAATGGTCTAAGTAACAATATTGGAAATATCATTTATATGTGAGTACAGGGTAGCCCGGTTAGTGGAGTGTAATGTTAGGATAAAAACAGAACCTGGCGCATAGATAACATTTGGTATGGCACCAACAACAGCATTCCCAAAGAGGGTTGACGTCAGGCAGGCGGGCGGTCATAAAACATAGCCAAAACTGTAGCAGCATGCCAGATATAGGTATGCTGCGCCGACCCCAAATAAATTGGGATAAGGGCAGGGAGATGATGATGATGTAAGTACAGGGTAGATGAAGGCATCTACAAAAACTATTCTTTCTCTACGTTACCACGATATTGTCAAAAGTAGTACAAACAATATTCCTTCAAAGTTTACCTACGAATTAAAATCCGAACTCCATTCCAGCCCACTAGAAGATTTAACAGAAATGAAGGCTGCTTACAAATCTGGCGAGATACATGACCAAGAACCGCCTATAACGTTAGAGAAGATCAAAACGAAGTTAAAGGAAAGCGCGATCTTCGATTGGCAGGACCCTTCACTTACTGACAGGGAGAAGAAGGAGATGAGCAAACTGTTCGATGCTGTTGAGATTATGGTAAGAATCTACATAACATTACACTGTTTACTTAAACAACAATCTATATAAATAAAAATGAATGGCTAAATGTGTTGCTGAGTGCAAAATTCGAAAAAGGCTGGAGAAAGTCGGCAAATTCATTTTGAAATATGTGGTGAAATACTAGGAAGGTTCTTATGACGAGAAAAACTGGAAAAAATACACGAAAGAACGTAGAAAACTATTTTTGCTTTACCACATTCAATCGGTTCCTAGCTACAGTCCAATAGCTTTTGATAGAGTGACGTCTGTCGGGTAAACTAGTTATAATTCATAATATTGTTCTTACTGACAAACTAAAGTATTGAAAGTGAATTGACATTGAAATAAATGATTATTTGTTAAGGTAATATTAAAAATATTAAAAAGGAACCGGCGATGTTGGTCTGTCCGTGACATCGCTCTCAACCGAACTACCGTGTCACAAGTACGCATCTTTTAAATTTCAAAAGTTCCCTTCTTTTGTTTTAAAGAAACGCCTCACGATATCTTTTTGCGATCAAGTGCAGATTAGTAACCCAGCGTTGCCACTTTGCAATTGTAAGGCGCCATAATATGTGGAACTGGTGTACTTGCAATAATTGCAGATTTTTGGAAGAATAATTCGGGTAGTGCGCTGTGCTTGAGAAGGTTTAGTTGTCAGTGTGCCTACAGTATTCACCCGGGAGACGCAGGTTCGAATCCTGCTCACGACTGTATTTTCCTTTTCACAAAAAAATATTACTTTAGAGCTTGCTACTCATACGTTATTACGGTTAGAAAATTTATCTGTATTTGAAAGATATGCCACTTTTTTGTTGTTACTCTTTTCTAGGAAGTAAATCAAACTACCGTTTCTTATCGATGGAAAATACCATTCCGGTGACCAATATGTTTTTTATTGTATGTTTCACACGGTCAACCGGAGCCAACTACGCAAGTCAACATCCGATTAAAGTTTGGATTACGTATGACGCATAACCGCTAGTCGAATAATCGGAAGCAATTAAAATCGGTTCATGGATGTCAATCATTTGAATGATTATATAAACTTCTCGCACTCGTAAACAGTTCTTACATACATAGCATCACGCCTGTATTCCCCGGGGTAGGTGTAGACAGGTGTACGCCCACATTTCAAACTGACAGTTGTTCAGTCGCATGTAATAGATGGAGAGCCTATTGCCATCTACTGGGCACAATTCCAAACCCAATAACATCATGTAAGAGGTCTTGGGAATCGAACCTAGGACCTCATGCTCAGCAGTTGCACTTGGGACCACGACACCAGGCAGATTAACTCTTCTTAAAGGTGTTTTATGACTTAGAAGAATAAGAGATTTATTTTTCATTCATCAGGAGGACCGGGCGCTAAAGTAACATAACATAGCATCACGCCTGTTTTCCCCGAAGGGGTAGGCAGAGTTGTACACGATGTACACCCACATTTCACCAATGTGGTTATTTAGTCTCATGTAATAGGTGGTGAGCCTCCGGGCTGCTACTGAGAAATCATGAAAAGAAAAACTCAATAACACTTTTCCCGACCCGGGAATCGAACCCGAGACCCCATGGTCAGCAGTCGCAATTGGGACCACTAAACCAACGAGGCGCTAAAGTATAAAGAAGAGTGATACAATAAACTTCATTAAAATGCAAATTATTAAGCTAGCCTAGCTTTCATTTACTGTGTAATTTAAGACGGAAAATATGCCTATGAATAGCGGTGCAGGATAACGGTGAAATTACGTTGACATCGTACCCACTAAAACTCAAGCGTTTCTGCTAACACCCACTTTGTCTTAAAGGAGCACCAAGAACTGCATTGCATGATGTTCACGAATTTATAGCCTAGCCGAGATTATGATATAATATATATATGGCTTGTGGAGGCACGAGGTACAGTGTACCTCCATTGAAAAGGATGGGTACTCCATTCAGGCAGGTGATGTAGCTTCCACGGCCCGATGCTTATAGTCGGGCATCCCTATACATGCAAATTCGTCATCAAATTCTGCTTGCGCGATGTAGGATTCGTAACGTCCTATTCGTTTGCGCGTGGTATTCACGTAGCGTGGTAGATGTCGCTATAAGCCTTGAACCAACCACAGATTGGTAAATTTTTGTCTAATAAAAATCCCTTTATGTTCCAGACAACCTCACGCAACCGACAGCCTACCAACGTTCAGAATATGTTTTCATCGCTGCGTCTTGTCGAGAGGGTGGTTAAGAAGCAACTGAAAGAGGGGCAGATATCAGAGACGTTGGCTGCCAAATTTAACTGGGAGAAACTGTGAGTGCATTAACCTTTTGTTAAAGGAATTATTAGTACTGATTTCTATGTATGTAGATGGTGAATCGTAGAAGAACAAGGTCGCGGCAGACGATCCGAAATTAGTTTTTTTTTAGATATTCGTGGCTTTATTTTTCATTCAAAATCTGAGGTAATAGAAAATCTCAGTTTGAATTTGTGTGTGTGTTCATATAAAATATACTAAAAAACAGATATTATCTCCGTGTGGGAGATTGTCAAACTTGTGTACATGTAACTAAAAGGGCGTCGGAGCACGGATCGTTTTCGATAAAGTTCTTGAATCGATAAAAGTTTATATGTGTTAAATTTTATATTTTTATCAATAACTTATGTCAAGTTTGACGTTTAAAATCGACAAGCGTATCTTGTGCTTTTAGTAGCATTGCTTCATTACGATAAAGCGGCGCGAGCAGGCCTACAGGACACCCCCGCTATTTTGTGTGCATGTTTTATATTAATGAACTTATGTAGCATGACAAAGTGTATTATTGTGTAACTTTATTAACGTTTAATGTTGTTCTAATATCCGATATCACTGCTCATGAGTATTGGCTGGAAACGATAGTTGACTCAATGTACGTACCCATTCCAGATTCAATAGTCTTATGTAGACAAGGATGGAAAGTGAATTCTTCCTAATCATGCTACGTAATTTCGTCCATTAAATTGGGTTTTAGAAAATACGAATGTAAGTCTGTTTGTTTTGTTACGACTTATGACGTCACTTGGTAGATACATATACTGATACTTATAGCACGTAAAGCCGTCGGTCCTGCGCCTGATCTCTCTCCGGTCGTGTCGGATTGCCGTCCCATCGGAATATGAGAGTAAAGGAAGAGGGAGTGCACCTGTGTTTGCGCATACACTTGTGCACTATAATATTTCCTGCGCACTTGGGCTAATCTCCGTGGAGATAGGCCGCTGTGACCGAAATACGGTCGGAAGGAGTAGTAGTGCTTATAGGAGATCATACTGAGGTATTGTTTAGTAGTGATGCAACAAATAATACTTTGACAAATCGGAATACTGATTAAACAATTCGATGAATACTTAATTCTTCTATAGCTGCACGCTGACATGATATTTATTGGTGTCAATTCTAATGTTGCAAACTAAACTAAATTTAGAACATTCCTGTCTTTTACTAACAATTAATATAAGGGCAAGATGGAACGAATCAAGAGATTTCAAATTCGAATTTAGAAACGTCAAATTACAATCTCCGAAAATTGTATGGAAATTTTAAGTTGACATGATTAAATTTGAATTTGACGTCACCCCTTCCCGCTCTTATAGTAACGGTTAGTAAAAGACAGCAATGCTCGAATATTAGTTTAGTTTTCTACATAAGAATTGACGTCATTGTCTCTTACATTAGAATTTTAACGAATCGCATAACAGTATTCAGCGAACACATCGTATTCGTATTCATTCCTTCACTGGTTTGAATCGAAAATGTTGTCTTTAAGTAATGTTTATTATATATTTGTTATTAATACATGTTTTCTTATCAATGTTTTCTATCTTTCCTTCAATAACTAGAACAAAACGTCAAGGCTCGAAATTTCGCACGATACCGAAAGTGTACCTTAGAAGTTTTTCTGCGAAGTCGCTCACGTTTGTACCTTTACAAAGTCAATTACTTTAAATGCACGTGTGTTTACTGTTCACATCAATCTTACTAATATAATAAATGCGAAAGTTTGTGAGGATGTTTCCCTATTGCAATCTACCAGGCACAATTCCAAACTCCGGATTGCTACTGAGAACTTCTCAACAGAAAACCCAATAACACTTTGGCTAACCTGGGAATCTAACCCAAGACCTCATGCTCAGCAGTAGCGCTTTGGACCAACAAACCAACGAGGCAGTCCGAATTCGAAAATTGCTTCTTTTAGCAATTAGGTAATTGCAAATTAGGCAATTGCAAATCAGGCAATTGCAAATCAGGCAATTGCAAATTAGGCAATTGCAAATCAGGCAATTGCAAATTAGGCAATTGCAAATTAATACTGTATCGAGTTTTGCCAACACTGAGTTCGTCGCGGTAGATAATCGCGCGTTCCAGTGTTCGTCGTTGTCGAGTCGTTGTATCTACCAGAAATTGAGCCAAGAGATGGAAATGCGCTGAATTAAGCAAAAGGACAGATATATTAGTTAACATTATTTTAGATAAATTCAATTTTGATTTGTATGGAATGTAAAAATAATTATGATACAGACAGACGTGTTTATGGGGAGTTTGTTGCGCCGCTTCTTCTTCCCAGCTATAACACTAGGAAGCGGTGAAGGGTGGGTTTTTTTGAGGGCTGTGTTAATGTTTTTAGCCTAATTTGAATAAAGAAATTTTGATTTCTAATATTTTTTAAATTTCTCATGATGTTTTTTTTTTTAATATATATATTCCTTATTTTTTTCAGATCCAACCGTCAGAGGCGAGACCAACCAACGTACTTTCTAGACAAAACCACTAACATGAGAATGTTTAACATACATTAACTGTTTTATAATATAATATTAAACTAAGAGCTACACACGCTAGCACTGGATCGCATCAATGGGAATTAGGATAAATTTATTAAAATATAAAAAGATAATATTTATTCGCCAGAAATATGGTCACAGGTTACTACAGTCTCGGTATAGTATCATGTACAATAAAAATATAGTATCATGTTTCGCCGATGTACAATAAAAATATCAATTTAAACTATAGGTATAACCGCGCCCGAAGTATTTTCACGCTAAGAACAAATCCAACTATTGTCTATGCGCAAGCGACACAACACTAGCGAAATCAACACACATACTCTTTGTATTCGGCCATCTTGCGAACAATAAGAAAATAACAATATTGTAGATAGATTTTACTCTCACTTTAATTTTATTATTGAATAGATTCAGGCGTTACTTTGCGAAAGTCCATTACAATGGATGCATCATCAAGAGCTGTTAGCCTGCCCCGTGGGGGGGGGGGGGGCGAAACACGTGTAGAGTAGTTGGTGGTAGTCCCAATTTTCACCGCTTGCGTATGTGCATATATGTGCGGGCGGGCGGTGCACAGGTAATGCATGACTACCCTCAATATTGTGGAAAGCAGCTAGATATTGTATTTATTTGCATCCATATTAATATATATATATAATGAAAAATGCCGTATGAGTCGCGTGAGCTATGATCGTTACAACGTCTTGGTATCATTGCAACTCTCGCCTATGGCCCGGCTAGAAATTCAACCTCGACTGTAATTACCAAGTTAGCTCACTTGTATCATAATGTATTATTAAACTCATTATTCTGAATTGATGCGAATCGGTAATATTTTGTTTTATTGATTTTTTTCGACTGACGTATTTTATTTTTTTACATATAAATAAAGTGGAATAATAATGATCGTTGCTTTTATTTTCTATGACATGTTATTTTTTTATTTCCACTCTGTATTATTATGTTATTTTTGTTGTTGTTTTGGAACACTTAAAAATATAAAACGTATTCACTGACCTTTTCTTGTTGTGGATGTTCAGCGTTCTGTTGTTGTGCGCGAGAGGCGGCTAACGTTGCTAACTCCGACATATTCACGTATAGGGCTTGCGGCATTTCTGTAGAGGAAACACAAACATTTCGTAAGTATATTTATTTAAGATTGCCCGGCTTCCTGCCTAGGAACACCTCATATGGAATTAAGAAGATCAATAATTGAGGTTATAAGGAAAAGAACTGTCCCCGGAAAAGAAATATATGTCACTTAAAACTAAGCCCTGAGATATTATTAGTTTATTATAGTTCATTGGTTATTACTCACGTGCATTCTTTGGGATTGCCCGACTAGTTTCGAACTCGAACCGGAACCTTAGTCATGAAACTGAGCCCGCGACAAAGTCGCGAATAATACTGAGGATGGTTTCCCGAAGAATGCACGTGAGTAATAACCGATGAACAACAATAATTAATGTGTGTCACGAAAGATATTTTATCAAAACATTATTAGTTGATTTTTTTTAATTAGTATTTTATAAAAGTAAAATTTAATAGTAATAAGATATAATAACATAACACTAGGGGTGACATAGCTAGATAGAAGGAGACTGTATCGGTGACGGTTACCGCCAACAACAGCATTCCCGAAGAGGGATGGCGTCAGGAAGGCGGCCGTTCATAAAACATAGCCAAAACTTTAGCAGCATGCCAGATATATGCTGCACCGACCCCAAACACATTGGGATAAGGGCAGGGGGTTGATGAAGATTTAATTACCTTTAGTAAGGTGCGGCGGTAAAGACGAAGGCTTCGTCGCCTTGAACTCCTGTTGTCCAGTGTTGGCATTGCCAGATTTGTTCGGTACAGCCGGCCGCTCCAGCGATGAACATCTCTGTAGAAAAGAGTTTTATAATTAGTTCGGACAAATTGTAAGTACAGATCTTTGAAACACATTCATTAGCGCATTCTTAGCGAACTCTAAAGTTTTACATTTTTGTGGTAAGAAAAATATGAATAAGGTCGTGAGCAGCCGCTGGACACTAATGGTGCTTCTTTTTAAATTACATGTCCTGTATTATTTGCATTGTAAGTTTACAATAAAGAGTTTAATAAAAAAAAGGATAATTCAATGCATTTAATTAATAAGTACTATCGATTGAGTACCTGATAAATTATAATATTATAAAGAAGGTCATTATCGCATATAGCCAGAATAGGCCTATGTATACCTATATGATGAAAAAGAGAAACCGTGGAGTTTCTTGCCCGTTCTTCTCCATAGGAATTTACACTTTGGAACGTGGCAACTAACTTCTGACAATTCAAAAGTGCCTGTAAATGGTTTATTTGAAATAAACGATTTATGTTTCTACTTGCACGCACAATATACTTTTTTTTTTTTTTGATTTAGGGCCAAGAATAGTGCCTTGAGGCACACCCGCCTTAATCAGAACCTGAAGAAATCACACTGTTTTATTTTTTAACCGACTTCCAAAAAGGAGGAGGTTATCAATTCGGTTGTTTTTTTTTTATGTTTGTTACCTCAGAACTCCGTCATTTATGAACCGATTTGGAAAATTATTTTTTTATTTGAAAGGATTTACTTTCAGATTGGTCCCATTTAAATTTTATGAAAATTGGTTTAGTAGTTTGGTATTTAAATCAAAATAACTGAAAAATAATACGTCGTCAAAGTAAACGAAATGGTGTATTTTGCTTTCTTGTGACTTTCCGGTGGTGTTTACGGTCTCTAGAATAGTTCTAATGAACTAACTATTTTCCAGCTTCATCATCAGATGATGATGATGATGATGAAACCGGAAGATAAGCATCGGAAATCCGTCATTTTTTTTGCTATTTAATACTTTTTAGTGTAAGACCGCATTCTCAAACATCTCTTTTTACACGAGTGCTCAAAAAACGGAGTGTATTTATGTATGTATGTATGTAAGTATGTTTGTGAGTTTCTTTACCCATTCCACCATAACTTCTAAATACCTGAACTGATTTCGATATATGGGGTATCGTTAGACTCCTTATACTGTCCCGTGAGTAACATACGCTAGTCAGTTTTTTTTTTTTAAATTAATTTCATCTTGTTTTACGCAGTTTATTACTCTCTTTTGAAATAGCCTCAGATCTGGATTTCCTACTTTGATATGGATATGTCGCAGATGGATTGTAGAATAAGCTGTTTTACAAAACTGCTAGCTGATTTACAAAACAGTACTGTTATGAAAAACAGCTGAACGACGTTTAGCGGTTTTACATGATTACTGAACTATAACGCGCAGAATTGAATGAACGTTTTGCGTTTATCAATGCAGCGGGTCAACGATCAGAGATTATGAGAAACAGTGTGAAATGAACTGTCAGATTGTTGATTTTAGTTCAAAATTTTGTCGCTTATGGCTCTGTATGTCCTAACAATAATAACCTAACTTTATTTTACTTGCCAAAAGCAAAAAAAAAATATGAAAATTTTTAATGACGTAAATACTAAACCACTATAATAGTCGACAATATATCGGGATTATGAAAGAAAATAAATTAAATCGATCCATGAGCGAGCGAAGCGAGCTCGGGAGTTTCGTGTATCCCGACATGGACAGGTTAGGTTCGAAGCCCCCGTCATCCTCTTCGTGTTTAGGTTTTTTCTAACCTTATGGACACAAAAATAGGAGCCCCGCTAAGCGGGGCTCCGTCGACCCAGCCACGGAAAGTCAAATCAGAATACAGTAAAGTAAATCAGAGTACGCTTTTTTACTTGAATGGTCACTATCCATTTAATATACCTATACAATAAACAAACCTGTCCCACTGTAGATATGTCATTCTGCATTACGTCTAAAGCTGGGTAGCAATTTTGTTAAACGTATCGCAATGGCAATCCAGCTGAACGTTGTTCAGCTGTTTTATAAAACAGTATTGTTTTGTAAAGCAGCTAGAGATTTTGTAAAACAGCAGATTCTACAATCCATCTGCGACAGATATATATGAACAGCGCGTTGAGTAGGTCTACCCATATTCACTTCCGATAAATCAGTTATGGTACGCAAGATTCACTAAAAAGTAAGAAATAAAATAATTTTTAACAAAAAAAAGAACCGACTCCAAAAATCTTTCTGTTAAGTAAAATTGCACTAAAAAGTTATAAAATAATTGCATTATTTACTTACTAAAATTTATATAAAAATATTTTTTTAATTTTAGAGGATTCTGAATAAATCAATTTATTAGGATAATAATATACAATTATGATTATTTTTGGACTATATATTTTACAATAAAGTTTTAAAAATCATGATATTAGTACCAATATATTTTACAATAAAGTTTAAAAATCATGATATTAGTACCAATATAAATAGTAAGTTGTACAAAATTAGTACATTTGCGGAATGTTCTCGATGATGTGTAAAAGCAAGTCAGAAGCCTACGAGTGGTTTAAGCTCCAACAGTAGACTGTTCGTTAACTAGATGAGTCTTTTAAGTCAAGATCTATTAAAGCTAGTTTGGTTTACTTGGATTAAAACAGTATCATATGCTTCATTGCTGGCCTTTCCCGTAGGAGCTACGCGTAGCCGAGGAGATTAAGTTTCTGGGTTCGGTTTTCGAATGGACCAAAGTATTATCACATAATTTTTTTGAATATTCTCTGTTGCATACCAGAGTTTCTGAAATTCTGTTAGGTAGCTGGCAATAGGGTCACTACCATGGGACACTTTACACATGGGACTTGAATATTCAATTGCATTGATTATATCAAGATATGCAGCTAGCTACCTAACTTTTCGGGAATACAGGCATTATAATAAGATTGTGGAACATTTAACAATTTCCATGCAGTAAGATTGTGCGCCTTTCTTCTGGCTAACATACGAAACTCACATTCTATCTCCGTATTTAAAACACGAGTAAAAGAGCACTACCTCTGCTCTTTATTAGTATTTTAGTTAATTTTAGTGTAAGAATATATATTAGTGTATTTATTGTATTAGTTTGGTTATATTTATTAGTTTATTCTATTGTATAAAATTATAAACTGTGTCAACTGGGATTTTAACTCATTTATCCTTTTGCAGGTCTCCTGGCACAAATTTCTACTGAAATAAGCAGTATCTTTGTAATTCAAGATATGTCTTTGAAAAAGCATTAACGCATGCTTAGCGAACTCTAAAGTTACAATATTAAATGAATAAAAAAAAATGAATGCGGTCGCGAACAGGATTCGAACCTGCGCCTCCCGGATAGATACTCCAGGCGCTCTGAACACTAAGCCATCTCGAGTATCTTTGTACTTCAGAGCTTTATGATTGTGCATTTATAAACTATTGTGTGTACATATATTGTAAATAAATAAATACAGTGTAAATAAGTACAACTTACGGTGGGTAGCGGCGGCCGCGCATATATCCCGGTGTCCCTCTGCTGACCCACCTCGTGCTCGGAGTGCGTGAACGTGTGCACGCTCAGGGCGGCGCGCGGGTGGCCGCGCTCGTACGCTGCGGACGAAATTAATACTTTTATTCATTTATTATATATAAGGTCCTAATTTATTCGGTAATTTCCTTTTAAAGCCATAATAAAATTTTACAACAATTTTATTTTTTTCATAATATTCACTGATTAAGGAGTTTTCGTCTTGCTAGTACCATGTTAATTACAAATGTGTTATATCCATTTCATTCTTTGCTTAAGTGAATGTGTTTGACTTATATATTACCCTTTTTATAGGAAAATACCTAATAAATTAGGACCTTATATATTAATAAGCAACAAGGGTCCTTTTGTCTCGTACATGTCGTAGATCGATTATAGAATAGATGTTATACAAAACAAATCCGTTTTATAAATCAGCTGAACAATGTTCAGCGGGATTGTCATTGGGATACGTTTAACAAAACTGCTACCCACGTCTCCCTCGTCAGCGAAAGTAAGCAAATATCTTAAACACCAACCACCCCATAACGTAAGCATTGGTACCGATCATTTTAGGGTAACAAAATTGACATAAAAAAGAAAAGTAAATTAATAAATATTCCTGACATAATCATTTAATCTCCCCGTACACCATATCATCAAAATTAAGCAAAAGTAATACTTGAACGGCCCCTAAAGCGTATTTTGAACTGCAAATAAAATATTTAAAGTTCTATCTAAATAGTGTACCAGCAGAGATAGTGTGTGGTCTGCCACCCATAATGGCTGACGCAGCCCTCTCGAACTGTGCCGTGTCTTTCAAATCTGGCCAAGTCGCTGATGCTGGGAACAAAACAGATTATTTTGTGAATAGTTTTTTTTTTACTACTTTTGCATGACGTCCTAGGTTCGATGTGAAAGTCGGGCAGTGTTATTGGATTTTTATGCTCAGAGTTTAAAATTGTACACAGTTGATGGCAATAGACTCACCACATGGGACTTTAAAACTACACCTCTACTATTCAGTCCTCACACAGACTATATGGCAATGTCGTCACCGACAGATGTATTAAATGTGTAACAATAGATGGTGTGTTTTGTTTCCAAAATCAACGCGTTCGATTCCTGGGTGGGAATATTGATTTTTCAAAATCCAATAATGCTCTTGCTGGACTTGAGCTTGCGTCGTATAT
The DNA here is from genome assembly GCA_935421205.1 of Xylocampa areola. Taxonomy (NCBI): domain Eukaryota; kingdom Metazoa; phylum Arthropoda; class Insecta; order Lepidoptera; family Noctuidae; genus Xylocampa; species Xylocampa areola. The sequence goes on from OW285223.1 coordinate 11,536,433, forward strand.
TGTTCTGTTTGGTTTTGTTGTCATCATTAGCGGTCCGCACACTACACCACTCAGATGTTAAACAAAGCGCGTAGGGTCTTACTTAATCTCAATCTTCCCTATTAGGTAGAACCGTCTTGTTAATAACGCAACGTTTTTCACCAATTGTGATTATTGTGTGAAATCAGTATTTTTTTGCATTTTAGTCAATTTATTGTAAATCTGCCTATGATAATTTAAATATATAACTTGTCTTGTGGGTTCACTTTATCTCCTCATACGTACCCAGGTTACAAGTATTTGTTTTAATCAAAATCAGGCCCGAGACTCCTTTGAATAGTTTTCGATATTCCTTATAATTTCGGATATGGCCATCTACGCCCACTTGAAAAATTAACTTTGTATATTAAAATTTTTTACAGCTTCAATTTATTACTTGTGAAAAATACAGTTTTAGTTCACATATAACGTTACCCAACGTTGGTAAAATTCAGGCTGAAATTACACTACAAGCATAAAATGATAAACATAACATAAAATAGCATCACGCCTGTATTCCCCGAAGGGGTAGGCAGAGGTGTTCAATTGCACAATTGTACACCCACATTTCACCAATGCTGTTATTAAGTCCCATGTAATAGGTGGTGAGCCTATTGCCATCAACCGGGCACATTTCCAAACTCCGGGCTGCTACTGAGAATTTCCTAACAGAAAAACTCAATAACACTTTGCCCGACCCGGGAATCGAACCCGAGACCTCGTGCTCAGCAGTCACGCTTGGGACCACTAGACCAACGAGGCAGTTAAAAAAATAAAATATATAATGCATAAAATGATACTTATATTTAAACTGACCTGCATTGCTGATGATGTCGTGCGCGTCATCATTGTGTTCGTCGTCGATGTGTGACTGCGGCTGAGTTATACATTCGCTGCTTACGCTCTGATTGTCCGAACCCTGTAAATTAAGCAATAAAAGGATGTATTTGGTACTTGCAATATTAAAGTAATCGCCAGGTAAGTCCGCGCGCGACGGAGGACGCTTTAAATGGTTAAAAATGTTGCCGTTATATGTTTAAGAAAAAAAAACATATTCGTGCGCTAATAGGCAGACATATTTTAATATAATACATAAAAAAATTAACTACGTTATGTTGACAAAGACAATTAAAATTTACATAATTAAAGACATTATTTTTCTTTTTATTGACAAAATAATTAACCTACGGCAACACTGTTAGGTCCAATTTCAATTTTAGCAATCAACGTTGTATGACTGATGATTTTTCTTTTTATTTGTGTAGAAAATGTTATCTTTCTTAAACAATTATATTTACCATACGATCCCAGCGAGGTTTAAAAAATATTGTTGTAGATATATTTGAGTTGCAACAAACACGTCTTATTTTATAGCATTAGGGTCTAAAATTGCTCGTATTTGCTGCAACCAATAGCTTCACTGAATATTATCTAATCTGTGTATCTCTTCAGATATTTGATGTTGTGCATACAATTCTAAATCAAACAAAGCATTTTGATACATCCAATCTACATCTAAAATCTATAATATCTCAAAGGAAAATAAAATTGCAAATAAAATGATCTGGGCTGTGGGTTTACCTGCACATAATGTACCTATTATTCCTTTCTGATAAACACCCTAATCTTTATACACGACTGCCCAAAAAAGGAGTGTTATAATTTTAGAGTTCATGTATGTATGTTTGTGAGTTTCTTTATGCCACCATAACTTCTAAACGCCTGAACCGATTTAGATGTATGGGGTATCATTAGAATTCTAACAATGTCCCGGGTAACATAGGGTTAATAAAATTTAAAATTTCAGAATAATTGGAGAACAATAAAATTTAAAAGTGACCTCGAACCAATAGTATATACTGAGCTTTACGCAGCACGGTCGTTGACAAACGCATGCGGATCGATTAGTACCTGCTTCGTTACGTATTAATGAATTACTGTTGTTTCTTATGCGTTCTAGTTAATATTTTGATGTTAATTTTATTTCTCTTCTGTTACACGTTATCCATGTATCCGTTACTATGATGTTCTTGATGGTGTGTAAAGCCATGTCGGAGACCTACGGGCGGCTTAAACTCTTGCACTTGGTTATTACAAATAATTTGTTTCTTCCATTTAATTCCTGGTTTATGAGAATTTATTTGACATATTATTAATCTTTCCAAAGGAAATTACTTAATAAATTAGGACCTTATATATTAATCTATTGGACTTCTTCTTCGTGGGGTTGATGAACAACCTAGTGTCAGAGTTTAAACCACCCGTAGGTCTCTGACATGGCTTGACACACCATTGAGAACATCTCTCAGGTGTTCTGGTTTCCTCACGAAGTTTCCTCCACCGTATCTATTAGACTACCGCGACAAAATCATTTCGGTGAAGGTAAACATAAATTATAATTTGAGCGTGTTTATTATTTTTTAGTGTTATGCTAGTATTTACATGATCAACGTAGAGCGAGCGCCGCAGTAGCGCGTCCTGGGACCGGAACCCGGAGTCTGCGCTGCACACGCGATACGGGGACTGTGCGCAGGGGGAAACAAGCCTAATAATAATGTGCTTATGCAAAATAATAATAAAAAGCTTAAATAATAATTACTAATAAAATTTATATTAACTTCTAGTGCGAGCTAAATAATAATTATCAATTATTGTTCACCGGTTACTATTCACGTGCATGTTTTTTGCCCGACTAGTTTCGAACTCGAACGGAGCCCTTAGTCATGAAACTGAGATCGCGGCGATGTCGCAAACAAACTAGTCGGGCGATCCCGAAAAATGTACGGGAGTAGTAACCGGTGAACATTAATTGATATGAATATGTCTCACGAAAGTTTTTATACATAAAAAAGGAAAAAACTAAACTAAAGAAATTACTACAATGTTGTGCAAATTTATGGCATGTCGGTAGAAAATATTGACGTACATAGGTTAATTAAAGAATTAAATAATTTTACGGTGTCGTTACAATAAAATCTTTAAAAACTCAGTGTTCGTAATTTAGACATATCTAAACAAACTCAGATATATCTACTCAGATCTAAAAAAAATACACAACATTTTATAACCAAAGAAAAAAGAGGGTGCTTGAGCACCTTCGTTTTGTGTCTTTTTTTGGAGGACTTGAGTCCAGAAGGTGCTTGAGCACTTTCATTTTGTGTCTTTTTTTGGAGGACTTTTACTAAAACTAGCAAGAGCAAGCACTTTTATTTTTTCTTATATTTTCTTACCGACATGACAAATAATGTCATTCCCTCTTAATACAAAACGACATCTATCTGTAATCCACTTTTGATAGGTATTTCAAACTTTATTGCAATTGTAGCAAGATTCTTAATTAAAATCTCAATTTAGGAGATACTATAAGTTCTCATATTTTCTAGTATGAATCTTACCTTACTTGAAATAGAGATAAAAATACATTAAAAAAAAAGACTTAGAAAACGGCTTACGTTAAAAACCATAAAAAAGTGCTGGTCAAAGGAAAACTAGACTTTACATTGACCTCGTCATGTATTAAATGAATATTACTCTACTTTCACATCAAACCAAATATACAACAATTCAAAGAAGTAACATCTTTATTTTACTTTTAGCTACAAGTTGCATTTACTCATCATTTAACTTGTATTCATTCATCAGTTACCTGTGTAAGACAATGCTGTAATTCACTTGAGGGCGCCGGAATGGTACCTGCGGATGACGCGTTCGATATCGGAGTCGAACAACTTACTGTGGAACCGGACACGCCTGGAAATAGGGTTTTTTATATTGTCACACAGTCAAAATGAAAGCTTTAATTAAAAAGAGGGTCTCGTGGCCAAGTAGTAACAGCCGCATAGGTCGTCTGATCGAGGTTAAGCTCCGTTTGCCGCGGTCGATTTGTTGATGGATGACCATCGTTTCATACCGAGACTCCTCCGTGCCTCGTACAGCACGTTAAATCGGTCCCGGTTGTCAAATAAAGATCTATGACACCCATAGATGCCAAAATTACTGAAAACCAGTATTACCACAAGATGTCGTTTCCCAATAACTGGGTTGTGGAGGTAAGATAGGCAGTTGCTCTATGTAAAATTATGGTATTAAAAAAAAAACTGGGTAGACCGTATTCGACCCCAACATAGTTGAGATAAGGCTAGGCTGAATGATTTGTCAAAATGAAAGCTATTGCAATGGAACATGAGTTCCAGAATAGGCACGATGACAGTATTAAAGAATCAAAGAATAAATGGTTTCAGGGTAAAATATATGCACACAAAATTCAAAAAAATTATCTAGTTTTAATATAAACATTAAGATTAATAAGATTTTCAGTAAAATTAAAGTATAAAATACAGCAATCGGCCATTTTGACTGAAACGCCAATTACAGCGAATGACGTCACGCCCCCGTAAATGTCAATCACCGTCGTACGTGTTGCTTAGATTTTTGTCCAATGTTATCGAAGCGTGACGTCATGGCTCATCATAGGCGGCGCCATGACACCCATGAGCGTTTTCGCGCTTAATTCAAATTACGTAGATTAAAATGCAATAATGTTCGTCAAAACTTCGTTTATTGCTTATTTTTCATTTTTTCATTTATTTCTTTGCAAACATGGGTTGTAAGTTCATAGATGTTTCAATAAAATATAAGTTCTCCATATTTTGCCGTCAATGGGCATGCAAATAATAATACAATGGTTTTTAGATTAATAATTACAGCATTATTATGCTTAAATAATGTGTTTTTCGGAAATAGTAGACGTGTACCTATACTATAAAAGGACATTTCAAAATCAGTCATCATGCATATGCCCCATAGGGCAGGAAGAATGCAGGGCATTATATTACAATATTCCCTTTGTACAGCCACTATTTGAACCGACAGACTAATTTGTCGGGGGTGGGAGAATGTTCTGCTTCCTTACCATGTTGCTGGTCTGAGCACTGGCTGTTGAGCGAGGATATAGAGGTCAGCGAGGACTTGCGGCTACCCAGACGTGATGACGTCGACGGGGAGTGCGGCGCAGACCCGCTCTCTGCCCACCCACTGTAGCACGACTTTATGTCGCATATCACCTGGAAATGTTAACAAGATCAATAAATTTTTAGGGGGTAAGAAAGTTCGATCATACGTGGAACTCGAACCAGCGACCGCCTGACTCAGTACTCTAGTCACTCTTGCCAACCAAGCAACCGCGATCGCAAATATAATACTGAAAAGTCACTATACCAAATGGAAAAAGAATACGGTCGCGAGCAGGATTCGAACCTGCACCTCCCGGATAAATACTCCAGGCGCTCTGACCACTAAGCCATCGCGACCTCTACCCACCACCGCGAATTATTCATCCATATTTTAACACGTCTTATGGCGACTTCAGGTTCGAATGCTGCTCGCGACCGTGTTCTTTTTCCATTTAATATTATAACTTCAGAGTTCGCTAAGCATGCGTTAATACTTTGTAAAGATTTATCTTTAATTATTTTTATATTATTATTAATACGTATTTCGTGCCCCATTTCCAGTCCATATCACAAATATTCATTTAAAGGCTGCCTGGATGATATCGCCGGGTGCGAGGCCGCCCACTGTACTTATTTTTAATTGATATGTCCTACATTGATTGTTTTAATATGTGTACAATAAAAAGTTCATTAAATAAATTGATCCAGATATAAAGGACACGGAGTATTTTTCTTCATTCTTATTCGTGTGTTTGATGAAAGAACCTAGTTTCAGAGTTTAAACCGCTCGTAGACCTCTGACATGGCTCTAACCTCTGACACACTATAGAGGATATCTCTCAGGTGTACTAGTTTCCTCACGGTGTTTTCCTTCACCGTTTTAAGCAAGTGATAGTTAATTTGTAATACGCACATTCGAAAAGTCTGTGGTGCGTGCCTTGGATGCAAAGATTTGAGTTGCCAGTCACGCTAAACAATAATTTAATCATCATCATCCGACAGGAGGTCCTTATCCCAATTGATTTGGTGTCAGCGCAGCATGTATTCTTAGTCCATACATCTCTATTAGCTGTCATATCGTCAGTCACTCTTTTTCTAGCCATATCATCTTTAACACAATCCATCCATCGCATTCTCTCTTCCTCTACTTTTACAGCCATCTACATTCATACTCAAAACTTTCCTTGTCACATGATCCTCATCCCTCCGCATCACATGCCAAACGATTTCTACACAACTATTTCTGCAAGCTATAATTGAATATAAGTAATATATCTTACCTGTAAACTGGCCGCCGGTAATGTCCTAGGTTCGGCTGTATGTCGGATAAGCTGCTCACTACCTTCTTGTAGATGGCCAACTTCCGCTAGCATTGCCACTTCAGATTCCTGCAAGAATTTGTTGAAAATATTTATCAAACAAATCAAATATCCTGATGATCAAAGATGATACACTTGCACTCAAGGTTACGGACATGTGGGATGCGATGGGTTACTCCTCGACACGGCACACATTGTGAAGAGGTTTGTTTCTCTGAAGCCCTATACACCCACGGACCATAAAAAAATACGGACGGAGCGTTGCGTACGACATGTGAGAAACATGCCTAGTCATCCAATTTCGCTTGTCATACACGAGCTAAACGCATACAAATACTTAAAACTCATCCACCAGGCGCCAGTACGCTGCGTGTAGTTTTTGTGTGTGTGCGTAATCTATGCTTCACTTTTGACAAGCCAAGGTTCCTTCCTTGTATTTTTTTCAAATCCGTATGTCCACCGTTATCTAGGACCCCAATGCCGTTGGCCTCGTAATTTTATATCTATACCAATAAATAAAACTGAAGTGCCTGTCTGTGATATCTGCCAAAAGTTAAGTGAAAACTACTATATTTACGATGCCTAATCATAAATGTCTGTAAAATTATATGTCATGAATGAATATTTATCATAATCATTATTTACTCAGGACAAGATGCAAGCTCCTCTTCTGTGTACAAAGTCCTTCACATTTTATTTACTCAGGGTTCATTGAGATACTCCACGAATGACGATGTTTTAGTAAACATTATGTGCAGAAACTGAGAGCTTTTCTGTGTACTACTGAATAGACTTTTCTCATAAGAAATATAGCTTGGACCTTACAAATTAAAGCTGTCAACATAATAAGCTGATTTATGTGTTGGTTCAACGGCGACTTAGTGAAACTGGATTCCAAAAAAACTTTTTTTTGTTTTGTTTTGTATAACATCTCGTAAGACACATCAAACTTGACAAAAGAGAATTTGACTCGCGATATCGCCGCGATCTCAGCTCCGTTCGAGTTCAAACTAGTCGGGCAATCCCGAAGATAGCACGTAATTGATAACCGTTGAATAATAATTAATACTAAAGAAAGTCTTCAATAACTTTTAATTCCTGAAAGACGTCAAGTTGCTTAATATATCAATGGTTTGTAGGATCTCTGTACTCACCACCACAGGATTAAGCAGCGACACGAAGTGACAGAAGCGGTTTCGTTCTTCGATGAGAGCGGCCTTGACCGCTTTCTCTTCCATTTCTTCCAACTGTTGTTTACGTTCCTGTATGTCCTGGAAAAATAAATCTTGGTTACAAACATGTGAGGAACGAAAATTGCTCATCATACCTTCCTACGGCGAATTAGCGATCCATGTTTTTTACGTCATTTTTAACTAAGTGGACTTAATTATAGTCTGGGTCTCAGTGCCTTAATGCGCAAGATTTGCGTCAGCTAGTCGCTTAGCATCGAACGAAGCTCTTGCCGCTTTGCAATCGTGAGAATGAGCCTTATCAATATCGAGTACTATCAATCTTACATTCGCATAATTCGTTTCTAATCTGCTCACATCAGCGCGTGGCTCAGCATGAATAGTATTACGCTAGATCTGTGACTCCATGCCTCAGTTCTAACGGAATACAGTGACACTGTCTAACTGACATACCTTATTCGAGTGTGACGCTGCACCTTGGTGACTTAATGCCTCAGTTCAGCTCGAGCATTATCAATCTAATTAAAGACATTATAAGTTTAATACGAGTATCAGATGGAGCTCTTCTCGTGACATGTTGAGCCTTGGTGACTGGATGTCTTAGCTCTACTAGATCTTTTTTTTTATGAAAAATGGATCTACATTAGGCAACAAACTCGCCTGATGCTAAGCGATGGTTTGGCCGAGGTGGAGCACGTCAATCCAGAACAAATCTATTCACTCCAAGTAGAGTGGATGGATTTGAGGAGAACGATAAATGCGGAGTCGATGCAACTTCCCAAACCCGTCTCCCATAACGGTTGCACCGGACTTCATCCCGAAACACGACTAGGTCGCTTCACGGCATGGCTTCGTCCGGTGGGTGTTAACCAGCCGCGGCCGAAGCCTCCCACCCGAGTTGTGTTGCCTGTTTTGCACCACTCAGGGGCCACGTGTAGGGGATTCTATTTTGAGGGTGCATTCCTACGGACGCGGGCAACTCAGCCCCCAAATCATTAACATCATAAACAAGTTTTAGGCTAATAATATACGATATAGCGGAGCATTTCTCGCATGACGCTGGGTCTCGGTGACTCGACGCTTCAATTCTACTAGAGCAGGTTAAATAAGTTTATATATAAATAATTTGATTACCTACATGAATACATCAGGGCGTCGCGTAGTATCTAGCGACGCGCCTCGCCTGTCTCGCATGTTGCCGGGTCTCAATGACTCGACGCCTCAATTCTGCTCGAGCAGTGTATCTACGAAGGTTACGCATAATTAATTTTCTTACCTGCATGCATACGTCAGCGCGACGCTTAGCATCGGGTGGAGCTCTTCTCGCCTTTCTTGCATGACGCTGGGCCTCAGTAACTCGACGCCTCAGTTCTGCTCGAGCACGTTTACATTCTCGAGCGTGTTCGCGACTTAAAGCGCCCCCGGTTGAGCATGCGCCGCGACGCCACTCATCAGCGCGTTCGGATAGAGGTGTTATTAGTGTGTCCATTAGTGCGCTGGAAAATTAATGTTTGCACGCATAATATAAAGTACGATTCATATCTTCTTTATTACTTGTGTGCTTAGGGTTGTTATAGCAACTTCTGCATCATTACGTGAATACTATGCAAAGCACCATCCACCAGGATGACGACGTCACAAACTCTATATCGAGCAAGAAAAGTTTGACAATGAATTAACTGACTGACTGACGGCCCATCAGGCAATATTACCCGGATGGTTGGAGGATTCTTCCAAAATAGGAACACAACACCTCGTTCCTCCATAGGATTGATAACAAGGGTATTTTTTACTAAGTTATTCGACAACGATCTGCGAAATCGAGGAAAACTTTTAAGATAAAATCAAGTTCTAAGCCACTCTTTTAGTCGTAGATTTATTTATACGAGTATTCTTATAGATAGATCATTGTAAAGATAATGACATAAATAAAGCGTAAATTACGAACGCTCCGTGCAATAAAAATCCATCTTTATCTCGACCAGTTTTATTGTTTCAATTTGAAGTTCCCACACGTGAGGAAAATCCTCACATCATACAGATAATCTGCGCCACCAAAAACCCATCAATTATTAAAGTAGAAGGTAAATTAAAGAAAACAATTTCAATATGCGAAATAAACTAAATTTGTTCGATGCACGAAGAAGCCCACTCTTTGTGTAAATTTCTAAAGGTCATCAAATCCACGAAGAGGCGCCCCACTATTTGTCTAAATCGCTACAGACAGTTCAATTCACAAAGAAGGTCGCCGCTATTTTCTAGCTGATGTTCGAGCTTGTCTTCAACAGCCGATCGCGTCTGTTCACGTTAAATATTGTGAGCGTCTTTGTGGATCGAACTATCTATAAGACTTAGGCAAAGAGTGGGGCGCGTCATCGGTTATTAAAATATGTATATCGATTTAAACAGTGTGGAACGCGTCTTCGTAGATTGAACTATCTATAGCAACTTAGACAAATAGTGGAGGGGATCGAACTATGTATGGGTACTTAGACAAAGAGTGGTGCGCGTCTTCGTAAATTCAACTATCTATGGCGAATTAGACTAATAGTGGAGCGGATTGAACTATGTATGGAGACTTAGACAAAGAGTGGTGCGCGTCTTCGTAAATTCAACTATCTATGGCGAATTAGACTAATAGTGGAGCGGATTGAACTATGTATGGTGCTTAGACAAAGAGTGGTGCGCGTCTTCGTAAATTTAACTATCTATAGCGAATTAGACAAATAGTGGAGCGGATTGAACTATGTATGGGTACTTAGACAAAGAGTGGTGCGCGTCTTCGTAAATTTAACTATCTATAGCGAATTAGACAAATAGTGGAGCGGATTGAACTATGTATGGGGACTTAGACAAAGATTGGTGCGCGTCTTCGTAAATTTAACTATCTATAGCGAATTAGACTAATAGTGGAGCGGATTGAACTATGCGTGGGTACTTAGACAAAGAGTGGTGCGCGTCTTCGTAAATTCAACTATCTATAGCGAATTAGACAAATAGTGGAGCGGATTGAACTATGTATGGGGACTTAGACAAACAGTTAACCGTGTCTTCGTGGACTGAACAGACTATATAATTGTTGGCGAGGACATCCAGTACGACATAAATACTTATGCCATTTACCCAAATGGACAGGAAAAGGCAAAGTTTATTGTCGAGCGGTTATTACTGCACTATAGGGGTTACCTACACGAGGATATTGCTCCCGGAGTTGCATTCATCTTTAATAATATCCAAATATATACAATCAAACTATTTCATTTATCTAATAGTCGCAAACGAGAAATCCACTGTACGATTTCCGGGTCAGGCAAAATGTTATCTGGATTTTCTGTTAGGAAATTCTCATTTGGAGATTCGAATTGTTCCCGGTTGATGATTATCAGGGAAATGTGACGGGGTGACGGGATAGACGGGGTAGCAGAGGCTATTGATTTCTACCTGCAACAATCCTGACACTGTATGTTCATTAACCTCTTTTTGCGTGCATCAATGATATAAGTACCTATTATATAAGTGAATGACGCGTTACAATTTCTATCCATCATAACATAACATAACCAGCCCATAACTATCCCACTGCAGGGCAAGCCTCTTCTCATACAGAGAAGGCACGATCATCGATGACCACGCTAGCTGCGGGTTGGCGATCTCAGACCATCAAGTCTAGTTTTCCTCACGATGTTTTCTTTCACTGTATGTCTGTGATATGTTAGATTAACTAAGAAAGTACATGTCACATTGGTAAATTCCAGATTTGAACGCATTTACTCATATTCATGATACAGAAAAGTATTTTTTTTATGGCAAGAGAAATACGGTCGAGAGCAAGATTCGAACCTGCGCTTTCCGGATAAATACTGCAGGCGCTCTGACCGCTACGCCATAACGACGAGAGCTCGGAGGAAAGTTCGCACCGCATCCGACAATTTGTTAACTAGTCGTCAAGAAACTAACTGCAAAGGTTTGACGTCACAAAAAACCCAGTTCAACAGAATATACCGTTACAAGGACGTAATGACGCAAAGATGCATTTTACATACTCAGGAAGGAAACTAACTTCACGCAAATAACTTTCATACATAGCATCACGTTTTTATTCCCCGAGGGGGTAGACAGAGCTGTACGCGGTTGGTGAAATTCCTGATGAACCTTATATTGCCATCAATTGGACACATTACCAAACTCCTAACAGAAACTCCTAATAAAGCTTTGCCCTAATCGGAAATTGAAACGCTCAGCAGTTGCTCTAGCGATCACTAGACAATGAAGTTATGTAAACAATATATCTAAAAACATAGGGTAGGCAGTGACAATCGATTTCCAGTTACGATTCTGAATGATACACCTCTTTCGCTCAATAAGATTGGTTTAATAATAAGATACAAAATGTTAACGGCTACTTAATGACGTCATAACACAAGATCCACTCACCTTATAAACGTCTTCATCCTGGTCTCGATGGCTCTGTGTCGTAAGCAGACCCGCGTCAGCGCAGTGCCAATCTCCTTCGTAGCGCCTGCAAAGGGGAAAGAGTTTGGTTAGTTATATTAATATCATCATCATCATCATCATCCCCCGTCCCTTATCCCAATTTATTTGGAGTCGGCGCAGCATCCTATACCTAGCATGCTGCTAAAATTTTGTAATGTTTTATGATTAATGCCGTTGTTGGTGGTAACCGCCACCGATACGGTCTCCTTCTATCTATGTCACACCAAATGTTATCCATGCGCCAGGTTCTGTTGTTATCCTAATATCACACTTCACTAACAGGGCTATCAATCAGGTTAGTTATAATAATATAACTTAAGCTATATGGCCTGGTTTTCTATTTGTCGTAGCTAGGCTGCTGAGCATGAGGTACAATGTTTTTTTTTTTATAATTTAAACCAACTTTAAGATATTTATCGGAGACGACTGTCACCTCGCGTGACCCGAGGGCTGGCTTGTTTCTAGGTCAAAGAAACAGCACTTCCATCCAATGTTGCAAGACTGTCAGCACTACCACGTTAGATGGCAATGCTGACAATCTTCTGGGGACCTTCCCAGTAGACAGCGATGTAGAAGAATACTCATACGCATGAGGGTTTCCTTATTTCTATATTAGAATAGTTTTTTGTTTACATGTACGTGTTAAAATATTTCAGATTAATAATGTAGGACCTTATATTGGTCAAAAACTTCAAAATATCCATAACTGTATTACTACATTTCTTAAACAGTGCTAGTACTCATAGCCAGTTTCAACTCTGTACGTGATCGCCGAGGTTAAGCAACGCTGTCGCGGTCAGTTTATAGATGGGTGATCGCAAGCAGCATATGCATCAGAGCATCTCCGTGCTTCGGAGGGCAGGAGTGACGGTCGGCCCCGGTTATTGGTAATTAATAGCAGTTAAAACAAGACAAAGGCTTATTGGGGGCTATTATAAAGGGCGGCTTGAATAAGTCTTGATGAGTTTTAGGTTGGCACTACCACTGCCAGATGTCCCGCTTTTTAGGCCTCTCGGGATGCGTCCCGCCGGCACCCTGAGCGGGACGCTCAAAATCCCTCTAAACGAAGAAACGCACGAGGCGATCCAAAAAATAAAAGATAATATTAATTTCTAAATTTGATTTCAAAAGAAAGATTTGTAAGTTTATTAATGGGCATTTTTTCTGTGTTCATTTTTCAATTCCAGAGTCCCGCTTTTTTACAGTTTTGCCCAAAAACGGATTGTTATTCCACTTAAGTCCCGTCATTTATAAAAAACAGAACTGGCAACGCTAGTTGGCACCTAACCATGCGAAAAGATGGCTACATATGTTTAAAGGTTGCGGGTGCACAACCGTTTCTTAACAACAAATTTACACCGTGAGTTTTCAGTCCAACGCGTTTCAATTATAGTTTAATTAGACACACATCGTTAAATCCTTTTGTACTATACATTTCACAAATTAATGTTCAACAATACTTAGGGCTTGACCGAGGAAGCGATGGATGGATTGTGTTAAAGATTCTATCTTTAACACAAACGGCTAGAAAAAGAGTGACTGATGATATGACAGCTAATAAAGATGTATGAAACAAGAATACATGTTGCGCCGATACCAAATTAATTGGGGTAAGGTACAGGGGGATCATGACGTTGACTTAGAGCTTGGTAACAAAGTTGCAGAAGACCGCTCGATTCGCAATTAAATATTGCCATTTTCCTCAACATCTTAACCGTACATAAAAAAACAATTATTAAGATAATTGTTTGCGTGAATCAGCTGAAAGGGAAAATGTACTCATAAATTAACTCATTGTTAGTCATTCTAGACATATCTGCTGCCTATGTTGTTTTCCTTAGTGTTTAAATGTTGCAAATAAGGAAAATTTTACTGACCTCAATTCTAATGGAGCATCCTATACTACATTTGAAGCATTGCTGTCTTTTACTAATAGTTACTAAATGAGCAAGACGGGAAGAGCCGAGATATGTCAAATTCGAATTTAGGCATGTCAAATTAAAATCTTCGTACATTTTTAGTAGGAACAGTTTGAGATAGCCACTAAAATTGTATGGAAGTTTTAGGTTGACATAATTCAATTTGGATTTGACGTCATCTAGTCCCGCTCTTATAGTAATCTATATATATAAAAAACAATTGCTGTTCGTTTGTCTCGCTAAAGTTTGAGGGCCGATTTAGCTGATTTTGGTTTTGAAATGTTTGTCGTAGTCCAGGGAAGGTTTAAACGGTGAGAAAATGTAGAAAAAGCGAGGAAGATAGTAAAAATTTCATTTGCCCATATAAACTGTTCTACCTACTTTCCTGTCAAAGATTTGACGTTCGATGTGATATTACAAGGGTCATCTAGTGCTTAATAAAAGACAGCAATGCTCAAAATTTAGTTTAGTTTGCTGCATTAATATTGACGCCACTATCTTATTAGACGGAAGAGCTGTCTCGGCCACTTACCAATATCAAATGATGAACCAAAGCATTGATATCTATCTCGCGTCATCGTCATATCTTCTTCTTTCTGCCCAGGTCCGAAATTATTGGAGGTCAACCCAATATGTTTTTTCTTCCATTCCCCTCTGCCAGTCACCACGTTATAGTTTCCCTTTTCAGTTATATCGTCCCTCACACAATTCATTCATCTTTTCTTTCGTCTCCCTTTTCCCCTTTATCCATCTACGTTCATAGTCATTACACTCCTCGCCACATGTACTTCCTTGGTTATGGACACGTGATGAAAAGGGACCTCATCACGGGTCCATTCTAAGACGAACACTTTCGTTTAATTTTTTCTGCCAATGGCGCTACTTTCAAACATCACCTGATATATATATAATTATTTTTTACCTTTCCATTTTTATCACATCTAATTCCAGACATCCATTTTAACATTATCGTATCCGCAACATGCAATGCTATTTCAGCATCATCGTCATCTGTACCAACATAATAATCCTCCTGTCCTTATACCAAGATATAGAAGGTCAGCGCGCAGAAAATTTCGAAAGTACTTCAGTCTACTTCAAACATCCATTAACACTCGGATAGGTCAGTTATCACAAATTATGTAAGTTTACAAAAATTCAAAATAAATTCCTAAACTTAAGACAAAGCTATATTACGATGACCATTTTTAGTTTTTTTTTTTTCTTTCTGAAAGTTTGTCGCGAATATGCTCCAAAACGGCTCAACGGATTTACATGAAAATTTTTGGGATTAAATGTTCATGTATGTTCCATTTCGGTATCTTGCAGGCTTCGGAAGGTATGATACAAAGTACTATTTGTACAAGCACCACACGAACGAAGTCTAGGGCACAGATGGTTTACAATAAACATAGCAGGGTAACTACATGATACCCTGATGTTTTACCTTAATTGCGGAGCTAAGGTAATTTATTAATAAAACCTTTGCTCCGCAATTAACTACGTTTACGGTCACATGATATCACAATAACTTTATCGAGTTTCCTGTTGATGGGGTATAGGTTAAGCACTGGTAACCGATAATCTTAGATTAGAACATGGTCAATTATTATGATAAAGAAAGCCAAGATTAAGCATGACTAATAAAGTCATGCTTAATCTTGGCTTTCTATCCAATAAACTTAAGTTAACTGGGGGCGGATATCTAAGCACTCTTCCATTATTTGGTACTATCTGGTGCCCGCGACTACGTCCGCGCGACTAAAGGTAGCCTATGTCCTTCCCCAAAATATAATCTATCTCCTTGCCAAATTTGATGACGATCCGTTTAGGCGTTTAGTCGTGAAAAGACAACAAACAAACAGATTTGTTTTCGCATTTATAATATTAGTATGGATTATTTACATGTTATGTTTTGTTGCGAGTGCGTCTAAATCGTCCGGGTGAGAGATAACGTGGCCATGGCTTTTAATTTATTCTATTTTTTTTTTTACGAAATGTGGGTCTATTTAATAACTTTCCGACTTTTGTTTGTGTGTAATCTTCTCTTCCATGTGTGTGCTATTTCTGTTTTTATTAAATTATATTTTCTGTCTTTATTTCTTTCTTTTCTTTACTATATCGTACTGAATCGGTCACATCATCTTTATGAGATGAAATCTGACCGGTAGGTACCAGAGGTTAGAACATAAAAAATGAATAAAAACTACAATTGTTGGCACAAAAAACCAGGACAGACCGGTCACAAATAGTAGACCTAATCAAATGAACGAAAATGGTATCGATGGTTATCGAAGACCGAACTAAAATCGACTAAGATCACTGACAGCCTACACCATTGTTTCTGTGATCACTGATCAGTGATCACACTGAATACTAAATCACTAGACACATGCGTCACAATAAATAATTTTGATACCAGTACAACCACAAAAAAAGCAGCCCATATAAAACCATCAGACCGTCAACAAAACAACACAAGAATGAGAAACTGTGATGTCATTAGTAATACCGGTTAACACACAAGTTCATCATCTCTTACAACAAATATGGGCAATTATAATCCTTCTACATATGCTAATAACCGTGGAATTAGCTTGGAGCTCTAACGTCATACGGACACCGTGCGAGATTGTCAGTTGGTAAAACATATTGGGGTTTGCGGTGTCCGATCACAGTTCGTCGGACCACGGACCAAGACGGACGGGTTTGAAGTGCTAGTGTAACATGCTGTGATATTCTCTACGAAAATGAATTTGATATTTGTTGCTGTTTTCGCCGCAAGCGCCTGTCTGGCAAATGGACGTGAGTAGTTTTTTTAAATTTTTTATTTGCTAAATCTTGAGGTTAAGTACCTATGTAAGTATACGTGTTTATGTTATTATTATTCATATTTTTTTTATAAACGCATTCCTAGGTAATATAAAATATTGTCAAGCAACACTTAAAGCGCTTTTAGTTTTTTAATGTTTCTGACACGGAATGTTTATAAAATAGAATAATACTACCGTGTTAATCAGTACAATAAATAACAGATATTTATAAATATCAAATAATTATTCTTTTATAAAATATTATACTTTTATATTTTAAGAATGGCCTAAAACGCTCTTTTTTTTTGTGTGGTTGATCAACAAAGGCCTCTGACATCGCTTCACACACCATCGAGAACATTTCTTAGATATGCCGGTTTCCTCACGATGCACATTATATTAAAAAATCTGTGGTGCGTGCCTTAGGTTTGTAACTGTGACTTAGGGCTTGCTAGTCCAACGGTCTTACCATGAGGCTATCACTGCTCGCCTTATCCATAACCAAAAAGCTGGTGGCCTTTAAAGCTAGTTAACGCCTCACTGACCCATTATCGTCCATGGGAGTTGCTTAAAGCCAAATTGAAGAATATGTTTGGGAAACGATCGTTTAAGTTAAAAAATTCTTGGTGCGTTAATAGATGGGTGACTGCTCAGAGAATTTTCATCAGAGCGTCTCGGTGTTTCAAAGAGCACGTTAATCTGTACGTCCTGGCTGCTGTTGCTGAGGTCTACGTAGCCGAGGGGGGAAGGTTCGGAAGCTCAACCGCCTGGCTACGACCTTGTTAACAGCTCTTATGGTCATAAAGATATTATTTTATGCCCCTGATTAAATAAATCCGAAAATGTGATCATGATTAGAGGCCGTACATTCTTAGTGTTGTCAACTACGACATCATTGCATAAACGATAATTATAATAAACTGAATAAAATGAACATTAGGTATGTGAAGTTCAAGTTGTTTTTTTCATACAAAATTCAAGTTTGCAAATCATAAAAAGTCGAGCACTAATACCTGTTGTCACCTGATACTTAGAATATTTTTTCCTGCATCTCAGATCGTACAACACATTTTAGTTTCATACTTTCGGCTGGCGCGCCGACTTAGGGCGGGCCGAAATTCTTAATGGCGTCAATCCTATGGCAGCCAGCCTAAACTAAATTTAGAGTATTGCTGTCTTTTACTAACATTTACTATATGAGGCCCGTCAAAGCAGCAGACTGACGCCGTATCGACGCATTTGAGTTGTGGTGCTGGAGACGCATGTTGAGAATACCCTGAACAGCACATTAAAGAGTGCTATAAAATTGCCTCGTGGCCCCAAGCGCGACTGCTGAGCAGGAGGTTTCGGATTCGATTCCCGGGTCGGGCAAAGTGTTATTGAGTTTTTCTGTTAGGAAATTCTCAGTTTCAGCTCGGAGTTTGAGTTGTGCCCAGTTGATGGCAATAGGCTCACCACCTATTACATGGGACATAATAACAGCATTGATTAAATGTGGGTGTACAATTGTGTTCACCTCTGCCTACCTCTTCGGGGAATACAGGCGTGATGCTATGTAATGTAATGTATAAAACTTCAATCATATCGCGCGAAAGCCATCTGACAACCTGGAGAAACTTATGGTTAACGGTAAAATGGAAGGAAATAGACCCAGAGGACGTAGTCCTATACGATTGTCTCACCAAGTAAAGCAGCATCTAGCGCTGCAGTAGGCTAGACCTTCATACGTGGAGAGAGATTATCAAAGGTTTTGGTCGGGCACATCACAACGCTCAACAGTGAGGGACTGAGGAAGACGACTTTAGAAGCAAGACGGGACGAATTATGAGACGTCGGTTAGCATTGCTCTTATTTTAATTTAATTTGCTACATCAAAATTGACCCCAATGTCCCTCTACAGTCCAAGGACCTTTTCTCATAGATCAGAGACGAGCATTGACTACCACGCAAGCGCACCGCAGGTACGCTAACCAGAAACTAGAATTAGTTTTGTATAAAAAGATGGAAATAAACTCCATCACGAAAAAAAGATCGTAAAGGAAAATTAAAACGCCGGTAACACCCCATGTCTCGGTAATCGATAAAAATATGTTATTGTCGATATTTATACGCTACATCGATTTTGTATTCGGCGTTTACAAATCGATTTTCGTAAACATGACAACATAATTTGCAAATAGATTGAGCATAAACGTTACATGAGGAAAATAAACGGTATTTGTTATACCAATTAAGTATATAATATTAAGTATGATTTCTTTAAGGACAAACTTACCATATATTGTGTAGTTTTATAATTAATATTGACTATACCTGTTGTTTGTTGCACGCTTATGCAAAATTCTTTTTAGGATATTATTAGTTTTTTTTATATGTATATTTTTATGGAATAGCCTCATTCCACCAACAAGGTCACTACTTCTTCTTCTTCTTCGTGTGGTTAATGAACAACCTAGTGTCAGAGTTTAAACAACCCGTAGGCCTCCGACATGGCTTAACAAACCATCAAGAACATCTCTATATGTGTGCTGGTTTCCTCACGATGTTGTCCTTCACCGTTTTAAGCAAGTGATCATTAATTTCTAATACGCATATGACTCGAAAAGTCAGTGGTGCGTGCCTTGGATTCGAGCTTGCGACCTTTGACTTGCCAGTCCAACGGTCTTACCACTAGGCTATCACTGCTCAGGTCACTACTATCAAATATACAAACAATCTGCAAGGTATAGAAAAAATATCATACTAACTCTTCGTATCATACAAAATTGTACTTCATAACAATAAAAATCTATTGTGTCTCGTAATTAATGAGCCAAAAGATTATAACAAACTGCAACCTCGACAATTTACAATAAAACGTAATAGAGATGAGTAATTTATAACTATATTTAATACCTACTCAATGCAAATATTGAGGGCTCTCTGACACAAAGGCAACACGACACACGTCACGACGCAATGCGACTTGCGACATAAATCTCTATAGAGTGCGACTTATGTGCCAGTGTGTGGAATCTTATGCTACTTGGTATAAAATGTACTAGGAATGTATAAAAAACTAAATAAAAATTATTATTCTGGTACACTATACAATAAATTCAGCAGCAACACAACTACGAACGAAACAGAATGCAAAACCATTGATAAAAAAAAAACAGAATGGACATATTCTCATCGACCATCAACAAATAAAATATTCTCGTCAACCTGTGTCAGGAAGGGCCCAAACCTCAGCTGCAGCGTCATTGCTACATCGCTGATTTTCAAACCAAGATTAATAAAAATTACTTTGCACGTGCTTCTTCATACCTACGGTCCCGTCTTTATGATGCACTTGCAGTTTGACAGTCACAAGAATAATGCTAAACTTAAATACGTGTAATATTAATGCCTAATTATCTTGGCCTCAGACCACAAAATATCTCAATGTAGTGTCGCATCTGTGTAAGATAGGCTAAAATCTGTATTTTGAAAAAATCATGGCGAGGCCCATACAAAATTGTACAAAAAAGAAAGAATTTTAGAGAAGTCGGAATGGCATATTACTCGCCTGCGTTCTTCAGGATTGTCCGACTATTTTCGAACTCCAACGGAGCCCGTAGTCATCAGCTGAGACCACGGCAATGTCGGGAGTCAAAAATCAGCTCATAACTAAGGGATCCGTCCGAGTTCGAAACTAGTCGACCAATCCCGAAGAATGCACGTGAGAAATAACGTGAAGAATATCCGTTGAACAATAATTAATATAAATGTGTCTCGCGAAAGATATTATTTAAGTAAGAATAGCGTTTTACTTGGTGTATAAATACCGAAAGTATTTAAAATATTTTTTAAATCCCGGAATAAAAATTTATAAACTCGACAACATTGACAGCAAGTTCAGAAGTAAGTAAACTCAATTTGCAACGATTTTGCGGGATATAAAAGATATTTGGAATGCCGTACATTTTTCTTTGGGGACCAAGAATAAAACGTACTATTCTAACTTAAAAAAAAAAACATTTTTTTGTATAAACCTCGCCATGACTCTTTTCAATACGAAACATAATTTGATTCACCACCTCCATTCAGAAAGGTAATATTAATAATATGATATGGTTAAGAAATATTGCATTATCATCCACAATACGAGTATAGAAACCGGTTAAGTTATTACATTATTATTGAGGCAAAAAAAGTTGTAAACATGTTAAGAATATATTATGAGTGGCGGTGACTCCCCGACGACGACGAGTGAACTCAGAGATAATTCTGTTCTAAGGACATTTTTATTAATGAGGACAGTGTGTTATTTTGTATGTTTTATAAAAGACTAGCTGATGCCCGCGGCTTCGCTCGCGTGGATGTCGGTTATCGCGACCAAAAGTAATCATGAAATTTTGATCCCGTTCCCGCTCTCCAATTATCGCTTTATAATTGCCCATTATTTAAAGTATTAAAATGGATATAGTATGTTATCCTTAAGAGATAGACATATGCCATCGCGGACTTTTCCGTAGACCTATATGAGATACACAATACCACCATACATCATTTTGTTATACCTCAAAAGGTTTGGGCAGCGTTTTCGTTGAAGCTCCCAGACGGCTTATTTTTTTCCGACATCTCTAACAAATATCATTATATTTTAGCCAATGTATACAAAAACTTGACAAATTATATACTAAAATCTTCCTCGGGAACCATTCTATCCATTGGCGAAAACAGCATGAAAATCGGTGCAGTAGTTTTTGAGTTTATCGCGAACAGACAGACAGACGCGGCGGAGGACTTTGTTTTATAATAATTATGAGGTGATGATAATGTATATAAATAACAATATAATCGGGTAACATTATAATCATAGCATCATTCGAACCTTTATGAACCCACTGTAAGTCAAGTTTTAGGCATCTTGATCTTGCCTATTGCGACGACAAAACATAGACTGCTCTATTTCACACCTGCTGTTATGTCCTTTGTGCCCAAACGACCTTTACGAGACCACTTCCAATGCTATTAAGGTGGCTGCTTATTACTCAATAAATAATAGTTTAAAAAACTAAGTTACACGCTTTTGTAACTAGCCGAAACAAAAGGTAAAAAAATATTTTCTAAAATTGAAAAATAAAATAGTGATTATGAACAAACAAAAAAAACATTTCATCGTAAAATAGCGTGGGGTACTAGATATCAACTGTTTTAATATTTTATTGAGGGACATCGGTAAAATGAAAGTCATTTTAAAATATGAAGCAACTCACGCTCTTTTACGATACAATGTATTTTATTTTCTTAATTTTTTTTTTTATTTAGCCATAGAAGAAAGTTATTTTCTACTTTTTAGTTACCTGAAATCGTTAATCCCGAAGAAACTGACCAGGATTATCGGACAAACTTATTGTATTGTCATCGGTCCTTGATAAGAGTGCGAAGCTTCAATTCAATCCGACGTTTTGAAGTGGGTGAAAATCACGTTCAAAGATTCCGTTACATAGATACATACCAAGCCAATAAAAGCGTGTTTAAAAGTACTTGTTCTTGACATGATAATAAAAAAGAATTGCAGGGCATAAACTTCCTCTCTTTTCCGCTATTAATCGTTTTTTTCCACTGATCTTGTCTCATCGAGTAATCCCGAAAGATGCACGTGAGTAGCAACCGGTGAACAATAATTATTAAGAATATGCTTCACGAAAGTTAGTATACAAAAATTTGTATTCTCCTCTAAGTACAACGCTAGCCTAAATATCAAAATGTTTTATTGCTGTAGAATGATCAATAAAGTGCTAAGACATACAAATTCCATCAGATTATATAATACTGCAATAAAAACGCAAGGCATGCACAATACACAAACCCTTATTTTTATAAGAATACTAGAGTTGTCATAAAGATAAAGCACGAGGACTTTAATGCAAATGAATTTTGACAAACTGCAAGAGACAGGACGTCTCCAATTATAGCAAAAATAAAAACAATAAACATCTGCTGTTATCGCAAGGAAATGAAGAATGGGTAGGCAGAGACTATCGATTTCCATTTGCTACGATTCTGACACACCTCTTTTACTTCACCTATGTTCATTAACATCTTCATACATGCTCGCCGATTCAGGAGACTCCTGATCTGTCCTTAAATTAAATTCAGATACCTTACAAATACATAACCAGTCCAATACTGTCCTACTAGAGAGTTAGGGCCTCTCTTCATACAGGCACAATCTCTGATCAAGTGATCGCCATCACGCTAGTTCATCACTGATTGCCGATTTCGGGCCTTAAGACCATATTTTCTGGTATATTTTTCTTTGACGAGCACTCAGAGTCAAAGATTTGGATTGGCTGTATTTATCACTGTTGGTCTTTTTATGTGGAAGAATGACGACCATTTTATTTCGAGACGTCTCGGTACCTCGAACAGCAGGTATATGACAGTCGTTACAGGTTGCCTAAAAATACTAACTTTTAAACTATCGTGTTGCATGATATTACTAGGTATAAAATAAATGAATACCTTTGAATCGCTTGACGTTTCGGCCAGGTTGCACAGATCGTGGTCGCAAGCGATTCAAATGTATTTATTGCGCGTTAATTCCTGTTAGTTTATAGGAGATTCGTCGCTCCCTTGGATCACTAAAGAACGTCGCTCCATTTAAAATACTAGTATTAAGCTGCTTCTAGTTAGCCTCGAAGCTGACAGTAAAGCAGCTGGGAATAAACTAGAATTTTAAATGTTCAAAATTCTTTTTCAAAGCCGAAAGGAAATCTTTTTTCTTCAAGATTTGACCGAAAGGAAATCTTGTTTCTTCTCTAGCTCATCGGAGGAAAAGCTATACCTTTAGATAGTACTGTTTTATTTATATCGCTGCTATCTACTCGTACAGAGTTTACGCGTGCTTAAAGTATTATCAACGTATTTATAAATAACGTATCTTGCTAGAGTTAACAGAGAAAGTATGTTTCTCATTCACGATAGTCTTCCTGTTTATTCTAAGAGAGGTATTTTTTAAGGTATCTACAAGGTAGTTGTAAGTGGAAATTCCGTAAGGGGACGCCCGAGACACACTGACCTTATTAGTAATATCCTCCGAAAAGGTCGAATGCGTAGTACTCGCTACCGGCGCGCATGTACGACCAGATGTATGAACGTCGACGAAACAAAAAGCACACGAAAGGATCGTAGAAGGTAGTGTTCTGTAGATTCGGCCTACCTCCATGGGAGAAAAGCGTGAGTTTATGTATGTATGTATTTTTAAAGTGTTCATTTTAAAGCTGATATGATAATGACGTTTTCATAGATATTAAGTCTGAAGTTATAATGAAGTAATACGTATTAAGGTGATGTCACCTTGTTGACATAATACGTCTAAATATCATATTATAATTTATTAACTCTGTTTTTTTTTATAGGTCAATGATAGAAATTTCTAGATCCTACAGACATGTAGGTACATTGAGACACACGGCAGTGTGTGCACCAAGTTCGGAAAGAAACGGTCGACGCACGGCCAGTGTGTTATGGGGGCGGGACCCCCCCATAACTAAGAAACTTATAGGCCTACCGATAAAGACCGTATACCTGAACGGATATATAGTTATAGTTTCACATGTTTATTAAGACCTGCTTATCTCACCTCTTTTGACGGCGACACCGTCAACCCGAGGCGTCGTTTGGCCTAGAGTATTTATCCGGGAGACGCAAGTACGAATCCTGCTCGCGACCGTATTATTTTTCCACAAAAATTTATCTTTAGTTGTTAATGTAATTGCATCTTTTCAACATTGTATTAACTGCAAAGTTATTCGTGTCGGTTCGGTCACCTGTATAGGGACTGAATTTATAGCAATGACGTTACCAAGAGACGTATTAAAATGTGGAGACAGAATTCACGGTGGTGAGCAGAGGCCGAGATGGCTTAGTGGTCAGAGCGCCTGGAATATTTATACGGGAGGCGCAGGGTTTGCGGGTCCTGCTCGCGACCGTATTCTTTTTCCACAAAAATGTATGACATAAATAATCAATTTTATCTTTTTCCAACAACTTCTGTCAAATTTGACGTTTAAAATCGACAAATGTGTGAGAAAAAGATCGCTGCAAACACCGGTGATGCTAAAAATATATACGACACTGCGGTCTTAGATATTATTCTAATATATATATATATATTATTTAATTAAATTCATAACAAATAGTCAAGAAGCGGCTTATATAAACAGGTTATATGACTTTGTAACACAAGCAAGGAAACCGGTCTTCTCACCGCCAACAACAATAAATAATCAATACAAATAAATAAAAATTTTGTGTTTGTTTGTAATGTCAAAATAACAGATACATTTTTGAAAAGCATTAACGCATGCTTAGCGGACTTTAAAAGTTAGAACTTTAAAGTTTGCTAAGCGTGCGTTAATGCTTAAAAAAAACTGCATTTGTTAGTGTAATCGCATCTCTACGACATTGTATTAACTGCATAGTTAGTCGTGTCGGTTCGGCCACCTGTATAGGGACTGAATAGATAGATATATGGAAGAAGAATTCGCGGTGGTGAGCAGACATCGAGATGGCTTAGCGGTCAGAGCATCTGGAGTATTTATCCGGGAGGCGCAGGTTCTAATCCTGCTCGAGACCGTATTCTTTATCCACAAAAATGTATACCTCAAAATAATAGATTTTCTTTATGCTCATCAGCTTTAAAATGTTTGTCTGTCTCTCTGTTCGTTCCGGCTAATCTTCGAAACGGTTGATAAGATTTTTGTGTGGCAGGTAGCTGACTATATAAGGAGTAACTCAGGCTCATTATAATATAATTATACGCGGGCGAAACCGCGGGGCACAGCTAGTATTTCAATGTAATTGTACGCATGATTATGTTACAAATCTGCATATACAATGTACTAATAATGGTATGACATTAATAAAAATATGTATAACGAAATCGAAACACTGTTTAATACATTGATTTATATTCAATTTGTCGCTAGATTAAAGGCGTATCCGTTTATTAAACAAAAAAAACAAGCTGCCTAGCCTATTCCCAATTATGTTGGAGTCGGTTCCAGTCTAAGAAATGTGCCAGCCAGCACAGAATAACTTATTATGTCATTAAGTCCGCCTTGTGTACCCCACATAGAGAAGTATAAATTAATTAGCAAACCAATCGCGAAAATGATCTTCCTATAGATGTCAAAGAACATGATCAGTTAAGGTCACACCATTATCCCCTCGCTAATATTCCAATTTATTTGGGGTCACCCACGGACCATAAAAAATACGGACGGAGTGTTGCGTACGACATGTGAGAAGCATGCCTAATCATCCAATTTCGCTTGTCATACACGAGCTAAACGCATACAAATACTTTAAACTCATCCACTCGGCCCCATTACGCTGCGTGTGTGCGTGCGTAATCTATGCTTCGCTTATGACAAGGCAAGGTCCAAATTTTTTCAAATCCGTGGGGTCGCTGCATATATTTATATTACACGACTGCCCAAAATAACGGCGTTGTTTTAAGGTTTAATGTATGTATGTATGTTTGTGAGTTTATGTTCTCCACCATAACTTCTAAATACCTGAACTAAATTAGATGTATGAGGTATCGTTAGAATCCAAGTAATTTTAAAGAATGGCAGACGTACGTTTAAATTTTCTAATTAATTTATTTTTATTTATTTAACGATTTATGTACACATAAGAAATACTATAAAATAAGGTGAAATAGGAAAGATTAATATAAAGGCGCTGCTTATTTCTTAAGAAATCTCTTCCAGCAGCCCTGAGAGACGAGAGGTGTTAGAAAGAATGTAGACTAAGTGTATAGAAGTAAAATAAACTATTGAAAGTGTAATATATACCTACATCTAAAAATATACATATATTATACATAAATAAATAAATACCTATACATATACAGGCTGTGGTTTTGAACAGTGGCCATATTATAGGAACATATACATCAACAAGTTATATGTTGTATAAAAATAATTAAAACAATAATAGCCAAGAAGTTACGAGACGAATAGAACGTTGACCACGTTCTATTCGTCTCGTAACAGCTAACGCTTCTCTGTGAAATTTTCGTGTACGGCCTTTGTCGGCGCGCGGTGCCGCGTTCCGTCCCTGTGCCTACTGCGCGCGACGCGGCGATGGCTATGACACGACGTATACGCAAAAAACGGTAAAAGTGTGAAATTAATTAGATTTTCTAAGGTATACTTTTTTTAATTGTTTTGTAATCAGTTACACCTATAGATTCCTCTCTCCCACCTCCTTCAATTTGGCCACTGTCTAGAACCACGGCCTGTATATACGAATATAAACCAATACATAAATATTTAAATGCAACTAGGTTGATAAAGAAAGATAGTGTTCTTTAATCTTTTCTTAAATAAGGAAATTGTTTTACAGTCTCGTATATCAGTTGGGAGCGAGTTCCACAAGCGAACCGCGTGAACGGTAAAGGAGTAGGAATAGTAATTAGTACTATGGGATGGGAATTTAAGAAGGGTTTTTAGGTGAGACCTGCAGGGCGCGTCAGTTAATTTCATCTTGTTAAAAAAATTACTATGATTATACAGACAGATACAGATGAATAGCTTGTACTTTACGCTAAGACAGTAGGACAGGTACGAAGAAAAAAAAATTGCAATGTATCTAACAAGATTTCTGTAAACTAGTATAAAAACTAGTTGCCCTTTAAACAGGACGATTTGTAACTCGTTCAAACCCGGTCTATGAGACTACCTATACTTAGCTTTATTTACAATAACATCACGCCTGTATTCCCCAAAGGGATAGTTAGTGACTGCAAGCGCGGCTGCTGAGCGTGAGATCCTGGGTTTGTTTTACAATTCAGGCAGTGTTATTGGTGTCTTCTGATAGAAAATAATTACTCCAAGATAAATCTTTGAAAAACATTAACGCATGCTTAGGGAACTCTAAAGTTACAATATTAAATGGAAAAAGAATACGGTCGCGAACAGGATTCGAACCTGCGCCTCCCGGATGAATACTCCAGGCGCTCTGACCACTAAGCCATCTCGACAAACCGTACCGTACCGTATTCTTTTTCCATTTAATATTGTAACTTTAGAAAATAATTAGTATCCGGAGTTAGTTATTGTGTCCGGTAAGTGGTAATAGGTTCACCAGCTATTACATTACTTACTCTGTCACTAGAGTCATATCATCCAGTTTCCATCTATACGCAGACGATCTGCAGCTTTATCGCCATTTTAAAGGGTCAGACGCGGAACTTGCTGTTGAGGCCATGAACCGTGACCTGGACATGATTGCTGATTGGGCCAGTTCGTATGGGCTCCACATTAACCCCAGTAAATCGCAGGCGATGGTCATTGGTGGCAGAAATCTTCGTAACAGGCTCGATCTGGCGACGCTCACTCCGCTCTGCCTTAATGGTGTAAGAATTGATTACACTAACACGGCTAAAAATTTGGGAGTGGTTATTGATTCGAACCTATCTTGGGGCACTCAGGTTGCTGAGGTCAGCCGAAAAGTGCACTACACGTTCCACTCGCTGAAATGCCTTCAAAGCTTTTTGCCCTTGAACACCAAAATTACTCTAGCTCAAACACTTATTCAGCCCATTATAGACTACGCTGATGCCTGTTATCTGGATGCTACCGAGGAGCTTTTAAATAAACTTGAGCGCCTGCAAAATATATGTATTCGTTTTGTTTTCAACTTAAGAAAGTATGACCAAGTTTCCCACTTTCGCAAGATTCTCAAGTGGCTCCCAATCCGCTTCCGCAGAAACACTCGGATATTATGTCTCCTTTTTAATATCCTACACAATCCTAATTCTCCTTCGTACCTGCGTGAACGCTTTTCCTACACTCGTCCTGCTCATGCCCCCTGCAGGTCGCACCTTAAAACCCTCCTCAAATTCCCATCCCATAGTACCGACTACTATTCCTACTCATTTACCGTTCACGCAGTTCGGTTATGGAATGCGCTGCCACCTGATATACGTGACTGTAAAACCGTCCCTGACTTTAAAAGAAGAGTGAAAGATCACTATCTTTCTCTATCACCATAGTTTATATATTATTATTGTATATAATATTTATTTATATATATGTGTATTTAAATAGTTATAGTATTGAACCCTTATTCATGTAGTCGTGTGTATTTTATTTAAATGTATTTGTAACGTATATGGATATTTATGTAGATATTAAGTTTAATGTGTTGCCAATAGTTTATTCAGTGTTTATCTCTTTTTTTTTCTTACTCCCTGATACACTTAAGTCTACTTCTCTTTATTTTCTCACTCTCCTCTCGCAGGTCTGCTGGAAGAGATTTCTCAAGAAATAAGCAGCACCTTTGTACTTATATTTCCTATTTCTTCCACTCTATTTCTTTACTCTTATTGTGTGTACATAAACTATTAAATAAAAAAAATAAAAAAAATGAGTCTTAATAACAGCATTGGTGAAATGTTGGTATACAACTGTCTACACTTGTGCCTTCCGTCTTGAATAATACAGGCGTGATGCTATGTATTATAACCATGTCACCAATACCGCTGTTAGCTCCCATGGTAGGTAATAACCTTATGTATGTGTGCATGTGACATATATAGATGCACACACCTACAAATACAGGAAAAAGTTATGATGTGGCTGTTTTTTATAAAAAAAAGTAACAGTGTATTTCCCCAAATAGGCAGCAACTACAAATTAATCAAATAACCATAAAGATTTACCAAAATTTTATAATCTAAAATATGACTTCAAAACTAGTTTTATTACCTAATATTAAACCAGTTACACAATGACGACCTTAACTACATTGAGGTCAAACTAAAAAATATATAAAAAAATTGTAAAACCCAAAACATAACTTTGTCAGACGGTTGTAATTTACATATCAAGCCAATGGATATTGTCATTTAAGTACCTAATTATCATAAATAATTCATATCAAGTAATGTTCACCAGTTACTACTCACGTGCATTTTCGGGATTGCCCGACTAGTTTCGAATTTGGCCTGAGCCCGCGGCGATGCTGATGTCTCGAGTCAAACGGGCAATCCCGAAAAATGCACGTGAGTAATAGCCGTTGAACAATAATTGATATAAAAATATAATATACCCTAACTAAACTTTGATATTGGTAGTTTTTTTTTTATTAGACTTTGTGTTATTCATGTAATTTAATTAATATAAAACTATAGTGTGATTATGGTGAGATAATTGAAAATCTGATATCAGTAGTGGTACTAAGGGTTTAAACCAGAGATGTTATGAACTCGTAACAGAAACCGAAACTATCGGATATCCGAAATAGAAATGTATCCGAAACTTTAACCGAATCCGATGTAAAAGTTTCGAACAATTTTATATACGGGCGGAGTCTAAATGAGACACGCTATGGCAGAGACCTTGTTTGTGTTTTCTGTTATTGTAGTAGGTGCCAAGTGTAGGAATAAATTCAAAACATTACCTGCTTGAATTTTACTTCTACAAATTTATCAATTCTTTAAAAATCTAATATCCGTAAATAAAACTATCCGAAACTATCGGATAATCTGAAATTATTTATTCTTATCCGTATCCAGATCCGAAATATCATATCCGTACCATCCATGGTTTAAACAGACGACCTGCATGTGAACTGCATGCCAGCTGCAAAATTGCAGAGTACAAAAATTGCATCCAGTTCTTGTACAGTTGACATAACTGCATCGGAACAACCAACCGACTGCGCAGTCTGCTTGCAGCGTGCAGTTCTAATGACTATACACACGGTTTAACTACACTCCTGAATTCCTTATGCAGTCAGTTCGTAATTTTGATGCAGTAGCCTTTATATATTTCTTTATGCAGTCAGTTCGTAATTTTGATGCAGTAGCCTTTATATATTTCTTTAAATACGTACTAGTTTCCGCCAGCGACTTCGTCTGCATGGAGTTCAGACTTGAGTCCAGTCCGGATAAAAACTATCCTATGTTTTAATTCAAGTTAAAGTTAGTTGTTAATCTATCCGTGTGCCAAATTTAATCCAAATCCAATAGTTATTGCGTTAAAGAGTAACAAACATCCGTTCATCCTCACAAACTTTCGTATTTATATTATATAGATAAATTATTTAAGATAAATCTTTGAAAAGCATTAACGCATGCTTAGCGAACTGTAAGTTATTATATTAAATGGAAAAAGAATACGGACGCGAACAGGATTCGAACCTGCGCCTCCCGGATAAATACTCCAGGCGCTCTCACCACTAAGCCATCTCGACCTCTGCTCACCACCGGGAATTCTTCTTCCATATTTTTACACGTCTTATGGCGACGTCATTGCTATCAATTCAGTACCTATACAGGTGACCGAACCGACACGACTAACTTTGCAGTTAATACAATGTCGTAAAGAATGCAATTACCTTAACAATTCAAGATAAATCTTTGAAAAGCATTAACGCATGCTTAGCGAACTCTAAAGTTATTATATTAAATGGAAAAAGAATACGGTCGCGAACAGGATTCGAACCTGCGGATGAATACTCCAGGCGATAGATTAGATACATTATTATTAAAACCTCATAACTATAATTTTGCTCAAAATTTAGACAAAAATATCAACAAATTCGTAAATAATATTGATTCGCAAATCACGATCCGTCGTCCCAGACAGTGATCGTCCGCCAAACAAGTCTTGATACATAAAATTACTCATAAAAAATGGCAAGGCCAAACATTGGCGCCTTTATCTGCTAAGGTTAAACAGTTCAAATACTGCAAAAGGAAACAAATCAATATATTATATTAATATAATAAAGTTCAAGAGTTTGTTTGAAGGATCTCTGGAACTGCTAATCGGATTTGAAAAGTATTTTTTTGCATTTAATTGATTTAACATCACTACGACGAAACGAGCAAAAAGAAAAAGCGGATGAAACCGCGGGACACAGCTAGTGTAGCTAAGCGTCGACCTAAAGAGTGGTGACGTCACCAATCCAGAGAATAAAATATAAATGCTTTATAATTAATAAAAGAACGGAGCAATCTTTAACTGAGAAAGCGTTTGTTCGTTCTGTTTGAACGAAAAGTTACCGAGTTCCTATTCAACATTTGATTAAATTAAATATTTAGTTTTTTTTTTTTTGGCAGAACAAAATTCTTCTATAACTTTGAGTACGGGTGAGTGAGTTGTTTGATGTAAAATCACATTTATGCACACTAAATTTGGATAGCACTTAAGTTTCAGATAACAAAAAAAAATTAACTTGAGAGCAACTAGTGTGTTTTTTTTTAAATATATATATCTATTGAATTACCTCTGGTTACAAATACACTTCTATTTTATTTGTTGGTAAAGATAATGTAGGTAGCATATTGAGTATTATATTTCATTTTATATGACACAATCTTTGCATTTATTAAACTAATATATAATTAATATCTTTTATTGCGAATTCTTCTGATAATATAAATACGAAATTTTTATTTTATACGCCTTACAATATATATAAATACTTGTGCAAAATTTCTTTCTTGCAGAAGAAAATTATTCAGATGACTTAAAGGGAGAGGGTAAGAAATGATCTATATATTGCTGTTGGCTTGAAAAATTACACAATTAGTGCATACCGTAAATCTAAAAGCTTTTGGGACAAACATTAAAGTTGATTTAAGAATAATGAAGAATAGATTTACGGTCATACTTTATTTTTCACCAGACGGTTTTTTTCATCTTCTGTAAAATTAGGCTTAATGCAAGGACCAGGCTTTCACTGCACGGTGACGTTATGGTTTTTGCAACCATACCACGAACTTAAATATTTTTCATATGTATACGCACACTGCTATGCTTATCATGTTGAATTTCTGCGACAAAATATCACCATAATGATAAATTATTCTTTTTAGAGCACATTATGTCTATTAAATTAAGAATATGTTTTCAAAACATTAACTGTTGTTACTTTTTAATTTTTCTTGGCAGAAATAAACTCAACATCCCCAAACGAAATAATAACATTTGAAGGTGAGTTCAAATCCATATAAACCTAACCTCATCCATTTTAAGCTTTTAATTATGGAACGAAATCTCTATACTCATCAGATTTCCTTCGAGTCAGCTATTGGAAGGTGTGAAAGCTTTTTTTAAATGAGATTGATTTATGTTTATGTGCTAAAATGAGTGAACAACTAGAGTCACACAAAGTCAAGATCCTTTCAACATAATAAGTCACTTTAATTTGAGATAAATGATGAATTGATAACATATATCCAGAAATAAAACAATTAGGTCTAATAATATATGTATGGTATTTCGATGACGTCTAAAATTTTGACGGTTCTGCCCTCAACACGTGAGCATGATATTACTATATACCTACTAACAGGAATTACCGCGCAATAAATACCTTTGAATCGCTAAACAGTCTGCTTGTGACCACGATCAGTGCAACCTGAAACGTCAAGCAATTCAAAGATATTTATTGTGAGTTAATTCCTTTTAGTATATAGTAGGTAATACCTGAGAGGAAACTAAACAACAAAACCGAAATAACCTCAGAAGAAGAGCATTCATCCATGGAAATAACAACTATATATGTATAATTAAGGCCGGCTGTACACGAGCTTAAAATAGTAATGACGTTTTTATTTTGACAGATAAATATGCGAAATATTGGCCACAAATTGTTATCATTAAACCTATGGGTGAGTTGTTGGTTATAATTTTTTTTGAGAGGATATCTTTAAATTACAATCTATTTATTACTTGGGACTTATTTCGATATTTTTTTTTCAAAATAGGCCCTTTTTCTTTTCATATATATTGATACTAGCTTCTGTCCGCGACTTCATCTGCGTGGACTTTAGAATTAGGTCCAGCCGGGATAAAAAGTACCCTATCTGTTAATCCAGGTTATAAACTATCTGTGTGCCAAATTTCATCCAAATCCGTACAATAGTAATTGCGTTAAAGAGTAACAAACATCCATACATACAAACTTTTGTATTT
Source organism: Xylocampa areola (assembly GCA_935421205.1). Taxonomy (NCBI): domain Eukaryota; kingdom Metazoa; phylum Arthropoda; class Insecta; order Lepidoptera; family Noctuidae; genus Xylocampa; species Xylocampa areola. The sequence goes on from OW285223.1 coordinate 11,570,114, forward strand.
ATACTATTAGTAGGATAGGATTTTTTTATACATGTTCAGGCCATGTAATTAATTCTTATTGTTTTTTTTTTCTTGCAGTCAAATTGCTTTCAGTATTGTATTTTTTTGCTTTGGTTTTCCATTTTGTTTTTTATTTTAATTTTAAATACATTAAATATTTTTTGTTCGACAGGCTTATATCCTAATTCTAACATAAAAGGTCAACCGTTTGGTGAGTTTTTACTTAATGATTTTAATATTTTCCCGTTGAATTGCAAAACATTATATTGCAGACACCGATAGTCACGATAGATAACTTGGTGTAAACCTAAACGTAAATTTGAGAACCTAAATGAATCTCAATTTAATGTTCTACATCAGTACTTTTAACTACCGTAAAAATTTACGGATGAGATCAGTAAATTAAGGGGAACATTTATAGTTTTTGCTTTTAAATTTGTTTATTATCACTAATAGTTTATCATATGTGAATATATTGCAGTTCCAATAATATTACATGCATACGTGTCAAATTGATAACCTCCTGTGGTTAAAATTAAGTGATATATAAATATTTAATAGCAGGCCCCTGCTTCACACTGTCGGTATGTTACGAATTAATACTAGAGTATTATTCAAGTTCTGCATCCTAATACCAGCTGTTTACCGAGGGGTTAAGAGGTTAATTAAACTTATATCTTGTTATATATAAGGTCTTAATTTATTAGGTAATTTCCTTTTAAGGGGTCAATGTGTAAGTGATAAAGATTAATTTAAGTTATAATTCAAATTTTTAAAACTATTATATTTTTTTCTAATGTTCGCCGTTCAAGAAGCAGTTTTTGTCTTGCTAGTAGTATGGTTATTACAAATAATTTATTATATACATTTAATTCTTAATGTATTTGACTTACCGATATTACCCCTTTCAAAAGAAATTACCTAATAAATTAGGACCTTATATATTATGATACAAATTATGTGAAAGAGCTAACCTAAATTCTCTAGTAATAATTGCTTTTCGCGATAGGTATAGTACCCACATGTGTACGTCGCAGATGGATTGCATAATCAGTTATTTTACAAAACTATTAGCTGATTGGCAGTTTCAATTCAGTTATGTAGACCACGCCTACAACGACATGGATGAAGGTGTCAGAGTTTAAGCCACCCGTAGGTCTCTGACATGGCTTTACACACCATCGAGAGCATCTCTCAGGTGTGCTGGTTTCCTCACGGTGTTTTCCTTCACCGTTTTAAGCAAGTGATAATTGATTTATAATACGCACATGACTTCGAAAAGACATTGGTGCGTTAGATTCGAACTTGCCACCTCTGACTTGTCAGTCCAACGGTCATACCACTAGGTTATCACTGCTATTCTAGCAATGAAGTTAAACAACTATGCATTAGAAAAAAAAAACGACTTCCTATAAACAATTCTTACTTGCGCTATGAATACTGTATATGATCCGGGATATCCGGTCATGAGCAGGGTTTGAAGCCAGCGCCTCTTAGATAACATATTATGATAGATATAATATTTGAGATACGCATTAATACTTTACTGTACCCTTATCGATGTCCTACTAATGGAGTTAAAATTTTCTGTTGACAGCGAAAAAAATTAAATTTTATAGGCCAATCGCAACTCGGCCTACGACTACGAGTAAGTTTTAACATAATTATATCTACAGATAAAACTTCGAAAAGCATTAACGCATGCATAGCGAACTCTAAAGTTATAAATTGTTGTGGGAAAAGAATACGGCCGTGAGCAGGATTCGAAACCGCACCTCCCGGATAAATACTCCAGGAGTCGAGATGGCTTACTGGTCAGAGAACTTGTAGTATTTATCCGGGAGGCCTAGATTCGAATCCTGACGATCATGTCTTTTTCCATAACAATTTATAAGTTCTAACATTTTTTAGTCCATGATAAATAAACTTTACTGAGACTCTGTCTTAGCTTTTTAGTCTATGAGCGTAACTAGTATTCCATAAACCCAAAATGGCGTTAGACATACGATTCTGAAGTAAAATTTGACAGCTCTAGACCAAAATAATCAAATCAAAGTAGCAAACTCAATTGACATTTAACAAGAGATTTGAAGGGTTATTAGTTAATTTTAGCGTTGACCAACCCTTCAGAAGCCGGGTGTATGTTCCCGTCTCAATCGTGAAATTGTAGATTGACAGTTGTGTGACAGTGACAGGAATAACGCTAAGTAACAGCAGCTACGTGTGATACAGATAAATTCTTTTGACAGGGCCAAACGCTATAATTCCAACTACGTTTACTACGAGTCGTCCTGAAAGTGAGTTCTCTTTAAATTTGTCTGGTACCACTATTTTAAAATATATAATAATTATGTGTCACTATACCGAATTCTTCTACCACATATTAATACGTCTTATGGTGACGTCATCGTTACCATTCAGACACATCACAGATGACTGAACCAAAACGGCTAAACTGTCGTTGATTATTTTTTCTGAATACCCGTATTTCTTTGGTATAATATAAATTTAATTAGTAGAATTCATCTTTAAAAATTATCAACTACTAGCGGATAGCCGGCGTGTGTTTTTTTTTAATTATTTTGGTGGTCTAAATCTATGTTCACATTATTTGCCCTTTTTATGAAACTAGGGCACATCGCTTGAATCGTTTCAAAGTCTATAACGGACATAGGTATAAAAAAATGTGTTTTATTATATAATAAGTAGATTTTACCTTCCAGTCTATATATAATATTTGAGATACGCATTAATACTTTACTGTACTCTTACAACTTATCGATGTCCTACTAATTGAGTTAAAAGTTTTTTCATTATTTTTCTGGTGTGAAACCATTTTAGCATTATTGCCTTTCTAATGAAACCAGGACACATCGGTTGAAGTTAAATTCTTTTGACAGAACCAAACGCTATTATTCAAACTACGTTTACTACGAGTCGGCCTGAAAGTGAGTTCTCTTTATATTTGTCTGGTACCTATTTTAAAATATATAATAATTATGTGTACATTTTATTTTATTGCTAACTGGTGGGATCCTGGAGGAATGGTGTATTTATTGTTTTGATCACCAGCTCCTTTGAAGCCAAGTGTCAAACAGTGGAATCGACCGAAATTGTTTAGGGCATCCGAGTAAAATGAGAGGATATAGATACTCCTGGAATTGGTTGCATAACAATATAGTCTCATAAAATACTATTTACACGACTGCCCAAAAATGGAGTGTTATGTTTTTAGGGTTCATGTATGTAGGTATGTATTTAAGTATGTATGTATGTTTCTTTATTCCACCATAACTTCTAAACGTTATAACCGATATAGATTTATGGGGTATCGTTAGAACCCTTACATTGTCCTGGATAACATAAGCTAGTAAGATTTACATGGCAGGTGTGCATTTAAGTTTTTTAATTAATTTCTTATTATTTTCTAACAACTTGAGTGACACTCAGAGAAAACTGAACAATCAATCCGCAACGTCTGTTTTAAACTTGCACATACCCTATGCCATGAGGGAATAACAACAAAATCACTGCACTATTATTATCAGCTCTGCAGCTCAAGGTTTATCGCTACAGTACTCTCAAATAAGTTAAGCTCGCCTAAGTATAAAAATTCTCAGCAATATTTTATTGTGAACTGTGTTTTGTTTTGTGTGTATATTGAAGAATATTATAACCTTAGTTTTACCAATTTCATCTGATTGATACGGCAATAATCTATCAACAGCTACAATAACGACACTAAGTACGACTCAGGCTTTAGAAATATCTACAGCTCAAGTTGAAGGTGAGTATTTTAATTGGTATATAAAATTACTAATTTCTCACCGTGGGAGAGCCATGCTTCGGCACGAATGGGTCGGCTCGACCGGATTGATACCACGGCCTCACAGAAAACCGGCGTGAAACAACGCTTGCGTTGTGTTTAGCCGAGTGAGTGAGGGTACCGGAGGCCCAAACCCTTTAAAAGGACGGCAACGCACTTACGACTCCTCTGGGTTTGCTGTGTCCATGGGTGGCGGTAATCGCTTACCATCAGGCGAGCCGTCTGCTCGGTTGCCCGCTATTTCATAAAAAAAAAAAAACGAGAGAACACGTTCAAATAATTTTTGGAACGAAGTTCCTTATCGCGCGTTGCGAGAGGGGGCTAAACGGAAAAAATTAAGACGAAAAGTTGTAACGACACTTTTTGCTATAGTAAGCTATTGTAAGCCGTGCGGCGTGCGCATATTTCTCTGTCTGTCTCTCTCTCTCTCTCTCTTATAGAAAGAAAGCCAGATATATATATATATATATATATTTTTTGTTTTTTTTATTCTTTTTTTTTCTCTTTAGCTTCGTTCCATCCGGGTGTCCCTTGACACCTCTCAAGTTTTTTGTTTACGACTTTACTTACGGGCATATTTCAGGATTGCCCGACTAGTTTCGGTAAAGGCTCGGTTCAAGATCGAAATTAGTCGGGCAATCTTAAAATATGCACATGATGACGTCATGAATAATAATTCATTTAACCGTTATAAATAATTGTGGATATATAGATTGTAAAATATGTTTAATATTGAATAGATACAGGCGTTACTTTGCGGAAGTCCATTACAATGGATGCAAATAAATACAATATCTACTTCCACAATATTGAGGGTAGTCATGCATTACCTGTACTTCGCCCGCTCGCCCGCAAATATATTCACATACGCAAGCGGTGAAAATTGCGACTACCACCAACTACTCTACACGTGTCTCGCCCCCCACGGGGCATCCTCAGGAGCTGTTAGACCATACAGTGTCCGCCACCGAATATGTTTAATAAATTTATAAAAAAGTTATTTGAAAGGGACCTTCAAATATGCCAACATTATTATGGATGGTTATTCGAGAATATGGTTACTTTAGGAATCCTACAGGTTTCTTAAAGTATATAAATGCAATTTGTAATACACAAAGTCAGGAAATAAATTCTTGTATCTCTGCATGAAACGGATAGGTATAATAAGAAACTTTTTTATTTTATAAAAAAATTCTTGAAACAGTGCCAAGCATCAGTAATTTCTCTTGTAATCGAGGTGTGTTTACACATGTAATAATTTGTAGGCCACACGTTGTAGAATAAGGCTGCAAAGACATCAATAAGTGTCTTAAATTTAATTAATTTTGACAGAATACGAAAGTGCTACTACCGCTACTGACTCCGGTAAGTTATTTAGACTAGTGTTGTAACTATCGACGCAAACAAAATAGGTTTGCATTAATATATCGTGCCGATGCTAAGGAGGCATAAGACGAAAATAAGTTTAAAAATCTAAGTGATAAATTAACTTATACAAATTATAAACAGTATAAGTTTATATTGTTTTATATTCTTATTTTTTTGCTGAGCATGACATCTCGGGTTCGTTTGTCGGGTCGAGCAGTGTTACTGAGTCTTTCAGTTAGAAAATTCTCAGTAGCAGCCCGGAGTTTGGAATTGTGACAGGTAGATGGCAATAGACTCACCACGTATTACATGGGACTCAATAAAAAATTTTGGCGTCGGGATCAAGGTTCAAGCTTCCGGGTGGTTAGAGCTCCAGAGAAACGAACCTCCTCACAATGCGTGCCGTATCGAGGAGTACCGCTTTCTAATCAGGCCCTTGATCCAGCCGCCTCGCGATTATTGTTATTATTATATTGAATTATTATAATGCCTTTTAAAAGTGCTAAGGTATAAAATAAACTGAAACATGCTTGACCGCAACTGTACGTTTATATCATCGTTATGTTTTTTTTTTTTCCTATAATAGCTGTGCCCCGCAAACGTTGTTCTGCCATATAAATTTTCTGGATAGGGCCACCCTTATCACCTAGGGGTATAAAACTATCCTACGACCTATTCTCAGACCTAACAAATATACACAAAAAAAAACCTTAAAAATCGGTCAAGCCCTTTCCGAGTTCGATAACAAAAACTGTGACACGAGATTTTTAGATATAAGATTATTATTTTCATACCTATATTGTGTATGCTTATTAAAGAGCGACAACAAATTATACAAAAACAGCATTTTTATTTCAGACGTCACGGAGGATATCGGTAACTACCTGTATTCAAAATCTCTTGTATCATTTCACAAACCTACGCTAACCTGTACATACTTATAAACTTCACAAAAACTCCACATCCAATACAAATATTTGCGATCTTATACTATACTAGCGGTCCGTCCCAGCTTCGCACGGGTGAACATTTACACCTTGGGTTACATTATTGAAATTTTAGTTAGGATCCCTAATATTTTCTAGTAATAAATATAGCCTATGTTATTCAGGGATAATGTAGCATGTTAATGGCGGAAGAATTTTTGAAATCGGGCTAATAGTTATTGAGTTTATTCGTTACATACAAAAATACAAATATTTCCTCTTTATAATATTATTCTTATTATATTATAAGTATATTAGTGTAGACAACGTGTAGTCAAGTCCATTAGTCATCTATAGTAAAAGTAAACCAATAATACACGCGATTAATCCGGTTAAAAGTTGGTTTATTATAAAAGTAAAGTTCTTCGCATATTGACTGGGTACATTGACTCCTCAAAGTATGAATCCGGAATAATTTTATACATTGTATAAAACACATCAATTTGCAAAGATTTTCAATCCAATACAAATTATTAGTTCAAGGACTTGGAAGTTGTCCTCAGTTTCTCGTCAACTCAATATTGATTTTTGTATTATTAATTACAGAATCCTCATGCAAGACTCCAAGTGGTGGTAACGGAGAGTGCATATCAGTCTACAGCTGTCAGCCTTTGTTGGATCTGGTCAATAAGCAGGACAGGACACGACAGGACATTGATCTGCTGCAAAAGTCTCAATGCGGATACCAAGGAAACGCACCGGCTGTAAGTATCTACGACATCAAAAAAAGCTAACAATTCTCTACAGCAGTGTTCCGCGGCACACTGGTGTACTGTGGTCAGTAGCTAGTGTCACTTGGAAAAATAAGGTAATCTCTTAAAGTTAAATAGACAGAGGGAAGAAAAATTCCTAAAAATACGCGAGCGCGCGAGCCAGGCCTTTTCGACCAAATTTGGACCACTTATGCTCAATTAAACAAGCTCATGTTTCAAATTAAATAAAATATAAAGTTTAGGTTTGTTGATTAATGATAAATACTGGTATGTTGATTAAAAATAAATATTGGATTGTTGATTGTTAATAAATATTGTTTTGTGAATTAATAATAAAGGTTGATTATTCCTATTATGTGAAAATTCTTGTATGTTTTCTAGATGTACCTTGAATAGAAAAAGTTTGCGGAATATTGCTCTACAGCTTGTTAGTTAAGGTTAGTCTGTAGATAGGAGATTGCTAGGAGCATTTTTATCTGAACGTCTTCGTGCTTCGAAGGCCACGTCAAACTGTCGGTTCCGGTTGGTGTAAATGCCTAATAGCAGTCATCAAGATAGGTCAAAGGCCTACGGGTGTTATGAATAACTCTGACATTAGGTTGGCTTCTAGCCACACGATAAAAGTAGACTATAAATTCTTCAATTAACTTGTTGACAATTAACAAATAAATACATATAGATCTTTGAAAAGTATTAACGCATGCTTAGCGAACCTTAAAGTTATACATTTTTGTAGGGTATTTATCCGGGACGCGCTGTTTCAAATCCTACTCGCGACCGTATTCTTTTTTCACAAAAATTTATAACTTTAATTAGCAAATAAGTTTCGTTATTAATTAAAACAAAAAATCATACTATTAGAAATCGCGAAGACTCGGGCGAATGGATTAAACCAGAAGCACAGTGAGTAATTTCCTGCGCGCTATCAAATTTAGCACGAAAAGGCGTCATCGCTTTATGGTTGATATCCCAAAAATCTGAACGAAGCGCTTTGATTCCACGTTCATTATAAGAACCGCGAAACAGTGGAATGCGCTGCCGGAGTGGGTCTTCCCCGATAGTTACAATCTGGGTGTCTTCAAGACGCGAGTGAATTCTTCTAGACAAGCGTGCTCCATCGCAGAACGCATTATAGCTTAATATCTGGGGAGATGGCGGTCAAACGCAAGCCTATAACTAAAAAAAAAATTGCTGAATATAGGTATAATACCTTGGTATTACAATAACTAAAAAAGGGGCTGTTTAACGCAAAAAAGCGTTCCCGACGTAATTTTTTCCCGAACATTAATATAAATTTTGTTTCACACAGCGACTATTTATCTAATTTACATTAAGAGCGCTTCAATACCTGTTAACTTTAGAACAAAAGCTGATTGAAGTCATTTAGTTTCAAAAGTATTTAATAGTATTCATTTTTATCTTCTATCTGTGTCAAAGTGAGACTACGTGCATATTTTAATTATTTCGACAGGAACTTTCGATTTAACAAAAAATCTATATGCTAATAATTGTCCTTTATTTCTAGGTATGCTGTCCGAAAAAATCAGAACCACCTCCAGAGCCCCAAGGAAATACATGCTACACTCCAGAAGGCAACCTTGGAAAATGCGTCAATTTGTACTCTTGCACACATCTTGCAGACATGCTGAAACCGCCCGTGCCTGATGAGAATATTGCTTACGTGCAAAAGTCCAGGTGAATATCATCACATTGCAACAATACTACTACCGTAGAACGACATAATTATAATCAATCAACTTTTAACTACGAAATACGTCTCAAAACCAAATTAAACACTTTAAACAGATAAACGACCATCCAGGTACAAAAATTAGACTTCAACTCCACGCATTTAATGGAAACAAAATGACAACAATTCAAGTGTTTGATAGTGATTTTATCAAATGGGACTCCTTTATGCTAGATCCTAATGACGCAGTGACTGCTAATGACACACAAGGAAACTTTGCAATAATAGTAGGAAACCTGTTAAAAACCAGTATTATTAAGGAATGTCAAGGATTTTACGTAATAATTGGTTAGTTGAAAGCGATTTTGAAAATGTTGCGAGAAATATTAAAATTTAATAAGCACTTAAGAGGAAACCTTAAAAGTTAAAAAAAATTGAGGAAAAAGAATACGGTCGTGAGCAGGGTTCGAACCTGTGCCTCCCGGATAAATACTCCAGGCGCTCTGACCGCTAAGCCATCTCGACCTCTGCTCACTACCGCGATTTTTTCTTTCATATTTTAAGGTTTTTTTTTTTTTTGGTGACATCAGCATCGACAATGACAGCCCTAAATAATATATGATTAAATAAAAAGTATTTAGCAGATATTAGCTGATTGTCAATCAATCAATGATCGAATGTCCATCTTTTAGCGCGATAATATTTTTTATTGACCAATCAGGCTTACTCTTGAAAATAATTCCGCTCGATTGACATTGGAAATATGGCAGTTCGTACTTTTAAATGCCAAAATGTCTAAAATATAATTCTAGATTTGGCATAATATGAAGACACACTTTAAAATTAAGGGAACTGTAATGTACGTAAATTTATTTTAAAATTACGCGTTGTTTTAAGTCGTCTATTTAATATTGGAATTGGATTGGAATTGGATTGGAACTGGATTGGAATTTGATTGGAATTGGATTGGAATTGGATTGGAATTGGTATTAGTTTCAAGAGCAGCCCCACAGGCTTTACAATATCATGTTTAATTACGTAAATTATGAAGATATCAATCTTAGCGTGAAGTTATTTTTACATCAGTAACCTGTTTAGACAAGTTAATAAGATAATTGAGGATTTTTATTTTTCGGGACTGTGATGAATGATTTTTATTCCATAGGAATAATATGAATGTAGTTCAGTTAACATAACATAGCATCACGCCTGTATTCCCCGAAGGGGTAGGCAGAGGTGTACACAATTGTACACCCACATTTCACCAATGCCGTTATTAGGTCCCATGTAATAGGTGGTGAGCCTATTGCCATCAACCGGGCACATTTCCAAACTCCGGGCTGCTACTGAGAATTTCCTAACAGAAAAACTCAATAACACTTTGCCCGACCCGGGAATCGAACCCGAGACCTCCTGCTCAGCAGTCGCGTAGTTCAGTTACTCATTTATAATAGTATAAATGGTACAATCTAGTTTTTAATTACTCTAGAGTACGAGTTTCGTGAATTTAGTAAAGTTTTAATTGAACAATAATACCTTGTTACTAACACAACTGTGTTATATAAGGTCCTAATTTATTAGGTAATTTCCTTTTAAGTGTGTAAGTGATAAGGATTCATTTAAGCCATAATTCAAATTATTACAACAATTTTTTTTTTATGTTCGCCATTCAAGGAGCAGTTTTCGTCTTGCTAGTACTATGGTTATAACAAATAATTTGTTATTTCCATTTAATTCTTAGCTTAAGTAAATGTATTTGACTTATATATGAGAAGACAATTATACGATTTCTAAACAAATACCTTACGTTCTGAACTCCAAACCATCGAAACTTAAACGAGTCATACCATTTAAAACCGGCTCTCTAATTTACAGGCAAGCAAAATTAACAATAACTAAAGAACCCCTAACTAATGTTCCAGGTGCGTTGGTCCCGAACAGTACAGCGTGTGTTGTGGTCCAAACCCCGACCGGACGAAGGACGTGGTCCCCGGCAACTGTCCATCTAAGATGTCTACCTTCCCTCCCGATCCTCGGACTGAATGCTGTGGCGTTGACAGCAGAGTGGGGAACAAAATTGTGGGTTAGTATTTGTGTGAAAATATTTTATAATCAGCGAAATATATTTTACTTAAAAAGGCTTTTGAAGTTCAGCAGAATTGCTTCAAAACTGAACGTAGCACCGCACGAACTTGATCAACTTGTGAACGTTAGTAATTTTCTCGGATCTAAGTACATAAACTTTTGTAGTAATTATTATTGACTGATTAATAAGATTAAGCAAATAATATATCTGCTGAATAACCGCAACATGGACTTCCAGAAAGTCAAGCAGAATAACCCCCGAAATATTCAACCACACTTAGACGTTTCTTATAGTAGTTCCATCACTAAATTTCCCCTTAAGATAATTCTGATCTTAATTTCTAACAACCATCTTATTTCCCTAATTCCAGGTGGTACCGCAACTACGGTAGACCAGTACCCATGGCTAGTGATGATCGAATACGAGAAGGATGGCGTCACCAAGCTGCTGTGTGGTGGAGCTCTGATCAGCGGCAAATATGTCCTCACTGCAGGACATTGCGTCGCAGGACACGTGTTGGATGTTGGCACACCGTGAGTTGGGACCTTAATTTATTTATTTAATTTGTATGGAAGACTTACAGGTACTTAGACAATACAGATAACAATACAGTACAATAAAAAACAGAAAGTTTGACTGGCAGCCAACTACACACACAACGAGTGTGAACTACACAGTACTGTCAACTGAGTATGAAGAATAAAAACATTCGACATTTATATTTGAACTATGACTGCAAAGACACACAAACTATGGTTTAAAAAAAATTATTAGTACAGCCTATTTATTAAAAAAGTTAAAGATTTAGTTCTAGCCGAGGACACACCAGTTGTAAAAACCTGTTTACACAACTTATTTATATTTCTACTTGCACGCACAATATACGTTTTTTTTTCTATAATTTGACGAAGCAAATGGCACACATATCGGTGGAATAAATCGTTTAGGCTTGCATGGCTCAATGAAATAAAATTAAAGCTTAAGCATATTTTTAACGTCATAAAAGCCGGCTCAATGAGCGGAAAACAAAATGAGAATTTTTTGGTCGTAGATTTGACGTACGTGTGCAAACATGGCTTCGAATTTTTGTTATTTCTTACTCCGATAACTCTATGATCCAAATAGTCTTGGCTTCCGATAGTAAAAATTGTCTTGCGAAGATCTTTAGCAGTTTTCTTAAATATATTTTTAGTGCTTTTTTTTAGTTATCTTGGTTACCAGTTCACATGAAATAATAATCTGTACTTACTTTTTAACAAAAGAATTAAAAGTTACTTCCACCTCTTTAACAACGCACTTCAAAAAATTCCTTCATCAACTGCTGAGTCTGCAGACATCATCGTACAAATTGTTGTAGCACATTTTTACACCAATTCCTCGAAATAACTAACCTTAAACAATTGTTTTCAGTCGAAGAGTGCGTTTGGGAGAATATGATATTGCTCACGAAGGTCCCGACTGTACTGCAGTTGATGGTGGTGGCCAGGATTGCACTGAAGGCGTCACCAGGATACGTATTGAGAGGACCATACCTCACCCCCAGTATAATCCCCTACATGCACAGAAGAGACACGATATCGCCTTGATCAGGCTGCAGGAGTCAGCAACATTTACAGGTTAGTTAAATCAAAGTTTCATCCAATTGAAGACACTGCGATTAATATAAATAAAGTTCAGCAATAGAGGAAGTTTTATTACTTATTAAGACAAAGGATGACTAAAGCCAAGATAAATATACAATACTTTGGCTTAGCGATTGTAGTTTAACAGTTGTCTGATACAGACAGAAATAATGCTTGCTTTGCGTAGTCTTTGCCGTTTCCTTTTGGTTTACTTTTCGAAACGTTGGCTTGCATTGAAGCCATGCCAATGCAACTCTGCTGGTATTTAATTGTCTTAAAAACATGAGGCTATACTCCCTCTAAAAAATTTCCAGAATTCATCCGGCCAATCTGTCTGCCGTCCCAAGATGTGACTCTGCCACAAAACATTCCGGAAAACTTCACATTGTTCGCCGCTGGTTGGGGAGCTGTCAGCAACAGACAATCGTACAGTAACGTTAAACTGCACGTGGATCTACCATTCGTGAGCCAGGATGTAAGTAATCAAATTTTTAGGTTTTAACACATCGCGTCTATGTAGTTTCTTGTCAACTCTTCTCCATAAGATCAACGCCTTGCAACCGTGCACTTCACTTCCACTTTTCATAAATAATCGGGTCTGATTGATCAAACCAATAAAATTTTTGAATTGTATTCGTGAATCTAGTCTGAAACCTCTGAAGAGTCGATCGATATCATAGAAATGACACCTTTGATATTCCCAACAGTCTCAATTATTCAATTAAGTCCCTAACAAGGTCACAATTAAGTGTCAAATTGTCAATATAGCACTCCGGCAAGCAGACTTTTTATATGGAAGCCTAAATTACACTGAAAGTGTTTGTCAACCATCAGTCACATCTTAGACATTTTAATTACATACAAAACATATTATTTTTTCCAGAGATGCCAACCCTCCTACAGTTTGCCTGGTCGCAACATCAATTTATGGAAGGGTCAGATGTGCGCTGGTGGTATAAACGGCAAAGACTCCTGCAAGGGTGACTCCGGAGGACCATTGATGTACGAAGCTGGAAGAATTTCCGAAGTTATAGGAATCGTCAGTTTTGGACCAGTTCCCTGTGGTATGGAAGGCATTCCTGGAGTTTACAGCAAAGTATACGAGTATTTGGACTGGATTAGAAGCACCATTGTCGCTTAATTTGTCTTAACTTTTCTGATTTAGTGACCTACTTTAATTTCGTCAGAAATCTCAAATCATTCAAAATACAAGACCTATAACTAACGAAAATAAAAAGACTAAGATAGGATTTTGAAGCTTAATTATTAGGTGGTCCTTAAGATAGTCAATAAAGATAACCTTGACAAACAATCTGAATTGGGTCACTAATCATGTTACTATCAACATTGCCATTTGTTTTTAAAAGACTTACTGGTCCATGACTTAATTTTAACCCCGCAATATGGTACTGTTTTTAAAACAGAATTTGCAACAATTTTACAAAAATGTTAGTTATATTGCGTGCTTTTGGAACAGTAATTTGTTGTAGAAATATTGCAATGAATTGTGCATTTCTCAAGGCGTAGGTACATTTTCATTAAATTTAATATGCATTTGCTCAAAGAAAACCAATAATTTACGTGGAGCAATTTGTTGGGGGAAACTGAATTGAAATAATGGTCATCCATGTCTAATTCTTTTTATAGTTGATAAACATTAAAATAAATTATTAACCAAGTGTCCGAGTTTAAACGCCAGTGGGCCTCTGAAATGATATGATATGATATTATTTTCTGCTATTGAAACATTTGTAATATTAGTATCAGCTTTATTATTATTTTGTTACACGCAATTAAATTGCTCCGCATAAATTTATTGTCAATCTTTTGTCATAGTATAATTACGACTAAGATTAATTAACATAGAATTAATGAAAGTATAATGAGATAACTTCCTTATTATAAGTACACTAACTTGTTACGCTTGTTATGAAAGAGTCAGAAACCAAGATTGATATTTTAATTCATTGATTGGTTGATTGATTAGTGGGAAAAAACATATCAACATATTTTATTACATTTTGTCAGAATTCATTTCTCGACTCAACCAATATTATAAGCGTGATGTTAAGATCTCAAGGCTTCTGAGCTGGTTCAGATCTGACTAGATCGTAAGTCTAACATCGTATACTGAGATTATTAAAAATAAATAATTATGATGATTTTCATTGTATAATTCTGTTCTTTTATTTTTTGTCTTTATAATCATCATCATAGCTTAATAAGTGGTCCACTGCTAACCTGCTGGGTTTTCCAGCACTTATTACTTACTAGCTGTGCCAGCGACTCCGTCCGCGTGGATGTCGTAAATTAACACCATGTCGTGTATGAACACAAATTCATAATTAACAAATGTTCGACGTGATTCTTTAAATTGCCATAACTTTTTTATTTTATTATGCCGATTGACATGAAACAAACACTAAATGTTAAGTGAAGCTTACCAAAATATATTAGTGAAAACCTCATCTAAATCGGAGAAGCCGTTCCTGAGATTAGCGTACACAAACGCACAGACAAACAGATAAACAGACAAACAGACAAAAATCCTAACAATCATTGTTTTGAGTGCTATTTGTGTATAAAGGTCCCAATAATATTTTTTCTCATATATCTTCCATGTACAGACAGCGATCCGTTACATTTTTATTATATGTATTGATTGATGATAATGAGTTTTATCAATACTTTTGATTGACATTAATAAACTGATTAATAAATATCCATTACATTATTAAATATAATTTTAAATCAACCACGATCGAACAATGGCTTGGTTGCCAAGATCAACTTGTGACCAGGAGGTCGTGGGATTGGATACCGCTCGCGATCTAGGGTCAAGGTAGTGCCCCCGCCAAGACGAGCCAAGAAGTTAGGAGCTGTTTCCGTAACTCTTCATGAGATCTGATAATACTTTAACTAAAGTCATTTATTCTTCTCTTCCACAAAGGTGACTTAAACAATTAAAGATAAATCTTTGAAAAGCATTAACGCATGCTTAGCGCACTCTAAAGTTATAATATTAAATGGAAAAAGATTACGGTCGTAAGCAGGATTCGAACTTGCGCCTCTGACCACTAAGGACAACTACTACTTTAGAGGTCGAGATGGCTTAGTGGTAAGAGTGCCTGGAGTATTTATCCGGGAGGCGCAAGTTCGAATCCTGCTCGCGATCGTATTCTTTTTCCATTTAATATTGAGACTCAAACATTTAATAAACAATGTGAGCCTTGTCAACCTATTTCATACGAAATGTATTTGCTGGGATCCAATTTCTCTAACAAACATATATCGCTTTAGAGTTCACACGTTGGTGCGTATAAAAATATATTAAACGGGCGAACCAATTAGAACCGAACTCCTGATATATGACGATACAACGCTAGTCGGCTACAAATAAAACCACAAACAAAATATTCCAGACATCAAAAGTCCCAGAAAGCGTGTCTTTCATTCTTTACATAAGGAATAATATCAAAACATGAGAGCACTCACCCCTGGCATTGGTGGCAGCGTCTGCAATCTTCTGGAAGGCATCCAGGAACGCGGCTATCGCCACTAGTGCTGACCTGCCAAAAAGGAAAACAGATTTAAGATCGATATTTCTGTGCGTTTGTTTTTCACACATTATTCATGAGAAAGAAATACGTTATTTAAAGATATGGATTGGATATTTCTAGAAAGAAATGCAAAATAAATACTTGCATTACACAGTATTTAATATGTCACTTAAGCTTTGCTATTATACACTGCAGTAAAACACCTCTTAATCGGATTAATCGCGTGTATTATTGTTTTTTGTTTCTCTTGATGTTCTGAACAAGATAATGTGCGCGATCAATAAGGTTAAATGTTATTTTATTGTAATGTGTAATGATCTTTAAATGCTAAGATTACTTTAATACACTGATTAAAATGGCAGTAGATAAGTCAAAAATTGCTGATTAATGTAGACTAGATACTACAGCATAAATTACGATAAACATTTCTAACTCCATCTTCTTCTTCTTCCTAGCATATCAATGGCGATTCAAATTGTGACAGCCTAAAACCTGGCTCCGACAACCACATTGTCAGAAGCGACTAGTGTCTATGAGGTCATTTAACGTGCAGGTATCAGAGCACACAGAACACGGTGTCAAGTGTTGCATCGTTACCAGAACAGCATCACAGCACCTGCATTTCAGGTTGGAGTCTTTTATGTATCCTCACCTGAGCAGGTTTTCCTTACTTTGGCCAACCTGAATCCGAAGTCTATTTAGACTATGTAATATTTAAGACTTCCAAGTGAGCCCAAGGAAACTTATGTTCGGCTGAAAGATTTTTTGATAGTGGGACGCAAGGGGTTGGTAACGAAGGACTGTAATAATAACCATTAAGAGATTAAATCCAACCTCAATACTAATAATTGTTACTTCCATGTTTAAGACAGCAAGCTAAACCGTTGTTTCGAGTTGTCAAATAAAGACCTATGTGAGTGGTTGCAGGTAGACAAAGTTTAACAACCAGTCTTGCCACGAGGTATAGTGCTACCCAGAACTAGGTCAGATAAGCAGTCATCTAAAATACTGGTATTAAGCTGCACCCGATTAGACTGACAGCCGACCCCAACGGACTTACTTCCAAAGGAGTCTCTCTCTTATCGTATGGTTAATGAACAACATAGTGTCAAAGTTTAAACCACCTGTCGGAGACCTACGGGATCGTCGAGAACATCGCATCTAAGGGAGCAATACTTTTTAACCGTCTTCAAAAAAGGAGATTCCGTATTCGACCCGTATCTATGTATGTTCGCGATTTTCTCAGTGACTACTGAACCGTTTTTTTCTTTACTTTGCCCCACACTAGTGAATTGGATGGGGTTTTCGTTATTCAAATACATATTTTTCAGGGACGGTTTTAGTAATATAAAATATATGAGGATCTGATGAAGATCTTCGAAGATAGACAATGGAACTCTTCAATAACAAATAGTATGTCTGTCTATGTATTGTTTTCACCATTCCATTGAAGGCAGTACTTTGTTCGTTGAATTTAAAGATTATCGCTCAACATAATCATACACCTTTACCAGAAAAGTCTCAAATTGATACCATATTCCATCACTACATCCATGACCCTCACAAAAGATATATTTACAACCAAGACACATAACAATAAAATTTTATTATCAGATGAAACGAAGCAGTATCATTCTCAATTTGCGATTCAATAGCCACTCAATTGTAGTTAAACGGGACTGACTGTGCTCGACTTACGATGCATCGAGTGAAGGTTAATATTCGTATATAACTTGATATGCATGCCGTCCTGATAAAGGAGTCGATTTTAAATGGTGATACATTCTATAGCAGCAATGACACATGTGATTAGTTTGCTCACGATATTGTCCTTTGCGGTTTTTTTATTTAAGAGGCAATTTTTTATATAGTTTTCTTAGAATATCAATTCAGGTAGATATCAGGAATTCAGGACTTACATAATTTCAAATATATGGGATATCTAAAATGTAGTAAAAATAATTAAGATAATTTGCAAAAAAACGTGTGCCTTATTTTGACGTGGCAATAAAGTACATAACTATATTTTAAAGGTTGCATTGTCTGTCTATAGCAATGTATAGACAGACAATGCAACTAAGCACATTATCATGCAAAATGTATTTAACCTATTTGGTCTGACTGAGTAGAGAGTACCTTTAAGAAGCGATTTTATATATAGGACTTACTATTTAAAATATATGGAAATTAGCACAAGAATTAAGTCAATTTGCAAAAAAAAATTGTGTGCCATATTTTAACGTGGCAATAAAGTACAAAATTATGTTTTAACTGTCATTGTAGGGACCCACCTTGTTGCATTGTCTGTCCATATCAATGTATATACAGACAATGCAAGTAGGCACATAAGCATGCAAAATGTATTTAACCTAATTGGTCTGACTGAGTAGAGAGTACGTTTAACAGCTTGACTGTGGGGTTACTCTTGAAAATAATACCAATACCAATCCAATTCCAATATTACATAGACGCAATAAAACAACGAGTAATTAAAAAAAAAAAATTACCATCATTATATGGTCGAGATGGCTTAGTTGGTCAGAGCGCCTGGAGTATCTATCCGGGAGGCGCAGGTTCGAATCCTGTTCGCGACCGTATTCTCTTTTTCCATTTAATATTGTAACTTTATAATTGTCTCAATTTTAAAGGACGTCTTCATAATAATTGATTATAAGAATACGGTCTTGAACAGGATTCGGACCTGCGCCGGCCGGATAAATACTCTAGGCGCTATGACCGTTAAGCAACGTCAATAAAAAAAAATTACTTAAGGTTTTACTTACTTTAATGCTGAGTGGAGTTTTGTCGCTTTTGAAATAAACTCCTCCCACATCGGCGCGCTGTTCTGTGAACAAAGAAGGTATACATTAATATATTAGATTTATCATTTACATACAGCGATAGCGATCTGACCGCTGGACTGACAAGTCAAAAGTCGCAAGTTTCAATCCAAGCCACGCACCACTGTCTTTTCGAATTCATGTGCGTATTGTAAATTCATGATCACTTGCTTAAAACGGTGAAGGAAAACATAGTGAGGAAACCACACACACTTCACACATCAAGCCCACTTCAAAGATGTTCTCGATGGTGTGTAAAGCCATGTAAGAGACCTACGGGTGGCTTAAACTCTTACACTAGTTTGTTCATCAACCACACGTTAATAATAAGAAGAATATATTTCATTTCGAGCAGTGTAATTGATATTATCCGTTTTTTCTTTTATTCAAATATGGATCTTCGTTTGGCCACCAACCCGCCTGATGGTAAGCGACGGTGTGGCCGAGGATGGAGGACCTATATCCAGAATAAATCTATTCAGTCTTTAGTAGAGTGGATAAATTTGGGGAGAACGATAGTTAGGGAGATGATGCAACTGCCCAGACCCGTCTTCCACAACGGTTGCACCGGACTACATCCCGAAATATGACTCGTCCGGTGGGTGGTAACCAGCCACGGCCGAAGCCTCCCACCAGAGTTGTGTTGCCTATTTCGCACCACCCAGGGGCCACGTGTAGGGATTCCATTTTAAGGGTGCACTCCTACGGACGCGTCCGGACTTCGTGGAGCTTGTAGCTAAATAATAGCTTCACAGATCGATCGAGGTTAAGCTGCACTTGCCGCGGTATGACCATGATGGGTGTGACCATAATTCCATATCGAACCCTTCCATGCCTCGGAGAACACATTCAATTCTCTGTCCCGGTTGTCAATTGAAGATAGCCGATACGGATAGTCAGAAGCCTGATAGTCTGACAATGTGTTAATACTCGTTGTCAGACTTTCAGGCATCTAAAATCTGCAAAATATCGTGTTACACAGTAACTGGGTTGAAGAGGTCAGATAGACAATCGCTATATGTAAAATACTGATGTTAAGCTACACCGGGTTAGAATCTAACGGGATGCAGCTTAATTGGGAAAAGGCCAGGCAGATTGCTTGTTATTCATATTTTCCGTTAAAAAAGTTTCAGTAGCAGCCTGGAGTTTGACACTGTATTATTAAGACTAATCACTGATTCAATCGTTCTTTAGAAACAGCATCAGTGAAATTTGGGCGTACAGCAGTACAATCTCTCCTAGCCCTTAATCCGTTTGGGGAATACAGGAGTGATTTTTTATATATTTATTGAAAACTAGCTGGTGCCCGTGACTTCGTCTGCGTGATAAAAGATACGTCCTTCTCCAAGGTCCAATCAATATCCTTGCCAAATTTCATTACAATCCGTTCAGCCATTTAGTCGTGAAAAGGTCACAAACAAACAGAATTACTTTCACATTTATAATATTTGTATGGATTAAAAATGTTGAGGCTTTTAATCAACAAAGATTATGCCAGCCCCATCTTTAAATCATTAAGACCTCTTAATTTGCACACAAATTTATAAGCTTTGATAGCATCTTTACTGTAAGGTTTAGACAAGATTGATTGAAATACACCTAATTGTAACACATTTTCCCTTTCACTTCTGTGTCGAACCGAACACATTCCATCAACAAATGCTGGACGTCTACCTTACCACAAATATCGGAATATACGTGTGATGCTGTGTAAAATTTGCAATAGGTACATTTCAAACGTTCCAAATAATCCTTATCGTGTATTGAAGCCATTAAATCCAGTTCAACACCGGATTGATGCTTACATTCAGCACAATCTGCCGATCGACTCATTACAAATAGTGCCTGATAATATTATGAGAGCAATCAATCACTTTATAACGTGATTGCTAACATTTATTTATTTATTTCAACAGCTTAAACTATCATTAACATGAAACTAGATTCGTGTTGGAATTAAATTGATAAATAATCAAGACTGTCTCATTGATTTAGTGGATGTAAGAGTGGCTGATGTGCGTTTGATTTCCGGAAAGGGAAAGATGATAGTTTTTTTATAGGAAAATGACAGTTGCAGCCCGGAATTTGGAATCATGCCCTGTTGATGGCTAAATTCTTTTAAAATAACTAGGAAAGTAAACGTTGAACTTCCTTTACACATTATGTACCTTATCACTTTAACTTTAACATCCAAATTCCTATACAGAATTTTTTACCGAAAACATTCTCTTCTTCATCTTGGGAAGAACTTCATACAGAACTATCAACTTTATCATCCCAAGTTAAAACTGAAATTTCTTTACGTAAACATCCCAATAATTCTCAAGGCGGTCGTTGAATGCACGGACGGGAACAATTTGTCTGTTACGACGGAGTACAGGTGAACGGATGTATGGCTTGTAATTGATCTACTGTACTCATGAAGGATGAACTCGTTTACTTGTCTTTCGAGCTAATTTGGGGGGCTTTATTATCCGACAATGTTTGGTACATTTTGAGGGGGAAAAGCAGAGTGGGTTTGTTCAGTGTTATTGGGTTTATCTGTTATGAAAATTTCAACAGCAGTCCTGAGGAAAGAATTTTGTTCTGTTGATGGCAAAAGGCTCACCACCTATTAACATGGGACTTAATAACAACATCAAGGAAATATGGCTGTACACCTCTTCCTTTCTCTTCGGGAAATACAGACATAATGCTGATATGTTGGATTGTGATAGAAAGAGGTCTTGGCTTCGAGCTCTATTCGATGTGGTTTGATGCGGATTGCTCATGAATGTAATTAAGGGTGCAAAGCTTTAGTTTTGTTTATTTCGTTAACATATTACTGTATTTCTGTTAAAATTGTGTTATTGGCTTCGGCAGTTCTATTTAATGAATAAATAAATACTGCTGGGTCTCTCTTTGCTCATGGCACGTTACCCAAGGAGGCAGTGTGGCTATGTAAGATTCGCACCCACTAAAACCTCCACAGTTCGCCTTGGGTAGATTTGAAGCGCAATGCCTGGCATTCGCGACCCATCCAACGTAGCCCACTTCTGGGCCATACACTTTTCTTCAGCGATGTCCGGGCACACTTTAAAAACTCCACAACTCGATTAGCCTCATTCAGACCCAAGTAGACATGTGAAAACCGCATTAACTACCACCAACTACACCTACATAACTTTTAACAAAAGGCTGACAACGTAAACGGTACACTATAACACCTAAATTTCGGATATTATCAAAAAAGGACAAGTCAGGAGTAATATAAATCGAAGAGCATGCATGAAGAAGTTAATGAACATAGATGAAGCGAAAGAGGTGTGTCAGAATTGCTCAGATGCAAATCGAAAGTCTCTGCTTTGGGGTAATGCGAAACGTGTGATTGTATGTGTGTACATCACAGTGTAACACAGTAAATCATTCCTCCATAACAAGATCTGGTACAACACACACCCCTGAATAAAGTAATGTAGTCTGAAAGCTCTTTTCTAATCAAATGACTGTAATTTTGCTCGATATGAATTCAATTTGGAGGGCATTTTCAGAGCGTCATGAGTCACGCAAATTTGGAGGAAACGTAAAAGAATATTGGTGTAAAGTTGACTGACTATAGATACATTCACCATTAGAATGAGAAGGAGGCGGACATTGCTCACTGCAAACTTAGATCGGTATGAGGCTATGTACAGTCAGACTGTGGAAGGTTAAGCGCTAGAAGCATTGCATCTGAGTGTGTCCATGCTTCGAAAGTTACGTGAAGTCATAGATGCCTTTGTCAATTAGCATTTCGTTAAGCAAAGTCTAATTCTACACCAGGTTGTCTAGCACCACACGAAAGAAGAAGGCTAACACAGTCCTTATACACTCTTGAAGTGAAGGTGTTTCATTTATAGTTTGACCAGAAGTGGTGTGCCTTTATCTAGCTAGAAGGTTTCGCGGCGGGAAGAGGGGGCGCAATAGCCAGGTTGCCATAGTTGAAATCGACCTATTTTCTACATAACTATTATTCTACCACCATCTATAACCCGACAGGAATCTGAATTCTGGCGAAATCGAGAAGTAACATGAAATTCTGAAATTGAATAAATAAAATCAAGTTTATTTTCTATATCGGCTTTGGTTGCCGAAAATTGCCTATTCAGCACAGGTTTCGGCTATCTTTGATTCATCTGCTGGCAACATTGGCAATAAGCCGTTGTTCGTTATGCCATTTCTTCGTTGATTTTCACAATGACATGTATAGTTTTTACCGGACAGTGTATTTCAAAGGGTCAAGCGACAAAAGGAACAACAGGGAGCAGTGCTCTGAGCGGCAGAGTCCTTGCGGCCAAACTATAGCTCAATACTAAATGATACAAACAAACTTATTATAAATGGTCAAGGTTTCGTCAATTAGTGCCTTGACATTACGCCCTTAGCCTCATAGAAAAACAATATTAATAAGACCAAGGAGGACAAAACATTAATTAAACTTTTATTGATGACATTAGCCAAATTCATAGCTGACGTGTTCACGAAACTATTCATTGGACCAATCAAATTGTTTGCGACACAAAACTGAAGAACATTAAATCAGATACGCATATATCTTAACAAGGTTGGAATTCGGCTATTGCTACTTGGTAATCAAATACAGTAATGAATTTTAATGACTAGACTATTTAGAAATACTTAAAGCTTAGACTACACTGTGAATTATTTTACAAATGAAATATCGGACGTAGATATGAGAATCGATGTGTGAGGAGAAAGGGTACAGTAGATACATCCAGCTGTTTTATGGAGGTTAGATAACAGAAGCTTCGACTGAATAACTGATATTAACGCAGACGCATTTGCTGAGGCTATAACGCCAAGGATAACTGCACCGTAGGTAATCGTAAGTGCTTTTGCAGACATCATCACAATTGCTTGAAGGCTATACAGTAGTTCAGTCCTTAAAGCGAATTATCCGTTGGTGTAAAGGACGAAGCCATCAAGTAGTAGCTACCGATATTAATTAACAGGTTAGGTTGGCTTCTAACCCATATCTATATATAGTAACCCGGACTACGCACGGGTGCTATTTATACGAAAATACCATTAAAATATCCGGATTTTACGGACGATACTTACCTTATCCTGAACACAACAACAACAACGGACATTTCCTTAAAACCCGGATAGCTTAAAAAATAATAATAAACGATTGTAATGAATACACTGTATGCGTCAGCTTTTGTTTGCCAGCAATTGAAGGCTTAATCACCAGGCGTCGCTAGGGGCAACTGGTATCACATGAAAGGATAACAAAGCTGAACTATTTTACTGACGAGGAAAACCATCGCAGCCTCCTCGAATCCCTGGAGGGAGGAGGTCAAAGTATGTTACATTCGCTTAAGTACTAAAACTCCCACGAGAGCCGTATTTAGAGTTTACTTTTGAAATGGATTTTTAAAAACAAAAGGACTCTATTTACAAGAAATGTCATTGGAAATGCCGGCAGGATTTGCCCTTGAGGGACATATGCCGACCTTATCAGTAAGGCGCGTAGTACTCGCAACCGGCGCGCGTGTATGGCCAGATGTATGAACGTGGACGAAGCAAAAGGAGTAACTTAGCAGGCGAGATTATGTAGATCTGAAAATATGGTCCAAGTTTTTCTTAGAAAAGAACGTGGCGTTTCAAGGGCAATTATTAGTGCGCGTTTGGCACGTACTGGAAGAATATAAGTTACGCCAATATCCTTTGCGGTGTTCGCCAATTTATAAGAACTATGTAATAGCAGCTAGCAATGCCTGAACTGCTTCGAGTAATGTGCGAACTGCTGATATGTTCGAAACTATGGAGGATCCAAGAGAGGTGCAATAGGAAATTCTTCTCGCCAGGCCGGTGATATTGCGTGGCGGCCCACCTGACGAACTTCGGCGGTTGTATTTAGGCATGTTTGCAGTCAAACTCGCTTGCCACGATATAGGATTTATGACGTCATCTTGGTATGAGTGGTCATGAAATTATCTGCAGCAATTACCTTTATGACGTCATCTTGGTAGATATCGCTACAGCACAAAATAGAATGAATGCCTATGTAGTCTAACCCTAACAACCAAAATAATATAATAAAACAATTCACTTCGCAACGGTGATTGAATTACGATTTCTACGAATGAATCGTTAATACTTTTTGTTAGTATTCAATTTATTGTTAACCTTTGTATGGTTGTAAATGTAATGGCGCTTACACACCGGCAGAAACGCCGGCGGCAGAAATGGCTTACGGTAGAAAACACCAAATTTGTTAGACAATGTTATGTCAGTATGTGTAAATAAGTAAATATGTTATAATTCTAAAACGTAAGTAATTAAATGCTTTTTTGTTTCAAACGCTTACATTGTTCATAAACTTATTTCACATAAATTCAAAAACCCGACTACGTAAAATTCGCGCTTTGAAAACACATATGACACAAGAAAATATTCTTGTCTGATATTCATATCTACAAAATATTCAATATTAATCATCTAATAAGTAGATTACATTTTAATTAAATACTAATATATATAAACATACTAATACTAATTTTTATACAACAATATATTTTACACTATAACAAACATTATAACAACAAAACGAAGAAAGAGCAAGGTTGTATACGACCACTATGTATTATTATTTGTATTCAATTAGTTTAGTTTTAGTTTTAAATCCTTTTTTTTTTTTCGATTACGGCGATGCAAAATGGCCGCGTATGATTTCAGCCCGTATGTATGCATGTTCTTCTGTTCCCGCATAACTACTAGGTACTTATCGTAATTTGACAACTGAGGTATCGTTAAGAGTGGTTTGTTCGTCCGCTTTATATAGAAGGAAACAGTTAAAATCCTATGTTAAACTAATCAAAACTTCCTTAGATGTTGTCATGACAAGAAAACGATAAATAATAATATTTTTCCTTGCAAATCTTATTTTTCCAGATAGTTGATAACACGATGACAGGTAGAGGTAATTGACGTCCCTATTCACATGATCTCATAGTATAAAAACATTTTGTAGAATTAGTTTGGCAAATACCACAACCACTATTTTATTAGCTAAGATTGGTTATTGAGATGAAAACATACAACGCTCAAAATACAAATAGAAACGACGATAAATATCCAAAACCCATTACATAAAAAAAATGCTCAAAACCGTAACGTTTCCGTATAAACATTAAATAAGCTCACTGTATACACAATTTATTTTTCATTTCGTTGGCAACCGAACAAATAATATTTGCAAAGCTACTGAGCGTAACCAAAGCCGGTGTGTAAACCACATAATGAGAATAAAAAATACGCTTCGCAATCATATAATTTCGACATGTAGGTTTTCTCGTGAAACGTTAATGAAGTGAAATTAATTTAACAGTAATGAGGTGGCCGAACAATGACCTTTGTAGCAAAAAGAAATGAAATATGAGCATATAAAATTGCGTAAAAATATTATAATTAAGAGTGATTCTATATAATTCATTCGCGTCGTTGGTCTAATAGTCCCAAACGCGATTCCTAGGTCACAATAGGAGCCAATGTCATGTAGATGTCAATAGGCTCACCACCTATTACATCATCATCCCCCCCTGCCTTTATCCCAATTAGTTTGGGTTCGGCGCAGCATGTATTCTTCTTCCACTTTGTTATTTTTAATTGTATGCTGCTAAGGTTTTGGCAATGTTTTATGACCATCCGCCTGCCTGATTTAAACCCTCATTGGGAATACTGTTGTTGGTGGTAAGCGCCACCGATACGGTCTCCTTCTATCAAGCTATGTCACACCAAATGCTATCCATGCGCCAGGTTCTGATGTTATCCTACTATCACACTCCAGTAACCAGGCTACCTATTACATGGGACTTAATAACAGCATTGGTGAAGTGAGAGTGTACAATTATGTACCAACACCCACATTACACCAATGACGAGGTAATGACGGTGTTGGTAAGAGGGTTGACGTCAGTCAGTCGGCCGGTTATAAAACATAGCCAAAACTTTAGCAGCATGCCAGATATAGGTATGCTGCGCCGACCCCAAATAAATTGGGATAAGGGCAGGGGGATGATGATGATGACCCACATTACACCAATGGTACCACCTACCCCTTCGGGAACAGAATAATTAAGTGCTTCTATAGGAACCCTAAATGCGCAATTGTCTCACTTAACATGACCGGTGTTTTTATACAAATGGACTTATCCATGCTTACACCGCAGAGGCCAACAAAGTGACGTGACAGCTACAAGTGACAGCTGTCAAACGTACCGTGTCTCGTGAGAAATATCAACAAGATAGTATGTAAAGTTATCTGGTAGATATATTTTTTGTATTGTTACTTGTCAACGGTCAAGTTTAGGGTATCGATGTCGCATTACTTGAGTAACGAAGGTGAGACAGTACTGTACTGACATGTAGCCAGTTATATGGAACTTTGAACCACCGATAATTTCCTGAAAATGCTTGTGAACTCAAAGGATATTTATTTTGTGGAAAGAAAAATATCACAGCAAGCAAGGTTAAGCCTGAACCTGCATTTATTTTGGATCATCAGAGCACTAGGAGACTGGAGTACCCCCTCCCGGTATATGTATCCGCGATCCATGAACCCGGTACAGGCCAAAGGATGAGGTTTTTGTCGGTAGAAGTGCGACATAGCGTCCATGATGGATTTTGCACCCATCAAAAATAAACTGGAGTACCGATCTAGCGGTACTGATAAAACCATGTTTGTGGTCGTATTAATCTATACGCCAAAATATTAGCATGTTACTTTAGAATTTGTGGGAGTTCTAAGCCAAGATAAACAAGCCCTAAACAACATACACACGACACAGTTTAATATAAACCAAAAGATCAGTGCAATTGCAGTATTGAAGATCAATGTGTACTAAGCCCCAAGGTATCCATTACGTTTTGCTAAACCAATCATTCACGAAATAGTATCCTCACCGCACATAAAACTGTTTATAATGTTGATTTGATCCCTAATCGGTTACGATGTTGATTTAGGATTTGTGACGTGATTACTTTTCATTACACGTAGGTAGTGGCCATGGAGTATGAATGAATGGAGATCTAATGTGATAGTTGGTAAAATTACAAAACGGAACGATTCTTAAGCATTATGATGATGAAGATGATTCTTAGTTATTATTAAAACCAAAAGCCATAAGAAAAAACCAAAAGGAAACCTTGATGTAATTAGAATGACTATTTCCAAATAGATACCCATGTTTACAAAACAGGGGTATTTGGAAATAGTCATCATAATTCTTCGATGTATGTGAAAATAATTTTTTTCTTAGGTAGTGACTTTTTCCAATCATCCCTGTTTCGAATTACCGGGTTTAAAATAAGTCTAGTACCTTCTCTGTATAAGTAGGTAGCGGGTTTCGTGAGCAGTAGGACCAACTTACCGAAATCTACACTGATTTCACAATGCAACGGAAACGATAATCACGAAGGGCCTCTCACTCATTTCACATAATTTACGTAAGATACAAAACTACTCGTACATATGAGCACTCCATTTTTATATCATGCGTGTTTTGTTCTCAGTTAAAGGTTACGATTGATTAACCATTCGAAACATGCGTAAAAACGTAGAACGCAATTGTGTAGGTAATGATGTAAGCACAATTTAAAAAGGTAATAGAAAATGAATTTAGATTTTGCATTAACCTTAATGTTATTGCGTAGTGCAGCAAAACCTTATCATTGTGAAGGTACTCATAGCCCGTTGGAATTCCTGGTCTATAAAAACCGTTAAGCAATACGCGGCGCAGTCGGTCTATGGATGAGTGACAAGAGGATTTCCATCTGAGCATCCAAGTTGCTAATAACTCCTTTAACTAAAATTATGCTGGGTACCTACGCGAAAGAAACTTGCGAAACAATTTATCACAGCTTTTGGCTCGAAGAGTCCCACGTCTAGCCCATTGTGTTATCGCGGTTATTAGGGCGGTTTATGCCAAGCAATGAAATCCAAAAGGCTGATGCACTATTTGAACTTCGCAATGGCCACCAGTGGGAGCAAAAATATCCGGTCCAAAACGACCTCATAATGTCAAACAAGAATTACTTAAAACAGACATAGCACAAAAATACTCCCTAAGCGACAAAAAACGCCGATAAAGCGTTCTATTTTTAATCCAAACAATTAACCCTCTCAAAGCGAGGGTGTCCGACCCTTCGATAGCCGTAACCCACTCAACAGCCGCGGTGCGACCTGACCGCGAGCACTTCAAACGTAATAATATCTGTGTCGCACGCTACCGCATTTAAAATGCACGATACGGTGACGACACGAGGAGAGTTCAACGTTTCAGTACGTAATATTATTATTTTAAAATCTACACCACGACAAAGCACAGTTTTGAGAAATTGTTAGTGACTTCATAATATATGGTAGCAAATACATTAAGTTTACCTGTTTTATTTTCCCTGTGTAACTTCTTCATTGACGTCGTGCCGGATTCCATACGACTTAAAGCATAGTCTTCCATAATCCACTAACCTTTAATGAGGTTCCGAGATTGCAGCTGCAGTCGCCGCAACCCAGACAGGTTAAGATCCGTCGAAGCATTAATTAATACTTATAGACAATATGAATTTGGCAAAAGATTACGTCTCAACCATTTTACATATTTTACATGCGGCAAGACGCCGTAATATCTTAGTTCCTTGGAACTTCAATTTCAAACACGATGTCACAAAGAACAATATTAATAAAGTCTACAACTTACTGTCGCATAAAATGCTCAAGGACAAAGAAGACTCAGAAAACCGAGTGGGTGGGATCAACCCTTGTATATCTCGCCGAGAGCCTCGGGTCAGAATTGGCTGGTAAAGCTCGTTCAGCCGTAATAATATCCGGGTGACACGCTACGGCTATTACACTTTACGATACGACAACGGCACGGATAAGATGCGACGTCGCTTTTGTTCTTTGAAGGTTTCATTAACATTTTATCTAGGACAGGAAGTAAGCTTGAAGTTTCGTAACAGTACTATGTACAGTCGAAAATTTTGGTGGTTGACTAAGGCTACAATCGCTTGCATAAACCTTCCAAACGCAGTGGTAGGCACGTATAAAGTAGTGAGAGCAGTTCAGGGGACTTTTGTTGCAAAATGCACTACCGCCAACATTTTCGACTGTATAGTGCTTTGTCACGAATCAAACGCGTAATCACTTGTCTTTCCTAGTCTTTAGACAGTTGCAACACGGAAAATTGCATCCGGTTTTAGGGCAATCCATAGTCATCCTCACAGTACTGTCCATGACATAGCAGGATGCTGTTGTTGTGTCTAATAGCACAGAGGTATAGCCCTGATATTGACATTGATGAATGAGATTTCAGATCACAGAAACATTAGAACATCCCCCATTCAAATGTAATCGAGCCGAATGACAAGACATGAGACTGTTCGAATCTACAACTGGATTTAGTGGAGATGAGGCTCAGATATGAATAGAAGGTCAGTATTCAGATAAAAAAATCGATCGATAATTTCGTGACAAAATTGCACTCGTCTAATAAATAACCGAACAGTAGAGGCCTCAGAAGTTAGGTCCAAGTAATAATGATGATTTGTTTACCTTCCCAAAGCGGCCTAGTTATGAAAATCGTATGTCGCATCGCCACCGTACCGTGTAAATGGAGCTATAAAAGTCAACGACCCGGCCGTACCTTGTTAGGGAAATCAACGTAGAAGCGACGGCTCGCAAACGGTGCTCTTTAACATGATATAGGCCTTCGTGATGAAGGGCTCGGCTTTCAGGGAATTGTGAAGATCTGTTCGTTCAGTTTTGTTTCTTACATCGTCGTGACCGAATTTAGGCCTTAACAGATCGGCGATCAGCGCTCTAACAGCTTCTTTTCGAAGTTCAACATCGTAATTGAGAATTATACTCCGCATACTTTTAGCATCAGCAATTTCAGATTATTTCTTAAAAGGTCTGCGTATGCAGTCGATTTAGTCGCTTTTAATTTTGATAAGTAACACCGAAGCAATTGCTGAATGGCGCAGTTTTGCTATCACGATCGAACACAGAGTCGCCAAAATGCGATGAAATATTGATGAACTTGCAAAACTGCACACCACTGTTCCTAAAAGTGGCAAGTCTGCGTAGGCAAATGGCGATCAATAGTAGCGATTTAAAATATGTGAACTCTTGAAAGAGAATTAAGGTTTTGCAAATCTTTGGATGTTCCAAAAAGCATGCGAAAATATAAAAAACACCGTAGTTTTACCTACGTACCTAGTGTGTGTGTTATATCACTTTGTCTGAATTTGTCTGTAACGTTGGATGCATTTACAAACAATCTTAAATGGACACGAGTCCTACCCTATTATTAGCATCATAATATTCTTCTTATCGTGTGGTTGATTAACAACCTAGTGTCAGAGTTTAAGCCGCCCTTAGGCCCCCGACATGGCTTTACATACCATCGAGAACGTCTCTTAGGCAGGCTGGTTTACTCACGATGTTTCCTTCACTGTGTAAAACAAGTGATAAATAATTTCTTATACGCACGGCTCGGCTTCGAAGAGTCAGTGGTGCGTGCCTCACAACCCACATTAATATTAGTGAATAGGTAGTAAACATTACATTGCCTCACACCGCCCTATCTTTACTGACCATCCTCCAGATATTATCTTATTAATTGCTGCTTATGACACTCACTAAAAGACAGGTGATGACCTATTTTTGGGGAAGTTTCAACATTATGGTTGTGGGTTGTGTGTCATAATTCTACGATATGTAACTTCAGATCTCATACTAATGACAAGTAGCCTATGCATAATGGTGCAGTGGTATGACCGTTAGGCTGGCTATTTAAAAGCCCCAACTTCGAACCCAAGGTACGCACCGCTGATTTTTCGTAGACATGTGTATTTAGAAATTAATAATCACTTGCTTAAACGAGTGAAAGAAAATATCGTGAGGAAACCTGGTACTTGAGATGTTTTCGGGGTTTGAAGTAATTTTAGAGGTCTCTGACACCAGGTTGTTCGTCAACCACACGAAGAACTACTAACATCATCATCGGTCTTCAAAACGTGGTCTTCCCTTCAGTTAAGTACAATTGACGGTAATGAGGAACCAATGTCCTATGCTTTAGAGAGGACTAAATCAAGGTTTACAAGCGGAAAAGAGAATATTTGACGTCACTAATTTTAAGTAGCAACCTCCTAAAAGCTGAATCCGTGATAGTCTCTTTTGTATTCGAGCCTAGCGTTGCTTAAGCTCAGCCGTTTACCGACCACAACTTCTGCGCCAATAGTTCTCGTCATATGGAAATGAGAGAGCCTAATGAAAAATAATAATGTGAATAAGTTCCTTTAGAATTAGACCTTGACCACCTGACTGCCTGTGAGTCACATATCGATGGGTGAAAGGCAATTTGGTTCAACTGTACAAAAATAAACTTTAAAACATCAGCCTTCAGATACATTTTTATATTTCACTGAAATGTCGCTTGAGCCAAAAAGTCTTTCACCCATCGGTATGATCTTAGAGGACCAGCCGGGAGACGCCTTCTGACTAATCATCGAACAAATTTTGTTCGCCACTTTTGGCGGGGGGTGAGGTAACACTAAACACAAACAAATATTTGTGTTACACAAGATTTAAATCGTGTACTATCATTGTAACCATACAGGTAAAAAGTACCTTTATATGATTGGCAATCATATGCCAGTGGCGAGAGGAGTACGCCCGCTTAAACCACTCCAGTACTAATTCCTTCAAGGGTATGATACGCAACGATTGTGTAACTATTGTATCTACTTCTTCGACAGCGCGGTTGGCGCAGTGGTCGAGAGACCGACTGCTGCGCTGCGTGTCGCAGGTTCGATTCCTGCACGGAGCAAATATTTGTACGATCTATGGATAATTGCTCCGGGTCTGGGTGTTTTTGTGCTTGTGAGATTATATGTCTGTAAACGCACCCACGACACAGGAAGAAATTCCTAGTGTGGGGCAACTTAAAAAAAAAAAAAAACTTTTTGTACAGAGAAGTAGGGTAGGGCGGGGCTAGTTGAGCATAGGGGCAAGTTGGGCAATCGAAATATCTCGCAAACTATTCACCGTACGCATAGGCATCATATGGCGGAAAGAAGGAGTCGTGGGAGGGGTAATCACCACGCGATTGCTAGCGGCGGCTGGACGAACGAGTGAAGCGCCCGTGCGTTTTGTTTATTTTGTGACCAAAAAGTAAAAACATCGTTTATCGCAAGTTTTCGTTTGTATTAGTCAATTGTTATCTGTTTTCAGTCAGGTAAGTGTTAATCTTTCAGAGAATTATTGTACTTTTGATACGTAAAGAGGTTCTGGGTATAATTTTTACGAATTTTTTATAACCTCGCTTTTGTTTTAAAATTCCTGGTTGGGGTTAGTTATAGCTCAACAGTTGCTCAACTTACCCCACGACTCAAACAACTAAAGTAATGAATGTTTTATTTTTTATTTGGATTCGGACTTACAAGAGGAAGACTACAAGATGTTCTTACACTAGTGAAAATTTTAAAAATGCTGCAAAGGCTGTCAACGATGAAGGAAAAAGTGTTAATGCCACCGCTAAAGAAATCGGTATCAAATGGATGACTTAGACAAGATTTTTGAAGAAATTAAATGCAGGTGGTGATTCATCCATGGGCTATGCAACACCGAGGCAAGGATTTTCTCCCACACAGGAAGACTCTCTGAAAAAGTACTTGCTACAAATGGATATTCTCCAAAAAGATGTCCGTCGCCTTGCCTAGTACTGCTAAATTTGGCATTGAAATTCCTCCCAGCTGGACAGCAAATAAGATGGCCTGGAAAGAAAGGCTTACGATGTTTTTAAAACGAAATCCGGAGCTATCCATACGAAAACCAGAACCCACCAGCCTTGGTAGGGCAACATAATTTCATGCGCAGAATGTTAAAGTTTTTTTTTGAGAAATTAGCGAATGTAATGGATAGATATGGTATTACAGCGGCAGATATTTGGAATATAGATGAGACAACTAAAAGACTATAAATAAAGAGCTGATTGTCAAACACATATTTTACTTCATCTCTAGTCAACATTGAACCCATGGTTTGGTTAGAAATTCTTAGTGCTCAACTTGCCCCATACCCTTGCTCAACTTACCTCACCTATGGGGTACATTGAGCGTACTTGACTTACTGCATTTAAACAGCTGTAGCTCATAAATTCGACTTGTTACAAAAAAAATACTATGGACACTTTTACTAAGGGATAAATCTCTAATCCATCAAGCCGCATAAGAACTCATTGAGACTTACCATTGAGGAGCTATAGCCGTTCAAGTGAAAAATTGCTCAACTAGCCCCGCCCTACCCTAGTTAACTGGAGCTAAAAAATAACACTAATGTTAAACCCTCTATATTCCCGGACCACTGCTCAAAATAATATCACAGCATTAAATATGACCTGTAATAATCTCGCAGCAGTCAAATGACCCGAATAAAACCGTATCAACTATAAATGAACCATAACATAAACTGTTTGGTTATAACGTAAACTTGGAAGTCCGCAATGAAATTTCGTAACCGATGCTGTGTAAACAGTAGCGCGTAGTCGTACTATGTATGAAGGTGTAAACGTAATTGTAACTGCTATAGATTGGTATTTGAGGTTTGTGGATAATATTTGAAGGTGGATATGACAAATTATATTTTATTTATGAACCGATTACCATGAAACAAACGCTAAATATTAAGTGAAGCTTACCACAATATATTAGTAAAAACCACATCTAATTCGGATAAGCCGTTTCTGATATTAGCGCACAGACAAACAGACAAAAATTCTAACAATCATTGTTTTGGGTGCTATTTGCGTTAATAAAGGTCCCAACAATTATTTTTTCTCATTTATTTTCCGTGTACAGACAGCAATCCGTTACATTTTTATTATATGAATATATTATTGATTGATGATGATATGTATTGATGATGATTGATGATGATGATAGAGACACTTTTTG
The DNA here is from genome assembly GCA_935421205.1 of Xylocampa areola. Lineage (NCBI taxonomy): Eukaryota > Metazoa > Arthropoda > Insecta > Lepidoptera > Noctuidae > Xylocampa > Xylocampa areola. The sequence continues at coordinate 11,604,807 of OW285223.1, forward strand.
TGACATGTAATTTTTTTTTAAACTAGGTTGCTTCTGCCTTTCTTATCTGTCTAGCTCTGAGAAGAAAAGCCGGCTCAGAGGTCAACGTCTCTTTACTACTACTTCTTCTGATCGTGTGGTTGATGAGCAGTACCTAGTGTCAGAGTATAAACCACCGGTCACATAACTCTACACATAATCGAGAACATCTCTCAGGTGTGCTGGTTTCCTCACGACGTTTTCCTTCACCGTTTTAAGCAAGCGATAATTAAAAATATCTTAAATTTTCGCGATCACTACACATTATAATAAAACAACATTTAACCGGATTAATCGCGTGTATTACTGGTTTTTATCACAGGAGTCCTCCTGCGACCATGAACGCTGCACAGTGATCGAAACGTCAGGAAAAACAAAAACCAATAATACACGCGATTAATCCGGTTAAAAGTTGTTTTATTATAAAGCGATACTTTATAATAACCACATACATGACTTTGAAAAGTGAATAGTGCGTGGTTTGAATTCAAAATTGCAACTTTTGACTTGTCAGTTTAACGGTCATACCACTAGGCTATCACTGCTTATGTTATTCTAAGAAATACGTATAATAGAAATAATAACTATGAAACAACTTCAACGTTTCATGCTCTTTTAACTCATCAGAATATTCCGGTACACGATCGCCGAGTTTAAGCAAGGTTTCCGAATGAGCATTTACCAAACTTTAGGTCGTATGCATGACCAGTTTAATTAGTCTATTTACAATATAGTCATCATGAAAACAACGAGGCCCGTCTCAACGCCCATTAAACATAGGATGAGATCAGACAAACAAAATACACCCATATAAAAAGACTGTCAATTTGTTTAGGCTAGTTTAGGCTATAAATTAGCTAATATATGATGTTTATAAGTGTTGATTTAAACTTTAAAGCTTGGATAAGGTCAACGTCTTTATTAACCTATTCAGTGCGAACACACATCACATATTCATGTGAGTTTACTGTCGCACAAGACAGTCTTTTTGGGGCTATGTTGTAGCTGTGTGATTGAGTCTTCGCATTTCGGTTCCACATAAAACAAATATTTGGAGAAATTCTAATAAAACTAAGGCGCATAGCACGCTACCCCAGTATGAACGACATTAACCACCGGGCTCTGGGCACTGCCGGTGTCCCAGCTATTGAAGAGCCCAACGGCGTCGTACGGGACGATAGCAAGAGACCAGACGGTATGATGTTATTGTCTTAGGAATTTGGGTAGACCTTTGGTGTGGGACGCAACATGTGTTCATCGCATGTTCCAAGCCCGGCTGCATGCGCTGGAGCCAGGCGTGCCTGCAGAAACCCTCAAACCACGCAAATATATAAAAAAGATCGGCTGGCACGACTTGGTCTTCAAAGAAATTACGCACTGACTGATCGACATTTAACCAGAGGGCGGGCTTGTTTTTCGGTCAGATAATTCTCTGACATTGGACTGGTCATTGCTATCCCGGGCCCTACACCAAGTGACAGTGATGCTTCGTCCAGAACGTGGACGAAGGAAAAGAAATAGGTATGTAAAGATCGTAGCAGGTGGCATTCTGTAGTTTATTTTTACTTCCATGGAAAAAAAACATGATTTTATGTAAGTATGTAAATTACATAAAGTTAGAGACCTGATCAATAAGTTATTATAAATAAAATATTTTCGAAAAAAATACTTTTTATTTTTCAATAGGTTTTCCCGCCATAAAGATAAATGACGCCATCTTTACTAATATTCCATTCGTTTTCAATACAACTGCATCATTCTAACGACTAACTACAATGTAGAAAATGTTATATTTCATCATAATATTAACAGTAAGACTTACAGACAGTAAATTTTATAACATAAACAATGATCACTGTAGAAGGTGACTAAAATACTAAAGGTATAGGAAATGATTAAAATGTAAACGTAAGGTAGGGTTGTCGGACTACGTTAGTAGCCAAAGTACTACCAACCTACAGATAAGAGGCAAGAAGACTGATTTTGAAATTATATTCGTCTACTATTTCCGTAAAACACATTAAATGCAGCAATAAATTAAGTTTTAACGCAGATTAATGCATTTTAATCTATCTAATTTGAATTAAGCGCGAAAACGCTCATGGGTGTCATGGCGCCGCTTAAGATGGGTTGTGACGTCACGCTTCGATAACATTTGACAAAAGTTCAAGCAACCGCTATGGATGGCGGCAACATTCATTGAGGCGTGACGTCATTCGCTGTAATTGGCTTTTCAGAATATTATTAAAACTAGGTCATATTTAAGAATCCTGTGTACATCAATTTTTGTCTCATGACTATTAAATTGTACCATTTTAGTATGCAGAACACTAACTTTTAGGGTGCTGAAAGCATTCTGCCAGTTTCTAGGACATCAGAAAGCAGAAAATTAATGCCGCAATGTGTTGCACACAAACGTCACAATAGAAAATGTTTTATTGCCATTAAATTTAATGAAGGAACACAAATTCTCATTCGCTTGATTTACATACAATCTTTCAAGTACTTGCGTTACCTTGTTAAATAGGATACACGTTAAAATTAAAAAGCCAAATGATTTTGTCTTGGAAGTACAATAGATTGTGTAAAACAATACTCAAAATTGACCTCGTACCAATAGTAATACTGAGGTTCGCAAAGCGTAGACGCACCAGCCAGCCGCACGGCCGTTGCCCCGCGCGTGCGGTTCGAGTAAGTAGAACTTGCTGAGTAACGTATTTGTAAGTTAATATTTATTCTCACGTTTTCATGTAATTTTTTTCCTCTATACATCCAAAGCACGAGTGAGGGTAAATCGTTCTGCCGCGGAAAATACAACCACTAACATTTCAGCAACTATCAGTATTTTAACATATATCTGTGTGCCAACCCTAACAAACTATAACACACGTTAAACTACACAGAGTCGCTATAAAAACGTTGTAGTGCGCTGACAGAGCGATGCAAGATTAGGTGCGCGTGCGACTGTTTACTTTAAACCGCACAATTGAAGCGTCAGAGTTTATTGAACTAAAAGCACGTGGTGGATATGAATAGATAATGGAGTGAGATTTTATCAGACTAAGAAACGAAAACTTTTAATATTCATATAGCCGTAAAATCGTAAAACTGATAAACCTCGAAAAAAGACGGATAAAAGAGCTAGTAATAAAAACTCCAACCAAATCGGATCAGTACTTTTTAAGAAAATCGCGATAATACAATCTTACATACATACTTACTGCTCGAATACAGAACTTCTTTTATTGATGTCAAATATGTGGTACCTGGGTACATTAATTCCATACATTTTACTTTTTCTTTTTACTTGGAGAAGAAAATAAACTTTATTTTCTAAAAACTGCTTCATTAGTCTAGTGGTCACAAAGGCGACTTCACGTGACCGAGAATCCGACGCTCATGCGCGCGTTGGATTCCCGGTTCGATTGTTGTGTTATTATTAGGCATTATTTAATTCAAGATAAATCTTTGAAAAGCATTAACGCATGCTTAGCGAACTCTAAAATGCCTTTTAGGCATTATTTAAGTTTTTTGTTAGGCAATTCTCAGTGTACGGATGCCAATAGGCTCACCGACCCTTACATGGAACTTCACTGCATCAGTTAAATGTGAGCCTACATCAGTATTCCTCTAAAGGGATTTATACAGAACTGATGCTATGTAAGAATACTATGAAATATAAAAGAACTAGCTGATGCCCGCGGCTTCTCCCGCGTGGATGGCGGTTATCGCGACCAAAAGTAATCATTAAATTTTGATCCCAGTCTCGCTTTCCAATTACCGGTTTATAATTGCCCATTTTTTTTAAGTATTAAAATGGTATCGTGTTTAATCCTTAAGAGATAGACATATGCACACCCGAAATTTTCTGTAGGCATATATAAGATACACAATTCCACCATACATCATTTTGTTATATCTCAAAGGGTTTAGGCAGCATTTTCGTTGAAATCTCCCAGACGGCTTATTTTTTTCCGACACCTATAAATAATCATTATATTAAAAAATATCATTATATTTTAGCCAATGTCCTATACAAAAACTTAACAAATTATATACTAAAACTTTCCTCGAGAACTACTCTATCCAATGGTTAAAACAGTATGAAAATCAGTGTAGTAGTTTTTGAGTTTATCGCGAATAGACAGACAGACGGACGCGGCGGAGGACTTTTGTTTTATAATATGTAGTCATAGTAAAGAAACTGAAAAGCCGTATTCTGAGAAACGTGAAACCTGTCAGCTTTACTACACATATATTACAGAATACGTCATACCCTAAAAACACAGCACTCTAAAATTACAAAATTAATTACAGGAACATATTAATTACCCACCTGTCATTCAAAAGTAATACATGACAGAAAGTGACAGGTTGCTACCACATAATTTCATGTCGATACGGCACCATACATGTCATATTACAAATATAACTCCCCTACCAATTAAAGGAGAGGCAAGTAGAATCAACGACTTAAGTTGATTAACACAAAACTTCACCGACTGTAGTGCCGGTTATTGTGATACGATGAAATGACATCTTGCATTTTCTGTATTTATTTGATAAGATTGTTATGTTTTGTACTCCAGATAGTTAGATCCTATCAAGACTCCAAAAATACCCGAATCGCCTGAAAAGACACGACATCCTGAAGCTGCAATACAGGGTGTAACAACTCAGCAACAAGAGGAGTGCGCTTAATGGGTGTATGCTCGACACGACAACCAACCTACAACGCATCCATTCATAGTTGCAAGACTGATTGTGGATAAGCCGAAAAAAAAAGATAGTTAAATGAGTACTTTCAAAGCTAAATCATTTTAAAAATTCAGATAAACTCTCAATAAACCAGCGCTTATAACTTAATACAGTCCACTACATTTACTACGACCCCAATCCAGCAGCAACAAAGGACATGTTATATTTTATTTCAGTAATGAGATGTAGTGCTACTCGTGCGAAGCCATGGTGGGTCGCTAGTATATTATAAAGTGCTATTTGTCCAAATCCTGCGCGAAAGAAGTTACAGGCTGAGGTAGTTCAGAATAATAAAAAGCGTGATGTAAGGTGTCACGGTGCCTACAACACTATTTATTGATGACTGATGAAGTAAGTTGCAGTCCATGGTGGGCGGCAACATGAACACTGCGATCAGGCAGCGGTTGGCCCCATCTATCTGTTGTTGGGTGACCGGCAGATACAATTTTTTTTTTATTTGATTTATATTTCTTCGGAAGGCTCACCTCTACGAATTTTCATCAGAGCTTTTCTATGTTACGGAGCATCCGTATCGATCTACAGTCACGATCTTTGCTGTACTCGGCGATTGCACCGAGTACCCAAAACGATACATAGGACAGTTACGTGTTAAACCACATCAGAATCCTCCAAGCAATTGGATTATATTTTACACCAGGCTAAATAAAAAAGAGCAACGAAGGCGAAGACTAGGGCAAAGACCTGCCAACACGTGTTCAACATAATGAAAGTATAAAAGAGAGACAGTGAACTTACATATATATATGTCAAGTGACATAAACAGTAAAAGTGGCAAAAGCGTGACCAGTTGCAGTTAAATCGTATCAGTAAAATATTACAGGATAGGGAACTTTTTGGGGCACATAAAAATTACGTATTATGTATGACATAATTGGAAAGGACATGATACGAGTATGTGGGGTCAAAAGGGAAGACGAGAATATAAAGTAATGAAAAAATTTCATTACTAGGGTTCGGGATTGAAGGAAATCTATAAAAAAATATCGCTTTGTGAGAAACTTAATATGCGACGTCAGAAAGTCAAAATGGAAAAGTATAGACATTTTGATATTTATACCGTAACATTTTTTGCCAAAGATCGTTCAAATCTTCCGATAGTTGAACAATTTCTATACAGAATTTCAATGTATATCCACTACACTGAAAAAACTTAAATTGGATCCAATTTTTCGGTAGAAGACACCTGTTTTTTTATTCCTGCATAGAATTCAATTCATACCCCTAAAGCAACACTGAAATAACTTAAAAGAGAACAAGTTTTTCGACAAAAAACAGTTCTTTCCCATGATTATTTTGAGAACATAATTAGTTCTGACAGCGATCATGGGGACGTTATCAAAGATTCTCAAAATAAACAGGATGGGAAAGGAAGAAGATTTCAACGCAGAGATAAGGTATATTATTATTACAGTTTGTATCCATATTCGGATGAAATTAAGAAAGTAGCTACTCTTTAAATATTCTGTTTTCATTTTAAAGCACATTATGATATGGGAATGGAATACTTTAAATATGAATTAGCTTACTACTCTTATTCAATTAGTTACTTAATTTAATGCACTACTTAAATATGCTTTTCATAAAAATGATTGAATAACACAAAACCTTTTTAATTATATTCCTAGGGTAATGCAATGTTGTGATTATGATAACATTGTTAATGTGAAATTTGGAGCATAATAACATAAAAGAAAATATTAGGGTGAATATTAAATAACAGAGTAAGACGTAAGAGAGAAGAAAATATTAGAGTCGTGGTAGCCACCAAAACTCACAAAATGTGACGATTTTGACATTTTGTGAGTTCAAACCTGGCATGTAGCAATGTAAGTTTTTCAATGACATATGTACTTTCTTAATTAATACAAGACATCACAGACATACGGTGCGGTGAAGGAAAACATAGTGAAGAAACCAGGACTTAACGGTCTGAAATCTTGTGAACCCGCAGTGATAAATGCTCGTGCCTTCTCCGTATGTGACCAAGCCTTTTCCCTGTAGTGGGACAATAATGAGCTGGTTATGTTTTTAAGGTTTACATTCAAACTTAAACAAAGTAACAGGGCGCAATAAAAACATGATAATATTATAACAGAAGGAGGCACACAGACTACCGCTGAAGTTGAAACAGTATATGTTCTAAAGGCTAACATGAGTCTGGAAATTTCAAAACTTGAAGATAAACTAATTGTTTACTCTGACAAGATGCAACCTCGAGATAATCTGATACCCGCCAAAATAGGACAAATGTTCCAACACACAGGTCTACTAGATAACACAATTTTAATATAATTGAAGACAGGCACGCTTCTTGTGCAACGAGCTGTGGATGTGTTTTCATTATTGTTAGTACAATACACCACAGACACACAGTATAGGGAAAAATCGTGAGGAAACTTGAACTCAATGATCTGAAACTGCAAAGCCACAGTAAGCTAGTACGGCGCCTAAGATGCTAAGTACTATCGCGGACACTCCCGCCTGACCACTAAGTACATTATCGCTTGCACTCAAAAAATAGAAGCGCTCTGTAGCCCCGCCAAGGTCAAATTAGATCGTCCTTAAAATTCACAAAAAGGAGTACACGTGATGCGTCACTAAGCTGCGCAGTGCAGATTGCAACTGTTCTCGCTTTGCTAATAGGCGAATACTTTAAGGGGGTGTGACATGGCGCCGCGCCGGCGCAAGATTTATACAAAAAAATAATTAAATGGTCAGGCGGAAAAGGCCGCGATAGTACATTCTTAGAAATATTTTGGGCTGAAGACAATTACGTAGATCGATGATTTCAAAACTTCATCCTATTATTATGAGTTAATTCTAGATAAATTATAAAGCATGATGAAGTCTAGTATTGCAGAAAAAAAAAGTTTTTTTTTTTAGATTTTTGATGTATCACTTCAAGGACTGTTAACTCTCATAATGCCTTTGTTAAAAGTAAAACTAGATTCACCTCTCTCAATAATTTTTGCCAAGCAAGCAATTATGCTAAAACAAATATTTAATTAAAATCAGAGTAATTATCACGGAGTTAAGTTTCAAACGGGACACGACGCTAAAAAGATGCTAAAAATTAATAAAATGCTTTCGTCAGTAAAAAGTAGAAATATGACAATCCTCAAGGTCTTTCGGCAATCACATAATTATGTACGGATAACTGTTGATTTAGTTATTTCTTACAGGATTGATTCTGTCACTAATATGTTTCGACTTAGATACTATTACTAATTATATAATGGGTATGATCGGCAGTTTTAGTGTTTAGTTAATTTATTGAGTTACAAGATGTTTTACAGGTTTCCATAAATTCTTAAATATAGAAAAAACTAAGACTGCAAATAAAATATAACTAATCTCAGTAGTTGCTTTGGCTGACATGGAAGTCTTTAAATAGACTTCGGACCCAGGTTGGCTGATGTAAGGATAACCTGCTCAGGTCAGGGATACATAAAAGATTCTAACCTGGAGTGCAGGTTGGTGCTGTTCCGCAAACGATGGAACACTTGACATCGAACAAATGACCTCATGGACGCAACTGACAATGCGGTTGTCGTAGCAGGGTTTTGGGCTGATATTATATTAAAGAAGATATAATATTAAATTCAAGTTTCCATCGATACGCTAAGAAGAAGACTAATCTCAGTTTCTTTAAGTAAACACCTTTAAATCGGACGTAAACCACAGATGAAGGAGAGCATTAAAAATCACAAACAAAGCAAGGCAAACCAGAAATAAATCAATCATATAAACAAAATGCTCACAACGATAAACAGCCAGACACGAACAGAGCAAACTGTTACGAAATGGAAAAGTAAAAGAATATTAGATTTTGAAATAGGGGAGCCACTGAATAGAATTACGAGTGCAAAGTGAGGAAATATGGTAAACACATTGGGAATATTTCATACTTTATTGCATGTGTTCAGTCAAAGAAAAACGGTGGTTTATTGTCAAATTGTCACGAAAGCAACAGGAAGCAAGAAAAACGAATCGCTGAAATGATTTTGGGTAATACAATATGTTGCAGACATCTTGAGTTTGAAAAGGCTTTCGAAACATTTTTTTTTATTTTTTTTAACCTACTTCCAAAGGGAGGTTATGAATTCGGTTGTATTTTTTTGGTTGTAATTTAGAGGATTCTGAATAAAGTCAATATATTAGGACAATAATATACAATTATTATTATTTTTTGGAGTCGGTGCCAGCAAAGGATAACAAACGTGTAAGTACATTAATGAAGTAGCGCATTACGTAACTAAGCTGTCGCTTTAGGCAGTTGTTGTGTTCATTTGTAAATAGTTTAAATTAGGTATTGTTATATTATCGTAATAATAATGATGGTTAATGTACTTGAAATATACTGCAAATTTTTAGAAAACTCCAAAAATAATAATTGTATATTATTGTCCTAATAAATTGATTTTATTCAGAATCCTCTAAATTTTTAACAATATCTGTATGTAAATTGTAGTAAGTAAATAATGCAATTATTTTTTTTACTTTTTACTGCATTTTTTTTACTTAACAGAATGATTTTGGAGTCGGTTTTTTAATTTCAATTTTTCAAAGAAAGTCGGTTTTTTGTTAAAAAATATTTTTTAATTCTGCTACAACTGGTACAATAATCAAACCGTTTAAGTTGATACTGATGAACACAAACCCGACATAAACACATGCTAAACTGAGTACCGAGTAAAACACATACTCTTAATAATCCAAATATACCCCTATACAACCTACATCAGATAGCCCTCTAAATAATCTACGATGAAGATGCTAATAATCGATTAAAAAGATAATGATAGCTTCACAAAATGAGCTGTTGGATAATAATCGAGAGTTAACTCGATTCCGAAGACGAAGGGTGCACTAAAAGCTCTTTAAATGTGTTAAAGACGATATTATGTCGGTAGTAGACAGGAAAAAGGGATAGAGGTAGGAAATTTAAAAACGCTCCATGGAATGATGGAAATGATTTCGAAGATGTACCTACATATGGCTTGTTTTGAAAACATAGTGTAAATTATTATAATATTTACATAAAAACATTTCAGTTTAATGTTGGGAGCTTTATTATACAATACTTGTCAAAATACAAAATTACTTCTCCCATAAAAATTAACTGACATAAAATAAATCTGCTCTTACATAAACAATAATAATAATATCCAAATGACAAATAACCCAAAGTTAAGAAGACATAATTATTGAGTTTGTTAGCAATCGCAAGCAAAGATTAATTAATTCAACAGTAAAAAACAAAGCTGATGAAAAATGCTAATAACTACCTCTAAAACACTTATCACTTCAAACCCAGTAAACCCTTCGGCACACTTCAAAAAGCCCTTAAGCATACAATATTCACACATCACTCTAAAATTTTCCGCTGACGATGGCTTAACGCAAAGAGCGTATGTGAATAATCCCTAGCCGCTCCCATTTCGTAGTTGAGAGCCTCTCGAGGTAAACGAAACGCCCACTCGTAGCAATTAAAACAAAATAGGGATTAAATACTGCTTAATGAAAATTTTATTCTAGAGCACTTACAGTTTTATACCTGTGAGTGTTTTTTCGTATAACGCACCCACGTAATCCAAGAGGACAATTGTTAAAACTTTAAAATCATGGAGTAATTACTGGGCTTAATTTAAATCACTGGTTGAATTTGTAAAAATGTCACCCAGTACATGGCATAATCACATGCATGATCGAAAATAAATCCTGCAAATGCGACTCTGACTTGTGGAACACTTATTTAGGGTTTTTTTTTTCAATAGATACTTCAAGGACGATAAACCTTTTATTTTCACGTCACTATATTAAGCGAAGGCAAACACTTTGTGGCAAACTATTTAATAATACATTTGGCAATCTAGAAATGTCAATTCGTTTCTGGCCAATACCTCAACAGTTAGAGCAAAGAAAATTTAGTTTATGATTAAACCACACATAAATACCTTCAAGAGATAAATAGTTAGTAACTTCAATTGCAAAGATACACAGGTAAACACTGCTCATTCACTCGATATAATTTCGTCAATAGCCTCTGAGACGAGAGGTCCAGCTATTTTTAGACTACCTATGTTCGGTATTCTATTCATCCCATTGTGTAAAGATCTGCTGGTCCCATTGGAGATATTTGTCAACCCTACACCGGCCAGGTCGGGTTTGACCTAAATCGTTTGTAAAACTTAAAGGGTCTTAAAAGGCTAACCAAAATTAATAAATAGACTAAACTGGAACACTAAAGATCGTTCTTCAAACTAAAATCAGAACATATTAATGCTAAATATTGGAAAAATCAATTGAACTAAGTAATTGTCGATGATTTAATTTATTGTTTAAGGGAAAAGCAATCAGTTCAGTCAAAATTCAAAAAGCGGACTGTTGCTAAGCCGAGTGAAAAGTTAAAAATTAAAAACGGTTTTGCGAAATACAAAAACACGTGTTTTTGCAACTGACAGTTTAATTAATGGAAAACAAAAAGTGCTGTATCGGTTTTTACTCAACTTTGTGTGTGAAGTGATTGCTTCTGTATGATTTCAAATTGAAATTTTGCATAGCATTATCTTGTGTTTTTTTTTTGTCTCTGGAGTCCTTGTCAACCTAGCACATACTACTGTAAAAGTCTCCCAGATTTTGCCAGTAAAACATCACAGATATCAGTCAAACATAACCTCTTGAATTGTGTAGACTTTTCCCTTTTATACTTCGTTTTGTACAAAAAGCCTTCTGATTGGTAGCTCAAAGGATCCAAAGACGCTTATAAAGGACCACTTACTTCAACCTCATAAACCTTTTCTGGAATATCTTCTTCATAAAGGTTCTTGACAATAAAACGAGAAACACAAACATGAAACATACAAGAATAGATTAATGACTCCTGTGAAACAATGGAGTGACAATGACAGAGAAAAATGGTTTTCTATTGTTTGCCATATACATGAAGATATGGAAATTAAACTGCTTCAAGCAAATACTCGTATGTTACCAAAAACGAGGCTACGAATTTTGTTCAACTGATTTACAATATAAGCGGTAAATTATTAAACAAGGTCACTTTTTTAATAGTGTCTCTTTTAGCTTAAAGCCCGGTCTACAGATACTTATAAATATAATTTGGATTATTTTTAATTTCAAACTTGCTTTGTGTAATATTGTGTAGTATCAAAATGAATATTATAAATAATGTACATGTGAGTACTATGTAACTATTTACAATGATTTTATCCGTTTATTTTTTATTGTTGTCTGGCAGATAGAGTATGTCATGCTCACTAAAATGTCCCACTGATGGCGGCGTGTGTGTTGGGTCATTCGATTCTCCACAATATGGTTGAGTTGGGTGATGCTGACGCATGCGTCATGTTCGTGAACGGGCGCTGTCAGTTGGGACTGGTCATCTCTAAACTGTTATAGCAAAATGTTGAATTGTTAAACTAAACTCTTTTAGTATTGGCGTCATATTAAATTGTTCTCACATACTATTTTGCAACAAAAACAGTGTAACCAATACATACTATTGTAAAAAACCTATATGATGAAAAGAGTAACCATGGAGTTTTTTGCCCGTTCTTCTCCATACAAACAATCTTCACTTTGGAACGTGGCAACTAATTTCTGACAATTCAAAAGTGCCTGTAAATGGTTTATTTGAAATAAATGATTTTGATTTGATTTGATTTGAAAGAGATCAAAAAACGAATCTGTCGTCTTTGATTTGATTGTTGCTCTTATTACGTTGGGTTGGTAGTAATTTAGGATGTATATCATCGATGTAGAGCATTAATTACAAATCCACTTGATGAAATCCTTCGGTCAAGTCTATCGTTGCATGCATACCGAGTCGACGGTCATCCAGTTTTGATTGGGAAATTCTAATCAGAGTACGTAGTGCACGGAATTCCTCAATTAAGAATACTATTACATTTTCAATAATCATTGAGACTCCGTGTAGTTCGAAGGTAATCTGGTGTCACGGTTTTCAAGCCCCTTGGATTCCTTGAACATAAATTGAATCTATTGACGACAACGCGAGATGGACTAAGGAGTATTTTTTTCACAACTATTTCTATAATTATCATGACCCGATATTTCCAACAATCTTAAGTTTGATATCTTCAAATGTAATTAAAAGTCTATAATTGCACATAAGACTTTCCACGTGTTCTGAATCGAAATCGTATTAGTGGGCGATGTAAGACAATATCCGATCGTAACACAAAAACCAAATCACCTGTATTACTTGAACAGTTAGGTTCAAATTTGATTTGCGACATATCCTGTGTTACCGCTCAATAGAAAAACAATATTTGTTGCTATATATGTTTAAGGATCAATATTGTTTGTCTTGTTAAAGTTGTGAATGTTTCGTAGGCAGACGTAGAGATGCGAACGTGACTTGAATATCGATACAATAATTCAACCTACTAATATCTTGACACGCATTTCGTGTGTAGAATATGCGATTTTGTTATTATTTAGATAAATGTGTTTTGACGATATTTCGAGAAGACGATTGATTTTAAGATATCGGTTATTTTGTTTTACTAACGAAATATTTATTAATACGACCGATTTTAGCACATTTTTTTTTAAATAACTTACTAGTGTATGCAATAGTTTCTGTTGTATCTTTCAGTTGCTAGTTATAGAAATAAAATATTTTTTTCACCTCGATAAGTAGGATCTCTTAACAGTAGGTAGGCTCTTAATTACATGAAAAATCAAGTTAGAATTGAGTTATCTTTGACAACTCATGTCAAATTTCATCTAAAGAATCGTAATAAGGAATCGTGATAGACGGAAATAAAAACCACTATCGGGTTAAGCTCTGTACCTACTTAGTAACAACATCGACACCATGGTCTAAAAAAGAAATCTACTAAAATACATCATCGATTCCCCTCACTCACCACTAAACGTCCCACAAGAAGGGCGTAGGTCGTCTATTGTGAAATTCGGTCCGTACCTCACAGATCCTACGATAATCCCTTATTAAGAAACCGCTGAACAAACGCTAAATATTTCTCCAACAGACTTCACAAAGGAACTTCAACATGAAATTGAATACGTTTTGTGGAGACGTTTATTGAACGCAAAGAATTATGGAGAAAAATATTCAGATATTCATCTTAGTATACAATAAAGAGAATGGTAAAACATTTTGTATTGGATTCTCGCCGTCCCGTGTTGTTCGCAGCCCTGGTTCACCTAAGGAAAATGGAATTCCCGTGTTTTAGTTCAAGTTCAACTGCGGGAAATGGGATGTGGTTCTGAAATTGTTTATTACTTTGTCGTTACACACTACCATTAAACTGCAAAATCAATCAAAACAATGCAAATGCATGTCAGAGGGTTATGGCTAAAATAAAATGATCTACGGCCAACTACAGTATATATATTATAGACTTAATTATCTTAACTTTAGGACAAATCCTATTTAAATATGTTTTGGTAAAAATACTGGAATAGGACTAAACCATGCCAAATGACCAATCTAATCATTGCGTGGCGTCAATTATCTACAACTCATAAAAAATCCGTTAAATGGTTGCGATAAATTCTGATACGATCTCCATACATCTCTCCGATATAAACAAAATTATCATTAGCTATTGCAATATTATGAAACAACTTGTTACACGGTGACCCACTTTCATTCATATAAGATGTGACCTTGAATGAGACTAGACTGGCTCCATTGATCGTGTTGCTTGACATTTCTATTGTGACACTGAAGTTTGAACGATAGACTGGTTACGAGATTATAATATTAGTATTGTGCGTTCGTTGTCGAAGGTATTTTAATAAACATTATCATATCCAAATAAATAAATAATATTATAAACAAAATTGCTCGTGACATGATTTGATTTTAATGAATATCTTCGGAGATATCGTAGTTTGATCACAACTCAGCAACAAAATAATGATCAAGTACCACGCGCGCATTTATAACATAACAGCTATGTTATTTTATAAAAGCGCGCGTTATGTTTATGTTATGCTAATAACGCCTGTATTCCCCGAAGGGGTAGGCAGAGGTGTACACAGTTGTACACCCACATTTCACCGATGCTGTTATTAAGTCCCATATAATAGGTGATGAGCCTATTGCCATCTACCAGGCACAATCAAAACTCCGGGCTGCTACTGAGAATTTTCTAACAGAAAAACTCAATAGCACTTTGTCCGACCCAGTAATCGAACCCGAGACTAGATTTAATTTAATTAAGTTACTCCGATTTAAGGTTCCACAAGCTGAGTGTTAGTTTTTGAAATTTAAGCGGACAAAGTCGCGGGCACAGCTAGTGTACTCAGAATCAGAATTAATAACGTCAAAAAGGGGCAATTTTAAACGATATGTTGGATATTAATTATCTCTCAATTTCGATACGTGTAAATATTAATATTTAGTTGTCATTAAAAACTACTACAAGTGTACAACTTAATTCCGAATAAAGCCAATATTTGTACCATATACATAAAAAAAGGAGCTCCAAATACCATCAACCACATCAAAATACCCCAACGTCCATCACACCAATCGGGTCAAGTGTCCAAATTTATGCTTCCTATAAGGGACCTTGTAGCAGATAGTTTTGGCGTAACGCCAGAACAGACTGGAGACGCTCACAATATTATATTTAGAAAGTTTCGTAATTAAAAAGTGGGCTTTTTATGTCACGCATCACCTGCTAGCTTTGCCGTCAAAGTTGTGTAAAGCGAAGGAAACTAAGTAATGAACTTTGTAAATTTTCATGTCGAAAAGCCTGAGAAGTTGGTCCAGGCTAACAAAGCCTAGCTTATAACACGTTTGACAATTAATAAGAGAATTTAACAGATACCATCGTACTGGTTGATGAAGATAAAATGACGAGACAATTTATCTTCAAGTATCTCTTCATCCGATAGAAAGTGAATGATAGCATATTTAACAATTTTAGAGATTGGCATAGATAGTTTTATATTATGTGGGTTCAGTTTGTATACGGATTTGCGTTATTTATTTTCTTAAGCCGAAATTCTATAGCTATTGTTCTGTACCAACATAGCTTTTGAAAGAAAGAAAGTATTTATTTCAGTCTCATGACAGATTGCCAAGGATAAATAAATAAAAAAGCTTAATAACAAAAAAACAAAAAATCCTACACACTACAGAAAAACAAACAAAAAAAAATGTTTCTGGCGAAAAGCAAAATATTAACAACCTGTACGAGACTAAAAAAGTATATGCAGTAAAGGTAGAAGCGAACACAGTTGCTGTCCCGCCATTCTCAATAGTTTTAGTCGAGAGGAGATTGGCACGAAAAAAAAGGAAAACTTTAAATGAAAAAGTTCTATTTACATGTTTAGAAACAGTCTCTAAAACTACCTTCTACAAAAACCCTCTTTCAACCTCTAGCCTATTTATCTTCTCTCATTTTCAGGCTACCCAAAAAGCTTGAGGTCCCTACATATGCCCAAATAACTTCATCTACCAAATAAGACCTTCAAAACACTTGGAATAAAACGGGTCCAGTCCTTAGGGCACGATTTTATTAAGTTGACTCGAATCATGGTCTGAATACTTAAAATTTACATGTCTGGAGGCAAAACTGACTTTTCCGTTTGAGATGTTAAATCTATGTTAAGCGGATTCAGAAATATGTCTGTATTTTATAGATAAGATTCTTTGGATGATTTTCGTGTTATGGCCTTATGGCAACACCCGCTTTGTTTAGGTCTACTTTGTATAGGTTTATTATTATGTTCTTGGGTAACTGACTTTGCGCTTTTAAAAAACCTACCCCTCCTCGCGTCGTTTTCCTCAATGCTGAGGGTCGTGACTCCTCCAAGAATTACTTTTTAATGATGTCGCGATCCGGGTCTGTTTCCAGCAAAATGGAGTTACTGTACATACTGCAAAACTGTTTGGTTTAGGACTATAAAACCTTAGTTTTGATGCTTTTTTACCTTTTTAATTAAAAATTCTAGAGATTAGCAGATGACCGGCAAAGGTAACGTAAAAAAATGGAGGCCTATACTCAGCGACATGAGCTGAATAGATAGATACATAGATTCTATTATAAATGACCCCACAAGTAAAAGGTAACAAAATATCGTATGAGAATAGATTGTTTTTCTGTTCTTGTTTGTTTTCAAACCTTGTAGGTCAAACTGAAATACGAGAAGCTTTGATATTGATACAGCTGTGAGACCAGTACTAATAATGGCATCAATTCTGATATAGCCCAACTAAACTTAAATTAGAACATTGCTATTTTTCACTAACAGTTACTTTAAGAGCGAGATAGAATGAAGTAAGAGACGTCAAATTCAAATTGAGACACATCGAACTACTCGTAAAATTCGCCGTCCTGTACGCTTGCGACTTTGTTTTATTTTTACTGCGGTTTCACATCAGATTTTTAAGGTTTAAGAACGACGCTATTTCTCATAAAGAATTGCATACATAATTCACTTACTGAGAAACAATGTTTAATACTAAAACTAATATTTAGAGCGCACAGAGACCTACGGGTGGTTTAAACTCTGACACTTGGTTGTCCATCAACCACACGTCAAGAAAAAGAAGAATGTTTTTTTATACTTTTTTCCTTTACTTTTACCGTGCTTCTTGCCAAATTTCAAGATTCTACGTCAAGAGGAAGTACCTTATAAGGAACAACTCCTATGGCATTGTCATTTAGAGACTGCATCCTTCTTCAAACACGACTTTTTGTCACCTATTGAGGTCAAGTAGGCGACAGTTTCACATTACCTTAGTATCGCTAACCCTTATAAGCTTTTAATTCCTATCGAGCAAAGGAGGAAGAGGATTATGGAAATAAAACCATTTTCTGACTTTTTGTATAATAACTTTCGTGAGACACATTCATATTAATTATTGTTTAACAGTAATAGCTCATGAATATCCCGGTTCGAGTTCGTAACTAGTCTGGCAATCGCGAAGAATACGCGTGAGTAATAACCGTTAAACAATAATTAACATTTTCTGACTGGTCCAATCGACTCATATTGGAAATAAGACTTTAACTTTTTTTACCATTGGACGTATAGCATAACGCCTGCATCCCTAAAAGGTAAGCATAGGAGAACTGTTATAATTTTACACTGCAATGAAGTCCCATGTTACGGGTAGTAAGCCAATAACCATCGACCGGGCACAATTCCAAACTCCGCGCTGCTTCTGAGAAATTCTTACTAGAAAAACAATAACACTTTGCTTGTACCGGAAATTGAACACAGTATCTCACGTTCAGCAGCCGTACTGACGGCCACTAGACCAACGGGGCAGTCAGCACAGGTATAACAAAGTTAATATAACCAGCCCATAACTGTCCCACTGCAGGGCAACGGTCTCTTCTCATAAGCAAAACGCACGAATATTAATCACCACGCTAGCTTACTGCGGATTGGCGATTTCAGACTATCAAAGTCCAGGTTTCCTCACGATTTTGTCCTTGACCATATATCCGTGATATCTTAGGTTAACAGTTTAAAAAGTACATATGACATTGAAAAAGTCACATTGATACATGCCAGGTTTGAACATACAATGGTTTAAGAGATGGGCTCGGAACCACACGGCCACTACGACACTAAGTTACTAATAACAGGCCTGCACGAGATAGGGTCGTCCTAGTGTCACCGCGGTAACAATACGCCATTTCTTGAAATTTTGTTTGTAAAACCATCAGTAATCATTTTTGATCATTTTTGATTTGTGAAATATGTATATTTTTTGGGTTAGTAAATTTATTCTTGTTCATATATTCAATAATATCTGAACACCAACATGCGACTGGTCAACAAAGTAACGGGAGCCGTGGATCTCATTCGATAATCATAACCTACCGGGGCAGCAAACTGCAATCCCGAAACCTCGCTAAAAAGAGGACTCTGTAGTCATTAGGAGTTCGGCAGAATGTCCACGACGAACTTCCACACATAAAAAAGGCAGCAAGCAGCAAGATTTTGCTTGAACATCATGATAACGAAGACATTCAGAGCTCTTCGATCTAGTACTGCCGATATCCGTACTCCATACTGTTAAAAGCTAGAGAAATCAGGATGACCAGTTAGTCCATTGCAAAATCGGATACTATGCCCTATATATTTCTTAATCTCCTAACAACATAGGGTGTCAACTTCCATAACATACCGTGAGACAAACTAAAGGAAACAGCTCATTACGTACCTCGTAAGTCAAGGGTCTGAGTCTGTTGCTGCTTAGAAGCAATCATCTTTAAACTAGCACAAAACATGGGGTCTTAAAGTGACACTAATGCTCTCGGTATTAGATAAGGTACATACAGCATCAAATCTTCTAGAATCTAAAGCAGTTAAAGCTTAAAAATTCTCTTAAAATGTAGAGAATAGTGTTCGAAATCTTAAAATCAATCAATCCTTAAATCATAGAGAAAATAATCTCGTTTCTTTAATTATTTACTAATATTGCATTCAAAGTAATGGGCTCGTGGCTCAGTAACAGCCACACAGATCGACCGATCGTGGATGGGTGACCTACATTTCATATCAAGACCCCTTCGTGCCTCGGAGAGCACGTTAAAACGTCTGCACCGGTTGGTCAAATGAAGATCTATGACGGCCGATATGGTTGGTCTGACACCTGTAAGTCTGACGACCAGTCTGAATACGAGATATCGTGTTACCCAGTACTAGTTACTTCTTTTCTTTTTCTTTATTAAAAAGAACGTTGCCCCACACTAGGAATTTCTTCCTGTGTCGTGGGTGCGTTTACAGACATATAACTCAACAAGCACACTAACACCCGGAGCAATTATCCGTAGATCGTACAAATATTTGCTCCGTGCAGGAATCGGATCTGCGACACGCAGCGCAGCAGCGGTCTCTCGACCACTGCGCCAACCGCGCTGTCAAAAGTTACTGGGGGTACAACAAGCAGTTATGGAAGTCAGATAAGGCAGTCGTTCCTTGTAAAATATTAAGATTAAGCTGCATCCTGTTTGACTAGAAGCCGACCCTAAATACGTTAGGAAAAGGCTAGGCAGATTGGTTGTTGCATTCAAAAGTACTTACATCGCTATTTTTAAGAGTAACCTTGCTGATCATAGGTCGTTGAATGAAGGTATAGTCCTAAAGTTGGAGAAACTGCAAAAGATTTCTTTGGAAGCAGCAGCTTTTAACAGCCGAAAATATGAATTACAAAACTAATAGGACCAGTGGTGTGAGTATGGTTATTTTGTGTATTTATTTCGACACTTTTGTCGATTTGGAACGTCAAATTAGACATAAGATGTTGATAAAAAGATATCAAGTTGACAAGTTTTTCGAAAAGATCCGTGCTCGGACGCCTGTATTGAGATATGATATTTCGAAACTGCGATGAATCATTCCTTCACGTAAAAATACGGACTTAATTTACTTTCTTTCTAACTCTTATAAAAATCATTTATCATACGACTGAAACATTTTCTATTCTAATAACTCTCAGATCGCCTAAACTAGATTTTCTTTAAGAACCTATAGATAGATACATATCCATACGGTACTCAGAAGTCGTGTGGGGTCACGAAGGCAATCTTGTCTTCTCTTTGAAGCATTTTTAGGAATTCAAAAGACATCTCAAAAAAGTTCAAGCCGCGTCTACAATGGCCCTTAGCATTGTTCCGACACAAAAGGCCCCAAAAATCGTATAACAAAGTCAACAGAATACATGAATATGCAATGGCATGTCACATTGTACTGGAATAAAACTATTATTTAGAGTAAACGACACGGCTGCGACGCGACAATATTACTGTACATTTCTAAAGACGACATCGAGATTTGTAAAAATCAACAACAGCTGTACAATACTATTTTTATTCAAGCCAGTCGGTTTATATTTCCAAAACACAAATATAAAACAGACCTTGACATTAAATAAATGGGTGTATTTAAAAATTTACTCTGCCATGCCAAGAATTGATTAGACACAACGCACTATAAATAAATGGAATCTATAGTAAAACTTTGCGTTCTATTAAAACCGTAAAAACAAATAAAAATAACGGTAAATTAACACGAACGCTTTCCTCCATATATATCCGGCAATTAATTGCGAATGCAGTCGTAAAATCACATATAAAGACTTCCACATCACTGATATTAATCTGTTGAGTTAATATTTTATCCATTTTCAGCATGTTATTTTTGGATTTGAATGTCCAAAAGCAAAAGGACATTCGTAATTTTGGTTTTTAGTATACCTTTTCCGATGTTTCGGAGATCACTATAAAATGAACGTTAAAAATACAGTCGGATTGTAACCTCTAAGTCGCTCTTAACTCCTAGATATTAGAACACTCTACGGAATAAAGTTTTGTACATCAAAATAAATATAGATGTACAAATAAAAGAGACTACGTGAAGACCGCCAGTCGAAACATGAGCCACAGACTTAGGAGACTAAACTTTTAAAGAAAAACCCGCAATCTTAGAAGTATCAACTTTCTTGATCAAAGGAAAAACTTTGTTCTATCTTAAAGATAAGAAAACTCAAGGTATGGTTATGAATACTTGATACTTTCAGTATCGATTGCGATAAGGACTTCAGCCCTCCAATGTTATACTGACATCCTGAGGATCTCGAAATAATCTTATCTTTTCCCCTGTCGGCAAAAGGTAGCTATCGGGATAATTACCATCAACCTTATAAGCAACGTGGTAATGATGCCCTACTAGCGCAATGAGCTGATGAGCATATGTGACAGTTGCAACATGTAATGCATCTTTATTCCTTTCCTAAAATAATTTTAATTATTTCACTAAAATAAATTACAACGATGCGGCAACTACGTCGATAGTAGAATTAATATTTGAACGTGTCAGACCCTTGTTCACCCGTGTGATGTTAATTTTTACTTTATTGTTATAATGCTATAGTCAGTGATAGCCTAGTGGTATGACCGTTGGACTGGCAAGTCAAAGGTCGCAAGTTCGCATCCCAGGCACGCACCATTGACTTTTCGAAGTGATGTGCGTATTATAAATTAATTATAACTTTCTTAAAAGGGTGAAGGAAAACATCGTGAGGAAACCAGCACACCTGACAAATGTTCTCGATGGTGTGTAAAGACATGTCAGAAACCTACGAGTGGTTTAAGCTGTGACACTAGGTTGTTCATCAATCACACGATAAGAAGAAGAAGATTCTAAAAGTGCTTTGTGGTATTTTCATTTATGCTTGTTTCAGATCATTTGGAACAAACCAGATATACTGCACGAAGCAAGATTAAGCTTGGAGCAAGATCTAATTTGGCGCCCCATACACCTTTACAGCAAGTATTACTGAAGGCACCTCTTGACCCTTGGCACCTGGAGCGGCCTCTCCGTGCGCCCTAGGTACGGACCGGCCCTGACCAGACATTCTGCTGAAGAGTGAAACCACTAGTAAACTTATACAAAATATGTACTATATGAACAATTTAATTACAAAGTAGTGACGTAGCAAGCACAAGATAGAGGATACAATCGCGCTCATTTACGATCAAACAAATATTTGTTTCATCGTCGCGCGTATCGGCATTGACACAAGTGTTTTAGTCGCAACCAAAGGTGTGATAATCGCTGTTAAACATTTCATAATATCAGCCAGTAATTTTTTCAAATACCTACATTATAAAAAGGACTGTCGAACTGAAAACCTGCAAGGTACAGGGAAGTCGTTTTAGAAAGGAACAGTCTTTGATCACTTATTTTATTACTCTTAATTCAGATAATTTATATCTATTATTATTTCAATTTATTAAATTATCTTAAGTTTAAGAGTGTGAAACATTCGAGAGCATGTTGTGTTCGCATCGAGAAGGTCGTTCTACTACCATATATTCCTATGCTTTAAGTAATATTGTATGTTTTGCTGTATTGTCCACTTCCATGCTAGCTGACCGCATAGGTTTCAGAGGCACTCCAAGAACAAATTCATTTCCATGTGTCTTTTTGTTTTACTTATTAATCCCATCTCACTAATCTCATACTACTTTCTTACTAGTACATGGGTGTAATTTTCAGCTCATACTAAGTCCATTACGTTTCCTAGTTATCGATATGCAAGCAAGGGGTAGTCGACGAACACTTTATTCTGTCGGTTTCTGGCATATCCCTTCAGACTCTTGGCCCCTGCCTAGAGAGAGACTATGAAGGGATATACCGATATCCTTATTGATGTCCCTACATCAATAACAATATCAGCACTGGGTTTAACAATATGTACAAAACACAACGATTTGGTTCCACGTTCTTGATACTACTGCTCATGAATGGAACTCCCTGCCGTATTCCGTGTTTCCTGAGAAATACAATCTAGACATTTTCAAGGCTAGAGTGAATTGATTTCTTCGGGATCTATGTGCTCCATCCTCTGCCACACCGGCGCTTACCATCAGGCGAGTTGGTGGCCAAAAAATAGTGTCTTACCTGTGTACGAAACAAACACTAAAATTCAAGATAAATCTTTGAAAAGCATTAACGCAAGCTTAGCGAACTCTTAAGTTATTATATTAAATAGAAAAAGAATACGGTCGCGAATAGGATTCGAACCTGCCATCCTGTTCGCGACCGTATTCTTTTCAGAGGTCGAGATGGCTTTGCGGTCAGATCGCCTGGAGTATTCATCCGGGAGGCGCATGTTCGAATCCTGTTCGCAACCGTATTCTTTTTCCATTTAATATAATAACTTTAAACACTAAAATTTTTGGTAGCTCTTTGTTCTACCAAACATAATTAATTGCCTTAGTTTCCTTCTCTATGCATATAAGATGTTAGCTCATTACTTATTTTCCGTACCTTGTAATTCCCCTCGGCAGTTGTGTGTTATAACTAATGTATAAGGCGGCATTTTGTTGTAAAACAGCTGCAAATTGTCCTCAAATGCTTGAGACACACACGATGAATCTCAATTTATGCTTTTTAAAATTCATTGCACACCACTGTGTACGGTCAGAGCATTCCGTCGTTATACTTAATTCTTTACTTTATTGTGAAGCCCTGCCGAAAATGTTCAACTTACAGAAAAATCTTTGAAAAGCATTTACGCATGCTTAGCGAACTATAAAAATATAATTTTAAATGGCAAAAGAATGCGGTCGTGAGCAGGATTCGAACCTGCGCCTCCCGGATAAATACTCCAGGCGCTCTGACTACTAAGCCATCTCGACCTGTTGTGATGTTGAACTTACTCTGAGATTCTTTATACTCTGAAAGTAGCAACGTTGACCGAGAAGCTGTACGGAACTAAAGAATAATATTAGCAGACAAGATGAATCTGCCACCCATAATTTGATAAAATTCCTATTCATCTTTTATGATTTAATCTTATTGGTATTTACTTATTTCTTTGTAAATAGTTCTCTCTACACGTGACTATCGAATGGTAAATTGGTAACCATACAAAAGTAATTGAGACACAATCTTCGTATTCCGCTCGTATATCTACGTCACTAGCAGTAACTGTCTGCCGTGACAGATGGTATAGCCATGCTCAATTATTTGCGCATCAAACACGTGTCACTTTTATAGACATGTGTGCTTCCTTACTCTTTGATGTTTAGGGTGTGATGTTAAGAACAACTGTACGTGTTGAACTACGCGTTACCTTGGAAATTTAATGATCTGTAGAATACAAGTCATAGCGTTCAGAAATCCTAAGGTAAATTATGCTAATTGCCATATCTTGTTTCATATTGAACAATTTACAATGATAAAGATAAATAGCATTAAACTTGGCGTCGGCTTTGTTTTTGGTATTGTTCTAAATTCTAATATATTTTTCATCGTTTATCAACGACATATATTCAATAATTCTGTTGCGGCTGAATAGACGCTTACGTCACTACGTATTAAATATTGGACGGAAAATTTGGCATAACGAGCCAAAGTGGCGATGCTACTCCCGGTCTTCCTTTTTTTATGCTTAATCAGCCTACGTTTGACCGCCACCTCACCACGATGGAACATGCTGACCTATTAAAAACCTGGGCAAGCAATACTTACACAAAAAACACTTATAAAATTTTGACCCAATATCTTGTCACGTTTATGGCGTTAGTAGCAATCCAGTGTTTCCTAATGTTACATATGTTAAGACTTACAATAAGAAAAATTTCTATTATATTAGATTAATCATACAAAACATTCTTATTATTTTCTGTCGCTATCCTCAAAAGGTCAACCCTTTCAGTAAACGAAAGAGGACGTTTCGTATTTAAGTAAGTTTATTCGCCAAGAAAAATAATAACGGGATCAAACATTGTAGTAAACACGCTTTGTCGAATTGAGTCGTCAAAGAAAACTCCAGGTAGAGGAGCTTTGATGTTACAATTTGGAAAAGGTCCTTAGTAGTGATGGACCATTGCAAAATTCGTTTCACAATCGATAGTGCCGTAGTTTGACCGTTCTACCAAATTTCAGTATTAAAGTTTGACCTGAAGTGCTGTACTGCTCTGTAGGAGTTTCCGCGGCAGGAGACGGATACAGTAGCCCGTTAGGATATGTTTACTTCTTGCTGACGCTGCCACAACGACATCTTGTGTCTTTTCTAACGATCATATAAGTCAAACGGTCAAGATATAAACAAAACAACAGAAAACAGAGTGCAGTGAACGGCACAGCACTTGTGGTCAAACTATAGGCCGAAATTTTCATGGGCCAAAGGTTCAGTTGAGGAAATATTTAATTTATAGATCAGACCTACAGAAGCCGGCAGCGATAGTAATCAAAAAAATTAAATTAAGTTTAATAAATAAAAAATACCAATTAAAGGTACGTTAGATGTTCACTTTTATTTCACGTGAAATGAATTGTCACAAGACTGGCCGAAGTAGTGAGCGGACAGCACGAAACACTAAATTGAAACTACCGCCGTCTAAAAACGTGCCAAACTCAACAAAACTTCGGTTTCTACACAACCGAATTCGTTCGGCCGAATCCAACATTCGGCTGTATCCACATTTGGTGCATCACTACCACTACCCTTTGAGGTAGCTAACGTTCAGATAGAAGGAAGGTAATGATGCAAATTGTAATAGAAGACAGTATATTAGAATTGGACTACACCAAATAAGTCTGGCCTCCTTCATGGTCAGCTAATACGTACACATTTTCTTAGCTGAATATATTATTACATGTCCGAATTATCGACAAAATTAAGCTTCATATCTTCGTTCATTTGTATTCGCTCGATAAAAACCACTATAGCAACACCATTGCCATCTGGTATTCTTAGTCGTCGCAGTCATAGTAGGTAAAAGATTATATATCTTGTATTTATTCAGGTGAACGTTGATTGCTGCTTACGCATGCATTTACAGAATGTACACGAAAAATTACTTTGAATTGCATCAGCCACACTAATATTAACCAAAAGTGCTGACTTATTTTAGATAAAAAAAAAACGTTGCCCCACACTAGGAATTTCTTCCTGTGTCGTGGGTGCGTTTACAGACATAATCTCACAAGCACACTAACACCCAGACCCGGAGCAATTATCCGTAGATCGTACAAATATTTGCTCCGTGCAGGAATCGAACCTGCGACACGCAGCGCAGCAGTCGGTCTCTCGACCACTGCGCCAACCGCGCTGTCGAAATTATTATTGTGCTGACTAAATCGCTTTGACAGGAAGGTCCCGTTGATCTTGAGAAAAAACATTATTTACTTCTTTCTCTTTACTCGACCTGTGGTCTGTAGTGCTAGTTATCAATAGCTAGAATGCCACACAATGTAAGAAACGAGAAGTTTCTTTTTTTTTTTTTCAGACGAGTCACCGAAAGTTCAAGATAAATCTTTGAAAAGCTTTAACGCATGCTTAGCGAACTCTAAAGTCACAATATTAAATGGAAAAAGAATACGGTCGCGAACAGGATTCGAACCTGCGCCTCCCGGATGAATACTCCAGGCTCTCTAGGTGCTTAGTGGTCAGAGCGCCTGGAGTATTCATCCGGGAGGCGCAGGTTCGAATCCTGTTCGCGACCGTATTCTATTTCCATTTAATATTGTGACTTTAGAGTCACCGAAAATTACAACTAAACCTCTTTACCATGTTGTAATATCGGCGAACCAGCGCGGCGCATCGAGACGGAACGGACATACGATTGCCTTTGCACAGTAGCACTAAGTGCTGTGCCACACTACTGACATTTGTAATTAGTATTGTTTACAAGGTTCCTGGTTACGAACGTGGCTGTCATTGTTTCCAAAAATTTTGTAAGATCTGACTGAGTATGAAGACATGCAAATTGTAGTGTTTTTAGGCTGCTATTAGACACGGAATTTTATTTATCGTATATCGTAAGTTCAGTTTGATGACACAGCTGTTGTGTTATTATAGCCTTATGACGAGAAAGATTTGTAGAAAGCTCATGACAAGATGTAGACGTTAACGACAAAACAGTTGTGTTTATTCACTCATGTATATATATATCAATTCATCAATTCAAATCTCGGATATAATTATCTGGAGCTGATAAAATTCACTCTTACGGTGTAGATAATTAATTATCCGACCACAATAAGTGCAATTGAAACAATAATCATTGTATGAACACCTTTAGTGAAACTGTTATTTGTACAACCAAACGCTTCATCCTGTGTGATGAAATTGATACATTCAAGGGAAACCAGCTGGGAAGCGTTGGGTAATTATATTCATAAAACATGCGGTCACGATACCAATGCATGGCCATTTTTATTTTTTGTAAGGACGAATGTTTTTACGACAACAGGAAGAGAATAATTTACTTAAAATAAAATTAATAACGCATCGAATTATTTCTCCACGTAGACATAGAGTATCCGTTTCAACCTAAGTGCTGTTGCATCAAATGACTATGACAATCAAATTATTATTTATTCATAATGTTGAAAATCGTTTTTGAGCAAGGATGTTGCCTTGAGGAACTCCCGTGAACACAAATGTTTAATTCTATGTCAAAATGTTGAATGCAAACGTTTAATAAGTATTAGTCATAGTAATATTTTACAAAGAATCTGTAAAATGCATCATTAAACTCTCAAGCTAAAAAAACTACTAACTAAAATGTATATATATTATCTATGTATACTGTCAAATGCCTCTTGCAAGTCAAACGCCCAATATGTATAATATTTTTCTTTATCTAAGAGTTAATATTTGCTAATTATGGAATCTGTTTATGAACAACGAAAGTTATACAGGCCGTAAATAACTGATTACCGTTTCGAATCAAGTAATCGATAAGTTCTTCAGTACAGCGTAACTTACCGAAGCCCCAAGAAATGATTTCAAAGTAGTCATTAATATCACTTTATTGCCTCTATTTACCTGTAACAAAAAAGCGAAAGCACACATAAATTTTATGCCCACCTATTAATGGAAAGATAACAAAGAAGCGAGAGTGTTAAACTCCCACACAAGCTATAAAGCAGAAAGATATTAGGTCAATTTAGTATTCATAGAGTACTGGAAACATAGTGTAATTTATTAACTGTAGTATGGAAATCGGTAAAGCTGTTGTAGGTAATGCAAATTCCGTTTGTTTACTTTTTTGAACAGACAGTAGAGATGTAGAGGTAAACCGATTCCTATTATCATGTTTTAAGTACATCCTAAGTTATTATTATCTCTGCGGTATATGTTAAGAACCAACTCGAATAGTAAATATCATGTTTTACTTCATCCTGATCGCCACACTGCCATAAGGCCGCTGTGTTTTCGTTTCCCGTGAAAACATTTTCCGTAAATAAGTTTTCCATCCAATTTAAATCAAAACGTCAAGCCATACTAAATTGAATATTGTTTAATATCGCGTCAAAACCTATTGTTATAGGAGAAACAATGAGAACTTACACGCTATCGAAACTTCTGGTACCGACAAAATTCAAAGGTTGCAAAAGTATTGGAGCGCAAACGTATTAAAGTACTCACCACAGTTTTAACATTCTGATCGGGCATGATAAGGCAGTAGAATTTTTATATTTTACGTTAAAGATTTCCCTTAAAGTTTTGATGACATATGGGAACATGCGGCGAGGTCGGGAGCTGGAAGCTCGAGTAATACGCTAGCCGGGCAAATCCTATACATGCAAGAATAGTATATAGTATAGTGAAAGTGCTATCTATAACTCTTGATGTACCAGTGCAATGAGAAGCATCTCATATATAAACTTTTATAGATTATGATAGTTGTGAGTCGTGACAGTAACGTTTACGTATAAATAGTTCACCACATAATTCTAAAATAATCTGCATTAAGTAGCGGTGTCCGTACTTGCGGGAAGCATTAAAATAAAATAAGCTATGGTCGTGAACGTCAAATTGTGTACAATTATATCTTTCGGTGTGGTCTAAATGACAAGGGGAAGGCGATTGAAATATTATTTAAAACGATACACTTTTGGTCGGCCGAGATTTAATTTTATTTGGATAGAATATACGTTTCATCAGGTAACTAATTTAAAAAAACTAAATACATTAGTAAAGGTGTGCGCCATACGAAAGTATGTTCTATAGAAGGCTAAACTAAGACACAATACTTGCGCTTGGCTTTATTATATCACAGCAATGTTATGAAACAGCAATCGTTTATTTTATCGCTCGCCTAGTGAATAAGTTATGAAGAATTAGGTTATTAAAAAAAAAAATAGAACCAAGACGAAAGGTGCAAGTGGAAGTTCCATCCTGCTACATGTAATGCTGTTTAAACTTCCATCTTATGATGTCATCGTAACCGTTGGAATTCAGCCTGAAATTCAGTAGAACTTGACAGAGATACCCAAAAAATCCCGCTCCACGCCTCTACTTGGGACATCAGATAAAAGGGTCAGAGCACCGCTATGCCAGCCTCGTCGGCGCCAAAGCGTCTGTTCAACCACGTACTACCGTTACTTGTGTTACGTAACAATCGTTGACTGATTGACAAAGTTTGTGACTGATATAAGGGTTTAATTGTAAGTGGAGCGATAGGTAAACTGGAAATAGTTTATATTTAAAATGTATGTTAGATCCATTATTACATAATCTTGAATGTTTTTAGACATTACACTAACCGAAAAGACTGCCATAGAACTCTTGTTGAGCATGCACAGCATACCAATTACACATTCTCGGCACGGAAAACAACAAGGAAAACAAAACAAGCCTATAAAGGAAATTTAATTACAACCTCGCGTGTACATGCAAATCTATTATTTATTGGTACAACAAACAAATACATCCGATAACCCGCAAACGAATATTTAGGACATCCGATAATAATTTATGCGAATTCTATTGGCTATAAAGCGAGTTTACTCGTTAGCTTACTCACTACTTGCGCTACTATGTCTGCGATAAATCTTTGTACCGAGACCAGATGGTACGATCGACGTCATAAATCTGTTTTTAATCACGTAAAAGTTTTCACAAGGAAAACATGCTACAGCCGCTTATGAATGTCCCACTAGTATTCGAATCCAAGTTAAACGCGACCAACGTTAAACGTTGGCTTTTTTGGTTTGACATGATTTCAAACTCTGATCAACAACGTAAGGTCTACTTTGACCTGTTAACCATAGTGGGTGCATGTCAGGACATAAATGTTCCGTTGCCTGCTTAACCATATGGAGATAACATGAAAGAAGTATAGAAGGGCGTCTGAAGGATGTCCACTAATCATTCTAATGACAATTCTCAAAGATACAGCTATTAAAAGTAATCCGATAAGTAATTGGGGTTACTCTTGAAATGAATACCAATGGTAAATAACGCCTTAAAAGAATGTATAATGTTAAAGTAAAAGCTACATCACAGTTATTACAATTTTGAACTTTGGCTTAACATATCCCGATTCTTTCGTTATTTTTTAAGACATTTTGACATTCAAAAGTACCAATTGACATATTTCCAATATCAATCGAGCGGATTTATTTTCATAAGTATCCCTAATGGATATAAAATTTCTGTTTTACTATTTGCGCTACGGAATACGCACCTTTTACTTGTATGGTTATAATAATAGTCCACGATTTTAATCGTGTGTGACACTGTTTTATGTTTGCGTTTAGTTTTGTTATGCGTGTTAATAGTTTTAATTTAATGACGAGACCTATTGGTTCTTTAGTGTAAGTTCTTTTGTGCTTGTGTGTTACCGCACCCCCCGCCAAAAGTGGCCAGAACTTTTATTCGATATTTAGTCAGAAACCGTCTCCTGTCTAGTACTCTAAGCCGGGAAGTCAAACAGCTATGGCACATTTTATAACTCCCACGCTAAACATTGTATATGATATAATTTTCAAAAACAATATAAGTAAAAAGAATTCAATATCTCCGATTCTCAAATAAGGCCTAACAAGATCGAAGCTCAAACAAAAAATACATCACCGATAAGGAACTTGCAATTCCGTTACAAGACAACTGTTCTGTTCCAAATACGGAAACCGAATGTGGACTAGCAATTAAATACATTGGGTCGCACACAGTTATCCCATATGAGGGTAGGTAGAATGTCAGTAAACTTGTGTGCGGTACAGTAAGTTGTTGAAACTAGTTTATTGAGGCTTATGGAGGATGCAATTAGCTTGAGAACTTATAGATATATGCTAGGCAGAATTTGTGTAGGTTGGTGTCTGAGAATCTTGAACCAACGCGACAACCTGTAAGGTTGTATCATAAGCTGCTACTACTATAAGATTTTACCAACAGCATTGGTGAAATGTGGGCGTACAACTGTGTACAGCCACATCTCACCAATGCTGTTATTAAGACCCAAGGTGGTGAGCCTTTTGCCATAAACCGGGCACAATTCCAAATTCCGGGCCGCTACTGAGAATTTCCTAATAGAAAAACTGAATAACACTTTGCCCGACCCGGAAATCAAACCCAATACCTCCTGCTCAGCAGTCGCACTTGGGACCTAGACCAATGAGGCAGTGATCACGAAAACATAAGATATTACTGTACACTATGATGTTGAATATCTTCAAAAACTCATTTGTCTAAATCTACGGTGGCTGAAGCAAACTGTACAAAACTTTTTTGTAATCTCTCAAGGAAAAGCAACGACTTTAATATCACTCAGTACTATCAGAACTTGTTAGACCTTTGTTAAACTTATTATTATACCTGGTCAATTCCCTGTCGTCTCTAATAATTAAGCAGACAAGATAATCTTCAAACCTAGACAGGTCGTGATCACGGCCAAATTATGCGGCTTTGGCAACAAACAATATTAGAAGGGTTGAAGGAACCGCTCGCCGGCTTGGTGGATAGCTTCTTTAAATAACTGGGCTTTGTTGGCAAGAATAATAAATAAATCTGTTTAATGCTTGGTTTTCAGCAATATTCAATGGTGCGTTGTACATAAAACTTGTTGTGTAAGTATGTAAAAAAGAAAATCTATGACAATAAATAATTCCAAAACTTAAATGAAATCTGCTATTTATACGATTCTTTATCATAACTGACCCTTTTTGTAAATTTGTCTGTTTGTCTCAAATAGGCTCCAAAACGGCTAAACGCATTTAAATTAAAATTTTATTGATTACAACTGGAATTTTAACTCAAACTTTCGTGTACGTTTCATTTCGAGACCTTGTAGGGTTCAGAAGACATGAATATAAAACTGTCTTGGCAGTGCCACGTCTCACGAACGTCGCGATGAGTCGTTTTACCCACTTGGTCGTAATAACGATGGATCCAAGGCCGGTAACTGCCAGCCAGTCTCTGGAACTGGAGGGCTGGTTTTGCGGTCACGATGCAATTTGTACAGCGTGGAAACAACAAGTACCAATACTTGCATTTTGAGATGGATACATTCTAGTCGAGGACAGCAATGACAATCGACGATGACGAAGAATTGAATTCCAAGGATAATTTACTAACCTAGTCACAAAACAAAGGTGCTTGTTTTTTTGCCTACGGTACAAAAAAAGTTACAACTCAATTTGGTGTAACACCAAGACAGGCATACAAAGGGTTACCGCGGTACGGTTCACATTTATAATTCACCTCACGTCACCTACATTTGTTTGGCAGCCATATTTCAAGGAATATTATTATTGTTTCGGTACAAACGGACCGTAAATGTACGCTAGCTTTTAAGCTTCAAGTGTTTTTCGTACCGAAGGGATCGATTTGTTGAATAATAATTGTAACATACAAGAGTAGAGGGAGAAGCAAGGCTACGATGAATTTAAGACTGGAATAGAGTTTAAACACCAAGACGACGGCTGATAGAAATTATATGGAACAGACAAACTGAGAAATAAGGCCAAGAAGATGATGAGATTAAATTGTTATACTAATACTGCAATTGCTTGCAAGGCAAACGTTTCTTTAAATCAGATCAGATGGTTTATTTGTCTTCTAGTACAGAAATTAGTAGACCACGTTTAGTACTGCGTATTGAAGATTCAAAATAGATAATAGATGCAAATAAATACAATATCTAGCCAGTTACACGAGATTTTAACGACTGAATCTATTCAAATAAACCATAGTTTACAAAATTTTCATTCCCCATTTTTCAATGTTATTGGGTTTTTCTGTGACGGAAATCTCAGCAGCCTGGAGCTTGAAATTTATTTATTTAGTTATTATTAATTACAACGCTTAAACACCAATAACAGTAATTAATTAATTAATTTCTAATGCATTACATAAATTACACTATCATCTAATTAAGTAAAACTACCACGTTAAAATAAAAAATGTGCCCAATAGACTTTCCACCTATTCCATGGGATTCAATAACGGCCTTGGTGCAATATAGGTGAACAACTGTGTACACCTCTGCCAACCCCTTCGGGGAATACAAGCGTTATATTGTATTATTTTTCCATATTTCATTAGTGTTTTAAATATATTCAGAACTAGCTCATATATTTCAATACGGTTTTCAAAGCCATAATGAGTAAAAAGTTTCAAAATTTCTGTGTAGCATCGTTCCATGTAATTTTAACTAAAACTCGAGGCTATAGTTAGCCTTGCACTAGATAGTTCTAGTTCTAAGTTCTTATTCTGTTATACTACAAGCTCTAAGTTTAAATTGGAGCATCGCTGTTGCTTCGAGTGGGGTAACGTCTCGAGTCGACAGCAAAGCCGAGTACCACTCTATTCATTCGTCTACTGGGTATTGATAACACGACATCAAAAATAGGTCTTTGTATAGATTTATAAAAGATTCTTATCCACGTTCTAACTCTAACGTTTTCTCAGATCCATTAATGTTAAGAAGGATTTTCTAATTAATACCGCTTTTCGTCCAGCGAATATAATTGAGTCTTTACCATGGGGTTGGGGATTAGATGCCTTTTTTCCTATTACCGTGTTAATGAGCTACGGATGATTCTGTATATCGGACTGATTTTACTACCCTGACGGGAGTACATCTAAGACCGCCAATTTAGACCAGCTTGACGGAACTGGCTTCCCTCGAGGCGACTGACCCCCCTGATTCTGTATATCAATAGAGTAATATAGTTGGTTCTCGCGACTTCCTCTGTGTGACACAAGGTCGCCTGTGTCCATCTGTATCCCAAAATTCATCAAAATTGTTTCACCGGTTTAGGCATAAAAAACGCAACCAACAAACAGACAGACTCTACTGTCGCATTTATAATATTAGCTTGGTTTATGGTTGCACTAGCTTTTCCCGTTGGTCCATCTGCACGAAAATGAGTAATCGTAATTAAATACCTATAATGCCGTGAGCGCACGAGTGGCCTAACTGTTTTGAGACATAATTGTTTTTTTTTTTTATGGGGTAGCGGCAACCGAGCAGACGGCTCGCCTGATGGTAAGAGATTACCCATGGACACCCGCAACCCCAGAGGAGTCACAAGTGCGTTGCCGGCCTTTTAAAGGGTTTGGGCCTCCGGTACGCTCACTCACTCGGCGAAACACAACGCAAGCGTTGTTTCACGCCGGTTTTCTGTGAGGCCGTGGTATCAATCCGGTCCAGCCGGCCCATTCGTGCCGAAGCATGGCTCTCCCACGGTGGAAAGTTAAAGTGGATAAGCTACTTTACACTCACGGTCTCATATATCCTATGCCCTATTCCCGTTTTTAAACTGTAACAATATAAAGGTTTATCAAATCCCGTTCAGTAGTTCAAGGAACATTTATCTACACACTACTACAAACATCCATAATCACAAACTTACGCATCAAAAAAATTTTTTTTTTAATTTTACTCCTTTTTTTTCAGTTCTGATAACAAAGTTACCCGGGACAATGTAAGGTTACATATGTTCTAACGATACCTACCCCATACATCGAAATCAGTTCAGGAATTTAGAAGTTATGGTGGAATAAAGAAACTCACAAACATACATACCTACTTACATATGTACATACATGTACATACCTACTTACATACATTAAACCTAAAAACATAACACTCCTTTTTTGGGCAGTCGTGTAAAAAGTAGACAACACGGTCAGAAACAGAACTTGAGAAGTTCTATCACGTACTACTACATTCCGCCATTCCCAAACTATGCGAGCACAGTTCAGTAGTACTAGCGTACTCGTGACACATTTGTCACTTTGCCAAAACCATTACTACGTTAGATATAGGCACAGATGTCCATTCAACTAATAACATCTCTAAATCGCCCATAAGATCAACAGGAACAAGTGTATTTGTATGATGATAAGTTGCTGTTGGTGAGTAATCATCAATACATATAATAAATATGTAACGGATCGCTGTCTGTAGGTACATGGAAGGTTGAAGGTCAAACGTTTAAATTTATTAAGAACTAACATGGAACAGTAAACCCCCTCGCATACTTTCTCTCACAGAACACCAGATATGCACGCATCATTTTACTCTATTCATCCGCGAACACATCACATTCAGGATTGGCAGGTACTAGGTGTTGAGCATCTTCAGTGTGCGACACACTGGGGACTCGGCTCTCGCGACAATTTTGCATAACAGCATAACATATAGTTTTATACTGCCCCGTTGGTCTAGTGGTCCGAAGCGCGACTGCTGAGCATGAGGTCTCGGGTCCGATTCCCTAGTCGGAGCAAAGTGTTATTGAGTTTTTCTGTTAGCAAATTCTCAGTAGTTTGGAACTGTGTCCGGTAGATAGATGGCAATAGGCTCACCACCTAGGTATAACATGGAACTTAATAACAGCATTGGTGAAATGTGGGTGTACAGCTGTGTACACTTTTGCTACCCTTCGGGGAATATAGACGTGATGCTATGTTATATTATAGTTTTTAAGACAATAAACGCACCCACAATACACTACAAAACCTGTATTTCAAGAATCAAAGAACTTTTATCACAAACAGAGCCGCAGTCACATCTAGTACTAGTCGCACACAGCACAATGGTACACTCGACACCCACATTTGACACTTTGCCAAACGCGTTCGGCTGTTACTATTGTGTTGTATTGGTGACGGCACGTAATGCTTCTGGAGAACTGCTTATGGGACGGTATGAGTGCTTCAGTTATATTTGTTGTGGACATCTGGGTGTGGTGACTTAGATTTATTTACACAGTGAGCGAAATAGTACTATTTTAACAGACGACTGCCTGTGATAGCCTAATGATATGTGGAGTATGGACAATTGGCCTGGTAATTCAAGATAAATCTTTGAAAAGCATTAACGCATGCTTAGTGAACTCTAAAGTTACAATATTAAATGGAAAAAGAATACGGTCGCAAACAGGATTCGGATCTGCGCCTCCTGGATAAATACTCCAGGCGCTCTGACCACTAAGCCATCTCGACCTCTGCTCACATATTTTTAACAAGTCTTTTTAGCGACGTCATTGCTATATATTCAGTACCTATACAGGTGACCGAACCGACACGACCAACTTTGCAGTTAATGAGAAGAGAATAAGAGCAACTACTTGAATAAAATCATGGCTGGCACAGATGCGGTAGTTGACAGTGTGCCAGTTAACCGCATTCGCGACATTACCTAATTAAACAATTGTTACCTTTTATTCAACTTAGGACAGAATTTTCACAACTCATATAATAATAAATATTATTTTTTCTGGTCCTTCAAGCCGGATTTGAACTACATCCAGCTCGAAGGACCAGAAAAATTGTTACAACAGCTGGGAGACGACGGTATTACATACCCACCAAACACAGAGAGGCGAACCAATCTGCAAACTGAACGCGCAAGGTGTTGCTTAACCTCAATTATCGTTTATCAACCAAGAACAGCAACGAACTATGAACATTAAGTACTTATTTATAGTACACCAGCTGGTGCTCGCGACTTCGCCTGCGTGACAAAAGGTAACCTATGTCCTTCTCCAAGATCTAATCTATCTCCTCGCCAAATTTCATTAAGATCTGTTCTGCCGTTTAGTCGTGAAAAGGTAAAAAACAAACTAACAAATAAACAACCAGTGTTAGTTTCGCATATATGTATAATGTTAGTATGGATTCAGCGACAGAGTTCGATTAATACACATCGAAATCACCCCGACTGTAGTTCTGGTTGTTGCAATATGATGAACCTTCTTGCATTTTCTGTATTTATTTGATGACGGCTTTTTTGAATCTGACTCCTACGAAACTAACTGGCCCGCATTTGCAAGGAACAGAAGTGAGTGGAAAAAGGAAAGGGAGACCTTTGCCCTGCAATGGGACAATATAAGCTAGATAGATCGATCTGATGACAAGATTGTTATGTTTAGTACTCCAAATACTTAGACGAATAGTTTCACAGCTAAGCCATTAAAAAAAAAGGTGGTTGTTCAGCGACTTTTGTCGTTGACCGTACCCATTGATCTCACCTAGTAATTATGACACATCTAAAACGTTAACTAGTTTAGCCCACGAATCAATTCCCCACTGACCTTAACGCTGGGCGTTATTAACCTAAATTGAAGCGCCCATTAATGAGCGCTTATCTGCCGCATGAATGACATAATTCATTAGGACACTGAGCTTCTGTAGATAAATAAATCTTGTTTTGAAAGATGGGTATTATTACAAGGGCTTTATTTATTGTCTTGGCTCTATTACTAACTTTGTTGTTGAACAGTATGTTGCAGGTTGAATATCTCGCATTTAGCTTTGTCATTTGTATTTGTAGGATTAGGCTGAAGAAATGTGGGCCTTTAAAGACATCGGCCTATATCAGCCTACTGCTGGATAAACGCCGCTCAAGGTGTACGCCATTGGACTCGATCATCGGTTTCTTTTTCAGGTATACCTCTAATTATATCAAACCTTGCGTGAATCGTGACATTAAAGAATTTATTCCACAGTATTCTATTTTCCTTTTCATTGCGACTTTTAGTGTTACAGGTCATTCTGGACCTCAATAGATGATGACGATCAATGCTAGTTCCTTTTAGACACAAGGGCCCGTTCCCGAGTCAGTTAGGTAAGCCGAAAGATTCGTGGACGCCTTCACGAAGACAAATGTATTCACACACGAGACCAGTGACAGACCAGTTGCTCAACTGGCCTCCGAGCAGGGATCTTAACGACAAAGTTGTCGACTCGATAAAAGTTTTTATGTATTGAATTTTATTGTTTCATCAACATTTTATGTCAAATTTGACGTTTAAAATCGACAAAAAGAACCATGTCAGCACTCATTAGCACTAGTGTAGAAAAATAAGTTATATGCTAAACTATGTATGTACCGATATCTGCTAATCATAGCACGAAAAATATTTACTCTAGAGAAATAATCAAACACACATTCATACTATTGCAATAAGTACATCGAAAAAAAAAAACTCGATATATATTTTTTCGTAAACAAAAGACCATACAAGCCAATGCCCAAACACAAAGGGTGCTCTCTCACATCCACGTTTTTGTCTCGCCCCATGTTAGTACGATGGGTTTTGTAGGGGACACTCCTATAGTATGGTAGGTACATTGTGAAATACTTTCGGTTATAGGAAGTGATGGGTGTGACTGGGTTTTGGTGAAATGTTTCGGGTGGGTAGTTAGAATCATTGACTATGCTGGTGTTTTATATCATGTCTGCCTTAAAACATTGCAGTAAGCAGGGGCGCCGATTACTTTTTTGTTTTTGTCTTGGTTTGCTCGACACTCGGGTGTTGTGACAGGGATCCAACAGAATACCAGGCGTCAGGCATACTGCCTGGCATATGCTGAGTTGGGTACCCATTTCATACAACTGAGGACACGCCTTCTACGGCAAAGGAAAAGTTTTAATATATGTTATTATTTTCATAATGAAAATTTGTGTTATGGTTTGTAACAAATAAACGTTCTCTCTTTCTTCTTCTTTACGTGGGTGCTCGGGGGCTCCAGCACCCACGAAAGGTAAATAGTAGGTGCCAGGCACCCATGATAATAGGCATAAAAACTTACGTGTCCTAGTGTGGTTGTAAGCGAAGTTGTGATGATGCGCAACATCTTTCTGTCCTACTGCTTGTGTACTCTCTAATAACATTAGTTTTAGTAGAGGGATTAGAAGCGATTTTCACCAAAGTAGGTAGAATGTTTATTTGTCGGACGATATCCATTTATGTTCTCGCATTGACATTGTCTATCGCCAAAACTTCAACATTCCACGATTTTACGGTTCCAGATTATTCCAGAAACTTCTTAAACATGTTAAATTATTAAATTAAGAAATATAAACATTATAGCGAGTCTAGCAACCCGCTAGACACGGTCCGGTGTTTTGGTACCACTATGCAGTCAAGTACAGAAGGCCCACAAAACAAGACTAGAAATTTTAGGAGAACCTTTTGCGTTTCATTTTTCAGCCATCATAGCGAGTATACTGATCAGCGTACCTATTGCTTATCTCGGTTACCATCGAATTAACACACTGCACCGTATGATTTTAATATTTTTGCTCATCATAGACAAGCTATAACATACGACGCAATGTGACCATCAATTCGACGCTAACTGGGATAGCCCAATAGGTTCGCTGGACGCGTTAGAGCACATTGTATATGGTGAGTAGTTATTTAGAGCTACATTTAACCCAAGCCACGCGACGCAACGCAACATACACGAGGCGGACATAATTGAAGACGTACGTCAGCCTAATGTACTCTGAAAGCTTCATCAGTTTGTATCGTATGGAGCCCTGTACTGTTGTCGTATTGTAAAGATAACAGCGGATTATTTGTTTTGATGTTTATTAAATATAAATTAACTTTAAATACACGTAAGTGGACCAAGATTACCTAGGAGCCCTGACAGCATTGTGGCAGACCCCAAAAAAGACGGCCGGATAAGCTAGACTTTGATAAAACATGCACACAATATCTCTAGACGGAAAGGCATGAAAATCATGAGGAAGCCCAACAGTAGGCTGATATGGGCTGACAGAAAAAGTAAGTACCACAAAAATAGAATCAATGGCAGCCTTATCGCTACTAGCAATTTCTAGAGCGATGTGTCTGATAGAAATTCTGAAATAAGAGTACGTTTTAGAGGACTGTAAAGAGTAGGTTTTCTGTACAAACTTTGCATTATGTTTAGATCGTGATGTATACGGTCACGCACTGACCACAATAGTGATGTTACGGTACGATACCGCATAAAAATATGTATATCGAGCTAACCTGTGATGCGATGTTGCAACTATAAAGTACAGTCACGAGTACCAACATGTGAACACATACTTATAAAAACTGACCGAAAATATCTCTAGCGTATATTAACTAAGATAATTAGGTATGTAACACAGATAGAAGAAACATTCCTTCTACATATAGACATACATTAATACTTCTATATTATTCAGATTACTATTTATATGGAGTTTATAAAGTGCAAATGTTTTAATGTTTGTGCTCATGACTGTACACTGTAATATAAATGATCACTTGCTCAAAACTTGAATGCGTGCTCATAACTGCCTCATTGGTCTAGTTGTCAGAAGCGCGTTTAGTTTTTTACGTGGTCCTGGGTTCGATTTCCGGGTCGGACAGTGATATCGAAGTTTTCTGTTAAGAAATTCTCAATAGTAACCCGGAGTTTAGAATTGTTCCCGGTAGATAGACTTATCACCTATTACGTACGTGGGATTTAATAACTGCATTTGTGAACTGTGGGTTTGTAACCGCGTACAGCTTTGCATACATTTGGGCCAAACAGGCGTGATGCTGTTTTGTTATGTCAAAACCTGAAAGAAAATATTGTGAGAAAAACTTTTGTGTAATGTACAACGCTGGCTGTAACCTTGTCAAAAGTTGTTCAACCTCAACAACCCAAGCACATACATACTTCATAATATAACTTGGTATCGACATCAAACATGCTATCGACAATATTATTACATCACTACAGGTCATCAACTCGGCGCTAGTTTTTGCTTCGCGCACGCGCTTCCGCCAAGACGCAGCATCCTACGTGTATCGACAGTTATGAGATCATTTCCACGACTTCCTGCGATTAACGAAAGAAACAATACCGTTATGTTTGTGAACGACTCCTTCTCAGCTTCTGATAGACCGCTCTACATTAAATACAGATGTAATAATTTGTTAAACTGTCTCGCTGGTCTAGTAGCCGCAAGCTAGGAATACATCTCAGGCTAAGCACCCCGCTTAGCCTGAGATGTATTCCGGGATCGAGCAATATGTAAAAAAAATCTGTTATGAAATTCTCAGTAGTAGCCTGGAGTCTGGGATTTTGCCAGGTAGAATGGCAATAGGCTCACCACCTATTGTTACATAGGACTATCGATAGTGAAGGAATACTTGATAATGAGCAATACTATGGACACAATTGGTCCCTATTAGTGAATATACTTTTGATACTATCTATACTACAATACTACTACACGCGCGCCGGTTCCGAGTACTACGCACCTAATCTTTTTTGGAGGATATCACTAAGTTCAGTGTATATCCTTCTAAGGCGTCCCCTTCCGGCACTTACACTTATACCTGCCTTGTAGACATCATCTTTCACCGGCCCTTATCCCAATTTATTTGTATAAAGGTCAAAGGTCGTCTGGCTTGCTGCCTGCCTGACGTCAACCCTCATTGTAAGTGCTGTTGTTGGTAGTAACCGCCACCGATACGGTCTCCTTCTATCTAGCTATGTCACACCAAATGTTATCCATGCGCCAGGTTCTGATGTTGTCCTACTATGACACTCCACTAATTGGGCCATATGTCTCCGCGGCGGACACTGCACGAGCAGGCACAGATAATGCACGATTACCCCCAATATTGTGGAAGTGACTAGATATTGTACTTATTTGCATCCATTGTAATGGACTTCCGCAAAGTAACGCCTGAATCTATTCAATACTTATTTCTTTTGTTCACTGTACGTCGATATTAGCACACAGGGGATGCCAATCCGTGTACTCTCTTGATATCATCCTTTACGACACTAGGAAACGATATGCAGCATCGTATAACACAACTGTATTTAACTATGAGATCATCGTGTCTTCCTGTTTAATAGACATAGATAAAATACAGTGCAGTGTTTTCTTTATATTCAAGTATTAATTACATACATACCTGTATTCCTCGAAGGGGTAGGCAGAGGTGTACACAGTTGTGAACCCACAATGCACCAATGCTGTTATGAAGCCCCATGTAATAGATGGTGACCCTATTGCCATCAACCGGGCACAATTCAAAACTCCGGTCTGCTACTGAGAATTTCTTAACAGAAAAATCCAATAACACTTTGCCCGACCTGAGAATCGAACCCAAGTTCTAATGCTCAGCACTCTCTCTTGGGACCACTATTCATTACACCAGCGCGGATAAAGAGGTTAGGCAGCGCTTTTTCGTCCGATTACTTAACAAACATCAATATTAAATTCTAGCTGAGAGGTGTAGCCGAATGTTAGATAGCCTATACTATTCCTCATGTATCTGGCTATCATATACCACAAGACTTTTTCAAATCAGACTGGTATTTCCAGAAGTAAGCGCGTTTAAACAAACTAATAGTGGAAGAGTGTTTTATGTTCAACATAAAACACTCTTCCACTTTATAATATTAGTATAGATTCCTGAGTCCGACTTTGCTCAGAAAATCTTTAAAAGTGTACACAAATGTACAACCTCATTAGAATGAAAATGTATAAAAAATTTCACAACATACAGTTAAAAGGATTTGAGTTAACCTTAAGAAAAATACTGTCATGAGCAGAATTTGAACCAGCGCCCACCGGATGAATACTCTAGGCGCTCTGCCAATCAAGTTATACCGCTGCTCACATTTCCCAATTTTTCTTCCACGTGAGTACGTCTTATGGTGACGCATCTTCATACTATCTCTTCAGTACCTATACAGTTACCAAACTAAGCTATGGAGAATAGATAATTATATGTTAGCTGGTGCCTGCGACTTCGTCTGCGTGACATAAGGTAGCCTATATCCTTCTTTAAGGTCCAATCTATCTCCTTGCTAAATTTCATTACGA
The DNA here is from genome assembly GCA_935421205.1 of Xylocampa areola. Classification (NCBI taxonomy): domain Eukaryota; kingdom Metazoa; phylum Arthropoda; class Insecta; order Lepidoptera; family Noctuidae; genus Xylocampa; species Xylocampa areola. Next base: position 11,647,988 of record OW285223.1, read on the forward strand.
TCCGTTCAGCCATTTAGGCGTGAAAAAGTAATAAACAAACAAATAAACACACAAACAAACAGAGTTACTTTCGCATTTATAATATTAATATGGATACCTTATAATTTTTTGTGGAAAGAAAAATACGGTCGTGTGGTACTCCACACGTCCATAAAAATTTATAAGATTATATTTCGCTACGCATACGATAATGCGTTGGAAAGATTTATCTGTAAACCTAACTTTTTATCAATCTTTTACACGCCCATCAACATCACGTACAACAAGTTTATTTGCTTGACCTGACACAAGAGTTATCGTTCTATGAATGTCAAAGACTATCAAACTATAACTGGACTTGAGTGGTTCACTGCGGAAGACCAATTACCGTTTGCGGACTGTACCGTGACCTCCGAATATAATTTGATGATTAAAGTTTACTGACACTATATTGAAGTAATAAACCCGGTATAACCAGCCCATAAAAAAGATGAAAACTAAAACGTGGGCTCCCAAAATAGACACTTAAACACTAACCGCTGATATTTTCAGCAAAATGTCAAAACCTGCGATCGAAAGCCAGTAACATATTTTTGATGGAAGAAAAACTATTAGTGTCCAATAAAACCGCACAAAGCCACCGGATGGACATCGCTGGAAAGCTGAATTGATATTGGAATCGGTTACACGCTATGAAGACCGCCAAAAAATCTATGATGAAATGGTTCGGGGATATTTTAATTTTGTTTCTTTGCTTTCGGATTGCTAAAGATTTTCAACGACTGAAAATTTTGAAGGTACAATTTCCTAATGTCTAATTGAAATTTACAAAAGTACCGTCTGATATAAAAAAGTTCTTGTTATTGTAGGCTTCCACTCCAGTTCAATTTTATTTGATCTTGGCTACAAAAGACTGCCTTGCTGGTCAAGTGGTCGGATACGCGTCTGCTGAGCGTTCAATTGCAGGGTTGGACAGTGGTATTAAGATTTTCTGTTAGGAAATTGCCACCCGAAATTTGGAAGTATGTCCGTTTGATGGGAATATAGTCAACACATATTACATGGGACTTAATAACTGTATTGGACAAATATGAATATTTAACCGTATTTATCAGCCTATCCCTTCGTGCAAACAGGCGTCAAGCTATTAGCATTATGGCTCTACAAACCCACAAAATATTTGGCATGATGAATTAGTGACCCAAATTATGCTTGGCATGACATAAATCACACGATTAACAATGAACTGCGACAAGACCCATTTTCCAAAAAATCTATTTCCATCATCTGAACAATTCTGTAATCCGAGTTTTACTGACAAAACCGACCAATATCTCAAACGCATCCAAGGCATGTCACGACATGACTTTCCCCGCATTCGTGATTCAAAATAACAATGGAACCGAAAGTCACGTAAGCAATCGACTACAGAGTGACGTATGGACATCGCGCGCTTTACATTGCCGACGATTTACGAGACATACCCCACAGTTTCTATTCCCAAGGGGCCGTGGTTCGTGATCTGTTTTAAATTGTCGCTTGATAGGTAAATGTACGGACGTTATGGAAGTTTATGGTGAAGAATGGGGCCGGAGAATTATGGCACTTTTGGTTAAACGTTTGGTGGAATATTTTATAGGAGATAAAACTGAGTTTCCGTAATTTCCTTTAGGTTAACTTTGTCAGCTGCTTTAATTCTCACAGTAATAAAATGCAAATGGAACGAGAAATAAAATATGAAGATATTAATATTTAATTCGATATGCCAAATAGATCAACGATTAAATTGTTAATGTCCCGAAACGATACCGGTAATATAACAAAATAAATCGTAGCCCAAAGTAAAGGGCAATAGGGTTTAAAATACCAAGATTGTAATTAGAGACAATCGGTATCAGCGGGGCTCTATTTCCATAATGGGCATTCAAAATTGACGGAGCTCAATGTATGGTTTTTGTTTTTTTTTTGTCTTTATTTCAAATTCAGACAAAAATTAGTACAATTAAACTGTTAGCGACTGCAATTCTATAGTCTTTATCCTCCAAAAAAATTCCCACAATATTTGAAAACAAACAACTGGTATCGCATACCCTGATCGCAATAGCTTCGAAATAATGAGTTCGATGCTCCTAATATATCTGGTTTAACACAGTTCACTTGAGATAAAACGAATATTTTCGGATAAACTCTCCAGCCGAGTGGTGTCTGGGCCAAATTGTATTAGTTTGTTCGCACATGATTTTCAGAATACGTGACATAAAATGAGATGAGGAGCTCATAGGTTGTTTTAAGCTGTGGTCGGTAAACGATCGTTGAGGTTAAGCAATACTTGGCCTGGTCATTCTTTAGATAGGTGACCGAAGTTTTTTTCTAAGTGTTTCTAGATAGCACGGTTCCGGCTTGTCGCTAAGCAAACGCCTTCGAACGGCTTGAACAGCTCTGACGATTGGCTCATATGAGATAACTAATAATTCCAAATGCTAACCATTATTTGGCAAAGCGGTTTGATCAAGACAAAAATCTAAGATCCTATGAGCTATCAATAAATAACTTTTTCATTTTAATGCTAATAATTCCACAATTATCACCGTTACTGCACTGAGTGGAATCAACACGAAACAACAACAAGAAACATTGATTACTCAAATAATAAAAGAGGCAAAAAAATCGGTTCTACTTATTGCTGGACAACCAATCTCGCAGTTTCTGAATGAATGACATTTAATATTTTTTAATATCGAGTTCTTTATAGAAATTGAATTTATTTTAAATTATTCAGGGAGTGGTAATGTTACTTTCATCAAAATTCTTTCTCATAGCCCAACTGACAACAATAAGTACGCAATTATTTTGTTCGGAAGCCTTGTAACGTGCCTCGCGAGAATTCTTAAGCCCTCACGATAAACAGAAAATCGAGTTAATTATTCCGAATCGATATTCAAATAAAGACTGAAGGAGTAAACAACACGATTGTTTTCATCAAAATACCTTATTGTAACCCGATCTACATAAACTTCACGAAATCGAATGTTTTCGTGCAATCAGACCTGTTTTTAATCAAAGGGTACAGCTAGACGCTCTGTTTTATTTAGATAATCCGGAAATAGAACGAGAAAATGGGAAGTTTTAAAGATTGCATGATAAATGGAAAATCAAGCCTATTATTCCAAATCGTTGTTTAAATAAAGCAGTTAAGTAGTAAATTAACAGAATTGCTTTCATCAACATTTATTTAGTTATCTGAACAGCATCACTTCAGAAAATTGATTGCTTTTCTTAAATTCTACTGGTCAATTCAATAAATGACAATGCAAATATGAAGATTCAAACTACGAGAGATAATGATAAATTATAATTATTTCTGTTAATACTTCTGTTATAGACATTTTTACAAGTAATTTTTAAGTTATGACGCCGGCGGTAGAATGCGACGTTCCCGTGGCAAACGTGCTTCCAATTTTAGGTGACTGTGATATAGAGGAATTCAAAGAGAGAAGAGGGCGTTTGTTCTGTGGGGTGTTACAAGCTAAGAGTAACAGTGATGTAGAGTAATTAATTTCCAGATTACGCTTTTGTTATGAGATTCTACTTTCAAGAGGAACCCTTCTGGATACTGGTCTACATAAACGTCACATTCAGATGTCCTCGAATCAAAAGGCACAGCCGCACACGATGTTTTGTTTGGATAAGGCTGTTCTTCGTTTACAAATTCAAGTTTTACTGCGTTTTATACCAGCAGAATTTGATAGGTTTATTATTTTTAGATTACTGCAGTTTTCACGTGAAGAACTTCGACTTGACTAACTCTAATATGTTCACTGATAATACGTTACGTTTCACAATTACAAAGATGTCAAAGCCCTGTAAGTAGCTTGTTATCTTAATATTTTTAGCCTTCTTCTTAAATACGTTGTAATCTACCAGTCAATATGCATGCACCTTAAGACTAGTCTTCTTCGTGGAGCACCTGTCTATCTAACCTTTACAGCTCAGTTATAAGGTATCTCGTGGTAAGACTGGTTGTCACTTTCAATTATCTGTCTACTCGTAACGGCTGTCACAGATCTTATTTTGACAACCAGGATCGACGGTTTAACGTGCTCTCCCAGGCAAACAGCTTATTTTTATTAACTGCACAATTATGTTTTGCGTTGTGCTTACTCACTAAGAGTAGTAGCTTTGTCTCTAAGAAATCACCAAATATATAATGCATCAAGGACACTGTGTCGGACTAATCAGCAAAGATTCTCTAGAGAGGCGCGCACGCCAAAGTAAAATATATCCCTGTCAACAAAAGTGTTAAAAATTTGCCTACGATATCATGTTTCCAAATCTTGATACTAATATAATAATTAAAGAAATAATAAAACCATGACAGCAAATATCAACCATCGAAAAATCTACACGTACAAAAAGGTACACAGTATTACTGTCATCCTTTACAAATTTAATTCTACCTTCTGAGAGCCCATAAAGCGAGATTTTCCGCGACAAATGAGAGGCTTATTTGTTGCGAACTCCAATTGAATTTGATCTGATTTGACTAAGCCTGACTGATTGCAGCCCAAATGTTGTTTTGGAAGCAAATTAAAGTTGTTATCTGAAAGATGGGGTTGTTATATTGGAGTGATGATTATTTATAGAAACCGATACATGTACTATTAGGCACGATACCTTAATTACTATGGAATGAACAATTAAAACAAAAACTTCATTATTACTTAGCTTGCTAGGCTTGCTAAGCTGACCGTTAGATTGTTCATTTATTTAACTGAATAGAATACTGTTATCTACTTCAATGTTATTGCTTTCCTCACTTATTTCTTTTTAAGTTCTATCATATTTAAAGTATAGATTTTTTCAATCCAGATTTGTTTTACTTGTAATTATTTTGAGTACATGTATATTGAAACGACACAGCACTGCATAGTATATCATTATTTCTATCTAGCTGGAATCATTCAGATTACCCTTATGCGCATCGAGAGTCAAAGAATACGCTCCACTATACGAGCAGCATGCTAATGCTCAGTGAGACAATAGGAATGCAAAAAGCGAAAGGATACAAAAGAATAGAAACTCATCCATATAATACTACTATTTGTTTTGAATGCAGAACTGCAATTTTGTCGAATGCCGAGAGGATTATTCTGAAGCATAACAGTATAAAGTTGTGATACAAAAGGTATTTATTTTACTAAGGTAAATCTAAGACAATACTAGAAAACAATTGTAAATAACGGCCCCAAAACAAGTCCTTGTGGAAACCGCGAAATCATGAGATAGTTCTGTCAACAAATTCTTAATTACAGCTTCTGTATCTAATGCTCTTATATTTCTACGCTATTGTTAGCTTCTTACCTAATCATAAGCATAAGAAAAAATTTACTCATCATAAAGTGGCTTCTGGCAATTTTTGATCAACCTAATGGAACGCTTAAGTTTCAAGGGCAATCTTCTGAAACAGCGGTCTTAACTTTTAGATTGGCCCATTAATCAATCAAGCGATCTCGCAGCCCCTTGCATAACTACTGATGTAGCTAGTACTTTTAGATTTGTATGAAAGTTCCTATTTACAGTTGCAATATCTTTGCATGAGAATGACCCATAAAAATACATTAAACAAACTACGACTGGAAATACATCGTGCTGTAACTGAAAAGCCTTGATGCTATGCAGAATTCGAAATTTATTTGAAATGCTACGGCAAATTATTACCTCTACTAGTTAGGTTGTGGAGGTCAGACGGCAGTCGTTACGTGTAAATTACATGTAGTAACTTTTCAACCGGTACAAATCAAATGTGACTAGTCAATGTCCGATTACTCATAAGATGAAAACGCATGGGAAAAATCTAGATCGAAGATAGCATAATTGTATTATGAATTATGATTAATTCATCTGCCATCGCTTAGCTTAGTAAAAATCAGATTGTTATAAAAAAAAAGATCTTTTCTTCGCAGTGGGAAAAGAGATATTGAAAATAATATCTTATCAAAACAATTCACCACAAACCTAACTATAAATTTTCTCAGTTACTCTCTATAAAAGAACAGATTAAATAGAATATAGAAGGCAAGGTTGGCCCAGCGATTGAGAGTTCGACTGTTGCGTCGCTTCTTGCACGTTCAATTCTTGCAAGAAAAAAATTGTTATAATGATCTTCAGATAATTGTTTCGGATCTGAGTGCCTGTACATGTGAATTTGTGCCATTATGTGTCCACTCACGCGATTTTTTAAATACAAAAATAGTGATTCACTTACACAAGACCATAACGTACTTTCTGTTTTTTTTTTTTTCAGTCAATAAATTTCAAAAATTTCAAGGTCCGTAAATTTGAATTCGTCTGATTGATGGCAGCAGGAACGTTACCTAATTATGTATTTCATATTCGTAAACAACACTTAAATCTCGGTGAGTATAGACGTGATGCTAAGTAAAATATCTATCGACCAATGTCTACCAGTGAAATCGTGCCTATCAAATATCAGGTCCGTTAGTATCAGTGTAGCGGTTTGTGGCTAGACATGGCTCAATTGACTACCATACCATTGATACCACCGCGATATCCATACCTATGTATTGGAACATGAATTCGAAAATTTGCGTCGAGAAAGTAGTCCAAATTTTATTATTAATCCGCTTGGTGGAGACGTGTGGCTAGTTTAGGAGTAGAAACAATGTGTCAAATCAAAGATTTATTCTAGACAAATCGTCCTAGGAATGCAGAATAAAACTTACTCATAACCAGCCCGTAATTGACCCATTTTTAGGCAAGGGTTTCTTCGTATACAGAGAAGGCACAAGCATAGGGGCTGTCCATTAAACACGTGAGGCTCCAAAGGAGGGGAGGGAGTTAGGCAAAAATCACAAAATATCACTGGGGGGAGGGGGGTGTAGTAAGTTATCACGTGTATTTATTCTCTGTATTTAAAGATAATATTCTCAAAATTTTAAGATTTTTTGTAGGTACTAATAAATAGTAAAAGTAAATAGTAGATTAGTAAATCTGTAAATGATTACTAAATAAATATCACCAGGCGTCTCCTTAAGACGTATACAAAGAGGATTGAAAATTCAATAGGTTTGAACACGACAAGGTAGCTCAGTTGGTAGAGTGATGACACGGAACGTCAAAGGTCGCGGGTTCAAGCCCCGTTCTTGTCTATTATTTTTTCAATGTTTCTTTGAAAAATAGAATTACTAATAAATACACGTAAAATCACGTGTGCGTGGTGGGGGTGGGGGGTTAGTCTTAAACCTCACCACGTATCACCAAGGGGAAGGTGGGGGTTCTTAAAATGAATGCTAAAAAAAGTCACGTCATTAATGGATGGGCCACGTTAGCTTGCTTCGGATTGGTGATATCAAACTAGAAGACAATACCATCAAGAAATTCTTAATTACTAAGATTTAATTTAAATAAGATTTAATAAATATGAAGAAAAAGACTAAGATCTATAAGAAACTGGTTATTTCACTATGCAAATATAAAAACAGTTTCAATCTAAATTAGCGATCGAATTCGCCACAAAAACACTGTTACAAATCCTTCAACCGTGAAAAAAATCAAATCCTATTTTGTAAAGCGTCAAACTTATTCCGACTAGCAAGGTTGTTAGTACAGAAAATTGAATCAACCACATTTGAATATCGGCAGCCCCTATCTGTCACCCTCGAAATGTCCCCTTGACGTCGTCCGAGACACATTTGAGGTTCATCGGCTTCATTTCCTGCACTTTCCCTACTCGCCGATCGAATTACCAATCAAGGAAAGTGGGTTCACATACATCCCAAGTGTTTTTGGTAACTCTGTTATGGAACTTTAGATCTTGAGTCTTACGTATACTGTCGAAGTTAGAGTGATGCGGTACGTGTAGAATTGTAAATTTTAAGGCAGCGTGATTTGCATCATTTGAGCTCCCATGCACGATCGAGTGTTGACGTACATGTATGAGACTGTTTGAAGAATATAAGCTAACGGATTATCGGATGAGCGAGTTTCTGAAGATTCAATGCTTAACTTTTGGAAAATTATAAGTATAGTCGATATTCAGTAAAGGATTGAAGTTGATTGTAATTTTGCATTATAAAATAAAATTTCTATAAATGTAAAACTTATTTGACTTAAATTTTTTAAGCGAGTTTACCTTCTTCTTGTTTCGCATGATGTAATTTCGGTATATTTTCACACATAGCATTTGAAAAACGTAGTTGGTTATGCAATTGTACTATAGCATAGATATGTAAATATATATGTAAAATATATTGTATAAATGTTATTCCTAAACTAAAAAAACTATATGGCATATGTAAGGATCGTAGTAGGTGACGTTCTGTAGTTTCTACTTACCGCCATGGGAGAAAGGCGTAAGTTTATGTATGCAATGTAAAAAAAAAACAAAATTCACTGAGAAGGATAAAAAAAACATTTACTTAAACATAAATCAGGAATCAAAGTAACAAAGATAATACAGTTGAAGTCAAGAACAAGTACATAAATAATATTTCAATAACCTTACTATAACAAACGGAATCCGGAGCTATCCCCGACATAAAATACGAAACCGTTGTTGGTGGAATAACACAATCTAGATCATTCTACGGAAGTTATAACCGTGAGGAAATTGAGACAGTTCATCGACCATTAAATATTGCTATGAAGATAGAAAAATTATAGCTTTCCGATATTTATGTGGCCATTAGTCTGGGTACGAGAATATTAGTGAATTCTCAAATTAAGTATCATGCTATTAAATCTATTGGTACTGGTAAAGCCATTACTTTAGTAAAGAGCATTAAAATATGATTAAAAAAAGAACTCTCTTACAGTCAAAACAAAATATAACGAACATTCTGATTTAATCATATTCTGATATACGAATACATACGTTGGTTTGTGCGAGGTGAAACAGTGCTACCTGTGGCAAGCACTTCAAACGAGGGTCCTGGTTATCATACATGTGGCAGTCGTTACAGGATCTAAGAAATCCGCGTGTCTGATCTTAAAATTTTCTATAGCTCGGTCATTGGGTTGAAATTGATCTGTTTATACCAGAACTGGTGGAAATCAACTTTGGACACCAACAAAGTGGTGGAAAGGAAAATGTTCAAAATACTATAACAGAGTACGTAAAAACATGTAGCTAATGTCAACCGGACTATAAAAATGAATCCATTCATCAAAATCGGATAAGTAATTTAGGTGCTACGTTGGGTCAGACGTAAATAAAAACATAAATAAGCTTCTAAATCCATAACCTTTTTTGGATTTGCCGTAATCGGGTAAAACGTCAAGAAAATTATGAATATAAAAAGGCAATTGCACTATGCAACTATCTAATCCGGGATACCGAAGCATCGTCAGACTTTAGTTACGTTACCTGACTCTTCATAGGATTAAAAATGGCATGGTTGAAGCTTGCCAGTCTTGTGGAATACTCGTATATGTTTTGCAGAGCACAAAGACATTAAAGTCAAGAGAAGATTGATTGCATTAATATGTATTACTGCTTAGCTATGGCCGGTGTTACAGCGGAATTCTACGTGTAAAAACAATCCTTCTAGAATCCTCGGGAGCAAACGCTTTAACCACCACGGAATAAATAGTAGCAACAAACACTAATTATGTGCTAAAGCGTCACCGAAAATACGCTGTGGGACTAGTTTCCAATTCCAGAATGTTCGTTTTGGGCGCTTACGAAGCTTTAACAAAGTGTATAGCTATTTTGTTTTAGTTTGGGCATTCCGCAGCTTTGGATAAATTGGAGCATTATTCATTTTCTGTGATATGAGTCACAATTTAGATTCTCACATGAAACTAGTATTCTATCGGCCTGTTAGACATTACGAAGCTTTTAAACAAAAACTAAAACTTCACGCCGAAGAGACAGTTTCTAAAACGTGATTCCATGATCAGTGACCCAAGTTTCACGTCGACGTAACAGAACAATTTAGTGTGATTAGAGAATAGGAGATGCGTGGGAAACTGCTATTGACATTGATTCAGTTGAGATTGCACGCGAGAAGTTACGATGGATTGATGTAACCTCGACTTAATTGATGTTGGTAAAATTATGAGCGGGATTAAGGGACTTTCAGTGTCTGAAGCTAACTGCACGATAATGAAAATTTCATGAGGTCATATGCAAAAGTCGAAAGCATCTTATAGAAATGTACGAAATTCCACGGAAAAAACAGAATTCCCCAAATATGTGATAATAATCACTCACAAATTCCATTAATGATGACACAGTACTGGGAAATGCATTACCTGAAACAGAAATAAAACAGAACATTAGATTAAATACAGAAGTGAGTACAGGACAGTCAGAATATAAATGTACCATGATTTCACAGGCTCGGAACAATTATTTGTAGGGCTTACAGACGTATTCCAGGTCTGAGCGTTTTCATAAGTGCCTGTAAATGCATTCAGGATACAAAAGATATTTCTAGTCCCACATAACGCAAATTGGTTCAACGAATCCTATTAATTAACAGCCGAACTACGGTTTGCAAGATGTTTTGATGGAAATATTCCTAGCGGTAACCTACCAAAAGATTACATGAAACCTTATCTTTGCTCAGCCTGTGAGGAATCACAAGCAAAGTTGTTTTTAAATAAGCAGAAAAGAATCATTCAGAATCAGAATTATTTATAAGGGACACGGCGACAAACAAACAAGGAAAGCTCATAAAAATCTATGAAAACACATCAAATTTCACGTTGAGACGATAAAAATCTTGTAGAGAAATATACGAAGGGAAATGTTTTAGTCAAGATTTGTTTCCCAAACACCTGCTCATCGCCATGTCGTAAAAAGTATTTAAAGCCATTTAAGCTTAGTGGAAACGTTTTAAAATGTATGGTAATGTAAATATCTAAAGGTTTTTGGGGCATTTACGTTTAGTTTAAACGTTATTGGCAATTTTGTAAACGTATACCTACTTTAACAGACATTTTTGAAAACGTTCTTGGTAGACTAACGTTCTTAATATCGTAGTATTCTACGACGAACATGCTTAACAGGCGTACGGCGAAGTATGTTGATATATTACAACTTTGCTTGGATCTGTGTTTAAGGAAGAAGTGATTATGTAGCCACTATTATAGGGCACCACAGTCTACTTAAACGGGGGCGATATTGCGCAGCGACAAAGTTCACCTTCTCAATTCAACTCGAAAACAATACTCAGGAGAGTTAAAACAGCAATTGATTAGAGAATGCAACTCGACCGGGCTCCGAGCACAATAATCATTAAAATCTAGAAGTGGATAATGTACTGCTGCAGGCTTTATCGCTAACTTGTTTCGCTAACAAATCACAAGCAAGGTAACAAAAAAGTTTACTTCTACAATAAATTGTAGTCCCTTCAAATCGATCAAAGATATTAATGATTCATCCCCTAATAATAAGCGATATTTTTGCTGAAAAGACTTGCCTTAATTACTTCAAATTTCTCATTCGCAAAGTGGTGTGGGACAAAGTGGCAATTTTGACGTAATTAAGGCGATATTAAAGGTACCTTCGGCGCTTAGAAAATGAGAAGGTATAGGAAGGAGGCTATAATAGAATCGGTATTGCTGAAGATTGAAGGGACCCTCGGATACCTTTAATGTTGAACCGTTTTGATCCGCTAATTAAACGGTTGTTGAAAAGCTCAGTAGCATTAGTACAGTCTATGGCGATCTTTGAGTGCTAAATTAACTTTATTACGCAAATAGCGATATATATGAGAGTTCACTATGAAGCAATTATAAAGGAGTTCACATACCATCAACTATTGGTCTGCTTATTTAGGCTCAACTAATCAACTGTATAGCTGAAAATACGTCCCATCAATAACTGCAGACCTGCTGGTAAAATCAGTGAGAATTCATCTCACATTCTCCATATTTGCTTAATACATTTTAAGTTCCTATCTGGCTCTTGTGTGGTTAGAAGCTAAACTAGTCTTAGAGACGTTAAAGCCAGCTGAATGCCTTCGCTTATATATGTACATTGACAAAAACCGAAGCCGACGGATCAACGTGCCCAAATTCACGCGCTCAGACTAGCCTTTCCTATGAAACCTTTAAAAGGCCTGTTTGCCGCAGTATGATGTAACTAATGCGCACATAAAAGGTGTTACTTAATCCCTTAATCGCCTCTAACTTGGCGTCGAAAAATGTTATTTTTACCTAGGCAACAGTCTCGACACACTCCATACTTTCTCCCATAACCGTAGCAACAAATATTATAAGGAAGACTAACCCACAAACAATATAAGAAGGAACACTAAACAGATGCCAAACAATAATTCATACAATTTATGGCAACACCGGAAGTTTTGTGTTTACGTGTTTTGGATGCTATCCAGAAATAGTCAGACAGTTTTGAACACCGCTATTGAATAGTGTGGCTTTTTTAGAGATTGATGTTTATGAATGTGTATGATAAGTACATACGTGATACGTGTTTGTCTATGAGTCTAGGTATGTGTGTTTTAATGGCCGTCAGAATGAGTGCTTGTGCGTTTGTGTGTGTGTAGGTGTGTACGTATGTGAGAAAGAAATATTTTTGAGTAGCGTAGCGTCTGTCTGAAACTATTCAATACACAATATGTTTGTGTTCTTAAGCTTAGTGGGCTGATGGTGGATTAAAAGATTTACTGTATTGGATTTGTGAAACACAAATAATATATGAAATTATGGTAACATTCAACTCAAATAACAGTTCAACATGTAATCATATCATGCATTACAGAAATGTTACAAAAGTTAAACTATTATTTATTGTTCACCGGTTACTACTCACGTGCATTCTTCGAGTTTCCTCGACTAGTTTCGAGCTCGAATGGAGCCCGTAGTCTAGAGCTCAGTCCGCGGCAATGTCAGTCTGACTCGCGACGTTGCGATATAATTAAAGAAACTGGATTCTTCTATGCAAGCGTGGTTTTTGGGTATGCATTGTTACTGAAATTTTAATAGTTTCAATAACTTTCGTGAGGCATATGCATTAATTAATTAAATTATTGGTCACAGGTATACAGTATAACGCGCGACACCGCTGCGGGTTCATGATTAAGGGCTCCGTTCGAGTTCGAAACTAGTCAGGAAATCCCGAATGGAGAGCAGGAACTTTACAAACTGTTTTTTTCTTTTTCAAACCATGAGGAGTTTTTGCTAATTCCGTTGACATCGATATTATGGTCAATACCAATATGTTTGCTCTTCAAATACAAGCCGTGACATTTGACTCAATATGCTACAAACTGTTGGCAAATATATTCTAATTCTATGCTACAAACTGACGATAATTTCGATGCCAACCGAAATAGCAAAAACGCCGGTTATTTTGTTGCTGATGATTCCATTCTAATCATCAACAATGGTAAGCAAACACTAAAACTAATAGCTGAGAACTGTAAACGTTCAGCAACATACCACCGCAACCTATTAGCCGGTAAACCGATGACAGGGTAGGGTGTCTCAACATTAAGAGAATGCAAGAACTATTTCCTTACTGTCTACGGGTTATATATTAGTGGGATGAAACTATGGTTACGCATAAACAGAATAAAATTAAAAGTACAATAACCACAGATAGAGTATATTATATTTGTGTTCCAAATACAAACACATAAGTATTTTTGAAACGTTAAACTCAACGTAGTGTAGATAATACATTTAAGTACTTTTTATTAATGCAGTTTGTTTAACTTTAACCAACTAAAGTAAGACTAACTAGAAGGAACCAGACAAGTTAACATGAATGAAACTGCAAAAGCTTAAAGGAGTCTTATATACTGTAGTGGGATGCCAGGCTAAAGTGCTGATGATGATTCGTAAGACGGAGGAAAAATGCTAGTATTTCTTCATAGTTAAAGATAAGAATAAGAAAAGATACGCAAAGATAAGATACGCACAAGTCGAAGTAGGCTGATATCCAGCATATGGGTACTATTCCAGTTCACTTGAATAATGAAAATGATTTTTAAGATAGAGCAACACACTAGCTTGTTTGGATCCCAAAACAAACTCAGCTGCACCAGAAATGTAATCAGAAGAATCAACAGTAATAGTGGTAATCTAAAACTACTTTCCTAGAAAATGCAAGATTTATATATAAACTAGTTTAAGCAAAGTATGGTGACACCAAACCATCTCCCAGCTCAACTAATGCAATAATAAAGCAATTCCGAGCTCGCTACGAACGCCACCACCGACTGGCAAACATGCACCCTGCTCTCGAGCTATTAACGCTCAGATATTTTGACCCAGTAAATGAACATTCTAGAAATTGTGTTCGTAAGTAAGTAATTTATGGACTTAACTCCAAATACAGGATTTATTTTATTTTCCTTAATCTGTCATTCTGGGGTAGGTTTTTGGGTCATCATAGGTATAACTTATGTGTTGCCGTGAATGCAGCGGCGATTCCGGGACCCAGGCAAAGGATAGTGAACCGTTAGGATCGTGTAGTTTAAGGTTGGTAGGAGACCAGCATTAGCTTTATCACCCTTCAAATACAAATTAGCGGTCGTAAATTAAAATTTCCTATTTTTATAAACAAATAATTTAAAGGCCCCAAACTTTTAAGACATGCTCATAAACGTAGTGTCATATTTATGACCAGAAACTCTTCACATATTTGATAAAAGTATTTATATTCACTAATGAGCACACAACCCGTTAGTTTCATCAAGCGAGCCGGAACGGGGCAACTGGCCGCAAAAACGCTACGATAATGAGGACTAAATTATCATCCCAGGCTACTATGAAGTATGTTGTGGTTGACTTTAAAATGTAATTTGTTAATGGCGTCAATTCTAATATAGTCAATATTAAACCTAAACTAAATTTAGAACATTTCCGTCTTTTATTAACAGTTACTTACTATATGAGCAAGATAGGACGAATCAAGAGATGTCAAATTAAAATCTCCTAACATTTTTAGAAGGCACAGTTTTAGGCAGCCACTAAAATTAGCGACGTCAAACGAAAATTGTATAGAGCACATAGATCCAGAAGAACTCTACTCATTTCCTTAAATATGTTTGGATTGTATTTCTCAGGCGACACGAGGGACGGCAGGAAGTTCCATTCACGAGCAGTACGTATCGGTACGTACGAATTTACGGAATTTCTACGAGAAACTGATGGTAGTGTGCCGCCCATCTTCTGGTCCTGTAGTAAAAGGGGGAGGGTGAAATATGGTCATAAAGCTCCTGCGTACACTCACTGAAATGTATCATAACAAATATTCGATACTTTTATATCATGCGTACCCGAAGAGTTTGGTTGTGGAGCAAAAAGTTTTTGTTTATATGTTCGTGCTCGTGACTGCAAACGCATATTTCACCGATACAGTTATTAAGTTCCATGTAATGAGCCTACAAACTTCAATTCCAAACTCCGGGCTGCTACTGTGAGTGTCCTAACAGAAAACCCAATAACACTTTACCCGACCCGGGACTCGGAACACGCTCAGCCGATCTTGCGAGCTCTAGACCAAACGAAGTGATACTTTGATGTACCTAATATAATTTAAATCATATTTTTACGATTACGCACCTAATATAATTTTATCACTTACAGGTTAACAGGTCATGTTTATATAAATAACCCTCCTTCTGGGTCAGTCGGGTAATTACTTGGCACAGCAGTGCGCTATATGTTAATCAAGATATGCTGTTTTTCAATTATTTAATCTGAAACCGACTGAAGCCGCTGGATAATACTGAATACTGAAAAATGTAATACACATTATAATAAAAACAACTTTTAACCGGATTAATCGCGTGTATTACGCGATTAATACGGTTAAAAGTTGTTTTATTATAATGTGTAGTGATCGCGGAAACCTAAGATACTAAATGTAATACAGTAAATAGGATGCAAACTAAATATTTCGTAATCTTCAAACATGACAACTTATTCTAGTATATATTATGATCTTCTGCCTTTGTAACCAGGTACAGCTGAACGTCAGTAAAAGCAACTATTACTACACACACATGAATAGCTTTTAAAGAAACAATTAGCCCAGAACGAGGCGTATTGTCAGGTGGTCGACTTCCGTAAGGGAATGGCCTACTTTGAGTTCATGCCTCCGTATTTTTATTCAACGTTCAGAATATAAGGTTTAAATAAAATGTTCCAACTGTGTCTCATTCCCTTCAGTGAAATAAACATTTCGGACCCTGTCTCATTGATTTAAGAAGATGTAAATGCGGCTAAGAACCTTGGTTCAGTTATCGTGTTTTAATTGGTTTTTCTCTTAGAAAATTGTATTATCTGTAGCGGAAAAAATTACAACTCTGATTTTGGAATTGTGTCCAATATATACTCATCGCCTTTTACAGGCGACAAGTTCAATGCATATGCGCAAAGGTATACTGCCATACCCTTAAAGAAATAGAGGTTTGATATTATGTTAATTAACGTTTTTCACATTAGATTAAATAAAAGGCTTTCATCAGTTTCTCATGAATATATATATTTAGATGATTGCACTGTTTTTTTGATGGTCGTATCTTGCTTACCGCATCTTAACAAGTATTGCCCCAGATATTTGTTCGACTTCCACATGTTTGTGCATTCACGTAGGGTACGGTAATAATTCCAATATTACCATAAGTCCCATATTACCATCCCAAATAAGGGTTGTTTGTGAATATATTTTGTGATAACACGCCAAGGGGTATTTTTTTGTCTATTGTTTCTAAGATTAAGAATTTGAAGTCGTTTAAAGAATCGATCTTTTAAGATCGAGGTAGGTTGATGTTTTAGGAAATCTTGTGAAAACAATTAAACACTATGGCCAAAAACAGAAACCTACGCAAATAAGTGTAAAAAAAGTGTAGGAATCTGCAGTAGGTTGAAGATAGCTGTGAATCATGACGAACCACGAAATGGGGTATATTTTCCTTTAAGTTATACACCTAGAAATGTGAAGACATAAATCTTCACAAAAAATTATAACTTTAGAAATGTAAAGCTTGTAGTTTTTTAATCGAAAAATACGATAACAATACGATTCAGCCACTGTGTAGTGTCGTAGATGACGATAACTCCATCTAAAGACGTATTAAAATTGGAAGAAAGATTCGTCTTAATATGTGCGGTGGCCTAGTTGAGATAGCTTAGTTGGCAGAGCATTTAAGTATCCATGGGGTGCGGTTTCAAAACCATTTTGAGGTCATAATTTGCTTTACATTTTTTTTAACTCTAGTGCCCGATTTGCACGCCTTGATGAATTTTGCACACAGCTTTCAACACTCAATTCAGTCTTCACGCATACATCTCAAAGCACCTATACCCACTCGCAAACAAAAGTTAAAGCATTTTAAAAATGTATCAACAATGTGTTTTTTTAGTTAGTCAATATTTCATCATAGCTTCAGAACTTCTTTCAGCCTCCATCCATTGATCTTAGTCAACATTACAAGACTCCAAGCTAAACTATTCCTCCACCTCTATTGCTGTAGTCTGTCGCCCCATCCCTCGCCGCTCGACCGACATGCAGGGCACCGACCCGCGCCGTTATTGAACCGGATCACGGAACACGATAACGCGTCTAATATCGTACGAAAAACGCGTGCGAAAAAGTTCTCTGGTCTTAAACTACGTGGGGACAACTTATGTCATATATTTGTTGGATAGGCAATGTAGTGAATGAAATTACAGTGGACTGCTAGGAAATTTTGCATTACGTTACCAACCAAAACCTAAAAAGTGAAGGATTCTTTAAGAAAGTATAGACGAAAATCTTGATTGGGTTAACTTGTATATACTTATGTTTGTTGCATAAGCAGGTGTCGAATGCAATGCCAAGTAGGCTTGCAATGCAAAGGCAGTCTACAGGACCAGCTGACACTTGGTACGAGTATAGTTTAGATTGAGGCTCCGCAGATGACGTCAAAAAGCCTATTGATAGCATAGACGAAAGTTACTAAATAGGGATTTTCAAAGCTGAACCACTTTTAACTGGAAAGCTGTTATTACTGTGTGACTCGTGGATACTTAATTCGTTTACAGAAAAAATACATAATGTACGAATTTAACATTTCCAGCGTTAAAAATCAACTAGATAGATATAGATAGATATATCGTTTAGACAACATTGTTGTCAAGCATTTGTTTCTCTGCGTGCTTCGTAAATTTTTACAATTGCTTACTTTGCAATTACAAAGTGGATTAGCGAAACAATGTCAAGGAACATATTTATTACTAATGCTACACGATTTAAAAGTTCTATTACGAATTTGCCTTAGAAAGTTATTTCATGTTCCAGTTCAAATGCTGAATCATAAGACGAGCTAACGTATTGTTTTAAATCTTTCTTTATATCAGGATGCTTCTGAAGTAACAAAATCTGGATATGAACTGTTTATTATTCTGCGGAAGTAGTAAAATCAGCTTACAGAACTAGGTTACCATGCGACGTTCAAACGATACGCTCAACACGATTACAAAACTTTATTAAATTCTCCATCATACGCATCCTCTTCAGAATAACTATTCTCAGACAAGATATACATCCTGCATGAATGGTAATGTCAAAGAATATTCTTAGTATTTATTAAGGATATGGAGATCTCAACTTAAACTGCACGACAGTCGACAGCCGGCTTGCAAATATTTTTAGAGGAACAAGGATAGACCTCTCTGAATCATGTCATGAAATCTAACTATATTGCCTCTAAATACAAATCAAAAGCGCTTTTTGGCGCTTACCTCTTTACATTCATCGCATATTATCTGTATCAACTTTACGCATTTGAAAAAGCTTGAAGCTTACTCAAATATGACTATCGTTAAGCATTTAGATCGTATCAAAGGATAATTTACATTAAGGACAATAAAATAACTTCTTTCAAAGCTGATTCTCCCAATATTATATCAACTGAATAATCTCCAAAAGTAAATATTGATCTCGTTCGTTAAAAATACCTCCCTAATCCCCCCCACAAACCAGTCTAATTTAACAGTAACGAGCTATAAATCTTTGATCAATGAAATGTTTGTCTTCAGAAAGCCTAAACAACTCACAATTACCGTTGATATACTGACCCGCTTAACTCCACTGTTGTTGAAACACGTCCTCAAATTAGATTAAGCTGTTAAATCGTCAACTGTACCGATTTAATAATCCCTGATTGTAGGTCAGTTGTTAAGGCCGAGTCATTTGTAGGGACCGACCGGATTGAAATTTAAAAACTGATTTCGTTAACAGCATCTATAAGGAGACTTGAAAAAGAAAAAAGAGAAATACCGATATATATTATATACATATTAACATTTAGTCCAGTATTTTCTTGCACTTTTAGAGAAGTCTTAACAGAACTGACTTTTGTGATAAAAAGATTACCTGAAACATTACAGAACCTTTGAAACTTAATAAATGGAATTGAGAGATACATATTACTTGTAGTAACTATAGTAAGTGGTGAGTTATGGAAACAGAAAATAAAGATTAGGAGATGATTCGTTATCGACTCAAATATAACAAGACCAATCGGTCCAAAAGGCAAAACTATTAATGTAAATATTGATACCGTTTTATGACCAATCTCCGTTCATAATACAGTTATGTTACATCCTCGCCCACACGATGCAAATAGTCGCAATAATAATAACGAAGTTATAAAATGCGAGCACTCGTAACTGATTTATGTAGATTTTTAACACAATGAGTACGTACTTGTGTAAAAGAGTACTACACATAATAATAGTATTTGGATCAATGTGCGTCATCAACATGAATTAAATAACTGTTTGTATGATGTGAATTAAATTTTATTTCGAAATGAGAACCTATTACCCTACCTATTGACGTTTTATTACCTCCTAGCTACATTTAAATGCTACATATATGTAATGGACTACAATAACTTTCATCAAATATTAGCTTAACATAAGCAAGTATAAAAATCTCAAAAATTCAAAACTATTTTCGAAAAAGATTTCTACAATCATCGTACTTTCACTTAACCAATCCACAACAATTTATGGTTATTTGAAATAGCTTGATTTTTTAAACCAAATATAATTTTATTGATATAAAACCATAAACAGATAACGATTTAATTAGACTATTCATAATCCATAATGAAATCGATGAACTAAAAGCCAGTCGTTCGGAAGTATTATGAACTAAAAGATACGAGGTGCTAAGTGTTATATTACAAAACGAATAAGCATGGTTAACATCTTAATGATTACTGTGAATGAGTATCACAAACTTACTCAACCAGTTTGTCTGGTTTGAGCTCGAGACATCTTGTCTACTGAAGGTGTCTGAGGATTCAAATGTTGCAACTGTGTTGGTGCAATTGCCCAGACATCTATTAGCCTGGCCACCGGCGCACCTAAATTTCGAGTCAATGTGATGGTGTTATTACTAGCACGGCACATATCCTTTTATAAATAGAAATACGTTTATTGACACCAATTAAATATTCTCATCATTTCCCTGCCCTTATGCCAATTTATTTGGGGTCGGCGTAGCGTGTATTCTTCTTCCATACATACTCTCTTCTTGTACTGGAATGCTGCTAAAGTTTTGCCGTCTGCCTGACGTCAACCATCATTGGGAATGCTGTTGTTGGTGGCAACCGCCACCAATACGGTCTCCTATCTAGCTATGTCACACCAAAATATAAATGTAAGTATGAAAACAATTTGGCATTAGTCAAAAGTATAATCAATATTATTCCTATAGTAATTTGAACTTTTTAAATGATTTTTTATACATGTTAAGGCTAAGTAATGTCTATATTTATTAATACGTTCTAGGGAAACACTGAAAAACAATAACTAATATGTAATAATTACAATTTAAGAAGACCTATCACAGTAATATCTTAGGTTTTCGCGATCACTATACATTATAATAAAACAACTTTTAACCGGATTAATCGCGTTAAAAGTTGTTTTATTATGACCTATCACAGCTCAGCGCAAAGCTATTAAGAAGTGTTTAAACTACGACCTAACGCTTGTTTATACATGTGAATCTATAATAATAGTTAGCGTAATGATACGACAAATGATTAGAAATAATTAAGTCCAGTCCATATCGTATCATAATTCACAGTATAATACCACCTACGGCTCAGTATAAACCTTATTTTTTTTAAACCGATAGTCTTGAACGCTTTCTAGATGACATGGCAAAAAAAAAGGAGTGACTAGAGATATATGGAAGAAACAGAAATGTTGCGCCGACCCCAATCAAATTGGGATAAAGACAAGGGGATGTTGATGACTCTTAAACACTCGCTGGTATCACGCAATTTTTCCCGTACCATTTTAGATGGAATTCAGCTATCTAGCTACTGCTAATCATATAATCTTAATTTATAACAAAACTGGAGTTGGGCTTTTATATTCCAGAACACAGTCGTCTTTATACGAAATATACTAATCCAGGGCATAAAGTGAGGAATCGTAACCAGCCAGGATTGCGACGAATGCAGCTGAGATCCTGAAACCAGGTCAAAGATTAGTTCATCATTTTAGTATGAAGGACGACGCCCATGAAGCATTTCCACGGTCCAAAAAAAATTAGACCGAACAGTAAAATGTAGGACCAGTACTTAAGATCTCATTGTAACAATATTAGCAATTCGGTTCAATTCTGCACCACACGCCTTAACCCAAAATCAAAACAGTACGTCAAAATGTTTTAGATACGAAATTAAACCGGCATAGTGTTGCTCGGCACGAACAGTAACGATTTCGCGAATAAAATACAAAGTAGGTTAGGTAACATTGTAAAATCGAATGCGTTTGATTGGCCAAAGTTTTATGACTATGCCAATTTTGTTTGCAGTATCCTAACGGGATGGCGGTAACCTGAATAAGGCTTGACACATTTTGGTACTTACTCGATCCATGAAATGACTTTGGCAATTGACTTTAATGTGAGGTCGACCTTGTCCAATTTCATTAAGGCTCAATATTATTCGAAGGCGTGTATATTGACATGTGACCAATTACCAACAATATCGTTACCAGCTACACGTGTACTTTTAAAAGAGCTACACATGTATTCTGTCCAGAAAAGGCCTACGTACGATTCAACTTCAACAACCTTATGGATTTTTGAGTCGAATATATAAATCAGGAACTTCGTTGGCACTGACAAATTTCATATTTTTATTCATTTATTCACACTAGGTGATTTATCTAGTCATGGGCAGATTTTATGTGTTGGTCAGCGGAAATTTGTAACTAAAAAAAGCAGCGAAAAGGAACCAAGATATTGAAGGTTTCTTCCATACTGTCTTTACAGAAGTAAGCGACATAAATATGAACCTACCATCTATGTATAACACAAGGGAACTAAAAACGAAATGGTGTTTGGCAAAACGCCTCTTCCCGACACTTCAGTGCACACAGCTGCGATAATTTGTCACATAACACAAACATCTAATCACAAAGCATGCTACTTAATACTGTTTACCTAACGGTAACACCGTATAATTCCTGCTAACTAGACTAAAACTAGATAAATCGAGATTGATATCGTTAAGCAAACTGCTAGTTAACATTATCGTAAAACTGAGGCAGACTGTCTTACATATTTTATGATGATAATCAGAAATATTACCGTACTGCGTCGTACGGTTATCGTTCCCTTTATGTTGTAAAGGGAAGACAAAGCTATGAACGGAATAGCACAAGGGAACCCTCACATTTGTCTTGTCAAGTGATGATCAGATTGCAAACTTGGCATGCATTAAGTTCACATTTTACAGTACCTACATTATTAAATTGCTATCTACGATAGCAATGCAAAATTGGTCCTTCGAGTCGGATCTTGAAAAAACTGAAAAAACAAGTATATATCTAAATGAAACGGTGTAAACGATTGCTTACCATCACTGACTAGCCAAATGCTAAGCTGGTATCAGAGATTGAGTTAAAGATCAAATAATCAAGAGAACGCGCCGCTACCAGACAGAACCATTCTCAAAGTCAAGTGCCTACATTTTTTTAAATGCATATTGGTAAGTTTATTACATGTATTTAATTTTAAATAGTAATCCCTATAAGATCATAATTACTGCTTCTGGCTGCTAATTAGTAGTAAAAGCCCTAACCAAAATTGTTATATAACAACTTTCGTTAGTTATTCATATCAAACAGTGTGACTCGCGAAATCGAGTTCGTTCGAGTTCAAAACTAGTCGGGCAATCCGGAAAAATGCACGTGAATAATAACCGGTGAACAATAATTGATAACAACTAAAATATAAATAGCTCCAAAACTACTACATAAGGTCCTAATTTATTAGGTAATTTCCTTTGAAAGGCTTAATATATAAGTCAAATACATTCACATAAGATATAACAAATTATTTGTAATAACCATAGTACTAGCAAGACGAAAACTGCTCCTTAAACGGCGAACATTAAGGAAAAAATAAAATTGTCATAATCATTTGTATTATGGCTTAAATGGATCCTTATCACTTACACATTGACCCCTTAAAAGTAAATTACCTAATAAATTAGGACCTTATATATATAGAACAGTTTCATATCCACTGTCTATACAATGTTGGAAAATTAAATCAAACCAAACATTTTCTGAAACAATGGTAACTAAGTAACGATTATAACACACAAAGCCAAAGCCTTTCAATATTTGTTAGTTCAATGCTAAGTGGATACTCGATCACCATAAATCTGAAGGTAACCAATAATGTAGATATTTTCAAGGTCTTCATTAATTATAGTCTGTACAATGACGTACCTTGTAGTAAAATTTTATAGATAGGCTGCTCTACATAGTAAAGCTTTAATTGTTTACATATTGTTACTCACGTGCATTTTTCGGGATTGCCCGACTAGTTTTGAACTCGAACGGAGCCCCAATAAAATAAAAGACTAAATAAAATTCATTATTTTAAGGTTAGGTTAGCTCAACATACAATTTAAACATGAATTAACTACTTAATTAAATTACTAATATATTGTGTCTCGCGAAACTGATTATACAAAAATGCATATTTAGCAAGTAGCACTAAATTAAATATAATCCTCCTTTTGTTCAGAAATATATTTAGATATATTTATATATACTCGTATTTCTAAACAAAAAGTAAACGAAGATTTTGGCATTGTGAGCAGTGGGCACGATAGATTAATGTGATACTTATATTTAAATTGAAGAAATTTACCCCCTATAAGCCAGAAGCTGCAACCACACAGTCCTTACCTAACCTTTATCAGAGTCGCGGGTTCGCAAATTCATTCGCAGCAACCCAGGTTAGACCAAATATTTCAAGCAATTTCCTCAAATTGCAGATGTTCATTCCAAAAACACTTCATCAGTTCTAATCAATTATTGTTCACCGGTTACTACTCACGTGCATTTTTCGGGATCGCCCGACTAGTTTCCGAAAAATGCACGTGAGTAGAAAACGTTAAACAATAATTGATATGAATATGTCTCACGAAAGTTATTATAAAAATCATCAGTTCAAGGCTAGAGTGAATAGATTTCTTCTGAGTCTACGTGGTCTCTCTTCAACCACCCCGCTGCTTATGATTAGGCGGGATGGTAGCCAGACGCCGTTGCCAATCGCAGATCCATTTTTGATAAAAAAAAGTTTGAATATACTAATAGACAGTGATACGACATAGCCATTAATAAAAAATCTGACGAATTGACACGATAAATTCATATTGCAATATCAGTTTTAATTTCCATTCGTTCCGGCGCTATGGTTCGGAAAGATTCAACTTTGATTAACAGCTTCAATTAATTAACATTTAATAATTTACAGCGTGTAGTGGTTGAAGTTTCCGAATGTGGTACACTAATTAATTAAATAAATAAATTATTATTATAAAAGTAATCATATTTCCGAAGAGTTCGGCAATACGAATGTCACTACTATGCCGTTATGAAATCCCATGTAATAAGTCAACAATCAGGAACAATTCCAAACTGCGAGCTGCTACTGAGAATTACTTATTAGACAGTTATACAGGTAAGACTCTATCATAAAAAATAACACTTGCACGGAAATTTGCATTTCACAATAGCCACTAAAAGTACAATAATTGCACAGAAAATACATAACACAGATCCTTAAAAAATACAGACATATTCACCAAAAAACTTCTAAAAAGATCTTAAGCGATACATTTGTTGAGACCATATCTAAAAATAAGCGACGACATCCTGTGACTGATCTATGAATGCTTATACATAGAGCTATCTTTTGACTCGACTGTCAAATCCTTCCTGTTCTTCTTTATAGGACCCTATATTTTGGAACGCAGCTACAACTTGACAATTCCAAAGTACCTTTTAAATCTAATTGAAATAAATGAAAATTTTAATTAAAATATTATTCACCGATGTCTTCAATATGAATGCCACCACCAAGGATTTTGGAAAGAATCCAGAAGCTCACGCTTGGAAGATCTGCTTGAGACCAATGAAGCAGTTAATTATTGTTACGATTTAAGTCACTTGCCTACCTGTCTGGGAACAACTCCCTATACCGCCGAGTATTCAGCTAATGATTAAGGGTTCCATATTAGTTAGTAGTCAATCCATCCCGAAGAGTTCACTGACGTACGTAAAGTACGTCACATGGAAGAAGACATACTGCATCGACTCCAAATAGATTAGGAAGAGGGCAGGGAACTGAGGATGATATCCCATTAAAATTGTTGAATTTAGCAATGCTGATGCACACGCCATACTCGTGGTCGGATACTGTTTGTCGGGACTGGTCAGCTCGTAATTGCTTTTATTATCATTTTGGCTTATTGTAACATATTTTTTTTGAGACATTGGTATGCATTATTCTCACACTATATCAATGATATTAGTAAATATTATAACACATTCTTTTAAAAGTGTCTATGGAGTTTCTTGCTGGTTATCTCCATAAGACCAACTTCTTGGAACCCTGCATCTAGCTTCAACTTTTCATAAGCACCTGTAATCAAGTCTATTTGATCCATTGGCTTCTAATCAACACAATTTCCATCTACAAAGATCTCTGTTTCAATTCCATAATGCTTGATATCATGTGCATGTTATACGTATACTAGTGCATGTGTGCGTGCAACGTCACACAAGCGTAACTAATTACCGCTATGAGACCTAACGGCATCATTCCGTATGGCCGATCGCGTTTGTGCTTTTAATAGTATATCTGTGGATTTTATTCTTATCTCAATAAAATATTCATATGGGACACGTGCTTTAGTAAAAAGTCAATATGGCATAGTTACAATACTGTGAATAATCACATCAAATACTTTCATCTTGACCAATTATTATTGAATGCATTTTCCACTTCACTCTCCGGACCTCCAAATATCTCTGTGCAATACATGACGATCTCTTTTTTATTCTTATGGAAAATCCATCATGGATTCGCTGTGCCGGTCACATACCGACTGAAAACGGTCCTATACTAACCTTTGCCGGGGTCCCGGATTCAGAATTACATTCACCCTGTGTGCCCTTCGGCACCTGGTACGTCTTCTGTGAAATGACGATCCATTGCTTCGTTTTCGAACAAATAGATTGATTAAATTTTCAAACGACAGAAGAACCAAAACTCACAAAACACACTTGCATTTATAAAATTTAGGAATACTAAGATACGCTTAGCAATGGAAAGCAGATTCAAGAAATAATTACCATCACGCCTCTATTCTCCGAAAGGTTAGATAAGCAAAGGTTTACTGTGGTGCACCCATATTTCCCCTATGCAGTTATTAAGTCCCATATAGTAGGTTGAAAGCCTATTCGCATTAACCGGGCACAATTCTAAACTCCGGGGACTACACGCCCACCAGCCGTTTGCGACCTAAACGAATAACGCGGCAGATTTTCATAGTAAAACATCCAGGGCGAGACTCTGACTGAGTGCATCTAAAATACCTTCTTGTTATGACAACTACACACAGATATTGAAGAAACCTACTCCGTTCTAGACATCATTCCCTTCAACCTAATTTCCTTTTAATTACGTGTCACTATCACCCGGATCTGACCTCATCACCGTATAACTAGTGAACAACAAATAACTATACGCGATTCCGCACAGTAACGGTGCGCCCGACATCCCACGGAACTGACAATGCAGGTATTAAAAGCGAGTTAGAAATACCGTATTAATACCATGTTTGTTTTGTATGACCTTAATTTTATACGAAAAAGTAAGAAAAGCGTAAGATTTCGATGATTTGTCGACTAAAAAGGTGTTTTTTTTTTTAAGATACGAGGTAAATTCTCAGTGTGATCTTTGCTAATTTCTTGTCAAACATTAGATGGACTTTTCTTAAAGCGATTTTATTTAATTTGATTAAAAATAATACCAATAGTTTTCCTTACCTAAGATATTTCCAAAATTTTTTTTTTTTTACAAATTTCCAAAAATGGAAGAAATAATTTACCTACAGGATCTGATAGGGATATATAGGTCTTTATGTTTTTAATACAAACTGTACATTAAAAGACATTGTTTTCAAAGATGCTACCAACGAAACCAAAGAACTGTACATAATAATAAAACAACTTTTAACCGGATTAATCGCGTGCATTGACGTTTCGAACACTTCGCAGCGTTCGTGGTGGCAGGAGGACCACGAACGCTGCAAAGTGTTCGAAACGTCAGGAAAAAACAAAAACCAATAATACACGCGATTAATCCGGTTAAAAGTTGTTTTATTTTATATGTAGTGATCGCGCAAACCTAAGATATTAACTGTACATAAGAAAAAAATATACCATTTCAATAAATCGGCCCTTTTAAATTACTGCCTGTAACTATATAATTAAGTTTTTTTTTTGTTATTATATCATCTGTCATGGCAATGTTAATCACGTTCACTGCTGTTCACAAAAAATACTTTAAATAAACTAATACCGACTCAAGGTGTCCCTTCGTACTGCATGAGGTTTTGATCAAGTTTTTCCTATATAATAAGTTCTAATAGGTAGCTGTAGTATGTAAACACCGCCTGAGTAGGCAGTAATCGGATTGTAAGCTTAACAAAAGTGCATAGTTGTGGGACTGTCGGATAAAGTGATGTCGTAACTAGAATCTTACTATAAAAGTTAAGCAAAAAATATCATAAATTGATTATACTTTATTGTACACTGAACAGAAAATAATCCTACTAATATTATAAACGCGAAAGTTTGTAAATATGGATGGATGGATGGATAGATGTTTGTTACTCTTTCACGTAAAAACTACTGAATGGATTTTAATGAAACTTTACAATAATATAGCTTATACATCAGAATAACACATAGGCTATAATTTATAAAGAGATTGAGTGAATTGTCAAAAATATGACGATAAGTGTCAAGTATGTAGGAAAAAATCTACCATCTGCGAGCTACTCTGGCGTGCGCTGCCTAAACCCTTTGAGGTATAACAAAATGATGTATGGTGGAATTGTGTATCTTATATAGGTCTACAGAAAAGTCCGCGATGGCATATGTCTATCTCTTAAGGATAACATACTACATCCATTTTAATACTTAAATAAATTGGCAATTATGAAGCGGTAATTGGAAAGCGGGACCGTGATCAAAATGTCATAATTACTTTTGGTCGCGATATCCGACATCCACGCGGGTGAAGACGCGGGCATCAGCTAGTTAAAGATAAATATTTGAAAAGCATTAACTCATACTCAGCGAACCCTAAACTTATTATATGAAATGGATATAATGTCGTAAAAGATGCAATTACCTTAACAATTAAAGATACATTTTTGAAAAGCATTAACGCAATTTGCTTAGCGAACTCTAAAGTTATTATATTAAATGGAAAGACTATAATTAACTGCAAAGTTAGTCGTGTCGGTTCGGTCACCTGTATAGGGACTGAATAGATAGCAATGACGTCCCCAAAAAACGTGTTAAAATATGGATGAACAATTCGCGGTAGTAAGCAGAGGTCGAGATGGCTTAGTGGTCAGAGCGCCTGGAGTATTTAGGTACCGTATTATTTTTCGATTAAATATAATAACTTCAGAAAATAATTAAAATCTAGAATGGTATGGCGGTCTAATCATCAAAGCAATTTCATCCAGACAACCATTGGATGGAAAGAATAACTTAGTTATATTTTATGTTCTGTTAACAATTTGATCAATCAATCAATCTGCTTAGCCTTTTCCCAATTACACTGGGATCGGCTTCCAGTCACACCAGATGCAGCCTAATACCAGTACTTTACATGGAGCGACAGCCTATCAGACCCAGCCACCCAGTAACTGGGTAATATCTCGTGGTATGAATTTGACAACCGGGAGCGATGGTTTAACGAGCTCTCAGAAAGCACGGCGGGGTCTGGGCATGACATAATGGTCACCCATTCACAGACCGACAGCGTCAAGTATAGCTTAACCTCAATTGAGGTTAAGCTGCGCTTGACGCGTCGGTAATTAGCCAAGAGCTTCTCCTACAATTTGATGTAATAGAGAAATGATCCATAGTAAATTTTATGATAGGTTATGAACGCGAAATTGATTTAGTCGGACTGTCAGACTTTTTCCATGGCTTAGTGAGCAATACGCATGCATGTAAATAATAAAAAAAAAACAGCCCATAACTGTCCCACTGCAGGTTAAGGGCCTCTTCTCATACAGAGAAGGCACGAGCTTGATCACCACGCTAGCTCACTGCGAGTTGGCGATTTCAGACTACCAAGTCCAGGTTTCCTCAAGAAGTTCTCCTTCACCGTATGTCTGTGATGTCTTAGATTAACTAAGAAAGTACATATGACATTGAAAAAGTCACACTGGTACATGCCAGGTGTCTCAGGAGACGGGCCCGTAACCACTCGGCCATCACGACTCTCGAATGTAAATAATAAAATAACAGAAACAATTCCTGTTTCACGTCCCAAAAGACCATCCAAAACTCTAAAGAAAACTCACTTTATCATGAATTACATCAGCTATCAAACCAACTCTTCAAA
Organism: Xylocampa areola; assembly: GCA_935421205.1. Taxonomy (NCBI): domain Eukaryota; kingdom Metazoa; phylum Arthropoda; class Insecta; order Lepidoptera; family Noctuidae; genus Xylocampa; species Xylocampa areola. Next base: position 11,677,941 of record OW285223.1, read on the forward strand.
TTAACCCCTTGACAGTGGAGTGCTTCTCAAAAACTCTCTCAATACATACCTGAAACAAAAAAAAACAACATTAAAAAAACGGTAGTGTAGATAATTATTTAATAAATAATGGACAAGATAGTGTCAATAATAATCACAAAACATTACAGCTAAAGAAGTTATAACATTGAGAGCAAAATACGGTCGTAAGCAGGATTGGAACCTGCGCAGTCCCTGATGAAGACTCCAGACGCTGTGGCAACTAAGCTCACTATTCCGATTATATTAATTGTTCTTTCACATTTTTAATACGTCTTACGGAGATGCCACTTGCCTTAAATATTCATTCTGGAGGCGCATATTTAGCTATGTATTTTTAACCGACGAAAAAAAGGAGGACCTAAGGATTTTAGAAATGGGCGTGGTTTGTCAAATCCGAAAGTATAAGGAACAGCGAGAGGTACTCAAAGGTGTCTCAGGCCCTATTTGCATGAAAACTAATCGAACTATAGAATCTACAATAATACCTTCATATTTATTTGCTTAACCCTTCAGTAGATCACGCCTGTCGTAACGATTTTAAGATTCTTAAGAATATTATCTGCCTAGGCCCAATAACATTAGGGTCAGCTTCCACTCAAACCGGATGCAGCTTAAATCCCAGTATTTTACATGGAGGGCCTATCTGATCTGCACAACCCAGTTCCTGGGTAACACGATATCTTGTAGTATGACTGGTAGTCTGAGTTCCGGGCCTCTGACTACCGGTAGCGGCTGTCAAAGTTCTGACAACCGGGATAGATAAGTGTGTCTAGTTATTCATCTTCACAGAATGTGATCCTTATTATGACACTATTGGATGGTGTAATAATATAGTATTTTTTTTTGAAAAATTATTAGTTCGTTATGGGGCTATGATAGTTCTTTTTTTTTTAATTATTCGTCCTAATTGACGTTTCATGAAAATCGGGCCTGAGACCCCTTTGAGAATTTTTCGTTATTCCTAATAGTTCTGGATTTGGCCATCCACGCACACTTGCAAATTTCAGCCTGTATAAAGAAATTATATTTCTGATACGATCTACACTATCAATCGTTATGAGCATTCAATTATGATTCCGGTGACCCAAAAACATTAATAGCAATTCCACGTGATCAATATTAAAATCAGCATTGTTCAATCTTATTCAATCAAAATTATGACTAAGCATTGCGAATCCGTTACTGACTGATTATACTCTCCACGGTTATAAAATCTTACGTAAAAATACTGTTATTCGGAGAGCGGTAACTTCCTTTTATTACAATACTAGCTGATGCCCGCTTCTGCGCCCGCGTGGATGTCGGATATCGCGACCAAAAGTAATCATGAAATTTTGATCCCGGTCTCACTTTCCAATTACCGCTTCATAATTGCCAATTTTTTTTAAGTATTACTTAAAAATAATTAATAATGTAGTATGTTATCCTTAAGAGATAGACATATGCCATCGCGGACTTTTCTGTAGACCTTTATAAGATACACAATTCCACCATACATCATTTTGTTATATCTCAATGGGTTTAGGCAGCGCACGCCAGAATAGCTCGCAGAAGGTAGGTTTTTTCCTAATTACTTGACACTTATCGTCATATTTTGGACAATTCACACAATATTTTTATAAATTGTACCCTATGTGTTATTCTGATATAAACTATATAGTATAAGCTATATTATTGTAAAGTTTAATTAAAATCCATTCATATTTTTTACCTGAAAGCGTAACAAACATACATCCATCCACGCATCCACCCATACTTACAAACTTTCGCATTTATAATATTAGTATGATTATTGCCAAATTACTTCTTTCCTTATTCACATCTGCGAAGGAAATACATTACACCGACAATAAGTTGAACTTGGAATTACCTTGTCTGGCACACAGATTGCAAAGACAAACGTACCTTCAATTACATTTATAGTACACTAGCTGATGTCCGCGGCTTCGCCAACGTGGATGTCGGTTATAGCGACCAAAATAAATCATGAAATTTTGATTCCGTTCCCGCTTTCCCATTTTTTTAAGTATTAAAATGGATATAGTATGTTATTTTTAAGAGATAGACATATGCCATCGCGGACTTTTCTGTAGACCTATATAAGATACACAATTCCAGCGTTTTCGTTGAAAGCTCCCAGACGGCTTATTTTTTCCGACACCTCCAACAAATATCATTATATTTTAGCCAATGTATACAAAAACTTGACAAATTGTATACGAACCTTCCACGAGAACCACTCTATCCATTGGTGAAAACACCATGAAAATCGGTGTACTCGTTGTTGAGTTTATCGCGAACAGACAGACAGAGACGCGGCGGAGGAATTTGTTTTATAATATGTAGTGATAAGATTGTCGTTGTGTCATTTTATGGTCTGCCATAAATAACGTGATTTCAAGCCAACCAAATTCGGTAACTACTCACTTCTATTCTTGTATTCAGCTTGTCAACAACCTCACATGGGTCTGCGACGTAAATCTCTTTAGTATTGATACTCAAAAGAATCTATCAAATCCTTCACTATTTTTCTTACGTATGGTTAGACGCTATAGTTGTCATAACTTGATTTAACGAGTAACGTCTGATTAGCCTGCCGTCCAAAGCACGGAGACATAACGTGGCATCACACCTGTATTCCCCGAAAGAGTAGGCAGAGGTATACATATATGTATTTTTTTCCATTATTTTTAAGGCCCATGTGCCATGTTATTTCGCATGGTGGTGAGCCTATTGCTATCTACTGGGCTCAATACCAAAGGCTGCTACTGAAAATTTCTTAAGAAAGAAGCCCAATAACACGTTGCCCGATCTGGGCATCGAACCCAAGATCTCACACTCCTCAGTCGCCCTTGGGACCACTAGACTTGCGAGGTAGTTGAGCACGGAGACACTCAGATAAAAATGCTCCCAGCGGTCACCCATCCACAGTTTAACAACTCCAAACGTTTAATCTCTACGACAGTTTACCAACCACTAACCAGAGATTTAAACAAGACGAAATTAATAAAAAAAGCACGCCCGCCATGAGTTTTTTTTATTATTTATTTCACTTCTTTTTGTGTACCATAGCTACTATAGTAATGTTTTTCAAACATTACTTACTAACCTATGTTACCCACGACAATGTAAGGATTCTAACGAAACCTCGTACATCTAAATCGGTTCAGGCGTTTAGGAGATATGGCGGAATAAAGAAACTAACAAACATACATGCATAAATACATACACGAAACCTAAAAACATAACACTCCTTTTTTTGGACAGTGTAATCCTAATCAATTATGAGCGCCCTTAAAGTGACCTTTAGAGACAAAACGTCTTTATAGGCCTTGAGCGAGACAGTCTTCCTTTCTTTGGAATCGTTCTCCAAACAGTCACTCTTTGTATTTTTATCTAAACACAATGATATTATTATGACGCCATTATCTTAAAGTCATGCTGCGTAAATATAATGGCACTTTCTTTGCAACTCACTTGCGCACTTTCTAACACTGAAGCTAGCTATAAATCAGCGACAGATTGCAAAATTTCCATTTAATTTGTTTTGTGACCGAATCTGAATTCTTATGACCTTAAAGTATCTCAATTGCCGTGCGCCGGCCCGTGTCTCCGCATGTTTATTTGCAAATAGATATACAAATATCTATTTCTTTTTTACTATCATCCTTTGTGTGTAGGTGCCGTGTGTGCGTCCTCTCTCTTGTGTGTGTTAGGTAGTACTTATGCTATTATGTTTTTTTTAGTCTTGTTTATAATTTAAGATCCTTTAAGTGTAATTTTATTATTTTTCTTATATTGTGTGTTTCTATGTACGTGTGGTTTTGTGCTGGTCTAATAAACGTTTCTTTCTTTCTTTCTTTCTTTCAATTCTGTTATCAAATGTGATATTTAAGATATCAGTGGCTATCGACCTAATATATTATAAAACAGTTCCCCGCCGCATCTGTCTGTCCGCGATGAACTCAATAACGACTGAACGGATTTCATGCGGTTTCCGCCAATCGACAGAGTGATTCATGAGGATGGTTTTAAGGTTTTGTGTAAATTGGTTGAAATATGATTGTTGAAGATGAAGTAAAAATCGTACACCACCGCGTGCGAAGCCGGGACGGGTCACTAATGTAAATATTAAAATAATGTCATAATTATCACAAATAGAATCTCAAGTTATAGTTTTTACTTAGTTTGGTCCTTCGTCAGATGTCGTGGTGGCCGAGTGGTTACGGGCCCGCGTCCTGAGCCGCAGGTTGTGGGTTCAAACTTGACATGTACCAATATGACTTTTTCAATGTCATATGTAAGTCTTAGTTAATCAAAGACATCACAGACATGTTGAAGGAAACCTGGACTTGGTAGTCTAAAATCGCCAACCCACAGTGAGCTAGCGTCGGTCGTGCCTTCTCTGTGTGAGAAGAGGCCGTCGCCCTGCAGTGGGACAGTAATGGGTTGGTTATTTATTTTTTTTGGTCCTTCTGTCCACATTGAATGATGATGGAGTTCTGATTATTGATGTTGCCCACTGTGCTCCAGAATTGCATTTGCGTATTTCTTGATACAATAACGCTATTCAAATCAGGTGAATAACGCTCTTAAAATAAATTTATTTCATCAGGACCAATTATTTCCATGTGATAATGAAGAAAGACCCCACGTCTACAACTTCGCTGAATCTAACACGCCATACTTAACATTTGGGCCCTCAAAAAAACTATTCAAAGTACTTATAACAACGTTTAGATTGACAACAACACGAGCCATAAAACATAACTAATAGGCGCTTAGAACCTTAGATGTTCCCGGTGTGAAAGATACCGCTCACAAAACTGGGCAGCTTTGTGATATATCAGTCAGGTCACGTAGACCGTACGTGCTTATTGTAATATCTGCTTTGCTTCTAATATAATGCACTGGGGACTGCGAGCTGGACTTTCTTGAGGATTTTTTTATTATATTACCTGGGTAGTATCAAAAAAATATAGAAAAGTGGTTTTGTTGTTGCCTTACAAAATCGAAACTAAACCCCTATGGAGAAATACTCCAGGTACTTTAAAGGACACTGAAGTCACAGATTCAATCCCTGTTCGCAGTACTGGCGATAAAAAATTTCATTCAACGATATATATTAAAAGATTAATGTTTCACCGTGGGAGAGCCATGCTTCGGCACGAATGGGCCGACTCGACCGGAGTGATATTACGGTCTCACAGAAAACCGGCGTGAAACAACGCTTGCGTTGTGTTTCGCCGAGTGAGTGAGGGAACCACAGGCCCAAACCCTTTAAAAGGCCGGCAACGCACTTGCGACTTATCTGGGGTTGCGTATGGCGGCGGTAATCGCTTACCATCAGGCGATTCGTCGGCTCGTTTGCCCCCTATCCCATAAACATAAAACGGCAATCACCACTAATTAATGTATTGATCAGAGATGGTGCTTTTGGTAATTTTCCCTTCAAACATCAACTATAGAGGTCACTAAGCCACACTCATTAGTAGAAGTTTCGTGATATGACGATGATTTATTACAGTCAAATGTAAAAACAATGACTGGGGCATTTCTCACCTATTTTCATGTAAAAAAGAAATACATACATACTTAATATGATAATTTTAATCATTTTAAAACATTAATTGACGATTTAGACACACGATTTACTTGTAACTTTTTAGAAGTCTTTTTTAGAAGTATGTTTTTTTTTATTGTTTACTACGCTGCTCGGCAAATGTTTTTCTATTGTGTAAGTTCTCGTGTAAATGAATGATAAAAAAGTTTCTTAAACCTGATTTAGATAGATGAACCGATAGAGTGCTCTCTATCGGTGCTTCTTACCTATTATTGGGATAAGTGTTATTTTCAACAGTAACATAATCATGAAAGAGTGTATGAAAACACGAGTTTTCCGCTCCGAATGGTTTCATAACTGTATCAAAAGACGTGATTAATTTTAATATTCAAACGAAAACCAGTTAACTATTTGCAATGTGAATATGTGTGGCAAAAATTCTTTCTTTTTGTTCCAAAGTTTGTTATTTATTACGGTCATAACTATAACTAATAGATATAAACCCAGTGTGGAATAAGTTATATAAGAAGACGTTATTTAGCCCAAAATGTAAATCAATTCAAAACCAGAATCGACAAGCACAATCTAAAGAAATCACATCTCCAGAATCAAAGCAAATATAAAGGACACAAGCAATTAACAGTTGTCTCGACTGATATTGTATTAGGAATAAAATAATAATATTACTGGCACGAGTCACACTGTTGTTTCCTGTAGCTTCAATCGATAACTAGAATCAAGACAAGTAGCGAAACGCCTTTTCAAACTTTCTGCGAATTTTGATTGAGTGTCGTTGAATCAGTATTATTCGCCCAATGGCTAATGTTAAAGACCAGGCTCTTCTTTTGCCCAAACACTACAATTTTTTTTATTTTTACTGTATCTGAATCTATCAATTATTGACTTATTTTTATTTTAAACAATTGGTATAACACCAATACTACAGGCTGATGTAGCTACGCCTGCCGGGGTTGTGGTGAACGCAGTTGCGATCTCGGTAAAGGTTTGAGAAGGACTGTATGGTTTTAGTCGGTTTAATGATATAATTGATCTTCCACACATGTTCTTGCTATGTTTTTTTTATATTCTTAGTCAACATCATCATCCTCCTGCCCATTTTCCAATTTACTTGTGGTCGACACGGTACCCCAATTTTTTTTATCGCAGTAATTACCTCTTTCTAGCCATAAAATCGTTCAAGCAATCCATCCACCGTTTTCTGGGTCTTCTTATAATCTTGTAGACATACTTAGCAATAGAAATAGAATAAAATAAGTGACTTTCGAATCGTTAATACTTCTAAAAGTTTAAGTTTCGTAAAACTCTATTATCCGTTCCAACCCCAATTCTTTTCCTGATAGAAATTCTTAGCGGTTTGTTGGACGCTCAGAAATGTGTCAGATCGGCTCCGTTTTGATACGCTCGAGTGTTTATGAAGAACGCATGACCGGACGCAATTCCGTGAAGGGAAGCCGAGTTTCATGATAGTGCCAACTAAAATAGAATGAAGGAGATGAGCAAATGTTTTATAAATACTAAAACATGTATTCCCCGAAGGGGTAGGCAGAGGTGTTCACAGTTCTACACCCACATTTCACCAATGGTGTTAATAAATCCCATGTAATAGGTGGTGAACCTATTGCCATCTACCGGACACCATTCCAAACTCCGGGCTGCTACAGAGAATTTCTTAACAGAAAAACTAAAATAACACTACCCAACTCGGGAATCGAACCCGAGATCCCATGCTCAGCTGTCGCGCTTGGGACCACTAGACAAACGAGGCAGTCACAAAATGTTTACCCTAATTTCAGGCCAGCTTCTGACAACGCAGTGTAATTTATTTGTAAATAATTTATTTTTCTGTCTTATGGTGAGAAACCAACCTGCATAGCTTCCAAGTTATTCAAAATACCCGTAGGCCTTGGACGTGGTTTGGCGACTTCCATTAATTAACAATATCCTGGACCGACGGTTTAACATTGCCTGAGAAGCACGAAGACAGATGGAAATGCTCTTAGCTATCTAATTTACAGATAGACTTTTGTTGAACGACAATTATCCTAGACATTATCCATCAAAAAAATGCATTTTTAATTAAGAAATTTGATTCTCCTGATTGCGATGTGTTAAATACATTCAGCACATTATTAATTAATGAAAGAAAAATGCACTAGAGAACTTGACGAATTAATCCAGCGATTTATAATAAATATATTTGATCAGGGAGTATTTCTGGGTATATTATCTGAACCGACATCTGATGCTGCGAAGTTTATAATCAAGAATATGAAGTTAGCCGAACTGTCAAAATCAACTGACAGATCGTCACATCCGTAACCTCGTACGACATTCAGTCTTTAGTGACTCTGTGTCCTCACTTTTGCTCAAGACAGCTCCGCGGACAGGCGCATCACTTACGTATCGTATACGATTAATATTTCTTTGTTGTAAATTGTGCAAGAAGACCGAAATCTATAACCGTTATAGAAAAGTTTTAGTTAAATCATTAAATTTATTATTTTTGTAAAGAAATTTGTTTAATTTGCTTTTAGTATATATTTTTTTTATATTTAATTTAGGTTACGCTGGGCTCTTTTATCTTTAAGGACAAATTCCCCTCAAAACTAACTATCACACCGACCATCACGTCATCTATATAATTCTCGTCCAAAGCAATCACTAATACTATAATTAGATTCTATTACGGTGTAACTAAAACTAATTTCTCTGTGGGCAGTTATTGACTCTAAACATAACGATCACCTGTTGAGACAGACATTTAATTTTAATTCTAACACATTACCTGTCAAAGTAAATCAATGCTCTCCGAGAAAGTCAAGTATATTTGCTGAGAATTTCTAAAGCAACGGTACATAAAATATGGAGAAGGAATCGTTTAAAACTGAAGAAAGCTGCTTCAATGCATAGGATTTTGATATGGTAACTTATTGCTGGTGACCAAGAAAATTCTAAATAAAATAGGAAAATACTAAAATAGTAAAATACTAGAACCTATACTCGCGACAGCCTAAGAAATTCGATTTGACGTTTCTTCATTGAGTGCATTTTTTTCATAAAAAATAAAGTTATACTTGAGGTTTACGAATGATACTCGTTATTATGGTAACATAGTCATTATTTAGGATTATGAATTTGATTCTTCAACTTCTTACGTACGAGTAGACGTTCATACAAAGGTGAAATGAGAAACGTCAAATCAGACTTCATAGATTGTCGCGAGCTTAATTGTTACACTGCAGGGTAAAGGCTAAAGGCCTCATCTCGAATAAAAGAGGGAATGAGCATTGATCACCTCACGTAGTCCAGGTTTCGTCACGATGTTTTCCTTCACCGTTAAACAGTTAAGTCTTATTTTCAAAAAACTGTATTATACCGTTAATAATATCAGTCACGTCATGTTAATTTAATATATTTCAATACCCAGTGCTCAAGGACTAGATTGCTGAAACTTGAACTACCAAGACTATTTAAAAACATAAACTTGTGTCCTAGAAACTGCTTGTATTTATGCATAAATATAAATGCTGAGATACTGTTTTCTTTTATGTCCAATTGTAAAATTAATGCTGGAGGCGGAGCTCTGAAATACAGACTCACTGTCTAGTTTGTGGCTCACAATTCATAACTATTGTATTTTTAATTTACATAAAAGTGTCATAGTTTTACACAAGCCTTTAAAACGTTTCATTAGACAAGAAACAATCATTTATCATTTTTTAAATTTAAAGCCTAAAATAAACAACACTCAACCTATCTATTGTCTAATATTATTGACAAAAGTTCCACCTTATCGTCACTGTCACAACTTCTCTTCAACATCTACATCACTTTTCGTAACAGAACGTCCAAATGTAACCCTAACCTTGCTTTGTAGAAATCAATACACACCCCTAGCTTACACCCCAGTGCCATTAGTATATTCAATAGACTATCATGGCAACGGGCCTCTGTTACACTTTCCAGCCCTACGGGTATATTATTAAATTCAATGGGTTTTTGGGCCGAAACCGCTTCGTAAGTTTGTCGAGGTGTTTCGTGGTTCAGTGAAAAGTATATAGACATATATGGTGACACTGCATTAAATGTATGCAAAATAGCTATGTAAACCAAATAGGGAGGGAAGTAGATTCTTTTCATTTCCGGAAGCATTGCCTCCAAATTCTGTATCGAAAAAGCAGAACAGTGCCAAAAACTTAGGAAGGATATTCAGCTGATGAGCCCAACCCAAATAAAAGTACACTGTGGGTTACGTAGTAATGTCACAAGATCAAAAAAGTTTACACTTCATATTATACAGATCAACGCTACGTAGAAATCAACAAATCTTTCACCAAACACATCTCTACAACCTACATTCAACAGGTCACAGTACTAAATTCAGGCATACAAACACAACCGGTTCTAAAGTTGTACCTTGCCGGTTTGCAGAGACATCGTGGCAGACAATTGAAATAGGTCGACTGTTGATGGTCAAGGTGTTTATCAAGTTCAGGATCGAACTGAGACTCTAATTGAGTTTGCCAGGAAAGATATATTTTTTAAATAAATAAATTAGTTACATTGAAGAGAAAATTAACAAAGTTAAAAATTTCTGTGGCGGTGTGAGAGGAGTCTACTTCCCTCTTCCTTTCCACCGCCTCCTTTGCAAGCATCACTCCCTCGCCGAAAGTGTCGACAGCTACCTATGTGATCTCACTCCCAACTATGTATCTAATCACAGCCGGAAGCGAGAGATCGCCCGCCCTTATTGCCCCGAACGGAGTTTCTCCTGTATCATTGGTCCTTAACAGCACAAACACCCTGAAGCATTTGTTCTCTTTAGACGACTTCACCACCGTCGACATCCGAATAGAGATTAAATTGCATCGTCGATGTGCTTAATAAGTTCAGACTTACAAAGGCAACCTGTTCTGAAACCGCACTGGTATAAAACTGGGACGTCACAGACAATGGAAATAGGTTGGCGACTTGCGCCTTTGTTCTGTGAGCGATTACGCGTCTGCCTAGGTTGAAATGCTGTAATTGGGATCTAGAGTTGTAGCATAAATGCAGTTTGGAATATAAGCTTGTTTGGTGTCGTCTGGCTGGTAATTAGAGAATTAATTGGATTGTCTATGTTATGTCTGGGGACTGAGTAAATACAATTAACAAACATTGAGACAACGACACCAAAGCCCGTGAAGTTAATACTTCGAAGAGAGAATTAAATATGAATTTCTGGAAATTATTTTCTTTTAGCTAGTAACTTTGAGCGTTTCTTATTTACCCTTTTTGATCCGGATTTTAGTATGAAAGTAATAAATTACAAATATTAATTTCGGAATGCAATGATTTCGAAACATTTATGACATCATCCGAAGATTTAGGACCGTGCCATGTTCTGAGAGGAGGCGTTGACATAATTGTCAAAGCTGCATATTTATGAAATGTAGGCGTTAGAGTTCCGTAATAGACAAGATTATAATTATGATTAGTGGCTCAAAATCGTGGAAATTTACCGCCCCTTAAACAAGCAGGAATAGAACTAAGTAATTTCGAAACACATAGCATGAACAACTCATACACAGACTCTATTCTAAAGGTTCAATATAGCATACCAAAGAAAATGAGAATATACTTGTACAGAGACCGAGCTTAATGGCAAAAATAACGTGGCAATCTGAGAGCTAAGTTATAAATTCAGCAACAATTATCCAGATTTAACGATCCTTAAACCTGATATATCTGCCTCAGGTGAGTTACAACAAACACGAAACGAAAACCAACAGACCAAAAAGAAGCAAACAAAAACAACAAACCAGTAAACTACAACTAATTTAAAATCTAGACTAAATTATGCTTCTAGACATTAAAATGCTCATAAAAACAGCAATAACTGCTGAGCTGGGTTCACCGACCGAAAAACAGCTAATACACTTGAATATACATTAATTATAGCAAAAACACTCACCCCAAATAGTCTTCGACACCACAGTATCTTCCAAATTGACGTTAAATTCGCGATAAGAACTTGTATTTTCTGGCAAAAAGCGGATAGATAAAACTCGTTTTGTGAACCAATTAACTGAATTACGTGAGTTTTGCAACGAGTTACATGGACGAAGCGGTGCGTGGAGGAAAAGATAAAGTATCTTTTTAGATTAAAGAGAATGTGCCGTATGGTCGTCGGCAGGAAAGCAGTGGGTCGTTAAATTAAACTTAAGATTATAAAACAAATTAAATTAACTAAGTAATCATCAACAAAAGCTAGGAAACAGGATGGATATTGGATGAGATTTTTTTTTTTTTGGAAAAAAGATTATCTTTTCTTTGGAAAATATTAGTGCTCTGATTATGAGAATTTACAGATGTACATTGCTCTTATTCGACGTAATTATTTATCTATAGGTCTGTTCTGAAAAAGAGCTTAAGGCATGGTTGGGGAAAAAGCTAGGAACAGGCTAGGGGCTATCGAGATCTGAATGGTATTACATAACCCGATGTGGGTTGGCTGCAGCCACCTATAAACCTCTTCAGTTCTAGCAGTCTATTGAGAAAACTAGAACAGAAAACTTTTGATCTGATGTCTTCCACAATTACCACGTGTTACTCATTACTGCCGTTGTCTAGAAACTGTTGATGAGTTATTTTATATTTTTAATAATCCTAAAACCTTCTAAAAACTGTGTCGTGGACCTCTTGAGCCACAAGTTTTGGGTCCAAATCTGGCATGTACCAATGTGACTATTTCAATATCACACAGGTGAAGGAAAACCATCAAGAGGAAACCTGGACCTAATAGTCTGAAATCGCCACCCGAAGTTAGCTAGCGTGGTGATCAATGCTCGTACCTTATTCGCATGAATAGAGGCCCTAGCCCTGTACTGGGACAGTTTTAGGCTGGTTATGTTACGTTTATGTAATTCTAAACCCGTTTCTGCCATCACATTTTTCTAGCTCCTCCTCCTAGCTTACAAAAATAAGTAACTTCAGCTATCAATTAATTCCCGATGCACGTGTTAAACCGCCCATTATAATAAACTGTCCACGACAAACGGCTGATATTTCCGTAGTTTATTATTAGGATGGCACGTGGTGCAGCCGGCATTTCCGCTTACGCTTAAGCTGTACAAGCGACCACTGGAACTTTAGAACGGACATTTAGGAAATTTTTAAATAATAGCTATTGCCAGAATTTCGTGTCGACCCGCAGGCTGATTCCTCCTTCGAACTATAACTTGATTAATTGTAGTTCCAAAACGTCTATGTGCAAATGAAAATTTGTGCAAGTCTGCGTGCTCCAACCACGGCCGTCAGTTACCATCACGCAAGTTGCTGGCCAAGTAGATCCATTTTTGATAAAAACAGTGCATACTCTCTTAGTTAATCAAAGACGCCACCGACAGACGGTGAAGATAACATCGTGAGGAAATAGGACTCGGAAGTCTGAAATTGAATGAAAACGTGAATTGTGAATTCATATCATGATAAGAATATGAAATAAGTGCCACTTTTACCTTTTCTATGTCATAGAGTGGCAAACAAGCGGGCCGCCTAGATGATTGTAAGTGATCATCTGCTATGATTATCTGCAATACCTTCTCGATGAGGATTATCACCATTTTTTTAAACTCTCTTAAATCTGTAATTAGCGATAACATTATGATATATATATGTTTTTTGTTTTTTGCATAATATACCTCTTTCAATCTTTGTTTTCTTTATTTGTTTTTAACTTATGTTAAAATTACTTAAAATATTTGACGGATATTATGCATTGTTTTATATAGCTTCTTTAGCTTCAACATTTTGTAAATGTGAGAACGCCGTAAACTTGTCAAATGCGCTATTCATTTAATAAGGCTTATGTAATTATCTTTTATATTAGTGACTGCATCCAAGATTACGTTGTTTTTACATCCCGCCCAAAATTTTATCTACAGAAATTGTAAAAGATATACAGTTTAAAAGAGTAACCATGGAGTTTCTTGCCGGTTCTTCTCCATAGGAAGCGACTTTTTGGAACCGTGCACGTAAATTCTGACTTTTCATAAGTGCCTTTGTATGGTTTACATGAAATAAAAACCTTTGACTTTGACTTTGACTTTATAGTAAAAAGTCCCTAAATTACACTTTTATAAGAAAACATATGGACCGTAGAAAGTTTAATTAAGTCATTCCCCTCTTTATGTTAGAGGGGAATGACTTCATACTCAACACAAAAGCCAAGACCGATAAAAAAGCAAAACACCGCAGTCCGCCATAACATTTTCCAATAATAATTTTAAGCGCTGTCATTCTCTGATATAAAAGCATTGAAATCTTAAGAATTTAATACTATTGCCACGGGAGACTCGCAACCGATGTCTGCACGGGCATTGCGTCGTGCCCTTTAAACATGCCCTCAGAAAGGTCAAGGTGACACTGGAGCAATATGTCTACGAAAATACTTTATATTACAAATGTTATCTATTTAGGGATGATAGAAAGGGAGTGTTTGGAATAGATATTGATGTGTTGGCATAGTTTGGCAGGTAGAGGCTTAGTGTTGCAAGGTCATTATTACCCTGGACTGCAGGCTTTTTATTTAGGGAAGGAACGAGCGTCACCATGTTTGCCTACTGTGTTGGTTATTTCAGACTACGTCCAGGCCAATTTGCATATCGATGTCCTGAATCAACAAGAGAAGGATAGATGCGAGATGGTCAAAAGCAATATCCTATCTAGTTACCAGCACGTTTGCTACAACCAATTACGAATTAATGATGAGCAGGGCTTTTTTCGAAGGCAACATTACTGTAGGGGTCGAGATTCTGGGCCACGTCTCACGGGTCTGTAAGTTTCTGTAACTTATTGATCCGACATCACGCTATTATAAATGCGAGCTCAATGTAGTCATTAATCTTCTAGAAAGTCACTGAAGAAATCGCGTTAACCTGTGTTCCTATCGCAGATGGCATAGTATCGGTTTGCTCATTATATACATATTTTTTATATTATTTCACGCATTAACCTACATTGCTCTCGGATATTTCTGATCACAAAAATGTAACAAAGCAAGACTGTACTATTATTTATTTAAAAAGGGCTCTTTTCCATATGATCAACTTTTTGGAACCGAGCAACTAGAATCATTTGACGTTTCTTAAGTGCATGTAATTTGCCTATCTATATATATATAAAAATCAATTGCTGTTCTTTTGTCTCGGTAAAACTCAAGAACGGCTGGCTGGGCAGATTTAAATGATTCTGGTTTTGAAATGTTTGTTGTAGTCCAGGGAAGGTTTAAACTGTGAGAAAATGTAGAAAAATTGCGATGAAGATAGTAAAAACAACAATTTCATTTGCCCATATAAACTGCTCTACCTACTTTCCTGTCAAACATTTGACGTTCGAGGTGATAAGAAGTACACCGGGTCATCTAGTTTGAAATAAAAAGACTTTTGACTTTGACTTGGATCATTGTTCCATGTCTGGATGACGCGAAATTATATGTGAGGGGATAAAGTTTTTGAATAAAGGTTCCAAAATGGGCCTGCCAATAAACAATGCCTCTATGACCCCAAGAGGAAGTGCAGTTCTATTACCACATAAATTGAGGTCTAATTGGCCTGTTTCAACAGCTAATGACTCCAATAACTAATGTATCGTGCTAACAAACAAGCAACTGTTTTTCATTGGTAAATAGAGCATGCGATGTAAAATGTATTCTCCGTTAATAATACGTTTTGCTACACACATCGAGTTTTGTTTCGGTAAACTGTTAAGGGGAAGGTGTTTGTACTATTGTCACTGTTACTTCTGTGCTGATACATTATAGTGTAGGTCATATTACTGTTACGTGTTGTATTATGACGTAAGATTCACTAATTAATGGTATAGTTCAGGAGTGCGATGGCAAATCAAACAACGAATCCTGTTTCCACTGCGTCCGAAGGCATCACGACACGACCCACCACAGTAATGTGAATCTCGATTAAGAATTTTCAGAGAAATGACAACTTTTGCGTTGAACTAGAACTGTAATAATAAAGGTTCACTTCTTAGTTGAACATTTGGGAAGTAATAAATGCCTTGTATTTTCCTGAAGCAGTCAAAACTGACTTTTGAGGCGAAGTCATCGTGTTCTTTTTTTTATCTGTTCAGATCATTTACCATTTAAACCATTTATTTAGCCACACACAAGAGGCACAAACATAAAACCATTATAAACACCAAAGGTACATATGTGTGGCAAGGCATCAGCTCAGTATTTGCTGTGCTAAAGCACAGCACTGATTTTCAGCTGGCCCCTGCCGTGAGAGCAACATAGAATTTGGTTTGACGCGCACATGAAAAATACAAATAAAAACAGTAGGTTAAAAATTTAGAATTTTTATTTACTTATACCTACTGTTTTAAATATTTTAATTTGTTTTTTTTACCTACTGTGTTAAATTTAGAAATTTAGCTATAACCCCATATGGAAATACTCTTTCAAGTGCAGGCTAACTTAAATCCAACTTTGTTTGAACCCTCCGATCTTTGCAACCTATTTCTTTTCAAAAGATTGTCCAAACACCAAAATGCAGAACTTTAGAATTTTATCAAAACGTATCTACCAGTGACCAAACACTTCACCATTTGGAAATCCAAACGAAAACAAGAATACATCGAAGTACTTTATTTAGAACACCGGATATTAATAGCGTTATTGATTAATTTTCTAAAAAGTTTCTCAGCCAAATTGCCTTTAGAGTCTTTAAAACTCACCGTCCGGACATAAAAACCCACGCAATCCCTAAAATAGAATAATATACCATGTTTTAACTGTTTATATTACAATCAGTGTTTATTTAGAAAGTTAGTTTTTGTTACAAAACTCAAATACTGCTGAAGATAATACACACCTACTCTAGGGGTGAGGAAAACATAGTGATGGGAAACTAAATTCTCATGAATACACTGACGAACCCTAAATTAAATTGCGATGAAAGAAAAGAGACGTCAGGGTCGAATGCACTTCTTGACGCAAAGCGCATTTCAGTTCTATCATGGATTCCCTCGAAATTGTCGACAAGTCAAGCAAAATCTCACAAATACAGATAAATCTTTTAAAAACACATGCATAGCGAACTCTAAAGTTATATATTTCTGGAGTATTTATTCGAGAGCCGGGAGGCGCAAGTTCGAATCCTGCTTACGGCCGTCACTTTAAAATCTCACAAATTCTTAACGACTGTCGGCGTTCATTTCTAATTTGTATGTTACACAATGGTTATAAGGTTAAAAATGCAAAAATATCAAATACTTCGCATTGTTTTACTTCCAGTTTTCTGTGGTTTTAACCAAACCACAGGGTCCTTCTCAAAATCTGTATATTTGTGTTTCAGAAGTAAGTTGTATTGTTCGTAATTTTGTCAGACTATGAGAAACAAAGTACAGCCATACACCTGTACCTAACCCTGCTCCAGAGGAATACAGTCAGGTGGCTATATGTCAACTAAAAGAGTATGTATAATAGCCAAGAAAAATCAATTTAAGATTCGTTCAGCAAACTTCTCCTTAACAAGTCATCTTGCGAAACGTAAACGCGAAATTAATAAAAATAAAACTGGATTGAGCCACTGCGTTACATCTTAATTGTAGTTCCTCACGAAACAAACCAACTGTAAACACAATAGCTGTTTCGTTACTAATGATTAATATTTTATTAGTACAGCAATTAGGAATTAAGTTCATGTGTAGTTACTTTAATTGAACGTGGCAATAGAAATGTATTGTAGTTAACAAGGTTATGGTTGAGCTACACGATGACTGATGCAAACGTGCGGTCGGTTAGGACAGGTCAGCTCAAAACTGCTATGGCTCTTTCTTCAAAAGGCAATCCCAGACCTATCCCTACAAAATTACACTCATATGTTGAATAAAATGATGTCTGGACTTTAAAAGAGACGTTGACCTCTGAGTTTGTTTCGGCATTTCTTCGCAGTCAGATAGAAAATGCCGACGCCATCTAGCTTAAAAAATTTATGACTTATAAAAGTGTCTAATAATTTGAATTGATTTGTAATTATATTTCTATTAGACTTAGGTCATATTATTAATGTTTGCACACCTATTATTAAGGTAGAATATGATGAACTGCTATATATATGATTGATTTTATATGATTTTGTCAACCCTGTAACACATATTCTTGCAAATAAACGTTGATTTGATTTGATCTATAACAGATGTATTTACAGAAATAAATATCATTCATTCATCATATACGGATCTATAAATCTACTTGCTTTTGCAACAATCCTTAAGAGGCTACGACATACAATCATGCTTTAGTTTGGGTTGCTGACCTGTCTTTTTTCGAGAACGTCCGTGATTTGATTGCGGTACGTTCAAAGAGGTTAGTCTGCCGACTCTTCCATCTGCACACGCCTTATACAATAGTTTAGTCAATCGCCTTTCATCCATCCTTTCTACATGCCCATACTATCTTAGCATATCGTTCTCAATCCTCGTCACTACATCCTCTTTCACTCCAGAAAGTTCCTTAATCACGCTACAATAATGCTTGTAATTTCTCAAGCCCCTATCCGTGTTTAAGCATTATAAATAGTACTCTTTTGTGGAACAGAAGTGAAAGACAAACTATGCGATCTAGCCTAGGAATCAGGAGTCTCAATCAGTGTCAGTTTCTGAGCCTATTAAGAGACCAACCTTGGTGCGAATTCAGAATCTCACAATCCTGATAATTGTTATTGATGGCAAAGTGTGGTTTAGAAACTGGAATAGGAGAAGTAATTATTATTTATATAACTTTAGAGTTCGCTAAGCATGCGTTAATGCTATTCAAAGATTTATCTTTAATTATTATATTTCCCGGGAAATATATTTTGAAAAGGTGGTACGCGCTTAAAACTGTGATACGCAGGTAGTATCGAGGATATTTTAATTCTAAGAATATTTATTTTTATGTGTTAAATTTTACACCCGTAGTTCTCTGACATGGCTTTACACACCATCGAGAACATCTCTCAGGTGTGCTGGTTTCTTCACGATGTTTTCCTTCCCCGTTTTAAGCAAGTGATAATTAATTTACCTATAATACGCACATGACTTCGAAAAGACAGTGGTGCGTGCCTTGGATTCGAACTTGCGACCTTTGACTTGTCAGTCCAACGGTCATACCACTAGGCTATCACTGCAGCCAAGACAACAGTTATTTCATTTCACTTCAAGAAGCAATTTAAAACAGCCACCAATACAATATTTACTTACAGTATTAGTGTTCAACATTAATGTCACTTTATCAGGCTACTTAGGCACCTATAAAAATATTCCACAGCACAGTACTATAACACATTTAACTTATTATAAAAGACGCCCTTCCCTAAAACGAGTTTCGTACTTAAATCCTGAAAAATTTTGACTAACGAACACGGAAGCTTCGCTACTACGCTCCAAGTTGTAAAACCTTAACGCGTAAAAGATATTCAAATTAAACTAAAATACTATCATAGCAGATCGAAATTAAAACCATTTAGATAAGCACTCGGTTCATACACGTACAAGTCACAGTCTGGTTGCAATGGAAAGCTGTAATGGATCCGTTTTTAGGACAGCCGCTTCTAGCCATAGGCGGTTAGATGTCTTTGAGAACGTTTCTAGAGAAACCAATTTGTATGGATAAGGTTTTCTAATAATATTGGATTAGGGAATTCGGAAGACATCGCAATTTATGTCAGCCTATATTTTGCCAACACATACGCGAGTTCATTTGCGAAAAAATTAAGTTCATCCATTGCCTAAGGTGACGCAGTTGAATATAATCTGCTGCAACGCCGCGTGTCACAGGTTACACTTCAATTCAATTAATTTATTTGCCTAAATATGGGTACACTTACAGATGTTGTAATTAGTTTAAGTATTTTTAGTTCGCCATATTTTAGCCTAAAGGGTGTGCAAAATTATTACAATGATTACAAAACTCGCAAGAATATTTGTACGATTTACAGAATTGTTCTGGGTCTGGGTATACTGTGTATGTGCGCAACACCTACAGGAGAAACTTCCTGGTGCGGTGTAAAGTGTAAAAAATTAATTAGTACAGAAGGATGATCGGAAGTCGGATTCCAATATCAATAGATAATAATGACATTTAGAGCATTTGAAAATGAACCAAACCTTCCATACACTCTCTTTTGTCTATACAAATAAATAAAATTAAAGTATCTGTTTGTAATGTCAATATAATAGTTTATTTTTAAGGTCATACAGTTAATTGCACGACACCTATGCCTAAAAACATGTTTCATGTTCATGTCTGTCTTTCTGTCTTTTTGTTCCGGGGTTTTTTTTTTTATGTCTGTGTTTCGCGGGTAATCTTCGAAACGGCTGGACCGATTCGGATAAGATTTTACTGGCGGCTGACTATATAAGGAGTAAATTAGGCAAATTTTCTAATCGAAAATATTTAGGAGTCCTAGCAAAAAAAAATGTTTTTTTATATAAAATTCCACGCGGCCGAAGTCACGGGTATCACAGCTGGCTATCAGCAGCTAACAAATAAGGAAAAGAGCTTGAAATCTGATAGATTCGAACAAGCGACACGATAGCTCAGTTGGTAGAGCGTTGTCACGGTACGACAAGGTTCCGTTCCTGTGCATCCATTTTCAATATTGGTTGCAAATATAAAATGTTTCACCCACTCCCTTGGATCTGCTTACGACACTAAAACAAGGAGGTTTACAACCAGTAACGAGGCACGTCATTCTCAGGTGTTGACCCAGGATGGCTTATAATGCACAATTGTGATATGAACACCTAACAATGCACATAATATCTGCCCACGCAGCCTCAAGTTACAACGCTTATCTAGTATCGTTTCAATCGCTTACATCGCAAGGGAAAGGTTTTAGTCTAACGTAGACGGGAACTGCCTCGTTGGTTTAGTGGTCCGTAGCGCGACTGCTGAGCAGGAGGTCTCGGGTTCGATTCCCGGGTCGGGCAAAGTGTTATTGAGTTTTTCTGTTAGGAAATTCTCAGTAGCAGCCCGGAGTTTGGAAATGTGCCCCGTTGATGGCAATAGGCTCACCACCTATTACATGGGACTTAATAACAGCATTGGTGAAATGTGGGTGTACACAATTGTGTACACCTCTGCAGTGGCGTGCCTAGGGTTTCAAAATAAGGCAAGCCCAATAAAATTTTAACCGATTTCAAAAAAAGAAAGTTCAGTTTTCTGCTGAGTATATAGGTACCTACGTATGTATCATCGCAATTTTCTCATAAACTACTGGTTAGGTACAATAAATTAAAAGTGAAATAAATTTCCTGATGCTGCATATGCTTTTCTAAAACGACATCGTATTTTGAAATTAACGAGACCAGTTCTAAAAAATTGCCTTTATTTAATGAAGTTTTGGACTCATCATGTCCTCAGAGGAAGTTCCTGTTGTGCTAAATGACAAACAATATCGACTAATCTTTGAAATACACTACGGTTGTTATCAACGCGCGTGTTATATTTTGAAATTTCCTCAGATTACTGCCGTGATATAGATGTCTCAATTCGTTGTTTACCAAAATTACCGAAAGAAACCATTGCACACAGGTGTTTATGGGAATTTGCGTGCCTTTTAATGGCGCCAGATATGTTATTTAAATCATTATAACCCTATGTATTCGGAATCTTCATTCGAAAAAAATATGCAGCACCAGCAATACAACTTATTAGTGTGCGAACAGCCAACAATCCAACTAGTTTTATACATTGATCTATTAAATTTTCGTTTATGTGATTTACTAGTCTGAGAAATACACAGATTAGGCGTCGGTTTTAAAATAAAGATATTAACTGTTTTTTCTGAGCAAAGTTTAAAGATTTTACCTTATCTTCGCCAATCAAAACTTGAACGCATTTTAAATCCTCACAAGGTACAATTACCTCCATTGTAAGTCACCAAAACAATTGTATCACTGAGAAAATCTAAGAAAACACACAAAAAACTTTAACAACAAAACTTTTCCCACTCACGCAAATGAAACTGAAGTGAGTTGCACTCGGTACTTACGCAGAGTTGCAGTGTTGTCATTTAGGCAAAAAAAGTCGCCAGGTATATGAAAAATCTAGGTAGATGTCGCAATAGGGTATTTGACACTGATGGAAATAAAATATGAAACTTAGCTATAATGATAGAATGTATTTTATTTGACTCTTTGGTATTTTTGAAAATAATATTAATAACTCGTAAATACATTTAATTCGATAAACAAATTCATAATTTTTAATCTATGTGTCACGTGACTCGAAACTATTAATTATTTTAAAAAGTCGCTAGTTTTTATTGTTGCTAAATCTTAAAAAAAGGCTCCAACTCGTTAAAAATCTCCAAGATCTCACAACGTCGCTAAAACGGCAACACTGCAGAGTTGGCAAGGTGTGCATACGCGTGCAACTTCATAGGCATGCACGGCTTAAATCTTCCATACTGATCGATTTGTAGACGCACAAGGTATATACTCGTTATACGGCACATCGCTATAAGTGCGAAAGTGTCAGAGATAGTATTTGAAAGCCCGGTAAAAGCCCGTACGTGTAAGCGAGATAGCTATATGTAAATGCGAAACTCTGCGCGCGAACAATCGCGATGTGTAGTAGTGTGGCATAGGTAGATACTTTGTGTTATTTTGATAAGAATTAAGCGCGCGAACTTTTAAATAGTTCGGGTTTGATATTGATTCTCTATCGAGCATTTTAAGGCATGCCGGGCTTTTGGGCTTATATGAAGGTACCGCCACTGCACCTCTGCCTACCCCTTCGGGGAATACAGGCGTGATGCTATGTTATGTTATGTAGACGGGAAATAAAAAAATATAACAAGAATCGCCTTCAATTGAATGCTGAAAACAATATATGTACTTATATACTAACTGTGCCCGCGACTCCGTCCGCGTGAATGTCTTAAATTAACACCATGTGGTGTATGAACACAAAATCATAATTAACAAATGTTCGACGTGATTCTTTAAATTGGCATAACTTTTTTATTTACGAACCGATTGACATGAAACAAACACTAAATGTTACCACAATATATTAGTGAAAACCACATTTAAATCGGATAAGCCGTTTCTGAGATTAGCGTGCACAAACGCACAGACAAACAGACAAATAATCTAACAATCATTGTTAAGGTGCTATTTGAGTTGATAAAGGTCCCAATAATATTTTTTCTCATATTCTTCCATGAACAGACAGCGATCCGTTACACTTTGATTATATGTATAGATTGATTGATGATAATGATGATGATTATACATACGATCACAGCAATCGCGGGCTATTTGCTGTTAATTATTGAAGAGTTCCATCGTCTAATCTTCATCAGATTCTAATCTATTATTATGTACTCAAATCGTCCCAGAAAAATATATATTTAAATAACGCAAACCCCATCCAAATCGGATAAGTCGTTTATGAGAAAATCGCGGACAAACAAACATACCTATATCCATACGGGTCGAATACAGAAACACATTTTTTGAAGTCGGTTAATAATTAAAAAGCACGCCCGCCACGTGTGAACTAAAAAATAAAAAAGGTAAGTTATTTTAGGTATATTTTATTTTAAGTAGCGAAAGCCCATATCCCTCTCCAAGATCCAATCTATCTGTATATTAAAATTCATTAATATTGATTAAGCGGTTTAGGGATAAAAACCGAATAAACTAACAGAAAACAGACAGAGTTACTTTCACATATATACATACTCGTATTAATGGTACATTGTCACGTAGCAATTCACCAACTCCAGACTAATTAGCGAGTATTATATGTAAAATAAATAATTCAAAAGGAAGCCAATATCCGGTTTAGAGTAGCTTGGGTCGTTTGGTTTATCACCTATTATCGTTCTATAGTTAGTGTTGTCTCAGTTGCAAAATAAATTTGCTTAATACTATATACTAACAGGGATTACCGCGCAATAAATACCTTTGAATCGCTTGACGTTTCGACCAGGTTGCACTGAACGTGGTCACAAGCAGACTGATCAGTGCAACCTGGTCGAAACGTCAAGCAATTCAAAGGTATTTATTGCGCGGTAATCCCTGTTAGTATATAGTAATATCATGCCGTTGCATATATTTGCGTTACGATAGTTTAAAAGTTAGTAAATTAGCTTATTATTTATTAGGACCACGAAAGTAGCATAAGAAAAAGAGACATAATAATATGCATCACCTAACTAAATTATCGGTCACGGCGGCCTATCTCCACGGAGATTAGCCAAGTACGCAGGAGATATTACAGTGCACAAAAGTACAAACACAGGCGCATTCCATCTTCTTTCACTCTCATAGTACAACGGGACGGCAATCCAACAGGCGCAGAACCGACGGCTTTACGTGCTCTCCGAAGCACGGAGGTGTCACACCGCCAACATCCTAAATACCTCGTTCGAAAGTTTGGAATAGTATTCGATTGATGGCAATAGGTCCACGACTGCATACAATAGCGTTTTACTTGAACCCAATACCAGTAGCCGGCATGCAGTAACCAAATCAATGAGCAGCCACTAAATTAAGTTTTATTATCCAAATGAAATTGCGCAACACTTTAATCATTCCTTAAAAATACTTGAATCGCTAATAACATTAATTTTCAACCTTCCGATAACCTTGGCCGATGTAAATATAATTATTGCAAATGACTAAATAAAAATGTCTGACTTCATCATACCACTTACTGCATATTTATTTCCAGTTAATAGTAATGAGTAGTTTGTTCAATGAATTCTAATACAGATAATATTAAGGGGTATTGTACACGCGGTGTAAAGCCTTCAATCAATATCAATCAATACTCGGAAGACGACCAATGAATAAAAAAAAATGTAAACATGTACTCTCATTTTCAGAGCAACGCAAATTGGTTTCTTTTACATATAAACCCGAAATCTTAAATCTATATATATAAAATTCTCGTGTCACAGTTTTCGTTGCCATACTCCTCCGAAACGGCTTGACCGATTATGATGAAATTTTTTGTGCTTATCCGGTATCTATGAGAATCGGCCAACATCTATTTTTCATCCCCCTAAATGTTAGGGGTAGTCCACCCCAAATTTTTTTATTTATATGGCAAAACAACGTTTGCCGGGTCAGCTAGTCTAATATATAAAATTCTCGTGTCACAGTTTTCGTTGCCATACTCCTCCGAAACGGCTTGACCGATTTTGATGAAATATTTTGTGCTTATCCGGTATCTATGAGAATCGGCCAACATCTATTTTTCATCCCCCTAAATGTTAGGGGTAGTCCACCCCTAAATTTTTTATTTAAGTATATGACAAAACAACGTTTGCCGGGTCAGCTAGTATAATATAAAATCCATTATATAAGGTCCTAATTTATTAGGTAATTTCCTTTTAAGGGGTCAATGTGTAAGTGATAAGGATTAATTTAAGCCATAATTCAAATTTTTACAACAATTTTATTTTTTTCTTAATGTTAGCCGTTCAAGGACCAGTTTTCGTCTTGCTAGTACAATGGCAATTACAAATAATTTGTTATTTCTATTTAATTCTAGGTTTAAGTCAATGTATTTGATATATTTATTAACCCTTTCAAAGGAAATTACCTAATAAATTACTTTAACATGGTTTTTCGGATACTAGCTGTTGCATTATACCCAAAAGGGCTTCCCGGGCTAACTATGGCGAAGGAATTTAATGCATCCAGCCAGAAAATAATTATAAAATCTACAAACTAAGCAACTCAGCACTAAGGGCGGCCCCTATGGGACACTAACCTCAGCTTAGGGCGTTGCTGGGGGGCAAGCTAACGACTAGCAGGAATAATTAATTTGGGGTGAATTTACGCACGTCAGAGCCCATATATTTTATATGGTGAGTAGATCTAAATAGTTACATTACATTCACACTTATATTTGGTTAAATGGTCCAAACATCCACGCAACGCCGAAAATTACACCCATGTGCCTTTCGTTAAGTGCTTGTATGAATATTCCTTGTATGTATGTGTAAGAAGTCTCGAAAACATACCTTTAAAGCTACGCTCAGCGTGGACCGACACGAGCAACGGAGGGGAAACGATATAGGAGTATCCAAGAGCGTCATGATGAACGTGCCGCGATGCTCCTCTCCTAATTAATCATACATGAGTATTCAATCAGATGGAAAACATAATGTTTTTTAAAGCTAGCGCTGGTTTTGCCTCATCATCTTAAGTAACATTACCTACTTTGTAAACGGAACTTAATCAGTTACAACAATAAAACGTGATGTCAGATTTTGTATTGGAAACATGTTAGTGACTTAGACATGTCTAGAATATAATACTTAATTAAATAATACTACTTGTTTGGTATCTATTGCGACTTAGCTTATTTATAACCGTGTCATCTTCATACCGTTTCGTGACGAGCAAGCAGAAGACGAGGTAAGAAAAAGACCATTAGTATTGTAGATTTTTTTTTTTGTTCTATCATCAATAGTTTCCGCTGCGCATACGATGAAAGACATTTTATGGCAATTTTTTTACACCTTGGGTTACATTATTAAAGTTTTAGTAGGGATCCCTTAGATTTTTTAGTAATAAATATAGCCTATGTTGCTCAAGGATAATGTAGCATGCTGATGGTAAAAGAATTTTTGACATCGGGTTAGTAGTTTTTGAGTTTTTCGTTACAAACATACAAAAATATAAACTTTCCTCTTTATAATATTAGTATAGATATGTAGGTACATTTTGGACAGATAATAAAATAATAAATGTTTTTATTGTGTATTCGCGAGTTTACAGGTTAAAGAACATATCAATATCTATAAAAAACTTCGCGTTTATCCCAAAATGTTTTAATTATAGTTATAAATACACATTAAATAAAAACAGAACAATATATATTTAGAAATATAAATAACAGTAGGCCACCGGCGTCGGGTACAGGGTCTAAGCCCGGTGGCTTGGACCCTGTTCCCGACTCCTGACGCCATGTTTAATTCTCCAGCGAGAGAAACCTCCTGACAATTCACGCCGTGTCGAGGAGGCTTTTTGCATCAAGCCCTCGACTCAGCTGCCTAACGAGAGCCCCCTGAGATGTTTGTCGAGGCTCTTGGGTATTAACCCATTGGCTGAGAAGACTATCGGCACAATGACTGCTGAGTCAACCTCCCACATATCGACAACCTCGTGTGCTAAGCTAAGATATTTGATTTCCTTATCCTATAGAATATAGAAACATTTTTGTGATCACGTAAAATTTTGTACGTTTGTGAGGAAACAGACGCTACATTAGAACATTGATAATACTTTTTAGAGAGTATTTACATGTGGCTGATAACAAAAAAAAAGACAAGGGTATCAATTGCTTAGTAGGAATCTTTAAGCAACCTTAGTATTTCTCATTTTCTGTTTACAACCTTAAAAAAAAATCACAAATTTTGCTAAAACAAGTCCTGTAAATCATCTAAAATTCAAGCTGCTATCGACTAAATGACGGTCTGATGGAAAATTTAGGGCAGTAGTACCGTTTGCTAACAAAATCCTTTGAACGGCTCGGATGCGTTTGGGCGTTTAATCCAAGCGATTTTAGTCTTAGTGGAGGTCGACATTGTCGACTGCATAGGACCACAAATGATTTGATCGTGAAAGGTTAGGTTAGAATGACGACAGCGAAAACCTAAAGATCGCAGAGGTTATGTAACCTTTCACGAGGCATTTACTAAAGGCATCAAACACCATCCAATGAATAATGTGCCAGCCAGTAATATAATTGACTCCAAATCGCTCCATCCATAATATTGCCAGCTCTTCTTATAGTATAGTTCATTAGCTGGTGCCCGCGACTTCGTCTGTGTGACTAAAGGTAGCTTATGTCCATTCCTAAGATACAATCTATCTCCTTGCCAAATTTCATAACGATCCGTTCAGCCGTTTAGTCGTAAAAAGGTAACAAAGAAACAAAGTTACTTTTGCTTTTTTAACCGACTTCAAAAAAGGAGGAGGTTTCTCAATTCGACCGTATATTTTTTTTTTTTTTTTTTTTTATGTGTGTTCGGGGATAACTTCGTCGTTTACGAACCGATTTTGATAATTCTTTTTTTGTTGGAAGGAAGATATCTCGACGGTGGTACCATGATAAGGAAACCAGGATCTGATGATGGCATCCCCGAGAAATCGAGGGAAACCTTCGAAAATTGTAGGGGCGACAAGTGCATTTGTTAATTTTTTCATTAAGTATTTTAAAGCACTACTATTTAATGAAGGTGTGGAGTCGATCTGATGATGGAGCTGAAAGACAGTCGAGGGAACTCTTTAAAGATTTACAGCAATTACCTGGTGTTTGGGCTTGATTAATTTGTATTGATGAGAACTTTACACCTAGATGGGTTGTGACTGTAATTAGGGGTCTGATGATGAAGACGAAGGACAGTCAAGGGAACTCCTCAACGTTTTACAGTAGCTGCCATGTTTTGTTATGTATGTCCGTCGATATCTTTGTTTGAAAGAGTAGTCCCCAGAGGTGGCCCCATTTAAATTTAGTAAAGATCTGATGAAGCTCTTCGAAGTAAGACGATGGAACTCTTCAATGAATTATAGCAAATCACTCTCAATTGCTGTAATCGCATGTTCATGTACAGTTCATACCACTCAATACATGCATAGCATCATGCCTGTATTGCCCGATGGGGTAGGCAGAAGTGTCCACTGTTGTACACAAACATTTCACCGATGCAGTAATTAAGTCCTAGCGGCTTTCGAAAGCCTACCCATATTATTAAATTTCTAAATTAACTTATTTATGAAGTATACAAACTTATATATGACCTATACAATATATATATAACACACTTAAAACTAAAAAGACTAAAATAAATTAATTTTAAACAAAAAATGAAAACCGCCTTCAAAAATCTACTACACTAAAAAGTTTAAAATAATATCAAAATTTGCTTATAATAAAATCATTTTAAAAGAACAATATATAATAATAATCTGTTAATTTTGGAGTCGGTGCCTGATGCATATGGGGTTTACAACCAGATACAAAGGCCGGTAACATAACCACAGCACAACGAACATAAGTGACTAACGAGAGGAAAACAATAACCCTCTCCCAGTACAGGCACCGACTCCAAAATTAACAGATTATTATTATATATTGTTCTTTTAAAATGATTTTATTATAAGCAAATTTTGATATTATTTTAAACTTTTTTGTGTAGTAGATTTTTGAAGGCGGTTTTCATTTTTTGTTTAAAATTAATTTATAATATTACTAGCCGTGCCCAGCAAACGTTGTTATGCCAATACATTTTCTGAATAGGGCCACCCTTATCACCTATGGTATAAAAATTGCCTGCGACCTATTCTCAGACCTAACAAATATACATTGAAAAAATCATAGAAATCGGTCAAGCTGTTTCGGAGGAGTTCGATAACAAACACTGTGAATCGAGATTTTTATAATATATTAGATTAGTTTAGTATTAATATGGATGAACAACTTAGTGTTAGAGTTTATAACGCCCGTAAACTTCTGACATGGCTTTACACACCATCAAAAACATCTCTCAGGTGTGCTGGTTTTCTCACGATGTTCTTTGTGGAAATTAATTTATAATACACATATGACTAAGAAAAGTCAGCCGGGGAGTGCCTCAGGTTTACAGCCTGCGAGCTTGTGTATTTCCAGTCCAATACTCATACAATAGGCTCTCACTGCTTAAAACCGGCTTCTAATGGGACAGATTAGAGCAGTCCACTTCTCAAACAGAGCAGGAACGTGTATTGATCACCACGCTGGCATGTTACTAGCAGATTTTAACGCTGATGTACAGTCAACAACATAACATATGGAGTTACAATTTTACCTTGAGAACAGCCTTACCACGTCGCAATAAAAGCAGTTTTCAAGAGCAAAACTTTAAGGCTGTATTCAGACTAGCCAAAACAACGGCACCGCAGCGCTGCAGCAGAAAAATTGTGTGGTGCCGTTCGTGCAACAGCAAAAGCTTGTGGCTAGCAAGAGCCTCGAGAGCTTACGTTTGTGGCTGTAATGTTCCCGGTACCTACTGACCACATGTTCGCGACAGCCGCTGTAAATGCGCACATACACATGTCCGTGACGCTGTTTTTTCATATAATTTTATAAATTTTTACCGGGTGTGAAGTTGTGAACGATATCACGCAGATCATAAGATATGAGGATAAGCAACTTTGCAATGTACCGGTCAAGTGTTGAGTGGGTGATTGACCGTTCCTCTCGTGCCTTGGAGAGCACTTAAAGCCGTTGGTATCGGATGACGCGGACAGACTTCACAATAGTCAATAGATCATTTCGATAAAATAAAAATGTCGTAGGGTCCCTTCTAGGTTATGGACCCTGGTATCCTTTTCCTGCACGAGGTGGCTCACTGCAGCTGTAAAGAGACCTGAATACATCGTGAGGCATTTTGCCCTATTAATGAGTCTTTAAAGCTATAACCCAGAGTCTGGAATTGTGTCTTGTTTGAAGATAAATGAATTATGACATTTATTTATATCCATAAACGTACTAATTACAGTTTTAAACATATAACTAAAAAACCGGAGAAGTGCGAGTCGAACTCGAGGATTCCGTTCAAATTATTAAGTACATACAATATTATAAATAGTTCAGGAATCGATTCTCGCAGTTTTTTCCGAGCTTTGAAACCCTAAAAATGAATTCACATTTAAACACGTAAATAAAACCCATACATACTTACATAGACTGCTAAAATCATAACCCTTCCTTTTGGCTTTGCCATAGCAAATAGCTGGCCATCAGCATCGGCAACAGGGTCCAATACACCGGTTGTTAGGGTATTATTAACATTTCAAAGGCATAAAACAATGTCATTATATAAATATTTATATTTAATCATTACTTCACTTCTACACAGGTACATACAGACAGACAGGCATACAAATTAATTTATTTGAGTTACTAATGAATGGTAATTTGGTATGTTAATTTAAAACACTAATGTCAACATTTGTTTACTTTAATTAATAAAGTGTGGACTTTGACTCAAGTTTTATTTTTATAGTTTTATGTCAGAGGTGAATGTTTTTATATGAAAGACTAGTTGTGCCCGGGACTTCACTCACACGGAACTTGAACTGTGAACATATTTTACACATACCATAGCATCATGCCCATATTTCTCGAAGAGGTAGGCAGAGTACACAGATACATTATACATACCCACATTTCACCAGTGCTATTATTAACTCCCATGTGATAGGTGGTGAGCCTACTGCTATCTACCAGGCACACAACCAAACTCCGGGCTGCTATTTTTATTGCTTTTTTTTTTAACTGGAATCCTCAATATTACTTTGCCTAACCTGGGAATCAAACCCAGGACCTCATGCACAACAGTCGCGCTCGGGACCACCAGACCAAGGAGGCAGTTATACACACATAACATATTTATCTATATATGTATATAAAAATGAATCCCTATTTCCCCTGGTCACGCCATAACTTGAGAATGACTGCACCAAATTGTTTTTTTTTTTGTGTTCCTGAATGTAAGGACAAGGTTTTTCAATAAGATTTTTTTTATCAAACTTACAGCTTATTAATGGGGCGGATGAAACAGTAGGGCACAGTTAGTATTTCATATATTCTGAACCCTGCAAGATTATAATTCCTATTTTAATCCCTATTACTCACTCAAGCCTTTGACCAGGCTTAGCGACTGACCTACTAATAAATAACAGCCAGTACGGACAGTTTACCATGATCTCCAATGCATCGATAAAAGTGATTTTATCAATCACCCATCAACTGAAGATGATTGAGCCATATGTGATCAGTTAACGTTTTTACATTTAAAAATATTATCAAAGTATAGATTGAACTCTGACATAGTGATGAAACTTCTGTTTCTATCTTTTGTAGTAAGTTGATAAGCTAATATCAGTTTTAAATGGAAAAAGAATACGGTCGCGAACAGGATTCGAACCTGCGCCTCCGGGATAGATACTCCAGGCGCTCTGACCACTAAGCGAGATGGCTTAGTGGTCAGAGCGCCTGGAGTATCTATCCCGGAGGCGCAGGTTCGAATCCTGTTCGCGACCGTATTCTTTTTCCATTTAATATTGTAACTATAGAGTTCGCTAAGCATGCGTTAATGCTTTTTCAAAAAAGACATATCTTGAACTAATATCAGTTATTTTGGATACCTGAATGTCACTGACTTTGCTTTAATACCAAGACTAGCCAGGTTTCCTAACAGAAAAACTCAATAACACTATCCCCGAGACCTCTCGGCAGTCGCGCTTGGGACCACAAGACCAACAACACATTTAGCTTTTATTTTCTTGTCTTGACCTACATTTCTCCTGAT
This sequence comes from Xylocampa areola, assembly GCA_935421205.1. NCBI lineage: Eukaryota > Metazoa > Arthropoda > Insecta > Lepidoptera > Noctuidae > Xylocampa > Xylocampa areola. The sequence continues at coordinate 11,709,915 of OW285223.1, forward strand.
GGAAATATATGGGTGAGGTCTAAAATGGTAAGAGTGTACCCAGAAGACACTTATTTACTTTAATGAGTTATTAAAGTTGTATAATAACTTTTCTGAGACATGTTTATATTAATTATTGTTCAATGGTTATCACTGATTTACATTCTTCAGGATTGCCTGACTAGTTTCAAACTCAAACTGGGCCCTTAGTCATGAGTTCAGTTCATGACAATCCCCAAGAATGCACATGATTGATAACCGTTGAACAATAATTAATATGAACATGTCTCACAAAAGTTATTATACAACATTAATAACTCATTAAAGTAAATAAGTGTCTTCTGGGTGATAACCGTTGAATGATTATTAATATGATATTAATGTTATTTAAAACTAAATGAAGAGTGATAATACTATAATGATCAGCTAACTAATTACTAGTTTGATGGACAAGTAAAATAATATTATAATAAAACAACTTTTAACCGGATTAACCGCGTGTATTATTGATTTTAGTTTTTCCTGACGTTTCGAACACTTTGCAGCGTTCGTGGTCGCAGGAGTCCTCCATATAATATAATATATCCTCGTATAATACATGCGAGTTAAAAGTTGTTTTATTATAATGTGTAGTGATCGCGCAAACCTATGATATTACTAAAATAATATTAATAATAAATAATACAACAAAATAATTTATTATTTACTTTATCTTTTATATGGTAAGATTGGGCTGGCAAAATCTTTTGTTGTTCTTTAACCATTATGATCGGACTTTACCAAATTGTACTTCATAACAATAAATAACTATTGTGTCCAGTAATTAACCAGCAAACAAAGCCTATAAATTTATAATTACCACTAAAGTAATATTAAATAGTAATAGTATTTTACTAAATAGTAGCTATCCAAGTAGTTACTTAATAAATAAATAAATAAAATTATTTGTTAATAATAACACCATTGCGAGACGAATTTAAGTGGCTTTTTTTTAGATCTCTAAACGTAAATTATCGTACAGACATTATAGAAGTACCCACTCAATAAAAAAAAAGTTCATACAGAAATCTAATCGGCAACTATCGGAGCGTCAAACATAGCTCGTTCAACGCCAGCAGTTTACCGGGGCAGCTACTAAAAAATTTGTGGCGCTAGACCGGTTCAAAGACTCGCGTGCATGACAAAGAAATACACCTAATTTGACCTACCTTCATGTCTGACACGATCTGCTGGTATAGATTCCATAACGGTGAACAATCCTTCTCTGTAGTCCCCTCCATTGTCATAAAAACACACACTTAACACAAATAAAACACGATCAAATGAAACACGAAATTACACCATCGATCGCGTCCATGTAAGTTTGGGCTAACTGTTGCATTTTTGTTAACTGAACATTCTGTACACGTTAATATAATAACTACATTTCACTTCACGTTTCTAGACACAATTAAAATGTTAGAAAATACGATGTGTAACAAATCAATATTTATAAACATGAATGCCCTCTTCGCAAGTTAAAACACGGAGGAAAACGTCGTTTCATCACATAAATACACACAAAATACTTTTAGTTTCTCGATATTTTTATTAACTAGGCCGTTTGACTTCACATTCATTCAAGAAAACATGTATTTTCACTTGTTTTCATACACAAACATCCGATTGAAAATGAACAAGACGCAGAGTCACCTCGCAAAACGACAGACGAGCACATCGGTCAGAATCGGTTTGTTTGGTTCTTGCTTGGAAACGCTACGATTCGTCAATTTATTTATATACAAGATTGCCAATAGTAAAAAAAGAATTATTACCAAAGTATATTTTTTTAGTAGCAACACTTGTGTATTAGTGATGTCTTTCAGACTAAACTAAAAAGTTGAAAACAATAGATATAAATATTCAGAGCGTACAATAAAAGTATTTAATAATAAGATGTATCTTTATTATTTATTTGATAGTACATGGATATAGTAACTTATTTACAATATTTATATAAATTACAGGGTTGCTATCATTTTGGGTGACAAACTTTGTCTGTTAAACCTAATTTTTTTCATTTTACGTTGACTTTTAAACTATGCGTCCAAAGAACATGCTATACAGGACAAATTTTATCTTCATGCTATTGTCTTGATGATAAAATAAGTTTCCTTCGTAAGGCAATATGACATGCCTATTAATAATGCTCATAAATCACTTTTTAATTTATTTTTTGCTCAAAATACCTTATTGTGGCGTATGTTTAGGAGATATGTATATAGAATCGCGTACTTTTTTTTAGATATAGATAGCTCGTTATTTTTGTAGAACTTTATTTTATTTACGTATTGCTAACCATTACGCCAGCGCACGCGGAGAAAGCAGTTCGGTAGCGCTTTTTCTTTCGACTTACCTAACAAAAATCAATATTTAAGACTAGCTGAGAGGTTTAGCCGAATGTTAGATAACCCATACTATTGCTCACGATTCTGACTATCATATACAAAAAGACTTGTTCAAATCCGAAGATTCTGAGATTAGCGCGTTTAAACAAACCAACAAACAAACCAAAAATCTCTTCCGCTTTATAATATTAAATTATATTACAGTATAGATGATATTTTGTATGTGTGTATGTAATGTTATTTATATTCTTTCCAACAAATAGTCAGCCACCTATTGCTGATTGATCAACGAGCGTTCTTAGAGTAAATTTAACTATTTTCGTAATGGTTTAAAAAACAAACCGACGAAATAGACAGGTTGACAAAAAGTAAACTGTACCCAGGACGAGGCGACGATATCTGATTTATAATTTTCTACTAGAACTCACCCAAATTATAACTCTCTATACTAACGGAAAGCATAGGTTATTGCATTAAAAAATTAATTATTAAGCAACAATTGTACTCTTAATCCAATCGAGGTATTCGTATACATTGGTGTAGACTCCAGGAATGCCTTCAAGTCCGCAGGGGACGGGTCCCATACTGTTGATGCCAATAATTTCAAAGATTATTCCGTCTTTGTGTATTAAAGGTCCTCCGGAGTCACCTCTGCAAGTGTCCTTGGCGTTTAGACCACTAGCGCAAAGCTGGCCTTTCCTTAAAGCGATGTTGCGACCAATATTCTTGTAGGCTTTTTGGCAAATCTGTAAAATCGTTAAATCATTTCTAGCCAGTGTATTCTAATACACTGGCTAGAAATGCCTACTGCCAAGTCCTGGTAGCACCATCAAATCCAATGCAGGCACAACAGGTTCTTCAAAATCAATTATTAATGGTGCAGGATACCAGTACTCTTTAGAGATATACCCGATGGTATGTTATGGCATGTTGGGGACATACGTGTTGTTTATTCTCAAACACAAAATTTTTCATCTACCTCATAAGTTAAGAAGAAGAATAAGTTCTAGAGGAATATTAACTGAGGTTCCTTACGTCATGACTCATGAAGAACATAGGTATATGAAGTTTGACGTTGCTGTTAAGCCGTGTATATCTGGAAGCACCCCAACCACCAGCATATATCTCGTAACGATTGGGTAAACTCTCATTTTCGCTAGGTTTAGTATGGTCTTTCGTCGGCAGGCAGATAGGTTTGCTAAAGTCTGAAAAAGAGATTAGGAATATATAAGTCAAATCGCATAAAACGAAGAAAGTCGAAGTAGACAAGGTAGTTCATCACTTATTTTGCTAACTAACTTAGACGCTATCCCAGATGCATAACAACTTTGTTGTAAAGTATTATTTATGAATTCTTTGCTTATACTACATCGGGGCCTCTTCAAAAAAACGGCATTGTGTTGAACCCTTAAGCAGTTCCATTTACACGAAAATTCCAAGTTAGGCGTCAGATGTCACGAAAAAAAGGACCGAATTTTGTGGCTTTTATAATTTTTGTATTCATTTTTAACCTTTTACTCAATCGTGCAGTGATTTAAAGTTACTTTCTGTATTAATTTCATGCAGAGTTTACTACGGGAAGGCAATCAATCTTCAAAATATACGTATACCAAAGATTCTGTCTTGCATTACATCTACATCAGACTACAAACCTGTAATTGGAGCAGTATCCTTTAGCCTTATCAAGGCAATATCGTTCCTTTGCCTCAAATCCTCAGGGCTGTACAGCGAATGTGGTATGATTTTTTCTATGTCGATCATTATGATGGCATCAGCGCAGTCTATGCCCCCTGCTTGGGTCATTACACAGTCGGGTCCATCATTTGATATATCATACTCCCCAAGACGTACTTTCCGTCTGCAAATAGTGTTTTTTTTCATATTTTGTACAGCAAAAACAAATATTCTGTACAAAATACACTGGAGTAATAACATATTATCAAAATATGTCTTATGAAAGTTAAATCAGAAAAGTTAAAATCAATTTAAAATCCATTTTAGCTATAGGAGGATTATAGTAAGAAATAACCACTGAGAAGGTTTATGAAAGCAAATAGCTATGTCTTATAAAGACTAGAGTAGAGCGGAGGGGACATTTGCCAGTTCCTTACATATTATGGGCAGCCAGTTAAGGACATTTTCAGATCATAAAATTAAGTGTTTCTCTCGGGTTTCTTTTTCACCATAAGTCTGTGATAGTTATCTTAGGTTAACTAAGAAAGTACTTATGGCATTGAAATCGTCACATTGGCATGCTAGGTTGGAAATCTCAACCTGTGGTTCAAGACTCAAGCCAATGACAACCAGGGTACGATGTCTAGCAGCAAGATAAAATTGATATGAATCAAATTTCACACTCTGATGAAGCCCTTATAACTACTAAGGTATTAAAAAGCAACATTCTTCTCACGGTGTGACAAATTGTAGAATTGGCCCAGCAACGCAATGTGCCGCAGTCAGCACATATGTTCCGCTTATTAGAGCACCACCACACATCGGTTTTGTGCCTCCTCTTTCATTCACGTATTCTATCATCGCTAACCATGGATATTCTTCTAGAAATGCTCGGTTACCGCCTGCAATTGCGAGTTATCATTATCATTCCTTTTTAGCCTACAGCCGCTAAGGTTGGCCTCTCTAAGGATCATGATTCTCGACTTCTCTCATCAAGTCCCTAACAGCCGTCTAGCCCAAGGGTTTCCTAAAATACGTTTGTTATAATATTTACGGGTCAAACTAAGATCTATGACAGTCGTTACGGGTGGTCAGATACATGTCTGAAACTCTGATAAGCATGCTGACCTCGAGATATCCGTGGTACCTAGTAACCGAATTGTGGAGGTTAGATAGGCAGTCGCTACATGTTATAGACTGCTAAGCTGCCTCTGGTTAGACTGGAACCGGAGGCAGCTTACCAGTCTATAACAGAAAACTAGTCTTTTACCCTTAGACTAGGCAAATTTGTGATTTTTGGTCGCAGAAACAACAAGAGCATCAAGTTTGAAACACTAAATGTGTCTTTAAATACTAACCCCGACCAATTTTGCTTTTTAAACAACTTTCAATACCACAACGTTCGTGGCGAGAATCCGATGCGAAGGAAGATAATTTAGGTGGACTGTCCCCGAGGACCACCTCCGCGTTCACCTTACGAGTTCGGCCACAGCACACGCTGTACTTTTCAGGACCGTTACATCTAGAAATAAACAATTGCTCCAATTTAAACATTTCTAAAAGTGTAGTGAGTAGATCAGAGGAGAGATCGTTAATCTAATGATCGCTGAGGTTAACTTATACTTGGCGCGACCGGTCTGGAGTTGACCGTTCGCTATATTTTCATCAAAGCTTCTCCGTTCTTTCGACAAATTAAGCCGTTATCAGTCCACGTCCTGACTACTGTTGATTATTAGCAGTCGCAAAGCCAAGACAAAGGTTAACAAGTGCTATAAACTACGCTGACACTAGTTTTGACTGACTGACTGAGTCAGGTTCAGTTTCTGACTGACACCGACTTTTGCGACCACTAGACCAATGAAACAGTTAACCTATTGTATGATATGTATAATATATACTCGCCAATACCAGACACAATATAAATATTATTGGAACCCGAACGTACGTACGTTATTTTGTACGTTCAAGAGTAAACAAATAAAAACATACATTCATACCTGTTTCTCTTTGTTAATTTCCACAGGTTATGATTCTGACACACTCCTAACGTTTCATATTATTAGCTAGACTAGCTAATAACAAAAACATTACGAGTGTGAAAAAAAAAATCTTTATCTGGTAGAGTCTTTTTTTTAAATGGCCTCTTGCAGAATCCCAGAGGGGTTTAGTCTGCGTAACCGGACAATATCTAAGGCGAGGCAGTATGATGCCTCCAGCTAGAGCATAATTTAAAATACTACAAACTAAGCAACAGTGCTAAGGACGTCCCCTGCGGGACACGAGCCTCGGCTTAGGTCGTTGCTGGGGGGACCACTAGGGACTAGCAGGATCATAACAGTTTCCTTATTATTAAGGCACGAATTTAAAGCTACTGGCTCGGTGCGGGCCGGCTCGAGCAAGGGTCGGGGCGGACATGATGAGACATTTTGCGACGGTCGCGGACCTCGCCGGTGAGGTCTATAACGAGGCAGTCGAGCGCGTCGGAGTGTGCTTGTGAATTCGTTCGAATCTTGAGCTACAGTGATCCTGTCATCGGGTCTAAGGAGAGCGCGACCAGGTCGGCGGATTTTATTGATCGGGTTCGGCCTGTAATCTGCGGAAGCGACAACTAAGGGACCTAGAGATAAAAAGAGTTCGCCTCTTATAGTTAGGCGCTGGTTGCCCGCAGACGGATGGCAGCATAATGGTCGACCAAGAAAGCGGTGGAGGGATGATTCTGAATTCACGACGGACATGATAATGGGAAAACTGGCAGCAAGAACAGAGACAAATCTACGTAGTTCAACATATTCGGCTAGGAAAAAAATATAGTTAACCTACTTAGATTTTTGTAAATATTCGATGTTCTGTTTAGATATGGTCAGCTTAAGCAGATCCATCAGATGTGTGCACAAAAACAGACTGATGCATTGGCCGGCTTCACCTTCTGGAGTCTTGCAAGATACATCGGGAGATACTGACTCGGGTCTTTTTGGACAGCACACCTGAAGAAGCAATTGGTTTGATAAAAAAAAAGGAAGGCTCTCAATTCGGCTGTGTTAGTTTTTATGTTTGTTATGCGATATCTCGTCCACGTAATGTTTTTTAATTTCAATGAACGAGTTTGCTTCTATATGGCCTCAAAAATTTGGTGAAGAATAAATGCTATAAAGAAGAAAATATCGACAGATGGCAATAAAGTACTGACGTTAAACATGTAGCCTTTTCAGTATATCGAGTCAATGATGCAGCCATATTTGGCTAATGTCTTGGGGTTATATAATTGTTTAGTTCCCTCGTAATAGGCCAATAATGTAATAAAGTTGCCACTCAACACTGAAAACCAAATAATGTTCTCTTCTCTTTCTTCATCCGAAGAGAAAAACTGACTAATTTAAAAAAAAAGTACTTGCGTAGTAATCATTGAACATGTATATTAAAATGTGGAAGAAGAATTCGATATAGTGAGCAAAGGCTGAGAGAGGTCAATAGGGAATATGCATGTGATTCAAATTTATATAATATAAATATAATCGTGTTTTAACTATAAAATATTATAGTTGAAAAGTGAGATTCTTTCTGTAGTATATGCGTAATTTAAAAAATTCTGAAGTTCTTACAGTCACTACATTTCTTTTGTAACTACATAATTCATAATTCATAATTCATAATCATTTATTTGCAAATATGGGTACAAAATACATAGATGTTGTCATAAAATAAATCAGTATCACCATATTTTACCATTTGGCATGCAAAGTATAAGTAAAATTATCCTATTTAGTTTATTATATTACATATCAATGGCAAAGAATTATAAAATTGGCAATGTCAACAATAACATAGTATCAGAAACGTCATGATGCTACAGTCAGAACGAGGTCAGAACCGTCAAACATTATTCAAATAAACAAAAATCATTGTCAAATCATTCAGCAATATCAAGATTAAAATTATTAAATTATACATACAAAATATTAAGGATTACAATTCAACAATTACTTTATATCTTATCATTTAAATATTCGGATACACTATAATATGCTTTGTCAAGTAAAATAGACTTTAACTTTTTTTTTTAATAAGTCAGATGATGACATATCTAATAACTTTTTTGGTAAGTGATTGTAGACGCGGGGTGCCATGCAAAATATGCTGTTATTAAGTAAGGTAGTTTTATTACTAGGACAGCAAATTTTCCCATTATGCCTTCTACTACGATATTTATGAAATATATTTATATTTGACCTGACAAAATTTACAATTTCATATATGTATATGCTTGGAAGTGTCAGCAGCTTGAGATTTCTAAAATAATCTTTACAACTATCTGTTGATTTAAGGTTACAAATTGATCTGACACACCTCTTTTGCGCTTTGAATGCATGTTCTCTGTGTACTGAATGTCCCCAGAACATAATACCGTATCTTATTATGGATCCTACATAACCATGGTAAGCAGTTAGTACGGCAGGTCTATCAACTGTTTTAGTTAACATATACAGAGCATACGATTGTTGATTAATTTTTAAGCATATATCCTCAATGTGCATTTTCCAATTTAAACTGCAGTCAATGTGTAAACCCAAAAACTTTGAAGTTTCCACGATGTCAATCTTATTTAATGAATAATTTGTATTAATGTCAGTAAATTGTGCAACTCTATTGCGAAATATCATCAAATTAGTTTTGTCAAAATTTATTTTTAAATTGTTTGCATTAGTCCAATCTATTATAGTTTTTACAGTATTATTAATGTCATTTTCAAGTTTTATTTTATTAGTATTTTTAAATACGATAGTACAGTCATCGGCAAATAAAAATGTTGGGTGTTTGATGGTTTTTGGTAAATCATTGATGTAAATATTAAACAATAATGGGCCAAGCACACTTCCTTGAGGAACTCCGAGGTTCACATTTCTATATTCCGACATATATTGTATTTCTTTCCTCAGTTTAGGACACACACGAGTTATTTGAGTGAATTGCTTTCTATTTGTTAAATACGACTCTATAAGACCAAGTATATTGCCCCTAATTCCATACTTGTCTAATTTCTGCAAAAGTATTTTATGATTAACACAGTCGAAGGCTTTACTAAGATCCATATAAAGAGCACATACTGGAATTTTACTATCTATATTATACATGACTTTTTGTAGGAAACTATAAATTGACATATTTATGTTTTTATTTTTCCGAAAACCAGCCTGTTCCTCAGCTAAGAGGTGTTGTTTTTCAAAAAACGAGTATACTCTATGATGTATAACTTTCTCAAATACTTTGGAAATGACAGGCACTAGCGCTATGGGACGGTAACAGGTCATCGAAAGATTATCGTCCTTTTTAAAAAGAGGTTTAATTAATGTTGTTTTTAACTTATCTGGATATACGCCATTCGAGATAGCCAAGTTAATAATGTGGCTTAGTATTTCGGAAATTTTAAAAGCAACTAGTTTAACAATTTTTGTTGATATCTGATCATAGCCAGTGCTATTAGTGTTTTTCATATAGTATATTATTTCTTGAATTTCTCTTGAGTTCGTCGGTTTCATGAATATAGAATTAGAATTATAAGGTATGGTCCGAACTGTTGTATTTCTATTATAATTAAGTCCCTTTATACTGTCGATAAAGAAATTGTTAAAAGAGTTCGCTATAGTTAATGGATTATTAGTAGTATTTTTTCCATTAATGGCAATTTGCTGAATATCACTTTTCGGCAGGTTATTGTTTGTATTTTTTATCACCTTCCATGTTGCCTTACACTTATTGGAAGCCGAGTGAATAAAGAAGTTATTTTGGGCCCTTTTTGTTAAATTTATTATGCGCTTTAATCGGAACGACAAAGTCTTAAATCTTGTTTTGTTTGATTCAGTTCTGTTCAAACGGTAACGCCATAACAGTTGTCTTTTGCACGCACAACATTTCCTTATTCCATTCGACATCCATTTAGGCTGGCGCTGTGAGGTTATTTTTTTAAGTACTGAAGGGAAACACAGGTTATAAAATAAGATAAATAAGTCAAAGAATTTGTTAAAAGCTTCATTAGTGTCATTAGCCATAAATGCTTCAGAAAAAGTGAGAGTATTTATGCAATTAATAAATTTTACAATATTTTCTTGACTGTAGTCACGTCTTTCAATGTACCAGTATTTTAAAGAGCAGCTTAATTTTACGGGATATGATAATAATTGTGCTGTATGGTCAGATAACGCTAACTCAAAGAGTTCAGTTTTACATCTACGCGTAGGAACTAAAAAGTTGTCTATACAGGTTCCACTTATTGGCCGTGTTGGTTTATTAATAGCTGGCTTAAGATTATAAGAAGATAATGTCTCCAAAAATGTCATAGTAAGCTTATTTTTATTTAATATATTTATGTTAAAATCTCCGCATAATATAATTTTCTTTTTTTTACAACAATATTGATTAAGTAATGAGTTAAACGAATGAAAAAACAATTGTATGTTTTCATTACTTGATTTGGGGGGACGATATATACAGATTACAACAATATTATGGTTTGAGAGTTCTATTCCCGAGCATTCAATAACATTTTCAATACTGAAGTTTTTTAATTCATTTATCGGTTTATATCTGTGAGTATTTCGTACTAGAACGCAAGATCCACCTCTCCTATTTTTACGCATATAAACGGCCCCTATACAAAAATTGGGAATTTTTACTAAATTTGTATCCGTATAAATCATGTTATGTTCTGTAAGACATATGACATCAACCACATACTTTCTCTCGAGTGATACCACAGATAGCGATAATAAGTCAGATTTTGTAATAAGCCCATTAATATTTTGGTGCAAGATATTTAATTTGTTATAAACGAAATAATCTATCTGGAGACTTATTATTGTTAATGTTTGGTAAAGCAGACGAGACATTGACATGATTTTCCGCATTTTTCAACTCTGTGTAAAACATTTTTGTGCTTTTGATTATTTCCAATACCATTTTTTTAAGATTACTAAAAACGTTTTTCATTCCGTAATTGTTAAGTAAGCCATTGCGCATTGAGAACATAGTATAATCATAACTTAAATAGAGGTTTGTGTCAAACAGTGTTGCATAGTTGTATGTAGAATTATCTAAATATAGTAGATTACTAAAAGTCTCTATTCTCCTATTAAACACTACAGAAAAATTGTTACATTTATAGGTAGGCAAACATATTATAACATTAGTGTGTTGTAATGCTAGTAATTGTTCGCGAATAATAACAACTAAATCGAAGTAATTATTCGTTTTTTTAAAGTCCTCGTCGCCAATAATTATTATGCAAAAGTCTTCTTTTGAATAGTCTGATATTTTTGTGTTAATGTTATTGATAAGACTTTGCATTCCATAATGGGGTGTCAGGTAATGACATGTTTGAAAACAGTGAAACGTTTCTTCAGCTATTTGTAGCAATTTATTTGTCTTATTAGTACTTATGAGGCATATTTTGGGTTTCTTTGTAGGTAATTCACTGCTATCGGTGTGTGTAGTTTGTTTCATAATATCAGTATGAAAAGAAACATTGGGAGCTTGTTGGTTTTCTATTGCAATCTTTGACAAGCCCATTTTTTTCCTATTTACAGGCGTAGAACTCCTCGGCGTAGATTGTTTTGGGTTTCTTTTTGGACTATTTAGGTCTGTAGACAATTTTTTTGTGACTTTTACTATAAAGTCATGTTTAGCAGTAATATCCTTGATTGTCTTCTTTAAATCTGTATTTTCCATTGACAATTTACTTATTTCGTCATGCGCTGCATTCAGATCCGAGTTGAGTTTCTCGATTTGTAGTTTAAGTTGTTGAATCTCATCATTCTCACAATCTGACGACTACATCGGGATCTCTTCAGTAATTCCTTATCTCCGTTTGTTATTTTCTTCTTGGTCACCAAGTCCAGGATCGGTTGACAACTGAAGATAGACACGCACTCACCACTACCACTGTCTGGTGTCTTGCATGATGATTCTAGAATCATTTATTAAATTTAAGCATAGAGTTGGGATAAATAATAAAATAACATAGATAACTGAACCAGTCCGTGTTTGTTCCATTTCAAGGCAGGTCCTTATCTGATAGAAAGAAAGCACGAGCATTGACCACCACGCTAGCTCACTGCGGGTAAGCATGTTTTCATTCACCGTTTGTCTGTGATATCATATATTAACATGCCAGGTTTGACTCGATGGCACCCTTCGGGTATGAAATGCGTCCGTGAAATGTATGTTCAATATTATCAAATGTTATGGTCCAGGACGAGGCCACTGACCAGGATATGAGAGAGCCGATCCTGCTCGGAGAAAAAGGAGTCGGGGTGGCAACCGCCTCGGCGCTTAACAGCCGAAACCCCGCCTGTATAATTTAAAGCAGGTGGGCCTTTGGTATCACAGGTGCGTAGAGAGGGGACTCTGTTCATCCATCACCCATCAAGTGACCCCAGAGAATACGGTGATCACATGCTGCTGTGTACATCGAGACTTAGGGGAGACCCCTTTAGAGCCGTCCTAGGTATGTGTCTTAATTAACATTGTATAGCGGGGCTACTGGAATTGGTCTGTTAAGAGCACCAAGTGCCAGTCCATTGCTGAAGGTGGCGGTTTTAATGAAGTCCCACAAAATCCATCACTCTCCGGTCTGTTCCCCAAAGTCCGGGCGCCGTTTTGAAGGTCTCCCACCAAAAACAAAACAAAAAAAAGGTAAACCACTTCTGTGCAATCCTGTGAGGATTACAGGCGTGATGCGTCTTTATATTGATGTTATGTAGTATATCGGGAAACTCGAACAAAATATGTTAACATCAAATAACATTCGGAGTTGGAAACACAGATGGGAATGGAAACGTATCTTCGCAATTTGATATGTTATTCATATTGTGCGGTTATTGCAGTGTGGTAGTATGATAACATCTGAACCAGGCACAAAGATTAAATTTGAAGTGACACATCTAGTGATGAAAGGAGACCTGTTACCCCCAGAAACATTCCCATTGAGGGTTGACGTCAGGTTTATGATCGGTCATAAAAATTGGCAAAACATTAGTAGCAGAATAAACACTGCTACGCCGACGCCGTCCCCAAATAACTTGTGAAAACTACTCAAAGCTGAAACAGATGTCAGTATCTACGCTTGTTTCCACTACAACCAATCAAAACGTGGTATTTTGACATTAGCAATCATGTCAAAATGTTTTCAACCAATGCAGCTTTGGTGCAAGCTGTAGTGGCGCCATTAGTTTTCACTTTCGAATCCTGTTGGGACAAGGGCAGGGGGATGGTGATCCTTATTGAGGTGATCATATCCAGTTGCGACTGATAAACGATCGTTAAGGTTAACCAAGGCTTGGCTATGTCAGTCTGGAGATGGGTGGCCATCATCATCGTCCCCGGCTCTTATCCCAATTTATTTGGGGTCACACAGCATTTATTCTTCTTCGATACATCTCTCTCTATCAGTAGTAACTGCCGTTATATCGCCAATCACTCCTTTTTTAGTCTAGCCATATCATCTTTAACAATCCATCCATCGCGTCCTCGGTCTTCCTTTACTCTTATGACCATCCACATTTATACTCAGGGGGATGAGAATGGGTGACTGCTTGAAGCATTTTAATTTAATCATCACAGATATACGGTGAAGGAAAACGTCGTGAGGAAACCTGGACTTGATGGTCTGAAATCGCCAACCCACAGTGAGCTAGCGTAAACAAATCCATATCTATCTACCTAATACCTTTAAACAAGCATTCTTGTATATCACTACATAGTATAAAACAAAGTCGCTTCCCGCTGTCTGTCTGTCCCTATGTATGCTTATATCCATTTTAATATTAATCATATCATATTCTTTATTGCAAATCCACAATGTAAAGATAAGATGGTAATATAAATAACATGGTAGAAATCGTGGACCCTGATGGGCATTATTGTAAATCCACAATGTAAAGATAAGATGGTAATATAAATAACATGGTAGCAATCGTGGACCCTGATGGGCACAGCAAATAGTAAATTAGAAGAGAGGAACGCGTTGTATACGTAGAAATATTTGTTTATGCTCAAGTATTCATATTCCTTTTTAATGTATCTAAGTATGTATAATATTGTTATTATGTTTGTATTTTTAGTAGGTATTTAGATATTAGTATATTTTTTGTATTTTAGTACATTATATTATTAGGTTATCCGTCCTAAATTTTGTATAAATTTATTGTGTTATATTTATTTTATCGTATTATTTATATTTGCACAAAAAGATGGGCAATTATAAAGCGGTAATTGGAAAGCGAGAACGGGATCAAAATTTCATGATTACTTTTGGTCGCGATAACCGACATCCACGTGGGCAAAGTCGTGGCCATTAGCTAGTATATATATAATCTGAATCTCTGAAACGGCTCCAACGATTTTCATGAAATTTAGTATGCAGGGGGTTTCGGGGGCGATAAATCTATCTAGCTAAGTTTCATTTTTAGAATGGTCGCCTTACAAAAAAAACGAACAGAGCTCGGTCATCCAGGTACTATTTTATAAACACACAAATAAAGTCTTACCTGCATAACCCAGTCCAGTGTACATGCCGAAAACCGCAATGAATATCAAATAAAGTGTTATGTAATGCATAATGTTGTGACTTCGCACGACACCGTTCTGTGTCCGTCCCTGATCAGACGACGAGTAAAACTGTGTTTGGCTGTTTGGAACACTGCGTTGCGAGCATGGTTCTTTTTATCGACATAAGTTGTCGATAAAACGATAAAATTCGATACCTAAGTAAAGAGCATTGCTGTCTTTTACTAACCTTAACTATACGAACGGGACGGAATACATTACGAGACGTCAAATTCGAAGTTAGGTATGTCAAATTAAATACTCTGAAAATTTTTAGTAGGCACAATTTGATGTGGCCTCTAAAATTTGAAATGTCAAACTGAAATTCTATGGAAATTTTAGGTTGGCACGATAAAATTACAATGTTGACGTCTCGTAATTTATTCCATCTCGCTCTTATGTTAGTAAACGTAACATACATAGCGTAGCATCACGCCTGTGTTCCCCGAAGGGGTGGGCAGAGGTGTACACAATGGTAGACCCATATTTGAACAATGCTATAAAGGCCCATGTCATAGGTAGTGAGCCTATTGCCATCTACCGGGCACAATTCTTAAATTAAGGAATTCCTAATTGAAAACTCAATAACACTTTGCCCGCCCTGGGAATCGGACCCGAGCTTAGCAGTCGCGCTTGGGACCACTAGACTAACGTGGCAGTCGAGCAGTGTTAGTAAAGACATCAATGATCCGAGCTATATATTTATAAAAATATTATTGGACGGGGCTCGTGGCTAAGTACAACCGCACAGATCGATTGATCGAGGTTAAGCTGCGCTTGCCGCAGTCGGTCTGTGGATGGGTGACCATCATTGCATACCGAGACCCCTCCGTGCCTCGGAGAGCACGTTAAACCGCCGGTCCCGGTTGTCAAATTAAGATCTATGATAGCCGTTACGGGTAGTCAGAGGCCTGAAAGTCTGACAACCAGTCATACCACGAGAATCGTGTGGCCCAGTTACTGGGTTGTGGAGGTCAGATAGCCAGTGGCTCCATGTAAAATACTGGTATTAAGCTGCATCCGGTTTGACTGGAAGCCGACTCCAATGTAATTGAGAAAAGGCTAGGCAGATATAAAGTGCCGGACATACATAGAATACGATTTCTAGATTTTAAATGGACATCTTGACAAGTGTCCCAAATACTTATGTATCAACATTAATTTTAAAAAAACTTTTAAAAGTAAATTATTAAATGAAATCTAATGAGGAAATAATAATTGTTATTGTATTATTACTTATATTTAGAGGGCAATAAGGTAGAATGGAGAAAAAGGAAGAACTCATATAAATCTATAATCTTATTAAAATAATGTATCTATAATCATCATGTAATTATTGTCGAAAATTTTATTAGCTTAAGTAACCAAACAATTTAAGGGACAATGTTACTTTTAATCCAGTCAAGATAATGGTATACTTTGGTGAAAACCCCGGGAGTGTCAATTCTACCGCAAGGATATTGTCCAAAACTGACGACTCCTATAATTTCGTAATAATATCCATTATCGAACATCAAGGGACCTCCAGAATCCCCTCTGCACGCGTCTCTGCCATCACCACCCGCGCACAACTGGCCTTCCCATAGGGTGATATTATCGCGGCGATTCGTATACGACCGTTGACATTTCTGTAAATAAAACATTGAAAATACGTGATTCAAAATATTTTAAAGTTATTATATTAAATGGAAAAATACTATAACTTTAGAGTTCGCTAAGCATGCGTTAATACTTTTCAAAGATTTATCTTTAATCAAAATATTTTATTCATAATTATCATCCCTCAAAAAATCTCACTTCTCACTATCTCACTGCTCACTAATATTACAAATGTAAAAGTTTGTGAGGATGGATGGATGGATGTTTGTTACTCTATCCCGGCTAGGCCCAGTTTGATAGTCCACGCAGATGAAGTCGTGGACAGAAGCTAGTCAATCCATATTTTCTTTGGTCATCGTAAATGGCTACAGGCTCACCACTTGTTAACATAAGCAATCCAATGAAGGTGTACTACAGTTCACCTTTGCCTGTTTGGGGAATATGATGTCCTTGCAAAATGCTGCGGTACTTTATTATCTCTCGTTGGTGCATTGGAGGATCAAATAAAAGGCATTAATGGCAAAGCACATTGATGTGTCAGTGTTTGAGCAGTGAGAGCTCTTACTATATTACTGATAATATGACTGTTGGACTGGCAAGCTATTCAATTTGAACCCAGGGCACGTAACACTATTGTTGCCCGGTGTAATGAGTTCCACGGAACGGCCGGATTTTCAGGGGTTTGTGGAGGTGTCCTGTTACCCTCGATCAGGACGCCCGACGTACTTTGAGTCAATCGCTATTATTCGCCGTCCCGATTTTAAAACATAAATCCCGATACTTTTAACCTCCTGTCCTGTCCTGAAATTTGGCATAGCTAATCTAGCAATTAAGTAAATGAATATCACTTTTGTTTAAATCGGTGAAACAATGAGAGATTACAATTTACCAACACCAAGTACTAATTAGTTCTGTGCCAGTAGAAAACCCTGAGAGACGTTTTCGATGGTGTTTTGAGGGGCTATAGGTGGCTTAACTAGTTCCCAGTCCGCTAAGTCGACATAATAGATAAACAATCGCCATATGTGACGCATGGGACAGGGAAACGGTTAAACTATGACATTAGATTGTTCATAAACCACACGATAAAGCTACAGAAGACAAACTATATAAGTGATTACTTACACTTAACTCCACATACGGTACTTGTACGTGCATCTTGAGTTGACTGTATTGTTGGGTATCATTAATTGCGCCCCAGCCAGCGACGTACGGTGTGAAATTTCCTGGAAGGTTCTGCGGTAAAGTCAGATCCATTTGGGGCAGACAGATGGGGCGGATGAAGTCTGTAAAATACAGTATAGGTTTTATGGTAATATCAAAATATTCAAGTTTACGTATACCCATCCTCCAACTACACACTCTACGTTGCGCCTATGGAGCGTACCTAGACCTACTTATTATACTGGAGTTTTTCTGAGAACCGAAGTTTGGCAAACATTTGTCCAAATCCTGTGTAACATAGTTTATTTAATATGTATGGTATAGTATATTTGATAAAGTTAACCATATGACGAGGATGTTAGACATATGAAATCAAATGTCGTATTTGGACTAGTACCATCTCTCAGTTAAACTATTCACTCCTTAACTTTTGCGATTGATATTAATCTCGGCAGTAACAAACCTGTGAACGGAGCCTTTTCCTTCAGTCTTATCAGGGCAATATCGTGCCTCTTGTGCCCCACGGGATTATATTCCGGATATGGTATGATCTCCTCTATTTCTATGCTGGTGACTCCGTGAGTGCAGTCCTCGCCACCACCAATATCAACTTCAACACAATCTCGACCTCCGTGAGCAATGTCGTATTCTCCCAAACGGACTCTTACACTGGAACAAAATATTCAAGGTTATATACGTCTTTCTTATGCCAAAGAAATAAATAGGTACACCAAATCAATTTTAATGTTAAAAGAAATTATAATTATATTCTTAGGACAAAATGTGTATTTATAGATTCAAATAGATTTGTCATAAATAAGTTATAAATTGAGCATGTTTTAGTTTGGATAAGAAGGGATTATGATATGAAATGTGAGTATTATGCGTATGGCAAGAAGAGTAGAGACAGGCCGTTAAAACGAAAGAAGGATTATATATTAAAGATGTTAGGATTAGAAAGGGGTCTACTATCGAGATGTTTGCGTAACGGCACGTTTAAAAAAAAGTTTCTTTCTAAGGTTGTAAATTAAAAGTTTATCGAGGATACATTAAAAATCATACATATAGCTCGCTGCTAGTTGGTAAAAAGCGTTGAAGTTAGTAGCGCTTGCTGGCCGAAGTCTATGGATGGACGACTGGCAGATATTTATCAGTCTCCAAGGTGCAAAGAGTTTCTTGTCATTATAGCATTCGTTACTAGAGATGGGAGAGAAACAGGGTAGCTAAAAGAGATAGAGAGAGAGAAAGAAAGCATTAAGTCCAGTCAGAATCATCATCTCCCTGTCCATATCCCAATTTATTTGGGGTCGATGCAGCATGTATTCCTCTTCCACACATCTCTATTAGTCACTGTCACTCCTTTTCTAGCCATATCATTTTGAATACAATCCATCCATCGCTTCCTCGGTCTTCCTCTTATAGCCATCTACACTCATACTCAAACTTTCCTCGTCACATGATCCTCATCCCTCTGCACCGCATGCCCAAATCATGCTAAACGACTACCACACAACTTCTCAGTCACCGGTGACACTTTCCGACTTCCTCTTATATACTTATTTCTAATTCTATCCAGTCGTACTAACCTTCCAGGCCAACATTCCGTATCAACCAAGACAGCAAGTGTAATAATTATTTTATAGATTTTCCCCTTAACCTTATGAGGAATTCGGGGGTCACAAATAGTTCGCGTGACCTGCCACTATTTCATCCACCCTGTGTTACTTGTGTACTTAATGCTCCGGTCTATTTTGCCAATGTCATTTCATTTTGTTAAGCCCAGTCAGAACCATTTTGGTTTTAACAAATTCAAACACCTGAACTTTCTAATCTCACTATAATTAAGTATATAAGTGTTTCAAAATGAACCTCACGGTTTGGTACCCTTCAGTTGTGGCCCGACGACACAGTGTCCAGCAGTGAGGACGTATTTACCACTAATCAGCGTACCACCACAGTTAAGGTATTTGGTGGTACCCTTGACATACTCGATTATCACCAGCCATGGGTAGTCATCTATGGAAGTCACGTTTCCTACTGAAATTAAAAGGTTATGCTATTGGCAATTATTCTTTACAATTCGGGCTCTAATATACGAGCACGATATCGACGACGTGCTCGGAAGCAGCCCTCAACGCACAGCTGCAGTGGTCGCCACTCGTATGAAGTGCCCAAACTCAAACTCAAACTCAAAATTTTTATTTCAAATAGGCCTTATTACATGTACTTAAGAAAAGTTAAAGCTAGGTCCACGGTTCCAAGAAGTTGGTCTTATGGAGAAGAGCCGGCAAGAAACTCCATAGACACTCTTTTAAAATTATGTGTTCTTTACAATTAAAATTTATTAATGTGAGAATAATGCAGGTCAATGTTGAAGAAAAGGCAGAATTTTAATTAAATAGTAAGCCAAAATTATAACCAGAGCTATTAAGAGCTGACCAGTCCCAACAGACAGCACCCGTTCACGAGTATGACGTGCGCATCAGCATCGCTAAACTCAACAATTTTGAAGGGAACTCAACGACCCAATACACAACGCCACCATCAGCAAGACATTTTAGTGAGCATGACAAACTCATAATACCCGGTCATAGGCTGTTATATGAGAGTACTTCTTTAATATAAAGATTAACATTAATGTCCACATAATGCTCACATTTTACAGAACAGTAGTGAAGCTATAAGACATAATACAATATTTATTAAGAAAGTTACATTAAGTAACTGTTATAAAAAAGAAAAAGTTAAGTCAAATAACAATACAGCACACCAAATTTTTCGCAAATTTAAACTAGTAGCAGAAGGTACTAGATTAGAATAATTGTCATGTGATTATGTAAGATTTACATAAATATCAGGAAGAAAATTAAATATATATAGGTATATAATATATATATATATATATCTAGTTGTCAAAATAAGGTATAATAAAAACAGTAATTACAAAAGTAATTTGTACAGGTTACATCCATTCATGCAATAAATTAGATAGTGCCAGTGGGTCGCTGTGTGCAGGAGGGGATCGTGCGCCAAACATCCCTATCTTCAATGTAGTGTCTGATACTATAATACGCTTTAGATATTAAAATGCGTTTGATTACTACCTTAAACTTATCATCTGGAAGATCTGTAATATTAGATGGGATCTTATTGTAGAACCGAATACTGTTACCCATGAATGATTTGCTGGTCGTTCTAAGCCTAAAACCGGGGACTATAAGCTTGTGCTTATTACGAGTGTTTAGATTGTGGTTGTCACTCTTCTTATTATAATCGGCAATATTTTTGCGAATTTACATGATATTACTGAATATGTACATCGATGGCAAAGTAAGTATATTTATTTCCTTAAACAATTCACGTAGTGACTCACGACAGCCAAGATTATAAATAGCTCGGACTGCTCTTTTTTGTAATATAAAGATAGTCTCAACGTCAGCAGCCGAACCCCACAGTAAGATGCCATAGGACATAATACTGTGGAAGTAAGCAAAATAAACTAGTCTAGCTGTTGCTACATCTGTCATCTGTCTTATTTTCCTAACAGCGAAAGCTGCAGAGCTGAGTTTGCCTGCAGGTGCCTCTATATGAGAACCCCATTGCAGTTTAGAGTCTACTGAAACGCCTAAGAAAACAGTTGAGGGAACCAAATCTAACTCCCTACCATCAAGTTTTATATTTGAATTTATATGGGGTACGCTTGGTATGGAGAACCTAATACATTTGGTCTTATTCGAGTTAAGAAGAAGGTTATTAGCAGAGAACCATTTAGATACTTTATTAAGCGTATTCTATCTGATCCCTATCCTTTCTATTTACTTTGAATATAAGGGATGTATCATCAGCAAAGAGAACCATATTTGTCATGTTATCCTTGATAAGGTAGGGAAGATCATTAATATAAACTAGGAACAAAAATGGGCCCAGAATTGATCCTTGAGGCACCCCCATTTTGACAATTGCACCCGTTGAAGTTACATTATCAATAGCCACCCTTTGATTCCGATTCAACAAGTATGAACTTAAAATATCCATTAGCCCTTAAAGGTATAATAGTCTGTCTTGCATGTTAGCTTTTCCTAGACATTATGGTATCATTAGTAAACGAGCATGCGTGTCACTGTCACTTGATGGTAAGCAATGGATGCCGCCCATAATTAGTGACCGCTAGACCAGTGGAGCCATCATAAACTACATTAATGCTTCTAATTTTATAATTAATAATTTTAATAATTATTTTATACTAACACACTATTTTGTTCCCAACTCTGTTGTCCAACCCACAACATCGAGTAAAAGGATCAGGAGGAATGGCAGATATCCTATTTTCACAGTTGCCGACAACCACCCCCAATGACAAGTCTAGAGGTGGGCCACAACACACGCTGAATTGTTCTGGACCTTCGCACCTAGAAAACGAAAACATACTGTGTTAATATATTTACTTATATAGTTTTTTTAAACGACGCATTTTTAAAGTTTTTATATTCACGAAAGAAAATTACATAATTCCCAGGGTTGGCAAAGTTTTGTTTGCCTTTTAAGAAATTGTCAGTAGTTTAAAATAGAACCCGGAGTTTAGAATTGGAGTCTTGAATCGTGCCAACCGGGCACAAATATAAACTCCGGATTCCCACTGAGATTGGAGACTTAATAACGGCCTCGGTCAAATGTCGATATGTAACAGTGCAACAGTACACCTTTTCCGTACCGTTCGGCGAATATTGTGACGCTTTGTATATGCGAGTAAGTATGTAATCACCTGGACTCCTTTAAATATTTAATTATAAATGGATCTACGGGTGGCTGCAACGAGTTTGCCAGATGTGGGCAAGCTTTTAAAGCGATGCATACACCCGATTTGCCTTCAGGAGTGTTGCATGTCACATCATGGTTTTTTTTTATCTTTGATACTGAATCTGGACAGCATACCTAGAAAAAAACCTTGCATTAAAAATGTGCTTCATATACAGTCAACCATAGTAACAATTTGACATTAAAAGCGACTTTATGTCTTACCGGTAAGACAGTTTTCTTAGTTCTAGTGTTACCACTAATCAGGGATACTGAAATTACAAAGGTCGTTTATGATAATAAGAAAAACGGTGGGTCTAAGAATACTCCCTTGTGGCACCCCGTAGTATATAGAAAGCTCGTCAATAACATGGTTACCTATTTTAACCATTTGTGTTCGGTCCGTGAGATAACTTTGAACCAACTGGAGTTTATGGCCTCTGACACCTACATCTTTGAATTGTTTTAAGGATTTCTGCAGAAATTGTGCCAAAGGCTTTCGCGAGGTCAGAAAACCTGTTAGCATCTTACTGTTGGTATTGCGATTGGTGATAATAAAAGTTGTTAATTCATGAACACCATCAATAGATTTATTCCTACGAAAACCAGATTGTTGTGCCGAAATTAGATTAAAATGCTTTATATAACTTCGTAGTCGCTTATTTATATATCGTTCTGGTAATTTGGAAAGAGCACTAAACACGGCGATTCGAAGTCCCATCATCACCCTTGAATATATTTTTCTCCACATTTAGTACATTTTTCTTTTATTAATTCTATTAAAACACCAATATATTATGATACGTTTCCCTAAGTTTATTTATATTGTAAGTTAGATCCTTCGGACTCAGTTTATTAATTTATTATGTGGAGTGACTTGTAATGTAACACATCTAACAGCTAGTGCGTGCGGGACGATAGATTACGCTTGTATCTTGGTAGAATAAGCCTAGCGGTAAGATGGGCGGATGATTTTGTTACTATCGCTGGTAGAACCTGTATGAGACTAGGATAGAAGCGTGGAGATTGACACAAGCAGTGAGATGTAAATGCCCAGCAGTGAGTGAACTGAAGCTGTGGATGACGATGGTTGATGGATGACGCACCATCAACCATCGTCATTCACAGCCGGAAGCTAGTATTGTAATATGAAAGTGCTTAGGGTGATTGATGACGTAGAAATACTTACATAAAATGGATCATATCCATATTTACATTTGGACTTTTTTATCAGGTCAATGTCTTCAGGTGTCCTATTTTTCTTGGTGGCAAGGTCGATCAAAGGTTGACAATCCTGGAATAATACACATGTACCATCCCCACCTCTTTGAGTTTCACAATAATCTTCAGCTGTAAATAAATAAAAACATAGCATCACGCCTGTATTCCGCGAATCAATAGGCAGGGGTGTGCAGCAGTTGTACACCAACATATCACCAGTATCGTTCTTAAGTCTTGTTATAGCTCAACTGGTTATTTAATAAAAATACACAACAACGGCTGTTATATATAGATCTTCAAATGACAACCGTGACCGCCGGGTTCACGTGCTCTCGTGCCGCAGAGAGCGGAGGAGTCTTGGTATGAAATCGATCTGTACAGTTGTTACTTAGCCACGAGCCCCTCAATCCCATCATAAAGGGGCCAAGTTCGGTACTGGCAAATGACGGCAATGGTTTAAAAGTTTTGCTGACAAAAGAGTTGAGATCTAAATGTGCGCCAAGTTCATTCGCACTTCCTCGAAAACTAACTCGAAATGGTTCGGGTAATTATTTACACACTGGCTGTGCCTCACCAGCTTCTCACCGAACTTGGCGATAATAATATATATATATAATCAAAAAAGGGTTAAGTACAAGCACCGTTTGCTTGTACGTCTTCACAAATACCATAATACAACCACTATCTGACAAATAATCATTTAAAGGTTTTATAATTGAGATAAATATAACGAGCACCGATTCACAAAATAAAACCGGAGTACCTGGCCTGGGCGGTAATTTTAATGGGTGCTTATTTCAATATGTTGGAAGAAGAAAAACTTATTTCACAAAGCGCCTAGCATTTAGCGCATGTTGTTCTATCGATTATCCATTCGATTTAGGGTTCTTACAAATGAGCAGTACGTTGTCGACGATAGCTCAGAGGCAGCCGTCGACGAGTGTAAGCGACTGCCACCGCGGGTCGACGGTTGCAGTCCAACGTCGACGTCTGCCACTAAGCGTCGTAGACACGCGTTGATGGCTGCTGCCGAGCTGTCGTGCTCGTCATTAGATGTGCATTATAACAGTACCGTATCATAGAGTATCCTACAGTGTTAATTAGGTGTGAATACGCTAGAGGAGAGGGGACGCCTCTATCAAGTTTCGGCCCCACGGTGTGAGCATGGTTATTATTGTCGACACACTTTTGGATGTTAAAAGTCAAATATGACATTAAGTTGTTGATAAAACGATTAAATTCAGTAAATTTACACTTGTATCTATTCGACAAGTTCGTGGAGAAGGATTCGTGCTCGAACCCATGGTTCGGAAAAGTTTTTGTCTCGGGGCTGCTCCTAATGGACGGCTTGTCACACCTATACCTACTCAAAGGTCATCATTAATATTTTTCTTTATGATAGACGTTTATTTAGTTTGACCTTTAACCTTTTCGTAAATGGCAATAAGTTTTACATAATGACGTAAGTTGGTGCCTTCATCTAACCGGTCTAGTTTTGTTTTTGGAAACATAGTGTAATCTGCTAAATCTAACAGTCTTCAAGGTCATTAGGCTTCTAGTATACAAGCTGTAGTATACAATATATGTAGCCGTGCTATATTTATAGAGCAAATGATAATAAATATGCTTAATTAATTTAATTACTTACTAACGAGACAAATTTCAGATCGAAGCAAGCGCGATTTTCAGAATAAACCCAGAACGGCTCCAAGATTGTCAAAAGACGGTAAATGCCAATTGTTTTTTCTGGACGGGTTTGTTTATGACACACGCAACCAGCACCCGGAACGAATTTGTTAATATCACAAAAAAAGAAATTTTGGTATCGTTTTTTTACACCTCCTACCGTCTTAATGCTCTGGTAGAAATCGATAGCTTGTATATGTTTTTGTCAATCTAATCCAGTATTCTATAGAATGACTATAACGTGCAGGCAAAGCATGAAATATATTTTATCCCATACTTTGCCCAGGTGTTTCATACGATACCGAATGTTCAGCCGTTTAATATAGTTTTGAGAAAAAGTAAGATTTGAGAAAGACTAATTTGAATTTTGTTAAAACTAACCCTACAATTATGAAAGAAAGAAAGAAACGTTGATTTCCATAGAATACAGGTGTTACCAGGCATTAGTTGGTGATTTATTTACAATATACTGCACTCAGCTTGTTATAGGCACGCAAATTTAAACATGAAATCAAATATAGGATTTACAACTACATTACCATTCCAATTATCATTACATTATTTTTATTTTTGTGTTATTATATCATTATTAATTAATAATCACATTATTTCTCTATGTCGCATAAAATCTCCTTCTGTATAAAAACAATTACTTAACAGCCATTTATGTAGATTAAATTTGAAAATTTTAAATGGAAAATCTTCCCTTAAATCCTTTGGCAATTTACTGAAAATTGTTATACACATATGATTAATGTTTTTTGAATTTTTTTCAACTCGGGTTTTCACCCGGTGTTACTCCAAACCCCCGCCCCGAGACCCTCAGGGAAAAGGTGGTTCGGACCCCTGTTGATTCGTGACAAATACTGTATCCCCTAATAGTTTGGTTAGTATTGTAACTGTATGTAGTGCTGCTTGTTTCTGTAGTATATTTATATTTATGGCTGCATCTAATTTATCACTGTATCTATGTATGCTTTTTGCTACTATTCCTGTCGTTCCTATTACTATTGGTATTATTTCTGTACTTGTGTGCCATAATCGCGTTATCTCTGTTTTCAGTAGATGGTATTTGCTTAGTTTTTCTATTTCCTTTGGCCATATATTGTAATCTGACGGTACTGTAACATCTATTAAATATGTTTTATTTTCTGTTTTATTTACGTATATTATGTCTGGTCTATTGTGCGTTACTGTGACATCTGTCTGAACCGGCATCTCCCACATCAGTTTGGCTGTTTCATTTTCTTTTATGAATGGCTGAGTTAGGGTTGATTATTATATTATATTATATTATATTTTATTTTATTATATTATATTATTTTTATTTAAAGTCGTATTACAAAATGGAATTATTATATAAATTTCATATATATAATTGTTTTCATATATATATATATATATGAAATTTACATGGAAAAATAACTATTTGCTCAACGCAATTACGTAACAAAGTGAGGCATGCGTGGCTGCTCTCCCACCGCGTCTCCGGATTACATAAACACTATACAAACAAATAACAGATACAAGTATTAGATCGGAAGTAACCGATATGGTTTTGTCACTGGTATTTCTACATTCTATTTGTATCCATACAATCCTATTTCGGATTGACGAACTCTATCCTACAACCTAACCAGACCTATCTTATTGTAGTTTTGACTTTTATAACATGACCATTTAAAATATGGTTAAGTAAGTTTCGAGTCGACCAAGGTGTTTTATATTTCCTTCGTTTTCTACTATACCCGATCTAATCATGGCATTCTGTATAATACCTAGGTATTGCATACATTGTCTAGGTAGGGCGACTAACTGCTTCGTTGGTCTAGTGGTCCCAAGCGCGACTACTGAGCATGAGGTCTTAGGTTCGAGTCCCAGGTCGGACAAAGTGTTATTGGGTTTTCTCTGTTTGGGAAATTCTCAGTAGCAGCCGGGAGTTCGGAATTGGGCCCGGTAGATGGCAATAGACTCACCACCTATTACATGGGACTTAATAACAGCATTGGTGAAATGTGGGTGTACAATTTGTGTACACCTCTGCCTACCCCTTCGGGGAATACTTATTACATATTTATTTATTTTCCATAATGTGAAATAAGGTCGTACAATGTATTATATTATCATGGACTCTGCTGGGCAGCAAATTAGGAGAGAGGAAGAGGGCTTTGACTATTAAGTTTTGGCCACTGGCGGCCGAAATAAGAAAGTGTTAAGATTTGTTTAAAATTAATATTAAATTATCGATATTGGCAACGAGTCCCGTCGCTGTAACTTTATTTCTATCGCTGTGGCAACACTGATATTTAAAAAAGGAGCTAATGTCAAGGATGATTCGGTCAGTTGCGCTGGGCGAGAGGCAGTTTGGTTGGAGTACTCGCGTAAGACGGTTGTCCGGATCATTAGAAAAGTTTTAGCAAATCAGTAGATTATTTGGGTGGCTAGATTGCTGTCACTGTGTTTAAAATAATAGACTTGTGAAGACATACTTGTTGGTGTTTTCTTTATAAAAGCCACCCATTTTGACTAGAACTTTGATAAAAAAAAAAAACATTTATTTCGATGTTTAATGTACCTATGAGAAGAATTTCACTTAAGTTGTTACTTATTAATTGTTTTATAATTTGCCATGATTATGTTAAAACATACATTTAACGACAAAAATAATTAAAACGCACACCGGCCATTTTTTTTTATTTCACCTATATTTATGTACTATAGCCATATTATCACTTTTTTATATTACTAGCCTATGTTACCCGGAATAATGTAAAGGATTCAAATGATACTCCGTACATCTAAAGCGATTCAGATTCGTTTAGAAGTGATGGTGGAATAAAGAAACTCACAAACTTTCATACATACATACATGAACCTTAAAACATAACACTCTTTTTATTTGTTAGTCGTGTAAAACAACAACATCTAGTGCTGGGATAGATATACAGAGATGGCAACACGGCGCGGCATGAGCTTTAGCTTAAGGTCCCGATGTATAACTATATATTATTTGTATTAAATTATTAAATAAACTAATAAATAATTATATTCTATCAAATTATAAAAGTCTGGAATCTAAAAAATTCAACAAACTTACTGTATTTTTCAGGATTGTAACTATTCACCAAGCGACAAACGGCCAAAATAACAAGAATTATTAATTTCATTTTCCTTAAAAATATCACAAAGACGTTTGTCTGTGCGGGTCCGTAACAACTAATAACTATCACAGATTAATCAAAAAATTCTCCTCGCTTCGCGATGATCTTGAACAATTCATCTTTTCAAACAAATTCCAACGTTATTCACACGTTTAAAGGTTGTTAATAGCGTGTGAATGACGACAAGGAAAACATAATGTGCAACCGGTATAGCTAATTTAAATAATATAAAAAAATGAGGATTGTATGATCATGAATGCCACATTGGTCTAGGAGTAGCAAGCACAAAGTCATAGAAACATGGTTAAACCACAAAATTCTGTACCTAATTTTTTATGAAATGAATAATATTTTTAGATCACGGACTTTTGTAGAACTGACGTAATGTTATCCTGTTGTGAAAAGTTTTATTATTTACTAGTGCTATGGGCCAATTTCCAGTTACCACGTTTGCTGCAGAGGCATTTCCAAAGAACTTTTAGCCAGTGCGTTTGAGACCTATTAGAACTCCTAGACGATCTTTACTACAGGGCGTAAGAGACCTAAACAGCCCCTTCTTCTTCTTTCTCCAGCCCTTATCCCAATTTATTTGGGATCGAGCCTCCTTATACTTCTGCGCCAGGATTGTCGATCCTGGGTTGTCAACCCAGGACCGACAATCTTTAATATCCTTCATAATATTGGTCGACCATGCAGTGGGCGGTCTTCCTCTACCTCGCGGCTTCATGGGTATTCTAAAGACAGTTTTAACGGAGTAATTATCATCCCGACGCATTGTGTACGTACCATCTCAACCTTCCTTCTTCGAGCTTGTCCGTAATGGGTGCTACTCAACTAAATTTGCAGATAAAATAATGTCGTACATATGCGTACAAATACAGATAAATCGTTGAAAAGCATTATCGCATGCAAAGCGAACTCTACAGTTAAAAAATAACTGCAACTAACTTTGCAGTTATTTTTTAACTTTAGAGTTCGCTTTGCATGCGATAATGCTTTTCAATCGTATCGGTATAGGGACTAAATATAAAGCAATGACTTCACCAAAAGATGTACTAAAACGTTGAAGCAGAATTCGGGGTAGTGAACAGT
The DNA here is from genome assembly GCA_935421205.1 of Xylocampa areola. Classification (NCBI taxonomy): domain Eukaryota; kingdom Metazoa; phylum Arthropoda; class Insecta; order Lepidoptera; family Noctuidae; genus Xylocampa; species Xylocampa areola. Next base: position 11,739,268 of record OW285223.1, read on the forward strand.
CAGAACGGTCAGAGCTCCTGGAATATTTATCCAGGAGGCGCAGGTCTGAATCTGGTTTAAGACATTTATTTCTCATAAGAATACAATTATTCATTTATCTTAGAAACACAAGATTATATTATAAACTAGATGTACTTCGTATCATCTCGAAGGTCAAATGTTTAACAGGAAAGTAGATAGGACAGTTTATATGGGCAGATTAAATTGTTGTTTTTACCATCTTCCTCGCAATTTTTCTACATTTTCTCGCCGTTTAAACCTTCCCTGGACTACGACAACATTTAAAAACCAAAATCAGCTAAATTGGCCCAGCCGTTCTCCAGTTTTAGCGAGACAAACGAACAGCTTGCGTCTACGACCACGCTTACAATTTAGGAGATTGGACAGTTGTGGTAACGCACCAAGAGTAAAATATACTCAAAGTCAAAGTCAAAGCATTTGTTTCAATTAGAACCTTTACAGCACTTTTGAATTGTCAAAAAAAAATCTAGTTGCCACGTTCCAAAGTGTAGATGCCTGTGGAGAAGAACGGTTAAGAAACTCCACGGTTACTCTTTTTCATCAAACAATTACAATATTGTTGGTAACATTGTATTTATAATATAGAAATCATATGTGAGAACAATGTAATGTGAAGTCAATAGAGTCTAGTTACAATTCAAAACTTTGCCATGACAGTTTAGAGATGACCAGCCCCAACCGTCAGCATCACTAAACTCGACCATATTGTAGGGAATCTAATGACCCAACACAAACGCCACCATCAGCGGGACACTTGAGTGAGCATGACATACTCTAGCTGCCAGACAATAATCAAATATATATATTCATGTAGAATATGTAAATGGTTATATGGTACTCACATTTACAGTATAATAAAAAAAATGTTAAACTACTACAAATGAATTTTTAAATATTATTAGATTTAGGACTGCACAAAAGACAAAAAAAATGTCCATCCAAATTAAATAACAATTCCAAAAAAAAACTACACACTACTCAGTGCATTATATACCTCATCGCTCTCAATTTTTTTTTTATTATGTTGTTTAGTCAAACTTTAAACGCCATTAACAGTGGTACTTGGGGCCAGAAAATATGACCTTGGAACAATTTGACCGGATGCTCATATTTTCGATTAACCATAAAAAAAAAAATATCAACTAGATAGTTAGTTTTTATAAATATCGTTTACACGATACGCGACGCAATTAAAATCTTATTTGAATTAGACTCAGCTATTGTTACTCATCAAAAGTTATTAGTCTAAAAGAAAACAATAATGTTGTCCCGGAAGACCGATTTATGAGGTATATTAAGGCTAAATTCATAAAAAAAACATAATTTAAAAGATTCACTAAAATCTATATACTTATACTAAACAAGGCGATAAGGAAAGATGGAGAGAGGGAAAGTCAAATTTAAAGATGTATCACGTAATTATTGTCTAAATTTTATTAGGGTAAAAGAATTAACAATAACAAAATAAATTTAAGTAACAATTGTGTTTTTAATCCAGTCAAGATAATGGTACACTTTGGTGAAAACCCCAGGAGTGTCAATTCTACCGCAAGGAGTTTGTCCAAAACTGACGATTCCAACAATTTCGTAATAATTTTCTTTTTCATACATCAGGGGACCTCCAGAGTCCCCTTTGCAAGCGTCCCTGCCATCGCCACCCGCGCACACCTGGCCTTCCCATAAGGTGATGTTTATATCTTTCCGATGCCAATACGACCGTTGGCATTTCTGGAAATAAGAAATTATAATTATATTATAGGTGAAAAATATGAACCGAGCCTACGTAACTCCACCCAATATAATAACGCTTTTAGAATTAAAGTTAAAAAGGAGAGTCTGTGGCCATTTTTTGCCACTGACTCACCACCCGTCACATGGGACTTGATTACATCTTCAATGCAATGTGTGCGTGTGTGTGTGTGCGCATGTGCGTAAGTGTGTGTGTGCTAGTGGGGAGAGTGTGTATGTGGGCAGGTAAGATTTTTCGTGAGTTTGCGGGTGTGTGTGGGTGTTTATGGGCATATATGTGCTTATGATGTTGTTATTATTATTAGTTGTTTTCTGTGTCACTGTATGAAAGATTCTGAAGCCACGATTTAAAACTCCGTTTGATCTTATGGTCGGTAAGTTTATAAATAGGGACTTGAGAACTTTATTGTAAATCTGGGAGCTCTGAGCACGGAAGTGTCTTTGCGCAAGCGCAGTATGGCATTTTACTGATTCACAGATTCCCTATAGGCCCCAAAATACTCCCCTGTGGTATACCGTAGGTTATGTTTTCTTTACTACTATAAACTGAATCAATCTTGACACACTTGCTATGCCAACAGAGATAATCTTTGTAGATATTTAGGGTCACACCACGTATTCCAATTGTTCCATTTTAGCCATAAGTCTGGGGATAGAGAAACACCATAGCATTTATCGTGATTGTCCAATTTGTCAATAAATGTATTGATGAAATCAGACACACGTCTGTAGAAATTCCTGATCGAAATCCATATTGGTTGCAAGCTATTAAATTGTTTTTAGATAAATATGTTGCCAGATTAGTGTTAAGGATACGCTCTAGAATTTTAGACAAGGAACTAAGTACAGAGATTGGTCGGTAATTAGACTTATCGTCTCTAGCCCCGGTCATGTATACCTACTGGGTGAACTACAGCACGTTTAAAAGCTTTAGGAAAAAAACTTGAATCGATGGCGCTATTAAATATATGTTCAATGACAGGAGCCACAGTACTGCAAGATAGTTTTAGGATTTTCGCTGGGATATTGTCCCATCCAATTAGGTTGTTCATCAACCACACGATAAAGTGTCAGAAGACAAACTTTGTAATTGATTACTTACACTTAGCTCCACATACGGTAGTTGAACGTGCATCTTAAGTTGGCTGTATTTCTGGGTATCATTAATTGCGCCCCAACCAGCGACGTACGGCGTGAAGTTGTCTGGAAGGTTCTCCGGTGAAGTCAGATCCATTTGGGGCAGACAGATGGGGCGGATGAAGTCTGCAAAATACAGGTTAGTTTTCATGTTATTACGGAATTTTGTCTTTCTCCTCTGCGTCTATTTACTTAACACATAGACGTAAAAATTTTACCACTACTTTTACGCTCTCAATCGCTCTGTCTATTATCAGTTACAGCAGAAGAAGAACAAGCCGACCATGGGCGCCGTCATCCTGGAAGGGATAAGAGAAGGTACAAGTGTACGTATGCCCATCTCCCAACTACACATTCTTCCTTGCGCCAATAGAGCCTTATTAATACTTGTGTACATGATTACGCTCACATAACCATAAAAATGATGTGTGGACTTAAAAAAAGACAGTGACCTCTGAGTTTGTTTCGGTTTTTCTTCTCCGAGGTAGTCGGATAGGAAATACCGGCGCCGTCTAGATTAAAAAATGACATGTAAAAGAGTTTGTAAAGACCTATTTACAGAATAGAAATTTGAATTTGAATTTGTGTTTGTGAGAAGCGAAATTTGGCAAACATTTTTCCAAATCCATCTGTGTAACATAGTTCAAGAATTGTTGGACATTAAGCTGTTATATTTAATAAAGTTAACCATTTAAATGGTTAGAAATCTAAAATCAAATGTAAATGGACTTTTCATGGTCTCTCAGTATAATTATTTTCTTAATTAAAATTAATCTCGGCTCTAACAAACCTGTGAACGGAGCCATTTCCTTCAGTCTGATCAGGGCAATATCGTGCCTCTTCAGTCCCACGGGATTGTACTCGGGATATGGTATGGTCTCTTCTATGTCTATGCTAGTAACTCCTTGAGTGCAGTCCTTGCCGCCACCAATGTCAACTTCAACACAATCTCGACCTCCGTGAGCAATGTCGTATTCTCCCAAACGGACTCTCACTCTTGAACAAAAATTTTAAAGTTTATATTTTAATGTTTAAATTTTTATGTTTAAATTTTAATGTTTATTCCACGCCTTTCTTAGGCTAAAGGAATAAAAATAACAAGAAGACGTTAATGTTGAATGAATGAATAACAAGATTCTGAGGATTTCATCATAATCCGTATTTATACAGTTAAATAGATTTGTCATAAATAGGTTATAAGTTGAGCGTGTTTCAGTTTGGGAAAGAAGGGATTAAGATGGAATGTTAATATGGCGAAAGGTGTAAGGCCGTATCGGTGGCGGTTACCACCAACAATAGCTTTCCCAAAGAGGGTTGACGTCAGGCGAGCGGCCAGTCATAAAACATAGCCAAAACTTTAGCAGCAAGCCATATATATGCTGCGCCGACACCAAATAAATTGGCATAAGGGCAGGGGGTTAATGATGACGAAAACTTTTGAGTATAAACGTGCATGGCTAGAAGAGTAAAGAGTGACCGTGAAAACGATGGATGGATTTATACAGGATTATTATTAGTCTATACGAAACCTGAGACACGGGTCAAATATTTTTATTTTTAGAACCAATTTAAAAAAGTATAAGAATGAATAATGAAAACTCACAAAGTTAGAAGCTTGATTTCTTGCCTCCTTGTCCTCCCATAAATATGCTCACCCATTGATAACGTAACACACTGAGCTGTTGTAAGTAGTGTAGTGATAACATTTACCATCACACCTGCAGTCTTTGGACTATCTTAATACTCTATTGTAGATATTTTGTACCTACATACCTAGTTTTTCGTAAACAAATAAAAACGTTCGTGCAAATAAACACCTTGGCGTGTTTAAAAAATTTAGACGACAAGATTATTTGGACGAAATATAACATGGTGTAAACATTATTTTAATCGATTCTATTACTGATTCTGTATAAACTAGTTTCAGGTTTCATAGATTCTATGAATAGCCCTGTATATTAAAGATAATGGTATGATTAGAAAGAGATCAACTATCGTGATGTCGACCAATAGATAAACATCGATAAAAAAATACACAATTATTGCAAACAATCCAAATAAATTGGGATAAGGGCCAGGGGTAAAAGGTTATTAACTAGATGTTTATCGACGGGGTTACAATAAAAAATCATACATTTCGCTGGTAGTTAGTAAAAACGTTAAAGGCTTGCTGCCCGCAGTCTGTGGATGGGTGACTGGCAGATATTTATCAGACTCCGAGGTGCAATCAGATTCTTGTCATTATATAAAATTCATTGCAAGAGAAGGGAGAGAAACAGGACAGCCAAGAGAGGGAGAGAGAGAAAGAGAAATAAAGTATTCGTTAAGCCCCAGATAGAACCGTCCAGGTAGTTTTAACAAATTCTAACACTTGGACTTCCCAACCTCACAATAATTAAGTATTGAAGTGTTTAAAAAATGAACCTTACGGTTTGGTACCCTGCAGTTGTGGACCGATGATACAATGTCCAGCAGTAAGGACGTATTTACTACTTATCAGCGTACCACCACAGTTAAGGTACTTGGTGGTCTTCTTGACATACTCGATTATCACCAGCCATGGGTAGTCGTCTATGGAAGTCACGTTCCCTACTGAAATTAAAAGATTACGCTGTTAGAAATACAAAAATATTCTTTACAATAGGCATGACGACAGTATTAAAGAATCGAAGAATAAATGGTTTCAGAGAAAAATATATGTACACAGGATTCTAAAAAAATACCTAGTTTTGATATAAACATTAAGATTATTAAGATTTTCAATAAAATAAAAGTATAAAATACTGCAATATGCCATGTTGACTGAAACGCCAATTACAGCAAATGACGTCACGCCTCAATGAATGTCAATCACCGCCATAAATTTTGCTTGAACTTTTGTCAAATATTATCGAAGCATGACGTCATAATTCATCATAAGCGGCGCCATAAGCCCATGAGCGTTTTTGCGCTTAATTCAAATTAGATAGATTAAAACGCAATAATTTGCGTTAAAACTTAGTTTACTGCAGTGTTTTTCGGAAATGGTAGACGTGTACAGACAGACAGTCATCATGCCTATTAGAGCTGTCACATAAGTTCTCAAAAAGGACAGGTCAGAAGCTACCTTAATCGAAGAGAATGCATGAAGAGGTAAATTAACATATGTAGATGAAGTGAGAGAGGTGTGTCAGAATTAGCAATTGGAAATCGATAGTCTCTGCCTACCCCAATGGGAAACAAGTCATGATGTAGCGAAACTAGTAACCTCACGCAACACCTAGAGGATGCGTTCGAGTTGGGTCAAGTAACTGGGGTTTTCTTCATGGATTTGTAGGGCTTATGACACAGTAAATTTTAAAAGTTGTGGATAGTAACCAAAATTACAGGGGACCATTTTTTTACAAGGATTCTTAGTGAACTGCTTCACAACCGACGCTTCCAGGTCTACCGCTTGAATGAGAAAAGCAGATGGAGACTGCAGAAAAATGGCCTCCCTCAGGGTAGAGTATTAGCACCTTTGCTGTTTAATATACGGACCCAAGTCAGCCGGTGCAAAGAAAATATGTTAAGGTGGGGCTACAGCTCGGATAACACATGCGAGAAAAACCAGACGTTTCTCTCCGCAAGGATCGCACATCTGCTAACTTTCCCAGCGTGTCCTACCCAGGTAGTACATGCGAGCCACAGAAAATGCCGTTTGTATGGCTGAGTACTGGTCTCAAAATATAAAATGCCATTGATCGACACGATAAAAAAAAGAATGGAAAACAGGCGAGATTGTATGTATGTATGTACATACGAGTGGCACGTTATCGACGACAGCTCAGTGGCAGACGTCAGCGCGTGACGATCATAGTTTGACAGCAGCCATCAATGCGCGTCGACGACATGCTCAGCAGCAGTCGACGCCGCTCGTATGTAAGTGCCCTCGGTATAATAGTCTGCCTTGTATGTTTGCTTTCCCTGCCACTGTGGTAAAATGGGCAAACGAGCTTGCGTGTCTCTGTCACTTGATGGTAAGCGATCGATGCTGCCCATGAATTGCAACCGCAGAGATTAATGGGGCAGTTATAAATTATATCGATACTTCAAATCTTATAATTAACGATTATAATAATTATTTTATACTAACACACAATTTTGTTCCCAACTCTGTTGTCGAGCCCACAACATCGAGTTCGGGGATCGGGAGGAATGGCAGATAGTCTATTTTCACAGTCACCGATATCCACCTCCTCTGACAAGTCTGGAGGGGGGCCACAACACACGCTGTATTTTTCTGGACCTTCGCATCTAGGAAACGAAAACATGCTGTTTTAATATACATCACTAAAAACTTTTTTTTTTCGTTAAATTCTTATAGAAAGAAAATTACATAATTCCCAGGGTCGGCAAAGTTTTGTTTACCTGTTAAGAAATTTTCAGTAGGAACCCGGAGTGTTTAATTATGCCCAGTTGGCACAATTCTTATCTCCAGGTTCCTACTGAGACTGGAGATCTGTGCATCGGTCAAATGTCGATGTGCAACAGTGCTACAGTACGGCTCTTCCGTATCCATTGGGGAATATAGTGATGCTATGTGCCTATGTAAGTAATCACCTGGACTGCATTAAAAATGTAATTTTATTTGGAGCTACGGGTGGCTTTAATAAGTTTGCCAGATGTGGGCAAGTTTTCAAAGGGATGCATGCGCCCGATTTGCCTTCTGGAGTGTCGCATGTCACATCTTCGGTTTTATTTTTAGGCGCTGAATTTGGACAGCATACCTAGAAAAACAGATTGCATTATTGTGGCTTCATGTACAGTCAACCACACGTCGATAGTAACAATTTGACATTAATAGCGACTTTACATCGTAGTAGTAAAGACAGTTTTCTTAGTTCAAGTGCTACCACCGACGTATTTTTGATCATACTGTTTGCCGTGACCCGGTTAAAAGGTGATAAACAGTGGAGATATCACGTCTTATTCCTGAACGGGTGCTGTCTGTCGGGACTGGTCAGTTCGTAATAGGCATGATAACAGTAATTAAGAACCAAAGAATACATGGTTTTAGCGGTAAATATAGGCACAAAGAATTCTAAAAAATTTACTAGTTTAAAAAAAACATTAAGATTAATAAGATTTTCAATAAAATAAAAGTACAAAATGCTGAAACGTCAATCACAGGGAATGACGTCACGCCTCAGTTAAATGTCAATTATCGCCGTATATAATGGCTTCAACTTATGTCAAATATGCTGAGGCATGACGTCAAAACGGCGCCATGACACCCAGCAGCGTTTTCGCGGTTAAATTAAATTAGATAGAATAAAATGCAATAATTTGCGTTGAAACTTAGTTTATTGCTGAAATAATTTGTTTTTCGAATATAGTAGACGTGTACATATATTATAAAAGGAGATTTCAAAATCTGTCATCATGCCCAATGTCATTGCCTTGGTAATCTTTTTGGCTTTAAAAACTACATATTTAAGTACATGTTTAACTACATATTTAAATTATTTGCTTTTCTTTTGGATCTTACATTATTCTCACATTAGATAAATATACAATTGTAAATAAAATTTTATTTTAAAAAGAGTGTCTATGGCGTTTCTTGCCGGTACTTCTCCATAAGATCAACTTTTTGGAAACGTGCACCTAGCTCTGACGTTTCTTAAGTGCCTGTAATCTAGCCTATGTAAAATTAAAATAAAAGAACTTGAATTTGATGTTGTAGATACAAAACTATAGACCAACAAGATCTAAGTTGTATATGTATAAACTATATTATATCAACGACAACAATGCCGTATCTTTGAGAGACGTCATTGTCGGTTGTCTTCTTATATACAAAGCTGAATTTCAAAATATAGACCCCAAAAACAAACAAACAAACCTGCCAAAAAGAAATGAAATCAAACACAGGTGCACTCCCTCTTACTTCACTCACATATTCTGATGGGACGGCAATCCGACACGACCGGATAGAGATAAGGCGCCGCACCGACAGCTTTACGTGCTTTCCGAAGCACGGGGGTGTCACACCACCAACTTCCTAACTCCGGGCTGTTACTGGGAATCGAACCCAGGACCTCACTCACGGACGGCAGCCGCAATTGCAACGACTATACTAACGAGGCAGTTAAATTAAATTATATAATTCATTTAGTATTGCAATATGAAAATGCTTAGATGATTGTCGACGCAGAAATACTTACATAATAATCATCATATCCATATCTACATTTGGACTTTTTGATCAGATCAATGTTTTCAAATGTCCTGTTCTTCTTGGTGGCAAGGTCGATGAGAGGTTGACATTTCCGGAACAGTTTACACTCACCAGCCTCACTACTTGGAGTTTCACAAGAATCAACTGTAATCAAAGAAAAAAACACAGTGTCATTGCTGTTATCTCCGAAGGTCCACCCAAATTTCACTAATGTCGATGTTAAGTTCCTTGTAATAGCCTAACTTGGTCATATAAGTATTGAATAGATACAGGCTTTACCTTAACGGTAGTCCATTACAATGGATGCAAATAAATACAATATCTAGCTACTTCCACAATATTGAGGGTAGTCATGCAATTACCTGTGCAGCTCCCGCCCGCTAAGATATGCACATACGCAAGCAGTAATAAACTGCAACTACCGCTAAGCCACTTGCTACTCTACAAGTGTTTTGCCTCCCCACGGGGCATATACCTACTCTAAGCTCATCACAAATCTTATTTTTATTTGTGGTAGACGTTTATTTAATTTGACCTATTCATGAAATGGCAACAAGTTTTAGATAATGACGTAACGTGGTGCCTTCATCTAACCGGTCCTGATTTGGTTAAGGAGACGTAGTGTAATCTGGCAGTCTTCAAGGCTTTGGAAGAAGTTGTCATATTCCAATTTTATTTTTGGTTAATTTACACATGTTGCGTTTTGTCGCGCGCAGTAAGCACCGGTGGCATTTTTTTTTAGTTAACCGATACTAGGGTTGTCCAACTTGTATAGACCCAAGATCTACTGTCTACTGACAAAACTCTGTGCAATCTACCAATAACATACTTACTTCTGTAAATTTAAAATGAAACAGTACAGTTATGTATATCATGATGTAGTATTTTTTATTTTAATAAGAGGGATAACATAAAATCGATAATTATACTTAATTGCTACTTATTGATTAGTGTGAACATTGCGTCTGAGCATTTTCATCGCACAGTTTCACTCGCGACATCGCCGCGGGCTCAGCTCATGACTAAGGGCTCCGTTCGTGTTCGAAACTAGTCGGGCAATCCCGAAGAATGCGCGTGAGTACTCACGCGCACCGTTAAACTATAATTAATGTTTGATGAAGTTGGAAAATAGTGTAAATTTATTCTCCCGTTATTGTCTTATTGTCCCATTCAAGAAAAATACCAACCAATATATATTTGTGTGAATTTTAAGTAATTTATCTCAAACGCTGTAAAGGGGGCGCCACTATCAAGTTCCTGCCTGGTTCGAAAAAATCGTAGATCCGGGACTGCACTTGAAACGGTGAAGGAAAACACCGTGAGGAAACCAGCACACCTGAGAGATGTTCTTGATAGTGTGTAAAGCCATGTCAGAGACAGGGGGTCTAAACTCTGACACAAGGTTGTTCATCAACCACACGATCATCAATACTATCGATAATGTAACTAAAGTTCATGGTCAAGTATCGATAGTTAAACTATCGATAGTTCTGCAACACTATTTGGCGCATAGATTTTTTTCGTGCGCCATGTCTATTAACTATATCCACGTAGCTAGAAGAAGAGACACTGACGAATTTTCCCGACATAATTATTATAAAACAAAGTCCTCCGCCTCGTATTTTTGTCTGTCTGTTCGCGATAAACTCAAAAACTACTGCACCGATTTTCATGCTATTTTCAGCAATGCATAGAGTAGTTCTCGAGGAAGGATTGTTTGTTTTTTTTATATAATTTGTCAAATTTTTGTATAGGTACATTGGCTAAAATATAATGATATTTGATGGGGGTGTCGGAAAAAAATAAGCCGTCTGGGAACTTTCAACGAAAAGTCCGCGATGGTATATAAAATGGGCAATTATAAAGCGGTAATTGGAAAGCTGGAAAGGGATCCAAATTTCATGATTAATTTTAGTCGCTATAACCGACATACACGCGGGCGAAGCCGCGGGCATCAGCCAGTCTTAAAATATAATACAGTTAAACAGTTAATTTTTTTTTTAAATATAATTAAATTAACTTTTATTAGGGTTATCCCTAATAAAAGTTAATTTGTAGACAAAAATAAATAAATGTATGTCTTGAAATGTTTTGATTACTTAAATATCATATTTTAACTAACACAGTTTATTTAATCACATAAATGTATTATATAAATACTCAGCATAGAGTGCTCAGATTTAAAGAAATGTAAAGATCCATTGTTTTTATAAACACCACTGCAATGGAGATTTAAATAAATGTAATAAATGTGCTACGCTGTTTTTTATAAACACCACTCTAGTGCGGTAAGGTTCTCTATGCGAATATTAAGTAAGTTTTGCTCGTTGGTGGCCGAAAAAAACAATAAGCATCCATTATGGCCAGTCCTTTGACAATAAAATGCATACAGTTTTTTTGTATGACAAGAATTTCTCGCTTGAGTTTCCACTTAATAAGTATTTATTTTATCTTTATAATTTGCCATTATACCATAAAAACGAATATTTAAAAAAAACATACTACCCTAGTACAGATAGATAGTCGGTGGCGATCTTAGTGTCCCGGTGGCAGCTTTTGCACACAGAACCTTAACTATGAATGATTAAATAATAAATATTGAATTTCTATCTAATTATAAGTATTTACGGAAGTCTGAAAATGTTGATAAAAAATTCAACGAACTTACAATATTCTTCAGGGTCGTCGTAACTATTCACCAAGCGCCCACAAACGGCCAAGACAACAAGAATTATTAAATTCATTTTCCTTAAAAATATCACAGGATGTTGTACGGCGTCTGTGCGGGGCCGTAACAACTTATAACTATCACAGATTCATAAAAAAATGTATCCACTTTAATAATACAAAGCGATGATCTTAAACAATTCATCTTTTCAAACAAAATCCAATGTTATTCACACTTGCAAAAGGTTGTTAATAGCGTGTGTGAATGACGACAAGGAAAACAAAATGTGCAACCGATTTACAAAAATCATCTTTAATGCCACATTAGTCTAAGAGTCGTTAGCGCAAAATCCTAGAAATATGCTCAAATTACAAAATTCGGTGAACTTTTATGAAATCAATGATAACATCTTATGATAAGGGACTTTAGTAGAGCTGACGTGCTAATGTTATCCTGTTGTGTAAAACGTATATTAATTACTGGTGCTTTGGGCCAGTCCACAGTGCAGTGAAAGACTGGACTGCATCGGGTAAAATGTGCAAAAACAGCCTCACTAAAACCGCCTCAGTAGTCACCAAGTTTGAGGGGAGCTCGGGTTCCAATTAAGAGACCAGCACCGGAACCCTCCTGTGCAACGCTGGTTAGAGCACATCCCTGGAGAGACTGTAAAAGAGTCTCCCCTGAGCCTCGCTTTGAACGGCAGCACGTGACCACTGTGCCACCGTCTTCCCTGATGGAATCTGTGCCTAATAGACGGTGATAGGCTCACCACCCGTTTCTTAGGATTCAATAACTATATACCTCTGCCTCACCCTTCTGAGAATGTAGGCGTGATGCTATGTTCTTCACAAATCTAACTGAGATTGCGAAACTGAAATGGGAAAGAATATGGAACCACAAATACTTGGAGAGGATGGAATAAATGGGGGGTGCTGAAGCAGCGAAAAGCGCAACGTACAATGGCCAGCCGTTTGGATGGGATTATAAAGCGTGAGCCGTAGCATAAATAAGTAGCTGATGGTCACCGTATTACGTGGCCCGAGTTGATGAGCAACTTATGATGCCCAAGGTATAAACGATTATTTCGACAATTATGAATTGATTTTGATGTAAATTTTTTGTTTGGTAGGTCATACTTCAGAGGTTGTTCCATATAAAAGTTATCCTACCCGTATTATATATAAAGTTTAAGTTTGTACATGTAGGTATAGTTTAGAAGTCGAACCAAACTGAGAATTCGAAAATATTATTAATTAAATACTAGTCATCATCCCCCTGCCCTTGTCCTAATTTATTTGGGCTCGGCGCAGCATGTATTGTTCTTCCATACATCTCTATTAGCTGTCATATCGTCAGTCACTCCTTTTCTAGCCATATAATCTTTAATACAATCCATCCATCGCTTCCTCGGTGTTCCTCTACTTCCTCCGGTAAAGGTGTGATGCGACGACGTCCATGATGGATTTTCAAATTGTCCACACATAAAAAATTGAGGGGATTAGGAAAATAATACAATATTATTAATACGATAGATTTATTGATATATATGAATTACAAATGGCTAAATATCACATTCCTGTAGACGCTTTGTTGCCTGCCATGCGATTAAAGTCTTTCTAACAATGTAGCCTGTAATTTTATATAAAATGTTCTCACGGTATGCTGAGTTAATACAGTGAGAACATGTTTTAAATTCTAATTACATACTATGTCGAAATCTTCAGTGTCTTATGGGGTATCAATTAAAGTAGAACTGCTCCGGCTAAAACCCAAAATGACATCTGAAAATTGTGACACAATTAATGTTTACAGTGAGATTGAATTTCGGAATAATATTATTCTCAGAATGTAACTAAATTCGAGGAGACTCGGATTGTTTTGCATTTTGCCACGAACCTGAATGTTGGAGGAAACACTTTAATGTTATCATGTGAGCATTTAAAAATAAGCAGGTAATGTATCCCTGCTTATGCGGTCGACATAAATCTCTTCAAATTCTAATGACGCAGAGCCTTCGCTACTAAGGGGTGATCATTAACAACAAGATCTGATTTCATGAACACATATATATATTATGTACATATTCGAACAACTGAGACATATAGCAGATGAAAAAATAATAAAAATGATGTACCATGCGCTAGTTCAGCATATCTTATCATAAATTGTATGACCACATGCGGAGATACAGGCGAAACGAAATTACTGGAATTACCCTTACACCTCGACTGTTTCCAACAGTAGAACTATATAATAAAACTAAGATCCTGACGGTCAGGCAATTAATCTATACTATACTTAAACAAGAAGAGTGCACAACTAGAAGATATTATGGGATCTGTGACAAATATAAAAAAAAAACATGTTTTGCACAAATATTTCACGTGTTTCGAGGACCTTTTCTTTAAAATACAGTTAATAATGATATTAATTATGATAAAACAACTTTTAACCGGATTAATCGCATGTATTATTTTTAATTTTAATTTTACTGACATTCCGTATTACATTAATTTTAAATAAACTGTTGAGACGCCTGACTCCTTACTGTGACCACGAACGCTGCCAAGTGTTCGAAACGTTGGGAAAAACAAAAACCGATTAATTCGGTCAAAAGTTGTTTTATTAAAATGTGTAGTGATCGCGAAAACCTAAGATATTACCAAGGATATTAATGTGCTTAAAAATAACGAATCAGAATGCACGAGAAAAGTGACGGTAATCTTGTCTATATGTATTATCATGAATATAATTTCACTCATATATTCACCAACAATACAATCGTACATGAACGCAAACCCATGCATACACATTCACATACACGCCCACGAACACAGTACATACTCACACTCACATTCCCACGTAGACCCACGTACGTACGTTGTCTCACACACACACACGCACACATACACATTTCTTTTCTACCTAAATTACACCATTTTCTTAATTTACTTATGGAAATGAAAAAAATATTATTTAAAGTAAGCATTGTGAAATATTCCACATAGATTCCGCTCAAATTTACTGTAGTCCTCAGCGATATATTGTAAAATCTCTTTAAGAGGGGGGACCCAGTATCCGAAGATACAGGCTTCAGGCACCAGTCATAGTGTATCATCACTTTACAATTTGTGGAATAAAATAAAGGTATTTTTTTTATTTTACAGTACATTTTAATTTTCTGGAAAGGCTTTGTCCTCTTTTCGAACTATCATAGCGTTGGTCTGAATATAACTAGAAAGCTATCAGGCAAGTATCAAATATAATAAATAAGCATCGATTATTATCTAGCTTTTATGGTCCCAGATTTAGTGACATCTGAAATATGTCGATTTCGTGACTCACTAACTGATTGATGAACATCAAAACCTTTAGGTTACTTCCTGAAGTCCTAGAAGGCAATAATTTGGTAAGTAGGCTAGGATTTGCTTATAATCCAACCCCTTCAACATACTACATCCAAACCCTCGTATGGGGAGGTGCAAAACTAATGCTGTGCGTTAGTCTCGCTAAAACTCATAAATGGGTGGACCGATTTTGATGAAATCAGATTCACAAATTTGGACCTGGGAGGTAGCACTGCAATCTGGTCCAAAGCAAGACACCATCTGCCGGGCTCACTACTCTGTACTTAAAGTAATATGTGCAAAATTGCACAAACCATGACAAACATTCGTCCGCAAACCTTCATTGATGACAAAAACTAGTGAAAATGAAAACAGCATAGTTTTATCTTTATATATATATAATAGTCTATTTGTATATTTTCACGTTGTTCTCATTATTGTAAGTTTATTACAACAAAAATAGCTATATTTGAATTTTCAACAATTGCCATAAAACTAAGTACCGCCATGTTTTACCGCGTATTACTTAACGCAAACCTGCAAAGAAAAGCAGCAACCATAGAGAGTAGACTATGAAAAACAATTAACTGAAGTCCAAGAAAAAGATAATAATAATATAAAAAGTATAAATTATAGATTCAAAGCGAATTTAAATAGTTTGGTCTTTCAAAAGCAGGTTCCCTAAACTTTGATGATTTTTAAAGATAATGATCATTCGTAGAAATTCTACCGTAGCTTCATTACCTGCAGACGTGTTATTTCCTGATACACTTAAATGTCGATTGAATCCTTGGGCGACTTACATAAAGATACATCACGTAATTAGTTATATTAGATGAAAGTATACATCGAGCAAAATTAAAATCAAGGGACAATGGTGCTTTTAATCCAATCATGATAATGATATACTTTGGTGAAAACCCCAGGAGTATCAATTCTACCGCAAGGACGTTGTCCAAAA
Source organism: Xylocampa areola (assembly GCA_935421205.1). Classification (NCBI taxonomy): domain Eukaryota; kingdom Metazoa; phylum Arthropoda; class Insecta; order Lepidoptera; family Noctuidae; genus Xylocampa; species Xylocampa areola. The sequence continues at coordinate 11,755,350 of OW285223.1, forward strand.
CTGGCGATTCCAATAATTTCGTATTCATATTTATTTTCGAATATCAAGGGACCTCCAGAGTCCCCTTTGCAAGTGTCCCTGCCATCACCACCTGCGCACACCTGGCCTTCCCATAAGGTGATGTTAATATCGTCCCGATTCGAGTATGACCGTTGGCATTTCTGGAAATAAGAAATTTTAAATAGATTAACATTTTACACGAGCGGACTGTAGGTGCAACATATGCAGCGAGGTTACATAGCTCCACCCAATATAATAATACTTTTAGAATACGTGAGGCCGTCAGCGCAAGAAGCGCGTATCTTTTTAAGATACAATTAATTTCAATTATGTTTCGGCTCTGCACAGCCTCACTCGTACTTTTGGGGTTGTAGTGCGTTGAGAATATTTCTGAAGGCACATTCTGATGGTGACATTTAAGTCATAATGGGCAAAAAAAAATCCTCACTTCTACATAGTATGTGGAGCAGCGGCCCCAGGATTCTAAAGGTACTGCTGTGGTTTGGACTGCCCTTTCTAGCATCACTGGATTAGGATATTGAAGAGAACAATGTAATGCTATACATATGTTACCTACTACTAAGCTATGTGCTTTTCGATGCAAAATCTGATAGACTGATGTTAAAATCCGAAAAACTGATACACCAAACAATACATTACATAATCAATTTGAGATTATGGGTCGAACTGATGGTAAACTTAGCGTAACTCCGGTCTTAGATTTAGCTTCATCCTCTTCCTGACTTATTCCTAAGTTAATTGGGGTCGGTGCAATATTATATATTTCCTTTCCATTCCCCCTGTTAATCGTCACCTCATCGTTCAAATCATAAGGTGTGAACGGTACGGTGACGATTCATTCGTCAGATAATCCTATCCTACTAATATTATAAATGCGAAAGTTTGTGAGGATGTATGGATGTATGTTTGTTACTCTTTCACGCAATAACTATCGAAAATATAGGATGAAATTTGGCATACATATATTATAAACTAGATTACACTTAGATGCCTATACTTTTTATTCAGGCTGGACCAAATCTAAGGCCCTAAGGCACGTACCAGAGACTTTTCGTAAATGTGCACGCGTGTTTATAATTAAATAAATATCACTTTTGCTTTAATCGATGACACAGCTATTATTTATTCTTTACCAGTAGAAAACCCCGCGTGAGGTACTTGATTTTTTATAAGGGGCTTACTTACCAGTGCGCGAAGTAGACATAATAGTTAAACAATCGCCATGCATGTGACTCACGGGACAGGGAAACGGTTAAACTGTGACATTAGATTGTTTATCAACCACTCGATAAAGCTACAGAAGACAAACTCTGTGACTCATTACTTACACTTAGCTCCACGTATGGTAGTTCTGCGTGCATCTTGAGTTGGCTGTATTTTTGGATACCATTAATTATGCCCCAACCAGCGACGTACGCTATGAAGTTGCTTGGTAGGTTCTCCGGTAAAGTGAGATCCATTTCGGGCAGACAGATGGGGCGGATGAAGTCTGCAAAAGTTAGCATTAATGTTATTAAGGATTTTCCGTTTTTCTCCCCTGCCTCTATTTACTTCACACGACGTGAGATTTTTGCCACTTGTTTTATGCTCTCAATCCTTCTGTCTATTATCAATTATAACAGAAAAAGAATAAGCCACCTTGGGCGCACTCATCCTGGAAGGGATAAGAGAGAGAAGGTGCAAGTGTACGTATCCCTATCCATACCCCAACTACACACTCTTCTATGCGCAATAGAGCCTACCTACTGTTTGTGAGAAGCGAAGTTTGGCAAACATTTGTCCAAATCCATCTGTGTAACATAGTTCTAGAATTGTTGGACATTTACCGGATTTATTTGATAAAGTTAACCATGTGAATGTTTAGACATCTGAAATCAAATATCGTAATTGGACTAGTACCAACTCTCAGTAAAAATATTTACTGATTACTTATCATTTGCTGCTGAAATTAATCTCGGCTATAGCAAACCTGTGAACGGCGCCATTTCCTTCAGTCTGATCAGGGCAATATCGTGCCTCTTCTGCCCCACGGGATTGTAAAGCGGATATGGTATGGTCTCCTCTATGTATATCCTGGTTACTCCATGAGTGCAATCATTCCTGCCACTTTTATCTACCATACAATCTTTATCTTCTTGATCAATGTCGTATTCTCCCAAATGGACTCTTATACTTGAACAAAAATTTTTTAAGTTTATTTCACGCCTTTCATAAGCTAAAGGAATAAATATACCATACATCAACAAAATGTTGATGAAATTTATCTATTACTAATATAAAAAGCAGAAGAGTTATTTTGTTTGTTTGTTTAAATTTAGACAGCGCGGTTGGCGCAGTGGTCGAGAGACCGACTGCTGCGCGGCGTGTCGCAGGTTCGATTCCTGCACGGAGCAAATATTTGTACGATCTATAGGTAATTGCTCCGGGTCTGGGTGTGTGTGTGCTTGTGAGATTATATGTCTGTAAACGCACCCACGATATAGGAAGAAATTCCTAGTGTGAGGCAACGTTTTAAATATATATATATATAAAAAATTCGGTAATCTGTGGTCTACCAGTCAGATTTGAAAAAATATTTTTGATTATGATACCCAAATTCATGAGGAATAGTTTATGCTATCTAACCTTAAGCTACACCTCTTAGCTAGCCTTGAATATTTATGTTAAGTAAGACAGAAGAAGAAGCACTGCCGTAATGCTTTCTGCGCGTGCGCTGGCGTAATGGTTAGTGATACGTAATTATAATACCATATGCCTATCTTTTCTACATAAGTCACAATAAGTTATTCTGCGCCAAACAAATTATAAAATTATTTTTGAGCATTATTGTTACGCATAGCGTATTAATATAAACGAACGAAAGTTACTTCATCATCAAGACAATTTTATGAAGATAAACTTTGCCCTTTATAGCATATTATTTGGAAGTATAGTTTAGGATAATGGAAAATGAAATTATACAACGCTCGCCCGAACGAGCCGTGTGATGAATAACTGCATCACACGGCATAGCTCGACGAGAACCGAGCAATGCCGAGGAGAGATGAACTGTGAATTATTTTCTATTTATTTGAACTATTTTCTATTTATGTATATGTACTAAGTAGATTATTAATTTTATACGCGTATGAAACCGCGGAGCTCAGTTAGTTTTATTCTGAGGACTAAATCAAAATATTTTATGGGATTATGATTAAATGTGAATATGGAGAAAACTTGTTAGAAGAGTAGAGACAAACCGTGAAAAAGTTTAATGAATCGAGATAACTGCCAGTAGTGATGTATGGATAAAATAATACACAATTATTGAGCAAGGTCCAAATAAATTAAGATAAGGGCAGGGGGTAGTTAGTTTCTTTCCAAGATTATAAACTAGAAGGTTATCGAAGAGGATGCATTAAATAATCGCTGGTAGTTGGTAAAATACGTTGAAGTTCGCAATTTGTGGATGGGCGACCGGCCGATATTCATCAGACTCCGAGGTGCAAACCTTTTATTGTCTTAAGATAGCACTCGTTAGAAGGGAGAAAAACAGGAACGCTGAGACAGAGAGAGTAAGAAATCATTCGTTAAGCCTATTCAGAACAGTCCAGGTGGTCTTAACACATTCTAATATCTGAACTTTCTGACCTCACCAGTATTATGTGTTTAAAAAATGAACCTCACGGTTTGGTACCCTGCAATTGTGGCCCGACGACACAATGTCCAGCAGTAAGGACGTATTTACCACTAATCAGCGTACCACCACAGTTAAAGAACTTGGTGGTCTTCTTGACATACTCGATTATCACCAGCCATGGGTAGTCGTCTATAGAAGTCGCGTTTCCTACTGAAATTGAAAGGTTTTGCTGTTAGAAATTATTCTTTACGATTCGGGCTCTTACATACGAGCACGATATTGGTGACAGCTCGACGGCAGCTGCCGACGCGTGGTGACGATGGTTCGACAGCTCGTCGATGACGTGCTCGGCAGCAGTTCGTCGCCGTTCGTTTACAAGAGACCTTAAAGGTATGCTATGCCTTGCGAGGAATCGAATAGCATCCTATTTGGTTTTACAACGGTTCTAACAACTTCAGCCAATTTTATTTCTTTTGTATCACTAAATTCAGTTGAATTTGCGTTTTATCAAATATTTAATTTGTTTTATACAGCTTCTTTGACTTCGATATTTTGTAAATGTGAAATCTTTGTAAAATTACCAAATCCGTTGTGTTCAATACATTATATTGTAGTAATAAATAAAATATACATATAAATATTATATGTATATTTTATTTATTTATGTAACTGTGTAGTATATTTTTTATACATTTATATATTTAATAGTACACCACGGACTACCCAAATTCTATTAATCTTAGCTAAATTGTCCATCCCAAGGTTGTCTGTCAGAGATCGCTATTAGCGATAAGACCACCCATTGTATCTATAACGTTTTTGATACACACTGTCCGGTTTTTGTATTGGTGTACAATAAAGAATATTTGTATTTGTATTGTATTGTATTATAACAAAAAATTTTTTATATTAATATTTACAGATAAATCTCTGAAAAGCCTTATCGCATGCTTAGCGAACCTTAAAGTTTTTTTTGTGGTAAAAGTATACGATCGCGAGCAGGATTCGAACCTGCGCCTCCCCGATAAATACTCCAGGCGCTCTGATCACTAAGCCATCTCCACCTCTGCTCACCACTGCGAATTCTTCGTCCACATTTTAATAAGTCTTTTGATGACGTCATGTACAGGTGACCGAACCGACACGACTACCATAACTTTGCAGTTAATACAATGTCGTGAAGATGCAATTAACTTAACAAATACAGATAAATCTTTGAAAAGCATTAACGCATGCTTAGTGAACCTTAAAGTTATAAATTTTTGTGGAAAAAGATCCGGTCACCTGTATATAGGGACTGAATAGATAGCAATGACGACACCAAAAGAAGTTAGTATTAATATTTTTACTTTGTATCGAAGATTACTTTTCTCGCATTACTATTCAAATACTGTGTTACCATGGAGTTTCTTGCTGGTTCTTCTCCATAGGAATGAACTATGTATTTTCGAACCGTGCAACTAAATTTTGTCGTTTCTTAAGTGCCTTAATATGGTTTATGTAACATAACTTAACATATCATCACGCTTGTATCCCCCGAAGGGGTAGGCAGAGGTGTACACAGTTGTGCACCCACATTTCACCAATGCTGTTATTAAGTCCTATGTAATAGGTAGGCGGTGAGACTATTGCCATTTACTGGGTACAAACTCCAAACTCCGGGCTGCTACTGAGAATTTCCTCACAGAAAAACTCAATAACACTGCCCGACCCGGGAAACGAATCCGAGACCTTGTTCTCGGCAGTTGCCCTTGGGACCACTAGATCAACGAGGCAGTTTATGTGAAATACAACTTTAGACTTTAACTTAGTTTAATGTTAGCTTTTCCCTGGCATGATGGTATGATGGTCAAACGTGCATGTCACTGTCACCTAATGGAAAGCGAGCGATGCCGCCCATGAACAGCAACCGCATAGTATAATGAAGCAGTCATGCATTTTATGGATGCTTTTAACATAATTATCAAATTATAATAATTATTTTATACTAACACACTATTTCGTTCCCAAATATTTTGTCGACCCCACAACATTGACTTAGGGGATCAGGGGGAAAGGCAGATATCCTATTTTCACAGTCGCCGATAACCACGTCCCTTGCCAAGGCTGGAGGGGGGCCACAACACACCCAGTAATATTCTGGACCTTCGCAGCTAGAAAACGAAAACATGCTGTTTTAATATACATCCTACTAATATTATAAACGCGAAAGTTTGTAAGTATGGATGGATGGATGTTTGTTACTCTTTCACGTTAAAACTACTGTATGGATTTTAATGAAACTTTACAATAATATAGCTTATACATCAGAATAACACATAGGCTAAAATTTATAAAGATATTGTGTGAATTGTCCAAAATATGACGATAAGTGTCAAATAAGTAGCAAAAATCTACCATCTGCGAGCTATTCTGGCGTGCTCTGCCTAAACCCTTTGAGATATAACAAAATTATTTGTAGTGGAATTGTGTATCTTATATAGGTCTACAGAAAAGTCCACAATGGCATATTAATGGCTCTTATGGATAACAAACTACACCCATTTTAATACTTAAAAAAATGGGCAATTATGAAGCGGTAATTGGAAAGCGGGACCGGGATCAAAATTTCATGATTACTTTTGGTCGCGATATCCGACATCCACGCGGGCGAAGACGCGGGCATCAGCTAGTAATTATATATCATTTTTTTCGAATTTTTTGTCTTTAAATTCTTAATACCTGGATGACCGCTTTGCTCAGGTTATTTTTTGGTAAATCATGTTATCTAAAAATTAAACCTAGCTAGATCGATGTATCGCCCCCGAAACCCCCTGCTTACTAAATTCCCTGAAAATCGTTGGAGCCGTTTCCGAGATTTAGATTATATATATATGCATATTTACAAGAATTGCTCGTTTAAAGGCATTAGATAGCTAGAAAGAAAATTACATGATTCCCCGGGTTGGCAAAGCTTTGTTTGGATGCAAATAAATACAATATCCAGTATCTAGTTTTTTTTATATATTCACTCGGTGGCGGACACTGCACGGTCTAACAGCTCCTGATGATGCCCCGTGGAGGGGCGAAACACGTAGTTGGTGGTAGTCGGAATTTTCACCGCTTGCGTATGTGCATATATTTGCGGGCGGGAGGGCGGTGCACAGGTAATGCATGACTACCCTCAATTTTGTGGAAGTAGCTAGATATTGTATTTATTTGCATCCATTGTAATGGACTTCCACAAAGTAATGCTTGAATCTATTCAAAGCTTTGTTTGCCTGTTAAGAAATTTTTAGTAAGAACCCGGAGTTTAGAATTATGACCGGTTGGCACAATTCTAATCTCCAGGTTCCTACTGAGCCTAGAGATCTGGGTAACAGTGCAACAGGGGAATATAGTGATGCTTTGTGCCTATGTATGTAATCACCTGGACTTCTTTAAATAATCAAATTTTAATGGAGCTATGGGTGGCTTCAACAAGCTTGCCAGATGTGGGCAAGTATTCAAAGGGATGCATGCGCCCGATTTGCCGTCTGGAGTGTCGCATGTTACATCTTCGGTTTTAATTTTTGGCTCTGTAACTGGACAGCATACCTAGAACAAAAGCCTGCATTATAAATGTGCTATAAGTTCAGTCAACCATATTTCCATAGTAACAATTTGACATTAATAGCGACTTTATGTCGTAGCAGTTAACGATGGTTGAGGGATGAAAAGCCTTCAACCATCGTCATCCACAGCTAGTATTGCAATTTGAAAGTGTTTAGGTGATTGATGACGCAGAAATACTTACAAAAAATGTGTCATAGTCATATTCAAGTTCACATTCTCGACGCGTCATCAACCATCATCATCCACAGACGGAAGCTAGTATTTCAATATGAAAGTGCCTAAGCACTAAGTAAGTATTTCTGCGTCAGAAATACTTACATAAAATGAATCATAGTCATATCCACGTTCACATTTGGACTTTTTTATCAGGTCAATGTCTTCAGCTGTCCTGTTCTTCTTGGTGGCAAGGTCGATCAAAGGTTGACAATCCTTGAACGATACACAAATACCAACTCCTCCACTTTGAGGTTCACAATAATCTCCATCTGTAAATAAATAAAGAAAAAGACATAGCATCACGCCTGTATTCTGCGAAGGAATAAGCAGCGCTGTATACAGTTGTTTACCCCTATTTCACCAAACACTTATAAGACGTCCCTTGTGTATCAAAAGTTATAATTATAATAATATACCTTTTCTGGATCAGTTCGGCAGAAGTTACCTCATCTCATGAGACTAACGTTAAACCGAAGGGCACATTAAATTAGCTTTTTTAGACCATAAAGTCTATGAGAAGCATACAAAACGCAGGGCAGCTTGTGACGAGCTGTTGGTGAGATGCGACACTGCGTTCCTGATGACGCATCGTTAAAAATCGTGGGAGCCGTTTCCGAGATTCATATACAAGAATTGCTCGTTTAAAGGTATTAGATAGATTAACGTTCGAATTGTTATGTTAACAATAATTACTGTTAAATTATAATAAGTTTTATTGTTGCGTGCGGGTTAATATGCCTACTTGTTTTGTGTAGGTTTATTTATTCTGTTCTCTGTCTCGGCCAAGACATAAAAATAAGGTTCGTTCGGACCTTAATTAAGGGGGCTGCCAAATTCAATATGTTAGAAGAAGAAAAATACTTGTTTCACAAACCGTACATTACATAGTTGCGAATACAATTACACTTTTATCGACTCGACAAAGTCTCCCGATCGGTCGCCCGGCTCGGATAAATTGTAGACCTGGGTCTGCCCCTAACGGACAGCGTGTCACCTCTATACCAACTCAAAGGTCATAAATCATCCCATTTGTTTTATGATAAGTGCATGTAATGTGACCTTTTTATGAAATGGAAACAAGTTTTAGATAATGACGTAACGTAGTGCCTTCATCTAACCGGTCTTGATTTGGCTATGGACACAGTGTAATCTGTCAGTTTTCAAGGTCATTAGGCTTCTAGCAATATATAAAAAAGTAATCTGTGGCTTCTAGTATACAAGCTGTTATATACAATATATGTACCGGTGCTATACTGCAGGGGTACATATATAGGGGTACTAACTGTAAATCAGCACTGGGCTCTCTGCGCCCAGTAAATGCTGAGTTGGCTTCCCTTTCGACATGGGCAAACTTGACAGCATGATCAAAATTAACTACTCGTTTATGTTCCGTTATTTTCTTTTTAATGTGTTTTTTTATGTTTATATTTTATTTTTATTTTTCTCTGTTGTGTTGTCGCTGTATCCGTATTGAATAAACGACTTTCTTCTTCTTCTTTCTTCTACATTTATAGAGCAAATGATAAAAAATTATGCTAACATAACATATTAGATAGGCTTAAGGCATCGTGGAGATTTTCAGATGTACTATAGACAAATATTTTTGTTTATCATTGTATTTACATACCACTTCCACTTACCATTACGCTAATGCATGCGGATAAAGCTGTTTGGGAGCGCTATTTATCAATATTTAAGACTAGCTAGAGAGGTGTAGCCTAATATTAGATTCCTCATGAACCTAGTTATAATATACAAAAAAAAAAAATATAAACAGTGGTTAGCCCGTTTAAAAAAATAAACAAACGCTTCCGCTTTATAATTACTTGTATAGTTTTGGCTACTGGCGGTGAAATAAGAGAAAGACACTAATTTTGACCAGTCCTTTGATAGAAAAATACATTTATTTCGATGTTTCATGTATGTGAACAATTTCGCTTGAGTTTTTATTTATTACTGAATAGTCATCGTCTTAAAAGCACTTAATATTTTCAAAATCGATCTATTAGGTATGGTCAAAACATCCAGTCCTGGGCCCTGATTCTGAACTGTCGGAAACTGGTTTTCTAATCTGTGCAGAAAGTCCGATCCGAACAGAACTTCTAAGCGCTTTTAAAAACGATGAAATTGATAAAGTATGGTATATATTTGTACATAAATAATTTTAAAATATACATCAGAATAATACGCGCGGCATGCTCTTAATGTTAGGGTCCCAGGGGCTAAAACTACAAATTATTAAATAACTAATAAATAATCACATTCTATCAAATTATAAGTATTTAGGGAAGTCTGAAAAGGGCTCGTGGCTAAGTAACTGCCACACAGATCGATCGATCGAGGTTAAGCTGCGCTTGCCGCGGTCGGTCTGTGGATGGGTGACCATCATTTCATACCGAGACCCCTCCGTGCCTCGGAGAGTATGTTAAGCGTTCCCGGTTGTCAAATTAAGATCTATGAGGGTCGTTATGGGTAGTCAGGGGCCTGAAAGTCTGACAACCAGTCATACCACGAGATATCGTGTTACCCATTAACATGGTTGTGGAGGTCAGATAGGCAGTCGCTCCATTTAAAATACTGGTATTAAGCTGCATCCGGTTTGACTGGAAGCCGACCCCAATGTAATTGGGAAAAGGCTAGGCAGATAGATAGGGAAGTCTGAAAATGTTGATAAAAAATTCAACGAACTTACAGTATTCTTCAGTGTTGTAGTAACTTTTAACCAAGCACCCACAAACGGCCAAAAAAACAAAAAATATTAAAAACATTTTCCTTAAAAATATCACAAGATGTTGTACGGCGTATGTGCGGCCCGTAAAACTTATATCTAACTGTCACAGATTATTAAAAAATGAATCCACTTTTATAATACAAAGCGATGATCTTTATAATTTCATTTTTCAAAAAAAAAAAAAACTTTATTCACACGAGCAAAAGGTTGTTAATAGCGTGTGTGAATGACAACAAGGAAAACCGGTATAGCTAATTTAAATAATATACAAAATATCATCATGAATGCCACATTGGTCTGGGAGTCGCAAGCGTAAAATCATAGAAATATGCTCAAACGACAAAATTCGGCAAACTTTTATGAGATGAATGTTAATATTTTATGATCACGGACTTTTATAGAACTGATGTTTTAATGTTATTCTGTTTCGTAAATCGTACATGTATCAATAACTGTGCCAAGAGTTTGAAATGTTTGCCTCACTAAATCCACCACACAGATTCCACTCAAATTTACTGTAGTCCTCAGCGATATATTATATGATCTCGTTAAGGGGGCGGACCTGGTCTCCTAAGATACAGGCTTCGGCTTAGTTGAGGCACCAGTTTCCCACAAATTATTTTGTCATATTGAATAAATGCATTTTTATTTTACTGTTTTGATTTTCTGGAAACGCTTCGTCGTATTTTGGAACCGTCATAGCGTGGGTCTGAATAATGCTAGAAAGCTATCAGTCAAGTATCATGTTTAATAAACATCGATTAACTAGCTTTTATGGATCCAGATTTATTGACAACTGAAATATGACGATTTCGTGACTCACTAACTGATTGATGATCATCAAAACTATTAGGTTACTTCCTGAAGTCCTAGAAGGCTAAAATTTGGTATGTAGGCTAGGATTTGCTTATAAACAACAAACAATTTAATAAATTGGAAAGACCCTCCAAGCCCTCGTGTAGGAAGGTGCCAAACTACTGCCGTGCGGTAGTCCCGCAAAAACTCATAAATGGCTTGATCGATTTTGATGAAATTAGATTCACAAATTTGGACTACTGGATGTTTGCCTCACTAAATCCACCCCATTGTGAAATATTCCACACAGATTCGACTCAAATTTACTGCAATCAACATCGTATAGCGCTGCAATCTAGCAGGACACCGTCTGCCGGGCTCACTAGTCTGTATATAAAGGCATAAGTGCAAAAGTGCACAAACCAAGACACACATAAGTCCACAAATCTATATTGATGATGAAAAATTGTGAAAACTAAAACAGCATGGTGTTTTGTTAAGGTTCTGGCAAATTCTATCCTAATAATCTATTTGTATCTTGTCACGTTTGTTATTTTGGTCTTATTACAACATTAATAGCTATATTTAATTACAATTGCCTTAAAGCTAGTATCGCCCTTATTTAACGCTTATTACTTAAAGCAAACCCAAAGAAAAAACTAAAAGCTGAAATAGAGCGAGAGATAATGGAGAATGAAAGAGAGGTTTATGAGAACAAAAAGTCTCTTGTAAGGATAGGAGTTAATAGAAAGGAAATATGTTACACGTTTGGAGTACCGATTTATTATATCAATTTAAATGAGTCACAAGAATATATTGAACATAATCTGACATAGATTAGATATCAAGGTATTTGTAGAGAATACACATTTTAACTTTAATACATTCATTCCTAGAAATTCTCCGTAGCTTCATTACCTACAGACGTGTTATTTCCTGATGCTCTTAAAAATCGACTGAATACTTGAGCGACTTACTTAAAGAAACATCTTTTAAGTGAACATTTTATTAAACATAAGTATTATTCACTCAAAATAAAAAATTAAGCGACAATAGTGCTTTTAATCCAGTCAAGATAATGGTATACTTTGGTGAAAACCCCGGGAGTGTCAATTCTGCCGCAAGGACTTTGTCCAAAACTGACTATTCCAACGATTTCGAAATAAAATTCATTTTCGAACATCAGGGGACCTCCAGAGTCCCCTTTGCAAGCGTCCCTGCCATCGCCTCCTGCGCACACCTGGCCTTCCCATAAGGTGATGTTTATATCGTGCCGATTCGTATAAGACCGTTGGCATATCTGAAAATAAGAAATTTTAAATATATTAACATTTTACATAAGTGGACTGTAGCATATGCAAGCATATGAAACGTATGCAACGAGATTACATAACTCCACCCAATATACCTAATACTTTTAGAAGACGTCAGGCCGTCAGCGCAAGAGTGGCGTATCTTTTTGAGACACAATTAATTTCAATGATGTTTCGGCTCTGCACAGCCTCACTCGTACTTTTGGGGCTGTAGTGCGTTGAGAATATTTCTGGAGGCTTTTAAGTCATTATCGGCAAAAACAAGCCTCACTGCTGTAGCGTTCGAAAGGTTCTGCTGCTGATTTGGACTGTCCTTTGCAGAATCACTGGATTAAGATGTTGACGAGAACAATCTAATGGCATACTTATGTATATTACCTACTAATATTAATCTAAGTGCTTTTCGATGGAACAAACTGATAGACTGAACTGATGTCTTCTTCTGCCTATCTTATTCCCAAGTCAAGGTCATCAAGGGGTCGGTGCAATATTATATGTTTCCTTTCCATTCCCCCTGTTAATCGTCACCTCATCGATCAAGTAATAAGGATTGAATGATAATTATGGTGAAGATTCATTCGTCAGATAAGTCTATCTTAGTAATATTATAAATGCGAAAGTTTGTAAGGATGTATGGATGTATGTTTGTTACTCATTCACGCAATAACTATCGAACGGATTTGGATGAAATTTGACATACAGATACTTTATAACCTGGATTAACACTTAGGATGATTATTTTAAGACTTTTTACTCCGGCTGGACTTGGCTCTAAAGTCCACGCAGATAAAGTCGTGGACAGAAGCTAGTCAATTCTTTAATCATCGTAAAAGCTTCCATCTGTATATAAGACTTGATAACATGATGTGAGTACTACATACAGTTCAGCTTTGTCTGTTTAGGAAACACTGGTGTGATGACCTTGCAAAATCGTTGCGGTACTTTATTGTCTCGTTGGTGCATTGGAAGATCAAATAAAAGGCGTCAATGGCAAAGCACTTTGTCAGTGTTTGAGCAGTGATAGCCTAGTAGTAAGACCGTTTGTGTGGCAAGCTATTCAGTTTAAACCTAAGGCACGGCTTCGTAAATGTGCACCCGTGTTAATAATTAGGTAAGTAATGATCACTTTTGATTTAATCGATGACACAACTAGTATTTATTCTGTACCAACGGGAAACCCCGAGTGACGTTCTCGATTTTTTGTCAGGGGTTTACAAGTGGCTTAACTAGTTCCCAGCCCGCGAAGTAGACATAATAGTTACAGCCCCGGATCTACCATTTTTCCGAACCGGGGCAGAGACTTGATAGTGGCGCCCCCTTTCCTCCAACGTTTTAGATAATTATTATTTAGATACGTTAGTGTGCATTACCATTTACTAGAACCAAGTGCGTTGGATGCTAGGCGTTTTGGTTATTTTATCTTAAAACAGATGAATTTGGCGCCCGGGGCAGGTACCCTGGTTCGCTCCCCTCTAGATCCGGTGTTAAATAGTTAAACAATCGCAAACCATGCATGTGACTCACGGGACAGGGAAACGGGTAAACTGTGACATTAGATAGTACATCAAGTACATGATAAAGCCACAGAATACAAACTCCGCAATTGATTACTTACACTTAGCTCCACGTATGGTAGTTGTACGTGCATCTTGAGTTGGCTGTATTTTTGGGTATCATTAATTGCGCCCCAGCCAGCGACGTACGGAGTGAAATTGCTTGGTCGGTTCTCCGGTGAAGTCAGATCCATTTGGGGCAGACAGATGGGGCGGATGAAGTCTGTAAAATACAGGTTAGTTTTCACGGGATTTTTTCTTTCTCCCTGCCTTCATTTACTTCACACAAAAACTACTTCTATCTGCTGTCAATCCCTCTGTCTATTGTCAAATATAACAGGAAAAGAATAAGCCAACCATGGGCGCCCTCACCGTGGAGAGGATAACAGAAGGTTCAAGTGTATGTATACCCATCCCCCAACTACATACTCTTTCTTGCCCCATGGAGCCTATCCACTTATTATACTTGTGTGTTTGTGAGAAGCGAAGTTTGGCAAACATTTGTCCAAATCCATCTATGTAACATATTTTAAGAATTGTTGGACATTTAGCTAGTATATTTGATAAAGTTAACCATGTGTGGTTAGACATCTGAAATCAAATGTCGTAATTGGACTAGCCCCATCTCTCAGTTTAACTATTTACTGATTACTTATCATTTGCAACTGAAATTAATCTCGGCTTTAACAAACCTGTGAAAGGAGCCATTTCCTTCAGTCTGATTAGGGCAATATCGTGCCTCTTCTGCCCCACGGGATTGTAAAGCGGATATGGTATGGTCTCCTCTATGCCAATCCTGGTGACTCCATCAGTGCAATCATCCTCGCCACCACCGTCAACTTTAACACAGTCTTGACCTTCGTGAGCGATATCGTATTCTCCCAACCGGACTTTTACACTTGAACAAAAATCTTTAAGGTTATTTCACGCCTTTTCATAAGCTGAAGGAATAAATATACCATACATCAACAAAATGTTGATGAAATTAATCTATTACAAATATGAAAAGCGGAAGAGTTTTTTGTATGTTTGTTTGTTTAAACGCGATAATCACTGGTTCTACCAGTCGAATTTGAAAAATTATATTGTATATGATAGCCAAATTCATGAGGAATAGTTTTACGCTATCTAACCCTAGGCTGTACCTCTTAGCTAGCCTTAAATATATGTTAAGTAAGACAGAAGAATAAGGACTGCCGAAATGCTTTCTCCGCGTGCGCTGGCATAATGGTAAGTCATACGTAATTATAATACCATATGCTTATCTTTTCTATATAAGTCACAAGAAATTATTTTGTGCCAAAAAAATTATAAAGTTATTTTTGAGCATTATTGTTACGCATTGCATATTAATATATACGAACGAAAGTTACTTCATCATCAAGACAATTTTATGAAGATAAACTTTGCCCTTTACTTATAACTTATTATTAGGAAGCATAGTTTAGGATAATGGAAAATGAAATTATACAACGCTCGCGGGAACGAGCCGTGTGACGCATAACCCCCGCTCGACGAGAACCGAGCAATGCCGAGGAGAGATGAACTGTGAATTATTTTCTATTTATGTACATGTAGGTTATTAATTTTATACGCGGGTGAAACCGCGGGGCTCGGTTAGTTTTACTCTGAGGACTAAACCAAAAAAAATATATATTAATAATCAAAATATCAATACTGATGCATGGATAAAATAATACACAATTATTGAGCAAGGTCCAAATAAATTAGAATAAGGGCAGAAGGTTGTTAGTTTCTTTCCAAGATTATAAACTATAAGGTTATCGAAGAGGATGCATTAAATAATCTATAGATCGCTGGTACTCGGTAAAATACGCTGAAGTTAGCAGCGCTTGCTGCCTGCAGTCTGTGGATGGGTGACCGGCAGATATTCATCAGACTCCGAGGTGCAAACCTTTTGTTGTCTTAAGATAGCACTCGTTAGAAGGCAGAAAAACAGGAAAGCTGAGACAGAGAGAGTAAGAAAGCATTCGTTAAGCCTATTCGGAACAGTCCAGGTGGTTTTAACAAATACTTATATCTGGGCTGTCTAATCTCACAAGTATTAAGTGTTTAAAAAATGAATCTCACGGTTTGGTACCCTGCAATTGTGGCCCGACGACACAATGTCCAGCAGTGAGAACGTATTTGCCACTAATCAGCGTACCACCACAGTTAAGAAACTTGGTGGTCTTCTTGACATACTCGATTATCACCAGCCATGGGTAGTCGTCTATGGAAGTCACGTCTCCTACTGAAATTGAAAGGTTTTGCTGTTAGAAATTATTCTTTACAATTCAGGTTCTTACATACGAGTGGCACGATATCGACGACAGCTCAATCGACGCGTGTCCATGGTTCGACTGCAGCCATCAGATCGTTGACGACGTGCGACGCAGAATAGGGAATATGAGTAGAGTTAGCTAAGCATGCGTTAATGCTTTTCAAAGATTTATCTTGAATTATTAAGGTAATTGCATTCTTTACGACATTGTATTAACTGCAAAGTTAATCGTGTCGGTTCGGTCACCCATATAGGGACTGAATTGATAGCAATAACGTCGCCATAAGACGTGTTAAAATATGGAAGAAGAATTCGCGGTGGTGAGCAGAGGTCGAGATGGCTTAGTGGTCAGAGCGCCTGGAGTATTCATCCGGGAGCCGCAGGTTCGAATCCTGCTCGCGACCGTATTCTTTTTCCATTTAATATAATAACTTTAGGGCAAATATTTTTATTCCTAATCTTTATTACTGTAGGATGACACCTATTCAACTACTTTTTTAATTGAAATTAAAACGAGTATGTTATTACTGGGTGTTTAACATGTTTTGTGGTTCTTTTTGGGTTTTAACGTTATTATATATAGAAAAACCCTTCAATAAAATTTATAATTTGTTAAGTAAACACTCCATTCTAGACAAGATATCTTTTAAGATGTGTTATCTGACGTCAGAGAAAGCGCGCCAATAAGGCGGCGTTTCAAACACCCGAAACTGATTGCAGGTTTGTTTGACAATTTAAATACAAAATTTTTACAAGGGTAATTTTTTATATTTTTTCACGGTAAAGTTCCAACGTATACAATCGAATAAAAATACATGCATATACCGTATTGCTCGTTTAAAGGTATTAGATTAGATAAATTACATAGTTTACAAGTAATAGTTCAAGTAAGTAGGAATTAAGAGATACGATATGGGTAGACAGACCTACTAGGTGCTGCAAAAATAAACTCCACAAAATACATATATGAAATAATAAAACCTAAAAAGTTGAAAATAACTAAGGTTTAATCCAAAACACTTCTTGTCCAATCATAATAGTTTTTATATTAAAACTACTAATTATTATTCATATGTGCTACCTACTGATAGGTTTAAAATCAGTGCCAAGCCCTATACGAAATAAAACTTATTTTGTTCTAGACGAAACCACCACGCTCAAGGTCGCATGCAAGGCGAGTGTAGCTATTATATTTTTGGCTTGCCACCGACTTTAAACCTATCCGTACCCAGACCTGACCCGTCGGTGTCATCTGTGGCCCTACCGCTTGTCACTACGGCTGCAGAGGATAGGGAGAACGGTGGCTCGCAATACCGGCACTCCTCCTCCCCTGCGGCCCCTCGTGTGGCCCCCCCGCTTCTGCCATCTAACGGTGGCGGCCCCGACAAGGTTGTTGTGGTAGGGAGGGCGGCGCACCGACACCGGCGGCACTCCTCTCCCGCCGCAGCCCACCTCAGTTGCGGCATCGCCCATAAAGGCCCTAACAACCGCCGCCCAACATGGGCTTGGATCCAAAACCCAGAGGAGCGGCCTTCCTCGGGTTGTTCTAGCTTCTAGCGTGGGTGACCAAGCCATGGCTACTAGAGCCCTCCGCCCATGACAAGGTGGAAGCCGCGGGGGGGGGGGGGGGGGGTGTCACTGTCACCTAATGGAAAGCGATCAATGCCGCCCATGAATAGCGACCGCATAGAACAACGGGGCATTCATCCATTATATCGATGGTTCAAATATAATTATCAATTATAATAATTATTTTATACTAACACACAATTTTGTTCCCAACTCTGTTGTCGAGCCCACAACATCCAGTTCGCGGATCGGGAGGAATGGCAGATATCCTATTTTCACAGTTGCCAATAACCACTTCCTCTGACAAGTCTGGAGGCGGACCACAACACACACTGTATTTTTCTGGACCTTCGCATCTAGAAAACAAAAACATGCTGTTTAGTATACCTATATAATTAAATACTTTTTATACGACGAATTTTTTGTCTTTACATTCTTATACAAATAAAATTACATGATTCCCGGGGTCGGCAAAGATCTGTTTGCTGTAAAAAAAAAAGACTAGAGATTTGGGCATCCATCAAATATCGATGTGCAACAGTACGGCTCTTTCGTATCCTTCGGGGAATATAGTGATGCCATGTGCAAGTATTTAATCACCTGGACTTCGTTAAATATTGAACATTGATTGGAGCTATGGGTGGCTTCAACAAATTTGCCAGATGTGGGCAAGTTTTCAAAGGGATGCATACGCCCGATTTGCCTTCTGGAGTGTCGCATGTCACATCTTGGGTTTTAATTTTTGGCTCTGGAACTGGACAGCATACCTATAACAAAAGCTTGCATTATAAATGTGCTATAAGTTCAGTCAAACATACGTCCATAGTAACAATTTGACATTAATAGCGACTTTATGTCGTAGCAGTTAGAAATAGTGTGCTTAGTTCAAGTGTGACTGCCCACTGACGTGTTATTGGCCGTACTGTTAGCCGTGATTCGGTAAAAAGGTAATAAACAGTAGCGCTGTTGTAGATACAGAACTATAGAGCAACAAGAACAAGTTGTATAAAACAATAAATTATAAACGAGGTCAGTGTCCTATTCGTCTCGTAAATTTTTTGTATACTACGCGTAGGACAGGTGACGCTCGGTTGACCGTACGCTTACGGCCATGTGGTACAGTCAAGAGCACGTAGAGCTATATACTTTGGACTTTGGCTAGGCCCCGTAGACTATGAAGCGCAGTACAAATCGGAGCTCAGCTAGGGGTTTGGCTGTAGTAGAAATGTCATATTTTTTTAACAGTGAAAGCATTATGAATTTGTGAGTCTGGCAACCAAATTTACATGAAAAATTTTGGTGGTATTTCATTTCTTTTTGGCAGGCACCCTAGTTTTTTTTCGGCTCTATTTCTGCAGCTTTGTATTCAAGAAGACAACTGACAATGACGTCTCTCAAACACGTGCCCCCTCCGGCCGCACATGCGAGCGGGCCGCGGCATGCGTTTTTAGGCCGTTTTCTACGAAATTTGATAAAGATCATTGACAATATTTTTTTTAGTTTTCCCGGGAGTGCTATGTAAGTTAAAATAAGACTAGATGGCGCTTGTATCTTGTTAGAATAAGAATGTTAATGACGGATGGATTTATTAAAGACACTAAGAGCGTAGAAGTGTTGGTCGCCTAGGGGCAAGAT
The DNA here is from genome assembly GCA_935421205.1 of Xylocampa areola. Classification (NCBI taxonomy): domain Eukaryota; kingdom Metazoa; phylum Arthropoda; class Insecta; order Lepidoptera; family Noctuidae; genus Xylocampa; species Xylocampa areola. Next base: position 11,774,680 of record OW285223.1, read on the forward strand.
GGGCGGATCATAGTGTTACTACCGCTGTTAAAACCAGGAGGAGACTAGCGTGGATACTGGCTCAAGCACAGAGAGGCCTATGCCCAGCAGTGAGTAAACTCAAGCTGTGTATGACGATTGTAGATGGATGACGCGTCATCAACCATCATCATCCACAGACGGAAGCTAGTATTTTAATATGAAAGTGCCTAAGCACTAAGTAAGTATTTCTGCGTCAGAAATACTTACATAAAATGAATCATAGTCATATCCACGTTCACATTTGGACTTTTTTATCAGGTCAATGTCTTCAGCCGTCTTGTTCTTCTTGGTGGCAAGGTCGGTCAAAGGTTGACAATCCTTGAACAATACACAAGTACCAACTCCACCACTTTGAGGTTCACAATAATCTCCATCTGTAAATAAATAAATAAACATAGCATCACGCCTGTATTCTGCGAAGGAATAGGCAGCGCTGTAGGTACACAGTTGTACACCCATTTTTTACCAAACACTTATAACAAGTATTTAAAGTGTGACCTATATTTGTTATAGATTTTACAATTACGGTTTAAGTGAATCCTTATTACTTCTTCATTGACCCTTTAAAAGGAAGTTACCTACTAATTTAACACGGTTTATAGTTGAATGTAATTTTATGCTATTTTATTCTTTTATCCTCGCAAGTTCGATAAAAACGTCCTATAAAATGCTTGCGCTATTGATCATTATACGTCCCAGTTACTGCTGCCCTCGCCGATGGCATGGCTAGCAATTCAACATCGACTGTTATGACCCACTTAGCGCACATGTGTCATAATGTACTATTAACAATATTGCTAAATTATAATAAGTGAAATAGTTGCGTGCGGGTTAATATGCCAAGTAGTTTTGTGTAGGTTTATTTATTTTGTTCTCTGTTTCGACAAAGACATAAAAATAAGGTTCGTTCGGACTCTAATTAAGGGAGTGCCAGATTCAATATGTTAGAAGAAGAAAACACTTGTTTCACAAAGCGTACATTACATAGTAGCAAATACATTTACACTTTTATCTACTCGACACAGATCCGCGATCGGACGCCCGGCTCGGATAAATTGTAGACCTGGGTCTGCCCCTAACGGACAGTGTTTCACCTCTATACCAACTCAAAGGTCATAAATCATCACAAATAATTTTGTTATTGTATCCGTGCTATATTTATAGAGCAAAAGAAAAAAAAAATGCTAACATAACATGTATAAAAAAGTATTTAAAAATGATTATATTATGATTTTCCTGCTAGCTTGATCCCGACTAAATATAGAGGGTCACATGATGGTAACATGTCATTGGTTATCACTGCCTCGTTAGTGGTGATTGCGACTGCTGAGCATGGGGCCTCGGGTTCGATTCCCGGGTCGGGCAAAGTGTTATTGAGGTCTTCTACTAATAATTTCTAAATAGCAGCCCGGAGTTTGGAATTGTGCCCGGTAGATGGCAATAGGCTCACCACATATTACATGGGACTTAATAACAGTATTGGTGAAATGTGGGTGTACAATTGTGTACACCTCTGCCCACCCCTTCGGGGAAACAGGCGTGATGCTATGTTATGATGCTATGTTAACATGTCATAACAAATTTTGATTGTGAGTCAAAGTCAAAGGTAAATTTTTTATTTGCATATAATAGGTGGTACAAGATCTTTAAAATTAAAAATACGTTTATTTTTATAAAAAATGGATCTACGTTTGGCCACCAACTCGCCTGATGGTAAGCGACGGTGTGGCCGACGATGGAGCACGTAGATCCAGAATAAGAAATCCTATTCACTATTAAGTAGAGTGGATAGATTTGGGGAGAACGATAGTTGGGGAGTTGATGCAACTGCCCAGACCCGTCTCCCAGAACGGTTGCACCGGACTACATCCGGAAACACGACTAGGTCGCTTCACGGCATGGCTTCGTCCGGTGAGTGGTAACCAGCCGCGGCCGAAGCCCCCCACCAGAGTTGAGACTTGTCGGGATTCTATTTTAAGGGTGCACTCCTACGGACGCGGGCAACTCAGCCCCCCAAAGTTATGATCTCTATTTAGCTAACATGGTTATTGTTATTGGTGGAATCTTGTAATTGGCCATATTAATGTTACTTTTTTATAAATACTGTATCTGCCTAGCTGTAAGTTTTCCTAAAAATATAAAATAAAATGAAATAAACATACGTAAACATGCTAATTGAATAATTGGTTTATGTCATAAAATCAGTTATTTATAAGCCACTCCTTAAGTTTCTTAGACATTAAAAATAGAGGGCCTTCTTTGAATTTATTTAGAATCTTGTTGTATACTTTAAAACACATACCATAACAGCTTTTTTGCATTAGTGAGGTCTTTGGGCAAAATCCTATTACAAGTCTATTAGACGACCTCGTGTTCCTAGGATAGACGTCAGTTGCAGTTTTCAAATACTCGAGGATGCACCTCTACAAACTAAAAAATTTCCTTAATGTACATTCCGGTAAGAGTAAGTATACCAAGCTGGACAAACAATGGCTAACATGTTTCATACGGTCCTTTAGAACAAATCACCCATATAATTTTTTTTTGGGCTTTAATAGCACGTTTTACGTCTATTCTGTTACCCCAAAGTAGAAGTTTAGGTTTGAGGCAACATACTATGATAAGCACAAAGTGTTATATTTAGTGATGTCAGTTTTGTAAGTCGTTGTAGAACGTAAACAAATCTATTTATTTTGTTACACACCTTTTCAACATGAGTGGTCAAGTTTAAACTATCATTTACTGATATTCCCAAAAATATCATATTATTGGCATTTTCTAAGATTGTCCCTCCATACTCTATAGGTATGATCATTTTTTTTACGTCCTTTTATATTAATATGTATATATTTGGCTTAGCTAAGTTAATATTTAAATTATTAGTATCAATCCAGTCAATAACATTCTTCATGTAATTTTTTTATGGAATTGGGGCAACCGAGCGGACGGCTCAATCCGGTCGAGCCGGCCTATTCATCCACGGTAAACTATTGTCATCTTCATAATTATACAAATAGTCAGCATTCGGTTTTACTACTATAGAAATGACATCGGCGAATAAAATATATTTGTGATTAGTAACACATGGTAAGTCGTTGATATTAAATAAAACTAATAAGGGTCTCAATACGCTACCCTGTGGAACACCAAATTTATTCAGTTCAAAGCCAGAACGTCGCGGTATTATAATATTGGATAATATTATATATTGGATTAGTTTATTATTATAGATTGGATAATAAGTTGATTAGTATCCAATCTAATTATTTCAACACATTGTTTTCTGTTTTCTATATATATGTCTTAAGCCAAGATAACGCAGGTCCCCGTATCCCATATTTTTCCAATTTATCGACTAAAATGTCATGGACCACAAAGTCAAATGCTTTGGACATGTCAAAAAAGAGTGCAGTAGCGTCCTGTTTAGCGTCAAGACCAAGGATTATTGTCTTATGTCTTTATGATGAAGTAACTTCGTTCGTAATTATTATTATACAATGCCTATTAATAATGCTCAAAATTCATTTTTTTTTTTTTGTTAGGCATGGTGATGTAGTATGTACTAACCAATATTTTTGTAGAACATTGTATTTAGATACCACTAGCCATTACGCCAACGCCCGCGGATAAAGCAGTTTGGGAGCGCTTTTTCTCAATATTTAAGGCTAGCTGAGAGTCGTAGCCTAATATTAGATATTAGTGAGGTTAATTCCAGTGGTTAGCCCGTTTACAAACACTTCCGCTTTATAATTACTAGTATAGTTTTGGTTACTAGCAGTGAAATAAGAGAAAGAAGTCTTTTGATAGAAAAAATACATTTATATCGATGTTTCATGTATGCGAACAATTTTGCTTGAGTTTTCACTTATTATTTTGTTTTATAGATTGCCATAATTCCATAAAAACCGTCGGATGGCGTTTTCGAATCCGTGCGGAAAGTCCGATCCAAACAGAACCTCTAAGCGCTATTAAAAATGATGAAATCGATAAAGCATGATATATATTTGTACATAAGTAATTTTAAAATACATCAGAATAATATTTTTTTTACAGTTTTTTAATTTTCTACCTGAGTTAAAGTTTCCATTCCGATTCAGAAAAGTTTACGAACGGTTAAGAATAAGCCTTTGCTGTTGGTTTGCTGTCGCTTAATCTTTGGGTCCCGGTTAAAACTATTAATTATTAAATAATAAATCATTATATTCTATCAAATTATAAGTATTTAGGGAAGTCAGAATGTTAATATAAATTCAACGAACTTACAGTATTCGTCAGGGTCATAGTAACTATTCACCAAGCGTCCACAAACAGCCAAGACAACAAGTATTATTAAATTCATTTTCCTTGAAAATATCACAAGATGTTGTACGGCGTCTGTGCGGGGCCGTCACAACTTATAACTATCACAGATTAATAAAAAATGAATCTACTTTAATAATTTAAAGCGATCTTAAACAATTCATCCTTTCAAACAAATTCTAACGTTATTCACACGTGTAAAAGGTTGTTAATAGCGTGTGTGAATGACGACAAGGAAAACAGAATGTGCAACCGGTATAGCTAATTTAAATAATATAACAAAAACATCACGACAGCCACATTGATCTAGGAGTAGCAAGCGCAGCCTCTGTGCGTGAGTTTGTTTTAAAGTCCAAACATAAAATCATAGCATCACGCCTGCATTCCCTGAAGGGGTACGCAGAGGTGTACATTTCATTCATGCTGTTATTAAGACCCATGTAATAGGTGGTGAGCCTATTGCCATCTAACGGGCACAATTTCGAACTCCGGGCCGCTACTGAGAATTTCCTTACAGAAAAGTTCAATAGCACATTGACAAATGTAGCGACATCTATCACGCTACATAGATACTACGTATACGCGCTGCATCACGCAAGCAAAGTTTGTCGGGCCGTGGCCCGCCAGGCCAGAGAAAGAGTGAGAGGTTTGCTGTAGTGAGAGCACGGTACTGCACTCCCTAAGCAGGACAGGGGGTCTAAATTGGCCACTTTAGCGGAATCATAATAAGATTCTAATATCTAATAAAATTAATTGAATTGAATTATACATTACACAAACCGTAAAATGGTCGCTTCATAGACAAATCATAATGTGATTTACGTGCAATTCATAAACAGCAAAATTCATCTATTTGACAGTTTTCTATGGAGATTCGTAAAATGTCTCAAAAAATAGGAATTGCTAATGTGTCAAATAGCTGAATCTTAAGAAGTTAGGTTCTCAATTCAAATAATGGTTCATTTCTAGCAGAAATCCCCAAAGTGGCCATTTTAGACCCGCAGTGCGCTAGGGTGTGTAAAGTTACACTAGCGGAAAGCTGAAGATATCTCCCGTTTCTCCACTTTGTACCTGAAGCAACAAAATCCTCACTAGAGACTTTTGCGGTGTCACTCAGGACATTATAGGTAACTCTGATATAATGCCCTCTACCTGTTAATAACATCTATGCAAATAACTATCTTCTGACAATTCAAAAGTGCCTCTAAATAGTTCAATCGAAATAAATTGACTTTGAACTTTGAAACCATTGGTGATCAGTACTGTCTGATCACCGACTTTTGTCACTGGACAAAAGTCGCTGATTAATTCTGGCCACATAATACGGTGACCACTTTAGAATTAGTAACATACTCAAACTACAATCTTAGTTCACTTTTATGAAATAAAAATATATTATGATCACAGACTTTTTTCTTATAATAGTTTTGGGGGATGATGTTACCCGCGTCCGTAGGAGTGCACCCTTAAACTGGAATCCCTACACGTGGTCCCTGGGCGGTGCAAAACAGGCAACACAATTCTGGTGGGAGCCGCTTTGGCCGCGGCGGTTACCACCCATTGGACGATGCCATGCCTTGAAGCGACCTAGTCGTGTTTCGGCATATAGTCAGTGGTACAACCGTTGTAGGAGATGGGTCTGGGCAGTTGCATCAACTCCCCAACTATCGTTCTCTCCAAATTTATCCACTCTACTTAGAGTGAATAGATTTCTACGTGCTCCATCCTCGGGCACACCGTCGGTTACCATCAGGCGAGTTGGTGGCCAAACGCTGATCCATTTTCGATAATAAAATAAAAAGTCATATTTAAAATCTTGGAAAAGTATTAGTAATGCATAGCGATAATATAGCGATAAAGTTATATATTTTTGATCATCTTTCGATCATCATCATATGGCTTAGTGGCCAGAGCGCTTGGAGTCTTTATCCAGGAGGCGCAGGTTCAAATCCTGCTCACGACCGTATTTTTCGTCCAACAAAAATTTATAACTTTGACGCATGAATGTTTTTTGTTGGGCCAGTTTCCACTACAGTGGAAGAACAGATCGGGCAAGGAATGTTCGGTAAAAAAAAACAGTAGCAATCTTGAGAGAGTTTGGCATAATTGTTAAGGATAGGCTCACGGTGATAGGCTCACCACTCATTTCTTGGCATTCAGTAACGTGTAGGTACATGAAATACTGGGTATACCTGGCTAACCCTTCTGGGACTATAGGCGTGATGCTATATTATTCACAAATGCATCTGAGATTGCGAAACTAAAATGGAAAAGAATACGGGACCACAATTAGTTGGAAAGGATGTAATAAAAGGTGGGCGCTGGTCAGCCTGCAACATTGCCATTCTGCGAAAAGCGCAATATACTATGGTTTGGAGGGGATTTTAAAGTGCGAGCCATACCCTGAGCGGGACGCTCAAAATCCCGCCTAGTTAGTAGTAGCCAGCCTCTGCACAAAGAAACGCACGAGGCGAGCGAGCGCAAAAATTATAAGTTAATCTTTATTTCTAAAGATTGTTAAACAAATATTTATTTCTAAATATATAGTCCTCCCAACCGTATTTCGGTCACGGCGGCCTATCTCCACGGATATTAGCCAAGTACGCCGAAGATATTATAGTGCACAAGTATCTGCGCAAACACAGGTGCACTCCCTCTTTCTTCACTCTCATAGTCCGATGGGATGGCAATCCGACTGGAGAGAGATCAGGCGCAGGACCGACGGCTTTACGTGCTCTCCGAAGCACAGGGGTGTCACACCACCAACTTCCTACTCTGGGCTGCTACTGAGAATTTCCTAACAGAAAAACCCAATAACACTTTGCCCGACCTAGGAATCCAACCCAGGACGTCACGCTCGGCAGCCGCTCTTGCGACCAAGACTAAAGAGACATTCAAATATACAAATATTGATTTAGGAATAAGGATTTGTACCTTGCTAGAGGTGCATTTTTCTGCGTCACAATTTTTTTTTCCAGCACCATTTCTTCCACTTAAGTCCCGACATTTAGAAAAACAGTTTTAGGAACGCTATGTGGGATATTACAGTGGTCACCGTATTATGTGGCTCGAGCTGATCAGCGACTTGTGATTTTCAAGGTGTAAACGATTTGTGGAACATTACACGTGTTGATGGACTTTTGTGACTGACTGTACATGACTGCGGACACTCACCCTTCCAGTTTCGATAAAGGTAAATAAAGGTAAATAATAATACCGGAAGGTTTTTCAGATCCAAGAAAACAACAATGTCGCATTGACTCCTATAAACAATTAAATGTAGCTTGTGTTATATTATAAAAATATGATTCGATTTTTATCGAGATATTTCAATTTATTTGTTGCTTTTTAAAAAAGCGTAAATTATTAGTAAAGAAAGAAACTTATTTTTTAGTAATACTCAGAGAATAATAACTAAAATACTAATACTAGTACTGATGATCAATCACTATATCTGTCAAAGTGACAGTAAAGGGCAAGATGAAAAGTCAGCGTTCGGCAGTCGGCTAGATTTTTCGTCGAATTACTCGTTACTTCAATGTTGTTTTGAATAATTAAATATTGTTATTGCAAAAAATATGTTTTAAACAGTGTAAAATGTCGAAGATTATGAACTCGGAAGGCAAAAAGGCCGGTTCCATCTATAGAATATCGCTTGAAAATTTCGTGTAAGTGAGTTATATACCTTTCGCGCGCAATTCAAGTGTTGTTGTTTGTTTGCTATTCCTTTGTGTTTTGCGCCGAACTGGATAATAAAACATAAATAAATACTATTAATTATTGAACTAACAGATGATTCGTCTTAGGATATTCTGACGATACGTTGTGGTCTCTTATCAGCAAACTACACTTTTAAACCGTCGATTACGAAGTCATGTTATGACAAGTTTCTTCTTGTTATTGTGTATTATAAATTATTACTCACTAGCTGATGCCCGCGGCTTCGCGTGGATGTCGGTTATCGCGACCAAAAGTAATCATGAAATTTTTATCTCGTTTCCGCTTTATAATTGCCCTTTTTTTAAGTATTAAAATGGATATAATATGTTATCCTTATGATATATGATATAATATGATAGACATATGCTATTGCAGACTTTTCTGTAGACCTATATAAGATACACAATTCCACCATACATCATTTTGTTATATCGTCCAATGTATAGTATTATATTTTAGCCAACATATACAAAAACTTGACAAATTATATACTAAAACCTTCCTTTAGAACCACTCTACATTGGTAAAAACAGCATGAAATTCGGTGCAGTAGTTTTTGAGTTTATTGCAAACAGACAGACAGACAGACGTGGCTGAGGACTTTGTTTTATAATATGTAGTGATGATTAAAATTTTACTAACCCATTTTTTCTGAGATTTTAATTCTACCCTCTGACTGATTTCAAATCAAAATACTGCCCATAATAATAGTATAGTAAACATCAGTAAAACCTACAAAACAATATGTTATATTTTGATTCCAGAACCTACAAAAGAGTGGAGCTCTATCCAAGCCCATCTTTAAACTTGATAATCGGACCGAATGGCACAGGCAAGTCAACTTTTGTGTGTGCCATCATTTTGGGTTTGTGCGGAAAGACAAGTGTCATTGGAAGAGCTAAGAAAGTGAGTAATAACTTTATTATGTTCACTGCAAAGGAATGGAATTGTTTCCCAATAGGTATACACTTCAGCTGGCCAAGTCTGTTCCATTGTCAACCCTACCATGATCCACATTAGCTATGCAATAGAATACCATGAGTCCTTATGGCATATTTTTTCCCTGCCCCATTGCTCTAGTGGATAATCATGTAGGTAGAAATAGTAAATCTCTACATACATTTAAGGCACGTCACCCACATAAGCATTGAGTCGATGCCCAGGCGCAAAAGTGGTTAACGCGCCTTAAATCTATGTACGCACTTCTTCATCTTCTGAAGACGATATGTTGGATGAATTAGAATGTACAAAGAAAGCACAGCCGCCTACGCATCAACTGGAATATAGGTTATACCTCGACGCTTGCTCCGACGTCGCGTCGCCTTGGCTTCCAAGTCAGCGATGCGTCTTACAAGTCAGAGCTCAGTCATGTCCAGGCTTGTTTTGGGATTTAGGTTGTTCTTAACCTGTCATTTGTTAGAAACATCCACTTTAGCAATTGCCGATTATTCTCTGTGTTTTATTTTCAAATTAATCTTTCTTTACAGATATCTGAATATGTCAGAAGTGGATGTGAGCACTCAGTGATTGAGATAGAGCTGTATCAACAGCCTGGCAAACGCAATGTCATTATTACAAGGAATTTCAATCTATCGGATGTGTCAACCTGGTCCATTGACCATAAGACGGTCCGGGAAAAGCAAGTGCAGGAACTTATAGCTACACTGAATATACAGGTATGTCTACTAGATGTAATTTTTTATGCTATTTCAATGGCAAACAACTGTATCGCCTATGTAATGATAGTCAATTTTCATAGCCCATGCACATTTGACATGCCACCAGGGTTATCACAATGACTTCCAACCACAGTTCGATGTAGTCTGTGGGCCACAGACATGTTTAGTTGTAAAAAGAATATTTTGCAACCAATTCGGCGAAATATAAATTTATATGGCTTATGTAGGCTAATGTAACTTCACTCTTTTTTTCTATTAATAACCGAGTGAAATCGGGGCGGGTCGCTCGTTTCTAATATTGTATCTTACTATCTACATACTTGGAGTTATCATTAAACACAAATTGCACTAAATTCCTATCAGTACCAAGGATAGAGTATGGCATCATAACGAAACGTAATGCCTATTCTCCCCAGGGGTAGGAGGACAGTCACAAGCACAAACACATATACATTTGCACTGTTTAAATTTGATACAAATAGTTACGTGAATAATATATGTAGAAGTATTATATACTAGCTTCCGTCCGCGACTTCGCCCGCGTTGATTTCAGAATCGGGTCCAGCCTTGATAAAAACTATCCTATATATTAATCCAGGCTATAAACTATCTGTATGCTCAATTTCATCCAAATCCATTCAGTAGTTTTTGCGTGAAAGAGTAACAAACATCCATACATACAAACTTTCGCGTTTATAATATTAGTAGGTTATATATATCTATATGTAGAAGTAATGGTTTTCCTATCTGTGTTAAATTACCTAATAATACTAGAGATATTGTTGGAGGTATTAAACGTTTCTATTTACATCTTTGTGCTTGTGACTGCACGCAGTTGTACACCCACATTTCACGTATACTGATATTAAGTCCCATATCTTGTAAGCGTAGACCAGACACAATTCAGCCGGGCTGCCAGTTTACCTGCTCTGGGAATCAAACCACTAAACCAATGAGGCAGTTGTTGTATAGTGGGGCTTAGGTTGTACAAAAGGATATTTTCTTTTAGTATAAACCTTTATCTGTGTCAGTATTCTAGTGGCTGTAGCAAAAAAAACCATATTTATGACTCAACCACTGATAGTAGATTTAGTTTGAGTCAGAGATTAGTGAGTCCCTTCACATTATCTTTTTTTTTTGCTGTCAATGTCAAATTGTTGTCATTTACAAGCTTTTAATTAACTTGTGTGAATAGACTTAGTCGCCAGTATTAAAAAAAAAACTTATATGAGCCGTGACAGCCTAGTGGTATGACTGTTGGACTGATAGGTTCAAGGTCGCAAGTTCGAATCCAAGGATACCACTGTCTTTTCGAAGTCATGTGTGTATTATAAATTCTGAGTATGAATGTGGATGGCCATACAAGTAGAGGAAGACCGAGGAAGCGATGGATGGATTGTGTAAGAGATGATATGGCTAGAAAGGAAGTGACTAGGGAGATGACGGCTGACAGAGATGTATGGAAGAAAAAGACATGCTGCGCCGACCCCAATTAAATTGGGATAAGGGCAGGGGGATGATGTGTGTATTATAAATTAATTATCACTTTTTTGAACAAAAACTTTCGTGAGACATATTCATATCAATTAATGCCGTCGTCATCGCCACGGGCTCAGCTCATGACTAAGAGCTCCGTTCAAGTTTGAAACTATTCGGACAATTCCCGAGAAATGCACGTGAGTAAGTAACTAGTGAGCTTTAATTGATAATTATCACTTGCTAAAACGATGAAGGAAAACATCGTGAGGAAACCAGCACACCTGAGAGATGTTCTCGATGGTGTGTAAAGCAATGTCAGAGACCAACGGGTGCCTTAAACTCTGACACTAGGTTGTTCATCAACACACGATAAGAAGAAGAAGAATTAACGCCAACATCTGTATTTTATAATAAAACAACTTTTAACCGGATTAATCGTGTGTATTATTGGTTTTTGTTTTGGTGACCTCTGAGTTTGTTTCGGTATTTCTTCTCAGGGATAGTCTTAGGAAATACCGTCGCGATTTCGTTTTAAATATGTAACAGAGACAAAAAAAAATTTATGAATTTTATCAATTATATGTACGGTAGACTGAAATATTTTTAAATAAACTGTTGAGACGCCTGATACCTTAGTTCTCCTGCGACCACGAACTCTGCAAAGTGTTCGAAACGTCATTTAAAACAAAAACCAATACAATACCAATACACGCGATTAATCCGGTTAAAAGTTGTTTTATTATAATGTGTAGTGATCGCGAAAACCTAAGATATTACTTTTTGTATGTTAGTTTCTGTAGATCGAATTGTGCAAGCTGAATTCAATCCAAGCTCTTATTCTATGGAGTTGAATTTTCACACGTTGGTTCAGTTCCGATGACAATGCATTTTTTATGGTAAGCATGATCTGAATCAACTCCTAGGATTAGCTCCAAATAAAGGAACTCCTCAACGGTCAACAGCATAGACACGAAATGTTGTGTACGCGAGCGAGCAGGATTCGATCCTGCGCCTCCCGGATCAATACTCCAGGCGTTCTGACCACTGAGCCATCTCGACCTCTGCTCGCCACCGCGAATTCTTCATCCATATTTTTAACACGTCTTTTGGCGACGTCATTGCTGTCCATTCAGTCCCTATACAGGTGACCGAACCGACACGACCAACTTTGCAAATAATACAATGTCGTAAAGATGCAATTACCATAACAATTAAAGATAAATCTTTATAATATTATATATATAGAAAAAGAATACGGTCGCGACCGTATTCTTTTTCTATATAATATTATAACTTTAGAGTTTCGCTAAGTATGCGTTAATGCTTTTCAAAGATTTATTTTTAATTGTTGTTCGCATTTTATTGGGAAACTGGTATTTAATATTAATTTATTTTTATTCCCAATAGGTCGACAATCTGACTGCCTCGTTGGTCTAGTGGTCCCAAGCGCGACTGCTGAACAGGAGGTTCGATCCCCGGGTCGGGGAAAGTGTTATTGAGTTTTTCTGTTAGGAAATTCTCAGTAGCAGCCCGGAGTTTGGAACTGTGCCGGGTTGATGGCAATAGGCTCACCACCTATTACATGGGACTTAATAACAGCATTGGTGAAATGTGGGTGTACAATTGTGTACACCTCTGCCTACCCCTTCGGGGAATACAGGCGTGATGCTATGTTACGTTATGTTTTAGGTCGACAATCTCTGTCAGCTCCTACCTCAAGACCGTGTTCAAGATTTCTCAAAGATGGATCCCCAGCAATTACTCCGTAGTACACTCTCAGCTGTTGGAGGACAATTGAGTGTGAATCAGCTGGATGAACTGATAGAGTGCCGGACTCAGCAACGAGAACTTTCGACCAAACAACAGAATAATGCTCAGGTTATGCAGGAACAGATTCGGTTGAATGAGAGGTAAGTAATTTATAATTACCAATACAGATAAGTGTTTCAACCGTATTAAAGCATGCGAGGGTCGCGTGGCTAAGTACAGCCGCACAGATCGATCGATCGAGGTTAGCCTGGGCTTGCCGCGGTCGGTCCGTGGATGGGTGACCGTCACTTCAATCCGGGACTCCGTGACTTGAAGAGCACGTTAAGCCGTCGGTTCCGTTTGTCAAATTAAGATCTATGACAGCCGTTACGGGTAGTCAGAAGCCTGAAAATCTGACTACCAGTCATACCACGAGATATCGTGTTACCTAGTAACAGGGTTGTGGAGGTCAGATAGGCAGTCGCTCCATGTAAAATACTGGTATTAAGCTGCATCCGGTTTGACTGGAAGCCGACTCCAATTTAATTGGGAAAAGGCTAGGCAGATAGATTATCGCATGCGTGGATAATGCTAAAGTTATAAATTTTAACTGCAAAGAAAAATACGGTCGTGAGCAGGATTCGAACCTGCGCCTCCCGGATAAATACTCCAGACGCTCTGCCCGCTAAGGCACCTCGACCTCTGCTCACTACTCCGAATTCTTCTTCCACATTTTAATACGTCTTTTGGCGACGTTATTGCTATCTATTCAGTCGCTATACAGGTAACGGAACCTGAACTGACTTAGCGGTCAGAGCGCCTGTAGTATTTATCCGGGAGGTGCAGGTTTGAACCCTGCTCACGACCGTATTTTTCTTTCCACAATTTTTTTTTTAACTTTATAGTAGCCAATTATGAGTTCCCCGGATGAGAGAGATTCAAGTATATATGTTTATAACTTTAGAGTTCTAAAGCTTTTATAAAAAATATATCAATAATAATTGCCTCGTTGGTCTAGTGGTTCCAAGCGCGACTGCTGAGCATGAGGTCTTGGGTTCGATTCCCAGGTCGGGCAGTGTTATTGGGATTTTTTGTTAGAAAATTATCAGTAACAGCCCGGAGTTTGGAATGGTGCCCGTTTAATGGCAATAGGCTCACCACCTATTACATGAGACTTAATAACAGCATTGTTGAAATGTGGGTGTACAACTGTGTACGCCTCTGCCTACTCCTTCGGGGAATACAGGCGTGATGCTATGTTTTGTATGTAATTGAATAAAATGACTACTGAATGTAAATTTAGGTTATATAAAATATAAAACTATTTATTTCTAGATTAAAAGTAGTAATAGACGCAATGAACCAAAGAAAGGAAATCGAGAAACAAATCGATATATGTGAGAAAAAAAAATTATGGTTGGAGTACCAGGAGCTGAGAGAGAAAGTTGTAGAATATTCAACGGACAAGAAAGAAGCTGTAAAAATTGTGGAGACACATAAAAATAAGGTTGAACCTTTAGAAAGAGTTATCGATAACGCTAAAGTCGATATCGGTAAATTGGAGCAATCGAAATTGGCCGCTGTAAGTTTTTATTTTTTACAAAACTACTCGCGTAATAAGTGTATTACACGCAGGTGGAACTGCTTAACCTGAGGTCCGGGGTTCAATTCCCAGAGTTGGAGCAATTTATATTGATTTTTTTTTATGTTAGATAATAAGTGTGGCTGGTAACGGGCTCTGGATTCGATTCCTGAGTTTAGAAAAGTTGTATTGAATGGGTGCAAATAAATACAATATCTAGGTTTAACCTGAGGTCTGGAGTTTGATTTCTAGAATTGGAGACATTTAAATTTGAAGTTTAGAAGTGTATTATTTTTGGAACTAAGTGTGGCTGGTAACGGGCTCTGAATTCGATTCTTGAGTTGAGAAAAGTTGTATTGAATAGGTGCAAATAAATACAATATCTAGCTATTTGCAGTCGGGCGGTGCACAGGTAATGCATGACTACCCTCAATATTGTGGACGTAGATATAGTATTTATTTGCACCCATTGTAATGGACTTCCGCAAAGTAACGCCTGAATCTATTCAAAGTTGTATTGAGTTTATCTGTTGGGATTTTCTCTGTTAGTCTTAAGTTGACACTCATCTCATAATCTAATGGACAGCATGTGCCAAGTGAGTCACACTTTGGAAGATTGCATAGCTCGAAAGAATATAGTGTAGTAGTAGTACAGAATGGTGAAGGAGAACACCCAGTATAATCTTCTTCTTCTTCTCCACCTTCTTGACCACATTCTATATTTTTGTATAAATGACTTTCGTGTTTTACGTTTACGACATATTCATATCAATTATTGTTCATCAGTTACTACTCACGTGCATTTTTCTGGCTTAGTAGTCGAGTCAAACTTGACTCGCGACAT
This sequence comes from Xylocampa areola, assembly GCA_935421205.1. Lineage (NCBI taxonomy): Eukaryota > Metazoa > Arthropoda > Insecta > Lepidoptera > Noctuidae > Xylocampa > Xylocampa areola. The sequence continues at coordinate 11,790,053 of OW285223.1, forward strand.
AGCCGCGAAATCAGCTCATGACTAAGGGCTCTGATCGACTTCGAAATTAGTCGGGCAATCCCGAAAAATGCACGTGAGTAGGTATTAACCAGTGAACAATAATTGATATGAATATGTCGAAAACGTAAAACATCAAAGTAGTTATTTATATAAAACTGTAGGATTTGGTCAAGAAGGTGGAGAAAAAGAAGATTATAGTTGGTGTTCTTCTTCACCATTCTGTTTCTTTAGGATCGCGACCGGCTTAACGACAGGTGCAAAGTGGGTGTAAAATCTTTTTTTTTTATGGGGTACGGGGCAACCTAGCAAACGGCTCGCCTGATGGTAAGAGATTACCGCCGCCCATACACACACGCAACCCCAGAGGAGTCGCAAGTGCGTTGCCGGGATTTTAAAGGGTTTGTCCTTCCGGTACACCCAATCACTCGGCGACACACAACGCAAGCGTTGTTTCACGCCGGTTTTCTGTGAGGCCGTGGTATCACTCCGGTCGAGCCGGCCCATTTGTGCCTGGCATAACGACAGGTGTAGAATAGGTGTACAAACAGTATACCTCTGTACAACCCTTTGGGATAAGCAGGCGTGATGATATGTTATGTTAAAAACTAATTTATTTACAGAACAGAAAAATCTATGCTTTAAAAGACCAGGCAAAGGAAACTATAAATGCTGTTCGCACTCAAGAGTTCAAATTAAAAGAGATAGAGGGATCTTACCAAGAGAAGTTAGAACGGCACAGGAATAGAGAAAGAGAATTGCAGGAAGCTAAAGCTAAGCTGGAGAAGTTGGTCATGGATAAGAGCAGATTGGTGGAGAAGGTGGGAGATGGTGAGTTGATTTTATAACCTACTAGCGACCCGCCCCGGCTTCGCACGGGTGCAATGCTGATACTAAATACACTACAGAAAAACTGTGAACGTTGTATATAAAAACTACTATCATACAATTATTTATCGTAACTTACTTATAATTACTGATACGTTGTCGCGCTGAAAAGCACGTTTTTATAATAAACGCGTCCGATCGCTGCTAAATTCAAAGTGCTATAGGGAAAACCGCGGCCTCAGACGCGCTATTTATAGGTACGCTCTTGCCGCACCGGGCGGCCGGCCGGTACCGCCGCAAACGCTACGTCCCGCAATTTTTAAATCTGTAATATCTTCGAAAATATTCACTTAAATCATACGGTGTAAAGGGCCATATAGATCTATATTAAATGAACAATGTATTCAAGGTATTTAATTGGTTAAGGATTAATGCTGTATTGGTTAAAATCGCTTCGAAAATTAGCCATTATATTTGTCGTAAAAAGTAAATGACAAAAAAAAGTTATTGTGGGTTATCCATAAGAGATAGACATATACCATCACGGACTTTTCTGTAGACCTTTTCAATGTGTACAATACTTAGTACATTATTTTGATAAAACTCGTAGGGTTCAGCCTGCGTTTGTAATGTAAGCGGAAAAAATGTAATTATTTACGACATCACATTAGAAACCTCAAAAATAACAGTACTTCTCCACTATTTAATGGATGTTATTATACATATAAACCTTCCTCTTGAACACTCTATCTATTAAAAAAAACCGCATCAAAATCCGTTGCGTAGTTTTAAAGATTTAAGCATACAAAGGGACATAGGGACAGAGAAAGCGACTTTGTTTTATACTATGTAGTGACTAGTTTCTATGCATGGAAATAATTGGAACCAGCCGGGATAAAAAAAAACTGATAAATCTTTGAAAAGCATTATTAACGCATGCTTAGCGAACTACTAATTTATATTTAGTTATGGAATAAGAAAACGGTCGTTTGCAGGATTCGAACCTACGCCTGCGCAATAATTGTAATTTAATTTCATAATTGCAATTTAATTAAATATAAGAATTGTAATTTTAATAATAGATTTGTACGCCAGCTATATGGACAGAACAGTGATTCTGTTAAAATATTTACCTATGCTCATAAATAAATTATATCTATGACGCCTCCCGGATAAATACTCCAGGACGAGATGGCTTAGTGGTCAAAGCGCCTGGAGTATTATCCCGGGACGCGCAGGTTCGAATCCTGCTTACGACCGTATTCTTTTTACACAAAAATTATAACTAAAAAGTATCCTATGTGTTAATCTCAGGTTATAAATTATCTGTATCTTGTGGTCCCAAGCGCGACTGCTGAGCGGGAGGTCTCGGGTTCAATTCCCAGGTCGGGCAGTGTTATTGAGTTTTTCGTTTAGGAAATTCTCGTTAGCAACCCAGCGGTGCAAGCATGGTTCTTTTTGTCGACATGTTTGTCGATTTAATACGTCAAATTTGACATAAAGTGTTGATAAAACGATAAAATTCAATACATAAAAACTTTTATCGAGTCGACAAGTTTGTCGAAAAGATCCGTGCTCGGACGCCAGGTTTTAGAAATGTGCCCAGTAGATGGCACTAGGCTCACTACCTATTACGTGGGACTTAATAACAGCATTGGTGAAATGTGGGTGTACAACTGTGTACACCTCTGCTTACCCTTTCCGGGAATACAGGCGTGATGCTATGTATGTGTATGTATTGAAAACATTCAATTAACAAAGAGAAAGATAGTATAACAAAACCAGTTAAAACCATTTTCTTTTTTCTACATAAAAATATTTTTATCAAATTATTCACAGAAACAAAAGTGAAAATGGAGTTAGCAGAATTACATAAGCCTATAACTAAAACTAATGCAGCCATAGAGAACTTGAAGAAGAAAAAATTAGAAGAACAGTATGAGTTAGAAAATAAGGTGTCTCCACAAATCAGAATGTATCAGAACAGGTGAGAAAATTATATACACTGTGTATCATATACAACGTGTACCACAAGTCTGTAGTTATACTGTAGGGGGTCAATGAACTCGAAAACCGCGAGAAAAAATCAGCTGTTCCATAGAAATGTTGTAAGAAGCAGTGATAGTCAAGGGATATGACCGGATTGACAAGTGAAGGGTCGCAAATTCGAATCCAAGGCATGCACCACTGACTTTTCAATTTAAGTGTGTATTATAAATTAATTATCACTTCTTTATAACGGTGAAGGAAACCAGCACACCAGAGCGATATTGTCGTTTTTTTTTTTAATAGACATTATTATAAATTATATGATAATAATTTATAATAACACTGTTATTTAATTTGGCATTTTTAATTTTACAGTTATAATATTAAATCGAGAAAGAATACGGCCGTGAGCAGGATTCAGGCGCAGGTCTGAATCCTGCTAACGATCGTATTATTTTTTTAGAGTTCGCTAAGCATGCGTTAATGCTTTTCAAAGAATTATCTTTAATTTTTAATTATTTGACAGTATTTTAATTATAACGCTCTTTTGTCGAATTCCAATTGCCTTATTTAATTTTTTGAAGTGATATTGGAAATGTTATATTAATAATTTAATGGATTATTTAATATTATTGCATGAATGTGTAGTTATAAGAATTTCAGATACAATATTGTGAATTGTTAATGTATAAATAAATGAAATGAAAAAAGATGGTTTGTTAAGCCATATCAGAGAGGTCTCTGATACTAGGTTGTGCTAGAAAGCGGTATATGGCGTTCTAGACTTAATTAGTATGAAACACCAATGTAATCCACTACCCATGTTCACTATAAATAAAGTTTGAAGTTTGTTCATGAACCATACAATAAGAAGATAGAAATGTTCATACCCACTCAACCATAATGTATGGAGAAGCAGATTTTTTTTTCGTGCTTTCGAAGTTATACGTGAGGACATTGACCCCTTAAAGCATAACCACGGATATCTGTTACATGGTGTATACGTTTTTTTTTTAATAACTTTTAAATTATATTTTTTTGTGGAAAAAGAATACGGTCGTGAGCAAGATTCGAATCTTTAAACTTTTATTTAAAGAAGGACGGTATTAAAATAATCAATTATCACGTAACGTCGTCAGCTCTTGATTCTTTAAATATACTAGCTGTGCCCCGCAAACGTTGTTCAGCCATATAAATTTTCTGGATAGCCACCCTTATCACCTGAGGTACAAAAAATTGCCTACGTCCTATTTTCAGACCTACCAAATATACACAAAAAAAAATCATAGAAATCGGTCATGCCGTGTCGGAGGAGTTCGATAACAAACATTGTAATACGAGTTATTAATATATTAGATTTCTTTAACATGCTTGTAAAGTGGCTGTCTTTGCACTGCTTTTACTTCCTTCTTTAACTTCTTTCCACTCTTCTCGGTTTAAATCTTTATGCTACGAATCCGACAAACTCCCACTGAGCCTGCCGCGACGTAGTCCAACGTTGCTTTAGTTTTGAATAAACTAAAATTTAATTATATTGTTTACAGGATACGTAAACTCGAAGACGTGGATATGAAACGTTTAGAAGTGTTACGTGCATACAGTGAGGACTGTTACAAGGCTGTTATGTGGCTCCGAGAGAATAGAGACATGTTCGAGAGGGATGTGCACGAACCTATGATGCTTGTAGTACGTTTATATTTGACTAGCTGTGCCATTGACTCCGTCCGCGTGGGTGTCGTAAATTAACACCATGTCGTGTATGAACAGAAATTCATAATTAACAAATGTTCGACGTGATTCTTTAAATTGGCATAACTTTTTTATTTATGAACCGATGACATGAAACAAACACTAAATGTTAAGTGAAGCTTACTACTATATGTTAGTGAAAACCGATCTCAATCGGCTAAGCCGTTTCTGAAATTAGCGTGCACAAGCGCACAGACAGAAAGACAACAATTCTAACAATCATTGTTTTGGGTGCTATTTGCGTTGATAAAGGTCCCAATAATATTTTTTATCATATATCTTCCATGTAGACAGCGATCCGTTACATTTTTATTATATGTGATTGATATTTATATATGCTCCTTTATATTTTTATTGACTGCCTCGTTGACCTAGTGGTCGTTAGCGTGGCTGCCGAACGTGAGTCCTGGGTTAGATTCCAAAGCGTTATTGGGTTTTTTCTGCTAGGAAATTCTCAGTAGCAGCCCGGAGTCAGAAAGTTGGTGGAGTGACTGTGATATAGTGAATAAAAGTATAAAATACTGCAATCGGCCATGTTAACTGAAACACTAATCACAGCGAATGATGTCACGTCTCAGTGAATGTCAATCACTGCCGTACGTGTTACTTGAACTTTTGTTTTAAAAATTCGTTTCGATGAAACTTGTAATCTTTAGAATTCATTTTTAACACACGAGATATGTATTAATGTGTTGCCTTTCTTGGTTCAGCATAGACACAATGCAATTATTACCGAGGCGTGACGTCATAATGGACGCTATGACAACCGCGAGTCTCATCAGTCTTCATGCCTACTGTTCCCGGTAGACGGCAATAGGCTCACCACCATCATACATACATCTCTGCCTACCCCTTCGGGTAATATGCGTTATGCTATGAATAATATAGCTAAACACAAAAAAATCGAAGATAAAGAAAAAATACTAATTCATATCGATTTTTCTCAGATAAGATTCACGGATCCCAAATTTGCTCGGTACTTGGAATCCACGGTATCTGGTCGAGATTTGGTCGCGTTTACTTTCGAGTCCAGCCGAGATATGAACCTGTTCCTTCAAAAGGTCAGGGTCGAACAAGGATTGAAGAGGGTCAACGCTATATGCAGTCAGGGGGGGCCCGTGGATAGACCTCAAAATAATATTCAGCAGTTGAGGTGAGTAAACAATGAGGGCTACCGTTTTTGTGGTCACAAGATGGCGCCACAACAAAAATGGTTAACTTATTAAAAACTCAAGATACATCTTTGAAAAACATTAACGCATGCTTAGCGAACTCTAAAGTTATTATACTAAATGGAAAAAGGCCATAAGACGTGTTAAAATATGGAAGAAGAATTCGCGGTGGTGAGCAGAGGTCGAGATGGCTTAGTGGTCAGAGCGCCTGGAGTATTCATCCGGGAGGCGCAGGTTCGAATCCTGTTCGCGACCGTATTCTTTTTCCATTTAATATAATAACTTTATTAAAAACTCCCTAAAGAATAATTTCAGTACGACAGTAATTTATTTGTATTTTTATGATAATTCCCTATTTCTTTTATGTACTGTACTTATTGTTGGGCCAGTAACAGGGGAGGGGCTCGTGGCTAAGTAACAGCCGCACAGATCGATCGATCGAGGTTAAGCTGCGCTTGCCGCGGTCGGTCTGTGGATAGGTGACCATCATTTCATACCGAGACCCTTCCGTGCCTCGGAGTACGTTAAGCGTTCCCGGTTGTCAAATTAAGATCTATGACAGTCGTTACGGGTAGTCAGAGGGCTGAAAGTCTGACAACCAGTCGTACCACGAGATATCGTGTTACCTATTAACAGGGTTGTGGAGGTCAGATAGGCAGTCGCTCCATGTAAAATACTGGTATTAAGCTGCATACTGTTTGACTGGAAGCCGATTCCAATGTAATTGGGAAAAGGCTAGGCAGATAGATTATCGCATGCGTGGATAACACTAAAGTTATAAATTTTAAGTGCAAACAAAAATACGGTCGTGAGCAGGATTCGAACTTGCGCTTCCCGGATAAATACTCCAGGCGCTCTGACTGCTAAGCCATCTCGACTTCTGCTCACTACCGCGAATTCTTCTTCCACATTTTAATACGTCTTTTTGCGACGTTGTACCAGTAGTATTTAAGCTGCATCCGATTTGACTGGAAGCCGACCCCAGTGTTATTGGGAAAAGGCTAGGCAGACTAATTGGTGGCCCAAAATTAAGTAATTTCAATACATTTTCAGCTACCTAGGTTTCTACACGTACTTGGTGGATACAATTTCGGCGCCTCCCGCTATAGTACGATACCTGTGCAAGCAGTACGGCATACACAGGGTACCTATAGGCAATGACCACACGTACAATAACAGCGGGAAAGTGCCTAACAACATCACTTTTTATTTCACTGGTAAGTGGCACACCTCTTCGTGTTTCTGGTAGCCTAGTACTCTAAGGCTAAATTATACCTACGTTTTTCGATATTTTTGACACTTTTCTGTACAAATCTACTAAATTCTAGTAATATTGGGGTGGTATGTTTTATTTGTATTCTATAAAGCTAAGTTACAATCTGAAAACCTCTTCATTATTTATAATATCTTAGTACTTTCAAAGCTTCTGTGAACATTTTTTTCTTCTGTATGGGTTAGTTTGATATGTAGGCTTACTCTTGAAAATAAAACCGCTCGATTGACATTGGAAATATGTCAGTTCATACTTTTAAATGCAAAAATGTCTTAAACATAATTAAAGATTCAGGATACTAATAAACCGACATGCTTTAAAGCTTTAAAATTAAGATAACTATGATGTACGCAAATTCATTTTGGCTCTTATTTAATATTGGAATTGGTATTAACTTCAAGAGTAACCCCCAAGAGCTCTCTAATAATATTGCCTTTTAAAACAATTCTGGTTATAATAAAACAACTTTTAACCGGATTAATCGCGTGTATTATTGGTTTTTTGTTCAATACAGAAAAATCAGTTATCTTTTGTAATAAAAAATATATGATTCCTTCCAAAAACCTTTATCTTTTATTTGTATTTTATTATAGAAAACCACAGATTCGTAGTTCGTGTGTCTGCGTACAGTGGACAAAAATCAAGTTCTACGAACGAGATAAGACCTGCTAAGCTTATGGCAAACACTGTCGATGTTGAAGAAATAGGCAACGCTAACAAACAGTGAGTACATGCTTATATTCCAGAAAAGATAATGCAGAATTTCATACTATCACATTTACAGTCTCCGTATGGTTAGGCAATGTGTACTTAGGGCGGATATCACCATTGAAACTAAACGCGATCACTTCAAGCTGAACTCAGTTCACGCGTTTAACTGAGTTCAGAGCTCCAGTTTGCATTTCACCAACATAAACTGAACGCATTTCAAGCTGAACCCAGTTTAGGCCCCTGAACGCCCGACTTTCGACGTTTAGCTTATCTAAACGCGTTCAAGACGGCGGGCGGACTTGTCAAAATGGCGGAATATTGTTTTACATAGAATATTGATTTTGTTGTTCTTTATCTAAACGGGGGCAAACCGGGACCAGCGCCGGGTGGCAGTTTCAAGGAGCGCCAAAATACCATTATATATTTGTGAGTAAAAACTAAAACGCTGTGTGAGTCAAAACGATGGAGAGAAGGGCCCCTAATATACTACTATCAATTTTCTACCCCGGTTCGAAAAAATCGTAGATCCGGGACTGCTACTGCAGTGTCCTAATAGGGTTTATATCTTGGAAACAACACAATTTATAACATCAATGTATTATGTTTGTATGCATCACATCCAGCAAAAAACGTACTATTTTTTTTTATTTTTTTTTTATTTATCACACACATGTTTGCTTTGCCATTACAGATAATAAAATCTAATGCGACAAAGTAACTTATAATATTTATTTCTTAACTATACCTTACATACTACACAGTACGTGGCCCTTGTGAACTCACTTATTTTTTAACCGACTTCCAAAAAGGAGGAGGTTATCAATTCGTTTTTTTTTTATGTTTGTTATTATTGTTTATACCAGGGGTTCCCAACCTTTTTTTGTCTACTGCCCACTTTAAGAATAAATTATTTTTTAACGCCCCCCTTTTTAAACATACTTATAAACCGCTAAGTACTTATAACTGATTATTGAAACGCAAATTTATAGTATTCGGACAGAGTATCTTTTATTGAAAATAAAACAAACATAATCAATTCTTATATAAAAACTAATGTGAAGGTTGAATCTGATGCTGTTCAATAAGTTTGTTGATATCAGGTTCCAATTTACTCAAAAACAGCCGCAAGTCGCCACGTTCGGTAACACGCAAACGATTTCTCTTTTTAGTAAGCAGCGTTGCCACAACACTAAATCCACGTTCACACAAATATGACGATGGGAATGCTATCAAAAATCGTTGAACAATTGACCACAATCCAGGGTACAATTGCGGGATCGGTTTTTGTAGCCAAAATTCTTGATAACCTTTTTTGAACTTGATTTTTATTTCTTCGTTTGTTGTCAATTCTATAAGTTCTTCTTCCAGCTGAGGTGACATTGCTGTGTTGACATTTGAAAACGGATCCAACACACAGTCTGGTATTTCCAAGTTTAAAATGTCCTGGTATCGTTCGGTGAAGTCAATGTGGAGGTTTTCCAAATGTTGGCAGTAGGCAAACAAGTCGTCGTTACTGCAGTATACTGATAAATTCGGAAAATTGTGAAACTCACGTCTGCCCATATTCTTTTTGTGCAGAAGCAGTTTGGCTGCGAAAGCAGCAACGACATTTTTTGTTTTAATTAAATTTAGTTCATCGCCTTGCAGTTGGAGGTTCATGTCGTTGAATATTTTATACAGGTCTGTCATGTAAGCTATATCATTCTTTGATGTTATGAGCTTGTTGCGCAGTTCTGTATCTTTAGTTTCCAAGAACTCTATCATAGAGTCAAACAGGTTGTAAAATCGAATCAGACAATTGCCTCTTGACAGCCAACGAACTTCAGTATGAAGCAACAAACGGTTGAAATCTTCGTCATTAGTAACACAAAGCTGATGAAATAATCTATCATTCAAAGAGCTGCTACGGATTTTATTGACTGCTTTGATGACATATTGATGAAAGTGATTGAAATAGTCGTTCGCTTAAGTTTCTAGCAACCAAATGTTGTCTATGAATAACGCAATGTATAGCAAGGACATCTGGAATTTTATTCTTTAAGTATGCTATGAAGCCTTAATGGCGCCCTGTCATAGCCGGAGCGCCATCCGTAGCAACTGATATAATATTTTTCAAAGGAATCTCTTTCTCTTCACAAAACTTTTCCAATGTATTGAATATGGTTTCGCCTTTTGTATCTGTCTCCAAATTTCTGGCAAACAATAGTTCTTCACGTATTTTCTCATCTTTAATAAACCTCACGTAAGATAGCAACAACGCTTCATTAGTTGGTAAAGTGGACTCATCGAGCTGAATTGAGAATTGACTAGTCCTCAGATGATTGCACAATGATTGTTCAATGTTTTCAGCCATTTCATCAATTCGTCGTTGCACAGAATTATTACTCAAAGGAATTTTTCGGATCATATCCGCGGCCGGTTTATGAAGCACAGTAGTTATTACTTCCTTTATTGCTGGCAAAATTAACTCTTCTCCGATGTTGTGTGGTTTGCCTTTTTGAGCAATTAACAAAGAGATATTGTACGAAGCTCGAAGTCCGTCGTCATCTTGCTTAGCAGCCGCCGAAAATAGTTTTGATACACTTGGCTGAGTATTATGCTTCTTCTCTAGGTCTTGAAAATATGCTACATTCTTTTCTGTCTTATCTGGATGCATTTTATTCAAATGATCTTGCAGTCTTGAAGGCTTCATTGCTTCGTTCGAAAATGTTTTTAGACATAGAAGACACAAAGGCGACGACGGGTTTGTGGGATTTTCAATAAATCCGAATTTAATATATTCCGCAGAGTATTGCCGTCTCTTCTTTTTTACTTCCGACATTGTTTTGTTTTAAGAAATACGTAAGTGTTGAAATCAAGTACTGCTTATCTATTATGCGCGAAACCGCAAATGAAAATAAAATAAATTTACGTCGTTTATATAGGATTGCATAAGCAGCACGCACCAACAGGAATAAGACAAACGTGCATAAACTCGTTTATCTCATTCGACGCCCAATCGTACTCGACAAGCAAGAACAAGTATTATAGAACCAGCCGATTGGTATAGGAATGTACAATTCGGATTATTTAACAAAAACTTGTTAAAACATGATTGCCCGCGGTCTTTTATATCAAACCGAGTTTGAGCTATATCTTAATTAATATTAGTTGATGTTCACAAGATGTAGTCCAGAGTCGAGAGCTCAGTCGGTGTCTAAGAGTCTTCCTAGCTAGGTAGATGAAATTATAAATCGACCCCAAAGCCCTACACAATGCCCCCTTTTTTTTTCTGGGTCTCTTACCGCCCCCCTTTAGGCCTGCAGCGCCCACAAGGGGGCGTTATCGCCCACGTTGGGAAAGACTGGTTTATACTCATAATTTTCATACATTTCACAGATTATCGTTATTAGAGAGAACTGCGCAAGCGCATAGGAATAAAATGCAAGAGATCGATAATAAGCTGACAACTTTGGAGAGTAATCTGAATGAATTCAATATGAGGAGGAAAGCTATCAATGAGGGCGTTGAAAAAGTAAGTGAACTGATATACAACGTGTAACAAAAGTAAGCTAACTGATATACAACGTGTAACAAAAGTAAGCTAACTGATATACAATGTGTAACAAAAGTAAGCTAACTGATATACAACGTGTAACAAAAGTAAGCTAACTGATATACAACGTGTAACAAAAGTAAGCCAATTGATATACAACGTGTAACAAAAGTAAGCTAACTGATATACAACGTGTAACAAAAGTTCCTGATTATACTCTAAGGGGTCAATGTCCTCATATATACGAACAAATTTTACTATGGAACTAACTACGAAAATGCGATAAAAAAAAACATGCGGGGCAGTCTTTGGGGACTGCCGATAGAAGTGTAAACTAAGTAACTTGTGAATCGTATCGTGGAGCTATTAAATTATTATTTTTGAATTATGTTTGGTTTGTAAAGTGTTAATGACCAATTTAAACTTTAATCCATTTAATCTTAAAATAATTTTAATGATCAATCATTAAAATTATTTTACAAACTTTTGTAGTAGATATAATAAAACAACTTTTAACCGGATTAATCGCGTGTATTATTGGTTTTTTGTAGGAGGTCCTCCTGCGACCACGAACGCTGCAAAGTGTTTGAAACGTCAGGAAAAACAAAAAACCAATCATACGCGATTAATCCGGTTAAAAGTGGTTTTATTATAATGTGTAGTGATCGCGCAAACTCAAGATATTATTTTGTAGTAGATTACATGATTAAGCATTTTTTTTTCTCTATGACTGTTACATCAATAGGTTGTATATATTTTTAATGCTTAGAAAACCCTAGACACTAGTCAATTTTTTATTTCACTAAAATCTATAATAATATAAGGATAATAAATAATAATAAATATATAATAAATATAAGGGACTGAATTCATAGCAATAAAATCGCCAAAAGACGTGTTAAAATATGGAAGAAGAATTCGCGGTGGTGAGCAGAGGCCGAGATGGCTTAGTGGTCAGAGCGCCTGGAGTATTTATTCGGGAAGCGCAGGTTTGAATCCTGTTCGCGACCGTATTCTTTTTCTATTTTAATATAATAACTCTTATAACTCTTTATAGATTTTAGTGAAATAAAAAAGAATCTGCTGCTCGATAGAAATGTTTATAATTCAAGATATGTCTTTGAAAAAGCATTAACGCATTTTCCATTTAATATTGTAACTTTAAATGTTTATACCTCGAGTATAAACAATTCTATAGACCATCAGATCTTTTTTATTGCAATTTCGAAGTTGGTTGCATAATAAAATAGCTTCCGCCCGCGACTTCGCCCGCGTGAATCTCAGAATTAGGTCCAGCCGGGATAAAAAGTATCCTATATGCTAATTCAGGCTATAAACTATCTGTATGCCCAATTTCATCCAAACTCGTTCTGTAGTTCTTGCGTGAAAGAGTAACACACATCCATACATACAAACTTTCGCGTTTATAATATTAGTAGAAAGTTTTCGTAAACATGGGTATATCCACCCTTAGAAGTATGATCACTGACTTCTGTTATAAAGTGTAGACATGCGCAAAATGTGTCAGTGAAAAGAAATGAATGAAGTATATCTTTTCGCTCCACGAAGTAGTCCAGTCATTTAGTTCAACAAATCAGAACGAGTCCATGAGATGAGATATCAAGCTCGCATAGAGTGATTTAGTTACGAAAAATGATGCACTTCTCTTAGTTCACTTTTTATACATAAATCGATTCTCCTTCATACTTTATACAGGCTTAGGAATGTCAACCATAAATATGAATGTAAGCAAAACAGTGCAGATCTGGTACCTAGTTTCGACTAAGTTTGGTAGGTCGTCATTGTGTGTATTAAGCTGGACGAGCAACGACATGACACGAATGTGTATGAAGAAGTGCGCCGGCCGCCGAGCGCTGAGCTGTTGACGTATTGCGAGCGGAAAGTAAGATTGAACTACAACTGAACTAAATGAAGTAGAGACACATTCGAATGACTACTGAATGAGAGATATCTTTATTTTGCGAAATGAAGTAGTCCATTTCCTTCAATCGTTCGCGAACTACCCATCTCTAATAAAGTGCTAATTAACCTTATAATCACGTCCCTCCATTAAATTAGGTGCGAACAAAAGCCGCTGAAATCCGCATCCAGGCCAAGAAAGTGCAAGATATAGAAAACGAGCCGACGTTCGATATCCAGCAGGAGAGAGAACGAACAAGAATAAAACAGAAGGATTGCGTTCTAAAACAGTGTAAACTACATATAGAGCTGAAGAATTCCGTAGCGGCGCTGTGCACTGAAATGATGAAAGGAGAAGTTTGGAAGGTGAGTGATTATGGAAAGAAGGGGAAGAAGAGACCAGAAGGTAAGTCTTGACTGTAGCAGAATGGTTAAGAAGACAGCAGAAGGTAAGTGGAAACGAAAAAGAACAGTCAAGTAGAAAACAGAAAGATAGTCATCCCTTTGAAGGATTGCAATGCTGTAAACTAATATTATGATGAAGAGGTTTAGAAGGTAAGTGAATATTGTAAGAAGGAACAAGAAGAAAGCAGAAGGTAAGTGGACACAGAAGAATTACGGTCAAAAGAAAGGCGAAGGTATTGCATAATACATATTAAAATACACAAAGATAAAAATAACATATTTTATTAGTAAACTCTAAAAACAAAACTATTTAAAACTATAGTCCGTAAAATATAGCATGATTAGAATGGCAGATGTCAACAAAAGTGACAACTACAATGCGACTGAACTTTGTAGTGACGTCATATCGAATGATTTAAAACAACACATGAAATATTATTCGTAACTAGCGTGTTAACATTTTCTAAGTACAGTGTACCACATGTAAATCAGCATAATATATAAAATCTGCTATAAAACTAAAAACAAACACACTAATAAATAGTTCCAAAAATTAACCTAATTATCTATGACGTCTTTACAAGGTTGCGTCTTGTTGCAAAAATGATAGGGGTGTGACCAATTTTTATATTATTAATTACATATAATTTATTTTATTATATAAAACGGTTTACATTTCGAATTAATAAAAAATCCTTTATTGTTCATGAAAAGAGTAAGTATTCCCTTTCCAAGAATAAAACCTCGTCTTCTTAAATAAAGATTAACAATGAGCACATTGACGTGGCATATTTCTTGTCTGTTTAACGATTCTGATTTTAATGAGGAACACCCACTACTCCGGGCCTGAAAAATTATCTGTAGTTCATACTTATATTTGCTTCGAGTGGGAATCGAACCCGCGTCACGCAGGGCAGCAGTCAGTCTCTCGACCACTGCACCAACCGCGCCGCGGACACAGTTTTCTTTTTATGGGTTTTGTCGCGTAGCGACCATATCACCCAATTGTTTAATTTTATTTTCCCGAATTAAAACCAATATTTACATACTGTAAAATATTGACTGAATAGGTATATATTTATTTTTCATTTACTTATATCGATGTGATCAGTACTTTCTTTATTTATAGGTATCGATTTGATCAGAATTTTCTCAGCACTAGTCAAATTAGTTTGGCAGCTGTCATTCTAATGAAGCTATATTTTATGGACTATAGGTACAAATTTCCTAATACCCCAAAATTTTTAGGAAACGTTGATTTGCTGAATCTCTTACCCTCTACATCTTTAAAATAACCGTCATTATAATAATCTTCGATTTCTTGCAAAGTTTTATTCCTTGTCTCTGGCACTCACAGCCATATAACTGCACCAGCTAACATAGTAAATATTCCATAGATCAGGTACGCGCCCCACATATTAAAATAAACACATAAATAAGGAAAACTTTTCAAAGACGAAGAATGAAAAATACAAGTGCATATTACAAATATGCAACCGCCGCTACCTCGGTGTTTAACTGGCATCAGCTCAGTCGCTATAGTAAACTCTACACCGTTTGAGCCTAAACTGAAAAAGATCATAAACCCGACTACTAAATACGCGCCCAACATAGAGTTTTTAGCCACTATATCTAGACTTTGTAAATATGTGACAACAGCGGCTGATGTCATAAAGGAAGCTGCGCCAAACATGCTAAATAACAAAACCTTTTTGCTGCTAAAATATCTACACAATACTGTAGTAACCGATAAAAAACGTCAAGTCCAGTATGAATTTTATATGATCATTCTTATTCCCAGTAGAATAAAGACTAATATCACTTGAATATATCAAGACAACACTCCCTCCGGCCCAGTAGGAAACGCTCAACAAAACACATGTATGCAAACACGGTACATAACACTTTTTCTGTTAGGAAATTCTCAGTAGCAGCCTGGAGTTTGGAATTGTGCTCGGTTCATGGCAATAAGCTCACCACCACATGGGACTTAATAACAGCATTGGTGAAATGTGGGTGTACAACTGTGTATACCTCTGCTTACTCCTTCGGGGAATACAGGCGTGCTGCTATGTTATGTTATGAGGATAACATTCAAAAACCTCCAACTGTCCCAAAACCCTTCGATCTATTGTGACGTGTTAGGCTTACAACACACATTCTTATTTAATTGCTAAGATAATTCAATTAACTTACTTGTCGTCCAAGTGGTGGAATATTTATTATTAACAATTATCAATTACTCTTCCATAAACTATTTGTATTTTCCCTTTTGGTTGGCAGCCTTTTTATAATCTTCAGTATCCGTTTGATCTAATTAACAGATGCAACATAAAATTCATTTAATCACTAGTTTATTTTATTCAACTCGATTCAACAGTCCTCCCCCGAGGTCGAAGTAGGTAACAAATTTTATAGTTGTTTAATTTTTAACAGAAATTTAATTATTTACATTTAAAATTGTCTTTACAATAATTATTCTTGTAACAGTGTTGACACTTAACAAGTCGACAGCACAAAATAACACTTTAATGTGGATATCCAAATATTGAGGTGATTATTAGTTACGAAATATTATTATTTTTTATTGATTTGACTGCATAATAAACAACATAGTCAAAACTTTAGCCGCAGTCCAGTACAAGTAGAGAGTATTATGGAAGAAGAATACATGCTGCGTCGACCCCAAATAAATTGTTACAAGGGCAGGGGATGATGACTGATTAGTGACTGCATAATCTGGCGGAGAAAAACTGATGTGTATAATATCCAAATTCCATTTATCCTCCATCCGGGGGGATTTTTAAGGGAGGTGACAGGGACATGGAAAAATGAAAGACCAAAGCGAACATACATATCCGGAAATCAACCCCTATTTCAACTTCTCAAAAGGACCTTCAAATCTTACCTTTATAAGATTACGCTGAATCCAATCCATTTAAACATTTTTATGAATGGTAATAATGCAAAACACATGAAACGGATCCTTAATTAAAACAATAATAAAAAAAATACACGACCGAACTCTGTAAAAGACTGGTCGCGACTGACTAATAATAATAAAATGTCAAATATATTAATCGAGGTAATCTCAACTGATTTATATGTACAGTTATTAATTATTGCATTTCTTAGATTTTATACTGAATTGAGTTTATAATGGTTTATTAGGATTTTTTTTATCCACACTTAATACTAGTATTACAGAGTGTCTGTATTTCACAATAAAAAAAAAACTATTTTGGAATTTTAAATATGGTAGCCATAAACGTAGTCATTTTTAAATTTAACACGTAAGTAGATGCTGAGAAGATCGAAGAGAAGTTCTTTGTCAATATGCAAGCTGTCTGTCTGCAAAATTTCATCTAGATCGGTTTAGCTGTATAAAAATGATAACTTTATAGTGACAAGCAATAAAAATAAATATTATAAAAAAATATAAATAAATATTATAAGCACGACTGCCGTTTTTAAAAATCTTACTTGCCTACGTTACATTATCACATTACAATAAATAAATTTTATTTATTTTTAATGAATGTCGTGGTGACCCAGGTGTTACGGGCCTGCCACAGGTTGTGGGTTCAGACCTGGCATGTACCATTGTGACTTTTTCAATGTCATATGTATTTTCTTAGTTCATCTAAGACATACGGTGAAGGAAAACATCGTAGTCTGAAATCGCCATCCCGCAGTGAGCTAGCGTGGTGATTAAGCTCGTGCCTTCTCTGTATGAGAAGAGGCCCTTGCCCTGCAGTGGGACAGTTATGGGCTGGTTTTATTTTATTTTATTTACAGTACAGATTTATTTTTAACTAGCGACCCGCATCGGGTACAATTAATACAAAAATACCATCAAAATTTATGACTTTTCCGGCGGAGATTCCAAATATTGTCTTTGCATGCAAGCCGTGTCCTGACAGTTACCTGACGTCAACATATAATGTGAATTTATAAAAGAAAACAAAAATTCCGTACGCAGCTTTACTCGGTTTTCTCTTTTTGCTCGGCTCGTAAGGGTCGCAGCGTGAAGAATAATAGTTTATAACCGTCCTCAAGAATCGGGCTATCCAATGCGAAATTAATTTCTCAAATCCGACAATTAGTTCCATGAGTGCGTTCAAACAATCGAATCTCTATTTTTATATGTTATGATTTGTTATTTCGGTGTTTCTTGTCAGCGGTAGTCAGATAGGAAATGCTGGCGCCTTCTAGATAAAAAAGTGATAAAGATCTATTTACAGATTAAACAATTTGAATTCGAATAAAGAGTAATAAATAAATGATATTAGTAAAGATTATAATTTATGTTTCAGGCAAAATTGGAGTTCTACAGAAACAGTATAGTGCAACAAGAAACTGAACTAAGGGAACTGAAGAATGAATTTAGAAATGCTCAGGTAAAATCCTTTAAGATTTACATTAGCGTTATTACCAGATATAATAGGTAGTATATTTACCTTAACTTCGAGGAAAGTAACATAGAGTGGATAATACCTCCTCTAAAATCCTAATAATTATAATGACTTTCTAATACCGGGATTTGAAAAAACAAATTTGGACTATTTATAGTTACAATTTATTAATTTAAGGTTTGTAGGTAAATATAAATGTTGATATAATTAGATATTATGCTCTTTATTTTTAAAATTAGCATTCGTCGCTATATAATTGATCGCGACGATAGGTCTTGGTGAAGTTAATAAAAGCAATAGTGGACTGTATAACCTGTAATTATTTGAAAATATGAAATTACAAAAGGTGCGGTTGGTTTATACGTAAATAAGTTATGGAAATTTTAATGCGTGAGCGCAGCTGTGCTTGAAGTAGTGCCACAGCTGACTAGTGTAGCGCGAGGCTACCGTTTAGCTGTCTGTTAGCCGGGTGACGGTCTGCTGTGCCCGCACCCCTCTTTCACTGCCGCGGTAATGTTGAGATCAGTGGCCTTAACAATAATATACACACAATAACCAGCCAACTTTCAAGGATTTATTTCCCTATAAGGATTATGTAAAACAAAGCTCTTTAATTTAATAGTTTTAGTACGGAACCTAATAAGGAAAATATATATGATTTTTCAAATCAATATTTGGAAGTGACTGTAAATAAAGTCCAATAAATAATTCGTAATTTCTAAATCCCAGGTTTAAAACGTCATTTTAACTATTCTGGGATTTTAGAGGAGGTATTATCCCCTCTATGTTACTTCCTTCCTCGAAGTTTAGGTAAATATACTCAACCTATTACGATCTCTGGTTATTACATAAAAGTAAAATAATATTGAAGAAGTGTATGTTAAAAGTTATGTTTTTGTTGAAAGTTACACAAAAGAACGCCACGCATGCGTTAAGGCGTATGAAAGATATATCTGTATTTGAAGTTTACTTTACTGCCTCGTTGGTCTAGTGGTCCCAAGCGCGACGGCTGAGCGTGAGGTCCCGGGTTCGATTCCCAAGCTGGCAGTGTTATTAAGTTTTTCTGTTGGGAAATTTTGAGTAGCAACCTGGAGTTCGGATTTGTGCCCGGTAGAGGGTAGACTCACCATCTATTACATGGGGCATTATAACTGCATCGGTGAAATATGGGTGTATAACTGTACACCTCTGCCTATACCTTTGGGGATATAGGCGTGATGTTATGTGATTATTTATTTTATTTCAATTGCTTATTTCGTGAATTTTGTACATTTTGGTGGTGAAAAATAGAATTCATGTTAATAGCCCGGTTAGTGGAGTGTGATATTAGGATAACATCAGAACCTGGCGCATGGATAACATTTGGTGTGACATAGCTAGATAGAAGGAGACCGTATCGGTGGCGTTTACCACCAACAACAGCATTCCTAAAGAGATTTGACGTCAGGAAGGCAGTCGGTCATAAAACGTAGTCAAAACTTTAGTAGCATGCCAGATATATGCTGCGCAGACCACAAATAAATTGTGATAAGAGCAGGGGGATGATGATGATGATGATGATGATGAAATAGAATACATGAAATATTTGTTAAACCCGTTGAAGCATGCGTAGCAACCACTAAAATTATACATTTTAGTAGTGGTCGCCTGGTCGCCAAAAGTCCGAGTAGCGTAGGTAAAAATCCTGCTCACGGCCGTATATTTCCTTTACCAAAAACGTGTTAAAAATCAAATTTATATTTTAATTCAAGGCAACACTGGAAAACATCGAGAATCTTCTCACTCGCGCCAAATCGAATGCTAAAGAGAAGTTGATCGAAGCCAAAAAGAGTTGCAACAACAAATTGCCCCAGGATGCAGACTTCCCTTATAAGGAGGACTTTGATGTACTGCCATCAGACATGACGAGGCTTCAGGAACACTGCTATGAGTTGCAGACCAGAATCGATTGTATGGAACAGGGTGATGAACAGGTATATTATTTGTATTATATACTTATCATCATCATTAATACAAATAAATAAAAATATTTATTGTAATGTCAAAATAATAGTTTTTTTTAAGCGCATACAGTTATTTGCACGACACTTATGCCTAAAAATCAATATTTCCGGCTTATCTTCGAAATGGCTGGACCAATTCTGATAAGATTTTACTGGCAGGTAGCTGACTAGCTTCTAGCCGAAATATTTAGGAGTTCCTTAAAAACTTTATATTAGATTCCGCGCAGACGAAGTCGCGTATATAATTACGCAGGACTTAATAACAGTATTGGTGATATGTGGATGTACAATTGTGTACACCTCTCTGCCTACCCCCTCGGGGAAAACAGGTGTGATGCTATTTTTATGTTATGTTATATTTATAAACAACTTTAAAATCCACGTGACAGGTATTCAAAGAATACGATGAGCGTGAAAAGCTGATAACGAGACTGAAGTCCGAAGTGAACAACTCAAGCGATACGAACAAAGTGCTAGAAAAGAAAATGGAGAAAATAAGGTAATTAAAAATATTGAATACTAACCGAGACTTATCACTAATGTTAGAATTGATTGCCTTCAGCTTCACTACCACATCACTGACAAGTTACTTATATTTTATCTGTGGCGGTATGTTATATAATAATATCTATGGAAATTCTCTATGCTGGTTGTTCGAATTTTGCCCGCCAAGATGGTTGTTGTAATCTGACGAGGAATATAAAACTTCGTTTGTTAAATATCTGATTTTATTTACTGCGCCCAACTAAATTAAAACAAACTCTGCGTCCAAAGTCTACACTTCGTCACACTAATTCACAGGTTTACCTTCGAGACAATCAATCTACCTAGCCCAGTGGTCGGCAACCTTGTCAACCAAAAGACCCAAATATAGACAATACACATTTGAAATTTATTCAAAGAGCCATTTTTTGCGTTTCAAAGTCAAAGTCAAAAGTTTTTATTTCACATACACCAATTTCAAAGGCACTTATGAAGTTAGTCGTGTGGGTTCGGTCACCTGTATAGGTACTGAATTGATAGCAATGACGTCGCCAAAAAGACGTGTTAAAATATGGATGAAGAATTCGCGGTGGTGAGCAGAGGTCGAGGTGGTTTAGTGGTTAGAGCGCCTGGAGTATTCATCCGGGAGGCGCAGGTTCGAATCCTGTTCGCGACCGTATTCTTTTTCCATTTAATATTATAACTTTAGAGTTCGCTAAGCATGCGTTAATGCTTTTCAAAGATTTATCTTCACTTATGAAACGTCAGAATTTAGTTGCACGGTTCGAAAATTGTCGCTATGGAGAAGAACCGGCAAGAAACTCCATGGTTACTCTTTATTCCTCTCTTACAAGGTAGCATAATAAGTAATTTATTCTGTGCCTGCACTAAACATTTCGTGGAAGAGCTGCAGCCCAGGAGTCAAAGAGCCACATGAGGCTCGCGAGCCATGGTTTGCCGACCACTGGCCTAGCCTTTTCCCAATTATATTGGGGTCGGCTTCCAGTCAAACCGGATGCAGCTTAATACCAGGATTTAACATGGAGCGACTGTCTATCTGTACTCCACAAAACAGTCACTGGGTAACACGATATCTCGTGGTATGACTGGTTGTCAGACTTTCAGGCCTCTGTCTACCCGTAACTGCTGTCATAGATATTAATTTGTCAACCAGGACTGTTGGCTTAATGTGCTCTCCGAGGCACGGAAGGGTCTCGGTATGAAATTATGGTCACCCATCCACAGACTGACCGCGGCAACCGCAGTTTAACCTCGATGGATCAATCCGTGCGGCCGTTACTTAGCCACGAGCCCCTAGGTTTACCTTCGAGACAGATATTGTATTTTAAACTTTATTCCGATTATTGTAAGATTCTTAATTCATTTGACTTTAGCAATCGTACTAATTTGTCGTATTTTAAAATCTTAGTGGGGATCAACTGGTCTACGAAAATAACTCGTTTTGTAAAAGTATTTTTTATACGGAACCCTCGAGGCGCGAATACGACTCGCCCTTGGCCGTAAAGTTACTTACTTACTCCGATGGCTCTGTGACCCAAAATGAGTTATATTTTGTTCGTATACAAATTCTCTATCAATAAATTTTTATTTTTGCCGGACTTTAATGTGTTACACAGTACTCTAAGAATTTATCTGAATAATGTATGTAATAAAAGTATTTTTATTTTATAACAGGTCGAAATGGCTTCCGCCTTTGGAGAACTTACTCCGCGATATCGACAAAGGTTTCGGTGATATGTTCTCGAAACTCGGATGCGCTGGAGAAATCAAACTGGAGAAGGGAGGCAGTGATGTAAGTACCTACACGGTGGAGGGTAAAAGAGTAAAAAAAGTACAAAAACAGACATATCTTCGAAAAGCATTAACGCATGCATAGCGAGTCTAAAGTTATAAATTTTTGTGGAAAAGGAAAACGGTCGAGAGCAGGACTCGAACCTGCGCCTCCCGGATAACTTTAGCCGTTCTGACCGCTGAGAGGTCAAGTTGGCTTAGCGGTCAGAGCGCCTGGAGTATTTATCCGGGAGGCGCAGGTTCGAATCCTGCTCACGACCGTATTCCTTTTCCACAAATATTTAAGTACCAAAAATTGGTTGTGGAAAGGAACCGCCCCTGAGCCACAGGTTGTGGGTTCAAACCTGGTATGTACCAATGTGACTTTTTCAATGTCATATGTACTTTCTAGTTAATCTAAGACATCACAGTAAAAATGTTGTTTGTTCCTACATTTTCTCAAGATGCAATTTCAAATAAAATTATTTAATTATTTCTCACTATACGTTTTATGTGTACAATAAACACAAATTCACAGGAGGACTACGATAAGTACGGCATATCGATCCTGGTTCGATTCCGTGCTAGTGAACAGTTACAACAGTTAACGCGTCACGCACAGTCAGGGGGCGAGAGAGCGTTGTCCACGGCCTTGTATCTGATGTCACTACAATCACTGACCACAGTGCCATTCAGGTTAGTAATATGTTGTACCGACATAATTTTAACCATAACCATCATGTACACTAATATTATAAAGAAAAAAAAAAATATACAAAAAATATTTTTGTATGTTTGTAACGAATAAACTCAAAAACTACTAGCTCGGTTTCAAAAATTCTTTCGCCAAGAGAATGTTATATTATCTCTGAGTAACATAGGCTATATTTATCACTAGAATATATTATAGATCCCTACTAAAACATCAAAAATGTAACCCAAGGTGTACAAAAAATGCCATAAAATGTCTTTCATCACATGCTCTGCGGAAACTATTGATGATAGAACAAAAAAATGTTCTACGATATTAAAGAACAAATCAATATCTACCAAATACTTCTCGTTTAACACGAAAAAATTCGGTCCAGCCGGTAAAAATGTACCCTATATGTTAATCCAGGTTATAAACTATCTGTGTACCAAATTTCATCCAAATCCGCACAGTAGTTATTGCGTGAAAGAGTAACAAACATCCATACATACTAACTTTCGCGTTTATAATATTAATAGCAAGTAGGATAGGGTAACTTCTAAATGCCTGAGCCGATTTAGATGTATGGGGTATTGTTGGAATCTTGCATTTTCCTTGGTAAAATAGGCTCACTAAGAAATATAAAAATATATATACTATATAATAAAATTTAAAATACAATAAAAAAATGGTCGTCGGGGATCTATAAGAAAATGTTTCAGACTTCTGTCCCCCGACTGCGATTACAGCTTGTTTTACACAGGCGTTCATAAATAATTTTCTGATTATCAATACATATAATAAAAATGTAACGGATCGCTGACATCGAAAATATATGAGGTTATATTATTGGGACTTTTATCAACGCAAATAGTACCCAAAACTGTTAGAATTTTTGTCTGTTTGTCGGCGTGTTTGTGCACGCTAATCTCAGAAAGGGCTTATCCGATTTAGATGTGCTTTTCACTAATATATGGTGGTAAGCTTCACTTAACATTTAGTGTTTGTTTCATGTCAAGCGGTTCATAAATAAAAAAGTTATGCCAATTTAAAGAATCACGTCGAACATTTGTTATTTACGACATCCACCCGGACGGAGTCGCGGGCACAGCTAGTTCTGAATAAAACATATGTATTTATATCATTTACAGATGCGTAGATGAAATCAATCAAGGCATGGACCCTGTAAACGAGCGCAAAATGTTCGAGTTGTTGGTCAAAGTGACGACCGAATGTGACAATGCGCAGTATTTCTTATTGACTCCTAAGGTAAGTGGCGGTAGAGAAATTATACATATTGATTGTTACTTAATGTAATATTATACAGTCCCATATTGGATTCATCAATTTAAAGAACACCTCAAAAGAACCTTCGAATCCTGCTCACGACCGTACTCTTTTTCCATTTAATATAATAACTTTAGAGTTCGCTAAGCATGCGTTAATGCTTTTCAAAGATTTATCTTGAATTGTTAAGGTGCATTCTTTACGACATTGTGTTAACTGCAAAGCTAGTTGTGTCGGTTCGGTCACCTGTATAGGGACTGTATAGATAGCAATGACATCGCTAAAAAGACGAGTTAAAATATGAATGAAGAATTCGCGGTGGCGAGCAGAGGTCGAGATGGCTTAGAT
Source organism: Xylocampa areola (assembly GCA_935421205.1). NCBI lineage: Eukaryota > Metazoa > Arthropoda > Insecta > Lepidoptera > Noctuidae > Xylocampa > Xylocampa areola. Next base: position 11,814,650 of record OW285223.1, read on the forward strand.
CGGCCAGAGCGCCTGGAATATTTATCCGGGAGGCGCAGGGTCGAATCCTGCTTACGACTGTATTCTTTTTCTATTTAATATAATTACTTTAAAGAACACCTCCTCACCTATTGGCTGACACGGTTAGCATCGAATTGATACTCACTTTGTCGTACATTGCGTCGTATGTTACTAGTCTATGATGAACAAAAATATTAAAAACATACGACGCAATGTACTACAAAGTGTCCATCAATTCGGTTGGCTACCGAGATAGCGAATAGTTACGTATGCTGGTCATCTTACTGTATAAGGTTTATCTATATTTTTTTGTCATTAAGGTTCTCGTTTTATTTTTACAGTCAGCGTCAGATAAATCTTACCTTTCAAAGTAGTCAAAATAAAGTGAAAAATATAATTTCAATTTTATGTAAGTAGACATAGTGTTCAAATTATTGTAAGCATCCACAGTTGGAAAAACTACTACTGTGGATCACATCATTCTTACTTTGAAAGCTCAGATCTGTCTGATGCTGACTGTACATTAGAATAATTATAACGCTTAATAAGAATTTTACATTAACATCAGCTATTAACATTCTCACTGGCACTTTCTCAGGGCGAAGTTACTTTGAGTGCTTAATTCAAAATTTTAATAAATACATTTTATTAAAATTTTGAATTTGTATTTAACTGTCCCAAAATAGCAAAGAATGTCAGTAATTTTCAACGGGCGGTGCTTTAGCTCTGCAGCCTCTACAATATGAGATTACGGATTTATTTTTACATGAAAAGAAAGCACCCGTTCTAATAATAAGATATAGTTTACATTCCCGAAATATTAAAAACAGTGTATTTTTTAAATGTCGTCCTCTTATTTTTAAATCTGGGGCGTTATTCCGACGAAAACCGGTGGGTCGCCCCAGAAACCGGTGGTGTGATATGGTGGAGGCTGATCTGCGGAAGATTCAAGCTAGTAACTGGCGAGAAACTGCGCAAGATCGTGCCAAGTGAAGAGTTCTTGTTTCGGAGGCCGAGACACATTTTGGGTCGCTGTGCTAGAGGAGTTACGAATTATTTTTAAATCAAATTATTCTTTTATTTTCAGTTATTAACAAACCTGAACTACAATTCGAAGATAATGGTCCACACAATAATGAATGGACAGAAGATTATGAATTACAAGAAATGGAATATCGACTCATTCCTTGAGAACGCACACCATTACCGACTTTCTTGATGAATTACGCTTAAAAAATATTTTATAATACTATAAATACTTAGCTTTACATTATCGAAATCGATTGTCTCTGCCTACCCCACTGGGAAACAGGTATGTATACATTTTCAGTATAAGCTGACCTAAAGTTAGTCGTGTCGGTTCAGACACTGTATAGAGACTGAATAGATAGCGATGACGTCACCATAAGATGTGTTAATGGGGGAATTTGGAGTAGTGAGCAGAGGTCGAGATGGCTTACATCGAAATCGGTTTTGGCATTAGTTAGTGGAATAAAGAATAAAGAGACACACAAACGTACATACATAAACCCTAAACACATAACACTCCTTTTTTGGGCAGTCGGGTAAAACAATAATAACCAAGAAATTATTTTATTACCTTACCCTACCCTATGTCTTGTTTTTTGGGGAAACCTTCAAAATGGCGCCCGTCCTTTGTGGATATAGGTCCGGAGAGTGCGGGATTCCTACCGCACTAAATTCACCCCAGTGGACACCAGCAGTATATGGAGGGGGGCACTGCGTCCTGTACAGAGGCCAGCTCCATATTAAGGAACATGCCTAAGGAGACCAAAGGAAAAAGAAGGGGAAGTATTTATCTCTGCCTCTGCCTTTATATCTATAACTGCATCGTTGGAGGTCTCGGGTTCGATTCCCGAGTCGGGCAGTGTTATTAAGTTTTTCTGTTAGGAAATTCTCAGTAGCAGCCTGGAGTTTGGAATTGTGCCCGGTTGATGGCAATAGGCTCACCACCTATTACATTGGTCTTAATAACAGCATTGGTGAAATGTGGGTGTACTGTGTATACCTCTGCCTACCCTTTCGAAGAATACAGGCGTGATGCTATGTTATGTCATTTGTCTCAGTCTCGTGGCCGAATTTATAATGAATACAAGAGAGACATAAAAAAAAGAAATATATTTGAAAATATAAGACTTGTTTAATAAGACGCACTGACTGCCTACCGACCTGCTGTACATTCGACGCGTCTGATATGTAATAATTACTAAAATACTATAGAAAATATATGTTTTACTGTTTTTTGCATATACTATGTAAGTGTGTCGACATAGTATACGCAAAAACAGTATAACAAGTTGTATTTTATTTTAAAAAAAAACCTGTGAATGTTTGTTGCTGGATTCGTCCTTCAATTTGGTTACTCTAAAACCTACCCGACTAATAGGTAAGCTTATACTGAAATGTATACTTTGATATTTTGTAGTGTTGTATATGTAAAACATTGAATTACGCGATTTCTTCTAACAAATTTTAACTAGCTGTGCCCGCGACTTTGTTCTCGCGAACAATTTATATTTATCTTCATAACAGAAATAATCGATAGAACATAAACGAAAACAATTATATTCGCTATAATTCTTTGCATTCATTAATACAAATAAAATAAACCACAGGTTGTGGATTCAAGTCACGATCGGCATGTACCAATGTGACTTTTTCAATGTCATATGTACTTTGTTAGTTAATCTAAGACATCACAGACATACGGTGAAGGAAAACATCGTGAGGAAACCTGGACTTAATGGTCTGAAATCGCCAACCCGCAGTGAGCTAGCGTGGTGATCAATGCTCGTGCCTTCTCTGTATGAGGAGAGGCTCTTACCCAACAGTGGGGCAGTAATAGACTGGTCATGTTATAGAATAGGTCATTTACCGGGTGAGAACCATGCTTCGGCACGAATGGGCCGGCTCAACCGGAGTAATACCACGGCCTCACAGAAAACCGGCGAGAAACAACGCTTGCGTTGTGTTTCGCCGAGTGAGTGAGGGTACCGGAGGGACAAACCCTTTAAAGGCCTGCAACGCACTTGCGACTCCTCTGGGGATGCGGGTGTCCATGGGCGGCGGTAATCGCTTACCATCAGGCGATCCAGGAGCTCGGTTGCCCCCCATCCCATAAAAAAAAACCTTTTTATAGGCCCGGAATTATAATCAGTTGCTTAAAACGGTGAAGGAAAATATCGCGAGGCAACCAGCACACCTGAGAGACGTTCTCGATAGTGTGTAAAGCCATGTCAGAGGCCTACAGGCTATTTAAACTTTGACACTAGATTGTTCACCAACCATATTTTAAGAAGAGGCTTTAGAAGTATAATCGCGTAATATCAGTGTGATTTATTTTGTCGTGTATGTTCACCAGTACAAAGTAGGTTTTAATCATTTTTCTACGAATAATCATCACTTGTGATAAAGCAAGGCAAGGCCTTTGTACATGTATTTTGTATGTTTTATATGATAATGATAATTTTAATTTGTATTTGCATTTATGTCATCTCTGTGTTGATTTTTTGTGATAATTATTATGATATTTTAATGTTAATTACCAATCGGTTATACCTATGGTTCAAAAAATAGGAAAGAATATGTGATAGTCGAACATAGGGAAATAAAGCCTATTTTTGAAAACATTATTTCTAGTTTGACCCTCTCCCACAAAATTCTGACTATTCTGACCCTCCCTCTGCAAAATCGTGACTATTATGACCCTGCTTCCGCATAATTCTGACTATGACAAATCGTGGTTAGTTTGACACAACATTCTGATTATTTAGGTAACCCTCACCTATAAAACTCCACAACATACGAAATTATTGCATTTACTTCCAGCCCTCCCCCCCACATTAAAAACCTGAGTGTTTTGACCCTTCCCTTCATAAACTGTAACACACCAGTGATCTCTCCACTACATACACACATCACAAATATTACGAGTAATAAAAGTTGTCACATTAGCAATACATTACTGTTTACATTTATTACCAAAGATGCCGGACATTATTGGCAGGGTATATTTAACCAACAAGGACATACATTAAACAGCTTTAGGGTCTGTTACAAACAATTTTAAACAGTGTTTGTGGTCTGTGAAAAACTCATTTTTGGTGGCTGAGTGATAAACACGGAATTGAAAATGATGCAATTACATTTTAAACACATCCATATCAAATTATTTCGAAGGATTCTTTAACGCGTTATAGGGTACCGTATAGTCAATGATACTGTACTAAAACAATGCTAGATTCCATAATTTATGGAGGAATTATCCACTCTATGTATTAATTCCTTGAAGGTTGGGTAATTATATTTTGTTTATTCCGATTTCTGGCTACTCACGCGCATTTAACTAATTTCCAACTCTTCAGAGTCCTTTGCTCATGAGCTGATCTCGCGAGATCAACAGAGCAGCCTTGAAAAATGCTCTCTAGTATCTTGAAACAATAATTTATTTAAACATGAATTCCTAATAGTGGCTGAGGAATATTTATGATCGCTAAGGGACATCATTCCTCGTCCCTCCGCCATACTCGTCTCAATTTTAATTATTTCTACGTAACGGGTTTTACAGGTCGAATTTCATTTGCATTAGGGTTTCTATATGATCTTGAAAATATACATTTTATTTTAATGGGCACCAAAGTTTGGCTTGTTTTTACTATTGAAATATTAAGATTTCTTTTGAGATTTAGGAGTAAATATAACAAGAAAGTACGACATATAACATCCGTTACGTACCTATTTGTAGATTGTATAATATTGTCAAGAAACAATAATTTCTAAGGTACTACAATTTTAATTCACAAGTTTTAAACAATTCACGAGTTTTATTCAATTACAAATATTATATGATTTAATGCAATAGTGTGTCGAAATAATAATCTATTAAGGAATTATGGTTTTATTCTGTTTTCAATACATGTTATCTATTATAATAATCTCATTGAAAATGTTATTGTAACAATAAATATTTTTTTATTAATTTGTTGTATTATTTTCAAGCACCTTGTGTTAATTACCAGTTCTCGTGGGTCGCGTTCGCGAGTGGACGTGACACTGCACGCGATACATTGCTACGCCGCGTTGGCGCGATATACGTACCTACCCAAGTGCCGTGTTAAACATGCAAAGAACACCGACTAAAGAACCCCAGTATGGGTCGGACCCTTACTTGTCATCGACAAAAGATAAAGAATGGATTAGTGTAAGGAAAAACAAGAAAAAGAGGAATGTCAATGAATCGGACAGTGATTCCTCATTAATATCACAAGAAAGTAGGAGATTCAAAAAGTCATGTTGCTCAACAAGTGCGCTGAACGAAACATTACATTCAGTTCGCGAAGAAATGAAGGCCATGCATACCTTGTTGACCAATATGAAAGAGCAACAGGATGAAAGATATGCAAGTATACAAAGTGACATAACAGAAATTAAAAAAGAGGTAATGGAAATCAAAACAAAGAGCTGTGATACAGAAAATATTCTAAAAAGTCTAGAAACTAAATACAAAGAATTGGATCAATCGCATGCAAGACTGATTGAGTCCACTAGTAAGAATGAAAATAGGGTGAAAGACATTATACAAAAGGGTATATTTCTGGAGAAATACAACAAATCACTCGAGGATCGTATAGGATGGTTGGAGCAAAAGGAGCTGAAATTTAACGTGGAACTAATTAATGTACATAAACAAGAGGGTGAAAATGTCAGAGAAATAGTAGTAAAAATTGCGCAGGAGTTAAAACTGAATGTAGACGGTATAGAAAAAGCATGGAGAATCAGAGGAGAAGGAAAAAGTACACCAATAATAATAAAAATGTGTAACGAGGAAGCTCGCATTCAGTGGCTAAAAAGTCGGAAACAACAGTTGACTAACCACTCAATCTACAACAACAACGATAACACCCGCATATACATTAATGAAAATCTGACTCGTCAAATGCGCCAACTATTCTGGACAACTAAACAAAAGCTGAAGGATGATTTTAAATTTATATGGATACAAAGTGGCAAAATATTAATAAAAAAAAATGAGGGTGAGAAGAAAATATATAATATCTACTGTGAAAACGATATAAATAAATACATGCCTGTTAGTTACGAGACCGGGGAGTAGTAAATACGATAAATATATACATTAAAATCTCGCTACTATAAAAGATCATAACACTACACTATTACAAACATGAATTCAGAAAATACACTACATGATATTATTTACTCAAAATATGAATCAACGGCACAATGGATAAATCATATAACACAAACAAAATGTGAATTAAATATCATTCACATGAATATCTGTTCACTAAGGAAACACTTTAATGAATTTATTGTACTAACAAAGGACTGCTTACCAAGAATAGATTTAATATGTTTGACGGAAATAAATATAAAAGAGGAAGAAGTATACAATTATGAAATAGAGGGATTCTGCTCATACTATATAACCAGAGAGGAAAGAAGGGGCGGTGGTATAATTATATACATACAAGAAAATTTGCCGTTTGAAATTACAAAAAAACATAGCTCCTACTGTGAATTAATACAAGGCCAAATAGCGATGAAAAACAAAAATATCGATATTATCACCACCTACAGACCACCACAATTGAATAAAACACACTTTGTAATGGAAATCAAGACATTAATACAATCACTACCTTCTGGAAACGACCTAGTGCTTATTGGGGACTGTAACATAAACATACTGCAGGGCGAAACAGACTCATGCGCTAATTTATACCTAAACACGTTAAGTGACTTGGGCCTGGAATGTTGCATTCAAGATATTACGCGAGAGGTAGTCTTATCGGAACGACGAGTGACATCGTGCATCGATCATATCTTTGTGCGAAGTGCGCGACCAACCGGCGATATGCACGCTTACATACTGACGACTAAAGTATCCGACCATTACCTAACGGGTCTTACGATTGAAGGAGACAAAAAACCGATGCCTTCTTGTTATCGTACGGTGTTGAATAATGAAGTGGTAAAAACAAAATTATGTAATGTAGAATGGAATAATTTTATGCTAATTGAAGATCCTTTAGAAGTGTACGGGCGATTGTATGACACATTTCGCAACATTTACAGCACATCAAAATCAGAAAAAATAATTAAACCAAGGGAATCTAACATATGGGTAAATAAAACTTTGAAAAAGTTATTGGAATATAAAGATACATTATTTAAAAAATGGAAATCGAATCCTAAAAATATGTCATTACGATTAGAATACACAAAATGCCGTAATAAAGCAAATAAAGCTGTAAATGTTGCGAAAAATGCGCACAGGCAGCATGATATAAAGAGTTGTAACGGAGATATGAGAAAGGTAGGGGCCTGTGCGAATAAGTGGCTCGGCAGAACCAAGTTAAATGTAGATGACGTGATACAAAAGCATTTTATAACAGGTAACGAGAATATGATTAACGTGTGTAACAATTTTTGTAAATCCTTTACTCAGGAAATTGGTTTATTAAAACAAAAGCATGTATGTAACCGGACATTTTACAAAAGGTGTGAATATGTAAAAGAGAGCAATGTGAGCTTTAGATTTAAAAAGGTCTGTCCCAGAGATATAAGTATAATAATAGATAAATTAAACTGTAGCAAGTCCCCAGGGTCCGATGGTATTCGTGTCCAGGATTTAAAATTTGTGAAGCAACATATTAGCCAAGTAATTGCACATTTCATTAATAAATGTATAGAACAAGAAGTATATCCTAATGAATTGAAGATTTCGATTATAAGACCAATATTTAAACAAGGAAAATACAAAGAATATTCAAATTATAGGCCTATTGCAATACTAAGCGTAATAAATAAAATAGTTGAAAAGGTTGTAATGGGTCAAATTACATTTTTTTTAGAAAATAATAATATTCTTACTGATATTCAGCATGGTTTTAGGCCAAATAGGAGTACAGCTACGGCATTAAGTAAATTCACAGACGACATAAATTGTTCATTAAACTCGAAAAACATGATTTTACTAACATTTATAGATTTTAAAAAAGCCTTCGATACATTGGACCATGAGGGCTTGCTGCAGGCCATGGACGAGTGTGGCATACGGGGGCCAATAAAGGGATGGTTTAGGCAATACCTAGATAATAGATATTTAAAAGTTCGAGTTAATGGAGTAGACAGTGAACTCGGTAAAGTAAAGTATGGTGTGCCGACCGGGTCGGTTTATGGACCAGTAGGGTATGCCATGCACGTCAATAGTATGGTGAACGTTATTAAAAAGTGTAATTCCTATATGTATGCAGACGACACGTGCTTGGCATACAGTGGTCGGGATTGTGCGTTGATCCAGTCGGTAATGCAAGAGGACTTAGATAATTTGGTCAAGTGGGCACACGACAATGGCATTCTAATTAATATGAATAAAACTAAATGTATGTTGATATCATCCCCGTACAACCAGCTAGATAAAGATAATTGTATTTCAGTAAAGGGCCACTCGTATGAATGCCTCCATGACTTTAAGTTAAATTGCCAATGTAAATATGTTGAGCGCGTACTGAACTACAGATATTTGGGATTAACAATAGATGAACGATTCGCCTGGGACACGCATGTACATACTGTATGTAATAAATTACGCTCAATACTAGGTAAACTCAATAACTTAAAACATGTAGTTAGTAAGCGAATCCTTTATATTCTTTACCATGCATTAGCAGAGGCGACAATTAACTACGGATTGGGCGCTTATGGACTTACTTTTCCTGTACATCTTAACAAAATAAAAACGTTACAAATAAGGTTATTAAAATTATTAATTAACAAGAAAACTAAGGACAGTCTTAATAAAGAGTACGAAAAATTATTTGAAATATGCAGAATATTACCTATAGAGAAAAAAGTTAAGTTATTGATTTTATTAGAACAGCATAATAAAAATGAACATAAAATTAAAAAAGTCCATAAACGACTAATCCGTAAAGTGGCACAGAAAAAGAAATATTGGGTACCAAAAGTTGTAAATTATTTTGGCCAACGAACGCGGCAATGGATAACCCCGACATTGTTAAATGAATTACCTATACAAATTACTACTGATGCGGTCTCTAAAACTTGTTTGAAAAATGTACTGAGAAAACATTATTTGAGTCAGTGTCCTTAGCGTAATCATTGTAAACAAAATGGTGTTCTACTGAACGTGTCAACATGGGTCGGGTATTTGTCATCGAATGCGCTGTATTATTATTATTGTTTTTAGTATCATAATTTAACTATAGGTATACTTAATTTAAAATGAAGTTAATGTATCCACGAGAACACTGCCGACAAACTGCACTACAGTTTGGCAGGAGATTTGTGTTTCTTTAAAAAATGTAAAACTTGTTAGAATAAATAAATAAAAAAAAAAAAAAAAAAAAAATTATTTTGTTAATTAGTGTAGTGGAAAGCGTTATACAATACAAAAATATATATAATCTATCACAACCTAATAACTATTAAATTTTTTATGCAATATTTTATATTGAACTTAAAAACTTTTTTAACTTACAGCTGAGAATTACAATTATAAAAAAAGGATAAACAGTAGTTAAATTTTTTTTTTTGCCCAAAATGCATTATAGGAAATGTATAATAATTTCAATATTAAATATTGCCGTTAAATATTAAACTACGTAATACAATCAGGAATGCAAAAATAATTGTTGTTGGCATGGCTGGAATAATCCTCAAACGTATTCTAAATTGACAGAACTGTTTCATAAAAAAAACCTCGTGGAAATATATCGGTGACTTCAGTGAATCTATGCTTAATATTATAAAGCTGAAGAGTTTGTTTGGTTGAACGCGCTTATCTCAGAAAGTACTGGTTCGATTTTATTACATATATACAAACTATTTAGTTCAAACAACAAGGTTGTGAAATATGAAAATGTCTCTTAGGGCTGTTATTTAAGGTTTATTTTTTTAAACACAGAATGTCACTTGAAATTTGATTGATTTTGATGATTTTTCCATTAGGGTAACCAGAGCACCTCTTTAGTTCCGGATTCCTTTTACTATTTCCACTAAAGCTATTATAATGAAACAGTTCGCAATCAATTGGCTACGGACAAACCTCGAGGCCCATAGAACCTATATTATCTTGGGTAGCATTACATCCGTAGGGCGACCACGTCTCAGAACAGTCACTGTACTGCAGACCTGTTAATAGTCGCCAGAAGATAAGGACTAACGGCCGTGTTATAGCTCAAAAGCGTGGGATTAAGGCATAGTGCAATATACAAATGACGTCACAGCATCATTACTGATATGACGCAAATTAATTGATCGGGTCGCGTGTTGTCGTCGTATTAGGGAAAGTTCGTTGACCTTGATCGCAATAGAACATTTGTTACAGTTCACGAAATATTATTTGCTCCGATTAATGTCTGTATAATCTATTGTGTGTAATACAATATCTTGTCCCTGTATTTATTAAGATTGTAATAAACGGATTTGATAGTTGTAAAGTGCTATTAGATATTTTCGAAGAGAATCACTTTGTAAAAGATTGATTGATTAATGTATTGATTGGTAAGTGTGTTGTCATGTTTGAAGACTAATCCCATATTATTTACCTTTTAAAATGTTGTGTTTTACTTTTATACCGTGAACTTCAAGTATCAAAACTAGCTCTTCACCGTATAGCACAGCACAGCACGGATTACTTACTATTTGCTTCCAAAAATTAAGCCGATTTGTCGGATCGGTGCAAATAATATTTCGCGAGCTATACCCGTAACGTCTATGCTGGTATTTCGCCACCTAATATGATATAACCCTATATAATTATATGATGATTTATAGACGACTTTGCCCTGAAGTGTAAATGTGGTGTTGCCCCACAAACAATGGGACACTTGATATCGTGTCCTGCCTGTCCTGTTGCTTGCACATCAGAGGAGCTGATGGACGCTACTGAAAGTGCCAAATTCGTCGCCTAATTTTGGGCTGACGCAATTTAAATTGTCATCGACACACTAAGCAGAAGATATATAATTGAAATAAAGCTCTATACAATCTAGCATTTCTGTTCAAACCACTCGTATTAATAGTCCTATATTATCAATAGTCCAACTGCACACCTTTACCAGTCCATTGCTCGTCAAACTTGACGTCACACTCCAAATCTCTAAGAGCCGACTTAATGTCAAAACCGAAATCATTTGCGAACTTCTCGAAGGCACTGTTGAGAATCGATTCTACTCCGTGTTCGAGAAATTTTACGTTTTGATCTCGACATCTAGCTACCATGTTGCGTATGGCCCAGCAACCGTTTTTCTGTAACAGAAATTACTTTTTAGAAATAGAAATAGACATTTATTCGCAGGAATACGTGTTAGAAAAGGTATAAAAGGTAAATAATAGTACAATCTGTTCCGCTTTTGTAAAGGCATGCAATCTTGTAGATGAATACTCCAGGCACGCGAAGCTCCGGGAATTTTTCTTGAATATTAGTTCTGAGGACGCAGGTTCAAATCCTACTCACGACATTATTTTTCTTTCCATAAAAAAACATATTCATATAGACTGTAGGAAATTTTCAGTAGCAGCCCGGAGTTTGGAATTGTGTCCGGTAGAAGGCAACAGGCTCACCACCTATTACATGGAAATTAATAATAGTGTTGGTGAAACGTGTGTGTACAACTGTATGCACCTCTGTCTACCCCGTCAGGGAATACGAAGGCACGATGCTATGTATGTACGTATGTAAAAAAAAAACTTAAGTTCACTTCGCATTCGTTTTAAAATCGAAACGAAATTAGCATAAAAACTATAGAGGCATTCAAAATTGTCAAACAATTGTCAGACGCAACTTTTCAGTGAAAAAAGCATTTTAAAGATATTGATATAAGGTTGATTTTAACAAAACCCTTCGATTGTTTTGAAATATTAAATTTATTATTACTAACCTGTACAGCAGCATCATCTGGGTGCACCTTCATACACTCAGCGATGGCTTCCGGAGCTCCATTGTCTATGAACTGCTGTCCATGGTCAGGTTCACGAAGACTTAACGCTGCCATACATTTTAGAGTAAGCGCCGTCGCTGTAGGGTTACTCTAAAAATAAAGTTAAGTAAAGCGCATTAAATTGAGGACGTTCTCAAAAAAGGACAGGTCAAAAGCTTTCTTTTTAAATGTGTGGTAAACCATCATGGACTAAAGATAAATCTTTGAAAAGCATTATTGCATGCTTAGCGAACTCTAAAGTTATTATATTAAATGGAAAAGGAATACGTTCCATTAGAATAGTACCATTTAATATTATAACTTTAGAGTTCGCTAAGCATGCGATAATGCTTTTCAAAGATTTATATTAATTGTTAAGGTCATCATCAACATCTTTACGACATTGTATTAACTGCAAAGTTAGTCGTGTTGGTTCGGTCACCTGTTTAGGGACTGAACAGATAGCAATGAAAGCAAAATGCAAAAAGACGTGTTAAAATATGGAAGAAGAATTCGCGGTGGTTAGCAGAGGTCGAGACGGCTTAGTGGTCAGAACGCCTGGAGTATTCATCCGGGAGGCGCAGGTTCGAATCCTGCTCACGACCGTATTCTTTTTCCATTTAATATAATAACTTTACCATCATGGACGTTGTGCCGGACTCCTATCGACTAAAAACTACACTGTCCTAATTCTAACCTTTACCGGGATTCCGGGATTGCAGCTACATTCACAGTAAAGTCAAGAATAACCTAAACCGATGTGCATGCAAGAGGGTGTGACTGACACTGGCATGGCCATCATCAGGGATAATAATTTTTATAACAAAAAAAATTGTCGCTTATTAGTCGAAATTTGTCGCCAAATATCAGAATTAGTCGGTCACTGGTTCAAAAGTTTTAAGGTTTATAGGTGGCCGACCAAGGAGTGTCTCCCCAGCTTGGCCCAATTTGAATCTCAAAAACTAGGGCACGTAGCAAAGATCTGTTTTCACCTACATTTAATCGCTAATTAATCACACTTTTCTCCAAGTCACAGATTTTGTCGGGTCAATTAATTGTTTTATCAAAATTTTACTTTTATTTTATTGAAAATCTTTTGAATCGCTTTTATTAAAACTAGGTTTTTTTTTTTTAATTCTGTGTACATATATTTTTCTCTAAAACCATTTATTCTTTGATTTTTTAATACTGACATCATGCCTATTGGCGTCACTAGCTTAATACTAAGCTATAACAAAACAAGTAGTAAGTTGCCAGTAACAGGAAAATTAAAAAAAGGATTTTTTTCCATTGGATTTTGGACAGCACAACGCCTGTCGTGTCAGCTAGTACATAATCAAAAGTATGCTTACCGAATGCCTATTGAGAATTGACACAACGATAGGTACAATGCCGCTTTTGACCAAGTCTCTCTTCACATCATCGTGTCCTGCTAGAGCTGTGATCCTGAAAGAAATAGGAGAAAGCATGAGAGTACGTTAGACATACATGGCACGGAGGCCAGGTCTAGCTGCAAGGAGTATCGCAAAAAATTTGACCAGCGGGTTACGGACTAGAATGGTTCGGTGCCGACCAGTAACAAACTCGAGGCGGCGGTGCACAATCACGGTAAAGGTTTTTTATAATCGTTTCTAGTTGCCCTTAAAAAGAATTTATCTTGTATTATGGGCACGTTTAAAGACATAAGTCGTGAGGGAATCGAACCCGCGATACCTGGGTCTACAATTTCTCGACCACTGCACTAATCACGCTGTCATAGAAAGAATAGCGAAGAACGCATTATTATTAAAATACATTAAGTCATTTAGGCTGTTGGCCGTACCAAAGAAATAGACATATATACATAGTACATACACTCGAAAATCATAACCCTCCTGCTGGGTCAGTCGGGTAAAAAGCAGGCCTGCCACATGTATTTTTTTATTTCACACCTTTTTGTGTACCATAAGACTATATGACATTTTTTTAAATTAATACCCTGTGTTACCCGGGACAATGTAAGGATTCTAACGATATCCTGTACAGGTCCAGGCGTTTAGGAATTAAGGTGGAAAAAAAAATCTCACATACATACATACATGATCCCTATAAACATACACTTCTTTTTTGGGCAGTCGTGTAAAAAGGTTAGCGTGTATAATAACATTTAAATATATACAAAAGGTGGCGGAACTCGTCCCTATTCCAATTTATCAGCAAAAATATAGGTCATCTTCCTAACAACTGTTTATTACTATGACAACGATATTGATTACGCAATGCGTATCCTTAAATATTGGCATTTCTTCAAGTGAAGGCAGTCAAAGAAGTCATTACATGTTACCAAAGCTTAATACACTGATATCGATTGAATTATAACCCCTTCAAAGAAAGCAAACTAATAATATAGCACCTGCCGAAAGAAAATAATTAAAAATGACAACAGCAGAAAAAGGAGACTACCTATCTTTCGGGGATCGAAACTACGCCTTATCAACGATCAAAACTTGGCATGAACACAACCAAAGAGTCCTGAAAGGAGACATCATTAGAACAACTGACAAGAACACTGCAATAACGAAGAATGGCATCATAAAAGTCAACCAAACCTCTTGTGAAGACTTCAGCGATAGTACCGACCAACTAAAACATAGGGCAAGACATATCAACTACTGGAAAGCCGAACTAGAACGAGCTATACGAGATATGGACGCAGAAATCAACGTATTAGAAGCTCAAAGACAGCAATTAAAAAACGCAATGGACACATTGAAAATACCAGAATATATCACTGAAGAATGCTTAGACTTGCGAAGGAATCGGATGCAATCTGATTTGATTTACGATGAACCTCAAGAAGATTTGTTCACTGAATCAGCTCTGATAGAAAACGTTAAGAAATTACATAGGGAGATGTTGAGGGACATAGAATATCAATTGGATATGAATGTGGCGTCCAAGAAATGGCTGGAGAGGGATTGGAGTGACAAATACTTGGCTTTCAAGTATGAGAGCGAGAATGCTGATTTGGAGACTAAATCTGTCAACGTCAAGGATTCGGCTGGAGCTACTAGGCTTTCCGAAGGTATAGAGTTTACTATTGGTTTTTTAGAATAGAATATTGTACATATTTTTGTTAAATTGAATCTATTGTATGGAAGCGCGGCTGCTAATCGTATTATTGGGTTTTTCTTTTATAAAAATTTCAGTAGCTGTTTGGAGTTTGAAATTGTGGCCGCTAGATAGCTTACTAACTGATTCATCTTTCCTGGAATAATTTGCTGGCAAAATACGGTGATTTAGACATCATAAATCAAAGCTGGTGATAAATAAGACAGACAGCTAACTTAAACTACTTTTTTCTATTTTTCCAGGCCAATCAAACGTACCATCATGGGAACAGCACACGATTAACGCCTTAAACGAATTCAAGATCTCAATAGACAAATCCAAAGCTTTACGAGCCAAAGTCGATGCAATTCTCATCAACACATCTAGAGACCTTCGCTCCCAAGACATAAAAGTCAATAAATCTTTGAGCGAAAGAATCGCTAGAACAGAACAAGTGAAAACAGAACTAGAAGCTCAGTTGAAGTTAACTCTAGACAAGATAGTTGAAACGGAGAACATTCTAGAAATGTTACACGAGGAGATGTTGAAGGTTTCGCAAAGGATCCAAGTAGCTCAAACTCGGTTGAACACGAAAAACTGTAGACCAAACGTCGAGAATTGTCGAGAAGGTTCTTTAGTAGCTTTGATAGAAGAAGTAAGAGATCTGAATGATAGTATGAGTTTGCTGCAAAAGCGGTCTTTAGAAACGGAGAAGTTGAGGGCAGAGTTGATTCAAGAAAGGTCTTTGATTGAAAACGAGATTATTGTGAAGAAGAAGACGCTGTTTATAGATAACGATAGGTGCTTGTTTTTGAGATCGCATTACCAATCCGCTGAGAAGATGTGTGGGTTTTAATGGGGACGGCAATGCGACTTATGAACATTTCAATGTTTAAAAATTACGTAGGAATTGAAATGTTAAAATAACTACTACACGAGTTAAATTGTACGAAATTTTGTTCCGTTTATTTGCACGTAAGTATGTGTTGTAGAATTTGCATAAAAAATTGACAATATCTTATCATGGAAATGGTACTGCAATGTTTGAATAAAATAAAGTTGAAAAAATCATGTTACGTCTATCTAGCCTCTCCAAACTAAGTTGTAGAGGATTTCCAGGCTAACCGGGTGCAGCTTAACACGAGAATTGTACATGGAGCGCAGTGGCGGCGCTAGACGAAACATGGACGTCAGTGACATAAAAAAAATTGCGAGGCCTTTCTCATTTTCCAGTCAGAAAAGATATGTTGAATTAAATCTGCTAAATTATACACTGATATGACACTAATTACATAAACACAAATTAAAAAAATAAACTAAGCTTTCGGCTTATTGCCTCACAGTTTTTTTTAAAGATAACGTCACATAAAATACCAGCCCCTCCTCAGCTTCAATTGATACCTAGTAGGTACTGATAACGCACTGTCTTGACATTGGCTTCTCTCAGCAGAAGCTGTAGGTAATGACTGGCATTAAGTAAATATTTACGCGTCGTAAAGTTGTTTTGCGTCATCGATAGATTCCATGATTTGGATTTTAAAAGCTGGAATTCTAGAATCTAGATAAATAAACTCGTACGGAAATAAATACGTAATAATTGCGAGGCCCCCACAGACGTGAGGCCGATGCCACCCGCAACCCAATTTATTTGGGGTCGGCGCAGCATATTTTTTTTTTGTTTATACGAAACGATGCCCCGCAATAGGAATTTCTTCCTGTATCGTGGGTGCGTTTACAAACATTTAATCTCACAAGCACACACACACCCAGACCCGGAGCAATTATCCATAGATCGTACAAATATTTGCTCCGTGCAGGAATCGAACCTGCGACACGCAGCGCAGCAGTCGGTCTCTCGACCACTGCGCCAACCACGCTGTCAAATGTCTTCTTCCACTTCCTAATTGATTTTGAAATTGCATGCTGCTTAGTTTTGGCAATGTTTTATGACCGGCCGCCTGCCTGTCGTTAAACCTCATTAGGAATGCAGTTGTTCGTGTTAACCGCCACCGATACGGTCTCCTTCTATCTAGCTATGTCACACCAAATGTTATCCATGCGCCAGGTTCTGATGTTATCCTACTATCACACTCCACTAACCGGCCACACACTTTATTTATCGTTATGGGACAGAATAAAGCAATAAACTCACAGTTTATCAGCCTGCTGCACGACGGCGACATTGTCATAGTTGTCAGCTAACACCGTGAAGAGGACGTCTACTCCGCAGTCGGCAACCATCTTACACAGTTCATGACGCACTAGTAGACTGGCGATAGTTAGCATCAACTCAGCTACTAGAGGAGGTTGCGTGTTCTCTGCGAGAAGGAAGAAAGAATATGGTTTATTCTGGCACACTCAAGGCCACAAAAGGGAAATTATACCGAAAAAGAAAGAACGGAGTGATCGGCTTTGGGGGCTGAGTTGCCACCGTCCGTAGGAGTGCACCCTTAAAATAGAATGCCTACACGTGGCTTCTGGGTGGTGCAAAACAGGCAATACAACTCTAGTGGGAGGCTGAGGCGTGAAGCAAATTAGTAATCTTTCGGGATGTAGTCCGGTGCAACCGTTGTGGGAGACGGATCTGGGCAGTTCCATCAACTCGCCAACTATTGTTCTCCCAAAATCTATCCACTCTACTTAAGAGTGAAAGATTTATTCTGGATATACGTGCTCCATCCTCGGCTACACCGTTGCTTACCATCAGGCGAGTAGGTGGCCAAACGTCCTTTTTTGACGTCACCGCGTTCAGTCCGTTTGTAAGGTTTATCTCGTTACCTCGTCTCTATTTTAGTGTAGTCTAATGAAATCGCTAAGTAGTATAAAAAAGTCACTTTCCGCGTCTGTCTGTCTGTTTATCCGCTAACTTCTCCTAAAACACGCAACGTATTTTGATGCGGTTTTCACCATCGTTTTGATAATTTTTCACAGATAATTTATATATACGCTAAAGCCTAATTAATTTTTTTTGTAAGTAGAATTTATATTTTGCAAACAAGTCGCCGAAAAATAAATTTACATGGCTTACGTAGGCTAAACGTAACTTTTACTCTTTTTTCTAATTTATACCCGTGCGAAGCCGGGGCGGGTCGCTAGTTTCCAACAAAGTATGTAGTCATATGTTCCTTGAACTGATGATGATGTAATCAATTTAATCAGATACCTACAATGATTAATATGAATAATTTATACAATTATGACTTACTGTTGTTGTGTAATATAACTATGCTCTGAAGTTAGGTTTTCTGAACGACGACCGCGCAGAAATTGTATAGAAAAGCGTTAACGTACTAACATATTTAAAGTTAAGAAAATCAAAAAGACCGCGAAACATTTATGCCACCGACTGTTCTCGGCCACGAGCGAGCGTGACAGATGTATTGACGGAATGTAAAGGAGTGAATGACACAGCACTCTGTTACTGCTCGTCGATCGCGCATGCGCCCTGCCAATTTTATAGTAAAATTGCCTACTGCGCAGTCTACTTGCGTAACGTCAGACATGCACAATTTAACACGTCATTATCCCCCTGCCCTTATCCCAATTAATTTGGGGTCGGCGCAGCATACCTGTATCTGGCATGCTGCTAAAGTTTTGGCTATGTTTTAAGATCGGCCGCCTGCCTGACGTCAACCCTCTTTGGGAATGCTGTTGTTGGTGGTAACCGCCACCGATACGGTCTCCTTCTATCTATGCCATACCAAATGATATCTATACGCCAGGTTCTGATATTATCCTAATGTTACACTTAACTAACCGGGCTATTTAACACGTACCAGTCGAACCACCACGAACAGTCGGGACGGTGAACGGTGACAGCTGTTGTCTATACGAAAGCAGCCAGTAACGTAAACAAATAAAATAGTAAGAAGTGTAATTAAAAGACATACCTATGCGTAAAGCATTCCTGGACTTCTTGTGATCATTGTGTGTTAAGTGCAGTGGCAATCTATCAGTACTTCGGTATTAAATAAATAAAATAACTTTGCTTAAACCATTTACACTAAAATCTACCCGAAACTAGAGATTATAAATAGTTCCAGCACGAACGATCATCTGCGTTGATCACTTGAATTAAAAACATTTTCGATGTGAACAGTGAGTGACACAGTGAACTTGCTGCCCTTGAGTGGTCAGCAATTCATATACCAGACTGTGATATCGATTGCTGAACTGCATTTCAGACCATCAATCACTTGTTCTTGATGTCAACGCCATCTACCCTTCTACATTGGAATTGCAATGTATATCTAAAACATCGCTGTTACTGCTTCTACAGTTAACGAACTTACAGTCGCAATATCCAGGCTACACAGCGCCATCTGCAGTCAACAATAACAAGCACTTATAGTAAACACGATTATAATAATGGCTAAATGTGCGACTTGTGGGAAATTCTTGTCGCCAAATGACTGTATTCGTTGTACGAAATGTCCGGGTTCATTCCACCGAGCTTGTGTACCTAACCCACCGGCGGGGAAAGGGTCCCCCGTATGGATTTGCCAATCATGTAAGCCTAAAACGGCGGACAATCCTAACATAACTCCGATACAAACAACAACTAATAACAAACAACCAAGCCCCAAGATAGTTTCCCCGAATTGTGTGGATAAAGAAAATATAGATATTGGATCAGAAATACGAAACTTTCGTATTGAGCTTAGTGCGATGAGGTCTGAAATACAAGATCTTCGAGCAGCCTTTACAACATCGCTTCAGTCTTGCAATGAAAGAGTAGATAAGCTCGAGGAACGAGTGGGTACACTTGAAAAACGTTTTCAGGAAAAGAGGGAGATTCAACAGCAGGATTGTCTACTAAATAATACAATTGAGGATTTGAAACGCCAGCTGAATGATCGTGAGCAGGACAGTCTTACGAATGACATAGAAATAGTTGGCGTCCCAGAAATGAAAGATGAGAGCCTATATCACTTATTGGGATTATTGGGTAAAAAACTTGGTGTGCAAATAGACGAACGTGATGTTATGTATGTCGAGCGCGTCGGAATGGTGCGTCGTAATCGTTCCGTTGACGAAGATGGTGGCGACGGCGGTCCGCAGCGGCCTCGCAATATTGCTGTGCGCTTCACACGGCGCACCACCAAAGACAGCATACTGCGCGCCGCACGAGTCCGTCGAGAACTGACGTCGGCAGACCTGGAAGTGCGTGGGGCATCTGCGGTCCGAATTTATATGAATGAACGACTGTCGCGCGTAAACCGTCAACTCTTTTTTAAAGCACGTGAGGCAGGAGCTCGTTTGAAGTGGCGTTTTATATGGACAAAGGAGGGCAGAGTTTTGGCTCGTAAAGAAGTCGGTCAGTCTGCTGCACTTATACGGTCTGAGGCTGATATTGTCAGAATTTTTGGTGCATGTTAGGTTTGAGTTCTATATTAAAACGACATTTTTGTGTTATACAATTTATTAATATCTACTATATATCGTTCAGTGTTCGCAGTGTGTGTCGCAGTAATCGCCTATTCTATACTATTCAAGTAAATACTTTTATAAAAATTGGTCTACTGTTTGTGTCAGATGGTATTAATTTTTATCATTTGTTATTGTTTTCTAATCTTCGTTTGATAATATGGTCGAAAATCTTGGAAATATTTCATTTTATATTAATAAGTACAAACTTTAGATTGCTATTTGGGTTAAAGATTTTAAGAAGATATATTTATTACTTTTTTATATTACTTTACCTTAGGCTACACATTAAGTCAATTATTTTAGGAAACTTCAATTATTACTATACAACTTTAAGACACTGTCTGCAGTTTAGAACAACAATTTTAGAAACTCATTTTACATTATTTTCAAACTGTAGTGCAATATGCGAGTCAAACATTTTACAGTATTTTTATTTTATATTATACACATATTTTATGATCAAATTCCTATGTATAAATATTTTGCATGATTTTATATTTATTATTTACAATGGCATATTTTTACATTATATTATTTGCAAAGCGATTTTGTTATTTTATTACAATTTATAGTGTGTTTATTTCACAAGCAAAATTACTATACTAAATTATATAAATATACACTTTTTCTTCACGTGTGCGTGTTACTTAAATAAAGTTATAAAAATAATTTATAAAAATATAGTATTATTTATTTAATGGGTAGAAGTAAATACCTTAAAGTTGGGTTTCATAATGCAGGGTCACTGTCTACTAGACATGATGAGTTTATAATAGCTATGAGCTTCCACGCAGTTGATATAATGGCAATTAACGAAACTTGGCTGCGCCCTGGGGAAGAGAGCCGTGCGCCCACAGTACCCGGTTATCGTCTGCGTCATGTGCCGCGGCCAGCAAACGTGTGTGGCGGCCGCGGGGGTGGAGTCGCCTTCTACATCAGAACTGGCATCAATGTACGAGTACGAAGTTACCCGGTTCATTCACAGGTTGAGCAGATGTGGTTAAGTTTAAGTATCAATACAAAAAAAATCGTAATTGGGACTGCTTATCGCCCACCATGGCTTAGTACTGATTCGTTCTTTGATGCTATTTCTGATAGTCTAAGTTCTTTTTCACACCACGACTATACGATTATCTTAGGTGATTTCAATATAAACGTGTTAGACAAAGGTGACCCAAAGAACAAAAAGTTAAATGAGTTCATAAATCATTTTGCCTTGACACAGTTAATTGAAACTCCAACGCATTTTACAGATACAAGTCAATCACTCATCGATGTAATATGTACTGATGCGCGCACACGTGATGTACTGGTAAACCAAAACGATGTACTTGGTCACCACGCAATCGTAACCTGTGAAATTATTCTCAAAAAGAACAAGATTCCTGCGAGGCGGATTATATATCGTCCTTTAAGAGATATACTACCAGAGTATTTTGCCAATGATATTAACCTCGTACCCTGGGATTTCATTTGTGGCTCTGAGGATGTTAATGCAATGGTAAACGCACTTAATTTTTACATCATTCAATTGTTTGACCTTCATGCCCCATTGAAAGCAAGGCTATTTAAAGATCGACCTACTCCTTGGATCACCGATACT
This sequence comes from Xylocampa areola, assembly GCA_935421205.1. Taxonomy (NCBI): domain Eukaryota; kingdom Metazoa; phylum Arthropoda; class Insecta; order Lepidoptera; family Noctuidae; genus Xylocampa; species Xylocampa areola. Next base: position 11,836,760 of record OW285223.1, read on the forward strand.
ATTAAGTTAATGGTCAAGCTGCGTAATGAGGCTGAAGCACGGTACCATGCTTCAAAATCAGAGGTACATAAGACTTATTATAAAGACCTAAAAAGACATACATCCACCTCTATGTTTAATGAAAAGAGGGCATATTTTGAAAACAACATCAATAACCATATACGTAGTCCTAAAGTTCTTTGGAAGAATCTTAAGTCTGATCTTTTGCCTCCAACACGTACTGGTCTTCCAAATCATTTAGCTGATCCAGACATAATAAATACCGTTTTTCTTAAAGTCCCGGGGCAATGTGAGATAAATATATCCGACCTTACTTACTTCGAGTTTGAAAGACATAATCAAGCCATATTTTCTTTAAAAACTGTGAGCGAGGAGTGTATTCTCAAAGTTTTTAAGTCATTAAAATCTGACGCTCAAGGTGTAGATGGTATAACTCTGGGTATGCTGAATCTTACTCTACCTCATTCCTTGCCTTCTATAACCCAAATAATTAACAGGTCGATAGCTTCCCATACTTTCCCTGATGTTTGGCGACAAGCTGTAGTCCGGCCAATACCAAAACATTCCGATCCCCAAGAAATAAAGGACTTACGTCCAATATGTATATTACCTAGTCTGTCAAAGATCTTGGAAAGAGTAGTGTATACACAAGTCGCTGAATACTTAGAAGTAAACGGTATACTCCCAGACCTACAATCAGGGTTTAAAAAAAAAAGAAGTACTTCTACTGCTTTGTTAGATGTTGTAGATAACATTTTGGGAGCAAGGGATCACGGTAAGGGTACGTTGTTGACTCTATTGGATTTTTCTCGCGCATTTGACTGCATTGATATAACACTCATGCTTTCCAAGCTCTCGTATTATGGCTTTGATGTGGAGACGGTAAAGTGGTTTGAAAGTTACCTGACGAACCGTACGCAGATGGTTGAGATTACTAAAGAAGACGGTTCTAAAGTGTTCTCTTCTTTTCAACCCGTGTCCCGGGGCGTGCCTCAGGGTTCGATTTTGGGTCCTCTCTTATTTATCCTGTATAGTGCGGACGTAACAAAGTGTGTTCATCACTGTAAATACCATATTTATGCTGATGACATACAAGTATATCTCTCATTCGAGCCATCAATTTCGTCGACATTAGCTGCAATGCAGCTAATAAACGAGGACCTACACAGGATATTTATTTGGGCTCAAGCAAATGCACTTGTTTTAAATCCTGGAAAATCAAAGTATATGATATTGGGTAGCAGAAACCAGATTACTGAAATATCTAATGCTAATGCACAGGTTATGGTAAAGGGGGAACCGATTGCCAGAGTGTTTGAAGCACGTAATTTGGGGATAGTGATGGACCCCGAGTTGCGCTTTGAAGCTCATATGAATGGTTTAATAAGGAACTGTTTCTACAGGTTGAAAGTACTGTATAGAATGCGTGAATACCTCAATGTTGAATTGCGGAAGACTTTGGTTGATACAGTTGTACTATCAAGGTTAAATTATGGCGATGTTGTGTATGGACCGTGCCTTCTGTCGAGGACGGAGAAACTGTTGCAACGTATCCAAAATGCATGCGCGCGGTTTTGTTTTAATATACCTCGCAGAAGTCACGTGACACCCTTCCTAAACAATAATGACATTTTGAAAATGGCATCTAGAAGGAATTTGCATCTTGCCACTTTGCTATTTGGTGTTATGAAGACTCGAACACCCGAATACTTGTATGAAAAATTGTCGTGGACGCGTGATTACTATACATATCCCTTAAGGAAATGTGCTCATACGCTAAGTATTCCGAGTCACAAAACAACAGCTTTTAGGGGAAGTTTTAAATACGCCGCCACAAAGTGCTGGAACAATATTCCGCCCCCTATAAAAAATGTAAAGTCAATTCTAACATTTAAATTACATTTAAAAAGACATTTATTAAATATACAAAAATTAACATAAAAGAAGTGTAAGTATTACCTGTTTATTAATTTCAATCTCATGTAATGTATTTAATTAGTTATATATTTGATAGTTATATATTTAATATGATAATTAGCATATTAATACCAGTTACTTTAATATTTATAGAATTATTATCATTACACAATTTAATAAAATGTTATATATTTACAGAATGTGGCGGTGCTTTAAAGTAAGAAAAAGTTTTTGAATATAAATTTAGACTCATACAGATAGGAATTGTAGTAATTTTTGTGGTATCTATATATAGGATAAATTTTATTTGCTCACTTCATTAGGCATCACTGCACAATTGTATGCCCATTCAAATCAAATTATTAATAACAGCTGTCACATACTCGACAGTCACCGAGGTGTTGCTGAAAATCAGCGTCGTACCGCTAACCGCGATGCGGCTTTAGGCTGAGCATCATCTCTTTTTGATGGATACTGCGACGCACACTGCGTAAGCTTTCTGTTGTAGGGTCTTACTTTACTTAGTTTATAAGTGTGTATATAACTATTTTTGTTTTTTTTTTTCCTTGCAACATTTCTTTTTCTGTAGTGTGTGTCCCGTTATCAATCTTAATAAATATTTCTTTCTTTCTTTCTCTCTTTTCTTTCTACCAGAGCCAATTAGTACCTATAGGGAATCGAAACTGTCTCCTAAACATAAACTACATATTTTGTAGCCTAGCTAGGATTGAGGCGTCGAGGATAGAGCTTCACCCACTATATTGTAGACTACAATTCTGTCTGTGTGTTGCCATCTACAATCTATTTATTTGAAGTTAATTATTATTAAAAACTTTAGAGTTCGCTAAGCATGCGTTAATGCTTTTCAAAGATTTATCTTGAATTAATATACATAACATAGCATCACGCCTGTATTCCCCGAGGGGGTAGGCAGAGGTGTACACAATTGTACACCCACATTTCACCAATGCTGTTATTAAGTCCCATGTAATAGGTGGTGAGCCTATTGCCAACTAACGGGCACAATTCCAAACTCCGGGCTATTACTGAGAAATTCTTAATAGAAAAACTCAATAACACTTTGCCCGACCCGGGAATCGAACCCGAGACCCCATGCTCTGCAGTCGCGCTTGGGACCACAAGACTAACGAGGCTTTAATTAATTATTATTGTTTTTTTCGGTCGTTTCGAACACTGCAGCTTTCGTATTCACATGGCGACTAAGGTGTCAGGCGTCGTAACTGTGAAGGCAGGCCATCCAGTGATGTTATAATTGATTTATATGTACGCAGATATTTATTACACACACTATAATTAATATTTAATTTTAAGAATATATCTTTTTTGCTACACCTAAAAGAAATTAAGTTTTAAGTACAACTTTTTTGTAACAGTATTATGTACACTTAATTGGCAAAATATATATCTTTGTATCTTTGAACTATCATTATATTTATACGTGAAACAAAAGCTTTGCCCTTATTCCCCCTTTTTACGAAAATACCGCGGTTGGAGGAGTATGAAATTTGTCACAGTTAAACTTTATATGGAGAAGAAATGAATGCAGAAAGTTCATATCTTTATATATAATATGCATTAGATGTACATTAAATTAGTAAAAAGTACATTACACACACTACCATGTGTTTGACACACGCACAACACACACACATATGTTACGCAAAAGAAATCTTTGACAATAGAACCTTAATAACATTCAAATTTTAATGACCTCTAGTAATAATTGAATAGAAAACTAACCTTTCAACAAATTGGTGAGAGGCTCCACCATTTGTACTCCCAACTCTTTAGCGTGATCATGGGCTTTACCGAACTCAACGCGAACATCGTCATCTAACGTTAATTTCCTTATCACTGTTAAACTTTCACTTAACAACTGAAACAATAATATATGGAGTCATTCATTGGGGTAGGTCAGAGAGGGAAGCTCTGAAACTATAAGGGATAAATACTCCAGGCGCTCTGACCGTTAAGCCATCTAGACCTCGACTCACTACAGCAAATTCTTCTTCCACATTTTTAATACGTCCTTTGGTGACGTCATTGCTATCTATTCAATCCCTATACGGGTGTCCGAACCGACACTACTAACTTTGCAGTTAATACAATTTCGTACAGATGCAATTACCTTAACAACTACAGAAAAATCTTCGAAAAGCATTATCGCATGCTTAGTGAACTCTAAAGTTAAAAAAAATTGTGGAAAAAGAATACAGTCGTGGGCACGATTCGCCTCCCAGATAAATACTCCAGTCGCTCTGACCGCTAAGCCATCTCGACCTCTGCTTTCTACCGCAAAATATTTTTCCACAAGAATTTATAACTTTAAAGTTCGCTATGCATGCGTTAATCTTTACGAAGAAAGAAGAAGTTAATCTTTTATAAGGGATAGTTTGTTATTTAAAATGTTCTTAGGCATATTTGAAAATAGTACATATGAGCGGCACACGAATACGCGACCTTTGTCAGTCCGTGACATCGCTCTCTCAACTGAGCTATCGTGCCGCTTGTACACATCTATTAAATTTAATGTTCCATTCTTTCCAGCATACTCACTTTCTCATTGCCGGTGACTTTTAACAAAAGTTTAAGGTTTTCAGCAATATTCTTAGCAAAGAGTCTCTGGCGATTCATCTCATGTTTAATACAGCATGTTGTGGTCCATCTCAGGGTTGATAGAATAACGTCGTCGTTTTCAACATTATCGAGAATACTGAAAATAATTATTTTATTTATTCACAGTGCTGATGCAAGAGTCACTAATTAACATAGCATCACGCCTGTATTCCCCGAAGGGGTAGGCACAATTGTACACGCACATTTCACCAATGCTGTTATTAAGTCCCATGTGGTGGTGAGCCTATTGCCATCAACCGGGCACAGTTCCAAACTCCGGGCTGCTACTGAGAATTTCCTAACAGAAAAACTCAATAACACTTTGCCCGACCCGGGGATCGAACCCGAGACCTCCTGTTCAGAAGTCGCGACTAATTAAGTATTTCCGATATGTAAAAATACGACCTAACTCAGTGGTTGTGGGGAATCGACTGCTGTGCCGTGCTAATTGCAATGCGCGTCGGTATATAACACTCATGCGTCAGCAGTGTTCCTAAAATACTACCATTAAAAAAAAAACTGAACCTAGTTAACAAAATTTCGATTTAAAATATAATGATAATATAATTATTAGATTTGCTGTCTTGTATGGTTCAGAATGTTGGCCCACGAAGGGAATGAATGAAAGACAACTACATGTAGCTGAGATGAGAATGTTAAGAGGGATGTGTGGTGTGACACGGATGGATAGAATTAGAAATGAATATATAAGAGGCAGTCTGAAAGTGGCACCGGTGACTGAGAAGTTGTGTAGAAATCGTTTAGCATGGTATGTGATGTGCATGTGATGCGGAGGGATGAGGGTCATGTGACAAGGAAAGTTTTGAGTATGAATGTAGATGGCTATACGAGTAGAAAAAGACCGAGGAAGCGATGGATGGATTGTGTTAAAGATGATATGACTAGAAAAAGATGTATGGAATAAGAATACATGGTGCGCCAACCCCAAATAAATTGGGATAAGGGCAGGGTGATGATGATGATGATAATATAATTGAATCATACATGATTGAATCACAATGAACTGGTAAGTAATAATAAACATAGCTATCGTGTTACTTGAGCGCCTCAAAGCTAACTCAGCAGAAATTTTATAAACATGAACAACTAACTAAGAAAAATGAATATTAAAAATTATTACTGGGCGGTAAAATCGAATATATATATATAGATGAATGTTCGAGAATCACAACTGCCGACTTATGCCGGTCGGCTTTTAGCGATAATTTTAGTTCAGTAGTGCTAAGAATGTGGGATTGCCGCATCGAATGATGAGTCGACCCGAATGAACTACCCGCTCGGCACAAGCCGATTGAAACCGAACAAATGCAGTCATCGGCCCGGCTTTGTTGTTCGACAAATACTGCCAAACCGGCAATGTTGATGATGCCCCGCTCATGTGTGTAGCAACCGTAACAGACATATGGTGAAGGAAAATATAGGGACACCTAGATTTCATCATCCCCCTACCCTTATCCCTACACCTAGACTTCATGGTCTGAAATTGCAAACACACAGTGAGTTAGCATGGTGATCAATGCTGGTGCCTAGTGAGAAGAGGCCCTTGCCCTGTAGTGGAACAGTTACCATATAAAATAAACTTACTCTTTAATCAAATCAATGCCCTTAGGATCAAGCAAGTCAGGTTGCATCTCCATTAAAGTTGTCATTGTATTTAACACAGCTATAATAAACTGTGTGTCTTTCCCACTCAGCTCTTGGGAGAGTTTACTGTATTTTGAGTAAAGGAGATCAATTAGGATTTTATATGCACCCTCCTTGCCTGCCCGTACTCTATGGGCGAGGTCTTTCTGGCATTCAGACTGCAATATAAATAGTTTTAAAGTTATTATATTAAATGGAAAAAGAATACGGTCGCGAACAGGATTCGAACCTGCGCCTCCCGGATAAATATTCTAGGCGCTCTGACCACTAAGCCATCTCGACCTCTGTTCGGTGACCGAACTGACACCCATTTAAGTACTGAATTGATAGCAATGACGTCGCCAAACAGATGTGTTACAATATGGTCACCTAACAGAGGTCCCCGAACCTAAACTATAGGTCACCGAACAGAGGAGTTTTGTGTGAGTACTTTTACATGAGAGATAAAATATTTTTTATGCTAAAGGAAAACATACTATGTACTATTGAAAAAACTATACACTTTAAAAATTTACAAAAATAGATTACAATAGGATCAAATGCTGCTTTTAACTTACTCTCATCACATCTAATTCTTTGAGCACAGCATCAGCATTATACTTTTCTCCAGCACATAGTTGTTTCAATTTGGTCACAGTTTCTGACACCAAGTGATTGTCTCCAGAACCCAGAGACAAGTCCTTTATTATATTTGACAGATCTACTCCCTGAAAATAATAGACCCAATTTTAATTTTTAGATTTTAATTATGGACTTCAACTCCAGTAGATGAGGTATTGCAAACACTGTTTATCTTAGCATTTATATTTAATACTAGCTGGTGCCCACGACTTTGTCTGTGCAACTAAAAGTATGTCCTTACCCAAGATACAATCTATCACCTTGCCAAATGTAATTATGATCCATTCAGCCGCTTACTTGTAAAAAGATAACAAACACAGTTATTTTCACAATTAATATAAGTAAATATGATAATAATAATAATATAGTAATAATAGATAATGATAGTAAGTATGTTATTTAATAAATTATATATTTTTTTTGATCACAAAGAAAGGGCCACAAAAAGTAGCGTTGTTATACATTGCAAAATTTAAGGTGGTTTAAAAAAAAGTGCATTTAGACAGTGTATTCTGGAAGATTTCTTTTTTTTTTGTAAAATTAATAGCATTTGTTTGTTTTATTTGTTACAAAAATGATATAAAAGAGTATAAGTGGTGGAGTGCCCTCTGCCACCAATGCAATTTCTCTAAACTTGAATAAAGAATAGGGGTAACAATGTCCTTACATTAAGACAAAAAAGGCCATTTGTTTTAATCATTGGTCAAAGGGTCGTCTTAGGGGCGGAGTTATAAGTTTGAATATTATTTTACACAGTGTGTGTAAAAATTTAAGGATTACATTTAGAAGTTTTGCTGGATCCCATACTATGATTAATCATGTCTCTTCTAGACACTTATAACGATTACATACAACTTCGTGATTCTGAATAAAATAGAACATTATGTATCCGGCAGTCTGAATTAATTAAGGCATGACTAACGAGATTTTATAGGCACTGACATAATACCTACTTAAATAAATATTAAGACCATCTTCTATTTACCATTGCATATATTAGGGGAAAAAAAAATTGGATTTTTTCGGACATACCTGTGCCTCAAATTGGGCAACTGCATCTTGTATAGCTTCTTCCGGAGTCATATCAAACTCGTTCATATTTTCTTTGACGACTTCATCGTAAGTCTCCTGAGTTATTACACGAACCATGTTTAAAGTCCACTTGATGTTTTTAATTCAGAAATTGTTTGAATACTGGAATACTTTAGAAGAAAATTTCAGTTTTATTCACATGAGGCGGATTTTTTGCCGAATGATGTCAACTTTCAGTCAAAACAATTGAACTGTCAACTGTTAATATTTTATCATATTCGTTCTGAAATCCATGACGTTAAAAGTTTCGTTTTACGGTGCATAAAGAGTATACATAAATATAAGTGATCCTGGTATTTTCAGTATTAGACAAGGTACAATACATATATATATATAGCTATAAATTACTTCTTCTACTGCAGGGCAAGGGCTTCTTTTTATACAGAGAAGTTACAACGTAAATAATAAATTGAATACATATTGAATGTATGTATGTAGGTAGTTATATTTTGACAGAAAACAGCTTGTATCACTGTGCGTTTCGAAACCTATTTCAGGAAACTTTATTTCAAATTGTATTGTAATTTAATACGATTGCAGAAATTTATAAAAGATAATTAGATAAAATATATAAAGCATAAATATATCAATGGCTAATAATTTATCTGATTTGCAGTATATTTGACTAACAGTGAAAGTTGTCTTGTTATTCTAAGAAGATAAATGTTTTACGATTTTGATTGTCACCTGGGTGACGCATTCTCCCGTAAAAAGAACTGAATCGAAATAATAATTTCACCTTTTTACGCGTAATTAGTGAATAATCCTTGTATCGCCTTGTTTATTTAGCATTTATTAGGATTATTGGACAATCAAGATGAGTTTTTTGGGGAAGCTGTTTGGTGGAAAGAAAGAGGAGAAGAGTCCTTCAACACACGAAGCAATACAGAAATTACGTGAAACTGAGGAGTTGTTGCTCAAAAAACAGGAGTTTCTCGAGAAGAAGATCGATATAGAAATACAGACGGCTAGGAAAAATGGCACTAAGAATAAGCGGGGTGAGTTTATGACGATAATATGAACATCAAGCATTTTCGCATTTATAGAACTCAAATCATTGTTGACATGTTGGTACATGACCTTGTTTATCAATTATTTGTGATACATTTCGTTGGTACTTTGTTTGGTAGTCCAAAAGATTGAGTTTTTCATTCACAAAAGATTTTAAAGGGTTTATTGAGAAAACACTTAATCTTATAAAAAAAAAGGCTGTAGTAATATTTACCAGTCATTGCATAGTATTCACAAAGAAAATTCATGTGAATTCGAAAATAATGTTCATCATTCTTTGTTGCTTGTTCATTCAACCCTGTATTTGCAGAGGTTGTACCTACTTTTTAATGATGCAAACTTATGAAAGTTAGGAGTAAGGAGGCCGCATATTGATACATAAAGTTCTAACATTAATAGCCAGTTAACTTTTTAACAAAAAAAAATCAAGCATTTTTAGGTAATAATATGGTGTATGAATCATCGAAAATCCATGTTGTTTGTTAGATGTAAACATGTAACATCAGATTCAACTTGATTGAATAGTGTCAAATAAATCTTGTAAAATCATTCATAATAGTGCATCTTGGACATAACCCTAACTTACCAACTAAAGAAAACATTATAAGGAAAACTTGCCAAAATTCAGTGAACAATGCTGTAAATATCTATATTACATAAAGCATGATCTGTATATTAAATGGAAAAAGAATACGGTTGTGAGCAGGATTCGAACCTGCGCCTCCCGGATAAATATTTAATATAATAACTTTAGAGTTTACTAAGCATGCATTAATACTTTTCAAAGGTTTATCTTTAATCATGATCTGCATTTTATATAATACTATCTGGTGCCCGTGACTTCGTCTGCATGACTAACATGAAGGTAGCCTATGTCCTTCTCCAACATTGAATCTATCTCCTTGCTAAATTTAATTAGAATCCGTTCAACCATTTAGTTGTGAAAAGGTTACAAACAAATAAACAGATTATGGATAAGTTTGGATAATCAGACCAAATTGACAGTTATCCAATGGGAAAGAACATACAAATAACATTATGCACATAATGTTATTTGTATGTATTCTTGTTATAAATATCATAAAATATTTAAAAAAAAAAACAACCTGCACCAGCTGGATTTAGGACACCAATTTCTCTGCACCAATCCAGGACATCCCTCCATACGTCTGAGAGTTCATTGACTCTTAGAATGGGAGAAGTATAAAATTATACTACATAACAATAAAAAAATCTTGTTTCTGGTAATTCAGGAGCCAACGGATTACACAACTGGGTCCTGTTTATTAAATGAAGATCAGGAACAGCTAATACAGGTAGTCAGACAGCCAGTCTTACCACAAGAAAGTCAAAGTCAAAGCATTTATTTCAATTAGACCATTTACAGGCACTTTTGAATTGTCAAAAAAAACTACTTGCCACATTCGAAAGTGTAGATTCCTGTGGAGAAGAACGGGCAAGAAACTCCACGGTTACTCTTTTTCATCAAACAATTACAATATTTTGGTTACATTGTATTTATAATATAGAAATAATATGTGAGAACAATGTAATATGAAGTCTATAGAGTCTAGTTACAATTCAAAACTTTGCCATGACAGTTTAGAGATGACCAGCCCCAACCAACGGCGCCCGTTCACGAACATGACGCCAGCGTCAGCATCACTAAAATCGACCATATTGTAGGGAATCTAAAGCTATAGTGTTACCCAGTAATGGGTTGTGGCGGTCAGATAAGCAGTTGCTCCATCTAAAATACTGGTAATAAGCAGCATTTGGTAGACTGTAAGCTGACCCCCATCTCCCCAGATAAGCTAAGCTGATGATTAAGTTCCCTTTGTTGGTGTTAAAGTGTTTTAAAAATATATCAGTAAATGTTTTCTCATTAACCTGTAAATTGGCTTGTTGTAAATAGAGTTATGTGTCAATCACACCGATGATCTCATTTTCACCCACACATCTTAGACAATAATTACAGTTGTCATTGTACTAATCACTTTTTAATGTAGTAGTGCATGTTACAGAGCATGTCTGGTTGGTGGTCTCTGCACTGTTACTAAGAATATCCTATAACAGAAAACACTGCTTGAACCGGAAATCAAACCCAGCACCATATACTTAGCCTTTGCGCTTGGGACCACAATCTATGCCAACTCTGGACTGATAATGTTGATGAATAGGAGGCAAATTTTTTTTGGGGTTCTTTCAAGACTTCAACCAGAAATCGAACCTAATACCTAACGCTCATCAGCCGAGCTGGCTTCTCTAACCAATGAAGCAGTATATTTGTTTTAAAATTCTACATTTTTCTATTTACAGCTGCTATTGCCGCCCTAAAACGTAAGAAGCGCTACGAGAAGCAACTGACACAGATTGATGGCACTCTTACACAAATTGAAGCGCAGCGCGAAGCACTGGAAGGCGCCAACACTAATGCCCAAGTTCTTAACACTATGCGCGATGCGGCCAACGCCATGAAACTCGCGCATAAGGATATGTTAGTATTATATTTTTGATAAATCTTTCAATCGCAAGCGTGGTTTATTTAACCGGGGTACAGGTTCGAATCCTGCTCTTTTTATTAGCCTTTTGACCACCACGTCAAGAAATCAAAAGTGGGCTCTCGGTACCAAGCATTGTAAAATATTATATAAAATATAATTATACAAGGTCTTCTGTGCTTACTTGATAATTGATAAGATGATATTTTAAATTGTTACATACATAGCATACATAGCATTACTCCTGTATTCCCGAGGGGGTAGGCAGAGGTGTACGCAATTGTCATCCACCCAAATTTCACTAATACTATTATTAAGTCTCATGTAATAGATGGTGAGCCTATACTCCGACTTGCTATTGAGAATTGTCTAAAAACACCAACACTTGGCCGACCTGTGAATCGAACCTAGGACCTAATGCTCAGCAGTCGCGCTCGGGACCACTATACCAACGGGGCAGTTTAATTTTAATTGTTTCTGGGATTTTTGTGGCAATTTTTCAATATGTGCCGCAGTATCTAGAAAGCGATCTAAAGTCGCTTATATGCACATGAAAACCATTCTTGTAGACACATTTCAATCCAAAACCACCATACTTACTATAACCAATTTATGTACAACCATCATCTCCTCCCACAGTGATGTAGACAAGGTCCACGACATAATGGACGATATTGCGGAACAACACGACATCTCGCGCGAGATCACCGACGCTATTAGTAACAATGTTGCCTTCCCCAACGACATCGACGAAGATGAACTGGAGAAGGAACTTGAAGAATTGGAACAGGTATGGACTGTTACAAACAGTATTATTTCTTTCCTAACTCCTCTCTATCTTCCCTTCTCTCCCTCTTTACTGAGGTAGCTATGCCTCTCGGATCGTCGAAATAAACAGTTCATAGAAAATCTAAGGTCCGCGGTCTCTGAATTTGCCACAATTCCAAACTCTAGGCTGTTATTGAGAATATTCTAACAAAAAAAAACAAAATGATTTACCTGACCCGGGAATTTAACATAGGACTTCACGCTCAGTACAGTTGTCGTAATATAACTGCATGTCTGAATTTAGGTTTTCAAAACGGCTTCGCAGATACAGTTGTATAAAACGAGTTAACAAATGATGTTTTATTTGTCCTTCATTTTCTACTTTACCTGACCTTTTCGTGGCATTTTATGCAATACCTGGGCATTGCATACATTGACTAGGCATATATCAATTAACTTGACTTGGTATTGTACAAAATATTTTATATATAAAGTTATTATATTAAATGGAAAAAGAATACAGTCGTGAGCAGGATTCGAAAATGCGCCTCCCGGATAAATACTTCTTGAGTATTATAACTGTTCTCGGTCCCTGAGCAAGCGAGACAGATGTATTGGCGGAATGTGAAGGAGTGTGTGACACAACACGCTATTACTACGCTCCCTGCGTAAATTGTGCATACGCCTTGCCGATTTTATCGTGCAATCGACTACCCCGCAGTGTACACGCGTTCAGCTTCAGAGATGTACAGTTATAATACGACAATAGGCATAATGACAGTATCAAAGAATCAAAGAATAAATAGTTTTAGAGGAAATGTACACAGGATTCTAAAACATGACCTAGTTTTAATATAAACATTAAGATTAATAAGATTTTCAATAAAATTAAAATATAAAAATACTGCAATCGGCCATGGTAACAGCAATCACAGGAATGACGTCACGCCTCAGTGTATGTCAATCACCGCCGTACGTGTTGCTTGAACTTTTGTTATTGACCAATGCAATGTTTACCATCGTGATGTCACAATGGACGCCATGACACCCACGAGCGTTTACACGCTTAAATTTAAAGTAGATAGATTACAATGCAATTATTTGCGTTAAAACTAGTTTTTATCCGTACTCAACATAATAATACTCCCGTTCACAGGAGGACTTGGACAAAGAGATGCTGGGTATCAATGTACCAACAGACAAGTTGCCCGACGTGCCTACGTCCGAACTGGTGCACGACAAGCCCAAGCCCAGCAAGTCGAAGCAGTCTGGTAAGTCATTAATATCATTGCTTTTAAGTCCCAAAATTGGAAAGAACAGTCGGGAAGTCGTAAATAAAATTGGTAAGTCAATTAATCAGAAAGAAGGAAATGAAGAAAAGCATTTAAAAAAAGACGGCTGTGTGTGGAACGACTGGGTCCATGGTATATTTTTTGATGACACCATGGCCGTAACGAGACGGTTGGGGATTTGGGTGTTCAAACTTCCCTAAAATCTCTGACATGATGTTAAAATAGAATGTTAAACTTTCCCTTGAGTGAAAAATTTATTGTAAAAACGAATTTTTAAAATAAGCTTTCAAGACGAATCAATCGGGCCTAAACTAGATGGGTTTATTTTGTTTAGTTCAGAAGTTAGGAACTTGGATGGCCGCCTTCCCACTCCATCATCAGACCCTGGATTATCATTTAGCACCAAAGTACTCACCAAGACAAAACAAAAGAACCCAAACTCGATGGGTTTATCTTGTTTAGTTAAGAAGTTCCTATGGCAGTCTTCCGGCTCCATTATTAGAACAGCTCCATGGTACCATATTATTGTATTGTCACCGAAGATACATGAGTCCACCAAATTTGAGCCCAATCGGACATCGGGAAGTGGTTCTAATTTAGCTTCCAAGATTCCACCCGAACATACATACATACAAACATTGCAAGTTAAATAAAATGTAGTAAAAAGGGTAAAGATTTTTTTACTACTAGCTGTGCCCGCGACTCCGTCCGTGTGGATGTCGTAAATAACAAATGTTGGACGTGATTCTTTAAATTGGCATAACTTTTTTATTTATGAACCGATTGACATGAAACACTAAAAGTTAAGTGAAGCTTACCGCAATATATTACTGAAAACCACATCTAAATCGGATAAGCCGTTTCTGAGATTAGCGTGCACAAACGCACAGACAAACAGACAAAAATTGTAACAATTATTGTTTTGGGTGCTATTTGCGTTGATAAAGATCCCAATAATATTTTTTCTCATATATCTTCCATGTACAGACAGCGATCCGTAACATTTTTGTTATATGTATTGATTGATGATGATGATGATGATGATGATGATGATGATTGATTGATGATATGTTTTCAGAAGATGACGATGAACTCGCACAATTGCAGTCTTGGGCCACATAAACTCGCTTCTCATCATATAAGTTGTACTTTTGTGATATTTTATAGATATTGTATAGCTACCGGCCTGTGTGACGTGTTTGTGAGGATAATATTAAAAGAAAAAGGAATGCTAAAAATATAATGAAAGAAACAGTACTTTTAGGATTAACTTATCACCTCTTTGGATAAAGAGAGGAAGTCTTTTGTCTATTGATAGTTCAGTTTCTTGCATAGACATTAATATTTTAAAATATACCTACATTAAAAAATATTCTAAATTAGTGATTAAAATATTAAGCTTATAATTACACAGTAAATGTCTAATTTATGTGGTAAGAAAAATTACACCGCGAGCGGGACTCAACCCGCGACCTTTTTGGATAAGTACATCACATAAATTGTTATAACTGTAGTGGGCACTTCGAATGCGATTAAAAATATTAGAATAGTGCTATGAAGATTATTGAACTGTCAAATAAAAGCGAAGGCGATTGAGAGACATGAATACGCTTCTGCCTGCCCTCTTGAAAGACGTCAAAAACTTCCATTTATCATTTTTATCGATTGCAGGGGGTGGCTTATTAATTGTTACGAACACAATGAATTAAAATCAAGTTTACCCCGAAAAAGTTACAATTATTCTCACAAATATTTCACACACAATATTTTATTGTATAAATAATTATGTATAAAACCTGCATGTTAACAATAATTCGCTTTCTTATTCAATAGTTGATAAATAAATAAATATAATATTCACTCTGCCTTATATAATATACAATTTAGTCGAAATATTGATGGAAAATCGACGAGGGGGGGGCAGTCTTGTGTTTTTAATTTTGTTAGATTTTTTTTCTATTATAAATTATTATTATTATGTATCAATTATTTTCTCGTTAATTTCCAAGTGCTGCACTTTTGAGAAATACGGGTTATGCATATCCGTTAAATATATTCTGCAATTCTTAAGCTCAGTTGCACCAAATTTATTTTAACCGTAACCGACATTTTACTGTGTCATTTTGACAGAGCTTACAGAAAAAAGCTGTCAAAATAATAAAGTAACGCGACGGTTACGGATAATGGTGCAATCAAGCCTTAGTAATCTCGCAATAACAATGAGTCATTTGAAAATAATTATCATATCATAAACTACTGTTCTGTTAACTGACTAAAGTATTACTAAAAGCTATAAGCTTTAAAAAATATTCGTGTATTAAGAGAGAAACGGCTACTAACGAATGAAAGAGTGCTAGAATTTTTAATCAGACTTACTATAGAGGATTGCTTAAGTGCGTTTCACATAAAATGTTCGTTATGTTGGCACCTCTGTCTTTTAACGAGAGACCGTTTAAAATGCGAAAATTGTTACTTTTACAGTGGGGGCAATTTCAACTAGAGGAATTCTTATGTGAAACGCAGTCTAACTTTTCCTGTAAGAGCAAAACCGTTTGCATCATTAAAATATTGGAAACCGAATCAAAAACCCGAAAAGAATGGGGAATGACTCAATGTTACTTTGATTTTCCGTTTATCACGAATTTAAATTAAAACAAATATGTGCTAAATATAAATTTGACAGTTGAAACTGAAATTTACCGGAAATTTGAAATTCAGTTTCAACTGTCAAAATAAAAGTAATTTTTTTATGTTTGTATTAAAATCTTGAAACGGTGGTTGTGTGTTTGCTACTGATAAGCTCAACCTAAGTTTCAGCTATTTATTAATAATATGTATTTTATTGTTAATATGAAAATTTTCAATTGAATAGCTTAAGTTTCACTTGTCAAAATGTATTCCATTCCTATAATTTGTCAAATAATTATTCAAATTAAAGTTCATATTTTCTAAAGACATGTTTGCACGAAGTTTGAGAAGTACTGATTGTAGCGAAGGTTATATTTTAACTTTTGTTATGCATTAGTGGTTAATCAATTGATTATAATTAACTAGGATTAGAGCTAACCATCTGAATCGTACATTTTTTTAAGCTGTAATATTGGTTCGATAATATATTTTATTTTAAGAATAGATTTGTTTTATTCAATGTCACCCAAACTCCCATTAAACCTTTGTCATATGGCATGGACGAATGAATTGAGCAATTGCACTAACTTAACTTTAAATTTAACAGAGACTACTGTGTCACTTTGACAGAAATTACATAGAAAAACTCAATATAATAAATTAACACGTCGGTTATGGTTTACGATAATTTCGTGCAACCAACCCTTAGTGTCAAACGTACGGTAGGTCTCTCATATAGCTTTAGGTACACACCATCCATGGCATACATCAGGCCTGATGATGTGATAATATGTCTGTCTAAAGTCCGTACAAACGTAGTTACATATGTAGAGGAACGCTGCCGCGCATATTATTGTAAGACCGGAGTCATACAGCGCTGGGAACTTTAGTTGTCCCGTATCCCGCACTACAGACGCACGCATTAGGCCACCATAGCATATTGTTGTAATATAAGTAATTAATAAATACAGTTAGTAATCTCAAAAGTTTATTTATTTCTCTCTCTGTAAACAAATCCTTCAGACAATACACGCACACACAAAACATACATTGCAAGTTAGATAAAAGCTTGTAAGGAGCTGAGACTGAGAGATTAATGACAGCTAGTTGTCCCCCGAGCGACGCCCTAAGCCGAGGCTCGTGTCCCGCAGGGGATGACTTTAGCGCTTAGTTTGCAGTTTAAAGATATGCTGGCTTTAATTATTTATTTTAATTATTCGGAGCAAAGAAGACCTGGAACGTCTCTCCGGCTCAACGACTTTGGGATCCCAAGGACACCGTGTCGCTCATGAACGGCAGAGCACCCCAAATTAATCTGGATAACAAACAGTACACCTTTTTTATTATTATTAGTTTTTGCTCAAAACAAAATGATGTGATTACTTTATTTTTCAATTGTGTATGCTCTATTTTTTTCCCCTCAATACAATATGTAAACGGTCTTATACAAATGTGCACATTTACTTATTCACTACCGACCCACATTATAACACCACTTCGCAAACATAATCACAGACAATGTTATACTTCAATAACATACCCGCGCACAACATGCCAGTTGCAATATCTTAGTTACATATTATTATACCTACAACTCTCCCGGAACAAACTTATAACATTCACATTATACTTTAAACACGCCAAATGTACAAGCAATAGTATTACACAGGGACAATTACTCACACTAAGTTATTTTACGACTTTATATTATACACACACAACACGACATACTCACAATTACAAATATTTACTAACTTATATTTCCCTGCACACAAAGGTATTACACTATTTCGTGACAAAATGTATGCTTTATAAAACACAACATTTTCCTAGTTATACTAATGGCTTTATTTGATATCTTCCAAAATATTGACGAAATTACTAGCGTAAATTGTCAAACACTCGACCTATTAGAAGAATGCAGGGAACATCTACATTACTCCGAATCTAGTTTTAAAATTCTGTCTCTTAATATCAGAAGCTATCAGCGCAATTTTGACGAATTTTCCATAGCCTTCAAACGCCTTGAAACCGACTTTGACGCCATCATCTTGACGGAATGCTGGTTATGTGAAGGTTCCATACTAGATAATTTACCGGGTTATAAGGTAACCCGAACAAATTCTCAAAGAAACAAAAACGGCGGCATTGTTGTGTACACCAAAATTTGTCATGACGTAACCGTGATGGAACCGAGTGTGTTGGATACAGACAGCATCCTTGTAATAATAAATAAAAGAATATCAATACTTGGATTATATCGTTCACCATCTTTTGGTAACCTCACAAACTTTATCTCCTCTTTAGACATATTTCTTCAAACAGTAAACAAGTATCAAACACTCATACTCACTGGAGACATAAATATTGACTTATGTAATAACACTGGAAATAACCACCATGAATATATGTGCCTTATGGCATCACATAGCTTAATTCCTGTTATAACTAAACCAACCAGAGCAAAATCATGTATAGACCATATATTCGTTAAAAGTACAACTAAACCCAAAGGTATAATTTGTAAAAGTTCCATTACAGACCACGACATTGTAATAGCTAGCATACCTTATAAAAATGACATTACCAACTCTTATAAAAATCGCTGGAAGCTCAAAATAAACGAAGAAGCAGTCGTCACTGATTTGAAAAATACTGATTGGACTGACACTTTAAACCTTAATTGTGCTAATTCTGTAGCAGACTCGTTTACCGGTATCCTCAATAAAATAATACAAAATCACACATATACAATTAAAATTACACGTAATAAATTAACAATAAAGCCGTGGATCACATCTGGTCTTATGAGGTGCATTAGACACCGCGACAAGCTACATCTGGCTTTGAGGTCAAACCCTGAAGATAAAACAAAATAATTAATTTATACTAGGTACAGGAATTACTGCAACAATCTTTTACGCAACTTAAAAATTGAATACAACAGCCGACAAGTACGGGAAAACGAGAAAAACCCCAAACAGCTATGGAAAGCTTTAAAAGCAATTTACGCACCTAACTCTCAAGAGAACAGCTCATCAAAACTATTCACCAACTCAACTGATCCAAGTGAATCGTTAAACAAATGTAATTCTTACTTCACAAGTGTAGGGAAAAACCTGGCAGCAAAAATTCTGTCAAGAATATTTGAGACACAGGCCTCTCTTAGCAGTAAATACACATCACAAAAATCACTACCCACGTCATTCTTTCTAGCTCCTACCGATGAAACAGAAATAAAAAAATTCATAAATCAGTTAAAAAATGACAGTTCTCCAGGTCCTGATAAAATCAACGCACGACTTATAAAGAAAATACAAAATGTGATTTTAAAACCACTCACCCACCTATTTAATCTAAGTCTTGAAACGGGAATATTTCCAGAGCAATGGAAGGTTGCAGCGGTAAGTCCTATATACAAAGGTGGCTCTACAGACACACCTGAAAATTATAGGCCTATAGCATTACTTAGCATATTATCTAAACTCCTCGAAAAAACAGTAAACAGGCGCATTGTGAACTTTTTTGAAAAAAATCATTTAATTTCGGAAAGGCAGTTTGGTTTTAGAAAAGCCAGATCAACCGAAGATGCTGCTTTACTTCTGACCAATTTTGTTTCTACGACAATTGAAAAGGGTGAGCACTGTATGGCAGTCTTCCTAGACCTAGCCAAGGCCTTTGATACCATATCCACAGACCTTCTCCTAAAAAAATTAGAAGTAGTAGGCATTCGAGGAATCTCAAATGAATGGTTTCGAAGCTATCTCACCAACCGAAAACAATACGTTAAATCAGGAGAACATTCTAGTACACTGCTTCCCATTAATTTTGGAATCCCGCAGGGAAGTTTACTTGGTCCAACGCTATTTACTGTATATATAAATGACATCTTAAATCTCACTCTACAAAATGCGGAACTAATTTCTTATGCAGATGACACTGTCATCATGTTTCATGCTGACACTTGGGAACGGGTTTACTGCCTTGCAGAAGGTGATTTAGCGACGGTAGCACAAGCACTTAACAATAACCTACTCACACTCAATATAAAAAAAACTAAACTTATCACTTTTTTTAAAACCCAAACGTCTAGTCCTCCTCACCACCTAACATTAAGATTTCACACCTGTCAGACACACATCCACCCGAATACTTCACGAGACGACTGTATGTGCGACTACATACAACGCACACAGTCCATTAAGTACTTGGGCATAATTATAGATGAAAATTTATCGTTTAAGGAACATGTGCATCTCGTTTCAGGCCGAGTAAGAAAGCTAATTTATATAATAAAGAAGCTTAGAGATTGTATTCCGATAGACACTTTGCGCACTGTGTACTTCGCAATATGCCAGTCTACTATACAATACGGTGTGTTGGTATGGGGTGGAGCTGGTAAAACAACCATGATTGAGCTCGAAAGAGCCCAGAGAGCTGTTATTAAAGTTCTTTTAAAAAAACCTTTCTTCTACTCAACAGATTCATTATACAAAGAATTTACAGTTCTTCGTGTCCGGCAGTTATTCATCCTTAGTGCATACCTACGCACTCACAAAAACATAAAAAGCAGATCCGACTACCACTCCATAAGCTCAAAACGAATCTTCAAAATCCCACTATGTCGAACCATCTCCCTACTAGCCAGACGTTGTCCGGCTTACCTTCACACATTTGTGTTTAATAAAGTAAACAGCAGCATATCTTGTAAGACAAAAGATCTAACCCTCTCAAAATGTAAAAAGATTGTAAAAAATTTGCTTCTTGAACTCACATACGAAGAAACGGAGAAACTCCTTACAGTATAAATCATACAAACACACATACTCACACACGCACGCGCACCTATGCACACGCGTCCACACACACTCACGCACACACACACACTCACGCACACACACACAAACAGACACACGCGTACACACACACACCAGTCTCGCGAGAAATATTGTTTTGTTAGTTTTATTTTTTTATTGTTTTATAATTTTCATTCTTTTGTTTTTATCACCTAAGTAATTAGTTATTACGATTATATGTTAAACATAATATTATTTTACCTTGTTGAGGATACCTTAAAAAACATCTATTGTTGAACAATTACAAATAAATTTGCATCATGTGACTGATCTTTTGCAACAATAATGTTATATTCAATTACAAATATGTATTGCCTACTTCATGATACATCTGTATGTAAAACTCAATTCAGGTTTCCAAGATACAGGCTTGCCTAGTTTGGAAACCGCAGTTACCATGTGATATATTGTGTCTTTACCGTAATAAACAATTTTTGTATTTGTATTTGTATTTTTAGGGGCTAAGTTGCCCGCGTCCATAGGAGTGCACCTTTAAAATGGTTCCCTACACGTGGCTCCTGGGGGGTGCAAAACAAGCAATCACAACTCTGGTGGGTGGCTTCGGCCGCGGCTGGTTACCACTCACCAGCGACCTACTTGTGTTTCTTGATGTAGTCCGGTGCAACCGTTGTGGGAGACGGGTCTGGGTAGTTGCATCAACTCCCCAACTCTACTTAGAGTCAACAATTTTATTCTGGATTTACGTGCTCCATCCTCTCCCTCATCGTCGCTTACCATCAGGCGAGTTGGTGGCCAAAAGTACCTAGGTATATCCATTTTTTATTTTAAGAAAAGATATTCTAGCAGGAGGCATTAAACTGCTTCGCCTTAGCCACCGAGAAGTTGTGTAGAAATCGTTCATGATATGGAGAAATGAGGACCCACGGATTTGAAAGAAATACGGATGGAACCTTGCCTTGTCATAAGCGAAGCATAGATTACGCACACACACATAGATTACACGCAGCGTACTGGCGCGAAGTGGATGAGTTTTAAGTATTTGTATGCGTTTAGCTCGTGTATGGCAAGCGAAATTTGATGACTAGGCATGCTTCTCACATGTCGTACGCAACGATCCGTCCGTATTTTTTAAGATCCGTGTAAGGACCATGTTACGAACAAAGTTTTGAGTATAAATCGTGGATGGAAGGTATACAAGACCTTTTTTGGTCTTGCGGAAGATAAATTGAGTGTAAGATGACATGGCTAGAAAGGGTGTAACCAATGAGATGTAGTGTGGAAGGAAAAGGACGCTGCACCGACCCGAAATAAACTTGGGTAAGGGCAAGGGAATGATTGATAGATACTTATAAGTAATTCCATAACACCACCATAATGATATAACAATTAAATTACATCACACGATGATCAAAGTGCTATAAATCTTAGTGTCAATACTCTTTGATATTCAGAATGCGATTGTAACTTAACTGTGAGTTGAATTTTGATAATAGGTACATGCATGGGATACCGTTGTACACTTTCCCTTGAAGGAGTATTCTGGTGTTCGATTTTCGTTGACGAATACGTTTAAACTATCTCGTTGGTCGTAGTTCCAAGCGCGACTGCTGAGCATGATCTCGGGTTCGATTCCCGGGTCAGGCAAAGTCTTATTGACTTTAGAAGAAGTATTCCCCGAAGGCGTACGCAGAGGTGTAAATATTTGTACACCCACATTTCACCAATGCTGTTATTAAGTCCTATGTAATAGGCGGTTGCCATCTGCCTATCTAATTTCAAAACAGAAAAACTTAATCACACTTTGCCCGACTCGGGAATCGAACCCGAAACCTCATACTCGGCAGTCGCGCTAAGGACCACTACACCAACAAGGCAGTCGATGAAGTGACACTTTTAACGCTAACACTAAAGTAAACTGTCAGACACCGTCCAGAATACGGCTGTCGTTAATTTGAATGGTGTACGCAATCATTAGTTTATATCAAGAGGTTGTTATTGTAGACACCCAGTGTTGCTGTGCTTACCCTATAATCAACATGAAGTCTTATATCCTGGTGAGTTGATTGTTGTCATTTTTTTTTATGAATTAGTCGTTGCTTTTTCTTTCCAAATTTGTATGCTATGGTTTGTTATTTTTCAAATATTATTTACTTTACTTTTTATACATAACTATCATCATGCCTGCTTTCCTCGAAGGGTAAGTCAGATGTGTACAAAACGAGATCAGTGTATAGTCCATAGTTTCTGCTACGAGTCAGATTTTAAAATTTATTTAGGCTAATGTATTCTTATTAGAAAATACGACATTTTAATATACTTCCCAAAGACTTTTCGGCGGCCTATCTCGCGTCTGCATTAAAGTGTACAAGTGTATGTGCAAACATAGGTGCACTCTTTCTTCCTTCGCTGTCATAGTCCGATAGGACGGCAATCTGACATGACCAGAGAGAGATTAGGCGCGGGACCGACGGCTTTACGTACCTCTGAAGCACGGGATTGTGTCAACTTCCAACTCCGGGCTAACACCGAGAGTTTCCTAACTGAACAACCAAGTATTTTTTTTCCTGGAATCGAACCCAAAACCTCACGCTCAGCAGCCGAGCTTGCGACTACTAAACCAATAAAGCAGTTCCAGTATATTGCATACTATAGTCAGATCTTAAATAATAATCTTACCTTAATCAGAATAAGGGTAGTAATACAAAAACTGACTCGGAGAAACAATTTGAACTACAGGCTTAACGATAAGAGGGCGAATTTTCGAGCCACTACTAATTAAGAGAAACTGCTCCTAAGACACCAATTTTCTTTCCAGTTTACTCTTTTCTTCATCCACTCAACAATAGCAACGTTAGACCTACAAAAACTGAAAGACACAGCGGCAACAAAACTTCAAACTATAACCGACACCGCCACCTCATCTCTCCAACAATTCGCAGACACTATAGACTTCGACAAAGTTCAGAAACTCGACATTTTAAATCTTATACCAAAGTTACAATATAAAGGAAAACTTATTAAAGATACTTATAAAAGTATACCAGAGTATAGTGACAAAGTGAAAATGTATTTGCAAAGTTTAAAAGGTCTGAATAAGCAAGATTTGGTGCTGGCTTTCGAAGCTCCCTGGCCTGCGAAGAGAAGGGTCTACATACATGATGGGTATTACTGAATCAAGTTTTTGGGTAAGCGTCGCCATTTGAATTTGTTAAATTTGAGTGATATTAATGATCTGTAATCATAGATTTGATGTCAACAAACTAAAATGAGGTAATTAGGTACTTAATTTTACAGACAATGGCATCAATTCTAATGTAGCAAACTAAACTAAATTACTAAATTAAAGACGTCAAATACAAATTTTAGTCATGTCAACCTAAAATTTCTATACAATTTTAGTTTGGTGTCTCTATTTGAAGTGGCCGCCTAAAAGTGTCCCGACTAAAATTGTTCAGAGACTTTAGTGTGACGTGCCTAAATTCGAATTTGACGTCAATTTATTCATCCCGTCTCACCTTTAAAATGACTGCTAACAAAATGTAATTGTAAGAAATACCATTTGCAAAGCTCTAATTTTGGTTTAGTTGGGCTACATAAAAAGGTATGCCAATATGAAAGTAAGACGGGACGAATCACGAGACGTCAAACTAAAATTTTCGTACGTTTAATTTACTTTGACGTCTAAAATTTTAGTGGTCATCTCAAGGTGAATTTGAATTTTACTACGTATCGTCTCATCTCGTATTATTGACGGTGACTGCTGTTAATAAAAGTAAGTCAATCTCTAAATTTAGTTTTATTTGTCTACATCAGAATCAATATAATTTAAACGTAATTTTGTTATTTGCGCCAAATGTTTTTATTAGGCTTATAAAGCGCACTGTTTTTGAAATGCCTACTGCTTATTATGGATTTGGTGGCCATAACAACAATACGTCTTTTCCATGCTCATAGTCAAATACATAAAACACGTTGCGCACTCAAAAACCTGCTAAACAATTCAAATGGCGAATCTTTCCTATTGTAATGCCTTAAGGAGCGTTATAATACAAAATAAGTGTGATTGTTTAAACAAGAATTAGTTATAAGATTACTAGATACTAATTTATTAAACATTTAGAGAGATTATTACCGCTTGTCTTGCGAAATATTTATTACTAATAAACGATTCATTTTTGTAATTCTGTTTTATTTCCGCACAACTTTTCTTACAGGTTCCAACTTAGATAAAATATGTAAATAAATTTGGCATTTTCTTACAAAATAATGTCCTATCATTGTTTATCGCATTTCATCTCATATTTCCGTAATAGAAAAAATCATCATCGGTCCTATGTCATGGATGAATTAGGCATAGGCATTAGGTAGGTACTCAATATTTTACACCCACATTTCATTTATTAGGTGGTGTTGGGTTGAATTACAACCTCTGGGCTGCTGAGAATTTTCTAACAGAAAAATCCAATAACATTTTATCGAACTAATGTATCGAACCCAGGACTTCACGCTCAGCAGCATTGCTTGCGACTAATGAGGCAATTTGTTGCATTGTAAAGCTTAAGTTTCCTATAGATAATTTTTTGACATTTTAATTACATAAATCAGACAACGAAATGCATAAACATACATTTATTTATCAATACTCAAATCGCTCAACAACTTATCGAAAATATCATTCTTATCCTCCTCACCGGCTTTAGGCAAAAATTCGTCAAACAAGCCATTTTGAAAGTCGCCAAAATCATCTTGAACATTAGTATCAGCCAACCCAAGTTCCGTTAACAAAGTCAAATTGTCCACGTTGTCATTGTCAGATTTGTTGACGTCGTCAGACTTGTTCACTTTGTCAAAAGACAGAGCGACGTCGTCAAAGTCGGGTAGTAATTGTTGGGACGATTCTGTGTCGTCATTGTCTTTGGTTTGTCGCCTGTTGACTAGTTTGGCCTCTTTGTCAATGTCAGCAATGTCGTGGTATTCGTGGATTTCTTTGCCAAATTCCAGGTCTTCTTCTTCTTCTTGACTGTCCTGTTGAATGGGTTTGATGGTATATTTATTATCCTTTACAGTGGAAAGAAAAATATGGTCGGGAGCAAGATTCGAAGTTACGCCTCCCGATAAATACTGCAGGAGTTGACTGACCGCTAAGCCATCCCGACCTGCTCACTACCACGAATTCTTCTTCCATATTTTTTAAACTGTCTTTTCTCCAAAGTTATTATAGGGAATGGAAAAAAAATTATAGGGATTGAATAGATAGCAATGACGTCGCCAAAACACGTATTGAAATATGGATGCAGAATTCGCGGTGGTGAGCAGAGGTCGAGATGGCTTAGTGGTCAGAGCGCCTGGAGTATTTATCCGGGAGGCGCAGGTTCGAATCCCGTTCGCGACCGTATTCTTTTTCCATTTAATTTTGTAACTTTAGAGTTCGCTAAGCATGTGTTAATGCTTTTCAAATATTTATCTATAATCGTCTTTTATCCCTTTACATTTTTATTTCCACAAACATTTATGCATGCGTTAATGCTTTTCAAAGATTTATCAGTGTTGCCATTACAAAGATTTTATTATGGGAATCTATTGTTTAGTTGTAGTACTTTTCAAATCCCATGTCACAATGCCTCATTCTGAACTGTTGCTAGAAATTTCCTAGTATTAAAAACCCCATAAGTAACACTCTGGGGATCGAACTTAGGACCTCACGCTTAGAAGCCGTATCAGCTATCAATAGACCAATGACGCAGTCTTATATGATAATTATAACGGCAATTGTGCTGTTAGTATTTTCGGTAAATAAGTAGATACAGTTAAAGGTCGACTTCCCGAATAAAAATTTAACAATAGCTACCTGTATGATCTGCGCAGTAGATTTGTACTGGAACGCGTTCTGTGACAGATCTACTTCAACTGGGAACAGCGTGGAATTGTCCTTCAGATGTTCCACCGATTCACTGAAATATTTATCAGGTAAAATAATATATATAGGTATATCTGCTTAGCCTTTTCCCAATTGCATTGGGGTCGGCTTCCAGTCAAACCGGATGCAGCTTAATACCAGTATTTTACATGGAGCGACTGCTTATCTGACCTCCACAACCCAGTAACTGGGTAACACGATATCTCGGGGTATGACTGGTTGTCAGACTTTCAGGCCTCTGACTACCCGTAGCGGCTATCATAGATCTTAATTTGACAACCGGGACCGACGGCTTAACGTGTTCTCCGAGTCACGAAGGGGTCTCGGTATGAAATGATGGTCACCCATCCACAGACCGACCGCGGCAAGCGCAGCTTAACCTCGATCGATCGATCTGTGCGGTTGTTACTTAGCCACGAGCCCCTCTATCAGGAAAAATAATACTAGCCTTTAATTCTTCAAATGCGGCGATTGACTTTTTCATACACGGAGGAACGAGGTAGCTTGCCTTCGTGTTTCCAATTTAAGTCATCTGGACTGAACACGAAGGGATGGCTCGATTTATTTTTGTTGATCCTAGGAGGAACCCAGTTTCTATAACAGTGGAGTCTTAGACCTATATTAAACGATCGATCAGTTAAGCGGCGCTTGCCGCGGTCGGTCTGTGGATGGGTGACCCTCATTTAATACCGAGACCTCTCCGTGCCTCGGAGAGCACGGTAAACCGTCGGTCCCGGTTGTCAAATTAAGCTCTATGACAGCTGTCACGGGTAGTTTATATCTGAAAGTCTGATAACCAGTCTTCCCACGAGACAACGTGTTTCCCAGTAACTGGATTGAGGAGGTCAGATAGGCAGTCGCTCCATGTAAAATACTGGCATTAATCTGCATCCGGTTTGACTGGAACCCGACCCTAATGTAATTGGAAAAAGGTTACGTAGATTGAATTATAATAAACAAAGAGGCATTTATCACTACGTTCATTTGGCTTCAGACTTAGATAATGTGTATCCACTCACTTGTGATAAAGGGCAAGTCCCTGTATGAACCGTCGGAGCTGGTAGGCCACATCCTGCGTCTTCTTGTTCTCCAGCAGTTCCAACTTCACCAACACATCAGACCTTAGGCGAGCGAACCTGGTTCTCGCGTCTTGACGGCAACGGAGAATTAACCTGTAAAGTTAGTCGTGTCGGTTCAGTCACTGAAAGTTATGGTGATGACGTCACCGTAGGACATAAGATAGCTTAGTTGGCAGAGTGCTAGGAGTATGCATGTGAGGAGTACAGGTTTAAATAGAACCCCATTAACACTGCTATCACGGTCACATTCCTCACTACATCTATGAAAATAAAATTTAGCTTAAAAAAATCTAGAAGCCAATTTACTATGAACCGTTATTTCCAAATGTCACTTTGGCATTTCAAAAACTAAGAGAAAATAAAAGCTATAGGATACGGCAATTTTTCCAAAATATGTTAAATATTTGAGGACTACTGAGTTTCCAATGGTGATTATGATGAAATTTTATGAACAGTTCTGATTTAGTCCTATTTTATAGCGTAAAAAAATGAATTCCTTCAAAATTTCTACACAGTAGGGGAAAATTCCTGGTGTTGGGCAACTTTTTTTAAATTTGCGTTTACAGACACAAATACATGTAGTATTTCATTATACCTTCAGATCCGGAACAAATTATCTGACAAGCGTTGCTGTAACCTATCATGTTATATTAACTGCCTCTTTGGTTTATTGGCCGCAGGCGCGACTGATGAGCATGAGTTTGATTTCGGGCAAAGTGTTATTGAGTTTTTCTGTTGGTGAAATTCTCAGTAACAGCCGGGAGCTAGGAAGTTGGCGATTTGACAGTCCCGTGCTTCGGAGTGCACGTAAAGCCGTCGATCTTGTGCCTGATCTCACTCCGGTCGTGTCACATTGCCGTCCCTAAGGACTATGAGAGTGAAGGAAGGAGTGCACCTGTGTTTGCGCATACACTTGTGCACTGTAATATCTCATGCATACTTGGCAAATCTCCGTGGAAAGGTCCGTGACCGAAAATTCGGGCGGGAGGATATGATAACCTATCATGCCACCACTGTGTCAACTATGTCGTCATCGCATTAAACTTACAACTGTGGTGTGTTCTTACCTGTACTCATAGTTCCCAGTCTCCACCCTGTACAATGGTTCCTGTAAAGCATTGTATCCATACTCCTCATCATCCATCTCCTTCACTTTGAGGCAATAAGACAGGTACTCAAACTTGGTGTCAGCGTACTTCCGGATGGTTAGCTTTGTGTCAGGGATAGCCTTGTTCAGGTACGTGCCCATGTCGGATAGGATCTGCCGAAGAATCCGAGAGTTTACTAAAATAATTTAGAGCTATCTCTTGGAGAATTATGGGACGGAATGTGGTGTTCATCCATTGAAAAGGGAAGATCCTAGAACCAGGCCGGTGACATTGCCTGGCGGGGGATGCAAAACATTTGGAAAACTAAAACGTTTCGATGCTGATGAAAATTTTTGAATATACTTACTGGTTAAATAGTCAACAAGATGATATTAATAAGAAAAAGTACGCCTGCCATTTTTTAATCTTACCAGCCTATTTATACCCAGGATAATATTTATAAGGATTCTCATACGATAACTACAAACATACATGAACCCTAAAAATATAACAGTAATTTTTTTGGGCTGTCGTGTAATATAGACAATAGGGTATTTGACACTGATGGAAATAAAATATGAAACTTAGCTATAATGATAGAATGTATTTTATTTGACTCTTCGGTATTTTTGAAAATAATATTAATAACTCGTAAATACATTTAATTCGATAAACAAATTCATTATTTTTAATCTATGTGTCACGTGACTCGAAACACCAATGACTGCGTGACGTCACTACTCAGACGATTGATTGTCAATTTGCAGTCACTGTGACACATGACATAAAATAAATCGATGAATTTGTTGATATTTGGGAAGCAAGATGCAACCACTTTCTTCATATTTCAGTTCAATTTTCGAAGTATTGGTATACTACGCACTAATGTTATGATTTACAAAATAATTTCCTTTGTTTACAATGGTTCTGTTGCGTAATGACGTCACAAAATGGCGATCGTCATTATCGCGCCTTTTGGCACGACCTTGGAAATTTGAATTTTAAACAGCTGTTATTTAATCAATAGGTACACAAAAAATTGCAAAATATTTTTTTAGGTAATGTATACCATATTCTTTAAATTTAGGCCCTTTGTGAAATTTCGTTAATAACCCTATTCAGGGTAAATATGACTTTAGCCACTTATAGGTGTTACTTTTATTCAAATTCACACAGCTGCAACACAGTAACCAGTAACACCTGCTTCAAATAATCCAGAACAAATACTCACAGGTTTCAAAGCCTTCAACATTTTGATGCCATCCCTCTCCAACAGTCTGTGGTACTGCCCGAACTTGGTGAAGGCTTCCGAAGCACGTGCTTGAGGTTCCCGTACTCCGATAGCAGCAAATATGTCCCCTACTGCTTTATATGTTTGCAGAAGGTCGAAGTAAGCTTTCAGCATTCTAGAAGAAGGGTTAAGTTCTAGTCTATATTGGGGCTTCTAGATCTTGAAGACTTTATCAGACCTACGTCTAGCAGAAACCTACGAAAGACTGATGACTTGACATGATACTTGGAAATTATATTCATAGAATTACTGTTGTGTTGACTGAATATTATGCATTTCATGGTGAGGTATTGTCCTTATGTGCTGGTTGATGGTTTTATGTATGTATGTATGATTCCGACATACTAGCCTCCGCTGTCAGGTGGAGTATAACAAGGAAGATTTCCACACGATAGGTAATACAAAAAAAAAAAAATTGACCGGCCATCATAAAATATGCTGGTCGAAACGGCAAGCGATTCAAAGGTATTTATTGCGCGTTAATTCCTGTTAGTTATACATATAATAATAAAATATGCTGTCTTCAACTCTGGCCTCTGAATAATTATACCTTCTTCTTCTTATCGAACAACCTAGTGTCAGAGTCTAAACCACTCGTAGGTCTCTGATATGGCTTGACGCAACATCGAGAACATCTCTCAGGTGTGCTGGCTTCCTCACGATCTTTTCCTTCACCGTTATAAGCAAGTGATAATTAATTTATAATACGCACATGAATTTCTAAAAGACAGTCATGCGTGCCTTGGCTTCTAACTTGCGACCTTTGACTTGTCAGTCCAACGGTCATACCACTAGGCTATCACTGCTATAATACCTGTATAATGATTCAAAGGCTCAATGAAACTGGATAATCTAAAGGGCG
Organism: Xylocampa areola; assembly: GCA_935421205.1. NCBI lineage: Eukaryota > Metazoa > Arthropoda > Insecta > Lepidoptera > Noctuidae > Xylocampa > Xylocampa areola. The sequence goes on from OW285223.1 coordinate 11,867,946, forward strand.
CAATTTCCTCTTGTACCAAGGTCAGAAGACGAAAACACAAACAAAAATACACAAAACCGGAAAGCAAAATCCACGCTATAGGCATTAAGGTATACCCTTACCTTTTAGCATTTTCCACAAGTCTCTTATACGTGGTCTCAGTTTCCCTCAGCTCGTTCAGTTTGGCCACCAGGGTATCATTGCAAAGTATTGCCCTGGACAGTCCCAAAGCATCAGCGGCTCCAGACGACATATTCTCCACGAGTCGGTGTTTCATCTTCTTCATTATGATATCCAAAGACTTGCCTTGCTTGGGATCGGCGTGAAGCTTGTTGTAGTTTATGGTTACTTCATCCTGGGGAAGAGAAGGAGTTTGGTCACTTTTGGTTGAGCCTTATACTCTGCCGACTAATTTGAATCATCATGAATGAAATAGTGCAATTTAAGCCACGTGTGGATCCTGAAAACCTTTTGAGAAATCTTTCATATCTGATTTTGTTCCCCTGGTTTAATTGTGGATCCAATAAGAGTATTCTCCTTATTGTTCAAGTAGAGAAAAGACAGAATAAGACTCATAATTTATGAGAGTGTCTGTTTAAACGTAGACTACTTTGTAAATACGGTTAAAGCGGTTAAACCGAAGACGGTTAAAGTACCAATTTGAGAACACTTTTTTTATGGAAAGCCACATTATTGTATGACTGCCGTTAAGTAGGCGTTTTCTACCTTTGCTGACTGTATCATTTTGGCGACTTCAACCTTAGTTTTGCCTTTCACCGACTGTCCGTTTACTCCAACCAGTTCATCCCCACTTTGCAGTGTACCGTCTTTCGAAGCTGGTGTATTGTCGAAAATCTGGAAATGTTAAAGATACCTTGATTGTCTTAGCACGATATTTTTCTCACAAACATTCGGTTGGCTTCCAGTCTAATCGAATGCAGTTTAAGTAAAAATAAGAGTCACTGGAATAACATACTCGTATATTTTATTGGAGTGACTACTTAGCTGACCAGTGACCACCACAACTCTATTGCTGACTGTATCCATAACGTCACCCATATTAACTTCGATCGACCGATCAGCGGTTACTTAGCCGTGATCTCCTCTTTTAGCATTTGGTTAAATTTTGTCTCAACAGTTTGACATTATTGAGGCACTCAGAGCTTTTTTTTGTATAATAACTTTCGTGAGACATATTTATATCAATTATTGTTCAATATTGCGACGTCACCACGGGCTCAGCTCATGACTAAGGGCTGAAGAGTCGTTCTAGATCGAAACTAGAAGGGCAATCCCGAAAAAAAAAATGCACGTGAGTAGTAACCGGTGAACAATAATTAACACTCTGAGCTTGTTAGACGAAAGTTGAGGTATAAATCTGCCAAGACGAGCCGAAGGAAGTGGAGCACTACTTCCCTCTTCTAGAAGCATTTCGGACATTTTTATTGTAAAGCTAAGCAAGCTAAGCATGCGTTAATGCTTTTCAAAGATCGTTCGTCGTTGATTTATTGTTCGTTGAGAGAGTTAAGCAACACTTACCGCAGTCCTCGTATTTATGACCGACAGAAGTAACTTTATCCGAGTGTCTTTATGGGGCATGCTAATTAAATTTGTTGGTTTTTCTTTTTGTCAATGCTATACAGTCGTTATGCAATGTCAGACGCCTCTGGGTTCCTTGAATGGTATTGATACCATTCAGGGCTTCTTATAACGATTTACTGAGTCGTGTCCTTGCGAGACGTATCTCAGTGGGGTGTAAGATTAATATATTACCTGCACTATGTAAAGACAGGGACATAGCGGTGCTCCACCACCTATGCTGATCCCTATCAAATTCTTTTCATCTTTGCTTAGAACCACACTGCCAGACGTTACTGTCATACCCCTGAAAATTCATAGGAGTATTAATTGGAGACAAAGTTTATTTTGTTGTACTGCATTAAAATCATAGGAAATAGAGATTCAAGAAACGTTTCCACTATGCAAGTACTTGCACAAAAGTATGGTAGTCCTATTTTATAGTCCTAGTCCTTTTGGGAGGCGCAGGTTCGAATCTTGTCTAGCTGAAAGGGTTTGATTTAAACCATGAAAATCCAAATTTTTAAGCATGACAATTTTTCCACTTTTAATTAGACAATTTATGCGCATTTTGAATTTATCTAGAATAATCTAATTGCTGTTTTTCATCAAATAGGTATTTAAAAAATGTTACATTCAATCAGATGACGGAGAAGGAAAAAAAGGTTTACATATTACATACCTAGTCATCCCTTAAAGGAACCGGGACATATAACATATGATGACCAATGGTAGTTTGCGTGCAAGGTACTTGCGTTATGGAAAGACAGTTTAAAACTAGTATTCAGCAAGTCTATACAAAAATTACTGGTGTACGGATGTTTCAAAGAATCGAATCGTGAAATTAAAGTAATACATACCTCTGGATTAGATTTTCGTGGAAATAAAATTACAGGTGCAATATAAAATTATTTATTTTAGTGACAATAAATTCTACAATACATAATAGCGAAATAGCGTACTTCAAAAAAGTGTAAACAGCTACTAAAAGTCTTTAAACTTCTGGTTTGATATTTAAAGATATTTTTCTGACTGTCGATCGATTAAATATTACCAAAATACAAACAAATTGACGAGTTTCTTATCTTTGAGCGCTTAAAAAAAGACCATAAGACATACATATTCGATACAGTCTACATATTCGGTCCGTAAAGACACGCCACCCTTTTTGTCTAACGCTTCAGATAATTCAAGCTACTATTGTCTGGATGTACGGGCTATCTACACAAAATTTAGGGCGTGTTTTACTAGATTGAAATATCTGTAGTCACTTAGGGCTCTTTGTCGACGACAGGAATAACTAACCATCGTCGCGTGTCGGCGGCTGCCGTCGACGCTCGACTTCAGCCTTCGGCGCTCGACTGCAGCCGCTGGCACTAAACTACAATCATCGACGCTCGACTAAAGCCGAGGACGGTTGCAGAGTCTGTCCAGTAAGAGCCATAGACTCGTAATAATAAATAGATCTCATTGAAAAGCATATCCCTTTCAAAATGACTTTACGTTTATTAATAATCACAGATCATATCAGAAACTGGCAGCCGTGACTCGGGCAATTCATCGGGCTATATTATTTCGCCCGCTTAGGAACTAGATGGCGCTTGCATTGCTGTTTTGAATTATAATAGTAACTTTTTAGTATAGAACTTAGATAGGGAGTGGGGCGCGTCTTCGTGGATTTAAAATCGTTTAAAAGACAACTCCAGGCTTTGATCAATAATAAGAATGTCTTCTAGTGAACTAGCTTCTATAATCTGAAAAACAAAACAGTTTTGTTGCGTATTAGTTTTATGTCGACTTATTGGTCTAGTGGACTGCGCGACTGCTGGGAGTGAGGTCCTGGGCTTTCTTCCTAGATCTGGATCTTTACGCCTATATTACTCGAAGGGTTCGGCAGAGATGTACGCACGTACATTCACCAGATAGTGAACCTATTGAATACCACCGCGCACAATTCCAAACTCCGGGCTGCAGAGGGACCCGATACTACTTCGCCTGACCCGAGAATCCCCAGGACCTCATGGTCAACAGTCGCGTCCACTAGCCTATTGAAGCAGTAATCGTACTATTTCATTATATTTAAAACAAGCCATGGTTACAGATGTTATAAAAAGCAATATGAAGTGAATATAATTTTTAATCATGCCGGTACTAAAATATAAATGGTTCTAATTTACTAGATAAATTCTATTTAAGGGGTCAATATGTAAGTGACAAGGATTCATATAAACCAATTTACAATTACAATAATAGTATTTTCCAAATATACGCCATTAGAGTAATAGTTTTCGTCTTGCTGATAATAAGACACTTCAATCATTGTTGACTGGTTACTACTCACGTGCATTTTTTGGGAGTGCCTGAGTAATTTCGAACTCAAATTTGCGATTATAATATGCGGCTCGATTTTGCGAAAGCTGTGTTGTCAAAGCGAGTTACGAAGTAGTCGGGCAATCCTGAAAAATGCACGTCAGTAGTAACCGGAGAACAATAATTAAGACGAACGTGTCTCACGAAACTTAAATTACAAAAAAAGGGAGTTACTGATGAATTAATTAAATGTTATTTCCGTTTATATTAATACACATTATACATTATTCACTTACATAAGAACCCGTTAAAATGAAATTCATGATTAAGTTAGGATATTTAAATAAGCCATGGTTACAACTAAGGCAAGGCTCTGTTCATCGATCTCGATAAGACGAAATATTGCTGTCTCTTTCAAACGGTACTTGAAGGAAGCGCATTGTATCATAATCGTGAGAAATCTGTGTTACAAGAAGTGCATAATATTTTTCACTCAACGTATGTAGGTACTTTGTATGTATGTTAAATTAATTATAGTGAATCGTAGCATTACGAAATAATACACGGAGCGTGAAGGATGTTTTACTAGTACCTACTATACTTGCAATCGTAATTATGAATAGAACTGCGGTGCGATAGTTCTTTATTCGACACATTTGTCGATTTTAAACATCAAATTTGACATAAGATGTTGATGAAACGATAAAATTAAATACATAAAAACTTTTATCGAGTCGACAAGTTTGTCGAAAAGATCCGTGTTCGGACGCCCGAGTTGAATATGTAATACTATCTTTAATAACTTTTATTTGTGATTTCTATGTTTTTTTATGCTCCAGGATTAGATGGTGAAGACTGTACCATAGAAGCATTAATGTGGAAGAAGAATTTGGAATAGTGAGAAGAATTTGGGATATAATTGGATCATTGTAAACCGTAACTACCTTTAAATGTAGATCAACTATGACTAATCTACTTACATGAGATCTTGGTGTAGAATTGTATATCTTTCGAATCTTAAATCGTTGAAAATACATTCGGTATCTGCATCGATAATTTCTTCTTTTGGTTGTCTAAATAAATAAAAAAGTGTTTGTAAATATTAGGGGAACCTTTATAAACATTACGAGAGTAGAATTAAAATTTAATATCAGCCTTAGTTTTTGAAGAACGGTTTTTAGATATCTCGTGTAGCTGAATATACCTATAGTTTTTTTTTAGTACAGTTATAAAGACTTTAAAAGGAAGTAATAGATCAGTTCATCAGGTTTTTCTAATAAATCATGACGAATTTTAACAAAAAAATAATCCTATCATCAGATTTTCTATGACGTCTAATTTTATTTAATAGTTTTGTTCAGACAGAGTATTTCCAAATTCTTTTTTATATTGTTACAAAACAATAAATCAATTTTATAGAAAAATATTGTACTCACTCTTCAAATATCTTGATGTCAGGAACATCCTTCATGATCTCTTGAACGGTAACAGATGCACTAAATGAAAAATCAATTAAGTAAAAATATAAAACAAAAAATTATAAAAATATTTTTTATATAATATTTTACTCACTTTTCTTCGATTGGAAGTAACAAACTGGAAACATTTCCGTTTGGTTTACTAAAGAAAAATATTAAAATAAAAACAAAAATATTAAAATTACTACGACAAAATTGCCGTTCGAATTAACTAACACGCATTTTATAATCTAATACACTATTTTCTTTTAAACTCCTTGATTACCCATTAAATAAAACGTAAGAAACAAATCCTATTACTAAAAAAAATGGTTCTCGTATAAATAACATATGAAACTGCGATTGCATGATGAAAGAAATATCAATATTTATTATGAAATAAATCATAGGACATTAAAAACGCGTCTTCATTGGCCCAAGTACACTAGAGCCTTTGTACTTACCATATGGAACGCAACGATATCCATATCTGTCTACAATATTATCTATAAACAACATCTATGGAATTTGCAGCATACAATATGAAAAAAAAAACAATAACACAAAAATAATACAATAAAAACGAAAAAATAAAATTAAAAAAATTACAAACATTTTGTCCTCAAACATGTTATGGATGGTCGCCTGCAGTTGTGGACAAATCCTTGTATCATTGAAGATATAAAATTGGCTATTCTGCTGCCACATTCTTGCAAAAATACAACAATAATAAAAACTATGCGCAAATGAATCACAAAACAAACTCTCAACTTGGTTCAAACAACTGACACAGTGCTGCAAAATAAAGGAAGTTACTGATAATGAGGATATTGCGATAGTGACGGCCACAGACAATGTATTGTTTTATTATCTATGGCGGAAAATATAGGCATGGTGTAACCGCGAAAATTTTTGCGCGAAATGTAAATCATTTGACTAGAAATTTGGGGAGTCATTTAAAGATCCGCGATCAACAAATCCAATGTATTGCGGAAAAAATTTGGGAAACGGTAACCAGAAAATAAATCGGAGTAAACAAAATAAATAAAAATTAAAAGGTTTAGTTTTTAATGTTAGTTTATGTAACAAAAAGCAGTATTTACTAAGTAATGCTTGATAAAAACATTTTGTAACGATCCTTAAGTAAATACAATAGAAAACTCAAAAAACTCTTGTTTTTCTAATAAATACTTTAATATATAATAAAGACTTTTTATTTGGTAGTATTTGGCAATTTTAATCACTAATTTTATTGTATGTAACTAGGGTATGGACAGCTATCTAAGACTTTTATCTGAGAGCTGAATCGTTCTACGACGAGTAGACATAATTTTTTCAGTTTTTTTAAGGAAAATCTATTTACTGAAAGATTAATGAATAATCACACAAAGGAAACAGAATCGTTAAAAATACCTAATGATAACATTGGATAGGTGCTAATTGCATTGAAAACACTGATTAAACAACAAATAATGAAAGCATTTTCTTACAATGTGTTTTACGCAATACAAGAAAAACAAATAACCACAAATACATACATTTTGTCCTCTTCAAAGAAGAAATCGTCATCATATTCTTGCATCATTTTGTTTTAAATAAATAATTGTTTTGGTTCAAACACGGCGAGGTGAAATGTCACTATTGTTGAAATTATTGATTTTTCCCGGCGCGCTCAAGTGGGACTGTGCTGTGTCGATAAAACAGGGTTCGGAAAGCCATAGATGTATGGAAGGAAAACTTAGTACATTTTGTTAATTATTTCAGTTATATTTTTTATTTAGTTCAGTGAGTAGATACAGATAAATCTTTCTAATGCATTATCGCATGTGCAATTTATAACTATAGAATTCTTTATACATTATGTATTTGTATTTGTTAAGGTAATCGCATATGAACGACATAAAATTTTCTGCAAAGTTGTGTGTTCCTTGAAATAAGTTTTTACTCCAAAGTCGGTTCTGTCACCTGTATAAGGGATAAGACAACGATGAAGTCACCATTAGACTAACACGCCTGATGTTAAGCGACGGTGTGGCCGAGGATGAAGCACGTAGATCCAGAAGAAATCTATTCACTCTAAGTAGAGTGGATAGATTTTGGGAGAACGATAGTTGGGGAGTTGATGCAACTGTCCTGACCCGTCTACCACAACGGTTGCACCGGACTACATCCCGAAATACGACTAGCTCGGTTTACGGCATGGCTTCGTCCGGTGGGTGGTAACCAGTCGTGACCGAAGCCTCCCACCAGAGTTGTGTTGCTCGTTTTGGGCCACGTGTAGGGATTCAATTTTAAGGGTGAACTCTTACGGACGCGGGCAACTTAGCCCCCAAAATGTTAAGCGAGTTAAAGTGATAGAGATAGACATAAACATAGCATCACGCGTGCATTCCCCGAAGGGGTAGGCAGAGGTGTACACAGTTGTACATCCACATTTCACCAAAATTAGAGTTATAAATTTATTTATTTACCCTTTATAGTACATTTTATTAGGTACTTGATATAAAATTTCTTACAAAATAAAGTACAAAGTTTTAGTATGAGTAGAGGCCTAGCCTTTTCCCAATTACATTGGGATCGGCTTCGATTCAAACCAGATGCAGCTTAATACCAGTATTTTACATGGATCGACTGCCTATCTGACCTCCACAACCCACTTTATGGGTAACACGATATCTCGTGGTATTATTGGTTGTCAGACTGAAAATCTGTTAACTAATAATACCACGGCTTCAGGCATCTGACTACCCGTAACGGCTGTCATAGATCTTAATTTGACAACCGGGACCGACGGTTTAACGTGCTCTCCGAGGCATGGAGGGGTCTCGGTATGATATGATGGTTACCTATCCACCGACCGACCGCGACAAGCACAGCTTAACTTAGCCATTCATATTCAGATGATTAATTATATATGATGATGATTAATTATAAAACCAAATTTCACTAATGCTGTTTTATTAAGTCCCATGTAATAGGTGGCGATCCTATTGCCATCTACCGGGCACAATTCTGAACTCCGGTCTGCTACTAAATATCGTAACAGAAAAACCTATAACACTTTGCCCGACCCGAGAATTGATCCCAGGACCGTACACTCAGTAGTCGCCTTTGCGACCTCTAGACAATTGAGGCAGCCAATCTTCTTCTTATTGTGTGGTTGATGAACAACCTAGTGTCAGAGATTAAACCACCCGTGAGTCTCTGACATAGCTTTACACACCATCGAGAAAATCTCTCAGGTGTGCTGGTTTCCTCACGATGTTTTCCTTCGTTATAAGCAAGTGATAATGACTTGATTTGATATGCATTCGAAAAGACAGTGGTGCGGATTCGAACTTGCGACCTTTGACTTGTCAGTCCAACTGTCATCCTACTAGGCTATCACTGCTATAGCCAATATTAATTAAGTAAATATTAATTACATATCTCGTAGGTTACTCTTGAATCTAATACCAATGCCAATCCAATTCCAATATTAAATAAACATAGCATCATCATCATAGCATATGATGCTATGATGATGATGCTATGTTTATATAAATCATAGCATCACGCCTGTATTCCCCGAAGGGGTAGGCAGAGGTGTACACAATTGTACACCCACATTTCACCAATACCTATATTACAGTTGCCTCTATTTTAAAGCATGTTGTTTTCATATTATGCCGAAACTATAATTATTTTTTAGATATGTTGGCATTTAAAAGTACGAACTGACATATTTCCAATGTCAATCGATCGGAAATATTAATTATTTTCAAGAGTAAGCCAACTACACATAGGATTTTATTCGCGACTTTACCAAACTTGCAAAGATTTTCAAAACGATTGCACGATTGTAAATGTCATGCGCATCCCATTAGCAACTGGCAATCATTTTGCAACCAATACTAAATTACTATCCGAAACAACGTTAGTAATTACTGTTATAATGACCATTTAACATTCCAGAATTAATCGAAGTATTTTAATGAAATTATGTATGATAACATTATTTTTTGAAAAATAATTTATATAGTTTTGAGTACCATTGAATAGATAGGTGAAAATTAAGTATTTAAAATAAATATTAATTATAGTTTCATTTTAATTTAAATAGATAGTGTTGCTTTTGTAATATTTTGCTATGTTTTATACATATTTATGTGTAGGTATATTTATTTAAGTATTTAAGGGGAATCTTTTTTTTATTTTTTTATTTAGGTATATATTAGGTTTAGGTTATTATACTTATATGAGGTTATAATTGATATTATTAATATATTTGGTTTTATTGCACGGTTTACTTTACTATCATTGCCATTGAGAATAAATTGAATACATGTTTTTATTTAAATATACATACACACACATACACAATATCATGCCCGTATTCCCCGAAGGGTTAGGCACATAATTGTACACCCATATTTCACTAATGTTGTTATTATGTCCCATTTAATAGGTGGTGAATCTACTGCCACCCAGCTGGCACAATTCCTAACACCAAGCTGCTACTGAAAATTTTATAACAGAAGATCTCAATATCACTTTGCTTGACCTAGGAATCGAACCCAAGACCTCATACTCAGCAGTCGCGCTTGAGACCGATAGAGCAATGGGGCCTTCATGTCTTAGTATAAGATAAAATTTCTTTGACATAACTTCTAAAATATTGTCAAGTGACTATTAATACGAGTGTTCAACGAAACGTCACTATGCTCAAAAAAAAGGTTTGTTACCCAACCCTCAGTGACGTAATGATATCAAGCGTCTCGCCATTATGCTGGGTTAAGCAATCTGAACTGCTTTATATGTAAAAGTTACATTTAACTTGTTCCACCACATGCCAGTGTACGTTCGTTCGCCTTGCGGACTGGTCATTAGAAAATAAAAACAATGAATAAATTAATTATAGTGAGTATCGTGTTGTTTGTATCCGATCGTAATCTTGGAGTGATTTTGACAGGTTTTTTGGCGGGAATCGAAAGCTTTACTTTATCTTTTTGTTGTGCATAAATTAAGTGTTTTTATATGGTGTTAATGATGTTTTATAACTAAAGATATATTAAATGGTTTGATTAATTAAATTTTGATTCTGTTAGCGAGTTTATAGTGTGATCTTTGACATGGTAAGCTAAAATAAACCAAGCGTTAGTAAGGTTAAGCCATGCACTAAATATATTGAAATATTGTAATTAAACGCAGAACGATTAACTAATGGATAAAATGTCACATTGGAATGCAGTGGTGGACTTTTGCACCTGTCCACGATCAAGTTACGATTTGTTTCGCAATGAGCATCGTTTGCGTAGATTAATCTCCGTTTAATATTTTAATTACGCTACAAAACATAAATTTTGTGACAACGTCTTGTTGTTTTGAAAGATTTCCGACAATAACTATTTAATTTTTGCACAACAAAACAACGAAATGAATCACGTAAAATCCAACCGCCACATTTTCTCGCCATTTTACTATTTGACATTGACAATTAATTTTTTACAGCTGTCATTCTGCCTGCTACTGTTTTACCGACAGGCAAAGGCACAAAATCCGATAGAACCTATAGCTGCATTTATACAAACAAACTTAATTGGTCGACCTGTGATTCATGCGAAGACTTCTTGGATTTTTGACCCTGATGTGGCTTTGAAAAGGCGAAGACAATTCATAGAGTTGCATGGGGATAAAGGAGATAAGCTGATAGAGAGACTCGGCTTAGGAATTGACGGAAGAGATGAAGAGAGATTAGAAGAACAAAAGAAGAGAGATGAAGGACATTTGGGAGGACTTAATTATTATCAACCTTAGATAGTTAACTGGTAACATTGTAAATAAGCGAATTATTTAATATAAGTATAAAATGTACAGAAAAGTGTGTGTTCAGTTGTCCTTTTTTTCGAACACCTTCCTAATTCATCTTGAGTTTTGTTTTGCGATTACAAGAAATTCTTGTTAATATTAAATATGTAGGTATTTTGTTTTCCATTCCTTTAACATGGTGTTAGAAGCCATGACAAAGTCCCTTGTTGTAATGTGACTTACCAATTAACTTGTCCTCAGAATAAAAATGCTTCTAAGTAGCATTATTTTTATGAACTATTGCAGTTTTTTTTGTTTTTAGCCTTTTTTTTTATGTGGAGGAATGCCCTCGCATACTGCTCTGACACGGGGGGACAGAGCGGTTATGTGGGACTCGAACCCACTAAAACTCTACAGTGTACCTCCACAGCCGCTTGAGGGCGGGAGGCGGGAACGCTCTCGCACACAACCGTGAACCCGCCCGCGGCTTCCGTTGCCGGACTCCCTCACGGGGTTGGGTATTGCACCCCCCCGCTACGGCACACCAGACACATGGCGTGCCGCAACCACATTGGAGACCATGTGCAATGGGCGCCAGACGACCCCGTATCTGGACGCCCAAGGTCCCCTGAGACGGGTCAGGTCTGTGGCCACTGCGGTTGTACCTAAATTCTCTTAGGTCATTTACTACCTTATACTTACGAATGATGTAAACCCTTAAAAATTAATATTCATTCATCCTCCTACATCTAATATATAAAATTCTCGTGTCACAGTTTTCGTTGCCATACTCCTCCGAAACGACTTGACCGATTTTGATGAAATTTTTTGTGCTTATCCGGTATCTATGAGAATCGGCCAACATCTATTTTTCATCCCCCTAAATGTTAGGGGTAGTCCACCCCTAAATTTTTTATTTATATGGCAAAACAACGTTTGCCGGGTCAGCTAGTAATATTATAAATGCGAAAGTTTATGAGGATGTTCGGATGTTTGTTACTCTTTCACACAATCACTACTGAACGGATTTGGATGAAATTTCGCACACAGATAGTTTATAACCTATAAAGGCGATAAGGCATCTTATTCCAAGAAAAAATTACGAGAAGCTGTAAGAGCAGTGCAGAATGGAACAATGAGTGGATAAGGCTGCAAAAGTGTACCAAATACCACGCATGACAATAATAGACCACGTACACTAAAAAAAGAGGAAAAACCGAAACCCTCGGAAGAAGATTGGCCTTGTCTATAGAAACAGAAAATAAACTTGCCGCCTGTTTGCACATGAAGAAGAATGGTTTCAGACTAACACAGGATACTTTTTTAAAGTGCACGCAAACGAGGTCGCTGGCAGAAGCTCCAGAAGCTAGAATTAAATAATTTGACATATTGGTCAATGGATTTATGAAAAGAACGAAAAATTATTGATTTGTCATTCTCTATGGTTACAAAAACGTGTTACAACATTTCCTTTGATGTACGCCTGAAGGTCAAGCAACGGTACTGTTACTCATTTCAATGTGTCTTGCATAACTCTCGCAGGTTTTAATATTTTATTTAAACCGATGATTTACCTTGGCCTTCTTGTTCTACACAGTGCTGCCAACTCCTTACCAAATTGAACAAAGCACCATAACAAAAAAGTTTCACGCCCCCGCCTCCCGTAGCCAGGAATTTCACCAACCATCTGGATACTACATACTGGACACAATTCCAAACTATGCTGCTACGGAGAATTTTCTAGCGGAAAAACCTTATAATATTTAGCCCGACCTAGGAATCGAACCCGGTCCCTGAGATATTTTTCACCCATATTCGCGCAAGGTAAACGGTAACTTTAACCTACGGACGCTTGCAATACCTGGGTTATTGTACGCCACACCGAAGTGTCTGTGCTGTGTGTGTGTGGGCTAACTGTGGTCAGCCTGTACGAATCCCAGCCCCGGATCTAGGGGGATCAAACCGGGGTATCTCCCCTGCGCGCAACTTTAGAAGGCACCAAATTCACCTGTTTTAAATAAAAATAACCAAGATGCCTAGCATCCAGCGCACTTTATTGTATCGATTATTATTCATTTATATAATAATAATAATAGATTATTGAATCATAAAAATACAACCTTACAATTCAATTACACTTAGTTAATTAAGGTACTTACATCGTGATTGTTACGTTTCGTAAAACACATTCGTTATTATTACATATACTGAAAACATTTTATTTAGGTTGTTGCATTCACTTCACACTGACCTCCGTACTAGCCGAAACTGTATCACGGTAGGACAGTCTTCCTCTAATACCTTTACCAGTTGAGATACAAAGTATTCCAGTTAGATAGCACACTAATAAAATTGTACTATGAAGTTATTGTAAACATGTAGGTATTAGAACTTTATGCACAGAAGTGATGTGCACTACAATGTAGGTATCGTTAAATATTGATTTAGTATATGCAAAATTTGCAGATAATCTTAAAGACTTGGAACGTTTTAGCAGGTATTTACTATTATTATTATTACTAAACATGGTTAAATTAAATTAATACATAAATAAATATAATTCAGGTAAGCAGTGTAGTATGTGTAATGTGATTAATATGCGTTGAAAACATATTGAGGACTAGTGAGTATTGTAGGTCTGTGCTTTCAAAAATGATGTTATTTATTCGACACGTATGTATGTATGTTTGTATGTCCACGATTTGCTCAAAAACTACTGATACGATTTGGATGGGGTTTTGGTAATTTAAATACATTTAAATACATATAATTCAAGGAAGGGTTCAGTGTATAATAGATTATGATCTGATGAAGATCTTTGGAGATACACAAAGGATCTCTTAAATAACTAACAGCAAATTACCAAATGAACAATGATGATGAATGAATGATGAATTTGATGATTGATGAGATTTTTTAATTAATAATTATCTAAAACGTTGCAGGAGTGGGGGCCCCACTATCAACTATCAATTAAGTCTCGCGCCACTATCAACTTTCTATGCCAATATCTAAGTCTGCTGCGGTTCGGAAAAGTCGTAGGTCCGGGGCTGACAAATCCCGGAGTGTCTGATGACAACCTTCAATGGACCGTAACCTACCGAGGTCGCGGTAAATGCTGCAATGAACCCGGGACGTCGGTAAAGGTTAGAGTAAACCACACGGTGCTACCGTGTGGTTTTTAATCGTTAGGTGTCCAGCACAGCGTCCATGATGAATTCACATACATACATAGCACGCCTGTATTCCCCGTAGGGATGGCCGTAGGGTATGCGGAAATGTACACAGCTGTACACCCACATTTCACCAATGCTGTTAATTAGTCCCATGTAAAAGGTGGTGTGCCTACGCCACCTGTCGGGCAGAATTCCAAACTCTGGGCTGCTACTGGGAACAGAAAAACTAAATAACACTGCCCGACCCGGGAATCGAACGCGGGACCTCATGCTCAGCAGTCGCGCTTGGGACCACTAGACAAAGAAAGTCTAGTCTCAATGATGGATTTGCCACAATCAAAAAAGGGGTATCACTGGCACGTTGGCGAGCCTGTAAGAGAAAACGCTGTGCCGGCAATAGAGGACACATTAAATGCCCCCCTCACTGCTCAATTAAGTCTTGCTGAAGGAGGATTAGATTAGATTTTCGTAAGAAAAGTATAACATGGATAGGATCTAAGTACCCTGATTACTTTGCAATGGATAGTACGTGAAGGTATTCACAAAGTAGGCTGAATGCTGCTTGGCTCCATACTTGCTATAGCGCCATCTGTCGGTTCTTAACGTGAATGTGATAAACTTGTATCAGCGACCTCTGTTAGCAAGGTTGCGAACTTCGAATGTTTTGACTGTACAATAAAATGAAATGACGTTACTTACTTTAGTCCTTAATCTAAGGATGTCACCTCTATAACCACTTCCAAAAGGCTTTAATTTTTAGTGACTCCCTCAGCTGTCTTTAAGATTTACTCAAGCTTCCCTTCAATTCTAAAGATATTTTTATACTTACCCTCAAAAATAAGCAAATTCTGTTCAAATTAAATCAATCTGGAATTGAAATTGTATTGGCCTGGGCCATCCCAGGCCATTCTGGTATCTCGGGTAATGAGGCTGCAGATAACTATGCTAAGTTGGCTGTACAAATTGGTTCTAACATTCCTTCTCGGGATCTACGCTCTCTAGCTAGACCTCATCTTTTGAACTCCTGGAATGATATGTGGCAACAGACCAGTCTTTTAAAAGGGAAATATTATGCGTCTATTCAGCCCAATATTCCCTCTAAACCCTGGTTTTTTTAATCTAAAAATATTAGTAAATTTCTTACTTCTCTCAATAACCGTCTCAGAATAGGTCATGTCTGTAATGATCATTGTTAACCCGATGGAGCCATAATTAACTAAACTTGGAATTGGAATTGGAAGGATGTTACCAAACTACCAAAGGTACTAAGTAAATTACCCTAACCATGGATGTAGGAAGTATACTGACTCATGTTTTCAGTGTTGTTTTTTGCCCTTTGAAGAAATTAGTACTGGAGCACCTAGTTTTAGCGGGCGTACCCCTCTCGCCACTAGCGTATGATTCCCAATCAAACCTTTATACCTTTTACCTGTATGGTTACAATTACCATGATACTACATGATTTTTTTCACCTGTGAAACAATTTTAAGTTTGTGATTGATTTTTTTTTGTGTGTATAAATGCTGTTAATGTAATGACGAGAGATATTGTTGCTATAGTGCAAGTTCTTTTGTGCTTGTGTGTTACCTCACTCCCCTCCAAAAGTGGCGAGAAAATTTGTTCGATATTTAGTCTGAAGCCGTCTCCTCTCCCATTTTGCCATAACCTTCGAAGTTTTATCTTTTCCTTGGTCTAGGAGGATTTATATTTGTAAATCTTAAGATTGGCTAAGTGTTTGTATACAAGGCTATATGCTAATAAAATTCAATTATAATCATCTTTCCGGTGAAATGGATAAAATTATAATTATATGGACATTATTTGTATTGATTTAGATATTTCTTCCCTTTTAAGGAACTGAGTAGGCAGTATATCGTATATCTAGTATATCGGAGTTTGTACGCCAAAAACCAGTTGGTGTTGCGGTCGTTGCTGTGGATACTGTATTGGATTAATTTGCTGCAAACTAAAGTGTTTAAACTCCTGAGAGGCTGCTACAAAGTCTATATTTTTATTTAAGAATGGTCTTTAAAAGTTACCATTACATAAAAAAAAGTTTGTGTACAGGATTTGACCCTGCGCCTCCCTGATAAATAAACCAGGCAGTCTGTCAACTAAGTCATCCTGGCCTCTGCTCACTACTCCAAATTCTTCGGCATTTTAATGTCTTTTGGTGAAGTCATCGCTATCCGTTTACAGGTGACTTAACCGACACCACCGACTTTGCAGTTAATTCAATGTCATACAGATTCTTAGTTAAAATTCGTAGTATTTCATCAATCTGTAATTTGGTGATACCAAAAAAAAAAATACAAACAAGAAAAAGAAAACAGTATTTTCAATATCATTTCATTTATTTATCGTAAAGTATTACAATATCGATTGATATTCCATAACACTGAATGAAAACTTACATCTAAAGATAATAAAACATACCCTAGGAATCAAGAAGTGGTGGCCTAGCTAACTAACAAGAACAATATTTGGAATACAAAATTCATAATCGATAAATCGTATCGAAGTATCGATGTTTACATCGGAATTCCGAGAGATTTATCCATAAAGAGTATGTAGACTTAATTAACTAAGGGCTATGGAATTGTTTTAATTCAAATGATGTCTTCGTTAATTTTAATTTCATTTCGAAAATGTTTAGTACTATTTCTTCTTATCGTATGATTGATGAATAACCTAATGTCAGATTTTAAGCCGCCCATAGGCCTTAGGCCTCTGACATTGCTTTACATATCACCGAGAACATCTGTTAGGTGAGTTAGTTTCCGCACGATGTATTCTTTCCCTGTTGATCAAGTCAGGCGTGATGCTATGTCTCTAGTCAAAAAAGAGATAAATAATGAAGCTATAAGACGAATAAGTACTCCTATTTCATAGTCTGGATATGCCGCTGAATCAGGACTTGGACCAGACTAGGAATTTACAACACAATACTTTATTTATTAGAATAGAGAGCATGTGACAGTGGTTTGAGAGACATTGGCGTCAATTCTAATGTAGCAAACTAAACTAAATTTAAAACATTCCTGTATTTTACCAAAAGTTACTATATGAGCAGGATGGTACAAATCAAGAGATATCAAATTTAAATTTAGACACGTCAAATTGAAATCTTCGAACGTTTTTAGGAGGCACAGGTTTTGGTAGCCACTAAAATTGGAGACGTCAAACGCAAATTGTATGGACAATTTAGGTTGACATGATTAAATTTGAATTTGACGTCATCCCGTCCTGCTCTTATATTAACGGTTAGTAAACGACAGCTATGCTCTAAATTTAATTTAGTTTGCTGCATTAGAATTGGCGCCTGGCATCATTGATCAACAATATGATAGACATAACTAAATTCAACCACTTGTGAATGTGGTTTTGTACATATTAAACTAATAATTTAAACGATACACCATTCAAATAAAAACAAATCCACAGTATTTTTATTTTATAGACATCTTTTGCGTTTGAAATATTGTCATTAGATTTATATTTTTATATTTTTCTTGAAGTTAATACCGAAGAACCAATATTAGCAGGATTCGAACCTGTGCCTCTCGGATCTCCTGTTCAAGACCGAAGTTTACTTTTCACAAAAAATAATAACTTTAGAGCTCATATAACCCTAGAGTAAGTAGCTCTTCATAACAGCTAGTCATAACAGTAGGAGCTGCTCGCAAGTAAATGGGACGGTGTAACTCCTTCCACCAAAGCTGAGCGAGGATGTGAAAGACTTCAATCTAAAGCTGAGCGAGGAATCGGTATGATACGGGGTGCATTTACGTCTCTCGCATAGCTCGCACACATCTTTCTAGTTAAGCACTCACTCTACTGAATCTTCTCACCAAAGGTGCGTGGTATTAGGCTAAGGTTATAAAGCAATCCAATCGGTGGATTTTTTCTTATCTCATCATTTCACTTTTTTGCATAGATCTGATAGAAAAGCACTTTAAGTTCGCAAACTCAAAACAACACTATTTAAAACGCAATTCTGTAGTGACCTAAGACAATTATGACTGTAAAATTATTAAAAAACAAATGAATAAATGCATATCAAGAGTTGCATAATAAACGGGTACTTACATACTAAAATCCTAAAAAAATCGAAGATATTTGTGACTATTTCCCTTAACACTAAAATATTAATATTACAAAGATAGTATTTTATTTTTCGAAAAAAGCATTTTATAAGGCACCTCGCATTTTTGGTTTGCATCAACAGAAGGAATTATTTAAAATGTTTAAAGTTTAGAGAAATTTTTATCTAATTCTTAAATATAATAGGCTCATGGTTATGAGTCATAGATCAGTTCATGTGTATCCGATTTGTTATTAGAAACGTCCGGTAGCGGTAAGCAGGACAAAAAATCGAAAGTCGATTACAATAATAAATCAAGCAAGTTTTATTATAACTTCTAAATAAACATAGGGATTTCAATAAATCTTTAAAATAATTTATAAAGGTCACAAAGATTAATTTGATTGTAAAATTTAATTGTTTTCATGATCGTACAATTCTTAATAGATTATTAAGATCTACGCAAAGTATTAACATAAATTAAATCGTTGTCACCATAGGAATTTTGGGATGCAGTAATCTCTCTCCCTCCATTACTGCGTCATAGGCACTACAAAGGCAAAATTAAAAAGAGCATAGAATTATAATATTTTTGCAGTTAAGCTGTCAAAATGATGATACAAGAAATATGTAAATTTAACACTATGTTTCACTATCATGAGCCTATACAGGGTCTTTCATCAATTTTATTCAAGTCCTTACATATTTTATTACTTAGTATTTGTAAAACACAGAAGAAATCATATTTAACATCAATTAATTGTTCAAGTATTTAAATGAAGGGTGTTAACTTCGAATGGGAATAGTACCTACAAAATTATACTTCTCAATAAAAATCTATTGTCTGGTAATTAGTGAGCCAACAGATTAGACGCCGTCTTGCTGCAATAGTGTCAAATTACTGTTCTAGATGGCGTTGCTGTCATTTAGGTCCTCAAAAATGATTTCAAACAGAAAGTTGTTGTGATGAAAGACCCATCTTACATTACCTAATTACGAACACCAATGAAGTATTATACTTTAATATGGCATTACATTCATAAATAATTATTCATTAAGAGATCAAAATTAAGTTCTTTTTTCGTTATAAAAATTATTAATTTCTCTTACATTTTTGTGTGGGTAACATTCCTTTTCATTTATTAGTGGCCCAAAATTTTGCAGAAGAAATAAAAAGAAAAATTTACGTAGTACTTGCCCATTTCTTTAGAAGTAAATTTGGGCGCAGTTCCAATTGTCAATTAAAATTTTACGATCTTTATAAAAAGGAAATGTTATCCCATTCACAAATTACAATTTTTAATGCCTATACAAACACTTCGATACTTCACTTCATAACAATTTCAAAATGGAAGCAAGACACTTTCAAAATAATTATTGATTGGATTTGTAAAGGTTCACTATATGTTGGTGTTCTATCTTCAAACATTTCTATTGGTTTCCCCCTTTATACATCTCGCTTATTACAAAAACCAAAAAATCATACAATGTACCAGTTTACCTTGACACTTCTTAATGGCATTGTTAGTAAAGGGAAATGCCAACACAATGTCAAATTCAATACATTTTAATTAGTTTTTATTCACGACTGGTTAAGATATACTGGTCACTTTATATTTATATTTTTATGTGCCTGTAATTATTAAGTATTTATGATCTTTTTGAATCTTCGAAACATCGCCATCTTGCTCCCGAACGTTGCCGAAGTTGGCCGAAGTGTGACGTCAATTCAAATGTAACGGTTATGATTTAGTCGTACTTTTCGATTGTCGCAATACTTTGGTCGCACACGCCTGTCGTCACGACAACGTGGACCTGAAAATGAAACAAAAAATTAATTAGCAAAAAATTTTTAAATGCTTTATAATTGGCTGTCTAAAACTACTATGTTGGTCTGGTGGTCCAAAGCGCGACTGCTGAGTACGAGGTCTTCTTCGATTCCCAAGTTAGGCAAAGTGTTATCGGGTTTATTCTATTAGGAAATTCTTAGTAGCAGCCTGGAGGTTGGAATTGGGCCCGGTAAATGGCAACAGGCTCACCAACTATTACATGGGACATTGGTGAAATGTGGGTGTACCTACAACTGCGTACACCTCTGCCTACCACTTCATGTAGTATGCAGTCTTTCCGAATTGTCCAATTTTCGTGGATTTTTCCCATTTTTTCTATACATAAAATCCTCATTCAGACTATTACAAACCTTTTTAACAAAAATATTGCCAAACCTCGTTCTCAAACTAAAGGTTTACCAACGAACAATACTTTATTTTCATTTATACACCCCAGCGTGGTGGCCGAGTGGTTACGGGTCCGACTCTAGAGCCACAAGTTAAGGGTTCAAATCTCCAATGTACCAATGTGACTTTTTCAATGTAATATGTTCCTACGTTCTTGGTTAATCTAAGACATCACAGATATACGGTGAAGCAAAACATCGTGAGGAAACCTGGACTTAATGGTCTTAAATCGCCGCAGTGAGCTAGCGTGGTGATCAGCGTGGCCTTTGTCTTTGTATGAGAAGAGGCCTTTGCCTTGCAGTAAGACAGATATGGGCTGGTTATATTATGTTATAAACACATAGCGTATTAGGGTAAGAAATTACATACATTGGGAGGGTTTCTTACCACTTTGACAAGAGTCTACGACGTAGATTCACGTCAGGCAATGGTAGTGTAAATGGACCGTATCGTCAGAGACAAAACTCGTTAACATCCAAAATTAAAAAAAAAACTGAACTCAAAAGCTAACCATCAAAGTATCTCGAATACATAATATTACCAAATATGGTCATCTTATAAATACAGAAATTGCAAAAAGTAATTTCGTCAAATCGCATTAATCAACCACTACAGTCAATGCAGCTAGGGAACGTGTAAATCGATTTCTGTAGCTAGCTGTACAGTCGAGCAAAAACATGTAAACACAAATTTTAAAAATAAAAATAATCACCGACAATATATGTAGCGTGTTACTAAGATAATTAGGTATTTAATACAGATAGAAGAACCATTCCTTCTACATATAGACATACATTAATACTTCTATATTATTCAGATAACTATTTATATAGAGTTTAATGCAAATGTATACATGTTTGTGGTCGTGACTGTACTTACTATGAAGTGTTAAAGCCACAGGCTAAAACGGCTTAATGTCTTCACGCTTACTAAAACGACTGGCATTTTCTTAAATAGCCATTCCAGACGTTGTCCTATATTTGTCGTCAAATAACGTTGGTTTTATTTGCTTGATAAATATTAACGTTGTCTGACATTTTCATATCAATTGAAGCCTTAAAAGTCATATCAAATAGCGCAATCTAGTAATAAAAAGTAAATATACCAACGCATCTATGACGTCTCGCAAACGCCCTATATAACTAAATCACGCTTGATTTACAACTACCGTCAAAATCTTACGGTATACAATACAATGGGAAGCCATTTCACCCATACAAAACTATCAGAGTAAAGATGAAAAAATCCGACCAAAAATTTTAAGAGAACCGACTATTTCACATAAAATCTAATTACGCAGAAAGTAAACTTGATACATAACTTGAAATTGAGGCTTAAAATTGTAGTCGATTGTTCTTCTTTCGTCTGGTTAGAAGTTGTTCCAGCCACCCGTAGGCCTCTTACTTGGCATATCGACTGTTATTATTTAACTGTTAAATTAACAACGTCGAGTGAGTGTTGGAATTGCACAATTTAATTCAACATCAGGTGAGGTGGCGCTAAAACACAAGCTTGGTCAAATAGAAGTGTACTATTACTTTTATACACCCACATTTCTCCGATATCCTTGTCCTATTTAATCGTTGGTAAGCCTATTGCCATCTTCCGGATACATATCCATATGCTGGGCTGTTACTTGAAATGTCTTTACAAAAAACCAATATCACTTTGCCTAACATAGGAATTGAACCCAGGACCCCACTTGCTACTAAAATCAAACCAGAATCTTTCCAGCCGTTTCGAAGATTAGCCGGAACAAACAGACAGACAGACAGACAACATTTGCACGATACTTATGCCTAAAAACAAATTTTTAGGCATAGGCATCGTGCAAATAACTGTACGAGCTTAAAAATAAAACTATTATTTTGAGATTACAAAAAAAAAAAAACAATTTTATTTATTTGTATTGATGTATAAACCGATACTTCGGTGAGTGTAAATATTTAAGTAATTGACACAGGCGAACTTTCTGTACTTTCCTGTATAGTGGCAAATATCTCAAGTCAGATCTTCGTATTGGCTTGCATAATGCGATGTGTAGTCGAGATTAAAACATTTTTGTTGGCGTGCGATAAGATCAGATTCTTCGTACATCTTGAATTTTTATGCGCGCCTAGTACCTCGGATGGGCTTAAATGGTTATGTTAACGCTATTTTTGAAATGTTAGGTGTGCAGAGGTGATCTATGGTGGCTTTTAGTTTAAATGTTCTCGGTTTTATGCTGTCCTGGTATGTTGAAGTAATCTTTTGGTGTAATCGTGAAATATGTTTGTGTGAAGTAGGTTTATTGAGGAGCTTAGAATTTGTCTGGTGGAGTTGTGCATAAAAATATGACAAAAAGCTTAATTATTTTATGAAAATAGTAATTTAAAAGGCTATATTTAGTTAGACCTATAATTACTACCAGACTATGTACTTTGTTAGTAGTAAGTAATGTTGTAGTTGTATGGCTTTTATGACTTTACTTTCATAAATTGTAAAGCCAACTTTTAACCGTATTAATCGCTTGAATAACTACTTTTTGTTTTTCCTGTCGTCATGAACCAGAAACGCTGTAGAGTGTTCGAAAGTTAGGGAAAAACAAAAACCAATAATACACGCGATTAATCCGGTTAAAAGTTGTTTTATTAAAATACTAGCTGTGCCCCGCGGTTAATTTATTTATTTTAACAGCGAAAGCTTCACAAAGTTCTTCAGAAAATAAAAAAAATGTGTACATATATTCGCACTATATATAAATAATACATCAACATCTCACTGACTCCACCTGCTCGCAATTCAATACTTATACATATTAAAAAGATTCTATCTATACTGAACTTTAAAAGCGTTTTTGCGCCGTTTTTTGCCCGTGATCACTGAACCCTAAGTGCTAGGCGGTAAAGGGTTTTGTACTGTAAAGGGCGATATACATTTATTCGGAGAAATAAAAGGTTTTAGCTGGTAAGACTAGTTATTTAGTTTGATAGTACAGTATCTGTGGCGGCTCGCAGTTTCGAATCCAGCTCGGAACACTAATAATTATTTGTATAGCCTATGAATAAATGATTCGGGTCCGTGTGTGACATGTGAGATTTGTATCTGTCAATATACTCACGATACAGAAGAAATCATTAGAGTAGGGCATCGTTTAAAAAAAATATAAAAACGTTACCAAAATGAAACAGTAGTGTTTTACGGTCGGGGTCAACGACCGTTCCCTCATGTGACGACGACGTGGTGGCAAATCAGCTGATTAGCGTGAAAGTTGTAGTAGCTTAAAGGTAAGTGGTTAACGTAGCCTATTGACGCATTCAACACCAGGCTTATGACTCGTGCATTGCCACCCTGTATAAGAATTCGCTGGCAAAAACGGTTCCCCCGTTGCCAACACAACGAAGACTGGCAACCTTGGTCGCCGTGAGTGACAACACTACAGAGAAGTATTATTTAGCTATACTTTCCTGTAGGTGAAGCACTTCCCCAGTCGGATAGCTTCAGTTTTTTCGTATACCTATAGATACTCCTCCCGACCGTATTTCGTTCACGGTGGCCTATCTCCACGAAGATTAGCCAAGTAAACAGGAGATATTATAGTGCACAAGTGTATGCGCAAACACAGGTGCACACTCTCTTTCTTCACTCCTATAGTCCGATGGGACGGTAATCTGACACGACCGGGGGGAGATCAGGCGGAGAAGCGATGGCTATACGTGGTAATATAAGCACGGGGGAGTCGCACCACCAACTTCTTAACAGAGGCTGCTACTGAGAATTTTCTAACAGAAAACCACATCAATACTTCGCCCGATCGGCAGCCGCGCGTATTAACCTCGTTTTAAGCTATCTATAGATACTTGGTATTCTATTAGTATCTGTCAAAATATCTCAATATTAATAACTACAAAGATACATCGTGTACTCATTAATAACACGAATACTGCTACATATTGAATAAAAAACACTCGCGTCATACTTAGTAATTGATTTGATATAATTAATTACCAACTTGATGAGTTCAAAGATCTGAAAGCAAGTAACAGGTTAGGAATATTGACAGGCGATGGCTCAAAAGGCGATCAAAAAAATCTTTAAATGATGTGATAAAAAATAACCAAAATTTTAAACACATTAGTTATTCAATAGTACAAGTGAATGCTAAATAAGATATAATAAATTGTTGTTATTACACTGGTTTGTTGGTCTATTGATTCTAAGCGCGACTGTAGAGCATGAGGTCTCGGGTTCTATTCACGGGTCGGGCAAGTGTTATTGACTTTTTCTATTAGGAAATTCTCAGTAGCATCTATTATAATGGATGCAAATAAATACAATATCTAGCAACTTCCACAATATCTGCCAACTTCCACAATATCTGCCAGTGTGGCGGACAGTGCACGGTCTAAGAGCTCCTGATTTATATATTGGGTGAAACACGTGTAGAGAAGGTGTTGGTAGTTGCAATTTTCACCACTTGCGTATGTGCATATATTTGCACAGGTATTTGCATGGACTGCCTTCAATATTGTGGAAGTAGCTAGATATTGTATCTATTTATTTACATCCATAGCTCTATATTTTCGTGTCATGTCTATAATACCGTGCTTTAATTCAATTAATTATTTTATTGATATATAGTTCAATTATGTCGTGGTGGTCGAGTAGTAACTGGCGCGCCTCCTAAACCACAGGCTCTGGGTTCAAACCTGGTATGTACCAATGTGACTTTTTCAATGTCATATGTACTTTCTTAGTTAATCTAAGACATCAAGACATCACTGACATACGGTGAAGGAAAACATCGTGAAGGAACCTGGACTTGGTAGTCTGAAATCGCTAACCCATGCAGTGAGCTAGCGTGGTGATTAAGCTCGTGCCTTCTCCGTGTGAGAAGAGGCCCTTGCCCTGCAGTGGGACAGTTAAGGGCTAGTTGTAGTTAGTTCAATTAAAATCTGACCGTCAAACCTTTAAGAAAATGTTGCGTCAAAGTGTATATCGTCTTTAAGACTTATCTATACATTATTCAAAGATTATTTATAGACTTACATACATTGAATAAGCCAGGAGTGGACTGAGAAAAACTGGACAGACAGTTTTTATAAACAACTTATTGGAATCTGGAAGTAAGGATAACTAGTTCAGAGATTCTAATAAGAAAAGGATATTATGAACTCTGTTTTTTTTTACTTTTACGAAAGAAGTTATTTATATAGTTACAAATACATGTGGAAAAAGAATACGGTCGCGAGTAGGATTCGAAACTGGCGCTGGTTCGAATCCTGCTCGCGACTGTATTGTTTCCCCTTATCCCGGATAAATACTCCAGGCGCTCGGACTACTAAGCCACCTCGATCTCGGCTCACCACCGCGAATTCTACTTCCACATTTTAACACGTCTTTTGGCGACATCATTGCTATCTTATCAGTCCCTATACAGTTCGCTAAGCATGCTTTTCAAAGTTTTATCTGTATTTGTTAAGGTAATTGCATCTTTACGACATTGTATTAACTGCAAAGTGTCGCGTGTCAGTTCAGTCACCTGTATAGGGACTGAATAGATAGCAATGACGTCGCCAAAAGACGTATTAAAATGTGGAAGTAGAATTCGCGGTGGTGAGCAGAGGTCGAGATGGCTTAGTAGTTAGAGCGCCTCGAGTATTTATCCGGGACCCGCAGGTTCGAATCTTGCTCGCGACCGTATAATTTTTCCACATGAATTTGTAACTTTAAAGTTCGGTTAGCATGCGTTAATGCTTTTCAAAGATTTATCCGTATAAGCTTTTTATATACAACTAGATTCTGCTATCGACTTCAACTACGTGGACTTCAGAATTTGGGAGCCGCCCGAGACCTCATCATACTCTGCAGTGGCGCTTGGGACCATTAGACCAAATTAGGCACTGTTTTTAATTCAGTTGATATTATCATGTTTAATGTCTACAAAACACAGTTATCAAGGCATCAAGGCCAAGGCCGATCCCTAATGTCCTCATCAATTTGCAAACTTTTATAGCTAATTTCTACGTAATTGGGCTCCGCGCCTTTTTGCCAACACCCAGTTTTGCCACGAACACCGCACCCACATATTTTCATTTGGTTAACTACCGTAATGAAATGGGATTTTTTTTTTTATAATCATTTGCGTAGACACGATATTTTTTGGTGTTTTGACGTGAATATGTCTTTAAATTTGCATCCATAGTTGGAGGCAATTCAGAAAACTGATGATAACAAAATTGGAGGGGATACAGTTTGGTGTTGCAGCTGCATATCTATCATTTTTTTTTGGTAACCGATGATGGTAAGCGATGGTGTAGCTGAGGATGGAGCACATAGATCCGGAATAAATCTATTCACTCTTAAGTAGATTGGATAGATTTTGGGAGAACGATTGTTGGGGAGTTGATGCAACTGCCCAGACCCGTCTCCCACAACGGTTGCACCGGACTACATCCCGAAACACGACTAGGTCGGTTCACGGCATGGCTTCGTCTGGTAACCAGTCACGGCCGAAGCCTCCCACCAGAGTTGTGTTACCTGTTTTGCAGCACCAAGGGGCCACGTATAGGGATTCCATTTTAAGGGTGCACTCCTATGGACGCGGGCTACTCAGCCCCCAAAAATCTACATCCAAATTATTATTACACCACTTGATAACTAAGCAATCAAAGATTTCATTACGTTGAGTGAGGACTGTGACGCATCGCGCACGGCGGAGGTTATAGCGCTGTCATTTGAAGGTCACAAAGTCTACACCCACATTTCACCAATGCTGTTATTAAGTCCCATATAATAGGTGGTGAGCCTGTTGCCATCTACCGGGCACTATTCACACTCCGGACTGCTACTGAAAATGCCTAACAGGGAAGCCCAATAACTTTTGCCTGACCCGAGAATTGAACTCGGAGCCTCATTCATGCTGATCAGTTGGGTTTGGGACCACTAGACTAACGAGACAGTTTAAAATATACTTATAGATAAGTATATTCTTAATAATATACCGGTCTGCAAATTTTTTATTGTTACGAACAAGGATTTGAAAAAAGAAACGGATGTAACCTTGCCTTATCATAAGCGAAGCATAGATTACGCACACACACACGCAGCGTACTGGCACCGAGTGGATGAGTTTTAAGTATTTGTATGTGTTTAGCTCGTGTACGTCAAGCGAAATTGGAAGACGAGTCATGCTTCTCACATGTCGTATGCAATGCTCCGTCCATATTTTTTTACGATCCGTGGTTACAAATTACTTGATCACAATTAGAGATTTAATCACATACATATAGTAGTTCATCTAAAGAAGACCTAACCATATCCTGCGGCGTTGCCCGGTCAATAACATTAATACAAAAACTTAATCAAGATAGCAGCCAATAGGTTTTCAACACAATGTAAGCAAATTAATAATATATTGGACCGTTTTTGTGTGCAGATTGAAGAATACTGGTTGGTCTGCTTAATTCTTGTAGGTTTTTTTTTTTTTCTTTTTAAACGTTGCCCCACACTTGGAATTTCTTCCTGAGTCGTGAGTGCGTTTACAGACATATAATCTCACAAGCACACTAACACCCAGACCCGGAGCAATTATCCGTAAATCGTACAAATTTGCTCCGTGCAGGAATCGAACCTGCGACACGCAGCGCAGCAGTCGGTCTCTCGACCACTGCGCCAACCGCGCTGTCAAGTTTGTTTTATCCATGAGGTAAATGAGATTTACTGTTAATATCAATCATCATCAATACATATAATAAAAATCTAACGGATCCCTGTCTGTACATGGAAGATATATGAGTAAAAATATTATTGGGACCTTTATCAACACAAATAGCACCCAAAACAATGATTGTTAGAATTTTAGTCTGTTTCTCTGTTTATCTGTGCGTTTGTGTACGCTAATCTCAGAAACCGCTTATCCGATTAAGATGTGGTTTCACAAATATATTGTGGTAAGCTTCACTTAACATTTAGTGTTTGTTTTATGTCAATCGGTTCATAAATAAAAAAGTTATGCTAATTTAAAGAGTCACGTCGCACAATTGATATTTACGACATCCACGCGGACGGAGTCGCTGGCACAGCTAGTCTCACCTAAAGTTATTATATGAAATGGAAAAAAAAAACGGTCGTGTGCAGGATTCGAACCTGCGCCTCCCGGATAAATACTCCAGGCGCCCTGACCACTAAGCCATCTCGACCTCTGCTTACCACCGCGAATTCTTCATCCATATTTTAACGTTTTTTGGCGACGTCATTGCTATCTATTCAGTCCTTATACAGGTGACCGAACCGACACGACTAACTTTGCAGTTAATACAGATACGAATCTACGGAAGCACAAGTTCGAATCCTGCTCACGACCGTATTCTTTTTCCATTTCATATAATAAGTTTAGAGTTCGCTAAGCACGCGTTAATGCTTTTCAAAGATTTATCTGTAACAACTCAACCTTTTACGTTATTACGGCTTGAAAGCTTTCATAGTGGGAGGCAATTAAGAAAACCGATGATAACAAAATCGAGGGATACAGTTTGATGTTGTAGATAGATATCTATCATTTACATCTAAGTTTTAATTACACCACTCGATAGCTAAAGGATCAAATAATTCGTTTTGTTGAGACTGTGACAAACCGCGCGATGGTGGAAGAAGCGTCGCCATCCTGAGGTCGTTACGCTGCTAAAATTCTTCAAGTATCATCCGTTACGTACACGTATGCACGTTAAACACACGGCTGTGTGTATATGGCATATACTATATGCATATACTATATGCCATACCCAGTATTTTTGAGATTTTCTGGGTTACCATATTAAAAAATGAGATTTCCTGGCAACATCACTAACTTTTGAGTAATTTTCTTATATTTTGCCTCCTAGCATACAACATATTGTATTGCACCTGTGTTCCCCTAAGGTTATGGAAGACGTGTACTGAAATACTCCCACCTGTCATCAATGCTATTTTTAAGTACCTAATGTTGAGCTCTTGCCATCAACTGGGCACAATTCCAAGCGCCGGATTGCTAATGAGAACTTCCTAAGATAAAACTACCCAACCCAGCAATCAAACTTGGGAACACTCAGCAGCTACGCTTGTGACCACTAAATCAACGAGAACATTTTAATAATGCTGATTTATTTGTAACAAAGATGGATCTCCGTTGGGCCATCAACTCACCTGATAGCGAGTGACGGTGTTGCCCAGAATGGATCATGAAGATATACATAAAATTTAAAATCAAATTCCATTTTTTATTTGTACATTATATTTCTTATCAACATTGAACAATACAATAGACAAACGCTGAGTTTTTAAAGGCATCGTTCAATTGTTTGGAAACAATTAAATTCTCTGATCATTGACTAAATTCCAAGCGTTTCTAAGTATTTCATTTGACGTGTGAGGAGGACTATTGTGTGTTCTCCACAACATTTGTGATATGGTATTTATTAGTACAACATTTGGTATGACATAGCTAGATAGAAGGAGACCGTATCGGTGGCGGTTACCACCAACAACAGCATTCCCAAAGAGGGTTGACGTCAGGCAAGCGGCCGATCATAAAACATAGCCAAAACTTTAGCAGCATACCAGATATATGCTAGGCCGACCTCAAATAAATTGGGATAAGGGCAGGATGATGATGATGATTTATTAGTACAGTCATGGCAACAATAAGAGCTAGATGAAGAAGTGCGTGCGGTGATGGCCTGGAAGACGTGGCGCAGTACACGCTCGAGGTGTGTGCTGAGATCAACAGCTGGTCTGGTACAGTCGGGAGCAAGTGCGCATGGGGAGCTGTCACCACCTTTTGTGAGGAAGTGATGTTCGCGAAGTAGGTGGTGGAACAGGAGAGAGGACTCTCACGTCTGTCGCAAAGGGCGCATAAGAGCGCTCTTAATGACCTACGGCCACCGTGAGGCCGGAGGTCGCGACGGACTTGCATAGTTCGTCACCCGACAACAAGTCAGAAACGAATGCACCATACCTTTCGTGGGTATTCATGCAGACCAACTATAGGCAGCCTGCACTGATGACGGAGTCCGTCTATGATTTCATAGCATCACGCCTGTATTCCCCGAAAGGGGTAGGCAGAGGTGTACACACTTGTACACCCACATTTCACCAATGCTATTATTAAGTCCTATGTAATAGGTAGTGAGCCTATTGCCATCAACCGGGCACAATTCCAAACTCCGAGCTGCTACTGAGAATTTCCTAACAGATAAACTCAATAACATTTTTCCCGACCCGGGAATCGAAACCGAGACCTTATGGAGTCACGCTTGTGACCAACTAGATCATGGACACAGTCAATGATTTCGACGGATAAAAATATAATTTAGAAAGAAAAAAGTGTAATGAATAGGTTCACTATATTTGTAAAACAACTTTCGTGAGACACATTGATATTAATTATTGTTCAACGGTTATTACTCACGTGCATTCTTCGGGATTTCCCGATTAGTTTCGAACTCGAACGGAGCCCTTAACCAAGCGCTGAACCCGCGGCGATGTCGCGAGTAAAACACACGTGAGTAATAACCGTTGAATAATAATTAATATTTTGTTGCTTTTCACTGACAATATAAATCAAAATTAATTTTTAACAAAAAAAGAACCGACTCCAAAAATGTCTTAAAAAGTAAAAAAAAAATTGCATTATTTATTTACTTCAATTTACATACAAATATATTTTTAAATTTTGAGGAATCTGAATAAAATCAAGAGACGGTTCTTTTTTTTGTTAAAAAATATTTATTTCTTACTTTTTAGTGAATCTTGCGTTCCATAACTGATTTATCGGAAGTGAATATGGGTAGACCTACTCAACGCGCTGTCCATATGAGACAGGGCCATTTAATTGAGACGAGCAAAGAAGGGGAGAAACGCCTATATCAAAGTAGGAAATCTAGATCTAAGGCTACTTCAGAAGAGAGTAGTGAACTGCGTAAAACAAGATGAAATTAATTAAAAAATTTAATTAAAATCTGACTGGCCTATATTACTCACGGGACAATGTAAGGATTCTAACGATACCCCAGACATCGAAATCAGTTCAGGCATTTAGAAGTTATGGTGGAATAGGTAAAGAAACTCAAAAACATATTTACATACATACATAAATACTTAGATACACTCCTTTATTTGGGCAGTCGTGTAAAAAGAGATGTTTGAGAATGATGCGGGCATACACTAAAAAAAGAATTAAAATTAACAAGAAAAAAAAGGGAGCTCCGGTGCTTATTTTCCGGTTTCATCATCATCATCTGATGATGAAGCTAGAAAATAGGCAGTTCATTAGAACTATTCTAGAGACCGTAAACACCACTGGAAAGTCACAAGAAAGCAAAATACACCATTTCATTTACTTGGATGACGTATTATTTTTCAGTTATTTTGATTTAAATACCAAACTACTAAACCAATTTTCATAAAATTTCAATGGGACCAATCTGAAAGTAAAACCTATCAATTAAAAAATTACCAAATCGGTTCATAAAGGACGGAGTTCTGAGGTAACAAACATTAAAAAAAAATACAACGGAATTGATAACCTCCTCCTTTTTGGAAGTCAGTTAAAAACGACCTTCATTTCCTATATTACTTATATATTGTATTTTATAAGATGATTTTATAACGGTTATTATTTTAAAATCTAGCTTTAATTGGTTGTATACCAATTATAATTGCAATTAATTTCAAGTTATAGTTACAAATATATATTAATATACGTTAACTTATTCAATAATTAAATTACTTTAACGAAATCAATACTCTCCACTCTGACGCATGACACCTTGAAAATTTAGAATAGTATAACTAAACATCACGCCTATCTTCTCCGAGGGGAAAGGCAAAAGAGTACTATAGTACACTCACATTTCACCGATGCTGTTATTAAGTCCCATGTAATAGTTGATGAGTCTACTGCCATCTACCGGGCACAATTCCAATCTCCAAGCTGCTATTGAGAAATTCCTAACAGAAAACTGAATAAGACTTTGCCTGGCCCGAGAATTGAACCATAATTCTCATAATAACTTTCGTGAGACACATTCATATTAATTATTGTTCAACGGTTATTACTCACGCGCATTCTTCGAACTACGAATTCTACGTACTTCTCGAAACTAGTCGGGCAATCCCGAAGAATGCAAGTGAGTAATAATCGTTGAACATTAATTTATACTTCTCATTCTCACGAGCCGCGCTTTAGACCAACGAGGCTTATTTTACAGACCCAACAGATCAATTTATTTAATTACAAATCGTATTCAGATACTCTCATCAAGCATTCAGCATTACAAAATACTAGAATTAATACCGTTGCTAGTTTTCATTTTCACAATTTATAGGAAACTATGTTGTTGGCATATCACGATGCGCTTGCGACATTTGATGCAGTTAAACATTTGCCAATGGATCGCTATTTATGATCGAAATCACATATGTTTGCGCGAACCGTGTAATTGCATTCGGAATGGCTGTTTGACATGTTTTAAAGATGTAACGTCAACTGATTCGCTCATTGATTGGAAGCGTGGAACTGCAAATCACACGCCCAGCTAACGTGTGATTTGCAGTTTGATTCCCGAGTTAGGAACTGGCATGTTTTCCCTGTAAGGTTAGATAGAGTTGGACTGCTGTTAAGTCTCAATTTAATTTAATCTCGGTAATAAGTTCTCTCTTAATAGGTGATGCGCCAATTGTCATCTATCAGGGACAACTGCAATTTCAGGCCATAACAAAAAAAATTCAGAGAAACCTAATAACACTGCTTGATCCGTGAATCAACTCTAGATCTCAGCAGTCGCGCTTGCGTTCACAAAACTAATGAATCAGTCACTGGACAAAATTTACTGATTGTGTTTTGAGAAGTACTTTGACATAAACAAAATAGATGTACTCTATATTATTTATGTGACACGGAATTTGTTGACACGGAATGTCAAGGGTCGCGGGTACAGTCACGAGCACAAACATGTATATATTTGTATTTTTTATACTCCATATAAATAGTTATCTGAATAATATAGAAGTATTAACGTATGTCTATATGTAGAAGGAATGGTTCGAGAATGTCTCTCAGGTGTGCTGGTTTTCTCAAGACGTTTTTCATTGCCGTTGTAAGCCAATGATAGCGCACATGACTTCGAAAAGTCAGAGGCTTGAGTTCCAGCTAACTTCAGCTTGCAAATCAAATGGCTAAAATCTATCTACATAATAATTGGAACAACTTACCAAAATTTAAAGATACAACGTCGGCACCCTCTTCTGAGCTCCCAAAGACAATTTGTTACCAATCTTCTTGTAGCCTTCATTCTTAACTCTAGTTTTGGGTTTGTCAGGATCTGGGCAGCCTTTCAGCTCCCAAACAAGATTCGTCAGCGACTTCGGCCTGCTTAACTTCCTGGATCTCTTCTCTGGCAATTTAGGACCGTTGCCAGAATCTCCTGACGTTCTACCACCAGAATGACTTGAATCTAAAGTACCATCTAATTCCATAGCGTGGTGTATGTTTGACAGGCTCTTATATCTTATATTGAAGATCGGGGAGTCACCTTTGATCGGTCTTATCGGACTAGCTACTGGACTAGGTGCCTCTTTAGTCGGCGATGTACTCTTCTGACGGAATACCATTCTATTCTTATTATTGTTCACACTATTTTTGATGTATAGTTTAGGCAGATTTGCTGCAGGTGCAACGGAACATTTCTCTTTGTAAACAGTGACTGGAGTTTCTTTTACTACAGCTATTGCTTTTCTGGTTCGTTTTTCGGCTTTTTGAATATTTAGAGGCTTCTTAGTTGGAATGGTTTCTATAGGGGGTGGTTCTGGTTTTATTTCTGTGATGAGAGGCATGTGAATAGGAGTTGCTGCAGGAGACGCAGGAGCTGATTCGTGTCTTGGAGACGGTTCATTTGAATATGAAGCTTTAATGTTCTTAGGGAGAGGAGCAAACCCTCTTACGTAATCATAAATTTGGTCTATTTCATCGTATTCGTCAGGAATACTATTCTCGTCTCGATGACTGCTGTAAATATGGTTGTGACGTGAAATATGTTTGTGTTGGTTAGCTGTGTCAGAAGAGGCACTGCGTCGTAAGAAATAACCTGTTTTGACTAAAGGCGGAGCGTGTAAGGGCCCATTCAAAAGTCTTTTGGGATCTCCCAGCTTCCCGTCTAATACATGTATTCTGTCTACTACGTCTACTAACAAACGATTGCACTTTTCCACTAATCTAGAAAACTCCATGAAGTTCTTTATCTGTTCCTCGTTTTTGCATCTTTGCATTTTAAGGGGCGCTGCCAAAGGTAACGCTACTAATGCGTTTCCCTCTTTTGGAAGGGGCAGAGCAAATACATGGTCTTCTTCAAACATGGACAACAGTCTTAACTCTGGAACAAAATGGCTGGCACTCTTGAGCCCTCTTGGTGGAGTACCATGCACCAATCTTACTGTTATAGGCAATCGTTTTGTCAGCAAAGTTTTAGCTGTATGCACTCCACTGATATTCTCTTCTTTAGCAACAGCTGAAAACTTTCCTCTCTGATCCAGACTCATTAGAACCATATCTCCTTTGGAATCTGTACATTTGAGATACTTATTTTTACCTAAAAAGGTTTCTCCTCTAGGCATAATAATTTCACCAGCTGGTAGATTTCGTGCTCCATCAGCTGTGACATTGCCATCTAAATCTGTCTTAGCACAAATAACTCGTACAGGTTCTCTAACGAGACATCCGTCATCAAGCTTCCTTCTAGCAAGTTCTGACACAGATTCAATGCACCTGACTGCCCGGCCCTCTTCACTTAGCAATTCAAAATATCCCTTATATGTTTCAGGGATAGCTATTCGAGGTCCAACACTGACAATCCGTCTCCCTTCTTTAAGTTTAATAGCTTGAGCGATAATCTTCTTTCTTTTTCCTGCTGATACAAGTAGAGCTGTGCTCTGTAGTCCAGGACTTGGTAGAGTTGGGACTCCGAGTCCTCCATACTGTCCTTTTATGATTTTGGCGACGCTCGGCAGGCGGTTCTTGACGGCGAACTCTCTGAGGTAACTGCCTTCGTCACACCAGCGCGATGCCGCGGCCACTACTTGGCCGTCTGTGGCTGCCATTGCGGGTTTAGTCACATCTGTGGAAGAGAAAAGTGAGATATTAATCACCATAATTTGGTCATGGTAACATAACGACCCATACTGGGGTTGGTGAATTCTGTAAGGTATAAAGGTTTTATGGTCTGAAAAGACCGTGGAATTAGAAGAACTAAGAGACTCAACGGCGAACCGTGATGACAAAAAAACTACACGTCTGCGTTCGAAAATGATGTGAAATAATTTATTTATATTTTATTTTATTAAAAATAGGTGTCGTTTTCTTTCCACGACGAAAATGTGATACACATAAATATTTTAAATTGATACCGTATGCGGTTAAAACCGTTAAACTTCGGTTAACCAACAGGAAAACCTAGTTTCACATTATAACATTTGCAGAATCACGTGCAACTGAAATCGAATAAACCAATGTTGTAATAGCAATAAATTGTTTATAGTGTATTCTTTAGGGCGCATTCATGTTGGCAAGACACGGTAACATATCACGTCAAAACTTTATCGAATATTTTAGATATTTGGAACGAAGGAGGCTATTAATCATTAATTTTGGAATGGTGGATGATCATTTTGTTTATTAGAAAGACTCTAAAGTGTTCTTATAATAATTTCTGCAATGTGTAATCACCTATGGTATGTGTGCCAAATGACAGTTAAATTTTTTCTTATGTTTTGTATGTGCTTTATTTATATGTATTGATTTGCTATAGGTATTATAATATTTTGTTAAGACTGTGCTGTCACCCTGTCATTATTATACTCATTGTTTTTATTAATATGTCAACTGGTATACATGCTGGAAGGTTAGAGAGTCAAACAAAATTAAGTTTAAATACCAATGAAATTAAACAACCAGGTATGACTAAGAAACATGAGGCATTAGAAGAAAAACAAAAAAATGTTGACCTCCCATATAATAACCGTACTGCAAGTAAGAATTTTGTATGGGAAGTAGTAATTCTCATATCTCAGCATGCTAATTGCTAAAGCTAAATTTATATGGCTTTGTTAAATAAACACACGTTAGTCTGCGAGTTAAAAAACTCGTTTAATATCACGTTCATTAAATTCGCTCGCTCCTCGAGCACAAAATCACGTGGTAAAATTAGCAACTTCGCATTAGCAATTTGCTAATAGCAAGTTAGTATTCTCGTGGATGCGAAGGAGAGCGCATGTCACACGCTAACGTATGAAGGGCGAAGCGATTAATAATTTAACACTTCACAGCATTTCGCATCTGTATATAATATGCTATTTGCTAAATGAAAAATCGCATGCTAAAAATTTATGCGAATGATATTACAAGACTTATGCGAAGTTAATCTTTATTGTTTTGATGACTGATTCTTTGTAATGTTTGTTTCATTGGTGAATCCATTCTTAAAATGTTTTATCACTTTTAGCTTGTATAGGATTATGATTTAGAACTTCGACGACGAAGCGAGCTATTTTACTGTAGCACAATTTTTTGACACAACCAATAAGTAGGAGAATGCATACGTTATAATTTTTTGTGTCAAGAATCATACATTCGTGAGCAGGATTCGAACTTGCGCCTCCCGGATAAATACTCCAGTCGCTCTGATCACTAAGCTATCTCTCTCTACCTCTGATCACTACTCCAAATTCTTCTTCCACTTTTTAATACGCCTTTTGGTGACATCATGGCTATATTCAGTTTCTGACTATCTGACTGCCTCTTTGGTCTAGTGGTCGCAAGCGCGTCTGCTGAGCGTGACGTTCTGGGTTCGATTTCCAGGTCGGGCAAAGTGGGAGTTAGGAAATTCTCAGTAGCTGCCTGGAGTCAGGAAGTTGGTGGTGTGACACCCCCGTGTCTAGGAGAGTACTTAAAGCCGTTGGTCTATCGCCTGATCTCTCTCCGGTTTTCCACGGTGGCCTATCTCACACGAAAATTTGCGCAGATGATATTATAGTACGCAGATGAGATAGGCCACCGTGGCCGAAATACGGTCGGGAGGAGTCTTATTATATACAGTCACTATAAAGGTGACTGAACTAAAGAGAATTTTTGTCTGAGATCTGTCTCTTCACCATTTACAGCACGTAAAGATTGCCTTTAATATCGTCATAATTTACTGATTTTGTCAACTCTCTAATAACCATAAAAAAGCCTTTGAAAAAATCTCTGTTAAACCAAATTTATTTCGTGCAATGAAACCCAAACGCGGGAGTGTGCTCAAGCCTTTAAACGTTCGATTAGCCAACACTGTACCTACAAAGAAGCGGTCAATAACGCGGTTATAAAAACCCCGTTATGCAATGCGTGTTGTTATCTATCTCAATAAATAAAATTGTAGTGTCTGTCTGTGTATTCAAAATTAATTCCAAAATACAGTTAAATCTTTGAAAAGCATTAACGTATGCTTAGCGAACTATAAAGCATTTTTTTTGTGGCAAGAGAATTACGTTCTTGAGCCGTATTCGAACCTGCGCCTCCCGGATAAATACATCAGGCACTCTGATCACTAAGCAATCTCGACCTCTGTTCATTACCTCGAATTCTTCCACCTTTTTTAATAACATTTGGTGACATTAAATGTCACCAAATGTTATTAAAAAAGCCTTTTTCGGTTGTTAAATTTTGACAACCGAAAAAGGCTCAACGGATTAAAATGAAAATTAGGTACTTAAACAGAAATTTTAACTTAAAGTCAATCAAAACACAGGTCACGCACTATTTCTTATTGTGTGGTTGATGAACAACCTAGTGTGAGAGTTTAAACCACCCGTAGGTCTCTGATATGGCTTTACACACCATCGAGAATAGCTCTCAGGTATGCTGGTTTCCTCACGATGTTTTCTACATGGTGAGGAAACTAGCACACATGAGAAATGTTCTCGATAGTGGGTACAGCCATGTGAGAGGCCTACGAGCGGTTTAAACTGATATTCGGTTGTTCATCAATCATAAGAAAGATATAATAATAATAAGAAATGCGAGTTACTATAGCAAAGAAGCTCACTAGATGGCGTTATTATTAATTTTGTACATTGAAATGAAATTATTTATTTTGACAATAAGTTATTTGGAGCTTTGTACATGTGACAACGGTTTTTCCTGACTGACTATCTATGAGAGAAAAGAATCCGATACGACCTGAGAGATCTATGTCTGCTATACTAAGTAAAGTACTAAGCACTTTTAAAACTCCACATAAATAGTTATCTGAATAATATAGAAGTATTAATGTATATGTAGAAGGAATGGTTCTTCTATCTGTGTTACATACCTTTTAAAGTTTGAAATCTTTGTTCACGTGACTGTACAGGGCTATGTAATCGTCCATGTAATACATTCTGCAATGGCCGCTATGTCACAGTTAATAAAAATGGCGGTCGGGATGAATGAAACTAAAATTACGCGGGTGAAGTCGCGTTCGGAAACTTGTTCATTGTATAACTTGAGGTGGAATGAGTAACCGATTCTGTGTAGATAAGGTTGGAATAATAAAGCTTATAAGGTTGATGTGATGTAATGTTTGAGGACTGATATTATTTTTTTATTTTGTACTAGCTGATGATCGCGGCTTCGCCCGCATGGATGTCGCATGTATGTAAAAGTAATCATAACATTTTGATACCGTTCCCGCTTTCCAATTACCACTTTATAAATGCCTATTTTTTTAAGTATTCAAATGGATATAGTATGATATCCTTAAGAGAGCCACCGCGGACTTTTCTGTAGACCTACCATACATCATTTTGTTATGTCTCAAAGGGTTTAGGCAGCGTTTTTGTTGAAAGCTCCCAGACAGCTTATTTTTTTCGACACCTCCGACAAATATCATTATATTTTAGCCAATGTATACAAAAACTTGACAAATTATATAGTAAAACCTTCCTCGAGAACCACTCTATCCATTGGTGAATTGATGATAATGTCGTGGTTTCTCGGAGTTTTTAATGTCATGTCAAATAATTACTCAGTTAGTTAACATATTAACAATAATATAAAATTGTGAAGAAATCTAGACTAAATGGACTGAATGAAACCTCCCGTTCATTTCTATCTTAGTTATACCACAGGTACACTAGTTTGAATCCCGTCATCACCGCGGGCTCAACTCATGACTAAAGGGCTCCGTTTGATTTCGAAACTAGTCGGGCAATCCCGAAAAATGCACGCGAGTAGTAACCGGTGAACAATTATTTATATGATGAATATACCACAAGAAAGTTGTTATAACTCAACATCAGGTTTACCCGTTATATAACTTTTGTATTAAATAAAATATATCTGAGCATACAGACGTATACTATGTTAAGTTAAAAAAATAAAATAAAGTTACAATATTAAATGGAAAAAGAATACGGTCCCGGATAAATACTCCAGGCGCTCTGACCACTAAGCCATCTCGACCTTTGCTTACCACAGCGAATTCTTCATCCATATTTTAACACGTCTTTTTTTTTTCCATTTTATATTGTAACTTTAGAGTTCGCTAAGCATGCGTTAATGATTTTCAAAGATTTATCTTGAAATACAATAATTGTATCCTCCTAAAGAATTCGTAAAGCACGAAAGACGTGTCCAAAATCATTCGTTCCACCACAACCGTTTAAAAATTACTTAACACATTATAAAATTCGCCCTTGCGCAGGCGCACCGCACAGTGCGCCGGCGCGTAACGCATGCGTTACATAAACCATTGTTTGTGTACGTTGACCTTAAACTTGGCAATACAGTTTGTTTTAACGTGTATGCGTTATGCTTTAATTAGTTTCGGTGCTTTTTTTTTTGGTTGTAACGGTAATTGATTATATAGTGGTGTGCGTTATGTTTTGGCCGTGAATTGTAGAAGTTTCCTTTCTTTAATATTCTGTACTAGCTGTGCGCGCGAGTTCTTTCGCGCGAGACTTAGACAAATTGCACTTTATTGGGTAAACCTCGCGATGAAAAAATGAATTCAAATAGAATTGTATACAGAATAAATAATTTCATTTTATGTTCAAATTATTGTTTTTTATACATGTTAAGGCTATGTAGTGCCTATATTAATTATTATTTTCTACATCAAGGGTCGCAGGTTCGAGTCCTGATCGTGTCTATTATTTTTCAATGTTTCCTAAGAAAATTGTAATTAATTTCATTTCA
The DNA here is from genome assembly GCA_935421205.1 of Xylocampa areola. NCBI lineage: Eukaryota > Metazoa > Arthropoda > Insecta > Lepidoptera > Noctuidae > Xylocampa > Xylocampa areola. Next base: position 11,908,778 of record OW285223.1, read on the forward strand.
TTTCAATCGGGCCTCCGTCGATAAAGTGCCCCGCTCGTAAAAGTAGCAGGCGCATTTAAAATTTTGCGCTAATTTGACCCGTGAATTGGAGAGAACTTCTTTCTTTATTATTATTCTGAACCCAGCAAGATACACGAAAAGTTAAGTTGGTAGTCCTGTTTTATTCCCTACAAGTTTCATTTAAATCTGTTGAGCCGTTTCGGAGCCTATTCTAGACAAACTTTCGGACATATATACGGTCTTTTTATGGAGTTTTCAATTAAATTTTTGCATTTATTTTGAAATCAAATACAGTTTCCAATATACATATACAATATACATATACAATATACATATACAATATACATATACAATATACATATACAATATACATATACAATATACATATACAATATACATATACAATATACATATACAATATACAATATACATATGTATATATAGTTTTGGCTTCTGTCTCAATAGTATATCAGATTCATATATTTTTTTTGAATAATATTATAAAGCGGAAGACTTTTTTGTTTGTCTGTTTGTTTAAACGCGCTAATCTCTAATTAAATATTGATTTATGTTAAGTAAGTTGGGAGAAAAAGAACTGCTTACTCCGCGTGTGCTGGCGTAATGGTTAGTGATACGTATGTATAATGTTCTACAAAAATAACAGTCTTTAGTACATCTAAAAAAACCGGAATACTATAGGCTTATCTCTAATACATAAGCCACCAAAGGTATTTTGTACCAACAAATTATTGCAAATAAAAAGTGATTTATGAGCATTATTATTAGGTATTGCATATTAATTCTTACGAACGAAAGTAACTTCATTATCAATACAGTTTTAAGAAGACAAATATTGCCATTAATAGCATATTATTTGGACCTATAGTTTAGGAGACAATGGAAAAAGAATATAAATCAACACTCGCGCGAACGAGCACTGTGACGCATAACGCATAACACTCTACGAGAACCGAGCATTGCCGAGGAGAGACGAACTGTGAACTACTTTCTATTTGTTGCTTGGTACTATGTAGGTTATTAAAATTTACACGGGTGAAAGCGCCTCGTTGGTCCCAAGAGCGACTGCTGAGCATGAGGTCTCGGGTTCGTTTCCCAGGTCGGGCAGAGTGTTATTGAGTTATTCTATAAGTAAATTCTCAGTAGTAACCCGGAGTTTGGAATTGTGCCCGGTACACTTCTGCCTACCCTTTCGGGGAATATAGGCGTGATGCTATGTATCTATGTATGTGAGACCGCGGGGTACGGCTCGTACGGTATATATACTAGCTTCGCCTCATCAACTGTACGTATCTGTTCAATCCTTTCGGGACAGGCGTGATGTTATCTTATATGTATCTATATATGTTACATTATAATAATATAATCTGTAACATAAGTGCCTTTCAAATTAATATGTACCTGTCAAGAATTAATGGCGGTCTTTACATCTTAAATGGGCCGCTGATCATTGAATATGATTGACATTTAATTTGTAATTCTGCTTGTACCGTTACGATTATAAGTGAGGCGATACGATTTTTTGTTTAAAGATGATTAATTTATTAAGAAATGCAGATACATGAGAGGATTTGAAACTGCCTAGAATTCGGGAGTAGTGAGCCGGCGGGATGGTTTTGTTGGCAGAGCGCCTGGAGTATTTATCTGAGAGACGCAGATTCAACATTTGAAGACTTAAAAAACAAACTGTTTAGATGTAATACAAAGACTCTCTTACTTATCTAGTGGTCAAAAGCGCGGCTGCTGAGCATGAAGTCTTGGATTCGATTCCTGGGGATGGTAAAGTGTTATTCGGTTTTTCTGTCAGGCAATTCTCAGTGGCAGTCCGGAGTTTGGAATTGTGCTCCGTAGCGGACAAATGGGTCACCATGGGACTTAATAACCAATCTAAGTCTTTTCCCAATTACATTGGGGTCGGCTTACAGTCTAACCGGATGCAGCTTAATACCAGTATTTTACATGGAACGACTGCCTATTTGCCTTTCAAAACCCAGTTGCTGGGTATCCCGATATTTCCTGACTGGTTGTCAGACTTTCAGGCCTTTGACTACCCGTAACGGCTATCATAGATCTTCAGACACCCGGGACCGATGATTTAACGTACTATTCGAAGCATGGAGGGGTCTAGTGGGAAATTATGGTCACACATCCACAGACCGACCGCAGCAAGCTCAGCTTAACCTCGATCGATGGTACTTGACAGATCAATCGATCGACTACTAACTATGTATTACTACTGTATGGTTCTATTTATTAATAACCTAATTATCTCGTCAATAATTGACAGGTTGAAAATTTTATATGTAATGTCTATAATTATTCATCTTTTTCTTCTTTACTGTGTGCCCATTTGAGGGGAATAAAAGCTTTTTCTTTCTTCTTTCTTTCTCTTTCTACATGATACCAATTTTTTTTTGCATTAATTGTTGTTTTCGCTAAATCAAATATTTGTACATCGGAAACAGCAGAATATTATGGACTTGAATATATTTTGTAACAATTTTGTAACAGTATTCTGACAAATAAATACATTATCATTATCAATTAAAAATAAATCTTTGAAAAGCATTAACGCATGCTTAGCGAACTCCAAGGTTATTATATTAAATGGAAAAATAATAGGGTCGTGAGCAGGATACGAACCTGCGCCTCCCGAATAAATACTCCAGGCGCTCTGACCACTAAGCCATCTCGACCTCTGCTCACCACCGCGAATTCTTCATCCATATTTTAACACGTCTTTTGGCGACGTCATTGCAATCTATTCAGTCCCTATACAGGTGACTGAACTGACACGACTAACTTTGCAGTTAATACAATGTCGTAAAGATGCAATTACCTTAACAATTAAAGATAAATCTTTGAAAAATATTAACGCATGCGTAGCCTAGCTCCAGTTATTATATTAAATGGAAAATGAATAATGAAGTTAGTTCGAACCTGCGCCTCACGGATTAAGGAAATACGTGTTAAAATATGAATGAAGAATTTGCGGTGGTGAGCAGAGGTCGAGATGGCTTAGTGGTCAGAGCGCCTGGAGTATTATCATTATCATTGGGCTAAAACCTCGTCCTCAATAATTAACCCTATCATAAACTCGAACATGACAATAATATCTTGCACGACTTTTCAAAAGCCTTCGAAAAGATGGCCGATAACAGAAAAAGTTTAAATTTAAAAAGTTCCGATACAGACTCGTTATGTTATTATCAGATCGAGGAATCGTGAAACTGTTCGATAAAAAAATTTATCGATTCACTTTGCGGTATCATTAGATACTGATGAAGCGAAAGTGGTGTGTCAGAATCGTAGGAATTGGGAATCAAAGTCAAAGTCAATAGTTTTTTTATATCAAATAGGCAAATTACATGCACTTAAGAAACGTCAAATTATTCTAGTTGATCATATGGAGAAGAGCCGGCAAGAAACTCCATAGACACTATTTTTAAATAAATAGTAGTACAGTCTTGCTTTGTTACATTTTTGTGATCAGAAGTATCTGAGAGAAATGTAGGTTAAAGAGTGAAATAAAAAATAAATAGATATATATATATATATACTGAGCAAACCGATACTATGCCATCTGCGTAGGAATGCAAGTTAACGCGATTTCTTCAGTGACTAAGTTCTGGAGCATTAATTACTACATTGAGCGATATCAGATCGGTATATAGAATCGATCGAGTCTCTGCCTGGTGCCAGGTGTTACTGTTTCCATGTGTTAGGTTTTGTTTCAAACGCTTTTATTCCGAATTTATCTTTTAGTTACATAACAAAGCATCGCAAGGAAACTGGATCTAATGGTCTGAAATCACCAACCCGCCGAGAGTAAACGTGGTGATCAGTTAAAATAAAATAGAAAATCAGCAATAATAATAATGCAAACGTCTATGGGCTAACGTAACCATATACCATCAGAGAGGCGGTACGTTTGTTTACCATCTTTGTAGTACAAAATCTCCACTCAAATCAAACAACATCAAACCAAAATAATGCTCGAAAAAAGCAACGTTTATCATCGCATCATCACGATTCTGATATCGAAAATAATACTTGAGAACGGTTCTGTCGTTGACTGTACCTCACGACTGTATCGCACGATTAAACCTATTGTGAGCGGCTAGATAATATTGCGGGTAACTGTACCCGATCGCTGGTAGACAAATAAGGAGCGGGCTGTGGGGCTATGCGAGGAGCGTGGGGGAAAGGCGGGATTGAGAAATTTTATGTTTCGTATGCTGTATACCATACCATATCACTGCCTCTTTTTTAAGGGATAGGGGGCAAACGCTATTACCGCTGCCCATGAACACCCGCAACCCCAGAGGAGTCGCAATTGCGGTGCCGGCCTTTTATAGGGTTTGGGCCATCGGTATCCTCACTCACTCAGCGAAACACAACGCAAGCATTGTTTCACACTGGTTTTCTGTGAGGCCGCGGTATCACTCCGGTCGAGCCGGCCCATTCGTGCCGAAGCATGGCTCTCCCACGGTGAAGCACAGCCTCATTGGTCTAGTGGCCACAAGCGCAGCTGCTAAGCGTGTGGTCTTGGTTAGAACCCCAGGGAATCGTGAAAATTCTCAGTAGCAGCCCAGAGTTAGGAAGTTGGTGGTGTGACACCCCCGTGCTTCGGAGAGCTCGTAAAGTCGTCGGTCCTGCCTAATTTATCTCCGGTCTTGTCGGGTTGCCGACCCATTGAACTATGAGAGTGAGGGAAGAGGGAGTGCATCTGTGTTTGTGCATACACTTGTGCACTATAATATATCTTGCGTAGTTGAAAGAAAGAAAGAAAGAAAAAATATTTATTTCAGTCTCATAAGCAGGTAATATAGACAACGAAACAAATCATAAAAAACTAAACATTAAAAATATAAAGAACCTGTACGAGACCGAAAAGGGCCCCCTATCTCAGCATAAGCTGCTCCATCGAGATGTAGCAGCGCTGGTTTTCAGATAGGACCGAATAATTTAGGTGAAATCACGGGCAAACCACGGCGTGCGCAAACATGCAATACTTAGATCAAAATTGTGGTAAATACACATAACTAAAAAGATTGATGAAATTTGCATATCACTGGTAAGTTATTTTTTATTTTTATTTTTTTATTTTATTAATACCCACCCATAGTTAAAAAGCTAGTAAGTTTATCTACATCATTTGAGTATACCCATGGCGCTCGCTTACGTATCTCTGCCTTAGTCTCCGCATCACTAATTTGTCTATGACATGACAAATTATGGGAGACTATGGCAACACTAGAAAGGACGCGCAAACGCACTATTAGGCTGCTGTCTGTCATTGAGAAATTGAATTGAGAATTTGAGATAAATTTATAGATAAATGAAATCAAGTTGGATTAAAAATGTATATCGAATGCGTTGTTTTCAAGTATAAATATATATTTATTACAAAGTAATATAGGAGTATTGTGTAAATAATGTAATATTGGTGTAAACATAATATGTGAGGAGGTTAAAAATGTATATCGAATGCGTTGTTTTCAAGTTTAAATATATATTTATTACAAAGTAATATAGGAGTATTGTGTAAATAATGTAATATTGGTGTAAACATAATATGTGAGGAGGTTAAAATACTGTGTACAGTGATGAGAATATTATGCTGTGTACAGTGTTTGTGAACAGAAATCCAAAAATGTAACCATCCCCACTGAGCACTGTCACTGTTTTATAATGCATAATAGAGGTAAGGTTACTGATGTACTTTTTGTTTTTTAAGTAAGAACTCTTTAAATTTTACTTTGAAAGTGTTCACTGTATTTATAGCACGAAGTGGGGGTGGCAAATCGTTCCAGCAGTGGGTGGCAGCGAATTTAAAACTTCCTCGGAATGCGGCAGTTCTATGCCTTGGCGTGGTCAAAAGGTAAGCTGAAGCTCTGGTATTAATCCTGTTAACTTCGCGCGACCATGACAACTTGTTGTATAAATAAACAGGTTTTTTTGATAACACAATGTCAAACAGCAAAGTAGACAGATGTAGCTTTCTCCTTGCCTGCATCTTTAGCAGATTCCCATCATTTAAGAAAGGAGTTACATGCGATCGAGGTGGTACGTGAAAACAGAAACGCGCACAGGCATTTTGTACACGTTGAATGAGTTTCTCAGTTCTACCAAGAATGCACGTCCCATACACAGTGTCAGCGTAGTTCAGTTTGGATAAAACAAGTGACTCACAAAGCATGACACGCATATCCACACTTATGTAGGGACGGAGACGATACAATAGCTTGAGCCTGTATAAACAGTTTCGCACCGCTTCCAAGATTTGTGTTTCGAAATGCAGCTGCCCATCAAAAACCACTCCAAGATTACGTGCTTCTTGAACCCTTTCAATACTGCAGCCATCAATCCTGAGGTCGAGATTGTGTTCAAGTGTCCTGATTATTGAATCTCTAGACCCCATAACAAGAAACTTGGATTTATTTGGGTTCAATACCAAAGAGTTTCTTCTTGACCATACTGCGATCCTATCCAAATCTTCATTAATTTTGCTTACAGCCTCAGCCGTATTCCGGGAGCGGAAGGAGAGGTACAACTGCAAGTCGTCTGCATATAGATGAAACTTGGAGTTAACCAGACAGTTGGTGATATCAGAACTGTACAAGATGAAAAGAAGCGGGCCCAAAATCGATCCCTGAGGAACGCCTCGGTGCACCCGTTTGGCTCCCGAAACTAACAGATCCCCATCTTTGTCATTTGTAATTTGTACAAATTGCGACCGGTTGCTGAGGTAACTATTGAACCATTTGATTGTGTTAATGTGACAACCATAATAAGCTAGCTTGGAGAGAAGTAGTGTCGTATTTATTGATTCGAAGGCGCGAGAAAAATCTAGCAAGACTAGGATAGTGCTCATGCCCTGATCTCTGGCCTCAAGTACGTTTCCAACAACATCCAAGAGGGCTGTTGCTGTACTATGTTTTTTCCGAAAACCTGATTGAGCTGATGGTAGAATGTTATTTTGCTCAAGGTATTCCCTAAATTGGTTACTAACAACTTTTTCCAAAACCTTTGAAAGACAAGGCAACAGGCTGATTGGACGAAGGTCCTTAATTCCAGTAGGATTAGTTACTTTCGGTATAGGTCTAACTATTGCCTCCTTCCACAGGTCCGGGAAACTAGAGGTGGCAATGGATCTGTTAATGATGGCTGTAACCGCTTGTAGAGAACATGGAAGAGTCATCATCAGCATTTCCAACGAGATACAATCCGATCCCTGAGCATTGGACTTGAGACTACGCAGAAGCTTCAGCACTACATCCCCCTGGACGGGCCCAAGCTGAAAACTACTATCACAAAATCTATTATATTCAAAATAAGTCAAATCTGAGATTGTAACTTTGCCACTTCCAGGCACCTCCAAAAAGTGTAGGTTAATTTGATCTGGGTCATTACAAAAATGTGGCAAACTGCTGTCTTGTTTTCTTGAAATAGAGATTGTAGATTTAATATGCTTCCACAGTCTTTGAGGTTGCTTAATATTTTTATTTATATAAGTTTTAAAATATGTACATTTCTCACTGTTTATGGCAGCTCGGACAAGGTATTTAAGGTCCCTGTAAGACCCTTTATGAGCCGCTGAATTAGTGCTTTTATACTTTTCATGAGCTCTGTCACGCAGTCTCATCATTTGTTTAACTGTACCTGTCAACCATGGGCAAGATTTTTCCTTTATTAAAACTTTTTTGAGAGGTGCATGCAAATCATATAGTGTTAAGGTACAGTGATTAAACATCTTTACCATGGAATTCACATCCTGTAAACTCTCAATGTAATCCCAATCAATTTTGTTGATGTCATTGTTGAAGAAGTCCAATAAAATATCCTTCAAGGGCCTGTAGCTTATCCAATGTGGAGTTGGTTTTGCTAATTTAAATTGAAATTTAACAGATATGATTGAGTGTTGTCCGAGCTCTGGTATGTGTGACACTAAGACATCACAAACACTGGCATCAGTACATACAACATCTATCAATGTCTCGCTGTGATCTGTATAATGGGTTGGCTTGGTGATGATTTGTTCTAGGTTGAAATATTTTAGAAAGTTTAATAGCAATTTCGTTTTGTTTTCTACACAATTTAAAACATTAATATTAAAATCGCCAAGTAGGACCACCTTGTCCGCGCTGCCAAAGGAAGTTAGGGAATCGGTAAGTGCGTCCAGGAAGATGTTGACATCAAGCCACGGCGGCCTATAAGCCGTGCCGATGACTAGCGATTGGGAGTTGATATTCATTTTTAGCCACATTTGTTCGACCTGTGGCGCTACCGGGTGCGGCACGGTGCGCACGCGAACTCCGCAGCGGATGTAGAACCCTACGCCGCCCCCGCGGCTGCGCACGGTGGCTGGACGCGGCACATGCCGCAGCCGATAGCCTGGGACTGACGGCGCACGACCCTCCTCGCCCTCCCTAAGCCAAGTCTCATTTATCGCCATTATGTCGACGTCTACGCTCTCCATAGCTACGAGGAACTCCTCGTGACGCGAGCCTAGTGACCCCGCATTAAATAGACCAACCCTTAGATTTTTTGTTTTATTCATTTAATGTTAAGATTTTGTGTAGTTTGATTTTTATGTATATAGTTTTATAATAGCTAGCCTTGTATAGTTTACTTTCTTTGTAGATAATTTTTGATTTAATAAATAGTGTATAGTGTAGCCTTTTGTATAATGATGTAAATATAAAGTTATTGTAATAGATAAACTTAAGTGTAGGTTGTAGAGAATATATTGTATAGTATAAAATAGACAATGTATAGAAAATGACCCATTGTAATAGATATTGCACAATTTTCGCATCCACTCTGACACGTACAGCTACGGTACGTAACATAAACAAAACAAGCTTAGTAGGGAGAAATTTCGAACCCGTACAGGTTTCAACTAATGTTAAAGACGCACTAAATACAAGTTTACAAATAGATACAGGAGATTGGTTTTTGCAAAGAGGACTAGAAACCACAAAGTTAGACTTCTTTGTTAGTTGATGGCTCATGGCCAAAAATACGCACAATGTCCTCTTCGGTACGAATGCACTGAGTTGGCTTACCCTCACCCCGCTTGACCAAGATACGCCCGAACTTAGTCCAGGTGTACCTCCAGCCGCAGCGGTTACCAGCCTCGCGCACTCGATAAAACAAGAATTTATTTGTTTTTGTGAGCCTCTCATTGAGGTAAAAACGACGGGGCGGCGCGGGAAATCCGAGGTCCACCGTGGTGGCCCCGCGCCGTACGCGCGCATTCTGCAGCAGGTTGTCGCGCAGCGCGCGCCTGGACAGGCGCACCACGATACGTCGGCCGCGCGCCGCTCCTCCTGCCGGACTCGCTCCTCCCACCAGGCTCGCTCCTGCCTGACTAGTCTCAGCTGCGCTCGCCTGCACCTCACATACAGCTCGAAGGCCGACTCGCTGCGCGAACACGATATCGCGTTCCTCCAGGGTTATCCCGAGCTTAGCTGCAACCATAGCGACCGTATGTATGACGTTTTCGCCTGGTAACTCTGGAATGTTTGATATTTCCAGGTCCGAGCTGAGCATTTCCTGGTCGCGGTCATTCAGCTCGTGCTGCAAACGAGACACAGTTAGCTCGAGCTGAGAGACTATATTCTCGTCCGGAGCCACTACTTTTTTATTTTCGAGTGCCTCTATCCTGGCTTCCAGGCCGTCAACTCTCTCTGAGCAGGCTCCCAATGACGAGTGCAAACCCGCCATCTCACGACGAAACTCCCGCATCTCGTCTCTAACTTCCCGAAGCTCAGCTCTAAATAACCTTATTTCTTCTCGAAGGGTCAGCTGCGAATCCGGCGAAGGCTCTCCCTCAGGACACCGCTCACTCCCCACCCGGGCTTGATCTTTGGCTACCGAGACAGGCGATCTAGAGAGGGCACCATGAGTTGGTTCGGTGACTGGACCAGCTTTTACAGGAAGCCCACCGCACATGTCCTTAATAGGGGTCGCACTGTTATCCCCCTTAGGCACTTTTTTTCTGCATTCGGGGCATTGCCAGTCACTGCTAATCGTCGCAGAGTCGGGCAAGAGCAGGCAAGCTGTGTGGTACCTATTCGGACAGGTGAAATTGCTACAATTAGCGCCCCCCTTCGCAGAAATAAATTTACCGCAAGCCGCGCACTTAGCCATTGTAGACAGTGGTACTAATAGCAATATGTAGGTGGCGGCTTTAACGTCTCTCGTATAAGGCGGCAGATGGCGCCCGTTGTCTAGATAGTATTGAGCGATAGTATTGCACAGATCAGTAAGAACTTGGGCAGTATCTATGACAGTAGTGACACAAGTTTTGGAGGTACTTCCAATACTATTAATTGTAGAATAACTTAAAAGTCAAAAATGTTATTATTTTTAGAATTATTTTAGTGAATAAACACTTAATAACTGTTGTGTATTTACTCACGAACACTGCCACATGTAAGTCCCAAATTATTTTACCATATAAAACGGATTTTACGCGAAACTATGAGAATTTATAACGTAAACAAGATGATAAACCGAACAGCTGATGTGAGCCGTAACATGTCCGCGACGTCACTCCCGTAACTAACAAAAACTACGTAAATATGATCACGTTTCAGACTATCGTAATAAGCTCAAGTGGTTACCTCAAGTAGTTGGATAATCACCGTGAAGATAGAAGACAGAAGCCGCTGTGACAAAAAAAATCTTCGGGGTATTATAATCTATATTACCTTAGTTTCACTGACATTTAAGAAACGTAATAAATATAGTGGCTCAAGTACAGGTAGAATAAAAACGCTAACGCCACCAGAACGGGTCAATCACGGGATTTGTCGACGCTTTCGATGGATCATAATCTGCCGGGACTGCAGTGAATGCAGATGCGCTTCCGAAATTCCCAGTAAAGGTTAGAGGCGTACCGTGTGAGGTTTGAGTCGAGTCCTGCACAACGTCCATGATTGAATTCAGTCACACATAAAAAAAGGAGAAGGTTCAAAATCAACTAGCAGATTTTGAAGACACTAAGTACGAAAAAATAATCTAAATCTTATACACCATGAAGTAATGGCACGCGGGATATTTCCAATCCGCTCCCTCTTTATTTGCCGCCGTTTCCATGGCTCCAATACCCAAGTACAGTCTGACGGACCGCTAAAACAAGTTTCCCATGCCGTTTTAAAACTGGCTATGTCCTCAGACCACCTAATTTGGTACCATGTTTATGTCCAGTAATAATTATAAGTTTTATTATGATTACGTTTTGATGGGAAGGTTGTAAGCGTCGGGATTTCACGGCTGCTTTAAAAGGGGTGTAACGGGTATTTAATATAGAGCAATACTAGCGTTTGCTTTTATTTTTAACTAGCTGATGCCCGCGGCTTTGCTTGCGTGGATGTCGGTTATCACGACCAAAAGTAATCATGAAATTTTGATCCCGTTCCTGCTTTCCTATTACGGCATTATAATTGCCCATTTTTTAAAGTATTAAAATGTATATTGTATGTTATCCTTAAGAGATAGCAAATACTATCGCGGACTTTTCTGTAGTCCTCAAAAGATACACAATTCCACCATACATCATTTTGTTATTAATCAAAGGATTTAGGCAGCATTTTCGTTGAAAGATCCCAGATGACTTATTTTTATCCGACACCTCCAATACATTATACAAAAACTTGAGAAATTATATATTAAAACCTTCCTCGAGAACCACACTATTCATTAGAGAAAATCGGTGCAGTAGTTTCGTCTGTCTGTTATCGCGAATAGACAGACAGACAGACGCAGTGGAGGACTTTGTTTTATAATATGTAGTGAAACTTGCACTTGCACATTCATTGAATCATTCTTGAGGGCCTCATTTACATCCTTATTTAATGTAATTCCGATTTTGCATTGGTGTTCTTATCCTTTTGGGTCGAAAATACCTTGGCATATCCTTCCTCTACTTGCCCTCGTCTCAATTTCAAATTCAATTTTGGGGCAGCGCAATATGTTTTTCTCTTCAATTTTTTTCTATCACTCGTCACGTTATCGGTCACTACCTTTTCATGTCATCTTAGCTTGACATATTCCAATAGTATAATATTTCAGTTCGACTTGTGACATCGCCGCAGGCTCAGCTCATAACTCAGGGCTCAGTTCGAGTTCGAAACTAGTTAGGCAAACCCGAAAAATGTACGCGAATAAATTAATATTTTAATGGACAATAACCAAGTTTATTTATCGCTGTCCTGGCGCATTGTTGTCACTTCTCTTACTTTAAAGAAGTAAAATCCCTAAGTCCCGGATAAATACTCCAGCCGCTCTGCCGCTAAACCATCTTAGTCTCTCGTTCGAATCCTGTTCTCGAACGTATTCTTTTTCCACAAAAAATTATAACTGTAGAATTCGCTAAGCATACGTTAATGCTTATCAAAGATTTATCTGTATTTAAAGAAGTTGTACCTATGTACAAACTTATTTTTCTTACTCTGTGGTCGATGAACAACCTAGTATCAGAGTTTAAACCACCCGTAGGCCTGTGATATGGCTTTACACACCATCGAAAACTTCTCGTTGCCTACTGTCTCGTTGGTCGAGTGGTCCCAAGTGCGACTGCTGAGCAGGAGGTCTCGGGTTCGATTCCCGGGTCGGGCAAAGTGTTATTGAGTTTTTCTGTTAGGAAATTCTCAGTTGCAACCCGGAGTTTGGAATTGTGCCCGGTTGCTGGCAATAGGCTCACCACCTATTATATGGGACTTAATTACAGCATTGGTGAAATGTGGTTGTAGAATTGTGTACAGCTCTGCCTACCCCTTCGAGGAATACAGGCGTGATGCTATGTTTATAATATGAGAACTTTTCTCAGTTGTACTGGTTTCTCTCACGATATTTTCCTGCACTTTTTTCTATGAGTTATGAGTGTTTCAATTTTGACGGTCAAGTAATAGATTTACTTATCATAAATTAATAAGATTATTATTATAAACTGGGCTGCCATTTTCAATTGTTTTCTCAACCATCTCATATTTATCGAATCTTATTGTTGTTAGGCGAAATTTAAACCTCAAAGCCAAGTATAAAATCAACTTTATAACTATACAAATAAAGATGAGAACTCAACAACTTTGGTGCATCGAAAATATTTATAATTGTTTTATAACAAACTTAACCAAACCTCCTCTGGGCAAATGAATAGACTGTTTCTATTAAAACATAAGGTTGAAAGTCAAATAACTTTTACTAAGTGAAAGGTTTAAGTAAAATTGTTCTGATGAATGAACAATTTCGACGTGCTCTGCTTCGCTAATGAAAAAATTCACGGTCAAGTGTGAGAGGCGATGAAGCGTGGTTGTTGAATTGAATTGTAAATGTGTTTACTGTGAGATTTCTTTATCTGCGTACGAGCATGACATTTGTCGAACTGGAACGAAATGCCTGTTCAGTCTCTCAGGATACCTATTGGCTATATTTGTTTCCATCAAATTGATCGCCACTTTTATGTTACAGTGTGTCTATGATGAACCAAATATATTAAAAACATACGGCGCAATACAGATAAACCTTTCAAACTGCTGAACCACTCTAAAGCTTTCGGGGGCTCAGTTGCCCGCGTTCGTAGGAGTGCATCCTTAAAATGGAATCCCTACATGGGGCCACTGGGTGGTGCAAAACAGGCAACACAACTCTGGTGCGATGCTTCTGCTCTGGTTACCATCCACAGGACGAAGCCATGCCGTGAAGTGACCTAGTCGTGTTTCGGGATGTAGTCCGGTGCAAACGTTATGGGAGATGGGTCTGGGAAGTTGCATCAACTCTCCAACTATCGCTCTCCCCAAATCCATCCACTCTACTTGGAGTGAATAGATTTCTTTTGGATCTGCGTGCTCCATCCTCATCAGATCAGGCGAGTTGGTGACCAAATGAAGATCCATATTTCATAAAAAAAAGAAATATAAATCTTTGTGAGTTAGTCGTGTCGGTTTAGTCACCTGTATAGGAACTGAATGGATAGCGATGACGTCACAAAACTACGTTCCGAAATATTGAGGTTTTCGGAGTGGTAGCGGATGTCAAGATGGCTTGGTGATCGCAGTGCCTGGAGTGCTTGTCCGGGAGGCGCAGGTTGGAATTCCTAGCCTTTACCCAATTACATTGGGGTCGGCTTCCAGTCATGATGGATGGATGCAGCCTATTAACAGTATTTTACATGGAGTGACTGCCTATCTGACCTCCACAACCCAGTTACGGGGTAACACGGTATCTCGTGACTGGTTGTCAGACTTTCGGGCCTCTGACTTCCCGTAACGGCTGTGATAGATCTTAATTTGACAACTAGGACCGACGGCTTAACGTGCTCTTCGAGGCACGGAATTGAACTGATACAACTAACTGTCTCGTTGGTCTAGTGGTCGCAAGCGTGGCTCCTGCGCGTGAGGTCCTGTGTTCGATTCCCAGGTCGGGCAAAGTGTTATTGAGTTTTTCTGTTAGGAAATTCTCAGTAGCAGCCCAGAGTCAGGAACTTGGTGGTGTGAAACCCCCGTGTTTCAGAGAGCACGTAATGTCGTCGGTCCTGCACCTGATCTTTCTCCGGTCGTGTCGGATTACCGTCCCATCAGACTATGAGAGTGAAGGAAGTGGTGGAAGGTGCATTCCCCGCACCTGTTTTTGCGCATACACTTGTGCACTATAATATCTCCTGCGTATTTTGCTCATCTCCATGGAGATAGGTCGCCGTGACCGAAATAAGGTCGGGAGGAGTATTATATAAAAACTTATTAGTAAGAAAATGAGGTTCAATTACAAAAGCGTATCTCGTGAGAATTTGTCCATTTGAAAAAAATTCGTCATTGGTGAAGTGGCTGGAGTGGATTGCGGAAATTGATGTCCTGGGTTCGATTGAAAGGTCAGGCAGTAACTAGTAGTTAAAACAAATATTTGATTTCCGTTTAGCTGTATAATTTTGCCACGTTTATTGTAAACTTTTAGTCTAGTTGTCACAAGCGACTGCTGAGCGTGAGGTTCTGGGTTTGATTCCAGGTCGTGCATAGTGTTACATAATACAACGACTCTCTCATTTGTCTAGTGGTCAAAAGATTCGACTCCCGGGTAAAGTGTTATAAGGCTTCACTGTAAAGAAATTTTCAGTGGCAGCCCGGAATTTGGAATTGTGCCCGATGTTGTGTTTGATCGCAATAAGCTAGGTACTATCTGGGACGTATTAACGGTAATGGTTAAATTTGACTGTATAACCGGTTACATCAACACCACTGCATTCCCTTAGGGACCATCCATAAAGTACGTCACACATTAAGGGGGGGCGGGGGTCAACGAACTGTGACATTATTTTTATTTTTTTTTATTTATTTTTTTATTTTTTTTATTATGTGACAAGGGGTGGGAGGGGTCCTAAGTTTCGTGACGTCACATTTCTAAATCTAATACATCTAAGTTTGATTTGATGTTGATTATATTAAAAAATAATTTTAATGGAAATAAAACTAATTTCGGAACTGATGTTTCAATTTAATCATTTCTAGGTGTAAAATTGCAAAATATGTGACGTCACACCAGGGAGGATGGGGTCTCACAAGTGTGATCAACTGTGAAAAGGACGGGGGAGGGGTCAAAAAATCACGAAATTAGTGTGACGTACTTTATGGATGACCCCTTACGAGGCATCAAGCGTGATGCTATGATATGACGCCGGAACTATTTAAGCCCGTTTATTTTCAAGAAAAATGAAGACGTGCATATTGTCAAATTTATTTAGTTTTGTTGTTATGGTTAAACCTAGTCAGATTTGTTCTTGGTACCTGTAGCCCTGCCTACCCCCACATATCGGTGTATCGCGCTAATAACTCGGACTGCTGCTCACCGTTATGCCTCACTCGGACTTGATGCGCAAGGATTTATAACAAGGTGGGCACACTGCCGGCAAGAAATAGTCACCCAGCTTTATTATATATTACATCGAAAAAGTAAAAAAAAAACAGTAATAAATTAAATACAATTTATAACACAATCTGTTTGTATTTATATTATTTATACTTAAATTAGTTATTCGAAATAATTAAAAGAAAAATACAATAAAAAAATATATGCGAAAGTTTACTCGGGGAATATTTATACCTAGCCTAGCCTTTTCCCAATTACATTGGGGTCGGCTTCCAATCAAACCGGATGCAGCTTAATACAAGTATTTTACATGGAGCGACTGCCTATCTGACCTCCACAACCCAGTTACTATTTAACACGATATCTCGTGGTATGACTGGTTGTTAGACTTTCAGGCCTCTGACTCCCCGTAGCGGCTATCATAGATCTTAATTTGACAACCGGGACTGACGGCTTAACGTGCTCTCCGAGGTACGGAGGGGTCTCGGTATGGAATGATTGTCACCTATCCACAGACTGACCGCGGCAAGCGCAGCTTAACCTCGATCAATCCATCTGTGCGGCTGTTATTTAGCCACGAGCCCCCTAGTCGAAAGTTTACTCGGGGAATATTAGACTATAAAATTATTACTATTGTAAGTAACAATTTACAATCGTATAGTAATAAAATGTCCTATTGATAAATAGATAGTTTTTTTTTCTTTTTTTTTTTTTGGGACTTTTAACAAACACGGTGATTTTTTTTAA
Source organism: Xylocampa areola (assembly GCA_935421205.1). Taxonomy (NCBI): domain Eukaryota; kingdom Metazoa; phylum Arthropoda; class Insecta; order Lepidoptera; family Noctuidae; genus Xylocampa; species Xylocampa areola. The sequence goes on from OW285223.1 coordinate 11,925,413, forward strand.
TGATAAAACTGCAGAAAAAAATATGCAAACGCTGCTGTAACTACTTAGTACAGTTGGTATCATGATTCATTAGTTATATTGCTTTAGTTTTTTGTTTAAGTACACGTGCTGGCCATTAGTTATCCTTTAAAAATATTAGCTGCGATAAGATCTCAAGTCATTAATCCGTACATAGATTTAAATCATAGCATCAATAAGTATTCTTTTAGTTCTTTTTATTATTAAAATACTCATTTGTACCATTTTTTATCTAATTATTAATAGTCATTCTACAGATTCCTTTTACCATTTTTTGTTTTCTTAATTTGTATATTTTTCTTAAGAATTTGATGTCTTGTTACTGTCGTTCCTCAAACACGAACGCTGCAAAGTGTTCGAAACGCCAGAAAAAAAAACAATAACCAATAATACACGCGATTAATCCGGTTAAAAGTTATTTTATGTCTTGTTTACTATTATTATTACGCAGTCTTTTGTAAATTTTATTACTATTGAGTTTATCCTTAATTCATGAATGCACAAATATCATGCCTAATAGTTCATACAAAATGCCTGCCTGATATGTATGACGTAACAATAGGAAATTAATTGAGACGCAATTGCACTTTGACGTCACAATTTGCCTGCCTATCGTGAAGACAGTAAGCTTGGGAATGGGAGATGATATTGTTCCCGTGAGCATAAATATTATTACATAATTGCAATAAAGGTAAAAATGAAGGTTTAAATTCAAATAGTGCCACACCAGACTCATTTTTTTATTATTTTTTTATATTTCGAATCTATCTTATTTTTATGCGACTGCTGACCGTCAGTTAGATAAAGTGCTATTGTTTTCTATTAGAAAATTTACAGCAACAGCCCGGCAGCCGAGCGTTTAGGACTGTGCCCAGCAAATGACAATAGACTCACTTTGTGAAATGGGGGGTGTATGTTTATTTCTGTGCCCATCCCTTCAGGAAATACAACCGTGATACTACTACACTACTGATACTACTATATTTTTACACGACTGCCCAAAAAAGCAGTGTTATGTTAATACAGATAAATCTTTGAAAAGCATTAAAGTTATAATTGTTATATTTTAGGGTTCATGTATGTATGTTTGTGAGTTTCTTTACTACACCATAACTTCGAAACGCCTGAACCGATTTAGATGTGTAGGGTATCGATAGAATCCTTATGCTAATAACATTTAAAAAAAGTAAAGTAGTGGCTATGGTACATAAAAAGGTGTGAAAAAAAAAATCCCATGGCAGTCGTGATTTTTATATTTATTGTAAATTCATTTCATCTTATTGTTAATTTATCTTATCAATTGTACTTTTTATTTTATCTTATCAATAAAGCCATTTTTAACCCATAACATAATTAAAAATAATCACAACCAAAAAAAAAAAAAACACTTGTGATACTAGTAATTTTGTCCCGACGTGTAAGCCTGTATTATAGCTTTTTGCGGCGCAGTGATGGGGTGAATGTCCTGAGACCGCGGACCGATGTAACGAAATCACATGTCTGTGTGTACGTCGTACGTATTAAATCATACTGCGATTATGAATTGTAGTTGTATGGAGATTTTATCAACCTTTATCTTTGTATTTGGTAGATGGTTTTTTTTTGTAAGTACCTACTAATGTCGGGTTTTAAAATGTGTAATGCTAAACGTGAAGTTTTTTGAAGATTCCCGGGTTGAGGAAATTGTTGGGTTCTTGTGTTAGGGAATTACCTTGCAGCTCTGCCTGCCCCTTCATTCAGGCAATACAGACGTGAGTGATGGTATGTATATGTTTTCTTTTTTTTTTTATGGCATAGGGGGCAACCGAGCAGACGGCTCGCCTGATGGTAAGCGATTACCGCCACCCATGGACACCCGCAACCCCAGAGGAGTCGCGAGTGCGTTGCCGGCCTTTTAAAGGGTTTGGGCCTCCGGTACCCTCACTCACTGGGCGAAACACAACGCAAGCGTTGTTTCACGCCGGTTTTCTGTGAGGCCGTGGTATCAATCTGGTCGAGCTGGCCTATTCGTGCCGAAGCGTGGCTCTCCCACGGTGAAATCAAATCGACATATATTTTAACTTGCCTCGGTGGTCTAATGGTCCCAAGTGCGATTGCTGAGCATTTTGTCTTGGGTTTGATTCTCAGGTCGGGCAAAGTGTTATTGGGATTTTCTGTTGGGAAATTCTCAGTGGCACCCCGGAGTTTTGAATTGGGCCCGGTTGATGGCAATAGTTTCACCACCTATTACATGGGACTTAATAACAGCATTGGTGAAATGTGGGTCTATAACTGTGTACATATACAAGCGTGATGTCATAGTTATGTATATGTTTTTTATTTTTTATTTATAATAGTTACGTACATTAATTTTATGCAATTTTTTATGAAACAAGATGAAATTAAAAGAAAATTTAAGCACATTTGACATTTGTGTTTCTTTTTCACACCACTTTCATCCTTTTTTTAAACTTAGTCTATATTACCCAGGACAATGTAAGGATTCTAACGATACCCCATACATCCAAATCGGTTCAGGCGTTTAGAAGTTATCGTGGAATAAAGAAACTCACGAACTGAACCCCTAAAAACATAATACTCCTTCTTATGGGCAGTTGTGTAAAAACGATCAATTATTAATTTCATACTATACATTTATTTCTTTACGATTTTATATACGGTCTTATAAATACAACAAAAAATGGTTTAACATGATATTAATGGCTATAAACTGACCAAAGTGAAAATGAAATACAATTTTTGTGGAAAAAGAATACGGCCGCGAGCAGGATTCGAACCTGCGCCTCCCGCATAAATACTCCAGGCGCTCTGACCACTAAGTCATCTCGACCTAACCTCGGTAGAGGTCGAGATGACTTAGTGGTCAGAGCGCACAAAAATTTGTAACTTTAATGTACGCTAAGATTTATACGTAAATGAAATACTCCGTGTTTTTTTTTTGGAGTAAGTGCATTGGTTTTGTTGTTATGCTCGTGGTTAGTAGTAACAGCCGTACAGATCGATCGATCAAGGTTAAGCTGCGCTTTCCGCGGTCGGTCTGTGGATTGGTAACCATCATTTCATACCGAAACCCGTCCGTACCTCGGAGAGCACGTTAAACCGTCGGTCCCGGTTGTCAAATAAATATCTATGACAGCCGTTACGGGTAGTCAGAGGCCTGAAAGTCTGACAACCAGTCATACCACGAGATGTCATGTTTATATACTCCCAACCGCATTTTCCGTCACGGCAGCCTATCTCCATGGAGATTAGCCAAGTACGCAGGAGATATTATGGTGCATAAGTGTACGCGCAAACACAGGTGCATTCCCTGTTCCTTCAGTCATATAGTCCGATGGGACGGCAATCCGACACGACCGGAGAGAAACCGACGCAGTCGCAGGACCGACGGCTTTACGTGCTCTCCGAAGCACGGGGGTGTCACACCACCAATATCCCAACTCCGGGCCGCCAGTGAGAATTTTCTTACAGAAAAACCTAAGAACACTTTTCCCGACCTGGGAATCGAACCCAATTCCTCATGCTCAGCAGTCGAGCTTGGGGCCACTCGACCAACGAGGCAGTATCTTGGTTATTTTATTTGCAAATACATAGTAACACCTAGCAAGTACTTGGTACAGATCTAGATGGGGTAAAGTGCTTGCCTTGCATTAATTTCTTCCTGGATAGACGAGAAAATATGGCTCAAGCCATAAGCGGATTGCGTTTCCAGTCAAATAGGGTTTATTAGGATCTAGGCGGAATAGAGGTAGACATGATGAAATACAATAAAAATTAAAAAGAACGCCACCCATTTTTAAAATCTTAGTACCCTATGTTACCCGGAACAATGTACGGATTCTAACGATACCACATGCATCGAAATCGGTTAAGGCGTTTAGAAGTTATGGTGAAATAAAGAAGCTCTCAAACACATATACTCACAATCATGTTTTGTCTAAGGAAACGGTGACCCTTGTCATACCGTGACATTACTCTGGCAACTGAGCTACCGTGTCACTTGTTCGCATCTGATAAATTTCTAGTTCCTTCCATTCCCTGATTATTAAAGTTACATAAAAAAACTGAAGCAAGTCGGCTATAATTGTTCTAAATACCGTACCGAATTGTTAAACTAAAGTATGAGATCATAGATCTTCTCATTCACCGTTTTTTTCTAATTGAATGAAACATATGAATGAACCTATTAACTATTAAATAAAATCATCTTTCATTGAAACGTGCTAGCCGTATTAATTTAATTATTCTTAATCGGCTCGGTACAGATCCGGGTTTTGAGACTTAATTGGAAGATACCTATATCTTCGAAAAGATTTAACGCATGCATTCGAAGATTTATCTAAGGGGATCGTGGCTAAGTAACAGCCACACACATCGATTGATCGACATTAAGTTGCGCTTGCCGCGGTCGGTCTGTGGATGGGTGACCATCGTTTCATACCGAGACCCCTCCGTGCCTCGGAGAGCACGTTAAGCCGTGGGGCGCGGTTGTCAAATTAAGATCTATGATAGCCGTTACGGGTTGTCAGAGGCCTGACAGTCTGACAACCAGTCATACCACGAGATATCGTGTTACCCAGTAAATGGGTTGTGGAGGTCAGATCGACAGTCGCTCCATGTAAAATAGTGGTATTAAGCTGCATCCGGTTTGACTGGAAGCCGACCCCAATGTAATTGGGAAAAGGCTACAAAGGAACATTTATCTGTATTTGCTAAGGTAATTGCATCTGTACGGCATTGTATTAACTGCAAAGTTAGTCGTGTTGATTCGGTCACCTGTATAGGGACTGAATAGATAGCTTAGACGTCGCCAAAAGACGTATTAAAAATGTGGAAGAAGAATTCGCGGTGGTGAGCGGAGGTCAAGATGGCTTAGTGGTTAGAGCTCCTGTATCCGGGAGGCGCAGGTTCGAATCCTGCTCGCGACCGTATTCTTTTTCCACAAAGAATACGAATAATAAATTTATACCTATTTTTTATTTATTTTTATACTCTCTAGGTACTGCGTCATTGATCGTAAGGCTATTGTGTTGTATCAAAATAGAGGCTTGTTGTATCAAAATAGATTTATCCTGGCCATCTAGTAAGAAGAATATAAACACTATTTTATAATTTTAAATTCTGTCTCATAATAAAGTCTTTTGTTTTGTCTGTCAAGTACAGCGTTGTATCATTTCAAAAGGTGGCTGCTAAGCGTGAAGTCTTGGGTTCGATTCCCAAGTCAGGCAAAATGTTATTGGGTTTTTCTGTTACGAAATTCTCAGTAGCAGCCCAGAGTTTTTTATTTTTCTCGGTTGATGGCAATATGCTCACCACCATATGGGCCTTAAAACTGCGTCGGTGAAAATTAATATATTTTGAGATACGTATGCGTAGTGACCAAAGTTCCGGAGGCCACAGGTTCAAATCCTGCTCAAAATCGTATATTTCTTTCCACAAAAATTAAAAGTTTTTTTTTGCATATTTGCTCCCTCCTTCAACTTGCACCACAGACCAGAGCACTACTTAGAATTGATTGAGACGAGTCTAATACAGAGTTAATTTGACCCTCATTTAACGGGACCCGTTCTAGACCCGCCGACCAGACCCCTAGCTCTAATCTTTAATTGCTACATACTTGGATTAGAAATTTTCTCTATTACAGACCCACGAAGGTACCTAGGTAATGATATGCCTGTGATTTGTAGGAAACGTTAGTAAAGTTCATTATGCGTAATGATTTCTAATACTTTTTGCTGCATAAAATGACGTGATGCTATGTTGTTAAAATTACGTAGGAATCAAAACATAAACATAGTATCACGCCTGTATTCCCCGAAGGGGTAGGCAGACGTGTACACATTTGTACACCCACATTACACCAATGCTGTTTTTAAGTCCCATGTAATAGGTGGTGAGCCTATGGCCATTTACCAGGTACAATTCCATTCCGGACTGCTACTGAGAATTTCCTAACAGAAAAACCCAATAACACTTTGCCCGACCTGTGATTCGAACCCAAGACCTCTTGTTAAACAGTCGCGCTTGGGGCCACTAGACGAAAGTAGGAATTAGTTAAAATCAGAGTAAAATTTCGTACTCCAATTAAACCATTTAAATGTGCTTTTGAAAGTCAAGAAAAGACCCGTTCCAAAATGTAAATTCTTATGGAGAAGAATGGGGAAATCCTGTTCACGGCCATTTCAACTTTCCAGAAATGTTTATAAACGTTAGAGAATAACAGATGCAAGATTTGGTTGTAATCGATAAACTCTGAAACGACTGAATCGATTTTAATAATTCTTTCACAGTTAGAAAGCTACTTTATCCATAGGCTATATTTTATTTCAGTAATAATTTTCAGCCAATATATGTATTTACTCTTATGGTCACCACAAGTAAATTATAAAATTAATAGTATTTACCTTATAAACAGACCCAAAGTAAGTGATGCTTCCACGGTTGATTTTTGAATCTGAAACAAAAATGTATAATATATCAGATAGGAAATCAGTTCAGAATACAGAAGAAAAAGACAGACTGAGGGAGAGAAAGAGAGGAGGGAGAGGGAGAGAGAGAGAGAGAGAGAGGGAGTGAGAGGGAGCGAGGGGGCGAGGGAGAGAGAGAGAGAGAGGGAGCGAGGGGGCGAGGGAGAGAGACTGTGTAGAAAATAAAAACAAATGAATTAGAGTTTTATTTATTATTTGGTTTAGTGCAAGTATGGTATGATATATTTTTTGTCACTGTAATTTATATTTATTGTTCCTTGAGACATCAAATGTTTTTTCTTTTTAAGAAAACATTACGCTTTATTTCACAATTCCAAACACCGGCCTGCTACCCAGAATTTCCTGACAGATAAACACAATAAAATCTTGCATGACTCGGGAATCGAACACTGGATCACGCACAACAACCGCGCCTGGGACTATTAGACTAATAAGTCAGTAACTAGAATTATTTTCTCGGAGGATTCAGTCACAGTCCTCCTGCGACCACGAACGCTGCAAAGTGTTCGAAACGTCAGGAAAAACATAAACCAATAATACACGCGATTAATCCGGTTAAAAGTTGTTTTATTATAATGTGATAAGTGATCGCGAAAACCAACGCAAATATAATTATTTTCGTCACAATTTAATTATGTATTTTTAACGAAGAAAAATTAAACTTTGTTCTCAAGTACTCATGTATAATATTATATCCCCGACTCAAAATTTGTTACTTCCATTCATTTAGGACTTAGCTTAGATAATAAGATTAAAAAGGTATGCTCACGCCTGTTTCCCATGGGGGTAGGCAGAAACTATAGAACGCCACCTGCTACGATCCTTACATACTCCTTTTGCTTCGTCCACGTTCATAAATCTGGTCATATATTATGAATGCCGATTGTGAATACTACACCGTCGCGACGTCTTCGTAATTGTCCACCCCGACCCTTGCTCGTGCCAGCCCGTGCTGCTGAGCCTGTAGCTTTAAATTCGTCCCTAAATAAGAATAATTTGTATCCGATCCAGCTAGTCCCTTGCTGTCCTCCCACCAGCGACGCCCTAAACCGAGGCCCGTACCCTGCAGGGGGTGCCCTTAGCGTATTGTCGCTTACTTTATAATTGAATGCCTTGGCTGGGGGCCTTAAAATTATTAAGGTATACAGGAAAGCCCGGTTAAGCAGTTGACAACTTCCTAGGTTGACTAGCAAGTGCCACACACAAAAAAAAAAGAATACTACACACCTGATCTTTTTGGAGCGATCCTACCCCATAATTGGGAAAAGGCTAGGCAGAATTCCTTTTTAATTAAAGCAATATAACTACTTACATCATGATGGTAATCGCTCAAAGTTAATTAACCGAATAATTTGTTAAAAACGCCTTGTAACGGATAAGTGATTGATCAATCGTGCGTGCGATTTCGATGGCCTAGTTAAAACGCATTATTATATAGTTTCTTCATTTAATATGTGGTTAGTACTAAGTCTGTTTTTAAGATTTTCCTTTTTACCGAGGGAGAGCCATGCTTCGGCACACATGGGCCGGCTCGACCAGAGTGATACCACGGCCTCACAGAAAACCGGCGTGAAACAACGCTTGCGTTGTGTTTCGCCGAGTGAGTGAGGGTACCGGAGGCCCAAACCCTTTAAAAGGCCGGCAACGCACTTGCGACTCCTCTGGGGCTGCAGGTGTCCATGGGTGGCGGTAATCGCTTACCATCAGGTGATCCGTTTGATCGATTGCCCCCTGTCCCATAAAAAAAAGATGGAATTTTCTTCTAGCATTATGTTATGAATGTGTGTATATTTTTCTATATCTTCTAATATATAAAAATCTCTTGTCACAGTGTTTGTTATACTAAGCACGTACCCTGCAGGGGGTGCCCTTAGCGTGTTGTCGCTTAGTTTATAAGTTGAATGCCCTGGCTCGGTTAAGCAGTCGACAACCTCCTAGATTACCTGCGAGATGCCATACACAAAAAAAAGTGTTGTCGAACTCCTTAGAAGCTATTTGACCAATTTTTATGAATTTTTTTGTTGTATATTTATTTGGTAGGTCTGAGAATAGGTCGTAGGCTATTTTTATACCCCTAGGTGATAAGGGTGGCCCTGAAAATTTATATGGCAGAACAACGTTTGCGGGGCACAGTTAGTAAAACATGTTTGAGGAATTCAAAATTTTAATATGCTACGAGTATCTGTTGAAAAAGACTCATTCAAAAGACATCAACGCGTTCACATAAATTGTGTTTTAACAGATTTCGGAGGAAGTTCTTAATTCGACTGTATGTTTTTGTATGTTTGTGACGCGATTATTCCGTCAATTATGAAATCCTACTAATATTATAAACGCGAAAGTTTGTATGGATGGATGGTTTGTTACTCATTCACGTAAAAACTACTGAATGGAATTTAATGAAACTTTACAATAATATAGCTTATACATCAGAATAACACATAGGTTACAATTTATAAAGATATTGTGTGAATTGTCCAAAATATGACGATAAGTGTCAAGTAAGTAGGAAAAAATCTACCATCTGCCAGCTATTCTGGCGTGCGCTGGCTAAACCCTTTGAGATATAACAAAATGATTTATGGTGGAATTGTGTATCTTATAAAGGTCTACAGAAAAGTCCGCGATGGCATATGTCTATCTCTTAAGGATAACATACTACATCCATTTTAATACTTAAAAAAATGGGCAATTATGAAGCGGTAATTGGAAAGCGGGACCGGGATCAAAATTTCATGATTACTTTTGGTCGCGATATCCGACATCCACGCGGGCGAAGACGCGGGCATCAGCTAGTATTGTAATAATTATTTTATTAAGTTATTATATTAAATGGAAAAAGAATACGGTCGCGAACAGGATTCGAACCTGCGCCTCCCGGATGAATACTCCAGGCGCTCTGACCACTAAGCCATCTCGACCTCTGCTCACCACCGCGAATTCTTCTTCCATATTTTAACACGTCTTATGGCGACGTCATTGCAATCAATTCAGTCCCTATACTGGTGACCAAACCGACACGACTAACTTTGCAGTTAATACAATGCGTCTTTTTCCATTTAATATAATAACTTTAGAGTTCGCTAAGCATGCGTTAATGCTTTTCAAAGATTTATCTTGAATTATTTTATTGTTTGGTAGGTCATATTTCAGAAGTGTTCCCATATAAATTTCATCGAAATATATACAGCGATTTTGAAAAAAATCTACAAAATGTGGAAATATATACACAGATATCGTTTTGGGTTTTTGGTTCCCTTCAGCATAAGTTATGATAAGTAGTTTAAGTTTTTACATACAGGTACAGTCTTGAGAAGGTTCCTGATTTTTTCTTTCTAAAATCTAACTATTTGTTGTACAGCCACATTTCACCAACGCTTTAATTAAGATCCATTTGAAATGAGTCTGTCTCCAATCTCCAGGCTCCACTAAAAATGAACTAAAAAATAAGTAAGATTTTGCCCTAATCGAACCCAGCACCTAATCCTAATTCTTAGCAGTCACGCACGGGCCAACTTAACTAACGAGGCAGTAAATAATTTTAGCAACAAAGATAAATTTGTAAAAGAAAGATAAAGATATTTGGTAAATTTAGATACATACTAAGTTTTTGCTAGATTCCTGCCTACACCATTACACTGAGCGACGTTAACATGATAGTATCAAACGCTGGCTCCAGTAGGTAAATGCAGACGTATGACCTTTCGCCTACATATCGGTCACTGTCTCATTAACGGGACGCTTTGTTTGGTACAATCCATGAGCGGTAGCGATTTTATTTATTTATAATATTTTATTACCTGGATGACCGAGCCTTACTCGGTTTTTTTTGGTACGAAGTTCCTTATCGTACGTTGCGAAAGGGGGCTAGACGGAAAAATTTAAGACGAAAAGTTGTAACGACACTTTTTGCTAGAGTAAGCTATTGTAAGCCGTGCGGCGTGCGCATGTTTCTCTGTCTGTCTCTCTCTCTCTCTTATAGAAAGCAAGCCAGATATATATAAATATATATTTTTTTTATTATTATTATTTTTTCTCTTTAACTTCGTTCCATCCGGGTGTCCCTTGACACCTCTCAAGTATTTTTTTGTTAAACAACGTTTTCTAAAAATGAAACCTATCTAGATCGATTTATCGCCCCCGAAACCCCTTGCTTACTAAATTTCATGAAAATCGTTGGAGCCGTTTCCGAGATTCAGATCATATATAATTATATATACAAGAGTTGCTTGTTTAAAGGTATTAGAATTTATACAGAACTGCCCAAAAAATTATTGTTATAAAGTTCTACATTTTTGTGTAAAGGAAAATTCGGTCGCAGGATTTGAAGCTGTGCCTTCCATCATCCGCATAAATATGCCAATAAACATAACCTGATTTCTGTTCCATTTTTATTCCAACTTTAATACGTCTTATGGTGACGTCATCGCTACCTATTCATTCCCTAACTTTGCAGTTAATACAATGTCGTACAGATGCGATTAGCTTAACAAATACAGATGAATCTTGCAAATGCATTAATGCACATGCACAAAAGTTAATAACTTAACAGGTGAGTACGTAAGATATCAAATCAAATCAAATCAAATTTTTATCAATTTGCGACATATGGGTATTATAGACATAGTTCTTAAGTATAGGTACAGAGTATCACCATATTCGACCGTCAAGCGGCATGCAAAATTAGTACAAACAATTTCAAAATAATATAATCATCAACTAAAAATATATACTGAGTGGGGATGATGCTACGACATTAAATGAATACACGGCTATTACTAGCCTATAGAAGCATTATCAAACACATAACAAAATTATTTATCGAAAATTAAACATTTGTAATGTTCAAACAAAATAAATATTAAAATAGTCGGAGCAAAAAATAACACCATTTGTAATTATCTGTCAATGAAGAGTGACTGACCTGTTGTATGAACGGCAACGTCGCCTCAACGTGCAATTTGAGACCTTTAAGTCGGTTTCTTTTGTCGGTGATAAACAAAGCACTCACTTTACGTTTGGAGAACTGTTGCTATAAACACTGAGTGTCTCATAAATAATTTAAACGATCGCTAAATGAAAAAAACTTTGCATTGCACAATCAAAGTAAACTAAAATCTTAAATTTTCAAAATGCCCACCGTTCTCATCGACCCACAAGCGGCATCGTTTTGTATTATTATTTCGGACTCGCCTTAACAAATCGCCTTGCACAGCCGTACGTTTTAAATTCTCAAACGCACGAGTAATTTTGATTTTTAGCTCATCACTAACGTGTGAACTTCGCGAGAACAGACTTAATTTATTAAGGATCCCCACAAAAAAAAACCAGTGGCGTCAAGTCTGGCGATCGTGCCGGCAGGGTCCATAGCGACTTATCCACTGCTGTCCAAACATTGCCGTTGAACGTTCTCTCACAGGCACGACGGAATGGGCAGGCGCACCATCCAACTGGTACCAAAGAAGACGATACACGTCTAATGGCAAGTTATCTACGTAATCAGATACGGGACCACTGAGAGGCTCTAAAAACTTCCCCTGATATGTACGTAATGCTAGCCGAGTTTTGTAGACATTCTCCATAGTTAAGGATCATGTGAGTGTATTCTGCAGCTGAATAACTCACCTAAGGCATATTTAATAATAAAATTTGTCTAAAACACAAAGGGTTTTTTTTTTCAAAACTTAAGACAATCTAAACTAAAGTAAACCACACTATTAATAACAATAATCACTAACAATAACAATAAGATCACGATAACAATCCTGCGCGTGCGGTTCGACTCGTGCGCAATTAACTAGCGAAATAGAAAAAGGACGTGCTCTCTCAAAGGATAGCATTTCCGTACTGAAATTCTAACCCAGTGACCGCATGAATTAGATCAATTAAAATTTCGCCGAATTAATCCTTATTTCTTTCTCTGTCGTGCATGAACAATCACCTACACATTCGAGTGCGTAAAGACTATTTTTCACTTAATGTTTTGATTTGTCTAAATGAAGGGCGTCTAAGTGGCAACGTGTGTCACTTTTCTCTGTCTTTTAATAATATTGTGAAGGAGATGTAATTATCAATGAATTCGCACAGGTTTATGACCTAATGATCTTTGCCTAGTAAAATGTTACTACATTTACAGCATGTTCAAAATTAAGAAAATGAAAATAATTTCCTGTGCCGTAACTATGCATCCGATTTTATTGATTTTTTGTGTACGGTCAGAGAAAGTGACACCCCATACGTGGTTTTTTTAAATGTCGTACCGTCTTCCCCACTCCGTATAAAGAAATATTTTTTTAATTAATATTGTTTTTATTTTATTTTTGAATACATTAGTTACGTAATTTAGATACGTATATAATCGATAACAGCAGTGATAGTCTAGTGGTATGACCATTGGAATGACAAGTTAAAGGTCGCAACTTCGAATCCAAGGCACGCACCACTGACTTTTCGAAGTCATGTGCGTATTGTAAATTTATTATCACTTGCTTATAAACATGAAGGAAAACATCTTGAGGAAACCAGCACACCTGAGAGATGTTCTCGATGGTGTGTAAAGCGATGTCAGAGACCTACGGGTAGTTTAAACTCTGATACTAGGTTTTTCAACCACACGATAATATAAGAAGAAGTCATAAGATGTTAAACTGGCGTCCAAACACGGATCTTTGTTGACAAACTGTCGACTCGATAAAAGTTTAAATATATTTATTTTTATCGTTTTTATGTCAATATTTTATACAGATAAATCTTTGAAAGGCATTAACGCATGCTTAGCGAACTCTAAAGCTATAATTTTAAATGGAATAAGAAATACTGTCGCGAGCAGGATTCAAAACTGCGCCTCCTCGATAAATACTCCAGGCGCTCTGACCACTAAGCCATCTCGACCTGTGCTCACCACCGCGAATTCTTCTTCCACATTTTAACACGTCTTTTGGTGACGTCTTTACTATCTATTCAGTCCCTATACTATCTATATCAATATTGTATGTCAAATTCGACGTCTAAAATCGACAGACGTGTCTACAGAAAAAACTGTGGTCGCACCGCTGACTATTATATGGTTTATTATAAGTAAAAATATATCGCTTTTCCTTCACACTTGGACCACAAACGGATAGCCAGTTCAAAGGCCTGGTCAGTGTTAATTTATTTATACCCCTGACTGTTACAAAACTACGTATGTTTATATATGAGTGTCAAGTATTTACGCACTTTGTTTGTGTACGTACATATATGTATATAATGTGTGTGTGTGTGTGTGCAAGTGTTTATTATGATAAAGTTTCAACTGTGAGAAGTTTAGTGCAGTTATGAAATATCAACTACTTTAGTCCTTGAGTTGGTCTGCGTTAAACGATTAAATGAGTCTTATTTTAATATTTCTTTGTTAATATTTAATACTTTTAGTGTTCGGACAAATTTGTGGTGCCCGTTAATTTTTTTGCAAACTTAAAAGGCAGCTAGTTAGATGTCGGCTGCTTAAGTGGGCTTTCCCGCGATTGCCTTCATAAATTAGCCAAGCCGGGGTATAAAACCTTATAAACTAAGCAACTACATGTTAACGGCACCCCTGTGGGTACTGGCCTCGGCTTATGGCTAGTGTTGCCAAATCTATTTTTGTAAATGTCGGGTTTAAAGTGGAAAAATACCGGGACTGGAATTAAAATCAGGACTTACCGGAGTTAAGCTTACAGATCTTTATTCCTGGATCAATTTTGATCATAATTATTTTTTCAGTCGCTCAACATGTGTGTTTCTTTGTTAAAAGGCTGGCTATATGAAAAAGCGTAATTTTAGGCGTGCGCTCAGAGTGCCGGCGGGACGCGTCCCGAGGCGGCTGAAAAGCAAGACATCTTGCAGCACTACTTAGGACATCTTCGCTGATGGGAGAACAGCAACTGGTTCGGATTTAAGTGGAACTAATCAGGTTAATATTAGAATAATATAAATTTTGACTGTCCTGTTGGTCTAGTGGTTAGTAGCCCTGATTGCTAGGCCGGAGGTCGTGGGTTCGATTCCCACCCAGGACAAATGTTTGTGTGATGAGCACGATCATTTGTTCTGTGTCTGGGTGTAATTTATCTATAACATGTATGCATTTAGAAATATATAAGTATGTTTATCAGTTGTCTAGTACTCATAACACAAGCTCTGCTTAGCTTGAGACTAGACGGCGTTGTGTGATAGTTGTGGAATATTTATTTATTTATTTATTTTTAATAATATTCAAGTAAATTTATCTCTGCCTATCTCTCCTTGAATTATTTCTTCACACCATTCAATAACAAGAGGCCTACAGTTACATACTACAAAAAAAAAACGTAAAAAAGTATAAAGGCTAAAGTTATTTAAATATAACACGAAAACGAATACCAAAATAATCGTGAACATTCGTCAACATTACACAACACTCGATTGTTAGAATGACGAAAGTGACAACAGAAATGACGGCCCATGGTTTAGCAACTTCATCATTGTCATAACTCGACGACTTCAATAGTGACGCCTCGGGTAAAGGTTATACGAATTATTTTATTTGATAACCGAATTCTTAGAAATCGGTTATTGATTGACAATGTTTTGTTTTTAATTTTATACAGCTTGTTGAAGAAAATGTATATGAAAATTCAGAATTAAGAGTAGTTTTAATCAGAAATAAATCTATGTTTATTTTAATTTATTTTTTATCAAAGGTGGATCTACGTTTGGGCACCAACTTACCTGATGGTAAGCAACGGTGTGGCCGAGGCTGGAACACATCTACTTGCTCAGAAAAAAACGATTCACTCTAAGTAGAGTAGATAGATTTGGAGAGAACGATAGTTGGTAGACCCGTCCCCCACAGCGGTTGAACCAGACTACATCCCGAAACACGACTTGGTCGCTTCATGGCATGGCTTCGCTCGGTGGGTGGTAACCAGCCGCGGCCGAACACACCAGAGTTGTGTTGCCTGTTTTGCACCACCCAGGCGCCACGTGTAGGTATTCCATTTTAAGGGTGCAGCCCCCAAAATGTAGTGAGCAAAGGTCGGGATAGGATAGGCGTAGGTTCGAACCAAGCAGGGTACAGCCGTATTTTTCTTTTCATCAAAATTTATAGTACTTATCCGGTAAGTAATAAACGTGTGAATAATGAATTTAAGACATTGTTTTTTTTTTTTATATATATCTCTTAATTGTTTCACTTGCATAAAATACAAAATAAAGCGCTCAATTCAAAGTTGTGTAGTTATAGCAAACTATATTTTTCTAAGTAATTCCCACCTCGTTAAAGGTCACTACAAACAATATGAAATTCAGATGTTTACGCAATTTATTGTGTTTTTATAATAAGTTCATAGTTTAAAGCTAACTGTAACAGTTGTATTTTAGTTGTTTTATGTTTAACGAGTAGACCAATAGGCTTACTCTTGAAAATAATTCCACTCGATTGACATTGGAAATATGTCAGTTCATACTTTTAAATGCCAAAATGTCTAAAAAATAGTTATAGATTCGGGATATTATGGAGATGCAAAATAATTTAAAAAGGAGGCAACTGTAATGTAGGTAAATTTATTTTAAAATTACGCGTTGTTTTTAAGGCGTCTATTTAATATTGGCATTGGATTGGAATTGGTATTAGTTTCAAGAGTAACCCCAAAGGTTTTAGGTTTAATCGGGTAACACGATGCTACTTTTTCGTAATAAACTTTTGTGGAAAATGCTTTTTTAACTGACTTCAAAAAAGGAGGTACTGTATTCGACCCGTATGTATGTTTGTAAGTCCGCGATTTTCTCCAAAACTACTGATATAAATTTATATTATAAAACCTTGTTCTTAGAGAGCAACCTACGAGTCGTTTCACGAGCATTGTTTTGACTTTAAGTTTAGTTGTTAGTTTTTCTAATTTGTAATCTGATACAGATATAATTTCGATCATACATTTCAGACGCTGTAATCTTAATAAATATAAAGTAAGAAACTGACTGACTGACTGATCGATCAACGCACAGCTGTAACCGCTGAGCCGTCTAGAAGCATGAAATTTAGCGCAAATGTTCCTTAAATGACGTAAGCACCAAGAAGCGATTTTTGGAAATTCTCTACAGTCCTGCCACACATAGCTGATGAAAACGACACACTGCCCGATCGAGTGCCTCTACAATCGAATATTGTTCAGCAAAAACTACTCTTATTATGTACAGGTAAGGTATCATTTAGAATGGTATGAGCATGTGATGCGGAAGGATAATAATAAATAATAATAATATTCCACAACTATGACACAACGCCGTCTAGTCTCAAGCTAAGCAGAGCTTGTGTTATGAGTACTAGACAACTGATAAACATACTTATATATTTCTAAATGCATACATATTATAGATAAATTACACCCAGACACAGAACAAATGATCGTGCTCATCACACAAACATTTGTCCTGGGTGGGAATCGAACCCACGACCTCCGGCATAGCAGTCAGGGCTACTAACCACTAGACCAACAGGTCAGTCAAAGATGAGGGGATGAGGGTCATGTGACGAGGAAAGCTTAAATTTTATAAATTTTTCTCCCTAAGAGGCTAAAATAGGGGTTGTCAGTTTGTAAGAAAATTCATTTTTAAAGTAGGAATTGATAAAGTATCTTGCCTTTATATCTAAACTCCCACCGACTTTACAAGAAATTCGCTTTCTTAAGCCAAGAGGTTTATTAATAAATGATTGATATATAACAAGGAAATGATCAACACTATTGTGTTCCAAATTGTGTATTGTTAGGCTGAGTGTACACAGACGGGTTTGTACCGGAATTTGGGTGTTGAATGTTGACCTAATTATTCGCATATGGTACCAATATCTATCTGCCTAGCCTTTTCCCAATTACATTGGGGTCGGCTTCCAGTCACACCGGATGCAGCTTAATACCAGTGTTTTTACATGGAGCGACTGCCTATCTGACCTCCACAACCCAGTTACTGGGTAACACGATATCTCGAGGTATGACTGGTTGTCAGACTTTCAGGCTTCTGACTACCCGTAATGGTTGTCATAGATCTTAATTTGACAACCGGGACCGACGGCTTAACGTGCTCTCCGAGGCACGGATATGGTACCAATATATAAGGTCGTAATTTATTAGGTAATTTCCTTTTAAAGGGTTAATATATTAGTTAAATACATGCACATAAACCAAGAATTAAATGGAAATAATAAATTATTTGTAATAACCATAGTACTAGCAAGACGACAATTGGTCCTTGAACTGTAAACAATAAGAAAAAAAAAAAATTGTAGAAATTTTAATTATGTCTTAAATGGCCCCTTATCACTTACACATTGACCCTTTAAAAGGAACCTTATATATGATGGAATGTCAAGTGCATATAGTGAAGAAATAAACATAGCATCACGCCTGTATTCCCCAAAGTGGTAGGCAAAGATGTACACAATTGTGCACCTACATTTCACCATTCCTGTTTATCAGTTCAATGTAATACATGGTGAGCCTATTGCCATCTACCGGGCAAAATTCCAAACTCCGGGCTGCTACTGAGAATTTCCTAAATGTAAAACTCAATAACACTTTGCCCAACCCGTGAATCGAACCTAGCACCTCATGCTCAGCAGTCACGCTTGGGTCCACTAGACCAACGAGGCAGTGAAGAAATACTGTGAAACTGAATTAGATAAAAGCGATACGATTTATATTCATATCTACCTTATGTTATGCACTGAAAAAAAAAAACCTCACACAGAAAAAAACGAGATATAATCATGACTTACTGTGTGTTGAAAATTTCAGACACATTTGGTTTAAATTTTCCTACAGAAGACAAATTAAGAACACTAATAGAAAGGAAAATAAAATATTGAAAAGGAAGCATTGTAAGGTTCAAAATTTTTGTGGAAAGAAATATACGGTCGTGAACGGGATTCGAACCTGCTCCTCCCGAATAAATACTCCTGCTCACTGCGTATTTTTGGTCCCACGATCTTTTTTTGACTTTTAGGGTCCGCTGCGCATGCATTAGTATTTATACGGGAGGCCAATGTTTGGAGCCTGCTCAAGATCGTATTTCTCTCTCCACAAACATGTATAACTTTAGAATCCACTACGCATATGTCAATGCATTTGAAGATTTAACAAATAACTGGAAACAGAAACCGCTAACAAATCTACGTCAACGATTGCATAATATAAATATAGAAACAGACCGGTCATAAACCCGGCACAATTTCGCTATTGTGCACTAAGCATAACTTTCACGTGGGTGACGGGTCGGCTTCGAACCCGCTACCCACAGCTGATTTACCTCTAGTCAGTGTGACACCAAAAATTCAAAACAGAAGGTCCAAGGAATTCGTCGTCTCTTGCCAAAGCGAACAACTTATTATTAGATAATTATATAGTGAATGCAAAAAAAATACAAATTGAATAGATTAAAACACTTAGTTATGAAGACAGAGAGGATTTATTATTGAATAGATTCAGGCGTTACTTTGCGGAAGTCCATTACAATGGATGCAAATAAATACAATATCTAGCTACTTCCACAATATTGAGAGTAGTCATGCATTATATGTGCACCGCCCGCCCGCAAATATATGCACATATGCAAAGTCAAAGTTAAAATCATTTATTCCAATTAGACCATATAAAGGTACTTTTGAAAGTCAAGAAATGCCACGTTCCAAAATGTAGATTCCTATGGAGAAGAACGGGCAAGAAACTCCATGGTTACTCTTTTAAAATGTTGTGTTACAATAATTTAGGTACATTTATTGATAAAAAGACATTATGTGATAACGATGCAGATATAGTTGTACACGTAGGTACAATAGAAGATACTGATACAATAGAATTCTAACAATAGTTACAAGTCTTGGTAGTTTAGAGCTGACCAGTGGCACTTGTGTGACTTGTGGCACCCGTTCACGAGTATCACGCACATCCATCGCATCGCTCAGCTCAACCATATTTAAGGGAACAGAATGACCCAACACATACGCCACCACAGTAAGACATTTATGTGAGTATGACATCACAAACTACCAGACCTCAAGTCACGTTACTAGAATAATGTTAATGGCTGCATGGTGCTCACATTCACATTGCATGCCCCGTGGGGGGCGAAACACGTGTAGAGTAGTTGGTGGCACCGCTTGCGTGTCTGCATATATTTGCGGGCGGGTGGGCGGTGCACATATAATGTATGACTACTCTCAATATTGTGGAAGTAGCTAGATATTGTATTTATTTGCATCCAAAGGCTTTATTGTTATAAATACACACCGTCATTAGTCATAAGCTCAGTCCCATACACTCATATCATTCTCTCACACACACACATCCCACACACAACGCACATACACAGATTTCCAGTCTTACTAGCACACTTTGCTAATATTTGCTAATGATAATAGAAATAGACACGTATTTTATAATCGAATCCGAGACCTTAAGCTCAGTAGTCGCACTTCGGACCACTAGACCAACGAGGCAGTCTATGGTAGCCTACGTGTTAATAATTATTCAGAAACCACACGAGCGAAGCCGTTAGGCGGAATCTAATAAACCAATAACAACGGAGACTTAAACTTCTGCATTTTCCTACACTGTGGCACGAGACATAAATCTCGTGTTTTATCAACCCTCCGATGTGTTTATTTCGTCTTCCGCATCTCGAAAACAATAATAGAAATATTTGTGTTAGTATTGGCAGTATATTTGAACAAACAAGATCTATCCGGGTGATAGTCTGATTTGGAGTGTAAGATCAATAAAATATTGATATCCGTGTACAAAATTTTTAAAATAAAAATAAATGTCTCATTACTCATTAGTCTAGTGGCTGTACGGGCGACTGCCGGGCACGAGGTTTTTGTTGAGAATACTGTCATTAAGTCCCGTGAGGTGAAACTATTGTCATCAATTAACAATA
Organism: Xylocampa areola; assembly: GCA_935421205.1. Taxonomy (NCBI): domain Eukaryota; kingdom Metazoa; phylum Arthropoda; class Insecta; order Lepidoptera; family Noctuidae; genus Xylocampa; species Xylocampa areola. The sequence goes on from OW285223.1 coordinate 11,945,848, forward strand.
ACAATTAAAGCATTTATTGGTTTGAATACATCATACAAAATAATTAAACCCACCAAACTGTGTGTCAGTTTGTCGGCGGGAATAGGGCTCAATAAACATCTGGTTTAGCAATTATCAACCGAGCACAATTCCAAACTCCAGGCTGCTATTGAGAATCTCCTAACAGAAATCTCAATAAAACTTTGCTTGACCCGGGAATTGAACTTGAGATCTCATGCTCAGCAGTTGCGTTTAGGACCACTAGACAAAAGAGGCAGGTTGCTTAGCACATACATCAAACCGACTAGTAGTAAACGCCTAGTTCAAAAATATGACAGTACCAATAGTATTTTGCAGTTCCGTTAACCGTTTTGGGCCCTAAGGGCTAATGGTTTCCGCTAAGGTACGCGAGGTCCTCAGTTCGATGCCCCGGTCAAAAGCTAAATTATACGGATGAGTCGTCTTCGTGAAATGTGTGTGTCATTTGTTGAATGTGGGGTCGACGGTGCTTTAGGCGTTGGTTGGAATTGGAAATAGGTTGAGATGAATATATACAAGCGTTTGTTTTGAGGAGTTCACAGCAGCACAACAGTATTTTCATATACATATATGGATTTAATAAATAAAAAAAAAATGGTATGAGTATGTGATGCGGAAAAATTGTTTGTGATGAGGAGAGAAAAGTTTTGAGTATGAATATAGTTGGTCACACGAGTAGAGAAAGACTGATGGAACGATGGATAGATTGCGTGGAAGATGATGTGGTTAGAAAAGTAGTGAGTACCGAGATGAGGGCTGACAGAGATGTATGAATATACAATAGATGAAAGTCGGTCATACCGTCACTGCACTAACTAACTAAGTACATGACATTGAAAACGTCACATTGGTACATTCCAGTTTTTAACCCACAACCTGCGACTCAAGACGTGAACCCGTAAGTTACGGGTTCGCTCGGGCACCACGACATGAGAGGTAGTAACAGGTAGACAATAGGCATGATGACAGATTTTGAAATCTACTTTTATAATGTAGGTACACCTCTATTATATCCGAAAAACACATTTTTGAGCAATAAACTAAGTTTCAACGCAAATTATTGCATTTTAATCTATCTAATTTGATTTAACTGCGAAAGCGCTGCTGGGTGTCATGGCGCCGTTTTGACGTCATGCCTCAGCATATTTGACATAAGTTGAAGCCATAATGTACGGCGATGATTGACATTTGACTGAGAGGTGACGTCATTCGCTGTGATTGACGTTCTTTAATACTGTCATCATGCCTATTGTGTATACCTCTGCCTACCCCTTCGGGGAATACAGGCGCTAATGCGTGCTATGTTATATGTTATGAACATGGAATATAATACTGTTATTAACAGTTAAGAATTAAAACACATTAATAATCTTTATAATGTAGTCTTGTCACGTCTAATCGATCCTCCATATTCGGACGGAATCGATTCGTTTACCGATACTCCAGGAATCGATGACCGTTATGTCTTAACTAAGAATATAAATGTTAATATAATCGGTATGACTGTGGGTATGTCAGTGAAATATAAGTGTGGGTGATGAGTTAGTGGTTTAGGTCCATTTAAATAAACCAAAAAACATTCAAAGTTATTCATTTCTGTGGAAATAAAAATATGGTCTTGATCAGGATTCGAACCTGCGCCTTCCGGATAAATACTCCAGGCACTCTTACCAATATTATAAACCATCTCGACTTCTGCTCACTACTCTAAATTCTGAAATTAATTTTTAATACATCTTTTGGTACTCATAAATTTTTTTTTTCTTTTTAATATAAAATTGAATAAGGATTATATAAAATTGATTAGGATTGGAATTGATAGGCTAGACTGACTAGAAAAGGCCGCGATAGCCTAGTAGTACCTCCATTGGACTGGCCAGTCAAAGATCGCAAATTCGAATCCAAGGCGCGCACCCTTGATTTTTCGGAGTCATATGCCTAGTAGAAATTAATTATCATTTGCTTAAAAAGGTTAAGGAAAACATCGTGAGATTTTTTTTTTCTGTGTGAAAAATAAAAAAACCATTTAAAACCAAGTCCGCAGGACCAAGGTCGTTATAGTGCACATGTGCAGGTATGCAAAAACACAGGTGCACTCCCTCTTCCTTCACTCTAATAGTCCAGTGGGACGGCAATCCGAAACGGAGATAGATCAGGTGTAAGACCGACGGTTTTACCTGCTCTCTAAAACACAGGGATGTCACACCGCCAACTTCCTAACTGCTGCTTCTGAGAATTTTCTAACAGAAAAACTCAATAACACTTTTCTTGACCTGGTATAATTGTATTATAGATAATTAGCCTAAGTTACTCCTCAAATAGTCAGCTACCTGTCAGTAAAATCTTATAAGAATAGGTTCAGCCGTTTCAAAGATTAGCCGGAACAAGCATACAGACAAAAATTAAATAATAGTATGAGCGTAAAAAAACTATTAATATAAATATTATTTTGACATTTCAAATTACACTTCAATTTTATTTATTTGTAATGATTGACAATGTTTTTTTATACATGTTAAAGCCATGCAATGCTAATATTAATTATTGTTTTCTAAGGAAACATTTAAAAATATACACAAACAGAATTTAAGCCCGCGACCTTTGACAATCCGTGTCATCGCTCTCACGGAGCTTCCGTGTCGCTTATTCGCATGTATAAAATATCAATTTCCCTTCTTTTCGTCTTAAGGAGACGCCAGACGATATCTATTGAGCAATTATTTAAGCTTTATATTAGTAATCTTAACCCTCCAATCTATTCTACCGTTAGTGGTAAATCTTCGGTTAAGTAACACCACTTAACTGTCACAAACAGCTATAATAATAACGCGGAATATTATCTTAATTAACATATTTAACATTCCTTTAAATAATTTATGCCTTACGCTATAAATTATAGTTTTAAAATTTAAATTGTTTTTGTGTTACATTACATAAACATAGCATCACCACGCTTGTTTAGCCCGAAGAGGTAGGCAGATTTGTACACACTGTTCACCGATGCTGCTGATGTTAAGTCCCATGTAATAAGTGGTGAGACTATTGCCACCTGCCGGACAGAATCCCAAACTCTAGGCTACTACTGAGAATCCTTACAGGAAAACCAAATAACAGTGCCCCACTTCGAAATCGAACCCAGGATCAGCTCAGGAGTTGCGCTTAAAATATCAAATAAATATAAAATTAATTATATAAATTACTGATTTATTCACATAATTACATAACAATATATGCATATTCACGTATGTGTGAATATTATTATAATAACTAATATAATATTATGACTGTCTCGTTGGTCTAGTGGTCCCAAGCGCGACTGCTGAGCATGAGGTCTCGGGTTCGATTCCCGGGTCGGGCAAAGTGTTATTGAGCTTTTCCGTTAGAAATTTCTCAGTAGCAGCTCGGAGTTTGGAATTGTGCCCGGTAGATGGCAATAGGCTCACCACCTATTACATGGGACTTAATAACAGCATTGGTGAAATGTGGGTGTACAACTGTGTACACCTCTGCCTACCCCTTCGGGGAATACAGGCGTGATGCTATGTTATGTTATGTTAATATTATGAATAAACCGGTATAATTTAGTCACTTTACATACATAAAAATAAGTAAGAAATTAGGAAGTGCTTATGTAAAACTATCTATACCAGTTTTATGCTTAAATTGACTGCCTCGTTGGTCTAGTGGTCGCAAGCGCGGCTGCTGAACATGAGGTCCTGGGTGCGATTCCCAGGTTGTGCAAAGTGTTAAGTGTTAGTGTGCCCGGAGTCAGGAAGTTGGTGGTGTGACAACCCCGTGCTTCGGAGGGTTACGTAAAGCCGTCGGTCCTGTGCCTGATCTCTCTACGGTAGTGGCGAATTGCCGTCCCATCTGACTATGAGAGTGAAGGAAGAGGGAGTGTACCTGTGTTTGCGCATACACTTGTGCACTTTGTTGGAGGTGTCGGAAAAAAATAAGCCGTCTGGGAGCTTTCAACGAAAACGCTGCCTAAACCCTTTGAGATATAAAATGCTGTATGGTGGAATTGTGTATCTTATATAAGTCTACAGAAAAGTCCGGGGTGGCATATGTCTATCTCTTAAGGATAACATACTCTATCCATTTTAATATTAAAAAAAATGGGCAATTATAAAGCGGGAACGGAATCAAAATTCATGATTACTTTTGGTCGCGATTAACGACATCCATGCGGGCGAAGCCGTGGGCAACAGCTAGTAATAGATATGATAAGAAAGTACAAATGACATTTCAAAAGTCACAATGGTATGTCCCAGGTTTAAACATACAACATAGTTTTGACTGCCTCGATGGTCTAGCGGTCCCAAGCAAGTCTGCTGAGCATGAGGTCTTGGATTCGATACCCAGGTCGGGCAAAATATTATTAGGTTTTACTGTGAAATTCTCAGTAGCAGCCCGGAGTTTATATTTGTGCCAGTAGATAGCAATGGGCTCACCGCAATTACATGGGACTTAATAAAAGCATTGGTGAAATGTGGATGTAAAATTGTGTACAACTCTGCCCACCATTCGGGGAATACACGCGTGATGCTATATCTGACAGTCATACTGAATTTCGAAGTTTAAAATACCGATATACTGCAATCATAAAGTTCATAAGTATGAATTACGTGAGTTAGAATGTACGATAGGACGAATTACTCAATTGAGAATTTTCATCATCGCGGTGATGAACATTCTCACTAAAGTAATTCGTCATAGCAAGATTTAAAAGTAACGTACATTGCGATGATGAACATTCTCAATTGAGTAATTCGTCCTATCGTACCTTCTAACTCACGTAATTCGTACTTATGAACTTTATGTTTGCAGTAAATCGGTATTTTAAACTTCGAAGGTTAGCATGACAGTCGCTATATTTATCAAGTTCTGATGGTTCGTCCGACGTTCCTACATGTTGTTGAAGAATATTCCATACAGACCTGTATGGAATATTCTTCAACAAATTTCTTCCCGATTGTACGACCACTGACCAGTAACATAATCCTGTTATTTTTTTTGTTAATCCTCGCCTCCAATATGGTGCCGAACTTGTAACATGAGCACTCGATTCTGTACAGTCGCAAACAGGTAGGTAGGTCTTATGTAGGGTGCGGAAAACACTGAGAGATTGGCGGTCGAGGTTCCATGTCAACTGCCAATCTCTCGGTTTTGTCCGTGGGGGCTAGGGGCGTTTTAATGACTTAGTAGCACTGATAGCCTAGTGCAGTGGTCGGCAACCTTGTCAACCAAAAGAGACAAATATAGACAATGCACAATTGAAATTTATTCAAAAAGCAATTTTTTTGTGTTACAAAAATGTTTACTCATCTCTTACAAGACAAGATAATAAGTAATATTCCGTGCCTACACTAAATATTTCGTGGAAGAGCCGCAGCCGAGGAGTCAAAGAGCCGCATGAGGCTCGCGAGCCTCGGGTTGCCGACCACTGGTCGCAAGTTCGAATTCAAGGCAGGCATCACTGACTTTTCAAGTCATGTGCGTATTACAGATAGAAATTAATGATCACGTACTTGAAACGGTGAAGGAAAACATCGTGAAGAAACCAGCACACCTGGGAGATGTTCTCGATGGTGTGTAAAGCCAATTTAGAGGCCTACGGCTGATTTAAAATCTAATACTAGTTTGTTCATCAGACTAATAACTTATGAAAAATTCATCTGAATTTGTTAAGGTAATGGCATAATATTTGTACGACATTGTATTAACTGCAAAGTTAGTCGTCACCTGTATAGGGACTGAATAGATAGCAATGACGTCGCCAAAAGACGTATTAAAATGCGGAAGAAGAATTCGCGAGGTCGAGATGGCTTAGCGGTCAGAGCGCCTGGAGTATTTATCCGGGAGGCGCAGATTCGAATCCTGCTCACAACCGTATTTTTCTTTCCACACACATTTATTACTTTAAATTAACTAATCTTTTCGAAGATAAAATTGATTTTAATTGTGTCAAGAATAATTTAAGCCACCCCGGCACTCACGACCTCATTTGATCTGCATAATGTTTTAAACATAACATAGCATCACTGTATTCCCCGACAAGGTAGGCACAGTGTACATAGATGTACACCCACATTTCACCAACGCTGTTATTAAGTCCCATGGTGGTGAGCCTATTGTCATCTACAGGGCACAATACCAAACTCCGAGTTGCTACTGAGATTTCCTTCTTTGCGTGTCTATGGCAAACCTATTATTTTGCAGCCCAGAACTTGGTAACGCAAATTGCGGTGTTGGTGGCGTCCATTAGGTCCTGCTGTGAACAGGTGCTAGGGCAGGCATGACAGGACACCACGTGGATCATTGATTGGACTGTTCCGCATACGCAATGGCGTGATGGTATGTAAATAAAGAGTATATTTGATAAATTCTCAAGCTGTTTATTCTTATTCAACGATGTTTTCGTGAGTCTACGCACGTGCTATTGTATTATTCAATTTACAATATCCAGGGCGACCAAAATCACGGCTAAAAGCTAGCAAAATTTTATGACACAGCAATATACTAGTGTTGAAAATAGTCGATAAAATCCTATCGATATTTCACTGTCGACGTTAGAGCCGCCATTAAACGTACGTTACGAGTGTTACGGCTTTATGTGGTTGTAAAATTTTAATAGATATTAAATTTATAATGTCAGCTGTCTTTGTTATTATCTAAGTTAAGTTATGGCTTAATAGGCGGTTTTGAGTTAAGTGCATTTCTTTTTCTAACGATTTTAACGTTTTTATTGTCACTGTAAATTTTGAGTTTTATAGTTAATTAGGATATAAAATAGAGCTGGATGAGTATTTCTTGTGACAAATTGGATATTTCGATTAGTAATGATGTTTTTACGAGGACTTTTTTGTATAAATTTCATAAAATCCAAATTAGTGATGGGAATTTATATTTGGATTTGTTGATGTCTACAAAGTAAGAGCGTGCTTCAGAGAATAAGTAAAATCATCGATCTCAGCTTTCAAACGAATATCTGACAGTTATTATGCGTAATCAGCATGAAAGTCTGACAACCAGTCTTACCAAAAGATATTGTGTTACCCATTAACTGGATTGTAAAGGTCAGATAGGCAGTCGTTTCATGTAACATATTCAAATTAAACTACATCTGATTAAAATGTAAGCCAACCTTGATATAATTGAGAAAAGATATGCTAGACATTTTAACCGGGGGAGAGCCATGCTTCGGCACGAATGGGCTCGCTCGACTGGAGTGATACCACGGCCTCACAGAAAACCGGCGTGAAACAACGTTTGAGTTGTGTTTCGCCGAGTGAGTGAGGGTACCGGAGGCCCAAACCCTTTAAAAGGCTGGCAACGCACTTGTGACTTCTCTGGGGTTGCAGGTGTCCATGGGCGACGGTAATCATTTACCATTAGGAGAGCCGTCTGCCCCCTATCTCATAAAAAAAATGCAATATATTTAAAAAAAACTTAAAAAGCAGTCAGTGAATCTATTGACGAGGTCACGTTAGTTTTATCGATATCTACAATACATCACTACGCATTAAGGCGAACATGTCAGTGACAACGTGATCTCGCCTACGCGGATTCCTAGCGCTCCGTCATAGCCTAATAGCCTTGAGTCTTTGACCTGGATAGGCTAGACATTAAGACTTCAAGTGTTTTGTAATCAGTACTTAGTATTACTTACGAAGTATGTTTACTTGATGCTTGGAGTAAACTTGGTCATGAATTATTAATTGTCTGACTGGTCTGAGTTCGGGATGTGAAGATTTTAGTTATAAAAATATTTTACAGCGATAGGCATCATGACAGTATTAAAGAACCAAAGAATAAATGGTTTTAGAGGTAAATATAGACACAAAGGATTCTGAAAAATTACCTTGTTTTTTTATTAAAAACATTAAGATTAATCAGATTTTCTATAAAATAAAAGTATAAAATGCTGCAATCGGCCATGTTGACTGAAACGTCAATCACAGCGAATGACGCCACGCCGCAGTCAAATGTCAATCATCACCGTACATTATGGCTTCAACTTATGTCAAATATACTGAGGCATGACGTCAAAACGGCGCCATGACACCGAGCAGTGTTTTCGCGGTTAAATCAAATTAGATAAATTAAAATGCAATAATTTGCGTTGAAACTTAGTTTATTGCTGAAATAATTTGTTTTTCGGATGTAGTAGACATTATAAAAGGAGATTTCAAAATCTGTCATTATGCCTATTGTCTACCTGTTACTACCTGTCATGTCGTGGTGGCTGAGCCGAGGTTGTGGGTTAAAATCTGGCATGTACCAATGTGACGTTATCAATGTCACGTACTTAGTGCAGTGAGAGCATAGTGGTATGACCATTGGACTGGCAAGTCAAAGGTCCCAAGTTCGAATTCAAGGCAGCACTGTCATTTCATAGTCATGTGCGTATTAGAAATTAATTATCACTTGCTTGAAATGGTCAAGGAAAACTTCGTGAGGAAACCAGCACACCTGAGAGACGTTCTCGATGGTATGTGACGCCATGTCAGAGACCTACGGGCGTTTTAAACTCTGACACTAGGTTGCGTTTTATATTATTAAACATTAAAATTTTAATACTAGAGCTAGCAACACTTGTTGGTTTGACGTTTGTGACCTTCATTTGACATTACCAACTGACATGAAACTGACAGCTGTTTGTTTTAGTTCGTTTAGAAACTAGGTGTGTTTAAAAATTCTGAACACATTACGTCATATGGACAAATATTTTAAAAAAATATAAAAATTTAAATAATGTTCTAAAAAAAAATAGCCAAATGAGTTTTTCATAATTAGATACATACTACTAATTAGAAAATTCGAAAAAAAAAAAAAAATTTCATGCAATTGGAGCTCAATTGAGGATTTTATTTATTTATTTTCGGAAGGCTTACAGACTAATAACATTTTGGTTAACAAAAAAAAAATACGTAGTAGGTAAGATTACACTTTGCCGACAAAGTCCCAGGCATTACTAGTAAATAATATAAAAAATACTACCCACCCACATAGAAGATCTATTTTTGCATGTGACTTTTGTCCATAAAATTGGAAAACATTGTATACCTATGTTACAATTTAAGTATTCACTTCAATTCACGATTTTTCTTTGCTTTTTTTTTGTAATATCATATATTTTACGATGCCCTAATAGTACTTTAATAGACTTTTTTAAAGTCGTAAAAATACTATGGTTTTTATCGATATTTTATAGGCCGAACGCAATTTGCGAAGTACCTATATTTTTTATTGTATTTTTATTTTTTCGTCTCATATTTTTTTTCTGTTTATTTATAGGTTGAATGAAAACCTGGCTGCTAGTAGGTGGCACTGTATTAAATTCCAACTTTTTAATGTAAATAATACCAAAGTAAAAGAGAAAATGGCGATAATCTTGGGTCCCGAGTTACTTTATTCCAACTTGGGACCTAAAATATGATAGTAAAATTACGATTAAAAACAGATCTGTTACTTAATTGTTACATAACTTAGTCTAGCGGTCGCAAGGCCAACTGCTGAGAGGGTTTGATTCTTGGGTCGTGACATTTTTATTGGCTTTTTCTGTTAGAAAATACTCAGTAGCAGCTCGGAATTTAAGGTTGTGCCCAGTTTGGATGGAAAAAAGCCTCACTACTTAATACATGAGATTTTTAACAAACTTATTAACACGAAATTACGAGATTTTTACACGAGATTTATTAACAGCATTGGTGTGGCAAATTGGTATACTGATATATAATAAGATTATATTATGCTCATGTTATATTTAATGAGGGATCTTTCATTTGTCTCTCAACACACAACCTTACAATACGCCTGTGTACATCCAGCCTGATGCTAAGTTATGTGTACTTATTACATCCGTAAGGCAACCTTGTGTCAATTGTAATAAGGTCGCTATCACATCAGTAATACAATATTAAATGGAAAAAGTCCTCTCGAGGACGAGATGGCTTAGTGGTCAGAGCGCCTGGAGTATTTATCCGGGAGGCCCAGGTTCGAATCCTGTTCGCGACCGTATTCTTTTTCCATTTTATATTGTAACTTTAGAGTTCGCTAAGCATGCGTTAATGCTTTTCAAAGACTTATTTTGAACATCAGTAATATACAACGAATTCTAAATATATATATCATTGTATATCATCCCTCTGCTATTATCCCAATTTGATTGGGATCAGCACGTCTATCCGTCCGCGTCACACCGCACATTCATTTTGCATACTTTTTACGGAATATACTTACATAATTTGTAGTACCGATTAATTTCACTTTTCCTGCAAACATAACACGTCTATTAGATTACTTGGAGAACGTGTAAGACGTGACTAAGTATGGTAAAATCTATGGTAATTATATTGAAGACATAACTGTTACTGGGAAAGAGGGAAAGTTTAGTATTAATCACAGTACTCGGGAGCTCGTACTGTCAACCTCACGTCTGTGATAACGCATGAACAAAAACCGCCCTTACTGCTTTGACATAAAGTCGCTTTTAGTGTGAAATTGTTATTATTAACTTGCACGATAATCACTAATGTGAGGTTGTACGAATTATATCCTGAAGTACCTACCTATGGCCATCAATATGAGTTTTTTTTTTATTCCTCGTTTGTCTAGGTTTGTCTGTTTGAGTAGGACTGCTGAGCGTGAGGGCTTGGGTTCGATTCCCAGGAGGGGTAAAGCGTTATTGAGTTTTTATAAAATTCTCAGTATCAGCCCGGATCTTGGGATTGTGCTCGGTAGATGGCAATAAGCTCACCACCTAGAACTTAATAACAGCATTGGCGAAATGTGGGTGTACAATTATGTATACCTCTGCCTACCCCCTGGGGAATACAGGCGTGATATTATGTTCTAGAGTATGGCATAATATTTGTTTATGGAAATTCAACATAATGGTTGTCATACACGGGACATCTCGTAAATTACGATCTCGGGGGCGGCGAGTTACGATATTGGGCGTACAAGCATGGTGCACTATTTTTTTTTATCTTACAGGCCTCTGTACTAACAATCAACGAAAATCATTTAATTACTTTAAATAAATAACCAGAACAAAATAATATAAAAATCCAACAAGGAATTGGCGCCGATTTAAAATTTGTTACACTTAGTTATTGAAACTCAGTTAATATTTAATTAGCGGTTTTTTTTGACAAATAATTTTTTATCAGATAAATTTTAATCCCGCATGTCGTCTCTCCACTTTGTCGGAACGCGCCCTACACTTCGCTTACCAAAACGTGTATCGCTTGGTTAAAGAAAAATAAAGAAAAATAAAGCCACATAAAATCCAGTGCAGCATAAAATAATGATTGACAGTAATACCAATAAAGGACATAGTATAAATAAAAACAGTCGACAAAATAACTAGTACAAAATAAAATAAGATTTGTTCACAAGTACCTACCTACCTATTAATTTTCTGTCAACTATGAACAACTTATGAAATAACTAAAACCGATAATTTGAGTCTAAAGGTGTGGACACACACTACACTACGAGCATTCGTAAGCGAGCATTAATGTAGATAAAGAAATATATTTTTATTATTTTATAAGGACACAAATTCTCCTCTTTTCGTGTGGTTAGTATATCAGGTATATCAGAGTTGTTCAAGTTACCCCGGGGGCATAGGTAGAGGTGTACACACCAGTAGCTGAACACCCACATTTCACCAATGCTGTTATTAAATCCCACGTAAAAGGTGGTGAGTCTATTGCCATTAACCGGGCACAATCCTGAAGTCCGGTCTGCTAATGAAAATTTCTTAACAGAGAAAACCATTACACATTGCCCGACCCTGGATCTCATGCTCAGCAGTCGCCCTTGCGACCACTAGACCAATGCGACAGTTCAACGATTCTTGCGAAACACAGAGATGCTCAGATAAAATGTTCCCAATGATCACCCACCTACAGACCGGGTCAAGCTCTGCTTAACCTCATCGTACGTGCGCGTACTGACCACAGACTACGAGCGCCAAAAAAAGACATAAATTGACACTGTGTCTGCGTCTTTTATCAAACTCTCCAGTGGTTTTGTGTTCAAATTTATATTTATAATTTGATATTTTCAATTTGTGTTTTTTTTTTATATAGAATAGTTGTGATAAAAGTCTACCGAATGAATATCACACGGTCCTTATCTTTTTTCTCGAGGTAGTAAGCCTCATGGATATCCTCCACCTTGGAGTAAGCCCCAGGTCAGTCAGACTTACTGACTAAAACCACACCGGAATCCCGGAATTCCGGAAAAGCAGCTGATTTGGTGCAACTCCTTCGTGTTACAAGCGTCCAAATTTTAAATCTTTAAAATTTAAAAAGGTTCAGGAATGCAATGCAATTTTTCAATAGTTGAAAAAAAAAATCGTTGACCCGCGACTACAATGCTCGGCACCGAATGTTCGTAGCCGAATCTTTATAGTGTAGACACACCTTTAAGTATGTATTACCATAAATTATATTACCATTAAAGCTGTTATTATTATAAATGTTAGTGCTGCTTTATTTTTATTGGGGTAAGCTGTATTCCAGGTGTCATAGCAGTAGTAATTTATATTTTAATTATTATTGGTTCCAACCAAGTGCTTATTAGCGTTCAGTGGGGTATTATAAACCTCTTATGGTAAGATTTTAACGCCCGTTTATCTGTATATCAGTGTCGATTTTCTTAGTAAATATTATAAGTAGCGATATTAATTTGTGTATCTTATTTTTGGCTCGGGTTTTTTGTTTTATACCACGAAGGTAGCAAAAGAGTATTAAGCGGTTACTTTAGTATATAGTGTAGGACAACACAAGTAAAAAATTAAACAATATTAAAAAAAAAAAACGCCCGCATGTGTGAACTAAAAGCGAAAAACAAGCTAGGTAGAGAATTACCATCGAAGGAGAGTATTCAATATTAAATGGAAAAAGAAATTTGAAAGTAATTCTGTTTGTTTATTTGTTTGTAACGTTTTCAGGACTAAACGGCTGAACGGATAGTAATTAAATTTGGCAAGGAGATAGATTGTGTCTTGGGGAAGGACATAGACTACATTTAGTCACGCAGACTAAGTCGCGGGCACCAGCTAGTGTTTTAATAAAATATCTTTATATATGATGTTATAACGGTTTTTCTCCTTATGAGGAACGGAACACTTAAAACGATTCTTAAATTACAACCGAAGACGAATAACGGCCCCCCTTCCCCCTCTCCCTACCCTTCAACTCTTTACAAGTGCTGGTAAACAAATGGATGCTATAAAAGCTATATTATTTCAGATTTCAGATTGGCATACTGATCTACATAAACATTTTATGTGTAATAAAAGAAACATAACGTTTTGTAGTAAAACATGTATTGTTATGTTAGTTTAATGATTCAATCCGACTTATCAGTCAATGTTATTATGACCGAAGGTTACTGGATTTGAGTATAGCGTAGTATCACGCCTGTATTCCCCGAAGGGGTAAGCAGAGGTGTATTGTAGTACAGTTGCACGTCAGTGGTAACAAAACCAGTATAGGCTGGCCTTGCATACTATGAAACTCTCTACTACTATAGGCCCGCTAGTCATCGAAGTGTAGCCGAGTGTTATTCACATTTTATGCTAATAGGTATGTTTTAAAATAGTATAGTTCTAAGATTTATATTGTATTTTACCTTTTATATTTTAATAAAAATGTATTTATTTATTTATTTATATTTTATTTAATCCAATTTGGGGTGTGTTTATGTCTTAGTTATCTAATGGTCAGGTAATAAGCGTAAGACAAATCTTACCTTTATATACTCTACGAGGTTATCCAAAATCTGAAAATAAGAAGAGGAAAGTTAATAATCTGATAATATCAATAGAGAAATATTAAATGGAAAAAGAATACGGACGTGAGCAGGATTCGAACTTGCGCCTCCCGGATAAATACTCCAGGCGCTCCGACCACTAAGCCATCTCGACCTCTACTCACCATCGCGAATTCTTCATACATATTTGATACTTAAATTGTCTTCAAAGCAATTTATTCTTCACTTATTACGGTATATATTCAACAGTGACGTCATCACCATGGTACATTTTGGGGGGATGAGTTGCCCGTGTCCGTAGGAGAGCACCCTTAAAATGGAATCGCTACACGTGGCCCCTGGGTGATGCAAAACAGACAACACAACTCTAGTGGGAGGTTTCGGCCGCGGCTGGTTACCAACCACAGGACAAAGCCATGCCGTGAAGCGATCTACAGTCCGGTGCAACCGTTGTGGGAGACGGATCTGGGCAGTTGCATCAACTCCCCAATTATCGTTCTCTCAAAATCTATCCACTCTACTTAGACTGAATAGATTTGTAATGGATCTACGTGATCCATCCTCGGCCAAACCGTCGCTTAACATCAGGCGAGTTCGTGGCCAATCGAAGTGCCAAGCAAACACATATTTTCTACAAATGTCATAAGCATTTTCTTTAGTTTATTGACCTACAAATTATATCAATCGCTCACATGTTCCACAGTACTGAATAAAATGACGATACGCTTCGGTAGACACCCTATGCGAAAACAAAACATCAGCACTCCAAACCCAACCCTATTTCTAACAAAACACAGTTCAAGATCCTTTGGAGATAACTAAGGATATGATTACTAGAGTTCCGTTAAAGGATATTAGATTTTGTGTAAAGGAAGAAAGAGTTGAATATCGCTCGATGTATCGGTTTGGAGGGTACTTAACCGTAACAAAATGCGGGTTTTAAAATGAGATATTTTCGCAAAGAAAATGATAGACGTATGAAGGAAATGTAATTTATAATTTGAAGTGGGTTCGTTTTGAATGGGTGACAGACAGTGAGAAGGTTTAACGTAAAGCTTCTTCGTGTCCCGTTTCTAGTGAAAATTCCAACTATTTGGATCCATTAAAGATAAATCTTTGAAAAGAATTAACGCATGCTTAGCGAACTCTAAAGTTATAATATTAAATGGAAAAATAATTCGGTCGCGAGCAGCGAACCTGCACCTCCGGGATAAATACTCCAGGCGCTCTGACCACTAAGTGTGTCAAGTGGTCAGAGCGCCTGGAGTATTTATCCGGGAGGCGCAGGTTCGCTGCTCACGAGCAGAACACGACCGTATTCTTTTTCCATTTTAATATTGAATTTTAATGTTATTTTTAACCACCGACGCAAACAAAGGGGTTTTATAAGTTTAACGTTTGTATCTGTCTGTGGCATTGTAACTCCCAAACGGGTAAACGGATTTTGGTTTTTTTTTTCTCTTGTGTTTTGTCTATGATTTAAGAAAAGTCTGTGTAACTCCGAAACGGGTAAACTGGTTTTGATTTCTTTTTTTTGTTTATCTTTTACGTTTTGAGCTATGATTTAAGAAAATCTGTTCTACCGTTCGAAGGTCTTAGATCAAGGGAAAAATTTTCTTTAAAGTGTTATAATGATCTACTTATATTGTTTCTAAGCTCGTTCACATCGTGACAAATGAAAATCGAACTTAGACCATCAAGATCATTGACCGTCGACCACTAGACCAATGACTTTTAATTTCTCCACCTTTTAAAAATATTTACTGCTTTAATATGCGCTAACGCATACTCGTATCCTTTTAAGGGCGACGCACACTGCACGGATGTCCTGCCGATGTCTACCCATCGCACATATTAATAGCCTTATTGGAAACTAGTATCAATACGAGACGAATCGGGTTAGGGGTGTCGAAGAGGGATTTTTTTAATAATACTTTTGAATATTATTTATAATATTTTGTTTCTTGTTTATTTGATACTAGCTGATGTCCACGGCTTCGCCCGCGTGGTTGTCGGTTATCGCAACCAAAAGTAATCATGACATTTTGATCCCGTTCCCGCTTTCCAATGACTGCTTTATAATTGCCCATTTTTTTTAAGTATTAAAATGGATGGAGTATGTTATCCTTAAGAGATAGACATATGCCATCCCGGACTTTTCTGTAGACCTTTATAAGATACACAATTCCACCAAACATCATTTTGTTATATCTCAAAGGGTTTAGCAGGGTTTTCTTTGAAAGCTCCCAGACGGCTTATTTTTTTCCGACCTCCAACAAATATCATTATACTTGAGCCAATGTATACAAAAACTTGACAAATTATTATTATATTTTATTATAGTTTCGAATCCTGCTCACGACCGTATTCTTTTTCCATTTAATATAATAACTTTAGAGTTCGCTAAGCATCCGTTAATGCTTTTCAAAGATTTATCTTTAAATATATGTGTGCTTCAAAGTACGAAGATGCTTGAATGAAAAAGTTCTTAACCGTCTTCAAAAAAAAGTACGTTCATAAATTGATCCGTATGTATGTGTGTATGCTGTGATTTTCTCAAAACTACTGATCCGATTTAGATGGGGATTTCGATCTGATGAAGACCTTCGACGATAGACACTGGAACTCTTCAATAACTAATAGAACATGACCCGCGATTGCTGCGATCGTATGTCTATGTATTGTTTTCACCATGCCATTAAATTTGGTTCTTGTTTCTTAAAAAACAATATCATTTTAGGTATCAAGGTCCATATAAAAATCCATTAATCTATACTGGATATAAGAACACATAATACTTTAAATAAACATTCAAAAATAACACACTAATTCACACGTAGTGATGGAGTGGCGCAGTGTCGGGTATCCGGCCTTGGAAACCGCCGGAACACTACACCTCTCAGAAAAAAATATTCCATTGCGAAGGCCAATAGCTGTTCGTAGGCACTCTCACCACTCCCCAAGACCGTATGTCGGTGACCTATCTCCATGGAGATAGAGAGATATTATAGTGCACAAGTGTATGCGCAAACAAGTGCACTCCCTTTTCCTTCACACTTATAGGCCGGTGGGATGGCAATTCGACAGGACCGGAGATAGGTCAGGTGCAGGACCGACGACTTTACGTGCTCTCCGAAGCACGGGGTGTCACACCATCATCTTCCTAACTCTGCTAATGAGAATTCCCTAACAGAAAAAACCCAATAATACTTTGCCTGACCTGGGAATTGAACCCAGCCCGAAAAGTGATTTAAATAAGAAACGGTTTACAGCAAATTTTATCAGCTTTCTTTGAAACTAACTATGCATTAGTAAATTGTTGACGGTGCTTTAAATGGATTTGGAGTGAAAAAAGCAACTCCATTCGTGATACTGTTTGGCGAAAAACACAAAAATGCACTTAGAATTGTTAAAAATACATGTAACTTAAAATAACAGTTAACTTTAACAAAATGGTCGTCTTCGAGTTTAACCGGATGCAGCATAATACCAGTATTTTACATGGAGCGACTGCCTATCTGGCCTCCACAACTCAGTTACTGAGTAACACGATATCTTGTAGCAAGACTGGTTGTCTGAGTTCCGGGCATTTGACTACCAGAAACAATTCTCATGGAATTTTATTTGAAAATCAGGACCGACGTGTGCTCTCTGAGGGATGGAAAATACTCGGTATGAAATGTCGGTCGTAGATTAAACAATCAAGCACAGTATAACCTCGAACGACCTATCGATAAAGTAGAACTACTCTGTTGTATTAGGTAAGCCCTGTAATAATAGTTGTAAGATAAATCTGTGTTAGACTTCAACAGTGTCTCAAAAAAACCAAAATAACATAATTATTTAGTACAGATAAATCATTCAAACGCTTTATCGCACGCGTTTACCGTGGAACAACCATGCTTCGGCACGATTGGGCCGGCCGGAGTGATACCACAGCCTCACAGAAAACCGGCGTGAAACCACGCTTGCGTTGTGTTTCGCCGAGTGAGTGAGGGTAACGGAGGCACAAACCGTTTAAAAGACCGGCAATGCACTTGCGACTCCTCTGGGGTTGCAGGTGTCCATGGGCGGCGGTAATCACTTACCATCAGGCGATCCGTCTGCTCGGTTAGCCTCGATCCCATAAAAAAAAAGGCGTAGCGAAAAGTTGTAATTTTTTGTGGGATTAAAATACGGTTTAAGCAGAATTTGAACTTCCAGTTGTTCCTCACCATAAGACACAGTCATTGTAATGTGTTTTAATTAACATTTTTTATAGTTTTCTGACCCAGAAACACACTATTAAATATTGCGATAATTATGATAAAAAAACGTATTTAACACGTCAAACGGTTTCTTGATTACTCATTAGCGTGAGAAAATATAGCTAATAAAGGATGTAATAAATTGAATATTATACGCTTGATAAATACATGATAATTATTGATGTTCTACTTTAGAGAATGTTTTAGATTTCCGCAGATACCTAAGTTCTCAGAGATCCCAAAATAACTTCCTAAACGGAGACCGTGTGGTTTGTTGAAGTTCATCATTCTCCGCATTTCAAGGTCCAGGGTGTTTAAAGATGTTTGATTTTTCAAAAAACGCCCGTCTAAGGTAAGTTATTATTGTAATAAATAAAGGGGGAGCTTTTGTTTCATATTTTAACAAGAAATAGTATGAATTCCAAAAACAAAATATAAAACTATAAATGCCCCTATCTCAGCATGTGCTGCAACACCAAGATGCTGCAGCGTTGGTTTTCAGATAGGTGCCCGTAAGTGATGCCACGGGCAGCTACGATAACATTATATTTTATTGAAAAATCTTGTAAAAAAAATAAAAATAAAAACATATCTTAAATAAATATATGATTAGTGCAAATCAGTGCGATTAACCAGTAACGCAAGTGATATTTTCCGATGGGTGGCTTCAGCCGCGGCTAGTTACCACACACTGGACGAAGCCATGCCGTTAAGCAACCTAGTCGTGTTTCGGGATGTAGTCCGGTGCAACGGTTGTGGGAGACGGGTCTGTGCAGTTGCATCAACTCCCCAACTATCGTTCTTCCCAGATCTATCCACTCCACTTAAGAGTGAATAGATTTATTCTGGATGTACGTGCTCCATCCTCGGCCACATCGTCGCTTGCCATCAGGCGAGTTGGTGGCCAAAAATAAATCCATTTTTGAAACAATAATAATTTCAAATTACAAGAAAAAAAAAATACAAATAAAAAAATCAAGTGACATCCCTAATCCTGATCTATGACCGCGAAGGAAACGCAGCGTCAACCAGGCGATTATAAATCCAAATGTGCGTCAGACTTAACTCGTTACGTGGCGATGCGTTTATAATGATTGTGTGTGCGTTTTACTTATTTTCTTTTTTTTTGTATTCGGTACGACATGATCTTGGGAATTAAGTAAATAAAGCAGGTGCTCGTGTTTTGTGGACGGTATTTTTTTTTATTGGTGTTTTAATTGAAACTGTGGAGGACCTTATTAGACTCATTTAGTTATTTTCTAGCTTAGAACAGTGACTCGTTGGCTTAGTGGTCGCAAGCGCGACTTCTGAGCATTAAGGTCCGGGTTCGATTCCCGTGTCGGGCAAAGTATTAATGATTAGGAAATTCTCAGTAGCAGCCCGGCGTTTGAAATTGTGCCCTGTAAATGGTATCTAATGTTTAAACCGTGAGAGAGACATGCTTCGGCACGAATGGACCGGAGTGATACCACGGCCTCACAGAAAACCGGCGTGAAAAAACGCTGGCGTTGTGTTTCGCCGAGTGAGTGAGGGTACCGGAGGCCCAAACCCTTTAAAAAGCCGGCAATGCACATGCGACTCCTCTGGGGTTGCGGGTGTCCATGGGCGGCGGTAATCGCTTACCATCAGGTGATCCGTTTGCTCGGTTGGCGTCTATCCCATAAAAAAAGACTTTATTACAGCATTTGTGAAGTATGGGTGTTCAACTGTGTACACTTCTACCTGACCCTTCGGGGAATACAGGCGTGATGCTATGTTATGAACAGTGATAGCCTAATGGTATGACAAGTTTTAACCCAAGGTATGCACTGATACAAGATATTATGCTACCGTATAATAAAATTATCAATCTAAAACGGTGAAGGCAAAAAAAGTGAGGAACACAGAAAATCTGACTTGATGGTGGATAAAGCCATATTAGCGGCCTAGGGAAGATATAAACTCTGATACTAGGTAGTTCATCAATATCTTTGTGATCGCAGGGGCACAGAGAGGGGACTCTGTGTTCCCATCAAGTTAAACGAAGACAGTGACACAGTGGTCACGTGCTGTCGTGCACAGTGAGACTCAGGGGCGACCTATTTACAGTCTCCCCAGAGACGTGCCTTAGTGCATTTCCAGCGGGAATTATACAGAGCTGGTCTCTTAATAGGATCCAGGGCCCCTTCAAGTTATTATGGTGATGGTTTTCAAGAGATAGGAAGCTCATACTGTACATATAGCTGAAATGTATATTAAATTTCACAAATTTGGAACTTTACAGACAGAGATGTCTAGCTGGGGAGTTTGTTGCGCCGCTTTTCTCTAGTGAAGCACTAGAAAGCGCTGAAGGGTGGGCGTTTTTGGGGACTATCTTATTGTAATGTATGACGTTCAAAAACTACCATACTAAATGGTCTCTTACCATACTAATATCTTCAATAAACGATATTTTGGCTGTGATGCTGAAGGATACACAGAATAAAAAAAAAAATGTTCATCAATACGCGGTAAGAAGACTATTATTATTATATTAAATGGAAAAAGAATACGGTCGTGAGCAGGATTCGAACCTGCGCCTCCCGCATAAATACTCCAGGCGCTCTGATCACTAAGCCATCTCGACGGTCGAGATGGCTTAGCAGATATTATAGATATATAGGTAGTTAGATTCAATATTATAACTTTAGAGTTCGCTAAGCATGCATTCATGTTTTTCAAAGATTTATCTTTAAGCTGTTGCGTTAGTCATTAGCAGACACAATAGATTTTTATTGTTACAACGTACAGATCTGTACGTTACTGAGCCGAAAGGTTAAATGACTATTATTCAAAAAAACAGCTACTTTCGCTGCTGACTGTATCTGCAAGATTCGAACCCACAACCTGTTGCACAGAAAGTGGGTTTCAAACCACTCGAAACACTGCTAGCTTAACCATAAATGAAAGGTAACCACTCCAAAAGGTATTGTTTGCCCACGAGGTGAGGAACACAGAAAATCTGACTTGATGGTTGATAAAGCCATATTAGCGGCCTAGGGAAGATATAAACTCTGATACTAGGTAGTTCATCAATATCTTTGTGATCGCAGGGGCACAGAGAGGGGACTCTGTGTTCCCATCAAGTTAAACGAAGACAGTGACACAGTGGTCACGTGCTGTCGTGCACAGTGAGACTCAGGGGCGACCTATTTACAGTCTCCCCAGAGACGTGCCTTAGTGCATTTCCAGCGGGAATTATACAGAGCTGGTCTCTTAATAGGATCCAGGGCCCCTTCAAGTTATTATGGTGATGGTTTTCAAGAGATAGGAAGCTCATACTGTACATATAGCTGAAATGTATATTAAATTTCACAAATTTGGAACTTTACAGACAGAGATGTCTAGCTGGGGAGTTTGTTGCGCCGCTTTTCTCTAGTGAAGCACTAGTTACAACGTACAGATCTGTACGTTACTGAGCCGAAAGGTTAAATGACTATTATTCAAAAAAAACAGCTACTTTCGCTGCTGACTGTATCTGCAAGATTCGAACCCACAACCTGTTGCACAGAAAGTGGGTTTCAAACCACTCGAAACACTGCTAGCTTAACCATAAATGAAAGGTAACCACTCCAAAAGGTATTGTTTGCCCACGAGGTGAGGAATCCATTTGAGACGTAACTAATGTTTGTTTTTAACATTATTTTGGTACAAAAAGGGTCTGTTTTAACTTTCTTTTGTGTGAATGAGATATTGGTGTCGATTCTAATGTAAACTAAATGAATTAAAATGAGAATATTGCTGTTTCTTACTACCACTTACTGTAAGGGCGAGACGGGACGAATTAAGAGACATCAAAAGATATAAATTTATATAGGGTTTGAACCTGTGATTCCCGGATAAATTATAACTTTAGTATGTTACGCATGCTATAAAGTGTTCGAAAGATTTATCTGTATTTATAAAATTTTAATTTAGGGCATTGCAAGCTAAATTTTCAGAATATTTTCGGAATTTGACAATTTTGAGGCAGTATCTAAAATTTGAATATCAAACTAAAATCGTATTAGTACTTAGTTTTAGTCTGCTTGTGAACACAATAAATGTAGCCTGGTTGAAAAGTTATTTAAATGTATTGTTTGTGCTTTAATAACTATTAGTTTATAGTAATACAATTTTTTATAAATTAAACTAAAATGTATAATTTCAACATTTGATTTTAAGTCGGCGTGCCTAAATTGGAGTCTGACGTGTGACAAAAAGGACAGCAATGCTCTAACTTTAGTTAAGTTGGGCTACGGTGGAATCAGCACCAGTATTTTGTTTGCTCCGAGTTCATTTGGGTTTATGAATAGGAATGTGTTACGCCTTTCAATGTCATAATTTGAACCTTTTTTTAAGTACTCACAGCTTATCATTATGACGACTTGTCTCATAGGTGTAAGCAGAAACCACAGATCATTATTAGATAACGATTTTTACCCAATCTTTTGTTTCTTTCAAAAGATAGCATAACATTAAAATTTTCATTAGCAGGATTTTCTTTCTGTTGAAACTATCTCTTTGCCAATTATGTACGCCTAGTACTTTGAACAGTAGTATGGCTATAATACTCTCATTTTAGTGTTGATTTTTGACTAGATTCAGTTAGAAATCCGATCTTGATCGGCTTCTATTCTTTTCTAACATTCTGTTAAAGAAAGAAAAGCAAAGAAGATGGAACTTAGTACAATAATGAGCATATGGGGAATGTTGTGGAGTGAAAGAGGATGTAGTGACAAAGATTGAGAAAGGTATGCTAAGATGGTTTGGGCATGTAGACAGGATGGATGAAAGGCGATTGACTAAACTAGTACAGGAGGCGAGAGTGGGTGGAAGAATAGGGGTAGGTCGACCTCGACGAACGTACCGCAAATCGGCGAGCATGTATGAAGAGGTTAATGAACATAGATGAAGCGAAAGAGGTGTGTCGGAATCGTAGCAAACGGAAATCGATAGTCTTTGCCTACCCCAATGGGAAACAGGCGTGATTGTATGTATGTATGTATGAGCATATTCTCAATGCATCCCGTCTTAGTTAATCTAATTTTCAAATACTAAATTAAAAGGGGAATAGGAAGCCAATGTTAAAACATCACAACTATTTATTACAACTTCCTATGACATCATGGGAACGAAGCCCTTTCTTTTGCTGGAATAACTATCTCCTTATTAATATGCGCACCCAGTACTTTGAACAATGGGCTTAGTACTCAGTATGCATGATCACGGAGTAAGCGCCATCTAGTGGGAACGTGGGCGAAATCTTGATTTCATTATGGCAGCGTTTGTTAGAAATAATAGGGTATCAGCTGTTTGGCGTTGTGTTGAAGTTACGTTTAATAGGTAGGCTTGGATAATATAATGATTATTATTAGAGGTAATGAGATGGGCATTTAGTGGTGCCACAAATAAGTAGTTTTACTAATAAGTAGTCCTATTAATAAGTAGTCCTAGTATTGAGTAGTCCTACTAATGAGTAGTCCAACTATTCAGTAGAATTATTGTAGAGTAACTTTTTATTTTAGGCAGTGATAGACTTTAGCCATGACTTTTGGACTGGTAAGATAGAGGTGGCAAGATCAAATCACATCGCACCAATGACTTTTCAATTATTTTTTTATTACTATCATTTTCCTTGCGTAAGGAAATCGGCATACTTGACAGATGTTCCCGATGGTGTGTAGAGCCATGTCAGAGACCTACGGGTGGTTTAAACTGTGACACTATGTTGCGCATCAATCACACGATAATTAGAAGAATAATTCTATCATATTTTTTGTTTGTGGAAATAATATTACGGTGAAAACTACATTAGCGAAATCTACAAAGATAAATTTGCTTACACAATTTTTTTTTAATTTAATTCTTCCTCTTTATTACAATATTTGATATCTATATCTATACTTAATAATATTATAAAGAGGAAAGATTTCTATTTTAAATATTTTTGTATATTTGTAACGAATAAACTCAAAAACTCATCGCCCGATTTAAAAAATTCTTCCATCATTAGAATGCTACATTATCCTTGAGTAACATAGGCTATATTTATTACTAGAAAATATAAGCGATCCCTACGAAAACTTCAAAAATGTAACCCAAGGTGCAACAAAATTTATAAAATGTAACAATATGAATGCAATAAATTACTTGAAACTTGAAACTTGAAACTTTATCATTGACATTGTGAAGGACATACTATGAGTACAGCATTTGTTTTTTTTTTATCTATAATATAAAAATGAATCGCTAAATGTGTTGCTTAGCGCAAATCTCGAGAGCAGCTGAACCGATTTCGCATTTATTTTTTTATAATATTCCTTGAAGTACGAGGATAGTTATTACGGAGAGAAAAATTAAAAAATTTGCATGAAAGAAAAAAATTTGAAGAATCGACTGTTAGGCGGTACAAAGTTCGCCGGGTCAGCTAGTGGAAAATCGAATCTATTACCTATAGATTCGATTTCCACAAATGAGGCAACAAATTATGCTCGCAAATTAAATTAAAAAAGTTTTTAATATTTTACAGGGATCATCTATTTTTGTAGCTGACTGTACATACCTACCAGCTATCACTACACATAGCACGCGCTTACAAGGCTCATCAAAATGTCGTTAACTTTAACGTTATAATTTAACTTCTGAGTAACTAATTTTTCATTTTAAACACCGCATTTTATGCGAGGTAACTTTATGTTTAAGTTAAGGATGGGACTATCCGAAAAGGAAAGTTGCGGATATCATTACGAGGAATATCCGTCTGTCTCCAAATGTGGAAAAACCATCACCAAAAAGTTTTTTATCATTATTTATGAGGTTTTCAAATTAGTCATCGAAAAATTAATAATCACAATTTACTAAACCGTATGAGGAAGATTTTTCTACCATCAATTAGTTGAATCATTTTCTTTGTATAAGACTTTTTTGTCTGGAAATCCATCATTGGTACTGTGACTGGGCTCCTACCGACTAAATACCACGTGGCCCTCCAAGGGTTACCTGCCCGGGTCCTGGGATCGCAACTACATTCACCATAACCCCACTCACATAATATTCGGTAAGAGATTCAGATACGTATCGTTTAGTTAATCTTAAAATTATATTATTATATAACATTTCTCAATTCACCAAGGCTGTTATTAAGTCCCATTTAATAGGTGATGAGCCTGTTGTCATTTCTAATAAAATTCTAAACTCCGGGCTGCTATCGAGAATTTCATAATAGAATACCTAATAACACTTTGCCCGACCTGGGAATCAAACAAAGGACCTAATGCTCAGCAGTCGTGCTTGGAACCATTAGACTACCGAGTAAATTATATTATTATATTTGTATGTAATACCTTGGAGTTTGATCGATTGATTTGGATTGGATTCATTAAAACATGTTTACTCTAAATTACTGTTTATATAAAACTTCAAGTATTAGGATATTCATAATTCTCCTGCCTTTATCTCAATTCATTTGGAGTATTCGGCTATCCCGTTCGGTTAAATATTCGCTTCAACTGCACAGCACTAGTTAAATTCTTTAAGGCGGTACTAAGTTGGTATAATGTTCACAATTTACATGTCACGGATTACAGGGGGATGTAAGGAATTGACGGTTACGTCTTATAAGGCTCTCGGATATTTCTGTAATTGAATGCTGGGGTATTTTTATCTTGTTGCGGATATAGGATAGAGAGTTATGCTGGAAATAAAGATTCTATCCCTCTCTATATTGGTACTTAAGAAGCTAATTTGCAGGGCTATTCTTCTAAATTATTCCACTTGATTAATGTCGGAATCATTGTCAGTGCGTACTTTTTTAAAGGTATGAAATGACTTGTAACACAACATAGCATCATGTTTGTATTCCCCGAAGGGGTAGGCAGAGGTGTACGTAATGGTATACCCACATTTCACCAATTGCTGTTCTAAGTCTTCTCATGAAATATATGGGTAGCCCATTGCCAGCTTCTGGATAGAAAAACCCAATAAAATTTTATCCGACATGGGCATCGAACCCAAGACCTCATGCTCAGCAGTCGCGCTTCGGATCAATAGACCACAAGGCACAATTTAAATAATACAATAAAAGAATTGTTTTTTTTTTTAATCAAGATTTTATCTACGATTGGCCACCAACTCGGCTGATGGTAAGTGACGGTGTGGCCGAGGATCTAGCACATAGATTCAGTATAAATCTATTCACTCTTAACTAAAGTGGATAGATTTGGGGAAAACGATAGTTGGAGAGTTGATGGAACTGCGAAGACCAATCTTCCACAACGGTTGCACCGGACTACATCCCGAAACACGACTAGGTCGCTTCACGGCATGGCTTCGTCCGGTGGGTGGTAACCAGCCACGGCCGAAGCCTCTCACCAGAGTTGTGTTGCTTGTTTTGCACCACCCAAGGGCCGGGTAGGGATTCAATTGTAAGGGTGCACTCCTATGGACGCGTCACTGCATCACTAAACCTGCCAAGTTATGACCCATCATCTTAATTCCTTGTACGTGTTTATAACACAATATTGTGTAAACATCGTAAAGATACCAGCATACCTGAGAGATGTTCTTGATGGCGTGTAAAACCATGACTACGGGTAGTTTAAATTCTGTTACTAGGTTGTTCATCAACCATATGATAAGAAGCCAACCCCAAGAGCTCGTGCCTTCTCTGTATGAGAAGAGGCTCTTGTCCTGCAGTGGGACAGTTATGGACTGGTTATGCTATATGACTGCACACTGCGTCATTGGTCTGGTGGCTGCAAGCGCGGTTATGAGCGTGAGGTCCTGGGTTTAATTCCCGGGTAGAGCAGTGTTATAGAATTTTCTATTAGGAATCATAGTAGCAGCCTGGAGTTAGATGTGCTTCGGAGAGCACGTAAAGCCTTCGATACTGCGACTGACCTTTCTCTTGTCGTGTCGGATTGCCGTCCCATTGGACTATGAGAGTGAAGGAAGAGGGTGTGCACCTGTGTTTACGCAAACACTTGTGCACTATAATATCTCCTGCGTACTTGGCTAAGCTCCGAGAAGACCGCCGTGACCGAAAAATCCGGTCGGGAGTATTATGACTGCAAAGTCGGTCAATCGTACCGGTCACGGTGTGACTCGTTTGGCTTCAACTTTGATCTTTAATACAGCAATAAGTTAAAGTAGTTATTACAACGACCTATCGTAAAATAATATATGACCCATCCTTCAACTGCGGCATATGGAAGGAATGTACAGAAAGGATCTGCATATTTGAGGTTATGCGATGACATTGACAAATCTTTGGTATTTGATATTATATACCATATGCTAGTATTTCTGAGGGTTTAGGTATTAACCTTTCGGCTCAGTAACGTACAGATCTGTACGTTGTAACAATAAAAATCTATTGTGTCTGCTAATGACTGAGGCAACAGCTTAAGGTCTTTACGTCATCAAATCAAATCAAATCAAATGTCTTTATTTGTTAACACAGGTAATTTTTACTCTGACTTCCCGTAGAGCCTGTCGAAGTTTTTAATTTGACAACCGGGATCGACGGCTAAACGTGAGAGCACGTTTAGCCGTCGAGGCACAAAGGGGTCTCGGTATGAAATTATGGTCACCCATCCACAGACCGACTGCGGCAAGCGCAGCTTAAGCTCGATCGACCGGGTTGGATTCCCGGGTCTGGCCGTGTTATTGATTTTTTCGGTTAGGAAACTCTCAGTAGCAGAGTTCGAATCGTGCCCGATAGATGACAATAGGGTGACCACCTATTACATGGGACTAACTGCTGACCCTTTTGGAAAGACAGGCTTGATGTTAAGTTATTATTTTAGAAATGTTTAGGTAAGAATCCTCTGTGTTCAAAAATGCGTACCAAAAAAAATAACATTTCCGTCCTTCTCAACAAAATATTTCAATATTGAATCATCCAATACAAAGCAAGTATCGGAGGAGTCAATAACAAAATTACATTTGCAGTCCCAAAAATAAACAGCGATCTTTATTACTTTGTAATAAGGTTGACATTAAAATGGCTCTTGGTTTCTCGATTATGTTTATTAAGCTTACGGTATTCGATTCGCCGAATCCTATCCGAGTTTAAACGTGATATGAAAGTAAAGGATCCCGTGTCTCATAAGTATAGTTGGGTTCCGTATAAGGTAGAGTACCGCAAAATGGGGTTATTTGAAACCGAGAAGTTAATAGGAATTTGGTGGAGGTTTGGAATTCTCTCATTATTAGTAAATAGCTTTTGCTGCGACGTCGTCTGCGAGGACTTCAGAATTGAGTCCAATTGGGATAAAAACCAGATGTGATATGTGTCCTATGTGTTAATTCAGGTTATAAACTATCTGTGTGCCAAATTTTATCCAAATCCCTACAGTAGTTACGGCGTGAAAGAGTAACAAATATCCATAATATCCTCACAAACTTTCGCATTTCAGAGGCAAAGCCATGTCAGAGGCTTACGGACGGTTTAAACTCGGAGTCTTAGGTTATTTATCAACCAGATAACAAGAAATTATTGAAGATAAGTTGAAGAACTTATTGACCCAGGAAAAGACCTTTATTTGTTATGTAGTCTGACAAAAGCCGATATCTACAAATGCCCACATTTAAAAAGGCATTTTTTTTGTAGCTTTTTTTGTTCTAGATATTGTAGAAAAATACGCTTGTCACCGGGGTTTGAACCCGCATCTCCTTGATCTGTAATCCAAGAGCTCTAAGAGAGAACTAAAATTAAATATTAATGATCTCTTTGATCTTTGATATACCAGTAAATACCTATCCTTACATACCAAATAAGCTCATCCAAAAGTACGTTTTAAATCGTCATCACAAAACTTGACAGTTAATTCTAACTGCGGGTCTCCAAATTTTAAGCCCAACGGTTAAACAATAACGGGTTGGCCATTGATAACATGACCCGTTAAACCTTGACTGGAAAATTTAGCATGCGTATGTAGTTACGTACTTTGTAAGCGAATGAGCATGATTCACTTAGGTATTAGGTTCATTAGTATTTTACTTTAAGCCTACCTTAGTAAGTATACTTAAAGTTTTTAATACGAATACTACTCTATAGAAAAACTATGGATAGATAGTACTAGTCCAAATTATATTTAAAAAAAAATTGTCTGTAATTTCAAAATAAATAAAGTTTTTTGTGAAATATGTTATTTAAACGATAGTGGAGTGTGATAGAAGGATAACATCAGAATCTGGCGCATGGATAACATTTAGTGTGACATAGCTAGATAGGAGGAGACCGTATCGGAGGCGGTTACCACCAACAACAGCATCCCCAATGAGAGTTAACGCCAGGCAGGCGGCCAGTCATAAAAATTGCCAAAACTTTAGCAGCATGCAATTTAAAAAACAATAAGAAAGTGGAAGAAGGTTACATGCTGCGCCGACCCCAATTAAATTGGGATAAGGGCAGGGGAATGATTATAATGAAGTCTGTCTGACTGTTTGACTCATTAAGGAGAAGATTATTAACATTAAACCATTTCATCTTCACCATGATAGCGTAATAGCCTTTAATTAAAAAAAAATAAGACGTGTCATCTGCAAACAATACAATCTCGTGATTTTCTTTAGTGTAATTAATAGGGCATGTCATTAATATAAATTGATCAAGAAGGGTGTTTAGTAATAAAAGAGGGAAACTTTTTAAATTATTAAATATTATTTTCTAAGGAAAACATTGAAAAATAATAGACACGAGCAGGACTCGTACCCTTGACGTACCGTGTCTTGACTCTCCCCACTGAGCTATCGTGTCTTGATAGCATCCATAAAATTTCATGTTCCCCTTTCGTCTTAAGCAGACGCCTGGCGATTTCTATTTAGCAATCATTTAAGATGACTAAATATAAAATAATAATTTAACTCTTTAACACTTAGACTTACGACATTTCCACAATATTAAACGGTAGCTTAAACACAATACACCCGTTGGTTTCTCTAGTAAAACAATAAAGTAGAAAGTAATGACCTACATAAGAACAGAGGCTGAAAGTGCCGCGATTATCGTCATTAAGTGCTTTCTTAGAGGCATAAACCATAGCCTAAGCGCGTCGTTGGTCCTGTGGTTCCCTGCTGAGAATGAGGTACTGGGTTCGATTCCTGAGTCAGGCAAAGCGTTATTGGGATTATTTCTTAATAGCAGCAGGGAGTTTGGCATTGTGTCCGGTACATCGCAATGGCTTGACCTTTTACATGGATGACTTAATAATAGCATTGGTGAAATTTGGGTGTATAATAGTGAGTGTTTACACTGCCTACAAGGGGTAAGCCACTATGTATGTATGTATATGTCGCAGGCAATTTGATTGATGATGATTCTGTGGTAACCGAAACCAATTAGTTCTCAGAGGTTGCTATGGTCTATATGTCGCAGGCAATTTGTATGATTCCGCTGTTAACATACAGCGTCGTCAGATTAAAAACGCTCGCTGTTATGTAATATGCCGAAGGCAAAGCGAGCACGGGAATCCGGTGCACCCCGACACGGACAGGTTAGGTTCGTGTTTAGGTTTTTAGCAACCTTACAGACGCGGAAATAAGAGCCCCGCTTCGAGCATTTTTAAACTGACGACGCCGTATGTAAACGGCGGAATTATATAAATTGCCTTTGACGTATAGACCATAGCAACCTTTGGGAACTGATTGGTTTATGTTACCGTCGAATTGATGGTCACTTTATAGTTTATTGCGTCGTATGTTACAACTTGTCTGTGATGAACAAAGATATTAAAAACATACGGCGCAATATCCCACAAACTGACAATTAGTTAGTTGGTACCAGAGATATGAACGAACGTGCAACAGAAATGGTTACCAATCCGACTACTGGTAGAATCGTGGCAGGCCAACAACGACCAAACCGTCATAAATTGCGGACGTTCTCAAACAAGGACGGGTCAAGAGCAACTTAAACCGATGAGCATGCATAAAGAGGTTAATGAATATAGATGAAGCGAAAGAGGTGTTTTAGAATCGTAGTAAAAAGGAAATAGATAGTTTCTGCCTAACTCAGGCGTGTCTGTATGTATGTATGCACCAATCCAAATCATGACCGTGACAAACACTTAACCTCTCCATCGATCAGCGTCCTTGCCAAAAGCTCTCTCCATTGATCAAATTTCGATCAAAGATCTAATCTTAGATATCAAAAGATAATTAAGAATAATATTCAAAGTACAGTATGCACAATCAATAATTGAACACTTTGTAATATTATAAGTAATTTATTACAAGAGGATGAAATTATGCAGTATTATTAAATATCCAACTAATATTTACTATGTTACTTATCACGCAAAATCTACAAAACAGTTTTTTAAGAAACTTTTTACTTTATACACCAAGATAAACACCAAAATAGGAAAAAGGCTATATTTTATTGCGATTACCAATAACTACTGAGGTGGAGCCGCGGTAATAAGCTAGTAAATCATAATATAATTTGATTCTAAATTGTTAAAAAATGGTTCGATATCTTTTTAAGATTCGAGAAGAGCCCTCGACACCGCCACAATACAGTGCGGCATGAGCTGCTTATCTGTATCAATATGCTTCTTAAAAAACGCAGATGCTCTAAGAACATTACTTTGAACATTTTTATTTTCTTTTCGCTCGACTCCCGAGCCTTGTAACGTGATGTAGCAATGCTTACAACTTTCTTCAAGAATTGAGCAATCAAATTCAAAAAGAATAATTCAATCAGACTGGTAGTTCCAGAGAAAATAGCGCCGCAAAAAAAAATTTACCTATACAGTTTACGACGCATGTAACATGTAAGCAACTTCCAAAACTGCTTAAATTGTCTACTTATTTATGAAGCCGACTATACCATAGACAAATCTAACACTCGATATGTTGATCTAATTATCTTGATACAATTACAATACAATGTCTATCGGAAACTAATTTTAAACAATAGTTCTAGATTGTACCAGTGAGATATGTTTTAGATAATTTTAGTACCTACTGAGTGCAGCTAAGAATTTGACTGTTGCAAAAGCTGATTAGTTGGGGTGTAGTACAAGTTATCAGAGAAAGACCTAAGATAAGGTACCTAGATATTTTTAGTAACAGAGCGGAACTGAAAGTATTCGCTTTATTTTTTAATCGACTTCAAAAAGAAGGAGGTTATCAATTAGATTGCATTTGTTTTATAGTTTGAATTGATTTTGGTGATTCTTATTTTGTTTGGTTGATCATACTTCAGAGGTGGTCCCAAAATTGAAAAAGATAGATTTAGTGGGTTAGAGCCACGGGGTGGCTCTAACCCACTAAAACCCCCCTGTGAGCAGTCCTCCGCCCAGATGAGGCAACATAGGGTCGCGCTAGCATTCACCGTCTTGCCCCGGCGGTAGGCTCGGCCAAGCCGGGCCACTACGCTGTGAGGGATGACGGGGATACCTAACCGAACCTAACCTGTCTGTGTCGGGGTACACGAAACTCCCGAGCTCGCTTCACTCGCTCATTGGTCAATTTAATTAATTTTCTTTCATAATCCCGATTTATTGTCGATTAGTATAGTGGTTTAGTATTTAAGTAATACAAAATTTTCATCTTTTTTTTTGTTACTAACATAAATGTATAATTAAGTTAAATTATTGTTATAAACTTAATAAGACACACAGAGCCATATGCGATAACATTTCGAACTAAAACCTACAATCTGACAGTTCATTTCACGCTGTTTTACATAATCTCTGATCGTTGACCCGCTGCATTGATAAACGTAAAACGTTCATACAATGCTGCGTGTTATAGTTCAGTAATTATACAAAACCCCTAAACGTCGTTCAGCAGTTTTTCATAACTCTTGTTGTTTTTTCATTTCACACTGTAAATTTTGTGCTATCCGCTTATAAATTATACCACACAACACAATTAGTTATTTTCCATTGATGTCGACATGTTGACATGCCGTCGACACCTTGACCCGTTCCGTTTGTCGTTTGTGTCGATTCATTTTCACGCTTCCTTTTATTGTCGATAATAAATCATAAAGTTTAGAACGGTGACTAATCGGAATGTAGATACAATTTTGTACAGCCTAAAAGGAAAAACCATAAACAAGTAGATGACTTTAAACCATACAAAAATAAAAATAATGTTATCATTATGTGCGTTCCTCTGTGTGTTTGTTGAATAAATAATAAAATCTAACCTCTACAATGAATCTGAGTGGCTTGTTGTTCCAGTGAACGCAAAGCAGTTTGACTGCTAGTCGTGCCAGCACAGCTGCTGAGGATGAAGTCCAGGGTTCGATTCACGAGTTAGGTAAAGTGTTATTGACTTTTTCTATTAGAAAATTATATGAGAATAGTGCCCGGTCCATCCATCGATCGTCCGTCCGATCCATCTGATATAGGCTCACCACATAAATGTGGGTGTACAACTGTGTACACTTCCGCCTACCTCTTCAGGCAATACAGGCGTGATGCTATGTTATGTTTAAGCTACGTTATGAACTTGAACTTAGAAATTGAAGTCGCGATGACTAATAAAAGTAGAATTTCCTATTAAAATATTTGTGACGTAAACCATTCTACCTAAATTATTAATGTGTAAGTTGGAATGTTTGTGCGTTTGTATTAAAATATTTGAATATGAAATGTTTTAAACTTAGTTTGGATGTCCATGTTGAAATGAATTAATTGCAACACTGAACCCAATACGCCATCTATCTTCAACTATGTGAATTATTACTTACATTTTACATTGTTCTGTATAATCTTTCTGTAACAACTGAAATAAAAGATTATTGTTAAGTTTGAGTATTTAACTTAATATTCTTTCGTAAGCTATCAGTACATATAGAGTTACAGTCCGTCAAGAGTCATGAAAATAATGTTTTGGGAATTAGTGTTCTTGTTTGTACTGGCAACACTAAATTACTAAAAAAATTAAAAAGGAATTTTAACCTAAAATTTCGTGTAAATTCTTATATCAATTAATGTGCATTTTTCGGGATTGCCCGACTAGTTTCGAACTCGAACGGAGCCCTTAGTCATGAGCTGAGCCCGCGGCGATGTCGAAAGTCAAAAGTCAAATCCCGAAAAATGCACGTGAGTAGTAACCGGTGAACATTAATTGATATGAATATGTCTCACGAAAGTCTTTATACAAAAAGTTCCTATAGTTAATATTCTGAATTCTAAAGTGCTATTTGATCAAATTTTAATAACAGCATTAGTAAAATGTGGGTGTACAACTGTGTGTGTGTACATCTATGCCTACCTCTTCGGAGATTACAGGCGTGATGCTAATATCAAATAACGCTCGAATGAAGTCGCGAGCATAACTAGTTTCCTATTAAAAGAATCGATTAACATATAAATCGTTTGTTATGTCTATATTTGAGTATTCATATAATATTCATAATATTACCAGGTTCATTATGGAGAATAAATTATGTGATTCTCTGTCGTAGTTTGTCTTTGGTTTTGACCGCTTAATGTCACCTAGGGAAACACTTATTTGGTTTGCAGACCGTAGCAACTGCATACTCATCAATTAATCTGTCTAGTCTTAAAGAAAATCTTTGAAAAGCATTAACGCATGCTTAGCGAACTCTAAAGTTATAATATGAAATGGAAAAAGAATACGGTCGTGAGCAGGATTTGAACATGCGCCTCCCGGATAAATACTTCAGGCGCTCTGACCATTAAACCATCTCGACCTCTGCTCACTACCGTGAATTCTTCTTCCACATTTTAACACGTCTTTTGGTGACGTCATTGCTATCTATTCAGTCCGTAAACAGGTGACCGAATTGTCTAGTCATCTTCTTAATACGTTGGGGTCGCTTAATACCAGTATTTTAAATGGAGCGCCTGCCTATCTGACCTCCACAACCCAGTTACTGGGTAACACGATATCTCGTGCTAAGACTGTCGGTCAGACTTCATTTGACAACCAGGACCGATGGATTAAACATACTCTCAGGGGCACGGAGGGGTCTCAGTATGAAATGATGGCCATAAATTTTTCTGGAATTTAATATTGAAAACATTTTTTGCCTGAACTGCCTGAAGTGCGACTGCTGAAGTCTGTCTTGGGTTGGATTCCCAGGTCGGGCAGTGCTATTGGGTTTTTTGTTAGGAAATTCTTAGTAGCAGCCCGGAGTTTGGAATTGTGGCCGGTAGATAGCAATAAGGTCAACACCATTATATCACATGGAACTAGATAACAGCATGTCATATAGGTAGGGTTGCCAGGTTCTTACCGAAAAGTCGGACATAACAACGTGTTTAGCCGGACATTTGGGTAAAAATGCCGGACACCCTTATTCTTTGAGTCTTAGTATAACACGATATTATTGTTTTAAAGTAAAACAAAGTTCTTTATCATTTAACATAAAATCTCATTAACGAAAATAAAAATGGTTAAAGTTTAAAAAGCCGGACATGCCGTCTAATTTGGCCGGACATGCAACCAACAAGCCAAACTATGTCCGGTTTTATCCGGACGCTTGGCAACGCTACATGTGGGTGTACAATATGTGTACACCTCTATCTACCCCTTCGGTGAATACAGGCGTAATGCTATGAAAATATTTTTGTCAACGCCTATCTCAGTCCTCGTCAGCTATTTTTTTTCTATGTCAATAGAAAATAAACCTGAATAACTTTTACTACTTTTATTTAGTATCCTTATATCGATGTGTTTGTCACCGATTGGCGCGTTGCCCAATGGTTCCGACACGGGCTCTTAAGGCACGTTTCCACTACACCGTAATGTCACATTTTTTTATCGACTGTCTCTGATTGTGTTTTGTAATAACAGAGTGCAATGTAACCTAGCTTAATTAGCCCGCATGCGTCTCACTGCATGGTCTCCTTCTTATATAGAGAAGGCACGAATACGGGATATTGATTATCACACGAGGTTTCTGTGGGTTAGCCAGTTCAGAAATTTAAGTCTAAGGTTTCTTTACGTTAATTTCTTTCTTTTTAGTCGCCATAATAATACGTCTCTGATATCTAATACCTTTAAACGAGCAATTATTGTTTATATATATTTATATAATCTGAATCTCGGAAACGGTTCTAACGATTTTCATGAAATTTAGTAAGCAGGGGGTTTCCGGGGCGATAAATCGATCTAGCTAGGTTTAGAAAACGTCGTTTTACCAAAACTGCGGTTCGTTACATTGGTAAACCGCTGATTTGAATCCATAATTCGTTGCTCCCAGTTGGCGATGTGATACCCCCCGTGCTTCAGAGAGCAGTAAAGCTGTCGGTCCTTCGTCTGATCTCTCCGGTCGAGTCAGATTGCCGTTCTATCGGACTATGAAATTGAAGGAAGAGGGAGTGTACCTGTGTTTGCGCATACACTTGTGCACTATAATACATATCTCCTGCGTACGTCACCGTGGAGATAGGCCGCCGCGACCGAAATTTCTATCGGGATTATATCTATGTTAATTTATTAATTAACACATGAAGTAAAAACTTTGTATTTTTATTTCTTAAATAACGCGGACGGAGGAGTATTAAATTTGGCATAATTATAGTTTATATGGAGAAGGAGTGCAGAAAGCTAATTTAGAAATACACTTAATAAATAAATAAAAACACATTACACACACTACCATGCAGTTGACACACACACATCTCTTTGTCAATAGAAGCATAATGACGTTCAAATTTAAAATTTAACTGAATTATGGTCGAATTTCGGCCAGTAGGCGACCACTACTTATTATTATTATATAAGGTCCTAATTTATTAGGTAATTTCCTTTTAAGGGGTCAATGTGTAAGTGATAAGGATTAATTTAAGCCATAATTCAAATTTTTACAACAATTTTATTTTTTCATAATGTTCACCGTTCAAGGAGCAGTTTTCGTTTTGCTAGTACTATGTCGATTACAAATAATTTGTTATATCCATTTAATTCTTAGCTTAAGTGAATGTATTTAACTTATCTA
Organism: Xylocampa areola; assembly: GCA_935421205.1. Classification (NCBI taxonomy): domain Eukaryota; kingdom Metazoa; phylum Arthropoda; class Insecta; order Lepidoptera; family Noctuidae; genus Xylocampa; species Xylocampa areola. The sequence continues at coordinate 11,982,838 of OW285223.1, forward strand.
TACCGCTTTTAAAGGAAATTACCTAATAAATTAGGATCTTATATATAAACAGCGACGATATACCACTCCGTATCGTCACAATCGCGACAATGGCAACGCGCCCTTACTAAGACACTGTCACAAATAAAGCAGAAATGGCACAAAGTAAGCAATTTACATAATGTAATGAGATTCTGGAAATAGCTTTAATTTTCTTATTTTTCCTTGTACACTAACTCTGGCGATTGTACCAAGAATTTCGTATTAGAACTAGGTCTTTCTAATTTCTTTTCACTTCCACTTTAACATTCCAAATAAACAGAGCATGTGGTATAATTAACCTTATTTCTTTCTCACTAAGATGCACTACTGATTAAAGCCTTTGATTGAAAAAATCGTCTATAGGTAAGTAATTTCTATTTTTCAAAGAAACATTGAAAAAATAATAGACAAGAACGGGGCTTGAACCCGCGACCTTTGACGTTCCGTGTCATCACTCTACCAACTGAGCTACCTTGTCGTGTTCAAACCTATTGAATTTTCAATCCAAATTTCAATGACACGGAACGTCAAAGGTCGCGGGTTCAAGCCCCGTTCTTGTCTATTATTTTTTCAATGTTTCTTTGAAAAATAGAAATTAATATAGGCATTACATGGCCTCAACATGTATTAATAAATATAATTATATATCATTTATAGGTAAGTAATTTAAAACTTCACAATTCCCAATTGCAGCTGCTGAGTGAGAGGTTCTGAGTTTGATGTGAGTTATTGCGAAAAATTCTCAGTATCAGTCCGTTTTTTTGTGCCCAGTAGATGGAAATAGGTTCATCCCTACATTCGAGAAATTTGTGTGTACAAATGTGTATATCTCTGGGTACCACTTCGAGAATACAGGCGTGATGCTATGCTATGTAAATTATTAAATAATTTAACTTAAGGAATTTTATACTAATTTTATTAACGTCTTTTTGATAATTGTGTCGGCTATTTTTTTTTTGTTTTAAATAAAAACTTTGCCCCACACTAGGAATTTCCTGTATCGTGGGTGCATTTACAGACATAAAATCACACATGCATACAAACCCAGACCCGGGGCAATTATCTGTAGATCATACAAATATTTGTTCCGTGCAGGAATCGAACCTGCGACAAGCGACGCAGCAGCCGGTCTCTCGACCACTGCGCCAACCGCGCTTTCAACCTCTGCCTACCACTAGGGGAATACAGGCGAGATGCTATGTATTTTTTTTGTAGTGCTTTATTACGTGAGTTTTTGTAGGTTCAGAGTTCTATTTCCAGATTGGGGGGACGGTGTAATTAGGAGTTTTGTGGCCGGTATAAGCAATAGGTTCATCCCCGAATTGGAAAAATGTTGATGTAGAACTGTGTACAGCGTAAATTTGAAAATATTTTTCAAATCTGACTGGTAGTTACATAGATTAGCGCGCCAAATGAAAAAAAAAACTTCAGTTTTTTAAATAAGTATAGATAGATAGATAACGGCTCAAAAAACATTAAAATGAAAGTCTTGCAACCCCACGTTTCTTCAAAACAATCGCAGACCACAATAATCCTCTTTAATTACCATTTCGAAATCCAGTAATAACCGCTTCAAACCGGTAATGACAAGTAATAACTAGTTACTCGCTAGTTTAGCCTTCAACTGCGACTTTGCTCACATTAACTACGGATTATTAGCAACATATGATTTGACCTTATTAACTGTCTCTTTCCCTTTGTTCAATAAAGAATTTCTGTATCTTTGTGTCTGTTTCATTTTGCCGAGGATTGGTATTTTTATTAACCGTCCACACAAAAATGAAGGTTCTTAATTCGACAGTTACTATAAATGTTTGTAACATAGCCGATAGCATCACGCCTGTATCCGTAATCGACTAGACGGAGGAGTACTCTTATAAACCCGAATTTTAACCGTTGCAGTTATTAAAGTCTATGTAAATAGACGGTGTGCTTATTGCCACCAACTGGATACAATTCCGAATTCCGGGATTCTCATAATTTTCTAACCGAAAACACTGATAAGTCTTTTCCTGACATTGAAATAGAAAGAAGAAGAAAGAAAGAAAGAAAGAAAATGTGTGTGTGTGTGTGTTAAAATGAAATCGAACTGAAGATCTCAGCAGGAGGAAAAGGGCCATCCATTAATCACGTGATGTTTTTTTATTAAGCATTTAACCCCCCCCCCCCTTGGTGACACGTCGTGAGGTTTAAGACTAACCCCCCACCCCCACCCCAAAATCACGTGTATTTTAGTACCTACAAAGAATCTTAAAATTTTTTCGAATGGTATCTTTAAATGCACATAATAAATACACCTGATATCGTACTACACCCCCCTGCCCCCTTGTGATATTTCATGGTTTTTGCCAAACCCCCTCCCCCCCTTTCGAGGCTCACGTGATTAATGGACGACCCCAGAGACGTCAAACAAGAATTATATGGAAATTTTAGTTGACGATAATTACCATAATTTGTTCTGTCGCGTTTTTCGACTAATTGTTAGAAAAAGGTAGATATTTTGTAGTTTCAGTTTCATCTGACTTCATTCACTCCACGCTCCTGTGCTATTCTCACCCAGGTTTTTCCATCGATAATAGGAATATCATGCACTCATCTTTTCACCGGGCGACCAACACTTCTACATCATGTCTTTGTACGCCACTCAGTCACACCTGTCATCCAGTTTTAGTGTAGTCTGTCATTTTTAGAATCAACAGAGGTACATACCATCCCGTTTGTTTCCCATTGAAGTAGACAGAGACTGTCTCCCACTTGCTACGATTCTGACACACCTCTTTCGCTTCATCTATGTTCATTAACCTCTTCATGCAAGCTCGTCGGTTTCGGTTTCTCTGGACCTGTCCTATTAGAATTGACTCCGTGTTTTTACTAATAATTTCCGTTTATCATATTGTAAAATCGTCTACAAACTTAGTAATACTAAGTAATAATACTATCTGTCCACAGGTCAAGAGTAGTTCTACCACATTCTCCATGATTCATTGCAATAGATTTGATACCGAAATATTTTATTGTTTGCAACACAATAGTTCAGACAAAGCTGTGTTAATTTAGATTAGGTTTAAATTGTTGTAATGTTACTCTGACATATTTATTAGCTGTTTACACTAATATTAATGGTTGGGCTGAAGATTTCGATATTGCGTTGGTAATTGTTGGAAAACTATTGTAGGGTTTGTACCTACCAGGAGATGCAAAACGATACAATATATTTTGGGAATACTTTATGGTAAGTCGTTTTGGGTATGAATGTGGATGGCTACACGAGTAGAGGAAGGTCGACGCAATGATAGATGGATTGTGTGAAAGATAATATGGCTAGAAAAGATATAAGATAATCAACATTGACATATTCAGTGTGATTGAAGATTCATAATAGGTACAGTGGATGATCTGTTTTATTTATTTGTTTGTTTAATTATAATTCTGATATCTATCTACCTATATTAATCTCTTGTTTAATGATAATTATTGCATGTACCTACTACTACTTTTATACGACCTAGAGGCAAAACATAGCCGCAATGTATTACCAAATAAGAACTTATTATAATTTATACTTCTTAATAGATTATTATGATAATGAAAAGGAGTGTCTACCGAGATGTAGGCTGACAAAGATGTATGGAAGTAAAAGACATGCTGCGCCGACCCCAATTAAATAGGGATAAGGGCAGGGGGGTGATGATGATGACTTTATGGTAAGTCGAATGTCGCGAGTTCCAACCAAAGGCACGCGCCACTGACTTTTCGAAGTCATGTGCGTATTAGAATTAAATTATCACTTGCTTAAAACGGTGATGGAAAACATTTTGCGGAAGCCAGCACACGTGACAGATGTTCATGATACATAATATATAATTTATTTATGTAGATATTTTAATAAATAAAAAATAATAATAATTACTTAGCAATGCTGACTCCTAAGTAACACGATTTAGGAGTCAGGGTCTACCTATGTGCTCAACCTTTTTATTATTTAACAGTCTAATTTAATCATATACTTTTGTAAAAGGTTTGTGTATGAATAAAGTTTTTTTTTTATATTTTTTTTTAATGCTATATGTACCTTCTTACCAATGTTCTTCCTCTCTCCAACTTTTTGCGTGCCCAGCAGGATCCACGATGTACTATATTATTTCCCTTACCATCTATAAACGCCAAATAAAAGCGAAGTAAATAAAAATTTGAGTTTGAGTTCACGATGATGTGTAAAGCCATGTCAAAGGCCTACAGGTAGTTAAAATTCTGACACTAGGTTGTTCATCAACCACAAGATAAGAGGAAGACGTCATCTCCAAAAACCAGTTTGAGGTTATAAAAATAATAATGATACACTATTTTATATGATTTTTTGCATCGATACCTAGTCGTGTTCTTAAAAAAACTTGTTCATAGCAAAAAGATATATGTATGCATGATGTAATAATCGAGTATTTTCGATTGTAATACTGTATCGAATGCGATTAAGTCATAAATTGTAATAGGTGTTTATAATCTTTAAATGACTGTGAAGTCTGCATCTAATGTTAAATATTGGATGGGTTTTTGTTTCATTCTAACTGCCCTCACTGATTTAGAAGTAAGCGTGGATGCTAAGAGTAAGGTCCTGTGTTTGACTCCCACGTTAAGCTAGGTAGTATTGGGTATTTCTGTTTAAAAGTTACTAACACTACCGGACGCAATTCCAAACTCCGGCATGCTACTGTGGCCGGAGTTTGGAATTGTGTCCGATTGATGACATTAAGCTCAGTATAGGCAATAAAAGTATACTTAAGACTAATTATTCAGAGAATATATGGAGGCAAAAAATACTTTTATACGGGAATCGAAGCCCATACCCCTTGCACAGAAGACAACAGCAAAATTAATTTTCAAATTCGAGACAGCCATTTTTTTATCAATTGAAAATCATTATTTCTTTATTACTAAATAATGTGATCAATTAAAAATTCGATATTGCATAAATTTAATTTTAAAACATTTCAAATCACTGCTAAGGTATATGCAAATAAAAGTTCGTTGACCTCAAACAAATCTTTTTCCGCCATTTGCAAACTACACCACGGAGTTCGCAAACATATCTGGATGCCATAGCAACCGCAATAACAGGATCACTTCATAATTTATGAGTTTCTATAAAAACTTAGTTATTTACAAGTCTATAAGAAAAGGCTTTTCTAAGTATTCATAGATTTAGGGCCGCTAAGATGTTGCTTAAAACGGTTCTGCTGGTAGTATGAATAGAGAATGTGGGAGACGGGTCTGGGCAGTTGCATCAACTCCCCAACTGTCGTTCTCCCCAAATCTATACACTCTACTTAGAGTGAATAGATTTCTTCTGGATCTACGTGCTTTATACATACATAACTTTAAAAGTAAGTGGTACGTGCCTTGGATTCAAATTTGTCAGTCCAACGATCATATCACTAGGCTATCAATGGTCTACCCGAGGCGATGGAGGTGGAGCTTTGGAGGTAAAGAAAACAGTTCGTCTTAAACCAGCATTTTATGGCTCCCATAGCCCATACGACTTAATCGCGTGTACTAACGCACGCAATATGATACACGATCATAACCAAGTATCTAACTTTAAAACCTTGTTTACTTATCTGGGCGTTACTGGGTTTATCATCACGCCTGTATCTCTGAAGGGTTCGGTAGAATTGCAGGTTAATAATCAGTATTTAATAAGTTGTACCTACATTCATATAGAAATAAACTTTTGGGGGCTGAGTTGCGAGTCCGTAGGAGCGCACACTCCCTATACGTGACTTCTGGGTAGTGCAAAACAGGCAACATAACTCTGATGGGCGGCTTCGGCTGCGGCTGGTTACCACCCACCAGACGAAGCCACGCCGTGAAGCGACCTAGTCGTGTTTCGGGATGTAGTCCGGTGCAACCGTTGTGGGAGACGGGTCTGGGCAGTTGCATCAATTCCCAAACTATTGTTCTCCCAAAATCTATCCACTCCACTTAAGAGTGAATAGATTTATTCTGGATATACGTGCTCCATCTTCGGCCACACCATCGCTTGCCAGGCGAGTTGGCGGCCAAACTTAGATCCATTTTTGATAAAAAAAAACAAAGTTATTTATTACCCATAATTTAATCAGTACTTAAGTATTATTGCTGATATAACTCATAAACGATATTTATAACATATAAAAAGTGACAGTATCTCATAACCAGCCATAGCCATAATATGAACTATACACGCATCTGATTATAACTTGCAACATGTTGACTTATTAAGATGAAGTTCAAACTAATATAGCTCCCAGCAAATCAAATAATTTTAATGGTGGTCGAAGTATTATTAAAGAAAGAAAAATATTTATTGTGAATTAGTAATGTAAAAGAAGGGGCTCATGGCTAGGTAACAGCTGCATAGATCGATTGATCGAGGTTAAGCTGCCGGGGTCGGTCTGTGGACCATCATTTCCGTGCCTCGGAGAGCACATTAAGCCGTCGGTCCCGGTTGTCAAATTAAGATCTATGACAGCCGATACAGGTAGTCACAGGCCTGTGCGTCTGAGAACCAGTCATACCACGAGATATCGTGTTACCCAGTTACTGGGTTGTGGAGGTCAGATAGCTGCCTATCGGACCTCCACAACCCAGTAACTGGGTCGCTCCATGTAAAAATACTGGTATTAAGCTGCATCCGGTTTGACTGGAAGCCGACCCCAATGTAATTGGGAAAAGGCTAGGCAGTTATATAGTAATGTTAAAGAATATTGAAATAATTTAAATATAAATTTTTCTTGATATTATAAAATCTCTACATATTATAAAACAAAGTTCCCCGCTACGTCTGCCTGTCTGTTCGCGATAAACTCAAAAACGATTATACGGATTTTCATGCGGTTTTCACCAATAAACAGGAATTCATGAGGAAGGGCTAGGTGTATAATTCGTTAAGGTCTATTACCCGTGTGAAGCCAGGGCAGGTGGCTAGTTTATATATAAAGCAAATATCCATTAATTATAATTATATAAACTATGACGATAGAGATCTTTCACTATTCTTTCAATTCATGTTTATCAGATATTATTTTATACCAAGTAAGATCTACCCCTTAAGTAGACAGCAGGATGATAATAATTATACGAAGCCGTATTTTTTTTTTGCTGACGCTACTATACTCGTTTGTGGCGTAGCTCTGGTCCGATTTTATGTATTTTTTTTTCCACATGATTACGTATGTCCCAGTACTAGTTATGTTCAAAGGGCTGATAGATTATTAATTTATTAACTCTTTGAGATATATAATTATGTTCGCTGTTGACTGCCTCGTTGGCATAGCGGATTCATGCTGAGCATGAGGTCTTGGGTTCGATTGCCAGGTCGGGCAAAGTTGTATTGGGTTTTTCTGTTAAGAATTTCTCAGTAGCACTCTAGAGTTTAGAACTGTGCTCGGCAGATGGCAATAGGCTTATCACGAGTACCTGTGGGACGTGGGACTTAATTAACAGCATTGATAAAATGTGGGTGTACCATTGTGTACCTTTGCCTGCCCCTTCTGGGAATATAGGCTAGCGTGATGCTATGTTGTTATTCATCATCATCATCATCATCCCCCTGCCGTTATCCCAATTTATTTGGGGTCGCCTTAGCATGTATTCTTATTCCATACATATTTATTAGCTGTCATATCGTCAGTCACTCCTTTTCTAGCCATGTCATCTTTAACACAATACATCCATCGCTTCCTCGGTCTTGTTCTACTCGTATAGCCATCTACATTCATACTCAAAACTTTCCTTGTCACATGACCCTCATCCCTCCGCATCACATGCCCATACCATGCTAAACGATTTCTACACAACTTCTCAGTCACCGGTGCCACTTTCAGACTTCCTCTTATATATTCATTTCTAATTACATCTATCCGAATAAGCTATGTTGTTATTAATAAATAAATTAATACTTATTAAATAAAAAAATTACCCACACTTGAAATTGTTTCATTAACATACCTATAGTGCGTGCATTTACGGACATAAAGCTCACATGTAAAAAAACATTCAGACATTGAACATTTGCATGCCATGTAAACATTTTTGCTACCAGCAGCATAGAAGCCGATCCCATAAAAAGGTCAATTAAGCCTTTAAAATCATCGTAAGCTTCAGGAAGCCAAATTAAGAAACGGTACAAGAAACGAGTACACGGCACCCTATTCTTAAGTCTAGGAGCCTATTCTACACGACTCAAATCGATATTACCGACATCTCGATACTCGCCGATTACGTATGCACCACCGCACTTACGATAATCGAGTAATAAGCTAAATCGATATAATGACTCGATCTAGCTCCCGCTTAATTGTAGACGATATTTGCATTACTTGTATAATGCGGTCGCCATTTTGTGATAGACTCGATACGTGGATGTAATTATGGATTCTGTATGGTTTTGTTGGTTGGTTTGTATTAAGTAGAGAAATCTGTTGTTTTTCAAGATTATCGTGTACTTGTGTATGTGGTAGAGGTCTAGCTTTTTATATACAGGATGAGTGTTTCAAGTGGGCGTGAGTGGCTAATCCGAAACTTGAGGAAATAGCGAAAAATACTGAAAGTAGTTTCAGGCCCGATTTTGATGAAAATTAAAACCACGTAATTTTTTTTAAATCCATATTTGGTGTAATACCATTCGAAAGTGTCGCTAATAGGAATGAAATTCTGGAAAGTAATAACACGTGGCAAACTAAATGAAAAATCTTCAAGTAATTACACCACTGCCCAAAAAAGGAGTGTTATGTATTTAGGGTTCATGTAAGCAGATATGTTTGTATGTGTGTTTGTGAGTTTCTATAAACCACCATAACTTCTAAACATTCGAATTGATTAAGATGTCTGGGGTATCGTTAGAATTCTTATATTGTTCCGGGTCACAAAGGCTAGTAAGATTTTAAAAATAGTAATATAGTGGCTATGGTACACAAAAAACGTGGAATAACAAAATATAATTCACAAACTGGCACGCGTGCTTTTGTTTTTTTTTTTATTAATTTCATGTGCCTGCTATTCCTTAAAGTTTAGATTTTTCCATCAACGCCAACTTGAAAAATTCAACCTGTATAAAGAGAGTGTGTTAGATAGGAATTTAACATGTATTATGATTTTGAAGTAACAAATCAAGCTCGTAGCAAAATTGCCGCCGCACAGATTGAGCCATCGAGATAACCTTCCGCTCAGTCACGTACAAATACGTACTTCATAAAAATAAAAATCTATTGTGTCTCTAATTAGTGAGCCAACGGCTTAAACATTGCTTGGCTTGGTTGGTCTATGGATGGGTGATTATCATTTCATATCGAGACTCTTCCATATCTCGGAGAGCACGTTAAACCCTTGGTCCCGGTTTGTCAAATGAAGATCTATGATAATCAATACGTGTAGTTAGATGCGTGGAAGTCTGACAACACTTCCTTCTGCTCGTCTGACATTTTTAAAATCTTACTAGCCTATGTTACCCAGGATAATGTAAAGATTTTAACGATACCCCATTCATCGAAATCGGTTCAGGCGTTTAGAAGTTATGGCGGAATTAAAAAAACTCACAATAATACACACATGGACCCTGAAAACATAACACTCCTTTTTTTTGGGCGGTCGTGTAAAAATATTGCTTTTATTAATGATGCACAATGGGCTATTTATTATACGGGTTTGAATTCAGTATAATTTAAATATAAGTCTTGCTTTAAAATGTATTCTAACTTTCACTGTGATAACAATCGGTACTTGGTTTGAATTAATCATGAAGAATTAAAAAAAAAAAAAGTAACTATTGATTAATGCTTTGTTTACAGTTTTGGTACCATTCGGGGCTGATGCACCATAAAAATATTTGTGATAAATATCTATGCACCAATTCGTGCCAGGGTACACAAAATAATTAAAAATTTCAATGCTAAAATTACGCAATGTTACACAACTGAAATAAAAAGAGAATGAAACACGAATAACATACAAGTCATACATTGGGTAGGTACGTAATTATTTATGCCAGCCACACCTTCAAACGGTCAATACCTTGCGAACGACAGCACTTTTTTCTTCATTTAAAAAATCAATCTGTCAAATGATTGACATCGAAAGATTTTGTCGAACACCTTGACATTTCATTTAGTGCGATTTCGAAATGTTTTCTATTGGTTTTAAGAATATATGTTTTTTTTTTTAATTTTTGAACTAAGGGCGTTTTGTTTCTGATATTTTAATTGCATTACTTACATGCATTATCCGCACGGATTGACCGATTAATGTAAAGCTGCGCATAACGCGCCTGATTTTTGGATCGGTGACCATTATTTTATATCGAGTCCATTTCATTGGAGGGCAAGTTAAACCGTCGGTCCTGGCTATCAATAGGAGTTAATTTAAGGGTAGTCTGAAAATATGTCAACCAGTCTTTATGACGAGACGGTCGAGCGAACTAGCAGCGGTGCAAGCATGGTTATTTTTGCCGACACGTTGGTCCATTTTAAACCTCAAATTTGACATAAGTTCTTGATAAAACGATAAAATTCAATACTTATTAATAATATTTATCGAGTTGACAACTTTGTCGCACGCCAGATTTTATAAGCCGATTTGATTAAATTAATAGGATCGCAATTTCACCATCTTCACACGTAACAACGTCAAAAATCGGCTGCACGGTTAACATACAAGGACGAGAATGGGGAAATTAACCAATTTGGCGAGTTCGAAACCTGAAAATAGTGATTGTAAAGAATTTTCATTTAATTCATTATTTTAATTAAATGAAAATGTGGGTAGAACATGTCGCCTCTTACCGTTATTGAGTACCTACTTATTAAGCTTAGTTTATTTTTAAAAATATATAAATTGGGTCTAGATCGCGATATTTCGTCTGCCCGTGACCACGGCCGGTGCAATTCGGTCGAAACGTAGGGAAACAAAAAAGGTATCGTAAAAGCCTTGTATACAAAATATCGCAATCAAGCTCAGTTTAATTAATCATTAAAATAATAAACTTAGTTACTTTTGTAACTCCACTAACGAATGATTTTGAATGAAAACACGTTATAGAAATGTTTATACTGACCCTACGAAAATGTTCGCAATTTCGTCATATTGTTTTCCAAAACCGACAGTCCTATTAGCAATAAAATAGGACAATATTTTCATTTTGACTGGACCCTTGAGGTACACTCATAATATTATCGGACGGAAAATAGGCTATGAGTGCTTAGTCACTACATATTACTTAATTCCTCGCCCAGGCATCGACACCAGGTGTCTCCACTCTTACTCTCAGACAATATAGTTCTAAATGTCATACTTTCTCCGAGCCATTCGCGCCACGCCCTCTAGCGTGAATAAAAGACAATAGTATTAGCGATAATTGTATACTCGCTAAATATTATGTTGTAGGTCTGCGGAACATTCGGGCGAATTTGGTATTGACTAGGTTTTATATGATTGAGGCGTTTTGAGTGCCGGTCATTAACATATTTAAGTTTTAGTTTTGGATTGCTTTTCACGTAATAATAATTATATGGTAATTTATAGAGCTAATGATGAAAAATATGCTTAATCATATAAAACCTTCTTTAGAAATTCTACGGCATAAGTTATAATTTTTTTAATACAGATAATTCTTTGAAAAGCATTAACGCCTGCATAGTGAACTCTAAAGTTATAATTTTTTGTAGAAAAAAGAATGCGGTCGTGAGCAAGGTTCGAACCTGCGCCTCCCAGTTAAATACTTCAGACAGTCTGACCATTAAGCCATCTCGACCTCTGCTCACTACAGCGAATTCTTCTTGCACATTTTAATACGTCTTTAGGTGACGTCATTGTTATCTATTCAGACTGAATTTTGAACTTTCTTAATTTATAACTTTATATTCTTTACTTAAATATTATAATTCACAGATGGCAGGCATGGCTAGTAGAGTGTGATAGAAGGATAACATCAGAACCTATAGCATGGATAACAGTTGGTGTGACATAGCTAGATAGAAGGAGACCATATCGGTGGCGGTTACCACCAACAACAGCATTGCCAATGAGGGTTGACATCAGGCAGGCGGTCGCTCATAAAACATAGCCAAAACTTCTGCAGCATGCCTGATAAGTATAGATAAGCTACGTTGACCCCAAATAAATTGGGATAAGGGCAGGAGGAGGACGATGGCAGACGTCCTTTTTAATTAATATAATGTATCATATAGTAATAAAAACAGAATTTTAGTCAGTCAATAAATAAATATTGCACGCGTAAATATCAAAAAGTTGTGTAACGCATAGTGAAAGTATAGAATTAAGCTACCTAATATCTATTGTAGTTTTTAATTTAGCAAATTATAATAATCTAGGCTGTATTATTATGTCGAACACTATGATTATGATTATTATATAATAATTGTGTAATCCAATCTCTACATTACATCTTATCCGTTACCGATCAATGCAATTGAATGATTATTAAATTATAACAAAGGTTTTAATAATTAATTTTGATTGATAAATGAATTTATACTGGTGTGAATGAATAGGATTTGAATGTTCTTATTTCAGTTATGTAACTTATAACAGTCGTAGAGGTTGTATGTACTTAGTGAAATACAACATGACATAGCATAGCATCACGCATTCTCCGGGGGGGGGGGGGGGTCGGCAGACGGGTACACAATTGTACACCCACATTTCAACAACGTGGGGAGCTATAAAGGGCATAATTCCAATTCAACTCCGGGCTGTAAATGAGAATTTTCTAAAAACCCAATAACACTTTGTCCAACATCGGAATCGAAATCAGGACCTCCTTCTCAGCAGTCGCGCTTGAGACCAACGAGGCCGTTACAAGTATATTTAATTGGTCTAGTGGTCCTAAACGTGGTTACTAGTCGTTATATCCTGGTTTCAAAATTACTAGCCTATCTCATAGATCGGACAGTGATGTTGTGATTTTTTAGTAGGATTTTTTCAAATGCAAAACACGGAATCAGAAACGGTGCCCAATTGATCACATTAGGCTGAAATATGAATGTACAGCTGTGTACTCCACTGCCTACCTCTGTTAAACCTTAGACTACAGTTCAGTTTAATTAAGTTTAATTTATATACATACGAAGTCACAAGGTCTTTAAGTAATCGCTAGAGGGCGCTATTAATTACAATTATGTATGCAACGTAAACAGTAAAAGGTGACTAAAGGTTTGCAATTTATTACTATAAGAAAAAATCAAGTTATCATTCATTTGGAGGGCACCTATGTTAAATAATTTTTCCCGGCTAGGGTTACTAACCATACTGTTTGCTACTTAATACTGTTTTCTGTTCTATAAAGATAAAGTATACAAAATACAGTTTTCATCACCACTGATATTCAAGCGTTACATAAAGTTCTCCTGCTTCTCATTTATTTTAATTACGTTTACGAAGCTTTAAAAAATTATAGTAAAATTAAGTACGAGAAGCATTAAGAAATATGTATTTGAAAAATCAAAATAATAAAATACTTAGTGGTCAGAGCGCCGTGGTATTTATCTGGGAGGTGTTATTTTCCTTTTCGGACGATAATATACTTCATTTCTTGTACAAAAAGTTGGCAACCCTGATCTGCTCACGTCTCTGTCAGGCTCTCAGGCTTTGATTTGACTGAGGTCGACTTCTAACCCCACGAAAAAGAAGAATTACTTATATACCACTGACTTTTTCTAGATGACTAGGAAAAGTCAGTGGTGATAATATTAATAATTCTTCTCTTTTTCTCAGTGGAGCGTGTGTCTTGGTTTCAAATCTCCAATTCACACACATTAACCTTTGACTTGTCAGTCTGGAAAAGGTGAAGGAAAACAGCGTGAGTACACTGGAGAGAAGTTCTTGATGGACATGAGATGTTTACTGGTGGTTTATAATCGGGGACTAGGTTGATACTAGCCTTATATAAGAAGAAAAATCGTTTATTGTCCATATACAGCAACGCGTTGTAATAATTTTCTTTTACCAGATTGGTTGGTACCTATGAGTTGCGTAGAATAGTGAAATTAAATAATTAATGAAAGGAAATAGTAATGTATGGCCAGTGCTAGTAATGTGTTATGGTGGGCGTAGTCCCATTAAACGTGGTGTGTGGTATCATTACATCTCTAATTTCCCGTCAGTTTTGTAAGACACATATTTATAATTATATGGTTGATAATGGGAAGTTGAAAATACTGTAATATATTTATTTAATATCATCGAAGATCGAATTTCAAAACTTTAAAAAAGTGCTTATAAACTATCTATGATGATCACAGCCTATGATGATCGCAATATATTTTATATTATGATTTTCATCCTACTTATATTATGTTATGTTGTTAATTTTATAAGACCTGTCATCGCTTCTAAAACCTGAATGAGACTAGCACAGGAGCGTGGAGAGTGCAGAAGCAGATATAGGCCTATATGTAGTGGGTGAAGCCAGTTTTTGGATGATGATAAAATCATGGCTGTATGTCAGATTTTATTAATTTCTATTGCATCTGCTTGAGGATTTTATTTTTCTTTTATTTTGTGGTGTAGCTGTTTGTTTATCTATTTTAATAAATACAAAAAGAAAAAAAAAAAAAACGACGTCTAATTGATATTAAAAGGGAAAAAGGGTTTACTTCTAAATAACAATTAAAGGTTCAGGCACTGTTTAGGGACTCAATAGATACCATAAGACATATAAATGTGAATGAAGAATTCGGGATGCATTGTTTGCAGTGCAGGTTCAAATAACGACCGTATTTATCTATCTTTCGCGTTTGAAAAAGAATTTGTATTAAAATCTAAAGCGCGAAAAACAACTAGACGTTTCACCAAATTCATACCAACTTGTACCGCGACATGTGCTATAATAATTGCGCGGCACATCAAACCACATCACACCGCGACATTTCAACGTCCATTGTTTCGTAACGATACGATTCTTGATGTACACGCCTCTTTATATTATGACGTGTGCAGACGTGTTGCGTTGATAGTCTGAGAGTGTCGAATTAGAGGGTCTAAGGCCAAGATAAACGTTAAAGTAATGTTTAGGCTTAGCATTATTCGTGTCTCTGTCACACAACTGTCACATTACAAGTGCAAAATAGAGACGGGAACATAGATAACCTAAAGGACGTGGCAAGTAATGGCGTCAATTCTAATGCAGCTAAACTAAACAAAAGGAGATATCCACTTTTTGTATGGACGTCGGTTTTTTATTCGGAGAATTTTTTTACCTGAATTAAACTACACTATTATAAAAGCGCCAAAAATGTGAAAAATATGGTACCTGAAAACCATTGAAATAATATTTTTATACCTCTCAATATAAGAGAAAAATAATAAATGATAATGTTAGTAATAATATTTTATTTCTTAATGGCCACTCAAAAATCCAACCTTAACTGTCAGATATGACATTATAATAAAACAACTTTTAACCGGATTAATCGCGTGTATTATTGGTTTTTTGTTTTTCCTGACGTTTCGAACACTTTGCAGCGTTCGTGGTCGCAGGAGGACTCTGCAAAGTGTTCGAAACGTCAGGAAAAACAAAAAACCAATAATACACGCGATTAATCCGGTTAAAAGTTGTTTTATTATAATGTGTAGTGATCGCGCAAACCTAAGATATTACTATGTCAGATATAACATTGTCAAGGTGTTGACAGGACTGAATTATGTGTCAATTTCACTTAAACTGTCACTCATCACATCATCAACGTTAATATTTACCAATTTTCGACTGAAAATACTCCATTTCATTATATATCAGTAAGATTGCATGCTTTGTTTACAACATACTCATTTAATCAAATCTTGATTGACAGGTTGGAGAGTGACATGTATATTTTTGACAAGTTGACGGTTTTTTTAGGTGCGTTCACTTTATTATCCTTAACCATTGCAAAGTTTTGTTCTTTTTAGTCGGACATTCATGTTTTTTTTTTTCTCAATATTAGGCATTTAAACTTTATTTTTTAATTGATACGTCTAGTGTTTGGATTTAGATAGACATGTGGGCTCACTCTTGAAAATAATTCCGCTCGATTGACATTGGAAATATGTCTGATCGTACTTTTCAATGCAAAAATGTCTTAAAATAATTAATGATTCGGGATAATATGAAGACAACATGCTTTAAAATTGGGGCAACTGTAAAGTACGTAAATTTATTTTAAAATTACGCGTTGTTTTAAGGTTTTTATTTAATATTGGAATTGGATTGGAATTGGTATTAGTTTCAAGAGTACTGATCTAAATATATTTGTCTTATCCTGGTTAAAATATATGATTATTAAAAAAACATTTTTGGACATGTCCTTTAGAGAATTGCTGTCTTTTTTTACTAACTGTTATTATGATTAAGAGCGGGAAGGGATGACGTCAAATTCAAATTTAATCATGTCGACCTATTATTTCATACATATTTCATTTTATGTTTCTAATTTTAGTGCTACCTAAAACTGTACCGACTAAAAACCCTCGGAAATTTTAATTTGACGTGCCTAAATTCGAATTTGACATCTCTTCATTCATCCCATCTGGTTCATATACATAGTAAGTGCTAATAAAAGATGGGAATGTTCTAAAAGTTTAGTTTGCTGCATTGGAATTGATGTCACTGTCATACAGCTGACAAATTAAAACTATAAGATTGCATGCTGTAATCAGTAAGCGAAATATGTGAAACAACATTAATTAAGTAAACGAAATATGTGAAACAACATTAAATATGTAAGTGAAAGATGTGAAACATTTAACGTGAAATATTTTTTCACGCAAATAAAGATATTATAAATAATCTTAAATGAAAATTTATAAACATGTTAAAGCCCCATAATGCCTGTATTAATTTATACACGATTGCTCAGTTGGAAGAGCCATCTGCATGGTGTAACAAGGATCGCGGGTTTAAGTCTCTTTCGTGTCTACTTTTTCAGTGTTACTAATAAAAAAAAATGAATAACTTAAAAAAAATTATGGCTATATTTTGTACAAATTCTGAAACTCCAACAATAACTATTCGGCTCACTAATCTCTTCTCCAAACGCCTGATCCAATATGCTTATTAACACTCGTTTTTTTAAAGGAACTAATTAGCCAAAAACGTCAAATTTTTTGTTCAACCGTACACAACACATCCTCTTTCGAGATATGCAGACCAGCAAAAAAAAAGGTCTCAGAAGATTAGTTTCATAAAATGTAATAACAAAATTATACCTTATCGAGGAACGTTGACGGTGTATTCTGCAACAAAAAAAAGGTTATTAGGTTAAAAAAAACAAGTAATTGACTTATTAGCGTTTGGTTGTATTTTGTTCCGTGTTTCTTGAAGGTGCATAGGGCATGCGATGGCACAGTTCCAGTAATTAGATCCGGAACTTGGCATCCATTTTTACCGGTGTCATTATGGGCTTTGCTGGTTTAATATTTAATGCTACCTTCCATGGGAAAGACACCTGGTTCTTTAGAGAACTTGTCGTGTACACAGGTCTAACAAAGATGGGTTTGACAGAGTAATTTAGACTGTAACGAGATTCGCACCACCATTTTAGCAGTAAGTATGAAGAGTCCCCGTTGGGTAAAGAACTATTAAAATAAATTTTTCAAGGATTGGAACCTGCGCCCCGAAAGTATACAACAGGTGCTCTGTCAACGAAGCTATCCCGGCCGCTGCTCTCTATTTCAAATTCTTCTTCCAAATTTATAAGTACGTCTCATGGTCGACAGATCTAAAAATTCACTTGTATAATTATAAACTATATGTAAATATGAATGGATTCAGGCGTTACTTTGCGGAAGTCCATTACAATGGATGCAAATAAATACAATATCTAGCTACTTCCACAAAATTGAGGGTAGTCATGCAATTACCTGTGCACCGCCCGCCCGCCCGCAAATATATGCACATACGCAAGCGGTGAAAATTTGCAACTACCAGCATCTACTCTACACGTGTTTCGCCCGCTCACCGTGCAGATGTAATTGCATGACTACCCCCAATATTGTGGAAGTAGATATTGTATTTATTTACAATCATAATATAGGTATGTTTTGGATAGTATAATAGCCAAGTATTTACATAGATATCAACAAGACCATGGGAAAGTAAGACCATGTAAGACCGCCACAACCAATTATGTATATGTCTAAAGAAGTATTACATAAAATTATTACGTACAAATAACAGGTTACAATGCCAAAATTATTTTAATAACTTAATTTTTCTTCTTTTCATTATTGGTAGGTTGTTCTGTGTTATTTGTAGAGATAATAATCTTTATGTTATGTAATTGTATTTTTAACCGACTTCAAAAAAGGAGGAGGTTTCTCAATTCGACCGTATATATATATATATATTTTTTTTATTTGTGTTCGGGGATAACTTCGTCGTTTATGAACCGATTTTGATAATTCTTTTTTTGTTGGAAAGAAGAAATCTCAACGATGCGATGGTACCATGATAAGGAAACCAGGATCTGATGATGGATCCCCGAGAAATCGAGGGAAACCTTCGAAAATTGTACGACAAGTGCATTTGTTAATTTTTTCATTAAGTATTTTAAAGCACTACTATTTAATGAAGGTTAGGAGTCGATCTGATGATGGAGCTGAAAGACAGTCGAGGGAACTCTTTAAAGATTTACAGCAATTACCTGGTGTTTGGGCTTGATTAATTTGTATTGATGAGAACTTTACACCTAGATGGGTTGTGACTGTAATTAGGGGTCTGATGATGAAGACGAAGGACAGTCAAGGGAACTCCTCAACGTTTTACAGTAGCTACCATGTTTTGTTAGTCCGTCGATATCTTTGTTTGAAAGAGTAGTCCCCAGAGGTGGTCCCATTTCAATTTAGTAAAGATCTGATGAAGACCTTCGAAGTTAGAAGATGGAACTCTTCAATGAATTATAGCAAATCACTCTCAATTGCTGTAATCGCATGTTCATGTATAGTTCATGCGACTCAATACATGCATACCATCATGCCTGTATTACCCGATGGGGTAGGCAGAAGTTTCCAATGTTGTACACAAACATTTCACCGATGCAGTAATTAAGTCCTAGCGGCTTTCGAAAGCCTACCCATATTATTGAATTTCTATATTAACTTATTTATGAAGTATACAAACTTATATAATATAGAATATATATATATATAACACACTTAAAACTAAAAAGACTAAAATAAATTAATTTTAAACAAAAAATGAAAACCGCCTTCAAAAATCTACTACACTAAAAAGTTTAAAATAATATCAAAATTTGCTTATAATAAAATCATTTTAAAAGAACAATATATAATAATAATCTGTTAATTTTGGAGTCGGTGCCTGATGTATATGGGGTTTACAACCAGATACAAAGGCCGGTAACATAACCAGAGCGCAACGAACATAAGTGACTAACAAGAGGAAAACAATAACCCTCTCCCAGTTCAGGCACCGACTCCAAAATTAACAGATTATTATTATATATTGTTCTTTTAAAATGATTTTATTATAAGCAAATTTTGATATTATTTTAAACTTTTTAGTGTAGTAGATTTTTGAAGGCGGTTTTCATTTTTTGTTTAAAATTAATTTATGTTAGTCTTGGTGTTAACTGAGTGTTGAAATGTTGAAGGGTATTTTTTTATAAGTTTTATTAACGGGGTTTAATCTGTCTGTATGTTGACCTGGTTATATCAATCATCGTTTTTATGAGATTTAAATTTAATATTTTTGTATAATAACTTTCATTCCCGAGGTAGAAAATGGGTAGTTCTCCAGCTTGTCTGTCCGGACTCATGGGGTTTCGACACAAGGCAGACACGTTCAGAAAGTCGTTTGAGAGACACTGTGGTGAATGCAAAATTGTTCAAAACAATGGATTCTTTACTACAAGTTCCAATTGAAGTACCCTAAACCCTGTGATAGTCAAGATGTATCGTGTGTGTTGTTAGAACAGAGATCGAACTTGTTTGTTTTGTGAATAATTATGCTATTTAGGTATCGTTCGGATTGTAGGCCGTACATGTTATTATAGCCCGGTTAGTGGAGTGTGATATTAGGATAACATCAGAACCCGGCGCATGGATAAGATTTGGTATGGCATAGCTAGATAGAAGGAGACTGTATCGGAGGCGGTTACCACCAACAACAGCATTCCCAAAGAGGGTTGATGTCAGGCAGATGGCCGGTCATAAAATATAGCCAAAACTTTAGCAGCATGCCAGATATAGGTATGCTGCGCCGACCCCAAATAAATTGGGATAAGGGGTTGAGGATGATGAACTTTCGTGAGACATATTCATATTAATTATTGTTTAACGGTTATTAATTACTCACGCGCATTCTTCGGGATTGCCCTACTAGTTTAGCACTCGAACGGAGCCCTTAGTCATGAGATGAGCCCGCGGCGATGTCACGAGTCAAACTTACCACTACCAGTATGACTCGCGACATCGCCGCTTTACATGGCTTACGTAGGTTAAACGTAACTTCACAATTTTTTCTAATTTATACCCGTGCGAAGCCGGGGCGAGTCGCTAGTTTGTTCTATAAATGGGGCACGGGTAGGTACAGATAGTCAGCATGTTTATAATAAAAAAAACGGTCGAATTTCGACCACTGAACCAATCACTAGTAAGAATTTTTCTTTATCACAATCTTTCACCCATCCCACGTTAATGGCTTTCTCTTAAGTTGTAGAGGGTCACCGAGTGTTGGATTATCGAAAGTGAACGTAACCTACTTAAACCATTAATAATTAGAATCGGTTATTAGTTTACTTGATTAGAGGTAATTGTGATCATTTACGTGAACTGCCTCGTTGGTCTAGTGGCCTAAAGCGCGACTGCAGAGCATGAGGTCCTGCGTCCAATTCCCGGATCGAGCAGTGTTATTGAATTTTCTTGTAAGAAAATTCTCAGTAGCATTTGTGAGTTATACAACTGTGTACAACTCTGCCTACCTCTTCGGGAAATACCGGTGTGATCCTATGTATGCTTAGACAAGTCAGAGGCCTGTGGGCGGCGGTAGCAACTCTGAGACTAGACTCTTTGTTTTCGAGGGGAAGCCGTCAAAAGGCGCCCGGTTTTTTGGCGATAAAGCCGGGGAGTGTGGGATTTTTACGTCACTAAAACCACCCCGATAGTCACCACTTGAAGGGTAGCTCCATGTCCTCTTAAGAGACCAGCTCAGGAACTAGGTACACCTCCTTAGTTTCGTTAAGGAGATTATGCAGTAGTGCCCATATGCCCCTTTTTATATTATAATAATGACTTTCTCTCAATAAGTTGTATAGGGTCACACGTCTAGTGTAAATTTATCGAAAGTGAACGTGGCCTACATATGACAGCCACATTGGTCATTATTTGTTTTGCGTATATAGAAGTGCTAGATGCGCTATGAATAAAAAAATTTAGAGCTTTAGTTTACAAGATATTGGCGTCAATTTTATTATATGTAGCAAGCTCAACTAAATTTAGAACATTCCTGTCTTTTACTAACGATTCCTATAGCAGCAAGATGGGACGTATCAAGAGATGACAAATTAGAATTTAGGCACGTCAAATTCAAATCTCGTTTTTAGTATGCATAGTTTTATAGGTAGCCACTAAAATTAGAGACGTCAAATGTAAATTGTTATGAAATTTTAGGTTGACATGATTAAGTCTGAATTTGACGTCATCCCATCCCGCTCATTAAGTAACAGTTAGTAACAGACAGCAATGCTCTAAATTAATTTCGTTACCTACATTAAAATTGACGCCATTGTTTTATTTTTGTGTCTCGAGTAGGTACTCGTATATTTGCTAGAAAATATTTTATAATTTCCCGAAAGACATCGTTAATTTTTAGACTACACATGCGCATTGGTCCATATTCAGTACTATAGTATGTACTTAAATATAGATTGATGCTAGTTAATGATTTTTTTAAATTAAGAGCAATGTTTTTGTCAGTACAGTACCTACCTATATACAATTATAATTAAAAATCACTACGAACAATTTCTTACAGTTCATTTCCGAAAACACTTTTATGCTGATTTTATTACATCCTTAAGAGGTATTCATTGTCGTTATTATGATTGAAATGCGGCGAAAAGGAAGGTAAAAATTACTGGAGACACTGTCTGTCACTGTGATTTCTACTCTTTAAAAAGAACTGTATCTTAAGTAAGAAGTTTAATTAGTTTTTAACTACTGTTTCTCTGTTCCGTGACTTACATGTTTTTGTGATATACGCAAGATGTATCACGAAAGTACAATATTTTATATATAACATTAATATTTCTATTGTATCTGGTATTGGCGAGTCAATAGGTTTGTGTCTCCTTCGAACAAAGGTGGCTGTTAATCACGTGACAATAATCATATATTAGTTTTTTGTTGTAACACTTATTCATAGAACATTTGTATTAATATTTTATCTATATGCTAATCATCACCCGAGGCGTAGTTAATATTATTCTGTGTTTATCTAAACAGCGAAAGTGACACAGACTCTTGACATTAATGTTCTTGAAGTTTGTAAATAAATATGTAGTTAGTGAAAGTTAATAAAAAACTGGTATTTCTTTTTTTTTGACATTATAAACGGTTTTATTGTTAAAGAAAATGATTAATGGTTCGTTTTTGACGTATGATTTATTTGAAATTTTTTGATAGAACTGGGTTTCGCTAAGTCTAAAATCTAAAAATAGCCAAACATTGGATTAAATTGAAGTATTTACTATCTATACTAATAAAAAAAAACATTAAATACTTGACTTTAGTTTGACAACGATTTTAAGACAATCATATTCATTAATTCTAGTTTAAATCAAACGTAAAATATAATCGTTCAATGAAAACATTAAAATAAAAAAAATACGTGTATATCATCCAAATTTAACAAAGCGAGTGCGCTTTGCTTTTCCCAAAAACCACGCTCAGTTAACCATATCTAGCGTACACAACATCCATGTAGCAATCAGTCAAGTCTCTTAAATATTAACAACCGGGTTATATTACATACACCTGGTGTGTGATTATAAGTATATGTGGTCTAATTTAGACCAGTTTTGTGTGAGGTTATGAGCCAGTTGTGTTATAGGCTTCAGATTAGGTACTTAAGAAATCTTTAATACATAATATTAAGCTACTTATTAGTGTGATGAAAAATGTACTACTAACATAAACATAACATAGCATCACGCCTGTATTCCCCGAAGGGGTAGGCAGAGGTGTACACAATTGTACACCCACATTTCACCAATGCTGTTATTAAGTCCCATGTAATAGGTGGTGAGCCTATTGCCATCAACCGGGCACAGTTCCAAACTCCGGGCTGCTACTGAGATTGATCCTAAGATCCATGAGATCCTAACAGAAAAACTCAATAACACTTTGCCCGACCCGGGGATCGAACCCGAGACCTCCTGTTCAGCAGTCGCGCTTGGGGCCACTAGACCAACGAGGCCTACCTACTTATTATAATGAAACTCAGACGTATTGCTGGCGAGCTTGTATTTCTGGCAGTTTTTTTTAGCATTGGCTTTTGTAATTTGTTTTTAGACCCATTTTGTTTGTCTAAGCAAATACATTTCTTGAGGCACATTCAATATTCTTCACCGGTTACTATTTACGTGCATTTTCTCAACAAATAATAATAATAATTATAAATATTCCACAACTATCACACAACGTCGTCTAGTCTCAAGCTAAGCAGAGCTTGTGTTATGAGTACTAGACAACTGATAAACATACTTATATATTTCTAAATGCATACATATTATAGATAAATTACACCCAGACACAGAACAAATGATCGTGCTCATCACACAAACATTTGTCCTGGGTGGGAATCGAACCCACGACCTCCGGCATAGCAGTCAGGGCTACTAACCACTAGACAGGACAGTCGAAAAAATAACATGGAACTTCTCAATAATAATAGATGGTGCGTTTGGCGCATTGGTCGAGAGACCGGCTGCTGCGTCGCTTGTTGCAGGTTTGATTCCTGCACGGACCTAATATTTGTACAATCTACAGATTATTGGTCCGGGTCTAGGTGTGGGTGCATGTGAGATTATTGACAGCGCGGTTGGCGCAGTGGTTGAGAGACTGCCTGCTGCGCTGCGTGTCGCAGGTTCGATTCCTGCACGGAGCAAATATTTGTACGATCTATAGATAATTGCTCCGGGTCTGTGTTTGTGCTTGTGAGATTATGTGTCTGTAAATGCACCCACGGCACAGGAAAAGATTTCTAGGGTGGGGCAAAGATTTTATTGAAAAATTAAGTGATTAAAATAATATAATAAAATAAATATCCTGTACAGCTTCGCGCATATTCAACAATATTCCGAGAGGTATCAGAACGGTTGAAGAAATAACTGTTTTTAAAAATAAACTTCGAGACTTGCTAGTTAACAAATATTATAATACATTAAAATATTACTTAAATGACAAATCTCTGCTCCTCAATACCTAAATCATGATGTGTTCAGTATTCAATATTCCACATAATTATTGCCTGTTTATAATTATTGTGACATTACGATTCATATTGACATACCTAATTTATTTCACTCCTTTATGCATGTACCTTATTAGACCAATATTGTAATTATTGTATGCCCGATTGGGCGGGTCATAGCTGAGCGAAATAATGTAACGATGACATCTGTACTATATAATATACCTACCTATGATCTAAAATAAAGAATTTAATTGAATACAAAATATAATAATAACAAAATATTTCGTGAAACTAAATAAATATTAAAATCACCACAACCTTCATTTTTTTCTCAGTCACGTAAATGACCTAGCACTCTGCCCACCCACTGAGTAACTATGAAGTAAATTAATCATCATTAAGAACCCATCAACTCGCCACATTCCTTCGCAGACCTTCATAATGAGCCATGAAAATATGCTAGAAATTAAAACTTAAGTAACATCAATGTTCATGTACCATATACCCTTCGGATATATCTTCCGAAGGGTAAATGATAAATTATAATAAATGATAAATTCAAATACCCAGTTTATTCTGTGAATCTGGGGGCTTGCCTGTTTAATATTCGTGGAACTATTACGTGACATAACATTGAAGTCCTTAAGGAATATTTTGTGCAACTATGATGTAACGGCCAAGCCATACTTTTTAACCAAGATGTAGAGTTTGTAAAGTCAGGGTTTATAGGTAGAGTTATTTGTTATTCATTGTTATAAATGAGGTACAGTCAAGAGCTCGTGGAGCTATTTACTTTGGACTTTGGATAGTCCCCGTAGACTACGACGCTTAGTAAAAATCCGAGCTCAGGTATGAGTTTGGATCTACTAGAGATTTTATATTTTTTTAACAGTGAAAGCATTATGAACTTAATAGTCTTGGCAACCAGGTTTTCATGCAATGTTTTTGGTTGGATAAGTTATTCAAAACTCTTTTACAGGACAATTTTTTATCTAGATGGCGCCTCTAAGAAGAAATGCCGGAACAAACACAGGTCAAGGTATCTTTTGAAGATCGGACAGTTATGTGAACGTAAACATGTGGGGCGTCTGGAATGGTCTATCGAAGAAAGAGCCATAGCAATTTTGAATTGACCTGTTCTAACTGACAACGAACATGCATCAGTCGTTGTGTAGCTCAAACCATAATTTAGGGAGTTCAACGACCTGTTGCAAGGCGATACCAGTTGAGCAGGACATTTGCGTAGACCATATAAAATACTTAAAACCCCCATACATTCTGTATATGAAATTAAATAAACTTAGCTTATATAATGCTCACATTCACAATTCCTTTAATTATGGTTCTCAATGTCATCATGCCGCACTGACTGGAAAATGACTGAGAATTTCCTACCAGAAAAAATAAGACTTTTTTCTGACCCGTTAACCACCTTTTAGTGGCATAAAAAATGTTACGTCAAACAAAGGAACCCGCGACACGCTTGTGCATCATCGATCAATCGATCACTCCACCAACCACGTCGTTAGAATTGTTTTAATATGTACAGATTTACAATTTTGCATTTATTTACATCTCTTCAGTCTCGACTCAGATAGAAAGGGGTCCAGTACACATTTTTGTCCTCAAATTATAACCATAATCATCTAATAAGGCCACAATGGCAATAGACCCTAAGGTCAATAAGGTTTAAGATTAACGTTAGTTACAACACTTGAGTATGAAGATAAGCTATAGACAGAGGGTGCATCAATTAGCAAGCAACGAAGTTCCTATATAAACACATTTTTTTTTTATTGAATTAATGTTACCACTAATGTAAAAGAAGCAAAAAAATATTAGAACACAAATATGGAAATCATAAAAAAAGGTTTTCAATGACTTAATTAGTTGATGACATTAATTAATGAGGCATTAACATCAACATAGTAATCTTTAAAAGAAAAGATAATTCAAGATAAATCTTTGAAAACTTAGCTTATATAATGCTCACATTCACAATTCCTTTAATTATGGTTCTCAATGTCATCATGCCGCACTGACTGGAAAATGACTGAGAATTTCCTACCAGAAAAAATAAGACTTTTTTCTGACCCGTTAACCACCTTTTAGTGGCATAAAAAATGTTACGTCAAACAAAGGAACCCGCGACACGCTTGTGCATCATCGATCAATCGATCACTCCACCAACCACGTCGTTAGAATTGTTTTAATATGTACAGATTTACAATTTTGCATTTATTTACATCTCTTCAGTCTCGACTCAGATAGAAAGGGGTCCAGTACACATTTTTGTCCTCAAATTATAACCATAATCATCTAATAAGGCCACAATGGCAATAGACCCTAAGGTCAATAAGGTTTAAGATTAACGTTAGTTACAACACTTGAGTATGAAGATAAGCTATAGACAGAGGGTGCATCAATTAGCAAGCAACGAAGTTCCTATATAAACACATTTTTTTTTTATTGAATTAATGTTACCACTAATGTAAAAGAAGCAAAAAAATATTAGAACACAAATATGGAAATCATAAAAAAAGGTTTTCAATGACTTAATTAGTTGATGACATTAATTAATGAGGCATTAACATCAACATAGTAATCTTTAAAAGAAAAGATAATTCAAGATAAATCTTTGAAAAGCATTAACGCATGCTTCGCGAACTTTAGAAAAGATAATGTCAACAATGTTCTACTTAAAGTCACAGTTTTAAGAAACTAGTAAATATTATTTCCGATGAGTTAATCAAAGACCGCGAAGACTTTTGTTTTTACTAATTAAGATAATTAAGAAAAAGATGGGTATCGTGCAGTGTGAGGCGCTCTATACCTCATTCATACTCTGTCCCGAAGTAGCCATTAATTTACTAATCGAGTTGAATCGTGTGCAGTATAGAAGGCAAAGACATGTAATTACAACAATAACTATCTCTTTTATTTACTTGATAAAGTAGAGTGGATAAGACTACATCGTACACTGTTCATTGCTGGTATAATGTAAGTACAATAAATTAAATATATGTCATAGTATTGGACGCTATTGTTGGATTATTTAGCATTAGCATTACTTTTTAGCATATAATTTGTCATTTAGCAATTAGCGCTTATATTTTTATACAGTTGCGAAATTCTGTAAAGTAAGAATATTATTAATCGCACTTCGTTGAGCGAGCGAAAGAAATGATCGCAATATTAAAGGAGTGTTTTAATTCACATATTAACATTGTGTTATTAAACAAAGCCATATTAATTAAGCATTAGCAATTAGCACACAAGATTTGTATGGTCATGAAATTACAGCGAAATTGCATTAATTGCCTTTACTAGTGGACGCCGCGTACGGACGGGTGGGGATCACTTCTGAGGTGTCACCAAAGCTCGCCGGACGTGTGGCCATTGCTATTGGTTAGCAACAATGTAGTTTAATTAATTTAAATGCGAGGGGTATACAGTATACCCAACACTTAGTTATTGCCAACATTTAATTTAAATAGACAATATCTGCCTCATTGATCTAGCTAAGTAAGTAAGTAGGGTACGAGAACGTGAGGTTTTAGTTCTTTTCTCGTATCGGACAGAGTGCTATTAGGTTTTTTGTTAAAAACTCCTAGTTAGTAGGGTTAGGAATTGTGTCAGGTAGGATCTTTCTATTAGGGAAATTCTTAGGATCTTGATGCCATTAATCTCAACACGTGGGTCTTATCAATACAAATCAATACAAATAAATAAAATTGAAGATTCTGTTTGTAAAGTCAAAATAATGGCTTTTTTTCAAGCTCATATAGTTATTGCACGGTACTAAAAAATATTTTTTTACATTTTTGTTTGTCTGTTTGTTACGGCTAATCTTCGAGACGGCTGGACCGATTCTGATAATATTTTACTGGCAGGTAGCTGACTATATACTTAGGCTAATTATAATATAATTATACGCAGGTGAAAACCGCGGGGAACATTTATTGAAATAAGTGAAATTTAACCTAACCCTTTAAGGAATACTAGCGAGATGTATTTTAAGATTGGTTTTAAGAGTAACTTTAAAGATCTGTCATTAGGTCAGTTCCACATTATTCCAACGTATGAATGACCGGGTTACACACATACGGCTAGTGGGCGTTGAGACCGACCCAGTGACATCTACTAATTTGGTCAGTGAAGTGCTAGGGCTTATGTTTTTAGTGTGATCGTCGCCTTATTTGGGAAGAGCGAACAACCGCCGCATTGAACTGGTGGTCCCAAGGGTTGGATATGAAAATCTGGATTCGATTCCCGGTTTTGGCAAGGTGTTATCAAGTTTTTCTGTTAGGAAATTCTCAATAACAGCTCGGAGTTCGGAATTGTGCCCGGTTGATGGCAATAGGCTCGCCACCATTACATGGGACTTAGTAACAGCATTGGTGAAATGTGGGTGTACAACTGTGTAGGTACACCTCTGCCTACCCCTTTGGGGAATACAGGCTTGATGCTATAATGTTTTATATATATTAAAATTCCGAACCAGCTTCTTACAGCTTTCGAATTAGCTCCTAAACTAATAACAAATTTTGAGTCTAGATAATCTAGCAAGTCATTTTAGTGAGCCTATAGCTCAACTTAGTACCTATTAAGTAAGCTTCGTCTAATTAGAAAGTTTACCAACATAATGAAGCTAAGTATGCCATATTATACATACAATACAATACTATACAGTGGTAATGGTTTACAATAAGAATAATTATTATAACTCGTTCGCCCACGGGTTTCTGTATATGGCTTGTGTTTCTAGGACCCGGTAGTAATTGGTTAAAACTCGTGGGTTATGGCGTTGTTTATAATATAGTAAGTTATATGTTAATAAAACTTAAAATTTAGGTACCCCTGTACTTCTTTTCCTTTTTTAGGGTACCGGACCTCAAAAGGGAAAAACCGGAACCCTTATAGGATCACTTTGATGTCGGTCTGTATGTCAAGACCCATTATCTCGAGAAGGCGTACAGGTATCGAGTTGAAATTTAAACCATATACTTACTACCGTTTATGCCGCAAGAACGTATATTTCGACACTCTCAAGGGAATCAAAATGTATAGGGTACATTCCGTTGACCTAGAACTATGAAATTTGGCAAGTAATATCGTCTTAAACTATAAGTACCTACAGGGAAAAATCCGAAAACTATACGTTTGTAATTAAATCATAAAAAAATATAGTCTTTATAGATTTTCGAAACTGAATTACGGGAAAATCTCGGAAAAAATTTCGAGTCTCGATTCCTGAAGTATTCATATTATGTACCTAAAAATTTGTACGGACCCCTCGGTGGGCGAGTCCCACTCGCACATGTCAGGTTTTTTAATTTAATTTGCTAGCTTGTCATACTATTGAATCCCTACTACGATAGATCAGCTCAAGTTCAAAGTTTCCAGATAAAATAACATAGCATCACGCCTGTATTCCCCGAAGGATGAACACAGTTGTACAACACCCACATTTCAGCAATGTTGTTATTAAGTATCATGTGGTCTGTTGCCATCTACGGGTCATAATTCCAAACGGGGCTGCAACTGAAAGTTTCCTAACAGAAAAACTCAATAGCACTATGCCCGACTCGGGAATCGAACCCGAGACCTCATGCTCAGCAGTCGAAGCAATACAAGATAAACTCCAAATTAAACCCAGCTTATTCATCAATTTCACAATTAGAAAGCTCTAACAATATCTTAAGAAACATGTCATCAATTGTTTTAAGAGCCATTGTCTCAACCGGTTTATTTATTGGGTTAATCAGATGACAGCCGGTCACCTATCGAATGTGAGCGTGATGTTTGAGACCTTGAAATAGTGGTGAGAAGTGGAAATACTGGTTTGTCTTGAATAGTTAGAACGAAGCAGTGATAGCCTAGTGGTATGACTGTCAAGCCGCAGGTCAGAATTAAAGGCCCACATACCACTGACAGAATTCCCAAAGAGGGTTGACGTCAGGCAGGCGGCCGGTCATAAAACATAGCCAAAACTTTAGCAGCATGCCAGATATGGGTATGCTGCGGCGACCCCAAATAAATTGGGATAAGGGCAGGGGCATGATGATAATGATACCACTGAATTATCGAAGTCATGTACGTATCATAAATTAATTATCACTTGCTTAAAACGGTGAAGGAAAATAACGTGACGACCAGCACACCTGAGAGATGTTCTCGATGGTGAGTAAAGCCATCTCTGTCTTGTAATAGATAGCGAGCTTATTGCCATCTCATCATCTACGCCCTGCCCTTATCCCAATTTAATTGGGGTCGCCGCACCATGTATTCTTCTTTCATACATCTCTATCAGCCGTCATCTCGGTACTCTCACTCCTTTTCTTTCTATACCATCTACTGCCTCGTTGGTCTAGTGGTCCCAAGCGCGACTACTAAGCATGAGGTATCGGGTTCGATTCCCGGGTCGGGTAAAATGTAATTGAGTTTGCTCTTAAGAAATTCTCAGTAGCAGCCCGAAGTCAGGAAGTTGGTGGTGTGACACTCCCGTGCTTCGGAGAGCACGTAAAGCTGTCGGTCCTGCGCCTGATCCCTCTCTGGTTCAGCAGCCCGAAGTTTGAAATTGTGCCCGGCAGATGGACCAAGTATTACATGGGACTTAATAAAAGCATTGGTGAAATGTGGCTGTACAATTGTGTACACCTCTGCCTAGCCCTTCGGGAAATACAGGCGTGTTGGTATGTTATGTTTATCTACTGGACACAAACTCCATATTGCTAATAATACTTTGCCCGGTCTGGGAATCGAACCCAGGACGGAGCCACAAACATGGCACAGAAGGGGTACTGGTTTGATCTACTCGAGTTAACGGTACTCCTTCTTTGTGCTGAGATGGCCGTGTGGTTTTAGTCGGTAGGAGTCCGACATAGCCCTCACCGTAAGGTGCAGGGCATCCATGAGGATTTCCACACGATAATAAAAAAAAGGACCGCACGCACAGTGCTTGTGACCTCTAGATCAAGGAGGCAGACTGCTGATGTCATACACCAATACCTTTAAGATTTTTATGTGATTGTCCTTCAACGGTTTCTACGGAACATTTACTACTGACCTGCCTAAATCTTCCATTCCATATAAGTAGGTATAACCTTGATTCTAAGTATGACTGCCTCGTAAGACAAGTGCGACCGCTGCGCATGAGGTCCTGTGTTCGATTCCCGGATCGAGCAAAGTGTTAACTATTGCGTTTTTCTGTTAAGAGTGAGGATTTAGAAGCGGCAGATGTGACCAGCCCAGTTCCATTTTAATTTGGCAGGTATGATTCCTTCATCTGTAATGCGAGTTTTAAAATGAAGTATAGATAATACATTTCGTGAGGCATATTCATATTAATTATTAGCTGTGCCAGCGACTCCGCGTGCATCATAAATAACAATTGATCGACGTGATTCTTTAAATTGGCATAACTTTTTTATTTATGAACCGATTGACATGAAACAAACACTTAATATTAAGTGAAGCTTACCACAATATATTAGTGATACAGTAGACCACATCTAAATCGGATAAGCCGTTTCTGAGATTAGCGTGCACAATCGCACAGATAAACAGACAAAAATTCAAACAATCATTGTTTTGGGTGCTATTTGCGTTGGTAAAGGACCCAATAATATTTTTTCCTCACATATCTGACATGTACAGACAGCGATCCGTTACATTTTTATATATGTATTGATGATGATTGTTCACCGGTTACTACTCACGTGTATTCTTCAAGTTTGCCCGACTAGTTTCGAACTATGCTGCCGATAGTACCAAGTACATCATCGGCGCGAGCGAAGCGGCATGCGGCACGATGTAGCGCCAGTCTGACTCGCTACATTGTCGCGGACTCAGCTCATGACTAAGGGCTCCGTTCGAGTTCGAAACTAGTCAGGCAAACCCGAAGAATGCAGGTGAGTAGTAACTGCTGATCAATAATTAATATGAAGTATGGAGTTCCTTAAGCGTATAGTATGGCCGTTTCCGTCGATAGGCCAGGCCTGAAGTCAAATTGAGCACAGTCACACAATATAGTCATCAAGCAGACACTCCAGCACTTTAGCTGTAACATTACCCAGAAAGATTGCTCTGTAGTTAGAGAGGTATGCAAAATTACTAGATCAATTCTCAAGGATCATACAGCTAGAATGTGTGACTCAAATATAAAGAATAAAACATAGCTAAAAGGATAATATTCGTGAAATGAGGAGGTGATAACCTCACCAGGGAATACAGCAACCTGGAATTGTACCCATTGATGTGTATCATCCTGCTTTAGAAGTCATCGTGAAAATTACATGTCCTCATTGCTTAAACCTACCAGAGCCAAGTAACATCAACCGTGACCATGATTATAAAATAAATAAAAAATAAAAATTTATTAAAACTTTTACAAAAATTTGGTACAAATGGCCGCAGTATTAATAAAACAAATATAATATGTAATTTTTACGCTAAGACTAATAAAAAACTAAAATATATCTATTATAAGTGCAAGAAGTATATAATTTCTGAATTAAAATTACATGTAGCGACCTGCTACATGTAATTTTAATCCTGCCTGATTGGAATTTTGGTAAGTGTGACTTTGAAAAATTGTTCTCTCTGTTCTCTAATGCATGGTGGGCAGATGTTCTCAATAATAATGATGTCCACCCTGCTACTCATTGTTCCTATACAACCGTTTATAATATTTTTGATGGATGCACACCCAAAAAGTTAAAAAGTAAGAATAAAAAAAATAAGCATGATGGTAGGTTATAATTAAGTTATTGATACCCCGGCTTACAATTAACAGAAATATATTACAATTAACAGAAATTATTATGTATTATATTATATATTAGTTTACAATTAACAGAAATATATTACATACAATAGAAACTTCCACGAGTCCTATTATCTACCTTTAAAAAAATACACCACTAATAGGAGAAGCGTGATTTTTCCAAATACGTAAATACTTAACAGCTCCTAATATATAACCCAATTACCTAAATGCTTCCGTAAATGACGTCATCTGACGCCTCAGTGTTGCCACGCTTCCTAATGTTGCCAGTAAAAATTAAAAAAAAATATATTCAGTCATGCGTCTGATTTTACTCATAAGGTTTTGAGAATCACGTATGAATGCGAATGCGGAAACTTTGGAGTTAGGCAAAAAAATATTACTTAATGATTATGATGGTTGAAAGATGTGAGAAATAATGGAGATGAGTAGGTATGAGGCTATTAGGTAGCTGAGTTTGAAGGTTAAAAATTGTTAAGTTTGTTGTTTATGTAATTGATGTGCTATTTTATGTTATTGATACAATAGACACTGCCGTATACTCGAGACGTCAATTAATTATATTAAATTAATATTGAATAATCATTAACTTTATAAGAAAAATCTTTTAAAAAACAGTTTTCCACTGATATTTCTGAGAAGAACAGTAGAGTTTATGTACATAATTATGTACATTAAGACACGCTTGTTTGGGGTAGATATTTATTTCCATCTGTTACGATTATAACACGAATCTTTTATCGACATCTTCGTCGTTGGGCTGTCTTTTAATCTTCATCGGTTGAGGTGTCTTTTTTTGAGAACTTCCTAAATTTATACAAAGTACGTGGTCTACCTGCTCTAACTCCGTCAGCCATAAAATCCGTCAAAAATTTGCTTACTTTGTTGGTATAGACCGCACCAGTAACAAAACCAGTATAAGCTAGCCTCGCATTCTATTGAAACTCTCTACTACGATAGGCCAGCTCAAGGTTAAACTGTCACCGCGTACGTGCGGCCTACTGTACAAGTTTCAAATAAAACATAATAGATGACAATTGCGCCATGCAAAATTTTAAAAAAAAACACTGTAATAGATGTTACACATACTTGAAGTTTACTAAGCAAGTTGAAAAACATCGTAAGGAAACCAGCACACCAGATAGATGTTCTCGATGGTGGTAAGGCCATGTCGGAGACCTACGGGTGGTTTAAACTCTGACACTAGGTCAGAAGTAGGAGAGGTAGAAGACGACTCACCAAGATTGTTACGTACAATTTACCTCACAATACCTACATACATGTTCTAGATAGATAAAAATGCAGATAAAAGCAAATTAATCACATTACGTTTAGCTTAGTCGTTACGGAATGCATTGCGATTATCATCACGATGACGTCAGAGTGAAATTTGATGCAATGTTTATTAAACACATTATCTAATACGACTATTGTTATATATAAGTTGTTTATTTTTTGTGTCTTACAGGTAAGGGTTTGTCAACTATCTAAAACAATAGGTACCAACAATATTATTAAAAGATCTCTAATAACAGTTAAGACAATACCGTTTCTGTTTAGTTATTAGACTACACTTTTATCTCCATAACATCAATACCAATAAATAAAACTGAAGTGTCTGTTGGTAATGTCAAAATAATAGTATTTATGCTCATACAGTGATTTGCACGATACCTATGCCTAAAAATCTGTTTTTAAATTGGTTCCGGCTAATCTTCGAAACGGCTGGACCGATAAGATCGATTCTGATAAGATTTTAATGGCAGGTAGCCGACTATTTTTTTTTTTTATAAAGCGTTGCCCTACACTAGGAATTTCTTCCTGTATCGTGGGTGCGTTTGCAGACATATAATCTCACAAGCACACACACACCCAGACCCGGAGCAATTATCTATAGATCGTACAAATATTTGCTACGTGCAGGAATCGAACCTGCGACACGCAGCGCAACAGTCGGTCTCTCGACCAAGCTCGACTCCAGCAACCAATCTAACCAAGTATATAAGGAGTAACTAAGGCTAATTATACGTGAGTGAAAACGCGGGCACAGCTGGTTTTTTAATATACTACTACTAGCCTATGTTACCCGGGACAGGAAGCATGAAAATCGGCACAAGTATTTGGAAGATATGGTGAAATTTAAAATTTTATTTAAAAACATAATCAAGACATTGTTACTAAAAAAAGCATATTACTCCGTCGCTGAATATTTACAAGATAAACTTATATAATTATGCTTCGAATGTCTTTTGTTTTCATTATTGTTTAAATTATAGTTTTATAAGTCCCTATGTATTTGTAATTTGCATGCCTCATGGTAGGATATGGCTAATGGATACTATTATTTGTACTTTTAAGAACTTTTTTGTACCCATATTCGCAAATTTATAAATGATTTGATTTGATTTGATTTGATTTGAATAAATAAACTCACAAATATACATATATGAACCCTATAAAGATAACACTCCGTTTTTTGGGCAGGTCGTGTATAACATGATTCGTTAAAAACAAAAATAAATGCCTAATATGAATCCTTTTATTTCATTCATAGCCTCTCGTTTTCTATCAGTATAAATTAACAAATATGGTATAATATTTAAGTAATAATAAAACAACTTTTAACCGGATTAATCTCGTGTAGTTACACTTTGCAGCGTTCGTGGTCGCAGTCGAACCACGAACGCTGCAAAGTGTTCGAAACGTCAGGAAAAATATAAACCAATAATACACGCGATTAATCCGGTTAAAAGTTGTTTTATTATAATGTGTAGTGATCGAGAAAACCTAAGATTTTACTATATTTAAGTAATTCTTTTAAGAACGAAATAACATATTTTTGTGGATAATCTGGGTTTATCGTTTTTATTCAATTGTATTAATTGTCGTAATTACAGACATTTTTAAATCAAAATATTCAAATAGGAATAGAATCAATCAATAAATACAAAAAACCCGGTAAAACTAAAAATCATGCACCTCACAAAACAATAATAATTTTAAAAGACTTTTTATCAACTTCCAAAGTAGTAAAGTGATGCTATTATGTGCGAAGGCCAAAGTTTAAGTAGTCAATAGTTTATACCATCTTTTCTACAATAACTCACGACTCAACAATCAACGTAGTAGGAAATACTATTATAGTAATGACTTACATAAATAAAATGATGTGTTTATATTTTTTTGCATAATTATTACTAATACGGTAGTGAATTTTTTCACGGTTACCGAAAGAATGTTAATTCGATTTTTGTTTTTGAATCGATGGGCGTACAGCGAAGAGGATTTTGACAGCTGTCTGTTATTTTGAGGTTATGTTCGACAGATAACGATCTTCGGCAATCAGGATATGTGGTTTTTACACGACTGCCCAAAAAAAGGAGTTTTATGATTTTAGGTTTCTTGTATGTAGGTATTAGTTTGTGAGTTTTTTTTTACTCCACCAGAACTTCTAAATTCCTGAACCGATTTCGATGTTTGGGGTATCATTAGAATCCTTACATTGTCCCGGGCGACACGGGCTAGTAAGATCTAAAAAAATGCCAGGCGTGAATTTTTATTTTATTAAATCCATTTGTTAATGTTATATTAATAGCTGTGTGTTTGTTTATCGGTCAACATTACATAGATATCTGAGTACATATTTTTAAAACGTATTAACGTTTCCGAAGCGAACACTGAAGTTATATCTTATGACTTTACTATTCATTATTTCTAAATAATTTAGAAAGAAATAAAAAAATAAATTCACAAACACAAATTAAAAGTTAATTAAAACGGTCTTCTTCTCATCGTGTGGTTGATGAACAACCTAGGGTCAGAGTTTAAACCACCCGTAGGTCTCTGACATGGTTTTACACACCATCTAGAACATCTCTCAGGTGTTTTCCTTCACCGTTTTAAGTGAAACTCAAAATTTGAATGGCCACCTAAAATTGTTATCTTCTGAGATTTTAGTTTGACGTAACTAAATTCGAATGTGTAATCTCGCAATTCATTCCGTCTTACTCGTATAGTAGGTAACTATTAGTAAAAGACAGCAATACTATAATTTGAGTTTAGTTGTCTATGACTGCCTCGTTGGTGTAGTGGTCCCAAGCGCGACTGCTGAACAGGAGGTCTCGGGTTCGATCCCCGAGTCGGGCAAAGTGTTATTGAGTTTTTCTGTTAGGAAATTCTCAGCAGCAGCCCGGAGTTTGGAACTGTGCCCGGTTGATGGCAATAGGCTCACCACCTATTACATGGGACTTAATAACAGCATTGGTGAAATGTGGGTGTACAATTGTGTACACCTCTGCCTACCCCTTCGGGGAATACAGGCGTGATGCTATGTTATGTTATGTTATGTTTTTATGAGTTTAGTTGTAGATACATACAATCATGCCTGTTTCCCATTGGGGTAGGCAGAGACTATCGATTTCCATTTGCTACGATTCTGACACACCTCTTTCGCCTCATCTATGTTCATTAACCTCTTCATACATGTTCGCCGATTTAGGTGGCTCCTAACCTGTCCTTTTTTGAGAACGTCCGCAATTTGATTGCGGTATGTTCGTCGAGGTCGACCTCCCCCGACTTTTCCATCCACTCTCGCCTCATGTACTAGTTCAGTCAATCGCCTTTCATCCATCCTTTCTACATGCCCAAACCATCTTAGCATACCCTTCTCAATCTTTGTCACTACGTCTTCTTTCACTCCACAACGTTCCCTTAACACACTGTCCTCAATTTTTCTTTTAAAGTTACGCCACACATTCTTCATAAAGCTCTCATCTCTACTGCATTAATTCTGCTTTCATGTTTCTTCTGCCACACCCAACTTTCACTACCATACATAAGAGTCGGCACTAACATCCCTCCATGAACGGCCAGCCGCGCCTTTTTTGACACATTCCGGCTATCCATATCCAATTGTGTAATTCACATAGTTTATTAGTTGTATATTGCTGCTATATCACAATTGATAGCATTATCTTCAACTAAAATTGCATTCAAAATCATTTTTCGTTCCAAAGGAAGGAAAAGCGTGAACAAACTAGTTTGCCCCAACCGGAACCACGGCCACTGCTTACCCACTAAACAATGAGACCAACGTTCCGGCATCACTATAGAAATGGAAAACCAACTTTCACTTTAAAACGCCTTCGTTTAATAAAGAAACTTTTAGCTTTTAGCATTGCAGGGCAAGGGCTTCTTCACACACAGTGATAGCACGAGCATTGATCATCACGCTAGCTCACAGCGGGTTGGCAATTTCAGACCATCAAGTCCAGATTTCCTCATGATATTTTCCTAACTGCCTCGTTGGTCTAGTGGTCCCAAGCGGGACTGCTGAGCAGGAGGTCTCGGGTTCGGTACCCGGGTCGGGCAAAGTGTTATTGAGTTTTTCTGTTGGGAAATTCTTAGTAGCAGCCCGGAGTTCGGAATTGTGCCCGGTTGATAGCAATAGGCTCACCACCTATTACATGGCACTTAATAACAGCATTGGTGAAATGTGGGTGTACAATTGTGTACATCTCTGCCTACCTCTTCGGGGAATACAGGCGTGATGCTATGTTATGTTATGTTATGTTCCTTCGCCGCGTATCTGTAATATTTTAAATTGACTAAAAATTTATAGTCGACCACGAAATTGCTTTACTATATTTGACGAAAACTTCCAGTAAATTATAATGTTAATAAGGTTGACAATATCTGACTGACACTTTGATCTTGCAAGCGAAAATAGACCTTGTCATATTATGACGCGCAAACGAAATGCAGCATTAGGGTGGTAAAGGAATTGTATGGTCGACTATACATACATACATTTATAATATTCATAATGTCTCATCGGTAGGTATATAAGGTAAACACTCCGTCACTACAACATTTCCGCCCCGACCCTTGCTCGAGCCAGCCCGCGCCGAGCTAGTAGCTTTAAATTCGTCCCTTAATAATAAGGAAACTGATATGATCCAGCTAGTCCCTAGTTGTCCCCCCAGCAACGCCCTAAGCCGAGGTTCGTGTCCCGCAAGGGACGCCCTTAGCGTTGTTGCTTAGTTTGTAGTATTTTAAAATATGCTCTGGCTGGAGGCATCAAACTGCCTCGCCTTAGATATTGTCCGGTTACGCAGACAAAACCCCTCTGGGTTTCGGCAAGAGGCCATTTTCAAAAAAAAAAAAATACACTACAACTTTATAAATTAACTCATATAGTTATAAAATGTTGTACCTGCTCACAATCGTATTCTTTTTCCACAAAAGTTTATAACTTTAGAGTTCGCTATGCATACGATAATGCTTCTCGAAGATTTATCTGTAACTCATATGATAATTTTTATCCCGGCTGGACCCAATTCTTTAGTCCACACAGACGAAGTCGCGGAAAAACTAGTTAGAAATATCGCTACATAAAGGATTGTTTCACGAAATGTTGTCTACATGACTATGGTATACTGCAAAAATTATTCGTCTTGGTTTTTCTTTCAGGAGATTTTTGGAACGAAGTTCCTTATCGCGCGTTGCGAAAGAGGGCTAGACGGAAAAAATTAAGACGAAAAGTTGTAACGACACTTTTTGCTATAGTAAGCTATTGTAAGCCGTGCGGCGTGCGCATGTTTCTCTGTCTGTCTCTCTCTCTCTCTATAATAGAAAACAAGCCAGATATATATATATATATTTTTTGTCCCTTGACACCTCTCAAGTGTTTTAATTTTGTAGTTTCCAACGAGACATATCAATTTAATATAAAAATTCCAAATTAAATAAATAAAAAAATATTTATTCCCATCTCTACAATGTTCAGCCTAAGAAAATACCCAAGTTTCTGACTCGAAATTAACGCTGGCAACACCAGAGACCAGTCTAATAAAGGGATGTCAGCTCATGATATATTTTCGCCAATTTGTTACGATTTTATGAATGCTCCCTTTTGAGTTTTCTTGGAACCCTTTCTGAATGGATTGTCTGTCAGTCCCTTTGTCAGATATTTATGGGTCTTCGTTGGAATAATTTAAGTTGATTGACAACTTAGTGTTGTGTAACAGTAAACCTTTAAGGTTGCTTTAAGTAAAAGTGGCTAAAGATTATAGACGAGACAAAAAAAGTATTAGAGAGAACTTTACAGGCCAATGAAGGGCCTGCAATAACATAACCAGTCCATAATTGCCCACTGTATTATAGGCCCCTGCTCATAGAGAGGAGGCACGGGCATTGATTACCACGCTAGTTCATTACGGGTTGGCGATTTTAGACCATCAAGTCAAGGTTTCCTCACGATGTTTTCCTCCACCGTTTTTTTATGGGATAGGGGGCAACCGAGCACACGGATCGCCTGATGGCAAGCGATTACCGCCGCCCATGGACACCCACAACTCTCAGAGGAGTCGCAAGTGCGTTGTCGGCCTTTGAATGGGTTAAGGCCTCCGGTACCCTCACTCTCTCGACAAAACACAACGCAAGCGTTGTTTCACGTCGGTTTTCTGTAAGGCCGTGGTCTGCGGTCGAGCCGGCCCATTCGTGCCAAAGCATGGCTCTCCAAATATATCAAGGTATATCTGTGATGTATTAGATTAACTAACAAAGTACATATGGCATTAAAAAGGGCAGATTGGTACATGTCAGATTTGACTCAAGAGGCAGGCCTGAAACCATTCGGCCACCACTTCATCTTAAGCCTACAAAAAATAAAACAAAATACTAGGCCTCTAGGTCAGCTACAAAACAATATATCAACATACCAACAACAGAATATTAATAACATTTTTAATAACAAAAATAAACAATAGTATTGAAGAGTGGGCGTTTGATTTCTTACAAGGATAAACTTTAACAGACAAATTGATAGATGTATCGAAATGTATGATGATGGATGATGAAGCGAATGATCTCATTTGGCCTCACCCATTGTCTGATAATGAGAAATATTATTTTAAATGTGGTGTTGTAAAAAATCTAGGTAATTTAATTTTGGTGTTCAATTTGGGTATTGATTGGTAAAACGATGAACTGAATAGCTTTAGATATTAAAGCTGGGAGAAGATTTTCTACATGCTTTTACAAGCTGTTATATAATAACATCAAAATAGATGTCGGCTCTTCGGTAATATTATATCTGTCTAGGCCTTGAAGGAATTAGTACTGGAGTAGTTTTAGCGGGCGTACCCCTCCTGCCACTGCCATTGATTCCCTACCAAATCCTTACTACACCTTTTACCTGTATTGTTACAATGATAGTACACATGTGTGATACGATTTTATGTTTATGTATTATTATGTGTTTTAATAGAGCTATGGTTGCCTTAGTGTAGGGTCTTTTGTGCTTGTGTGTTACCTCACCCCCCTCCAAAAGTGGCGAGCAAATATGTTCGATATTTTGTCAGACGCCGTCCCTCTGGTCCTCTAAGGTCTAGCCTTTCCCAAGTTCATTGGAGTCGGCTTCCAGCTAACTGGATTGTAAGCCTATGGGAAGTTTAAACTCTGACACTATGTTGTTCGTCATCTATACGTTAATTTGAAGAGTAGCAGCTGATGATGAAATCCGGGTGCACAACAGTAATTCTTAAGAACCTATCTTAAACCCTTAGTATCTTCAAGAAATACAGGGCTGCCTTGGTCTACTGTATGTCTAGAATTTGCCTTACATTTATTCCACTTCTTAGAATTGATAAAATCACAAAATGATCTAAGTTCAATACATTGTAACCTTCACAATAACTCATGTATGATGATAACACAACAAAAAGGTGTTACATGCTATCGTTGATTGAAATCTAAAGCGTGTCCGTCGTGTTATGCCAAATGCTTAC
Source organism: Xylocampa areola (assembly GCA_935421205.1). NCBI lineage: Eukaryota > Metazoa > Arthropoda > Insecta > Lepidoptera > Noctuidae > Xylocampa > Xylocampa areola. Next base: position 12,024,899 of record OW285223.1, read on the forward strand.
AAAACAATTTCTTATTACATTTTTTATGTACTTATGTGCAAATGATATATATGAGAGGGACTCGTGGCTAAGTAACAGCCGCACAGAGCGGTCGGTCTGTGGATGGGTGACCATCATTATACATCGAAATGCCACCGTGCCTCGGAGAGCACGTTAAGCCGTCTGTCCTGGTTGTCAAATTAAAATCTATGACAGCCGTTACAGGTAGTCAGAAGCCTGAAAGTTTGACAACCAGTCATACCACAAGTTATCGTGTTACCCAGTAACTGGGTTGTGGAGATCAGATAGGCAGTCGCTTCATGTAAAATACTGGTATTAAACTGTATTCGGTTTGACTGGAAGCCGACCCTAATGTAATTGGGAAAAGGCTAGGTAGATATATTATGTGCAAATGATATCTCGTGCTGGCAAAGGGGCCCACCGCTTGAGCTGCAGGTTGTGTGACATGGCTACGCTCTCATAGGGTTGTATAATGATGTCTGGACTTTAAAAGATACCTTGGCCTATAAGTTTGGTTCGGCATTTCTTCTCAAAGGTAGTCAGGTAGGAAATGCCGGCGCCTTCTGGGTCATAATTACATGTAAAAGATTTCGGAAATAACAATTTGTAAAAAAAATTGAATTTTCAATCTATGTTATGTACTTTAGTTATTACTAGCTGTACCCCGCGGTTTCGCTCACGTATATAAACATAACATAACATAACATAGCATCACGCCTGTATTCCCCGAAGGGGTAGGCAGAGGTGTACACAATTGTACACCCACATTTCACCAATGCTGTTATTAAGTCCCATGTAATAGGTGGTGAGCCTATTGCCATCAACCGGGCACATTTCCAAACTCCGGGCTGCTACTGAGAATTTCCTAACAGAAAAACTCAATAACACTTTGCCCGACCCGGGAATCGAACCCGAGACCTCCTGCTCAGCAGTCGCGCTACAGACCACTAAACCAACGAGGCAGTTCACGTATATTATATTATAATTAGCCTAAGTTACATCCTATATAGTCAGCTACCTGCCAGTAAAATCTTATCAGAATCGATCAAGCTGGCAGTTTCGGAGATTAGCCGGCACAAACAGACAGACACAACAATTTTAAAAACAGATTTTTAGGCTTAGGATAAATAACTGTCATCATCATCCCCATCGCCCTTATGCCAATTTATTTGGGGTCGGTGCAGCATAAATCTGCAAATAACTGTATTAGCTTAAAAAATAACTATTATTTTGAAATAACAAACAGACACTTCAATTTTATTTTTTTGTATTGTTTTGAATAAAATAAAATACATTTTTTTTTATGAGTTTGGGTATTCGACTGTTTACATCTCTGACTACCTCATCAAGAAAGACAGGCGTGATGCTACGATGCTATGTTAACTACCAAAGGTTATAGACGCAACCTTTCTTTGATTTATGATTGCATAGATTTTCAACAAGCAGATAATTTCAAGTACGAATGGAGTTTGTTATCTCAAATGTCATCACGCCCATTTCTCGTAAGTTAAATTCTGATGTAACGGTGAAAGCCTATGTATAGAAGCTACTAGCATACCAGAAAAGGTGATGGACATGTAACAAAGTTCTTCCCAACATAACATAGTTTCACGGCTGTATTTCCTGAAGGGGTAAGCAGAGGTGGTCACTGCTCTACACATCGACATTTCACCAATAACTTTATAAAAGTGTGCCTCCCGGAGGGCTGAATAGCGGGACATCATGCCTAAAGCCGTAACGGCTATCTTAGATCTTTATTTGACAACCGGGACCGACGGTTTAACGTGCTCTCCGAGGCGCGGAGGGGTTTCAGTACGAAATGATGGTCACCCATTTACAGACTGACCGCGGCTAGCGTAGCTTAACGTTGATTGATCGATCTGTGCGGCTGTTACTTAGTCACGAGCCCCACAATATCTGTCTAATATATAAAAATCTCGTGTCACAGTGTTTGTTATCGAACTATTCAGAGGCGGCTTGACCGATTTACGAGTATATGATTTTTTTTTGTCTATATTCGGTAGGTCTGAGAATAGGTCGTAGGCTATTTTTTATACCCGTTGATCATGGTTTCTCAAAGTGGGGCACGCGAACCCTTAGGTTCGCCATGTGATGATAGAGGTTCGCGACAAGATTAACTTAGTGGCGGCTGGTAAGTTAGCAAGCGCGTATGGAGGCGAGAATATATAGAATTCCTTTTTTTTTTTTTAATATATTCGCCATTGAGTTTGTAGCATTAACAGGGGTCGTGAGGCCATAAGTTTGAGAAAACCTGCCCTAGATGATAAGGTTGATGGCCCTATCCAGAAAATTTATGTGGCAGAACAGCGTTTGCGGGGCACAGCTAGTATAACTATAATTCTCTAAGTATATAATAAATAACGTATTGTACACTAAAGATTACATAACTATCGGAGAGTATAATCAGCATTCTTTTATAAACAAACATCATTGGATCGCCCACTTAGAAATGCCTAGTCAATGTAAAATGAGAAACAGAAGTTTAAATGCATTCAGGACTAATACGTAATTAGCAGTTCAATAATATAATATCTACACATTAATACGTCAAGCAAATAGGATGTACCCCTTTTTCTGAAAATTACGCGGACGGAGGAGTATGAAGTTAAAGTTTATATAGAGAAGGAGTGCAGAAAGCTAATATTTTTAGATTATTTGCAAGAAATACATTAAATTATTAAATAAAACATTACACACACTACTATGCGTTTCACACACACACACACACACACTCACTCACTCACTCACACACACACACACACACACACACACACACACAAACACACACATACACACACACACACTCAATAGAACCTTCAAATTTAAAAACAGTACTACTGCTTTTCATAATTATATAACTCTTGCTGTGCTCTAAGGTATTCGACAACCTCCTAGGTCCTGCAAGATGTCCTACACAAAGAGAGTAAGAGTAAGAGTAATATTCATGTATTGGCACAATACTGCAGCAGCAAATATAAATAATATAAAATAATAATTACAAAGCCTTTCTGAGCCCGTCAGTCTGTTATACTTCTGTTACTCATTTGTTTGTTAACAAAAGGCACATTGCATCACAATTACGTCATGATGAACGCGACGTGATATCAGTATTAGATTGCACTAAATAAATGATCTTATGCTGACTATGGAAAGATTGTATGATTGTTCATACTTGGACATTACATAGCATCACGCCTGGATTCCGTAAAGGCTAGGCAGAGAAATAGTTATTTTAATTGAAAACCCAGATTTTACCGATACCCTTACTAAGTTCCATGTTATTGGTGGTGAGTCTATTGCCATCTACCAGGCACAAACCCTAACTCAAAGTTGCTGTGTATTTCTTACCAAAAATCCAATTAACAGTTTATCCGTACCGGATATCGTTAACGAATCTAGGACCTCACGTTCAGCAGCCACACCTGTGGCGTGGGTGAATGGGGTAGTCGCTAATTTCAAACTCCCTTTATCAGACAGATACATTTTTATATCGCATTAACGCATTAACTCCGGGCTGCTACTGAACATTTTCTTACAGAAAAACTTGATATCATTTTGCCCGACTTGCGAATCGAACCCGGGACCTCAGGCGTAGCAGTCGCGCTTGGGACCACTAGACCAACGAGACAGTCATTTTTTTTTTGTTTATTCATTTGTATTTATGTATTGAAAAAGAAAGATGCATCCCTTAATAATTATACTAATTTACTTAATCACCCGCAAATACTTCAACAATCTATCCAACCATTGTGAAATTACTAACATTAAACAAATTCCCTACCTCAGCCGGCGAATGTTCAGAATTGCCGGCACAAGTGATTAATTGCTAATGTTTAGTCATTTACGCGGGGCTAATTATCCTGTCTTCTGAATTGATTGGTAGCCGTTGCTACTACCGTTAAGGATTCCGTGAATTTCTGAAGGATGGTAAACATAGCATCATTTTGTCCAGGGGGTAGGCAGAGGTGTACGTAGAAATATCAAATAATATATAAATTATATTAACTAGCTGATGTCCGCGACTTCATCTTCGTCAACCTTGGAGAAGGATAAAGGCTACGTTTTGTCATGCAAAGGTTATGTCCTTCTCCAAGGTCTAATCTATCTCCTTACCAAATTTCATTACGATCCGTTCAGCCGTTTAGTCCTGAAAAAGTGCTGCTACAATAAGAAAAAATTTACAGAAAAACTGTCTGTCTGTTTTTTTACATTCATTCGCCTAAATCATCTAAACTAAACTGCCTCGTTGGTGTAGTGGTCCCAAGTGCGACTGCTGAGCATGAGGTCTTGGGTTCGATTCCCGGGTCGGGCAGTGTTATTGAGTTTTTCTGTAAGAAAATTCTCAGTATCTTGGAATTGTGCACGGTAGATGGCAATAGGATAACCACCTATTACATGGGACTAAATAACAGCATTGGTGAGATGTCAGTGTTCACCTGTGTACAATTCTGCCTACCCCTTCGGGGAATACAGACGTGATGCTATGATGCTATTCGCCTAAATCGCTGAAACAACTTTGATGAATTTTGGTGAGTGTCGGTTAATATATTTTTATTATAATGTGTAGTGATCGCGCAAACCTCAGATATTACTATATTTTTATTATTAGAACATAAAAATATTGATAAGCCTATAGTGCAAATAATAGGTCACCTAGATATAATTTAGATTTCGGTCAAGTACTCGAATAGTCACTTCCACATGTTTAGATAAAATATGTAAACATTGTTATCGAATCGATGTGAACAAGTTATCTATCGGCAAATTAGATTTCTATGCTCCGTTTGATAATTCAATATATGACAGTAGAGTAACTCGTATAAAAATGTACACCCTAAATCATTAAATAGAAAAAGAATACGGTCGTGAGCAGGATTCGAACCTGCGCTTAATCCGGTTAAAAGTTGTTTGTAAACAAAACCCGGAAATTTGTTTTTTATTTTAGTTTTTGTCTACATAGTTATATCCATCTTGGATGGATAGATTCCATGTAAGACTGGTTCCCGACTTAATCACATGGTTCTAACCTTCGCACCGTAGATGCCTAGATAGATATTGAAATGACACCGAATCATAATTTCTAAAACTGGAACCGTTATTACAAGTTGATAGGAAACATAATAAACAAAAAAGAGTTTTCGCTAATGTCTTAAGTCAAGCAAGTTACTATCTCAAAGTAAACGAGGCATGAATGTAATATTGTTATCATTTCTCACAACGATAACGCACACAGATAAGATTTGTTTTATTTTCATTAAGAAATTACTAGTTCATGTTTATTTGAGACCATTAGAATCTAAGTTTTTAAATGTTGTAACTATTTTATCACTGTGCACGTGTATCTTTAATTTTAATATAGCTTTTTTTAAATGTCATAGTGATCATAAAAATCTTTTTTTATTTTGTATAATTTTATTTATCCGATATCAAATAAGACGTTACAAAAAATGGCCCACGCTATGAGCCTCAATCTCAGAATCAATCATAGAATTTGGAATTTGGAATCAACTCATTAAAGATTGAATTTATAAATATCTCAAGTTTGTTACCTGTATAATATCACAAAAGCATTAAATAATCTTCTTCTTTTCAGAGTTTAAACCACCCGTAGGTCTCTGACATGGCTTTACACACCATCGAGAAAATCTCTCAGGTGTGCTGGTTTCCTCACGATGTTTTCCTTCACCGTTTTAAGCAAGGGACAATTAATATATAATACGCACATGAATTAGAAGAGACAGTGGTGCCTTGGATTCGAACTTGCGACATTTGACTTGTCAGTCCAACGGTCATACCACTAGACTATCACAGCTATTAAATATTGACATTATGGAATTTCATCATAATAAGGTTTACAACTTAAAAGTTCAAAAGGTTTTTGGATCAACCAGTTGTACGATAGTTGCACAACCGTTCGATGTAATTATCCTCAATAAGAACTAATTAAATCTTATTTATTATCCAAACACTTGTTAATTTGGTCCGAATCGAGAAATAATTGCGATTTTTAGCAATCATTGTGCAATTATTGCTGTCAGAATTACATTGTGATAAAGTGCTTCTATCAACTTTTTATTTAGATATCCGTGTTGGTACAATCGTCAAAAATGTGGCTGCTGAGAGTGAGGTCCAGGGTTTGATTGCCGGGTTGGGCAAGGTTATTATTTTTTAAACTTTACCCCACATTAGAACTTCTTCCTGCATCGTGGGTATTAAATATATATATAATCTCTCATGCACACACACCCAGACCCTGAGAATGTATCTATAGATCTTACAAATATTTGCTTCGTGCGGGAATCTAACTCGCAACACGAGGCGCTGCAGGCGGTCTCTATACCATGCGCCAGCCGCGCTTATCCGCGGTTTTTCTGTTAGGAAATTTTCAATAACAGCCTTGAATTTGTGCCCAGTAAATGGTAATAGGGTCACCAAATGGGACTTAATTGCATTGGTAAAATGTGGGTGTACAAATGTGTACACATCTACCTACCCCTTTGGGGAATATAGGAGTGATGTTATGTTTACGTTAACCCTTTCACTGTCAAATCATGTGGTACACGTTTCACTGACAATGAACCACATGTGGTACACGTTCCACTGTCAATGAACACATGTGGTACACGTTTCACTGTCAATAAACCACATGTGGTACACGTTTCACTGTCAATAAACCACATGTGGTACACGTTTCACTGTCAATGAACCACATGTGGTACACGTTTCACTGTCAATGAACGACATGTGGTAAACGTTTCCCTGTCACATGTGGTTCACGGCGATTGTTTAACTATAGCGTCTGCTTCGTGGACAGGGAACGTGATAAGTTTGTTATGAGAACTAAATTGTAACATATTTGTATAAACGACAATATGATAACTGTCATTGTTACTCTGGTTAAGAATGAAATGTTGATACAATAAAGCATGAGTTGAAAATCATGCGCCTCCCGGACAATTACACCAGGCGCTCTGGCTAGTTGCCATTCTGACCTCTGCCCACTACTCCGAATTCTTCTTCCATATTTTAATACGCAGTCCGGGTTTGAAGCTACTGACACATCAACCGAAAATACGCGGCCGAAATTACGTCTAAAATGCAAGACTGACTACTTGTTAAGACTTGTTTGACTATCTGTTTGTTAAAACTTTATTATTAAATTTTTTGGTTTAGTAATGAAACTACCTCGTTGGTATAGTGGTCCCAAGTGCAACTGCTGAGCAGGAGGTCTCGGGTTCGATTCCTGGGTTGGGCAAAGTGTTATTGAGTTTTTCTTTTAGGAAATTGTGGGTGCCAGGAGTTTGGAACTGTGCCCGGTTGATGGCAATAGGGTCACCACCTATTACATGGGACTTAAAAACAGCATTGGTGAAATGTGAGTGTACAACTGTGTACATCTCTGCCTACCTATTTCGGGAATACAGGCGTGATGCTATGTTATGTATATTTTATGTAAATTTAGTTTAAAATTGTTGACCTAAATAAATAAAAAGTTAATATATAACAATTAAAACTATGATTTATATTTCTGAGTTACTTTATAAAAACACTGCATGTTGTTATGTCCGGGTTTAAAGCTCCAAAATCCGGGTTTCTACTCTACTTGTCCGGGTAAGCAGATTTTAGAGATGGCAACATTTAGATAATTTAATGTCGTACAGATGTTGTGAGCATTTCGTTTTCAAAATTTTTGTGGAGTCAAAATTTCGGTCGATCCCAATTACATTGGGGTCGGCTTCCAATCTGACCAGATGCAGCTAAATACCAGTATTTTACATGAAGTGACTTCCTATTTGTCCTCCACAACCCAGTTACTGGGTAACACGATTTCTCGTGGGAAGACTGGTTGTCAGACTACCTGTAGCTGTTGTCATAGATGTTTATTGACAACCGGGACCGATAGTCGTGTTGTCACAACGTGCTCTCCGAGCCATGGAGATGTCTTAATATGATTGTCACGCATTCACAGATCAGCTGCGGCAAGTGCAGCTTGATCTTTTAGTTTTCTTTTTGAGGGTGGGAAGTCCAACGGCCCTTTTTTTTTTGAGGGAGGAAATGCTGTCTCATGTCCCCTCCGCCACGGGGGTGATGGAAGGGGGTATGTGGGGCTCTAACTCACTAAAACCCCCCGTGAGCAGTCCACCGCCGAGATGGGGCAAGATAGGGTCGCGCTATCATTCACCGTCTTGCCTCGGCGGTAGCCCCGGACAAGCCGGGCCGCTATGCTATGAAGGAGGTGACCTCGGTCACCAAGGCCACCTCCCTCCCGCATGTGTGGGGTCAAATCCAACGGTCCTTTACCGAGGTCACGGGTTCGTTGCAGCAATCATCGCGAACCTAGCACGAACGTCACAATCTGTGTGGTTGTTACTTAGCCAGGAGCCCCTCTGCCTCTGCAGATGGCAAATTAAGGTACTAATTTTGAATGGTAAAAGGCAGTTACTGCGAAAAAGCCTTACCGAGCAGCGTCATCTATTGCAAAAAACAGTTGTAACAAAACCAAATAGCTTGCGTGTTTTCTCAAGTGTCATGGCGAATCGAGTTCAATACGATATCGGTTCTAAAATCAAAACCGTAACCGTAAATCTTAAACCGTCTAGCTTGAAAATAGGAACACTATTGATAGTATAATTAAATTCTCGCGCAGTTTATTTTTAACTATCTGGGTCAAGATGTACGTGACTGAGTGTCGAGTGGTAAGAAATCATGATCGGACATTTTAGATCGATATCGAAAAGGAGGCACTGAGTTGTGTTAGGTTTTGTTTAAAATTAATATCGATATTGGCAACGAGTCGCTTTTTTTTTGGACGTGGCCTCTTGCATTTGTCCCATAGGGGTTCTGTGTAACCGAAGAATAGCTATGGCGAGACAATTTGATGCCTCCAGCCAGAGAGCATATTTTATAATACTACAAACTAAGCAACACAGCGCTAAGGGCATCCCCTGCGAGACACGAGCCTCGGCTTGGGGCGTTGCTGGGGGGACAACTAGGGACTAGCTGGATCAGATCAGTTTCCTTATTATTAAGGGTCGAATTAAAAGCTACTGGCTCGGTGAGGGCCGACTCGAGCAATGGTCGGGGCGGACATGATGAGATCTTTCGGGACCGACGGGGACCTCGCCGGTGAGGTCTATAACGAGGCGGTCGAGTGCGTCGGAGTGTGCTTGTGTGTCTGTTAGACTCTTGAGCTACATGAATGTCATCTGTACCTATCATCGGGACGGAGGAGAGCGTGACGTAGTCGGCGGACTTTACTAATCTGAGACGGACTGTATTCGGCGGAAGAAACAACTAAGGGATTCGGATGGTTAGGGGCGGAATCTGCAACGAGTCGCGTCGCAGTAACTTTATTTCTACCGCGGTGGCAACACTGATATTTAAAAAAAGGAGCTAACAGTTTTTCAAGGATGGTTCGTTCAGTCGCGCTGGGCGAGAGGCATTTTGGTTGGAGCACTCGCGGAAGACGGTTGTCTGGATCATCAGCAAAGTTTTAGCGAATCAGTAGATATATTTGGGTGGATAGATTGCTGTCACTGTGTGTTTAAAATAATAAACTTGTAAAGACATATCAGCTGGTGTTTTCCTCATGGTTTGATGATGGTTTTGTCCATTAATATTCTAATACGAATGAGTACTGGAGTAGTTTTAGTGGGCGTACCCCTCTCGCCACTGGCATATGATTCCCAATCAAACCTTTATACGTTTTACCTTTATGGTTACAATGATAGACATTTTAATCGTGTGTGACACAATTTTATGGTTGTGTTTAGTTTTTTTTGTTTGTTCATACTGTTATTGTAATGACGAGAGCTAGAGTTGCTTTAGTGTAAGTCCTTTTGTGCTTTTGTGTTACCTCTCCCCCCGCTTAAAGTGGGGAGCAAATTTGTTCGATATTTAGTCAGAAGACGTCTCCCGTCTAGTCCTCTAAGTGCTGAGAGCACTGTAGCTTAGTGGTTTGACAGTTGGACTGGTAAGTCAAAGGTCGTAGATTCAAACCGAATGCACCACTATCTTTTCGTAATGTGTCAATGCTAAGGAATAATTACAATAGATGGTAAGCCTATTGCCATCAACAGGGCACGTTTCCAAACTGCAGGCTGCTACTGAAAATTTCTTAACAGAAAAGCTTTATAAAAATTTGTCTGACCCGGGAATCGAACCCAAGACCATCATACTCAGTAGCCGCGCTTGGGCCCACAAGATCAACGAGGCAGTTTTAAGCAAAACATGACGATATATAGGTACTAACAATCCAGGCATGCAATTTCTAAGTAAAACCCAAGACTATTGATCAATCTTCCCGTTGCCATAGTAATCCGGGAACTCATGAAATCAGGTCGTGACAGCTGCAGTCATTCCCGAAACACTGAAGTTAAGTATTATTGGTTTATGGCTTCTATTTGTTTTTGTAAACGTAAAAGGCTTTTGTGTCTGACAAATGTAGGTAGAAGTATATTTTTCCTATTTAATTGGAGGTACATTGTAACGTAGGTACCGCAATTTACTCAGAAATTTTGTACTCAGAAAAGGTCAGGAGCCACCTAAATCGACGAGCATCAGGAAGAGGTTAATGAACATAGATGAAGCGAAAGGGTTATATCAGAATCGGAAGCAAATGGATCGATAGTCTCTGCCTACCTCAATCGGAAATAGGCGTGATTGTATGTATGTAAATTCAAATTCAAATCTTTTTATTTCAAATAGAGCATTTAACAGGCACTAATGAAATGACGCCTGGCCATATTTATTTTTTACTTGATAAATATCGCCAGGCGTCTCCTTAAGACGAATACAAGCAAGATTGAAAATTCTATACATTCGGACACGACAGGTAGAGTGCGGACACGGAATGTAAAAGGTCGCGGTTTCAAGCCCCGTTCTTGTCTATTATTTATTCATGTTTCCTTGAAAAATAGTAATCCCTAACTAAATACAATATAAAACTGAAATAATGCAATACTTTGTTGATTAATTTTGGAAAGCTCAGTATAATCGTAATGACGTATATAATTATGAGAAACGCCAGGTGTGCAAATTTGCGAATGTGTTTTCGACAAACTGTATCAATCTCTTATCTTAAAACGATAGTCATAAACGTGAAGTGCGTGAATTGGGGCGCACGTTGTGACTGATTGACGAGACGTTCTGTCTGTAACAAAAATGGTTCACTACAAATTAATATATTTATATTAGCTATTATATAATTAATTTTCGAACCGCACGTTTAATCAATAAAATATTTTCACAAAATCGATACATATTATAAAAATGTAACGGATCGCTGTCTGTACATGGAAGATATATCAGAAAAAATATTATTGGAACCTTTATCAACACAAATAGCACCCAAAGCAATGATTTTTGTAATTTTTGTCTGTTTGTCTGTGCGTTTGTGAACGCTAATCTCAGAAACGACTTATCCGATTTAGATGTGGTTTATATGTATATTGTGGTAAGCTTCACTTAACATTTAGTGTTTGTTTCATGTCAATCGGTTCAAAATAAATTCAAAAAATAAATTCCAATTTAAAAAATCACGCCGAACATTTGTTAATTATGAATTTGTGTTCATACACGACATGGTGTTAATTTACGACATCCACGCGGACGGAGTCGCTGGCAAAGCAAATATATTTGGACTTAACTTGCCTAAAATTTTTAGAAGCTGCAGAAAGTTGCGTCGAAAGTTATTTATAATTAAAAATAATATAATATGTGTTAATATATTAATAAGTGTTAATAGTTAATTTGGTCTTAAGTTAAATTGTAGATTCATATCATCGCTTTGGATTTTCTGTAAGATGCTATTGGTTTTAAATACAGATAAATAAATAAATAACATGACTTTTTTTTTGTATAATAACGTAAGTTAGTATCACGCCTGTATTCCCCGAAGAGGTAGACAGTTTTACACCCACATTTCACTAATGCTGTTATTAAGTCCCATGTAATAAAATGGTGGTGGGCCTATTGCCATCTACCGGGCACAACTCTAAATTCTGGGCTGCTACTCAGAATGTCTTTACAATAAAACCCAATAACACTCGAAAGTTGAATTTCAGTTTTTTTTTTCTAATACTCACATTGTTGTTAAATTTACGTTGTAAAATTGACAGCTTATTAACAGTAACAGTTCGACATTAAAGGCATCCTTATTACGTCGCAATAAAAGCTATATTTGCAATGCAACTCTTACTGTTGATGTCAACTGTACGTTATCAACGATCGTAAACTAACAAATGACCCAATTGGAATCCGGAGTCATGTGATGGCGTTTGTTGAAAATCATATAAAAGTTTTTGTGAAGACTGCCATGTAAACCATACCGTAACAAATACAGATACATCTTTCAATCGCATTAACGCTTGCGTAGCGAACTTATAATTTTGCTGACGCTGGTCGAGATGGCTTAGTGCGCCTAAAGTATTTGTTCGGGTGGCATAGGTTCACGACAGTATTTTTCTTACCACAAAAAATTATAACTTTAAACTTTACCTGTCAAGTTAATCTGGGCCTCGGAGAGCATCTTAAGCCGTCGGTCCTGGTTGTCAAATAAAGATCTATGACAGCCGTTACAGGTATTCAGAAGTCTGAAAACCAGTCATAACACGAGATATCTTGTTAACCAGTCCCTTTTTTGTGGAGGTCAGATAGGCGGTCGCTCCATGTAAAATACTAGTAGTATTAAACTGCATCTAGTTAGACTGGAAGCCGACCCCAATGTAGGAAAAGGCTAAGTATATTGATTGTCAAGTAAAACTTAATATATTGTCAAATTAAAGAAGATTTTTTTATGAACTCTGACGTCGGGTTTGTTTTTGTAATATTCATTATGTTACTGTGATCACTGGTGGATATTACGATGAATAGATTGTGTTTATTGATTAAACTATGTGAGATTTCTGTCTGTAAACGCACTGATATAGGAGAAATTGCTATTGTCGCACAATAGGAATTCTAATAAAAAAAATATTAAGAGTACGAAGAACGTTATTTTAAAGTTATAAATTTTTGTGGCTAAAGATTTACTTTTATAGGCATTATCTTTGCATAAAAAAATATATCTTTAGAGTTACGCTAAACATGCGTTCATTAATGCTTTTCAAAGATATATCTGTAAACGTGATTTAATTTTAAAGAAAAAGATAGCAATATTGACTAAGACCTGCTAATTTTATTATCATAATTATATCATTCCTATTGGCAAAACCGAGACCACAATCAAGTACAATTCAAAAGAATAAATCGCATACTATATTGACAAAAATCTCATATTACAACTACCTTTTGCAATGACACAAATCTCATATACACAACTCTCATACACACCAAAAGAAACCTTAAGCCACAAAGAATACAATACACAATTGCATGAACACGAATCCAGTTGAACTTAACACTAGAGCCTAGAACGGAGTATTCCAAACACTTGACCTTTAAACTTAAGTATCTAATAATAGTTATAATAAAGAGGCATTTCCGTACAAAGACGCACCTACCACGGTATCAAAAATCGATAGTTAGTGCATCAGTTCAAAGCTGTTTTAAAGCCTTTATTATTCAAGAAAGCCTTCAAACTACATTTACAGGCAATTAGTACAAGGATAAGAAGGGCTCGTGGCTAAGTAACAGCCGCTCAGATCGATCGATCGAGGTTAAGCTGCGCTTGCCGCGGTCGGTCTGTGGCTGGTTGACTATAATTTCATACCGAGACCCTTCCGTACCTCAGAGAGCACGTTAAGCCGTCGGTCCCGGTTGTCAAATTAAGATCTATGACAACCGTTACGGGTAGTCAGAAGCCTGAAAGTCTGACAACCAGTCATACCACGAGATATCGTGTTACCCAGGAACTGGGTTGTTGAGTTCAGATAGGCAGTCGCGACATGTAAAATACTGGTATTAAGCTGCATCCGGTGTGACTGGAAGCCGACCCCAATGTAATTGGGAAAAGGCTAGGCAGATATAGTACAAGGATAGGAGATAGTGGTAATGGCAAAAATTAATACAATGTCACTGCAAAATCTGTCAATTAAGCTCAAAATCTAAGGACATTTATATACAATACTAGAATAGACAAAGCTAGCATGGATTTGGACAGGAAGACCAATATAATATAAGATAATAAGCCTATAACTGCAGGGCAAGGGCCTCTTTTCATACACGAGAGAAGGCACGAGCATTGATTACCATGCTAGCTCAGAGTGGGTTGGCGATTTCAGATTATCAAGTCCAGGTTTCCTCACGATGTTTTCCTTCACCGAATGTTTGTGATGTCTTAGATTAAAAAAGAAAGTACATATGACATCGATGTAGTCCCATTGGTACATGCCAGATTTGAACTCACAACTTGTGGTTCAAGAAGCGGGCCTGTAACCACTCCACCACTTATGTAATATTTGAGGCGGATAGGACCAGCTTTTGGTGTTGTATCTTGACACTTATTCCTTCTTTTACAATATGACTAGTTTGATATGTGATGTAGTTGACTACCTCGTTGGTTTAGTGGTCGCAAACGCGGCTGCTGAGCGTTAGATCCTGGTTTCGATTCACAGGTTGGGCAAAGCGTTTTTGTTTTTTATTATGTTATGAAATTCTGAGTAGCAGGCCGGAGTTAGGAAGTTGGCGGTCTGAAATCCCCGTGCTTTGGAGTCGTCGTAAAGCCTTCGGTCCTGCGCCTCATCTCTATCCAGTCGTGTCGGATTGCCGTCTCATCGGACTATGAGAGTGAAGGAATAGACAAACACAAGTGCAATCCGCACTTGTGTTTGCTAATCTCCTCGGAGATAGGCCGCCGTGACCGAAATACGGTCTGGAGGAGTATTATTAGCTTAATGTCATTTAAATCATTAATAAAACATAACAGAAATGACGTAGATGGATAGTTGGCGATGATTTTGATTTTAACAAAATGGTTGGAAGGGGCTGGATTAAAGTAGCCGAACGGAATAATAGATAGCTCCATGTTTTCATATGAAATGCCTAGAAGGAAGAACACTTCCTTTGTGGTAATCCATTATGAACGTTGTGCAAAACTTCTACCGACTAAGACCACACAGATTGCACCCTCGAAAAAGCCTATGTCTAGCAGTGGAGGAATGATGTCAAAAAGGGTATATTTGTTTAATCGACAGAATCTTTTTACCCTAAAATGGATGTACGTTTGGCCAGCAACTCGCCTGACGTAATTTATTTATTACAGGGTAAAGGCTTCAACACTCTCGTTCCGATTCACACGTCTATGGACTTTTTTGGTCCAATTTGGCCAGAAAGTATGTAGTTCGTCCCGCAGTCTCCGTCTGGGTATTCCGCGACGCGCGACGTCATCTAACCGTTAACCAGTGGTGAATTTGACGCAAGCTCGACACTAATTACGAAATGCTCAAGATATGAATCATTTGATCGTCATATATTAGAAAATATTTTAGAAATTGCCGAAAGTTCTAGAATCCTTCTATTTTCCTTAAGCGATCGATCAATTTTAGTATCTAATCTATTTATAAGAAACCTGTTAATGTTTGTTGTTGCAGATAAGGATTGATGATACGAATAAAAAATTTGCGCGTTTAATCATTAAGCTCCAGGATTTCCTTAACATGACCTTGAACGAATTAGAAATATTCCTCTCCAAATATTAAAGAGACTCCCTAACAAGTTTTAGTCAGCAGTTGGTCATGCCAACGTTATTATTAGGGAACTGCCTTCACAATCAGCGTCCTGGTTCCTATATCTGATGATTGTCAATGGGGTTCTTAAGCAGTAAGGATGGTTTTGTTTTAAGATATTTCGACTGCCTTATTAGATATTACAGACATTTTTTTTCTTGTTCGTCATCAGGGTCTGAAATTCTGTAGCTATTATGACTTGTTTTTCGTCTTAGAACAACTTAGTGCCAGAATTGAAACCACCAGGCCTCTGATATGGCAAGAGTTGTTACTGAGTAACAATTCTAGGTCCTAGCCTTAGAAGCTTACATACATAATTTCTGCAACACCGTACGTGATGCCGTTATTAGTGTTTTCGTACATTCGTTAAACCTTTTGATAATATTTAGTCTTCTTCACCAAAAGACGTATTAAAATGTGGAAGAAGAATTCGAAGGTCGAATGGACGAGACGGTTTAGGGGTCACAGCTCCTGGAGTATATCCGGGAGGCACGAGTTCGAATCCTGCTCAAAATCGTATTCTTCTTTCGACAAATATTCTTAAAATTTAGTTTTTTTAGAACATACTGTTATTTAACAAATTAATAAGGTCCGGCTGACTCATTTAAATGATTTCTTATAATCCTAATCCCGCGAAAAATACCTTTATAATACTCATTCAAGATAAACGCAAAATCAATTCCAATAATTCCTTGCAATTCCAATATTAAAACCTCAATGACTTCACGAATGATCAGACCTCTAGTAATCTTGACCTCAAAGTTTCTAGGTAAATCGTGACTGAAAAATCTTAGTCACTCTTCAGTATTATTATTTTTAAATACGGATATCATATTAGCATAAAAAGATGAGGTGTTTACCTACCCAAGAATTCACTAGAATATAGAGATGAGATCGTAAAGGTCGTGCTAAATGTACATGCATAAATGTTGAAGCACGTTGATCAGATCAATTGAGGTCATAGCTTGTTGAAATCTTTGGTCAGAAAACGATAGTCGAGATTAAGCAGTGTTTGGTGCGGGTCAGTTTATGGATAGGAACCGTAGAAAAAATTTCATAGGCATGTTTCTTCGGCAATTCTGGCTGAAACCAAAAAATAGCAATCATAATGACAATCAAAGCCACATGGTTTGAGCAACTACGATACCAGGTGAGCTACTAAAGAGTACAGCAGATATAAATCCTACCTTTAATCCTGATAAAAATCCTAAATCCAGTAGAATATGAATAGGGAAATTCGTAGTCGGGATAAAAGAAGCAGCATAAGTTATATTGACTGATGATGCAATAATGGACAAAAGAAAAATGGAAGAAGTAGGAGCAGACCAGTTTATTTACACTCTTTAGTTTTACAAAGCTATCAGGAATAGAGAAGAAACTAGGAGTAATTATAAACAACGCACATTGTAAAAGACAACAAAAAAGCGTACTCAATAACCTAAATTCAGAACCCCGTTACATCTCGCCCATCTAAGCCGAGCAAAAATTAAAATTCCAAATAACCCGTAAAGTTCATTTAGAAGTACCGTTTATGTAAAACAATGAAAATTACTATGTATATCTTTAGTACATGCATATTCATGACTCTGCCTTGACCGATTTGTACGACTTCCTCATTCGAGCGTGTGTTTTATCTTCATGCTCCTAAAATGTTGGTTCATCAGTAGTTAGTGTTTTCGATAAGTGCTTCAATTATTTTTTCATTGTACTGCAAATTTTTGGCATAGTTCAGGGAATGTTTTGGTAAAAGGAATTGACTATACTGAGCCAGTTCATGATCAGTCTTCTAGAATATTGCCTGTTTTAGGCCGACTGCTTTATACTGTGGAGAGTTTCTATTTAAGAAACCATTGGAATCATGGTACGAACGTTAAGCGAAGATTAAAGTCATCGAGCACGGTCAGGGTTTCATCCTGCACCCCAGTCAGTACTTCAAGTATTGCTATCGTGGCCTCTGCTCGATACGATGAATTTCCCTCTACTTTATAATATGTAATTTATTCAGTTGTTACTGAAGCTTTGGTTGTTAGCACGTCAAAATAGTCAGTTCCAGTCGTCAAATGAAGATCACGGGTAGACAGATGCCTGAAAGTCTGGCAAGCAGTCTTGCAAAAAAGTATCGTGTTACCCAGTAAATGTATTGTGGAGTTAGATAGGCAGTAGCCTCATGTAAAGTACTGGTATTAAACTTCATCCAGTGGGGTTACTCTTAAAACTAATACCAATTCAAATCCAATTCCAATATTAACAATCCGCTTTAAAACAACGCGTTATTTTAAAATAAATTTACCTACATTACAGTTGCCTCAATTTTAAAGCATGTTGTCTTCATAATATCCCGAATATTTAATAATTTTTTAGACATTTTAGCATTTAAAAGTACGAACTGACATATTTCCAATGTCAATCGAGCCAATGTATTTTCAAGAGTAAGCCCACAGTTAGACTAGAAGTTAATTTCAACGTAGTTGGAAAAGCTAAGCTGATATAGTAGATTAGATTCTAAACTTATTTTTTTTACAATTATGTATGCTTTTCTATGACACACTCAAAGAGGTCATATGACAAGAAGTTTTTATTACATATTCAAACATAATGTGTGAAGTTTTTGGTTTAGGTTAACAAAACAATGCCTAACTGTTACGATCGCGCCACCTCATTACGCTAATTACTTTACTATTATACTGTGTCATGGTTTTACTTGCTTTGTCGTCAATTTTCGAATGTCGAATTTTCGAGATTTTTTCTTATTATTAAGAAAATGATTATTCACTACATAGTGACAAAAAATGCATAATGTTTAACATTAAGCTTTGATGGTTTGGTCATGTTGATAGAATGAATAAAATACGATAAACAAAAGGCAAGCAGGTGTAAGTGGAAATTCCGAAAGGGAATCGTAGTAGTTGGTCTTCTGTAGTATCTGCCTACCCCCATGGGAAAAAGACGTGAGTTCATTTATTATGAATACTAGAGGCTGGTATTTCTGGGCCCGCTTTTGAAGAACTACACAAGTTATGGTCATAACATCTAGCATTTCCCAATGTGATGTTTTCAATGTCATTTCTACTTTCTAAGTTTACCTGAGACAATATTCACTCACAGTAAAGGAACACATCGTGAGGAAACCTAGACTTGTTCATCAGGAATCACCGAAATTATCAATGCTCTTTCCTCGTATGAGAAGAGGCCTAGTTAAAGATAAATGCACACAGCTGCGATGAGAATCTTGAGAGAGATTTGGATTACAACGTGGATATAAATCAGTATGTAAGATTAAGTCTAAAAGGGGTGTTGATGACCTAAAAGTTGTATGGAAATAATTTGTTATGGAATGGAGATGTGATACGGAGGAATTGGGATCATGTGTTGAGAAAAGTATTTAGTACGAATGTGGATGACTATGAGAGTAGATGAAAACCAAGGAAATAATGGATGGATTTCGTAAAAGATGATAAATGGGTAGGAAGAGATTGACTACCGACATAACTGCTGATAGAGACCCTTAGGTCTCTGAAATGGCTTTACACACCATCGTGAACATCTCTCAGGTGTCCTGGTTTCTTCACGACGTTTTCCTTCACCGTTATAAGCAAGTGATAATTATTCAAGATAAATCTTTGAAAAGCATTAACGCATGCTTAGCGAACTCTACTCTTTTTCCATTTAATATTGTAACTTAAGTGATAATTAGTTTATAATACGCGTATGACTTCGAAAAGACAGTGGTGCGTGTCGTTCGAACTTGAGACTTTTGACTTGTCAGTCCAACGGTATGCTACTACTGCTACTAGACTATCACTGCTTATACTATAAGAAATTTGACGCTCTCTTAGGCTTTATTTTGCCAATTTACTTTTGGATAGCTCTTCTATACCAGATCTGTCAAAAACTAAAAAATCTCAGGTAGCGTTATCTTATCACTCTATATATGCCCTTATCCAAATATATTTGGGAGTCGGCGTAGCGTGTCTTTTTCTTCATCACATAACCCTTGTCATCTTAGTACTTAGTTAGTCCCTTTCTAGTCATATTAGTATCTATCACACAATACATCCGCCATCACCCCCATCTTCCTCTGCTCTAATATAAACAGAACTTGTTAAAAATTAAAATTACGAAGCGAAACCATACTTAAATTTGTCAAATTTCACAATTTACTCAACTACTTAATCCGATCGTTGTTCAATTATTTTATCAGTGGGTCATTGTCGATACAATTGCGTTTAATTTATCATAATTAACTGCTTTCTACTCAATATTTGATTAATTTTTGTAGAGCCCAAGAAGGTCAGTCTTAAAAGCGTTTCCGTTGAATCGATTAAAAACAAAACAGGTTTAGCGAGGATTGAATTGAAACAAAAGAAATATCTGTGACTTGACTGTTTCTTTTTTTGTACACCGATATTATTCAGAAATGCAAAAGTTTAGATGTTTGTTACTCAATTCCTCTTGAACGGCTTAACTGATTTTGAAGAGACTTGATGGATATATAGGCCCTTCGTTTGGAAATTATGTTTAATGTTACTGTCAGCCTGCTTCATTCGACTCCTGGGCAAAGGCCCTTGATTTTCATGCTTAGATATGTATTTTATTTCTTTGCATTTAACATTCATTTTTTTTATTAATTTGTTCATTTGTTTGTCAATGTTGACATATAAATTTAATGCCATGAGACGAATTCTACCACTCAACCTTTGGGTTACAAAGAGAGGCTTTTTGAAAACCCTTCTAGAAGGTAGTTAATCAAAGGATATTTCACTCCAGAGGTCTACATAAAATTCTCTTGTACAATATAAGAGATCACTAACCTCTTGTTCTTATCCGAATTTATTCATAGTCAGCGCTCTATATCAGTTCCTTCTACACATCTCTATCAACCGTCATCTCGGTAATCATTCCTTTTATAGCCATATTATCTTTCATATAATCGTTTCCTCGACCTAACTCTACTTTTATAACTTTCCACAACCATACTCAACAATATCCTCGTCACATACTCTTAAGTCATTTGTATGAGATATGTTTGCACTTTGAAAAAGACCTTGGCCGCTGGATTTGTTTCACTGTTTCTTGTCAGAAGCTAAGAAAACTTGTTTTTTATTTATTTCCGCAGTAGAAGTCGATGACACATTGAAGCATTAATTAAGTGTTATACAACAAAATGGACTCTCAGTAGCTTATCAACGAGACCAGAAGTCAAAGCTTATCTTAGAATAATAAAGTACTATTCTACATTATTACTCATATAAACGCTTGATAAAATATCTATCCCTGTCTCTTCATTGGTATTGGAAAGAGATGGCATCAGACTTTAGAGATATTTTAGCTATATTTTTCTCCTTATCGTGTGGTTATTGACCAACTTAGTGTCGGAGTTTAAACCACCTGCATCTGACATGGCTTTACAACCTATCGAGAACATCTGGCAGTTTTGCTGGTTTGCCTGCGATGATTTCCTTGACCGTGACATCGTCGCGGGCGTACCTCTTATCTACGAGTAAGTGCTCCGTTCGAGTTCGAAACTAGCCGGGAAATTCTAAAATATGCTCGTGAGTCGTAACCGTTGAACAATAAAATTAATATGATTATGTGTCACAAAAGTTATTATACAAAAAAAAAATTCAATAATTTATTATTTATATAGACATGATTATGAAAAGTCAAATCAGCTCGAACTTGCAGATGGCTACTACGATTTTGAATCTAGCAGGAAATATGTTGCAAATTATAAAAATATTTTCAAAGCGCTCTTGTCAATATTATGAATAATGCTAAAGTTGAGATAAATAAAATAAATAATTTATGTAAAGTTGATAATGTTGGCAGTCAGCTCCCATTAAGGCTAAAATCGCTTACATAGTACTTCCAAATGTCGGGGTAGGCACGTGTAAAGTAGCACGAGCCGTTCAAGCGACTTTGTTCTCAAAAGGTACTACCACCAATATTTTTACTGAAGTTATGCTATAGTACATCTTTTGAGGAGATCATCTCCAGTTTCAACCTCTAGTCGGTGCATAAGCAGTGGTAGCCTAGTGGTATGACCGTTGGACTGATAAGACAAAGGTCGCAAGTTTGAATCCACGGCATTACAGAATTTTAAAAGTCATGTACATTTCATAAATTGAATATCACTTGCTTAAAACGGTGAAGGAAAACATCGTGAGGAAACCAGCACTCCTGAGAGATATTCACGATGGTGTGTCAACCATGTCAGAGACCTACGGGTGGTTTAAAATCTGACACTCGGTTGTTCATCAACCACACGATAAGAAGAAGACCACTTTCTCGTGTTTTAGCAGGGAAGAGGAAACAACGCTACGAACTGGGGAGTTCCGCAATATGTCTCTCTCTCTCTGTATCGAGATTTTTTAGAGATTTTATATAATATATTTTCTAACTGTTCAATGTAAGATATAATGTTAAAGGTACATATAAGCTAGCACGATCATAAGTACCATCACAAACAAACTATCCATTCTATTCTGCGGCATATTTGTCGATTTTAAACGTCAAATCTGATATACTTTTATGGACTCGACAAGTTTGTCGACAATTTTCGTGATCTGGGCTCGGAAGCCATAAAATCATGAGAGTGAGAGTCTGGCTGGCCTGCAGACAGTGATACCTTCGATGTACCATAACCTGGCATGGTTGCGGGGAATGCAGCTGCGACCGGAAAGGTTAGTGGAGAAGCGTCTTTGTCCTACTCCTACCGGAGTCCGGTTTAACGATCCTGATGGAAATAAAAAGGAGAATATAGGAGTACAGGTAACCATCTTATATATAAAATTGTCGTGCCAATGTTACAATGTTAGTTACCCTACTCCTCGAAACGGCTTTACTGATTTTTACCAAATTTTATATGCATATTCAGTAGGACTGAGAATAGGTCATAGGCTATTTTTTATAAGGATGGCCCTATCCAGAAAATTTATATGGCAGAACAACGTTTGCGGGCACAGCTAGTATAGTATAAAAATCTCGTGTCACAGTGTTTGTTATCGAACTCCTCCGAGACGGCTTGACCGACTTTTTTTTTATATATATTTGGTATGTCTGAGAATATGTCATAGGCTATTTTTTATACCCCTAGGTGATCAGAATGTCCCTATCCAGAACAAATATGGTGATAATGGTGGAACCTCAATAAATTTATATGGCAGAACATCGTTTGCGGGGCACAGCTAGTGTTTCTATATTAATCAGATATGAAAACGAGTCCATCTATCATTATCTTTCTGAGAATTGAAGGAGCCATATTATCTTATCAACGAATTGCGTTTTCACCTATATTTTCAAGGCCGCGTTTATTTGCCAAATATTATGCACTAACTTCTGCGCGTGACTTCTTTTGCGTGGGCTTCAGAATTCCAGCTGAATAAAAGTATCCGATGTGCTATAAACTATCTGTGTGTCATTTCATCCAAATCCGTGCAGGAGTTATTGCGTAAAAGAGTAACAAACATCCATAGATTCTCGTAAACTTTCGCATTTATTATATTAGTAGGATAAGGTAATGGTGATGTCAAATATTTTGTTTCTAAAAACTTAAAGCCATAAACAGAAAAACTATTCTTAAAAAATTGCATAAATTATTAGGATCACCTTACACAATACATAAAATAGCATCACGCCTGTGTTCTCCGAAGGGGTAAGCTGAGATGTAGTTTATTACACCCACCGTTCACCTAATAATTGGTGAGCTTACTGCCATCAATCGAGCACAATCCCAACCACCGAGATGCTTCTGAGAGTTTCCTAACAGAAAAACCCGACTTGCCCAAATTGACATCAAACCCGAGACTCTTAATCAGCGGTTGCTTCCGATAACTGATACTCCTCCCGATCGTATTTCGGTCATGGCAGCCTATCTCCACGGAGATTAACCAAGTACGCAGGAGATGTTATAGTGCACAAGTGTATGCGCAAACACAGGTGCACTCCCTCTTCCTTCACTCTCATATTCCGATGGGACGGCAATCCAACACGATCGGAGAGAGATGAGGCGCAGGACCGACTGCTTTACGTGCTCTTCGAAGCACGGGGGTGTCACACCACCAACTTCCTGACTCCGGGCTACTGAGAATTTTGTAACAGAATAACACAATAACACTTAGCCCGACCTGGGAATCGAACCCGCGAGACCAACGAGGGAGTCAACCATTAAAAGTTCCGACAACTAAACCGGTGAGGCAGATAAAAAAAAAGTTATTAAAGTTAAAATTTCTATTAATTTTTATTATGTAGATAATTCTTAGTTATTTTACTGAAAGACACATCGTGCTGCGCGGTTGACGTTTTAAAACCTCAGTAAATTTAATGTGACAAGTGACGTCAGTAAATGCAACCGCCAAGGTTAGGGATCGATATTTCAAGTTTAAAATTAAACAGCTCATATTTTTAGACTGTTGCAATAAAACCTGTATCAAGTAAGATTCGATATTTCAAGTTTAAAATTAAACAGCTCATATTTTTAGACTGTTGCAATAAAACCTGTATCAAGTAAGATTATTTAAAAAAATAATCGATAAGCAACTCTTAAAATTGTTATTAGACTCATAACTTCTTTAATTGTAAATGTGAGCACCATGCTGCTATTAACATTATTCTATTAAGGTGACTTGAGGTCTGGTAGTTTGAGATGTCACTCACATAAATGTCTTACTGTGGTGGCGTATGTGTTGGGTCATTCTGTTCCCTTAAATATGGTTGAGCTGAGCGATGCTGATATATGCGTGATACTAGTGAACGGGTGCCACAGTTGGGACTGGTCAGCTCAAAACTACAAAGACTTGTAACTATTATAATTTTTTTTTATCTTCTATTGTACCTACGTGTACAACTATATCTGCATCGTTATCACATAATGTCTTTTGATCTTCATAAATGTACCAAAATTATTATAATACATTTTAAAAGAGTAACCATGGAGTTTCTTTCCCGTTCTTCTACATAGGAATCTACATTTTGGAACGTGGCATTTCCTTTATATGGTCTAATTGGAATAAAATGATTAGACTTTCATTATTTTGCTATAATTCAATTCAATTTAATGTTGTTCTCTGTTTGTTGCAGATCGCTTCCCATTTTTGGGTTTTGCGTAAAAAAATATTCAGGTCCTTTTATCCGCAAGCATAAATTTGTCCAAGAAATCGGTAATTTTTATATTCTCATTGGGTAATGTCGAAAATGCTGAGAACACCACAAGGTCTAAGAACGGAATGCAAAAAAAAAGGTAATTATTCAACTGTCGAAAGTTGAAAGTTGTCGAAAGACATACCTACATGTATAGAAAAGTCAACCGACAGATGTAAGTGTATCAAGGCAAGCAAAATCGCGAAACAAAACTTGTTTAGTTAGGCTTTAGCCTTTCATTTATTTCCAAAGAAATTTAAGTTTTGTATGCTGTTGTCCAGTACAAATAAGAACCAATATAGCTTATCAAAAAGATTTATCTGTACCGATATAGTATCACGCCTGTATTCCTTCAAGGGGTAGGCAGAGGTGTACCTACACAGTTGTATAACCACAGTACAACAATGTTCTTAAGTCCCATATAATAGACGGTGAGCCTATTACAGAGCGGGCTGCTTCTGAGAATTTACTAACAGAAACTCAATAATTAATGCAGAAACCACCAGAAGTACGTAATAAGTACAAAGAATTAAGTATTCATAATTTATTTAAGTCTTTTTAAAATAAAAGATAATAGTAATATCTTAGGTTTTCGCGATCACTACTCATTATAATAAAACAACTTTTAACCGGATTAATCACGTGTATTATTGGTTTTTGTTTTTCCTGACGTTTAGAACACTTTGCAGCGCTCGTGGTCGCATGGGAGGTATATTAAAAAATATAAATTTAACTAGATGACCCGGTGTACTTCGTATCACCTCGAACGTCAAATGTTTGACAGGAAAGTAGGTAGAGCAGTTTATATGGGCAAATGAAATTGTTGTTTTTACTATCATCCTCGCAATTTTTCTGCATTTTCTCACCGTTTAAACCTTTCCTGGACTACGACAAACATTTCAAATGCAAAATCAGCTAAATCGGCCCAGCCGTTCTCGAGTTTTAGCGAGACAAACGAACAGCAATTGACTTATATATATATAGATATAGATTAAAAACTATATGTGGCCAGTCTCAAAATTGTATATAAACTACAATAGTATAGGGATATTCCCAACCAACTTTGCAAATAGGATACCAGCCCTATAGGCTTGGTAAGATGACCCTTGGGGCCCTCCATTAATCAATTTCATACACCGACACTTGTCATACGTCTGCGGTCGCGGTTATTACAAATTGCACAGGATGTTATGCAGCTGACACATTTTTAATATTCTTTTCAACCGGTCTGACAGGCTGTATAGCTTTTGTTAAAATTTTGCGACCAACCAGTAATTTTTGTGCAAAATATTTTTAAGTTTTATTAAAGTAATTGTATAGTAGGAGGCCATTTTAACCGACCTTAAAAAGGAGCAGGTTCTCAATTTGACTATTATGTTTGTTTTGCGATTATTCGGCAAATTATAAATTGATTTCTATGATTCTTTTTTGTTTGGTATTATTGGTATTGGTCATACATCAGAGGTGGTCCTATATAAATTCTATAAATGCAGCGTTTCTTGAAAAATCAACAAAAACAAAATATATATTCACAGATGACATTCTGGTTTGTCATTTCTGAGTTTAAGTTTGTACATGTAGCTTTGAAGTTAGTTTTTATTAAATATAAATCTTTGAAAAGCATTTACGCATGCTTAGCGAACTCTAAAGTAATAATATTAAATGAGAAAAGATACGGTGTTGAGCAGGATTCGAACCTGCGCCTCTTGGATAAATACTCCGGGCGCTCTGACCATTAAGCCATCACGACCTCTGCTCTACTACCGTGAATTCTTCTTCCAAATTTTAACACTTCTTCGCCTTTTGGTGACGTCATTGCTATCTATTCAGTCCCTATACGTTTTTTTCTTAAATTCAACTGTTTATTTAAATAGTCTGTTAGCAGCAAATAATATGTATATTGAGTCCCCGGTAAAGTTTATTCGCATTAGAACACAGTGTGGTTTTAATCAGTAAGGCCTGTCATAATGAATATATACGAATTATTATTTGCGTTTTTCAACATGGTGCCTATTCAGAGAATTTCATACTTTTTTAGCATTTGAAGTAATATTTGGTACGACATTTAAGAACAACCCCACTCATTCATTTGAACAAAAACAACTGAATATTACATAAAATTCGGGTAAGAGTATCACTGCAGAATACCATACGTTAAAGAAAATGGAGCTCACTTAAGTATTTTATTTTTATTCTATGTTAATGATAAAATATTTTCGTACAAGAACCTTCAATAAAGAAGATACTGGTTTCCAGTACCAAGCTCATAGTCAACTGTTGCCCATAAGTGTAGTCCCATAATCACCAGACTGGGCAAACAGGTTCGAAGGACCAGAACTGGTCCTTTTGTACCGATTATACCGTTTTCCATAGCCAATTGTTGGCAATCTCTGGTCGGTAAACAATCGGTTGCTTGTGACGTTCAGTAAATGGGTGGGAAACTGCTACAAGAATTTAATCTGAGCGTCTACATACTTTGAAAAGCACGGTATCTTAGTCAGGTTGTTGTCAAGGGATGGCAGACGTTAAGCCGAATCAGAGGGATTGTCATGGTTTGAACAACTTTGACATCGGGTTTGGCTCGTAACCAAACGAAAAGAAAACCAAAACAATTTCCTATCATTCTGATGACTATGGTCAATAAATCAGTGTGGGTTAGAAATTGATATGCTCATGATAAAAAATAGTCTATTAAGTAATGACGAGAGACAGAAAGAAAGACAAAGATAGAATATTAATTGTCATGCTAGTGTAGTTGCAGTAGTTGGTCCTTTGGGACTAAACTCTATTACATGTTTTAACAACAATTGGAAAAATTCATAAATCATTAATTCCTGCAGGAATACAAAACATTTTGAATCATTCTATAATCACCAAAGATCAATCTGAATGTATTGAAAGTCTGCTAGAAGCAGGATGTATTTTTTCTTGTCTTTTTATTAAGACTCTAAGTCTATTGTTAGATGAAATAAAGTACCGATGCTCTGTCCGATGTTATAATGGAGTAATAGGTCGATCTTTTCTCTTTCGTTAACGAGGATCAAAACTATTAAGTCTTCACTCTAAAGGACAATTAAATTGGTCCTAAGTTTGATAGAAATCTATTGTGACTGTGTGGAGTATATAGTGAAATGAAAGAGGTGTTGAATCGAATGTAAATATTGTCATTTGTTTATTTTATATTTTCTCTCTGAACTTGAATTAAACAACGTAAATTTTTTGAATACGATTACAGGTTGTGTTAACTTGTTTTTCGATTTCTGTGCACTTCAAAATAGATTAATCGCGTGAAATTAATATCTTCATTGCTTCACAATTATTGTTATAAATGTTAGTGTATTAATAATTCAATTAAGTAATACAATGTGTTAATTGGTGACAAATATCACTATTTTGTAATACATTATTAAGTAAAAATGTACTGTAATGATATAGATATTACGTATACACTATCAGTCGGAACTATAATAGGTGTACAGGTAACAAAAGTTGACACATAAAAGCATTTCAATACAAAACGTGTACAAGTCAAAAATAGTGTCGTTTATAATCTAAGTAAGAATTGTAATAAGATTGAGACTTACCAGTACGACGAAACTTCCTTAGTTTAAAACACAGACACACCACAAAACTTTAAACACATGAGAAAACCACTTGGATTCCTGTCAATGTAACTTTCTACTTTGGTTGAACAACTTTTAAACACTTATCCACTGTAAACTTAAACGAAATCGCGATTTTAAACTTAAAATTGACTCGAAGAACACGCGTTTTTTATTCAAAATTAGCTGTTCGAATAAGTTTTTGTACGTAAAAGTTTTTTTTGTAGCGGTGCGGCGAGGCGCGTGCGTTCGCCTCGGGAATCGGTTTGCATCTGGCAAAGTGTCTGACCTTCGTATAATCAAACGCAGCGCACTGAAGTTGGCTGTAGACCGGTTTGCTTTGGGCAAAAGTTGTACTTTTTTCTTTTTGCCCTCACTCATACTTCAGTGTTGAGTTTTTTTGGTTTCGCTACTATTGCGGTTGGTTACTGTTGTTGGGTGGGTACAAGTATTGGCCTTTCAAACGTGGAGTGTATGTGAATGGTTTGCGATACTATTGTAAGGATATTAAATGATCTCATTGGTTCTTGAGATTTTGGTCCTTTGTACTTTTAGTTTTTGGGTTTGGTCCTTCGAACTTTTTTCGAGGTTAGGTGATTTTTGCCCCCCTTTAAAACTCAATAAGTATTTCTTCTTCTTGTCTTTGAGACATATAATTGTAACTTTAACGTAAGTAAATACTTAGTAGGAAGTCATAAAAGTTTTTTTTTTATCTAGGACAACTAATTAACAATTTTATGTATATGGGACTCATGTATATTTTAAATGCCCTTGTCTTCATTTGCTCATTAGTATTATGACAAAAATATTTATATTCATTTTATATGATGCTAACTGCCTCATTGGTCTATTGGTCGCAAGCGGGGCTGCTGACTGTAATGTTCTGGGTTCGAATCCCAGATCAGGCAAAGTATTATTGCGTTACGGATATTCTAAGTAGCAGCCTGGAGTTTGGAATTGTGCCCGGTCGATGGTAATATGTTCTTTTTAAACGTTTCCCCACACTAGAAATTTATTCCTGTATCGTTGGTGCGTTTACAGACATATAATCTCACATGCACACACACCTAGACCCGGACCCGGAACAATTATCTGTAGATCATACAAAGATTTGCTCCGTGCAGGAATCGTACCTGCGACACGCGACGCAGCAGCGGGTTTCTCGACCACTGCGCCAACCGCGCCGTCCAATCACCTATAAGGTCTTAATAATGCCTAAAGGCATTGGTGGAATGAGGGCGTACCTCTGTCTAACATAATATAACCAGCCTGTAACTGTCTCCCTGCAGGGCAAGGGCCTCTTCTCATACAGAGAAGGTATGAGCACTGATGTCTATGCTAGCTCACTGCGGGCTGGCGATTTCAGACCATCAAGTCCAGGATTCCTCACTATGTTTTACTTTACCGTATGTCTGTAATTTCTTAGATAAACTAGAGTCGAGTAGTAGTAGTAGGTCGAGATGGCTTAGTGGTCAGAGCGCCTGGAGTATTCATCCGGGCGGCGCAGGTGCGAATCCTGTTCGCGACCGTATTCTTTGTCCATTTAATATAATAAATTTAGAGTTCGCTAAGCATGCGTTAATGCTTTTCAAAGATTTACCTTGAAGTACCCACAACCTGTGGCTAAAGGCCTGTAACTCTCGGCTACTACTAGAGTCCACGTGTCTACGTCTTCGGGAAATACAGCCGAGATGTTTGGATGACTTATGTCTGCGTATCCTGTCTTGTATGCTATGCATTCACAATCATCACGATTGAATTATCATATAATGTCAATTGTTGTTCACCGGTTACTACTCACGTGCACTTTTTGGGGTTGCCCGACTAGTTTCGAACTCGAACGGAGCACATACTAATATTATAAAGCTGACGAGTTTGTTTGTTGTGCTAGGCGCGGTCATGACGGGGGAGGGTGCTGGTGGAATATATTTTAGTAGTTTTTTTTCTCAAATCACACCTTGTGAAACGGCGGGCCAGAGCTATTAAATTATAATTAGCCTAAGTTACTCAGAATTTAGTGTTCCACAGGCTGAGTGTTAGTTCCCGACATCCACGAGGACGAAGTCGCGGGCATAGCTAGTAATTAATATGAATATACCTCACGAAAGTTGCCTACTGTATTAACAATTAATAATAGGTCGGGGAAAATGACTTCTCGTATTTTTTATGTAAAAATTGAACAAGAATCTCTTTGGTTGTCCTGTTTTTATCTGGCTGGTTTATATTACTAGGATGTGCAATATGCTAGCTAGTCCTGAACACACCAAGACCAGATTTTTTACTGACATACTTACTAGTATTTTATATAATTTGTTTCGTTTTATTGGGTCAGACTCACGATGTATCAGAAGAAACATTTGTAAAAACTTATTTAAATGTGAAGCAGTAATTGTGATTGATGTTGGTTTGTTTTGAATTTGAAAACTACCTTATTGGTCTGGTAGTCGCAAGGACGACTGCCGAGCGTGAGGTCCTGGGTTCGATTCCCGGGTCGGGCAAAGTGTTATTGGGTTTTCTGTTAAGAAATTCTCAGTAGCAGCCGCAGTTTGGAATTATAGGCTCACCTATTACATAGGACAAAGCGCGACTGCTGGGCATAAAATCCTGGGTATTTCTGTTAGGAAATTCTCAATAGCAGCCTTTAATTTGAAATTGTGCCCGATAGATGGCAGTACACTCACTTAATATCAGCATTGGTGAAATGTGAGTGTACAACTGCGTAACCCATATAGGTATAATTATATTTTTATATACATGTTGAGGCCATGTAATGCCTATATTCATTACTATCTGTCAAGGAAACTTTGAAAAAAAGAATAGACAAGAACGGGGCTTGAACGACGATATTCCGTGTCGACACTCTACCAACTGAGCTACCTCGTCTTGTTCTAATCTATTGAATTGTCAATGCTCCTTGTATTCGTCTTAAGGAGACGCCTGGCGATATATAAATATCACACCAAAAACGTTTCATATAAAGTTGGTTGCCAAGACTCCTAAGTTCATAATGCTTTCACTGTTAAATAGTTATGATACCTTCAGAAGAGCTAAACTCATAGCTGCGCTCGGATTTGTATTACATGTCATAGTCTACGGGGCCTATCCAAAGTCCAAAGTATATAGCTCTACGTGCTCTTGACTGTACCTTATAATTATATAACAATGAATAACAAATAACTCTACCTATAAGTCCTGGCTCTACAAAAGCTATATAAGGTCCTAAAAAAGGGGTAATATTTAAGTTAAATACATTCACCTAAGCTAAGAATTAAATGGATATAACATTTTTTTTGTAATTAACATACTATCAAGACGAAAACTGCTCCCTGGACGGCGAACATTAATAAAAAAATATGTATGTTGTAAAAATTTGAATTATGGCATTATTTCCCTTGAAGGGGTCAAAGGAAATTACCTTATAAATAAGGACCTTATATAGTATGGCTTGACTGTTTCATCATTGTCGTAAAAACTGTTCCTTATGTACTTAAATATTATGTCACTTAATAGTTCCACGAACATTAAATTTCAGATAACTAGCATTATCCGGACTGACGCCATGACAGTTCAAAAATACGAAAGAAAGAAAGAAAAGGATTTATTTTGCCACCAGAATAACACATAAAAATTTCAACCCGAGCGAAAACATAGTACAAGAAATAAAAAAACAAGTTAGAAGAAATAAAAAAACTACGGCTGCGATTTTTGCTCTCTGGCAACACCGCAAAACAAATAGGCCACAGAGGATAGTAAATATTAATAATCTGTGGGCCAAAGAATAATGACAATGACAGTGAGCAGCAATCAACATTATTTGTTTGATAATGTTCCAATTCCAATTCCAATATTGGTTAATTATGGCTCCAGCGGGTTAACGATGATTCTGCCAATGTCCATTTGATAATGTTCAAAAGAAAACAAAATTTAAAAAATAAGTGAGTGTGTGTCCCACCAGTGCCAAAATTCTTTATTAATTATGACGAAATGATTTTAGAAAAGGTAGATCGTGCCCTGCATCCTTCAGCTCGTCTTGGCGGGGGCAATACCGTGCATTCAGATTTATCACTACCGTGTGTCCAAATACCTCTCGCAAGAAACTAAGCAACAAAACCAGTCACCAATAAATGTAAAAGTTCATCTTCAAGTTTTTGTCTAATGTAGTAAAAAACAATGGCTGGTCTACATAATAAATTATTATCATCTTTAATAACAAATTAATATCATCACGAACGTTTGCAAAAAATATTAGGAATTCATATTGATTTTATGTTTGTTTGTTTTCAATCTAAAATTGCTTCGTTGGTCTAGTGGTCTCAAAAGCGACTGTTGTGCCTAATGCACAATGTTCTGGGGTCGAATCGATTCTATTACTGATTCTGAACAAACTAGTCTCTGGTTTCGTCATCATAGTATATAACTATAAATAGCCCTGTATATGTGCCAAGTCAGTGGAGTGTGATATTAGCATAACATCAGAACCTGGCGCATGGATAATATTTGGTCTGACATAGAAGGAGACCATATCGGTGGCGGTTACCACCAACAACAGCATCCCCAAAGAGGGTTGACGTCAGGCAGGCGGCCGGTCATAAAACATAGCCAAAACTTTAGCAGCATGCTAGATGTAGGTATGCTACGCTGACCCCAAATAAATTGGGAAAAGGGCAGGGTGATGATGATGATGATGATGATATATGTGAGTGTAACCATGCAGGGATCGTCTGGAATAACCTTTTGAGGAAAGAACCATAGCAGCTTTAGCTTGATCGATCGATCTGTGCGGCTGTTACTTAGCCACGAGCCACCTTCTTAACATCAACCCCGTACCCTTATCCCAATTTAATTGGGGTCGCCGGGGTTTTGTGTCCCTCACCTTTTAAGAAGACTTATTTCACAACTTTAAACTCGATTTCTCGACAAATTCCAGTCATTCTCGCAAAAAAAAAACAAAAACAAAATAACCAATCGCCTTCCAAGAAATGTGCCCAAATGATTCAGTTTCGGGTTTTTGAACTGCGATGTAAGTTATTTAATTAGTCTGAGTGCACACAGGCGGTAAGATTCGTTTAACAATTTAGTGGTGCATGTTGTGTTTTAATTAATTTACGATATGTTCTTGCCTTAATAATGATTATTTGTGTGGAGATATTAAAATATTATTTCTGAATTTAATATATTGTATGCATTGACATGAAATGCATTTTAAAACTAATTCCTTGGTCGTCTAGTGTTCCCAAATGCGTCTGTTGAATGAGGTCTTGGGTTCGATCAAGAATTTCCTAACAGAAAAATCCAATAACACTTTGACCAATTCGGGAATCGAACCCAGTGCCTCACACTCAGCAACCGCACTATAAGACACTAAACCAATGAGGCAGTTAAAACATTTACATTATCTAGGTACATAAAATCATGCCTGTTTCCCATCGGTAGGCAGAGACTATCGATCACTTTGTTGTACATTGCGTCGTATGTTACAACTTCTCTGTGATGGGCAAAAAGAATTTCTAAACAGATAAAATCAATAACACTGCCCGACCCGGGAATCGAACCCGAGACCTCCTGCTCACTGAAATATGGGCATACAAAACTACATCTCTAGCTAACCCTTCGGCAATACAGGCATCATGTTCTGTTATGTTACATATAAAAATTGTCTAAGGCGGTCCTTTCATAATATAAAGGTTAAAGTCCTGGAAATTTTATCAAACAACACCATATTTTACACAAAGACTAACATGAAAACGCAAAACAAAATGAATGCAAAGAGTAATTAAAAATGTTAAAAATATAAAACCAAGAATTTGATTAGGGACTCCACAAATCATGCTATCAAAACTGTAGCAATTAATCGTTAAAAGAAAGAATGAAAAAGGAAAGACTTCAAACCGAAAATAAATAAATAAATCTTCCTTTCACGTGTTGTTTTTGCATAGCTTTCAATTTTGGCGTCGACCACGCCAAAATCTTTCATCTAGTGGTTGTGAGCAAGATTATGGATTTTGTGGTCCAGATTCGATTAAAGTAGAAAGATGATTTATTTATTTAGCAGTTTATGTACCCTCATACACAAAAAAAGGAAATAAATTACTGGAAGATATACTCGTAGGAAATAGAAGTACAAAGGTGTTGCATATTTCTTAAAAAAAAAATTACCGTATTCTTTTTCCACAAATAATTATAACTTTAAATTTCGCCACACATGCGTTGAAAGATTTATCTGTATTTATTAACGGACATTGCATCAGTACGACATTGTATTAAATGCTAAGTCAGTCGTGTGCCATCTGTAAAGGGATTGAATAGATAGCAATGACGTCACGAGAAGATGTTTAAAATGTGGAAGAAAAATTCGGGATAGTAAACAGATGTCGAGATGGCTTAGTGGTTAGAGCGCCTGTAGTAAATACTCCAAAAACTCAAACCTGCACCTACCCACCCACCTACTCCGCTCAAACCTGCACCTCCCGGATAAATATCGGGAGGTGCAGGTTTCATGAATGATAGCGGAGCTGCGATGATTATTTGTTGATGTTTTTAGATCAAAATTATTATCAAAACCCAAAAAAGAAATCTAAATTGGCTGACTGCTAGCCAAAAGTCTTCTGGCAAAAGAAGTAAGCATTGATTGACCACGACGTGAACAACTTCTTTGATGATAGGTCAATAATAATTTAGTCTTCATAAGGAATGATTGCACGAGGGTTGACTTCAGGCGGCCGGTCATAACACATTGCCAAAACTTTAGCAGCACGCAATTTCAAAAACAATTAGAAAGTGGAAGAAGAACACATGTTCCGCCGATCCCAAATAAATTGGGATAAGGGCAGTGGGATTATGTTGATGAACGAATGATTTCATGTAAGCTGTAAGTCTTCACACAATGGGTGCCAGAAAATGGACGACGCCGCCGAGGCAGCCCAGAAAAAGCAGCACGATGAACTGGATGCGTTCCATCAAGGCTTTAATCTGTGCAGCGAAAAATTACTTGAAAATACTTGGGCAGGACAGGCATGTATGTCGTGGTGGCCGAGTGATTACGGGCCCACCTCCTTATCCACAAGAAGTGGGTTCAAACCTGGCATGTACCAATGTGACTTTTTCAATGTCATACTTCCTTAGTTAATCTAA
Organism: Xylocampa areola; assembly: GCA_935421205.1. Lineage (NCBI taxonomy): Eukaryota > Metazoa > Arthropoda > Insecta > Lepidoptera > Noctuidae > Xylocampa > Xylocampa areola. The sequence continues at coordinate 12,060,456 of OW285223.1, forward strand.
GACATCACAGACATGAAGGATGACATCGTGAGAAAACCTGGACTTGGTAGTCTGAAATCGCCAACCCGCAGTGAGCTAGTTAATTAAGCTCATGCCTTCTCTGTATGAGAAGAGGCCCTTGCCCTACAGTGGAACAGTTATGGGCTTGTTATTTCTTTATTTATTTTGGGCAGGCCGTTGCCCAGCTATGAGCCTATATCTACCATAGGTTAACATTAAAAAAACACCTGTGATTGATTAAGAACCTTATATCAAAGTGTAGGCCGACATCATTCGGACATGGCTTTACACACCACCACAAGAAAATCTCTTTGGTATGCTGACTTACTGGCGTTATTTGCTGATAAACATCCAAAACATTGAATTGGGGAAAGCTGACGACCGAGCTCAGTGGCGTGCACTTGGAGAGGCCTTTGTCCAGCAGTAGGCTGCTATAGGCTGATGATGACGACGACGATGATGATCCAAAACATTATAAAATGGTAGCAGATGGAAATAGATACTTTCTGCTTACGTAGATGGGAAACAGCCGTGACTGTACGTATGTTAAATACCAGGTAACATAGATAAACAAATAATTTGCATATGGTATATATCAAAATAACTCAAATTGGTTCATACCAGGTTTTGAACCTTAAACCTGGAGCTTTAGAATCCTATCCATCATACCTATACCACTAAGACATCAGCTAATATAAAAACAATAAATATAAATGGAATCGATAATTTGTCAGACATAATTTTACTCCTCAAATCGACGAAGGAACCGGTCTTCGAAGTTTTTATCTAAAAGATTTATTGTCAATCTTATAACAAAATCTAAGGTGCCAATCACTGCTCTTAACCCATATGGTTATAAACACAACAACATCGATTTTATAATCATACCACACAGTGACGAACTGCGCAAGAGTTCAAAAACCCTATATAAACTCAAAACCTTTCTTTAAAAGCGTAAATTTATTCAAATTTAAATAAAAAAACGTCTCCTGTGCCTCCATCCTTAACACGACACCGTGAGTGACAGAGAAAGATATACCATTTCGTTGAAGAGTGAGCGAGATAGGTGTAGAGCTGTCGGCTCCCGCTAAAAACCCGTTTAACAATAGCTAAGTCGTATGATGTGATGTTAAAGTGCAACGGTTTTGTGAAGAAAGTAGTTATTTTTTTACGGTCGTTATTTAAAAAAAGAAATTGGTTTTTTATTTCATTATTGTGCTATTTTTAGTTAATGTGATGCTTGATAGGTGTCAGGTGTATCTGAGAATAGATCTTGGAATATATCTGCCTAGCCTTTTCCCAATCACATTGGGGTCGGCTTCCAGTCAAACCAGATGCAGCTTAATACCAGTATTTTACATGGAGCGACTGCCTATCTGACCTCTACAACCCAGTTACTGGGTAACACGATATCTCGTGGTATGACTGGTTGACAGACTTTCGGGCCTCTGACTACCCGTAACGACTGTCATAGATCTTAATTTGACAACCGGGACTGACGGCTTAACGAGGTTAACTCCGAGGCACGGAGGGGTTTCGGTAGGAAATGATGGTCACCCATCCACAGACCGCAGCTTAAGCTCGATCGATCGATCTGTGCGGCTGTTACTTAGCCACGAGCCTCTTTAAGATTAATTCAATCAGAAAAATAAATATTTGGTACTAAAATTTACAAATTATGTTGGTCAACGAACGCGGCAATGGATAACCCCGACATTGATAAATATACTACTAATGAAGTTTCTAAAAATTGATTGAGAAATGTACTGAGAAAACATTATTTTAGTCTGTGTCGTTAACGTGATCATAACCACAGTATTTTTTTATTTTTTTTATTCTAAGAAGTTTGACGTATTATAATAAAAAAAATATACATTATTGTGTTCTACGGAACGTGTCACATGGGTCGGGCATTTGTCATCCAATGCTCTGAATTACTATTATTTTTAGTAGAATCATATGATAACCATATAATTTAAAATGTATCCACGAGAACACTGCTCTGCAGTTTGGCAGGAGATTTGTGTTTATTTTACAATCCTTAGAATAAATAATAAAAAAGTTAAGGCGGTTGAAGCCCGTTGGGTGCAATATTTGGATGGTAAACGATACCTTCCAAATGTCAGCGCTGCAGCGAAATTGGCTTAAATATAGATACTCATGTCAACTGGAAATCTCACATACAGAAAATTAAAACTAAACTATCGAAATCCTCATATGCCCTCCGAGAAATAATAAAGACCACTAATTTACAAACCGCGCTTACAACATATTACGCTTATGCCTCCGCATGGCTAAATTATGGTGTCACCCTATGGGGAAACAGCACAGATGCACCCACCCTGTTTATTCTGCAAAAGAAATTGATAAGAATTTTATAAACATTGAAAATACTGAAACATGCAAGTCCCATTTCCAAAAGCTAAAAATACTAACCCTCCGCAGTATATACATCCTAGAAACTTGTAAATTTGTAAGAAAACATAAAGATTTTTACACAAAAAGAGAAGAAATACAAACTCGCTACGCTCTAAGACATAAAAATACATTAAACCTACCTAGCTCAAAAATGAAAATGCATTCATCTAGTCCATATGTTATGTCTATAAAAATATATAATAAGCTACCTGAAGATATTAAAAGGGAAGACAAAGATAATACATTCATAAACAAATTAAAGAAATTATTACTCCAAAAAGGCTATTACCACGTAAATGAATATTTAAATGATAAATTTTAAGGATCCTAACATAAAATTTATGATAATAATAAATAAAGATAATATAAATGCCTCGATAAGTATTATAAATTAAATGCCAACTTAACATAATAACATAATACAATATAATAAATAAGTAAATAAATATTGATATTGTATGACTACAATAATAAATAAACAGTACAAATATCACGATGTTATATCTATGTTACATATATATCTTTATCAATTATTACTTGCTTATCTAGATAGGTACCTACTTAAAATTATAGGTAGGTAAAAATTTTAATTATAAATAAGTAAGTACATAATTATAATTAAAAATAATAAATACATATATTAAAAACTATAGATACTTACAATAAATATTAAATTAAGAATAGCAAATAGGTATTCTACTACATATATAATAAATAATTTATTTATGTAGATATTTTAATAAATAAAAAGAATTACTTACCAATGCTATAAGTACCTTCTTACAAATGTTCTTCCTCTCTCCTAATGTTTGCGTGCCCAACAGGGTCCACGATGTACTACATTATTTTACTTACCATCTTCAAACACCATTGTAGCAAGCAAATAAAAATTTTGAGTTTGAGTTTTGAGTTTGAATGCATCTGTGATTCCGGAACACTGATAAAGTTTTAGTGGGTCGGAGTCCTACACAGGGTCCATTATGAATTTCATGTAGGACTGCACCCTTAAAGTGGAATCCCTACACCTACCTATCCTGTGGTGCAAAACAGGCAACACAACTCTGGTGGGAAGCTTCGGCCGCGGCTGGTTACCACCCACCGGATGAAGCCATGCCCTGAAGCGACCTAGTCGTGTTTCGGGATGTAGTCCGGTGCAACCGTTGTGGGAGACCGCTCTAGGCAGTTGCATCAACTCTCCAACTATCGTTCTCCACAAATATATCCACTCTACTAAAGAGTGAATGGGATTATTCTAGATCTACGTACTCCATCCTCGGCCACACCGTCGCTTACCATCAGGCGAGTTGGTAGCCAAGCGAAGATCATTTCTGATAAAAAAAAAACATCTGCTTGGTCTTTCCTCAACTACTTTGGGGTCGACGTCCAGTCTATCCGGCTGCAGCTTAATACCAGTATTTTATATGGAGTGACTGCCTATATGACCTCCATAACTCAGTTACTACGCAGCTCGATATTTCCTAGTAATATTGATAAGACTTTCATGAATTTGAATGTCCGTGACAAATGTCAGAGTCATTTGTTCAAGAAAGGTCCGGTTGAGAGTGGTTTTATTGTAATACAAGCTGGTAATCCCTAGCCGTGGTATATTATATAAAACTAAAACCGACTCCAAGACTATATCTACATGTACAAACTTCTGCCTAGCCTTTTCCCAATTACATTGGGGTCGGCTTCCAGTCAAACCGGATGCAGCTTAATATCAGTATTTTACATGGAGCGACTGCCTATCTGACCTCCACAACCCAGTTACTGGGTAACACGATATCTCGTGGTATGACTGGTTGTCAGACTTGACTACCCGTAACGGCTGTCATAGATCTTAATTTAACAACCGGGATCAACGGCTTAACGTGCTCTCCGAGGCACGGAGGGGTCTCGGTATGATATGATGGTCACCCATCCACAGACCCACCGCGGCAAGCGCAGCTTAACCTCGATCGATCGATCTGTGCTGCTCTTACTTAGCCACGAGCCCCTCCAATCAATCAATTTCGATAATATTTATGGCCCGATTAGTGGACTGTGATAGTAGGATAACATCAGAAAATAGCGGATGAATAAAATTTGGAATGACATACGATAGAAGGAGACCGTATCGGTGGCGGTTACTACCAACAGCATTCCCAATGAGGGTTGACGTCTGGCAGGCGGCCGGTCATAAAATATAGCCAAATAAATTGGGATAAGGGCAGGGTTATATGGTACCACCTCCGAAATAAGACATACCAAACAAAAAAAAAAGATACCTTCAGAATCAATTCATATTTTGCGAAATAATCGCATAACAAACATACAGTCGAATTGAGAACTTCCTCCTTTTTGAAGTCGGTTAAAAATAGGCTTATTCACGTTAAATTACTACAAAAATTCTACGATAATTTATTCGTTATATCACTTGGAAACATTAGTGAGTTTTTTTAAACCTATTGGCATTGTAAAAAACGGCGAATTCCTATGCTATATATTTTTTGGTGTTATAACAGGGTTTTTGATGCGTTTTTATATTCAATAACATATTACGAATGTAAAATATTTTTTCACTTTCTTAAATATAGCGTACATCAATAGCATGTACCTATATCGATATTTTCGTTAACTTTACTGCACTATATGATATTTTCGTTAACTTTACTGCACTATATGATATTTTCGTTAACTTTACTGCACTATATGATATTTAACCACCATTCTCGGTAGTAAAGTAAGTAAATCCTTTTCCTCATTTAGTGTTGAAATAAATTTATCTCAATACGAAAGGTTAGCGCGTTGAAAATAAAAGGCATACAGCATTTGCAACTTCTTTACATTGTGGCAAAAGGTAACTCTATTTAGGATAGGAGTACACATAGCACACATATTTATTTATTAACACTAGAGGTCGCCCACTGGCCGATTTTCGACCATAATTTATTTAAATTTTAAATTTGAACGTTATTATGCTTCTATTCTCAAAGATATATGAATGAATGAATGAATTTTTATTTGCAAGAGTATGGTACAAAAGTTCTTATTTCTAAATGTTTGTTTGAATCACAAAACTCTGCCAGCTAGGCATGCAAAACATACAATAGTTTTTTTTTATGGGATTTGGGGCAACCGAGCCGACGGGTCGCCTGATGGTAAGCGATTACCGCCGCCCATGGACACCCGCAACCCCAGAAGAGTCGCAAGTGCGTTGCCGGCCTTTTAAAGGATTTGGGCTTCCGGTACCCTCACTTACTCGACGAAACACAATGCAAGCTTTGTTTCACGACGGTTTTCTGTGAGGGCCGCGGTATCACTCTGGTCGAGCCGGCCGATCATGCCGAAGCATGGCTCTCCCATGGTAAAATCACGGTCGTAACATAAATAGTGACATTAATACTGATAACAGTTGGAAAACAATAAAATTATCACGATGCACTGATTAAACAAAATGTCAACTTAACGATTTACTAGTAGAATATTTTAATCCCCCAAAAGTAAAAAAAAAGTATGTATATGTGTGTGTGTGTTAAACGCATGGTGTGTAATGTTTTTATTTTTATGAATGTAATGTATTTCTAATGCATTTAATACAATACAATACAATAACATGTTAATTTACCACACATAACATTTACCTTAGCCAAGAATTAAATGGAAATAACAAATATTTGTTATTATCATGGAGACGAAAACTGTTCCTCTAACTGTCTAACAGGAAACATTATAAAAATAATAAATACTACTAATTTATGTCAATATATCTGCCTAGCCTTTTCCCAATCACATTGGGGTCGGCTTCCAGTCAAACCGGATGCAGCTTAATACCAGTAGGTATTTTATATGGAGCGACTGCCTATCTGACCTCCACAACCCACTAACTGGGTAACACGATATCTTGTGGTATGACTGGTTGTCAGACTTTCAGGCCTCTGACTACCCGTAACGGCTGTCATAGATTGTTAATTTAACAACCGGGACCGACGGCTTAACGTGCTCTCCGAGGCACGAATTTATTTATTTACATAAAACAAAATATAATATCGAGGCTCAGTGTATCCCCAACTTAAAAGTGCAAGCGCGTGCTAATACTTCTTAGAAACTAAAAGTAAAAGGATATTATGGCGGTGTCTTACACTTAGAATGAACAGAGAGGTTTAACGAATACATTAAACCTTTGTCTACTCATAACATACGCTTGTCGTGTAGTTCTCTAACATGACTCTCTCTCTCTTAGACCGTATTTTGGTCTAAGCGGCCTATCTACACGGTGATTAGCTAAGTACGCAGGAGATATTATAGTACACAACTGTATGCGCAAACACAGGTGCACTTTCTCTTCCTTCACTCTTATATTCCGATGGGACGGCAATCTGACACGACTGGAAAGAGATCAGGCGCAGGACCGAAAGCTTTACGTGCTCTCCGAAGCACGGGTGTCACACCACCAACTTCCTGACTCCGGGCTGCTACTGAGAATTTCCTAACAGAAAAACTCAATAACACTTTGCACGACCTGGGAATCGAACCCAGGACCTCACGGTCAGCAGCCCCGCTTGCGACCACTAGACCAACGAGGCAGTCAATTAATTTATAATACGCACATCACTGCGAAAACTGAGTGGTGCGTCTTTGAGTTGTCATTGGGCTATCATTGTTTATAAAAAAAAATGACACATTATTTCATAAAGTTATAGGCTTGGTAGACTTGTTATATCTTAGACCAGTGTTTTTTTTTAGTTTTTAATAAAAATTAAATGTATTTTCTTTCTTAATTGTTTTCTTCTATTTTGCGCTATGGTCAATTTGGGTGAGTCTATGCGTTTGGCCGCAGTAGACAAAACATGAGTTTCGGCATTCGTTCACTGTATCGTGTCCCCGAAAAGAGACTTAAACTCTTACAGAATGAAAGTCTTTTATCATTTAGATTCTTTAACAATTTTCCTCTACCATTACACAATGTCTGTGCAGTAAATGCATACTCCACGCATGCGTAATCAGATTCCTGTTTGTGTCAGTCACCTGATGGGTTAGTCATTTTACTTACATCAGTAAATGAAAAGGGAACAGTAGAACAATCTTACAAAGACACTAAACAGCATTAAATCTTTGGTTTGCGACTTTTCAAATGCCTAATTCTTCAACGTCATATAACTTCTATCCAAAGCATAAACACGACTTTAGGCAGGTTTAGCTTACAGCTTTAAAAAATGCGTTGTCTCCCGTATGAAATTCCGTATAGTAATGGTTAGTAAAAGACAGCAATACTCTAAATTTAGTTTGGTTTGCAACATTAGAATTGATGTCTAGAAGTATATTTTGTAGTCTAAATCAAGTTTTAACATTACAAAGGCTATTATTTTAAGGGAATTTTTTGTTCCCCGCCCTTTACGATAGACCATTCCTATTGGTAAGTGTTAAAAGGTCTATGGTTTGTGAGCACATTATCTAAAGGTGGGTACTAATTAGTACCCGCGGCGCTGTTCCAAACTAAGCGTTTATTTTTGTGCGAGTAGCTTTGTTGTTGAAAGAAAAAGTGTTTGTCTGTTTGTTTAGTTAGTTGTGTATCTATGACTTAGAGCATCGGTGTTGGGTTCTTTTAAATAGTTTAATTTACAAGGGTCTGTGTCTAATTGCAATCAAAGGGTTATATTTATAGTGTAGAGTTAAAAAAAAGATACCCAAATGTTAATGCTGGCCTTTTTAAAAGTACAAATAAGTATGTGTAACTGCCTCGTTGGTCTAGTGATCCTAAGCGCGACTGCTTAGCATGAGATCCTGGGTTCCTTTTCTGGGTCGGGCAAAATGTTATTGGGTTTTCCTGTTAGGAAATTCTCAATAGGAGCTCGAAGTTTGGAATTGTGTCCGATAAGCAATAGGCTCACCAACTATTACATAGGACTTAATAGGATCATTGGAGAAATGTGGGTGTACAATTGTGTACACCTCTGCTTATCCCTTCGGGGAATACAGACGTGCTACTATGTTTGTTAGATAGATTCTTAGAATAAAATATTACGTCCGTACGGATAGTATATCCGTGTTCCCTGAGAAATACAAACACAATTTAGAAATATTCAAGGCTAGAATCTACGTGCTCCATCCTCGGCCACACCGACCCTTACCATCAGGTGCGTTGGTGGGCAAACGAAAATCCATATCTGAAAAAAAAAGATGTATGAATTTAATCCGCAAGTCGTGGTTAAGCCAATCTTTCGACGTGGCAACCATGCTATCAAAATGGATTAAACTTAACCAACAACATGTTCAAGTTATCATCCAAAATTATTACAAACAGGGATGGGATAACGTGACATCATATCACACCAAAAAACAAAGGCGATAAGGTGACGTCATAATGGGATGCCATTAAATCCACCTTCCACGACCCTTCCATGACCTGACCAATGTTTAGTTAATTATGTCACAGTTTTATGACCAAATGTAACGCCACACATAGGGTAGGTAGTAGAATGAGGTGTGGGGATGACGTCATTGTTTGTAAAGTTACAATATTAAATGGAAAAAGAATACGGTCGCGAACAGGATTCGAACCTGCGCCTCCCGGATAGATACTCCAGGCGCTCTGACCAACTAAGCCATCTCGACCTCTGCTCACCACCGCGAATTCTTCTTCCATATTTTAACACGTCTTATGGCGACGTCATTGCAATCAATTCAGTACCTATACAAGTGACTGAAAGTTGGTCAGAGCGCCTGGAGTATCTATCCGGGAGGCGCAGGTTCGAATCCTGTTCGCGACCGTATTCTTTTTCCATTTAATATTGTAACTTTAGAGTTCGCTAAGCATGCGTTAATGCTTTTTCAAAGACATATCTTGAGTCATTGTTTGTGTTTAGCAAATACTTTATAGTGTATGTCATGGTGGCCGAGTGGTCCGTCTCCTGAGCCTCAGGTTGTGGGTTCAAACCTGACATGTACCAATGTGACTTTTTGAATGACATATGTACTTTCCCAGTTCATCTAAGACATCACAGACATGCGGTGAAGGAAAACATCGTGAGGAAACCTGGACTTGGTAGTCTGAAATCGCCAACCCGCGGTGAGCTAGCGTGGTGATTAAGCTCGTGCCTTCCCTGTATGAGAAGAGGCCCTTGCCTTGCAGTGGGAGCAGCCAGTTATGGGCTGGTTATTTTATTAATTGTTTATGTAGGCTAGTAGCTTTGGTATGGTCTGAAATCGCCAACCCACAGCGTGGTGATCAATGCTCGTGCCTTCTGTGCGTGGGACAGTTTTGGCTTGGTTTTGTTATGTTATAGGTCTTGGACGGGTTCGCTGGTCTATTGGTTCGATAAAATAAGATATGATGATTTATTTGCCAGAAACATGGTGACAGGTTATTACAGTCTCGGTTTAGTATCTACAGCTGGTTTCTTCAATACAAATAGTGTACAATTAAAATAGTGATAGATCGATTAGAGCGCCGCACAATGATCGTCGTACTCACTATCTCTCATGACGAGAATCTCGTGAAAGTAGAGAAAGATAAACAAATCAAATATCTTGATCTACCGCACGAGGTTGTCGACATGTGGGGCGTGGACTCTGCAATTATTATGCCGATAGTTATGACGGTCAACGATCTGATAGCGAAGACTCCCTACCATCATAAGTGGCTCTCACTAGGCGGTGATATGGCACGAGTAGGTTCTTCTCTCTGGAGCCCTAAACGCTATCTTGGACTCTGTTTCAAATACCAGGGGATGTTGTCGGGAATTTTTATTTCTAAATTCTCAGTAGATGTCCGGATTTCTGACGACGTTTGTGCCTGATCCCTGTCAATAGGCTCACCACCTTTAAGTAAATAGCTTAAATTCATACACAGATATTTACATTCATATCTAATTCATCCATTTACAGCACCGTCTATGTATTTTGTCATTTAAGTGGCTCATTATTTACCGATACGCAACGACACATAATACAAAAATAATTTATTTTCAGGTCAAACTTACAAAGCTACTCCTTCACACGCCATCTTTAACAGAAACCCCATGGAAGCACCTCTAAATTTGAATATAACCTGGTCTACTAAATCATACAAATTGTCTCTCGAGCCTTCCCTTTTAGACAATAACAATTTTATTTATACATATCCTAAAACTTTATTTTAAGAGTTATAAGATTCAAATTCGCATGAAGGGTAACTTCGTAAGCTTGTAATAGATTTACCCTTGATTCTGAAAAAACATACTGAACTAGAATACGACACGAATATGTTTGGAAAAGAATATGTTCCCTTTATTTATTGACTCCTAGTTTGGAGATAAAAATCTATTGGTATAGTCTGTTTCTTTTGCTACTGCCGAATTTGTAAACAAAGGGCTTTTGTTTACAAATTCGTCTTTTTTGCGTTTTCCTTTAGATCTTCCATAGTTTTGCTATTTTTACTACATGGATGATTTAATGACAGCATCAATCTTGCATGTTATGCTGACTCCAGATTCCATTATAATTGTGATAGATTTGATAGTCAGCAAAACTCAGTTGTACTTCGATGGAAAAAAGTAATTGAGAGATTATCGTCAGAAAAGTCAAACAACAAACTAGTAAAGTACCACTAATGATACCATCGAGATAACATTTTTATTGTTGTGCAGAATAGCAAATAACTCAATGACAGTTGAATGGCTGAGTAGGGCCATTGGAATAGCATTAACCTTAAATAATTAGGAGAATAGTAAATACCTAAAATCAGTCTATCCACAACCTACCGATAATAACTGAAGCATTCGTAAATAGGCCGTCTTGGGCTTCTGGTGATAATATGCTACTTTAGTGATAGTAAAAGAATACCCAGAATATTTATTTTCTTTTGTTAGGTTCACGTCCTAACTGGACAGTCGTGAATACAAATATATTTTTGACTAGCTGTGCCAGCGACTCTGTCCGCGTGGATCTCGTAAATTAACACCATGAGGTGTATGAAGACAAATTCATAACAAATGTTCGACGTGATTCTTTAAATTGGTATATCTTTTTATTTATGAATCGATATACATGAAACAAACACTAAATGTGAGTGAAGCTTACCACAATATATTAGTGAAAACCACATCTAAATCGGAAAAGCCGTTTCTGTAATTAGCGTGCAGAAACGCACAGACAAACAGATAAACAGACAAAAATTCTAACAATCACTGTTTTGGGTGCTATTTGCGTTGATAAAGGTCCCAATAATATTTTTTCTCAAATATCTTCCATGTACAGACAGCGATCCGTTACATTTTTATTATATGCATTGATGATGATGATAAAATGGGAGTATTAATTAGGTTCTCACATTAAGGAATATGGGGAAGAAGTTTATTGATTTTGTAAATATAGATAAAGCTACTAGGTAAATTGTTGAAGAAAAAAAAAGGAGTCATGATTTCAATAAACATTTGTTTACATTTTCGGCACAACCCAAACGAAAAGTGTATACTTAATATGTTGACCTAGAAATATCGTGTCTATGCTAACATTTTTCCGGTCGTATAAGTTTTTATATGGCTCCAGAAATAAAAGAAAGGAAAGGTATCTATTGGTTGTTTGTTTTTGGAGCTAATATAAAGCGTCATCCTTACTTTGTTTTTTCATGCGTGACGTCATACAGTTACAATCCGGTAGAATATTTTTTACCTATAGTAGTCGACGCTCTAGGATTGGTCTATTCAGCTATTAAAAAGGGTGTTTTGCATAGACCAGAGACACTGGCACCATTTTTTTTTTTTTTTTAAGTCAGGTGCGTATTTTGAATTAATTATTACTCTCTTATAACGTTGAAGGAAAACATCGTGAGGAAACGAGCACACCTGAGAGATGTTGTCGATGGTGTGTAAACCCCTTTTTATGTGTACCTTCTCGATGGTGTGTACCTCCACAGCCGCTTGAGGGCGGGACGCAGGAACGCTCTCGCACACAACCGCGAACTCGCCCGCGGCCGTCCGTTGCCGGACTCCCTCACGGGGTTGGGGATGGCACCCCCCCACTACGGCACACCAGACACATGGCGTGCCGCAACTACCTTGGAGACCATGTGCAATGGGCGCCAGACGACCCCGTGTCTGGACGCCCAAGGTCCCCTGCGACGGTCAGGACTGGTCAGGTCTGTGGCCCCGCCGCCTGCCACTACGGCCGCAGAGGATAGGCACAGCGGCGCCTCGCAATACACCCTCTTCCCCTGCGGCCCCACCACGTCCGCCATCCAACGGTGGCGGCCCCGTCAAGGGCGCGGAAGGTAGGGAGAGCGGCGCATCGACATAGCGGCACTCTTCCGCCGCGGCCTCCATCCTTCAGTTGCGACACCCCCCATAAGGCCCGCAACCTACGCTGGCGCCACTCCAACATTGGCTTGAAGGCAAAGCCCAGAGGAGCGGCCCTCCTCGGGTTCCGTTAGCTTTAGGTGGAACCCTGGGGGGGGGGGGGTGTAAATCCCTGTCAGAGACTTACATATGGTTCAAACTCTGACACTAGGTTGTTCATCAACCACACTATAAGAAGATTGAAAAAAGAAAATGCAAATATAAAAATAAACGCAATAAAAGGAAAACTTTTTGCAACATAAATAAGAATAATCGCATGCCAAAAACTTCAATTTACATACACATTCGTGTAATAAACATTCCTTGAACAATCTAAAATTAGCACAGAAAAGTTTGTCTTCCAAATGTTATGGGTAATCGTGGTTGAACACGAAATGTTCTAATTAACGTCAAATCCTTACTAATATTATAAATCCAAAACATCTGTGTGTTTGTTACGTCTTTGATTTACATTAATTATTTAGCAAAACATAGCGCTTGTATTCCCCGAAGGAGTAGGCAGAGGTGTACATAGTTGTACACCCACATTTCACCAATGCTGTTATTGAGTCCCTTGTAATAGGTGGTGAACCTATTGCCATCTTACGGACTACTACTGAGCATTTCTAACAGAAAAACGCAATAACACTTTGTCCGATCTGGGAATGGAACCCAGGATCTAAACCTCCGCAGACGCGCTTTGGACCACTAGACCAACGATGCAGTCCATTGATTTAATTATATTGACTTATTTTAATTTAATTAAATATTTTAATCCTAATTTTGCAATAAATATTGTTTTTTAATTTAAAAATTCTAAATTAATTCGTGGTCCTCCTGCGACCACGAACGCTGCAAAGTGTTCGAAATGTCAGGAAAAACAAAAAACCAATAATACACGCGATTATTCCGGTTAAAAGTTGTTTTATTATGATTATATTAGAATCAGTTTCGGGCATTTGAAACGTCGCCATTTTGGCCCACTTATGCGACATAACATGAAAAGCACAAAGTGAAAATACTTGTAGACAATAACATCGCGGTCAGTGACGTCACGTTCGTTCTAGCCAATGGTGTGCGTTTCGATATATTGAAATTCTCTTGCATATTACTAGCTTTTAAGCAAAAAAAAAAGAAAATTTTAATTGTTTAAACACTATTATTAATATATTGGATAGCTATCAGTCTATAACAATAAAGATTACAAATATAAATATTTGAACTATACTTAAATCACAGTGCCTCGGAGAGCACGTTAAGCCGTCGGTACCGGTTGTCAAATTAAGATCTGTGACAGCCGTTACGGGTCCGGCAGCCTGAAAGTCCGACAACCAGTCATACCACAAGATATCATGTTACCCAGTAATAGGGTTGTGGGTCAGGTAGGCAGTCGCTCCATGTAAAATACTGGTATTAAGCTGCATCCGGTTTGAATGGAAGCCGACCCTCAATTGGGAAAAGGCTAGGCAGAATATGTATTAAAATCACATGCATATTCTCTATACCCATCGGAATAAATGTTCAAAACACCAATGATGCGGGAAAAGTCGCGTGCAAAAGTAAGTGTTACTATAAATAAAAACTTTGTAGGTTTTCAGGCATTTATAAAGTTTCCTGGACTAGTTTAAAACTGTAATGGCAGATTAGCTGAGTTTAGAAGTTAGAGCTTTTGTGTGACCTGGGACTTTCCTAATTATACAGAAACACAATAAAACTAAAATGTAGGTATTATAATAAAACAACTTTTAACCGGATTAATCTCGTGTATTATTGGTTTTTTGTTTTTCCTGACGTTTCGAACACTTTGCAGCGTTCGTGGTCGCAGGAGGGCTAAGGTGTCAGGTGTCTCAGCAGTTTATTAAAAATTATTTCAGTATACCGTACATATAATTGATAAACTCATAAAATTATTTTTGTCTCTGATACATATTTATACTAAATCGCGACGGTATTTCCTAAGACTATCCCTGAGAAAAAATACCGAAACAAACTCAGAAATCACAGTCGTTTTAAATTTAGAGATACAATTTTACAATTTTATCGAATTATAAACTAAAAGGTGTTCCGATGCACGCAGTAATCGCTCACAGTATCTTGATTTTTCTTGTGACTTGACTTTGTTTGGGACTTGATTATTTTCAGTACAGGGTTCCAAACAGGTGGTAATTGCCAACCATCTTCTCTATTGAAATTTGGGTGTTTTTTAATTTCAATAGCCTCGCGGCGTACACGCGATTAATCCGGTTAAAAGTTGTTTTATTATAATGTGTAGTGATCGCGCAAACCTAAGATATTACTAAAATGTAGGTAGTTCCTTTTACCTGGAAACAAATATTTAGCCTTGAGAAATAGATTTTGTGGAAAGAAAAATAGGACAGTGGACAGGAATCGACGTCGCACTTCTTTTTAGGGTTCCGTACCTCAAGAGGAAAAAACGGAACCCTTATAGGATCACTTTGTTGTCCGTCTGTCTGTCTGTCAAGACCCTTTATCTCGGGAACGTGGTCGTCGTCGTAGAGGTCGTCGAGTTGAAATTAAAACCATAATTATACTCAAGTCTACAGTCCCTTGACGCTGTGAAAAAATCATACTTCTAAGTTAACTTAAAAAAAAGATCCGTTATCCGTTTATGCCTCAAAAAACGTATATTTCGACACTCTCAAGGGAATAAAAATTTATAGGGTACATTTCGTTGACTGAAACTATGAAATTTGACACGTAATATCGAAAGGGTAGGCAGAGGTGTACATATTTGTACACCCACATTTCACCAATGCTGTTATTAAGTCCCATGTAATAGATGGTGAGCCTATTGCCATCTACCGGGCACAATTCCAAACTCCGGGCTGTTACTGAGAATTTTTTAACAGAAAAACTCAATATCACTGCCCGACCCGGGAATCAAACCCGAGACCTCCTGCTCAGCAGTCGCGCTTGAGACCACTAGACCAACGAGGCAGTCGAGCAAAATCTGAAGACTGTACATTTGTAATTAAATCATTACAAATATAGTCTTTATTTAAATCAGTCATCGAGGTTAAGCAACGACGTTAAATGACGATTGATTACGTAGGAAAAAAAAAACAAAACGACTCGATTCCTGAAGTATTTATAATATGTACTTATTCATTTGTACGGAACCATCGGTGGTTCAGTCCGACTTGCACTTGTCCAGTTGTTTTTTTATATCTGGTAAAAAACATGAACATTGTGACGGATTTCTACCGCCTAAAATAACACGTTCCACTTTTAACCATTACGGGGTGCTACTGAGAATTTTCTAATAGAAAAACCGAAGAATTCTTTGTCCGATCTGGGAATCTTACCGAGGACCTCATGTTCAGCAGTCGCGTTTGGAACCAAATCTTGGCCTGCCCTGGGCTCAATTCCCGGCAATAGTGTGATTGGGTTTTCCCAGTAGTCAAGTTTGGAATTGAGCCCGGTAGATGGCAATAGACCTAACACCAAATGGGATTTAATAACACCATTGGTGAAATGTGGGTGCACAACTATGTATACCTCTGCCTACCCCTTTGATGAATATAGGCGTGATGCTATGTTATTTTGAAATCAAAGACAGACATTTTAGTTTTATAAATTGATATAGATAGTGTGACACTAACAAATATTGCAATAATTAAACTTCTATGACATTTAGTAAATAACTCTGAACTTAGCAAATTAGAAACCTGCTATGTCTAATTATTGTTTAGCACGGAACGCGTTAATTATATTGTCATTTTCTTCACGCTATGTTACTTTTGAGGTAGGTAAAAGTTAATGAGCACCCCGCTTTTAATTGTCTCATTGTAAGGTATAGACGGAGATTCAATCATATTCAGATAGCGATGGATGGAAGATGGTCTAAAATAATTACAAATTGGTAGCCAATCACTCCATATTATATAATTTTTAACAAAAAAGGAACCGACTCCAAAAATCTTTCTGTTAAGGAAAAATGCACTAAAAAGTAAAAAAAAATGCATTATTTACTTACTTCAATTTACATAAAAAAAAATTTTTAATTGAGCTTTCTTAATAAAATCAATTTATTAGGACAATAATACACAATTATTATTATTTTTGGAGTCAGTGCCAGCAAAGGATAACAAACGTGTAAGTACAAATCTTAAATATTTTTCCATATTGGTTCATAAAACACAGAAATCTGAGGTGACAAACATAAAAAAAAAACGAATAGATAACCTCCTTCTTTTTGGAAGTCGGTTAAAACAAAGTCCACCGCCACGTCTGTCTGTCTGTTCGTGATAAACTCAAAAACGATTGCACCTATTTTCATGCTGTTTTCACCAATGGATAGATTGGTTCTCGAGGAAGGTTTTAGTATATAATTTATCCAGTTTTGGTATACATTGGCTAAAATATAATGATATTTGTGGAGGTGTCGGAAAAAAAAAAAACAGTCTGGGAGCTTTCAACGAAAACGCTGCCTAAACCCTTTGAGATATAACAAAATGATGTATGGTGGAATTGTGTATCTTATATAGGTGCACAGAAAAATCCGCAATGGCATATGTCTATCTCTTAAGGATAACATATTATATCCAGTTTAATATTTAAAAAAATGGGCAATTATAAAGCGGTAATGGGAAAGCGGGACCGGGATCAAAATTTCATGATTACTTTTGGTCGCGATAACCGACATCCACGCGGGCGATGCCGCGGACATCAGCTAGTAGGTATACATTTAACAAAATAATAAGCCTTGTGAGAACTAAAAAGTGAAAGATGAAAATAATTAAATTAAATAAAAAGCACGCCTGCCATATATGAATGCTCTTTGAGCCATCTCGACGAGATGTCGTAGCAGAGATTTATACTGGACGTGCAGGTTCGAATCCTACTCACGACCATATTTTTCTTTCCACAAAAATTTATAGGTAACTTTAGAGTTCGCTATGCATGCGTTAATGCTTTTCGAAGATTTATTTGTAATCTAATTACATTTTGCAAAAACTTTATAGCATTTTGTAATACATTTTTTTTTTCGTATTTTGAGGATATGTGATGTGCAGGCGCAGTTGGAAGGAGAGTCACTGCCGACGTTGCCAAACAGCCTATTAATTTTCGAATTGAAATGTTTATTTGTCATATTTTATTTCTCACAGTGTATTTAATCTGAGCTGCCCGCGTCCGAGGAGTGCATCCTTAGAATGGAATCCCTACACGTGGCCCCTGGGTGGTGCAAAACAGGCAACACAACTCTGGTGGGAGGCTTCTGCCGCTTCTGGTTACCACCCACCGGACGAAGCCATTCGTGAAACGACTTAGTCGTGTTTCGGGAAGTAGTCCGGTGCAACCGTTGCGGGGAGACGGGTCTGGACAGTTGCATCAACTGTCGTTCTCCCCAAATCTATCCACTCTACTTAGAGTGAATAGATTTCTTCTGGATCTACGTGTTCCATCCTCGGCCACACCATTCCTTAACATCAGGCTAGTTGGTGACCAAACGTAGACATTTTGGATAAAACAAAAAAAAAACTTTATTCCCAAAATTTTTTAATCTTAGCAAAGTGCTTGTAGACATCAAAACTCTTTACTTTAAATTAATATTTTGGTTTAAAAAGCTCTGCTTTAAAAAATATTTTTAAACAAAATAGTTTTGATGTATAAAGACAAACAGACCAATGCTTACGAGGGGCTCGTGGTTAAGTAACAACCGCACAGATCGATTGATCAAGGTTAAGCTGCGCTTGCCGCGGCCGGTCTGTTTATGTGTGACCAACATTTCATACCGAAACCCCTCCGTGTCTCGGAGAGCACGTTAAGCCGTCAGTCCCGGTTGTCAAATTAAGATCTATGACAGCCGTTACGGGTAGTTAGAGGCCTGAAAGTCTGACAACCAGTCATACCACGAGATATCGTGTTATCCAGTAACTAGGTTGTGGAGGTCAGATCGGCAGTCGCTCCATGTAAAATACTGGTATTAAGCTGCATCCGGTTTGACTGGAAGCCGACCCCAATGTAATTCGGAAAAGGCTAGGCAGATACAATAGACATAGACCAATGATTAAGAGTAGAGTATCTATACGACGTTTTTCAACACACTTGCGAAGAAAACAATGATTAAAACAATCATTAAAATGTATTAATTTATAAAATTTATTTCAGTCCTCCTGCGACCACGAACGCTGCAAAGTGTTCGAAACGTCAGGAAAAACAAAAAACCAATAATACACGCGATTAATCCGGTTAAAAGTTGTTTTATTATAAATTTATTTAGTTAAAATAAAATGGCGCGCGGAGATAGGGACCACCAAAAGTCAGTGCTTATCTATGTAATACCTGATTTTAAACTTTCGCGATTTGTACACATTTTAGAAATATATAAATCGGGTCTATATCGCGATATTTTATATAAAAGGCTTTTACGATACCTTTTTTGTTTCCCGACGTTTCGACCGAATTGCACCGGCCGTGGTCACGGGCAGACTAGCAGCGACAGAACATCATCTTCGTGTAGTGAGGGATTTTTCATCCACCCTCACTTGTTCTTCATTTACGTCGGTACTTCGACATACAACGCTAACGACGTCTTCACACTGGCGCACTACGGCATTACGGTGCCGTTTACACTTACTTAAGACCAAAAGTCAAAGTCAAAAGTCAAAATCATTTATTCCAATTAGACCATATAAAGGTACTTTTGAAAGTCAAGAAATGCCACGTTCCAAAATGTAGATTCCTATGGAGAAGAACGGGCAAGAAACTCCATGGTTACTCTTTTAAAATGTTGTGTTACAATAATTTAGGTACATTTATCCGGATTTTAGACCGGATTCCAAGCTTTCTGAATAGAATCTGGATAAGACATTATGATTACGACAAACGTGGGCTAAGTTGGACAGGCCGGGCTACCAATGGTACCGAGACTGTAATGACCATAACGCCATGCATATCACACGAGTTTTTTGAACATACTTGCGAAAAAAAAAAACCCATTACATAAATTATTGGGGTAAGAAAACAGAATGTCGTGAGTAGGCTTCGAACCTGCGCCTCCCGCATAAATATTCCAGGCGCTCTGGCGCTGTCTCTCTTAATCTGAATCTCGGAAATGGCTCCAAAGATTTTCATGAAATTTTGTATGCAGGGGGTTTCGGGGGCGATAAATCGAGGGCAGGTTACATTTTTAAAAACGACGTTTTACCAAAAAAAATACGAGCAAAGCTCGGTCATCCAGGTGCTAACGTTTTAATATGACATTGAAGATGTCACATTGTGCAGGTACTTGCCGTGTCTACAAGCAATGACAGGCAAACACGAACATAATATTTAATTAAGGTTACTAACGGCATTTACGTTATCTTAAATTACTTTGATTTAAAGGTATTAATTTAAGCTTACCATGAAAATGAAAGGGATTCGGTTAAAAAATAGATTTAGCGTGCTCTTACCGATGAATTACGAGTAAGTATATAGACTCCATCACCTTTTGTGAATTTATTAAAAGAAAAACAAAATACAACTTTGTCTGACCTTGGCATCGAACCTAGGACTTTATGTTCAGCCACAGTGCTTGCTAACCCTAGACCAACGAGAGACTGCTTTATGTGATTTTTTTTTCACACCTTTGTGTGCCATAGCAACTTACTTTTTTGTGTACTATTACTACCTATTATTATTATTAATGTTTCAACATGTAACAATTTTGAATAATTATAATCTGTCACTCTATATTTAAAAAAAAACTTGAAAGTTACATTGCATGTTAACTATGTCTAATTAAGCTAATGAACATTTGCACACCTCATTGAGGGTTATAATTCAGCGAACATTATTATGCATCTTCTACCAGCTTTCTGTACCTGTTTGATTACTATATTTCTTATAAGCCATGATATATGGGAAAATGTAAGGATTCTAATTATACCATGAAAATCTAAATCGGTTCAGGTGTTTAGAAGTTATGGTTGAAAAAAAAACATTCATACATACATACAGAGTCTTTTTTTGAACATTCGTGTAAAAATAGACGTAAACAGTAAATATTGTGAACCAAATTTTTTTTTGTACATATTAGTGGCCATGTAGTCCCCATATTAATTATTATTTACAAGGAAACATTGAAGTGACGACGAAGTGACCTACCGTGTCGCATATTAGTATCTATAAAATTTCATGTTCCCTTCTTCTCGTCTCAACGAGACGCTTGGCAATATCTATTAAGGATTTATTTAAATTCGTTCGTGTCTATTATTTTTTGTTAAGTGATTGGTTAAGTGATCGCGAGGGCAACTGCCAAGCATGAGGTCTTGGATTCATTCCTCAGGTCGGGCAAAGAGTGATTGTGTTTTTCTGTTTGACAATTTCTCAGCAGGAGTCCGGAGTTAGGAACTGTTGCCGGTTGATGGCTATAGCCTCACCACCTATTACATGGGACTTCATAACAATATTGGAGAAATATGGGTGTACGAGCACAAATATGTATAAATTTGCAACTGCTTTTTAAACTCCATATCAATAGTTAACAGAATAAAATAATAGTATTATCGAATGTCTGCATGTAGAAGTAGTAGTTTTTCTATCTGTGATACATACAGATAAATCTTTGAAAAGCATTAACGCATGCTTAGCAAACTCTAAAGTTATAATTTTAAATGGAAAAAGAATACGGTCGTGAGCAGGATTCGAACCTGCGCCTCCTGGATAAATACTCCATGCGCTCTGACCACTAAGCCATCTCGACCTTTAAGATCGAGTAGATATGTGATACATATCTTAGCAATACACCATAGAGACATTATTGGTGAGTTTTTAAAAATCTGTGTTTACATATTGGTGCTGCTGACTGTACAACTGTGTTCACCTCTGCCTATCCCTTCGGGGAATACAGGCGTGATGCTATGTGTACGTTTTCCTTTTAAAAAACATTAATTAGTAAATTAAGCGCCCATGCCAAAAAGTTCTCCAAATCTTTGTTTTAATTTTTACTGTGGGAGAGCCATGCTTCGGCACGAATGGGCCGGCTCGACCGGAGTGATACCACGGCCTCACAGAAAACCGGCGTGAAACAACGCTTGCGTTGTAGGTGCAAACCCTTTAAAAGGCCGGCAACGCACTTGCGACTCCTCTGGGGTTGCAGGTGTCCATGGGCGGCGGTAATCGCTTCCCATCAGGCGATGCGTCTGCCCGATTGCACACTATCCCATAAAAAAAAATAACACAGTTTTCTGTGCTTTTTTCCAACTGCATCGATTTTTCTAACTACCCTTTTACAGACACGAGCTAACTGAAACATTAATGTCCAACCTTGGTGCCATAATTCATGCTATCGTGTAGCCATGATATTGCGATCTCCACCACCACATTTTGTCACGCGATCCGGTTACCACGGTAATTATGTGGGGAGCTTTATTTTAATGGTGTTGCAATAAAATAATGAAGCTGTGGGTTCAGGTTTCTAGGAGAGTCGGTATGAAGTTATGAATTTATGTGGAAAGAATGAGAGGTCGAAATGTTTTAGTGGTCAGGGCGCCAGGAGTTGTACGAGAGGCGCAGGTTCAAATCCTGCTCTCGAACGTTTATTCTTTTCACAAAAAATTATACTTACTGAAAAATCTTTCAAATTCATTAACGCATGCGGAGCGAAGTCTCATTCAATCCCCTGCTTTATTCCCTGTTTGGGGTCAGCCTTCCTGATACTTTTACGCCATTCATGGCAGTTCTGCGTCATTTTTGGGCATTAAGCCCGTCGACAGCATATCATTATGGATGGTTCGCGTCCAGGTAGTAAAGGAAGGCAAAAGAGGTAAATCTTACCCACCGGTAACATTTACCTCTTTTGCCTTCCTTTATGGCTAATACCTGTCGGGTCATATGATCTTCACTTCTGCGCATTACGTGTCCAAACCGGCGCAGACGGATTTCTCGCATTTTTTGTTGAATCAACTACCTTAAAGGTTCCCCGTATATGTATTGATGATGAGGAACTTTAGTAATGTTAATTATACGGAACCGTCGGTACGCGAGACGTACTCACACTTCCACTTCTGTCCAGTTTTTTGTACAAATCAATGTATGACTCAGCATGATTCTTTCATCTTCAAATATCAAACATTAGGCATAATATAAAATTAATCGTTAGGTTTTTCCATAATATGATTAAGTTTTCACCGTGGGAGAGCCACGCTTCGGTACGAATGGGCCAGGTCGACCGGATCGATACCACGGCCTCACAGAAAACCGGCGTGAAACAACTTGCTTGCGTTGTGTTTCGCCGAGTGAGTGAGGGTACCGGAGGCCCAAACCTTTAAAAGGCAGGCAACGCACTCGCGACTCCTCTGGGGTTGCGGGTGTCCATGGGCGGCGGTAATCGCTTACCATCAGGCGAGCCGTATGCTCGGTTGCCCCCTATTCCATAAAAAAAAAAAAAAAGTTATTCACTGGCTCGATATTTCTGTTAGAAGATTCTGAGCAGCACGGAATTCTGCCCAGTTGATGGTAGTAGAATCACTACCTGTTACATGAAACTTAATAATGGTATCAATGAAATTGGGGTGCACATTTCTGCCTATCCTTTCAGGGAATATAGACTCAATGCTATGTTATCAATAGCATAATGACATAGCATTAAGATAATATGAAAAAGATAACATTTATATTAACGTGGATGAAGTAAAAGGCATAGGTATGTAAGGATCGTAGCAGGTGGCGTTCTGTAGTTTCTGCCTGCCCCCTTGGGAGAAAGGCGTGAGTTTATGTATGTACGTATGTATATATATTACTAATATTATAAAGAGAAAAGATTTGTGTGAAGAGAAAGGGTGTGTGTGCATGTTTTGTAAATTTTGTATTTTTTTTTATTGTGTCCTTACTAACTGTGTCAAATAAATGTTTCTTTCTTTCTTTCTTTCTTTCTTTCATGTGAGATCATGTGTCTGTAAACGCACCCACGATGCAGGAAGAAAATCCAAGTGTGGGGCAACGTTTTTTTTTTCTATTACTGTTTGGTTGTTTGTAATCGATTGAACTCTGGAATTCAGACAAATCTTTGAAAAGCATTTACGTATGCTACTCCAGGAGTATTTATCCGGGAGGCGCATATTCGAATCCGAAAAAAAAATAAGAAACAATTATATCTCTGAAATTACTGAACAGATTTTAAATAAGTTTTTCACCATCAGAATGCTATTATATCTAGTAAAATATTCATTTAATTTATTTTGATAATAT
The DNA here is from genome assembly GCA_935421205.1 of Xylocampa areola. NCBI lineage: Eukaryota > Metazoa > Arthropoda > Insecta > Lepidoptera > Noctuidae > Xylocampa > Xylocampa areola. Next base: position 12,084,362 of record OW285223.1, read on the forward strand.
GGGTTCATAGGTTACAATACATAAAAATAGTTATACATAGGCTATATTTTATTTCAATAATAATAAGATGTCAGCCAAAAGTCAAAGTCACAATCTGAATTGAAAGCCTTGAGTATAGCTAGTGTTTCTTTAAATGGTTGTTTTAAAATGAGAAAGACTCTTCTCCAACTAAATCTCAAAAACTGTAACATTAATTTTAAGGATTCAGTCAGATTGCGTGATTCAAACAATCAGCATAGATCTGGTTTGGACGCGGCCGTATCGGCAAATCATTCATGGCTTTACAATTAAAATTGTGATACATTCTCAGATTGGGTTTCAATATTGTTGGCAGAGTTTAGCTAAGACTTGTGGTCGGTTTCTTAATTAAAAATTTAATGTACATGGAACACGGATCTTAAAAAAATACGGACGGAGCGTCGCGTACGACATGGAGAAGCATAGCTAGACCTCCAATTTCGATTGTCATATACGAGCTAAACGCATACAAATACTTAAAACTCATCCACTCGGCGCCAGCACGCTGTGTGTGTGTGTGCGTAATCTATGCTTCGCTTATGGCAAGACAAGATTACATCCGTATTTTTTTCAGATCCGTGACATGGAACTATTACATGGTAAACATAAGTCGATAAGAAATAGTTTGTGCGACAGTGATTTATGAAACGGCCAAGCCGTACTGTTTACCCAAGATGTAGAGTTTGTAGAGTCAAGGCTTATAGGTAGAGTTATTTGTTATTTATTGATATAAATGAGGTACAGACAAGAGAACGTATAGACGAGAGAGCTACCTATATACTTAAATATTTGGACAGGCCCTAGACTATTACACACAGTAAAATCAGAGCTCGGCTATGGGTTTGAATCAACTAGAGATCTCATAACTGTTTTACAGAGAAAGCATTATGAACTTGGGACATTTGCAACTAATGTAATATGAAATGTTTTTAGTGGGATTTCATTTCGCAGTCGCCCATAATTTTTTGTCGTGACGTTGTCCTGCCCTGAACCCGGTTGCAGCACCATTTACCGGGTCTAATTTTGAATCTAAAACATTCGGGACTCACTGTAAAACATACAAATAACATTCATTAAAATAAATCAAGCCATTTTTGAGTTTTTGCCAGACTAACACGGTATTTGATTTTAATATTATGTAGATAATGCACCCCCATACGAAGGTTGGTGGGCGAAAATTTCCAAATTCTTAATTTTTCCATTGTTTACAAGCATATCCTAGCCTACATACCAAGTTTTAGACTTCCAGGACATCAGGAAGTAGCCTACAGGTTTTGATAATTATCAGACAATGAGTCACGGAATCGACGTATTTCATATGTCGATAAATCTGAAACCATATAAACTAGATGATTGATACTTAATGTGTTTGACAAATCTACTAAAGACATCTTCCTGAATTTCTAAATTGCAACTGTCTAGCATTATCCAGACGGAATATGACGAAACGCTTCTTGAAAAGCATATACTGTCTATTGCAAAAATCAAAAATACCTAAACACACTGCTCTGGTAAAACAAAAATACCTAAGTACACTGGTAGTGCTCCACTTCCTTCATTTCGACTTGGCGGGGGCACTGCCGTGCCCCTAGATATAGTGACACAACGGATAGTAGGTAAAAGTTAAACGGTATATTTTATAACTATAACTATTTCTCCGTATTAACTCAAAAATAAGAATTTAGGCTAAGAATGTCTTTCTGCAGAAGATATAAAACAATAGAATACCTATGTTAATTTCTATTTTAAATCTCAGAATAAATACCAAAGTTCTTAGGGTCATTGTTGACATTGGGCATTTTAATACTCGCCAAATTCACTCGCCTCAATAATTTGGGGCACAGTTTCCTATGTGTCACTGATTTCCATACCTTAAGAAAAGGGATGTAGAGATGTGTTTTCAAATAGGTAATAAATTATATAACAGCCCAGTGTATTATAATAAAACAACTTTTAACAGGATTAATCGCGTGTATTATTGGTTTTTGTTTTTCCTGACGTTTCGAACACTTTGCAGCGTTCGTGGTCGCAGGAGGGTCGGTGTTTTATGATAATGTCTAGTGATCGCGAAAACCTAAGATATCACTAGGCCAGTGTATACCTAAATAACGGCGAATGTCCACATTATTCCATTTAAAGGACCGTTACTGAATCACCCGTTAAAGGCTTCACAAACCTTTAACGGGTGATTCAGTAGCATTCTGTGAGACTATGAATTTTTTGGTCGGTAAGAGTCCGGCACAACGTATATTATGGAGTTTCAGAACACTACGCCTGTATTCATCGGAGGGTAGGCAGAGTCGTGTACGCATATTTCCCCAACGTTATGGTTATAACTGTTATTTCCATTTACCGGGCAAAATTTCAAATTCTGGGCTGCTACATAATTTTTACATAACAGACATTCCCAATAATACTGCCTGACCTCGGGTCTAATCCAAGGCCTCACGCAGCATTCGCGCTTGGGACCACTTGACCAAGGAAGCAGTTTATATAGTTCGAGTCGAACTCGGGCGCCGAGGGTTCCGTACCTACCCATTATACCGTCTGTCCGTGTGTCACCACCGATATTCTCAGGAAAGGGTGGACCTAGCAAGTTGAAATTTATATCAGATACTGAAGTATATTCCCTATTAGGTGTATAAAAATCAAGGTCCTGAGTGAACACGATGAAAAGATATGGGCAAATTTAGATTATTACCTATTAAATTTTATTACCGCGAAGTCTAAATTTTTATTTTTATACACCTAATAGGGAATATAAACCTCAGTCATCATCATCATCATCATCCCCCTGCCCTTATCCCAATTTATTTGGGGTCAGCGCAGCATACCTGTATCTGGCATGCTGCTAAAGTTTTGGCTATGTTTTATGACCGGCCGCCTGCCTGACGTCAACCCTCTTTGGGAATGTTGTTGTTGGTGGTAACTGCCACCGATAAGGTCTCCTTCTATCTAGCTATGTCACACCAAAGGTTATCCATGCGCCAGGTTCTAATGTTGTCCTAATATTACACTCCACTAACCGGGCTATAATAACATATACGGCCTACAATATGTACGATACCTAAATATCATAATTATTCACAAAACTACCACGTTTCCTGACTCTGACTATAAACCTGAGTATCTGGTACAATTTTCAACTTGTTAGGTCCACCCGTTCCTGAGAAAATCGGTGGTGAAACAATACTCTTTTTCTTTTTTTTACCTTTTGAAGTACGGGACCCTCGGTTCCTTTTTTACCTTTTGAGGCACGGAACCCTAAAAAAGGTGTGATGCTGTGTATATGTTATTAATATAGATACTCATTATAGAGATAAAGGTAGACCTACAAAAAACCCGAACCCACAATGGTTTGGCAACAAAAAGTATTACCTTTTGAGAGCTCTGTGAAGGTGTTTCGTAATACGGGACTGACGGAAAATAAAAGAATTTTAAGGCCCGGTTCATATGGAATTTGGGTCGGGTTTGAAGACTACACCTTTGTATGTATATAACTGCCTCATTGGTTTAGTGGGCGCAAACACGGCTACGAAGCGTGAGGTCCCGGGTTCGATTCCTGCTTCAGGCAAAGTGTTATTGGGTTTTTCAGTAAGGAAATTTTTAGTAGCAGCCCGGAGTTACGGAGTTGGCGGTATGAAACACCGTGCTTCGTAAAACCGTCGTCGGTCCTGCGCCTGATCTCTCTCCGGTCGTCTCGGATCGCCGTCCCATTGGACTATGAGAGTGAAGGAAGAGGGAGTGCACCTGTATTTGCAAATACACTTGTGCACTATTATATTTAATATCTCCTGCGTACTTGTCTAATCTCCATGGAAGGGCTCGTGGCAAAGTAACAAGCGCACAGATCGATTGATTGAGGTTAAGCTGCGCTTGCCGCGGTCGGTCTGTGGATGGGTGACCATCATTTCATACCGAGACCCCTCCGTGCCTCGGAGAGCACGTTAAGCTGTCGTTCCCGGTTGTCAAATTAAGATCTATGATAGCCGTTACGGGTAGTCAGAGGCCTGAAAGTCTAACAACCAGTCATACCACGAGATATCGTGTTACCCAGTAACTGGGTTGTGGAGGACAGATAGGCAGTCACTCCACGTAAAATACTGGTATTAAGCTGCATCCGGTTTGACTGGAACCCAATGTAATTAGGAAAAGGCTAAGCAGATATACTTGTCTCTTATCTCCGTATCCGTGGAGATAGGCCACCGTGTCCGAAAATTTGGTCAGGAGTACCTACCGAAATACCTACCTATCTGTATAGGCTGAGACTTAAAGGGCCGAAAATGTGTAAAGATGGATTCTGCCAATGAACAAACTGCTAGTAACAGAGAGGAAGGTTCTTCGGAAGATCTTGGGCCCTATGCGGAGACCAGATGGCAGCTGGAAAATTCGAAGGAATATTTAGATTAAAGAGGTCGTGGCTGATCCAAATAATATCATCAACATCATCATCCCTTATCCCAATTTATTTGGGGTCAGCGCAGCATGTATTCTTCTTCCACTTTCTAATTGTTTAAGAAATTGCATACTGCTAAAGTTTTGGCAATGTTTTATGACCGGCCGCCTGCCTGACGTCAACCCTCATTGGCTGATCTACACTAATATTATAAAGAGGAAAGATTTGTATTTTTGTATGTAACGAATAAACTCAAAAACGACTAGCCCGATTTCAAAAATTCTTCCATCAGTAACGTAGGCTATATTTATTACTAGAAAATATTAGGGATCCTTAATCAAACTTCAATAATGTAACCCAAGCTGTAAATGTTCACCCGTGCGAAGCCGGGGCGGACCGCTAGTAATAAATAATAAGGGTAAACAAAAGCCCACCGACTTCTCTGCCTAACCTTTCGGGGTACATGCGTGATGTTATGTTAATATCGTTTGGGAAAGCACAAAATATAGGCGATAAAAGATATTAATATGTTTTCCTCAAACTTTCTCTTAGCAACATGTAAACGAAAATTCTGCAAGACCCATTTAAATTTTATGGATCTGTGCTGGTTCAAGGAAACGTTAAAACCCAAGAACTTTCTCGAGGATGAACACTGAATTGATTATAGGTATAGTTTATTTGGGTTTATACAGAATGCCACCTACGATCTTTACAACCAATAAAAAAAAAGCATTATTGACATAGCTGAAAAATCTAGATTACGACGATATTGAAAACATATTAAAAATTGCCTCGTTGGTCTAGTGGTTCCAAGTGCGACTGCTGAGCAGGAGGTTTTGGGTTCGATTCCCGGGTCAGGCAAAGTGTTATTGAGTTTTACTGGTAGGAAATTCTGAGTAGCAGCTCGGAGTTTGGAATTGTGCCCGGTTGTTGGCAATAGGCTCACCACATTTCATGGGACTTAATAACAGCATTTGGTGAAATGTGGGTGTACCAATTCTTTACACCTCTGCCTACCTCTTCGGGGAATATAGGCATGATGCTATTTTATGTTATGTTAACAATTTTAGGATAACACACACGCATACACATACACACAAACGCACACATGCACAGGCACACGCAAACTCACACTCGCACACACACACACACACACACACGCACGCACACAAACACGCACGCACACAAACACGCACGCACACACACACGCACGCACACACACACACACACACACACACACACACACACACACACAAGACACAAACGCGGAAGCACAACGCATGGGTGAGTAGGCAGTTGTACACCCACATTTCACCAATGCTGTTATTAAGTCCCATGTATACAGTGGCAATAGGTGGTGAGCCCATTGTCATCTACCAGGCCCAGGCTGCTACTGAGAATTTCTCAAGACTCGGGAATCGAACCTCATGATCTCATGCTCAGCAGCCGCGCTTGGGACCACTGGACCAACGGAGGAGCCTTTTACATATACTCATCATCAATCATCTTTCACTTTAGGTCACTTCGACTTCTTTGAAACCGCAATGTTTCGCTTTCACTTTAGGACGAAGTGTCCTAAAGTGTAGACGTTGTCTTAACACATCATTCGTCAATTTATCATTAATTATAGTTTAACGGTTATTACTCACGCGCAGTAATTTGACCTGCGACATCGCGGCGGGCTCAGCTCATGAATAAGAGCTCCGTTCGAGTTCGAAACTAGTCGGGCAATCCCGAAGAATGCGCGTGAGTAATAACCGTTAAACTATAATTAATACTTACATCACACCTACATCTCAAGGAATACTTTTATAACATAAAATCAAAATATGAATGCAGTTCACAATTCACGGCATTTCATAGTATCTCTTCGAAAACAGAAAACACGAGTCGTACTCATTATCAAGTTTTATCAACTTCCTTATATTTTTGTGCTGCACTTCGCGTGGACAAAGTTGTTCGTGATTAACTAGCTTGGGTGACCACTAGGACTGTGGACTTTTCCAAATTAATTCACAGTGTAACAAAAAGGTGGCAGGAGAAAGTTGAACGACGTATTTGTGTCACAAAAGTTTTTTTGTTTGTTTGTTTATACGCGCTAATCTTTGGAAGTACCAGTCGGATTTCAAAAAATATTTTTATAATGATAGCTAGATCGATGAGGAATAGTATAGGGCGTCTAACTTTAGGCTATACCTATTAACTAGTAAATATTGTTAAGTAAGTCGGAAGAAAAAGCGCTGCATCTTTATCCGCGTGCGCTGCCGTAATGCTGAGTGAAACGTAAATACATTGTTCTACAAAAATATTGGTCTTTAGTATATCAAAAACAAAGCAAATACCATATGACTATTTCTTATACAAACGGTAGTAAGTGCCAAAAAATATTTAAAATAAAAAAGTAATTCATTAGCATTATTATTAGGCATGGCATATTAATCCTTACGAACGAAAGTTACTTCATCATCAACACAATTTTAAGAAGATAAAACTTGCCCATTATAGCATGTTATTTGAACGCATAGTTTAAGGAGATAATGAAAATAATTCAACACTCGCGCGAACGAGCCGTGTGACGCACAGCCCCCGCCCGACGAGAACCGAACATTGCCGATAAGAGATGAATTGTGAATTACTTTCTATTTGGTGGTTAGTACTAAGTAGGTAATGAAAACATAATTATAGGTGGGTGAAACCGCGGGGCACAGCTAGTAAAATAATATTTGCAACACTCTAGCGAGTCCATAGTTTACCTAGGCACCTACTGCGCGCAGCAACTTAAAGCACTTTACTTACTTACACTTTGCAAGTCTATCGTGCTCAACTACCCGTTAAGAATGCAACACAAAACTTTGTAAAAACAAACAGACAAACATCCCTCATTTAAATGTTAATGGGTAGCTTAGAATACAGGCTACAATGCCCCACTCTCTGCATAATTCAATATGTATGTATCTTTACCACGGTTGGCCGAAATTTCAGTTGAAACTAACAGATTTTTAGAATTTATTTTATTTTTAGAATGAATCCCGTTCCTTGAATTGCTCGAATAGGATAGCGAATTCGTGCATAAGCCTATTTTTAAGTAGTTTTGTACGATTTGAGTTGCCGCGCGCAGGAAACGGGCGATTTTACACACATATTATTATAGAAAGTCTCCCCGCCGCGTCTGTTTGTCTGTCTGTAAGCGGTAAACACCAAAACTGCCGAGCGGATTTTCATACGATTTTCAACAATAGACGAAGATAAATCTTTGAAAAGCATTAACGCATGCTTAGCGAACCCTAAAGTACGATTTATGAATTAAATAATGGAATTCTCCGCGTGCGCTGGCGTAATGGTTAGTGATACGTAAATAAATATAATGTTGTAGGTACAAAAATATTGACCTTTAATACATCTAAAAAAAAAGTCAGCGATGCCATATACTTATGTCACATAAAAGTACATTATTTTAAAATGTTAATTCAGGTAATTAATATGAATGTGTCTCACGAAAGTATTTAAACAAAAATTCAGTCAGTGACAGCAGAGGTGAGAGAGAGGTGCAGTATAGGCACCTCCTTAAATCTTCTCCTTCTTCTTATCGTGGGGTTGATGAACAACCTAGTGCCAGAGTTTTAACCACCCGTAGGTCTCTGACATGGTTTTACACACCATCGAGAATATCTCTCAGGTGTGCGGAGACCACCTCACGATGTTTTCGTTCACTGTTCTAAACAAGTGATAATTAATTTATAATATTCACATAACTTCGGTGGCGGTTACCACAGCATTCCTAAAGACGGTTGACGTCAGGCGGGCGGCCGGTCATAAAACATAGCCAAAACTTTAGCAGCATGCCAGATATAGGTATGCTGCGCCAACCCCAAATAAATTGGGGTAAGGGGAGGGGGATGATGATGATGATGATGATGATGATTCACATGTCTTCGAAAAGACAGTGGTGCGTGCCTTGGATTCGATCTTGCGACCTTTGATTTGTCAGTCCAACGGTCCACTAGGCTATCACTGCTATGAATTTGTCACGCCTCCTTAAATATGTCACGGGTAAAGATCAACAATTGTATATTTTACTGCTTAATGTCTGCATCCGTTTTATCGAGTGTTCATTGTGAAGCTGATGATATTAAGGGTGAATGACCGCTCGCTCTATCAAACACACACACACACAACAGACTGGAATAGGGAATATGGAAATTTATAGGGTATCAAAAATCCTCGCCAAAACAAGATTAGGTATCATGGAAACATGTTCTGCAAAGCTCTCAGAATAATAAGTATTATCATATGTACAGCGAGATCTCAGAGTTCATTAACTCATTTTTTTAGGGTACTGTTCCTCAAAAGGTAAAAAAGGAACCCTTATAAGATCACTCTCTTGTCCGTCTGTCCGTCTTACTGTTCGTGTGTCACCACTGATTTTCTCAGGAACGGGTGGATTTAGCAAGTTGAAATTTATACCAGATGCCGAGGTCTACAGTTCCTATTAGATGTATAAAAATCAAGGTCCCGAGTCAATACTACTTATAAAAAGATATGTACAAATTTAGATTTACGCGAAAACTTGTAATTACCATTAATTTTCGGAATTACAGCACAAATAAAAGGAAAAATGCAAAAAAACTGTTTAAAGTTAAAGCTGAAACACATTGGCTCAAGTTTTTTTTTTCATATTCTACGCCACGTACTACCACACGCTAGCATCTCAACCATTACAGCACACACACACACACTTAAAACTTAGCTACTAATAAAAATCATACCAATTTTATTATGGCGGCATAATGGGTAGGTACGGAACCTTCAGCGCACTCGCACTTGACCATTTTTTTTTATTATGGAACCAGTTGGGCCCCGCGGTTTCACCCGCATATAATTATATTATCAATTAGCCTAAGTTACTCCTTATATAGGATATATTTGGAATAGGACGTATATATTACGACTACGACTTGAAATTTAATACACACGAACAACGACACGGTAACTCAGTCGGTAGAGTGATGACACGGAATGTCAAGGGGGTTCAAGCTCTGTTCATGTCTACTATTTTTCAATGTTTCCTTGATAAATAGTAATAGTGGTTTATTTAAAGATACATTTTTGAAATGCATTAACGCATGCTTAGCGAACTCTAAAGTTATAATATTAAATGGAAAAATAATGTACAGGGACTGAATATATAGCAATGACGTCACCATAAGACGTGTTAAAATATGGAAGAAGAATTCGCGGTGGTGAGCAGAGGTCGAGATGGCTTAGTGGTCAGAGCGCCAGGAGTATTCATCTGGAGGCGCAGGTTCGAATCCTGTTCGCGACCGTATTCTATTTCCATTTAATATAATAACTTTAGAGTTCGCTAAGAATGCGTTAATGCTTTTCAAAGATTTATCTTGAATAGTGGTTTATTTAAAGATAAATTTTTGCAATGCATTAACGCATGCTTAGCGAACTCTGAAGTTATAATATATTATTAAATAGAAAAAGAATGTACAGGGACTGAATATATAGCAATGACGTCACCAAAAGACGTGTTAAAATATGGCTGAAGAATTCGCGGTGATGAGAACAGGCCAGAGCGCCTGGAGTATTTAACCGTGAGGCGCAGGTTCGAATCCTGCTCACGACCGTATTCTTTTACCATTTAATATAATAACTTTAGTGGTTTCTTTTGCTACATTAGTGTTGAAGACATTATTTAATATTTTAAAATTATTTTAAAACCACAGATGGACACTCAAAATTCTATTAATTTGATCTATTATTTTTTCATTATAAAATACAGGAAATCTCTAATTTTAGTTTCTATGGCCAACGGTAGAATGAACATTAACTTCACTCGCATCATTATTTTAAGCCACCCAACTAATTCCTGACTCAAACGGAGCCTTTAATCATTCTCCTATATTCAATCAGCCTTAGAGATCTTGCTAATGCCTTTCCCCGTCTCTACTCCACCTCTGTTCCCACAATATATTCCACATAAGGTCTCCGGCAGCTCATTACGGTATCCATATTGGTCCCTCGTTATCTTCGGAGTCGTATGCACGACTTTTGTGTGTGATACGAGAAATAAGAGGCATTGTGTACGTTTATATTGTAGTGTGCAATGCGTTGACGGTAACGGGAATTGGAAGGGACATGGGCCTATTAGTAAGGGTTTGTTTGCTAACTGAAATGGTTTTTGTTTTGTGGTGAAAACTTCTTTAGGTGCGTTCAGCGATTTTTGGTAAGGGAAAATCCTATGGGTTAGCGTCACCGTCGAGCTAATGTAAAAAATAAACGGATAAGTACGAGTCAGACTTGCGCACCGAGGGTTTCGTACAATAATAACATTACTGAAATTCTGAAACTATGAAAGAACTGAAATTTACTCAGAAAAAAACGAATTAAAGTAAGTAAGTATAAATGTCACTATATACTAACAGGAATTAATGCGCAATAAATACCTTCGATTCGCTTGACAAGCAGTCTGCTTGTGACCACAATCAGTGCAACCTGGTCGAAACGTAATATCATGCAACGCGATAGTTTAAAAATTAATAGGTATAAATGTCGCCGATGGATTATAGAATCCGCTGTTTCACAAAACTGCTAGCTGATTTACAAAACAGCACTGTTATGAAAAACAGCTGAACGACGTTTAGTGGTTTTGAATAATTACTAAACACGCAGAATTGTATGAACGTTTTAATGCAATGCAGCGGGTCAATGATCAGAGATTATGTAAAACAGTGTGAAAAGAACTGTCAGAATTTTGATTTTAGGTCGAAATTTTGTCGTTTATGGCTCTGTGTGTCTTATAACAACATTAACTTATCTTTAATTTTCTTTTACACAGTAGAAAAAAAAATAGATGAAAATTTAGAATGGCTGAAATACTAAACCACTATAATAGTCGACAATATATCGGGATTATGAAAGAAAATAAATTATATTGATCCATGAGCGAGCGAAGCGAGCTCGGGAGTTTCATGTACCCCGACACGGATAGGATTGGTACGAAGAGGATGACGTCATCCCGTCATCATCATCATTCTGTTCATTGTCCATACACCAATTTTTTTGGGGTCGGTGCAGCATTTCTTTTCCTTCCAAACCCCTGTAGTTATCAGTCGCCATCTCAGTAGCCATTCGCTTTTAAGATACCATCTAAAATTATGTAATCTACTCGAGTGCTAATTTCCAATTTAAAAGCAGTTTCTCATAAAATATATCTACTACTTACACTATTAAAAATACAGAAACATTTTTATATGAACAAAGTTTAAATCAGCGCCATCTATTGACCAACAACTACACTAGCGTACAAAATACATTGTGGGTTCAGTAGAAAAACTACTACCTACGTTCATTCTTATAACGTGCAATAGTACGAAATAATGGCGTTAGATGTCGCTTTTATGAAAATTTTAAAGCTGTGTTGATTTCACATCAAAATAATAATTTTTAGATACCTATTTACGTTTAGGTAATAATCAATTGGGTTCTGTAATTTTAATTAAGGTCTTTGTTCCAAACTAATATTTTTTATTTCTCATGTATCATCTGTGCGTTGACAAACATAAATCTAACAAGTCAAACAAGGTACCTACCTAGGTATTTATGAAAAGTTGATCAGGTCACAGGACTTATGAAAAGTCTAAGCTAGGTTCAAGATTCCAAGAAGTTGGTCATATAGAGAAGAGGAAGTAAGAAACTGTCTTCCTATTGCGGGTCAAACGTCTTTTATTTGTAAGAAAATCTATAGGTACACACTGTAGAATTATAATTGTCTCAGAAAGAAGTTCTACTTAAATATATCCGACTGAAAATACCTGTAGGTATTAAAAATTGTTAGGAATAAATTAATAATTAATCGTAATTATAAACCATCCTTTTAATAGACAATGGTTACGTTAATTATTGTTCACCGGTTACTACTCACGTGCATTGTTTGGGTTTTCCCGACTAGTTTCGAGCCCGAACGGAGCGTCATGCGCTGAGTCGGCGGCAATGTCGCGAGCTCGAAACTAGTCGGGCAAACCCGAAGAATGCACGTGAGTAGTAACCGGCGCATAAAATAATTAATATGAATATGTCTCACGAAAGTTATTATACCAATAATATTTACGTTTCAACCAATATATGGTTATAAGGTTGTTTATTTCCCATAAGAATAAAATATTCACTTACATGAGAAATACACATAATTATTACACTTATGTATCAGTTATCGCACGCAGGTGAACACGAATAAAATCACGACTATTACATACAATCATACAATAAACAATTTCCTTTCACTATCATTAGTTACACCATAACTTTACTTTTACTTCTATTTACTATAAGTTATAATAAGTAAACATTGTTATGAACAAGTAGGTAGTTGGACATAAACCGACAGAAGATATAACTTAGGGCACGCCGGGTAGATCATTATTTTTAAAGATAAATCTTTGAAAAGCATTAACGGATACTTAGAATTTCAAAGATTTATCTTTAAATGTTAAGGTAATTGCATCTTTACGACATTGTATTAACTGCAAAGTTAGTCGTGTCGGTTCGGCCACATGTATAGGGACTGAATCACGGAAATATATCAGGACTGAATAGATAGCAATGACGTTGCCGTATGACGTGTTAAAATATGGATGAAGAATTCGCGGTGGTGAACAGAGGTAGACATGGCTTAGTGGTCAGAGCGCCTGGAGTATTTATCTGAAAGGTGCAGGTTCGAATCCTGCTCGCGACCGTATTCTTTTACCATTTTAATATTATAACTTGGGATCATTAATTATCAATTTTTAAGACTGAAATATCAGTAGCAAATCTGTCCAATGAGATGCGCTAGCGCTATGTCACATAATCCAGGGTTTCCCAAACTTATTTTTACTGTGACGCCCTTGGGAGTTAGCCACCTTTTGCGAGGCAGGAGAAATGGTATCAGTGTGTAGTACTAGCCTAGTAAGAAGTTATAAATAAAACTCTAAATAATAGATATATTTTTTACAGTCGGCGCGTCTCAACTCGGTCGCGTCGACACAATTTACATAAGTGGATCGCCTCGGGACGCCCCTGGGATAATGATACGACGCCTCGGGGCGTCGCAACGCACAGTTTAGGAAGCCCTATCATAATCAATATATACTTATTTTTTTTTTAATCAAAAGTTCGTTAGTATATTTTTCTTACGAAGTTATATGTGGGCTCGTCGCGGTGTATAAATAAAAATCAATTTAAACGAATTTTTTGCGAAAATGGGTAAATCTATTATATAAATTGGTCTCTCCATAATCCGCCTGAAGGCAAATTTTACAGGTATTTGTCTCTACAGATTGTGCACTACTAATAATTATATAAATCTAATAAATAAATGCAACAATAACTACATCAAGAATAATAAATCGCAGCATTTATGAAAAATCTTCACGTGACTTGACTGATTATTTTTTGTCCTATTCGTAATTGGCAGGGCAAGGTTGTACATAAGTTTTTTTTTGGAAAATTCGTCTGAAATTGTACTTTGTAAACTTTCGCGATTCGAACACCTAATTATTGAATTCAAACGTTGCTTCTTAAGATATTTTATAATAACTTCAATTAAATTTTTACAACAATTGACATAGAGAACTCCACGCTTTTTTACGAAAAAAAATTTTTTTCATAGTATTTAGTTTTTGCATTTATAGGAAATTATTTTCTACTTTTTAGTTCGAGTAGTTATAAAAGCGTTACAATATTAAATGGAAAAAGAATACGGTCGCGAACAGGATTCGAACCTGCGCCTCCCGGATAAATACTCCAGGCGCTCTGACCTCTAAGCCATCTCGACCTCTGAAAGAATTACGTATTTTTTTTCCATTTAATATTGTTACTTTAGAGTTCGCTAAGCATGCGTTAATGCTTTTCAAAGATTTATCTTGAATTACAAAAGCGTGTTTTTTAGTTTTTTAAATTATATTTATAAACGCCATATTTAAATATTGTCATAAAATAACATGCATATTTTTTTTATATTTTATATGTTTTGTATGTGCATGTTTTTTTAATGTTTTTATTTCATTGTATACGTTTGTAAATTACCGCGAAAAAGGCAACCTCAGCAAAGCGCGGTTAAGCAGTCGACAACCTCCTAGGTTGACCTGCGATAAGCAATACACAAAAAATAATAATTGAATATTGAAATTACCAAATAAACCTGCAAACAGTTTCGGGCGTTTGAAATGCCGCCTTCTTGGCGTGCTTTCTCTGACGTCAGAGTGATGTGCACTTCACAAAATATATTTTGTATAGTATGGAGTGTTTAATTAGGTAACGATTTATAAATGTTATGAAAGGGATAATCTTTAAAGAATAACGTTAAACCTCAAAAAAAACATGATACCAGTAATAACATACTCGAGATATTCTCATCGCGGACACTGACGTCATTTTTAGCGTGCGTTTTGACATTTTAAATTTCCCTCGCATGATTCTCACTTTTCAACGTTAATATTTCATAATTAAAACACGATTAATTAAAAAAAGTTATTGAATAGGTGTCATTCTACAGCAATAAAAATTACGAATAAAAATATTTGACCTAAATTTGAATCACATGCATATTCCCTATTGGGACGAGTTTAATGACACCTCGTATGTTAAAATCCATCAAGTCGTTTAGGTTGACAGAGTGCGCTAAGGAAATAGACATAAATACATACATGCACTCATAAACGTAACATAAACTGACGCCGCATCACGCATCCTTACATACTCCTTTTGCTTCGTCCAACTCCATACTTAATAATACTAACTAGAAAATTAATTAATCAACTGGAAGTTGTCATTTTATGTAAGGACAGATTAGCTTCACAAAACAGAGGAACAATTAAAAATAATTGTAAAATGCTCGTTATGTTACTTAATAGGCAATTGAACAATTTTCCGTGTTTAACAGCTAAAGTATAGCTTAATATTATTCATGTTTTATCGTTTGTAATGTTCATATAAAATGTTGTTTGTTTGTCATGATATTTGTTAGCAACTCACGTAAAGATCAGTCCTCGGTTACGAGTTTTGAAGATGGGTGGCTACACCAGTGCTGTACAAATATTAGAAGGTTTCTGCCTAGCCTTTTCCCAACTACCTTCGGGTCGGCTTCCATTCCACAAACCAGTACTAGGTAATGTCTCTCGGCAAGACTAGTTATGAGACTTCAGGCACCTAACTATAGGTACATAATGACAGATAATAAAGATTTTTTGTGCGAGAACCAAGACCGACGGTTTGTAATGCTCTCAGGGGTATTGCCAAACCATAATGAATGTGCAGTTTTCACAATGTTTTAATTATGGAATAATATGATTCTCAAATATTTTTACTCGTAATGTATAACGCTATAGAATGACACCGTTTAATCGTGTTTTAACAATGAAATGTTAAAAAGTAAGAATTAAATTATAATATTAAAACGCACGCTGGTTGGAGCTAAACGTGACGCCATTGCACGCAATGACATAATTTTGAGTATGTTGTTACTAAATGTTTAACATGTTTGTGGATCTTCTTGAATTTTAATGATGTTCATTAAAGAAAATCCCTCGAATAAAATTAATAAATCGTTAATTAAACTCTCTATAATATAAAATAATTTCTATAATATTATATTTTTATGATGCGTAATGTGACGGCGACATTT
Organism: Xylocampa areola; assembly: GCA_935421205.1. Taxonomy (NCBI): domain Eukaryota; kingdom Metazoa; phylum Arthropoda; class Insecta; order Lepidoptera; family Noctuidae; genus Xylocampa; species Xylocampa areola. The sequence goes on from OW285223.1 coordinate 12,100,444, forward strand.
CAGACGCCCGAAACTGTTTGCAATAATAAGATTTATTTTTTTATGAAATAGTGGGCAACCGAGCAGACGGCTCGCCTGATGGTAAGCGATTACCGCCACCCATGGACACCCGCAACCCCAGAGGAGTCGGAAGTGCGTTGCCGGCCTTTTAAAGGTTTTGGGCCTCCGGTACCCTCACTCACTCAGCGAAACACAAGCGTTGTTTCACGCCGGTTTTCTGTGAGGCCGTGGTATCAATCCGGTCGAGCCGGCCCATTCGTGCCGAAGCATGGCTCTCCCACGGTAAAAGTATTACAAGTGTTACATTTTTTTGTGGTAATGTTCTAACAAATAAGTAAGTACAATCGAATTAAAAAAATCTTCCATATACCCTAATTAACATTACCAATAAGGACAGTGTATCTCCTTCTGGGGAACCCTCCTTCCCGGGTTTCCAACTAACACCTGCATTGTAGATACACAGAAAGGTATAAAAATAAGCAGAGTCGGGGCCAAAACAGGTATACCAATAAAACTTTACACAATTGAAACGAGCCCACTTTATTATGACTATAAACAAGTGAATTTGTGCCAAACGCAATTTAGTGACGGACAGCCGAACATTTTATGTATTACATCGTAAAATTGAGCTGTAAAAATTATTTAATAACTCAAAATGTGCCTAATATTGACTAAAATACTTGTTGTAAGTACAGCCGGGTTGCTGAGGCGCTCATAGCCTGTTAACACGATTGTTGAATTATAATTTTTCTAAGGTAACATTAAAAATGTGTCGTCACTCTACCAACTGAGCTACCGAGTCATTTGTTCACATCTATTATATTTCAAGTCATCTTAAGGAAAGGCCTGACGATACTAATTAGCAAATGATATTCAATATAGGCATTACATGGTCTTGACATGTTTATAAAATCATTATAATTATGCGATTGCATTATTGTCTCGTTGGTATATGGTGCGCGACTGTGGAGCATGAGATCTCGGGTTCGATTTCCGGATCGGGACTTATTGAGTTTTTCTGTTAGGAAATTCTCAGTTCACAGCCCGGAGTTTGGAATTGTACCCAGTAGATGGCAATAAGGTTACCACTTATTACATGGAACTTAACAACAGCATTGGTGAAATGTGGGTGTACAACTGTGTACACCTCTGCCTACCCCTTCTGTGAATTCAGGCATGAAACGTGTTATGTTATAAACAATTGTTGAAGTTAAGCAATGCCTGTTAAGGTCAATCTGTAGATGGGTGACTAGTAGGAGTATTTTTATCTGAATGGCTTCGACGGTTACGTTAAACAGTTGGACTTAGCTGTTGATGACCATAAAAATTTAATTTTTTCTTTCTTGGAATTATTATATCCACAAATAAATAAGAACTTTTTTGTAGTAATATCTTAGGTTTTCGCGATCACTACACATTATAATATAACAACTTTTAACCGGATTAATCGTGTGTATTATTAGTTTTGTTTGCCAGTCCTTCTGCGACCACGAAAGCTGTAAAGCGTTCGAAACGTCAGGAAAAACAAAAACCATTAATATACACGCGATTAATCCGGTTAAAAGTTGTTTTATTATAACTTAAGTGTAGTTTTTAACCAAATGCCCTTGATACGTCATATTATTCTCATTGTAACTTGTAAAAACGTCTGGACTCCATTTAAGTCGTATTCTCAACAAATAAATGATGAAGAAGCAAAATTGCGTGCCACGAAGTTTTCGCGTAAAACCCCTTTTTATTGGCCTGCCTAGCGAAGGTCAATTGCGCGTCCTAGAAATTTGTTTGGTACAAGTTGTGAGATGAAAGAGTTTCTGCAATACTCTGGAGAAACGAGGTGTGGTGTTCTTTAAATGAAGACGGAGGATGCACTGACTTGGCGGGTGGGCCATTCTTCAAGTTGGATCTTTTGCGTCATTATCCTCGCTTTCATATTTTTATGAAACTAACTTCGAAATAATAAAATTTTTATTAATACACTCTGATTGTATATCCATGAACTTATATTAATGAAAATTATAACATTATGAAGTTGTTTACATAAAAATATTTGCGCGAGGAAAATGACGCAAGGAATTCAACTTGAAGAATGACCCGGGTGATATTGCCTTGCGGGCTGCGGCCTGACAGTTGTATACAGTATGTAACAGAGGTAGTCAGATAGGAAATGCCTTCTAGATAAAAATGTGACATCGTCATCATCATCCCCCCCTGCCCTTATCCCAATTTATTTGGGGTTAGCGCAGTATCTATTCTTCTTCCATACATACTCGCCACTATTACTGGAATGCTGCTAAAGTTTTGGCTATGTTTTATGACCCGCCGCCTGCCTGACGCCAAACGCCCAGCATTCCCAATGAGGGTTCATTGGGAATGCTGTTGTTGGTGGTAACCGCCACCAATACAGTCCCTTTCTTTACAGCATAGTTGATTTAAACTTTCGCGTTTTGTACACCTTTTATAAATATATAAATCGGGTCTATATTGCGATATTTTGTATAAAAACCACGGCCGGTGCAATTCGGTCGAAACGTCGGGAAACAAAAAAGGTATCGTAAAAGCCTTTTATACAACATATCGCGATATAGACCCGAAATATATATTTCTAAAATACCTACTGATATTTTATATTTAGGTAATGAATTTAACAATATTAGTACAATACTTATATATGTACATAATAAATAAAAATATTTACAAAAATAAAACCTAAATTATATTAACTACACTACCACTAAAAGAAAGAGAGAGAAAAAAAAAAAAAAGGAAAAAACGTAATTTAGGCGTCGAAGTATTCCTCCGCATCGCTGTCATCTGGTAATGTGCCCAGAAGACTGGCAGCATTGCCACGTTGAATGGCAATGCTAATTCTCTGACCAAAAAACAGGCCAGCCCTCTGGTCACGCCAAGTGTCGACCAGTCTGCCAGAAATTCCTTTGAAAAGTTGGCGGGCACTGGGACCCCATGACCTGAGCGTTTCGACTCCAAACGGCTCAAAGTCGTAGCAGCCGATAAGGTTGCTATATTTGCGCCAATTGAGAGTCTCGTTTGAGAGTATTACCTAGATAGTTTCTAACATAACGATCTAGCTATGTTATACCAAATGTTATCCATACGCCAGGTTCTTATGTTATCATACTAAGACACTCCACTAACCGGACTAAAAAAAAGTACACATGTTATAAAAAAAAAATTACGCTTCATGCTTACACTTAACCCTTACTCTTCTCACAGGCTGGCAATAAAACACAACTGCCACAGTATGGTAATAAACCGCAGATTTCTAAGGAACCACATATTGTACTGTTTGTCCTTTATTTGCTTACAAGAGACACTTCAGCCCACTTTAGGTCGCGGTCAGATGAAGGGCACTTCAGTTGAAGTGGACTGACAGTCGAGTGGGCTTGATAGAAGATCAAATAATTTATATATTGGGTGGAGGAGCTCGTGGCTAAGTAACTGCCTTACAGATCGATTGATTGGGGTTAAGCTGTGCTTGCTGCGGTTGGTCTGTGTTTGAGGCTACTCCGTATCTCGGAGAGCCCGTTACTAGTCTAACAGTATGGCTAGGCCGTTTCTTCATTCTCGTTGTTAAGTTGGTTACGAAGACTCAGAAGTTCATAATGCTTTGTATGTTAAAAAGTTATAAGGTCTCCAGTAGATTCAAACCCTAGGCTGAGTTCCGATTTGTATTGCGTATCTTATTCTACGGGCCCTGTCCAAAGCATTTGACAGCGCGGTTGGCGCAGTGGTCGAGAGACCGACTGCTGCGATGCGTGTCGCTGGTTCGATTCCTGCACGGAGCCAATATTTGTACGATCTATAGATAATTGCTCCGGGTCTGGGTGTGTGTGTGCTTGTGAGATTATATGTCTGTAAACGCACTCACGATACTGGAAGAAATTCCTAGGGTGGGGCAACGTTTAAAAAAAAAAAAAGAAAATGTCCAATGTATATAGCTCTACGTGCTCCTGACTGTACAACATTCATAACAACAGTTAACAAATAACTCTACCTATGAGCTCTGTGTCTACAAACTCATCATACATTTTGGTTAAAAAGTATGGCTTGGGCGTTTCGTCATTGTCGCACAAACTGTTCTTTATGGACTTAAATGTTAGGTCACGTGATAGTTCCACGAACATTAAACGCCCAAGATATTTGCCCCGTAGACTATGACGCGTAATACAAATCCGAGCTCAGCTATGAGTTTGGCTCTACTAGAGATCTCATAACTTTTTAACAGTGAAAGCATTATGAACGGGAGTCTTGGCAACCAATAGTACATGAAATATTTTTGGTGGGATATTGATATTCTAAGTAGAGTACACGTTGCATTAGGGTTAGCTAAAACTTGCTAATGTTAACTTTGCAAATAGAAAATTACGACGATTTTAATATTGTTTTCTATCAAAATTTGATCTACGTTTGGTATATGGTAAGCGACGGTGTGGCCGATGATGGAGCACGTAGATCCAGAAAAAATCTATTCACTCTTAAGTGGAGTGGATACATTTGGGGAGAACGATAGTTGGGAAGTTGATGCAACTGCCTAGACCCGTCTCCCACAACGATTGCACCGGACTATATCCCGACACACGGCTTCGTTCGGTGGGTGGTAACCAGCCGCGGCCGAAGCCTCCCCACTCTAACAGAGTACAAGTTAATGTAGCAAATTAAACTAAAATTAGAACATTCCTGTCTTTTACTTACAGTTACTGTATAATCAAGAGATGTCAAATTCGAATTAAGGCACGTTAAATTAAAATTTCCGAACGAAAAATCTTTTAGTAGGCACAGTTTTAAGTCAGTTAATGTTCACCCGTTACTACTCACGTGCATTTTTCGGGATTGCCAAACTAGTTTCAAACTCGAACGGAGCCCTTATTCATGATCTGAGCCCGCAGCAATTCGATTCGACTTCGAAACTAGTCGGGCAATCCCGAAAAATATACGTGAGTAGTAACGGGTGAACATTAATTGATATGAATATGTCTCACGAAAGGTTTTATACAAAAACAGTTAACACAGAGACGTCAAACGAAAATTGTGTGGAAATTTTAGGTTGACATTATTAAATTTAAATTTGACGTCATTCCGTCCCGCTCTTATAGTAACTGTTAGTAAAAGACAGCAATGCTCTAAATTTAGTTTACTTTGCTACTTTAGAATTGACGCCAATATGACGTCAAAATCTATTTAAACTATTGTTACAAAGGAACGTTTTATAATAAATTAAGTTCAAAAAGTCCATCCTTCCTTTGAGTACAATAAAGTTAATATGCCTACTGAAAATTTAAATTTTCTATAATAAGATTCAAGTTATAAAAGTAAACGTTTTCTTTTGAGATAGAAACTAGGTATTCATTTGAAGTTGAATATTTTAAATACGTATCTGAATAAATTAAAAATAATATTATAATATAATAGTTTTCTTACGTTTATCATGTAGTTGATAAACCTTAAGCAGCATTCAATTTCAAAAACTATTAGAAAATGGTAGAATATTTCATGCTTCGCCGACCGCAAAAAAATTGGGATTTCATTTATTGGTAAATTCACAGCTTACAATATACAAACAGACATATACCTTAAACAGTACACCAATAACGAAGTATACAAATATACATTTAAAACTAATTGAGAGTAGAATTTAGTACAGCCTAAAAGGAATGGTTAAACAAGTAGATGACTTTTTATATGTATGTGTCTGTATGTGAGTGCTCGTGTGAGTTTGTGTGTTCGTGAGTGTGTGTGTGTGTGCATGTGTGTGAGTGTGTCTTGCGCAAGTAATAGGTAAAGTAAATGTGTTGTGATTAGTTTTAGTTAACATGTATCATGAGATAGGATTTTTATAGCTTATTTCATAAATTGATTTGTTTTTTTTTCTTTTTGAGGGGTTAGGAGCCAATCAAACAGGTACACACACACACACACACACACACACACACACACACACACACACACACACACACACACACACACACACACACACATACATACACACACCACACACACACACACACACACCACACAACACACACACAAACACACACAGCGCGCGCGGGCGCTTACGCGCCACCTTTTAGTTGACTATTTGTACAATTTGATGTTACGGGGGGCCTGGAGTTCTAAAATATAGGCCAAGGCTTAGTTTAGACTCCAGATCTCCCACAAATTACAATTTTGTTTAAAATACTTGTCAACTTCATGTTATTGTCGTGTAATTTTTGGAGATGAAATAAAAACTTTTTTTTTTTTTAATGCCATTAAAAGGGTCTAATGATGAGAATATTTCATTATAGGAAAGATGATGATCATGTAGTTGATAAACAATTTAGTGTCAGAGTTTCAACCACCCTTAGGCATCTGACATTGCACTCTCCTCTTCTCTAGCATGACACCGTTAAGAAAATCTCATCAAAAAAATATAGAAAAATATGGTTTAGAAATTTTAATAGTTAGTATTCAGTAGACAACGAAATTAGCAAAACAGTAAACACATTAATTTAACAAATACATAAATCAGGTCCCTACAAACTTTTCAAGAGCAAAATGTTAATACAAATCCTAAATTTCAATGGAAAACAAACAGATTGATTAATGACTACAAGATATTAGTTCAAAGTACTGCTTCTGTTTACGACAAACTTTTTTGTTTGCGTGCAAATTAGGTGGCGACGCATGAAAACAAGCATGCTTCCATTTCAGGGTCCCGTATGTGAAAATCACGGGTGGGACATTAGTTGAGATGGCACAGGTGGGACTATAGAGATATGAGATAAACTGCTGATCGCGACATCGCAGCGGGTTCTGCTCATGACTAAGTCCTCCGTTCGAGTTCAAAACTAGTCGGGCAATTCCGAAAAAAGCACGGTAATAATCGGTCAACATTAATTAATCAATAGTGAAACAATAGTGGGTGTCAGCCTATAATACTCCCCGGTTCCATTACCGCTTGAAATAACATTATTTATGTATTGGTAACTGTGGTGATTTTGTGCTGTGTACGTGACTATAACACTATGCAGGAGAAATTCCTGATAAGTGAGGAAAAATTAAAAATGGAGGTTTACATGTTTCCCAAAAACACTTTTCTTCTTCTTTGGTCCCAATTTATTTATGGTTGGCATACTCAACTAGCAGTCGTAGCCATATAGTACACATTATTTTCATTCATATAATTACTCACGCTTCATTGGCCTCCTTGATGTCGTGAGTTTGTTGTGGTTAGTGGAGCGCTGCCAGGATATAGTTAATATCTCGGTTTCAAGTCCCGTTTGTGTCCATAAATTATGTTCCATACAAAAAAAAAAAATTGGGGCTTTCCTTATTATATGAATAGAATAAACTCAAAATTTTAATATCATTGTACAGAACCAAACTAACAAAACGAAAGTTCTGGAATAGAACATTATTTTTTGTTTAATTTCCCGCCACCACACCGGACCGTTGACAAGTTTGTAATCAAATTCGCAAATTTATATTCAATTCCGTCGCTCGAATGTTAAACAGGCGGTAGTTCGTGTTTACCTTTGAAGATGTTATTTTATGCGGAAGGAGCGTAGAACACTAATCATAAAAGTTTTGTATCACTTATAAAATATATGGCTTTAAATAATCTGGCGCTTATAGCCTCTTTACAATCTCCGGATGGCAAAATTATTGTTGAGTTATGGCAACGCTTTGCAGTCAGCCTGTAGATGAGTGGTAGCTTGAACAATTTTTTTCTAAACAGCTCAATGTTTCAATGGCCAGGAGGGAACGATGACGGCTTCTTTTGACTATATTCCGCAAGAAAATTTCCCCGGACTGAGAGTCTATATAGAAGTTTTATTTACATAGATTGCAAGCTAGCTACAAAAATTATTAGTTATTAGATCTCTGTCAATTGTTTCCATTCAGTATCAACTGCAAATAAAATGCTGCGAGTTTATGTAGCCCCCTTATGAGCGGTTGCATAACAGCCGGCTGGAAAGACATTGTTTTTTTATCAAAACCTCACGTTTGGCCTCCAATTTGCCTGATGGTAAGCGACGGTGTAGCTGAGGATGGAGCACGTATATCTAGAATAAATTAATTCACCATTAAGTAGAGTGGATAGATTTGGGGAGAACGATAGTTGGGGAGTTGATGCAACAGCGGTTGCACCGGACTACATCCCGAAACACGACTAGGTCGCTACACGGCATGGCTTCGTCCGGTAGGTTGTAACCAGTCGCGGCCAAAGCATTCCATTTTAAGGATGCACTCCTACGGACGCGGGATGCAGTCGGGTTCGAGTCGTGCCACGTCCGGGCACTGGCGATGCATAGATTTAAATCACTACAAACATTATACAATATATAAAGTAGTTCATGTTACACCGTGCGGCGACCGCGTACCATCCCAGGCTCAGTCGTGCATAATTGGCACAGCTCGGAGACGGTCTACTATAAATCTTCCTGCAGACGTAGTACTATTTATAAGAACGCGTGGGCACAGCAGCTTCTGATTTAAACTGTCACCAAAATCGACATAATTTACTTACCACATTCTATCACATACACTTAATGCGTACATAAGTCAGTGATATATCTACTTCTTAAAACTAATATTAGTAATAATTTTTCACCGGTTATTACTTATACCCGACTAGTTTCGAACTCGGGCGGAGCCCTTAGTCACAAATGGAGGCGAAACTAGTCGGGCAATCCCGAGAAATTTGCGTGAGTATAACCGGTGATCAATATATACATAATACGATAAAATAAAACTGAATTGTATGTTTATAATATTAAATTAACAGTTTTTTACTAAATGCATAATTATGAAAGTATATATAGCACTTAAAAGTCCAATCAAATCAAATCAAATCAAATCAAATCATTTATTTATTTGCCCGGTTAGTGGAGTGTGATATTAGGATAACATCAGAACCTGGCGTATGGATGATATTTGGTGTGACCTAGCTAGATAGAAGAAGACCGTATCGGTGGCAGTTACCACCAACAACAGCATTCCCAAAGAGGGTTAACGTCAGGCAGGCGGCCGGTCATAAAACATAGCCAAAACTTTAGCAGCATGCCAGATATAGGTATGCTGCGCCGACCCCAAATAAATTGGGATAAGGTCATGATGATACAGCACTTAAAATAAAAAACAAATTTAACCCGTTCACTGACCAATGACTCACATGTGAGTTGTATTATATTGTTTAACTACCGTGTCTGCTTCGTTGACAGGGAACTTAAGAAATGTTATCTGTCTATTTGTTCCAGTGGCTAGACCGATATTGACGGCAGATAGATGTTACAATGAGTAACTGAGGCCACTTTTTGCAAAATTGGTGTTTCACGAGCTATGAGTTAGTTTCTGACATCTATACGGACGAAGTCACAAGCACAGTTAGTAATTAATATGAATGTTTCTCACGAAAGTAATTATATGAAAATTAATATTAGTACGAATTCGTTGGCACATTATATTATGCCAATAGAACGAACGGTAAAGCCATCAATTATTCTGTTTATGCGAATGCAATATCATGAATAATACAAATCCTAATGAGAGTAAAATAATACCCGAATACACAAGGTATTGGACAATGAAATTTTGAATTATTATTTCTGGTAATTATATTTACTAAATACCATTGTGTGGAAATGTTACTTATTTGATATGATTAATACTCCTTCCGACCGTATTTCGGTCACGGCACCCTATCTTCATGGAGATTAGCCAAGTACGCAGGAGATATTATAGTGCACAAGTGTATGCGCAAACACAAGTGCACTCCCTCTTCCTTCACTCTCATATTCTGGTGGGACGGCAATCCGACACGACCGGAGAGAGATTAGGCGCAGGACCGACGGCTTTACGTGCTCTACGAAGCACGGGGGTGTCACACCGCCAACTTCCTGACTCCGGGCTACTACAGAGAATTTCCTAGCAGAAAAACTCAATAACACTTTGCCCGACCTGGGAATTGAACCCAGGACCTCGCGCTCAGCAGCCGCGCTTGCGGCCACTAGACCAACGAGGCCGTCATTTGATATTATACAATATGTAACAGAAGTCTGTGGTGATATTTTGAGGGGTGAATGAAGCCTTGATTGCGCTCAATTTTTACTATGGACCAACTTCAAAAACGCGATAAAAACTCAACTCCTCCATACATTTTTATGGAGCAGCATCATTTTTATATAATATCGTTCTATATTTGGCCACCAACTTGCCTGATGGTAAGCGACGGTGTGGCCGAGGATGGAGCACATAGATCCAGATGAAATCTATTCAGTCTAGCCTTGAAAATGTCTAAATTAATAAATAAATTCTGATTATATTTCTCAGGAAACACAGAAGACCGCTCGAGAATGGGACTCCTTCCCAGGGAGTCCCATTCTCGAGCGGTACGTATCATGGAGGAACGGGTGGTAGTGTGCCGTCCGTCTGCTTGTTCTTTAGATGGTGGAATAAGGCCATGAAGCTCCTGCGCACATTCAATTTATTGAATGATTGAATTTATTGAATTTATTATATTTTTAATTAATTGTATTCGGTATTCCTACAAACTAAGCAACTCAGCACTAAGGGCGCCCTTGCGGGACATCAGCCTCGGCTTAGGGCGTTGCTGGGGGACGAACTAGGGACTAGCTGGATCAGATAAGTTTCCTAGTTTTCCTTGATAGCAGCCCGGTAGATGGTAATAGGCTTACCACCTGCTATATGATACTTAATAACAGCACTAGTGAAATGTGGGCGTACAATTATGTAACCCTCTGTTTACCCCTCCGGGGCATATAAGCGTGATGCTATGTCATGTTATGTTATTCTTTTGGTTGACATCGAACTTCCGTCAACTAATCTGAATATAATGGACAATCTTCACCCAAAATTTGCGTAATTATATTGTGTTATCTAAATCTAGATGGGTTTAGTTTACTAATCTGTTGCGGTTTCAACCGGATTCTGTGTCGATATGAAACAAAGCTATAGGCCAAAATATAATCCCGAAATGTCCGTTTGAATTAAATTATCTGGATTGACGTCACGGGAAGTACTAAATTGTGGTAGTGTATATTTTAATTTGCCTTAAATACTTATATGATTTAAGTTTCATCATTATCATCCGCCGTCCTTATACTAATTTAATTGGGTCGGCGCAGCATGTCTTTTGACACGACTGCCCAGAAAAGGAGTGCTGTGTTTCTAGGGTTCATGAATGTTTGTAAGTAGGTATGTATGTAAATTTGTATGTATCTAAGTAAGTATATATGTAAGTACGTATGTAAGTATGTAAGAGGGGCTCGTGGCTAAGTAACAGCCGCATAGATCGATCGAGGTTAAGCTGCGCTTCTGATCTGTGGACGGGTGACCATCATTTCATACCAAGACCCCTCCATGCCTCGGAGAGCACGTTAAGTTGTTAGTTCCGGTTGCCATATTAAGATCTATGACAGCCGTTACGGGTAGTCAGAGGCCTGAAAGTCTGACAACCAGTCATACCACGAGATATCGTGTTACCCAGTAATTGGGTTGTGGAGGTCAAATAGGCAGTCGCTTCATATAAAATACTGGTATTAAGCTTCATCCAGTTTGACTGGAAGCCGACCCCAATGTAATTGGGAAAAGGCTGGGCCCATATACGTATGTTAGTATATATGTAAGTTTGTATGTAAGTATCTATATGTAAGTAAGTATGTATAATTGATTTTAAACTTTCGCGATTTGTACACATTTTAGAAATATATAAATCGGGTCTATATTGCGATATCACTACATAGTATAAAACAAAGTCGCTTTCTCTGTCCCTATGTCCCTTTGTATGCTTAAATCTTTGAAACTACGCAACGGATTTTGATGCGGTTTTTTTTAATAGATAGAGTGATTCAAGAGAAAGGTTTTAGTATATAATTTGGCAAGCTTTTGTATACATTGGCTAAAATATAATGATATTTGTTGGAAGTGTCGGAAAAAAATAAGCCGTCTGGGAGCTTTCAACGATAACGCTGCCTAAACCCTTTGAGATATAACTAAATGATGTATGGTGGAATTGTGTATCTTATATAGGTCTATAGAAAAGTCCGCGATGGCATATGTCTATCTCTTAAGGATAACATACTCTATCCATTTAAATACTTAAAAAAATGGGCAATTATAACGCGGTCATTGGAAAGCGGGACCGGGATCAAAATTTCATGATTACTTTTCGTCGCGATAACCGACATCTACGCGGGCGCAGACGCGGGCATCAGCTAGTTTTATATAAAAGGCTTTTACGATACCTTTTTGTTTCCCGACGTTTCGACCGAATTGCACCGGCCGTGGTCACGGGCAGACTGTCTGTGTCTGCTTTTATATAAAATATCGCGATATAGAGCCGATTTATATATTTCTAAAAAGTTTCTTTATTCCACCAAAAATTCTAAACGGCTGAACCGATTTAGATGTATGGGATATCGTTAGAATCCTTACATTGTCCCGGGTAATATGCTGCATGCGTGCTAGAAAGATTTCTGGTATTCCCCGAAGGAGTAGGCAGATTTGTACACAATTGTACACCCCACATTTCACCAATGCTATTAAGTCCTATGTGGTGGTGACCCTATTGCCATCTACCGGGCACAATTCCAAACTCCTGGCTGCGACTAATAATTTCCTAACATAAAAACCCAATAACACTTTACCTAGCCTGGGAATCTAACCTAAAATCATGCTCAGCAGTTGCGCTTGGGACCACTAGATCAACGAGGCAATCTTAATCATTAACTTTAACCAATTTTTAAACGCTTTAATACTTGTGTCTTCTACTAAATTTGTTTTTTGGATGTGACCTCTTACTTAAATAATAGCCAAAGCATGGCAAATTGATGCGACCAGCCAGAGTATCTTGCTCTAGGCAGAGCATATTGCTCCAGGACGTGACTGCCTCGTTGGTCTAGTGGTCGCAGGTGCGGCTGCTGAGCGTGAGTTCCTGGGTGGATTCCCAGGTCGGGCAAAGTGTTATTGAATTTTTCTGTTAGGAAATTATCAGTAGCAGAACGGAATCAGGAAGTTGGTATTGTGACACCCCGTGCTTCAGAGAGCACGTAAAGCCGTCGGTCCTGCGCCTGATCTCTCTGTGGTCGTGTCGGATTTCTGTCCCATCGGAATTTGAGAGTGAAGAAAGAGGGAGTGCACCTGTGTTTGCGCATACACTTGTGCACTAAAATATCTCCTGCGTAGTTGGCTAATCTCCGTGGAGATAGGCCGCCGTGACCGAAATACGGTCGGAAGGAGTATTACTCCACCCAGAGCATATTGAAATCTACTCTAAAGTAAGAGATGTTATTTATTGTGATGTTGTAATTTTAGAGCCATGTCGAGAATGCTCAGTGAAAGTCTCAACAAATTTTATTTTTAAATATATGTAATTAAAGTTAAATATATTGCAAAGATACCATTATTTCTGTTGTCTGTCCACCTCTTAGAAATAAGTTTTTTGGCTGCAATTCCCCTTGTGCTAGGTTAAGTAGGGCCATCAATAGCTGTAGTGAAAAAAATTATCTACACCATAACACCATAATGATGATATTTTATTTGGTTTATTTATTTTATATTTATTTTTATGTACACACAATTAGACATAACAATATATAAAAGAAATGGCGAGTACAAAACCCAAGTTTAATTAATTTTGATTAAAGTGTGTTATTTATTTTTATTGTTACAAAAAAAAAATGTGTTATATAATGTTATACTGTTATTCCATTTTTAATACTTGTGTAAAACCTTTAGTATCCTAAGTGATGATGAGTGAATTGTTGGTGAATCTAATAAATAAAAATAAAAAGACTCGAAACCCAGATATTTAATTCTAAATATAAATCATAATCTGTTTCTCAATCATCTAAAGCCAAAACTAATAAAATATAAAGCCAATATAATTTGACAAATATCACTGACACTTTCTGGTCCTTTGAGTCAAATATTTGTCCACGGTCAAAGGACTTTCACTTATCTTTGTACACACAATACGAGATTAAGCGTAGCGAGAAAATATCTTTAAGAATCCGTGGAATTTGTACAAACAAAACACTAATGCTTAGGCTTTGAAACATAGGGCCTCGAAAATAGCGAATATATATAATTTATTTTTTTGTGAATGGAGCAAGGCTAATGATTAATTAATACTTTTTAATATACGAAAAATGGGGGAAGATCTCAAGTCGATGCGTATATTATATATATATAGATACGCCAAACATATAATCTACGAAGATCATTATTAAATTAATTCATAGAAATAATCAGAATTGAATAGCATAATGCAACATGGAATAGGGTATATGCATGTATTTATTATGTGTTTATTCAATTTTATACGTTGGTACATTACCGCGAAAAAATATAACACTTATAAAAATATGATTATTGAGTATTAAAATTATCAAACAAGCCTGCAATCAGTTTAGGGCGTTTGAAACGCCGCCATCTTGGCACGCTTTCTATGACGTCAGAGTACCCATCATAAAAAAATATCTTGTATAGTATGGAGTGTTTAATTAACAATTTATAAATGTTATTGAAAGGATTTTCTTTAAAGAATAACGTTAAAACTCATAAGATCCACAAAACATGATAAACACCCAATAATAACATAATCGAAAAATTTTAATTGCGGACAGTGACGTCACGTTCCACTCCAACCAATAGCGTGGGTTTTGACATTTTAAATTTTCTTCGCATGATTCTCACTTGTCAACTATAATATTTCATAGATAAAACACGATTAATTAAAAAAGTAATTGAATTGGTGTCATTTTACAGCAATAAAGATTAGGTACAAATAAAAATATATGACCTAAATTTCAATCACATGCATATTCCCTATTGGCGCCGAGACAAAATTAGTTTAATTTTCCACTTTTAATTTCCTTTTTCGGCGGTTCAGTTATTTGTAAATTAATTTTTAACAAAAAAAGAACCGACTCCAAAAATCTTTCTGGTAAGTAAAAATGCACTAAAAAATAAAAAATAAAAATTGCTTTATTTACTTACTTCAATTTACATACAAATATAAAAAAAAAAAGATGATTCTGAATAAAATCAATTTATTAGGACAATAATATACAATTATTATAATTTTTGGAGTCGGTGCAGGCCAAACTTAAAAAATATTTAGGAAGTTTCCTAAAATTTGCAAAGTATATTTAAAGGTACATTAACCATCATTATTATTACGATAATATAACGATACCTAATTGAACCTATTTACAAATGGACTCAACAACTGCCTAAAGCGACAGCTTAGTTACATAATACGCTACTTCATGAATGGACTTACACGTTTGTTAACCTTTGCTGGCACCGACTCCAAAAATAATAATAATTGTATATTATTATCCTAATAAATTGATTTTATTCATAATCATCAACTTAAAAAAAAAATGTATGTAATTTGAAGTAAGTTAGTGTTAAAATATGGAAGAAGAATTCGCGGTGGTGAGCAGAGGTCGAGATGGCTTAGTGTTCAGAGCGCCTGGAGTATTTATCCGAGAGGTGCAGGTTCGAATCCTGTCTGCGACCGTATTCTTTTTCCATTTAGTATAATAACTTCTTATAGTGTTGATGAACAACCCAGTACCAGAGTTTAAACCACCTATAGGCCTCTGTTATGGCTTCTTTTCACACAATTGAGAACACATCTAAGGTATGCTGGTTTCCTCACGATGTAGGTTTTCCTTCAATATTTAACGCAAGTGATAGTGAATTAGGTTTCGCAATCACTACAGCAAAACAAAAACCTATACGCGATTCATTAAACTTTGTTTTATTATAAAATAACAACATAACATAGCATCACGCCTATATTCCCCTAAAGGGTAGGCAGAGGTGTACACAGTGGTACACCTATGGAGGAACGAGGTGTGGTGTTCCTCCATAGAAAAGGGAGGATCCTCCAACCAGGCGGGTGATATTACCTGGCGGGCCACGGCCCAACGGTTCATGTTGGGAGGTCGTATATATACACACTCGTCGTCAAACTTTGATTGCGCGATGCAGAGTGTTGTGCGCGTAGTTACTATGTAGCGAGATAGATGTCGCTACACACCCATATTTCACCAATGCTGTTATTAAGTCCCATGTAATAGGTGGTGAGGCTATTGCCATTTACCGGGCACAATTCCAAACTCCGGGCTGGTACTGAGAATTTCCTAAAAGAAAAACTCAATAATACTTTGCCCGACCCGGGAATCGAACCCGAGACCTCCTGCTCAGCAGTCACGCTTGGAGCCACTAGACCAAAGAGGCAGTTTATTATGAAGTTAATTTATAACTAATCTAGTCTTGATTGCTTAAAAGTAGGTGACGCGAAAAATCTATAAACTTTATATAGACAAATAAAAATGAATAGGTATAGACAATAATGACATTGCAATTAATTTTAAACAAAAAATGAAAACCGCCTTCAAAAATCTACTACACTAAAAAGTTTAAAATAATATCAAAATTTGCTTATAATAAAATCATTTTAAAAGAACAATATATAATAATAATCTGTTAATTTTGGAGTCGGTGCCTGTACTGGGAGAGGGTTATTGTTTTCCTCTTGTTAGTCACTTATGTTCGTTGTGCTGTGGTTATGTTACCGGCCTTTGAATCTGGTTGTAAACCCCCACATACATCAGGCACCGACTCCAAAATTAACAGATTATTATTATATATTGTTCTTTTAAAATGATTTTATTATAAGCAAATTTTGATATTATTTTAAACTTTTTAGTGTAGTAGATTTTTGAAGGCGGTTTTCATTTTTTGTTTAAAATTAATTTATTTTAGTCTTTTTAGTTTTAAGTGTGTTATATATATATTGTATAGGTCATATATAAGTTTGTATACTTCATAAATAAGTTAATTTAGAAATTTTATAATATGGGTAGGCTTTCGAAAGCCGCTAGGACTTAATTACTGCATCGGTGAAATGTTTGTGTACAACAGTGGACACTTCTGCCTACCCCATCGGGCAATACAGGCATGATGCTATGCATGTATTGAGTGGCATGAACTGTACATGAACAGGCGATTACAGCAATTGAGAGTGATTTGCTATAATTCATTGAATAGTTCCATCGTCTAACTTCGAAGATCTTCATCAGATCTTTACTAAATTAAATGGGACCACCTCTGGGGACTACTCTTTCAAACAAAGATATCGACGGACATACATAACAAAACATGGTAGCTACTGTAAAACGTTGAGGAGTTCCCTTGACTGTCCTTCGTCTTCATCATCAGACCCCTAATTACAGTCACAACCCATCCAGGTGTAAAGTTCTCATCAATACAAATTAATCAAGCCCAAACACCAGGTAATTGCTGTAAATCTTTAAAGAGTTCCCTCGACTGTCTTTCAGCTCCATCATCAGATCGACTCCACACCTTCATTAAATAGTAGTGCTTTAAAATACTTAATGAAAAAATTAACAAATGCACTTGTCGCCCCTACAATTTTCGAAGGTTTCCCACGATTTCTCGGGGATCCATCAGATCCTGGTTTCCTTATCATGGTACCACCGTTGAGATTTCTTCTTTCCAACAAAAAAAGAATTATCAAAATCGGTTCATAAACGACGAAGTTATCTCCGAACACACATAAAAAAAAAAAAAAAATATACGGTCGAATTGAGAAACCTCCTCCTTTTTTGAAGTCGGTTAAAAATTTAAAAGAGGTTCCTTGGGGCCTCAGCATTTAGTTAGGTTAATATAACAAGAATTTCTACCCACAGCTTTTATGGGCAAACACTAAGTCTCACACCAGGATTTTGGTCCAATTTATCGCTTCATCGGAGCATGGGACAGTGTCGGTTCGATATTGTTTCGATCTCACTATGTATTTGTGGTTGAATGGCTCAAAAACTGTCACCCAGAAGATCTTCTTAAGAAACTCAGTCAGTTGAAGAGGAATTTATCGGTTTTGGAATTAGAAACAAATGTACTGTTCATTTGGGCCCTTAAGTTGTTTTTTACTCGACTGCCCAAAACAAGAAGTGTTATGTTTTTAGTTTTCATGTATGTATGTAAGTATGTTTGTGAGTTTCTTTATTCCACAATCACTTCTAAACGCCTGAAACGATTTAGATGGATGGAGTATCGTTAAAATTCTCACATTGCCCCGAATAAGAGCTATAGGCTAGTAAGATTTAAAAAATATACAATTATAATAGGGTAGCTGTGGTACTAAAAAAATATGATATATCATTAATCTGGGGGCACGGTAATGCCCCCACCGAGACAAGCCGAAGGAAGAGTTGCCAGAAAGCCTCAAATGTCTTACCTTTAATAAATTTAAGAGTAATTTGTTTAAACTATTGATAAGTAAATGTTATTATTCCACTAACGAATTTCTCAATGACAAAGATATGTAGGTAAAATAAATGTTAAATAGTATTAAGCCTTAAGATTGTTTACATGAAACTAAAAAAAATTGTACACCAGAAATGGTAGAATATAAGGAACGTAATCTAATGTTAACATCTATTGTATTTATTTATTTATTTATATTTATTTATATATACTTTATTGTACACCAAATGGACAAGCACTGACAGAAAATAATTGATTTTTAAAAACATACAATGGGCGGCCTTATCGCAGTCAGCGATTTCTACCAGGCAACCTTGGGATGGATTGGATTTAAGTAGACAGATATGGGGTTGTGTGCGGTGCAAATAAAAGTAGATACCTACTTACATAAAAATAAACAGTAATAATAACATATAGGCATATATAAACAATAACAATACATAATTATTATAATATATACAAATATATACATAACTATGGTCTAATTAATAATCTGGTAATATGTACGTAAATAACGAATATAAATCCTTCATTAGCATTATTCAAGGGACAAGTAATGCTCCTTCACGAGCCTTTTGAATACTGGCAAAGATTCGGCACGTCTTATTGGCACTGGCAATGCATTCCACAGTCGAGCCGCCTGTACAGAGAAGGATTTGTCAACAAATGTTGTGGAATGCATTGGCATTTTCAATCTTAAGTTACCTGATGACCTAAGGAATCGCGTGTGAGTGTCACCAAGGAACTCGAATCGTTTCTTTAGGTAAATGGGTGTAGATGGAAGGAAAAGTACATTATAAAGTAGTGAAAGGATATGAGCATTCCGGCGAAGGCGAATCGGCAACCACTTGAGCTTTACGCGGAATTCGGAAATATGGTCATACTTGCGTAAACCAAATATGAACCTTATACAAAAATATTGTACTATATTCTGACAAATAAATCTATCTTTATCTTTATCTTTATCTTTATCTACCTACCTTTTCTGAAAGCGGTTTTTCGTATTTTCGAACCGCCATAACGGCGGTCTGAATAATGCTAGAAGGTGCACTTCAATAGGGAGTGCACCTGTGTTTGCGCATACACTTGTGCATTAGAATATATCTTGCGTACTTGGCTAATCTCCGTGAAGATAGGCCGCTGTGACCGAAATACGGTCGGTATAGTCTATGTTTCCTACCTTTTCATTCACCGAAAGTTGGAAAACGTCCATTAAAATCAAAATTCATGGTAATAAAACAACTTTTAACCGGATTAATTGCGTGTCTTAATGGTTTCTGTTTTTCCTGACGTTTCGAACACTTTGCAGCGTTCGTGGTCGCAGGAGGACATCTAAGATATTACAAAATTCATGGATTAAAGAAACACTATATTGTCTTAACCTACACATATATATTCACAAAAGCCTACAGTCAAAATGTCCACTGCTTTAAATCACTGTTTATAAACCAGGCTGAAACAGCCCCCTATACACACAATTTATATCGCACCATAAAAAATGTGATCCCGTTGCGTCACTTTAACCAAGACACATGCGAGGATTTTATACTAAAGTATGTCTTGTGTTATCTTTAAGGTTGTTGTGTTTAAGGGCATAAGCAGGAGTTATATAAGATAGTTGAGAAGTATAACATGTTCGTGTTTCTTGAGAAATATAATCTAAGATATGTCTTTGAAAAAGCATTAACGCATGCTTAGCGAACTCTAAAGTTACAATATTAAATGGAAAAAGAATACGTTCGCGAACAGGATTCGAAGCTGCGCCTCCCGGATAGATACTCCAGGCGCTCTGACCACTAAGCCATCTCGACCCCTGCTCACCAACGCGAATTCTTCTTCTATATTTTAACACGTCTTATGGCAACGTCATTGCAATCAATTCAGTCCGCTTACAAGTGACCGAACCGACACGACTAACTTTGCAGTTAATACAATGTCGTAAAGAATGCAATTACCTTAATAATTCAAGATATGTCTTTGAAAAAGCATTAACGCATGCTTAGCGAACTCTAAAGTTACAATATTAGATGGAAAAAGATAATATGGAATATAATATGGAAGAAGAATTCGCGGTGGTGAGCAGAGGTCGAGATGGCTTAGTGGTCAGAGCGCCTGGAGTATCTATCCGGGAGGCGCAGGTACGAATCCTGTTCGCGACTGTATTCTTTTTCCATTTAATATTGTAACTTTAGAGTTCGCTAAGCATGCGTTAATGCTTTTTCAAAGACATATCTTGAATTATTAAAGTAATTGCATTCTTTACGACATTGTATTAACTGCAAAGTTAGTCGTGTCGGTTCGGTCACTTGTATAGGCACTGAATTGATTGCAATGACGTCGCCATAAGACGTGTTAAAATATGGAAGAAGAATTCGCGGTGGTGAGCAGAGGTCGAGATGGCTTAGTGGTCAGAGCGCCTGGAGTAAATATAATCTAGGTGTTTTCAAGGCTAGAGTGAATAGATTTATTATGCATCTGCGTGTTCCATCCTCGGTCACACCATCGCTTACTATAAAGCGTGTTAATGGCCAAATAAAGATCCATAGTTGAATTAAAAAAAAAAAACCTGTATTCGTGATTAAAAGGTTGTAAGGCTCTGAAGTTGCAATTGAAATCTTTTATGTTTTGTTTGTGTTAGATTATTTTATTGGGTTGTTGCATAAGTCTTTGCAATTTGCGCAATAATTTAGTTACGACTACTTCAAGCAGTGTAAACTAACAAGTTCATGCATGAATCAATTAGTCGTCAAGAGAGCTTCCTAATGCGCGGTCTTGTTTTTCGTTTATTAAAATAATGTCTGAGAATTTTAATATCAGACGTGATCAGTTACATTGTTGTTTACTCTATGACTTCCGTTGTGGCGTTAAAGCCAATGAATCTTTTACGAAGTTATGTCAAGCATTTGGTGAAAACGTGATAAGTCAAAGAACAGTGTACAACTGGTTCGATAAATTTAAACAAGGGAAATATAATCTCAAAGACATCCCCTCTGAGTTAGACGTTCATCAATTGGTTCGACTTGTAGAAGAGAATCCAAACCTCACTACACGAGAAATGGAAAGCATACTAGGCTATGATCACACTACTATAGCAAGACATCTGACTTTATTGGGAAAAGTGTGGAAATATGGTTCTTGGGTTCCACATGACCTGTCAACTGAACAACGGCAGATACGTTTGAATGTCTGTTTGGAATTGCTCACTCGTCGCCGAACAACTAATTGGCTAGATCATTTAATTACAGGAGATGAGAAGTGGGTTTGTTATCATAACGTCACACGCAAGAAACAGTGGCTAGGGAACAACGAAACTTCAAAAGCAATTCCGAAAAATTACAGTCATGAAAAAGTTATGTGCTGCGTGTGGTGGGATATCAAAGGCGTCATAATGTTTGAACTGCTTCCTAAAAACCAGACAGTAAATGCACAACTATACACAGAACAATTACAGCGCTTAGCTCAAAAAATAAAAGAGAATCGCAAAAATCACGAACATGTTTATTTTCTCCATGACAATGCCCGGCCACACGTTGCTAAAATCACACATCACAAGTTACTGGAATTAGGCTGGGAAATATTACCGCATCCACCTTATTCCCCAGACCTTGCACCTGCAGATTTTTACTTATTTAGGTCAGGTACAAAATTATTTAAATGGCAATGAATTTAAAAAGATTGAAGATATTGAAGATAACTTAAAAATATTTTTTCAATCAAAATCAGACGATTTTTATCGACAAGGAAACCAAATTTACCAAATCGCTGGAGGCAAGTCATAGAATTAGAGGGCCATTATATTACCGAATAATTTTATGTATTTATATTATTAAATAATTTCAAAATAAGTATTGTGATTTTGCAATTAACTATGCAACAACCCAATATTTTTAAGGTTCCGTACCTCAAAAGGAAAAAGCGGAAACCTTATAGGATCACTTTTTTGTCCGTCTGTCTGTCAAGACCCTTTTATTTTGGGAACGCGTGGTTGTATCGAGTTAAAATTAAAATCATACTCAGGTCTACAGTTCCTTGAAGCTGTGAAAACATCAAACTTCAAATTTAACGTAAAAAAAAAGATACGGTTGTTTATGCCGCAAAAAACTTATATTTCGACACTCTCAAGGGAATCAAAATTTATAGGGTACTTTCTGTTGATCTAGGACTATGAAATTTGGCAACTAATATCGTCTTATACTACAGGTACAGGTACAGGGTAAAATCTGAAAACTATACATTTCTAATTAAATCATAAAAAATGTAGTATTTATTTAAAGTACGAAATCAATCGTCGAATTATAAAAACAATACTGTAGGTTGGTCCAGTGATCATAAGCGTGGCTGCAGTTAAGGTCTTGGGTTCAATCCCCGGGTCGGACAAAGTGGTATTGGGTTTTTCTGTTACAAAATGCTCAGTAGCAGCTCGGAGTTTATAATTGTGTCCAGTACATGACAATAGGCTGACCACCAGTATGTGGCCAGCCTATTGTCATAGGCCATGTAATAACATGGGACTTAATAAAAGCATCGCTAAAATATGGGTGTACTAAACTCTACACTTCTGCCTACCCTTCCAATACAGGCGTGATTGTCTGCTGTGAAAAATATTACACCATAACGGATATAAACAAGCAGTTCATTCCAGCGACACAGAAATCGACTTGAAAAGAAGTAAAATGAAAAATGCAACACCGTTTAACTGTGTTCTCAGCCATGAAATGTTTACGAAGACTAACGTATTTCTAGAGCCAATATAAAAGTGGCTTAGCTCAGCTATAGGGCGATGTTAAAGAATGAAGTCTATTTAGTGTTTAGATAAATTTATAGGGGCAATGTAACTCCGTCTCGAAGCTTTATTTTGTTGCGAAAGATCGCGTCTGAGATCTCTTGACGGATTCTGCTTGCCTAGTAGTTTTTTTGTGAGTTTTCTTAGATTGGTGTGAGCAGATTTTGAGGTCGTGTTGTTTTGTTTGTGTTTCATAATAAAAGATACAATTTTGAGATGGAATATTGATTTTCTAATTGATACAAGCGCCATCTAGTGAAAATATCTTAACTTCTCAAGCGCTCTCGGTATATCAAATAAATTTTTATGTTCTTTTCCGGGTCGTATTTAAAGTCTGTGCCAAATTTCGCTACAAAGGTAAATTTGTTGTAACTATTCAAAATCAACAGACCCAAATTTAACTTTTAACATTTTTAATTAGTGAGGCTTGCACGAGTTCTCATTACTCATTTAAAAATGGTATTACGAATTTTGAGTCGAATTAAAGTGTACCTTGGTTACTTGAAGTATGACTTAGAATACTTTATTCGACCCGGGAATTATACTTCAAGCTCAGTAGCACCGCTAGCGACTAGACAAACGGCAGCACAAACAAACACGCTGTTTTTGTCACAAGTTTCTAATTTTAGTGCCTACCAAAATTTTTGCCGACTAAATGTGCCGAGATTTTAGTTTGACGTGACTAAATTTAAATGTGACGTCTCTTAATTCATCCTATCCTGCTCATATATTAACTGTTAGTAAAAGACAGGATACATCAGAATTGATGCCATTTCTACTAGGTTTCTACCTTGTCTCAGACGTAAACTATAAAACTAACAACAATGTAAAGTGTTGTAGGTAATAGCTAAGATTCATGGCGTCATAAAAGTACAGGTAAATTCATGACGATACTAAACCATTCTAGTATTAGTTAGTTAGTGTACCTGAAATGGCCGTACTTAATGGGTCTTAAGATGTATTTTAATTAATTAGAACAAGTTTATGGGAAGGTTTTGATTCCGTTTATGTTTTAATTATGTGTGAGTTAAAGGATATGTTTAATAAGCGGTAAAAGGAGCTCGATCTATTGAAGGGGTTAAGCTGTATTTGTCACGGTTGATCTGCGGATGGTAGGTGATTACTGTTTAAATTTTCGCAACTTAGCTGTGTGTTACTTTTGCGAATTTCAAACTTAATAGTCTGTGCCCCGCGGTTTCGCCCGCGAATATTTATTATAATATATTAATATACCATTTGGTGTGACATAGCTATATAAAAGTAGACCGTATCGGTTGTGGTTACCACGAACAACAGCATTCCCAATGAGGGTTGATGTCAGGCAGGCGGCCAGTCATAAAACGTTGCCAAAACTTTAGCAGAGTGCAATTTCAAAAACAATTGAATACATGCTGCGCCGACCCCAAATAAACTGGGATAAGGGCAGAGGGATGATGATGATTAATATACCAGGCCAGGGATATGCGTAACACGACTCGTTTGCGCCACTACTAATTTAATCATAGACCCGAGTCGAGTATCGAATTATTTTAATTCTCCATTATCTTCTTATCTATGCATCCAAATAACATGCTATAGGACAAAGTTTATCTTCATAGAATTGTCTTAATGATCCAGAGATTAGCGCATTTAAACAAAAAAACTTACAGAATAAATTAAGATTAAACAAAAAATGAAAACCGCCTTCAAAAATCTACTACACTTAAAAAGTTTAAAATAATATCAAAATTTGCTTATAATAAAATCATTTTAAAAGAACAATATATAATAATAATCTGTTAATTTTGGAGTCGGTGCCTGTACTGAGAGAGGGTTATTGTTTTCCTCTTGTTAGTCACTTATGTTCGTTGCGCTGTGGTTATGTTACCGGCCTTTGTATCTGGTTGTAAACCCCATATACATCAGGCACCGACTCCAAAATTAACAGATTATTATTATATATTGTTCTTTTAAAATGTGTTATATATATATTGTATAGGTCATATATAAGTTTGTATACTTCATAAATAAGTTAATTTAGAAATTTAATAATATGGGTAGGCTTTCGAAAGCCGCTAGGACTTAATTACTGCATCGGTGAAATGTTTGTATACCACATTGGAAACTTCTGCCTACCCCATCGGGCAATACAGGCATGATGCTATGCATGTATTGAGTGGCATGAACTATACATGAACATGCGATTACAGCAATTGAGAGTGATTTGCTATAATTCATTGAAGAGTTCCATCGTCTAACTTCGAAGGTCTTCATCAGATCTTTACTAAATTTAAATGGGACCACTTCTGGGGACTACTCTTTCAAACAAAGATATCGACGGACATACATAACAAAACATGGTAGCTACTGTAAAACGTTGAGGAGTTCCCTTGACTGTCCTTCGTCTTCATCATCAGACCCCTAATTACAGTCACAACCCACCTAGGTGTAAAGTTCTCATCAATACAAATTAATCAAGCCCAAGCACCAGGTAATTGCTGTAAATCTTTAAAGAGTTCCCTCGACTGTCTTTCAGCTCTATCATCAGATCGACTCCACACCTTCATTAAATAGTAGTGCTTTAAAATACTGAATGAAAAAATTTACAAACGCACTTGTCGCTCCTACAATTTTCGAAGGTTTCCCTCGATTTCTCGGGGATCCATCATCAGATCCTGGTTTCCTTTCCTTCTCTTTCTTCTTTCCAACAAAAAAAGAATTATCAAAATCGGTTCATAAACGACGAAGTTATACCCGAACACATAAAAAAAAAAAAAAAAATATACGGTCGAATTGAGAAACCTCCTCCTTTTTTGAAGTCGGTTAAAAACCCTTCAGCCTGATTATATTAGTATCGATTATGGATAACCCCAAAAACATTTCATATAGTCAAGTTATGTGATCTCTAGTAGACCCAAACCCATAGCTGAGCTCGGATTTGTACTACGCGTCATAGCCTACAAGGTCTAACGTATATACATAGCTCCACGTGTTTTTGACTGTACCTCATTTATAACATACTTAACAAATGACTCTATCTATAAGCCTTGACTCTAGAAACTCCACATCTTGGTTGAAAAGTCGGTCTTGGCCGTTTCATCATTGTCGCACAAACTATTCCTTAAGGACTTACATGTAACGTTACGTAATAGTTACACGAACGTTAAACGCCAAGCCAAATTTCTTAAACAAGATATAAGATATATCCGGGAGGCGCAGGTTCGAATCCTGTTCGCGACCGTATTCTTTTTCCATATAATATTGTAACTTTAGAGTTCGCTAAGCATGCGTTAATGTTTTTCAAAGATTTATCTTGAATTATTAAGGTAATTGCATTCTTTACGACATTGTATTAACTGCAAAGTTAGTCGTGTCGGTTCGGTCACCTGTATAGGTACTGAATAGATAGCAATGACGTCGCCAAAAGACGTGTTAAAAATATGGATGAAGAATTCGCGGTGGTGAGCAGAGGTCGACATGGCTTAGTGGTCAGAGCGCCTGGAGTATTTATACTGGAGGCGCAGGTTCGAATCCTGTTCGCGACCGTATTCTTTTTCCATTTAATATTGTAACTTTAGAGTTCGCTAAGCATGCGTTAATGCTTTTCAAAAATTCTTGAAGATATAAGAGTCAGGGTTTATAGGTAGAGTTATCTGTTACCTGAAAATTTCAGCTTCCTAGCATTATCCAGAATGACGCTATGACGGTTCTAAAATACGACGAATCCATTCCAGAAAAGATAGAAGGAGTGCCCCGTTTTGGCTTGTCTTGGCGGAGGCACCATCTTACCCCCAGATATCGTTATTTTCTATACGAGACCCATCTTAGTGGATCACTATATCGATCATATTGCTCCAATTTTCTCCATACTCGGCAACAAAGACGACATTTTCTTTGACTTCTAGATTGGAAAAGCAATCCTTGTTGTTTCCTTCTTTCTTATCAAAAGCGGAACGGGTTTGCTCGATCTTGAGCTGTGAAATATTTAAATTGGACGACGTACAGGGCCGGATTGGTAACGGTGAAACTTGACGTGAAATTTTAATTCTATTCTAATTAAAGGTATTGTGAATGTGTATATAGGTACTAAAATAAGACATATAATCCAAATACAATAAACCATCCAAATAAAATAAAGTATCCAAATAAATATAGCTGAAAATCAGCGCTGTTTACTCCACGGTGGATAGCACAAAGCTAAGCAATGTCCCCACACGAAGGGCACACAATTGTTATAATAATTGGTCCATGTGAATTGTTTCTGTTTTGTTATGGTTTTGTTTTTGCGTCAATTTTTTTTTCTAAACTTTTTATTTTTGCTGTAATTATTCTTTGTGTGGGAATGAATAAATTATTTTTCTTTCTTTCTTCTTTCAAATTCAACAAATACAGAGTTCCTGCAGGACAAGAGGAATCCCGCAGGCGAAACTGCGTGTTTCATTTATTTCTTCTCTTCTCTTGTTTTAATCTTCCACGATCGTTTACTGATTAAAGTTTTCGCTTTTTGAGCACCTTAAGAGTTCTATTTTTAGTGATGGAAGTTTATATAGTAGCTGCTGATTTGGTATAGAAGAAGATCCACAAAGTAAATGGTTAAGAAAGGTGGTCACAAATATTATTGAAGCGGAGACTACACACGCATTGCGTATCGGACATTTGGTCGCATATATGATTTAACTAGATAGCTAGGGTTCAAGCAAGAGTGGAGTAAATTTGACTATATAACCGCTAATGATGATGTTGAATCTGGTACAAATTTGTTGAGCAGGTTTGTATTTCTTTTTGTATCCCCGAAGGGTTAGACTGAGGCGTGGCGCTGTATACCCATATTTCAGCAATGCTTTATTAAGTTCCATGTCCCAATAGGTGGTGAGCCTATTGCTTTAAACTGCGCATAATTCCAAACTCCAGGCTACTGAAAATTTCCTGATATCATCATCATCATCTCTGCCCTTATCCCAATTTATTTGGGGTCGGCGCAGCATACCTATATCTGGCATGCTGCTAATGTTTTAGCTATTTTTTATGACCGGCCCCCTGCCTGACGTCGACCCTCTTTGGGAATGCTGTTGTTGGTGGTAACCGCCACCGATACGGTCTCCTTCTATCTAGCTATGTCACACCAAATGTTATCCACGCGCCATGTTCCGATGTTATCCTACAATTTATTCTTCCTAAATGCGTGCCTGTATTCAAGAAAAGATCGGTTCGCAAGCGACGCCAGTGCGACGGTTTAAAAGGCAATGCAGTTTTATGTTTTTCAGGATACCATATTGGTTTCGTTCGTTGTGGATATTTTCTAGTTAAGGAAGTGAATATTAGGTTGAACCTAGTAATAGTTTCAGAATTTATGCTTTATTGGCAGGGGTGAAACGTGAGTTTGTGAGGCCCTAGGCTAATAATATTTGGGGGCTTGCCTTTTAATGTTTGGAAAATGGGCCTTTTATATCCACGGGTCATTGGGATGCAGCCCAAAATGCCCTCATATAAATCCACCCCTGTTTCTTGGTAATATGATTTCACATAACCTCATGCTTGTATTACCCTAGAAGGTAGATAAAGATATAGAAACTAGTAGTTTTTCGAGTCTTCTTCTTTTACACCTACATTTCACCAATGCTGTTATTAAGTCCCACGTACTCATCACACGCTCATAATCGGGCACAATTCCGAATTACGGAACTTCGTAAAAAAACGCCTGTGAATCGAACCCAGGACCTCAAGCTCAGCAGTTGCCTTTACGACAACTAGACCAATGATGCAGTTGTGATTTATGGGTATATTATGATGTTTTCTACGTAGGAGGTATGAATTCGAAGTGAACCACAACGAGTGGAAAATTTCGGAATAGTGAACACAGGTTGGGATGGCTTGCGAACGAAGCGTCTGGAATATTTATCTGGGAGTTACGAGTAAAACCTTGATTATAAAAGTAATTTTTCTTGTATAGTATATTTCGTAGACACATTAATATTAACTGGTGGTCGCCCACTGCCCGAAATTCGACCATAATTTATTTAAAGTTTAAATTTGAACGTCATTAAGGTTATATTATTGTCAAAGATAAAATATGTAAAATACGTATGTGTGTGTCAGACGCATGAAAGTGTTTGTAATGTTTTATTTTATTAATTAAATGTATTTCTAATGCATATTATATAGGCTTTACCATATAAATATTAACTGTGCCAAATTACATACTCCTCCGTCCAAGTAATTTTCGTAAAAAGGGGTTCAAAGTTTTTGCTTCACGTATTAAAATAATGATTAATGTTCACAGGAATCTTTGGTTGTTTCGGCTTCTATCAAATTTCAATCTATATTACCTACATCAAACAATCTAAAGATAGGTTATTCAGGTCGTGAGGACAAGAGAAGCTTATTTTTTTCTAGACACAATTATAATCAACTAGCTGTACCCCGTGGTTTCACCCGCGTATAATTTTAATAACTTAGTACTAACCAACAACTAGCAAATAATTCACAGTTCATCTCGTCGGGCGGGGTTTATACGTCACGCGGCTCATTCTCGTGAGTGTTGATTTATTTTCATTTTAAATTAGCTCCTAAACTATTGAGTTCAAGTAACATGCTTTAAATGACAAAGATTTTCTTCATAAAATTCTCTTTATGACGAAGTAATATTTCTTCTTTCTAATATACCATGGCTAATAAAATTGCTCAAAAATAACTTTTTAATTTTACATCAAAAATAGAGTCAGCCAATACAAAACACAAGATGGCGTCATGTTGTGACGTCATAGCTGAAAGTATAACTTTAACCATTGGAATAAGGGGCTGACTGGACAACGATAACGCGGCTCAATTGATGGCTGGGAACCAGGATTTTTGGATGCGGTAAAAAAATAATAACATAACATCACGCCTATACTCCCCAAAAGGGTATGCAGAGGTGTAGGCAGTTGTACACCCACATTTCAACAATGTTGTTATTAAGTCCCATTTATTAAATAAGTGGTGACACTATTGCCATCAACCACAATTTCCTACCCAGAGATCTTACTTAAGACTTCACGGTCAGCAGTCGCTTTTGCGACCACCCGACCAACAAGACAGTTACAAATCAAAGTAGTATCTATACTCTAAGACGTTTTATTCTGTCAAACAGAATAATACTTCGACATTTCTTTCGCAGCACTGGCTTAAGTTAATATTTAAATTTTGAACGCCATAACGAATACTAAACGGTTTTATGTAAAACATACCCTACACAGGAATAAATAAGGTTTACGATATCTTTATCGTGATTTAAACAAATTTTCCATATTTTATTTAACGGTTATCTAAAGGTCCTCTATGGTTTGGTGGATGCAAGTGGGACTGCTGAGCGTGAGGTGCTGGGTTTAATTCACGGGTCGGGTAAAGGGTTACCTGAGTTTGGAATTGTGCCCGGTTGATGGATATAGTGTCACCATCAATTAATTTCGATTTCGTCATTGTTGCACAAACTATTCCATAACGATTGAAATGTTATGTCACGTAATATTTCCACGAACATTAAACGGCCAAGCCATACTTTTTAAGTAAAATTGAAGAGTTAGTAGAGTCAGGGCATATAGGTAGAGTTATTTGTTATTCATTGTTATAAATGAGGTATAGTCAAGAGCACGTAGAGCTATATACTTTGGACTTTGAATAGTCCCCGTAGACTATGACGCGCAATACAAATCGGAGCTCAGCTATGTGTTTGGCTCTACTAGAGATCACATAACTTTTTAACAGTGAAAGCATTATGAACTTGTAGGATTATTTTTCATAATATATAAACTATTAAAAGCCACTTGAAAAGGTCAAACTCAGAAAGTACTCATGAAAGGTCAAAATGGAATTTCAGTTATTGTATTTCATTTTCTTCCTGATACGTCATAGATCCTGCCCTTAAGGCCAGCTTACTCAGTGGGGGTCGAGTAAACACGTGTTACTAACAAAGAGTAAAATCCGGCAATTTATAATAAAACTAGTTTGACTGTAAACTGAAGTCATATTATTAACCGATAGTTTTGTTAAGAATACTATATAACTATTTTTTTAATCTTATTAGCCTATGTTACCCGGGATAATGTAAGGATTATAACGATACCCCATACATCTAAATCGGTTCTGGAATTTAGAAGTTATAGTGGAATAAAGAAACTCACATACTTACATACATTCATGAACCCTTACATTACTTTTTTTGACAGTTGTGTAAAAGCATACAAAACAATGTACTGCAAACTATTTATATTCTAGCCGAGATAGCAAATAAGAGTACTTAGTTTTACCTTTTTTTAGTTAGTACGAGTACTAGGTTTTTTTGTACCTTTTAAGCACCTACGCAATATCTTTAAAATATTACTGAACCTGCAAAAATAGGAAACAATGAACAATCGAAAATGTTTCCGTTAAATTGTCTGTTCACATACTGTTTATAGTTTAAGCCATGGACGGATAGTAGACGCCTATAGACGATATAACAAGAAAAAACATTTTGTGTCTGGTCTACCGCCCGTCAGTGGGATAACTAGTTTCATTATAAAATAACTGTTGTCACAATTTGTCAGTGACATACACATAAGTTTAAACGTGGATCGATACCCTATGTCGGATTCAATGGACCATCTTTAGAGAAACATGGAATAAGGGTACTGGAAGAGACATTGATTTACGCTATGTTGCCAAGTTACCGGATGAAGTGTACTTTAAATAAATATAATGTAAAAAAATTGAAATTCTCAATAGTTTATTGAATTATATGTAAGATGGTGGACTTAAAATTATATTACCAATTATAAACCCGATACCGCAACATTCCTGATGACCACAGGGTAGTATTTGTTTGTTGAAATCTAGAGTGGTACAGAAAAATCTTTCAATGC
Organism: Xylocampa areola; assembly: GCA_935421205.1. Classification (NCBI taxonomy): domain Eukaryota; kingdom Metazoa; phylum Arthropoda; class Insecta; order Lepidoptera; family Noctuidae; genus Xylocampa; species Xylocampa areola. The sequence continues at coordinate 12,132,409 of OW285223.1, forward strand.
ATTAATGTATGTGAAGCGAACTTTTGTGGAAAGCAAAATACGGTCGTGAGCACGATTTGAACCTGCTTTTCCGGATAAATACTTCGGGAGCTCAGCCATTTGAGCTATCTCGACCCTGCATACGGAGTTCTTCTTCAAATTTTATGTTTTATTTTAACATTATCGCTATCTATTCAGTCTCTATACAGTGACTAAACCGACACGACAAACTGTTCAAAACCTTGTTTCTCTAAACACTTATAATCTCAAGTGATACTTTAATTAACTTCTTGTAACCAAAATTGAAAACCTTGAAGAAATTCAATTTATGAAAATATTTTTTCAGCGTCCATTACTTTAGATTTTATATTAGATACAACGATTAAAGCTGGTTATAGACCAGGTCAAAATCGTGTTTTATTAGGTATATAATAAAAAAAGTATTCATTAATATTAGTAATTTCTCTTGCATCGCGAGTGCAGTTAAAAAACACGAATCTCATATGCACACACCCACACGTCCTGTACCGAAAATTATTTTGAAATAATAGCGATATTCGACAACAATCATGTGGAAAAAGCGTACTAGAAAATTTGCTAGTCTCTTCCAGAAACTTTAGGTCAAGTTTTTCTGCGGATAGTAGGAATGTACGGTTAGGAGCGCTAGAGGAGGTCGCTGCATTTGCTACAGGGACTCTAGTTAAGTTGACGATACAAAGACGATGAAAATACGAAGTTGGATAATTTTCTTATATATTTAATTTATATACTTATATATTAATAATTGAAGCAAAAACTATGTACCCCTTTTTACGAAAATTTGGCACAGTTAAAGTTTATATGGAGGAGGAGTGCAGAAAGCTAATATATGCATTAGAAATCCATTAAATGAATAAAAAATAACCTGATAATGTTCAAATTCAAAATTATTATTAATTTTGTTCAAATTTCGGCCTGTGTACCACTAGTATAGATAAATCTCTTTAGTACTGCGACCACGAACGCTGCAAAGTGCTCGAGACGTCAGGAAAAACAAAAACCAATTAATCCGGTTAAAAGTTGTCTTACTATAACAGACAAATCTTTCAAACGCATTAACGCATGCGTAGCGAACCCTAAAGCTACAAATTTTTGTGGAGACTCGTCGACTCGTCGAGATGGTTTTGTTGTCAGAGCTCCTGGATATCTATCCGGGAGGCGCAAATTCGAATCCTGATCAAAAACGCATTTTTGTTTTTCAAACAAATTTTTTAGTTTATCTTTCTGTATACCACCGGTATTTAAAAGAAACAGCATAATTCCGCCACTGGATTGTGTAGTTCAACCATTTACGTATAAAAAAATTGTTTATAGGTTCGCACTCAGGTATCAACTGGGCGCGACTCATGCTATGGTATTCAAATCATTAGGATAATTATTTGATTTTATTTACTCCAATCTTCTTATTATGTAGTATGTATATGTGGTTGATGAACAACCTAGTGTCAGAGTTTAAACCACCCGTCGTTCTCTGACATGGCTTTACACACCATCCAGAACAACTCTCAGGTGTGCTGGTTTCATCACGATGTTTTCCTTCACCGTTTTAAGTAAGTGATAATTAATTTATAATAGACACACGACTTCGAAATGTCAGTGGTGGGTGCCTTGTGACCTTTAACATGTCAGTCCAACGGTCAGACCACTGTTTATATTTATATTTATTCAAATAAATCTATCTTTTATATTTTTTTATCCTCTGAACGTGATCCCATCGTGGAGCTCGATAATAGAGGATAAGCTGCGCTTGCCGCGGTCGGTCTGTGGATCGGTTAACATCATTTCATACCGAGATTCGTGAGAGCACGTTAAGTCGTCGGTTCCAGTTGTCAAATTAAGATCTATGACAACCGTTACGTTTAATAAGAGGCCTGAAAGTCTGACAGTCATACCACGAGATACCGTGTTAACAAGTAACTGGGCTGTGGAGGTCAGATAGGCAGTCGCTCCATGTAAAATACTGGTACTAAGCTGCATCCGGTTTGATAGGAAACCGACCCTAATGTCATTGGGAAAAGGCTAGGCAGATATTAACTTGATCCGAAATCAATCACCGAATAATAATGTCTAAAATCGGTCGTGGCTTATTGGAAACAAACAACAGAAATACATAAATTCAATTTCCAAATCCCTGTATTTTCCAGCGAAATGTAATGCGCCTGAATATCAATATATCACATCGATTTCCAACCTAATCACTGGTTTAGATAGATCGTTAAGCCGGCGATTCTGACCGCAAAATCATCATCATTGCCCCTGCCCTTATCCCAATTTATTTGGGGTCGGTGCAGCATGAAATGTTCTTCCACTTTCTAATTGTTTTTGAAATTGCATGCTAGTAAAGTTTTGGTAATGTTTTATGACCGGCCGCCTGCCTGACGTCAACCGTCTTTGGGAATACTGTTGTTGGCGGTAACCACCACCGATACGGTCTGCTTCTATCTAGCTATGTCACACCAAATACATACATATATCACACTAAATAAATATTTAATATAAATTTTTCATTTTTTTTTTATTTAATTTATTATAATCATGTCACAATAAAGGTAGTAATAATATGACACGTCAATACCAATACACCCAATAGAGCTGTGTATAAAACTGCTTCGGTGGTCTAGTAGTGAGTCCCAAGCGTGACTGCTGAGCATGAGGTCACAGGTTCGATTCCCGGGTCCGGCAAAGTGTCATTGAGCTTTTCTGTTATGAAATTCTCAGTAGTTTTCAGCTCTCCGCCTATCTGTGCGCAAAATATCACGTCGAGCAGTTGCTCTGTTTTGAAGTTACAGAAAGACAAACAAACATATCTCTGCAGCTAAAATACTATTTAGGATATCCGAACTCGGTGTGGTTCAAGCGTTAATCTCTGAATCGTTCGGAATTCAGCGGAGGTTTTTAGCTCTAACTTCTGCATATGATATGTAGTTTTACTAAAACCTGGATATTGGACGTTTGTAGTGGTTCGGAGTTGAAAACGTGTAAGCGTGAGTACGATGGACATTGATAGAGATTTGTAAAGCAATAAAACGTTATCAAGGGTGATTATTTTATCAGTGGGTAATAATAGATGTGTCTAGTTAAAAAAAATGTGGAAAGAATAATATGGTCGTGAGTAGGATTGAACCTGCGCTTCCCGTATAATACTCCTCGTGCTCGGACCACTAAGCAACGCTTAGTGAATGAAAAAAAAACGTCAAGTGTCAGAGTTTAAACCACCCGTAGGTCTCTAAAATGGCTTTACACACCATCGAGAAAATCTCTCAGGTGTGCTGGTTTCCTCACGATGTTTTCCTTCACTGTTTTAAGCAAGTGATAATTTGAACGGGCTCAGCTCATCACTAAGAAGTCCGTTCGAGTTCGAAATTAGTCGGCCAATCCCTAAAAATGCACGTGAGTAGTAACCGGTGAACATTAATTGAAGTGATAATTAATTTATAATACGTACATGACTTCGAAAAGACAGCGGTGCGTGATTCGAACTTGCGACCTTGGACTTATCATTCTAAAGGCCATACCAATAGGCTATTACTGCTTAAATTTGATTGATGGCATTAACTGACTATGTCTACAATAACACATTATTTCGACAGGTTTCCAGACCAAGGTCAACATATTCTCACTATTTTAACGACACACAATAAACAGCTGATCCCTTTCATGTTTCCATGCGATCGTTACCGTGTTTACGTCTCGTCCCCATGAATCGTGGCCACCGTACATGTCAACTTAAAACAAGGAGATATTAGAGCAATCATGAGATTGGAAGACGTCACCAGTTTGCGTTGACCTCTGATGTTTTTAGAACTCTAGGGTGGAAAAGTTCTCTTAACTTCAGTCATGTTTCGGCTTAATTGTAGATCATTTAAAACGGCTTCATAATACAAGCTGTTGATTTGTAGGTACCCTTGCCATATTTAAGGAGGTGACACTATTGATATTGAATATAAAATAACTAAATACCAAAGAATCTGACAATCTTCCAAACGTATGCTTCTTCTTATCATGTGGTTGATGAACAACCTAGTGTCAGAGTTTAAACCACCCGTAGGTCTCTGACATGGTTTTCCACATCATCGAGAAAATCTCTCAGGTGTGCTGGTTTCCCCACGATGTTTTCCATCACCGTTTTAAGCAAGTGATATATAAGTCTACTCGTGACCACGATCAATGCAACTTGATCGAAACGTCGGTCGAGGTAAATAAATATTATGTTTTTAGCGTGATTAAGTCTCGTTTGAATTCAATAATTAAGTGATAATTAATTTATAATACGCACATGACTTCGAAAAGACAGTGGTGCGTGCCTTGGTATAGAACTTACGATCGTTGACTTATCAGTCCAATGGTCATACCCATGTCATACCACTAGGCTATCACTGCTATTTTCAAACGTATTAAGGTATGCATAGCATAACTATTTCCGACAATCCTAGTGCTTTATTTGTTTGCGTCTACTGGCGAATGAGGGTTGCCGTCAGGCAGGCGGCCGGTCATAAAACATAGCCAAAACTTTAGCAGCATGCCAGATATAGGTATGCTGCGCCGACCCCAAATAAATTGGGATAAGGGCAGGGGGGATGAGGATGATGTCTAATAAGTGAATACTATTGTATTTTTTGTTAGCAGCGAAACTTGTGATTGGTCCTCTCGTGTTTATTTACTTGTTTAGTATGTGTAATTAGCTGTGAGTTTTCTGAAGATTAAAATAAATAAATAAATAGTGAATTCTAAAGTTATAAAACTTCAAGATAAATCTTTTTGAAAAGCATTAACGCATGCTTAGCGAACTCTAAAGTTATTATATTAAATGGAAAAAGAATACGGTCGCGAACAGGATTCGAACCTGCGCCTTCCGGATGAATACTCCAGGCGCTCTGACCACTAAGCCATCTCGACCTCTTTGTTTCTTATAAAACTTTTTGGGAAGAAACATACGGTAGATACTAAGTCAGCACAAGTAAGCCTATTCCTTTCTAACCCATTAACCTATTGCCTATCTATCCTCCAGATAAGACTGGTTGTCAGATTTTCAGGTTTCTGACAACCTATAACGGCTGTCTTAGATCTTTATTTGGCAACCGGTACCGACAGTTTAACGTGTCCTCGTGGCACGGAGAGGCCTCGATATAACATTATGATCACCAATCCACAGACCGACCGCGGCAAGCGCAACTTAACATCATACGATAGATCTGTGCGGCTGTTACTTAGCCACTAGCCCCTCTTCTTTAATTTGGCACGCAAATTATGTTTAATCTATATCTGTGACTGCACCGAGCTGGTAAGGATTCCTAGAGAGATCACTGAAATGACTTGCCAAGTCATATTTCTTTGACTTAAAACCTCTCGCACTAAAACAGTAGTAAGACCAAACAACAAACAGGATAGATTTTATAGTCAGGTGAACTCGTAAAACTTGGAAAGGGGTGTAAAAACTGCTTAATAGAAGTAGGGGGTAAATAACGGTATCGGTGCCATCGGAAGGTCTGATGGCCTATTAATTGTCTTAATGGTGTTTTTCATGGCTATACTCGTACTTCTAGTTCGTTTATGGGGGAAAATGTCGATAACACGTGTATTTAATTAAGGGATTGTATTAAAAAAACAATTAAAAAGAAACGAGAAATCTACTTTTAACATTAGTTGACACGCTGTTTTAGAAAATAGTTATTTAACATGTAATTTTTTATTCTAAGATTCGCTGTCGCTCTGCTGGAGAAAAGAGCCCCCAAGTACTTTCATTTATCTTTATTTTTGCTAGTTCCCCACCATTCCTTGCTGTAGACATCGCTATCATTCCCTCCACCTATCTATACTAATATTATTAAGCGGAAAAGCTTTTTTGTTTGTTTGTTTGAACGTCTTAATCTCTGGAATTACCAGTCAGTTTTTTTTTAAACTTTGCCCCACACTATGAATTCCTTCCTGTATCGTGGGTGCGTTTACAAACACATAATTACACATGCACACACACACCCAGACCCGGAACAATTATCTGTAGATCATACAAATATTTGCGCCGTGCAGGAATCAAACCTGCGACACGCGACGCAGCAGTCGGTCTCTCGACCACTGCATCAACCACGCCGTCCTCCGATATTCTTTTTGTGTATGATAGCCAGGTTTGTGAGAAATAGTATGGGCTATCTAACATTCGGCTTTACCTCTCAGCCAGCCTTAAATATTTTGTTAATTAAGTTGGAAGAAAAAGCGCTGCCGAACTGCTTTCCCGCGAGCGCTGTCGTACCTAATGGTTAATCTCTGTAAGCCGTCATCTCGGTATCCCTTTTCTAGCCATATCATCCTTCACACAATCCATCCATCGTTTCCTCGGTCTTCCTCTACTCGTGTAACCATCTACATTCATACTCAAAACGTTCCTCATTACGTGATCCTTATTCCTCCGCATTACATGTCCATACTATTTCAAACGATTTCCACACAACTTCTCGGTCACCGGCGTAACTCTCAGACTTCCTTTAACGTACTCATTTTAGTTTTTGAACTCAATACCAACAATATTTTTTCTACAATATTTTCTCCGCAATACGTTATAAACAGATGATATATTTTACTTTACTTTTATTACTAAATCAACGTGGGATAGAAATATCTGTAAATAAATTGGTACGATAAAATTTTATGATATACACTACTCATAATAAACGGGCTATAGGGATGGGAAATACAAAATTTTATTTTGGGATTAACCTTTTCTTGGGTCTGTCTCATTACTTTACTCGTAAGCGTGCCTTCTGAGCCCAGGATCCTGGTCTCTATTACCAGGTCATTAGATGGCTACATGTCCATCGGATGGACAGGTGGAACTTTATAACGGCATTGGTGAAATGTGGGTTTACAGTAGATTTCTCGCTAAACCTTTGGGGAAAAGAACGCTGCAGCGTGGTGCTAAAATATATGTATGTATTATCTTGAGGAAAAATATTCTTCGCCTATAACACCTAATTAAGAAGATCAACTTCAAAAATTTATGTCTGGATCAGCAGGGAGACATACTGCAGTACCTAGTCGATATGCACAGATTTGACTTTAATACAGGTATGTCGAAGTAATAAAATAATAACACATAAATTAAATAATGACTCCCTTCCCAGAATCTAAAACCAAGTGCACATCAATCCATTAAAGAATTTAAAAAAAAAATGAAATACGAATCATTTGTAGAAAATGTCATTGACTAACTTTCCTATGAGAATATATTTGAAAATCAACAAAATAAAATCTAGGTAAGTCCATCATTTACATAAATTTCAACAATTCAGGCTAAACCACTTAACCCCACCCCCAAATCTGTATTACACAGAATCTGAATTAAACCACAGCCGTTCCACCGACCGATCTAGATTTCGATAACATTTCACAATATTGTACACATTTTGGGCAACACAAGCATCCCCAAAATGGAATTATGCGTAATGCATTTTGAGGTATTACCCACTTCAATTTAGATTATAAATCTTGTTTAGTTAAATAGGTACTTAATCTATCTTTTGCGTCCTTGCCTTAATCACATTTACTTGAGGTCGGCACATCTACTACTATCTCGCCATTTTTGGCAATCTTATGTCATCACCAGAGTCAAGCCTTCCGACAATGTGTCCTTTGTGATTCTCCAGGGAGGTACCGTAACGGGTGTTGCACAAGGGGGTTCTGGAGGTGGTCTTTTAAGAGGACCCGGAACTCCCTTGCAAATGCTGATAGTGACCACTGGGGTGGTTTTAGTGAGGTAAAACTCCCACACTCCCCGGTTTTATCCCCAAAGCCTAGGCGCCTTTTGAAGGTTTCCCTCCAAAAACAAAAAAAAAGTCTTTTTTGTTTGTGAAGTCTAGTTTGTTGGTAAGCCAACTCCCCCTATTGGACTCTGCCGCAGTTGCTATCACTTTCTTTGTCTTGATGATCATCACTCCAGCGGTACCTAATCTATTACCAACATTATTTTTAAAATTTTGCCATTTTCTAGTATTTTCTCGTGTACATGTCTTTCTAAAGACGCAATATCTCACACGCATACACCCAGACTACAAACAATCATCTGTAATTCTTACAAAATATTAATAATATTATCTTGATACCAAAAAATCGGAGGCTTTAATACGTACATACAATAATGCCAGTTTCCCATTGGAGTATGCAGAGACTATCGATTTCCAATAGCTACGATTCTGACACACCTCTTGTATGTTCATTAACCTCTTCATGCCTGTTCATCGGTTTAGGTTCCTCGGTTCCCCTTAACCTATTCTTTTTTGAGAACGTCGAACCGTTTACTTCAGTCTAGTGGTTATATCAGTAGGATATTATTGAGAGGGGCTTATGACTCAGTAATAGCCGCATAAATCTATCGATCTAGGTAAGGCTGCGCTTGCCGGGGTCGGTCTCTGGATGTGTGATCATCATTTCATACCGAGACCCCTCCGTGCCTCGGAGAGCACATTAAACCGTCGGTCCCGGTTGTCAAATCGGTGTATGACAGCCGTTACGGGTAGTCAGAGACCTGAAAGTCTGAGAACCAGATATAACCTATAGTGTTACCCAGTAACTGGGTTATGGAGGACAGGTAGGCAGTTGCTCCATGTAAAATACTGGTACTAGGCTACATTCAGTTTGACTGGAAGCCGATCCGAATGTTATTGGGAAAAGGCTAGGCAAATTTATCAATAGACAGCTAAGTAATAGAAACCGTTTCTTTTTTTACATTAAATACCTATATTTTATTATTGCATTTTTGCCACAGTAATTATTTGTGCCAACAAGATACTCGTACAAGATAAATCTTTGAAAAGCATTAACGCATGCTTAGCGAACTCTAAAGTTATTATATTAAATGGAAAAAGAATACGGTCGCGAACAGGATTCGAACCTGCGCCTCCCGGATAAATACTCCAGGCGCTCTGACCACTAAATTATCTCGACCTCTGCTCACCACCGCGAATTCTTCATCCATATTATATCACGTCTTATGGCGACGTCACTGCTATCCATTCAGTACCTCGGTCACCTGTATAGGTACTCCAGGCGCTCTGACCACTAAGAGAGACTAGAGGTCGAGATGGCTTAGTGGTCAGAGCGCCTGGAGTATTCATCCGGGAGGCGCAAGATACTCGTAGTATACACCTACGCTCATTAACAAAACACAGCCACATCTCACCTGCACGAAAGAAACTATTACCACCCACTTTATAACGAAATAAAAGTCCGGGAACTTTATCATCTTGTGCCACCCGGAACATTCAAATCCCGCCCCGGGATTACGTGCATTCCAACTCTAGTTTCATTGCTACAATATATAAGAATCGGGCCGGTGAATTTCAGTATACTTTTTACAGTTAGAACTTTACGACTTTAGCTCCTGTGAATGAGAATTTTATATGATTGCTTATATTAAATACAAAAGTTGAAGATAACTCATATTTTGTAGGCTTTTTTGATGAAACTGTGGGCGGATATAATCTGGAAAAGGCTTACTGTTTTATTGGTCTGGTGTGTGGTGAGTTCTTAGGTCGACTAAAGGGCTTTTGAAATTATCTGTACGGACATTCTCGGCAGTTACCTGAAGCCCAAAACCATGTCCGATAGATGGAATTAGGCTTACCACCTATTAATACATTGGACTTATCAAATGTCATCGCTGAAATAAGCCTTTACTAAAGTCTGCTTTTTGGGGAAAAGAGGCGTGAAGACGATTGCAAAAAAGCTCACCCATCCATAACTTGACCGCGGCAAGTGTAGCTTAACCTCACAAACCGGTTGTCTCTGACTGTTGTTAAGCCCAAAACTCCTCAACAACTTAATCAAACTTTGATTATTATCTTACAAATTGACAACAGATTACAAAACACGATTGGTTTGATTGTCTAGCAAATTGAGAACAGATTACGAAAACAATTGGAGACTTAAACATAAAAGATAGTCGTACATTGCGTCGTATTCTTCAGGTTATAAAAATATATTAAAACAAACAAAGCATTGTACTACAAAGAGGCCTTCATTCGTTGTCAAGCGACATAGCCAATACAGCCGGACAATATAACTTTGTTTTCTAGTTATCAACAGAGGATTCTGTCACTTTAACTTTAGATTTTGTGGCTCCCGTGAGTATTAAAGATTTGTAGTAAAAATACTGATTGTGACTTATATTTTTTGGCAGTGTAGCGGTAGTAATCACTTCGGATTTTTATGACCTAAGGGACGAGTAAAATCTGCTCTTCTGATAAACTAGTTTTGTTACACAAGTGTTGTAAAGGAGGTAATATTTTTGTTCGCTTTGTCTTCACAACTTCCGTTACTTAGTTGAAAATAAATAAATATTATTAGCACGTGTTTTGGCTTAGCGGCTCGTGGCTAAGTTACAGCCGCACTGATCGATCGATGGATGGTGACCGTGATTTCATATCGAGACCCTCCGTGCTTCGGAGAGCACGTTAACCATAGCTCCCGGTTGTCAAATTCAGATCTATGACAGCCGGGTTGTCAGAGGCCTGATAGTCTGACAACCAGTCATACCATCTGATATTCGTTTCTCTATTTTCATCTTGTTTCCCTCTTTTCAGTGCAGTTGGGATTTTGGCTTATCAATACTTTTGTTTTATTCTTCTACATATCTCTGTTAGCCGTCATCTCGGTAGACATTTCTTTTCTGGTCATATCATCTTTCACACAATCCAGAATTGGGTCTAACTGAGATAAAAAGTATTATATGTATTAATCCAGGTTACAAACTATCTGTGTGCCAAATTTTATTCAAATCCGTTTAGTAGTTTTTGCGTGGGAGTAACAAACATTCCCATCTATGGTGGGTGTGTTTGTGTATGTAGGGTGGTGCAAGAGATTTTGTGTTGCGTGTAAACTGTAAGTGTGTGTAAGCTGGTGTGTTGTGTAGGTGTGTGAGAATGCAGTTATGTGTTAGCATATTCTAATCAAGACATTTTCAGTTTTTTTTTTCATTAGACCGGGTTACGTTCATATTACTTAAGTCCGTGATGAAACCACAAAAATTTTTGAAGCCAAAATTTGGTTTAGCGGCCAACACATACGAAAATATACTACCGCCATAATTTCGTATTTGAATACCGTTTCGTAGTAAATTTGAATTCGCCAGTCAGACGTGCTTCAAATACCTCGTTAGTGTGTATTGTTGGGCCTCAACCACGTGGGGGGAGGCCAATAGAATCGATTTTGTGAGGCCAGCCCCAGGCCACGGTTGACTCAAATGGCTGAACTGTTGTATATTGTGCATTATTTTTTTAAATGAGAATTAATGACAATTTTAAAAATGTTTGTTCATCTTGCTTGCTGCGCCAAATTTAGGTAACTGTAATCTTTGAACCCCGTTTAAGGTCAGTGGAGAACAGTGTCGTTTTAATCAATAGGAGTACCTGGTACGTAAAGAACAGAAGGAATATGAAGAATTTCCAGACGACAAAAAAAAGTTGTATAACAATGTTTTTTTCATCAAAAATGGATCTACGTTTGGCCACCAACTCGCCTGATGATAAGCGACGGTGTGGCTGAGAATGGAGCACGTAGATTCAGAAGAAATATCTAAAACTCTAAGTACAGTGGATAGATTTGGGGAGAACAATAGTTGTGAAATTAGTTTTTTTTAATTCACACTTTTTTTGTACCATAGCTACTATATAACATTTTTTTTATCTTACTAGCCTATGTTACCTGAGACACTGTTAGGATTCTAACGACACCCCATACATCTAAATCGGTGCAGGCGTTTAGAAGTGGAATAAAGAAACTCTCAAATATACATACATACATGAACCCTACAAATACATAATACCCCCTTTATACGACAGTTGTGTAAAAAGACACGCTGCGCAGATCCAAATAAATGGGGATAAAGGTAGGCCAAGATGATGATGGATGACCAAATTGTCTGAGAATAAGTTTTTTTTTTCAGAACCAGTTAAACTCAGTGAACGCGAGGATAGCTCGATTGTGATGAAATAATAAAAGATATGTAGTGGACTGTATAAATGAATTATAATAGTACATACATTAATAAGATTATTAATATAATAAAACAACTTTTAACCGGATTAATGGCGTGTATATTAGTCCTCTTGCGACCACGAACGCTGCGCTGCAAAGTGTTCGAAACGACATCGTCAGGAAAAAAATACCAATAATACATGCGATTAATGCAGTTAAAAGTTATTTTATTATAATGTGTAGTGATCGCGAAAACCTAAGATATAACTAAGATTATTAATATTTTAAATTTGGATACAAGATCAAAGGAAATAGTTAATTTAGAGGTAAAAACTGTTTCAATCTTCTTCTCCATAGGAATCTACACTTTGGAACTTGGCAACTAGCTTCTGACAATTGAAAAGAGCCTATAAATGGTTTATTTAAAATAAATGAATTTGATTTGATCCATTTAATATAACAACGTTAGAGTTCGCTAAGCATGCAATAATGCTTTTCAAAGATTTATCTTGAATTTGATTTGATTCAATAAATAAATGTTTCATACACATTTTTATTTGTTTATCCAGTTGTTTGACGCAACATTTCAAGCAGAATCGACTTTAACAACAATAGACTTAGTATAACACCTCGCTATTGTTTCGGAAAGCCTTTGCGTGGCTTCACTATTGTTTGACAGACCTATCGAGTAAAACTGTAGAAAACAATCGATTTAATTTTGTAAAGCTAGGTTGAAAGCCTCGTAAATTCTTTCTCAGTTGATGTATTAAGGATTTTTTTTGACTGTAGAAAATTCTTCATGGACGCTTTGCTGACGAAAAATCACTTGGTCCAAAAACTCTAACATTTATCGAGGTTTCAATTTAGGTTAGCAATCACCGCGATCCCGGTTATGGTCATTAAAATTTGTTAACTGACACTTCGGGATTTGTGCAGGCTGGCCTCAGTTAGCCTGCATAAACACTTCAGTATGTTTTGAATAGATTTAGGCGTTACTTTGTGGAAGTCCTTTACATTAATGACACTGCACGGTCTAACAGGTCCGGATGATGCCCCGTGGGGGGGCGAAACACGTGTAGAGTAGTTGGTGGTAGTCGGAATTTTCACCGCTTGCGTATGTGCATATATTTGCGGGCGGGTGGGGCACAGGTAATTCATGACTACACCCAATATTGTGGAAGTACCTAGATATTGTATTTATTTGCATCCACTTCAGGATGTCACACGTGCGTGGCCGTCTCGGGCTGGACTGTTCAGGCGGCGAATCACCCATGTTCGTCGCCGGTAGATCACGGTTCGCGGTGGCCGGAGATCGTTAATCTGTTGGCTAGCTAATTAGCAGACACAATAGATTTTTATTGTTATGAAGTACGTATTTGTACGTGGCTGAGTCAAAGGGTAGTTGTACAGCCTAGATTGCCTGTATATAAACACAGGCTAGTTCAATGGGTCAGTGTGAAATCTGAAACTTTTAGAGTTAGGGAGGAAAATTTGTTCTAACGACTCATATCTTCGATTTTAAAGATAAGAAAAAAGCATTCACATAAGATAACATAGTATCACATAGTAATATCTTAGGTTTTCGCGATCACTATACATTATAATAAAACAACTGTTAACCGGATTAATCGCGTGTAGTATTGGTTTGTTTTTCCCGACGTTTCGAACACTTTGCACCGTTCGTGGTCACAAACAAACCAATAATACACGCGATTAATCCGGTTAAAAGTTGTTTTATTATAATACATAGTATCACGCCTATATTTCCCGAAGAGGTAGGCAGACGTGTACATAGTTGTGCACCCAGTCACTGACATCATACCAAAGCTGTAATCAAGTTCCATGTAATGGGTGGTGACCTTGTTGCCATTTACCGAGCACAATTCAAAACTCCGGGCCGCTATCCAGAATTTTACATAATTATCCAATTAAATTTTTCTCGACCCGGAAATCGAAACCAGGAGCTTATGCTCAGCATTCGCGCTTGGAACCACTAGACCAAAGAGGCAGAGAAAAAAGCATTTAAAAAAATCATTACGACTTTAATCTGGGTCAGATATTCAACTATCAGCCATCTTGCATAATGCTGATGGTGGCGTTGTACATCGGGTCGTCGAGTTCCCTACAAAATGGTTGAGCTAAGGGAGGCTGATGTGCGCGTCATGCTCGTGAACGGATGCTGTCTGTCGGGACTGGTCAGCTTGTAACTGCTTTGGCAATCATTTCAAAAGGCTATATAATTTATTGTTCCTAGCGATTTCCTTTATTATTTTGCTATATTAAGCTGTTGGTTCTAGACATGAGTCGGATATATCATATCGTAACTAAAAACAGATATACACATATATCATATCGAATCGATATGCCACACACAGAAAATCGTTTTTACAATATCGATCAAATCATATCGAACTAAACGAAAAACTAACTCTCCATATCCATATCCGTTTACGTAGCTTACTCAACTTCTCATATTCATATCTATCTCGTGGTTAGATATTCGCCGTCTCTCTGTCCAACTGATGACTTTACCGGGTGTGAAAACGAGATGAACCGAATATCGTTCACCGTTTGCTGTAGATATCTAAAAACTCTCCATATCGATATCTGAAAACGGTTTTTCATATCAATATGAAAACTTCATATCGGATATGTAACCGTTTACAGAAAATACCAAAAACGCCCAAATTCAAAAATTCTAATTCAAATATTTTTATTTCAAATAAACCATATTATAGGCACTTATGAAAAGTCAAAACTAGGTGCACGGTTCCAAAGCGTTGATCTTATGGAGAAGAGCCGGCAAGAAACTCCATAGACACTCTTATTAAAATAAATTGGTTTCACAATAAATAAGGTAATGTGAGAATAATGAAAAAAAATGTGAAAAAAAATATATTTGAATATGAATTTGAATCTTCAAATAGCTGCCTAGCTTTCCTTTATTTTCATTTTATTGAGTATGAATAAACGTGTATGCGTGTCACATGCCTTTGCCTACATTATAAATTTCTGGAAACGTGAAGAAAATCGTCGTGAGGAAATCAGTACACCTAATTTGTTCTCGATTTTGTGTAAAGTCATGTCAGAGGCATACTCCTCGCTGCGATATCTCTGATGCTCAGCTACAATGAAATACATTACTTTATACCTCTCATTTAATTAAAATCAGATTAAAATATATTAACAGACAAAAGGTTTACAGGCACTTAATTGAAAAAACAGAATTGGATTTGTGTAGTGGTTCACATATTTTGTTCTATTTATGAAAGTAACTGCTGGCGGTATTAAGCCAAAAAATAATGCCACGTCGAGCGCCGCAAAGAGGACATGTTTTAAGGATTTTACAGCCACCCGACGTGTGAAGCATAATTTATTCATAAACCATTAGAATAAAAATACGAGTACATAATAGAATCTCCTTTGTGCTTTCCCAAACGCCACAGAATGAACCTACTAGCCTTCTTTGTTCAAAACACCTAAAAAGGCTATCAGGTAGTAGATTTTGTGCTTTTTAATTAAGTATGTATTGGGTTCAAACAGCTTAAAAAAATTTAAAACTGTGTCTTAAATTTGTGACATGGTAATAGTAGGTAATTTAAAAAAAAAGAAAAAAATAGTTTTTGATGGCAACGTTTTAGGCCCAAATGCAAAACGATGCAAGCAGGCAGCAGGCTGGACTGCCTTTTTCACTGATATTTCGTAAACATCGGTGTAATTGTTTATGGTTTTTAACGGTGAACGAAAACATTGTAAAGAAATCTGTACACCTGAGAGATGTTCTCAATGTTGTGTAAGGCCATGTTAGAGGCCTGTGGGTTGTTTTTTTTGATACCACCTGTATTTTTACCTGCATCCACAATACATTGAATTGATTAGATTTGTTGTTTTAACTCTGACAATGTCAGGGTTCATCGACCATACGATGTGAATAAGAATGCTTTTCTTCTGACACCGTATTACAATTAGTCCAAATTGCAGTGAAATTATATTTATATCCCATTTTTAATTTGTGTTTTTGGTAGAAATTTCATGAATAGTTTGGTAATTTCCCTGCACATATTATATGATATAAAAAAAAATCGAAGCGATATTAAATGTCCCATCTGCGCTAAGTTAAATAATAACATGAAGGTATTAGATCCACTATTTTCATTCAATGAGGCCACAACATCCATTCCAATTTTCTAAGGCCATATTGTACTCAATTTCAAAAGTGTTCACCGAAGCATGCCATTATTGACAAGCCCTTTTGTGGTTAAATAGAGAACTGCACTCACGTTCATATCGTCGCCAAGTGCTGTGTAATATAAGGACTAGAGGGTTAAAATCGAAACCATTATAAATTATAGACCCAATATTGAAACCGTCTACAATTTGAGAGAGTGATGCGTGAAAATTAAATTATAAATTCGATATTTTAGATTTAAGGCCACTAAATTCTCAATTTTGAGTAATCATTTGAGAATTAAGTGGCCTTTGTGTGTGTGTAATTTAATATTATTATTTGATATTGGCCTCAGAGACCGTTCCAAATTGTGACTGATAAAATAATCGTTGAGGTTAAGCAACACTTAACGCTGTAGAAAATTGAAAAATATAAAGATTAACAACTTGTACGAGACTAATAAAGGCCCTTATCTCAGCATGAGCTACTCCATCGGATGTAGAAGCGCTGGCTTTTGAATAAATTGGAATTTTAAGTGAAATTAGGGGCAACCACGACGAACGCAACAATCTTTAAAAAGTGCTACCAAATTGTTGAGGTTTCTGTTTCACGCTTGTAGTTCCGTAAGGATAGGTAGAAGAGTAATAGAAGTGCTACCAGATTGTTGAGGTTTCTGTTTCACGCCTGTAGTTCCTTAAGGATGGGTAGAGTAGTATTATTTACACAGATTTACATCGATGATATTACATATTAAATCCCATCAGGCCAATACAGCGCGCTTGCTGAGCGTTTTTTTGGTTTTTGTGTTAGGAAATAACAGTTATGAAGTTAGCAGTGTGACATCCCTGTGCTTCGGAGACGCCTATAAAGCAGTCAGTCCTGGGCCTCTCTTATCGGTCGTGTCAGATTTCCGTCCCATAGGACTACGAGATTGAAGGAAGAGGCACTGCACCTGTGTTTGTGTTTGTGGCTGGACCGATTCTGATACTAGCAGGTAGCTGAATATAATATAAGGAGTAATTAAGGCTAATTATAATATAATTTGACGGCGCGGTTGGCGCAGTGTTCGAGAGACCGGCTGCTGCGTTGCGTGTCGCAGGTTCAATTCCTGCCCGGAGCAAATATTTGTATGATCTACAGATAATTGTTCCGGGTCTGGGTGTGTGTGTATGTGAGATTATGTGTTTGTAAATGCACCTATGATACAGGAAGAAATTCCTAGTGTGGGAAACGTTTTTTTTAAAGTAAAGAAAAATATATACGCGGGTAAAACCGCGGCGCACAGCTAGTATCAAAATATTATCACCACTGTGTATGCAAATCCTGTCAAGTTATCAGGGCATTACGTATGCAGCACTAGAAATTTAGTTGGTACATAATGTATGAACTACCTCACGTAGTGGTCCCAAGCGCGACTGCTGACCACGAGGTCCTGAGTTCGATCCTCAGGTCGGAGGATGGTCAGGACGTCAGTGATTGGGTTTTGCGTTAAAAAATTATCGGTTCAGATATGAACGCTGATAGATCAGATATTACATGGACCTCAATAACAGCATTGGTGAAATGTGGGTGCACAACTGTATACACTTCTGCCTACCCCTTCGTGGAAAATATGAGAATTTTGTTACTTACCAAAAAAATTAAGAAAAGTGTTTTGTTTATTTATTTATTTAATAGTTTATGTACACACAATAAGAGTAAAGAAATAGAGTGGAAGAAATAGGAAATATAAGTTCAAAGGTGCTGCTTATTTCTTAAGAAATCTCTTCCAGCAGACCTGCGAGAGGAGAGTGAGAAAATGAAGAGAAGTAGACTTAAGTGTGTCAGCGATTAAAAAAAGAGATAAACACTGATTAAACTATTGGCAACATGTTATAATATATATATAAATATCTATATATACAACAAATACATTTAAATAATATACACACGAGTACGTAATAAGGGTTCAATAATATAACTATTTAATAATATATATATAATAAATATTATATACAATAATAATATATAAACTATGATGACAGAGAAAGATAGTGATCTTTCACTCTTCTTTTAAATTCCTCATTTGTTGTGTTTTATATTATATCATTCTCATATATACAAGCTGTGGTTTTGAACAGTGGCCATATTGTAGGAACATATACAGCAACAAGTTATATGTTGTATAAAAATAATTATAACAATAATAGCCAAGAGGTCAACGTCCTATTCGTCTCGTAACAGCTAATGCTTCTCTGTGAAATTTTCGTATACGGCCTTTGTCGGCGCGCGGTGCCGTCCTTGTACCTACTGCGCGCGACGCGGCGATGGCTATGAAACAACGTATACGCAAAAATCTGTAAAACTGCGAAATTAATTCGATTTTCTAAGGTATACTTTTTTTAATTGTTTTGTAATCAGTTACACCTAGAGATCCACCTCCTTCAATTTGGCCACTGTCTAGAACCACAGCCTGTATATATATATATATTATAACATGAGGCTAAGTACCGGAATGGCGAATCAAAGTTGCAAAACACCTCTGCCATCCCCAATTCCAGTCCCAAATCATACCTACAAAAATTGTCCAAAACATTTTCCGACTACCCGTCGTAATAATTTCTACCTACCCTCATATTAACATTCCGTCCTTTACTGTCGGTTGGTATTTTTCAAATTAATTCCCCACTAAATTTTGACAGTCCCCATCACGGGTCGAGATCATCGTTCATAAGTTTCGGTCGCTAGATGTCCGGGCGGACGTGACGTCATTAAGGGGACGTGCACACTAACTGAGTTAGGGCTGGGGCACAATGGTGATTGGAATATCGTAGGGAGTTTTTAATAGAAGTGAATTGATTGAACGTTTACAATTCGCGATCGCGAGGCGGCACGGTTGACGCAGTTGTGGAGAGACCGGCTGCTGGGTCAGGTGTTGCGGGTTGGATTCCCTCACGGAGGAAATATTTATATGATCTACAGTTTCCAGTCTAGGTGTGTATGTATGAGAGATAAAGTATCTGTGAACGCACCCACGAAGAAAGTCCAAGTGTTGGACAACGTTTTTCAAAACAAAAAAAAAATACTTCAATTACACTCACTGCGTCCTTGGTGGGCATTTAGTGGGTTTAATTTAGCCCAGGTAGTGGAGTGTGATAGTAGGATAACATCAGAACCCGTGCGCATGGATAACACTTGGTATGACATAGCTAGATAGAAGGACACCGTATCGATGGCGGTTCCTAACAACGACAGCATTCCCAAAGAGGGTTGACATCAGGCAGGCGGCCGGTCATAAAACATAGCCAAAACTTTAGCAGCATACCAGCTGCTAAAAGGTATGCTGCGCCGACCCCAAATAAATTAGGATAAGGGCAGGATCAGTCACAGTTCTCCCGGAGCTTAGAATTGTGCCCGGTGGATAGCAATAGGCTCACCGCTCACCACTATGGGACTAAATAACAGAATTGGCGTATCACTACATATTATAAAACAAAGTCCTCCGCCGTTTCTGTCTGTCTGTTCGCGATAAACTCAAAAACTACTGCACCGATTTTAATGTTTTTTTCACTGATGGATAGAGTGGTTCTTGAGGAAGGTTTTAATATATAATTTGACATGTTTTTGTATACATTGGCTAAAATATAATGATTGTTGGAGGTGTCAACAAAATGATGTATGGTGGAATTGTGTATCTTACAGGTCTACAGAAAAGTCCGCGATTAAATATGACTATCTCTTAAGGCTAAATATGACTATGTCTATTTTAATACTTTAAAAAATGGGCAATTATAAAGCGGTAATTGGAAAACGGGAACGCGATCAAAATTTCATTATTACTTTTGTTCGCGATAACCGACATCTACGCGGGCGAAGTCGCGGGAATCAGCTATAATATAATATTTTGCACAAACCCTGTTGTGTACCAGCCCTAACTGAGTCAGACGGTCGTAGTGTTCCATAATAATGTAATTTAGTACAAATATCATCTGATATTGTCGTACTAGTTTAATGGCTATTACACAGTGTAATGCGTGTTCTGTTTCTATGTGCGAGTGTAATGTCTAGACTGGTATCGTGTTATCTAGCATTTTGGCAATTATGTGCGTAATCTGACAATAATGGGTATTCTCAGCTTGCATACATAATTAATTTTTAATTTCTCATATTATATAAAATTGTATTAAAAATTAGATTAATGTACTAGCACGCACGCACGCAAGCATGCACGCACGCCAGCAAACAAGCACGCACACACACACACACATGCACTTGAAAGAGTTCTTCTTAACTAACGCACGCATACATGCACTCACGCACGCATTCATGTAAACACGCACGCATGCACGCAAACACGCACGCTCACACGCATTCATGCAATTGATAGGGTTCTTCAAGGTAACAAATTTTTATACTGAAAAAAAAATGAATTCTTAGTCCGTTTAAAATCAAACCTATCTAAGGCTGCCTGTCCACTGGAGTGGAGCGAGGTCAAAATCCACCAATAGAATTGCATAAAATCTCCGTTCCTCTTCAGTGGACAGGATATTGCAAACAAATTTTTTTTTTACAATACCGGGAATCGGAGCGAAGACGCGGAGCGAGCAAGAGGAGCAGATAAGCGGAGAGGAGAAACGAGCGCGGGCACGCCAACGAAACCAATCACCCGCCGCCACCGACAGCTCAAATGACTCGTCGCGTGCTCGCGGCCTAGCTCCGCTTATGAAAAAACACAGTCCGCAACTTCGCTCCGCATTACTTCCTCGCTCCGCTGCCTCGCCCCACCCCGATGGACAGGCCGCCTTAAGGACGTCTAAAGCGGAGAATTCACGTCAATCCGATTACCACTAGATAGTAGCAGGTAGTAGCTGTAATTACATATAAGTCTTAACAAAAGCACTTCTATTCCCGGTGGACTTGCCCATTACAACCGAAGAGTATTTGCAGCTCCAATGGACTCGTCCATTATCTCCAAATATAGACTGATTTATTTTCTAATGGCTCTTAATATGGAATGGATGAATAATATAAGCAGTGATAGCCAACGAGCGTACGTGCTAATCGTCTCCCCTACATCTAAATCGGTTCAGGCATTTAGAAGCTATGTTGATATAAAGAAACTCGCAAACATGAACTCTAAAACATAACACTACTTGGGGCAGTTGTGTAAAAAAATCTCTAGAATTTTTAAAAAATGCAGTGCGAAATATTCCCACAGAAAATTCAGTTTGACAAAACTGCTCAGAAACTTGTTAGAATCTATTTTCATAGATCTTTCAAGCGAAAATCAAACGGGTCGGCGAACACGAAGTTCTAAGAAAAGCTGCTGGAAATCTAACTAACAAACTTGCGTCAAGAGGTCAAGTCAGGCGAGCTGTGAAATGCCGCCGAAGATTTCCAAACCATTGAACCTGAAAACATCTTTCAGGTGTTTGCGTAATAGTGGTTAAAAGTTTCAAAAATTCAGACTTGAGGTATTATGGTTTCCTAGATATTATTTTTATATACACGCCTATGTTCCCCGAAGGGGTAGGCAGAGGTGTTCACACTTACATTTCACCAATGCTGTTATTAAGTCCCATGTGAGGTGCTGGGCCTATTGCCATCTACTGGGCACATTTCCAAACTCCGGGCTGCTGCTAGGATTTTTTAACAGAAAAGCTTATTAACACGGTCCGAATTAAGGACTTAAGTATTATTCAATTTAAAAACAAATTAAGACATGTATTATTAGAAAAATGTTATTATACTATTGACGAATTCCTTATTGATAAATTGTAAGTTATTTGACATTGTATTGTATCACATACTATTTTGTAACAAAAACAGTGTAACCAATACCTACTATTGTAAAAATCTATTTAATGAAAAAGACTAACCGTGGAGTTTCTTGCCCGTTCTTCTCCATAGGAACCTATACTTTGGAACATGGCAACTAACTTCTGACAATTCAAAAGTGCCTGTAAATGCTTTATTTTAAGTAAATGATTTGATTTAATGTTGTGTTTTGTTGTAAATATTTTATATGAATATTTTGAATATTCTTTTTTATAATAATTACTAATTCTGTGAAAGAGTGTACACCTTTAAGGTAGATTTTTGGGGAACTAATTATTTATTATTAAGATCTCGTGTGTAAATGTACCAAAAATCTCACCAATAAATGAATCCTCAAAAATTTGCCTTGTATGTATAATTTTATTTTATAATAATTTAAGACATATGGCTATGATTTGATAAAGCTTTTTTTTGTATTTTTTTTTTTTATTTGAATTTGACCTGGGAAACGAACCCGAGACCTCATGCTCAGCAGTCAGTCAGTCATATTTTATTTATTTCATACCAAATTCAGCTTAACGTTAGAGCTATCGGATATACCACAATAGGGCGGTCGGTCCTTTGCTCCGAGCTATTGATAGAAAGGGAGTAAAAAGGGTTTCATATAGGAATCGAATTCTATACCTCAATGATTCATAAATCAAATAGTTCCATTGACAAATCGGAAGTTTATAGAAGGATATTTATTGCGAAGGACTTTTTATTTGAACAGAAACTGAAAAATCATTTATTTGTCTGGTTTGGGAAGCCATATTTATAGGTAGGGGAAATATATATTGACTTATTGGTGTATCGGTCAAGTGCGGCTAATAAGTGTGAAGTCCTAGGTTCGATTGTCGAGTCTGGTTAAATGTTATTAAGTTTTCAATTACAAAAATCTCAGTAGCAGCTTTGAGTTTGGAATCGTGCCCAGTTGATGAATATAGACTTGGGATGGGACTTGTGAATCGATGAAATGTGGGTTGCTAATAGTAGATACTCTGCCTTACTCCTTGTGTATATACTTAATGACATAACATAGCATCACGCCTGTATTCTCCGAAAGGGTAGGCAGAGGTGTACATAGTTGTAAACCGACATTTCACCAATGCTGTTATTAAGTCCCATGTGGTAGTGAGCCTATTGCCATCTACCGGCCACAATTTCAAATTCCGGGCTGCTACTGAGAATTTCCTAATAGAAAAACCCAATAACACTTTGCCCGACCTGGGAATCGAACCCAGGACCTCATGCTCAGCAGACGCTCTTGAGATCACTAGAACACCGAGGCAGTTACATATGAAAGACGAAACATTCGCTCCTTCTCGCTATGCCGATATATTCGTTTACTTTTTATTACGTGTTATGGTGACGTCAGCGTCGTTTATTAAGTAATTACAGGAAGAGAAAACCGACACAACTAACTTTGCAGTTTATTATACAAAAAAATTGTATGAATAACATGAGTATGCTCAGATGGTTAGGTCATCTTGAAATGAAGAAAGAATGTCGATTAAGGAAAGGTACGCGTTCATAATTATAGTTTAAGGCAAAGGTTTTATTTCATACTAGCTATGCTCCGGGGTTTCAGCCGCATTAATTTGAGGAAAAAACCTACTAAAATATTTTGCACCAGCGCCCTCCCCCTCTTGTACATCATAAATGCGCGCGTGTTACTTGAACATTACTTTGTTTCGAAGTTAATTTAAAACTATATCTTTGCGCCATCCACTATTTATACGTGTTTGAAACATCAGAAAACACAAAAACCAATAATACACTCGATTAATCCGGTTAAAAGTTGTTTTATTATAATGTGTAGTGATCGCGTAAACCTAAGCAATGACTATATTTAACCGTTTACGCAGCGCACGCAACGGAAACTCTCAAAACGATTATTTTCCCGTTTTTGCAACATTTTTCATTGATGCTCCGCTCTTATTGGTTGTAGCGTGATGTTATATAGCCTATATAGCCTTCTTCGATAAATAGACTATCAACAACAAAAATATTTTCTCAATTCGAACCAGAGGGTCTTGAGATTAGCGCGTTCAACCAACCAAATATATAGTAGTATAAATATATTATAAAATGTGTACAGATCGTGAAAGTTTAAAATAAATTAATATTAGTATAGACAAACCATACAAAGGCACTTATGAAAAGACAGAGAATAGGAGCACGTTTTTAAAAAAATCATTTTCTATGGAAAATAACTGGCATCATCATCATTCCCCTGCCCTTATCCCACTTTAATTGCGGTCGGCGCAGCATGTCTTTTTCTTCCATACATCTTTGTCAGCCGTTATCTCGATAGTCACTCCTTTTCTAGCCAAAAAACTCTAAAATGATATATTTTTCACACAATCCATCCATCATTTCCTCGGGTCTTCTGCGACTTTATAAATATATGTACAACATAAAAACCAAAAACAAACCAGAACTAACCACAGCTAAACCGAACCACGTTGTTATTCTCGAAAGCAAGTCTAAGAATCGTGAACTAATAAAGGAATTAGTCTGAGATTCAAACTCTAAAAGAGCAGTAAGAGCACTAAGAAATAGGAATTAAGAGATTCGAAACTGGCCATTTAGCTGGAGTTGATTATGGACGGTAGTAATGGGAGAGATAGCTCGGAGTCTTGGGCGAAGATGTAGTTGTACTGGAAGAGATGAAATTTATGACGCCTGTATACCTCAAAAGAGAAGTTTATTAATTTATTTAAATCAACAATTTAGCATTGCATTTGAATTCTTACAAACTAAGAACATCCATACTAATAAAAAAAATGCGAAAGTAACTCTGTTTCTTTATAGATAAACCTTTGAAAAGCATTAACGCATGCTTAGCGAACTCTAAAGTTATAATATTAAATGGAAAAAAAAATACGGTCGTGAGCCGGATTCGCACCTGCGCCTCCCGGATAAATACTCCGGGCGCTCTGACCACTAATCCATGTCGACCTCTGCTCACCACCGCGATTTCTTCTTCCACATTTTAACACATTTTAACACGTCTTTTGGCTATGTCATTGCTATCTATTCAGTCCATATACAGGTGACCGAACCGACACGACTAACTTTGCATATAATGTATTTGTACATATAATTATTAAAATTAATAAAATTATTTTTGTCTCTGATATAATTTTGAAACTTAATCGCGACGGTATTTCCTAAGACTATCCCTGAGAAGAAATACCGGTATTACAAAAACCAATAAAACACGCGATTAATCCGGTTAAAAGTTGTTTTATTTTAAAATTTATAGTTAATTTTTTCTGGTATAACTGATCTCAAAAAAATGTTATTAATACTAGAAGTAATTGAATTAGTGAGCAAAGGTATCTTGGCAAGGTCTGATATGAAATACTTCTAGGAACTGCCTAGTAATATTATTTATCTTGCTCATTTTTATTTCCTCCTTTTATACAATTTAGACTACAAATCATATAAAATAACTGCCACAATTAAGAACGCTTTGACAAAAAAGAAAATCCCCAAAAACACCTACTCTCCAAATCGGATCAACTAAAAACTTTTAAAAGGACCAAAAACGTCGTAACCATTACGAATTTTCGATGGGCGAGTTTTGGAAGAAATGCTTTGCACCCTTCCGGAATCCACCGACAAAATAATAAATGAAAAGGTTTACATAATTTCACGGAAAATTACCAAAGTATTCCGAAGCAGGAGATTCAATTTGTCAACCATTTGATTCGTGAATTGGGCGGTGTGATTCATTAATTGTTATTGTGTACGGGTTGGGATAAAGGGAAGGTGAAATAATTTTATAGTACTTTATTGAGTTAAAGTTATATTAGTCATATCTTAGGTTTTCGCGATCACCACAGATTATTTGAAAAGGAGGACCAGCTGCGACCACGAACGCTGCAAAGTGTTCGAGACGTCAGGAAAAACAAAAACCAATAATACACGCGATTAGTCCGGTTAAAAGTTGTTTTATTATAATGTAAAGTTATATTGCTTTGATAAAATGTTAATGAAAGCTTATTGTTCAATATTTTATGAGGGGCACGTGGCTAAGTCACAGCCGCACAGATTGACTGATCGAGATCTAAGTTGCGCTGCCGCGGTCGGTCTGTGAATGGGTAACCATCATTTCATAACGAGACCCCTCCGTGCCTCGGAGAGCATGTTAAACCGTCAGTCCCGGTGGTCAAATTAAGGGCTATGACAGCTGTTACGGGTAGTCAGAAGTATGAAAGTCTGACAACAAGTCTTACCATGAGATATCGTGTTATCCTGTGTGTAACTGGGTTGTGGAGATCAGATAGGCAGTCATTCCATGTAAAATACTGGTATTAAACTGCATCTGGTTATACTGGAAGCTGACTGTAATATAGTTGGGGAAAGGTTAGATGAATTAATTGTAGACTTTAATAATTCAAGATAAATCTTTGAAAAGCATTAACGCATGCTTAGCGAACTTTAAAGTTACAATATTAAATGGAAAAAGAATACGGTCGCGAACAGGATTCGAACCTGCGCCTCCCGGATGAATACTCCAGGGGCTCTGACCATTAAGCCATCTCGACCTCTGCTCACCACCGCGAATTCTTCATCCATTTTTTTAACACGTCGAGAGAGACGCTGAACAAGTACTTTTTTAACCTAACAAAACTCAGTCTTCGATGTCATTTCCAGCAGTTAACATCCATGTAGGAGGTAAAGAGTTAATGGTTCGAACACGAACATTAGAGTTAAGTGCACCTGTAGTGCTCACGTTAAACCCACGCGTTTTTATCTGTATTTTTATTTACAAACGTTTTTAACAGCTGTGGCCTCCTTAAGTTTGTCCAGAAAAACCAAATCAGTAATCTATCACAAAAACAGTGTGGGTGTATCCTGGACATGGCCGTGTGTGTTTCTTACGTGAATACGTGTACGTAACGGGTAATATTTGAAGATTTTTTGCCGCACAACGACTTTAAAGTGGCGGCGTTTTGCCCTCCACCGCGCGCGTACTTCACTGTCCTGACCAAGTCCTAACCCAACTTAATGAATTCTTTGATCTTTTAGCTATCGAGTGGTGTAATTAAAATATGAATGCAGATGATGGATATGTAGGTGCAACACCAAAATATATCCCGAGATTTTGTAATCAACAGTTTTCAGAATGGGTACCCACTATGGAAGTAATTTAACGACGCATTTACGTCAAAAGTGTGCTAGACTGTACTAGATTAATTGCTCTACTTCTCACTGTATGGTTAATGAAAAACCTAGTGTCAATTTCAAAAACCGTATCATAAATCATCGAAAATATTTCTGAGGTGGGCTGGGTTCCTAACGAAGTGTCAGGGCCATAGCAATTTCAAGTTGACCAGTCCTAACTGAAGTCGCACATGCATCAGTCATCGTGTAGCTTAACTACAACTTAGGGAGCCCAACGACCCGTATTAACAAGGCTATATCAGACCAGCAGGACATTTACGCAGGCCATACAAATATCAAAAAGATTAAGGTCAAAGGCCTGTCATTTGACAATCAGGCTGACGGTTCAACGCACTCTCCGAGGCACAGAGGTGTCTCGATATGAAATAGGATATTTGACAGTGGTGGTAATAAAATATGAAACTTAGTTGTAATGAAGAATATATTTTATAAGTTTTTTTTTTTTAAACATAAACATAGCATCACGCCTGTATTCCCCGAAGGGGTAGGCAGAGGTGTACACAATTGTACACCCACATTTCACCAATGCTGTTATTAAGTCCCATGTAATAGGTGGTGAGCCTATTGCCATCAACGGGGCACATTTCCAAACTCTGGGCTGCTACAGAGAATTTCCTAACAGAAAAACTCAATAACACTTTGCCCGACCCGGTAATCGAACCCGAGACCTCCTGCTCAGCAGTCGTGCTACGGACCACTAAACCAACGAGGCAGTTTTTTTTTTTAATAATTATAATAACTCCTAAATACATTTAATTCCATTCTATCAATCTATCTATCTAACAAGGTGATACCAGATCAGCAAGACATTTGCACAGGTCATACAAATATCGAAGATAGAGGTCGAAACCTTGTCAAAGACCAGTCCTCAATATGTCAACCAATATTAAGATGTAGCAATTTACCTGAGGTGCCTCTTAACCAAAAATTACGAATAACCTAACATTTCATTTTCATCCAATTCAAAAATAATTGGAATCAAGCGTCAGCATTTTACGATAGATACACAAGATCTAATAAATAATGTTGAAGTTGCTCGTTGTAGGGGGGTATCTAATTTGAATATTTCCTTATTAGTTGCTTGGTCGATGATAGCTAACAAAATATGGAGACTGTTCTGATTTTCTGCAAGTTTTAGCTTTTCTTAGGGATAGGACTAATAGTCTTTATTACACACACACTCCTCCAGACTGTATTTCTTTCACGGCGGCCTATCTCCGAGGGGATTAGCCAAGTACGCAGGAGATATTATAGTGCAATAGTGTATGCGCAAACACAAATGCACACTCTCTTCCTTCACTCTCATAGTCCAATAAGACGGCAATCCGACACGAACAGAGAGAGATCAGGCGCAGGACCGACGGTTTTACGTGCTCGCCGAAGCACGGGAGTGTCACAACACCAACTTCCTAAGTCCGGGCTGCTAGTGAGAATTTCCTAACAGAAAAACCCGACAACACTTTGCTCGACCTGGGAACCCAGGACCTCACGCTTACGGGCCGCACTTGCGACCACTAGGCCAACAAGACAGTTACATTCAAACCATTATCAACAGTATTGATGAATCCTCCACTATCACCACTATTGGAAATCAGTGAAACAATTATATCATATTAACTTTTAAACTATCGCGTTGCATGATATTACTATATACTAACAGGAATTAACGCGCAATAAATACCTTCGATTCGCTTGACGTTTCGACCAGGTTGCACTGATCGTGGTCACAAGCAGACTGCTTGTGACCACGATCAGTGCAACCTGGACGACAACTGTTGTCGTCTCGATTTGAAATTATGGTCACCCATACGCAGACCTACGGTGGAAACTGCAATATAACCTCAATCCATCTATCTGTGCGGCTATTACTTAGCCACGAGCCCCTCGGCTAGAGGATATATACATATGCAAATGTTTAAAGCAATAAAAGGAACGATCCAGCAATAAAATTCCTCTCCATCTCATGAAGTACACTACAAATCGGGGTCCAGCGAAGCAATATCTAGTCGGTTGAATAATCATTTATTGGTTTTCTATTTTACAGCGTTTCCGAAGTAGCTTTGCTGGTATACAATTTTAACCGTAAACTTTCAACAGTTGTTAATATTTTGTAGCCGTGCTATATTTATCTATCTATACTTATTATATTACTAGCTGTGCCCCGCACAAATTTTCTGGATAGAGCCACCCTTACCACCTAGGGGTATAAAAAATTGCCTTAGACCTATTCTCAGACCTACCACATATACACGAAAAATTTAATAAAAATCGGTCTGGCCGTTTTGGAGGAGTTCGATAACAAACACTGTAATACGAGATTTTTATGTATTAGATAAAGAGGAAAGATTAGATTTCTTTTTTGTTTGATTGTCAACCGATTTAAAAAAAAAAACACCAGTAGAAAGCTGCATTATCACTGAGTAACATAGGCTATATTTTATTTCAGTGAAAATAGGATTTCAGTCGGAAAATCCGAAGTGGCGAGCATAGCTAGTGATGACTAAATAATTAAAAAAATAATATTTTAAAAACCAGCTTAAGTCGAATTTAAAGCTACTGTCTCGGCGCGGGCCGGCTCGAGCAAGGGTCGGGGCGGTCATGTTAAGATATTTCGCGACGGACAGGGACCTCTATAACGAGGCGGTCGAGCGCATCGGAGTGTGCTCGTGTGTCTGTTAGTCTCTTGAGCTACAGTGATCCCATCATCGGGACGGAGGAGAGCATGATGAGGTCGGCGGACTTAACTAATCTGAGACGGCCCGTAGTCAGCGAAAGAAACAATTAATGGTTATGGGAGTCGAAGTATTTCTTCGATGCCCTTTTCATGAATTGCCTAATGGTGGGCATTCTGAAATAGAGGTGGAGTTGAAGGTTACTAAATAACCATGGGGCACCTGTCGCTTTACGAAGCAATCGATTTTGCAGGGTTTGCATTCTATGAAATTTGTAATACTTAACGTGTGCGAACACGACGCTAGCATACGTCATAATGGGTCTAATGCACGTAGTGTAGACCCTAATCTTAAGTTTAAGTGACAGTTTACTGTGCGCATTAGTCATAGGAAATAGACGGCCGACAGCAAAGGCCGCGCGGTCGCATACCGTTTTCATGTGCGGACGGAAGGACAGTTTGTGATCTAGAATCACAGGTTTTTTTTTTTGTTTTTTTTTTTTTTAAACATTGCATAAACATTTCTTCCTGTGTCGTGGGTGCGTTTACAGACATATAATCTCACAAGCACACTAACACCCAGACCCGGAGCAATTATCCGTAGATCGTACAAATATTTGCTCCGTGCAGGAATCGAACCCGTGACCGCATGCTCAGCAGTCGCGCTTGGGACCACTAGACCAACGAGGCATTCAACTATATATGTCAGACCGTGGCAAGCGCAGCTTAACCTCGACCGATCGATCTGTGCCGCTGTTACTTAGCCACGAGCCCCCCGAGGCATGAAACTATGTTATATTGTTTTGAGGAACCATGCCTTAGATTTTCGACAAAATGTCTTGCCCGACCAGTGAATAGGACTCATGACCTTGCGCTCAAAAGAAGCATTTATAACCACTCCACCGATCTACTGTTGAAACTAATACCAATTCCAATCCAATTCCAATAATAAATAGACGCCTTAAAACAACGCGTAATTTTGAAATAAATTTACCTACATTACAGTTGCCTCAATTTTAAAGCATTCTGTCTTCATGTTATCCCGAATCTATAATTATTTTTTATACATTTTCGCATTTAAAAGTACGAACTGACATATTTCCAATGTCAATGGAGCGGAATTGTTTTCAAGAGTAAGCCCACAGCCGGAATAGACAGCGCAATTTTATTTTTAAATAAAAAATCACCGAAAAAAATACATAATACATAAATTTTTAATTAACCAATGCATGCATTTTGTTTATTTTTAATTACAAGACCCAACATATAGGAAAAGGTACACAGTGTAGGTAGAGCCTTGTAATATTTTTATTTTTTTATTATTATACTAGCTGACCCGGCAAACGTTGTTTTGCCATATAAATAATTTCCTAAAATAAGGGTTGATCGTAGAAGGGTGAAAATTGAGGATTGTATGTATTTTTGTACGTTGTATCATAAAAAAATAGAAATTAAAAAAATTGTCAAAAAAATATTTTGGGGTGGAAAAAATAAATGTTAGGGGTAGCCTAACATTTAGGGGGATGAAAAATAGATGTTGGCCGATTCTAATAGATACCGGATAAGCACAAAAAATTTCATCAAAATCGGTCAAGCCGTTTCGGAGGAGTATGGCAACGAAAACTGTGACACGAGAATTTTATATATTAGATTAATGGGTTTGGAATTAAAAGTAAACAAAACACAACGTGGGTTCTTTGAGCACTTATGCGTTTTTTTCTTTTGGAGAATATTGTCGAATGTTTATGTTTAACAGAGTTCCCAGTTGATGGCAAGAGGCTCACCGATACAGAAATATAAATAACTAGTCTCTGCCCGCGACTTTGTCTGCCTGGACTTCAGAATTAGTTTCAGCCAAGATCAAAAGTATTTGTGTTAATCCAGGCTATAAACTGTCTGTGTGCCAAATTGCATCCAAATTCGTTCGGTAGTAACTGCGTGAAAGAGTAACAAACATCCGTCCTCAAAGTCGAAGTCGAACTCAAATAATTTATTACAATTACACCATATAAAGGTACTTTTGAAAGTCATTAAATGCCACGTTCCAAAATGTAGATTCCTATAGAAAAGAACGGGCAAGAAACTCCATGGCTACTCTTTTAAAATTTTTGTGTTACTATAATTTTGGTACATTTATGAAGATCAAAAGACATTAAGTGATAACGTTGCAGATATAGTTGTACACGTAGGTACAATAGAAGATACAAAATTGTAATAATAGTTACAAGTCTTGGTAGTTTTGAGCTGACCAGTCCCAACTTGTGGCACCCGTTCACCAGTATCACGCATATATCAGCATCGCTCAGCTCAACCATATTTTAGGGAACAGATGACTCAACACATACGCCATCACAGTAAGACATTTAAGTGAGTTTGACATCTCAAACTACCGGACCTCAAATCACATTAATAATGTTAATGGCTGCATGGTGCTAACATTTTCTCACAAACTTTCGCATTTATAATATAAGTAAATTAATTGAAGTGCCTTGAAACACACGTGCCTTGTCTCTATATTGATGTGTACGAATGAATATGCATATAAACATAACATAGCGTCACGCCTGTATTCCCCGAAGGGGTAGGCAGAGGTGTACACAGATGTACACTTATATTTCACAAATGCTGTTATTAAGTTTCATGTGAGTGGTGAGCCAATTGCCATCTACCGGGCACAATTCTAAATTCCGGGCTGCTACTGGGAAATTACAAATAGAAAAACTCAATAACACTTTGCCCGACTCAGGAAATGAACCCGAGACGTCGGCCCAGCAGTTGCGCTTGGGACCTCTAGAACAACTAGACCAATGGGTATGTTTTACTCTTTTCATCTGGGTGCACGATAGTAGCCCCTACCAAGATGAAGCAAAGGAAGCGGGGCACTACCTACCTTTTCTGGAAGCATATAACTAAGAAACTAATAGGCCTTAATTTCGCATGTTTAATAAGTCCATTAGATATTTAGTATCTCAAACCTTTTAAAGTTTTCGAATTATAAGGATTTGAAAAGTGCAATTTTCATAACCGACTGACTGAGTCACTAGAATCATCAAGATTCTAGACCACTTCTAGCTGACCTAGAGCTGTCAAATTTGTCACGAGGCAAGGTCTACAAATATAAATATTATTATAATTTTTAATATATATATACATATATTTAAAAATTCTGGTTAACATTAGATACTAATCATTTCATTTGACATCAAATTCGCCAGGTTATAGAATTTATATCATCGTTTTCATAGCTACCATTTCAGAAAGTGTGATTGAATTTGGCGCCCTTTTAGATGTCAACTCCTTTGTCAGTAACACCGTCAACCCTTGGCGTCGTTTGTACATATTTTAGAACCGAACTTGGCACCTTTTTTCACATTTATGTTTTTAATAGGATAATTATATTTAGTGCTATATAAGAGGAAGTCTGAAAGTGGGAACGGTGACTGAGAAGTTGTGTAGAAATCGTTTAGCATGGTATAGGCAGGTGAGACGGAGAGATGAGGGTCATGTGACAAGGAAAGTTTTGAGTATGAATGTAGTGGGCTATAAGAGTAGAGGAAGACCGAGGAAGCGATGAATGGATTGAGTTAAAGATGATATGGCTAGAAAAGGAGTGACTGACGATATGCCAGCTAATAGAGATTTATGGAATAAGAATACATGCTTCACTGACCCCAAATAAATTGGGTTAAGGGCAGAGGGATGATGATGATGATGAATCATATTTAGTGCTATTTCTGCCAAGCTCTTGGGGGCTGAGTTGCCCGCGTCCGTAGGAGTGCACCCTTACAATGTAATCCCTACACGTGGCCCCTGGGTGGTGCAAAACAGGCAACACAACACTGGTGGGAGGCTTCGGCCGCGGCTGGTTACCACCCACCGGACGAAGCTATGCCGTGAAGCGACCTAGTCATGTTTCGGGATGTATTCCAGTGCAACCGTTGTGGGAGATGGGTCTGGGCAGTTGTACCAACACCCCAATTACCAACCAAACATACACGTAAACATACAAACCAACCAAATCTATCCACTGAATAGATTTCTACTGGATATACGTGCTCCATCCTCGGCCACACCATCGCTATCATCAGGCGAGTTGGTGGCCAAACGTAGAACCATTTTGGATTAAAAAAAAACCTGCCAATCCAACGGTCATACCACCAGGCTATCACTGCTCAGACAGTCTTTTGCGAA
Source organism: Xylocampa areola (assembly GCA_935421205.1). Taxonomy (NCBI): domain Eukaryota; kingdom Metazoa; phylum Arthropoda; class Insecta; order Lepidoptera; family Noctuidae; genus Xylocampa; species Xylocampa areola. The sequence continues at coordinate 12,166,416 of OW285223.1, forward strand.
TATCGATTCCTCTCTTACATCCAAGCTCCGGCCCAAAAATGTTCTCAAATCATTCTTTTTCCAACCCTGTTCATCCCTTGATAAAGTACGGGACATAAAACAGGGACATAACGACTGTTCTGTCAAGAGCAAGGGGGCAATTTATATTATTATTTTTTACCCTCCTGTTGTCCTGAGAAAAATTACGGTCCTCTTTATTAGAAGTGAGTAATTTTTGACGTTCAAACGTCACCGAGTGAGTTATTTGGGCGGGAGGATTAATTTAGTTGGTTTTAGGGTTTAAGTTTTAAGTATTTTTTTACTTTTTCTGTGAGTTTTGTAAGGTTTGATATTTTCAGCGGCAATGAGAGAATAAATAAATAAAATATAGACATTGCTAGGCGTGTCTTTAAGACGAGAGGAAGGGAAATTGAAATTTAATAGATACGAATATGCGACACGTTAGCTCAGCCGTATAAACGTCTTTCATCGTATCAGCTGCGGAAACGATTGACGATAGAACAAAAAAAAAATACAATTTTAAGGAACATATCAATATCTACAAAAAACTTCGCGTTTATTCCAAAATTTTTAAATCGTACATATCCACCGCCACCGGCGCTAGTAATTTATATAATGCAAAATATAAAATTACATAGAATTCCAATAAATAATTATTATCTGTGTATTGCATAAAGTTTTAATACAGACGTCGGAATTATAAAAGAATATTATGAATTATTATAATCATAATCATAATCATATTCTTTATTGCAAATCCACAATGTAAAGATAAGATGGTAATATAAATAACATGGTAGCAATCGTGGACCCTGATGGACACAGCAAATAGTAAATTAGAAAAGAGGAACGCGTTGTATATATTATCATACAGTGTCATCTAGATTTAAACGATTCAGGGTATAGTTTGGGACTTTGACTGCCTCATTGGTCTAGTGGTTCCAAGTGCGACTGTTGAGCACGAGATCCTAGGTTTTTTTGTTAGGAAATCTTCAGTAACAACCCGAGATTTGGAATTTGTGCCCGATAGCTGGCAATAGGCTCACCACCTATTACATGACTTAAAAACAGCATTGATGAAATGTGGGTGTGCAACTGTGTACACTTCTACCTACCCCTTCGGAGAATACAAGCGTTGAATACCACCCTCAATATTGTGAAATTAGCCTAGATATTGCATTTATTAACATTGGCCTAGAATCTTCATTGAAAATTAATCGGATAACTATAAATACAATATTTTAATCTGTAGTTCCTAAGGTGCTAAAACCATCTCACCTATAAACACGTCAACATTTTACTTTACTAATTAATAATTCTATAAAGCTTATCAGAGTAACAAGATCATAATATAAAGCTTCGTTTAACAATATTTGCTTTAACGATTATATTAATAGCAACGAATGAGCTCATGACGTAAAAGACACAGTAAGACATTCTCACCCACACGCCGCGGTTGCAAGTATATTAGTATTAATATTTCTAATATAACATTTTTAACGTATTCAATAAAACCCACAGCTTGTTGCTCCAGGGGAGTTAAAGCTGTGGAATAAAGCCTGGCATATACCAATTTAATTTTTTAATGTCCCTCCTCTGTTAATAGAACACAAAACAGACATACAATTATAAAACAATTATACGGTGCGGGAAAATATTACGAGGAAACCAGGACTTAATGGTCTGAAATCGCCAACCCGCAGTGATCTAGCATGGTGGTCAAAATTAGGGTAACATGGCATCAGATTTCACTACCTTCACGCATTGTATGAGACCAGGAAAGATTAAGTCATTTAGATAAAGAAAGGAGACTTGAATACGCAAAAATAGCGTGGTTTCACGTTATTTTCAAAGAAAAAAAAACAACTAAATTGTCAGAATAAGTACCAAAAATCGAAGGAGCATTAACAAATAATTCAATTTTGGTTTAAAAGCTGAATAGATTTCAAAATGCACTACCTACGATCAACTTCCAATATTTTAGTCTCACAATTTTTATCGCTGCGTTTATGACAGAATACTGCCCCGCATGTTTTCAGCTCAGCACGCTGTTTACCCACGTAAATATTAAATATTGATAAACGCCTGTTGAAATTGTTATAGCAAAGTGTTGTAAGCGATCGTAATGATTAACCTGAATTATGTATGAGGATATCTTCTTTATTTTAGCATTCTATCGAACCGGTGATCAATTTGCTAATAATCCGGTAGCCATTTTTGTATGCGGAAGTACTATGTGTATTTATGCTTTTCATTCATAACTACTGGATACATCATCATAGAGTAATTTATCGAAGGTTACAAATTATTGCACTTATAAACTCTTCATAAATATATGTCCAGTGGTATCAATAGATTCGTCGATTTAATTGAATAAAGCATAATGAGTGGATGCCAAAAATCATACAATTGTTAAAGTCACTGAACTGGTAGTTACTCTTGAATAATTAAAGAGCATTTACAGCACATTATCAAACAAATATTTAAATTATTCAAATAGAGTGTATCCCAATCTAACTTTGACTGCCTCATCGTCGTGCGCCTGATCTCTCTCCAGTCGTGTCGGATTGCCATCGCATCGGAATATGAGAGTGAAGGAAGAGGGAGTGCACCTGTGTTTGCGCATACACTCGTGCGCTATAATATCTCCTGCGTAATTGGGTAATCGCCGTGGAGATAGGCCGCTGTGGCCGGAGTATGGGTTGGGAGGAGTATTATTACCCCAATCTAATAATACTACCTTAACGTTACCTTTATTCTTGCAATTAAAATCATTCATTTGAACAGGTAGCAGGAAATCCTTCCTTCCTTTAAATTATTCTTCACATTCTTCGTGTTTTAGCCACAACTGGCGTCCCAGCTGTATTAGAAACAAATGGATTGGCACGAGACGATGGTAAAAGACCTAACGGCAGGACATTACTGCCATGGAAGATGAGTAGGCCTCTGGTGTGGGACGCATCCTGCGTCAATACCCTTGCGCATTAAACATGCATTCATAATGAATGCATGTTTAAAGTTATTATATTAACTGGAAAAAGAATACGGTCGCGAACAGGATTCGAACCGCGCCTCCCGGATGAATCGTGAATCGATGAAGTCGTGGATCGCGGTGATCGCTCACCACCGCGAATTCTTCTTCCATATTTTAACACGTCTTATGGTGACGTCACTGCTATCAATTCAGTCCCTATACGGGTGACCGAGCCGACACGATTAACTTTGCAGTTAATACACAGCACAGCACAGCAGAGGTCGAGATGGCTTAGTGGTCAGAGCGCCTGGAGTATTCATCTGGGAGGCGCAGGTTCTAATCCTGTTCGCGACCGTTTTCTTTTTCCATTTAATATAATAACTTTAGATTTCGCTTAGCATGCGTTAATGCTTTTCAAAGATTTATCTGAAATGCATGTTTAATCCGCAAGGGCATACATATTCTAACTTCAAATCCCAAAATCATAAACACTTCACAAACTTGGTGGTTAATACCTGGTTGACCCGGCCCGTAATTATTGGTGGCTACATCCGAAAAATAATTACAACCCTTAATTTCAGTTTGATATCTGTTATTCTTTCCATCTCGCTCTACTTAAAGTAAAAATTAGCAATAATTTAATTTTAGTATAGTTTGTCTAAACTGTAATCAACACGAATGTCTAGGTGTTAATTATAATATTGAAGATAATTAATACCTGCCACAATCATGATATTAAGTTACAGGTCACCGGTTAGTTAATTTATTAATAATTTAGAAGCTACAGGTGTCTACAAGCGCCTGTGATATTATTAATTAATTACTGCGTAATTGTTGTTTTGCTATTACTATTGTTACAGGCGTTTTGACACAAGAGTTGGCACTATTTGTTTCTCTGAGACTTTAATAGACAATTATGTGACAAACAAAAAAAAAAAACTCTTGTTGGTCTAGTGGTCCCAAGCGCGACTGCTGATCATGACATCCTGGTTTCAATTCCCGGGACGGGAAAAGTGTTATTTGGTTTTTAACCGACTTCCAAAAAAGGAGGAGGTTTCTCAATTCGACAGTATATTTTTTTTTTTTTTTTTTTTTTTTTTTTTATGTGTGTTCGGGGATAACTTCGTCGTTTATGAACCGATTTTGATAATTCTTTTTTTGTTGGAAAGAAGATATCCCAACGGTGGTACCATGGTAAGGAAACCAGGATCTGATGATGGATCCCCGAGAAATCGAGGGAAACCTTCGAAAATCGTAGGGGCGACTAGTGCATTTGTTAATTTTTTCATTAAGTATTTTAAAGCACTACTATTTAATGAAGGTCTGGAGTCGATCTGATGATGGAGCCGAAAGACGATCTAGGGAACTCTTTAACGATTTACAGCAATTACCTGGTGTTTGGGCTTGATTAATTTGTATTGATGAGAACTTTACACCTAGATAGGTTGTGACTGTCATTAGGGGTCTGATGATGAAGACGAAGGACAGTCAAGGGAACTCCTCAACGTTTTACAGTAGCTACCTTGTTTTGTATGTATGTCCGTCGATATAATTGTTTGAAAGAGTAGTCCCCAGAGGTGGTCCCATTTCAATTTAGTGAAGATCTGATGAAGATCTTCGAAGTTAGACGATGGAATTCTTCAATAAATCACAGCAAATCACTCGCAATTGCTGTAATCGCATGTTCATGTATAGTTCATGCCACTCAATACATACATAGCATCATGCCTGTATTGCCCGATGGGGTAGGCAGAAGTGTCCACTGTTGTACACAAACATTTCACCGATGCAGTTATTAAGTCCTAGCGGCTTTCGAAGGCCTACCCATATTATTAAATTACTAAATTAACTTATTTATGAAGTATACAAACTTATATATGACCTATACAATATATATATTAGACTTAAAACTAAAAAGACTAAAATAAATTAATTTTAAACAAAAAATAAAAACCGCCTTCCAAAACCTACTACACTAAAAAGTTTAAAATAATATCAAAATTTGCTTATAATAAAATAATTTTAAAATAACAATATATAATAATAATCTGTTAATTTTGGAGTCGGTGCCTGATGTATGTGGGGTTTACAACCAGATACAAACGCCGGTAACATAACCACAGCACAACGAACATAAGTGACTAACAAGAGGAAAACAATAACCCTCTCCCAGTACAGGCTCCGACTCCAAAATTAACAGATTATTATTATATATTGTTATTTTAAAATTATTTTATTATAAGCAAATTTTGATATTATTTTAAACTTTTTAGTGTAGTAGGTTTTGGAAGGCGGTTTTTATTTTTTGTTTAAAATTAATTTTATATTAGGAAATTCTCAGTATGTCTCAATCAAATTCTTTCACATCAACCGGATTACAATACAAGCACTTATGAAACGTCAAAGCTAGGTAGGTACACGGTTCCAAAAAGTTGATCTTATGTAGAAGAACCGGCAAAATACTCCAACTATGTAGTTACGGAGAAAATCGCGGACAGATAGACAGACAAAGTGGGTGGCTTTGTTCACGTCTATATAGAATTAGAGATAGGTACCAAGAAGAAATAAACATATATGGCGTCCGAGCACATCTTAAGATCTCTTCGACAAACTTGTCGACTCGATAAAAGTTTTTATGTAGGTATTAAATTTTAATATCGACAAACGTGTCAACAAAAAGTGACACTGGCCGATTAATCGGACATTGGGAGCCGACAATTGCCATAAATGAAAAGAAAAAAAAAACCATGCACGCATCTAAAGTTATAATATTAAATGGAAAAAACGGTCGCGAGCAGGATTTGAACCTGCGCCTCCCGGATAAATACTCCAGGCGCTCTGACCACTAAGCCATCTCAACCTCTGCTCACAACCGTGAATTCTTCTTGCACATTTTAACACTTCTTTTGGTGACGTCATTGCTATCTATTCAGTCCCTATACAGGTGACCGAACCGACACGACTAACTTTTCATTTAATACAAAATCGTAAAGATACAATTACCTTAACAATTAAAGATAAATCTTTGAAAAGCATTAACGCACGCTTAGCGACGCACGCATCGCTGATTTATTATTTAGAAAATGCTTTTCATTTTTGTCACTCCTAAAACATCTTAAAATAGACGTCTCCATTTTAATAAAGCGTAAACATTGTAAAAAAAGTCGTAACATTTTTCAAAACAGGTACATTGTTAAGTAAACGGCCTTGCCGGCCCCCGTTTAGACAACTCTTGAAGAGTAATGACGTCACATTAAAAGTTGAACGTGAAATATATTGGTTGGAGGCGAGTTTTTAGGGTACGGTAAGGACGGTGTTAACCGAAACTTCAATGTTCGCCATATTGATGACTGTCGGTATATAGGTAAAGGTCTGTTTGGCGTACAGGAAGATAAAAAGGTCGAGTTTTATGGTAGATTTTACCTATGGACTCAACATCTATGTCTATTTAATACCAATTACAATTGTCCTTATAGGCTAACCCAATGCGACAATGTAATCACGGTTGAGATGAATGGTGAACTGTCACCCTCTGCAATTCCGCCAATGTACAACTAAAATATCCAATTCCCGCGCGACAATATTAAGATTTTTATTTATTGGGACCTCAAACAACCTATCTCTTGGGCCTTGGCGTAGTCCTTTATTAGGGATGAGCAATTTAATTGACGTCAATACGTCTGGGTTCTTTAATTTCCCACGTAACACCTGAAACACGTATTTGGCTAGAGCCAAGTTTCGCCTTACTTCGAACTTATAATAACCAACCATCCCCATAACAAAGAGGGTTCGATACATAAGTGGTTAACAGAAACATGGGTCTTCAGACAAAACATAAAAATGCTGTACCGCATTTTTTTATAAAATCTCCTAAAACAAACACAGATTAAAAAGATAAGTTCATACTAAAATATTTCTACTGTTTTTTTTTTTCTGGAATTATAATTCGTTCGTGAGCAGGATTCCACAAAAAAAAAGACTTTAGAGATCACTAAGCACGTGTTACTGCTTTTGTATTTCTATTGTTTCCGTTTGCCATTAAACAATTACTCTATGAGTAAATTAGTACGTGACGGCTTGGTTCTGGTGCTCGCCGTTCTAGTTCTGCGTCTTTCTCTCTCTCATAACAGTTGAAAGTCATTTTTAAAAGTAACAATAACAAAGAGATCATTATGTTTAAAGATAAATCTTAGAAAGGCATTAACGCATGCTTAGCGAACTCTAAAGTTATTATATTAAATGGAAAAAGAATACGGTCGCGAACAGGATTTGCGCCTGCGCCTCCCGGATAAATACTCCAGGCGCTCTGACCACTAACCTTTATCCGGGAGGCGTAGGCTCGAATTCTGTTCGCGACCGTATTCTTTTTCCATTTAATATAATACCTTTAGATCATTATGTTGTTTTTTTTTTTTTACACCCAACATCTTGAAACTTGCTATGACTTCTTTACTATTCATAGATGTACGTTTTAAAATATTTCGTATTAATAATGTAGAACCCTATAGGTTTATAGCCATATAGGTTTTCTCAATTTTATATCTTAGCCAGAAGACATAATATTAGTTAAAATTTGTTTAAAAACGTGAAAATAAAACGTAACCAGGAAGTTTATCTCTCAATCATAAAAAAAAACATATTTAATGCGGAATCCTCGTGACATGAATCCGGGTCGCGCTTAACAATTTTTACACTTTTAAAAAGCTTGTTTGAAAGCGACATCTGCTGGGGAGATGATTAAGCGGCCCATTGTGCTGGTTTGTTTACGATTTGATAATGCTTTCTTGTTATTTAATTTCTTTTCATTAGCTTAGACTTTTCTCATTTGGGGGACGGAAAGCCAAGTAAAAGTTTTTGAAAAGGTGTATGGTCAGGAAATATTACTTGCAACTATTCAAATTTTTTGAGTAGAATATAACGAACAAGAGTAAGTTTTATGAACATTTAATTAAACCGATCTATGTGATATGATTACATTAATCGGTCAAATTATATTTCGCGAACTATAATTTATTTACTTAGAAAGCAAAGCGGCAAATGCTCAAGATTATTTGTTCCTTGATTGGTTTGTATGTGTGCGTGGCGCACTTGACTTGCAGCCCACGCGCGCTCGGATTGCCGCGCGCCGTCTAATTTACCTTAAGCTGAGCGCTTCGATTTTGTAATAGCCCTCATAAGTGGTGGCCGAATGATTACGGGCCCGCTTCCTGAGCCACAGGTGGTGGGTTCAAATCTGGCATATAAATCGTGTCTAGATCGTGATATTTTGTATTAAAGGCTGTACAGTACCTTTTTTGTTTCCCGACGTTTCGACCGATTGCACCGGCCGTGATAACTAGACCCGATTTATATATTTCTAAAATGTGTAAAAAACGCGAAAGTTTTAATTCAATGTAATCACTTCCTTAGTTAATCTAAGACATCACAGACATACGGTAAAGGAAAACATCGTGATGAAACCTGGACTTAATAGTCTGAAATCGCCAACTCGCAGTGAGAGTGTGGTGCTCAATGCTCGAGCCTAGTAGTATGACTGTTGGACTGACAAGTGAAAGATCGTAAGTTCGAATCCAAGACAGGTGCCACTGTCTCTTCGAAGACATTACTAGACATTATAATAAAACAACTTTTAACCGGATTAATCACGTGTATTACTGGTTTTTGTTATATATTATATTATAACTTGCTAAAACGGTGAAGGAAAACATCGTGGGGAAACCAGCACACCTGAGAGATATTCTCGATAGTGTGTAAAACCATGTCAGAGACCTACGGGTGGTTTAAACTCTGACACTAGGTTGTTCATCAACCACACGATAAAAAGAAGTTGCTCGTGCCTTCTCTGTATGGGAAGAGGTCCTTGCCCTGCCGTGGGACAGTTATGGGCTGGTTATGTTGTGTATTTTGCTCTTATTAGGCAACCATAACAAACAGCTGCGACAATTAATACGGTCGCCGAAGGACAAAGATCCACTAGGCGTTCCCGGGGTGTACATGATACCGTGCGACTGTGGCCTGAGTTATATTGGGGAAACTCGTCGCAACATCGCAACCAGACTTACTGAACACATACGGAGTATGAAGAGCATGGATACCAACAGGTCGGCGGTTGGCGAACACGCATGCAGCACGGGCGCGGCTCACTTCATACGGTTCGATAAAGCATCCGTACTAGCGAGGGAGAAATACTTCGTTCCGCGAAAAGTACGTGAAGCTATCGAAATAAGTCGTCGCCCGAATTTTAACAGAGACGGTGGTTGGACACTGCCTCCTGCCTGGAAACCAGCTTTAAAGTCTACATCATGTAAAAGTGTGTTAAGTCTGGAGTGTGAGACAGTCAGCGCTGTATGCACCAACGGTACCACGGACACGACGAATGACGAAGATACACGAACTATCCCGACGGCGGCACCGGGTACATCATCGGCGCGAGCGAAGCGGCTTGCGGCACGATGCAGCGCCAGTCTGACTCACAGAGTACTTTATAATATAGGAAATAGAGACCTCTCTCTCGTTCAATTTAGGAAACAGGGCACACAGACGCCATCTAGAGTATTACGAATGCACTACTAATGCCACGGCGCGGGGCAGCGCGAGGGCGCGCGGTACGAGGAAACGATGACGGCTGCGCTGACAACCGCGCAGCCTGAAGGGTGCGCGGGGGCGGGAAGTGACGCGGCAGCTGCCGCTCTTTTCCTCATTTTGGCGCGCAATACTTCTCTACGACGATTTTCCGCGGCGGTCACGTAGTACGATCGGGCGCCGTTTGATCTATCTTTGTTTTTTTATTATACTCTTTATTTATACAGTCCGCTCTATTGCTATTGCTGTAAACGATAGGACCCCGACATGCATATACATATGTTTAGGTATTATTAGGTATCTACTTAGGGTCCAACCAACAAAGATATAAAATACATGATTCAACCGATTCCAATATATTCTTCCATTCATTTTTTATTACTCATACATCTTATGAATAATTTGGAAGAATATAATGAAATAAAATTAATGGTTTTCAAAGATTTATCTTTAATCATTTAATACATATTTTTATTGCCTTTAATTTATAACTGTCCTTATCCGTCTTCCCGCATAATATTTTATTTAATTTTTTCCCATAATGGTGAATAAAAAATCGGGATGACAAAGTAATCTTAAATCTATCAAGTTTTCTTTATAGATTTGGCAATGCAGGAAGTCGAAACTAATATGTACAAATATTATTACTTTTATAAATTGTTTTAAATTATTTGATGTTATATTTGTTTTTAATATGTCATCATAAATGTCTTGTAATTCGGATATGAAATTTATTAATGAGTAACTGCGACTGCGAAGCCAGTTCCGACCAGCATACTCCCGATATATAATAAATTCAAGTTTACTTTTACAAATAAGTCTTCCTTACATATCTGAGATAGCTGTTGCAAAATAGCATTAAGCGGTATCTATTGATTTACGAAGGCAAAAAACTATTGATATAACCCTACCAAATTGCAAAAGAATGATTGCCATACGACAATGGTATATTTAAATGAGCTACTTTATTTTGTCGATTTATAATTGTCCAGTTTCCTACTCATTTGTTCGAATATTGTACACCCTGGTCTGACTCGCGACATTGCCGCGGACTCAGCTCATGACTAAGTGCTCTTCGAGCTCGAAACTAGTCGGGCAAACCCGAAGAATACACGTGAGTAGTAACCGGTGAACAATAATTAACCATAACAAACGTTGCCATTTCCTAAAAGACTCCACCAACATAGCCAATACTCTTGCCAAAGCTTAACCTGTTTTCCGTGGTACGGAGGGCTCTTGACGTTTTGAAGGTCACTGCCTACAACCAGCGCGGCTTAACCTCTTAAACTGCGTTGTAGGACACTTAGTTACGATCTTGTAAGCCTTTTCATTTGAAAAATATATCGTTAAGGAAAGTATATTTTACGTTAATTTTTGTCACTGATAACAAAAATGTACGTTTAAATTAAAAATAACAAAAAAAAGAACCGACTCCAAAAATCTTTCTGTTATGTAAAATTGCACTAAAAAGTTCTAAAATAATTGCATTATTTACTTACTACAATTTATATAAAAATATTTTATTAATTTTAGAGGATTCTGAATAAAATCAATTTATTAGGACAATAATATACAATTATTATTATTTTTGGAGTCGGTGCCAGGCAAACTTAAAATATTTAGGAAGTTTCCTAAAATTTGCAAAGTATATTTAAAGGTACATTAACCATCATTATTTTTACGATAATGTATTATACCTAATTGAACCTATTTACAAATGAACACAACAACTGCCTAAAGCGAACGTAATACGCTACTTCATGAATGTACTTACACGTTTATTATCCTTTACTGGCACCGACTCCAAAAATAATAATAATTGTATATTATTGTCCTAATAAATTGATTTTATTCAGAATCCTCTAAAATTAAAAAAATATTTTTATATAAATTGTAGTAAGTAAATAATGCAATTATTTTATAACTTTTTAGTGCAATTTTACTTAACAGAAAGATTTTTGGAGTCGGTTCTTTTTTTTTGTTAAAAATTATTTTATTTCTTACTTTTTAGTGAATCTTGCGTACCATAACTGATTTATCGGAAGTGAATATGGGTAGACCTACTCAACGCGCTGTCCATATAAATATCTGTCGCAGATGGATTGTAGAATCCGCTGTTTTACAAAATCTCTAGCTGCTTTACAAAACAGTACTGTTTTATAAAACAGCTGAACAACGTTCAGCTGGATTGCCATTGCGATACGTTTAACAAAACTGCTACCCACCTTTAGACGTAATGCAGAATGACATATCTACAGTGGGACAGGTTTGTTTATTGTATAGGTATATTAAATGGATAGTCACCATTCAAGTAAAAAAGCGATACTGTATTCTGATTTGACTCGGCTCCTATTTTTGTGTCCGTAAGTTTAGAAAAAACCTAAACACGAAGAGGATGTCATCCTCTTCGAACCTAACCTGTCCGTGTACACGATACGCATACACGAAACTCACGAGCTCGCTTCGCTCGCTCATGGATCAATTTAATTTATTTTCTTTCATAATCCCGATATATTGTCGACTATTATAGTGGTGTAATATTTAAGTCATTCAAAATGTTCATCTTTTTTTTTCTATTGACAAGTAAAATAAAGTTCGGTTATTATTGTTAAGACATAGAGAGCCATATGGGACAGAATTACGAACTAAAATCAACAATCTGACAGTTCATTTCACACTGTTTTACATAATCTCTGATCGTTGACCCGCTGCATTGATAAACGCAAAACGTTCATTCAATTCTGCGTGTTATAGTTCAGTAATTATGTAAAACCGCTAAATGTCGTTCAGCTGTTTTTCATAACAGTACTGTTTTGTAAATCAGCTAGCAGTTTTGTAAAACAGCTTATTCTACAATCCATCTGCGACATATCCATATCAAAGTAGGAAATCTAGATCTGAGACTATTTCAAAAGAGAGTAATAAACTGCGTAAAACAAGATGAAATTAATTTTAAAAAAAACTGACTAGCGTATGTTACTCACGGGACAGTGTAAGGATTCTAACGATACCCCATATATCGAAATCAGTTCAGGTATTTAGAAGTTATGGTGGAATAGGTAAAGAATCTCAAAAACATACTTACATACATACATACTTTTTTTTTTTTTTTTTTTTTTTTTTTTTTTATGTGGAGAAATGCCCTCGCATACCGCTCTGACACGGGGAGACAGAGCGGTTATGTGGGACTCGAACCCACTAAAACTCCACAGTATACCTCCTCAGCTGCTTGAGGGCGGGACGCGGGAACGCTCTCGCACACAACCGCGAACCCGCCCGCAGCCGTCCGTTGCCGGACTCCCTCACGGGGTTGGGTATTGCACCCCCCCGCTTCGGCACACCAGACTAATGGCGTGCCGCAACCACCTCGGAGGCCATGTGCAATGGGCGCCAGACGACCCCGTGTCTGGACGCCCTAGGTCCCCTGCGACGGGTCAGGTCTGTGGCCCCGCCGCCTGCCACTGCGGCCGCAGAGGATAGGGAGAGCGGCGCCTCGCAATACCGGCACTCCTCTTCCCCTGCGGCCCCACCGCGTCCGCCATCCAACGGTGGCGGCCCCGTCAAGGCCGCGGTAGGTAGGGAGAGCGGCGCATCGACATACCGGCACTCCTCTCCCACCGCGGCCCCCATCCCTCAGCTGCGGTGCCGCCCATACGACGCCGCAGCCCACCTCAGTTGCGACACCCCCCATAAGGCCCGCAACCTACGCCGGCGCCGCTCCTACATGGGCTTGAAGGCCAAGCCCTGAGGAGCGGCCCTCCTCGGGTTCCGTTAGCTTCACCGTGGGTGACCAAGCCACGGCTACTAGAGCCCCCCCACCACGACAAGGTGGAACCCCTGGGGGGGACATACATACATACTTAAATACACTCCGTTTTTTGAGCACTCGTGTAAAAAGAGATGTTTGAGAATGCGGGCTTACACTAAAAAGTATTAAATAGCAAAAAAAATATGACGGATTTCCGGTGCTTATCTTCCGGTTTCATCATCATCATCATCATCATCATCATCATCTGATGATGAAGCTGGAAAATAGGCAGTTCATTAGAACTATTCTAGAGACCGTAAACACCACCGGAAAGTCACAAGAAAACAAAATACACCATTTCGTTTACTTCGACGACGTATTATTTTTCAGTTATTTTGATTTAAATACCAAACTATTAAATCAATTTTCATAAAATTTAAATGGGACCAATCTGAAAGTAAATCCTTTCAAATAAAAAAAAAATATTCCGTATCTGTTCATAAATGACGGAGTTCTGAGGTAACAAACATAAAAAAAAAAAAAAAAATACAACCGAATTGATAACCTCCTTCTTTTTGGAAGTCGGTTAAAAATATAGAAATTAAGTAAACATTAGATATGAATATAAATAAAATAAATATATTTATTTACATTGCAAATCCTACTAATATTATAAACGCGAATGTTTGTAAGTATGGATGGATGGATGGATGTTTGTTACTCTTTCACGTAAATTTTGAGTTTAATGAAACTTTACAATAATATAGCTTATACATCAAAATAACACATATGCTACAATTTATAAAGATATTGTGTGAATTGTTCAAAATATGACGATAAGTGTCAAGTAAGTAGGAAAAAATCTACCATCTGCGAGCTACTCCGGCGTGCGCTGCTTAAACCCTTTGAGATATAACAAAATAATGTTTGGTGGAATTGTGTATCTTATATAGGTCTACAGAAAAATCTGCAATGGCATAAGTCTATCTCTTAAGGATAACATACTACATCCATTTTAATACTTAAAAAATGGGCAGTTATGAAGCGGTAATTGGAAAGCGGGAACGGGATCAAAATTTCATGATTACCTTAGGTCGCGATATCCGACATCCACGCGGGCGAAGACGCGGGCATCAGCTAGTGTTATATTATAAGACTAATTTGTTTCCTGGACATAAAAATACAGCCACGGTTGGCATTTTTTCTGCAAAGTCATAATTTCAACATTCAAACATCATAACATCAAAAATGATTAATTAAAATGATAAAATTCTAAGTATAATCACTTTATACAACTTCAATCACTAATTGAGGTGGATATCAACGAAATAACATCATTAACTCTCCAATATTATAATTATTCTAAAAATTCTTAATCACTTCAAATATCCGGTCACCCAGCCCCTATACTTCACGACATCAGTAAACAAGGTGTACTGGTAAGAGTCACAGAAGGGAGCATCTTTTCTGCTGACGGTAGTGGAGACTATGCCTCTGATATGCCACGCGCCGGTGACGTTACCAGAACCACCTGGTATATCTGGCACGAACATCATGAAGCCACCGCCACTGTCACCATTGCAGGCTGAGGTTCCTGAAATTTAGTCGCATAGTTGAAGAAAATTTCTGACTACTGATTTCGTGGCTAAGAATTTTTATTGAAAAATCCTTTAAGTTGCTGATTGGAGAGCCGATGATTGCCGTTATGTTTCTGATTGGAGAGCCGGGGTTGCGATCATTGCTGCAACGAATCCGGGACCTCGGTGAAAGTGAGAGTAGAACAGCGAGTTATAGAGCAACTTTTAACCGGATTAATCGCGTGTATTATTGGTTTTTGCTTTTCCTGAAGTTTCGAACACTTTGCAGCGTTCGTGGTTGCAGGAGGACTCTCGCGAAAACTTAAGATATTATTATAGAACCGCGTGATTTTAGTGGAAGCAGTCCGGCACAGCCTCCATGAAGAATTTCCACACTCTAATTGGAGAAGGGACTTTATAATACTGAAAAGCGATGATAATTTTATGTCTGGAAATCATATTACATATATTAGTGCTATAGGATTTAGACGACGTTATGTATATTTGACAGTTATTGAGATTCTGCTCGGAATATTTAAAATAAAAAACCGGACAATTGCAAGTCGGAAGAAAAAGCCCACCGAGGATTCCGTACAAATTTGTGGGCACATATTTAAATAAAGACTATATTTTTTATGATGTAATTACAAATTTAATTAATGTATAGTTTTCAGATTTTTGCTATACTTTTAGTTTAAGACGATATTACTTGCCAAATTTCATAGTTCTAGGTCAACGAAAAGAACCCTTTAAAATTTGATTCCCTTAAGAGTGTCGAAATATACGTTTTTAGCGTCATAAACGGTCCAATCTTTTTTTAAGTTAACTTATAAGTTTGTTTTTTTCACAACTTCAAGAGACTGCAATATATCAAAGAGTATATATAATTTCAACTCGATTTTTCTACGCGTTCCCGAGATAAAGGATCTTGACAGACAGACGGGCAACAAAGTGATCCTATAAAGGTTCCGTGTTTGGCCTTTTGAGGTACGGAATCCTAAAAATAGCAAAATTATTCAGTAACAAAAATAGATTTGCTGCGATCACATACCACAACTTATTAATTTATCTCTCAAGTATATTATCCTCATCAGTAAATGCCTTTAGTCATGAGCTGAGTCCGCAGCAATGTCGCGAATCAGACTAACCAGTCTGACTTGCGACATGACTATGGGCTCCATTCGAGCTCGAAACTAGTCGGGCAAACCCGAAGAATACATGGGAGTAGTAACCGAACAATAATTAATACGGAGATAATTATTTGATATGCATTATTTGATATTATAGTTTTTTAGAGTCACACTTACCATTAGTATAACCAGCACAAAACTTGTTTGAATCCAATCTTTTGTAGAAAAATGAGTTACTTTTCAAACACGTCGCCTCGGATATTAGAGGAATAGTTATTTGTTGTAATGTTGTAGATAATAAATCTTGATGGTCAAACCCCCAACCTACGACCTGTAAAATGATGAATGGGAATCGGTAATAATATCCATTATGTAAAAGATGAAGCCTTGCTTCAAGTCACAACAGATTTGAGCGTTTTCAAACTAGTGAATGAGAAATCGGTCACGTCAAATTAAGAGGTTGAAAAGAAGGCAGGAGAATAGAAGACAGTAGCGGTTGCTCTACGTAATACTCTACGTAATTTTATACGATTCTTGAAAAGCATCAGCGAGCCAATAGTTGGCAGCGTTCACAATGAAAAACTTTGCTTCAACCAAAATTAAAGTTCGATAAAAGACCTTAGTGTCGTGGTGGCCGAGTGGTTACGGGCCCGCCTCCTGAGCCACAGGTTGTGGGTTCAAACCTGGCATGTACCAATGTGACTTTTTCCATGTCATATGTACTTTCTTAGTTAATCTAAGACATCACTAACATACGGTGAAGGAAAACATCGTGAGGAAACCTGGACTTGGTAGTCTGAAATCGCCAACCCGCAGTGAGCTAGCGTGGTGATTAAGCTCGTGCCTTCTCTGTATGAGAAGAGGCCCTTGCCCTGCAGTGGGACAGTTATGGGCTGGTTTATTATTATTTATTATTATATTAAAAGACCTTCAAACCAGATTCAGTTAATGACTGATTGATTTCTTCCTGTCCATTTCTTCTCCTTCTGTCGTTTGATTACGAACCAATCTAATGTCACAAGGTTTCTTAATTAGCAACTGGACTGACGGCTTAACATGCCCTTCAAAGCACGGAGACGCTCTGATCAAAATGCTCTTAGCTTGTAATAAAACAACTTTTAACCGGATTAATCGCGTGTATTATTGGTTTTTTGTTTTTCCTGACGTTTCGAACACTTTGCAGCGTTCGTGGTCGCAGGAGGACTAAGGTGTCAGGTGTCCCAACAGTTTATTTAAAATTATTTCAGTCTACCGTACATATAATTGATTGGCTCTTAGCTTGCTTGATCTTATGATCGTTAACCTCAACAATAAATTACTGACAACAGTTGGCAACAGATTATGAGAACCTTATTTCCATTTTATAAAATGTTTCTAGTTATGATTGGATGAACTTTGGTTGATACAATTTTAGAAATAAGTGAAAAAATAATACTTACAGTACCATAAACATCTCCTGAAGGTAGTTTCTTGTGGTTGTTGGTATGCCACAAGCAAGCTGGTTGGACGTAGTCATCAAACACAACTTCAGACTTCAGCTTAAGTAGAGCAATGTCATTGTTCAAAGTTTTTGCGTCAAATTCTGAATGAACTATAATTTCAAACACCTGTGAAGAGTCAAATTGATTTAATGACTTATGTTGATATATGAGTTTTGTGTTCATTTCAATTTAAATAATATAATGACATAACATACCAAGATTGCGTAATGGCATTTGAACACATTAATTTAAGTCGAATAAAATGATATTCTACGAATATACTTAAATATGATGTGACTATAATGACTTTTGTCAAAAAAATGGTAACCTAAATACACACCGCCATTAGGTGATTTATATCTTTCGATGAAGCTCTTGATTAATCGGTCTCATTTTTGCGAGGAAAGTAAAGAAAAATTGCCCGTAAAATTGCTTGCTGCTGTGGGACCTAATATATTACCTTTCGGCATCCCTCTTGATAATAGACACATTGAAATACTTACTCTCCCTCATTGATCTAGTGGTTGAAGCTGCTAAACGAGAGGTCCTAAGTTCGATTTCTGGGTCGGGAAAATGGTTATTGTGTTTTTCTTGTGCCCGATAGATGGCAATAGGCATACCACCTATTACAGCATCAATTTTGTATACCTCTGCACACCCCTTCGGGGAATATAATCGTGTGGCAATATTATGTTATACTGAAATACTTGCCTCTCTTTCCTGTGGTGCTATATCACCACCAATTAGATTATGCTTGCCGAAGACGATGCTCAATGAGTTTGGTATTACTGGGTTACCCCTTATTGTTGCACAATGAGCAGCTGTGGAACAAAATATAATGTTCAGTTTTGATATTGTTGAAAGCTTTGAAAAACTGCTCAGTAAGATAATAGAAGGAATACTAAATATATGAAATAATATAAGGAATATAAAATAATATAATAATAAATACACTATATATATATATATATATATACACTAAGATAGGCCGAGTTTTGATTCTGATAATTAGCTAAATTCTAGATCTATTTCAGTTATGCTTAATTGTTTTTCTGTTTTTAAATTTTTGGCAAAAAACTAAACAGGTAAACAGGAATCGTTTAATTGGCAACATCCAAGGGGCAGCATTCAAGTACTGCTTACGGACTTAAAATTGAAAATTTATGGTCATTCTTGAAATCCAATCCCCGTCTATAGTAAGATAAAGACATTTTGGCTTATCGAGATTGTAATCAGGAATTTGAATTAGGGAGTTAATATTTACTTCGCGCACGTAATAGAAAATCATATATTAGAAAACGATAATATAAAAATGTTGTTACCTGTTATAATCAAGGTCTTGGACATCAGTGTTCCGCCACAAATATACTTCACGAACGACCCTTCAAGCCTGAATATGGCTACATGCCACGGCCAGTCTCCAGGTTTGGTCGGCTGCCCGTGGACTATCAACTCAGTATGTACCACTTTGCGTCTACCGCAAGACTGGTCTGGCACTGTCAAACTGATTTCTGCTGTATCTTTGACGCCTATGATGTATCGGTCAAAGTATCCCTGTAAAAACAAAGGATAAGATAAGGTAGATATTGCCCAGAAGACCTATTAAGTTACTCCTAGTCACAATATGCTCCTAACCGAATATTAGGTGGATGGGAATATGGAGATACACCAAGTACGCAGGAGATATTATAGCAGTACAATGCGCAAGTACAGGTGCACTCCTTTTTCCTTCACTCTCCGATAAGACCAGAGAGAGATCGGGAGCAAGACTGACGCAACTTCTTAATGTACATTCCGAAGCACGGGGTTATCGCACCACCGACTTTCTAACTCCGGGCTGCTACTAAGAATTTCCTACTAGAAAAACCCAATGAAACTTCGCCCGAGACCACTTTCTTAATTAATCTAAGATATCACATACATGTTAAGAAGGAAAACATCATGAGGAAACCTGAACTTAATTGTCTGAAATCACCAATCTGTAGTGAGCTTGCCTCGTAATCAATGCTCGTGCCTTCTCTGTATGAGAGGCCCGCGCCCTGCAGTGGGACAGTTATGGGCTGGTTTTGTATTATTATGTAACGAGAGATAAATGTTAGCTGCAGTACTCACTGTTTTAGGGTTCTTACAGATCTCGTCCTCGTTCAGTACAATACTTTGTATATAAGGTATAGTACCAGTAGCAGGACCTTTGACTTTCACATTGAGCTTCTGAGAGTTTTTGAAGAATCTGACATTAAAAGTGCCTGTTTGAGGATATGCTGTTACTCGCGCCTTCATTGGGTCAGACTGAAATGAATAATAATATACAAGTAATTTTTTTTTATGTAAATACAATGGAAACAA
The DNA here is from genome assembly GCA_935421205.1 of Xylocampa areola. NCBI lineage: Eukaryota > Metazoa > Arthropoda > Insecta > Lepidoptera > Noctuidae > Xylocampa > Xylocampa areola. Next base: position 12,186,254 of record OW285223.1, read on the forward strand.
CCATATTATTTGTCAAGCAACTAGGAAAGCAACTTCACGGCAGGAGACAAAAGCGTTGATACAACCTTCTTCGAGAAACGTGTAGCATGCCGTTTCATCAACTGTTAATATTGTGTCGTAAACTTATCTATGATAAAGCGAGTCAATTGGGGTACAATCCTCAATTATAATGTAGAAGATGGATATAATTACATTATAACAAATACTCAATACGTTATTTGTACTTCACAAGCATTCATCATCATTCCCGTGTCCTTATCCTTATTTATTTCGGTTTGGCACAGCATATACAAAACTATATGCTATATACATATATATAGCAAGCATAGCTAAAGTATTGGCTATATTTCATGACCGGCCGCCTGCCTGACGTGAACCCTCATTGGGAATGCTGTTGTGTTGGTGGTAACCGGCACCGATACGGTCTCCGCTATGTCACACAAAATATTATCCATGCGTCAGGTTCTGATGTTATCCTACGATCTCACTCCGCTAACCGGGCTATAATAATATATACCGGCTACTATATAACCGGGCTATATTATGTGGACCTTGGGCACGGCAAAAGGTAGAAAAGAAAAGTAATTACATTTATGTATTTCTATAATAGCAGTTAGTTTTATAAGTTTTTGTGGAAAAACAATACGGTCGTGAGCAGGATTGGAACCGCCTCCCGGATAAATACTCCAGGTGCTCTGACCGCTAAAGCTCTCAACTAAAATTTATAAGTTTAGAGTTCGCTAAGCATGTGTTAATGCTTTTCAAAGATTTATCTGTAATATCAGTTAATGTTTCAGTTTCATTATGAGCCATTCTTAAATTCGCCGGAACTTCTTAAAAGACACTGATTAAATAGGATTAAAAAAATTTAATCTTCACTTACCAATACAAGAATAGCCTCGGAATCAAACTTCAAATCGATCTGACTATGCGTTCGCATATCTCCTACTATATTTAAAATATATTGATTTTCTTCTCCTGGAGGTAATCCATGTTCAAATGTGGCTATTATATCGTAGGTATCACCGCAAGGACCATAGTGAGCCAAAGGATTACCAACCATTTCAACTAGCTGGGCTTCGTCAACAAATGTGACAAATAGAAATAGCCAAAACATTTTTCAATTGTTGGGAAATCTGAAATTTAAAACCGATTTTTATGACAATTTCAAGGCCTACGTTTTTTACACGACTGCCCAAAAAAGAAGTGTTATGTTTTTAGAGTTGATGTATGTATGTACGTTTGTGAGTTTCTTTAATCCACCATAACACCATAACGCCTGAACCGATTTAGATGTCTGGGGTAACGTTAGAATCCTTACATTATCCCGGTTAACATAGGAAAATAAGTTTTTTTTTATATGATGCCATGGTATACGAGGTGTTAAATAAAAAAAAATGGTAGAAAGCTTTTTTATTTAATTAATTTTAGCTTATTGCAGTAAAAAGTCGTGGCAGCGGGATTATGTCAACTATTATAATAAAATTATATAAGTTCTGTTGCATTATAAATTGAGTTCAGGGGTCAATATATTAGCGATAAGAAACCATCTAAAATTCTATTAATATTTTTATTTCTAAATGTGATAATATCCGAACGATTTTTCCATAGGGTAAGAAAGTTCAAATTAACGAAAATAAAACAATTACTAGAAAAATATAAGGAAAATTTACTCACCAAGTATTTTACGAGAATTATATTTAACAGAATCCTTCACACGATTATCATTAATTTACGAACATTTTTACATTATTAATAAGTAAATAAGCTACTAAAAATACATTTTATTACAAACTTTAATTGAAAAACTTGTTCACACTTCAAAGTAAGTTTAAAACTGGTCACGATGCATCTGTTTTCCTCAATGGTTCACTTTATTTATCAGTTCTTTCTTTCGTTTCTTGTAGATGTGAAAGAGACAGTAGATACCAGTTATTCTTGGATTCTTGACGAACTTTTGATAAATATAGTAGGTAAGTAATGTTGTGTCAATGACGTAGTGACCAAAAGGTTATAAACCCCTACATCGCCATTCAAATTCTCTGTATGAATGTTATACCTCTGCTCTGCACTTCCTCATTGATCTAGTGGCCGCAAGTACTGAGCGTGAGGTCAGCTAGGTTTGATTCCTGGGTTGGGCAGTTTTATCAGGTTTTTCTGGTCGGAAATTCTCTCTATCAGCCTGGAGTTAAGAGGTTGACGATGTGAAAACGTAAGTTTACTCTGGAAAATAAATCCGCTCGTTTGACATTGTAAGTGTGTCAGTGACTGACTCTTGAAAATAATTCCGCTCGATTGACATTGGAAATATGTCAGTTCGTACTTTTATAAGCCTAAATGTCAAAAAAAAAAAGTAGATTCGGGATAATATGAAGACAACATGCTTTAAAATTGAGGCGACTGTATTGTAGGTAAATTTATTTTAAAATTACGCGTTGTTTTAAGGCGTCTATTTTATATTGGAATTGGTATTAGTTTCAAGAGTAACCCCACAGCTCCTACTTTAATATGTCAACATGTCTTAAAAATAATTAAAGAATCGAGATACTAATAAACCAACATGCTTTAAAATTGAGATAACTGTGATTTAAAGTACGAATTGACATTTCCAATGTCAATAAAGCGGATCTATTTTCAAGAGTAACCCAGGAGATCAAATTAATATTTTGAACGTATTTTAATTACGTCAATCGGTCTTGCATCACTACATTATGATACTGTCTATACGTCAGTAAAAGACATAGGCTTGATAATTTGATCCCTGACAGGTTCAATCTACATGCTTGGGATCCAATCCCTACGCGACGGGATCTTCTCGATAATATAGTAGCAACAGCTGTGATCGATTGATTGTCACTAGTACAATGTACTGGGTTATCGAGACTGTGTGTCACACCGAAGTGTAACGCGGAAGTAGAAAATTGCCAACGTTTTTAAACTTCAACCCAACTAAGGTGGCCTTCTATAAAAGCTCTGCGATGAAGCTGAGCAGTGCGAGAACTTGAACGGGATTATAAAAAAAATTAAGAATAAAACATGTCCTGCTGACGACCGCATTTATCTTACAAAAAAACATCATAAATTTAGAGTTCGCTACTTCGTCTTTAGACTGCCTCGTTAGTCTAGTGGTCCCAGCGCGACTGGTCATGGATTCGATTCCCGAGTCAGGCAAAGTATATTAGGTTTTTTAGTAAGAAAATTCACAAGCCCGGAGTTTGGAATTGCACCCGCTAGATGGACCTATTACATGGGACTTAATAACAGCTTTGGTGAAATGTGGGTGTCCAATTGTGTCCATGTCACTCACACAGAAACGGACACAGGTACACACAAATACGTGCACATATAAATCAAAGTCCTTGGCAGAGTGATAAGTGCTGTATATCCCAATAATTCAGGGCCTCACCGCTGTATTTAAGCAAACACTTTATTACACTGCGGTGTAAAATAAGTCTATCCAATACACTACGTCACAGTCTGACGCGTCGACACATGCACTATGAATTAGGCAAATCCCATGCAAGTGACATCCTTAATCGGTGTGTCGATAATCGATATGTAGTGTTCGGATTAGCCCCAACATTCATGCCATTTGAAATTCAACCTTAAAGGTAATATATAAAGGTTGTTATTTGAATGGAGTATAAATTAGTGGTATATGTTTGAGAAATGTAAACAGGGCTGGCAGTGAGATTAATTAGATGTCCAATTTTCTTGTAGAATTGTGGTATGGTGTAGGGGTTAGTGTACCATCCTCATCACCTCCTTTTTTGAAGTCGGTTAAAAATACAAGGTGATGATTAAAGATCTTTATAATTTTTGTCTCTCTGAACTGCCTCGTTGGTCTAGTGGTCCCAAGCGCGACTGCTGAGCATGAGGACTCGGGTTCGATTCCCGGGTCAGCAAAGTTTTATTGAGTTTTCCTGTTATAAAATTCTCAGTAGCAGCCCGGAGTTTGGAATTGTGCCCGGTAGATGGCAATGGGCGCACCACCTATTACATGGGACTTAATAACATCATTGGTGAACTGTGGGTGTACAACTGTGTACACTTCTGCCTATCCCTTCGGGGAATAGAGGCGTGATGTTATGTTATGTTAAGTTATAATTTTTTTCGGTAGGTGTACGACACGATTGTGATGGATTTTTCACTTAGACATCACCGAAATATGAAGTTTGAGTACCAACATGGTGGGTCTGCGTTTAATAGTTTCGGCAATACAAGATATTAGAATATTAGGTAATATAGTCACCTAGACATCACCAAAAGAAGAAGTTTGAGGCACGAAGTTTGGAAATGTGCTCGACCGCTCGAACCGTGGTCCACAAATATAGTACATCTGTATAATCATATTTTTGTGGAAAATGTTGCCATGTATGCGTTAATGTTTTCGAAGATTTATCTGTATTAGTACATCTCTACCTACCCCTTGGGGAATACAGACGTGATGCTATGTTATATAAAAATAGAATCTTAGTAACCTTTATATTATCGCACATTTATAAATTACTAGCGTCTGCCCACGACTTCGTCTGCGTGGACTCAGAATTGGGTCCAGCCGGGATAAAAAAGTACCCTATGTTTTAATCCAGGTTATAAACTATCTGTGTGCCAAATTTCATCCAAATCCGTAAAGTAGTTATTGCGTGAAAGAGTAACAAACATCCATACATACAAACTTTCGCGTTTATAATTTAGGTAAGATTCTCAAAATACTTCAATCATTCCTTAAATATATTTTTTATCTATTTCCTACAGTTGCAGATTAGTCCACACTGGTCTATCTCAATGAATCACCCTATATATATTATTGCCCGCTTTACTGAGACAGTTCGTGACGTCACTGGGACCCGATACGACCGACTCTCTGCACGTTCAACCTGCCCACCATTGTGTGTGATTAATTAATTTGCCGTCATTCGGTTTACGGGGATGGGATTTGGTCCAAATTGAAATATTAGGTTTGGTGTGGTTATTTCTTAAAACTTGATCAGAAACTGGTCGTAAGGACAGCGTCATCATCCCCCTGCCCTTATCCCAATTTATTTGGACTAGGCGCAGCATGTATTTTTGCATGTACTCTCTAACTTTGTTCCATTGGTGTGCCATGCCATGGCTCTGTGAGCGATCGAGGCGGCGTAAATTGTTTATTTTTTTGTGTGCATCGTCCTTGTTCGTGTGTGTGTAGATGTGATGTATTTTGATGATCTTTGTATTTTTTTTTTCATTTTTTTTTTATTATTTGTTTTTGTCTTTCGCTTTCGCTTTCTTACTTTTTGTGGTATTGTGTTGATTAATAAAACTGATTCTTTCTTTCTTTAATTTTACTGACATGCTGCTAAAGTTTTGGTTTTGTTTTATGACCGGCCGCCTGCCTGACTTCAAGCCTTATCGGAAGTACTTTTGTTGGAGGTAACCGCCACCGACACGGTCTTCTTCTATGTAGCTATGCCAAACCGAATCAGTCTTTGCTGCACCCCGGAATCAATAAAATCAAATTTGAATCAAATCGTGTGGTTGATGAACAACCTAGTGTCAGAGTTTAAACCACCCGTAGATCTCTGACATGGCTTTACACATCATCGAGAACATCTCTCAGGTGTGCTGGTGTCCTCACAATGTTTTCCTTCACCGTTATAAGCAAGTGATAATTAATTTACAATACGCACATGACTTCGAAAAGACAGTGGTGCGTGCCTTGGATTCGAACTTGCGACCTTTGACTTGTCAATCCAACGGTCATACCACTAGGCTATCAATGCTTTTTTTAAAAGCACAGTCTACTAGAATAATGGTACAGTTAACAAGCGTGGTGACTAATATTGTGCTTTCTTTATGTGGAGAGGAGTTTTAAATATTACGGTGTCCAATATGAAGGCATTACTGGAACTGCATAATGACATAAAACATGGCTCCTTAATCAGTCTCTGATAGACAACAGTCTATATATATAAACGTGTTCAAAGCTTCATGAACGACCGCTGTCATCCCAAAATATATTGATTTAGCATAGTGGGACAGTTTTTGCATATGAATAGCGTTCAGAGGGAATTCTGAAAGGATGAATATCGGCATAGTTTGTTTTTAAAAAGAGGAATGAATTAAGTTATATGGAGTTTTATTTTTACACTGACTGCCCATAAAAAGGTGTGTTATGTTTTAGGGTTCATGTATGCACATATATTTGTGAGTTTCTTTATTTAATCCACCATAACTTCTAAATTCCTGGATCGATTTCGATGTGTATTCAAAATCCTTATATTATCACGGATAACATAGGCTAGTAATATTTAAAAAAAGGTGTGCTTTTAGTATGTTTTAATTAATTTCATCTCGTTATTGTTATCGGAGGTAGTCCATAAACAAAAATGGACTTCTGTTGACTGATACGTACATACTTTCACGCCTGTTTTTCGTTGTGGTAGGCAGAGACTTATCGATTTCTACTTGCTACGGTTGTAACTCATCTCTTTCGCTTCATCTGTGTTTATATCTTTATACACGTTCATTGGTTTATGATGAAGTTGATCTGTTCTTTTTTGAGAACATTCGAAATTTGACGACGGATGTCAAAAATGTTAAAAAATGGTGTGTTTTCCCAGTATGCGCAAAAGGGGTTCTCTTCACGTAATATTATACAAAAATATAGCGAGTTTCAAAGTGACATAGTTTAAAAATGACAAACCTTCAAACTGACAAAGTTTCAAAACGTCAAAGTTTCAAAGTGATAAAGTTTCAAAATGAAATTTTTATATCTATTTGTGTGTGCTAATGTCAGTTTAAAAATGACAAAAATTCGTTTGGTTATTGTACATTCAAAGACAATTTACTACAATAAAACAAAAACAATTTATATAAAACATTTATTGAAAAAATACTATAAATCTTATAACACTATGTACAAAGTCTTGTTTTATGTTATCTCAGGTATTTAATACATTTTCCTTACATTTCTGGCTGCTTACAGAAATATTCGTATTTACACACGCCGGGCCGCCGGGCCGCTGGGCCGCCGGGCCGTCTGTCGGCTTCCATTATATTCAGGCCATTTTATCTGAGCAGATATAGGGTGTAGAGAGGGCTTATGAGGCCAGATATTACACAATTTATTGAAACGACATATCATTTTAGAACTAGTAAATTATAGGGCTATTAGGAAATTGTAATTTACCGTGAAATTGAAAGAGCGTAAGAGTCATTAGCACTAGAAAATTTAGCTAATGACAGTGAGGTCCTATGTGCAATTTGTTGGGTCAAGAAATGTGTTATCTCACCAAAAATATTTCATGTGAACTTGGTTGCCAAGACTCGCAAGTCAATAATACATTCACTGTTAAAAATATATGCAATCTCTAGTAGACCCAAAACCCCTAGCTGAGTTCCGATTTGTATTGCGCGTTATAACCTGTCTAAAGTATGGTGAGTTTGAGAAGGCTTTATCATGAAAATTTCAGCTTTCTAGCATTATCTAAGCCGAAGCTATGATGATTCGAAAATACGACGATACGCTTTCAGAAAAGGTAGGTAGTGAGTGCTCCGCTACCTTTGGCTGGTCTTGGCGGGGGCACTACGGTGCCTTCAGGTTAAGGTATTCTTTTAGAAAATTCTTAGTAAGCAATATTTAATTTGGAATTATGCTAATGCTGCTGGTTGATGGCAATAGGCTCATCACCAATGACTTAATAATAACAATAATAATAATAACAGTAGATACACTTCTGCCCAATCCTTCGAGTAATACGGGCGTAATTATATGTTACAGCCATGTAATCCCCTTATTATCTAAAATCTCAATTTTATACCCTTTCACTAATTTCCCTACTTAATTAACAATTTAAGGTTTAGCATTATAAGGCTAAGTAACGGTGCCAGTTTTCTTGTAAAACGATTAATACTAACATAGATTATTTTACTGACAGGACAAGAATGAGGAGGGGCTCACGGCTAAATAACAGCCACACAGATCGCTCGAGGCTAAGTTGCGATTGCCGCGGTCGGTCTGTAGATGGGTGACCATCATTTTATATCGAGACCCCTCCGTGCCTCGGAGAGCACGTAAAACCGTCGGTCTCAGAATTTTTATTTTAAATAGGTTTGCTCTTGACTCTAGTCTAGGTCAGAGGTGACAAGGACAAAGCCAACGATGGAGCGAGCTTACCCAGAAGAAGCCTGTTCACTCTAACTTTGAAGAGATTAGGGTTGAATGCGTTCGGAAACACATACGCAGGTAGAGAGCTGCACTCCCCTGCTATGCGCATTTAAAAAAGATGATTGATTCAGATTATCAAATTAAGATACAAGTATTAAGCTGCATCTGGTTTCACTGGAAGCCGACCCCAATGTAATTGGGAAAAGGCTAGGTAGATTGATTGAGTCACTTCAAGAGCGAGACAGAACGGTTTTAATTTAGTTGATCTACAAGAGAATTGGCACCTTTTAGACAACAATTTTATTCCGTGTCTGAAATATACACAGTAGTCCAAATCGCTGCGTATCACATGTGATTCATAGGAAAGAGTTAATAATAGACATTTTTTCAATTTAAATATGAGTGGAAACAGTGTTCACAGATACATTAGAAATTCCAGGTTTGACGTGGTTGGCGTTATTATCTTCTGTCTCCTTCGGTTTCCTCTTTGGTCCTAGCAGAAGTTTTTGCAGTTGGCAAGCTGGAGCTTCGACGAAGAGGTAAAGTGGGAGAGCACAGAGATACGTTGTGCTCACGATTCCGGCGTATAACATGATCTGGAAATAATTTAAATTATGAGACATTAATTTCTAGTCCTCAATAAAGAATAGGAATCTATAGGAATCCGTCTCCAACTCTGGCCCCCAAGATAAAAGCGTATGCTTAGTTTGGAAACCACACCTTATAACATACGGTGTACTTTAAAATAGTTATTGTTCACCGGTTACTACTCACGTACATTCTTCGGGTTTGCCCGACTAGTTTCGAACTCGAACGGAGCCCTTAGTCATGAGCTGAGTCCGCGGCTATGTCGCGAGTCAGACTGACTGAAGTCTCGTGAAACTAGTCGGGCAAACCCGAAGAATGTACGTGAGTAGTAACCGGTGAACAATAACTAATATGAATATGCCTCACGAAAGTTATTATACTTTAAAATAGTTAAAAATTATAATTTTATTCTATTTTATTTTATTGTAAGTTAACGTTTTAATAATACACAATAAAATTTATCTAATACAGATAAATCTTCGAACAGCGTTAAAATATAACGTCAGAGTTCCAAAGTGACAGAGTTTCAAAGTGACAAAGTTTCAAAATGACAAAGTTTCTAAATGACATTTCTCATACAGATAAATCTTTGAACAGCATTAACGCATGCATAGTGAACTCTAAAGTTATAAATCTTTGTGGAAAAAGAGTACGGTCGTGAGCAGGATTCGAACCTGCGCCTCCCGGATCGATTCGGTCGAGATTGCTTAGCGGTCAGAGCGCCTGAAGTATTTATCCAGGTTTGAATCCTGCTATCGACCGTAAACTTTAAAATTGTTCTTATTGTTATCAACAGGGATCAACTATTTTCGAAACGTGCAACAACATCGTTCATAAGTGCCTTTAATTATTTTTTTTGTTAAATGAGCGTTAAGTATCCCTAAGTTTAATACTCACAGCAGTATAATCAGTAGCATAGAAAGATCTCCTCATCTGTCCTCCGTAAGTCCTCAAGATGGTCGCGTGTAACAACATGGCACAGTAGGACATTCTACCCAGAGGCTGCAGTGGGCCCCATTCCACGGACCCCACGTATATACCTAGAAAGAAAATAGATATGTATATATAATGTATGTAATGTCAAAATAATACTTTATATTATTCCGTATTTAATTTTATTTTATAATAAAACATATTAAGCGTAGGTATTGGTAATACAATAAGACACAAATTATATGATGATATAATGAAAGATACACATAGTGCTTCCTCTCTCCTACATTGCTGTGCCCGACAGGGTCCATAATAATATAACTGATTGTATTTACCACCTAAATTATATTGTGGAACGCAATAACTATTGAGTATTCAGTAATGTCCTGTGTTCACTTTATCTGTTAACCGGATACAATTCCTAAATGCTTAGAATTTTCTAACAGAAATACTCAATAACATTTTACAAGCTACGGGATTCGAGGATGCACAGAAAACCTTACCCCAAAACTTTACCTATTCATTGATTTCATATTCTTAAAATAATAAGCATAATAAAGCCCTGCCTCGTTGGTCTAATGGTCCCGGGGTTCGATTTCCGGGTCAAGCAAAATGTTATTGGGTTTTTAGAAAATTCTGAATAGCAGTCTTGAGTTTGGAATTTTGCCCGGTTGATGGCAATAAGCTCACCACACGGGACTTAATAACAGCATTGGTGAAATGTGGGTGTACAATTGTGTACACCTCTGCCTACCTCCTCGGGGAATACTGGCGTGTATGTTAAGTGCTATGTTATGATTAAGCAAGTACACTTACTATTACACTTGTAGAAGTAGCCCACGATGAACACACAGATAGCTAGGGCAAAGAAGTTCTGGTTGAACGCGTTGAAGACTGCAGATTCGAAGGCTGATGCTTCACGATGGTGGAGGTCCCAGCCCATGAGGACGGCACCCATAGCGATAGGGACTGAGGCGATGAACAGGAGCTTCATAAACTGGAATGGATAAATTATCATGATTAAAAATTATAAGCTAGCTAGTGCCCACGACTTCAGCGTAACAAATGGTAGCCTATGTCCTTCTCTAAGGTTCAGTCTATCTCCTTGCCAAATTTCATTACGATCCGTTCAGCCGTTTAGTTGTGAAAATGTGACTGTAATTTTGGAGTCGGTGTCTGATGTAAGTTGGGTTTACAACCAGATACAAAGGCCGGTAACATAACCACAGCGCAACGAACATAAGTGACTAACAAGAGGAAAACAATAACCTTCTCCCAGTACAGGCACCGACTTCAAAATAAATAAATAATTATTATTTAATGTTCTTTTAAAATTATTTTTCTATTAGTAATTTCGGTATTATTTTGATCTTTTCAGTGTAATCGATTTTTGAAGGTGGTTTATATTTTTTGTTAAAAATTAATTTAGTATACATGTTATGGCAATGCTATGTCTACATTAATTACTTTTTTTCAAGGAATCTGAAAAATAACTGACATGAACGGGGCTTAAACCCGTGACCCTTGACATTCCGTGTCATCACTCACACTCACGTCACAGAGCTACCGTGTGGTTGTTCGTGTGTAATAAATTTCAAGTCCCCTTGTATTCGTCTTAAGATGACGCCTGGCGATAATTATTTAGCAATCATTTACAGATCTACTAAACTCAGCGTTACCACTTTGCAGTTGTAAAGCGCCGAACAACATCCCAATCAATTTTAAATCATATATATTGATGTTTTTTATACATGTTAGAGCCGTGTAAAATTACTATTTTTCGTGTATATTACAATTTGATATGTTGCAGAGCACTTAACGTTCAAGCTCCCTCTCTCGAACTAAGTCACGGGCCCAGCTTGTTTTAAGTTAACTCACAATTAGTGATGTGTAACTCATCAATTTTATGTGAGGATGAGGGAGTACCTCATTTGTCCTCGTGAAGTCCACAAGAGGTGATTCTGAGGTGTTCATTTGAGGTGAGGAATAGTTCCAACAACAAAAGGAGTGTTATGGTTTTAGAGTTCATGTATGTATGTTTGTGAGATTTTTTATCCCACCATAACTTCTAAATACCTGAACCGATATCGATGTATGGGGTATCGTTAGAATCCTTACAGTTCCCCGGGTAACATAAGCTACTACGATTTTAAATATGGCAGACGTGTCTTTAAATTGATCCATCTTGTTTAAAATATGAACTGCATGTTTTAAGACATAACATTAGTAATCAAGTGTCATTGTTTCGTTTATTTTGGCGCTTTCAAATTTGTGAGTTATTCTTCACCTCAAATGGGGCATCTTATGAGGACCTCGCTCGGTCAAGTCGGCACGTTCGCTTACTTAGCTCGCTCCACTCACGAGACGATTTCATAACATGTCATTTTAAAATATGAGGACATTAAAATGACTCTTTCAATTTGTGATCACTATAGGATCTCAAACGAGGTAACTCATTCGTGAGGGGCACATCTCTACTTACAATAGATTCTCCAAGGTCCCACTTCTTTTGTTGCGCCTTATGGTAGAAGTAAGCTGTCAGCACTCCAAGATGATAGCCAGCCCAGTTGCCTTGAGCAGACACATACGCGTGGTAGAACGTGTCATTGTACCCGAAAATATCTCTTATGGATCTGCGAATAAAGTGGACTTTTTATGATAGGAAATTTGTCGGATCAGATGTTTCGTTTCGTCGTATGTTATAGCTTATCTAAGTGCAAACCTTATGTACAATGCAATGTACTATAAAGTTAAAATCATTATAAAATTTGATAAAATTGCAGGGTTAATAAAACAACTTTTAACCGGATTAATCGCGTGTATTATTGGTTTTTTGTTTTTCCTGACGTTTCGAACACTTTGCAGCGTTCGTGGTCGCAGGAGGACAGTGCGTACTTGGCTAATCTCCATGGAGATAGGCCGCCGTGACCGATTTTATTTTCTGTTAGGAAATTCTCAATAGAAGCCCTGAGTTTGGAATAGACCGGTAGATGGCAATAGACTCACCACCTATTACACAGAGGTGTTCAACCGTGTACACCTCTGTCTACCCCCGGGGAATATAGGCGAGATGCTATGGATGCTATGTGAAAATCAAAGTTCCTGCTAGAAAAGGAGAATCCTATGAGTAAACCTGCTGCCTAGCTAATATCAATTAATGTTCACCGGTTACTACTCACGTGCATTTTTCGGGATTGGCCGACTAGTTCCGAACTCGAACGGAGCCCTTAGTCATGAGCTGAGCCCCCGGCGATGTCAAACTAGTCGGGTGATCCCGAAATATGCACGTGAGTATTAACCGGTGAACATTAATTGATATGAATATGTCTCACGAAAGCTTTTATACAAAAGCCTATCTATCAATTAAATATCACTTACTCAGGGAATATGCTGACTCGAATCGGCAGTAAATTCATGAAGTAACTCTGCAGGAATGGTATGAGGAGACTGATGATCATCACTATTGTTAGTACCGGTACACCACTCTTGGGCCATCTCCAAATGATGAGCAGAACTACAAGAGTTATGAGGAAGAGCTGGGTGTCGGTGCCCAAGTACCTGGAAAAGAAGATAAATTAATTGAGAACTGAATTTTCTGACGAGATAAGTTTTTCGTTTCATTGCTGCATTATATTCGTTTCTGATGAGATTTTTTAGTTTCTGCACTACCTATATAAAGTTTGTAAGTCCACCAGAAACCTAACCAAACCGCCTCAATGGTGTTTAGGTCACAAATGAGACTATTGAACAAAACTTTGATTGAATGAATGAATGAAATTTATTTCTTGAAGTATGGTGGATTACAATAGGTTGGTATACATCATATAATTTTAGTCTCACATACTGCGTCGGGAAAGATAATACAATATGCCCAACATGCAAAATTTTATAATTAGAAATAGAATGTAACATAACATAACATAGCAGGCTGCAGAGGTGCACACAATTGTACACCCCCAATAGAATAGAATAGTATATAATTATCAGTAGATTAGAATTAGCGCATTAATTAAAAAGAATAAATTTGCCAGTAAAACCATAACAATAATGAAATTAACTATGTTATAAAGAAATCTTTTATATTATAAAAACACTTTTCTAATAGTTCTGATAATCTTTTCAGATTTCTTGGTTCAATTCGATTCGTAAGGGTTCTATCCTTTTTTTATGTGTTAGAGGGCAACCGAGCAGACGGATCACCTGATGGTAAGCGATTCCCGCTGCCCATAGACACCCGCAACCCCAGAGGAGTCGCAAGTGCGTTGCCGGCCTTTTAAAGGGTTTGGGCCTCCAGTACCCTAACTCACGCGGCGAAACACAACGCAAGCGTTGTTTCACGCCGGTTTTCTGTGATCACTTCGGTCGAGCCGGCCCATTCGTGCCAAAGCATGGCTTTCCCATGGTAAAAAGATTCTATCTATGTATTCGTGGGTCAGGCAAAATATTATCGAGTTCTTCTGTTAAGAAATTCTTAGTAGCAGCCGAGTTTAGAATTTGGGACGGTTGATGGCAATACGTTCATCACATATGAGTGTAGTAACAGCGTCACTCTTCGAAGAATACAAGCGTGAGGCTAATGTATATAGACAGACGATAATACAAATGTAAATGCTAGAAGCTAGAACAGTTTTTGCTAGGAACCATCGCAAGCGCAATCAACTAACTACATTCTTTAAATCCTTTAACAAAAATAAAATGCAACCGTCGACAATTGTCACCACCGCTCACCACAAACTATGTCAAGGAGATCTCATTATTTTTATAACTCTACCACTGGTCACGTTTAAGATCTACAGATACCCTCTTTCTTAACATTTCTTAACAGCAATTACAACTAAATCCAAGACGAGGATAAGCCATGACAATATTTACACTGAATAACTTAATTACGCAACACTTAAAAGTGAACCTTGTGACTTTCGTAATAAGACTTATGCCGGGATAAATAAACAATACTCAGCATGTGCTTTGGCTTAGCAGTGATCTTATCACTGCCACCAAACTGTCTAAAATACAAGTGCTAATTAAATATCTGCTCATATATTGGCTTCAATAGGCATGATGACTGATTTTGAAATCTCCTTCTTTAATTTAGGTACACGTCTACTATTTCCGAAAAACACATTATTTCAGCTATAAAGTAAGTTATATCGCACATTATTGCATTTTAATCTATCTAATTTGAATTAGGCGCGAAAACGCTCATGAGTGTCATGGCGCCGCTTATGATGAGTTGTGACATCACGCTTCAAAAACATATGACAAAAGTTCAAGCAACACCACGGCGGTGATTGACATTCAATTGAGGCGTGACATCATTCACTGTAATTGGCGTTTCAGTCAACAAGGCCGAATGCAGTATTTTATAACTTTATTTTATTGAAAATCTTATTAATCTTAATGTTTTTATTAAAACTAGGTAATTTTTTTGAATCCTGTGTACATATGTTTTTCTCCAAAACCATTTATTCTTTGATTATTTAATACTGTCATCATGCCTATTTTAAAATAGCAAACTAAACTAAAATTAGAGCATTGCTGTCTTTTACTAACCGTTACTAAAAGAGCGATACGATTTTCGTTTGACGTCTCTAATTTTAGTGGCTACCTAAAACTGTGCCTACTATATTTCGGAGTTATTAATTTGACGTGACTAAAGTCGAATTTGACATCTCTTCATTCGTCCCATCTTGCTCATATAGTACGTGTTAGTAAAAGACAGGAAAGTTCTAAATTTATTTTAGTTGCTGCAATAGAATTGACGCCATTGTCCCGCTACATGACGAAGGTCTCGCTTTCCTTTTTCCACGTATTAAGTAATGTTTATTTATAATTCAAGTCAACTGGTATTTAAATAAGATGTGTGATCTCAAATATTTGCACGAAAAATAATGTTTGAAGCAATGTTTTGAGGTTATAGAAAGTGGATTAGCCTTCGAATTGTTGGTAATAAGAAAAAAGTTAGGTTAAGAAAATATATTTAGTCATTCAGGTGATAATTTGTCTGTTTTGCGTAAGGTGGTTGCGCAGAGGATTACTGAAGGGTAACGGTCTCAACATGTTGTAAGGTGACGTTAACTAGCAACTCGCATAGAGCAGTGATAGCGTAATGGTATGACTGTTGACTGGCAAGGTCGCAAGTTTGAATTCAAGGCACGCAACATTGACTTTTGAAAGAAGAAAATTATAATTTCTTGCTTAAAACGGTGAAAGAAAACATTGTGAGGAAAGTAGCACACATGACAGATGTTCTCGATGGTATGTAAAACCATGTCAGAGATCTAGGGGTGATATAAACTCTGACACTATAAGATGAAGATAGAATTAATTGCGTACCTACACATGGCAAACGTGTTTTTTTTTTTCATACACTATTCCTTTGCAAAATTCAAGCATTCTAACAATACCCCATACTATAATAAAACAACTTTTAACCGGATTAATCACGAAGAACGCTGCAAAGTGTGTAATACACGCAATGAATCCGGCTAAAAGTTGTTTTATTATAATGTATAGTGATCGCGAAAACCTAAGATATTAATATCTCATACATCGAATTCGGTTCAGGCATTTAGAAGAGATAGTAGAATAAAGAAACACACAAACATACATACATACATGAATCCTAAAAACGTAACACTCTTTTTTAGGGCAGTCCACAGTTGATACAGTCTAGTACTCATTTAGATAGGCTTAATGATATATTTGTTACAATATTAAATGGAAAAAGAATACGGTCGCGAACAGGATTCGAACCTGCGCCTCCCGGATAGATACTCCAGGCGCTCTGACCAACTAAGCCATCTCGACCTCTGCTCACCACCGCGAATTCTTCTTCCATATTTTAACACGTCTTATGGCGACGTCATTGCAATCAATTCAGTACTTACAAGTGACCGAACCGACACGACTAACTTTGCAGTTAATACAATGTCGTAAAGAATGCAATTATATTTTAACACGTCTTATGGCTTAGTTGGTCAGAGCGCCTGGAGTATCTATCCGGGAGGCGCAGGTTCGAATCCTGTTCGCGACCGTATTCTTTTTCCATTTAATATTGTAACTTTAGAGTTCGCTAAGCATGCGTTAATGCTTTTTCAAAGACATATCTTGGATATATTTGTTCATCACCAAGTTCCCACAGCTTAACGACTGTGAAGTCAGTCGTATGTAATTTGTGCGCATGTGCAGTTAGCATTGCCATAATTCACATTGCAACGTCGGAAGGAAGGAAGACATTAATCAATGAAGAGATTCTAGCCGTATAACCGAAATGTAACTTAACTTCGACTTTAGTGGGAAATATGAGAAGTCATCGGCATCATTTAGTGCTAGCTTTTTGTCTGGTACTATCAATAAACCAATATTTAAATTATGAACAAAATTTAAATTTTGTATTTTTTTTTTAAACGTTGCCCCACGCTAGGAATTTCTTCCTGTGTCGTGAGTACGTTTACAGACATATAATCTCACAAGCACACTAACACCCAGACCCGGAGCAATTATCCGTAGATCGTACAAATATTTGCTCTGTGCAGGAATCGAAACTGCGACACGCATCGCAGCAGTCGGTCTCTCGACCACTGCGCCAACCGCGCTGTTTGCTGTTGGTTGAGGGGAACAGGTTTAAAATTAAGATTTGTTCTAAATACACAAACAGACAGATGAAGATTAATAAAAGGTTGTTATAAAACTGAACTGTCTCGTTGTTCTAGTGGTCTACTGCTGAGCAGGAGGTCTAGGATTCGGTTTCCCGGTCTGGCAAAGTGTTATTGAGTTTTTTTGTTAGGATTTTCTCAGTAGCAGCCTGGAGTGGGAATTGTGACCGGCAGATGGCAATAGGCTAACCTATTGTGTAATGTGGGTGTACAACTATGTACACCTCTGCTTACCACTTCGGAGAATACGTGATGCTATGTTGTGTTTTTTGTGACCAAACCGACACGACAAACTTTGCAGTTAATACAATGTCGTAAAGATGTAATTACAACAATTAAATATAAATCTTTGAAAAGCATTAACGCATGCTTAGCGAACTCTAAAGTTATTATATTAAATGGAAAAAAAATTTTGTTTGTGTTTGTCCGGGAGGCGCAGGTTCGAGTCCTGTTCGCGACCGTATTCTTTTTTCACTTAATATAATAACTTTATAGAAAATAATTCAAAAAACTCAGTGGCTTTAGCCCGACTGACTGACTGAATTTTAGCCGTGCTGACTACAATATCATTGAGTAACTATTGAGACAATTGGGCTACAAACTTATTAAAATATCGTCATACACCAATGTTGCATGTGCCTCGACATGCAACTAACTACGCTAAGAATTGTGTACTTACTCGCATTTCTCGAACTTATAACAGTAATTTCTCCCAAGTTGATTTATTTAACTGTACAAAACCTAGTTTTAAAGCTCAGATTAAAGATATCATTTTGAAAGATAAATAGCAGGCAACTATTCAATATGCTCAATTCATTAATTAGCTTAATCTTACATGTATATTTTATGTAAATTAAATTCTTTATATTATTATCTAAGTACATACTGTCTAGAGTCCGTTCGCATGGTTTATACACATTTATGTTAAACAGGGAAACCTATTATTAGCCCTACAAATTGTTTTTATATTTCTGTAATATTTTAATGTGTCGCTGTTGGTTTTCTGAATAAAGAAAAATAAAAATAAAATAAAAAAATAAATGTTCCTATTTTGTTCCACATCATCGCCATTGCATCAGTACCAACAATTTCACGGACAGTGCGAATGACTGCGAAATTACCACATTTGGAGTTCACGCATCTCTGATTAACATAAACGGTTTCCTTTTCCTTTTAGAATTAATTAAATATCTGATGTTTGAATTGTTTTTGGATTCGCCGTTTTATCATTGTTTCGGTTGAACGACTTGCTTTGCTAAAGAAATCTTTATTGAAAGTAAATACAAAGATTTTCCTCAAATCTTGCGAAGAAATGGATCTATCGCTTTTCATGTGCAAGGACCGTAAAAGATTACTGATGGATTATGTCAATAGGATGGGTAAATATTTGCCTCTAAATTTATCTCTGCCTCTTGTACTAGTGGTCCCAAGCGCGACTGCTGAGCATGAAGTTGGGTTGGGGTTTTCTGTTAGAAAATTCTCAGGAGCAGCCCGGATTTGTAGATGGCAATAGGCTCACCACTTACATGAGACTTAATAACAGCATTGGCGCAATATTGGGTACCATGGCGTACACCTCTGCCTAAAACTTTAGAGAATACAGGGGCGATGCTACGTTATGTTATTTAAATTTATCTCCTATACTGGCCCAATTAATAATCCCGGTTAGTGGAGTGTGATATTAGGATAACATCAGAACCTGGCGCATGGATAACATTTGGTGTGACATAGCTAGATAGAAGGAGACCGTATCGGTGGCGGTTACCACCAACAACAGCATTCCCAAAGAGGGTTGACGTCAGGCAGGCGGCCGGTCATAAAACATAGCCAAAACTTTAGCAGCATGCCAGATATAGGTATGCTGCGCTGACCCCAAATAAATTGGAATAAGGGCAGAGGGATGATGATGACTGGCCCAATTAACTATATTTTGGTAATAATGGCTTCGATTTTAATGTAGCAAACGTACAATTAATATTTTTTGTCTTTTACTAACTGTTACTTTATAAGTGTGATAGGATGACGTCAAATCAGAATTTAGTCATGTCAACCAACATTTCCATGCAATTCTTGTTTGACATCTTTAATTTTAGTGGCTTACTAAAATTGTGCCAACTAAAAACGTACGGAGATTTTAATTTGACGTGCATTCCGTGCATATTCGTCATCTAGATTCATCTGGTCCTGCTCATTTAGTAACTGTTAGTAAAGACAACGATGCTCTAAATTTTGTTTAGGTTACTCCATTAGAATTGACACCAATGTCCGTTCACTATAGTAAATATTAGAGAACTTTCTTATAAATAGATTTCTCGAACGATCTTACGGGTTATTACTTGGCTAATCTCGGATTAATGTTTAGACGATCCCTCAAAAGATCGCTCAGATGATATCTCAGTTGATCCTTCAGAGGATCTATTAGATCATTACAAGATGTTTTGATCTCTCAAATCACGATAGAACAAATTAAAAATGAGAACAACAACTTACCAAGCTTGAGGTAAACATAAATGCTCGAACGGGAATAGATTGGGGCTCAGTATCACCAGCTGCCACCAGTTCATTCTGCACATGTCTCGCTCTCTCCTCACCACGGCGTCCCACATCGGCCCGGAGCCCAGATGTGGCACCCACGTCATAGCTAGAGCCATCACTACTAGTACTGCTGGCATTAACCTGGAAAATAATTTTTGATTAGTTATAGTGAACATTTTGAGTATCTTATGGATCAGTTTTGCTTGTAGATCTGATGTAGCGTTGTATCTAGTTTTTGCATATTTTTGTTAGCGAACTGTGACAATATTATTATTTAATTTTTTTAATTATAATATTGTAGTGTATAATAGACTGTATATCTACTAAAATAGATTCTATTTTTAGGTAATTTATACTAATCTTCTATCTGTATTGGTTAAAACTAAATGGTTTTTATTTATGCTACTGATTGAACTGGCGTGATGGCCGAGTGGTTACAGGCTCGCCTCTTGAGCTACAAGTTGTGAGTTCAAACCTGGCATGTACTAATGTGGCTTTTTCAATATCATATGAACTTAATATAGCTATGACATCACAGGCATACGGTGAAGGAAAACGTCGTGAGGAAATCTGAAATTGCCAACCCGCAGTGAGCTAACGTGGTGATCAGTGTACATACTTTATCGATATGAGAAGAGACCCTTGCCCTGCAGTGAGACAGTTATGAGCTAGTTATGTTACTGATTGAAATTGTCTTTAGTAAAAAAAATCTGACACAAGTATTAGACATCGTTACGTTGATATTGTCATTACATAATTTTATTCGTGAGAATTATCGGAAGTCTCTTTTCTACATATTAATAAATGTAAATCACTAATTGGAACTACATTTCGACACAAGTATTGCTTACTGATTAAACTGAGGATGAAAGACTACAAAGAGAAAATAAACGGAAAAAATATTTAAAGAAATGTATTTCAAATTAATTATCTTTTATCTTTTTTTTTTTTTTTTTTTTTTTTGATAGTGGCATCTCGCAGGTCAACCTAGGAGGTTGTCGGCTGCTTAACCGGGCTTTCCTGTGGATGCCCTAATAATAAACTATTATTAAGGCCTCCAGCCAGGGGCTTACGAATTAAACTAAATCTAAAGCGACCACGCTAAGGGCACCCCCTGCGGGGTACGAGCCTCGGCTTAGGGCGTCGCTTGAGGGAGGACAGCAAGGGACTGGCTGGATCGAACAAGGATTATTATAATTATTATTATCAGGGGAATTTAAAGCTACAGGCTCAGCGGCTACGCGGGCTGGCACGAGCAAGGGTCGGGGAGGTGATGCATTAGGTGCATTACGGGGACGTCGCGACGGGCCTCGGCGGCGAGGCCTAAATGACGGCGGTCTGTGCTTGTGTACTGTGCTGGTGGCCCTACGGCTCTCTTGGAGCAGGGTTATAGCGTCATCGGGGTACAATAGTGAATGCCTAGGACGGCGAATTCTACTTATCTGGGAGGGGGTGTATCGGGCGGCAGCCGCGATAAGAGGGTTGGGGTGCTTTTCAGCAGACTCGAAATAACGCTTGCAAATGCGTTTTATAAACTGTTGGATAGTGGGAATCTTGAGGTCGAGATGGAGGTTTTCGTTTCTAACGTAGAGGGGGTCTCCCGTGACCTTACGTAAGGCACGGTTTTGGAGGGTCTGCATCTTATGGAGGCGGTACGATTTCGCGTGTGGGAACACTACGCAGGCGTAGGTCATGATGGGGCGTATGCACGTGGTGTAAATGCGCAGTTTGCACTTAAGGGACAATCTGCTGCGTGCGTTCATGATAAAGTGAAGCCTACCCAGAGCGAAGGCGGCGCGCGAGCGCACCGTCCTTATGTGCTCACCGAAGGTCAAGTGTCTATCTAGGATGACTCCTAAGTACTTGGCTTGCTTCTCCCAAGGGATCGGCTTGCCGAACATGGTTATCGGTTTGGGGTCGGGGGGTCTGATCCTACGCTTTTTCGCGAAGAGTACGGCTTGACTCTTATCGGGGTTGACTTCTATTCTCCATTTCCTGAACCAAGCGCCTAGTACGTTGGCGGAAGTTTGGAGAGTGCTAGCTATGCGGTCGCGCACGATACCGGAGTAGAAAATGGCAGTGTCGTCTGCGAAGAGAGCTAACTTTGCCTGTCTATTTTTGGGGATGTCGCTAGTGAAAAGCGTGAACAGGAGGGGCGAGAGCACGGAGCCCTGGGGGACACCGGCGCGGATAGAGTGGGGGGCGGATAGTGCGCCCTCTATGCGATAGCGGAAAGTGCGATTCGAGAGAAAGTCCCGTAGGATGAGCACGAGACGGTCGGGCACGCCGAGTTGGTACAGCTTGTATAATAAGCCGTTGTGCCAGACTTTGTCGAAAGCCTTCGCTATGTCGAAAAAGAGCGCTTATGTGCTCGACGATGCGGTGGACCTGTTATACGCACGAGTGTTGGGTACGAAAACCGAACTGTTCGTTGGCGATGAGGCTCTTCGCATCGGCAAAGTCCTTGAGTCGCTTATAAATAAGCTTCTCGTAGATTTTACAGAGTACGTTGAGGAGGCTGATCGGTCGGTAGCTGGTGGGTTCGTTCGCGGGTTTTCCCGGCTTAGGGATACCTATGACGGTGGCTTCTTTCCACGATTGAGGGAAGACGTTGTGACTCATGGCGCCATTGAAGATGGCGGTCATGAGTATAATGAAAGGGGCGGGGAGAAGTTTCATTACTTTATTAGTGATGCCGTCTATGCCGGGGGCTTTGCGGGGTTTGAGATTTTTAATGACCTCTTGCACCTCGTCGGGAGTGACGGGGGGCAGGGGGTCGTCGGGGTCTTCGAACGGCGGGAGTGAGGCTCTGCGTTCTACTTCTGCGTCTACCTTGAGGAGGTGCGCTCGGTCGACCGGTTGGGTGCTAGGAGTGCATTGCGCTTCTAGTCTGTCGGCCAGGCACTCGGCCTTTTCGATGTCGTCGAAGGCTATGCTCTTATCGGGGCGGATGAGAGGGGGCATGGTGGCCACTCCATCGGATTGGAGTCTCCTTTGAAGCTGCCAGAATGCTTGGTGAGTGGGCTCTAAGTCGCTCAGCGTCTTATCCCAGTGCGCGTTACGCTGCTCATCGATGCGTTTCTTTACAGCACGCTGCAAATAGCGCATGTGAGCTTTGTTCGCGTCACAGGGAAACGCGCTGTAGGCACGTACGGATGCGTTCTTTTCCGTTACCAATTCGCGTACGTCCGCCGGTAGTTTCCAGTGATGGTTGTCCATCAATGGAACTTCCCGTGAACAACTGTTCAAAACGGATTGTACGTGACCGGTGAACGAATCGATCGCATTCGTAGTGTCAGTGACCGAGGCGATGACGTCGGGAATAGAGTCTAAGTGCGGGGAGCTGGTCGATTGTAGGCTTTCGCTTACTTTCTTCCAGTCCGTGATCGTTTGGGTGGGAGGGGGTCGGGAAGGATCAGAGGGCCCCGAGCGAGGTGCCAGTGCCATGATCACGGGACGATGGTCGGAGTTGAGCTCGTGTAGCGTCTCTATAGACTGTAAACGAAGGTTTACGTTCTTTAGATTTTCTTTAGTTCTTTCATCGAGAATATCGGGAAGGTGCGCGGTGTTGTGCGGATAGTGGGTGGGATGCATCGGAGCAATAATGTCGAAGTTGAGAGCGGCACACAGGCCGAACAGTTGCCTGCCTCTCGCGGTCGTCGTATTACTGTTCCAAGCGGGATGTTTGGCATTGAGATCGCCCGCTATGATAACGGAGTCACTCAAGCCGAGGAGGGCAGTAAGGTCGTGGGATAGGATTTCGCGTTTTTCCCCCACATCGGTGGCGGCGGGAGGGATGTAGGAAGAGACGATAGTGATGGGTTGGTGACCGGTCATGGCTAGCCGACAGATCGATACCTCGAAAAGTGAGAGAGGAGGTGGGTCTAACGGGATGCAGTGGAGCGTTTTGCGGTAATAAATAAGGGTGCCGCCCATGTGACATCTAGTTCTATCGTTCCTAACTATACGGTAGTTGGCGATATTCGGGTCCCGACGGTGAGGTTTTAAGAACGTTTCCTGTACGAGGAGAACGTCTAATTGGTGGTCGCGGAGGAACGTGGTTATTTCGTCGCGTTGTTTGGTGATGCCGTTAGCGTTGAAGAAACCTATTTTTAGGGAGCGCGGTTTGGTTCTACATAGGTTCCTATTATCCATTAAAGATTTTATATTTTATTTATTGTGAGCTAGATTGCGCAGGGCTTGCGTAATCTTGGGAAAGGTGTTGTACACACCATGAGTAGCTTCATAGGGTCGCCTTTGCAGGCGATGATGTCCCTGGCCATAGCGTGAGCGTTATCAGAAGAGAATACGCTGAATGTGCTGAGAATGACGACCGCGGGGTCAAACGCGAGGTCGTCGTTTACGACCGGTAGAGAGGCGGCGGCGTTATTAGCCGGTAAGGACGCGTTAGTCGGAGGCGATAGAGAGGGGGGCGCAGCTATGGGCGAGGCCATTAGGGCTGCGATCGTGGGCGTAGAGGTGGTTTTGAGAGCTGGGAAAGCTCGTTGTTGCTGGAGGTTGTTGAGAAGAGCCCACGGACTGGGTCTCTGAGGGCTGAGGCGGGCGGGGAGTTGAGAAGAGGGGATCGCCACCGAAGGGCTTTCCCTTTGTTGACGGGCGTTGGCCCGCTTAACGAGCTTGGGCGAGGTTGATTTCGGTGCCTTAGGGCAGCCGCGATAGTTTGCGGGGTGACCGGCTTCGCCGCAGAGCACACAACTGGGAGGGTCGGTGCAGAGTGCGCGATCTTTGGGTCGGGGACAGTCTACAGTGCCGTGGTCACCTAGACACTTGACGCATCTAGGTGTGGCGAAACAGTTGGTCTGAGCGTGACCGTATAATTGGCAACGGTGACATTGCCCTATTACGCCTGTTTTATAAGGCTTCTCTATAATGATGCCGGAAAGGCTACAGATCGCTTTGACCTGGAAGATCGGGTGGTGTCCTTCGGTAGGATCGCATACGACTAGCACCATGTCGTAGGCGGCCCCACCTCTGGGTCGGTGCATCCGGTGCACCTGGGATACTGGGACTCTCTGCGACTGAAGGTCGCTGAGGATGTCCTCTGTGGGGATTTCCTTCGGGATGCGTCTTATGACGACCCTGGTAGATTTCTCCTCGGGGAGAGAGTACGTGTGAAACGACACGTCCCTGGCCTTAAGGGCCTTGGTGAGTTCCCTATAATCGGTTGTGGAGGGGACTTTGACTTTAATGCCTTGCTGAGTAGCACAGGCACTGGTGTAGTTGATCCTGCGATCAACACACATCTTTGAGATGGCAGTCCATTTGGACTTGTCATGAATGTAGAGCGGGGGAGGGGATTTAAGCTTCTTAGAGCTCGAAGTGGCGCCGGAGGGGCTGAGGGGGGGGTTGGTCTGAGAGGGGGCGGGGGAGAGGGGTGCGATAGTCGCGGGGGGGGGGGGGCGGGGGGGGCGGTAGTCGCGGGAGCGGGGGAGGGGGCGGGGGGCGCTACAGGTTTTTTGGCCTTGCTGGCCGGGGCGGAAGTTTTCCCCTTCTTCCTCTTGCCTCCTTTGCCGACCTGGATGTAGTCGTCTTCGGAGGAGGAGGAGGAGGGAGAGGACGAGCTGGTCTCGGAGTCGGAGGCAGTGGCATCCGAGAGACAGGGAGAGGGGTTGACGCACACGTCCATGTCTTCCGAGACAGTGACGGCGGTCGTAGGAGGCGCGATGGCCGAAGTAGAGGGAGCCTCTACGAGAGGGTCGATGGTGGGCAAGGATGCGAGGCATGGTATACCTATTTTAGCGGGCGGCGGAGAGAGAGGGCTATCTACGCAAATTATTGCGGGGTTGACATGCTGCAGGTCGGCTATTTGGGTACCGTACCGACGTTGAATGTCGGGGTCCCTGACTATGATTTTAACGAACGCGAGAAGCGCGTCCATATTAAAAAGAAATTATTTACCTATTTTATAATATAATATATGCCTAACAGGCCTAACTCCCCGGGAGGATAGCCCGGGGATGCGTAACCCTCCCCGCCGGGTATAGGCAGGGAGGTGAGTGACCTAATGGTGAGCCCTAAGCTTGCTTTTTACCCGTCGCCAGTCTTAATGTGCGTACGGGGCCCTGAACCAGTCTAGTGCGAAGGGTGTAGACACACCCGACCGACACTAGGTGTGTTGCTGTAAGGGAAACCAGAGCTAGAGTCGACTAGGAGATCCCCCAAGGCCGGTTGTTCTAGCTCCCGTCCGATTTGTAGCTTAACCCTGAAGGGGCTTCAGCTGGGTGTATCGGGTCCACACCCTCTCGGTTTCGTTGACACCGTGAGGTTTCCACCGAGAACCACGAAACTGTGGATTTTCCCAGAAGGGGAATTTACACAACACACGTTTTGACTGTACTTTGAAAAAGACAGATATCAGCCGCCGCCTCGAAAGAGGCAACTTTTGAATTGTAGTGGCGTAGCTAGCGAGCAGCTACGGAGAATGCTACGGCAGAGCGTAGCGACAACGATCACTGACACAACACGAGCGAATTACGCGGAGTAACACGTCCGTGCGCGGCGAGCATTGATGCGAGAATGAATGATCTTTTATCTTTTACCAACAGTTACTAAAATTATGAGCACGATGGGACGAATCAAAAGATGTCAAATTAGAATGTAGGCACGTCAAATTAAAAACTCCGTACATTTTTAGTAGGCACAGTTTTAGGTAGCCACTACAATTAGAGAGGTTAACTAAAATTGTATGGAAATTTAGGTTGACATGAATAATTTGAATTTGACGTTATCCCGTCCCACTCATAAAGTAACACAGTATATGAGCAAGACGGGAAAAATTAAGAGATGTCAAATTAAAATTTAGGCACGTCAAATTAAAATATGCGAATGTTTTAGTGCAATATTAGAATTGATGCCATTGTGTCCAATATCAAGGTGTTTAATTATTTAATTGTTGACCAAATGATTAAACAATATATGATATAAGAAGAAACAAAATGAAATTTACAAAAAAATTGATTATATTCTGTTGATCAATTGATTTCTATGAAATTCGATTTATAATTTGGCTTTCTGTGTTGATGAAATATAGAAATAATAAAATGTTAAATTGTTAATTAGTATTAAATGGAAAAAGAATACCGTCGCGAACAGGATTCGAACCTGCGCCTCCCGGATGAATACTCCAGGCGCTCTGACCACTAAGCCATCTCGACCTCTGCTCACCACCGCGAATTCTTCTTCCATATTTCAACACGTCTTATGGCGACGTTATTGCTATCAATTCAGTCCCTATACGGGTGACCGAACCGACACGACTAACTTTACAGTTAATACAATGTCGTAAAGAATGTAATTACCTTAATTATTCATCCGGCCTGGAGTATTTATCCGGGAGGCGCAGGTTCGAATCCTGTTCGCGACCGTATTCTTTTTCCATTTTATATAATAACTTTAGAGTTCGCTAAGCATGCGTTAATGCTTTTCAAAGATTTATCTTGTTAATTAGTGTTGATGAAATGGTAATTAATGTCATAATATTGAGAACGGAGTCTAATTTATTATTTAATTGACGTGTTCAAATGGATATCGAGAATACAATTTGACGTGTAATGAAATGAAACCATTATGTATCTTTTTAACACACTTGCTGCTGCACGTTAAGTGACTCTTATTATACCGTTTTTAGGTTTATTATGAGGCCTATTACGCACTCGTGCTTTCCCTTAACATTACCCTAAGCACTATTGCGTTAATCTAAAAAAAAAACACGTTACATCTTCACATTTGTTTTTAAATTTCAACACAGACTTCTCATGTATAAGATTTTCAAGATGTGATCATTAAAAAACTGTGATGATGAGATTTCAGTTTCATTAAATATTTTTACCAAACAGATAAATCTTGCAAACGTATAAGTTTCGCATGCGTGTCTGAACTGAGGCGTAACCCGCATGGGGTGCCCTAAGCGTGTTGTCGCTTAGTTTCTAAGTTGAATGCCCTGGCTGGGGGCCTTAAAATTATTAAAGCAACCACAGGAAAGCCCGGTTAAGCAGTCGACAACCTCCTAGGTTGACATGCGAGATGCCATAGACAAAAAGAAATTGTCTGAACCGACATGACTAACTGCAGTTAATTCAACTTCGTACAGATGCTAAATCTTGCAAACGTACCTAGCGAATTTAAAGTTAAGAACTTCTGAAGTATTTATCTGGGAGGCTCAGGTTCAAATCCTGCCCATTTCAATCATCTTACCTAAACCATCGGTTCACAAGAGCCATGGGGACAGTCTTCAACGTGAAGGGATGTGTCTCAGCATACACCAGCATCTTGTACGCCATGAGGAACCCTCCCATCACGAAGAATATCTGGACTATCACACGGGCGTTGAACAGCAAGGATTTGAAGAAGTCGTCGTATGACTGGAAAGAAGAATACATTCAAATTTATTAAAAGCATTCAAATCATAGAAATATCATTTACTAGCTGATGCCTGCGGCTTCGCCCGCGTGAATGTCGGTTATCGCGACCAAAAATAATCATGAAATTTTGATCCAGTTCCTGCTTTTTAATTTTTTTAAGTATTAAAATGGATATAGTATGTTATCCTTATGAGATAGACATATTCCATCGCGGACTTTTCTGTAGACCTATATAAGATACACAATTCCACCATACATTATTTTGTTATATCTCAAAGGGTTTAGGCAGCGTTTTCGTTGAAAGCTACCAGACGGCTTATTTTTTTCAGACACCTAACCAATATCATTATATTTTAGCTTATGTATATAAGTAAATTTTTGGAAATAAAGATCGTGCCTGGTTTTAATCTGCGCCTTCCGGATAAGTACTTTAGGCGCTCTGCCAACTGAGTTATCCTGAACATTTCTCACTATACCGAATTCTTTAATCATATATTGTCTTATTGTAATGGCTACATATTCAGTGCGTATAGAGTACTTATATGGGAGGCGCAGGTTCAAATCCTGCTCAGATCCGTATTTGGTTATCGACGAAAAAAAAAAATGTATTTAATTTCTTTGTAATCCTGATTTTGCAGTCCATTTTGTAACATAACATAAAATGAAATACGTCTGTATTCCCCGAAGGGATAGGCAGAGATGTACAATTATTGAGCACCCACATTTCACCAATGCTGTTATTAAGTCTCACGTAATAGGTGGTGAGCCGTTTTTTACCTCGGAGATTGATATTTTTACGTAACAATTGTAACGTTGACAGCACGGTTGGCGCAGTGGTCGAGAGACCGACTATTGCGCTACGTGATGCAGGTTCGATTCCTGCACGGAGCAAATATTTGTACGATCTATAAGTAATTAAAATGGATATAGTATGTTATCCTTAAGAGTTAGACATATTCCATCGCGGACTTTTCTATAGATCCTTATAAAATACACAATTCCACCAAACATCATTTTGTTCTATCTCAAAGGGTTTAGGCAGCGTGTTCGTTGAAAGCTCCCAGACGGCTTATTTTTTTCGGACACCCCAATAAATATCATTATATTTTAGCTTATGTATATAAGTAAATTTTTGAAAATAAGGATCGTGATCCTGGTTTAAACCTGCGCCTTCCGGATAAGTACATTAGGCGCTCTGCCAACTGAGTTATCCTGACCATTTCTCACTATACCGAATTCTTTAATCATATATTTGGTGCATCATAGAGTACTTAAATGGGAGGCGCAGGTTCAAATCCTGCTCAGAACCGTATTTTAACTTCCACGAAAAAAAAAAGTTTGGAGAGCAGTACTTACTTTCTTTGAAATCCTGATTTTGCAGTGCATTTTGTAACATAACATTACATAGCATCACGTCTGTATTCCCCGAAGGGATAAGCAGAGATGTGTACAATCGACCACCCATATTTCACCAATACTGTTATTAGGTCCCATTTAATAGGTGGTAATCCTATTGCCATCTACCGGGCACATTTCCAAACTCCGGGCTGCTACTGAGACGTTTCTAACAGAAAACCTCAATAACACTTCGCCCGACACTGGAATCGAACCCGAGACCTCTTACTCAGCTTAAGATAATTTTTCCAATAAAAATAAAATTAAACCATTTCTGTAAACAATAATTGTATGATTGAATCAATCAAGCGTTGTCAATGGCAAATACTACACAAAAACTAGTATTTTAGTAACCTCTTTTACGGATTATTTATTTATTTATTTGGGACAAACAAACAGTAACACATTATATCTGCGTAAATAATATAAATATGATAAAACAACCTTTAACCGGATTAATCGCGTGTATTATTGGTTTTTTGTTTTTCCTGACGTTTCGAACACTTTGCAGCGTTCGTGGTCGCAGGAGGACTAAGGTGTCAGGTGTCTCAACAGTTTATTTAAAATTATTTCAGTCTACCGTACATATAATTGATAAATTCATAAAATTATTTTTGTCTCTGATACATGTTTAAAACTAAATCGCGACGGTATTTCCTAAGACTATCCCTGAGAAGAAATACCGAAACAAACTCAGGGGTCACAGTCGTTTTAAATTTAGAGATACAATTTTACAATTTTATCGAATTATAAACTAAAAGGTGTTCCGATGCACGCAGTAATCGCTCACAGTATCTTGATTTTTCTTGTGACTTGACTTTGTTTAGGACTTGATTATTTTCAGTACAGGGTTCCAAACAGGTGGTAATTGCCAACCATCTTCTCTATTGAAATTTGGGTGTTTTTTAATTTCAATAGCCTCGCGGAGCATTCTCGGTATATATCGGTTTTCTTTCGCGAGGATTTGGGGTTGGTCAAAACGTAGAAAATGGTTGGGTTTGTCTGTTGTATGTTCACAGACTGCAGATTTTGTTGAGCGTCTATTCTTGACGTCAGCTATGTGTTCTTTCAACCTGGTGCCAATGCTACGCTTTGTTTGCCCTATGTATGATAGCCCACAATCGCAATCAATCTTGTAGACCCCTGCATCTTGTAAGGGAATGTGGCACTTCACCGGTCTGAGAAGTTGGCTGATCTTTCTATGTGGCTTGAAGTAGGTTTTGATAGAAGCACGCTTCAAGATGTGACCAATTCTATCGGTGACCCCTTTGATGAAAGGTAGGACAGCAGGTCTGCGATCAACTGTGGTGGGCTTTGGGCGGCTTCTGCGACGGGGATGTGGAGCTCGTAAGTTATTATGTTTGAGAACTTGCTTCACATGGTTGAGTTCCCCTGCCAGGTGGTCGGCGTCGCAGATGCCTTGTGCTCTCTGTAACAAAGATTTGGCGACAGTAGCTAACTGACAAGGATGGTGGTGAGATTCACCGTTCAAGTATCTTTCTGTGTGGGTGGGCTTTCTATACACAGTGTGACTAACAGAATGATCCGGATTATGGATAAGTAATATGTCAAGGAAGGCCAGTGACTTGGTTTTCTCTAATTCCATAGTGAATTGAATTTTATTATGTATGGAATTTAGGTGGTCTAAAAATGCAGGGACCCCATTGTGAGGCAAGATGGTGAAAGTATCATCAACATACCTCTTGAAAATCTTCGGCATAGCCGGGGCCGTCAGGAGGGCTCTCCTTTCAAAATCTTCCATGAAGATGTCGGCAACCACCGGGGAGACCGGTGAACCCATGGCCACACCGTCAACTTGCAGGTAGAATTCATTGTCCCACAATAGGTAGCCGCTGGTAAGGCAGTGCTCAAGTAACTCTGCATATGCTAGAGGCATGTCATGGTCACTCAACTGCTTCTTGACAATTTCCAAACAATCCTTAACTGGTAAGTTGGTAAATAAGGACTGCACGTCAAAGCTAACCATCACTTCATCCTCAGTCAGTTTTAGGTCTTTGATCTGGCTGATGAAATGATAAGAATCCTTCACATATGTGTTAGTTTGTCCACGAAGTTTTGAGAGTATCTTCGCTAGGTGTTGTGCCAGTTTGTAGGTTGGTGTGTCAATCTGGCTCACTATTGGTCGTAGTGGAGCGTTCTCCTTGTGTATTTTAGGCAACCCGTACAGTTTAGGTGGTTTCGCGCAAGATGGAATCAACATAATACACGCGATTAATCCGGTTAAAAGTTGTTTTATTATAATGTGTAGTGATCGCGCAAACCTAAGATATTACTAATATAAATATGGTTTATGGTTTTACGATAGACAACACAAACGTTGCGATACCATGACGTCAAAAACTTGCTAGTTTAAGTTTTTTTTTTAAATAAAATTAAATTATTATTATTATGTCTTCCTGTATCGTGGGTGCGTTTACAGACATATAATCTCACAAGTACACACACACCCAGACCCGGAGCAATTATCTATAGATCGTACAAATATTTGCTCCGTGCAGGAATCGAACCTGCAACACGCAGCGCAGTAGTCGGTCTCTCGACCACTGCGCCAACCGCGCTGTCAACGTTACAATTGTTACGTAAAAAAATCAATCTCCGTAAAAGATGGCTCACCACCTATTACGTGAGACTTAATAACAGCATTGGTGAAATGTGTACACCTCTGCCTTCCCCATCGGGGAATACAGGCGTGATGCTATGTGTGTAATAATACATCCAATATGCGTCTGGGCAAAGGAAGCCTAGAAAAGCTAAAATTTCTACACGTACTTCTAATAGAACTGCGAAACATTTTCATAGTACGTGTCTACTAACTAGGTGCGCAAACGCAGAACGGAAGCGTATCACTCATAAAACGGTCGCGGTTACGACATAACGCTGCGGTTACATGCGCGTGCGCAGAGTTAGCAATAAACTGCACTTAATTGATTGCACTTTCAATTTAGTTTTTAAGTGCAAGTAATTTATTGTTCAATGGACAATATTATAATATTTAAGTTATGACACGCTTGCCCGAAAAAGGAGTGTTAAGTTTTTAGAATTCATGTATATATATTTAAGTAAGTATATATGTATATTTGTGAGTTTATTTATATATGTATATTTGTGAGTTTATTTTTAGAATTCATGTATATATATTTAAGTAAGTATATATGTATATTTGTGAGTTTATTTATATATGTATATTTGTGAGTTTATTTATATATGTATATTTGTGAGTTTATTTTTAGAATTCATGTATATATGTTTAAGTAAGTATATATGTATATTTGTGAGTTTATTTATTCCACTGTAACTTCTAAACGCCTGAACCGATTTAGATGTATGGGGTATCGTTAGAATCCTAACATTGTCCGGATAATAGAGGCTAGGAAAATTAAGAAAAAAAAACGTAGTACACGGTCCTACCCTAACCTATACCGGAGTCCTGGAAACGTAGTTGCATTCACCGCGAACCCAGCAGGTTATAGGCCGTCAAGGTATTTAAGCAAGAATCAAGGTCACTCACATTTCACTAATGCTAATTTCTAAGTTCCATGTAATAGGTGGTAAGCCTATTGCCATCTGCCGGGCACAATTCCAAACTCCGGGCTACTACTGAGAATTTCATAACAGAAAAACCTAATAACACTTTGCCCGACTCAGGAATCGAACCCAAGACGTCATGCTCGGCAGTTGCCCTTAACACCACAAACCAATGACAAAGTTTATAAAAAAAAAACCACATAAAAAGTATATTTTATACGGAACCCTCAGGGTGCGACTCGCACTTGGTTGAATATTATTATTTATAACTTATTATTACCGACGTTTAAACAAAATTCTAAACAAACAAACTAACAAAGATTTACCGTGCATATTAACCGCAAAATCTATTGACCTAGACATGTCAACGACCTCTTACGTCATAACTGGTTTGAACTAGAAATGCAGGCCGACTGTATTTACTTTTGAGCGGTGACACTCACAGATGTAACCTTAATGGGTTGGGGAGTCGGAAGGGGGTACGAGAGGGTGTTGTGAAGCGTTTTAAGAAAGTGCAGTTCTCGATTTTTACCCGACTGCCCCGGAAGAAGGGTTACATTTTTCGAGTGTATGTGTATTTCTTTGGCACGCTCTGTAGCCTAAACGGCTTGATGGATTTTAATATATAAGGTATCGTTAGAATCGTCTAAATTGCAGGAATATATTTATGACGTCGCCATAAGACGTGTTAAAATATGGAAGAGGAATTCGCGGTGGTGAGCAGAGGTCGAGATGGCTTAGTGGTCAGAGCGCCTGGAGTATTTATCCGGGAGGCGCAGGTTCGAATCCTGTTCGCGACCGTATTCTTTTTCCATTTAATATTGTAACTTTAGAGTTCGCTAAGCATGCGTTAATGCTTTTTCAAAGACATATCTTGAATTATTAAGGTAATTGCATTCTTTACGACATTGTATTAACTGCAAAGTTAGTCGTGTCGGTTCGGTCACTTGTATAAGAACTGAATTGATTGCAATGACGTCGACATAAGACGTGTTAAAATATGGAAGAGGAATTCGCGGTGGTGAGCAGAGGTCGAGATGGCTTAGTGGTCAGAGCGCCTGGAGTATCTATCCGGGAGGCGCAGATTCGAATCCTGTTCGCGACCGTATTCTTTTTCCATTTAATATTGTAACTTTAGAGTTCGCTAAGCATGCGTTAATGCTTTTTCAAAGACATATCTGGAATATATTTATGTATATTTAAATATGGCTTATACCAATAAAACAGGAAAGGAAGGGATTAAAAAAACGAACTGCCACTATAGTCTAGTGGTCCAAAGCGCGACTCCAAGGTCGAGCAAAGTGTTATTGAATTTTTCTATAAGGAAATTCTCATTAGCAGCCAGGAGTTTGGAGTTGTGCCCGATAGAAGACAATAGGCCCACCACCTATTACTGGGGACTTAATAACAGCATTGGTGAAATGTGGGTGGACAATTGTGTATATTTCTGCTTACCCTGGAAAACAGCCGTGATGGTATGTTTTTGTTTAAAACAAACGGTTTTATAGCAATATGGGTATCAAATAAAACGTAAGAAAAATAATAAAAACTACAAAAAACTATGTTTAACTTACGTTGAAATATTTAACTTTAATATTATTACTAATATCAAATTAGTAATCATCATCATCATCATCATCATCATCCCCCTGCCCTTATCCCAATTTATTTGGGCTCGGCGCAGCATGTATTCTTCTTCCATACATCTCTATTAGCTGACATATCGTCAGTCACTCCTTTTCTAGCCATATCATCTTTAACACAATCCATCCATCGCTTCCTCGGTCTTCCTCTAGGTCTTAAATTAGTAATAATATTGAAATTTAAAAATATATATTAAATTCATCTATCTAGTAAACACTTGCTGAGGGTATGACTCCTGAGTCTGGAAAAAATATTTTCTGATTTTCTGTTAGGAAATTCTCGAAAACAGCCTGGAGTATGGAATTGTGCATCTACCAAGATGGTAAATCAAAATTGACTACCCATATATTTTTGTACCGGACATAATAACTACATTGGTAAAATGTTAGACTAAAACAACACACCTGTGCCTACCCCTTCGGGGAATACTGGCATGATGTGGTCATGTACCACAGCAGGTTTGATAATGCGAGAAACTAGCAGTGCATTAACCTATTGGTCAAGTCGCAATACTGCTTAAATGGCACGCCAGACTATTGCATACGAGTCATATAACCTGTTTTACTAGGACTATTAAAACCTGTTCCGATAGCCTTTCTGTATGCATAGGAAAATTTGTAGTGATTGCATATATTAGTGCTTTTTAAACTTTCGTCATTCGAATACTTAGTAGGGTATATGCATGTATTTTTTATTATTTTATTTTATTGTCTACGTTGGTACATTACCTTGAAAAAATATAAGACTTGTAAAAATATGAATAATGAGTATTAAAATGACCCAACAAACCTGCAATCAGTTTCGAGCGTTTGAAACGCCGCCATGTTGACGCACTTTCTCTGTCGTCAGATTACACATCTTAAAAGATATCATAAATAGAATGGTGTGTTTAATTAACGAATTATAAATTTTATTGTAGGTTTTTTCTTTGTAGAATAACGTTAAAACTCAAATAGAACCACAAAACAAGATAAACACCCAGTAATAACATACTCGAGATTTGTCATCGCGCAGAGTGACGTCATATTTCATTCCAACCAATAGCGTGCGTTGTGACATTTTAAATTTCCCTCGCATGATTATCACTTTTCAACTTTAATATATAATAGTTAAAACACGATTAAATAAAAAAGTAACTGAATAGGTGTAATTTTATAGCAAATAATATAAATTAATAAAAAAAAAGATTACGAGTAAAAATATTGGACTTAAATTTGAATCACATGCATATTTAATATTATTGAATTTAAACGGGACTTAATCGCGCTAGATACATAATATTTATTTACGTCGACGTTTTAATCAAGTTGCATTGATCGTGGTCACGAGTTGTCTACTCGTAACTATGATAGAGTAATTATGATAGTATATATTCTCAGATACAGATGAGTTTTTTAAATGCATTAACGCATGAATTGCGAACTCTAAAGCTATCAATTCAGTCGCTATCTAGAGTAGTAACCAGTGTGTAATCAATACAAATAAATAATATTGAAGTGTCTGTTTGTAATGTCAAAATAATGGTTTTATTTTAAGTTCATACAGTTAATTGCACGATCTATATCTGCCTAGCCTTTTCCCAATAACATTGGGGTCGGCTTCCAGTCAAACCGGATGCTGCTTCATACCAGTATTTTACATGGAGTGACTGCCTATTTGACCTCTACTACCAAATTGCTATTACTGGGTAACACGATATCTCATGGTATGACTGGTTGTCAGACTTTCAGGCCTCTGACTACCCGTGAGGGCTGTCATAGATCTTAATTTGACAACTGGGACCGACGGCTTAACGTGTTCTCCGAGGCACGGAGGGGTCTCGGTATGAAATGATGGTCACCCATCCACAAACCGACCGCGTCAAGCGCAGCTTAACCTCGATCAATCGATCTGTGCGGCTGTTACTTAGCCACGAGAACTTACGTTAATTGCACGATAACAATGACAAAACGTCAGTTTAAAAAAAAATGTCTCTATCGTTCTGTTGGTTCCGGCTTATCTTCGAAACGGCTGGACCGATTCTGATACGACTTTACTGGCAGGTAGCCGACTATATAAGGAGTAACTT
Organism: Xylocampa areola; assembly: GCA_935421205.1. NCBI lineage: Eukaryota > Metazoa > Arthropoda > Insecta > Lepidoptera > Noctuidae > Xylocampa > Xylocampa areola. Next base: position 12,223,151 of record OW285223.1, read on the forward strand.
AGGCTAATAAATTATAAGTGGGTTTAGCCGCGGGACACACCTAGTATAGAATATAATTCTATATAACCAAGCAATGTAAATATTGTACACAATCACTCTTCGACATTTACTATATCAGTTTAATGCAAGGCTTAAATTGCACAACAGTTAACTAAGAGGCACTCAGTTAGCGGACGCAATAAAACATTTACATTTTTAACAGCAAATACGGTAACTTGCGAAATATTATAAGTTTAGTTTACATAAATTAGACTGCCTCAGTGGATACTTATCATGAAGCTCCTATCCAAACTCGCCGATATGCTATTTTTGGCGTTACTCACATCAAAATTTTTGGAAGAAAACTCCTAGTATAAAATAGTGCCCGGTAGAGGGGTAGGAGGTCAGAGTATCCCATCTATTGACTGACATGGGACTTAAGTGAAATGTGTGCACTTCCAAGCTGTAATCAGTGATTTTTGCCAAATCAAGTTAAATGTTTATTTTTTTATGGTATAGGGGGCAACCGAGCAGACGGCTCGCCTGATGGTACGCGATTACCGCCGCCCATGGACACCCGCAACCCCAGAGGAGTCACAAGTGCGTTGCCGGCCTTTTAAGGGGTTTGGGCCTCCGGTACCCTCACTCACTCGGCGAAACACAACACAAGCGTTGTTTCACGCCAGTTTTCTGTGAGGCCGTGGTATCACTCCGGTCGAGCCGGCCCATTCGTGCCGAAGCATGTCTCTTCCACGGTGACTGTTTAAATTTATACATTTTTGTGGGAATAAAAAAAACGGTCGGTGGTGTCGGAGACGTCGACGACGGCCTCGCGTCTGTAAGGGTCTCGCAGAAAAGATTTTATGTAAAATCTTGTTTATTTCCATGCGAGTGTAGTAGTATTTTTTGGATGAATTAAGACCCCTTTTAAAAGAACGATGAGCCAAGGACCTTAGATATGATAGATCATCCCCTCTTTTTTGTCAAGGAATTTGTTGCAGAGATTTTAAATTTAGTTTTATTCAATAGTTACGATAATTTTCAACCATATTCCGATTCAAACATCCATATAACGCAACGCTCCATGCGTTGAATGCCGATAGCAGTCCAATTAATCACATAATCAGATATTAATGGTTCCGGTAAAATTAATTTATGTATCGGTTAATAGTGGCAAGTTGCGGTTTTGGATGTCAAAGGGTTAACCGGTAATTAAAAACTATTTACATCTCGAGATATTATAAGGCTATGATCATGCTATAAGACGTGGTGGCAGTGGTTACAGCCAAACGTTGTGGGTTCAAATCTGTCATGTACCTATGTGACTTTTCCAGGTGTGATGCACTTTCTTAGATAAACTAAGAATTTCTTAATTAAATGTTCGGTCACGGCGACCTATCTCCACGGAGATTAGCCAAGTATGCAGGAGATTAGTAAATGGGAGAATACGTTGTGGAAGATGGGCCTGGGTAGTTGCATCAACTCCCCAACTATCGTTCTCCCCAAATCTATCCACTCTACTTAAATAGATTTATTCTGGATCTACGTGCTCTATCCTCGGCCACACCGGCCCTTACCATCAGGCAAGTTAGTGGCCAAACGAAGATCCAACTTTGATAAGTGTATGTACAAACATAGGTGGACTTCCTCTTCCCTCACTCTCATAGTCCTATTGGACGGCAATCCGACACGACCGGAGGTAGATCAGGCGCAAGACCGACGGCTATACGTGCTGTTCGAAGAATGGAGGTGTCACACCACCAACTTCCTGACTCCGGGCTGCTACTGATAATTTCCTAACAGAAAAACTCAATAACACTTTGCCCGACCTGGCAATCGAACCCAGAACCTCACGCTCAGCAACCGCACTTGCGACCGCTAGACCAACGAGGCAGTCAAACGCAAGAAGCATGGAGGTGTCATACTACCAACTTTCGAACTCCGGGCTGCTACTGACAATTTATTTAAATTCCAGCTGAGCCCTTAATACTCAATAATAACATTTGGTGTAACATAGCTAGATAGAAGGAGACGGTATTTGTGGTGGTTACCACTAACAACAGCATTCCCAATGAGGGTTGACGTCAGGCAGGCGGCCGTTCATAAAACATAGCCAAAACTTTAGCAGCATGCCAGATATAGGTATGCTGCGCCGACCCCAAAGAAATTGGGATACGGGCAGGGGGGTGATGATGATGACCAGGTATACCCTGCAAACGTTGTTCTGACAAAGACATTTTCACCTCTGGTATGCCGCATTTCCTTATACAATTAAAATACCATTGCCTTTCGCGTGGATCCACGTTCAGGCAGACAAGAGGTTTAACACTTATATAATATATTTAATTATAATACTTACATGTTCAATAAACTCAGGGTTTGCCGTGTATCCGTAGCCGATGAAGATCATTGAATGTAGACCAAGGATCATAGCCATCGTATAGAATCTGAAACAGAATCATAATGTGAGAATCCGTTCTTTTTAGATTCTATCAGATGAATCCGTCTTGTATGGGAGGACGGATGAATCTGCTAAAATTCAAGAAGGTTCTAAATGTTTTAAAGGGTTTCAAACAACCTTTGTTATTGGTTATTAAAATCCACAATTAATATACACGCTGGTATCTGTACTCGTGCATGTTTACAGACCTAGTTTAAAATTTATGGTTATATATTTTAATAGCCAAAACATTAGCGAGTTTTCGCCCCGAATCGATCTAGGAATAAGTTTTGGGCTTTGTAAAGTGGCAGCGTATTCCTACGCCATTTTTTTGGAAATCTTGCACGGGTTGATTTTGGTCACGCGCAGTATACGGTTCGATGATTCTTTGCAATTCCAACTACTCTTCTTAGAAATTCTGAAATACAGGATTTATTTTGGCTATCAAGTAACACTAGAATGTTTAAAGTAATTTTACATGATGAAGTATATTTTTTATAATTTTTGGTTTATAATTAGGTATTGCACGAATAAAGATCAACGACTTGTATATACACAGTAATAGTACCCAGTACCCACAACATTCTCGCTTGGCAAGCCACGTATATCATTGTGTAGTACCGTATCGAGGATGCACCGAATACCGACCACTAACCGCAATCACCGACTGCAGCACAATTATCTCGATTTTAATCGCGAGGGAAATATATTCGCAAATATTTCTTGCACGATTTTTAATCATGGTCGCGACTGTATTGAGTGTATAGTCGAAAAAAGAACTATACAACCTTAATTTTGACCGACTTTAAAAAGGAGGAAGTTCTAAATTCGGTATATGCAAATTATTTTATAATAACTTTCGTGACACACATTCGTATTAATTATTGTTCAACGGTTATTACTCACGTGCATTTCCGGGATCGCCCGACTAGTTTCGAACTCGAACGGAGCCCTTAGTCATGAGCTGAGCCCGTGACAGCTCATCACTAAGGGCTCCTCAAGGAAAAAGTTTAACAAAGGCTTTTAATGAAATAAGACAACAAGGATAGGTATTTATTTTTCAAACGCATTAGGTATTAGCAAACGCTAAAGCTAAACATTTTTGTGGTAAGAAAAATACGATCGAGCGCAGGATTCATACCTGCGTTTAAATACGTCTTTTGTATTCAGTAAAAGACGTATGGAGGAACGAGGTGTGGTGTTCCTCCATTGAAAAGGGAGATTCCTCCAACTAGGCAGGTGATATTGCCTGGCGGGCCACGGCCCAATCGTTAGAGTCGGGTGTTCGTCATCTGCTTGCACGATGCAGGATTCTTGACGTCACGCGTCATCTGTTATGCGCGTAGTATTCATGTAGCGAGATAGATGTCGCTACAGTCGTATTAAAATGTCGAAGAAGAATTCGGAGTAGTGAGCAGTGGTCGAGATCGCTTTGTAGTCAGAGCATCTGGAGTATATTTCCGGGAAGCCCAGGTTCGAATCCTACTCACGACCGATTATTCTTACCACCAAAATTTTAAAGAATAAAAGCCTTTATCACTCTCACTCTCAGCTTCTGCTTTTTACTCTTACCTTAAAGCCTGGAAACACTTGAAGAGACCACCTTCAGCGCTGCCTCCATATTTCAAAGCTTTCCAGTTCTTCTGAACGCAGAAAGCCAGCATGAATTTATTAGCTGTAACAAATTGTAGGTTATTGTATCGCTTAAAGAAAATTACTCTCATTAAGTTTAATTTAGCATTATTTATCAGTAAGTATAAATTATTGTTCACCGGTTACTACTCACGTGTATTTTTTCGATTGCCCGACTAGCGACTTTGACTCGCGACATCGCCGCGGGCTCAGCTCATCACTAAAGGCTCCGTTCCAGTTCTAAACTAGTCGGGCAATTCCGAAAAAAATTACGTGACTAGTAACCGGTGAACAATCATTGATATGAATGTCTCACGAAATATTTCAGTAAGTAGTAAACTATTAAAGATAAATGTTTGAAAAGCATTAACGCATGCTTAGCTAACTCTAAACTTATAATATTAAATGAAAAAGAATACAGTCGCGAGCAGGATTCGAACTTGCGCCTCCCGGATAAGTACTCCAGTATTAAGATTTATCTTTAATTGATAAGTTAATTGCATCTTTACGACATTGTATTAACTGCAATGTTAGTCGTGTCGGTTCGGTCACCTGTCTATGGACTAAATAGATAGCAAAAGTCGTATTAAAATGTGGAAGAAGAATTCGCGGCGGAGAGCAGAGGTCGATATGGCTTAGTGGTCAGAGCTCCTAGAGTATTTATCCGGGAAGGCGCAGGTTCGAATAGGCCAAAGCTTTGTTCTATGTTCCTGGGTTTTTTTGCGAGGTCGGATAAAGCGTTCATAGTATTTCTTTCTATTAAGATATGCAAAGCTTTTTTTTTCAGTGCGGGATATCCCTCCTGGAACCTGTGCTTGATTCAACACTCAATATATTTATTATATCCCTGCATCTGGGTTGACTAGGCAGATTAATTGACTCCTTACTTCAGAAAGTACGATGCCCAGGTCATTATGTTGATTGCACAGTAAATCACCAGAAACCTCAAAAGGGCTAAAACTCGCCAAAAAACCAAGGCAGCCAAAAAAAAAAAAAACAATAAATAAAGACATACCTTCTCCCTTCTCCATAGGCCATAGGTAGTAATACGCTGAACATCCAAAGTTGACTAACAGCAGTGACAGAAGTAGAACTCCGATGACGTAATCCAGGACATCGGGCGGTATGTAGTCGTCTTGTGTCTTGCAATACCGCACTGATAGGGAGTCCACCTGTTAAAAAAAGGGAGTGTTTAACTCTTCGAATGGGAGAAGTATTAAATTATACCTCACAACAAAAAAAAAAAAATGTTGTGTCTGCTAAATACCGAGTCTACAGATTACGTGTGTTTTTCGATTAAACGATTGTTTAACATTGGCACATTGGTCTCGTGGTCCTAAATGCAACTGCTGAACATGAGGTACTAGGTTCGATTCGCAGGTCGGGCAAAGTGTATTCTCGATAGCAACCCAGAGTTTGTAATTGTGCAACAGGCTCACCACCTATTACATGGAACTTCATACCAGTATTGGTGAAATGAAGGTGTACAATTGTGTACTAGTCTGCCTACCCCTTCGACGAATACAGGCGTGATGCTATGTTATGTTGTTATGTTATGTTTGATTCCCTACCCATTCGGCAAGGGTAAAAAGCTGGTGATACGTAGATAGTTGCAAAGGTACACCTTTGCCAACTCCTTCGGGGAATACAGGCGTGATGCTATGTTGTTATAAATATTTATTATACAACAGATGCTTCTCTTCAGCAATTACGCAACTGTCTAGATAATTTAATATAATATATTTTATAATTAATTGTAGTAACTGCTTCGACTTATGATTGGATTCAAAATTAGCATGTGTCATTGTGACTTTTTCAATGTCATAAATGTACTTTCTTAGTTAATCACATCATATACATACGGTGAAAGAAAACCTGGACTAATTATCTGAAATCTTTTCGTATACTACGCATACGATCAATATAACGTTACGCCATTGGCGGTAGGCTTGCCGCACGGCGTCTGATTAAACACCGATATAGTATACGCAAAAAACAGTAATAATAGAAAAGCTTTATTTTTCACATATTTATTTCCTTCAATTTAGTAACTGGCTGCAAATAGAGCCTGAATGAAATGGTCAATAAAAAAATATCTTTTGTATCCAATCAATAAAACACAGGAATAAAAATGCTTTCGTCCAAAATAACTTCTCCAATTTTATCATTTTATTAAGCTGAATGAATATTGTTATTGTCCACTCAGTACTTACTCAATTATTCGGGCTATTCTGAGTGCAATTCACTTTAAATTATTCTTGGTTACTTTTTATTGAGTTATCGGCTTCGTGAAGCACGTTAAATATTATTAAGGGTAGTGGGTTTATTCAATACCTTCTTCTAGTGGACGCAAATTTAGCTACGGAGCCAAAAGTGATTTTGGAATTGTACTAAGGACCATAACCCGCCTCGGTTACTGAGAATTTCCTAAAAAAGAATACTCAATAATGCTTTAGCCAACTCGGTAATAAAACCAAGGACCTCGCGCTCAGCAGCCGTGATTGCAACCACTAAAACAACAGGTCAGTTATTGGGAGTCGGTCAAAAATTATGTGGTGGACACCGCACGGTCTAACAGCTCGTGATGATGTCCAGTGGGGGGCGAAACACGTGGAGAGTAGTTGGTGGTAGTCGCAATTTGTCACCGCTTGCGTATATGTATATTTTGCGGGAGGAGCGGTGCACAGGTAATTGCATAACTAGCCTCGATATGGTGGAAGTAGCTATTATATTTATTTATATCCATTGTAATGGCCCAATCTATTCAATACGGTAAAATTATTGGGGGCTGAGTTGCGCGCGTCCGTAGGAGTGCACTCTTAAAATGGAATCCCTACACGTAGCCCCTAGGTGGTGCCAAACAGGCAACACAACTCTGGTGAGAGGCTTCCGCCGCGGATGGTTACAACCCACCGGTTGAAGCCATGCCGTGAAGTGACCTAGTCCCCAAACACGGGGATGTAATCTGGTGTAACCGTTGTGGGAGACAGGTCTGAGCAGTTGCATCAACTCCCCAACTGTCATTCTCCCCAAATCTATCCCCTCTGACTGAATATATTTGTTCTGAATCTACCTGCTTCATCCTCGGCCACACCGTCACTTAACATCAGGTGAGTTGGTGGCCAACCGAAGATCCATTCTAGATAATAAAAAAAAAATAGGGTAATCTTATATCTTACCTGCAGGCCATAGCCCTGATGTATGGTACCATTGAGGCAGTTCTTCAAAGCGTCTGCAGTCGATTCTCCCGCGTCAGCATGACTAGTGTTCATGCCGCAATGCTTGGAGGCACATACTCCTCGATGCAACTTCGAATGCTCGTAGTTCTTATACGAAAGCGAGGAGAAGTTCTGTATAGAAGAAAAAAAAAGGTTGAATTCACTTTTTTTTAAATGACAGAACTAGATATTAGAAGATTTTATAATAAAACAACTTTTAACCGGATTAATCGCGTGTATTATTGGTTTGTTTTTCCTGACGTTTCGAACACTTTGCAGCGTTCGTGGTCGCAGGAGGACTAAGGTGTCAGGCGTCTCAACAGTTTATTTAAAATTATTTCAGTTTACCGTATATATAACAAACCAATAAAACACGCGATTAATCTGGTTAAAAGTTGTTTTATTATAATGTATATAAGTAATAAGATATTACTATAGGCTAGATATTTATATAGTAAATAGTTGTATAGTGCCTATGGTTCACAAAAAGGTGTGAAATAAAAAAAAAAACACATAATTATGGCAGGCGTGCTTTTAATATTTTTTTACTTAAGTTCGCTTACATACATAGAATCACGCTTGGATATCATTGAAATAAGCAGATATTTCCATCGTCTATTATTCTTACACGTTTCATCTGTGTTCGTCAACATAATCGCAAAATACTGGTATTAGGTTGCGTCCGGTCAGACTGGAAGCCGACCCCGATGTAATTGGAAAAAAGTCTAGGCAGATTGGGTTGATCATCAACCCTACTTTAAGAAGAAGAATGGGTTTACACATTATTGACTTGTGATTCTCTTAGATGTGCTGCGTACCTATTGGCTAACTCGGTTACCAACGAATTGATGGTCACTTTGTAGTACATTGCAGCGTATGTTTTTAATATTTTTGTTCATCATAGACAAGCTGTAACGTACGACGCAATGTACTACAAAGTGACCATCAATTCGTTGGTAACCGAGATAGCCAATACGTACGCTGGTCTCCTCACGATTTTTCCCTTCACCGTTAGAAGCAAGTGATCCATACATACATACATAAACTCACGTCTGTATCATCATGGGGGTAGGCAGAAATTACAGAACGCCACCTGCTACGATCCTTACATATGCCATTTGCTTCATCCACGTTCATACATCTGGTCATACATGCGCGGCGGTTGCGAGTACTAGGCACATTAACTTTTTGGAGGATATCACTAATAAGGTCAGTGTATATCCTTCTAGGGCGTCCCCTTCCGACATATCCACTTATACCTGCCTTGTATACCTTTTGTTTGTCTTTCATTTATTTTCTCAATATGATATAATAGAAGCAAGTGATATGTAAATTATAATACGCACATGATTATAAAATTATTTTTAACAAAAAATTAAAACCGCCTTCCAAAATCTACTTAAACACTTATAAAAAGTGCAAAATAATATCAAAATTTAACAAAAAAAAAAACCGACGAATTGATAACCTCCTCCTTTCGGAAGTCGGTTAAAAAAGACAATGAAAACTGCTTTGGATGTGAACTTGCGACCTTTGACTTTCCAGTCCAACGGTCACACCACTAGGCTATCCGTTAAAATCTATCGGTATGACCTTGGCAGATAATTTGAATTTTAAGTTGAACAATATTAACTTAGCAATATTCATCGTTCAAGTTAGGCACTTTAAAATGCATAAATTATACCAATCTGGAATATTAAAAGTATTGATACAATATTTGATTTATAATTGGACACTGTTTGAGTTACGATGTGTGTGTTTTTTTTAAATAGTTCCATTACTTTTGGTTTGATTTGGTATCATCGTACTAATATTATAAATACGAAAGTTTGTGAGGAATTTCTGAACGGATTTGAATGAAACTTAACTTCTGCCCGTGACTTCGTCTGCTTGGACGTAAGATTTGGGTCAAGCCATGATAAAAATTATTCTATGTGTTAGGCCAGCTTATATTATAATATCAATTTTTAACTGCCTCGTTGGTCTAGTGGTCCCAAGCGTGACTGCTGAGCACGAGGTCTCGGGTTCGATTCCCGGGTCGGGCAAAATGTTATTGAGTTTTTCTGTTAGGAAATTCTCTGTAGCAGCCCGGAGTTTGGAAATGTGCCCGGTTGATGGCAATAGGCTCACCACCTATTACATGGGACTTAATAACAGCATTGGTGAAATGTGGGTGTACAATTGTGCAATTGAACACCTCTGCCTATCCCTTCGGGGAATACAGGCGTGATGCTATGTTATGTTATGTTATGTCAATTTTTCCTTATCGTTTGTGACAAGTCTTGCAACTGGATTTTGAATATGTTCCCCTCAATTGATTGCGCTGAAATATTGTACGCATGTTTGGTTGTGGTAAAATGTATATCGGTGAGAGGTGTAATGAAATAATTGTAAAAGATTGTTTTTAGGAAAGCTTTATAAAATAATTTTATTTCTATTGACTTTAATTGTAAAAGTAAATGTTGATAGAGCTCTTTTATTTGTAAAAGAATATTGTGTCGAAAAACAATAAAATCATCATAATCAACCCCCGTGCCCATATCCGAATTTATTTGGGCTCGGCGCAGCATGTATTCCTCTTCCATACATCTCTAACAGCTGACATATCGTGAGTCACCTTTTCTAGCCATATCATCTTTAACACTATCCAGCCATCGGTTCCTCAGACTTCCTCTACTCTTATAGCCATCTACATTCATACTACATACTTTTGACAGCGCGGTTGGCGCAGCGGTCGAGAGACCGACTGCTGCGCTGCGTGTCGCAGGTTCGATTCCTGCACGGAGCAAATATTTGTACGATCTATAGATAATTGCTCCGGGTCTGGGTGTGTGTGTGCTTGTGAGATTATATGTTTGTAAATGCACCCACGACACAGGAAGAAATTCCTAGTGTGGGACAACGTTTTAAAAAAAAAAAAAAAATATATATATATATGTCCACACAAAATTCATTTTGTTGTTCAACTTTTTCGTTACAGTAGTGGGTACTTAAAAATGTATCACGGTGCATTTAAAGACAGAGAGGCTAAGACAATCTCATATGCACGCACACCCATACCCGGAAAAAATATCTGCGGATTATACAAATACTTTGTTCCATAACTGAATCATACCCGACGACACGCGTACACGCGCCGTAAATTTTTCAAGTAATTCTTATACATTTTCTTTGTCTCTCAATCGTATGCAATATTTGCTCAGAATTTTTGTCACCAGCAAATAAATCGAGCACAGAGGTAAATATTAAAGTATGAACATATATGGTGTCAAGGCAAAGTGTAATACTTTGGAATATACGCAATGAAGCGGCCTGCTGCACAAACAAATATGCGTACGTGATGTGGTATTTGGTAGTTAAAGACTTCACAGTCACTTTTGCGCTCACAGATGTTTTAAATATAACCTTGCAATAATGTGATAGTGAATATTTTGCATACAATATATAATAAAAATAACACAGGTTTTTATTTTAAGCCTTAAAAATTTGTGCTTATTTTTGTTTTACCAAGTTTTGTCGGTATTTCGGGCGACAAAAAGTCTTTACAATACACATATAAATTTTTTAATAAGCGCTATTGACCAAATTCTCTGCAAAATATTATTTTAGAAATATTTCAATACGAACTACCCTTACAAACATACACTAACCTGCAAAACGAAGTACTACACTATTCAAATTATATTTTATAAATAGGATAATTATTGTTTTTAAAGTTTTTCAGCCATTTCTTAAAAGAAGGTTCTCGACTATGAAGTTTTTATATACAAAATTTCTCGAGTCTCTTTTTCGAGTCCTTTTTTATTTCGAAAGTATATCTTGTGTACTTAAAAAGTTATTCCAATTTTAAAAGTGTGATACTTAGTTTTGCAGGCCAGTGTATAATTGAGTATTAAAATTAAAAATAACTGCCTCGTTGGTCTAGTGGTCCCAAGCGCGACTGCTGAGCATGAGGTCTTGGATTCGATTCCCAGGTCAGGCAAAGTAATATTGTGTTTAAAAAAAACTCAGTAGCAGCCTGGATTTTGGAATTATGCCCGGTAGATAGCAATAGGCTCACCACCTATTACATGGAGCTTAATAACAGCATTGGTGAAATGTTGGTATACAATTTTGTACACCCCTGACACTACCTTACCTTCGGGGAATACAGGCGTGATGCTTTGTTATGTTATAAACCTGCATGGGCTAATGATATGTTTTTTGTTATAACTAAATGGTTAGTTCTTGACCTCGATCCCGCCTGATGGAAAGCCATAGACGATGGACGAGGTCTACAAAGGAAGCGAGCGTTTCCAGAAGATGTCAATTAATTATTATAACTTGCAAGAAAGCCTTACCTTAATGAACTGGTAGAGAGGCGTATCGTCTTCCAAGAGGACCAGGTCTACGATGCAGTAGACAGCCTCAGGTTTCTTCAGACATAGGTCGAAATCGTCCAGCTCTGATAGTGCTGGCATTGAGTAGTAGTCGAATATCGATTCTGGTGGTTCATCTGTTCAGAAAAAAGAACAAGATATTTAGTTAATTTATGGCGTTTTTAGGGTTCCGTAACTGAAACGGAAAAAACGGAACCCTTATAAGATCACTTTGTTGTCCGTCTGCCTGTCTGTCCGTCTGTCTGTCAAGACCCTTTATCTTGGGAACGCGTGGAGCTATCGAGTTGAATTAAAAACCATATACTCAAATCTACAGTCCCTTGAAGCTGTGAAAAAATCAAACTTCTAAGTTAACGAAAAAAATAGACACGGTCGTTTATGCCACAAAAAACGTATATAGAGTGTCGAAACTCTAAAGGAAATCAAAATTTATACGGTACTGTCCATTGACCTAGAACTATGAAATTTGGCAAGTAATATCGTCTTATACTACAAGTAAAGAGAAAAATTGGCGACGTCATTGCTATCTATTCAGTCCCTATACAGGTGACCGAACAGACACGACTAACTTTGCAGTTAATACAATGTCGTGATATCGACAAAATATGGATGAAAAATTCGCGGTGGTGAGCAGAGGTTGAGATGGCTTAGTGGTCAGAGCGCCTGGAGTATTTATCCGGGAGGCGCATGTTCGAATCCTTCTAACGACCGTATGCTTTTTCTATTTAATATAATAATCCTGAACTATTTATTTATGATATGTACCTACAAATTTGTACGGAACCTTCGGTGGGCGAATCCGACTCGCACATGTCCGGTTGTTTTTAGTGTAGAAATTTCATAATTTTTGCTCTGCCGGATTCCTACCGACTAAAACCACACGGTCCTACTCTAACCTTTCAGAAATCACCGTGACTCTGGCAAGTTATGGTCTGTTGAGGAGTGTAAACAGACACTACGGGATTTGGTCGGATAGCAATACTTTGTTCTAGTTATTTTCGTATTGACATTTTGGCGTGTGCTTTCTAGGTCCGATTTATTATGTGCTGCCGTGCACAGCGAGGCCCAGGGGAGACCCCTTTACTGTCTCCGCAGGGACGTGCCCTAATAGGCGTTGCATAGTGGGTGTTCTGGAGCTGTTCCCTTAAGAGGACCCAGTGCCCCCTTCATGTGCAGATGGTGACCACCAGGGTGGTTTTAGTGAAGTAAAATCCCACAATCCCCGGTCTTATCCTCAAAGGCCGTGAGCCTGTTGAAGGTTTCCCCCTGTAAGGTCGGATGTCAGATTGATTGAAACATCACAAATTATAGAACAAGACTGTCTTTATTTCTGTTATTACATGAGTATGTATTAATTACACGCATACAGAATAATAGCTACTTACGTACTACACCACACCCCAAAAAAAGGGTTTATTTTAAAATTACATACAAATCATGTTTTCATTTCAATTTATTAATGGTTTTATTTGTAATGCTTCGTGTTCTATTTTGCATACCTAAATTGGCAGAACATAGTGAATTTCGCATTCACACAGCAGCTTGTAATATAATTTATGACGGTGTGGTTGGCGCAGTGGTCGAGAGACCGACTGCTGCGCTGCGTTTCGCAGGTTCGATTCCTGCACGGAGCAAATATTTGTACGATCCATAGATAATTGCTCCGGGTCTGGGTGTGTGTGTGCATGTGTGATTATATGTCTGTAAACGCACCCACGATACAGGAAGGAATTCCTAGAATGGGGCAACGATTTATTTAAAAAAAAAAAAAAAAAAACTATTTTCAGCAATAAATATATTGAATTGAAATGAATTTAATTGAGGCTGTGCATAGTTAGCCTGCACAGATGTCGTTATTTACTGTCTGGTTGAATTTTGGTAAGGGCACGATTCTCGGGTCTAGCAAGAAGTTAATGGTTTATAATCTTGTTTTGGGTCAGTGAAAGTTTACTCGTATAAGTTTAAATACCTATATGTTATATAATGAGTATCAAATTCAACTACTTAAACTGCCTACTTAAAAGTCTGAACTTATTTTTGAAAAAAAAAAAAACTGTTTTTCTAGTTGCACCGGATTATATTAGGCATTTATTAACTGAACTGCCTCGTTGGTCTAGTGGTCCCAAGGGCGACTGCTGAGCATAAGGTCACGGGTTCGATTCCGGGTCGGGCTAAGTTTTATTGAATTTATCTGATAGAAAATTGACAGTAGCAGCCGGGAGTTTGGGATTGTTTGTTCTATTACATCGTACATAATAACAGCATAGGTGAAATGTGGGTGTACAACTGTGTACACCTTTGTCTACCCTTTCGGGGAATTTAGGCGTGATGATATGTTATTAACTAAAATAGTGGTAATTTACATAGAGCTATTTAGCCTAGATGCAAAAAAAAAAAAACATATTGCATGCGTATAAATTGATTTAACAAAATTCGTTACTTAGGCTGCCTGCTTGCTTACGAAGGTAGAATTTCAGAAGACAAGTTTTTTCGTAACTGATTTCATAAAATGTCACAAACTGTAACAAGAAGTGTGTCTCGTAATCAACTTTATATCAAACACATTAAAGTGCACTTTCCACTGAATAATAAAAGCAAACCTAAAAAAAAAAAAAATATTCTAACTTAATTTGATCACGGTACTATATATACTGTTTGATGCTGACTCTACAAAAAATACACTTTGCTTAATAGTGTATAAATTCTATGAAAACGTTAAATATTCACATTGCTTTTGAGTAAATGTATTCTAAAGCATGCACGCTAATATAGTATCGTTTTACTATCGATAATTGAACTTGAAAAATAGCTACACTATCGGATAGGCTTATCGATAATATCAGTGAAAACGATCATAATAAATACAATCGATAGTCTTAGACACCATCAGTGGCTATATAGCGCACTCTCTCCCTTCACCATCTGACTCGAATGGAGGGAAATCAGGCGCAGGACCGATGGCTTTACGTGCTCTCCGAAGCACGGGGGTGTCACACCACCAACTTCCTAACTCCAGGCTGCTACTAGAATTTCCTAATTGAAAAACCCAATAACACTGTGCCCGACCTGGGAGTAAAACCCAGACTTCACGCTCAGCAGTCGTACTTGCGACTACTAGATCAATGACCTCATACTACCTAGTAGTACAATATCTATAGATACCTGTGGCATTATGACCACCTTTATACTCTTTTGTGCATTAAGTATTAAATAAAAAAATATTGCGACCTACTTTGATAGTTTTTATACAATACTAGCTGACCCGGCAAACGTTGTTTTGCCATATAAATAAAAAAAATTGGGGTGGACTACCCCTAACATTTAGGGGGATGAAAAATAGATGTTGGCCGATTCTCATAGATACCGGATAAGCACAAAAAATTTCATCAAAATCGGTCAAGCCGTTTCGGAGGAGTATGGCAACGAAAACTGTGACACGAGAATTTTATCTAGTAGATTAACAATAATATTGATCTAAGGATAGTCACTATAAGTGTCTACTATTACAATAGATTTGTCAATAGTGTACCAAACGATAGTATATATATTGCCGCATACTGGCCTATCGATACTATAGATTTTTTGTAAACATAACATAACATAGCATCACGCCTGTATTCCCCGAAGGGGTAGGCAGAGGTGTACACAATTGTACACCCACATTTCACCAATGCTGTTATTAAGTCCCATGTAATAGGTGGTGAGCCTATTGCCATCAACCAGGCACATTTCCAAACTCCGGGCTGCTACTGAGAATTTCCTAACAGAAAAACTCAATAACACTTTGCCCGACCCGGGAATCGAACCCGAGACCTCCTGCTCAGCAGTCGCGCTACGGACCACTAAACCAGCGAGGCAGTAGATTTTTTGTAGATTATCGATAGATGACTATCAATCGACAACACTATTACACACACATTTTCTTGATACTTTTATTCGGTTTCAAATACATTGAAGCTGTATAACATTTCAATGAATCCAATCGCTTTAAAAGTATTTCTGAGTTTCATAAACTTAAAATATCCTTACCATTAGAAATCTTTATAGAAATCGTTTCTAATATTTTAGGAGGAACGTTTTTAATATTACGAGTGTATTTGAATGAGTTGAATACAGAATTTTATGATACGTTTACTGGTTAGTGCAATATATTATGATACATATTATTTTGTACTATCTGTGTCAGCGATTCCGTCTGCGTGGATGTCGTAAATATCAAATGTTCGAAATGATTCTTTAAATTAGCATAACTTTTTTATTTATGAACCGATTGACATGAAACAAACACTAAATGTTAAGCGAAGTTTACCATAATTATTAGTGAAAACGACATCTTAATCGGATAAGCCGTTCCTGAGATTAGCGTGCACAAACTGACAGACAAACAGACAAAAATTCTAACAACCATTGTTTTGGGTGCTATTTGCGTTGATAAAGGTCCCAATAATATTTTTTCTCATATATCTTCCAGGTACAGACAGCGATCCGTTACATTTTTATTATATGTATTGATATTTGGTGGTCATCGAAATGTATTTATTATATTTTAACAAGTTGGGATTCTTTTTTTTTAATTTTACTGAAGTGATGGCATTTTACAAGGCACGGTCCATTGATTTTTCAAAATTATGAGTATATTAAGATTAAACCATGAAGGAAAAAAACGTGAGGAAACCAGTATACCTCAGAGATTCAAGATATGTCTTTTGAAAAAGCATTAACGCATGCTTAGCGAACTCTAAAGTTACAATATTAAATGGAAAAAGAATACGGTCGCGAACAGGATTCGAACCTGCGCCTCCCGGATCGATACTCCAGGCGCTCTGACCAACTAAGCCATCTTGACCTCTGCTCACCACCGCGAATTCTTCTTCCATATTTTAACACTATCCGAGAGGCGCAGGTTCGAATCCTGTTCGCGACCGTATTCTTTTTCCATTTAATATTGTACCTCAGAGATGTTCACGATGTAAATCCATATTGAAGTCCTGCGGGTGGTTTAAACTCTGACACTAGGTTGTTCATCAACCACACGATAAGATGAAGTTAAGTGAAGATTCCTATTCTTCAAAGACTGCTTTATTGCACTAGTGCTTGCAAGCCTGGCTGCAAATTACAATAGACCTTTTGGTCTAAGTGACACTATAGCTACATATAATAATAATAAAAAAAAGCCTGGCTGCTGAGAATGAAGTGCGGGGTACAATTCTCGAGTTGGCCAAAATACATAGGTACATAAAACCACGCCTTTTTCCCATTGGGGTAGGCAGAGACTATCGAAAGTGATCAAAGTGTTATTGGATTTTTTGTTAAGAAATTCTAACTACCAACCCGATATGTGGAATTGTGGCCGGTAAATGGGAATAGGCTCATCAACTATTATACATATATAAAAATAATAACATGGTGAAATGTGTGCAACTGTGTCCACTTCTGACGGGTAGTGCAATACAGGGGAGACGCTATGTTATGTTTACATAACCTTTATAGCAACAATAATTATGTCAAATAAAAAAATGATTTCTCATAATTACATAAGTATAAAGTTCTTCGAAAAAAAATCGGTTTCGATGCCAACAAAAGAATGAATACATTTATTAATGACAGAAAATAAATATAAGCCGATTATGACGAATTGTTTACACAATAATGCATATTTTTGTTCAAATCTAAAAGGGTCATATTAAAGCCTTATAATGTTTTATAACAATGTGGTTTGTCAATGTGTATGTCCTAATACGTGTATAGTGAGGAAAAAAATATAATAATGGCCTCTTGCAGTTAACCCGTAGGGGTTTGATCTGCGTAACTGCACATTGTGTATAGTGATGTTACAAGTAAGACATTAATACCGTTACGAAATAATTTTCGGTAAATATAGTAGGTAATATTGTACAAGGTTTGAAAAATATGTTAGCATCATCAACAAAACAAATAAATTAAATTGAAGTGTCAGTTTGTAATGTCAATTTTTTTTTTTTAAGCTCCGACAGTTATTTGCGCGATCCCTGTGCCTCAAATATGTTTTAAATTTGTTTGTCTGTCTCTCTGCCTGCCTGTCTGTTTGTTTGTTTCGATGAGCAAAATTTTCAAAACGGCAGGACCGATTCTGATAAGATTTTACTAACAGTGGTGAGGTTAAGGCATTCACCGGGTACAATTCTAAATAATCCTTTACTTGTTGACCTCGAGGAGCCGCACTTCCCGTCCTTAGACCATTCAGGCATTTACATTAAAAATTTTAGTATTTATTTTTATTTTATACATTCACATCCGCCTTTATCTGAGTTTGTTATTGCAAAATGGTTATACTGCATATATTTACGTCACTGCCACATTGGTCTAGTGGTCGCAAGTCGTCCGGCAGGCGGCCGGTCATAAAACATGTCCAGAACTTTAGCAGTATGCTAAAAATATGCTGCGCCGACCCTGAAAAATTGGGATTAGGGCAGGGGGATGATGATGATGAGTTTCTGGGTTCAGTACCCGGGGCGGACAGAGTATTTTTTTTTTTTTTTTTTTAGGCGCTCCGCTTTATTAAACCGGATTTAATAACAGCATTTTGGGTGCACTTCTGCCTACCCCGTCGGAGAATACAGGCGTGATGCTATGTTATGCCATATTTATAACTAGCTGATGCCCGCATACCAAAAGTAATCATGAAATTTTGATCCCGTTCCCGCAACCCATACGAACCTATTCCAGGGATGAAAGTGGCCTATGTCTTATTCCAGGCTATAATCTATCCCTGTATCAAATTTTGCTTGAATTTTAATCTGGAGTCCGTAATTTTTTTGTGATTACTCCTTAAATATTCGTTTAAATTATATGGTGTCACAGAATATTTAACATGATAAGGATTAATACCGTATTTGTATAAATATAAATAGCTTTCCAATTACTACTTTATAATTGCCCATTTCTTTAAGTATTAAAATGGTTGTAGTATGTTATCCTTAAGAGATAGACATATGCCATCGCGGACTTTTCTGTAGACCTATATAAGATACACAATTCCACCATACATCATTTTGTTATATCTCAAAGGATTTAGGCAGCGTTTTCGTTGAAAGCTCCCAGACGGCTTATTTTTTTCCGACACCTCCAACAAATATCACTATATTTTTCTCGAGAACCACTCTATCCAATGGTGAAAACAAAAAAATCGGTTTTTGAGTTTATCGCGAACAGACAGACAGACAAACGCGGCGGAGGACTTTGTTTTATAATATGTAGTGATTATGTGTAAGGTAGAAATAAAATAATTTTAAATAAGCTGTTATGACGTCTGTCGCCTTAGTCATCCTGCGACACCAATGTTCGCAACGCAATATTAATCCGGTTAAAAGTTGTTTTGAAATAATGACCTCGAAAACTTCATACATTCTCACCATTTCCATTTTTAAGTCAAAACAATGATCAGTGTTAGCCTAGTGGTAAGATCGTTGAGCTGGCAAATCAAAGGTCGTAAGTTCGAAACCACAGACTTTTTGTACTCATGTGCGTATTAGAAATTAATAATCACAATATTAACTTAACACATTTCACCAATGCTGATATTTAGTCCCATGTAGTGGGTGGTGAGCCTATTGCCATCTACCGGGCACAATTCCAAACTCCGAGCTGCTACTGAGAATTTTTCTAACAGAAAAACTCAATAACACTATTGAGTTAAAGTTATTATATTAAATGGAAAAATAAACATCCGCCTCCCGGATAAATACTCCAGGCGCTCTGACCACTATGCTAAGTACGACCACTAAGAGGTCGAGATGGCTTAGTGGTCAGAGCGCCTGGAGTATTTATCCGGGAGGCGGAGGTTTGAATCCTGTTCGCGACCGTATTCTTTTTCCATTTAATACAGACTGTGGTTTTGAACAGTAGCCATATTATAGGAACATATACAACAACAAGTTATATGTTGTATAAAAATAATTAAAACAATAATAGCCAAGAGGTCAACGTCCTATTCGTCTCGTAACAGCTGACGCTTCTCTGTGAAACTTTCGCATACTACGCACAACGCCCCGAACGAGCACGCCACTCGACAAGTAGGTAGGTAGCATACAAGTCAACGATAAAGACATAAGGAACATAATAAGACTACAATGTAGTTTTAGAATTGTGTTTTTGTCTTATTAATGGTTTCTAAACTCCCAGTGGCTATGACACGACGTATACGACAAAAACAGTAAATATGCGAAATTAATTAGATTTTCTAAGGTATACTTTTTTAATTGTTTTGTAATCAGTTACACCTATAGATTCACCTCCTTCAATTTGACCACTGTCTAGAACCACAGCCTGTATAATAACTTTAGAGTTCGCTAAGCATGCGTTAATGCTTTTCAAAGATTTATCTTGAACTATTGAGTTAGTTCCATCACAGTTAAATATAAAGAGCAACTCATTTAAGATCAACATAAACATCTTGCAAACATTTGTGCTAATTCAACTGTGCAGTAATACAGGTACAAATATATCTGTACACCGGTACACTTGTGTACCTCTAAGCTAGACACTCGTTACGAAAACACCAGTTTGTGTCGAGAAACCGTTGAAATGGAACAATTAATGCAATTTCTTGGCGATCCAGATAAAACTAGTTGCTAATGCGCACAGTTGAATAAATTTGACCATCCTATGAACGCTGTAGCTATAGGGTTACCATTTATTATTACATGGAACTTAGTAACATTATGGGTGATTTGGCGGTGATGGTAACTAAATCAAATTATTAATAATAAAAAGATGATCCCAAATTTAATGTTGTTTCTTACCTCGGATAGTACTTTAAGGCGTCAGTCCCGGTTGTCAAATTAAGATCTATGACAGCCGTTACGGATAGTCAGAGGCTAAAAGTGTTACAACCAGTCATACCATGAGATATCGTGTTATTCAGTAACTGGGTTGTGGAGGTCAGATAGGCAGTCGTTCCATGTAAAATATTGGTGTTAAGCTGCATCCGGTTTGACTGGAAGCCGACCCCAATGTAATTGGGAATGGACTAGGCATATTTATTTATTTCAATTACAACATTTAAAAAGTATACCTTTACAAAACGCAACAACACTAAGACGTTAAACAAATACAGATAAATCTTCGAAAAGGTAAAGATACATCTTTGAAAAGCATTAACGTATGCTTAGCGAACTCTAAAGTTATTATATTAAATGCAAAAAGAATACGGTCGTGAGCAGGATTCGAACCTGCGCGTCCCGGATAAACACTCCAGGTGCTCTGACCACTAAGTATAGGGACTAAATAGATAACAATGACGTCGCCAAAAGACGTGTTAAAATATGGATGAAGAATTCGCGGTGGTGAGCAGAGGTCGAGATGGCTTAGTGGTCAGAGCGCCTGGAGTATTTATCCGTGAGGCGCAGGTTCGAATCCTGCTCGCGACCGTATTCTTTTTAACGTGTTAAACATACGTTAATTATTTACTTGCAATATCCTTTAATTATAATGCATTTTAAGTACTAAAACATCCGTTAATTGTAGCCAACTTTCTCAAAGATAAGTAATGTTTTATGTGCGTAATATTAAGTAATTATTGTTCACCGGTTACAAATCCCGTGCACTTTTGGGATTACCCCCGGTGATGTCATGACTAAGGGCTCCGTTCGAATTCGAATCTAGTCGGGTAATACCGAAAATGCACTGGTGAACAATAACTGATATGAATATGTCTCACGAAAGTTTAAATACAAAAATTAATTAGTATTAGTTATTATCATCGTCATTGGATCCGTCGTTAAATCCATCATGGACGCTGTGCGGAACTTCTGCCGACAAAAAATCCGTCATGGCCGCTGTGCCGAACTCCTACCAGGTAAAAATCCGTTATGAACGCTTTACCGGACTCGTACGGTCTAAATTCCGTAATGGACGTTTTACCTGACTCGTACCGACTAAATTCCGCAATGGACGCTCTGCCGGACTCGTACCGACTAAATTCCGTAATGGGAGTGTGCCGGACTCGTACCGACTAAATTCCGTAATGGACGCTGTGCCGGACTCGTACCGCTTATTACCGAATTATGAAATTTGGCAAGAAGCAAGGTCTCACAGTACAATTAAAGGATTAAACCTATTTACATCAAATGTAATAGCTAATTTGTAGATAAATTAAACAGAAAAATATTTTTACAATTGCAACCTTACATTTGCAATTGAATTATCGACCGTATCATATACCGATGTATGAGAAAATATATATTCAACTGCAAAGTTAAGTGTGGCTTTCATTTGACATTCCATCATGAGAGTAATATGTTATATTAGGTGCTTTCATAATTTAAGAACTTCAGTAATGTTTATTATACGGAACCGCCGATGTGCGAGTCATACTCGCGCTATTCCTGTCCGCACCTGTTCCGCACCTCAAAAGGAATAAAGAACCCATTATAATAAGATCGCTTCGTTATCTGTCTGTCAAGAACCCTTTTCTCAAAAACGCATGGGGGTATCAACGTGAAATTATTATCAAATACATCGGTCTATGGTTTCTTGAAGCTGTAGAAAAATAAAGTTTCCACGTCAACACAATAAAAAAGGCCGTTCATGTCGCATGTTTTTAAACTCGCCAATAAATAAAAACCTATTAGGTACTTCCCGCTCACCTAGAATCATAAAACTTTCCAAGGATCAAGGTCTCTCAGCACAAGTAAAGGGAAAAAACCGTAAATAGTTAATCTACAATCAAATAAAAATATACATTGCGTTTACAAACTTAGATTTGCAGTTGGAGATTTGACAGTAACGTATATGGATGTATGGAAGAACATTTTTTCTATTACAAAGATAAGTTTGTCGTTCAGGCAAAAATCTTCCGAGACTCAATTCCTGGGATGACGTCATATAAATATATGTACAAAACGCTTGGTGCGCGTATCAGACTTGCACTTGCCCTGCTTTTTAACCGACTTCCAAAAAGGAGGAGGTTATTAATGTGGTTGTATTTTTTTTTATGTTTGTTACCTCAGAACGCCGTCGTTTATGAACCGATTTGGTATTTTTTTTTTTTATTTGCAAGAATATACTTTCAGATTGGTCCCATTGAAATTTTATGAAAATTGGTTTGGTATTTTGGTATTTAAATCAAAATAACTGAAAAATAATACGTCGTCCAAGTAAACGAAATGGTGTATTTTGCTTTCTTGTGACTTTCCAGTGGTGTTTACGGTCTCTAGAATAGTTCTAATGAACTGCCTATTTTCCAGTTTCATCATCAGATGATGATGATGAAACCAGAAAATAAGCACCGGAGCCACGTCATTTTTGTTTTGTATTTTTAATACTTTTTAGTGTAAGCCTGAATTCTCAAACGTCTTACACGACCACCGACTTGCTGGCACCGACTCCAAAAATGATAATAATTGTATATTATTGTTCTAATAAATTTATTTTATTCAGAAACCTCTAATTTTTTTTAAATGTTTGTAGCAAATTGAAGTATGTAAATAATGCAATTATTTTTTTACTTTTTAGTGCATTTTACTTAAAAGATTTTTGGAGTCGGTTCTTTTTTTGTTAATAATTAATTTATTAGGGTTCCGTTCCTCAAAAGGAAAAACAATGTTTTATGACCGGCCGCCTGCCTGACGTCAACCCTCTTTGGGAATGCTGTTGTTGGTGGTAACTGCCAACGATACAATCTCCTTCTATCAGATGTTATCCGTGCGCCATATGCTGATGTTCTCCTACTAAGACAATTGATAAAAAAAATAGATAAACCCAGGTCACCATAGTCGGATATGAAAAGGAGGACAATATATATAAAAGTCGAAGTGTTAAATTACTTAAAAAATGCAGCGCTTACGACATTTAGATCAATGCAGCAATTATCATAATTTATCATAATGTTTTAGCAAAGTTGACAAAAACGCAGTCTCCTTACGAAAGATTTGACCTTAGCCAATTGAATCAATTCTTGCATTCGTTGCACAAAATAATCAAAACTGTAGCCGAGGAATAATTTTTAAAGATTTAAATTCTTGTCTTTAGAAAGGACATCTGCTAAATTGACAAAAAGAAAGTCCTCGGTTTTACGGGTCTAATTTCGTAGATGTAACTTACACAAAAATGAGTAAATCTCTTTGAAAATATCCTTGGCATTTTTCTACTTAAAGCAACTGTCCCACCGTCAGCTAACAAGAAGAAAATATATTTGTAGCTAGGCTACGAGCGAATGCACTATTTTACCGAGCGCGACTGCTGAATATGATTCACAGGGTTCACAGGATTTTCTTTCAGTTGAAATTATCTCTTTATAAATTATGTACGCCTAGTACTTTTACTGCCTCGTTATTCTAGTGGTCCCAAATGCAACTACGGAGCATGAGGTTCAATTCCTAGGTCAGGCAAAGTGTTATTAAGTTTTTCTGTTAGAAAATTCTCAGTAGCAGTTCGGAGTTTGGAATTGTGTCCGAGAGATGACAATAGGCACACTACCTATTACGTGGAACTTAATAACAATATTGGTGAAATGGCTTTCCTCTTCAGGGAATACAGGCGTGATGCTATGACGATTCTATGTTTAGTCACTCGGAATTTATACGATCGCTATACGTTTCTGAAGCAAAAAATACTCGACAGCTAGTCGCCTACTCGCTGGCAGTGAGACAAGTCCCTTAGGCAGAAGTTAGATACAAAATGGAGTTCCACAGGGATTTGTAAATAACACTAAATGGAAGTCTAGTCACACTGACTCTGGTAAAAACAAAACACTATTGCCTAGAAACTTGGTTAAATTAATTAGCGCAACTTTTGTAGCTAAAATTGTACCTATAGATAATAGTATTACGCTTATCTCAGAAGGGTAAGGTAGAGTAGGTAGTGCTACACCCACATTTCACCGATGCTGTCATTAAAGGCCATGCAATAGGTGATGATGGCCCGAGTGTAGTAGTGAAGTGTGATAGTAGGATAACATCAGAACCTGGCGCATAGATAACATTTGGTGTGACATAGCTAGATAGAAGGAGACCGTATCGGTGGCGGTTACCACCAACAACAGCATTCCCAATGAGACAACGTTAGGTACGCGGTCGGTCATAAAACATTGCCAAATTTTAGCAGCATGTAATTTCAAAATCAATAAGAAAGTGGAATAATACTACATGCTGCGCCGACCCCGAATAAATTGGGATCAGAGCAGGGGGATGATGACGAATAGGTGATGACCATTCAAATCAAAATCATAATCATTTATGTCACATAAAAAGGGCACATGGTATGGTATATATCTACTAAATTGCACAATCTATTTTACCTGAGGTAGACATGTGAAATTAATTTATATACAAATATTTATACGTATATTGATATACGGTATATTGACCAATAAAACAAACTCTGGGATTTTAACACTGCATGGCCTTAGGATCGTACCTAGAACTGCGCGCTCCGTAGCCGCGCTTACATCCACTAGATTATGAGTCAAGCAAATTCTTTAATGTTTTCGCTACTAAGAATCTCATACATTTTTATTTTATAAAATAAATAAAGAAAGAGAGTTCGAAATTGATGTCCAATAAAAATATAATACTCACATAAATAAAAATAAAAAACTAGACAAATTACAAGCACAACACATCGTACAAATCTGCTTATATAAATTCGTAATATTGTGCATATTTTTCGATATCTATACTTCTTAATATAATAATGTGATGCTAGTAAGTAATTTATGGACATCGAAGGATTTTGTAACTCAATATTAACTGGGAAAATGATGAATCAATTGGATTGATTAAGCCAAAAATAGTAAAATATTAGTATTAAAAAAATGGGTTACTCAAATACTTACTACCTAAAACATGAGTCACTCAATTTACCAAAACCTAAAAAATGGGTCACTCAATTAATTAATGCTAAAAATGGATCACTTAATTAATTTCTGTCTAAACAAATGGGCTACCCAATTACATTCTGCCGAAAATTAACTACTCAATTAAACTCGGCTAAGAATGGGTCACTCAAATTGTTAGTAATACGTACAGAGATGCTTTAAAAAAATCTGTTTATTATTATTTTTTCTATTCACTAAGTTTATATTCCGTTTATTTATTAACATTTTTATTTAAATAACTTGAAACATAAAAAAGCACAACATTCTCTTATGCATTCATTAAGATTGTCGTGTCAACCGCTCTGACTTATTATATTCTCGCAACAATTTGCGCAATTCTTAAAAGAAAATAATAATTTTGTAACACGTAATAATAAATTATAAAGTTCTTTCACCCCGTATTTTTATTGGACATCAATTTATTAGTATTTTTATCTATAAACTTATATTTTTTTTAACTCGTTACTACAGAATTATATTTATTTGATAAAACATAATTTGAAACATAATGGGTTAATGAAAGTGTCAATGCCGAAAGTGGCAAAATGTTTCATAGCATCACGCTTGTATTCCTCGAACGGGTAGGCAGAGGTGTACACAAGTCACGAGCACCAACATATAAATACAAACTTTAAAAACTAATCGATAATATCTCTAGCGTGTATAACTAAGATAATTAGGTAAATAGGTCAAATATAACCCCATTGCCCAAAAAAATAAAAGTATGAATGGGTAAGATACATAATCCTTTGAATGAAAAATATTAGACCGTTTAATAAAGTCTATGCAAAGGTCACATATAATCTGTATCTACCTATTCTTTTTGAAGACAGTTAGAAATTGCAAAGAGACCTTATCACATGCTTTAAAAATTCTGAGTTAATAAAGATAAATTATTTAAAAAAATGTTTAAAAAAATGGGTTATTCTAGTTATTAGTGCCTAAATGATGAGTCACTCAATTTATAAATAATAAATAAGTCAAAAACAACGCAATTGCCATAAGAGAAGTACGAAAGTACGGGTAAGATCAACAAAATGTTGATGTTTTGTAAGTGCCTTTATAATTGATTTTTGTGAAATAAAAACTTTTGACTTGACTTTGACTTTGTATGACAAATATTGGACCGTTTAGAAAAGTCTATGCGAAGGTAAACCTATTCTTTTAGAAGACCGTAAGAAATAGCAAAGATATCTCCCATCATATTTTTGAAAATTAATGTGTCAATTAAAGAGAAATTATTAGTCTTAAAAAAATGACCAAGTCAAATGAAATTTGTAGTTTTTAAAAATGAGTAAATCTAAATAATGTGTCATTTAATTTGTAAATAAAAAATAGGTCAAACACAACGCAGCTGCTATATATAAAAAAAAATGTATGAAAGGATAAGTCTTTTATCACGGTTTATTTATTTTACAATTAATGCACACACGATATACAAAAAATAGAAAATAGGAAAGAAAACTAAGTACAAAGGCACTGCTTATTCTTTATAGAAATATTATTATTATTATAGTTTATGACTTTACCTGTTTCAGTAACATTTTGTCCAAAAACACCTAAAACACAGAACACTATAAAAAACAACGACATTGTCCTGTGCACTCAGAGTGAATGTAGTGTCTCCAAGAATCGTTTAAAATATTGGGTGTGTGCAGACACAGCCAATATTTTCGCAACAATCTGAGAAACTCTTAGGAGATAGATAACTAGACATGATCGCATTAATAATTTTGCAACGTTTATAAATCTCTACATAGTATAAAACAAAGTCGCTTTCCGCATCTGTCTATCTGTTTATCCGCTAACTACTCCGAAACCATGCAACGGCTTTTGATGCAGTTTTCACCATCGTTTAGATAATTTTTCACAGATGGTGTACATATATAATTGAGCCTAATTAAGTTTTTTTTGTAAGAAGAAATAATTATTATGCAACTATGTCGCCGAAAAATACATTGACATGGTTTACGTAGGATAATTAAACCTTCAGTCTTTTTTCGAATTTATACCCGTGCAAAGCCGGGGTGGGTCACTAGAAAATAATATAGCTATCTCGCCCCTTCTCTCAATTATAATATTACAGTCGAATTTAGAGACACAGAGATATTTTACATATAAGCACACACACATACACATACACTTACACATCACACATCTTACAATAAAACATATATTTATTTGTATAAAATTAAAATAGGCTTTGTTTTCTTCCTCATGATTATTACCTATTTAAAAACTGATTTGTAATTACTTAACTGAAATAAAATAATTTTGTCATCTTGTAATGGGGGACCTGGAGTTCTAAGATATTCGCAATTTATTAGCATCTTCATAATTTTAGCAACTAAGATTTATTTGTGGAGGTGAAATAAATACATGAATAAAGACATTATCTCATCCCCTTCTTTGGAGACTCTAGGCTCTAAATTTTCGTAATTCTTTCCTAATATTTGTGTCTCTTTGTATTCGCTTATTGAAAAATTGTCAGGTAGGCTCAGTTCAGCCGCATATGCTGTAAAACATTTGACATTTAACTGACGTGAAAACTATTCTGCCTCGTTGGTCTAGTGGTCCCAAGCGCGACTGCTGAGCATGAGGTCTTGGGTTCGATTCCCAGGTCAGGCAAAGTGTTATTGAGTTTTTCTGTTAGGAAAATTCTCAGTAGCAGCCCGGAGTTTGGAACTGTGCCCGGTGGCTCACCACCTATTACACTGGACTTAATAACAGCATTGGTGAAATGTGGGTGTACAATTGTGTACACCTCTGTCTACTCCTTCGGGGATTACAGGCGTGATGCTAAACACACTATTCTTGCTGTATGCCAGAATAGTGTGGTTTAGTTATTTCCATAGTATAATATCTAATGCAATTCTTATGTGGGGAACTCGGCAGATATAAATACCATCTTCGTCTTGCAAAAAAATAATTGTTCGTGGTATTTACAACTTGGGTCTAGGGTTTCCCGCACAGAAAAATGTTTTTTTCTGTGCGGGAAGCACAGAAAAATTCAAGATATCAATGTTCTGTCTATAGACTCCCAATATATATATATGATTTATGTGTGTTAAAACACACACACACATAACAAAACACATAAAATTTCGTGAAAATTATAAAACGTATATATTATAAATACTCAAAAAAAAACAAAACCTGTCTGCTACTCGTCTCCACAGAGTAGGCAACTCGTTTATGAATCAAATGTCGTTTACAACAAATTGACCATTGATGTTAGAAATTTACCCTAAAATAAATTTTGAGAAATCTATTAAAGCAAAATTATGCCGAAAAGGGCTTTACACTATTCTAGAATATTTAAACGATAAAGACACGAGAGAAAAATATAATGAAAAAAAAAATTGCTTTATTATAAAGTTACAATATAATGGAAAAAGAATATGGTCACGAACAGGATTCGAACCTGCGCCTCCCGGATAAATACTCCGCGCTCTGACCACTAATCTCTCTCACTCTGCCATCTCGACCTCTGCTCACCACCGCGAATTCTTCTTCCATATTTTAACACGTCTTATGGCGACGTCATTGCAATCAATTCAGTACCTATACAGGTGACCGAACCGACACGACCAACTTTGCAGCTAATACAATGTCGTAAAGAATGCATTGCATTGCTTAATTATATTATTTTGATATAACTTGACATTGGAATATGATAAAAAATTACATTTTACCAATTTGATGCTTTAATGAATATTTATTGTATTTTGACATTTTCCATTTATAATAGAAATTGTGAATTTGAGGACTATGTAGGTAGGTTACAAAAATACTTATTAATTATTTTACAGATTTGTAAACCATCTCGTGGTTTTGAGTTTATATTTATATGACCTCTACAAATGTCTTGCCAATCTGATATCACTTTCCCTTATCATTATCCGGTCGTTGCACTCCCTATAACATGGTGAAGGTACGCGATGACTGATGCATGTGTGCCGTCAGTTAGGACAGGTTAACTCGAAACTGCTATGGCTCTTTCTTTAGGACCATTCCAGATACCGTAAATGTATACGCTCACATAGGGATGTATAATGATGTCTGGGCTTTGAAGTGACCTTGACCTCTATGTTTGTTTCGGCATTTCTTCTCAGAGGTAGTCAAATAGGAAATGTGCCTTCTAGATCATAGTGCAATGTTAAAAAAGTTTGAAAATACCTATTAGTGAATAAACAATTTCTATTTCGATCGAATCCATTTTTTTAATCCAAATGAAATTATAAGTTCTTAATAATGGAATACTAAAACGAAATAAGGTTCTACGTAATTATTGCGCAGAATTTTTTTAAAAGCATTTTTTTTTCTAATGTCCCTTTATATCGATTATAAGTGTACCTTATTACTTTACCTATTTCAGTAACATTTGGTCCAAAAACACCTAAAGCACAGAAAAATTTATAGAACCACAACTTCGTCATATTCACTCATTGTGACTATCGCGTTAACCACCCAGACTCCACGCGCCTAATATTAACGCAATCGTTTCATAGGAAAATAGAGGGACACATTAGGGACAGGTCGAACAATTTTGGAACATTTTGAAAAATCATCCAGTAATAGGAAATGTATAAATTTATGAATTTAAAAACTCACAGTACGACTATTTTGAAGTCAGTGAAAAATAGCAAAACGATGTCATAAATTACAGGAATACCAGTAAATTGAATTGTCACTGGACAAAAAATTGGTGACAATTTTTTTTTGTGCCTAAAGAATTGGTCTCTAAAATTATTAGCGCCTAAAAAATTGGTCACTCAATTTGTAGATACTTATAAATGGGACCAATACAATGCAATTACCAAAAACGAAACAAAACAGAAACGCTTCCAAATAAGTCTCTATCTAAGGTCGTGGTAATTTTTCAAAAACTTGTACTTTATTTAATACCTCGATATTACATCGATTATTAGATTGACTTTCGAGCTTACCTTTTTCAGTAACATTTTGTCCAAAAACACCGATAACACAGAACACTAAGAAAACCCACGACATTGTCCTATGCACTCAGTGTGACTGTCGCGTTAACCGCTCAGACTCCACGAGCCTAATAGTTTCGCAACAACTGTAGGAAGGGGCATTAATGCGTAAACTACTTGTAATTGTGTACCTTTTAATATTCATTATATTTTCTGTGGTTTTCTGTGAACAAAAAAGGCAATTAATATAATAACTTTAGAGTTCGCTGAGCATGCGTTAATGCTTTTCAAAGATTTATCTTGAATTGTTAAGGTAATTACATTCTTTACGACATTGTATTAACTGCAAAGTTAGTCGTGTCGATTCGGTCACTTGTATAGGGACTGAATTGATAGCAATGACGTCGCCATAAGACGTGTTAAAATATGAAAGAAGAATTCGCGGTGGTGAGCAGAGGTCGAGATGGCTTAGTGGTCAGAGCGCCTGGAGTATTTATTCGGGAGGCGCAGGTTCGAATCCTGTTCGCGACCGTATTCTTATTCCATTTAATACAATAACTTTAGAGTTCGCTAAGCATACGTTGAAGCTTTTCAAAGATTTATCTTGAATAAAGGCAACCTATATTAAGCTACGAG
Source organism: Xylocampa areola (assembly GCA_935421205.1). Taxonomy (NCBI): domain Eukaryota; kingdom Metazoa; phylum Arthropoda; class Insecta; order Lepidoptera; family Noctuidae; genus Xylocampa; species Xylocampa areola. The sequence goes on from OW285223.1 coordinate 12,254,227, forward strand.
TGTTGTAACCGCATTAAATTGTAACATGTTTGCTTGGATGTTTAATGAATAATTATGCTGAAAGTATGTTACAACACTATTTAAATAAAGACTTTTTAACTGTACAAATATACAACAATTTAAAACTGAATTAAAAACAATAAAATGGAGCAATATTATTTTAAAAGATAAAAATATAAACGAAAATTATAATGCTTTTAGTAATATTCTAATTAATATGCTGAACTTATGCATACCGGTGCGAAAAATTAAACTTAAAAATAAATATAAAAAATACTGGCTAACTACAGGCATAAAACTATCTTGCAAAAACAAAAGACTTTTAAAAATTCTAACACTGAAGACTAATAATCCTATTCTTACAAAATACTACAAAAAATATGAAAAAACATTAAAATAGTAGTAAACACAGCTAAAAAAATACACTATATTAATAAAATAAAAAAATCGAATAACAAAGTGAAAACAATGTGGAGTATAATTAATGAGCGTACAAATAAAAAAATGAAAAATGAAAAGTGCAACATCCAACTAAAAATAAATAATACTACAACCTCTGAGCCGACACAAATTGCAAACACTTTTAATAGTTTTTTCGCGTCCATTGGACAGGGAAGCTGCCATGTAGGAAGTGAAGCACCTCGCGGTACAAATGTTATTACACCCACCGAAAACACGATGTTCCTTCGACCAGCAGACCCTCAAGAAGTATACAATTTGATTAGAAATCTAAAAAACAAAAAAAGCTTCGGCATTGACGAACTACCACCACTCCTACTTAAACAATGTGCAGACGAACTAACCCTTCCATTCTATCTGTTAATAAATCAATCCTTTGAAGAAGGGACGTTCCCTGACATGTTGAAACAGGCAATCATCAAACCTATTTATAAAAAAAATTCAAAAACTGACCCAAACAACTATCGCCCTATAGCTCTCTTGCCCACTTCTTCAAAAATATTCGAAAAAGCCATGTGTGAACGATTTTATTCCTTCTGTGAGAAATATAAAATATTTGATGAAGCTCAAAATGGTTTTCGGAAAAGTCGGTCAACAGCTCTAGCAGTATACAAATATATACAGGAAGCGCTCAATATTATTAACAACAGAGAATACGCAATAGGTATATAATACTGCTAGATATGTCAAAAGCCTACGATAAAGTTCAATATAATATTCTTTTAAATAAACTACACGGAATAGGTGTTAGAGGAAAAGCGCATGAATGGTTCGCATCCTATCTACTAAACCGAGAGCATAGAGTAGAAATCGAATTTTTCAACCATACCACCAAAGAAATCCAAAATATGCGTTCTGATAAGGAAGTTATCAACGCCTCCATCCCACAGGGTAGCGTCATCGGATGTCTACTATTCCTCTTGTATATTAATGACCTACCAAAAAATATACATGGACCCTGTGTCTTATTCGCAAATGATATCTCCATATTACTATCTTGTGAGAACAATATAAACTTAAATGATAAACTAGAAACTCTCCTAAACAATATAAAATCCTGGATGAACCTACATAACTTAGAAATAAACTATTTTAAAAACTAAATTGATAACTTTCCACCCCCCACAAAAAGCGCCGATAAATTTAAATTTTGCAATTCAAGATAAGAAGTTAGAAGTCGTTAGCAACTTTACCTTACTAGGCCTAAACATAGATACCAATATAAACTGGAAATCTCACATAAACAAAATTAAATCGAAATTAGCAAAGCTCTCATACGCTCTTCGCGAAGTAAAAAAATCCACAAATTTTCAAACTGCACTCGTTACTTACTACGCTTATGCTTACGCATGGCTTAGCTATGGCATTACCTTATGGGGAAATAGTACAGATGCACCAACACTTTTTACTCTTCAGAAAAAACTTATACGAATACTTGTAAATATAGAAGATTCTGATACCTGTAAGCCCCATTTCATAAAACATAAAATACTAACGCTGCCTAGTCTGTACATTTTAGAGATATGTAAGTTTGTTAGAAAACATCAAAACTTCTACACAAAACGGGAAGATAAAAACCAGAGGCTAAGGCATAAAAACCGTTTAAACCTACCAAGCTCCCGGCTTAAAATGCACTCATCTAGTCCACAAAAATATATAATAAGCTACCCTCACGAATAAAAAATTAAAGTAAAGACAATATATTCATAAAAAGCTTAAAACAAATGCTAATAAGTAAATGTTACTATCATATAAACGAATATTTAAACGATAAATGTATATAAAACGGAATAAATACAAATTTAAATTAATAATAATATAATAAGCGCATACACATATAGGTACAAATTATATACATATATAGATACATTTTAATATTATTACTTACTCTTTTAAACATTCCATTATCATATAAGTACTGTTAGTATACAAATAAAATAAATGAAAACTGCATTTAAATAATATTTGAAATACAGTGATATAATATAATATTCTTATAATAATAACATACATCAATACATAATATAAAGGTTATGTAATAGTATAAAGTTAAAAAAGGGTTACACACTTCCTCCTCTCTCCTACATTTGCCGTGCCGACAAGGCCCACACATGTTTCTGTATATTATATTGTAACATCTATTTAACTTTTGGAGTGCAATAAATGAATTGAGTATTGAGTATTGAGTAAATAAATTCCAATTTTTTTATTGCACTGCTATCTCGTTGATTGATAATCCATAAATTAGATAGATCTTGAGAATGTCAAAGTAGTAATTATTGTAGTAACTAATATTAGTTAATATTGCAATCATTTTTTAATGTAACTAACTCGCTTTTGAAAGTTCTGAATATTTGACTAATCTCGACCTCAGCTAGATGCATATACATAGAATCTCATATCGACCACCCTCTTGCCAGAATCATATAAAATCACGCCTTTTTCTCATTGGGGTAGGTAGATGCATAGCATCACGCTTGTATTCCCCGAAGGGGTAGGCAAAGGTATGTTTACTCTGTTGTGCACCCACCTTTCACCAATGCAGTTAAGTTCCATGAAATAGGTGGTGAGACTATTACCATCAATCTCTATTAACTCAGTCGCGCTTGGGACCACTAGATTAACGAGGCAGTCATGCCATAATCACTAGGTACGTAATTATTATTTTTGGGTTCTTTGAAGGCAGGACTCCCTTTTAAAAATACATATAAATCTTTGAAAAGCATTAACGCATGCATAGCGAACTCTAAAGTTGTACATTTTATGGAAAGAACTATACGGCCGTAGGATTCGAACTTGCGCCTCCCGGGTAAATACTCTAGGCGTTCTGACCACTAAGCCATCTCGACCTCTGCTAATTACCCTAAATTTTTCTTCCATTTTTTATTACGTCTTTTGGTGACGTCATTGCCAGATAGCAAAGGTTGGTTCAGTTTCCCATAAAGGGACTGAATAGATATTCAATCCAGAAACTGAACTGACACGACTAACTTTACATGAGTTCGCTAAGCATGCGTTAATGCTTTTCAAAGATTTATCTGTATTTGTTAAAGTAATCGCTTCGGTACGACGTTCTATTAACTGCAAAGTTAGTCGTGACGGTCCTTTCCAATATCCTCAAACTCATTGAAAATAATTACGGTCTATAACAATAATTATAGTCTTCATGAAATGTTGACTACACTTCGCCTCATTTGCTCTTACCATCTTCAGTGATACAGGTACCATCTGCAGCAACAAACTATAGACAAAATGCCTTCTGCATACGTAGTGTTCAAGCATTCAACAGTTTACCATCACATCTGGAAATTGACCTTTTCTGCACCAGTGCCAATAAAATTAGAAACCTAATGAACAAGGAATATTTTGGTGAAAAGCGTAAATATTAATTATATATTAATATGAATATGCATTTATATCAGATTTCATCATAGTCGGCATGACTTCTATTGTATTATATTCTAGGAGTCTTTTATTTAGTGAAATATTTACATATTTACATGTGGAAGCTTGTTATTAGCAAATGTCCTTAAATATCAAAATCTATACATATTTCATTATAAGTCTGTAAGCTTTCTATAAAACTAAATAAATAAATCTTGAAACGCACTGCCTAAAATGGGGATTTCCTTCCCAGCGCAGCGTCTGTGTTCCGTACTACTTAAACATCTGTTGTTGTGACTTCTCTTGTCTTGATTCTGTAATTCTTTGACATGGTTGAATTAATGTATTTCTAGATTTAATTAATATTTATTTGAATGATTGTATGTATTTTTAATAATAATAATAATATTTTAATTCATTTAATTCAAAGGGTAATAATGTACCTTATAAACAAATGACGTGTAAGTAAAATTACCAATAAATGACTATAAGATGCAATATAAGAGTTCATAGGCGTCATCTGGGATCGCTCGTTCCATCCATTGCTTTCCATCAGGCGAGATTGAGGTCAAGAGCGGACCCATTAATCTATAAAAAAACTGTCTGCCTAGCCTTTCCCCAATTACATTGGGGTCGGCTTCCAGTCTAACCAGATGCAGCTTAATACCAGTATTTCACATGGAACGACTGACTACTGACCGCCACAATCCAGTTACTGGGTAACACGTCACGTGATATTACTGGTCGTTAGACTTTCAGGCCTCTGACTACCCGTAACGGCTGTCATAGATCTTAATTGGACCGACGGTTTAACGTGCTCTTCGAAGTACGGACGAGTATCAGTAAGAAATGATTGTCACCTATCTACAGACCGACGGCGGCAAGCGCAGCTTAACCTCGATCGATTGATCTGTGCAGCTGTTATTTTGCAACAAATCCTTAATTTACTAATGCTTTGACAAAACAAAAAAAATTACAAGAAACGAAGCTTTCTGTTGCATATGTAATAGGAACTAAATGCACGCAGCTGAAGTTTGTGTTTGGAATAATATTTATATAATAAACTAGCTGATGCCCGCGACTCGCCTGCGTGGATGTCGGATATCGCGACCAAAAGTAATCATGAAATTTTGATCCCGATCCCACTTTCCAATTACCGCTTCATAATTGCCCATTTTTTTAAGTATTAAAATGGATGTAGTGTTTTATCCTTAAGAGATAGACATATGCCATTGCAGACTTTTCTGTTTACCTATATAAGATACACAATTCCACGATACATCATTTTGTTATATCTCAAAGGGTTTAGGCAGCGCACGCCAGAATAGCTCGCAGATGATAGATTTTTTCCTACTTATTTTCACACTTATCGTCATATTTTGGACAATTCACATAATATATTTATAAATTGTAGCCTATGTGTTATTCTGATGTATAAGCTATATTATTTTAAAGTCTCATTAAAATCCATTCAGTAGTTTTTACGTGAAAGAGTAAAAAACATCCATCCATCCATACATACAAACTTTCACGTTTATAATATTAGTATATGCAGATTTAGAGATATTAATTATAGGATTAGTAGTAAGTATGGGTAATATAAATGTTAATATGAAATGTTTAACTGATATATCGCATTAGGTTAATAATTTATGTAATGATAGATTTAAGTATGATTTATATCAATAAATAAATCACTCCTCCTTAAAACTATTGTTTTTAAAGTTATTATAATAAATGGAAAAAGAATAAAATCAAAAAATCTTAATCTAAAGTTCTTTATTCAAATTAGGCTAAAAATTAGCGCTTTTTGAACGTCAAACATTAAGACAGCCCCCAATAAAGCCCACCCTTCACGGTCACACACTTAATACGGTCACTTAATACGGTCGCGAACAGGATTCGAACCTGCGCCTCCCGGATGAATACTCCAGGCGCTCTGACCACTAAGCCATCTCGACCTCTGCTCACCACCGCGAATTCTTCTTCCATATTTTAACACGTCTTAAGGCGACATTATTGCTATCAATTCAGTCCCTGTACTATATATATTTAATATAAAAATCTTGAGAGGTGTCAAGGGACACCCGGATGGAACGAAGTTAAGAGAAAAAATATATATAAACACATCAACACGGTCTAGGGATATTTTTAAAAAAGCGAATTACTATCAATATGTTAATTATTTATATGACATGTATATATTTAAAAGATACGTTATTTAATATTCTACCATTTTCTAGTAATGGTTAAGGTACTTCGATTAAAATTTCAGGATTTTATGGAAAAAAAATGAAGCATAGACGGAAACCGTATATGAATTAACTTTTAATTTATGAGTAAAAACTGAAAAAAATAAAAAAATCATTTAATTTGTGTTTATAAACTTGAAGTTAGTAGTCTGAGAAAGCGCCCATGATGTTCATAACACATCGGCAACGATTCGGCATGCTCAGAACAAGGTTGTCAATGTCTTGCTGCGGAATATTGTCCTTCTGAGGTGCGCAAATAGTTGATCTTTTGTAGCCAGATTTTCAGGAACTTCCTTCAGAGCTCTTCTTTGCAGCATATCCCACGCATGCTCAATGGGATTTAGATCTGGCGATTGAGCAGGCCAGTCTAAGGCCCTAACATTGTGTGTATGTAACCAAGCTGCTACCGTTCTCGCCGTGTGTGCCCGGGCATTGTCGTGCATGAGCAGGAAATCTTGCCCCATTTGTGTTCTGTGGGGCAAGATTACGGGCCCCAGCACCTGTTGGACGTATCGTTCTGCCGTCATATTGCCCCGCACCCAAACGAGATCCGTCCGTCCTCCAAGACGAATTCCTGCCCAAACCATAATTGTTCCTCCTTGGTATGAGTGAACTTCCTGAGGGTTCTGAAGACGGCTCCATCGTCCAGGAACTCGCTAAACACGCGTCCTTCGTGAATCTGGATGGAAGCCGAACCTGGATTCATCCGTGAACAGCACATTGGACCATTGTTCACGGCCCCAGTCCACGTGGTTCCGAACCCATTCTAATCGTCGTCCACGATTGCCTCTCCGTAAAGGTGGGACCCGGAGTGGTCTACGAGAGCGTAGATTGCTTTCATGCAGTCGCCTTCTTACAGTTTGGTCACTCACAAGCACTTGGTGTTCCACTCGCAGCCTTTGGACCAATTGAGTCGCCGTTGCATTTGGTTGAGCTCGCGCAGTAATTTGCAAAAATCGGTCTTGTCTGGGGGTAGTGATGCGACTTGGCCCCCGGTGCCTCTCCGCTACTTCACCTGTGGCACGATAGCGTGTCCACAATCTTGAAATTACATTTTGGTGGGTCCCTATGGCCTCAGCAACATTACGCTGAACAGACCCAGCTTCCAGCATTCCCACAGCTCGTAACATCTCCGCCCTCGTCAAATGTTGGCGTTGCATGGCTACAATACCTCAATTTTAACTTTATTTTTCGTTTAAAAATGAAAAAGAACTGTAACTAAATGTAATTCGTATTGTTTTCTAAATTTCGCACAAATGAAAATTCCCTCTCCTACACATCAAGACATTTTTATGCCAGTGAAACAAAAGAATTTTCAAAAATTTGAATTTGGAATTAGTCTGAGATAAATTACAAACAAATCGGTGTATAAAAGATTCCAATGCGGCCAGTACTTTTCGAGTTATTTAATTGAGTATGAAATATCCCTAGACCGTGTTGATGTGTGTATATATATATCTGGCTTGCTTTCTATAAGAGAGAGAGAGAGAGAGAGACAGACAGGGAAACATGCGCACGCCGCACGGTTTACAACAGCTTATTATAGCAAAAAGTGTCGTTACAACTTTTCGCCTTAATTTTTTCCGTCTAGCCCCCTTTAACCCCGTTCCAATTACTTTAGAGTTCGCTAAGCATGCGTTAATGCTATTCAAAGATTTATCTTGAACTATTGTTTTTTTTTTAATAAAACTTAAACATGACAACATGAAGCCTGTGTTACCCGAAGGGATAGGCAAAGTGGTACACACATCACACCAATAATAGACGTTGAACCTATTGCTAGCTACAGAGAAATTACTGAGAAAAGTTACTCTACAGAAAAATCCCAGTAAAACTTCGCCAGACTCGGAAAACCAAACCAAAACTACATACTATCATCACGCCTGTATTCCCCGAACGGGTAGACAGAGGTGTACAATGTGCATAGTTATACACGCACATTTCACCTATGCTGTTATTAAGGCCCACGTGATAGGTGGTGAGCCTATTGCCATCTACCGGGCACAATTCTAAACTCCAGACTGCTACTGAGAATTTCCTAACATTAAAACTCAATAATACTTTGCCCGACTTGGGAATCGAACCTGAGACCTCATGTTTAGCTGTCGCGCTTGGGACCACAGCCAGTCAACGAGGAAAATTTATAAAATAAAATATTTTCATAATAAATACTAAACATTTTTTATTAATGAGTTTTAAAATCAAAACCTCTATAGGAAATATGTCAGATCATACTTTTTAAAGAAAACAAAAAACTAATATAATCATCAATTGATACATATAATAAAAATGTAACGGATCGCTGTTTGTACATGGAAGATATAAGAGAAAAAATATTATTGGGACCTTTATCAACGCAAATAGCAACCAAAACAATGATACCTATGTTAGAATTTTGTCTTTTTGTCTGTGCGTTTGTGCACGCTTTTTTATCTCACAAACGGCTAATCCGATTTAGATGTGGTTTTCACTAATATATTTTGGTAAGCTTCACTTCACAGTTAGTGTTTTGTATCAATTGGCTCATAAATAAAAAAGTTATGCCATTTTAAAGAATCACGTCGTACGTTTGTTATTTACGACATCCACGCGGACGGTGCGCGGGCACAGCTTGTGTACAATAAATTACCAATTATGAAACTTTAACATCCACCGTTACGACTCAATACCCAACATTTACATTGTATTACAAGGTACACCTACCGTTATAATTATCTATCAGCAATCTATAATTAAACACATTAATGTAAAGCAGTTTCACAGTTAATAAACATTAGTTGCTAAATACTCTCTATATTTTTGTATAATAATAACTCTCGTGGGAGATATTCATATCAATTATTGTTTACCGGTTAGTAAATCAATCAATCTCGGTCGTCTACTACTAACTAGTCGGGCAATCCCGAAAAATGCACATGAGTAGTAACCGGTGAACAATAATTAATATGAGTCTAGTGGGCTTACTCTTGAAAATAATTCCGCTCGATTGACACTGGAAATATGTCAGTTCATACTTTTAAATGCCAAAATGTCTATAAAATAATTATAGATTCGGGATAATATGAAGATATCATGCTTTAAAATTGAGGCAACTGTAATGTATGTAAATTTATTTTAATAATACGCGTTGTTTTAAGGCATCCATTTAATATTGGAATTGGTATTAGTTTCAAGAGTACATATACTTATTACGCAGAAATGCATACTTTTCGTAACAATTTCCTTCATTGCAATGGTTGTTCATGCGAGGATCCTGTGTACAAATCGTATGTATTTAATCATGAACTTGGATTTCCTTAAGCACTACGCAAATGGCGGACTACAGAAATGGCGGACTATACAAATGGCGGACTACAAAATGGTGGACATCGCAAATGGTGGACAACGCAAATGGCGGACTATACAAATGGTGGACTACAAAATGGTGGACATCGCAAATGGTGGACAACGCAAATGGTGGACAACGCAAATGGCTCCGCGTGTTGTAAAACCTGCCTGTGGTTGTCCCGGGGCAAAAAGTCTGTCTAATTCTCAACCTTCTTCAAATAGTAGTTATTTTATTTTGTCGGTATTATGATGTGAGTTCCAGCTTTATTATTACTATTGGTCGCCCCCTGGCTGAAATTCGACCATAATTCATTTAAAGTTTAATCGATATTAAGGTTCTATTGTCAAAGATATATGTGTGTGTCTGCCTCGTTGGTCTAGTGGTCCCAGGCGCGACTGCTGAGCATAAGGTCTTGGGTTGGATTCCCAAGTCGGGCAAAGTGATATTGAGTTTATCTGTTAGGAAATTCTCAGTAGCAGCCCGGAGTTTGGAATTGTGCCCAGTAGATGGCAATAGGCTCACCACCTATTACATGGGACTTAATAACAGCATTGGTGCAATGTGGGTGTACAACTATGTACACTTCTGCCTACCCGTTCGGAGAATACAGGCGTGATGCTATCTATGTGGTGTTGGTTTGGTTATCTCAGTCTGGCGAAGTTTTACTGGTTTTTTTTCTGTTGATAAACTTTTCTCAGTAATTCTCGGTAGGTAGCAACATGCCCAACGTTCGTTAGTTGATTTAACACAACATCAGTTAAACGTGGCTGTTAAATACAACACTTCTGCCCATGTCTTCGAGAAATACAGGCGTGATGCTATGTTTTATATTATGTCTAATAATGCACAAGTTAGTGGGGGTGGCTGTCGAATAAAACACTTCTGCCGATCTCTTCCAGAAATACATTTTTTTTTTTTTTTTTTTTTTAAATGGCCTCTTGCAGAAACCCAGAGGGGTTTTGTCTGCGTAACCGGACAATATCTAAGGCGAGGCAGTTTGATGCCTCCAGCCAGAGCATATTTTAAGATACTACAAACTAAGCAACAGCGCTAAGGGCGTCCCCTGCGGGACACGAACCTCGGCTTAGGGTGTTGCTGGGGGGACAACTAGGGACTAGCTGGGTCATATCAGTTTCCTTATTATTAAGGGACGAATTTAAAGCTACTAGCTCGGCACGGGCCGGCTCGAGCAAGGGTCGGGGCGGACATGATGAGACATTTCGCGACGGACGCGGACCTCGCCGGTGAGGTCTATAACGAGGCGGTCGAGCGCGTCGGAGTGTGCTTGTGTGTCTGTTATACTCTTGAGCTACAGTGATCCTATCATCGGGACGGAGGAGAGCGTGACGTGGTCGGCGGATTTTGTTGATCTGGGACGGCTTGTAATCAGCGGAAGAGACAACTAAGGGATTCGGATGATTAGGGGCAGATTCGAAGTATGTCTTCGATGCCCTTTTCATGAATTGCCTAACGGTAGGCACTCTGAGGTCGAGGTGGAGTTGATGGTTCCTAATGAACCATGGAGCGCCTGTCGCTTTACGAAGGAATCGATTTTGCAGGGTTTGCATCCTATGGATTTTGTAATACTTAACGTGTGCGAACACGACGCTAGCATACGTCATAATGGGTCTAATGCACGTAGTATAGAGCCTAACCTTAAGGTTAAGTGACAATTTACTGCGCGCATTTGTCATGGGGAATAGACGGCCGACAGCGAAGGCCGCGCGGTTGCGTACCGTCTTAATGTGCGGACGGAAGGTCAGTTTGTGATCTAGAATCACACCCAGGTATTTGGCTTGCAGTTCCCAAGGGATTGGCTTGCCGAACATTGTAATGGGTCGAAGCTGGGGAAGAAATTCCCCGGCGCCCGTTCTCGAAAAGAGAACGGCGGCGCTCTTATCTGGATTGACCTCAATCCTCCATTTCCTGAACCAAGCGCCTAAGGCGTTGGCCGAGGTCTGGAGATATCGGGTAATACAGTCAAGACTCCTACCGGTGTAATAGATGGCCGTGTCATCGGCGAAAAGAGCTAACTTGGTTTTGCCACTTTTGGGAATATCGCTGGTGTACAGCGCGAAGAGAAGAGGTGATAGCACAGAGCCCTGAGGGACTCCGGCTTGGATCCGATGAGGGGACGATAGAACGCCCTCTACGCGATAGCGGAAGCTACGGTTCGATAGAAAATCTCGAATGATGAGTACGAGACGGTCAGGCACTTGGAATTGGTACAGCTTATAGATTAAGCCGTTGTGCCAGACCTTGTCGAAGGCTTTAGCTACGTCGAAGAATAATACGCCCGTTTTCATCTTGCCCATGAAGCCTGCGCTTATGTGCTCAACGATACGGTGCAACTGATGGATGCATGAGTGTTTGGCTCGAAAGCCAAACTGCTCGCTAGGAAGAAGCTTATTGGATTCGGCATAATCCCTTAAACGAATATAAATTAGCCTTTCATAGATCTTTCCGAAGACGTTTAGAAGACTGATCGAGCGATAACTAGTCGGCTCGCACTTGAGCTTACCGGGCTTTGGAAAACCTATAACTGTTGCCTGTTTCCACGATTGTGGGAAGATATTGTTGGCCAGTGCCGCATTGAAGATAGCGGTCATGAGTACTATCAGAGGTGCGGGAAAGTATTTAATCACTTTATTGGTGATCCCGTCTGAGCCTGGGGCCTTCCTGGGTTTGAGGTTCCTCACGATCGTTCTGACTTCGTCTACGGTGACGGGGGGCAAGGGTTCGTCGGAGTCGTCTGGGGGCGGGAGTGCAGTTCTACGTTTGACTTCAGCATCGACCTTGGACAGGTGAGCTTTGTCTACTGGTAGAGTGCTAGGCGTACATTGGGCTTCTAAACTGTCGGCTAGTACTTCTGACTTTTCGTCGTCATCAAAAGCAGGTCGTTGATTAGGTCTATTGAGCGGGGGTATAGCGGCGCATTGATCGGATTTTAATTTCCGCTGCAATTGCCAGAAAGCTTGATGGGTAGGTTCTATATCATCGAGCATTTTGTCCCATTTAGCTTCCCGCATTTCCGATATGCGCTTCCTCACAGTACGCTGCAAGGTGCGCATATGGATACGGTTAGCTTCATTGGGGAAACTGTCGTAGGCACGGATAGCTGCGTTTTTCTCTGTCAACAGTTCACGTACATCATCCGGCAGTTTCCAGCGGTGTTCAGCCACCTCCGGGACTTGCCGTGAACATTCGTTCACTACGGATTGCACGTGACTGGTGAGGGAGTCGATCGCAGTCACCGTGTCGGCAACAGACACTATATTATCGGGAATTGAGTCTAAATGCACAGAAGAGGTTGACTTGAGGCGTTCCTCTAGTCTTCCCCAATCGGTGGTGGTTTTAGTGGGGACAGGTTGATCTGGGTCTGAGGGACCTGAGCGGGGGCCTAATACTAGGATTACTGGTCTATGGTCAGAGTCAAGCTCTTGTAGCGTCTCTATAGAACGTAAACCGAGGTTTACGTTCTTTAGAATCGCTATGTCGAGTATGTCAGGTCGGTGGTTTACATTGTCAGGGAAGTGGGTAGGGCTCATCGGGGCGATGATATCGAAGTTAAGTTCGATACCTAATCGTTCGAGGTGTCTGCCTCGTGTGGTCGTCGTATTGCAACACCAGGATTCATTTTTGGCGTTAAGGTCGCCAGCAATGATAACTGAGTCGCTCAGAGCAAATAAGGATTTAATGTCGGGAGCTAAGTTAACTTTCGATGTGACTTTAGGTGGAAGGTATGCCGAGACGATGGTAATTGGCTGGTGTCCTGTCATGCCTAGCCGGCATATAGAAGCCTCTATGTGAGAAAGAGGTGGGAGGTCCATAGGGATGCAGTATAGCGATTTTTTGTAATAAATGAGTGTACCGCCCGCCTGGCAACGGGTTCTGTCGTTGCGCACTATTCTATAGTTTGCAATTCCAGGGTTCCTCTGGGCGGGTTTGAGAAAGGTCTCTTGCACGAGGAAGACGTCAATTTGATGGTCGCGTAAGAAGGTCGCGATTTCGTCACGTTGGCCGTTTATGCTATTAGCGTTAAAGTAACCTAACTTAAGGGATCGGGGCTTAAATTTACTATTTTCGGTATCCATTAGTTACCGTTAAAGTTGATATTAGCTAGGGCGTCAGTGATGTCTTTATACTCGAGCATCACTTGTAGAATAGCAAAGCCGTTGCCTTGCATGGAGCGCAGAGTCTGTGCTAGTGCGCTGAACCTATCTGAGCTAATGAGCGAGAAAACGCTCTGAACTACTTCTAGGTCCGATCCAATTGATGGCTGACTGCTAGCTGCTAGCTGAGCGGGGGCCTGTTTAGGGAGAGACGCGGGCGCAACCTGTGGGGGTTGTACTGGCATAGGTGAGGGGGCGGGTATGGGGATCGCCATCAGTGGCGGAATGACGGTAGGCTGATAAGCCGGGGAGGATTTCAAAGCCGGAAACGCTTGCTGGTGGTTCAGCGCGATCCATGGTGAAGGCCGTTGCGGACTTAGTCGCTCGGGCAGCTTTGAGGACGGTTGCTCTCTGATGGTTCGCTCGGCATTACGTTTCCCGAGTTTCGAGTTGACGTTCGGTTTTTTAGGTGCCTTAGGGCACCCACGATAATTAGCTGGATGTCCTGATTCGCCGCACAGGACGCAGCTGGGAGGGTCGGTGCAGAGGGACCTATCTTTAGGCCTCTCACAGGCGTTAGTGCCATGGTCACCGAGGCACTTAACGCATCTGGGTTTTGCAAAGCAATTACGCTGTGCATGACCGTAGAGTTGGCAATTGTGGCATTGCCCGATATAGCCCGACTTATGCGGGTTTTCAACTTTAATGCCGGAAAGATGGCACAAAGTTTTTAAATTGTATAGTGCTTTCGAGCCCGGGCCCTGTTCGCACACTACTAGCACCATTGCGAATGATGGTCCGCCACGAGCGCGGTGCATGCGGTGCACTTCTACAACCGGGATCTGTTGCGACTTAAGGTCACTTAGAATCGACGATGTCTCGATCTCTGTGGGTACTCCGCGAATCACGACGCGGATGAGGCGCTCCTCTTGGAGGGCGTAAGTGTGGAAGGATACTGCCTTTTCCCGAAGGAGATTGGTCAGTGTACGAAAATCACTGGGAGAGGGCACCTGGACTTTGATGCCTTGTTGGGTATTCCTGGCCTGAGTGTAGTTGACTTTCTTGTCAACACACCATTTAGAAATATCAGTCCACTTCGCCTTGTCCTGAATGTAGACGGGCGGGGGAGTGGGCGCCTTTTTTTGAGCCTGAGAGGTTGGAGGACAGGGGCTACCGGGCCTGGAGATTGGAGCGGCGTCCATAGGGACGGGGGACTGGAGGTCTAGGGACTGGGTTGCCTCAACGGTCTTGAGGGCTTTGGCGGGCGCTTGGCCGGCGGCGGCTTTTTTGGCCTTACGGGCTCTCTTTTTCCCCTTGCCAACTACAGTGATGTAGCCGTCCGATGATGTGGCTGAACTAGTGTCTGAGTTTTCGGACTCAGAAGAGGATGATTGTATAGCAACATCCATGACGTCCGGCTGTGATACAGTTTCCTTTGTTAACGGTAACAAAGGGGCCGGGGAATTAGCGATTCCATTGTTCTCGTCGAACAATAGATTAGTGTCGCACAAAGGCGACGCAGGAGACAAAGGCGGGGACGGTTCGGGCGATTTCAGAGAATCACATATAATGGGCCGCGGCGCAGGTGTGACCGCTTTGGTTATGCCGCCGTGACTACCTGAGGCGGGCTTTGGGTACGCGGTAACATCGTTATCGCTTTGTGCGTGAACTTGCTGTAGTAATACAGCGAAGTCTTTCCCGTATTTTTTGTCAAAAACGGGGTCCTTTAACAGAATGTTTTTTAGGAACGCTACAATAAGTGTAGCGTCCATTTTAGGGGATTCAGAAATAAAAGGGAACTATCATTAGAATTTCCTAATAAACCTAACTTCTAACTCCCCGGGTGGATGGGCCCGGGGATGTGTAACCCTCCCTGCCGGATGTAAGCAGGGAGGTGTGTACCTATAGGTGAGCCCTAAGCTTGTAACCCGTTGCCAGTCTTATTGTGCAAACGGGGCCCTGACCAGTCTAGTGCGAAGGGTGTAGACACACCCGACCGACACTAGGTGAGTAGCTGAAAGGGAAGCCAGAGTCTAGAGCCGACTAGGAGATCCCCCAAGGCCGGTTATCTAGCTCCCGTCCAATTGACTGCCTCACCCTGAAGGGGTTTCAGCTGGGTGTATCGGGTCAACACCCTCTCGGCTTCGTTGACACCGTAAGGTTTCAACCGAGAACCACGAAACTGTGGCTTTACCCTGATGGGGTAAAAAAAAACACACGTTTTTGACTGTTCTTTAAAAAAAGACAGATAATCAGCCGCCGCCTCGAAAAAGGCAGCTTTTGATTTAAGTTGTTCGTAGCCAGTAAACAGCTACGGAGATTGCTACGGCAGGGCGTAGCGAATAACGATCACAGACACAACACGGGCGAAATCACTAGAAGCGACACGTCCGCGCGCGGCGAGCGTTGGGGCGAGAGTGATTTCCAGAAATACAGGCCTGATGCTATATTATATACTATGTTTTATATTATGTCTACATTGCATAAGTAAGTAGCGATTATGCTTAAAGACAAAAATAGACATGATACTTTTGTGTCGTTGAATAAAGGTCGTCTGCATTTTTAATCAACATTGTAAGCCTGTGAATGCTAATTTCTGATTATAAATTTTCAAACGACCGCTACACAGTTTTTTAAATGATAGCGTGGCTGGCGCAGTGCTCGTGAGACCAGCTGCTGCGTCACGTGTCGCACTTTCTAGTGTTTTTTTTATCACAATGTATCTACTTTTGGCCACCAACTCTCCTGATTGTAAGCGACGGTGTGGCTGACGATGGAGCACGTAGATCCAGCATAAATCTATTCACTCTTAAGTTTAGTGGAAAGAGTTGATGCAACTGCCCAGACCCGTCTCCCACAACGGGTGCACCGGACTACATCCCGAAACACGACTAGGTCGCTTCACGGCATGGCTTTGTCTGATGGGTGGTAACCTGTCGCGGCCGAAGCCTCTCACCAGAGTTATGTGGCCTGTTTTGCACCACCCAGGGGCCACGTGTAGGGATTCCATTTTAAGGATGCATTCCTACGGTCGCGGGCAACTCATCCCAGTTTTTTTTTTTTATATTTTTAGCCTTCAGAACCCTAAATATATGTATGTGAACGGCGGAAATAAAACAAAAATGGCCTCTACTTATCATGCTTCTTTATAAGTTAAATGCTGATAATCATACTGTGACAAGCATAATCTATCTCGGCATAATTATAATTATTAAATAAATTATTACTATTATTATAATTATAATATGCATAATTATAATTATTAAATAAATTATTACTATTATTATAATTATGTAAGAAAATCAGAATTATATTTAATGAGCCATTACTTTATGATCACTTAATGTGGCAGAAATTTTTTGTGAAGTTAATAGACACATCTATACATAATATTTTCCGCTCTGCGTCTTCAGAATCTATTCCTACCGCCATTAATAGCCAAAACAGCCTATAACTTATCACTGAAGGCCAAAGGCCTCTTCTTATACCGAGAAGGCATGAGCATTGAGCACCACGCTAGTTCACTACGGCATGGTTCACACGGTTTTCGTTTAGGATGAACACGAGGTCTCGTTTTAGATTCCCGGGTCGGGCAAAGTGTTATTGAGTTTTTTTGTAAGTATCCATTGATTCTCTTGACGTCTAAGAGGGGCGCGCGTGGAACACTACTTGCCGCCACCTCGGGTTCTGTTAGATGTTAGAAGTTGATTTACACTTTCTTAAAATGGTGAAGGAAAACATCTGATATAAATGTGTGCTAAATTTCAATGAAATTAGTGGTTATTGCGTGAAAGAGTAACAAACATCCACTCGTCCTAACTTCCGCATTTGTAATATTAAAGAAGGATTTAATTTTTAATATTGTGGTTAAACTTAATCGCGGTTAAGCTGCGCTTGCCGCGGTCGGTCTATGGATGGGTGACCATCATCACCATCACCGTCGGTCCAGGTTGTCAAATCAAGATCTATGACAGCCGTTACGGGTAGACAGAGGCCGGAAATCTGACAACCAGTCATACCACGAGATATTGTGTTACCCAATAGCTTGTGGAAGACAGATAGGCAGTCGCTCCACGTATAATACTGGTATTATGCTGCACCTGGTTTGACTGAAAGCCGACTCCAATATCAATTACATATGAAAAAGGCTAGGCAGATTTGTATGTAAATTATGGAATGAAGTATGTTATTTTGTTTATACAACTGAGGTGGGAATCAAGTACAGAACCCGCCTGTTAGAGACGTTGACCTCTGAATTTATTTCGGCGTTTCTTCTCGGAGATAGTCAGACAGGAAACGCCGGTGCCATCACTACATATTATAAAACAAATTCCTTGTAAGAAAACACTGCCTAAACCTTTTGAGATATAACAAAATGATTTATGTATATACGTATATATATGTATGGAATTGTGCATCTTATATAGGTCTACAGAAAAGTCCGCGATGGCATATGTCTATCTCTTAAGGATAACATAGTATACCCATTTTAATACTTAAAAAAATGGGCAATTATAAAGCGGGACGGGATGAATATTTTTGGTCGCGATAACCGACATCCACGCGGGTGAAGCCGCGGGCATCAGCTAGTTTAATTTATAATAATGACTTGTAAAAGTGTTTTCAAAAGATCTATTCACAGAAATAAAATCATTAATCATTTACTTTCTTGAACCCAGTTCACCTATATATCGTAAACGAGAAATAACAAGACACGGTAAAGTAAATATTGCATCCATAACAGGTTTATATTACGGGCCTGTTAGAATTACTGGCAGCCATTTTGCGCAATACGTCTTGCAACTCGTTCCGTTGTGTGGTTTACTTGTGTTTAATACTTTTCAATTTTAAGTGGTCTTAAAGAAAATCTTGACTGCATCATTGGTATTGTAGTCGCAAGCGTGGTTGAGTTATTTGTTAGGAAATTCTCAGTAGCGGTTTGGAGTCTGGAATTGTGCCCAGATGGCAATAGAATCACCACCACATGGGTGGACATGGGACTTTGTAACAGCATTGGTGAAATGTAGGGTACAATTACGTAGGTATGTAGTGTAGTGATGTATCCTTAGTTATATAAACAATGTATTCCTTAGATTTAGTCAGTATATTACAGACCTTACACCAGTCATCAAGTGTATTATTACCCACGTCCCTACATGGCGACCCTGCCAGCGCAAACACCGAGCGCGTTTGTTTAAAATTGTTCTGCCTTACATGGAGTGAAGAGTGGCTATCCTAGCAAATCTGAAATTGAATTGATTGGTCTAAAAGTATAAACTGCCAATATGAAGCGAAAAAAGAAAAAAAAGAAAAATAATTATGTAGTTGAAAACGACCTTGCAATTCACCGTGGGAGAGCCATGCTTCGGCACGAATGGGCCGGCTCGACCGGAGTGATACCACGGCCTCACAGAAAACCGGCGTGAAACAACGCTTGTGTTGTGTTTCGCCGAGTGAGTGAGGGTACCGGAGGCCCAAACCCCTTAAAAGGTCGGCAACGCACTTGTGACTCCTCTGGGGTTGCGGGTGTCCATGGGCGGCGGTAATCGCTTACCATCAGGCGAGCCGTCTGCTCGGTTGCCCCCTATACCATAAAAAAAATAAAAAATAAAAAAATATAAAATTAAATTATTCACATGAATTGTTTTGACGAGATTGTTTAACATACTAGGGCACATTTTAGGAGCGAGACATGGGTGTCTTATTGCTTACCGTAAAGATGCATCATTCCATTCCCAATATGGGGATGTATGCACTCTCTGTGCGGCATTAAGACTTTTTAAATATCACTTGTAACAAATGACGTAACAATTATTTATATGTATGAAGTGGAAGTGGAGATGATTATTTGGTTCTTAATATAACTGTTACAAATGGTCTGATCAACCTGGAGTTTCAGTTTTATATTATAGGTATATTAAAATACAAGATTTAACAATAATATGAAATGACGTAGTTAAGTAGATACATTGCACTAAACCTGTATCTCGATCATTACTAACTTGAGTCGTTTTAGTGAGAGAACTAGGGGCTTTAAGTGAAATAATGTGTCTAACATGTAAAATAAATGAAATAAATAAATCTCGACATTAATAAATCAATTAATGATAAATAAATTACAAATTAAATAAAAATAAAGAAGATGAATTATTAAATGAGAATAATGTATACTTACCATGACCAAAATGGCCTATTGTCTACAATGGCCACGTAGACTTTAGAAAAATGTGACATACGACTTGACGGGGAATTGTTAAAACACGGACGTGACAAAATTATGACTCAAAATATGAAATTTAATAATATTATTAAAAACAGGTTTGAAACGTTTATAGTTATTTAAATATCCTTTATATTACTACATAATTAATAAAATGTTATATTTTATATTTATAAAAATAATATGTAATCATATATTTTTACTGTTTTTTTGGGAAGGAGGTGTAGTGTAGTGATGTATCCTTAGTTATATAAACAATGTATTCCTTAGATTTAGTCAGTATATTACAGACCTTACACCAGTCATCAAGTGTATTATTACCCACGTCCCTACAGGTACACCCCTGCCTACCCTTTTGGGGAATACATGTGTGATGCTACGTTATGTATGTAATGTGCTCACCACCATAAATGGGATTTAAATATTGAATTTACATTGTTAACAGCTTTAGGAAATTTTACACCCATATTTCACCGTTACCAAGTACCACGTAAAAACCCCAATACTAAACTTCGTGCTGCCGAAAATTTCCTAACAAAGAAACCCTATTACACTGGCTGATCCCGGACCTCACACACAGCAGCCGCGGTTTCAACCACTAGACCAATGAAACTAAATAATATTCAGATAAATCTAGAAGCCATTCTAATTTATAGCAGACTTGCGTAAAGTAGACTATTAGGAAGCCTTTAAAAAGACTTGGAAACGGAACGTTGGCAACTGTTGCAAATACTTGCCAATTATTTTACGTAATAAGTCATTTGGCTTGACAATAAATTTAAAGATCATTTTATTTGTTAGAATATTGTCAGTTAGTTGTTACGTGAAAATGATAATAAAAGTAAAATATATAACATAAAACAAAGCGTGGTTTAGACGTCGAAGTATTCCTCCGCATCGCTGTCATCCGGTAATGTGCCTAGAAGATTGCCAAGTTGAATGGCAATGCTAATTCTCTGGCCAAGAAACAGGTCAGCCATCTGGTCACGCGAAATGTCGACCAATCTGCCAGAAATTTCTTTGATAAGCTGGCGTGCACTGGGACCCCATGACCTGAACTTTTCGACCCCAAACGGCTCAAAGTCGTAGCAGCCGACAAGATTGCTATATTTGCGCCGTTTGAGAGTCTCTGTAGCAGCAGCAGCGGCGCCAGCGCAGCTAGACGAGCTGGGAAGATGCGATGGAGCAAGGGTGTCGACGCATGTTGCGTCCCACACCAAAGGCCTACCCAATTTCCAAAGCTGTAGCGTCATGCCGTCTGGTCTCTTACCATCGTCCCGTACCAAGGCACTGGACTCAAAAATAGCTGGTGCACCGGAGGCAAGAGCCCGACGGATCATGTCGTAGATGCTAGCGTTGTTACGTTATTTCGGAAAAGTTCAGAATATTCTACCAAGAAACGGTGTACAAAATTTTAGAAATTAATTAATAAATTAAAATTGTTTACATAGCTCTCATAGATATAGTTATAAATAATCTTTATTAATTTATATTATATATACGCAGGTTCGTATCCTGCTCGCGACCGTATTCTTTTTCCATTTAATATAATAACCTTTGGCCGTTTTATGTACATGGAACTATTACGTTACATTACATTTAAGTGAAACAGTTTGTGCAACAATGATGAAACGGCCAAGTCGTACTCTTTAATCAAAATGTAGTGTTTCTAGCACTTCACACCGACGCTATGCTGGTTCGAAAATACGACGAAGCGCTTCCAGAAAAGGTAGGTGCCCCGCTTCTTTCGGCTCGTCTTGGTGGAGGCACTCCTGTGCCCCCAGATTAAGTATTTCTGTTAGAAAATTCTCAGTAGCAGTCCTTGGTTAGGAAGTTGGCGGTGTGGCACCCCCGTGCTTCGGAGAGCACGTAAAGTTGGTGAGATCAGTTAGGTTGAGAAGGTCAGATGAAATGTCGCTCCATGTAAAATACTAGAAGTAATTTGCATCCGGTTAGACAGGATATAACACAAATTTTTCTTCTTATCGTGTGGTTGATGAACAAGATAGTGTCAAGTTTAAATCGCCAATAGGCCTCTGACATCATCGATAATATCTCTTAGGTGTGTTGTTTTTTTTTTTTTCTTTGGTTTCCTCTCGATGTTTTCCTTCACCGTTTTAAGCAAGTAATAAATCATTTATAATACGTACATGACTCCAAGAAGTTAGTGATGCCTGCCTTAGATTAGAAACATCGACTTTCTATTTGCCATTTATAGTCATACCACTAGGCAATCACTGCTTTACACTAGGCTAGGCTAGCACTGTGGAAATTGGGAAAAGACTAGACAGATGGTGTTCATTTTAATTGAGTAAATCTAAGAAGTGACTTAAAATTCTTGTATTTATTCTTAGACATCAGATTTCTTGCAATTCTTTACGAGTCTCTGAATCTGTGATATACTACAATGACGTCATAAATCTTACATCACATTTTACTCAACAAGACGAGAAAATAAACAAAGCTTTAAAATTCACCGAGATCATACTGCTATATTAAAGTTGACCTAATATCTTTACACGAGCCGGTATGTAATCGCGCCGAGATGAGCGCTTATTGTCTTCGTGAAGCGATATAAGTTGTAAGCGACGAGCGATCAAGTTCTTTTTTACTTAAAACATGATCCGTATTTAATTTACTCGTACTTCATTTCAATTCTGATGTTTTTATTTCAAATAGACCAGATTAAATGTCCATTAAAATAGGTGAAGCCAGTGGCCCGGTTCCAAGAAGTTGAACTTATGGAGAAGAGCCGGCACGAAAAAATTAGTAAAGTATTTGAGAATCATGTAGGTTAATAAGAGAAAGTGTAAGTATCAATAAAAACTATCACTTTTATAGTTCTTTAAAAATATTGCCAAAGCAGTTAACAGCCGACCAGTCCCTCTAACCCTGGGAGAGCCATGCTTCAGCACGAATGGGCCGGCTCGACCGAAGTGATACCACGGCCTCACAGAAAACCTGCGTGAAACAACGCTTGCGTTGTTTTTCGCTGAGTGAGTGAGGGTACCGGAGGCCCAAACCCTTTAAAAGGCCGGCAACGCACTTGCGATTCCTCTGAGGTTGCGGGTGTCCATGGGCGGCGGTAATCGCTTAACATCAGGCGATCCGTCTGCTCGTTTGCCCGCTAACCCATAAAATAAAGTTCCAACAGACAGCACCCGTCCACGAGCATGACGCGTAAATCAGCCTCGCATAACTTAAATATTCTGTAAGGCACCATTTAAAAAAACATCTCAAAGTGTATGTTTTAAAATTTAGATTGGTGAATTATTTTTTATTAGTTTAAACGAGATAAGAAGAAAGATTATTAAGAAAAAAGTATGTGATATTCTTTTTGTAAATTTATAATTTCACAAATGCGAGACATTTTAAATTAGCATGCCATAACACTATAATGCTGATGCTTCTGAGTGTATGGGATTTAATAATAACATTGGTGAAAAGTGGGTGTGCATTTTTTGTGTACTGCCTATCGTGGAATACTAGCGTAATACTATGTTGTATATGCTTGAAAATATAAATGTCCAATTAAATTGTTTGCCATTTATGTTTATCGGAGGGAAAGGTGTAAAGATTTCTGGATAAATGGTTTTAAAAAAAATCATGTTATTGTTACCGTAATACGATTCTCTCTCTGGAATCTAAGTACCTACTGCAAAATGTAGACCCATTCTCTGCCCAACAACTCTAAGCGGTCCAGATTTGTTCCAATATCCACACAAAACCGGCCAATGAGTAGCTGTATCGAGAAAAATATTTTAACATTATTAAAAAAAGATACTGATTACACTATGGAACGGCAAAGCACAGTCTAACTATTTGTAAACTTCGAAAATAATTAATTTAATTTAACTATTGTTCAACGGTTATTACTCACGTGCATTCTTCGGGATTGCCCTGCTAGTTTCTAACTCGAACGAAGCTATTAGTCATGAGCTGAGCCCGCGGTGATGTCGCGAGTCAAACTTAAGTCTAACTTAGTCAAAGTTTACGTACACTAACTAGTCGGGCAATCCCGAAGAATGCACGTGAGTAATAACCGTTGAATAATGATTCATATGAATGAGTCTCAGGTAAGTTATTACACAAAAAATTAGATTTAATTACGGAGATTAGTTTTTGGTTAAATGAAAATCTATAAAAATAATTATTATCTCAAACGCGCTCTCTTGTCTCTTACACCACACAACAAACGGCTCACGTTTCCGCCAAGGTCGTGTGTAAGAGGGACGGAAAATTAGAAAGTGTTATTAGAGCGAGACGGCAACAATAAGACACTTCGCGGTCGGAGTAATTGAATGATTGTATATTGTTAATCAAATTACTTTCTTTATTGATTTAAGAAGACAATTTAAATTCAAAGCGGTTTTTCAGGAGATTTTCGTTTGAATTAGGGGCTTGTGGGTAAATGATTATCTCGAAGATAGATTAAGGTAGATAGATTGTAGATTAAGGTAAAAGCTAATTGAGAAATTAATAAAAATGGAGCCCTGGCTTTGATTAGATTCATTAGAAATCAAAATAAAAAGAAAGTAGAAATGAGATATCATTATTTCGGATTCATATTTTTTTACGCCTTGGAACCGTGCACCTAGCTTTGACTTTTTATAAGTGCTTGTAATATGGCCTATTTGAAATAAAAATCTTTTGACCTTTTGACTTTTGACTTTTAGACGACTGCCCAAAAAGGAGTGTTATGCTTTTAGGTTTCATGTAAGTATGT
Organism: Xylocampa areola; assembly: GCA_935421205.1. NCBI lineage: Eukaryota > Metazoa > Arthropoda > Insecta > Lepidoptera > Noctuidae > Xylocampa > Xylocampa areola. Next base: position 12,278,708 of record OW285223.1, read on the forward strand.
ATATATGTGTGTGAGTTTCTTTAGTCCACCATAACTTCTGAATGCCTGAACCGATTTCGATGTATGGGCTATCGTTAGAATCCTTATATTTTCCCGGGTAACATAGGCTAGTAAGATTTTAAAAATGGCAGGCACTCTTTTTAATTTTTAAAATTAATTTCGTCTTTTATTAATGGCGTTTTCTCTCGTTGGTATAGTGGTCCCAAGCGTGACCGTTGAGCATGAAGTCCTGAATTCGAGTCCCGCGTCGGTCGGTTGGGCAGTGTTATTGAGTTTTTATGTTAAGCAATTCTGAATAGAGCTCAAAGTTTGATATCGTGCCCGGTAGATAGCAATAGGTTCACCACCTAGGAACCTCAATAATAGTCTTGGTGAAATGTGGGTGTACAACAGTGTACACCTCTGCCTACCCCTTCGGGGAATACAGGCGTGATGCTATGATATGTTATTAATATGGTAGGTTTATAGTAAGTACTTTATCTGTGTGTGTCATTGACATTGACCACCTGGTGGTATTTTGTCACCATCACTGGATGATGACCAAGGCATACTTACAGCATTTATTTAAGCAAATTCGTAAATAAAACTGCATAAAACGTATTAGCACACTTCAAATTACTACAAGGATAACTGTGTTGTGTCAGTAGGAACACCTGAATCACGAAAACCGTCTTTACTGCTTCGAAATAAAGGTTATTATCAGTGTTAAACTGGACGTGCGATACTGCAATCGTGAGTTCGTTTATTATCCTATCAACCTTGTAGGTACTAGAGTGTCGAAACCAACACCAAAAAAATAATAATGCCATGAGAAAAGTAACACTTTTGTGATGTGTATTTTAAGTAATTTGTGTGTATTTTGCGAAGATCATATAGCAGTGATATAGCCTGGTGGTATGACCGACGGACTGACAAGTCAAAGGTCGCAAGATCTAATCCAAGGCACGCACCACTGTCTTTTCAAATTCATGTGCGTATTATATACTAATTATCAATTCCTTAAAACGGTGAAGGAAACTAGCACACCTGAGAGATGTTCTCGATTGTGTGTAAAGCCATGTCAGAGACCTAGGAGTGGTTTAAAATCTGACACTAGTTCATCAAAGACACGATAAGAAGAAGAAAAAGATTATTATACTAAAATGTATATGAGTAAAGTTATAAATTTTTGTGTAAAAAGAATACGGTCGCGAGCAGGATTTGAACCTGCACCTAAAACTATACCTCTTGCTTTTAATATAAAAAGTCTTTCTTAATATTATCCCTCATTTCTGGTAAAAATGTTTAATAATAATTTTGACTCAACATAGAGTCCGGTTAGCCTGCGGATCACTTCAGCGATCTGCACAAAGTTTTTAATTCGAACTTTTTCCATCTAAAGCTCTTATCGTGTGACTGCTAACACCGCTAAGTTTGGTCCTGTCTTAATCCTCGGGTTTTGTGGGGTTGCAGTAACAGCAGGAAATATTAACTTTTTTCGTATTTTTTTTGGACATAAAAATACGGTCGTGAGCAGGATTTCCACCTGCACCTCCCATATCAATACTCCAGGTGCTCTGCTCAGTTCGCCGATTTTTCTTCCACATTTTAATACGTCTTTTGGTGACACTTGTGTTAGAGGCCCCGAGCGCGAATGCGTCTTTCTCAGCGCGCGTCTGGTGCTGGCCCGCCTTATATGGGCCCAGTACGGTACAAAGAAGGAACCAGGTCTTAGGTTCCTCCAGTGACGTCTAAGATTGCTGCTTGTGGAATACTACGCTCCGCCACCTCTCGGATTGGGGGCAGTGGACATTCCCAAATCTGGTGCTCCTGAACTCATTTCGGAATGGCGGAGTTTGATCGCGCTTTCATAAATTCAAACATGTGAGATTAACCATTGGACCGCGGTCCACTAACATCACCCAGTTAGTTTGAGGATTCTGCTTTTCCAATGAAGGAACACGACATCTCGTTCCTCCGGGATACGGGACTGTGATGCGGTTCAAAGAATATAGTTGTTATAAAATAAGCAATTAATCATCTGTGATATGAACTGTAATATATACGAGTACTTTTGATTTTGTTGATTTTTTCAAAAAGTGCTGTATTTATTTTAAATAAGATTTATAAGGGACTGGCACTGAATAATAACTTACCAAACAAAAAAAATATCATCGAAATCAATTCATAATTGGCGGAATAATCGCGTAACAAAAAAAAAATACAAAAATAAACATACAGTCGAATTGAGAACCTTTTTCTTTTTGAAGTCGGTTTTAAAAAGTACATACAAAAGCAGGTTTTTAGAATTTAGAATTACAACATTTTTAAATCTCCTTTGTCTTGTAGAAGTGGGGGAGATTTGGTTTGTCTGATCACCGTTTCCACTTGAAATATCTTATTACGTCGTAATTGAGTCCTGTGCGTAAGAATTTCAAGAATATTATATTTCATTACCTTTGAGTCGTATCAATTAAAAGAGTAATCGTAACGGAAAAAATATTCGTAAGTCTAGACGAGCTCATTAGCAAGTTTTAAGCAGTTTTCTAATTGTAATGACGCAAATTATCGAACTGTTAATTATGATATTAAATGGAAAAAGAATACGGTCGCCAACAGGATTTTCGAGAGTTCGCTAAGCTTGCGTTAATGCTTTTCAAAGATTTATCTTGAATTGTTAAGGTAATTGCATTCTTAACGACATTGAATTAACTGCAAAGTTAGTCGTGTCGGTTCGGTCACCCGTATAGGGACTGAATTGATAGCAATGACGTCGCCATACGACGTGTTAAAATATGAAAGAAGAATTCGCGGTGGTGAGCAGAGGTCGAGATGGCTTAGTGGTCAGAGCGCCTGGAGTATTTATCCACGAGGAGCAGGTTCTAATCCTGTTCGCGACCGTATTCTTTTTCCATTTAATATAATGATTTTAAAGTGCGCTAAGCATACGTTAATGATTTTCAAAGATTTATCTTGAATTGTTAATTATGATTTTACGGAATTCTATTTACGTAACAAATTTTGTTAAACAAAGTTATATGCTAATGAGCATAATACCTAGCTCGAGAAAGAACTCTTAACGAAAAAGACAAACAAAAATATCTAGTTGCATCTCACAATAACACGTGAGTTGTGTATCATTTGAATTTAAACCTTATGTTAAAAGCTGTAGTTCCTATTTTACACGGGTTGACAATACCTCTGGTATCTTTTTATCTTGGCGTTCATAGTTTGTAGTTTGTGCCTTGGAGAGCACGTTAAACCGTGGGTCCCGGTTCTCAAATGAAGACCTATGACAGCCGTTACGGGTCTGACAACCAGTCATACCACGAGATATCGTGTTACTCAGTAACTAAGTCGTGGAGTCAGATAGGCGATTACTTCATGTAAAATACTGGTATTATGCTGAATCAGATTTAATAAGAGTAGAGGCAGACCGAGGAAACGATGGATGTATTGTGGTAAAGATGACATGGCTAGAAAAGGAGTGAAAAAGAGACAGAATTATACCCCTTTAAAAGTTCTAGCAGAAATTCCACGACAGCATAATTATGTCTATCTTTTAAGGTTGACTCACTATAACCTTTTTTATGATTATCAAATTGGTTCTAAAATAATGCATTGTTTGGAATATATTTTAGTAGGGTTTTTCCTCAAATTAACGCGGATGAAACCGCAAACCGTAGAAATAATACTTATTGTATAGACTGTCTCATTGTTTTGTGAACATAAACGCAGCTGAGCGTTAGATCCTGAGTTTGATTCCCTGGTCAGACAGTTCAATTGGGTAATTTTGTTTAGAAATTCTCAATGGTTGTCCTCATGTACCCGGTAGATGGCAATATAGTCACCAAATGGGACTTAATAACTGCATTAGTGTAATGTGAACACTATGTATACCTCTGTCTACCCGTCCGGGGAATAAAAGCGTGATGGTATGTATGTAATAAATAATAATCTATAATAAAGCAAATCGCTCTCACTGGGCCCACATTCTAAGACCAAAAGTCCACGAACGTAAGCCGTTAGTGGAACGCTATCTCACAACTTGTGAAGATATTAAGTGTTGAATGTAAATTAGACAAGGGTTAGCCTGGATTTTTCAAGTATTTTTTGTGTATGTATATGTGGAGCGATACGTGCTCAGAATGAAGATTATAGGGTACTCGCGTGGGAATGAAGAAATTCCGCATTTTGATGTTTTCATTCTGAGAACGAGTGGATTTGGAAGGAAGGTATTACGATAATCAATATAGTGACAGAATTCTTTTGAAGATAAATCTTTGAAAAGCATTAACGCATTGATTGTGCACTGAATTTCATGTTGGTGATATGAATTAAAACGTCGGTTTTGGATATTAGACGTAGATATTTAATTATGCTTTACAATATAATTTAGAATTTTGATCTTAGGTAAACGTTTGTCACCGGACGTTCTGTAATCGCAATGGCGCGCTCGCGCCCCCTCTCGGCCCGGTCATGCTATTCTAGTTCGTTCTGAAATGGCTCGAACACGCATGGTTAGCGAACTCCAAAGTTATAATATTAAATGGAAAAAGAATACGGTCGCGAGCAGGATTGAAAAAAGAATACGGTTGCTAGCAGGATTCAATTCTGCGCCTCCCGGATAAATACTCCAGGCGCTCTGACCACTAAGCCATCTCGACCTCTGCTCACAACCGTGAATTCTTCTTCCACATTTTAACACGTCTTTTGGTGACGTCATTGCTATCAATTCAGTCCCTAAACAGGTGACCGAACCGACACAACTTACTTTGCAGTTAACACAATGTCGTAAAGATGCAATTACCTTAACAATTAAAGATAAAGATAAATTCTTTTGGTTTGTTAATAGGAAGCACACGCAGTGTTAATGTTAGTTAGACTCAGTAGTGGACACTGCACGGGCTTAAGCCTGATGACACGTGGGGGGGGGGGGAACACATCTTCCTGTATCGTGGTAGCGTTTATAGACATATAATCTCACATGCACACACACCCAGATCCGGAACACTTATCTGTAGATCACACAAATATTTACTCCGTGCAGGAATCGAAAATGCGACACGTGGCAGCCGGTCTCTCGACCACTGACCCTTCTAGATATATACATTGCATGACTGCCCTCAATATAGAGGACGTAGATATATATTGTATTTATTTGCATACTTTGCTTGAACCAAACACACGTTGAAGTAGCGCTTGTATCTGCTAGACCAAAGAGGCAGTCAAATTCCTAACACGATCAAAGTCCACCGAGTGGAAACGGAAGCAATCAGATCACGGACAGAGATATTATCTAACACCATTAGTGTTATCTCACAGATCAAGATAATCAGTTCAGGAATTAGTTCAATTATCACAATCGCTTGTACTAAGCGCACAACGTACAAGAAGCAATTAAATACAGAAGGTCGACTTTATACAACGAGCGATAACTGGCACATGCACTCATAGACGCGTAGAAAAGAAAGTACGAGGGGCGCGCTTTGGTGATACAGGTATTTTTTGAAGTGTAAACTTCTAGGCACTATTCTTCTAGGCACGTTGAGCACTTTTTGGGTGAACAAAAATCATGGAACTCGCGTCATCGTCACCGAACGCTAAACGATACAATTCACAAGTTACTCAGTTTTCACTTCTATCCGCAGTCCTCAAAGACTGCACCAATTGTATTTTTTTTTTTGTGTATGACACTAAACTAGATTGTGTATACTCCGGCTGTTACTGAAAAATTTCCTAACAGAAAGACCCAATAACTGGTGGTCTCGGCTGGTAAAATGAAATTCTAGGTTTCTTAAAAATACTGTATTTTGTAAATTATGTAGGTAGCTAGTACGAAGACGGCCGATGCGTGCGTTCCGTTCAGTAGCAAGAGCCCGAGCAAGTGCCCGTGCGGTGTTCTTGCGGTGCTAGGTGGGGGCCGCTCTCGAAGTGGTCAAACCGGTCCGGCGCGGGGGACCGGTTGCCGCGGCCGCGATTTTGTGTCAGGAACACCCGGGAATTGAGTACAGCACCCCATGCTCGGTGGACACCCTTGTGACCACTGACCATAGAGGCAGAGTTTTATTTAATAGTAATAAATGTGATGAGCTCGACTCTTACGAGGAGGACTCGACATTCAAAGTCTAAAGTAGATAAGCTTGGAAAGACCTTTGCCCAGCAATGGGACGAACAGGGCTTAAAATGTGGACGCATATAGCCAAATATTTTTTATTGATATTGATTTTTATAGCTGTAGTTAAAATCAAGGTCTGCTTTAGGCACTTAAAGCAACTAGCAACCCTTGAAGCTAAGCTTGGCACAGTATTTTAGATATGTGACCCGTGACCACTAAGAGCTTTTTTATCTTCGAGTCTCCATGCAGTAGTGTGAGATTATTTAGCATTTGCATTAATTTTTAGTACATGAATTCTCATTTAGCATTTAGCAAAATATAGTTGCAAAATTCTGTGAAGTGTAAAACGGGAATATTAACTAATGCGAAATTGATAATCCTAGCACGTCATCTCCTTTTTGAGGAGCGAGCGAGTGAAATGGATGCGATATTAAACGAGCTTTTTGATTTGCATATTGACATTTGTTTATTTAATAAAGTCACATTAATTTAGCATTAGCAATCAGCATACTAAAAAGAATGGAAAAATATCATTTATTACCATTAGTACTGTGCAGCATTAGTGTGTGTTAAACAGACAGAACTGGCTGTTGTTAACAGTAGTCGAGTGGAGACTGACCTTCTGCTCTTTTTTATTATATACTCAGCGTATCTGTTCACAAGCTGACAAACAGAGCGATCCAATCAGGTTGATTTGGTGACACTGTTTGCTCAATTGTTGAAACTGATAATATAATTACAGTTTGAAGTGTTGGTCTGGAGGATGGGGTAACTTCTTGATGGTTCAAAACCTTGTGCGTATTAATTGTGCTTTTAATGCTTACCTTGGAGGCTCAGAACTTATAAAAATGCTTGATTTTAACTATAGCTTTACTTACTTATTAAGTGACTGGTGAACAATCTAGTGTACGAGTTTAAACTACACATAGGTCTCCGACAGGGCTGTAATATGATTCAGAACATTTCTCAGGTATGCTGGTTTCTTCACGATGTTTTCCTGTCGCAGTCGGGGGACAGTGCTGTAGAACCTTTTCTTAAGGTAGGCGTATGACAGGCAAGCTTTTAATAAAAAAAATTACATCATACATTTTTATGTACCACTCCTGTTTTGGGCAGTTGTGTAAAAACCAGTGGATCAATTTTGATAGGGTTTTCATTGTAATATGGGCCAGGAAATTATTAAACGTCATAAGGTTTTTATTAAACATAATTCGAAAAAAGGTCTGTTTGTTTCAATTTCAGCACAATGACATCAGTTTCAATAGCTCAACATACACTGTAACCAAATCAAGCTTGTACTGAAATTGAATGACATGGGACGTTTGGTAGTCAGTAAACAGATGCGCTCAAAACAAACCATTTAGGTAATTAGGCTATTATGTTTTGAGTGCCGCGATCGGCTAATTTGATTTGAATTATTGATTGTGTTGGCTTAACATCAGGCGTGTTTTTCGTAGGAAAGCAGGGGTGTAATCTTGTCCTCTGCATTTAACCGATGCAGTTAGTCCCAGAAGAGTCCTATGAAGAGTAATAGGTACCTACTTGGTGTCCATTTGATTCCTAATTTCAGGTTGATATTTAAATTTTCCTTATAGAAAATCTTCGATTCCTAGATCGGGCAAAGTTTGGAATTGTGCCCAGTAGATGGCAATAGGCTTACCACCTACTACATGGCACTTAATAACAGGATTGGTGAAATGTGTGTGTACAAATGTGTACATCTCTGCCAACCCCTTCGGGTAAAACGGTGTGATGCTATGTTATGAAAAACCTAGGAACGCTGTCCGATCTAGGAATTGAAACCTCTTGATCCACAGTCTTAAGTTATAATTTTTGGTAGAAAAAGAATACGGTCGTGAGCAGGATTCGACCTGTGACTCCCGGATAAATACTCTAGGTGCTCTGACCGGTAAGCCACTTCGACATCTGCTTACTACCGCAAATACTGCTTCTACATTTTAATACGTCTTTTGGTGCAGTTATTGCCATCTATTCAATCCCTTTACAGGAAACTAAACTAAACGACCGTATCTGGGGGCACGGCAGTGCCCCAGCTAAGTCTCGAGCAAAGCAGGCACGGCCGTACTAACCTTTTCTCGAAGCCATTCGCGGCCCTTTTACCCCCCCCTATATCTTCGCTGTGGACAAAGCTATCAGTTTGAACTTTCGGTAATCATTATAACTAGATAAATTTCAAAATTACATGATATTTGAACTTATATTTTACGAGTTATCGTCGATCAAAGTTACATCATTTTGTCACTCACTGACTGACCGATCATCAAAAATCTAAGATACTTCTAGCAGACCTCCACCAAATTTACTTTCACCTCCTCCAAATATGCCATTTTATATTTGTTTCTTCTTGTGCTTATTGCCAAGTCACTATAATTATAATGTAAATAAAACTATTGATACAATCACTAAATGTTGATAGATAACTAACTACAAAATAAATTAGATCGGACTTGGCTTCTATGAGATCTCAAAACTTTTATGGTGGAAAGATTGCATAGAGACTTGTAATTTTTTTACATTTAATGTTTTTGGTGGGATTCTTTTTCCACAAAAATGTATATCTTTAAAGTTCGCTAAGCATACCTTAATGCTTTCCAAAGATCTATCTGAATAAGTCCAGTCTTGCTTACATCCAATAGACTTCATGGATTAATGTCTACGATCACAAATTCGTATTTATCTCCTAAATTACTAATCTATCTAAGACCATCTTGCAAGACAAGTCAACGCCAGCAAAGTATAAAATCCTTCAAGCTAAAAATACTTAGACCCTAATCAGCCTTATCGAAAGTATTGAAAACTTTCCTCACACCACCTTCAAAGGATTTTCATCTCATTCTCATCTGGCTTCAAGTTTGAATAAGTTTTTTTTTTATCGACCTTAATAAAAGTTTCGACAGCGACCAGCCTTTCGATTTATATGCAAATATATTCCTGCTAGCTACTTGTGAAGCTACTCGTATAATAGTGTATTTTTAGAAGACAGGTAAATATTATAGTATATATATTGTTTAAGGCTATTCAGCTGTTCATTATCGTCCCCCTGCCTTTATTCCAATTTATTTAGGGTCGGCGCAGCATGTATTCTTCTTCCACTTTCTAATTGTTTTTGAAATTGCATGCTGCTAAAGTTTTGGCTATGTTTTATGACCGGCTGCCTGCCTGACGTCAACCCTAATTGGGAATGCTGTTGTTGGTGGTAGTCGCCACCGATACGGTCTCCTTCTATTTAGCTATGTCACACCAAATGGTATCCATAAGCCAGGTTCTGATATTATCCTACTATGACACTCCACAATGTAAACAATTTTGGACACACCAAGTGTGGATCTAGGCAACCAAATAATTAAAATTGTACCATCGACATGAAGATGAAGAATCGTTTATTAATTATATTGTAAAGTAATCCAAATCCGGATAAATACTCCAGGTGATCTGACCGCTAAGCCATTTCGACCTCTGCTTACTACCGTGAATTCGCATAAAATCTGTGAGATATTGTATTAACTGCAAAGTTAGTCGTATCGGTTCGGTCACCTGACTGAATAGATAGAAGACGAATTAAAATATGGAAGAAGAATTCGCGGTGTCGAGCAGAGCTCGAGATGGCTTAGTGGTCAGAGCGCCTGGAGTATTCATCCGGGAGGCGCAGGTTCGAATCCTGTTCGCGACCGTATTCTTTTTCCATTTAATATAATAACTTTAGAGTTCGCTAAGCATGCGTTAATGCTTTTCAAAGATTTATCTTGAATGCAGAATTTTTACAGGCGTTTTATTTTTGCAACTTGTTTTTATGGTAGATTTAAAAAGTTTTGCGTTTTGAGTGTCAAACTTGTATGTTGTCGTGGTGGCCGAGTGGTTACGGGCCTGCCTCTTGATCCATGGGTTATGGGTTCGAATCTGGCATTTATCAATGTGCCTTTTTCAATGTCATATGAACTTTATTATTGAATCTAAGACATCACAGACATACGGTGACGGTCAAGGAAAAAGTCGTGAGGAAATTAATGTAAACTTAAAATTTCACACACTATTTTTTGGCGTTAAAATTATCATATTGGATTCAGATTAAAATCAGATTTCAAGCTGCTATAAGAATTTTCTTGCGGAAAACCCAATAACACTTTACCTGGCCCAGTTTTCAAACTCAAGTCATCACGTTTAGCAGCTTTGCTTACTGCCAACGAGACAGCAACTTCAATACACAACAGAAAACGGCAAGATGGCTTTTCTAACCAAATTAATGGACCAATTATTCAATCTTTTGACTACGAACCGATTCCTTGAGGTACAATTAAAAATTTGACACAAAACGCCTGACCTCCCTCCGAGTTCGTGCAATATAATGTTGCCTGAGGGAAATCAATCTCTACTTTATTGGTTTCACTGCACAGTTCGCGTTTTGTAAGAGTTGGCAGGGGAAACAGATAAAGATTTCAATGCTGAATTTAGATTAAAACGTAGTTTTTCAATGCGGCTTTATCCTAGTTTGAGACCACCATACGGGGAAGGAAAATATGGTGAGGAAACCTGGACTTGATGGTCTGAAATCGTCAACTCGCAGTGAGCTAGCGAGGTGATCAATGCTCGTGCCTTATGTGTATGAGAAGAGACCTTTGCCACTGCAGTGGGACAATCGCAGACTGATTTATAATTATTATTTATTATAGAAGTTGTTAATCTGTACCGCTGATACTGCACACAAATCAAAGCCAAAAAAAAAACATTAATATTTGTATTTTCTTTTGTCCTGTGTGCCGCGCGTGATCCCGAGCCTAACTATAAAAAACAGGCAATGGAATTAGCTGCCGTTACAATGGATGCAAATAAATACAATATCTAGTTACTTTCACGACAAGTTTAGTTTATTTTTTAACTGTGCCCCACACTAGGAATTTCTTCCTGTGTCGTGGGTGCGTTTTCAGACATATAATCTCACAAGCACACACACACCCAGACCCGGAGAAATTATCTATAAAACGTACAAATATTTGCTCCGTGCAGGAATCGAACCTGCGATACGCAGCGCAGCAGTCGTTCTCTCGATCACTGCGACAACCGCGCTGTCAAAGTTGGTGGTATAAATAACATCACACCTGTATTCCCGGAAGGGGTAGGCAGAGGTGTACACAATTGTAAACCCATATTTCACCAATGCAGTTATCAAGTCCCATGTAATAGGTGGTGAGCCTATTGCAATCTACCGGGCACAATTTCCCAACTCCGGGCTGATACTAAGAATTTCCTAACATAAAAACCCGATAACACTTTGCCCGACCTGGGAATCGAACCCAGGACCTTATGCTCAGCTGTCGCGATTCGGACCACTAGACGTTTTTTTTGTCTTTCCAATGTATTTGTTCTTCTTAGCGTAAAAAAGTGTTAAATAAAATAAAAAGTTATCGCAATCTGCCAATCATTCTATGAAATATTTTTTCTTGATCAAATTTCCTGTGTTCTCCCGTCAATTTGGAAGCATGATAGCCAAAAATAAAAATAGAAATCGCTACCTTATCGCAGCATCCTAGTCGGCGAAAAATTGAGGGAAAATGTCTAAAAGAAAATATCAAACGGATTCCAATAATTGTAATTTTTCCTTTTCGAACCCATTATACGGTTGAGCGACCAAATTAACCAATTGCCATTATTGACAAACGAAAAAGTTTGTATACAATAAAGACGTTTTTCCAACTTGGACTCGTTTTACTCATCAATTTGATAACGGATTCTCGTCCTTACTGCGTATACCCTAAGGAATTGTTTTCCGTAAATAATTAATTCTGAAAGGGAAACTTGATGTATTTCCCTCGAGTTTATACGAATTTGTTTTGTAAGTATTTCTGTGTTTTTCTAAGACGCATTTGGTTCTAAAATTATCTATAAATATGTTTCCTCTTTTACGTTTAGTTCATCATGAATATTTGCGAAACAGACGCTGCAAAGTGTTCGAAACGTCAGGAAAAACAAAAACCAATAATACACGCGATTAGATATAACATACCATGACGCCTGTATTTCCCAAAGGGATAGGGTAGGTGTACACAATTGTACACCCACATTTCACCAATGCTGTTATTAAGTCCCATGTAAAAGGTGGTGAGCCTATTGCCATTTACTGGGCACAATTTCTGGCACTGCTACTGAGACTTTCCTAACAGAAAAACCCAATAACACCTTCCTCGACCTAGGAATCGAACCCAAGACATCATACTCAGCAGTCGCGCTAGGAACCACTAGACCAACGAGACAGTTTAAGACACGCGATTAATCCGGTTAAAAGTTGTTTCATTATAATGTGTAGTGATCACGAGAACCTAAGATATTAATTACTATGTAAAAAGATTGTTTCCTAATACCTTTTTATCACTCGGATATTGTGTCTCGTTTTTAACATCCTTCATAATCCATCTGCCCCTTCCTACTCGCGGGAGCGCTTCTCCTACTCTGAATCACCCGGTTCTCCCTGCAGGTCGTATCTCCGTACCCTCCATAAATTCCCATACCACAAAACTGAATTCTAATCCTATTTCTTATCTGTCCATTTTGTCAGGTTGTGGAACTCGCTTCAGGACGGAATTCGCGAGTAGTAAAAATGTATCGATTTTAAAGTTATTATTTGTTCGGTCACCCGTATAGGGACTGAATTGATAGCAATGACGTCGCTAAAAGACGTGTTAAAATAATTATGGAAGAAGAATTCGCTGTGGTGAGCAGACGTCGAGATGGCTTAGTGGTCAGAGCGCCTGGAGTATTTATCCGAGAGGCGCAGGTTCGAATCCTATTCGCGACCGTATTATTTTTCCATTTAATATAATAACTTTAAAATAATATACTTCAACTATTCTAAACTCCATAATTTACATACAAATCTGCCTAGCCTTTTCCATATGTAATTGACATTGGGGTCGGCTTCGCATAATACAAGTATTTTGCTAAGCAAGTAAGCATGCGTAAATGCTTTTCAAAGATTTATCTTGAATTTCAAATTTATTTAGATTTTTTTTTACACTTTTTTTTCCTTTGCTTCATAATTGTTTGGTATGCAATGATTTATATATTTATTTTGTAGTTTAAGTATGTTTATTTTATTTTATACAATATGCATATTTTATGATTCATATTTATTTATACGCCGTCTATATTTCTTGTTTTAAATTCTCCTCCCGCAGGTCTGCTGGAAGAGAATTCTTAAAGAAATAAGCAGTACCTTCGTATATTATACTCTAAACACCTATCCTGTTACTTTTGTCTGTACATAAATAAATGAATAACTTTAACTACGATGAACCTGAAGAATACCTAAAGAAGTTATTTAGAGACACACACAAATAACGGAACCACACATTCACCACACAAACACACATTCTCTACATCCACACACACACATTCAAATGCAGACTTTTACATACGTATCCACCGGCTCACATACACAAATTTCTTACACCATTTGAGAACCTTTTTTATTTTTATTTCTTTCCATCTAGTAGACGATCTAAATGTATTTACAAAAAACGGATGCTTTATCGCATCCAAATTGATCGGAGATCGGCACCGTCTCTCATAAACGCATCTTACTCAATAGCCCATCTAGGAGAACAGTACCCAATAACTAGATTAAAATAACTTTGTAGGAATGTGCTAAATTTACCTCACCATCTAAGCTATACAATAATTAATTATTTTAATATAATTATCAGTTTATATCGTTGTTTAAATTGGTCCATAGCTTAAATAAGGCTTTTAAAGTGAACTTGTGAAAAAAAAAGCGACTTTATACTTTCAAGCCCTTTAACAAAAGCCACTTGCAAGTTAATAATTACGTCATAATATCGTCAGTACAGTTGAAATGTACATGTCGTGATACGAGGATGGTCTAAGTTAAAGACTTATAAAAAAAAAAACTATTTTTGTGTACCATAGCATATTTTTATAAATCTTACCAACCTATGTTACCCAGGACAATGTAAGGATTCTATCGATACCCCATACATCTAAATCGGTTCAGGCGTTCAGAAGTTATAGTGGAATATGGTGGAATAATGAAACTAACAAACATACATACTTATAATATAATATTATACATACATACTTAAATACTTCCATAAATGAACCCTAAAACATAACAAACACTCCTTTTTTGAGCAGTCGTGTAAAAATAATGCATAGTTTTTAAATGGTTGTAGGTTCAGAACTTGGATGGTATCGAATAAACTGTCTTCTATCTCGTTCCTCCTTATAACTTGGACCGCTGTCGGAGCGAGACGAGAGATAAGCCGGCTTCCGTTTCCCGTTGCCGTCTCGCAGAAGACTTGACGTGTTGATGTGTGTCTCGTGGAAATGACACCAGACTTGTAGTTTGTTTATCTTGCGAGACAATGATGATGACGTACGGCTTTTTTTTTTTTAAAGAAAATATGGTTGTTATTTTCGTATAGTGTATTACTTTTTATAAACCTATGTTCTCTGTCTCTTTCTCATTGTGTGGTTGATGAAAAACCTAGTGTCACAGTTTAAACAATCTGCAGGTCTTTCACATGGCTTTACACACCATCGAGAACATCTCTCAGGTGTGCTGGTTTCCTCACGATGTTTTTTTTTCACTGTTTTAAGCAAGTGATCATTAATTTCTAATACGAACTTGCGACCTTTGAGTCAGTCCGATGGTCACACCACTAGGCTATCACTGTTCAACGCCTATATTCTCCAATGCGGTAGGCAGAGGTATACACATTCTCACCAATGCTTTATAAACTCCCATGTAATATGTGATGAACCTATTGCCATCAACCGGGCACTTCTTCTTACTAGCTGTGCCCCACTGTTTTATCTGGTTTAGATCAGTTCCTAAGGGTCATAGCGTGATTTTAAATAACCACACCATACAGATCAATTTTACAAACGCATTAACGCAAGCGTGGCGAACTTTAAAATTACCTGGAGTACTTATTTATCCGGGAGGCGCCTTATCGAATACCGCTGACGACCATAGATTTAGTTCCACATTTTTTTTTAAATTTTGCCATGCCTTCCTCATGAATCGGGTAATCAAAAGCAAAAATATTTTTTCAATACTGGTAGTTCAAGAGATTAGCACGTTCAAACAAATAAGATGAAATTAATAAAAAAAGCACGCCAGATATACTGATTATTTTATTTCAAAACTGTTTGTGTGCCATCGCCACTAGATCTTACTGCTACCCGGGACAATATATAAGGTATTCAACGATACACCATACATCATAACACTCCCTTTTTGGGCAGTTTGTCAAAATAAATTCTTCAGGTTTATTATATTAGTATAGATTGCCTCCTATAAACAGGCTTGCGGGTGAAAATCTAAGCAATTCAAAAATAGGTTTCCAAATTCCAAAACATTTAGATAAACTCTAGTTTCTGTAGAAGATTCGAATGGTGTCGGCACGTTACATAGGATTTCCGGATAGACAGGGTGGGAGCACCAGTCACCGGCTACAAAGATGATCAACAATAATAAAATAATAAAAAATAAACAGACAATAATATTTTAAAACAGTAAAAAATAAGATAAATAAGTAACACATATATTATAAAATAAATATATATCAAATGCCCGGAAGATAATTATTATCGGCAGATTAAATGAATAATTGTTCCCGCAATGAGATTGTGACAAGGACAATTTAATCAATGTTATTTGACCAACAGGGTTCGCTTGAATTTAAATATTTTCAGTGGTATATATTTGGTCATATTAATTAAAGGTTGTAATTGCAATTAAAAACCTTTAAATAAAATGAATTTTTAATCCAATTTTGGGATAAAACAAATGTCCTTGCATTTTATTAGCAGGTGGGATACATTTGAATTTGCTATCATGTGTTATTGTAATGTTATTCATATTTATAATTTATCAAAAAGAAAACTTAAGAAACAGCTTTTTTGGGAGTTTTGAATTTTGTAGATAAGCTGGACTTTTATTTGCTACCATGACTGTGTCGGTATGTTATCAACTTGCTTCTATAAAAATCTTTTTTCAAGGAACCACTTAATGGCCGTTTGACTGAAGTTTTTTTTTTGTTGCGTATTTTGTACCTTTAATGATTTTTGTTTTAAATGAAGAGTTTTCCTTCATTCGTAATAAGGTTGAGATCAAATTTTGGAGCTGAAGAAAATAAATACCACATTAATACCGGATAATAGTTAAGTATCCATTACAAATACCTTCTTGCAATAACAGCAAAACAAAAAATACATCAAAAATTTAAAATCTTCACAAAAGATAAAATAATCTAAATCTTATTATCAGATTTCCTTACAAACCAGTGAAATGGAAACCAATGGGGGGGGGGGGTCTATGGTATTGCCTATTACGCGTGGGTTGAGTTTAAAAATCTATGTATAAACAATACCTAAATTCCAAAAAAACACCCTGTTCAATTTTACGTCCACGCAAAAATGTAAAATAAATTTTCTAAGAATCCGATAACAAGCGACTTCACCCCACAAAAGATACATTTTGTTTCACAGTATTTCTTGAAAATCGGAATTTATTTTGAACAGTTTTGTCACCAAGAGAATGCTATGAAAAATGCACCAGAACTTTTCAGCTAAAATAACCAGCGCTATTTCGTTTGTTATAAATTATGAGGTTATACTCCAGTATATTTATAGTGACTGAATAGATGGCGATGACGTCACCATAAGACGTATTAAACTGAAGGAAAGAAGTTGCTTTTAATTCTCTTTAACAATATTTTACTCCAATCGTTATAAAGTCCCATAACAATTATGTCGTGTCGGCCGAGCGGTAACGGATCCGACCCTTGACGTTGTGGTTTTATATTTATGTACTTTCTTAGTTGATCGAAGACGTCATAGACATACGGGGAAGGAAAATATCGTGACGAATACTGGATTTGATGGTCTGAAATCATCTACCGCAGTCAGCCAGCGTGGTTATCAATCGTGTGCCTTCTCTGTATGAGAAGAGGCTCGCGCTGTGGAACAGTTACGGGCCGGTTATGCAAATCCAGTAATTGATGGCTTCGGTCTTTAATTTATCAATTTAAATGAGACTAGTAAATGTGAGGTCTTTGCGTTGATAACCAGGTAAGAAAAGTGTTATCCTGTCTTATCCAAAAAATTTCAGCTTTCTAGCATTATCCAGGTCGACGCTGTGACGATTCGAGAATACGACGAAGCGCTTCTAGAAAAGGTAGGTTGTGACCGGCTTCCTTCGGCTCGTCTTGGCAGGGGCATTGCCATGCCCCCAGTTTAAGGTACCGTGTTGGTTTGTACCGTGGGAGAGCCATGCTTCGGCATGAATGGGCCGGCTCGACCGGAGTAATACCACGGCCTCACAGAAAACCGGCGTGAAACGACGCTTGCGTTGTGTTTCGCCGAGTGAGTGAGGGTACTGGAGGCCCAAACCCTTTAAAAGGCCGGCAATGCACTTGCTACTCCTCTGGGGTTGCGGGTGTCCATGGGCGGCAGTAATCGCTTACTATCAGGCGAGCCGTCTGCTCGGTTACCCACGAACCCATAAAAAATAGGTATTCTGTTAGAAAATTCTTAGTAAGCAATCTGTAATTTGGAATTATGCCAATGCTGGTTGATGGCAATAGGCTCATTACCAATGACTTAATAATTGCACAGCTCTGCCGTGCGCCCAAATAATTAACAAACCCTGCTCCCCATTTTATACCTTTGTATTGGCGGAACGGTTTGCAAAATCATTGAGAAACTGGCTACTTCGCCGCGTGTCGTGGGGTTGAATACTGCAAGGAACAATATCCTATGATGTAGAGAGTAAATTGATTAACCTAACTAGTACATAAGGCGAGAGTAGATTGAAGAGTCAGGGCAAGCCGACTTCGACGAACGTACCGCAATCAAATTGCGGACGTTCTGAAAAAAGGACAGGTCAGGGGCCACCTAAATCGACGCGCATGCATGATGAGGTTAATGAACATAGATGAAGCTTAAGAAGTGTGTCAGAATCGTAGCAAATGGAAATCGATAGTCTTTGCCTACCCCAATGAGAAACATACGTGTTTGTATGTATGTATTATGTGGAGAGAGTTTCGGGTCAAGGTGACATTGAAAAATTCACTTTGGTACATGCCAGGTCTTTTTTTTATTGTAGAAAATCTACCATGGACTCTGTGCCGGACTCTCCACTAAAAACCTACCGACTAAAAACCACACGGTCCTGCTCCAACCTTTACCAAGGTCCCGGGTTCGTTGCAGAAATCACCCCAGCAGGCTATGGTCCACTCCGGGATTTGTGCAGGCTGGCCACAGTTAGCCTGCTGGAACACCTCCCTATGTTGCACGTGCGTGGCCGTCTCGGGCTGGACTGCTGATCAGGTGGCAAACCACCCATGCCCGCCGCCCTCAGTCCACGGCTCACGGTGGCCGGAGATCGTGCGGCAGGGGTGAGCGGGTTTTGCCTCTCTCTCCCTTTCCGCCGCCTCCTTCGCGAGCATCACCTCCTACATGCCAGGTCTGAACGTACAACCTATCCTTCAAGAGACAGGTCCACTACCATCATCTCAGTATTACTCACTCTATTTAATGAAGTTTTAATCAAAAGCTTCTTTTGAGTCCAAAACTATACGAAAGTTCCCGAAACGCACACATGAATAAATCTTATATTTTCCGGGGAAATTCATTCGATTCGGAATATACGAACATTCCGGTTTTATGCAAATGTAGGATACCGTACAGTGTATTATTGCTTGCGGATTCCTGAAATTCAGCATCTTTTATCGACCGAAACGTTCTAGTGAATTTAATATGAAATCTCTATGTGGAAAGTGTTGTGATTGTTTGTTTGGTCATAGTTTTGTATTTTTTTTTTTAAAGATGGCTCTACGTTTGGCCACCAACTCGCCTGATGGTAAGCGACGGTGTGGCCGAGGATGGAGCACGTAGAACCAGAATAAATCTATTCACTCTTAAGTAGAGTGGATAGATTTGGAGAGAACGATAGTTGGGAGTTGATGCAACTGCCCAGACCCGTCTACCACAACGGTTGCACCAGACTACATCCCGAAACACGACTAGGTCGCTTCACGGCATGGCTTCGTCTGGTGGGTGGTAACCAGCTGCGGCCGAGGCCTCCCACCAGGGTTGTGTTGCCTGTTTTGCACCACCCGGGGGCCATTTTAAGGGTGTAATCCTACGGATGTGGGCAACTCAGCCCCAAAAATGTATTAGAATAAATAAAGTGTGTTTCTGCTGATGGATTGCAGTTTTTCTAAATAGGCAGTAAGAAATCTAGTTTAGTTAGTTAATTAACATAGTATCACGACTGTATTCCCCGAAGGGGTAGGCAGAGGAGTACACAGTTGTACACCCACATTTCACTTCTCTGATACCTTTAGTACAAGTCTCGACCTAGTTTAAAATTAGCGTGATGCGCTTCATGGGATTTATACTTTCATTGTGTTAATAATATAAAATAAACAAAAAATTACACACACACATGTTAAGGGCTGGCTTATATCTCTGTCAGAGATAACCATTGCCGTACAACGGGGCAATGCTGCCAGTCTTCTGGGCACTTTTCCAGAAGACAGCGACACGTCGGAACACTTTGAAGCCTGAGTCAATTGTATTCAAATAAAATAAATGATATATTATTTCTAACAAAAAATCTATCTAAATTGTAGAGTAAATATTTTTACAAAACGCAAAAAATTTTATTCAAGAGGAAAAAATACAGAAACTTTGTTGTAGTTATAGTGTCCATTGTAATGCATTTCCGCAAAGTAACTCCTGAATCTATTAAATACTTACAGCTTTATACTCTACACGTTTCTATAACTCAAATAAAACCAGGCGGCGTCGGGTGACGGGTGACACAAGTTAGTGTCCAATAAAACCCACACATGCGCACAGAAATCTGAAATGGGACTGAACTTCTTTTTAGGAATTTTCAATATCATTATATTGCGTTCCTAAGATTGCTCATTGACAATACAAGTACTATAATTAAAGATACCCCTATATATAACTAAAGAAATGTTATGTTTACTACTCTTTCGAATAAAAAATATGTATTTTTTTTCCACAAATCTTTATAATTTTAGGATTTCCTTCGCAAGCGTGACACATGAATTACGTAGTACATTTAAAAGAGTTATATGTAATTCATGGCATCTATACGACACAGCAAAGTTAGTCGTTTCAGTTCAATCACATATGGGGACTGAATAGATAACGATGACGTCACCGAAAGACGTATTAAAATGTGGAAGAGAAATTGATCCATATTCATACATCGCACATATACGCGCCCCGATTGTCAGTACTACACACCTTTCTGAATGACCAATAATGTCTGTATATCCTTCGAGGGCGTCCCCTTCCTGCATTTCCTTTTATACCTGCTTTCAATATCTCTTGTTAAAATGGTGAAGAAACGCATCGTACATCGTACAGCTTGTTAGAGGCATATCCGTGATATAAGCTTTGAAACTAGAAAAAAAACAAAAGATTCTTTAGATATCCCATACATATAAATCGGTTCAGGAATTTAGAAGTTATGGTGAGATAAAGAAACTAAGAAACATACATACATTAATACTTGAATTCTAAAACATAACATAACATTTTTGGGCAGTCGTGTAAAATACCAACACAAAATCATAAATCGTGAATAATAAAAATAATTCGCAAAAATTTGGATATTAATACAACGCTTTAAAAATCCCTTACTTTACCGGAAAAAAATAATCGTGCGTAAAAATCGAATGACTGATTAACAATATCAGCTGATAACAAAAGTAACCAAAAAAATGTTTTGAAAGAATATATTTGTAAATGATTACAAGGTAATATAAGTTAGGGCTGGTTCACATTAGATCGGGAAACATTTAATCTTACTGATAAATTTCAGTGAATATGACGGAGATACACGAACTATGCCGACGGCGGCACCGGGTACATCATCGGCGCGAGCGAAGCGGCATGCGGCACGATGCAGCGCCAGTCTGACTCGTGACATTGTCGCGGACTCAGCTCATGACTAAGGGCTCCGTTCGAGTTCGAAACTAGTCGGGCAAACCCGAAGAATACACGTGAGTAGTACGATAGGTACCGGTGAACAATAATTAATATGAATATGCCTCACGAAAGTTATTATACAAATATACGTAAGAGCTTCATGTCCATATTTCACTCTCCCTTTTTTGTCAAGCAATGATAGCCTCGTGGTATAACCGTTGGACTGACTGGTCGCAAGTTCGAATCCAAGGCGCGCACCACTGTCTTTTCGATGTCATGTGCGTATTATAAACCAATTATCACTTGCTTAAAACGGTGAAGGAAAACATGAGGAAACCAGCACACCTGAGAGATGTCCTCGATGGTGTGTAAAGCCATGTCACAGACTTACGGGTGGTTTAGAATCGGACACTAGTTCATCAACCACAGAATAAGAAGAAGACTCTCCCCTTTTACTACAGGACAAGCAGAGGGATTGCACACTACCCATTCCTCATGGAAATTCCTTAAATTCGTTTGAAACAATTTGGATTCACGTTCATGATACTTACTGTTCACGAATAGAATATCCTGCTATCTTCTGTGTTTATTGAGAAAAACAATCATGCATATTCAAGGCTGGAGCGAATATATATATTTTTTTCTGGATTTTTGTGCTTCATCGACGGCCGACGGTCGCTTACAATCAGGCGAGTTGGTGACAAAATGTAGATACACATTAGATTTTAAAAAACGCAGTCAGATCACCTGCGTCTTTCGCAAATATATCTGTCCCAATGCTTGCCGTAGACACGAATATTGATCTTCACGCAAGAGCACTGCATGCTGGCAGTTTCCGACCATTTCGTCGTTTCCGTTTTCTCACGATGTTTTCCTTCACCATGTGTCTGTGATGTCTTAATTTAAAGTTACTAATTTTTGTGGAAAGACAAATTCGGTAGTTAGCAGGATTCGAACCTGCGCCTCTCGGATAAATACTTTAAGTGCACTGACCGCTAAGCCATCTCGACCTCCCCTCACTAATCCGAATTCTTCTGCGACATCTTAATATGATTTTGTTGACGTCATTACTGTCGATTCAGTTGCTTTACAGGAAACAGAACCCACATGACTAACTTTGCAGCTAATAAAATTTCGTACTGATGCAATTACCTTAACATATATAGATAAATCTTTGAAAAGCATTAACGCATGCATAGCAAACTTTATAGTTGTAAATTTTGGTGCGCCTGTCGGATAAATACTTCAGACGCTCTGACCGCTAATCCATCTTGACCTCTGCTCACTACCTTAAGTTCTTCTTCCACATTGTTAATACGTCTCTCAGTGACGTAATTGCTGACTATTCAAATTAAGATACGATTTTCTGCAAGGTGAATGCACTTCGCCATTTGGGCAGCTCCAGTATTCCCGAGCTGCTCTCCGACCCGACGTTATGTAAGCCGGCCCTAACGTTGTAAAATCATAAATATTTTGCGTACAGACAGACAGACTGAACAGTCCCTTTATTAAGCCTTGTTCTATTGACCCAATTAAGCGATATTTACTTAGGATTTGTATAATAAATTATGGAAGACCTAAATAAATATTAAATGATTGGATTATACAGAGGGAATCAATTGGTCATGAATTTATTAATGAACTGACGCTCGGGAATTTGTTACTGTCAATAAACCGGTAATAATTTTGTACAGTTGCTTGAACATTTATGTACACTTATTGAAACTTATAAGCATTGTTTTTGTTAATATCGGATGTATAAAAGATATATAATAATAATTTTGAAAAGCATTAACGCATGCTTAGCGATCTCTAAAGTTATAATATTAAATGGAAAAAAAAAAATATAGTCGTGAGCAGGATTTGAACCTGCCTCCCTCCTCCCTGCCAGGCCTCCCTTGAGTATTTATCCGGGAGGCGCAGGTTCAAATCCTGCTCACGACCGTATTCTTTTTCCATTTAAAATTATGATTTTATCCAATGTATTTATAAGTAGTTTTGACTGCCTCGTTGGTCTAGTGGTCGCAAGTGAGGCTGCTGAGCGTGAGGTACTGGGTTCGATTCCCAGGTCAGGCAGTGTTATCGAGTTTTTCTGTTAGGGAATTCTCTCAGGTGTGTTGGATTCCTCACGATGTTTTCCTTCACCGTTATAAGCAAGTGATAATTAATTTATAATACACATATAACTTCGAAAAGACAGTGGTGCGTGTCTTGGATTCGAACTTGCGACCTTTCACTTGCCAGACCAACGGTCATACCACTAGGCTATCACTGCTTAGTGTAGAGTACCAAAATTATAAGTAGAGGTACATCTCTTCTTACCCCTTTGGTGATACAGGCGATTCTGCATTACGTTAAAATATAACAATCTAACATTAACAAACCCTCAAAATAGCAAATTCTGTTTCACCAAATTTTAATTCCCTATAACTTCAAAAGGCGAAATCTTTGATCCTGTTTTTAGAGCCCAAAGCGGCGTCTTAAAAACCCGTTCGGAATCCTTTAATTTTAAATGAAAGCCACCCTAACCCACCCGCCCCATTAACCTAATTACATTATATTTACTTTGGGTATAATAAGGATCTGTGACTTCATTTCTATTCTAATATAATGGAATTTAATTGGCCCTTTGGTGAGTTTTTGAATTTCATTTTTGTCAAGCAGAAAGTTGCGTAAAAGTAAAAGAACGCTGCAAAGTGTTCGAAACGTCAGGAAAAACAAAAACCAATAATACACGCGATTAATCCGTTAAAAGTTGTTTTATTATAATGTGTAGTGATTGCGCAAACCTAAGATTACATTACTACGGAATATTTCTTTTAACAAAATGTATAATTCTAAATATGATTACCAAGTTAGCTTATGTATTATACTCATTGCAAAAGAGCATACTATTTTATGTAGAACTATACTACCGTAGCTTTTCAAGTAAATCAATACGAAAACTAAATAATGAAACCGACACAGTTACTTTATAAATTTACTTTTATATTTGAACAAGAATATGAAAAAAACAATCAATCATTGTTATTTAACATGGGCTGAAGGCTTTTATATTTATTTCGCGCCCAATATTTGTTCGTGAAACCATTTGTCTGAGCCCGAACGACTTTGATGAACAACTGCCAATTGCTTTTAACAGTTAACATGTCATTCTGGAATTGAATTCCGAAAATATAATACCACATTTTTGTCTAAAAACATTTGTAAATTTTATTTTAATGTAATAGAATTTAAATTAGAGGTATTAAGAAGAAACAGTATAATAAATAAAAATGTTGGCAATTTCATTAATACACACAAAATCAAATTACTTAAACACTAGGTATTTTTTTAGTCTCTTTCTAAGAAAATATTACGAGATAACTTTTATATGAATTCCTTTTCCGAAACTTTTTTCCGAGGCTCTTTTTTCTAGGCTACTTCTCTGGGTTTACTCTTTGCGAGACGACTTTTCCGAATTGACTTTTCTCATACTTCTCTGTTGGGCCTGCTTTTTGTGACCGTTTTTCCGAATCTACTCTTTAGGACTACTTTTACTGAACTACTATTTCAAAATTTCTCTCCAAGACGACTTTTCCGAATTGACTTTTCTCATACTTCTCTGTTGGGCCTCCTTTTTGTGATTGTTTTTCCGAATCTACTCTTTAGGACTACTTTTACTGAACTACTATTTCAAAACTTCTCTCCAAGACAATTTTTCCAAGTTTTTTTTCTGAGACCACTTTTAGAGCCCGGTTTCCTAGGCGTATTTCCTCGACTACGATAAGTCTGCCTACAAAAATTAATGCATGAACAGTACGCAAATAAATAATACGCAGAGGCCCAACGCAGCACCTATTATCACGCAATTAAGTTACCCTCACTCGAATTAATGAATTCAAAACAATAATATTGTGCTGGTTCTGAATACAGAAAAGGAGAGGTATACTTTCTTTCCTTGTTTAGCGTAGAACTTTGAGATTGGTAATCGATTGATTAATTACCAATAGGGTAAAAGTCGTATAGAACTTTACCAATTCAGGCGGAGTAGCATATTTTTGTAATTGCTACCATTAGAACTTAATTATTATCTTCTTCTTATCGAGTGGTTGATGAACAACCTAGTTAGAGTTTAAGCCACCCGTAGGTCTCTGACAGGGCTTTACACACCATCGAGAAAATCTCTCAGGTGTGCTGCTTTCCTCACGATGTTTTCCTTCACCGTTTTAAGCAAGTGATAATTAGTTTATAATACGCACATGACTTCGAAAAGACAGTGGTGCGTGCCTTGGATTCGAACTTGCGACCTTTGTCTTGTCAGTCCAACGGTCGTACCACAAGGCTATCACTGCTCATTATTATATTTATAACTTTATTTTAAAATTAAATTATCTTCTACTACAATTTTTTTGTAACTTTGATTTCTATTAATCCTAATATCCTAATAATATTATAAATGCGAAATAATAATATTATAAATGCGAAAATTTGTGAAGATGAATGGTTGTTTGTTATTTTTTCACGCAATAACCGCTGAACAGATTTGGATGAAAATTGTCACCGAGATGGTTTATAGCCTAGATTAACACATAGAATACTTTTTATCCCATCTGATCATCGAAGCCCACACACACGAAGCCACGGGCAAAAGATAGAAATATATAATTTAAGCCGAAGTAATTACCTCGGCTCGGTAGTAATCGGAAAGCATGTTAAACTTCGTAACGGTAGAACTAATCAATTATGCCCCATTATAACTTTTCCTTGCTAATGGCTAATACAATGTATTATTCTGGTTCACAAATGTTACTTTGTGACTTTTGTGATTAGTTGTAAAATACGGTTAAATCTTTCATACGCATTAACTCGAACTGTACAGCAATAGTTTTTTGTGGAAGGAAAAATAAATAAAGATAAATCTTTGAAAAGTATTAACGCATGCTAAGAGAACTCTTAAATTATAATATTTAATGGAAACAGAATACGGTCGTGAGCAGGATTCGAACCTGCGCTTCCCGGATAAAAACTCCAGGCGCGCTGAGCACTAAGCCATCTCGACCTCTGCTCACCACCGCGAATTCTTCTTCCATATTTTAACACGTCTTATGGCGACGTCATTGCTATCAATTCAGTACCTATACAGGTACTAATAATTCTTAACAACTATCTTTACAGGTCGTAAACATAAAGCGACAGTGTGGCTATCGATTATGCTTAAAACTAATTAACAAATTTTACTATGGTTCATCTACGAAATAAGCATATATGGGATGTGATGATGGGAGTTTTCTATCTAAATCATTATGTTAGTAAAATAATGACAGTATTAACAAGTTCAAAATTAGGGTTTAAGCTCTATTCTAGAATTATTTTGTATGAAACCTAACTAGGTAACAAATTCCTTCCCGAAAAATTTAAAACAAACACATAAAATTGATAAATTTGATTCGTAAAAGGGATAAAATAATTCATTACTAATCAAAATCAAATCAAATCAAAAATTGTTTATTACGATAAATACACAATATATCACATGGTAACTGCGGTTTCCAAACTAGGCAAGCCTGTATCTTGGAAACCTGAATTGAGTTTTACATACAGATGTATCATGAAGTAGGCAATAGGTTATATTCAATTACAAATATGTGTAATTGAATATAACATTATTGTTGCAAAAGATCAGTTACATGATGCAAATTTATTTATAATTATTCAACAATAGATGTTTTTTAAGGTATCCTCAATAAGGTAAAATAATATTATGTTTAACATATAATCGTAATAACTATTTACTTAGGTGATAAAAACAAAAGAATTAAAATTACAAAACAATAAAAAAATATTTCTCGCGAGACTGGTGTGTGTGTGTTTGTGTGAGTGCGCGTGTGTCTGTTTTTGTGTGTGTGCGTGAGTGTGTGTGTACGCGTGTGCATAGGTGCGCGTGCGTGTGTGAGTATGTGTGTTTGTGTGATTTATACTGTAAGGAGTTTCTCCGTTTCTTCGTATGTGAGTTTAAGAAGCAAATTTTTTACAATCTTTTTACATTTTGAGAGGGTTAGATCTTTTGTCTTACTTTATGTTTTTGTGAGTGCATAGGTATGCACTAAGGATGAATAACTGCCGGACACGAAGAACTGTAAATTCTTTGTATAATAAATCTGTTGAGTAGAAGAAAGGTTTTTTTAAAAGAACTTTATTAACGGCTCTCTGAGCTCTTTCGAGCTCAATCATGGTTGTTTTACCAGCTCCACCCCATACCAACACACCGTATTGTATAGTAGAAAAATTGCGAAGTACACAGTGCGCAAAGTGTCTATCGGAATACAATCTCTAAGCTTCTTTATTATGTAAATTAGCTTTCTTACTCGGCCTGAAACGAGATGCACATGTTCCTTAAACGATAAATTTTCATCTATAATTATGCCCAAGTACTTAATGGACTGTGTGCGTTGTATGTAGTCGCACATACAGTCGTCTCGAGAAGTATTCGGGTGGATGTGTGTCTGACAGGTGTGAAATCTTAATGTAATTCAGATAGCGTGGATTAATTATAGCAAAATTCTCATGGGTACAAGATAAATCTTTGAAAAGCATTAACGCATGCTTAGCGAACTCTAAAGTTATTATATTAAATGGAAAAAGAATACGGTCGCGAACAGGATTCGAACCTGCGCCTCCCGGATGTATACTCCAGGCGCTCTGACCACTAAGCCATCTCGACCTCTAAGAGGTTTTATATTTAATATAATAACTTCTCATAGGTACTCATAGTTATCACGGAGTATAAGGAAATGGAGTGCTTCTACGTGCGTAAACGTCATCGCAAGCAGCAGACTTAATATATTGAGATGTACCTACTACTTATACCGTCACCGGTTGCTTTCGACAACGTTAACGCGGTGAGCCCTCCATTTGTCAGTTCACTGCACACAGTGACATTTGTAATACTGCCGCTTTTGGAGGTTATATGATGCCTTCTTCCGAGGAATCTTTACATTCTTAGGGAAAATTGTATTGTGTAAAAAAAAGCGCTTTTATTTAGTTTGGCATTACTGCCCAGAAGTTCATCTTTGTTAATAATACATGGTTTGTTTTTTTTTTTGAAGTCAACGAACCCTATTCTTGGCTAGAAATAATCATTTTTCAAAAATCCAATGATGCATCTTATATAATGATATTTTTTATACATGTTAAGGCCATTTAATGCCTATAGTAATCACAATTTTTCAAGGAAACATTGAAAAATAATAGACACGAACGGAGCTTGAATCTCCTGAAAGCTTTAGTAAATTACGAAGACTTATTAAGACGAATACAAGGAAGCTTGATATTTAATAGCATCGAGTAACGATACGTTAGCTCAAAGAAGAGAAGAGTGAGTTGCGGGTTCAAGCACCGTTCGTGTCTAATTTTTTTTTTTCAATGTTTCCATGAAACTTAGTAATCCAATGATTTAGTTTTAGTTTTCATCAAAATGAGGCCCGAGACTCCACTGAGTGATTACTTTTCGCTATTCCTCATAGTTTAGAATTTGGCCATCCATGTCCATTTCAATAATTCCCCCGGTGACGTCATACGACGACTTTAATGGCATGGTTGAAGCAGTTGGTCGAAGAGCTGGCTGCTGTGTCGCGTGTCGCAGGTTTGGTTGCCGCACGGAACAAATATTAATATGATATACATATATTTTTCCTTCAGACAATCTTCTGCCTATCGGATCTACTAGTATTATATAATGAAAATCGAAAATTAAGTTACCAATCTTCATACCTAAAATTATGTATCAGACAGAATCTGCCAATATCGCTGAGTATCTGCAGATACTTAACGATAAATATATATATTATCTGCGCCGCGGTTATATCTATTGTTTTTTTCAGCAACTTTACAATATTTTTTGCCGAGTTTAAAACCAAATGTAGCCATAGCAACCATATATAGGCTTTCGCAATCACTACAATTATAAAAAAAAAAATTTTACCCGATTAATTAATCTCGTCGACATTGCAAAGTATTTGAATCGTCAGAAAAAAACTAACATTAATAATATTTACACGCAAAAAAAATATTGTTTTATTATAATATGTTGCCACATATGATGTAGTGCAACACGTTTTGTTTGCTTCAAAATTATAATATATGAGATGAGAATTGGCTAAACAGAGCATTAGCATACGCAGCATAGTATCTAGAGTTAAATTTTGATAGGTGACCCTAATAACGGGTATATTTATAAGAAATAATTTTAGTTCTATGACAGCCGTTACAGAGGCCTGAAAGTCTGACAACCGGTCATGCCACGAGATATCGTGTTACCCAGTAACTGGGTTGTCGAGGTCAGATAGGCAGTCGCTCCATGTAAAATACTGGAATCTACTGCATTCAGTTTGACTGGAAGCCAACCACAATGTTATTTGGAATAGGCTATATCTGCCGATATATAAGAAATAATTTGGTCATATTGAGAGAATGAATGAAAGACGGTTAACAAAAGGTATCGACAAGTCAGGTATAAGTGGAAATGCCAGAAGGGGACGCCCTAGAAGAATATAAACTGACCTAATTAGTGATATCCTCCAAAAGGTAAGGTGTGTAGTACTCGCAACCGCCGCGCATGTATGACCAGATGTATGAACGAAGACAAAGCAAAAGGCATATGTAAGGATCGCAGCACGTAGCGTTCTGTAGTTTCTGCCTACCCCCATGGGAGAAAGGCGTCAACTTATGTATGTATAAATAATTGAGTCTTCAAACTACCCTATAGAACCAATCTTTAGGTACCTACAATTAAATACGGATTACTAAGGATTCTTATTAGATCAGTCAATCACGCACTAAGCCCAGATTATCTTAGGGCCTACGGACTACGTTTTGGCAGGACATAATTATCCCTCAGAAACTAATAAACATCACCTAAATTAGAAGGTCATGTACAGTCAAAAACAAAACAGGAGTAGTGTAAGGCGCGTCGCTCACTAGAAGTCGAGAAATCGCGGCGGCGTCATGGCTGGGTCACGGTGGCGTTGAGGTATGGTCTCTGTGCACAGTCGAGGCGAGAGCGGCTGTGGTTTATTTGCATATTCCAATTCATTCCACTAATAATAATAGTATAAAGAGAAAAGATTCGTTTCTTTTTTTGTTTTGTAATGATTAAACTCAAAAATTACTGGATCCATAAAAAAAAAAATTGCCCGTAGTGAGCTACATTATTACTGAGTAACATAGGCTATATTTTTTTTCAGTAATAAGAAGAGTTTAGCCTGAAATGTCACGCATTAATCATTTACTAAAATCTTTTGATTAATAGTTTTGAAAATAATGAAATTTTTTATTTTTAACTTATTTTCCTGACTGTACTAGAGAAATGCTAGGATCATTCGCTAAGATCTAAATAATTGCTTATAATGTTGTGTTTAAGACAATAATTCGGTTAATCTGGACGACATATTACTATTTGTAAGCCCTACGACATTTGTAAGGAATGGCAATGAAATGTAATTATCGAAGTAATTAGGATTACCTTTTGCTTAAATTCTTCAGTATAAGTATTATTATATTAGAGAGGGCTTGGTAGAAATGGATCTGCCCTGGGGAACTTCCACTTAGCAGAAAATCGGGGTATATTATCAGTGTTTTAGAGTGTTGCATTCCTAATGGTGAAAATCTATGAATATAAATTAAAATAGCAATAGAAATTGAAATTCTTTACTTGCATGAGACTTTTTTTTAGACTCTGGACCAAAGTCAGCCGACAGAGAACAAACGAAATAAGTACAGTTGCGGCTCGGTTAACATATGCGAGAATAGTATTACTCCAAAAACAATGGCACATTTGGCCTTTTTAACCGACTTCAAAAAAGAAGGAGGTTTCTCAATTCGACCGTATATATATTTTTTATGTGTTCGCGGATGACTTCGTCGTTTATTTTTGATCGATTCGATTTTGATTGATTCTTTTTTTGTTTGAAAGAGTAGGCCACTGAGGCACCGAATCCAAAAATAACAGATTAATAAATATATATATATATATATATATATTTTTTTTTTAATTATTTATCAAATTTTGATATTATTTTGATAGTGTAGTCGATTTTTGATGGAGGTTATTATTTATTGTTAAAAATTAATTTATTATTTGTGACGGAAAAAACACCTGACGCTGACCACCCGGTGCAACTGCAATGCACGGCATTCGCGACCCATTCAGCACGGCCCACATCTGGGTCTTTGACTCTCTTTCGGCGATATCTGGGCACACTTCGGACATGACCGCAACTTGAGGGCTGTGCTATGCAGGAGATAGCCCAGTATATCGCCCGCTGGCCTCTGTTTTTTTTTTTTTTCTTGTCTTCGTATGGTTGACGAACAACCGCAGTATCAGAGTTTAAACCGCCCGTAGGCCTCTGCCATGGCTTTACACACCATCAAGAACATCACTCAGGAGTGCTGGTTTCGTCACTATGTTTTCCTTCACCGTTTTAAGCAAGTGATAATTAATTTGATACACGCACATGACTCAAAAAGTTAGTGGTGCGTGCCTTGGCTTCGAAATTGCGACTTATAACTTTTTTTTTGGGATATGGGCAACCGAGCAGACGTCTAGCCTGATGGTATGCGATTACCGCCGCCCATGGACACCCGCAACCCCAAAGGAGACGCAAGTGCTTTTCCGGCCTTTTAAAGGGTTTGGGCCTCCAGTATCCTCACTCACTCGGCGAAACACAACGCAAACGTTGTTTCACGTGGGTTTTCTGTGAGAGTCGAGCCAGCCCATTCGTGCCGAAGCATGGCTCTCCCACGGTAAAACTTGCCAGTGCAACGGTCATACTACTAGGCTATCACTGTTCACTAGGTAAGGGCGGCATCAGTCCGGTGTAATGTAGTCTGTGCTGACCCACTTACAAATTTGATAATCTGCCCAACCTTTTATGAAGGAATCTCTGACTCCCAAGTCACAGGCTATAAACCTAGTTTGGGAAATGGGAGACCTATTATTATTGTATCACATCTCTGCACTAATAATTGTACTTACACTTACTTACAAATTTTGAAAATTATGTAAATAATTATTATACCACCTGTACACGCGAGGATCTGTACAACGCCAGTGACTAACGTATGCGTGGTTAAGTAGTTATGTAGTTATGGTCAGACAAAATATAAAAATGCCATTGATCTACCATAAGATACCTTATGGGCCACCCAAGGTGAACAGGGCTCCTTGAGGATACGTTATACTGGCAGTATCTATAAAGGGACCGTTTATATCCCCTATAATAAACTGTCGACGCAGCGATTCATTTTAATACCCGTGGTGTTGCGTCCATAGGGTATGGTAACCTCACCAACAGGCGAGTGATGGGCTTGTTTGCCACCATACTAATCCCCTTTTGTTCATACAATGGTTTTGAAATGTGATGGAAAATGTTGAGGAAAGAATGAAGAAAGAAAGTTCTTATTTTGGTCTCTTAACTGCCAGAAACAATAAAAAAATAAAAAGATCTGAGGAATTAATTTTCTAGCGTGCGGTTGATGAACTTTTTTCAGAGTTTAAACCCCCCATACCCCACCTATGGGGGGTTTAAACTCTGACAAAAAGTTCACAGACATGGTTTTGCGCACCACCAAAAATTTCATAAGTTATTTTGCAAAACAAAAAAGAAGCAATTATGTGTTTACCCTTTTTCTTTAAGACACAGTTGAAAACCAGCGTCAGGCACGAGTGGTCAGGCATTTTGCTGAACTAGACCTTTTTGGTGCAGCCGTTAGGCACACAATGACCGCTCAACATTCATAGCTGTTGTCTTTTGTATTACAAAAATTGTGTCCTTACTGACTTAGTCAAATAAACATATTTTCTTTCTTTCTTTCCTACCCCAAAAGTCATTAGACCCCATCAAATGCAAGACCTCAAACACCAACCCATTAGAAGCACAATGATCCCTAAACGACAGTGTAGCACCCCAAAATTTATATGCGAGCATTTTTCAGACCTCTGAAATCCTTTACTTGCTCTGTAAGTATTTTAACTGGCGGAGTAATCTCATTTAATGGTTGAAGTTCGCTCGTTAATGTCAAATAGCTACGATTGTTATGTGGGGACCAGCCCGGTCGGCCCCCACCTTAGGGGATGGTGCAAACATATTGGAAAAGCGGGGTTTCAAATATATGGGTTTTGTTTTTAGTACGCTTGTAACAATTGCTAGCTTCCGTGACTTCGTTTGCATGGACATCAGGGTCGGATCCAGCCGAGGTGAAAAATATCCTATGTGTTATTCCAGGTTAAATTGGATTATAAATTATATGTGAGTCAAATTTCATCCAATTCTGTTCAGTAGTTTGTGAAAAAGTTACAAAAATCCATCCATCCTCTCAAACTTTCGCATTTATAATTTAAGTAGTATTTGGTAAACCAATAAGTGTTTGTAAAATACGACAAAATTTAGAACTGAGAAACATTGGTCCAAAATAAATTATGCCTTAAGTTATAGTAATATTATAGGTTTTCGCGATCACTACATATTATAATAAAACAACTTTTAATCGGATTAATCGCGTGTATTATTGGGTTTTGTATCTTTTAATTTAAAATGACTGTGACCTCTGAGTTTGTTTCGGTATTACTTTTGGCTATTCTTAGGAAGTACCATCGCAATTGAGTATTAAATATGTATCAGCCCCAAAAATAATTTTATAAATTTTATCAATTATAATTATGTATAGTATGTTTTCACTAAACAGTTGAGACGCCTGAAACCTTAGTCCTCCTTCGAACACGAACCCTGCAAAGTATTTGAAACGTCAGGAAAAACAAAAACCAATAAAACACACGATTAATCCGGTTATAAGTATTGTATATTTTCATTTTTTTTTATAACGTAGTATTCTTTAATTAATCCAACAATACCTTATCTCTAACTGTGGAGGCTTGTAAATGGCTTTTTGTAATTTATTTAATTAAAAAATGTTGTTTTATTATAATATCCCTTAAGTTACTGATTTATTTATCAAATCGCGAGCTCCCTCATCTTGAACCATATATACACAACAAACTGAAAGCGACGAATTTGTTAGATTAAAACTCCTAGTTTTGGCAATAGTTATATCGGTCCAAGGTTAGCCGTATATTAATGGCTTTATTATAAACTTGGTTCTCCAAATGTATCTTGGAATTATTGTTCTGTCTTCTGAGTGGAAATACTTACTTACAATGTGATGATGTGTTACATAAAATTTTAAGTAGTCCGCAGAGAGGGCTGCTCATCTGGCTTTACGTGACTAAAATGATTATTATTATTATTTTAGTCAATTTTAGCCCAGTGCTCGACGAAGGCCACTTCACTTTCCACTTTTCTCTGTCTAGTTTGCGTGTGGGCCAATCTTTAATATAAGTATCCCGCTCAATCCTTCCGTTTTGGCTAGGCCCGTTGCAATGTACTTGGCGGGAGCGTGGACCTGCTGGGGGCGAACACATACACTTCTACCTACGCCTTCGGGGACTACAGGGAATACACCTCTTTAATAGTTTTTTTTTTGTTTTTAAAGTTGTTAAACTTATTAATAATATTTGACGGATATTATGCATTGTTTTATATAGCTTCTTTAGCTTCAACATTTTGTAAATGTAAGGACTCCGTAAACTTGTCAAATGCGTTGCATTTCATTTAATATGGCTTATCTAATTATTTTTTATATTAGTGTCTGCATCCAAGATTACGTTGTTCTTACATCCCGCCCCAAAATTGTATTAACAGAAATTGTAAAAGATATAAACTTTAAAAGAGTAACTATGGTATTTCTTGCCGGTTCTCCTCCTTATGAAACGACTTTTCGGAACCGTGCACCTAAATTCTGACCTGACTCCAAAATTAACAGATTATTATTATATATTGTTCTTATAAAATTATTTTATTATAAGCAATTTTTGATATTATTTTGAACTTTTTAGTGTAGTAGATTTTTGAAGGCGGTTTATATTTTTTGTTAAAATTTAATTTATTTTACCCTTTTTAGTTTTAAGGGTAATATATATATATATATTGTATAGGCCATATATAAGTTTGTATAGTTCATAAATAAGTAAAATTAGTCATTTAATAATATGGGTAGGCCTTCGAAAGACACTAGGTTTTATCTAATAACTGCATCGGTGAAATGTTTGTGTACAATAGTGTACACTTCTGCCTACCCATCGGGAAATACAGACATGATGCTATGTATGTATTGAGTGGCATGAACTTTACATGAACATGCGATTACAGCAATTGAGAGTGATTTTCTGTAATTCTTTGAAGAGTTCCATTGTCTAACTTCGAAGGTCTTTATCAGATCTTTACTAAATTTAAATGGGACCACCTCTGGGCACTACTCTTTCAAACAAAGATATCGACGGACATACATACAAAACAAGGTAGCTACTGTAAAACGTTGAGGAGTTCCCTTGACTGTCCTTCGTCTTCATCATCAGAGCCCCAATGACAGTCACAACCTATCTAGGTGTAAAGTTCTCATCAATACAAATTAATCAAGGTCAAACACCAGGTAATTGCTGTAAATCTTTAAAGAGTTCCCTTGACTGTCTTTCAGCTCCATCATCAGATCGACTCCACATCTTCATTAAATAGTAGTGCTTAAAATATTTCATGATAAAATTAACAAACGCACTAGTCACCACTACGATTTTCGAAGGTTCCCCTAAATTTCTCTGGGATGCCATCATCAGATCCTGGTTTCCTTATCATGGTACCACCCTTAGGATATCTCCTTTCGAACAAAAAAATAATCATCAAAATCGGTTCATAAACGACGAAGTTATCGCCGAACAAATAAAAAAAAAAAAAAAAGCTGTCGAATTGAGAAATCTCCTCCTTTTTTGAAGTCAGTTAAAAAGGCTTCTTAGAGTAAATTACGCAGAAGAAAGCCAAAGTTCGACAATCGCATTTAAATCTGGTTATATTACCCCTCTGGTTCTGTTAAAATAACGGGTGACGCACGGCCAGTGTGTATCTTTCTTTACACAAACCATTTCGAGCTACTTCCCCCCCACCATAACTAAAAAACTAAAAGGCCTACATACTTGTAATTTTGAACGTTTAGTAAGACTTGATTAGATATTAAATATCTCAAATTTAATGAAAAAAACTTTTAAAGTTCTCGAGTTATTAAGGTCTGAACATTGCAATTTTACTGACTGACTGACTCACTCACTCATCAAAATTATATAAAAGATCACTTCAAAGTGACCCAGAACTATGACATATCTGATACTAATCATTTCATAGTAATATCTTAGGTTTGCGCAATCACTACACAAACACAATTTATCATTTCATTCGACATACAATTTTACAAATTATAAAATTAACTAGCTGTTAGCAAACGTTGTTCTGCCATATAAATTTTCTGGATAGGGCCACCTTTATCACCTAGGAGTATAAAAAATAGCCTAACCTAACCTAACTTATTCCCAAACCTACCAAATATACACAAAATGGTATACGACCTACGAATGATTTTCAAAGATGTAACTTTATATCACCGAGTTTACGCATTATAATAAATTCAAAACTCTCTTTTTATCATAAATGGTGTGAGTATCTTTCATAAGGTCCTGTCTGAGTTGGTTGAAGGCATCGCCAGCAAAATTGCCAAAGTTTGAATGAAGGCCTACTTCTCGAGATTGTTGCGTGGAGTGGTCAGACGGGTATAGCCGAGGACATTGTAAATGACAGGAGCAAAAGGTTTAACCATTTCAATTTTAAACTTTCTTCAAAAAGTAGGAGGTTCTCAATTCGGATTTCTCCGAGATTCTTGAACCTATATCATGCCATTTGGTCCAATAAAAATTTAATTTGGTTTGGCCCAGTAGTTTTTATTTTATGAGCCTTTATGAGATTTTTGCTTATTGATAAAGGGATGGAATTTGCATTGACTGCCTTGTTGATATAGTAGTCCCAAGCGCGACTGTTGAGCATGAGGTCTTGAGTTCGATTTTCAACTCTCTCGGATTGGGCAAAGTGTTATTGGGTTTTTCTGTTAGGAAATTCTCGGTGGCTCCTCGAAGTTTGCAATTGTGCCTGGTAGATGGCAATAGGCTCATCACCAATTACATGGGACTTAATAACAGTACGAGATATGTGGGTATACAATTGTAAACACCTTTGCTTACTCCTTTTGTGTGAGTACTTGCAACAATTTTGCAATAAGTCAACCTTCTTTTCTATATCCTACTTGGCGTCACTTAGGCTTTCAGCTTTGTAAACAGATTTTAGTCAAGTTATATTGGTTAATAGTTCTTGTATCGAATTACTGTTTCATTTTATTGGGTTTCATTATGATATTATTCCATTAATGGAAGCGGGTGGGAGCTGAGCTTTTGTTTGTATTCAGAGCTATTTTTGGCATAACAGAAATTATTAATTGAATCAGAGAGTACAAGTAAATCATCTAGAAATTCCATGATAAAAGTGAACTTTATATTGAGTTCAATAATTCTGAAGACTCCTGACTAAAATAAAATTATTGTTGTCGAACGCACAATTACTTTAACAACGAGACGAGATAAATTAAAATAAGTTTGTCGTCTCTAATTTTCGTGACTACCTAAAATTATGCTGACTAAAATACATACGTATATAAATTCACGCCTTTTCAAGATAAATATTTGAAAAGCATTAACGCATGCTTAGCGAACTCTAAAATTACAATATTAAATGGAAAGGAATACGGTCGCGAACAGGATTCGAACCTGCGCCTCCCGGATGAATACTCCAGGCGCTCTGACCACTAAGCCATTTCACGCCTTTTCCCCATGATGGTAAGCAGAAACTACAGAACGCTACTTGCTACCATCCTTACATACTCGTACTTCATACAACTGGTCTTACACGAGCACTGGTCGTGAGTACTATGCACCTGACCTTTTTAGAGAACATCGCCAATATATCTGCCTAGCCTTTTCCCAATAGCATTGGGGTCGGCTTCCAGTCAAACCGGATGCAGCTTAAAATCAGTATTTTACATGGAGCGACTGCCTATCTGACCTCCACAACCCAGTAACTGAGTAACACGATATCTCGTGGTATGACTGGTTGCCTTTGTTGAGGCCTCTGACTACCCGTAACGGCTGTCATGGATCTTAATTAGAGAACATCGTCAATAACGTTGACAAAAAAATATTTCATTTTTTAATGCCTTAATTCGCTTCTGATATCTCTTAATTTGTTCCTAGACCAGAATTATCAAGTGCTTAGTCTTTTCTTAAGTGCGTCGGGGTCGGGTTCCAGACGGATGTAGCTGAATACCAGTGTTTTAAAATGGAGTGACTGCCTATCTGACATCCAAACTCCAGTTACTTTTGGTGAGACTGGATGTCAGACTTTCAGGTATACGACTACGACTAATGACTGTTATGCCCTGATCGAGAAGCTTCAAGTTCAAAAGTTGGTCACCCATCTATAGAACAACTGCTGCAAGAGCAGCTTAACTTCGATTAATCTGTGCGACCGTCAGTCAACCACAATTCCTAGTTGCAATCTCCGGTTGGTGAACGATCGTTGACTGATAGACGATTTTCAATTGAACATCTCTTGCTTTGGTGGTCACATTAAGCTAATCGTAACTTGAGAGAAAAGATTTAAAATATTCACGTGTTAATGTACCCAAACATTAATTTTAAACAAAAAATGAAAACCGCCTTCAAAAATCTACTACACTAAAAAGTTTAAAATAATATCAAAATTTGCTTATAATAAAATCATTTTAAAAGAACAATATATAATAATAATCTGTTAATTTTGGAGTCGGTGCCTGTACTGGGAGAGGGTTATTGTTTTCCTCTTGTTAGTCACTTATGTTCGTTGTGCTGTGGTTATGTTACCGGCCTTTGTATCTGGTTGTAAACCCCCACATACATCAGGCACCGACTCCAAAATTAACAGATTATTATTATATATTGTTCTTTTAAAATGATTTTATTATAAGCAAATTTTGATATTATTTTAAACTTTTTAGTGTAGTAGATTTTTGAAGGCGGTTTTCATTTTTTGTTTAAAATTAATTTATTTTAGTCTTTTTAGTTTTAAGTGTGTTATATATATATTGTATAGGTCATATATAAGTTTGTATACTTCATAAATAAGTTAATTTAGAAATTTTATAATATGGGTAGGCTTTCGAAAGCCGCTAGGACTTAATTACTGCATCGGTGAAATGTTTGTGTACAACAGTGGACACTTCTGCCTACCCCATCGGGCAATACAGGCATGATGCTATGCATGTATTGAGTGGCATGAACTGTACATGAACATGCGATTACAGCAATTGAGAGTGATTTGCTATAATTCATTGAAGAGTTCCATCGTCTAACTTCGAAGATCTTCATCAGATCTTTACTAAATTTAAATGGGACCACCTCTGGGGACTACTCTTTCAAACAAAGATAACGAAGGACATACATAACAAAACATGGTAGCTACTGTAAAACGTTGAGGAGTTCCCTTGACTGTCCTTCGTCTTCATCATCAGACCCCTAATTACAGTCACAACCCATCTAGGTGTAAAGTTCTCATCAATACAAATTAATCAAGCCCAAACATCAGGTAATTGCTGTAAATCTTTAAAGAGTTCCCTCGACTGTCTTTCAGCTCCATCATCAGATCGACTCCACACCTTCATTAAATAGTAGTGCTTTAAAATACTTAATGAAAAAATTAACAAATGCACTTGTCGCCCCTACAATTTTCGAAGGTTTCCCTCGATTTCTCGGGGATCCATCATCAGATCCTAGTTTCCTTATCATGGTACCACCGTTGAGATTTCTTCTTTCCAACAAAAAAAGAATTATCAAAATCGGTTCATAAACGACGAAGTTATCCCCGAACACACATAAAAAAAAAAAAAAAAAAAAAAAAATATACGGTCGAATTGAGAAACCTCCTCCTTTTTTGAAGTCGGTTAAAAAGGTGTTAAATTACAGAGCATTTATTTCATTTAGACTACTTACAGACGCTTTTGAATTGTTATAAAGTAGCTGTTACTTTATAACAAAACTTTAACAGCATGCCAGATATAGGTATGCTGCGCCGACCCCAAATAAATTGGGATAAGGGCAGGGGGGTGATGATGATGATGATGATAAAGTAGCTGTTACGTTCCAAAGTGTAGATTCTTACGGAGAAGAAAAAGCAAGACACTACGTGATTACTCTTTTTTGTCAAAAAGTTACAATATTGTTGGTTACATTGTATTTACATTTAAAAAGTACGTGAGAACAATGTAATGTGAAATTTATTAAAGGATCTACTTAGAATTCAAAACTTTGCCAGTTTAGAGTTGACCAGCACCAACTGATAGCACCTATTCATGAACATGATGCAAGCGTCAGCATCATTAAACTCAACCATATTGTAGGGAATCTAATACACATACAGATTCACGGTACTCACATGTTTACTAAAAAAAGAAAAGATAAAAAAATAACAAAATGTTTTATGTTATATGATAGGCCTGTGAAAGTAATTCGTATTTAATAGAAAGTTAAAAATAAAAATAGAGTGCCAAGGATGAAAATGAAAACTACCCTAATTTAAAATGAAATATGGCAATACCAACGTCCTCAACACTATATTACACAATTAGGGTTCTTAGTTCCCCCTATAAAATGGGGACAGACTTATACGAGACGCATAAAGCTATCTCTTTCCCGCACTGAGAACTCCTCCGAATAACGGGTAAAAAAAACCGAGACGGCTTTATTTTAAATTCAAATTAAACCTATTTGTACGCAACAGATATGACGAAAATAAAAAAGGAGCCCAAAAAAGTAAACAATTCTCTATTCAAATCACGGCCGCGAATTTACATAATACCCAACATATTAACGGGGCGTTTTTAGACAAACAACTTTTCAGTTTTTATTGTAAGGGCTAATGTCAAAATATGACAGGGAATCTGAATGGCGGTAGGATTTACAGCTCAATTTCGGAGCCGCTTATAAATTGTATAATTTGGTAATACGCGGCTTGTGACACTCTTGACAAATAAGAGTACCGGAATAATGTCTTTTTTTTGCATTGTGGCTTTTGCTTTATGTTAGAACTTTAATCATTCGAAATAAAATGTTAAGGAATTTCTGCTACACTTGCTGGCTTAACTAAAGTTTCTTTTTGAACACCTTTTTTAAACTACTACTGAGTATTGTACCAAAAACATTAATGGTGATTAATGTTTTTATGGTGAAGTCACGATCAAATTTTAGTTTGTTGTTTAGTTGAAGTCTTAAAAAAATCAAAATTCGGTAATAGGGAATATGCATGTTATTCAAATTTAGGTCAAATATCCTTATTCGTAATCTTTATTGCTGTAGAATGACACCTATTCAATTACTTTTTTAATTAATCGTATTTTAACTATGAAATACTTTGTTTGAGAATTTAGGGAAATTTAAAATGTCAAAACGCACGCTATTGGTTGGAGTGAAACGTGACGTCACTGTCCGCGATGACAATATCTCGAGTATGTTATTGGGTGTTTATCATGTTTTGTGGTTCTTTAAAGAAAATTCCTTCAATAAAATTTTTAAATCCTTAATTAAACACTCCATACTATACAAGATATATTTTATGATGTGCACTCTGACGTCAGAGAAAACGCGCCAAGATGGAGGCGTTTCAAATGCTCGAAACTGATTGTTTGAGGTTTGTTTGATAATTTTAATACTCAATGATCATAAATAGGAGGTATAGTGGTATACTTCTCAGGTATAGATATTATTTTTACAAGTATGTTTAATTATTATTAATGAAGAGACTGACTCCTGTAACACAGGTTCAACCTAGCTCAGGAGTCAGGGCTTCAATTAAAATGTAACACCTTTTTTATGTCAATAAAAAAAAAAAAAAAAAAAAATGTTATGTTATTATATTTTTGCGGTAATGTACCAACGTGTACAATCGGATAAAAAAAAATACATGCATATACCCTATTATCAAGCTTGGTTATTGAATTTGGATGGTAGGTAAATTGTTTTGTGTGAACCCTTATATTTTATGGTAATTAAAATGTTGTAGTGTTTTATATATATTTCTTTTGTCAATCGAATTATTATATTTTAGCTCAGTCCATTCCAGATTAAATCGTGATATTCCTATTATATTATAAACTTATTGTTAAAAGCTTCGATCGAATTTGAAACTAGTCGGGAAAATGTCCGACTAGTTTCGGACTCAAGCACGAGAGTAAAAAACCTAAAATATCATACACTGAGATCTATCTGCAGCTTTTTTATAATTCAAAATTACTTTATGATTTAAAAATGTTATTTCGATAAAGTTGAGATTTTTAATTTAAAATTTGACTTAAGTAATTATAAAAGAGATGGTCCCAAACGCGACTGCTGAGCATGAGATCTTGGGTTCGATTCCTAGGTACGGCAAATTTTTATTGGGGTTTTCTAATAAGAAATTCTAAGTATCAGCCCGGAATTTAGAATTGTGGCCGGTAAATGGCACACGGGACTTAATAACAGCATTGGTGAAATCTGATATAAGTGTGAACGCCTCTGCCTACTTCTTCGGGGAATACAGGCGTGATGCTACGTTACGTTATTTCCTATTCCTGTATGTCAAGAAAGCTAAAAATAGGTTAAAATTAAAAA
The DNA here is from genome assembly GCA_935421205.1 of Xylocampa areola. Taxonomy (NCBI): domain Eukaryota; kingdom Metazoa; phylum Arthropoda; class Insecta; order Lepidoptera; family Noctuidae; genus Xylocampa; species Xylocampa areola. The sequence continues at coordinate 12,321,451 of OW285223.1, forward strand.
AGCACTGGCAAGCATTCATAAAAAAGAAGTTTTTTTTTGAAAATAGTCAAAAACACTTTTAAATCTGAAAAAGTAAGCTAAATTTCATACGACGATGAACATCGTTAATTTTTGGTACCAAATGGTACCGTTGCTTCGCAAAAAAAAACACGCAGAGCATAAAATCTGAAAATCAAATAACGGTCTTCTATAAATTTTGAGTATAAATAAAGCTATAGAGTACATCTACTATGAAAATAAATAGCTTTTGCTTAAAGTTGCAGTGAAAAAGTAAGAATATGCATAATATTGTAAATGAAATAATTCTCGGTAGAATTGTCTTATTTAGACCGCAATGCGGATGAATACTGCGACGCATGAGGTGTTTTAATTTATTTTTATATTTGAATAGTTTTTATTTTATTCTCTAGTGTAGTTTATAAATAATTTTATTCAATAAGCTAATATTATATTTAGTTTTAATGTTAATAAGCGTAGGTACATTTTTGACTATCCCTTCGGGAATACACGCGCTAATATAATAAAAATATTTTTTGTTTTGGGGACGGGTTTCAATAATTTTTACTAGATATATATATGCATTACACATTTCCTAACGCACTCAGAAAGGTGAATTATGTTTTTGAAATCAAAACTTAAGGTCCAAGTGTCGAAGTGTGATTAAGTATGCAAATATTATTTTCAAAAGTTTGTAAAATAAAACGTTGCCCTACACTAGGAATTTCTTCCTGTATCGTGGGTGCGTTTACAAACATGTGATTTCACAAGCACAAAATGTTCATAAGCAAGTGAATTTTATTATTTCATTTTGAGAAAATATCTTTGACCTTAAATGTATTAAACTAAGTACCTACTAAATTTTAAATCACAATTTTTTTCTTTGTAACGATTCGATACTGCACTCTATATCTTATTCATACTCAAACGCCCTACCCCTTAGACTGGCACCTGACATCGGATCTTTTTGCACCTCCATCCGTGTCCAGACTACGGTCCACAAAATTGGAAAATCGTTTCGTAAATAGTATCCGTCCGTCGATACGTCCATCTGTGATATTTGGATCTTATCAACTATGTATGCATATATTTCGATGTTGGGAAATACAAAGTTAGTTTGATTGTAAGTACGTCTTGATATGATTCTGCCAAAACATGAGCATGCATGATGCCTTGACCTTTTTACACGACTGCCCAAAAAAAGAAGTGTTATGTAGGGTTCATATATGTATGTATGTTTATGAGTTTCTTTATTCCATCATAATTTCTTAACGCTTGAACCGACACGACCGCGATAAGTTTGCGGTCGTGTCGGTTCTTTTTTTTTGTTGAAATAATAATACGATCGTGAGCATGACTTGAAACCTGTGCCTCCTGGTTAATACTCCAGGCGTACAGGGACTGAATATATAGCGATGAAGTCTCCAAAAGACGTATTAAAGTGTGGAAGAAGAATTCGGAGTAGTGAGCAGAGGTCGTCGAGCTGGCTTAGTGAGAGGGCAGAGCACCTGAAATAAATATAATTAAATTTACACTAGCTCCTGCTAGTGTAAATTAAAATTAACGCGCAATACAGTACCTTTATAATAATAGTGAAAACATGGAGGTAGATGAAGAAAAGTCTGCGACACCAATGACGGAGTGATGCATGAGTCTGCTTGTGACCACGATCAGTGCAACCTGGTCGAAACGTCAAGCGATTCAAAGGTATATATGGCGCGTTAATTCCTGTTAGTATATAGTAATATCATGCAACGTGATAGTATAAAAATTTGTAAATATATTTTGTCACTTACACTTTTATCTAACTGTTCGTGGAATGCAACAGTGCTACTGTTATGTTATAAAATTTCAAGTATAAAACTGAAACCCGTCCTCTGAAGTCAAACAAAAAACTCTAGTATTCGAGTATTCACTTGACGAGACTTTTATATAAAAACTGAGCCAATTTAAACTTTCCTTTGTACTTATGAAGGTCGAAAGCATTGTTTTCTTAACAAATGCAGTCATCTGAACTAATTAAGTCGCTTTCTTTATTCTAATTTAAGGAGTATAATGGTAGCAAAGTAGATATTCTGATGTTGAGACATGCTTGCCGCTATTGCCTGTCGATATATTGACTACTCAGTCAATATATCGAATCCGAGACCTATCCATGCACGGTTGTTAATAGTGTAATCAGAAGCACACAGGCACATATAATATAACTCTGACACCTGGTTTGGATTTCAAACCCAGACCGATCACCATGTTCGGCAAGCCGATCCCTTGGGAGGAGCAAGCCAAATATCTAGGTGTCATCTTAGACAAGCACCTTACCTTCGGTGAGCACATAAGGACGGTACGTTCGCGCGCCGCCTTCGCTCTAGGTAGGCTCCATTTCATTCTGAATGCAAGCAGCAAGTTGTCTCTTAAGTGCAAATTGCGCATCTACACCACGTGCATACGCCCCATCATGACATACGCCTGTGTCGTGTTTTCACACGCAAAATCTTACCGTCTCCATAGGATGCAGACCCTCCAAAACCGTGTCTTACGTAGGGCCACGGGAGCCCCGTTCTATATTCGTAATGAAAACCTCCATCTCGACCTCAAAATCCCCACCATCCAACAGTTAAATTTAACGCACATCAAAGCGTTATTTCGACTCTGTTGAAAAGCACCCCAACCCTCTTGCCGTGGCAGCCGCTCGGTATACCGCCTCACAGATTAGTAGAATTCGCCGACCTAGGCATTCACCCTCATATCCCGACGACGCTATAATCCTCCTACAAGAAAGCAGTAGGGCCACCACAGTACACAAACACAGACCGCCGTCATTTCGGCCTCGCCGTCGAGGCCCGTCGCGACGTCTCCGTAATTGTCCACCCCGACCCTTGCTCGTGCCAGCACGCGCCGCTGAGCCTGTAGCTTTAAATTCATCCCCTAATTAATAATGACTTGAATCCGATCCAACCAGTCCCTTGCTGTCCTCCCACCAGCGACGCCCTAAGCCGAGTCTCGTACCCCGCAGGGGGTGCCCTTAGCGTATTGTCGCTTAGCTTATAAGTCGAATGCCCTGGCTGGGGGCCTTAATAATAATTATTATTATAAGGCAACCACAGGAAAGTCCGGTTAAGCAGTCGACAACATCTTAGGTTGACCTGCCAGATGCCATAGGTACACAAAAAAAAATTTATTTCAAAACAAGAAAATGAAAAAATCTAGAAAAAAATATATAATTATACACCGCATAACTAGCCAATAACCTTCCCACTGCAGGGGCAAGGGCCTTTTCTCATACAGAGAAGGCACAAGCATTGATCATCACGCTAGCTTACTGCGGGTTGGCGATTTCAGACCGTCAATTCCAGGTTTCCTCACGATTTTTTCCTTCACCGTATATCTATGATGTCTTAGATTAACGAAAAAGTACATACGCCATTGAAAAAGTCTCATTGGTATATTTCAAATAATCACAACCTGTGGCTCAGGAGGCGGGCAAAACATAAAAATAATAATTTGGTAACTTTCCTTGGTATTTAGTCGGCAGGAGACCAGCACAGCGCCCATAATAGATTTTCCACACAAAAAACAAATGGCATCTATCAAATTGGCCCAGACAGCTATAGACAACGATCAAGTTAATCTGGAATCGTGGCCTCTCCAATCGATCCCCTTAAATCATCTGTCAAAATTACATATTACGCAATGCAAATTTTAACTAAATCACGTTCAACATTACAATGAGTATATAACTTAGAAGATTTGAATACTATTTTCGGTATTAAAGCCTTCGATCGTTTCATTTCAAAAGTCATTGTGAACAAATAAAACAAGAAAACTCGTTGAGCTCAGCGTATTTGGAAAATATAGAAGAAATCAATGACTAAGCTCAGTAATATTAGGGGTGGCAACTGGTAATAAATATGTGAAAACTATAGAAGCAGTTTTATTACCAAGAATGGAATTGAAGAAAAGAAACTGATGTGAAATGTTTGATGCATCATTGGACCGATTATGTGTCTTGGGGGACACCTTGTTTAATTGTAATTTCTTTAATTTATTCGACCTTATCTGCCCTCTTCTTTATTATTGCCTACAAATAAACTTATACAATTTCGGTTAGACCATAAGCAGTCGCCCATTTTTATACTCTCTCTTTAATGTCTTTTCCCAAATATTAAGCTCGACTTCCATTCTGAGTTTCAATATCAGTGGTAATTAACATGAAAATTAAAACCTAACAAATATTTTACGATATCGATGCGATATATAAATCGATCTTCAAAAATCCTATCTAAAAATATTTATAATAACGTTTATTTTATGAGTTTTCTATATCATTAGTAGTTATTAGAAGAACACTTTGAATATTTATTAAATTCTTATTTATCTCCAATCTAAAGCCATGTACACACGGCGAGGCGTATGCCACGCAACGCACACCACCGCTTTTGCCATGTGCGGTAAAAGACATTCTAACCAGTGCATGCTCAAACTGATCGAAATATTTTATTATTTAAATCTAACGCATAGATGGTGGTCGCTAGAAGACGTCGAGGTAAATAAATATTATGGTTCTGGCGCGATTAAGGCCCGTCGGATTAAAATAATTATGTGTTACCTTTTGTAATAATATAAGTTAATGAGCGAGGCATATAACCGTCCGTACGCAACGCAATCTAGCACTTATGATCATTATATCTTAAGACGTTACTGAAGGATGTTAAATTGAGTTGTGTTCACAGATTAAGATCTAACTTCGTCAGCCAGTCCTTGCCTTCACCTGGAGAGCTTTTTGCGCCACTTTTTCTCTACAAAACGGTGAAAAGTTGACATTTTTGGGATTAATTATTGTAATATTAAATGTTCAAAAATAACTATTTCAAATATAAGCTTTAGAGTTTTGTGTTGGTTTAGATACTGCTGCTGAAATTACGCCTCGCCACGAATATAGAAGTCCACACATTGCGAAGCATGTGCTGCGCACGCCTCCCAACGTGTCAACACACCTTAACAAGAACCAAAAGTCTTGCAAGATGAGTTTTCAACGATGTAATTTAAAAGTTTTCGCTACACATGACTTTGAAACGTTTAATTACTACGCTGAAGATGAACTTGAACGATATGAAAGATTAATCTTTTTAGGCTGATCTGCTCAAAGATATGAGTAAAATATTAAGCTGTACTTGCGCGCGTAGGATCGTATATTAATACTTAATTGAGCTTTATTTATTATCGACTTGTTATCTTTTTTAATGAAATACTAAGACATGAATTTAAAAGCCCACCCAAATGGTTTGTGGAGGTAAAATAGGCAGTCACTTCACGGAAAATACTGGTAAGACTGGAAGCCAACCGAAAAAGTAGTTGAAACCGTTGACCAAAAAGATAGGCGGAGAGCGAATTCTTGAATTTTAAATATTATTTATTGACAGTCTGTGATGAACAGTCAATGAACCCTCATTTCCATTTCCTTTAATATAATAAAAGATTACTAAAGACACACGAGATTACTTAGAGTATTTTTATCATCACTTATTCAGAATGCATCGTTTTATTCAAGACTAGCTTCTGCCGGCGTCATCTGCGTGGACTTTAGAAAGGTCCGACCAGGTTAAAAACTATCTTTGTGTTCGTCCAGATTATAAACTATCTGTGTGCCAAATTTCAGCTAACTCCGTTTAGTAGTTATTGCGTGAAAGAGTAACAAACATCAATGTACCTATCCACAAAAAAAGTTGTATTTATAATAATTCTGAGTAGGATAACAGTACCGTGTCCGGCAGTGGACGTGTACCGATAATCTATTACTATTAATATTTTAACAATAGAAGTAAATTCAGTATTTATATATCATATCACTGACCTTACTGATATCCTCCAAAAGCTAAAGTGCATAGTACTCGCAACTGGCGCGTGTGGTTGACCAGATGTATGAACGTGGACTAAGCAAAAGGCATATGTAAGGCTCGTAGCAGGTGGTTTCTGTAGTTTACCTGTGTTCTACCCCCATGGGAGAAAGCGTGAGTTTATGTATATATGTATGTAAATTCAGTATTCTTCTCATCGTATAGCTGATGAACAACCTAGTGTTAGAGTTTAAACCACCCGTAGGTGTCTGACATGTCTTAACCCACCATCGAGAACATCTCTCAGATTTGCTGGTTTCCTCACGATGTTTTCCTTCACCTTTAAGCAAGTGATAATCAGTTTTAATACGCACATGACTTCCATAAGCCGGTGGTACGCACCCCTGACTTCCTGAAGTCATTTCGAAGCCTTGTATTCCATCTTGCGGCTTTCGACTTGTCAGTACCACTAGGCTGTAACCACCTACTTAGTAAATTCAGATAAGATAACGCACTCAAATTTACAAAGCGTACAAGCATTTATATTTAAACTCAATATAGACACCGCGATACACGTGTAACTTTTTATGTATGTTCCCGTTCATCGGCGCGAGTTTGCGAATCACTCGTTTGTTTTTCTCGTGTGACGTCACAGTTACATGTTTGTCTGGATGTTGAGAATTTTGTATGGAGTATGTAACATGTATTTTTCCTTGGGAGATGAGAAGGGATATTATTTAACTTGCCTGAGGCAATCCTATGCATTGTACTTATTTCATCGAATGCAGAATAGTAGTTTTGTATCCATAAGTAATTTTTTTTAGCAGTGATGGCCTAGTGGTGTGCCTGTTGGACTGTCAAGTCAAAGCTCGAATTCAGGGCACGCTCAGTTTCAGAGCCTTTTAAGTTAAGCCTTTTTGTTTGCCACGGCTACTACATTTTTTTTTAATCTTACTAGTCTATGTTACGGGAAAATACAAGAATTCTAACGATATATCTGTGTGGGGACACATATATCTAAATCGGTTTAAACATTTAGAAGTAATGGCGGAATAAAGAATTTCACAAATACACTCCCTTTTTTGGGTTTTATATTGAGGATAGTCGTGCACCCACCCCCTGTGCATCATCAGGAGCTATCAGACCGTACACTTGTACTGCATAGTGCAATATGGAAATTACGGGCGGGCTGTGCACAGGTATGCACTACCCGCAATATTGTGGAAGTAGATAGATGTTGTATTTATTTTATAATCTACCCAAGTTAGATATTTACCTACGTATGGACAATTTTAATAGACCAACAGCACTTTGAACTGAATTATTTGTATTGTTGGTTTTTGTTTTCCTCACATTTCAAACACTTTGCAGCGTTCATGGTCGCACGATGACTGTCATCATGCAATAATAACACTGCAAAGTGTTTTATTACAATGTGCAGTGATCACGAAAACCTGTAATATTAAAGGCAATTTGTCAGAGCCCTACTAGAATCGATCCTCAATAGGCATGATGACAGTATTAAAGAACCAAAGAATAAATGGTTTTAGAGAAAAATATATGCACAAAGGATTCTAACACATGACCTATTTTTATTAAAAACATTAAGATTAATAAGTTTTTCAATATAATATTAGTATAAAATACTGCAATCGGTCATGTTAACTGAAACGCCAATTACAGCAAATGACGTCACGCCCAGGTAAATATCAATCACCGCCGTACGTGTTGCATGAACTTTTGTCAACTGTTTACCGGGGCGTTTACAAGCAGCGCGGCGAAATAACACCCATGAGCGTTTTCGCGCTTAATTCAAATTAGATAAATTAAATTCAATAATTTGCGTTAAAATTTAGTTTATTGCTGAAAAGTTTGTGTTTTGGGAAATTTCAAAATCTGTCATCATGTCTATTCCTAGTATAGCAGTAATCGATAACTACGCTAATCGATATATCACTGTGTTCAAAACATTTCTTCGCAGTAAATAAGACTCGAATCACATGGCAAGTGTGACGTATACGACTGGGATGGTGCAATATGTTCCCGTCTCGACCGTAACTCTTTCTTGACGGCGTTCGGTTTTATAATACTTTGATAGTTCATGATTCTGGTTTATTGGCTCAGTTGCTGACAAAGATGGGTTGTTTACTGAGGTTTTAGGAAGGATTGTTTTGATACGGTTAGAGAAGAAAACATTTAGTATTCTTAAAACAACTTGTTTATACCAAAAATTACGGATTCGAGCCCTGTGGGCTTACTCTTGAAAATAATTCCGCTCCATCGACATTGGGAATATGTCAGTTCGTACTTTTAAATGCCAAAATGTCTAAAAAATATTTATAGATTCGGGATAGTATGAAGACAACATGCTTTAAAATTGAAGCAACTGTAATGTAGGTAAATTTATTTTAAAATTACGAGTTGTTCTAAGGTGTCTATTTAATATTGGAACTGGATTGGAATTGGTATTAGTTTCATGGGTAACCCACCAACGAGGCAGTTTATATATTATATCTATATATATATATATATATAGGTATATATATCTATAGATATATAGATCAAATTCTTGTTAATTATGCAAAGTCAAAGCTCCAAAAAGTCTGTGAGTCCGGTTAAAAAAAATCGGTCTTACTAAATAAACGAGATTATCAAAGATCTATTCACAATATGCCGTGAAGTACATATAAAACCATTAATGATATGATTTAAACTGAAGTGAAAATGAAACTAAATAAAAGCTTGTAATAAACAAAAGCATTAATGTATGAAACATGTTTTTTAAAACGTTGCCCCACACGAGGATTTGCCTGTATTAAATCAAATCATCATTTATTTCAAATAAACCATTTACAGGCACTTTTTTGGCAATTGTCAGAAGTTAGTTGCCACGTTCCAAAGTGTAGGTTCCTATGGAGAAGAACGGGCAAGAAACTCCACGGTTACTCTTTTTCATCATATAGGTTTTTAAAATAGTAGGTATTGGTTATCGTGGGTGAAAACCCCATCAAAATCGCTCAACGAGTCAGTAAAGACTAGACTCGTTCATAGGCTTCTTTTTTCCATATTCCTACCCGATGCAAAAACCTGGACGCCCAAAGCAAATGACCGCAGACGTGTGGATACTTTCTAGACGTGGTGCTGGAGGAGAATGAACTGCAAAAAGGACGAATGTCTCCATACTCAAGGAACTCAAAATCACCAATAGGTTATCATCTACCTGCCTTCAACGGCTTATTGAGTATTCTGATCATTTAGCTAGGAAGAAAGATCCAAGGAAAGAGACCACGAGGTCGTAGCCCAATGCGCTGGTACGACCAAATTCGCACGACACTGGCCACTAATATGCTCGAAGCTATACATGCTGCTGGAAAAATAGACCCGAATAGCGCTACAACATCGAAAAGAAAGTGATCTTTGGAGGGGTCACGACCCTCGGCATTTATGAAAACGACGCCAGGAGGAGGATAGTACAAACCAATAAAAAAAAAATTGGGAAAATTTTCAATGAAAATTAGTAATGTTTATTTATTTAATTCTTTATTGTACACCTAGGCACACAACAACGTAGGACATGATAATTTAAAGGAAGTACAATGGGCGGCATAATCGTACCCGGCGATTTCTTCCAAGCAATCTTTGTATGGATAGATGTGACATGAACTGGAAACGAGGCAGTATGTGGTGTACAAATACTTAATACCTCTACAGTTTTATTAAAGTATAGAAGATACAATCACAAATCAACATTTAACAACCTATCAATATCTCTTATCAAAAAAGCCTATACTCATAATAAGTTCTTAAAGAAAATCCCCTGTTTAATGATCCATTCACCTGTAGACGCCAGGGAAGTGTAATTTGTCACAGAATGCCATCAATGGCCCTGTCGCGAGCACCGACATCTTTTACTGAAATCACCACTCCGCCTTTTTAAAAGATTTATTGAAAACGATTTTGAATAGAATGTGCTTTAGAACTACGGATATGCTAGGTTTATAAGGTAGATTTTTAAGTTTATTGTGTTGTGCCATAATTTTTTTTGGTAAAGTCAAAGTCAAATATCAAAGACTTTGACTTTGACTCCGTCAAATGACTTTGTTACCGTGGGAGAGTCATGCTTTGGTACGAATGGCTCGATCGGAGTGATACCACGGCCTCACAGAAACCCGGCGTGAAACAACGCTTGCAAAAATCCTTTAAAAGGCTGGCAACGCACTTACGACTCCTCTGGGGTTGCGGGTGTCCATGGGCAGCGGTAATCGCTTACCATCAGGCGATCCGTTTGCTCGGTTGCCCCCTATCCCATAAAAAGTCAAATAATTTATTTCAATTAGACCATTTACTTTTGAATTGTCAGAAGCTAGTTGCCACGTGCCAAAGTGTAGATTAGTACATCATCATTGGTAACATAATATAACATAGTATTGCCGATTGATGGACGACTATCGATAGGTCTATCGACAGCCTAGCGATAGTGATAGTCCCTCTGAGTGCAGAGCACGGCGGATGATGTCGTTTAAGTTGGCGTGTCACGCTATGCGGTCTGCTCTTCTACAGCAGGTAAGACCGTGGTGTCCGAGGCTGTCGACAGCTTCGCCACAGTGACAACGATGCGGAGCAACACAAGGAGCGCCTAAGCGTAAACATGTAGAGAGCCGAAAGGTTGTGTCGTCCAACATTGTGCCTATGTTGGGCGACGGAAGTGCCTGAAGTCATAGCCCTGACTCCCATTCACCCAAAGCCAGTCAGGCGCGCCCAGCAGAATTGGTAGACGTATTTATGAAATTATTCCGTACCAATCTGCAGAGCGGCTCATCCTACTGCCTCTGGGTGGATGGGTGGACAGGCAAAACTGTATCCGAGAAGCTATTTTCCAGGCATTCACAGCATCGGACAGGCACGGCACCTCGAAGTCAATCAGTGAGGAAGCAAACATTTTCCAAGTTAACTTCTCAGTACTGTCGACCGAGGACACCGGTAAACTTACACTGGAAATTTTACGCACGCCGAGACCACCGAACCGAATACCAGCATTTGTGGCTTGTAGCTAAGCTTGGGCATCCAAAGCCACATTTATAATTGATGCTAAAGTATTTCGTATAATTTGGTCTATTTTATATCTAAAATATTGTAATGTTTCCATAAGTGGAAGGAACGAATAATATACATAAATTTTGGGCCGAAACAACAATACCTAATTAGAGTAAATGCCGAATGAATATTAATTTTATGGAACTTTTCGGAAATAACATTAAAATTTTGTATTTTTTCTTCAATGCAACTAGAAAAAGATTCTTCGAAAATTGGTGATCCTAGGAGGTGAAGGGAACTTTATTCCAAAATTTTTATATGTGAATATATACTGTGTTGAATTTTTACAAGAAGCCGGCATCAAAATTTCATATTTTGATGGATTAAGGTCCAGGCCAATAGATTGGAAGTTATGTTTTAGAGAAGCCAAATCGTTTATGACTATATCTATATCACCTCCTAGTGTTCCATCGTTTAAATACCACAGACTAAATTTGGAATTCAGTTTTTGGATAAAAGGATGGATAGCCAAACTAAAAATAACTGGCCCGAGGGGGTTCCTTGTTGACAGCCGACTGCAGATTCCAAGAGATTGTCCTTATAAGATAATTTTGATTGATGCCTATAGCATTGTCAAAGGAAACTATAAATTTAGGGGATTTCCTTTTTTGCCTCTGACAACAAAGTGTCCCTGTTTACAGAAGTGAAGGCGTTTTTTATGGAAACCTTACGGATGGCCTCACCTTTGTTCTTGTGAAGATAGGTAGACAGAGCATGAACAGGCAGCCTCACAGCCCCCTTTTGAACCGAACCGTAGTTGTAGGGGTTGGAATTTTCTGGCGAGACTTTCGCTATAGCGTTAACAGCATATTTTGGCTACCATACACCTGTAGGTACACCCTACGGCAATGGGACGGATACAGCCATCTTTTTTGCGTATAGCGCAGAATTTTGCCCCACACAACACATCGAGGAGTAACTGGGTTGTGGAGGTCAGATAGGCAGTAGCTCCATGTAAAATACTGGTAATAAGCTGCATCTGGTTTGACTGGAAGCCGACCCCAATGTAGTTGAGAAAAGGCTAGGCAGATATATATAGGTACCACAATCGTATTGAGTCGCAATTTTCCAAAAGAACCGAGAACATTTTGTGCTTTTATTGGGGAAACGCGTTTTAAATGCCAATGACGCATCATCAATAACGGTGTGTCTTTTTTAGAGAACGAGCTGTCTTCATTTTTGTATAATAACTTTCATGCCGCTGTTTCATGGTTCCAGTCCAGTCTTGAGCTACAAGACTTGGCTTATACTAATCTTTTCAATGTACAATACTTTCATAGTAAATATTAAACATGACAGACTTATAGTAAAAGAAACCATCGTGAGGAAACCTAGACTTAATAGTCTGAAATCATCAACCTGCATGGAGCTAGCGCAGAGATTGATGCTTATACCTTCTGTGTATGAAAAGAGACTTTCACTTTACAAGGAGGCAGATATGAGCTGGTTTTGTTTTATGTAATAATAAGTATCATAATAAACACAGCAATACATCAACTTCCGTGCCTGCACATTAAACGTAGTCCTTGTTGTCAAATGTCATAGTCATGCAATTACCACCGAGTGATGGTGGACACTGCACGGTCTAACAGCTCCTAATGATGGTCATGGGGGAGGGGGAACACGTGTAAAGTAGTTGGTAGTAGTTGCAAATTTTTCATCGCTTGCGTATGTATACAGTTAATTACATTACTACTCTCGATATTGTGGAAGTAGATATTGTATTTATTTCGCTCGGTTTGACTGAAAGTCAACCTTAGGACAAAATGCTAGGGCTAGTGTAACATGTTAGCTAGACCTTTAAACGGGTACGTATTCGCACTTTCCTATCTATTTCAGTTTCAAGTTTGTACAAGTTCTTGATCTTCTTCTTCTTCTTACATATGGTTGATGAATAATCTAGTATCAGATTTTAAGCCACCCGCAGGTCTCTGACATAGCTTTACACACCACCGTGAACATCTCTCAGGGGTGCTGGTTTCCTCACGATGTTTTCCTTCACCGTTTTAAGCAAGTGATAATTAATTTATAATACGCACATGACTTCAACAACTCAGTGGTGCGTGCCGTGGATTTGAACAAGCGACCATTAACTTTTCAGTCCAATGGTAATACCACTAGTATATTACTGACTTATTATTACTATACACTAGTATATTATATTAGTAGGACTGCTTCGTTGGTCTAGCGGTTGCAAGCGCGGCTGCTGAGCGTGAGGTCTTGGGTTCGATTCCCAGGTCGGGCAAAGTGTTATTGAATTTTTCTGTTAGGAAATTCTCAGTAGCAGCCCGGAGTCAGGAAGTTGGTGGTGTGACACCCCCGTGCTTCGGAGAGCACGTAAAGCCGTCGGTCCTGCGCCTGATCTCTCTCTGGTCGTGTCGGATTTCCGTCCCATCGGAATATGAGAGTGAAGGAAGAGGGAGTGCCCCTGTGTTTGCGCATACACTTGTGCACTATAATATCTCCTGCGTACTTGGCTAATCTCAGTGGAGATAGGCCGCCGTGACCGAAATACGGTCGGGAGGAGTAGTATATTACGGATTTGAAGTGAATCGAGTTCTTGATGAGACTGATTAATAGAACTAGAATATGAACACAAGGTTTTGGGGGCTGAGTTGCCCGCGTCCATAGGAGTGCACCCTTAAAATGAAATCCCTACATGTGGCCCCTTGGTAGTGAGTTAAATAGGCAACACAACTCTGGTCGGAGGCTTCGGCCGCGGCTGGTTACCACCCACCGGACGAAGATAAGCTGTGAAGTGACCTCATCATGTTTCGGGATGTAGTCCGGTGCAATCGTTGTGGGAGACGGGTTTGAGCAGTGGCATCAACTCCCCAACTATCGTTCTCCCTAAATCTATCCACTTTACTTAAGAGTGAATAGATTTATTCTGGATCTATGTGCTCCATTCTCGGCCTCACCGTCGCTTACCATCAGGCGAGTTGGTGGGAAATAAAATACCAAAATCAATAAAATGACCTTTGCACGACTCTGTTTGATCAATGCATTACATGTGGCGTTCAATTAATTTACTAATTTACAATCGTTCATAAAATAAGCTCTTGTAGAGCACAGCTACGCAACTTTTATTCTCATACACATTTAAATGGAGCGTGACTCACAAGTTACCGCAGAAGCTATTAAAGTCCCCGACATTGGGTGAGGGCTGACTAACAGCGATTTAAACCTTAAACTTTTATATTTGTTGTCCCATTGTCAATACAAATACCAATTATGAATTTAGAAAAGGAAAAGCCACGATTGTTCAATTCGTACAGATTTATGTTTTCCTTCACTCCTGTTTATTTTCGAATGTATACAATTTTACACTACGCCAGATAATAATTATATTGTGTCTGGTATTGGCGAATGAACAGACGTCTTTGATTAATTTCAAAGTGTAATAAAAAAGCATATTGGCACATGACAAGTTTGGGATTAGAAATCTAATGTATTTGTTTTCCATTTTTGCTAGGACTAAGATGATTCATAAATCCGTACAATCTTCGAATACGCGTCCTACATTTTATGTGAAAAGCAGTAGGTCGAAATAAGCCGTAAACACCAACCACAGCTAGAAAAAAAAAAAACATTAAATTTAAGGTTAATCTTCTTTGATTGAACTATCTGCAGTGATTAAACACATAGAGGGCCGCATCTTCGTGATTTGACATCTATACGACTTTACTAATTGGAACGCTTCTTTAGCCAAATCTTTTTTGTTTCTGCGCTCTCAGTGCGACCACACCCAAATTCACGTTAAAATTAAAGTAATGACAATGACAAATTAACGGTTCAAGTGGTACTGTATGTAAGTAGTTTGAGAAACTTGCACATTAAGTGACAATACTCTTGCGCAGTTTATTATTATTATTTTCGAAATTAAATTTTCAGCCGTGGAGAGGATTTTGTATCTAATCTAACGAAATATTGAAAAATAATAGACATGTATGGGTTTAGTAAATCTGTAAAATGTTTGCTAAATCTGTGCTTACTAAAAACGTTCGGAGATTTTAATTTGACGAGACTAGATTCGAATTGACATCTCTTGATTCGTCCCATCTTGCTCATATAGTAACAGTTAGTAAAAGACAGTAAAACTCTAAATTTATTTTAATTTGTCACATTAGAATTGACGCCAATATATTACAACAAAAAAATATAATCAATCTGCCTAGTCTTTCCCCAATTACATTGGGTTCGGCTTCCAGTCAAACCGGATGCTGTTTAATAGGTTCCAGTATTTTACATGGAGCAACTGCCTATCTGACTTCCACAACCCAGTTACTGGGGAACACGATATGTCGTGGTATGAATGATTGTCAGACTTTCACGCCTCTGACTACTTCAGGGATACGGGCAGGGGAATGATGATGACTACCTGTAACGGCTGTTATAGAACTTAATTTGAAATCCGGGACCGACGGCTTAACGTGCTCTTCGAGGCACGAAGTGGTCTCGATGTAAGGTGATGGTCACCCATCCGACCGACCGCGGCTAGCGCAGTTTAACCTCGATTGATGGATCTGTGCGGCTGTTACTTAGCCACGAGCATTCTTAAATATAACAATAATAAATTATAAAGCGAAAATGATGGCCAAGGACCGAAAGCGAAAATAAGAACCAGCAGATAGGACCCGTTCATGTGTTTGAAGCGCGTTCCTCTTTGTCGATAATATCCTCCGTTGCGCCCATGACTGGTTACTTTACGCACGATCAGCCCTAAACCTTGCTGGTTACTAGCAATTTTCCTTGATTAAAGAAACTACTGAAAGTTCATACTTATACATACAATCACGCTTGTTTCGCATTGGGGTAGGCAAGACAATCGATTTCCACATACCACTTCTTCTTCATCTATATTGATGAAAGTTTGACCTATAGAAGTAACTACATATATAGAGGAATGAGGTGTGATGTCCCTCCATGGTTAAAAAGGGAATATTCTCCAACCGGGCAGACGATATTGCCGTTTTATATATTATTATTACGTACTTCACGGATCCTACTTATAGCAGGATCCCTGACGTCGTCATTTGCGCGTAATATTCAAGTGAGATGACATTATACATATATCATTATAAATTAAGACGTGAAGCAAAAACTTTGTACCCCTTATGTTTATATGGAGAAGGAATGAGTGAAAAACATTAAATTAATAAATAATAAACGACAAACATACACACACACACACACACACATATATCTTTGGCAATAGAGCCTTAATAACGTTCAAATTTAAATGAATTATGGTCGAACTTCGGCCAGTCGGTGACCAAAATTTTCTGGGGATTTACAGAATTTAGGTGTTAAACGAACGTAGATCTTAAAACGGTTGCCTCGCTCATTAGCAGACACAATAGATTTTTATTGTTACAACGTATAATTCTGTACGTTGCTGAGCCGAAAGGAAATATATATATAATACGAATACATACATAAACTCACGGCTTTCTCCCATGAGGCTAAGCAGAAACTATAGATCGCCACCTGCTACGATTTACAACTTTTTGCGGCGTCTTATATACAAATGTTAGTTAGTTAGGGTAGCCGTGATGTGGCCGAGGATGGCTCACAATTCATCTCGCCTAATCCTAACGCTATCAAACGGCCCCCACCCGAATTCGCGTTGAAATTAAAGCGATGACAATGACAAATTAACAGTTCAAGACGTACTTAGGGCGGTTTGCAAAATGTTCGTGTTTGTACCCCGACGTGCCGATGTGAACAAAATGTGTGGGTAGCAGATGCATGTAAACATGTACATTCTTTGTGGTACTCGTATCTATGGGGGTACTGATGTATGGAAATGGTGGAAGGAAGTGTGTTAGAAAATATTTATCTTTACATTTTCTAAGGACATTATTTCTATTGATCGACATTATTTAGCAAGCATGGCGTTTTGCTTAATTTCACCTTGTATTTTTTTTCGATGTATTTGATGAGAAATCTAAAAAAGGGCCGTTTAATAAAATGTATGAATCGTTTTGCTAAAATATTTAGGATTGACAAATAACGTGACTATTACATTTTTTTTATCTATTAGGAAAGATATATAAAGACAAACTTTATTTTAAACTCGCAAGATAATTTTGAGTTAACCAGTTGAAGCTTCACTGTTACTTTTAAAAATAAAATTCGGCAATGCATATGATAGGCCACCCCTTCTATTAACGTGGATATCGTAAGGACATCTGAGTGTTCACAAAAGATGTCTGACATAATTTTATTAACGCACCAATATTATAATACTCAGGGAGGGGCTCGTGGCTAAGTAACCGTCGCACAGATCGATCGATTGAAGTTAAGCTGCGCTTGCTGCGGTCGTTCTATGGATGGGTGACCATCATTTCATACCGAGACCCCTCCGTGCCTCGGAGAGTATGTTAAGCCGTCGGTCCTGGTTGTCAAATTAAGATCTATGACAGCCGTTACGGGTGGTCATAGGCCTGAAAGACTGACAACCAGTCATACCACGAGATATCGTGTTAACCAGTATTAACTGGGATGTGGACGTCAGACAGGCAGTCGCTCCATGTAAAATACTGGTATTAAGCTGCATCCGGTTTGACTGGAAGGCGACCCCAATAAAAATTGGGAAAAGGCTAGGCAGATTGATTAAAACACTAAGGGTACCTCAGGTATGTTCAATGGAGTAGTTCAGTCAATGGAGTAGTTCTGAAAAGGCCTATAATCACCAAGAAATAGTTAAAAATACTGCAATAATAATAACAAAAAGAATGAATACTTATCCTTATGTTTATTCAGCGGTTTTTTTGTAACCCCACTACAAAATAAAACCGCTAACAAGCCTCAAGATATAGCCACCGAAGTTTGTTGAGACTACAATGCCTCCCGGACGTACGGTGTAGTTAGAGACGGGAAGTCGGCTAGTTCCGTTGAGAGCGCGTTACAATATAGATTTTTTAGGGTTCCACACTTCTGGAACCTTCTTTTTTGAATTTCTTTAAAAAGATAGCAATTAATCTTCTAATATATAAAAATCTCGTGCCACACGTGTTTGTTATTGAAATCCTCTGAAACGGCTTCACCGATTTTTATGAAATTTTTGGTAGGTCTAAAAATTGGTTTAGGCAATTTTTTATACCCCTAGGTGATAAGTATAATAATATAACTACTGCTTCGTTGGTCTAGCGGTCGCAAACGCGGCTGCTGAGCGTGAGGTCTTGGGTTCGATTCCCAGGTCGGGCAAAGTGTTATTGAATTTTTCTGTTTGGAAATTCTCAGTAGCAGCCCGGAGTCAGGAAGTTGGTGGTGTGACACCCCCGTGCTTCGGAGAGCACGTAAAGCCGTCGGTCCTGCGCCTGATATCTCTCCGGTCGTGTCAGATTACCGTCCCATCGGACTATGAGAGTGATGGAAGAAGGAGTACACCTGTGTTTGCGCATACACTTGTGCACTATAATATCTCCTGCGTACTTGGCTAATCTCAGTGGAGATAGGCCGCCGTGACCGAAATACGGTCGGAAGGAGTATTAATAATATAATAAGTTTTATTGTACACATAAGAAAATATACATAAGTACGGAGTATTATGAGGCAGGTTGTACATAGTGTCAGATTAAGGGACGAACTGCTGCCTCCTAATCTAGGCTAAGGGCCTAAAGGAAATAAAAACATAAATTATTTATTGTAAATATTATTATAAATTATTTTAAAATAGGTGTGATTGTGTGCAGTGTATTCTGTGAGTCTACATACGAGAATGATATATGAAATACAGCCATTACATGTATTTTTTTTTTTCTAACTGTTATTTAAGACTTAGAACATAAAACAAGAATTAAAAATATTTTACCGAACCCTGACACTTCTCATATCAAAGGGAAATACACCGGATTTTTTGTTGAAAACTTTGATGACACTCAACGAGTCTTTGTAGAATTTTAAGACAGACTTAAGATTAATGTTCTTAATGTAACTGAAAATCTTAATGGAGTTTTCTAATGTGTTGTTAATTTTGAGAGAAAGGATGAAGACTAATTACTATAATATTAAATAAAGATTATAATGAAGAATTAATTTCTAAAGAAATTCGTTGGAGTTTTGAGGGCAATTAAAATTTAATAATGATTTTAGATGAGTGGAGCTTACACAAGGATATAGCGGGATGAGTTTGACACCTATTGGAAGGATTGGCCGCAAAAATCTGATTGGAGATTGGAATGAGGGAGGGCGGCCTTTTCCCTGCAGTGGGACGATAATGACTGAATAATAATAATAATTTAAGCTTGTAATTTCTCAACTGAAATATTAAAAGGCCTCTCCTGATGTGGAAAAAGAAAACATTATATGCCGTAAATATTATGGTTTCTTTGAAGTCTATATCAACATGTAATTGAGATGAGGACGAGAAAATCAAAATATAAATAAGTAATAGCGTCTTGCTTGTATTCCCCGAAGGTACTTTCAAGTAGAAGTGTACTGAGTACACCTATATTTCACAGATGTCATTATTATGAGCATATTGCCTTTTTATATTTTTATTAAAAATGGATCTACGTTTGGCCTCCTACTGGCCTGATGGTGAGCGACGGTGGGGCCGAGATGGAGCACATATATCCAAAATACATAATTCTATTCACTCTTAAGAAGAGTGGATAGATTTGGGGAGAACGTTGGTTGGGGAGTTGATGTAACTGCCCAGAGCCGTCTCGCACAACGGTTGCACCGGACTACATCCCGAAACACGGCTAGGCATGGCATGGATTCATCCGGTGGGTGGTAACCAGCCGAGGCCGAATTTGTGTTGCCTGTTTTGACCCACCCAGGGGCCACTTGTAGGGATTCCATTTTAAGGGTGCTCTCCTACGTACGCAGGCAACTCAGCCCCCATATCGTATATCCTATATAATCCTCATGGATGCCTTTTAACTGAAGGCGAGGGATGAAGTTCAGTTCCTATCGACTAAAACCACTCAGCCATCAGCACTTAAAGAAGTGGCACCGTTAACTCGAGTAGGCTAAATTAGTGCCCCTTAGTATATTGCAATCTACCAGGCCAATCAATACCAATCTACCAATTACAATTCGTCTTTTGTTATCCGAAGCCGAGATCCACTTTAGGATCACCGTGCCTTCCTATCAAGTAATTCCAAACCTCGGGTTGCAGCAGAGAATTTCTTAGCAGAAAAATCCAAGAATACATTTCCCGGTCAGGAAATAACAATAGGTTATCTCCTAACTCAACCTGCATCACTTAAGTCAAACGGGCCTTCGAAGTCACAGGTGCTCATAAAGGGGACTCCATCTACCCGTAAGACCCCAGAGAAGATAGTGGTAAAGTAGTCACGTGCTGTCAAACACAGCGAGGCTCAGGGGAGACCTCTTAACAGACGCCCCAGGAATTATTTGATCTACCCGAGACTACGGTGCCCTTTCTTATGTGCTGCGACAGCCAAATGATTTTTGTCGCTAGGTGTCCGAAATATCCCATGCCATCGGGTAGAGAGTCATGGATACCCGACCTGACTTGCACACGATAATAAAAAGGGGAGGTGCCCTAACATGCAATGCATAACGGGTGTTTGGGAGCTGATCTCTTAAGAAGTCCCAGTGGTCATTTCACAAGCTGATTGTGACCACCTGCACATCCGAAAGGTGGAAGCATGCTGGTCCTGCTCCATAGGACAACTCAACCAGTACAGCCCATCTGCTTACTAATCTATCTCAATTTTGTCAGGCGTATACGCAATGCATGTTACTGTTAAATGTTATATATAAAAAGAGAGAAAAAAACTCTTAAATTTTTTATTAGACTCATAACTTCTTTATTGTAAATGTGAGCACCATGCAGCCATTAACATTATTCTAGTAACGTGACTTGAGGTCTAGTAGTTTGAGATGTCATACTCACATAAATGTCTTACTATGGTGGCGTATGTGTTGGGTCATTCTGTTCCCTTAAATATGGTTGAGCTGAGCGATGCGATGGATATGCGTGATCCTCGTGAACGGGTACCACAAGTTGGGACTGGTCAGCTCTAAACTACCAAGACTTGTAACTATTGTTAGAATTTTGTATCTTCTATTGTACCTACGTGTACAACTATATCTGCATCGTTATCACATAATGTCTTTTTATCAATAAATGTACCTAAATTATTGTAACACAACATTTTAAAAGAGTAACCATGGAGTTTCTTGCCCGTTCTTCTCCATAGGAATCTACATTTTAGAACGTGGCATTTCTTGACTTTCAAAAGTACCTTTATATGGTCTAATTGGAATAAATGATTTTTACTTTGACTTTGACTTTAAAAGCAGACAAAAGGTTGGCTCCTAACCACTTCAAAGGAGAAGACCTCAGTATTTCCCTCATCATAGCCCCATTATATGATAATGTCCGCGTGAATAGCTGCATTGTATCGCGTTGCAAGTTGAAGTGCAAACCACAGGGCCGTAGTTTCAAATTCACGAACTTGAACCTAGATCTTAGTTGTGCTTGCTTTTAGGAGTTAAAGTTTAGCTGGAAGTGGCTTTGAAGACGGGTGACCTATTTTTTGTGATAATACTTTGTTTATTATTATTAGTAATAAACTCCATTTTGATTTGTATCAAATGTACATATTAATGAATAATAGTGATACAGACATACGTGTTCCTGGTGAGTTTTCTCCGCTGCTTCTTCTTTCCAGCTAAAATACTAAGAAGCGGCGAAGGTGGGGCTTTTTTTGGGGGCCATTTTAATATTTGCCATATGTCAAAAAAATATTAGACTTACTTGAATAAATAAATTTTGATTTTGATTTAATTCCTGAATTTGCTAAACCGATTACAATATAATAAAGCAGATAATAATAATATTATACACAATACATCCAATAAAAAGCAGTATTTTTATGTTTATGTGCTGTTATTTGTAGAAGAGATTAATACTGGAATAAACACTTTTCTTTCTTTATTCATAAGTAGGTATGTGGCAAACTGCTTTTCAGGAAAGACTTATTAAATAATTAAATAATAACGCTTGGTTTTTATGTTATATATTTTACTTTTATTATCATTTTCTTGTACATAGTTAAGTAATTGAATTTGTTTGTTTTTTATATTAAATTAGAAATAAATACGTTATTGTTAACATTGTTAATTGATAAAAATAATTAATTCTTTCAAGTCACATATTGATCTGAAAATATTAAAAAAACATATATTAATATACCAGCACCATCATATAGCCGTGTAAAATAGCATACAATTTTATAACAAATGGAAGTTTTATATCATAGTATGTTTTATGGTCGTGTCGTAAAACTGTGTAAGAAAACTCGAGGGAAAAGCTAAAGAGTGACTTCTTATTATAATATAATATAATATTCTTTATTAGACACAAACATTTTTATAAATAGAAAAG
This sequence comes from Xylocampa areola, assembly GCA_935421205.1. Taxonomy (NCBI): domain Eukaryota; kingdom Metazoa; phylum Arthropoda; class Insecta; order Lepidoptera; family Noctuidae; genus Xylocampa; species Xylocampa areola. The sequence continues at coordinate 12,343,750 of OW285223.1, forward strand.
ATTTTCCTAACTCCTGCACTAGTAAGAACTGTTTATTGATTTATTTATTTGGCTCTTCAACAATGAGTACACTATTACACATTATAATAAAACAACTTTTAACAGGATTAATCGCGTGTATTATTGGTCGCAGGAGGACTAAGACTAATTATATGTACGGAGACACCTGACACAGGTGTCTCAACAGTTTATTTAAAATTATTTCAGTCTACCGTACATATAATTGATAAAATTCATAAAATTATTTTGTCTCTGATACATATTTAAACTAAATCGCGACGGTATTTCCTAAGACTATCCCTGAGAAGAAATACTGAAACAAACTCAGAGGTCACAGTCGTTTTAAATTTAGAGATACAATTTTACAATTTTAACGAATTATAAACTAAAAGGTGTTTCGATGCACGCAGTAATCGCTCACAGTATCTTGATTTGTCTTGTGACTTGACTTTGTTTGGGACTTGATTATTTTTCACTTTATGCATTATGCTATATGCATTTTTCACTGCATGCACTATAATATGCGCAAATACGCGTAGAAAAACATTTTTTACAAATTTATTGAATTTAAAAGTAGCCAATTAGATTTAGTAGATTATTGCATTAAAACAATTTAAAATAAAGTTAATCAATTTAAAATAAAAATAATCTGTTTTAACATATGTTGTGTTGCACAAGCTAGTGTCGTTTAATGGTCATTACATTTTGTTATGCCCTTAGGAATTTATTGTTTAATTTACAATATTAAAATTTTAAACACGCAATAATAGATTATAGTTTTGAACATTGCAGGTAAGTATTAGATAGCTACAACCCTCAAATCTATAGCCACTTTTTTCGAGATCACATCCAGCGAAACTAAGTCTTGATGTCGTACCACAGTTGAAACAACTTCGACGGTTGCATGTTAATGCCTTACTAAATAACACCAAGAATGCTTGAGGTTTCTTACTAATATATCAATTTATTTGCGAGTCAGTTCAAGTTGATTTAAAAGTTGCACGGCACCGTATGCTGCGGGTTTCCGTTTAGGAATAAATGATCGAATATAAAATTATAATAAAACAACTTTTAACCAGATTAATCGCGTGTATTATTGGTTTTTTGTTTTTCACACTTTGCAGCGTTCGTGGTCGCAGGAGGAGGAGGTCCTCCTGCGACCACGAACGCTGCAAAGTGTTCGAAACGTCAGGAAAAACAAAAAACCAATAATACACGCGATTAATCCGGTTAAAAGTTGTTTTATTATAATGTGTAGTGATCGCGCAAACCTAAGATATTACTACGAATATAAAATGTTCTCTTCATTTGTAAACGGCAGTGTCATTTCGTAATTATCGAACTGTATATTTTTTTATGGGATAGGGGGCAACCGAGCAGACGGATTGCCTGATGGTAAGCGATTACCGCCGGCCATGGACACCTGCAACGGAAACCACCCCAGAGGAGTCGCAAGTGCGTTGCCGGCCTTTTAAAGGGTTTGGGCCTCCGGTACCCTCACTCACTCGGCGAAACACAACGCAAGCGTTGTTTTACGCCAGTTTTCTATGAGGCCGTATCACTGCGGTCGAGCCGGCCCATTCGTGCAGAAGAATGGCTCTCCCACGGTAAAAATGTATGGTTTAGGGGTTAGGAAGTAAGAATTAAGTTTGTAAAAACAAAAATATGTTACTGTATTGGGACTGAATAGATAGATGACGTCACCATATTAAGACGTATTAATGTTGAAGAAGAATTCGTTATTGATAGCAGAGGTAGCGATAACTCAATTGGTAGTATATTATTGAAAAGTTCAATGAAGCTTTGTAATCCTTTAGATTAAATTACTGCCTCGCTCGTTTCGTATTCACAAGCACTGCTGTTGTACGTGTAGTGGATTCGGACCAATTATCGTATAGAGCAGAGTGTTATTGAGATCTTCTGTTAGAAATTTCTGAGTAACCCGTAGTTTGGCACTGTGCAAGCAGTGGCGTGCCTAGGGTTTCAAAATAAGGCAAGCCCAATAAAATTTTAACCGATTTCAAAAAAAGAAATTTCAGTTTTGGACTGAGTATGTAGATACCTACGTATGTATCATCGCAATTTTCTCATAAACTACTGGTTAGGTACAATAAATTAAAAGTGAATTCATCCGTCTTCTTCTCGGCCCCGGTTTGTCACTTTCCTGATGCTGCATATGCTTTTCTAAAACGACATCGTATTTTGAAATTAAAGAGACCAGTTCTAAAAAATTGCCTTTATTTAATGAAGTTTTGGACTCATCATGTCCCCTTAAAGGAAGTTCCTGTTGTGCTAAATGACAAACAATATCGACTAATGTTTGAAATACATTACGGTTGTTATCAACGCAAGTGTTATATTTTGAAATTTCCTCAGATTACTGGCGTGATATAGATGTCTCAATTCGTTGTTTACCAAAATTACTGAAAGAAACCATTGCACACAGGTGTTTATGGGAATTTTCGTGCCTTTTAATGGCGCCAGATATGTTATTTAAATCATTATAAACAGATGTATTCGGAATCTTCATTCAAAAAAAAATATGCAGCACCAGCAATACAACTTATTAGTGTGCGAACAGCCAACAATCCAACTAGTTTTATACACTGATGTATTAAATTTTCGTTTATGCGATTTACTAGTCTGAGAAATACACAGATTAGGCGTCGGTTTTAATGAAGAAATTAACTGTTTTTTCTGCGCAAAGTTTAAAGATTTTACCTTATCTTCGCCAATCAAAACTTGAACGCATTTTAAATCCTCACAAGGTACAATTACCTCAATTGTAAGTCACCAAAACAATTGTATCACTGAGAAAATCTAAGAAAACACACAAAAAACTTTAACAACAAAACTTTTCCCACTCAAGCAAATGTAACTGAAGTGAGTTGCACTCGGGTGTCAGGAACTATTTACGCAGAGTTGCAGTGTTGTCATTTAGGCAAAAAAAGTCGCCAGGTATATGAAAAATCTAGCTAAATGTCGCAATAGGGTATTTGACACTGATGGAAATAAAATATGAAACTTAGCTATAATGATAGAATGTATTTTATTTGACTCTTTGGTATTTTTGAAAATAATATTAATAACTCGTAAATACATTTAATTCGATAAACAAATTCATAATTTTTAATCTATGTGTCACGTGACTCGAAACTATTAATTATTTTAAAAAGTGGCTAGTTTTTATTGTTGCTAAATCTTAAAAAAAGTCTCTAAACTCGTAAAAATCTCCAATATCTCACAACGTCGATAAAACGGCAACACTGCAGAGTTGGCAAGGTGTGCATACGCGTGCAACTTCATAGGCATGCACGGCTTAAATCTTCCATACTGATCGATTTGTAGACGCACAAGGTATATACTCGTTATACGGCACATCGCTATAAGTGCGAAAGAGACAGAGATAGTATTTGAAAGCCCCGTAAAAGCCCGTACGTGTAAGCGAGATAGCTATATGTAGATGCTGCAACTGCGAAACTCGAACAATCGCGATGTGTAGTAGTGTGGCATAGGTAGATACTTTGTGTTATTTTGATAAGAATTAAGCGCGCGAACTTTTAAATTGTTCGGGTTTGATATTGATTCTCTATCGAGCATATTAGTAAGGCATGCCGGGCTTTTGGGCTTATATGAAGGTACCGCCACTGTGTGCAAGTTACCATATATTAAAAGGTGACTTATATTTACCGAAGCTGGGCAGTAGTATCCTAGGAGCTGAGTTTTAATTACTATTTTTCAAAGAAACATTGAAAAAATAATGGACGAGAACGCGGTTTGAACCCGCGACCTTTGACGTTCCGGGTCATCACTCTACCAACTGAGCTACCTTGTCTCGTTAATATCCATTGAAATTTTCAATCTTCTTTGTAGGTATTCGTCTTAAGGAGACGCCTGGCGATATTTATGTAGCAATCATTTTCAGATCTACTAAATATCGCCAGGCGTCTCCTTAAGACGAATAGAAAGAAGGTTGAAAATTTCAATGGATATTAACGAGACAAGGTAGCTCAGTTGGTAGAGTGATGACCCGGAACGTCAAAGGTCGCGGGTTCAAACCCCGTTCTAGTCCATTATTTTTTCAATGTTTCTTTGAAAAATAGTAATTAATATAGGCATTACATGGCCTCAACATGTATTGAAAAATATAATTATATATGAGCTGAGTTTTAGTTCCTCGGTTGAGACTCCAAGTTTGACGTGTTAGTCTCTATTCATTATTTCAGCATGCAGTTCGAATGAGTTAACGCCTTCTAAAAATATAACAGTATGATTCTAAGTGTTATTATTGTATTAAAAACCTTACCTCAATCAGAATAAAGCTGAAAATACAAAAACTTGTATAAAACCAGTGGATTGTATTTAGATCTCCTTTTGTAATAAGGATGGCGATTGTTTTAGTTTTATATTCTATTTATTCTAGAATGTTTTTGGCCCATTACCAAAGTCAGATATTTACTACAAAGAATCGTTCGGGCGTGCATTAGGGAGCAGGACATAGATACATGTAATGGTAAGCTTTAGACATTATGACCGGCTGGAGCGTGACCTCCAGAGTCCATTACAAAAACATGGTTTTTGTAATTCAAATCTTAGAAATAAATAAATAATAATTATTATTATTTATTTATTAAGTACCAAAAATAATGATTTTTTACAAGTTTAGCATAATTACTAGCTAGTAACAGGTTCAAAATAAATATGAAAACAGCATCCGTTGCCGAACTAGGTAAACACCTGTATTTCAGCTTTCGGCGCCACTCCCCGTAGTATCAGATTTTTTATTAGCTTATACTAATTTACAATTAAATATGAAATAAAAGGTGAGTAGAGAACCTCTCTTTGTATGTAACGTTTGTGTACGTGTGTGTGTGAGAGAGGGTGTGTATTGTTTGCATATCTTATTGATGAACATCAAATTTTATAGAATTCTTATTAATAAATATTAAGAAATATCTTTGTATAGAAAACTAATGCTGAGTTCCCAGATCCGATATATCTTGTCTCGTAAAAACATGGAGGTTTTCAATTGGAAATTGAGTTGATTCAATACGTAATTCGTAAAAAGGTTTTAGGAATTACGTCTTGAAGGTTCTTCTAGATTGTTTTTTTTTTGTAATTCGAAAATGGATCTACTTTAGTCCATTGTACTTTTTAAACTTTCGCGATTCGAACACATAATTATTGAATTCAAACGGGACTTAATCGCGCTAAAATTTTTGCGCGATTAAGTCCCGTTTGAATTCAATAATTATACTTTAGTCCACCAACTCGCCCGATAGTAAGCGACGATGTGGCTGAAGATGGAGTACATAGATGCAGAAGAAATCTGTTCACTCTAAGTAGGGTGGATAGGTTTGGGGAGAACGATAGTTGGGGAGTTAATGCAACTGCCCAGACCCGTCTCCCACAACGGTTGCACCGCACTATATCCCGAAACATGACTCGGTCACTTAACGGCAATGCTTCGTTCAATGGGTAACCAGCCGCGGCCGAAGCCTCCCACCAGTGTTGTATTGCCTGTTTTGAATCACCCAGGAGCACGTGTAGGGATTTTAAATTAATAGAAGCCAGCCTCCAACTGAAACCAAATACCTATACCAAACACGGGACTTTGATAAATTTAATAGATAATAAAACATCAAACCAGTGAAAGATCTGAAACGATATTAACGTCTCAACAGTAATTAATTATCTCATCGGTCTAAAATGCTACGTCAATCGTCGCCTTATCGTGATTGGCAGCCGCTACATTTACTTATCTATCTTCTCCAGATGTTGCCTAAATATCAAAATCATCTTCAATATTTTCGAAATTGTAAACTGAAACGAAACATCTGTAGCAATGTTTAGCGAACCCAAATAAGATTTAAGGTCAAATTCGATTCCATATTTTCTATGAATCAATCTACTAAAAACATTCATTCGTTTCGTGTAAAAATAACTGAAGATTTTTTGTCTGTTTGTTGGTATTTTGTTTATAATTACTTTATTAATCAATTATTGTTCACCTGTTTCTACTCACGTGCCTTTTTCCGAGCTTGACTCGCGACATTGCCGCAGGCTCAGTGTTGAGTTCAACTACTCGTCAGCCCAGCCACAGCGGGCTATGGAAGGAGCGGGACGCGCGCGACCGTTCTACGTTCAACGAGTCTGCGCGGCCACGCAGTCAGTGAGTCGTGACTCAGCGACTACGCTACGCAAACACATAACGCTCAGCCGTGCGCGCATAACTTAGTTTTCATTGTTCGCATACGTCGCATATTGTAATTGTTCATTTATCATAATTATACGTTAATCATTATTATACAGTCCACTAGTGTTTTACTTATTGCTCCACGCTAGATCTATCGAAATCACACGAACACTCAGATCATGACTAAGGGCTTCGTTTGAGTCCAAAACTTTTCGGGCAATCCCGGAAAAATGCATGTGAGTAGTAACCGGTGAACATTGATTTATAAAGTAATTATTGTTTTGATTTGATGAAAATTTAGGTTATGAATTAAGGGTAACCTGTATCTTAAGAGAAACTTTTCGGCTGAATTAACAAAGTGCGCGTGGGTGTGTGTGCGTGTGTGAGCTCTGAGCGCGTGTGTGCATGTGTGTCTGTGTGTATAAATCTATCCATTTGAATGCTGGAACAAAATATTCGCCCAATAGATCAGAAATTTTGCTCTCTACAGGCCAACCCGCAGGCTAGGTATAGCAATCAATACTGATGTTTTTCCCAATCAAAATTTCATTCGGTAATAGTGTCCGTAGGTTGTCCGGGCCACTCTCCAAATTGGATTTTGGGTACGTCTGGTAGGCTGAATCAATTACGATTTTCCCTTACTGGGTAAGTAGAGATTGCAATGATATACTCCTGGAATGAGTTATTTAGAAGATGTTTTTTTTTCTGTTAGCTGGTATTGTTTTTGGTTTTTCTGATTTTATATATTAAGGCATTTTCGGTACACGATTGCAGGGTGCATAATCAAATGAAATGAAATTGTTTATTCTGTAAATAGGTCTTTTCAAACTATTTTATATGTCACTATGATCTAGAAGTAGTAGTATCTCTCTATGTCCTGTCTAAATTGATCCAGCTGTTTCGAAGATTAGCCGGAACAAACAAAGCGACAAATATTAAAAAAATAATTGAATTTATGTATCGTATCTACTTTCATACCTATTTAGTAAAGAGCTGTTATTTTGATATTACAAACAGACAATTCAATTTTATTTAGTTGTATAGATTCATACGTGCTTTCAAAATTTTTGAGAGGTGTATGCCTTTTTTTCTTACATGCGGCCTATGACTTGCAAGTCTAAAAATAATACCTTATTTTTTTATTCGCGTGGAAACCGGGGGCCGCCCGGTCTTTGGGGATAAAACCGGGGAGTGTGGGATATTTACCTCATTAAAACTACCAAGGTGGCCACCATCAGCTCTTGAAGGGAAGCTCCAAGTTCTCTTAAGAGAGCAGTCATGGAATCCCCCTGTGCTGCCATACCTACTGCTGAGATAAAATTGCATAACTATCTCTATGTAAATATTGTGACACATAAACAAAAACAGTGTTAACCTAGTGGTATGACCGTTGGAGAGACAAGTCAAAGGTCGCAAGTTCGAATCCAAGGCACGCACCACTCTCTTTACGAAGTCATGTGCGTATTATAAATTAATTATCACTTGCTTAAAACGTTGATGGAAAACATCGTGAGGAAACCAGCACAGCTGAGAGATGTTTTCGATAGTGTTTACACACTAGCCATGTCAGAGACCTTTTTTTTGTGCAGAAAATCCATCGTGGACGTTGTGCCTGACTCCTACCGACTATAAACAACACGGTCCTATTCCAACCTTTACCGAGGTCCCGGGTCCGTTGCAGCAATCATCGCGACCATGTCAGAGACCCACGGGTAGTTTAAACTCTGACACTAGGTTGTTCGTCAACCACATGATAAGAAGACTTTAGATATCTTATTGCCATTTATACGATTAATATCTTCAAGACTGTTTTACCTTCCAAATAAAATGGTACACTAGATTTATGTATGAACACTATTTGTTAGTGTAGAATTTACTTTGGCTACAAACAAAACTTCAGCGATAAATCCTATATGTTAATCCGTTAGGAAAACTAAGGCTTAGTATACGTGTGCTAAATTTGGTGGAATGCTCACTGAGTTTAGCTGAGTTTTTAGAGGCCAAAGTAAAGGATCATTTGGAAAAGTGGTGAATTATGTTATGTGAGATATGTATAAGAAAATAAGGAATATGTTCTTGGTGATTCTAAAGAGGAAGCTAAATCTATCTTATAGTAACCTTTTACCGGATTGACATAATAAAACATACAAACAGCATCACACGAGTATTCCTGAAGGGGTAAGCAAAGATGTACACCTTATACATCTGAAGCAAATATGTTCACCCTTAATCCGTTATGTGGTGGTTATGAAGGCTGAGAATTTCATAACAGAAAATACCAGTTACGTTTTGCCAGACCTTAAAATCGGACCTTGGTTACCACTAGGCTAACAAAACAGTTAGGCCATAGTACCACAATGGCACTATTTCTTTCACGACTGCCCAAAAAAAGAGGTGTTATGTTTTTAAGGTTCATGTATGTGATGTATAGGGTATCGTTAGAATCCTTACTTTTTTGCCGAGTAACATAGTCTAGTCAGGCTTAAAAAAATGGCAGGCGGGCGTTTTTTTATTAATTTCATCTTGTTTTCAAATAAATGTAATGTCTATTTAACTAGCTTCAGAGCTGTATTACAAAGCTAGCTATTTCTTGTTTGGTAGAAGAGCTGATTTAATTTGTTGTCTATAAACAGGTTGTGTTTGTCAGTTCCTATAGACACTATGGTCCAAATATCACGATAACAGTTTTTTAATTATTGGGTAATTAATCATGCCTTTAAATCGCTATAACCTTTTTGTTTGAGGTTGTAATAGAAAGAAATCTAGATCATACCTTCTAAAACGGGATACTACTTGTCATAGAAATCATTAATTATGTGGTCATAAAAATTAATTACTGTCATACTTTGGACAGATGAGAGAGATGTCCAATAATTTTAATAAATTAATTATTTAAAATAAAGTAATTGAGATTCTCTATGCCTAATTACTAGCTAGTGGCTACCCCAACCCCTCAAAAATATTTATCAGTTATTCTACAAAACACTGTATGTATTTAGCAGGCATTCTAATTTCGCGGAAACGGACACGGTCCTTTATGAAATTAGTTCCGAGAAACACACGTAGTGCTCAATATGACTGTACTGGATACGCTCTTCGTTCTTGTATTATACATATACCGATTTCCTGGAATATTGCTTTCATGTGTTATAAGGCCAAATGGTACACGTTTCTCATATTACTCATAATAATAGCGTATTTGTTGGTAAAATGTTCATTTTAAAGTCAAAGTCAAAAAGTTTTATTTTACATGTAACAATTTAAAAGGCACTTATGTATGAATGTAAATGTATTTAAAACGTAATAATAAAACTCTTGTTAAAGTGGTACTTAATAAAAAAAAATATATAAAAAAATTTTTTGGTCATGTCTTGATATCTTTTTAAATCAATCAGAGCACAAGTAACATTTTTTTTTGTGTAATAGCTTTCGTGGGATACAATAATTGATTATTGTTCAACTGTTATTAAAGTTTGACTCACGACATTGCCGCGGGCTGAGCTCATGATTGAGGGGTTCATTCGAGTTCGAACTAAGCCCTCAGTCATGAGTACTAGTCTGGAAATCTCGAAGAATGTACGTGAATACTAAACAAACAATGATTCATTAAAATAAACATACCTACTGTGATATTGGAAAGAGAAAACTACAATGCAGTGTATGTGCAGTGTTTTTTTTATGCCAAAGTAGTGCAAATAATTACTTAGTACGTAAGTTAGCGTTTGTTTTTAGTCATTACATTTCAACTAAAATTAGTTTCAAGAGAAACTACTAAACTTATCAATACTTTAATCCATCTAGACTCAGACATATACTTCTTACAAATACCAATGACAGAAGTTCTTGTAGATACCCAAGCTGTTTAAAAGCAATTGAAACTTTAATTAGAGCATCTGCGACACAGTTTACGTACCTGTACGCAAGTACGGTTGGCAAACACATCTATCACTGAAGTTGTACGGAGGTTTGAAAGTAGTTTGTACGTTGACGACATGATAGTTGGTGCCTAACTACTGTAATTACCCAATTAACAGAGCGATTTGTTATTTATACTAGTTTTGGTAACTTAAATTTTAGCTGGTATTTCTATTTGGTATTTTGGTATGATTGCGTTCATACTGTGTACTGTGTAACTGATGAAATTAATAGTACAAAGTTAATGATAATGAACATCTATGAAGCAAAAGAGTTGTGTCGGATAGTATGTGCCTAACTCAATGAGAAACAAACGTAATTATATGTATGTACTGTGGTTTGCATAATTGGCATCGACTTTGCTATTGGCGTTATTCCGTAACAGGTTACTTGTCTACGAAGCAGACGCAATAGTTAAACAATCGCCGTTTATATATCATTTAGTTGACAGGGAAAGGGTTAAAAGAGATCTTGTGATATGAAGCAAAGATTTTTGCGTGATTGCACGTGTGCCACAAGGAGAATGGAGGCTGGATTGCGCCCAGAATAATGGAGCGCACTACACTACGTTACCCTGCAAATCCGAAGCGAAAGATTGATGCGGCCCGGAGTTGGCCATAGGACGCTAGAAGCCATTCGTCCTATGATCAGTGAGTGAGTTGACCTTCCGGCTGAAGCAGGTACTATCGCTTCAGCAATCAATAACCGAAGGACTGGGCTGGGGAATGATCCCTCGCTCCCGGCCGTGGTTCTATCTATGGTCGGTAGTGAGAGCTCATGGCAGATGGTCACCTCCTTCTGCGAGAACATCATCTCACAGTAAGAGGCAGTGGAAAGAGAGTGGGATATTTCAAGTACCCTGCCAATCCACGGCCGAAGAATCGGCCGTGTCCTTTTTTAAACCTCATAAATGTGTCCTAAAAGCCTTGGAGAAGTCTGTCACCTATGACACAAGGCCTGAGATGATGTTGCATGATGTTCCCACCACCTCTTATATATTCTTCGGCACTTTGGTCTAAACTGAGGCGTTGATTGCAAATCGCGTTTTGTTACTACTGGGATTGCTGACGAATGTCCACACGCTCTCGTTACCCCAGACCATGATGATTTAATATGTAACACCAACATTGTGAAACCATATTATGCAAATATATTATTTGATTTGAGGTGGAATATGGCGGGATTTTATGTTGGTGAGAGCACCCAATACCCACATCGTTTGATGCATGTTACTATACATTTTACCACAACTAAGTCTGCTACAGAATTTATCTTTGACAATGCGTGCCAATTCTTGCACGCAAAATGACGCCGTACAACAAATGTAGTTTTCAGTCAAAACAAACCGTGCTAGAAATTCATAGATACCAGGAGCACATAGGCAGCTGCAACTGCAATCCAACAAACTTGTAACCCACATTTATGCAAACACGCTTTCAAGTTGTACGCAGCACTAATTGTAACTCTGTTGCCGTTAGCGATCATTAGTATGATGTTATGTATGTACCTACTCAGTTTCTAGATTGCTGAGAATTTATTGCAGCACTGGATTTAACGAGCAAGGCAATGGAACAAAAAATGCAACGAGAGCTTATTTTTTTCAACAGTAATGTTAGTGATGACATGATATACATGACATGCTTAGCTTGAGGTTTTACACATTAAAAATATTAGAGATTTATTTTAAAATTTGCTCTATTTTAGCTACTAACTCGTTTGGTTTAGTGGTCACAGGCTGTTGAGCGTTGGGTCCCGGGTTCGATGTTCGAGTCGGGCAAAATGTTATTGGATTTTTCTGCGAGGAAATTCTCTGTTGTGCCCGGTTGATGGGTGAAATTAGTGAGCCTCAGCACCTTATTAATTATAAAATGTTAGCTTTTAGCGCTCCTTTTCCGTATAAAATGTAACTATGGCAAATTTCATACTCCTGCGCCCCCGTAAATTTCGTAAAATAGAGGGCAAAGTTTTTGCTTCTGGCCTCTCTAATAGCATGCCTGTGAGCACAATACTCCTCAGTTATTATCATGTCACCTTACAAGAGACAGTGACCTTTTTGTTTCGGATTTTCTTCTCCGATATAGTCAGACAGGAAACGCGCCTACAAGATGAAAAAAAAAAAAACTCGTAAAACAGTTTGCAAATAATGTTGTTTTGTTTTTTTTTACAGAATAAACAAGTATTAAAAAAAAAACGCCTGGCATTTGTGAACAATGAAAAATAATTGTGTTACTATTGAATTGAAACAAGGTAGATACTGAAGAATAGTCATCGCAGTCGCGGGATCCATAAGAAAGGCTCCACAGAACTGACCCGAACGCGATGATAATTTTTCAGTTCCTTTTTTGTTTAACATGTCTACTATTATTACTAGTTCTTTCAAATCTTAATATTCTGTGTTACCCAAGAAAGTAGTGAGGACCTACTTTATTTTTTTACTAGTTTTAGTTTGCCTGTCAGAATACCTTGCTTTCTTAAATAGCTGTCATGGTTATATAACAGAAGAAGGGCCGAGCGTCCTAACACAAACAAATTAATTTCTAAAAAGGATGTTTTAGTGTGTAGTGTAAGTTGTTTAAGTTGCTGAATAAAAAAAATTGATTATTTGATGTTGAAGCATTCTAGAGATACTTCATTTATCGATCGAGGCGTTTAGAAGTTATAGTAAACGTAAAACTGTAAACTAAATACGGTCGTGAGCAGTTTGCGCTTCCCAAATAAATACTTCAGGTGCTCTGCCCACTAAGCCATCTCGACGTTTACTCACTACCCCAAATTCTTGTTTTTATTTATTTAATAGTTTATGTAGGTACACACAATAAGAGTAAAGAAATAGAGTGGAAGAAATAGGAAATAAAAGTACAAAGGTGCTGCTTATTTCTTGAGAAATCTCTTCCAGCAGACCTGCGAGAGGAGAGTGAGAAAATAAAGAGAAGTAGACTTAAGTGTGTCAGGGAGTAAGAAAAAAAAAAGAGATAAACACTGAATAAACTATTGGCAACATATTAAACTTAATATCTACATAAATATAAACTTAATATATACGTTACAAATACATTTAAATAAAAAAATACTTGTTCTACATTTTAATAGGTCTTAGTCCCTATACAGATGAATAATAAATATAATACTCCTCTTTTTTGGTAGCAGTGTAAAAAGAAACATAAAGGCGTAAGACTCCACTTCAAAACATTACGTTTTAATTCTGTCCCTCTAAATTTCAACAGCAATTACACTTAAATGTTCTCCTACATTTAACCTTACAACATTACCGGAATTTTCTATTTCAGTAGCAGACAAAACAAATGAAAAAGTTATAGCTGCCAAAGAAAACTTAAAATACGAGGGTAGAAAGTTATGACAGGGTTGGTCGAAGGTACGTAGTAAGGGCGTATTCTCACTATATCATGACGTAATTTTGGTCGTTGAATGACTATCGACTGTAACTGTGACTGACTGTGTTGTTCCTACTAAGTCGTGATGACAACTTTACATGTAAATTGTATTTACATAAGAAAATACGAATTTATTTAAAGACACTTTTAAAATGCATATTTTTTTTTAACTCGTTTGCACTGGCAGTCTAATATAATCCTGCCTGGAAGCCAGCTCTGAAGTCTACATCATACAGAAGTGAGCCAAGGCTGGAGTGCGACACAGTTAGCGCGGTATGCACAATGGAGAACACGGACACGACGAATGATGGGAACACACGAACACTCCCAACACCGGCACTGAGTACATCATCGGCCCGCGCGCAGCGCTATGCGATGAGGTGCAGCGCCAGTTAGACTCGTGACACCGCCGTGGGCTCAGCTAATGAATAAAGGCTTCGTTCGAGTTTGAAACTAGTCGGGCAATCCCGAAGAATGCGCGTGGGTTATAACCGTTAAACTATAATTAATATGTCTAATCTGATTATATACAGACTGTATATAGTTTGATTACATACTTTTAAAGTCCAGATATAATTTTGTAATATGAATGTGGAAAGTTGTCTGGAGAGGGTTTTTGAGGAAGGAGCCATAGAATCTTTGGGGTGACCTGTCATTACTGAGACCACGTATGCATCAGTCATCGTGTAGCTTAACCATAATCAAGGGCCAACCCGTTCTAAGATGGCACAGACTAAAAAGATATTAAATTAATATCTAATAATTGTATATTTGCTGTATTATGTTTATTTTCAGCCGTGATCTTCCAACAGTAGGGCAAAGGCCTTCCTACTATGCTCCCATAATCTCAATTTTAAGCTCTCTGCAGCCAATTCTTTCAATGGGGATCTAGCTCCTCCCACCATATTTTACTGGTCACATGACTATCAGTCGTCATGATACAGTACAAACGCGCCCTAAGCTGGGGAGATTTTACTGATGGCAAGGAAAAGGTGATTATTTTTAGCGGTGAGGGAGAAATATTGTATTTTTGTTGTTTGTTGTTGGATGAATTTTGTAAGAGGGCAATCAGAAAAATATTTTCTGGTGGTATAGAGTGAAAGGAAAACAATTTTCAGGTTATCCAATCACAAAATCTTTATAGATGTTTAATTGTGTTTTAATTACTCCGTTGGTCTAGTGGTCATAAGCGCGCGAAGCCCTTAGCCATTAGGTCCGTTTTTCAGGTCGGGCAAAGCTTAGTTGTGTTTTCCTGACAGGAAATTTTCAGTAGCAGAGTTGGAAGGCATTTGCTTGGTTGAAGGCAAACCTTCACTTTGTGAAATGTGGGTATACCTCTGCCTAACCCTACAGAAATACAGGCGTGGTACTATGTAAGTATTTATTATATTCATATACATAAATAAAAATATAGGAGCCATAATCCTTTCTTTTTTTAAATTAATTAATATAAAATGTTTGCGCTAATGTAAAAGTTATTATTGAATCATCTACGAGTATATAAATAACACCGTGGAGTTTCATCCTACTAGTTGTTAGCGAAACTTACGCTTTAGCCTATTTAACATATAGGGACCTATCTAATTATCATTGTGTTATCGCCCCCTTAAAGCTAGCTATTATTATGACCATTCATGTATGTTTAAGAGACTCTGGAAGACACCTTAATAAAAGTCCAAGCAAGAAAAAAAGGATTTTTGACAGTTGATTGCGAATCGACTTGAATGAAACAAATATCTTGAACGAGAATTTCATATCAATACGTGCTAAAACTTTCTACTTAAGTGTGCTAGATAGATTTATTTACAGACCAATGGTTAGTTAGACAAACTTAAAATAGCACCAAATCTCATAGAAAACTGATAGAAACCCTACAAAAAATCCAACGAAAAAATTATCAGAATAAAAACATTTTCCAGAACTAAAAGTCAAAATTCTCCCTCTTAACCCGATAACGTGGGACCACATCTGTTTATTGTAACTTATAGCCGATACAAAGTTATCTGGTAGCCATGACACATGCTCATTCTTTATTGTATTATCTACCTACCCCTTTTGTTTTTACGCTGCTTCAGATAACGTGCCTGTTTGTTTTGGTAAGAAGGTTTCATATAGGAGCGAAGGTATAATATGTGTTGGTAATAAAATGAAAACAAAGATATTTGATTACTGGGGTGGACGCGGACGGGAAACAAAGTAAACGTTTTGAGCGATAAGTAAGATTTTCAAATTAATGTTCTGAAATATGTACTCAAAGACAGAAACCTTAATATTTAAAAACATAGCATCACGCCTTTATTCCCCAAAGGGGTATGCAGAGGTATACAAAGTTGTAAACCCACATTTCGCCAATGCTGTTATTAAGTCTTTACATTTACATTCCTTTGCTGGCGGTGAGCTTTTGCCATCTACCGGGCACAATTAGAAACCCCGGGGTGCTACTGAGAATTACCCAAACAGAAAAACTTAATGACATTTTGCCCGAGCCGAGAATCGAACCCGGCACCGCATGCTCAGCAGTGGCGCTTAAAACCACTAAACCAAAGAGGCAGTCAATATTTAAAAATTATCAAAAATAGTCTTGATGTACAAATTTCAAACTCTGTCACAAATATTTGTGTATTTAACGTCAAACGATGCCTTATTGCTATTGTTTTTTGAACCAAACGTACGCTGGTAGAAAATGAACAATCACTGTACCATTTTACCAACGCATATTAAATTATAATAAATAAATATTCCAGTTTCATACAGCTTTTACAGTTTCCCGAGCTGCACTACAAATGCCCACCAAACTACCTATTACTTGATACAACTTAAACTCACCAAGTTTTACAAGAGTTTCCCTTTTCCATTATTCATATATTTGTTTTGCACTCTCTACCTCTTCGGTTGGTTCAAGGGAAACTGATTTCTCAAATACGAAGCAGATATTACTATGGATAATATTTTACATAAAAGTGACGCCAGCGTCTGTGTGTAGGGTCTTTTTTGCTTTATTTTGGTCCACCATTAAACGGATTTCGCCAGATAAAAAAATAAAAATAAGGTGGATGCAGTGTAGACGTTTTCAGGATTTTATCATTTTAGCTCTCCCGTATAGTGAAGGTTTTTCAGTGTTTTAATATTCTGTAGACATATTGGTTAGTCGCACCGCCTGTGCAGTTTGCGTGTATATGCAAAATATTTCACACAAATGCAGAGAAGGACTTTTATTAAAAAGAAACCAAAGTAATTTTGACATTTACTACATTTCATATGTTGCACGTCACGTGTAATCTGTTGAAATGTATTAATATTATCAGTCTATCATCCTACTACATGGCAAAAGACTCCAGGGAGTCTTTTTCTCTCTTTCTTTTCTACTTGAAAATATTGTGGCCAAACTTTAACTAAGAGTCAAATTCATCCCGCTCTCTCCATCTGGGCATGCTGCCTTGTCGTTTACTGCTATCTGGGGTCTACTGTATAATAGTTTTCACCTATAGCCTCTCCGATATGCGGCAAACATGGCCCTCTTGTTTAAGCTTGGTAATCGTATGGCCTACATCAGCAATTTCTGTTTTAGAACGGAGTATCGAGTTCCTTACCCTTACGCGGTCTGTATTTTGAACGTCTAGGGTAGGATAGTATTGACTAATAATATTAACCGTCTCGTTGGTTTTGTGGACACGAAATTTTTTATTGGGTTTTCTAAAAGGTTCCCCGTAGCAGCTGGGAGCTTGGAATTTTGTCCGGAATGGTAATAGGTTCACCACTTATTACATGAGGCTTAATAACAGCATCGTGAAATGTGAGAGTACACCTCTGCATAGTCCTTGGGGGATAGAGGTGTGATGATTTGCATATTATCATAATGAAATACTCCTCTTAACCGAATTTTCTGTCGCAGCTTGCCAGCAGCAGTCCAGAGTTAGGAGGTTGGTGGTGTTACAGCCCCATGGCTGTGCCTCGGAGAGCATGTAAAGCCGTCGGTCCTGGGCCTAATCACTGTCCGGTCATGTCGGATTGCCGTCCCATCGGACTATGAGAGTGATGGAAGAGGGTGTGCACCTGTGTCTTTGCATACACTTGTGCACTATAATAGCTCCTGCATACTTGGCTGATCTGTGTGGAGGTAGGCCGCCGTGACTGAAATACGATTGGGAGGAAAGTATTTATTATAGAACATAGTAGCATGTTTATGTGACACTAACAAAAAGAGCTGTGTGCCTCATTGCTAGAACCTGCAAGAGATAGTTGGAATGGATGAGCCATTAAAGCTATCTAAGGATAATATTAGAAGTGTAGTGGCCACTAAGCGTGAGGACCAGGCTCAATGAAGGTACATTAAAAAAAAAAAAAAACTCACGACATGGGACTTAATAACGGTATTAGTGGAGTGTGGGTGTACAATTGTGTACAGCTCTGCTTACTCCTTCAGAGATTACAGGCATGTTACTTAACACACGTAGCCAATCAAGCAATTGTCGGTCACATGTGAAATGTTACTTACGTTAAAATATAATAAACTAGCTGATGCCCACGGCTTCGCTCGCATGGATGTCGGTTATCGCGACCAAAAGTAATCATGAAATTTTGATCCCGTTCCCGCTTTCCAATTACCGCTTTATAATTTTAAGTATTAAATTCATTTTTTTAAGTATTAAAATGGATATAGTATGTTATTCTTAAGAGATATGCCATATGTTCATATGCCATCGCGGACTTTTCTGTAGACCTATATAAGATACACAATTCTAGCTCCCAGACGGCTTATTTTCTTCCGACACCTCCAATAAATATGATTATGTTTTAGCAAATTTATACAAAGACTTGTCAAATTATATACTTATACCTTCCTCGAGAACCACTAGAACAGAAAACAGCATGAAAATCGGTGCAGTAGTTTTTAAGTTTATCGCGAACAGACAGACAGGTGCGGTGGGGGACTTTTTTTATTATATGTTAGTGATCTCCCAATTTCTAGGCATCATAATAAAAATGCTATAGATAATTCAAAAGCCAACTTTTCGTGACCCAATTCTAAAAGAAATCCTGGCACTCAAGAAAGCAATAAAAAAGTAATGATGTTCTAAAGAGGTTGCCATTCTAAATTAACGGAATACGGATGGAGGGGCGACCATTCTATTTTTTGTTAAAAAGTTACGATTTAAACTTTATGCTTGTGTAAGTTAAGAAATGGGAAACGGTGGTTTACGGAGTGAGATAGGTAGCTATCATTAAAGAGGGCAAGTATTTTTTTAATTATTGTTAATAATTATTATTGATATTTAAGAAAAAGTACGCATTATCTGCCACGTTGGTCAAATGGTCGCAAGCGCAGCTGCTGAGTGTGACATTCTGAATTATAGTTACTAGAAATATAGTTTTGTTTTTGTTAAAAAATTCTGAGTAGATGCCCGAAATTCTGGAATTACGCCCGGTACAGGAGTTTTCCAGGAGATGCAGGTTCAAATCTTGCTCACGACCGTATTCTTCTTTCCAAAATAAAATATAACCTTAAAGTTCATGCGATAATGCGTTTGAAAGTTTTACCTATCTTAATTTCTAGAATTTTCTGGTCGCCCACTAGTCGAAATTCGACCAAAATAAAATTCATTTTAATTTTATATTTGAAAATTATTAAGGTTCTACTGTCAAAAATGTGTGTGTGCGCGCGTGTGTGTGTGTTTCAAACGCACTTTAGTGTGTGTCATGTTATTTTTTTTTTTTTTTTTTTTTTTTTTCTAATGCATATTATATAAAAATAGTAGTTGTTTGTATTCCTTCCTCATATAAACTTTAACTGTAAAGTTACAATATTAAATTGGAAAAAGAATACGTTCGCGAACAGGATTCGAACCTGCGCCTCCCGGATAAATACTCCAGGCGCTCTGACCACTAAGCCATCTCGACCTCTGCTCACCACCGCGAATTCTTCTTCCATATTTTAACACGTCTTATGGCGACGTCATTGCAATCAATTCAGTACCGATACAGGTGACCGAACCGACACGACCAACTTTGCAGCTAATACAATGTCGTAAAGAATGCAATTACCTTAATAATTCAAGATAAATCTTTGAAAAGCATTTACGCATGCTTAGCGAACTCTAAAGTTACAATATTTAATTGGAAAAAGATTATATAGATATTTATCCGGGAGGCGCAGATTCGAATCCTGTTCGCGACCGTATTCTTTTTCCAATTTAATATTGTAACTTTAGAGTTCGCTAAGCATGCGTAAATGCTTTTCAAAGATTTATCTTGAACTTTAACTGTGCCAAATTTCATATTCCTGCGTCCGCGTAATTTTAATAAAAAAGGGGTGCAAAGAATTTATATAAAGCTAATCGCATTCATATATAGATAATTCACGTCACTCCAGATCAAACGACAGTCATCCCCAAATATTACCCTGGTACAACAAACAATAAAGCCGCCATCCCACCGCTTACGTCGGTACCACCCATAAACGATGGCTTACAACATTCACCATTATAATAACCATTAAAGTAATGTTCGGTTACTCCACAATGGTCTCCCAAGT
Source organism: Xylocampa areola (assembly GCA_935421205.1). Taxonomy (NCBI): domain Eukaryota; kingdom Metazoa; phylum Arthropoda; class Insecta; order Lepidoptera; family Noctuidae; genus Xylocampa; species Xylocampa areola. The sequence continues at coordinate 12,363,785 of OW285223.1, forward strand.
ACGTTAGGCTTTTAGTCTGACCCAAAACTGATGATTACAGTGTTTTGTATGAAGTGTATAATTCTTGCACTGGTTGTAATATATCGTTCGTTTTTTATCAAAAATTTATCTACTTTGGTCCCCAATTGCCTGATGGCAAGCAACGGACTAATTTGCAAGATAAGGGCTTCCAACAGAGGTTTTTCCTCGGGGGCAGAAAATGAACAGCTTCAAAAAATAAATAAGAGTGTTGTCTATGAGAAGAGTAGGCAACGAATCTGACATGCCTTTGGTATTGCAGATGTCCATAGGCGGCGATGATCATTTACCATCAGGTGGGCGACCAGCTTGTTTGCCACTCCATAACATTTAACATAAAAACTATCTATAATTCCAAAACAAAAGATTCCCCACTAAAATATAAGCCAAAACCAAACACAACCAACTTTATAATCAACACAGAAACTCCGGAAAGCGTGACATAATAATAATTACGTTATATTAAGAGTAATCTGACAAAGATTAATTACTGTGAGCGTGTTCTTAGGGATCAGGTGACGCGTAGCGCTCGCTTTGTTCTATACAGGGTGGTGAAAAAGACTACCGTTGTGTTAGGGAGAAACTACGTTAAATATTCATGGGTGCAAATTTTACATAAAAAACATATATCTTAGGTTTGCGCGATCACTACACATTATAATAAAACAACTTTTAACCGGATTAAGCGATTTAGTTTTAAACATGTATCAGAGACAAAAATAATTTTATGAATTTATCAATTATATGTACGGTAGACTGAAATAATTTTAAATAAACTGTTGAGACACCTGACACCTTAGTCCTCCTGCGACCACGAACGCTGCAAAGTGTTCGAAACGTCAGGAAAAACAAAAAACCAATAATACACGCGATTAATCCGGTTAAAAGTTGTTTTATTATAAAAAACATAGTCTTTAAAAATAACTTTAACACATGGTAATTTATTAATATATATTAATATTATTATTTCATGCTTTTCAAAGGTTTATCAGTGCCTCTAAGACTCTTTTATGATAATCAGTATAATATTTCGGGGGCTGAGTTGCCTGCGTCCGTAGGAGTGCACACTTGAAATGGAATCCCTACACGTGGCCCCTGGGTGGTGCTAAACAGGCAACACAACTCTGGTGGGAGGCTTTGGCCTTGGCTGGTTACCACCCACCAGATGAAGCCATGCCGTGAAGCGACCTAGTCGTGTTTCGGGATGTAGTCCGATGCAAGCGTTGTGGGAGACGGGTCTGGTCAGTTGCATCAACTCCCTAACAATTGTTCTCCCAAAATCTATCCACTGTACTTAAGAGTGAATAGATTTCTTTTGGATCTACGTGCTCCATCCTCGGTCACACCGTCGTTTTGAAGCAGGCGAATTGGTGACCAAACGTAGATCCATTTTTCATAAATAAAAAATATATATAGTACCTACCTACTTTCCTTCCAGCGACCATTTTTTTCTCCACCTGTATATTATAATCCAGTTTTTGTTGCGACTTAATGTAAGTAAGTATAAATGGATTATGTTCAAGGTTTCCTGGATTTAATAGGGATGTGTTTACATTTAGGATTTTATCTTTAGAGCCTTAGTGAGGTATGTTTTGTCACTATGCGGACGTTAATTTTTATTTTTAACGGACTTTGAAAAGACAGAGGTTCTAAATTCGACTGTATGTTTGTGACACAATTATTCCGCTATTAATGAATTGATTTTGATGATTCTTTTTTGTTTGATAGGTCATACTTCAGAGGTGTTCCCATATAAATTTTAAAGAAATTGACTCGGGTTTTTTTTTAAACAAAACGTCTTAGTTGTATATGACTGTCCTGTTGGTCTAGTGGTTAGTAGCCCTGACTGCTATACCGGAAGTCGTGGGTTCGATTCCCACCCAGGACAAATGTTTGTGTGATGAGCACGATCATTTGTTCTGTGTCTGGGTGTAATTTATCTATAATATGTATGCATTTAGAAATATATAAGTATAGTAATATCTTAGGTTTGCGCGATCACTACACATTATAATAAAACATATTTTAACCCGATTAATCGCGTGTATTATTGGTTTATTGTTTTTCCTGACGTTTCGAACACTTTGCAGCGTTTTTGTAGATCTACAAAAACGTAAATTATATATACATATGTATATAGTCTTCCCGCAAAGATTTCCAGCGGGAACTATTCATTGCGGCCCGCATGCACTAACTCCCAGCGACTTTTATCAGACCATCAGATTATCGAGCAGGCGGTCGTCCCACGCTGCGGTTGCCAGTTCGTGGTCTCCACAAACTTTTCTTCCCTAACAGCTGTCAGTTCATCGAGCAATGAGCCTTGCTCATTGCCATTCCAGCTTGCTAATCCACTGGGCTATGTCAGTGACCTTCATTCTTCTACGGATCTCCTAATTTCTGATTCGATCACGCAGATAAACGCCGAGCATAGCTCTCCATAGCTTGCTGAGTGGCTTTGAGCTTGCGTATGAGGCCCATAGTAAGAGACCACGTCTCAGTTCCGTACATCAACGTGGCAACATACACTGGTTGTAGAATTTCGTCTTGAGTTACTTAGAAAACCATTTCAATTAAAGTAAAATAAATTAATAAATCCAAAAACATGAATGCATAAATAAAATACACGACGAAGAAACGAAGCTATGTACATACATAAACGTACTTTTTTTCTAGTATGAAAACGTGAATAAAACCTAAGTGCAGCCTTTCAAAGACTTCCCCTACTTTCATTAATCGCCGAAGAAATTTTCCCCACTAACATACTGTGATCTCGAGGAAAAGCCGTCTTAATTAGCCTCCCAGTCAAAGTTTCCCATAATCTTTTATGAACAAATTTAATTACTGCACAGTATTTGGACCCTTTAAGTATTAATGAGACAAGCTTAAGAATGGATTAAATGTAGGATTTGTTGATTGGTAAACAAAAGTGTCGTGTTTTTTAAAACAGTGGGCTTACTATTGAAAATAATTCCGCTCGATTGACATTGGAAATATGTCAGTTCGTACTTTTAAATGCCAAAATGTCTAAAAAACAATTATAGATTCGGAATAATATGAAGACAACGTGCTTTAAAATTGAAGCAACTGTAATGTAGGTAAATTCATTTTAAAATTACGCATTGTTTTATGGAATTGTTATTAGTTTCGAGAGTAACCCCACAGATATTCCTAAAGCGTTTATTATATGTTGTACTCGCCACTAAAATAAAATTATGTTCGAGTAATTTGTATTGTAATTTGTGACAAACAGATTATTAAAATATTGTAATTCAAAATCTCAGGTAAGTACCGAGATTTTTTAATTAAATTATCTCAGATACCTAGTTAAGCCTTACACTGAATTATCATTTATCAAATGTGACACAATTACTAACCATTGATTGGGGCTGGTTGGCCGCACAATATACTTATATTACATTTTATAATTTTCCTGACCTTATCGTAACAAATCAAAACTATAGCTTGTCTTATTAATACTATAACGTTGTATCCCTGCATCGTGTAGCAGTCAAAGAGATCAACAGCTTTGTGTAAGGTCGATGTTTGAGTTTGGACGATCAAGTTCTCAGTTTTTAGTCGTATATTCGACGTATTTTAATAAAGTGGTCCAATTAAGAAGCTTTTGGTTTGATAAGGCATTGGTAGTTTTTATATAATAAATATGTATAAGAACATAATTAAATTAATGAATAGGTATTTTCTAAATTGTTTTAACTTAAGTTTTATTTAGGTTTAGGAAATAGAAATAAAGAAAGAAAAAAGTATTCATAGGAAACAGGTACACAAATACGCACGTACACATTTTTTTTAACGTCAAGCCCTTTTAATGCTGCTTACGTAATAAGGCTTCGTGTACTCAGGCAACATAAATTTTCGAAAGGCGGACAATGACACGTGATCCTGTGACGCGTGGCAGCACAACTGGCCGCAATTTATATAACTCTGAAATATTTATTTCAGTTTTTTGACAGACCAGAAAAAAAAAATTTAGCTTACACGTAGTTAAGCATTGAATGTCACTTAATTAAAATGTTGTATCATAACACAATATGATTGATTTACATGACGATAACCTGCATTCCATATAACCAAATTTTGTATCATAACACTATGTGATTGATTTACATGACGATAACCTGCATTCCATATAACCAAATTTTGTATCATAACACTATGTGATTGATTTACATGACGATAACCTGCATTCCATATAACCAAATGTTGTATCATAACACAATATGATTGATTTACATGACGATAACCTGCATTCCATATAACCAAATTTTCTAGTATTATTGATCCCAAGAGTATATGTGAACAGTTTATATATGCAATTCATATTTTATTACGTATATAAACTGTTTGCTGCTATTTAATTATAATATTATTAACTTTAAAAACATAAAACTTCTTGTTCCTATCGTGTGGTTGATGAACAACCTAGTAGTAAGCCGCCCGTAGTTCTCTGACATAGCTTTACCTTTACACACCATCGAGAATATCTCTCAGGTGAGCTGGTTACCTCACGATGTTTTTCTTCACCGTTTTAAGCAAGTGATAATAGTGGTGCCTGGGATTTAAACTTGCGATCTTCGACTGGTCAATCCAATGGTCATACGACTAGGTTATCACTGCTAAAACATCAATAGCCTCAGTTGGCTTTTTTTAACTATACATAAACTGCTCTTTTCACCGTGCTTCGGCACGAATGGGCCGGCTCGACCGGAGTGATACCACGGCCTCACCTCGGCCTCATCAGAAAACTGGCGTGAAACAACGCTTGCGTTATGTTTCGCCGAATGAGTGAGGGTACCGGAGGCCCAAACCCTTTAAAAGGCCGGCAACGAACTTGCGACTCCTCTGAGGTTGCGGGTGTCCATGGGCGGCGGTAATCTTTTACCATCAGGCGATCCTACTGCTCGTTTTCTGTCCATTTTAAGAAAGTTAAATTAGAAGTTCAAGATATGTCTTTGAAAAAGCATTAACGCATGCTTAGCGAACTCTAAAGTTACAATATTAAATGGAAAAAGAATACGGTCGCGAATATCTATCCGGGAGGCGCAGGTTCGAATCCTGTTCGCGACCGTATTCTTTTTCCATTTAATATTGTAACTTTAAATTAGAAGTGTTAAGTTCAGCTCTTGACTTGCAACGCATCACAACACAAGAGCAAACAGTTTTGGAACTTGGCCTTCGTCCAGATCACGTCCCGCGGTCATATTATAAAATATTCACCGTATTTATCACTTTCGGTTAGGTTATGTGAACTGCAGCAGAAAGTAAATAATTGGGAGGACTGGTTTTACGTTAAAAAACTAATTATTGTTTAACGGTTATTACTCACGCGAATTCTTCGGGATTGCCCGACTAGTTTCGAACTCGAACGGAGCCCTTATTCATGAGCTGAGCCCGCGGCGATATCGCGAGTCAAACTCGAGACTCTTGAATGCGCGTGAGTAATAACCGTTAAACAATAATTAATATGAATGTGACTCGCGAAAGTTATTATACAAAAACTGTATAATTTTTATTTTCTAAGCAAACATTAAAATTTTATAGACACGCAGAGGACTCGAACTAGACACGATGAGAACCCGCGACTCTTGACGTACGGTGTCACGTCTAATTATACGTATAAAACATCTCAGTTTATATGACTATCTAATCCGGAATCGTATTTCGTACTATTTCCTAAATTACTGTTAAACTGACTCATTACTCTAAAGAAAGAAAAAGAAAGAAAAGAAAAAGTTTTTTTATTTTTACACGCCATCCGACGCACGATAGTGACGAAACACAAATAGGTGTACAATTTCCAACACAAATTAAATTCCGCTTTCAAAGGAACTCAAATTACTAATATCTAAACTATGGTGCAATCTAAATGTACAATTATCTAAAGTAGTATTACTGCCTGCCTGCCTCATTAGTGGTTTGATTCCCGGGACGGGAAAGTGTTATTATTATTTTCTGTTGGAAAATAGTCACTAGTAGCCTGAAGTTTGGAACTGTGCCCAGTTGATGGCAATAGGCTTACCACCGATTACATGGGGCTAAATAACAGCATTGGTGAAATGTGGGTCTTCAACTGTTTACACCTCTGCCTACCCCTTCGGGAAAAACAGGCATAATGCTATATTATGTTATGTAATAGGTGGTAAACCCAGCCAGCCTTCTTGAGGCAGTCCAGATGTTTTAAGAATTTCAATAAAATTTAAACAATATAATTACCTAGTATCTTCCTAACGTAGAACTACCAAATTACGAGACAAGGGAATAAAACAGCGAACATCAGTCCACAAGCCTTAAAACAAAAAAAAACTGCTTAGACTTTTCCCTATTAAATACATTGGGGCAGCTTCCAGTCAAACAGGAATGCAGTTTATTTCCACTATTTTACATGAAGTGACTGTCTATCTAACCTCCACAATCCAGGTACTGGGTAACACGATATCTCGTGGCATAATTGGTTGTCAGATTTTCAGGCCTCTGACTACTCGTAACAGCTGTCATAGATCTTAATTTGACAACCGGGACCGACGGTATAACGTGCTCTCTGAGGCACGGAGGGGCTCGGTATGAAATGATAGTCACCCATCCACAGACCGACCGTTGCAAGCACAGCGTAACCTCAATCGATTGATCTGTGCGGTTGTATTTAGCCACGACCCTCTTCTCAAGCTTACAAACAATAGGCTCTAATTTACTTAGGACTATATACTTCTATCTATATATCTCCCTTTCTTTTTCCACACTCTTCTGTTCCTTGCTAGTGAGGGCCAGTCCTTTCTGTAGAAGTCAAGCACGTCTCTCCATCTTCACCTTGGTCTGCTACGGTGTCGCCTAGTGTTTCTTTCAGCCCACAGTTCATCTGGCAGACGGCAGACATGTGATATAGATATACTTACAAATAAAATTCATAACTATACTTCAGTCCTCTCAAATTAGTCAATATGAATCGTGTGTGTCGTTAGAACAGAGACCGAACGTAGTAGTTTTGTGAATAATTACGCTATTTAGTCGCCGGTTAGTGGAGTGTGATATTAGGATAACATCAGAACCTGGCGCATGGATAACATTTGGTATGGCATAGCTAGATAGAAGGAGACCGTATCGGTGGCGGTTACAACCAGCAACAGCATTCCCAAAGAGGGTTGACGTCAGGCAGGCGGCCGGTCATAAAACATAGCCAAAACTTTAGCAGCATGCTAGATGCTGCGCCGACCCCAAATAAATTGGGATAATGCCAGGGAGATGATGATGATGATTATGACTTAAGTCCTCTCAAAACAGATTAGCAGTCATAGCTGTTAACGACAAAACGCTCAATAAATAGACAACCAGTGACTACATAAATTTAAATTTCCTCAAACAATTCTCATTTCTCACAGCGTGTTGCAGAAACGCAATATTGGACAGTTCCAACTTGTACCGACATTGAAACTTATTGCGACATGACTCGACATGTCTCGCGAAATTATACTTTCCACTGCAATTGTCTGCGACATTTTGTTTCAAGATCGTGAAATATAGGTATTGAAAAGGCTGTAGTTTATTGGCTTGAAAATATTTGTTTTAATCGAAAGAATGTGTTTTTACATCTAAAAAGAACCAAAATAATGTGTTCCCTACACATGTATAAGTTTGGGCACGCGGATAAAGCAGTTAGGGAGCTTTTTCTTCCGACTTCCTTAACAAAAACTTAAATATAAAGCTAGCCCAGCTAGGTTAGCCTAATGTTAGATAGCCTATACTATTCCTCATGAATCTTCTATCAATATATTTTTTCAAATCTGACTGATAGTTCCAGTGATAAGCGCGGTTAAACAGACAAACAAAAAAGTTCGTTTTATAATATTACGTATTGAATTCTTTGACATGATGGCCGTAGCCTATGTTTTGGCGTACGGAATGTTCTGAAATGTCTCGAGGAGTAAAAATATTTATTTTATTCACAAAAAATTATGACTTTCGAGCTAGGGCTCGTTTAGCAAGCTGTCCTATTTTAATAATCGACTCCAAAAAGGAGATGGTTCTGAATTCGGCTGGTATATTATTGTCACTCTAAATTATACTTATCTTTATTTATATCTCAAGTTTTCACTATCACTACACATTATAATAAAAAAAACTGTTAACCTGATTAATCGCGTGTATTATATATTGGTTTTTGTTTTTCTGACAATTTGCAGCGTCGCATGATGACAAAAGTGACAGGCGTCACAATAGTTTATTTAAAACTATTCCAGTCAAATACCAGTTAAATTCACCGAAATAAAATTTCAAAACATTATTCCTTTAAGATTTTGGCCTTATCATCCGCACACTTAACTTTACATGCACAAGTAACAGCTTAGGTGTATAACAATACGTTGTGCATAAGTCTTGCAGTCAAAACTTCATCATACGAGGACAAGTTAACTCGTAAACTGTTTATAGCTGAAACTTGACGCGTATGTACTTACAATAGTGCTAGAGAAATTTGAGACGAGAGATTTCTAGGAGACTGAGATGGAAAACTTTGTATTTTAGTTGTGAGTGTGACTTAAATAATAAGTTTGAGTTATTTTTAACCGACTTCCAAAAAGGAGGAGGTTATCAATTCAAAGTAAAGGATAATAAACGTTTTTTTTTTTTTTTTTTAATGGCCTCTTGCAGAAACCCAGATGGGGTTTTGTCTGCGTAACCGGATAATATCTAAGGCGAGGTAGTTTGATGCCTCCAGCCAGAGCATATTTTAAAATTTTAAAATACTACAAACTAAGCAACAGCGCTAAGGGCGTCCCCTGCGGGACACGAACCTCGGCTTAGGGCGTTGCTGGGGGTACAACTAGGGACTAGCTGGATCATATCAGTTTCCTTATTATTAAGGGACGAATTTAAAGCTACTAGATCGGCGCGGGCCGGCTCGAGCAAGGGTCGGCGCGGGCCGGCTCGAGCAAGGGTCGGGGCGGACATGATGAAACATTTCGCGACGGACGCGGACCTCGCCGGTGAGGTCTATAACGAGGCGGTCGAGCGCGTCGGAGTGTGCTTGTGTGTCTGTTAGACTCTTGAGCTACAGTGATCCTATCATCGGGACGGAGGAGAGCGTGACGTGGTCGGCGGATTTTGTTGATCTGGGACGGCCTGTAATCAGCGGAAGAGACAACTAAGGGATTCGGATGATTATGGGCAGATTCGAAGTATTTCTTCGATGCCCTTTTCATGAATTGCCTAACAGTAGGCACTCTGAGGTCGAGGTGAAGTTGAAGGTTCCTAATGAACCATGGGGCGCCTGTCGCTTTACGAAGGAATCGATTTTGCAAGGTTTGCATCCTATGGATTTTGTAATACTTAACGTGTGCGAACACAATGCTAGCATACGTCATAATGGGTCTAATGCACGTAGTATAGAGCCGAATCTTAAGGTTAAGTGACAATTTACTGCGCGCATTTGTCATGGGAAATAGACGGCCGACAGCGAAGGCCGCGCGGTTGCGTATCGTCTTAATGTGCGCACGGAAGGACAGTTTGTGATCTAGAATCACACCCAGGTATTTGGCTTGAAGTTCCCAAGGGATTGGTTTGCCGAACATTGTAATAGGTCGAAGCTGGGGAAGAAATTCCTTGGCGCCCGTTCTCGAAAAGAGAACGGCGGCGCTCTTATCTGGATTGACCTCAATCCTCCATTTCCTGAACCAAGCGCCTAAGGCGTTGGCCGAGGTCTGGAGATATCGAGTAATGCAGTCAAGACTCCTACCGGTGTAATAGATGGCCGTGTCGTCGGCGAAAAGAGCTAACTTGGTTTTGCCACTTTTGGGAATATCGCTAGTGTACAGCGCGAAGAGAAGAGGTGATAGCACGGAGCCCTGAGGGACTCCGGCTTGGATCCGATGAGGGGACGACAGAACGCCCTCTACGCGATAGCGGAAGCTACGGTTCGATAGAAAATCTCGAATGATGAGTACGAGACGGTCAGGCACTTGGAATTGGTACAGCTTATAGATTAAGCCGTTGTGCCAGACCTTGTCGAAGGCTTTAGCTACGTCGAAGAATAATACGCCCGTTTTCATCTTGCCCATGAAGCCTGCGCTTATGTGCTCAACGATACGGTGCAACTGATGGATGCACGAGTGTTTAGCTCGAAAGCCAAACTGCTCGTTAGGAAGAAGCTTATTAGATTCGGCATAATCCCTTAAACGAATATAAATTAGCCTTTCATAGATCTTTCCGAAGACTTTGAGAAGACTGATCGGGCGATAACTGGTCGGCTCGCACTTGAGCGCCGGGCTTTGGAAAACCTATAACAGTTGCCTGTTTCCACGATTGTGGGAAGATGTTGTTGGTCAGTGCCGCATTGAAGATGGCGGTCATGAGTACTATCAGAGGTGCGGGGAAGTATTTAATCACTTTGTTGGTGATCCCGTCTGAGCCTGGGGCCTTCCTGGGTTTGAGGTTCCTCACGATCGTTCTGACTTCGTCTACGGTGACGGGGGGCAAGGGATCGTCGGAGTCGTCTGGGGGCGGGAGTACAGTTCTACGTTTGACTTCAGCATCGACCTTGGACAGGTGAGCTTTGTCTACTGGTAGAGTGCTAGGTGTACATTGGTCTTCTAAACTGTCGGCTAGTACTTCTGACTTTTCATCGTCATCAAAAGCAGGTCTTTGATTAGGTCTATTGAGCGGGGGTATAGCGGCGCATTGATCGGATTTTAATTTCCGCTGCAATTGCCAGAAAGCTTGATGGGTGGGTTCTATATCGTCGAGCATTTTGTCCCATTTAGCTGCCCGCATTTCCAATATGCGCTTCCTCACAGCACGCTGCAAGGTGCGCATATGGATACGGTTAGCTTCGTTGGGGAGACTATCGTAGGCACGGATAGCTGCGTTTTTCTCCGTCAACAATTCACGTACATCATCCGGCAGTTTCCAGCGGTGTTCATCCACCTCCGGAACTTGCCGTGAACATTCGTTCACTACGGATTGCACGTGACAAGTGAGGGAGTCGATCGCAGTCACCGTGTCGGCAACAGACACTATATTATCGGGAATTGAGTCTAAGTGCACAGAAGAGGTAGACTTGAGGCGTTCCTCTAGTCTTCCCCAATCCGTGGTGGTTTTAGTGGAGACAGGTTGATCTGGGTCTGAGGGACCTGAGCGGGGGCCTAATTCTAGGATTACTGGTCTATGGTCAGAGTCGAGCTCTTGTAGTGTCTCTATAGAGCGTAGACCGAGGTTTACGTTCTTTAGAATCGTTATGTCGAGTATGTCAGGTCGGTGGTTTACATTGTCAGGGAAGTGGGTAGGGCTCATCGGGGCGATAATATCGAAGTTAAGTTCGATACCTAATCGTTCGAGGTGTCTGCCTCGTGTGGTCGTCGTATTGCAACACCAGGATTCATTTTTGGCGTTAAGGTCGCCAGCAATGATAACTGAGTCGCTCAGAGAAAATAAGGCTTTAATGTCGGGAGCTAAGTTAACTTTAGATGTGACTGGTATGCCGAGACGATGGTAATCGGCTGATGTCCTGTCATGCCTAGCCGGCATATAGAAGCCTCTATGTGGGAAAGAGATGGGAGATCCATAGGGATGCAGTATAATGATTTTTTATAATAAATAAGTGTACCGCCCGCCTGGCAACGGGTCCTGTCGTTGCGCACTATTCTATAGTTTGCAATTCCAGGGTTCCTCTGGGCGGGTTTGAGAAAAGTCTCCTGTACGAGGAAAACGTCAATTTGATGGTCACGTAAGAAGGTCGCGATTTCGTCACGTTGGCCGTTTATGCTATTAGCGTTAAAGTAACCTAACTTAAGGCATCGGGGCTTAAATTTACTATTTTCGGCAGCCATTAGTTACCGTTAAAGTTGATATTAGCTAGGGCGTCAGTGATGTCTTTATATTCGAGCATCACTTGTAGAATAGCAAAGCCGTTGCCTTGCATGGAGCGCAGAGTCTGCGCTAGTGCGCTGAACCTATCTGAGCTAATGAGCGAAAATACGCTCTGAACTACTTCTAGGTCCGATCCGATCGTTGGCTGACTGCTAGAGCGAGCCGGGCTTAGCCTAGGAACGAAGGCCTGTTTAGGAGGGGACGCGGGCGCGACCTGATCGAGTTGTATCGGTATTGGTATAGGGGCGGGGATGGGGTTCGCCATCAGCGGCGGGATGACGGTGGGTTGAGTAGCCGGGGAGGGTTTCAGGGTCGGGAACGCTTGCTGGTGGTTCAGTGCGTTCCATGGTGAAGGCCGTTGCGGACTAAGTCGCTCGGGTAGCTTTGAAGAAGGCTGCTCCCTGATGGTACGCTCGACATTGCGTTTCGCGAGTTTTGTGTTGACGTTCGGTTTTTTCGGTGCCTTAGGGCACCCGCGATAATTAGCCGGATGTCCTGATTCGCCGCACAGGACGCAGCTAGGAGGCTCGGTACAGAGAGACCTATCTTTAGGCCTATCACAGGCGTTAGTGCTATGGTCACCGAGGCACTTAACGCATCTGGGTTTCGCAAAGCAATTACGCTGTGCATGACCGTAGAGTTGGCAATTGTGGCATTGCCCAATGTAGTCCGACTTGTGCGGGTTTTCTACTTTAATGCCAGAAAGATGGCACAATGTTTTTAAATTATACAGTGCTTTCGAGCCCGGGCCCTGTTCGCACACTACTAGCACCATTGCGAATGGTGGTCCACCACGAGCGCGGTGCATGCGGTGCACTTCTACGACCGGGATCTGTTGCGACTTAAGGTCGCTAAGAATCGACGATGTGTCGATCTCAATGGGTACTCCGCGAATCACGACGCGAATGAGGCGCTCCTCTTGAAGGGCGTATGTATGGAAGGATACTGACTTTTCCCGAAGGAGGTTGGTCAGTGTACGAAAGTCACTGGGGGAGGGCACCTGGACTTTGATGCCTTGTTGGGTATTCCTGGCCTGGGTGTAGTTGACTTTCTTGTCAACACACCACTTTGAAATATCTGTCCACTTCGCCTTGTCTTGAATATAGATAGGCGGAGGGGTGGGCGCCTTTTTTGGAGCCTGAGGAATTGAGTGACAGGGGCTCGCGGGCCTAGAGATTGGAGCGGCGTCCATAGGGGCCGGGGGCTGAAGGTCTGTAGACTGAGTTGCCTCAACGGTTTTGAGAGCTTTGGCGGGAGCTTGGCCGGCGGCGGCTTTTTTGGCCTTACGGGCCCTCTTTTTCCCCTTACCGACTACGGTGGTGTAGCCGTCAGAGGATGTAGACGAGCTGCAGTCCGAGGTTTCAGATTCGGAAGAGGATGCTTCCATAGCAACATCCATGAGTTCGGGCGGAGACGCTAATTCCTTTGTTGGCGATGACAAAGGAACTTTGGACTTTTCGTGGTCATTGTTCTTATCGAACAACGGATTAGTATCGCACAAAGGCGACAATGGAGACAAAGGAGACAAAGGCGGGGACGGGTCGGGCGATTCTGGAGAATCGCGAACAATGCGAGGCGGCACAGCTGCGTCCACTTTGGGGACGCCGCCGCGTTTACCTGCTATGGGTTTAGGGAGAGCGTTAGAGTCTACTTTACGTTTAAAGTAGGCATCAAAGTATTTATCGAAGCGTGGGTCCTTAAGAAATTTATCTAAAGAAGACGCATAGTCTGCGTCTGAAAGGTCCGTCATTATGGAACTTAGCGCATAGAGTGCCTAAGTACCTAATAATCCTAAACCTAACTCCCCGGGAGGATAAGCCCGGGGATGTGTAACCCTCCTTGCCGGGTGTAGGCAAGGAGGTGAGTACCTATTGGTGAGCCCTAAGCTTGTAACCCGACGCCAGTCTTATTGTGCGAACGGGGCCCTGACCAGTCTAGTGCGAAGGGTGTAGACACACCCGACCGACACTAGGTGAGTAGCTGAAAGGGAAGCAAGAGACTAGAGTCGACTAGGAGATCCCCCAAGGCCGATTATTCTAGCTCCCGTCCAATTGACTGCCTCACCCTGAAGGGGTTTCAGCTGGGTGTATCGGGTCAACACCCTCTCGGCTTCGTTGACACCGTAAGGTTTCAACCGAGAACCACGAAACTGTGGATTTGCCCTGAAGGGGTAAGAAAAACACACGTTTTGACTGTACTTTGAAAAAGACAGATAATCAGCCGCCGCCTCGAAAAAGGCAGCTTTTGATTCAATGTGGTCGTAGCTAGTAGATAGCTACGGAGATAGCTACGGCAGGGCGTAGCGAATAATGATCACAGACACAACACGGTCGATATCACGAGGAGCGACACGTCCGTGCGCGGCGAGCGTTGGGGCGAAAGTCGGATAATAAACGTGTAAGTACATTCATGAAGTAGCGTATTACGTTCGCTTTAGGCAGTTGTTGTGTTCATTTGTAAATAGGTTCAATTAGGTATAATACATTAGCGTAATAATAATGATGGTTAATGTACCTTTAAATATACTTTGCAAATTTTAGGAAACTTCCTAAATATTTTTAAAGTTTGTCTGGCACCGACTCCAAAAATAATAATAATTGTATATTATTGTCCTAATAAATTGATTTTATTCAGAATCCTCTAAAATTAAAAAAATATTTTTATATAAATTGTAGTAAGTAAATAATGCAATTATTTTATTACTTTTTAGTGCATTTTTACTTAACAGAAAGATTTTTGGAGTCGGTTCTTTTTTCTTTCTTCGAGAAGATTAGCCAAGTACGCAGGAGATATTATAGTGCACAAGTGTATGTGCAAACATAGGCTGAGTCCCTCTTCCTTCACTCTCATAGTCCGATGGGACGGCAACCCGATACGACCGAAGAGAGATCAGGCGCAGGACCAACGGCTTTACGTGCTCTGCGAAGCACGGGGGTGTCACACCACCAACTTTCTAGCTCCGGGTTGCTATTCAGAATTTCACACTAAAACATAGCCCGAGCTGGAAGTCGATCCCAAGACCTCATGTTCAGCACACTATATATACATGAACAATCAAGTAATTTGCTTTTTCTGAAAAAAGTATTAATTTACAAATCTACCTTAATACCTACTATAAGAGGATATATTGTAAGTCCCACAGACAAACCCGAGAGGTTTAAGTGGTACATCAAAAAATATTTTTTACGCTTAATAAATACGTAATAATAAAAAACCTAGCCCTTTTTCCCAACTACATTGTCATCAGTTTTTAGTCTAACCGGATGCCGGCAGGTTAATGCCGGTATTTTACTGGAAAGACGGCATATCCAACCTCCACAACCCGGTTACAAGATAACACGATATTTCGTGGTAACACTGGTTGTCAGACTTTCAGGCATCTGACTAGCCGTAACGGCTCTCTTCATTAGACTGAAGGTTTAACATGCTCTCCGAGGGACTGTGAAATCTTCATATGAGATAATAGTAACCAATCCTCAGACCGACCGCCGCAAACGCAGCTTAACCTCAATCGATATGTGCCCTTAATTAGTAATTTATACATACCATATCATCCTAAGGGTAGGCAGAAGTATACACAGTGTACACCCACATTTCACCAATGCAGTTATTAAGTCCAATGTAATAGGCGGTGAGCCTACATTGGACAATTCCAAACTCCGAGCTGCTACTGAGAATTCCAACTTGCCTGACCTGCGAATCAAACCCGGCACCTCATGCTCAGCAGTCGCCCTTGGGACCAATAGACCACCAAGGCAGTCTAATTACATTCTATGACTTAAATTACTCCCTCAATTCATACGGTTATATACAAACAGTAATATATTACTTATGCAGAAGCAGGCGCGATGTACGTGCTGACTTTTAATTATTAGTTAGGGGTGAGAACAGCCCCTTGCATAGTAAAATTTAGAGCTGGTTTTAATATTGAGGCAGTTTAAAACTTGCCTTTTTATGGACGCAGGATGTAAAAGTATGCTTGACTGTAAAAGACAAATTACTGGCAATGGATGCAAATAAATACAATATCTAGTTATTTTCACTCCTTTGCGGAAGTTTTTTTTAAAATCATAATTGGTTCTACGTTTAGCCACCAACTCGCCTGACGGTAAGAGTCGGTGTGGCCGAGGATGGAGCACGTATATCCAGAATTAATCTATTCACTCTAGTAGAGTGGATAGATTTGAGGAGAACGATAGGTGGGGAGTTGATGCAACTGCCCAGACCCGTCTCCCACAACGGTTGCACCGGACTACATCCCGAAACATGACTCAGTCGCTTCACAGCATAGCTTCGTCCGGTAGGTGGTAACCAGCCGTGGCCGAAGCTTCCGACCAGAAAAAGTCCATTACAATGGACGCAATTAAATACAATATCAAGTCACTTCCACAATATTGTGGATAATTTGTATGACTTACAGATAATTGTCTCGATCTGGGTGTTTATAGTGCGGTTACAAAACACAGGAAGCAAATCTAAGTGTTGGGCGAAGTTTCAACCAAGTTTCACCAACTTGCCTGATAACCAAGAAAGTAAATAGTATTTAATTTAAATTAATCTTTATCATAATAAAAAAACTTATAACCTGATTAATCGCGTGTATTACGAACAGGAGGACTAGTCCTGCGACCACAAACGCTGCAAAGTGTTCGAAACGTCGGGAAAAACAAAAATGAATAATACACGCGATTAATCCGGTTAAAAGTTGTTTTATTAAAATGTATAGTAATGATCGCGAAAACCTAAGATATTACTATAATCTTTATTATATGAAATAGATAAGATAATTGATGAATTGAAAAGATGAATTATTAAATTTGTAGCCTAATTATACCACAGAAACATTTTTACCTGTAATTATTTTTTTACGGTGTTTGTAAGGGATGGAAGGGATACAATAAAATGGTTCTTTAGACATGTGGCTTGTTGACTTATGGCTTGTTGACTTGTGGCTAAGGAAAATATTGTGACGTTTATGTCGTTAAAAAAGAAGCAGTCTGTTTTAATTTCGGATCAATAAGACAAGATCCAAAATATGATAAGGTACCTACTTTGAATTATGTGTAAAAAGGAAAAGATGGAAATATCTACTTACTTAATATATTTGAACCATTTTTTAGTTTCACATGTAAGATTAATTGTAAAGTTAGCGTAAGCCAGCAACACTTTGTTATATGGAAACCTGACTCACAAATGCTTTGAAAATATTAAGTTTTTTGGTTGGGGATTTTTTATTAAAAGCTTTTATTTAACTTTCAATGTATGTATGTTTATTGTGGTGGAATCTAGCCACTCAATTTTGAAGTAGATATCTTCAACCGATTGAGCTAAAATTTTGTATACACGTTTAGTTTTAGTTTAGTTTTAGGATGATAATACACTATAAGCCATTCTAAATCCAATATGGTGGACCATCGAAGATGGCGGAATAGTAATTTTTTATGCACTTCTGCAATATGGGTATCAAATGAAAGGGCTTGCCGAGAATAATTTGAAAATAACTAAAAAGTAAAAAATAAATAAAAAGCAAAAAAAAAAAATTTTTTTTTATTTAAATGCGAAAGAAGCAAATACATTTTTCTTTTAAAATATTAACTATCAACTTATAACCTATGCCTTTACCTTATAATGAGCAGTGATAGCTTAGTGGTATGACCGTTGGACTGAAAAGTTAAAGGTTGCAAGTTCGAACCCAAGGCACGCACCACTGTCTTTTCGAAGTCATGTGCGTATTATAAATTAATTGTCACTTGCTTATAACGGTGAAGGAAAACATCGTGAGGAAACCAGGACAGGACACCTGAGAGATGTTCTCGATGGTGTGTCAAGCCATGTCACAGACCTACGGGTGGTTTAAACTCTGACACTAGGTTGTTGATCAACCACACGATAAGAAGAAAGAATCGTGTATAATGAGGTTATAATTTGATAGTTAATATTTTAAAAGAAAATTTTATTTTCTTCTTTTTAGAGCATTTAAATAGAAACTTAAAGAAAAAGGTTCTTTTGCTTTTAATTTATATTGCTACTTATTTACTTATTTTATAAAGCTGAAGAGTTTGTTTGGTTGAACGCGCTAATCTCAGAAACTATTAGTTCGAATTGAAAATCTATTTAGTGTTGGATTGCCCATTTGTCGCGAAAGGCTATATAACATCACGCTATGACCCTGAAGACCCGAGCAAAAAGAAAAAAGGAGCGTGAAATGGCGGGGCAAACAACAGCCTTCTATTAACTTCAAATAATAAGCTAGCCAATAATCTATTAATCTCCTTTTTATTTTAAATAAATTATTTACTTGGATATGTGCTACAATTCTCTTGAGTATTAAATGAGAATTGCTAAAACTGACATCAGAATGTCGATAAGCACTCCGTATAACAAAATAAAGCAAGATTCGTAAATTCATATACACATTCGTTTGCCAATTATTGAATAAAGATATTACATGTATCTTTACCAATATAAAAACCATATAGGAAGGCGAAATATTTATCAATGTGAACTGGAGTGTAAAAATAACAAAATAAGAATTGAATGATGAATATCATGAAACAGATCTTGCGAAAAAAAAACGTACTGTAAATTTAAGAAGCATTGATCATTGATAAACTCGAATCGAAACCTTACCTTTACGCAAATAAAAATAAAAATGTTCAAAGGACCAAAATTCGTGTACCAAAATGAACGAATGACTCAAAGGACCACCAGTACATAAAAAAATATTACAACAAATTCAAAGACCAAATTTGTATGAATATCCTGTTCTGTGTGAGTTCGACATTCAAATATGTGAATAATAAACTAGCGGTTTATTCGTATGCGTTGCGCGGAACAAGAATATTAATCCGTTCGTCTGGGGTTGGCGCTTATGAACTAAAGAGAGGGTTAAACCCTTTCTGTACAGTTATGATCATAACTTCGTGAACTAGTAATAAGTTACCTTATTTAGAACTAGCTGTGTCCAGCGGTTTACCCGCGTATAATCTATACTAATATTATAAAGCACGTCCCTATACAAGTGACCGAATACAGTCCTTCAATATATACATACCTACATGAATTGATTGCAATGACGTCGCCATAAGACTTGTTAAAATATAGAAGAAGAATTCGCGGTGGTGAGCTGAGGTCGAGATGGCTTAGTGGTCAGAGCGCCCGGAGTATTTATCCGGGAGGCGCAGGTTCGAATCCTGTTCGCGACCGTATTATTTCTCCATTTAATATAATAACTTTAGAGTTCGCTAAGCATGCGTTAATGCTTTTCAAAGTTTTATCTTGAATTATTAAGGTCATTGCATTCTTTACGACATTGTATTAACTGCAAAGTTAGTCGTGTCGGTTCGGTCACTTGTATAGGGACTGAATTGATTGCAATGACGTCGCCATAAGACTTGTTAAAATATAGAAGAAGAATTCGCGGTGGTGAGCTGAGGTCGAGATGGCTTAGTGGTCAGAGCGCCTGGAGTATTTATCCGGGAGGCGCAGGTTCGAATCCTGTTCGCGACCGTATTCTTTTTCCATTTAATATAATAACTTTAGAGCAAGCGTTAATGATTTTCAAAGATTTATCTTGAATTATTGATATATGGTTGTATGGAAACGGAAGCAAAAATCGATAGAAACTGCGGCCAAGCTATACTTTTTAGCCCCGTAGACTATGACGCGTAATACAAATCCAAGCTCAGCTATGATTTTGGCTCGACTAGAGATATCATAACTTTTTAACAGTGACATCATTATGAATTGTTCATGTATGTACTATTTATATAAAACCAAGTGCAAGTGATTATGATTACATGAAGTGGTTCTGTAAAATCAAAGAGTTTATATACATAGCTTAAAGGGTACTGTTGTAATTTTGGGTGATATTAACATAAATAGCGCCTCCGTTAGTATTAAGTTTTTTTTTGGGTCTTGGCAACCAATTTTACATGAAATGTTTTTGGTGGGATTAGTTAATTCTAATACTTAAAAAAAAATATGATATTGTTTATTTTATTCTACATAGCATCTTTACAAGAAAAATACTTTCGGATTAATAATGGAGGACTATATACTTACAACCACGTGCTTAAAAAAAAAATTTGAACCACGGACTATAAAAAATACGGACGGAGCGTTGCGTACGACATGCGAGAAGCATGCTTAGTCATCCAATTTCGCTTGTCATACACGAGCTAAACACATATAAATACTTAAAACTCATCCAGTCAGCGCCAGTACGCTGCGTGTAATCTATGTGTGTGTGCGTAATCTATGCTTCGCTTATGACAAGGCAAGGTTCCATCCGTATTTTTTTCAAATCCGTGTTTAGAACAAAGAATATTTTTCATAGGAATAAAAAGATGAAGAAACTGTGGGTCGCACTTAGCTTATCATAATATTAGTAAAGATGCTCCGGTGACCATTTTGCATATCAGAAAGAGCTCCAGTGTCAATCAAAACTGTTCGCAGAAGACTTGGCTTCTGGTGACACGTATTTGGTCAAAGTAAAACTTAGACGCAAGTAATAACGAGTAAGGATATTTGTATGCGCGGTGGATTCTATGAATAGTAATCAGTTCCTTGTGGACTGAATGTAGATTATAGAATGTTGGGAGAATTCATGAAATAGTGTATAGAGGGAGATGGTTGATGGGGGGTTTGTGAAGTTGCTGTTAGCTGCCTTTCGTGTATTTGGTATGTTATGTTTAAATGTTATCACTAAAAAAGTAGGACATAATATTGTACCTTAAATTCAATATTCCCCACAAATACCCGGAAACCTAAAAGACCTGTAGACCAGTAGAGGTCGAGATGGCTTAGTGGTCAGAGCGTCTGGAGTATTTATCCGGGAGGCGCCGGCTCGAATCCTGCTCGCGACCGTAATATTTTTCCATTTAATATAATAACTTCATGTAACATCTTATAAACAGTATGAAAACAATAATTAAAATAAATAAATGATATTAAATGGAAAAAGAGTACGGTCGCGAACAGGATTCGAACCTGCGCCTCCCGGATAAATACTCCAGGCGCTCTGACCACTAAGCCATCTCGACCTCTGCTCACCACCGCGAATAATTCTTCTTCCATATTTTAACACGTCTTATTGCGACGTTATTGCAATCAATTCAGTACCTATACAGGTGACCGAACCGACACGACCAACTTTGCAGCTAATACAATGTCGTACAGAATGCAATTATCTTAATGTTGTGGAGGTCAGATAGGAAGTCATTCTATATAAAATACTGGTATTAAGCTATTTAAGCTTTACTAACTTTTAAACTATTGCGTTGCATGATATTATTATATGTATAACTATTTTAAATTATCAGCAACGTGGAATCCAGTGATAAAAATATCTAAACCTCGCTATTTTAAGTCGGTTAAAAATACGGACACAGTGAGTGAAGTGTGTCGCGGACTTTATAACAATGGTGAAAACATGGTGGTATATGAAGAAAAATCTACCGCTCCCGTAACGGAGTAAACTCGCTGCATCAGTCTGCTTGTGACCACGATCAGTGCAACCTGGTCGAAACGTCAAGCGATTCAAAGGTATTTATTGCGCGTTAATTCCTATTAGTTATACATATAATACTATTTAAGCTTTGACTGGAAGCCGACACCAATGTAATTGGGCAAAGGCTAGGCAGTTTGGCAGAAGCAGATTGGTTAAATAAGCATCTCAAATTATATCTAATCGGTGCTTAAGAACAGGCTTATGAATTGAGTTTAGAAGAATAATAGCGAGTTTTGTTTTGTTTGTTAAGTTGATGCCAAATTTATGCTGATTATTGCAAGCTGATTTACTAATTACTTTAATTTTTATTGAGGCGTCCTTCTGAATGTGTTATAAAGAAAGGTCCTAAAATTCATAACGGACGCTGGTACTACAAGTCGCGCAAAACCTGATTGCATACATCTAAAAAACCACCTGAATAGTTGAAAACATTTGGATATTTATCATCAATATTTCAGAGCCCAAATAACGTAATGACCCTATAGATCCCCTTATTTTGGCCAGACTCCTATATTCATCGTCATCATGTCAGTTTTTTTTATGTGCACTATGTATATCTGGAGTAACTTAAGAAGGTAGAGTGAGGAAAAGCGTGATAAAGGAACGTTGTGGAGTGAAAGAGGATGTAGTGACGAGGATTGAGAAAGGTATGCTAAGATGGGTTGAGCATATGGAGAGGATGGATGAAAAGCGATTGACAAAACTAGTATATGAGGCGAGAGTGGATGGAAGAGTCGAAGCAGGCAGACCTCAACGACCTCAACAAATCGTGGACGTTCTCAAAAAAGGATAGGACCTAAATTGACATAGATAAAACGAAAGAGGTTTGTCAGAATCGTAGCAAGTCAAGAAATTCACTCTGAAATCAAATAATCTCTGCCTACCCCAATAGAAAACAGGCGTGATTGTGTTAAATCCACTACCGCACTAAAGTCCCTTTCACTCTGCACGGCTTTAACAGCTAAAACTATTCAAAGTGGCCCGTATTACTGACCAACAAATCTGAATTTCCCCAATTCACTACAATACCTTTCAGAGATAGCAGTATCGTTACTTTATAATATCCACTAAAATATATTGCGAATCTACATCTAGTCTTATCCTGCACTGACCCAGATATTTTCTGCATCCAAAATCCTTTTCTTTTCCAACAACAACATGATGCAGCAGTAACATGCAAATACAAACTCCTTTCATAAAGTACTGGAGATACACAAATGCCGTATATCCAAAGCTCGGTTGTGAGAGCGACCATTTTATAGTAATGCTAGGTTCCTCGGGCGGTTTTCCCCGTGTGTGCGAATTTTGCCTGACCGCCAATGAACCGTACAATGTAGAAGTTTATATTAGCGCCATCTAGTGATATTTTCTCGAATTTATTAAGTTGTCAAAGTCAAAGGATTTTATTTCAAATAGGTAAAATTACATGCACTTATGAAACGTTAATAGATTTTAGTTGCACGGTTCCAAAAAGTTGGTCTTATGGAGAAGAACCGGCAAGAAAATCCACAGACACTCTTTTAAAATAAAATAACACAATAAAGATGCAAGGTCTTTGCATAGTTACAAAGTTTGTAGGTGCAAGAACAATGTAGGTTAATGTGTGAGATGTAATATTATCTAATAAATAATGCTACGAATACAAATAATTAGTTATGTCACATGAGTCACTAATCTCTACATTGAGCTCACATTTACAGCATGATGTTTTATGGGCTACGAATTTAAATACATATTTGAAATACAGTATCAGTAGGTATATAAATTGTTATGAAACAGGTATGATTTCTATTAAGAAAAAAAAAAGTCATTGCTCATTCATTCCTTTAGGGGTAACAGAACCGACACGATTAACTTTGCAGTTAATACAATGTCGTACTGATGCAGTTACCTTAACAAATACAGTTAAATATTTGAAAAGCATTAACACATTCATAGCAACTAGTTCATCAGGTACCTGTATAGGGACTGAAAGATGGTAATGACGTCACCAGAAAGACGTATTTAAATGTGGAAGAAGAGTTCAGAGTAGTGAGCAGAAGTGGAGAAGGTTTAGTGGTCAGAGCACTTGGAGTATCTATCCTGGAGGCGCAGGTTAGAATCCTGCTCACAACTGCATTTTTCTTCCACAAAAAAATTACAACTAGAGTTCGCTATGCATGTATTAATGTTTTTCAAAGATTCTTCTGTATCGGTTATAAAGTTGTTTTATTATAGTGATCACAAAAACTGAAGACATTACTGGTTCAGTAGTTAATGCGTGACCAAATAACAAAACGGACAGACACAGTTTCTAATTCAAAACCCGATTATGAAATAGACAATCTTAATATGTGTTCTGAACTCCACATGAGCTGTGTTTATCTAAAATCGTAGAAAGAAACTTCTAGAAGGCATGTGATTGCATTAGCGTACTAAAGAGATTACGTTCTTGTTTAACCAGACATTTTATCGTGTTGTGTTTCTAGACTCACAGTCTAGTAGACTTCTCAAGCGCAGTTTCTGTGCTTGAAGTATTTAATTCGATTACTCGTTTCAGCAACTTGTTATTCGGTTTTTCTGTCAGGAAACTTGACCAGAGGGGTTACTCTTGAAACTAATACCAATTCCAATATTAAATAGACGTCTTAAAACAACGCGTAATTTTAAAATTAATTAACCTACATTAAAGTTGCCTCAATTTTAAAGCGTGTTGTCTTCATAATATCCCGAATCTATAATTATCTTTTAGACTGTTTGGCATTTAAAAGTACGAACTGACATATTTCCAATGTCAATTGAGCGCAATTATTTTTAAGAGTAAGTCTACTGATCTTCTAAACTACGGGTGTGTGTAAAACCTCTTGCACCACAGGATCAAATATGGCATGTACTAATGTGACTTATGTCATATGTGATTTCTTAGTTAATCATAGACTGCCACGTTGGTCGAGCCGTCGCAAGCGCGGTTGCTGAGCGTCAGGACCTCACGCTCAGGATCGATTCCCAGGTCGGGTAAAGTGTTATTGAGTTTTTCTGTTAGGAAATTCTCAGTAGCAGCCTGGAGTCAGGAAGTTGGTAGTGTGACACCCCCGTGCTTCGGAGGGCACGTAAAGCCGTCGGTCCTGCGCTTGATCTCTCTCCGGTCGTGTCGGATTGCCATCCCATTGAACTAGGAGAGTGAAGGAAGAGGGAGTGCACCTGTGTTTGCGCATACACTTGTGCACTATAATATCTCCTGCGTATTTGGCTAATCTCCGTGGATCGCCACCGTAACCGAATATCGTCGGAAGGAGTATTAATCATAGACATACGGTGAAGGAAAACATTGTGCGGAAACCTAAATAATCTGAAATTGCCAATCTGCTGTGAGCTAGCGTGAAGTGGTCCTTGCCCGGCAGTCGGACAGCAATGGACTGGTTATGTAATGTATGTTAAACAGAATATCTCTCCGTACCCCTTAGGTGAATGCCGCTATACAAATTTGTTTGAGTTCAGAACTACATACGAGCTGTGTTTGTCTAAGATCGTAGTCCAAGTAACTTTAGGAAGCCAACGAGATTGCATTACAAGGTAACTAGATTATGTACAATCTTAACCTAAAGATTTTATCGAAATGTTTGATAATTTGTCTTATCTTTCTCTCTGATCAAAAATCTCATACACGAATGAGACAGTTTTAGATAGACCAGAGTTACGCTTACAAAATACATGTGAGCATGACGCCTGTGCTCCCAATAATTACTGTAGAGGAAGGCTGACGCGCATATTATTGTAAGACCGGAGTCACATAGCGCTGGGAACTTTAGTTGTCCCGTACCCCGCACTACAGACGCGCGCATTAGGCATCATTAGCATTGTTGTATTATAAGTAATTAACAAATACAATTAGTAATCTCAAAAGTTTATTTATTTCTCTGTACACAAATCCTTCAGACAATACACGCACACATAAAATTGGTGACCCCGACGTGATAATGCTGTCATTAAGTCTCGTGTTATGCCGTCAACTGGGGCACAATTCGTAAATTCGGGCTGCCACTCGGTTCTCTTACAATCAAAGCTTATCCTCGACAGTCGCCCTTGCCAGAACTAGTTGAATGAGGAAGAGTTTCACTTGTTGCAAAACACCTAAACTATGCTTAAAATAAAAGAATAATCGCTTCTATTTCACATTATTAGTATTCAGTCCAAAGATCGATAATACGAGTAGCAATATTTACAATCGAACTGATTCTTTGTGTCACATCTTGGTAATCGAGGCGACGGAATAGGAACTTAACTTTTTCAAAAATCAATCTACGCTTGCCTGATGGTAGGCGCCAGTGTGACTGAGGGAGGAGGAGAAATCTATTAAAGGAAAAAAGGAAGATAGCAGGGACTTTTTAGGGAACAAAACGTCATGATTTTGGAATTGAAGGCAGTAAACCTTAAAAATCTACACATACGTGTCCTCATGTATTCACATGTTTCGCTACACAACAAAACAAAAGCAAGTTGCATAAACAGAAAAACATACAAACGTCTTCAAAGTATACGCGCTACACTGTAGCCTCGGTATCTCTTACAATACTTCGCCAATTTGTGAAGCACTTTGTTTCATAACTTGTGTGTCACGAAACAATGACGTCACGACTTGTATGTATGTGTTTGTAGGAGTTGTTTTTCTAGCAGTAAGAACACGGAGCATAATTGTCAGTTTAAAACGCGATGTAGGTATGTTGTACATGTTCGTAGAGGAAGGGTAATCATAATCATTTTGGTTGTTTTTATAGTTGAGACGGTTCGTTTACTTTTAAACATCATGGTTTAGTATTAATTATCGTTAACCGGTTACTACTCACGCGCATTTCTCTCGGGATTTCCCGACTAGTTTCAAGCTCGAACGGAGCCCCTAATGAGCTGAGTCCACGGTAATGTCGCGAGTCAGACTGGTTGGGAAACACGAAGAATGCACGTGAGTAGTAACCGGTGAACAATAATTAATATTAATATGCCTCACGAAAGTTATTATACAGGGTTAGGTTTTCTATTATGTTAAATTTATTTAATCCAAAATAGAAGGTAAATTAATATGCAAGTCACTTTATTTTAAGATTAGATTGTAAATGAAATTATGATAAAAATAAAATAACGTTTAATCTAATCAGATTATCGCGTGTTCATTTATGTTGTTTCTGACGTTTCGAACACTGCAACGTTTGTGGTCGCAGGATGACAAAGGTGACAGGCGTCAAAGCAATGTATTTAAAATTATTTTAGTATATCGTACATGAAAACGATGAAGTATATTCAAAGCGTCAGGAAAAACAAAAAATCTTTATAGGTACACGCGATTAATCCAATTAAAAGTCATTTTATTGTAATATATAATATATATAACCTTATGAAATAACTACGAAACAATAAAAGAAAGTTGATTTACAATCTAGATATGAATCTTCTTTAAACAACGCGAGCAAACAATCCCCGCCCCCCCACCCCTAGTGTACTAGCCAAAAGGTAGCGAGATTTTCCCCTATAACTTAGTATTCCGCAGACGTCCATCAAATTCCCCAAGTTAGCAACAACCCGCTATTTGCCAACTGACGCATCATTTTAGCTATCAACCATTTTGTTTTGTGCATGTTCTGTAGATGTCATGTGGTTTATGGTAAAAGTGTGGTACGATACCTCTATTGGCTGTTCGCCTATCTGGTGGTCACCATCAACACTTGAAGGAAAGCTCCGGATCCTCTTCATTAGACCAGACTCGGAACCCACCCTGGGCAACACCTGTTAAGGCACGTCCTTAGGATTCAGAGGCTCAATGTTGTTCAAGGAGCGTGAAGGCATTAGAATTGGGTTAGCCACTATTGGGCTATCTTTTGGCGATTTCAAATCCGTTAAGCCAACATAAAATACATTACATAGCATACATTTTGAAATTGCAATAATTTTATAATAGATATAAAATCTAAAATATCGGATAGTTAAACTTAAATACAGATATCGTCGTCTCAGTAGGCTGTTTAAACTAACAAAATAATATATTTTCAAGGCACGTACACTGCCTCTGCCTTGAAAAAGGTATCGCTTACAAGCGCGTTTAAAATGTTTTTAACATGAGACAGGTAAATTACATTTTCGAACAAACTTTAGAAAATTGGATAAAACTTCACACAAAAGGACAACGCCGTTCAGTTGCAGTTTACGGAGCTTTTCTCACTTTGAAGGTCCATTTTTTAACCTAATAGAGAAACAGTATTCTTTTATTTTATTTATTGTTCATTATTTCTCAACGTATGTATGCAATAATGCTACACCTACTAATCTTATCCTATTCTATTAATATTATAAAAGTTGCGAAAATTTGTGACGATGGATGGATGGATGGACGGATGGATGGATGGATGGATGGATGTTTGTTACTCTTTCACGCAATAATTACTGAACAGATTTGAATGAAATTTGGCACACAGATACTTTATAAGCTGTCTTTAAGCAAAGCATACTTTTATCCTGGCTTGACCAAATTCTGACGTCCATGTAGACGAAGTCGCGGGCAGAAGCTAGTATTAATATTATAAAGAGGAAATATTTTAGTTTTTGTTTGTTTGTAAGGATTTAAATCAAAAACTACTCAACCGATTTGAAAAAATCTTTCTACAGTAGAAAGCTGCATTATCACTGAGTAACATAGGCTATATTTTATTTCAGTGATAAATCCACACGGGTGAAGCCGCGAGCACAGCTAGTCTATACTAATATGGCAAGATGGAATTAAGTAAAACAATATAAGGCACGCCTGCCATGAGCGAATTATATGTTTTTATTTCACGTCTTTTTGTGTAACCATAGCCACATTTTTTAATCGTAGCCTTTGCTGCTCGGGGCAATGTAAGGATTTTATTGATACCCCGTACATCTAAATCTGTTAAGACGTTAACTACATACTGATGACTGACCTGTTGGTCTAGTGGTTAGTAGCCTTGACTGCTATGCCGGAGGTCGTGGGTTCGATTCCCACCCAGGAAAAATGTTTGTGTGATGAGCACGATCATTTGTTCTGTGTCTGGGTGTAATTTATCTGTAATATGTATGCATTTAGAAATATATAAGTATGTTTATCAGTTGTCAAGTACTCATAACACAAGCTCTGCTTAGCTTGAGACTAGACGGCGTTGTGTGATAGTTGTGGAATATTATTATTATACACACGTACATGAACGCTAAAAACATAATTCTCCGTTTTGGGCAGTCGTGTAATAAAACTGTAGAGTCTTTTGTATGAACGCGTAAGTGTACGGTGCACGTACATGGATTTTAAAATATTTAATTTAAAAGCGTCGTGGTGGCCGAGTGGTTACGGGCCCGCGTCCTGAGCCGCAGGTTGTGAGTTCAAACCTGGCATGTAACAATGTGACTTTTTCAATGTCATATGTACTTTCTTAGTTCATCTAAGACATCACAGACTTACGGTGAAGGAAAACATCGTGAGGAAACCTGGACTTGGTAGTCTGAAATCGCCAACCCGCAGTGAGCTAGCGTGGTGATTAAGCTCGTGCCTTCTCCGTATGAGAAGAGGCCCTTGCCCTGTATTGGGAGAGTTATGGGCTGTTTTTTATTTTAATTGGTGTAATATATTAGCTAGATTGGCTCGCGTATTTGCACTTTGATCGCGATCTACATTTTTGTAGTAGGTACATTGCCATGCAATTTTGTACATAATTTAATTAGTGTCTCATTAGACGTGGTTTGAATCGGACAACTTGCATTTTTATTTAGATTCATACCCGTTAGACCTCATTGACATTCCTTGCAATTTAGTGACTTTTTCTGCATACATTTTATTTTGTATTGACACTCTTAAAATGTTAGGTTAACAGCACACCCAACAAACAGTCCTTTTGCATTTGGTAGCTCAATTCTTGAGGAATTATATAAGCTATTTAACATCACGCTACGACCCTTAGGAGCCGAGCAAAAATAAAAAATTGGTTGCAACCATGGGGCACAGATAGTTAAAAGTACTTCTCCCGACCGTATTTCGGTCACAGCGGTCTAACTTCACAGAGATTAGCAAAGTACGCAGGAGATATTATAGTGAACGAGTGTATGCGCAAAAACACAAGTGCACTCCCTCTTCCTTCACTCTCATAGTCCGATAGGACGGTAATACGACGCCACCGGAGAGAGATCAGGCGCAAGAACGACGGCTTTATGTGCTCTCTGACACTCAAGGGTACTCACTCAAGTCACTATATACAGACTCAATAAATGGCAATCATGTCACCCTAAGTCGTTTTCGATTGAAATAGCAGTTAATTGAGTTTTTCATAACATTAAATATTATTTCAAATGAATTATAGTTTGACATTAATAAGTTAATGTCAATCCAGTTGTTATGAGTATTTTTGGTCCTTTTTCCATCGGACCTCGTTATAGAAGGATCGTGTGGGTTTCAGTTGCTAGAAGTCTAATTCAGCGTCCATTATAGATTTTCACACATACAAAAATGGTCCTTTTGCCTTTTTGGTCCTCACATACATTCATTATGTGGAGACAGGCTACAGTGACCGAAAATTCAGTCGGGAGTAAATAATACAGTGACCGACCACACTAATGTCGGAAATTTCAAATTTTTGACTTTACTTACTTTGCCGTTATTTCAATGTCACACATGTAATTACATTAGCGAATATTGATATATTTCTCAAATGCATTACTGCATGCAAATTAAACAAATTTGTTCAAATTTATTATACTATTTCGAATGAAGATGTTCATTTTTATTTGGTTGATGAACAACCTAATTCAAGATAAATCTTTGAAAAGCATTAACGCATGCTTAGCGATCGAGGGGTCGAGATTGCTTAGTGGTCAGAGCGCCTGGAGTATTTATCCGACAGGTGCAGGTTTGAATCCTGTTCGTGACCGTATTCTTTTTCCATTTAATATTGGAACAACCTAATGTCAGAGTTTAAACCACGTCTCTGAGATTTACACACTATCGAGAACATCTCTCAGGTGTGCTGGTTTCCTCACGAAGTTTTCCTTCGCCGTTTTAAGCAAGTGATAATTAATTTCTAATACGCACATGACTTGAAAAGTCAGTGGTGGCCTTCGATTCGAACTTATGACCTTTGACTTGCCAGGCCAACGGTTATACCAATAGGCTATCACTGCTCTAAATCCGAATGAAGTATAAATAAAGATAAATCTTTAAAAACGATTAACGCATGTTTAGCGAACTCTAAAGTTATAATATTTATCCGGGAGGCTCAGGTTCGAATCCTGCTCACGACCGTATTCTTTTACCATTTAATATTATAACTTTAGAGTTCGCTAAACATAAGTATTAACGTATTAGCTTTTTAAATATTTATCTTTAATTTCTAAGGTAATTGCATATTTACGACATTATAGTAACTGCAAAGTTAGTCGTGTCGGTTCAGACACCTGTATAGGGACTGAATATATAGCAATGACGTCACCAAAATTCGTGTTAAAATGTGGAAGAAGAATTCACGGTAGTGAGCAGAGGTCGAGATGGCTTAATGGTCCGAGCGCCTGGAGTATTTATCGGGGAGGCGCAGGTTTTAATCCTGCTTGCGACTGTATTCTTTTCCATTTAATAGTATGACTTTGAAGTATATATATTTAATACTTAAAATTAAAATACCGACCCCAAAATGTTTATTAATGGTTTACTAACTTCATAATTGCCATTACTGTAGGTGTCTTTCATTACCCGTTCCCCGTTAAATTATGAATTCCTCTGTAAAATGTTGAACCCGCCTTTGTAACCTTTATAATGGTAACAATTAATTATTTTCTCTTGAAGGCTTCCTACTTATCGTTAGCGAAAAAGCTTGGTTTTAAGCTTCTGTTGTGACTGCAACTTTGTCGTGCGACTTCTTTTTTCGTTGCGACTTTGTCGTGCAACTTAAGCTTGTGATGTGGTTGCGATTTTGTCGTGCGACTTTTCCTTTGTTCTCTTTTTGCTTCAGGGTTCATAATTTGCGGTTTTTAATTAGAACCGCTTCGATAATAACTATAGGGTGTTGTAGCATGGCTTTATAGCCTACGGTCTTATATATCGTGTTTCTTCCAATTTATTTTAAAAGTGTCTATGGAATGTCGTGGTGTCCGAGTGGTTACGGGCCCGCATCCTGAGCCGCAGGTCGTGGGTTCAAACCTGGCATGTACTAATATGACTTTTTCAATGTCATATGTACTTTCTTGGTTAATCTAAGACATCACAGACAAACGGTGAAGGAAAAAAAACGTGAAGAAACCTGTACTTGGTAGTCAGAAATCGCCAACACGCAGTGAGCTAGCGTGGTGATCAAGCTCCTGCCTTCTCTGTATGAGAAGATATCATTGCTCTGCAGTGGGACAGTTATGGGCTGGTTATTTTATTTTATTTTTATGGAGGGTCTTGCTGGCTCTTCTCCATAAGATCAACGCCTTGAAACCGTGCACCTGGCTTTGAATTTTCGTAAGTATATGTAATCTGGTCTATATGCAATAAATTATAAGTTTAAAAAAAAAAGTTATTTTAATAACCTGGTGCTTTGGTCCACATATAATAATTATAGTTTGTTTTTGAATAAAATATCTTAATGTGACGGATTCACATTAAGATATTTTATTCAAAAAAAAATCTAATTTATAAATTTAACGTAACGTAGTTTACATCACGCCTGTATTTTATAAAGGGGGTAGGCAGTAGTGTACACAGTTATACAGTCACATATCACCAATACTGTTAATAAGCTGCATGTAAAAGGTGGTGAGCCTATTGCCATGTACCGGGCTAAATTCCAAACTCCAGGCTGCTAATATGAATTTATTAAACTAATATTTAAGACTAGTCGAGATGGCTTAGCGGTCAGAATGCCTGGAATATCCGGGACGCGCAGGTTCGAATCCTGCTCTCAACCGTATTATTTTTCCACAATAGTTTATAACTTTAGACTTCGCTATGTATGCGTTAATGCTTACCGGAGTATTTAAGACTTACTTAAACGGAGTACGCCTGAAAACATAGTCACATTCTGTAATTAGGACCGAAGTTACTAGAAAACTGCGTTTAATCGCAAGACTGTAACCAGACTCCATCTGATTACCCACAGATCCACTGTTAAGCCGTGTTTGTTACGAGGCTTTTAAGGTATTAGTCGGAGAAAGTGGCGACTCAAAGTAAAGATAGAAGAGCCCAAGCCGCGATTTTGTGGACATTATCTCAGATATTTGATTCCATCAGATTAAAAGAGACTTGTATAATGATTTATACTTTTTAAGGCCATATAATAACATAACATAACATAGCATCACGCCTGCATTCCCCGAAGGGGTAGGCAGAGGTGTACACAGTTGTACACCCACATTTCACCAATGCTGTTATTAAGTCCCATGTAATAGGTGGTGAGCCTATTGCCATCAACCGGGCACAGTTCCAAACTCCGGGCTGCTACTGAGAATTTCCTTACAGAAAAACTCAATAACACTTTGCCCGACCCGGGAATCGAACCCGAGACCTCTTGCTCGTCGCGCTTGGGACCACTAGACCAACGAGGCAGTCATATAATGCCTATATTAATTACTATTTTCTATGGAAACATTAAAAAAGAACAGACACCAACCCGTAACATTCGACAGTCCGTGTCATCGCTCTCCTAACTGAGCTACCGTGTCACCTGTTCGCTTCTATTAAATTTCAAGTCCCCTTCTATTCGTCTTAAGATTACGCCTTGTTATATCTATAAAGCAATAATTAAATACAAATTTATTAAAGGAGAAATCTAAAGTTATTCTATTAAATGGAAAAAAAATACGGTCGCGAACAGGTTTCGAACCTGCGTCTCCCGGATTAATACTCCAGGTGCTCTGACCACTAAGCCATCTCGACCTCTGCTCACCACCGCGAATTCTCCTTCCATATTTTAACACGTCTTATAGCGACGTTATTGCTATCAATTCAGTCCCTATACGGGTGACCGAACCGACAAAACTAACTTTGCAGTTAATACAATGGCGTAAAGAATTCAATTACCTTAATAAACCAAGATAAATCTTTGAAAAGCATTAACGCATGCTTAGCGAACTCTAAAGTTACAATATTAAATGGAAAAAGAATACGGATACAGGATTCAAACCTGCGCCTCCCGGATGAATACTCCAGGCGCTCTGACCACTAAGCCATCTCGACGTGTTCGCGACCGTATTCTTTTTCCATTTAATATAATAACTTTAGAGTTCGCTAAGCATGTGTTAATGCTTTTCAAAGATATATCTTGGTTTATTAAAGGAGATTTCTTCATTGGTCTATGCAAGTGCAGCTGCTGTGAATGAGATCCTTGATTCAACTCCCTGATCAGACAAAGTAGGTAATAATAAATCTTCCAAACGCATCAACGCATGCATTGCGACCTCTAAAGTTATAAATTTTTTGAAAAGAAAAATACGGTCTTGCTGCTCAAGTTTGATTCGAACCTGCACCTCCAGCATAGGAGATCCCTGTAGTCATTTATCTGGGAGCCTGTTCGAATCCTGCTCACGACCGTATTTATTTTTCTACAATAATTTATGATTGAAGTGTTTTCTTTTAGGAAACTCTCAGTAGCAGACTGGAGTTTGCAATTTGTGGTCGGTAGATGGCAATAGGCTCGCTACCACGGTACTTAAATATTGATATCAGTAAAACATGTGTACAAAAGTTCATCTCTGTCTAAATTACTGGTGAAGACAGACGTGATGGTTATCAGATTACGTTAATCACACAACAACACAACTAATTATACTCCTCCTGACCGTATTTCGGTCACGGCGGCCTATCTCTACGGAGACCAGCCAAGTACGCAGGAGATATTATAGTGCACAAGTGTATGCGCAAACAGAGGTACACTCCCTCCTTCACTCTCATAGTCCGATGGGACCGCAATCCGACACGACTAGAGAGAAACCAGGCGCAGGACCGACGGCTTTACGTGCTCTCTGAAGCATGGGGGTGGAACACCATTAACTTCCTAACTTTGGACAGTTATTGAGAATTTTTTAACAATAGCATTTGGAACATGGAAAACCCAATAACATTTTGCTCGACCTGGGAATCGAACCCAAGACCTCACGCTTAGCAGCCGCGTTAACGACCACTAGACCAATGAGGCAGTCACCCAACTAGCCCATAACTGCCCCACTGCAGGGCACGGGGCTCTTCTCATACAGAGAAACAAAGGCTATATTATTATCACCACGCCAGCTCACTGCGTGTTGGCAATTTCAGACTATTAAGTCCAGGTTTCCTCACGATTATTTCTTTCACCGTATGTCTGTGATGTCTTAGATTTACTAAGAAAGTCACATTGTTTCATGCCAGTTTTAAACCCACAACTTGCAGCTCAAGAGGCGGGTAAGCACTCGGCCATCACGACAGTGCAGCTAGTGCGTGACAAAAGCAGGGTAGCCTACATCATTCTCCAAGGTCCAATCTATCTCCTTGCCAAATTTCATTACGATCCGTTTAGCCGTTTAGTTGTGAAAAGGTAACATACAAAC
This sequence comes from Xylocampa areola, assembly GCA_935421205.1. NCBI lineage: Eukaryota > Metazoa > Arthropoda > Insecta > Lepidoptera > Noctuidae > Xylocampa > Xylocampa areola. Next base: position 12,398,706 of record OW285223.1, read on the forward strand.
ACACAAACAAACACACTAACAAACAGGGTTACTTTCGCAGTTATAATATTAGTATGGAAGTATAGATTACGTCAGTCGCTGGTATGCAAACCGCCTAAAAGGATAACGATTCGTATTAATATTGACAGAAGAATCTTTGAAATTAGCCATTAATATTTTAGTACATTTTTATAAATAGATTTTCGGGTCGGTCTGTTTTTGCGTGGGTTTTCTATGCTTTGATCTTCGAGTACTTCGTTTGATGATGTTTTCTTTGAATTCATCTTTTATTATCAGTATTGAGCTTGTATTTATTAGAGATGAATCGTTTTATATATAAACTAGCTGTGCCCCGCGGTAACACCCGCGTTATTTGAGGAAAACTCCTACTAAAATATATTCCACCAGCACCGTCCCCCTTCATGACCACGCCTAGCATATCATTTATGCGCCTGCCTCGTTGGTCTAGTGGTCCCAAGCGCGACTGCTGAGCATGAGGTCTTGGGTTCGATTCCCGGGTCGGGCAGTGTTATTGAGTTTTTCTGTTAGAAAATTCTCAGTAGCAGCCCGGAGCTTAGAATTGTGCCTGGTAGATGGAAATAGGCTCTCCACCTATTATATGGGATTTAATAACAGCATTGGAGAAATTTGGTAGCAGAACTCTACGTATACATATAGGAGAAGGGTATGTTAATACAGGCGTCATGCTATTTTATGCTATGCTTTAATTCAAAAACCAAAATCAAACAAAAAATCCCCACGGAAACAATGAAAAATGTTAATTCGTAATAATGATTCTCTTTAAAAAAAAATACAATAGCTAGATATTGTATTTATTTGCATCCATTGTAATGGACTTCTGCAAAGTAACGCCTGAATCTATTCAATAAAAAAACTGTAGACAGACAACTCAAAGTACATACCATTTACAAGTATAATTAGTTTACCGCGGGAGAGCCATGCTTCGGCACGAATGGGCCGGCTCAACCGGAGTGATACCACGGCCACTCAGAAAACCGGCGTGAAAAAACGCCTGCGCTGTGTTTCGCTGAGTGAGTGAGCGTACCGGAGGCCCAAACCCTTTAAAAGGCCGGCAACGCACTTGCGACTCCTCTGGGGTTGTGGGTGTCCATGGGCAGCGGTAATCGCCTGATGGTAAGATGAGGCAAGCCGTCTGCTCGGTTGCACCCAATCGCATAAAAAAAAAAAAGTCGGTACGTTACTAACGTCTATTTTATCGAGGTTCATCGAATTGTTTTGAATTCAGCTCTTAATCATAAGCTGCTCGCGTGGAGGTCAAGTTCGGCTCGCGACCGCCATTACGAATTCGGACTTTAGATTAGTTGGAAAAACTACTGGTCCTTCGATACGGGTATTTTTATTTAGCTAAGAGTTCGGCTGTTTATCTTCGTATCTATAAACCACATCCGTGGATAACATAGTAAAATGTAAATTAATTATTTACTGTGTGTACAATTTGCTTTCACCCTTGTTTGCTATAGACCTGTACGAATTTTATTCAAGAAAAAGTGCCGTTAGGACCTGGCCATAAATATTAACCTTTAATAGTTATTTTTTATCAAATACAATGTTTTGACTGAAACAAAATATTCGAAAATGTCATATTTACCTAATTCAGTATGGCAAAGCAATGCAAATTCAATAGAACAATATAAAACCGAACCACAATAGAACGAGTTCAAATCGTGACATTTCTATGTAAAATTATGACGAATATATAATTCTATGCATGCATTTCTATTTTATTTGCATGAAACAGAAATTTTCAAAATTATGCATTTGTTTGACAAGAGAGTTTATTTTTGGATGTTCCTAGGTTCCGCCAGTTTAAATAATAAAAGAATGCGCCAAATTGATACAAGCAGTGACTTATTTATACTTGAGCGCTTAAACTTAATAAAAACAAGTTTTGGGATAAAATGTACCTACCTACTAGAAACTAAAGTCCTACTGTAGGTCATCAAAAGTTTCATTGTTCGCGGCCTACTGTCAGTCGTGCTATACCTGCTAGTGAACATACCATGCACTACGCGTGCAGTACAATAACGCGTTTAAAGCTATGCTCAACCTACCATGGCGCTGTAGCGCATCTGGCATGTTTGCCGAGAATAGAGTAGATGATTTCTATGCAGTAATGAGGAAAAGGGCCGCCTCCTTTATGGCTAGAATAAGAAACTCAAAAAACATTACTGTCAAGACTGTGTATGAGTGCTGTAAATTTAATATATGTAATATTAAATTTTCTTAATAATAATGTTGTTATGAATTGATAAATTATTGAATTACTGAATTGAATTGATTAATAAATGGATTGGTGAATTGATAAGTTACCGAACTAATGAATGAATGTATTAAATGAGGGATTAGTAAATTAATTAATTAATCAATTGATTATATTTTTTATTTCATTTTTATTAATGTAATGTAATGTAATTTTATATGGGTTAGACACCTGAAATAAATGAATTTTATTTATTTTATTTTTATTAATCTCCTTTCACCTGGCTCACCACCTATGACATGGGACTTAATAACAGCATTGGTGAAATGTGGGTGTACAACTGTGTACACCTCTGCCTACCTCTTCGGGGAATACAGGCGTGATGCTATGTTATGTTATGTTAATATATATGATAAAAAAAGTTAAGGTATTTTTCTATGTTATCGTGTGGTTACAAACACGGTATGATGACATGGTTCCACACACCATCAAAAAACACCTCTTAGCTGTGGCTGATTCCGTCACGATGTTTTCCTTCACCGTTTAAAGCAAATCTTAATCAATTTCTAATACCCACGTGAACAGAAGTCCGAGGTTTGCACTTTTGACTTGTCAATTAAATGGTCGTACCACTAAGCTATCACTTGTCTGATATGGCTTAAAGAAATAACACACCGCCACCCACATATTCAATTTGGGTACATTTTTGCACGTTCCCCGCACTTGAAGATCTCGACTTGTCTCAGAAAGTACGTAAGATTTCAACCGAAGTCTGCGCAGTCAGAAGCCTGTGAATTCTGTCAACTGCATGCCGCCTTTTTAGAATATTATTTTCCAATTTTCTTTTCTGCACATTCGGTGCGATGCGCCAAGTTTATTCGTTTTATGTTGGTTTTTTGGATGACATCCTGAGTCTTATTCAGGCCCAGGCAAGAGAGTATTATTTTTAAGAATTTCTTTTCTGTACATCTGTTTCTTTAGAACCAATTTTCTCTAACTCATCTGGAGTGTGACACAGTTAGCGCGGTATATACTGACATATATTGTGGTAACAATATCTCGGATATGACGACACATGGTATGGAGTAATTTCGACACAGAGCATATCAATCATATTCTTTAATCAGAATCAGGTTAAAATTTCTTTACAGTATAATATTTATTTATTATATTGTATTTTATCGTCCCCAAGGCTTAAGAAAATCAAGTACCCAAGCTTCAGTTTTCGACACTTAGGCCATTTGTCCACTATATGATAGATGATGACGTATGGTTGACGTAAAAGGACCAGCCATATTGGGAGGAACCCCTTTTCAAGCGAGGTCTTGTATATAGGCATTGAATGCTTTTTGAGAATAAATAAGAGTATTGAATATCTAGATTTATTGGTCCTTTGAGCCTCGAAATTTCTAGTTCCATATTTTTTTTACGTTTATAACAATTTTATGATATACTTATTTGGTAAGATATAACTATTTGGACTATTTTGTTTTTAACCTATAATTTATTATGAAGTACAACCACACCTAAGGCTCATATAAATACTACTCAAGTAAATCATCAAAAAATATATGTCCAAAGAAAAGGTTACCCATTTTTTAAATCAATTTTGCAAATGGATTAATTTGGTTTCTTAATGAAAACTTCTTGAAATTTCCGCAAAGTAATCAAAGACCTGTTGCCAGGCGTTTGACCGATTAATAAGTTTTATATTGGATTCCCTACTATTTAATATATTTCATAATTTACTTTTAGAGATGTTTTTGAAAGTAGAGTTATATTTTTTTTATATTAGCCTTAAATGTAAATATAAATACGTTGAAAAGAAGATATGACAATATTTAAAAGAATATGCTTAGATGGTTTGGTTATATAGAGAGAATGAAAGAAATACGATAAACAAAAGCTATCTATTGGGCAAGTGGAAGTGAAAATGCCGAAAGGGAACGCCCTATAACGATATAAACTGACTTTATTAGTAATATCTTCCAAAAAGGTAAGGTGCGTAGTACTCACAACTGGCGCGCGTGTTTGACCAGATGTATGAACGTAGACGAAACAAAAGGCATAATATGTAGGGATCATAGCAGGTAGCATTCTGTAGATTCTGCATTCACCCATGGAAAAACGCGTGAATTATATGTATGCAAAAGCATAAGTAAAGTATAATTTTGATAATATGAGGTAAATACAGTACACATTTTGACCTCTTTCTAAAGCTTTATGAAGATACAAACATTTTGCAAAAAAAAAAAAATCCCTATTGGTGACAAAGTCCAATAAATAATACATAAATATGTGACATTAAATCCCGACCGCATTTCGGTCACAGCGACCTATATCCACAGAGATTAGCCAAGTACACAGGAGATATTATAGTGCACAAGTGTATGCACAAACAAACGTGCACTCCCTCTTCTTTCAATTTCATAGTCCGATGGAACGGCCGTCCAACACGACCGGAGCGAGATCAGACGCAGAACCGGTGGCTTTACGTGCTCTTTCGTGCTCGTACGAGGTCTTTTGCACGGGTGTGTAACACTACCGACTTCCCAATTTAGGACTGCTAGTAGAATAACCCAATAACAAATACAGAGAAACTTTTCAAATGCATTAATATTTCTGTCCACAAAACTTTAGAAATAACACTTTGTCCGACTTGGGAATTTAACCCAAGACCTCCACTCAGCATCCGCGTTAACGACCACTACCTAGACCAATGAAGCAGTCAAACATTAACAATATGATCTTCAAGCCTGAATATACTAAACATTATAGCCATTAACACAACCGAAACGAGGGCAACCCCATACAAATTATGTATATTTCGTTGACAACAATTTCGGAAACTATACAAATAGTTACACCGTAACCCCTCGGACATCAACCACTTAAAATTCACCAAGAGTTTCCACGTCATAAACTTTATGACCAGAATTATTTTGGGCTAGAATAATTTAGATTAAAATGTAGCTCGGTCACAGATTTTAGTCCCTGGCAAAGTTCCAGAGAATCGCGGATAAAAGGACCAATCACAAAATTTATGTCAGATGGTTTTGAATCTTGTATTGAAAAGCTATAAGGTTCAATTTTGTATGTGATTGAAATGTTCTACTGTGATACCGCAATTAAAAATCAGTAGGGTGTAGCCCATTCATATATTTTCAAGGTGTGTATATTAAAAATGTAGGCATTCTGAAGTGTAGTTCGCAAAATGACTGGGTTAAGTGCTCTCAGTGTGAATTATAATATTCGGGTGTTTATTTTTCTCTTTTTAAACCCGCTTTTACGGAAGAAAGTTATAATTGTTGTAAGTGTGTAATAATTTGTATTCGCACTAGTCTGTAATGGTAATTAGCGAGTCAACATATTAATCCGTTGGCTCTCTAATTACTAGAGAAAATAGAAATATTATAGCTTTCAAGTACAATTTTGTACTTTCTAAAGATTTATTATAATTCCGAAAGTGTCTTTGTTTATTTCCTACTTCTTGACGCCTTAACTGAAGCAAATCCTATAGCTTCGTTTTAATTCTTTTACTAGAAAAAAACATAAGATTTCTTTAGGTGAAAATCGATGGTCTCCGCTTACCTCAATGGGAGACATGTTTTTCTATTTTTTTATTTACATTGTCGTAAATAACACCATAAAAGGTAACATGCTAAAGTGCAAATGCTATCATCACTAAGTTAGTAACTATCGTGTTTGATTCTACGTAATTACGTTTAAATGAAGACTCGTGTTTCTGCCTGTAAGATTTTTTTTTTTATATCAAGGACAATTTGTCCTAAATATATTATTATTATTAACTTAACTATAAATAATAATAGGTATGTCTGATATTTTCTAATATAATACCTATGACCTTGATTTTCATTATCTGATCTTTTTAAGCACTCAGAAATCGAGGAAACATGGAAGTGAGCCTGCGTAGGTCGCTCGGGTGGTAGCCCATGCATGAGCGTATATCACGGCTACAATAAAGGAAGTCCAGGGCGTTATATTATTTAGTAAAAGTTACGAGTTTCTTTGAGTATATACACAATATAAAAGAACAACTCAAAGATTCTATAAAAATAAATAAAATTATAAGTAAAAGTCGACTTAATCTCTTGTTTGTTTATAAACCACTCAAATATACAATTATTGTTAACTTCGTGGACTATGAAAGTGTTAAAACATCCAGTTATAGTAATCCAAAACACTTGCTTCCTGAAACTTAATTCATAAAATTTGTTAGTTTATTTCGTAGTACTAAATGTTGTGCAATTATATTCTCCCCTGTATATCTTTGCGTAAAATAATTACCGTCAGAATTCTGAAAACTGAGTCTGAAAACCGCTGAAACTTTGTTTAGACTATAATTTAGCTGATTTAAATTTAGTAGAAATAAACGAACCTTTTGGTCTTTTGGTCCGCATTAAATTCACTTTGATGTTTCAAGGATAATTAAGTAAATTACAGATTAAGAAATTATCTTTCAACTATTTAGAGCATTGTGCTGATGTCATTGATTGAGCTGAGTTAACGGACTCGGTTCTAAGCATATTTTCTTTTAGGGCTACCCCGAATATTGCTGCAATGTAGGACTTCCGAGAAAGGTTTGATAGAAGACCGTGTGTTTTTATTAGGCAGCGGCCTGGTAAAAAGTAAAAAAAAAAACAAAAGGACTCCTGCCATGTACACCGTGGGAGAGCCATGCACCTGCACGAATGGGCCGGCTCGACCGGATCGATACCTCGGCCTCACAGAAAACCGGCGTGAAACAACGCTTGCGTTGTGTTTCGCCGAGTGAGTGAGGGTACCGGAGGCCCAAACCCTTTAAAAGGCCGGCAACGCACTTGCGACTCCTCTGGGGTTGCGGGAGTCTATGGGTGGCGGTAATCGCTTACCATCAGGCGAGCCGTCTGCTCGGTTGCCCCCTAATCCAAAAAAAAAAAATGTGGGTGGTACTGCCGAATTTTCATCGCAGCCGGCGGCATTTCTGTGGGATATTTTCTTACGAGTATTTTTTATTATTATTTCATAGTCTTTTATATGTTAAAAATACCATGGCTACTATATAACTATTAGATCTTATAGCCTATTTAACTGGGAAAATGTAAGGATTCTAACGATATCCCATACATCTAAATCGGTTCGGGCATTTAGAAGTAATGGTGGAATAGAGTGCTTCGTTGGTCTAGTGGTCCCAAGCGCGACTGCTGAGCAGGAGGTCTCGGGTTCGATTCCCGGGTCGGGCAAAGTGTTATTGAGTTTTTCTGTAAGGAAATTCTCAGTAGCAGCCCGGAGTTTGGAATTGTGCCCGGTTGATGACATGGGACTTAATAACAGCATTGGTGAAATGTGGGTGTACAGCTGTGTACACCTCTGCCTACCCCTCCGGGGAATACAGGCGTGATGATATGTATGTATGTATGGTGGAATAAAGTAACTCAGAAACATACATACATACATGACACCCCTAAACACATTACACTCCTTGTTTGGGCAGTCGTGCAATATAGGAGTATCTATTTAAATTGATTGCTAGGAAAATATATATTTTTTCTTTAGATTTTGATGACTGTAACTGAAAACTTCACGACGTAACCTGAAATTATTAGACTGAAAATTTAAACACGCAGTGAAGTAAAATAATGAACAATGTTTACTATAGAGCCTTTTTCTTGGAGTTCCAAGGCTGTATTTAGATTTTGATCGAAGTTATAATCGAATTTCCATCTTTTCTATTAAATGGCGAAGTCAATTACAACTTTTAGATATAAATGTTTTTTATATGGTTTTCTTTAATAAATTTGGTTCAGAAAAAATACTTATATTAGTAGTACACAAGGTACTCCGACCCCTAAGCCATCTCGACCTCTACGACGTAGTGGTCAAAGCGCCTGGAGTATTAATCCGGGAGGCGCAGGTTTGAATATTGCTCGAGACCGCATTATTTTTCCACAAAAGCTTATAACTTTAGAGTTCGCTATGCATGCGTTAATGTTTTTCGAAGATCTGAAACATTTATTTATTCACATTACTTTAAAAAAATCGACGTCAAACCTTAATGTTTCATGTTCAAAAAGCGCAAATTTTTCAACAGCCCCCGAAAGAACCTACCTTCACCACTTCCTAGTGTTTTAGCTGGGAAAAAGCCCCCAGCCGGTCCGCATCATAATTATGATAGTTTCTGATTTGTCTAAACTTGTGTATAATGCACCATTTCACATCTACGTTAACCGCTATAGTGTTCATTAAAACGCAATCCAGTTTCAAATTATTTCAGCAAAATTGGTTTTTACTGCAATAATAATAAAATTAGTTTTGAAAGCTCGTCTCTATATTGAATTGTTCGGTCAAATAAACGTCATAACGAACTCGCAACGCGTTGTAGCTTAAATTTTATTGCTTTATTAATGAAGTGATGTGAACAGTATGCTTGTGTTAAAAGAGTTTCGTATATTCGCTCCACTTTCGTGAGATATTAAAGGATAGAGACCTTAGCCCTGCTAAAAATCTTGGCAGTTGTTGCAAAATGAATACTATAAAAATTAAGAAAAAAAAGTAAGTAAGGTTTTTGAAAGGGACAAATTATGACAGAGTGCAATATTGTGATAGGTGACCAAAAAGTGGAACAAGTGAAAGAGTTTGTATATCTGGGATCTATGTTTACGAGGGATGAGATGCATGTGAAGGACATAAAAAGGAGAGTGACTGCTGGTAACCAGGTGAATGGGGCACTACACAATTTCATGGATAGCTGGAATGTGTCTAATCGCCTAAACTAGTACACGAAGTAAGAGTGGATGCAAGAGAATAGGTAGGCCGACCTCAACGAACGTACCGCAATCAAATTTCGGACCTTCTCACAAAAGGACAGGTCAGGAGCCACCTAAATTGGCGAGCATGTATGAAGAGGTAAATGAACATAGATGAAGCGAAAGAGGTGTGTTAGAATCGTAGTAAATGGAAATCGATAGTCTCTGCCTACCTCCATGGGAAACAGGCGTGATGGCATAGATGTGTGAATAAAAAAATATATAAATAGCACGTCTGCCTTGTGTGATCTAAAAAGTGAAGTAAATTAATTAAAAAATTATATGCAAGCCCGCCATTTACAAAAATATAACTAGAATATGTTATTCGGGACAATGTAAGCATTCTAACGATACCTTATAAATAGATTCAGGCATTTAGAAGTTATGGTGGAGTAGAAAAACTCACAAACATACCTATGTATGTTTGTCAGTTACATACACACTTGCATACATACATGAACCCTAACTAAAAACATAACACCTCTTTTTTTGGGCAGTCCAGTAAAAATATACTTATAATTACGATTTTAAGCTGCGGCATATATGCATTTGGTTCCTAAATCATTAAATAACATATTACCAGCTACATTAACAAGCTCGGTGCTAAGGACCATGTTAAAATAACATATTACCAGCTACATTAATAAGCTCGGTGCTAAGGACCATGTTAAAAAAAGCTGGTCCTCCGACTATTTACACTCTAGAAAGAGTAAATAATGGTCTAGATTTTACTAGCAATGAAATAAACATAGCATCACGCCCGTATTCCCCGAAGGGGTAGGCAAGAGGTGTACACAATTGAACACCAATATTTCACCAATGCTGTTATTTAGTTCCATAATATGTATGTGTGATGAGCCTATTGCCGTTTATCGAGCACAGTTCCAAAATCGGGGTGCTGCTGAGAATTTCCTAACAGCAGTTGCGTTTAGTACCACTAGACCAACGGGGCAGTCACAAATAAATATAATATATATTATATATTTATTGTTCACCGGTTACTACTCACGTGTATTCTTCGGGTTTGCCCGACTAGTTTCAAGCTCGAACGGAGCCCTTAGTCATGAGCTGAGTACGCGGCAATGTCGCGAGTCAGAGTCGAGCCAGTCTCATTAAGGGTGTGTGAAAAATACGGATATTTTGACTACTAAACAGGTATGTATTGTTGGGAATATAGTTAATCTTAATATATATATAATAGTTAATAGCTTTGCATTGGATTCAGAAACCATTATACAAAAATGCCAAACACGATAACCTTAAAAGCCTCTTGCGTCTCCAAAGACCTCTTTAAGTTTAATCGATAAAAAGTAAACTCGACATTCGTTTGACACGCACTCCAACGTAAAGATGTACAACCCCATCGTATTTAATGCCGCCTGTCAGAGGTCGTAAAAAATCATGTCCGTTGTAAGCAGTAAAAACGTAAGAACATTGGTGACGATGATTCTGTAAAGGTATTAAAACGGTATGGAAACGATAATAAATTCATCAACAAGATGAAATTAATTAAAAAAATACCGCAGGACAATGCCGTCATCGTTACAAAGGTACAATTCTAAACTCCGAGCCGTTACTGAGGTTAATAACTATTTGACCAATCCGGAGTTGATCTCATGACCTCAGCAGGTGATATATCAGTTTTTAGCTTTGTTCATCCTCTTCGTGTTTAGGTTTTTTCTAACCTTACAGACAAAAATAGGAGCCCCGCTAAGCGGGGCTCCGTCGACCCAGCCACGGAAAGTCAAATCAGAATACAGTATCGCTTTTTTACTCGAATGGTGACTATCCATTTAATATACCTATACAATAAACAAACCTGTCCCACTGTAGATATGTCATTCTGCATTACGTCTAAAGGTGGGTAGCAGTTTTGTTAAACGTATCGCAATGGCAATCCAGCTGAACGTTGTTCAGCTGTTTTATAAAACAGTACTGTTTTTGTAAAGCAGCTAGAGATTTTGTAAAACAGCGGATTCTACAATCCATCTGCGACATATATACAATGTGCGTGCCAATAAACGTTTCTTTTTTTCTTACAAACAAAATCATTGCCTACAAAAACATTTGGCTCCACATAAAAGTTGTTTCCAAGAAAGAGTCGTCAGCTCGAATATCAGCTTTTACAGCTATGTAATAGACTCATATACAGTACTGGGATAGGTGAAGGAAAACATTGATGAAGTCGAGTCGATTTTATTTGTATGAAGTATCTTGTTTATTTGCTTTGTGTAAAGTACGCTGTATTTCTGAACCTGGACGTTAAGGAGTCAAATATACGGACGTGAGCAGGACTAGAATCTGCGCCTCCCGCCATACCTTAACAAATACAGATAAATCTTCAAAAGGCATTACCGCTTGCATAGCGGACCATAAAGAAAAAAAAAATTTAGAGATAAAAATACGGTCTCGAGCAGGATTCGACAACTTAAGAGTTCGCCCGCATGCTTTAATGTTAGATTAAATTTGAAAGATTTATCTGTAGATTAGCACACCTGACTTATATTGTTCATGATGTGTAAATTAGCACACCTGACATATATTGCTAATGATGTGTCAATTAGCACACCTGACTTATATTGTTCATGATGTGTAAATTAGCACACCTGACTTATATTGCTAATTATGTGTAAAATTATGTCAGATACTTACCGGAAGTTTTACATTTGACACTAGGTTATTCCCCAATCCGACCGACTGCCTCGTTGGTCTAGTGGTCGCAAGCGCGACTGCTGAGCGTGAGATTCTGGGTTCGATTCCCAGTTCGGACAAAGCATAATTGGATTTTTTCGGTAAATAAATTCTCAGTAGCAGCCCGGAGTTACGAAGTTGGTGGTGGGACACCCCCGTGTTTCGGAGAGCACGTAAAGCCGTCGGTCCTGCGCCTGATCTATCTCCGGTCGTGTCGGAGTGCACCTGTGTTACGCATACACTTGTGCACTATAATATCTCATGCGTACTTGGCTAATCTCCGTGTAGATAGGCCGCCGTGACCGAAATACGGTCGGGAGTATTATTCCTCAATCGCACGATAAGAAAAATAAAAACGACTACAATTTGAAATTCACCATCCAGTAATACCGAATACAAGTTCTCAAACTAATAATGTGATGGTCGATCAAGATATAAACAATCACGCCTGTTTCCCATTAGGTTAGGCAGGCTAGGTTTTTCACTATGCTTCGGCACGAATGGGCCGGCTCGACCCGAGTGATACCACGGTCTCACAGAAAACCGGCGTGAAACAACGCTTGCGTTGTGTTTCGCTGAGTGAGTGAGGTTACCGGAGGCCCAAACCCTTTAAAAGAACGGCAACGCACTTGCGATTCCTCTGGGGTTGCGGGAGTCTATGGGTGGCGGTAATCGCTTACCATCAGGCGAGCCGTCTGCTCGGTTGCCCCCCAATCCCATAAAAAAGGCAGACCCTATCGATTTCCACATGTTAAGATTTTGGCAAACATTCTTCACTGCATCTATGTTCATGCATATACGTTGGTTCGTTCGTCAAGGTCGACTTACCACGTCTCTTCCACCGAAATTCATCTCTTTTTTCTTTCTCTCATAAAATAACAATATATAATAATAACATGATATTTTTGGAGTCGGTGCCTGATGTATGTTGGGATTACAACTCTGAAGATACAAGTAGGTACTCTCACAGAACATAAAAAATCCCCGTAAGGTAAAAAGTAAACGCTGGTTTACAAACAAGAGGAAAACATAACCCTCTCCCAGTACAGGCACCGACTCCAAAAATAACATATTATTATTACCTATATATCGTTCTTTTAAATTTATTTTATCATAAGCAAATTTTGATATTATTTTGCAATTATATTTTTTTGTTAAAAAATAATTTTATGTATATCACGTAAGTAATAAAGTAAAAAAGTTTTTATTTCACAAAACTATAGGTATAACACATCATATTTCAATTACGCTTGTGTAGTGAGTACCTACAATTTCTTGCTATATTTGTGAACACTGACACATAAATTTGGATATATGTAGGTTATTAGTAGATCTGTAAATGATTGCTAAATTGATATCGCCAGGCGTCCCCTTAGGACTAATCTAAGGAACTTGAAAATTCCTTAGATTCGAACAATGACATGGTAGCTCAAAGTCAAAGTCTAATTATATAATTTATTTCAGTTAGCCAATTTACAGGCACTTTTGAATTGTCAGAAGGTAGTTGCCACGTGCCAAAGTGTAGATTCCTATGGAGAAGAACGGTATGTAGAGTGGTGACACATAATGTTAGGGGTCGCGGGTTCAAGCCCCGTTCTTGTCTATTATTTTTTAAATATAGGCATTTCATGGCCTCAGCATGTATTAAAAAAAACATGAATTATATTGGTTATTAGTATTCTCCTTTAATGTGTACAATAGGAAATTGTAGTTTTATAAAAAAAATATGATATATTTACACACATAACATAGCATGACGCCTGTATTCCCCGAAGGGGTAGGCAGAGATGTACACAATTGTACACCCACATTTTACCAATGCTATTATTAAGTCCCATGTAATAGGTGGTGAGCCTATTGCCATCAACCGGGCACAATTACAAACTTCGGGCTGCTATTGAGAATTTCTTAACGGACAAACTCAATAAAATTTTGCCCGACTCGGGAATCGAACCCGTGACCTCCTGGTCAGCAGTCAATATTTACGCACATATAACTTAAATCACATCTCAAACAAAATACGTAAAAATGATTTCGTTCCGTTAAAGATACAATCACATTTACCCTAAACACATGATCCATTCAAATAAGATTTCCACTCCAGTAATAAACAAATGAACGTTCGTATATGCACGTGTGTACCTACAAATGAACGTTCGTATATGTACGTGTGTACCTACAAATGAACGTTCGTATATGCAAGTTTGTACCTACAAATGAACGTTCGTATATGCACGTGTGTACCTACAAATGAACGTTCGTATATGTACGTGTGTACCTACAAATGAACGTTCGTATATGCACGTTTGTACCTACAAATGAACGTTCGTATATGCACGTTTGTACCTACAAATGAACGTTCGTATATGCACGTGTGTACCTACAAATCGAAGTAGGTGAAAGGAAAACACGGGAGCTTCGTCAAGTGTCTTATTTGTGTCAAAGTTAAATGCGTTTCGCTCCCTTATCTGTCACATATTGGATCCTTAAGATTCCGTTGATACATTTCCGTGAGATAATATATACATATATGTTATAAGCATACACTTTATAATAATTATAAAATAAATAATAATAATAATTATGTCGAAATAGTACTTGAAATTATTATAGTAATATCTTAGGTTTGCGCGATCACTACACATTATAATAAAACAACTTTTAACCGGATTAATCGCGTGTATTATTGGTTGTTTGTTTTTCCTGACGTTTCGAACACTTCGCAGCGTTCGTGGTCGCAGGAGGACTGATAACTAACTAAGACGAACCAATAATACACGCGATTAATCCGGTTAAAAGTTGTGAAATTATTATGTGAAAAAAATATTAAGCGTAGGTATAGGTAATAAATAAGAAACAAATTATATGATGAAACAATGAAAGACACATAGTGCTTCCTCTCTCCTACATTGCTGTGCCCGACAGGGTCCATAATGATATAACAGATTGTATTTACCACCTAAATTACATTGTGGAACGCGATAAATATTGAATTGAATTGATGTGAAGTACAATATTTATTTTGTTTCATTTTCTGAGAACTGCTGAAGACTGGGTTCAATTAAAATAGTTTTACTATTTGAGTGAAAAAAAAAGGCTCGAGAAGGATTCGACCCTGCGCCTCCCAGATGAATACCCAGGTGACCTTTGCTTACTCCCCTAAATTCTTGTCGGTTCAGTCACCTATGTTTATTTTTATTTTCTTTATTTGGGAAAACATCTAGATACCTATCTAGATGTTTTCCCATGCTAAAAGTTAATGTACAATCCACTAGCTTATATTAGATACAGTTATGGTAAAATTATATAAAATGAATGTAATATGACAACAATAAAAAATTTTCGTCATCTTAAAATCTAATTGTTAATACATACTTATTAAATGATACATAATAAGGATGTCATTGCTATCAATGGCGTCATCAAAAGACGTATTAAAATGTGGAAGAAGAATTCAGAGTAGGGGGCAGAGGTCGAGATGGCTTTGCGTTCGGAGCGCCTGGAGTATTTATCTGGGAGATGCAGGTTCGAATCCTGCTCACGACCGTATTTCTCTTTCTGATCGTATTTATTTATTTTTTCTTATTTTAAAAACACCAAATACAGAATGAGAGACCCAAGCTCTCCTATTCTTACACATTTAAAACCAAGTTCGATCTAGCTGGTCATATTCAAGCTCAAAAAAAAAATGCTGTTGGGTCGCCGTTTACTAAACCAATAAGGAGGACTATATATAAGGTCCTAATTTATTAGGTAATTTCCTTTGAAAGGGTTAATATGTAAGTCAAATACATTCACTTAAGCTAAGAATTTAATGGATATAACAAATTATTTGTAATTAACATAGTACTAGCAAGACGAAAACTGCTCCTTGAACGGCAAACATTAAGAAAGAAATAAAATTATTGTAAACATTTAAATCATGGCTGAAGTGAATCCTTATCACTTACACATTGACCCCTTAAAAGGAAATTACTTAATAAATTAGGGCCTTATATATAAAAAACTCAGCTAAAATAAGAAGTTTAGAGGCCCGGCCGGCTTTCCGCGTAACACTTAAGTCTGAACATAGGAAGTTTTATCAACATGCTTCATTAATTATGCTTGTCATTGTCACTGTCATTTGAATGTCAATATAAAGTGACATTAAATGAGGCAGCTTTATTACGAATTCTTAGAACAGGTATATAGAGTAGGTTTATTTGGACTGAATAGATAGCAATGACGTCACCAAAAGACGTGTTAAAATGTTGAAGAAGAATTCACGGTAGTGAGCAGAGGTCGAGACGGCTTAGTGGTCAGAGCGCTTGGAGTATTTATCCGGGACGCGCAGGTTCGAATCCTGCTCACGACTGTATTCTTTTCCATTTGAAATTATAACCTTAGAGTTCGCTAAGCATGCTTTAATGCTTTTCAAAGATATACCTGTATTTAATAATAGCATCTTTACGATATTATGTTAACTGCATAGTTAGTCGTGTCGGTTCGGTCACCTGTATAGGGACTGAATAGGTAGCAATGACGTCACCAAAAGACGTGTTAAAATGTGGAAGAAGAATTCACGGTAGTGATCAGAGGTCGAGACGGCTTAGTGGTCAGAGCGCCTGGAGCATTTATCCGGAAGGCGCAGGTTCAAATCCTGCTCACCGTATTCTTTTCCACAAAATATTATAACGTTATAAAAAAACACTCAAGAATTTATGTACATTGAACCCCGAAAAGTTTCTCTAAGTAAAAGAACTCCTTATCATCTGTTATCGCCAAAAAATTGCTTGAAGATCCCAGAAATAAGCGAAATTTACGCGAAGAAGGAAAATGTCAAATGTGAGGCAAAATTTGTAATTTACAATTTCCTGCGAGCCAATCTTGATTATCGATAAAATAATAACTGATAACAGATACAAGAGGCTGAAAAAAAAAAGCAATTTTCCTGTGCATATATTTTATATACATCTACACTAATAATATTATAAAGAGGAAAGATTTGTATTTTTGTATGTAACGAATAAACTCAGAAACGACTAGGTCGATTTAAAAAATTCTTCCATCATTAGAATGCTACATAATCCCTGAGTAACATAGGCTATATTTATTACTAGAAAATATTAGGGATCCTTAATAAAACTTCAATAATGTAACCCAAGGTGTAAATGTTCACCCGTGCGAAGCCGGGACGGACCGCTAGTCTATACATAATTATAATAAATCTGCCTCGTTGGTCTAGTGGACCCAAGCATGACTGCTGAGCAGAAGGTCTCGGGTTCGATTTCCGGGTCGGGCAAAGTGTTATTGAGTTTTTCTGTTAGGAAATACTCAGTAGCAGCCCGGAGTTTGGAAATACAGGCGTGATGCTATGTTATGTTAGGTTATGTTATAATAAATCTGTAGGGATGGAGTTTCTGTAAAAAAATGTATTTACATTCCAGATATTTTTTTTGAAAAAAGATTTCCAAAAAAAAATCTGGAATGTAAATGAGTTTTGCTGTTAAAAAATTCTCAGTAGCAGCCCGGTGTTTGAAATTGTGCCTGGTAGATTCCAAAAGGTTCACCATGGGACCATGGGACTTAATAACAGCATTGGTGAAATGTGGGTGTACAACTGTGTACATCTCTCTCTACCCCTTCGGCGAAAACAGGCGTGATGATAATTAATGTTATAATAAATAGGTGTTGAAGCTATATTGGTCACAATTACAGACTTGAGATTTTTCTTACAACACTTGGCTCGATTCGGGAATTAAATCTAGGGACTCATGCACAGCAGCCACGTCTCTGGACACTAGACCATAAGTTAATAGGCATGATGATAGATTTTGAAATCTCCTTTTATAATGTAAGTATACGTCTACTATATCTGAAAAACATTATTTCAACAATAAACTAAGTTTCAACGCAAATTATTGCATTTGAATCTATCTAATTTGATTTAACCGCGCCGTTTTGACGTCATGCCTCAAGATATTTGACATAAGTTGAAGCCATAATATACGGCAATGATTGACATTTGACTGAGGCGTGACGTCATTCGCTGTGATTGACGTTTCAGCAAACATGGCCGATTCCAGCATTTATACTTTTATTTTATTGAATTACTTATTAATCTTAATGTTTTTAATAAAAAGTAGGTAAGTCTAGGTAAGTTTTCAGAATCCTTTGTGTCTATATTTACCTCTAAAACCATTTATTCATTGGTTCTTTAATACTGTCTACATGCCTATATACATAAATAATAATGTCTCCGCTTTCTGCGAACTTAAATGACTGTTCAGTTAATGTTTCCGAATCCCGAGAATTACTAAACCACATACCATTTTCCTTAAATACAGATTGGGTGTTGCTATGACAACATTTTTTTTCTTATACATAATGTTTTTCCCTATTTATCGCTGTAAGTTGTCATGTTTTGTTCACAAATGTTCACATGCAGTTTTTTTTTTTTTTTGTAAAAAAAACTTTGCCCCACACTAGGAATTTCTTCCTGTGTCGTGGGTGCGTTTACAGACATATAATCTCACAAGCACACTAACACCCAGACCCGGAACAATTATCCGTAGATCGTACAAATATTTGCTCCGTGCAGGAATCGAACCTGCGACACGCAGCGCAGCAGTCGGTCTCTCGACCACTGCGCCAACCGCGCTGTCAAATGTAGTTGATGTTTATGGAGCGATATAATTATTAGGACGTAACAATTACTAAGTAGCGTATTTGATTCAAATAATATCATCATCCCCCTGCCCTTATCCCAATTTATTTGGGGTCAGCTCAGCATGCTATACCTGGCATGCTGCAAAAGTTTTGGCTATGTTTTATGACCGGCCACCTGCCTGACGTCAACTGTCTTTAGGAATGCTGTTGTTGGTGGTAATCTAACTATGTCATACCAAAATGTTATCCATGCGCCAGGATCTGATGTTGTCTTACTATCACATAAATCAATATTATGAAATAAGTCTCAGACACGGAACCCGCATAATTCAGTCTTCGTATAGAAGTCTACGTCGTAGCATTATCGTAGACTAATGCTACGCCGTAGCAAAACTCGCTACAGAAATTTAAGTGACATTGAATAATAATCATTCAAGGTTGTCCCCTGAGATTTATATTTAACTAAATAATGTAATTTCGTATAATTGTAAGAAAGCAAAACGTAGCGAATTACGTGTGCCTCCTGTACATTAAATTCAAATTAAAACTTCTCCTTATTTATTAAGAGGTCGAGATGGCTTAGTGGTCAGAGCGCCTGGAGTATTCATCCGGGAGGCGCAAGTTCGAATCCTGTTCGCGACCGTATTCTTTTTCCATTTAATATAATAACTTTAGAGCTCGCTAAGCATGCGTTAATGCTTTTCAAAGATTTATCTTGAATTAAAACTTCTCCATTAAATCGGCTAACTACTTTTGATAGTTTACACAGTTTATTAGGCCGTTAACGCCATATTTCACTATTTTACTCTTACATGGCGAGAAAAAAATTCAGGTATGCTGAGGTAACCCTCACGATATTTACCTTCACCGTTTAAAGCAGGTGATATTTATTTTTTAATACGCGCAATACACGAACTTGTGACTTTAGACTTATCAGTTTAACAGTCGTTCTACTCGGCTATTACTACATATATTACTTACTAGCTGTGCCCCGCGGTTCCAACCGCACCATTAAATACTTTTCGGTACGATTAAAAAAAAAAGTCTTATGTAAAAACCTGACAATGTCGAACACAACAAAAATAAGTGCAGTTGGTCTAAAGTAATGGCGTGACCAAGGGAAATAGAGATTCATTTTTATTATATATATTTTATATATCCTACTAATACTATAAACCGCGAATGATTGTAAGTATGGATGGATGGATGGATGTTACTTTTTCACGTAAAATCTACTGAATGGATTTTAATGAAACTTTATAATAATAAATTTTATACATCAGAATAACACATAGGCTACAATTTATAACAATATTGTGTGAATTGTCCAAAATACGACGATAAGTATCAAGTAAGTAGGAAAATATCTACCATCTGCGAGCTATTCTGGCGTGCGCTGCCTAAACCCTTTGAGATAAAACAAAATAATGTATGGTGGAATTGTGTATCTTATATAGGTCTACAGAAAAGTCCGCGATGGCATATGTCTATCTCTTAAGGATAACATACTAAATCCATTTTAATACTTAAAAAAATGGGCAATTATGACGCGGGCATCAGCTAGTACAGATTATATATTTATTATTTGGTGCACGACAACTTCGAAAAAAAAGGCTTTATTTTATTTAAAATATCGCAACGATCATAAACGTTCGGTTTCGAACTAACGACATCACAAAACAGCTTATCCGTTAAGCCCGTCAGCGAACAATAAAAATAAGGTTAAACCGATAAATCAGAGGCGCCTTATTCGCACTTGAAAATTTATAAGAAATAATTTCTTCTATTTACGAGATAAATCTGTTTCTTTACACCTTCTTTCCTGTGACAAATTCACAAATCCTGCCCATTTTTAGGGATTTTTAAGGATTAAATGTAACTTTCGTCTGTGTTCCTTCAGATAATTTTTTATACAAATATATTTAGCAGTTCGAATATAGATTTTGGATTAACGAAAAAAATTTTTACACTGACATTTCAGGCGGTGAGCCTATTGCTAGCAGCCGGGAATATTTCCAAATTCTGGGCTGCTACTGAGGATTTTCTAATAGAAAACCTAATAAGTACGACTTTACCCGACCCGAAAATCGAACCCAGGACATCATACTCAGCAGTTGCTCTTACGAATGAAGCAGTTGATGGGTCAGATGATCTGATATAGATTTTTTATTAAATCTGCAACAGCGGCACTGCGATGGTCAGCCTGTTAGCCGATGGAAGCTCATAGCAAGTCCATGGCAAGAGTTATTCAAGCCCCCAGTTTTCAAATAAAGAGAGACATAAATGGGGGCATTAAGATTTCTCAACAGTCACATAGACGTCATACCATAGACGTTGTGCCGGACTCCTGCCGACTAAAAACCACACAGTCCTCCATTATCCTTTACTGGGATCCAGAGATCGCAACTGCTTTAACCACGACCCCGTAAAGGCTCTTGCCCTGCAGTGGGACATTTATGGTCTTTATGTTATGTTATATTTTGCAGTGGATCTAATTTTTACGAGTGGTTTGAGGTTGTAACATAACATAACATAGCATTACGCCTGTATTACCCAAATGGAAAGGCAGACATGTACACAGTTGTACACCGACATTTCATCAATGCTGTAATTAAGTCCCTTGCAATAGCTGATGGGCCTATTATTACCGGGCATAGTTCCAAACTCCTGGCTTCGTATACTAAGAATTTCTTGACAGAAAACCCAAATAGCATTTTACCCGACCTGGGAATCCAAGACCTCGTGCTCACTAGTCACGCTTAGGACCACTAGACAAACAAGGTGTGAATACAATAAAAATAATTTAAGAGCCATTATTTATAAATATGTTAAAGTGCTATCTAATTGGTCTTAAGTACGAAATTTAAAACCATTACTACGGTTTTGCAGGACTTCGTTTATAAGTTGTTCTTACCATGTAAATAACAGTCTCATCTTAAAAGTTGATCTTACCAGGAAGCAAGGTTCTGATGTCTGGTAAATAGTCCAAATGGTTTGAAAACTCTGTCATCAGACAGCTTCTAATCACATAAGAGACGAAAAGAGAATTCGGAAAGACCCCATGACGAGGAACTGCTTCGTTGGTCCAGTGATTCTAAGCGCGACTGCTGAGTAAAAGATCCCGGGTTTGATTCCCGGGTCGGGCAAAGTTTTATTGAGTTTTTATTGGGAGATTCTTAGTAGCAGGCCGGAATTTGGAATTGTGTCCAGTAGATGGCAATAAGCTCACCACTACGGGACTTAATAAAAGCATTTGGTGAAATATGGGTGTAAAACTGTGTGCACCTCTGCCTACACCTTCGTGGAATACAGACGTGATGCCATGTTATATAAAATGTTAGCTAAAATCGGTACCTTATTGAAGGACACTGCTGTCTATCTCATAAAAAGGTCACGTTCCAATATGCTCCTACAGGAAGCAAGGTGTGACGTCTGGTAAACCGCGACCCCTTACCGGGTGACGTCAAACTTATACATCGACTAATTGTACCCCAAACTAAGTTAGTAGCATATTAGTATCTCTGATGTAAAATATTTAAGGAAACCGCAACATATTTGGGTTTGACTAGGAGGAGTAATTGAGCAAATAATTAATTTTAGATGTATGATTATAACTTGTGCGTGTAACTCGTTTCACTGAACTCGATTTATTCGGTGGGATATCTCCATTTTTGTGGTGTCATACAGGATTTTTGGTCACGCGGTCTGTCTGTGGATGAGTGACCATCATTCCACACTGAAACCCCTCAGTGCCTCGGAGAGCACGATAAGCCGTCGGTCCCAGTTGTAAAACTAAGATCTATGACAGCCGTTACGGGTAGTCAGAGGCCTGAAAGTCTGACAACCAGTCATACCACAAGATATCGTGTTACCCAGTAATTGGGTTGTGGAGGTCCGATAGGCAGTCACTCCATGTAAAATACTGGTATTACGCTGCATCCGGTTTGACTGGAAGCCGACCCCAAACGATTCATGGTGCAATGTCTGAGACACATCGCTTTTGGTGGCTGAACAAACCGATGCAAGAGCGGCAGAATATACCAAAGGCTTTATAAGAGAAGTTGGTGGTGGTTGGTGCTAGGCCGCCTTGGTGTCGTTTCTGTCTCTTGTCGACTTGATTTATTGCCTTTTTTTTGTGGCCTCTTGCAGAAACCCGAGGAGTTTTGTCTGCGTAACCGGACAATACGTAAGGCGAAGCAATGTGATGTCTCCAACCAAAGCATATTTTAAATTACTAGAAACTAAGCAACAGCTCTAAGGGTGTCCCCTGCGGGACACGAGCTTCGGCTTCGGGTGTTGCTGGGGGTACAACTATGGACGTGATATCGTGTAGCATGACTGGTTTGATCCAGGTAATCAAACCAGACATACTACAAGATATCACGTTACCCAGTAACTGGGTTGTGGAGGTCAGATAGGCAGTCGCTCCATATAAAACACGGTATTAAGCTGCATCCGGTTTGACTGGAAGCCGCCCCAGTCTAATTGAGAAAAAGTTAGGCAGATTGAGTTACTTATATTATTTTAGTATCTATAATTATTTTTTATATTTAAGCGATGTGTATGTACTGATAACATTATAATTTTGTAACCCACGCTTGTTGGTACACAAATGTATAAATAGTTTATATTTAACCCTATAAGTGACTTTATTAATTCTTTTGAGGAAAAATATATTTATATAATTGTACTTAGGGACAGATAAGCATAACGTACAGTCTCATTATTCATATTAAGACTTTGGGGGCTGAGTTGCCCGCTTCCGTAGGAGTGCAACCTTAAAATGAAATCCGTACACGTGGCCCCTGGGTAGTGCAAAACAGGCAACTCTGGCGGGAGGCTGCGGCCGCGGCTGGTTACCACCCACCGGACGAAGCCATGTCGTGAAACGACCTAGTCGTGTTTCGGGATTTAGTCCGGTGCAACCGCTGTGGGAGACGGATCTAGTCAGTTGCATCAACTCCCCAACTGTCGTTCTCTCTAAATTTATCCACTCTTCTTAAGAGTAAATCAATTTATTCTGATTCTGGATATACGTGCTCCATCAGGCGAGTTGGTGGCCAAACGGAGATCCATTTTTTTTTTATGTTCGCGGTTGTGTGCGAGAGCGTTCCCGCGTCCCGCCCTCAAGCAGCTGAGGTGGTATACTGTGGAGTTTTAGTGGGTTCGAGTCCCACATAACCACTCTGTCTCCCCGGTACAGACGTGTCAGACCGGTATGCGAGGGCATTTCTCCACATTAAAAAAGAAAAAAAAAATCAATTTTTGATAATATATATATATATAATATTCTTTCTCTATCGCTTCAAAGCCTTTTGAATAATAAAACCTTAAATGTCGTCATTTGGAAAGTATCCGAAACAATCTCAAGAAGTTCTCAAGTTGAGTCGATTCCCAGGTCGGGCAAAGTGTGTGCTGTGCCCAGTAGATGGCAGTAGGCTCACAACCTGGCCCTGGAAATATGGGTGTACGACTGTGTACACCTCCGCCTACCTCTTTGGGGAATACAGGCGTGATGCTATGTTATGTTAGGTTGTGTTATCTTTCAAATTCAAACCGCCCGTAAAAATGAGATCAGCTGAAAAATATAACAACATAAAAAAGAACCACTGCAGGGCAGAAGTCTTTACGGGGATGTGGTGAATTCGACTGTGACCCCAGGGCCCCAGTAGAGGTTAATGGAGGGTCGTGTGGTTCTTATAGTCGGTAGGAATCCGGCACAACGTCCATAGTCACCCGCACACGTAGTTTTCACCGTGGGAGAGCCACGCTTCGGCACGAATGGGCCGGCTCGACCGGATTGATACCACGGCCTCACAGAAAACCGGCGTGAAACAACGCTTGCGTTGTGTTTCGCCGAGTGAGTGAGGGTACCGGAGGCCCAAATCCTTTAAAAGGCCGGCAACGCACTCGCGACTCCTCTGGGGTTGCGGGTGCCCATGGGCGGCGGTAATCGCTTACCATCAGGCGAGCCGTCTGCTAGGTTGCCACCTATTCCATAAAAAAAAATAAAAAAAATATTCTATTTTCCACGCTTTAAACAAAAAGGGCATCTTCTCATACAGAGAAAGCACGAGAAGTGATCACCACGCTAGCTCACTGCGGATTGGCTATTTCAAACTATTAAATCCAGCTTTCCTCACGACTGATACACAGATATACGGTGA
This sequence comes from Xylocampa areola, assembly GCA_935421205.1. Taxonomy (NCBI): domain Eukaryota; kingdom Metazoa; phylum Arthropoda; class Insecta; order Lepidoptera; family Noctuidae; genus Xylocampa; species Xylocampa areola. The sequence continues at coordinate 12,423,239 of OW285223.1, forward strand.
AGGAAAACACTTCACCGTATATCTGTGATGTCATAAATTAATTAAGAAAGAATGTTCATATATTTAAAACTGAAAGAACCAAAAAGCTTCCCTGTGACATATTTAGTCCAATTCAAAAACATTTACTGTTTGACTTTCCTCAACGTCAAACCAAACCAACAAAACCGCAAGTCCCAATAAAAGCCGCACATATGCGGATAAAAAAAGACAGCAGAAAAAAAAACAAAACAAAAAACAGACACCGACCCAAAGTAAAAATCAGACGTTACATCCGGCCAACACACCCGGTCCAGTCCAAAAGGTATCTTAACCGGTTCAACGCTTGTCGATATCCGGATTATCCGAATTTAAGGGTTGACACTAACAAGGGTTAGATTTTCTACGCCGTCAAGGGTGGAAGCGGCTGGGGGGTTAATTGGACACATTCACTCAATATTCGAAGCGTACCATGGACGGTTAATGGAGTTTCAGGTTTCGATAACCAGACAATATATCCGGTTTTTTGGAGCGTGAACCCTAATGGTTGTATATTTTGACTAACATTATTACGTTGGTCAAAATTTTTTCATAAGTAGTGTAAGTAATTCAAGATAAATCTTTGAAAAGCATTAACGCATGCATAGCGAACATTAAATTTATTATATTAAATGGAAAAAGAATACGGTCGCGAACAGGATTCGAACCTGCGCCGCCCGGATGAATACTCCAGGCGCTCTGACCACTAAGCCATCTCGACCTCTGCTCACCACCGCGAATTCTACTTCCATATTTTAACACGTCTTATGGCGACGTAATTGCTATCAATTCAGTCCCTATACGGGTGACCGAACCACCGTTTAAACCTTCCTGGACTTTGACAAACATTTCTAAACCAAAATCAGCTAAATCGGCCCAGCCGTTCTCGAGTTTTAGCGAGACAAACGAACAGCAATTGATTTTTATATATATAATATAAAAATATAAATATATAATAATTATATAAAATTTAAAAACACGCTTGCCTTGTGTGTTGCCATTCTTTTTTTATTTCACACTTTTTTGTGTACTACATTACTATATTTGTTTATTTAAGACACATTGTCTCGGGTAACGTAGACAAGTACGTTACCCGAGACAATGTTAGGAAACTTTTAAACGCCTCCACTAATTTTGATGTGTAGGAAACACATAAAGTAATAAAAGTTTTTTTTTTATCGAAATGAATCTGTGTTTGGTTACCAACTCGCCTGATGGTATGCGACGGTGTGGCCGAGGATGAAGCACATAGATCCAGAATAAATCTATTCACTCTAAGTAGAGTGTATCGATTTAGGGAGAACGATAGTTGGGGAGTTGCAACTGCATCCAGCTGAGACCCGTCTCCCACAACGGTTGCGCCGGACTACATTCCGAAACAAGACTAGGTCGCTTCACGGGATGGCTTCGTCTGGTCGGTGGTAACCAGCCGCGGCAGAAGCCTCCCACCAGAGCTGTGTTGCTTATTTTGCACCATTTGGCCAAAAGTTACAATATTAAATGGAAAAAGAATACGGTCGCGAACAGGATTTGAACTTGCGGTCACACGGTTTCGGTCACCTGTATAGGTACTGAATACATAGCAATGACGTCGCCAAAAAGACGTGTTAATAATATGGATGAAGAATTCGCGGTGGTGAGCAGAGGTCGAGATGGCTTAGTGGTCAGAGCGCCTGGAGTATTTATCCGGGAGGCGCAGGTTGGAATCCTGTTCGCGACCGTATTCTTTTTCCATTTAATATTGTAACTTTAGAGAGATGCTTTTCAACGATTAATCTTGAACCATTTGACCAATTATAGTGGAATAAAAAAACTCACAAACATACTTACGTGAACCCTGAAAACATCCTCTCTATCATCACACACTCCCATTTTTTGAGCAGTTGTTTAAATACTCATGATACAGAAAACTGTCCTAAGCATTTGAAACAAACAGATGCTGTTACTCGTGTGTAAAGCTATAGTAGAGAGTTGGGTGTTTTCACCTCTGAGACTGTTTATCTACCGTTCAATATAAAGCCAACTGTAATAAAACCTAGTCATCATTCAGATCACGATCGTATCATCTTCCAACTACTTAAATACCAACTTTACGTCGACAACAGAAACCAAAACGCACTATTCAAATAAAAATTTCCCAACAAATAAAACTTTAAGCGACAAAATTCCCAAATTCCAGATATAACCGGTTTTATCTGTCGAAACTAGTTTAAAGTGGTATGTTTTCGTAATATTCGTAACTGGGTTACTCAGAACTTTTCCGGTTAGAGGTTACCCGGTTATCCGTATTGAGTGGCGGTTGTTTTAGTGTTTGATATCCGGCCCGGGTGATTCGGTATCCGCTGCGCAATTGTACTGGAATTGTTTTCGATTCTGTGGGTTTTAGATCGATGAGTTCCGTGATATGACTCGATAAGCAAAACGAAGCCACGTTGTATTCTCCAAAGGGGTAAGTAGAGATGTACTAGTGTTACTATTCCTACATTTCACCGAGGTCATTTATAATACCCAAGGCGTTATAAATGATAAATTATATTTATTTCTGTAAATACATCATAGACACTTTTACAAGTCAAACAATTTTTTAAGCAAGATGGCGTCGGCCATTTCCTATCTGACTAGCTCTGAGAAGAAATGCCGAAACAAAGTCAGATGTCAACGTCTCTTTTAAAGACCAGACATCATTTTATTCAAAATATGAGTGTAATTTTGTAGGGATAGCTCTGGGATGGCCTTTCGAAGAAAGAGCCATAGCTGTTTCGAGCTGACCTGTCCTAACCAACGACACGTATGCATCAGTCATCGTGTAGCTCAACTAAATTCTGGTCTCTACGTTTTTTTTTTATACCTTGCCTCGGATTTTTTTTTTTCTGTCCCTGTTCGTTTCACGCAACCACTTTCGATGGATGTACAAATATTAGAAGAAAGAGGGAACGATGGATGGTCAGCGTGAAAATTGATATGGCTAGAGAAGGAGTGTCTGCCGAGATGACGTTGACCGAAGATGGTATACAAGATATGCATGTTGTGTGGTCTAAATAATTATTTATAACAGCAGTGATAGCCTAGTGGTATGACCGTTGGACTGACAAGTCAAAGTTCGCAAGTTCGAATCCAAGGCACGCCCCACTGACTTTTCCAAGTCATGTTCATATTATAAATTATCACTTACTTAAAACCGTGAAGGAAAACATCGTGAGGTAAACAGCACACCCGAGAGATATTCTCGATGGTGTGTAAAGCCATGTCAGAGACCTACGGGTGGCTTAAACTCTGACACTAGGTTGTTCATCAACCACAAGATAAGAAGAAGATTTATGCATTTATTTATTAAGCTGTGTAAAAAAAAAAACTTAAAAATGTATGCATTTATTTATTTTGCTGTGTAAAAAAATCAATTTCGGGTGCATACGGGTGGACGCAGCTTAAAATAGACTTTTGTTCACAATCTGAATGATGATATTAGTGTAAATAAACATTACATAACATAACATAACATAGCATCACGCCTGTATTCCCCGAAGGGGTAGGCAGAGGTGTACACAGTTGTACACCCACATTTCACCAATGCTGTTATTAAGTCCCATGTAATAGGTGGTGAGCCTGTTGCCATCTACCGGGCACAATCCAAACTCCGAGCTGCTACTGAGAAATTTCTAACGGAAAAACTCAATAACACTTTGCCCGACCCGGGAATCGAACCCGAGACCTCATGCTCAGCAGTCGCGCTTGGGACCACTAAGCCAACGAGGCTTAAGAAATAAACATTATCATACCCAAAAATAATGAAACACAATTTTCAGATAATATTTCCGCTTTCCAATCAATTATTATTGTTCAACTGAACGCATTTGTGTTGTCATTAATTTCGAATAGCGCATTTGTAACACATTTCAATACCTGAATTTATATCATTAATGTTGGGATACATTGGTGTTATGTTATAATTATGTACGCTCATGCCTCATCAATAAATCAGTCAAATGGGTGATTAAAATTCAATACAATTTAAAGTAGATATTGCATTTTCGCTTAACATCAGGCAAGATGGCGGCAGTTAAATAAACCTTTATTTCTGATAACAGGATCCATATTTTTGCAAACATATCAACTTATAGCTATTAATTTATGAATGAACACACAAAATTACTTAAATTTGTAGTATTATTATGGCTACCTTACTAACACCTTAATAAAATTGTGTAAAATATAAGCTAATAATAAAAAAAAAAAATATATGATCGTGAACAGGATTTAAAATATTCACCTGGAGTATTCATTCATCACTCTCCCGTCCTGCTCCCTGTGGTCCAATGGGCTGGTAAACCAGTACGATCGGCAGAGTTTTGGATGCATTACTTATTTTGATTATTCTTTATTTAAATTAGTACGAGTCTAGGCCCAAGAAATCCTTCCAACTGTCAATTTGTGGATGGATCAAATTTATTTATGACCTTCTGTTTTAGGGTTAGACGCAAAACTAATGTCGGTTGTTTAAGCTGCAACTGCACGGCTGACACTGTGGTCGAGAGACCGGCTTCTACGCCACGTATAGGGTTCCATTTACGGAGGGTGCAAATCTAATACCTATAACGAGAAATTCAAATCTGAATCTCGGAAACAGCTCCAACGATTATCTTGAAATTTAGTATGTAGGGGGTTTCGGGGGCGATAAATCGATCTAGCTAGGTCTTATTCTTGGAAAACGTCGTATTACCAAAAAAAAAAATAAGCCAAGCCAAGCTCGGACATCCACGTACTATTTATAATATATTACACCTTAACATAAACAAATAAATAATAGTTTACGGACGATGTCTGCTAACAATATGTTAGTCACAAATAAAGCAGCCTTAATTTTCTCCAATTGTGTAAAGTCTATAAATGGTGTATTAAAAGTTATAAATAACAAATTTTAATGCTTATTAATTGAATGAACTTAAATAGTTACGTAAACAGGCTTTATAGGCAAATAGACGACTATGCTTTTGGTCTAAGTGATCTGTTGAAGAGATTTCAAAATGAAAAGTGTAAAGGGTCAAAAAAAAATTAAACTCGCGACAATCTAAGAAGTCCGATTTGACGTTTCTCATTTTACCTTTGTATGAACGTCTACTTAAAAAATTTAAAAATCAAATACATAATCCTAAATAATTACCATGTTACCCATACACTATAACAACGAGTATCATTCGTAAACCTCAAGTTCACCTAAATATTGAAAAATGCACTCAAAACAGACACGTCAAATCGGACTTCTTAGATTGTCGCGAGTATCGTTGTAATGGCACGAAGTTCATGGTCCTTAAGCATCTGGTTCCAGGATTGGGTTGACTGCCTGACTGGTTTAGTTGTTGCAAGGGATTACTGAGCGTGACGACCTGGAATCAATTCGTGAGTCGGGCAAAATATTATCAAGTTTTGCTATTAAAAAAATCTCTGTCCGGAGTTTGGGACTGTACCGGGTTGATGGCAAAAGGCTCACCACATATTACATTGGACTTCATAACTGCATCGGGGAAGTGAGGTGACACCTATGTACACCTCGGCCTACCCCTGAAAAAACACAGGCGTGATGCTACGTTATGTAATTATTGAACATGAATTTTCAAGAGAATTCACTAACAGAAAATCTTTGCCTGACCAGGGAACTTAACCGAAGACCCCTTGCTCAACACTCGCCTTTGTGACCACTAGACCAACAAAAAGTGCCAAGTTGCCGTCGTTAGCACAGACTCTTCTGTTATCCACCTGCTCGGCGTTCTCCTTACGCTAAAAAATTGTCCAACCGCCGAAGCAATCACTCTATGTCACATATTAGTCCTTCTGCGACCACGAACGCTGCAAAGTGTTCGAAACGTCAGGAAAAACAAAAAACCAATAATACACGCGATTAATCCGGTTAAAAGTTGTTTTATTATAATGTGTAGTGATCGCGCAAACCTAAGATATTACAATCACTTTAATTAATGTTTTAGTAAATGCTAGACTGGGTGCTGACATATTTGTTGATTCGCACCATGTTTTTGGTAGGAATGTTAGGTTATTTTTAGATCATAGTCGTATTAATTTTGTTTATTGTTTAATTTGAGATACTATTCTATTGTTTAGATTTGTGTAATTGAAATTCATAAAAAAAAATGTGTCACATAAAACATGTAAGCGATTTGGTGTACAGCTGTAGGCTTATATTGTTGTTTTAAATAAATAAATAACATAAGTCTTCTAAAAGTTCAACAATTTTATAATTAAAACGCTTCCTCTCGACTCTCAAACCTTTCCACTGAAACTTTTAATTGTGTTTACAGAATCAGTGTTGACAATGCGGATTATAACAGTGGCCGCTTGATGAGAGGCCTTCGCTCATTATGAAACGCTCAACGTTTTGTTATATAACATCACGCTTGTTTTACTCAAAGGGTTAGCTTAATAGAAGCAATATATCTTTTACAGATAAATATTCGAAAAGCATTAACGCATACATAGGAAAATCTAAAGTTATAAATTTTTGTGGAAAGATAAATATGGTCGTGAGCAGGATTCGAACCTGTGCCTCCCGGATAAATAGTCACTAAAAGACGTTTCAAATGTGAAAGATAAATTCGTGTTAGTGAGCAGAGTTCGAAATGGCTTAGCGGTCAGAGTGCCTGGAGTATTTATCCGGGAGGCGCAGGTTCGAATCCTGCTCACGACCATATTTTTGTTTGACCATATTTTTTTGTGGTGTTTTGCACTACCCAGGTCACGTGTAGGGATTCCATTTCAAGGGTGCACTCCTACGGACGCGGGCAACTCAGCCCCAAGAAAAATATTATGTTCGAAAAAAATAATATTTTGTTTTACAAACTGGACTGCCTTGATGGTCTAGTATTCCCAAGGGCGACTGCTAAAGCTCCGGGCTGCTACTGAGAACTCCCTAACAGAAAAACTCAATAATGCTTTGCCCGACCCGGGCATCAAACCCGAGACCTCATGCTCAGCAGTCGCGCTTTGGACCACTAGACCAACGAGGCAGTTAATCCTACTAATATTATAATCGCCAAAGTTTGTAAGTAGGGATGGATGGATGGATGTTTGTTAGTCTTTCACGTAAAAACGACTAAATGGATTTTAATGAAACTTTACAATAATATAGCTTATAGGTACATCAGAATAACACATAGGCTACAATTTATAAAGATATTGTGTGAATTGTCCAAAATATGACGATAAGTGTCAAGTAAGTAGGAAAAAATCTACCATCTGCGAGCTATTCTGGCGTGCGCTGCCTAAACCCTTTGAGATAAAACAAAATGATGTATGGTGGAATTGTGTAGTTTATACCTATATAAGATACACAATTCCACCATACATCATTTTGTCTACAGAAAAGTCCGCGATAGCATATGTCTATCTCATAACATACTACATCCATTAATTATATAGTGTAAATGTATTCAAATAAGCTTTTCCATACTGATCTCAGAATAAAATAAAATATCGTAAGTAAGGTAAATTTGCATAATATATTATACTAGCTGTGCCCCGTGGTTTCACCCGCGTATAATTATACTTTAATTACCTACTTAGTACTAACCAACAAATAGAAAATAATTCACAGTTTGTCTCTTCTCGCCAATGCTCAGTCCTCATCGGGCTGCTAAGCTATGTTGCTTATGCCGTTAAGCGTCACAAGGCTCGTTCACGCGAGTGTTGAAATATTTTCTACATTATCTCCTAAACTGTGCGTCCAAATAACATGATTTATGGGGCAAAATTGATCATTATAAAATTGTTTTGATTATTAAGTAACTTATGTTCGTAAGGTTTTTTTTTTTATTAGTTATAGGCTTGCGTTTGACCGTCATCTGCCCTGATGTTAAGCCATGATACGGTCTACGATGGAGCATGCTTGCCTAGAAGAAACCGATTCACTCGCGTCTTGAAGACACCCAGATCTATCGGGGAAGACCCACTCTAGCAACGCATAATTAATATAATTAATATACAATGCCTATATTTTGCTGAATTTTTTGGTACATAGAACTTATTGTGGCTTATGTATAAGTGATAGGCATATGGCATCTGTTTTTTTTAGGTATACTTAGGAACATAGTATTATTGTATTTGCGTTTCAATAAACATTACTTCAGCGCACGCGGATAAAGCAATTCCGGAGCGCTTTTTCTTCCGTCTAACTTAATAATAAATATTTAGGCTAAATTGAGAGATGTAGCCTACTGTTAGATAGCCTATCCTATTCAAACCCGTTTTTTTTTTTTTTTCAAATCAGTCTGGTAATTCCAAAGATGCGTTTAAACATACTAACAAAAAAACTTTTCCGCTTTATAATATTAGTATAGTATAGTACCTAATAAAAACAGAGAAATCGATTCTAACATTAATTTTCGGCTCAGAATATTTAAATTTAAATCGACTTAAAGTTTCATCGTTTCTTATCAGGAAAGCAATTTAAACTTCGCTTAGACTTGGTAACGATGGGCGGCTGCTGATAAAACCGTGTATGTTTCACGCTTATAACTTAGAAGGGGTAGGCAGATAATCAGGTTATGTAAAGTTGTATATTTTTTTACATTACATTTTGCTTGTATTTCTTTAAGGTTTGGGTCCTGGCTTCGATTTCCGGGACGGGTACTGTTATTGGGATTCTTTCTTAATAAAAGCCTGGACTTTGGAATTGTGCCCGGCAGATGACAATAGGGTCACCACCTATTACCTGGGACTTAACAAAACATTAGTGAAATATGGGTGTACAATTCTAAAAGCAAAATCTTTCACCAGTAGAAAATCACATTATCACTAAGTAACATGAGCTATATTTTATTTCAATTCCAAACCGCGATCAAATTTGATGATCAATAATTTAGCTACTTTTTAACTCTAAATTCACAAACTAGCCTATACTTTCATATTTATATGAGAAGATATAAAAATAACAAAAATACATATTTACACACACACCCGATACATTACCCCACATCACCATGGCAGCCATGGGAACATAATATTAAAACACAAAACTCTTTAAGCACATCATTACTGTTCTGAAGTACTTCACGAATCCTAAACAAATACATTGTATGAAGGACTTCTTATGCTACGCTATCTGGAATACAACTTAGGGGCTGTACACACTATGCGATTTCCCGCAACTAAAGCAACTTTTCGACTGTTGTGATTCGTCGAAAGGTTGCTTTCGTGCCAGGAGGTTTTGTACCGCGGGAGAGCCATGCTTTGGCACGAATGGGCCGGCTCGACCGGAGTGAAACAACGCTTGCGTTGTGTTTCGCCGAGTGAGTGAGGATACTGGAGGCCCAAACCCTTTAAAAGCCCGCCAACGCACTTGCGACTCCTTTGGGGTTGCGGGTGTCCATGGGCGGCGGTAATCTCTTACCATCAGGCGATCCGTTTGCTTGGTTCACCATATTTACATAAAAAAATTAAATAAAATATGTTGACTAAAATATAGAAAAAAGACAAAAGGTATAACAAAATAAGTGAAACATTTTCATCGCAGTCGTGGGACATTCCTGGCCTGGTTAGTGGAGTGTGATAGTAGGATAACATCAGAACCTGGTACATGGATAACATTTGGTGTGACATAGCTATATAGAATGAGATCGTACCGGGGGCGGTTACTACCAACAACAGCATTCCCGATGAAGATTAACATCAGGCAGGCGGTCGGCCATAAAACATTGCCAAAAATTTAGCAGCCTGCAATTTAAAAAACAATTCGAAAGTGGAAGAAGAAATAATCAGCGCCGACCTCAAATAAATTGGGATAAGGGCAGAGGGATGATGATGAGTCGTGGGACATTACTGTGAAACCTTTTCTAATAAGTTCCCCGTCTGCGAAGGTCATATAGAGAAGTTACGAACATTGATCATCATGTTATCTCAATGCGTTGGTGACTTCAGACCATAAAGTCCAGGTTTCCTCACGACGTTTTCCTTTACCCTATGTCTGTGATATTTAAAATTAACGAAAGTTAGTATGAAAATCTACAGTCTGTCAACATATAACAGATAAACCCAACCATTTTCTACGTTTCGATAAACCCCAAATCCTCGCGAAAGAAAACCGATATATACCGAGAATACTACGCGAGGCATTTCAATAGAGAAGATGGTTGGAAATTACCACCTGTTTGGAACCCTGTACTGAAAATAATCCGTATTCATTTTCCACAAAAAATTATAATTTAGAGTTCGCTAAGTATGCGTTAATGCTTTTCGAAGATTAATTGTATCTGTTAAAACCTGTTTGATGAAAAAGAGTAACCATGGAGTATCTTGCCCATTCTTCTCCGTAGGACATTTACACACAGTATCGTGGCAATTAGCTTCAGATTTCAATTTCAAAGTTCCTGTAAATGTTCTAATGAAATAAAGAATGTGACCACGCTTCAGATAACAGCGTAGTGATAATGAGTTTATGGGTTTAGAGGTGTATCTAAGCATAGTAGTTTTAAAGTTATTAAATTAAATGGAAAAAGAATACGGTCGCGAATAGGATTCGAACCTGCGCCTTCCGGATGAATACTCCAGGCGCTCTGACCACTAAGCCATCTCGACCTCTTGAGAGGTTTAATTTAATAACTTTAGAGTTCGCTAAGCATGCGTTAATGCTTTTCAAATATTTATCTTGAATCATAGTAATTTTATTTTATTCTGTGTGTCTAGAAATATAGTCTATTATTATTAGAAAATTAAAAATACGTGTTAATGTCGGAAGAACACGTCAATATGGTTGCCACAGAATATCAGCGCTGATTGGGTTGCCATAAAGGCGACATGTGAGTGGCGACCATTTTTTGCACAATTGCGCTGTAGGGTTTTAAAATACGATTGTTTATTTATTTTATCTATTTCTTAATATATGTATCCTTACTGCTCTGTGTGGAAATAATTTTTTCTTTCTTTCTTAGTGCGTTCAAGCCCTTAGTTTCAGATAATCCGTTGGTATTGGAAAACTCAATGGTATGAACGTTAGGCTTACGAAGATTTTTTATTACAAAGGTTTTACTGGAAGAGTTGGTATGGCGGAATTGTTGCATGAAAAGGTCTGTAGACCTCTTTTCTTTTATTAGTTCATAAGGAGGTAATATTTACTATTGTTGGTTTCAGTATTGAGCACAGCTTTAGTGTGGTAAATAGAGAAATGTTTATTGAATGCAATACTGTTTTGTTTTTTTATTGTCAACCGACGTATAAACAGAGGAGGTCCTCAAGTCAACGCGTAACTAATATTAAAATGCGAAAGTAATTCTGTTTGTTTTTCACGATTAAATGACTGAACGGATCAGAATGAAATTTGGCAAGGATATAGATTGGACCTTGGAGAAGGACAGAGGCTACCTTTTGTTACGTAGACGAAGTCGCGGGCACCAGCTAGTATACCTATATCTTTTCTTTTTACAGAGTGGTCCGATTTTGATGATTTCTGTTTTCAATATCGTAATTTTGTAGAACTAGAAATGTTTTATGAAGAAACAAGTCCTACGCATCATAATTCTTAAGAGTAGTGTCCCGACACTGATTTGCGGTTTTTGTTATTGTCTTTAATTATATTTTTTATGGAAACATTGTAAAATAATAGACACGTGCAAGACTCCCCCGTGCCATAGTTCTCTAACTGAGCTATCGTGTCATGCTAGAATCTATTAAATTTCAAGTTTCCCTTTTCGTCTTAAGAAGACACCTGGCGTTTTCTATTTAGCTGATTATTTAAGATTAAAAAAGGGTCGCGGGTTCGAGTCCTACTAGGGTCTATTGTTTCTCAATGTTTCCTTAAAAAAATATAATTAATATAGGCACAACATGGCTTTAAAATGTATAAAAAAATCATTTGAAAATGGTATTGTCTTGATTTTATATTAAGTACATTTATATTTGCGATTTAAGTACATAACACAGCATTTAATCCCTTAAAGGCTATGACAGAGGTTAACACAGTTGTCCATCCACATTTCACCAATGCTGTTATTAAGTCCCCTGTAACCTATTACATTTTGGTGAACCTATTGCCATCAACCACGGCACAATTCCAAACTCCTGGCTGCTACTGAGAATTTACTAACAGAAAACCTCAACAACACTTTCCCGATCCGGGAATCGAACCTTAGATCACAGGCAATCACTTGATCACACGCGCTTGAGACCACAAGACAGACGCAGTATATAGGAGAATAATATAGCCTAGTCTGACATTTGATTGAAATGGAGACGAATCGTCAACAATCGACCAACTGAAAATTGTATAATCACTTTCGTGAGACACATTCATATTAATTACTAGCTGGTGCCTGCGGCTTCGTCTGCATGACTAAAGGTAGCCTATGTCCTTGCTCAAGATACAACTCCAATCTATCTCCTTACCAAATTTCATTACGATCTGTTCAGCCGTTTAGTCGTGAAAAGTTAACAAACAAACAGAATTACTTGGGGTTTATTTGGGGTCGGCGCAGCGTGTATTCTTATTCCATACATCTTTATTAGCTGTCATATCGTCAGTCACTCCTTTTCTAGGCATATAATCTTTAACACAATCCATCCATCGCTTCCTTGGTCTTCCTCTACTCTTATAGCCATCTATATTCATACTACATTAGGTATAGGTTTCATGCATCATGAAGGAAGTTTTTCTTATTTTTTAATTTTTTATTTATTGTTATACATATTTGAAATCTGGCGGTTTTAAGGTTTTTATACGGCCTACGCAAATGTCCTGCTGATCTGGTATCGCCTTGCGACAGGTCGTTGAGCTCCCTATAACATGGTTGAGCTACACGATGACTGATGCATGTATGCCGTCAGTTAGGACAGGTCAACTCGAAACTGATGTAGCTCTTTCTTAAAAACTCTTTCTGGACTTTAAAAGAGACCTTGACCTTTGAATTTGTTTCGGCGTTTCTTCTCAGAGGTAGTCAGATAGGAAACGCCGACGCCATCTAGATATAATGACATGTAAAAGAGTTTTTAAAAGACCTACTTACAGAATAAACAATTTCATTTCATTTCATTTCACTCAAAACATTCCTTGTCACTGACCCGCATCACATGCCCATACCATGCTAAACGATTCCAAAATTATTGTTCAACAGTAATTACTCACGTGCATTCTTCGGGATTGTCCGACTAGTTCGAAACTGGTCAGTTTTGACTCACGACCTCTACAGTCTCCGTTCGAGTTCGAAACTAGTCCCGCAATCCCGTATGAACATGTCCTTAAAAATAAAAGCTGGTTGCGTTATATACGAGTAGTATTAGCTAAAATCTCAAAGCGTAATATGAACTGCGCTTTAATCACGTAACCGGAAAATATACGTGTTTTCCTCGACATAAGTTTTCTTCCAACCCTGATTGGGCTGAGCCCGCTAAAGCCAGCTTGAACAACAAACTTACAAACAGTCTTACGGATTATTGTTATTAGTTAGGAGTTAATGTTTCTACGCAGAATTCTGCGTATGATACGTTTCGTACTCTCTTATGTATTGGGAAAAATAAATAAATGAATAACCACATTTTATTTCAGACATAGGTAGTGTATATCAATTATTGTTCACTGGTTACTACTCACGTGTATTTTGCATATTTTTTTTATTGCCCCACTAGTTTCGATCTCGTACGGAGCCCTTAGTCATGAGCTGAGCCCGCGGCCATGTCGCGAGACAAAATAGTCGGGCAATCCTGAAAAATGCACGTGAGTAGTAATACAAATCCGAGCTCAGCTATGAGTTTTGCTTAACTAAAGATCTCATAGCTTTTTAACAGTTAAAGCATTATGAACTTGAGAGACTTGGTAACCAACTTTACACGAAAGATTTTGGCGTTTTTTTTTTTTCAATTCCAGTTGGTACCTGTTTATCACCCAAGCCAATATTGTGATGAGCGTCCTCCAGAGGACTTCCCATGGGGCTACGATATGGACGGCTTCAAACAAAAATTGAAGAGAGAGTTGTCTTTGAGAAGGATAGGCAACGCATCTGAGATGCTTTTGGTATTGCAGATGTCCATAGCTGGCGGTGATCACTTACCATCAGTTCGGCCGACAGCTTGTTTGTCACTCAATAAAATAAAAGATGAAATAATTAAAAAATAAACACGTTGCCATGTGTAAAAATATTGTTTTATTTCATATTTTTTGTGTACCATAGCTACTACATAACTATTTTTAGTGTTCCGTACCTGAAAAGGTAAAAAACGGAACCCTTATAGTATCACTTTGTTGTCCGTGTGTCTGTCAAGACCCTTATCTCGAGAACGCATATAGGTATCGAGTTGAAATTAAAACTATATACTCAAATTTATAGCCCCTTGAAGGTGTAAAAAAATCAAATTTCTAAGTTAACGTAAAAAAAAAACATACGGCCGTTTATGCCGCAAAAAACGCATATTTCGACATTCTCAAGGGAATAAAAATTTATAGGGTACTTTCCTTTGACCTAGAACTATGAAATTTGGCAATCTTATAGTACAAGTATAGGGAAAATCTGAAAACTATACATTTGTAATTATATCATAAAAAATATAGTCCTTTTAGGTTTTAGAAACTGAATTTCGGGATAAACTCGGAAAAACTGTGAGACTCGATACCTGAACTATTTATAATGTCTACCTACAAAGTACGGAACCCTCAGTGGCCCAGTCCGACTCGCACTTGTCCGGTTTTTTTAAATCATACTAGATTGTGTTACCCGGCTGTAAGGATTGTATCAATTTAAACATTTTTGGGCAGTCGTGTAATACTATAAAATTCAAATTCAAATTATTCAAATTCAAATAATTTTATTTGTAAACATGGGTACATAAAGATGGTAAGCATATTTTAATTTAAGAAATGTTTCTCCATATTTTGCTACAAGAACATAAAATAACATTTAATAAAAAGAAAAGAAATTGATATAACAGAGCAGAATCAATTATTAATTATTGTACAATGATTAATTATATTATTTTAAGTTATATTTATCTAATAAATAGATCGGACGTAACAAGAGCCCATTCACCAAGTTTTTTTTTATCAAATTGGATCTACCTTCGGCGCCCAACTCACCTGATGGTAGGCGACGGTGTGATCGAGGATGGAGCACGTAGATCCAGAAGAAATCTATTCACTCTAAGTAGCGTAGATACATTTGTGGAGATCGATAGTTGGGGAGTTGGTGCAACTGCCCAGACCCGTCTCCCACAAGTTATGAAAATTATATATAGGGTATTGTTATACAAATTTGTCATAGCTGTTGCCTCGCTCATTAGCAGACACAATAGATTTTTATTGTTACAACGTATAATTCTGTACGTTGCTGAGCCGAAAGGTGATACCCGATAATTGTGTAATAGGCTTTTCTGATTATCAGGTCATTTACTTACCTAATAGATATGATACTCCAGGCGCTCTGACCACTAAGCCATCTCGACCTCTGCTCACCACCGCGAATTCTTCTTCCATATTTTAACACGTCTTATGGCGACGTCATTGCAATCAATTCAGTACCTATACAAGTGACTGAACCGACACGACTAACTTTGCAGTTAATACAATGTCGTAAATTGCATTCTTTAAATATGGAAGAAGAATTCGCGGTGGTGAGCAGAGGTCGAGATGGCTTAGTGGTCAGAGCGCCTGGAGTATCTATCCGGGAGGCGCAGGTTCGAATCCTGTTCGCGACCGTATTCTTTTTCCATTTAATATTGTAACTTTACAGTTCGCTAAGCATGCGTTAATGCTTTTTCAAAGACTCTTGAATCTTGAACTAATAGATATGGTTTGCGGACGCTTCGTTGTACGATTTTGGAGGTGTGGAGCGGGGGCGGCGCGGGTCCTAATTCAGAGTAAAATATACTCATAATTTATATTTATGAGCACCAATCTCCTTGCTATAGAAGATAGGCGGCTCGCGGCGTCACATTTTTCTTTCACATAGGTATATCTTTCGGTCCGCGCGCATCACGATCAACACCCGCTGGTGTAGGCCGCTCACGGCAAAGTGCGGCAAAGTGCACCGAAACCGATCGGATGGCGGCGCTTGCCGGGGCTTGTAGCGAGCCGCTTATTTATTTATTTATTTATTCACTGTTATACGTACTAGTATTACTATATCTAATTATTTTAATTATGTCCTTGTTATGCTTGTGTGAGTGTTTTTATAAATTGTGTATTTCTATTATTTCTAGTTGTGCGTGATTCTCTTTCTGTGTGTGTATGTATCTGTGTTTCTAATAAACTAATTTCTTTCTTTCTTTCTTTACTTGTTTTCTAAAACTATCAATATTATTGTTTCTCAAAATAGTCACTGGCAGGTCATTATGAACGCATACGCCTACGTCTACTAAAGCAATAAGACAGTTTCTTTAATTAAATTCTTATTTAAATAAATTTGTGTAAGCTAATACGCTTCTAAACTATAGTATAATTGATTCCGAATTTTCTAAAGAAACAAAGTTTATTGGTACAAAAAATATTTAAATTAAATAATGCCAACAGCTGTAGCGGCGCTCTTCAAAAATGCTAATCATTCATTAAAACTATAAATTGTTTGGATATCATGTTTGGTTAAGGTGTTTCAGATTAGGGGAATGGATCGCTGCGATTTGACATGATAGTATATCTTGTCTTTCACCTAAGCAGTGGTATGACCGTTGGACTGACGAGTCATAGTCATAAGCTCGAATCCAAGACACCACTAACTTTTCGGAAGTCATGCGCGTATTATAAATTATCATTTAATTAAACGGTGAAGGTGTGTTATCTTGATAGCAGCCTGGAGTTTGGAATTGTGCCCAGAAGATGGCAATGTGCGCCACCTATAATATGGGCCTTAATAACAGCATTGAAGAAAATTGCCCCGACTCTTGCTTGAGCTGGCCTGCGCTGAACCAGTAGCTTTAAGTTCGTCCTTTAATAATAAGGAAACTGATCTGATCCAGCTAGTCCCTGTTTGTTCCCCCAGCAACTAAGCCGAGGCTCGTGTCCCACAGGGGACACCCTTAGCGCTGTTGCTTAGTTTGTAAAATACTTTTATAAAATATGCTCTGGCTGGTGTCATCAAACTGCCTCGCCTTAGATATTGTTCGATTACGCAGACAAAACCCCTCTAGGTTACTGCATGAGACCATCACCAAAAAAAAAAACATGATGAGTGTACAGCTGTGTACAGGTACTGTGGGCAGGATGCTAACTTGTTTTCAAATTCACATATATTTATTCGCTGAACAGATATTAATGTTACAACATTTAGACCTCCACATTCTACCATTTACGGCGTGATAATTAGTTTGCTGAACACTAAATATTAAGCATGCACCTAGTGACAGACAAATTAAAAATTTAACACTTAAATATAATAATTAAACAAAACAGTGGGTTGCTCTTGAAATTAATACCAATTCCAATTCAATTCCAATATAAAACAACGCGTAATTTTAAAATAAATTTACCTACATTACAGTTGCCTCAATTTTAAAGCATGTTGTCTTCATATTATCCCGAATCTATAATAATTTTTTAGACATTTTGGCATTTAAAAGTAAGAACTGACATAAATTTCCAATGACAATTGATCGGAATTATTTACAAGAGTAAGCCTACAAATTTGTCAATAAATATAATAACATGTCAATTGGGACAATAAGATTATAGATCTACAATTAAATTGAAATTAAGTATCATCAAGAAACTTGCGTAGGGAATAATAATATTTTAACTTTAACATACCCTGTAAGCTTTTTAAACTAATACATGTATTCTGTGTTATGTTTGCTTTGGTAGGTGGTTATATATATGAGTCGCTATGCAGAATATGCTGTTGTGTATTAAAGTTGTTTTGCAGTAAACTATACCTTTTTTTATCAGCATTTTGTCTTTTATTATTCAGATTTCTCTAGTTGAAACCCAGTAAACGCTTTATTATTTTTATTTCTGTTCACACAAAATATAATTAACAGCTGGGCTGTGTATATAAAACAATATAAAAGCACTTCAAGAGAATCTGCAACATAACATTCCTTTATAGCTACAAACGTCTTCAGTATCCAATGCAGGCGAAGCATAATTTCGCTAAAGTTCATCCAACTTAAGCATAAATTGTGAACGCGACGTCACTTAAAGTTCGTCTAATAGCCTCTTAGCAGCCTCTATAATTCAATTAAAGCTAAACTTCGCAGGCTGTATTTCATTTAGAAGTACAATGAAGCAATAAAATAATTATAATAATTAATTTTGAGCGATAAATGCTTGATTAAACTTACAATAGTAACTTTCGGACTGTTTAAATAAATAGAGTTAATTTATAAGATTTTAGAGTAATTTTACTGTAGCAGTGATAGCCTAGTGGTATGACCGTGGGCTGATAATTCATAGGTCGCAAGTTTGAATCCAAGACACCCACCACTGACTTTTCGAAGTCATGTGAATATTCTAAATTAATGATCACTTGGTTATAACGGTGAGGGAAAACATCGTGAGGAAACCACACCTGAGAGATGTTCTCGATTGTGTGTGAAGCCATGTCAGAGACCAACGGGTGGCTTAAACTCTGACACTAGGTTGTTCATCAACCACACGATAAGAAGAAGATAAGACTTTATTTTGTTTAAGACTGCCTCGTTGGTCTAGTGGTCTAAAGCGCGACTACTGAGCTTGAGGTCATAGGTTTGATTCCCGGTTAGGCAAAGTGTGATTGAATTTTTCTGTTAGGGAATTCTTAGTAGCAGTCCGGAGTTTGGAATTGTCCCGGTAGATGGTAATAGGCTCACCACATATTACATGGGACTTATTAACCTGAAACAATATTAATTTGATTTGAGAACACAATGAAATTAAATAAGAAATTGAAAAGCACGCTTGCCATGTGAGAATTTTAATTTTACTTTTACTAGCCTATGTTACCCAGGACGATGTAAGGATTCTAATGATACCCCATACATCTAAATCTGTTCAGGCGACAAACTTACATACATGAACCCTTTAAAACATAAAACTCCATTTTTTGAGCAGTCGTATAAAAATATTCAAAGAAGCGGGTGAGTTTTGAAAAAATAATTTGAGCTTAATTTCGATCAAGGTGCAGATAATTAATCAAAGACATTTATCATCATAGGCCTCTTCGTCTATCACAGACGATTCATGATGCAATGACTGCGAGACATCGCTTTTGGTGGCTAAACAAACCAATGCGAGAGCGGCAGACTTTGCCACAGGTATGACAAGAGAAGTTTGCGGCGGTTGGTGTTAAGCCGCCTTGGTGTCCTTTCTGTATCTTGTTAGCAATTGACTCAATCCAGGTTGCGTCGCAAAAACTGCAACCCATCATTACACGTTTACGCCAATCTGATGGTAACAAAGTTACGGTGGTCAATCCCAAATGCCGACATGTCTCGCTTGGCATAGTCCTTAAAGCGAAGCAATGGCCTTCAAATGCTTCTTTTCGCATTCGCTATTGCGTATAGCAAAATACGTTGTGGTAATAGAGAGAGCTCCATCCTGTGCACATACCCTAGCCAGCGCAAACGTCTCTGTTTAAGAAGCGCCTTCAAGCTAAGCAGCTGTGCGATTTCAAGAACCCTCTCATTTGTGACCCTGTCTTGCCATGAAATGCTCAAAATTTATGCAGGCAACGCATGTAAAAGGTGTTAAGTCGACGCTCATGTTTGATGTACGATGTCCAGGTTTTAGCTCCGTACAACAGTATACTTAATATGGATGCCTGTAAGACAATCACCTTGGTCTTTATTGAGACATTACATGAAAAATATTAATCAGTTTAATAAAATTCAACATTTTCCTTTAGTTTTTCATATGTCATTACTCCCGAAAAATTTGATCCTTATTAGTGACACTATTGGATAGTGTAATTATGCTGCTAGTTTTTTTTTTTTTTTTTCAAATTTAACGCTTTCGTTTCCTGGTTAGAAAAATCTAATTTTACAGTTTTAGTTTTCATTAAAGTCGAGACCGAGGCTACTGTATTTTTCGCTTTTCCTTACACTTATGGATTCTCGCCTACTTGAAAAATTCACTCTGTGTATTGATAAATTGCACTATATAGACAAACCCACTCCGCTGCTCAAAATCACCCATTAAAACTTCATCTTGCACATATAATATGAACAACAAAGATCCTCGGAAGAAGATAAAAATCAATGATCCTACTGGACGATATTTGTGAAGATTCCCGTCCTTGACCTTGGCATAACGCCAAAATGACTAGGAAGAGTCAAACAAAATGATAGTAATCGCCATCTTTCCTTATCTAGTTAGTCGTACGGTACAATTAAGGCGACGTTCTCCCCAGATAAAGGTCGTAACTTCTAATATTTAATAGGTGGCCCTTCGTTTTTATATATAATAGAGACGGTAGTCAGTTAGATTTATATTAGAATGGCCTTGTGTTACAACTACGTCGGCATGAGGGCTTGTAAAACATGTCTTAGTTAACCTTACAAACGATTTGCTCTCTGTAGTATTATCAAAATAGAGCAAAACTAAAAAGAAAATGTCATAGATTCACGCCTGTATTCCCCGGAGGGGTATGCAGAGGTGTACACAGTTGTACACCCACATTTCACCAATGCTGTTATTAAGTCCCATGTAATAGGTGGTGATCCACAAGGGTAGGTGGTGAGTGACCAGTTCCAAAAAAAATTATAACTTTTGATATCAAGAAGGCGTATTTATTTATTCTTCTTGCACTATATATGCACTAAGGCGGATATAATGCCTTAGGCATACTCTACCAGTCAACCATAGGAAGATGGAGAAACAGAAACATGATAGTTGCAATTTAATATTAAAAGAAACGATACAAAGCGATATACCTAATTACCTATACTTAAATAAAATATATCATACTCAATAATACTTGGAAAAACTAAATAACTATACATATACTAAAAAAAACATAAAATAAATAACGTATATGCCATTGAAACGGTCATATTGGCATGCCAGATCTCAACCCTATAACCACTCCGTCACATAAAGCTTCTATCAGCAATACCCAATATTGAAGCAGGCAAACCCGCTATTCCTAACCAGTATAAAATAAGCGACAGCTGACAATCCTCCATTTAGGCACAACCCATCACATTTGTGCTGTATCATCGCCCCATATACAAGTTGCCCGGAACGGATACCCGGCTATACGGGTACCCGGTTATACGGTTATGTAATCCGCTATGAGTTACGATCGGGTTTCGTAAGTATAGGTCAAATGCATGGATAGGGGGATTTTGGTTAAAGTGTTGGAGTTAGGAAATGTAAATACAATATTATAGATCTATTTTAGATTATAATTTTCATAACATAACATTCATGACATAGCATCACGCCTGTATTCCCCGAAGGGGTAGTCAGAACTGTGCACTCTTATACAACCATATTTCACTAATGCTGTTATTAAATCCCATGTAGTAGATGGTGAGCCTATTCCCATCACACAATTCCAAATATGCTACTGAGAATTTCCTCACAGAAAAATTCAATAACACTTTGTCCGAGCTGGGTATCGAACCCAGGACCTCATGCTCAGCAGTCGCAATTGGCAACACTAAACCAACAAAATAGTCGGAACAGAGAGAGAGAGAGTTGAATAAAATTTTCTAATCATTGTATTTTAAAGGACCAGGTTTATTGGTTAATTTGAGTCTCCAAAATGTCGGCACTGATGCTAACGCCATGGTTACGCATAAAATAATAAATAAGCATGGTGGCATGGTGTTCGTGCCTGAAAGTAGCACCCAGTCTTACCACGAAATAATGTATTATCTACCAAAAGGACAGCAATTCAACACGACCGCAGATATTTTTTTCGATTTTTTTTGTTGTTTTGCCTGTGCAAGAAGATATATATTTATTTTCTTTCTTCTTTTCTTTCTTTCTCTACAACACAACGACAATTTAGAACGATCCTTTTTTATCACAACACAATTTCCCATGGGACAGAAGTGGCGGGGACAATTACGACGCATCTGCTACTTCGCCATAGTGATTTACAATACTTACCATAGTATAAATCAGTTGGTTGAGATATTTTTCTTTTTAATTTAAGTTTGTGCCACATCTGTCCCACTTGTAAGAATTCATTCAGATTTGCATCTCTTTGTTTTTTACTTCTTCTAGGTTTAATTACTGAACCGATTTAAATTTTATTTTGTACGGAGCTTAAAAATATTCACAAATACCACTTCATATAGAAAGAAAAAACCTCGTTGGTCTAGCGGTCGCAAGCACATCTGAGCGTGAAGTCTTGGGCTCGATTTCCGGGTCAGGCGGTTTTATTGAGATTTCTGTAAAAAATATCTTAGTAACAGCCTAGGGTTTGGATTATGACTGGTCATAATAGGCCCACCACTTATTGCATGGGACCGGACAAGTTAGCTGGTTTCCAGTGTACCATATTAGGTACGCAGCGATTCTTAAACTTTTGTATCCGCTAAACGAATAGCGAAAGTGCTAATATACTCGTAGGTATTGGTATGAAAAATCTATACTTATTATTATAAAGCCGATGTTTGTTTGTTTGTTTGGTAGAACGCGTTAATCTCAGGAACTACTACTTAAAATTGAAAAAAAAAAATTGTGATCGATAGTCCAGTTATCGAGGAAGGCTACAGGCTATATAACATTACGCTACAACCAACAGGAGCAGAGCATCAATGAAAATTTTTGCAAAAACGGAATAAATCCAAGCTGGTGGAATATATTTTAGTAGGATATTTCCTCAAACTAATGCGAGGCACAGCTAGTGAGTGTATATGTAGCTTCTAATAACTAATCGGGCAATATAGGCGTTATGTTAGGCTATGATGTTATAATAAATTGATTCGTTTTCTAGGAAGACTTATTGAAACAAAAGCCAAACTGACAACTAATTTGACGTACACGCCTCTCTGGAAAGTCTGTGGTAGTTTTTAGATGGTAGGAGACCGGTACAGCGTCCATGATGGATTTTACAAAAACGAAAAAAGAAATACGCTATATTATAATACGGTATTAGTTTCGATTCCAAATTAATATTTAGATGGTTATTTCACTACATATATATTATAAAACAAAGTACCTCGCCGCATCTGTCTGTTCACAAAAAACTCAAAAACTACTAAGCGGATTTTCATTCGGTTTTTACTAATAGACAGAGTGACTCATGAGGAAGGTTTTGGTATATAATTCGTTAAAGTTTTGTGTAAATTGGTTGGAATAGTATAATGGATACGACACTGATGCTCTATTACCCGTGCAAAGTCGGGACAGGTTGCTAGAATATACATATTTGTAATGTGCTCGTAAAGACCTTTTTTTGATACCAAACATGACATTTTTGTCGCAATGATTTTTTCGTCGTCATATATTGACGTATAAAGTCGACCATATTAAATTTAGGGAGAATTTATATAGCCTATGTCACCCGGGCCATTATTACGAATCTAATAATATATTATTCATCAAAATCGGTTCAGTACTTTAGTGCTACGGTGGAACACACGTAATTGAAAAACACATACATGCATAGACTGCTAAAATTATAACCCTTCCTTTTGGCTTTGCCGTAGTCGAGTAAAAAGGAGTTACTTTACGGAAGTCTATTACAATGGATGCAAATAAATACAAAATCCAGGTACTTCCACAATACTGAGGGAGACCGGCCACATTAAGACCATGCAGTGTCTACTACCGAGACCCACAGGTGGTCGACAATGCACCAGTGGCGTGCATTGCATATAGGCAAATAGGCAGTGCGTACCTCAAAAAATTACCTAAATACAACCTATATCACCACGCCACTGCAAAGCACGATCTAACAGTTCCTGGTGATATCCCGTAGGGGGGCGAAACAGCTGTAGCTAGTTGGTGGTAGTTAAAAAAATTCACCTATTGCATATCTGTATATATTTGCGACCCAGCGAGCGGTGTACAAGTAATTACGTAATTACCCTCAGTATTGTACAAGTAGCTAGATATTGTATTTATTTGCATCCATAATAGTTTACTCGTTCATTCCATATTCCATGTCTCTGTTTCCAACATAACATAACTTCAGTTGAAACATTACACACATTTGAAGCCAGTACACACTTATTCCTTGATGAGCCTCTAACTCTTCGGTGATCTCCTCAGTAATAGACTCATACACTTAAGCGGCATCCATTTTACAGGGATCGCAGGTTATTACAGGAAACGACTTGATTACGGCTCTCATCTTCAGAATTATCATGGGAGCAGGGCCCGATTTAGGGAAGGACAGCTGGGGCTGTTACCCTGGAGCCCCCACAAGAGAAGGGCTATAACTAAAAGAGATTTCGAAGTATTTTCACGAGCTGTTAATTAACTTGCAATGTTTGTATGTTAATTAAAGACAAATCTTTAAAAAGCATTAACGCATGCTTAGCGAACTCTAAAGTTTTTATATTAAATGGAAAAGGAATACGGCCATGAGCAGGATTTGGACCGGCGTCTCCCGGATAAATACTCTAGGTGCTCTGATCACTAAGCCATCTCGACCTCTGCTCACTACCGCGAATTCTTCATGCGTATTTTAATACGTATTTTGGCGACGTCATTGCTATCTATTTAGTCCTATTTTTAAGACCATTTATGTACATTATGGAACGCAATAAATGATTGATTGATTGATCGCAGCTGCATTAATCGCAAATCTGGAGTCCATTAAAACCCTAATAAATAAATAACTAAAACATAGCATCACGCCTTTATTCCCCGATCGTGTAGGCAGAGGTGTACACAAATGCATAGTCGACCATACAACTGCTTTACCACCCTAATGCTGAATTTCGTTTGCACATCATAATATGACAAGGTCTATTTTCACTTACAAGATCAAAGTGTCAGTATACTGAGTCAGATACTGTCAACCTTATTGACATTATAATTTACTGGAAGTTTATGTTAAATATAGTAAAGCAATTTCATGGTCGACTATACACCCACATTTCACCAATTTTGTATAAGTGGTGAGTCTATTGCCATCTGCCAGGAACACTTCCAAAATCCGGGCTGCTACTTAAAATTTTCTTAGAGAATAACTCAACAACATTTTGCCCGACCCGGTAATCAAAACCGAACCAAGGACCTCATGCTCAGCAGTCGCTCTTCGGACCACTAGACCAACGAGGGAAGAAATATCTAAGGTATTCAGACCAAAGACCTGTCGTTAGACAACTTAAAAAAGTCAGGCTGCCTAAAACATAAATAAAATAGCCCTGAAATGGCTTTTAAAGTCGTACTTGTATCTTAACCGAATTACAATATACAGATAAGGAGCAGCAGGTTAATTTATATACAAAAATTATAACATTGTTCCGGTAATAGAGAAAACTAAAAAAAAAAAAAAAATTTAAAGGCCATGCAGAACTGCCTCGTTGGTCTAGTGGTCCCGAGTGTAACTGCTGAGCATGAGGTCTTGGTTTCGATTCCCAGGTCGGTCAAAGTGTTATTGGGTTCAAGATAAATCTTTGAAAAGCATTAACGCATGCTTAACGAACTCTAAAGTTATTATATTAAATGGAAAAAGAATACGGTCGCGAACAGGATTCGAACCTGCGCCTCCCGGATGAATACTCCAGGCGCTCTGACCACTAAGCCATCTCGACCTCTGCTCACCACCGCGAATTCTTCTTCCATATTTTAACACGTCTTATGGAGAAGTCATTGGTATCAATTCAGTCCATACAAGTGACAGAACCGACACGACTAACTTTGCAGCGCCTGGAGTATTCATCTGGGAGGCGCAGGTTCGAATCCTGTTCGCGACCGTATTCTTTTTCCATTTAATATAATAACTTTGTTATTGGGTTTTTAGAAAATTCTCAGTAGTAGCCCTGAGTTTCGAATAGTACACGGTTGAGGTGTTTTCTTCGTATTACAGCTGTAAGACCTTGTTTCTTGCCAAATTTCATGATTCTACGTCTACGAAACCTACCCAGTAGATTATGATTTATTTGTGAGTTTCAAAATATGCGGCATTAATGTCTGTTTTGTGTTGACTTAGAAGCTTGATTTTTTTACAGACTCAAGGGACCATAGACTTGTGTTTGGTATTAAATTCAACAGAACAGAACACTAGACAGACGGATTACGAAGGGATCTTATAAGGGTCCCGTTTTCCTTTAGAGCTACGTAATTAAATCCTTTATTTCGAATTCATTATATTTATTTTGAACTAGCTGTGCCCACGACTCCGTCCGTGTGGGTGTCGTAAATTAACACCATGTCGTGTATGAACACAAATTCATAATTAACAAATATTCGATATGATTCTTTAAATTGGCATAACTTTTTTATTTATGAACCGATTGACATGAAACAAGCATTGCATGTTAAGGGAAGTTTACCACAATATAATAGTGAAAACTACATCTAAATCGGATAAGCCATTTCTGAGATTAGCGTGCACAAACGCACAGACAAACAAACAAGAATTCTAACAATCATTGTTTTGGGTGCTATTTGAGTTGATAAAGGTCCCAATAATATATCTTCCATGTACAGACAGCGATGCTTTACATTTTCATTATATGTATAGAAGATACACTATTACATATTTGCTTAAGAAACGTCAGAGCTAGCTGTATGGGTCCACAGAGTTAGTTTATGGAGAATAAAAAAAAATAACTTGAGAGGTGTCAAGGGACACCCGGATGGAACGAAGTTCCTTTCGATTAATTAGTGAAGGAATTGTAATAATTATTATGTATTATGTACAAAAAACCTGTATACACTCAACAAAAATAATCGTCGCGACACCACACTGTTCAATGCGAAATAGAAAGACGAAACGAAAATATCTGGCTTGATTTCTATAAGAGAGAGAGAGACAGACAGAGAAACATACGCACGCCGCACGGCATACAATAGCTTACTATAGCAAAAAGTGTCGTTACAACTTTTCGTGTTAATTTTTTCCGTCTAGCCCCCTTTCGCAACGCGCGATAAGGAACTTCGTTCCAAAAACATGTACCTTTAAGTGTGTTTCACATTAAATCAAACCACACAAACACGTTATTGCCACCTTAACTAGAAAGGAGGGAAGGCACCCAGTGTTCGCCCCGGTCCACCGAAAACCACAAATGTGGAGAGGCACCGGAATGTCAATAACGTGCGGCTTACCGTTAACGGGGGCATTCTTACTTTGAGTTCAATGCACAAAGCCTATAGACGGAATGTGACAAAAGAGGTACTGACTCCTATGAAGGCGTTTATATGCCTATTTAACCGACTTCCAAATAATAAGGTTCCCATTTGACTAGTAGTTTTTCATGAAGCAATAACATTTTATGTGGAATAAAAAATTTTACGGTCGTGAGCAGGATTTGAACCTGCGCCTCCTAAATAAATATTCCAGGCGCTCTGCTAACTTCACAAATCCGAACTCTGCTCACTACACCTAATTCTTTATTCACTGTTTTACAACTTTTGGTGACGTCATCGCTATCTATTAAACCCAAATACAGTGACTAAACCGACACGACTGACTTTGCATTTCATTCATACATAGCATCACGCCTGTATTCCCCGAAGGGGTAGGCAGAGGTGTACACAATTGTACACCCACATTTCACCAATGCTGTTATTAAGTCCCATGTAATAGGTGGTGAGCCTATTGCCATCAACCGGGCACAGTTCCGAACTCCGGGCTGCTACTGAGAATTTCCTAACAGAAAAACTCAATAACACTTTGCCCGACCCGGGGATCGAATCCGAGACCTCCTGTTCAGCAGTCGCGCTTGGGACCACTAGACCTACGAGGCAGTTCTAGACCAACGAGGCAGTCATTTCATTCAACGTTATTATATAGAGTCGATTAGTATATAAATAAATCTTGATCATCGATGCTATACACAAAAAGAGTACATTGACCTCTCAAAGACTGACTTTGGATTTCTATTATAGGTTGTATAGTATGTAATTTAAATTACCTAGTTAAAATGGTTTATAATATTGTTCCAAGAAAATCTGGTAATGAAAGATATGTAAACTGAATGTCGTCAGCGATATTTGTAATTAACTCAGTGTTCAAATAAACTAATTCAAGCTATTCTTAGAACCAGAAAAATATATTGAAAATAATTATAACTTAGATTGGTTATTTTATTTTAATAAAAGCAGTTTATTGCATTTACAATAGTACATTTCAATGACAAAATATTAAAATATATCTACTTAATAATATGACTTTTATAGGGACAATATATAAAGCAATGACGTCACCAAAAGACGTATTAAAATGTAGAAGAAGAATTCGAGGTAGTTAGCAGAGGTCGAGATGTATTAGTGTTTTGGAGTATTTATCCGGGAGGTGCAGGTTCAAATCCTGCTCACGACAGATTTTTCTTTCCAAAAAAAAAAAATACAGCTTTACTTAAAATTGTTTTTGTGCTGGCCTTACAAATATTTCTTTAATGTCAAAGCGATATTACATGATCAGAAGTATCGGATCATGTAATATCGCTTTGACATAACTGAGTACAGTTAAACCATTTTTTCTTTTTTGTGACAAACTTGAACTTCTGTCTCTCTCGTACATTGTAAGCCAGACGCAATAGGAAACAGGTCACGCGCTCCCCTAATGACTTTCTCATTAAATGTTCTTAAGGACGCAATTATTTGTCCGTACCTGCTGCTAATCTACACTAATTGTAGCCTGCGGGGATGGGTCGCTTTTTTTGCACGACACTGTTTAGGATGAAGACATTTTTGATAGATCCCCTTTGAAGTAGGCTTCTTTTGACTTTGATTTTGACTTTTGAATATATTTTTTACTGTACTGTTACTGTACTGCATATTGGAAATGTCATTAGTTAAATACAGGTTTCCTGACAATGTCACTTTACCTCTGTGATGTCTTAGATCTACTATCAATCTACCTAATCTTTTTCCAATAACATTGGGTTCAGCTTCCAGTCAAACCGTATGCAACTTAATACCAGTATTTTCCATGGAGCGACTGCCATCTGACCTCCACAACCCAGTTACTGGGTAACACGATATCTCTTGGTTTTACTGGTTGTCAGACTTTCAGGACTCTGACTACCCGTAAGGGCCATAGTGGGTGTCATAGATCTTAATTTGACAATCGGGTCCGATGGCTTAACGAGCTCTCGTAGGCACGCAGGGATCTCGGTATGAAATGATGGTCACCCATCCACAGACCGACCGCGGCAAGCACAGCCTTAGTGTCTAGTCTTAGGTCTACATGTTGGGACTCACCCCACGATCTGTTACTGAAGAATCGGGTACGTCCACCTGGATAAGATAATTTTAAAATTGGCACCAAAATTAAAAAAAAAAAAATCTACCAATTTGGTCCAGCCATTGATTCCCGGGTCGAGAAGTATTGTTGAGTTTTCCTGTTGGAACAATTCAGGCTATTATCTGCAAATCAGAGTTTAATATTTCATCGGTTTGATGACAGTAGGTTCACCACCTATTACAGATCTTGGTAAAACATGGGTGTAGAATAAGCATACCTCTACCTAACCCTTTAAGAATAAGGGCGTGATACTACGTTATCCAAGTTAAGCTGATAAGCTTGTTCTAAAACTATAACAAAAAATACAATGCTAGGTCACCTTAATAGGACATCGATTAAAACCTTCTCAAACCCAGTCATATAAAGCAAGTTATAAAACAAATCATCACCCCCCTGCCTTTATCCCAATTATATGGGGTCACCGCAGCATGTAGTCTTCTTCCATATATTTCTACTAGCTGTTATATCATCAGTCCCTCCTTTTCTAGCCATATCATCTTTAACACAATCCATCCATCGCTTCCTCGGTCTTCCCCTACTCTTATAGCCAACTACATTCATACTAAAAACTTTCCTCGTCACATGACCGTCATCCCTCCGCATCACATGCCCATACCATGCTAAGCGATTTCTACATAACTTGTCAGTCACCGGTGCCACCTTAAAATAAATATGCCTTAAAATACAATGCTAGGTCACCTTAATAGAACATTGATTTAAACCTTCTTAAAACCAGCCAACATAAGCAAGTTTTAAAATAAATATGCATTAAAATACAATGCTAGGTCACCTTAATAGGACATTGATTAAAACCTTCTCAAACCCAGCAAACATAAGCAAGTTCTAAAACAAATATGCCTTTAATCACAATTCTAGGTCGCCTTAATAAGACATTGATTTAAACCTTCTTAGACCCAGCTATCATATTAAGCAAGTTCGAATAAAATATGCATACAAATACAACAACAGGCCACCTTAATAGGACATTCATTAAAACCTTCTCAAATCCTACCAATATAAGCAAGTTCTAAAATAAATATGCCTTAAAATACAATTCTAGGTCACCTTAATACGACATCGATTAAAACCTTCTCAAAACCCAGCCAACATAAGCAAGTTCTAAAACAAATATACCTTAAAATACAATTCTAGGTCACCTTGACAGAACATTGATTAAAACCTTCTAAAACCCAGCCAACATAAGCAAGTTTTAAAATATATATGCCTAAAATACAATGCTAGGTCACCTTACCAGGATATTGATCGAACACTTCTTAAACCCAACCAACCTAAGCAAGTTATAAAACAAATATGCCTAAAATACAATGCTAGGTCACCTTACTAGGATATTGATCGAACACTTCTTAAACCCAACCAACCTAAGCAAGTTATAAAACAAATATGCCTTAAAATACAATTCTAGGTCGTCTTAATAAGACATTGATTTAAATCTTCTTAAACCCAGCCATTATAAGCAATTACGAAACAAAATATGCATACAAACACAATGACAGGTCACCTTAATAGGATATTGATTAAAACTCAGCTATTATTATAAAACCGCAGACAAAACCACGAAAAAGATCCAAGTGAAGAAAATAAATCAAAATGTAAAATTATCTTCATTATCGCTGGGTGTAAAATTAAGTTATTATAACTGAAATGATTTGATAAAATTTTCTCTATAATGATATGTCTAATATGTAATTAACAGCTGAAAAATCTACGGTAGGTGTCACAATTATTCACGGTATTATAGAAAGTGATATTATAGTGGCATTATTTAATTGTAATGAATAGAGGTGGGACACGATTATCGATAAAATAATGAAAATAATATTTTTTAATATTACTTTCATTATTTTATCGATAATATTTAAAATTGTATTTTTTAAATATTATTTTACATGATATGACGGCAATTTTCCTGAAGGTTTAGGCAGAGAAATGCTGTTGTATGTGTGTAAGACATCGGGTAATTCCAGTTCAACAGGAAGTGCCCAATACGTTTTAATTTACTGGCCAGCGTCAAAATATTCATGGCAAAAATGGCCGTATTTTACAGCTCCAAGGGACCGTAAATTTTAGTATTTGATAATAATTTCAACTGGATACCTTTACGCGTTCCCCAGAACAAGGGTTTTATGGGGTGTAGATTGATTTGAAAAATTCACGACTGACTGACCTCTTGCTAACGTCGGCATTTTAATATACCCGCATTGTCTCGATGCAGTAATTAATTCTCATTTAATGGCTGGTAAGCTTATTGTAACTACAATTTCATGCTCCGGGTGGAGACTTTTCTAACAGATAAATCCAATAAAAAGCATCCTGACCCGGGAATAATATTATTGGAACTCACATCTCTTGCTCAGCAGTCAGCTTGCGATCACTACTATTTACTTATATTCTCGTATAAAGAAAAATACATAAATGAGCAGGGTCTTAACACGTAGCCCCCTGGATCGGTACTGTAAAGGGTGTGTCCTCTGCTAAATAAGCTATTGAAATTACTGTTAGCTAACTCGAATATTTTGATGTAAATAGGTCTTTAAATTGGCTTACATAGTGTGAGGCCATTCAGAAAACTGATGATAACAAAATCGGGGGTACACTCACCTTAGATGTTGTCCGGTTACGCAGACAATACCCATTAAATAAAAAAAAACATCCATTCTCACAAACTTTCATATTTGTAAGGTTGCTAATATTTACCCATGTTTAATATTAAATTTTAATAAAGTACCCGCTCACGCAATACCAACAACGTAACCTGAGGCTTCTATAAATTTAATAATATATTTTTCCCAGAAATAATTCCAAAAATCCCTTTTAATTAGGGACAAAAAATAGATTTATTGCACAAGCAATAAATTATACTCAGATATACCTCGCTGTAAGGTTTTTTTGAGATATTCTTATTTTTTAGGGTTCCTTAAAGAAAAAATTGAACCCTTAAAAAATCGTGAGAGTGAAGGAAGAGGGAGTGTACCTGTGTTTGCACTATAATATCTCCTACGTAATTGGCTAATCTCCGTGGAGATAGGCCACCGTGACTGTAATACGGTCGGAAGGAGTATGTATTTATTTATAAAAAAAAATATAAAAAGTATATTTGATACAGAACCCTCAAGGCACAGGTCCGACTCGCACTTGGCCGTATTTTTAAGAAATATTATCTAGGTTTATCTTTCACTGCACAGCATCATGCCTGTGTCATTGAAGAGTACATTTGACGGATGCAATTACTGTAGTCACTAAGTCCCATAAAATAAGTGGTGAGTCTTCTGTGAATTATTTTATTCTGAAGTTTATTCTGAAGGTCATTTGCCATCCAAGTAAGTGTTAGAATTCAAAATAATAATATACAACAGAATATAAAAATTCGGGTAATATAAAAAAATAAAATAAGAATCTTGTTCTTAAAGGTTTTTTTTAAATATCGCACGACTTTAAATTTAAATTCTGTATACGCATTAGATGTTTATGTTAAATTATATTAAACCAATATTCTTCTGAAGCCGTTTTAATCTACATACTTATAATTCGCGTCCACAAAAACTACGCCACCTTTGACCAATATCGGATAACACTCTCATCAACATTCAAGATTGCATCAATAAAAAAAAAACTAGTTAAGCTAGAAAATTCGATATTCAAACAAAAACTTTTCGCACCCCTATTCTTAGAAATCACGTAATTATCTTCGGAATTGTATAATAAGGGATCGAATCATTATTCCAATCTGCTCCATCAAGTAGATCAGATAAAAATGTTGGAAAAGATACTCCAGAAATTGGAAAACCCGAAGAGGCCCTTACTCGGTCCAAATGTGAAGGCATTACAATTCTGGGGACTGTTACTACCCAAAAAATTATGGAAAAAGTATTTCTATATATTTATGCATATTTTGGTAACTATTTTTACTGCGACAGAGTACGTAGATGTCTGGTTCGTGAAATCCGACATGAGCCTACTTCTAAACAATTTGAAGATAACAATGCTAGCCACAATGAGCGTGGTAAAAGTGACGACATTTTTATGCTGGCAGAAGCATTGGGAGAGCATCATAGAATACGTGACGATCGCAGACCTAAACCAACGAACGACGACAGACAAGAAAAAACTGGAACTCCTAAACACTTTCACGAAATACTGCAGAAAAATAACTTATCTATACTGGTCGTTAATGTATACGACTGTTATCATAGTCATGGTACAGCCAATCTACAAATATATTTCCTCGGAGACTTATAGGGAGAACGTAAAAAATGGTACAGATACGTACTTACAGGTCGTCAGTTCTTGGGTCCCTTTTGATAAGAATACTATGATCGGTTATTTAGGAGCGTCTTTGTACCAAAGTTATGCGGCGATATATGGAGGGGGTTGGATTACCTCCTTCGATACGAACGCCATGGTGATCATGGTGTTTTTTAGAGCTGAACTAGAGTTGTTAAGGATTGATGCTAAAGATATTTTTGGTAAAGAATCTTCGCTGGTTAGCCATGAAGTTGCTATGGCTAGGTTAAAGAATTGTCATAGAAGACATGTTGATTTGGTCAGGTAAGTTATTAAGATCGGCCTCTTTGGTAAGCGTTCATTTTAATACATGCATAATAATTTCATATAAATGTCTAAATTATATGGTATTCTTGATATGGTATATTTTAATATTAATTATATTTTTGCGTAAATGAGGTTAGCGTAGAGGTATAGCATAAAAATTTACCAAAAAATAAATAAATATTTTTATTACAATAAAACAACTTTTAACCAGATTAATCGTATGTATGTATCGAATTTGTTTTTCTTGACTTTTCGAACAAGTTCCAGTACAACGATGGGTTTGTTTCGGCATTTAATTTCAGAGATGGTCATAGTAAATGCCAACACGATCTAGTTTATGAATGTAATTACAGAAAAAAAAAAACCATTAATTTTTATTTATGTTATTTCGCCTCAAACGAGCGACCAAGAACATTGTAATGTGTACGAAACTTCAGGAAAAACAACAATACATGGAATACTAGTAACATTTTTATTATATTCGAAAATCTAAATTATATCATCAATCATCATCATCATCATCATCATCATCATCAATACATATAATAAAAATGTAACGGATCGCTGTCTGTACATGAAAGATATATGAGAAAAAATATTGTTGGGACCTTTATCAACACAAATAGCACCCAAAACAAAGATTGTTAGAATTTTTGTCTGTTTGTCTGTTTATCTGTTTGTCTGTGCGTTTGTGCACGCTTATCTCAGAAACGGCTTATCTGATTTAGATGTGGTTTTCACTAATATATTGTGGTAACATTCAGTGTTGGTTTCAAGTCAATCGGTTCATAAATAAAAAAGTTAAGCAAATTTAAAGAATCAAGTCGAACATTTGTTAATTATGAATTTGTGTTCATACACGATATGGTGTTAATTAACGACATCCACGCGGATGGAGTCGCTGGCACAGCTAGTAAAATATATATTCGAAATATATGGAGAAGTTTGTGCATGTGAGTTGTGTCTTTAAGGTCATTCACGGTGTAGAAGCAAGTCCTAGTACAATAGAGCAACAATAAAAACATATAAAAAAGTAAGGCATTTTTTTAAGACAATTTTTTTTTGGCCCTGTACTTATTTATAGTGTCTTTGTTTGTACGTAAGTCCACAACAGGATGTCCACAAAGTTCGAAGATAAAACTCCATTCCCAGTGTTAAAATCGTGTTCAAAATCCAAATTAACCTTAGTAAAGTCAATTCAACTTGCACAGTTAACTCTGAACGATAAATTCTTGTAACTTTGTTTACCGAATAACACATTAACATGTGGAGTTAGTGTTACTGCTACGGCTGTTGAAATCTAAAGGCATTATGAGGCTTAATATTCTATTGTTTAACTGATTCTAACATATACAAATAAATCTTTCAAATTAATTAAACGAATGCATAGCGAACTGTAAAGCTATACATTTTTGTGAAAAGAAAAATACGGTCGTGAGCAAAATTCGAACCTGTCGTATAAATACTCTAGGGGCTTTGACCACTAAGCCCCCTCACAGATCGAATTCGCTGACCTAGGCATTCACTCGCATATCCCAACGACGCTATAATCCTCCTCCAAGAAAGTAGTCCTGCTGTCCTGTACTGCCACCAGCACAGTATACTAAAACAGACCGCCGTCATTTCGGCCTCACCGTCGAGGCCCGTCTTGACGTCTCCGTAATTGTCCACCCCAACCCTTGCTCGTGCCAGCCTGTGCTGTTGAGCCTGCAGCTTTAAATTCGTCCCTAAATAATAATGATTTGAATCCGATCCAGCCAGTCCCTTGCTGTCCTCCCACCAGCAACGCCCTAAGCCGAGGCTCAGTTTATAAGTTGAATGCCCTGCCTGGCAGACCCCCGTCTTAAAATTATTAAGGCAACCACAAGAAAGTCTGGATAAGCAGTCGACAACCTCCTAGGTTGACCTGCGAGATGACATAAACAAAAAAAAGAAGGCGTTATGCCTACCCCTTTGGGCATGAGTTTATTAATTATATTCCTGAGTTGAGAATGCCTTCACATTTGGCAGCTGCAGTTTTTGCTACCGGAATTTTCGTACATATAAAATCGACTTGAAATTTAAAAAAATGTTTTTTTTTTAAACTGCTTTCTTTATAGTAATATCTTAGGTTTGCGCGATCACTATACATTATAATAAAACAACTTTTAACGTGTTCGAAACGTCAGGAAAAACAAAAAAACCAATAATACATGCGATTAATCCGGTTAAAAGTTGCTTTCTTTATTTTCAGGTTTGCTCGTCTGTTCGACTCCTGCTTGTCCCCAATTATGTTGCTATACATGTTTGTTTGCTCTGTAATGCTTTGTGTTACTGCTTATCAAATAACTGTAAGTATATCTTTGAAGTTTATTTGTTTTAAGGTTATAACAAAACTGGTGAGATTATGTATTGGCGAAACATAGAGATTTTAGAGAATTATGTTTGCACGTTCTGTTTACACCTATATTTCCTACATCGATTAATTATACAGTCATAATAAAAATTTAACCAATTAATCTGATTATCAATAGTTAAAAAGAATGTTCAGCAATATAGATCTGGAATTCGCTCAAGTGCTTAACAAGCTAGTTGATATATATAAAAATAATGTTTAAAAAAAAAAAAACCGTCTTCAAGCCTCTAGGTACAAACTTAAATTAAACAGTATTAGGTATAATATGGGTAGGCCTACTAAACGCGCTGCTCAAATATCTGTGCTTGTTGATTTTTCAAGAAGCGCTAAATCAGTTTTTATAAAATTTATATGTGATGCCATATAAATTTTATAAAAACTGATTTAGCTAAACCTTTGAAGAATGACCTACCAAACAATAATCATTAAAATCACTTCATAAAAGTGCTATTGGTTATTTTATCCAAAAAATTCTCAGCAGCAGCATGGGGGGTTTGGAATAAAACCCAATAGTAGGCAATAGGCTTACCAGTTATTACATGGTACTTAATAGTTGCATCGATCAAATATGGATGTATTATACAGCACACCTGCCTTAACCTTCGGAGAAATAGGCGTTCCTCGTATTTTACACGACTGCCCAAAAAAGAGTGTTATGTTTTTATATGTATGTAAGTATGTTTACTAGTTTCATTATTCGACTATAACTTCTAAACGGCTGACCCGATTTAGATGTATGGGGTATCGTTAGAATCCTTACATTATCCCGGGTAAAATGGGTTAGTAAAATTAAAAAAAAAAGTGTATGAGAAATATAGTGGCAATGGTACACAAAACAACATGTCGTGGTGGCCGAGTGGTTACGAGCCCGCCTCCTGAGCCGCAGGTTGTGGGTTCAAACCTGGCATATACCAATGTGACTTTTTCAATGTCATATGCACTTTCCTAGTTAATCTAAGACATCACAGATATACGGTGAAGGAAAACGTCGTGAGGAAACCTGGATCAATGCTCGTGCCTTCTCTGTATGAGAAGAGGCCCTTGCCCTGCAGTGGGACAGTTATGGGCTGGTTATTTATTTATTTTTAATGGTACACAAAAATGCGTGAAATAAAAAAAAAACCATTCACACATGGAAGGCGTGCATTTTGTTATTTTGATAAATTTTATCTTGTTCCAGATTGAAACTAGTGCAATGCAAAGATTTTTGACAACGGAATATCTTATTTTTGGAGTTGCACAATTGTTTATATATTGTTGGCATAGCAACGATGTCTTATTTGCTGTAAGTTTTTTTTCTTTCACTTCAAGGACTTTTTATTGTTTTTGAATTTTTATTTGTTTTTATAATTCAACGTACAGTTCTTCAATTGAATTTTAACTTGCTACGGGATGGTTAGTACAGTGGTAGAGAGGCCGGCTGCTGAACGTTACGGATTCAATTTCAGCACGCAGCATAAATTTTTATACTTTTCAGCTAATTGTGCTTTATCTGGATATCATCATCATTAATCAATCATCAATACATATAATAAAAATGTTACGGATCACTGTCTGTACATGGAAGATATATGAGAAAAAATATGATTGTGACCTTTATTAACGCAAATAGCACCCAACACAATGATTGTTAGAATTTTTGTCTGTTTATCTATTCGCCTGTGCGTTTGTGCACGCTAATCTCAGAAACGGCTTATCCGATTTAGATGTGGTTTTCACTAATATATCGTGGTAAGCTTCACTTAACATTTAGTGTTTATTTCATGTTTCATGTCAATCGGTTCATAAATAAAAAAGTTATGCCAATTTAAAGAATCACGTCGAAAATTTGTTAATTATAAATTTATGTTCATACGCGACATGGTGTTAATTTACGACATACACGCGGACGGAGTCGCGGGCACAGCTAGTGTGACATAAATTCATTACTTATGGCACAGTTTAAAAAAATAAACATTGTTTATGTTTTTGTGGCCAAGTGGTTACAGGCCCGCCTCTTGAGTCACAGGTTGTGGATTCATGCATGTACCAATGTGACTTTTTCAGTGTCTTATGTACTTTCTTAATTATTCTAAAACATCACAAACATCATGAAAGTAATGGTCTGAAATTGCCAACCCGCAGTGAGCTAGCGTGGTGATCAATGCTCGTGCCTTCTCTGTATGAGAAGAGGCCCTTGCCCTGCTGTGGGACAGTTATGCTCGTGAACGGTAGCTGTCTGTTGGGACTGGTCAGCTCGTAATTGCTTTGGTTTTAATTTTGGCTTTTTAAGTTATTATATGTTCCGGAGGACGTGATGCATATCTTGATGGAATGTGTCCGTAACGCCGCATAGATAGGTGTAAAAATATTTTAAAAGATTTTGCTGATCCTAATACAATCCTAGCCAGACCTGATTCAGACGAGACAAGGTTGTTAATTAGTCTATATAACATCGCTTTTTATTCAGATCAGTTAAATTAGATACTGAGAATGGTATATTGTGTTTATAATTTAGTTTATTTAAGTTTCTACTTCTTTAGTGTTAATCTAACAGAGCGACATAATCGCATTGTGACTAAGCTCTTAAATAAAGAAAAAAAAAAAAGTTATTATAATTTCTTCTTTTTATTTTCTATATAATTAACCTGCATTATTCTCACATTATATGAATGACAATTGTAAAGAACACATAATTGTAAAAGAGTGTCTATGGGGTTTCTAGCCAGTTCTTCTCCATAAGACCAACTTCTTGGAACCGTGCACCTAGGTTTGTCTTTTTATAAGTACCTGTAATTTAATCTAATTGAAATAAAAAAAAGCTGGATATGTTATCATATATATATATATTATACATGTTGAGGCAATGCCTATATTAATAACTATTTTTCAAAGAAATATTGTAAAAATTATAGATAATAACGGGGCTTGAGCCCGCGACCTTTGACGTTCCGTGTCATCACTCTACCAACTGAATTACCTTTTCGTGATCAAACCTATTGAATTTTCAATCCTCTTTGTATTCGTCTTAAGGAGACGCCTGGCGATATTTATCTAGCATTCATTTACAGACCTACTTTCAATCTATTTATTTAATTGATGTACTACTACGGAACGTCAAAGGTCGCGGGTTCAAGCCCCGTTATTATCTATATTTTTTTCAATATTTCTTTGAAAAATTGTAATTAATATAGGCATTACCTCAACATGTATAAAAATATATGATAACATATCCAGCCCATACTCATACATTTTATTATATCAAATAGACTAGTTTACAGGTACTTATAAAAAGTCAGTTCCTGTCTATTATTTTTTCAATGTTTCTTTGAAAAATAGTAATGGATATGTTATGTTTATTTCTTACAGAGTCAATATCTAACGCTAGGTCCATATGAGAGTACCTGGTGGTCAAGAAATGTGAAGTACCGCAAAGATCTGTACTTATTGGCTGCACAGTTTAATAAAGTGGTAGTATTCTCGGCTGGACCGTTCACCAAGCTTACTGTGGCTACTTTTATAAGCGTAAGCAGATTTATACTTTATTCTTACTATTACAAGATCTATTTTAATAAACTGCGGAAATTTTCAAAGTGCATTGTACATATGAAATAGTCCACCTTTAAATTTTTCGCGATCAGAAGAGAATTAATAACATTCCAAAAAAAATAATTGATGATCGAACAATTTTTTGTTTAAATTCGATTGGTAGAATCCACTTTGAAAATTTGGGAAACTGATAACAATGTTATCACAAATAAAGTTATAATTTTTTTCTTGGAAGTTAATTTGGTCGCAAAAAGGATTTGAACCGGCGCCTCCCGGATTAATAATAGTGCCCACGACTTTATTTTTCTTTTCACCAAAATGTGAAACTTTAGAAATGGCTAAGCATGCGTTAAAAATAATTTGATTAGTAGATCTGTAAATGATTGCTAAATAAATAAAAATTTCAAATTGTTACATAATTTTTGATATTTATATACATGTTAAGGATATGTACCTAAATTATTGTAACACAACATTTTAAAAGAGTAACCATGGAGTTTCTTGCCCGTTCTTCTCCATAGGAATCTACATTTTGGAACGTGGCATTTCTTGACATTCAAAAGTACCTTTATATGGTCTAATTGGAATAAATGATTTTGACTTTGACTTTGACTTTATGTAAATATGAGGATATGTATCCTTGAAAAATTGAAATTAATATAGACAATTAATTAGAAATTTTCAAGAATACATAGAACACTAATAGACAAGAACGGGGCTTGAACCCGCAACCCTTGACATTCCATGTCATCACTCTACCAACTGAGCTACCTTGTCATTGTTCAAATCTATTGAATTTCAAGCTTCCTTGTATTCGTCTTAAGGACGCCTGGCGATATTTATTTAGCAATCATTTTACAGATCTACTAAACCTCGGTCCAAGCCCTGTTCTTGTGTATTAAATTTCAATGTTTCCTTGAAAAAAAAAGAAAACTATTTTATTATATAGATAAAAAAGTGTGTTTGTTTGTCATCTTTCACGTGAAAACGGGGCAACGGATCGATAATATTTTTTGTTCAGGTAAAGGTTATACAAGATAAGAGAAAGGGTTTTTGACGCAACCTTGCGATACGGTGTCTATTCTGCATAATAGGACAAAAGCTATTGTGATACCATATAAACTTCCTGCTGAGGCTGTAATTGTTATTATTATTAAAAATAAAATTGAAAAATACATTCTAAGTCTTAGGACTTACATAGCATAATATAATATAGCATCACGCCTGTATCCTCTGAAGGGGTAGGCAAAGGTGTAAAATGCTGTTATTAAGTCCCATGTAGTAGGTGGTCAGCCTATTGCCATCTACCGGGCACAATTCCAAACTCCGAGCTGCTACTCAGAATTTGCAAACAGTAAAACTCAATAACACTTTTCCTGACCCGGGAATCGAACCCGAGACCTCATGCTCAGCAGTCGCGCTTGAAACAACTAGACCAACGAGGCAGGACTTACATAATGGTATAAAATATAAAGTTTCTATACTAGGATAGCTCTGTGTCACAGGCGGCAGTAGTGCTTACAATATTTGCACGGGCGGACGCTAAGGGTTGTAGTGAATGGCTGTAGCTCTGAACCTTACATAGCAACATCGGGAATCCCACAGGGTTCTCATTTAGGTCCGCAATTCTTTATCCGGGACAATATATTCTTATTAATTATTGTTCACGGGTTACTACTCACGTGTATTCTTCGGGATTGCCCGACTAGTTTCGAGCTCGAAAGGAGCCCTTAGTCATGAGCTGAGTACGTGGCAATGTCGTCAGTCTGACTCGCGACGTGTGGCGAGTCCAAACCTTGCTTGTATCTAATCGTTGAAATTTTCCTTGCATTTTTGTTAACTAGAATTTTAAGTTTATGATAGTATTTATTTTATAAGTATGTAGTGTTTAATTTGTGCTTAACTTTTAATAGTTATTATGTCTTTATATAACAATATAAATAAATAAAAATTAAGTAATTAGAATAACAAGTTTTAAAATGTCATTAAAATTTAAGTTACAGATCAATATTTCAACCACTTTAACGCATGCGTAGCAAACTCTAAAGTTATACATAATAAAGTACGTTCACGAGCAGGATTTGAACTTGCACCTCCCGTACAATAAAGCACATGAAATATTACTCCAGGAGGCGTAAGTTCAAGTCCTGCTAAAGACTGTTTTTTTTTCACCAAATCTTATAAGTTTCAAATGAAAGCTATTACCCAACCACCGAGATTTTTGCGCATTGATACCACTAATTAAATTTGAAAAACATTTATTAACTAAATGAAAACATCATCCCTCCCATCCCCACCATGAATTTATTTGTGGTCAGCGCAGTATGTATTCTTCTTCCATACATCTCTATCAGCCGTCATATCGGCAAACACTCCTTTTATAACATATTTTCTTAAATACTATTTTCTTTTTCAGATCCTGAAAGGTGCCTACAGTTATTACACACTTCTAAGTCAGTCTCAGATGAAATAGAATCAATTTTCTGGCAGACTTTAATTATGTTACATAAAGAAATATTATTTATACAAATAATCATTATGTATACCTACTAGATTGTATTGAACACACATTTCTTCTTTGAGCAATAGAGAAAATAATAATTGGACTTATTGAAGCGTATAAAATAAATACTAATAAATTTATTTGTTGTACGGAATATATTGCTTTTCTGTGTTATTATGTAAAAGGAAATGATTAATAAGAATCTAGACGTAGATATTAATACATAAGCTTATCGAATATCTCATATCCATATATGTCGCAGATGGATTGTAGAATTAGCTGTTTTACAAAACTGCTACCTGACTTATCCAATCTCATCCAAACAAGGAGTTTGACTCGCGACTTCGCCGCGGGCTCAGCTCATGACTAAGGGCTCCGTTCGAGTTCGAAACTAGTCGGGCAATTCCCGAGAAATGCACGTGAGTAGTAACCAGTGAACAATGATTGACAAGTTAAATTTTATTAAGGGTACCAGAGCTGCTTTTTATCTTGGTGATATTTATATGGATTAATTTTTTTTTATGTCTTTCTATGTACAACTGTTGATGAAATAAATGATTATTATTATTATGTTTACGCAATAATAATATGACAAATTAAACAATATTAGTGTAGAAAAATAAAGTAAGACAAAACAAAACGATCGGTCAAAATTGAATATCAATATTTTCGTGTTTCAACAATCCCGAATGTCGTATTTGAATATTATATTGCAGGGTGGCAGGTTCGATTCCACGCATCGCATTATGTAAATGCAAAGCCGTAAAGTTTTTGGATATTGCTTTTTTGTAT
This sequence comes from Xylocampa areola, assembly GCA_935421205.1. Lineage (NCBI taxonomy): Eukaryota > Metazoa > Arthropoda > Insecta > Lepidoptera > Noctuidae > Xylocampa > Xylocampa areola. The sequence goes on from OW285223.1 coordinate 12,466,311, forward strand.
TGTGTTTTTGTTTGTGCGAAAATATTATTTTTATATTGGTAATTTTAAAATGAATACGTTGAAAGCTATATAACATAACAAAACATAGCATCACGCCTGTATTCCCCGAAGGGGTAGGCAGAGGTGTACAATGTTGTACACCCACATTTTAACAATGCTGTTATTAAGTCATAGGTGGTGAGCATATTGCCATCTACCGGGCACAATTCCAAAATCCGGGCTGCTACTGAGAATTTGCTAACAGGAAAACTCAATAAAACTTTGCCCGACCCGGGCATCGAACCACGATACACGACTAGACCAATGAAGCAAGATATATACCTACAATCTTTTTTTATTTTTATTTACATTACTTTTTTTCTAATGATTAGGCAACATGCTTTGTTATATAACCAATAGTTTGTGCATAAAAAAAAGTAGAATGTAGTCAAAACTCTTAACATTTTAATTATTTCATTTGAAAATAAAATATTAATAATTAAACTCTCTATCTATATATACTTATAATAAAATCGTAACTCGAAAGCCAGAAAATTTCAAATTCGCTTTTTCTTTTTTTTTTTCTTTCGTAATGTGTTATTTAATCGATACTATTGACAAATCTGTTGTTTTTAAAATTTGAGTATTTTTGTCTGTTTGTATGTCCGAGGTTGGCGTCCAAACCAAGAAAAAGAAACATCTGAAAATTTGTAAAAAATATCGTCAGAAGCCGGGTCAACTTATAGGCTATTCAAAATTGCGCATTTCCTCAAGGGAGCTGAGCAGTGATGTTAAACATCTCACACTCAGAATCTAAATTGGACGGATTTCAATAAAAATTGCACTGTTGTATACCTTATCAAAAATGATAAGCACTGCAAAAGGTATCATTGCGCTTTATCACATAGGGACCAAGCACTTACCGGTTTTGTATTTTGATTAGTAGATTGTGAATGCCTATTTTAGCAACACTGTCAACCGAGTAATTAGTTGCATACCATACATAGGTGACTGGCATAGTATAAGTGTGACGATCGAATCCCGGTACACGATATTATTTTTGTATATTTTTAATTTTGATAATACAAGGTTTATCTGTTATTTCGCAGAAAAATAACGTTATTTTAGTTTTCCATATCTTTTTGTAATATAAACCCACTTTTTATGTGTTTCTCTTGCTGTCTCATATCAATATGGTGAAGCACAGTGAAGATGTTAAACTTTAGCGTTATGTATTTTTTTATCAATCATATCTCATCATTAGCTACTTCTTTCCATAGAAAAGTCATTTTTAAACTGTGTAATAAATAATATAAAAAAAATATATATATAAAATGGATCTACGTTTGGCCACCAACTCGCCTGATGGCAAGCGACGGTGTGGCCGAGGATGGAGTACGTATATCCAGAATAAATCTATTCACTCTTAAGTAGAGTGGATAGATTTTGGTAGAACGATAGTAGGGGAGTTGATGCAACTGCCCACTCCCACAACGGCTTCGTCCGGTGGATGGTAAACAGCTGTGGTCGAAGCCTCCGACCAGTGTTGTGTTGCCTGTTTTGCACCACCCAGGAGCTACGTGTAGGGATTCCATTTTAAGGGTGCACTCCTACGGACGCGGGCAACTCAGCCCCCAATACCTATTTAGTAACAAAACTACACATTCCCTCAGCCTGGCCTTAGGATTAATTTAATTGCCTTATCCATAAGTAGGTAATAGCGAAACATCAAATAAGCATTACTGACGATTTTGTTAGAGGTTGTCCAGCTATTGAGGTGGTTGGAGAGTACATTCTCGATGATATCCAATGAAATACCGTGTTAAACATTGCTTAACCTCAGCGAATGTTTACTAAGCGGAGATTGGAACAGACTATCAGTACCTGCATCTTGGGCATTCGTTTTATAGATCTGGTATTAAATGTTGGAAAAATAAACAACAAGCCAGACCCAAGCTCTACTGAAAACTCCATTATGGAACTCAACAACACTTTTTTCGGCCTGGTGATCAAACCCAAGACCTACGCTTAACTACGCTTATACTCACTTGCAACCACTAGACTAATGAGTCAGTTTTTCTAAGATTCTCTTTACACTGCACAAGATTGATCATTAATATTTTCATTTTTAAATGAAGATGCAGTGACAGAAACTGAAAAAATTATGCTTAGAGTCATGTTGAAAAGACGAGGCAGGTGTAAGTGGAAATTCTGAGATCCCTAAATAGATATAAATTAACCCACCGAAACTCACTAAAAGGTCAAAAAAGTAGTGCTCACTGTAGGGACACTGCTGACGCATTAGTTTTATATACCGACGCGCATTGCATTAGCGTGGCGCAGCAGTCGTCTCCCTGCAACCACTGAGTTAGGTCGTAGTTTAGTATATTCTATATTTTATATCTGTATATTTAACTGGTACCAGTAAAGTTATTATATATCCCAAAAGGACCTTCATTTCATCATCATCCCTACATTGGTGACCCCGACATTGAACATGCAGCTTTCGCTGAGGACAACGTGAAAACGGAGCACGCGTACGGGAACTACGTGGCATCGACATACGTGCACATTGACAGCGTGGCAACTAAATACGCGCATGTGCAGCGTGGCAGCAGAGGACGTGCATGGAGGTAACCTTAACACGCAATATGGGAGGCGACTCGCCCTTTTTGCTGGGGGAGCAAAAGGGCTGCGGACCTAACTCCAGACCAATTCACGGACACACAACACGGATTGCCAAGTATAGCGACCACCATGAAATACAGCACAGGAGTTTCCGGGGCGAGAGGCGTAAGGCGTATCAACCTTGGCGGCGAGGCCCGATTCCGCGCCAAGACGAGGATAGCGCAGCATACCCGAGGACAATGGATGACATGGAACACGGCGGCGGCACTCTACGGCACAGTGCGCGCGTCGTATTGGCGTATCACACTTGGGGGCGAGGATTGATACCGCACCAGTGTTGGATGGCGCAACCTGTCATCACATGGCTACGGCATGGTGGACGTCGCAGACACAAATTTGCTGCTTCGTACGTTCAGCTTCAAAAGCGTCTTATGAAGAGCAACATCATTTTGTGAACGATATGCTTGATGGTACTCATTTAGTATTAACTTATTGTTGTGTGCTCATCTTGTTTTTATTATTCGTTATTGTGTTAGTCATTAGAATGTATTTATTCATAATTATAATTTAGTTCGTTGTTCAGGTACACATCCCGTTTATAAAATTTCTGTTGACTTAGCACTGAGGCGCTCAAGTAACACGATAGCTATGTTTATATTAGTACTTACCAGTTCATTGTGATTCAATCATGTATAATTCAATTATATTTTTATTCTATTTTAAATCGAAATTTTGTTTTTGGTGTTAGAAACATATATTTTTTTGTAAAGCGGGGAGTATTGTAGGGACACTGCTGACGCATTAGTTTTATATACCGACGCGCATTGCATTAGCGTGGCGCAGCAGTCGTCTCCCTGCAACCACTGAGTTAGGTCGTAGTTTAGTATATTCTATATTTTATATCTGTATATTTAACTGGTACCAGTAAAGTTATTAAATATCCCAAAAGGACCTTCATTTCATCATCATCCCTACACTCACAAACAGCACGCGTGTATTAACAGACGTATGAACGTGATAGAAGCAAAAAGAGTATGTAAGGATCTTAACAGGTGGCGTTCTATAGTGTCTGCCTACCTGAAGCCTAGGCCAAAGACGTGAATTTATGTATGTACCTATGTATGTGACATTATCATTTTGGCCAACACATATTGTCATGTCGTCAGTTCTGCGCCTGATCTCACTCCGGACGTGTCGGATTGCCATCCCACCGGAATACGTGAGTGAAGAAAGAGGGACTGCACTCCATAGGGATAGGGCGCCGGTACAGTCATTCGGGAACGTTCACTCGGGAGTACTCCCGGTATCGAAGAGGTGGTAAAACATCCCGGTATCTCCAATGTATCGGTAACGGCGGCTTATCAAATTTTTCGGTAATACTATTGGGAAACGGAAAATAACGTAAGATCATCTATGTCGCATCTAGCTTTCAGCTGGTTGTACTGTTGCCGAATACGTTAATCGTCCGTGTTTCTCAATAAATACATATCTGGTGGTTTTCAAGGCTCAAGTAAAAAGGTATTTAGTGGTCAAGCGTGTTCCATCGTCAATTACATCATTGCTTAAAATTAGGCGAGTTGGCGGTCAAACACAGGCCCATTGAGATTATGTAAAAATCGAATTAATGAGTGGAATCCTAATATTGCATCGTATAATCTACACCACTTCAAAAGCTGTATCCGACAGCTGATATAGCGCCCCCACATATCTACAGAAGTGCCACGTGTGCTGTGGAAAAATCCAAGCAGGAGTCAGACCCTAGACACCCACTGTATGACGGCCAGTTACCAGCACAACATCTAACCACCTAACAAGCCAGGCACAGTTATTTAAAACTGACCCAGGCAGTGTCAGGATGCTCAGTCGAGACTCACCGCAAAACTGAGGCTAGGAACTTTTCCACCACCCGCTAACAAATTAAGCATAAAGTGAACCTACCTGAAATCAATTTTGGACAGCAAGTGTGGATCTAGGCAACCAAATAATTAAAATTGTACCATCGACATGAAGATGAAGAATCGTTTATTAATTATATTGTAAAGTAATCCTAATCCGGATAAATACTCCAGGCGCTCTGACCGCTAAGCCATTTCGACCTCTGCTTATTACCGCGAATTCGCATAATATCTGTACGATATTGTATTAACTGCAAAGTTAGTCGTGTCGGTTCGGTCACCTGTATAGGGACTAAATAGATAGAAGACGTATTAAAATGTGGAAGAAGAATTCATGGTAGTGAGCAGAGGTCGAGATGGCATAGCGGTCAGAGCGCCTGGAGCATTTATCCGGGAGGCGCAGGTTCGAATCCTGCTCACGACCGTATTCTTTTTTCCACTAAAATTTATAACTTAAGAGTTTGCTATGATTTATCTGTATGAGTTTGGGTTGCTAGGGCAACTGTCAAGTATCTGAAAAGTCACGGCTGTCTGTATGAGGGTGGCGTCAATAGACAAAAATAGAATAATGCAACAATTATTACCAAAAAAGGAAGGGGTGGAGGGTCTGTCTTCAACGAACGTACCTGACCTTAGTAATATCTTAGGTTTGCGCGATCACTACACATTATAATAAAACAACTTTTAACCGGATTAATCGCGTGTATTATTGGTTTTTTGTTTTTCCTGACGTTTCGAACACTTTGCAGCAGTCCTCCTGCGACCACGAACGCTGCAAAGTGTTCGAAACGTCAGGAAAAACAAAAAACCAATAATACACGCGATTAATCCGGTTAAAAGTTGTTTTATTATAATGTACCTGACCTTCTCAAAAAACGCAGGTTAATAAACTGAACCGTCGAGCATACATTCTTCATGTCTGTAAGATAAAATCTATAGTTTCTGCTTACTGGAATAGGAATCAGGTGTGAGTTGGTTTGTATGATTAATTGAAATCTTAGTTTGGCGTTAAGATTACTTTGACGTGAGCAAAGCCACGGGTACAGCTATTTATTATATAAAATAACATAACACCTGTATCCCTCGAAGGCGTACTGTTGTACGCCATGAAAGACTTTAAGATTTCACACTCTTTCGCGGTGTCTGCAGACAAAATAGTTTTTTTTTTTTTAATAAAAAACCTTGCCCTACACTAGGAATTTCTTCCTGTGTCGTGGGTGCGTTTACAGACATATAATCTCACAAGCACACACACACCCAGACCCGGAGCAATTATCTATAGATCGTACAAATAATTGCTCCGTGCAGGAATCGAACCTGCGACACGCAGCGCAGCAGTCGGTCTCTCTACCGCTGCGCCAACCGCGCTGTCAAATTATTATTTATTACCACTACACAATTATCTTTACAGGTTTAACACCTAATAAATACTCCGACCGTATTTCGGTCACGGCGGCCTATCTCCACGGAGATTAGCCATGTACGCAGGAGATATTATAGTGCACAAGTGTATGCGCAAACACAGGTGCATTCCCTCTTCCTTCACTCACATATTCCGATAGGACGGCAATCCTACACGACCGGAGAGAAATCAGGTGCAGGACCGACGGCTTTACGTGCTCTCCGAAGCACGGGAGTGTCACACCACCAACTAGCTGAATCCGGGCTGCTACTGAGAATTTCCTAATAGGAAAACCCAATAACACTTTGCCTGACCTAGGAATCGAACCCAGGACCTCACGCTCAGCAGCCGCGCTTGCGCCTACTAGACCAACGAGGCAGTAGGTTTAACACCTAATGCGATAATGTAGACAGATTGCTACTACATACACCATATCTATGTCACAGTAGGACCATAACTTATTTCTCCTATCCTATTAGGTGCACATTAGGTGCACGCGTATATGTAATGCTCCTTAACCAAAGTGAAATTTTCCTGTTGTTAACTGCGACTATTTACTATTCACTAATAACTTATTCAAAGGCTGATTTTATAACGTCAAGTAACTGCTAAATATATATGAAATCTGTAAAAAAAAATAACGTCTAAAATCCAGCCTCAAACGTAATAAATAAAAAACGAATGTATCGTAGCGTTCGTCTACGGCGTAGCTAGCGTAGCGATGTCTACTACGTCGTAGTCATTTTGCTACGCGAATGTCTACAGAAAGCGATGCTAATTATTTTAATTCTAATAACAAAAAGCATTTTTTTTACATATCAAAGAAATCCACTCAAATTAATTTAAATACATATTTCACCTAACCCATTAAGAGCCTTAATTGTATTCATATGTACCAAAAAAAAAAGAATTAATGACACGTCAATCCTTCATGTTTATTGTAATTACCGCTTGTTGGCAATAAAAATTCATATCAGCGTAGGGCGGGCGGGATTAATAATAAATATATTTTTGGGTATTCATACGAAGCCTCAATGTGGTACGATTATATGAATATGGTATTTGTGTTTGACCTGAATTTGGTTTTATTATTTTTGTAGGAAAATATTATTTAAGTTATGTGTTTAATTATGGTTGAAATTATTTGTAGTGTTTTTATTATTTATGTTATGTTGGTTTATGTATAAATGTTGATGTTTGGTTGGTAGAGCACTTATAGTACCGATTTAAGTGCGGGTTCAACCCCACATGTGTTCTTATTTTCAATCTGCCTCATTGGTATAGTGCTCTCAAGCTCAACTGTTGAACATGAGGTCTCGGGTTTGATTCCCGGGCTGTAAAATGTGTTATTTGAGTTGTTTTTGTTAGACCTATTACACGGGACTTAATAACAGCATTGGTGAAATGTGGATGTACAACTGTGACCACCTCTGCTTACACCTTCGATAAAAACGTGATGCTCTGTTATGGTTTTGTTTTTCAATCCACAAAACAATTATAACTTTAGTTCATAGTCTTTTCACTATCTATATATAATGAATATCATGAGGAATTACTGCCTCACCATATAGCTGCCTCGTTGTTCCAGCTAGCTCAGTAATGTGTGATAGTAGATTACTGCCTCACCATATAGCTGCCTCGTTGTTTCAGCTAGCTTAGTTATGTGTGATAGTAGATTACTGCCTCACCATATAGCTGCCTCGTTGTTCCAGCTAGCTTAGTTATGTGTGATAGTAGATTACAGCCTCACCATATAGCTGCCTCGTTGTTCCAGCTAGCCCAGTTATGTGTGATAGTATTTTACTGCCTCACCATATAGCTGCCTCGTTGATCCAGCTAGCCCAGTTATGTGTGATAGTAGATTACTGCCTCACCATATAGCTGCCTCGTTGTTCCATCTAGCTCAGTTATGTGTGATAGTATTTTACTGCCTCACCATATAGCTGCCTCGTTGATCCAGCTAGCCCAGTTATGTGTGATAGTAGATTACTGCCTCACCATATAGCTGCCTCGTTGTTCCAGCTAGCCCAGTTATATGTGATAGTATTTTACTGCCTCATCATATAGCTGCCTCGTTGATCCAGCTAGCCCAGTTATGTGTGATAGTAGATTACTGCCTCACCATATAGCTGCCTCGTTGTTCCAGCTAGCTCAGTTATGTGTGATAGTATTTTACTGCCTCACCATATAGCTGCCTCGTTGTTCCAGCTAGCTCAGTTATGTGTGATAGTAGATTACTGCCTCACCATATAGCTGCCTCGTTGTTCCAGCTAGCCCAGTTATGTGTGATAGTAGATTACTGCCTCACCATATAGCTGCCTCGTTGTTTCAGCTAGCTTAGTTATGTGTGATAGTAGATTACTGCCTCACCATATAGCTGTCTCGTTGTTCCAGCTAGCTTAGTTATGTGTGATAGTAGATTACTGCCTCACCATATAGCTGCCTCGTTGTTCCAGCTAGCTTAGTTATGTGTGATAGTAGATTACTGCCTCACCATATAGCTGCCTCGTTGTTCCAGCTAGCTTAGTTATGTGTGATAGTAGATTACTGCCTTACCATATAGCTGCCTCGTTGTTCCAGCTAGCCCAGTTATGTGTGATAGTAGATTACCATATAGTGTGAGATAGCTAGATAGAAGGAGACCGTATCGGTGGCGGTTACCATCAACAGCATTCCTAATGAGTGTTGACGTCAGGCAGGCGGCCGGTCATAAAACATAGACAAAGCTTTAGCAGCATGCCAGATATAGGTATGCTACGCCGACCCCAAATAAATTGGTATAAGGGTAGGGGGATGATGATTTTGTTTTAGTGGTCCCAATTGCGTATGCTGAGCAATTGGTTTGTGACTGACTGGAACCAACCCCAATATAGGTAGGAAAAGGCTAGGTAGATTTGAATAATCGATTAAAAATCCAATTTATTTAATTGGTTCATAAGGTCTTGGTATCAGGTCCCGGGTCGGGCTAATTATTGAAGGGTTTTTAGAAAGATTTTTAGTAGCAGCCCGGAGCTAAGAAGTTGACTGTGGTGATACCCACGAGCTTCAGAGAGCACGTAAAGCCACCTGATCTTTCTCCGGTCATGTCGGATTTCTGTCCTATTGATCTATGTGATTGACAACAAATAAAACCTTTCCAATCAACACACTCATATTTAACTAATGCTTTTAGTTCATGGGACATGGGACTCATGTAATAAGTGGTGAGCCTAGTGCCACCAACCGGGCACTATTCCTTCAGGCTGCCACTGAGAATTTCTTAACAGAAAATTCCAGTAACCCGACCCAACCTTTGAATCGAACCCTGGACTTCATGCTTGGCAGTCACCATTGCGAACACTAGACATACCAATGACGCAGTTAATGATTGTGTGTTTGGATGTATCTTAATCAATCACACAGAAACTGGTGAATGGATTCGGTTGAAATTTTGTAGTCTTCTTCTAATCGTATGGTTGATGAACAACCTAGTTTCAGAGTTTTTAACCACTTTTATTACATTAACTGAATTGCCTCGTTGATTTAGTGGTCCCAAGAGCGACTGCTGAACACGGGGTCTCGGGTTCGATTCCCGGGTCGGCCAAGTGTTATTGAGTTTTTCTGTTAGGAATTTCTCTGTTTGGAATTGTGCCCGGTAGATGGCAATAGGCTCACCACCTATTACATGGGACTCAATAACAGCATTGGTGAACTGTGAGTCTACAATTGGGTTTACCTCTGCCTACCCCTTCGGGGAATACAGGCGTGAGGCTATGTCTATGCATATTACATTATTTACATCTAAAAATATAATAAAATCCAAGACTTAGTCTCCAACATCACATTTTCTAACAAAATAATTATTCATCGAATTCATAATCAGTTCAAATACCATTAACATAACGCCGCTCTGTATAATTTATGTAAAATTTGTGTCATAACCTCGTCATTACCTACAATACTTTCCCTTGTAGAGACTGTTGTGACGATGTTCTAAACTTACTACAAAATAAACAGTGATAGCCTAGTAGTACGACCGTTGGACTGATAAGTCAAAGGTCGCAAGTTATAATCCAAGGCACGCACCACTGTCTTTTGGAGGTCATGTGCGTATTATAAACTAATTATCACTTTATAATAAATGGAAAAAGAATACGGTCGCGAACAGGATTCGAACCTGCGCCTCCCGGATGAATACTCCAGGCGCTCTGACCACTCGAGTCGAGATGGCTTAGTGGTCAGAGCGCCTGGAGTATTCATCCGGGAGGCGCAGGTTCGAATCCTGTTCGCGACCGTATTCTTTTTCCATTTAATATAATAACTTTAGAGTTCGCTAAGCATGCGTTAATGCTTTTCAAAGATTTATCTTGAATAATTATCACTTGCTTAAAACGGTGAAGGAAAACATTGTGAGAAATCCAGCACACCTGAGAGATGTTCTCGATAGTGTTCCTCCGTGGGAGAGCCATGCTTCGGCACGAATGGGCCGGCTCGACCGGAGTGATACCACGGCCTCAAAGAAAACCGGCGTGAAACAACTGTTGCGTTGTGTTTCGCCGAGTGAGTGAGGGTACCGGAGGCCCAAACCCCCAACCCCCCCTATGATGGCGCAGTTGAAAAATCGTTTGCTACCCCAGGAGGGTACCGACTGCGCTAGCGTTGGAGAATCTCTCTCTGGACGTCCGCGTTCAGGACACAACGTACCTAAACGTGGACGCCCAGGCCGCCCCTCGTATTCTGGGGGGGGCAAAACTGCGCTCACAAACGCCCGTTGCAAGAGCAGAAATACCTTGGCACCCCCTGCCACGCTAGCCGTGGACTTCTGCAACATCAGGGGATTACATACCAACCTTAATGCTGTTCATCACCATCTAGAGACAGTAAAGCCAGCCTTGCTCTTCCTTTCCGAGACGCAGATATCGTCTCCAGTGGACACTACCTACCTTACCTACCCTGGGTACGGACTTGAACACTCCTTTTTGTCCAAAGCCGGAGTGTGCGTGTATGTCAGAGACAATATCAGTTCTCGTCGCCTCGGGAATCTTGAAGGTAGGGACCTCTCCACCTTATGGCTTCGTATAGATAGTGACGACCATCCCCGCGTCTATGCGTGCCTTTATAGGTCCCATAGCGGTGATACTGAAACTGACCGACTGATTGAGCACATCCAAATGGCTTCGGACTTTGTGCAGCAGCAGATCCCGTCAGCAGAGATCGTTTTGCTTGGCGATTTTAACGCCCACCATGCCGACTGGCTCTGTTCCAGTAAGACCGATCATGCGGGGAGATCTGTTCACGACTTCGCCCTGGCATATGGCCTGACACAACTGGTTACCACGCCCACACGAATACCAGATGTGGAGAGCCAGAAGCCTTCACTGTTGGACCTTCTGCTGACTTCTCATCCGGACGGCTACCACGTAGCCGTAGGCGCACCACTTGGTTCCTCAGACCATTGCCTTGTCCGAAGTACTGTGCCTGTTACGTGCTCGCCGCGATCGCGAGTTGCACGCAGCCGCCGTGTGTGGCACTACAAGTCAGCAGATTGGGATGGGATGCGGTCCTTCTTTGCGTCGTACCCCTGGAGACAAATATGCTTCTCGCCGGATGATCCCAACGCCGCTGCTGATTCTGTCGCTGATGTGGTGCTACAGGGTATGGAACTTTTCATTCCATCCTCTGTGGTTCCCATTAGTTCCCATCTTCCAAAAAGGCTTCTTGCAGGAAGCAGGAAGCTTACCAATCCTGGGCTGATGCAGTGGTGGCACGGGATGAAAATACCAGCGCATTAAAAAAGGAGTATAACTTTGCCTCCAGGTCCTTCAAAAGAGAAATTGCAAGGGCGAAGTCTAAGCACATCGGCAGAGTTGGCGAGAGGCTTGAGCGCCTTCCTTCGGGAACTCGTGCGTTCTGGTCTCTCGCCAAAGCTATCGAAGGAAATTTCTGTAAGCCATCCTTTACACATAGGAAATGATTCGTTGGCTCACGACGCAAAGGAGAAAGCCGATCTTCTGGGCAAACTCTTTGCGTCCAACTCGACCTTGGATGACGGGGGACAAGAGCCGCCTACCATACCGCGGTTCGAGGGCTCTATGCCGGATATCCGGGTCCACCAACGCGCAGTGCGTTTAGCACTTCTATCCCTCGATATCCATAAGTCGAATGGGCCTGATGGAATCCCTCCTATTGTGTTGAAGATGTCCGCTCCAGAGTTGGCACCAGTTTTAACACGTCTTTTTCGGCTCTCTTACTATTCTGGCATAGTCCCGACATCATGGAAGACAGCATTAGTCCACCCGATCCCTAAAAAAGGCGACCGCTCAAATCCGTCCAACTATAGACCGATAGCCATAACCTCCCTTTTCTCGAAGATAATGGAGTCCATTATCAACTGCCAGCTCCTTCGATATTTAGAGGATCATCAGCTGCTTGATGACCAGCAGTACGGTTTTCGTAAAGGCCGATCGGCTGGTGATCTTCTAGTATACCTGACACATCGTTGGGCACAGGCGATTGAGACTAAGGGGGAAGCCTTGGCGGTCAGTTTGGACATGGCGAAGGCCTTCGATCGGGTCTGGCACAAAGCGCTTCTTTCGAAGCTCCCTTCCTATGGGCTTCCCGAGAAATTATGCCAATGGGTCACCAGTTTTCTTGCAGACAGAAGCATAAAGGTCGTAGTTGACGGTGAATGCTCCGACTCCATGTTTGTAAATGCTGGTGTCCCTCAAGGCTGTGTGCTATCGCCTACTCTGTTCCTCCTCCATATCAATGACATGTTGCAAATCAGCGGCACTCATTGTTATGCGGATGATAGCACAGGCGATGCTTTCTATACCGGTCGCGCTAATATTTCTCGGGAAAACGTCATCGAGAGCCGAAACAAACTTGTGTCTGAAATTGAGACCTCTTTGGAGAAAGTCTCAGATTGGGGTAGACTTAATTTGGTCCAATTTAATCCCACAAAGTCGCAAGTTTGCGTATTCACCGCAAAAAAACTGCCATTCGTTGTTTTTCCTCGTTTTGAGTGCACCCCATTAACTGCCTCAGCCAATATTGGAATACTTGGTGTTGACATATCGAGCGAAGTCCAGTTCCGCGGCCATTTAGAGGGTAAGACTAAGCTAGCCTCCAAGAAGCTTGGTGTACTCAATAGATCGAGACGGTATTTCACTCCGGCCCACCGCCTACTACTTTATAAGGCGCAGGTCTGGCCTCACATGGAATACTGTTCTCATCTTTGGGCAGGGGCACCCCAGTACCAGCTTCTCCCTCTGGACCGCATCCAACGGAGAGCGATTCGTATCGTCGACTGCCAAGATATTTCAAACCGGCTAGACCCCTTGGCGCTGCGTAGAGATGTGGCCTCGCTATGCATCTTCTATCGCCTATACTATGGGGAGTGCTCCGAGGAATTGTTCGGACTGATCCCTGCCGCCTCTTTCCGCCATCGTTCTACGCGACAGCAGTTCCATCCCCATCATTTAGATGGTTGGCAGTCCACAACTGTGCGTTTCTCTAGAAACTTTCTGCCTCGCACAACAAAACTGTGGAATGAACTGTCACCTGCGGTATTTCCGGACCAATACGACCTTCAAACCTTCAAGAAAAGAGCGTACTCCTTTTTAAAAGGCCGGCAACGCACTTGTGACTCCTCTGGTGTTGCGGGTGTCCATGGGCGGCGGTAATCGCTTACCATCAGGCGAGCCGTCTGCTCGTTATATTGCCCCCTATAACATAAAAAAAAAAAGTGTGTTTTGTAAACACATGTCTTGCATTTTAGTTTAGTAGTAGAAACTGTATTGTTGATTCCGATAAGAAAAAGAATTTAATGTTATTAATGTTTTCAATGTGAGGGTGTTAATTAAGAAAGTATGTAATACTAGCTGATGCCCGCGTCTTCGCCCGCGTGGATGTCGGATATCGCGACTAAAAGTTATCATGAAATTTTGATCCCGGTCCCGCTTTCCAATTACCGCTTCATAATTGCCCTTTTTTGTATTAAAATGGATGTAGTATGTTATCCTTAAGAGATAGACATATGCCATTACCAACTTTTCTGTAGACCTATATAAGATACACAATTCCACGATACATCATTTTGTTATATCTCAAAGGGTTTAGGCAGCGCACGCCAGAATAGCTCGCAGATGGTAGATTTTTTCCTACTTTTGACACTTATCGTCATATTTTAGACAGTTCACATAATATCTTTATAAATTGTAGCCTATGTGTTATTCTGATGTATAAGCTATATTATTGTAAAGTTTAATTAAAATCCATTCAGTAGTTTTTACGTGAAAGAGTAACAAACATCCATCCATCGCGTTTATAATATTAGTAGGATTCCACCGGGTTTGAGTCCTCTAGGAATGGTATCTCAATAGGGACAAGAATATTTTTTTATTAAAAATATACTGCTAAACAAGAGAACAGAATTTATTCCGAGCAGATTTTAATGCCATATTTTGAAGAAACAGTATAATTCTAAACACGTGTATCAACTTCAACAAAAGTACCTAGGAATCTGAAAGTGTCTTTGTTTGAAATGCTTCAGCAGTGAAAGATAATTAATTTATAAAGTTTAATTAAAAGGCCATGATTGGTCCTGAACTTATTTTCTAAACACAGTGCGTAAAACAACTGCGATACAAAAGAATGATGTTAAAGTTATAATTGTTAAATGGAAAAAGAATACGGTCGTGAGCAGAATTAGAACCTGCGCCTCCCGGATAAATACTCCAGGCGCTTTGATCACTAAGCCATTTCGCCGTATCTCTGCTCACTATCGAATTCTGCTTCAGTTCTTACATTTTAACGTCTTTTGGTGACGTCGTTGCTATCTATTCCGTAGTCTAGTCCCTATACAGGTGACCGACGGACACGACTAACTTTGCAGTTAATACAATGTCGCACAAATGCAATTAACCTAATAAATAAATTTTTCAAAGATTTATCATATTTGAATAATGTTAATGCTTTAAAAGATTGTTCTGTAAATAATGATGTTGTTTTTTAGTCTAATGGTTGTAAGTATGGCTTCTAAAAATATGAAATGGAAGATACTGTATTAACTGCAAAGTTAGTCGTGTCCGTCGGTCACCTGTATAGTAACTGGATAGATAGCTATGGCGTCACCAAAAGACGTATTAAAATGTGGAAGAAGATTTGTAGTAGTGAGCAGAGGTCAAGATGGCTTTGTGGTCAGAGCACCTGGAGTGATTCTCCGGGAGGCGCAGGGTCAAATCCTGCTCTGGAACGTATTTTTGTTCCACAAGAAATTCTAATATTATAAAATATTATGTATTGCGAAGGAATGAGGACTATGTGACGAGGAAAGTCTTGAGTCGTCACCAAAAGACGTATTAAAATGTGGAAGAAGATTTGTAGTAGTGAGCAGAGGTCAAGATGGCTTTGTGGTCAGAGCACCTGGAGTGTTTCTCCGGGAGGCGCAGGGTCGAATCCTGCTCTGAACTGTATTTTTTTTCCACAAGAAATTCTAATATTATAAAATATTATGTATTGCGGTGGAATGAGGACTATGTGACGAGGAAAGTCTTGAGTAAGAATGTGGATGGCTACACGAGAAGAGGAAGACTGAGGAAACGGTGGATGGATTGTGTGAAAGAGAGAATGAGGCATTGATTCCAATTCGTCTACTATCTTTGTATATGAAGAATAAATAAAACAATTCTATATTATGTATGACTACTCCTGAAAACAATAAACATCAAGTTATTACAAACAAGACACGTAAAATATACAAAATATATCAAGTAATTATGAGTAACATAACATAACATAACATAGCATCACGCCTGTATTCCCCGAAGGGGTAGGCAGAGGTGTACACAATTGTATACCCACATTTCACCAATGCTGTTATTAAGTCCCATGTAATAGGTGGTGAGCCTATTGCCATCAACCGGGCACATTTCCAAACTCCGGGCTGCTACTGAGAATTTCCTAACAGAAAAACTCAATAACACTTTGCCCGACCCGGGAATCAAACCCGAGACCTCCTGCTCAGCAGTCGCGCTACGGACCACTAAACCAACATTTTTCATTTCATACCGAGACCCCTGTCTCGGTACGAAATGATGGTCACTCATCCACAGACCGACCGCGGCAAGCACAGCTTAACCTCGATCGATCAATCTGTGCCACGAGCCCCTCTTATACTTACAGATATGCATGAACCTTAATAAAATCAACACTCTTTTTTATGGGCAAAAGTATAAATACAAAAAAATACCAAGTAATTATGAGTAAGTAGTTCCAAATACATAAAAAACCTACATTACATTCCCTCGTCTAGGTATCTAGGAGAAAAACAACAATTATATTGAAAGCCTATTTTACGGGGAGGCCGGGAAAAACAAGCAAAGAAATGAAAAGCAAACTCTAGCTTTAATATAAATATCAGTTATACGCAAGTATTTTGGTCGAAAGAAAGATGGCTGTTTTCTTTTTGCAATTTGCTGTATGTTTACTTATATTTTTTTTTATTAAGCCTGTAGGCTTGTGTTTGACCGCCATATCGCCTGGTGTTAAGCGATAATACGGTGTACGATGGAGCACGCTTGCATAGAAGCAACCGATTCACTTGCGTCTTGAAGACACCCAGATTGTAACTATCGGGGAAGACCCACTCCGGCAGCGCATTCCACTGTTTCGCGATTCTATATATAATACTAACTGTACCCCGTGGTTTCACCTGCGTATAATTATATTAAGTATAATTAGCCTAAGTTACTCCTCATATAATCAGCTACCTGCCAATTAAATCTTATTAGAATCGGTTTAGATGGCAATAGGCTCACCACCTATTACAAGATGGCAATAGGCTCACCACCTATTACATGGGACTTAATAACAGCATTGGTGAAATGTGGGTGTACAATTGTGTACACCTCTGCCTACCCCTTCGGGGAATACAGGCGTGATGCTATGTTTATGTTTTTAGAATCGGTCCAGCCGTTTCGAAGATCAGATTGATCACCATCAAACACAAAAAAAACTTTCCTCGAACCGGTAATTGAACCCAGGACCTCGCATTCAGCAGCCACGCTTGCGACCTCTAAAACACAAAGCAATCGATTATGTAGAAAAAAGCAATTACCTGTCAATGCTTATTTACATCCCTCCACCCGATATCGAAGTCTTTTACAATGTACAAGATATATTCACAAAGTCGCAATCAACTGTTACAGTCACAGATATAAGAAGATAAAACTAGATACGTCAAGGGTACATACTTTATGTGCACTTGTTAACCTCAAAGTGTAAAGTTGGAATTTACGCTGCTAAGATCAGTCTACTTCCCACAGTTTCCACATAAAAATATATTAATCTGCCTAGCCTTTTGCCCAACCCTTGCTCGAGCCGACCCGCACCGAGCCAGTAGCTTTAAACTCGTCCCTTAATAATAAGAAAACCGATATTATCTAGCTAGTCCCTAGTTGTCCTCCCAGCAATGCTCGAAGCCGAGGCTCGTGTTCCGCAGTGGACGCCCTTAGTGCTGTATTGCTTACTTTGTAGTTTATAAAAATATGCTCTGGCTGGAGGCATCAAACTGCCTCGCCTTAGCTATTGTCCGGTGATGCAGATCAAACCCCTAAGGGTTAATTGCAAGAAGCCAGGTATAAAAAAAAGAAAAAACCTGGCCTTTTCCCAACTACATTAAGGTTTTTGTATAATAACTTTCGTGAGACACATTTATATTAATTATTGTTTAACAGTTATTACTCACGCGCATTCTTCGGGATTGCCCGACTAATTTCGAACTCGAATGGAGCCCTTGTTCATGAGCTGAGCCTGCGGCGATGTCGCAAGTCAAACTCGGTTTGACTTTGTCGGAGTTTGACTCGCGACATCGCCGCAAGAAGAATGCGCGTGAGTAATAACCGTTAAACAATAAATAATAAGTATACATTAAGGTGCAGCTTAAGGATGCAGCTTAATACCAGTATTTTACATGGAGCGACTGCATATCTGACCTCCACAACCCCGACGCGATATCTCGTGGTATGACTGGTTGTCAGACTTTTCAGGTTTCTGAGTACCTGGGGTCGCTGTCATAGATCTTAATTTGACGACCGGGAACGAGGGGTCTCGATATGAAATGATGGTCACCCATCCACAGATCAACCACAGTAAGCGCATCATAACCTCTATCGATTGATCTGTGCAGCTGTTACTTAGCGACGAGTCCCGACCATCCATAGAAATATATCAGAAAAAGAAATGTCTTATGACACAATCAACTTTATAATCTGTCAAAAGTAGTTAGTCGATTGAATGGACAAGTTTTGTTGCTATTTTGGATTTAATAAAGGCACACTTAATCTGCCACGCTTGGTTTTCAAACAATAAGATGTACTTGCGGAATCTAGCAAAATTTATATATCTGTGGTTACAATTTTCTTGAATCCGATAAAAAATATATAATTTATGTCTGAAGTCACAGCTGTTCCTGTAACGACGGAAAAACTAGATACAAAGTGAATTTTAACAAGTGTTTTATTGTGTGTGAGTTTTGTTCGATTTACGGTGTAAACAACACAATATGTTCGGAATTTCTTGACTTACTTGGCACAAATAATGTCGTGCTTATCAATCTGAATTATTTGCTAATATCGTATGTTATTTTTGTCAAATACACTTTGATTTTAACAATATTTATAATAATTATTACTAGTGAAGTGGTAGTGGTGGTAGTGAGTGGTCGCCTAGTGGTCGAAACTCAACCATAATATCATTTTATTATTATTATAACATTTTAACTTTTTCTACTCCTCCTCTATATAAACTTTAACTATGCCAAATCTCACACTCCTCCGGCCGCACAATTATGCTTAAACAGGGGTACAAAATTTTATCTTCACGTAGGCTAAGGCTTATTCTCGCGGAGATTTAAATAATCACGAATATCCACACGATTTCGGACAATTAGAGTCCCTTTATACTACAGATCTGTATATCAATAGTTGACAAAAAAAATATAAATAAATATGTGCAATCTAGTTTGCTAATTAAGGTACTCTAATAAGTCACCTACCTACTTAACTATCAGCCGACTATAGGACTGTATAGTCTATTACTGCCTCGTTGGTCTAGCGGTCGCAAGCGCGTCTGCTGAGCGCGAGGTCGGGCAAAATTTTATTGGGTTTTTCAGTAAGGAAAGTCTCAGTAGCAGCCCGGAGTCAGGAAATTGGTGATGTGATACCCCCGTGCTTCGGAGAGCACGTAAAGCCGTCGGTCCTGCGCCTGATCTCTCTCCGGTCGTGTCGGACTGTCGTCCCATCGGAATATGAGAGTGAAGGAAGAGGGAGTGCACCTGTGTTTGCGCATACACTTGTGCACTATAATATTTATTTATTTATTTATACTTCTATGTATGGTACATAAGGCGGACTTAATGCCATATGGCATTCTCTGCCAGTCAACATATAGGTTAAGAACCAATTAAAAAAAAAATGGTACAAAAATAAATCTATAATGATTTACAACATCTATAGTATAAATCATCTAAGCAGCATACAGCAAAAACATAGATGTTATAAATATATATAATATATCCTGCGTACTTAGCTAATGTCCGTGGAGATAGGTCGCCGTGGCCGGAATACGGTCGGGAAGAGTAATAATAATAATCTGGGAAGAGTCCCCAGCTTACCGATTTTACAACCCCCAAAGAGGTACTGAAAAAATGGATTTTTAATTTCCGAACGACCAATAAGTGTAGCTCACTAATTTTTGCTAAAGCTAAGTATGTGTATGAATACGTTTTGGATACTTTTCATGCTCAAAAATCATGCTGGGCCTAACATGCATAACAGCAGATACAGCTAATTTTAGGGCTGTAGTGGGCTGCTGTGGACCCGGTGTGGTTTTTAGTCGGTAAGAGTCACACAGCATCTATTATGGATCATCTGTACTAAAAAAAAGGGCTAAGCCAGGCTAGTTCTAGGGTTGCAGTCAATGCAGCTGCGATCCTGGTAAAGGTAAATCAAGTCCGTGAATATTCCAAGCAGAATGAAAATACAGGCACAATTACCAACTCAATCAGAGAGATAATTTACTCAAAAAACCGGACAAGTGCGAGTCGGACTCGCCCACCGAGAGTTACGTAAAAATTTGTAGGTACATATTATAAATAGTTCAGGAATCGAGTCGTTTTGAGATTTTTTTTCGTACGTAATCAATCATCGTTCATGTCGTTGCTTAACCTCGATGATTGATTACTTACTTTAAATAAAGACAATATTTTTTATGATTTAATTACAAATGTATAGTTTTACATTTTTCCCTATACTTGTAGTGTAAGACGATATTACTTGCCGAATCTCATAATTCTAGGGCAAAGGGAATGTACCCTATAAATATTGATACCCTTGAGAGTGTCGAAATATACGTTTTTTTGCGGCATATCCTTTTTACGTTAACTTATAAATTTGATTCACAGTTTCAAGCGACTGTAGACTTGAGTATATGGTTTTAATTTCAACTCGATACCTCCACGCGTTCGCGAGATAAAGAGTCTTAACAGACAGACGTACCACAGAGTGATCCTATAAGGGTTCCTTTTTATCCTTTTGAGGTACGGAACCCTATAAAAATGAAGACTAAACGACTCCGAATTATCCATTAAATACGTATAGAGAAGAAAGTCATATTTAAATCATCAATTTAACCCTTTATTCTGACTTAGAAGTCCAATAACCAAGCTTATTAACCGACAAATGAAAAAGTCAATCAAAAACAAAATTCTAGAACAAAAAATAAAGCTTCCGTGGATATTTCAATTAAATAGAAGAGGGATAACAGTTTGTTTATTAAGTTTTTTTCTATGGGACAATATGGTGCGACAAAAAAGGCGCAGCGTTCCAATTAGAGTGATTGCTAGTCGTGCTGCTCAATTACTCCTTGTAGAGAATAAACAACAATTAATGTGTGGAAAATAGTATGCTTAATAAAACCAGAATAGAAAAATATGGAAATTAATGGTAAAGGTTTGAGATCCAGGAATAAGCATAGCATCACGCCTGTATTTCCCGTAGGGGTAGGCAGAGGTGTACACAATTGTACACCCACATTTCACTAATGCTGTTATTAAGTCCCATGTAATAGGTGGTGAGCCTATTGCCATCAACCGGGCACAATTCCAAACTCCGGGCTGGTACTGAGAAATTCCTAACAGAAAAACTCAATAACACTTTGCCCGACCCGGGAATCGAACCCGAGACCTCCTACTCAGCAGTCGCGCTTGGGACCGCTAGATCAACGAGGCAGTTCCAGGAATAAGGCTATAATTATAATGAAATTGCTACTTTCCGCGTTGTCTGTGTGTTCGTCTGCGCTACAAAAGTTAGTTTATGTCCTTCTACAAGGTCCAATCTATCTTTAAACCAAAATTTATCTAAATTTGTTAAGTAGTTTAGGCGTTACCACATAACAGATCAACAGATAGAGTTACAATCGTGTTTTTTTTATAAATCAGTTTGTATTTATGTTTTTTTGATATCCAGGAATAGTAATTTATCAATTAAAATTGAACAGCCCAAAAAGGAAATCGAAAAGTAAACTTAAGTGAGTGTAACTAATTGTGATTCAGCCCCTATACGGGACCAACTTGAGAGTATTATCTATCCGATATAAAAGAATCATCAAAATTGGACTACTTTGTAAAAAGTGATGTGTAGTCATACATAAAAAAAAATATACAGACTGTCCTAACAGTCGACGTCAATCCGGAATCAGTAACAGGCTAAGTCGTAATAAAAAAAAAAAACTAAGTTACATCTTGAGACCCTCCCTTTCCGTCAGTTGAAAAGGCCAGGTCAAGTTTCAGATGATGTCACCAAATATTTTTTTCGTATAAATTTTTCGGAAGTATTTTAAGATTAACTAAGTGGCGTTCTCTTGTATTGGAGGCCAATACTCATTTTGGGTCACTGAGTCAACGGATTAAGTAAGATTATAAAATACCTAAGTTAAAATAAAAATAAAAAAAGCATTTTAGTCAAAACTCCTATTAATGATGAACTACCTATCTTTCAGAATCCTAGTGAGGACGCAGGGTCCTCCTGCGACCACGAACGCTGCAAAGTGTTCGAAACGTCAGGAAAAACAAAAAACCAATAATACACGCGATTAATCCGGTTAAAAGTTGTCTTAATATATTGTGTAGTGATCGCGCAAACTTAAGATGTTACTATCTATATATATATATAAATGAAACCTTATTAAACCTTACCAACTTGTCATTGTCAGGACAAGGTCTTTTCATACGTTTTTTTTATTGTACGGTTTCTAACGGGGCGTGCAGAACCACGGGGCACTGCTAGTAGTAAATACATATAACAAATACTCTCGTAAACTGAGAGTACTTTGACTATGGCTAAGTACAACAATATCATAAAATCAAAACTGCCTCGTTGGTTAAGTGGTCCGTAGCGCGACTGCTGAGCAAGAGGTCTCGGGTTCGATTCCCGAGTCGGGCAAAGTGTTATTGAGTTTTTCTGTTAGGAAATTCTCAGTAGCAGCCCGGAGTTTGGAAATGTGCCCGGTTGATGGCAATAGGCTCACCACCTATTACATGGTACTTAATAACAGCATTGGTGAAATGTGGGTATACAATTGTGTACACCTCTGCCTACCCCTTCGGGGAATACAGGCGTGATGCTATGTTTATGTTATAAAATCAGAGGATGCATATAACTAAAGGTTGTAGAACTCTATCGAGTTAGGCGTTTTAACCGGGTGAAGGACTTGGACAGTTCGCCGCTCGACCAGCGACAGGCGCGGGACGCCGTGCGCCGTTCTGCGGCACGCGCGCCCCTCTGGAGTGTCTATGCAGGGCCTATGGCTGGCCTGCACAAAATCGTGGTTGTGGGCGAGCGATGCTTTCGACGAACCATAACCTGCCGTCGTCGTGACGAATATAGCTACAATTCCGAGACCCCGGTAAGGATTAGAGGAGAATCGTGTGGTTTTTAATCGGTAACAATCCGGCACAACGTCCATAACGGATTCTTTTCACCAAACAAAAAGAAAACGCGTTTTGTAATAGAATCCGATACCGACTTAGCAATGCTTAAAAATAAGACCAACTCTCGCTAATTCAGCTTTCTAGCATGCAAAAAACTGACTCACCAAAGTCCTGCATTCAACATTTCATGTTAAATTGTTACACAAAACCGACCACTCTCGCTAATTCAGCTTCCTACCATCAAATGCATGAAAACTGGAAGTGTAGACAAAATCTCAGGAATTGGATTCATTCCAATGCCTTAATTAATTCCACACTAGGCTAGGGCTTCACGATGAGATATGAACGAAAACTTTAATTGGAGGGGCGTCGTTAATTTGTTGGGAATGGCTTGAAGTGTGATTTTTTGTATTTTGATTTGTAACATAGCATCACGCCTGTATTCCCCGAAGGGGTAGGCAGAGGTGTACACAATTGTACACCCACATTTCACCAATGCTGTTATTAAGTCCCATGTAATAGGTGGTGAGACTATTGCCATCTACCGGGCACAATTCCAAACTCCGGGCTGCTACTGAGAATTTTCTATCAGAAAAACTCAATAACACTTTGCCCGACCCGGGAATCGAACCCGAGACCTCATACTCAGCAGTCGCGCTTGGGACCACTAGACCAACGAGGCAGTCCAGTATTTTGATTTGTGGCTGGGAAAAATATTGATCAAAATTGAGAGGTATGGCCTTATGGCACGTATGCGGTTATCGCGTTTCGGACAGCAAAGCTAATATATCTCTAACACAATGCAGCTTAGTACTTCTATTTTAGACTAGCTATGCCAGCGACTCCGTCCGCGTGGATATCGTAAATTAACACCACGTCGTGTATGAACATTAATTCATAATTAACAAATCTTCGACGTGATTCTTTAAATGGGCATAACTTTTTTATTTATGATCCGATTGGCATGAAACAAACTCTAAATGTTAAGTGAAGTTTATCACAATATATTAGTAAAACCACATCTAAATCGGATAAGCCGTTGCTTCGATTAGCGTGCACAAACGCACAGACAAACAGACAAAAATTCTAACAATTATTGTTTTAGATGCTATTTGTGTTGATAAAGGCCCCAATAATATTTTTTCTCATATATCTTCTATGTACAGACAGCCATCCGATACATTTTTATTATATGTATTGATTGATAAAGAGATAATCTGACCTCCGCATCCCAATTATGAGACTGTACCCGTAGCGATTATCATAGAAATTTCATATTAAAACTGGGTAATAACGTCTTGATATTGAAATAATTTTCCCTTAACCACAAACGAACGGGCAAGCATAACTTTACCACTAATGATCGTTGATCGATCATTACACGCCATATTTTATTACAAAGAAAACAAAAATAGTACCATGTATTTTGTATTTAATTTTATTATGTAATTTTACTGCCTAAAGTAATATCTTAGGTTTTCACGATCACTACACATTATAATAAAACAACTTTTAACCGGATTAATCGCGTGTATTGTTCGTGGTCGCAGGAGGACCCTACACGCGATTATTCCGGTTAAAATTTGTTTTATTATAATGTTTATTGCCTAAAGTCAAAAAGTCTCTTAAATTGCCTATTAGAAAAAGATAGATATATTTTAGATTAGTGTTTCTACATAAGAATCTTATTCAGTACCCCTAAACACTGCTGAATATTCCAGAAAGAGTAGGGCCATATGAGTCAACTCTGGACCATCAAAATTGTCAACAGACATCATCACATTGAGAAGGCTATTTGAGATCTTAGTTTTTAAGCCTTTTATTTAGCTTCCTAATTCACTTAAACCATTTATCATAAATATAAATAAATAAAATAACCAGCCCATGACTGTCCCACTGCAAGGCAAGGGCTTCTTCTCATACAGAGAAGGCACGAGCTTAATCACCACGCTAGTTCACTGCGGGTTGGCGATTTCAGGCTAACAAGTCGAGGTTTCCTCACGATGTTTTCCTTCACCGTATGCCTGTGATGTCTTAGATGAACTAATAAAGTACGTATGACATTGAAAAAGTTGCATTGGTACATGCCAGGTTTGAACCCACAACCTGTGGCTCAGGACGCGGGCCCGTAACCACTCGGCCACCACGACATTCCATTTATCCCTTCAACAGATATAAAATAATAACACTACAAAACAACAAAATACAAACAATTATAGCAATTTATTCTAAAATCCCCTTAAATCCAATTAAAAGTTTGAACCGACCGTTCAAGTTTGTCGTAAAAGTGATTTGTAGTCCCAACTAGTTGAGGTTTCCTATAGTTGAATGCGCAATAACAAGTAATAGTCATATTAATAGTTGTAAATTCTGAAAAAGAAAGTTTTAAAAACCATTTTAATGTTATAAATGAATATTTATGTTTAGCTGATGTAGACGGATATATCCGTAGCTGTCCGTGGCATCACAGTGGGCCAGAAATCAGAATATTAGCGCTGCGACATTCTATGTAATCGATGTCGCAGCAGTATGTTGAGTTTTTTTTTTGATAAGTCAAAGGTCGCAAGTTCGAATCCACGGCACGCACCACTGCCTTTCTAAGTCATGTGCGTGTTATAAATTAATTATCACTTGCTTAAAAAGGTTAAGGAAAACATCGCGAGGAAACCAGCACACATGAGAGATGTTCTCGATGATGTGTAAAGCCATGTCAGAGACCAATGGGTGGTTTAAACTCTGACACTAGGTTGTTCATCAACCACAAGATTCATCGTTTCTACATGCCCATACCATTTTAGCATACTTTTGTCTGTCTTCACTATATCTTCTTTCACTCCAAACGCTCTCTAATCAGAGTTCAAAACTATAAATATTGGGCAAATACAGATTAATCTTTAAAACGCATTAACGTGAGCCGTGAGGATTGATTCAGAGCTTCAGAGAGCATGTAAGGCCGCTTGATCTCTCGCCGGTGCCAGATTGCTGTCCTATGGGGCTATGAGAGTGAAGGAAGAGGGTATGCACCTGTGTTTGGGCACACAATTGTACACTATAATATCTCCTGGGTACTGAGATCAGTCGTCGTGACCGAAAATTTTGTAATCGTCGTCGGGAGTTTTTTTTTTTTCTGCCTAGCCTTTACCAATTAAACTGGTGTTGGCTTCCAATCGGTTTGATTGGAAGCCAACACCAGTTTAATGATGCAGAAAAGATGATGAAAGGATGCAGCTTTATACCAGAATTTTACATGGAGCGACTGCCTATCTGAACTCCATAACACAGTTACAGAGTAACACGATATCTCGTGGTATGACTAGTCGTCAGATTTTCAAGCTGTACACCCGTAACGGCTGTCATAGATCTAAATTTGACAACCGGGACCGACTTCGGTATGAAATGATGGTCACCCATCTACAGACCGACCACGGCAAGGGCAGTTCAACCTCGATCGATCGATCAATGCGGCTTTTACTTAGCCACGATCCCGAGTCGTTGGGAGTATATTATAAAAATATTCACAAATCACTTCAACCAAAACTTCACTCTATGAGCAAATAGCTATCATCACCCAATCGGTGCCAACAGATTACCTAGCGACTCAATAAAACCTTTCCAATCAATTTCGAGAACAAAACAGCAAAACACCATTCAAAAAGCGAAATCCTGCAAAATCGGATATCATTCATTCGCACAAACAAAAACTCCATTTCAATATACGAAATAAACAAAAGTGAAAATAAAAAAACATGAATATACACGAACGAATCAGCAGCACAAAACCTAGTTTTTCATATCACTGATAAAGTTTTTATCTTGCTAACCCAAAGACAGCATCTCCCCTGTATTCCCCGAAAGGATTGGCAGAGGTATACACTTTTATGCATGAGTGCACCTCAGCATATCCAGGGGTAAGCTAACACAGTTCCACATAATCGGTGGTAAGTCTATTGCCATTTACCGGGCATAATTTCAAACTGAGACTATCTTAATAAAACTACCCATTAACAATTTGTCCGACCCACAAATCGAATCCAGGCCGTGAACCACAATACTGGAATTATTACGGTACGGGGAAAATGTGGGTGTATTAGTATACCTCTGCATAACCCATCAGGAAATTCAAGCGTGATGCTATGTATTAAGTAAATAAAAATCTTTAATATACACAGACAAAGGCTAGCTTTTCACGGCGATGACACAGTTTATATCTGCCTAACACAGGGAGCATTAATTTCATCGTGACCGGTTCAGTCACAATCATAATATATTTATGTTATTGAATTTTACGATTCAGTGGAAGGCTGTTATGATGATAATACTGCTTCACTGGTCGAGCATGCGTAAGTTCGGCCACTGAGCGTCAGGTCTTGCCTTCGATTTCCGGGTTGAGCAGTGTTATTGAAATTTTTCTGTTAATTCTATAGGCTCATCAAGCCACTATATATAACTTTAAAACTAACATCGAAATGTGGGTGTACTATAGTACCTACCCTCTGCCTAGTCCTTTGGAGTATACAGGCGTGATGCTATGTATGAAATAAACAAAATTAATTAAGACAAATAAAAATCATTAATATAAATTGATAAATCAGCGGCAATAAAGCCAGTTTTTCACGTCGATGACATAGTTTTTATCTGGCTACTACAGAGACCATTCAATGTATTGTGACTGGTTCTGTCACAATCATAATAAGCCACTGATGTAATTGATTTATGATTCAAAGAAAGGCTGAGTGTGAGTGAGTGTAAGCTCGGCCTCTGAGCGTCGGGTCTTGCGTTCGATTTCCAGGTTGGGTAGTGTTATTGGATTTTTCTGCTAGTAGTATAGGTTCACCATGTCACATAATTTAAAAATATTATAATGTCAAAATAAATGAAGAGTTGTGAGTATACTACAGTACCTACACCTCTGCCTAGTCCTTCAGGGTATACATAGTTAGGCTTTATATGTAATAAACAAAAATCATTAATAAACACGGACAAATCAGTGGCACTAAAGCTAGTATTTCACATCGGTGACACAGTTTTTATCTGGCTAACACACAGGCCATTCATTGCATTGTGACCGGTTCAGTCACAATCATAATAAGCCATTTACGTTATTGACTTTTACGATTCAGTGAAACGCTGTTGTGCTCGTTGTAATAAGTACCTTTATGTATTGAATCACACCTATACAGGCGAGGAATACTCCTCGAAGGGGTCAGCACAGGTATAAATAGATATACTGTCACGTTTCACAGATGCTATTATTAAGTTCCAAGTGATGGGTCTAATTTCATCTGCCGTCCACAGCTCCATATTGCAGGGTGCCATTGAAAAAAAAAACCTCTCTGAAGATGTTTTCGATGGTATCTTAAGCCACATCAAATGTCGGGTGGTGTAAACTCCGACACTAGGTTGTTCAACAACTATTCGAAGTGCCATTTTCTTTTCATTTTAGCAAATGATACAATTCTTCTTCTTATCGTGTGGTTGATGAACAACCTAGTGTCAGAGTTTAAACCACCCGTAGGTCTCTAACATAGTTTTACACACCATCGAGAATATCTCTCAGGCGTGCTGGTTTCCTCACGATGTTTTCCTTCACCGTTTCAAGCAAGTGATTTTTAATTTATAATACGCTTATGACTTCGAGAAGACAGTGGTGTGTGCCTTGGATTCGAACTTGCGACCTTTGACTTGTGAGTCCAACGGTCATACCACTAGGATATCACTGTTATAAAATTAATTTCTTAAACGCACGGGAATTCACATGATTTGAAAATATTTTTGATTCAAACATACGATGTTTGAGTTATCAGTCTAATGCTTAAGTATACTAGACTGTTAATTTTATTTTTATCCTTATATAATTCTCTAGCTGTGCCCTGCAGTATCACCTACGTATAATTATATTTTAATTAGTTCAAAAAAATTGGCACAAAGTACCTTATTGTGGCTTATATATAAGAGATAGGCATAAGGCATTACATAATTTTTTTAAACATACTAACGCCTAACGTACTGATAAATCTTCGAAAAGCATTAACGCGTGCTTAGCGACCCTTAAAGTTTCTTTTTTTTTTTTTTTTGCTGTTACTTGGCCCCCAGATCCTTGATTTAAATCCATCTAACACCTTAAAAATAAATGAATAAAGATACAAATTTTACTTACGTGGAAAGCAAAATACAGTTTGACAGGATTTGAAAGGGCGCCTCCCGGATAAATACTCCAGACACTCAGCCCACTAAACCAACGCGAACTCCGAATTTCGCAAATGATGACCCCAATGACGCGTTTAACAACTTTTATGACATTTTTAAATTATTTTATTATTTATGTTTCCCACTAATTAATATTAAAATTAACACTAGAAGACGTCTGAATTGGATGACTAAAGGAATCCGAGCATGTTGTAAACGAAAGCGGCAACTACTATGGCAATATCGAATTAGTAAAAACCATAGCGATAAATCAAAATTTAAGGCTCTTTCATCTAGACTCAATCGCATTATCAAGTCAACAAAAAAAT
This sequence comes from Xylocampa areola, assembly GCA_935421205.1. Classification (NCBI taxonomy): domain Eukaryota; kingdom Metazoa; phylum Arthropoda; class Insecta; order Lepidoptera; family Noctuidae; genus Xylocampa; species Xylocampa areola. The sequence continues at coordinate 12,495,699 of OW285223.1, forward strand.
CACAAAACAACCACTACATACAAACAGCTCGCAATAAATGCAAAGCTACATGGGACATAATAAATGACTCTAAATGCAATATACCAGATAGCGGAATACAAAATTTAACTGTTAATGGTAAATTAATAAATGATGCATTATCTATTGCTAACTCTTTTAATGACTTTTTTGTTGACAATATAAATTCAGAGCTGCCACATAGTACACCAAGTAGTCTTGATACTCAGCTTAATTCTATGTATATGTATCCAATACTTCCCGGTGATGTACTTAAATTGATATCAAATCTTAAGAATACCAAAAGCACTGGATATGATGATGTTTGTACAAGTATTTTAAAACATGTAGCCTTAAAAATTAGTCCTGTTCTTAGTCATATTATAAATTTATGTTTTACTCATGGTATATTTCCTGATAAATTAAAAGTAACAATAATCAAACCACTTTTCAAGAAGGGAGATAGACTGTCCGTAAATTGTTATCGCCCTATAGCTCTTATACCAGTGTTTTCAAAAGTATTTGAAAAAGCAATACATGATAATATTTACAATTACTTCGATAAGAATGACTTGTTTGCAGATGAACAATCGGGGTTTAGAAAAAATAAATCGATTGATATGGCAGTCTTTAATTTTTTAAATGAAGTAATGTGTAATTTAAATAACAAGAATCATGTTTGTGCATTATATATGGACCTTAGCAAAGCGTTTGATAATGTGGAACACAATTTACTGTTATCGAAATTGTATGCTTATGGTATTAGAGGCAGTGCTTATGATCTAATAAAGTCCTACTTAAGTAACAGGAGACAATCGACTCAGATCACAAGGATTTGTGCTAAGACTAAAAGAGAAATAACTTACTCATCAAAATATAGACAAGTAAAAATTGGGGTACCGCAAGGCAGTGTTTTAGGACCACTTTTATTTATAGTTTATGTGAATGACCTTCCGCGCATTACGAACCATCCGACTGTTTTGTTTGCTGATGATGCCACTGTTGTATTCTCCAGTAAAGAACTGTCTAAACTAAAAGAAAAAGTAGAAAATACATTACGAATTATTATAGAATGGCTGACATCAAATAAATTAAAAATAAACTTAATCAAAACTAAAATTATGACTTTTAAAAATAGAAATTGCAAACAAACGAACGTCGATGTTTATTTCCAAGGGCAGAAGATTGAGCAAATCAATACAACAAAATTCTTAGGCTTACATATGGACTATAACTTAAACTGGAAGTCACATTTGGAAAGCCTGTGTCTTAAATTAAGTCAGCAGTCCTATGCATTATATATGCTTGCAAAAACGGTCAGTACCAGCGCGGTCTTAGCATCTTACCATGGTTACGTAGGGTCCTTGTTGAGATATGGCATTATGTTCTGGGGCAATTCTACAGAAAAAGAGGCTGTATTTAAAATGCAAAAGAGATGTATCCGGGCAATATGTAGTTTAAAACCAACAGATAGTTGTAAGCCCTTCTTTCAGAGCTTAAAAGTATTAACACTACCATGTTTATATATATTGGAAGTCGTAGTCTTTGTAAAACACAACTTGCATTATTTCAAAAATTATAGAAGTCAACGTAACAATAAAAAAATATATTTCCCTGACAGCAGTAGAACTACTTTGTTTAGTAATAGCATTTTTTGGATGGCACCTCGACTTTATAACCATTTGCCAAAATGTATCATAGAATTAAAAAGTATGGACATATTTAAATGTAATGTTAAAAAAATCTTATTGGAAAAATCTTATTATAGTGTTAGTGAATATTTGAGTGACAAACTCTAATAATGTTAATTATAATCATTAATTGTTTAGTATTATCAAATTTTAATAATGGTAATTACTAAAGTTTGACATAAATTACGGATTTCACAATTACTAATTCTTGACATTTTGGCATAATGGATTTAATTTGACATTATTACCTTGACATTATATAACTTGACTTTAATTGGTAATTTAAAAAACATGTAATATTGAACTCGAATGTATTTAAATTTCTTTTTAATTAAGGGACTAACCACTTTCCGAACTAAATGTTGCATGCCTAGTGCAGAATATGGTGACACTAACAACTTTCCTGTTTCTCAAAATCCAACTGTATTACTACCCATATTTGCAATAAATGAATTTGAATTTGAATTTGAATTTGAATTGTTGATAAAAATTTTTTTTTTTTAAATAATCACGATAATTATAAATTCTACAATAAAATATAAGTACAGAAACTTTTTCATTTTTTTAATGAAAACATTTATCTACCTTTGTTGGACTACCTTACTCAGGATGGAGCACGTAGATCCAGAAGAAATCTATTCACTCCAAGTAGAATGGATAGATTTGGAGAAAACGATAGTTGGGGAGTTGATGCAACTGCCCAGACCCGTCTCCCACAACGGTTGCACCGGACTACATCCCGAAACACGTCTAGGTCGCTTCCAAGCATGGCTTTGTCCAGTGAGTGGTAACCAGCCGCGGCCGAAGCCTCCCACCAGTGTGTAGGGATTCCATTTTAAGAGTGCACTCCTACGGACGCGGGCAACTCAGCCCCCATTTTACTTCAGCAAAAACAAAGCTTTCGAACCACATTACAAACGCAAAAACAGAAAGTATTTACATTACCTATACTCGCAGAGCAACTGCTCCCATAATAAGTAATTACATAACTAATACTAACTATTATAAGCTATAGGAAAACTAATTTTCTCTCAGTAAAGGAGATCTCTTAATACTGACTAAAGTTAATTCTGCCGAGAAGGCTTTCAGGACGGTATTATATGAAACGGTGCCATTAATTTTTATGTGATAGACTTTTATTCTACCTAAGATGCGTTTGTTTTCTATGAAGATAATAAAATGTAAGGATTATGTGGAAAAGATGCAGTAATAACTGTAATTTCCATTAATGGAACAATAATTGATGCCACTGCTGAAGGATACGTACATAGCATCACGCCTGTATTTCCCGAAGGGGTAGGCAGTTGTACACCCACATTTCACCAATGCTGTTATTAAGTCCCATGTGGTGGTGAGCCTATTGCCATCTACCGGGCACAATTCCAAACTCCAGGCTGCTACTGAGAAATTCTTAATAGAAAACCTCAATAACACTTTGCCCGACCCGGGAAATGAACCTGAAACCCCATGCTCAGCAGTCGCGCTTGGGAGCACTAGTCCAACGAGGCAGTTGCTGAAGGATATGCTGACCTTATTAGTAATGTCCTACAAAAAGGTCGGGTGCGTAGTACTCGCAGCCGGTGTGTATGACCAGATGTATGAATGTGGACAAAGACATCTTTGTCCACGTCATCTTAGGCACTGAATAACTGCACTAAATTCTCATTGTAATAAATTACTGCAACCATTTTTCGTGTACTATCAGGGGCTCGTGGCTAAGTAACTGCCGCACAGATCGATCGATCGAGGTTAAGCTGCGCTTGCCGCGGTCGGTCTGTGTATGGTTGACCATCATTTCATACTGAGACCGCTCCGTGCTCGGAGTGCACGTTAAGCCGTCGGTCCCGGTTGACAAATTAAGATCTATGACAGCCGATATGGGTAGTCAGAGGCCTGAAAGTCTGACAACCGAAACACAAAACGCTCAATGTAACATACTGGTATTAATCGTTGACAGCGCGGTTAGCGCAGTGGTCGAGACTCCGACTGCTGCGCTGCGTGTCGCAGGTTCGATTCCTGCACGGAGCAAATATTTGTACGATCTATAGATAATTGCTCCGGGTCTGGGTGTGTGTGTGCTTGTGAGATTATATGTCTGTAAACGCACTCACGATACTGGAAGAAATTCGTAGTGTGGGACAACGTTTAAAAAAAAAAACTGCATCAGGTTTGACTGGAAGCCGACCTCAATGTAATTCGGAAAAGGCTAGGCAGACAGAGACTATCAGTAAATTTAGTCCCCCCCCCTCTAGAATATTTTCTGATTGAAAATTTTAATTTTTTATAAGGCTTATTTTTATTGTATTTAAGGTTATTTAAAAGTGTATGTGTATATTTCTGGGTGAAAACAGCTTTAAACGAGAAAAACAAAACAGATTGAGCAAAAAAAAAAAAACCAATTCTAGCTAAAAAAATCCTTCATAGTTCTCTTCCACATAATTCTTCTCGAATAACTTTAGCAATAGTTAATAAGTGTCCACTTCGTCACTTCGCCTTATAAGGGTCTCACCTGACCCACATTGTGGACCGTATAAAAGTCACCGCACACTTTATGATGCTATTACTGATATGAAGTAAGTGACTCAGCTACTTTTGTTCGATTATTAAGAGATAAAAAAATAATTAAAATTAAGTAAGGTAAATTGAAGATAAATCATTGAAAAGTATTAACGCATGCTTAGCGAACTCTAAAGTTACAATATTAAAATGGGAAAAGAATCGGTCACCTGTATAGGTATTGAATAGATAGCACTGACGTCGCAGAAAAGACGTGTTGAAATATGGATGAAGAATTCGCGGAGGTGAGCAGAGGTCGAGATGGCTTAGTGGTCAGAGCACCTGGAGTATTCATCCGGGAGGCGCAGGTTCGAATCCTGTTTGCGACCGTATTCTTTTTCCATTTTAATATTGTAACTTTAAGTAAGGTAAAGATGAAAAAAATGGAGGATGGAAAGGAATAAAAATATAAAGAATGAAAGAAAATGGAACTGAGCTGGTCACATCAACCGCATGTCGGACGCGCTGTGGGCAAAACTCACCATTAAGTGGAGACCCCACAGCGGTAAACGATGTTGCGTCAGGCTCAGAAGGAGATGGTGGGACGAGCTCTAGAAATATGTAAATTTGTGAGAAACAATATCACCTTCTTTACTAAACGTAGCGACAGACATACTAAAATATCGCTTCGACATAGAAACCGATTAATGTTACCTACTTCCAACATGACCCTACATTCCAATAGTCCGTATGTAATGTCAATAAAATTATATAATAAACTCCCAGAAGCCCTTAAAGAAGAAACCAGAAATAAAGCTTTTGTAAATAAGCTAAAACATATACTTATAAATAAAGCATACTATAATATTAAAGAATACATTAATGATAAAGATTTAAAATAAATAACTAATTAAATTAAATGATTGTATATTATATATTAATAATAATATTAATAATTATTAATTATCATAGAGTCATCAATAAATTTATATTTGAATAAATAATACATTACAATAATAAAATACATACATAAATATTGAATATAATACTTTATAAAAACACATAAATATATTATAGTCTGAACAAACAATACATAATAATAATCATTCTAAATAACGAATTATTCACATAAATAAAGTTAACCAGAAGAAATGTTAGCATCCTCCTCTTTTCTACGTTGCCGTGCCCTACAGGGTTCATATTGTACTGTAATTATTACTATATTTAACACCTTTATAACTTATGGAGTGCAATAAAGTATTGAGTATTGAGTATTGAGCTTGACTGCAGTTGGGATGATTGGCCACAAAAAGCTTTAAATCGAGAGGAATGGAAGGATGGTGAGGCCTTTGTCTTGCATCACGGCTTATGATAAAAAAAAGAACATGAGATAGAAAGAAAGAAAAAATATCTGTGTGAAAGTTATATGATAATGACTAAATGCTGAGCTAGGAAGCCCTGCAGTAATTGGGACAGACCTCTCGCTGCCAGCCGTGATTAGAGCCATGATTGAAAATAGGGGGGCATGGGAGCCAGTCGCATCTTTCTGCGAGGATGTGATCTCGCACAAGGAAGGAAGCGGCGGATCGGGTCAGGGAGGAAGACTCCGTTGCTGATCCAATGCGCCGCAGGAGGACGGGTTGGCGCAGGCGGCTTTACGCTGGACTGATGCCACCCTAACAGAGGCCAGCGGGCGATAGATTAGGGGGTCTATCGTTCGCATAGCAAGGCCCTCGAGGTACGGTGATGTCCCAAGTGTGCCCAGACATAGCTGAAAAAGAGAGTCAAAATTAAAGTGGAAGGTCCAGAGGTAGACCGCACTGGGTGGGTCACGAAGGCCATGCATTGCAGTTCTCGCAGCTCATCCACTCAAAGGCGAGAGTAGGTACACGGTGGAGTTTTTAGTGGGTGCGAGCCCCACTTAACCACACTGCCTCCCCAGGTGGTGTGGCATGCGACAGGAATATTTTCCGCCAAAAAAAGGAAGTCCTCTACTGTTTGTTCTGTTCAATATAATATTTTATCCTTAAGAACAAGTTTGTTTTACAATTATTGTACAACGATTACTACTCACGTGCATTCTTCGCACAGTGTGACTCATGACATCGGCGTGGACTCAGCTCATGACAACGGGCTCCAGTCCAGTTGGAAACTAGTCGGGCAATTCCGAAGAATGCACGTGAGTAACAACCGTTGAACATTAATTAAGTTTATTTGTGATTGAACTAATAATAATTGATGATGAATTTTCTATAAGTTATATACATAGCATCCCGCCTGTATTCCCGAAGAGGTAGGCAGAGGTGTATACAGTTGTACACCCACATTTCACCAAAGCTGTTATTATGTCCCATGTAATAGGTGGTGAGCCTATTGCCATCAACTGGGCACAATTTCAAACTCCGAGCTGCAACTGAGATTTTTTCCAAACACCCCATAAAACTTTGCTCAACCTAGGAATTGAACCCAGAACCTCATGCTCAGCGGTCACGCGGACAGATAAACAGTTTTTCTACCACATACTTTATTGCCCAGAAAATTAATTGTGAAGGTCAGACAGTCGCTCCATGAAAAAATACAACCAAAACTGAACATCACGTAATTATGAAAAGGCTAGACAAGTTTTGATTATTTACTTCAAGCAAAGTCAAGGAACAAAGCAAGTATAATTTGAAACTTTCTCGTCATATTCTCCACTCATCGTCTCGGTAAGTTTCGGCGCAATCTTAATGTGCTAAGTTAAAGTTAAACAGACAGGCTTAAGTTTTCTCACTGTACACACTTTCAGGCTTTTAGTTCTGAACGTAACTTTGCGTACTGACAAGATGCAGTAACGAAGTTACATGTGATCAATTAAATTATGATTAAATGGATTTAGGCGTTATATTGTAGAAGTCCATTAAAATGGATGCAAATAAATACAATACCCAAGTACATCCATAATTTTGAAAATTAATAAATTTTTAAAATTGAACCCAAAGATTGCCTATATATATAGTATATAAACTCTGACAATATGTTATAATAATACGGTGCAGGATTCGAACCTGCACCTCCCAGATAAATACTCCAGGCGCTCTGTTCACTAAGCCATCTCGACCACTGCTCACCGTGAATTCTTCTTCCACATTTCAACACGTCTTTTGGTGACGTCATTGCTTGCATTTAATATTATAACTTTAGAGTTCGCCAAGCCTGCGTTAACGCTTTTTAAAGATTTATCTGACAATATGCTTTGAATTTTTTTACTTAGTACACCGAGCTAATCTTTGTGCCAATATATTACTCCGGACCCCCAGTGCTCTGCGCTCCCTCTCAATGTCATTATAGTCCCTGATATATAATAATACTCCTTCTAACCGTATTGCGGTCACGGCGCGGCGGCTTATCGCTATGGAGATTAGCCAAGTAGGCAGGAGATAATTATTATAGTTCACAAGTATATGCGCAAACACAGGCGCACTCTCGCTTCCTCCACTCTCGTAGTCTGATAGAATGACACGATCGAGATCAGGCGCAGGGCCGACGGCTTTACGTGCTCTCCGAAGCACGGGCTTGTCACACCACCAACTTCCTTACTCCGGGCTGCTACTGAGAATTTCTTATCAGAAAACCTACTAATAAAAATATATGATTAAATGGAAAAATAATACGGTCGTGAGCAGAATTCAAACCTGCGCCTCCAAGATAAATACTCCAGGCGCTCTGACCACTAGGCCGTATTCTTTTTCCATTTAATATTATATCTATAGAGTTCACTAAGTATGCGTTAATACCTTTCAAAGATTTATCTTTAACCCACTAATACTTTGCCCTACCTGGAAATCTAGACCTCAGCAACAGAGTCTATAAACACTAAACCGATGAGGCAGTCAAAGAGCAGTGTGGTACTACTGGGCATACTGGGATACTGAAGGGTGAAGGGTGGGCGTTTTGGGGGACTGTCTTATTGTTATGTATGACGTTCAAAAAGTACCATTTCTAATGGTCTAATTTGAATAAAGATATTTTTGATTTTTTGATTTGATTTTTGACTGCATGGCCCTTGTAATGCATGACTACCCTCTATATTGTGGAAGTAGCTAGAGATATTAGACTACCGCAAGGTAATGCCTCAGTCTATACAAATTCACCGTTAGTTTAATGTAGTAAAAGTTCTTTTTCCATTTAATATAATAACTATAGAGTTCGCTAAGCATGCGATAATGCTTTTCAAAGATTTATCTTGAATTGTTAAGGTAATTGCATTCTTTACGACATTGTATTAACTGCAAAGTTAGTCGTGTCGGTTCAGTCACCAGTATAGGGACTGAATTGATAGCAATGACGTTGCCATAAGACGTGTTAAAATATGGAAGAAGAATTCGCGGTGGTGAGCAGAGGTCAAGATGGCTTAGTGGTCAGAGCGCCTGGAGTATTTATCCGGGAGGCGCAGTTCGAATCCTGTTCGCGAGGGTATTCTTTTTCCATTTAACATAATAACTTTAGAGTTTGCTAAGCATGCGCTAATGCTTTTCAAAGGTCTATCTTAAATAGTAAAAAGTAGTTTAAAGTACCATTACATTCAAAGACAGTAGATTCAAACAAAGTAATTAAATGTCTCCAAATACGTAGTGGCATGCGCAGAATGTAGCTACATTAACATTCTCTGGCGGATAGTAATTATCAACTGTGGTCGGAAATGGCCCGACTGACTATCACAACAGGGCGTATCTGTAGTTTGATTAACATACAAACTGAGTACTGCCAATAATGGTAATGTCGAACAGAGCGGAGGCATTATTAAAGACAATTTAGTTTGCGAAACACATTAAAAAAAAATTGAGCACAAATTGCATATATATATTAAATACGAACAGGGGCTCGTGGCTAAGTAACAGCCGCACAGTTCAATCGATTGAGGTTAAGCTGCGCTTGCCGCGGTCGATCTGTGGATGGGTGACCATCATTTCATACCGAGGTCGGTCCCGGTTCTCAAATTAAGATCTATGACAGCCGTTACGGGTAGTCAGAGGCCTGAAAGTCTGACAACCAGTCATACCACGAGATATCGAGTTGCCCAGTATTAAATGGGTTGTGGAGGTCAGATAGGCAGTCGCTCCATGTAAAATACTGTTATAAGCTGCATCCGGTTTGACTGGAAGCCGACTCCAATATAATTGGGAAAAAGCTAGGCAGATTGATATTAAATACGAAAAAAATAGCATCTCATACCACTTTGCTGACCACCAAATGTCCAAGCCTTCACCAGACAATTATTGGAGCCACTAAGCGGTGGGGATACCGAAAAGGAGTAATTATCAGGATCATTCGTCAGCAAAATTTCCAAGCCATTAGCAGTATGGCTATCAATATCAGGAACCTTTGTAGGTTCTTGGATCAGCTGGGTGGGGTTCAGTGATAATGCAAGGTTGTACGCTCTCTTCCTGCATGATCAGTCTCCTGGTATGGGAAAAGTAATTCCTGGTGGTGACTATTACACTACCACAGAAAAACAAGCTGCCATATCTGCTGCCTATGTGGAATATCTAGAATTTTCAAGCTCACAGAGACGCCTATAATAGATGTCATCACGCGCAAAGGCACAGATTTACACGCGCGATTTAAACCTGTGCTCCAGAACATAGCCTGGGTAAGAAAGATATGCTCCGTCAGTGGGACATCTGCTCTGGGTTTCGGAGAATTTGTTACAAACTATCTATACTAATATTTTAAACGCTCTGGAACTACACGTTAGAATTGTTTTATTTTTTATGTTGTAGCTATATTTGTGGACAATAGTGTAAGCCATCTAGCATTAGGCTACACTTCTCAGCCAGCCTTAAATATACGTTTTTTTTAAGTAATTCGGGAAAAAAGCGCTTTCGAAATGCTTTAACCGCGTACGCTGGTGTAATGGTTAGTGATACGTAAGTACAATGTTCTGTAAAAATAATATTCCTTAACATATCTAAAGATAAGTTTAGATTTTATATGCTTATTTCTTAAAAATAAGCCAAAATAAGGTATTTTGAACCAAACAAATATTGAAAATTTAATAGTGATTTTTATGCATTATTTTATGGCACTTTATTGATATTAATCCTTACAAACGAAAGTTACATCAAAACAATTTGATAACGGTAAGCTTTGCTCTTTATAGCATGTTATTAAACGCATAGTTAAGGAGATAATGGAAAATGAAAATATTTCAACACTCGCGCGAACGAGCCGTGTGATGGCATAACCTTGTCCGCCCGATGAGAACTGAGCATTGGTGAGAAGAGACGTACTATAAATTATTTGTTATTTGTTGGTTAGTACTAAGTACATAATTATTGTGTTATAATTAAACGTGAAGGAAACCGCGGGCACAGCTAGTTTAATAATATAACAAAGCAAAACTTCTTTATGACGTCATAATTGCACTATTGTACTGACATATATAGCACTTCAGGTTCCTAGAACCATTGACCCGATGCGTACTGCGCGATTTCCCATTATTACTTAAATCGATCGCGTTCAAGGAAATCGACTCGATGTGTCTCCAATTTTATTATTCATAAGATCAGTAGAAATGCATATTCTGTAGTGCAATTTTAATCTTGTTTCTTGTTGGGATAGATGGAGGAACTTTTGTCACAATACTGAGAATTGATCTGTAAAACCTTATAACGTTGAAATTTGTTAACATTTTAATATGTAAGTATTTTACCATATTATTATATGTACATAATAATTAAAAATATTTACAAAAATGAAACCTAAATTAACAAACATAACATCACGCCTTTATTACACGAAATGGTAGGCAGAGGTGTACACAGTTGTACACCCACATTTCACCAATGCTGTTATTAAGTCCCATGTTAAAAGTGGTGAGCCTATTGCCATCTACCGGGAATAGTTTCAAACTCCGGGCTGCCACTGAGAATTTTCTAACAGAAAAACTTACTAACACTTTGCTCGACCCAATAATTGAACCCAGGCTCATGCTCAGCAGTCACATTTGGGACCACTACCACCACCAAGGCAGCTTTTAGACGATTCAGAAATAAATCAGTTCTTGCATGTCATTATTGACTCAATGACAAACTAGTAGGTAATAGATTTCTAGAAACTAGACATTAAGCAACTCATTTGATTGATTGTAAGAAATTGATGACAGCGCGGTTGGCGCAGTGGTCGAGAGACCGACTGCTGCGCTGCGTGTCGCAGGTTCGATTCCTGCACGGAGCAAATATATGTACGATCTATACATATTTGCTCCGGGTCTGGGTGTGTGTGTACTTGTGAGATTATATGTCTGTAAACGCACCCACGACACAGGAAGAAATTCCTAGTGTGGGGCAACGTTTTATTAAACAAAAAAAAAAACTACATTTCCCTTAGCAGTTATTATACCCATGAACACAATATTTTTCTAGTATCATAATTTAGAATTTCTCCATAATCTATTTCTATGTGATAAAGCTGAAGTTTGTTTTTTATAGCGTCTGCGTGGCCTTCTGAATTAGGTCCAGCCGGGATAAAAAGTACCATATGTGTTAATCCAGGTTATAAACTATCTGTATGCCAAATTTCATCCAAATCCGCCGCGATGTTGTGTTAGGAATAGTGAGTAATGGCCCTTGAACAATAAGTTAAAGAAATATAGGTAGATAAATGCAAAGCGGGACGTGTATTTTTTTATAAAAACTTTAGGGTGAATAATACTTTCCGCCATCGATTTCCACTTAATATTTGTTTGTGAAAGAAGATGTTATTTTTAATGGCCGCGTCTTCGAGAACTTCGAAGAAAAAGTCAAAGTTTGATACTTAGCCTTGAACTGTATTTTAACATGAAATTAAATCGACGGCACGTTTGGTAGGTTGGTGAAGAGTTTGGCTGGTGTGCCTCGTGTCGCGGGTTCGATTACCGCACGGAATAAATATTTATAAGATATCTGTACAATGTCAATATAATTTGTACGTCAAGTAGATCCTGGGTTAAATTTTCGGGTCGGAATTACAAAGTATGATTGCATTTTTTCTGTTACAAAATTGCGCAATAACAGTCCGAAGTTTTCATTTGAGTATATGTGTATGTGTATGTTTGTATGTCCGCGATTTTCTCAAAAATTACTGATCCAATTCGGACGGGATTATCGTTATTTAAATAAATATTTTTCAGGGAAGGTTTCAGTATATAATAAATATATTAAGATCGCACTATAACTATGACACGGTTACAAATCAACAGCTTGTATATTCTCAATGCTTGACAAAAATATCTTTTATATTAAGATACACAACAAACTACCGTCTATCGATTTAAGATTATATCTCTTACCGTATACCATTCGGACTGCAGTTCACCAAAACATCAGTCACTCTTACGGTAAATACAATAAGGTTGAATCTTCCGTGGCATTTTGTTAAAGAGTAGCAAATAAGTTAATGTTTCAGAGCGTTCCCTATCTTGAAGGGATTTTTTGGAGACAGTTTATGATCGTTTAAAGATATTTTCCGAACGATCCCGGACGATGTCATCCTTGATACAAATATTTGATAATATTTTTCTAATACAGAGTATATTCTTTGAACAATTTTTGAGGTAATCTGTGCTATTTATACAGTATGTAAGGGATGTGGGTTTTATTTATTTAAAGGGTTGTAACAGATCTACTGAATGTTAGGATAGCTGCTTAGCGTGCGGAACTGGGTTCGATCTTTGTGTCGGGAATCTTAAAGGGTAAAATACACGACTGGCCAAAAAATATGTGTTATGTGTTTAGGGTTCATGTACATATATGTATGTTTGCGAGTTTCTTTATTGTACCATAACTTCTAAATGCTTGAACCGATTTCGATGTAAGGGGTATCGTTAGAACCCTTGCATTTTAACAATAAATGTTATGATTAGGTCTCACGAAAGTTATTATATTAAAAGTGTAAAAATTACATACTATGTGCACATGTCTGTTATAAATATTTTGCATGGAAAGAAACAAATGTCTAAGATACAGGCTCGGCCTAGTTTAGACGTTAGGGTACAATTTGTCCTACACATACAGAAATTGTACGATTAGACTAGACTAGACTCGATTAGTAAATTGTATCGTTAACTGGTTCCAATAAAGAGATTATTATTATTGTAACTATAACATGACAAGATTTTTTAAAATGGAAAGTGTGTTTTTAAAGTTTTTAATTAATTTCACTTAATGAACATACCATTATTTTATTATTTTCAGAGTCTAAAGAGAGTTTTGTTAAAAATATATTTAAATGTTACATTACAACCTTTTTTAGGGTACCTTATCGGCCTTCTCCTTTGGGATTGAGCAGTTTGTATTTACTAAACGTACGTGAACCGTACTTTAAAGGATAGGTAGAAGACGTGTCGGATTTCAGGGATGTAATTGGACATAAGTATGGAACATGCTATCCAGAATGTAGGTGGGTGAAAAATTTAAAAATTTCTCTAGGCTGTGTTAGAGACAAAAGTCGCCCTGTATATTTATTTATTCTTATTTATATGTTTTATTTTTATGGTATGGGGGCAACCGAGCAGACGGCTCGCCTGATGGTAAGCGATTACCGCCAACCATGGACACCCGCAACCCCAGAGGAGTCGCAAGTGCGTTGCCGGCCTTTTAAAGGGTTTGGGCCTCCGGTACCCTCACTCACTCGGCGAAACATAACACAAGCGTTGTTTCACGCCGGTTTTCTGTGAGGCCGTGGTATCAATCCGGTCGAGCCGGCCCATTCGTGCCAAAGCATGGCTCTCCCACGGTGAAGATGTATATGTACACAAATTTAGACATAACAATATACAATAGAAATGGCGAGTGCAAAGGCCAGCTTATTTCTAACAGAAATCTCTTCCAGCATACCTGCGAGAGGAGAGATTGAAGTACAAGTGATGTGGTAGATGTTAATATATACATAAGAATAAACAGCAACATAAAAACAACTGCATAAACTTAGAAACAAATACATAATATACAATACATACATGCATACTAGAATGACTCCGTCGATGAGAGGAGTAATGTTCCTTCCTTTATATATATATATATATATATTTCCTTTATATAGTCGTTATAACTTTAAAATGAAAGTTCGGAAACATCTTCATGGGAAATTGATACAATCATCTCATCATTGAGTTTATTATTGTTTTATTTATTTATTGTATTATAATATAGCTATATATTTAAGTATATTATGTATTTATATTCTAATTTATTTATGTAAGTTTGTGTACGTATATTTAGTATTACTTGGATATCCCTTAGTTTATTAAATAATGCTATAAATCATTTAATAAAAAGTATTTATTGCACCTGCCATGTTTTCTCTTCATCACCGTAAGGTTGACTGGTAGAAAATGCCTATGGCATTAAGTCCGCCTCTGTACAATTTTATTTTGTGCATTAAGTGTTAATAAATAAATAAATAAATATTTTGTTAAAGTAATTGCATCAGTACGACACTGTGTAAACTGCAAAGTTAGACGCGTTGGTTCGGTCTCCGTTATAGGCACTGAATAGATAGTCATGACGTCACCAGAAGACGTATTACCTGCTCATGACCGTATTTTTCTATCCACTAAAGTTTATAATTCCGGACTGAATGTTTTTGAAATTGATAGTGTTTATTTGCATGAAATATGTTATGTGTTCGTGTGATATCGATAGATCTTGCGTGGAGCAATAAGTAAAACACTAGTGGACTATATCATAATAGATAACGTATAATGATGATAAATGGAGAATTACATCAAGAGATATATGATGTTACGGTGCGAACAATTAAAACTAAGATAATATGCGCGCGCGGCTTAGCATTATGTGTTCGCGTAGTGTAGTCGCTGACTAACTGACTGCGTGACCGCGCAGACTTGTTGAACGTAGAATGGTCGCGCGCGCCCCGCTCCTTCTGTAGCCCTCCGTGGCTGGGCTGACGAGTAGTTAAACTCAATATTATGCGGATACAAGCCTGCATGTTACACCAGAAACTGGCATACAATAATGGTTTACTAATCCTAAGAAAATAATACATTCTAACAGAAGTAAGCGATTATAAGCTTTAGGGCAAAGTGGCATAGGACCACGGCTATCATCTGAACATCACTAAGAATATGTATTAAATTCATTAAAAATTTATAACGTGTTATTTGTTTATTTAATAGACGATACATATTGAATAGTTTTTAAATAACAATTTTAGATGAGAATATTTTCTTGTTTCAAAATTTTTAGAGCGAGAATTTTTAATAGTTGGTTTTAAACTTTTGAACTTCATTTTTATAAAAAAAAAATTGGTGTTATAATTTTATTTAATGTCAATACTAATTAAATACAATGAATTAAACACAATGTTTACCAAATAAATAAAATAAAATAAAATGTACTTATTTATTATATACTTAATTTGGGTAGAAAATATGTTAGCTCACACCTGAGGCGTGACTTTATAGAAATTATTCAAAATTATCCGGTGCATGCAAGCAAAGCCAGCTGTTGCTGCTAACAATACTTTTTAAAGTGTGCAAATTAAGATTTTTCATTTAATACACCGGAGGACATAATTAAAAAATATATGATTTTATGTCCTGTGATGTCACATAGTTTATAACCAGCGGACAATCAAGACGCTTTCAAAGTAAGTTCAAGTTCTTGAGTAGTGATAGTCTAGTGGTACGACCGTTGGACTGACAAGTCAAAGGTCGCAAGTTCGAATCCAAGGCATGCACCACTGTCTTTTCGACGAATAACGAATTATCACTCGCTTAAAACGGTGAAGGAAAATATCGTGAGGAAACCAGCACAACTGAGAGATTTTCTCGATGGTGTGTAAAGCCCTGTCAGAGACCTACGGGTGGCTTAAACTCTGACACTAGGTTGCTCATCAACCACTCGATAAGAAGAAGATAGGTGGGTTACCTATGATTTGACCATAGTCACAATTTTTAGTTCACCATAGTCGGTAATTAGAGTCACTAATATTATTCTAATTATTCGGAGATTATTAATTACAAAATTTTAACTTAACTTCTTATACCAAAGATTATTTATTACCTATGTATAGGGACTGAATAGATAGCAATGACGTCACCTAAAAACGTATTAAAATGGGGAAGAATTCGGAGTAGTGAGCCGAGATCGCTTAGAGGTCAGAGCGCCTGGAGTATTTATCCGGGACGCGCAGATTCGAATCCTACTCACGACCGTAGTCTTTTTCTATTTAAAATTATAATTTAAGAATTCGCTAAGCCTGCGTTAATGCTTTCCAAAGATTTATCTGTATTAATAAGGTAATGACATCTTTACGACATTGTATTAACTGCAAAGTTAGTCGTGTCGGTCCGGTCACCTGTATAGGGACTGAGTAGATAGCAATGACGTCACCAAAAGACATGTTAAAACGTGGAAGCAGAATTCACGGTAGTGAGCAGAGGTCGAGCGGTCAGAGCGCCTGGAGTATTTATCCGGGAGGAGCAGGTTCAAATCCTGCTCACGACCGCATCCTTTATCCATTAAAATTATAACTTTAGAGTTCGCTAAGCCTGCGTTAATGCTTTCCAAAGATTTATCTGTATTGATTAATTATTCTTTGCATACTTATGTTTGTTGCAACTGAACCCGTGTCCGTGCAAAATATTATATAACCCTACTACCGTTAGTGGATAGTAGTTCGCTAGTGATGTTCCACAAAGCCAGCACTATCCGGCCACGATATTAGAATATATTGGGGCTCTCAACATCGTGTAAAACGTTAGCACTACAATGTTATACAAGATTGCTGTGGTCAAATTTAGGATAGGTTTAGATAGATGCTTTCAGTTGATGCTAGCTTTAACTTATTGAAGGAACTAGCTGTGCCCGCGACTCCGTCCGCGTGGATGTCGTAAATTAACACCATGTCGTGTATGAACAAAAATTCATAATAATTAAAATTGTTGACACTCAGCTCAGCTAATGCAAAGCAGCTACTGAGGATTACGTTATGTAGTTTTTACGTAAACAAACATTTTTAAACCAATTTTTTTCTGATTATATATTATAGCTGTTCCCCGCGGTTTCAGGCGCGTTAATTTGAGGAAAAATCTTACCAAAATATATTCCACCAGCGCCCTCCTCCCTCCTGACCTCCCCTAGTACATCATGAATGCGCTCACCTCGTTGGTCTAGCGGTCTGGTCGGACCGAGTTTTAAGATAACTCCGCAACAAAATAATGATTAACGTACCACGCATACATTCATAACATAGGATAGCATCACGCCTGTATTCCCTTAAGGGGTAGGCAGGGGTGTACACAGTTTTATACCCACATTTCACCAATGCTGTTATTAAGTCCCATGTAATAGGTGGTGAGCATATTGCCATCAACCGGGCACATTTTCAAACTCCGGGCTGCCACTGAGAACTTCCAGACTTAAAGAACTTTACAGAAAAACTCAATAACACTGTGCCCGACCCGGGAATCGAACCCGTGACCTACTTACTGATCAGCAGTCGCGCTTTGTACTACTAGACCAACCGGCAACCTTGGTCCATCCGGCAAATCCGTACTGCATAAAAACACATAACATAGCATCACGCTTGTATCACCCAAAGGGGTAGACAGAGGTGTACACAATTGTACACCCACATTTCTCCAATGCTGTTATTAAGTCCCATCTGATAGTGAGCCTATTCTCATTTATCGGATACAATTCTAAACCCCAGCCTGGTGAATTTCTTTGCACGAAACGCCATTAAAACTTTGTTCAACTTCGGCAATCACTGTACTATCCATACTAATATTATAAATGCGAAGTAACTCTGTTGGTTTATAACTTTTTCACGACTAAACGGCTGAACGGATCGTAATGAAATTTGGCAAGGAGATAGATTGTATCTTGGGGAAGGACATAGGCTACCTTTAATCGCGCACACGATATTATAGCTTATAAACTGCAATCAGGATTTAAAATATAGATACAAAGTCCAACTTCTTCTTCTTATCGTGTGGTTGATGTGCAACCTAGTGTCAGAGTTCAAGCCACCCGTAGGTCTCTGACATGGCTTTACACACCATCAAGAATATATCTCAGGTGTGCTGGTGTCCTCACGATGTTTTCCTTCACCGTTTTATGCAAGTGATAATTAATTTATAATACGCACATGACTTCCAAAAGTCAGTGGTGCGTGCCTTGGATTCGAACTTGCGACCTTTGACTTGTCAGTCCAACGGTCATACCACTAGGCTATTACTGCTTTCTTCAAAGTCCAACTCAATCGATGATAAAACAGTGATATAAATAAAATATGTTACACACTACACAAGTTATTGTACTCGCTTTTGTTGTGATGTAAAGCGGACACTTTATTCCGGACACGTGACGGTATCAACTGAGGAGGTGTGGTTAAATTCACAGCGGATTGCTATTACTTCGCTTCGTAACGATCGCTTTATGTACGGCTATGCAGTCGACGACGCATTGACGCAGTCACCGAATTGATGATGGCTGATGCTACAAGCGGCTAGTCTATGAATACTCTCACTATGGAGCAGCTGGTAAAGGGCAGTAGAAAGAGGAGAGGGAGTTTTGTGTTTAAGACAAGCAAATGAAATGACCATATGTATAACTAAAAGGAAAGCTCGAAATATATACCTTTGAATCGCTTGACGTTTCGACCAGGTTGCACTGATCGTGATCACAAGCAGAATCAATCTGCTTGTGATCACGATCTGCTGTTGTATGTATTGCGCGTTAATGCCTGTAAGTTGTACATATAGTAAAATCATGCAATGCGATTGTTTAAAGGTTAGTAAGCAAATGAAATGAATATCTTGATTTAAGTCACCAGTAATATCTTAGGTTTTCGCGATCACTACACATTATAATGAAAACAACTTCTGGCCGGCTTAATCGCGTGTTTTATTGTATTTTTGTTTTTCCTGATATTTCGAACACTTTGCAGAGTTTGTGTTCGCAGGAGGACTAAGGCTTCTCAACAGTTTATTTAAAATTATTTCAGTCTACCGTACATTTAATTGATAAAATTCATAAAATTATTTTTGTCTCCGATACATATTTAAAACTAAATCACGATGATATTTCCTAAGACTATCCCAGAGAAGAAATACTGAAACAAACTCAGAGCTGACAGTCGTTTCAAATCTAGAGATAAAATTTTACAATATTATCGAATTATTAACTAAAAGGTGCTCCGATGCACGCAGTAATCGCTAACATTATCTTGATTTTTCACTACACATCACAAGAAAAACTTGAGACAACGAACGCTACAAAGTGTTCGAAAAATCAGGAAAAACAAAAACCAATAACACACGCGATTAATACGGTTAAAAGTTGTTTTATTAATTCACCAGGTTCTCGACATGCGCGATGTGGATTCTGCGATTATTGTATTGGCAGTCATTCCATGGATTAATAGCGCAGAGAATTGACTAAAATCTTAAAATGCGAGTTAGGGACCAAAAGTAAATCGATTTTTGATAAAATAAAAAGAAACTCGTTAAATGGCTAAGTACAGAAAGTGGTACTTCTGGATTCTCTACTTAACATTGATTCCAGCACAGCAGGCAGTCTTTCTACCCAAGCGCACTGTCTAAATATTTCAGATTCTTTGACTAATTGCCTGCTTTTCTTGTGTCATATTATTTCATTATTTTCCTGAACGTATATTCAAAGTAATTTTGGCCTTGACAATCACTACATAGTTTAAAACAAAGTCACTTCCCGCTCTCTGTCTGTCCCTATGTATGCTTAGATCTTTAAAACTACGCACCGGATTTTAGTGAGGTTTTTTAATAGATAAAATAATTCAAGAGGAAGGTCTACAATTTGTCAAGTTTTTGTGTACATTGGCTAAAATATAATGATATTAGTTGTAGGTGACGGAAAAAAATAAGTCGTCTGAGAGCTTTTAACGAAAACGCTGCGTAAACTCTTTGAGATATAACAAAATGATGTATGGTGGAATTGTGTATCCTATAAAAGTCCGCGATGGCATAATAATGTCTATCTCTTAAGGATAACATACTCTATCCATTTTAATACTTCAAAAAATGGGCAATCATAAAGCGGGAACGGGATCAAAATTTCATGATTACTTTTGGTCGCGATAACCGACTACACGCGGGCGAAGCCGTGGGTATCAGCTAGTGAAAAATAAAGCAGAAAAACGCCGTTAACTCTTCTTGGCTGAAGAGCTAATGGCATTCTAGTTGTACTGCATATTATAACCGTCACACGCCTACACTGACACCCCACCCAAACAATGCAAATGTCCATAGTTCCAAAGTTGACGCTATCTTTCAGTTGTGAAGAGATTTACGCGTTAACTTTTGTCCGAAGCCTTTTGTTAAAATATCTTGACGTTTTATTAAAAGTGTGACAAAACACGACCTTTGTGGTCCCGTTGAAATATATTTATGTAGCTTTATAAAAGTACATTTCTTTCTTCTAATCTAATGCAATTTAAATAAATTCTAACTTTACATGTTTATTTGCGTACGAAGTATTGTAAAAGGTCTTAAACATTTCTGAAAAGTGCTATGAACTTGGTAAAAAAACTGAATTTTCCAACACCCTCGAAAATTGAGTTTGTGGAAAACTTTCCCAAACTGCAATAAACATCTAGTAGATTGATGTGAGCACTTCAAGTGGTATAAATTTAAATTTCCATTCATACAATTGAAAAGTAGCGCACTTAAATCTCTCAGCTACATTTAGCTAATCCAAAGTAAATCTAATACATTTCAACACATAACATTTATCAAACAAAAAAATGATATGTTTGTCCAGAAGGCACTTTAAGCTGTTCATAGAGGGAAAGAATTATTAAAATCAGTTCAGTAGTTTCAGAGTTTGCCGCTTACAAACAAAAAATAATCTATCTTCTTTAGAATATTAGTATAGATTCTCAATCCTAAAATAAAATAAAAACTATTTTTAATATAAACAAAAAACTCTCCCGTATCGCTGTCTTCTGAGAAGGTGCCCAGGAGACTGCATTGCCACGTTTGATGGCAATGCTGATTCTTTGACCAAGAAACAAGCCAGCCTCTGGTCACACGAAGTGTTGACCAGTCTTCGAGAAGTGTCTTATCGAATTCACAATAACCGTTTGACCAATACTACATTCGTTGGAAATATAACATAGTCTACAATAGTGCACGCTAACCCAGCAACAAATCTAACCAGGATTTTTGCGGTTTCATTTCTACCACAAAAACTAACATATAAACCACACGGATCATGTTAACTTAATCACGTCTCAAGTGCCACACTCATTCCAGTCACGTCGCACCCCGTCGACGGTCCGGGATCCCGGGATTTATATCCCGGAATCCGGGAACTGCATCGCATTTACTATTCGTCCGAGCAGCGTTGCATTTTTGCTGCCAAATACAATTTTTAGACAACACTGCAAGAATGTGGCGAAATTGAGGCCCGTTTTGCATTTTTAGACGCGAAATTTTTTCCTTTTAAAACATAAACCCGCTTTGTGTGGGATTGAACGGGGCACTTCACTGTACTCTTATTTTGAAACTGTGGGTGTTTTCCTTTATTAAATAATTTTTGGATTGGACTGAATTGGATCTAGACACTTTGTACAGCATATTACAGCGAGGTGTGTAAGGATAAGGATGATATCTTTGCAAGAACTTTTATAAGGGAGGTTGGGCTTGGAAAAGCTAGAGGTGGTCGACTGGGAAGTACTTCCACTCTACAGAAAGTTGAGCTTAATAAGACTACGTTTTTAGTGTTGTGTTCCTAAGCGAGTGAGTCACAGGTGCTTCGTGAGCAGTTATTATGTTGTGAAAGGTGAGCTTTTTGTTCCCTATATTTCCGGCACAGCAGTTCCTCTTACAGGCTTGGAAATGCACATTTCACAAACGCTGTTATTAAGTCCCATGTAATAAGTGGTGAGCCTATTGCCATCTACCGGGCACAATTCCAAAGTCTGGGCTGCTACTGAGAATTTCCTAACATAAAAACTCAAATAAGGCTTTGCCCGACCCGGGAATCAAATCCAAGATCTTATGCTCAGCAGTCGCGCTTGGGACCAATAGACTGACGAGGCAGTTCCAGGTATTGTAAGCGTACACAAGCTATGGTAACCGTTTACCACCAGGTGGCCAAGCGCCTATTTGCAAACATAGTGGGATTTAAAAAAAGAACGTTAAATGTCAATGTATTGACATAAGTGCGTTTACAAACACATAATCTCACATTCGCACACACCCAGACCCGCAACAATAACAATAAATCATTATTTACAGACAAAAGTTAAACTGAGATCAATTAAGAACGTCCTCGTTGGTCTAGTCACTAGTGGATGAGTGTGACTTATGGTAACATGGTATTAGGTTTTCCTGCAAGCAGGCCGGAGTTTGGAAATGTGCCTGGTTGATGAAAATATACTCACCAACTGCTACATGGGACTTAATAACAGCATTGATGAAAGAGTGTACGTTGTGTGTGTTTGGAGTCGGTTTCCAGCCTAAACGGTACTAAGCAGTACCAGTATTTTACATGGAGCGACTTCCTATTTTATCTCCACAACCTAGGTACTTGGTAACACGATATCTCGTGGTAAGACTGGTTGTCAGACATTCCGGCTAATGACTACCCGTAACGGCTGTCATAGATCTTCATTTGACTACCGGGACCGACGGTTTAACCTACTCTTTCAGGCACCGAGAGGTACCTTTATGAAATAATGGTCACCAGTTCATAGACGGCGGCAAGCGCAGCTCAACCTCGTCAGCCTATTGCCATTTACCGGGCATCATTCCAAACTCTGGGCTGTTACTGAAACTTTCTTAACAGAAAATTTTTATAACACTTCCCAACCTGGGAATCGAACCCTACCAACGAGGCAGTTTGATGTAATGCCATGTAGATAAACCAAACGTTGCAATTCCAGTGCCAAACACAAACATTACGTTCGCAACACTAATGAGATAAACAAACTATCGGCGCTAGTTACAAAATGGCCACCGTTTGGACAAAACAGATGTTGGAAGTCGGTTGTACGTGATTTACAGGTGAAATGCTATAAACAATCGAACTGCGTGATTGGCGTAATGGTCGAGAGATCGGCTGCTGCGCCGCGTGTTGCAGGTTGAATCCTACATGAAGTAAACATTTGTATGATCTATAGATAATTGGTCCGGGTCTGGGTGTGTGTGCATGTGAGATAATGTGTTTGTAAACGCACCCACGATACATGAATAAATTCCTGGTGAGGGACAATTTTTATTAAAAAAAACCGTAACCAGCCCATAGCAGTCCCATCACAAGGCAAGGGCATCTTTTCAAACAAAAAGCATGAGCATTGATCACCACGCTAACTGCGGGTTGGCGATTTCAGACCATCAAGCCCAAGTTTTCTCAACATGTTGTCCTTCACCGTATGTATGTGATGTCTTAGATTAACCAAGAAAGTACATATGACATTGAAAAGGTCACATTGGTACGAGGTTAGTAGAGGACTGTGTCTTTTAATCCGACTGATGCAGAATGAGGGTTCTTTGTTTTATCTGTAGAAGTCTCGCACAGCGTTCGTGAGGTATTTTCCACAAAAAAAGGTTAACCCCATAATCTGTGGTTCAATAAGGGGGGTCCGTAACCACACGGCCTTTGAGGGCTGCGTGGCCACGTCCATAGAAGTGCACCCTCAATTGGAATCCTTACACGTGTCCCCTGGGTGGTGCAAAACAGGCAACACATCTCTGGTCCTCTGTTGCTGTTGCTGTCTGGGCTTCGGCCGCGGCTGGTCACCGCCCACAGGGCGAAGCCATGCCGTGAAGCGACCTACTCGTGTTTCGGGATGTAGTCCGGTGCAACTGTTGTGGGAAACGGGTCTGGGCAGTTTCAACTCCACAAATATCGTTCCCCAAAATCTATCCACTCTACTTAAGAGTGAATAGATTTATTCTGGCTATACGTGCTCCATCCTCGGCCACACCGTCGCTTACCATCAGGCGAGTTGGTGGCCAAACGTAGATCACATATTTATCAACATTTTGCGAGCCATTAATGAAAAAGCAAAAATAGCAATTGTATACCAACTAATTTCTACACTACATCTAGAAAATTCCTTAAAAAATACACAGTGGAGTGCTCCACTACAGTTTGTCTTTTAAACACTACGAGAAAGTGCTATCTTTTAAATCTGCACTTCTTTCAACAGTTTCATTAGTAAATGAGCTCGAAAGAAAAGGAAACAAAATGCCTACATATGGCGCTATTTCATATATTTTACTCGGTTTTATGTGTTGGTATAAAAAGTGAGTTATATCTTTATTTGAAGGTTGTGATTCATTTCGGGAGTATGTAAAGAGGTTCTACTCCACCAAAGTGGTTGAAATTGTAACTTGAAGTAACGTTCTGAATTTTGGAGTATATTAATATTGCATCAAGCCTGTATTTCTTAAAGGTTTAGGCAGATACCTTCTGTTGTATCATCATTATCATTATCAGCTTATAATAGTCCACTGCTGGACATAGGAGGCTACGCTCTGTTGTACAGATACATAAAAACGGTATCGGCTTACTTACTATATTTCTGGAAAATTCCAAACAAAGGGCTGCTTCAAAATAAAACCAAACAAAAATGTTTTTGTTTTTTTTTATTATTATAACGCTTTGTCCATTACGTTAATCAAACCCAAGTCTCCAAGCTCAGCAGCCGCACTTACGACCACGAGATCGACGAGGCAGTTTAGCTAGAATAACTTAGGTTTTAAAATAAGCCGAATTTTAGTTACAAAGCAAACTTTATGACTTAGAATTTCTATTTTAAATCCTTTTGAGTTTTATGAATTTTTGACATTTAATTATTTGTATGCTGTATATTATTTCATTGATCTTGACAGTAACAATTTATATGAATAATAAATAATTTAATTTGGAACTGCCTCGTTGGTCTATTGGTCCTAACAGCGAAAGCTGAGCATGAGGTCTTGGGTTCGATTCCCGGGTCGGGCAAAGTGTTATTGAGTAATTCTGTTTGAAAATTTTCAGTAGTAGCCCATAGTTTGGTATTGCCCAGTTGATGGCAATAGACTCACCACCTAGGGACTTAATAACAGTAGTTGGTCAAGTGGTTCCGAGCGCGACTGTTAAGCATGAGGTTTCGTGTTCAATGCCCAGGTCGGGCAAAGTCCTGCCGGGGTCGTGGTGAATGCAGCTATGATTCCAGGACTCTGGTATAGGTTAGTGGAGAATAGTGTGGTTTTTAGTCAGCAGGAGTCCGGCACAGCGTCCAAAAAATAACCCGAGACTTCCTGCTCAGCAGTCGCGCTTGGGACCACTAGATCAACAAGGCAGTTAAATATATTAAATTATTGTATTGTCATCGGTCCTTCATATGTTCGCGAAGTTTCAATTTAATCCGACATTTTAAAGTGGGTGAGAATCACGTTTAAAGATTCCGTTACATAGATCATTGATATATGGATGGATAGATACATACCAAGCTAATAAAAGCGTGTTAAAAATGAAAGCTATCTATAGACTTTGAAAGTCAGTTGCGCAATAACCCAGTTGATAACCACTAGTTTCCTCAAACAACATAGTCGCAATACATCGAATAAAAGTAACAGACAATTTCCCAAATAAAAATAAACGGCCGTATCCTGTTTTCCTTCCATTTCGGTAATACCGTCAAATCTATCCGTGTACTAAAATCTTATATTTATTTAAGAATATTATTGTAAAACCCTCTTTTACCCTTCGCCCGGCATAAAAGGGTAACGTATAGAAATAAAATTTTACGAGATTTCGAGTATAGGAAATGTATAAGTATCTATTAAATTATATATCGACGTTTCGAGTTATGTTAAGTGGAAAAATATGAATTTATATTGTATAGATTTTTTGGTGAATATGTACATTTATATTTTTTGATTTTAAAAGATCTCTTGAGTCTTTTGAGGTGGCAGTTAATGGCTATAACCATTAGATTCATCATTCCGATACTCACATTTTCAGGTCCAATGACCTCACTACAAAACTAGAAGAATATGAAACAAAAATAGACACATTGATTGAAACTATTGTAAATAAGAATTCTCAAATAACTTCGTGCCAAAATGAAGCTACTCGTAGAAGCGTTTTAAAAGCTAAAATGGCGGTAGTAAACAAAGTAGTTTCTTATGCGAACTCTATTAAATAGTAGTCACGGATATATATAAGGTTGCCAAGTACGAGTATAAAGGGCCTTAATAACATTGGTGAAATGTGTATTTACAACAGTGTACAAGTACGTAAGAAATGTTACTAGTGTCAAAGAATTGTTCAAAGATACATTTTTGAAATAATTGAATGGGTGGTTTATGTATGTTATTATTATTCCAGTACCAATTAATTACACATAAATTACGTTTTTAAAATATATATTTAAAAATACATAATATAAAAATAAAAAAAATAGTAGGCCACCGGCATCGGGAACAGGGTCCAAGCTACCGGTGGTTAGGGCTCCAGAGAAAGGATCCTCACAATGCGTGCCGTATCGAGGAGTACTGCTTTCTGTATCAGGCCCTTGATCCAGCCGCCTAGCGAGAGCCTTTTTAGGTGTTGATCAAGGCTCTTCGCTATTAGTCCATTAGCGGAAACGACTATCGGTACAATGATTGCAGAGTCCACATTCCAGGTTCTCGTCATGGGGGACAGTTACATCCACAATCACTGCGCAGCGCTCTAAGCGATCTATCATCACTATATCAGGCTTGTTAGCAATAACAGTCCTATCAAAGATGATAGATCGATCCCAGTATAATGTAATATGACCATTTTCGAGAACTGGGTCGGGCACATACCTGTAGTACGGCAAAGTATTCGCCGTTAGCAAGATGTGAACAGCCAGAAATAATATGTCTGAAAGACTCACCTGGACAGGACCATACCAAGGTATTTGTAGGTATCGTTTGCGGATAGTGACCTAAGGTGTATGGAGTCTGAAAGTTGGAGTCCATCGGATTCTACAAACGCACCTTCTCTTACATGCATGACTGCACATTTGTCCACACCAAATTCCATCCTGATGGGATTATTGAAGATTTCTGTTATCTTCAGCAATTCCATCAGTTGCAATCAGCTGGGGGCAAATATTTTTAAGTCATCCATGTAAAGAAGGTGAGATAAAACCGGGCCATCTCTCTGCAACCGATAACCTAGCCCTGAACCCTCCAGTAATGTACTGAGAGGGTTAAGGGCTAAACAAAACCAAAGTGGACTCAAACTGTCGCCCTGGAATATTCCCCGCTCAATCCGAATCAGTTTTTTCCTCGGGCCTGCCAACATCCTGGATAACGAAGGACCTTCCTCCATTGCCCCATGCATGACCGTAGGAAGGTGCGTAGAGTTGTATTAATTTTATACAGTTCTAGCACGCTCATAAGCCATGAATGGGGCACCGAGTCGTAGGCCTTCTTATAATCTATCCAGCATGTTGACAGACTTTTTCGAAAGCGGCGAACTTGTTGGCTAACAGTCATATCTATGAGGAGTAGCTCCTTAGTACCGCAGGACCCATTTCTACATCCATTCTGAGAGGCAGACATAATAGAATTATTTTCAATGTGGGTGTTAATCTTTGCCCTCAAAATGGATGTAAAAAGTTTTTAGACCGTCGGCAAGCATGTGATCGGTCTATAATTTTTGGGTTCGACTGTACTACCTGTTTTATGGAGCAGGTGGGTAATTCCAGTTGTTAAAAACTGTGGTAGCGACCCAGACTCTAAAGATGACTGGAACTGAGATGCCAAGCAAACATGTGAGCTGCGCAGTCCTGGGGATTTCCAATTCGACGTATGGTTTATTGCAATGGCTACGTCATGGGGAGTGACGGCGATGTCCTCCATTTCTTGAATAGATTCACACATTTGCACGACATCTCGCATCCAGTCAGTCTCTGTGTCAATGATATTCTCTTTATTTGTCTTAAAATACATATTCAATATAATTTTAAATACATATTAAACAAGTAAAAAATGCAATATATATTTAAAAATATAAAAAAAACAGTAACAGTTATTATATGAAAGACATGATATTTATAAAATTGTAAGTGAAGTTTGTGGAATGTAATTTTTTTATTATTGTGACTGCATTTGTATTGCCAATTAATTAAGACCATTGGAATTAATTGAAATGTTCGACACAAATGTAAAATTTGTTGATGATTATTCATCAACAAATTTTACATTTGTGTCGAAATATGATGAATAATAATATCCCCTTCGGGGATACAGCCGTGATGCTATATCGTTTAGGTTCTCTATTTACTTATAATAATTTTCAACTACCGATCATGAGGTTCTACGTTCAAGTCCCGGGTCGGGCAAAGTGTTATTCAGTTTTTCTATTAGGCAATTCTCGATAGTAGCCCGGATTTTAGAATTGTGCCCGGTAGACAAGAATAGGCTAACCACCTATCACATTGGACTTGATATCTGCATTGGTGATGGTACACTTGTAAAACAGTACTCCTATGCCGACCCTTTCGAGGAAAACAGACGTGATGTTGTGGTAGGCTCCCTATTTCCTTTGACTAATTTCCTGTACTCACATTTAAATACCACAGAGTATTTACCACACTCCATACTTCATAATTATGTTAAGGCACTTTGCACTTCAAAGGGCTTTTGCATCATAAACCCTTAAAGGAGTTTTAATACGAAAACGGATTCAAAAGACCACAAAAAGGTCGCAATACAAAAATCGCTTTAATTATTTTATTTGGTTGATTAAAACGTTTCTAATTACTTTCAGAAATTAGGGGAATTAAGGTTGTATCCGATAAAATATGGCAATAATGCTGTTACTAACCACTTTGGGATTAATTAATCATTGATTAATTCGATTTTATCTTCTTTTTTTTTGTATAATAACTTTCGTGAGACACATTCATACTAATTATAGTTTAACGGTTATAACTCACGTGCATTCTTCGGGATTGCCCCACTAGTTTCGAACTCGAACGGAGCCCTTAGTCATGAGCTGAGCCCGCGGTGATGTCGCGAGTCAAACTCTCGTCTTTGTCACCTCTGACCTTAGACTAGAGTCAAGAACAAACACATCTCAAATAAAAAAATAGTTGTGATATCTTGATTGTTTTAAAACTTTTCCTTGACTTACACGACTATCCAAAAAAGAAGTGTTATGTTTTTAGGGTTCAATAATTACGTAAGTGTGTATGTATGTGAGTTTCTTTATTCTACCATAACTTCTAAATGCTTGAACCGATTTATATGTATTAGAATCCTTACATTGTCCCAGATAAGAGGGGCTTGTGGCTAAGTAACAGCTGCACAGGTCGGTCGATCGACGTTAAGCTGCGCTTGCCGCGGTCGGTCTGTGGATGTGGAAGATTGATTGATCAAGGTTAAGCTGTGCTTGCCGCGGTCGGTTTTTGGATGGGTGACCATCATTTCATACCGATACCCCTCCGTGCCTCGGAGAGCAGGTTAAGCCGTCGGTCCCGGTTGTCAAATTAAGATCTATAATAGCCACAGTCAGAGGCGTGAAAGTCTGACAACCAGTCATACCACGAGATATCGTGTTACCCAGTAACTAGGTTGTGGAGGTCAGATAGGCAGTCGCTCCATGTAAAATACTGGTATTAAGCTACATCCGGTTTGACTGGAAGCCGACCCCAATATAATTGGGAAAAGGCTAGGCAGATACATTGTCCCAGGTAACATAGGCTATTAAAATTAAGAAATTAGTAATATAGTGTATTTTAATACTACGTGTTGTTTTAAATCGTTAATTTAACGGCCTTGTTGGTCTTGTGGTCCCAAGCTCGACTGCTGAGTATGAGATCTCGGGTTTGATTCCCAGGTCAGGCAAAGTGTTATTGAGTAATTCTTAGTAGCAGCACGGAGTTTGGAATTGTGCCCGGTAAATTGCAATAAGCTCTCCACCTATTATGTGGGACTTAATTATATAATTGGTAAAATTTGTGTGTACAACTGTGTACAATTCTGCCTACCCCTTCGAGAAATACAAGTGTGATGCTATGTTATATTAATGCTATATTGATTTACGATTAGAATTTAATTGGAATTGGTATTCATTTCAATAGTAACCAGATGTAAAGGCCATATAAACCCCGATAACAAAACACAATCACTCTCTTCCCCGAAACAATGTCATAATATTCCCAAATTGGTATGTTGCAGCATTTTGCCGCCCACAGAAAGTACCTGTTTATATTTACCCTCCGGAATGATTTAAGGGTTCGTATTTTTACTGACGCATACCGGGATTTGCGGTTCACTGGATGCGACATTTTATGGCCCAAAAATATTGTAGTTACTGAAATATATCAATAATTATTTTTTATATATTATATTTCGGGAGACACATTCATATTAAATGTTTAACGGTTATTACTCACGTGCATTGTTCAGGATTGCCCGACTAGATTTAAACTCGAGCGGAGTCTTTATTCATGAGCTGAACCCGCGGCGATATCACGCATCAAACTAGCATGGCGTTGCTCTACGCTGCATATAGTTGCGCTCGCGGCGATAACGTATTCAGTGCTCATGACTACTCCATTCGAGTTTAAGACTAGTCGGGCAATCCCGAAGAATACACGTGAGGAATAACCGTTGAACAATAATTAGTATCAAAATTTGTATAAAGGTTGTCGTGATGTTTATAAAGAACGAATGAACGAACCCGCTTTTAATCGATTGGGGCTGAGAATTTCCTAACAAAGAAATCCAATTATACTTTGTTTGACCTGGGTACCTATTAGCTATCTCGGTTATCATCGAATTGATAAACACTTTATACCACTAATACATTGCGCCGTATGATTTTAATATGTTTACACATCACGGGCAAGCTGTAACATACGATCCAGTGTATGACAAAGTGATCAACATTTCGTTGGCAACCGAGATAGCCAATAAGCACGCTGAAAGTCGAACCGAACACTGAGAATTTCGTGACAGAAAAACCCAAAAACATTTTGATTCATCCGGAAATTGAACTCAGGACCTCATTCTCACCAGCTGGGTCATTCTTCGAGTTGGATTGTTTGCGTCATTATCCTCGCTTTTAATATTTTTATGAAACTAACTTCGAAATAATAACATTTTCATTAATACAAGCTAATTGTATATCCATGAACTTATATTAATGAAAATTAAAAGCGAGGATAATGACGCAAAGGATCCAACTCGAAGAATGACCCAGCTACGATTGCTTCTGCTAGGACCAACGAAGCAGTCCAGATACACTTAAACTTATTCTTTTATTTGAGGATCAGCACATAAATATAAAAGTATATTTTATTGCTCCCCCCATAAGAGGATTCCAGCAACTATTTATATACATTTTACGATGTATTCTGATATTTCATGACGATACATTCTTTGTTATTGTTTATATTGCTCGTATTACAGTATTGACAAATTTTGATCGTCGGTTTATTTGTGTGGTTTTTTTTTACTGAACGATTTCTGGTCCTTTGATCTTCAATGAAGGGTAAAAAAAATATTGAATACATTTTTTGCTGCCTGTATATTTCACGTAACCGTATCGCCGTGTATATGTAAGTAAGTAGCAGATAAGGGTTAAAAATGTGTTGAAAAATATGCTTTATAAAAAAAAATACAAGTCTTAAAGTTTTTTTTTAAATGTCCTCTTGCAGAAACCTAGATGGATTTTGTCTGCGTAACCTCAAAACTCAGCAACAGCGCTAAGGGCGTCCCTTGCAGGACACGAGCCTCAGTTTAGGGCGTTGCTGGGACGACGACTAGGGGCTAGCTGGATCACATCAGTTTCCTTATTCCTAGGGATGAATTTAAAGCTACTGGCTCGGTGCGGGCCGGATCTGGCAAGGGTCGGGGCGGGGCATGTCTTAAGACCACACGCGAATAATACATACAAAGATCAAAATCCTACCTACCCAAATAAATCTTGCAGAAATCTACTCAAAGTTAAACTAAGTCTCCATAAATCTCCCAACTGAATAACAACAGAAATAGTCGGAAAAAATACTGATAGGATTACTCATCTATCCGTCTGTCTGTCTATCATGATTGACGTGTACAAATGAAAAATTTAGCTGCCCGCACGCTTCCGACGGAAATATTACATAAGAAAAAGGCTTCTGCAAAAACGTTGCAGCCGCTTAAGTATGAATTAGTCAATGTATATATATATATATGTCGGACATGGCAGCACCGAGCGCTACGGACGGACCTCTACACCCTGACTTATCTAGCCTACCTCTTATTTTATGATATTTGAATACCTACATTGTACATTGTAATATGAAGTGGCTCACTACTAATAACTAACCCAAAGTAAACGTGCTCTCGGTGGCGGAGAGCCTTAATGTTGGTTTTATTGACCTTTGAAATCCTGACAGACATAGAGGCCCCCGATCCTATTATTGAAACCTTTCTCCTACATACGAGTATATATATAATGACACGACTTTGCAGTTAATACAATGTCATAAAGATGCAATTACCTTAACAATTAAAGATAAATCTTTGAAAAGCATTAACGCATGCTTAGCGAACTGTAAAGTTATAATATTAAATGGATTTTAAGACTTGTTAGCGGAAATATGGCGGAAAACAAATATTAAAAAGTAAAAAGATTGGATCGTATTATTCCATTATGTTGTTCATATCTGTGCCGGCAGTAAAACTTTTATAGCTTGTCTAATACATACTCACAACTCTGAAGGCTCGTTGAGTGAAAAATATTGACGTCCCGCAGGACTGGGTACCGTCATA
Organism: Xylocampa areola; assembly: GCA_935421205.1. Lineage (NCBI taxonomy): Eukaryota > Metazoa > Arthropoda > Insecta > Lepidoptera > Noctuidae > Xylocampa > Xylocampa areola. The sequence continues at coordinate 12,528,648 of OW285223.1, forward strand.
TTCCTGATTACGTCATCTGGGTACGGTGTACGGGCGTTTTATTTTTATAGATATTATTTAAACTTAAAAAAATATTTTTTTCGCGAATATTTGGGGTTCGTCTACTTACATTTATTTTTTATAAAAAATGGGGGTGCATCGTATTTGCATTGGCAAGTATTTTTCTCGTTTTACCTTCTTTGCTTTTATAACAACACAACTCTATTAGCTAAGTGTGAACATTATGATACTTAATGCTATAAATTCAAGAAAAAAACAGGGAAACAAGGTCACAATCACTAACCTTTCAGTGATAGCCTAGCGATATGATCGTTCGACTGACAAGTCAAAGGTCGCAAGTTTGAATCTAGCCCAACCACTGACTTTTCGAGGTCATGTGCGTATTTTAAAGTAATTATCATTTGCTTAAAACGGTGAAGGAAAATATTGGGAGAAATCCATCACACCTGAGAGATGTTCTAGATGGTGTGTAAAGCCATGTCATTGACCTACGGGTGGTTTAAACACTGACACTAGGTTGTTCATCTACCACACGATAAGAAGAAGATATGAAAGACTTTATACGTTTTATTTTTGTAAAATCCTCAAGAAGAATTAATCATTGGTCAAGAGAAGGCAGCTGTTTATGTCGGACCAAATAAAACTTGCATGTGACAGATTTCAACACATAAAGAATAGCCAGGATCAGCAGTTTATCTGTTTCTTTATTCCAACTTATGGAAATCCTAGTAATCATTGATTGCAACCAACTAAAAGCTACAGTATTGGCTGAATTTGGAACGTCAGAATGCATCGGTGTCATTCAATCACAATGCGTATGGCCAAAAGGATAACTTAAAAAAAAATTACAAACGAACGCAAAAATATAATTATAAATCATCCATACAAAAAATCTATAACACAAAAATAATAAGAAAAAGACATCAGAAATATACTCGTCATATTTGATGAAAAAGGTAAGTTCTCCTAATTGCGAGGTTTGTGGAAAAGTAGAAGATGTGCATCATCTTTTAGTTGAATGTGTCAGGAATCAATCTGAAAGAAACAAAATAGTTAGGGACTTAAATTTAAACAGGCTAGACTTAGGAATATTTAATAGCATTTTAGCGGAGCCTATGTCAAGTGAGGCTAAAAGTATTTATGTGTTAGTTAATAAGTATTTAAGGATTAGTTAGCAGATATTTAACTTTTCTTTGTGAGATAACCTAAGTATAAGTTACGATGGAACTGACATGAACTGTGTTCAAAAGTTCCTAATAAATAAAGTTAAAAAAAAAACTCGTAGATGGGGAATGCAATAGTTTTGTCCAGAGTAGATTGGGTTTTTTTTATGGGATAGGGGGCAACCGATCAGATGGATTGCCTGGTGGTGAGCAATTACCGCCGCTCATAGACACATGCAACCCCAGTGGAGTCGCAAGTGCGTTGCCGGCCTTATAAGGGGTTTGGGCCTCCGGTACCTTCACTCACTCGGCGAAACACAACGCAAGCGTTATTCCACGCTAATTTTTTGGAAGCCATATCACTCCGGTCTAGCCGGCCTATTCCTGCCGAATCATTGCTCTCCCACGGTAAAAACGGGCTGCCCTGCCAGCAGCGTATTAGAGTCCCAATCGTAGTAAAGCCATCCTCTTGTGTGTCTGTTATCATAAAAGCGTGGTAACCCCATCAACATCCTAAATTCCTATTATTGTATTGAATACGCAGGGCATTATATGTTTTATGTGTATGATTCGCCCATAGGCTGCAAACAAAACGTCACCAGCAAACAAAAGTTTTTTTTGCTGAGCTTCACCTCTCTTTATTTTAAATCTAAGTCACGGAACATTCCTACAATTAATTATCACAAGTAAATCCATTATAAATGAGCTGAGGATTTCTGAACGAGATTTTCCTTGACCACTTGAGTTGTTGATAAATTATGTAATAATTAATTGAGACATAATTATTTTACGTCCCGTCTGACGAAAATTTTTGCACTTCTTAATACTCCAGCCACTTGGAGTGGTTGAATGAATTATTTTATCATTATAATTTATTGTTGAAATATTAATTATTATCTTTTAGAAATTTTATCTTAGCTAACCGTAATATTGTTGTCAGATATAGATAGTTTAGTGTTTGATAGTAATTCGTGCGTTTAAATAAATTTGAATTTTTTACAACTTTAGCTTTCACTATTTTAATTCTCTGTAGTGCTAGTCTAGACTTATAAATGAATGTTAGACCTAAAATAATAATAGTTTAATTAAAATATCTTGAGTGTACAAACGAGGTTGACGACATGTGGGGTTATTTACTTGACAGTTATTATGGCGATGGTTCTTAAGGCCGATGGGATAAGTAGGGGCTCGTGACTAAGTAACAGCTGCATAGATGTAGCGATCGAGGTTAAGCTGCGCTTATCGCGGTCGGTCTGTGGATGGGTGACCATCACTCATACCGAGACCCCTCTGTGTCTTAGAGAGCACATTAAGCCGTTGGTCCCGGTTGTCAAATTGAGATCTATAACAGCCGTTCAGAGGCCTGAAAGTCTGACTACCAGTCATACCACGAAATATCGTGTTAACCAGTAAATAGGTTATGAGGTCAGATAGATCTTTGATACTTCACTTTCAGGCCTCTGACTACCCGTAACGGCTGTCATAGATATTAATTAAATATATAACAAATTACCTGAGCTACTCAGAAAATAAATAAAAAGTATTTACAAAGAATTAAATTACTTAGTAAATATTATTATAGCTTAAAAGAATATTTAGACGATAAAACTTATATAATAATATAAAAAATAAATGTACTTATGTTAAGTTAGTTTGTAAGTCCTCTCTATTCTTCAAATATGTCTTTGCTATGCCCGACACGATTGTAACTGATCAATTTTCTTACCACCTAAGCATAAACATTGTGGAATGCAATAAACGATTGAGTATTGAGTATAATTATGCCACAGAACGCGTACTAAAAAAAAAAATACACAAAGATTCCTGTTTTTTTTTTATTTCCTCTTGCAGTTAACCCTGATTTGCGTAACCGAACAATAGCTACTGCGAGACAATTTGATGCCTCCAGCCAGAGCACATTTTACGAGTATAATACTACAAACTAAGTAATACAGCACTAAGGGCGTCCCCTGCGGGACACGAGCGTCGGCTTAGGTCGTTGCTGGGGGGACAACTGGGGACTAGCTGGATGAGATCAGTTTCCTTATTATTAAGGGTCGAATTTAAAGCTACTGGCTCGACGCGGGCCGGCTCGAGCAAGGGTCGGGGCGGACATGATGAGATATTACGGTAAGATTCCTGAAAATCGTATGAGAATATTATTACCATTTTGGTACTAAAAATACTGGTCCTTTTAATATTTCTAAAGAATCAAAGGACCATTCAGTTGAATAAGCTTTATGGAGACGGCTTTTCCATTGTGTCCATGTTCGAAGTTAATAATTAATTTGAACAAACAAAAAATGCTTGTGCCTTCTTACGACCTTATTAATCACGGTGCTGTGACGTCATAAGTGTTTTAATTAGCATGTTTCTGTCAATTTTCATTTTATATGAGATTTTTTTATTGATGTCTATAGTGGTCCAAAAACGGAATGTAAGATGATAATAGCAAGAAAAAAAACATTAATGAGTAAATTGAAAAGCCTGCAGCTTTGTGCGAATTATATTTTTTTATCTCTCACATTTTTTTAAATTTATAGTAGCCTATTTTAACTCGTGACAATGTAAGGATTCTAACAATACCTCATACATCTAAATGGGTTAGGTTTTAAAAGTTATGATGCATTAAAGATACCATACCAAAAAACAACACTCCTCTTTGGGCAGTCGTGTAAAAACAGTGAACGAAAAATTTCTAAAATATATAGTTAAAAATAATTACTCATATTAACAGAATTTTTCATAACTTACATCATTTACTCGTATAAGTAGGTTTTTAATAATATATTCCTATATATTTGAATAAACCAGTTTGTTTTGCATAACATGAAACCTGCCAAAAATCAATAACAAATGAATGACTTTAAATGTCAAACTTTCTCAGCTTACACTTCAGGCCGAATTAATTAGTCCACCCAACTTTTCATGTAACACAATACAATCAACTTGTACACAGAACAATGAGTTGTGATGTTGCTCGCTGAAGCCTTTTGTTTGGCCGACAGTGTACCGACATTTGTTATAGAACCAAAATAGTTTGTATCTTTTCAACTTCTGACTTTATGAATGGATGAAATGAATCTATGTATTGTAATTTTGGGGGGCTTAATTATTTTAGCACGACTGACCAAGAAAAGTTATGTTTTTAGGGTTTATGTGTATGTATCAATGTTGTGGTCGCCGAGTGGTTACGGGTCCTGAGCCGCAGGTAGTGGGTTCAAACCTGGCATGTACCAATGTGTCTTTTTCAATGTCATATGTACTTTCTTAGTTAATCTAAGACATCACAGACATACGGTGCAGAAAACATCGTGAGGAAACCTGGACTTGGTAGTCTGAAATCGCCATCTCACAGTGAGCTAGCGTGGTGATCAAGCTCGTGCCTTCTCTGTATGAGAAGAGGCCCTTGCCCTGCAGTGGGACAGTTATGGGCTGGTTATTTTATTTTTGTGTATGTATGAGTGTATTTAAATATGCATTTCTGTTTCTGAGTTTCTTTATTCCACTATAACTCCTAAATGCCTGAACCGATTTAGATGTACGGAGTATCGTTGGAATCCTTACAGTGTCACAAATTTAATAGGCTACTAAGATTAAAAAATCGCAGGAGAGCTCTTTATTTTTTCAAATAATTCCATCTTGTTAAAGCATGATGATGTATGAACGTGTTGAAGTAAAATGAGTATTTAAGGATCATAGCAACTGAAATTCTGTAGTTTTAAAAAGGTGTGAGTTTATGCATGTTTATATGATCTAGTTTCAGCCCCCAACAAGAGCAGTGACAGCCTAGTGGTATGACCGTTGGACTGACAAGTCAAAGGTCGCAAGTTCGAACCCAAGGCACATACCACTGTCTTTTTGAAGTTATGTGTCGTATTAAAAATTAATTATCACTTGCTTAACCGGTGAAGGAAAACAGTGAGGAAACCGGCACACCGGAGAGATGTTCTCGGTTGTGTTTAAAGCCATGTCGAAGACCTCCGAGTAGTTTAAACTTTGACACTAGGTTGTTCATCAACCATTTGATAAGAAGAAGAAGTCGACAACTTCGTCAATGTGGACTACCAAAACTCAGCCAGACGGGATAAAAAAATATCATATATGTTGTTAATCTAGATTATTCAGTGTGTACTAAATGTCATCCATCCATCCATTCATCCATTATTACAAACATATTTTTGACATAAAACAACATTACATGACGCCTACATTACCTAAAGATTTAGGCAATATAGGGCTTAATTCTAACTACTCTAGCTCCGTACTGCTACTGACACTTTCACTTAAATATCCCATAACACTATTTTATCAACAAGCGAATCACGGACCACAATTTTTAGTATCTTTATTACTATCCACATAAATTGAAAACCTATTATACAACATGTTGATAAAAAGCATTCTACTTAGCGTATCAATGGCAATTCAAATTGTATCAGCACAAAACCCTGCTACAATAACCGCATTGTCAGAAGCGTCCATGAGGTCATTTAACGTGCAGGTATCAGGGCGCACAGGGCAGCATGTCAAGTGTTCTATCGTTTGCAGAACAGCACCACACCTGCACTCCAGGTTGGAACCTATATCTGCCTAGCCTTTTCTCAATTACATTGGGGTCGGCTTCCAGCCAAACCGGATGCAGCTTAATACCAGTGTTTTACATGGAGCGACTGCCTATCTGACCTCCACAACCCAGTAACTGGGTAACACGATATCTCGTGGTATGACTGGTTGTCAGATTTTCAGGCCTCTGACTACCTGTAACGGCTGTCATGGATCTTAATTTGACAACCGGGACCGACGGCTTAACGTGCTCTCCGAGGCACGGAGGGGTCTCGGTATGAAATTATGGTCACCCATCCACAGACCGACCGCGGCGAGCGCAGCTTAACCTCGATCGATCGATCTGTGCGGCTGTTACTTAGCCACGAGCCCTTAATAAAAAAAAAATTGTGATACATTCTCGTTGCTTTAATGTTCTCAAATACATCTGTTGTCTGGTGATGACATGTTTTCCTTATATTTACAACAAAATAATAATTAAATTAACCCAAAATGTTCCACATGAAATTTGTCATTGGCTTAAATAGCTCCAACTACAGTGGCGAGCCAACTAATTACAGTGCACATCGAGGTGCAGTGTAACTCCGCTAATACCTTTGTTTGCTCGGCAGCGTACGGCCACTGTGTCCCAAACTTATGGCCTACATTGTTTGGGAATCATTGTTGTAAATGACTCAAAGGAAAGCCAGAAAGTAATTGCTTGTATGATTTATTTATTTAATTCATTGTTAACTTAATTTTATTATGGTACATAGATCCTGCTCGCAAAGACTAGTGAGTGTGTTGATTTGGTGATATTGTGAGAATCACTATGAACACTTGGATGAGGAATGCATAAAGTTTAGAAGGCTCGAACATAAAATCTTTGTAAAGCATTAACGTATGCTTAGCGAACTCTAAAGTTACAATATAAAATGGAAAAAAGACTACGGTCGCGAGTAGGATTTGAACTTGCGCCTCCCGGATAAATACTACAGCCGCTCTGACCCCAAACTGAATTCACGGTAGTGAGCAGAGGTCGAGATGGCTTAGTGGTCAGAGCGCCTGGAGTATTTATAAATAGAGTATAAATTTCATCTTAAGCATACGCCTCCCAGATAAATACTCCAGGCGCTCTGACTACTAAACCATCTCGACCTCTATTCACCACCGCGAATTCTTCATCCATATTTTAAAACGTCTTTTGGCGACGTCATTGCTATCTATTCAGTCCCTATACAGGTAACCAAACCGACACGACTAAGTTTGCAGTTAATACAATGTCGTGAAGATGCAATTACCTTAACAATTAAAGATAAATCTTTAAAAAGCATTAAGGCATGCTCAGCTAACTCTAGTTATTATATTAAATGGAAAAAGTATAGGTGAGCAGATGTCGAGATGGCTTAGTGGTCGGAGCGCCTGGAGTATTTATCCGGGATGCGCAGCTTCGAATCCTGCTCACGACCGTATTCTTTTTCCATTTAATATAATAACTTTAATTTATATAAGGTTTTTTTTTATCGTATTTAAATGTTTTTAACGGGGCGGGTGAAACCGCGGGGCACAGGTAGTAAAAAATTTTTATAAAAAAAATAATCTTAAAGGCATGCCATGTCGTGTGAACTATAAATTGAAAACAAGGTAGGTAAACAATTTTCATCGCAGTCGGGGGAAGTAATGTGAAAAATTTCGTTATAGGTCTCACGACTGCGATTCTCCGCCGAGAGGAAATACTAGACACTTTTGCGTGAGTTGCCAGGAGTCACAAGAGGCTGCAAAAAATCGCCAAAAGGCTAAACTTCAACAAGTTACAAGGAATTGTAGTTTAATCAACAAAAAACACTATATCACGGGCCCAATCAATAATTGAAGAGATCCATGAAACTGGCGAAGCACCTAAAAATAACATAAAACCTTCCCACCGCACATTTTATTAAAACACTCCAATATAAAATACGACTTCTTTTTACCATCACATATATTAAATACGTAATGAAGACGGGAAGGAACCCACACTAACCTTTTTCAGTATTTGCGTAGGCATTAAAACACGCAGTACAAACAATATTTTAGGATTTCATATTCTCAAAGAACACGGAACTCGTGTATTTATGACCTTTACATTTTTCTAAAATAAACAGAATACGTGGAAAAGTTTGTTGCTATTTGGGTCGCTTATAGGACAAACTAACGTCTCCATAATCAAGGAACTTTATATTTTAAAACGTCTTTTGGCGACGTCACTGCTATCTATTCAGGTGACCGAACCGACACGACTAACTTTGCAGTTAATACAATGTCGTGAAGATGCAATTACCTTAACAATTAAAGATAAATCTTTGTAAAGCATTAACGCATGCTTAACGAACTCTAAAGTTATAATATTAAATGGGAAAAGAATACGGTCGTGAGCAGGATTTGAACCTGCGCCGCCCGGATAAATACTCCAGGCGCTCTGACAACTAAGCCATCTCGACCTCTGCACACCACCGCGATTTCTTCATCCATATTTTAACGAAGTTCGCTAAGCATGCGTTTATTCTTTTCAAAGATTTATCTGACACTTAATGAATTATAATGGAATAGCAACTCCTTAACTGTAAAATCTTTTCTATTTATGTTTAAGATTAAGTTAAGAATTGTATAAAAAACTGTATTTTACTTGAAATAAACAGCTTTTTTATTTATTTATTTATTTTATTTATCTTTAATAGTTAAGGTAATTGCATCTTTACGACATTGTATTCACAGCAAAGTTAGTCATGTCGGTTTTTCACCTGAATAGATAGCAGTGACGTCGCCAAAAGACTTGTTGAAATATGGATGAATAATAATCGGTGGTGTATAATAAATGTATAATTCACGCGATTACTCCTGTTAAAAGTTGTTTTATTATAATATGATCGCGAAAACTTAAGATATTACCAAAACAATTTAATTTGATTTAACCTCAACTATCATTTATCGACCAGAGATTGTAATAGATAATGAGTATTTAGATTTTAACATAAAACATACAGCCGCATGAGGGGCCAGCTAAGTGAAAGATCAAACCAGCTACATTTAACTAAAGGTCTTTTCAAAACAAGCTTCAACACCATTCAACAATTCACAACAGCGCTCTCAAAAACTTTTGTATCGAGTAATTCAATATTTGAGTTTATCTGGCAATTTTACGAATTAATCTGTTCTGTTTCCGAAGCAAGTTGGGCGAAGCAAACACTGCGTCGTTTTTGTTTTAAGCCAATTGTCTTGTTTTATACGATAAATGCTTTTATTCGAAGTATAAGCTGATCCGAGTTTCGGGTGTTTACGGAAGTATCATTGTTGTGTTTTGTTTTGTTTTGTCCCTACGCGGTGGATGAATAGATGGCGCTGACGTCACCATATTAGAGCCTTGGCAGACTTGCTATTTTGAGAGCAATGTTCTGTGATTTGATTCGCTTTTTGGAAGTTGGATAGTGACTGCACACTGACACGCGAGATTTAGTACGACCGAACGCAATGAGTCCCCATAATGCGGCGTAGTATTGAGGCAGTAGTTTATTATGGTATTTAAAGTGTTAGTCCTATACTTTTTTACTTGTTTTTCTATATTTGTGTTTTTACTGAATTTTATTTTAAGTCTTAGCTTCTGCAAGACTAAAATAAATAATATATTTCAGCCTTTCTTTTCTAACCAAGTTATTGATTTCGGGTGCCAATGGTTCTTAAAGTGGAAGAAGAATTTGACGTAGTGAGGAGAAATCGAGATAACTTAGTTGGCAAAGCGCTTCCAGAGACTGATTCTGCTATATGCTGATCCTGCTGATAGTTCATGCTAAACTAAACTGCATATCTATTGGGTTAACTCAAGCCTTAGTTGCATATTCAGCATTTATCATTATAAGAGCTTTGATTCACCAATTAGCCTCGATTTATTCGTTGATTTTGCATAAGTGAGAGGTAAGTAGTAGAGTAGGCCTTCCGGATAAATACTCTAGGTGCTCTGACTGGCGCAGGTTCAATCCTGCTCACGACCGTATTCTTTTTCCATTTAATGTTATAACTTTAGAGTTCGCTAAGCATGCGTTAATGCTTTTCAAAGATGTATCTTTAATTGTTAAGGTAATTGCATCTTTACGACATTATATTAACTGCAAAGTTAGTCGTGTCAGTTCGGTCACCTGTATAGGGACTGAATAGATAGCAATGACGTCGCCAAAAAAAGACGTGTTAAAGTGTGGATGAAGAATTCGCGGTGATGAGCAGAGGTCGAGATGGCTTAGTTGTTAGAGCGCCTGGAGTATTTATCCGGGAGGCGCAGGTTCGAATCCTGCTCACGAACGTATTCTTTTTCCATTTAATATTATGACTTTAAAGTGAATGGTGCTATACATGCGGTGGTGGCCAATCAGTCGATGTTTAAAAAGGTCTCATCAAACCCAGCACGTCTCGCTTAGCCCTACCCGGTCACTAGATCAATTTGGAAATATAAACAAATACTAGAAAAATATGAAGCTAATTTGAGCCCAGCTAATTTCAACATACTTTTCACGAGAACATATTTAAAATAAAACAAGAACTTACTGCGAAATTGCTAAATTGTTTAAGCAAAAAATTTGGACAGCAATGGACTAAATTAAATGCCTTTTAATTTTTTATATCAAAGTTAATTGGTCCCTTGGTGAGGTCACTTTGACATAGATACCTAAATCCCTTCTGAAAACAGACCCCAGTCTGGGCCTCAGGTTTTGACCTTTTTCGTGTCGAAAGAGCGAAAATACGAAGTAAGGTGGGCAAAAAAAGTATTTTGGTATATTAACACTCAATTTTTGTATCAAGTGTCGTGGTGGCTGAGTGGTTGCGGGCCCGAGGCCTGAGCCACAGGTTGTGGGTGTTCAAAGAAGGCATGTACCAATGTGACATTTTCAATGTCATGTGTACTTTCTTAGTTAATCTAAGACATCACAGACATACGGCGAAGGAAAACATCGTGAGGAAACCTGGACTTAATAGTCTGAAATCGCCATCCTGCAGTGAGCTAGCGTGGTGATAATAATATAGCCTTTGTTTCTCTGTATGAGAAGAGCCCCTTGCCCTGCAGTGGGACAGTTATGGGCTGGTTATTTATTTTTTGCTTAACTGATCGAATGACAAATCATTGCTTAGCCCACTGGGTCTAAAAACTAGATATTTTGCGCAAAATGATCGTGTTCCATCCGGTGACCAATCGGTGATCGGGATTCCAAAAAGGTTAAAGTTTACAATAATATATCTCATCAGATAAGTCTTTCCAACGCATTATCGCATGCGTAGCAAACTGTAAACGCATGCTTCATTTGTAGACGAAAAATACGATCATGACCAGGATTAGAATCTACGCCTCCCGGATAAATACTCCAGACGCTCTGACCACTAAATAAATTCAAATTCAAATTCAACCGTTTATTTGCTAGAAATATATTTATTTATTTATTTATTTATTTATTTACTAATTTATGTACACACAAGATACAAATAAATGGACAAACAAAATAAGGAAAATAAAGTACAGAGGCACTGCTTATTCCTTAAAGAAATCTCTTCCAGCAGACCTACAAGAGGAGAATTTAAAACAAGAGATGTAGACGAAGTGTGTAAGATATATAAGAAACATAATATATACAAATACAAAGAAGCACTGTTAACAACATATATATAATACATACATACCACAATTACAAATACATTAAATACCAATAAATATATACATAAACATAAACATATAAATACATTCATAAAATGCAAACAAAACAACTACTTAAGTGGTTAGGGAGAGAAAATGCTTTTTAACTCTATGTTTAAAAACAGAAATGGTATCACTGTCGCGAATCTCAGCCGGAAGTGAGTTCCATAACCTTACACCATGTACAGATAAGGAATAGGAGAAGAAATCGGTTTTATGGGACGGGAATTTGAGGAGGGTTCGGAGATGCGACCTGCAAGGCGAGTCAGGTGAATGAGTGTAAGAAAAGCGTTCCCGCAGGTAGGATGGGGCAGATGGATTATGTAGGATGTTGAAAAGGAGGCACAATATTCGAGTGTTCCTGCGAAGGCGGATTGGGAGCCACTTGAGTAATCTGCGGAAGTTTGAGACATGGTCATATTTCTTAAGACTGAAAATGAATCGAATGCATAAATTTTGCAGTCTCTCAAGTTTATTTAGGAGCTCCTCAGTGGCGTCCAAATAGCAGGCATCAGCGTAGTCAATAATGGGCTGGACTAAGGTTTGAGCAAGAGAAATTTTGGTTTTCAAGGGCAAAAAGTTCTGGAGACATTTTAACGAGTGAAAGGAATAATGCACTTTCTTACTGACCTCATTAACCTGAGCACTCCATGACAGGTTCGAATTGATTACAACTCCTAAGTTTTTGGCGGTATCCGTATAGGCAATCCGCACACCGTCAACACTAAGGCAAGGCAGAGACGAAATATTAAGCCGGTTTCGGAAACTCCTACTACCAATAATCATGGCCTGAGACTTGCTAGGGTTAATACATAGGCCAAAAGACTTAGCCCAATCACTGACACATTCCAGATCACGATTCATATCAGTGATAGCAGAATCCATCTCAGTAACTGGAAAATGTCGATAAAGCTGCAAATCGTCTGCGTAGAGATGGAAGTTGGAAGAGATGACATTGCTGACAGAGTTAATAAAGATACAAAAAAGAAGAGGAGAGAGTACGCCACCCTGAGGCACACCCGCTTTAAGGTCACACCAGTCAGAGGAGGTTTCATCAAGGCGGACACACTGAGAACGGCCTCGAAGATAGGAATCAAACCAAGTAATGGCAGAAAGAGAGAGATTAGCAGTTCTAAGGACACCAAGTAATAAATCAAAATCAACAGAGTTAAAAGCACTGCTGAAGTCTAGTAGTACCAGAATAGTGAGAGATTTGTTCTCCATAGCCCAGCGGATGTCATCGGTAACCTTTACGAGTGCTGTAACAGTACTGTGACCAGGCCGAAAACCTGACTGGAAGGGACTTAAGAGACAATTTCGCGAGAGAAAATCAGATAGCTGTTGGTGGACAATATGCTCGAGAACTTTTGAGAGAAATGGTAGAATAGAAATGGGACGAAAATGTGACAGAGATGAGGGTTGAGATACTTTTGGTAGTGGAATGATGTGAGCACGTTTCCATGACTCAGGAAAAGTACATGAATACAAGGAGTAATTGAAAATGTGAGTGAGAGGAGGAAGTAAAATAGAGAGAATTGGAGATATCATTCTGGAGCATAAATTGTCACTACCAACAGCAGAAGAAGTAATAGTTAAGAGAGTTTTCTTCACGTAATCTTCAGAGACAGGAGAAAGATTAAAAGAAGAAAATTGCGGCGCTGGCAGCCTCGAAAGAACCGATAAGGTATAAGATTTGCTAATAGGATCTATAATGACAGAAGGACAGGAAAAGTGATTATTAAGAGCACATAGATCCAAATCATTGGGGGATAATAAATGAGATTTGCCAATACCAACAGACCTTAAAAACTTCCAGACCTCAGCAGAATTTCGGTTATCCAAAGAATTGTGGAAATGGCGCCTCTTGGCATCTCTACACATCCGACTGCAGTGGTTGCGAAGAGCTTTATACCGATATAAATTAGCATCGGAAGGACAGCGTTTATACCTCTTTTTGGCTTTATCTCTAATTACCATCATATCCTTTATAACAGGAGTAAGCCAGGGAGCCGGTGTATGTTTTACCTTAACTCGACGGATTGGAGCGTGATGATCATATAAAGATATAACCGTGTCATTGAAATTATTGACCATATCATTGACACTGGTGCCATCAACAAGACTAGTCCAATCGATTGCAGCAGCATCGCGTCGCAATGCCTCCAGATCTATACCCTTGTAATTCCGAAGATAAAGATATTGTGGTTTACGTTTGGGAGGACGCATACGGTAAGAAAGATAGATCATGTCATGGTAGGAAAAGGGAGCCGAAAGTTGCCCATGACAAGAAACTTTACTAGGAGAAGAGACAATTATTAGATCTAGAAGAGAAGGAGTACAGTTAGGAAAGTGATGAGTGGCCAATAGCGGTAAACTGTTGAGATTAAAGGAAGATAGAAGATAAATATTGATATAAAATGCATATAAACAATTAAAATAAATAATAATTACGGATTGAAAAAAAATTGCGTATATAAGTCGCGCCTACCCACATTCGAAAAAGACATTACAAATTACATTGTTTTTTTTATAAAGGTAAGATCTTAGATGTCTATGTATTCTGCCTGCAAGCAGGCGTGCAAAAATTTTACTTAAGTATACTATTTCGTATTACCTTAAAAAGAAATTACTTGTATTATACTAATAATTATCAACTATATTATTTATTTTTTATATTCCATAAATTCTTTAATGCTGTAGAAACAATGTGATAGAAGCCATTTCGTTAATTTTGTTTTGAAAACTTTACTGTTTAATAATTTAAATTCTTCTGGCAAGCAATTATTAATCAATAAACACATGTTAAACACATTTTTCTTATAAATATCTTTATAACAGGGTGGTTGATATAATAGATTTTTAAACTTAGACCTTTTCTGTCTCGTAAAAACTTCGTTGTGTTGTTTAAAAAACCTCAATTATGTTCCTTCGTAAAAATGCTTATGGCTCTTATGTACATACATGGTAAAGGAAGTATTTTACATTTTTTAAATAAAGGTTTGCAACTATCTAAGAACGAAGCTGTGTTTATCACCCTGATACACCGTTTTTGAATTTTGAAAACTCTATCAACATCGACAGAATTGCCCCACATTATTATTCCGTAGTTTAAGACTGATGACACGTAGCCATGATAAGCTGATAGAGCCGCTTCTACAGATACATTTTGTCTTAATTTTTTTAAAGCAAAAACGTATTTATCAAATTTCTTACAGACAGACTCAATATGCATTTTCCAGTTTAGGTTTTTGTCTACATATAGTCCTAGGAATTTTACATTATCTACTTCTTGAACTCTTTCATGTTTATAAATAATGTCTAAAGCAATTTTTTTGGTATTGTAGGAATTAAATTGAATTAAATTTGTTTTACTGATATTTATGTTTAAATTATTTTTTTCCATCCAACCGACTAGATTAGACAAAGCTTTTTCAGTAACTGTGGTGTAAGAGTTTTTATCCTGACATTTAACAATAATCGTAGTATCATCTGCAAATAGGATACATTTGTGCGAAATGGATTCTGGAAGATCATTTATATATAAAATAAAAAGCAACGGGCCGAAAATGCTACCTTGTGGTACACCTTTTTTGTTTATCACTGCAGTTGAATGGAATTTCTCTTTAGAAAATGTTTTGCTATTCTTTGTCATGACTTTAGATATCTCTGTACATTGTTTTCTATTCTGTAGATAACTAGATATCCATTTATGTGCTTCCCCCCTTATGCCATAGAGTTCCAACTTGTGTAAGAGTATTTTGTGATCTACAAAGTCGAAAGCCTTACTCATGTCTAAAAAAAGGGATACTACTGGATTACCAGTATTGATGCTTTCTGAAACAAGCCTAATCAAATTAAATATTGCAAGAGCAGTTGAACATCCTTTACGGAAACAAAATTGTTCCTCACGTAATATCCCACACACATCTAAAAAATTACTTAAAGCATTAAGCATTGCCTTTTCAATGGCCGATAATTATTAGGGTCCGACCTATCTCCTTTTTTGAAAAGTGGTTTCACTGTTGACATTTTTAACTGTTCAGTAAAAATGCCTTCTAGAAAAGATAAGTTGATAACATGAGCCAGTGGATGGCATATCCAAATAGCACAAGCTTTAACAACGTGTGTAGTGATGTCATCGTGACCACTGGTCTTGCTATTGTTTAGGGACATTATAATTTTGTACACTTCTTTTGAGTCTACTGGCTTTAGGAAGATTGTTTTAACATTTTTGTTCTTTGGATTTAGGACTGAATAGTTATCGTTTAGGGGCTGATTGGATGTCAGATTTATGAAATGATTATTAAATTGATTACACATGTCTAATGGATTCTTATATGTTACATTGTTTAAGCATATTTTATCTATATCGTTTTTATATAGACAGTTATTAGATAACGTTGAGTTTATTGCATTCCAAGTAGCTTTACATTTGTTCTTATTCTTTTCTATGCGCCTAGTATTAGAAATTTTTTGCATATCTAAGCCATCTCAACCTCTGCTCACTACTCAAATTCTTTTTCCACATTTTAATACGTCTTTTGGTGACGTCATAGCTCAGTCCCTATCAGTATACAGGTGACTGATTTATCCAGGAGGTGCAGGTGCCCTTAAAATTACAGAAACTATGATGTGGAGGAATATTTTAATACTTAAACCACACTTTCTATTCTTCATTGTGTAGTCGACCACGAAATTGCTTTACCATATTTGACAAAAACTTCCAGTAAATTAAAATGTCAATAAGGTTGACAGTATCTGACACTTTGATCTTGTAAGCGAAAATAGACCTTATCATATTATGATGTACAAATGAAATTCAGCATTAGCTGTTGTATGGTCGACTAAACATGGGTTATGTTGATACAAAATAATAATATATAATAAGTATAGGCTATTGGAAAAGTATTAAGTGAAGCATGCTACAATCCTTTTAGGTATTTACGAGTAGGTACCATTTTGCGGGGAGCTAGACATACCCGTGAAATCGCCTTAGGCCGTTCGGAGACCATTAGGTTCGACCTTCATGTTTATTGTACCAAGATTAAATAGTGGAATTACGCAGACTTAGTTATACGTTGAAGATGTTTTGGCAGGTTAGTTTACTGCCTATCGTATTGTTAGACTTATTGAATTTAGTAGAAGTATGTTTAAGTTTCTTGAACAAAAATTATAGGACGTGCTCAGACAAAGGTGGCCATTTGACATTAAGCTGTGCTGCGCTGTGCTACGGTAACATTCGCATGCAATTTTTTTTTCAAGTGAAAATTTTAAAATATACATTTTAATGTTTTGTCTGAAATAAATGATTTATTTTAACAACTTCGCGCTACGCATGTTGTGCCCAAATGCGACATGTATGCGCGGAAGTTTTTATTACAAGTGAGATTGACAGAATATCGAAAGGAATCGCATCGTATGGCGATCGTATGGAACTGACGCGAGATTCTTGCCGTAGTTAAAACAAAGCACAGAGCAGCATGTTTAATTAACGATCTTTTTTTCCATCTATGAATAGATAGTTGGCAAGCACAGCGCAGCACAACTTAGCTTAACGTTGACTAGTCACTAAGTTTTTCATAAAAGGATATTATGAGGATATAATGTACAAGAAGTACCTATAAGACATTTATACCTTTTTATTATATATAAATAAAGATATAAGATAACTGCCTCGTTGGTTTAGTGGTCCGTAGCGCGACTGCTGAGCAGGAGGTCTCGGGTTCGATTCCCGGGTCGGGCAAAGTGTTATTGAGTTTTTCTGTTAGGAAATTCTCAGTAGCAGCCCGGAGTTTGGAAATGTGCCCGGTTGATGGCAATAGGCTCACCACCTATTACATGGGACTTAATAACAGCATTGGTGAAATGTGGGTGTACAATTGTGTACACCTCTGCCTACCCCTTCGGGGAATACAGGCGTGATGCTATGCTATGTTATGTTAAATAAAGATATTTCTGTATAATAACTTTCGTGAGACACATTCATATTAATTATTGTTCAACGGTTATTACTCACTTACATTCTTCGAGATTGCCCAACTAATTTTAAACCCAATTCGATTAGCGACATCGCCGCGGGCTCAGCTCGTGACTAAGGGCTCCGTTCAAGTTCTAAATAAGTCAGGAAATCCCGAAAAAGGCAAGTGAATAATAACCGTTGAACAATAATCAAAGATATTTCTTTGCTGCGTTTCAATTTTATAGCTTCTGAAATAGATTAGCTAAATTGTAAGTGTAAAATGCGAATAGCAAAAATACAATTGCGACAAATGGTGCATTTAAATTTATGTGAAAGTGGAAATTCGGAATCTCCTTGCTAGTACACTATTGCGATAGTAAATAAAAATAAATAAAATTGAAGTGTCTGTTTGTAATGTCAAAATAGTAGCTTTTTTTAAGCTCAAACAGTTATTTGCACGGGAACTATGCAAAAATCTAAATAAGTTTTTTTTTTATGTCTGTCTGTCTAAATGTCTGTCTGCTTGTTCCGGATAATCTTCGAAACGGCTTGATCGATTCTGATAAGATTTTACTGGCAGGTAACTATATATGGAGTAATTTAGGTTAATTACAATATAATTATACGCGTTTGAAACCGTGGGGGACAGCTAGTACTAAATAACATTATATATCGTCACGCCTGTATCTAAGGGGTACACTGAGGAATACTATTGATCTGCCTCATTGGTCTAGTGGTCGCAATGGTGACTGTTTAGCATGAAGTCATTTTTTGTTTTATTCTTACTGCCCTGGTCCCAAGTTATTTGGGGTCGGTGCAATATGTGATTCTCTTCCATTCCCCTCTACTATCAGTCGTCAGGTTATCGTTTATTCCCTTTTCATTCATATCCCTCACACAATCTATCCATCTTTTCTTTGGTCTTCCTCGTCCCCTCCATCTATCCACACTCACATTCATTACTCTCTTACTCACATGTGGCTCATTCCTCCTCATCACATGTCCATACCAAGACAAGCGGTTTCCTTTCAACTTTTCTGTCACTGGCGCTATTTGCAAACCTCCTCTAATATACTCATTTCTTACTTTATCCATTCTTGTCACATGGATCTCAACGTCTTTTTCATGGCCCAGCATTCCGAACCATACAGGATGATAGGTCTTATAACGGATTTGTAAATTTTTCCCTTCAATTTGAGGGGCATCCGTGGGTCACAATTTGTTTATTTATTTATTTATGCTTCCATAACATGTAACAGGTGGTATAATATAATAAGTGTGCACTAAGGATCCTGTTATAGGGCACTACAAAAATAAACTTATACCGTGCCTAGTTTAATATAAATATTGTGTTCAGTATCAGCGGTACCTTTTGATAAAAAAACAGTTTTAAGACTGTTTGAACCACCAATTTAAAATCAATCAACGCCAAATATTTCATCTCAAAAAACAAACACCTAGACCAAACAACAAATTATCCCAAATCGAGCTTCATATCTAAATCCCGCGATCAATTTCTCGTTAAAACTTACAGTGTCCTAAATGTCCTAACTCAGTGTCTCGCTCGTCACTATATCGCGTCATTTTCCACCCGAATGCCTATCCGACGACCCGATGATCCGACAGCGACGGCAAAAGACGACGCGACGTGAAAAATAACCAACCTTATCTCCTTGATAAGTATTTCTTTACAAAAGACTTGTTTTTCGGTAAATGATTAATAGATGTAGCTGTATTTTTTTTTACTGGAATGGAAGTGTTTCAGACTGTCTGTGTCTTTAAGATTAAGGCTTGACGTAAGTAAATTGGCCAATTATTCTCCGACTAGCAAAACATGGGTTGATTTTCTTGCAATTTTCTGCTAACAATTATTTGTATTGCGATAGTGATATACAAATTTTAATTATAATCTTAGAAAAATATTTTACTTATTAATTATCACAGTATCACGCTTGTTTCGCCTAATGGGTAGGCAGATGAGTACCTGCTGCGACAAAAAGGTAAGTATGGTCAACAGGGGATACAACCCAATACAATGTATTATTATTTAATGAGGCGATGAGACGCAAGAAAAGTAAGAAAACAAACCTTGTTCTCAAAATGGGGAATTCACAATACAGAAATAATTTAAATCGCTAGCGGAAATCTAAGACATTAATTCTACCGATACAATTTAAAATAAAAATATACTTAAACTGACCTTTTTCCCGTGAGGGGGTAGAAACTATAGTACGCCACCTGCTACGATCTTTACATACACTTTTTGCTTCTTCCACGTTCAACTCAGGACAGTTGATATTTTTTTAAACATCTGATTTTCGATGTGTCGATATTTTTAAATATATCAATATCGGTGTTTGATATATCGAAAAATATATCGATGTTTCGATATATCGGCTTTATTTATAAAAAAATTGTAAGTCAGCTCAAAATTGATTACACAGTAATATCTTAGGTTTGCGCGATCACTACACGTTATACTTGATACTTGACTTGAGATTGTAGGATAAAACAACTTTTAACCGGATTAATCGCATGTATTATTAGTTTTTGTTTTTCCTGACGTTTCAAACACTTTGCAGCGTTCGTGGTCACCGAGAGAGAGGTCACCTGATCTCTGAGACCTCCGAGTTTGTTTCGGTATTTCTCTTAGGATATAACGTCGCGATTTAGTTTCAAATATGTATACAAGACAGACAAAAAATATTTTTCAGTTAGGTAGGTATTACACATACCTTCCTAACTGAAAAATATTTTTTGTATTGTCAGGCAAACGACTGATATAATTTTAAATAAACTGTTGAGACGCCTGACACATTGGTCGTCCTGTGACCACGAACGCTGAAAAGTGTTCGAAACGTCAGGAAAAACAAAAAACTAATAATACATGCGATTAATCCGGTTAAAAGTTGTTTTATTATAATGTTGATTACACAGTTTATAGTCCAGTATATTTGTTCAAAAAATTTAATTATAAATGTATAAAAGTGTTAGGATACAGTTCTTAGTAATTATTGTTTAATTTGTAATAAGACAATCATGTGTACCAATATTTTTCAGTAAAAGTATTTATTTTTAGTTCCTAACCTCTCTTTTTAATTTCGCTCAATGTTAACCACAAATTAAATAGACGTAGAGATGCTAAATAGTGGTAGGCGATTATGATATATTACTGAAATCATTCTATTATGAAGATGTCTCGAGATATCTCGATTACAACAGACTAGTAATTACTAACTTTTGTAGTAGTCACGGTCGACGCAGAGCAGAACGAGCGACACACGAGTGTTTTTATCTATAAAACTAAAATAAGTAAATTGTACTGCTAAATGATCAAATAAATAATAGTTAAAAAACTAAAAAACACGCTTTTGTAACTACTCGAACTAAAAAGTAGAAAATAATTTTCTGTTAATGCAAAAACAAAATAGAGTGATTATGAAAAAAACATTTTATTGTAAAAAAGCGTGGGGTGTTTCTTAAGATATTTTATAATAACTTCAATTAAACATTTCTTCGGAAGTCCGCCATGTTGGATTTAGGGTGACGTGATTTTATTTTTCGTATTCTTCTTAGAAAACCCTTTCATTTGATACCCATATCGCGGGAGTGCATAAAAAATTACTAGTCCTCCATCTTTGGAAATCCACCATGTTGGAGTTAGAGTGACGTCATTTCATTTTTCTCAGCAAACCCTTTCATTTGATACCCATATCGCGGGAGTGCATAAAAAATTACTAGTCAGCCATCTTTGGGAGTCCACCATATTAGATTTAGAACGACATCACTTAGCTCACCATGCATTGTCATCCAAATTAAACGGGTACGAAAAATTTCAGCTCAATCGGAAAACGGGAAGTGGGTCTGTCGACTTTTTACAACAGGATAATATAGTGTAAATTAAGTACAGTAGATTAAGTTTATGAGGATTTTGTAGATTAAATAATTTACAAAAAATAAATATTAAGAGAAATATAGACCAGCGATATCTACATTTCAATAAAAAACTATTGATATATCTAAAGTTATTATATTAAATGGAAAAAGAATACGGTCGCGAACAGGATTCGAACCTGCGCCTCCCGGATAAATACTCCAGGCGCTCTGACCACTAAGCCATCTCGACCTCTGCTCACCAGCGCGAATTCTTCTTCTTTATTTTAACACGTCTTATGGCGACGTTATTGCTATCAATTCAGTCCCTATACAAGTGTATTTTTCAAGATTTCCTAGAAAAATAAAGTTTTTTTTTTATTGATCAACCTAACTTAACATATAACTGCTGAAAATAACCTCCCCAAATTAAACCACAACATCCAAATACAGGAAAACTTCATATCCAACTGTTGGAAAAATAACTAAAAGCAATAGAAACTCTGGATATTACGTGTCCCATTTCCCAATATCCTATTATCACATTTCTAAAAACCTTAGCCGGAATACATGAAAAAGTATAAAAAGTCATGTAATTATGTGGGCACACCACCTGGCGTCAAAAACCAGACGTGACTTCGATACCAAAACGTTAATTTCTGTAAAAATTGTGACATCATAAGAAAATCGCAGAAGTATTACTCTAAATGCCAGAAGATACAGAAAAAAACGCATATTAAAATCAATGCAACTGAGGTACTATTAATAACTTTAATGAATGAAATAATGGATGCAAAAATTCACAATATCCAGCTACTTCCACAATATAGAAGGTAGTCATGCAAATATATGCACATATTTTTTTATTGATTATTTGTGGCTATCATGTCACTTAGACCATAAAAGGTCTATTGTGATTAAAATATATGCAAATATACGCAAGCACCAACTACTCTTCACGTGTTCTCCCCCCCCCCACGGGGCATCATCAGGGGCTGTTAGACCATGCAGTGTCCGCCACCGAGACGGCGGGTGGATGGGCGGTGCACAGCTATTTGCATGACGACCCTCAATATTGTGGAAGTAGCTAAATATTGTATTTATTTGCATACATTGTAATGGACTTCCGCAAAATAACGCCTGAACATATTTAATAATGAAATAATTTACTCCATTCAAATTTATTGATGTATTAAGGCTATTTCTAAATAAACCCAGAGACTGAAACCTGGACTCCCTGGCCTGAAATTGCTAGAAACTTTTGCATGATGAAATCTTTTTGTCCTGGAAACAATTCCAGTTGTCTGCACATAAGGGGTTCCATTCCCGGGTGGGGACAAGAATTATTGGGATTTTCTGTTAGTAAACTGTCAGTAGCAGCCTGGAGTTTGGAATTTTGCCCGGTAGATGGCAATAGGCATTAACTTACATTGGACTTAATAACAGCATTGGTGAAATGTGGGTGGACTTGTACACCTCTGCCTACCCCTTCGGGGAATACAGGCGTGATGCTATGTTATATTATGTCAATAATCAAAAAATAAAATAAAATCATAAATATAAAAAAACAGGATATGTATTTCAAATGTTATTTATGTCGAGAACAGGATTTCAGAATGCAATCCCCCTGGATGATTAGCTACACCAGGCGCTCTGCAAACTAAACCATCCAAATAATTCCTGACTATTTTTATTTAATGTAACACATAAACGAGAGCATTCTTATCGTGGTTGTTCAGAGTAGACCTTTTTGTCCTTTTTTTTTGTATATTTATAAAAAGTTGCGTAAAATTTTAATGAGTCCCGCCCTTCGAATATGAAATGGAGGTAGGACGTAAAAAATTACGTCAACCATTAGCAATACCGAGTCCAATCTGAAAATCGGTATTGTTTTATACTTTTTGCGGAGATAAAATATTAATTTATACGCCTAATTGGACAGCGAAAAAGAGGATACGTATTAATATAAAGTCAAAGAATTTATTTCAATTAGAACAATTATTATTGGGCATTGAATTGTCTGACTGTCTATTGAATTGTTCTTTCTATAGGAATTTACACTGGTACTGGTGGCTTCAGACAAATCAAAAATATTAATTAAATAGCTGTCCCTTGTGGTTTTACCTGCGTATAATTATATTATAGTTAGCTTAAGTTACACCTTATTGCTACCTGCCAGTAAAATATTATCAGTATCGGTCCAGCTGTTTCACAGATTAGCCAGAATATATCAGGATAGAACGGTTGTAGTCACTGTTTACTTACACTTACACTTTTCAGGCGTGCCAGCTTTCTGTCAAACCACGCCCCTACCCTGACGTCATTGAGTGAGGTGACATCAACAGCTTGCCGAATTTATCGATACTATCGATAGACCATGTGAAGGGAATCATTAGTTATGAATAATAAAATATGAGTAAATAAGTAGCACTCTAAGCTTAGACATAAATTGATATTAGGTAAATAATATAATAATTTGTTAATGTAAAAATTCAAGATAAATCTTTGAAAAGCATTAACGAATGCTTAGCGAACTCTAAAGTTATTATATTAAATGGAAAAAGAATACGGTCGCGAACAGGATTCGAACCTGCGCCTCCCGGATGAATACTCCAGGCGCTCTGACCACTAAGCCATCTCGACCTCTGGTCACCACCGCGAATTCTTCTTCCATATTTTACCACGTCTTATGGCGAAGTTATTGCTATCAATTCAGTCCCTATACAAGTGACCTAAGTACGGGTTATTTTCATTTGTACTTTACAAATGAAAATAAAATATAAAACCCAAAAATAAACAAAATAATAATTATTGCCCTTGAAATAATATATATTTATTAAGCAACTGTCGCTTGGTAGTGTAAATGGTATTATTGAAGCACGAGGTTGTCGACATGTGGTGCGGACTCTGCAACCATTATGCTGATAACTGATACAGCTAATGGGATTAACAGCGAAGAGCCTTGATCAACGCCTTAAAAGGCTCTCGCTAGGACTGGACCAAGGACTTGATACAGAAAGCGGTACTCCTCGACGGCACGCATTTTTGTAAGTTCATTTTGACAGCGCGGTTGGCGCAGTGGTTGAGCGACCGACTGCTGCCCTGCGTGTCGCAGGTTCGATTCCTGCACGGAGCAAATATTTGTACGATCTACGGATAATTGCTCCGGGTCTGGGTGTTAGTGTGCTTGTGAGATTATATGTCTGTAAACGCACTCACGATACAAGAAGAAATTCCTAGTGTGGGGGAACGTTTAAAAAAAAAAAGTCCCGACGCCATGCTTTTTAAATTACATATATTTATATATACTACTGTCTGCCCGTGACTTCGTCTGCGTGGACTTCAGAATTAAGGTCCAGCACTATCACACGCAACAAAATTTTCACGTTTCATAAATGCCTTTAAATGATTTATGTGAAAAAGAAATCTCTTAACTCTGACTTCTATGTTAATATAAATTATAAACTATTTATGCGCCGATTTAATTTAAATATGTTCAATATATATTGCGTGAAGAAGTAAATTAAAAAATTAAAAAGCACGTCTGCCTTGTTTGTTGTTTTTTTTTGCCACTATAAATTTTACTAACCTATGTTACCCGGGACAATGTAAGGATTCTAACGATTCCCCAAACATCTAAATCGGTTTAGGCGTTTAGAAGTTAAGGTCGACTCAAGAAACTCACAAACATATATACATACTTACATACTCATATACATACATTAACCCTAAAAACTTAACACTCCTTTTTTTGGGCAGTCGTGTAAATACATCCGTCCATCCATAAACTATTGCATCTATAATATTAATAGATTGAAATAAATTAAAATTATATGTGATTAAATAAATACCTTAAAAATATATTGATGAAACAGCCTGACGAAACCTATTACTGTTGTACCAGAAGTCGATACACATCATTCTGCACAAAAAAAGAGACACAAAGGGACAAACAACATAATAAAACAGACACTCACAAACGTTTGAATATGAACTCGAACTCCATATTTTCTCGTTTCGCATCGTAACCTCGTGTAGTTTGATAAATATACCGCGAGTCGGTTCGAAGCGATATCGGTACCATTGGCTCGTATGTCACAGATTTGTGACAGGACATGTGACGGTGTGTCGTGTTTGAGATTTCATTGTTTTTCAGTAACCACAATGTATACAGTAACAGTGATTCTAGAAAGGAAAAATTAAGTTTTGGTAAAACTTAATTTTTTCTTTCTAGAATTACTGTTTGTGAAATGCGTGCATTTTTTCAGTGATTTTGTCCAAGAAATTACCATTTTACGATTTGTGAAATTAATCCTATTAGTACTGTAAGTTCGCTTAATACACTAATCTAACACGTATACCAGTCCCAAAATATATTTGTAGGCCATACAAATACATAGCTCGGATATCAATAAAATATAACATAATATAACGTTAGGATCCTTTTACGATTTAGAGAAAGTGGCCTTTTTAGACCCCCAGTATTATTGAGTTTTTGTAGAGGATTTTTGTTAAGAAATTTAGTGACAACAGGTACACTATCTATGAAATGGGATTTATTAACTGCATCCATGAAATGTAGATGTAGAATTGTATATCTATCTGCCTATAACACTTTGCCGGACTCGGGACTAAACCTAGGACCTCAGACTCAGCACCAATAGACCAATAAGATAATAAAACAACTTCCAGAATTATAATAAAACAACTTTTAACCGGATTAATCGCGTGTATTATTGGTTTTTGTTTTTCCCTAGTCCTCCTGCGACCACGAACGCTGCAAAGTGTTCGAAACGTCAGGCAAAACAAAAACCAATGATACACGCGATTAATTCAGTTAAAAGTTGTTTTATTATAATGTGTAGTGATCGCGGAAACCTAAGATATAACGTCCTGAATATTGAAGTAAATTTTTTCAAGGCGACCCAATTTTGAAAAGTTTACCAATAGTACTTGCTGTTCGCATCCGGAGTGCATTTGGCACAGACCTGATATTGACACGTGCTTCGCTTACCAAATATCCCGTATGGAGTACTGATGCATCACTTTATATAGCGAAGCGACGACGTTGATAAATGTCATCCGCAGATACCGAGGTAACATAACATAGTATCACGCTTATATCCTCCAAAGGGGTAAGCAAAAGTGTACACTGTTGTACACCCAAATTTCACTCTTGCAATTTTTTAGTCATATAGAGAGCTTAAGGCTATGTATTAGGCACAATTTTAAACTCCGAGCTACCACTGGGAATTTAGTAACAGAAAATCATAATAACACTTTGTTCAACCCAGGAATCGAACCCGAGACCTTATGTTCAGCAGTCGTGCTTGAAACCACTATACCAAGAAACCAGTAACATTTCTTGAATAATCATAATCTAAAAGAATTTCCCTAATATTGAAGTAAAATTTTTCAACACGTACTAATTTTGAAAAGTTTACCAATAGTAGTTGCTGTTCGCATCCGGAGTGCATTTGGCACAGACCTGATATTGACACGTGCTTCGCTTACCAAATATCCCGTAAGGAGTACTGAAGCATCACTATATATAGCGAAGCGACGACGTTGATAAATGTCATCAACAGATACCGAGGTAACTTAACAAAGTATCACGCTTTTATCCTCCAATGGAGTAAGCAAAAGTGTACACTGTTGTACACCCACATTTCAATTGTGCAGTTTTTTGTCACATGGAGAGCTTATAGCTATTTCTCGGGCACAATTTTAAACTCCGAGCTACGACTGAGCATTTCCGAACAGAAACCCCCAATAAAAAAAAACTGAGTTGGTTATCGAACCCAGGACCAGCATCACTAGACCAATAAGATAGTACATTTCTTGAATAATCAATCATCAGACTGCCTCGTTGGTCTAGCGGTCCCAAGCGCGACTGCTGAGCATGGGGTCTCGGGTTCGATTCCCGGGTCGGGCAAAGTGTTATTGAGTTTTTCTATTAAGAATTTCTCAGTAGCCCGGAGTTTGGAATTGTGCCCGGTAGATGGCAATAGGCTCACCACCTATTACATGGGACTTAATAATAGCATTGGTGAAATATGGGTGTACAATTGTGTACACCTCTGCCTACCCCTTCGCGGAATATAGGCGTGATGTTATGTTATGTATTTTTTTTTTATACTTAATCTCCCAAATATTGAAATAAAATTTGGCAACACTTACTAATTTTGAAACGCTTACCAATAGTAGATGCTGTTCGCATCCGGAGTGCATTTGGCACAGACCTGATATTGACACGTGCTTCGCTTACCAAATATCCCGTATGGAGTACTGATGCATCACTTTATATAGCGAAGCGACGACGTTGATAAATGTCACCGGCAGACTTAAAGCTTCTTTGTAGGTATGAGCCTCGTTATATGCCTCGTTGGTTTAGTGGTCCGTAGCGCGACTGCTGAGCAGGAGGTCTCGGGTTCGATTCCCGGGTCGGGCAAAGTGTTATTGAGTTTTTCTGTTAGGAAATTCTCAGTAGCAGCCCGGAGTTTGGAAATGTGCCCGGTTGATGGCAATAGGCTCACCAGCTATTACATGGGACTTAATAACAGCATTGGTGAAATGTGGGTGTACAATTGTGTACACCTCTGCCTACCCCTTCGGGGAATACAGGCGTGATGGTATGTATGTATGTATTCAATGAATTTCAAATTCGCATATCTATCGACTACGAAAACTCAGTGGTGCGTGTATTGGTTTCTAACTGCAACATTGCTGTAACTGCGAAGTGGTAAAGTTATCTATTTCCTTCTATCTATACTATAATAAAACTTCAGAAATACTATTTATGTGCATTTAATATGTTTCCAAAATTGAGATGTACTTACTGTACTGTCGAGACAAGTGCTGAAAGCACAATTTTTGGAAACGTTCTCTGTCTATCTTTCCGAACGATTTTAACTTGAGAACCGGTGGACTGTTTTTGATTTGGTTTGTACTGTAGTATAGCTCAGTGGCCCGGGCAATATCATAGACATATTTCATTACGCTATCACTTCTGGCGCTGAGCAGTGTCACATAACTTTGTGAATTCTTCTCCATAAGATAAATACCTTGGAATAGTGCTTTGGTACTTAGCGTTGACTTCTCATAAGTACCTGTAATCTGGTCTATTTGAAATAAAAGTTATTTAATATAAATGGATAATATTCAGATGAAGAATTGACCGATTCAGACTTTCACTGAAGCGATACCAAAGGGTCAACCTTTATCATAATGTCAGGTAAATTTCTATGGATTATCACGCTGTTTCTAGTAGGAGACGGGCAGCGTTATATATTTTTAATGTTCTCAACATTGTATGGAACAAAAAGAAAGAGTTTGCTGGATTCGAACTCATCTCTGTCGTCGATAATTAGAACCTATCTTTGTCACTCTTATGTTTAGCATACGTTACGTTACTATTATAACGTTTTTTCGAAAAATAAAAATAAAATAAAAATAAAAAATATGTTATACAGTACGAAGTAGTGGGGTGTGCCAACAGCGTACACATAATTGTCACTCCCTCCTTCAATGGAATCAATGCAAGCGTCGTCAACCTTGTTATTTTTAGCTCCAATCAATCGATTTCTAATAATAAATTCTCTACTGGTTACTGGTGCAATTGATGTTTGAATTATAACTGTGTATTGTGTAGTTATAAACGTAATTAAAACTAGCCCATAACTGTCCTAGTACAGGGCGGGGGCCTTTACGCATACAGTGAAGGCATGAGCATTGATCAATATGCTAGCTCACTGAGAATTTTCATACTATCAAGTTCGGGTTTCCTCACGATTTTCTTCAACGAATGTCTGTGACGTCTTAGATGAACTCAGAAAGTTTTTTTTTTATTATTCTCAAATGCAAGTCGTGCTTGACCACCACGTTACCCGTTGTCAAGGGATGGTGAAGGCGGCGATGGAATGGGATGGCGCTTGATCAGCAAGAATTTGTGCACATGAGCCATTAAAACCAGCGAACCAGCGTTCGTGGTCACAGGAGGACAAACTTCAGCAAAAACAAAAACCAATAATACACGCGATCAAACCTAAATATTACAAGATGCTTTCGGATCGGAGAGCTGTCTCCTCAATCCTGTCATTCATGATGTAGTGGCTTCGATGTAAATACTCTAAGAGTTCACCCATCTATAGAATGGGCACATCAAGTGCTGCTTAAACTCAACGACTGTTTATTAAACGCTAATTAATAAGAGACTTTCAGGCAATGATTTCAAAAGAAAGGATACGCCCATCTAAACATTTTACAGGAAACTTCTTCATACAAGCAAAAGTAGCGCCATCTGTCATAACTCATGCAAACTACGTGAGTCGTAGGTTTCATAGGTCGAAAACTAAACCTTGTACGTGCGTACATGATTTTTTTATCACATTTTAATAATGGTCAATATTTTTATACACACATCAGTCACAAACTGAACTGAGTTTTTACCCGACTGCGCTAGAAGGAGGGTTATAATTTTTGCGGGTGTGTGTTTATTTTATGTATGTATATTTCTTTGGCACGCTCTGTAGCCAAAACGGGTTGATGGATGTTAGCTTGAGAGGTGTCGTTAGATTATATTAGTTTTTTAAACTATAATTTATTGCGATAATAATACATGTCACAAAAAAACGTATGTAAAACAAATTAATATCAATCAGCTTTATTTGAAATTGTAAACAATATTGTTATAATAATTAAGTATTAACATATTAGGTACTTACTAAAATTACTTACACTAAGTTTTTAAGAAAAAAAAAAAACTAATAAAAAATGACGTTCTTTCAACGTTACTTCGCGCGCGGCTGGCCACACAATGGTCGTTATTACGGACTTCGATAGTAAAATAATTATACCTTTAAAACGTGATAATTTAATAATTTAATTGGAACAGAAGTAATCTAGGGTTATTTATCGATGATACGCATATATATACCCATGTTCCTTTTTAATTTTTGTATCGTAATTTTTGCAGCCGTTTACCTCGTAACTAGGCATATTTATGACAAACAAACACTCGTTCTCTCCTGCGAGCGGTCCACTGTCGACTGAGGTGCGTTGGCCCTAAACTGTCATTCTAGGGCCATCGCGTTGGTGCCATTTAGTTTCGCGATCGGCCGGGTCCTTACGCTAGTAATATATATGTCAATGCTTTCAGGCCTCTGACTACCCGTAACGGCTGTCAAAGATCTTTATTTGACAACTGGGATCGACGGTTTAACGTGATCTCCGAGGCACGGAGGGGTCTCGATATCAAATGATGGTCACTCAACCACAGACTTACCACGGCAAGTGCAACTGATCCTCCATCGATCGATTTGTGCGGCTATTCCGAAGCCACGAGTTCCTCCATAAAGAACAATTAGATATTACAAAAAAACCACTTGCTTAAATCAGTGTACCAAAATATCGTGATGTAGTCAGCATAGCTGAGAGGTTTGATACCTGAGGTGTACGGCTGTGTAAACCTCTGCCTACCTCTTCGCGGAATACATGCATGATGCTATGTTAGGTTATGTCTTAAACAAATGAATTTATGCTTTTGTTATTTTCCAGATTTCAGATGACAATTGAAACTTATGTGTTTATTAAACACACCAGTTATTTTAAAAACAATTCAATAAAAATATTAATGCTGGTACATTTAAATTTACGTAAACATAAAGCTACTGTAAACTGCATTGTTGACAACAATAGGTTGTGTTCTTAAAATAAATGATTCGTACTTAATGTTTTTATACGTACAGTCAAAACCATCAACCTTACCACAAATTGCAACGAGTTATGGTTTAATTCATTCCTCCTTCTTTTCTTTATTTATTTGCTTCTACTCTAAATTATTTTATTTTTGTAAATAGATCTATTGAAGACGCTTCTACAAGTCTTTTTATAAACTACTAGATGACCCGGTGTACTTTGTATCACCTCGAACGTCAAATGTTTGACAGGAAAGTAGGTAAAACAGTTTATATGGGCAAATGAAATTGTTGTTTTTACTATCTTCCTCGCAATTTTTCTACATTTTCTCACCGTTTAAACCTTCGCTGGACTACGACAAACATTTCAAAACCAAAATCAGCTAAATCGGCCCAGCCGTTCCCGAGTTTTAGCGAGACAAACGAACAGCAATTGATTTTATATATATAGATAGATAGATATGGTGCCGGCGTTTCCTATCTGACTATCTCTGAGAAGAAACGCCAAAACAAACTCAGAGATCAACGTCTTTTTTAAAGTCCAGACATAATAGTACATATCTAAGTGAGTGTAACCATGCAGGGATCGTCTGGAATGGCCTTTTAAGGAAAGAGCTATAGCAGCTTTGAGTTGGCCTGATCTGTCTGACCGCACGTATGCATCAGTCATCGTGTAGCTCAACCATAACTAAGGGAGCTCAACGACCCGTCACAAGACGATACCAGATCAGGAGGACATTTGCGTAGGTCACATAAAAGAACTCAAAACCGCCAAACGGTTTATGAGGTTCATGTATGAATCTACTTTTCTTCTTACTTTATTTTGTTTTTCCATTAAGTTATAATATAGTATCACGCCTTTATTCCTCGAAGGGGTAAGCAGAGTGGTACAGAGTTGTACACCCACATTTCACCAATGCTGGTATTAAGTCCCATGTAATAGGCTCACAAGCATAACATTACATAGGTAAATCTCGCGACGAACTTTTATAACACATAAATAATACACATAATAATGTAATAAAAATGAATATACCATAAATGGGTTTGATATAATAAAAAGTTTATTTTCTTGGTTATTTAATGATTTTTTTCAGTTATTTGAGAATGATGTATATGTTATGTTATGCTATGTTTTACATAATAATTAAAAATATTTACAAAAAACATATACAGAATACAAAAGCAAATACTTAAGAACTTGTTTTAAAAAAATGTTTCTATTTTTCCCTTCATTTTTTAATTTGGAGGATATAAAAAATAATCCTAGGTGCCAACAGTGCCACCTATCAGGTCCATTTATAGCTAAGAAAAATCCAGGTGCGTCATAAGTGCAAAAGAAGTCGGTTAAAAAGCATAGAAATGGGTCCAGCCGTTTAGGAGGAGCAAAATTACGAACACAGACACACACACACAGAGGAATTTTATATATAACAGTGTAACTACATAGAAACTTACAAGAAGGATGTAACGTAACACGATACTTTTAGAACAGTCTAGTGGCTAATGAACGGTTACTATTGTGGTATTATGTATCTAATTCTGCGGATATTCGGGATAGTATTATATTTAACGATTTTTATATTAGATAATAAACATAATCAATAAGCTTCTATATCGAGGCCACGTTAAACTGTCGGCCTCGGTTTGTCAAATAAAGATCTACGACAGCCGTTACGCGTAGTTAGAAGGCTGAAAGTCTGGCAACCAGTCTTACCTTTAGATATTGTGTTCTGGATTGTGGAGGTCAAATAGTATTCGCTCCATGAACAATACTGGTATTAAGCTGCATCCGATTTAACTGGACGCATTGGGTTAGTATCGAAATTGACCCGACTTTAGTTGGGGAAAGGCTAGGTAGATTTATTGATCGAGGCTGCATACCCTTCAAAGAAGCGAATGTGTTAGAAAATAATATATTTCATAAAATTCGATCAGTTCATAACTGGCCCACTGCAATGGCCCCTTTCCAAACAAAGAAGGCATAAGCAATGATTATCACGCTCACTACGAGTTTGCGATTTCAGATTATTGATTAATTAACAATTAAAATCAATAATACTTTACAATTGAGGTATGTTGTAAATGTGTAATTTGGTGGAATACATTAATAAACAATACTAAAGTTATGCCACATTTTCCTGACATCAATAATACTGCAAATAAATATTTTAATATTTAATATGACTGTGTAAATATTGAATCCGATGGCTCTCTGATACCACTCATAATGTTATTATAAACTGCAAAAAATTTACTGGCTTTAAACAATGAGTAATAATGTCAGCATTTATTTATTAGTGAAAATACAATAAAAGTGTATGTACTGCCCACGAAACTGTACAAATCGTTTGACTGTGCATTATTAATGGTATGTCACTTATTTACTACTCAATTACTTCTTCTGTAATTATAATATTTTAGATTATTCGGTATTATTTATTTCACATTCAAGAAAAACTGATTTGATATATATAAAGCATAGTCAAACTCTCTTAAAAATATTGATAAAATGAATTGATGAATCGGTACAATTACAAATAATGTTACAAATAAATGTCTAAATTATTTCGGATATTTGGTCTTTGAGGATGTCAGGACTTGTCCTAATATCCGCGTAGCTGATACACACCCTACACCTATTAGCGGACACTTAACGTTCGAACTATGTAACAGAAGAAATTATCCCCCTAATGAACGAATATAAGGACAGCTTTATGGAATCAATTACTTCTTGTTATGACGTCATTGCCTTTGTATAGATTGCGTCATCGATGAACAATGTATTCAGTATTTCGGAAAGGGCGAATAGCAGACTTAATATTTAAGTACCTGGATGGCCGAATTATGCTCGTTTTTTTTTTTGGTAAAACGACGTTTTCTAAAAATGAAACCTAACTAGATCCGTTAATCGCCCCCGAATCCCCCTGCATACTAAATTTAATGAAAATCGTTGGAGCCATTTCCGAGATTGAGATTATATATAAACAAGAATTGCTCGTTTAAAGGTATTCGATTAGATATTAGATAAATTAGAAATGTCTACTTACCTCATGCTTTAAAAATTGCTAATTTTATACCACTTTCTCAACTATTAAGGTCGACGCAATTAATATCGACAAACATCAAAATGAAAGACATTGCTAGTTACATAACATAACATAACATCACGCCTGTATTCCCCGAAGGGATAGGCAGAGATGTACACAGTTGTACACCAACATAAGTCTCATGTAATAGGTGGTGGGCCTATTGCTATCTACCGGGACCAATCCCAAAGTCCGGGCTTCTTCTGAAAATTTCCTAACAAGAAAACTCAATAACACTTTACTCGACCCGGGAATACTTAAATGGTGAATGCTTAACTTACATACATGCATACTTTTTTAAATTTTCGTCACTATAACTTCTTTTATACTGGTTCGGAATTGACAATCATGGTGATAGAAATTTAAAAACCATTATGTATGCAGGGACCAAATTATTTGTCCATTCTTTTTCACAAAAACTGTTGGGCCTTTTAAACAATATTTTTATTGCAAGCTGTGTCAGTGCTCAATTTGATTTATTTAGCGGTTTACTGGTGGCTTTATATGCGTGAAAAAATTGCCAAAAATTAAAGGCCTAAAATTCACTTAATAATAATTGAGACTAGCAGGCATTTCGGCCTTAGTTTAAAAGCCAGTTTCCAACTGTAATACCACTAGACTAACGTGAAATTTCCAAAAAAACATGCAGTCGGGGGCAGTTTGATTGTTCTTTTTTTTTTCAAAGACCCCCTGTCTACTTCTTGCCACCAACTTGCCTGATGGTAAGTGACGGTGTGGCGGAGGATGAAGAACGTAGATCCCGAAGAAATCTTTTCACTCTAAGTAGAGTAGATAGATTTGGGGAGAACGATAGTTTGAGAGTTGGTGCAACTGCCCAGACCCGTCTCCCACAACGGTTGCACCGGACTATATCCCGAAACACGACTAGATCGCTTCACGGCATGGCTTTATCCAGTGGGTGGTAACCAGCCACAGCCGAAGCCTCCCATTAGATTTGTGTTGCCTGTTTTGAACCACCCAGGGGCCACGTATAGGGATTCCATTTTAAGGGTGCACTCCTATGGACGCGGGCAACTCAGCCCCTAAACGTATGTAACGAACGCTGGCCGTAAATTATACCTCCTAGCCTTTTCCCAATTACATTGGGTTCGACTTCCATTCAAACAGGATGCAGCTTATTAATACAATAGTATTTTACATGAAGCGACTGCCAATCTGATCTCCACAACTAAGTGACTGGGTAACACGATATCTCGTGATATGACTGGTTGTCAAACTTTCAGGCGTCTGTCTACTCGTAACGGCTATCATAGACCTTTATTTGATAACCGAAACCTCCGGTTTAACGTGCTCTCCGAAGATTGGAAGTCATAATATGAAAATTATGGTAGGTATATGGTCACCCATCCACAGACAGACCGCGGCAAGCGCAGCTTAACCTCGATCGATCTTTGAGGTTGCTACTTAACCGAGAGCCCCTCCCTACCATTAAATTGTATCGAAAATAATTTCTCTCGCTTCTAAAGTGGATAAAATAAGTAGATTAACACATTTCTCGCTTTAAAATTTACGATATTTGATACCCCCCTAAGTAAGTTACTTTTCAAATGAAATATTTATGTCACGCTTGACCGAATTTCATCGCACAGTGCTGACGATACATTTCGCTTAGGATGTGAATGGGTCTCATTAGGTAACTGGCCAGAAAGGGACGGGGTTATGTTAGA
Source organism: Xylocampa areola (assembly GCA_935421205.1). Lineage (NCBI taxonomy): Eukaryota > Metazoa > Arthropoda > Insecta > Lepidoptera > Noctuidae > Xylocampa > Xylocampa areola. Next base: position 12,564,370 of record OW285223.1, read on the forward strand.
AAGAGATAGAATGCTGAGAAATGCTGGGCAGCATTTGGGACATGATCAGATATGGTGGATTATGGTGGAGTAAAACTATTATGTTCAAATTAATGTTAGACTCCTTTGTTCTCGAAATTAATGCGAGTGGTTGGTGGGAACGCATGATTTTGTAAGGGAGATATTTATTGGGCAGTTCACGAACAATCGTTATGATTATTAAGTCCAAAGATTAGTTTCCGTGATTTTTTGAAAAATATTGTTTATATACTGATGAATTTTTCAAACACATGCATGTCGAAATAAAAAGTTTTTTTGGGAAAATAAAAATACAGTCATAAGCAGGTTTTGAACCTGAGCCTCCCGGGAAAATATTCCAGGCGCTCTGCCAACTCAGTTATCCCAACCTCTGCTCACTATACCGAATTCTTCTTCCATGTTTTTAATAGGCTTTATGGAGACGTCATCGCTATCTATTCGGACCCTATACAGTGATTAAACCGGAACGATTAACTATGCTAACATCTATATACTCCTCCCGACCGTATTTCGGTCACGGCGGCCTATCTCTACGGAGATTAGCCAAGTACGCAGGAGATATTATAGTATACAAGTGTATGCACAAACATAAGTGCACTCCCTCTTCTTTCACTTTCATAGCGGTGACCGATCAGACGCAGAACCAACTTTACGTGTTCTCTGAAGCACGGAGGTGTCATAATTTCCAAACCCTGCTGCTACTTAAAATTTCATAAGAGAAAAATTTAATAACACTTCGCCTTCTGGGAATCGAAATCAGGACCTCACGGTCAGCAGCCGCACTTGCGACCACTAGACCAGACCAGAATTGACAATGCAATAGTATAATATTCACCAAGGTCGTAAGGTGCGAGGCTGTATATTCGTTTCAAATATTCGGCCTTGCACAAATCTCCTCTAAATTATGCTCTGGGCAAAATTTCTTTGAAATCAGTCATTAAAGCATCGAAACGTCACAACAAACACTTTCGAATTTTTTGTCTAGTAACTTTTTTGAGGCATATTCATATTAATTATTTTTTAAATTATTATATTAAATGGAAAAAGAATACGGTCGCGAGCAGGATTCGAACCTGCACCTCCTGGATAAATACTCCAGGCGCTCTGACCACTAAGCTATTTCGACATCCGAGAGGCGCAGGTTCGAATCCTGCTCGCGACCGTATTCTTTTTCCATTTAATATAATAACTTTAGAGTTTGCTAAGCATGCGTTAATGCTTTTCAAAAACGGCGCCTTTAGTAATGAGCTGAGCCCGCGGCGATGTCGCGAGTCAAACTAGAAACTTAGAGACTTACGGATTTATCGAGTTCTGTGACCAAAGTCAACTCCCAGAATATTTGCGCAAAACTTCATACCATCTAGATTTCTAGATTAAAAATGCTATAAGTAAGTCGAGCAGTCCAGTAATTAAGTGGGTTAATTAGAAGCTGATGACCTACAAAGATTTTCGTCTCTTTGGCAAAGCGTGCACATTTTTATCATCTAGCTAAATGAAGTTGGATTTTATTTTTATCTTGCCGTCTGGCTGGTCGTTTTGGTCTCGCCACTTGTAAGCTTCTTTTTGATTGTTTGGATCAGATTTAACTACTTTAGGGTTGTGATAGCTGCAATCTTGGATCAGTAGTAACCTTGGCATGGTTAGATGAGGGATAGCTAGACGTTTTTTCATCTGAGTGCCTCTAGACCTCGCAGGCCCCACCGGTAGGCGGTTTCAGTGCTGAACCACAAAAATTTCACCTGAAATCAGTTTTTTTTTAAATCGTCTGCTTTGACTTTTGTCATTTAGCTCGTATTGGGCAAAATCAGAGTCATTTAATAAATTTAAATAACGCTAACAACAGGTTGATGGGGCTGTACTGTAACTGTCTGGGCAGATTAGAAGCTTTTTGCGGTATTAAGAATAATACCGCAAAAAGCTTCTAATCTGCCCATTTTTGCCTGTTTTTTTATACTTATAGTCTCTCTTGGTTGCAATCTCTGGTTGATTATTGATAGTTCCGGTTAGATCCACTTGGTATTATTAGTCTATAGATGGGGAACTTCTAGACACATTTTCATCAAAGCATCACCGTCCTTTAAATTGTCCGTCATAACAAATAGAATGCTATAATAAAAACAAGATAGATTCTTTCAGTCAGCTTAAACAATACCTCATTTCTTTCTAACCAGACAAGTAGGAGAGAAAAATGAGGATCCAAAAACTATCCGTCGTGTTAGAAATGTCAGTATCGTCCATATACTTCGGTAACCGCTTATCAGGTGGATTCGAAACACCTTAGTACCATAAAAAACGTTCAAAAAATGTTAATGGCGATTACATTGAGTAATTTAGGAACTGCCTAGCCTTTTCCCAATTACATTGTGGTCGGCTTCAAGTTAAACCGGATTCAGCTTAATACCAGTGTTTTACATGGATGACTGCCTATCTGACTTCCACAACCCAGTTACTGGGTAAATCGATATCTCGTGGTATGACTGGTTGTCAGACTTTCAAGCCTTTGACTTCTTGTAACAACTATTATTTTGACAACCGGGAAACACTATCAACAACATTTCTCAGGTGTGTTTCGACACTATATTTTCATTCACTATTATAAGCAAGTGATCATTTATTGACAGCCCGTTTGGCGCAGTGGTCGAGAGGTCGACTGCTGCACCACTTGTCACGAGTTCGAATCCACACGGAGCAAATATTTGCATGATCTATAGATAATTGTTTCAGTTCAGGATGTGTGTATGCACATGTGAGATTATTTATCTGTAAACGCACCCACGATACAGGAGAAAATCCTAGTATGGGGCAACGTTTTTTTTACTGTTTCGAAAGGCCAGTGGTGCGAGCCTTGGATTTGAAATTGCAACCTTTGACTTGTCAGTCCAACGGTCACACAACTAGGCTATCACTGCTTAGAACCAAACTCTGAGCTACTAAGTGTTTCCTAAGTGAAAAACTCAAGGAGGTTACTGAGTTTAGCTGACTGCAATAAAAAGAAGACCGAGGACTCGACAAGACTGGGCAGATTAGGTGTGCTATCTAACCCAACCAAATGCCTTCTATTTGACCTTCACAATCCAATTACTCTTTAATCAAAAGTTTGATCAAACGTTAGTTCAATAATTTGTTTTATTGCGTTCATAAGATTTCATTAGTTTCAATTTCAAAAGTCAGTCATTCTTTGGGGCTTCTGCCTCAAAGTCAAAGCATTTGTTTCAATTAGACCCATGAGGTACTTTTGAATTGTCAGGGAGTTCGCGCGTTGAAAAGTTTTGATTCCTTTGGAGGAGGATTTATCCTTTAATTGAAGGAGCACACTTCATATATATTTTAAATATGTCTTGTTATTGTACATCCTTTGACGGTAGTCAATAATTATATAAATCCAGATAAATCTTCGAAAAGCATTAACGTATGCATAACGAACTGTTAAGTTGTAAAATTTTGTGGAAAGAAAAATATGGTTAAAATATGGTTGGTATGTAAATTTAGAGTTCGCTAAGCATCCGTTAATGCTTTTCAAAGATTTATCTTGAATTATTAAGGTAATTGCATTCTTTACGACATTGTATTAACTGCAAAGTTAGTCGTGTCGGTTCGGTCACTTGTATAGGGACTGAATATATAGCAATGACGTCGCTAAAAAGACGTGTTAAAAGTATGGATGAAGAATTCGCGGTGGTGAGCAGAGGCCGAGATGGCTTAGTGGTCAGAGCACCTGGAGTGTTTATCCGAGAGGCGTAGGTTCGAATCCTGGTCGCGACCGTATTCTTTTTCCATTTAATATTGTAACTTAAGAGTTCGCTAAGCATTCGTTAATGCTTTTTAAAGCTTTATCTTGAAAATATGGTCTCGAGCCGGATTTGAACCTCCCGGATAAATACTCCAGGCACTCTGATCGCTAAGCCATCCCAACCTCTCCATCACGAATTCTTCTTCCACGTTTTAATACGTCTTTTGGTCTTTTGGTGAAATCATTGTCATTTATTCAGACCCCAGTTTACAGGAAACCGAACTGACACGACTAACTTTGCAGTTGCCGCTGCGTATTTATCCTGGAGGCGCAGGTTCGAATCCTGCTCACGATCAAGTTTTTCTTTCCACAAAAGTTTATAATCATACAAATTTATATAAATAAAAACCGATTGCTGTATAGGCAGATTTTATGTTGTTCGAAATTATCACGACAAATTTTGTATGAAAGAACATATTTGGAGATTTCAACAGAAGTGTAGGAAATTTGAAAACTCATTTTCATCTTTAGTAAATTTCACGCATGTGAAACCGGGGCGAGTCGGTAGTAAATTAATAAGACCAACTGAATCGTTAATTTTGTGGTTCCTAATACGAATGTTGAGCATAAATGGTAGTAAGAATTTCTTAGCAGAAAACATCCAGTATCACTTCATCCCACCCGGAAATCGACCTTTATACTTCACACTGAGCAGCCTCAATTGTAGCTCTAATAAGAATTCATTGACAATCACTCAACCTTATACAATGTGACCTAAAAACTACATCGATGATTTGGTGTACAACAGTACTCTGTCTACCCATTTGTGGATAGAGGCGTTATATTAGGCGAGTATTTCTATATAAATATACCAATTTAAAAACTTCTCTTGACTTATTAAACCAAGATTAAATGCAGAACCAAGTTCCACCCTTAACTGACTAATTAATGTGAAATATGTTTCAAATTAGTGCAAAGTTTTATAAATAAATCTAAACTCTGTGAAGTTGTGGTGGGAACTGGTAATGAGAATTATTTACATGCAGATTGGAAAGACTTCGATGAAAGTCTAGTGGCTGTAATCGTGGAAGCTGAGCGTGCAATTCTGGGATCAAATCCCGGGTAGGGGGCAACTTATAAACGTATTTTGGGGGCTGAGTTGCCCGCGTCCGCAGGTATGGTATTTATTAAAAAATAATCTTATTATTAAATATCCTACTAAAATTTTAATTATAATAAGAATAATTAAAGTATGATCATGTTTTTTTTTTCTATTAATGGAGATGCTCCATTTTGTAAATTAAAATAAGATCATGTTGCCATTTATAAAAAAAGGATAATCCTTTATAAATGGGGTTTAAATCCATTACATATAATCTACCATATTAGAAGTTTCTTAAAATAGGTAATTCATTATATGAATGTTACTCGTAAGCTGGGGGTAAATATTGGTATTATTCAATAGAAGATGGTATATTTAAAGTAAATAAAGCAATTCGTTGAATAATTATAGATTCTCAAATAATAATTAATATTAATATAACAGCTAATAAAGAAATATATGAGACTAATGATGAGATAATATTTCAAGAAATGTATGAATCAGGATAATCTGAATACCATCGAGGTTGAGGGAAAAAAGTTAAATTAACTCCAATAAATATAATAAAAAAAATATTTTTTAATAAATAAGGGTTTAAAGCTAATCCTGTGAATAAAGGGTATCAATGAATAAATCTTCCTTAAATAGCAAATACAACTCCTATAGATAAAACATAATGAAATTGGGCCACAACATAATATGTATCATGTAATGTAATATCAATAGATGAATTAGATAAAATTACTCCTGTTAAACCTCCTACTGTAAATACCCTGGACGTGGCCACTGGGTGGTGCAAAACAGGCAACATAACTCTGGTGGGAGGCTGGTTTCCACCCACAGGACGAAGTCATGCCGTGAAGCGTACTAGTCGTGTTTCGGGATGTAATCCGGTGCGACCGTTGTGGGTCTGGGAAGTCCAGTCTTCTTAAGAGTGAATAGATTTATTCTGGATATACGTACTGCATCCTCGGTCACACGGTCGCTTACCATCAGGTGAGTTAGTAGCCAACCGTAGACCCATTTTCGAAAGAAAAAAAAAAGAAATTGCCAGCCACCTGAGATCGGCCTGCATAGGTCAGGATGGGGTCGGATGATATGTTCACGGGACCATAACTAGGGGTTGCGGTGAATGCGGTCGCGATGCCGGGATTCCGGTAAAGATGATGAAAACCGAAGGAGCATGGCACAACGTCAATGTGAATTTTCGCAAAAAGCACGTGTCGAGTAAAGTGTAACTGGGGTTTTCTTTGAGGAAACCCTCCGTTATCTTATCACTACATATTATAAAACAAAGTCTTCCGCCGCGGCTGTCTGTCTGCTCGCGATAAACTCAAAAACGACTGCACTGATTTTCATACTGTTTTCACCAATGGATAGAATGGTTCTCTAGGTAGGTTTTAGTATATAATTTGTCAAGTTTTTGTATACGTTAGCTAAAATATAATTATATTTGTTGGAGGTGTCGGAAAAAAATAAACCGTCTGGGAGCTTTCAACGAAAACGCTGCCTAAACCCTTTGAGATATAATAAAATTATGTATGGTGATATTGTGTATCTTATATATGTCTATAGAAAAGTCCGCAGTGGCATATGTCTATCTTAAGGATACGATATCTATTTTAATACTTAAAAACATGGGCAATTATAAAGCGATAAGCGGAAACGGGATCAAAATTTCATTATTACTTTTGGTCGCGATAACCGACATCCACGCGGGCGAAGCCGTGGGCATCAGCTAGTTAAATACAAAATATTAATTTACTTCTATATAATTCAGTACCTAGAATATTAAATATAATTTTATAGCTATTATGTAACAGTTTTCTACTTTAGTTATTATCCTTTTAAAGAGAAAATCTCGTTAGAATCCGTCATGGACGCGTCAAGGCGTGGTACAGTTGGCGACAAAAGTGTTTGCCGTATTACTTTATTTTTAATATAATTTAAATCTTAAAATAAAAATATTTCTTTCAAACAGAGCAGATTACAAGTAAGTATTATAATAAAACAACTTTTAGCCGGATTAATCGCGTGTATTATTGGTTTTGTTTTTCCTGCCGCTTCGAACACTTTGCAGCGTTTGTGGTCTCAGGAGGACTAAGGCGTCAGACGTCCCAAAACTAATTGATAAAAAAAAAAACTTCTTGTCTCTGATTCATATTTAAAACTAAATCGCGACGGTAATTCCTAAGACTATCCCTGAGAAGGTATTTCTTCTCATTGTCTTCACTACACAATTAATCTAGTTAAAAGTTGTTTTATTATAATGAGTAGTGATCGCGAAAACCTAAGATATTATTACAAGTAAGTAATTACCAATATAAAAACCTAAACTAAATGCACGGTTACAAAAAGTAAGTCTCGTAGAGGAAAAATTTACATAGGCATATATTTTAATAAAAACCTAACTTTTATTATTATTTTTATAAATTGTTATATATAATTTATGAAGCCAAAATGAATACCAAAGCAATTACAAGCTGACCAGTCCCGATAGACAGCACTCGTTCATGAGTACGACGTGCGTAGCAGCATCGCTAAACTCAACCATTTTGAACGGAACTCAACGACACGATTCCTAGACAACGCCATCAGCAAAACTGAGCATGACAAAATTCTTTAACATAACATATAACATAGCATCACGCCTATATTCCCCGACGGGGTAGGCAGAGGCTTACAGAATTGTACACCCACATTTCATCAACGCTCTCATTAAATCCCATGTAATAGGTGGTGAGCCTTATGCCATCAACCGGTCACACTTACTAAATCTGAGCTCCTACTGAGAATTTTTTAACAGAAAAATTCAATAACACTTTGCCCGACCCGGGAATCAAACCCGGGACCTCCTGCTCAGCAGTCGCCTTTGGGACCACTAGACCAACGAAGCAGTTTGTAGTAGAACATTCTATAATGAGAACAAATATTAATAAAACCAGTTTTTTTTAACCATTGTTTATGTCCTACACGGCGAATTTCTTCCTGTATCGTGGGTGGGTTTACAGATACATAAACTCACATGCACAGAAACCCAGCACCGGAATAATTGTCTGTAGATCATACAAATATTTGCTCCGTGCGGGAAACGAACCCGCGATACGCGACGTAGCAGCCGGTCTCTGGACCACTGCGCCAACCACGTCGTTAAAGATTGTTCATATATTTAGGTATAGATATTCTAGGTTGGCCGTTGGGCGTTATAGACCTCACTGGCAGATCTGCGTCCGTCGCGAAATGTCTCATCATGTCCGCCCGACCCTTGCCCGAGCCAGTCCGCGCCGAGCTAGTAGCTTTAAATTCGTCCCTTATAATAAGGAAACTGATCTGATCCAGCTAGCCCAGCAATGCCCTAAGCCGAGGGTTGTGTCCCGCAGGGGACGCCCTTAGCACTGTTGCTTAGTTTGTAGTAACTTAAAATATGCTTTAGCTGTCTAGATATTGTTTGGTTACGCAGACAAAACCCATCTGGGCTTCCGCAAGAAAAAAGGTTGGCCGCATGGCCACTAGCCTAGTGGGGGGCGTTTGATTGGCAAATTACTGAAATTTTGTAATCGTAAATGATAACGAAAAGTATTAACCCTTTGACTCACTAATTAGCAGACACAATAGATTTTAATTGTTATGACGTACATAGACGTGCGTGAGTCAACGTCACTAACATAATATGGTGAAAAAAACATCGACAGGAAACTAGCTTATTTATACGATGCTCTAAATTGTTATGTCAATATATTATTAAGATATCAGATTCACTTAAATAAACAAAAATAACAACAAAAACATTCCCCAACCAATAACAAAAAAACTAAAAATAAATAAAAACAAAATACTCCCACTAGAACTTGTGCGCTTGCGTGTACGTCGTCCCATCACGGTGAAAATGACAAGCCGTTTGACGCGATCATAAAATATAAGTCCCGGCTACCTACAGTGATGAATACCCGGCATAGTGCGGACACTGATACGATGTCGACGGTTATAAATACAATAAAGTGGACTATCATTTCTAAATATAACTTGTAAAAATTATTGTTCAACGGTTATTACTCACTTGCATTCTTCGGGATTACCCGACTAGTTTCAGTTTTAATACAAAAAAACAAATATAGTAATCTTTTAGTTATTCTACAAAAAAAATGATTGACAAAATTTCTATAGAAAAGAATCTTTTATTTAATTTTTAATAATATTCCACAACTATCACACAACGCCGTCTAGTCTCAAGCTAAGCATAGCTTGTGTTATGAGTATTAGACAACTGATAAACATACTTATATATTTCTAAATGCATACATATTATAGATAAATTACACCCAGACACAGAACAAATGATCGTGCTCATCACACAAACATTTGTCCTGGGTGGGAATCGAACCGACGACCTCCAGCATAGCAGTCAGGGCTACTAACCACTAGACCAACAGGACAGTCGAATTCGTATTTGAAAGGAATAGTTGTACAAGGTCTTATTTTTAACACCCAACTAAAACATAGGGTGTTGTACGAGTAAGTTTAACGTGTGTATCTGTTTGTGGTATCATAGCTCCCTAATAGATGGATCGATATTTATTTACGATTTTTGTGGTTGAAAGGTGACTTGATCGGTAATGTTCTTAGCAATGATTCATGAAAATCGTTAAAGAAAGATTTTCAGTTCGTAGGGGAGACGGGTCTGGGCAGTTGCATCCACTCCCAACTAACGTTCACCCCAAATCTACCCAATTTACTTCAGAATGAAGATTTCTTCTGGATCTACGTGCTCCATCCTCGGCCACAACATCGCTTAGCATCAAGCGAATTGGTGGCCAAATTTAGATCAATTTTTGATGAAAAAGGTCCTATTCCAGTTGATGAACTTCCACAACTTTCCAGGGATGTGAGCAACTTTCTCAGGTCGGGTTAATTCGAAATTTGGTATCCTCTTAGTTCAATGATATTGCAAGTTCATAGTAACCTTGACCTGATTCTCCAGTATACCCAACTCCTCACTAACTTACAGTAGAGGTATCATGTCTGGGCTCATTGCAATGGTTTCAATGAATTGATTATAAATATGTAGATATTATGAAGTTTAAATAAATAAAATAATGTTATTAAAAACAAAGGTTTTTAACACTCTTTTATTAGCTTCACCTGTAACTATGAAAATAAACGCGTTTTGGTTATGTATAATTTAGACAAAGCGCTCCAGAAAGAATTCCTCAATTTTTTGAATTAGTCATTAGATATAAAATAATTGACGACTAATAACTACATTGTATATCGATTATTAGTCACTTATCGAATAAAAATATATGTGTTTGCATTTCTCTACAATGAAGTTAAAATATTGGCAAGAGTAACATGCATGTAATGTTACAAATATTATTGAATAGATTCAGGCGTTACTTTGTGGAAGTTCATTACAATGGATGCAAATAAATACAATATCTAGCTACTTCAACGATAAATTAATATCGTGGAAGTACCTAGATATTGTATTTATTTGCTGGATGCAACTAAAACAAATAAAAGTTTATTTAATTCTTTTTTAATTATTACTCCGTGGCAAAAGCGTGTTTTTTAGTTTTTTATACTATAATATTGTTTTTTCTTTTTTTTTTCTATATAACCCGCTGGTTAGCCATAGTGCCATGTTCCACATTTGCAAAAGGCAGCATTTTTTTTTTAAATTTGTGATTAAAATTACGAAATTTTCGCTAGGTATTACACAAAATCGTATAGATGTTGGATTCTATTATTAATTATCTTGTCATTTGTGAAATGTCAAATACATAAAGCTAACAATTTAATTAAAGCCATCACGATTATTAATATAAACGTAATTTAATTATAATCCAAAACAGTGCTATTAATAATAATTGTAATGTTTTTTTATGATAGTGATGATGAAGTTAAAATGTAATTTATATGTACATTTTTTTTTTATAAACTTTGTCCTTCACTAGGAGTGTCTTCCTGTATAGTGTTTACACACATATAATCTCACAAGCACACACACCCAGACTCGGAACATAGATATATCTATAGATTGTACAAATATTTGCTCCGTGCAGGAATCGAACCTGCGACACGCAGCGCTGCAGTCGGTCTCCGTAGTATAGTAAGTATTCCAAACGATTTCGATTCGATTTCAATATCTGAATGAACGAACCCGCGCCACCTCTGTTCACTACTCCGAAAAATTAGAAAGATGATAGAATATATTAGAATATTCCACGTTTGAATACGTCTCTAAGTGGCGTCATTGCTATCTATTCAGTCCCTATACAGGTGACTGAATCGACACGACTAACTTTGCAGTTAATTCAAGCTTCTTTCTATAAAAAAATATAGCTTTCGAGTTCACGACGCATGCATTATTGCGATTAAAAGATTTATCTGCATTTGAGAAAGAAAAGAACAGAAGAAAGAAAGTTTTTTTTTATTTAGCACACAAAAATAAAGAGAAACAGAAGGAAAAATAATAATAACAAACAAAAACTTAACTTAAAACATAAACGAATACCAAAAAAAAAACTGATTAAAAAGTAAATTATTTCTAATTATATAGGGCAACACCGACAACATCCGATATTTGTGTGTTCCGGCGTTGTATATCCGGACATTTGTTAATGTTATCGCATCTGGGGGGTTACACTGTATGAATGTAAAAAAATATAATTAATCTAATGAAAACACTTACCTATGAAGAGACGGAGGCACTACTGGAACACAAAAAATAACATATACGCACAAAATAAACAACCAATACACACTTACACGTACACACACACACACACACTCACAAAAACGCGCGCGCGCGCGCGCACACACGCACCCACACGCGCGCATACACTAACACACACACCGATACACACACACGCACACACGTTTGAATTTTTAATTTTTTATTTACGTTATTCTAAATTGTAAGCTTTAATTTTACTGTAAGGTATGCTATGGAAGAGCTGAGTCTCCTAACACAGGCATTAATTGCTTAAAAGGAGACTCCAAGAACAATGTAATATAAAACAGTATTTTTAAACCAATCAATTATTTGTATTTATTTGTATTGTATTTGTACTCTTGAAGTAAATACCAATTCCAATCCAATTCCAATATTAAATCAGTGCCATAAAACTATTATTAATGTTAAAATAAATTTGCTTTCATCATAGTTATCTTAATTTTAAAGCATGTCGGTTTATTAGCGTCCTCATTATTTAATTATTATTAAGATATTTTTGCATTTAAAAGTATTAACTGTTCCAGTGTCTATCGAGCGGTTTTTTCAAGAGTTAGCACTTAGAGCTTACTGTTAGAACGTCAAACATTAAGACAGCCCCCAAAAAAACCCACCGTTCACTGCTTGTTAGTGTTTTAGCTGGGAAGAAGAAGCGGCGCAACAAACTTCCCAGCAACACGTATGTCTGTATCGTAATTATTTATAGATATTATACAAATCAAAATTGAATTTATATAAAATATTTTTTAACTAATGAGATAAAATGTCTATGGAACATGTTAGCTAGCACGCGCGGATGTACCAACGCAAAGAAATATTAAATTACTCAAGCAACAGTGTGATATTATCGAAAGCCTCCAATCTAAAACTATTCCGTATGAAGGTCGTACCCACTTACACGTGCCAAAAGATAGAAACTGCACATTAACTAGCACCAACATGGCTAATTCAATGAATGCATCTAAATAAATTAGGAACTATGGTCAGCAAGACGACCAGTCACCGCAAGCAGCACCCGTTCACGAGCAGAGAAATCAGAAATCAGAAATCAGAAATCATTTATTTTGCAAAGACTGTGGGTACAAAATAAGGTGTTCACATTTTAACAAATAGCTCTTACATAACGCAAAGATCAGCCATCGCCTCCCTCGCCATTTTAGAGGGAAGATGGTGACCCCATCCATGATGCTACCGCAAGCAAGAACGTTAACGCTGAAGAATTCGCTGCCTGTTAGAAGAATAAAAACAAAATCAAGAAAAATTATATGAATAGCGTTACTTAATAGCCGAGGTCACTATTTAACGGCATGGTGTCTTTTAATATATAAGGTCCTAATTTATTACGTAATTTCCTTATAAGGGGTCAATGTGTAAGTTATAAGGATTCGTTTAAGCCATAATTCAAATTGTTACAACAATTTTATTTTTTTGTTATTGTTCGCCGTTCTAGGAGCAATTTTCGTCTTGCTAGTACTATAGTTATGACAAATAATTTGTTATTTCCATTTAATTCTTAGCTTAAGTGAATGTATTTGACATATATATTAACCCTTTCAAAGGAAATTACCTAATAAATTAGGACCTTATATAATTAGTCAGTACAGACATTATAATAAAGATACAGAGAAATCTTTGAAAAGCATTAACGCATGCTTAGCGACCTTAAAGTTATAATTTTTTGTGAAAAAAAAATACGGTCGCGAGCAGGATTCGAACCTGCGCCTCCCGGATAAATACTCCAGGTGCTCTGACCACCAAACCATCTCGATCTCTGCTCACCACCGCGAATTATTTGTCCACATTTTAATACGTCTTTTGGTGACGTCATTTCTATCTATTCAGTCCCTTAACAGGACCGTAAATACCGCCCCCGTATTTACCATTGCTATTTGACTATCACAGACGATATGCTAAAACAGAATCACTCGCACATCCCTGATATAAACCCGCAGTATATCCCTGCAACATGGTTTATGATAAATTACCCTATATATCACTATATATCACAGACAAAAAAGCGAAGAGATTTTTACAGGGTTGGCAACCCGCGAAAGATTTCTGTGGTGTTGCAATCGGCCATATGCGATGGTACCCGCTTACTATTAGGCGGGCTCTACGCTGGCTTGATACATTAGTGCCTTATAAAACATTCAAATATTGTTAATAACATAATATAGCATCACGCTTGTTTTCTCCGAAGGGGTAGGCAGATGTGTATATAGTTGTAGACGCACATTTCACCAATGCTGTTATTAAATCCCATGTGAGCCTATTGCCATCAACCAAGCACAATTCTAATCTCCGAGCTGCTACCGATAATTTCCTAACAGAAAAACTCAAAAAAGGTTTTCTGATCCGGGACTCGAACCCGAGTTCTCCTGCTCAGCAGTCGCACTTGAGACCACTACACCAACGAGGCAGTATTTTTAATGGTGATTACAATCGGTAATTTAGGAAGTTACAGATTAATTATATACTATTTAACTTTTTAATTATTACTTTTCATGGTATGGTTGATGAGCAACCTAGTGTCAGATTAAAAAACCACCCGTAGGTCTCTGACATGGCTTTAAACACCACTAAAAACATCTCTCAGCTGTGCTGGTTTCTTCACGATGTTTTCCTTCACCATTTCAAGCAAGTGATAATTACGAGTAATTTACAACACGCACATGACTCGAAAATACAGTGGTGCGTGCTTTAGATTCGAACTTGCGACCTTGCGTTCATCGGTCATACTACTAGGCTATCACTGCTCAAATTTACAAGCTCCTCTCTATAAAATAATCTAAAAATTTGTCGGTTGCTACGCCGCATGTCGCAGATCCGATTCTCGTACGGAACAAATATTATATTTATAATAAAAAATTAAAAAATCCTTTATTGTCCAAAGAAATGTTTTACAGGCTTGAATAAAATTAACTACATATGACACATTTAAAATAAAAGTAATGTAAAATAGTAGGAACTGTGAGCCCCAAACTTGACAGTGAGTCTGTATCTCAAGGCTCAGGGTCTAGTATTAATTTTACAATTAGACATAAGATAAATCCGTACATTAGCATTTAAAATAAATATGTTAAGAGATGTAAAATCAAGAATATATAAAAGACTAGATGACCCTGTGTACTTCGTATCCCCTCGAACGTCAAATGTTTGACAGGAAAGTAGGTAGAACAGTTTATATGGGCAAATGAAATTGTTCATTTTACTATCTTCCTCGCAACATTCCACCGTGGGAGAGCCACGCTTCGGCACGAATGGGCCGGCTCGACCGGATTGATACCACGGCCTCACAGAAAACCGGCGTGAAACAACGCTTGCGTTGTGTTTCGCCGAGTGAGTGAGGGTACCGGAGGCCCAAACCCTTTAAAAGGCCGGCAACGCACTTGCGACTCCTCTGGGGTTGCGGGTGTCCATGGGCGGCGGTAATCGCTTACCATCAGGCGAGCCGTCTGCTCGGTTGCCCCCTATACCATAAAAAAAAAAAAACATTTCTACATTTTCTCACCGTTTAAACCTTCCCTGGACTACGACAAACATTTCAAAACCAAAATCAGCTAAATCGGGCCAGCCGTTCTCGAGTTTTAGCGAGACAAACGAACAGCAATTGATTTTTATATATATATATATAATATCTATATATAGATATAGATATAGATAATATAAAAGATAAAAATAAGACATATGATTAACAGTTCATATTTGTTCCGGGTCTGAGTGTCTGTGTACATAATTATGTGTTTTATGTGCATACGGAAAAATCGTGGGGAGATCAACATATTTTTTTAATAAAAAGAATGCATAAAGAAATATTTCAGTCACATTTATCGTATTTTATCAACTAAATTGTAAAATCGGAGGCTCTAAGTTATCTGAGATATATTTTCACGACGCATGCGTTATGCTCAACGCATAGCCTTTAAGGGTGGGGGGATAGACTGGTCCGCGATTCGGGAGGGGCAGCACGCCTTTTCGACCCGTTCACATTTCGATCGCAGTGTTAAAAAATGCAGTGAAGTGACATTTGGGAAAATAAATAAAATTAAATTATGTGTGTTTGTAAAGTGTGTGCTGGAGAAAAAATCTGAGGAAATTTTTTGTGTGTTTTAGTGATGTGTTAAGTGCTTTAGGTGAGTTTATGTTTTATTATTATTACCGGCGTTTGACGCAATATTTTTTTAATAAGTGTGTTTTTCTTGCAGCAGTATTTTCGCAAAGTCTCCTAAGTTTTGTAACTGAGAACTCAAATTAGTTTTGAAATAGTTTTATGTGTTCCACTATGATTAATTTCATAGTACGTATTTCAAGTAAAATATGTATTGATATATATTTTTTAATTTTTTTATGGTTCTTAGCCCTGAATTTATTGGAGAAATATACATATAATAACAATTATATACAAATATTTAAATTTCTACGTAAACCGCGTGGTTGTTGCGTAATTTGGCTTTTTAGAGCCAACTTTTACTTTTTAATAGTGATTGTCTTATTTGTATTGTATTAAATAATACAAATTGAGTTAATAAAAATACAACAGTAATTCAGTGAAATAAACGAATGATAAAACAAAAAAACCTAAGATATTACTAATTATTTATACCTTTAGTAATTCATAATAATTATTTCTATTTATTTATGGAAGCATATATTTTTTTTAAACAGCTTTTTTTTTATTTTAGCTTTTTTTTTAATACATCCTACGTAGGGCCTACGTCCGCCGGTTTTTTTTTTTAATGCGATATCTTTAATGAGTTATCGTTATGAGTATGTTACTAATAGTTAGTGATTAAAACGAGCTCCCGTGTCTCTGATCTATTACAGAATGTGCTATCTGTATATAATCTAATGTATTCCCTATAAAAGAGTCCACAGATTAAACAAATTTGTAGAGATACAGCAGAATTACTCTTGCCACAGTTGCCGCTTGATTGACATGGGCAGTATGCCAATTCGTACGTTTAAATACGAAAATGGCTAAAAATAACTAACTTAATAGGATTCTACTATGCAAACGTGATGTAAAATTAAAATAAATGATTTTTAGGTAAATTTATTTTAATATTAAGCATTGTTTTCAGGCGTTGATTTGAGATTAGAAATGAAATGAAATTGAAATTAATTACCGGAGTAACCCTACAGTTAGGCATTACTGACTGCTACATTTGAGAAGTTGGACAGATAGGATGAAAAGGATTTGAAAATCCTCAAATTATATAATGTGCAAATAAATTAATATTTCTCTTTAATCTCGGAAATAAACCTAGTCCTTTGGAGGGCCTGCCTGGAGACACAAGTCTAACACACAGAGGCCCCTGTGAGAGCTTTAATCTAAATTGAGTTGGGACACCAACCGGAGACTCTCCATGATTGTACTATAGGAACTGCCGTGCAGAGTTCCCGATAGGTACGGAACTATTAATATCTGAAAAAATACATAAAAAATAGTCCATATCTGTGTTGTGCTATATAGATCATTTGAAATTCGGTTGCCGGAATTAAAAACGCCGTGTGCCTTTCAACTCTTTAAACATTGAAATGTTAATAAATAATAATCAAATCCAAACCAATTGAGTTTCTTCTTTCTTTGTTTCTTTCTTTCTAATAACATTTATTATGATTTCCAATTTCTATCCCAATCTATGTATTTAAATAAAAATCAATTGGCGCATGTATGATCCGAAAGGACTGCTTTTTTTATGTCATTAAGTTTTTTGAAAGAAAATGCTTTTTCCATGATATTTTGAACAGTATATCTGTCAGCTATTGAGGTGATAAAAAAGAACATCATGGGAGATTTAGAAAGGTAATTCTCAATTATTTATTTATTTAATCATGTATATATATATATATTAATTGAAATCGTTAATGCATACAAATAAATTAAAATGATAATTAATAATAAGTTTTCTTTCTTTCTCATCTTCATGTACAAAGATAATGAGAATACAAGAAAGATTAGAAAAAGGAAGAACACTAGGTAGACAATAACCTTTCTTCTGGTGGCAGGGGTCTTTCTTCGGCCGCGGCTGGTTACCACTCACCGGACGAAACCATGCCGTGAAGCGACCTAGTCATGTTTCGGGATGTAGTCCGGTGTAACCGTTGTGGGAGACGGGTCTGGGCAGTTACATCAACTCCCCAACTGTCGTTCTCCCAATATCTATCTACTCTACTTAGAGTAATAGATTTCTTTTGGATCTACGTGCTCCATCCTCGGCCACACCGTCGCTTACAATCAGGCCAGTTGGTGGCCAAACGTAGATCCATTTATGATAAAACAAAAACAAAACCTTTTTAATCACCGTGAATGAATGAATTATCACCGTGGGAGAGGATCTCTCGACTGGATTGATACCACGGCCTCACAGAAAACCGGCGTGAAACAACGCTTGCGTTGTGTTTCGCCGAGTGAGTGAGGGTACCGGAGGCCCAAACCCTTTAAAAGGCCGGCAACGCACTTGCGACTCCTCTGGGGTTGCGGGTGTCCATGGGTGGCGGTAATCGCTTACCATCAGGCGAGCCGTCTGCTCGGTTTCCCCCTATTCCACAAAAATAATAATATATAAAAGCTATGAGAGTACAAGCTATACAGATTCCCGGATATATGTTCAGTGCATATATCCGGTCCGGAACTAAAATTCTATAAATATGTAATTACAAATTAATTGCTCTGCGTTAGTGGTGCAAAAATTCGAAAATAGCTCAACAGCAATTGGAGCTCTTTTTTTCAACGTAACGTGGTATCACCCCTGTATTCACCGAAGGGGTAGGCAGATGTGTACATAATCGTACACCCACATTTCTTCAATGCTGTTATTATGGACCTCACACTCAGTATTCGCGCTTGGGACGGAAATTGTGTTATTCTTTTTGTTTCGAATTGTGCCCGGTAGATGGCAATAGGCTCATCACCTATTACATGCGACTTAATAACAGCATTGGTGAAATGTGGGTGTACGAATGTGTACACGTCTGACTGTCCCTTAGGGGAATACAGGCGTGATGCTATTTAAGTATGTAACATTACAGCAATATTATTATTAGTTAATTATGAGTGACGAATGAGTTCAGTTCATACAGGACTTGAGCAGGTAATCTATCTCGAATTACACTGACAGATTATGTATTTAATTAACTTTAATTATCATTAATTAAATTCACCTACATGTATGAATTGCCTTTTAGCCCGGTTAAAGGAGTATGATAGTAGGATAAAATTAGAACCTGGCGCATGGATAACATTTGGTATGACATAGCTAGATAGAAGGAGACCGTATCGGTGGCGTTTACCACCAACAACAGCATTCTCAAAGAGGGTTGACGTCAGGCGGGCGGCCGGTCATAAAACATAGCCAAAACTTTAGCAGCATGCAGATAATATGCTGCGCCGACCCCAAACAAATTGGGATAAGGGCAGGGAGATGATGATGTATAAACTGCCTCGTTGGTCTTGTGGTCCTAAATGCGACGGCTGAACATGAGGTCCTGGGTTCAATTCCCGGGTCGGGCAAAATTTATAGAGTTTTTGTGTTAGAATATTCTCAGTAGCGGCTCGGAGTTTGAAATTGTGCCCAGTAGATGGCAATAGACTCACCACCTATTACATGGGACTTAATAACAGTATTGGTGAAATGTGGGTGTACAACTGTGTACTCGCCTGCCTACCCCTTCGAGGAATACAGGCGTGATGCTATATTATGTCATGTTATTATTAATTTTTAGTTTTTATCACTTTGCAGCTCTTGTGGTCGCATGATGACTGTGTTTTTAAAATTTTGTAATGCATTGTAATTCGAATCAACGCTCTTCATCAAAAGGCAACGAAATATCAACCCTAAGGAACTTATTTAAATTCCATTTTGAAATGGTTTAAAATTAAATTAAAATTTTAATTTCCTTGATTGGTAAGTGAACGAGTTTTAATCAAAATAATTATCAGCCCGAGCTTTCGGGATGATAGAGGTTCGTAATTTTTTCTATTAATTAGTAGGTTCTGTCCGTGATTTTGTCTGCGTGGTTCTCAGAATGGGGTCCAGCCGGGATAAAGAGTATCATATTTAGCCCCCTTCTTCCATCGGACATCTAGGCGCACTGCAAGTTACCATCCCTACCTTGTTGCTATTCCACCAATTCGCTTCACTAAGCGTTTTCAATTATCTTTTATAATGCGCACAGCAAAGGAGTGGAACTCTCTACCTGCGTCTGTGTTTCCGAACGCATTCAACCCTAATCTCTTCAAAGTTAGAGTGAACAGGCTTCTTCTAGATCACCTCTGAACGAGACTAGAAGAGAGCAAACCCATTTAAAAAACAAAAAAAAAACATAACGTAACATAACATAGCATCACGCCTGTATTGCACAAAGGGGTAGGCAGAGGTGTACACAATTGTACACCTACATTTCACCAATGCTGTTATTAAGTCCCATGTAATAGGTGGTGTGTCTATTGCCATTTACCGCGCACAATTCCAAACTCCGGGCTGCTACTGAGAATTTCATAACAGAAAAACCCAATAACACTTTGCCCAACCTGGGAATCGAACCCAGAACCTCACGTTCAGCAGTTGCGCTTCGGACCACTGTGGCAGTTAAAGAATATCCTGTGTTAATCCTGGTTATAAACTTTTTGCGTGCCTAATTTCATCCAAATCCGTTTAGTCGTTATTGCGTGAAATAGTAACAAACAAACAAGTTTCGAGCGTTATAACATTAGTAATTGCAGGATTACTAAGTAGAATTGATAAGTAATTATATTAGTGTTGTGCCCGACAGGGTCCATAATTGTTACCCATTTTTTAAGCCTACCACCTGTAAATGTACATTATGGAATGCAATAAATTGAAATTGAAATTGGAATTTTCTAATAAATAAATAATTTATAATATAATATTAACATTAATAATAAATAAATAAATAATAATAACATTAAAAATTTCTGTAATAATACGATTTATAATAATTTCTAATAAAAGATAATATATAAATAATTTCTACTATATTATAGCTATAATAATTTCATAAATTAAATTTTGAATATAATTACATAAATTTAAGTCATCATAATTTAAGTAAATGTTAATATAATAAAAATACGTCCTCCTCTCCCCTAAATTTTGTTGTGCCCTACAGGGTCCATAATGATTCTTGTTTCTTTACAACATCTTATGTACATTATGGTATGCAAATAAAGAATATGAATTAAATAAATTCACAAACATTTGTCAAATTTATTTAATCGTAGAATAATGTCAGAATGCTTCTAGATTTTATTTATTTTACAAGAGTTATTAGTTAATTACTTAAAAATGATAAATGATTAATTTGGAAAATTTCTTAAGAAAACAATTGAAACTAAAAACAAACACTTGATATCTGAGAAAGCGAACCATTAAGCCGTTGGTCATAGTGCGAGCCTTGCGCGGGTGCTGAAGCGGGCGCGTCTTTATCAAACTTAAGAATTCGCTTGCGTCCGTGAAGTGAAAGATGTGAAGAGTCAGTGGCTAGCACGAAAATTGACTGCCCGAAACCAATTCTTAAAACAATAATTTATGTTTAGACATCGTTTAAATAGCATTTTTAGGTTAAATTTTGAACTCAGAGATGGACATAAACTTAGCATCACGCCTGTATTCCCCGAGGGGGTGGACAGAGGTGTACATACTTGTACACCCACACTTCACCAATGCTGTTATTAAGTCCCATGTAATAGGTGGTGAGCCTATTGCCATCTACCGGACACAATTCCAATCTCCGGGCTACTACTGAGATATTCTTACCAGAAAAACTCAATAACATTTTGCCCGACCCGGGAATCGAGCCCGGGACCTCACGCTCAGCAGTCGCACTTGGTACCACTAGACCAACGAGGCAGTTGGTCTAGTGGTAAGCAGAGATAGACACTTTATTTAATGAATTGTTATAGACAAACCATAATAATTATAAAAGCACTTAAGCAACGTTAGAATTTCAGTACACGGTTGCAAATAGTTGTTTCGTAATGAAAAGGTCCGACAAGAAACTGAGAACTGATTAGTTATGGGTACAAAATAACTAATATCAAACATTTAAATAGAATACATAAAATTCATAGAAAAAAATAAATTAGTTAACTGCATTCATATATCTACTAAATATTTAAACTTTACGAAACTATATAAGGTCTTACTCTCTACCACAATTCGCGATGCACTGTGGCCATATAGTCGCTACCTTCACCGCGCCCGCGCCCGCTTCAGCTCATTCACTGTGAACGTGCACTGCCTCTATATTGAGGTTGAAACTCAAGCCTTAACAAATGAATGGAAAATTAACTTTATTGTTACCGAGGTTTAGTGGTTTTCGGTTAATTATTGTTCACCCTTTTCTCATGAGTTTTGTGGGGTTGTGGTGGAAACGGCTGAGTCCCAGAACCCCGGTTGTTTAAGGTACTGAGTGGTTTATCGATACGAGTGTCCATAAAGATACCCATATAGTCTTGATAAATCTCACATTTGAAGTTGTTGAGCGTTAAGTTGCGGAAGTCCATTACAATGGATGCAAATAAATACAATATCTACTAGAACTTCCATAATATTGAGCGTAGTTTTTTTTATACAAAATGGATATACGTTTGACCACCAACTCACCTAATGATAAGCGGCGGTGTGGTTGAGGATGGAGCACGTAGATCCAGAAGAAATCCATTCAGTCTAAGTAAAGTGGATAGATTTGGGGAAAACGACAGTTGGGGAGTTAATGCAACTGCCCAGACACGTCTCCCACAACGGTTGAAAGAAAGAAAGAATGCGGCATGGCTTTGTCCGGTGGGTGGTAACCAGCCGCGGCAGAAGACTCCCACCAGAGAAAATTGAAAGGATAAGCACCTATCTAGACTTCTGATGTAGCCCAATTAAATTTTGATTAAACTATTGTTGTCTATTGCTAGCAGTTTATAAAATATAGTACGAATTTAGACACGTCTGACTAAAACACACGAACATTTTAAGGTGGTCACTAAAATTCAAGACGGCAATCTAAAATTGTGTGATCATTTTAGGATGAAATGACTAAATTTTAATTTGATCTTTTTTAATTTATCTCGTCTCGCTCTTATAGTATATTTCGTGCGCGACAGCAATGGATTAATTTTAGTTTAGTTAGGCTATATCAGAATTGACGTCCATTTCATAATATTCGCCCATTCTGAAATCTCCTATTCAACTTACTATTCAAGTATTCCGATCACAAAATTGATCGACTAATCTAGATGTAAATATAAAAGAATTTGGTCAAACATGTCTGAGATAGGCTCAGCAAGCCTAAGTGCCTAGTGTGACTGTCGTTGAATAATAAGTTCTTTTGCGAAAAAATAGCTTATCTAGAAGACTTTGTAATTCAGCTTTATATTGTAATAAATCCAGTCTTTACGTTGACCTTTAATGTTCGTAAAATAGAATGGAATACTCATATATAATTATATTTTTTAATATATGTTGAGGCCATGTAATGCCTATATTAATTACATTTTTATTTATTTTTCAAAGAAACATTGAAAAAAATAATAGACAAGAACGGGGTTTGAACCCGCGACCTTTGACGTTCCCGGTCATCACTCTACCAACTGAGCTACCTTGTCTCGTTAAAATACATTGATTTTTTCAATCTTCTTTGTATTCGTCTTAAGGAGATGCCTGGCGATATTTATCTAGAAATCAATGAAATGATGGTCACCCATCCACAGACCGGCCGCGGCAAGCGCAGCTTAACCGCGATCGCGTCGATATGTGTGGCTGTTACTTAGCCACGAGCCCCTCTTTTTTAATTAATTTTTTTAAGGAAACATTGATTAAGTAATTAATACAAATTTAGTAATCTTTAAATGATTGCTAAATATATATCAACAGGCGTCTCCATGAAACGTGAAGAAGGGAACTTAAAATGTATTAGATACGAACATGCGACACGGCAGCTCAGTTGCGAGAGCCATGTAATGGTATGTCAAAGGTCACGGATTCGAGTCCTGTTTGTGACTAAAATTTCTCAATATTTGCTCAGAAATATTTTTTTAATAAATGTTTTGACTTTGTAACCCTTTTAAGGAATACGTTGAATTTCATAGGCAGTCAAAATACTTTATTTCCTGTACTCTTAGCATTCTGGCTAACTGGGTCAATACCCGCTGTCGGTAGCGTAGAATACCAAGTACCAATAAAGTTTCGTGATTGACATCTTGTCTTCTTCGTACCCCCATCAAAGTCCTGTAAAAGATCCATTTAAAATATCATCGTCAATCAACTTTTTTTTTTTATCAAATTTCCCTCTTCGACATAGTGATTCCCCCTTTTTGTTGTATGGTTGATGCACAACGTAGTATCAGAGTTTAAGCGACCATAGACCTTTATCATGCCTTTACACACCATCGAGAACATCATATCTATTTATTTATTTGGCTCTTCGACAATGGGTGCACTGATACAATCATGAAGTTATAACATTACAATCTTAAGTGCCCTATTACGTGTAGAAGAGCACTGCATCCACTACAATATGCGCAGCTGTAAAACGAATGAGGGAAAAAACAGAAACATATAATTTGTTAGACTAAACTTTTGTTAAAATATGTTAAATTTAAATTAGTAAGTATGTATTTTTATGACTAAAATATCAATTAAATCTACCGAAAACAAATCCAAATCTGCGCTGTCAATCAAAATTCCCTTAACAGAAAATCTTTTTTACCTAATGAGAAAATAGACTCCAGATATTTTTTTACAAAGAATACCCCATTTAAATTTATTTTAAGACTTGTTTGTGCTGGCATTTAATATAAAATCTGACTATTTTACAGTCCATTGCACAGGTACCTACCTCTTCACAAGGAAATTTTTTATATCCAACAAAGTTAGCTTAACTGGCTTCATCAAAGGTGACATTATTCCATTGATTTAAGCATCGAATTAAACTGAGATTAGACACTGCACCCTCGTGAAAATCGATCTGAAGATTAACGTGACGTATCAGAATAGTTTGAAAGCGTAGACAAACAATGCGTGTGTTTGAACTTGCCTAAGTACGGCTCAGACATGTTCATAAGTAGTTTTACGCAAATACGCTTTTGTTGAATACTAATTCCTTTTCTCAATATCGGTGCGGTTAATAGCCTTTGTAGATGCAAAGTCTTATTTGAGTTTAAGGACTCTTGTCTGGAATTGATTTATTGAGGGATGGATAGACAATTTTAATATCAAGATCATCATCAGCTTCCCCCTACCTTATCCCAATTTATTTGGGGTCGGCGCAGCATACCTATATCTGGCATGCTGCTAAAGTTTTGGCTATGTTTTATGACCGGCCGCCTGCCTGACGTCAATCCTCTTTGGGAATGCTGTTGTTGGTGGTAACCGCCACCGATACGGTCTCCTTCTATCTAGCTATGTCACACCAAATGTTATCCATGCGCCAGGTTCTGATGTTATCCTAATCACACTCCACTAACCGGGGTATTTTTATATCAATATGAGTTTTATTTAATGTCATACATCATACATATGTCGAATCTATTTCTACTGTTTGAGACTCTGATCGATATGTTTCCCTTTTTCTATGTTAATTTACATATTAAGCAGATAGACTAGTGGTCTTTCCGTTGAACTGGCAAGTCAAAGGTCTCAAATTCGAACCCAAGGCACGTACCATTGACTTTTCGAAATGAATTATAAATTATTTATCACTTGCTTAAAACGGTAAAGGAAAACATCGTGAGTGAACCAGCACGCCTGAGAGATGTTCTCTATGGGGTTTAAAGCCATGTTAGAGGCCTACAGGTGGCTTAAACTCTGATAACTAGGTTGTTCATTGACCACACATGGAGAAGATAACCTCTTCATAGATGCTCGTTGAATTATTTAGAGAACAGCCAAAAATCGAAGCAAGTGACATCTCTCGTCTCGTTGAAGGCTAGGATACCTTTAAGTAATTTTTTGAATGTTAAATGGATGCAAGTGTAAATAGTGAGTATGAGACTGTGAGTTAAAGTGATTTTTTTTATAAATAATTGAGTTTTGAATTAAGCCCGGAAAAAAGAGCCATCACGTTATTATTATTTATTATCGTAAATAACAATTTTACGTCCGATTTCTATATATAAGGCAAAAACTAAAATATACTTTTGCTTTGTGTGGCACCCAAATGGGACACCCGATATATTTCGTCGTAAATCGTATGTACTAAACATCGGCAGCGCTTCGAACTTAGTTTACATTTCAATGAAAACATCTAGTGGGAATGTTTTGTATGAATGCACATTTATCAGCAGTTTGTTACGACAGGTTTCAATACTATTCAAAGCTTCTAGAGATACTCCTTTAAAAGACGTTTTAGCTGATTTTACATTAGAATTCATTTTCATTCACATAATTTATATCTGATTACTATTTCTAACTAAGACCAAAAAGAAAAAGAAAAAAATCTACGAGTATTTTTCATTCGTATGGCACCCAAATGGGACACTATATATATTTCCTCGTATATCGTACGTTTAGTATCGTTCCGAACTTAGTTTACATTTCAATGAAAACATTTAAGAGGAAATGTGTTTTGTATGAATGCACATTCATTAGCAGTTTTCAATACTAATCAAAGCTTTACATTGCTCTAAAGGACATTTTATTAGATTTTACCTTGGGATTGATTTTCATTCAAATAATTGTTTAAGTTTAGACTTTCAGGGGACCTTTGTTTTGGGGTATTTTCAACACGTCGACCCAGCCACGGAAAGTCAAATCTGAATACAGTATCTTTTTTTTATTTGAGTCGTGACTATCCATTTAATATACCTATACAATAAACAAACCTGTCCCACTGTAGATATGTCATTCTACATTACGTCAAAAGGTGGGTAGCAGTTTTGTTAAACGTATTGCAATGGCCATGCAGCTGAACTTTGTTCAGCTGTTTTATAAAACAGTACTGTTTTGTAAATCAGCTAGCAGTTTTGTAAAATAGCGGATTCTAACATCCATTTGCGACATAAACATGAAGATTGTTAAGAAACATACTCTGCCTAAAATAAGTAGCATATTAGATATGTAAAAATATATTTCTAAAACACCTTTACATAGCAACCGATGTTGACTAAAAGCCTATCTCCCTAGCCTACGAATTACCAACATCAATCATTTCCGAATTGAGCCCACCTTTACATATTTCCTTTAAAAATTACTTGCCATTCTCGAAAAACATACTCTTTTTGGAGAGCAAAGAAACGCCCTGGGGAACCGCAGAGTATAGCAAATTGTAACATTTATGCCCAGTACAAACACTTGCTTTTGATGGAAAGTCTCTTTGATGTTACGGTTAAAGATGACAAAGGAAACCAGGCAAATGAGTTTGTTTGACGCAAATAACAACAAAAAAATGCCCTTATGTGGACTTTGTTAACGTACCTTAAACGGTACAAGCATTTTTTAAATTTGTGTTAAAATTCATCCTTTTGTTTTATGAAATAAAATTACATTTTTTTTAATTCCTGCCTCACCCACCCGTTTTTAAAATAAATGTTTTTAATTTTTGGGGTATCTATTTTTTATATTTACCGTTAAAATTCATCCTCTTTTTGCAAATGGAGTATTTTGGCGGTTTGTAAAATAGGATTTATAAATGGAATATCAAATGAAAATCAGGCGTTAGAATTAAAAAATAATACACTACATACTTTAATGTGGTTAGTTTTAACTTTTAAAAATAAAATATATGTTTTTTAAGTTCTTTGAATGCACCAAATAAAAAGAATTTATAATAACTTTTGCGGTTTTTAGTTATGCTAAGTCCAACGGCGATAGAAAAATTTGAATAAGTACTACCAAATGGAATTGTCGAAAATAATATTTTCTTCATGTGTTGTAAGCTCAGATGTTTTCATATTTTTATCTCTTCTACGCAAAAACTAACTGCGTTATGCCATAAAAAAAAATTCTTGTTCCAAATTAATATGTGTTATGGTGACGTCATCTATTCAGTTTTGTAATCTGTAAAATATAATGATTGGTTCTTTAATACCCAAGAGCCTCGACAAACACTTTAGGAAGCTGTGGTTATACAGCTGGGTCAAGGGATTGATGCAAAAAGCAGCACTCCTCAACACGGTGCGAATTGTCATGAGATTTCTCTCTCTGAAGCTCTAACCACCCATGGCTTATTTTTTTAAATATATACTGTATTTTTTTGTGCTATATATTTAAAATTATAATTAATATGTATATTTAGAACGATTAAAGAAAAAATATTTCTATTGTGTCTGGTAATTAACGAGTTGGTCTGGTAATTAGCATTTTTAGAAATCACCAGGAAATCATTTTAATGTTATATAATTCAAAAGCTCAAGCGTCAAGCACAGATTAACACAGGGTGGATGAAATGGCGGCAGGTCACGGGAACTATTTGTGACCTCCGAATTCCCCTTAAACTTAAGGGGAAAATCTATAAAACAATTATTAGACCTGCTGTCTTGTATGGTTCAGAATGTTGGCCCACGAAGGGAATGAATGAAAGACAACTACATGCAGCTGAGATGAGAATGTTACGAAGGATGTGTGGTGTGACGCGGATGGATAGAATTAGAAATGAATATATAAGAGGAAGTCTGAAAGTGGCACCGGTGACTGAGAAGTTGTGTAGAAATCGTTTAGCATGGTATGGGCATGTGATGCGGAGGGATGAGGGTCATGTGACAAGGAAAGTTTTGAGTATGAATGTAGATGGCTATAAGAGTAGAGGAAGACCGAGGAAGCGATGGATGGATTGTGTTAAAGATGATATGACTAGAAAAGGGGTGACTGACGATATGACAGCTAATAAAGATGTATGGAAAGAGAATACATGCTGCGCCGACTCCAAATAAATTGGGATAAGGGCAGGGGGATGATATGGATAATTCAAAAGCTGTTAAAAAAATTACATTCCAAAGACAAGAAAAAATTAAGGAATAAAAGATTCCTTTCACAAAATCGAATGTTTAATCGGACGAGAATTTCTAACGCAATTATCATTTGTATTATGAGAATCTCGGCACAGCGTATTTGCATAACTGAGGAAGAATGATTAAAAAAAAAAAAACGATTGATAGACTTTTTATTTTAATTGATTGAAGTCGATTGATAACGGAAATTCAATTAGCTTAATAAATTGATAAAAAGGAGACTTTGGAGTATTGGAGACTTTGGAGGTAATTAAAGATGATGTATTTCCTTATCGTTAAATCAAACTGAAGGCGAAGGATTGATAATTGACTGGACTTAATGTTAACCGTACATTTGAGTACTATGGGTGTGATGAATAACATTTATGACTTCAGTATATCCAACTAATATCTTACTTATATTATAAATGCGAAAAAGTGTGAGGATGGATGGATAAATGTTTGTTACTATTTCATGCAAAAATTGCTGAACAGAAAAGAATGAAATTTGGCGCACAGATAGTTTAACTAATATCCTAGTAATATCTTAGGTTTTCGCGATCACTACACGTAATAATAAAACAACTTTTAACCGGATTTATCACATGTATTATTGGTTTTTGTTTTTCCTGACGTTTCGAACACTTTGCAGCATTCGTGTTCGCAGGAGGACTAAGGTGTCAGGCGATTCAACAGTTTATTTAAAATTATTTCAGTGTGCCGGACATATAATTGATGAAATTCATAAAATTATTTTGTCTTAGTTTCCTATGCCAATCTCTTCTTCCACAATAATACGTCTTATGGTGACGTCATCGCTACCTATACTGCCGCTGCCGTGACTGAACCGACACGACTAACTTTGCAGTTGTAATACAATGTCGTACAGATGCAATTCATACACACATATATATATTGACAGCGCGGTTGGCGCAGTGGTCGAGAGACCGACTGCTGCGCTGCGTGTCGCAGGTTCGATTCCTGCACGGAGCAAATATTTGTACGATCTACGGATAATTGCTCCGGGTTTGGGTGTTAGTGTGCTTGTGAGATTATATGTCTGTAAACGCACCCACGATACAGGAAGAAATTCCAAGTGTGGGACAACGTTTTTTTTTAAAAAAAAAGGAGTTTTCTTTTGAGGTAGGCAGGGACTCGACTTCCACTTGCTACGATTCTGACTCACCTCTTTCGCTTCATTTATGTTCATTAACCACTTTATACAGACTCCTCGATTTAAATTGCTCGTGTCCTGCCCTTTTTCGAGAACGTTCGCGATTTGACAGGCCCAATGACTTAACAAATACATAATAATCGTTTAAACACGTAGATTGGCCTAAAACCACATGAATATAATACAAATATAACACACATGTTAATAAAATTTCAAGAACTAAATCGGAAATTGAATACGATACAAAACAAGATATAGTCATTTTTATTACCTTTGCCATAAGGTTAAAATTGTAACGGTAACATAGGAAGACAATACAAAAAGTTAAATCCTTCAACCGCATAAATAGAATAAACATTGTAAGGCGAATCGTTCGTGTATTAAAACAACATCAATACGACAATAACAAACTTACACAGTCTGATTGTTAAACAAACTAATGCATAAACATGAGTCTAGTTCCACAGAATTTTAGTTTTGTTAGTCTATAACAGAATCGACACTAAAGTTTGTTTTGTAAACTAAAAGACCGGAAGTTTAGTTTAAAGTTTGTGATTGAAGTTTAAAGACGGTACCTAGTCTTTTAAGACAGTGATACTTTAGTGTTGTGGCTGAGTTGTTGTAGACACGCCCCTTAAGCCACAGGTTAATTATAAATGTTTTTATTTTATTACTGTATATATAAAATTCGAAGACAAAGTCAAAGGATTTTTTATCCTACTAATATTATAAACGCGAAAGGATGTAAGTATGGATGGATGGATGTTTGTTACTCTTTCACGTAAAAACTACTGAATGGATTTTAATGAAACTTTACAATAATATTAATATATAATATGCTCTGTAGTTTGGCAGATGACAATATTGTTATACTAGCTGATGCCCGCGTCTTCGCCCGCGTAAATGTTGGATATCGCGACCAAAAGTAATCATGAAATTTTGCTCCCGGTCCCGCTTTCCAATTACCGCTTCATAATTGCCCATTTTTTAAAGTATTGACATGGATGTTATCCTTAAGAGATAGACATATGCCATTACGGACTTTTCTGTAGACCTATATAAGATCTCAAAGAGTTTAGGCAGCGCACGCCAGAATAGCTCGCAGAAGGTAGATTTTTTCCTACTTACTTGGCACTTATCGTCATATTTTTGTCAATTCACACAATATCTTTATAAGTTGTAGCCTAAGTGTTATTCTGATGTATAAGCTGTATTATTGTAAAGTTTCATTAAAATCCATTCAGTAGTTTTTACGTGAAAGAGTAACAAACATCCATCCATCCATCCATACTTACAAACTTTCGCGTTTATAATATTCGTAGGATATGTAAAGCCTTTCTTTATAAAGAAAAAACATTGAAAGAGGTATATTACGCAAAAAAACAATTCTGTCATTTTTACAAGGTAAAAAACAAGTTTTTTGAAAGACAACACAGGAATCCACCTCAAAGTAATAAATTTTAAGGTAAAGAAAAAACTGTAGCGAGCAGGATGGGATTCAAATCTGCGCTTCTCGGATAAATAATCCAGGTGCTCTGACCACTAAGGCATCTCGACCTGAACTTAATACTCCGAATTCTTCTTCCACATTTTAATACATCTTTTGGTGATGTCATCAGTCCCTATACAGATGACCGAACCAACAAGACTAACTTTGCACTAAATACAATATCGTACCGATGCGATTACCTTAGCAAATACAGATAAACATTTCAATAAAACTCCGTTAACACATTGCTCAACCAGAGAATCAAAACTTAGATCTAAAAGGCTACCAATCACGCTTCCGTCCACTACATCAACGAGATAGTCTTCGTGTCGTATAGATTCAAAGTTCGTATACATGTCTTATCGCCTTTTGAAACATTTTACCTGAACGGAAGAACGGAAAGGTAGCGCTCCGCGCTAGACGATACACTAAATTGAATTTTAGCTTCCAATTGGTCAGCGTTATGCAGTAATGAGCCTTTTACCGTGGGAGAGCCATGCGTCGGCACGAATGGGCCGGCTCGACCGGATTGATACCACGGCCTCACAGAAAACCGGCGTGAAACAACGCTTGCGTTGTGTTTCGCCGAGTGAGTGAGGGTACCGGAGGCCCAAACCCTTTAAAAGGCCGGCAACGCACTTGCGACTCCTCTGGGGTCGCGGGTGTCCATGGGCGGCGGTCATCGCTTACCATCAGGCGAGCCGTCTGCTCGGTTGCCCCCTATTCCATAAAAAATAAAAAATAAATGGCCGCAAACTAGATGAAATAATGATAAATACTGTTCTTTTTTTTGTCTTAGACTCATTTTATAATGTCATCTTTAAATCAATTTTGGTTTGAACATAAAGATTTGAGTTTAGAATGTGGGTATCTCCAAATATAAAAATGTTTTTAGGAAACAAAACCTAACGTGTTCCTTGCTCCTAATGTAGTTAATGTATGTATTTAAATAAAACTCCTAAATCGTGAGTGCGTTTATAGACACAATTGACACACACTTGCATAATTAACACACGCGCATATCCAAACGCTTTATACATCTTTTTCTTTTTTTGTATGATTAGTGAAAATCTAGGGTCAGAGTTTAAACTGCCCGTAACACTCTGTCATCACTTTACTCGATAGCAAGGACATCTCTCGGTCTGCTAGTTTCCTTGCAATGCTTACATACACCGTTTTAAACAACTGATAATGCCTTTGAATGATTTCGATAAGTCTGTTCCATACCGATTCGATGTATTAAAATCTGAAAGAAGAATTCGTGATGGCGAGCAGAAGTCGACATGGCTTAGCGGTTAGAGCACCTAGCGTATTTTTTCGAGAGGTGCAGGTCTGAATCCCGCTCACGACCGTATTTATCTTTCAACAAAAATTTACAATTTTTGTTTTGCTGGTTGTAGCATGACTTGTCTGTCCAACGGCCATTAAGGCACCACTAAGCTTAAACGACATTCAAATTTTTTTTTTTTTTTTCTAATACAGTTAAATCTTTGAAAAGCATTAACGCATGCATATCGAACTCTAAAGTAATAAATTATTTGTGGAAAGTTAGTCGTGTCGGTTCAGTTTCTTGTAAAGGGGCTGAATAGATGGCGATGACTGCCGTGATGTCACCAAAAGAGGTATTAAAATGTGGAAGAAGAGTTAATGGTAGTTCGAGAAGAGGTCGAGATGTCTAAGCGATCAGAGCACCTGCAGTAATTATCCGGGAGGCGCAGGTTCGAATCCTGCCCACAACCGTATTTTTCTTTCAACAAACATTTTAAATTTTTATTTTGCTTCTTGCAACATTATCGCATAACACGGTCCACATGATCCTGAAAAGAAAAATAGTGTTACGATACTCGTCGATAGTGGTATAAACAGGGTATTCCACGTAAAAAATACATACGCCAGCTTTATCTGGATTGCGATATATTGAATCTAGCTTTGCAAACGCACGATTTGTGCAAAATCTCGCGTGTTATAGGAAAAACCGGTGGTGTTGTGTATGTTGAACGGGCTTTTAGTGTTTTACTTTTTTATAAATGAGTTGATTTCGTTGGAAGGGCAAGGTTTCTTCTCAAACAGAAAATCAAGGTCACCATGATAGCTCACTGTGGTCGGGGATGCAAGGCTGTTAAGTTCATCATGCTTTTTTCACTGTATGTCTGTGATATCTCTGATTAATTAAAGACGTACAAATTATCTGCCGATCTCGTAATGTCTTGCGACGGGTCGTTGAGCTCCCTAAATTGTGGTTGAGCTACACGATGAGTGTACGTGCCGTCAGTTGGGACAGGTCAGCTCAAACAGCCTTACAATATATGGTAAGGTATTAACACAAATAAATATCACTTATAATTTTACTAGCTGATGCCCGTGACTTTGCCCGCGTGGATGTTGGTTATCGCGACCAAAAATAATCAAGGATATAGTATGTTATCCTTAAGATATAGACATATGCCATCGCGAACTTATCTGTAGATCTATATAAGAACACAATTCCACCATACGAGTACATCATTTTGTTATATCTCTCTTTCGTTGAAAGCTCCCAGATGGCTTATTTTTTCCGACACCGCCAACAAATATCGTTATATTTTAGCCAACGTATACAAAAACTTGACGAATTATATACTAATACCTTCCTCGAGAACCACTCTATCCATTGGTGAAAACAATATAAAAATCGGTGCAGTAGTTTTTGAGTTTATCGCGAACAGACAGACA
The DNA here is from genome assembly GCA_935421205.1 of Xylocampa areola. Lineage (NCBI taxonomy): Eukaryota > Metazoa > Arthropoda > Insecta > Lepidoptera > Noctuidae > Xylocampa > Xylocampa areola. Next base: position 12,598,264 of record OW285223.1, read on the forward strand.
GACGAGGCGGAGGACTTTGGTTCATAATATGCAGTGATGATCTTAAATTACATTGAAAAATTCACAATCACAAGCTTTGTTTGAAAATGCGAGCTGTAAATTCACGGTCAATCCGACATTTTTAAGGACTCTTGGTTATATTATATTGTGATTTTCTAGAGAAAGGCATCAAACCAGATGTTAGAAGAAATACCGAGAGTTGATGCCCTAGAAGGATATATGCTGACCTTATTGGTAATGTCTTACAAAATGGCGTAGGTAGTATTCACAACCCACGCACGTGTGCGAAGGAGAACGAAACAACAGGAGCCTGGAAGGATCATAGCAAGTTTTTTTTTATGTATGTTGCTGACCAAAAAATATGTTTTGTGTTTGTCACAAATAAGATGAGAGTTTTTCTAAATAAACAGGAGAATTGATTGATGTCTTCAGTTAGAATCGACTTTTTTTCAACGTCTGGGTAATCTGCCGTCCCAAAATAGCTTATTAAAATTCTCGACGATATTGTCAACAACAACTTAGTAAATAAGTTCTCTTGAAGCCGAAATACGTACTTAATTTTATGTTCGCACTTCAAATTTAGTTGATATGGAAGTCTCGTATAGACTTTTACCCCATATTTGATAGCTTTAATGGCTGATATCTGTATATAATATATCAACAGACCCCGCAAACTTTGTTCTGCCATATAAATTTTCTGGATAGGTCCACCTTCCTTCATTCTTCGTTTCCATCCTTATCACTTAGGTGTATTAAAAATAGCCTACGACCTATTCTCAGATCTATCAAATATACATGATTTTTTTTATAAAAATCGGTCACGCTGTTTCGGAGGAGTTCGATAACAAACACTGTGACACGAGATTTTTATATATTAGATAGATATATGTAAATTTATTGATGGTCAAGTAGTAACAGGCTCATGTCTTGATTGTGGGTTCAAACTTAGCATTTACCAATGTGACATTTTCAATGTCACATGAACTTTTTTCGGTATTTAAGGTATCAGATTTACGGTGAAGGAAAATATCATGAGGAATCTGGCAGTATTGGTCTGAAATCGCTAACCTGTTGTGGGCTAGCGTGGTGATCAATGCTCGTATCTTCTCTGTATGAGAAGAGTCCTTTGCCCTATAGTGGGACAGTTATATGTGATATTTGCGGGTGGGCTGATGGTACACAGGTATTTGCATGACTACCCTCAATAATGTGGAAGTAGCTAGATATTGTATTTATTTGAATCCATTGTGTAATGGACTTCCGCAAAGTAACGCCGGAATCTATTCAATGGTTAATATTTAATAAATTTAAATTAAATTAATAAAAATAAATTAATTTTTGTAATAAATACTTTCGTGAGAGATATTCATATCAATTAATGTTCACCGGTTACTACTCACGTGCATTTTTCGGGATTGCTAGACTAGTTTCGAACTCGAACGGAGCCCTTAGTCATAAGCTGAGCTTAGAGATAGTTTGACTCGCGACATTGCCGCGGGCTCAGCTCATGACTAAGGGCTCTATTCCCCCGAATGAATCCCGAAAAATGTACGTGAGTAGTAACCGGTGAACATAATACACGCGATTAATCCGGTTAAAAGTTGTTTTATTATAATTAATACTATAATTTAAGAATTTTTGGATACTTCTGCTGCACTCTTTTTCATATATTTATACGATGACAGTTGACCTAAGAATGATTTATTCTAGAACGAGCGGTGTTCAAGACTGACGCACGGCCGACCCGGGACGTGGTCACGGTGTAGCGTGAACCGCTTCATATAAAATGTCCCTACTAATTTGAATCCATGCCTCTCTCGTGTCCCGGACGTGACACGAGTAAGACTCGGAGTTGAACCCGGCATATCATAAGCCATCATAATTATAAGAGTTCGGTAAAAAAAAATGAAGCATGATTTATGACTTTTACAAAGTGTTTCGAGGTATTTTTATCGTACCTAAGTTTATCTATTGTGCGTTGGTTTAGTGGTCCCAAGCGCGACTGCTGAGCATGAGGACCCGGGTTAGATTCCCAGGTCAGCAAAAGTGTTATTGGATTTTTCTCTTAGAAAAATCTCAGGGTCAGGAAGTTGGTGGTGTGACACCCCCGTGCTTCGGAGAGCACGTAAAGGCGTCGGTCCTGCGCCTGGTCTCTCTCTGGTCGTGTCGGATTACCGTCCCATCGGAATATTAGAGTGTTTGCGCATATACTTGTGCACTATAATATCTCCTGCGTACTTGGCTAATCTCTGTGGAGATAGACCGCCGTGACCAAAATACGGTCGGAGGGGTATTATTGTGCCTCGTTGATTTAGACACCCAGCCCAATTCTGGTATGTCGTTTATAAGGCAACCCTACCAGCGCTGATATTCTGTGGCAACCTTGTAGACGTATGGCGTCTTTTTAAAAAAACTTTTCTTTAAAAAACATTACATGCAGATACAAAAGTCCTTGTAAAGCAATGTACAAGTTACCTCAAGGGTTTGGACTACGGTTATTACTCACTTGCATTTTTCGGGATTACCCGACTAGTTTCGAACTCGAACGGAGCCCTTAGTCATGAGCTGAGGCCGCGGCGATGTCGCGAGTCAAACTGAGTCAAATTCAGTCAAACTGAGTCAAACTCAGTCAAACTGACTAATAACCGTTGATCAATAATTAATATGAATGTGTCTCACGAAAGTTATTATAAAGACGTTTGGTTGGAGTTTTCCTATGAGTTTATTAGTGGTTCGGTTTCTAAAGTTCCGAGTTCTATTATCAGTTCAATTAAGATTCAATAATTGTAAGCAGTGACGGCCTAGTGGCCTTCTTCTTCTTATCGTGTGGTTGATGAACAACCCAGTGTCAGAATTTAAACCCCCACCAACTAAATCATCTGTCAGGTGTGCTGGTTTCCTCACGAGATTTTTCTTCACCGTTTTAAGTGATAATAATTATAATACGAAATTATAATACAATAATTTTTAATTATATAAAGCATAGTAACGCCTGAATCTATTCAATATTCTGAATCTTATAACAAAGAAAATAGAAGTCACATCACAATATGCCTTCGTGACTTAGATAGACTATACTTCTGTCCGAGCGTCACCGTAAGGGTTTAACCGACGCTCGTCTCATGCTGAGTTGGTGACTCCTTGGGCACGGGCATTCTCAATAGGTTTATCATTATCTAGCTATAGCTTTATATGTATACAACATTTAGTCATCAACTGTTTCGTTGAGCTAGTGGTTGGAAATGCGGCTGTTGAGCGTAAGGTGCTGGGTTCGATTCTTGGGTCGGTGAAAGTGTTACTAGATTTATTAGTAGAAGTATATGGTCATGTAAGAAAGTAGACCTTTCTAAGAAAAAAATAAAGAAAAGGTATATCTTATCCAAGTTTTAACTTTGCCTAATCTTTCAGAGTTACAGGTATAATGAGACAATTCCAAATTCGGAGCTACTAAGTAATAAAATAACACGTTTTCCCGACCCGGGAATCTAACCTAACAACTCACGCTCAGCAGCCGCGCTAAAGAGGCTATTCAAGAATGAATATGGACGAATGAACTAAAAAGATCCTCCAAACAAGAGCAACTCTGAAAACAGGATAGCTCCTAGGACAAAGGCCAAATACCAATTTCCTTAGGCATCCAGACATGCAAAGACTTCCAAAAAGGTTCTGAATAAATTCATAGGTAAATGTGTGAACAGATGTTACCTGTTCTCGGTAAGCGAAAAGGTTTGCAAACAAACTATTTTCGGCGCCATCTTAGATTCCATTTGCTTACCTGATTCAGTTGAGGAGGAAATTGTTAACGAAATTGTGGATGAAACGCTTGAAGCAGTGTGTGAAACATGTGGGTCAAAGACTTTTATTTTCTTAACAAAAATGTTGCGTATGACATAATATGTTCCTTTACCCAGCTCATAACTGTTCCAAGGCAATAGGTAGGCTGCTAACCTATTGCCTATCTCAGTTACCAACGAATTGATGGTCACTTTGTAGTTCATTGCGTCGTAAGTTAAAGCTGGTCTATGATGAGCAAAAATATTAAAAACATATGGTGCAATGTACTATAAAGTGACAATCAATTCGTTCGTAACCAAGATAGACAATAGATACGCAGGTTAAGGGTCTGATGTCATACAGAGAAGGCACGAGCGTTGATCACCACGCTAGCTCACTGCGGGTTACCGGTGAATTGTGTGCATCTTTGACTACACCTTCGGAGAGTAAAGGCGTGATGCTATATTATATCAAAATATAAGCTATTGAAATTGATAATGAAGCGGGGCAATTGCGCAACTATTTGCAATGACAATACATTAAAATTTGCCATAGATATTTGGGGGCTGATTTGCCCGCGTCCGTAGGAGTGCATCTTTAAAATGGAATCCCTACACGTGGTACAAAACAGGCAACACAACTCTGGTGGGAGGTGGTTACCACTCACCGGACGATGCCATGCCGTGAAGCGACCTAGTCATGTTTCGGGATGTAGTCCGGTGCAACCGTTGTGGGAGACGGGGTCTGGGCGGTTGTATCAACTCCCCAACTACCGTTCTCCCCAAATATATCCACTCTACTTAAGAGTGAATAGATTTATTCTGGATCTACGTGCTTTATCCTCAGCCATACCATCAGGCGAGTTAGTGGCAAACGTAGGCCGAAGTTAAAATAAAAACGTGCCGTATGCTCTAAAAATTAAAAATCCTATTCTACCTCCTTGGTTACAAAGACTGACGCAATGTACATTGTAAGACGGTTAACACGAAAACTATTATAATTAAAAGTCAGTTCCGTAATTACACTTGTAGGACTCCACGTCAATAATACTGTAGTTTTACTCGCACTGTAATTTTATTGTTCTAACACTTGATACGGCTAAAGCAAGACTGGCTAATCCGGACAGCCGCGCCGCCACAGAAAAGCCACACGAGACTGGGGTGAGTGGGGCACGTCATTCCGGATGTGACAGTTACTATTTTACGCATTTAAGTTTAGTTTTATAAAGTATAAATAATAATTATTAATATTATATAAAGCGACTTTAAATAAAACAACATGTACAAATATTCTCAATTGGCGCCATCTAGCACAATATTGTCTTAGTTTACGCTAGATTCCAGCACACTGCAGGTTTAAACCTAAAACCTGGCGTTTAATATATTTTCTCTACAAAAATAATCAACCTTCAAAATACTTCAATGAAGGTATACAGTTACTTTTTATAACAAAAGTAATGGCCTCACTCAGGCCATAAAAATGGACTCTGTAGTTTAATCGACGGCCATAGCCCTTTATTACAAGCTACATTTACGATGTAAACCCTTATAATAACTTAATAAAATAAGGCCTGGAATATAAGCTGCCTCATTGCAGTAGTGGTCGCTAAAGTGGCTGTTTAGCGTGTGGTTGTAAAGTCTATTTCGGTGCCCGGCAAAGTCATAATAACTATCATTCTTGAATAGATTCAAGCGTTACTTTGTGGTAGTCTATTACAATGCATGCAAATAAATACAATATCTAGCTACTTCCACAAGATTGAGGGTAGTCATGCATTATCTGTGATATCGGGTGATACCACTCGCCCGCCAAATACAACTGTACGATTTAAAAAAAAATACGTGAAAACCTTGTCTTCACAATGAGGAACACAATAAAAAAAGAATTATCCAATTTTGTGCAGTCGTTCTCGAGTTATGGGGTAACCAAGGGAAATAGAGATTCGTTTTTATATTTAAAGATAGATATAATTGAAAAGAGGAAAATAAGATGACAATAGAGAAACGAATATGACATGCAGTCGGAGACATCTTGGATGTAATGAACGCTGGCCATAAAATATGATTGATATTTTTTTTTTATATTTAGATGCCACATTTAAATATTATTCTAACCTATGTCACTTCTGCAATTAAGATAAATCTAATGACATCTCGTATGCTAAAATTTATATTGAAAATCCATCAAGCCGTTTAGGCTATAGAACGTGCCAAAAAAATTGACATACATACACACTCGAAAAACCTTTTTCCTAGGACAGTCGGCTAAAAATATAATTAAAATACTACGTTTCAAAAAATCATACATTCCTGTATGCCCCAAGATCTAGATGAAATATAATATCCAAGATTTTTATGATATCCACACCCTCTTAACATAATATCCGTATTTCTTGTTCCTTTTTATATTTCATAATCCTTTGTGCTAAAATAATAAGTGTCCTCATAATATAGAATACATAAAACTCAGCAGTTTATATTAAATGTGAAGTTCTCATTTAATCATATATAAAGTTAAAATATTAAATGGAAAAAGAATACGGTCGCGAACAGGATTCGAACCTGCGCCTCCCGGATAGATACTCCAGGCGCTCTGACCAACTAAGCCATCTCGACCTCTGCTCACCACCGCGAATTCTTCTTCCATATTTTAACACTAATAATAATCATATATATAAAAAAATGAAGCGTCGAAATGTTTGTACGCGCATAACTTCCGACCGACTGCACCAAATAGGATAATTTTTTTTTTGTGTGTTCGTAATTGTCAGGACAAGGTTTGTATTAAAGAAAATTTTAAAAAGAAACGAACAGAAATTTAAGGTTTGAATTTCGCTGGGTGAGCTAGTTTACCGTGGGAGAGCCATGCTTTGGCACGAATGGGCCGGCTCGACCGGAGTGATACTACGGCCCCACAGAAAACTGGCGTGAAACAACGCTTGCGTTGTGTTTCGCCGAGTGAGTGAGGGTACCGGAGGCCCCAACCCTTTAAATTGCCGGCAGCGCACTTGCGACTCTTCTGGGGTTGTGGATCGACACCCACATCGCGGGATGATGCATGATGGGCGTCGGTAATCGCGCTTAACATCAGGCGAGCCGTCTGCACGGTTGCCCCCGATCCGATAAAAAAAATATTGTAATATAAAAATCTCGTGTCACATTGTTTGTTGTTTGTTATCGAACTCCTTCGAAACGGCGTGACCGATTTTTACGTTTTTTTTTTGTGTATATTTTGTAGGTCTAAGAATAGGTCGTAGGCTATTTTGTATACCCCTAGGTGATAAGGGTGGCCCTATCCAGAAAATTTATATGGCAGAACTACGTTTGCGGGGCACAGCTAGTATAAATAAAGAAAGAAAGAAAGAAAGAAACATTTATTTGACACAGTTAGTAAGGACACAATAAAAGATAAAAAAAATACAAAAAAAATGTGGGAACTAGCGGGCGTTGTGTGCCTCACACCTGCGCCAAAAATGTCCAGTTCAGCAAAATGCCAGACCACTAGTGCCTGACGCTGATTTTCAACTGGACCTTAATTAATGAGTAGAAATCACGGATGCAAATCTTTTTTTTATTTGATATGGAATTTAATTTAATAAATATAAATATATATCTAAGAAGAATCCGTGTACATAATATAGATACTATAGTGTCATATAAACTTACATATATTGGTTGTCATGCTCACAGTTAGCTACGCTAAGAGAAAAATAAAATAAACTAAAACACAAAACTAACGATCACATACCAACTTATAACACGATCCATACCAATCTATCACACGACGCATAAAAAATGCTACTTAAGTACTGCTCGGGTCAGTGCGGTGCATACAGCCGATCAGGAAACACAAATATATAAAATAAATATAATATTTTAATTCTAGTTATAGTATAATATCCTAGTTTATTTGAAGTTCTCTTTGAAAGGGTTCATTTCTTTAAAACAAATATAATTTATATAACTGCCTCGTTGGTCGAGTGGTCCTAAGCGTGACTACTGAGCATGAGGTCTTGGGTTCGATTCCCAGGTCGAGCAAAGTGTTATTGGGATTTTCTATTAGGAAGTGCTCAGTAGCAGCCCGGAGTTTGTAATTGTGCCTAGTAGATGGAAATAGGCTCACCACCTATTACATGGGCTCACCACCTATTTACATGGGAGTTAATAACAGTACTGGGGCCAAGGGGGTGTGTACGACTGTGTACACCTTTGCCTACCCCTTCGGGGAATACAGGCGTGATGCTATGTTATGTTATAATTAATATTATTTTGAAAAACAAATACCCGATTTCAGTGAGCATGAATTCACTAAAAAGATAAAAACACAATTTATTATTTTTTTATATTTTAATTGATATTTTAACCTAACATGTGTCATAACTTTCGCGAGACACATCCATATTGATTATTGTTCAACGGTTACTACTCACGCGCATTCTTCAGTTTGACTCACAACATCGCCGCGGGCTCAGCTCATGAATAAAGGCTCCGTTCGAGTTTGAAACTAGTCAGGCAATTCCGTAGAATGCACGTGAGTGATAATCGTTGAACAATAATTAAATATAAATGTATGCAAATAAATACAATATCTAGTACTTATATGTAATACTTCCGGACTGGAGTAGTTGGTGGTAGTCGCAATTTTCACCGCATACGTATGTTCATATATTTGCGGGCGGGTGGTGCACAGGTAATTGCATGAATCCCCTCAATATTGTGGAAGTAGCTAGATATTGTATTTATTTGCATCCATTGTAATGGACTTCCGCAAAGTAACGCTTGAATCTATTAAGTAATATAAATGTATTTCACGAAAATTTTGAAGTAGCTAGATATTGTATTTATTTGCATCTATTGTAATGGATTGCCGCAAAGTAACGCTTGAATTGATTGAATAATATAAATGTGTTTCGCGAAAATTACTAAACAGAACAATACCGCGACTTAAATTAAAACAATTTTAGATTAAAACATTGACATCAGTTACACGGCCGATTTGAATAGGCACGCACCTGTGCTGTCGAGAGGCACGTATGTCGTAACTTGTCGGTTATGTGGGAACGTGCTAAGATTTTGATATCGCATTTGCATGTACGCCTTTTTGCGGGATTGTCGTATAGACTGTGGGACATCGGAATGTTTGACGGTTTTAGGAAGTTTAGATTTTGAGAAAGACCGAGTGATAAAATGTTATTGAAATTTTTTGAGTATATTCAAGATAAATCTTTGAAAAGCATTAACGCATGCTAGTGCAAGTTACAATATTAAATGGAAAAAGAATACGGTCGCAAACAGGATTCGAACAGGGTCGAGATGGCTTAGTGGTCAGAGCGCCTGGAGTATTTATCCGGGAGGCGCAGGTTCGAACCCTGTTCGCAACCGTATTCTTTTTCCATTTAATATTGTAACTTTTGAATATATATGTCAAATACATAAATATATTCAAAATCTCATCTGTACATAAATAAAGCCTAAAAACATAACACTCCTATTTTGGGCAGTAGTGTAACAAAGAGAGTGATGTTTCTATTCTATCCTCAAATAAAAAACTTAACTTTTCTTTCTTAAATACGGATAAATCTTTCAAATACAATATCACATCGGTAGCAAATGTAAAAATTATAAATTTTTTGGTTAAAAAATACGTTCGCGACCATTTTTTGAACAATCGTGAGCGCGTCCCAAATAAACAAAAAATCTACATAACATAACATCACGCCTAATCACCGAAGGGGTAGGCAGAGGTGTACACAGTTGTACACCCACATTTCACCAATGCTGTTATAAAGTCCCATGTCATAGGTGGTGAGCCTATAGCCATCAACCGGGCACAATTCCAAACTCCGGGCTACTACTGACAATTTATTAACATAAAAACTCAATAAAATTTTGCTCGACTAGGGAATCGATCCCGAGACCTCCTGCTCAGCGGTCGCGTTAAAGACCACTAGACCAACGAGGCAGTAATCATGCCCATGCATTAAAACTATAATATTGTTTAGTGTCATCCAGATTAAAAGATTTCTTTATTTCTTTCTTTCATATCACTTCCCAACCCAAGAATCGAACCAAAAATACCGCTCGCAGATCCTTCACTCTCAATCACGTAACCAACGAGGCAGTTCTCTCGTAAACAAGTAACCAATACCATTAGGAATTTCTTTATTACGTAAAAGCCTTTTACCTCAAACTTTATTACAGGGTATGGAAGGGGAATCAATTTCTGTCCGATTATCTTTATGAGTAAATCGTACTTGTATGAATCGAATGAGGATAAAATATAAACATTAATCTCTTTAAAGTTACAATATTAAATGGAAAAACCAAAAAAAAAACACAAATATATTTTTTTAATGGTAACGATGGTGTCCTCTCATATAAAATTATGACAAAAAAGCTATATTGGTTATGACACTCAAGGCTGGATTGCAGCCCGAGCCACAGTCAAGGGGGTATTTCAGAGCCGAGAGTGTAAGAATAATGCTCATGAGTTTCATACGACGTTTTTCAAGACACTTGAAATATACTACTAATGAGGGTTTTGATACACAAAACAGGATTCGAACCTGCGCCTCCCGGATAAATACTCCAGGCGCTCTGACCACTAAGCCATCTCGACCTCTGATCACCACCGCGAGTTCTTCTTCCATATTTTAACACGTCTTTTGGCGACGTCATTGCTATCTATTCAGTACTTATACAGGTGACCGAATTAGTCTCTTTGTCACATTACTGCCCAAAAAAAGTGTGTTATGTTTTTAGAGTTCATGTGTGTATGTATGTTTGTGAGCTAGTTTTGAGGAGCTCGAGGCTAAGTAACAGCCGCAAATCGATCGGTCGAAGTTAAGCTGCGCTCGCCGCAATTGGTCGTGGATGGGTGACCATCTTTTCATACCGAGACCCCTCCGTGCCTCGGAGAGCACGTTAAGCCGTCGGTCCCGGTTGTTAAATTAAGATCTATGACAGCCGTTACGGGTAGTCAGAAGCCTGAAAGTCTGACAACCAGTCATACCACGAGATATCGTGTTACCCAGTAACTGGGTTTTGGAGGTCAGATAGGCAATCGCTCCATGTAAAATACTGGTATTAAGCTGCATCCGATTTGACTGGAAGCCGACCCCAATGTAATTGGGAAAAGGCTAGGCAGATATATATAGTGTGTATGTATGTTTGTATGAAGGGTAGGCGGAGCCGCACACAGTTGTAAACTCACATTTCACCAATGCTGTAATTAAGTCCCATGTAATAGGTTGTGAGCCTTTTGCCATCAACCGGGCACAATTCCAATTTCCGGGCTGCAACTGAGAATTTCCACTGCCCGACCCGGGAATCGAACCCGAGATCTCCTGGTCAGTCATGTTAGTCACATGTGTCTCATCCCTCTTCATGACGTGTCCATACCAAGACAAACGGTTTCCTACATAAGTCGAGAGAATTATCTATATATAGGCTTAACAAATATAAATATCCTTTTGTATAAGAATTTGATTGATTGATAAATATTGAACCCGTGACATGCAATGCTAAAGCTGATCTTTAAAACAGTGAACCATCTGTACTGTGAGGTTACATAACCCCATCTGATTGCTAAGTAGCAGAAGTAAACGATTTTGTACTCGTATAACAAGGTTGTGCTACGCACGTAGCCGTACGCCTACGGTCGTAGCCGCCTACGCGCGTCGTAGCGTGACGAAATTGACACAATCTGTGTCAGGGTGTTTTTTGACGGATGACTGGTTACGCTTTAATGTATTTATATTTTAAGTAAATACGTAATTATAATTAAATCGTTTCCATTTATATTTTAAGTAAATATGTAATTATAATTACGCCCAATTTCACGTACTTCACGTGAAATCTGGGCGCAAAATGGCTTATCTTTTCAAGAAATACAGGCTCAGAAATGCAGTGCTAGGTTATGTTATGCGTTTGAAAAGAAAATTCCTATAACATTGGCTTGGCAGTAGGTAATATTAAGTTAATCGATACTAAATAAAATATTCACAATACTGATGCACCTGCATTTCCTAATGTGTTATGGACACGACCTATTTTTTACCACATTTATACGAATAAAGAAAGCATAAGAAGGAATAATGTATTTGTTCCCACACAATTTAAGACAAGTACAGTAAATTAAAAAAAAAACATTAAAACCATAACCAAACTATACATAAAGTTACAATATTAAATGGAAAAAGAATACGGTCGCGAACAGGATTCGAACAATTAATATTGTAACTTTAGAGTTCGCTAAGCATGCGTTAATGATTTTTCAAAGACATATCTTGAATTATTAAGGTAATTGCATTCTTTACGACATTGTATTAACTGCAAAGTTAGTCGTGTCGGTTCGGTCACTTGTAAGTACTGAATTGATTGCAATGACGTCGCCATAAGACGTGTTAAAATATGGAAGAAGAATTCGCGGTGGTGAGCAGAGGCCGAGATGGCTTAGTTGGTCAGAGCGCCTGGAGTATCTATCCGGGAGGCGCAGGTTCGAATCCTGTTCGCGACCGTATTCTTTTTCCATTTAATATTGTAACTTTAGAGTTCGCTAAGCATGCGTTAATGCTTTTTCAAAGACATATCTTCAAACTATACATAGTCTATGGTTGAGTAATGAAAATATTAAGTAATCTGTTGGCTTGCTCATTACCAGACACAAAAGGTTTTTATGGTTATTAAATGTAATTTCATACTTCTCCCATTAGAAGAGTTAAGATTTTAGAAGATTATTTTATTAACCAAAAAATCTACTATAACGGAACACCTTTTAGTTTAAAGTTACAATATTAAATGGAAAAAGAATACGGTCGCGAACAGGATTCGAACCTGCGCCTCCCGGATAAATACTCCAGGCGCTCTGACCACTAAGCCATCTCGACCTCTATCTATCTGGTCTCTATCTGGAGTATTTATCCGGGAGGCGCAGGTTCGAATCCTGTTCGCGACCGTATTCTTTTTCCATCTACAATATCTATCTGCCTAGCCTTTTCCCAAATATGACTGGTTTTCAGACTTTCAGGCTTCTGACTACTCGTAACGGCTGTCATAGATCTTAATTTGACAACCGGGACCGACGGCTTAACGTACTCTCCGAGGCACGGAAGGGTCTCGGTATGAAATGATGGTCACCCATCTACAGACCGACCGTCGCAAGCGCAGCTTAACCTCGATCGATCGATCTGTGCGGCTGTTACTTAGCCACGAGCCCCTCCATAATTTACAATAATTAACCTGAAGTGCTAGGTTTCTTCAAGTTCCCTGGATCCCACACTAGGATTCTCTTTGTCATGGGATTCAGTATTTTCCCAAATAAGGCAAACAATATTTTTATTAATTGAATAAAAATAATAAACGTTATAACTAAAAAGTTTTAACTGTAACAGAGATTTTATATAAAAAAGAAAAAGACAATAAAGGGGTGGGTGATAGATAAGGGGTGCTTCTGTGTATGTGTATTTGTGGAGTGTGTATTATGTAGGGGTGAGTGTAGATTTTATAGGTGAGTGCATGTTTATGTGTTTTTTTTGTATTAGATTTGAGACTATGTGCAAAAAGTCTTCGGTTAGGTTACAATTTTTTATGTGATATATAACATAAACAAAACTAGCAGACGGTTCGCCTGATAGTAAGCGATCACCGCCGCCTATGGACACCCACAACACCGGAGGAGTCACAAGTGCGTTGCCGGCCTTTTAAAAAGGAGTACGCTCTTAAATAAATAATTAATTTAAATATAGCGTTCTTAAAACGTCTATATGTAAGCATCAATATACTTCTATTATGAGAGTTGAATTGTGTGTACAGGTAGGGCCCAAAAAATGCAAAAGATGTCCGTGCAAAACCACGCTTTTTATATATATATTTGTTTTTTATATAACAACGTATCTTTTACCTGAATTATTATTTCAGGTTACCTCCAGGTACCCTGGTAACCTAATAAAATCGGTAACCAGGAGCTCAGTTACGAAATACAAATGAATTGGAACACTTCAATTAATTGGTTCAGGCAATTGTTTATTTTTGACGGATCGTGCGAGGTCATAGAATTAATTATTTCTATTAAATTTTGACTATAGCACTAACGTAAATTGGTGTCACCACTTCACTGAAGGCTCTATTTTATATACCTCCAGCATCTCCAGCGCAATTGTCGCGGTGAATTGAAATAATACTGATTATTCTCTCTCTTTTTTTTAAACTGTCTCGTTAGTCTAGTGGTCCAAAGCACAACTACTGAGGATGAGGTCTCGGGTTCGATTCCCGTATCGGGCAGTGTTATTGAGATTTTCTGTTAGAAAATTCTCAGTAGCAGCCCGGAGTTCGGAATAGTGCCTGGCAGATGGCAATAGGCTCACCACCTATTACATGGGATTTAATAACAGCATTGGTGAAATGTGGGTGTACGACTGTGTAAACCTCTGCCTACTTCTTCGGGGAATACAGGCGTGATGTTATAATATTTTATGTAGGTCTCTTTAACATGTTGCTATGATCTAGAAGGTGCCGGGTATTTCATAACTAACTACTTACTTCCTTTTATACCTAACTTTTTCCACCTAAATCGGCCAGCATCTATGAAGAGGTTAATGAACACAGATGAAGTGAAAGTGTTGTGTCAGAATCGTAGCAAATGGAAATCGATAGTCGCTACAGATAAATCTTTGAAAAGCATTAACGCATGCATAGCGAACTCTAAAGTTATAAATATTTGTGGAAAGAAAATTACGGTCCTGAGCAGGATTCGAATCAAAATTCGATATCCGGGAGGCGCAGGTTCGATAGTCTCTGCCTACCCCAGTGTGAAACAGGACGTGATTGTATGTATGTAACTACTTCTGAGAAGTGATTCCAAAGGTCAAGGTCACTTTAAACTTTTAGTTTTCACTGTGGAATTTAATTTTTATTTTGCACTAGTGAGGGGCTCGTGACTAAGTAACAGCCGCACAAATCGATCGATCGAGGTTAAGCTGAGCTTGCCGCGGTCAGTCTATGGATGGGTGACCATCATTTCATACCGAGACCCCTCCGTGCGTCGGAGAGCACGTTAGACCGTCGGTCCCGGTTGCCAAATTAAAATCTATGACGTTACGGGTAGTCAGAAGCCTGAAAGTCTGACAACCAGTCATACCATGAGATATCATGTTACCTAGTTTCTGGGTTGTGGAGGTGATATGGGCAGTCGCTCCATGTAATATACTGGTATTAAGCTGTATCCGGTTTGACTGGAAGCCGACCCCAATGTAATTGGGAAAAGGCTAGGCAGATATATAGTGAGCCCGGCAGACGGTTTGCTGCCCCTGAGTTAAATTGTAAATTTAAACCATCCAGAGACTCACTCGAACACATACAAAAAATTTCATAAAAATCGGTCGAGCCGTTCTCGAGTTTTAGCGAGACTAACGAATAGCAATTCATTTTTACTTAAATAGATGATAGTTTTTTTTTACTATTTATCTATAATTTTGCGTTTTAGAACGTTTATGCAAGCTAATTATATAATATACTAGCTGTGCCTCGCAAACGTTGTTCTGCCATATAAGTTTTCTAGCTAGGGCCACCCTTATCACCTAGGGCTATAAAAAATAGCTTACGACCTATTCTCAGACATACCAAATACATTATAATAAAACAACTTTTAACCGGATTAATCGCGTGTATTATTGGTTTTTTGTTTTTCCTGACGTTTCGAACACTTTGCAGCGTTCGTGGTCGCAGGAGGACTAAGGTGTCAGGTGTCTCAACAGTTTATTTAAAATTATTTCAGTCTACCGTACATATAATTGATAAATTCATAAAATTATTTTTGTCTCTGATACAAAAAACCAATAATACACGCGAATAATCCGGTTAAAAGTTGTTTTATTATAATGTGTAGTGATCGCGCAAACCTAAGATATTACTATACCAAATACATAAAAAAAATAGGTCAAGCCGTTTCGGAGGAGTTCGATAACAAACTCTGTGACACGAGATTTGATTCCTTTATCAATTCTCACCATCCATGATTCTCTGCACCAATTTGCCGAACAACAGCTCAGCCCTGTAAACCCCCAATTATGTATGAGATCCATTTGTATGTGAAAGCGACGGAACAGTCCTGTCGAACCCTTATGAGATAAGCTTGAGTTTATGCATTATTTATGAACTGAATTCGTGTGTAGTTAGGGAAACTATGGAACTTGGAATATCGGGGAGACAATTGAGTTAAGAATATGAGGAATAAAAACATAAAAGAACATTGCGCTATTTTCATTAAAGATTTGGGAAAAGGTGTCCTGCAGTACACTCATAGGCCACCAATGTCATTATCAAGTAAGTCATAATATGAAATTAAGCCTGCCACAATGCCCAATTTCGATTTTTCCGTAGAAAAAGCCACACAAAAAGATTTTTTTAGATTCGAATTTCATAATTTCTTATTTAGAGTACTGAATGGATTTTATCTAAATGAAAATAAATAGGTATGATATTGTTGTATAATACGAGTAACTTTCGTGAGACACATTCATATTAATTATTGTTCAACGGTTATTACTCACTTGCATTCTTCGGGATTGCCCGACTAGTTTCGAACTTGAACGGAGCCCTTAGTCATCAGCTGTGGCCGCGGCGATGTCGCGAGTCAAACGTCCATCCCGAAGAATGCAAGTGAGTAATAACCGTTGAACAATAATTAATAGGTATGATTTATTTGTTTTAATTCCATTTGTAGCGACATCTATCTCGCTACATGGTAACTACGCGCACAATACGCTGCATCGCGCAATCAAAGTTTGACGACGAGTGTGTATATATACCACCTCCCGACATTGACCGTTGGGCCGTGGCCCGCCAGGCAATATCACCCGCCTGATTGGAGGATCCTCCTCTTTCATGGAGGAACACCACACCTCGTTCCTTCACATTCATAGCGCCACGCCGTACGAGGATTTTCTTCCTGTATCGTGTGTGCGTTTGCAGACACACAATCTCACATGCACACACACCCAGCCCCGGAACAATTATCTGGAGAAACCTAATAATAGGCACGTGCAAAACTCGAACCTTCGATACGCGATGCAGCAGCTGGTCCCTCGACCACTATGCTAGCCGCGCCGTCAAGTGTTATATTTCGATTCTATTATCAAGTCAATTATAAATGAATTATAGCCAGTGCACAATTAATTGCCTTGTTGGTCTTGTGCTCCCAAGGACGCCTGTTGGACATGAGGTCTCGGTAAAGTATTATTGAGTCTTTTGGTTAGAAAATTCTCAGTAGCAGCCCGGAGTTTGATATTGTGCCCGGTAGATGGTAATACGTTCCCAACATAAGAGCTGGATTTCATAGCTGCATTGGTGAAATGTGTATATCTCTGCCTAACCCTTCGCCTGCTGCGCTTGGGACCATCAGATCCACGATGCAATTCTGATGAATGGACACTTGAACGATTGTTTAAATTATTATTTCTCATTCAAATTTCGAACAGTATACAATTGAAAATTAATTTAATTTCTATAATATGGCTATTTTCACAGTCGACTGATTATTATATAAACTAAATACAACAAAAAATATTTTTTTTATTTAAGGTTTAAAAGAAATACAATTTAAAGCCCAGCGACAAATTAAAATCGATGCAACCTTTAAAGAAATCAAGTGAAAAAGTCAAATTATCTGTTCCAATTTCACATGGGGACCCCTCAAAAAAGGTTGGTAATCCCTATTTCCGTACATACCACAGCATATATTGCAAGGGTGTTCCTCTCCTATCGATTACTAGCGGACACGACGTGAAGATGCGTCGAACTCTGGTTTATTAGATCTGTGGATGGTGTTATACGAGGGTGAGGCAGGAATTAATTAAAATATATATACTCGTATCGTTGGTCTAGTAGTCCCAAGCGCGACTGCTGAGCAGGTCTCGGGTTCAACTCCCGGGCCCGGTAAAGTGTTATTGAGTTTTTCTGTTAGTAAATTCTAAGTAACAGCCCGGAGTTTGTAATTGTGCCTAGTAGATGGCAATAGGCTCACCACCTATTACATAGGACTTAATAACAGCATTGGTGAAATGTGGGTGTAAGACTGTGTACACCTCTGCCTACCTCTTCGGGGAATACAGGCGTGATGCTGTGTTATGTTATGTTTATATACCTCTATGCTGTTTTAATTTCTGTACATACAGTAAAGATTGATTTTTTAATCACTGCAGGAATTTTAAATGTGGTTTTCGCAAGACGAAAATCAATGGGCAAGAATTCCAGTTTCATTAGTTGAATCCACTTTTTAAGGCTTCGCCACAGATTAAAATTAATTCTGTATAAAAATCAACTTCTTCTGTTTTAAATATCTGTGTTGCCCCGGGATGATTTTTTAATACTTAAAATGAAGAATTATGTCGGTATGGACATGTCTTAAGTCCAACTGAATATGATTCTGTGCGGCAATAAGCGACATGTCTTGTTATTAAGATGGTTTTTTTTCACACCCTTTTGTGTACCATAGCCGCAATAGTTTTATTTAATATTACTGTCTCGCCTATGTTACCCAGGATAATGTTAGGATTCTAACAAACTATAAATCTAAATCGGTTCAAACGTTTACTAGTTATGGTGTACTAAAGAAACTCACAAACATACATACATACTTATATACATGAACCCTAAAAACATAACACACATTTTTTGGGCAGTCGTGTAATAATAGCAATTAGTTTTTTGGTTTAATTTTCAGTTGTGTGACTTCAATGTGTTCTCGCTTTTATCGACACAGCGTAAATATGGGTTGAACTTCGCTTAATTAGTTCCGCAGATGATGTTAAGTTGGAGTGAGGCAGGAATTAATTAAAATATATTACGTAGCTTGAGTAATGTTATATTTGTCTATATCTATATAGGATAAAGCCCGTGTCATACTGAGGCACGAACACTGCACAATATCCATGATCATGGTAGTAATCACTAAAATGTAAATGTTTGTTAATTCATTATTACTCACGTGTTTTTTTCGGGTATGAATTAGGTCCGACCTCGGATTGCGCTCTTCGTTACGAACCGAGCTTAGAGCGATACGAGAATCAAAAAATAATTACGATTAAATACCGTAAGTTTTCATTAAAAAAAAATTTTTTTTTACAAAAAAAACGTCGCCACACTAGGAATTTCTTCCTGTGTCGAGGGTGCGTTTACAGACATAATCTCACAAGCACACAAACACCCAGACCCGGAGCAATTATCCATAGATCGTACAAATATTTGCTCCGTGCAGGAATCGAACCTGCGACACGCAGCGCAGCAGTCGGTCTCTCGACCACTGCGCCAACAGCGCTGTCAAAATATGTCTCACGAAAGTTGACTGACAGCCAGTCTTTAAACTTGACAACTGGAAATTACAAATCGGTAGCCACATAATTATGTATATTTTAAATTATTTAAGAGGAAGTGTAATTTATCGGTGGGCTTTTTTGGGGGCTGTCTTAATATTTGACGTTCAGTAAGCGCTAGGTTTTAACCTAAGTTGAATGAAGTAATTTTGATTTTGATTTTTGATCATACGTATTTTTTAGTCCAAATTAATTTACCAAATATA
Source organism: Xylocampa areola (assembly GCA_935421205.1). Lineage (NCBI taxonomy): Eukaryota > Metazoa > Arthropoda > Insecta > Lepidoptera > Noctuidae > Xylocampa > Xylocampa areola. The sequence goes on from OW285223.1 coordinate 12,617,611, forward strand.
TTATGTGGTATTATAATATAAAGACTATGTGGTAAAAATAACCCACTCACTGTGCGGTAACAAATAGCTGAGGTAACCTACAATTGAGGCCCTCAGTGTCAAAACCAAAAAACACTGCAAAACAATCTATTATCTATCGGTTCGGTCACTTGTATAGGGACTGAATTGATACCAATGACGTCGCCATAAGACGTATTAAAATATGGAAGAAGAATTCGCGGTGGTGAGCAGAGGTCGAGATGGCTTAGTGGTCAGAGCGCATCGAGTATTTATCCGGGAGGCGCAGGTTCGAATCCTGTTCGCGACCGTATTCTTTTTCCATTTAATATAATAACTTTAGAGTTCGCTAAGCATGGGTTAATGCTTTTCAAATATTTATCTTGAACAATCTATTGTTTTGGGAAACCAATAATTTTGCTGAGGGCCTCAATTACAAACCAATATACAGTAACTTAGGGCAAATAAACTTCGACCAAGCAAAGTCACTTAACCAACAATTTCCCATCTAACAAACACATGTATACGTTGTTTTCCTAACACAACAGACCGAACCAAGTAACCCTAATCTCTGAAACTTATAACAATTCATACAACCTTGACCCAAAAGTGACTTCTTAGGGTTTTTATTAAGGCTTTCGTCTATTACGCCATTAGCCTTCACGACTATCGTTCGATGCTGACTCTACGTCGTACATGTTGACAGTACCGTCGGCCTAGTTGGAATATTTATTTTTATTACAATGCCTAACTTTTACCTAGATTGGGTCATGCAAGATGGCGGAAAAGGTTATTTATGTAACTTGAATCATGATTCTCTTTAATGGTAGATTAACTGTTGATAAGTATTGGGAAATACTACTTTCTTGTAGGTATACTGTAGTGTAGGTAACTGCCTCGTTGGTCTAGTGGTCCCAAGCGCCACTACTGAGCAGGAGGTCTCGGGTTCAATTCCCGGGTCGGGCAAACTGTTATGAGTTCTGTAAGGAAATTCTCAGTAGCAACCCGGAGTTTGGAATTGTGCCCGGTAGACGGCAATAGGCTCACTACCTATTACATGCCACTTAATAACAGCATTGGTGAAATGTAGGTGTACAACTGTGTACAGCACTGCCTACCCCTTCGGGAAATACAGGCGTGATGCTATGCTATGTTATGTTGTAGGTATACTAAATAACACGTTTTTTATTAATGTTCATATTGTGTTGTGGACGGAACTGCGGCGGAGTCGTACAAAATATTACTAAGAATTTTTCTGTTAGGAAATCTTCAGTAGTAGCCCTGCGTTTAGAATTCTGCCTAGCTAGGCATTAGTTAAATATGCATGATGTCTTTCGGGGAATACTATTAGGATGCTGATGCCCGGAGTTAAGACTTGCGCGTAATATGAATTTCTCAACAGAAAAGTCCGATAAAGCTTTTCCCGACACGAAAATCAAATCTAGGACCTCAAGTTCATAAGTCAGTCTTATTTTACCGCCAGATAAATAAACCACAACACACTTGTGCCAAATAAAAGCAATAGACTGATTTGTACGCGATCACCTCTCGCATCAACCCATCCATTTCTTCGTAATAATAAAGAAGGGCCCATTTCGCCTTAGATTTATATAGCGGGGCCTTTTTGTGGGGCCACACGATGTTTGTTATCCAATAACAGGGGATAGGTTTAACTAATATATTGGTATTTTCTTATAACGGGCGGTAGGGTAGTTGGTACGAATTCGGATGTGTGAAAATTGGATTATAAAATATATTTTTTTAAAGTCTTCGTATTGATGAAGATATATCGGTGTTTTTTTTTTAAATGAGGTCCGTTCATATGAAATTATGATAAGTTAGCTAAATTGGTTATGATACTCAAGGCTGGAGTGCAGCCCGAGCCGCAGTCGAGGGCGTATTTCAGGACCGAGAGTGTAAGAACAATGCTCATGAGTTTCATAAGACATTTCTCAACACACTTGAATTATACTACTCAATACCTACCTATGAGGGTTTTGATACACAAAACTATATACATACATAAAGTTTTTTTCGTTTACCACATGAAATATGTGTCGTTTTTGTCTTACATAACAAACCTAGCCCACAAATGTTTCACTGCAGGGTAACAGCATTTTCTGACACAAAGAAGGCATTAATCTCCACGATGGCGGTTTCACACCAACCAGAACAGGTTTCCTCACGATGTTTTTCTTTCACCTTGTATCTGTAATATTTTAGATTAACTAATTATATTGAAAAAATCGTCTCTGACTATCCGTAATCATTGTCATAGATCTTCCTTTGATATCTGGTGCCAACCGTGCTCTCCAGTGTACTAAAATTCCTGCCTCGAATATACTACGAGTATAATATTACAAATGTGAAAGTTTGTGGCAATGGATGCATGTTTGCTGATCTTTCACGCAATAACTGCAGAACGGATTGGGATGAAGATTGGCACACAGATAATTTATGAACTGCGTTAACATATTTAGTATTATCCCGGCTGGACCCGATTCTGAAGTGCGCAGACGATGTCGCGAGCAGAAACTAGTGTTCAAATAACGATAAAAAAACAATTGAATAACAACATAGCATCACGCCTGTATTCCTCGAAGGGATATGCAGAGGCGTACACAGTTGTACACACAATAAGGTACCCCATGATATTAAAGATGGAACAACTCACATTTTCAAAAATAAATTAACTAATTTGCTGGCTGAAAAATGCTATTATTCGGTAAATGATTTTCAAATAAATATTTTCTATTCTATTCATTCTACACCCACATTTCACCAATGCCATTATTAAGTCCCATGTAATAGGTGGTGAGTCTATTGCCATCAACCGGGCACAATTCCAAACTAAGGGCTGCTTGATTTCCTTACAGAATTTTCGAATAACACTTTGCCCGACCTTGGAATCGAACCAAAGACCTCATGCTCAGTAGTCGCGCTCGGGACCACTAGACCAACGTAGCAGATAAAAAAAACAATTGAATGCAACAAAATAATCTACATTCACCCAAAAGAATATTGCAAGCAACTGAAAATACTTTCATAACTGAAATAAAGTGCTTTCAAACACAAAATGCTGTACTTTAAAAGTTAAAATGGAGTGGATCGCGCTTCTATAGCTGGCGACGGAGTAGCCATTGAAAAGTGGGCACTTTCAAACTTCACCATTTCTGAAATACTATTATTTATGAAAGAATTCTCGAAAATTAAGTTGCTGGGCGACTTTTGACAGCCCTGCCGCTTGTCATGCGACGTAGTGGAGAAAATTCAGTGTTCTAACTTCTGCTTATATTAAAAATGCAAAGTTTGTGTGGATGGATAAATGTTTGCTACTATTTCACGCAATAACTGGTGAACGGATTTCGATAAAATTTGGCACACAGATAGTTTATAACCTGAAATAACACATCAAATACTTTTTATTCCTGTTGAAAACTCAACTGTGAAGTACACGCAGACCAAGTCGCGGATAGAAGCTACTCTTATACATTTTCCAAGTATTTTTTTGTATAAAAACTTCCGCGAGACATATTCATATCAATTAATGTCCACCGGTTACTACTCAGGTGCATTTTTCGGTATTTCCCGACGTGTTTGACTAGCGATATTGCTGCGGGCTCAGCTGATGACTAAGGGCTCTGTTCGAGTTCAAAACTAGACGGGAAAACCCGAAGAAGAATGCACGTGAGTAATAATCGGTGAACATTTATTTATAATTTCCAAGTAGGTAAGTCTCGTGTACAGTTGTGGCAAGTACTTCGGGTTAAGTGTTATTGGTTTTTCCACTCATTCCTGCCCAACACATTAAAAAAGTATTTGGTGGTTAGCTTATTGCCCTGCGTAAACGATTAAAGTGACGCAAAAATCATCTACGACAGAAATATTTTAAAAATTCTAAAAAAAAGTCCGCGACAGCATATTGTGTCTATCTTTTAAGGTGACTCACTATAAACTTTTTTCTGGTTATCAAACTGATTCTAAAATAATGCATTATTTGCGATGGTGTATTTATAAACATGATATTAATCCAAATAAATGCTACCCATATATGCCATCTACTATTCACAATTCCTAATTGCGGGCTGCTACTGAGAATTTCCAAATAAAAAACCCAATATAACTACCTGACCTGGAAATTTAAACCAACACTTTTTACTCAGTACCTACACTTTCAATCACTAGACCAACGAAGCAGTCATAAAGTTAATTAAATGACACTTTTACGAAAAAGACATCAAAATAATTAAACCAGTTTTCCCACTGAATTTCGTTAGACTGTGTCCACTTCAATCATGTAACCAGCCATTGAATGGGTGTCGATATATTTTTAAATATTATTTTACTTTCATTGACATGCCAATGTTCCGATTCCAATATTCCGAAAATAATTTTATTTTATATTTACAATTTTGTGGCTTGCCCGAAGGGACGGGGCTGCATTTTGTTTACCAAGTGTGTAAGTTAACATAAAATCACGCCTATATACCCCGAAGGGGTAGGCAGAGGTGTACACAGTTGTACACCCACATTTCAAATGCTGTTTTTAAGACCCATGTAATAGGTGGTGAGCCTATTGCCATCAACCGGGCACAATTCCAAACTCCGGGCTGCGTATAGGCATATAATTGCGGGTGGTCGGGCGGTGCACAGATAATTGCATGACATAACATAACATTGTATCACGCCTGTATTCCCCGAAGAGGTAGGCAGAAGTGTACACAATTGTACACCCACATTTTACCAATACTGTTATTAAGACCCACGTAATAGGTGGTGAGCCTATTGCCATCAACCGGGCACAGTTCCAAACTCCGGGCTGCTACTGAGAACTTCCTAACAGAAAAACTCAATAACACTTTACGCGATCGAGGAATCGAACGCGAGGGCTTCTGCTCAGCAGTCGCGCTTGGCACCACTAGACCAACGAGGCGTTACTTTGCATTTGATTGTCCAATTTTCCCTTGTAGGGGTGAAAAGAGTTGTTGGTGATAGTTGTGATTCATCACCGCTTGCGTATATGCATATAGTTGCAGGCGGGCGGGCAGTGCACAGATAATTGCATGCCTACCCTCGATATTGTGGAATTAGCAAGATATTGTATTTATTTATTTGTTTCAATTGCTTGATGTATAATATAAGCAGCGATAGCCTAATCAGAAGTCAAAAGTCGCAAGTTCGAACCCAAGGTACGCAACACCGACTTTTCAAGTATAGCCTATTAGAAATTAATTATCACTCACGAAAACGTCGTGAGGAAACCAGCACACCTGAGAGATGTTTTCGATGGTATGTAAATCTATGTCAGAGACCTACGAGGATCGACCGTTTAACGTGCTCCTCAAGGCACGGAGAGATCTTGATATGAAATAATGGTCACCCATCCACGGACCAACCGTGGTCAGTGAAGCTTAACCTCGATCGTCTGTGCGGTAGTTACGTAACCACAAACCTTTCAGACTGTTAAATGAGCATAATAATTATTATAAAATATGTCTTTAATTTCTCCAATAAAGCCGAAATTAAACCGATGGACAATCTCCGTCCTCTATCGAGACATAGGTACGCATAAAAGATTAATATCAATCGAAGCACTCGCAATACCGATTAAATCTTTTTGACGTCATAATATCATCTGTCACTTTGACATTATCGTTGAAAGATCTTACGTTATAAATGTCTAAAGGCATCTCTTTGAAGTTGATTTATTACAGCAATTGCGCAACTAAATTTGCAATGACAATAGCGTCAATTCTAATGTAGCAAACTAAACTAAATTTAGAGCATTGATAAAAAGAAAGAAAGAAAAAGCTTTTATTCTTGAGCGCCACTTAACGCACTAACATACTAAACATAATATTAACTTAAACCTTAATTAATTTGACATAAATAAAATAGACGTAAATATCATGTTACGAATATGCACTAAACTAATTGCTAAACAATTATTTGTTATCTGTACGCAAAGTTCACAATCACAAACTAGTCTATGGAAACTGTTTACAGCTAATCGACAGGTAACTTAACAAGTTATCAACAAAACTCTGTGTTTAATAGTTTTTGAGAATTTATTATAGTTTTTTTTTTACCTTGAAAGAGCCATGCTTTGGCACCAATGGGCCGGCTCGAGCGGAGAGATACCACGGCCTCACAGAAAACCGGCGTGGAACAACGCTTGCGTTGTGTTTCGCCGAGTGAGTGAGGGTACCGGAGGTCCAAACCCTTTAAAAGGCCGGCAACACACTTGTAACTCCTCTGGGGTTGCGGGTGTCCATGGGCGGCGGTAATCGCTTATCATCAGGCGAGCCGTCTGATCGGTTGCGCTTATCCCATAACACAAAAAGTTTATATACAAAAAAGTAGATCTGGGGATATGTGCGTCGCGTGTGCGCAAAAACAAGCTTAGTTGTTTAGCATAATACTTTGAGTTCGGATGAACCTAATGCCTAAAGCATTGCTGTCTGTCTGTGTCTGTTTACAAGTAATAACCTGCATTATAAACTTAAAAGCGGTGCAAATATGTGTCTCCGAAGAATTTGGTAGAGATGTAGTGATGTACACTCAGTTTTTTTCAATGCCTTTATTAAATCATATATATTAAATCATAGTATATTTTTTGTATTTTAGTACATTATATTATTAGGTTATCCGTTCTAAATTTTATATAAATTTATTGTGTTAGGTATATTTATTTTATGGTATTATTTATATTTGTTGATTGTGGTGGATATTTTATAATTTTTTATCATAGCTGAATATTTTATTGTTCATTTTTTTAATATTTAAGTTTTCTTTTATATTATGTATTTATTTATTATGTTTAAATTATAGGTAATTATGTATGGGTTTTAGCAGGAAAAGGTGTTTGTAATATGATTATATTTGTATAAAATTAATATTTTCATGTTATTTGTTTATCCGTAAGATATGTTATGTTAGGTTATGCAGAAGTAATTTCAACGGTACAAAAATAATTGTCCCACTCAACAGAAATGGAAAATACACTCAATAATGTGAAGCCGGCATGGCGACATCAAACAGACAAAAGTAGACGATTTATTTGTAAAATCATGTCCTCTCTTATTTACTCACGAACTCGATTTACTGAAAAGCAAGTTTGTTTTTTTAATGAACTTTTTACGTCACTTTAACGTTGTGAGTTTTAAATTTTGATTTAACAATTCATATCACTGGAGTCTCTGAGTTTTGTGTTTTATATTACATGCGGGCTTTTTTTATATGACTTTAAATTCTGGCCGAAGTCTGCTAATTTGAATAAAATTACCTACATGCATTAACCATCCAACTGCCACAACCATTACCACCTAGTCATATTATTTATTCTGTAAATGGGTCTATAACAATATTTTTTACATGTCACTCTTTATCTAGAAATGTTATCTAGGTGTCGCCATTTTCTATCTGATTATCTCTGAAAAGAAACACCGAAACAAACTCAGAGGTTTTTATTTAATTAAATTAGCTGCCTAGCCTTTTCCCAATTACATTGGGGTCGGCTTCCAGTCACACCGGATCCAGCTTAATACCAGTATTTTACATGGAGCGACTGCCTATCTGACCTCCACAACCCAATTACTGGGTAACACGATATCTCGTGGTATGACTGGTTGTTAAGAATTTCAGGCTTCTGACTACCCGTCACGGTTTTCATAGATCTTAATTTGACAACCTTATTTTTTATTTAATTAAATTATTTAGGCTTATTGAAAAAAAGCTGCGACACGTTAAATTTATAATTATTAACAGTCCTTAGCCAAGTCACAGGCTTTTTTATTTTTCTTCCTTAAGGTATAAGATCCGGGAAGTGGAGAATGGGATTTTTACCCCACTAAAACCACCCCGGTAGTCACCATCAGCACGTGGAGTCGAGGTCTAGGTTGTCATAGGAGACCAGCCCTGAAAAGTCAGAGGATTGGGGCCTTAAGGTATAAGATCCGGGAAGGGGAGAGTGGGTTTTTACCCCACTAAAACCACCCCGGTAGTCACCATCAGCACGTGGAGTCGAGGTCTAGGTTGTCATAGGAGACCAGCCCTGAAAAGTCAGAGGATTGGCTCGTAAACACACGAAAGAAATTAAGAATATTTAATATTAGTTACTTTTTTCGTTGGCCAGTGACCCAAACGTCTGGACCTCCAATACGAAACAACACCTCTTGGTTCGGTGTTTGGCAGTCTTTCGCCAAAGATTGACCTGAAGATCCGCCTCCACCATTACCAGCGATACCTAGGTCTTCCTACGGGACGACGCGACGTCCCGTCGGCCTGGCCAGGTAGGGTTTCTTGATACTGCGATCTTCACCTGTGCTCTCAATGTGGCCGAGCCCTCGGAGTCGATGGGCTTTTGTCTCCCTGATAATATTTGGTTCACCTACGAGCTGTTCAATTTAGCATTCTTTCGTATTCAGAATCGGTCCAGCTGTTTCAAAGAATAACATAACATAACACGGCTATATTCCCCGAAGGGGTAGGCGGAGGTTTACACAGTCGTACACCCACATTTCACCAATGCTGTTATTAAGTCTCATGTAATAGGTGGTGAGCCTATTACCATCTACTGGGCACAATTCCAAATTCCGGGCTGCTACTGAGAATTTTCTAACAGAAAAACTCAATAACACTTTGCCCGACCCGGGAATCGAACCCGAGACCTCATGCTCAGGAGTCACGATTGGGACCACTAGACCAACGAGGCAGTTCGAAGATTAGACGGAACAAATAAACAGCCAGACAACATTTTTAAAAACTGATTTTTAGGCATATGTATCGTGCAAATAACTTAAAAAAACAACTATTATTTTGACATTACAAACAGACACTTCAATTTTATTTATTTGTATTGACGATTCATTTCAAGAAAAACTGAACGATGACCAAGTAATTGTTTAACGATTTCTTTTTGTCTTTTTGTGGTACGGAACCCTCCCTACAAATCTTCATGATGTTAACTATTCCTTAGTTAAACACAGCCCGTTCATTAGCACAGATCCAGTTTAAAAACATAATTTAACTTAAACTCTAACAAGCGGTGGTCCTTCTTACCCAGATAAATGACCGTATATTTCATTTCACAAAAAAACTTACAACTTTAATATTAAGACCATCAGTAAATAAACTGATTCGTTATAAGATATAGACACTGGGTAAAAGCGAGGTATTGATCGCGTAATATTGTCGGCGCGTCTGTCAGACGTCAACCAGATATGGAGGGTCGTAAACTTTTATTGTTTTAGTACTTAAATGTATTTGTCTGTATAATATTATGGAGCACAGTTTTTGTTATAGATTACCAATATTTTATGTAGAGATTTTATAATATATTAGCCTCTGCCTCCTTTTCTTTTAGGTAGGTATATAAAATCAGCGATAGCAGTCGATTAATACGAATCAAAATTGTCCCAACTCTAGTGCTCATTAATGTGATCTGAAGAGAAAACTTTTAGGTTGTTCTATAATAATTCATTTAGTCGATTAATATGAGGCAAAATTGTCCCGACTCTAGTGCTGATTAATGTGATCTAGGGGGTTAATCTTGAAGTTAATACCAATTCCAATATTAAATCAGTGCCATAAAATAATTTTAATGTTAAAATAAATTTACCTAAATCATAGTTATCTTAATTTTCAAGCATGTCGGTTTATTAGTATCCCGATTCTTTAATTATTTTTAAGACATTTTTGCATTTAAAAGTATGAACTGACATATTTCCAATGTCAATCGAGCGGTTTTATTTTCAAGAGTAAGGTTAAGGATTTCATGAGAAGACTTTTTAACATAACATAACATAACATAGCATCACGCCTGTATTCCCCGAAGGAGTAGGCAGAGGTGTACCCAATTGTACACCCACATTTCACCAATGCTGTTATTAAGTCCTATGTAATAGGTGGTGAGGCTATTGCCATCAACCGGGCACAATTCCAAACTCCGGGCTGCTACTGAGAATTTCCTAACAGAAAAACTCAATAACACTTTGCCCGACCCGGGAATCGAACCCGAGACCTCCTTCTGCCGCAACCACCTCGGAGACCATGTGCAATGGGCGCCAGACGACCCCGTGTCTGGACGCCCTAGGTCCCCTGCGACGGGTCAGGTCTGTGGCCCCGCCGCCTGCCACTACGGCCGCAGAGGATAGGGAGAGCGGCGCCTCGCAATACCGGCACTCCTCTTCCCCTGCGGCCCCACCGCGTCCGCCATCCAACGGTGGCGGCCCCGTCAAGGCCGCGGTAGGTAGGGAGAGCGGCGCATCGACATACCGGTACTCCTCTCCCACCGCGGCCCCCATCCCTCAGCTGCGGTGCCGCCCATACGACGCCGCAGCCCACCTCAGTTGCGACACCCCCCATAAGGCCCGCAACCTACGCCGGCGCCGCTCCTACATGGGCTTGAAGGCAAAGCCCTGAGGAGCGGCCCTCCTCGGGTTCCGTTAGCTTCACCGTGGGTGACCAAGCCACGGCTACTAGAGCCCCCCCACCACGACAAGGTGGAACCCCTGGGGGGGAACCCGAGACCTCCTGCTCAGTTCTCCTGGTGCCATGGTGATATTTATCTAGTAATCATTTACAGATTTACTAAACTCTGTTTTATTTTCCGTTCTGTTTTAATATCACCAGGCGTCTCCTTAAGACGTATACAAAGAGGATTGAAAATTCAATAGGTTTGAACACGACAAGGTAGCTCAGTTGGTAGAGTGATGACACGGAACGTCAAAGGTCGCGGGTTCAAGCCCCGTTCTTGTCTATTATTTTTTCAATGTTTCTTTGAAAAATAGAATTAATATAGGCATTTCATGGCCTCAACATGTATTAAAAAAATATAATTATATATATGATTTATAAAGGATTGGGATGTTGTTCGGCGATTTACAACTGCAAAGTGGTAACGCTGAGTTTAGTAAATCTGTAAATGATTACTAGATAAATATCACCAGGCGTCTCCTTAAGACGTATACAAAGAGGATTGAAAATTCAATAGGTTTGAACACGACAAGGTAGCTCAGTTGGTAGAGTGATGACACGGAACGTCAAAGGTCACGGGTTCAAGCCCCGTTCTTGTCTATTATTTTTTCAATGTTTCTTTGAAAAATAGAATTGAAACAAAATAAGATACTGATCACGACTACAGTTTTCTTTTCACAAAAAAAAAAATAAACAAATAACAATGGTAATAAATATATTATACGAGTATGTACCTAAATTGAACAATAACTGTAATGAGGCCAGTGCCTTTATTATCACAAAGTACCAAAGAAAACCAAGTTCCCAAACAGAAAGTCCAGTTCAATTCATGAACTTTCAACATCAAACGACAAAAATGTATTAACCCGATCGTCTTTTAAAGTCATTTCCTCCATTCAACAATTGAAAAAGGGGGGTACAAGAACTTTGAGAAACATTTCCCAACGATTCCTTTTGATAGGAACGTCGCTAGCAATCAAATTACATAGCCAATACAAATTATAGCGCTTGTCGATTAAAAGTTTGAGAATCGTTGCCTTATAGTGGTGGGCAATGACCGTAATTTTTTATCGATATATATTTTCGTTGGAATTTTTTTAGTTGACTGTAAAAGATCACCTGTATAGAGACTGAAGATATAGCGATGACGACACGATAAGACATTACAAAATTATAATTAAAATAATTATAATATAATTATTTAATATTTTAAAAAGGAATAATAATAATATGTTGCGAAGTATCCCCTTGTATAAGAGGACATTATCGCCCACTTTTATTAAATCATTCTATGGCATCCTATTCTCCCCTAGCTGTACCCCCTGTTTTTTTCATTTTGCTCATCTCCCAGAGGCCATAACGTGATGTTGGTAGCCTATATTATTCCTCATGAATCTGGCTATTATACACAAAAAGATTTTTTCGAATCTGACTGTTAGTTCCAGAGATAAGCGCGTTTAAACAAACAAAACATACTCTCCAGCTTTAGTATATTATTATAGAGAAATTCATTATAAGTTAAATAATTCACAGCGATTCTCAATTGCTTAATAACATCGCAGTGTTTATAGCACATAAATGTTTTGGTAACAAGAAACTAAGTAAATTAATAATCTAAGCATAGTTTAAAAAACATGTGCGAAGGAAAAGTTCGCTATGCATGCGTTAATACTTTTCAAAGATTTATCTGAATCTAAGTATTTCCAAAATTGTATGTAATACAAGCAAACAGTTGCATATCTTAATTAAATATGAAATAGACGAAATTCTAGAGTGAGAAAATCGTAATATGAACAAGGGAATCGTAAGCGACAGTCTGTGTTGAAACAAAAGACGACCTTTAGGTAACACAATAAGGTGAAAATTGTAATGAAGTCCTCGGCGCTTATGATTTAATTTTCAGATGGATTAATGATATATTAGGTATTGTATAACTAACAATCCTCTTTTCAGTTCACAATTTTAGTTTAGTTGCGAAGGTCTGTCCGAAATAGGTTTTTTTTTTATTAAATCTCTGGCCACCAATTCGACTGATGTTAAGCGACGGTGTGGTCGAGGATCTTAGAGTTAGCTAAGCATGTGTTAATGCTTTTCAAAGATTTATCTGTAGAAGGGATAGATTTTGGGAGAACGATAGTTGGGGAGTTGATGCAACTGCCCTAACCTGTCTCCCAAAACGGTTACACCGGACTATATCCCGAAACACGACTAGGTCGCCTCACGGCATGGTTTCACACTTCATGGGATCTGTATCAGGCCCTTGACCCAGCCGTCTAACGAGAGCCTCTTAAAGTGTTGGTCAAGACTCTTCGCTATCAGTACGTTGGTCGCCACGACTATCGGCACAATGATTGCTGAATCCACGTCCCACATGTCGACAACCTCGTGAGCTAAATCAATATATTTGATGTTTGTCTTTTTCAGCTTTCACGAGGTTCTCGTCATGAGGGACAGGGTTATTATTATTATTTAAGTTTGACAGAATATTATAAATAAACGTCAATACAAACACGCCACAATTCCTTAGAAAACGGAAAATTTTATATCTGTACAAACATCATAAATTTTATCCTACAATTTCTTAATAATGTAACAATTGATTATCATATTTTAAGCTTCCGTACATTTACCGCTTGCTCATCGCCTTTTTGTTACAAAGCGATTCAAGCGACGGGTTTAATACGGCTTCCCCTTAAGTTGATCCACCCCAACGACTGTATCATGAATTTGGTGTATAATAATATAATTATGAGAATGTGCTTATGTACGTTCTTGAGCTTGGTAATAATAACATAAAATAACATAGCATCACGCCTGTATTCCCCGAAGAGGTAGGCAGAGGTGTACACAGTTGAACCCCACATATCACAAATACTGTGATTAAGTCGCGTATACCATCTATCGGGCACAATTCCAAACTCCGGGGCTGCTGCTGAGTATTTCAGCATCATACAAAACTAAATAAAAATTGCGTGAAACGGGAACCGGACCCGAGACCTCATGCTAGGAGTCACGCTTCGGACCACTTCACCAACGAAGAAGTTATGTTCATAACACACTATATGCATAATACATGTACTCATTACTGATGTATATACCACAGCACTAAGCCCATTAAAGGCTCCTATCTATCAAGCCTACACGTTACAGAGGATTGGTAATTAACCTTCAGTCTTATCCTTCAGGGAGTAATCAGTGCTGAATATCTATTAAGGGTTCATATCAACCTTGGAACATGTTGAAACTTCATTAGAGAATTCAAGTAATCAATAAGTACAATGCGAAGAATAGGAATGACACTCCACCATGTTGTGAAGTTAAAAAAAATAAAAAAATATCATAAGTAAATTCATATGGATTGTAGCTCGTAAATTGTGGCCCGGTTAGTGGAGTGTGGTAGTAGGATAACACCAGAACCTGGCGCATGGATAACATTTGGTGTGTCATAGCTAGATGGAAGGAGACCGTATCGGTGGCGGTTACCACCAACAACAGCATTCCCAATGAGGGTTGACGTCAGCCAGGCGGCCGGGCATACAACATAGCCAAAACTTTAGCAGCATGCAATTTCAAAAACATTTCGAAAGTGGAAGAAGAATACATGCTGCGTCGACCCAAATCAATGATGAGTAGAGGTCATTAACGTCACAATTTTTTATTTTGATCGCATATTATTATCTAGAATAAAAGACAAGGCTAGAAGCCATTATTATTATAATTTACAAATATTGAAACATTAATAAATTTACATGTATTTATCTATAAATTATTGTTGAACGGTTATTACTCACGCGCATACATCGGGATTGCCCGACTAGTTTCGAACTAGAACAGAGCCCTTAGTCATGAGCTGAGCCCGCGGCGATGTCGAGAGTCCAACTGACGTCTATCTCCTAATTTATTTTTATTTATTTATTTATTTATTAATGTACACACAACATACAGTTACAGGATCGTTGCTTAAGAATATGATGTACAAAGGTACTGCTTATTTCTAAAAGAAATCTCTGCCAGCAGCCCTGCGAGTGGAAAATTTAATACATGAGATGTAGACACGGTGTGTAAATTCATATTAATCATAATACATATACTTTGCTTTAAAAGAACATATAAAACAAAATAATAAACATACTTATTATAAAATGATGAACTAAATAAACTTACACATATATATAACTTGCAAACAAAATAACTATTGGGCTAAGGCAAGATAGTGTTCCTTAACACGTTTCTTGAATATTGAGATGTTCTTACAGTCTCGAATTTCAGTAGGAAGCGAGTTCCACAACCTAACTGCATGCACAGATAAGGAATGGGAATAAAAATCTGTTTTGTGGGAAGGGAACTTGAGGAGGGTACGAAGATGTGACCTGCAAAGAGAACCGAGCGGTCGAGTGTAGGAGAAGCGTTCCCGCAGATAGGAGGGGGCCGATGGATTATGAAGGATGTTGAATAGGAGACACAATATCCGAGTATTCCTGCGAATCCGGATTGGGAGCCACTTGAGTATCTTGCGGAAGTTGGAAATATGGTCATACTTTTTAAGGTTAAAAATTAAACGAATACATATGTTTTGCAATCCTTCAAGTTTATTTAAGAGCTCCTCATTAGCATCCAAATAGCAGGCGTCAGCGTAGTCTATAATGGACTGAATTAAAGTTTAATGTTAGTATAATATTTTATTTTGAGACCTTTTAACTTATATACAGTTTAAAGGTATACAATACATAAAATCACTCCTTTATTCCTAGACAGGTTATGCAGATTTATATTGTTCGAACCAGAATCCACCAATGCTTTTATTAAGAAGTATGTGGTGGTGACTCCATTGCTATCTACCATAAAGAAATGCCGAACAACTATAGAGCCATAAAAACCAGAAACTCTTCCCGAGCCAGGAATTATTTCCAAGACCCCATAGCACAGTAGCTACACTCGTGGTCACTAAACTAAGGAGGCCATAAGTACTAATATGTTATTAAAACATAATAACGCATGCATAGGAAGCGATTGCGTTTTTGGTCTAATAGTCCCACGCAGCATTACACCTATACTCCCAGAAACGGTAGGCAGAGGTGTACAAAATTGTACAGCCTTATGTCATCAGTGATGTTATTAAGTCCCGTGTTAAAGGTAGTGAGCCAATTGCCAATTGCACAATTCGAAAATCCGGGTTGCCAATGAAAATATCCTAACAGAAAAACTCAATAACACTTTGTCCGACCCGAAAATCAAACCCGGGACCTTATGCTCAGCAATCGCATTTAAGACCACTAGACAAACGATGCATTAAGTAATAAATAATTCAGTACAGTTAAATGTAATTCGCAACTATGTACTTAAAGCGGCCTAAATTGTTAATTATACAGTTGTGTATAACGAAAAGGCTCAAGCAAGAGATTACTAATTAACGTGCACGGTAATAGACAGGTGACGCATGTTACTTCAGGTGTAGGAAGGTGTCAGTTGAAATGTGATGTTTTGGTAATGAGGGGAGAATTATAGCCTTTTGTGTGAGATGAAACGTTGGGTAGGGTTGTGTTTTTAAGTTTTTTTTTTAATAATAATACAACTTATTTTCTCACCACAATATACATAA
The DNA here is from genome assembly GCA_935421205.1 of Xylocampa areola. Lineage (NCBI taxonomy): Eukaryota > Metazoa > Arthropoda > Insecta > Lepidoptera > Noctuidae > Xylocampa > Xylocampa areola. The sequence goes on from OW285223.1 coordinate 12,633,683, forward strand.
ATCTTACATTGGTCAGATTCGACAATGACAATGATAGATAATTCAGGTAAGTATGTATTGTGGGAAACTGGTGCCTAAGCTAGGCTCGAGGCTTGTGTTTCCTTTACATTTTTCATTTATAAATTAAGTACTAAGCGCGTTGACAGAAAGTAGTAATATCTTAGAATATTTTATACAATTCGAACCTGCGCCTCCCAGATAAAAACTCCAAGCGCTCTGACCACTAAGCCATCTCGACCTCTGCTCACCACCGCGAATTCTTCTTCCATATTTTAACACGTCTTATGGCGACGTCATTGCTATTAATTCAGTCCCCATACAAGTGACCGAACCGACACGACTAACTTTGCAGTTAATACAATGTCGTAAAGAATGCAATTAGCTTAACAATTTAAGATAAATCTTTGAAGAGCATTAACGCATGCTTGAATCATAAATATCTTGAACATTTTATAGATTTACATAGGTAATTTGATTGATATGTAGCTTAAGTATGCGAGACGAATGTTAGTAGGTGTGTCAATTATGAAGTTGACGTCCGTGTCTCGAGGACCTTAAGCCTCAGAAAGTAGGCCGTCGGTCCTGGTTGTCAAGTTAAGATCTATGACAGCAGTTACGGGTAGTCAGAGTATAGACAGTCGCTTCATATAAAATACTTTTATTAAGCTGCATCCGATTTGACTGGCAGCTGACCTCAATTTAATTGGGAAACGTCTAGGCAGATTAATTAAAACCAACCTCAATGTAATTGGGAAAAGGCTAGGCAAATTGATTATGAAGTTAACGCTTGTAACAACTTAAGAGATCGCTACGCATACGTTAGTGGTGTAGCGACATCTATCTCGCTGCATAGATACTACGAGCACAACACGCTACATCGTGCAATCAAAGTTTGACGATAAATCTGTATATATACGACCTCCCGACATTAACCGTTGGGCCGTGGCCCGCCAGGCAATATCACCCGCCTGGTTGGAGGATCCCTTTTCAATGGAGGACCTCGACACACACCTCGTTCCTCCATAGTGGGTTAGAAAGATTTATTTGTTTTTATAACAGAAGCTGTAGTTATAAAAAGTGTCTATATTTGTTATGTATAAGCTTCCCTCTGTTTTTTTTAAGAAGGCTTGCACGACACTCAACTTTGGGATCTAAACACTTGAATTAAAAAAAAACTGTATCACCATCATAACTTGTTTTATTCATAATCATTATATTCATTCTTAAAATCATGGGTTTGCATATGATACATATATCTAATAAGAAAAGGACTGCCGTGTTGGTCTAGTGGTCGCAAGCGTGGCGGCTGAGCGTGAGGTCTTCGGTTCGATTCCCAGGTCGGGCAAAGTGTTATTGAATTTTTGTGTTAGGAAATCCTCAGTAGCAACCCGGAGTCAGGAAGTTTGTGGTGTGATACCCCCGTGTTTCGAAGAGCACGTAAAGCCGTCGGTCCTGCGCCTAATCTCACTCCGGTCGTGTCATGTGTCGTGTATGCCGCTCCATCGGACTATGTGAGTTAAGGAAGAGGAAGACTCATACACTCCTGCGTACTTGGCTAATCTCCATGGAGATAGGCCGCCGTGACCGAAATACGGTTGGGAGTATATTATTTCTAGTTTCTGCCCGCGACTTCGTCTGCGTGGGCTGCAGTCTTGTGCCCAGCCGGGATATAAAAAGCAACCTGTGTTAATCCAGGTTATAAACCATCTGTGGACACCGATGGTTTTTCAGTAGTTTTTGCGTGAACGTGTAACAAACACCCATAAAAACAAACGCGTTTATAATATTTGTAGGATTATTAAATAGATAAAGGAAATAATAAAGATTTGTATCGAAATACTCCATTTTCGACGAAGCCTTAAAGTCTTGTAGTAAATTCCCTTTCTATCTTAAGAGCAACCACAGAGCCATCACCATTAATTTAAATTCATTTATTCAAATGCCTTGCTTTATAACAGGGCCTGAGACAATGGAATAGACGTTCCCATTTCTGACAACCATTGTCGGTATATCAAATTATAGACGCAAGAAACTATTTGTCTCAAGCAATTAGTTATGAAGCTAGTATTGTTCTAAGATTAATTAGGATTTCAAGGAATACCCTGTGTTTGAAACCGTGTAATTAAGACCTGTTTGCATATCAAAGTACTAGTTATTGTAATTATGTACCACAAATATTTGGTTTCCAAAACTATTTATGTCGGTCTACGCTGTGGCTACGAGGCGTAGTCAATGCTATGCCGTAGTAAACCGTAGGCCGGCTACGCGGTCGTGCGATAAGCTTTCATTAAAACTTGACTATATTTTTTTTTATCTATTTAATTTCGCTTATGTAACAATTTGGATAGTGTAAAGGGTTCGTTTGAAACTCGACCGGAACTGGAATACTGCACAAAAATCTTCAAAAATATCAATTTCAAAAATAACATATTAAAAAGCAAAACCCTCCACCGCGTCTGTCTGTCTGTTTGCGATAAACTCAAAAACTACTGCACCAATTTTCATGCTGTTTTCACCAATGGATAGAGTGGTTCTTGATGAAGGTTTTAGTATATAATTTCTCAAATTTTTGTATACATTGGCTAAAATATAATGATATTTGTAGGTGTCGGAAAAAATAAGCTGTCTGGGAGCTTTCAACGAAAACGCTGCCTAAACCCTTTGAGATATAACAAAATGATGTATAGTGGAATTGTGTATCTTATATAGGTCTACAGAAAAGTCTGGAATGGCATATGTCTATCTCTTAAGGATTACATACTATATCCATTTTAATAATTAAATTTTGGGTAATTATAAAGCGGTAATTGGGAAGCGGGAACGGGATCAAAATTTCATGATTACTTTTGGTAGCGATAACCGACATCCACGCGGGGGAAGCCACGGGATCAGCTAATAATATAATAAAAACGTGTTATTATTTCCGTCCATATGAAACACAGTGCTAGCACGTGCTAGAAAAAATCGCGTCCGGATTACTTAGATTTTACAGCGTAAAATTTAAAACCTTAACTGACACAAACTTTATACTATACACCGACACTTATACCTACCCTTATGTCTCCCAGTGGGGCGATTACCACCTAGCGTGACGAGAAGATCCTATCGCTCTCAGGAACACGCGTTAAATTTTATTACCAGCCTGTTTTTGTCACGTTGGTAGATTATGTCTGAAAGATACGTGAAGGGATACCGTTTGAGTTAAATATAAGTGTATTGGGTTACTAAAGACAATTTTGTGTTTATTTTTTATTTGGTAGCAATGTTTTATTTTATTGTTATCAAGATGAGTGGTGGATGAAATTTGGTGTGACGTAGCTAGATAGAAGGAGACCGTATCGGTGGCGGTTACCACCAACAACAGCATTCTCAAAGAGGGTTGACGTCAGGCAGGCGGCCGGTCATGAAACATAGCCAAAACTTTAGCAGCATGCCAGATATAGGTCCAAATAAATTGGGTAAGGGCAGGGAGATGATGATGTCTAGTTGTCTGAAGCGTGACTGCTGCGCATGAGGTCCTGGGTTTGATTTTTGGCAGTGTTATTGGATTTTTCTATAAGGAAATTCTTGATAGCTGACCAGAGTTTAGCAATAGGCTCATCACCAATTACATGGGACTTAATGCCAGCATTTCTGAAATGGTGGTGAACAACTATGGACACCTCCGCCTACACCTTTGCAGAATATAAGTGAGATATTATGCTAGGATAGTAATATCTTAGGTTTTCGCGATCACTACACATTATAATAAAATAACTTTTAATCGGATTAATCGCGTATACTATTGGTTTTTGTTTTTCCTGACGTTTCGACGTTTGTCCTCCTGCGACCACCAACGCGGCAAAGTGTTCGAAACGTCAGGAAAAACAAAAACCAATAATACACGCGATTAATCCAATTAAAAGTTGTTTTATTATATTGTGTTATGATATTCAGTGATATATTATCTTCTATATTTTAGTTCTATATATCAGCCGGTAAACGTCCACTATTTCACATTCAAGTTCGTGGTCACCACTCGATAACCACTTTTCCCCATCGGGTATTGGTTTATAAGCTATATGGGGTTAATTTCCTCATTTTAAATTCTATCGCGTTGTGAAATTCTGATCATAGACTTTTCCATAGTACGCTTAGAAATTTTGCACTTATGGGGGAACGAGGTGTGGTGTTTCTCCATAGAAAAGGGAGGATCCTACAACCAGGCGGGTGGTATTGCCTGGCGGGCCACGGCCCAACGGTTAATCTCGGGAGGTGGTATATATACACACTCGTCGTCAAACTTTGATTGCGCGATGCAGAGTGTTATGCGCGTAGTTACCATGTAGCGAGATAGATGTCGCTACACACTTATCAATTATTGTTCACCGGTTACTACTCACGTGCATTTTTTCGGGATTGCCCGAGTATTTTTGGACTCGAACGGAGCCCTTAGTCATGAATTGAGTCCGCGGCGTTGTCACGAGTCATCTCAGCTCATAAGTAAGTGCTCCGTTCGAGATCAAAACTAGTCGGGCAATCCCGAAAAAATGCACGTGAGTAATAACCGGTAACAATAATTGGTAAGAATATGTCTGACAAAGGTTATTATACAAACTTTGCATTTATGTATGAAGCTTTTAGTTAGCGGCCATGTTTCAGTTATATAAGTCATAAAACGTTTTTTTTTTTGTTACATTTTGCAGCTATAACTCTAATCTGGCTAGCTTAACTAGAAGCTTAGACTAGCTCAACCAGATCAAATCGAAAATAAGGGGCCATTATATTTGTTATGGGTACTCAGATCTATTCTATCTGCCTAGCCTTTTCCCAATTACATTGGGGTCGGCTTCCAGTCAAACCGTATGCAGCTTATTACCAGTATTTTACATGGAGCGACTGCCTATCTGACCTCCACAACCCAGTAACTGGGTAACACGATATCTCGTGGTATGACTGGTTGTCAGACTTTCAGGTCTCTGACTACCCTTACTACCTACTTTAGGGGTACTCAGATGCTAATATAAATAATACAAAGAAATATTGATGACCATATCACAAGATAGTGACCGTCTGTCATGAAAGGTCGCTCCGTGTAAAATAATGATATTAAGCTGCATCCAATTAGACTGAAACCTGACGACGACGTAGATGAGAAAGCTAGGCAGATTCCTTAGCGTATTAGCATTCCTTTTTTATCTTGTGGTTGATGGACAAACTAGTTTAAATTATCCGTAGGATTTTAACAAAGCTGTAAACACATTTTACATCGTTAAAAGCAGTATTTCTCGAGTGATGGGATTTTTCACACCGTTATAATAATATATAATATAGCATCACGCCTGTATTCCCCGAAGGGGTATGCAGAGTTGAACACAATTGTGTACCCACATTTCACCAATGCTGTTATTAAGTCCCATGTAATAGGTGGTGAGCCTATTGCATGGGACGCAAGCATCTACCGGGCACAATTCCAACCTCCGAGCTGCTACTGAGAATTTCCTATCAGAAAAACCCAATATCACTTTGCCCGGCCTGGGAATCGAACCCAAGACCTCATGCTCAACAGTCGCACTTGGGACCACAAAACCAACGAGAGGAGTTCTATGCAAGTGATAATTAATTTCTAATACGCATATATTATTACTACAAAGTCAGTGCATACCTTGGGTTCAAACGTGAGATATTTAACTTGACAATATAACGATCACAACACTAGCCTACGACTAACTTATTAATAGCATTAGTAACTTAAGTTACTGCTAACTTAACATAAAACCATAAATATAGCTTAAAAGCAATAATTTCCAAAAGTTTAATCTTTTCCAACGCAAATCCGGTACATCATTCAAACGGAAAGATAAACCGCCATTAAACAGCGATTGTTTCATTTAATATAATTAATCTTTTACGCTTTGTCGCCACTCCATTTATTTGGGATGCGTGTCAGACACGAAAGTGCTTTTAGAGCGAGTCGGAAATTAAATGGATTTAGTCGTGTGTTTGTTTACTGTGAAGCGATGAATGAAGCGCTCATAGCATTTGTAAGAGTTCGATCGATGAGAAAGGTGAAAGTTCGATCGATCAGAAAGGTGAACTTACCGAGGTCAGTTCTTGACCGTATGAACTTTCATACATTAAGAAGTGTTCTATTTATTGTTATAAATAAAGAGTAAGAGTTCGATCGATCAAAAAGGTGAACTTGCCCAGGTCAGTTCCCGGATACATGACTTTTTATATATTAATAAATCCTGTTTAGAGCCAAACTCACAGTTAAACTCGGATTTTTATTACGCGTTATAGTCTATAGAGCCTATCCAAAGTCAAAAGTATGTATCTCTCCGTGCTCTTGACTGTACCTCATTAATAACAATGAATAACAAATAACTCTATGTATAAGTCCTGACTCTCTAATCTCTACATCTTGGTTATGAAGTATGGCTTAACCGTTTAATGTTCGTGGAAATATTACGTGACATAATATTTAATTCCATAAGCCATACCTTTTAACCAAGATGTAGAGTTTATAGAGTCAGGGTATAGGTAGTTATTTGTTATTCATTATTTGTTATTATTATCAAGAGGTTGGGGCTCGTGGCTAAGTAACAGCCGCACAGATCGATCGATCGAGGTAAAGCTGCGCATACCGCGGTCGGTCTGTGGATGGGTGACCATCATTTCATACCGAGACCCCTCCGTGCCTCGGAGAGCACGTTAAGCCGTCGGTCCCGGTTTGTCAAATAAAGATCTATGACAGCCGTTACGGGTAGTCAGAGGCCTGAAAGTCTGATAACCAGTCATACCACGAGATATCGTGTTGCCCAGTAACAGCGTTGTGGAGGTCAGATAGGCAGTCGCTCCATGTAAAATACTGGTATTAAGTTGCATCCGGTTTGACTGGAAGCCTACCCCAATGTAATTGGGAAAAGGCTAGGCAGATATTAATTATAAAGAGGTTCAGTCAAGAGCATGTAGAGCATAGCCCGCTCTCTATTATTGCATCTTTTCTTTATTGGATTGCTATATAATTATAAGAAGCGGTAAATCAGGGTGGGTAGAGACAAAGAGCCTAATTATACGTTATGAAGTCTGAAATTGGAATCCAAGTTGGAATTGGCCGCCTAATCTTATACATAGTAGCCATATTGGCATTAACACAATTGTCAATTTTGCTCACATCTCTTGAATATTGATGCAGCTGTGAGGGTGAAATGTGGTTAACGGAAACCATTGTGAATTTGAGTCTATGTAAGACAGTTACTTGCTAAAGCAACATCGCAAATACACTTGGACCCAAGATATCTATACATAATATTATAAAGCTGAAGAGTTTGTGTGTTTGGTTGAACGAGCTAATCTCAGGAACAACTGGTTCGAATTGAAAAAAAAAAATTGTGTTTGATAGTCCATTTATTGAGGAAGGCTATAGGCTATATAACATTACGCTACAAAAAATAGGAGCAGACATCAAATTTAAAAAAAAAATCCTTTTGAGATTTCGATTTTCGATTTTCGTTGCGTGCGCCGCGTAAGCAGTTATAGTTACTTAAAAATCAAGTATGACGGAATTGATTCCCTTTAAAAGTTCTAAAAAATATATAACCGTTAAACAATAATTAGTGTGTAGTATATGTTCTTTTCTTTCGTGTAAGTTCATACATCTGGTCATACAAGCGCGCCGGTTCAGTCGTATTTCTGGTGTGCTTAATACCTTGAAGAAAATGTCGTAGTGGCCGAGTAGTCACGGGTCACCTCCTGAACCACAGGTTGTGAGTTGAAATCCGACATGTACCAATGTGACTTTTTCTATGTCATATGTGCTTCATTATTTAATCTAAGACATCACAGATATACGGTGACGGGAAACATCATGAAAAAACTTGGATTTGTAGGTCTGTAATCGCCGACCCGTAGTAAGCTAGCGTAGTGATTTATGCTCGTGCCTTCTCAGTATGAGAAGAGGCCCTTGCCTTGCAGTAGGACTGGTATGGGCTGTTAATATTTATGTTATGTTTGTATAGTAATGAAACCTTTCTGCTTGTTGCAGGTGCGGAACCCACGACAGCAATGTCGGTGGAGGGCCAACGGTGCCTGTGTGTTGTGGTGCTGCTCATACACACCGTCACAGGCGCTGGAGAAGGTAAGCTTTTTTTTATGAAAACTGCTTTACGTTTTACCGCCTACTCGCCTGATGGTAAGCAACGGTGTGGCGGAGGATGGAGCACGTATTTCCAGAATAAATCTATTCACTCTTAAGTAGAGTGGATAGATTTGGGGAGAACGATAGTTGGGGAGTTGATGCATCTACCCAGACGCGTCTCCCACAATGGTTGCAGCAAACGACATCCCGAAAAACGACTAGGTCGCTTCATGGAATTGCTTTATCCAGTGTGTGGTGACCAGCCAGAGTTGTGTTGCCTGTTTTGCATCACCCAGGGGCCACGTGTAGGAATTCCATTTTAAGGGTGCACTTCTACGGATGCGGGCAACTCAGCTCCCAACAAGGCCCCTTCTTCTAACACTCTTTCATAACCTATTGACTGATGGCTTTTTTTGGCCTTGGGCTCCACGTCAATGCTATTTTCGACCCAAAAGAACCGAATTTCGAAAACGTTTTGCACCACATACAATATAGCATTATAATTAATATAATTCCGTTTGTCACTTATAATAATGTTCACGTATAAAATCTTTCAAAACCATCCGTGGATGATTTTAATTTTTGTGGGAACATAAATACGGTCGTGAGCTGGATTTGAACCTGTGCCTCCCGGATAAATACTCCATGCGCTCTGAACACTAAGCCATCTCGACCTCTCACAACCCCGAATTCTTCTCCCACATTATCCTGGAGATCTCATTATTTATCCGGGTCCAAATCCTGCTCACGATCGCATTACCACATTTTTTTTTTAATGTCACAAATAAATGTTATATGCATTTAGATACAACCGCAGACTTGTGTTACAAACCAACTATTAAGTGTAGTCATGCAATTACCTGTGCACCGCCCGCCCGCCAATATATGCACATACGCAATCGGTGAAAAAATTGCCACCAACTACTCTACCCATGTCCCCCCCCACCCCCCCACCCCCGCATCATCAAGAGCTGTCAGACCATGCAGTGTCCGCCACTGTGACTCGGTGGGGCACACTGTACGGTCTCGGTATTTGCGGGCGGGCGGTGCAAAGGTAATTGCATGATTACCCTCAATATTGTAGAAGTAGCTAAATATTGTAATTACTTGCACCCATTAAAATTATTAAAACACGTTGCATCTAAAACTGAAGTTAACTATCCAAACCATATACCTCAACTTAGTTTAAAAACCCAAACGCCCTGTTTTACGCTAAAAAGCAAAAATAAAAAAGTACGAGCCACATAAAAGTCCGCAAAACGAAAGTTAGTTGTTAGTGTACAGACAACACAAAAAAGAGTGAATAAATAACGCTTCTGAGGTTTAAGCGCCGAGTTAAATGTTTTTGCTGACTGTGTACGGATGATATTTTGATTCGCAACGGTCCTTAAATTTACATGTGCGAAATGTGTGGATGGTATGTTCTCGTGAATATTTGAAGGTTTGTGAGTTGTTCCTAAATTTGTAATGCCCTAAATCGTCGGGATTTAAGGGAGTTAGAGAAAAGGTGCCCATTGTGGTCTGGCGAATTTATTAGACTCAATTCATAACATGGTTCTCTGTTTTTGGTTAAATAATTAATTCAAGATAAATCTTTGAAAAGCATTAACGCATGCTTGGCGAACTCTAAAGTTATTATATTAAATGGAAAAAGAATACGGTCGCGAACAGGATTCGAACCTGCGCCTCCCGGATGAATACTCCAGGCGCTCTGACCACTAAGCCATCTCGACCTCTGCTCACCGCCGCGAATTCTTCTTCCATATTTTAACACGTCTTATGGCGACGTCATTGCAATCAATTCAGTCCCTATAATGGTGACCGAACCGACACGACTAACTTTGCAGTTAATACAATGCCGTAAAGAATGCAATTACCTTAATAATTCAAGATAAATCTTTGAAAAGCATTAACGCATGCTTGGCGAACTCTAAAGTTATTATATTAAGGTTCGAATCCTGTTCGCGACCGTATTCTTTTTCCATTTAATATAATAACATTAAATAATTAATGTCTTCAATTATTAAATTAAGTCGTTTCTATAGATGGGTAATTTTTTTTTTTTTACCTGTCGATATAATTGTATATAAACGTAATACGTCTTTAAAGAAATAATGAAGTACATTATTTCTTTAAAGACGTGACAGATTAAAGCCTTTCTTTTTTAACCTATGAAATGGTAATGGATTAGTTTTTTTTTTTTGTAATTCTTCATGTCGTTAACATTTGGGTATATATATCTGCCTAGCCTTTTCCCAGTTACATTGGGGTCAGCTTTCAGTCAAAATGGATGCAGATTAATACCACTATTTTACATGAAGCGACTGCATATCTAACCTCCACAACCCTGGGTAACACGATATCTCGTGGTATTACTATTTATCAGACTTTCAGGCCTCTGACTACCCGTAACGGCTGTTATACATCTTAATTTGACAACTAGTACCGACGGCTTAACGTGCTCTCCGAGGCACGGAGGGTTCTCGGAGAGCACGTTAAGCCTAGCATAAAATAATGGTCAACCATCCACAAACCGCGGCAAGCGCAGCTTAGCCTCAATCGAACTGTCTGTACGGCTGTTACACTTAGCCATGAGCCCCTTGGGTATGCGGACTTTATAAATAACACAGGAATATCATCTTTTTGCATGGAGACATTCTATGAATCTACTAATTCATCTTAAGATTATTGTCTAAACTTTTCAAACGAATCAAGAGAAATACATCCGTTCTGTCGCCATCTAACATTTCCTTATTAATATCTCTCTTACACAGTATTCCAAACGTTGTTCACATAGGATCAAATAGAAGGGCTGTGGTATATAACTAGAACAAAGTGACTATAAAACAATAATATCATATTTAAAAAATATTCCTTTTGAAAGCTTCAAACGGTGGTTAGCTGTTAGCGGTGAGAGCTTGAAACGGTGTAAACGGTTAAAGTTACGCAAAAATCATGTATGACGGAATAGTTTTTCTCTAAAAGTTCTAAAACACATCCGCAACTGCATAGGTCTATCTTTTAAGGTTTACTTACTATAACCTTTTTTATGGTTATCAAATTGGTTCTAAAAAGCATTATATATATCCAAATAAATACGTTATTCATCACAAGCATTTAATTCTGAAAAAAAATGAAACAAAATTGCCCTTGACATCATTTGATTTCAATGAATATAATAGGAGATATCATAGTTTTAAAATAACTCCGCGACAAAATAATTATCAAGCATGCATGAGGAGGGAGGGCGCTACTGGAATATAATTTAGTAGGCCTCAAATTAACACGGATAATATCACAGCTAGTCTGTGATATTATTACTCATATTTATAGTATTTTTGGCATGTATTAATTTATTTATTTGTATAATTATTGGGCATAGTGTGTAATTCTCAAACAACAAAACAAATACATATAGGAAACGTGCGCTCACTTCTCTGTTTTTTAACTATTTTTGTTTGGAATTCTAAAAACAGAAATATTATTCTGATACTATATCGATTCTATTTTGTTTAAGCTAATTAATCAAACATAAACTATTGAAGTACAATTCAAAAGTTTTCCCTTCTCAGCGAAATAAATCACGGTATATAACAAACGAGAATCCCTAGAAATGTAATGCCGTTCCCTAAAACAAAACATTTTAAGATATATTACAATGAGAAATGGGACAAAGGACCAGAAACCACGACTTACCTATCATGATTAAACCCAGAGTATACGCTCAAAGGGTGGAATAACAGGATCAAAATTAATGTGGTTTTTGAACTGAGTTAGGCTAGGTTTACAATTAAGATGGAAATGTTGTGTGAATTTTTAAGATCTTCATAGACCATTTGAGCTTGGAAAGGTATTCTGAGTAAGAGGCATGATGACAGTATTAAAAAATCAAAGAATAAATGGTGTTAGAGAAAAATATATGTACACGGCATCCTAAAAAAAACCTAAATTGATAAAAAAAATTAGATTAATAAGATTTTCAATAAAATAAAAGTATAAAATACTGCAACCGGCCTGCATGTTGACTACAATGCCAATTACAACGAATGACGTCACGCCACAATTGAATGTCAATCACCGCCGTGGTTTTGCTTCCACTTTTGTCAAATGTTATCGAAGCCTGACGTCACAACCCATCATAAGCGGGGCCATGACACTCATGAGCGTTTTCGCGGTTAATTCAAATAAGATAGATTAAAATGCAATAATCTGCGTTAAAACAGAGTTTATTGCTGAAATAATGTGTATTTCGGAAAAAGTAGACGTGTTCCTATGTAACGTACCTATAGACGCAGCATATTGTGTCCATAATTGATTCTATCGTTGAAGCGTCTTAGATTCATGACCTTCAACAGTGTAAGTTGAAGGTCGTGAATCTCATGAAGAATGCAAAGCGTATGTCATGATCCACAGTATTACCTACATACACACATAGCATCGCACCTGCATTCCCTGAAGGGGTAGGCAGAGGTGTACACAGTTGTATACCCACATTTTCTGAGCAGAACAGAGCTTATTTCCACTTTACATTTGGGTACAACTCCAAACTACGGCCTGCTATTGAGCATTTCATAAAAGATAACTTAGTAGCCCTCAAGCCGTCCCAAAAATGGAACCCGGATTCATATTCAGCAGTCGGGACCACTAGACCAGCAAGGCAGACAAAGGCCTCAAGCTACCTTAGCTCGCTAATAAACCAACATTATAAAGGAATCAATTTAAAAGTAATGAATAAAATTCAAGATATGTCTTTGAAAAAGCATTAACGCATGCTTAGCGAACTCTAAAGTTACAATATTAAATGGAAAAAGAATACGGTCGCGAACAGGATTCGAACCTGCGCCTCCCGGATAGATTCTCCAGGCGCTCTGACCACTAAGCCATCGAGAGGTCGAGATGGCTTAGTGGTCTTTTTCCATTTAATATTGTAACTTTAATGAATAAAACTAACTAACTCCATCTTTTAAGGTCCTCCATTACCTTTAAACTTCTAAATAATTCAAAGACACTCAAAAAGGGACAGCGCCATTTTAAAATCAAGATAATCCGTTTTAATCTAAGAAAGGTCATCTTAGAAATGTCTAGCAATTTTAAAGGAACTCCGTCTACCCACCGATCTCATTTAGTGCCCTTAGTGGGGCCAGATGGCGCAGTCATTTGCTGAAATGAGTTCACTGAAATAAACTTGAAGCTTAGCCTTACGTTGATAGTCCCTTGGGAAGTCAGCTTACGGGGTATCGTGGAGAAATTCCGACGCGTATTTTGAAGTGAGAATTTTCCATCTTAAGTTGCGATCATGCATCATGTAGACGACAATTCATTGCACATTAAGGCAATTCCAGTTTCAGAAACAATCGATATAAGAAAAAAGAAGTTACACATAACATACTCTTTGTCTCGTTGGTCTAGTCTCAAGCGGGATAGTCTAGTATGAAAACTCGATAACACTTTGCCAGAACCGGGAATCGAACCCGAGACCTCATGTTCAGCAGTCACGCTTAGGACCACTAGACCAACGAGGCACCCAGTTACTGGGTAACACGATATCTCGTGGTATGACTGGTTGTCAGATTTTCAGGCCTCTGACTACACGTAGCGGCTGTCATAGATTTTAATTTTACAACTGGGACCGACGGCTTAACGTGCTCTCCGAGGCACGGAAGGGTGTCGGTATAAAATTATGGTCACCCATCTACAAACCAACCGCGGCAAGCGCAGCTTAACCTCGATCGATCGATCTGTGCGACTGTTACTTAGCCACGAGCCCCAATGACAAAAACACAATACAAGATAATAAGTGGGAAACCAATAGTTTTAATTATTATTTCACAATTATAAAACTACTTTATCCAGATGTAACATAAGCTATATTTACAAATTGAATCCTTCCGGCCGTATTTTGGTCACGGTGGCCTATCTCCACTGAGATTAGCCAAGTACGCAGGAGATATTATAGTGCACAAGTGTATGCGCAAACACTGGTGCACTCCCTCTTCCTTCACTCTCATATTCCGATGGGACGGAAATCCGACACGACCTGAGAGAGATCAGGCGCAGGCTTTACGTGCTCTCCGAAGCACAGGGGTGTCACACCACCAAGTTCCTGACTCCGGGCTGCTACTGAGAATTTCCTAACAGAAAAATTCAATAACACTTTGCCCGACCTGGGAATCAAACCCAAGACCTCACGCTCAGCAGCCGCGCTTGCGACCACTAGACTTAGCCCCTATTAAGTCCAAGAGAAAACTATTCAGTTACTATTTTTCTAGGAAATATTATTTAATATAGGTTACCGTAATAAGATTACCGTTACGTACCTATTGCATGCCATAAATTGAAATGGCGAATGTGTTTCACCTTATACCACTACCATAGCACCTGTATACACAAATTTTTTGCAAATAAAGAATTCTAATTTGAATTAAAGTGTATTATAAAAAATCATTAGGTACATAAAGTTATTCAGGTTAACAAAGTATCGCCGCTGTTGCATTTTTTAAGTCACGTATCAGGATTTTATTCTTTAATTACTTGGTAAAATTTTAAAAACACGAGCCATGCTCTCGAATCCACTCGCGGAAAAGAGAGAGCCCTAATCAATGTCAAATCTATAAATAACAAATCAAAATTATTGAAACGTAATATCGGAAATAATTTGGCACAACGTTATTCTATAATAATAATTCCAAATCGAACAAACAGTTGACCTAGAAATCAATTCATGCTCAAGCCTTTAATTAAACTTAAATTTCACAAATTAGGAAACTCGTTCCCACTCTAAGTACATAGAAACAAATTCAATTACGACTAACCCGAATCGATTGATCAAAATGTGCCCAAGACTAAGTGCTACCTTTTACATTCAAGTTGGGGTACGGTCACATTAGGCATAATGCTAATATCTCCGGTACGTTTCATAGGAAAATAAAAAGATATACTTATTTTGTAATGTTAATAGACTATATTTGTATAATAACTTTCGTGAGACACATTCACATGAATTATTGTTCAACGGTTATTACTCACGTGCATTCTTGTTCAACGGTTATTACTCACGTGCACTCTTCGGGACTCGGAAACTGAACGTTTGACTCGCTACACCACGAGCCCAGCCCACTGATGGCTTCATTCGAGTTTGAAACTAGTCGGGAAATCCTAAAGAATGCACGTGAGTAATAACCGTTGAACAATAATTAATATGTATTGTTGGATAGAATTGCAAAAATTAAAATATCTCTGAACCACTATGTTTCGGCCAACATTTTTCAACGTTGTTTCTCGCCGGTTTTCTGTGGGGCCGTGGTATCATTCTGGTCGAGCCGGTCATTCGTGCCGAAGCATGGCTCTCGGTAACAATATAACTATATATAGAAATATGACTGTGTCTCACGAAAGTTATTACACAACAATAATACCTTTTTTTGGGCCTATCAATATAATTATTTATTTGCTCATTTAAGGGAACATTTGCTTTAAATTGACATGAATAAAAATCGGAACAAACTGTTCACATAGTGTGGCTGCGCCCTAAGGTTAAGTTCATAATATATCAGTTTTCCACTTGACTCACATCTAGGAATATTTCCATTAATGTACCCCGGGGTTCTAGCTAAAAACGGTAATTTAGACTCTACCTGCCTACCTTTGGGGTTGGCAGTATTTTATTATAATTACATTGATACGAGAAGCCAAGCTCCAACAAGTTGGCAATATTTTGGATCTTGAAAGCTGGGTATTATTGTTTAGTTTTACTGGGGTAACCTAGGGAGAGCGATGGCACGGTATCACAATAATTATCGCTGATCCAAACACCGTTCGTATGAATCAGCTTGAATGCTTCCTTAAAAAAAAACAAGAGCATTATATATCTAATTATTTTAAAGTTATAATGGTCGTGAACAGGATTTGAACCTGCACCTCCCGCATAAATAACTACCTATACTTCAGCCGTTCTGCTACCTAAGTCAACCCGATATCTGTTCACTACTCCGAATAATTCTTCTCGCTCTACTCGCTAATCGGAATTTTAATACCCCTTCTCTTGACGTCATCGCTATCTATTCAGTCCCTATCTGGGGGCACGGCAGTGCCCCCGCCAAGTCTCGAGCAAAGCAGGCACGGCCGTACCATCCTTTTCTCGAAGCCATTCGCGGCCCTTTTACCCCCCTATTTCTTCGCTGCGGACAAAGCTAGCAGTTTGAACTTTTGGTAACCAAGATTAATCATTATAACTAGCCAAACTTCCAAAGTCCCTATAATTATAATGTAAATAAAACTATTGATACACTCACTAAATGTTGATAGATAACTAACTACAAAATAAATTGAATAGGACTTGGCTTCTATAAGATCTCAAAACTTTTTACGGTGGAATGATTGTGCATGCATTTTTTTACATTTAATGTTTTTAGTGGGATACAGATGACTGAACCGACACGACTAACTTTGCAGTTAATTCAATTACGTACAGATGCAACTACTTTAACAAATACAGATAAATAATTCAAACGCATCGCACCCGATCGAGGTCGCAGCGTCGTCAAAACATGTACAGTTTAAGACTGTACAATGCGTTAATGCTTTTCAAAGATTTATCTTGAATTGTAATTTTTGTTTTTAGGCAGGCCATCTAACGTCTGCCACAAATCGAATATTTTCCGCCTTGTACGCGTAAACAAGAAAAAAACCCCTTTATAAATGAACATTACATTTTCGCGTTAATTTTACACCGCGAAAAATTAATTTGATACTTTAATATCAACCAAGAATCTTGATAATTGCTCAGAGGTTCGCATTAATTATATTTTGCTTTGTTGTCAGTCATTGTGTACGGTTGGCGCATGTCACTACTTGTACCATACAGTTTCTTCCTTCTTAGGGGGTTATTGGACTTTCATTTTGACTGACACGTCGACGTGACAATACGTGTTGTAATTAAACGTATATTTACAGGTAAATCTGTTAAAAAAATTAATTCACTACCTACGCTAAGAACCGCCTTCAATGGAATTGTGAAAACAATACATAGACGATTGCAGCAATTGCGGGTCATTTGCTGTTCGTTATTGAAGAGTTCCATTGTCTGTCTTCGAAGATCTTCATCAGATTCTAATATATTATTAGAATCTTCCCTAAAAAATACGTATTTATATAACGAAAACCCCATCCAAATGGGATCAGTAGTTTTTGTGAAAATCGTGGACATGCAAACATGAATACATACATGCATACGGGTCGAATACAGAATCTCCTTTTTTGAAGTCGGTTAATAATTTATAACTTTGAACGTATATTAGCAAGACATTTGTTTAAAGTATTCACGGCTGTTTAATGTTTTTTTTCCTCCTAAGTTCTTTTTTTTATAACAAACATTTGGCGTTGAAGAATCGACCGTGCTACAAATGTGGATGATGTGCGAATACTTTGTCAACTGCGAAGTTAAGTAAGTCTTTCAATTCGGCTTTTACTTTAGAGTAATGTACAGTAGTTTCATAGTTTAAGAATTTCAGCGCGAACCAAACTCACGTTAGTCTCGGATTTTGATAAAAATAAATAATAAAATAAAAAATGCATTTATTTTCTTCCACAAATTATAAAGTGATAAATTATGACAAAATAATTTGTGGGAGGCTGGTGCCTAAACTAAGCCGAAGCCTGTATCTTAGGACACCAGGTCCCCCCTCCTAACGAGAATTATACAATAAATCGGTTAGGGCTACAGTCAATTTGAGTGGAATCTGTGTGGAATATTTCACAATGCGGGAAATCGTTTTTACATAATTTAAGAAAATAATGTTCATGTGTGTGTTTGTGTGTGTGTGTGTGCGTGTGTGATAACCTACGTGCCTGTGTGTGAGTGTGTATGCGTGGTTTTGTGTTCATATATGATTGTATTGTTGGTTAGTATAAACGTGAATATGAATATATTTACGATAAAATAGACAAGAGATTCTCAGTCTCACAGTAATTCAGTTTCAGTAGCCAATTAGTTACCTTTTTCTTGCATAATGTAAAATATCTCAAAATATAAATGTTTACACACACTGTATAGCATAAGGTCACGAGCCACTGCAATATTTGAAACAATCTTAAGGGTTACACACAACAATTCCCAACATGCTAAATTCGTAATTCCAGCACCAAAAAGTAGAAAAAAATATCGCTACAATGTTTCGTTTGAAACTCTAAATTGTATTTTCAAGCGGGCACGAGTAATTGTACGGCAAATAAAAACTATGAAGAAATAATGAAAGTTGTAAAACGGGGCGCACAGCCGAAGTTAATGAGATGTTTTGGGGTGCACAAAGTGGGGGGTGAGTATAATTTTATCTCTAATCGATCTGTCTGATGTTTTGTAGGCGTAACTGTATCGTAGTATAGCTTAAATGAAAATTTCTGGGGTCTTCCTGGCAATCCAAGCAAGCATACTTACTATACATTAGGGGATTACATTGATGACAAAAATGCTTGGCTAACTGCTGGTCCTGCTCCACAAGCACTCTGACTAACAAATCAATGTTACAAACAACATCACTTCGACGTACTGTCTCTTAGAATGTAGTTATTTTGTTTTTTGACATTGTTATATAATTTTGATGGACAATTTTTTTTGTCTTGTTCAGTCCTTAATCTAATAATATTAAAAAATACGTTTGTCTAATAATTTAGCATTTCATTTTTATTATACTGTAAATGTGAGTACCATGTAATCATTTACATATTCTACATGAATATATATATTTGATTATTGTCTGGCAGCTAGAGTATGTCATGCTCACTCAAATGTCCCGCTGACGGTGGCGTTTGTGTTGGGTCATTAGATTCCCTACAATATGGTCGAGTTTAGTGATGCTGACGCTGGCGTCATGTTCGTGAACGGGCGCCGTTGGTTGGGGCTGGTCATCTCTAAACTGTCATGGCAAAGTTTTGAATTGTAACTAGACTCTATAGACTTCATATTACATTGTTCTCACATATGATTTCTATATTGTAAATACAATGTAACCAAAATATTGTAATTGTTTGATGAAAAAGAGTAACCGTGGAGTTTCTTGCCCGTTCTTCCACAGGAATCTATACTTTGGAACGTGGCAACTAGTTTATTTTTTTGACAATTCAAAAGTGCCTGTAAACGGTCTAATTGAAATAAATGCTTTGACTTTGACTTTGACTTTGACTTAATCCAATCCAATCCAAGATCCAATTAACTCCTACGCCTCATACCACTGCCTCGTTGGTCTATTGGTCCCAAGCGCGACTGCTAAGCAGGAGGTCTCGGGTTTGATTCGCGGGTCGGGCAAGTGTTATTGAGTTTTTCTGTTAGGAAATTTTTAGTAGCAGCCCGGAGCTTGGAATTGTGCCCAGTTGATGGCAATAAGCTCACTACCTATTACATGGGACTTATTAACAGTATTGGTGAAATGTGGGAGTACATGTACACCTCTGCCTACCCCTTCGGGGAATACAGGCGTGATGCTATGTTATGTTATGCCTCATACCACAAATTTGAATACGCACGTTTATGCATGAAACAGGTATTTGTACACACTATCCTACTAGGATAAACACGAAAGTTTGTATGTTTGTTACTCTTTCTCGCAACAACTACTGTACGGATTTGGATGAAATTTGGCACACAGATAGTTTTTAACCTGAATTAACCCATAAGGTACTTTTATCCCAGCTGGACTCAATGCTGAATGTCGCAGCTGTACAACAGGATATTATTATTTCTATTGAGTAAAATTTTGTACTTTCGCGAATAGGGTAAGTACATCTCTATCTATAACATTGACGTGTACAAGCGAGATTCAATCCTATCACAGTGAGATTTAAGATCATAATTTGATCGTAATGTCACCTACATCTTAAAGTCCTTTTTCCCTAAAAGGACCAACCTTAAAGGACCACCGAACGATTCATTCTGCAGTACCTAAAGACCATTTTCTGCCTATATCTAGAACTTTAGTGTAACTAGCACTCTAGTTGGTTATTGATGGTCTTAAGTAATTAAGTCTGGGCGCCCCAAGAGAAACGCTAGACAGTCTTGGAGTTGGGCCTAATAAAATTAATTAGTAGTTATATATGAGACAACAAAACATAGTTCTGTAACTTGAGAAGACTTTTACTGTGCAGTAAAGTAACAAAGACGCGAAAGGCTTTTGTGTTGTATAATATCTTTGGTATTGATAATCTCCGATTTTCGGGAAACAGTATTTATTCTTTAATGCACACACAAAAACATAGCTGAAAGAGTAGTACTGTAAATTGATGTAAAAAGGCGAGCTTAACCCATACATGGCTTTTATTTGTTAGGAAACCTTTGAACGATAGAAAAATGGGAAAAAAGGTGAGGATAGTACCTATGAGTGTACAACATCAAAGAAGTAATAATATTAATACCCGGATACATACATATTCCTATTCATTTATATAACATGATACACTAAATACTAATATACATATATATAGCATTACATACATTCTTATTACATATAAACATACATACTTATTTACGTCGAAAGGAAATGCTTCCTGATTCTCCTTTTTAATACATCCAGAGATGGGCTGACACGCAAAGAATGTAGGAGAGTGTTCCAAAGCCGCACAGCTCGTACAGTGAATGAACCATCGTAACAGCTTGTGGTATAATGAGGAGTATGAAGGAGAAGAGAAGAATTTGAGCGACATGGTTTCCCACGGGGGACAAGGTACTCAAACGCTCACGAAGGTATGATGGGGCATTAGGGTTGTGAAGAATAGAATAGAGAAGACAGAGAATGTGAGCATCCTGACTCCACCGAATTGGCAGCCACCTCAGTCTCGTCCGGTATTCCACACACATGGTCTTATTTCCGAAGGTCAACATGCAAAAATTCTCGGATGCACAAATTCTGCAGACGTTCCAGTTTGCTCACCAGTTCCTCTGTTGCGTCGAGAAAGCAAACATCGTCATACTCTAAAAGAGGAAGAAGAAGGGATTGCGCAAGCATAATTTTAGTTTGAAATAGCAGGTATTTTTGGAGATGCTTGAGGGAGTGAAAGGACCAATACATTCTCCTGCTTACTTCTGTAATGTGAATGCTCCAAGTCAAATTACAGTCTTTGAATAAACCATAACTGAACATAACTGACACTCCTAGAATACGCTACATGGGCATCGTATACAATTGGTGGAAGAGACTGGTGATCTAAAAGATTGTTGAAGTGTTTGCCACCAATGATGAGAGCTTGGTATTTGATAGGGTTAACTAAAAGGCCAAACGCCTTAGCCCACTCACTGACATTTTGAAGATCATCATTGATGGCAGTAATAGCTTCGGGGAGCTCTTCGATTTTAAAGTGCTGATAAAATTACGAGTCGTCTGCCCAGAGATGGTACTGTGAAATTAGGACTTTAGTGATTGTGTTAATAAAAACGGAGAAAAGAAGAAGAGAGAGAACACCATCTTGAGGTACACCTGCAGCTGGATCACACCACATAAAGAAAGTCTCATTGGCGCGAACCGACTACGATTAACCACGAAGATAAGAGTTAAACCAAGCTTTCACAGAAGGAGATAAATTTAGAGAGGATAGGCTTCCTAAGAGGATGTCAAAACCAACAGAATTAAAAGCACTGATAAGTGCAACAAAACTACCGCTGTAAGAAATTTATTTTCCATGGCCAGTCAAATGTCATCTGTTATTTTTACTAGTGCCATTACAGTGCTACGGCCAGGGCGGAAACCAAATTGGTAAAGACTAAGCAGACTGTTAGAAGAGACATGATAAGACAGTTTATTATGAACAATACTGTCGAGGACTTTGGGTAGGGTTGGAAGTATGGATATTGGACGGTACTGCGACAACAAAGAGGGATTGGATACCTTAGAAAGCGGTAAGACATAGGCTCTCTTCCAGGAAGAGGGAAAAGAGGTCTCGAGAGAATGATTTATAATATCAAGAATTACCTGAAGAAGTTCATCTAGGATGAGAAGAAACATTTAAATTTGATGCCATATTCGCCTATTGCTTTTGTGGAAATTGATTTTTTTATACCTTGGGCTGTCACTTGGTCAAAACTGAATGAAGTACATGTCGACAAAGGAAGACAGTACAGATTTTTTAGGGTTGAAGTCTTTATTTTATCATCCAAATGAATTGGTGATTTAGATAATCAAGCTACCTAGATTTTTCCCAAATACATTGAGGTCGGCTTCCAGTCTAACCAGATGCAGCTTAATACCAGTACATGTGGCGACTGCTTTTCTGACCTCCACTGATATCCTGGACTATTATAAAATGTAATATTTTTCTTAATTTTAGAATTTAATACCTCTTTCTTTAATATCAGAACCCTTTTAAATGAGAATTTACAAGTAATTTGTATACAAAAGCACATAATATTAAACTGTTATCTCCCCCATTTTGTCTTAAAGCCAGTAGTAGAAATTGGTTTTCCGATCGGCGTGAAAGCAATTAAGGAGTAACCGATTAATTCCACCTGCATTCCTTTTATGAGCTCTCAAGACGGGGTAAATTAGAAATATGTACGAATATTATAATTACAGAAATGTGTCTGTTTGTTTGTCACTTCTTGACTATTTAATTATCCGTATTAATAAAATTTTGCACCAAGTATCAAGACGACCTGGAGAAGTTTTTTATTCTTACAGAGTTTTAGTATATTTTTTTTAATAAAGAGGAAAGTAATTCTTTTATTTTGGAGTAGCACAGAAAATGTCGGTACAAGTAAATACATAAAAAATCAACGCCTCGTTGGTCTAGTGGTCGCAAGCGCGAATGCTGAGCGTGAAGTTCTGAGTTCGATTCCCAGGTCAGGCAAAGAGTTATTAGGTTTATCTGGTAAAATAAATTCTCAGTAGCAGCCCGGAGTTCGGAAGTTGGTGGTGGGACACCCCCGTGCTTCAGAGAGCACATAAAACCCTCGGTCCTGCGCCTCATCTCTCTCCGGTCGTGTCGAATTACCGTCCCATCGGACTATAAGAGTGAAGGAAGAGGGAGCGCACCTTTGTTTGCGTATACACTTGTGCACTATACTATCTCCTGCGTACTTGGCTAATCTGCGTGGAGATAGGCCGCCGTAACCGAAATACGGTCGGGAGGAGTATTATTATAGAATATTAATTTATTAAACCAAATACTGCTGTTATCATTTCAAACGAAAGCATTGATGTTCCTGCTTTTGAAATCTGATATTCAAATTGTTTCATAATGTAAGGCTTCGGCCGATTCACAGAAATAGGGACTGAACTCCAAGTAGTCCTTTGTCTGATTATTTCGTTTTCCATTCTGGATTACCAATGAAAGGATATAGCGTCTCTTTATTTTATTCTATGAAATTGTAAAGGTTTGTTGAACAAAATCTTCTTTTTGATATAATGTAATATTAAATATTGTGTCTTCAATATATCTGCAAATATTACTAATGTTTGGAAACGTAATGGATTTTACATAAACCTGCACTCCTACTCCTAGCACTCAGCCTGTGGAACCCTAATTCGGAGTAACTTAGGCTAATTACCATATAATAGCTGTGCCCCGTGGTTTCACCCGTGTTAATTTAAAAACCTACTAAAATATATTCCACCCTCCCCCGTCATGACCGCGCCTAGCACATCATAAATGCGCCTGCCTCATTGGTCTAGTGGTCCCAAGCATGACTGCTGAACATGATGTCCGGGGTTCGATTTCCGTATCAGACAAAATGTTATTCAGGTTTTCTATCAGAAAACTCTTGATAGCACCTCGGAGATTAGAATTGGACCCTATAGATGGCAATAGGCTCACCACCTATTACATGGGACTTAATAACAGTATTGGTGAAATATGGGTGTAAAACTATGTACACCTCTCTCTCTCTACCTACCCCTTCTGGGAATATAGGCGTGTTGCAATGATTCTATGTTTATAACATGTACAATTGTTTTTTTTTTCCTTGGAATAATAAATTAAATTAGATATTGCTGTGGTTTATTTATTTATATACTTCATGTGTCGACGCAATTTGTTCGTTGTGCTTTCCGAATAACAATTTTTGGTTTATAGAGAGTACTTTAGTGTCTCAATTTATAAATTTTATAGAACTACTAGAATTTGTTCCTAATCAGTAAAATATATTATAATGTTCTACAGGTTCAGAACAAAATCAATAAATATACTGTAATTTTTTTCCTGACCCTTATCAATCAGAAACATTGGTCCTTAAATTCACATTTTTTTACATTGGTCCTTCGATCCGAATCAACTTTTCTAATCCCCCTTTCTTTTGCAGGTTCTTCATCACCCATTCCCTCATCATCATCAGTGAAACCTGACCAGAACGAGCTGACAGTTACCTTCCCGCCTCTAGAAGACCTATACAGCAATACTCCTGAGAAACACTTTGGAACTGAGAATAATACTGTAGTGACGTCACAGACTGGGTCTACAGCTCTCCTGCCGTGCGTGATCAGAAATATTGGAGATGGCATTGTAAGTATCTAGTTTGTATGATTATAATTCTTCTTCTTCTTATCGTGTGGTTGATGAACAACCTAGTGTCGGAGTTTAAACCACCCGTAGGTCTCTGACATGGCTTTACACACCATCGACAAAATCTCTCAGGTGTGCTGGTTTCCTCATGTTGGTTTCCTTCAGCATTTTAAGCAAGTGGTAATTAATTTATAATATGCACATGACTTCGAAAAATCAATGGTTGGCCTTGGATTTGAACTTGCAACCTCTGACTTGTCAGTCCAACGGTCATACCACTAGGCTTTTGCTACTGTTAAAAACTGTTAAATTATTATAATTAATGTTTCATGAATTTTTATAAGCGTTATCGATACTAACTTGATAAAATAATAAATCTATGCAAATTTTGAACACCTCAACTTTCCTTAAAAAATTTAAAACACTTATACACCTATTTTTAACTCCCCATAGGAGGTGGCTAATACGTTTGAAATACTATTATTAAAGAAAACATTGAATAATAATAGACATGAAAAGGGCTTGAACCCGCGACCCTTGACATTCCGTGTCATCACTCTACCGGTGAGCTAACGTGTCGTTGTTCGTTGTGTATTACATTTCAAATCCTCTTGTGCACGTCTTAAGGAGACGCCTGGCGATATTTATTTAGCAATCATTTACAGATCTACTAAACTCAGCGTAGTACGATGATGACACGAAATGTCAAGGGTCGCGGGTTCAAGCCCCGTTCGTGCCTATTATTTTTCAATAATTCCTTGAAAGATTGTATAGATATAGGCATTACATGACCTTAACAATATAAAAACAATATAATATAGATGAATGGACAATCCGTTTGAAGAATCATCATCAATGATCATTTGGTATGTATGATTAAAAGAGCCTACAGCATCATAATTCCATACCGAACCAATTACAAACTAAAGCTTTGAAAATTTAAAACAGGCAAACGTAATCAGACGTTCTAGACCGCAGCTGAGCTTATTACCAGCTAACTAATGAGGCGAGTATATTTAACACCACCCACGCCGGCTTAGTTCAAACCTCATAAATATCCCGCCTTTTACATTCCAAAGTAGAGTAGCTTTAGTTAAACTGGATTTTGAATTTCGGGTGTGTTTTGAGTGGCAGCGGAGGAGGATGGCGGTAGCGAGAGCGATTACATGAGTCTATGTGTAAGCGATTGAATCGATCGTATGAAATTTGTTTACTATAATCAACAATATTTTATTGTTACACAGGTCTAGATATGCTGCGCCGACCCCAAATAAATTGGGATAAGGGCAGGGGGATGATGATGATGATGATGATTGTATTGTTAGTGTACGCACAAATAATACCCAAACATATTAATTTTACACTATGTAGAAGAACAAAATAATAAAAACAATCAATCTGCCTAGCCTTTTCCCAATTACATTGGGGTCGGCTTCCAGTCAAACCGTATACAGCTGCGTGAGCGACTGCCTATCTCACCTCCATAATCCAGTTACTGGGTAACACGATATCTCGTAGTATGACTGGTTGTCAGACTTTCAGGCCTCTGACTACCCTTAACGGCTGTCATACATGTTAATTTGACAACCGGGACCGACGGCTTAACGTGCTCTCCGACACGGAGGGGTCTTGATATGAAATAATGGTCACCGACCGCGGCAATCGCAGCTTAACCTCGATCGATCGATCTGTGCGACCGTTACTTAGCCACGAGCCCCAATGACAAAAACACAATACAAGATAATAAGTGGGAAACCAATAGTTTTAATTATTATTTCACCATTATAAAACTACTTTATCCAGATGTAACATAAGCTATATTTACAAATTGAATCCTTCCGGCCGTATTTTGGTCACGGTGGCCTATCTCCACTGAGATTAGCCAAGTACGCAGGAGATATTATAGTGCACAAGTGTATGCGCAAACACTGGTTCCTTCACTCTCATATTCCAATGGGACGGAAATCCGACACGACCAGAGAGAGATCAGGCGCAGGCTTTACGTGCTCTCCGAAGCACAGGGGTGTCACACCACCAAGTTCCTGACTCCGGGCTGCTACTGAGAATTTCCTAACAGAAAAATTCAATAACACTTTGCCCGACCTGGGAATCGAACCCAAGACCTCACGCTCAGCAGCCGCGCTTGCGACCACTAGACCAACGAGGCAGTCAAATTGAATACCACGCAGGCGAAGCCGCAGGCACACCTTGTAACCACTAACTTTCATCTCCAAACGTCATATTTTCCTAAACACCATGAAGGTAAAAGTTTGTTTACAAAGCGAAATTGGTGTGTTGCTTTTATGTAAACAAATAGATACATGTAAACATTTGTACTTAAGAAACAACTTCTAACAAAAAGTTATAAGGTGCGCACATGTTGTTCCAAAAGTAAGGGTCATACTTGTAATGCTAATAACATATTATCAGGCCGTTATTCGCCGAAGAGGTAGGCAGAGGTATACACTCACATTCAAGATAAATCTTTGAAAAGCATTAACGCATGCTTAGCGAACTCTAAAGTTATTATATTAAATGGAAAAAGAATACGGTCGCGAACAGGATTCGAGCCTGTGCCTCCCGGATAAATACTCCAGGCGCTCTGACCACTAAGCCATCCCGACCTCTGCTCACCACCGCGAATTCTTCTTGCATATTTTAACACGTCTTATGGCGACGTCATTGCTATCAATTCAGTCCCTACAGGATTCGAACCTGCGCCTCCCGGATAAATACTCCAGGCGCTCTGACCACTAAGCCATCTGACCTGTGCTCACTACCGCGAATTCTTCTTACAAATTTTAACACGTCTTTTGGTGACGTCATTGCTATCAATTCACTACCAATACAGGTGACCAAACCGACACGACTAACTTTGCAGTTAATACAATGTCGTAACGAATGCAATTACCTTAACTTTATACTTGTTGTTTTTAAGTCCCATCGATAGTGAGTCTATTGCCATCTACCAGTTAATTATACAAATTCTCGCTATTTAAAGTCGGTTAAAATAGGTACACAGTGTAGTGTGTCGCGGGATTTACGATAATAATGAAACAATAGAGGTAAATGATGAAAAATCTACCACACCAGTGACGGAGTAAACTCGCTGCATCAGTCTGCTTGTGACCACGATCAGTGCAGCCTGGTCGAAACGTCAAGCGATTATAAAATATTTATATATGTGTGTTAATTCCTGTTAGTTTGTAATAAAAAAAGTGTATTCATCAAATTTAATTTTGGATCAAAATAATAATAATATAATAATAATATTCCACAACTATCACACAACGCCGTCTAGTCTCAAGCTAAGCAGAGCTTGTGTTATGAGTACTAGACAACTGATAAACATTCTTATATATTTCTAAATGCATACATATTATAGATAAATTACACCCAGACACAGAACAAATGATCGTGCTCATCACACAAACATTTGTCCTGAGTGGGAATCGAACCCACGACCTCCGGCATAGCAGTCAGGGCTACTAACCACTAGACCAACAGGACAGTCGAAAAGAAAACATTTGGCATTTTTGTATAGCTAATAATTTTCGTAGAACATTACATCGATTATTTATGGTTCAACTGTTACTACTCACGTGCATTTTTCGGAATTTTCCGACTATTTTCGAACTCGAAAACTTTACTCCAAGTTCGAAACTAGTCGGGAAATCCCGAAAAATGCACGTGAGTACCTAGTTATAAGTGAACAATTTTGCAGATGACTTTAATGTACTATTTATCGCTATGTTAACTTACCCGCTCCACGCTGTCACAATAACCACGACCTAAGGGATTCGAGAAAGATGTAAGACGCCGCAGGTGCCGACATTCGTAAGAATTGAAATATTGTCAAAAGCCGGAATTGAACTGTCAGACAGTTAGATGAATTTGGAAGGCTTCCGTAAAGATTTGGAGTTTGAACGAATCAGGTGCTTGTCTGTCTGAAAATGTTGAATAAATCATAGATTAAAATATTACATTTTAGGCACTGAATTAGGCAAAAATTTAATTCCTTCGCCTTTACACGAATGCCTTAAAAGAGGTGTCGAGGGACAGTTCTGAGAAACATTTTCTTATAGGTCCCCCGACTGTAATGTCAAGTTTTCAGTACCTTGTTCCAACTTAACACTAACATAATTTTGATGGATGAAAGGCTATTTGGTGAGGTAAGTGTAATAACTGTGTTTAAAAAAAATAAACTTTAAAACAACTACTTTTAGAGACATTTTCATATTTCACTAAAATGTCGCTTGAGCCAAAAAAAAAGCCTTTCAAACGTCGATTTGTTTTTCATTTCATAGTTCAAACGTGGCAGCCATGTTTTTGTTTTTATATTAATTAAGTTTTTTTTGGATTTATGGAATATATAAGTATATGTGTAATTTCCATTAGCATATCAATTAATTTTGTAGTGAAATAATCCCCCTTTTGAGTCGTGTTCTTCGCTACTGAGGGTCGTGTTTCCCTCGAATTAGAGTCATATTTTCCCAGATGATCTTACGCCATCTATGCCTATCCTTGTTGTCGTGCAGTGCATTGTGAAGCCTGGTGTTCAGAGCTTTGCAAACTCGATCAGACCATAGGACCCATAGGGTAGGTAGGTAGGTGGCTAATACGTCTGAAATTCAATTTTTCAAGAAGCATTGAAAAATATTAGGCACAAATGGGGCTTGAACCTGCGACCCTTGACATTCCGTGTCATCACTCTATCAACTGAGCTACCGTGTCTTTGTTCGAAGCTATTGAATTTCAAGCCTCCTTGTATTCGTCTTAGGGAGCCTGGCGACATTTATCTAAGAATCATTTACAGATCTACTAAACTCAGCGTAACCACTTTGCATTTGTAAGGCGCCGAACAACATCCCGATCCTTTTAAATCTTATAACATGGCCTTAACATGTATAAAAATATCATTATATATGGATATGTTACGTAATCGTAATTTAAGTTTAAATCTGGCGCCATTAAATTAGTCCAGCGTCAGGCGATTGTGGTTTGCGGTTCTGTCGCGATGCTTCAACCAATAGCAGAGCCCAACTCAGCGCTCTCACTTCCTGCCGCCCGTTGATTGGTCGCGGCCGATGATGGCGTCCGAGTTATCTTCTTCGCGGTGCACGTTTAACTTCGGAATGTATAAAATAAATTAATACCAAGGAACTACTTAAATTTTCGTGTGTGTCTTGTCAATTAACTGTATATACGGTCAACTCAGTGCCCTAGAGACTACCAGTTAAGTGTGGTGATCTGAATAAGCTGCTGCCACGTGCCTGTTGGAGGAACTGGACCTGGGAGCTCCCACGGCTGGACAGGAAAGTGCGTGGCTAAAGGTAAGGAGTATTG
Organism: Xylocampa areola; assembly: GCA_935421205.1. Lineage (NCBI taxonomy): Eukaryota > Metazoa > Arthropoda > Insecta > Lepidoptera > Noctuidae > Xylocampa > Xylocampa areola. The sequence goes on from OW285223.1 coordinate 12,663,624, forward strand.
CTTTCGGGGCCGCATACTCTCGATCTGCTGCTGGCCGTCTGGACATAAGACTGGATGGTCAATTTCTTAAAATGTAGAATACGTTTCTTCTACATTTTTATTGGTGCCGAAACCCGGGAACGTGGTTTTAAAAATAATTCAATTCAGCCTAATTCCCATCTATAGATAGATAATATTTACATATTTAGGTATTACTACATGTAATACGGCGGCATGGTACAAAAAACCTATCCGCCATCTTTAAATATACCAATTCTTTTCAAATCGAGAATATTATTTCACAATATTCGCATCCCGCTCAGAAATAGTTTGTTATTGAATGCATATGAATTTAATTACGTGTTTAGTCTTTTAATCTAATTCCGTTAGAAATTACGGAATATAAATTCATAATTTCGTTCTTTGTAAACGCTCCTCACACACGAAAATTGAAATTTTTATTTTACCTACATATTTGTAAGTAAAATGAACTGAACGAGGTTGGTCTTGCACATAAAATATTTCTTTCTCAATTCAACTACCCTTACGTTAATTGTCTAAGGTTTATATTCGCTTGCGCTTCCCTTCGGCTAATCGTTTAGCAACTATTCCTGGGAGTGCTTCGTGCTTGCCGCTTTATTTCCTTGTTTTATTTTGTTTTTATAACCAAAATACCGATTAGTGAATAATTGGTTATTAATTGTTATAACGTTACTGGATAACACATAATCATAAATGTGGGTACGCTTACGCTTTCGTATTTATTCTCCGTAAGTAGTACGAATGTCTGTGTGCGTTATCTTCGTATATTACGCAACAATTTGCAGAAGGTTCAGCCACAAGGAATAATAATCCTCGCCACTTAATTTAGCTTACGTTATTATTGATTGCGTGCTTATTTTTCCGTATAACATCGTACGATTAATATACAAAGAACTTATTTCTCGCGCTTTACCTACGCGTTTATAAATCTCGTACAGTGCCTTCCGTTTTTAAGTTCTTGTAAGTTTATTCATTTTTGTATGGACTCGGACTTCTGTACTGTATACATTCATATTTTATTGTGCTTTACAACATTCGTATTTTATTCTCTTGTAAAGTACAAATAAGTTTGCCTATAGTGTTCTTTATAATTTATAGGTAACCGATCTATTCGTTCATACTCATTCGTACGACTAAACATTCTAGTTGTTCACATATAGTTTCACTATTTGCGCTTTCGTTCATCAATTTCCTAAGTACGTATTTGGGTACCTATTCCAATTTTATTTTTTGAAGAGGAGATGTCTTTTAACACAAGACGAAAGATGAAATCGGACCACACATCTAAGAAAAGAACATCTATCGCCATGGTTTCTGATGAACCGGAACTTACTGTGCGTGACTTACCTATTCTGCGCCGCAAGCGTACACTTGCGTTAAATCGGTTAAAAAAGACGCTGGAGATAGCTGAGTTGGCTAAACGAGATGCTAGTGAGTTAAATGCTTTTGTTGCGCACTACTCGGTAATACAAAAACTGTGTGACAGCTTTGAAGAAGCTCATACCGACATCCTGTGCGTAGTCGACGAAGATTGTGTGGACAGGGAAGATTTAATCCGGGAGGAATTCGATAAAATTTATTTCAATATTGTCACCATTCATGGGCAGTTTATTTCCTCGGACAGTGAAAAATCTCAACCTCATGCATCTAACCAACGTTCTAACATATTATCTAATGTTAAGTTGCCCAAAATTAATATTCCTACTTTCTCCGGTGCCATTAAGGAATGGCCTAAATTCCATGATCTTTATAATTCGTTAATTCACAATAATCAAACGCTTTCGGATGTTGAACGTATGCATTTCCTGTTCTCTTGTCTCTCTGGTGACGCTCTTTCTCTTATACGCTCGTATCCTGCTCAGGGGGTGTTCTACCGTGAAGCTTACCAGAAGTTAATTGAAAGGTATCAAGATAAGCGCGAGTTAGCATTCACTTGTTGGAAGGAGATATTAAACATTAACTTGAAAACAAACGCGCCGTTTGAATTTCGTCGTGCTCTTGATCTCACAAAGGAGAATTTATACATTTTACGTAGTCTTGGTTTACCTGCTAACGAATGGGGTTTCATTCTGTCTTATAACTTTTTATCGAAATTAGATTCTAAGACTCGTTGTGCTTACGAACGTCAACATCCTTCTACAGAGTTGCCTAATTTCTCGGATTTGTTGGAGTTCTTGTACACAAAGTGTGAAGCGCTAGTTCGAGACACTCATTTTTCGTCGCAGGATAAAGCTGGCTCTGACACTCCTAGTCGTGGTCTAGGGAAATCTTCTACTTCAATAAAATCTGTTCAAAAGGAATCAAAGTCTAGAAACACGGTTGCATTACTTTCCAATACAAAGGAATCTAACACCAATCCAAAAGCTGATCCTAAATCCAAATCGCCTGTCTCATCTTCTGAAGCATCAACGTCTCAATCCATAAAATGCTCTTTCTGTTCAGAAAATCATTTTGTCAGCTACTGTAAACGATTTGAACAGTCTTCTATCGCAGACAGGATTAAATATGCGAAAGACCATAGTTGGTGTTTCAATTGTTTGAGGCCTTCCCATAGTGTTAAGGACTGTAGATCGGTGTTCAGATGTCAGAAATGTCGTGGACGTCATCATACACTTCTCCATCAAGACGTTGAAAACAATCCAACTCCTCAGTCGGAAGCCTCTGCGGATAATAAAAAAAGCAATCAAGTAAGTGCACTTACAAGTCGTAGTGATAACCCGTCCGTGCTTCTGTCAACCGCTAAAGTTCAACTTCGTGATTCGTCAGGCAGTTTTCAATCGTTTCGGGCTCTTATAGACTCCGGCAGCCAAGCAAATTTCATAACTGAAAAGGCTGTCAACCAACTCGGCGTCATCCGTCATTCATCCTCACGCTGTGTTTATGGTTTAGGCCAATCATCCGCTGCTATATCAGGAAAGGTTAAGATTGAAATTGGCATTAACGGCCAGAGTCTCTTCATCGTTAATGCACTCACGTTACCATCTATTTGTGGCAAGATGCCCTCTTCTCGTGTTGACAGATCTTCATGGCACCACCTGCAAGGGTTAACTCTAGCAGATCCAGACTGTCATAAGCCTGGCCCTATTGATATTTTGCTCGGTGCAGAAGTTTTCGCTTCACTGTTGCGTCCCGGTAGTTTGGGCGGACCATTAGAGCAACCCTCGGCTCTTAACTCCGTCTTTGGATGGATTTTGCTTGGAAAAGTAAGCTGTCATGAGGAACTGATACAGTCATTCTTCGTCAAGGACGATGACCTTCTTCATGAGGAGATTAAACGCCTTTGGGAGTTGGAATCTTTTGAAAACCGCATTCCATTAACACTCGACGAGCAACGTTGTGAAGAACACTTCGTAACACAATACACTCGTGATACTAGCGGGCGGTACGTAGTGGTGTTGCCTTTTAAGAATGAGGTTGAACCTTCATCATTCCCTGGTTCTCGTTCTGTTGCCGTGCGTTGTTTTTATTCACTCGAGCGAAGACTCCTTAAAAATCTGGATCTATATAAACAGTACAGTGAGTTCATGAGGGATTATCTGAATAGTGGTCATATGAGTCTGGTTACCAAAGACGAGCTGAATTCGGGAAAGTATTACATTCCACATCATTGTGTCCTTCGACCGGAATCCGCGACAACTAAGCTACGTGTTGTTTTTAATGCGTCATGTAAAGATTCGAATGGCAAGTCTCTTAATGATACGCTTTTAATTGGCCCTAAGCTTCAAACTAACATAATTGAAATTTTGTTACGGTTTCGCGTTCACTTCGTTGTGTTTACTTCTGACATACGTCAGATGTATAGAATGATTAATATAAACGACGACCACCGAGATTATCAACGCATCATTTGGCGTTTTAATACTGATGATTCTCCACAAGAATATCGATTAAACACTGTCACCTACGGTGTGTCTTCCGCTCCCTTTCTAGCCTGCCGTACTATCCAACAGTTAGTTTCGGATGAAGGTCATAACTTTCCATTGGCTAGTCAAATATTATCGTCGGACGTGTATATCGATGACATTGCTACAGGGTTTAGCAGCCTTGATAAAGCTTTGCAAGCTAAATCAGAGATTATTCAACTTCTTCAAAAGGGAAAATTTGAGTTACGGAAATGGGCAAGTAACAGGCCTGAGTGTTTAGCTGACTTACCCTCCGATCACTGTTTAACATCCGCCGTAACGTTAGATACGAAAGATAATCTTGCTCTTAAGGTTCTGGGCTTGAGATGGGATCCTGTGCGTGACTGTTTCTTTTTTGCAGTGACACCACAGCAAAAAAAATGCTCAAAACGGACTATTCTTAGTGAACTCGCCCGTATCTTTGACCCTTTAGGTTTCCTGTCCCCACTCACTATCGTCGCTAAGATTCTTGTTCAGAGACTTTGGATTCTTGGTATCGGATGGGATGATGATCCTCCTGAAGATGTCCTAGATTACTGGAACCGTTATTTGGAGCAACTTCCTCTTTTGCATTCGTTACAGATTCCACGCTGTGTGTCTGTAGTTAACGTCAATTCGTGTGAACTACATGGTTTTTCAGATAGTTCGGAAATCGCTTATGGTGCCGTAGTTTACTTACGGACAACGGATATTGATAACAATGTGAAAATTTTCTTCGTTAGTGCAAAAGGACGAGTTGCTCCGCTTAAATCAACCACATTACCACGTCTTGAGTTATGTGCTGCTGTCCTTCTTGCCGACCTTTTGAAATTTGTCAAAGATCTTTATTCTACTCTTCTCCCGTGCACTGGTATCTTTGCTTGGTGTGACTCCACCGTCACTCTTGCATGGATTCGCTCTCACCCTTCACGCTGGAAGGCTTTCGTCGCGAATCGTGTAAGTCATATTCTTGATGTCATTCCCGGTGCCCGATGGAATCACGTGGCGTCCGAAGATAACCCGGCGGATATTGTTTCGCGTGGTCAGCTTCCTTCAGTTCTTGTCAACAATCGTCTATGGTGGGCGGGTCCTTTATGGCTCTCTCAACCTGTTTCCTCTTGGCCTTGTTCTGACGGAATGCTAGACACAACCGTGCTTGAAACGGAAGAAAGGAGTCCGCGTACTTTATTCTCCCACGTTGACATTCCAACTTCTTTTATAGATACTCTAATTGAACGGTATTCATCTATACGCAAAATTCAACGACTTGTTTGCATCTGGATAAAATTTATTGAATTTACTCGTGATAAGAGAATTCGCTGCTCTGAGCCCTTCCCAACTCGTACAGAGCTTCGTAGAGCACTCATGATTATAGTGAAACACGTTCAGTCGACTCATTTTAGTGCTGAACTACAGCAGTTAAAAACTGGATCTCTTTTAACAAAATCAATGCGTAAGCTGACTCCGTTCATAGATAGGCAAGGAGTTCTCAGGGTGGGCGGCAGGCTTTCGAGATCGGGCCTTGAATTCGAACATAAGCACCCTGCCCTCCTCCCACGCCAGTCAAGATTGACGAATTTGATTATCGAAGCTTTGCATCGTGAAAATTGTCACGCAGGCGTTAACACAATGCAGTATCTTTTAACTCAACAGTTCTGGATTCTATCTCCCAAACGTGCTATTCGTCACTGCTTGTCAAAGTGCTTGAAATGTTATAAAACAAACCCTACTCCTCTCGAACCGTTTATGAGTGACCTGCCGGCGTTTCGCGTAAATCAAGTCAAACCGTTCTCCGTTGTGGGTACGGACTATGGCGGACCATTTCGCATCAAACTAGGTAATCATCGTGGTGCAAAAATCGGGAAGGCTTATCTATGTTTGTTTGTATGTCTCAGCACTAAAGCGTTGCACCTTGAAACCGCCTCCGATCTTTCATCGGATGCTTTCCTTGCCGCCCTTCGTCGATTTGTCGCTCGCCGAGGTAGGGTTAGTGTTATTCACTCCGACTGTGGTACAAATTTCGTGGGTGCAAGCAACCAACTTCGTTCACTAATGCAAACCGCTGCTCGTCATGAAAATATTGAATTTCGTTTTAATCCACCTTCGGGTCCTCACTTTGGAGGCGTGTGGGAAGTTCAGATCAAGACCGTAAAATCACACTTGTATCGCATAATTGGCGAACAAGCTCTCACCTTCGAAGAGTTATGCACTGTTTTTGTACAGATCGAAGCGATGCTTAATTCAAGACCGCTCTGTCCGCTGAGTGCTGATCCCAATGACTTAAACGTGCTTACCCCGGGTCATTTTTTGACGCTTGAACCGTTAACGTCTGTTCCTGACGAAGACCATACCGCTCTGAAAATCAATCGCCTGGGGCGATGGCAGCTCATTCAACGTTTCCAGCAAGACTTTTGGAATCGATGGAGAAAGGAGTATCTTAGCACTCTCATTCAGCGGGCAAAGTGGACTAAGCATTCCCAACCCTTGAATGTGGGTTCTATCGTTATAATAAAGACAGACAATGTTATTCCGCTTCATTGGCTTTTAGCTCGCGTTATTAAACTTCATCCTAGCCCAGATGGAACAGTGCGTATTGCCACTGTTCGTACAGGCGACGGCTCGGAATTAACTCGCCCGCTGACTAAACTCTGTCCCTTACCTAATCAAGCGTAATTCGTTATCCGTCGAATCTAACTTTAGTGTTAAGTTCGTTATAGTTAAGTTCGTTTGCATTCATTCAACTTCTTTAGGTTAGGGTTCCGTAGTCTATTTTTTATTTATAAAGAAAATACATGTATATTTTGGTGGGCGGGATGTTACGTAATCGTAATTTAAGTTTAAATCTGGCGCCATTAAATTAGTCCAGCGTCAGGCGATTGTGGTTTGCGGTTCTGTCGCGATGCTTCAACCAATAGCAGAGCCCAACTCAGCGCTCTCACTTCCTGCCGCCCGTTGATTGGTCGCGGCCGATGATGGCGTCCGAGTTATCTTCTTCGCGGTACACGTTTAACTTCGGAATGTATAAAATAAATTAATACCAAGGAACTACTTAAATTTTCGTGTGTGTCTTGTCAATTAACTGTATATACGGTCAACTCAGTGCCCTAGAGACTACCAGTTAAGTGTGGTGATCTGAATAAGCTGCTGCCACGTGCCTGTTGGAGGAACTGGACCTGGGAGCTCCCACGGCTGGACAGGAAAGTGCGTGGCTAAAGGTAAGGAGTATTGCTTTCGGGGCCGCATACTCTCGATCTGCTGCTGGCCGTCTGGACATAAGACTGGATGGTCAATTTCTTAAAATGTAGAATACGTTTCTTCTACATTTTTATTGGTGTATTAATAATTTAATTGCTTTATTGGTCTTCCCTGTTGGTCCTAGTCAAAAAGGTCCTAGGTAAAGCAACGAACTCAAGCTCCGCAACCCTGCTAGGCCTGAATTCAATTAGCGGGTCTGATAAAGTGATATAGGGTTTTGTTTGAGGATATTTTAGCAGGATCTCCGAATGTACAATAAATATATAGATGCATAATATGTATTAGTGCCCCGTTGGTGATGTTAGGTTCGATTTCCAAGTCTTGCAAGAATTTATTGAGTTTTCTGTTACGAATTTTCTCAGTAGGAAACTGGAGTTTGGATTTGTTTTCGGTAAATGGCAATAGGCTCGCCACTTAACTGCATCGCGAAAATTTGGGAGCACAATAGGTCTCCTCTGTCTAACTCTTTGGAGATACAAGCGTGATGATATATTAGATATACTCCTTATTTCAGCCACATCGGTAATCTGCTAGGACTGCCTCGTTGGTCTAATGGTCCCAAGCGTGACGCTGAGCATGAGATCCTGGGTTCGATCCCTGGGTCAAGCAAAGTATTATTGGATTTTTCTATTAGGAAATTCTCGATAGCAGCCCAATAGATTGCAATAGGTTCATCACCAGTTACATGGGAATTAATAACATCATTGGTGAAATGTGGGTGTACACCTCTGCCTACCCCTTCGGGGAATACAGGCGTGATGCTTTGGTAAACATTAAAACAAACATCCTTATTGCTAATAGTAATTTCTTACTACCAACTTTCCAATAATCAATATTGTACCTTATACAACTGGCAGCCTCTGGCAAAAGAGTTAATTAAAAATGAGGTAGAGGTTGTAGTACAAATAAGAACCGAACATAAAAGCTATTTTTTAAAGGTATGGTGAGATGAAATGGAACGAAGCGAGGCTTACATAACATAGCATCACGCTTGTATCCCACGAAGGAGTAGGCAGAGGTGTACAATATTGTACACCCACATTTCACCAATGCTGTTCCCCCATCTGCTGCAAAGCTCTGAACACCAAGTGGTCATGAGCCTTTTGCCATCAATCGGGCACAATTCCGAACTCCGAGCAGATATTGAGAATATTCTAACAGAAATTCCCGATAACACTTTGCCCGACCCGTGAATCCAACTAGAGACGTCATGCTTAGCAGTCGCGCTTGAGACACTAGACATACGAGGCAGTTACTGAGAATTTCTTATCAGAAGAGCACAATTTACACTGCCCGACCAAGAAATCAAGCCCAGGACCCCGATTCACGACTCAGCGACACAGCCAAATCTATGAAACAAATTGTAATGAAAATGTCGAAATAATAATGGATGGTGGCAATGCTGCCAGTCTTCTGGGCACCTTCCCGGAGGACAACGATGCGGAGGAATACTACGACGCATGTGTTTTTCTTTATTTTAATTTTAGAATCGTTTTAAAGTTATTGTATACATGTAGATATTTTATAATTTAAGTTTTAAGGTTACAATATTAAATGGAAAAAGAATACGGTCGCGAACAGGATTCGAACCTGCGCCTCCCGGATAAATACTCCAGGCGCTCTGACCACTAAGCCATCTCGACCTCTGCTTTTTTATCCGGGAGGCGCAGGTTCGAATCCTGTTCGCGACCGCATTCTTTTTCCATTTAATATTGTAACTTTAGAGTTCGCTAAGCATGCGTTAATGCTTTTCAAAGATTTATCTTGAATTATTAAGGTAATTGCATTTTTACGACATTGTATTAGCTGCAAAGTTGATCGTGTCAGTTCGGTCACCTGTATAGGTACTGAATTGATTGCAATGACGTCGCCATAAGACGTGTCAAAATATGGAAGAAGAATTTGCGGTGGTGAGCAGAGGCCGAGATGGCTTAGTGGTCAGAGCGCCTGGAGTATTTATCCAGGAGGCGCAGGTTCGAATCCTGTTCGCGACCGTATTCTTTTTCCATTTAATATTGTAACTTTAGAGTTCGCTAAGCATGCCATAATGCTTTTCAAAGATTTATCTTGAATTTATGTTTTAGATTATGTAAATACATATAATAATAATTGTATATTATTGTCCTAATAAACTCCAGTTTACAATTCTAACTATGTATCTAAATGTTTCAGGTCAATAGGCTTGACAAACATCTTACGCAATCGGTTACATAAAGATGTTTATTGAACAAGGTTTACTGAGGCGCTCTGACCGCTCAGCCATCTTGACCTCTGCTCACCGCGAATTCTTCTTCCACATTTTAAACTTACCTCTGTAAATACAATTTGTTTATATTGTTTCTTCTCATTTATTTATTGCTTGAGTGGTATTCTTGTTATTAACCATGTTCCTATATTTCAAGTTCGTAACGTCACTTGGTGTTTTCGCTGAAAACCAGCGCTGCGTTGTGGCTCATGTCACAACCCAGCATTACGCTGAGCGAAAACATTGTTGTCACGGCGTGCAATTGATTTTGTATTTATTTTTATTTATTTTTTTGTACATTGCACGTCTGTTGATATTTAATAAACTTTTCTTTCTTTCTTCTTCTTCTTCTTTCAATGATTTGGATATTACACACAACTTGATGAGTTATAGAAAGGAGCTAAAAATAATAAAATAATACGGCCAAGTCCTTCTCCGACCTATCTTCTTAACTGTTTAATTATTGATTTTATTGTAACCTTTGTTTTTTACCTTGTAAGAATTTGATTAATTGAATGTATTTTATTTTATTTTTTATTTTTGTCGTTGATTTCTCAAACCTTTCAGTTACCTAGACTATAAGTGAATGATGTGGTCTCCAGTAATTGGAAGAAAACGCTTGTATTGTACCTGACCTACTTTATATATATGGATGTGATTGTGTATCTTCTTTTGGAGATCCAAATTGGCGACGTCATTGCCTTCTATTCAGTCCCTTTACAGGAAACAGAATCCTGCTAACGACCGTATTCGTTTCCCACAAAAATTTATAACTTTAGAGTTCAAATTCAAATTCAAATTCAAATATTTTTATTTCAAATAAACCATATTACAGGCACTTATGAAAAGTCAAAACTAGGTGCACGGTTCCAAGGCGTTGATCTTATGGAGAAGAGCCGGCAAGAAACTCCATAGACACTCTTTTTAAAATAAATTGGTTTAACAATAAATAAGGTAATGTGAGAATAATGCAGGTTAATGAGCAGACTAAGAAAGGAAAGTAAACTTATATAGCCTTTTAAAATGATTGCCAAGGCAGTTAGGAGCCGACCAGTCCCGACAGACAGCACCCGTTCACGAGCATGACGCGCACATCAGCCTCGCTTAGCTCAACCATTTTGTAGGGAACTCGACGATCCGATGTACGACGCCACCATCAGCAGGACATTTTAGCGAGCATGACAAACTCGTAATGCCTGACAATAGGCAGTATGTATGTAATATGAGATTAAAACTAACATTAATATCCACATGATGCTCACATTTTACAAAGTTATATATTATGGAAAATTTCATAAAGAAATAATAATGTAAATTTAAAACTAGTAGGTTCGATACTAGCTGTTATACAATCGATATGTAAATTTACATATCCAAGAGTCAAATAAAATAATAATACAATTGGATTAATTGTACGTCAATAAAATAAATTGTATAAATTAAAAAAATAAAATAACAAAAATCAAAAATGTCAAAATAAAGGAAAAAACATAGAAATATGTATGCTGAAAGCAAACAAAATGTCGCCTTATCAAGTAGGCAAGGTGCCAGTGGGTCGCAGTGTGCAGGAAGGAATCGTGAGCCAGGCATCCCTATCTTCCATATAATGATTAGTACTATAGTACGCTTTGGACATTAATATGCGTTTAATAACAATCTTAAACTTGAAATCCGGCAGTTCAGTTATATTAGAGGGGATCTTATTGTAGAACCTAACACTGTTACCCATAAATGACTTGCTTGTCTTTCTAAGCCGAAAGCCAGGTACTATAAGCTTGTGCTTATTACGCGTATTTAAATTGTGGTAATCACTCTTTTTATTAAATTCGACCATATTTTTACGAATATACATTATGTTACTAAATATGTACAAGGATGGTAAGGTGAGTATATTTATTTTCTTGAATAATTCACGGAGTGACTCACGGCAGCTAAGGTTATAAATAGCTCGGACTGCTCTTTTCTGTAATATAAAAATGGTCTCGATATCAGCAGCTGATCCCCAGAGTAGAATGCCGTAAGACATAATACTATGGAAGTATGCAAAATAGACCAGCCTAGCCGTAGACACATCAGTCATCTGTCTTATTTTCCTAACAGCAAACACAGCAGAGCTCAGTTTTCCTGCAAGTGCCTCAATATGAGGTCCCCACTGGAGTTTAGAGTCCACTGTGACACCGAGGAATACAGTTGAAGCAACCAAATCTAGTACTTTACCATCAAGTTTTACATTAGAATCTACATTGGGCACGTTAGGTATAGAGAACCTAATACATTTCGTCTTGTTAGCGTTCAATAGAAGGTTATTGGCAGAAAACCAATTAGATATTTTATTAAGTGTATTATTAGGTTCTACCAGATCCTTGTCCTTTCTATTTACTTTGAATATAAGTGAGGTGTCATCCGCAAAAAGAACTATGTTTGACATTGTGTCCTTTATGACGTATGGAAGGTCATTAATATAAACAAGGAACAAAAAAGGGCCTAAAATCGATCCTTGAGGCACTCCCATTTTAACAAGTGAGCCTGAAGAAGTTACCTTATCAATAGCTACCCTTTGTTCCCGATTTGTCAAATAGGAACACACAAGATCAATAGACCTTCCTCGAATTCCGTAGTGTTTTAATTTTAGAATGAGCGTTTGGTGATCCACGCAGTCAAAGGCCTTAGAGAGGTCACAAAATACTCCTATAGCATCCCCCGTATCTTCCCAGGCCCTTAGTACTGTTTTGATTAGGGTGGACCCAGCGTCCTCTGTAGACCGGCCCTTTATAAATCCGAACTGTTTAGAGTGAAGTATACCGTTTTCATTGAAATATTCCAACATTTGATTCAACATTATTTTTTCAAAAATTTTACTTAAAGCGGGTAATATAGATATGGGCCTATAATTAGATGCATCGCTCGAGCAACCTGCCTTAAAAATGGGTACGATTTTACTCGATTTCATAAGATCAGGAAATACGCCGTCTGTGACGCAAGTATTAAATATTGATGCTAACATTGGTGCGATCTTAGTTATTATTGATTCGATAGCTTTTATAGACAATCCCCAAAAATCCTCGGTTTTTTTAACTGTTAAAGTTTTAAATATTTTAAATATATCGTATTGTGAAACGAAACTGAAATTAAAATTTGTGACACAGGAACTAGTATTTTCCTTTAGGAGAGACTCTGCCTTTAATGCAGACGATGCAAGACATTTAGTAGTCACTAAAGGTATATTTGTAAAAAACTGGTCAAAGAAATTAGCGACAACATTTTTATCTGTAACTAGTTTGTCTTCTATTTTTAAATGAATTGCACTGTCCTTATATCTACTATTACCAGTTTCGGTATTAATAATATTCCAAGTCATTTTTATTTTATTACTTGCATTTTGTATTTGGTCACTAATATACGCAGACTTAGCTTGCAAACAGGCTTTCTTGAAGATTTTCGAGTACTTTCTAACATAATTGTGGAAGTTAATATCAGATGTGTATGACTTTTTGTCATACAGTTCGTACAGGACGTCCCTGCTACGTCTTATACCTTTGGTAGCCCAGGCACTAAACATGAGTTTATTTTTTAACGTTACAGATTTCACTTTGCAAGCTTTTTGAAACTCTGTAAATATTGCATTAAATAGTGTACGATACATATCATTGGGATTGTCATATTGTGGTTTTAAAACAAGTAGGTGGGCTTTTAGATTAAAACCAAATTTTTTTAGACTACATTTACTTAGCGTCCTACACTGTATTACTCTGGAATCTTCGACTATTTTGTGATTTAATTTAACAATCTGACACATGTGATCTGAGCGAATGCCACTAATAAGACTTTTTCCAAGTATTCTAAAGTTTGTCATTATATTATCTATACATGTGGCGGAGGTACTAGTTACTCTAGTTGGCTGAGAAAACATATGTTTTAAGTTAAATGACTTAAACAAAGATAAAAAGTTCTGTTTATCTGTGCTATTTGTTAAAATATCAATGTTAAAATCCCCGCAAACCAATATTTTTTTATTTGCTTTTATCTTCCTTAGGGCATCCTCCATCATTATTAAAAACTGCGTGGTACTTGAGGAAGGTGGCCTATAAACACATATAATAACATACTCCTCTGTTTCCGCACACGCGAGCTCACACACTCGTTCAACAGAGAGATCCCGGATATCTAGGCGCTCTTTACATTTAAGATGATCTTTTACCATAATTAAAGTTCCACCACCTTCGGCTGAAACTCTCTGGAACGAACTGGCCACTTTAAAACCATTAATACTAAATAACATTCTATCCGCCTTCAGCCACGTTTCTGTTAGGCATATAATATCTACATTATATTTCTCAACAAATAATTCTACATCAAGTATTTTGCCAGAGAAGCGATTAATATTTTGATGAGACAGTATTAGACAACCACTTTGCTTCTCTGTTGTCGAATTTGTCAGTTTAAATTAATTGTGCTAACTACTACAATGTTGTTAGTACTATTACTATATAAAGAGGTAGTTGAAGAAGACTTTGTCATACTACTTATAACTGACTTAATATTATAAGCTAACAATGTAGCTATCTGTCGCTTAAATCTAATAGGCAGGTACACAGTATCTTTAGTCAATTTTAATTTACCAATAAAACTATTGGTGTCAAAAAACATAAATTTGTTACTATAGTGACTTACTAAGAAATGAATATGCTTATTCAGCATATGTATGTAGTCATTTTGCTTATCTGACAAATGGTCAAGATATGGAAAAGCACATAAAGTTATATTGTGACAGTTTAGTGTTAATAGTCGAGCAACACTGTTGGTGATGTCTTTTTTCTTTACATTTAAACAATTACCTATAAATACTGTTAGATCAGTATTGGAATTATAATTACATTTCATAAGTGATGACATTATCTGTTTGAAGGTTGATCCTGGCATACAATGATTAAGGAAAGAATGACCCAGGCTGTTACCTAAAAATTCACAGAAAGACTTGCCCAAGTTATCTGAAAACATGATTGATTGATAACTAACTTTGTTTTTTGGTAGTATAGTCAGTACCTTTTTTATTTGTGTGTTTTGACCTTGAGAGTCAGGTATCACTAAGGAGTTTGAACATGTTTCCTCAACCACAGACGGGTCATCCGTTACCTGCGGTAGGGAACAATTTCCATTAGATTTATTCAAGCAGGTACAGAGATTGTTGTTGAGTGTTATAGGATCCACTCTGTCTGCATTATAATTGCACATATCAACTAACTTATTTGTAGCAAGGATATGTTCATCAATTTGCTTCTGAGAGCTTACATATTTGGTGTAGAGGGATCTTAGTGAGACCTCTAGTGACTTTATATCACTTTGCAAGCGCTGTGTGTCAATTTCATATATTCTTTTACTATCCTCTAATTTAATTTGACAGTTATTAAGTTTGTTTATTAATGCAACACGGTCTTTCCTTAGTGGTATGGATTTAGAAAAGTTGTGTTGATATTTCATATACTTTTTACATCTTTTAATTATTTTATTAAATTTAATGTACTTTTTAATGTTATTATGGCTCATTTTGTGAACATATTTTTGGCTGAATATGCTATCTTGTTTTGTGAGATCTGTGGTGACCAAGGAATTTCCTAATAAGAAATCTGAGTTAGAGTTAATTAATACATCATATAAATTATGAGTTTTAACAGCCTGTGCACACTCTATTTCCTGCCTTAGATATAACAATTCAGAATTCGCACTAAATAATTCCTCTTCCAAACCTCTAACTTTTCTTAAAGCCCCTTCGTACTCAGAACTACATTGACTAAAGCTGTCAGTCAGTGCCTTGAGTTTGTCCCGTTCCCCGACCACATCCAAGTATTGCTTGTGAATGTCAACAAGTTCCCGTTTCAGGTTTGTGTTCTTGTCAACAATCTTCTGAACTTCTTCTTCACTTTCCTCTCTTTCTTGCAGAAGTTGCTGACATTGATCCTTGGAAGCTTGTAGGCTATTAAGCGCTAACCTTAACTTAAGATCCATTTCCTGTGATGTGGCCTTGCGAGTTAGGATTGGCATGGTGGCAAAAGTTAGTTCACTGGAAATATAAATAAAGAGAGCTATGAGTTTAGTTTGTAACTGAAATTGGAAAAAAAAGGGAAGAAATAAAAAAGGAGAAATTTAAGGATATTTATAGAAATAGTGCGTGGGCTATGGGTATAGGAATTTTAGAGAATATTTTACATGTAAAATGTCTAATTTTATAATAAATTTATAAGTGGGTATGTGAAATGTCGAATTTAGATTTTATGCAATATCATAGGAAATCGCAAAACTAACTGCTTGTTATCAGCTTAAGGGGTGTTACATAGTAATGTAAATAATCAAGTCATTAATTAATCACGATCAATATCGATTTAATAATATTGATAGGGGGGTAAGGGGAGAACAGCTATATCATCTTGCTGGCCCAACTGTCAACCTCACCTGCACGCGTTGGTGGTTCGTATGGATAGCCGACGACGACTTTCCCTGTCGTGGTGCCCCCTGCCAGACAACAAACGAGGCTCTGGCGACCGAGCAATGGCGGGATAACCATACACCTGGCGGGAAACCAGCTAGAAGAGGCTACAGCAGCCTTGGGTCCTAAATAGGCTCTAAAATGTCTGGTGCAGAAGGCAACGGGAAACCACTGCACTATTTTCCCTAGTTTGTCAGCTTTGACATAAACATGAAACAGAGGCAACAAGGAATGGCCCCGAGTGCCTGGTGTCCCTTAAATGGGACAGGGGTGCGAAGAATCCCCAGGCGGAAAATACAACAAATCATAAAAATTGGAACATGGAATGTAAGAAGTTTGAAAAGTCCTGAGAAAGTTCACAATTTGTGCAAAGAAATAAAAAGATTGAATGTAGACATAATGGGTCTAAGCGATGTTAGATGGAAGAACAATGGATTAGAGAGGATAGACGAGGACCATGTTTTGTATTACTCTGGATCCAATGAGTCGTCCAACAAGCATGGCGTGGGGGTGATCATTAACACAAGACAAGTAAACGCATCTATCAACGTTGTACCTATATCCAATCGAGCCATGATGCTTCAGTTGAAGACCAAACCTAGAAACATCAACATCATACAGCTCTATGCACCTACAACAGATGGTTCAGATTTGGATATGGAGAATTTTTACAAAGAAGCAGATCAGCTTCTTGATATTACCTTAAAGCACGAAATCAATATAGTGATGGGGGATATGAATGCCAAGGTTGGCCAGGGTGAAGTGCGAGGTGTGGTGGGGACCTACGGGCTGGGACAGAGAAACCAAAGAGGCGATACGCTTGTGCAATTTTGTCAGGAAAGAGACCTAGTAATAATGAACACGATGTTCCAACATCCGGCGCGTAGACTCTATACTTGGACGTCGCCAAGGCATACCACTGGACATATTATGCGTAACCAAATTGACTTCATATTGATTAATAACCGCTTTAAGAATTGTATTAAAAGTGCCAAAACCTACCCAGGAACAGATATACGATCTGACCATAATCCTGTAGTTGCCAGTCTTTCATGTAGCCTGAAGAGAGTAGGGAAAAAGTCTCTCAATAAAAAAGTAGACATCAGAAAACTCAATCTCCCAGACATAAGACCTAAGGTGCACACTGGTATTAATGAGTGGGCAATGGAGACAAAAGAAAGGCTCTCATATTCTGTGGAAGAAAATTGGCATCGATTAAAATCTAAACTACATTGCCTCCATGAAGACCACCTAAGACCTGAAAAATGGAAATCTAAACACGACTGGATGACGAAACAAATATTTGATTTAATGGAAGAAAGAAGACTATACAAACATATAAATAGTCCTAAATATGAAGAAGTGGATAAGAAAATCCGAAGGGAAGTAAGGTTCGCCCGCACATCTTGGTTTAACCAAAAGTGCAATAATATTGAGGAACTATCGGCAAAACACGATGCATTTCACATGTATAAAGAAATTAAGCTTTTAATTGGTCGCAAAACAACCCCCCAACACCACTTAGTGGACGAGAATGACTTGCCGGTTTTGGATATTACTAAGAAATGTCACCTATGGGAACAATACATTACAAATTTGTTCGCAGACGACTTGAGAAATCCTACAGTGCTTAAAGAAATCGTAGTAGAGGGCTTACCCATCCTTAAGGATGAAGTTCGAAAGGCATTAAGTAAAGCTAAAACTGGGAAAGCTGCTGGACCAGATAATGTTTACATAGAAATACTAAAATTAATCGAGGAGGAGAACCTTGACCCTCTTGTCCATCTTATGAACACCATATACGATACAGGCCAAATACCTCTTGACTGGTTGAGATCAACTTTTATTACTCTTCCAAAGAAAAGAAACGCAAAGAAATGTGAAGATTTTCGGACTGTGAGCCTAATGAGCCAGGTTTTGAAGCTATTTCTCAGCGTTATTCATGAACGCATTAAGACCAAGTGTGACGAACAACTTTCGGACAACCAATTTGGTTTCCGCTCTGGAATGGGTACCAGAGAGGCTCTCTTTTCTGTACAGGTTCTTGTTCAAAAATGCAAAGATATGCAGCAAGACATTTATATGTGCTTTATCGATTATGAAAAAGCCTTTGACAAAGTAATGCACGACCGACTTATTACTCTACTTAAAGATATTGGCCTGGACGATAGAGACATTCGCATTATTCAGAATCTGTACTGGAATCAAAAAGCTACAATACTGGTCGACGGGGAGCTTTCCAGAGATGTTGATATTAGGAAGGGAGTCCGACAGGGCTGCATTCTGTCTCCTACACTGTTCAATTTATACTCAGAAGCTATTATGGCAGAAGCACTAGAAGACATTGACTATGGTGTCAGAATAAATGGGCGAATAATTAACAACCTGAGATATGCTGACGACACAGTTCTTCTAGCGGGCTCAGAATCTGAATTACAAGTAATAGTAGACAGAGTTAACGGATGCAGTGAAGAAGCTGGTCTCAAAATGAATATCACCAAAACCAAGATCATGATAGTTTCCAAAAATACAAACTTAGACCCAATCATTAGGGTATCAGGACAACGACTGGATCGGGTCAACAAGTACAAATATCTGGGCACCTGGCTGACTGAAAACTGGGATTGTGACACCGAGATTAAATCCCGCATAGAAATCGCCAGGAGTGCTTTCACTAGCATGAAGAAGGTACTAACTAGTCGGAGTCTAAAGATCTCGTTGCGTACCCGTCTGCTGCAATGTTATGTGTGGCCAATGCTTCTATACGGATGCGAATCTTGGACAGTTAAAGAAGAACTAAGGAAACGTATAGAAGCATTCGAAATGTGGGCCTACAGGCGAATGCTACGAATTAGTTGGACTCAAAAGGTTACCAACGAGGAAGTCTTGCGACGTATCGGCAAGGAACGCGGGCTTTGGGACACCATCAGACGGCGAAAAGTTGCGTACTTGGGGCACGTGCTTAGACACGGGAGATACAGTCTATTACAACTTATTATGATGGGCAAAGTCGCAGGAAAGAGACATGTCGGCCGCAGAAAAAAGTCATGGTTGAGAAACCTCAGAGAGTGGACTGGAGTCGCGAGTGCTGCCCAACTATTTCGCCTCGCGAAGGACCGAAAAAAGTATGCAGAGCTGATTGCCAACCTTCGCTAGTCGGAGAGGCACCTAAAGAAGAAGAAGAATATCGATTTCAGTGTGTATATAAAAAAAAATACACTAATGTCCACCAATCCGTATGATTAGATCGTAGCTAATTTATAATTCAGCAATTTCGGTAAAAGAGAGTGCTGACGAGTCGTATATGGATTATACGTTAGGAAAAGCAAATAAAGTAAACAATACTCCCCGTTTAATCCGATGAATTTGAACTTAGGTCGTTGACCGGTCACCGGCAATAAGTGTAACCAACAATACTATGGTTATACTGTAGATTTTTGTCGGAAAACAATAATCCTAAGGATTTATCACGTCTTATTATGTTTTACGATGTAAAACCACTTAATTTACACATTTATACAAAATTAAATAATTATTTAAAATACGCTACGAGATTTGACATGTCACTCGAGCAGTGTTGCAAGCAAAAAGTTCTCTACGCATGCGTTAATGCTTTTCAAAGATTTATCTGTATTTGTTAAGGTTGCTTTTCGGAGAAGATAAATGTATAGGTACTTATGAAGGAGTACAGCTTTGTAATAAAATACCCTCAGCCATAAAAATTGTAAACTCATTTAACGTATTTAAGTTAACACTTGCTCAATTTTTGTAAACTATTAAATTTGCAAAACTAAATATGTTAATGTGAATTGTGAAATCTATTGAACTAAACGTGTATTGTATCAAACGTCTTCATTGAAAATTATTACCACAAAACATTGTTTCTCACGTAAGTGATCGTATTGTCTTTTTTGAGAAATAAATATCCCTAAAGGAAAAAAAATACGGTCGCGAGCAGGATTCGAACCTGCGCCTCCCAGATAAATACTCCAGGCGCTCTAACCACTAAGCCATCTCGACCTCTGCTCACCACCGCGAATTCTTAATCCATATTTTAACACGTCTTTTGGCGACGTCATTGCTATATATTCAGTCCCTATACAGGTGACCGAACTGACACGACTAACTTTGCTTATTGTAACGTCAGGTATAACTTTGTGTATATCTAGGTTTTAAACTGAAACCACAAGACGGACTATTAGCCGGAGCACAAGCGGCGTACAATTTGTGGTCAGTCGCAAATTCCCGCAGGTACACCAAATTTCACTTCGGAGTGTTAATAGCTTGTTAGGAAATCCCACATTTCTAACCACTAGGCTTTTGAGGTAGGGGCATCTAATAATTTTATTGGTATTGATATTTATTCTTATGGTGGTGGTAAAACCACCTACTATAACCTACTATATGTAATATGAGCTGCTACGCTATGCCCTCATACGACTGCCTCGTTGGTCTAGTGGTCGCAAGCGTGGCTGCTGAGCGTGAGGTCCTGGGTTCGATTATTTTCGATTCGGTCCTGGGTTTTCCCAGGTCGGGCAAACTGTTATTGGGTTTATAAGTTAGAAAAATTCTCAGTAGCTGCCCGGAGTAAGGAAGTTGGCGGTGTGACACCCCCGTGGTTCGGGGAGCATGTAAAGCTGTCGGTCCTGCGCCTGATCTGTTTCCAGTCGTGTCGGATTGCCGTCCCATCAGACTACGGGAGTCAAGGAAGAAGGAGTGCACTTGTGTGTGCGCATACATTTGTGCACTATAATATCTCCTGCGTACTTGCCTACCTACGTAAAATAAACGCGGAACGTAACATTACGTTTATTTTTTTGGTCTGGGTGGTAATCCTCGTGGATGTCCTCCGCCTTGGGGAAGGCGGAGGGGTGTGACTCTTACGGACTAAAATCACTCCGGTGTTCCCACGCATACTTAAGATAGAGGTCCCGGTAGCGGATACGTCATCTGCAGCCCCCGACTGGTGCTGGCCCGCCTTATTATATTATACCATTATATTAGTCCATTTAATGGGAGGAATGTCTTACCCTCGACGTCTAAGAGGGAAGCGCGTGGAACACTACGCGTTGCCACCTCGAGTTTTGTTAGATGGGTGGGAACGAACGTCCTTAAGTCCGTCGCCCCATCTCGAATCTAATTGTGGTCGGCGCAGCATGTCTTTTTCCTCCATACATCTCTGTCAGCCGTCATCTCCCTAGTCACTCCTTTTCTAGTTATACCATCTTTCACACAAACCATCCATCGTGTCCTCGGTCTCCTCTATTCGTGTAGCCATCAACAATTAAACGCTAAAATGCGAGCGGGTAATAAAATCTTTAACCTCGCAAGAACAAAAATTAAGTGGCAAATAAAATAAACTCATAAACATTTAACGGGTGCTTGGGCTAGCAAATTAGTTAAATTGTGAGCTGCTAACAACTGTGTTTTAGTACTTTGTACAGAATTTTCTGCTTCTAAATGAAACTGTTATTCTGTAAATAAGATTTTTTACACGTCTGTCTAAAAAAATGAGTGGATGTATGTACGTAAGTCTGTGAGTTTTTTTAGTCCACCATAACTTCTAAATGCCTGAACCGATTTCGATGTATGGGGTATCGTTAAATCCTTACATTATCTCGAGTAAAATAGGCTAGAAAGAATTTAAAAAAATGGCACATTATTAAAAGAGTAACCAAGAGTTTCTTACTCAAGATAAATCTTTGAAAAGCATTAACGCATGCTTAGCGAACTCTAAAGTTACAATATTAAATGGAAAAAGAATACGGTCGCCATAAGACGTGTTAAAATATGGAAGAAGAATTCGCGGTGGTGAGCAGAGGTCGAGATGGCTTAGTGGTCAGAGCGCCTGGAATATTTATCCGGGAGGCGCAGGTTCGAATCCTGTTCGCGACCGTATTCTTTTTTATTATATATTGTTCTTTTAAAATTATTTTATTATACGCTTTTTGACTTGATTGTAATCTAGCAATGCGTAACCAAGGGCAAAGGAATACGGATGTGTACTATATAAAAACACGATGTTTTTACACGACTCCCCGAAAATTTCACAAGAACACAAGAGCAGTAAGACAGTGCTCTCTCAGAATACTATTATAGTATCTTATTGGTAAGAGCAAACATCTTATGTCTGCATTACTGTGTCAACGTGTAAGATCATTAATCTTGTGAGGCTTACGAGTAACATCTTATTGTTGACATTAATTTATAGTAGTTAAGTACACTTGACATTAAAGACCCTTTCTACGCCTTGTCTACGGAAGTGGCTTACAGAAGTATATAACTGTTTTTTGAAGTGAAAACTTTCTTAGGCGCGTTGAGCACTTTTTGGGTGAACAAAAATCATGGAACTCGCGTCATCGTCACCGAACCATTCCCATGAGCTATATGTATACTGTATATATATATGTACATAGATATACCTCCGTGCGTTATTAGTATAATGCAATTCACAAGTTACTTAGTTTTCACTTCTATCGGCAGTCCCCAAAGACTGCCCCGCATGTTTTTTTCATTAGTAAAGGTAGTTATTCTATTCTCATTAAAAGGGAATATGCATGTGATCCAAATGTAGGTCAAATATTTTTATTCGTAATCTTTATTGCTGTAGAATGACACCTATTCAATTACTTTTTTAAATTAATCGTGAATTATCTATGAAATATAATTGTTGAAAAGGGAGAATCATGCTAGGGAAATTTAAAATATCAAAACGCACGCTATTGGTTAGAGCAAAACGTGACGTCACTGTCCGCGATGACATTATCTCGAGTATGTTGTTACTGGGTATTTATCATATGTAGTGTTTCTTCTTGAGCTTTAACGTGCATCTTTTAAGAATATTCGTACAATAAAATTTATAAATCTTTAATTAAACACTCCATACTATATATCCTTAATATATCCTTCATGTTGTGCACTCTGACGTCAGAGAAAGCGCGCCAAGATGGCGGCATTTCAAACGCCCGAAACTGATTGCAGGTTTATTTGATAGTTTTAATACTCAATTATCATATTTTTCATGTGTTATACTTTTTCGCAATACAATAAAAAAATACATGCATATATGTATCCTATTACCAGACATAATAGATTATTATTCTTATGAAGTACCATTCTCCGATTCGAAGTTAAAGTGATTAAAGCTAGTGAGCGAACAGGCGATACGGTAGCTCAATTGGTGGAGTGATAGCACGGAATGTCAAAGGTCACGGGTGTAGCCCGTTTGTGTCTATTATTTTTCAATGTTTCCTTATAAAATAGTAATTGATATAGGCTTTACATGACCTTAACAGATCCCTATCCATTTGCATAAAATTTTAAGACCTAATATAACTTAGCATAATGTTGTTTGGCATAATTATATTTTCGCATAATATAATTACGCATAACAGCTTACGCATAATTTTTCTAACCATAATAATGTTTAAGCATAATATTCTAAAGCATAAAGTTCTAAAGCATAACTTTTTTAAGCATAATATCCTACTGCAACATGCAGCAGGCAGGGTTTCTGTCACGGCTCTGGCGCTGCGGGCCTCCGGTGGCCCCACGGGCCTACGCAATTTTAAATTACACTCTAGGGGTAGGACAAACAAGACTACGTGGAGTCGGTTTTGCAGCAATTCGGTTCTGTCACAAACTTTTGTTGCACGGCATATTAAATTTTTAACCAACAATATTATTTAATTGTTACAGAAACTATAGCAAATTGGTTTGATCAGAATTATGTATGGGGCACTACAAGTTCACCACCACCATTTCCACCCAAAGTCTGGAGTACGTATCTACTAGAAAAGGAAAATATACCTAGGACACAAAATCATGCAGAGGCATGGCACAATAGATTTGCACATTTTATATAATCAAATTTATGCCTAAACAAATTAGTCTTTAAGATGATTATGCCAACATAAAATGTATGCCTAAAAAAAATATGCCGAAGTATTATAATGCCAAAACAAATTGTGCCAAAATCGTTATGCCGAAGTATATTAGGACAAAGAACATTATGCGAAAAGAAGGGATCCCAGCCTTAACATGTATAAAAAATATCATTGTATGTATATGAGTTTCTTTTTTCCACTATAACTTCTAAATGTCTGAACCGATTTAGTTGGTAGTATGTGTTATCGTTAGCATCCTTGCATTTTCAAAGAAACATATGATAGTAATATTTAAAAGATAAATATGGTAGCTGTGGTACACGAAAAAGAATGAAAAATATATCAAAATAGTTGAAATGCACGCCTGCCGTGTATAAAGAAAGACAAGGTACGTGACGAATTTCCATCGCAGTCGGGGTATCTATTAGAAAATGTTTAACAGTAGATACTGTTACCCAACTGGTATGTAAATTATTCACCTACCTAGTTTTACACTTTTAATTTCATAAATAGTCCTTCCGACCATATTACGGTCACGGTGGCCTATCTCCACGGAGATAAGCCAAGTACGCAGGAGATTTTATAGTGCACAAGTGTATGCGCAAACACAGGTGCACTCCCTTTTTCTTCACTCTCATATTCCGATGGGACGGAAATCTGACACGACCAGAGAGAGATCAGGCGCAAGACCAACGGCTTTACGTGCTCTCTGAAGCACTGTCACATCACTAACTTCCTGACTCTGGGCTGCTACTGAGAATTTCCTAACAGAAAAATTCAATAACACTTTGCCCGACCTGGGAATCGAACCCAGGACCTCACGCTCAGCAGCCGCGCTTGCGACCACTAGACCAACGAGGCAGTCGGTTTAATATCATGCACGGCAGCCGTGCATATATTTTTATTAATTATTTTTATTTCATACCTTTTCGTGTTCATTTTTTTTGCTCCTCCGGTACCTACGGTTTAATGTGCTCGCCGAGGCACAGAGGGGTTCAATATAAAATAATGCTCAACCGTGCATAGATCGTTACTCCGCTTAAGCGGTCGACAACCTCCAAGATTGACCTGCGATGGTATCCATACACAAAAAAAGCATAGATCGACCGCGGCAAACGTAGTTTAACCTCGATCGTTCATGCCCCATGAAAAGAAATAACAAATTAGACCTTGAATAAAAAGTATTTGATTAACATTGAAAATACATTTAAAAATAATTAATTTGAGGGGGAAATATTAATAAATTATAATTAATAAAAAAAAATGTGGGTAAAGTATTTTTAAAGATTTTTTTTTTAATTTATAGTGAATTCATATTGCGAAAGATATTGAAATAATTTAAATATAAAGTTCATAGTAAATAATTTTCATTTAGTGTATCTTGTGTATCGGAGCTTATTAACAAAAATTGATTGTTAAAAAATTCTCGAATTTAAAAGAGAGAATTAATTATTAAAGTTATTGTAGCATATATATTTTAAATAATTAATTTAAAATAATAAAAAAATATAATGTAAATTTTTTAAATATATCTAGTTTTTTTTTGTTTTTTTTTAATATTTTTATTATTATAAAAAAAACTTGGACTTCTCTGAGGCACGATCAACGCCAAGATCTTGACGTTGATCGTGCCTCGTAGAGGTCTCGGCCTTGGTTGTCAAATGAAGATCTCTGACAGGTAGCCAGAAGCCTGAAAGTATGACAACGAGCCATACCACGAGGTATCGTGTTACCCAGTAACTGGGTTATGGAGTATGGAGGTGAGATAGGCACTCGCTTCAGGTAAAAGACTAGTACTAAACTTTGGTTTTACTGACCCCAGCGTAGTTAAGAAAGGCTAGGCAGAAAAATACCGCAATAGATATTCGTATTACCTTCAACATTACTAGTCCAACAAGATCATAAATCCTACCAGCTTAGCAGAATGAACACAGCGCAATATAATTTATCGTTGTCAAGAATATGCTTTCAGTAAACTTTGTAGTACAATAATAACAAGCAAGAAACGTGGTAATAATTCGTTTTAGAATTGTATCTTCAAGCACAACAATATTTTTTTATTTACTTTTACTATCTAGGCTAAAAATATAAATAAAATAAATAACCAGCCCATAGCTGTCCCACTGCAGGGTAAGGGCCTCTTCTCATACAGAGAAGGCACGAGCATAATCACCACGCTAGCTCAGCGGCTTGGCGATTTCAGACTACCAAGTTCAGTTATTATATTAAATGAAAAAAGAATATGGTCGCGAATAGGATTCGAACCTGCGCCTCCCGGGTAAATACTCCAGGCGCTCTGAGCACTCGCTAAGCATGCATTAATGCTTTTCAAAGATTTATCTTTAATTACCAATTTCAGGTTTCCTCACGATGTTTTCCGTCACCGTAAATCAGTGATCTATTAGTTGAACTAAGAAAGTACATATGACATTGAAAAAGTCATAATATGCATTATTAAAAATACTAAATTAATAAAAGAAAGAAAAAACATATCACACGCAAACGCATTTGACACACACACACACACACTTAATTAATTCTTTGACAATATAACCTTAGTAATGTTTTCAAATGAAAATGAATTGTGGTCGAATTTCGGCCAGTGGTAATTTAAGTTTTTTTCTCTTCTTCCTTTTATCGAGCTCGACAGGATTAACATATGAATCCAGTTTCCTTATAGTTACGCTTTTAATAATATTTGTTGAGTGCATAAACGCATTGAGTATTGAGTTCGCCCAGTTACCGCGCCTGCGACCTCAACACAACAAATGAGGTAATTTGTCATAATTAATGAAGCCATCATCATGATTATGCAAGCAATCAAATTATTGTAAATTTGATTGCTAAAAATAATGTAACTAGTTTTAATCAGTATTCATGCATTATCGGCAGCATCCCTTGCTAATACTGCTAACTCGCCAATACCAAACACAATAAAAATATTTTTGTTTGACGTAAAATGTTTGGGGATAAGGCCGGGGAGTGTGGGATTCTTACCACCCGGAAACCACCCCGATGGTCACCATCAGCATATGGAGGGGGGCACTGGGTCCTTTTAATATACCAGCTCCAGATCCCCCGCTATTGAATGCTTATTAAGGCACATCCCTCGGGAGATTGCAAAGGGGTCTCTCCTAAGCTTATCTGTGCACAGTAGCACGTCAGTACTCTGCCACCGTCTTCTCTGGGGCCTCATGATGGGTGAACAGAGTCCCCTCTCCAAGTATCTATGACCGCAAAGAGCTGCCTGCTTTTTTAATCAAATAGGCCGGGTTTCGGCTGTTAGGTCCCAAGGTGGTTGTCTCGTCGATGCCTTCTTCTCGGCGGCCTCCTTCTAGACCATAACGGTCTAACAGACGGAGGCCATTTCCTGCCGGTTCACTGAGTCCACCAGCATAGCCCTCACTACTACTGGCAGTGAGTGCTATTGACAGAGAGAGAGTGAGAGTCACGCCCGATCCTGGCTCCTAGTATCCGCCGCTCAGCGGCCCACGTAGGGCACACTTCAAGCGTGTACTGTGCTGAATCTGGGCCACCTCCGCAATGGTGGCAATTTGCCGTGGCCTATTAGCACCCCGACTCAATGAACACAAAGTTAAAGCGTGAGCGGAGCGCAGCCCCCGCTTTAATATTCGTGGTTTTTGTTTTATCATGGAAACACTAGACTAATTATATGGCCAAAGTTGGACTGACATATCATCAGACTTTGGCGTTTAAACGATATGGTCAGTTGTTTTTCTTGATATGGCTAGATATCAAGAAAAACAACAATTTCTTGAAATAGTAGGCCACATCACGAAGCGATAAATTCTAAGATTTGGTCACGACATATACCTACACAATATCTTCAAACAGACAAATAATTAAGAGACATCAAATATATTTAATAATATGGCATCGCGCCTGTATTCTCCGAAGGGGTAGGCAGACAGTGTACATAGTTATACAATTTACTTTTCACCAATGCTGTTGTTAAGTCCCAAGTAAAGATTCCGAACTCCGGGCTGCTACTGAGAATTTCCTAACAGAAAAACTCAATATCACTTTGTCCGATCTGGGAAGCGAACCCGAGACCTAAAGCTCTATATTACATTTTTGTTAAATCTTACTAGCTTATATTACCCGGGAAAATGCAAGGATGCAAAAGTTCAGTCATTTAGAAGTTACGGGGAAATAAAAAAATACATGAACCCTGAAAACCATAACACTCCTTTTTTAGGGAATTTGATTAAAATAATTTTATTACGTGCATGATTCTGCCTGCATTTACCGGATGATTGTTTCTACGAAAATTATGACTTTGGAGATGAATATTCTTACGTTCCAAAACTTTTTTTTTTTAAGAACTCTTGTTTTCAATTTTGTATTAAATAATATCTGCATTCAAATCAAAACAGACGCTCTCAGAAACTATTAACGCTAACTCAGGAGCCGACTGACGGCACCAACTACAGAAATTCTAAATACAGCGCAAACCGATTCTGAAGCGAGATTTCTGTTTCAATTAAAATTATACCGTTTATACAGTACGCGCGCCGCCTGATTCATTTCTAAGATCTAGAATTATATATCCAAGCTCTGAGTTAATAATTATTTGAAAGGAAATTTCTGTATAATACTCAGGTATTGAAGTCTTGTACATTAGTGTAGCTTCTTAGTAGAAAATCTTAGTAATATTATCAGGCCAGTGGGCTTACTCTTGAAAATAATACCGCTCAATTGACATTGTAAATATGTATGTCAGTTCGTACTCTTAAAAGCCAAAATGTTAAAAAAATTATGATAGATTCAGGAAAATATGAAGATAACATGCTTTAAAATTGAGGCAACTGGAATGTAGGTAAATTTACTTTAAAATTACGCGTTGTTGTCGAACTGGATTGGAATTGGGTGGCAAGTGGATTGGAATTGGATTATAATTAGATTAGAACTAGATAGGAATTGGATTGGAATTGGACTATAGTTAGATTGGAATTGGATTGGAACGGGATTGGTATTGTATTGGTATTGTATTAGAACAGGTTAAGAATTGTATTGGGATTGGATTGGAATTGGATTGGAATTGGATTGGAATTGGATTGTAATTGGATTAGAACTGGATTGGTATTGGATTGGAATTGGTATAAGTTTCACGACTAACCTCATTGGTTTAGTGGTGGACCAACGATAAATGGTGGAACGGACTTACAATGACAATACATTTCAATTTGCCATACAACGTCGTATGCTTTTAAAAGTAAAATTCCTATATCACCGCCTTGATTACTAAGATCAACGCAATGTAGATGAAAGCTATTGCAATTGAGAGTCAGTTACGAAAATATCCCGTTTGTGTGCAGGTTATATTGCAGGTACAAAATCTACTATTAATCTACTATTAATATACTATTAATCTACTATTAATCTACTATTAATATACTATTAATCTACTATTAATCTACTATTAATATACTATTAATCTACTATTAATATACTATTAATCTAATATTAATCTACTATTAATCTAATTCAAGATAAATCTTTGAAAAGCATTAACGCATGCTTAGCGAACTACTTTAAGACATTGTATAAACTGCAAAGTTTGTCGTGTCGGTTCTGTCACTTGTATGGACTGAATTGATACCAATGACGTCGCCATAAGACCTGTTAAAACATGGAAGAAGAATTTGCGGTGGTGAGCAGAGATCGAGATGGCTAAATGGTCAGAGCGCCGGGAGGCGCAGGTTCGAATCCTGTTCGCGACCGTATTCTTTTTCCATTTAATATAATAACTTTACTATTAATCTTCTATTTATCTACTATAAGTAAGTATATGAAGTATATATAAATAAACTCACTCATTTTCATGATAATAGAAACTATAAAATGCCATCTGCAACGATCCTTAAATTTTCTTTTTGGTTCATCCACGTTTATTTTTAACATCTAGTTACAAAAAAAAAACTTAGTAAAATAAAACTAATTATTAATAAACAAAAAAGACGACTGCACTATGGATATTCGTTTCTCTATTTTCAACTTGTTTCCCTCTTTTCAGTTTTATTTTGTTTATTTCTCGTCAAATATGGATCTACGTTTGGCCACCAACTCACCTGATAGTACGCGACGATTTGGGCGAGAACGGAGCACGTAGGTCTAGAAAGAATCTATTCACTCTAGCCTAGAATATGCCTAGATTGTATTTAATTCATGATTATAACTTAAATACGCTAATTCGGTCCAAAAGGTATCTCTATTTATTTTTACTCAACCCTATTATTTCTTAAGCGTTTCTATATTAAATTTTATACAAAGTAGCTCCCGACCTGACAGTCACTTCGCTTTTCTCATATAAAATATTGTGACCGCGCCGCGTCGTGTCAGCGCCTTATTTCTTTTCTGTGTAACAAGAAATAGTTTGCAGTATATCATGCAACCTCATGAAAGGAGCAGTTTCATACTGGATTTATAAAATTGAGTTCTTCTCAAATACAGATAAATCTTTGAGCTTTTCAAAAGCGCATTCATTAACGCATGCTGCATTTAAGTTTCCTATAAAGAGACTAAATAGATGGCAATGACTTCACCAAAAGATGTATTAAAATGCGGACGAAAAGTTCGCGATATTCAGCAGAGCTAAGATGACTTAGTGGTCAGAGCGCCTGAAGTATTTATCCGGGAGGCGCAGGTTTGAAACCTGCACGCGACGTGAATTACTTGTGTAAATAAACTAGTACCTATTTAATTGAGTAACTTAATCTGCTAAGTTTAATATTTTTTTAATTTCAGTTTGATTAAATTCTTATACTTACCGCAAACCTCGGTTATAAGTTGATAGTTAAAATTTTAAAAGAAAGTTTTATTTTCTTCTTTTCCACTAAAATTTATAACTTAAAGGTTCGCTAAGCATGCGTTAATGCTCTTTAAAGATTTATCTGTATACATATTATTAAGAATTTCAGAGAAGATCGAATGGCGTTCTATTTCATCATTGATTTCTAAAGGATAGTTTTAGGTGCGATATTCTTATAAACACATAACAAAAATTATAAAATCTTTCATTGCTCCTTACTTTTACTTGAGCTAATTTCTGAAAGCGACAACATTGACAGTTGTTAATAAGACGTACATAAGTGAATTCAATTTTTAACCGACTTCCAAAAAGGAGGAGGTTATCAATTCGGTTGTATATTTTTTTTTTTTTTTTTTTTTTTATGTTTGTTACCTCAGAACTCCGTCATTTATGAACCGATTTAGAAAATTATTTTTTTATTTGAAAGGAATTACTTTCAGATTGGTCCCATTAAAATTTTATGAAAATTGGTTTAGTAGTTTGGTATTTAAATCAAAATAACTGAAAAATAATACGTCATCGAAGTAAACGAAATGGTGTATTTTGCTTTCTTGTGACTTTCCGGTGGTGTTTACGGTCTCTAGAATAGTTCTAATGAACTGCCTATTTTCCAGCTTCATCATCAGATGATGATGATGAAACCGGAAGATAAGCATCGGAAATCCGTCATATTTTTTTTGCTATTTAATACTTTTTAGTGTAAGACCGCGTTCTCAAACATCTCTTTTTACACGAGTGCTCAAAAAACGGAGTGTATTTATGTATGTATGTATGTATGTATGTAAGTATGTTTGTGAGTTTCTTTACCTATTCCACCATAACTTCTAAATACCTGAACTGATTTCGATATATGGGGTATCGTTAGACTCCCTATACTGTCCCGTGAGTAACATACGCTAGTCAGTTTTTTTTTTTAATTAATTTCATCTTGTTTTACGCAGTTTATTACTCTCTTTTGAAATAGCCTCAGATCTAGATTTCCTACTTTGATATGGATATGTCGCAGATGGATTGTAGACTAAGCTGTTTTACAAAACTGCTAGCTGATTTACAAAACAGTACTGTTATGAAAAACAGCTGAACGACGTTTAGCGGTTTTACATGATTACTGAACTATATATAACACGCAGAATTGAATGAACGTTTTGCTTTTATCAATGCAGCGGGTCAACGATCAGAGATTATGTAAAACAGTGTGAAATGAACTGTCAGATTGTTGATTTTAGTTCGAAATTTTGTCGCATATGGCTCTGTATGTCCTAACAATAATAACCTAACTTTATTTTACTTGCTAAAAGCAAAAAAAATATGAAAATTTTTAATGATGTAAATACTAAACCACTATAATAGTCGACAATATATCGGGATTATGAAAGATAATAAATTAAATTGATCCATGAGCGAGCGAAGCGAGCTCGGGAGTTTCGTGTATCCCGACATGGACAGGTTAGGTACGAAGACTGAAGAAGCTGAACGTTGTTCAGCTGGAGATTTTGTAAAACAGCAGATTCTACAATCCATCTGCGACAGATATATATGAACAGCGCGTTGAGTAGGTCTACCCATATTCACTTCCGATAAATCAGTTATGGTACGAAGATTCACTATAAAGTAAGAAATAAAATAATTTTTAACAAAAAAAAGAACCGACTCCAAAAATCTTTCAGCCAGTAAAGGATAATAAACGTGTAAGTACATTCATGAAGTAGCGTATTACGTTCGCTTTAGGCAGTTGTTGTGTTCATTTGTAAATAGGTTCAATTAGGTATAATACATTATCGTAAAAATAATTAAGGTTAATGTATCTTTAAATATACTTTGCAAATTTTAGGAAACTTCCTTAATATTTTTAAAGTTTGTCTGGCACCGACTCCAAAAATAATAATAATTGTATATTATTGTCCTAATAAATTGATTTATTCAGACTCATCTAAAATCAAAAAAAAAAATTTATGTAAATTGTAGTAAGTAAATAATGCAATTATTTTATAACTTTTTAGTGCAATTTTACTTAACTGAAAGATTTTTGGAGTCGGTTCTTTTTTTGTTAAAAATTATAAATATTATTTTTAGTAATAATACATTATAATCCGGTTTTTTTTTTAATCGGCGCAGCATTAATTTTTCTTCCACTTTCTAATTATTTTTGAAATTGCATGCTACAAATTTTTCTTAATGCGGATATTTTCTTTCGAGAACAAGGAACAATAGTGATATTACAGTTAATTAAAGAATTAATATTATAACTTTAATAGTGATATTATTGCAACTTCTATAAAAAAACTCGCTATGGTCTGTTAGTGTGTTCAGTAAATTTTGTCGTTGATTGTACATCATAGTAACACCCTGTTGCCTGTACACGAACTGGGTAATTAACGCTCAAATAGTGATCCGGTTTCTTCGTTAGTGTAATGTTAATTAAGATTAATATTATGTTTAGTACCTCATACATATATAAATTTACACCCTTTCCCCATGGGGGTAGGTAGAAACTGTAGAACACCACTTGCTACAATCCTAATATACTCCTTTTGCTTCGTTCACGTTATACATCTAAGAGTCTACTAATAATTTAAATAAAAGCATACAATGGTCTTAAAAGTGCCACCCCATTGAGACTCTATTACAATAGAGTTATTAGCAAAATTTAACAAAGAGCCTAAATTTAAAAAATACGGTCTATATTACCTAAAAAAAAAAACATTTTGTCTCTAATAGTGTACTTAAAAATGCTAATTCTAAATAACGTGCAAGAGCGCTGTAACCACGATCGCCATTTTGTGACGTCAATACTTAGCAATACTCAGTCAACAGTACTATTGCAATCAAAGAAAATTTGTTTGTAAATCTTATCAATGGTGCGTAGTACCTCAGTGTACCAATACTTGGAAAACAGCACCTGAGAAATTATTTATAATTGTTCTACACTCCCAGTTGACAGAGACACGGATGAATTTTTCGATGCTCTCTTATAGTTATAATTTAAATAATAGTTTTTTTTTCTTATTATTAAAATAACTTAAATATTTTTTTTTTAAGTTTTAATAATAGTCAATTTAGATAATAGTTTTTTTTTTCTTATTCTTATATTAGATCATTGTTCCGCCCAAAGCTGAAATACGAAGAAAGTGGTTGCAACTTGCAGGAAAATACGATGCTTCCCAAATAACAACAAATTCATCGCTTTATTTTATGTCATGTGTCACAGTGACTGCAAATTGATACTATCTTGTCTGTCATTCTCCAATCGCCTAGGTAGTGATGTCAGGAGCAGTGATTGGTGATTCGAGTCACGTGACACTTAATAAAAAAATATGATTTTGTTCAGCGAATTAAATCTATTTACTAGTTATTATTATTATTATCAAAAATAGAATTAAAAAAAACTAATAAAATGTATTTTTTTATTATATAATTATTTTATAGATTTTTCACAAATGTCAAATACCCTATTCTGACTAATTAATTGTCTCCAAAAACTTCAATGACATCTCCACCGAGAACTGTAATTTTTCACAATTGTACAAATGACAGTTGAGTGGCGGTTCAGTAGAAAGCCATTGGGAGATCACTGGTCTTATTTAGCTAGCAGGACACCAAATGCCTAAAATCATTTCATCGACACCATAAATCATCAATATAATTTAAAAAAAAAACGATTCAATAGAGATAATTAATATTTATGAATAGAATAATTGATAAAAGAATATATAATAATAAACGCAGCATATTTTCAAATGTCCCTCGAGAACACAAAACAATTTCTCATAGAAAAAATCCATCACATCTCGGCCAAGCCTCAACCATTTCTCATATTTTTAACACGACTCAACGAACTTGAAAATATACCCTAGTTCAGCGTATATTTTCAAGCTCAACCTACCAGAGAATAAATTGAAGTGGTGAACTTCATTTGCCAATTAATTTAATGTGAACCCAAGCTTAAACATATTGAGGTCTGGGCTGGGCTAGGCTTATTCCAAATACGCTTCAATATTCAGTGAGCTTGAAAATGTATTCTGACTCAGCACTACTTATGTTTAACATGCATTTGATTTAATATCCAAGGCCTGAAGTTCATAAGCTTTCGCTTTTTAGTTTGATCAACAGGTTTTAAAGTTATACATTTTTGTGGACAAAAAAAAGACGGTCATGAGCAGGATTCAAAGCTGCACCTCCCGAATAAATACTCCGGATGCTCTGGCCACTAAGCCATCTAGACTCAGTAGCCAAAGCGCCTGCAGTATTTATCTGCGAGACGCAGTTTTGAATCCTTACATCATTTTGTTATATCTCAAAGGGTGTAGGCAGCGTTTTCGTTGAAAGCTCCCAGACGGCTTATTTTTTTCCGACACCTCCTACAAATATCATTATATTTTAGCCAATGTATACAAAATCTTGACAAATTATATACTTAAACCTTCCTCGAAAATCATTCTATCTATTAATGAAAACAGCATGAAAATCGATGTAGTAGTTTTTGAGTTTATCGCAAACAGACAGACAGACGCGGCGGACTTTGTTTTATAATATGTAGTGACTAGAACCAACACATGCCGATGAGCAAAACTTTAAAGTGTACATTTTGCTATACTATTTAACTTGCAACACTAAACCCAAATTCACTAAATGCATAGGGGAATTTACTTAACATATTGGTCTTTTAAGACGCCATTTTGCACCGTTCAAAGTTACCGATAAATTGCACTTTGTGTTACTAAACCGTTGGCAGGCACCCAGTATTTAAGTAATGGTGGAACTTGTTTCTTGAACTCCTTGCACTCCTTTAAAGGAGCTAAGTTTATATCACGCATTTGATTTTAAAGACATTTTGGAGTTTATTTTTGAACGGCTGATTTGATTAGAACATTTCTAAGGGATATGGCTTCAGACCGTCTAGAACACCTCTCTAGTGAGATGTTATTCGTTTCCTTCTCATTAATCTAAAAAATAGCAGTGATAGTCTAGTTTTATGTCCAAGGCACGCACCACTATCTTTTTGAAGTCATGTGCGTATTATATATTAATTATCACTTGCTTAAAACGGTGAAGGAAAACATCGTGAGGCAACCAGCTCACCTGAGAGATTTTCCGATGGTGTGCAAAGCTATGTTAGATACCTACGGGTGGCACTAGGTTGTTCATCAACCACACGATAAGAAGAAAACTCAAAAAAAGTGAAAATCTATATTGATTTCGACAGTGAATTCCTGTTCATTGGAACAGGACACTGCAGCTAATACCTGACTTAAAAAACTATTTTATTTATTATAACCTCTTTGTTACAGGTATCGTGGATAAGAAGAAAAGACTACCATCTCCTGACAGTTGGACTTACTACATACAGCTCCGACCAGAGGTTTCAGGCCATTCACTTACAGCATTCAGAGGTAAGAATTTTGAGAGAAATGACGTTGATTATATTTATAACTTACGGCGAAAATATTTGTTTTCTGTTCATGTGTCGGACGGAACCATGGCTATAAGAGTAGAGGAAGACCGAGGAAGTGATGAATGGATTGTGTTAAAGATGATATGGCTAGATAGGAGTGACTGACGATATGCCAGCTAATAGAGATGTATTGAAGAAGAAAACATGCTGCGCCGACCCCAAATAAATTCGGATGAGGGCAGGGGGATGATGATGATGATGATGTGTCGAAAGGAATCATCAAAAAGCACCCAGACTTTGGGGATAAAAACATTTACCATCAGCACATGGATCGGAGTTCCTGGTCCTCTTAAAAAAACAGATTCAGACTCTGTGTAACAACTAATGAGGCACATCCCCAAGAAGATAGAAAAAAGGGTCTTCCTTGAGTCTTTGGTCTCTCTGTGCACGCCATATTTGTGACAGTAATTATGGGAAGTCAGGTAGCTGTCATGCAGTTTTACAATGAAATATCGTTTTTGTATAAAAACTTTCCTGAGACATATTCATAGCAATGAATGTGCATCGGTCGCGATCGCCGCGGGCTCAGCTCATGACTAAGGGCTCCGTTCGAATTCTAGAAAAATGCACGTGAGTAATAACCGGTGAACATTAATTGTTATGACATATCGTGTAACGAGTATGTAGAGGTGTCAGATATGCAGAGTCAATGAAAGCCAGCAGTAATTCCAAGTAAAATATTGGTGTTAAACTGCATCTAATTACTTGACTGGAAACCGACCCCAACGTAATTAGGGAAAGGATAGGTAGATTACTCTTTTTTTTATTATTTAATATTTTGTATAACTATGTATGTATAATATAACATTGAATGCTAGTAGTTTTATTCATTTATCATATTTCTGTTAACACCCGTTCGTATCAAATAAATAATATAAATAGTAAACTAATTAAGCTAAAGATGTGGAAAGGTAGGCATGTTCGTTGGCTGTCCGTGGCATCACGTGAGGTCCTATCGGAACATCAGCGCTGCGGTATTTTTAATTTAATGTCGTAGCATTATGCTGAGATAGGAGCCTTTTTTGGCCTGGCACAGGTTATATCTTTTTATGTACATGTATGTTGTTTCATGTTCGATTTTTATGGGTTTATTTTAAAATTTGTTTATAGTCTACTTTCTCTTTTGTAATTTCCTGTGCTAGAACAAAATAAAAACTTTTTCTTTCACCGAGAGTTCAATTGTTGTGAAGTCGTATTTTTAACCGACTTCAAGAAGGAGGAGGTTCTCAATTCGACTGTATGTTTATTTGTATGTGATTATTCCGTCAACTATGAATTGACTTTGATGATTCTTTTTATTTGGTAGATCATACTACAGCTGTGGTTCTATATACATTTTTATCGAAAGTTATAGATTTTTTTCTTTTTTCAAAAATATTTCAGACAAAAATATTGACACAGATAACGTTTTGGTTTGTGGAAATCTTAAGCAAATTTTTCACATTTTATGTTAAGTTTGTACATGTAGGTTGTATAGTCTAGACTCGATATTTTTCTACATTTTTTTTTTAATAAAAGATCTTTCGTGAATTAACTCATGTGTTCTAGCTTTAACAAAACGAACCTAGTTTCTTTACTCAAGATATAATAAAGTTTATCTATCGTGATTCCCGAGTTT
Organism: Xylocampa areola; assembly: GCA_935421205.1. Classification (NCBI taxonomy): domain Eukaryota; kingdom Metazoa; phylum Arthropoda; class Insecta; order Lepidoptera; family Noctuidae; genus Xylocampa; species Xylocampa areola. The sequence goes on from OW285223.1 coordinate 12,701,295, forward strand.
GACCTTCGCAAACCTTTAGGAAAACCAATAATCCGACTTGACCTCCTTATAATCCTTTAGCCACTTTGGCATGACAGCACTCTGAGGGAATAAAATAGTGTGGACTTATTTGAGAGGACTGGCTCAAGTAGCTTTCGTTTGGATATTTCCAGTTAAGTAATAATTATTTGTATCTTTTTTTTTGTTGTTTCTTTCTGGGCTACAGATTAAAAAAAAAGTTTTAGTTACTTTGCGAAAACAAGATGAAATTGATTAAAACATTAACAATAAAAAGCATGCCATGTGTGAGTAACACAAAAAGCACCATATACATTACTATTTCTTAAATCTGACTAGCCTAGGTTTCCCGGAATAATTTAATGTTCTATCGATACCCCATACGTCTAAATTGGTTCAGGCATTTAGAAGGTTATAATGGAATAAAAAAACTGACAAACATAACTCTTTTTTTGGGCAGTCGTGTAATATGATTTATTTACCTTTAAAATAATTGTTAACTCCGTGTACCATTGGTCATTGAAATCAGACACACTATATCTAGAATCAAATTCCCCCTGCCCTTATCCCAATTTATTTGGGGTCAGCGCAGCATGTATTATTCTTCCACTTTCTAATAAGGCCCGAATCTACAAAAAAGTTTATTAAATTCAAATTCAACTTTTCCATTTAATGTAATAACTTTAGAAATTATAATTATATATATATTTATATACTATAGAGCGTCGAAAAATTCATCCGCATCGCTATAAACTGGTAACATGTCCAAAAGGCTGGCAGCATTGCCACGTTAAATGGCAATGCTGATTCTCTGTGCGAAGAATATTTCTAATTGATTTTAAATTGTATATATGCTGCTAAAGTTTTGGCAATGTTTTATGACCGGCCGCCTGCCTGACGTCAACCCTCATTGGGAATGCTGTTGCTGGTGGTAACCGCCATCGATACGGTCTCCTTCTATCTAGCTATATCACACCAAATGTTATCCATGTGCCAGGTTCTATCCTACTATCTGACTCTACTAACCGGGCCAAATATATATCTACAATAACATAATATATAGCATCACGCCTGTATTCCCCGAAGGGGTAGGCTGAGGTATACACAATTATACACCCACATTACACCAGTGCTGTTATGAAGTCCCATTTCGATAGGTGGGTTAATAATGAACAGCCGAAATTACAAACTCACCACGTTTTGCCTAAAAAAAAATTTCCTTAACCTACGCTTTTTCTTCATAAAAATTCACTTTACTTAAATCTCTGCTCACTCCACGTAAGAGAAAAGGCAAGATAAGGGAATGAGCGTACTAATTAATTTGACGTCGTCTCGGGACCCCTAACAACGGTTGTGGTCACCGGCAGACTAAGATATTAAACCCAAGACGTTAGTACGTATAAGTATAGTAGGTACCTGTATAAGGGGAGTTTCACATTAAGCGTTTTGTTTTTAAAGTTATTATATTAAATGGAAGAAGAATACGGTCGCGAACAGGATTCGATCCTGCGCCTCCCGGATAAATACTCCAGGCGCTCTGACCACTAAGCCATCTCGAACACCATACATCATTTTGTTATATCTCAAAGGGTTTAGCAGCGTTTTCGTTGAAAGCTCCCAGACGGCTTATTTTTTTTGACACCTCCAAAAAATATCATTATATTTTATCCAATGTACACAAAAACTTGTCAAATTATATACAAATACTACCTCGAGAATCACTCTATCCATTAGTGAAAACAGCATGAAAATCGGTGCTGTAGTTTTTGAGTAAATCGCGAACAGACAGACAGACAGTAGACGCGGCGGAGAACTTTGTTTTATAATAATATGTAGTGATATTTGGTTCCGTGGAGATACAATATCATAACCGCAGCATGCGGTGCAGAAATTGTTTCCTCGATCACGGCGCTAACTGTTCTATCAAAATTAATTCTTTATCCTGGAAGTTTTTATTAAAACTGCGTAATGTGAACAATGCCTTAAAAATTTAGACAAGCGTGAATTTGGCGACTGTAAACTAATTCCGGCATTTAATTACTCCTAAGGTCTTAATCATATTAGCTCGTAGAGAACTGAAGATCCTGATAAACCTTTGAGGAACGATCCGAACTCTGCTCTCTGCTGGTACATACATACATAAATAAACACATACCTTTGTACCATGAGGGTAAGCAGAAACTATAGAACGTCACCTGCTATAAAGTTAGGAAATATAATACGGTCCCGAGCAAGATTCGAAACTGAGTTCGCTATGTATGCATTAATGCCTTCGAAGGTTTATCTGTAATTATTAAGGTAATTGCATCTTTACGAGATTGTATTAACTGCAAAGTTAGTCGTGTCGATTCGGTCACCTGTGTAGGGACTGAATAGATAGAAATGACGTCACCAAAAGACGTATTAAAATGTGGTAGAAGATTTCGCGGTAGTGAGCAGAGGTCGACATGGCTTAGCGGTCAGAGCGCATGGAGTTTTTATCCGAGAGTCGCAGGTTCGAATGCTCGCGACCATATTATATTTCCACAAAAGTTTATGACTTCAGAATTCTTATGCATGCGTTAATTATTTTCGAAGATTTATCTGTAGTCACCCGCTATAATCATTACATACTCTTTTTGCTTCGTCCACGTTCGTACATCGGTTCATACACGTGTGCAGGTTGAGAGTATTACGCACCGAACCTTTTTGAAGGATGTCACTAATTACGTCAGTCATTGCTGGTGTCCTAATCACCATATTTTGACAATGTCTCGGTGAATGAAAAAAACTAGCTGACAAAAACAAATTTAGATAAATAAGGCTATGCAGTAGTGTTCACAACTTGAAGCAAGACAACTATCGTACCAGTAGCGTAGAATTATCGTACATGGAGCAAAATAAATCGTATTAAATATGATATCAATATTTTTGCGTATGCTAAAATTAATTACATGGAGCAAAATTAACGTACTTTTCAAAATAATCACTATAATTAATTAATATATAGCATAATGAAAATTATCGTAACATCTGCGTACGATAATAATGATATCGTACATTTCTCGTAAGTATGAAACTATCGCATGGGTACGATAATTATCGTACGGTTGCGAACACTGCTATGCAGTTCAAGATAAATCTTTGAAAAGCTTTAACGCATGCTTAGCGAACTTCTTCCATTTGATATTTTTCCATTTAATATAATGACTTTACTGCTATGCAGTTCAAGCGATTTTCAATTAAGTTTCTAGTTCCTATCAAATTCCATATATCTTCATTGTTCATCTCATTGAAATGGCGCCCGAATTCCGCCTTAAATTTCTTTGTTCAAAATACTCACAATAAAAATACTTTAAGAGTCACTACTATTGTTTCACACTTTCACCATTCCAAAACGAAGTAAATTGGAAAAGAAAAGCATGAGATTTTATTATTATAATACTAAAATCTTTAGTGTTTTATTAGCACCGAGTTATTTGGCACGTTATTGTCTTCGGCGCCTGTCTGGTTGTCTGTCGTTATAACTGTTACCTACTTCAAGAAATTTTACGTTTTTTATTATTAAAGTTATTTTAATCGTTTTAAGTCTCTCACTGATTGGGTGATAAGCACAAATTGCAAAGTAAAATGAAATTAAAAAACAAACGTACCTTTAAAGTTGAATAAAATGTTCTTCTATCAAAGATATACGCCACGATCGATACTCCCACTACAAACGTAAGATTGTATGGGGAAAAAGCCTTTCTTAGTGTGATTTAATTATAAAATAATGATTTTCGGATTCTATCATTTACTTGTGGTTGAGACCTTGATGCTGGCCAAATTTTATGTTTCCAGGTCAACGGGAAGTACCCCATAGATGTTGATTTACTGGCGAGTGTCAAAATATGGGGCATAAATGGTTGTATTTTTTTATTGCGATGGCTTCTAAAAGCCTGATTTTTTATAGCTTCAAGAGACCATAGGCCTACGTATTTTTGTTTTTATTTGAAAACGTTATATATATAGAAATTAACTGACAGATAGATAAAAACAAAACTATGCTATGTATTTGCATGCCATAATACTAAAATGGAAAATGGGTGAAACGTTGTATTTCCTACCTTATTTTGCCACATTTGAGAGTTTTTTTTTTTATCAAACATGGATCTACATTTTGCCACCAACTCGCCTGATGGTAAGCGACGGTGTGGCTGAGGATGGAGCAAGTAGATCCAGAATAAATCTATTCACTCTAAGTAGAGTGGATAGATTTGGTGAGAACGATAGTTGGGGAGTTGATGCAACTGCCCAGACCCGTCTCCCAACTACATCCCGAAACACGACTAGATCGCTTCACGGCATAGCTTAGTCCAATGGGTGGTTACCAGCCGCGGCTGAGACCGCCCACCAATGTTGTGTTGCCTGTTTTGTACCAAGCAGGGGCCACGAGTAGGAATTCCATTTTCATATTCATATTCATATTCTTTATTGCAAATCCACAATTTTATGGGTGCTCTCCTGCGGACGCAGCCAACTCAGCCCCAAAGTATTATGAACGAAGTGTTTTTATAAGGGTTCTTGTTTTCCTTTTGGGCAATTGGGGTTCAATTGCTAAAAAACCGCAGATTTATTATTTGCCAAGAATCCCGTAGCTAAAACGCGCATTTAAATCGTCTCAAGTCCAATAACCTTCTATAATTTTAACTCGAAATTCAAGCCACTATTTACGGCGACATTGAGGCTACAATATTGTTAGGAACCAATCTAAATTTCAACTCGCTTCAACTATTCAAATGGTTGAAATGTAAAATGGTTACCGGTTTTCTGTAGTCCCATTATAGTGTTCAAATATCAATTAAATGCTGCGTCAAAGGTGTCTGCAGATACAATAGTGGCGTTTAAGATACATGTACAGGAAAGATAAATCTAAATTTATTATATTAAATGGAAAAAGAATACGGTCGTGAGCAGAATTCGAACCTGCGCCTCCCGTACAAATACTCCAGGTGCTCTGACCACTAGATCGAGATTGCTTAGTGAGTATTTTGCATTAAATCTTATAAGTATTTTTTTGCTATTTTTTTATTTTTTCTATTTTATTTAAGATATTTTGTGGAGTTTTAAAGTCGGTTTTTTAAGCGTAGTTTATAATAATTAAAAATTATAGGTTTGGGAAGAAGTGTTTGGATCTAGTGTCCGTAATAGGTTTTTAATTGTTTACTGTCACACATTACATAGTTGAATTACATAATAATTATGTAAGTTGTAGTTTTTATAGAATAATTATTATAAATAACATAGTTTATAAGTAAATGTTCAAAAAGAGGCTCGTGGCTAAGTATCAGCCGCACAGATCGATCGACCGAGGTTAAGCTGTGCTTGCCACGGTCGATCTCGTGACCACATAGGCACGTGCATTGTTCACCACGCTAGCTCACGACGGGTTGGCGATTTCAAACCCTACAATCCAGGTTTCCTTTACCGTGTCTTAGACATCTAAGAGAATACTTATGACATTGAAAAAGTCACATTGGTACATACCACGTTTGAATCCACAACTTCCCGGCCCTCACGAGATCATCCGTATGTCACTGAACAAATATTTGGGTAACAAAAAATGAGTTTTGTTCACAAATATTTTGTGTACCGAAATATGTTGATATGAATATACAAAGAATTGTGTGTTGTAAAGGGAAACAAGAATTTTCCAGATTTTTTCGACGAAACAACAGGTATTTTTGTTGCGGTTAAACTTGATAATATGTGGGTTCTGAAAATAGGGGTCACCCAAAATATTTCTTTGTACTTTTTTTTTCCTTTAATGTTAGGCTTAAAATATTTTTAACTCGTTTAAGCGTTGTACGGTCAAAAAAAAAGAACACACTAAATACATCATAAAATACTTTGATACTCTCTGAAGTACAACATATTTAAATTTGTTCATCTTAAAAGTTATAATAATAAATATACATCCGCATGAATTTTCGGTTACGGCCACCAATTTCCATAGAGATTAGCCAAGTACGCTGGAGATATTATTGTGTATAAGTGTTCGTGCAAACACAGGTACACTCCCTTTTCCTTCACTCTCATAGTTCGATGGGACGGCAATCCGACACGACCGGAGGATCGACGGCTTTACGTGCTCTGCCAACGAATGTTAATCCAACATCAATTGTTATGAATCATCGTACGCGCATCGTCGTCTGCTTGCCGTTCTGTCCGTGCGCATGCAAACAGTTCAGTTTACTCCCTTCCGTCCCTTTCCTAGCCTACTCAATGTCCTTGATGCTAGTAAAGCAGATGTTGATATTTTATTTATAAAATATCTATATTTATTATATTAAATGGGAAAAGAATACGGTCCCGAGCAGGATTCGATACTGTGCCTCCCGGATAAATACTCCAGGCGCTCTGACCACTAAGCCATCTCGATCTCTGCTCACCACCGCGAATTCTTCATTCATATTTTAACACCATTTGGCGACGTTATTGCTATCTATTTAGTTATTATACAGGTGACCGAACCGACATTACTAACTTTGCAGTTAATACAATGTCGTAAAGAAGCAATTTATTTATTTATTTATTTTTCTTTGGGAAACAAACAGCTTATATATATAAAGGTTAGATTTGTAGTTTCTAAAATAGATGTTACTTAAGCCTATTTAATTACCTTAACAATTAAAGATAAATCTTTGAAAAGCATTAACGCATGCTTAGCTTATTTAATATAATAACTGTAGTTTGCTAAGCATGCGTTAATGCTTTTCAAACATTTATCTTTGAAATATCTATATGTATGTTTGTGAAAAATGTTTTTTTTTTGAGCGAATTTATCATTCTGTCATATGTGTTCAATATGAATATTGGCGTCAATTCTATTTTACTCGTAGTAAACTAAATTAAAATTAGAACATTCTTATATTAAATTAACAGTTACTATATGAGCAAGATGGAACAAATCAAGAGATGTCAAATTCGAATTTAGGCACGTCAAATTAAAATCTCTCAACGTTTTTACTGGTGGTCACTAAAATTAGAGATATGAAACAAAAATCGTGCGGAATTTTTAGGTTGAAATTATAAAATTTGAATTTGACGTCAACCCGTCCCGCTCTTATAGTAACGATTAGTAAAATACAGTAATGCTCTTAATTTAGTTTAGTTTGCAACATTAGAATTGATACCATTATCTATGTCATAAATTATTGGCCTATTTTAAATATCAACATTGTAAATAGAAAGACAAGATTTTCTTAAATCATATTTTCTTTGACAGGATTGGACGTTAAAAGTGAAATTCGTGCAGAATCGGGACGCTGGCATCTATGAGTGTCAAGTGTCCTCGCATCCCCCGACAAGCATCTTCTTGAGACTCGACGTCGTAGGTAAGTGTGCCAGCAATATATTTTATTTCATTTCGAATGAAAAATGTACGTTCTGTTCTTGAAATTTGTGCTGGAAAAGATGAAACGTCTTGAGAAATCATATTGTTTACTTTGTTATTATGATTTATGTTCCAAATGGAGTAGTCCTCCACTTATTTATTGAACAGGTTACCATAAAGGAGTGGAGTAGTTCATAAGTACTCGTTGATTAAGAGTGGGATTCTAGATGTAACTTAATTTACAGATTTTTAGGGGCTAAGTTGCTTGCGTCCATAGGAGTGCACCCTTAAAATGGAATCCCTACACGTGGCCCCCTGGTGATGTTCTCCCAAAATCTATCCACTCTACTTAGGAGTGGATAGATTTATTCTGGATAAACATGCTCCATCCTCGGCCACACCGACGCTAAGCAAGGCGAGTTGGTGGCCAAACGTATATCCATTTCCAAATCATCCTTGAAATACGATGAAATCAAATATCACTTTACTTGTATTAAGAGACATTGCTTGCCAAGTTCCCTGGTCCACGGGAAGTACCCAAAAGTTCTTCCTTTACAAACCTTTTAAAAAATGCGGCAATAATGGTATTGTTTTTTTATTGAGTTAGTTTTTTTAAAGCTAAATACATGTAACTAAGAGAGTAATGAATATGAATGTTGATGGATGGAGGGGGAGAGGTAGACCAAAGAAAAGATGGATGGATTGTGTGACGGATCATGTGAATGAAAAGGGAGTGAACGATATAGTGACGGCTGACAGAGAAGAATGGAAGAGGAAAACATTGTGCCGAAGACGATTTGGACCCACAACCAGAAGTTCAAAAGGCAGGCCCATAACCACTCGGCCACCACGACAGTTTTATTAAGAGGAATTAGTCCCTAATATTTATTGACAAAGCATCACGCCTGTATACCCCGAAGCCAGATATGTACATAAATAGTTGTATACTCACATTTCACCAACACTGTTATTAAGTCTCATGTAGTGGTGAGCCTATTGCCATCTACCGGGCACAGTCCGAACTCCGGGCTGCCACTGAGAATTTCATTACAGAAAAAATCATTAACACTTTGCCCGACCCGGAAATCGAACCCAGGAGGGCCTCATAGTAATATCTTAGGTTTTCGCGATCAATACACATTATAATAAAACAACTTTTAACCGGATTAATCGCGTGTATTATTGGTTTTCGTTTTTCCTGACGTTTTGTTTTTCCTCCTAAGGATAAGGAGTTTTTCGTTTGTCCTCTTGCGACCACGAACGCTGCAAAGTGTTTGAAACGTCATGAAAAACATAAACCAATCTTCTTCTTATCGTATGGTTGATGAACAACCTAGTGTCAGAGTTTAAAGCAGTTAATATTTATTGATTAAGCATAAGTGTGGTAGGGCGTAATTGTTATGTTATGAGAGCTAAAAGCCTCTCTAGAATTTTCTACATCAACCCGTCGACGTCGCTCGCAACCTGATACTATTTAGGCTTTGGGCCTTCAATAGCTACCTGACTTTATTGCTTCTAGTACTACTTAAAACACCTGATCTAGCTCAGAATGTTACCTTGGAGACATATTAAGTATGTACGTAACTAACATAACATTTACATAATGTAATTGTAGACTTTACCTTTAGTATTATAATGTTCACATTAACATTATCATAAACGTTTGTGGTAAGAATGGGCTGTTTATTTTTTGTGTGTGTGTTTATCTATTTCAGAATACAAATAAAAAAAAATTACGCACTTGTTCGTAAATTGGCTCTTACTGCACCGCTTTTAGGTTTATAATGAGGCTTACTATGCACGCGTGATGTATGTTCGCGAACGGGCGCCGTCAGTTGGGGCTGGCCATATCTTCTAAACTGTCATGGCAAAGATTTGAATTGTAACTAGACTCTATAGACTTCACATTACATTGTTCTCAGATATGTTTTCTATATTATAAACATAATGTAACCAACAATATTTTTATTGTTTGATGAAAAAGAGTAACCGTGGAGTTTCTTGCTCGTTCTTCTCCATAAGAACCTACACTTTGGAAAGTGGCAACTAGTTTTTGACAATTCAAAAGCTCGGTGTTGCGAATTGTGCCTGGCAATAGTCTCACCACCTATTTTACATGATTCATAGTAACTGCATCGGTGAAATGTGAGTTATCATAGCATTCCTCTGCCAAACCCTTCGCAAATACAGGCGTGATGCTAAATTATGTTTATAAAGCCTTTTTTGAATCTCTTAAATCCGTTATGGAACCTGTACTGGACTCCTACTGACTAAAGCGATACGGTCCTAATCTAACCTTCACCGAGATCCCGGATCGCCAGCTGCATTCACCGTAACCCTGGCAGGTTATAGTCCATTGACGTTTGACTGCCTCGTTGGTCCAGTGGTCGCAAGCGTGGCTGCTTAGCGTGAGATCCTGGGTGGTCGGGCAAAGCGTTATGGGGTTTTTTCTGTTAGAAATTCTCAGTAGCAGACCGGAGTTAGGAAGTTGATGGTGTGACACCCCCGTGATTTGGAATGCACGTATAGCCGTCGGTCCTGCACCTGATTTCTCTCCGGTCGTGTCGGATTGCCGTCCTATCCGACTTTAAGAGTTAAGGAAGAGGTGCACTTGTGTTTGCACATACTCTTGTGCACTATAATATCTCCTCCATACTTGGCTAATATCTTCGAAGATAGGCCGCCGTGACCGAAATACAGTGTGGAGGGGTATTATTATTATGGTAAGTTGACGAGTGTCAGGAGACACTCCGGGATATGTGCAGGCTGGCCACAGTTAGTCTACACAAACACTTAACCGGGACGCATGTTGAAGCGCGATGCGTGGACGTCTCGGACATGGTGAAATGGTGCGGTGAACTACTCGTGTCTGCCACCCGCAATACGGCTTATGGTAGCCGGAGATCGCCCAGCGCCCTCCGACACCTGGCGCGCTTTCTGCGATAGGGATAAGTGGGGTTCGCCTCCCGTTTCCACCACCGCCTTCATGAGCATCACCTCCTTGCAGTAAACGGCAACGCCACCTCATGCACTTTCACTCCCGACGATGTATCTAATCACAGCTGGAAACAGGAGATCACCCACCCCAAAAGCAAATCCCTACCACATTAAGCAGCCCATGACACATTAAAAATTTTATATCGCTTTCACTTACCCTCATAAAAACACACCTGATATTATTGTTAATACGACTTTCTCACACCCAATGGTACTTGATACTTTGAACACAGCCAAAATCACAATATGTATGCAAATTACTCGACGGCCAAAATTACTGGCCCGCCAAAGCCTACCGGTCGTGGCAGAAAAAGCTGTGGAAATAATTAAAACCCTTATTTTACCATGGGGTTATAAAACGGCTTTATTTCCATACAAAATATGGTTTTATCTTTTTTTAAATTACATCGCTATGGGATTTTTTGAATAACGTCGAAAGGTTAGGAGTATTTTGTTCTTTTTATATGGGAAAGGGTGACGTCGATGACAAATTAACGTTTGGCAGAATTTGGATTTTTACGTTGTCATATTTAAATCTGCGTAGCCTACATTGTGGACTGCTTCCAGTCTAACCGAGTGCAGCTTAATACAATTATTTTATAAGGAGCGACTGCCTATCTGACCTCCACAACCTAGTTACTGATTAGCATAATATGAAGCGTCTGGTTCTTAGACTCTAGCGACTGGTTCTCAGACTCCAGCAACTGGTTGTCAAGCTCAAGCGTCTGGTTGTCAGACTAAAGCAACTAGTTATCAGACTCAAACGTCTGGCTATTCGTAACGACTGTCATAGCTATCATTTGACAGCCGGACCCTTAGTGGCTTAACGTGCTCTTCAACGCAGAGCTGGAGCCTCAATATGAAAAGACCCATTCTTTGTTCGCTTCTTCACATTTACGAAAGTGATGATGAACAGTAATTAATTTCCCTTTATCTGTCGTCAAAGTTTGATAAAGAAATACCCATAGATATAAGCAATTAAACCTGTTTCCCATTGGGGTACGCAGAGACTATCATTATCCACTTTCCACGATTCAGACACACCTCTTTCGCTCCAATATATCTCTATAAATTTTAACACAAACATGAGGAGAGGAGGGATATTATTTTGCATCCTAATTCAATTCTATCTGATGGTTGAGATGGCAATTATTGCTGACCGGTACTCATGTGGACTTTTCGGTTTTGCCCGACTAGTTTCGAACTCGAACGGAGCCCTTATTCATGAGCTGAGCGCGCGGCGGTGTCGCGAGTCAAACTTCTAATAATATCTCGAATTTAATTTAATTTAATTCTGATTGGGTTGTTTTCTAAATAGGTGGCCAAAAATTCGTATAAAGAGCTTATATATGGCCTCCGATCCAATTGTTTGTCCTTCGTTAAAAGAAAACAAAAGCAAAAAAAAATACGCAATTTATAATAGAAACTTGCAAGGTCTCTGTACTGTTTGTAAAACATAGGCTAGTTTCTAAAATTATTCATTGTGTTTCAAGTTTATATTCAATTATATTTTTCGTCATAATAGGTTAAGTTATGAGTAACATAACATAACGTAGCATCACGCCTGTTTTTTCCGAAGGAGTAGGCAGAGGCGTACACAATTTTACACCCACATTTCACCAATGTTTTTATCAAGTCCCATGTAATAAGTGGTGAGTCTATGGCCGTCTATTCGGCACAGTTCCAAACTCCGGGCTGAGAGTGAGCCATTACTAAGAAAAACTCAATAACACTTTGGCCAACCTGGGAATCGAAGCCAAGACCTCATTCTCAGCCTTTGCGCTTGGGACCACTAAACCAAAGAGGCAGTATAGTAGTAATTATAGGCTTTTTTTGTAATTTGAAATAAAATAGAAGTGAAAGACTGAATACGATCGATCCTTTCATTAAATTGCAATACGTCAATAAATATATTAAACTTTCCCAAATACGTTGGGTTTGGGTTCCCATAACTGGATTCAGCTAATGACCAGTATGTTACGTGGTGCGACTGCCTATCTGACCTCCGCAATGCAGTTACTGAGTATGACACGATATCTCATACACTCTTAGACTCTCAGGTTTCTAACTACCCGTAATGCCTGTTATGTAAGGGCAGCTAAACGTACTTTTCAAAGCAACCCTTGCTTGGTCGTCAGACTTTCAGGCCTCTGACTACCCGTAACGGCTGACATAGATCTTAATTTGACAACCGAGACCGATGCCTTAACGTGCTCTCTAGCACGGAGGGGACTCGATATAAATGATTGTCACCCATCATGCCATCCGATACCGACGTGCCTGTGCCGATGTGAGTCCTGTTTGAGACAAGACACATAACTATTATTAATTACAAATGTGTTAAACTGTTAACTCGTATATTTAATTATTTATTGACATACCTTTTATTCCTGGCCTACTTGCGACTGGGCCGTACGGTATCGTTTTAAGACGCAGCCCATTCCACAGTATATAACCCAGCTAGGAGGTTTCTCCAACTGGTGGTTATTCCTTCATGCCACGAGTCCCTAACAAGGCCTAGAAATAGAAACATGATAAAACAGGAAAGCATTATAATACATTTATTTATTTCATTGCTGTTACATATCCTTAACAACAACAAAATACCGTGGATTGAAACTCACCTGCATTCGACTTCTTTTGAACCGTTTTAGTCTTAGCCTTTTACTTGTCGACTGTACTCACAAATAACCTAAACTGGGTCGATGTTACTCAAGTATTTAATTATCTATAGTTTAAAACATACTTTTGTTGATATAAGTCGCAGCCGAGTCAAGCGTGCGATTTGTGTTTCCTGATCGGCTGTATGCACCGCACTGACCCGAGCAGTACATAAGTAGCATTTTTTATGCGTCGTGTGATAGATTGGTATAGATTGTGTTATAAGTTGGTATTTGATCGTTAGTTTTGTGTTTTAGTTTATCTTATTTTCTCTCTTAGCGTAGCTAACTGTGAGCATGACAACCAATATATATTATGTAAGTTTATATGACACTATAGTATCTATATTATGTACACGGATTCTTCTTAGATATATATTTATATTTATAAAATTAAATTTCATATCAAATAAAAAATAAAAAAATTGCATCCGTGATTTGTACTCATTAATTAAGGTCCAGTTGAAAATCAGCGTCAGGCACTAGTGGTCTGGCATTTTGCTGAACTGGACCTTTTTGGCGCAGCTGTGAGGCACACAACGCCCCTAGTTACCTTACTTTTTTTGTAAATTTGTACTTTTTTTTTTTTTTTTCTATTGTGTCCTTACTAACTGTGTCAAATAAATGTTTCTTTCTTTCTTTCTTTTTCTTTCTTTCTTACCCATCCACAAACCAACTGTGGCTGTGGCAAGCGCAGCTTAACCATAATAGATCGATCTGTGAAACTTTTACTTAGCTATGAACTGCATGATACTTGCTTTCATTTGTACAGTACTATTGATTCTGTATCATCAGTGCTTTTGATAAAAATGTGCCATGAATAAAAAATAATACATTGGACAAATATATTTCCAAAGCTACACAAGAAATATTTGGTGCCTCTGGGTTTAAAACAGCGAACCGTATTGAGGAAAGTAAGGATCCATCAAAACTAGTGGGTAATCCATCATAGGACGTTCAAGAGAAGCCCAAAAGGCCTTTGTATGGCAATGTATTAAATCTAACTTGTGCATAAGATGTGACAACATACTAGGCCATCTATCTAGTGAGAGTATCTTCTAAATCTATTTAAGGAGACAATATCAATCTCTTTGAAGAATCAATGTCTTTGAAAAAACTATTAAAATGTGTAACTGATTAGAATAAAAGAGAAAATGAGAATATAGTAACTTTTAAAATTTAAACCACTTCGTAGTGGGACTTTGCAATGGTAAAATAATATAAATTCCTACTACTGCGAAATCTTTTGAAGATGGATGGATTTGTTACTCTGTCACGCAATAAATACTGAACGGATTTGGATTAAATTTGGCACACATATAGTTTATAATCTGGATTAACATATAGGATAGATTTTTTATCCCAGCTGGACCTAATTCTGAAGTCCGTGCAGACGAATTTGCGGGCAAAAACTAGTGAGTTAATATAACAGAATTTAAAGTTATAAATTTTGTGGAATGAAAACTACGGTCGTGAGCAGGATTCGAACCTGCGCCTCCCGGATAAATAATCCAGGCGCTCTGACCGCTATCTCGACCTCTGCTCACTATTTTGAATTCTCCTGCCACATTTTAATACGTCTTTTGGTGACGCCTAGTCCCTATACATCTATAACTGAACCGACACGACCAACTTTGCAGGCCAACTTTGGGCAACTTTGGCCATATGTGGATAACAGAGTTTACGTAAAACAATAAAGACAAAATATAGTCTTTGGATCGGTATCATTAAGGTCTGTTTTGAAATGAACATAGAATATTTTAACATTAGCACGTGACATAGGTGCCTGTATTGTCCGAAGGGTAAAGTGCTTTCTTGTACACCCAAATTGCACCATTATATTTTGAATATAACATATAATAAGTAGTGAGCCTATTACCATCAACTAGGCACAGTTCGAAATACCAGATTATCACTGAGAATTACCCGACCCGACAATCGATTCCACGACCACGTCCAGCGCTTGCAACCACGAGGCACCAAAAAAATAAATTTTCACTAAGTAACTATAAATAATCGATTGATTCATCCGGAACTCCTACCTAATTAAGTCCTAAATAAGTTCAAACGAATCTCACAAATCTAGATTTATTCGCCCACGCTCTCATAAAAATATTGCTACCAAAATTCCGGGCACCAAGTACTCTCTCACAGATATTACATAGTCTCAGATGTCAACAAAGTAAATGGGACCGCATATAATAAAGATAAGGATCACATTCGCATGACCTTTGTCTTTGGATTTACTCCCGAAATAATTATTACAAGTCTGTGAACGTACACTGAAATACGACATCTTTCATGGAATGCCGCAAGGGACTATTTTAGGACCGAAATTATGTATGCCACTGATATGCGAGGCACGCTGATGGGTGATAGCAGAATCGTGTTTTTGGTGTATTATGTCAGGTCTTTGTACTTCTTTGCTTCTTTTTATATCACTGGAATAACAGTTGCTATCTTTGCATTGCAATTTTTTACACACTGCAATTCCTATAGGGTTACTATTTAAAACATTATCGCAGACCACAGACACTGTTTAAATCATCTATAACAGACGCCAAGGTCAATATGATTCTTAAACACAAGTTAACATTGAAAATAAGTTACTTTATAGTTTTGCAAACAGAATTAACTCATTCGATTTAAACAAACCGGACTACACAAGCGTGCCTCGAAATTGAAATGACTGGTAGTGTAATTTCATTTATAATGATGAATTGTTTTTTTTTCTATCGTTTGTGATGACATTGGAATTGGATTGCGATTGGAATGCAGGAATTATTTTTGTTTGTCTTTCTTGTTATGTAATGCCTCCATTAGCCATATATAATGAATGCTACAACAATAAAGCTAGTAATTTCATCCCCAATTTTAAATTTCTCTATTAACAACGTGTAAAATATGTCGTAAAATTGTAAAAAATCTCTCCCTTAAAAAATCTACGTTTATGATTGTGAAAATTTTATCAAAACATGAAACCGGCCGACTAATATCGCCATCCACAGTAGCGTAGAGGAACAAATTTTATGTCCCTGCCTGTGACGTCATTCGAAAGTAATGTCTCTACCGACGCAAACGAATTACGCTAGAATTTGGCGGGCCGACATTTTGTGAAACATATTTTGTATAAATCTTTTTATTGACCTAGTTCTGTGTAGTTGGTACTTTAGCGGAATACTACTTACTATAAAAAATAACAGCAAGAGTTTGGAGAATTGTGATTAAACCTCCAACCCTGATAATGTTAGGCTTAGGAAAAAGGTAATATATACATTATAGTAAATACTTTAGTCACTTTTCTGAGCTCGTTCGTAATAGAGATTCGGAAAAAAGCTATGACATTGGTTATACATGTTTGTGTGAAGAAAAAATCGGTTGTAAGCAGCATTCGTACCTGCGCCTGCCGGATGAAACCTCCAGGTGCTCTGACCAATAAGCCATCCGTCATCAGCCCCTAGAGCTTTTATCCGGTAGGCGCAGGATCAAATCCTTCTCACGACCATATTTTTACTTTATAATTCGCTACGCATGCGTTAATGCATTTGAAAGATTTATATGTATCTAAAATTGGTATTCACATAAATAATATCCTCCAATGTGTGATAGTTTTTTCATCAAATCACAATTCATTACGATTAATAACATCTGCCAGAAATAATTAAATAGACTTAATATTATTATAATCTTTCAAGGAACATAGATAGTAAATCAAACCGAGGATTTCACGCTTCGAAACCGCTTGGACCCACTAATGAGGCAAGGCACCCTCTTGGCATAACCAAAAATACCTTACCAAGTGGAATTAAGAATCCAAATCTTCTTTAATCATATCATAAGAGCCTTGTTGGTTCAGGATTGATCGCTTGTTTGAACAACAGTGATTACTTTTCTGAGATAACTTCGACAAAGTGTACGGTATCAGAAATATACAAAGATATCGTGTTTCTCCCCCTCCAAGATCAGTATGTAAAGAAGCTTTTATTACTTTTTGGGGTACTGTTACTTGATATTGGAATATGGAATAATTGTGGAGTCATTATTTCCTACTATGATGTTAGGGAGGGAAGTGTTATTGAGGATGTATGAATGGGTGTTTGTTGTTTTGTCAATTACAATAAAATACAATATCTTTATTTGCCTGAAGATGATCGTAACAACGGGCTTACTCTTGAAAATAATTCGGCTCGATTGACATCTTCTATACATATAATAAAAATGTAACGGATTGCTGTCTGTACATGGAAGATATATAAGAAAAAATATTATTGGGACCTTTATCAACGCAAATAGCACTCAAAACAATGATTGTTAGAATTTTTGTCTGTGCGTTTGTGCACGCTAATCTCAGAAACAGCTTATCCGATTTAGATGTGGTTTTCATTAATATATCGTAGTAAGCTTCACTTAACATTTAGTGTTCGTTTCATGTCAATCGGTTCATAAATAAAAAAGTTATGCTAATTTAAAGAATCTCGTCGGACATGTGTTAATTATGAATTTGTGTTCATACACGACATGGTGTTAATTTACGACATCCACGCGGACGGAGTCGCAGGCACAGCTAGTTGAAACTATGTCAGTTCGTACTTTTAAATGCCAAAACACTAAAAAATAATTATAGATTTGGGATAATATAAAGACAACATGCTTTAAAATTGAGACAACTGTAATGGAGGTAAATTTATTTTAAAATTTCGCGTTGTTTTAAGGCGTCTATTTAGTATTGGAATTGGATTGGAATTGGTATTAGTTTCAAGAGCAACCCCAGGTCTTAAAATTTGAAACTTAGTACATTATAACCTGAAATTTATGGCGTGGAAATTATCAAATAATTTAATTTCAATTAAAATATAAGGTAACCGATATTGTACCTAATAGAATGGCATTAATGCTATGTCACAAATGGTTAATATTATTAATTATTGGAATAGAAACACACTTTTATATAATATATTTTATACAATAATAAGATGGAAATTTAATGAATAGATTAGTCTATATCAAAGTATCATACAAAAGTCATTAATGCTAATAACATTTAAAATTCAAAAAATCTTGTAATTTATTTCTAAATAAATTTAAATTGAAGTCTTTATATCGTGCGAGGTATTTTGTTTTAATAAAAAAAGGCTTTTCCAAATAAGAGCAGTTCTAGCCTAGCAAATACTATATATATAATAATAGTTTCGAAAAATCACGTCTATTGCGATTAACAAAATTCGAGCAGCCGTTGAAAAAAAAATTTTGATTTTGCTTAACAAAATGAGATATACAAGAAATACTTAACAGAAAGACGAAATCTTGTACGCACGCTGACATTTTAATGGTTGTATTCCCACGGTAGAATTAGAGCAAACCTTAAAAAGAACATATTAAAATGACCTCTTCTAGTACAAAGAAAACATTTAGTTGAGGTTTCCTCTAACCATACTTTTTTACCAAGATATAGACTTTGTACAGACAGGGCTTATAGGTTTTTTCCATTTAATATTGTAACTTTAGAGTTCGCTAAGCATGCGTTATTGCTTTTCAAAGATTTATCTCGACTTATAGGTAGAGTTATTTGTTACAATATTTATTGTTATAAATGTTGTACAGTCAAGAGCACGTAGAGCACTTTGGACAGGGCCCGTAGACTATGACGCGTAATACAAATTAATACGAGCTCAGTTAGGGGTTTGGCTCTTCTGGAGGTCTCATAACTTTTAAACAGTAAAATCATTATGAACTTGAAATGTTTTTGGTGGGATTACTACTTTTTTTTTTTTGTTGTGGTGGCCGCTTCCTGAGCCACGGGTTGTGGGTTCAAACCTGGCATGTACCCCTGTGACTTTTTCAATGTCATTTATGTACTTTCTTAGTTAATCTAAGACATTACAGACATACGGTGAAGGGAAACATCGTGAGGAAACCTGGACTTGGTAGTCTGAAATCGCCAACCCGCAGTGAGCTAGCGTGGTGATCAATGCTTGTGCCCTCTCTGTATCAGAAGAGGCTCTTGCCCTGCAGTGGGACAGTTATGGGCTGGTTATTTTTTATTTATTTATTATAATTTTAAATTATAAGCAATAGCTTTGTGGTGTGTCCTTTTGTTCGACTTGCAAGTCAAAGGTCGCAAGTTCAAACTCAAGGCACGCAACACTAACTTTTAGAAGTCATGTGGGTATTAGAAATTAATTAACTAAGAAAACCAGCAAACCAGAGAGATATTTTCGATGGTGTGTAAAGCCATGTCAGAGATCTACGAGTGGTTTACCTTGACACTAGGTCATTCATCAACCACACGATAAGAAGAAGAAATATTAATAAAGCAGTTCTAATCATCCTTTTTCTTCACAGAGGCGCGAGCGCAGATCTCCGGGCCCACAGAAAAGTATCTGAAGCCGGGGTCAACATTGCGCCTGCAGTGTTCCGTGGTACAAACTACGGAGGCACCTGCTTTTGTGTTTTGGTAAGTTGCTTTGCTATTGTAACGAATTATAGTAATTATTTAACATACAAAGCATCACGCCTGTATTGCCCGAAAGGGTAGGCAGAGGTATATACAGTTGTACACCCACATTTCGGCAATTCTGTTATTAAGTCCCATGTAATAGGCAGTGAGCCTATTTTCATCTACCGAGCACAATTCCAAAGTCCGCGCTGAGTTTTCCTGTTATGAAATTCTCAGTAGCAGTCCGGAATTTGGAATTGTGCTTGGTTGATGGCAATATATAACTTAAAAGAAGATTTAACTACATTGATGAAGATTGAGTGGACAACCGTGTGCACCTCTGCCTGCTCCTTCAGAGTTACAGGCCTGATGCTATGACATTTTATTGGTATATATTTTATAGATACGATCATGTGACAAGGTAGCTCAGTTGCGAGAGCTATGACACGGTTGTCATATTTTTCAATGTTTCGATACAAAATAATAAATAATATTGGCAATATATGGCCTTAACATTACTCGTATAAAAATCATTTATATTATTATATAGGATTGGGATTTCGTTTCGGCGCCTTACAACTGCAAAATAACACTGAGTTTAGTAATCTTTAAACGATTGCTAAATATATATCGCCAGGCGTCTCCTTAAAAAGAGAACAAGGTAACTTGAAATTTAATAGCGAAGATGCGACACGGTAGCTCAGGGGGAGAGCCATGACACGGTATGTCAATAGTCGTGTCTATTATTTTTCGATGTTCCCTTAGAAAATTATAATTAATATAGGTATCACATAGTCTTAACATGTATAAGAATCATTTAAATTATTATATATATTTTATGTTCAATTTTATATAGACATAATACTTTAGTAAAAAATAATGAGTACTGAGAAAATAAATTGATACTTTGAAAAGAGTTTCAAATCTTCTTTTCAACTTTTTCTCCTTAAGAAAGATACAAGTATTAATTGATGCTCATTTAGAATTGGATACTTTATCTTTTTAACCGACTTCAAAAAAGGAGGAGGTTTCTCAATTCGACCGTATATTTTTTTTTTTTTTTTTTATTTTTTTTTTTTATGTGTGTTCGGGGATAACTTCGTCGTTTACGAACCGATTTTGATAATTCTTTTTTTGTTGGAAGGAAGATATCTCGACGGTGGTACCATGATAAGGAAACCAGGATCTGATGATGGCATCCCCGAGAAATCGAGGGAAACCTTCGAAAATTGTAGGGGCGACAAGTGCATTTGTTAATTTTTTCATTAAGTATTTTAAAGCACTACTATTTAATGAAGGTGTGGAGTCGATCTGATGATGGAGCTGAAAGACAGTCGAGGGAACTCTTTAAAGATTTACAGCAATTACCTGGTGTTTGGGCTTGATTAATTTGTATTGATGAGAACTTTACACCTAGATGGGTTGTGACTGTAATTAGGGGTCTGATGATGAAGACGAAGGACAGTCAAGGGAACTCCTCAACGTTTTACAGTAGCTACCATGTTTTGTTATGTATGTCCGTCGATATCTTTGTTTGAAAGAGTAGTCCCCAGAGGTGGCCCCATTTAAATTTAGTAAAGATCTGATGAAGATCTTCGAAGTAAGACGATGGAACTCTTCAATGAATTATAGCAAATCACTCTCAATTGCTGTAATCGCATGTTCATGTACAGTTCATACCACTCAATACATGCATAGCATCATGCCTGTATTGCCCGATGGGGTAGGCAGAAGTGTCCACTGTTGTACACAAACATTTCACCGATGCAGTAATTAAGTCCTAGCGGCTTTCGAAAGCCTACCCATATTATTAAATTTCTAAATTAACTTATTTATGAAGTATACAAACTTATATATGACCTATACAATATATATATAACACACTTAAAACTAAAAAGACTAAAATAAATTAATTTTAAACAAAAAATGAAAACCGCCTTCAAAAATCTACTACACTAAAAAGTTTAAAATAATATCAAAATTTGCTTATAATAAAATCATTTTAAAAGAACAATATATAATAATAATCTGTTAATTTTGGAGTCGGTGCCTGATGCATATGGGGTTTACAACCAGATACAAAGGCCGGTAACATAACCACAGCACAACGAACATAAGTGACTAACGAGAGGAAAACAATAACCCTCTCCCAGTACAGGCACCGACTCCAAAATTAACAGATTATTATTATATATTGTTCTTTTAAAATGATTTTATTATAAGCAAATTTTGATATTATTTTAAACTTTTTAGTGTAGTAGATTTTTGAAGGCGGTTTTCATTTTTTGTTTAAAATTAATTGGTAACTTCAGCTGTTATCGATACTTGAAGTATAATGATACTATTTGAAAGTTTTATAATGTTTTAGTTTCAAAAGAACTTTGGAGATACATTTTTATAGAGTTTGTAAGAGTAATGTTATTTTATTTTTACACGATTGCCTATAAGGCGTGTTATGTTTTAGTATTCATGTATGTATGTATGTAAATTTATTTATTTATTCATTAACAATTTTAGTTGCGTTGAATTTTATAACATACTTTTAAAATATTACAATATTACACGAAAGAGTATCATGATAATCAATTTAAATTACACATATCCATATTACGACACAGGAATTAACGAAGTCAATTGAATACAATTTAATTATTCATATAAAGTCACTAATAAAAAACTTGAGAGGTGTCAAGGGACACCCGGATGGAACGAAGTTAAAGAGAAAAAAAGTAAAAATAATAATAAATATATATATATATATCTGGCTTGCTTTCTAGAGAAAGAGAGAGACAGACAGAGAAACATGCGCACGTCGCACGTCTTACAATAGCTTACTATGGCAAGAAGTGTCGCTACAACTTTTCGTCTTAATTTTTTCCGTCTAGACCCCTTTCGCAACGCGCGATAAGGAACTTCGTTCCAATAACGCATTAATTATGTTGGATGAGAAATAATTAATATGTCAAATGATTTGAAATAAAATTGCAGTATGTTTTTGTATTTAGGTGCAGTTAAATATGTATGTATGTAGGTGAGTTTCGTTATTCAACCGTAACTTGAAAATGCCTGAACCGATTTATGGGGTATTCCGGGTAACATAGGCTAGTATGATTTAAAAAAATATTAATATAGTTGCTATGGCCCAAAAAATAAAAAATATACAAATAAGTGACAGGCGTGTTTTAATTTTTTTCTATTAATTTCATTATTACATATTTACTAGTTCAAATAAATCAGTCAAAACCATTCGTAGCGAACACAAAACATCAAATATTTGTTAAAAGAAAAATTCAGTTTTTTTTTTTTGTATCCGCTTAAGTCTAGATCTACCATATTATTTTCTAGTAGCTTTGAGTTTGGAATTATGCGCGGTAGATGTCACTATCACGTCACTATCACGTCACTATCGTGTCACGATGATATTACATCGAACTTAATGCAGGATTGTTAATATGTGGGTATATAACTAGTGTATATCTCTGCCTACTCCCTCAAGGAATACAGGCATACATTAGAATCACCTTTGAATAACTCGCTAACACAAAATTTCAACCAAAAGGGTTAGACCAACACCTTGATTCGCCATCTCGAATTTCTTGTCTCAGAGTATTTAGGTCAACCCACCCACATGATCGATGGTTTGGGCGTCTATACCACTATACACAATCAACTAAACTATTGAATAACGCATAAAGTATAACAAATAGATTATATCCTTTTTGTCATTTGATCAAAAGCTGTCGTGTTTCGAGAATTTCTTTAACATGGTATCCACGGTACGCAATACAAAAGCGATTGAAAAAAAAAAGTTTAATTTCTTTATTGATTCGGTTTCAGTTTCAGCGGTATACTCGCCTGGTGGGTTACTCTTGAATTTAATACCAATTCCAATCCAATGTCAATGTCAAATCAACGCATTAAAACAATGTGTAAAGTAAAAATATTTGTTTTACAAAAAATTAAAACCGCCTTCCTAAATCTACTTACACTAAAAAGTGCAAAATAATATCAAAATTTGCTTATAATAAAATAAATTTAAAAGAACAATATATAATATTAATCTATTATTTTTGGAATCTTTTGGAGATTCAGTGAAATCTGTTCAGACTGGCAATGATATCGACGGACACACATACAAAAAAAAGTACAGGGGAATTGATAACCCTATCCTATATATCATATAGAGTTCGCTAAGCATGCGTTAATGCTTTTCAAAGATTTATCTCGATAACCTCCTCCTTTTGGAAGTTGGTTAAAAATAAATCTATATATATTTATTTATTTAAAGTGTATGTACATTTCAAGTTACAAAGGCGGTCTTAATGCCTTGGGCATTCTCTCCCAGTCAACCAACCTTTTAGGGTGATGCATAGATAACATGGTAGAAAATAAATAGATCATAAATATTGATATTAAAATACAATATGAACAATAAACTAAGGAACTATACTTATATACTTACTTGAATATTAACATTAAATAAATAGTTATAATACATATATAGATAAATACATAAATATAAAAGTTATAGATAATACTGACAAGATTCCGCTTTAATTTTGCTCAGAAAGAACCAGCATATTATAGTTATCTCAATTTTAAATCATGTTGGCTTATTAGTATCCCGATTCTTTATTTTTAAATCATTTTTGCATTTAAAAGTACGAGCTGACATATTTCCAATGTCAATCGAGCGGATTTATTAACCCTAATGATCAGTATACCTATCTCTCTAGAGGGGCTCGTGGCTAAGTAACAGCCGCACAGATAGATTGATCGAGGTTAAGCTGCGCTTGCCGCGGTCGGTCTGTGACCATCATTTCATACCGTCCGTGCCTCGGAGAGCACGTTAAGCCGTCGGTCCCGGTTGACAAATTATGATCTATGACAGCCGTTACGAGTAGTCCAGAGGCCTGAAAATCTGACAACAGTCATACCACGAGATATCGTGTTACCCAGTTACTGGGTTGTGGAGGTCAGATAGGCAGTCGCTCCATGTAAAATACCGGTATTAAGCTGAATCCGGTTTGACTGTAAGCCGACCCCAATCTAATTGGGAAAAGGCTAGGCAGATATATACTGATCAGTAAACCTATCAAGAGCTTGTATATTGGAATAAATCAATTCATAACAACAATTCCAAAACACACAAAAAAAAATCTAATACGTTATATTTAATAAAAAACAAAAGACAAGCCGTCAGCGCAACTATATCAGATAGATTTTATTTAGTGATTTGCTGAGAATTGGGTGCAAATTCAATTTGGAGTCTCATCAGGAAATGTCAATGCTGACTCGCCTTTGTTAGGTATTGGGGTCGATAATGCGGAAAAATGTAACTTTTTCTTTTCATATTTTTGCTGTTTGTTTCATTTATTATTTTGATATAAAGGTGTTTTGATTTTTTACAGCCAAAGGTACTTAGATAATAGACAGACCTTTACAGACGGACAGACGGATGTTCAATATGATAGACACAAATATATACAAATTGAATTTTTTGTGATTTATGCGCAGTGAAATGATTAAAAGTTTACGTGTAGGTATATCTTTACCGTGGGAGAGCCATGCTTCGGCACGAATGGGCCGGCTCGACCGGATTGATACCACGGCCTCACAGAAAACCGGCGTGAAACAACGCTTGCGTTGTGTTTCGCCGAGTGAGTGAGGGTACCGGAGGCCCAAACACTTTAAAAGGCCGGCAACAAAAAAAAAAAACTAACTGACACGGTTGACGGTCACGAGACCGACGAGACTACACAGAACAAATATTTTTATGACCTACAGTTGGGTTACTCTTCAAAGTAATACCAATTCCAATCCAATTCCAATATTAAATAGACGCCTTAAAACAACGCGTAAAATTAAAATAAATTTACCTACATTACAGTTGCTTCTATTTTAAATCCCGAATCTATAATAATTTTTTAGACATTTTGGCATCTAAAAGTACGAACTGACATATTTCTAATGTCAATCGAGCGGAATTATTTTCAAGAGTAAGCCACCAGATCCAGTTCCAGGTTTGTGTGCATATAAGATTAGTGACCCTTTGGCTCATCCACGTACAAATACGTACTTCATAACAATAAAAATCTATTGTGTCTGCTAATGAGCGAGACAACAGCTTAAGCACACCTGAGACACGAAAAAAAACCGAGAAGTTTGGTTTAAAAAAAAAATATACTAGTGGGGGTGGGTAGTCATGCAATTACCTGTTTTCAAGTAGATACATTTCCTTACAAGTTAAAATACAAGATACCTATGCTCATATATCTGCCTATGCTCTGGCTGGAGGCATCAAATTGTCGCCATAGCTATTGTTCGGTTACGCAGATTAAACTGGAAGAGCCCACGTCCAAAAAAAAAACCAAT
Source organism: Xylocampa areola (assembly GCA_935421205.1). Classification (NCBI taxonomy): domain Eukaryota; kingdom Metazoa; phylum Arthropoda; class Insecta; order Lepidoptera; family Noctuidae; genus Xylocampa; species Xylocampa areola. The sequence goes on from OW285223.1 coordinate 12,727,114, forward strand.
ATATATTTAAAGATAAATCTTTGAGAAGCATTAACGCATGCTTAGCGACCTATAGAGTTATTATATTAAATAGAAAAAGAATACGGTGGTGAGCAGGATTCGAACCTGCGCCTGCCAGTGCTTAGTGATCAGAGCGCCTGGAGTATTTATCTGGGAGGCGCAGGTACGAATCCTGCTGACGACCGTAATCTTTTTCCATTTAATATAATAACTCTAAATATATTTGCTGAAACACATTGTATCAATCACAATACATAATCTTGTAAAATTTTCCTTTGCTTTTCATTTTCCGTGTTCGCTAGATTTCCCGACATAATTCTACGGATGGTAGGTAAAAACAATACGTGGGTAGTACTTACATACCTCTTTCTCGCAAAGATTTATAACGGTTCATCTGTGAAAGATAAGTGCTTTCCCAGATGTGCACTTTATTTACAAACCAGTGGATCGCATTCTCGCGAAAAGGTGTTTTTTTTTTTTGCCTTGTTACACTAATTGTAAAGTGGGCAACAGAGTTAAGTGTTCAGGCAAATGACGATTACTGCACTGCGTAGGCAACTATCATTATTGAATTATGATCATCAGAATTCTCATCATAATGAGCATATATGTCCAGATGTATTATTGTATTTACTTTACCATAATTAAACTATAATTACATACTTAGTACTAACCAACAAATATAGAAAATAATTCACAGTTGGTCTCTTTTCACCAATGCTCAGTCCTCATCGGGTGGCTAGGCTTATACCGTTACGCGTCACGCAGCTCGTTCGCGCGGGTGTTGAAATATTTTCATTATACTTTATCTCCTAAACTATGCGTCCAAATAACATGCTATACAGGGTAAAGTTTATCTACATAAATCATTTTTCAAATTTTAATATTTTTGGCCCAAAAGACCTTATTGGGGCGTATGTTTTAGAGATAGGTTTATGGCATCGCGGAGTTTTTTTTAGTAAAACATTATATTTACGAATCACAAACCATTAGCAAACGCACGCGGATGAAGCAGTTCGGCATCGCTTTTTCTTCCGACTTACTTAACAAAAATCAATATTTAAAGCTAGTTGAGAGGCTTAGTCAAATGTTAGTTAGCCTATACAATTTCTCACGAACCTGGCTATCATATACAAAAATATTTTTTCAAAACAGACTGGCAGTTCCAGGGAGCGCGTATTTTGACAAACAATCAAACAAAAAAAAACTCTTCGGTTTTATACGTATAATATTAGTATAGATAACCATAATTCTTTTGAAAAAACACATTCTTAAATGTTTCCGACCATATTTCTTTTTAATTGTCACCTTAGTATTGTGGTCATAATAACTATATTGAAATAATTGTCAAGCATAAATTATGTATATTATTTTATGAGTATTTCAAATCTCACTTCTTATAGCTATTGTCTAATTCAAGATAATCTCTAATTGTAAATCCGATCGACTTGACGTCAGACATGTGATATAAACCACTCGTAGACGTAGACACATCAGTAACGTAACAATGTGAAAAAAAAAAAACAATCACATTCGCCATATTTTCACATATGTCAAGTTTGGGGTAATGCCTACTACTACACGGGAATTGATATAAGAGATAAAGATATAAGAGACATTACTAGTATATTACACTCGAAGGGAACTATTTTTTTTTTTATGGAATAGGGGGCAACCGAGCAGACGGCTCGCCTGATGGTAAGCGATTACCGCCGCCCATGGACACCCGCAACCCCAGAGGAGTCGCGAGTGCGTTGCCTGCCTTTTAAAGGGTTTGGGCCTCCGGTACCCTCACTCACTCGGCGAAACACAACGCAAGCGTTGTTTCACGCCGGTTTTCTGTGAGGCCGTGGTATCAATCCGGTCGAGCCGGCCCATTCGTGCCGAAGCGTGGCTCTCCCACGGTGAAAATTACTGACAGTCTTGATATTTTCCTATATTTTTTTAGTAGCACCACTTCTATTATTACATTATGGGTAGTCAATACTTTGACAGCGCGGTTGGCGCAGTGGTCAAGAGACTGACTGCTGCGCTGCGTGTCGCAGGTTCGATTCCTGCACGTAGCAAATATTTGTACGATCTATAGATAATTGCTCCGAGTCTGGGTGTGTGTGTACTTGTGATATTATGCGTCTGTAAACGCACCCACGATACAGGAAGATATTCCTAGAGTGGGGCAAAGTTTTATAAAAAAAAAAAAAAAGTTTTTATTAAATAATATTAATGCAATTTTTTCTTCGGACTTAGCACATTATCAAAAAACAGATGCAATTTTTTCTATACACTATTCTCTTTTGTCAACTGTACATTAGCATTTTGTGCAGTGTCCATTAAATTCTTTGTTGTACACAACCACTCCAGCGATGGACGTTCCACATTTCTATATACACTTCATCGTCTGTATACAATTTAACTTTCTTTTTCTTTCAAACTTCACATGAATAAGAAATGAAGTACTGAAAGCTTCGGTTTAAAGGTGTGTGTGTATGTAAGGCGAGCTTGACACATTTTTGAAACTAGCCCAGTTGTGAAAGCAATTGTACGAACTGCGTACAACAAGCTGGCGTTTGGCCAAAATTCTGTCAGTATTTGATTTATTATTGTTGATTTGAATACTTAATTTGGATAGCACATTTGACGTGTCAACGTGGATCCAGCCAAATGAATCGCTTAATTGACTGTTTGTTTTTAATTCATAGTCTATTCAAACTGTTGAACTGTAGCCGTACTATATTTAAAAAGCAAATGACAATAAATATGCATTTAACAAGTTTTTTTTATCAAAAATTGATCTCCGTTTGGCCACCAACTCACCTGATGGTAAGTAACGGTGTGACCAAGGATGGAGCACGTCGATTTGGAAAAATCTATTCATTCTAAGTAGTGTAGATAGATTTGAGAAGAACGATAGTTGGGGAGTTCATGCAACTGCCCAGACCCGTCTCCCACAACGGTTGCACCGGATTACATCCCGAAACACGACTAGGTCGCTTCACGGCATGGCTTCGTCCAGTGGGTGCTAATCAGCCGCGGCCGAAGCCTCCCACCAGAGTTGTGTAGGGATTCCGGGATTCCATTATAAGGATGCACTCCAACGGACGCGGGCAATTCAGCCCCCAATTATTTTAATAATTCGATGGATATCTTATTTTATTTGTGGTTTTGCAGCGTTGATTTTTGTCAAGTGCAGGACACGGCGTGAATTTGTTTGTTTACAAAAAAGATTTAAATTAAATGTTTTTTTAAGATAGTTTTTTTTTTATTGATTCTCCAATCAATAAAGTCAAAGTCAAAGTCAAAGCATTTATTTCAATTAGACCGTTTACAGGCACTTTTGAATTGTCAAAAAAATAAACTAGTTGCCACGTTCCAAAGTGTAGATTCCTGTGGAGAAGAACGGGCAAGAAACTCCACGGTTACTCTTTTTCATCAAACAATTACAATATTTTGGTTACATTGTATTTATATAGAAATCATATGTGAGAACAATGAAATACCTGAGCTTATACCAATGTGAGATGGTGCCCATAACACAAGTTAAGTCTTACCTTGGGTACCAGACTTCATACAAATACCACATGATACTGATAGTTATTTGTATCTTTTATCTATGTGCATCTGCTGTCTTTGTAAGTGTTTCATTGTACAACTGTTTGAGTCTAATAAACATTTATTTATTTATTATTTATCCATTTTATTTTATTTGTTAACTAAATAAACTCTTGTAATTATAGATTTAAAGGTCATCCTTATTAACCTTAACACGATCAGAAACTCAAGAAGCGCCTCTGACAATTTAATTTGCTTGGCAAAGTAGATTTGGCAACCGGTTTTGGCAACGTCCGCATAGTCTGACGTTGCGAGCAATTCTTTACACTTCGGCAACGCAAATTGCCAGTCGAGCCACATTGTTGACCAGGCTTCAATATTGAGTATGTTTGCATAACATATTAGCGTCACGACTGTAAGAATAAGGGTAGGCAGATAAGTTAAGACACTCAAAGATAAATCTTTGAAAAGCATTAACGCATGCTTAGCGAACTCTAAAGTTATTATATTAAATGGAAAAAGAATACAATCGTAAGTCATCTCGACCTCTATTAATAGCCATTGCTTAGTGGTCAGAGCGCCTGGAGTATTTATCCGGGAGGCGCAGGTTCGAATCCTGCTCAAGCCCGTATTCTTTTTCCATTTAATATAATAAGTTAAGACACTATTGTATACCCATATTTATATTCTGTGGTGAGCATTTTTTTATCAACCGGGCACCTTTCCAAACTTTGAATTGCCACTGAGAATTTCCTGACACATAAAACGAATAATCAACGTTGCCTGTCCCGGAACAACCCCCCCCCCATCATCACGCCTGTATTCCCCGAAGGGGTAGGCAGAGGTGTATACAGTTTTACACCCACATTTCACCAATGGTATTATTAAGTCACATGTAATGTGGTGAGCCTATCGCCATCAACCGAGCACAATTGCAAGTTCGGGGCTGCTACTGAGAATTTTCTGACAGAAAATCCCAATTACACTTTGCCCGACCTGGGAATCGAACCCAGGTCCTCGTGCTCAGCAGTCGCAATTGTGATCACTAGACCAACGAGGCAATCCAAAACCGACATTAATCAATTGTTTTTTTTTTATAAATTTATTATAAAAAAATTGACCATGCATTTTATTTGTTTTGATGAAATAATAGTATGAAAAATAATCAAATCGCTTTTCTTAAATGCATTAGTTTATAAATAACCAGCTGGTGCCCGCGACTTTGTCTGCCTATGTCCTTCCCTAAGATACAATCTATCTCTTTGCCAAATTTCATTACGATCCGTTCAGCCATTTAGTCGTGAAAAGGTAACAAACAAACAAACAGAGTTACTTTTGCATTTATAATATTAGTATGGATGTAGAAAAGTAGTGATTGTAACTTTTTGAATTGTATCATTTTTGTATTTTAATATGCGAGTTTGCGGGTAGTCATGCAACTACCTGTGCACCATCCCCTCCGCCCGCGAATTTTCGGGCGGTGGGGGGGTGTACTGGATGCGCAAATACAATATCTAGCTACTTCCACAATATTGAGGGTAGTCATACAATTACCTGTGCACCCCACCCCCCCCATCCGCCTGCGAATTTTAAAAGAAAGATAAAAAAGCATTAACCCTTGCTTAGCGAACTCTAAAGTTATTACATGAAATGGAAAAAGAATCGGAAGACGGTCGTGAGCAGGATTCGAACCTGCGCCTCCCGGATAAACACTCCAGACGCTCTGACCACTAATCATCAGCCATCTCGACCTCTGCTCACCACCGCGAATTCTTCTTCCATATTTTAACACGTCTTATGGCAACGTCATTGCTATCAATTCAGTCCCTATACAAGTGACCGAACCGACACGATTTTTCCATTTAATATAATAACTTTAGAGCTAGATATTGTGTTTATTTGCATCCATTTGATAAAGTAAACGCATCGTTATCATTCGGTCGCTGTTTCTACTCGCACGATACGGGTTTCCGCCACAAGATATTCAACTAACTTTGCATAATGCATAGGTACTGCGTATAACTTATATTTGCACTTACCCTCTCAACTAAGTTTTCCTCTTTATGCTACTACGGGAGTTCTTAGGAAATAGAATTATCTAAAACAGAGTTATTGGCATTATCTAGACTAGAGTCTACTCATGTTCGTTTCCGGAATAATTAATTTAAATAATGTAATATTATAAAACAACTTTTAACCGGATTAATCGCGTGTATTATTAGATTTGTTTTTCCTGGATTTAGTTTTAAATATGTATCAGAGACAAAAATAATTTTGACAATTTTCAATAATCTGTTGAGACGCCTGACACCTTAGTCCTCCTGCGACCACGAACGCTGCAAAGTGTTCGAGACGTCAGGAAAAACAAAACCGTATTAACATTAACCAATACACGCGATTAATCCGGTTAAAATTTGTTTTATTATAATGTTTAGTGATCGCGAAAACCTACGATTGAATATAATATAATTTTTGAAATATATAAATCGGGTCTAGATCACGATTGCACCGGCCGATGCAATTCGGTCGAAACTTCGGCAAAAAAAGGTACCGTAAAATCCATTTATAGAACAATATTGCGACCTAGGCCCAATTTATATATTTCTAAAATGTGTACAAATCGCGAAAGTTTAAAATCAATTCATGTAATATAACATTTATTGTATCAAATCAAATGCAGAAGCCATAGTAGTGTAAGTAATAATATAGATTAAAGTTTTTTATTATAAGGCAAGGCATAGTACAATCATAATGTGCTGTCTCCCAAACTAGATAATAACCTGTGTCTTGGGAGACAGTGTAGTCATGTTTGTAATGTGAATTATTCGGGATTACCCGACTAGTTTCGAACTCAAAAGGAACTAGTTAAGCAATCCGAAAAATACACGTGAGTAGTAACCGGTGATCAATAATTGATATCAACTGTAATACTTTAAGTAAAACGGAACTTTAAGTACTTCTATCGCACCTGGCCAGTTTTATTAATGCTTTGCAGAGTATCATAATTTTAAACTTATTGATCTCCTTGTCCTTAGGTACCACAACAGCAGAATGATAAACTATGACGTAGAACGAGGCATCAACGTCACCACAGACCCGGTGCAGCGTCTATCGGACCTGCTCATCCCAGCAGCCAGCGTCTCCCACGCCGGCAATTACACGTGTGTTCCAAACAACGCCGTTCCTGCTAGTATATACGTCCATATATTTAATGGTAAGTAACATTTACGCGGTTTCGAGCAAATAGTATGACTACATGTGAAAGCTTGAATCAATTCAATCTGCCTAGCCTTTTCCCAATTACATTAGGGTCGTCTTCCAGTTAAAACAGATGCAGCTTAATACCAGTATTTTACATGGAGTGACTGCCCATCTGACCTCGACAACCCAGTTACTGGGTAACTCGATATCTCGTGATATGATTGTTTGTCAGACTTTCAGGCCTCTGCCTACCCGGAACGGCCGTCATAGATCTTAATTTGACAACCCGGATCGACGTCTTAGTGTGCTTTGCAAGGCACTGAGAGGTCTCGGTTTGAAATTATGGTCACCAATCTACAGACCGACCGCAGAAAGCGCAGCTCAACCTCGATTGATCGATTTGTGCGGCTGTTACTTAGCCACAAGCCCCTCTTTTTACTTGAATCAATTCCATACCACACAAAAAAGTCACGCCTGCAATGTGTGAAGCATTTTCAACACATTTCACAGTACTGTGAAACATATTCATATAGGTTATATATATGTGTATATTATATATACATATATTATATATAGGTCCCCCCACTCCGATGACAATTCTTAACCTATCTTGTTTTACACTTTTTATTTCACACATGGCAGTCGTGCTAGTAACTGTACTGACATTAAGTAGATTAATTTAGACGCTCATTAAGAATGTGGACCGAGTTACTTGGGAAGTCGATTGTAGGTTTAACATCTTCAACACACAGGACAGTAACCTGTAGCAATCCCGTACAGGTTTACCATGAAATAAGTCCTGTCGACAGTTTGCATTTTTTATTGCGCAGGTCTCAGCTAAATAGCCGCGGGGACAGTTCTGTGAAACATTTTCTTATAGGTCCCCCGATTACGGTAAAAATTCTTCCAAACAACTTATTTTTAATTAACTAAATTTTAGTTCTCTTTTAATATTTTTTTAAACTCGTACCGTTTATAAGATTTATTATACCTAGGTAAAGTAAATTATTATTTAAATATATGTAGGTAAACTAACTTGGGGTTTATTATGGAAAATAGGTTTTTTATTACACCATGATGACGTACTCATGTGATAGTACGATAACATCAGAACCTGGCGCATGGATAAAATTTCGTGTGACACTACTAGATAGAAGGAGACCGTATCAGTGGCAGTTACCACCAACTACAGCATACCCAATGAGGGTTCACGTCAGGCAGGCGCCCGGTCATAAAACATTGCCAAAACTTTAGCAGCATGCAATTTCAAAAACAATTAGAAAGTGGAAGAAGGATTCATGCTGCGCCGACCCCAAATAAATTGGTATAAGGGCAGGGGGCAATGATGATTATCATGATTGTATTTGTTAGTACGATTTCGGTTTAACAGCTGCTATTGCGTATATCGATTTAGATAGTACTAATATAAACTGCAATTAAATAATAATACTGTCTCATAAAACGGGCGGGCTCAGCTCAAGACTTGCTCCGTTCACGTTCGAAACTAGTCGGGCAATTCCCGAAAAATGCACGTGAGTAGAAACCGGTGAACAGTAATTGATATGTCTAATAAAACCTTCATGTTTCTTATCTCCTATGTAAAATCACAACCTTAGAACCAACGTTTTAGCCGTTTTGCCTTGGCATTAAGGTGCAATATAGCAAAATAATCAAGTACGGTCCTAAAAATATATGCATATTATTAGCAATTTTGTCTCCGTCTATAAAAATTGTGGCGTCTGTTATAATGAGCAGTCGACGTCGCGACTTAAAAATAAAATACTATAAGAAGAATAGCTCGAAAAACGAAAACTGCCGAGAGCCAATAAAGCAATCATCGAAGAGGACAGAAAAAGAGCAAAAGTGATAAAGACTTAGTCCGCAGCAAGCTTTGGCAGAAGTCCAAGTAAAACGAAGAAATAAAAAATCGGAAGTGTGCTTCCACATTTTGGTTACCAGGATAGTAAGAGCAGTGGAACGATCGTTGGACTGACAAGTTAAACGGGCGCAAGTTCAAATCCAATCGAAATATCTATCACCAACCCCTGACTTTAAGAATCATGTGAAATTCATTATCACTTAGACATAAATCTTTGAAAAACATTAACGCATGCTTGGCGAACTCTAAAGTTATAATATTAAATGGAAAAAGAATACGGTCGTGTGCAGGATTCGAACCTGCGCCTTCCGGATAAATACACCAGGCGCTCCGACCACTAAGCCATCTCGACCTCTGCTCACTACCGTGAATTCTTCTTCCACGTTTTGACACGTCTTTTGGTGACGTCATTGCTATCTATTCAGTCATAATTATCACTTGCTTAAAACGGTGAAGGACACCAGCTCACCTGAGAAATGTTTTTGACGGTATATAAAGCCAAGTCTGAGACCTACGGGTGGTTTAAACTCTGACACTAGGTTGTTTCATCAACCACATGGTAAGAAAAATAAGTTATCATATATCGAATATATATTTTGTAAACTATATAGCCGTCACTCTGACTGCCCCAGTGGTATGCATGCGTGATTGTATGTACAATTTTAAATAAGGATGGTATGCATATATAAAAACTTTTTCACAAAAAAAATACTGCCGAAAAAGAAAACTGAAAACTGAAAAATAACTGGCGTTAATTCCATGTTGCATGTGAATGTGATTATAACTTTAATTTAATGATCTTCGTTGATTATTTTGTATAGTGCCCACTCAAAATTAGTTACGCTCATAGTAATATCTTAGGTTTGCGCCATCACTACACATTATAATAAAACAACTTTTAGCCGGATAAATCGTGGTCGCAGGAGGGCAGTCCTCCTGCGACCACGAACGCTGCAAAGAGTTCGAAACGTCAGGAAAAACAAAAAACCAATAATACACGCGATTAATCTGGTTAAAAGTAGTTACAGTCAGTTATTTTTCACTTTCAGTTTCCATTTTTGGTGACATTTTTTGTGTGAAAAATGGTTTATTAACCTTTATATACAATACGTAATATTGTTCAAAATTTAAAGTCCTTAAAATTACTGGAAAAGAGACCTAAATAGAACTAGAATCTAAAGAAACCGCCGATGAAAATCTAAACTTCGTTTCTAAGCAGGAAAAAATTCTAACAATTAAAATTAAATTCCAGGAAGTGTAGATGAATTTACGGAGAGCAAAAAATAAAAGGAAGAATTTTCGCGCCTCCGTGTCCTCGCCGACAAAAATAAGCGGGTTCGGGGAGAATAAATTGTAATATTTCTCGGCTAATTTGAGAAGGGTCGGCATAATGTAATATAGGAAAGGTCAAATATTCCCTAGAAGTACAAAAAATGACAAAACGTATAATAATGAAAGTATTTTAGCTTGTTAAAGGTCCAATTTAATTTGTGTGAAATTTCATACCTTTCAGAGGTCAGGTGGTAACGGTTTCGTGTGAAATACCGATAGACTAGCCTCGCAAATTCAAATTCAAGTCGCACCACTAACTTTTCAAAGACATGACTTTGAAAGGTTAGTGGTGGTGTTATGGCGTACTAGAAATTTATTAGCACTTGTTTTGTGTTGCACACCTAAGAGATGTTCTTGACAGTATGTGCCATGCTATAGACATATGGGTGACTTAAACTCTAACACAAGGTTGTTCATCAACCACATGATAAAGAGACCGATATCATTTAGTGAGACCTGATGCCAATATTACTAAGTGAGCGTGCTGCGTTTCCTACTTGTCAGAGCACCCATTTTTCATCTCTTGACCCGAAGTTACTGAGCATTTATAATATGTAACATTTGGAGGGATAAAGGACCACACTCTTTTAATTAGTTAAACCGCTTTCCTCGATCCTTTTCCCTTCATAATTTCTGATATTACACCTGTGTTCACAAACAGATCTATTACAATCACACACAGCCTCGTTGGTTTAGTGATCACAAACGCTTTTTTGTGACCACATTTCGATTCTCAAATGTTTTGTTAGGATATTCATGATAGCAGACCAGATTCTGGAGCTTGTCTCAGCTTGTGCCCTGTTGATGGCAATAGGCTCACCATCTATTACATTGGCCTTAATAAATGCATTGGTGTAATGTGGATGTATAAAGCATTTCTCTTCTGCTTAGTCCTTTGAGAAGACATTTGACTTGGGTCATTGGGTTACCAAAGATTTAAAAGACAGTGAGGATATTGGCAAGGAACGTAGGTCGCTATCAGTACGCTGTTTTTGCATGATGCACTGTGGCAGTAAAAATTACTTTGTTTTGCCTAAAGATTTGTAGATAGGAAGTTGTGATGGCTTTGAGACTTTGTTCAGGCCAAACCCACTCAAAACTTTGGGATTATGATGGGCAAATTGGCTCCTAGCTGTACTGCGTGTCAAATCATCGAGGACACTTAACACTTTTCAACATAATGTAGACAGGATGAAAATCAAAGACGTCATACCTTCGGTGACAGGATTTTATAATAGCATTTCGGCAAAACCGTTGTCTGATGAAGCTAAAATGTTTTACAAAGTGGTCTCCATACGAGTATGTTTAAGATTGGTCAATTCTAGACTCTGGGTTGCTACTAAGAATTTCCTAACATAAAACCCAATATCACATTGCACGACCTGGGAATTGATCCCAGGATCTCATGCTCACCAGTCTTCGGACCACTAAACCAACGAAGCAGTTATGTGTATGTTATGAAATTAATAACGTTTGGCTTCTAGGCCATTAATACGCCGTATCGAATATTGGCATCTGACATAAATTCATCTACTTGAACCCAGCTTAAGAACAAACTCCAAGAAGTACCTACATCAAACGCCTAACTATTCAATTTGATTCACGGGCAAAAGGTTCAGCGGCTCCAAGAGAACCTATTTGGGACTTGGCCGAAGAAATCGAGTCAATCAAGTGCTCATTGGGGTGTGAATATTTCAAACATTTCACTCGGTTTACGCACTGCGCGCGAAAATTGTGGCGGTTGGGCGTATCAGTGTTGTATAGTTTCACTTCCTTGTTTACCTACACTTACCTCTCATTATTTAAATAATAATTTATACAAAACATTACATATTAAAACGCCAGTATTTTCCAGTTGGGTAGGCAGAGGAGTACATAGTTTTACACCCAAATTTCTGATTTAATAAGTGTTTAACCTATTACCATCTACCGGTCATAATTTGAAACTCCCGGCCGTTCTTTAGAATTAGTCAGTTAAAACCTTGAAATAATATGCCTCCTTACAAATCAAATCCAGATTCTAACCTGAATTTATATATTTACTGACGCTCTATAAAATTTCCTTGTGAATGAATGAGAAAGACATTAAAATTTAAATCCCCTCATTTTAACTATGAAATATTCAGAATATGCTTATGAATTTCTGATCTGCTACGTCCTTGATACGCTCACAAAGTACATGTGTAAAGATGCTGTAACTGATTGCCTTATGACTCTGGAATATGAAGGGACCGAAAATTTGATAATAATACAAAACTAAATCTACCTAATGCATCTTAATGTAAGCCCACACATAAACACACACACTGTCTCCCACACACAATCACACACACAGAGAGACGCACACACACACGCACTCACAGATGAGTAAAAGTTCTTGCTAAATAAATAGGTACTGGAAATAATACATAGGAGACCTGGTGACCTGAAATACAGGTACTTACCTAGTTAAGGCACCAGTCTCTCACAATATACATTAAGATTTTCAATCCAGATATTTTTTTTATGTAATATTTAATATTGTGGTGAGAAATAAATAAATTATTGTATTGTATTGTATTGATAAGAAAAAACAATGACAAGAAAGTAATATAATTTGCAACCATCTAGAATTTCAGATAGCAAAATCCCTTCTCTTTAGTTAGTCACACTATTTGCTTCCATTAAAATATAACGCCATGCCTCACGAGTTCAAATTCACGCACAAAATAATTATTAGAATGGTCTAAATATTAATCTTTCTTCCAAATACTATATATCTCCCTTTCTTGTCATGGCGGCCAAGTGGTTACGGCCCGCATCTAGAACCACAGATTGTTGGTTCAAAATGTGCCAATGAAGTCACATTTATTCAATATCTTAAGTACTTTCTTAGTTAATCTAAGACATCACAGACATACGGAAGGAAACACTGTGAGGTAACCTGGACATCTCAAGTATAAATTCAAACAGAAAACAAATTATGGCCTGGGTCATTCTTCAAATTGGATCCTTTGCCTCATTTTCCTCGCTTTAATATTTTTATGAAACTAACTTCGTTTTTTTTATTAATACATGCTGATTGTATATATGAACTTATATTTATGAAAATTATAACATTTTGAAGTTATTTTCATAAAAATATTTGCGCGAGGAAGATGACTCAAGGAATTCAACTTGAAGAATGATTATAATTATTTATTACGTGTCAGAGTGTTTGTGCATTCAAGATTTATGTCTTTAAACGCACCTACTATAAAAGAGAATGTGGACAAAGATAATGAAACAAAAAGTACAATTATGTTAATATGGAGTGCGCCTAAAAAAGATAAACTTAGTAAGTCTTAATTTAACGTAAATATTGAATAGATTCAGGCGTTACTTTGCGGAAGTCCATTACAATGGATGCAAATACTACTATTATACTACTCTCCAAGTGTTTCGCCCCTCCACGGGGCATCATCAGGAGCTGTTAGACCGTGCAGGCTCATGATGCCCCGTGGAGGGGCGAAACACGTGTAGAGTAGTTGGTGGTAGTCACAATTTTCACCGCTTGCGTATGTGCATATATTTGCGGGCGGGCGGTGCACAGGTAATGCATGACTACCCTCAATATTTTGGAAGTAGTACATATTGTATTTATTTGCATCCATAATTTAACGTACGGTTAAGGTTAAACGTTGGTTTTATCTGACTTAGTGCGTAACCCAACTCAATATTTTAGTATTCCGATATGCCATCATGATATTTTTCTTCACGAATGAATTTTATGACATCAATTCATTTAAGGCCACGCATAATTTATTATGAAATGATAACAGAACGAAATCAATTTTGATTTGAACTCTATTTGAAATTATGGTAAGATTCAAATTTGACTGTCAATAAAATTGTATTTTTTTATATTACCTTCAATCAACTATACACAAACATGCGACTACAGCATAGCGATACTATTTCTGAAGGTTTTCATCAAATTTCCACCAAAATTTAAATTGGACTTCCTCTGAAATATACTTACTTAAATCAGGTGCCAATTCGTGACGATATTACTGAACATACATACAAAAACAAATTGCATATTAGCATATGTCAAATGTAGGTGTGCAACTGTGTACACCTCTGCCTACCTCTTCGGGGAATACAGGCGTGATGCTATGTTGTTATGTTATGATAATTCATTACTAATATGCAAATGATTAGGAAAAGTTAGTCCTGCGTGCTTGTAATACCACTAGGCTATCTCTACTATATGGGATCAAGTTAGAAACTACATAAGTCACAAAAAGATCTTAAAATTTGTGCTACCGTCATCTGGTACCTGTAAATCCTACTATCATTGCTTTACAATACAATACAAATACTCTTTATTGAATACAAAAAAAAGAAGCATAAAAAATAAATTAGTAATATCTTAGGTTTGCGCGATCACTACACATTATAATAAAACAACTTTTAACCGGATTAATCGCGTGTATTATTGGTTTTTTGTTTTTCCTGACGTTTCGAACGCTGCAAAGTGTGAAGTGTGAAGTGGAAAAACAAAAAACCAATAATACACGCGATTAATCCGGTTAAAAGTTGTTTTATTAAAAAATAAATTATTTAAAAATAGCATTGTACCATGGGCAGTTTTATCGCTCTAGGCCATCTCTTCCAGACAACCTTCGGATGGACAGAACTAAAAGTACAAAATAGAGGGGTAGTTTACTGCGTAACAATAAATCATCTTTATAAAAAAATAACTATTTAAATATAATTAATAGTAATACTTACATGTAATAATAAATTCATACATACATAAACATAATTATATAATTTATATACCCTTAGCAAATAAGTGGAGAGGAAACATACAAACATACAACAGGGATAGGTAGTGATCTTTTAAAAGTCGCTAAGGATTGCGCTCGTCTAACAGAAATTGGCAAGGCATTCCACAAGCGAGCAGCTTGTACTGTCAAAGATTTAACAAATAAGCTAGTGGAATGCATCGGGATCTTTAGCGTAAGGTTCTCATATGACCGTAACAATCTCTAATGTGTGTCATTGAGGAACTCGAAACGTTCTTTAAGATAATGAGGTGTTGAAAGATTGTACAAAATACTGTATAGAAGGTGGATATGAGTGTCGAAGCCGTATTGGGAGCCACTTGAGCTTTGTACGAAACTCGGATACATTATCATATTTACGTAAACCAAATATGAATCGTATACAGAAATTTTGAAGACGCTCAAGCTTTTCAAGTTGGTCCTCGGTCAGATCAGGATAGTTGATATCGGCGTAGTCAAGGATTGGAAGAAGAAAGGACTGTGCAAGCGCAGTTTTAGTACCAATCAGCAAAAAGTTACGAAGTCTCCTCAGAGACCCTGCAGACGCGAACAATTTGCGGCCGATCTCCTGAATTTGTGGTCCCCAAGACAAAGTCTTGTCAATATAAATTCCGAGGTTTTTAACTTTATCACTAATGCTTTACATTTTGAAGCTTACATACGAATTTAACCAATGAACCGATTTCAAAGTCATTTAACACAGAGCACAAACATAGCCCTGTAAAGTACATACGATACTTTTTATCCCGACAACTTGCTTTGTTTTTCAGAGTATAATATATTATATTAAAGTCAAGAATATTTCACTAGATGGCGCTGATCAATGTGGCATGATTTATGTTTACTTCCGATCAAGTCAAATTTGAAAAACATGTATTTCGGCCGAAGCCCTGAATGGCAACTGTTTTTTTTTAAATCCGATGGTATATTTTTATAATTTCTTACATTGAATACGAATCCAATTACATCTGTTTCCAGAAACGTCAAAGTATTGCTTTTAATGAAAACATTGATTGTACTAATGACTACATAATTTTATGCCAATTATTTTCCTGTGGAATCAATTTTGGGGAAACATTTCACAAGTACCTATACAACTTTAAGATCCCTTTTGATCTTTCAAGTCCTGGCAATATCGATTAGAAATCTTTACAATTGCTAGCTGCTCTCACTGTCTTGTCATGGTGACCAATTGGTTCGGCCCGTCTTTAGAACCAGGGATTGTGTGTTGAAATCTGGCATGAATAAACGTGACTTTTTCAGTGTCATGTGTACTTCGTTAGTTAATCTAAGACATCATAGACATACGGTCAAGGAAAACATCGTGAGGAAACCAGGACTTTATGGTCTGAAATCACCAACCCGCAGTGAGCTAGCGTGGTGATCAATGCTCGTGCCTTCTCTGCATGAGTTTAGCACTTTACCCTGTAATGGGACAATTATGGGCTAGTTATGTCTCCCGTGTGGTTTCGGAAAAGAATGGACAATCCCATCTTTGCCCAAGAGTGTCGACTAAACGATACAAAATAGTGGATACCCCAAAATAAGTAATGCATCCTAAACTCTGCCTATTGTACTGGTTTTCCAGTCCATTGGACCGCAGGATCAGGACGCGAGACTCGGATTGCACCAATGCAACCGCTTGTTCACTTAAATTTTGTGCTGATGGCCCTGACAATTTAAAACCAAGTTTGGTCTAGCCAGTCATATAAGGGCTCATGAAAGGAAATAGCTGTTGAGGTTTCCGTTATCAAGACCAATAAGGAGGAATCTATGTCTACCATTTTTACATAGTTTACTATTTACGTTTATTTCGAACAAATTCTAATCTATCTTTTCTTCCACAGGTGAAAACCCCGCAGCCATGCAATCGTCTTCACCCAGCTTCATCAACCGTCTCCACAGCATCTTATTACCGACCCTCATAAGTCTCAACCTGATACGGTGACAATTTCACTAGCTCATCAAAATGAAAATGTACTCTATATGTAATACCAAATGGTTTAATTTTACGTGGAGCGAAATTTTGTAGTTGTGGATCATGTGTCTAAGGGTTATTACGAGTAACGTGAGGAGCTTTGTCTGCATTTGTTTTTGGTTCGTTCAGTCTGATTTTATTAGTACTACGTTTAATATGTTTATGTACATTTTGTAAAGCCTTTGTTAATTCATAAAATAATATTGCATCAACCATGTATCCACGAAGAGCTAAGGAGAGGTGTACACAGTCGTACGCTCTCATTTCACCAATGTCATTATTGGGTTCCATGTAATAGGTGGTGAGTTTACTACAATCGACCAGGCACAATTCCAAATATCCGGTATATTTCCTACAAGAAAATCCTAATAACACTTTACCGGCCCAGGAATCTAACTCACATTCAGCAGCTGCGCTTGGTAATACTACACTAACCCAACTTTGACATAACAACATCACGCCTGTATTCTCCGAAGGGGTAGGCATAGGTTTACACAGTTTTACAGCCACACTTCACCAATGCTGTTATTAAGTCTCATGTAATAGGTAGCGAGCCTATTACCGTCTACCGGGCAGAATTCTAAACTTCGTGCTGCCACTGATAAGATAATTTCCTAACGGAAAAACTCATTAACACTGCCCGACCTGGGAATTGAACAAAGGACCTGGACCCGGGACTGCCGAGCGTGACTGCTAAGCATGAAATTAGCAGTCACGCTCGGCAGTCAATTTAATTTGATAAATATGTTCAAAATAAAGTTTTTTATTCAAATAAAGATACAGCCGTGAGCAGGATTCGTATCTGCGCCTCCCAGAAATACTCCAGGCGCTCCAACCACTAAGCCATTTCTACCTTCGATGTGCAAAATAATTTCATTTTTGACGTCTACGTAATTACGTTTATTTCTTTTCCCATTTCGTGAAATTTGATTGACACAGACTTAGGTGAAGTAAACAAAAATCAAGTGGATCTTATCCGATTTCTGATTTTCAATAGCTTCAAATCAAATTATTCATATTTGATCCGAGCTACGAGAATTGAAGGGCATGCCGAATCAAATATGGTTAATAAATTACTTCATCGAATGAATAACAATTCAAATATTCGTACCTAATCAAAATTAGTAATGTTATATCTGATATATGGAAATTTGTCGTCTTCAATTTCATCATAGCTGCCTATATTTTTCCCAAATACATTGGAGTTTGCTTTCAGTGTCACTAGATACAGTTTCATACCCAGATTTTACATGGAGCGACTGCATATCTGACCTCCACTACCCAGTTATTGGATAACACAAAATGTCTTAGTAAGACTGGTTGTCAGACTTTCAGACATTTGAGTAACGACTGTCATAGATGTTAATTTGATAG
Source organism: Xylocampa areola (assembly GCA_935421205.1). Classification (NCBI taxonomy): domain Eukaryota; kingdom Metazoa; phylum Arthropoda; class Insecta; order Lepidoptera; family Noctuidae; genus Xylocampa; species Xylocampa areola. Next base: position 12,745,238 of record OW285223.1, read on the forward strand.
CTGGAACCGATGGATTATCGTGCTCTCTGAGGAACGAAAGAGACTCGATAATATGAGATTATGGTCACCCATCTAAAGAACTGCCGCTGCAAACACAGCTTAACTTCAATCGATCCGTGCGGTGGTTACAGCCTCGATATACAAGTATTTTTATTTCACAAATTCCTTGAAAAAAAAAATACCCAAGCGAAGACTTTAACCAAATAATATTATCAGTCATTTGAATATGGAAATTTTATACCCTATCTTTGCCTCATTACTGAGAATGGTGAATGCAATCAATGAGTTATCTTCATCGATATAGGTCAAGAGTTAGGCGGAACCCCGCACTTGAAATATGTTGATCTCTGAAAAGGCAAGTCTTCATTAATTTAAAGGAAGTTTAATATTTATTAGTTGTCTTGGTCAGTGAATGGATTTTCGTAAAAGTTGGTTTGTTGTTTTGAAAATTTTACAATAATGACTTCAGATAATTTTTTTTCGTCATCTTTAATGGATAATTCTTTACAGCAGGATATCGCTATTATAATTATTTTGTAGAAAAATCATGAGTACTTTGAATCCGTATTAGGTCAGGTACAGTCAGCATCACATTCTTCTTCCATATTTACTTTACTATTACTTTTAGTGACGTCATTGCCATCTATGCAGTTTCTTTACAGGAAACTCACGACCTTATTTTTCTTTGCTCAATAATGTATAACGTTATGGTATGTTATGTTAACTATAATCATAAAAAACAATATGTATTGATTTCAGGCAGATTCAGAGGTTTTATTTTTAAATAAAATGTGCCAAATAAGTATTTGAATATATTTTAGATCAACTCAAGCTCAACCATACATCATATTCACATATATTGAGATTACTCAGGCACGTATTTTCACCTATCTAATTAAAGTCTCATGTTATACTAAAATAAATCTCATGATCAATAGATAGTGTATAAAACAATACGCGGCTATGGTTATGCCAAAATAAGGACCCAATTTGGAAGTATAATTCAAATAAGGCCTGCACACAAGTGGATAGAATGTTATTCCAAGTACATCCCTTTCATAATCGTTTACTGCAATGCGTCCCTATTATACGCAGCGTAAGTAATTTTAATACTTCCTGTCTGTAATTTGCCTCCAAAATTGTGCAATTATTGTCCCAATTACTTGAAACAGGCAACCTTTAGGGAAGCAATAAGATTTTCGAACAAAGATCTGTCCTATTTTAATGTTCTTTACTTGATATTTTAGAGATACACTTTTATAAATTTAGAGCTTCGTCAGATAGAAAAGGAATAGACTCTTTTTGAAATGTGAAAGGTTCCGAAATTGTCAAATCAAATTCAATTTGTCTCCGTCTGAACGTATTTTCTTGGCAAGCGTACTCTATTTTACTTACTATCGTGTTTCCAAATGCAAAATTAATTTAATCTATTGAGGTTTAGAGATAAAATATATTCAAAATTAAAAATACTTTTTCATACTCATTATTAAGTAGAGTACATCAATTTCATAGAACAGACACGAGAATTTATTGCCAGAAATCCAATTTCACTCACAGGTTTATCATTAGAGTGTAATATAATTCCGAACGTAACACGATAATCCATTTATGTTAAATTTCGAGACAGACATATATGCAAATTGTTGGTATCTGACTCATATTACAAATGCTAAAATTTGTGATGAAGTAACTCTGTAGCCAGCTGGAGAATTTCAACAAATTTTGCCATTCATGTCCAGTTTGTCCGGGGGATTATCACACGGAATTTTGCTTTGAACAACTAGTTCGTCGGTTTATTATGTACTGCACAGAACTTACTTGCGGAAACATTCAGACCCGTAGAAATAAACCAACCTAATATTTGAGCTCGTACTAGCTATAATATCAGGTTGGTTAACTAAGTTGGTAGGTTTAGGGTTATTAAAAAATTGACCACATCAAATTTATGCATCCGGTGCGAACCTTAAAGTTGTAATTTTTTGTGGAAATATAAATACGGTCATAAGCAGGATTTGAACCTGCGCTTCCTGGGTTAATACTCCAAGATTATTAGAATCTCCCATGAAAAGCTTGGCATTTAGAATTGATCATGGCAATAGGTTCACCACCTATTATATGAGACAATAAAGCTGCATTGGCATTGGTATTATGTGGTAGTACAATATACTCTGCAGCTCTAACAATATATACCACTTAACCCAACTTTTCATCAAAAGCACGTCTGCTGCGGAAATTCAGTTCAAAAACTTCCCCTTAGGAAGAATTCATGCCATTATCACCACACTGCGGCGAAACGTTTGTCGCAGTTTGTTATTAGCACACAGGTGCCACCCATCCCCTTCGTATAATCCCTTAGTGGCTTATGACACATTTGTGGTAGGGACATTTTATTCCAACGAGCTTGATACGCTAATCTTGTGTGGTGTGAAACAAACAATTTGGTGAAGAAATTCGAGAATGAACATTTCGTAATGTAAAGTCCTTTGTGATTTGTATATTTTTTGTTGAAGTTTGATTGGCAATGAAAGGATATTCTATACCAATTCAAGACTTAATTACCATGTGAGTTACAATCCCAAATATTTTTATGCTTATAATGCAATTCGATAGTAACCTTAAGCATAATCTAAATTAATAAAACGCCAAAACTCGCAATTTGCTTTTTTTGTTTTTCGTGAAAACTGCAGCTAAACAGTCTCATTTGTCTTGTTATGTAATCGATTCCGGGATCATCCACTTTTATTAGGTTTTTCTATTATGATTTTCTCAGTAGCAGCCCGGAGTTTGTAATTGTGCCCGGTAGATAAGAATAGGCTTATCCCCTTTTATATAAAACTTAATAACAGTATCGGTGAAATGTTGGTGTACAACTATTTACACCACCGCTTACCCTTTCGGGGTATACAGAAAGCATACGATATTTTACTAAGTTTAAAGACCACACAATAAAGTTAAAAAGTAACACTCATGCTAAACGCCATCAAGTTAATTGCACACACGTTGACAATTACACCTCAACGGTACATAAACGACCATTTCAAAAACGACCGCAGCAAAGCTCCATGCAATTCCCACTCGACTATACTTAGAACTCTATTCTATTATTTCCACGTACAAACGAAAAACATTATTAATTGTTCAAGTAAACTAAAACTTGCTGAACCATTAGTACAGAATTTACGCTGAGAAAGCAATATGATTGTAAAAAATCGGCAATATTTTTTGCATTTCTCTTGACTCGGATACCAGTTAACTTTTTGCAAAAAACAGTTTATTATTACCATTGTTATTTTGCAGAAACAATGAGCTGAAGTTTGCGACTTTGAAAAATAGCAGTGACATTTGCGAAAGTAATTACTCGATAGCAGATGTCTTATTTCATCTCAATCACCATCTTTTTGTAAAACAAGGTTTTCTTAAAGCTACAAATGAAAAGGTTGAGTTACAGTAATATATTATTTACGGTAACATTACTCTAGACAGAGTGATTTATTTCATTTGCTCACATATTCATGTCGCTATAATGTTATTCGGCAATCACGGTAAAATGCTTTGTAATACAAACAAATCCATTTGTTTATTACGACCAAGAATCGAAACAATCATTGTAAAGCATTCACCTTCTTCAATCAGTATTATCAGAAAAGTAGTAAGCATATTATTACTTTACAAATTTTATTCATGGAATGAATAAAATCAGTGTTATAAATAGTACTTTTATGTAAAGTCATTATTATTCCTAGTCCCTTTTAACAAAAGGTTTGATTTAAATACATTTTGTTGAAATTTTATTCTCTATAAGAAAATGTAAATAAACTTAGTGTATATGTGATAAGCAAGCTCATAAAATATCTGTTAATAAATTGTAAATATTAAAATGTATTAGCATTAAGTTGAGCCGCATATAATATAAAGAATAACTGTTCATTTTTATGTGTGTTTTATTGCTTTTTATATCTGTTATTGCTGCTTTGGGTAAACAAAAAAGTTTATTTTAAAAATTAAACGATGCGAGAATGGATTCTTCAAGCGTTGTGGGGAAATATTTTCAAATGTAAGTATTAATAAAAGCCATGGTAATGTAATAAAGAAAAGGTATTCATTTAATATTCCATGTTCTATTTCATCGAGTTTTATAGTAACAAAAAAGCGTCTACGATCAAAGAAAAAATATAAGTCCTTGTTCAAATCTGACAGCTAAAGAGAAATGTAATTACGTAGGCTTTCACTGGTAAATCATGAGAACTAACTCATATAAATAGATGTCGATTTTTCTCAACAGAACTGGCTTACATTACTATTAATATTACCTAGCGACTTCTAAAAAATAAATACAGAGAATAATATCGTGATCAATCTTCATCAATACACATTTTTTGTAGAAAGATTATGTCCAAAAATACTGAACTAAAAAATGCTGTTTATAGACATGCTGATGAATAGAAAATGGGTTATGATAAAACCTGAATAAATATAACATAATATAGCATCACACCTATACGAAGGGGTGGGCAGAGGTTTACACAGTTGTACGCCCAAATCTCACCAACCCTGTTACTTAATATGTCTCAATAGGTAGTAAGCCTATTGCCGTTTACTGGGCACAATTGTGTACACATCTACCGACCTCTTCCGGAAATTCAGGTGTGATGGTAAGTTCTGTAAAATTTGGCTGTTCATAGCTTGAATATAACATCATAATATCTACAATAACATAGACATTATAGAAGCTAATATAATAATCTCTAAACAATATCGTATGCAAACTCTGTCAGGTTCAAATTGGTACGTACCGTCTAAAGGACCGGTTTCACCGTTTACATTAAAAACTGAGTTTGACTACACTAAGTTCAACTGTTGATTTTGATCTCAGTTTAAGTCCAACTGATTTTAGCAGCTACATTTTGATCGCGTTTCCGACTACAGTGTTCATTTGGATACGTAATGTTATCACAATTATAGGTAAACAATTTTATGGTCTGATTTCTGATTACACATGTTATTTTTATAATAAAAAAAAAAACTTTTTATGACTTTTAAAATTTTTTGAATTTATATTTTAACAAATATTATATTACGTTATTTATTCAATAGTGTAACATCATAATTAAGAGAAAGAACAACAAAATTAATAATATTCTGTGATAAACACAAGTTTCGCCATTCTCGCAAAACCCTTGAACGTACATTTCTATTAAACTAAAGGCCGACAATCAGGCGTACCGAGTTTAAACTAGATTCAACTTGAACTGCGTTTAGTTTGTTAGTGACGTGCAAATTGGTGCTATGAACTCATCGAAACTGATAAATACTTCAGGTGCTCTGACCACTAAGCCATCTCGGCTTCTGCTCACTACTCCAAATTCTTCATCCGCATATTAAGACGTCTTTTTTGATGACGTTATCGCTATTTATTCAGTCCCATACAGGTTTCTGAACCGACACGATTAACTTTGCAGTTAATATAATATTGAACAGATGCAATTACCTGAAAAATTACACATAAATGTTTAATGAATTTCGTGCTTTAACACAGGCGTAGCGAACTCTATAGTTATAATTTCATCATTTCACGGCGCAGTTGGCGTAGTGGTGGACAAACCGGGTGCTGCGTCGCGTGTCGCAGGTTCGATTCCTGCACGGAACAAATATTTATATGATCTACAGATAATTGTTCCGGGTCTGAGTGTGTGTGTCCATGAGGGATTAAATGTATGTAAAGGCAAGACTAAAAAAAAAATGGAAGATAACGAAATACTGTCGTGAGCAGGATTCGCTCTAACCACTTAGCCATCTCACGACCGTATTTTTCTTTTAGAGTTCGGTATGCATGCATTTGAAAGATTCATCTGTAGAAGTTAAACTGAGTTTAACTTAAACAGTGAAACCGGCCCTAACCAGGTTTGATAATAAACACCTTGCATCTGACGTCACAGCGATAACCTGACAAAGACACCGCTAGATCAAAGAGCTCATTGGATTATCGTATGGTAGTATGTGACATTAAATTGCCCTAAGGAGATCAACTGATATGTTGTCTTAAATATTATTTTTGTATTTGATAGTCAGGTTCATGAGGAACGGCTATTATTTTTTTATAGTAAGTCGGAAGAAAAAGCTTTGCTGAAATTTTATCCGCGTGCGTTGGTGTAATGGTTAGTGATACGTAAATATAATGTTCTACACAAATGTTGGCTCTTAGTACGTCTAAAATAAAAGTTCGTGATACCATATGCCTAGCTAAAATTGAAAATTAAATAGTGAGCATTTTTATATGCCATAATAATCGAAAAAAGTTAGTTCATAATAAAAAAAATATGAAAAAAGGATGCATATTTTAGGAGATAATGTAAAAAGAAAATAATTCAACACTGGCTTGAACGAGCCGTGTGATGCATAAATCCTGCCCAACGAGATGACCTGTAAATTATTTTCTATTTGTTGGTTAGTACTAATTAAGTAATAATAAAAATATAATTATACGTGGGTGAAAGAAACTACGGGGCACAGCTAGTTAGTGAATAAAGTGCTTTATCTACTAATATGGTGACTGCTGAGCATGAGGTTCAAATCCCAGGTTGAGCAAAGTGTTATTCAGTTTTTTATTAGAAATTTCTCAGTAGGAGCTCGGTGTTTGGAATTATTCCTGGTAGTGGCAATAAATAGACTCACCAAAGAAAGACTATTTATAAAGTTGTATTTTTTTTTGTGTACGATCGGTACTCTAAGTCCTCTACGATTTTTCACAGATACTCCAGTTGCTTTCAAGGAACAAAAAGAATCAGAGGAAGACTTTTGCCGAATTGAGATTGAGAGTAAATCTAAAATTAAAATAAACTTTGCCTCAACTCCACTCGGCCACTCGTGCTATTAGACACTTACAAATTTATTACAAATGTTTGTTAACCAAAATTTGTATTCGAGTTGCAAATTTAAGATTAATTCCACATTTGTAATACACGAATACAAGCATATTATATACACAAACAATATCCAACCAAACTTTGTCTTTTACAAAACAAAATTTGAACAAACTAAATACAAAATAGTACTAAAACCAGAATAATTCAAAAGCTTTACGTGTTGCTGTTGCATTTACAACATTGGTTTGAGCATTATTTAACACCTTACTAATATAATGTGTAAGTTTTTATTTGTGTTACTCAGTCACGCAATTTTTAGATTCATATACATACATACACAAATAATCATACATACATACATACATAATCACGCCTGTTTCCCTTTGGGGTAGGCAGAGACTATCGATTTCCATTTGCTACGATTCTGACTCACCTCTTTCGCTTCATCTATGTTCATTAACTTCTTCATATATGCTCGCCGAATTAGGTGGCCCCTGACCTGTCCTTTTTTGAAAACGTCCGCAATTTGATTGCGGGTACGTTCGTCGAGGTCGACCTGCCCCGACTCTTCCATCCACTCTCGCCTCATGATCATCATCATACTAATTTAATCAATCGCCTTTCATCCATCCTTTCTACATGCCACTGTTCGGGCGGCTACACTTTTTTTAGATTTGTTAAAATTTTTAGAGCTAAGGACATTATACCTGATCTTGATCACACCTTTGCTGCTTTTCACAGAATAAATAAATAAATTTCAAAACTAAAAATATCCGGGAGGCGCGTGTTCGAATCTTGCTCACGACCGTATTCCTTTTCCACAAAAATTTATAACTATAAAGTTCGCTAAGCATGCGTTAATTCTTTTCAAAAATGTATCTGCAAATAGAAGAAATTTGGAAACATGGTTAGTCAATGAGATTATTATCAATGACCACAAGAAGCAATGACTAACGAACCATTAATTTAATATAACAAATAATGTATATTCACAAAAGAACCTTACATTGCATTGTGATTCCATCTTCTACGTACATTACAATTCGATTGTACTCACTATAATAGATATTTTATCCTAACACGTTGTAACGGTCAAAGTCAGCAAAAAAACTCAATGAAACTTTTAGTCCACCATTTTAGACTAAAACAAATTTCACTAAAAAGCTAAAAGACAATGAATTGTACGAATACGAATTCAATTCAGTTTTCATTAACCTGAAAGGGCCTTTGACGTAGTTTCGTCTACATTAGTTCCATCTGTGTACTGTGGCTTTATTTTAGTTTTATTTGATAAAAACCCAGGGCTGGAGCAAGATCCTAGGTTTTGGTTTTAAGATAGGCTTTGCGTGGTCTTGACTGAGATAAGAATAGACTCATATTTTAGATTCAGAAGTCTGCCTAATATTGTAGCTTGAAGCTTTTATCTGTATTCATCTTATAAATAAATATTGAAGGTAATTGGCAACTAACTTGTGGGCTTACTCTTGAAAATAATTCCGCTCGATTGACATTGGAAATATGTCAGTTCGTACTTTTAAATACCAAAATGTCTAAAAAATAATTATAGGCTCGGGATAATAAGAAGACAACATGCTTTAAAACTGAGGCAACTGTAATGTAGGTTAATATATTTTAAAATTACGCGTTCTTTTATGGCGTCTATTTAATATTGGAATTGGTATTAGTTTCAAGAGTAACCCCAATGATGTGACAAACTAAACAACAATTTCCGATTTTTTTTAATAGAAACCTAAAATTGTATCATTTAAAAGTATATCTACCTAGCCTTTTCCCAATCACATTGGGGTCGGCTTCCAGTCAAACCGGATGCAGCTTAATACCAGTATTTTACATGGAGCGACAGTCTATCAGACCTCCACAACCCAATTACTGGGTAACGCGATACCTCGTGGTATAACTGGTCGTCAGACTTTCAGGCGTCTGACTACCCGTAGCGGGTGTCATAGATCTTAATTTGACAACCGGAACCGACAGCTTAACGTGCTCTCCAAGGCACGGAGGGGTCTTGGTATGAAATGATGGTCACCCATCCACAGACTGACCGCGGCAAGCGCAGCTTAACCTCGATCGACCAATCTGTGTGGTTGTTACTTAGCTACGAGCCCCTCCCCTACCCTTTAAAAGTATTGGGAGATTCTAATTTGGCGTGCCTTAGTTCGAATTTGATGTCATTTAATTCATCCCGTATCGCTCTTAATATGACTGCCAGTAAAAGTCAGTAATGTCCTAAATTTGGTTAAGATCAGCTACTTTATAATTGACGCCATTATTGAATTATGAAAAGAACAACTTCTTCTTCTTCTTATCGTGTGGTTGATGAAAAACCTAGTGTCAGAGTTTAAGCCACCCTGAGGTCTCTGACATGGCTTTCACACCATCGAGAACATCTCTCAGGTGTGCTGTTTTCTAGAACAACTGTTTCGTATTGATATTTTTTAATTAACTTGAATACCACCTAACACAATCACGCCTGAATTCCCCGAAGGAATATGCAGATACGTAAACAGTCATTAGTAAATGCTGACAAATTTTCAACGGAAATTGCAATAACGCTTTGCCAAACTGTCCGCGACTTACGCATCGGAACTCAAGTAGCCCGATTTTGATGAATAATTTTATATTGGATGAATTGTACATTAATTAAAATTAATTATTACAAAATAAGACTTTCTTTCTTTCTTTCAGTAAAAATAGAAAATAGGTAATATCTTAAACCAAATTAAGATACTTCGATGGATGAGTTTTTCTTGATTTTTATTTTAGAATTGTTTTTAAGTTATTGTATACACGTAGATATAGTAGTTTGTGAATAATTCGGTTTAATTTTATTATTTAAGTTTTAGATTAAGTAAATACATTTAAGATAGAAACTTTAATAAATAGACTAAACAATTTAGATAGATTAAGTATAAACGCAACTACGATACAGATAGAACTTCCTAGTGTGGGGGCAGAATGTATCTAAGCTATGTACACATCTAATCAAATGCTTCTCGAAAATCTTCAGAAGGGAAGCATACTTATAATACTATGAGGAGCTCTGGATGGAGGTTGATTAATAGTTGGATATAATAAAATGACACGCGTATGTAATAACTGTCAGTCTGTTTAAGATGAGACAGTGGGTTCTTAATGATTTTCCACTAGAACTGTGTAAGGAAACAGAGATAAGATCCACTAATCGGATGCGGCAGCAGATCTCTCGCTCGCTGCGTCAACTGCGCCGTCATTACGTCACTCACCGTTTATTGAAGTTTTTTTTTCGGTTTTTGAAGGGAATTTCTTTCAAGATAAATCTTTGAAAAGCATTAACGCATGCTTAGCGAACTCTAAACTTATTATATTAAATGGAAAAAAAATACGGTCGCGAACAGGATTCGAACCTGCGCCTCCCGGATGAATACTCCAGTCGCTCTGACCACTAAGCCATCTCGACCTCTGCTCACCACCGCGAATTCTTCTTCCATATTTTGACACGTCTTATGGCGACATTATTGCTATCAATTCAGTCCCTATACGGGAAATGCTTTGTTTGGAAATCGTTTAGCATGCTATGGGTATGTGATGTGGAGGGATGAGGATCGTGTGACGAGGAAAGTTTTGAGTAAGAATGTTGAAAGCTGTAATAGTAGAGAAAGACCGAGGAATGGATTGTATTAAAGATGATATGGCTAGAAAAGGAGTGACTGCCGATATGACATCTGATAGAGATGTATGTTAGAATACATTCTGCGCTGACCACAAATAAATTGGGATAAGACAAGAAGGATGATGATGATGATGATGATGATGATTTAAATGAGATTGCATTAACAAATAGAAAATTAAAAAAATTGCATTTTAAAGTTAGAAGGTGGAAAGAAACATACGTTTGTGAGGCGACATACAATATCCACTCAACTTCTTGATCACCAACGCCACTTTTAAACCTCCTCTTTCAAAATCATTTCTATGGATGCAAATAAATACAATATCTAGGTACTTCCACAATATTGAGGGTAGTCATGCATTACCGTGCACCGCCCGCCCGCCCGCAAGGATATGCACATACGCAAGCGGTGAAAATTGCGATTACCACCAACTACTCTACACGTGTTTCGCCCCTCCACGGGGCATCATCAGGAGCTGTTAGACCGTGCAGTGTCCGCCACCGAGTACGCGGTACTCGGTAGCGGACATTGTAATGGACTTCCACAAAGTAACGCCTGAATCTATACAATAAAATCATTTCTAATTTCTTCTACCGATCCGCGTCATACCACCACACATCCCTCTTAACATTCAAATCTCAGCTGTATGTAGTAGTCTTTCATTCGTTAATTACATGCTAATATAGATAGTACGAGGTAATTGCAACAAAGTGACATGTAACTGCAATAACTGTCCGTTCAGTTCGCGCTGTGGTCACATACCAGACATCTGTTTTGATTGCACATTACAATAAATTATGGAATGCCTCGTTTGTCAAGTGGTTCCAAGCACGGCTGCCGAACGTGAGGGCCTGGGTGATATTTGTGAATCGATTAGTGTTGTTATGGTTAAAGTTACAATATTAAATGGAAAAAGAATACGGTCGCGAACAGGATTCGAACCTGCGCGTCCCGGATAAATACTCCAGGCGCTCTGGCCACTAAGCCATCTCCACCTCTGCTCACCACCGGGAATTCTTCTTCCATATTTTAACACGTCTTATGGCAACGTCATTGCAATCAATTCATTACCTATACAGGTGACGATGACTTAGTCCTGACCTAGAGGTCGAGATGGCTTAGTGGTCAGAGTGCCTGGAGTATTTATCCGGGAGGCGCAGGTTCAAATCCTGTTCGCGACCGTATTCTTTTTCCATTTAATATTGTAACTTTAGAGTTCGCTAAGCATGCGTTAATGCTTTTCAAAGATTTATCTTGAGTTGTTATTGTTATTTATTAGGAAATTCTCCCGTAGTTCTATCTGCCTTGTTTGCCTAGTGGTCCCAAGCGCGATTGCTGAGCATGAGCTCCTTTTTTTTTTTTTTTTTTTTTATGTGGAGAAATGCCCTCGCATACCGCTCTGACACGGGGACACAGAGCGGTTATGTGGGACTCGAACCCACTAAAACTCCACAGTATACCTCCTCAACTGCTTGAGGGCGGGACGCGGGAACGCTTTCGCACACAACCGCGAACCCGCCCGCAGCCGTCCGTTGCCGGACTCCCGGGATCACGGGGTTGGGTATTGCACCCCCCCGCCACGGCACACCAGACTAATGGCGTGCCGCAACCACCTCGGAGACCATGTGCAATGGGCGCCAGACGACCCCGTGTCTGGACGCCCAAGGTCCCCTGCGACGGGTCAGGTCTGTGGCCCCGCCGCCTGCCACTACGGCCGCAGAGGATAGGGAGAGCGGCGCTTCGCAATACCGGCACTCCTCTTCCCCTGCGGCCCCACCGCGTCCGCCATCCAACGGTGGCGGCCCCGTCATGGCCGCGGCAGGTAGGGAGAGCGGCGCATCGACATACCGGCACTCCTCTCCCACCGCGGCCCCCATCCCTCAGCTGCGGTGCCGCCCATACGACGCCGCAGCCCACCTCAGTTGCAGCACCCCCCATAAGGCCCGCAACCTACGCCGGCGCCGCTCCAACATGGGCTTGAAGGCAAAGCCCTGAGGAGCGGCCCTCCTCGGGTTCCGTTAGCTTCACCGTGGGTGACCAAGCCACGGCTACTAGAGCCCCCCCACCACGACAAGGTGGAACCCCTGGGGGGGGGGAGCATGAGCTCCTGAGTTCAATTCCCGGGTAGAGGAAAAGTGTTATTGAGTCTTTCTGATAGTTTGGAGTTGTGCCATGTGGGTGCACAGCAGTGTACACCTGTGCCTACACCTTAGGGAAATACAGGCGTAATGCTATGTTGTGTTAAATCTAAATTCCAATAATTCTTCAATATCATGTTATTTACAAGGATCACGTTTTATGTACAAAATAAGCAAATCCAAATTAAATCAAATCTTGAACGTGATGCAGTTTACGACAAACATAATTACCTAGCCGTGCCGGGTCTCGGCGGCAGCGGAGTTCTTCCGCTCCTCCAAATTTGGTTTACGTTAAATTTTCAGTTCTACTCTCTAGGATTAAAAAGGTACTAATCAAATTAATAAAATGACCAGCCCATAACTGTCCCAGTGCAGGGCAAGGGCCTCTTCTCATACAGAGAACGCACGACGTTAATCACCACGCTAGCTCACTTCGCGTTACATATCAGATGAAATCAAATAATTATTATTAGTAATTCAAGATAAATCTTTGAAAAGCATTAACGCATGCATAGCGAACTCTAAAGTTATTACATTAAATGGAAAAGAATACGGTCGCGAACAGGATTCGAGCCTGCGCCTCCCGGATAAATACTCCAGGCGCTCTGACCACTAAGCCATCTCGACCTCTGCTCACCACCGCGAATTCTTCTTCCATATTTTAACACGTCTTATGGCGACGTCATTGCTATCAATTCAGTCCCTATACGTAATATTAGTAGTTATATCCTACTAATTAATAGTTATATCCTACTAATTAATATTATAAATGCGAATGTTTGTTAAGATGGATTGTTGTATACTACCCTTTCACACAAGAACTACTGAACGGCATTGGATGAAATTTGTCACAGAGAACTGCTTCGTTGGTCTAGTGGTCACAAGCGCGACTGCTGAGCAGGAGGTTTCGGGTTCGATTCCCGGATCGGGCAAAGTGCTATTGAGTTTTTGGAACGAAATTCCTTATCGCGCGTTGCGAAATGGGGCTAGACGGAAAAAATTAAGACGAAAAGTTGTAACGACACTTTTTGCTATAGTAAGCTATTGTAAGCCGTGCGGCGTGCGCATGTTTCTCTGTCTGTCTCTCTCCCTCTCTTAAAGAAAGCAAGCCAGATAAATATATATATATATATATTTTTTTTTTTTTAATATTGTAATTATTTTTTTTCTCTTTAACTTCGTTCCGTCCGGGTGTCCCTTGACACCTCTCAAGTTTGTTTTTTTACAGAATTCCCAGTAGCATCCCGGAGGTTGGAATTGTGCCCGGTTGATGGCAATAGGCTCACCACCTATTGCGTGGGATTTAATAACAGCATTGGCGAAATGTGCGTCTACTTCTGTATACACCTCTGCCTACCTCATCGGGGAATACAGGCGTGATGCTATGTTTTATTACCTTCAGGGATAAAGATTGTCTTGTTTTAATGTTCCTTAACAGAAACCCACAGAAATTTATCAGGATAGAACGGAAAAGCGGGAGGGGCACACGCGCCAACAGTACGCGCTGAGACTTGCTGCTAAAAAAACCTAATACAAAATTTCGTGAAAATGCAATACTGTTCTATTTCCAACAGAAGCAAAAGCTGTGAAGTAAATATTAAAAAAGAGGCGGTTCTTATCACACATGAGTAAAATATATGCAATAAAAATGATATTTACGCATTAAGGCATCGCGGTCTATCGGCGCCATATTGAATTGCAGATTGCGCTAGTGATTAACGACAGTAGATATTATAGTCGATAAAATTTGGAAGTAGAATTGAAAAACTTTATTTTTGAATAAATATTTTTAGTGCTATGTGTATTATTGGTTTTTATTTTTCCTGACGTTTCGAACACTTTGCAGTCCTCCTGCGACCACGAACGCTGCAAAGTGTTCGAAACGTCAGGAAAAACAAAAAACCAATAATACATGCGATTAATCCGGTTAAAAGTTGTTTTATTATAATGTGTAGTGATCGCGCAAACCTAAGATATTACTATGCTACTTTATAACTTTAAATTTAAATTAAATTGATGTTAAAGGGAAATAAAAGTATTTATATATTTAATTACTTACTATATTCAATTCTATTAACTATCATCAGTTTGAGCAGTCTCCCACAGAAAATGACCTTATTCATCTGATACGAGCAGTAGCTGAGGTATGTGTAGATGTTCGATAAGGTTACCTCACTAGAACTTTGAGGTCTAACAATACTAAGTGACAGTTGCTTAATAAATATATATTAAAGTTATAAATTTCTGTGGAAAAATTATACGGTCGCGAACAGGATTCGAACCTGCGCCTCCCAGATAAATACTCCAGGCGCTCTGACCGCTAAGCCATCTTGACCTCTGCTTACCACCGCGACTTTTGGCGACTTCATTGCTATCTAATCAGTCAGACTGAGACTAATTATCCGGAAGGCGCAGGTTCGAATCCTTCTCGCGACCGTATTCTTTTCCACAAAAAATTATAACTTTACAGTTCGCAAAGGGCGCGTTAATGTTTTTCAAAAAAAAAAAACTGTAAATGTATATTATTTCAAGGGCAATAATTATTTTTTGGTTTATTTTTGGGTTATATATTTTATTTTCATTTGTACTTTAATAAACATGTTTACATTAAGTATTTAGTATTTTATTTACCTAATATTAATTTATGTCTAAGCTTTTTATTTTTTATTTTGTTTTATTTTTATGTACACACATAAAAATGTACTCACATTTTATTATGCATCATGTGACTTCCTTCGCGTGGGCTATCGATAGTATCGATAAATTCTACAAGCTGTCGATGTCGCCTCACTCAATCATGTCAGTGTAGGGGGCGTGGTTTGATAGAAAGTTGGCACGCGCGAAATGAAAGTAAACAGTGACTACAGCCGTTCTATCCTGATATATTTCTGTGCAGAAACCCTTACAAATAATAATCTTCTCAAATGAAGAAATACCGGCGCGGAATCAGCACCCACAATGCACTCGAAAGATAAAAGAGGATCCCGGTACTTATATTTTATGCTATTTTTTCTTTATTTCTGCTCCTCCCTTTACTCCACATACTCACTTTGATCTTGGTTGTTAAGGAAATACTCCGGAGAGAAATGAATTCTTTGTATATGATATGGCAAGTGTTATAAAGTGTAATGTTGGGGATTGGAAGATTTTGGTCCTTCGATACGTGGTCCTTTGAACTTGTTTGCTTTCGGATTAGCATTTCCCGTTTATTAGGGATAACAGGTACATTTAAAAATGTTACAAATGCTGTTAAGGTGTGTCAGAACTGTGACAAGTAGAAATCGATAATCTCTGTCTACCTCAATTTTCTTATTCTCATCGTATGGTTGATGAACAACCTAGTGCCAGAGTTCAAACCACCTTCTCTGACATGGCTTTACACACCATCGAGAACATCTCTCAAGTGTGCTGGTTTCCTCACGATATTTACACTAATAACAAAATGTTTATTGATCGTTGACAATCTTAAACGTCTACAGTTGTTTCGATGTGTGTTTAAGAAAAGGGCAATGAAAATAAAACCCTTCTTCTCCTTCCTGCCCTGGAACCAAGTTATATGTGGTCGGCGCAATATGTTGTTCTCTTCCATTCTCCTCTATCAGTCGTCAGGTTATCGTTTACTCCCTTTTTATTCATATCATCCTTCACACAATCCATCCATCTTTACTTTAGTCTTCCTCTTTCCCTCCATCCATTCATATTAGTGACTCTCTTAGTCACAAATCATCATCATCATCATCCTCCTGTCCTTATCCCAATTTATTTGGCGTCGGCACAGCATACCTATATCTGGCATGCTTCGAAAGTTTTGGCTATGTTTTATGACCGGCCGCCTGCCTGACGTCAACCCTCTTTGGGAATGCAGTGGTTGGTGGTAACCGCCACCGATACGGTCTCCTTTTATCTAGCTATGTCACACCAAATGTTATCCATGCGCCAGGTTCTGATGTTATCCTAATATCATACTTCACTAACCGGGCTAGTCACCAATCGCTGGCTGAATTTAATAAGACAAATCATAAATGTGCGATTTCAGAAATTGCATACTTTTGTCTTGTGCCACTATTGAATTCAGCCAGCGAAATGTGTTTCATATCTCCTTATCACGCGTACATACTAAGACTAACGATTTCCTTTGAAATTCAATGAAAATCCAACCTTTATTGGATCGAAATACTTAGAATAACACAAACAAGAAATTTGTAAAAAAACAAATTAATGTTTTTGTATAAAAACTTTCGTGAGACATATTCATATCAATTAATGTTCACCGGTTACTACTCACGTACATTTTTTCCGGGATTGCCCGACTAGTTTCGAACTCGAACGGAGCCCTTAGTCATGAGCTGAACCCGCGGCGATGTCGCGAGTCAAACACACACAACAAGTTTGATATAAATTAATGTTTTACAAAACATTTTTATTCAACATCATCTAAATAAAAAATAGACAAAGCCACCTTAATTTAAGATAAACTTTCATTAATAACTAGAAAATATAATTATGTATTTCAGCCCGCTAGTTTAGTTAGGTTTTAAACGCGTTATTTTCTTTACAACCTTTCAGAAAAAGTATTACTACCCTCGGTACTCCGTAGAAACAATATTATTTTAATTTTTGTCCGTAGGTACAACGTGAGCTTTTGTTATCAAAGTGTATTACATTTTACCACAAAATTTATTACGCAGAAATACTACTTCATAAATAAATACTGTACAATAAGAATTAGTAAAAAATACTGATTTATTTAAACTTATTCTGAATATAGGCGCTAACCAAAGAAAAAAAAACCGCCTTTTAAAAACACGATCGGCTCATCCAAATAAGAGCAGCACTTTTGGCAATGCAAGTGTGTACTATATACATCTGCTTACCCTTCAAAGCGTATAGGCGTGATGTTACGTTGTGTTTACTGCGTGCGATAAAAAACAACCCGTTCAAAACCACCAAAAAAGGCATAGGAATCGCCGTCCTTTGATAATGCCGTCAACTCAGAGCCGTTCGGAGTATATAATGCTGTATTTCAATTCATAGGTCACAACCCCGACCCTTGCTCGCGCCAGCCCGCGTAGCCGCTGAGCCTGTAGCTTTAAATTCCCCTGATAATAATAATTATGATTTCTGCTCGATCCAGCCAGTCCCTTGCTGTCCTCCCTCAAGCGACGCCCTAAGCCGAGGCTCGTACCCCGCAGGGGGTGCCCTTAGCGTGGTCGCTTAAGATTTAGTTTAGTTCGTAAGCCCCTGGCTGGAGGCCTTAATAATAGTTTATTATTAGGGCATCCACAGGAAAGTCCGGTTAAGCAGCCGACAACCTCCTAGGTTGACACCTGCGAGATGCCACTATCAAAAAAAAAAAAAAAAAAAAAACATAGGTCACAAAACATCTTGCTGTAGATGTGAGCTCAATGTAAACATTAATGACTCATGTGACTTAACTTATTGATTTTAATTATTTGTATTCGTAGCATTATTTATTGGATAATATTACATCTCACACATTAACCTACATTGTTCTTGCACCTAGAAATTTTGTAACTATGCAAAGATCATGCATCTTTATTGTATTATTTTATTTTAAAAGAGTGTCTATGGAGTTTCATGCCGGTTCTACTCCATAAGACCAACATTTTGGAACCTTGCAACTAAAATCAATTAACGTTTCATAAGCGCATGTAATTTTGCCTATTTGAAATAAAACCTTTGACTTTGTAAAACTCGCTCATGTTACGAAGTGAAAATTTGGCTATTCAAAAACCGTAGAATTTTTAAAGTATTTTTTTATGTTTTAGCATAGGTAGTTTTTATCATTTGAATAGAATAGAATATATTGTATTTATTTGCACGGAATGTAGGTGTTACAAATTACAAAATTAGATTCTGTTAAAATTTTACTGACAGGTAGCTAACTATATAAGGAGTAACTGAGGCCAATTATAATATAATTATATGCAGGTGAATGCGCGAGGCACAGCTAGTTTATTAAATATTTTTATAACGATGATATTTCGTGTACACCCTTAAACAACAAGTTTTTGTTGCTCTATATCAATCAATCAATCAGTTTATTTGTCAAACATATGTGATTACATGAAGATCAGAAATAGCTAGGTAGTGCGCTATGTTATGTCATAAGACATACAAATATAAAAACATGAGATCATTATTACTAAAATTCAAGACAATATTAAAAAAAAATTTGCACACATCAGAAGCTTGTAGGTATATTCAGAGTAGAACTTCTGTACTTTCTTGTTCAATGGCATAACCTACTTTGTATAGGTACTTGTGTATCTTAAGGGCTAACAACAAGGCAACTGTGATTGAGTTACTTCTGTTATCGGTTACGCCATATCTAAATATTGCTTATACAAACTATAGTACTGAAGAGATATTCAATTAAGAATTTATTTGAGTAGGATTTGGTTAGAGCTCTTGAAGGAATTAGTATTGGAGTAGTTTAAGCGAGTGTAGCCCTCTCGCCACTACATATACATCATTATCTGGCTAGCCTTTTCCCAATTACATTGGGGTCGGCTTCCAGTCAAACCGGATGCAGCTTAATATCAGTATTTTACATGGAGCGACTGCCTATCTGACCTCCACAACCCAGTTACTGGGTAACACGATATCTCGTGGTATGACTGGTTGTCAGACTTTCAGGCCTCTGACTACCCGTAACGGCTGTCATAGATCTTAATTTGACAAACCGGGATAGACGGCTTAACGTGCTCTCCGAGGCACGGAGGGGTCTCGGTATGAAATGATGGTTACCCATCCACAGACTGACCGCGACAAGCGCAGCTTAACCTCGATCGATCGATCTGTGCGGCTGTTACTTAGCCACGAGCCCCTCGTACTAAGTACTACATGTACATTTGATTCCCAATCAAATACTTTTATCTGTATGGTTACAATGATAGTACTCGGTTTTAATCGTGTGTGACACAATTTTATGCTTTTTATTATTTTTTTATGTGTGTTAATACTGATAATGTAATGGCGTGAGCTATTGTTGCATTAGTGCAAGTTCTTTTGTGCTTTTATGTTACCTCTCCCCCCGCCAAAAGGAGCGAGGAAATTTGTGCGATATTTAGTCTGAAGCCGTCTCCTTTCTGGTCCTCTAAGATAGTGCTTTAGTTGAATAGAATAGATCAACTATTTACTTAGAATGCAGGTGACATAAATTCAACACTTTGAGATGTTTTGTGAAAATAGGTTATAATTTACTGTGGAAAGAAAAATACGGTCGCGAGCAGGATTCCTGCGCATCCCAGATAAATACTCCAGACGCTCTAAATAAAATACTGGTATGACCGAGTTAGATTTTTAAGGTTTTTAAAGGTTTTTTTTATTGATTTTGTTTAAGCATTTGCGGGATATTTTTATTAGACTATCATACGAATATATATTAAAAATAGGCGCCATCTATATTTATAAAATTGTATTAAAAAAAGTGCTTTCAAGGACGTAGCGTTGCGTACGACATGTGAGAAGCATGCATAGTCATTCAATTTCGCTTATCATACACGAGCTAAACGCATACAGATACTTAAAACTCATTCACTCGGCGCCAGTACGCTGCGTGCGTGTGTGCGTAATCTATGCTTCGCTTATGCCAAGGCGAGGTTACATCCGTATTTTTTTTTTCAGATCAGTGGTGTCTACTTATAAAATAAAAAAATATTTATTATCACAATAACGTTTCGACGGATGTTAAAGTAAACTATAAAACAACAAAAAAAGATAATAGGGATTGAATTTAAATATCTGATCTATTGTAAGATAAATCTTTGAAAAGCATTAACGCATGCTTAGCGAACTCTAAAGTTATTATATTAAATGAAAAATAATCTTGCTCACGACCGTATTCTTATTCCATTTAATATTATAATCTGATCTATTTTCAATATTTTCCATACATGATATATTGCGTCAGCGTCGTCAAGCTGTACAAACATTAAATCTAAATTAGACGCAAGTTACGGCGGTATTAAGAAGTAATTAGGAACTTGTAGCACTGACACGTTCAACTTCAATTACTATTCAATTATACGAAATCGAGAATTCTATCAAAATCAGTGCTGAAATAGATTTTATAGATGATGTTTCTATCAGAATGTATTCGGGAGACGCAGGTTCGAATCCTGCTCGTGACCGTGTTTTTCTTTCCACAAATATTTAAAAATAGCTTTATAAACCGCTAAGTAGGCGGTAATGCGTTTAACTGTTTATCTGTATCTATTGAAACTCTCACACACTAAAATAAATTAGTATAACAATAAATAAGGTAATGTGAGAATTGGGGGCTGAGTTGCCCGGGCCCATAGGAGTGCACCCGTAAAATGGAATTCCTACACGTGGCCCCTGGGTGGTGTCAAACAGGCATCACAACTCTGGTGGGAGATTTCTTCTAGATCTACGTGCTCCATCCTCGGCCAGAAATGTTTAGCATCAGGCGATGTGTGGCCAAATGTAGATGCATTTTCCATAATAAAATGCAGTTTAACCTTCAGTCGGTGTATCAAACTTCGGAAGCGGCGAAAATCAATGCTTAAAGTTGCTAGTCTGTTTAAGCACTAAGCAATTTTTTTATTAAAAGTTTTGTGAGACACATTCATATTAAAGTCAAAGTCAAAGTCAAAATCAAAATCATTTATTCCAATTAGACCAGTTAAAGGTACTTTTGAAAGTCAAGAAATGCCACGTTCCAAAATGTAGATTCCTATGGAAAAGAACGGGCAAGAAACACCATGGTTTTTTCATTAATAACTGTTCAACGATTATTACTCACGTGCATTTTTTGGTTGCCCAACTAGTTTCGCACTCGAAAGAAGCCCTTAATCATGAGCTGAACCCGCTGCGATGTCGCGAGTCAAACTGGTGCAGTTTGACTCCGTTCGAGTTAGAAAGTTAGTCGGGTAATCCCAAAGAATGCACATGACTAATAAATAATAATAATAATACTCCTTCAGACCGTATTACGGTCACGGCAGCCTATCTCCGACGAGACTAGTACCAACTACGCAGGAGATATATAGTGCACAAGTGTACCTATGCGCAAACACGGGTACACTCCCTCTTCCTTCAGTCTCATAGTCCGATGGGACGGCAATCCGACACGACCGGAGAGAGATCAGGCGCAGGACTGACGGGTTTTACGTGCTCTCCGAAGTACGGGGTATCACACCACAAACTTCCTAACTCCGGGCTGCTACTAAGAATTTTCTAACAGAAAAAGCCCAATAACGCTTTGCCCGACCTGGGAATCGAACCCAGGACCTCACGCTCAGCAGCCGCACTTGCGACCAGTAGACCAACGAGGCAGTCAATAATCGTTGAACAATAAGCTCCTCAAATAAAAATATTTCAAAGTTTAATTAAACATATACACATAAATACGATTTGGTACTTTAATCATAATATATTTATTACCTCTAAGTAACACGGATACTTAATCTTCGTAAGAAAAAACTGTGGCGAGGCCGGGGGTAGTGGAAATTTTTAATTACATCCGTATTCAAGTTGCCAGGGTAATAAATAAAAAATGGCCGATGGTCAGTTTTATTGGACTAACTATCATTATAACTAAGTTTTCTGAGCTGGTGTGCTTTGTGTTATTTAGTTATGTTATAGTTAAAAGCTTATCTGTTTTCTACATTCGTGTGTCTTTTTGCGCTCGTGTGATTTTTCACTTATACTCAAGTGTTTTTTTGCGCTATAATGCTCGATGCGGTTGTGTTTTCTACTCTCATGTTTCTTTTTGTGCAAATGTGTTTTGAGTACGCGATTAAACTGCGTTCAAAAAACGCTTGTTACTACTAGAGCATGAAGATTTCCTCAAATTCCCGGAAAAGGAAAATACGGGTGGTAAAACGTACGGTAGTATCTATCTTGAGCTTGTATCTTTGGGTAACTGCCAACATTTCGCACTAATGACTGATATTCGAGTAAGTCAAGTACAAAACACTTCCTGGAAATGTCACATAATTTTTGCTACAGTGGAAGTGCATCTTGTTACTCTATATGTATAGGTAGCATAAGTGTATTGGTAATTAAAAATGATCAAAATATACTGCCTTGTTTGTCTAGTAGTCGCAAGCGCGGCTGGTGAGCGTGAGGTCCTGGATTCGATTCCCAGGTCGGGCCAGATGTTACTGGGGTTTTCTGTAGCAGCTCGGAGTCAGGAAGTTGGTGGTGTGACACCCCCTGATCTCTCTCCGGTCGTGACAAATTTACGTCCCATCGGTATATGAGAATCAAGGAAGAGCGAGTATACCTGTGTTTGCGCATACACTTGTACGCTATAATATCTCCTGTGAACTTGACTAGTCTCCGTGGAGATAGGCCGCCGTGACCGAAATACGGTCGGGAGGAGTAATAATTAAAAATTGTTACTGAAATAAATTACAGCTCGTGGCTAAGTAACAGCCAGCACAGTTTTTAAAATTAAGATTTATGACAGCCATTACGAGTAGTTAGAGGCCTGAAAGTCTGACAACCAGTCATACCATGAGATATCGTGTTACCCAGTAACTAAGTTGTGGAGATCAGATAGGCGGTCGCTCCATGTAAAATACTGGTATTAAGCTGCATCCAATCTGACTGGAAGCCGACCCCATAATAAATTAATAAATGGTATTTTATCCTCTCATTCTGGTACACAAGCACTGAGATATGAGGAAACCATAATTAATGTTCGTCTCACATGCATTAATGCGTTATAAAAATATAACCCGATGACACTCGAGAATCCAACACGAGACCTCAAGCTCAGCAGTCACTCTTGCACACACCAATAAGGCAGTATAAGTAAGCTTCCGTCCCCACTTAAAACAGGTAGTAATAACGCCGAACACAGAAAAACACATTAACGCAAAACATGCGTCTGTATAGCAATGAGGCATTATAAGTAAGCTTCCGTCCCCAATTAAAACAGGTAATAATAGCCCAGAACACAAAAAAAAAACATATTAACGCGAAACATGCGTCTGTATTCCAATGAGGCAGTATAAGTAAGCTTCCGTCCCCACTTAAAACAGGTAATAATAACGCCGAACACGGAAAAAAACGCAGAACACGAAAACATAAACATATACAAAACAAATTAATATAATTGCCCTCTCCAACTACTTCCCACGCCAAGCACAAATACAGTAACAACAAGTATATCGCTGCGTAACCAATCAGAAACTTTTGCTCATTAGCCTCTTATCTTTTAACGTTAATTAGTTAAGTCTACAACTGGCAGGATGCAATCGTATGCTAGAGAAAGATAACGCTATACAACCTGCATAGCTGTGTCACTGTCTGCCATCCAAATAAAAACTTCGGCACGCTGTGGTAGGGCTGGTCCTTTTCTCCGCCCTTCCTTGTGTGTTTCCGAGTTGTTTCTAACAGTCCTAATTACATTGATCATACTTTTAGGGCCTTTTTAGAGTTCTGTTCTTCAAAAGGAATAAAGGTACTCTTATAAAGGCTCTTACATACTAGCGCCACGTCATCGATGACTGTCGATAAGTCGATGATGCCGAGGACCGTCGATAAGCTTCACGGCTGCAGTCGAGGTTAATTCTTTTGAGCATGTAAAATATGTTTCATTTTTATTTAACAAGATGAAATTAATTAAAATAATAATAAAAAGTCCGGTTGGTTTATTTCATAACTTTTTGTGTACCATAGCCACAATATTACAATTTTTTTTTATCATACTGGTCTATGTTGCTCGGGATAATATAAGGACTCTATCGATACGACAAAATCGGTCCAGGGGTGCTAATCCGAAATCCGATCATCGGTAGTTCGGACCGAAATGTAATAACGCCGAATACCGAACAAAACCCTACCACCAAGTTTCGTGGGATCCGACTAGTAGTTACGTTCGGCCGTCGCTTTGAAATCAAAAACAAGCAATTGAATGAACCTATTGTGAAATATGATTAAATGTTGATTGAACTAAGTATTGTCAAACATCGAAACCGATACGTCAGAAACTATTTCGGAATAACGTCAACGAATGCCAAAATGTCAAATCGCGAACTTCGATCGATCATCAGATCCGAAACACTTCATGGTAGCAAAACTTCCGATCCGTCAGTCAAAGCTTCGATCATCGGATTTCGGAGTAGCACCCCTGGCGTTTAAAAGTTATACCGACTGCTGCTCCGCGTGTCGCTGGTTTGATTCCTGCACGGAGCAAATATTTGTACGATCTACGGATAATTGGTCCGGGTCTGGGTGTGTGTGTTCTTGTGAGATTTATAGGAGAATAAAAAAACTCACAAACATACTTACATACATGAACTTTTGTGCAATCATGTAAAAGAGCAGCCATAAATACAAGATAGAGTATTATTCAAATCAAAATATGAGAAAATGAACGAGAAACACTTTAACAGTTTAATATAAAGTTAAGAGTCAGAAGCAAAACTCGAAAGCTTTCAAGGAAATAGGTAATATTTTGCATCAATCATTTAATTACTAAGAATTAGTTGTATAACTTTTAAAGATAAATCTTTCAAAAGCATTAACCATACTTATAATACGCGAACTTATAATATTAATATATATATATATTAATTTAAGGTTACAGTATTAAATGGAAAAAGATTACGGTCGCGAACAGGATTCGAACCTGCGCCTCCCGGATGAATACTCCAGGCGCTCTGACCACTAAGCCATCTCGACCTCTGCTCACCACCGCGAATTCTTCATCCATATTTTTAACACGTCTTTTTGGTGATGTGATTGCTATCTATTCAGTACTTATACAGGTGACCGAACCGACATTTTAGGGTTTGCTGTTAGAAAATTCTCAAAACCATCCGGTGTTAGGAACTTGACGGTGTGACACCACTGAGCTTCGGAGAGCACGTAAAGCTTACGCCTGATCACTCTCAAGTCGTACCAGATTGCAGTCCCATCGGACTAAGATAGTGAATTTGCTAAAGCAGTTAACAAACGAGTACCGATAGATAGCCCCCGTTCACGAGCAACACGCACACATCAGCCTCGCTTAGCTCAACCATTTTATAGGGTATGGAGGAACGAGGTGAGGTATTCCTCCATTAAAAAGGGAGGATCCTTCAACCAGGCGGGTGATATTGCCTGGCGGGCCACAGCCCGACGGTTGATGTCGGGTGGTTGTATATATAAACTTTGCTTGCGTGATGCAGCGCGTTATGCGCGTAGTACCTATGTAGCGTGGTAGATGTCGCTACAAGGGAAATCAACAACTCGATGTTCAACGCCACCTTCAGCAAGATATTTTAGTGAGCATAACAAACTCCTAATACCCGACAATAGGCAATGTATAATTAAGACTAACATGAATGACCCCATGATACTGGCATTTTATACAGGCCTTCGTCGAAGCGTTAACCCCTAAACAGAGACTCCATTGACCAAGATAATTACTAGGAAGCTACAAACAAATAAGTAAAGACCAACTTTCATGTTATTTCTAACAGTTTTCCAGCAATTTCTGGAGCGTGCAAGTTATGGCTCTTGCCCGCAGCTTCGCTCCTGGAAATAGTTTCAAACTTTGTTGGGGACACCGGCTTGTTATCTACCATAATATCTACCTGAAAATATTTACCTAGTCAGAAGTTTTACGGAGGCATTTGAAGAATTTATTTGTGTGATAGCAGATTGCTTGTTATATTGAGAGGTTGCAAGGGTTTTGGAGCTTTAATTTTATACCAGCCTCTGCCCACGTCATCCTCTACGTGAAGTTCAAAATTAGGTCCAGCTAGGACAAAATTTCCTATATGTTAATCCAAATTATAAACTATATGGGTGCAAAATTCTTTCAGTAGTTATTGCGTGAAACAAAAACAAACATCCATCCATCATCACAAACTTTTTAATTTTTACCCAACTCAACCATATTGTAGGGAATCGAATGACCCAACACACACGCCACCATCAGCGGGACATTTTAGTGAGCATGACATACTCTATCTGCCAGACAACAATAAAAAATAAACGCATAAAATCATTGTAAATGGTTACATAGTACTCACATGTAGATTATTTATAATATTCATTTTGATACTACACAAAGCAAGTTTGAAATTAAAAATAATCCAAGTGATATTTATATCTGTAGATCAGGTTTTCCTTTGTTTTTTTAAACTTGTTGGCGCCGATATCTGACTATCTCTAAGAAGAAATGCCTAAAGACACTCAGAGGTCAACATCTTTTTTACAGTCAATACATCACTTTACTTAACATATGACTGTAACCATGTAGGGATAAGTCTAGAATGGCCTTTTTTATGGCCTTGGCAGTTTTGATCTGACCTGTCCTTACTAACGGCACGTATGCATCACTCATCGTGTAGCTCAACAACAATTAAGGGAGCTCAACGACCCGTCGCAAGATGATACCAGATCGGCAAGACATTTGCGTAGGCCAAAGAGAATTCTCAAATACCGCCAGACAGATAATTTTAGTTCAACATCGCACAAATCCTACATAGTACTCACATTCACATTTTTTAAATATTATAAATGTCAATAAATATTAATTCATAAAATGACAATTAATAATAATGAAATTCAATATTATTCTATTAATTATTGTTCACCGGTTCCTACTCACGTGTATTCTTCGGGTTTGCCCAATTTGCGGCATTGTCGCGGACTCAGCTCATGACTAAGGGCTCCGTTCGAGCTCGAAACTAGTCGGGCAAACCCGAAGAATACACGTGAGTAGTAACCGGTGAACAATAATTAATATGAATATGCCTCACGAAAGTTATTATTCTATTGATTAAAATGTCAAAAGTAGTAATGAAAATTAACAATTACAATGTCAACTGTAAAATAATTAAGTTTTAAATTTTAATCTGTGTTTAAACATTACAGCGAGCGGCTCAATCCCAAGCATGTTTGTCTTCTAAATAGTCTTTTATTTTACAATAACCCTTTTCGCAAAGGGTTTGCTTTGTATATGATTTAAATTTATTAAGACTCAATTCTTGAATATTGGTTGTTATTTTGAAACGTATACTTTGACACCGAAATGAGTTACTAATTTTTTGGAGCTTTATTAATGGTAGTACAAGTTTATTTTTGTTTCTGGTGTTTATAGCATGAATGTCGCTGTTCTTAGAAAAACACATTGATATTATTTTTTATATAAATCAGATTCTCGTATATGATAAAAAAGCTTATATGCGTTATTAATCTATATGCAGCTTAATCTCGAACGACTGATAGCGACGATCCTCCACGATATGATACCACAATACATAACTAATTCCCATTACATGCGGCCGCCAATCCTATTGATGGGAATAATCCATTTGAACGCATCATATGATACCCCAGGGATTGGAGGAGATGACCTAATTGCGTATACCAAAGTTAGTCACGGAGTAACTAACTTTGGTAAAGGTTAGGAGGTCTAGGTTATGTTTACTGTCATTCTGAACTTCGAATCACACTAGTACGATGGAACTGAGCATCAACACGACTTTAGTTCGACAACACAGTGCTTCGACAAAAGGTTATTCCGACAGAACACAACTGCGACAGAACACTGCTCTGATAGAATAAGTATTACTTCGCCAGAACATTACTTCGACAGAACATTACTTTGACAAAACATTATTTTCGAAGAGACTAGTGCAGTGGCACTAGCCTAAGTGATATGACGATTTAAGATACGAGTACAAAGTTATTATATTAAATGGAAAAATACGGTCGTGAGCTGATTCGAACCTGCAACTCCCGGATAAATACTCCGGGCGCTCTGACCACTAAGCCATCTCGACCTCTGCTCACCACCGCGAATTCTTCATCCATATTTTAACACGTCTTTTAGCGACGTCATTGCTATCTATTTAGTCCCTATACCTTTAGGGTTCGCTAAGCATGCGTTAATGCTTTTCAAAGATTTATCTTGAACATGTAAGATATCTCTGGTGCAAGCCCAAGACTTTTTGTAACCCATGTGCGTAAACCAAAAAAAAAACCCCTTTTATTATACCCTGCTCTGTGCCTCGAAGAACACTTAAAGCCGTCGGCCCTGCACCTGATCTTACTCCAATCGTATCAGATCTGATATTGCATAGGATTATGAAAGTGACCGAATAGATTGTCGATCTGTTTTTGCAGAGACACTTCTAAGTTATAATATTATACACAAATTGGAGTAGAGGATGCTTTTTGTACCGAAGAGAAAAATGTATGTAGTCCTAAAAATATTTTGAAATCAGTCCTTTCCAGTTTCTCGCTGGAAAAGGAACTGAAGTAGCAAAGAATGAGGAAGCCATATTCATAAAAACTGATGCTTCTATAATTTATACCCGTCCCTCTAGTGTGGAAGAAGGAATCCTTACTTTTTTCGCTTCGGTTCACTGCTCTCGTAAAAGTTCAAAAAGAAAGAACAGTCTTCTAATTACTTAGAAGAGAATTTCCCAAGTCCCAAAAGGAATAAAGATCCATTTCGGGCTATCACTTTTTATAGCGGCACAGAGAAAAATCTGTCTAACTGCAGGGAGTTCTAAATAATTTTCCCTTGACTTGGAACATCTGATATTTACAATTGCCCCAAGTGACAAGAATGAAGCGTGTTTGGAAAATAATGATTCCTCAAGAAGTGACTTTAGACTGCGACAAAATAACGAATTTTAAATCGATGACTGCCTCATTGGTCTATTGTTTTCATGAGCGACTACTTGAGTCTTGGGTCCTCGATTTCAGGGTTGGGCAAAGTGATAATTAAGTTTTACCGTAGTTATTATATTATTAGTTATTCTGGAAATGATAACTAGCAGCATCAGGAATTGTGCCCGGTAGATGATAAAGGTATATACAAAGCTTCATTCAAAGTCATCATCATCAGCCCCCTGCCCTTACGCCAATTTATTTGGGGTCGGCGCAGCATATATCTGGCATGCTGCTAAAGTTTTGGCTATGTTTTATGACAAAGCTTCATTAAAGTATCGCAGACAATATGACTGAACAGAGGTCTGCCTAAACACACGGGATATGCAGGTGTAATTATTATCATCAAGGTCCCAATAAACCAGGATTGACTTTATAGTTTCGAACCAAAAATCTATACAAAACGCTTTTCTTGATAACTTTCTGTCCGCGAGCAACCTAGTGTCAGAGTTTAAACCACCCATAGGCATGGCTTTCCCCACCATGGAGAACATGTCGGACGTGTGCTATCTGTTGTTTTCCTTCGCCGTCTTCAATTGATAGTTAATTTACCCTACGTTCAATGACTACGAAACCGCTTCCCTCTCACTCCTCAACTCTCCAATAAACTTTGAACGATACCGGGTTACTGAGTCCCACGGGCGGCATGTCGTTTACCTGGAGATCTCCAGTCATTTAGACCCCATGTTACTTTTCCCGGGTGAAATACGGTTAAACGTATCGCCTTTGACATCGGGACGTTTTTGCAATGTTTTTCGTCTTATTTACTTGGTTTTCTTGTAATTAGGGGTATTAGAACCTTTTCGAATAAAATGCTGGATTTTGGTACGGTTTTTTGTATTTAAGTTCACTGCAGTAAAGT
This sequence comes from Xylocampa areola, assembly GCA_935421205.1. Classification (NCBI taxonomy): domain Eukaryota; kingdom Metazoa; phylum Arthropoda; class Insecta; order Lepidoptera; family Noctuidae; genus Xylocampa; species Xylocampa areola. The sequence continues at coordinate 12,775,446 of OW285223.1, forward strand.
TTGCGTTTGAATTTTGGAATGTTATTTGTGGATTTTGAAATGTGTGGTGTAACGCAAATTGATAGAATTAGGAATGAGTATGTAAGGAGAAGCCTGAGAGTTACGCCCGTGACAGAGAAGTTATGTGGAGATCGTTTGTCATAGTATGGACACGTAATGCGAAGGAATGAGGATCGTGTGACGAGGAAAGTTCTGAGTATGAATGTGGATGGCTACACAAGTAGAGGAAGACCGAGGAAGCGATGGATGTATTGTGTGAAAGATGATATGGCTAGAAAGAAAGTGACATGACGGCTGATAGAAATGTGTGGAAGAAAAAGACATGCTGCGCCGACCCCAATTAAATTGAGATAAGGGCAGATGATGATGATGATTTGAGGATTTTGAAAGACATATATTCATGGAGGAATTTAAAGGGAATTTAATGGATGTTGAACTCATTCAGTCAATTCTTAGTCATCCAATATCAGTAATGGCACAAAAACTTTGTGATCTAGTACCAATATTTTGTTGATTAAGGATTCTAGCATAATGATTCAGTTTTCAAATGTTCAATATATTTATGTGTTAAAGTTATAAACTTTTGTGGTTTACGGTCGAGAGCAGGATTCGAACTTGCGCCTCCCGGAAAAATACTCCAGGCGCTCTTACCGCTAAGCCATCTCCGTCTCTACTCACTACCGCGAATTCTTCTTCCATATTTTAATACTTCTTTTAGTGACGTCATTCATATCTATTCAGGTGAACGAACTGACGTGACTAACTTTGCAGCTAATACAATGTCGTACAGACGCAATTACCTTAACAAATACAGAAAAATCTTCGAAAAGAATTAACGCATTCATAGCGCACTCTAAAGTTATAACCTTTTGTGGAAAAAGAAGACGGTCGTGATCAGGTTTCGAACTTGTGCCTCCCAGATAAATACTCGAGGTGCTCTGACCGCTAAGCCTAGAGTTAGAGTTCGCTATGCATGCGTTAATGCTTTTTGAAGATTTATCTGTAATTAAGTGTTATTTGTTACTATAAGGTACGATGTGTTTGGCATATCCGTGTGGATAAAAGACCCAAAATAAATAAAGATATAAAAAAAAGTAATTGCAAAGCGGGAACGGGATCAAAATTTCATGATTACTTTTGGTCGCGATAACCGACATCCACGAAGACGAAGCCGCGGCCATCAGTTAGTTTATAATAAGAAGAACGCTTGTATGTAATCGAAGTTCTTTATCTCTTATAATCTGAGAACTACATAATTGTACATCATAACAATAATAAAATCTTGTGTCTTGTAATTAATGATCCAACAGATTAATCACTTAGTTACGTTATTCTAACTGAAATATTAGAGTAAAAAGTAGATACCTAAATTAAATCAGGGACGAAAGTACGCGACAACACTTAATTTCAACCTCTTTAAATTTTACATTTCTTTTAGCATTTGAGCGAAAATAAGAAATTATGTTGGAGCGCAATCTAAAGGTTAATTGAGGTACTCGTTACAAGGTGTTTGTCAAAAAAATTAAGTACAATAAAAATGTCGTTTGAAAATATACAAGATTTTATATTTCTCTTGATACTTTTTACTTGTGAAATAAAGTGGGTAGTTCAGACTTTATATTGAAATAAAAATGTCTACGTTGATAAGGGTTTTATTGCGTGCTAAATTGTGTTTGAGAGACCTAAGGTTTATTGGAAAATGATTTATAAAATGTTTGTCAAAGAAATTGATAATAAAAACTCTGATCAAGTAAGGGTTTGATGAGTTTGTTTAGGGTTGGTATTTGAATAATGTTTACAATTGTTTTTTGTACAGAAACATCTTTTTGTTTCTTACTTTAAAAATATACCGATATACGCGAGCCTCGCGCCCTCAGGGTTCCTGACAAAAATATTTTGGAATGTAAATTATATAAATTATTATTATTTTCATAATATTTGTTGGAGGGGGTCGTAGCTAAGTATCAGCCGCACAGATCGATCGATTGAGGTTAAGCTGCGCTTGCCGCGGTCGGTCTGTGGATGGGTGAGCATCATTTCATACCGAGACCCCTCCGTGCCTCGGAGAGCACGTTAAACCGTCGGTCCCCGTTGGAAAATTAAGATCTATGACAACCGTTACGGGTAGTCAGAGGCGTGAAAGTCTGACAACCAGTCTTACCACGAGATATCGTGTTACCCAGTAACTGGGTTGTGGAGGTCAGATAGACAGTCGCTCCTTGTAAAATACGGGTATTAAGCTGCATCTGGTTTGACTGGAAGCCTACCCCAATGTAATTGGGAAAAGGCTAAGCAGATATAGATATACATAATATTTGTTAATGAAAATTTAGACACATACGAAATTGTAATAAATAATAGTTTTAGCTCTATCATAAATAATAAACAATAAGCTAAATGCGAACAATTTAAAAATCAAGTTTCGAGAAAATCCATGTCATTACTTTTAAACAAAGAATAAATTCTATCGCCTTAATATTAATTGCGATCAAAACAACATTTCTAAAGCAGACCACACAAAATTTCTAGGAATCTGTGGGCTTACTCTTGACAATAATTCTGCTCGATTGACATTGTAAATATGTCAGTTCGTACTTTCAAATGCAAAAATGTCTAAAAAATTATTAAAGATTCGCGATTTATAATGAAGACAACATGCTTTACAATTGAGGCGACTGTAATGTAAGTAAATTAATTTTAAAATTACGCGTTGCGTTCTCTTGTCTGTGGAGGGACCGACAGTCGGTCGATTGGCAATATTGGCAGTATATGGGGCCATATTTTCACGGGTGGACAGCGTGCTACCTCCTTACGTATGCATAATGATATCTTTGTTTTTTGATATGGAAAGCACTATGGTGATGTACAGAAGAATTAAAGTATATTAAATTTCCTTGAATACTGTATTAACATAATACACAACATTTAAAGAAATATACGTCAATTTTGACCGTAAACACAAAATATCGTGATTTTTGACCTATTTTCCATTATAATACATATGAATTATCATTTCGTAACGATAAAAACTATTAATCCCGATACAGTATACCTATTTACATTAATCTTTTGAATAATATTGATACCCGTACATACATTTTTATTAAATAAACACGTTATCAAAACTAACGGCCGGCGGAGTTCGTTGCCCCGCTATGGAAAGTGAAAGTCTATTTATAGAATACTCGCTCGACTGGCTATATTGTTATTGTTTTGTGAACATAAGAATATAATCTACACATTAGATAACTCATATTAATGCACAGTTATAAAGATTAGGATATTTATCGAAATTAATCTAGGTACTTACCAGTACGGGTACCGCCCACTGTTTTTATCAAAATATACTACACTCACTAAATCAAATACTACACTATATTACCACTGCGATATAAGAATAAAAAAGGTAGATCATCGCTTTAAACAAAAATATTATACGATAACATGTGGCGGAGCGTCGACCTTGTACCTACTATTGCGTCATCATTACGTAATTTTGAATTACGTAATTTTTATTCCGAACTTGCACAAAATAACTTTTTGTTGGTTTATATAGTTATTGTAGGTAATAATTTACACTAATAATAACACTTATATGGAAACTAACACGTTTTACCGCGAAAATTGAGCATTTATTTACGAGTCATGCCTCCAACGCTGCAATGAGCCGACTGTCGGTTCCCCACAGACGCGCGTTTTCAAGATGGCGGCGCCCCACTTAAGAGAGGTGGCGTCTATTTAATATTGGAATTGGATTGGAATTGGTATTAGTTTCAAGAGTAACCCCACTGGTTTGATCAAAATTCACATTGTTATAAAAAAAACTCAATACTGTTACGCTCTACACAACTTAAGTAGTATTTATATATTTACTGTTATAAGTACTAGTACTACTATATCTTGTTATTTTAATTACCTATATCCTTTGTTATGCATGTGTGAGTGTTTATATAAATTGTGTATTTCTATTATTTCTAGTTGTGCGTGATTTTCTTTCTGTGTGTGTATGTATCTGTGTTTCTAATAAATATATTTCTTTCTTTCTTTATTTATTTCTTTCTGTCTTTCTTTCTTTCTTTCTTTCTAAGGCAGCAAACCGTGGCACAGGTTTTATTGCATATCTTGCATAAGTATCTCGTACACTTCGATATGGAGTTATTTTTTGGGTAATTCTCCAGACAGAGAAATGGCATATAAATCTGAAAAAAGTGTATTCGGGCAGTATGCATGAAACTACTGAGAGTTGTAAACCATTTCTCACTGACCTCGGAATACTGTGGCTATGTTTGTTAGGATTCAACTCAGCCAATTTGAAACATTAAATAACGCACGCCATCAAAATACCTTACGGTTGAAACAACACAGAACTTAAGCAAAGAGTTTTTTAGGATAGTAATATCTTAGGTTTGCGCGATCACTACACATTATAATAAAACAACTTTTAACCGGATTAATCGCGTGTATTATTGGTTTTTTGTTTTTCCTGACGTTTCGAACACTTTGCAGTTTGACGTTTAAAACGACTGTGACCTCTGAGTTTGTTTCGGTATTTCTTCTCAGGGATAGTCTTAGGAAATTTAGTTTAAATATGTATCAGAGACAATAATAATTTTATGAATTTATCAATTATATGTACGGTAGACTGAAATAATTTTAAATAAACTGTTGAGACACCTGACACCTTAGTCCTCCTGCGACCACGAACGCTGCCAAGTGTTCGAAACGTCAGGAAAAACAAAAAACCAATAATACACGCGATTAATCCGGTTAAAAGTTTTTTAGGAATGGCTCCGAATATTTTTTACCATATTCCTAAATCTATAAGAAGCCTAGACAGCATGGATAGATTTACGAAAAGTCTCACCACCTGACTTGTATTACATGGGACCTAAAAGCTTTCAACGAAAACGCTGCCTAAACCCTTTGAGATATAACAAAATGATGTATGGTGGAATTGTGTATCATATATTGGTCTACAGAAAAGTCCGCGATGGCATATGTCTATCTCATATAATAACATACTAAACTATATATATTATAAACCGGTAATTGGAAAGCGGGAACGGGATCAAAATTTCATGATTACTTTTGGTCGCGATAACCGACATCCACGCGAGCGAAGCCGCGGACATCAGCTAGTAAATAAATAAATAACGGCATTGGTGAAATGTGGGTGTACAATAGTGTACACCTCTGCCTACCCCTTCGGGTTATACAGGTGTGATGCTAGCTATGTTATATTCATCGTACGGTGTTCATCCTTTGACTAGGTACTATTTTATTTGGTTAGGCGGAGATATTTGACCGGTAAATAGGGTCAATTACATTATTTTGTTGTGAAAGGACCCGACGGCTGTTAGCAAGGGTCATCGCCTCCGGTTTAAACGTTGGGGTGTCACTAACTATTCGGCGAATTTATAGGAAAATTTGTGTTTTATTTCCAGTAATTTTTGAAATTAGTTACGCCGTATCTATTATCTATTAAATTATAGTAGGTATCTTTCTGTAATTTATAAATAAAATATTTTTACTTAATGCAAATGAAAGTATAAACGGTAGGTACTTATAACAAATTAACGAATTTTTGAGGGTAGTTGCAAGGTGTACATAAAATTGAGCACTAAATAAATAAAATTGATTACTATTTTAAATTTATATTTTAATGAGTTATATTACAAGTATTTACTTGCTATATCTATTTAGCTTATACCTGCAGCATTTGCATCGTTCTGTTTATTCCGGCTAATCTCCGAAATGGCCGGACTAATTGTGATGGAACTTTCGCTGCCAAATAGCTAATGTTATAAGGAGCAACTTAGGCTTAGTTACTTTTTATTTATTACTAACCTATTTAGTCCCACTGCTAGGCAAAGGCCTCCCCCCACTCCTTCCATCTATCCCAGTTTGTGCTGCGTCCATCTTCTTTGCGGTCTTCCACGTCCCCGTTTCGCTGTCTAGGGGTCCCAGTCCTGTGCTATGCGGGCCCACAGCTCATGAGGCATACGGCAAACATGTCCCGCCTTGTCTCATTTCAGCTGGGCTTTTAGGCCCACGTCAGCGATTTGAGTTTTGGAGCGCAATATCGTGTTTCGAACATAATCCGTCACTTTAACACCAAGGATACTGCGCTCCATCTCTCTTTGGCAAAACTTGAGTTTGAACTTTTGAATTTTAGTCAAAGATGTGGAGAATGGACATGTCCATGAGGATGAGGTCTTTAGTTCGATTTCCGGGTCGGGCAAAGTGTTACTGACAAACAAAAATTCGGTCTTGAGGAGTATTCGAACCAGCGTCTCCCGTATACTCCAGGCGCTCTGACCGCAAAGGCATCTCCACCTTTGCTCACTTCATAATTTTTTTTAACTGCAACTTCAAACTGTTTCGTTCGTTAAATTATATTTGAGATATTGCTTGAGTAAAATTCAATTAGGTAAATAGTAGTTTTTTTTTTTCTGTATTATCTATAAATGTATATATAATATATACATTTCAAATTATACAACAAAAAAAAAAATTTTTTTTTGTTGTATAATTTGTAACTTCACAGACAGAGACGTGTAGCTGGGGAGTTTGTTGCGCCGCTTCTTCTCTCCAGTGAAGCACTAGGAAGCGGTGAAGGGTGGGCATTTTGAGGACTGTCTTATTGTTATGTATGACGTTCAAAAAGTACCATTTCTAATGGTCTAATTAGAATAAAGATATTTTTTTTTTTTTTGTTCAATTGTTATCATAATTATTTCTGAATTTTCTCCCTCTATGGTAGCAAATTAAAACACGTACCTATTCATGTCACTAAATAATAACATGACATCACGCATATTTACCCCGAAGAGGTAGGCAAAATTGAACCTACACAGAGATACACCCACATTTCACCAATGCTGTTATTAAGTCCCATGTAATAGGTGGAGATCCTATTTCCATTTACCGGGCACAATTCCAAACTCCGGCCTGCTTCGAAAATTTTCTGATAGTTAAACCCAATAACACTTTACCCGACCCGGGAATCAAACTTCATAATAACATAACATAGCATCACGCCTGTATTCCCCGTGTGCTGTTATTAAGTCCCATGTAATAGGTGATGAGCCAGTAAATCCCAATAACACTTTGCCTGACCCGGGAATCGTACCTAGGACCTCATACTCAACAGTCGTGCTTGGGACCTACGAGGCAGTAATCAATCAGTCAAAGGTCAATAAATAAACTTTACCGGTATTACGACAATATGGTGCCCCGTTAGTCTAGTGGTCCCAAGCGCGACTGCTGAGCATGAGTTCTTGGGTTCGATTCCAGATCGGGCAGTGTAATTGGGATTTTCTGTTAGTAAATTCTCAGTAACAGCCCGGTATTTGGAATTGATCCCGGCTGATAGCACACCACCTACTTCATGGGACTTAATAACACTGGTGAAATGTGGGTGTACGACTGTGTACACCTCTGCCTACCCCTTCAGGGAATACAGGCGTGATGCTACGTTATGTTATAACGAAAATACCGTACCGGTAACTGTTCTGTTTAATAATCGTAATACTTGTTTAAAAGTGCTAAACCAATAAGTGTTGATCGGTGATCGAAGGGTCTTGGGTAGAAATTTAACTTTAAACGACTCCATCAAACCACTACGGTAAACCTAACCCTATTGAGTTTAATTGAAGCGGTTAACTTTCATAACAGTATAGGGTAATTTTAATAAGTATATTTATAACTCTGCCTGCGACTCCGTCCGCATGGATGTCGTAAATAACAAATGTTGGACGTGATTCTTTAAATTGGCATATCTTTTTTATTTATGAACCGATTGACATGAAACAAACACTAAATGTTAAGTGAAGCTTATTAAAATATATTAGTGAAAACCACATCTAAATCGGATAAGCCGTTTCTGAGACTAGCGTGCACACACGCACAAACAAACAGATAAAGATACAAAAATTCTAACAATCATTGTTTTGGGTTTTATTTGCGTTGATAAAGGTCCCAATGATATATTTTCTCATATATTTTCCATGTACAGACAGCGATCCGTTACATTTTTATTATATGTATTGATGATGATAAATAAACTATTGTCACGTTGGTCTAGTGGTCGCAAGCGAATCAAGTGCGGCAGCTGAGTGTAGTTTCTAGGTTCGGCCGAACGGCGAAGAGGATCGTGTGAGGTCAGATCCCACTCGGAGAAGAAGGCGTCGGGTAGGCAACCGCCCCGACTCCTAACAGCCAAAACCCCAATTGTATCATATAAAGCAGGCCTTTAGCATCACGGTGCGTAGAGAGGGGACTCTGTCCGCCCATGAATTGATACTAGAGAAGTTTTTTTTTTATCAAAAATGGACCTAGATTTGGCCACCAACTCGCCTGATGATAAGCGACAGTGTGGCCGAGGATGAAGCACGTAGATCCAGAAGAACTCTATTCGCTCTAAGTAGAGTAGATGGATTTGGGGAGAACGATAGTTGGGGAGTTGGTCCAACTGCCCAGACCCGTCTCCCACCGAAGATACGGTACAGTGGTCACGTGCTGCCGTGTACAACGAGGCTCATGGGAGACAACTTTATAGTCTCCCTGGGGATGTGCCCTATTTTATATTCTGTAATAAAAATATACGGGCCTGAAATTAAAAGGTTGTTCGCCTACGTAACCCTAAAAAACGTAGGAAAAGTACCTAACTTTTTCTTCTTCTATCTTATCGATGGCACGATTCAAATTTTGTTAGCACAGTATTCCGCCACACGGACAGCGCCTTCGTCAGCATTCATCAATGCCTCCCGGGTGCAGGTGTTAGGGCATACTCGGAAGAGTGAGGTGAGCCATGGTTTGTATCTCAATAAAATCAAAATCAAAATTTATTTATTCAAATTAGGCTTAAAATTAGAGCTTTTTGAACGTCAAACATTAAGACAGCCCCCAAAAAAGACCACCCTTAGCCGTTTCCTAGTATTTTAGCTGGGAAGAAAAGCGGCGCAAAAAACTTCCCAGCAACACGTATGTCTGTATCATAATTATTTATATATTCTACACAAATCAAAATTTTATTTATTTAACTAATGAGATATAATGTCTATGGCACCTGTTAGCTAACACGCGCCTATATACCATAGCAAAGAAATATGAAATGAAGAATTATTAAGACGAATACAAGAAGGTTTAAAAATTCAATAAATTTGAACACGACAAGGTAGCTCAGTTGGTGGAGTGATGACACGGAATGTCAAGGGTTGCGGGGTCAAGTTCCGTTACTGTGTAATATTTTTTCAATGTTTCCTTGAAAAATAATAATTAATAGAGGCATTACATGGCCTCAACATGTATAATAAAATATAATTATATATGATTTATTAGGATGTTGTTCGGCGATTTACAACTGCAAAGTGGTAAAGCTGAGTTTAGTAGATCTGTAAATGATTGCTAGATAAATATCGTCAGGCGTCCTTAAGACGGAGTACGGAGAGTTCTCCTTTACAAGGAGGATTGAAAATTCAATAGATTTGAACACGACAAGGTAGCTCAGTTGGTAAAGTGATGACACGGAATGTCAAGGGTCGCGGGTTCAAACCCCGTTCTTGTCTAATATTGTTACAATTTTTTCTAAAAAAATAATCTACAGTAATATTAAAAAGAGGAAATACTTGTATTTTTGTATGTAACGAATAAACTCAAAAACTACTAGACCGATTTCAAAAATTCTTCCATCATTATAATGGTACATTAACCCTGAGTAACATAGGCTGTATTTATTACTAGAAAATATTAGGGATTCTTACTAAAACTTCAATAATGTAACCCAAGGTGTAAATTTTCACCCGTGGGAAGCCGGGACGGACCGCTAGTAATTAATATAGGCATTACATGGCCTCAACAATTGTATAAAAAAATATCATTATATAGGTATTATTAAATGATTCAACAATACCACATACCTTAGATCAGAACTGTTCGTGAAGCCCCCCTGAGCAAGTTTCCTTTGCTTCACCCAGCTAGAGCTCGGAGTCGGGATTTGACCTTGATGCGAGGCCATCTTATTATACTAATTTTGTTACCACTCACGTGTGGCCTACTGTGCCGTAAATATTGAAATAGTTTCTTTTTACACTATGGCCCTACCGAAAAACAGAATGTTATTTCAAATAACAATAAACAAACAAGATAAATAACAATAGACATCCCAATTTTAATTAAAAACTTGTTTTACAAAATTGTTTAGATCTCCCTACACTGTTTATAAACAAGAATCCATTAAATAATGTAGTCTGTTATAATTATATTTTTAGACTGTCTAATCAATAAATTGGACTGTAATTGGAAAACAGTGTAATTTTACTATAAACAGAACTGTTGTTGTTTATTTTATTTATCATTATCACTAGCTGTGCCCCGCGGTTTCACTCGCGTATAATTCTATTACAATTAGCCTAAGTTACTCCTTTTACAGTCAGCTACCTGCCAGTAACATCTTTTCAGAATCGGTCCAGACGTTTCGAAGATTAGCCGGAACAAACAAACCGACACAAAAAACGTATACCTTAGAAAATCGAATTACTTTCACAGCTTTACTGTTTTTTGCGTATACGTCGTGTCATAGCCATCGCCGCGTCGCGTGCTGTATGTGCAAAGACGGTACCGCGCGCCGAAAATGGCCTAGCGTAGGTACCGCCATAGACAGGCGGCGTGGCGCTCGCGGTCGCGCTACGTACCTACCCGCGCACGCTAGCGCCGCGGCTCAAGTGCTCAACAGAAATTCGTTAGTGTGTCGGTTGCCGCGAACGAGCCTACATGTTGAAATCACGCGCGGTCAATTTATGATCGGGTACCTACAATGCCGCATTTTTCAAACTGGGAGTACGTCGATATGGTGCGCGTGTACCTATGCTCTCGCTGGTGATAGGTTGAGTGGTGCAGTGCGTATGTACGTGGAGTGGTGGCCAGTCCGGCAGACGCCATTGCATGCTACGATGCTGGCTGCTACACAATGGGTGCATTACAGGTGCACCACTTTATGGACATGTAGTACGCAACTACCAACGATACGTTTGGGGCAGTGGGTTGGACGTGGTAGCCCAGTGCCTTGGCCTCCTCGGTCCCCGGACTTTACGCCGCTAGACTTTTATTTGTGGGGTGACCTAAAAAAGTTAGTGTAAACCGATGAATTTACAAGTAGTGCAATTGCGTGCGTGAGTGGGAGTGTGCTGGTGTTAGGTAGTTTAAAAGACAACAACAGGCGACGTGCGCAGTTATGTATCGCTCGTTATGGTGCACATTTTGAACAATATTGTTACGAGTAACATAAGTTCAGTGGTGAACCTTCAATATGTAAGTACATTTTATTATTCGCTCGTAGGCACGGTCGACTGATCTGTTGATCTTAACACCAATAATTGAACAACCCAGTACCCTAATCTTGTAACTCACTTGCGATGCAGTGCATTGTTTAGATTTCAAAGTATTTACAGAAACAAACCTTACACCTAGACTTGGAACGTAACCGAACCCGTGAAACGCGGCGCAGAAGATCTTGACCAGTTCGCCAACTGTGCCTTCAATGCGCACAATGTTTCAACAATCTGTCATATCGGCAACTACACGTTATACTTTATTGATAACACTGTCTAATCAATGTGACTATGTTACGTAATTAGCTTGCAGATCTAATCTCTAGACAGAAAAAAAGATGATGATAACTGTATCTCGCGGTAATAATATCGTACTCACGTAATCTAAAAAACTATCATTTGATAATGGAACTTTAGAAACCAATAATGAGACAAAAACACAATCCTAGAACTGCATTGTAGTCTTATTATGTTTGTTAGGTCTTTACAGTTTACTTGTAGGTATGCAACCTAGCTGTTACGAGACGAATAGGACGTTGATCTTTTGGCTATTATTGCTTTAATTATTTTTATACTAGCTGATGCCCGCGTCTTCGCCCGCGTGGATGTCCAAAAGTAATCATGAAATTTTGATCCCAGTCCCGCTTTCCAATTACCGCTTCATAATTGCCCGTTTTTTTTAAGTATTAAAATGGATGTAGTATGTTATCCTTAAGAGATAGACACATGCCATCGCAGATTTTTCTGTAGACCTATATAAGATACACAATTTCACCATACATCATTTTGTTATATCTGAAAGGGTTTAGGCAGCGCACGCCTGAATAGCTCGCAGATGGTAGATTTTTTCCTACTTACTTGACACTTATCGTCATATTTTGGACAATTCACACAATATCTTTATAAATTGTAGCCTATGTGTTATTCTGATGTATAAGCTATATTATTGTAAAGTTTCATTAAAATCCATTCAGTAGTTTTTACGTGAAAGAGAATTCCTTTGTTAATACCTATTTTAAAATTTTCATTTAGACAAGATAACTTTCAAACAGACAGACAGACAAAACATTCTAAAAACAGGGCATCTTATAAATAGCGGTATTAATTTTATTTCCGGCATTTATTTCGAAATTACAGATAGTCACCTTAAACATAGCATCACACCTGTATTCCTTGAAGGAGTAGGCAGAGGTGTACACAATTATACACCCACATTTTATCAATGCTGTTATTAAGTCTCATGTAATAGGTGGTGAGCCTATTGCCATCTACCAGGCACATGTCCAAACTCTGGGCTGCTACTGAGAACTTCTAACAGAAAAAGCCAATAACACTGCTAGACCTGGGAATCGAACCCTGGACATCATGCTCCGCAAATGCGCTTGGGACCACTAGACCAGCGAGGCAGTCACGTTAATTTTAGTTATCGTTATAGACTAGGTTTTCATCCTCCAAATACCACCTTTCCTGCAAGAAGTCTACATTTTTCTCGGTTAAAAAATATTCATGTCCTATTTCAGAATCTAAAAGAATTACATAGGTATATGTACACCAAATTTTATCCAAATCCGTTTAGTAGTTCTTTATTTGTGATTATCAAACATTAAAATTCACAAACATCACAACTTTAATTTAATAGGTAGGATTGCTTCAAAGAGAAAAACAATCAGATTGGGTTTTAAATTTTAAATTATTTAAAGTCCACCTTTTACATATGGGACTTAATAAGAGCATTGGTGGAATGTGGGTGTACAGCTATATGCACCTCTAATAGAGATAACCACAGTTAGAGGATGCCCGCAAGGTGGAGTCTTATCGCCTTTATTGTGGACACTAGCGATGCATTGCATTGTTTAGATTTCAAAGTATTTACAGAAACAAACCTTACACCTAGACTTGGAACATAACCGAACCCGTGAAACGCGGCGCAGAAGATCTTGACCAGTTCGCCAACTGTGCCTTCAATGCGCCCAATGTTTCAACAATCTGTCATATCGGCAAATACACGTTATACTGTATTAATAACACTGTCTAATCAATGTGATTATGTTACGTAATTAGCTTGCAGATCTAATCTCTAGACAGAAAAAAAGATGATGATAACTGTATCTCGCGGTAATAATATCGTACTCACGTAATCTAAAAAACTATCATTTGATAATGGAACTTTAGAAACCAATAATGAGATAAAAACACAATCCTAAAAGTACATTGTAGTCTTATTATGTTTGTTAGGTCTTTACAGTTTACTTGTAATGCAACCTAGCTGTTACGAGACGAATAGGACGTTGATCTCTTGGCTACTATTGCTTGAATTATTTTTATACTAGCTGATGCCCGCGTCTTCGCCCGTGTGGATGTCGGATATCGCGACCAAAAGTAATCATGAAATTTTGATCCCAGTCCTGCTTTCCAATTACCGCTTCATAATTGCCCGTTTTTTTTAAGTATTAAAATGGATGTAGTATGTTATCCTTAAGAGATAGACACATGCCATCGCAGATTTTTCTGTAGACCTATATAAGATACACAATTTCACCATACATCATTTTGTTATATCTGAAAGGGTTTAGGCAGCGCACGCCTGAATAGCTCGCAGATGGTAGATTTTTTCCTACTTACTTGACACTTATCGTCATATTTTGGACAATTCACACAAAAACTTTATAAATTGTAGCCTATGTGTTATTCTGATGTATAAGCTATATTATTGTAAAGTTTCATTAAAATCCATTCAGTAGTTTTTACGTGAAAGAGTAACAAACATCCATCCATCCATCCATCCTTACTTACAAACTTTCGCGTTTATAATATTAGTTAGATACAACATATAACTTGTTGCTGTATATGTTCCTACAATATGGCCACTGTTCAGAACCACAGCCTGTATATGATGTATGAGCTTAAAAAATCTGTTAGGTATATTCATATTACAAACAGATACTTCGATTTTATTTATGTGTATTTAGTATTGACTAGCTGCCCGCGCTTTCGTTCGCGCAGGACAAACAAGGAACTTTGAAAGAAATTGAAATGGGACATGTAACACAAAATTTTAAGTTCAAATTTCTGGTTACCTAGGTACCTACTTTAAAATTTTAATTTAGACAAGATAACTTTCAAACAGACAGACAGACAAAACGTTCTAAAAACGGGGCATCTTATAAATAGCAGTTTTAATTTATTTTGAAATTCCAGTCACTTTAAGCATAGCATCACGCCTGTATTCCTCGAAGGGATAGGCAGAAGTGAACACAATTGTACACCCACATTTTATCAATGCTGTTATTAAGTCTCATGTAATAGGTGGTGAGCCTATTGCCATCTACCAGGCACATTTCCGAACTCTGTGCTGCTACTGAGAACTTCTAACAGAAAAAGCCAATAACACTGCTAGACCTGGGAATCGAACCCAGGACACCATGTTCTGCAAATGCGCTTGGGACCACTAGACCAGTGAGGCATTCACTGTAATTTTATTTATTGTTATAGACTAGGTTTTCATCCTGTAAATACCTTTGCTGCAGGAAATCTCCATTATTCTAGGATAAAAATATATACAAGTGCTATTTCAGCATCTAAAAGAATTACATATATACCAAAGTTTATCCAAATCCGTTTAGTAGTTCTTTATTTCTTATTATCAAACATTCAAATACACAAATATCCCAACTTTATTAACTTTATTAGTGCTTGTAAAAAAAAAAAACCTAATATGTATCTTCAACTCCTATACTTTGACGGTCACCCAAATATATTTTTGAATTCATTAACTTCAGCAGAAATCATGTTATTTTAGACTTAGTTGCTCATATATGAATGACTTCATTTTGTCTGTGGGGGCTACTACCAACTACTAAACCAATCCTGTGATGCTGTAACACAGCTATTCAATAATCACACCAAAATAAATATTAACATTAAAATTAATATCTAAAAAAAAAATATGAAGTCAATCAAAAACATGCATTATTTATTATTTATTTACTTTCATATTAAAAAGAATCGGAATAACTAAACATATAAACGAATACAACCTCTTTAGGATTTTATTTGGAAAACAATGTACTAAGTATTTATTAACAAAGAAATATAAATACACATTGTACTAAACACTGACCCATTATTGGGAAAATATTTTTTATAACATAACTCAGGATCATAATTATCCAAACAATTCTATTTTGTGTAAACCATCCAATATTGTAATTTTTCAAATAACTTTACCGGGACAGTCATTACTTCCATTCTTTACCCGCACTATACGTCCTTGTTTGTCTCTCGGTATACCATGTTTTACCAGCATATGGCGTTTCACTGTTTCCGTCTTAGTGTATGTCACACTACATATGCTACACATATACATATACACCCTCTCATGAACATTATTACAGTGAGCAAGCATCGAGGCATGCCGATAAAATTTCCTCGGACAGAACGTACATTGATATTGCTTCTCCATATGACAGATCAAATGATTTCTCCAAATAGCTCGTCTTCGGAATGTTAAACCGCATTTTTCACATGTAAAGGGTCTTTCTCCCGTATGAATTCTTAAATGTTCTATTAAATTTAGTTTTCTAGGTGCCTTATACGAACAGTGGTCACATTGTAGGTATGGACCGATTCCATGTCGAGCTATTTGATGCATGTGCATTTCAGTGAGTACCGGAAAGCCTTTGCCACATTGATCACAAATATATCTACAGTTGTTATGTCGTTGCATGTGATGGTCATATGTGATACGGTTTGCAAGCATTTTATGGCATATCTTACAGACTAAATTCCGTTCATCGGAGGAATGGAACCTATGTTCCCTTTTGAATTTACGGTTTGTGCCTTTTTTGTAAGTAACATGGGTCTCTACATTAATAATTTCTTGTATTGTGTCCAATATATTATTTATTTCGTGTGAATATTCTTCTTGTTGCTTGTCCAAATGGGCGGTCGTATCTTCATTGTCAATAAAATCGTCAAAATCGTGGGTTTTATCCGCTAATTTGGTATCTGCCTCGACTGTTTTGTCAGATGTCTTTTGAGCATTTTTTTGTGTGAAATTATCCTTTTTTACACCATTTTTGTGATTCTTCTTCTTAGTAGAAGATTTTAAGTTACATTTTTCTGGAAAATATTGGTGAAACATGACATATTCACACACAATCTCGTTAATATTTCGTTCTGGAGTTCCTTTATTTACCTTCATATTTATGAGTCTTTGTAGCTGCTTGTCGGTCGCTTCACATTTTAATTTGAAGTAAATGGTTTGTTTTAGTAAACAAATACACTTTTGGCACATCATAGTCGGTAGTTTGTCGTCTTTTTGTATGATAACATTGGTTAGGGTTTGGATCGCTTTGCCAAAACAACTGAGTCCGTCTATACTAGAATCATCAATTAAAGTCACCATTTTATCGGGATTGTTTCGAGATAAACACAAGCGGCATATAGTTTTGTACATATTTTCGTAACTATCCATTATATAATTAGGTTTTTTAGATAATTAACACTATAATTTGATCGCGTATTGGAATCTTTCTCTTGGAATTTGTTTTGTTTTGACAATTGACAACCTTGACAAGTTCGCTACTGTCAGTCTGTTCCACAGACAACATATAGGTGTTGCGTTTTGTTTCTCATAATAGAGTGATACTACATTAAATAATTATATTGATTAATTTATATAGACTATTCATTAAACATTAATGCTTAGTTAACACTTTTTCTTCATAAATAGTTAAGTTGTAACGGGTTTATACAGGTATATTTTGTGCTCATCGGTGTCTCATTATTAGTATGGACTGTGGACACATGAAAACCAATAAAATTTGTTAGGCACCTATTTTAATTAATTATGATAAATGGACATAATACAAAAAACATCTCTACATCTCATCTCTTTAGTACCTACGTACTTGCAAATAGTGTTTTTCAGACCCAATTCAGTAGGTTTCAGCTTTTAAAACTGTAGCTATTCCTTAGTTTAAACACGGGTTGTTAAAGCCAAGAATAAATTACGCATATTAATTTTGAGGTACTTTTTATGTAATTCCACCACATAAACGTGCCACACTTTTTTTGTTAAGGACTACCAATAATTACAACATTTAGACGCGCTCATTCTTAGTTCAAGTGGCTAGTTCAGTGATTTAGTCCATGAACAGCGCTCTATATTTTATTTGACAGGTCGCTGCGGGCTGCTGCAGGCTAGAAAACTGGGCTTTGTGGTCTGAAGTAATTTAAACAAAGAGTGGGGCGCGTTTATGTGGGGGAACTACGAGTATCTTTAGCAATTTTGATAAAGAATGGGACGTGTCTAAGTATTGGAATGATCTGTAGCCATTAAGGCAAAAAATGGGGCGCGTTAATGTGATGGAACTATCTATATATAGCGATTAAGACAAAGAGTGGGGCGCGTATTCATATGAACTAGGTATCTGTAATAATTTGTGGGGCGCACTTATGTGGGGGAACTACGAGTATCTTTAGCAATTTTGATAAAGAATGGGACGTGTCTAAGTATTGGAATGATCTGTAGCCATTAAGGCAAAAAATGGGGCGCGTTAATGTGATGGAACTATCTATACATAGCGATTTAAACAAAGAGTGGGGCGCGTATTCATATGAACTAGGTATCTGTAATAATTTAGACAGAGTGGGGCACGTCTATGTGGTTGAACTATTTGCAGCAATCTAAACAAAGAGTGAGATACGTAGTGATCAAGACAAAGAGTTACTAGCACGGTTATGTAGTAGAACCATCTATAGCGATTTAAACAAATAGGGGGAAGCGTCTTTATGATTGAACTATCTATAACTTTTTTGACTGCCGCGTTGGTCTAGTGGTCGCAAGCGTGGCTGCTGAGCGTGAGGTCTTGGGTTTGATTCCCAGGTCGGGCAAAGTGTTATTGAATTTTTCTGTTAGGAAATTATCAGTATCAGCCTGGAGTCAGGAAGTATGTGGTGTGACACTCCCGTGCTTCGGAGAGCACGTAAAGCCGTCGGTCCTGCGCCTGATCTCTCTCTCTGGTCGTGTCGGATTTCCGTCCCATCGGAATATGATAGTGCAGGAAGAGGGAGTGCACCTGTGTTTGCGCATACACTTGTGCACTATAAAGTCTCCTGCGTACTTGGTTAATCTCAGTGGAGATCGGCCGCCGTGACCGAGATACGGTCGGAAGGGTTATTTTTTATTTTTATTTTTATCTATAGCTTGTAGAAAAGTTGGTGGGGCGCGTCTTCGAATTGAAATATCTGTAGCACATTAAACAAAGAGTGGCGCGTTTTTGCGGTGGAACTAACTATAGTGATTTAGTTAAAGGGTAGGGCGTCTTTTTGATTGAACTTTCTGTATCGACTTAGACAAAAAGTGGGGCGCGTTTTTGCGGTGGAACTAACTATAGTGATTTAGTTAAAGGGTAGGGCGTCTTTTTGATTGAACTTTCTGTAGCGACTTAGACAAAAAGTGGGGCGCGTTTTCGTAATAAACTATTTGTAGCGATTAAGACAAAGCGTGGGCCGCGTCTTCATGGAGTGAATGGACTATAAAATCTCTAACAAATTAACACATAATGGATGTACGTAACACAGTCGTAAACTTCTATTGCGTCTTTCATCTTATTTTGTGGCTAAATAAGTCTTAATAGTGTTTACATTAAAGCGTTCCGCGGGTGGCAATAGAATGCTGTGGTCGTGGCCACTAAATTGGCGAGGCCGGAGAATTTATTTTTTATTGAGATTGGCCTAACTTCGTTAGTTTAGTGATCGCAAGCGATTCAATTCCCGGGTCAGGCAGAGTGTTATTGGGTTTTTCTACTGACTATAGGTACCTAAGATTATGGTCTTTTGATACCTACGCAAATTAAGAAACTAAATGTCATTTCTAGCCTAAAATAACTATAGGCGCGTAAAAAACTGATCATAGTCTTTTGGTACGCAATTTAAGAGGCTAAATTTCATGTCTAGGCTAGCCTAAAATGACTGTAGGTCGCCTAAGAAACTCATTATAGTCTTTTGATACGCAATCCAAGATTGAACGAAAATAAAATAAATACAATTTATTAGAAAAGAAAGAAAGAAAGAAATATTTATTAAGATTGATAACGTGACACACACTACAGGAAAAGAAATATTGCAAAGAAAAAAAAAAGAAAAATAGATATATACACACTTATAAACTAAGTAAAGTAAGAACCGTCCAACAGAAAGAATACGCAGTGTGCGTCGCAGTATCCATCAAAAAGAGATGATGCTCAGCCTAAAGCCGCATCGCGGTATTATTCGTACACTCACCGCTTACTTCATAGCCCGCGGCTGGCGCCTAATAGCGATGTACGATAAACGCTCTCACTACGATAAAACGCCGCTGCGGCGTATTATTCAAGTGCGAATGAGTTTTACTTTCATTCTGGGGAAGTTAGTGTGTGGTAAAGTTTTCAGAGCTATTTCAGGTTAGTAGAAAGGTGGAAATACGTGGGTAGGAGGAAATACTTGTAATACGAATCTAGTAATTTAAAAAAAAAACAATTGAAGTTGAGAATATGTTTTTGGTTGAGGGTTTTAGGCGGGAAAATGTAAAGTGCACGTTGTCAATTTTATATTGTTTTCCAAAACTTGTGTTTCTCCGAAGTATAATGTGTAATTATGGTGGATAATTAACCATTATGTGTTCATGAAGGTGTGCGAGTGTGGGCAAATTGTATACAATTGAAAATCATGACTTTTTGTGTTCACTCCTAAACTCCATCGAAGACTCAGTAAAATTTCCACCGTTTTACTGGGGCAATAACTGCAATAACTTTTTATACTTGATTAAAACAAGAAGGAAGTAACTGAAGACGAGGCTTTGGCCTTACTTTTATTCAAGAACACTGAAGACGAGGCGGTATGGTCTAAGACCTTAGCCTGCCCGATAAGGGCGAAGGAAAAAAAAAAAAAAAAAATGTTTTTGGTTGAATTATAATAAGCAGATATTATAAAACAGTTGAAAGCGCTAAACAAGGAGGTAACTAGGGCTCGTGGCTAAGTAACAGCTGCACAGAAGTAAGCCGCGCTTGCCGCGGTCGGTCTGTGGATGAGTGACCATCATTTCATACCGATACCCTCCGTGCCGCGGAGAGCACGTTAAGTCTACAGTCCCGGTTGTCAAATTAAGATCTATGACAGTCGTTACGGGTAGTCAGAGGCCTGAAAGTTTGACAATCAGTCATACCACGAGATATCGTGATACCCACTCCTGGTTGTGGAGGTCACATAGACATTCGCTCCATGTAAAATACAGGTATTAAGCTGCATCCGGTTTGACTGGAAGCCGACCTCAATGTAATTGGGAAAAGGCTAGGCAGATATACAAGGAGGTGACTATACCGCTGAAACTGAACACAAACCAATAACAAAATGTATACCAAATACTGAAAAATGAAGACTGCCTCATTGCACTAGTGGTCCCGAGTGCGCCTGCTGAGCATGAAATCGTGGGTTCGATTGCCAGGTCAGACAAAGTATTATTGGGTTTTTAGAAAAAATCTTAGTAGCATCCTGGATTCAAGATAAATCTTTGAAAAGCATTAACGCATGCTTAGAGATAGTAGTCTAGTCTTTTTCCATTTAATATTGTAACATTAGCATCCTGGAGTTTGGAATTGTGCCCGGTTGATGGCAATAGACTCACAACCTACATGTCACTTAATAAAATGTGGGTGTATAGCTGTGTTACTTGGTAGGTTTACACAACCCGTCCAAAATGGGCATAGGAATTTACGGCCTTTTTACAGTGCAAATGTTAGATGACTAACCATATTTTTTATCATTTGCTGTAAATACAATGTAGGTAAAAAGCAAAAGCTTGTATTATTAACAACCTTTAATCCAGTTAATCAATTCATTTAAAATTAAAACGGCAGTAACTCTAACTTCCAACCTTTAGGTCCTTCGAGCCAGATCACATATCAACTGGACCAAAGGTTGATAATGTCATCAATTCTGATATAGCCTACCTAAACATCGCTGTTTTGCATTCATAGATGTCAAATTCAAATTTATGTACGTCAAACTAAAATTGTATTAACTGCAAAGTTAGTCGTGTCGGTTCGGTCACTTGTTAGGGACTGAATTGATAGCAATGACGTCGCCATAAGACGTGTTAAAATATGGAAGAAGAATTCGCGGTGGTGAGCAGAGGTCCAGATGGCTTAGTGGTCAGAGCGCCTGGAGTTTTTATCCAGGAGGCGCAGGTTCGAATCCTGTTCGCGACAATACAAAACAATACAAATATTCTTTATTGTACACTAATACAAAAATAGTACAATGTGTTTATAGATGTTATAGGTACAATGGGCGGTCTTATCGCTAATAGCGATCTCTAACAGACAATACCGTATTCTTTTTCCATTTAATATAATAACTTTAAAGTTCGCTAAGCATGCGTTAATGCTTTTCAAAGATTTATCTTGAACTAAAATTTCCAAACATTAAGCACACTTTTAAATGGTAACTAAAATTAGGGACCTCAAACTAAAATTGTATCGATATTTTAGGGCTCTTACAGGGCAGGAGCCGGCGGCGCGTGTCGAAGATGCGCAACTGGAGTCACCGGCTGCCGAGCGTCAATGATTGCAACCGAACGTCGGCGGCGACGCGCGGCGGCAGCCGTTGACGTTCGACTGCAGCCGTCGACTGCAGTTAAGTGTCGTTGCCGGCTGCCGCTGAGCTGTCGTCGGCAACCTGCCGCTTGTATAGAAAGATCTTAGTTTTCAAGATTAAATTTCAATTTGGCGTATCATAATTTATCACTTCCATAGAATTTTTTAACGAAAGACAGCAGCAGCAGCGTACTGTGGGGTTACTCTTGAAACTAATACCAATTCCAATATTAAATAGACGCCTTAAAACAACGCGTTATTTTAAAATAAATTTACCTACATTACAGTTGCCTCAATTTTAAAGCATGTTGTCTTCATAATATCCCGAATCATATATCAATACATTTTTAGACATTTTGGCATTTAAAAGTACGAACTGACATATTTCCAATGTCAATCGAGCGGAATTATTTTCAAGAGTAAGCCTACTGATCATTCAATTAGTATTGATTGGTAACGTAAGATAAACGTGCTTATATCATACACAATTCAAGATAAATCTTTGAAAAGCATTAACGCATGCTAAGCGAACTCTAAAGTTATTATATTCAATGGAAAAAGAACGCGGTCGCGAACAGGATTCGAACCTGCGCCTCCCGGATGAATACTCCAGGCGCTCTGACCACTAAGCCATCTCGACTCATACACAATTGTAACTCAGCATTGATGCAGCAACCAAATCACTCATCGCCAATGATAAAAGAGTCAGTCTACGAAGAATATTAAGCATGTACAAAATTTTGAAACAAATTTCCAATCTCAGTTTCAAGTTTTTGAGCCTAAATTTCTAACTAAATTAGATTTAGTTCAGTTATTGTGTCTCTACTAAAACTTTATAAGCGAAACATGTTTTTTACTTTAATCGCATTAATTTTGTACATGGCTTTATTGCTTTGAAGCTTGGTATAAAACTTTAAATGTAAAATAAAAAAATGTTAATGAACATTAACTAAAAATACATTAACAAACTGATTGATTGATTTGATTAGATTGCTAAATGATTTCGCAAGGCTTGTAGCTCTTAAGACGATAAGAAAGAGTTCTTGAATATTGTTGCGGGCAGCGACACGTTAAGGCCTCTGACAGACCATCGGCACTTTATAGACGATACTAGTAACTGCAGCCGTCATCGCGTTGGGCACACTCGGCTGTTGCCGACATGGTTCGATAAGTATCATGATTTTATGTCCCACTGTTATTAAACATCATCTAATTTGCAATATCTCCTCAATAGAATAAAATAAAAATCGGCTTTTCAATTAAATATCTTTATAAAAATAAATTAAATTTTATGATAATTAATTATGCCGTAACTTTTAACTGCCTCGTTGGTCTAGTGCTCCCAAGCGCCAGGAGCAGCGTGGGGAAAGTGTTACTGAGTTCTTCTGTTAGGAATTTATACGAATTTGTCAAAAATTTACTGACAAACTGACAAAAGTCCATTGCCAAACGAGAATACATCCGCTGAAAGTAAAATCTAGGAATAAACAAACACGCTTTCACCTAATGTGAGAACGAAAATCCGGATAAATCTCACCTTTATACTTCTCAACCACTAGATCGTTCACTTTATAAAAATTCAACAAGGAAGTGTATTGTTTTTTTTACGTATTAGGAAACCTGAACTTGAAGTTCTGAAATCGCCAACTCACAGTAAGCTAGCGCGGTGATCAATACTCGTGATTTTTACACAACTGCCTAAAATAAGAATATTATTTCTGTATGTGAAGAGACTCTTGCCCTGCTGCAGTGGGAAAGTTAAGGACTGCACTATTACATATTTTACCAACGGTAAAAATCCCAAGTATTTGATGGCTAGTTTCTTACAACAAACAACAAGCGACCTATATTGCTCGTCATAGAAAAATATGCGATGACCAGATCATGTTTATACTGAGTGAAAGTTAAAGGAAAATTGCTTTCACAAATAATATTTTTATCAGACTATCAAAAAGTAGGAGGTTGTCAATTCAACTATTTCTTGCAATTTTAAACTGTTGATTTCAAAGGTTTTACTTTTGTTGTACATTTTACCCATATCATTATAATTAAATTTCTATCTTATTATGATCGATAAAACTTACGGGTTATCGTACGTAACAAGCCCTTTAGTTACTTAAAATATCAAGTAGTAGATACTTTTTTACTAGGCAATTAGGCGTACACTTGAATTCGCCAATTACTTAGACGTTCTTTGTGTACCTGAGTAGGTAGTATCAAACATTCCACTTTTTATTTAAAAAATAAACATTGAGTGCTTTGGCTGATAGTGCCTTCGACACGACGATAAATATATCTGAACAATCCACACAACTAACGAACTCTTCTACGAGCCGGATAAACCACATTTTTATCCGGCCTCTTCAGTGTTCAACGACCTTTACGTATGTTTGTTGTTGAGCCTCCTCGTTATTTTGATTTACACTGACAATACAAAACATGACTGTGTTGGCGCTTTTTTTGTATTTTTCTATATTTTTCGCCCACTTTCTGAGCCTGAGGGCTGGAATAATGATGAATTTTATTTTTAGTTCGCGCAAAAATGAACGAGCATCCTTTGTAAGTTTCACGTATGTAGGTATCATAAGTTTTTGAAGTAGTTTTTTCTTTGCAATATATTTATATGTTAGCCTTGTCAGTAAAGAAATATGTAAAAGGCAAGTATTGAAAAAAAGTACTAAAAGTGAAACCATAATAACAACTATTCGATTTCGTAATAAATGTATATTTTTGGTTCAATTATCTCGTTCTGTCAGCTTAGTTTTGAAGCGCACTTAATGATTTTTCTGTAGTATGAAATCAATGGAATAATCTTTCGATTTTTACTATAGGGTATGATTGGCTAACATCATCATTTGTAATAATTTGAATTATTAATTCTTATTACTTTAACCATGACATATACACAAGACAAGACAAATTACCTGAACATTACAAATGGAAGACTTAAATAAATTACAAAAATATTTACCAACCTAAATTTACACAAGTTGTCGCGTGGGATCCTAGAAACACCAAACCTCTATTGCTCTAGTCTGACCACTATTGCTGCGCGGGCCATGGCGTCCGAACACGAACTTTTATCGACACACTGTCGAGGCGTTATTTTTTTTTATGTATTGTATTTTATCGACGACTTATGTCAAATTTACGTTTAAAGTTGAAAAATGTGTCCACAAAAATAATCATGCTCACACCGCTGAAGCAGGAGGGGCTGGCGAGCTAGGAAGCTAGCAAAAACATCGGCTTGCTAGCCTAATAAAATAACTTCAATTGAAGATCACTTGGGGTCATAGAGACCCCGCACGCCTAATTAAAGCTTTAACCACATTAAAACCAAATTACCCGAGCTGGTACACTCGACAGACCGAAAGACCCAAAAACGGACTTCGAAGAAAGCCAAAAAGTGTTCAATCCAATTTTTGTGTAGAACAGTAAATCTGACCCGCAAAAAAAGAATTATTACATTAAAATCACATAAAGGTATGCTCTCACTATACCGCCGGTTGAACACATCCGTATTGCTGGTAATATCGAATATTATTTTCCGGTACAAACGTATTGGAACCGGTTTCGGGGTTAAGTAATTGGAAATCCTACCCGGGCAGGTATTTCCGTGTATTATGTATAGGCGATGCGTGAACGGGTGTATCCGGGTATTTCTATCATTCATCCGGGTGTTTAAACAGAAAGGATTTTATATTTTTCTTTATTCGTTCAAGATTTCTTGTGTGTTGTAGATTTTATGGTATTTGATATGAGGCTGTATTGTGTGATATGAATCTTAATGTATTTTCTGGGACAGCATAATGCCTATATTCTCTGAATGGTAAGCCAAGCATGTACTTTGTATATCCACGTTTTACAAAAATTTACTTACATAGCATCGCGCCTATATCCCCCGAAGGGGTAGGAAGAGGTGTACACCCACATGTCACCAATGCTGTTATTAAGTTCCATGATGGTGAGCTTATTGCCACCTACTTGGCACAATTCTAAACTTCGGGCTGCTACTGAGAATTTCTTAACATAAAAACTAAATAACACTGCCCGACCTGCTAATTGAACCTAAGATCTTAGCTGTCAGTCTCAGCAGTCGCGCCTTAGACCACTAGACCAACGAGGCAGTTACCTATATTAGAATACATAATCCTTTATATGAACTCGTACATTCTATCAAAAGTATGGACATTAATATTTCCGAACCGACTCACGTTCAAGTCGTCCTTTTGATGACGTTTAACCAAAATGGCTGCCGAATATCCAATGTAGGATTTACAATAAGATATATATTTTTTGTATACCATTTTCTTCGAAACATGTGGCATTATTTAGGGAGGGTAAGTTTAGGAGATATTCGGATATCAGATTTGTTGGGCTACTCCAATAACTCGTAACTTCTTTGGTAAATATGATAAGGAGATTGCTATTTCTGCTATGGCGTTTGAGCCAAATGTTATTCAGAACTTACTGACTTGAGAGTTAAGAGATTCTGTTAAGAGAAACGTATTTCATAATGAAAAACAACTTGAGGGAAAAATTTTAACATAAAATAACGTCATTGCTATCTATTCAGTCCGCTTACAAGTGACCGAACCGACACGACTAACTTAGCAGTTAATACAATGTCGTAAAGATGTAATTACCTTTACAATTAAAGATAAATATTTGAAAAGCATTAATGCATGCATAGCGAATTCTAAAGTTATTATATTAAATGGAAAAAGAATGCGGTCGTGAGCAGGATTCGAACCTGCGCCTCCCGGATAATTACTCCAGGCGCTCTGGCTTTCTGGCTCTGATCTTTAATAAAATAACGTGTCCAATTATACAACAATGCATTTAGGGTGTTGATGGGGCTGCCGAGGTTCTGTAGCGCGGGTATGTACGCAGAAGCGCAAACTGATGGTTTTCATGCCGATATTCGGAAACGGTGCGCGTCGATGCTTTTGCGTTGAAGTACCAACAGCATCCTTATTATATGGCCTCCATTGCTGCTATACTGGAAACGATTATACAAGTCAAATTCAAATTCAAAAGATTTTTATTTCAAATAGCATATTATAATAATAAATATATTACAAGCACTTATGAAAAGTCAAAGCTAGGTGGACGGTTTCAAAGCGTTGATCTTATGGAGAAGATCCGGCAAGAAACTCCATAGACACTCTTTTAAAATAAATTGGTATAACAATAAATAAGGTAATGTGAGAATAATGCAGATTAATGAGCAAAATAATAAAGGAAAGCGCTAGAAGCAATAACTTATATAGCCTTTTAAAATGATTGCCAAAGCAGTTAGGAGCTGACCAGTCCCGACAGACAGCACCCGTTCACGAGCATGACGCGCACGTCAGCCTCGCTTAGCTCAACCATTTTGTAGGGAACTCGACGACCCGATGTACAACGCCACCATCAGCAGGACATTTTAGCGTGCATGACAAACTAATGCCTGACAATGGGCAATATGTACGTAGCATGAGATTAAAAATAACATTAATGTCTACATAATGCTCACATTTTACAAAGAAATTTTAATATAAATTTAAGACTAGTAGGAAGTAAGTGTGATAGAATGTGTCATAGCTGTCTCCCCGAGTGACAAATGTGCGTATTTATTGTAAGAATGTGTTTGTGTGTAATGAAAAAAATTCAGTGATGGACAATTTACCTGATATAAATATATTATATTTATTGATATATTTTTATATGTGTTAAGGCTATGTAATACCTATATTAATAACAATCATTTTTTTTTTCTAAGGAAACATTGAAAAATAATAGACAAGAACGGGGCTTGAACCCGCAACCTTAGACAGTCCGTGTCATCACTCTCTCAACTGAGCTAGAAGTGTGGCAGTTGTCTTTAGTTTCAATATTTCCATCTTCCAAGTTAAATTCTTCAAGTTGTCACCTCTGCTGTATATTTTCCTTCCTGTTTTTTTCCTTTTGTTGTTAGGTTGGCAGTTGGCCACTTGCAAAAAAGTTGCCAGCTTGCTATTTTGTAGACGTAGACTTATTATTTTCTGTTTTAAATATTTAATTTTAAACTAGTTATCTATTTGTGTTTTGTCCTGCTCTAAGTGTATCAGAATTGTTATTGTTTATCTTATATTTGTAATTTATCAAAAATTCTGTTTCTACAGGTTGAAAATTTTATATGTAATGTCTATAATTCTTAATCTATTTCTTCTTTACTGTGTGCCCATTTGAGGGGAATAAAAGCTTTTTCTTTCTTTTCTTTCTAAGTGTATACAGTTGTATACCCTTATTTCACCAATGCTGTTATTAGGAGTCATCTCCTATTGCCATCAATCGGGCAGAATTGCAAACTCTAGACTGCTGCTGAGAATTTTGTAACAGAACTATCTGTTGGCACTTTATTATTTATGCTTGCGTACGGCCGACCCACATTATATTATAGTTGTGTGTTTATATTATATTTATTACATTATATATATGTGTCTGCTGACACGCAATTATTATTATATAAATAGTATGTAATTATCTTAATAAAGAGGGTATCTCAAGAACACGCGTAGTATCACTACATATCAATTGTCTAACTTTTATGGTTTAAGATTTATTGACATCTGAAACGGCCAAACCATACTTTTAGCCAAGCTGTTGAGTTTGTAGAGTCAGGGCTTACAAGTAGAGTTATTTGTTATTTATTGTTAAAAATGAGGTACACTCAAGAGCACGTAGAGCTATATACTTTGGAGTTTGGACAGGCCCCGCAGACTATGACGCGTTACACAAATCCGAGCTCAGCTATGAGTTTGGCTCTACTAGAGATCTCATAACTTTTTAACAGTGAAAGCATTTTGAATTTCGGAATCTTTGGCAACCAACTTTATGTGGTTTTCTGTTGGGATAATTAATTTCTAATACGCATATGACTACAAAAAGCAGGGGTTGCGTGCCTTAGGTTTTAATTTGTAACCTTTGACATAGCAGTCCAATGGATGACTATCACTGCTGTCTTTAAGGAAAAGTCCTATAATCTTCTATCCAGCAGAAACGAAAATCCACATTTTTTTTTATATTATCTCTGAAGAGACTGATAAGAATCAGTACGAAAGTCTCATCAGAATGGATAAAGATATCCAGAAGATACCTCTATTATTTTAATGTACTTTAGAGGTTTCTGTTAATTAATACGCACTGAAATTATACCTGAACGGTAACACAGAGCCCTTTGTTATGAGACATACGGACAAGAAAGTTGGAAGACACGAAAAGTCTAAAAATATTTGAAGTAGTTGAGCAAAAATTCGGCTGATCATTTAAAAAGTATACTACTACAAAATAAATCAGTTTGTTACTGCCTCACTGCGGGCGAGGCATCTTTTCATACGGCGAAGGCGAGCATTGATCACCACGCTATTTCAGTGCGTGTCGGTATTTTTCGACCATTAAATACGTATTATTTTCTTACGATATTTTCCTTCAACTTATTTTAGTAGGTAGTGTTATAACTTGGAAAGAAGTCACTGACAAATTGAGATTTTATATTCATGTGATACAATAAAGAGTTCTTAGTTAACTATATTCATTGTATTTTATTTCATAGGAATAATAAACATTTATCTCTTAGCCAAGCTTTTATTGCTGACTGTACCAAACATTCTCATGGACCCGTAGGGAAGAAAATATTTTATATTTTAAAATGTCATGGACGTAGGAACTAAAGTATGAATTTTAATTTTTCGAGAACAATAGACTCGGGGGTCGATCTGGTGGAAGCAATCCAACCAAACTTTATCTCGATGAAATCTTGTTTGATCGAAACATATTTTTGTTTATCGAAATTTATTTCGTTTTTGATACAAACTTCAGATTGTATTTAAAACGTATTAAAAGGAAAAATAACTGATAAATGAATTTTGTAGTACCAAGGAAAATTATCTTTGAAGCAGAACTGAAATTTTGGCTAATTAAAATATAATGCTCGCCGAACGTGACAGCCGTGAATCTCGCCATAAGAATGTCTCAAGGCGAATAGAGGGTTACAGAATCCCTTGACAGTTTAATCCCCTTTAATATACTAAGGGTTTTACCTTAAATATTACGCATACATATGAAGGGTGCTTAATAGTTTGAATAAGAAACGCTACGGTGCGTTCCTTTACGTTACGGTTTTATGCAAAAAGGGTTTGACTTGGTCCTTTCTCCACTATTCTGATCCGACATCCGATTATGAAAGTTATGTTATGTTTAAAAGTGGTACCGGTGAGTGAGAAGTTGTATGCAAATCGTTTGTCATGGTTTGGGCATGTGAAGTGGAGGGATGAGGATCATGTGAAGAGGAAAGTTTTGAGAATGAATGTGGATGGCCATGCAGAGCAAGGGCCTCATACTAGTCACCATGCTAGCCCACTCTGAGTTGGCTGAGATTTTCTCCGAATGTTTTCCTTCACCGTCTAAGATTAACTTAGAAAATAACATTGAGAAATTAAAATGACATTGAGAAAGTCACTTGCTTGCCATATTCAACCTGTCCCTAATTAAAGAGGGGGCTCCGTTACCACTGGGCCGTGTGATGTATATTTTTTTTGTATTACAGAACACCAGGTTCTACTGTTATCCTGCTATCACACTCCACTAACCGGGCCATATTATCTAAAAATATAATATATATAATAAGAATTTATAGAATTGCTAAGGCAAGTCAGAGACCAGTGGCAACAACTTCGACGATAGATTAATCTCTTAACCACATGAAAAAAGAAGAATCCGGGTAGCTTCTAATCTAAAAAATAGCATGATAGCATCACGCCTCGATTCTTCGAAGGGGTAGACAGAGGTGTACACAATTGTACACCCATACTTCACCAATGCTGTTATTAAGTCCCATGTCATAGTTGGTGAGCCTATTGACATCTACCGGTCACCACTCCAAGCAACGGGCTGCTACTGAGAATTGTCTAACAGAAAAACCCAATAACACTTTTCCCGACCTAATCGAACTAAAGACCTCATGCTCAGCAGTCGCGCTTGGGACCACTAGACCAATGAGGCAAATGAAATAATATATAATGATTAAATGGAAACGCGGTCCTTTGTTGTGTTTAGCACTGAAATTTGGCGCTTGTCGGTATTTTCGTCTCACCCACGCCACCCACTACAATGATTCTAGTTAGAAGTATGGTCTATTTATATGTATAATTAGAATGTATCTATTTATATATCAAAAACATCTTTGTAGACATTATTTATGTCTACAAAGATACTTTAAATATTCAAATAAAAGTATGTTATATTCATTATTGTTCAACGGTTATTACTCACTTACATTCTTCGGAATTGCCCGACTAGTTTCGAACTCGAACGCTTAGCAGCTAGCGCGGCAATGTCACGGGCGCCGCGGGCTTGTAAGTGAGTAATAACCGTTGAACAATAATTAATATGAATGTGTCTCACGAAACTTACTATACAGAAATATGTTATGTTATATATCAAATAGATATAACAATTGTTCGACCGTAGGTATAACTATAGATAGGTTATGACTCAGAAAAGGGATAGTAGCTATTAACAGTAAAGTTTGTGTAATATTATCTAAACCAAAAGTGAAACAATATTAATATTTTCGTTGTTTTTAATACTTTATAATTAATTTGACGTTTTACGTTCTACTATAAGCTCTTGAAGGACCAAAGGAACTTTCGAGACCTAAAGACCAATAAATCCCTTAGGCCCAAAACTAAGGTAAAGTTATTATTTAGCGCTAATCAGCGTATTGTGAAACGTCAAACGCAGCGTGGTCACACCATTAAGTTTGGAATTTGAATTGACCTCGTCTAGTGATGCAAGTTGTTACTTATGATCCCGGGATGAATTTGAAGTTGATTCTTAATTTGTAAGTTATTTGTTTGTACCTTAATTATAATGATATTTCACCAATTATAATAATTAAATACTTATTTAGATATAATTTGTTTGGCATATACATAACATTCTAAAAGTTTGGGCAAAAATATTCTTAGTTAATCTTAAATTCTAGTTAAGTACCGATTTTGTCGTGTCTGTAACGGACCCGCATTTTACACAACGGCCAGTTGTTCAAACCTGACATATATTAATGTCGCTTTTAAATTTGCATACACTGTACATAGCTATTGAAAGACAATATTATATTACCGGGATTTGAATCAACCAATGTGAGAAGTATCAAGAAAGTCGTAGCCAAATGGGGTGCCATGATTTTGTTTTGCTGCAAATCATGAAGCTTGACCCAATGTTGGTCCTTTTTTTTTAAATTATAAAGTACTGAAATCAGTGAGGTTAATCTTGAAAATAATTTTAATTCCAATCTATCTTCAATTTCAAATATATTCAAGATAAATCTTTGAAAAGCATTAACGCATGCTTAGCGAACTCAAAATTTACAATATTAAATGGAAAAAAGAATACGGTCGCGAACAGGATTCGAACCTGCGCCTCCCGGATAAATACTCCAGGCGCTCTGACCACTAAGCCATTTCAACCTCTGCTCACCACCGCGAATTCTTCTTCCATATTTTAACACGTCTTGTGGCGACGTCATTGCAATCAATTCAGTACCTATACAGGCAACCGAACCGACACGACCAACTTTGCAGCTAATACAACGTCGTAAAGAATGCAATTACCTTAATAATTCAAGATAAATCTTTGAAAAGCATTAACGCATGCTTAGCGAACTCTAAAGTTACAATATTAAATGGAAAAAGAATACGGTCGCGAACAGGATTCGAACCTGCGCCTCCCGGATAAATACTCCAGGCGCTCTGACCACTAAGCCATCTCGACCTCTGCTCACCATCGCGAATTCTTCTTCCATATTTTAACACGTCTTATGGCGACGTCATTGCAATCAATTCAGTACCTATACAGGTGACCGAACCGACACGATCAACTTTGCAGCTAATACAATGTCGTAAAGAATGCAATTACCTTAATAATTCAAGATAAATCATGTTCGCGACCGTATTCTTTTTCCATTTAATATTGTAACTTTAGAGTTCGCTAAGCATGCGTTAATGCTTTTCAAAGATTTATCTTGAATTATTAAGGTAATTGCATTCTTTACGACATTGTACTAGCTGCAAAGTTGGTCGTGTCGGTTCGGTCACCTGTATAGGTACTGAATTGATTGCAATGACGTCGCCATAACACGTGTTAAAATATGGAAGAAGAATTCGCGTTGGTGAGCAGAGGTCGAGATGGCTTAGTGGTCAGAGCGCCTGGAGTATTTATCCGGGAGGCGCAGGTTCGAATCCTGTTCGCGACCGTATTCTTTTTCCATTTAATATTGTAACATTAAATATATTTTTTTAAACAGGGTAGGTATGTATCTGCCTAGCCTTTTCCCAATTACATTGGGGTGGGCTTCCAGTTATACCGGATGCAGCTTAATACCCCAGTATGTTACATGGAGCGACTGCCTATCTGACCTCCACAACTCAGTTACTGGGTAACGCGATATCTCGTGGTATGACTGGTTGTCAGACTTTCAGGCCTATGATGTGTAACGGCTGTCATAGATCTTAATTTGACAACCGTGACCGACGGCTTAACGTGCTATCCGACGCACGGAGGGGAGGGGTTTCGGTATGAAAAGATGGTCACCCATCCACAGACCGACCGCGACAAGCGCAGCTTAACCTCGGTCGATCGATCTGTGGAGTTATTACTTAGCCACGACCCGAGTTTGAATAGAGTATTATCTTAATATAAAAAATAAGTTAATTTACATCGTGGTTATTTAAATTTCGAAGCATCTTTTCATAGGGCATTTAGCAGTACAAACTGATTAATTTACAACGTCAGTCGAGAGGAATTTCTTTTCAAGAATAATCTGCATGTTTAATTTCCAAACGATATGAAAAAATAAATAATTAACATCCCGGAATTTAAAACTACAGCAGTTATTCCTTATCGGGGCTCGATAATCAATTAGCCTTCTTCTTTTTTCCACAAAAATGTATAGCTTCTAAGCATCCGATAATTATTTTCAAATATTTATCTATATTTGTTAAGGTAATTGCATCTTTACAACATTGTATTAACTGCAAAGTTAGTCATGTCGGTTCGGTCCCCTGTCTGGTCGGATGACAGAATAGATTTTTTGAGCGCTTGGAGTATTTATCCAGGAGACACAGGTTCAAATCCTGCTCGCGACCGTACCTATTCTTTTTTCCCAAAAAAATATAAAAAGTTATAATTTTTATACACAAAGATTTATCTGTAATAAATTATCCCTTTACCCGGGACTCGCTAACTTATCTCTTTTACCGGGACCAAACAATTATGGTTACAACACTATTCCCCTCGGTGACGCAAGTTGAACGGTTCAACTGTCGCTTAGGGACGATGCGGTTACAGTTCGATTTAATATGGCCGACCCGACGTGATAGCGTTTATAAACTTATAATTAGAATTATTTTTACTTAAAAGATAACAAGTAAAGATTAAAACATAGAATAACACCTATATTCCCTGAAGGGGTAGGCAGAGGTAAACATAATTGTACACCCACATTTAATTAAGTCCCATGTAATAGGTGGTGAGCCTATTGCCATCAAACAACAGTTCCAAACTCCACTGTGGTACTGAGATTTTTTTATAAAACCAACAACACTTTGTCCGATCCGGGATCTCATGCTCACTCAATCGAATTCAGGACCTTATGCTCAGCAGTCGCGCTTCGGACCACTACATCACCAAGGTAAGGTATTGGATACATTTTAAGTTAGATAAATTGTTGTAGAAAAACATGCAGTCGTGAAAAGAATTTGGACCTCCGCCGCCAGGACAAATGCTCGTTTCAACGAGATCATAGCTACCGCTAACTCATTTTGATAACAAAAATTGCCATTGGTCTGGTCTTGCAATAAGCCGTCCAAATATCATATGATCTATGCAGACCATATATCTTTGAAAACTATTAACGCCTGCTTAGCGAACTTTAAAGTCATACATTTTTGAGGAAAAGAAATACGGTCGCGAGCAGGATTGGAACCTGCGCCTGCCGGATAAATTCTCCAGGCGCTCTGACTGCTAAGCCATCTTGACCTATGCTCAACATCGTGAATTCTTCTTTCACATTTTTTTATACGTCTTTTAGCGACGTCATTGCTATCTATTTAGTCCCTATACAGGTAACCGAACCGTCACGGCTAACTTTGCAGTTAATACAATGTCGTAAAGATGCAATTACCTTAATATTTACAGAATTCGAGGTGATGAGCAGAGGCCGAGATTGCTTAGCGTTCAGGGTGCCTGGAGTGTTTATCCAGGAGGCGCAGGTTCGAATCCTGCTCGCGACCTTATTCTTTTTCCACAAAAAAAGAAATATATGATCAGTTTTTTTAGATATGACCGTGCATGTGAAATTTGTGTCTATATAAACCAGGGATTGAAAACCGGTTCCAATTTTCGGTTCTGTTCTTAATTTAGGTTCACTTACTGTTCTTTTTTCGATACGGCTCCGATTTCTGTTCGAACAGAAATTAGTTAGGTTAGAATACGGTATCTTATTATTGTATGATGTAAATTCATACGTTCTGCAGGTCCCTGGGGTATCTTTTCTTTAAGATTGCCTTCATTAGTCATATTGGAGTGTAAGGTGGAACCGTAGAAGTGTATAGTGTTCAGTGTTAATGATCATATTTGGCATAGTATGAACTCAAATAGTTATTGAAATATGACAGAACTTAATCGTGCTAAAAACGTTAAATTTATTTACCTCGACTTTTCGATCAAGTTGCATTGACTGTCACGAGAAGAGTCTCATGACCACGACGCGATTAAGTCCTGTCATATTTCAATAATTATGTGCTCAAATCGCGAAATTTTAAGAACTCAAATAAGATTGAACTCGCTTTGTTCAAGAACCGGTATAATAAAGACTCTTAAAGGTCCTAATTTATTCTGACGTTGTAATTAACTTTAACTTGACATTTTAATTAAAAATAATTTAACATTTTGAATAAAATAATATTATTATTATAATTTGTAAATGTGAACATCATGTAGGTTAAATATAACTATTTTCATCTATATTTGTAACTGTGTGGCAGTTTTGTGTATTTGTATAGTGCAAAGGTCCTGCCGATCTGGTATCGCCTTGCAACAGCTCGTTGAGCTCCCTAAATTACGGTTCGAGCTTCAGGATGACTGATGCATGTGTGCCGTCAGTTAGGACTGGTCAACTTGAAATTGCTATGGTTTATTCTTCAAAAGGTTTTCCATACGTTTGTTACGCTCAAATAATCATAAAAAATTATGTCTGGACTGTAAAAGAAACTGAGACTTCTGATTTTGTTTTTTTTTCCGAGGTAATCAGATAGGAAACACCTTCTAGAAAAAAAAAAACATGTAAAAGATTTTTTAAATATTTACACAATATACAATTTAAATTTGAATTTGATTTGGATACCGGTTCCGGTTCTAGTAACCGTATCCAAAAATATCGGTATTTAGGAACGTTTCCAATATCTGCTGTAAACGCACTCACTATGCAGGACAAATTCATAGTAAACTCTTTAAGCTGTCCCTAAAGTTATGATACGGTTTCCTAACAAGCATTACAGCATAAGTAGATTACTTTGAGTGGTTTGTAATGTCACTATTTGCATACACAAAGCTCGGTTGTGTCCAGTATGGATTTGATTGGACATTGCAGCCATCAAAGTACTATCATGTTTGATGTTATCTAATTAATTAATTATAGGTACCTATTACACATTGTCTTAAGGTTGAAGTTGAATTAACATTGGAATTGGTATTATTTTCAAGAGTACCTAACTCCACTAGTCATACACGCGCACCGGATGCGAGTACTATGCATCGGATCTTTTTAGATGACATGAATAATATATATCTTTCTAGACGCCCTGACCAGAATATATATCTTTTTATGGTGTTCTCTCGCGGTATTTCTACCTGCTTTGTTAATCGACTTTCAATTGACAATACATCCTCTCTACATAATAAAACCATCTAAGCATACTCTTTTCAATTTCTATCAATAATCTTCTTTTAAACCATTTCTTTCTGTTAATACACGAACATCCCTAATTACCATAAAACACAGAGCAATATATTTCCCCCTACATTCACCATAATTAGTTCCTTACACAATAGTGTTCATCAATAACGTCACAATAGTACAATGGTCTAGTTGAAACTGTTGTTAGGCTGGGCGCATACTAACTGACGACGTCAGTGGCCAGCGACAAGTTGTGGATTCCATTTTTCATAGACAAACTTTAAACGCTCAGTTTATAGTTTTTAATTTTTTTTGTATTTACTATTGTTCAATTATTGCTTCATTAATCTAATGGACGAAAGCACAATTTCCCAAGTTGGACAAAGTAATGAATTTTTAATACGCACATGACTCGCAAAAGTCAGTAGTGCGTACCTTGGATACGAACTTGCGTCCTTTGACTTGTCAATCCGACGATCATACCACTAGGCTATCTTCTGTTAGTAAATAGTAGTGTAGTTCTCAAAAGCAGCTCGGAGTTTAGAATTATACTCGGGTTGATAGTTTTTTTTTTTTTGTATACCCTCAGGAAGGTCAACCTAGGAGGTTGTCGACTGCTTAACCGGGCTTTCTTATGGTTGCCTTAATAATGTTAAGACCCGCAGCCAGGGCATTCAACGTAAAAATTATGCGACAACACGCTAAGGGAACCCCATGCGGGGTACGAGCCTCAGCTTAGGGCATCGCTGGTGGGTGGACAGCAAGGGACTGGCTGGATCGGATTCAAAGTTGGATACGATTCAGTGGCAATAGACTCACTCACTTTGTTTAAGGATGAAAAGGCCAGTGCCTAAGGACTACAAAATGAGTAGTTCGTATTAGTTTTGTTAAAAACTAGTCATGAGAAATGGCGGTATACCTGCTGAATAACCATGTAGCGACATCTATCTCGCTACATATATACTACGCGCACAACACGCTACACCGTGCAATCAAAGTTTGACGGCAAATCTGTATATATACCACCTCCCGATATTTACAATTGCAATATCACCCGCCTGGTTGGAGGATCCTCCCTCTTCAATGGAGGAACACCACACCTCGTTCCTCCGTAACCATTACGTGGGACATAATAATAATACACCTGCCGACCGTATTTCGGTCACTCCAATGAGATTAACCAAGTACGCAGTAGATATTATAGTGCACAAGTGTCTGCGCAAACACAGGTGCACTCCCTCTTCCTTCACTCCATCATATTCCGATGGGACGGAAATCCGACACGACCAGAGAGAGATCAAGCGCAGGACCGATGACTTTCCGTGCACTCCAAAGCACGGGGGTGTCACACCACCAACTTCTTGACTCCGGGCTGCTATTGAGAATTTCCTAACAGAAAAAATCAATAACACTTTGCCCTACCTAGGAATCGAACCCAAGACCTCACGCTCAGCAGCCGCGCTTGCGACCACTAGACCAACGAGACAATCTGGACTGATGGATCTGAATGGATTATGGACAGGGATGGGACTTAATAACTGCTGTGATGAATAATCAGTGTAATATGGTACATCTCTGTCTATACCTTCGGGGATACAGGCGTAATTATACGATGTAAATCAAAAGCCACAGCCACTTGTATTTCGGATACCGATATTACTCGGGCCACTGCCTCTTAGTAGCTGCATCTGACCACTAACACCAGTCGTTCGTGTGTGTCCAGCCTTACTTCCCATTGAGTCCGAACGCCATCTATGCTTTTATCATTAGCGTTAAAGGCTTGGCTGAAAGCTAATGTCTTCGTTCTTAGAAGACATTATGATTCATAAGCTGTTTGCCGGATTGTGAAGGAAGAAGGATAATGCATTTCTTGGTCTGTGTATGAGATGACATACAATAATGTCATGGTAAAACCACGTTCGGTTAGAAACGCTAATCGTCTAGTATTGTCACATACTACAAATACTACACTATACTATAAAAGAGGCCTGACAATGAGTATTAAGCTAAAGATAAATCTTTGAAAAGCATTAAGGCATGCTTAGCGAACTATAAAGTTTTTATATTAAATGGAAAAATAATACGGTCGCGAGCAGGATTCAGTGGACCTAGTGTCTGTCTGAGGGGGTCAGACCCCTGGAGTATTTATCCGTGAGGCGCAGGTTCGAATCCTGGTCGCGACCGTATTCTTTTTCCATTTAATATAATAACTTTAGAGTATTAAGTTGTATAATAAAATTCCAGTGGACAATAGTAAATTGTTCAATTTATTGGTTGTACGTGGGTTTTATAGTGTTAAAGAGTTTTTAGAGTGTAAGTTCAGTAAGTGACATACGTAACTAATATTATGAAAATATGAACGCTACTATTAAAGATAAATCTTTGAAACTCTAAAGTTATTATATTAAATGGAAAAAGAATACGGTTGCGAGCAGGATTCGAAACTTCGCCTCCCGGATAAATACTCGAGGCGCTCTGACCACTGATTCTCTGATTGGGTCGAGATGGCTTAGTGGCCACATCGCCTGGAGTATTTATCCGGGAGGCGCAGGTTCGAATCCTGCTCGCGACCGTATCATTTTTCCATTTAATTTATTAACTTTATGAACACTACTTTTATCTATCCAACAATTTTATTACTATCAATGTATTTAATATAATTAATTAGTAATAAATTCTAGATATATCCCTACACTGACACTGATGAAGCATGGTTGCGTGACATTACATAACTAAGGCTGCCTGTCCACTGCAGCGGAGCGAGGCCTCGGAACGGTGAGTGAGGTAAAAATCGACCAATAGAATTGCATAAAATCTCCGCTCCTCTTCAGTGGACAAGGAGTTGCTAGCTACTAGTTTAAATAATCATACAAAACCGTGAAGCGGAGCAAGGACGCGGAGCGAGGAAGAGAAGCGGGGAAGTGCAGGGGAAAAACGAGCGCGGGCATGTCAACTAAACCATTCGCTCGCCGCCGGCAGCTCAAATGGCCTAGCTCCGCGTATGCATAAACACAGTCCGTAACTCAGCTCCGCTTTACTCTCTTGCTCCGCTCCGCTGCCTAGCTCCGCGTCTATGAACACACACAGTCTGCAACTCCGCTCCGCATTACTCCCTCACTCCGCTCCGGCGCCTCGCCCCGCTCCATTGGACAGGCAGCCTAAATTTACTTTATGCGTTTGAATCAAACCTTATAATGTACATTTTATGTTATTAACATTTGCATGTCGATTTGGTGAAACATGTATGTGCTGAATTTAATGTATATCTGACCGCCTGTATTACCGTGTTTCTTGAAAATTAATAAAAAAATAATGAATGAATGAAAAATACAGAAGGGAAAGTAAATTACATTTATTTATGTACAGTCACGAGAGCAAACATGCATACATTTGCCCTATTTAAACTCCACATAAATAGTTATCTGAATAATCTACATACATTAATGTAGAAGGAATGGTTGTTCTCTCTGTGTGACATACCTAATTATCTTAATAATACACGCTAGAGATATAGCCGGTGAGGTTTTTGAAGTTTGTGTTTACTTATCTTTGTGCTTGTGACTGTACTAGCGGCCCGCCCTGACTTCGCACGGGTTGTAGAGCATCAGTATCGCATCACCCAAAATCTAACAATTATAACCATTCGATTTGAAAGGAGAAGTCCCTAAAAAGAGGAACAATTCCACCATACATTGTTTTGTTATATCTCAAAGGAGTTTGACAGCGTTTTCGATGAAAGTTCCCAATCGGCTTGATTTTTTCCAACCAATCAACCAATTTACACAAAACCTTAGCGAATTACCTACCTCCTCGTTAATCACTCTATCCATTGGTGAAGTCACATTGGTACATGCCAGGGTGAACCCATAACCTGTGGCTCAGGAGTCGGGCCCGTAACCACGCGGCCACCACGACACAATTGGAAAAATATTAGAAAAAAAATACCTTGACATATATTCCAACAAGGGTCATCTACGAAAGCCTTAATAGACTGATACCCTTGATCTCCAACATAATACATCTGGAAGGTTCAAAAAGGTCCAGTTTATGGAATTTCATTATGGGAACGCCTCATCCGTTGGATTTATAGCATCCTATGAATTTTGATTAAATTTTCGTGTCGAGCTTTGAAATTGATAACGTGGATGTGTACCGAGGAATGCTGGAATGTTATATTGCAGTTGCAAGAAAAGCGTGAATTACCAATGTGATGACATTACGTATTGCGGCGTAGAATCTTCAACAGACAAACCCATCAAACTTCATTGAGCCGATAGCCTAGTGGTATGACCGTTGGACTCACAAGTCAAAGGTCCCAAGTTCGAATTCAAAGCACGCACCACCGTCTTTTCGAAGTCATGTGCGTATTATAAACTAATTATCACTTGCTTAAAACGGTGAAGGAAAACATCGTGAGGAAACCAGCAGACCTGAGAGATTTTCTCGATGATGTGTAAAGCCATGTCAGAGACCTACGGGTGGTTTAAACTCTGACACTAGGTTGTTCATCAACCATACGATAAGAAAAAAGAAAACTCATTAAAGCATGCAATGCGAACTAAAACTAAGATCTATGACAGCCGTTACGGGTAGTTAGAGGCCTGAAAGTTTGACAACCAGTCATACCACGAGATATCGTGTTACCCTGTAACTGGGTTGTGGAGGTCGAGATTAGCCAAGTACGCAGTAGATAGGTAATGCACAAGTGTATGCGCAAACACAGCTGCACTCCCTCTTTCTTCACTCTCATAGTCCGATGGGAGGGAATGGAATTCGACAGGACCGGAGAGAGATCAG
Organism: Xylocampa areola; assembly: GCA_935421205.1. NCBI lineage: Eukaryota > Metazoa > Arthropoda > Insecta > Lepidoptera > Noctuidae > Xylocampa > Xylocampa areola. The sequence continues at coordinate 12,817,190 of OW285223.1, forward strand.
GCACAAGACCGACGGCTTCACGGGAGAGCACATAAATCCGTCCTGCGCCTGATCTCTGAAACACGGGGGTGTCAACTGTCACACCAACAACTTCCCAACTCCGGGCCGTTACTGAGAATTTACTATCAGAAGAACCCAATAACACTGACCGACCGGGGAATCGAACCCAGGATCTCACACTTAGCAGCTGCCCTTGCCATTAAACCAATAAGGCACAAAGAACAACATTATGAGAAACCTGGGCTTAATAGTCTGAAATCACTAAGCCGCAGTAAGTTAATCAAATAAAAATATTCTGATTCTGAAGGAAGCATCGTGATTAATGCTCAGGCCTTCTCAAAACGAAACCCTTGCCCGATTGGACAGTTCTAGGCTGGTTATATTTATGCTTAGTTCATCGGATAAAAAAACTTCAGAATATAATAAAACCTATATATAATTATATTTTTTAATACATGTTGAGGCCATGTAATGCCTATATTAATTTCTATTTTTCAAAGAAACATTGAATAAATAATAGACATCAACGGGGTTTGAACCCGCGACCTTTGACGTTCCATGTCATCACTCTACTAACTGAGCTACCTTGTCGTGTTTAAATCTATTGAATTTTCAATCCTCTTTGTATACGTCTTAAGGAGACCCCTGGTGATATTTATCTAGCAATCATTTACAGATCCACACATAATAAAACCTAGATATATATTTCATTCATCTCCGAAATTATTCACAAAGCCATCAAAACATCTCCGCCACTTAACGCTTCTAAATGACACACTCCATACATAACAAGTAATTTTTTCATCCATTCTCGCTTACACAGCGAAATTATAATATTGTTTAGGGCAGACAAGTACAAAAGAGAAGGAACAGAAATGGAAGACAGAGACAAAGGTAGGAAGATAAAGGGAGCGAAAGAGACAGACAAAGCCGGAGACGAAATGATCACTGCGTCGCCCGCTAACAACTTCGTCAGCTCACAAACATGAATATGGAAAACTTTGGAGTAGCTCTAGAAAAACTTATTTTAGGTATTTTTGTGTTTTTTTTTTTTTAAAGCAGAAGAGAAAATTTTCTGCGATTTAAGTTATATTTTATTCATAAATCCTTGATAATATTTTATTCTTTAGATACTAGCTGGCCCGTCGTTCTGTCAAAAGCTATTGGACTGTAGCTAGGAACAGTTTAAATGAGACGACGAATTTTTTTTATTTACCCGTGCAAATTTTCCTCTTCATAAGTATCTTCCTCGGTCTTGAAGGAATATTTGAAAAAAAGAATTAGTCCAGCCGTTTTCGAGTTTTGCGCTTACCAAGTTTATGTTTTTATTTTTTTTATTTATATATATTGGTAGATAGTAAAGTGAGAAATGTATACATATTGTATGTCTGTGTAGCTATATAATATAGTACGACGTAGTTATAACTACTGCTGTTAGATGCCGCTAGTTTCTATGCGAACAAAGTTACTCGTGCGATAGACAATTTAGAGATTATGGTAAATTCATTGAGCGAATGATTGCGGTAGATTCTAAATAAATAGTCATATTTATTTTACACAAATCCAAGTAGGTATAGGGCTAAATAAACCTTTGGAATGGAAACGTAGATACAATATCGTAATTCCTACTATAATATTATAAACGCGAAAGTTTGTATGAAATTGTACTTTTTTAACGTCATACATTACAATAAGACAGTCCCCAAAAACGCCCTTCCTTCACCGCCTTCCAAATAAATAGTCCAGGCGCTCTGCCCACTAAGCCAACCCGACCTCCGCTCACTACTCCGATTTGAACTTCCATATTTTTTTATACATCTTATGGTGACGTTATGGCTATCTCAAATCTGCCTATGCTTTTCCCATATATTTTTTTACGTTGGTGTCGGTTTGCAGTCAAACCGCAACATATCAATATTTTACATAGACTGAATGCCTATCTAACCTCCACAATTCAGCTACTGCGTAACACGATATTGTCGTGGCATGACTTGTTGTTAGACTTTCAGGCCTTTAGGGCTTTAGGCCTCTAGACCTCAGATCCCTTACGAGCCTCTAGGCCTCTAGACCTGAGACCCCTAACGGCTGTCATAGACCATAATTTAAGAACAGAGACCGTCAGTTTAACGTTTAACTCTCCGACCGCGGAAAGCGCAATATAACCTCAATCTATCTGTGCAACTGTTCATTTTTATAACACCTTTATTTTGACCAATTTCCATAATAAATTTACTTGATTACATTTGTTACTTAGCCACGAGCCCCTCCTTACACAGGTGATTGAACACGACTAACTTAGCAGTTAATTCAATGTCGTAAACATGCGACTACCTTAACAGATATATGAAAAAAAAAAAAACTTTTAGTTTGAAGATTTATCTATTCTGTTGGCAACACCAACATCACTAGTTTAATGTAAAATTATGTTTTTTTTTATCTGTGACAAGCGATTTTGTACAACTCTCTCTTCCAACGCGATCTGTGCAATAAATGGTGTCTGAATCTCCTGGGTTTCTATCACCAAATTATGAAGCCTTCCTACCATACCACCGGCCAAACAACAATCCCCACAGTCCACTGCTGCCGGCCTGTACATAAACATAAACACATAAAATAAATTCCAGGTGTATGCGCATATGAAATTTGTGTCTGTAAACGCCCACGTAGTGAAGAAACTCCTCCGATAGTACAACAAATTTTCTAAGATAAAATAATGGTCATCTCCTTTCCAATAGAACTTAGAAATGGAATAAAAAATCTAGTTGCTACGTAAGAATCTGTATTGCATCTCAAGCAAGTTTTTAACAATCGTACAATTTTGTAGCAAAAACTTTACAGCTCAGAGCAAGGGGATCTTTCTCTAGTTTGTGGTCCCAACCCAATCTAATTTAGGTTAGTGTTGCAATTCTGAAATACGAAACCTTACATTGTAAAATGTATTTCACAAAGAGACAATGTAATACGCAGTGTATTCAGGTAATTTTAAAGAGGAAACCAATAGTTGGATTTTCCGTAAGATTGATTATGGTCAGTCATCCCAACCCTTTTTTATTGAAATAATATCTAACTACACATTATAATTTTTCATAAAGTATCGTCGCAATTTTCGATTACGTATTCATTCTAGCTGATAGGGAAAGGCGGAATAATCAAGCGCTCTGTTATTTTAGCATATACTATAACGATGCCTGACAGACTTTTTCAATGTTATAGGTATACTTACTTAGTTAATCTAAGACATCACAGACATAAGATAAAAAAAAAACATTGTAAGGAAACATAATAATGATATTTTTTTATACATGTTAAAGTACAAAACCCTTCGTTAAGGCCGTATAATGCCTACATTAATAAAATTTTAGTAAATCTATAAATTATTGCTATAAAAATATCGCCAGGCGTCTCCTTAAGACGAATTGGTCAAGGAAATTTAATAGTATCGAAGAACGACACGGTAGCTCAGTTGGGAGAGTGATGACACGGACTGTCAAAGGTCGCAGGTCCAATTCGTCTCTATTATTTTTCAATGTTTCCTTAAAAAAATTGTATTTGTGAGGAAACCTGGACTTGAGGGTGTAGATCACCATCGCGCAATGAGCTAACGTGGTGATCAACACTCGTGCCTTATATTTAAGAGAAGAAGCCCTTGCCCTGCACTAGGACAGTTATGGGCTGGTCATGTTACGAATATTGTTATGTACATCAAAATTTTGAAACAAAAACCGCTGGGACGAGGGTATTTATTTCATTATATTTATTACAATACTAGCTGTGCCTGCGACTCCGTCCGCGTGGATGTCGTAAATTAACACCATGTCGTTTATGAACACAAATTCATAATTAACAAATGTTCGGCGTGATTCTTTAAATTGGCATAACTTTCTTATTTATGAACCGATTGACATGAAACAAAAACTTAATGTTAAATGAAGCTTACCACAATATATTAGTGAAAACCACATCTAAATCGGATAAGCCGTTTCTGAGATAAGATGCACAAACGCACAGACAAACAGACAGACAAAAATTCTAACAATCTTGTTTTGGGTGCTATTTGCGTTGATAAAGGTCCCAATAATATTTTTTCTCACATATCTTCCATGTAAAGACAGCGATCCGTTACATTTTTATTTTATGTATAGATATTATCGAAGACAACGCGATATAATAGTTTCAAATTCGATTCCAGGAATGAGAAGTCCCCGCTGACCGAGACAATTATCGATCTTGGCACCAATCAACCAATCGAGTTTAGCTTACGATACTCGAGGGGTACAACTAAGAAATTAGTCTGGAAGTATATCTAGGTCATCATTAATAGAGATTTCAATATCTCAATGTCTTTCTGGAAGCAGTAGAACTTATGTTTCATGCTAATCTATACCAATAAATGCGAAAGTAAATTTCTGTATTTCCTGGAGGGGTAGGCAGAGATTTAAGCAGCAATTGAACACCCACATTTCATCGATGCTTAAAAAATCCTATGTAGTATAATTTATGGGACATGGGCACAATTCGGAACTCCAGACTTCTACTGAGAACTAACAGAAAAACCCAATAAACTTTGCTCGACCGGAGAATTGAACTCACGACCTCATACTCAACCCGATAGCAGACATCAGCCAGTTAAACGCCTTCTTTTTCTGGGTGATTGGTTTAGGGTTTAGACCAATCAGGCATTTTCTTGTAAATTTGTAGTAGAATTTTAGTAACCAAAAAATAAATAAAAATGCATTAAATAAAAATTACATCAATTGTTCCTGAATGATTACAATACATACTAATATTATAAATGCGAAAGTAGCTTTGTTTACCTTTACACGACTACACGGCTGAACGGACCTTAATGAAATTTGGCAAGGAGATAGATTGGAACGTTGAAGCCAAGAAACCAAACCAAGAATTCGGCCTTGAAGAAGGCTATAGGCTACCTTTTGTCAGGCAGAAGAAGTCGTGACCACCAACTAGTGTCTCTATACGTCTTATAGAGACACTAGTTGGTGCTCACGACTTCTTCATTAATCAATAATCTCTTCATTAATGTGGAAGTAGAATTCGGAATAGGAAGTAAAGGTCGGGAGCTTGATTGGCTGTTTCTAGAGTAGCCATTAGAAAGCTTAGAAATTAGGAGTCGTGATCAGGATTCGGGAATCCTGTTCACTGTAATTTTCCTTGCTGTGTAGTATTTATTTCATCAATGCTTTAGGTCCCGTGTTTCCCCGGAGGAGCCAAAGGCAAGGCACAGAAGGGGCACGGGGTTGATCAATTCGAGTTAACGGTGGCCCTTCTTTATGTGCTGAGATGGCCGTGTAGATTTAGTCGGTAGCAGTCCAACATATCCCTCACCGATAGGTGCAGGGCATTCATGAGCATTTCCACACGATAATAATAATAAAAAAATGACCCATGTAATAGGTGGTGAGCCTAATGCCAAACATAATTTTCAGAACAACATCAACAGAAAATCTCACACTGTGCCCGACCCGCGAATTGAAACTGAGACCATACTCAGCAGTCGCGCCTTTGATCACTAGACCAACGAAGCAGTTAGACTCTAGAAAGATTTATCTTTAAGTGATAATTAATTTCAAATAATCGTGATTATGAAATTTCAGTGGTGCATGTCTTGGCTTTTAACTTGCAGCCATTATACAACGATCAGACCACTAGGTACATCATCCGCCTAGCCTTTCCCCAATTAAGTTGGGGTCGACTTCCAGTCACACCGGATGCAGCTTAATACCAGTGTTTTACATGGAGCGACTGCCTATCTGACCTCCACAACCCAGTTACTGGGTAACACGATATCTCGTGGTATGACTGGTTGTCAGACTTTCAGGCTTCTGACTACCCGTAACGGTTGTCATAGATCTTAATTTGACAACCGGGACCGACGGCTTAACGTGCTCTCCGAGGCACGGAGGGGTCTCGGTATGAAATTATTGTCACCCATCTGCAGACCGACCGCGGCAAGCGCAGCTTAACCTCGATCGATCTATCTGTGCGGCTGTTACTTAGCCAGGAGCCCCTCACCACTGGGTACATTATTAGTAAGAAATTCTCCCCTATTTACATCTCTAGACTGTATTTATTTTCTCTCCGAGATATTTCCTTTAGCTAATTACGTCATTAGCTATACGTTGGTATAAAAAGTTCATATCCAATTTATTCTTGAAAGAAAACAAAGGAATAGTAATATTAATACCAATTCCATTTATTTTTTTATTGACTGCGCGGTTGGCGTAGTGTTTGAGGGATCGGCTGCTGTGCCGCGTGTAGCAGGTTCAATTCCTGCACGGAGCAATTATTTATACGATCTACAGATAATTGTTTCAGGTCTGGGTGTGAGATTATGTGTTTGTAAACACACACACGATACAGGAAGTAATTCCGAGTGCGGGGCAACGTTTTTAAAAATAAGAAGAGAGGAATATCAAATGCCTAAAATAATTCCTTCGATAAACTATCTATACTCAATTAAAGCATTGGTAGACTCAATCCCCTGTGCTACTAATGCCATAAATAATGAAAGCCGTGACGATGTGCTCTCAATACCGGACGCCGTAGTGTTCAGTATTTAAGCGTCATCTCCTAGCTATGTCTAGTTTCTAGGTCTTAACGGCGCGTGGGGCTGCTGCAGTAATTATTGAAACGACAGACATGAACAGAGAGCGGTGGAGTCGATTTGTGTCTATCTAAATACTTTTAATAAAAAATATACTGATAAATCTTTCAAACGCATTACCGCATACCTAACGAAGTCTAAAGTTATATTTTTTGTAGAAAGAACAATACGGTTGTAAGCAGTATTCGAACCTGCGCCTCCCGGATAAATACTCCAGGCGTTCTGACCACTAAGCCATCTCGACCTCTACTCACTACTCCGAATTCTTCTTCCACATTTTAATACGAATTTTGGTGACGTCATCGCTATCTATTCAGTCCCTTTCCAGGTGACTGAACCAACACGACTAACTTTGCCGTTAACAATGTCGTACAGATGCGTTTTCCTTAACAAATACAGATAAGTATTGTTCAACGGTTATTACTCACGTGCATTCTTCGGGATTGCCTAGTTTAGAACTCGAACGGAGCCCTTAGTCACGAGCTGAGCCCGTGGCTTTCGAAACTAGTGGGGCAATCTCGAAGAATGCACGTGATTATTAACCGTTAAACAATAATTAAATACAGAAAAATCACAATCTTTTATCACTCCTCATCTATACTGATATTATAAAGCGGAAGAGTTTTTCAAATTTGTTAAACGCGCTAATTTCAGGAACTATCAGTCGGACTTGAAAAAATCTTTTTGTGTTTGATAGCAAAATTCATGTATAATAGTATAGGTTATCTAACATTCGGCTACACCTCTCAACTAGCCTTAAATATTGTTTATTTTTGTTAAGTAAGTCAGAAGAATAAGCGCTTCCGAACTGCTTTATGCGCGTGCGCTGGCGTAATGTTAGTGATATGTAAATATAATGTTCTACAAAAGTATCAGCCTTTAGTACGTCTCAAAAAAAGTCCGTGATGGTATATGCCTCTCTCTTATACATAAGCCACAATAAGTTATTTAGTGCCAAAAATTTTATGAAAATATTTTTATGAGTGAGAGTGATTTATGAGCGCTGTTATTTGGCATTGCATATTAATCCTTACGAACTAAAGTTACTTTATCATCAAGAAATTTTTATGAAGATACACTTTGCCTTTATAGCATGTTATTTGGATGCATAGTTTAGGAGATAATGTAAAATGAAAATATTTCAACACTCACGCGAACGAGTAGTATTACCCATAACGGCATAACCCTGAGAGAAGAGACGAACTGTGAATTATTTTCTATTTTTTGGTTAGTGCTAAGTAGGTAATTATAATAAAACAAGCTGTACCTCGCAAATATTGTTCTGCCATATAAATTTTCTGGATAGGGCCACCCTTTTCACCTAGGAGTATAAAAAATAGCCTGTGACCTATTCTCAAACGTACCATATAAACACAAAAAAAAAACATTAATATAGCCGTTTCAGAGGAGTTCGATAACGACCACTGTGACACGAAATTTTTATATATTAGATGATGATACGCGGTTGATATTTTGTAAAATTAAAACCCAATTAAGCCGGAGCAACAATTTTAACTATTTCGGATGGTGTTAAGAAACCGCAGTCTCACTTCGAGGTTCTCACAGAAAGCCCTCGAACAAGGAAGGAGGTAAATCGATCGAAACTAATAAATTAATTGAACTGACTGTCTTAATTAATGAATTGGAGACATTAATTATATTGTGGAGTCGACGTCTTCGGGTCTGTTGTACCTATATATTATCTTTGAAATTGAAAAGTAGAGCACCTCGCTGGTATTCCTCGAGGTGTACAATCAATGATAACGAAGATGAGAAAGGTTTTATACTCGTTCGGGCTTCAGTAGACTTCAATTACTGCCTTGTTGGTCTAGCTATAGCTGTAGCTGCAAGCGCAACTGTCGAGCGTGAGGTCCTGGGTTCGATTCCCAGGTCAGGCAAAGTGTTATTGAATTTTTCGGTTAGGAAATTCTCAGTAACAGCCCGGAGTCAGGAAATTGGTGGTGTGACACCCCCGTACTTCGGAGAGCACGTAAAGCCGTCGGTCCAGCGCCTGATCGCTCTATGGTTGTGTCGAATTTCCGTCCCATCATGAATAATAGAGCAGGAATATGAGAGTGAAGGAAGAGGGAGTGCACCTGTGTTTGCGCATACACTTGTGCACTATAATATCTCCTGCGTACTTGCCTTATCTCCGTGGAGATAGGCCGCCGTGACCGACATACGGTTGTAAGGAGTAGACTTCAATGAAACTCCCATATAAAGATCAGTAGGCTTACTCTTGAAAATAAAACCTCTCGATTGACATTGGAAATATGTTAGTTCATAATTTTAAATGCAAAAATGTCTTAAAAAATTATTATTGAATCGGGATACTTATAAACCGACATGCTTCAAAATTAAGATAGTTATGATGTACGTAAATTTATTTTAACATTAAAAATTGTTATACGGCACTGATTTAATATTGGAATTGGATTAGAATTGTTATTAACTTGAAGAGTAACCCCCAGTGATAAAATATTGATATAATGATTGTTTTAACAATAATTAGGTCGGATTAATGATTTCGCGAGCAGGTATAAAAATCAAGTGAAAAAAAAAGCTAGTGTCGGTACATGAAAATATAAATCAATGCACCTTAAAGTTCTTTATAGCAACACAACACTATCACACAACTTAAACACATTTTATAATAAGGGTAGGCGTACACAATACTTATATACCATGTAATAGGTAGTGAGCCTATTGGTATCTACAAAGTGCAGTCCCAAACTCCGGGTTGCTACAAATTTAAGAAAAAAATTACTATAAATTCTGACTCGCTTAGAAATCGCTTATTACTGCCTCGTTGGTCTAGTCCTAGTGGTCCCAAGAGTGACTGATAAGTATGAGGTTTTGGGTTCGATTTCCAGGTCGGGAAAAGTGTTATTGGGCTTTTCTGTTGTGAAACTCTCATTAGCAGCCTGGAGATTGGATAGCCCGATAGATTGCAATATACTCACATGGAGATTCTTACCCGTTGACGGAGTTTCTTGCCCGTTCTTCTCCATAGGAATCTACACTTTGGAACAAGGCAACTAGATTCTGACAATTGAAAAGTACCTGTAAATGATTTTCAATATGATTCACCACCTATTACATGGGACTTAAAAACATAATTGGTAAAATATGGGTGTATACCTCTGCCTACGCCTTGTGAGAATACAGGCGCGATGCTAGCTGTTGCTTAATTTTTTTTATGATGTGATATGTGTGGCCCCGATTGGTGTGGCATACGTCATACATTTTCTCCGTCAAAATAAATAGTGGGTTGCCAAGCGCTGGTGTTGTGCCCAAAATACAAAAAAATTACTCTCTTAAGTTCGCTAAGCATGCGTTAATGCTTTTTCAAAGACATATCTTGAATTACTCTCTTTGTAACAAAATTGATAAATGCTATTATCATTGACACAAAGGACCTTATATTAGTTTTATTATTATGACCATCGTTTATTACTTATTAATAAGATTTATTACCTCTCGTTCGAGTAGTAATAGTGACATTTTCCGCAATTAATTATTATAACTCGTCCAGAAAGATAAGAAGCTTATGGATTTCGTTGTTGGTACAGTTGGCAACATAAGTAGATTCTCCTTTTGTTCTCACGGCAAATGAAAATCCTAGTGTCAGAGTTTAAACCACCCGTAGGTCTCTGACATGGCTTTACACACCATCGAGAACATCTCTCAGGTGTGCTAGTTTCCTGACAATATTTTTCGTCGCCATTTTAGACTGGCAAATCAAAGATTGTTTCAACCCAAAGCATGTATCACTGATTTTTTTACATAATGTGCGACTTAAAAATTGATTATCACTTGCTTAAACGGTGAAGCAAAACATTGCGAGGAAAACAGTACACCTGAGAGATGTTCTCGATGGTCTGCAATGCTAGCTAGACATGTTCATCAAGGGCGCGCAGTTTTAAATGTAGCTCACGACCGTATACATTTTTTTTTTCACTATACTTTTCAGATGTCTATCTATCTGCCTAGCCTTTTCCCAATTACATTGGGGTCGGCTTCCAGTCACACCGGATGCAGCTTAATACCAGTGTTTTACATGGAGCGACTGCCTATCTGACCTCCACAACCCAGTTACTGGGTAACACGATATCTCGTGGTATGACTGGTTGTCAGACTTTCAGGCTTCTGACTACCCGTAACGGTTGTCATAGATCTTAATTTGACAACCGGGACCGACGGCTTAACGTGCTCTCCGAGGCACGGAGGGGTCTCGGTATGAAATTATTGTCACCCATCTACAGACCAACCGCGGCAAGCGCAGCTTAACCTCGATCGATCGATCTGTGCGGCTGTTACTTAGCCACGAGCCCCTCTATTTTTTCAGATGTATAGCAATGCATTTCAAAAAATGATTATGTTTTATATTGTCAAGATGAACATGAAAACCTTAAGTGGGCCGACTTAGATATAAGGTATTAGGAACGTCGGTCCATCTACTTTTTTGTTTTCATTTTAATATTAAGCGTGTATGTGGGCTAACTCTTGAAAATAATTCCACTCGATTGACATTGAAAATATGTCAGTTCGTACTTAAACATGACAAAATTTCTAAAAAATTATTATAGTTTCGGGATAATATGAAGACAACAGTGCTTTAAAATTGAGGCAACTGTAATCTAGGCAAATTAATTTTAAAATTACGCGTTGTTTTGAGGCGTCTATTTAATATTGGAATTGGATTGGAATTGGTATTAGTTTCAAGAGTACTGACCTTACTGACCGTAGCATTTAACAAAAAAAAAAACCTGAATTCTAAACTTATAATTGGAATAGTTTTTTTTGTCTGTTGGTTTGTTTAAACGCGCTAATCACTGGAATTTTTCAAATTTGACTGGTAGTTGGATTTGAAAAATTCTATTTTTTTATAATAGTTAAAGTGAAAAATAGTATAGGCTATTTAAAATTAGGTTTCACTTCTCAGGGAGCCTTAAATATTTATATTTGTTAAGTAGTCGGAAGAAAAAGTGCTCCCAAACTACTTACTTTATCCACGTGCGCTAGCGTAATGGTTAGTGATACGTAAATACAATTTTATAGGAGATAGGAGGATATTTCAACACTCGCGCGAACGAGCCATGTGACGCCTGACAGCATAACCTTGGCCGCGCGATAAGAACTCAGCATTGTGCATTGGCGAGATGAGACGAACTGTACATTATTTTCTATTTGTTGGTTGGTACTAAGTTTGTAATTCTAATAGAATTATACGCGGGTGAAACCGCGGGGCACAGCTAGTGGCCTATAAAATGAAATTAAAATACTGTTGACCCGCCAATAACACATACAATTTTAATGTTATCGCGTACAATTCTGAACGTTCGAGAAAACAGCTTTAATGAACCACTACCAAAAAAAAAGGAAACCAACTTATGTCGCTAACTGTACCGTGCCCTTACTCCATTTCTTATGGTGATTATAATAGATTACTCCTAATATCTATCATTTGGTGCTCATAGGGAAGCAAGACCTTTCTAATTTTCCAATCAGACCTCTTTAAGCAGTTATCACAAATTAGGAAGAGTTCGATAAATAAATGATAAATGATATTTATTTCTGTAAATACATCTGTTATAGACACTTTTATAAGTCATACATTTTTTAAGCTAGATGGCGTCGGCATTTCCTATCTGACTAGCTCTGAGAAGAAATTCAGTTCACGAGTAGTATCCGGACTATTTATCCGGGAGGCGCAGGTTCGAATCCTGTTCGCGACCGTATTCTTTTTCCACAAAAATTTACAACTTTAAGGTTTGCTAAGCATGCGTTAATGCTCTTCAAAGATTTTTTAATTATTTGATGGGTTTTGTCGCTTAGCGACCATATCACCCAAAGCTAGATTTATCAAAGATTTATTTGCGAGAGAATATAAAAGTTAGAATATTGATTTGATATACTATGATGTACCCATTTGTGTGAAAAGTATGTATAAGTATAACATAGCATCACGCCTGTAATTCCCAAAGTTGTAAGCAGAGGTGTACACACTGTTTTGCACCCACATTTTAGAGCTGTTATTAAGTTCCATGTAATTGATGATGGTGAGCCTGTTGCCATCTACCGGGCACAATTCCACAACTAACCTAACAGAACAACTCATCGCATCGAACCCGGGACCTCATGCTCAGCTGTCACACTTGGGACCAACAGACCAATGAAGCAGTAACGAGGTAAAATGAGTTCAAACTCATTAATTTCTAGATTATACCCAACAGGCCCATCACTTCAATGTTAACTTTGGGCCTCAAGAACAATTTGAAGCCCGAACCTAAGGGCTCTGACATACAAGCGACACGTTGCCGACGACAGCGCGGCGGTAGCCGTCCACGCGTGATATCGACGACGCTTAACTGCAGTCGACGGCAGCAGTCGATCGTCGACAGCTACCACCGAGCATCAAAGGCTGCCGCCGAGCGTCCTTAACTACGCGCGGCAGCAGTCATCGACACGGGTCGTCGGCAGTCCTGAACATGTGGCGACGGCAGCCGTTGACATATGTCGGCGACAGCTCAACGGCTGCCGTTAACGCGCGTCAACGAAGCTCGGCGGCAGCCGTTGACGTTCAACGGAGCCATCCACGGTCGACTGCAGCCGTCGCAACAACTTGCTGCTTGTATAATAATAATAATACATTATTTACTTTAAATGCGTACATACAAAACACAAACAATAGAGCACATTTATGATACTGAGCTAGCATTATAACTTAGTGTAGTAGGTATTTGTTTGAATATGGTACCTAGGAAAGATTAAACTTGAGTTATGGGTACCAGCATTCTCACATTGGTTAAATGTTATACCGCATGTAAAAACCCTAAGGCAATTCATATTGAATCAACCATCGCCTGCAGTTGAGCGTCGACGACGATACGCATCGACAACTCGCCGCTTGTATGTAAGAACCCTAAGGAAATTCAAATTGAATCAATTTTCAAGCAATTAAGTCTTCAGAGGAACAAGCCTATTGGAAATGACACGGCGTTTACAAACCGAAATTGAAGTTATGAAACTACTAGCTTCTGCCCACGACTTCGTCTGCGTGGTTTACAAAATTGCGTCCATTCGGGATAAAAAGTATCCTATGTGTTAATCCAGGATATAAACTATCTGTATGTCTAATTTCATCCATATCTGTAATGTGGTTATTGCGTGAAAGAGTAACAAACATCCATCCTCAGAAACTTTCGCATTTAGGAGGATTTATTGCGCTTTAACTGTGACAAAAATTGAATGTCGTTGAATCAAAGGCGATTAACAAGGCCAGTGTAAATGGAAACGCCAGAAGGAGACGCCCTAAAAGGACATACCTTTATAATAAAACAACTTTTAACCGGATTAATCGCGTGTATTATTGGTTTTTGTTTTTCCTGACGTTTTAAACACTTTGCAACGTACGTGGTCGCAGGAGGACTGGAAACGTCAGGAAAAACAAAAACCAATAATACACTTGATTAATCCGGTTAAAAGATGTTTTATTATAATTTGTAGTGATCGCGAAAACCTAAGATAGGACATACCTTGTTGGTGGTTCCCTCCAAAAAGGTAAGGTACGTAGTACTCGCAACAGTCGCGCGACTATACCACTATTAATTAATTTTTAAACCTCTCTAGGCAAATGGAATAGAGTAGTTTTGAGGTGGGTACCGGGACATGCGTGCATCAGATGCGTCATCAAGACGTGAGTTTATTTATGTATCTTCGCATTATTGCTGAGAATTTCCTAACAGAAAAATTGAATAACACTTTGCCTAACCCGAGAGTCGAACGCTCAGCAACTACTTTTGCGCCATTGCCCATGAAGTCCTCTGTCAAAATCTCGGCACTATTGAATTTTTCTGTAAGAAAATATTCAATAGCATCTTAGAGTTTAAAGTTCTAAATGGTTCTAAGTGGAGAACAAAAGTGCGATGAAACTATGTTGTTGGTCTTGCTTTAACTTAAAGGTATTTTCAATACTGCTAGTACTTCCCCTTCATCTCTCATTGAAATGAGATAGGTACACTACAGAAATATATAATCAATCCATTAAAAGCAAAGTTGTGAACAAATAGGTGCCTAAAATAGATTCCAATCGTATTATTGGAAACTGTACTTAATGAAACAGTGGACCCTGCGGCATTGTTTAGACAAAACTATTGGTGATGTAACAGGAGGGAATTATATTGAAGCAGCAATATGCCAGCTAGACGAAATTAATTCAAAAAATATAACGCACGCCTGTAATGTGTAATATTTTTTTATTTCATACCGTTTCTTTTAGGCTACTATATTATTAAAAAAATCCTGTGTTTTTTAATCTTACTAGCTTAAGTTACTCGTAATGTAAGGATTTTAACGATACCCCATACATCTAAATCAGTTCAGACGATTAGAAGTTATGGTGGATTAAAGAAACTAATTTCAAACATGAACCCTAAAACCATAATACTCCTTTTATGGTCAGTTGTGTAGAAATTGGCCTCTAGGTATACAACATTTGAATGCGCTTTGAGTCCGAGGAATTTATGCTTGTGCACAGCTTACTCAGATATACCTGAAAGTCCTTAAACTGACACCGAACTTCAAATTAGGCGAAGCAAAGATAACTCGTCGCCCGGGTGGGGCTTCAATTGAGACATACCCTGATCACCTTGATCCCCCACACAATAGGCATGATGACAGATTTTGAAATCTCCTTTTATAATGTAGGTACACGTCTGCTATATCTTAAAAGCACATTATTTCAGCAATAAACTAAGTTTCAACGCAAATTATTGCATTTTAATGTATGTAATTTGATTTAACCGCGAAAACACTGCTGGGTGTCATGGCGCCGTTTTGACGTCATGCCTCAGCATATTTGACATAAGTTGAAGCCATAATGTACGGCAATGATTGACATTTGACTGAGGCGTGATGTCATTCGCTGTGATTAACGTTTCAGTTAACATGACCGATTACAGCATTTTATACTTTTATTTTATTGAAAATATTATTAATCTTAATGTTTTTAATAAAACTAGGTAATTTTTTAGAATCCTTTGCGCCTATATTTACCTCTAAAACCATTTATTCTTCGGTTCTTTCATACTGTCATCATGCCTATTCTTGTTGTAACAGCCATTATTTGGTCTATATTCCATATATCTTTGGAACATATCCTGATCACTGAATACACGTTTTATCTATCTATCACCTTGATCCAATACAAACCAATCAATCGATTAGAAAACCCCCATTTTATCGCAACTCATCCACAAATGGGATGACAGTAACAAATCTAAATGGATGTAAGTCTATTTTGGGGTTCGTCTGATTTACGTCCTCCATTTAATCACTTCCTTAACTGCCAACGGCTTATTTTACAAGACTCGTATTTCGCAAATTGTTGCCTCTAGAAATTTAGGTCACAAATTCTTATAATAAAACAACTTTTAACCTTCGCGTGTATTATTGGTTTTTGTTTTTCCTGACGCTTCGAATACTTTGCAGTATGTCATGTTAGGAGTATGTCCTCCTCCTAATATACACGCGATTAAATATTATAATAATACACGTGATTAATCCGGTTAAAAGTTGTATTATTATAATGTGTAGTGATCGCGAAAACCTAAGATACCACAAATTTTCTTTTGTTCTATTAAGATATTTTTTTTATTCAGAGATTTTGGGAATCGGTGGAGATAATTGGTATTTTTGAAAGGAACATTGAGAAAGAAAAAACAATTTTGCTCACAACCGTATTTTTCTATTCACAAAATTTTGAATTCTCTACGCATTTTAATTGAAACACATGTGACTAAGAGAGTGATGAATGTAGATGGAAGGGAGACCAAAGAAAAGATGGATGGCTTGTGAGGGATGATATGAATGAAAAGGGAGTAAACGATGTCCTGACGACTGACAGAGTAGAATGGAAGAAAAAAATCATATTATATTACGCAGACCATATCTTGGTGCTCTAGCAAGAAGAGGAATTCATTACGCGTTTGAAAGATTGTTAACTGACATATAAATTTGTAAAGATTAGACTAATATAGCACGATACTTAAATATCAATAAATATGATTCATGTTACACTATGCCAGGGTTGGACCGTGCCACGGACCGGGCAAGGTCAAAGACGTATAGAATGATTAATTGGGATGGGTCAATGTGGACAAATGCTTATAGTTAGCAGTGATAGCCTAATGATAGGACCGTTAGACTGTACTGTTAGAGGTCACAAGTTCGAACCCAAGGCACGAATCGCTGTCTTTTCGAAGTTATGTGCGTATTAGAAATTAATTATCACTTACTTAAACGGTGAAGGAAAACATCGTGAAGAAACCAGCACACCTGGGAGATGTTCTCGATGGTATGTAACGCTATGTCAGAGACCTACGGGTGGTTTCAACTCTGACACTAGGTTGTTCATCAACCACACGATATGAAGAGTGCGCCGAGGGTTCCGTACCTACCCATTATACCGTCTGTCCGTGTGTCACCACGGATTTTCTCAGGAACGGGTGGACTTAGCAAGTTGAAATTTATACCAGATACTGAGGTCTATAGTCCCTATTAGGTAAGTATTTTTAATCTTATCAAGTTATTTATGGTTATGACCCAATACATTTTTTATTTTAGTAAATACATATTTTATTTAAATCAATCATTCAATTTATCAGTGAGAATTGTAACTATATCTATTTAAAAATAGTAACCATGGAGTATCTTGCCGGTTCCTCAGCAGGAAGATGGGGATGTTAATAAATAAATCTGTGGTATTTACAAAATCATCAATGTCATAATTATTTCGACTGCCTCGTTCGTCTAGTGGGCGCAAACGCGGCTGCTCAAGGTGAGGATTCGATTCCCAGGTTGGGCAAAGCGTTATTGGGTTTTTCTGTTAGTAAATTCTCAGTAGCAGCCCGTTAAGCCGTCGGTCCTGCGTCTGATCTCTCTCCGGTCGTGTCGGATTGCCGTCCCATCGGACTATGAGAGTGAAGGAAGAGGGAGTGCACCTGTGTTTGCGCATACACTTGTGCACTATAATATCTCCTGCGTACTTGGCTAATATTCTCGGAGATAGGCCGCCGTGACCGAAATACGGTCTGGAGGAGTATTATTATTAATTATTTCGTAACACAACTAAGCACCCTTCGGAAAAAATGTGACTCTAAAGTACAAGATTAAAAATCTACAAAACAAGTAAAAATAAAAGTCTAAAAACGAGCAAGACATCGAATTATAGAACACTAGCTAATGCCCACGGCTTCACTCGCGGGGATGTCGGTTATCACGACCTAAAGTAATCATGAAATTTGGATCCCGTTCCCGCTTTATAATTGCCCATTTTTATGATATAGTATGTTATCCTTAAGAGATAGATATATGCCATCGCCGACTTTGCTGTAGACCCATATAAGATACACAATTACACTATACGTGATTTTGTTATATCTCAAAGGTTTAGGCAGCGTTTTCGTTGAAACCTCCCAGACGGCTTATGTTTTTCCAACTCCTCCAAAAATATCATTATATTTTAGGCAATGTATACAAAAACTTGACAAATTATATACTAAATCCTTCCTCGAGAATCACTCTATCCATTGATGAAAACAACATGAAAATCCGTTCAATACTTTTTGAGTTTATGGCGAACAGACAGTAATAGTGATTAAAACTTAATTGTTCACGAAGTAGACACAACTGAGGACTATCATCACGCTTGTTAGCGAACTTGTCAGTATCCTGTAACTACATAGATACTAATTATTATTGCAAACTTTTAGTACAAGCCTTTTTAGCAAGTTTGTAAGTGGCTCCAAGTTTTTATACTGGAACTTTAATATTTTCTTGCTTATAATTATTTGCTTACCTAAGGGCTTCATTGGTTAAAGATAAATCTTTGGAAAGCATTAACGCATGCTTAGCGAACTCTAAAGTTATAATATTAATTGTAAAAAGAATACGGTCGCGAGCAGGATTCCAACCTGCGCCTCCCGGATAAATACTCCAGGTGCTCTGACCACTAAGCCATCTCGACCTCTGCTCACCACTGCGAATTCTTCATCTAGCATGCTTTTCAAAGATTTATCTTTCATTGTTAAGGTAATTGCATCTTTACGACATTGTATTAACTGCAAAGGTTCGGTCACCTGTATAGGGACTGAAGATATCAATGACGTCGCCAAAAAACGTGTTAAAATATGGATGAAGAATTCCCGGTGGTGAACGGGAATTGACGTCAGGCAGGCGGCTGGTCATAAAACATAGCCAAAACTTTAGCAGCATGCCAGATAGAGGTATGCTGCGCCGCCCCCAAGTAAATTGGGATAAGGGTGATGATGTTACAAGAGGATAAACAGATATCTAGAGACGTTAAAATCATTCACACCAGGAGGTCTCATTTATAGAATTTTGACTGGACCGTTGATAAAGCTCACCATGATTTATTTAGAGCCGAGCAAAGCGGTTCGTTTGGACAATTTAATTAAATAGACCTTAGATTTTTAGGGCCCTGAAACAAGAGGGTTTGGACACAATAGCGTCAATTTGTATTGAAAGAGAAAATGTATAGGGACTGAATTGTTAACGATGACGTTACTTAAAGACGTATTAAAATGTGGAGGATGAATTTGGAGTAGTGAGCAGAAGTCGAGATGGCTTTGTGGTCAGAGTGCCTGGAGTATTTATCCGAGAGGCGCAGATTCGAATCCTGATTACGACCGTATTTTCCGTTTCCCAAAAAATTTATAGTATCGTGAGCAGGATTCGAACCTGCGCCTCCCGATAAATACTCTAGGCGCTCTGTGTACTAAGCCATCTCAACTAACTTCTTTCTTCACTTTCACTTTTCTAACTTCTTTTTCCACAAAAGTTTAGTGCTACTTAGATTTTTTAGTTCCACAAAAAAAAAAAACCGATATTGCATTTAAAAGGTTTATCTGTAACACAATAACGGTTTACGCCACCCAGATACCGAAAAACGTGGTTTTAATTGTGCTCCGCCATTCTTAAGGCCCCGTCCAATCAGTTAGGGAGTTACGCAAAATTTTTACCCAAACAATTGTCTAGCAAGCAACTATTAGTTAGCGTCTGCCCAAGTAAATATTAATCCTAGATTGGTACAAAAGTATATCAATTATGTAGATTGATAAGCCTCATTAATTGTCTGCTTAATATTACTGCCATAGTGAAACTAATTCATACAGTTGGACAACGAGACAGTCTAAGAAATAATAATTATGCTCCTAACCGTATTTCGGTCACGGTGATTAGCCAAGTACGCAGGAGATACTATAGTGCACAAGTGTATGCGCAAACGCTGTTGCACGGTTCTTCCTTTACTCTCATATTCCGATAGGACGGCAATCCGACACGACCGGAGAGAGATCAGGCGCAGGACCGACGACTTTATGTGCTCTCCGAAGCACGGGGGTGTCACACCACCAACTTCCAAACTCCGAAAAACCCAATAACACTTTGCCCGACCTGGGAATCGGACCCAGTACCTCACGCTCAGCAGCCACGCTTGCGACCACTAGACCGACAAAGCATTTTAAGAACGATACCCTTTATAAAGGTGTACATTTTTATTGGGTCCTTTTTGGAACATTTTAGGTGCAGCCCGTAGTTTGGCCCGTTTTTAGTGCACAACAGTGTAGGTTCAATGAGACGAGAGTTAATAGAGGAATAGTCTCAAAAAGTTTTCACATAATAATTAGTTTTTTTTTTTTTTTGGGGACACAATCAATTATTGGCAAAACAAATCTATTCAAGAAAAGAGCGTACTCCTTTTTAAAAGGCAGGCAACGCACTCGCGACTCCTCTGGGGTTGCGGGTGTCCATGGGCGGCGGTAATCGGTTACTATCAGGCGTTCCGTCTACTCGTTTGCCGCCAATTACATTAAAAAAAAAGATATATATTTATATTACAATGAGAAGCTTTTCCTTGGTATGTGGATACATTTAAAACAACTGGACTGTCAGATTTTAAGTCACCCGTAGACCTCTGACAAAACTTTACACACCATCGAGAACATCACTCAGATGTCACAATATTGTCCTTTAATGATTATTGATTTAAATGCGCACATTATTGCAAAAACAGAAATTGCAACCATGTTTTATAATAACATAATAAATAGATTATTCTACAAGAATCGATTAATCTTGAGCATAACTGTTATAAGATTTAATATTCGAACTAAGCACTAGAAATATTAATTGCTTCAGTGAGCATAGTCAGACTGTCGGTAAAAGCAATTATTCCCTCCCCATGGATGCTATCCTATCCGAATCATTACCAATTGTACTCCCACTGAAAAGTGTCGCGTCGATTGTTCCGTGACGGATTTATTTGCGATGCCCGATCAGCTTAATTACTTGCTGCCAAATTTAGAGTCCGTCGGACGAATAATAAAACGTTGTTCTTTGCGAATAATGAAAATTTTACTACTGGCTGTGCGAATGTTAAATTTTAAGTATTGGTTTTATATTGTTTTGAACTTTTTAGGTCGGTGCACTTTGTCGGAAGTGTAATACCGGATTGTTACACGTCTGCGCAAAATAAAGGAGTGTTATGATTTTAGAGTTCATGTAGGTATATATGTATGTTTGTGAGTTCATTTATTCCACCATAACTTATAAATGCCTGAACCGATTTCAGTGCATGGGATACCGTTAGAATCATTGCATTTTCCCGGTTAATATAGGCGCTAAGATTTAAATAAAAGTATACAGAAGCTGTAGTACACAAAAAAATATGAAATAAAAAACATGCCAAGCGTGCTTTTTAATTAATTTGATTTACTGCAATGCAACCTGTATGATATTTTTATTTAGGTGCATATTTAGGTGCATTTTTAGGTGCAATTTAGGTGCATATTTAGGTGCATTTTAGGTGCATATTTAGGTGCATTTTTCGACCAACTTTACTGATTTGATTGGGGAATGCGGGTCTGTGGAGTGTCTTGACGGTTCTTCTCCATAGGATACGAATATTTGGAACCGCACAACAAAAGTCTGGCCTTCAATAAGTACGGTTCATCTATACTTTTTTGACTGACCTGTCGGTCTAGTGGTTAATAGCCCTGACTACTATGCCGGAGGTCGTGGGTTCGATTCCCACCCAGGACAAATGTTTGTGTGATGAGCACGATCATTTGTTCTGTGTCTGGATGTAATTTATCTATAATATGTATGCATTTAGAAATATATAAGTATGTTTATCAGTTGTCTAGTACTCATAACACAAGCTCTGCTTAGCTTGAGACTAGACGGCGTTGTGTGGTAGTTGTGGAATATTATTATTATTATTATATTATACTATCGTTACTCAATGTAAAAAAAGAGGATGATTTTTTGTGATCGATAAACTCTGAAATTACTGAACTGATTTTAATTATTGCTTAACCAATAGAAAGATAATACAGATAAATCTTCGAAAAGCAATAACGCATGTTAAGCGAACGATAAAGTTATAATTTTTTCGTCGTGAGCAGAATTCGAACCTGCACCTCCCGTATAAACACTACAGACCGCAAAAAATCATAACTCAAGTGAAAGCTCATCCAAAAGTAGAATACTCAAACTCAAAACTTTTTATTGCTTTCATGTGATTACAAAGATTTAGAATAATTATAAAGTAGTTCGACATGAAACCCGGCAAAAATACAGCTTAAATGCAATATTAAAAAGTTATAGCAAATTTGATGTCTGATAATACATAATGTTTGAAAATTTTGACCTTAAATTGCATTGTCTGAAGCGCCAAGAAAGTTCTCAGAATCGTACGAAACCTGCCTCATTCGGCGCAGTAAAAAATCGCTGATTCCGAATATGTATATAACTCAATATCGCACAAAATGTCGCTTAAAGCGTTTTTCATTTCACCCCTCGATCTATATTTTATTTCAGTAATAATAAGATCTTAGCTCAGCTCATGACTAAGGGCTCCGTTCGAGTTCGAAACTAGTCGGGCAATCCCGAAAAATTCACGTGAGTAGTAACCGGTGAACATTAATTAATAAGATCTTAGCCTGAAATTCAACGTGGTCACAGCTGGTATGAAATAAATGCTTTGGTCTTTTATTTTGAAAATTTATAAGTGATGATATTGACCACGATAGTCCTTATCTCTCCTCAAAGTTCAGAAATGCAAACCACAAAGCCATCAATATTGACATACAGGCATTGGCTAATCTTGGCACTTGGCCAGTTCCATTCGGCAATCGATGCTGACGCATGTAGGCTTAGGATTGAGTCATGCCTTCACAGCAAGCTATGTCTTTAAAGCTGTCATAAGAATGTTTATGACTGTCAGCATAAATATGCATGACGCATATATTTTCCGAAGATTTATACTCCTCTAGACCGTATTTCGGTCACGGCGGCCTATCTCCGAGGAGATTAGCCAAGTACGCAGGAGATATTTTAGTGCACAAGTGTGTGTGCAAACACAGGTGCACTTCCTGTTCCTTCACTCACATATTCCGATGGGATGGAAATCCGACACGACAAGAGAGAGATCAGGCGCAGGACCGACGGTTTTACGTGCTTTCCGAAACATGGGGGTGTCACACCACCAACTTCCTAACTACGGGCTGCTACTGAGGATTTCCTAACAGAAAAAACCCAATTATGCTTCCCCGACCGAGGTAGTCAAGAATTCCGAAGAGTTAGGCAGTAGAGTACCGTTAAAAACGCAATGACAAAGCAATGACGTCTCCAAAAGACATGTTAAAATATTGATGAAAAATTCGGGGTGGTGAGCAGAGGTCGAGATGGCTTGGTAGTCAGAGAGCCTGGAGTATTTATCCGGGAGGCGCAGGTTCGAATCCTGCTCACGAACGTATTCTTTTTCCATTTAATATTCTAATCATACTAACTATACTAAATAACTAAAATAAAACGCCACATTTTGTTCAGTTATTTTGAATAACAGAACTTAGGACAAGAGTAGCCCTTGAAGTTAATACCTATTCCAATCCAATTTCAATATTAAATCAGTGCCATAAAATATTTTTTTATGTTAAAAAAAAATTACCTACATTACAGTTGCCTCAACTATAAAGCATATTGTCTTCATAATATCACGAATCTATAATTATTTTTTGTCATTTTGGCATTTAAAAGTATGAACTGTGGGGTTACTCTTGAAATTAATACCACTCCCATTCCAATTTCAATATTAAATAAACGACTTAAAACGACGCGTAACATTAAAATAAATTTATCTAAATTGCAGTTGCCGCAATTTTAAAGCATGTTGCCTTATTAGTATCCCGAATCTATAATTATTTTTTAGACATTTTTACATTTAAAAGTACGAACTTACATATTTCCAATGCCAATCGAGCGGTCTTATTTTCAAGAGTAAGGTTTCTGTTTTGTCTATATATATACTTATAATAAAATCGTAACTCGAAAGCCCGAAAATTTCAAATTCACTTTTTGGATTTTTTTTCTTTGGTAATGTGTTATTTAATCGAAACTACCGCCAAATCAATTTTTTTTTAAATTTGAGTATATTTGTCTGTTTGTATGTCCGAGGTTGGCGTCTAAACCAAGAAAAAGAAACAACTGAAAATTTGTAAAAAATATCGTCAAAAACCGGGTCAACTTATAGGCTATTCAAAATTGCGCATTTCCTCAAGGGAGCTGAGCAGTGATGTTAAACATCTCACACTTAGAATCTTAATTGGACGGATTTCGATAAAAAGGGCACTGTTGTATAGCTTATCAAAAATGATAAGCACTGCAAAAGGTATCATTGCGCTTTATCACATGGGGACCAAGCACTTACCGGTTTTGTATTTTGATTAGTAGATTGTGAATGCCTATTTTAGTTACATTGTCAACTGATTAATTAGTTGCATACTATGCATAGGTGTCTGGCACAATCTAAGTATGACGATCGAATCCCGGTACAAGATTATTATTTTTGTATATTTTTTATTTTGATAATACAAGGTTTATCTGTTATTTCGCAGAAAAACAACTATTATTTTACTGTTATTTTAGTTTTTCGTGTCCTTTTGTAATATAAACCCACTTTTTATGTGTTTCGCTTGCTGTCTCATATCAATATGGTGAAGCACAGTGAAGATGTTACACGTTAGCGTTATGTACAATTTTTATCAATCAAATCTCATCATTTATCATGGTACTTCTTTCCATAGAAAAATGTGTCATTTTTAAACTCTGTCATAAATTATATAAAAGAAATATATAGATATATAAAAAAATATCTACGTTCGGCCACCAACTCGCCTGATGGTAAGCGCCGGTGTGCCCGAAGATGGAGCACGTATATCCAGAATAAATCTATTCACTCTTAAGTAGAATGGATTGTGCTATTGAGGTGGTTGGAGACTACATTCTCGATGATATTTTGAATTATTTATTTTATCATCCTTTGTGAATTCGATTAAAATTTAATGTTTTAAGACCAAGGGTAATAACTAAGAACGTTGTGCTCACCCTAACAATTATGGTACAAAAAATTTCTTTTGAACTGAAGCTTCACCAAAAATAATAGTCCTACAAGAGCCATGGCGTGTTGTATACTTGGCATCAAAAAATTCTCTCTTACGATGTTCTAGAAGCTTCAACAGTTGAAGTCGATCGATGTCTATTATCAACAAATGGGACTGAAAACTTAATGGGCCATGCAATGCACGAAAATTACGCAAAATGCACGAAAATGCTGCAGTTAGCGTCATCATTACCCTATCCAATAAAATACTGTGTGAAACATTGCTTAACCTCAACGAATATTTACTAAGCGGAGATTGGTACAGACTATCAGTACCTGCATCTTGGGCATTCGTTTTATAGATCGGGTATTAAATGTTGGAAAAATAAACAACAAGCCAGACCCAAGCTCTACTAAAAACTCCATTATGGAACTCAACAAAACTTTTTTCGACCTGGTGATCAAACCCAAGACTTACCGACGCTTATACTCACTTGCAACCACTAGACTAATAAGTCAGTTTTTCTGAGATGCTCTGTACACTGCACATGATTGATGACCATTCATATTTTCATTTTTAAATGAAGATGCAGTGACAGAAACTGAAAATAGTATTAGAGTCATGTTGAAAAGACGAGGCAGATGTAAGTGGAAATTCTGAGATCCCTAAATGAATATACACTGACCCACTGAAACTCACTAAAAGGTCAAAAAAGTAGTGCTCACAACCTGCACGCGTGTATTAACAGACGTATGAACGTGATAGAAGCAAAAAGAGTATTGGCGAGAGAGTAGTAAGTGGCGTTCTATAGTGTCTGTCTACCTGAAGCCTAGACCAAAGACGTGCATTTATGTATGTACCTATAATAATAATAATCATTTATTCATATAAGAAAGTACACAAGAAAAACACAAGACTTACAATGTAATAATTAGTGATGACATGATATTTGCCTGAACTAGGTTGGACCTGTGCCTCAGGAAAAATCTATGTATGTGACATTATCATTTTGGCCCACACATATTGTCATGCCGTCAGTTCTGCGCCTGATCTCACTCCGGACGTGTCGGATTACCATCCCACCGGAATACGTAAGGGAAGAAAGAGGGAGTGCACTCCAAAGAGATAGGCCGCCGGTACAGTCAGTCGGGAGTACTCCCAATGTATCGGTAACGGCGGCATACCAAATTTTTCGGTAATACTATTGGGAAACAGAAAATAACGTAACATCATCTATGTCGCATCTAGCTTTCAGCTGGTTGTACTGCTGCCGAGTTCGTTCATCATCCGTGTTTCTCAATAAATATATATCTGTTGGTTTTCAAGACTCAAGTGAATAGGTATTTAGTGGTCAAGGGTACTTCATCGTTGATTACATCATTGCTTAAAATCAGGCGAGTTGGCGGTCAAACGCAGGCCCATTGAGAATAAGTAAAAATCGAAGTGATGAGTGGAATCCTAATATTGCATCGTATAATCTACACCACTTCAAAAGCTGTATCTGACAGCTGATATAGCGCCCCCACATATCTACAGACAAGTCGCGTGTGCTGTGGAAAAATCCAAGCAGGAGTCACACCCTAGACACCCACTGTATAACGGCCAGTTACCAGCACAACACCTAAAAAGCTAGGCACAGTTATTTAAAGTCGACCGAGGTAGTGTCAGGATGCCCAGTCGAGACTTATCGCAAAACTGAGGCTAGGAACTTTTCCACCACCCGCTAACAAATTAAGCATAAAGTGAACCTACCTGAAAACAATTTTGGACACACCAAGTGTGGATCTAGGCAATCAAATAATTAAAATTGTACCATCGACATGAAGATGAAGAAATGTTTATTAATTATATTGTAAAGTAATCCTAATCCGGATAAATACTCCAGGCGCTCTGACCGCTAAGCCATTTTGACCTCTACTTACTACCGCGAATTCGCATAAAATCTGCACGACATTGTATTAACTGCAAAGTTAGTCGTATCCGTTCGGTCACCTGTATAGGGACTGAATAGATAACAATGACGTAATCAAAATACGTATTTTGTCTGTATAAGGGTGGCGTCAATGAGGATATACAAAAATATAATAATGCAACAATTATTACCAAAAAAGGAAGGGGTGGAGGGTCTGACATCAACGAACGTACCTTCTCAAAAAAGGCAGTTTAATAAACTGAACCGTCGAGAAAGTTAAGATAAAATCTACAGTTTCTGCCTACTGGAATGGCAATCAGTGGGCTTACTCTTGAAAATAATTCCGCTCGATTGACATTGGAAATATGTCAGTTCGTACTTTTAAATGCCAAAATGTCTATTAAATAATTATAGATTCAGGATATTATGAAGACAACATGCTTTAAAATTGAGGCAACTATAATGTAGGTAAATTTATTTTAAAATTACGTGTTGTTTTAAGGCATCAATTTAATATTGGAATTCGATTGGAATTGGTATTAGTTTCAAGAGTAACCCCACAGGTGTGAGTTTGTATGTATGATTAATTGAAATCTTAGTTTATCGTTAAGATTACTTTGACGTGAGCAAAGCCTCGGGTACAGCTAGTGAATCCTAATGTGCTCTCCAAAGCATGAAAATGTCTCGATGTGAAAATCATGTTCACCCATCCACAGTCCAAACGCGGCAAGCGCAGCTTAACCTTAATGGATTGATCTATGCAGCTGTTACTTAGCCACGAGCCCCTTTGATATTATATTAAATAACCTATGATCTTTAACGGGAACCGAAAATGTCACCTATTTTTAGCAAAGACATGCGACATTCACACCTGGAATTCTCTCGGGCCCAAAGGTAAAAAGTCGTGAAAATACAACCGTAAAATGGCCTAAATTCTTATCTGAATACTTTGTTCGTGACGTGTTACAGATGTGCCCGTATACTTAAGTATTTTTGGGTATTGGGCGGGGAAAATGCGTAGATACTACTAAAGAATTATCGATAAAATGACAATTTTGTCGATAAAAATATGGAAGCTTTTGGTTTTGTTAAAAAATAATTTTTAACAAAAAAACGCGTCTCTGAAAATCTTTCTGCTAGGTTTGTAAAAATATATAAAAAAAGCGTTATTTACATACTTCAATTTACTTACAAATATCCAATATTTTAGACGAATAAGAATAAAATCAATTTATTAGGACAATAATGTATAATTATTATTATTGGAGTCAGTGCCAGCCAAAATGGAGGCCTAACATAAAAAAAAAAAACAAAAAAAAATACAACCGAATTGACATCGTCCTCCTTTTTTGAAGTCGGTTAAAAAAGGATCAGCTTGAGTGGTTTAGTGTCACAAACATGGTTGGAGAGTGGGGCCTTAAGTTATTTTTTCCGGCATTGGTAATATAATAGTGACTGTTTCTGTTATGAAATTCTCAGTAGCAACCCGGCGCGCGGCGTGAAAAACTTACTAAGTTTAACATAGCAAACCATCATGTTTGTATTCCACAAGGGGTAGGCAGAGATGTACACAGTTGTACACTCACATTTCACCAATCCTGTTATTAAGTCCCATGTAATAGTTGGTGAGCCTATTGCCATCTACCGACATAGTTCTAAACTCCGAGCTACTACTGAAAATTTCTTAACAGAAAACTCAATAACACTTTGCTCGACCCGGTAATCGAACCTGAGACTTCATGCTCAGCAGTTGCGCTTGAGACCATTAGACCAATAAGGCAGTTATATTTATGATACGTTATAATAATATTTTTTTATATTATAAAGTATCATGACAATACTTTATTTTAATTACAATCTAGCCTAAACTAGGCTAATGATTGGTTATAATAAATAAAACAAAAATAACCAGCCCATAACTGTCCCACTGCAGAGCAAGGGCCTCTTCTCATACAGAGAAGGCACGAGCTTTGATATGTTATACTAAGTTTTTAATATCGTGTGATTATGTTTAAACAGTATTTTAATATTCATAGAATCTTCCCATTTCAAGAAATGTTAAATATTTTTATTGGAAGCAACTCCTTTTTATTACTCTCTATCTTCTATGAAAATAAAAGAAGACTTCCGGGAACCACTCGGAGGCAATGTACGAACAAACAAATTCTCATAAGCTATCAAATTAAATAACGGAACGAGCGGAGTCGTTCCGTGTTACAGCGGACGTATTGACTTAAAAGATAATACTACATTTAAAAATTTGAATTTTAAAATGATGTATGATCTACGGACAATATTGTGCCGAGTCTGGATGTTTGTAAGTGCAACTATAACTTAGAATTTAAAAAAAACACCACGACTCGAAAAAAAAAAGTTCATGCACAAATTATTAATTATTATTTTTATTTACCTTTCTCAGTCATTATAAAAAATATCTTTGAGGCAAAAATCTGTTTGATTTTCACACATATCAGTAATAATTAAATTATCTAAAGGAGTATCTTTAAACTATACAAACATAATGAAATTGTTTTATCAATATTTTCCCGTCCCTATCGCCGTACCCCACCTGTCACGCCCGTATCGTTTACATTACACCGACTTTGTTTCAACCACAAAATGGGGATTAATCTCTCAAGATACTGATAATAAGTAAAAGTGGTTAAAAGAGATTTTTTTCTTTATGCACGCTTTTAAGAAGGCGAATTTTTTGCATTACCTGCCAGTCATCCTATTCTCAAAATAATTAATTGTCACGGACAAGTTTTTTGAAAAGTAAAGTCTAGTTCACAAGTAGTAGTAAGTGATTCTCGCCACAGTGTGTGTTTGGTTAGCACGTGTGTCTAGAATTTTTGCTTTTTTCTGCTTATTTTACGTGATATTGTGACTCTTGTGACTTGTTATCGTTATTGTATTGTGTGTGCCGTCCTTGTGTTTGTGCTGTTCGGTTAGTATTGTACGTTTTTATATCCGAAATGGACAATAATAAACCTCCTGATCCTCCTGATCCTCCCTCAACTCCCATATATGCTCCATTCTCCCCAAATCCAGACCCGCTATCTCAATTTGCAGAGGTGGTATGTAGCATAAATGAACCGTCGAATACATCTCAGACTAGCTCACGTAAGCGTCCTGTATCTGATGAAATATCGACTAGCCCGGTCAGTCGCCCACCAAAACTGCAAAGAAGTCTAGTGGGTCGTGATAAATATACAAATAGGGACAAAGCCCCATTTATAGTCCATGTATCCCGCATTGAGCATAACCCTACTTCTAGCAATGTTCTCCACCCAGTAACCTTTGGCTTATTTCTATATAAAAATAACATTGCAAACATTGTTCGCGATGGTGTGAAAAGAGTTGGTCGTAATCGCGTGTCTGTCGAATTTGTTTCCCCTCAGGATGCAAATGCATTTTTAGCAAATACTCTTTTAACTAAAAACAATTTTACAGCTTCAATTCCCACATTTAATATTACCCGTATGGGTGTAGTTTCTGGTGTTCCCGCAGACATATCAGAAGAGGAGGCCAAAACATACCTGTCTGTACCCTCTGGCTGTGGACAAATATTGAAAGTACGGAGACTGAATAGGAAAAGTTTCAGAGATGGAGAAGTTGAGTGGAAGCCCACTGAAACATGTGTGATAACTTTTGATGGACAAGTTCTACCAAAAAGAATTTACTGCTGCTACACTGCCCTTCCTGTTGAACAATACATATTTCCCACCATCCAATGTCGTAACTGCTGTCGATTTGGCCATGTTCAATCTATTTGCAGGTCGAAACCTCGATGTAGTAAGTGCGGCCATGATCACCCAGGTGATGGTTGCAATATCCTTGAAGGTGAAGCATTCTGTGTATTGTGCTCGGGTAATCACTTTGCTTTTAGCAGGGAGTGCCCTGAGCATGGTAGGCAGAAGATAATTAAAACAGTTATGGCGGAAAAATCCATTTCATATGTTGAAGCCAGCAAGACTATCCCCTCTCCATCTAGTAATTCTGCTAATGCCGTTAAATCACCTCCCTCTCAGTCTTACCGCAAGACTGTACTTCTCAAGCCTAAGACCCATGCCCCCCTCTCTCCATCTTATGATAAATTTGCCCATAATAATATTATTAATTCACCTCAACCAACCCAGCCCAATGGCTGCGCTTTTAATAACCCTTTTTTGGAATCTTCTGACAACATGTCTTCTATCATACAGCTCTTTATTCAATTTCTGACTTCTCTCATGTCCCCTTCTACTGCTAATATTTCACATTCTCCGTCCAACGTTTCCAACCAACTTATCTCTTTTCTATTAAATATTCAAAATGGCAACCCGCCAAGTGTTCCTTCAGTGGAATGTGAGGAGCGTGTGGCATAAAAAGCACGACCTCATATTTCTTCTCAATAAATACAAGCCTTTAGTTTGGTCAATTGCTGAGACTTGGCTGATTCCCAGTCTAACCCAGCTAAGTCCCAGAACAATTCAAATCACAAATAATAATTCCAATATTAAAACCAGGTAAACATGCAGATGACCCAAATGGTCTTAGGCCAATCGCATTGTCTTCGGTTCTGGCTAAATTACTGGAACATTTAATAAAAAATCGGCTGGACTGGTTGGTTGAATCCAGAGATTTGCTGCCGAGCTTTCAATTTGGCTTTAGAAAGGGTCTTGGAACGTTGTTAACGGATATTCGTCTATCTTTTTCCAGGAACGAGTCTGTCGTTGCTGCTTTCCTTGATATTTCCTCCGCATACGACAATGTCCTTCTTCCCATTCTCAGGCAAAAATTGCTACAGCTGAGACTTCCGGTCAAGATGGTACAGTGTATATGTGGACTGCTTATGTCCCGCTCTCAGATTTTGAGGGTCCAGGGTGAGGAATTTGATAAGAGGCTGACATGGAAGGGTTTACCGCAAGGCTCAGTATTGAGTCCTTTATTGTATAATTTGTACACGGCAGATATTGGATCTTGTCTAAATAGCAATTGCCATATTCTACAGTACGCTGACGACCTAGCGCTTTATGTCATTAATCCCTCCATTGTAGACGCTGCCTCGTCTCTGTGCCTGTCTCTGGACTCTTTAAACCAGTGGCTAGTAAGCCATGGTTTGTGCTTATCGGCACCAAAAAGCTCGGCAGTTATCTTCTCGCGCAAAAATCGGATCCCACATATTTCAGTCTGTATTCAAGAACATCCGATACCAATCGTTAATAATGTTAGATTTTTAGGCGTTTGTTTAGACTCTAAATTGACTGGCTTGCATCACATTAATTCAAGAATCAAAAAGTGTGAGAGATTAATCCCAATCTTAAAAGCTCTAGCGGGTGTTTGGTGGGGCGCTCACCCCTACACTATGAGGCTTTTATATAATGCGATAGTTCGTAGCGTCCTGGATTACGGTACGTTCCTATTGATCCCATGCAACAAGGGTGCTCTGGCTAGATTGGACAAAGTCCAGGCCAAATGCCTCCGGATCATATCGGGTTGTATGAAGTCCTCTCCTATCATCGCATTGCAGGTCGAGTGTGCTGAACCGCCTTTGGCCGTAAGGAGACAATATCTAGCCTCTCGCTTCCTATCTAAAATAATATGCAAATCTACTCATCCATTACTTTTAAAATTAAGCAACTTAGATGCTCAATGCAGATCTTCAAATTATTGGACAAATAAAGAAATCCCCTTATTAATAAAAACTTTCCGTCTTTTAAAAAATTTAGAGGGTCCTATTTTTCAGTACCCAAGGCTCCCTGTTTATGACTTTGCGTATGACGTATTATGTTTCAAACCAAAAATATTTTTTGATATTGGTATTTCCAAAAGGTCACCTTCAGCAAATTTGGCTTTCGATGCGGTGGTGGGAGAGCGCTGGAATGGATTTCACAGTTTTTTTACGGATTCTTCAAAATTGACAAATTTCGGTTTTACTGGGGTTGCGGTGTACTACCAAAACTCCAAAAAAATCTTAAAATTCAAATGTCCCAAGGAGTCCTCCGTGTTCACGGGCGAATGCGTGGCTATATTGGAAGCGTGTCGTTTCATCGAATCGCACAACATCTATTCTGGCGTAATTTTTACAGATTCCCTTAGTTGTCTCAAATCCCTAGTCCAAAATCCTTTCAAAAATAAATTGCATAGTGCTCTGATCCTAAATATTAAAAAGTCCCTGTTTAATTGTACCCATTCCCTTAAAGATGTCCACCTGGTTTGGATCCCTAGTCACTGTGGCATCCAGGGTAATGAATATGTTGATGCTTTAGCCAAAGATGCTGTAACATCGGACTCGACAGACCTCAGTCATTTCTGTCATCAGGGGTATGATTTACTGAGCTTACCAAAACGGGATCTACAGTTGACATGGCAGGAGCATTGGAATACTACCAGTAAAAAGAAAGGTGGCTATTACTATTCGATTCAACCGAACGTAACTGCTAAACCCTGGTTTTACCGTTATAAAAAAGTACCCAAAACAGTTATTTCTGTCATTTGTAGAATTCGTATAGGACATTGCAGCTCCCCAGTTTTTCTGAAGAAAATACATGTCCGGGACTCTTCTCTTTGCGAGTGCGGGTTGGACGATGGAACTCTGGAACATATATTTTTTGTATGTTCAAATAACATCCCATCTCTAGATCTATACAGTCATCTCCCTACCCTAAAGATTCCTGTTCCTATTAACTTCCCAGCGCTCCTTACTTATACCTCTCCAAAATTACTTAAGGCGTTGATGTTATTTGTTCATAAGAATAATATTAAACTGTGAACTAACCCTTTCATGTTGGTGTGGTATATTTTTAATAAATAATGTTTTATAATTTTATTATAATATTTATGTATTTTGTTTCAGTGTACTAACTTCTCATCAAGTTCCACATTGAGTACCAATATCAATCAAGTGGTTTTCTTTTCCTGTTTTTACTTAATTAATTGATATCGTAATTTTCTCACACGCTTCTCCATATTACCTCTGACATTGGCAGAATTGTCGTCATAATAGATGGCAGCTTGCCATATTGAAGAATTGATTGATTGATTGAAGTAGTAGTAAGTAGTAGACAAGTACCTAAATGCAGCTGCAATGAGAACATGAGGAATGTATGATGTGACGCGGATGGATAGAATTAGAAATGAGTATATAAGAGTAAGTCTGAAAGTGGCACCAGTGACTGAGAAGTTGTATGGAAATGCGGAGGGATGAGGATCATATGACGAGGAAAGCTTTGAGTATAAATCTGGATGGCGATAAGAGTAGAGGAAGAACAAGGAAGCTACATATGGATTGTGTTAAAGATATGGCTAGAAAAGGAGTGATAATTAAATTAAATACATACTATCTACTTGTACTGGAATGCTGCAAAAGTTTTGACTATGTTTTTGGACCGGCTTCCTGCCTGACGTCAAACCTCATTGGGAATGCTATTGTTGGTGATAACCGCTACCGATACGGTCTTCTTCTATCTAGCTATGTCACACCAAATGTCATCCTACTATCACACTCCACTAACCGGGCCACTCATTGGCCGGGATTTCAAAAGTTATAAATTTTTATAATAATAAAATACCTGCATTTTTCTTAATTTTAAAAACCTAATTCATAAATTTGAAATTATTCATGTCTAATTTTGTTTATCCTTCTTTTGACAATCTTAAAGGATTAAAACTACACATCAATTATCCCTAAAACCTACGAATATGGCTAATGAGTTTGGTAATCAATCTATCAAAGCGGTGTGAGTGTCGGCTGCAAAATGAGAGTTTTGTTCACATAATTGTTAAGGGCAAGTGCTTTACAGAAATCTAAAACATACGGTCGTGAGCAGGATTTGAATCTTTGCCTCCCGGATAAATACTCCAGGTGATCTGACCGCTAAGCCATCTCGACCTCTACTCACTACCCCGAATTCTTCTACCACATTTTTAATACGTCTTTTGGTGACGTCATTGCCATCTATTCAGAGCCTTTACAGAAAACTAAACCTACACAACTAACTTTGCTATTAATACAATGTCGTACAATTGCAATTACCCTAACAAATACAGATAAATATTTAAAAAGCATTAACGCATGCATAGCGAACACAGTTTTTCTTTCCACAAAAATTTATATCTTGAAAGTTCGCTATGCATGCGTTAATACTTTACAAAGATTTATTTGTATTTATAAAAACCTTTAATTTTAATTGTGATGAGAAACTGATCTTGCTCAGGTAAGACGCTCTCCAAGAACAATTAAAAACTCCGAGCTGATAATGAAAATGTTAATAACAGAAAACCTATAATACTTTACTCGACCCGCAAATTGAACAGCTAACAAAAAAACAAAAAAATCGAACGCAGTCGCGCTTATGACCATTACACATACGAGTTAGTCAAAGATTAGAGATATTGAGTTCTATGAGGCTCAACTCATGACTAAGGGCTCCGTTCGAGTTCAAAACTAGTCGGGCAATCCCGAAGAATGCATGTGAGTAATAACCGTTGAACAATAATTAATTGCTCTTTTTTTCTATATCAGTACCTAAGCTGTCATTATTGCCGTTTATATATAACTAGCTGGTCCACGACTAGCTCTGCGTGACAAAAGGTAGTCTATATCCTTCTCCAAGGTCCAATCTATCTCCTTGCCAAATATCATTACGATCCGTTCAGCCGTTTAGTCCTGAAAAGGTAATAAACAAACAAACAGAGTAACTTTCGCATTTATAATATTAGTATGCATTGTAATAATTCAGGAAAAATTTATGTAATTTTTATTTATTGCACTTTTTATTTATTTATTGGTTATAAAATTCTACTACTAATTAACTGAATAATGCCTGATTGGTCTAAACCCTGAACCAATCAGTCAGGAAAGAAGGCATTTATCTGGTTAATGTCTGCTATCGGCCTGAACATGAGGTCGTGAGTTTAATTCTCGGGTCGAGCATAGTTTATTGAAACAACTTTTAACCAGATTAATCGCGTGTATTATTGGTTTTTTGTTTTTCCTGACATTTCGAAAACTTTGCAGCGTTCGTGGTCGCAGGAGGACTAGTGTACTAAAAAACCAATAATACACGCGATTAATCCGGTTAAAAGTTGTTTTATTATAATGTGTAGTGATCGCGCAAATCTAAGATATTACTATAGTTTATTGGGTTCTATTAGTTCTCAGTAGAAGTCTGAAGTTCAGAATTGTGCCCATGTCCTTAACTTCATAGGGATTTTAAACAGGAGTCATGAAATATATGCCTAGCCTTTTCCCAATTAGATTGGGGTTGGCTTCCAGTCAAACCGGATGCAGCTTAATACCAGTATTTTACATGGAGCGACTGCCTATGACCTCCACATGCCAGTTACTAGGTAACACGATATCTCGTCGTATGACTGGTTGTCAGACTTTCAGGCCTCTGAATACCCGTAACGGCTGTCATAGATCTTAATTTGACAACCGGGACCGACGGCTTAACGTGCTCTCCGAGGCACGGAGGGGTCTCGGTATGGAACGATGGTCACCCACCCACAGACCGATCGCAGCAAACGCAGCTTAACCTCGATCGATCGATATGTGCGGCTGTTACTTAGCCACGAGCCCCTCTTCCCGAACAGGAATCATGACATCTAGGTGTTAAATTGCTGCGTACATCTCTGCCTACCCCTCCAGGAAATACAGAAATGAAGCTATATTGTGTTGAATTAACCCTCACTGTTATACTTCTTCTACAAAACCACAATTCAATAACAAAAATCTTTTCAACCAAAATTTCATCACGTAATACTAATTTATCAGAGGAATTTATGAGTGTCAGATAAAAAGTAAAGTAATTAGCCATTACTGGGTCTAGAGTACACCCATCGGACTTATCTGAGATTCTGATACTGAGGTAATTTATTTTAATTTATTGAATTGGT
This sequence comes from Xylocampa areola, assembly GCA_935421205.1. Lineage (NCBI taxonomy): Eukaryota > Metazoa > Arthropoda > Insecta > Lepidoptera > Noctuidae > Xylocampa > Xylocampa areola. The sequence goes on from OW285223.1 coordinate 12,854,073, forward strand.
ATTTTGTACCCGGATTTTCGGGGTTTAGTAAGTAGAGGGAACTAAATTTGTTGTAATTAAAAATGTGCGTGCTTCGTAATATTATAATTATTTAAAAATAAAAGACGAATAAATTAAATGTCTTATATAAAATTTCAGAACAGTCTGAAAATAAATTATTTTTATTTTATCTAATAAGATTATTATTTATTATATTACCATGGCTACAAAGGTTGGGAAATATTACAAGATACATACCTGGTAGTCATAAACCACTTCCTATTTAATTATACTTTAATACTAAAGAGAAAAATAAAAAAGGAAAAAATAAGGAAAGAAAGGAAAATATACAAAAAAGAAATAGAGCCGGTAATACAAAAAGAAAGAAGCAGATAAAAGAGAAGAAAGAAAAGAAAGAAACAAAAAGAAGAAAGGAAGCAAGAAAATAAATCTTTATCTATACTTCTATTTCTAAATAAAGAGGAAAGATTTGTTTATTTGCAATCGACAAACTTTGAAACTTCTGAAACAATTTTAATAATTCTTTTAACATTTAAAAGCTACTTAATCAAGAAGTACCACAGGCTATATTTTATTTTTGTAATAATAAGTAGCGCTATCCGTGCAAAGCCAGGGCCAGACACTAGTATAATATACATAACTCAAAATTTAATAATACAAAACGTAACAAAACATAACTGTCCCACTGCAGGACAAGGGCCTCTTCTCATACAGAGAAGGCACGAGCTTGATCACCACGCTAGCTCACTGCGGGTTGGCGATTTCAGACTACCAAGTCCAGGCTTCCTCACGATGTTTTCCTTCACCGTACGTCTGTGATGTCTTAGATTATCTAAGAAAGTACTTATGTTATTGAAAAACTCGCATGGGTACATGCCAGATTTGAACCCACTACCTGTGGCTCAAGAGGCGGGCCCGTCACCACTCGGACACCACGATAGTATTATATAATAATAAATAATATATCTTATCTTAATCTTGCCTCTTAAGAGTAGTGTTAGTGTAAAAATGACTAACACTATGGGAAAATTTCACACAGTACAGTAAATAAATATTATAATAAAACAACTTTTAACCGGATTAATCGCGTGTGTTATTGGTTTTTGTTTTTCCTGACGTTTCGAACAATAATAATACACGCGATTAATCCGGTTAAAAGTAGTTTTATTATAATGTGTAGTGATCGCAAAAACCTAAGATATTACTAAGTAAATAAATAATTATAATTTTCTTGACCTTCAATCCCTGTTTCTTTTTTTTAGATATATAAAAGATTGTAACATCCGGAAAAAGTAACTAATCTTCAATTCATTACGTTTTTTAAAAGAGATAACACCAAACCTAAACGTTCAAATGACTAGAAAAATTACTTTAAAACACGCAAAAAATACTACCTATACTAACTAACCTTTAAAGAAAAGTGTACGATTAAATCCCATTCACTCCTTCGGATGCATTCTTAAAGTTTTCTAAATAGAACGAACGTAACACAAAGGAAACACTTCGTAACCGAGAAAATAAAACGTTTAGACTTTCTAAAGACTATTGAATTAATGTGTTTTGTTCTACATTGGTTTAGAGGACGGAGGAACGGCGTCGTGAGTTTAATTCCCGGGCAAGCAAGTTTTGTTAAGAAATTCCCAGGCTTTGGCGAAGTCACTGCCTCCATAGGTCATGGACTCATAGGTCTCAGATTTTCCTAACAGAAAAGTCAATAATACTAACCTAGCCCGGTTAGTGAAGTGTGATATTAGGATAACATCAGAACCTGGCGCATGGATGACATTTGGTATGGCATAGCTACATAGAAGGAGACCGTATCGGTAGCGGTTACCACCAACAATAGCATTCCCAAAGAGTGTTGACGTCAGGCTGGCGTGGCGGCCGGTCATAAAACATAGCCAAAACTTTAACAGCATGCCACATATAGGTATGCTGCGCCGACCCCAAATAAATTGGGATAAGGGCAGGGGGATGATGACTACCTGACCTGTGAACCGAACCCTGGCCCTCATGCTCAGCATTCGCGCTTGGGGCCACTAGACCTACCAGTTCAACAAAAACTGTACATTCAAATTTCATAAATGCCGTCCCTTAAATTAATATTTGACGATCATCCAAAAAGTTCTTCTGTTAATATTTAACCCTTAACAACTCACGTGCAAGCCTCATTACCCAGTTCCGTGTGTGCTCAGAACAACGGGCATTATGTTATTAACTTTTTGCTTATATTAACTGTGTAGAGTAAGGGTTTGGGGGTTAATGTTCACTATTAAAGGGCAGGCGCACGGTCGCAGTGACAGATTTGAAAATAAAACAGAATTTATAATAAAACAACTTTTAACCGGATTAATCGCGTGTATTATTGGTTTTTGTTTTTCCTGACGTTTCGATCACTTTGCAGCGTTCGTGGTCGCAGGAGGATTATTCCGGTTAAAAGTTGTTTTATTATTATGTGTAGTGATCGCGAAAACCTAAGATATTACTATAAAAAAGAATTTTTGTATCGGCTCTAGTTACAAATAGAAATGAGACGGAAAATAGTGTTAAAGACGTGATTAATAATAACTTTTTCACGTTCGGAAACAATTCTGCTAAGACTCACGACATCGCCGCGGGCTCAGCTTATGACTAAGGGCTCCGTTCGAGTTCGAAACTAGTCGGGCAATCCCGAAAAATGCACGTGAGTAGTAACCGGTGAACATTAATTGATAATTCTGCTAAGAGTTAAAATTTAAAAGAAAAACTGTGGCATACATATTTAGGAACAAAAAAATACTATTACGAACTACCGATTTATCATGGTATGGACAAGTGATGCGAAGAAATGAGGATTATGTAAATAGAAAAGTTTTGAGTATGAATGTGGATATTTACACAGTAGAGGAAGACCGGAGAAATGTGACCGATGAAATGGTTGAGCTAAGCGAGGCCGATGTGCGCGTCATGCTCGTGAACGGGTGCTGTCTATCGGGACTGGTCAGCTCAGCTCCTAACTGCTTTGGCAATCATTTTAAAAGGCTATATACTCGTAAGTTATTGTTTCTAGCGCTTTCCTTTATTATTTTGCTCATTAACCTGCATTATTCTCACATTACCTTATTTATTGTTATACCAATTTATTTTAAAAGAGTGTCTATGGAGTTTCTTGCCGGCTTTTCTCCATAAGATCGCCTTGGAACCGTGCACCTAGTTATGACTTTTCATAAGTGCCTGTAATATGGTTAATTTGAAATTAAAAAAAATGAATTTGAAATGAAGGATGGATGGTACGAAAGATGATATGGCTAGAAGAGATGTGATTACCGAGATGATGGCTGACAGACTTGTATGGAAGAAAAAGAAATGCTGCGCCGAATCGAATAACGGAATAATGATGATGCCGAACTATTAATGTAAGTCGCATTTCTATTTTTATCAACGGCCAATATTTTTTTAACATTGCTTCTCGTTAGCAATTGCTTCCTATATCGTAGCTGCATTTAAAGACATATACATAATCTCACATACGCACCCAAAATCATACAAATATTTGCTCCGTGCCAGACCGCAGTCAACCACTGCGCTAACATTTTTTATTGATTATTTTTTATCGGGTTGTTGGCAAACGAACCTTTATACACAAAACGTGTCCTTTCTCATAATGGTAACAGTTTCATTGCTACTTTTACCGCTTCTTTAAAATGTTCTGTCACGTGAATCGAAAATCTAGATTTATTCAAGCAGAAAATACATTAAATTATCATAAAATATTATTATTTATAAAACATAAATAAATGCCTTAGGTTTGCGCGATCACTACACATTATAGTCGCAGGAGGACTAACTACGACCACGAACGCTGCAAAGTGTTCGAAACGTCAGGAAAAACAAAAAACCAATAATACACGCGATTAATCCGGTTAAAAGTTGTTTTGTTATAATAAATAAATGCTTAAAACAAAAACTCGACAGCTCGCACAAACAAAGCAAAGTCAGACAAAAGCTGAAATTTATATTCATAACAACTAAACAATAATTAGGTGGTCCTAATTACACCGAGCTAACTGACCGTACACACACAACATTGCTTAAACCAACATGAATATATTAACCACTTTATAACACTAAACAGGAGATCTGGTGAAACTTAAGTCAGGTGTAAACGGGCCACTACCACGCCACATCACAGCAGCAAAATGTGTCTGCACAAAATGTTATAAAGCCCCGCGGTTTTAACAACATTTCTTCTACTTGTCACAACATAGACAATAGATGCGGACATTGAGGCGGTGATGCCTTGGAGATGCGCAAGCTGCACATGGTCAATTTAATTTTTATGAGTTACACTCTTCACACGTACAGTTAGTATTTTATTTAAGTAATAATAACACATTAGTTTGAATATTTGCGTATGCCGCGCCAGGCCGTGGCCGCCCGTGGCTTCATAATTTTTCAGGACCTATCTGAAAATCAGCGCGGCCACATTTCGGTGTGACCGCTTATGCTGAGATAGGGACCTTTTTTGGTCTCGTGCAGGTAGCTTAATGTAGCATATACATAGTAGGTAAGTTCTATACTTTTTTAATTTTAATAATATTATTAATTTTATGATGCTCATATATTGTTCCTTACTTTAAGTAGGTACTGTCTTAGTTTAAGTTTACTCGGCGCTGAGTCCAAAATAAATAATTTCTTTCTTTCTTTCTTTCTTTCTTTCTTTACTTGCTCGGCTCCATAACAGTATCACGTTATCACATGGTAGGTCATCAGAATTTCGACTACATATAGATAGATTATTATTGGGGACAATCTGAAATGACAGTCGCCCATCCACAGACCGACATCGGTAAGCGCAGATTAAGCTCGATCGATCTGTGTGTCAGTTAGTTTACCACGAGTACCTCTTTGCGAGTTGCTCGTGTACAACCAGCATAAAACTCGAGCCACAATATAAATCCTGTGGCCGCCGCTGTCCAAAATTATTGCCGTAATCTAAAAAAGTCGGGCTAAACCGAGCTTCCCTATAAATAAAACGTCAACCGTACAGTTTGGGTGGTACGAAATCTGTTAGATAAAAATATAGGGGATGAGATTTTGGGTAAAAATGCAACATTTTAGTACAAAGATAAAGTTTTATAGCTACGGTTAATGAATATAGGTGGAGCGAGAGGTGTGTCAGAATCGTTAGAGGTGGAAAAATAATACGAATACTCCTTCCGACCGTATTTCGGCCGCAGGTCATATTATAATGCACTAGTTTTTCACCGTGGGAGAGCCATGCACCTGCACTAATAGGCCGGCTCGACCGGATTGATACCACGGCCTCACAGTAAACCGGCGTGAAACAACGCTTGCGTTGTGTTTCGCCGAGTGAGTGAGGGTACTGGAGGCCCAAACCCTTTAAAAGGCCGGCAACGCACTTGCGACTCCTCTGGGATTGCGAGAGTCTATGGGTGGCGGTAATCGCTTACCATCAGGCGAGCCGTTTGCTCGGTTGCCCCCTATACAATAAAAAAAAAAAAGTGTATGCGCAAACACAGGTGCACTCCCTCTTCCTTCACTCTCATATTCTGATGGGACGGCAATCCGACCCGACCGGAGAGAGATCAAGTGCAGGGTCGACGGCTTTACGTGCCCTCCGAAGCACGGGGGTGTCACACCACCAACTTCCTGACTCCGGGCTGCTACTGAGAATTTCCTAAAGAAAAACCCAATAACACTTTGTGCCCAACCTGGGAGTCGAACCCAAGACCTCACGCTCAGCAGCCGCGCTCAGCGGTGGAAAATGATAGTCTCTATATATCCTAATCGAAAACAAGTTATATATTATATTAATACTTTTTTATACATGTTAGGGCCATGTAATGCCTATATTAATTACTAGTTTTCAAGGAAACATTGAAAAAATAATAGACACGAACAGGGCTCTATAGTAGTATCGAACAACGACACATTAGCTCAGTTGGAAGAGTGATGACACGGAATGTCAAGGGTCGCGGATTCAAGCCCCGTTCGTGTCTATTATTTTTCAATGTTTCCTTGAGAATTAGTAACAAAACAATTTTTTTATGTGTAATATTTATAGCTAAGTTTATAAGGAACTACTACTACTGGCCAAAATACAGATAAATCTTTGAAAAGCATCAACCTTAAAGTTATAAATTTTTGTGGGAAAAGAATACGGTCGCGAGCAGGATTCGAACCTGTACCTCCCGGATAAAAACTCCAGGAGCTCTGACCACTAAGTCATCTCCTCATCGTCCTCTTCGTGTTTAGGTTTCTTTTGACCTTACAGATACAAAAATAGGAACCCAGCCAAGCGGGGCTCCGTGGACCCAGCCACGGAATTACAATTCAAAATACGTTATATTTTTTTTTACTTAAGTGTTAACTGTTCATTTAATATACCTATACAATAAATAAATCTTTCTGACTGTAGATATGTCATTGTGCATTACGTCTAAACGTGGGTATCAGTTTTGTTAAACGTATCGCAATCGCAATCCAGCTGAATGTTGTTCAGCCATTTTATAAAGCAGTTCTGTTTTGTAAATCGGCTAGCAGTTTTAAAAATTAAGTCTTTATAAAACATCGTATGAAGCACTCCACGCTTTATTTCGATATTTTTTTTATTTTAAATCCTTATATTTTCTTTTTTGAACTTATAGAAAATTATTTTCTCCTTTTTAGTTCGGCTAGTTACAAAAGCGAATTAGTTTTTAGTTTAAAAAAAAATAAAGGGGTATTTTTATTTATATATATATTTTTTTACCTTTTTTCACCAACATTTGCCTCATTATTACTTATACTCCTTCCGACCGTATTTCGGTCACGGCGGCCTATCTCCACTGAGATAAGCCGAGTGCGCAGGAGATATTATAGTGTACAAGTGTATGCGCAATCACAGGTGCACTCCCTCCCCTTCACTCTCATATTCTGATGGAACGCCAATCCAACACGACCGGAGAGAGATCAGGCACAGAACCGACAGCTTTATGTGCACTCTGAAGCACGGGGATGTCACAGCACCAACGTCCTGATTCCGGGCTGCTACTGAGAATTTGCTAACAGAAAAATTCAATAACACTTTACCCGACCTGGGAGTCGAACCCAAGACCTCACGCTCAGCAGCCGCGCAAATAACGGTTAAAATAACACATAGTTAAAATAACCTTCTAATAATTCTTTAACCGTTATTTAAACTATTATTTAATTCTAAATTATACTAAAATGTTATACAATAAGGTAGCGTATCATTTTCCATCAAATTACTTTCTTAATGAGAACTCAACTAAATAATGGCAGTTGTCGAGCCTGTCATACACTTTGAGAGATAAAATACTATTTTTGAAACATACGGGACAATATTTGGGCCGGTAACGCAGCGATTTGATTTAGACGGTTGTTCCTATCAGCTTATATCATCCTACTGCTAGGCAAATGCCTGTCCCCATAACAATCATGCCTTAGAGTTATTGTGTATCAGTTTATATGGAATGTGCCTTTACTCCCCACCATATTCTTACGTTGGTTGGAGAAAAATCAATTATTACGTTTATTATATACTTATTAGGTGTAGAAATTTATACAAACTTAATTAAGTACAAACTAAACACTACACACCTATAAAATAAATACTATCCCATGTCAAAATTTAAAATAAGAAAATCTTCTCAGCCGTCAAAGTATTCCTCTTCGTTGCTGTCTTTTGGAAAAGTACCGAGAAAACTGGCAACATCGCTGACCAAGATATAAGAGAGGAGACTGGTCGACACTTCGCGTGACCAGAGGGCTGGTGATCATGCGAAGTGTCGACTAGTCTCCGCGAAATTTCTTTGTGTCATAGTAGTGTACTTATTATGTAATTTCGTTTATTGCCAATTAAAAATATAGCAATTATTGGCAATAAACGTTTTTGTTTGTTAATTTTTGCTATTTAATTGGTGATAAAAGCATCGTGAGGAATGATTTCCTCACGATGCACATTTGCGTGATATTTTAATGTTACGCGAAACTATATCAGAGTTTCTACTGACAATTTAAACTGTGTGAAGGTTCATTTTAGGTCCTTATTTACTCATCCTAAATATTTAAAGAAGTAAATCTATAGACTGTAAAGATGCTTTGTAGAAGAAGAAAAATATTCTTCGTTTACGCTTTAACTGAAATATACGGAGTTTTATTGATGTTTGTTTTCGATTGCATAAAACCATTTCTCTATGAGTAACGCCCCATTCAATGAACATTCTAGTTCTGTGTCTCCCTTGCTCTCTCTCTCTTACTCGCATAACATTTAAAAACCATTCATTAAAATTACTAACAGTAGTACTACTTAATTAATAAATTTACGTATGAGTATTAAAATATTTCGGAATAATAATGTAGGACATTTTGTTGGTACATTATTGCGTCTGATATGAACAGAAAAGAATATGCTTGCCAGAATACTAACCGTTACCACTAATGATGCAAGAACAAAACTTAAATAACACAGACCGCGTCAGTCCCGCACACAATATGCTCCCGTGAATACCCAACTAACTCGAACGCTGGGCATTAATTTGAGCAGCAATTAAAACTTTTAGCTGCCATCGGAAGGTTTTTAACGCCAAAAAATATTTGAGCCGGAATTAAATCTTTATGATAACGATAGAACCCACATTCAAGGGTTGGGAATGCTTAGTCCACTTTGCCCGCTGAATGAGAGTGCTAAGATACTCCTTTCTCCATCGATTCCAAAAGTCTTGCTGGAAACGTTGAATGAGCTGCCATCGCCCCAGGCGATTGATTTTCAGAGCGGTATGGTCTTCGTCAGGAACAGACGTTAACGGTTCAAGCGTCAAAAAATGACCCGGGGTAAGCACGTTTAAGTCATTGGGATCAGCACTCAGCGGACAGAGCGGTCTTGAATTAAGCATCGCTTCGATCTGTACAAAAACAGTGCATAACTCTTCGAAGGTGAGAGCTTGTTCGCCAATTATGCGATACAAGTGTGATTTTACGGTCTTGATCTGAACTTCCCACACGCCTCCAAAGTGAGGACCCGAAGGTGGATTAAAACGAAATTCAATATTTTCATGACGAGCAGCGGTTTGCATTAGTGAACGAAGTTGGTTGCTTGCACCCACGAAATTTGTACCACAGTCGGAGTGAATAACACTAACCCTACCTCGGCGAGCGACAAATCGACGAAGGGCGGCAAGGAAAGCATCCGATGAAAGATCGGAGGCGGTTTCAAGGTGCAACGCTTTAGTGCTGAGACATACAAACAAACATAGATAAGCCTTCCCGATTTTTGCACCACGATGATTACCTAGTTTGATGCGAAATGGTCCGCCATAGTCCGTACCCACAACGGAGAACGGTTTGACTTGATTTACGCGAAACGCCGGCAGGTCACTCATAAACGGTTCGAGAGGAGTAGGGTTTGTTTTATAACATTTCAAGCACTTTGACAAGCAGTGACGAATAGCACGTTTGGGAGATAGAATCCAGAACTGTTGAGTTAAAAGATACTGCATTGTGTTAACGCCTGCGTGACAATTTTCACGATGCAAAGCTTCGATAATCAAATTCGTCAATCTTGACTGGCGTGGGAGGAGGGCAGGGTGCTTATGTTCGAATTCAAGGCCCGATCTCGAAAGCCTGCCGCCCACCCTGAGAACTCCTTGCCTATCTATGAACGGAGTCAGCTTACGCATTGATTTTGTTAAAAGAGATCCAGTTTTTAACTGCTGTAGTTCAGCACTAAAATGAGTCGACTGAACGTGTTTCACTATAATCATGAGTGCTTTACGAAGCTCTGTACGAGTTGGGAAGGGCTCAGAGCAGCGAATTCTCTTATCACGAGTAAATTCAATAAATTTTATCCAGATGCAAACAAGTCGTTGAATTTTGCGTATAGATGAATACCGTTCAATTAGAGTATCTATAAAAGAAGTTGGAATGTCAACGTGGGAGAATAAAGTACGCGGACTCCTTTCTTCCGTTTCAAGCACGGTTGTGTCTAGCATTCCGTCAGAACAAGGCCAAGAGGAAACAGGTTGAGAGAGCCATAAAGGACCCGCCCACCATAGACGATTGTTGACAAGAACTGAAGGAAGCTGACCACGCGAAACAATATCCGCCGGGTTATCTTCGGACGCCACGTGATTCCATCGGGCACCGGGAATGACATCAAGAATATGACTTACACGATTCGCGACGAAAGCCTTCCAGCGTGAAGGGTGAGAGCGAATCCATGCAAGAGTGACGGTGGAGTCACACCAAGCAAAGATACCAGTGCACGGGAGAAGAGTAGAATAAAGATCTTTGACAAATTTCAAAAGGTCGGCAAGAAGGACAGCAGCACATAACTCAAGACGTGGTAATGTGGTTGATTTAAGCGGAGCAACTCGTCCTTTTGCACTAACGAAGAAAATTTTCACATTGTTATCAATATCCGTTGTCCGTAAGTAAACTACGGCACCATAAGCGATTTCCGAACTATCTGAAAAACCATGTAGTTCACACGAATTGACGTTAACTACAGACACACAGCGTGGAATCTGTAACGAATGCAAAAGAGGAAGTTGCTCCAAATAACGGTTCCAGTAATCTAGGACATCTTCAGGAGGATCATCATCCCATCCGATACCAAGAATCCAAAGTCTCTGAACAAGAATCTTAGCGACGATAGTGAGTGGGGACAGGAAACCTAAAGGGTCAAAGATACGGGCGAGTTCACTAAGAATAGTCCGTTTTGAGCATTTTTTTTGCTGTGGTGTCACTGCAAAAAAGAAACAGTCACGCACAGGATCCCATCTCAAGCCCAGAACCTTAAGAGTAAGATTATCTTTCGTATCTAACGTTACGGCGGATGTTAAACAGTGATCGGAGGGTAAGTCAGCTAAACACTCAGGCCTGTTACTTGCCCATTTCCGTAACTCAAATTTTCCCTTTTGAAGAAGTTGAATAATCTCTGATTTAGCTTGCAAAGCTTTATCAAGGCTGCTAAACCCTGTAGCAATGTCATCGATATACACGTCCGACGATAATATTTGACTAGCCAATGGAAAGTTATGACCTTCATCCGAAACTAACTGTTGGATAGTACGGCAGGCTAGAAAGGGAGCGGAAGACACACCGTAGGTGACAGTGTTTAATCGATATTCTTGTGGAGAATCATCCGTATTAAAACGCCAAATGATGCGTTGATAATCTCGGTGGTCGTCGTTTATATTAATCATTCTATACATCTGACGTATGTCAGAAGTAAACACAACGAAGTGAACGCGAAACCGTAACAAAATTTCAATTATGTTAGTTTGAAGCTTAGGGCCAATTAAAAGCGTATCATTAAGAGACTTGCCATTCGAATCTTTACATGACGCATTAAAAACAACACGTAGCTTAGTTGTCGCGGATTCCGGTCGAAGGACACAATGATGTGGAATGTAATACTTTCCCGAATTCAGCTCGTCTTTGGTAACCAGACTCATATGACCACTATTTAGATAATCCCTCATGAACTCACTGTACTGTTTATATAGATCCAGATTTTTAAGGAGTCTTCGCTCGAGTGAATAAAAACAACGCACGGCAACAGAACGAGAACCAGGGAATGATGAAGGTTCAACCTCATTCTTAAAAGGCAACACCACTACGTACCGCCCGCTAGTATCACGAGTGTATTGTGTTACGAAGTGTTCTTCACAACGTTGCTCGTCGAGTGTTAATGGAATGCGGTTTTCAAAAGATTCCAACTCCCAAAGGCGTTTAATCTCCTCATGAAGAAGGTCATCGTCCTTGACGAAGAATGACTGTATCAGTTCCTCATGACAGCTTACTTTTCCAAGCAAAATCCATCCAAAGACGGAGTTAAGAGCCGAGGGTTGCTCTAATGGTCCGCCCAAACTACCGGGACGCAACAGTGAAGCGAAAACTTCTGCACCGAGCAAAATATCAATAGGGCCAGGCTTATGACAGTCTGGATCTGCTAGAGTTAACCCTTGCAGGTGGTGCCATGAAGATCTGTCAACACGAGAAGAGGGCATCTTGCCACAAATAGATGGTAACGTGAGTGCATTAAGGATGAAGAGACTCTGGCCGTTAATGCCAATTTCAATCTTAACCTTTCCTGATATAGCAGCGGATGATTGGCCTAAACCATAAACACAGCGTGAGGATGAATGACGGATGACGCCGAGTTGGTTGACAGCCTTTTCAGTTATGAAATTTGCTTGGCTGCCGGAGTCTATAAGAGCCCGAAACGATTGAAAACTGCCTGACGAATCACGAAGTTGAACTTTAGCGGTTGACAGAAGCACGGACGGGTTATCACTACGACTTGTAAGTGCACTTACTTGATTGCTTTTTTTATTATCCGCAGAGGCTTCCGACTGAGGAGTTGGATTGTTTTCAACGTCTTGATGGAGAAGTGTATGATGACGTCCACGACATTTCTGACATCTGAACACCGATCTACAGTCCTTAACACTATGGGAAGGCCTCAAACAATTGAAACACCAACTATGGTCTTTCGCATATTTAATCCTGTCTGCGATAGAAGACTGTTCAAATCGTTTACAGTAGCTGACAAAATGATTTTCTGAACAGAAAGAGCATTTTATGGATTGAGACGTTGATGCTTCAGAAGATGAGACAGGCGATTTGGATTTAGGATCAGCTTTTGGATTGGTGTTAGATTCCTTTGTATTGGAAAGTAATACAACCGTGTTTCTAGACTTTGATTCCTTTTGAACAGATTTTATTGAAGTAGAAGATTTCCCTAGACCACGACTAGGAGTGTCAGAGCCAGCTTTATCCTGCGACGAAAAATGAGTGTCTCGAACTAGCGCTTCACACTTTGTGTACAAGAACTCCAACAAATCCGAGAAATTAGGCAACTCTGTAGAAGGATGTTGACGTTCGTAAGCACAACGAGTCTTAGAATCTAATTTCGATAAAAAGTTATAAGACAGAATGAAACCCCATTCGTTAGCAGGTAAACCAAGACTACGTAAAATGTATAAATTCTCCTTTGTGAGATCAAGAGCACGACGAAATTCAAACGGCGCGTTTGTTTTCAAGTTAATGTTTAATATCTCCTTCCAACAAGTGAATGCTAACTCGCGCTTATCTTGATACCTTTCAATTAACTTCTGGTAAGCTTCACGGTAGAACACCCCCTGAGCAGGATACGAGCGTATAAGAGAAAGAGCGTCACCAGAGAGACAAGAGAACAGGAAATGCATACGTTCAACATCCGAAAGCGTTTGATTATTGTGAATTAACGAATTATAAAGATCATGGAATTTAGGCCATTCCTTAATGGCACCGGAGAAAGTAGGAATATTAATTTTGGGCAACTTAACATTAGATAATATGTTAGAACGTTGGTTAGATGCATGAGGTTGAGATTTTTCACTGTCCGAGGAAATAAACTGCCCATGAATGGTGACAATATTGAAATAAATTTTATCGAATTCCTCCCGGATTAAATCTTCCCTGTCCACACAATCTTCGTCGACTACGCACAGGATGTCGGTATGAGCTTCTTCAAAGCTGTCACACAGTTTTTGTATTACCGAGTAGTGCGCAACAAAAGCATTTAACTCACTAGCATCTCGTTTAGCCAACTCAGCTATCTCCAGCGTCTTTTTTAACCGATTTAACGCAAGTGTACGCTTGCGGCGCAGAATAGGTAAGTCACGTACAGTAAGTTCCGGTTCATCAGAAACCATGGCGATAGATGTTCTTTTCTTAGATGTGTGGTCCGATTTCATCTTTCGTCTTGTGTTAAAAGACATCTCCTCTTCAAAAAATAAAATTGGAATAGGTACCCAAATACGTACTTAGGAAATTGATGAACGAAAGCGCAAATAGTGAAACTATATGTGAACAACTAGAATGTTTAGTCGTACGAATGAGTATTAACGAATAGATCGGTTGCCTATAAATTATAAAGAACACTATAGGCAAACTTATTTGTACTTTACAAGAGAATAAAATACGAATGTTGTAAAGCACAATAAAAATATGAATGTATACAGTACAGAAGTCCGAGTCCATACAAAAATGAATAAACTTACAAGAACTTAAAAACGGAAGGCACTGTACGAGATTTATAAACGCGTAGGTAAAGCGCGAGAAATAAGTTCTTTGTATATTAATCGTACGATGTTATACGGAAAAATAAGCACGCAATCAATAATAACGTAAGCTAAATTAAGTGGCGAGAATTATTATTCCTTGTGGCTGAACCTTCTGCAAATTGTTGCGTAATATACGAAGATAACGCACACAGACATTCGTACTACTTACGGAGAATAAATACGAAAGCGTAAGCGTACCCACATTTATGATTATGTGTTATCCAGTAACGTTATAACAATTAATAACCAATTATTCACTAATCGGTATTTTGGTTATAAAAATAAAATAAAACAAGGAAATAAACAAGGCGGCAAGCACGAAGCACTCCCAGGAATAGTTGCTAAACGATTAGCCGAAGGGAAGCGCAAGCGAATATAAACCTTAGACAATTAACGTAAGGGTAGTTGAATTGAGAAAGAAATATTTGGTTTCGGCACCAATAAAAATGGTGTAACATTTTTATTGGTGCCGAAACCAGGGAACGTGGTTTTAAAAATAATTCAATTCAGCCTAATTCCCATCTATAGATAGATAATATTTACATATTTAGGTATTACTACATGTAATACGGCGGCATGGTACAAAAAACCTATCCGCCATCTTTAAATATACCAATTCTTTTCAAATCGAGAATATTATTTCACAATATTCGCATCCCGCTCAGAAATAGTTTGTTATTGAATGCATATGAATTTAATTACGTGTTTAGTCTTTTAATCTAATTCCGTTAGAAATTACGGAATATAAATTCATAATTTCGTTCTTTGTAAACGCTCCTCACACACGAAAATTGAAATTTTTATTTTACCTACATATTTGTAAGTAAAATGAACTGAACGAGGTTGGTCTTGCACATAAAATATTTCTTTCTCAATTCAACTACCCTTACGTTAATTGTCTAAGGTTTATATTCGCTTGCGCTTCCCTTCGGCTAATCGTTTAGCAACTATTCCTGGGAGTGCTTCGTGCTTGCCGCCTTGTTTATTTCCTTGTTTTATTTTATTTTTATAACCAAAATACCGATTAGTGAATAATTGGTTATTAATTGTTATAACGTTACTGGATAACACATAATCATAAATGTGGGTACGCTTACGCTTTCGTATTTATTCTCCGTAAGTAGTACGAATGTCTGTGTGCGTTATCTTCGTATATTACGCAACAATTTGCAGAAGGTTCAGCCACAAGGAATAATAATTCTCGCCACTTAATTTAGCTTACGTTATTATTGATTGCGTGCTTATTTTTCCGTATAACATCGTACGATTAATATACAAAGAACTTATTTCTCGCGCTTTACCTACGCGTTTATAAATCTCGTACAGTGCCTTCCGTTTTTAAGTTCTTGTAAGTTTATTCATTTTTGTATGGACTCGGACTTCTGTACTGTATACATTCATATTTTTATTGTGCTTTACAACATTCGTATTTTATTCTCTTGTAAAGTACAAATAAGTTTGCCTATAGTGTTCTTTATAATTTATAGGCAACCGATCTATTCGTTAATACTCATTCGTACGACTAAACATTCTAGTTGTTCACATATAGTTTCACTATTTGCGCTTTCGTTCATCAATTTCCTAAGTACGTATTTGGGTACCTATTCCAATTTTATTTTTTGAAGAGGAGATGTCTTTTAACACAAGACGAAAGATGAAATCGGACCACACATCTAAGAAAAGAACATCTATCGCCATGGTTTCTGATGAACCGGAACTTACTGTACGTGACTTACCTATTCTGCGCCGCAAGCGTACACTTGCGTTAAATCGGTTAAAAAAGACGCTGGAGATAGCTGAGTTGGCTAAACGAGATGCTAGTGAGTTAAATGCTTTTGTTGCGCACTACTCGGTAATACAAAAACTGTGTGACAGCTTTGAAGAAGCTCATACCGACATCCTGTGCGTAGTCGACGAAGATTGTGTGGACAGGGAAGATTTAATCCGGGAGGAATTCGATAAAATTTATTTCAATATTGTCACCATTCATGGGCAGTTTATTTCCTCGGACAGTGAAAAATCTCAACCTCATGCATCTAACCAACGTTCTAACATATTATCTAATGTTAAGTTGCCCAAAATTAATATTCCTACTTTCTCCGGTGCCATTAAGGAATGGCCTAAATTCCATGATCTTTATAATTCGTTAATTCACAATAATCAAACGCTTTCGGATGTTGAACGTATGCATTTCCTGTTCTCTTGTCTCTCTGGTGACGCTCTTTCTCTTATACGCTCGTATCCTGCTCAGGGGGTGTTCTACCGTGAAGCTTACCAGAAGTTAATTGAAAGGTATCAAGATAAGCGCGAGTTAGCATTCACTTGTTGGAAGGAGATATTAAACATTAACTTGAAAACAAACGCGCCGTTTGAATTTCGTCGTGCTCTTGATCTCACAAAGGAGAATTTATACATTTTACGTAGTCTTGGTTTACCTGCTAACGAATGGGGTTTCATTCTGTCTTATAACTTTTTATCGAAATTAGATTCTAAGACTCGTTGTGCTTACGAACGTCAACATCCTTCTACAGAGTTGCCTAATTTCTCGGATTTGTTGGAGTTCTTGTACACAAAGTGTGAAGCGCTAGTTCGAGACACTCATTTTTCGTCGCAGGATAAAGCTGGCTCTGACACTCCTAGTCGTGGTCTAGGGAAATCTTCTACTTCAATAAAATCTGTTCAAAAGGAATCAAAGTCTAGAAACACGGTTGTATTACTTTCCAATACAAAGGAATCTAACACCAATCCAAAAGCTGATCCTAAATCCAAATCGCCTGTCTCATCTTCTGAAGCATCAACGTCTCAATCCATAAAATGCTCTTTCTGTTCAGAAAATCATTTTGTCAGCTACTGTAAACGATTTGAACAGTCTTCTATCGCAGACAGGATTAAATATGCGAAAGACCATAGTTGGTGTTTCAATTGTTTGAGGCCTTCCCATAGTGTTAAGGACTGTAGATCGGTGTTCAGATGTCAGAAATGTCGTGGACGTCATCATACACTTCTCCATCAAGACGTTGAAAACAATCCAACTCCTCAGTCGGAAGCCTCTGCGGATAATAAAAAAAGCAATCAAGTAAGTGCACTTACAAGTCGTAGTGATAACCCGTCCGTGCTTCTGTCAACCGCTAAAGTTCAACTTCGTGATTCGTCAGGCAGTTTTCAATCGTTTCGGGCTCTTATAGACTCCGGCAGCCAAGCAAATTTCATAACTGAAAAGGCTGTCAACCAACTCGGCGTCATCCGTCATTCATCCTCACGCTGTGTTTATGGTTTAGGCCAATCATCCGCTGCTATATCAGGAAAGGTTAAGATTGAAATTGGCATTAACGGCCAGAGTCTCTTCATCGTTAATGCACTCACGTTACCATCTATTTGTGGCAAGATGCCCTCTTCTCGTGTTGACAGATCTTCATGGCACCACCTGCAAGGGTTAACTCTAGCAGATCCAGACTGTCATAAGCCTGGCCCTATTGATATTTTGCTCGGTGCAGAAGTTTTCGCTTCACTGTTGCGTCCCGGTAGTTTGGGCGGACCATTAGAGCAACCCTCGGCTCTTAACTCCGTCTTTGGATGGATTTTGCTTGGAAAAGTAAGCTGTCATGAGGAACTGATACAGTCATTCTTCGTCAAGGACGATGACCTTCTTCATGAGGAGATTAAACGCCTTTGGGAGTTGGAATCTTTTGAAAACCGCATTCCATTAACACTCGACGAGCAACGTTGTGAAGAACACTTCGTAACACAATACACTCGTGATACTAGCGGGCGGTACGTAGTGGTGTTGCCTTTTAAGAATGAGGTTGAACCTTCATCATTCCCTGGTTCTCGTTCTGTTGCCGTGCGTTGTTTTTATTCACTCGAGCGAAGACTCCTTAAAAATCTGGATCTATATAAACAGTACAGTGAGTTCATGAGGGATTATCTAAATAGTGGTCATATGAGTCTGGTTACCAAAGACGAGCTGAATTCGGGAAAGTATTACATTCCACATCATTGTGTCCTTCGACCGGAATCCGCGACAACTAAGCTACGTGTTGTTTTTAATGCGTCATGTAAAGATTCGAATGGCAAGTCTCTTAATGATACGCTTTTAATTGGCCCTAAGCTTCAAACTAACATAATTGAAATTTTGTTACGGTTTCGCGTTCACTTCGTTGTGTTTACTTCTGACATACGTCAGATGTATAGAATGATTAATATAAACGACGACCACCGAGATTATCAACGCATCATTTGGCGTTTTAATACGGATGATTCTCCACAAGAATATCGATTAAACACTGTCACCTACGGTGTGTCTTCCGCTCCCTTTCTAGCCTGCCGTACTATCCAACAGTTAGTTTCGGATGAAGGTCATAACTTTCCATTGGCTAGTCAAATATTATCGTCGGACGTGTATATCGATGACATTGCTACAGGGTTTAGCAGCCTTGATAAAGCTTTGCAAGCTAAATCAGAGATTATTCAACTTCTTCAAAAGGGAAAATTTGAGTTACGGAAATGGGCAAGTAACAGGCCTGAGTGTTTAGCTGACTTACCCTCCGATCACTGTTTAACATCCGCCGTAACGTTAGATACGAAAGATAATCTTACTCTTAAGGTTCTGGGCTTGAGATGGGATCCTGTGCGTGACTGTTTCTTTTTTGCAGTGACACCACAGCAAAAAAAATGCTCAAAACGGACTATTCTTAGTGAACTCGCCCGTATCTTTGACCCTTTAGGTTTCCTGTCCCCACTCACTATCGTCGCTAAGATTCTTGTTCAGAGACTTTGGATTCTTGGTATCGGATGGGATGATGATCCTCCTGAAGATGTCCTAGATTACTGGAACCGTTATTTGGAGCAACTTCCTCTTTTGCATTCGTTACAGATTCCACGCTGTGTGTCTGTAGTTAACGTCAATTCGTGTGAACTACATGGTTTTTCAGATAGTTCGGAAATCGCTTATGGTGCCGTAGTTTACTTACGGACAACGGATATTGATAACAATGTGAAAATTTTCTTCGTTAGTGCAAAAGGACGAGTTGCTCCGCTTAAATCAACCACATTACCACGTCTTGAGTTATGTGCTGCTGTCCTTCTTGCCGACCTTTTGAAATTTGTCAAAGATCTTTATTCTACTCTTCTCCCGTGCACTGGTATCTTTGCTTGGTGTGACTCCACCGTCACTCTTGCATGGATTCGCTCTCACCCTTCACGCTGGAAGGCTTTCGTCGCGAATCGTGTAAGTCATATTCTTGATGTCATTCCCGGTGCCCGATGGAATCACGTGGCGTCCGAAGATAACCCGGCGGATATTGTTTCGCGTGGTCAGCTTCCTTCAGTTCTTGTCAACAATCGTCTATGGTGGGCGGGTCCTTTATGGCTCTCTCAACCTGTTTCCTCTTGGCCTTGTTCTGACGGAATGCTAGACACAACCGTGCTTGAAACGGAAGAAAGGAGTCCGCGGACTTTATTCTCCCACGTTGACATTCCAACTTCTTTTATAGATACTCTAATTGAACGGTATTCATCTATACGCAAAATTCAACGACTTGTTTGCATCTGGATAAAATTTATTGAATTTACTCGTGATAAGAGAATTCGCTGCTCTGAGCCCTTCCCAACTCGTACAGAGCTTCGTAGAGCACTCATGATTATAGTGAAACACGTTCAGTCGACTCATTTTAGTGCTGAACTACAGCAGTTAAAAACTGGATCTCTTTTAACAAAATCAATGCGTAAGCTGACTCCGTTCATAGATAGGCAAGGAGTTCTCAGGGTGGGCGGCAGGCTTTCGAGATCGGGCCTTGAATTCGAACATAAGCACCCTGCCCTCCTCCCACGCCAGTCAAGATTGACGAATTTGATTATCGAAGCTTTGCATCGTGAAAATTGTCACGCAGGCGTTAACACAATGCAGTATCTTTTAACTCAACAGTTCTGGATTCTATCTCCCAAACGTGCTATTCGTCACTGCTTGTCAAAGTGCTTGAAATGTTATAAAACAAACCCTACTCCTCTCGAACCGTTTATGAGTGACCTGCCGGCGTTTCGCGTAAATCAAGTCAAACCGTTCTCCGTTGTGGGTACGGACTATGGCGGACCATTTCGCATCAAACTAGGTAATCATCGTGGTGCAAAAATCGGGAAGGCTTATCTATGTTTGTTTGTATGTCTCAGCACTAAAGCGTTGCACCTTGAAACCGCCTCCGATCTTTCATCGGATGCTTTCCTTGCCGCCCTTCGTCGATTTGTCGCTCGCCGAGGTAGGGTTAGTGTTATTCACTCCGACTGTGGTACAAATTTCGTGGGTGCAAGCAACCAACTTCGTTCACTAATGCAAACCGCTGCTCGTCATGAAAATATTGAATTTCGTTTTAATCCACCTTCGGGTCCTCACTTTGGAGGCGTGTGGGAAGTTCAGATCAAGACCGTAAAATCACACTTGTATCGCATAATTGGCGAACAAGCTCTCACCTTCGAAGAGTTATGCACTGTTTTTGTACAGATCGAAGCGATGCTTAATTCAAGACCGCTCTGTCCGCTGAGTGCTGATCCCAATGACTTAAACGTGCTTACCCCGGGTCATTTTTTGACGCTTGAACCGTTAACGTCTGTTCCTGACGAAGACCATACCGCTCTGAAAATCAATCGCCTGGGGCGATGGCAGCTCATTCAACGTTTCCAGCAAGACTTTTGGAATCGATGGAGAAAGGAGTATCTTAGCACTCTCATTCAGCGGGCAAAGTGGACTAAACTTACTAACAGTAGTACTACTTAATTAATAAATTTACGTATGAGTATTAAAATATTTCGGAATAATAATGTAGGACATTTTGTTGGTACATTATTGCGTCTGATATGAACAGAAAAGAATATGCTTGCCAGAATACTAACCGTTACCACTAATGATGCAAGAACAAAACTTAAATAACACAGACCGCGTCAGTCCCGCACACAATATGCTCCCGTGAATACCCAACTAACTCGAACGCTGGGCATTAATTTGAGCAGCAATTAAAACTTTTAGCTGCCATCGGAAGGTTTTTAACGCCAAAAAATATTTGAGCCGGCCGCGTAAAGTGAAACTGAAGAGTTTCAGTGGCTCCTGTATTTCAGGGTTGTTATTTGTTATAAACATTTGCTCGTTAGCAATAGCTTTTGAGGGTAGCTAATGAAGTGTGTTGTTCAAATACTTAACATTGATAGATGAAGCGATTTTCTTTTTGTCAGAATCGTCGTAATTGGAAATCGATAGTATCTAAGGTTAATTTTTTGTGGTTAAAGAATACGGTCGTGAGCAGGATTCGAACCTGCACCTTCCGGATAAATACTTCAGGCGCTAAGACATCTCGACCTCTGCTCACTACAACGAATTATTCTTCCACATTTTAATACGTCTTTTTGGTGACGTCATTGCTATGTATGCAGTACCTATACAGGTGAACAAACCGACACGACTAACTTTGCTGTTCGGTAAAGTTGCTTTATCTGTATCGATAGTCTCTGCCTACCCCAACAGGAAACAGGCGTCATTGTGTCTATGTATGATATATGTTTTAACTTACAACTTTGAAGTGCAAAGTTCTATTTATTTTTGTTATGTACTTAGTACCTGTCTTAACATAAAATTGCATCACACCTGTATTTCCCGAAGGGGTAGGCAGAGGTGTACACGGTTGTATACCCAGATTTCACCAATGCTATTATTAAGTCCCATGTAATAGGTAGTGAGCCTGTTGCCATCTTTGGGACACAATTTTGAATTCCGCGCTCTATAGAGAATTTCCAAACAGAAAAACTCGATAAAACTTTGGCCGACCCGGGGATCGAACCCAATGAGGCAGTATAAAAATAAGTGTTCCGGATTCGCCTGTTTGTTTAGTTGCCGCAATACCCGCCTGGTACTTTGCATGCTTGTTGGTTAAGTTAATTAGATTATTACCTATGTGACACAGCTCAATACAGTCGTTTATAATATTTTTACCATTTTTATTTAATACTGGGAGCACCTTTATACAATAAGTCACCTCACTTTACCATACAATACTCCTCCCGACCGTATTTCGATCACGGCGACCTATCTCCACGGAGATTAGCCAAGTACGCAGGAGATATTATAGTGCACAAGTGTATGCGCAAAAATAAGTGCACTCCCTCTCCCTTTACTCTCATATTCTCATGGGATGGCAATCCAACACGACCGGAGAGAGATCAGGCGCAGGACCGATGGCATTACGTGCTCTCCGAAGCACGGGAGTGTCACACCACCAACTTACTGACTCCGGGCTGCTACTGAGAATTTCCTAACAGATAAACTCTTTAACACTTTACCCAACCCGGAAATCGAACCCGAGAACTCATGCTCAGCAGTCGCGCTCTAGTGGTCCCTAGACCAACGATGCAGTTTAAAAGTAAGTCAACTCACATTACCATACAATATATCACAATTTGATAATGTACATATAATTCTATAAATCATTTTTTTTACTCACAATACCTCTTAACATATTGTCAGCGCTAAATTTAAAGCTATTCCTTCGTAAAACGCGCGAATGACGGCAAATTACGATTCCATTACATATGTACACCATTACGAGAACCATTTTCCTGCCATAGCCCACCATAAGGGCATGATAAGTGGCCAATGCCATAGATTTTAAATGTACCGCAGATTTACAGAACCTTATGGCGTATTTACATTCATTCATGCTTACAAACGGTGAAGGAATATGTCGTGAGGAAACCAGCACACCTGAGAGATGTTTTTCGTGGTGTGTGAAGACATTTTAGAGGCTCACGGGTGGTTTAAACTCTGCCACTGTTCATCAACCACAGGATATGAATGAATGAATTTACATATTTTTTTTTATACATAGCCCTTGTTATTTCTTCCTGTATCGTGGGTGCTTTAACAGACACATAATCTCACATGCACACACACCCAGACCCGGGAGAATTATCTGCAGATCATACAAATATTTGCTCCGTGCAGGAATCGAACCTGCGACACGTGATGCAGCAGCAGATCTCTCGACCACTGCGCCAACCGCGCCGTCCGTCATTTAATATTCTGCCCATCAACTTTGTGCCCTAACACCTGTACATTGAGTGACCTCTACACTGCCACTAATAATACTGTAAAGTCGTAAACATTTTGGACACACGACTGTGAATTTAGGGAACCACGATAATTAAAATTGTACCATCGACACGAAGAAGAAGAATAAGAAATAATAATGAACGTACTTATACATTCTACATAAATAATAAATCACATTAAATTTTTCTGTCGCACATTCTCGCCTAAAACAAATTGGTTACGTAGAATGTATCTACACTCCGAACTTAATGGGTACCCATGGATGAAAACATCCAACATATCCAGTTAACGATTTCCCTCTCACTTCCCTCTCGCTTCCCTCTCACGCCTCCGACCCTCCCTTACATCATGATTTATAACTAAACCCTCCTATTTCGTCCAATTTAGAGAAACCTCCTCTTGGTAACAAAATACAAGTATCTACATAGCATCACGCCTGTATAACCCCGAAGGGGTAGGTAGAGGTGTACACAATTGTACACCCACATTTCACCAATGCTGTTATTAAGTCCCATGTAATCGGTGGTGAGCCTATTGCCATCAACCAGGCACAATTCCAAACTCCGGGCTGCTACTGAGAATTCCCTAACAGAAAAACTCAAAAACACTTTGCCCGACCTGGGAATCGAACCCGAGACCTCCTGCTCAGCAATCCCGCTTGGGACCACTAGACCAACGAGGCAGTTATAAGTATCTATGAGATACTTATACATTTTAATTTGGTTTTTATATATGTGTAATAAAAATATAACATGACCAGCTCATAACTGTCCAACTGCTGGGCAACCTCTTCTCACACCGGCACGAGCATTGATCACCACGCTAGCTCACTGCGGGTTGGCTATTTCAGACCATCAAGCGCAGGTTTCCTCAAAATGTTTTCTTTCACCGTATATCTGTGATGTCATAGATTAACAGCTAAGAAAGCACATATAATTATGTACGAACATTAAAACAGTCATATTGGTACCTATAAGCAAGTTTTGAACTCACGAACTTTGGGTCAAGAGGCTGGACCGTAACAACTCGACCACTACGACAGTTGTTCATCAACTGTTGTTTAAGTGTATCTATATTTCTACGGTGACACGAGATTTTTATATTTTAAGATATAATAAAGCCTAATACTGCCTCGTTGGTTTAGTGGTCCGTAGCGCGACTGCTGAGCAGGAGGTCGCGGATTCGATTCCCGGGTCGGGCAGTGTTATTGAGTTTTTCTGTTAGGAAATTCTCAGTAGCAGCCCGGAGTTTAGAACTGTGCCCGGTAGATGGCAATAGGCTCACCACCTATTACATGGGACTTAATAACAGCATTGGTGAAATGTGGGTGTACAATTGTGTACACCTCTGCCTACCCCTTCGGGGAATACAGGCGTGATGCTATGTTATGTTATGTTATAAAGCCTAATTCAAAAATAAAAAAGAAATGTAAATAAAGAAAATAAGAATATTTTGCAACCAAGTCGCCGAAAAATAAATTTACATAGCTAACGTAGACTAAATGAAGCTTCAATCTTTTTGTATAATAACTTTCGTGAGACATAGATTTTTGTCTGATTTATAACCGGTGAAACCGGGGCGGGCCGCTAGTACGAGAGAGAAACTGATAACAATATGCTTGCCCTCTTTGAGTGTGGAATATCCTTCATGGACGCTGTTCCTATGAAACCACACGGTCCTGCTCTCTCCTTTACCGAGGTCTCGGGTTCATTGCAGCATTTAACGCGACCCTGACAAGTTATGACGAGGTATCAACAGACTCTCTAGGAGTTCGTTTGACCTGGGAATCAAATCAAACAGGCGCGCTTGCGGCCTCTAGATCATAATACATACATACGTAAGCTCACGGCTTTCCCAATAGGAGGTAGGTGGAAATGACAGACGCCGCCGCAATTGTAATACACGCGGGCCGGTTGCTAGTACTACGCACCTTACCTTTTTGGAGGATATCACTAATAAGGTCAGTGTATATCCTTCTAGGGCATCCCCTTCCGGCATATCTTTCTTATCGTGTGGTTGATGAACAACCTATTTAGAGACACTGTCAATGTGACAATACAGATACATGATTAGAGTTTAAACCACCTGTAAGTCAAGACATGGCTTTAGACACCATCGAGAACATCTCTCAAGTGTGCTGGTTTCCTCACGATATTTTCACCGTTATAAGCAAGTGATAATTAATTTATAATACGCACATGACTTCGAAAAGACAGTGGTGCGTGCCTTGGATTTGAACTTGCGACCTTTGACTTGTCAGTCCAACGGTCATACCACTGGGTTATCACTGATAGCAGTAAGCAGTTACTCTCTAATTCGCTAATTGTTATAATATTAATTGAGCAGAGATCGAGATAGCTAAGTGGTCAGAGCGCCTGGAGTATATATCCGGGAGGCGCAGGTTCAATTCCTGCTCGCGACCGTATTCTTTTTTCCATTTAATATTATAACTTTAGAGTTCGCTAAACATGCGTTAATGCTTTTCAAAGATTTATCACTTTAATTGGTCCACGTTAGGCTCCACATCACTGTAAACCGACAATTTAATCCTACCATCATTTGACGAACAAAGTATCTTACTCTACCGCACTTATCTTTTACAACGTCATAAAAATTACCGTAAAACGAAACGACACTTATTATTTATGACTCTTCATAATCACGAAACAAAAGGGCCTCGTTAATAATTATCAGAATTTTTATTAATGGTAATTTGCATACTTGAAATCGAGTTGTCGTTTAAGCCGCATCGCCATGATCGCGGAGCCGAGGCGTGGGCGTTTTATGGGGTTCTGAACCCAGAGAAATTGGTATATCGTTTTCAGAAGTACATTAAGTCGTTTTTAGCCCCATTTACTTGACTGCCCAAAAAAGGAGTGTTATGTTTTAAGGGTTCATGTATGTGTGTATGTTTGTGAGTTTAAATAACGCCATAGTATCTAAATGCCTGACCGATTTCGACTTATGGAGTATCGTAAGAATCCTTACATTAATTAAACCGGGTGACATAAATAGGATTAAAAAAAACAGTCCAGGTTTAAAAAAAAAAAAACATATTATTAAATTATGTTTTTTCCATATTCGGCATTTAGAGTGGCAATTAAAGAATTTGAGATGGATGTAGAGTGACGAAAATGAATAATATAATGAGTCTCACTTAAGTGTCAGACGTTCACGTAATTTACATGTAACACGTAAATAAAGTTATAAAAATCATTAATGTATACCATTTAATTGGGAATAGCTAAGTAGCTATTCCTTTTGTAGCCTTTTCCCAATTACATTGGGGTCGGCTTCCAGTCAAACTCGATATCTCGTGGTATGACTGGTCGTCAGACTTTCAGGCCTCTGACTACTCGTAACGGCTGTCATAGATCTTAATTTGACAAGCGGGACCGACGGCTTAACGTGCTCTCCGAGGCATGTTGGGGTCTCGGTATGAAAATTATGGCACCCATTCACAGCCTAACCGTGGCCAGCGCAGCTTAACCCTTATCGATCGATCTATGTGGCTGTTCATTAGCCACGAGCCCCTCGTTAGCTATTCCTTTTGCAATTGTTTAAAAATAGTTAGTAACCTTTTTTTGAGCAGACGGATCGCCTGATGGTCAGCGATTACCGCCACCCATAGACACCCGCAATCCCAGAGGAGTCGCAAGTGCGTTCCCGGCCTTTTAAAGGGTTTTGGCCTCCGTTACTCTCACTCACTCGGCGAAACACAACGCAAGCGTTGTTTTACGCCGGTTTTCTGTGAGGCCGTGGTATCATTCCGATCGAGCCGGCCTATTCGTGCCGAAGCATCACTCTCTCACGGTAAAATGGCTCGCCCACTAGACGTCTCGTTTGGCCAATGTTGTGTTATCCCATAATTGGCATATATATATAAATAACGACGAAGACGAGTCAATGTAATTTTACTACCGATAACGCTCGACCTCACGTCGTATCTACCGTTCGCCAACAGCTGCAGAACTGGGCTGGGAGACGATACCCCACCCACCTTACTCTCCAGACCTCGCACCATCAGACTATCATTTGTTTAGAGCCCTGAAACAACATTTGCGGGGTAAACAATTTAATGATTTCCATGATGTACAGGCGGAGTTGAAAAACTTTTTCGAAGCACAGCCATCAGAGTTCTGGGCGAAAGGCATCCAAACTTCGCCGGATCGTTGGCAAGAAGTCTTAGATGCTAATGGTGATTACATCATTGACTAAGCTTTTTGTATTGTAATAATAATAAAATAATATAAAACGTAAACCAAGTGTCTCATTACTTTTGTGCCGACCCAAAATATTAGAACTAGACTCTGTACTGCATATTGTGTGTTGTTTATATATATGCTGTAGGAGACCCTTTAATAAATAAATAAATGAGTACTAGTATGTTGGACTGCCTCGTTGGTCTAGTGGTCCCAAGCTGTGCATGAGGTCTCGGTTCGATTCCCGGGTCAGGCAAAGTGTTACTGAGTTTATCTGTTAGGAAATTCTCAGCACCAGCCCGGAGTTTTTATTGTGCTCGGTAGATGGCAATAGACTCATTACATGGAATTTAATTACAGCATTGGTGAAATGTGGGTGTCCAATTATGTACACCTCTGCCTACCCCCTAGGGGAATAAAGTCGAGATGCTATGATGCTATAAATAATTAGAACTACTTGATGTAGTATCTAAACGAACTTGCCGATGTTTGAACATCATAAATCAGAAGAAATTAATTCTTGTGAAACTTTTTTTTTATTATAAGTAAAGTTTTGCGTCGTCATGCTACGTCACTTTGTTATCGTCAGATGGTTTCTTTGGCATAGGTACCAAATTTACTACGGCTTAGCTGTGCCCGTGAATTAGTTCGCGCAGGACTTGAAATACGAAACACATAAGAAAGAAAGAATGAAAGAAAATATTTATTCTGGTCCCAGTAACAGGTTAATACAAAACCAAAATACAAAAAAAAAATTAACTATTACACGCTTAAATAAACTAATATAAAGTTTTAATATTAAATGGAAAAAGAATACGGTCGCGAGCAGGATTCGAACCTGTGCGTCCCGGATAACTCCAGGCGCTCTTTTAAGAAATATATAAATCGGGTCTAGACCGGCCGTGGTCACGGGCAGACATCGGGTCGAGTCTGCCCGTGACCACGGCCGATGCAATTCGGTCAAAACGTCGGGAAACAAAAAAAAGCTATCATAAAAGCCTTTTACTAAAAATATCGCGATCTAGACTCCATTGAAATATGTAAATAACATAACATAGCATCACTCCTATATTCCCCGAAGGAGTAGGCAGAGGTATACATAGTGGTACACCCACATTTCACCAATACTGTTATTACGTCCTATGTAACAGGTAGTCAATTGCCATCTACGGGGTACAATTCCAACTTCCGGGCTTTTATGGACAATTTACTTATAGGAAAACCCAGTAACACTGAGCCTAACACGGGAATCGAACCCAGGACCTCATGCTCAGCAGTCGCGCTTGGGACCACTAAACCAACGAAGCAGACACATAGCGCTTTATATTTATATTAATATATTCTGAATCCTGCATGATTTAGAAATAAAACAAAATGGATAATTTAATTTAGAACTCCTGTTAAAATCTGTAAAATTTTCATTGAAATCCGTTGAGCTGTTCCGGAGCTAATTTGAGACAAACTTTTAGATAGACCGACAATAATCCTACAAACGATAATTTATCGAAAAAAAATAATATTATAAGCCAATTCGAATTCATCGATACCCTATAAATGTAAATCGGTTTAGGCGTTTAGAACTTATGATGGAATAAGGAAACTCACAAACATACATAATTAAATACTTACATACTCTCCTTCTCTTACTACTCCTTCTTTGGGCAGTGGCATAAAAATAGCATTGCGGGACTGATTAAAAAAAATTTTTTGATCGCTGCAGTGAACGGCCAGTTGTTTGTATCAAACAATAAATAAATTTAAAAGAACACCTCGCTTTTGAAACGTATAGTTGACGACAAACACACATCTCCAATAACAGTAAATTTCTAAACTAAAACAAATAGCTTTCAAAACAGCAGCCTTCATAAACAATACGTTTTGACGGCACAAACGAAAAACTTTTCCAATATTATATTGATACCATATTTCATTTTCGATACACGATTCTCAGAAATTCGAGCAAACATCAATAAAAACAATTTCATGACGTTTTGTTTAAATCTAGTTGTTTGTTTTGTAAACGGTACGTGCATATGAGGGTTTTCGTCAACTAGACTTCGCAGACTTGATACTTTTATCGAAATCAAATGAACCAAACAACAAGCTACTGGAGTTTTTTTTTTGTCCAATATCGATATACGTTTGGCCACCAACTCGCCTGATGGTAAGTAACGGTGTGGCCGAGGATGGAGCACGTAGATCCAGAATAAACCTATTCACTCATTAAGTAGAGTTGATAGATTTGGGGAGAACGATAGTTGGGGAGTTGATGCTGAACTGCCCAGACCCGTGTCCCACAATAGTTGCACCAGATTACATCCCGAAACACGACTAGGTCGCTTCACGGCATGGCCTCGTCCGTTGGGGAAGGTAAGCGGGGTGGTAATCAACGGCGGCTGAAGCCTCCCACCAGAATTGTTTTGCCAGTTTTGCACCCCCCAGGGGTCACGTGTGGGGATTCCATTTTAAGGGTGCACTCCTACGGACGCGGGCAACTCAGCCCCCTAAAACCCAATTTTTGTCGCAGTCTGGGGGGACAGTACCTACTGTGGAACATTTTCTTAAAGGTCCACAGGACAGGCGTGCTTTTTATTACATTATTTTTATTTCATGCTATTTTGTGTACCATATTAATTAATTTAATTTAATTTAATAAAAACGCCCCACACTTGGAATTTCTTCCTGTATCGTGGGTGCGTTTACAGACATATAATCTCACAAGCACACATACCCAGACCTGGAGCAATTATCTATAGATCGTACAAATATTTGCTCCGTGCAGGAATCGAACCTGCGACACGCAGCGCAGCAGTCGGTCTCTCGACCACTGCGCCAACCGCGCTGTCAAATACAATTTTTGTTAATCTTTGTAGCCTATGTTATGCGGGAAAGTGTAAAAGATCTAAACATAGCTCATACACCTAAATCAGGTCAGGCGTTTAGAAGTTATGGCGAAATAATTACATACAACATACATACATATGTACATACCGTGATACACGAACCTTAAAAACACAACACTCCTTTTTTGGGCAGTCGTATAAAAATTTGCGCATATATAACGACAAACATTAAATTACTAATACTAAAACTAGAACTACTACAAAACTTTTGAATTTGAATTTAACTAATATTTTTTCTGCCTAGCCTTTTCCCAATTACATTGGGGTCGGCTTCCAGTCAAACCAGATGTAGCTTAATACCAGTATTTTACATGGAGCGACTGCCTATCTGACCTCCACAACCCAGTAACTGGGTAATACGATATCTCGTGTTATGACTGGTTGTCAGACTTTCAGGCCTCTGACTACCCGTAACGGTTGTCATAGATCTTAATTTGACAACCGGGACCGACGGCTTAACGTGCTCTCCGAGGCACGGAGGGGTCCTCGGTATGAAATTATGGTCACCCATCCACAGACCGACCGCGGCAAGCGCAGCTTAACCTTGATCGATCGATCTGTGCGGCTGTACTTAGCCACGAGCCCATTTAACTAATAATAAATAAATTAACAATAAAAAAAAAAGAATATTTTATTTATATTCTAAAAACAAGATTTTTTTTTGTACAATAAATCAAATCCATCATTTTATTAATTATACAATTTATATGACATAAAAGCTTGTCGCAAGATCTACCAGTCTTAATTTATTTTATGATGTTTTGTTTGTTGGCTATACAAAGTCCAAAGTATATAGCTCTACGTGCTCTGGACTATACCTCTTTTATAACAATGAATATTAGGTAATGGTTTAGCGCATAAAAAGGCATATTACTCCGTCACTGAATATTAATATTAAAGAGTTCGCTAAGCATGCGTTAATGCTTTTCAAAGATTTATCTTGAATTATTCAGGTAATTGCATTCTTTACGGCATTGTATTAACTGTAAAGTTAGTCGTGTCTGTTCGGTCACCAGTATAGGGACTGAATTGATTGCAATGACGTCGCCATAAGACGTGTTAAAATATGGAAGAAGAATTCGCGGTGGTGAGCAGAGTTCGAGATGGCTTACTGGTTAGAGCGCCTGGAGTATTCATCCGGGAGGCGCAGGTTCGAATCCTGTTCGCGATTGTATTCTTTTTCCATTTAATATAATAACTTTAGAGTTCGCTAAGCATGCGTTAATGCTTTTCAAAGATTTATCCGTCACTGAATGTCTACAAAGTAATCATAATATAATTTTGTCCTAATGTCTTTTTCTTTCATTTATATTTATTATGTTATGTAATAGTTTCGTAAGTATCCATTTTTGGAATTTGTATGGCTAATGGTACCTAATAGACACTATTATATGTAGGCAAATGAAAACATGGTATTAACACTTAGTCCTCCTGCGACGCTGCAAAGTGTTCGAAACGTCAGGGAAAACAAAAAACCAATAATACACGCGATTAATCCGGTTAAAAGTTGTTTTATTATAATGTATAGTGATCGCGCAAACCTAAGATATTACTATGAAAACATGATATGTTAAGATTCCCGGGTCGGGCAAAGTGTTATTGTGTTTTTCTGTTATGAAATTTTCAGTAGCAGCCCGGAGTGTTTGGAATTGTGCCCGGTTGATGGCAATAGGCTCACCTATTACCTGGTACTTAATAACAGCATTGGTGAAATGTGGGTGTGCAATTGTGTACACCTCTGCCTAGCCCTTCGGGGAATACAGGCGTGATACTTAGTTATGTTATGATACGTAATTTTGATAACGCGTCACCTTAGTTATGGCGCATTCCCCATAAATACACGACACATATTTTGATGACGCGTCATC
This sequence comes from Xylocampa areola, assembly GCA_935421205.1. Taxonomy (NCBI): domain Eukaryota; kingdom Metazoa; phylum Arthropoda; class Insecta; order Lepidoptera; family Noctuidae; genus Xylocampa; species Xylocampa areola. The sequence continues at coordinate 12,886,251 of OW285223.1, forward strand.
TACGCAACTTACATACGCATATTTCCCCAAGAAAAACTGTCTCACATATCCAAGGTCATGCATATGTAGTTAACATTAAGATAAGCTCGCTCCACTGAGTAAATTCGTGTCAATATTATCCAACACTATCTTGTTGCCCGTGTTTCCTTCCCCGTCCCCTATTCTACTTTCCCCTTTTTTCGCTAGTTAACTCGTGTGTGCCAAATTGTGTTTGTAAAAGCAACTAGGCTAAGGTGCTTCAATGCATAAAAATGCCTTAGCTTAATAAAAAAAAATCGGCTGTACATTTGTTAGAAGTTTATATGTAAATTAAATTAGGGTAGGGGTAATCAAAGTCATCTCACCTCTTTAGTCTTCATCATTTTTAAAATGAAATCGTTGTAAAGTAGGACCAGATAAAAGGTATGGACTTTGGCTCTTGAACAAATAACGATCACGTCAAGTCATTAGAAAGCTATGAAGCTTTTGTAGTTTAAAGAAAGGAAAGGAGGTCGAGATGGCTTAGCGGTCAGAGCGCCTGGAGTATTTATCCGGGAGGTGCAAGTTCGAATTCTGCTCACGACCGTATTCTTTTTCCATTTAATATAATAACTTTAGAGTTCGCTAAGGAAGCGTTAATGCTTTTCAAAGATTTATCTTTAAAGGAAAGGATTGTCACCATAACTATATTCACACAGTAATTTGAAATGTGCTGTGATAGTAAACATTGTAGTGCTTTGAATTACCTTTATACATGTGTGTTCGTTATTGGTCTCCAGGACCATTGTGTCTGGTTTCCCTTTATAGATAAACGACTGTAACCCTTGAATTTGTTTCGGTAATTCGTCTCAGGGATATTCTTATGAAATATCGTCGCGATTAAATTTAAAAAAGTATCATGAACAGAATTCAAATATCAATCATAATTATGTACGGTAGACTAAAATAATTTTAAATAAACTGTTTAAACGCTTGACACCGTCATCGTGTGACCACGAAGGCTGCAAAGTGTTCGAATCGTCACGGCAAACACAAACTAATAATACATGCGATTAATCTGGTTAAAAGTTGTTTTATTATAATGTGTAGTGATCGCGAATACCTAAAATATTATTATTATTTTGTTTATTCCTCAACGCATCGATTTCATACAAACTCGATTAAATACGTCATCAAGAGAATTTTGTGAAGATAATTTTTGCCCTTTATAGCATGTTATTTGGACGCATAGTTTAGGACATAACGTAAAATGAAAATAATTCAACACTCGCGCTAAGGATCCATGTGATGCGTAAACCCCGCCCGACGACATGATCTCTGAATTATTTGAAAGAAAGAATAAATATATATATTTATTAAATCACACAAAGAACATAGGGATAACACACAGTTAAATAAATAAAAACTAAATAAGTTGAAATTATATATTTATAAGGTCCTAATTTATTAGGTAATTTCCTTTTAAGGGGTCAATGTGTAAGTGTTAAGGATTCATTAAAGCCATAATTTAAATTTTTACAACAATTTGATTTTTTTCTTAATGTTCGCCGTTCAAGGAGCAGTTTTCGTCTTGCTAGTACTATGTTAATTACAACAACAAAAAAAATATTTAATTTTAGCTTAAGTGAATGTATTTGACTTACATATTAACCATTTTAAAGGAACTTACCTAATAAATTAGGATAAGGTCCAAGGAATACACAATAAAATCTATCAAACACGAAACAAACAAAATAAAAGCATCACATACACACCCAAAGACAATGACAATGACGCACACTGCTGTATTCATGAACTTACCTACTGCTACCGGGCGCCGCCATCAGCTGGCATTTTTCATTTGGTATTTGTTGGTTAGTAATATGTAAGTAATTAAAATATAATTATACGTGAGTGAAACCGCGGGGCACAGCTAATTAGTTATAGAAGTGAAAGATACCTATAATTATTATACTAGCTGTGCCCCGCAAACGTTTTTATATATAATTATATATACATATTTTTTTTTTTTTAACATAAAACGTTGCCCCACACTAGGAATTTCTTCCTGTATCGTGAGTGCGTTTACAGACATATAATCTCACAAACACACTAACACCCAGACCGGGAGCAATTATCCGTAGATCGTACAAATATTTGCTCCGTGCAGGAATCGAACCTGCGACACGCAGCGCAGCAGTCGGTCTCTCGACCACTGCGCCAACCGCGCTGTCATATATATATATTAGATTAGAAGATTATATTTTACATATCTTTAAGTACATTCATTACAATGTATGTTACATTCCCGTACAATTACTACCCACCCCATTCCAAGAGTAACCATGACTCAACAATTCAAACGGACATACCTTCAAAAAGGTTTCCTTACCCCGGGTATAAGGACTGAGCCCGGAAATCTATTAAGTGGAGCCTCTGGGCCTTCAGAGACCGACGGACTCCGCTAATGCAGATGGAACGAGCTTACACCGATGTATGAAGACTGGATGGTGCAGTTGTAATTTTAAAATCTAGGACTGTTTGTTTAGAAAACCACAGTTTTTTGTTTTATGTTATGGAGTGGGAAATGTACTGGTGGCCCATCTGATGGTAAGTAATCACCGTCAACTATGGACATCTGCAATACCAAAGGCATCTCAGATGCGTTGCCTACCTTACTAGAAAATCAGACTCGTTACTCTCCCTCGCTTTTGTTTTCCTCTCACATACCATCAATATACGATTGAAAATAAAATTTTATTTTAAAAAGAGTGTCTATGGAGTTTCTTGCCGGTTCTTCTCCATAAGATCAACTTTTTTGGAACCGCGCACCTAGCTTTAACGTTTCATACGTGCCTGTAATCTGGTCTATGTGCAATAAAAACTAAATTGAATTTGAAATTGACTCCTAAAATTACTTCTAGTGTTTATTCTATATCTAAAATCAATGCGTAATAAACATAATAATTATTAATAATGTCCTCCTGCGACCACGAACGCTGCAAAGTGTTCGAAACGTCAGGAAAAACAAAAAACCAATAATACACGCGATTAATCCGGTTAAAAGTTGTTTTATTATAATAATTATATCAAGTACATTTACGCATACATAGCGAAATCAAACAGTAGAAAAATACTCCAAGTGATCTGTCAACTGAGTTATCCTAACCTCTGCTCACTATATTGAATTCGTTTCCACGTTTTAATACGTTTTTTGGTGACGTCATCGACTATCTATTCAGTTCCTATACAGGTGACTGACACGACTAACTTATCAGAATGATTTTTGAATCTTGGAACTTTGAATCTACAGATGCGATTATCTAAACGAATACAGTAATGAATATTTTAAACGCATTATTTGGCGCATGCGTAGCGATCTCTAAAGTTGTGCAGCTTGTGGAAAAAAATTACGGTCGTGATAGTGCACCGATTTGAACCTGCGTCTCTGGATAAATACTTCAGGTGCTTAATGAAATTTATATCATTACAGTTCGCTACGCATGCGTTAATCATCCCATCTTTCCCGGAACAATTTGCCCGACGTAAGAATTGAGCTCAGTGCCTCACTCCCAGCAGCTGAGCTAGTGACCACTAGACTCATGAAGTAGATTAAAAACACAATTAAACAACAACAAAAAACATCTATTAGAAATCCAAATTCAAAGACACAAAACAGGAAATGGAAACACCAAGTAAAGTACATCCATGTCGTCCTTTTTACAAATGCCTTATTTCCTTTATTACGCACTAGCTCTTACCCGCGGTTTTTAAAAAGAGAATAAAACAAAAAAAAAAACAGAAGGATTTTTCTTTTGGTTAAAGGCATGTTGCAAAATGCAACTTAATAATAAAAACTTTAAATGCAGTCAATTGATTTTCCAAATTAGTACAGAAAAAAAAACATTGAAGGATTCTTAAAAAAAAAAGCTTTCAATAATACCAGTATATACAGAGACATGCGATATCAACAACTGCGAGCAATTGATTTGCTGTAATTCCATTGAAGAGTTCCATTGTCTATACCCGAAGGTGTTCATCAAATCATCTCTAAATTTATATGGGACCACCTCTGGAGAATACTCTTTAAAACAAAGATTTATTTAAATTGGTTAACAACACTTCCTGCACAAACCGCATTCTTTTTCCACAAAAAAATAACTTTAGGGTTCGCTGAGCATGCGTTAATGCTTCTCAAAAGATTTATCTGTATTCGGTTAATAACAATTGGCGATATCAACAGACACACTTAAAAAATACAGTTGAATTGAGAATCTCCTTTTTGAAGTCGGTTAAAAATATGTAATTAGTAAGTCCTTTTGTGAGCTTGCACCACTATGTTAATGTTGTAGAATAAAAACATAATCTAATTACAATAAAAATCTATTTTAAATATAAACTCAAAACTCCACAAAGAGAAGTGTTGCTTAAATTAAATTTACCATTAAAGATAAATCTTTGAAAAGCATTAACGCATGCTTAGCGTTCTCTAAAGTTATTAGATTAAATCGAAAAAGAATACGGTCGCGAGCAGGATTCGAACATGGGTGTCCCGGATAAATACATCTCGACCTCTGCTCACTACCGTGAATTCTTCTTCCACGCTTTAACACGTCTTTTGGTGACGTCATTGCTATCTATTCAGTCCCTATACAGTTGACCGAACCGACACGACTAACTTTGCAGTTAATACAATGTCGTAAAGAATGCAATTACCTTAACTGTTAAAGATAAATCTTTTAAAAGCACGCATGCTTAGCGAACTCTAAAATTATATATATATATATATTAAATGGAAAAAGAATAATTTAATTTATTAGCTACAGATTCCAACAAACAAACACACTTTTACATATACAATATTAGTTAGGATAAAAGGTCTGACATTTACAGCTCGAGAATTGAGGCCCGAAGCCTCTTGGAGGTCATTAATTTGTTCTTTTTGAAGTTTAAAATAACGTTGGGGTCTCTGAGTGGTGATTAGTGTGAACGGTTATTGTTTTGTGGTGTGGTGTTTTGAAATTAAATGTGTTAGTAGGATTCTTAATGCTACCTTATGTTGGTTTTTGTAGGTAACTTGAAGATTTTTTAAGCTCGCCTTTGTAGCGAATTCTACCTCGCTATATGGATACTACGCACACATAACGCGCTGCATCGCGCAAGCAAAGTTTAACGGTGAATCTGCATATATACAATCACCTAACATTAACCAGCCAGACTCCTTCGTAAAGCGTCAGGCGCCCAATGGTTCATTAGGCACCTTCAACTTCACCTCGATCTCAGAGCCCACCCTTTAGGCAATTTATGAAAATTACATCGAAGAAATACTTCGACTCCGCCCCTAACTATCCGAATCCTTTAGTTCTTTCTTCCGCCGACTACAGGCCGTCTCAAATTATTAAATTCCGCCGACCACGTCACGCTCTCCTCCGTCCCGATGATAGGATTACTGTAACTCAAGAGTCTTACAGACACACAAGCACACTCCGACGCGCTCGACAGACTCGTTATAAACTTCACCGGTGAGGTCACCGTCCGTCGCGAAATAACTCATCGTATCCGCCCCAACACTTACTCGAGCCGTCCCGCACCGAGCCAGTAGCTTTAAATTCGACTAGTTGTCCCCCCGGCATCGCCTTAAGCCAAGACTCGTGTCCCACAGGAGGCAAGTGGCCATGTCCAGAAAACAAATACCATCGAGACGTGGCCCGCCAGGCATTATCACCCGCCTGGCCTCGTTCTTCCATACCTTATATTTTATTTCGTATAAATTTTCTTCTCATTGGTCTAGTGATTTCAAGCGCGGCTGCTGTGATTAAGGTCCTTGGCTCGATGGCCGGGTCGGACAGTGCTATAGGTATTTTCTGTTAGGAAATTCTCATTAGCTGTCTGGAGTTTTGAATTGTAAATGACTTAATACATCAGTGAAATGTGGGTGGACAACTATGTACACCTTTGTCTACTCCTTCGGGGAATGCAGGCGTGATGCTACGTTGTTGATATTAATGTTTCAAAGTTCTTTTGGGACAAGTATTTCTTTGTAGTTTCAATGTGTGTAGTTTATATTTAATTTGATTTAAATATACATAATTAAATTATATAGCTGTTATGTTTATTGAACTTGTCTGCTTAGTGGTTAAAGTGAATGAAGTATTAATCAGGTACGCGGTGTTCAATCCTGCTCACGATTGTGTTTTCTTTTCAAAAATATTTACAGCCTAGATTGAACTTAATTAATGAATTAGCTAGCAGTGACAGCCAATAGTATGACCGTTGGTCTGACAAGTCAAAGGTAGCAAGTTCGAATGCACCATTGACTTTTCGAAATGATGTGAAGGAAAACATCGTGAGGAAACCATGCATCATTAATGAGAGTTACGCATGTGTTATCGCGTTTGAAAGATTTATTTGTAGAAATATTTCTTGATTCAAATCACTCGATACACAATATTATTAATTAAATCACTTTATGAAATGAAATGAAATTGTGTATTCTGTAAGTAGGTCTTTTAAAATCTCTTTTACTTGTCACTATGATCTAGATGGCGTCGGCGTTTCCTATCTGACTACCTCTGAGAAGAAACGCCGAAACAAACTCAAAGGTCAAGGTTTCTTTTAAAGTCCAGACATCATTTAACATCCCTATGTGAGCGTAACCATGTAGGGTATCTGGAATAGCCTGTTTAAGAAAGAGCCATATTAGATTCGTCTTGACCTGTCCTAACTGACGGCACACATACATCAGTCATCGTTATACTCAATATTATAAATTTAAGATAAATCTTTGAAAACCATTAACGCATGCTTAGCGAAATCTTAAGTAACAATATTAAATGGAAAAAGAATACGGTCGCGAACAGGATTCAAACTAGTGCCTCCCGGATAAATACTCCAGGCGCTCTGACCACTAAGCCATCTCGACCTCTGCTGACGACCGCGAATTCTTCATCCATATTTTTAACATTTTCAGTATTATTATTAGAATCACTTGATAGTCAATATTATTTAGCAGTAAATAAGTTTATTTAATAGGTGAGTTGTATAGAAATAATTGTACTGGTTTAATTAATAAACTGCCTCGTTGGTCTAGTGGTTTCAAGCGCGATTGCTGAGCAGGAGGTCTCGGGTTCGATTCCCGGGTCGGGCAAAGTGTTATTGAATTTTTCTTCTAGTAAATACTCAGTAGCAGCCCGGAGTGTGGAATTGTGCCCGGTTGACGGCAATAGGCTCACCACCTATCACATGGGACTTAATAACAGCATTGGTGAAATGTGGGTGTACAACTATGTACACCTCTGCCTACCCGTTCGAGGAATATAGGCGTGATGCTATGTATGTAATTAATAAAATAATAGTATTATTTAAGTCACTTGATACGCAATATTTTTAATATCATACACGTTACAAATAATTTAACTTTTTTAATGTTATTGTTCAGTAACGAGCCAATTTCCTCTATTTTTTCAACAATCAACAAAAGGACCGCACTAATTGACCGTCTAAGCCCACAGATTTAGCTTGGAGTGCCAAAAAAGGTCACTCCACTCAACTTCAACTATCATTTATCATTTAGACTCAACTGAAGCGCTGTTACGTGAAAACGTCTCAAGATTTCTTTATTTCTTTCTTAAGCTCTCGTTTGAACATTGGAGATTAATGTGAAGGCTGAATTATTTGTTGTTTTTTGGTCTTTGTTTTATTTTTTCTGGTTTTGTTTTGAGTATTAGTTATGACAAGAATTTATAGAAAGAAATAAGAAGAAAGAAAGAAAGTATTTATTCCACATAATATATAGGTTCTTAATTATTGTATAAAAAATAGGATAACGCTTATATTTCCGCGGAGTTAGGCAGATATGAAAAATTTTAAACCCACATTTTGTCAACACTGTTAAAAATTCCCATGTGAAGCGTAATAATGCTTTACCCGAAATGGGAATCGAACCCAGGAACTTGTTAGGAGCCGCTTTGATTATTTGGCGTGTCTACCGTGTATAATCTTTGGACTTTTTATATTGTCTACGTTTAAAAAGTATATTGATGTAAATTATACTTCTAGACCCGCTAATATATTATTATAAAATCATATGAGAATAATATTAAATTCGTATTTATTACAATAATATTTTTCTATTAGGAAAGTCTCAGCAGCAGGCTGGAGTTTGGAATTGTGCCTGGTTGATGGCAATAGGCTCACCACCTTTTGTAAGGGACTAAATAACGGAATTACTGAAATGTGGGTGCACAACTTTGTACACCTCTGCCTACCCCCTCGGGGAATCAGGCGCGATAATGTACGTAATCAAATTTTGTGAGAAATTCAAAATATTTTATGTAAGAAATACCATCCTGCTTATGCTCTCAAGTCAAGTGTCGCATTATTTTTTAAATAACCGAGAAAGGGAAAATTCATCCATTAAAAAATATAAAAAAATCATTGCGTAGAAGCTTTGACTACGAAGCGTAGCGGGCGTAGCAATTAAATCTACTACGCCGAAGAGACGTAGCGCGCGTAGTCCTTACATTACATTAGTATGCGTTGGCACATCTACGTCTATGTATTGGTTAAATAATGAAAATTCTTTTAAGGATTTATGTGTAGCTGCTAAGCGCGAAGTCATTTTTTTTTTTTTTACCTTGCCCCACACTAGGAATTTCTTCCTGTGTCGTGGGTGCATTTACAGACATATAATCTCACAAGCACACTAACACCCAGACCCGGAGCAATTATCCGTAGATCGTACAAATATTTGCTCCGTGCAGGAATCGAACCTGCGACACGCAGCGCAGCAGTCGGTCTCTCGACCACTGCGCCAACCGCGCTGTCGATATGTTCTATTCCTGGGTTCATAGGACTTGTTAATTAAAACAACTTTTTTGAGAAAGGGAATTTCACGACTTTTTATAAGTGCCTGTAAATTTCATATTATGACACGTGTCGTGGGTTCTGGTCCCGCGATTCTTTTTACACGACTGCCCAAAATGCATGCTGCGTGCGTGCGTGCGTGTGTGCGTGCGTGTGTGTGTAAACTAAGTAACTTCTAAATACCTGAACCGATTTACGTGATCACAAGTAACAGGATAGAAAGATTAAAAAAATATATTAGAATGAAACAAAAAAAAATAACAAACACATGGCAGGGGTGCTTTTTCGATTTCTTTATTAATTCAATATTTCCTACCAAAACTATGACAGTACTTTGTTGACGTCATCGCTATCTATTCAGTACCAATATAGGTGACTGAACTGACACGACTGGACTGAATAGATATCGATGACGTCACCAACAAACGTTTTTTACTTTAGTGTTCGCAAAGTATGAAAGTGAAAATGAAGTATTGAAAGTATTCAAGATATGTCTTTGAAAAAGCATTAACGCATGCTTAGCGAACTCTAAAGTTACAATATTAAATGGAAAAATAATACGGTCGCGAACAGGATTCGAACCTTCTTGAATTATTAAGGTAATTGCATTCTTTACGACATTGTATTAACTGCAAAGTTAGTCGTGTCGGTTCGGTCACTTGTATAGGTACTGAATTAATTGCAATGACGTCGCCATAAGATGTGTTAAAATATGGAAGAAGAATTCGCGGTGGTGAGCAGAGGTCGAGATGGCTTAGTGGTCAGAGCGCCTGGAGTATCTATCCGGGAGGCGCAGGTTCGAATCCTGTTCGCGACTGTATTCTTTTTCCATTTAATATTGTAACTTTATTGAAAGTATGTCGAAGTGAATATCGGTTATCGCGACCAAAATTTGTAATCATGAAGTTTTGATTTTCCGTTCCCGCTTTCCAATTACCGCTTTATATTTCCCATTTTTTAAAGTATTAAAATGGATATAGTATGTTATCCTTAAGAGATAGACATATGCCATCGCGGACTTTTCTATAGACCTATATAAGATACACAATTCCACCATACATCATTTTGTTATATCTCAAAGGGTTTAGGCAGCGTTTTCGTTGAAAGACAGACAGCTTATTTTTTTCCGACACCTCCAACAAATATCATTATATTTTAGCCAATGTATACAAAAACTTGACAAATTTTATACTAAAACCTTTCTCGAGAACCACTCTATCTATTAATGAAAACAACATGAAAATCTGTGCAGTAGTTTTTGAGTTTATCGCGAACAGACAGACAGACAGACCCGGTGGAGGACTTTGTTTTATAATATGTAGTGATTAATTGAAAACACCTTCATTTGATATCACACAGTTCTCCAAAATCCTGAGCAATAAATCATTCGGCTTAAACCCCTGTAAACACCCTGTTTGTCTACATTAACATACTTTATTCAGTTTTGCATGAATACTTAAGTTTAGGTAAGTGGAGACGTTTACGAGTGTCGCCATGTAGATTTTTCTTTTCGAAGTAAGATGGAAATGGGCTGGCTGAGAATTGATTACGGGTATATCTTTCGTGAGAAGTCCGTAAATATCTATCTACTGGGTAAATGAAATAGTTATTAATTCTAGGATTTACCTTGGAGAAGCAAAAAAATAGTACAGATAAATCTTTGAAAAGCATTAACGCATGCCTAGCGAACTCTAAAGTTATAATTTTGATCTGTAATTTATATGTATTTGTTAAGGTAATTGCATCTTTACGATATTGTATTAACTGCAAAGTTAGTCGTGTCGGTTCGGTCACCTGTATAGGGACTGAATAGGTAGCAATGACGTCACCAAAAGACGTGTTAAAATGTGGAAGATAAATTCACGGTTGTGAGCAGAGGTCGAAATGGCTTAGAGGTCAGAGCACCTGGAGTATTTATCCGGGAGGCGCAGCTTCGAATCCTGCTCACGACCGTATTCTTTTTCCATTTAATATTGTAACTTTAGAGTTCGCTAAGCATGCGTTAATGCTTTTCAAAGACTTACCTATCTGTGTTTATTAATACGTGCTATCTTAGTTAATTTAAAAGTGTAGAAATATTCATGAGAAACATCTCAGAGATAATCTCGATAGTGTTTAAAGCCATATCAGGGACTTGTTCAAAATCTGACAAGTTATCAATATTACAATATTAACAAAAAAAAACATAAAGATACACAACCCTTATGAAACTTCTGATTAACTGATTCTAAGCTTTCGCGATTTATACACATTTTTAAAAGATATTTTTTCGGATAACAACTTTTAACCGGATAATCGCGTTTCGAAATACTTTAGAATACACGCCATTAATCCGGTTAAAAGTTGTTTTATTATAATGTATAGTGATCGCGAAAACCTAAGATATTACTATATTTTATCGGGTTTAAATCTCGCTTTTTAATTAAAAGTATTTTACGGTACCTTTTTGTTTCCCAAAGTTTTGACTGAATTACACCGGCCATGGTCACGCGTTGACTAAATTCGGTCGAAATATTAAGACCTGATAAAATATATTTCTTTTATGTATGAAGATTTTAATACATAAGTACAAATAAATCTTTCAAACATATTAACACATACGTAGCGAACTCTAAAGTTATACTTTGTGGAATGAAAAATTGTGTCGTGAGCAGGATTTGAACCTGCACCTCCCGGATAAATACCGGATGTTCTGACCTTCGGTTCAGCTATCTCGACCTCTGCTCACGACCCCGAATTCTACTTTCAAATTTTAATAAGTATTTATATAATATTGCAATAATTTGTCTATGGTACTCGTACATCTGATAGGCTATAACAGTATCGTCTATTATTCAACTCACATTCCCAACAAAACCACAGAGCCACTGAATATTGTAAACCAATTGAAAGCTCTATGGCCCCCACCTAATTACAAAGGCCAAATATTTGTCGACCAACTTAGATTTACTTCGAAGTTTTCGCTTGATTAATCCCCTTGATTACTTAACGCTGTTATTTGAATAATTTCAACGTAGTGTTAGGTTTGATTCCCTTAAGATTTGGGTAGTTGTATAAAGTTATTCCATGTGTCATTGGATTAAATGTGTTACTGTCGGCGATGGGAATATACATATTTGCATCTTTAGTCTTATAATTTCCCAAACGGTTATAAAAACATATACGCACACACATCTGCATCAAAACCATCATACACCCACACACACACACACGAAGGTTCATACACACACTCACACTCATACACAATAATCCTGCTCCATTAAGATTATGCTTAGATTATGTGACCTATCTAATGGGGGTTGGCAAGTCTTCTTAGCATTTCAGAATACAATAAATAGATCGTGTAATTGTCATAGCAGCAATTATCAAGTCAAACACGAGACATACACATACATGCACAGACTCACTCATACACACTCACACATACACACACACACACACACTGCTGGGCAAATTAGTGACACGATAATATTAAATTTCTCTTTCATGCCTCCATCTTCAAACCTAAAAATAATATAATATTACACCCTTTACACACATTATTGTAAAGTTTGTATCAGCCACGTTGCTTCATTAAAGTAAATACCCAGTTCTACATGCAAGCGTTAGTAGCCTGTTGCAACCCATCCTAATGAGAAGGGGTAGCACTTCAGAACATAATGGCACATGTAATTGTTATAGCCACTATTACTAACAGTTAAACAACCACCTGTGGCGTAATAACACTCTTTAATTACATTGTTGTGTTAATTAAAAGTGCTTAAGAATATTATTATATTATAGTGCCTATGCCATTAAAACCGCCTTTGTACCCATGTGCATAAACTGTAATAAAATAAATAAAATAATTATTTTCTAAGGCAAACATTGAAAAATAATAGACACACTATCGTGTCATGGCTCTCCCAACACACGATAGCTCAGATAGCCATGGGAGAGCCATGACACGGTACGTCAAGGGTCGCGGGTTCAAGTCCTGCTCGTGTCTATTATTTTTAGAAAATAATAATAAATATAGGCATTACATGGCCTTAACATGTTTAAAAATTATTTATAATGAAAATTTATATTATTATAGTTGTTTTATACGCTTTCATACTACGCTTGACCTAATTTTAGTTATTTGATACTTTACCGATTTGGTCGTGGCTTAGGTACCGCACAGATCGGTCGATCAAGGTTAAGCTGCGCTTGCCGTGATCTGTTGGTGGATGGGTGACCATCATATCGAGACCCATCCGTGCCCCGGAGAGCAAATTTTATAAGATTATTTTTCAAAATGTTAGCCGTTAATTGGCTGCCTCGTTGGACTAGCGGTCGCAAGCGCGGCTGCTGAGCATGAGGTACTGGGTTCGATTCCCAGTTCGGGCAGAGTAATTGGATTTTTCTGTTAGGAAATTCTCAGTAGCAGCCCGTAGTCAGGAAGTTGGTGTTGTGACACCCTCGTGTTCGAAAAGCACGTAAAGCCGTCGGTCCTGCACCTGATCTCTCTCCGGTCGTGTCGGATTGTCGTCCCATCGGAATATGAGAGTGAAGGAAGAGGGAGTGCACTATGTTTGTGCAGACACTTGTGCAGTATAATATCTCCTGCGTACTTGGCTATTCTCCGTGGAGATAGGCCGCAGTGACTGAAATACAGGAGGAGTATTATTATAATTATTTATAAATCATTTGTGTACCGGACGGGCGGTCTATCGAATACTAGAAACGAGCCGCTGACGTCCTGTGCCTATAGGTTCGGGTTCGACGTATGCTGAAACCTTGTATTTCTTCAGGGACTATGAAGACTATAACACTATCGAGGTCACCGGGAGAATCATTCCATGAAAATAAAACACCGACTTGCACTGTCACTATGAAAGCTTGAGGTTTCTGCTTACTCCATTGAAGATGGCGAGGCTTGAAGATATGAAATGGTAGTTTTTGAGCTACGAAGAAAATAATGCGCATTCGCTTAAGTACGACGAATCTTTACCGTAATGAGACCCGCAAAAACCTCGCACTATCTATTCTTTATTTACATAATAAAAACTACATAAAGGCTATATACTTCTAAACTATGACTATATATATAGCTACCTATATACCAATAGATAGGTGCTGACAAGACCTATCTATTGACGTATGTGTCAACCATCTCGCTCTCATACTTGGGCACCTGGCACAGAATACCTTTGTCAACATACTCATTTTCAGAAATCGGGGTTGTTTTTCTACGTTAATGTGTCTAAACCATAAGGGTTGAAGCTATAAAACAATCAGCACCCCCTAGACGAGTATGCCGGCTACAAATGAAACAACATTCCGAATAGTTTTTATTGCATATAACCATAGTTATGTACATATTAAGATTACAAAATTATGTATGAATTCTCAATAAAATATTTCATCAACATCTTTGTTTACATTCACGCTATGGCTTATGGAACATGGCTGCTACATTTAAAAACATTAAAAATACCTTAATTCTAGGCATATGAACACGAATATAAGTGTTTTAATATAAATCTAGGCATCAGAATACAAATCTAAGTGTTTTAATACAAATCTAGACATTCTACAAGCACTAAATTACTATATAGTATGAATATCACTGTTATTGTCTCTAAATTGTTCTATAATAACGTAATAATTTCACACACGCGAATTTACTGTCTTTCTGGATAATAACGGCACTGAATCTATGTAAACACAGGGCTATCTAAACGGAAATAGCAGGGCTGTCGCGAACAGTTTGTTTGGTCTTACAGATCTTAGGAATAAATTATTTGATGAATTTAATATTTATTACCTACGAGTAATCTATACCATCTACAGAAGTAATTTACTGAATAATTCTATATTCCGGTAGTACGGTTAGTGTCGGTGAGCTCATTTCCGGCGAAGCGTTCAGTTTTAATGCCGGTCGACCGATGAAGTTTACCAGTGGCTTTGAACGTAAACCGACTCTAATTCACATTAAGTACTAGCGAAAGACTTGATACTGTAATAGTTTAAATTGCTTCGCTTTTGGAACAATTTATACATAACATAGCATCATGCCTGCATTTTGGAACAATCTATACATCTATATGTATATATATGGCTGGCCTGTTTCTTGGTCAGAGACTTACCATTGCTATTCAAGGTGGCAATGCTGCCAGTCTTCTAGGCATATTACCAGATGACAGCGATGCGGAGGAATACTTCGACGCCTAAACTGAAAATCAGCGCTGGATGTTCCACGTCCAGCATATGCTGAGTTGGGGACCCTTTCGGCACTGGCATATTTGACAGTTGTTTTTCTCTATATTTCTATGTTAATTTTAAAATCTGAAATGTTGTGTTGTAGTTTTTATTTATTTCTTTATTTTTTTATTTTTACCATGTCTTTTTTTCAAAAAAAAATGTTTTTGCTGTCACTGTGTCCAGTGTGGAATAAATACTTTCTTTCTTCTTCTTCTTTCTTTCTTCTTCTTCTTTCTTTCTTCTTCTTCTTTCTTTCTTCTCTTTCCTAAACCACGCTTTGTTTTATGTTATATATGTTACTTTTATTATCATTTTCATGTACATAGTTAAGTAGTCTATAAGTAACTAATTATTATAAATATATCGTAATATATACATAACATAAACATAACATAGCATCAGGCCTGTATTCCCCGAAGGGGTAGGCAGAGGTATACGCAGTTGTACACCCACATTTCACCAATGCTGTTATTAAGTCCCATGTAATAGGTGGTGAGCCTATTGTCATCTACCGGGCACAGTTCCGAACTCCGGGCTGCTACTGAGAATTTACTAACAAAAAATCTCAATAAATCTTTGACCGATCCGGGAATCGACCCCGAGACCTCGTGCTTAGCAGTCGCACTTCTGACCACTAGACCAACGAGGCAGTTATATGTATATGGTGCCTGATATTAGGATTGAGGACCCACATTTAAGTCCTTGTAACTTATTGAAGTGAAACTACTACGAGTATATAAAAAAAAAAACTAAATTTCTGAATATCAGACAAATATAAATTTATTACACATGTATGCTTATTAAAAATATAACTTCGAATTCGAATCAAACTAACACACAACTTATAAAAAAAACAATGTCACATAATTTAAGAAACAATAATAAACAATATGTTAAGAAATCAATATTGTTTGAGGGAGTACAACAGTGGGGTTACTCTTGAAACTAATACCAATTGCAATCCAATTCCAGTATTAAATAGACGCCTTAAAAATACGCGTAATTTTAAAATAAATTTACCTACATTACTGTTGCCTCAATTTTAAAGCATGTTGTCTTCATATTATCCCGAATCTATAATATTTTTTTAGTCATTTTGGCATTTAAAAGTACGAACTGACATATTTCCAATGTCAATCGAGCGGAATTATTTTCAAGCGTAAGCTCACAGATGTTTAGATTGACATCCAAATCTCAACATAAAGTGTCAGTCATTTATTTCAATAAAACCAGTTAGAAACATAAAAGTCAAAGTCAAAGCATTTATTTTAATAAAACAATTTAGAAGCACTTTTGAAATGGTCAAAATCTAGTCCAAAATGTAGATTCTTGTAAAGAGAACAGACAAGAAACTCCGTGGTTTCTCTAACTTTATATTTTTAAAGAGAAATCTTTGAAAAGCATTAACTCATGCTTAGCAAACTCTAAAGTTATTATATAAAATGGAAAAAGTATACCGCCATGAGCAGGATTCGAACCTGCGCCTCCCGGATAAATTCTCCAGTCGTTCTGACTACTAAGCCATCTCGACGTCTGCTCACCACCGCGAATTCTTCATCCATATTTTAACACGTCTTTTGGCGACGTCATTGCTATTCAGTCCCTATACAGGTGACCTTTATATTTTTGTTCCACAAAGTACAGGAACCATTACGTATTAAAAGTCATACATATTGGAGAAGTAATGAGAAATTAAATAAAAACAACAATATCTGCTTACCTCAGTATCATCAGTCTCCGTATCCAAATCAATATCAGAAACTTGCTGCAGTTCCATAATTTGCCTGTTCAGCAAATCTTCCTCCTCACACAACTTTCTCTGATCCACTTCGGACTGGAAATCCAACGCCAAACTAATCTTCCTCTCATTCTCCTCAATCTGGGACGTCATCTCGGCTATCTCCGACATTTCCGACGGATCAGCTGACTTTAGAATCTCGTTGTGATCATTCATTTGATCATCGTCGTACAGAAATTTGAAAGTGGTCATGAATTCTGACTTCCATTTGTCGAAGTCGAAAGTTTCTTGGGTTTTTTCTTGAGATCTGGCTAGCCCTGTTGTCAGGCTCTCCAAGGATGAATGGAGACGGTTCTTCGTCAATTCTAAGCCATCTTTCTTCGGTGTATCCTTGATTTTCTCCCGTTTCAAAGCTTTGCTCCGCGAAGTGCGTGTTTTCAAACCAGTCACATCGGATTTTTGTCTTATAATTGACAAGTCTTTCTTTGCTTCTTTTATTTCGGGTTTCGGTTTCGGAAGTTTCGGCTTCTCTGGAGTATTTTGTGGCTGTTCGGACTTCGCACGGTCTAACTTTGTAGCTGAAACTATTTCTTTTACTTCTTGTTTTGGAGACTCGATCATGTTTAGAGTTGGTAAGCTGGTTGTAGCAGAAGGTTGGTGGAATCGATTCGCCCAGTGCGATTTGGATTGCTTCTTTGACTCGCGGCTCAAACGTCGTGATTTTACAGTAAGCCAGCCATCATTATCGGTTTTAGCATTATCAACGTTAAGTACTTCGACAGAATTAGCAAAATCAGCCTCTTCTGGCACTAATGTCTTCAAACTTTCACTGGATTCAATTCTTGACATATCAATTTGAGTTACAATAGTATCAGAGCTGCTGTATTCTTCTCTATCCTTCTTATCGAATGAAGGATTGAGTTTTTCAGTCTTATCTCCTTTTTCATTGATTTTCAGAGTAGCTGGTCGGGGAGGACGTTTCTTTAGTTCAGCTTTAGCTGTATTTTTAGTATCTCCAGACCCCATTTGAGCCCTATTTGGGGGTTTCTTAGACACTGTCTTATTTGCAGGAGCATCAAATAGACTAGTTCTTCCTGTGGTTAGATTAAAGGGGTAGCTGCATTTACTAGTCTGATTTCTCTTAGGAAATGGCCTCTGGGCTTTGGAAGCAGAGTTGGGGCGCATTTCTACAACAGTCTTGCTTCTAGCTATCAACCTGGTTGGAGTTTTAACTTCAGTTTTGGCGGTGGTCACAGGTTTTGGCTTGGCCGCTGCCTGGGAGTAAGCGGGTCTCGCGTTCGGCTTTTCGGTTGGAGTTTTTGTATCAATCTTCTTCGCATCGTGATCTTTTTTTGGCTCCTTAACTTCAAGTGAAGTGTCTTTTGTTTCCTGGTTTGCTTTATCTAAGACTTCATCCACTTTAGTTACGTCGGCGTTTTTTGTACCATTCAATTGTTCTTGTTTCTTTTCTTGAACGGATTCTCCATTTTTAAGGTCTTCGTGTTGATTCTGGGTCTCTTGCTTATTGGTTTCTAAAAAAGTAGGTTTGTCAATGTTTATTATAACAACTTCATTAACTATCTGCTCATGTGGCTTTTCTTCACTAGATTTGCTCTCAGTAGACACATCAGCAAAGTTGTCATCAGATTTAACTGGAGATGCGATTGTAAAACTTTCCTTTTCGTCTGCAATGATATTTTTTTCACCAGCATTATTAATTTCTTTAAGAGCATCTATATTTTCTTCAATGTTGTGTTCAGTGACGTTTGCTGAACTTTCATTTGAGTCTGTCACTTTAACAGCGGTTTCAAACTCTTTGTCTAGATTCAGCTGGTTTTCATTCTTAGCCGCATTTTCAGTCAATTGTTTGGCTAAGAACTCATTTTCCATTGCGTCTAGTTTAGCAATGGTGGCTTTAGCTTGACTGCAAATATCTCCATTTGTTGCTGGTCTATCTTCTTGTGATAATACTGTGCGTTTAGGTGATTTAATAACAACCATTTTCGGGCAAGTGTTAGGGCATTCCTTTGCTTTGCCTATTTCTACAACAGGCGGTTTCGTTAGCTTTTTATCTTTATCGGGTGCTTGAGGCGTCTGCTCTTTTAATGGTTTATCTCCTTTTTCGTCGACTTGAGGTCTCATTTCATTTACAACGTCATTGCCTTCATTGACATCCTTAGTGTTCGCAAAGTATGAAAGTGAAAATGAAGTATTGAAAGTATTCAAGATATGTCTTTGAAAAAGCATTAACGCATGCTTAGCGAACTCTAAAGTTACAATATTAAATGGAAAAATAATACGGTCGCGAACAGGATTCGAACCTTCTTGAATTATTAAGGTAATTGCATTCTTTACGACATTGTATTAACTGCAAAGTTAGTCGTGTCGGTTCGGTCACTTGTATAGGTACTGAATTAATTGCAATGACGTCGCCATAAGATGTGTTAAAATATGGAAGAAGAATTCGCGGTGGTGAGCAGAGGTCGAGATGGCTTAGTGGCCAGAGCGCCTGGAGTATTCATCCGGGAGGCGCAGGTTCGAATCCTGTTCGCGACCGTATTCTTTTTCCATTTAATATAATAACTTTAGAGTTCGCTAAGCATGCGTTAATGCTTTTCAAAGATTTATCTTGAATTATTAAGGTAATTGCATTCTTTACGACATTGTATTAACTGCAAAGTTAGTCGTGTCGGTTCGGTCACTTGTATAAGGACTGAATTGATAGCAATGACGTCGCCATAAGACGTGTTGAAATATGGAAGAAGAATTCGCGGTGGTGAGCAGAGGTCGAGAAGGCTTAGTGGTCAGAGCGCCTGGAGTATTCATCCGGGAGGCGCAGGTTCGAATCCTGTTCGCGACCGTATTATTTTTCCATTTAATATAATAACTTTATAATTACTTTGTATCTCATTTGAAGTGGACTATACTGAAAGTCCAGAGAATATAAATACTTACACCTAAACTTCTTATTGGGCAATTCAATAATCGATAAGTACATACTCCATTCGTTTCGTCTGTGTTCATATATCTGGACAAACATACACGCCGGCTGCAAGTACTATGCACCTGACCTTTTTAGAGGACATCTATAAATATAAACATACAAACAAATAAAATGAAAGTGTCTGTTTATAATGTCAAAATAACATCTGTTTACTAAATGCTTATGAAAGTATATACGGATACGGCATTTTTTATTTTTCTGTGTGTCTTTGTTGCGTCTTATCTCCGAAACGGCTAAACCGATTTTGATGGGATTTTTACTGACAGATAGCTGATGCTATAAAGAGTAAGTAACGCTACTTTTTTAATATATAAATATAAAGTGCTATTTGTCCAAGTCCCGCGCACAGCTAGTCATTTATTAGGTCAAGATGCATTTCCACTTACACCTGCTGCGAGATACACCATGTTTAATATTTATTAAACTCAAAACTCAAATACATTTTTTTTTCAAATAGACCATATTTCAGGCACTTATGAAAAGTCAAAGCTAGGTGCACAGTTCCAAGAAGTTGGTCTTATGGAGAAGAGCCGGCTAGAAAATCCATAGTTTATTTACAGTTTATTTAAACATTTTCAAATGTGTGTAAGAAAAATCAAATTAGTACCCCCTCCTACCCTCTGTGTATAAAGTCAGGGCCATATTAAACTACTAGTGTATAATATGTATGGTAATGTGCCCCAATGTTTATGTAGAACAGGGCTGGTGCAGTTATTACATACCAAAGGATGGCTTCTAAGTTTTCCTCTGTCGTATTCATAGTGCGGTATATTTACGTTTATTTTAACAAATACAGATGAATTGTTGAAAAGCATTAACGCGTATATCGCGACCTTAAAATTTTTGTTTGCGGAAAACGTCGGTCGCGGGCAGGATTCGAACCGGCGCCTCCCGGATAAATACTCCAGGCGCCGACCCCACATATCCACGATACAAGAAAGATTAAATGTAAAACTAACTTTCTATTTAGATCATTTATTTATATTTTATATTTTGTCAAACTTATGGTGTCTGGCAAAGATTAAGTTCTACAAATATGGAATAAAAATTCGACTTAGCAAGTGGTGGTCGCTTGGAGTACCGATCCAGGATGTGCAGGATCCTGCAGTTTTTCTGCAAAGTTATATATTTTTGATGAAAGAAAAATACGGTTGTAAGCAGGATTCGAACCTGCGCCTCCCGGATAAATATTCCAGGCGCTCTGACCCACGTCTTTTGCTATCTATTCAGTCCCTATACAGTTGACTGAACATATCCACAAAAAATTATAACCTTAGATTTCGCTACGCATACGTTAATGCGTTTGAAGGATATTTATATGTATTTTTTCTGCATTTATAACTAAACCTTAATGCTTTGAATTAGTCTTATTATACAAAAAAAAAAACCAAACTCAAATTAAGCGGCTACTAAATTAGTAAATGCGAACAAAATTAAATTAACGTTCTTGTGATTAATTAACATAACACAACATAGCATCACGCTTGTATTTCCGGAAGGTGTACACAATTGTACACCCACATTTCACCAATACTATTATTAAGTCCCACGTAATAGGTGGTGAGCCTATTGCCAACAACCGGGCACAATTCCAAACTCCGGGCTGCTACTGAGAATTTCCTAACAGAAAAACTCAATAACACTTTTCCCGAACCGGGAATCGAACCCGAGACCTCCTGCTCAGCAGTCGCGCTTGGGACCACTAGACCAACGAGGCAGATAACAATCCTTAATTATTCAAAATATATACAAAAAGAAAAATTAATACCAACACTATGAATTCGACCCTCGTAGTCATGTACGGAATGCCAGCAAGTGGAGCAAAGCATTTTTCATCCTAACGCACACCAATGAAATTTACTAGTACACAAGCGTAATGTCATTTATAAGTTTTATTTTATTAGATTTTCATGTCAGATTAAGTTTCAAGTTTCAAGTAATTTATTGCATTCATGTGTTAGTTAGAAACAGGTGTTACATTTTATATTAAGGAACAACATGAAACCCAGTAAGGGTATAGCAACATAATGTCAATACATTGTTGGGCATGCATATTAAATGAAGTTATACAATAATGATGAATAGGTAAATCTAATATCTAGG
Source organism: Xylocampa areola (assembly GCA_935421205.1). Classification (NCBI taxonomy): domain Eukaryota; kingdom Metazoa; phylum Arthropoda; class Insecta; order Lepidoptera; family Noctuidae; genus Xylocampa; species Xylocampa areola. The sequence continues at coordinate 12,908,147 of OW285223.1, forward strand.
TGTAGAAAAATGTAGTTACAAATAAATATTTAATAGTTTTTTATTTTATATATTTCACTGCTTACTCAACAATCTTAATTGTATCGTGATGGAGACCAGAAGTAGGTATAGTTGAAAAGGTTGGTTATTTTAGTGTGCTAGAACTAACTTTGTGAGAAGCAAAGTGGTTGATAGAAATAAAGGACTTGAAGATAATCCATCAAAATGAGGATTATAATAGCCGATTAAGTAGTAAGCCTTGAGGATTCATTGGACAAGATTGAGGGGTTTTTTTTTTCCAAAAATTATGTTCTTTCATTGAATTTATTGGTAATATCCTTTAACCAGGATGGATAACATTTGGTGTGACAAATGTAGCTAGATCGGTGGCGGTTACCACGAACAACAGAATTCCCAATGAGGGTTGTCATCAGGCAAGTGGCTAGTCATAAAACATAGCCAAAACTTTAACAGCATGCCAGATATATGCTGCGCCGACCCCAAATGAATTGGGATAAGGCCAGGAGGATGATGATGATGTACTAATAAAATCAAAGGTATATATCATTCTAGCTGCACTAACTTTAGCAGCTTGCAATTTCAAAAACAATTAGAAAGTGAAAGAAGGGTAAATGCTGCGCCAACCCCAAATAAATTGGCATGGGGATGATGATAATCCTTTAACAAGGTCAAATGAGTATCAAAGGGAATGAATAGTTCTTTTTTTCTGTAGGTCAGGAGCTAACCTGGTGTCAGAATTCTTCAAGCCGTAGGGTTGAAAAGTGGTGAATCAGTATATATGCTCCTCCCGACCGCATTTCGGTCACAGCGGCCTATCTCTACGGAGATTAGTGAAGTAAGCAGGAGATTTTATAATGCACAAGTGTATGCGCAAACACAGGTGCACTCACGCTTCCTTTACTCTCATAATCCGATGGGACGGCAATCCGACACGACTGGATATAGCACAGGACCGACGTCTTTACGTGCTGAAACACGGGGAGTCACACCATCAATTTCCTAACTCCGTTACTCCGAGTTGCTACAAAAAAAAACCTGATAGAAAAATCCTATAAACCACCCGAGCTGGGAATCGAATCTAGGACGTCAAGCTGCGCTTGCGCCCACTAGACCAACGAGGCAGTCAAACAGTAGCTGAAAGGCTAAATAGTAACAGGAGCCGACATTATTTTTTTAAATGAAATTGAAATTTATTGCAATCAGTTACAATCGAAATATGTATAAGGCCGACCCCCGTCGGAGGCTAAGGCGCCAGACCCGATGCCTAGCCTAGTTGCTAACTGCCTCGTTGGTCTAGTGGGCCCAATCGCGATAGCTGAGATCCTCATATCTCGGGTTAGATAGAATTATTATAAACGAGCGAGAACGAGCCGTGTGATGCATAACGGCATAGCCCTGGCCGCTCGATGAGAACTGAGCATTGGCAAAAAGAGACGAACTGTGAATGATTTTCTTTTTGATGGTTAGTACTAAAAAATACCAGCCCATAACTGTCCCACTGCAGGGCAAGGGCCTCTTCTCATACAGAGAATGCATGAGCTTAATCACCACTCTAGCTCACTGCGGGTTGGCGATTTCAGACTATCAAGTCCAAGTTTCCTCACCATGTTTTCCTTCACCGTATGGGTATGATGTCTTAGATTTACTGAGAAAGTACATATGACATTGAAAAAATCACATTGGTACATGCCAGGGGAGAACCTGCAATATGTAGTTCAAGAGGCTGGCCTATAAGTACTCGGCCACCATAACATAAACACACATTTTTCACCGTGGGAGAGCCACGCTTCGGCACGAATGGGCCGGCTCGACCGGATTGATACCATGGCCTCACAGAAAACCGGCGTGAAACAACGCTTGCGTTGTGTTTCGCCGAGTGAGTGAGTGTACCGGAGGCCCAAACCCTTTAAAGGGCCGGCAACGCACTCGCGACTCCTCAGGGGTTGCGGGTGTCCATGGGCGGCGGTAATCGCTTACCATCAGGCGAGCCGTCTGCTCGGTTGCCCCTATTCCATAAAAAAAAAACACGATAAAATTGTAATTAGATCATAAAAATTGTACGCGTGTGAAACCGCGGGGCATAGCTAGGGGTGTAATAAAGAAACTTATCTATACATATAATAAAAATGTAACGCATCGCTGTCTGTACATAGAAGATATATGAGAACAATATTATTGGGACCTTTATCAACTCAAATAGCACCCAAAACAATGATTGTTAGAATTTTTGTTTGTTTGTCTGTGCGTTTGTGCACGCTAATCTCAGAAACGGCTTATCCGATTAAGATGTAGTCACTGATATAGTATGTTAAGCTTCACTTAACATTTAGTGTTCATTTCATGTCAATCGGTGCATAAATAAAAAAGTTATGCCTATTTAAAGAATCATGTCGAACATTTGTTAATTATGAATTTACGACATCCATGCAGGACGTCGCGGGCACAGCTAGTAGACATATATACAGGAACTCTAAAAACATAACCCTCTTATTTAGCCAATGTGTAAAAATGAAATACAAAACGGCAAAAGTATAAAGAATGCCGTAAAAACCCAAGATTTTATTTCGAAATCAACTGTCTACTCTCAAAATGGTAAATTTCCACAGAAATACAGATGTTTAAGGCGTGGCATTGAGCTGTCTTATTGAAAGACAGATGGCCATTAAAGAGAAGTCTAGACTGTTCGAAAGTTTCCACTAACCAACGAAGCGTAGCGGCCGGCTTGTTAGATTCATGAACTGAAAAAGGATGATTGAGTCTGGGAGACAGAAGCCGACAAAGTGATGGTTTTTGGAGAAATTTTCCAGAAATGTACATTATACTAGATAGAGACTTTGAGCACAACCAACTTCTGCGGAAGATATTAAGCTTTAATCCAATTTCTGTGTCAGACAAAGTGTTGTAAATTTGTTCTGCTTTTTTAGGTTCCGTACCTCAAAAGATAAAAATAGGAAACCTTATAAGATCACTTTCTTGTCCGTCTGTCTGTCTGTCTGTCCGTGTGTCACCACCGATTTTCTCAGGAACGGGTGGACCTAGCAAGTGGAAATTTATACCGGATAATGAGGTCTATAGTCCCTATTAGCTGCATAAATCATAAATCAGGGGCCTGAGTCAACACTAAAAGAAAAGTTAGCTGAAAATTAAGGTAAATTTTGATACTTACAAGTTATCACGAAAATCTAAATTTACATACATACATACAATCACGCCTGTATCCCATTGGGGTAGGCAGAGACTATCGATTTCCATTTGCTACGATTCTGGCACACCTCTTTCGCTTCATCGATGTTCATTAACCTCTTCATACATGCTCGCCGACGTAGGTTGCTCCTGACCTGTCCTTTATTGAGAAGTTCCGCAATTTGATTGCGGTACGTTCGTCGAGGTCGACCTGCCCCGACTCTTCCATCCACTTTCGCCTCATGTACTAGTTTAGTCGATCGCCTTTCATACCCAATACTTTTTATCGTGTTGACTTGATTTTTATACACCTAATAGGGACTATAGACTTCAGTATCTAGTATAAATTTCAACTTGCTAGGTCCACCCATTCCTGAGAAAATCGGTGGTGACACACGGACAGACAGTAGAATTGGCGCACGAGTTCGGCTCGTACTTGACCGGTTTTTATTTTTTAATTCTCTGTATCAGCATAAAGTTTTTAATTGTGCTCCTTAGATGGCCTTAGGCTCATCACCTATGAGACACAATAACTATATCAAAAATGTCGTAAACTTATTGGTGAAATGTGGATTCAACTTTATCTAGACCTTCGGGATATACAGTATAACGCCTGCTATGAGACAAAAATAAGGAATGTAAGTAATTGCTAGACCCTCAGCAATACATCTATTACAGACCTACCAAATATAACATTTTTTTTTTTTATGTTGTAGGGGGCAAACGAGCAGAAGGCTCGCCTGATGGTAAGCGATTACCGCCGCCCATGGACACCCGCAACACCAGAGGAGTCACAAGTGCGTCGCCGGCCTTTTAAAAAGGAGTACGCTCTTTTCTTGAAGGTTTGAAGGTCGTATTGGTCCGGAAATACCGCAGGCGACAGTTCATTCCACAGTTTTGTTGTGCGAGGCAGAAAGTTTAAATAACATCTCATATAACTAATGAAAATTCTTGTTTATATTTGATAGGTCTGAGAATAGGTCGTAGGCTATTTTTTTATACCCCTAGGTGATAAGGGCCCTATCCCGAAAATTTATATGGCAGAAAAACTTTTGCGGGGCACAGCTAGTAATAATATAATAATGTACCTAAATTAACAGCGTATGTTATGGTAAGAAATCAACAGTGCCCACGAACGTACGCAGCCCCAGTCACTCGTGCGTTGACGTCGCATCGCCAACCTTTTTTGTGGAAATCATTTCTCAAAATACTTCAATTTGTATTGTGAATGAAAGAAAATTAACGTAGGGGCTGAGCGGCCCGCGTCGCACCCTTTAAATTGAATCCCTACACGTGGCCCCTGGGTGGTTCAACACATTAAAATTTAATTCCTAAGCGTGGTCCCTGGGTGGTGCAAAACAGGCAACAGAACTCTGGTGGAAGGCTTCGGCCGTGGCTGGTTATCACTCACGGGACCAAGCCATGCCGTGAAGTGACCTAGTCGTGTTTCGGGATGTAGTCCGGTGCAACGGTTGTGGGAGACGGGTCGGGGCAGTTGCATCAAGTCTCTAACTATCGTTCTCCCCAAATCTTAGAGTTAATAGATACTTAGGGTGAATAGATTTCTTCTGGATCAACGTGTTCTATCCTCGGCCACAACGTTGCTTCCCATTAAACGAGTTAGTGGTCAAGCGTGGATCCAATTTTGATAAAAAAAAGAAAGAGATAAACTTTTATTTACTTGATTGATTAATATTTAAATGTTATTTGTATAATTATTATTTTTATATGGGTATGCGTGCGTGTATAACTTTATTACCTATAGGTACATATATTTATTTATGTATTGTGTTTCACCCATCTAGTACAGTATACAGATCGATTAAAATGAGTTACACACAAGTTAGCAAAAAAAAAAAGATCCGACATTTGTCTAGTTAGCTACCAAAATATTAAGTAAGCTGTTATCTTACTCAATTTAACATAATCATTATTATTTTTGAAGTTACAAGACGGTAAATAATAAACACGACTAAACGAGAAATGTCCAGATATAACCTCCGCTAAAATACAGAGCTGCAAGCAAAATTTGATGGACAGAAGTCATTTTTTACATTCACGAACAGAAATGCCTCGAAAGTTCGACGTATATTTATGACTTAATATTCCGCATTCGAATACAGCAGTTCCGTTGATTGGCATGTTATAACGGTTTTATTTATGACTGCTCGATGGGGGAAAGAATTGCCAAGTGGATGGTGTGCTTCCGGGATCGTCAGATGTGATAACTGTGTTTTCCTTGTAAGAGAATAAAGAAGTTATTTACTGGACTGTACAAAAAGGAGTGTTACGTTTTAGGTTTCATTAATGTATGCATGTAATTTATAAGAATATTACTATATGCTAACAAGAATGAACGCGTTGCGCAATAAATACCTTTGAATCGCTTGACGTTTCGACCAGGATGGACTTAATAACTCGATTTATGTTGAAATTCTTATATTTATTTTGTATCGATTTAAATTCGTTAACATGCTCAAGAGATTTAAAAGAGAAATCACATTGAAATTCTCAATGTAAATTCATATTTTTATTATATTTTTCACTTTTTAGTTCACATATAGCAGGCATGGTTTTTAATGTTGTAATTCGTTATTTTTGTTTTAATCGATGCCATTACTAGTCATTTCTTCCTGTATCGTGGGTGCGTCTACAGACACATCATCTCACTTGCACATACACCCAGACCTGGAACAATTACCTGTAGATAATTCAAATATTTGCTTCGGACAGGAATCGAACCTGCGACACGTGACGCAGCAGCCGGTCTCTCGACAGCTGCGCCCACCGCATCGTCGTCACGTCTGTTATAAGTCCCGGTAAGAGGAAGAATTATAAATTCTCTATACATTTTTAATTCCTTTAGTAACTGCGAATGCTTAAATAATCTTTGAGGGAAGTAAGTTAAAGTTTTGATAAAGTTTAAAAGGATATGTATTTTTTTACTTTTATGGTAGAATCAATTAATGAATTTTTATATTATAAATTTTGACATTACATTTTATCAATATTATCATTTTATCTTTATGTATTCATAAATAATAAATATAAAAATTTTGCTTTAGACACTTGACATTATATAAAAATTACCTATTTTCATCTTAATTTATTTATTTTTATTAATTATATTAATGGAGATATATCTTTTTCTTAGCGTTTCGATGACACCTACTATAATTATATTATTGTGGTCTAGAACTTGGTCACTTTGACTTTGTAAGTTAATGTTACTATTTCTACACCGGCAACGGTAGTGTATGTCAAACTGTTTAATATTAAGATCCTTGAGTACCATATATTCAGAAATAAATAAATTCTATTCTAGTAAGTTTTATTGAAGAAAAACTGTTGTGGTAATGATAAATACTCAAAAAGAATCACGATTCAAAACCGTATTCCAAGAATCTTAACAAGTTTTTTTCCTACCAAGTTTCTGAATAAACCCAACGCCCGAAAACACTTCAACTCAATACCCCTGAACTGATTGAGGATGTAAAAGGAACACTGTGTTGTTTACCCCTGTTCTCAAATGAGGAGAAGCGGGCCAATTTAATGGGGCTTAAAAAAGGTTTGCCGTCTGTCTCTACTGGCGCCCAGTTGGGACAAGTTCGAGTCCCAATTGGGTGCCAGTAGGTAACAAAGTATAAAGTTCGGTATCTGTATTTATATATTTTGTTTTTCTGAGACTATTTAAAAAACATAATTATATAGTCTTTAAGTTAAGAAATACTTTAAGTTGTGGTTGTGGGTTTATTTATTTATGTTAAGTTCCGTTTTTAACCGTTTTGCTTTCTATTACCTTAATTTTATCTGAAAGGCTTCTTGCTTCGAAGGGTACATTAAACAGTCAGTCTCGACTATTATTAATTGATATCGTTAAACTAAGTAAGCCCATACGAAGAGACGAAATTAACCATAATAACCTAAAATAATTAGGAGTGGAGCGCAATACATCAAAAGAAATTTACACAATTTGCCTTCCAAAACATCCCTACAATGAATTCAGTAGTACTGAAACTCGATCAAAATGAACGTTTTCAATGATCGACCAACAAATAAAGAAAGGTGACTTTTTCAGCTTCAGCTCAATAGACTTGTCGGCAAACGGAGGTCAAAGTTGATAACAAAGTTGGGATACACTGAGAACTTTACTATTTATAGTAAAGTGGCTAGTTTTAGTATTCCGTACTTCTATAAGAAGAGCTGTACTTTAAAAATATCATGTTGTCAATTTTTCTTTAAAATTTATATACAGAAATAAAAATAAGTGACACGTGTTGGGCGCAGTGGTATGAGGGATCGGGTGTCCGCCGCATGTTGTCGATTTCTACACGGTTTTTTATGATCTAATTACTATTTTTGACAGTTGTTTATGTCGTGGTGGCCAAGTGGTTACGGGCCCGCCTCTTTGGCCACAGGCTGTGGGTTCGACCCTGGCATGTACCAAAGTTTATTTTTCAATCTCGTAATATATATGTAATTTCTTAGTAAATCTAAGACGTCACACCCATACGGTGAAGGAAAACATCGTGAGGAAACCTGGATCTGATGGTCTGAAATCGCCAACTCACAGTGATTTAGCGTGGTGATCAATGCTCGTGTCTTCTCACTATGAGAAGAGGTTACCCAGCAGTTGGACAGTAATGGTAACACTTAAACAAAAACCAAATGCTCGTGCCTTCTCTGTATGAGAACAGGCGCTTGCTCTTAGCCTGGGCCTTGGCTAAGGCTAGGGGCAAGGCAGTTCAGCAGTTATGGTCCGCTAAATCCATAAGACAATCAATAATGTCTTGTATTTTATACGGAACACTCAGTGTAATGTCCGATTCGCCCTTGTTTTTATTGAACTCTCGCAGTTCTCGGCTATAAATAGTTGGTCCCGAGTCTGTGTAGGCGTCGTGGGTACCAATTAAGATCTCATATCAAATTTATGTGTAATACCATCCTACTAGACACTCCAGCCAACCATAATAAACTATTTTTGCATAATAACTTTGTGAGACATATTCATATTAATTATAGTTTAACGGTTTGACTCGCAACATCGCCGCGGGCTCAGCTCATGAATAAAATCCTTTCGAGTTCGAAACTCGTCGGGCGACCCCGAAGAATGCGCGTGACTAATAACCGTTAAACTATAATTTATAATAAAAACTTTTACATTCTAACTATACAATGTAGAGTTTATCTTATATTTAGTCAGCCATACTAAATACGGCAATTTTTTAAACATAAGTCTTTCAAACGCATTCGTGGCGAACTCTAAAGCTATATTTTTTATGGAAATAAAAATAATGCCAATAGCAGGATTCGAACCTGCGCCTCCAGGATATCCGGGGTCCTGGAGGATTGAGATGGCTTAGTGGTCAGAGCGCCTGGAGTATTTATCTGGGAGGTGCAGGTTCGAATGCTGCTCACGACCGTATTTTGTTTTCCACAAAATGTTATAACTTCAGAGATCGCCACGCATGAGTTATTACTTTTCGAAGATTTAAATATTTTAGGTATTTGTAATAAATACTTGCATAAAATTGTGAAGCAAAACATTGTGCATGATATTCTCGATGGTGTGTAAAGACATGATAAAGACATACGAGCGGTTTCAGCTTTGAAAAGAGGCTGTTCATCAATCACTTGATAATAAAAAATATTTTCAAATAGTTCCAGGCTGATGACCCATGCTTCTTTGTCAAAATTGTTTAGTTTCATTTGTAGAATCTTTAAAATATTTCAACACTAACACCTGTAAAAAAATCATAAAAAAAATCTAAGAAAAAAAATCAGTTCCCGCTACGTCATCAACCTTCAGCCACGCCCTGTATAAAGCGACCTTCCGCTTTAAAGCGAAATCGCTTTGATATCGTTACGTGCCCGTCTCGTTACCGTCACTCAAATCCAGTTACGTGTTAACGTGTTTAAACGTCTTTGAAGTTGAACGTGATTTTATTTCAAGTTGACTTAAGGTTTGTTTACATTTTGGAGGATTCAGGTGTTAAAGGTTAATTTGGAAATTTATTTCGTATACAATTAATCTTGCACTTCTTTTGTGTGGTTAAAGCAAACCAATGTGTAAAAGGAGTCTGTGATCTCACTTTGAGGGGTGAATGTACCAATGTTTACGAAAAAACCTAACTATGTTATAGCTATAACTGGTCCTAGTTAATGTGCAGTTTGTATCTTTTGGCATGTGTAAGTGGGTACGACCTTCACACGAAATAGCTTTAGATTGGAGGCTTTTGGTAATTTTATATTGTTTCTTGATTAATTTAATATTTCTATGCGTTGGTACATAGGCTCATGCTAGCTAACATGTGCCCAAGATATTTTATCTCAATAGATACAATTATTTTATATAAATTTAATTTTAGATTTGTATAGAATCTATAAATACCTAATTATGATACAGACAGACGTGTTGCTGGGGAGTTTGTTGCGCCGCTACTTCTTCGCAGCTAAAGCACTAGGAAGTGGTGAAGGGTGGGATTTTTTGGGGACTGTCTTAATGTTTGACGTTAAAAAAGCGCTTACGATCACAAGTTCAAATTCAAATTATTCTGAGAACAGGTCTTTTGGAACTTTTACATATCAAATTAAAATCTAGAAAGGGCATTTCCTATCTGGCTTTCTCTGAGAAGAAACACCGAAACGAACTCAGAGGTTTTCTCCGTTAAAGTTCGATGCATTATGAGAGAAAATTGTGAAAGTCATGTAAGCATCTAATTTAATAATATTTATGTTTGTAAATTTCTATTTTTCAAAGAAACATTGAAAAAATAATAGACAAGAACGGGGCTTGAACCCCACGACACGGAACGTCAAAGTCTTTACAACTGTAAAGTGGTAACGCTGAGTTTAGTAAATCTGTAATGATTACTAGATAAATATCACCAGGCGTCTCCTTAAGACGTATACAAAGAGGATTGAAAATTCAATAGGTTTGAACACGACAAGGTAGCTCAGTTGGTAGAGTGATGACACGGAACGTCAAAGGTCGCGGGTTCAAGCCCCGTTCTTGTCTATTATTTTTTCAATGTTTCTTTGAAAAATAGAAATTAATATAGGCATTACATGGCCTCAACATGTGTTAAAAAAAAAAAAAAAATATATATAATTATATATGATTTATAAAGGATTGGGATGTTGTTCGGCGATTTACAACTGTAAAGTGGTAACGCTGAGTTTAGTAAATCTGTAATGATTACTAGATAAATATCACCAGGCGTCTCCTTAAGACGTATACAAAGAGGATTGAAAATTCAATAGGTTTGAACACGACAAGGTAGCTCACCCGCGACCTTTGACGTTCCGTGTCATCACTCTACCAGTGATGACACGGAACGTCAAAGGTCGCGGGTTCAAGCCCCGTTCTTGTCTATTATTTTTTCAATGTTTCTTTGAAAAATAGAAATTAATATAGGCATTACATGGCCTCAACATGTATTAAAAAATATAATTATATATGATTTATGTATGTATTTGGTCCAAACTCGTTTTAAAAGTAAAATAAATATATAAAACAAAAACCCGAGCAGAATAAAGTGTGATTAGTTTCTCTGTTAGGTAATTCTCAGCTCAGTTTAGATTTACTTAGTGGCACTAAGCATCAAGCCTTCTTCTGCAGTAAATAAAGTTAGTAAGAAAAATCACGAGACAAGAATCCCATACTATTTCTAGTACAATAAATTAGATTTTCGTGAACCTAAAAGATGCTGACTTATCCAGTCCTTTTCTTCTTATATTGTGGTTGATGAACAACATAGTATCAGAGTTTAAACTACCCCTAGGTCTGTGAAATCGCTGTACACACCATCGAGAACATCTCTCTCGCTGGTTTAACCGCACATGACTTCGAAAATTATTTCAACAAAAAGACTTTGGAATTAGTTTATAATACGCACATGACTTCAAAAAGACCTTTGACTTGTCAGTACAACGGTCATATCACTAGGCTATCACTGCTATGCACTAATCCAGTGACACAAAGGGACGATGATGATAATATACGGCCAATAAACATTTTACAGGCGACGTGACGACGGGTCGACGACACATCAACGACATCAGCACGTAATCGTTTGCGTCTCGCTGCGCTTTATCGTGAAAGTACCAAAGAGTGTGCTATATGCGCGCTTCGGTTCACTAGTGATGGGGTTATTTGGTTGTCGATATCGATAGTTTAAACGTTAAAATGAAATTTACTGACCAAAACTATTATCTAAAATATCGTAAACCGACCGAATGATGACCGAATGGCCAAATGATTACGGGCCCGCGTTTTTTAACCGCAGGTTTTGGGTCAAGCTTAGCATGTACCAATGTGATTTTTTCAACGTCATATTATCTAGGTACTTTCTTAGTAAATCTAACACATCTCAGACATACGTTGAAGGAAACCATCGTGAAGAAATCTGGACTTAACAATTTGAAATCACCAACCTGCAGTGAGCTAGCGTGATGAGCAATGTTCGTGCTCTCTCCGTATGAGAAGAGGCCCTTGCCCTGCAGAGAAACAGTTATGGGATACTTATGTTAGAGGCAGATGTTTATTGTACTACACCCACATTTTACTAATGGCGTTTTTAAATATCATGTATAAGCAAAGTGACAGAGGAGAATGGAAGAGAAAAACATATTGCGCCAAAAATGACTTAAAACACGGGCAGGTAGAAAAATTGAGCGTATTACCATCAACCGGGCACGATTTCAAACTAAGAATTTTATCACAAAATAACTCAGTACCACTTTGCCTGACCCAGGAATACAAACCTAACCTATACATTCCTACCTAACGTTTTGCAGCTGTACTTGCGACCATTAGACCAACGTGGCAATTTATTATTTATTATTATTGTTAATCATCTCTATCTAATCATCATCATCATCATCATCATCCCCCTGCCCTTATCCCGATTTATTTGGGGTCGGCGCAGCATACCTATATTTGGCATGCTGCTAAAGTTTTGGCTATGTTTTATGACCGGCCGCCTGCCTGACGTCAACCCTCTTTGGGAATGCTGGTGTTGGTGGTAACCGCCACCGATACGATCACCTTTTATCTAGTTAAGCCATACCAAATGTTATCCATGCGCCAAGTTCATATAAAAAATAAAGCATTCGTTAGAATCAGCAGTTAATAAATGAGTTTTACTGTACTGTTTTCACTAATTATATTGTTCGTAATACATTAGTAATATAATTTTTTGTGCACCACAGTTATGCACTAATCAAACATTATTTATTTTTGAAGACACCGATGCACTCTGATAGCATGAAGCAATGCTTATCAATCATCTGAGCAGTGAAAACAACGAGGTCAACCATTTCCCAACAACAGCTTATCAAGATAAAGTGTCGATGACAGTGTGACAGTGCTTCTATATCCATCTCATATACATTAACACTATTACACCCGATTGTCACACAGTCTGACGTCACTAAGCCTTAGTTTCACATTATATCGAGCATGTGAAACCACTAATCGATGTGTTACATGATTATCGCGTCACATCACTAGATGCACGGTCCGTGTATAGCGGTCCGCTCGAGCATATGATCGGTAGGTCTGGCTAGGGTTGTTACTAGTTCGATGTTTTTTTATTCAGTCATAATTATATATATAAAAATCATATTTATTAAGAGATGTATAGCTTGAGTGTGGACCCGCATACCATAGGACTGGGACCCAAAGAAAATGGATGAATGAACTGGATTTCTTTCTTTCTAATTAGCATGACGCGGCACAAAACCGTACCCCGATTTTATGTCGCATATTGATGGAAAGAATTGAAGGAGGCCTTTTCTCAGCAGTTGGATAAAACAGGCTTGCAATAATAATTTGCTTCATTCTTTACTTGGCGTTGAATTACATATTAATTAAGTTTGTTACAATTTTGTAAATTAAAGATAACATAAACATAACTTACAATATTAAATGGAAAAAGATAATAATATTGTAACTTTAGAGTTCGCTAAGCATGCGTTAATGCTTTTCAAAGATTTATCTTGAATTATTATGGTAATTGCATTCTTTACGACATTGTATTAACTGCAAAGTTAGTCGTGTCGGTTCGGTCACTTGTATAAGGACTGAATTGATAGCAATGACGTCGCCATAAGACGTGTTAAATATGGAAAAGGAATTCGCGGTGGTGAGCAGAGGTCGAGATGGCTTAGTCGTCAGAGCGCCTGGAGTATTCATCCGGGAGGCGCAGGTTCGAATCCTGTTCGCGACCGTATTCTTTTTCCATTTAATATTGTAACTTTAGAGTTCGCTAAGCATGCGTTAATGCTTTTCAAAGATTTATCTTGAAATAAACATAACTTTTTATCATAAATGAATCTACGTTTGACCACCAACTCGCCTGATGGTAAGCCACGGTGTGGCCTATTCACTCTAGCCTAGAATGTATCTATATTGTATTTCTCAGGAACCACGGAAGACGCAGGGACTTCCATTCACGAGCAGTAAGTATCATGAACATACATAGCACCACGCCTGTATTCTCCGATGTGGTAGGCAGAGGTGTACTATGTTGTACACTCATATTTCACCGATGCAGTTATTAAGTCCCATGTGGTGGTGCAACAATTCCGTTCATTCCATCAAACGGGCACAGCTTCGAACTCCGGGCTGCTACTGAGAATTTCCTTACAGCAAAAGTAAAAACATTTTGTCTGACGAAGGAAGCGAACTCGGGACATTTAAGTACATACACATATAAATATATCAGACACCATAATAGAGCCCAATCGTAATTCTGAAAAGGCCTTCAAATCAAATATAGCCCTTGTTTATTAAGTTAGTTAAATCGCGACCGTTCAAGTGTTAAACTACAATATTGACTAACAAATTAAACCTTAACTTAGAATGCAAATTCTGACCATTCACTAAGTTTGTTTAGCTTGATTACGAAGTTGAAACAAGCAGCCTGAACTCTGAACTAAATATCCCTTGAGTATCGTGAGATTAGATTTAAATCTAGATTTAAGTTTAAATCTAGGGTAATGTTTAGATTTAAGATACCTAGGCACAATTAACACGAAATTGTGTTAGTACAGACCTCTGCTCACTACTCCGAATTTTTCTTCCACATTTTAATACGTCTTTTGGTGACGTCATCGATCTATCTATTCACACCCTATATATACGACTACAGCTGGCCGAACCGACACGACTAACTTTGCAGTTAATATAATGTCGTACAAATGCGATTACCTTAACAAACACAAATAAATCTTTCAAATCTAAAGTAATAAATTATTGTGGAAAGAAAGATACGGTCGTAAGCAGGATTCGAACCTTTTCCACGAGGAAAGAAATATATATTTATGTATGTTATGTGCATTCTATATCTGTAAAATCAACCACGATACAGGAGATATTAATTAGTGTAAGGTATTTAGAATAAATACACATTATAACACAAGTGAACAAAGTTGGTCCTTACACACGAGGAAAAGAATTTTGACTCGATAAAAGGTTTTATGTATTGAATTTTATCAACTCTTTATGTCAAATTTGATGTTAAAAATCAGACAAAAAAGCCTATGCTCGCACGGTGAGGGTTGTAATGCAACAGATGGCGGATATTTTTCTTGCGAGCGATGGCTGCAATGGTTGAGGCAGTTCGGGCTGCATCTACGTGCACCGTGTGCGCGTAACTAGTACTGCATTACCGCAAATGTGCAGTCTTTTCTTTTTCGTCATGTGGTTGATGAAAAACTTAGTGTCAGATTTTAACTCGCCGGTAGACCTCTGACATGGCTTTACACACCATCGAGAACATCTCTCAGGTGTGCTGTTTCGTCACGATGTTTTCCTTCACCGTTTTAAGCAAGTTATAATTAATTTAAAATACGGACATAATTTCTAAATGTCAGTGGTGCGTGCCTGACTTTTAGAAGTCATGTGTGTATTATAAGCTAACAAGTGCTGTAATGAATCACAACACTTAAAACCAAGACAAAGTGGAAATTCGTAATCCCCTTTATAATTGAATCAACCTAAATTTTAAATTAAATAATAATCAGGAAATGGACGAGAAACTTTGAATGCAAATCTCGCCGTTCATTAGAATAGTTCAGTTTGTGTTTGAAGGTGGATGGCGGCCTAAAGGACCATCATTAGAGGGCATTGTTTTCTATATTTTAGGACCAGTGCATATTGTGATTTTCCATGGAAATATCGAGGTGGTATTGTGAGCAAACGAGCCTGCGTGTCACCCAATTGTAAGGAATCAACGCCGCTTGAATATCCGCAACCCCAAGGGAGTCACTAATGCGCTGACATTCTTCTCAATTTCTTTTTGTTCTATTTTTAATGATATAATTTTTTGTGAATTGAAAAAAATCGGTCGAGAGCCTAATTCGAACCTGTGCCTCCCGGATAAATATTCCAGGCGCTCACCACTAAAGGTTTCGTACATGAAGTCACTTATGCGTTGCTTATAGGGCGTCTTTCATACAAATGCATTTTTGTGATACGTACTCTTTATATAAACTAAACTACGAATATTTCTACTAAATGTAAATGTAATAAATGAAAGTTTAAATGTTCCTAGATAACTTTGTAAATTAAAATGTTTCAGGATTCGAACCTGCGCCTCATGGATAAACACTCCAGGAGCTCTGACCACTAAGCTATCTCGACCTCTGCTCACCACCGCGAATTCTTCATCCATATTTTAATACGTCTTTTGGCGACGTCATTGCTATCTATTCAGTACCTATACAGGTACCGAACCGACACGACTAACTCTTCAGTTAATACAATGTCGTAAACCTGCAATTACCTTAAAGATAAATCTTTGAAAAGCATTAACGCATGCTTAGCGAACTCTAAAGTTTTTATATTAAATGGAAAAAGAATACGGTCGTGAGCAGGATTCGAACCTGCGGCTCCCTCTGTTTTTCCATTTAATATAATTTTAAAATTTTATTTCAATCACACATAAACTACTGAACCAATTTGATAAAGTTTAATATTCAAACAAAGAGTTTCTTGCACGTCCTTCTCCATAGGAATATACACTTTGCAACGTGGCAACTAGTTTCTGACAATTCAAAAGTGCTTGGTCTAATTGAAATAAATGATTTGACTTTGACTTTGGCAACTGCAGAGCGCCTCTAGTTAACAATAAAACATACCTAATATAATATAATAATAACATACTAAATAAAATGACGTGCAAGTGCCATCAAACTGCCAAACCATCGAGATTTTTTATTGTGACAGATTTGGTAGGTTAGGTATTCAAACCACACTTGTAGATTGATGCAAATAAGTAGTTGACAGACCATCATCAGAAATGACAAATAACTAGCAGTGTTTGATATTTCTGGCGACGATCTCAATAATGACGACAATTCGAATGTAGCAAACTAATCAAAATTTAGGGCAAAGTCAACTTTTTGACAGCGCGGTTGGCGCAGTGGTCGATAGACCGACTGCTGCGCTGCGTGTCGCAGGTTCGATTCCTGCACGGAGCAAATATTTGTACGATTTATAGATAATATAATTGCTCCGGGTCGGGGTGTGTGGGTGAAAATCCTAGTGTGGGGCAAAGTTTAAAAAAAAAAAAAAAAAATCACTCTAAAATTTCCACACAATTTTCGTTTTACGTCTCTAATTTTAGTAGCTACCTAATAATGTGCCTGCTAAAATCGTTCGGATATTTTAATTTCACATGCTTAAATTCGAATGTGACATCTCTTGAGTCGTCCCATCTTGCTCATTTAATAACTGTTAGTAAATAAAATACAGGAATGTTTTAAATTTAGTTTAGTTTGCTAAATTAGTATTTACGCCACTATAGATATTTACTGATGTATTATTGTAATGCTCAATGAAAGTTGAATAGCGGTTAAACTGAAAGTCAATTGAATGAATGAATGAATGAAATGATTTATTTATTTTTCTCTTCACAAATGGTTCGTAACAAGGTTAACCTAATACATAAGGTTAAAAACTACCTTTTGTGAGAGACTGGTGCCTGAGATAGGTATAATAATACCTGTGTTACAGGTCACCAGACCCCACACTCTAGAATACCACTGGTCATAAATAAGTAGCAGAATACCAAATAACTAAAGTCAATACTCAATATACAGACAGCGCGGTTGGCGCAGTGGTCGAGAGACCGACTGCTGCGCTGCGTGTCGCAGGTTCGATTCCTGCACGGAGCAAATATTTGTACGATCTACGGATAATTGCTCCGGGTCTGGGTGTGTGTGTTTGTGAGATTATATGTCTGTAAACGCACCCACGACACAGGAAGAAATTCCTAGTGTGGGGCAACGATTAAAAAAAAAAAAAAGTATATATATATTATTGCATTCCATAATGTGTACATATAACAGTTGGTATGTTGAAAAATAGAAACAATTATGGACCCTGTCGGGCACAACAAAGCTAGATTTATATAGAGGAGACGATGAAGAGCGCTTTAAGAAAATAATAATTGAAAAAATTAAAATATAGTTTTGAGTAACATTGAATAGCTAGGTGAAAATTAAGTCATTAGATAGTGTTTCATTTAAGTAATCAGATTGTGTTGGTTTTATAATGTTTCTACATTTTATACATATTCATGTGTATATTTATTTAAGTATTTAAGTCATTTCATCGACACACTCAACTGAAGCATTCATAAATTCGCAGACTCGGCCCTTGGGTTTTAAAATAAAATAAATTTATACATAAAAACCGGTTGGGGTTTTAAACCAAGGAAGTCTTGACCATTGAATTTTTTATTCATTTTACACTGACTTATAAATAAATGCTACAGATAACGACATCCTACTCCTGCTAGGATATAAGGGATACAATAACAACAACCTTGAGTGTCATAAAATACACTCAAGGTCATACATACCCCGAAAAACACAGGAAATTTCCAATAAATATCATTTCACGCAGTAACATATGACCTTCGAGTAGAACCATCAATCTTGTGTGCTATTTGTTCGGCAAAAACATTTTTGTAACCCTTTAAGATAAGCGCACACTGCGACTTTTGAAGTGATTTTAAAATAGTAAATTTCTTTATTTATACGGAAGCGGAGGAGTACTTCGACGCATAAATCACGTCTTTCCTTTTTTTTCGTTTATTAGTAGTCTAGTCAATATAATTTAGCTTTAATTTTTGTAAATATTTTTAATTATCTATTTTAATAATAATATTATAAAGGGGAGTTTACTAAATCTATAAATAATTGCTAAATAAATATCGCCAGGCATCTCCTTAAGGCGAATACAAGGAGACTTGAAATTTAATACACACGAACAACGACACGGTACCTTATTGGTAGAGTGATGATACGGCCCAAGGCCCGTTCGCTTCTATTATTTTTAAATTTTTCCTTGAAAAATTGTAATTAATAAAGAGGAATCGTTCCTCTCTTGTTCTCTTTCATGTAAGGATTAAAATCAAAAAATACTTCACTGATTTAAAAAATTCTTTCACATGTTGTAAACTGTATTATCACTGAGTAACATAGGCTATATTTTATTTCAGCGATAATTTATTTATTTATTTATTTTATTCTTTATGCACAATTGTACAGAGGCGGACTTAATGCCTTAGGCATTCTCTGCCAGTCAACCTCCGGGTGGTGCAGAAACAAAAAGAAAGCAGGTGCACTTAAAAAGAAACGTTATTTGAAGAATGACTCATATATACAATAACACAACAATACTTAAATATATTATACGAGTACATACATAAACTCATACATACTACATAATATATAAATATATATACATATACACATTACTGGTGAGAGGACTCTGCCAGTTTCTTGTGGAGATGTTGCTTCACTTTTATTTTAAACGAATACCGACTGGAGGCCATCCTGATTTCCGGAGGGAGCGCATTCCATAAAAGTATAGACTGCACGTAGAATGAAGAATGTATAAAGTCAGAATGGTGAGATGGACATTGTAAAAGACGGTTATTTACAGAGCGAAGATTTTTATTGTGGTTGGAGCATAGATATTGGAAATGAGGAGAGAGGTAAGTGGGAAAATTAGGAGAGCCAAGAAAAGAAAACAGCGTGAGCAGAGCTCGGCGCTGACGGATAGGCAACCATTTTAGTTGCAAACGATACGCAGACACGTGATCATATTTACGAAGATTGAAGACAAATCGAATGCAGTTATTCAGAAGGCGGTCTAGTTTATTGAGTAGGTCTGATTTCAGGTCATAGTAACACACATCACCATAATCAATCATAGGGAATATCAAAGTTTGTACAAGCATTGCTTTCGTATTGGCCGGAAGAAGGTTTTTTAATCGGTAGAGAGACCGCAGCGTTCCTGTCACCTTCTGACTGACGTGAGTTACTTGACTTCGCGAACTTAGACTAGTGTCAATATACAAGCCGAGATCTTTGACGTCGGAGCTGAAAGGAATGACAGAGCCATCAAACATAACAGCTGGCAACGTAATGTTGTCTAGTTTGGCCATACCTCTCGAACTACCAACCACGATTGCCCGACATTTTGACGGGTTTACCGACACACCAAATCTCTCAGACCAGTTCTTAATAGCCACTAAGTAACTATTAAGTTTAAGAATAGCGTCTGGTAAACCGTCAACCCTAGCTTGACAGTATAGCTGAAGATAATATAATTGCAGTCTAAAAATTCAGGCGAGCAAACCCGCGGGGACAGCTAGTAATATTATAAATGCGAAAGTTTGGAAGGATGGATGGATGTTTGTTACTCTTTCTCGCAATAACTACTGAACAGATTTGGATGAAATTTGGCACACAGATATTTTATGACCTAGATTAACACATGATTACTTTTTATACCAGCTGGACTGAATTTGGAAGTCCATGCTGACGAAGTCGCGGGTAAAAACTAGTGAGAAATGAGCCTTTGTTATTTCCTTTTCTAGTATAACGTGTGTGCATAAATTATAAAATAAAGGCATCAAAGTGGCCCAGTGCCCGTGTGCGCTCTTCCTAACCTCAAAAGTGACATCGCCTTGAAACTTCAATAAGTCAAGGCCAACGGCGTCGAAGAAAATACGCTGATAACAGATTTTTCTATTTACATGAAGAGATTTATGCCTTTTTGTAGTACCGTGTAGTCTTTGGCAGATTGTCAATCATATCATACTTCTACTTCTTGGTCTTGTAGATCTAAAGACGTAAGCTCGTTCTGGGTTTGATTATCGGTTCAGGCAGTGCTAATGTTGAAGTGTGAGTAGTACGGGGAGACAAACAGACATGGGTATACGCCACGAGTGATTTATTGAGACTTCTCCTTACTTATATACATTATTTATTCTTAAGATAGTTACTTACATGGACTACACACACTACACGCTACAATGGGGAGGGTCTCGAGGCTTAAGATCAAGTTTTTGGAACCGTGCACCTAGCTTTGACGTTTCATAAGTGCCTGTGATTTGGTCAAAGCAAAAAAAAATACACAGCCGCACAGAATCATACATCAAACTTAAGTTACACTTGCCGCGGTCGGTCTGTGGATGGGTGAAAAATTCGCGGTAGTGGACAGAGGTCGAGATGGCTTAGCGGTCAGAGCTCCTGGAGTATTTATCCGGAAGGATCGAATCCTGCTCACGACCGAGGCAGTTAATAGTTGCCGAGTTGAAAATCAGCGTCAGGCACTAGCGGTCTGGCATTATGCTGAACTGGACCTTTTTGGCGCAGCCGTGAGGCACACAATGACCGCTCAACATTCATACCTGTTGTCTTTTGTATACCTATTTACATAAATTGTGTCCTTACTGACTGTTTCAAATAAACATTTTCTTTCTTTCTTTATTCTTTCTTGCAAATAAATGATTACTAACAAATAGTCGCCTAATTAACAGAAAATAATTATTATGACCTAAATATTATTAAGTAATTTTCGCGTATATTAATTTGTTGTGTTAATTACTTGCAACATAATTTGCCCTGGAGGTTAATGAGCCCAATTGTCTCAAAGTAATTAAAGCAAAATTGCCCACCTGGCATTGTCACATCGGTAAAAGTTCGTTGAACCCGATTGTAAAAAATCACTAGGTACATACTCGTATTATAAAACAAAGTCCTCCATCGCATCTGTCTGTCTGTTCGCGATAAACTCATAAACGACTGCACCGATTTTCATTCTGTTTTCACCAATGGATAGAGTGGTTCTTGAGGAAGGTTTTAGTATATCATTTGTTAAGTTTTTGTATACATTGGCTAAAATATAATGATATTTGTTGGAGGTGTCGGAAAAAAATAAGCCGTCTGGGAGCTTTCAACGAAAACGCTGCCTAAACCCTTTGAGATATAACAAAATGATGTATGGCAGAATTGTGTATCTTATACAGGCCTACAGAAAAGTTTGCAATGAAATATGTCTATCTCTTAAGGATAACACACTATATCCATTTTAACACTTAAAAAAATGGGCAATTATAAAGCGGTAATTGGAAAGCGGGAACGGGATCAAAATTTCAAGATTACTTTTGGTCGCGATAACCGACATCCACGCGAGCGAAGCCGTGGGCATGAGCTAGTTAGATAAATAAAATAAAGAACTTTCGGTTGAGAAATTGAAATGAAATGGTTCTTCAACTTATTTAAGTATTGAATAAAAAACTGGTACATTCATATTAGAGTGATATGCGCGTACCGACATTTTCCTCTCGTCCTGGATGCGGCGACATAATTGACCATAGATAACATAAGATTTAGTGATATGCCTTTTTATAGATATGATTCGTACCTGCACCTATTTTTTATTATTTATAGGCTTGCGTTTAAACGCGACGTTTTTACGCCAATGCCGCCGTTTTGCGCCTCCCGGATAAATACTCCAGGCGCTCTGACCACTAAGTCATCTCGACCTCTGCTCACCACCACGAATTCTTTGTCGACATTTGATTTTTTTACTCTATTTTTCTTTTTGAACTTGTAGATAATTATTTTCTAATTTTTAGTTCAGCTAGCTACAATAGCGTGTTTTTAGATTACAAAACTCTTTTTTTTTGACAAATTTGTTATATTTTTCTATTATCATCGGTCCTTGATAAGTGTGCGAAGTTTCAATTCAATCCCACGTTTTAACATAACATGACATAACATAGCATCACGCCTGTATTGTATGTAGGCGGAGGTGTACACAGTCGTACTCCCACATTTCACCAATGCTGTTATTAAGTCCCATGTAATAGCTGGTGAGCCTATTGCCATCTACAGGGCAAAATTCCAAACACCGGGCTGCTATCGAGAACTTTCTTCCAGAAAAACTCAATAACACTTTGCCCGACTCGGGAATCGAACCCCAGACTTCATGCTCAGCAGTCGCGCTTGATAACACTAGACCGACGAGACAGTTTTAAAGTGGGTGAAAATCACGTTCAAAGATTTCGTTACATAGATACGTAGATACATAGCAAGCTAACAAAAGCGTGTTAAAATAAACTCGATTCCACTGAAAAGAGGGAAACATGATGAAAAAATACGAATATCCTTTTCCAAAAATATTCGCCTGACATTCGTTACATCCTAGATCCTCAAAAAACATAACACTCATTCTGGGGCAGTTGGGTAAAAATATCAGACTTTCTACTCCAACCCACCTCAATTCGAAATCTAAGGTCAAGAAAAGTCAATATGTAACTTGAAGCGGATGTTAGTAGAAATAAAACAGCAATTTTATTGCCCCTGAAAAGTCAGAAGCGAGTTGCGGAAAAGGCATTATTTAGGTCGCGTTCATACCAAACGTTATGTCTGCTGCCGAATGTGTTAAGTTCACTGTGAACTATGAACATGAAGTCAGATTGATGTTTTAGTTCATAATTTGCATTACGGTGAAGGAAAACATCGTGAGGAAACCTAATAGCCTTAAATCGCGAACTCACAGAGTTAGTCACCACGCTATCAATGCTCGTACCTTCGCTGTTTGAGAACAGGCCTATTAATACTCTGCAGTGGGTCAGTTCATCATCATCATCCCCCTGCCCTTATCCCAATTTATTTGGGGTCGGCGCAGCATGTATTCTTATTCCATACATCTTTATTAGCTGTCATATCGGCAGTCACTCCTTTTCTAGCCATATCATCTTTAACACAGTCCATCCATCGCTTCCTCGGTCTTCCTCTACTCTTATAGCTATCTACATTCCTACTCAAAACTTTCCTCGTCACATGACCCTCATCCCTCCACATCACATGCCCATACCATGCTAAACGATTTCTATACAACTCCTCAGTCATCGGTGCCACATTCGGAGTTCCTCTTATATATTCATTTCTTATTCTATCCATGCAGTTGTATTATTCATAATAGTCTGCATGAACCATTCTGTGGTATAACTGACAAGTCGTAAGTTCTTAACACTGACTTATTTTAGTAGAAAAAACCTAACTCGACGATGTTGTGCTGTCCAAAACCCATGAAAAAAACCACTTTCGTTTTTCCGTAGGACCATGGGACCCTTAAGGCAGTCTACGCGGATTTTGTTGATATTCTATTATTTTTGTTGTGGCGGACTCTTATCGAGTAAATACCACGTGGTCCACCGCTGGTCGGGGTCCCGAGGTCGCTTACAATCGGCAGCTGACAAGAATATGCATGTGATTCAAATGTCGGAAAAATATTTTTATCTGTATCCTTTATTGCTGTAGGATGATTATCTTAACTTTTTTTTTGCTTTGAAATTTAATCGTTAAAAAGTAAGAAAAATGCGAGGGAAGTTTAAAATATCAAACCCCACGCCATTGGTTGGAACCAAACGTTACGTCACCGACCGCGATGACATTGTGTACATGCAGTTACTAGGTGTGTAGACGTCAGAGAAAGCGCGCCAAAATGGCCGCGTTCAAATACTCAACATCGGTTGTAGTTTTAATTGTTTATTTTTCGAATAAAAATAAAGATGTGTAGTAAAGTATTAGTTTTGAACGCAGCCTTAATGGTTGCTGGTACGTCAGCACAGTTTTATTTGTGGCTTTCAGAAGATCTTGTTACTATGTTCGTGAACGCCATGTTGCGTGTCTTGTTCTGCGTATTGTGTCAGAAGGTTGATTTTGACAACTTTGAAGTTTTTTGTTATATATTTTGCTGTCTGGGCAGAAATATCCTAAAATCTCCATTTTTCGTTCACAGATAGCACACATCTTTTGCTATGAAGTTAATAAATCAATATTTTTATTGTTATTATTATTTGAATACAAGGGGTACCACCCAAGACGTGTACTAAATAATAATTTATGTTTAGTTTGTTTTAGGTTACTTAAGTTTTTGTGTGAAATGTCTGATTTAATATTGAGTGCGTCAAAAAGTCGTGCAAAAATTACTTTTTCTTTCTTTCCTTCTTCTACATAACTACTAGAGTCAGTTTATTGCACGAATGCCCAAATAATTGTGTTATGTTTTTAGGGTTCATGTATAGTGTCGAAGCCGCTAATGTAAGTTTAGTTGCGAATACACTCCATCATAGAACGCACGTATTTTTATTCCAACAACCCCAAGCAAAGCATACTAGACCCTAACGCATCCTCGTAACGTTCATATTGGCCTGCAGCGAGCCGGATAGCCAGCGTTGGCCGAAGCAATACGAGAACAAAAGAATTCCTGGAATCGGTCGCCCGGCCGGCAAGACACCTGTGTTTTGATATTATTGAATATTAGTGCATAATTACGAATAAAAATACGTCAATAATACGAAGATTTTGCGAGTTTTTGGACAATTTGAAGTGAAATTCGGATTTTAAATCAGTGGATGATATTGGTGAACATTCAAACTACAAAGTGGTGTATGATTTACGTGTATAAACTGTCAAATAAACATGGAAAAAGTCAATCAAATAATAAGTGAGTTGGAGGACATCTTTGAACGTGTAGCGAAAGTTAATGACAACGTTAAGAAATGCTCTAAGCTCCGATTAACAAAAGGTTTTTTAGAAACAAAATTACAAACTCTTGAAGATTATTGGAGTCGTTACCAAACTGGATATATGAATTTACTTAAAATAGTGACACGGGAACAACGAAAACAATTGGACTATTTTAAAGAGGATGTTTTTGGAACTTGTGAAGATAAATACACGTACACGAAAGCCGACATTATCGACTTATTAGCATCAGGAAAGTCACAAGTACCAGCAACAAAAGAAAGTTTGGAAGGACAATTCGAAGATCAAAGACAGTGCGTCATACCGCAGGTGAAATTGCCTAGAATACAACTACCTGAGTTTTCGGGTAATTATGAAGACTGGCCTACGTTTAAAGATTTGTTTACATCACTTGTACATGAAAATGCATCACTTAGTGAAGTTCAAAAGTAACATTATTCGAAATTGAGCATTAAGGGTGAAGCGGGAGCTTTACTTAAACACATACACGTTACTCAAGCTAATTATGACCAGGCGTGGAAGGTGCTTCTAAACAGGTATGACAATAAAAGAATGATTGTAACATCTACATTAAAACGCATGTTCAACCAAAAGAAAATGCATAATCAAACAGCAAATCATATTAAATCATTACTAGACACTACTACGGAATGTTTGAACAATCTAAAAAACCTAAATATTAACGTAGATTCCTGGGATCCGATTATTATATTTTTGTTGATACAAAAATTGGATGCGGATTCTCATAAGGAATGGGAAGAGTATGCGAGTACGTTGCCAACATTGCAGAAGTTTCTAGAGACAAGATTTCGTACCCTGGAATTAGTATCGCCGTCGTCATACAAAGAAAAATCTGCCATACGCTCATACCATGTCACCACTGAAAAAAGTTGTCCAATGTGTAAAGAAAACCATGGGTTATGCTATTGTAAGGAATTTGGGAAAATGGAACCATCACAGCGGAGTATATTTGTGAAAGACAATTCAATCTGCTTCAACTGTTTGGTTCCTGGACATGCAGTCAAATCGTGTCGACTGACAACATCGTGCAAGATCTGTAAAAGACGACATCACACTCTTCTTCATGAACCACGTTCGAGTAAAGTCGGAGCCTTATCCACAGAAGAAACACAGCCCCGAGTATTACATTCCAATGCAGAAGAGACCAAAGATATTCAAGTTAATACAATGATGACGTCACGCAACTGTACAACCACAAACAGTACAGCCTTGTTAGCTACTGCGGTAGTTATTGTGAAAAATAAAGAAGGATACACTACTGTATTGAGAGCATTGATTGATCCTGGTTCACAAGGTTGCTTGATTACTGAGCGAGCTGTTCAGCTACTTAAATGTACAAGACATCCTATAAACGGAACAATTCTAGGTGTGGGTTCTACGTCATCAAAAGTCAGTCATGTAGTTCAAGTCGAGGTTCTATCAAGATGGCAAGCTGAATTCAACCTCAAGATTAAGGCATATGTTATATCAAAGCACTTGACTACACAAATACCCACAACCACAATATCCTCACACAATTGGTCGCATCTTCAAGGACTCACCCTGGCCGATTCAGAGTACCAAACACCAGGGTCGATCGACTTGCTTCTCGGAGTCGATGAATATGCCCAGATCCTTCAGAACGATGTCATTAAAGGTCCGCCTGGTTCTCCTTGTGCCCAAAAAACCACGCTAGGCTGGATTTTGTTTGGTAAAGTTTTCAATGACATCACATCAGATCGATCAATTATAGTAATGCACCAACAAATAGAGATACATGATATGCTGAAAATACTCTGGGAACAAGATATAGATACCAAAAGAAAATATACAAAGGAGGAAGAAACCTGTGAAAAAATATATAAAGAAAATTACACACGAAATAAAGAAGGAAAATATATAGTTCACTTACCATTAAAATATGATCCTCCAAGAGTCGTTGAAGAAAATACCAGACATATAGCTCTGAAAAGACTGATGCAATTAAAGCAAAAACTGGAAAATAATGAAAAGTTAAAAAAGTCTTACACCGATGTCATTACAGAATATGTCACGCTAGGACATATGGAAGAAGTACCAGATAATGAACGTGAGAATTGCTCAGTTTACTTACCTCATCATGAGATAGTTCGTGAAGACAAGGAGACAACTAAGGTTCGAGTCGTTTTTGATGCGTCAAGCAAAGGCATTAATAACCTCTGCTTAAATGATGATTTGATGGTAGGTCCTGTAATTCAAGAAGATTTAAGAAGCATCATCATGAGATGGCGAATGCATAGAATCTGTTTCACGAGTGACATTGAAAAAATGTACCGGATGATATTTGTACAGAAGAGACATGCGGATTATCAACGAATCCTGTGGTATCAAAATGAAGAGGTCAAGGAATATAGACTCCTAACTGTTACATTTGGGACAGCATCAGCACCTCATTTAGCTATTAAAACACTAATGCAGATCGCAGAAGATGAAGGCAAAGATTACCCTGTTGCTTCAAGAATGATAAAGGAAGATTTTTACGTTGATGATATAATGTCTGGGTGTGACACCGTTCACCAGGCCATTGATGCCAGTAAACAATTACAAACCATACTAAAAAAGGGAGGGATGAATTTGCAAAAATGGTCGTCGAATGACATGGAATTTTTAAAATCTGTAGATCCTGATTTATTGTCTGCCAATGCAAAAATTGATTTAAAAATTGACGGTACAGTAAAAGCCTTAGGGTTGTCATGGAATCTGAAAGAAGACAATTTTCACTACTCTTTGAATTTTCCACCTATTGCGACATGTATCACAAAAAGGACGATTCTTGCTGACCTACAACGCCTTTTTGACCCACTGGGTTGGATAGCGCCTGCTATTGTTGTGGCAAAGCTACTGATACAGCGATTATGGTTGGAAGAAGTTAATTGGGATGACAAAATTGATGCCAGCTTAGAGCAGAAGTGGATCGGTATCAGGAATGATTTAAAGAACGTAGAAACAATTAAAGTGAACCGTTGGCTTCATACTTTTCAATCAGAGAAAGATAAAATTTCATTGCATGGATTTAGTGATGCGTCGATGCATGCAATCGCAGCAGTTGTTTATTGCAGAGTTGAGAAACCAGACGGCTCCGTCGCCAGTAGTATAGTAGCTGCTCGTACCAAAGTAGCACCTGTAAAGACAATTTCCTTACCACGATTAGAACTCTGTGGTGCTGTTTTACTTGCGAAGCTTTTACATCATGTAGCTCAAGCATTGAGAATACCCCCAACACAAATATATGCCTGGACGGATTCATCAGTCGTACTATCCTGGCTGTTTGGAGAACCTGGAAGATGGAAACCATTTGTCGCAAATCGAGTGGTGGAGATCTTAGAACACATAAATAATAGTCAGTGGCATCATGTAAGATCTGAAAATAACCCAGCTGATGTTGCCTCCAGAGGGTCTACAATCATGGAGTTGAAAACTAACACATTGTGGTGGCAAGGACCATATTGGCTCTTAAAAAAGAAAATAGAATTCACCAGACCAAATATTATAGCAACAGAGCTAGAAAAAAGAAATATAACCAAAATTTATATAAACATAACAGAATACCAAGAAAAAGACAAATCAGGAATTAATTTCGAAAATTATGAATCACTTACCGAACTGAAGAATGTTATTGCATATTGTAGAAGAGTTCTTTATTACAAAAAATGGACAGACATAGATAAAGCGTTAACTACAGAAGAATTAGATAAAGCACTTAAAATTTGCATTAAAAAAGCACAAATAGAAAATTTTGAAGAAGATATAGAAAGGATTAAAATACACAAAGTAGTTAAACAAAGAAGTAATTTAAAAACATTAAATCCATACCTGGATGATGATGAGCTCCTCAGGGTGGTCGGAAGGCTACGGCATGCAAACCTAAGCACAGCAAATAAAAACCCTATAATACTAAGTAATAAAAATCCACTTACCTTACTTATTATCGCTGATGCTCATCAGAAAACACTGCATGGAGGACTCCAGCTGATGCTCTCGTACTTACGTTCTCGATACTGGATTATAAAGGCGAAGAGTGTTGTGAAATCTTACATCCACAAATGTTTGGTGTGTGCGAAGATTAGAGCAAAGTCAGTAACTCAAATAATGGGGGATCTGCCCAAAGTGAGAGTAAATCCTGCGCGCCCCTTTTTACATAGTGGCGTAGATTTCGCAGGTCCATATAACGTACTTATGTCACGAGCGAGAGGAGTAAGGACCACCAAGTCGTACATTGCTATATTTATATGTATGAGTACCAAAGCTATACATATTGAGTTAGTTGGAGATCTCACATCACAATCCTTTATTGGAGCGTTCAAAAGATTTGTGGCACGGAGAGGTAGGTGTGCACATCTTTGGAGTGACCAAGGTCGAAATTTCGTGGGAGCTAATAAAGAGTTGGTAGACGCATGGTCAGAGGCACATCTCAACTTTAAAGATGAAGTAGCGAATTCTCTAGCCCAAGACGGTACCCAGTGGCACTTCATCCCAGCCTATAGTCCTAACTTTGGCGGCTTATGGGAGGCGGGTGTGAAGTCCATAAAATTCCACCTGAAAAGAATTTTGACTGGCAGCTTGACATACGAAGAGCTCTCAACACTTCTGTGTCAAATAGAATCATGTCTGAATTCCAGACCATTGAGTCCAATTGATGATACAGATGTTGAGACAAACCCATTAATACCTGGCCATTTTTTAATTGGTGAATCCCCAGTCGTTGTTCCATCACCAGACTTACGTGAAGTTAAGGTCAATCACCTGGCCAGATGGCAGTACGTTCAGAAATTACTAAATGATTTTTGGCACCGATGGAAAAATGAATACCTCACAAGATTACAACAGCGGCCGAAGTGGTTGACAAAGAAATCTGAATTTGATGTGGGTGACATTGTTTTAATAAAACAAGATAATATTCCCCCAGGAAAGTGGTTGATGGGACGTATCACAGAAAAACACCCCGGACCAGACAACTGCACTCGTGTATACAGTGTAAAAAGCGGTGATAATATTACGAAACGATGTGTTAGTAAACTTTGTCACTTACCAATTGATACCAAACCTTAAAATGCATACCTCTGAAGTTACTTATTGTTTGCATTATGTTCAGCTTTGCATTTGTTATTTATTTAAATTTATTACACAAACTGATAGTGCTGTATAACGTTAATATAAAGTACATCTGCTCTTAGTTACTAATTAGAGGTAGAAAACTTGTTTACTGTTTATATTTTTGAGTTAGACTAAAATGATTAAGTGCATTTAGTTTGTATTATTGCCATTCACTTCTTGAAACTATTTTTCTTGTCAAGTTTATTTGCATGAAACTTTGTGCTTAAATTAGTTGACCTATAGAGATGTGTGTGTAAAGGTAATATTAAGTTACGTTACATTTTTTTAAAAAAAAGGTTCGTACCCTTTTTTGGTGAGCGGTATGTCGAAGCCGCTAATGTAAGTTTAGTTGCGAATACACTCCATCATAGAACGCACGTATTTTTATTCCAACAACCCCAAGCAAAGCATACTAGTCCCTAACGCATCCTCGTAACGTTCATATAGTATATGTATATTTGTTACACAATGTCTTCTAAATGCTTCAACCGATTTAGATGTATGGGGTATCGTTAGAATCTTTAGACTTTGCCAGGTAATTAAGGTTATTAAGATTAAAGAAAATAATATAGGAAATATGGTACACTAAAAAGAATGAAATAAAAAATAAAGTCATTCAAGATAAATCTTTGAAAAGCATTAACGCATGCTTAGCGAACTCTAAAGTTATTATATTAAATGGAAAAAGAATACGGTCGCGAAAAGGATTCGAACCTGCGCCTCCCGGATGAATAATCCAGGCGCTCTGACCACGCCGAGATGGCTTAGTGGTCAAAGCGCCTGGAGTATTCATCCGGGAGGCGCAGGTTCGAATCCTGTTCGCGACCGTATTCTTTTTCCATTTAATATAATAACTTTAAATAAAGTCATGAAGGATATTTTTCACAACAATATTACTATCTACGTATTATGCATACACTACTTGTAAGAACATTGCAGTCTTCAACTGTTCATATTTAGCTGACGCAACGTTTGGGACAAGCGTGTGTCACTTATCATAGTATAAATTCATAATATAATTAACTCAGTGTGCGTTTACTAACAACTAAGTAACACAAAGGAATCGCAATCTGTGTTTATATTGTACGTAACTTCGGTGCATTAAACCTTATTACCGTGACAGTAACTGAGTGATCTTTTCTCTTCACACTGCCTCGTTGGTCTAGTGGTCCCAAACGCGACTGCTGAGCAGGAGGTCTCGGGTTCGATTCCCGGGTCGGGCAAAGTGTTATTGATATTTTCTGTTAGAAAATTCTCAGTAGCAGCCCGGAGTTTGGAATTGTGCCCAGGTGATGGCAATAGGCTCACCACCTATTACATGGGACTTAATAACAGCATTGGTGAAATGTGGGTGTACAATCGTGTATACCTCTGCCTACCCCTTCCGGGATTACAGGCGTGATGCTATGTTATGTATTCTTCACACTCCAACAACAACCTCAACTATTCTGCAAGCCAAACAAACCGTACAAACACTGTCACGGTAAAACAAGTGTCACAGGTGCAAGACCCGTCTGTGACAATTCATAATCAATATTCTTTACAAAAATAAAAATTCGGTATGATACGAATGACACAGACACAAAATATTACAATTAGATTTCGAATTTTAAGTTACAAATTGCAATATTTTTTTGATTTAGGAACTATTTTATTAATTTAAAGAATACATCAGAATAATATTTTATATACAGATTTTAAATCTAATATAATAAAAACTAAAAACTAAATTAAAACTAGAGGAGGGCATCGAAAAATTTGTCCGCGTCGCTGTCAACTGGGACTGTACCCTAAAGGCTGGCAGCATTGCCACGTTGAATGGCATTACTTATTATTACCCTTGGGTCACGTGAAGTGTCGACCAATCGCCTATATAGAGATATACAAATTATTTTGAAAACCTATTTAATTATAACTTTCTTCATAGCCCATATTTCTTAAAAGTTTAATTTAACAAAACTTTAATAAATTAGACTTATTTGATCTAATAATACAAGTCTTAGAAACTGTTTTAGATAACTACGTTAGGCATGGTTGACGAAGTGTTCAAGATTTCGATTGCTGCACCGTGAATTCGAATCCCGATATGGGTCATCTACAAAAAAAAAATAGTTAAACTTGTTCTGGGTCTGGGTGTCTGTGTGTGTGTAAAATATATTTCTGTAAATGCACATACAGTGCTGGAGAAATTCTTAGGCCAAGATAAGTAGCCCGAGACGGAAGCGTGGTGCGCATCGGCATGCGTGCCCCTCTGTAGTGTCTGTGCAGGTCAACTATAGCCGGCCTGCACAAATGATGGGGTCCGTTTGGGTTTTGGTGAATGCAACCACGATCCTGGACCCCAGTAAAGGTTAACAGTGAACTGATGGAATAAAAAATAAGGCTAACAGAAGTAAACATTAACATACCACGTACTATAGATGATCATTATTCCTATCCCTATCACACAATTCTCATTCTACAAATGCAAGATAGAGAGGGGAATATAGCGGAGACAAAACGAGTGCTAATTTATTATTACTTTTCTGCCGATAGTATTGCGCAATATGATAGCGCGGATATATCAATAAATATTCGGTAGGTATTATAAGTACATAATACTTCTCCCGACCGCATTTCGGACACGACGGCCTATCTCCATGGAGATGAACAAAGTGCACAGGATATATAATAGTGCTCAAGTCTATGTGCAAACACAGATTCACTCCCTCTTCCTTTACTTTCGTAGTCCAATGGGACGGTAATCCCACACGACCGAAAGAGATTTTTTGTTTGTTGTGTTTGTTAGAATTTGCAAAAACACCCGAATCCGAATCAACTATTTCTACTCTTGTTATACATACAATAGAATTATAAAGGGACGGCGCGTACGCAGTCCCTACTATCAAAAATAACGCGTCCGGGTTATCCACATTAGGGATAATCGCAGGGGTCAACCCACCCGTAGTGCAATGGGAAGGTCTCGCCCTGGGGGAACCGCCATCATGATCACGGTATCCCCTACGCCAGGTAAGTATGAATTGTTAACATACAGTGAATAGTATTTTCAACAAAAAAGTATTTTTTTATTTGTTATATAATTATTTCTTACTTACCTATAATTTATCTTCATTTCATATCGTCTAATTGTCTTTTATTGTTGTTATTCTTAACACGCTCAAGGCCGCAAGTTAAGTTTTTTATTTTCTAATATTAGAACAATGGCTACCAAAGCCCTTCCATGGCTTAGTTTGCCAATTGTATTAATAATATTTATCCGAGCAAAAAATTGCCATTTGATTATAGGAATTGGCAACAATACTGATATCTCAAATGGTTAACTGACGTTACGCGATTAGTTTTTCAATATCTAAACCAGATGGCGTTGTACAGATACGTCACAAAGTTGAATCGCGGTGTTAAGATTCTCTGTCGTTGAACGACCCTCGCCCGAAACTGTTAACAATTCATACTTACCTGGCGTAGGGGATACCGTGATCATGATGGCGGTTCCCCCAGGGCGAGGCCTTCCCATTGCACTGCGGGCGGGTTGACCCTTGCGATTATCCCTAATGTGGATAACTCGGACGCGTTATTTTTGGTAGTAGGGACTGCGTACGCGCCGTCCCTTTATAATTATTCTAGCTGTACCCGCAACATCGTCCGCGTGGATGTCAGACACTAACACGACCTGTGGAACCCTAATTCGCAGTAACTTAAGCTAATTATAATATAATAGCTGTGCCCCGCGGTTTCATCCGTGGAAAAAACCTACTAAAATATATTCCACCCTCCCCCGTCATGACCGCGCCTAGCATATCATAAATGCGCTTGCCTCATTGGACTAGTAGTCCCAAGCGCGACTGCTGAGCATGAGGTCTCGGGTTCGACTCCCGGGTCGGGCAAACAGTTATTGAGTTTTTCTGTTGGAAAATACTCAGTAGCAGCCCCGAGTTTTAATTGTGCCTGGTAGTTGGCAATAGGCTCACCACCTATTTCATGGGACTTAATAACAGCATTGGTGAAAAGTGGGTGTACGACTGTGTACACCTCTGCCTACCCCTTCGGGGAATACAGGCGTGATGCTATGATATGTTATAAATGCGCGCGTGGTACTTGATCATTATTTTGTTGCCGAGTTATTTTAAACTACGATATCTCCGAAGATATTTATTGAAATCAAATGATGTAAAGGGTAATTTTCTTAAAAATTAAATACTTGATGAATAACGTATTTATTTGGATAAGGATTTATATCATGTTTATAAAAACATCTTCGCAAATAATGCATTATTTTAGAACCAATTTAATAACCATAAAAAAGGTTATAGTGAGTCAACCTTAAAACATAGACATATGCTGTCGCGGATATTTTTTTAGAACTTTTTAAGGGGAACAATTCTGTCATACTTTATTTTTGCGTAACTTTAACCGTTTACGCAGCGTTCGCAACGGAAGCTCTCAAATGGAATATATTTTTCCCGCTTTTGCAACATTTTTCATTGATGCTCCGCTCCTATTGCTTGTAGCGTGATGTTATATAACCTATAGCCTTCCTAGATAAAAAGACTATCCAACACAAAAATATTCTTTCAATTTGAACCAGTAGTTCTTGAGATTAGCGCATTCAACCAAACAAACAAATTCTTCAGCTTTATAATATTAGTATAGATTCTATGTATGAGATGAGTAGAAATAGTTGAGCCAACTTTAACATATAATAATACGGTAAACGTTCGTCTACCTCACAAAAATCGAGGGTATATTGTGCGTGCCTATCTAAGATAGTGTTAAATGACACTAAACTAATTAATGTTTAATAATAAATAATAAAATTTGTTTGTGGTCCACATTTCTTTCTTCAAGTCAGCTTTTTTGTATCAAATACTTTATGTCAATTATGGTTAGATTCCTATAATCTTATTTCAAATATAAATTCTAATAAAATACTTTAGTAATGGCAAATGGTAATATTTTGTTATAAGAATCTTACTTTTGTGAGAGTACTTAAAGTTAAAAATACAATAACTGACTTGAAGTAAAACTGTAGACATCCAGTTATTAGACCTCCTTTTGTAAAAAGAGTTCTATTTTTGTTTAAACAATAAATATAGATTGAAGTGATATTATTAGCACCGTCCATTCGCTCAACCGCATCCGAATCAACGGGGAAAATGGATTTCTGCTGCACAGACAAATGAGAGGGTCCCGAACTGGGACGAAACTCACGTGGTAAAATATAGAGGGTGGTCGTTTGAATCGATTGAATTTGAACTTTCGGTAACCAAGAGTAGTCATTATAACCAGCTAAACTAAATTACCTGATAACCAGCTAAACTAAATTACATGATATTTGAACTTATAGTTTACGAGTTATCGTCGATCAAAAGTTACATCATTTTCTCACTCACTGACTGACCGATCATCAAAAATCTAAGATACTTCTAGTAGTCTACCTTTAAATTTGGCATGAAATAAGATTATTGGGCACATATAAAGTCTCTCTATGCAATCTTTGCATAATATAAATAAAACTATTGATACACTAACTAAATATTGATAGATACCTAACTAAAAATAAATTGAATAGGACTTGGCTTCTATGAGATCTCAAAACTTTTTACGGTGGAAAGATTGCATAGAGAGACTTGGCATTTTTTTACATTTAATATTTTTGGTGGGTTACAGTTTCCTGTAAAGGGACTGAATAAATAGCAATGACGTCACCAAAAGACGTGTTAAAAATGTGGAAGAAGAATTTGGGGTAGTAAGCAGAGGTGGAGATGGCTTAGTGGTCAGAGCGCCTGGAGTATTTATCGACAGTATTTTTTATATTTATATTTATATTATTTATATAAAATATCTATAACTATTTATCAATGTAAATTAGGAGCTGTTTTTAATTAGCCATGCTGGTCTTAGTTAATGTGCAGTTTCTATCTCTTGGCATGTGTAAGTGGGTACGACCTTCATACGAAATAGTTTTAAATTGGAGGCTTTCGGTACTTTTATTTTTTTTCTTGATTAATTTAATATTTCTATGCGTTGGTACATAGGCTTGTGCTAGCTAACATGTCCCAAGACATTTTATCTCAATAGATACAATTATAGTAATATCTTAGCTTTTAGTTTATAATTCGATAAAATTGTAAAATTGTATCTCTAAATTTAAAACGACTGTGACCTCTGAGTTTGTTTCGGTATTTCTTCTCAGGGATAGTCTTAGGAAATACCGTCGCGATTTAGTTTAAATATGTATCAGAGACAAAATAATTTTATGAATTTTATCAATTATATGTACGGTAGACTGAAATAATTTTAAATAAACTGTTGACACCTGACACCTTAGTCCTCCTGCGACCACGAACGCTGCAAAGTGTTCGAAACGTCAGGAAAAACAAAAAAACAATAATACACGCGATTAATCCGGTTAAAAGTGGTTTTATTAGATACAATTATTTTATATATATTCAATTTTAGATTTGTATAGACGTGTTGCTGGGAAGTTTGTTGCGTCGCTTCTTCCCAGCTTAAACACTAGGAAGCGGTGAAGGGAGGGCTTTTTTGGGCTGTCTTAATGTTATACGTTCAAAAAGCGCAATTTTTTTCTCTAATTTGAATAAAGAAATTTTGATTTTGGTAAAGAAGCTTATAAGATTGATGATGTAGTGGAGATGAGAATGTTAAAATTTGAGTCACGAGTGAGGAGGTCAGTCCCGTGTCAGTAAAGTTGAAAGGAAATCGTTTGTCATGGTATTCTTTTAACGGAATAGGAATATATATAGGAATTTCTTCCTGTGTCGTGGGTGCGTTTACACATAATCTCACATGCACATATAGACACATGATGAGGAGGGATGAAACACATAGCTCTCTTTCACTTTCCCTCTACATCGTATCTTTCTTCTCTCTCATGTAACGAAATGTGCCTAAACGTGACGTGTCCTTACAATTGTAATCCCAATTCTCATTCACTTCTCGATTACCGAATTGTCATCTGAGGAGTTGACTTATAATTTTAACAATAAATATCTAATACGAAGAATACGGTCCTGAGCAGGATTTGAATCTGCGCCTCCCGTATAAATACACCAGGCGCTTTGACCTATAGATACTATAATAATGTATAGGGACTGAATAGATAGCAATAACGTAGCCAAAAGACGTGATAAAATATGGATGAAGAATTCGCGATGCCTAACCTAACCAATATAGAGCGCCTCGAATATATATCTGGGAGGCGCAGGTTCGAATCCTGCTCACGACCGTATTATTTTTCCATTTAATATTATAACTTTAGAGTTCACTAAGCATGTGTTAATGCTTTAATTTTTTATTTTTTTTAACAAATGAGTAGTTCCCGAACTAGGACGAAACTCACTTGATAAAATATGGTGGCAGGTCGTTCGAACCGATTGTTGAGACCATAGGTAATGAGTTTACGTACGGATGTCAATCAGTTTCAGTAGGTAAATGAGGTTCGTGCTTCAAATATTTACTGAGTAAATTAAGTTTAATCAGGAAGGACGTAGAAAGGTCATTGATACAAAACTAGGTTGTGTTTGGAGAATGTTTTGTATTTTTATGTGGTGGTTAGCTGTATTAAAAGAGGTATTTGAGGCATTACCTCGCAGTGGCGTTGATGTTTGTATGTTATATTATATGGTAATCTTCAAATTACCTCATTTATCTTCTGGTTGCAAGTGCGACTTCTGAGTAAGGTATTCGGTTCAATGTTCGGGTCATGCAAAGTGTGACTAGAAATTCATTTTAGGAATATCTCAGTATAATGAACATTTCATTTTTAGGGGCCGCACATACTGATTGAGGTTTAGCTATACTTTCTACGGTTGGTCTCTGGATGTGTGTCCAGTATTTCGTATTGAGACTCATCAACGCCTCAGAGAGCACGTTTAACAAACCGGTCCCGGCTGTCAAATGAAGATCTACGACAATCGTTACGGGTAGGCAAATCCTTGAAAGTCTGACAATCAATCTAATCACGAGATACCCTATCAGCCCTTTACTGGGTAGGTCAGATAGGCAGGCGCTCCGTGTAATATACTGGTATTAAGTTATATCTAGTTAGACTGGAATCCAACCTGATGTTATTGGTTTTTTCTATTAGGAAATTCTCTGTAGCAGCCCAGAGTTTGGAATTATATATGCGGTAGATGGCAATAGGCTTACCAAATATTACATGAGACTTAATAACAGCATTGGTTAATCAAATTAAATCAAAACCTCTGCCTACCCCTTCGGGAAATACAAACGATGATATGTATGTTACGTTAAAATAAAAATTGAAAATAATTATGTCGACACTCATTTTTTTTTTTTTTAATTATCCTTTCGCAGAGGAACACTACCGCAATTAACGCGTATATTTTTTGATTAAGTTAACTTATTAATTTTTCGTCGATATACTGGTAAAATATTCAAAAATAAAACATAAAAACTGTATTGACTTTTTTAATTTCAACATTTACATAAAATTCATCAGTCTTACGTGTGATACACGTTGTATAAATTAAAAAAAAAAACAACCATATTAATATGAAGCTGTATTTTTAATTAAAAAATAAACAAAGACCTATCTACGAAACCCTACTCATTTTCCCGGCCCAAAATCGAGCGGTCCAATTTTTCGCCTTTCAAACAAAAACGATATTTTCGGTCGAACGGAATTTCTACCACATGCACTAATGGGAAACTGTCCAATTGGGAACACACCTACTTAGCGATAAAATATTTGTGTCCAGTTAATTTGAGTTCCTTTTGCGTCAAAAGAGTGAACATTGTGATCAAGGCGTGAACAAAATCGTTGTCGGTGCTTCAGTCATAATTATAATTAACGTTTATATAGTTTAAGTATATTAGTTTGAATAAAAATACATAGTACCAAAATTTATGAAAAAAAAATTTTGAACGCCCTAAACTCTAAAGCTAGCAGTCCAAAAAAAAAGATCTTTTTGAAGAAGGAGAAGTAAGAATTGAAGAATCAGAAGAAAGAAAAGACATTGGCACTTCAAGGTATTTTAACTGAACCAAACTCTGGTGCAGCTAGAATGCTATATAACTTTGATTTTATTAGTACATCATCATCAACATCATCCCATGCCCTTATCCCAAATTATTTGGGGCCGGCGCAGCATGTATTCTTCTTCCATACATACTGTCTACTTGTACTGAAATGCTGCTTAAGTTTTGTATGTTTTATGACTTGTCCTGATAAGATTTTAATGGCAGGTAGGTGACTATAATAAATAATAATAATAATAATAAATCCACTTTATTGTACACCAAAAACAGAATACATAGAAACTTACATAATACATAAAAGTATAATCGGCGGTCTTATCGCAAATAGCGATCTCTTCCAGACAACCATATGGAAGTAGTCTATATAAGGAGTAACATAGCATCACGCTTGTATTCCCCGGAAGGGTAGGCAGAGGTGTACACAGTTGTACACCCACATTTCACCAATGCTGTTATTAAGTCCCATGTAATAGGTGGTGAGCCTATTGCCATCAACCAGGTACAATCCCAAACTCCAGGCTGAAACTGAGAATTTCTTAACAGAAAAACTCAATAACACTTTGCCCGCCCCAGGAATTGAACCCGAGACCTCCTGCTCAGTAGTCGCGCTTGGAAACCACTAGACCAACGATGCAGTTTATAAGGAATAACTTAGGCTAATTATAATATAATTATACACCAAAACTGCACCCACTTTAGTGCTGATTATTGTGACACACTAACAGAGAAAAACATATTGGATCGAACCCAGATAACTTGGGACCAGGAAAATTTTTTTTTTTGCATTTTCTTTTTTTATATTATGATTACAAGATTTTATAATATTTGGTACTTCGGACAGTTCGATTCATAATTTGTAACTAACAAATGAATCTTTCAAATGCATTAATGCATGTTTTTTTTTTTATGGGTTTCCTCTGGACTCTATTCTAGGTCAGAGGTGAGAGAGACCAAGTCGGCGATGGAGTGAGGTTAACCAGAAGAAGCCTGTTCACTCTTACTTTGAAGAGATTAGGGTTGAATGCGTTCGGAAACGCAGACGCAGGTAGAGAGTGTTTCGAACTCTAGAGTTATAAATTTTCGTAAAAAGAAAAATACGGACGTGTGCAGGATTCGAAATCTGCACCTCCCTGAAGTATTTTTATTTCCACATATTAAACTTTAGTTTTATACTTTTTTAGTTAATCTAAGACATCACAGGCATACAATGAAGGAAAACAACGTGAGAAATCCTGCATCTAATGTTCTAAAAATGCCTACCAACATCATTGGTGATCAATGCTCATGCCTTCTCTGTATGAGGACAGGCCCTTGCTATGCAGTGGGATAGAAATGGGCTGGTCATGTAATTGTGAAGGCATCAGGTGGCCTATTCTAATTAGGGGACAAAAAACCCCACTTAAACGTAATGATATGTGTACCTACACCAAACCAATGGTTTTTTTGTACCTAATTTCATATTAGGATCTCTATTACCGAGACCCTTGAAACTGCTAACTATGATAAGTAAACGTAGGGACGAGAGCGAGTAAAGTTTCAGTAAGAAGGTTCCGTATCCAATCAGAAATAAAATAGCATTCTCACGCTATCGTTATAAATGTTTTCTTCCCGCGGCATGATTGTTTAATAACCTAGTTTCAGAGTTTAAAACCAACCACAGGGAAACTCATTAAAGCATGCACATTTAATTTTAAAACTAGAAATTTTTGACAAGTATGAAATCGGTCGTAAGCAGGATTTGTACCTGCTCCTCTGGGATTAATAATCCTGCTCACGACCGTATTTTTCAACACACAAAAATCTTTTTATTATAAATTAATTATCACTTAAAATGGTGAAGAAAAACATCGTCAGGAAACCAGCACACCTGAGAGATGTTCTCGATGGTGTGTAAAGCCATGTCAGAGACCTACGGGTGGTTTAAACTCTGACACTAGGTTGTTCATCAACCACACCATAAGAAGAAGAATACATAACTTTAAGGTTCACTAAGCATGCGTTAATGCTTTTCAAAGATTTATCTGTATTTATAAAGGTAATTGCATCTTTACGACATTGTATTAACAGCAAAGTTAGTCGTGTCGGTTCGGTCACCTGTATAGGGACTAAATAGATAGCAATGACGTCACCAAAAGAAGTATTAAAATGTGGACGAAAAATTTGCGGTGGTGAGCAGAGGTCGAGATGGCTTAGTGGTCAGAGCACCTGGAGTATTTATCCGGCAGGCGCAGGTTTGAAACCTGCACGCGACTAAATTTAAAACACTAAGAAGAATGTCATTACAATTAATTTCACTGCCAACACTTGTACCGGAACTGTGAATTTTCAATTTTACATTACTCCAATTTGTTAAATTCATAGGCGTGAAAACATCACATTTATCCGCGACGATAATAATTATTGGTCGCATCATTTACCACCTGTATCACTGTATACTAATATCAATAAATTGTGGTTTGCTAATCCATCAAAGGTTATAATTAAATAATTTTTGGGAACACTAGCGATGCCTATTCAAAATTAATTTGCCCATAATACCGGTTTTATTGGGCAGAAGAACAATGGACTAAATGCATATAAAATTTTCTGCGAGATAAAACCGTTAAACTAAAATAATTTTACTAACTTTTAATCGGATTAATGACATGTATTTAGGATTAATAATGTTTATTTTAGCTTAGGTTAGCAGAGGTTGAGATGGCTATGTGGTCAGAGCGCCTGGAGTATTTATCCGGGAGAAGCAGGTTCGAATCCTGCTCACGACCGTATTCTTTTTCCACAAAAGTTTATAACCTTATAAATGCAGTTACGATCCTAGGACCCCGGTAAATAGAGTATGATCGTGTGGTTTTTAGTCTTTTTAGTTCGTAGAAGTCTGGCACAGCGTCCACGATGAAATTTTAGCACTTAAAAAAAGGACAAAAATGACTTCTGGTCCAAAAGGTCATTCCT
This sequence comes from Xylocampa areola, assembly GCA_935421205.1. Classification (NCBI taxonomy): domain Eukaryota; kingdom Metazoa; phylum Arthropoda; class Insecta; order Lepidoptera; family Noctuidae; genus Xylocampa; species Xylocampa areola. The sequence goes on from OW285223.1 coordinate 12,950,303, forward strand.
TACGGAACCCCACACAAGAGACACGGGAGAGAGAAAATACAAAGATTTTACGTGACCAAAATTCAATACATTGTGCTCTAGGAGATACGTGACGCGTGTACGTGATACGACTGTATATTATAGTCGAGGAGTTCGGAAACTTGCGGCGATATTTATGTCAATTTTGTTAAGTTATAGGAGATTTTCGGGTTGGTTAGTAAAGAGAGGTAGCGAAGTTTAAGAAAGATTTGTCTTTAGATCTTTTACTTGTGTTTTTTTTTTATCCAAATTGGATCTACGTTTGGCCACCAACTCTCCCGATGGTAAGCGACTTTATGGCCGAGGATGGAGCACGTAGAATCAGAAGAAATCCATTCGCTCTAATTAGAGTGGACAGATTTGGCCCAGACCCGTTTCCCACAACGGTTGCACCGGACTATGTACTTGTGTTTTAAATATTGATGTTTCAGCTTCAGGTTCCTGGTGTTTGGTATAGGGCCTGATGGATGGCAACAGGCTCACCACCTTTTAATATACTCCCGACCATGTTTCGATCTCGGTGACCCATCTCAACGGAAATCAGCCAAGTACGCAAGAGATTATAGAGCACAGGTGGACTCCATCTTCCTTCGCTCTCACAGTCCGATGGGACGGCAATCCGATACGACCAAAGAGAAATCAGGCAGGACCGACGGCTTTACGTGCTCTCCGAAGGACGGGGGTGTCATACCACCAACTTCTTAACTCCAGGCTGGTACTAACAATTCCCTAAGAGAAAACCCAACAATACTTTGCACGACCTGGAAACCGAACCTGAGGTCCTGCCTCACGCTCAGCAGCTACCCTTGACCAGCTGTCACTAGACCGACGTGACAGTTCGAGTATCTGCACTACGTATTACATGGGACTTACTAACAGCATTGGTGAAATCCGGCCATGGAAAAGTACTCCTCTACTAATTTTGACCCATGTGAAAGTAGTCTAGGATATGGTATAGGATTTTCGCTTTAGAGGATGGACGGCGCAATATTAAATTAAGGGGTAGGCAGAGGTGTACACAGTTATACACCCACATCTCACACTTGGGACCACTAGACCAACGAGGCAGTTTATGTATTTTAAATTGAAATAATTATAATTGTCAATGCAAATCTGCCTAGCCTTTTCTCAATTACATTGGGGTCGGCTTCCAGTCAAACCGGATGCAGCTTAATACCAGTATTTTACATGGAGCGACTGCCTATCTGACCTCCACAACCCAGTAACTGGGTAACACGATATCTCGTGGTATGACTGGTTGTCAGACTTTCAGGCCTCTGACTACCCGTAACGGCTGTCATAGATCTTAATTTGACAAACAGCTTAACGTACTCTCCGAGGCACGGAGGGGTCTCGGTATGAAATGATGGTCACCCATCCACAGACCAACCGCGGCAAGCGTAGCTTAACCTCGATCGATCGATCTGTGCGGCTGGTACTTAGCCACGAGCCCCTCATAATTGTCAATGCAAATCATTTGTGCATATGCCCCACAGGGCCCTACAGTTTTTTTTTTTAACAAAACATTGTATCGTGTCACTATACGTATTGTTAACAAAACCTCTGTGTGAGTAATCTTTCTGTAATAAAAACTATGGACGCAAAAACTACCGAATCCATTAACAAATTTGTTTGTGTTACCAACAGTATTATGTAAAACCCCGTGTTTTATTAACACCTGCCAACATTAAGTAAGATAACTTCACTTTCCGAGTATTTTATTCTCAGAACGAAGTAGGAAGTTTGTTCACAAATAAGGTACCTACTATTGTTTGCAACAGAATTAAAACTTATTGTGACTAGTACAAAGAGTAGAGTGGAACAGAAGCCTCACTTGAACCAGGAGATAATAAGCAACTGCTAGCTCAGCTTACACAAATTAGCCGAATCCTGAGCCGAAGACAAGCTGTTTCTTTTTATGGGATAGGGGCAAACGAGCAGACGGATCGCCTGATGGTAAGCGATTACCACCACCCATGGACACCCACAACACCAGAGGAGTCGCAAGTGCGTTGCTGGCCTTTTAAAGGCTTCCGGTACCCTCACTCACTCGGCGAAACAACGGGAGTGCTGTTTCACGCCGGTTTTCTGTGAGACCGTGGTATCACTCCGGTCGAGCCGGCCCATTCGTGCCAAAGCATGGCTCTCCCCGGTAAATCTGAGCCGAGGTCAAGCTGTGCAATGTCCGGGACACGAGCGACGCGAGAAATCAGTACAAACATTACTTTATAATACCACCAAAAACATTTCATGTAAAGTTGGTTGCCAAGGCTCCCAAGTTCACAATGCTTTCACTTTTTAAAAGTTATGAGATCTCTAGTAGAGCCAAACACAGCTCGGAGCTATGAGCTCGGACTCTTATTACGCGACATCGACTACGGGGCCTATCTGATGACCAAGTATATAGCTCTACATGCTCTTGATTGAACCTCAATTATAACAATGAATAACAAATAACTCTACCTATAATCCCTGACTCTACAAACGTTACATCTATAAAAAGTACGGTTTGAAATTACGAGGAAGCGCTTCAAGAAATGATAGGTAGTGTCTCTCTTTTTTGGCTAGTCTTGGTGGAGGCAATATAAGATACCAAAAAACGGATTAATAAAAATAGTGTTGTAGATTGAGGCTTCTGTTCTCAACATTTCTTTGTTCCATTTCTTCAAGGTACTGAGTGTTTGTTGTATCTAACTTTCACTTTCGGAAATGAGCAAGTTTCTGTCGATGTTTCTCGCTTAATCTACGGAACGGCAGATAAAACCGGTGTTTCGGAAAAAGATATGCCTTTTTTTACACGACTAACCAAAATAAGCAGTGTTATGTTTTAAGGTTCATGTATGTATGTTTACTTTATTCCACTAAATCTTCTTAATGCCTGAACTGATTTCGAAGTATGGGATATTCAAGATAAATCTTTGAAAAGCATTAACGCATGCTTAGCGAACTTAAACTTACAATATTAAATGGAAAAAGAATACGGTCGCGAACAGGATTCGAACCTGCGCCTCCCGGATAAATACTCCAGGCGCTCTGACCACTAAGCCATCTCGACATGGCTTAACTTAATTTCTTCTTGTTTATGTTAGTGTTACAGTAGTGTTGTTCCTGAAAAGTGTTTTAGACTGTCTCATAAGCATTGGTCTAGTGGTTGGTCGGCAAACCCCGGCTCGGTAGCTTTTTTTTCGGTTAGTTCTTTAACTCCTCGGCTGCGGCTCTTCCACGAAATGTTTAGTGCAGGCACGAATTAATTACTTATTATCTTGCCTTGAAAGAGACAAGTAAACATGTTTGAAACGCAAAAAACTGGCTCTATGAATAAATTTAAATTGTTTATTGTCTATATTTGGCTCTTGGTTGACAAGGTTGCCGACCACTGGCCTAGTGTAATGGTTCCTAACCTTTTCAATCTTGTCACCCCAGGGACTTCACTCTCGCTTCTCCTTGTCGTGTGGTTGATGAACAACCTAGTGTCTGAGTTAGAACCACTCGTAGGCTTATGACATGGCTTTACACACCATCGAGAACATCTCTCAGGGCTGCTGGTTTCCTCACGATGTTTTCCTTCATCGTTAAAGCAAGTGATCATTAATTTATAATATGCACATGACTAGCACAGGACGCCCAGCTACATAGACCGACGATCTCAAGATATTGGTGGGGATGGGCTGGATGCGTACGGCGTAGAACTGATTGTTATAGCGCGATTTGCGAGATCCTATGTCCAGCAGTGGACTGCGATAGGTTGAGTTGATTGATTGATTGATTGACGCACCTGACTTCGAAAAGTCTGTGGTTTGTGTCTTGCATTCGAACTACTGATTGACGCACCTGACTTCGAAAAGTCTGTGGTTTGTGTCTTGCATTCGAACTACTGATTGACGCACCTGACTTCGAAAAGTCTGTGGTTTGTGTCTTGCATTCGAACTACTGATTGACGCACCTGACTTCGAAAAGTCTGTGGTTTGTGTCTTGCATTCGAACTACTGATTGACGCACCTGACTTCGAAAAGTCTGTGGTTTGTGTCTTGCATTCGAACTACTGATTGACGCACCTGACTTCGAAAAGTCTGTGGTTTGTGTCTTGCATTCGAACTACTGATTGACGCACCTGACTTCGAAAAGTCTGTGGTTTGTGTCTTGCATTCGAACTACTGATTGACGCACCTGACTTCGAAAAGTCTGTGGTTTGTGTCTTGCATTCGAACTTGCGACCTTTGACTTATCAGTTTCTGAGTACAAATTCACCTGTAAAGGATTGGAATAAATAGCAATGACGTCATCAAAAGACGTATTAAATGTGGACAAAGAATTTGGGGTAGTGAGCAGAAATCGAAATGGCTTAATGGTCAGAGCTCCTGGAATATTGGTCCGGGATGCGCAGGTTCGAATCTTTAGCTCACGCCCGTTGTTATCTATCCACTAAAATGTATACCTGTATATTTATATACACTGGGGCTAATTAAAGTCCAAGAATACTTATAAAAATTTGTTTTAATTATAGTAATATATGCGTACAGTGCGGGTGTCGTGTTGAGAATGACTCGATACAATTCAAGTTCCCATAGGATAAGCAAATTCCTATACAAATATTATTAGCACTGATTAAATAGATCAAATCATTGCTATGTGACATTCGTGAGGCGCTGTGCCGCAACATATTCCCGGCCGTTGAAAGTAGAAGCTTTCAACCATTTAGCTCTTCAGCAGTAGGCAGAGGGCACAGGCGGGTGAACGGGCGTCGTACACAACCCTTGGTAGTTTGCAGTTCTGCTACTCTGGAGACTCCGTCAATGCCCGGGAACAGCCTGGTTACCCTTCCGAGACGCCAATTGAGTGGAGGTGTGTTGTCTTCAGCTAGGAGCACCATATCTCCAATATTGAGAGTGGCATTGTTTTTCCGCCATTTGGTCCGCTGCTGCAGCTCTGACAAATATTCCTTCTGCCATCTGTTCCAGAAGTGGCGTCTTATGTTCTCTAGACGCTCATAGCGATTTCTTTGGCTTTCCATGACATCCTGTTCCTTAGCTGGTGAGGGCAGCGCTATTAGTGGACGACCAATGATGAAATGCCCTGGAGACAAGGAGAGGAGGTCATCAGGAGAGGAGGATAATGGGCACAAGGGACGGCTATTGAGAATTGCCTCCACTTGCGCAAACAAAGTCATTAGTTCCTCAAATGTGAGATGGCTATTTCCTATAACACGTTTTATGTGGTATTTGGCCGATTTCACCCCGGCCTCCCAAATGCCGCCGAAGTGAGGAGCGTAGCAGGGAATAAAATTAAATTTAATGCCTTGATGACTTGCAAAATCAGATATGAGATTCCTATTTTGTTCTAAAAAAACCCCTATCTCCTTCGCGGCAGCGACAAAATTACGACCATTGTCGCTGAATATTTCTATAGGTTTTCCACGACGCGCGATAAAGCGTCGAAGAGTCATCACAAATGCATCTTTGGACAAGTCACTTACTGCCTCCAAGTGAATGCATTTGTAACGCAAACACACAAATATGCACATATAACACTTAATTACACGACTTCCACGTCCCTTACGATTTAATATAGAAAAGGGTCCAGCAAAGTCCAACCCAACGGACAAGAATGGGTAGTCTGGATTGACGCGTTGGGAAGGCAAATTACCCATTTTTGGGCACAAAGTTTTACCCCTAAGTCGTCTGCATCGCACGCAGTTGTTAACAATGCGCCGCGCAAGCAGTCTGCCGTTAACAGGCCAGACAGTTTCTCTAACTATTGCAAGTAGTAACGACGGATTTGCGTGTAAATTTGAATTATGTTGGTTTATAAAATACAATTTAGTTAGTTTATGCGCTGCGTGTAACAGTATTGGATGTTTTTTCTCATAACTGCAAGCAGAAGCATCGATTCGACCGCCAACACGAATTAATTTATGTTTATCTAGAAACGGAGATAACGATATAATTTTACTCTTAGCAGGTAGCTGTTTACCTTTTATGAGCAACTCGTATTCATTAACAAATGAGTCACGCTGCGCGACGCGACATAATGAATGAAAAGATTCTAATAATTCTTCCAATGTAAATATACCTACACGCTTGTTATGCGGATGACTCGTGTTAAATAAAAATCTATGAACATAAACAAACGTATTTACAAGTTTATTGAATGATGAATAGTTATCGAAATTTATAAATTGATCATGAATTATTGATGAATGCGATTTTATTTCCGGTAAATTATCTATTTTATTATCTTCTAAAATTGGCCAACAAGATTCATCTTTATTTAAAAAACTAGGACCTGTCCACCATAATCCTGTAGACAATAGATTCTTAGCATTCATATCCCTGGAAATTAAGTCTGCGGGGTTCATGGTAGTGGGAACGTAACGCCACGACGATGCTTTAGTGTGTTCGAGTATTTCAGCGACACGATTAGCTACAAACATTTTCAATTTAATCGGGTCGCTATTTATCCAGGCTAATGCCACGCTAGAATCGCACCAATGAATTAATCTTCCCGGCCGATACCGCAGTGCATCTAAGACAGAATTGCAAAGCTTAGCGGAAAGCAACGCAGCACATAGTTCTAAACGCGGTATCGTAGTTGGTTTTAAAGGTGCGACCTTTGATTTTGCACACAGTAACCTGACAGTGACGTCACCATTCTGATTCACTGATTTTAAATAAATACATGCGCCGTATGCGCATTGAGACGCATCACTGAAAGAATGTAATTCTATAAATTTAGGGTTATCACACAGAACTAGACGAGGGATTTAGTAATTATTTAGCCAGATTAAATTGTCACTGAATTTTAACCAATCATCACGTAATTCTTTGGTGACAGGTTCGTCCCAGTCTAGTTTCTGTTGCCACATTTTTTGTAAAATGATTTTAGGATGAATAATGACTGGGCACAGAATACCTAAAGGGTCAAAGATTTTGAACGAATTAGACATTACATATCTTTTCGTCACAACTGCTTCTTTGTCCTGTGAAAAGTTTTTAATCGGAAAATACAATGCGTCACTCGAGGGAATCCATCCGAGACCAAGTGTACTCGAAGATTCGCTGAAAGTTAAGTTATCTTCATTTAGACTTAGATTTTTAAATATTGCAGGATTATTAGTTTTATATTTTCTTAGATTAAAACAACCACCCGACAGAGCCTTAGCAACGTTTTCTTGAATATAACGTAACTCTTGCTCGTTATTGGCACCAGTAATCAAATCATCTACATAAAAATCCTTTTGTATTATAGTCTTAATTACGTTATCATCGTGTTCTTCGCCTATTTGCCACAAGCAACGAGTACTCAGAAAGCTAGCGCACGCGGTTCCGTATGTGAGCGTATTTAACTCGAAAATTTTAACGGGATGGGATTCCTCTACTCGCCATAGAATGCGCTGTAGACTACGGTCTTCTTCATCTACTTGAACCTGGCGGTACATTTTTTCAATGTCCCCGGTTAAAAGGTATTTATATTGTCTAGCACGTACTAATATAGCGAATAGAGAATCCTGTAGGTTCGGACCTATCATTAATAGATCATTGAGTGCGTATCCTGAAGTAGACGCTACAGAACCGTCAAATACAACGCGCAATTTAGTGGACTCGCTTTCCTGTTTCAATACCGCATGATGACATAAATAATAAGCTATGCGATTGTCATCATTCGCTTGAGATAAATGACCTAAATCGGCGTACTCAGTTATGAATTTTGAATATTCATATTTTAATAATGGGTTTTTTCTGAAGCGTTTTTCTAAATAGTTAAACCGCCTTTTTGCTATGTTGTAACTATCTCCCAGACAATCCGGGGTCTCTTTCAGTGGGAGTTTGACACAGAACCTACCTGTGACTTCCCTACGGGTATTTTTTGTGAAATGGTTTTCGCAAGCCTTATCGCTTTCACTAATTATACGCCTAGTGAGAACTTCCTCCAATTCCCAGAATTTCGAAATTGAGTTCTCAATATCCTTTTGGTTTGAGCCTGAACTTATAATCGCCTGATTACAATGAGTGGAAGGACTAGCTAAGTTTGAACCTATGGGACCGGAAACGATCCAACCTAACTGAGAACTTCTTAGTACTGGTTGTTCTGGGCCTAGGGAACGCTGATCGTTACCCAAGATTTCCCAAAATAAGTCAGCGCCTATTAGAACGTCGACCTGTGCAGGTTGATGAAATTTAGAATCAGCGAGCACAATACCCTTTGGTAAATTGAATGACTTAATATTAATTGGACACTTTGGAATGAATCCGGTTAATTCCTTTAAAACAAGACATGAACAATTTGCACGATACTTGTTATCTATAGAACTAAGTTTAATATTGCAACTTTCGTCAATGTGTGTAGAAACTGTATTGCCAATTCCTATGACCTTTAGCGAGTCAATTGGGAATGACTTTAAAGAAATTTTATCCTTTAATGACTTAGATATAAAACTGGATTGGCTGCCACAATCAAGCAGCGCTCGAACCGTTGCCTTTTGTTGGGTCAACGGGTTCAACACTATAATCATCGCAGTTGACAAAAGAACTTGATTTGAACTACGTTTTGAAAAATTAGAAATCGTTTCACAATTACTATCACCAGGCTCATTTACCATGACATGACTATTTTCCGAAGAAGCAGCGGGGCAGTGCAGCAGTGAGTGGTGCCTTTTGTTGCACTCACGACACGGACCCATTCGACATGCTCCTGAGTGATGCCCTTGTCTCAGACAGTTGACGCACAATTTGTATTTATGAACTTCCTTTATTCGTTCATCCACCGCTTTAGCTTTGAAGGTGGGACAATCAAAAATCCTATGATTCTCATTGCAAATTATGCACAAATAAATGTTTTTAGAATTGTCAGACACTTTAGTCCTTTTAAATTCATTATTAGAATTATTAGACGAAACAAATGATTTAATATGTTTATCTTGACTAGGTTTATTATAGTTATTATTGTTATTGCGCACATTATCTGTTTGTAATTTAGGCAGAGTGCCGCCATTTTTATTTCGATTTAAGGATTCAAGAACATCTGCACGATCAATCAGAAATTTATAAAATTGTTTTAATGTTGGAGTATCCCCGTCTAAACTGTTGCGGTATTCCTCCCACTTGCACAACGTATTGGCCTCTAACTTTGATGACAACATAAAAATTATCAAAACATCCCAACTGTCCGTGGGTTGTCCCAGACTGGCCAGAGCACGCAAATTCTTCGTGACATGATCGACTATGAATCTTAACGACTTTTCTGATTCCCGCTGGACTTGCTTCAAATTAAAAAGTGAATTTAAGTGGTGGGTAATTAAGATTCTTTTATTGTTATATCTAGAACAAAGCAAACCCCAAGCTTCTGAGTAAGTTGAAGATGATACCTCAAGGTTTGAAAGTATCCTCGCGGCATCACCCTCCAAATATGACACAAGATAATGGAACTTGTGTATTGGCGTTATACGTTCATTTTTGTGTATCAAATTTTCGAACGTATCGCGAAACTCTAACCATTTAAAATACGAGCCATCAAATTTTGCGATTTGGATTTGAGGTAATTTCAAACTGGCAGATTGATGATCAGAACAACACTGAGAATCATGAATAGAAGCGCGTCTAGTTTCACTTTCGATTTTAGAAAACTTGTCTAATAACGTTTTTGCTGTAGCAATGTTTATAATGATGTCGCGCTCGATATTGTCACGTTCATCAATCTCACATTCTAAATTTGCTGGGTTTAACACCTCAATCTCATTTTGCAATTCATCAACCCTAACCGACAATGCCTCGAATTTAGCTAGTTTTAAACTTAATTCCGTTAATTGTATATTATTTAACGTTGTAGCATTAGCAATACTATTCAAATAATTCTTGAATTTTGTTATCTGCCCTTTAGCTGACGATCTTTTTGTATTTAATTCTTTCAACCGGCTTTTATCAATTACTGATTCGTTAGGCATTGTAAACAATTAAAAATATCAACTATGAAGTAGTTGATATTTTTAACGTTAACCAACAAGTAAATAATAATGTAATAAAGAATAAGCTCACGCTCCTCAGTCCGACGATATCTGGCGGCCGATAGCAAACCGGTTTTCTGCACAGCTAATTGCGGCCGCGCGACGAGAATGCACTTGACAACAATCTGAAATGATCGGCGACTAGGTGTCAGGAATTATCACCAAATGAAGCGATTGAATTAATCAATAGGTTCAATAGTTCACACACTATATGAAAATGGCTGATTCGGCTTAACAGAATCGTAATTTGGGAAAAAAAAAAAAAAAAAAACGAATTTAAATCGTATAAAATACCAATATACCTAATTAGCATTAATACTTAAAGATTTTGAGTAAATACTTTTAACTTTGACTAGAAAGAAAATATAATTTGATCTTGTGGGTACAACGGTTATACGACAACGGAAATTTTTAATTTTGCACTATAATAATCATTGATTTGCACAAATGAATTCACTCTCAATAGCTAAAGGACAATAGTTATGGAATTCTGGATGAGAACGTAGGAAGAATGGGAAGGGAAGAGCACTTATCTTTGGTTCCGCAAATTTGCAGTTCGATGCGCGATGTGAGACTTTCGGTGCCTCACCGCTCGCTTTAGCCCAGGACTCGTAGATGACCCTGCTACCTGCACACAATAGCTGCACCTTCTTTCTGGAAACCTCGATCTTGACTTCCAATCTTGAAACAATCGCAATCTCGTCCAGATTCTTCTAGCTTTTCTTATGGATTTTGATCTTCTTCATCAATCTTCTTGATGTAGTTCCCCTCATGGGCCACCAATATGTATATTTATATACACTGGGGCTAATTAAAGTCCAAGAATACTTATAAAAATTTGTTTTAATTACAGTAATATATGCGTACAGTGCGGGTGTCGTGTTGAGAATGACTCGATACAATTCAAGTTCCCATAGGATAAGCAAATTCCTATACAAATACTGATTAAATAGATCAAATCATTGCTATGTGACATTCGTGAGGCGCTGTGCCGCAACAATACCTTTAAATCAAATGCAATTATTTCAGGCGGTTAAGTTTTGAGATCTGAATTCAGCGCCTCATTAATAAAATCCAACAATATCATAACATTGGACAAACAAAAAAGGTGTTGATCCCATCAAAATTTATAACTCACCAAACATAAAAATCCAATTCAACATCTGCCACCTGGGAATCGAAACTATAACTTCGAACTAACTCGAAGAAGAAAACTTGATACCTAGAAAAGAATTTAACTTACCAAACTTACCCACTAGAATATCCAATAAGCCGACCAAGTTGGTTCTAAGAAATTATTATCCCCAAAACCGGGTTTCGGCTTAAAGTATAATTCCTAATAATGAAACTTCACGAAACAGGCCCGAACTGTCCTTGGCTTTATCCGAAACATATTTTTCTGTTCTCTAATACTCGTAAACTTAACTTATGGGGTATGTAATCTGGTCAGTAAACAGATATCGGACCGAGTAAGCTAGGCTTTAGTAAGCTTCGAAACATGATAGGGAAAGGCAGAAGTCTTACGCCCGTTCTTTCGGAATTTCAAGAATTCTTTCTGAATCAGAGAAGTAATTTGAGTTTTAAGTCGCCTTGTCACATGTTGTCACTGTAATTTTAAACACCTTCCGACCGTATTTCGGTCACGGCGGCTTATCTCCACGGAGATTAGCCAAGTACGCAGGAGATATTATAGAGCACAAGTGTATGTGCAAACACAGGTGCACTCCCTCTTCCTTCACTCTCATAATTATTCCGATGTGACCGGAATCCGACACGACCGGAAAGAGATTAGGCGCAGGACCGACGGTTTACTTACTCTCCGACGCACGGGGGTGTCACACCACCAACTTCCTGACTCCGGGCTGCTACTGAGGGTTTCTTAACAGAAAAACTCAATAACACTTTGCTCGACCTGGGAATCGAACCCAGGACCTCACGCTCAGAAGCCGCGCTTGCGACCACTAGACCAACGAGGCAGTCGAGGCAGTCAGTTTACATCACTACTGATACGTTATAGTAAAAAAAAAAAAATAAAAGAGTTCTAATAATGAATAGAATGATGTGTGACGAGGATATTATTGAGAATGAATGTCGGCTATAAGAGTAGAGGAAGACTGACGAAATGATGTATGGATTATTTGAAAGATAGTGCTAGAAAGGGAGTGACTATCGATATGACGGCTGATAGAGATGTACCGAACACAAATAAATGAGGATAAGGGCAGGGGATGACACCGATTACAAAATATATATATATAAAATCTTAACACTATAATATTAACTGGAAAAAGAATACGGTCGCGAGCAGCATTCTAACCTGCGCTTCCTGGATAAATACTCCAGGCGCTCTGACCACTAAGCCATCTCGACCTCTGCTCACTACCGTGAATTTTTCTTCCACATTTTATCACGTCTTTTTTGCTATCTTTTCAGTCTTCTCGTATTCTTTTTCCATTCATTATTATAACTTTAGTATTCGCTAAGCATGCGTTAATGCTTTTCAAAGATTTATCTTAAAATCTTAACACGTTTTCCATTGTATTTTTCTGTGTTGAACAAACTTCATCTTCTGCGATTCTCTTGTACACTGACCGAGTGTAAACTCTAAGTAGGGTTGCAAACAGGATAGTTGAGAAGTATTCGCTTGAATTATGCCGAACTCGAGTTTAATCGACGGATATTAACACATAATACGATTATTAGTATAGGAAAAGAACTTACAGCAAAATAACTAGTACATGCACAGATTATTAATCTTTTAAACCCATTGTCGAATGCAGAGTGAATTTTACAGTTATATTTTATGTCAGGCAACCTGTAAAGGGACTGAATAGATCACAGAATTAGAATATTTTTGGTACCCCATAGAAGGACATAGAGCTTAAAAAAGTGCTACCGATTTTGAATTGTTAATGTGCGCGTGCAATAGTAATGTACAACCTGGAAATATTGACACATATCAATTATCGATAAACAATATTTCAGATGTAAATAAATGGTATACAAAATCAAAATATTTACTAACAGCCGAAACCCCGCCTGTATGATTTAAGACAGGCGGCCCTTTGGGGTCACAGATGCTTAGAGAGGGGACTCTGTTTACCCATCGTGATCCCAGAGAAGACGGTGGCATAGGGGTCACGTGCTATCGTGCACATCGAGGCTTAGGGGCGAAACCTGTACAGTCTCTCCAGGGATGTGCCTTAATAGGCGCTGCATAGCGGGGGTGCTGGCGCTGGTCTATTACGTGCCTCCCTCCATATGCCGATGTCGACCACCGAGGTGGTTTTAGTGAGGCAAGAATCCCACACACCCCGGTCTTATCCATAAAGGCCGAGCGTGTTTTTGAAGGCTTCCCCCCGGAAAAGAAATAGGTATATCTTTTCTTATTTCTTCTTTATTTTTAATCTTCTTTATCTTTATTCTTTTCTTTATCAATTAGTCTCATCCATTATTCTTTTTCCTTAGCATCGACAGGAAACCTTTTAGTATCTATAAAAAAAAGATCATAAAATTGTGATATTCTCTTGAATTTGTAGTAAAAAATATGTAAACAACATATTCATTACGCTATCACATATAGGCTCAGTGCTCACCGCCTTAAGGTGATAGCGCAGGAATCACCAACTAGTTTCATTCGGGGTCTGTTTTTAAAATCAATATTAGTAGCGCAGTTCCTTAGATGATATTAACAACCAAGATTATCCGGGAAGTGCAGGTTCGAAGCCGTTCATGACCGTATCTTCTTTTCTATAAAAAAATATAACTATAACAAGCACATGTTGATTGAAAAGAAAAAACGTGATCTACATTAAAGTGCTTCTGAAATGTAAACATCATCCCTCTATCTTCAACGAGTAAGGCAGAGATGACTTTAGACGGCGCTTACCAGTTAACGTGTAAGTATTGAAATGTATTGGCAGACAGTGACTCTCAACATGGACCTCTCAGACGCGGCCTCTAAACAGGTATACGAGTAGTTTATTCCCCGAAGAAGTAGGCAGAAGTACATAGTTGTACACACACATTTCACCAACGCTGTTAATAAGTCCCATGTAATAGGTGGTGAGCCTATTGCCATCTGCCAGGCACAATTCCAAACTCTGGGCTGCTACTGAGAATTTCCTAACAGAAAAACTCAATAACTCTTTGCCCGACCCCGGAATCGAACCCAGGACTTCATGCTCAGCAGTCGCGCTTGGGACTACTCGACCAACGAGGCAGTCCCAGCACCGCTCTTAGACGTCACAATGGGAACGTAATGCCTGACTCCCTCCATTGACCGAACGGGGCCCTTATAAGGCGGGCCAGTAGTAGCGGCTGCGGAGAACGCGTTCACCCCCGCAGCCTGCCTGGAGCCTGTGTCTGATAGAACCCCCCACCTGCTCGTAAACGGATGACATCCATGACGATTTCCACCCCGGTAACAAAAAGGGATAAGCATGGATTAGGGAAGTCGAGCAGTTTTACCACGCGGGTTTTAAAGACTTGGAGGGAGTTCCCACATTGCCATGCCATTACGTACATGACCCTGCCACTTCTGAGCGTATAGCTCAGGCAGTAATTTTTTTATAAGTTTTTAATATACATAGGTATCTATCCATACTAATATAATTATAATAAATCTGTTTGTGAGTTTGTTTATTTGTTAAATTTTCACGCCTAAACGGCTGAACAGATCGTTTCAAAATTTGGCAAGGAGCTAGATTGTATCTTGGGGAAGGACATAGGATACCTTTAGTCGAGCAGACGAAGTCGCAAGGACCAGCTAGTTAATTATATTTGTAAATACAGAAAACACAAAAATGATGATATATAATTTGTATATAAATATATACATCAGGAACTTAAGTTTTTTTTTTTATATATTATATAATCCAAAACTTAAATAATAAAATTAAACCGAATTATTTACAAACCACTACATCTACATGTATACAATAACTTAAAAACGATTCTAAAATAAAAATCAAGGCAATTATCAGGAATAGGGTCGAAGCCACCATTGTTAAGGGCTCTAGAAAAAGAGAGCTCCTTACTTTGGGGCTGACGTCGGGCCCAGGGGTTGATTCCTCACCTGCTCGGCAGACATGTCGACGCATTACCTTTTATTTGTGTAACACCATCAACCTCGCCCCAACACCTTTTCCGGCGTAATACCGATTTGCTAGGTGGCGGTATGGGGACGGTGGGGGTCCCGCCACAACAATCCATGATGATTTACAGTCGCTTTGAGTCACTATGGACGCAGGCATGATAGATCGGCTTACAGTTTGCGCGGTGTCGAGAAGCACTGCTTTCTGGCATTCTGCATCAAGGATCTGATTACCAGCTACCTCACGAGAGCATTGTAACATCCTAAGGTGTTTGTTCTTAGCTTCGAGATATTAACCTAACAGCTGAAACCACTATCAACAAAAAACGTGCTGAGACAACATTTTCTTTGAACAAAAATTTATAATAACCTTAGAGTTCGTTCCGTATGCGTTAGTAAATTTGAAAGATTTACTCTACGCGTGTTCTCCTCCCTCAGGGCAATATCAGCGGCTGTTAGACCGCCCCCTTGGTGGACATTGCATGGTCGGGCGAGCGGTGCACAAGTAATTGCATAACCCTCATTATTAATAGTGGAAGTAGCTGAATATTGTATTCATATTATGCATTAATTTTATTGAGTATTCGTAAGATAATGTCTGAATCTATAAAATGCAGTAGTGGACGATAAACATAGTAAATAAGTCGAGAAATTAATTAATTTTGTTACACAGAAACATAATAATTATGTGCATCCGTAGTTATAAACACAAACCAAATTACATTGGGATAACATAATGTTTTAATTAAATTAATTTACAGCAAAGTAATTGAACCATGTAAAAATATACAATTAATGCAAATATACAGATATATTTTCGAAAAGCAAGCTAAGCGAAAAAGAAAGCGGAAAAAGATCGGTTACCTGTATAAGGACTGAATAGATAGCAATGACGTCATCAATGTATTCTTTTTCCACAAATAATTTATAACTTTAATTCAAATATTATAATATTGAACAATAACAATAAGCATACATAGCTATATATATATAATTTACTGCAGCCATACACATCATGGTCGTAGCCACCCCTCCAGGTTAGGGGTTTAGCGACATCTACGACGCTACATGAATACTACGGGCATAACAGATAACGTCAGGAATCCTGCATCACGCATATAATACGAACGCCCGACTCTAACCGGGCAGTGGCCTGCCAGGCAATATCACCCGCATGGAACACCACACCCCGTTCTTCCATAGGGGTTTGCGTCGGAGGTTAAAAAAAAACAGAAAGGATTATTTCTCCAAGCTGAAACAATATTTTCTTGTCTTCCAAATCAGCATAGGAATTTCATTACATACACCCTTTACGCTCTGAATGCCAGTCCTTATTCAATTACATATATTTGACCGGAAAAAACTTGACTTCAACAAATAGGCGAACGAGAAAAATATATGTAAATTGGTTATTCAAGACTTCTAGCGTAAATCATGGAGTTACATCTGATATTTGTTATTGTAGTCACAGGAAGGAATATCTTCAGGAGGGGCTCGTGGCTAAGTAACAGCCGCACAGATCGATTGATCGTGGTTAAGCTGCGCTTGCCGCGGTTGGTCTGTCGATGAGTGACCATCATTTCATACCGAGTCACCTCCGTGCCTTGGAGAGCACGTTAAGCCGTCGGTCTCGGTTGTCAAATTAAGATCTATGACAGCCGCTACGGGTAGTCAGAGGCCTGAAAGTCTGACAACCAGTCATACCACGAGATATCGTGTTACCCAGTAATTGCGTTGTGGAGGTCAGATAGGCAGCCGCTCCATATAAAATACTGATATGAAGCTGCATCCGGTTTGACTGGAAGCTGACCCCAATGAAATTGGGAAAACAGCTAGGCAGATAGGAAGGAATATCTTAAGGATTTATTTCTGTAGACTACAAGCCCCAGGTGATCTACTGATCGTGAAGTGCGGGTTTCAATTCTTGGACCGGCCGTCTTCGACTTTTCAGTTACTCGTACTATAATATAACTTCTTCTACTTCATTTGTAGTATTTTTGTAACTCTTTTACATTGTTCTCGCAAACTATTATGCAAAAAATACAGTGTAACCAATACTATTGTAAAAACCTATATGATGAAAAAGAGTAACCGTGGAGTTTCTTGCCGGTTCTTCTCCATAGGAATCTACACTTTGGGACGTGGCAACTAACTTCTGACAATTCAAAAGTGACTGTAAATGGTTTATTTGAAATAAATGATTTTGATTTAATTTGATTATTCTAGTGATCCCAAGTGCGACGACTAAGCATAAGCTTAAGGTAGGTATTGGTGGACCAGGACCGGCAAAGTGTTAATGGGTGCCAATAGGCTCACTACCTATTTGGGACCTCATACCCGTGGTGGAACGTGGTGTACATGTCGCAGGCTCAGTTCGAAGGTCAAGGCCCCCGTCATTCCCTTCGTGTTTATGTTTTTTGCGGCTCTTACAGACGCGTAAATAGGACCCCGCTTTTGGCATACTACATAACTGCGAGCATTTTTAAACTGACGACGCCGTATGTTAATAGCGTAATCATACAAATTGCCTGCGACATACACATGATGCTATGTGTTATATTGATGCGCTATTACCAACAGACACTTTAAAATAAAGAATAAACTTAAATTACGTGATCAGAAATAATTAAATTACAATTATTATTAGATATTAATTATTTTGAACATTTTTGGCATCTATAAAGCAACCAATTAAACATTCGTGAGGCATATTCATATTATTTATTGTTTAGCGATTACTACTCAAATAACAGCTTGACCCGCGACATCGCCGCGGACTCAGCTCATGACATGCTCCGTTTGAATTCGAAACTAGTCGGACAATCCCGTAGAATGCAAATGAGTAATAATTAAATGGAATTTTAAACATAGCATTAATTTATAGTCCGCACATTTATAGTCATGAAAGAGATTTAAAAAAATCTCTTAAACCATTGAAAGCGTTGTTTGTGGGCGCAATTGCTGTAGTGGTCGAGAGACGGCCTGCTGCACCGCGTGGCGCGGTTTCTTTTCCCGCACGGAACAAATATTTGTATGATCTACTGATCTACACACCCTGACCCGCAATAATTATTATTCCGGGTCTGGATGTGTGTGTATGTGAGATTATGTGTTTGTAAACACACCCACGATGAAATCCTAACGTAGGGCAAGGTTATTTAAAAAACAAAAGCGCTTTTGACTATAACGCCACGATGGAATCCTACCGTCTTCCTCTTACCTTTACCGGGCTTCCGAGAACACAGCTTTATTCCCCACAACCCCAGCAGGTTGACGTACGTACCCCGGCACCGTGTGTACACTAGCCACAGTTGGCCTACATAATATACCTTGAATAAAATCCAGCCGTTTTAAGAATGCTCCATCATTATTATCAACAAAGCAAACACTTGAAGCAAAAAATTTACTAACAAACCCGCAATTAAACTGAAAGGTCATTGTTATAGTTAAAAAGGTAATTGTGGAGACGTGTAACAGTTCACTGTTTCTGTACTGACTTCCGACCTCGTAACGAGATAGGTTTGCGGGCTTTCGTCATAGAGAAAGTAGGTACTAAGGTTGTCAAACTCACTTTGAAATTCACTTTTTTGGACCACGAGGATACGAACTAGTTTTTGAAAATCACGAGAATTCTGATACAGGCTATATTAGTACGAGTTGAACAAATTCACACTTTATTTAACTTCATTATTTGTTACTAGCTTGCAGTCAATGCATAGGCGTCATACCCGCATATTAGTGCATTACTTGCCAACCTGCCGTTTTATCTTACTAGCCTATTTTACCCGGGACATTATAAGGATTTTAACCATACCCTAGATCGAAATCGGTTCAGGCATTTAGAAGTTATAGTTTAATAAAGAAACTCACAAACATACATACATAAATTAACCATAAAAAAATAAAACTCCTTTTTTGGGCAGTCGTGTAAAAATAGAATAATGATGATGTTATCAAGTCCTATGTAATAAATAGGTGGTAAGCCTTTTACCAATAACCGGGCAGAATTCTAAACTACACGAATTTCTTGTTAGAGAAATCTAATAATATTTGGTCAAAATCGGGAATCGAACCGCCCCACGATCATGATTAACAATTATGAGGTATTATAATAAAACAACTTTTAACCGGATTAATCGCGTGTATTATTGGTTTTTGTTTTTCCTGACGTTTCGAACACTTTGCAGCATTCGTGGTCGCAGGAGGACTAAGGTGTCAGGCGTTTCAACAGTTTATTTAAAACTATTTCAGTCTACCGTACATAGCTAACCAATTCGCCATTAGGTTTGTTATCGTATTAATATTATATTCAAGATAAATCTTTGAAAAGCATTAACGCATGCTTAGCGAACTCTAAAGTTATCTGGGAGGCGCAGGTTCGAATCCTGTTCGCGACCGTATTCTTTTTCCATTTAATATGAAGTGTGTCGCGAGTGATTTGCGCTTACTACGTACATAAACTGTAACTATGAACTAGAATAGACAATAATTCGATAATATAAGTTATTTAGAGAATTATATTTAGCAGTGATTTCTAAAATGTCTAGCTTCAGCCCTTTTGGGCGCAGTCAGTTAATTCGAAGAAGTCCAACGCCCCAGTCAACATCTCCCCGCCCATGTGTCGAAAATCCGTCCGACGATACCGCTACCAGCGAGATGCCAGCTGAAGTTGTTCCTACTTCAGAAATACAAAAGTGGGTGACTACAATTGATGCACTCTTGGGTGAGGTATGCTCTATTGCTGCTGAAAGCAAATTAAACTCTGAGCAAAAGTTGCGTGTCACGAATCTCTGCCGTAAAGTTACCAGCGGGACCTCCCATATGGCTGTTATCTATCAGTCGCTGAAACAAAAGACCATTCAAGCACATAACGCCATCCAGCACCTACAGGATAAACAAGTTATCACTGAAACTCTCGAGAACATCAAGGAAGTGGTAAAAGGAAGATGCAGCCCGGCCGAAAAAAACTCATTTGCAGATATGGTAAAGAAAAGTAGCAACAACTTTGTTCGCCCTAACAACTTCAGCTCCGTAATGATATACCCAACTGACAAGAATAAAACCAGCGACGATACCAAGGCATTAATTCAGACCATCATCTCTCCGGAGGAAATGAAACTACACGTGCGTGGCGTAAGAAAAATAAAAAACGGTGGTGTCGTCATTAGTACACAAACCAAAGACGACATTGACAAGCTCAAAAGCTCAAGTCAGCTTATGTCATCAGGTCTTACCATCGAAGAAGGAGCCAGGCGTCGACCAAGGATTGTTGTTATTGGTATTCCTACTGCACTCAGCGAAAAAGAGGTTTTTGACTGTATTTTCGAACAGAACCTGGCACTTAAATTTCCTGATAAAACCCGTGAATCATTCTTAGCCTCAATAAAATTAAGCCATAAGTCTGGTAAGAAAAACACACCAACGTGCAATTACATAATAATAGTACCGGCCGGAATCAGAAAGGCTCTTATCAATCAAGGAAGAGTGTTTATAAATTGGACATCATGCCCGGTAAGAGATTTTACACTTGTAACGAGGTGCTTTAACTGCCAACAATACGGACATGCTGCCAAGTTCTGTCGTGAAACCAGCCCCAACTGTGGTCACTGCGGTGAAACTGGACATACCATGAAGGAATGTGACAAAAAGACGTCTCCTCCGACCTGTGCAACATGTAAAAGGTTTAAAAAACCCAGTGACCACCAAACTGGTGACGAGAGCTGCCCAGCTCGTAAGTATGCCGAAGACAGGTACATCAATTCCATCGATTATGACGGCGCCTAGGAGCGTCGCTAACTTGGTAAAAGAAGCACAACAAAAGGTACCTACTTATAACTATGGCCAATGAATTACTCGATGACTTAGATAATTATATTATATCAGAGTCGAAAATATGTAGAGTCGAGGAATGCAAAAGCCTTCTTCCTATTACTGATAAAACACTTACTGTAATTACACAAAACATCCGCAGTATCTATCGGAACATAGACGAACTGGAAATACTGTTACATTCATTAGATATAAAATGTGATGTAATCGTTTTAACAGAATGTTGGTTGTCGAAAAGAACGACCTGTTTACCACCTCTAGATGGCTACAACTCATATTGCAGTGAGAATATTATCAACCAAAACGATGGCGTTGTAGTTTATTTAAAAAAACATTTAAATGTAATTGTGGAGAAGCCATGTGTACAAGATTGTAACTGTCTACTTATAAAAATTAACCAAGACACAGCCATCCTTGCAATATATAGACCACCCTCGCTAAATACAGACAAATTCCTGAGGTCACTTGATTTATTATTAAATAATTTATCATCTTTTAAGAACATATTAATAACGGGTGACATAAATATCAACATTGCGTCAGATAAAAATGACATTCGAGGACATGACTACCTCAATATCTGCGCCTTTCATGGTCTCTTGCCGGCTCATACCTTTCCTACACATCAAAGTGGGTCATGTTTAGATCATTTCATTATTAAGACAAATCAGCCATCTATTACTTTGGTTACAAATTCATCTATTACCGATCACCAAGCTGTTCTACTAACATTAAAACTAACACTTCCTAAAAATAACTGCATGCCTAGCTATACAAAAATAAACATGAACAACCTCGATGTTGACATACCTAACATAGATCTTGACCCCATTTACTCTTGTACTGACGTAAACATTTCACTAAACTACCTCATAAACGCAATACAATATGCAATTCGTAAAAATACTTATACGGTAAAATTGTCTAGCAAATACCAAAACACAAAACCGTGGATTACCACGGGACTAATGCGTTGTATACGACATAGAGATAAACTGCACTCAAAAGTTAAAAAATCTCCTGAAAATGAGATTATTTCTGTGACTTATAAAAGATATAGGAATTTTTGCAACAACCTTTTAAAGAAACTAAAATTTCAATATAACAAGGCCGAGTTGGAAAAAGCGGGTAACAATAGCAAATTAGTATGGAAATACATAAAAAACCGTTCTTTTACTGCTAAAAAACAAGAACCACCATTGGATTTGCTACTAGCAGATTCAAATCCTACGCAGGCAATAAACAAAGTTAATTACTTTTTTGCTAATGTTGGGAAGAACTTAGCGGACAGAATCTCTCAATCAAAAAACCTCCATGCACAGAATCCGTCCATTAACTCACCTGCTTCAAAGCTTGAATCTTTTGCTATGCTAGAAACTGATGTAGAGGAAGTGGTCCAAGTAATCACTGGGCTGAAGGACACTTCTGCGGTAGGGTGGGATAATATACCCACAAACATAATCAAAAGATTTAAGCACTTTCTTGCACCACCACTAACACACATATTTAAAATATGTATGTCTAAAGGTGTTTTTCCTAAGTCTCTGAAGAAAGCCATTGTTATCCCAATACACAAGATCTGGAGACAAATGCTGTGTTAACAATTACAGGCCAATTTCCATTTTACCAGCTTTCTCAAAGGTTTTAGAAAAAATTATAAATAACAGACTAATAAAATATCTCGAAGCCAAAAGCATTCTTTCAGACAGACAATTTGGTTTTAGGCCTCAAAGATCAACGAGTCAAGCAGTTCACCAATTGATTGACCACATAACTTCTAACTTGGATAATGGAATGCATGTAATCGGAATATTTCTTGACCTCGCCAAAGCTTTCGATTCTGTTTCAGTTCCCTTGCTTCTGAATAAGCTTGAATCGGTTGGTATAAGAGGTAAACAGTTACAACTGCTTACTGATTATCTCAGCGACAGATGCCAATGGTTTAGAATAGGAAAATACACTAGTTCAGACATTCCAAACACTCTTTTCGGAGTTCCACAGGGAAGTATTATTGGAGCTACCCTATTCCTGGTTTATATAAATGATCTTTGTAGCCTAAATCTTCAAAATGGGGTCAGTATGTCGTATGCAGATGACACAGTGCTACTATTCACTGCAAACTCAAGAGCGGAAGCATATGAATATGCTCAACTTGGCTTCAACACTGTAAATAACTGGCTTTAAAAAAATGTACTAACCCTAAATGCACAAAAAACCAAATACATCCACTTTACAATGCGAAACAATAACATACATGACCCACACAATTACATATTCGCTCACAATAATTGCCGATCATTTGCTGCATGCGCTTGTCCTACTTTGGACGTTACTAACTCTATAAATTACTTAGGCATCATGCTTGACACTAATCTGAATTTTCGCAAACATATTGACTCATTATGTAAGAGAGTGCGCAAACTAATATCCATTTTCAAAAAGATCCGTGGTGCTGCTGATTTTAACTTATTAAAACAAGTATATCTAGCACTAGGCCAATCAATTATCTCATATTGCATAACATCATGGGGTGGAGCAGCGAAAACCATCCTACTACCGCTTGAACGCGCACAAAGAGCAATTTTAAAGGTGGCAACTTTCCGCCCTTACATATTCCCTACCTATGATTTATATCAGTCTACTGATGTCCTAACTGTTCGCCAATTATTTATTCTAAACACCGTACTAATACAACATATCTTGCTCCCTTTCATACCACTTCCCCCGAACAAGAGACGGAAAGACCTAGTCTGTCCAAAACTACAAGGCAAGCATGCCTATGTAAACAGGTTTTTCTTATTCTTAGGACCTTTTTTGTACAATAAATTAAATAAGATTTTAGATATATATAGCATAAGTAAAAAACAATGTAGTATAATGTTAACTAAGCACTTAAAATCACTGACCTACTCTGATACGGAAAATTTGCTTACTGTTGTAAAATAATAAATTAATTAGTCTCTATAAATTGTAATAGTTTTAGTAAATTTTGTTTTCTTAAGTATTGTTTAATGTTTACAGTTCATGTATGGTAATAATTAAGATGACTCATTATTCATATTACTTGCAGTCACTTTTTATTGGGCAAAATAGCCTGAAACACAGGTTTTAACCTAGTTCAGGCAACTAAGCTACAAAATCAGGACATGCTACCGAATGTTTTTATATGTCGTCGTAATATAATTATTTTTATACCTATGTACTACACTAAGCATAATTTTAAGTTAATTTTGATGTATTATAATTGGGTTTTTATATATGTACATGCGCGTTATGTTTTTTGAATAAAGTATTATATTATATTAATATAATAACTTTAGAGTTCGCTAAGCATGCGTTAATGCTTTTCAAAGATTTATCTTGAATTATTAAGGTAATTGCATTCTTTACAACATTGTATTAACTGCAAAGTTAGTCGTGTCGGTTCGGTCACCCGTATAGGGACTGAATTGATAGCAATAACGTCGCCATAAGACGTGTTAAAATATGGAAGAAGAATTCGCGGTGGTGAGCAGAGGTCGAGATGGCTTAGTGGTCAGAGCGCCTGGAGTATTCATCTGGGAGACGCAGGTTCGAATCCTGTTCGCGACCGTATTCTTTTTCCATATAATATAATATTATATTGTTGGGGAAATGCCTTCTAACCCTAGTAGTGTCTGTTCTAAAGTGGGACCTAACAATCGCAGTGCCTAACGATCACTTCGCTTTGTGTCACCCTACCGGTAACTCTCGTGTTCTTTGATAACAATAGCTGCAAATAAAATAATAACACTGGTTCGGTGGGTAGGTAAGTTTAAAAAAAAAGTGATCTCGGAGTGTAATGATACAGGCTTGTTAAAAGATAGGTCGTTTTTACTTGAAGGAAATATTTATAATATATGTTTTGAAGGAGTCATTTGGTACGTGAAATTTGTACAAACACACTTCACCAGTGCCGTTATTATGTACATCAATACAATCAAATAAATTTATTGTGGATATAAGTCAAAATACAGGCGGTATATTTTTTTTTTAACTCTGTTCCAAATATATCCCGCCTTTTCGGCATACTATAATGAAACATAATGAAAATAAAATAAAATACACATCATTTCACAAATTAACAAACAATATAAAATTTTCGAATTGCTGTTTAATACTGTCATCATTGAGTATATTAATCCTACTAATATTATAAACGCGAAAGTTTGTAAGTATGGATGGATGGATGGATGTTTGTTACTCTTTCACGTAAAAACTACTGAATGGATTTTAATGAAACTTTACAATAATATAGCTTATACATCAAAATAACACATGGGCTACAATTTATAAAGATATTGTGTGAATTGTCTAAAATATGACGATAAGTGCCAAGTAAGTAGGAAAAAATCTACCATCTGCGAGCTATTCTGGCGTGCGCTGCCTAAACCCTTTGGGATATAACAAAATGATATATGGTGGAATTGTGTATCTTATATAGGTCTACAGAAAAGTCCGGAATGGCATATGTCTATCTCTTAAGGATAACACACTACATCCATTTTAATACTTAAAAAAATGGGCAATTATGAAGCGGTAATTGGAAAGCGGGACCGGGGTCAAAATTTCATGATTACTTTTGATCGCGATATCCGACATCCACGCGGGCGAAGACGCGGGCATCAGCTAGTTAATTAATAGAATACAATGTAATCATTTTATAATATTAATAGGTTTTACCAAAATCTGTGTTATAGGTGGTGATGGTGGTACAGCCTACTTCTCATCAACCAGACAATTCCAAACTCTGGGCAGCATAACACTTCTATTTTTGGGCAGTCGTGTAAAAACAAATTGATATTAGAACTATGTAGGTACTTATGGGAATGTAAATATGTTACCATGTGGCGGTCCATTGTTTCTGCTTACCTTATCCACATAATCCAGAAAAATGCGTGAGTTTATGTATTGTATGTATCTTCAAATATCTACGTAACGATCTCTTAAGTTATAAATTTGAAAAAAACAATTGTCGTGAGCACGATTGGTCGTGCTTTCGGCACGCCATGTGTCTGGTGTGCCGTAGCGAGGGGTGCAATACCAACCCCGTGAGAGGGAGTCCGGCAACGTTCGCACGTCCCGCCCTCAAGCAGCTGAGGAGGTACACTGTGGAGTTTTAGTGGGTTCGAGTCCCACAGAACCGCTCTGTCTCGCCGTGTCAGAGCGGTATGCGAGGGCAATACATCACGTAAGAAAAAAAGGACTTAATGATTTTTGTTGCTAGGAGTTCAGCACGGCATCCATGATGAAAAAGAGTTGACAATGCCATGGTTATATATCAGTTTAAACCCCGTTCGTACGAAACCCTTTTTCAATGTTTCCAAAAATAACATTTGTATGTGTATTTCATAGCCGTAATATAAGGTCCTAATTTATTAGTTAACTTCTTTTAAAGAGTTAATATTAACGTCAAATACGTTCACATAAACCAAGTATTAAATGGAAATAACAAATTGTTTGAAATAACCACGTTTTTTGTTGATGTCATTGCTATCTATTCAGTCCCTATACAGGAGACCGAACCGACACGACTATAGCAATGACGTCACCAAAAGACGTGTCAAAATGTGGAAGAAGAATTCACGGTATTGAGCAGAGGTCGAGATGGCTTAGTGGTCAGAGCACCTGGAGTATTTATACCGGAGGTGCAGGTTCGAATAAAGCTCGCGACCGTATTTTTTTTCCACAAAAATTTATATTTTTAATATTATATGTAATGATTACACGTAGCTACTTGGCTAGGTTACCTTCAAAAGTAAATTTTAAGTCATTCCATAACGTTCAGGGGCGAGACACCGTTTCGCACTAATCGGCTGAGATCAAGGTCCGCACCCGACCTCCAAAAAGCAAATAAATTTTAAATGAGCATTTTATACTTTCGTTTGAACAGTAAATTCAAAGAAAATCCCTTGAAATCCCTCAAAAGATTTGTGAGAGAAATATTGTTTTTTTCATGTATTTTATTTGTATTTTTATACTGCAAGTGACAGCATCAAAATAATATTTATGATTGTGTTATTTTTAATAAAAATAATAAACGCAAATTTGCTTTAAAGGGTTCCTTCCAAATATTATATTTATTTACTCTGGTGGGAGGCTTCGGCTGCGGATTGTTACCACCCACCGGATGAAGCCATGCCGTGAAGTGACCTAGTCGTATTTCGAGATGTAGTCCGGTGCAACCGTTGTGGGAGACGGGTCTGGGCAGTTGCATCAACACCCCAACTATCGTTCTCCCAAAATCTATCCACTCTACGTAGGAGTGAATGGATTTAATCTGGATATGCGTGCTCCATCCTCGGCCACACCGTGGCTTACCATCAGCCGAGTTGGTGGGCAAACGTAGATCCATATCTGATATAGAAAAAAAACATTATTAAAGCGTGAAGCAAAAACTTTGTAGGTGTTTACGAAAATTACGTGGACGGAAAATATGAAATTTGCCACAGTTAGAGTTTATATGGAAAAGAACTACAGAGAGCTAATATTTAAAATTATTTAAAATTATAAATTCATTAAATTAATAAAAAAAAATAGAACACACACATCCACAGCCACCCACACCCCCCCCACACACACACACATCTTTGATGATAGAAATCTTTAACAATAGAACCTTATTAACGTTCAAATTTTTTTTTTTATGGATTATGGTCGAATTTCGATCAGTGGGCGACCACTAGTACAAATAAATACCTTGGTAACAATACATTGTATATTCCAGACATTTATCTACTAAAACCAACAATTTTATTTTATACGGAACTATATAAAACAATTGGAATGGTCCACTCCGTTCGAAACTGCACGAAGTACAGTAAACCACACAACTTTATGAGCAGCCAACGTTGCGCTGAACCAATATTTCGACGAAACTAACTGTAACGGGTGGACCGGACAAAGTTTCTTTGGAAAAATTGTTGTATTGACAATGAACGTTTTTCTTGAAAGATACACAAAGTTAGATAATGTATTTGTATATGGTTTTGTTTTATAATTCTGGTTCACTTTTTGACTTAACGTATTTTTTTTATCACTACATATTATAAAAGTAAGTCCTCCACCGCGTCTGTCTGTCTGTTCGCGATAAACTCAAAAACTACTGCACCGATTTTTATGTTGTTCCCATCAATGGATAGAGTGGTTCTCGAGGAAGGTTTTGTATATAATTTGTCAAGTTTTTGTATACATTGGCTAAAATATAATGATATTTGTAGGAAGTGTCGGAAAAAAATAAGCCGTTTGGGAGCTTTCAACGAAAACGCTGCCTAAACCCTATTGTACGGTCTCACACCGTACATATTTTTTACGCACGCAGCAACCTACTTTCGGTTGCGCGCTGCATTAGTAATAAATACATTAATTTTAATCATAACAAACCAGTACGTCAATACTCGTCTAACTAGACGCTATAAGAGAAAGAATCGTCACCTTTTTACTTTGTATTATACACTATTTTACGGTAAAAATAAACTGGTTAACTTTGGTGATATATTTCTCTACGTATTCCAAAACTACCATCACTGCTGAACATTTACGTTCATCAAACAACTCCCGATCCAGTTATAAACGGCAAATACTTATTGCTACTAGTGTACGTCGCTTACTGGCCCGTACATGAAATTGGTCCTTCGAGCCGGATACTTGGTGAGTGTTAGTGTTCTCTATTTACGGTAGCGAATCGGTTCAACTGGTCTCCCAGAAGCGGGTCGCCCCAGTTGGATTGAGAAGGCGCACATATCGTACGTAGAGTGCTCACGGACTAAGTGTCAATTTACGACCATTCCAAGACTACGGATTACGCATATTTCACTACTACGGGAACTACTCCGGGGATTTGCAGAAGTAGTCTGAAAAGTCATCAGGTCGGAAACTAACGCCAAGCTTTATATTCGGCACCGTCAACTACGTGCCGGATAACGGAGCTACATAGCTACATCTGATCAACTAACTTAGCTCTTCTCGACGACTAGAGAAGAGAACTTACAATGGAGACGCTACAACTCCAACAAACTTGCTTTGAAAACATCAAAGCTTTATGTTCTAACTACAAAAAGGACAGCTCGTCAAGAAAAAACGAGGAATACTTAACTAAGCGCCTGGAATCTCTCGAAGCTCAATGGAAAGATTTTGAGGAACAACATTCGATTCTGGAGCAAAACTTAGAACACAAGAACATCAACTATTTTGTAGATAATGTATACAGCAAAACGCAAGCTCTGTATGAATCTACCAAAATAGACATGCTCGATTTACTGGAAAAAGTACAAGGAAAGAAGCATGTGAAGTTTGACCTCACTGGGATGCTGGATGAGGGTACTGACGATACAGTCAAAGGTTTACTGAACAAACAAGAGTGCAACTTCAAGGCCCTCGACCGTGCCATGTCAAAGGTTGATATAAAAGCTGTTACAGAAAAATGGGAGCTAGAAGATCATCTCTCAATTTTGAAGTCGAAGTGGAACATCATCGACAAACTACACTGGGAGTTAGAAGCCGTACTCAAAGGCTCAAACAGTAACTATTATAACATGTTCGTCGACATAGAAGACAAGTACGACGAGCTAAGAAAAACCTTGAATAGCAAAATTAGCTCGACTATGCACTATGAGAAGTCGGCACCAAAAATAGAGGTACCTGAATTCTCTGGTAATTACACTCAATGGATTTCGTTCAAGGATCTCTTTATGGAAACCATTCACAACAACCCGATGATTAGCAAAGCTTAAAAGATGCAGCATCTCAAGACGAGGTTGAGAGGAGAGGCTGAGCGATTAGTGCAACACCTTAGCATTAGCGCAGAAAATTATGCTTCATGCTGGGAAATACTTACGCAGCGTTACGACAATCAAAGGCTGCAACTCTCATCTTTCCTGAACACCATGCTCAACCTGCCAGTCATTCAACAACCTGATGGCAACAACCTCAAGAAGATGCATGACGTTATAACTGAATGTTTGAATGGGCTAACAAACATCGGGTTAGATATCTCAACATGGGATCCAATTATAGTTCATTTGATGACACAGAAACTTGACACCACCACTTACAGCGATTACATAAAGGAGTTACGTGATTCCAGGGAGATACCGCACTTGAGTGATTTATTATACTTTCTGGAAAGCAAGTTCATGGCATATGAAACTATGAAGAACTCGAAAAAAGAAATTCCTAACTTACAGAAGCAAGGCCAGTCCAAATCATTGAACCAACATCATACTACAAAATTTCATAACTACGATCGATACAAATCTTTTAAGAAAACTTATCATACGTCATTTGGATCCTGTCCATACTGTAAAGGAAATCACGTGTTGATGCAGTGTACAAAGTTCGTTGACATGGACCCAATACAACGAAACAATACAGTTGAAAAATTACATTTATGTAAAAACTGCTTATACAGCCATGGCACCTCGGATTGTGCGTCACCAAAAACTTGCAAAGAGTGCAATATGAAACACCACACTCTGTTGCACAACTCAGGAAGGAAAAATATTTCTAAAACTGCAACTAACAGCGGAAAATACATCAACAATTCGGGTCATCGACCAGAAACATCAACGCAACAACAAAGTTCGAATCATTTATCTACGAATGAGGTAGAGGTTTTGTTGACGACTGTACAACTTATGATAAAATCTGCGAATGGGACTTACATTACACTTCGAGCGTTACTAGATCAAGGCTCACAAGTGAACTTGATTACTGAAAACGCCGCCCAACTACTACGACTACCAAGAAAAAGGTTGAATGCGACTATCACGGGAGTAGGAGCCTCATCAGGAAACTGCAAAGGACGTCTTCAACTCACCTGCAAGTCGATTCACTCAGATTACGCATTCCAGACACAAGTACTTATATTAAATAAATTGACAAATAACTTACCTAACTCATCATTCAAAAAGGCTAACTGACCGCATCTGGAAAACTTGAAACTCGCAGATCCCGACTTCAACATTTCACGTCCTGTGGATCTTTTACTTGGGGCGGACGTTTATTCAAACATCATCATTGAAGGAGTTCTAAAAGGAAGCCAACAATCGCCTATTGCGCAACAAACGCATTTAGGCTGGATTTTATGTGGCAAACTAAGAACTTTGAACTGTCACATGACTTTAGTAGATGTGACCGAGTTAAGCAAGTTCTGGGAACATGAAGACATAACTCAAAACAGCACGAAATTGACCGAAGACAACGCATGCGAAGAGTACTACGCTAAGACTGTACAACGAACTTCGGATGGAAAATATATTGTGGAGATGCCATTTTGTCCCCAATATGAAGAAAACTTGGGAAAATCAAAATCTGTTGCCATTTCTCAATTTTTACAATTAGAAAAACGACTCGGGAAAAACAAGAAACTTGCACAAATGTATCAACACTTTATTAAGGAATACATCGAACTAGGTCATATGAAACCGGCGGCTCCAATAACAAAATATGTTTCAGAGTGTTATTTACCACATCACGGCGTACTACGTGAACATGCAACTACAACTAAATTGAGGGTTGTATTTAATGCCTCCCAGAAAACCACTAGCGGTTTCAGTTTGAACAGCTTACTAAAAAAGGGTCCTAACCTGCAGAAGGACATACAAGCTCTGATTATGAAGTGGAGGTCTTACAAATACGCTTACACTGCAGACATAGAAAAAATGTACAGATGCATTTGGACCTCTGACTATCAACAACAACTACAAAAAATTATTTGGCGAGACTCACCTACTGAGAAACTACAGGAGTATCAACTTTGTACCGTGACCTATGGGACAAAGTGCGCACCATGGTTGGCTATGAGAACGCTCAAGCAGTTAGCTATAGATGATGGCCACAAAAACCCGAGCGCAGCTGCTACTTTACTAAACGAATTCTACGTTGATGATCTGGTGAGTGGTCATAACTCCATCGATGAAGCTAAACAGCTACAAGAATCATTGATTAACTTATTAAAAGGAGGTGGCATGAACTTGCGAAAATGGTCGGCCAGTCACTTTGCGTTACTTGAGGACTTATCAGAAGACCAGATTTCAACCCAAAATATTTTTGATTTCAAGACCGAAGAGTCAATGAAAACACTCGGTCTCGGATGGAACACAACTACTGATACATTTACTTTTAACTGGGAACTACAGAAAATCTTCGAAGAAAAACAGAAAACTCGACTTACAAAGAGAAACCTTCTCTCCGAGATTTCGAAACTCTATGACCCACTTGGATGGCTCTCACCTATTACTGTAGCAGCTAAACTTCTATTCCAACGAGTATGGACAAGTAAGCTTGGATGGGATGAAACCCTACCGGGAGACATTCAAAACGAGTGGATGAAACTAAAGAAAGAGCTCCCCAAGGTTAAACACATTCACATCAACAGATGGTTAGGCGGAACGCAACGAAACCTGGAACTACTTGGCTTCTGTGACGCAAGTAAAAAAGCGTACGCTTGCGTAATATACAGCCGTGTAGTAAACGAGAATAAACTGCCTACTATAACTTTACTCGCTGCGAAGACTAGGGTTGCCCCTTTATCACAAAAGACTACACTGCCCAGGTTGGAACTATGTGGTGCACTACTACTCTCACAACTAGTAGAAAAAATTCAGCAAGCATTCACGGGATACGACGTTACTGTAAAAGCATGGTGTGACTCGCAAGTTGTGCTGGCATGGCTACAAGGAGACACTAGCAGATGGGAAAGTTACGTGGCCAACAGAGTTACTAAAATCAAACAAATTATCCCTCCGCTACACTGGCACTATGTGAAATCCGATCAGAATCCTGCTGACTGCGCTTCAAGAGGATTGCGCCCTTCCAAACTCCTTAATCTCGACCTCTGGTGGAAGGGACCTGAATTTCTACAAACTTTGAAAAAGGAAGCGGTCCCAGAGAATTCTACTTGTATGTTTACAACTAGCAATGAATGCAAAAACCAACCGAAGGCAGCCCTTACTATGAAAAATCAAGATACACATTTTATACATCAACTTATAAATAAATGCAGTTCATTGACACGGGTAACAAGAGTCACCGCGTGGATAATGCGCTTCATTGAAAACATTCGCAATAAGACGAAATATGACACCGAATACTTAACTACGAACGAAGTGATCGCTGCCAATAAGGAAATAATAAAATGTGTACAACAAACGTACTTCGATCAAGAACGTAAACAACTTTTGAAAGACGAAGCCGTATCAAACAGGAGCCCTACGTACAAACTTCACCCTGTTTTGGATGGCGAGGGTATTCTCCGCGTTGGTGGGCGCCTAAACAACTCAAACCTACCATTTGAGATAAAAAATCCCATAATTTTGTCTCGTACAGGCCGGTTTACTCAACTTGTAATTGAGCAAGCTCACATGGCAACGCTTCACGGGGGTGCTCGATTAACCTTAGCTTACATAAGGCAGCGGTATTGGATCATTGGCGGCAACAGAGCTGTCAAGACACAATTACGTAACTGCGTGCGCTGTTATCGCTACAAACCAAAAGAAAACTATCAACTAATGGGAGACCTACCGCATCAAAGGACTACCCCTTCACGGCCTTTTACGCACACTGGAGTGGACTTTACTGGCCATGTCGACGTCAAGCTGAACAAGGGGAGGGGCGTCAAAACTACAAAGGGATACATTGCGATCTTTGTGTGTATGGCAACGAAGGCTGTCCATATTGAACTCGTATCCGATCTAAGTACTGAGACCTTCATTGCAGCCTTCCAAAGAATGTGTGCCCGGCGCGGTACACCCAAACATATGTACTCAGATTGCGGAACAAACTTCGTCGGCGCAGCAAAGGTGTTGCGCCAGGAATTTAAAGAATTCGAACAAATTCTATCGTCTGACTTTTTCAACGAAGTTGGGAAATTGGAGGTGGTGTGGCATTTCAACGCTCCTGCTTGGCCTAGTGCTGGAGGCCTATGGGAGGCCGCTGTAAAGTCTATGAAGTATCACCTCCGCCGCGTGCTTGGAGATCAGAAACTAACTTACGAGGAATTTTCTACGTTACTTACGAAAATCGAAGCTTGCATGAACTCCAGGCCCTTGTGTCCTCTCACTGAAGACCCGGAAGAGTTTTACAACTACCTAACACCGGGGCACTTTCTTACTGGCGGACCTGTGATGTCACTTCCACGCTCCGACTACGATGACGTCAGAAACATTGACTTGCGTCGGAGGTGGCAACTAACAGAACACATGTTGCAACACTTTTGGAAGAGTTGGTCCAATGATTATTTAACTCAACTACAGATTCGAAGCAAATGGAATAAACCGAACAAAAACATACAAGAAGGAGACATCGTGTTGGTAAAAGAAAATAACTTGCCACCCGGAAAATGGGCAATGGGGCGCGTAATGGAGCTTCACCCAGGGGCGGACGGCTATGTGCGAGTGACTTCAGTAAAAACTCAAACTGGAATCATAAAGCGCCCCGTC
Source organism: Xylocampa areola (assembly GCA_935421205.1). Lineage (NCBI taxonomy): Eukaryota > Metazoa > Arthropoda > Insecta > Lepidoptera > Noctuidae > Xylocampa > Xylocampa areola. The sequence goes on from OW285223.1 coordinate 12,984,699, forward strand.
GTAAAATTATCACCACTCCCGTTGGAATCTAAAACTTCATCGGAACATAAAACCCAGATGAATACTATCGAAGTCGCAAGACAAACTAATTCAGCAAAAACCAAAATGAAAAAGAAAACAACTGGGAATACTTTTTTCACATTGTTAATAACTATGTTAACAATGTTTACGTTGACTACTGGAACATACGGAAAGAGCAATGTCATGACACCTAGCGCTCATATTACAAGCCTTGAACGCGAACGCCCGATATATTACGATGCACTTGGAAAACTTCAAATGATTCATGACGAATGGACTTTGTTAATGTACTATAACTTAACTAATTACTGGGACGGTGTACGGCGCTTAGAAACTTATCTTTGCAACTTAAAAGCAATCTGTGTGCTAAAACTGACCCGAGATACTGCAAAATTACATTGGAACAACTGCGGCACGAAATGAATCTACTCGCCCACTACAACAATCTTCTGCTAGCACCTCACAAACATCTTTCTAACCGAAAAAAACGAGGCCTGATTAATGGTGTTGGCTACATCGCGAACAGCCTGTTTGGTATTTTAGATCAGCAGTTCGCAGATAAATACCAAAAGGACATTAAAACTATCCAGAACAATGAGAACTATCTTCTTGATCTCATGAAAAACCAAACATCTATTGTGGAACTTGAAAACAAGGTATTGAAGAAAAACGAAGAAAATATAAACAAACAGTTTAACTCGATAGATGAGTTTATGAAACAAACTGATATAAACTTGGGTAACGTTGAGACAGCTATGGAAATCATGATGGCTACAAATTACTTCAATTCTGCCTCATTAGCAACATATTTACTAATAAACAACTTGAAGAAAATGCAAGAAATGCTTTTCGACACTTTAACTAACGTCTACAAGGGGCATATGGATATCCATTTACTCTCGCCAGTTGAGTTGATCGAGCAGCTCAGCATAATATCAGGAAAACTTCCAAAAACATTAACGTGGCCGGTGGAAAACATAAGAGAAGATATTAGGGATATATACAAACTGCTTTTCATAAAAGCTCGGGTCACTACCAGCTTTTTCCTGTTTGAAGTACACGTTCCCTTAACTTCGGATGAAGATTTCCAGCTATATAGAACGATTCCACTGCCTTTGAAAACCGGGCCAGAAACAACGATCATGCAACTGGCATCAAGATACGTTGCTGTGAACTTCAAAAAAGATACATACATTTCACTTAAGGAAGAAGAGGTGAAAATTTGTACCCAACTGAAAACAGATAATTTAATCTGTAATATTAATCTGCCAGTATTCAACTTACTCAACAGCAATGCACCTTGTGAGGCGAAACTACTAAGTCATCATTCGAGCTCTCCATGTGATGTCAGAAAAACGTCATGTAGTGACGCATGGATCGAACTACGTGCACCCAATACTTGGCTGGCGGTGTGTTGTGCAACTTGCACTTTACGTACAATATGCGAAAATGAAGTTTCAACGCACACGATGACCTCATCTGGAATCGTAACTCTGGCGCAAGGATGCGTATTACAGGCAAAGGACTTCACCATTTACTCGCATAATCAGTATAATTCCAACATGAAGATTGATTACGACTTCAATATTCCAATATTGAACTCGACAGTTAACAAGATTGTTAACTTAACTCATAATAATGTCTCATGGGAAGACACAACTGGAGTTGAGATGCAAGAAATAGACAAGCGATTGACTTCTCAAAAGGAACGAGCGGCTCTCCCTGCATCATTTACAACTCACGACATACATCAGTACGCAATCTGCTACACACTACTAGGAGCAGCGGTTATAGCCACAATCGTGTGGATCATGAAGAGAAGCGCACTACCATTTTGTACAAGGCAAAACATGAAACAGCCTGTGATCCCTACATTTGAAGACATCGAACTTCATTCAGTAAATCAAGAAAGAGAAGCTCGTGGGTCAACAAGACCGGCGTCGTTACAGCAGCATGCAGCAGAACGTCTTCGTCGTGAACCAACGGCAACAGAGAACATCGCGTTCGACTTTAGTGCTTAAATTATTTGCTTTGTAATGACGTCTTTTTCTCTTTCTAGTATCTTATTATTATCTTAGCTTTAATTCTCTTTTGGGGTTGCCAACATGTACGGTCTCACACCGTACATATTTTTTACGCACGCAGCAACCTACTTTCGGTTGCGCGCTGCATTAGTAATAAATACATTAATTTTAATCATAACAAACCAGTACGTCAATACTCGTCTAACTAGACGCTATAAGAGAAAGAATCGTCACCTTTTTACTTTGTATTATACACTATTTTACGGTAAAAATAAACTGGTTAACTTTGGTGATATATTTCTCTACGTATTCCAAAACTACCATCACTGCTGAACATTTACGTTCATCAAACAACTCCCGATCCAGTTATAAACGGCAAATACTTATTGCTACTAGTGTACGTCGCTTACTGGCCCGTACACCTATCTTATATAGGTCTACAGAGAAGTCCGCGATGGCATATGTCTATCTCTTAAGGATATAATACTATATCCATTGTGATACTTTAAAAAATGGGAAATTATAAAGCAGTAATCGGAAAGCGACAAAATTTCATGACCATTTTTGGTCGCGATAACCAACATCCACGCGGGCGATGCCACGGGGATCAGCTGGTATATACATAAAACGATTATAACTGTCTCGTTGGTCTAGTGGTTCCAAGTGCGACTGCTAAGCATGAGATACTGGGTTCGAATTTCAGGTCGGGCAAAGTGTTATTGTGTTTTTCTGTTACGAAATTCTCGACAGCAGCCCGGAGTTTGGAATTGTAGCCGGTGGCACTATTGCCTATGAACCTATGTTCACTACTTACTACATCGAACTTCTTAACGGCACTGGTGAAATGTGGATGTACAAGTCTACCTACCCCTTTGGGAAATACAGGCATAATGCTATGTTTATGTTCTTACCCAAAATTGTCTTAGAACAATACCGGAAACCATTTGTATTATAAATATAATATTACTCATGACATACAGGCGGACATGTTACATTTTTGTTGACAAATAGAAAATGTCAGTGTGAAACAAAATATCGGTAGCGAGCTCGCAAACAGGTGGCAACACTTATTATAGTGAAGAGGGATTTCGGACTAGTGTTGGGAAAGTTGCGGATTTTTTGTGATCCCGGTGTTTTTTGATTGATTAGAAATGTTATGAGGTAGGAAATCTAATGTGAAATAGAGTTCTTATACGTTATTGAAAAAAACATAGCATCAAGCCTGTATTTATCGAAAGGCTAAGCAGAGTTTGTTCTAAAGTTATTATATTAAATGGAAAAAGAATACGGTCGTGAGCAGGATTTGAACCTGCGCCTTACGGATAAATGCTCCCGGTGCTCTGACCACCAAGCCGTCTCAACCTCTGCTCACCACCGCGAATTCTTCATCCATATTTTAACACGTCTTTTGGCGACGTCATTGCTATCTATTCAGTCCTTATACAGGTGACCGAACCGACACGACTAACTTTGCAGTTAATACATTGTCGTGTGCACGTCGTATGTAAAGATAAACGCTTTTCAAAGATTTATCTTTAAGAGTTTGTTCTATTTTATTCCCACATTTCATATGCTTTGTTCCCATGCAGTACCTAATAAGCCGGAGCTTGCCGGCGATGGTTTGGGGTAAATTTCGCTCGACCAGTGAAAGCAGCGTGGTGCACTTCAGCGAGCGCATACCTCTGAAGAAATTGTGCCTGGGAGATGGCAATAGGCTCACCACTTATTACATGGAACTTAATAACATCATTAGCGAAATTTGAGTATGCAACTGAGCCTACCCCTTCGAGGAATACAGGCGTGATGCTATGTTATTTTATTCAAACTTAAGTAACAATTTAATAACAATAAAAAGCTACACTAAAACTCCGGGACTAAGCGCCCATAAATCCCGGACAATACATCACTATTACGCATAACACTACACAAAAAACGACCATCATAACTTGACCTGCGGTGGATAATGGAACTATGGTTACTGTATTATATGTAACTCATCGTTGACAGTTAACTTACCAAGCAGCACCGTGATGAGATCTCAAGTTATACTGGTATTATGCTGTCGTTTTTGCTCACATCAAGTTTCATTAAGTCTTGGGGGGTATCAGATTTGGACATGTACACAGATGTAAATTTTACTAGATACGGCAAGAGTACGTAAAGTACGTGCGTATCGTTATTAGTAGGTATCCACACCGTACCAACATTTACGCCAATAAGAGCAGTCCAATGTCTACTGTTTCATAAGATATTAACTTTTTTTAAACTGCAATGTTTTACAATTATCTCTACGATTTGTCAAAAGTAGTAATTCTTAATCTGCCTAACCTTTTCCCAACGACGTTGAGGTCAGCCAGTCTAACTCTCTCTCATCGTGTGGTTAATGAACCGCCTAGTGTCAGAGGTTAAACCACCCGTAGGCCTCTGACATACACACCACACATCTCTCAGATGTGCTGGTTTCTTCACGATTTTATTATTTACCATATTAAATAAGTGATGACTAATTTATAATACGCACATGATTCGAAAAGTTTGTGGTGCGTGCCCTGGATTTGCGAATTGCGAACTTTGCTTTACCAGTCCAATGGTAATACCACTAGGCTATCACTGCACTAACTGGATGCGGCTCAGTACCAGTATTATCCGACCCTCCCAATCCAGTTACTGGGTAACACAACGCTACTTTTAATACTGGTTGTAAGAATTTCAGGCATTCGACTACTCATAACGGCTGTCACAGATCTTCATTTGATATCCGGCATCGACGGTTTTAAGTGCTTTCTAAGGCACGGATGGGTCTCAATAAGAATGATGATGATGTCACCCATCCACAGAACGACCGCGACATGTGCAGCTTAACTTCGATTGATCGATCTGTGCAGCCATTACTTACATTTATTTTCGATCCAAAGTTTGTTAACAGAGGAAATAATTTATCGTTTTTTTTTATTTACCCTGGATTTTTTTTCTATCTGAATATGTCAACCCTATCATGTCTTATATCCAAAATCAACAAATATTGTATTAATTTTTTTTTTTTTAATACATTTTGAGGCCATGTAATGCCTATATTAATTCTATTTTTCAAAGAAACATTGAAAAAATAATAGACAAGAACGGGGCTTGAACCCGCGACCGATTTACAACTGCAAAGTGGTAACGCTGAGTTTAGTAAATCTGTAAATGATTACTAGATAAATATCACCAGGCGTCTCCTTAAGACGTATACAAAGAGGATTGAAAATTCAATAGGTTTGAACACGACAAGGTAGCTCAGTTGGTAGAGTGATGACACGGAACGTCAAAGGTCGCGGGTTCAAGCCCCGTTCTTGTCTATTATTTTTTCAATGTTTCTTTGAAAAATAGAAATTAATATAGGCATTACATGGCCTCAACATGTATTAAAAAAATATAATTATATATGATTTATAAAGGATTGGGATGTTGTTCGGCGATTTACAACTGTAAAGTGGTAACGCTGAGTTTAGTAAATCTGTAATGATTACTAGATAAATATCACCAGGCGTCTCCTTAAGACGTATACAAAGAGGATTGAAAATTCAATAGGTTTGAACACGACAAGGTAGCTCAGTTGGTAGAGTGATGACACGGAACGTCAAAGGTCGCGGGTTCAAGCCCCGTTCTTGTCTATTATTTTTTCAATGTTTCTTTGAAAAATAGAATTAATATAGGCATTACATGGCCTCAACATGTATTAAAAAAATATAATTATATATGATTTATAAAGGATTGGGATGTCGTTCGGCGATTTACAACTGCAAAGTGGTAACGCTGAGTTTAGTAAATCTGTAAATGATTACTAGATAAATATCACCAGGCGTCTCCTTAAGACGTATACAAAGAGGATTGAAAATTCAATAGGTTTGAACACGACAAGGTAGCTCAGTTGGTAGAGTGATGACACGGAACGTCAAAGGTCGCGGGTTCAAGCCCCGTTCTTGTCTATTATTTTTTCAATGTTTCTTTGAAAAATAGAATTAAATATTGTATTGTTATTTCGAGTTTAAGTGATGTGGGCCATGAGTTTGCCATACTGAAATGGGTTTGTGCGAATCACATTGGCAGAATGCACCCGGATAGGTAAACTAGAATCGTCACACAGTGGGTGACTGAAGAGGGGCATCGTTGCCGAGGTAGGCTTAGTAAACGCGTACGTGATGACCTAGATACATTTTTCGGGACCTGGCCTGCTATTGCCATACAAAGGGAGGTGTGGAAAAAAAAGGAAGACCTTTGCTCAGTAGTAGGACACAAGAGGTTAAGAAAAAACCTAATTTAATTAAGGCACAGAAAATCGGACACACTTGTCTTTTCATTCAACACATACATACATACGTTGGGATATCTAGTTAAATATATCTATATCTGTGATTTAACCTCTTTTTGTCATGTTGCTATATGAGTATTTCTCTCATTTCCCGTGTCTATGAGTTTCAATGGGACGTTTTTGGGGGAATTATGAAGGTCTGGTGGTTTTAGGAGTTAAGTTATGATAGAGATGTAATAGAAGAGGTCAAAATGGGTCCTGATAAATGATTTTTAATGTTAATGCTATTATTATAATATAGTAGACATTAAAGATTTCACCTAAGCCTGTTTTTTTTTATTCTGGGGAAAGTCTTTAAAGGGGTGGCAATCTCGCGCTTTCGACCGTGATAAATACATGGTCGGGAGTGAGAGCGCATGGGGAGCCCCTGCCAAATTCAACGATGCGGTGATACACGCGAAGAAGGTGGCAGTAAGGGAGAGAGGGGTTAACCTAGCTCACCCGTGCCGCAGAAGGCATACCAGGCGCAGGAAGGCGCTTAATGATCTCCAGCTACCGTGAGCTGTGGACTGTGGGTGGTTAACATGGGTGGTTTGCCACCCGATCAGCTCCATGTAAAAAAAATTGTGAAAACCCTTCAATAGGCACCCGGTCTTTGGGGATATGACCATGGAGGTAGGATTTTTACCTCACTGAACCCACCCCGGTGATCCCCATCAGCACGTTGAGGGGAGCTCCGGTACTCCCCTGTCCAACGCCTGTTAAGACATGTACCTTACCTAAGCGTATCGTCTTCTTACGGTTGATGAACAACCTAGTTTCAGAGTTATGTCCCGCGCGCCCGTAAAGCGACCCCGTGTTACAGCACGTTCAGAATGGGCTGAAACACGGGGTCGCTTTTTTTATCAAAAATAGATCCACGTTTGGCTACCAACTCGCCTGATATTAAGCGACGGTGTGGCCGAAGATGGAGCACGTATATCCAGAAGAAATCTATTCACTCGAAGTAGAGTGGATAGATTTGGGGAGAACGACAGTCGGGGAATTTATGCAACTGCCCAGACCCGTCCCCCGCAACGGTTGCACCGGACTACATCCGAAAACACGCCTAGGTTGTTTTACGGCATGACTTCATCCGGTGGGTGGTAACTCGTCACGGCCAAAGCTTCCCACCAAAGTTGTGTGGCCTGTTTTGCATCACCCAGGGGCCACATGTAGGGATTCCATTTTAAGGGTGCACTCCTACGGACGCGGGAAAATGCTCTTAATGGTCACCTATCTTTAAATTGACCACACAAGCGTTGCTTAGCCTCACGAGCATTTACTGTGCAGCTGTTACAACTGGCTTTGAAAGTCTCTTAACAATAATAACGTCAGATAAATATTTTGATGGTTATTTTTATTTTACTGCTTTGGTGGTCTCCTGGTCCAAAGCGCGGACATGAGGTCTTGAGTTCGATTACCAGGTCGGGCAAAGTAGCAGCCCGAAGTTTGAAATTGTGCCCGATAGATGGTAATAGGCTCACCATCTATTACATGGGACTTAATAAGCATAGTTGAAATGGGGTGTACAACTGTATACACCTCTGCCTACCCCTTTGGGAATACTGGCGTGATGCTATGTTATGTATGAATTTTGTTTTAAAACGAAAATTTTACTACCTAACCCAACAATGTCATAATTGTTATACTAATGTTTACACTTGGAGGACTTGAAAATATAGAGCACTTATTAAACCCTTGTTGAACTAACACGGAGTAAGTAAGCATGGAGTGTTAATAGACATAATTTAGTCATAGAGACAAAAGTAAATAGTCACTCACAACGTTGTATCCAATAACGTCAAAACATCGCGTCATCGTTTCATAAAATTTACGTGCCACCGTTTTTTTTAAGGCTTGTATGCAAATTCTTTCTCGCGTCCACCACACTTTGGCACGTTGAGAATTTTAATAAACGTCACTTTAACGTTCGTCGCACTTCAGCCAAAACTTTTTTAAAGGCTATCTTATGGGACTTTTCTCGTTCTATTGTTTATAATACTAACTTTAAAAAATTGCCCTCTTTTGGAATTATTTCTTTTAATGTCATTGTACTTTTATAAATTTTCTAAGACATCACTGACACACGACGAAGGAAAACTGTACTTAATACTCTGAAATTGGTAACTTGCTGTGAGCTAGCGCGTTGATAATTGCTTTTTCCTTCTCTGTATGAGAAGAAGTTTTAATCCTGTGGTGGTACAGTTTATTCATTTTCCAGCTCTGGTTACAAATTATGTGGGATCGACTTAATATTTACCTTTTTCATGTAGATGATCTCTCACACAATCCATCAATATTTTCTTCAGTCTCCCCCTCCTCCATCAGCATTTAAATTTATAATTCTCTTAGCCACGTGTATTTCATCCCTCCTCATCACGTATTCATACGAAGGCAAACGATTCCCTTTCTATTACACACATGCTACTATAGATTAGTTCTGTTATGATTAATCACTCCATTATCTTACTCATCCCTGTTTTCCACGAGCCCTTTAATTTTACAAGCCCATCAATTTCGGTATCCAGTTGACAGACCATCAGACGCCTCTCGAGAAACCAACGGATATTAATTGGAGGGAAAAACGTTACTTTGTGTGTATGACAGGTAATTACTGGATAGATGATGAACGCATGTAATGAAATTGTTTAAAAATATAGGTATGTTATTAGAGGGCCATTTTTGGTGTAAATTTTTCGAGAGCCTTAAAATTACTGATATGTTTTTAATGAACATTAATGGATGCGAAGCGGAAACTAAAGTACATCATACTTGTATTCATAAATAAAATAATTTAGAGTCTATTTCGAACCACTGGCATGGCATAGCTAGATAGAAGGAGACCGTATCGGTGGTGGTTACCACCAACAACAGCATTCCCAATGAGGGTTGACGTCAGGCAGGCGGCCAGTCATAAAACATTGTAAAAACTTTTGCAACATGCAATTTCAAAAACAATTAGAAAGTGGAAGAAGAATACATGTTGCGCCGACCCCAAATAAATTGGGATAAGGGCGGGGGGATGATATTTCGAACCTCTGGCTTACATCCAGTCTTTTATCTTTGACTATTGAATTCTCGATCGTTTCCTATGAGCTCGACAAAATTATGGAAACCAGCACAGACGATGACTGTTCAACTCGAATGATATTGGTCTCGTTCATGTGTTCTTCAATTTCGGCATCCTATCGGCACAGTTTGCAGTAACATCTCCACCGAATCTGCGGGACATGTTAACTCCTGGCTTGTATGGAGATTCCTTAATCGACTTCTAAACAAGTGAAGCTGGTTAAACTAACGCAAGGAAAACGATATGTAAATGCGGAGTCGTCCCTCAAACTGACTGCCTCGTTGGTCGAGTGGTCCCAAGCTTGACTACTCAGGTTCCATTCCCAGGTCGGGCATAGTGTTATTGAGTTTTTCTGTTAGTATTCTCAGTAGCAGCCCGGAGTTTGAAATTGTACCTGGTTGATTGCAATAGGCACACCACCTATTTCATGGGACTTTATAACAGCATTGGTCAAATGTGGGTGTACAACTGTGTACACCTCTGCCTGCCCCTTCGGGAATACAGGCGCGATGCTAGGTTATGTATGATAATTTTTTAATACGAGAAATTTACTACCTAACCCAACAATGTCATAATTGTTATACCAATGTTTACACTTGGAGGACTTAAAAATATACAGTCGTGATGCTATGTCCCTCAAATCATGTCTCACCTACTATTTACCTTTGTGCCCCAAGGAGTGACATTTACAAATGCCATAGGCGTGTTTTGTATTTTGGGCACACCAAGTCCCTTAAACGCGGCCGTTTCTACAAAACTTTGAATAGGACAAGTTAATAGTGGTTGTACCTCTATCAAATTTTAAATTAAACCCACCAAACTGAATACAATATCATCCCTTACCATAATAGACACGCAAAATATGTAAATCAGTTCAAAATATCACCCTAACCTTTCATACATCAAGTTGTGTTTAAGCCCGTTCTCCTTGCTGAACAAGTAAACGTATAGTTAATATAAACAAAGGGTAGGGCTACATTCAAATGCAAATGAAGTGTAGAGAAGGGCATTTTCACTGTTGTGTAATACCGCCCTTAGGTTCTAAGCCTCATTGTGGAATGGTCAGCTTTGCATATATTGTCACTAGGTGTTGACTGTAGCTTTGCTTGTGTAGATCATTCATCTTTTGTGATAGCTAGGATTACTAAGGCTAGGCAGATATATTCTAAGAAAGGATTCTCTCACGATAAATCCGCCTAGCCTTTTCCAAAATACATTGGGGTTGATTGCCAGTCAAACCAGATGCAGCTTAATACCAGTATTTAACATAGAGCGACTGCCTATCTGACTTCCACAGCCCAGTTACTGGGTAACACGATATCTCGTGTTATGACTGGTTGTCAGACTTTCAGGCCTCTGACTAGCCGTAACGGCTGATTTGATAACCGGGACAGACGGCTTAACGTGCTCTCCGAGGCGCGGAGGGGTCTCAGTATGAAATTATAGTCACCCATCCACAGACCGACCGCGGCAAGCGCAGCTTAACCTCGATCAATCGAACTGTCCAGCTCTTGCTTAGCCACGAGCCACTCCTTTCTCAGGGTTAAAGATGTGAATAAGACTCATGCAATGACGTGACTGCTACAAGCATTATCTTCTAAGAGTCTTCGTGCGTACGGAGTGCATGTTATACCGTCTTTCTTTTTATCAAAAATGTACTTACGTTTGGCCTCCAACGCCTGATGGTAAGCAACGGTGTGGCCGAGGATGGAGCACATATATCCAGAATAAATCTATTCAGTCTTGTCAGTATTTGGGGAGTTGATGCAACTGCCCAAATCCGTCTCCCACAACGGTTACACCGGACTACATCCCGAAACACGACTAGGTCGCTTCACGGCATGGTTTCGTCCGGTGGGTGGTAACCAGCCGCAGCCGAAGCCTCACCAGAGTTGTGTTGACTGTTTTGCACCACCCAGGGGCTAAGGGATTCCCATTTAAGGGTGCACACCTACAGACACCAGCGACTCAGCCCCCAAAACCGCCCATCTCGGGTGTAGTTAATTAATTGCAGTCACTAAACCAAGTCAGGGGCCTCCAAGCAACGTGAACAACTCTGATATTAGGCTAGCTTCTAACCATACCAAAGAAGAAGGGAGAACTATAATTTGACCACAAGTGCTAGGCCGCTCACTGCACAGATTTCTCTATTGTTCTATTCACCTCTAGAGTGTTAGATATACCTGGTCTTGTAGAATTGGCTAAAGTTCTCGTTGTGAAAGTCAAAGTAGGAAGTAGAGATATCGGAACATACATACATACTATTTACTTGGACTGGAATGCTGCTAAATTGTTGGCTAAGTTTTATGACCGGTCGCCTGCCTGACGTCAACCCTCATTGGAATGCTGTTGTTGGTGGTAACCGCCACCTATACGGTCTCCTTCTATCTAGCTATGTCACATCAAATGTTATCCATGTGCCCGGTTCTGATGTTGGCCTACTATCACACTCCACTAACCGGGCCAAGATATTGACAAGACTAAGTTATTCAAAATTATAAACACTTGGTATATCTGAAGGTACCAAGACTCAATCATCATCACCACCAATCATCAATACATCATTATAATAAAAATGTAACGGATCGCTGTCTGTACATGGAAGATATATGAGAAAAAGTATTATTGGGACCTTTATAAACGCAAATAGCACCCAAAACAATGATTGTGAGAATTTTTTTCTGTTTGTCTGTGCGTTTGTGCACGCTTATCTCAGAAACGGCTTATCCGATTAAGATGTAGTCACTAATATAGTATGTTAAGCTTCACTTAATATTTAGTGTTTGTTGCATGTCAATCGGTTCATAAATAAAAAAGCTATGCCAATTTAAAGAATCACTTCAAACTTTTGTTAATTATGAATGTGTGTTCATACACGACATGGTGTTAATTTACGACATCCATGCGGACGGAGTCGCGAGCACAGTTAGAATATAATATTTTTGTTATAATTAATTAATTTTCCCGAACTTTAAAAAAAAAACATATTCTGCGTATCATCAGCCATGTAATTAACCGAAATACTTTCGTCCAGACTTATAATCGAACTAATATATACGTACTTCACCCATATCCCGTATGCTTTCTTCCGCATCTGTCCGTAATGAAGTAGATGTCTTTGGTAGAGGTCAAAACTGAGTTTTAATTTATCAAGCATTTTAATACTTGTCAAAAATCATAATAAAATACCTAGATACAACTTTCTGAATTATAAATAAACTTAATTTAACTACAATATTCGTATTTTTTTTTTAAATATGTATGCATTAATATTTTACAAAAAAAATGCGAATGTGTTAGGTAATAATTATATTTATGTTAGGTAATAAAAGTGATGTTTGGACTTTAAAAGAGACAGTGACCTCTGAGTTTGTTTCGGGTTTTCTTCTCCGAGGTAGTCAGATAAGAAATCGATGATGATGCACGATGATGATCTAAATATCTAGATAAAAAAATTGCATGTAAAAGAGTTTGTAAAGAAAAAATTTTTTTATTCTTTTAATAGGTTAAAGAATAAACAATTTTTATTTGAATTTCTTAATTAAAACATATGGCATACAACAGGAGGCATATAAACGTAGATTTTGATGTGGGCATAACATATAATTAACATCTGAATGCTTCGGGAAATAGTATTGTGTCAATTCTAACTTAGTCGAACTAATCTAAAATTAGATTATTGTTCTTTAACTAAACAGTTAATATAAAAGCAAAGCAATGTTCTAATTTTAGTCTAGTCAGACAGAATACACTAAAATTGACACCAATATTGTAAATACACTAACTATATAATATGAAGGTACCAGGACTGCAGAAGCACTAAGGATAAGATTTAGATCTCAATTAAGTTCCGAAGCATTCAGTCTAGTATATGTTAGCAATCAGCTCTACATTTGCATGCGGCTCTCGTGTTGAACAGTTCCAAACAGATTCTAAGGATATTAACAGTAGATGGTCTAAACTCTCAGTTGAATTAAACTTGTGCTGAATTTGGTCATAGTTACTAGATACGTGATAGTATATTATAATTATACTAAACCAGTTCAATAATTGTCACTGCTTTGTTGGTCTAATGGTCCCAAGCGCGGCTGCTGAGCAAATCTCGAGATCGATTCCCGGGTCGGGCAAAATGTTATTGTTAGAATTTACTTAGTAGCAGTTGTTAGGATTTGTGCCCGACGGTATAACGACGGTAATAAGATCACCACCTATTACATGGGACTTAATAATTGCATTGGTGAATTGAGAGTGTATAACAATAGTACTCCTCTACTTAATCCTTTGGAGATTAAAGCGTGATGTTACGTCATCATCACCATCATCATCTCAGCCTATAGATGTCCACTGCTGACCATAGACGTCCCCCAAAGATCTCCACTGGGAAAGATCTATTGCGGTCTGCATCCACTGACTCCCTGTTATCAGGTCATCACTCGATTCAGCCCGAGACGGCCACGCACGTGCGACTTAGGGAGTTGTTTGAGCAGGCTAACTGTGGCCAGCCTGCACAAATCCAGGAGTTTCTGTTGAAATTAATTTAGTTGAAAATTCAACGGACTATAACCTGCCGGTATTTTAGTCGGTAGGAGTCCGGTACAGCGTCTATGATGAATTTTCCACACTCAAAAGAAAAGGTCATCATTCCATCGAACAGGTGGTCGTCCCACGCTGCGCTTGCCAGTTCGTAATTTCCACTCGAGAACCTTTCTGCCCCAGTGGCCGGCAGTTCTTCGAGCTACGTGCCCTGTCCATTACCACTTCAGCTTGCTAATCCGCTGGGCTATGTTCTGCGACCTTCGTTCTCCTACGGATCTCCTCATTTCTGATTCGATCACGCACGATGTTATGTTTATTTTATTTTTATGGGATAGGAGGCAAACGGGCTGACGGATCGCCTGATGGGAAGCGATTACCACCGCCCATGGACACCCGCAACCCCAAAGGAGTCGCAAATGCGTTGCCGGCCTGTTAAAGGGTTTGGCCCTCTGGTACCCTCACTAACTCAGCGAAACACAACGCAAGCGCAGTTTCAAGCCGGTTTTCTGTAAGGCACTATCATTCCAGTCGAGGCGGCCCATTTGTGCGAAGCATAGTTCTCCCACGGTGAGATGTACAGTTAAACACCCATTCCATCTCCACAAAAGCCATTTTTAAATCTCCCAACCTTTTAAAATTACGGTTCGGTGTAACACCTACCCCCGAAGTCCGCACAATGTTAACAAAAGGTATTTTGCTGGACAAAACTGTCAGGCTTATTGAAGAGAGATAAGGACCAGGATTCAGTACCCGAAACTCAATGAAAACCTGGTACAATTTGATAATAGAATGTCCACAATGAGAGGCCGTTTTCAAAAGGCGTAGGGAGTATTGTAAATGTTTTTCTTTTTAGAGTTGCGTACGCAAATGGGGCGAACGGAAGTTATTATAAAGCTGTCTGTCTCTCTGTCACTGAGCTGTATCTTTATAACCTTATGTAATATTTGCATGATATCACTATCCACTAACAGGAATTAACGCGCAATAAAAACCTTTTAAGCTGCACTTGCCGCGGTCGGTGTGTGGATGGGTGACCATCATTTCATAACCGAGACCCCTCCGTACCTCGGAGAGCACGTTAAGCCGTCGGCCCTGGTTGTCAAATTAAGATCTATGACAACCGTTACGGTTAGTCAGAGGCCTGAAAGTCTGACAACCAGTCATACCTCGAGATATCGTGTTACCCAGTAACTGGGTTGTGGAGGTCAGATAGGCAGTCGCTCCATGTAAAATACTGGTATTAAGCAGCATCCAGTTTGACTGGAAGCCGACCCCAACGTAATTGGGAAAAGGCTAGGCAGATATATAAATACCTTTGAATCGCTTGACGTTTTGACCAAGTTGCACTGATCGTGGTCACAAGTAGACTGCTTGCGGCAGAGTTTTTAGATATCAACAGTCTTCACTCAAAATTTGTTATTATATGTAAAGGTGCTACACATTTTAGATTACGACACCAGGTCCGAGCTCCTCGACAAACTTGTCTACAATCTTTTCGACAAATTTGTCGACCACGATAAAAGTTTTTATTGTATTGAATTTCATCGTTATATCAATACTTTGCATCACATTTGATGTTTGAAAATCGACAAACGTGTCCTGTCGTCCTGTCTGACAAAAAGAACCATAGCACCGCAGCGCCTCAATAAAAAAAAATCGTTTATTAAGAGCAAATTTTTAAATAAACATAATTTTATAACAAAACAAAGTTGTCGGTCCGGAACCCTATGTGAGTCTAACTCGAACTTGACCAGATTTTCAACCTTATTTTTTTTCGTGCGTCATTGAGTTTTTTTAAGGAATTGTGTACTAAATTGTTTGTGTATCGTTTTTTTTTAAGAAAATGAGGAAACAGATTTTGAATGAAAAGGCTTTCTGTTTTCACACTTTACTGCAGTATGAAAGCATTGCATCACGCCTGTATTCTCCGAAGGGGAAGGCAGAAGTGTACATGGTTATGCAAGAACATTTCACCAACGCTGTTATTGTCCCAAATATCTACCGGGCACAATTTCGAGCTCCGTGCTGTTACTGAGAATTGCCTAACAGAAAAACTCAGTAAGACTTTGCCCGACCTTTGGGAGTCGACCCCATGACCTCATGCTTAACAGTCGCGCTTGGGACCACTAGACCAACGAGACAGTAATTAATGTGTAAAATATTTCACAATTAATGCTGATGACTTAAACTGTAATACCTACAATTCAACACATAAGCTAAACCTTGTAATCTCAAGTATCTACCTAAGTACTGCTCACCCCATAAGCTAAATGGCTTGAAGATAAACACGGCACAAGTGTTTATGTCTAAATTAGTACTCGTTAAGATACCAGTAGCGGGTTAGCTTAATTCTGATAACAAGTCTAGGTTACGCTGTGTGATGACGTAATAATTGCTGATTTTTAGCAACAAGTGATAATATGCACCGTAAGTAATACTGCCAGTTTATTGGAACACCGGGCTGCTACTGAAAATTTCCTAGCAGAAATCCAATATCACTTTGCCCAACTTGGGAATCGAATCCAGGACCTCGTGCTTTGTATTCGCGCATGGAACTTTACTGGATTTTTTAGCAAGAAGTAATAAGATGCACCATAAGTGATACTGCCAGTTTATTGGAACCTAATGAGGGATTTTGTGCTTACAAAGACTGTATTTCAAAAAAAAGTATAATGTGTAATTATCCTTCATAATTTTGACATAATAATAAACGTAACAAAATATGGACCACGCTGTTTGAAATAAACAAGATTTAATTGAATTAATATCAGGATACATTGAGAGGGCAGGCTCTTTGAATATTTAACAATATGTATTTTTAAGATGACACAGACAATACTAATTCACCGTTTAATTTTTTTTATAATATTTGTTCACAAATATAACAAAAAATACTGAATATGATTACAGATTTTTCTAGCCCAAAATTTAGGTAAAAAAAATAAGAATAGCATTAAACAAATCACGCGATTTCCTTAGCCTAGTAGAACACCTAAAAATTATGGAAATTAGATTAACTGTACGCTACAATTTTCTTTCATAACCGGACATGTAAATTACTTCGTGAACACTTATTTTGTGGTATCGAAACTCAAATCACATAACATCCGTAACCTATCATTAGTTATTACAAAAAAATTAAACTATCAAAGGCCCATTCCTCACAAAACTTGACGTCAGCCCGAACGGTTCTCCTTTTTAACCGACTTCCAAAAAAGGAGGAGGTTTCTCAATTCGACCGTATATTTTTTTTTTTTTTTTTTTTTTTTTTTTTTATGTGTGTTCGGGGATAACTTCGTCGTTTATGAACCGATTTTGATAATTCTTTTTTTGTTGGAAAGAAGATATCCCAACGGTGGTACCATGATAAGGAAACCAGGATCTGATGATGGATCCCCGAGAAATCGAGGGAAACCTTCGAAAATCGTAGGGGCGACTCGTGCATTTGTTAATTTTTTCATTAAGTATTTTAAAGCACTACTATTTAATGAAGGTCTGGAGTCGATCTGATGATGGAGCCGAAAGATGATCTAGGGAACTCTTTAACGATTTACAACAATTACCTGGTGTTTGGGCTTGATTAATTTGTATTGATGAGAACTTTACACCTAGATGGGTTGTGACTGTCATTAGGGGTCTGATGATGAAGACGAAGGACAGTCAAGGGAACTCCTCAACGTTTTACAGTAGCTACCTTGTTTTGTATGTATGTCCGTCGATATATTTGTTTGAAAGAGTAGTCCCCAGAGGTGGTCCTATTTCAATTTAGTGAAGATCTGATGAAGATCTTCGAAGTTAGACGATGGAATTCTTCAATAAATCACAGCAAATCACTCGCAATTTCTGTAATCGCATGTTCATGTATAGTTCATGCCACTCAATACATACATAGCATCATGCCTGTATTGCCCGATGGGGTAGGCAGAAGTGTCCACTGTTGTACACAAACATTTCACCGATGCAGTTATTAAGTCCTAGCGGCTTTCGAAGGCCTACCCATATTATTAAATTACTAAATTAACTTATTTATGAAGTATACAAACTTATATATGACCTATACAATATATATATTAGACTTAAAACTAAAAAGACTAAAATAAATTAATTTTAAACAAAAAATAAAAACCGCCTTCCAAAATCTACTACACTAAAAAGTATAAAATAATATCAAAATTTGCTTATAATAAAATAATTTTAAAATAACAATATATAATAATAATCTGTTAATTTTGGAGTCGGTGCCTGATGTATGTGGGGTTTACAACCAGATACAAACGCCGGTAACATAACCACAGCACAACGAACATAAGTGACTAACAAGAGGAAAACAATAACCCTCTCCCAGTACAGGCACCGACTCCAAAATTAACAGATTATTATTATATATTGTTATTTTAAAATTATTTTATTATAAGCAAATTTTGATATTATTTTATACTTTTTAGTGTAGTAGATTTTGGAAGGCGGTTTTTATTTTTTGTTTAAAATTAATTCTCTTTACAATTACTATCTTAGTTTGATAATCAGTATCCGTACCTTTTGTTCCAAACCTATTAGAATGTTTTTTTTTTAACATATTAATTCAGTATTATCAAAGCAGGATTGAATTTAAGCTTCAGCTTTTACCTAGGCACTGAAAAATAATTTGCATTCAGAATTTATAAACATATTAAATTATGCAAGCACATGGTTAAAAATACAAAATACAATTCACATTGCATCAATATGCTATTGAAAATTTGAATGTAATAACTGTAAATAACATTTGACTATGTATCCCTTTTTAAGAAAATTAAAATACTTTTTTCTAGTTTACAACTCATTACGTCGTATTCTTTAACCTATAATACCTTGAATATGATCTTAAGATCCTAAGATTGACGCAATGTATATTTTTGAACGAACGAAATGGAAGATATTGCTATTGCAAGTCAGTTACGTAATTAATTAAGACTTAAGTTACTGTTGTCATAGGTATTCAAAACGTACTGATGCCGTTGCATGGCTTAATATCAATTCAGAGGTCTTTGGGCGGTTCATTCTATACAACGTGAAATTTTATAAAGGTCTTACAAAGGTGTTCCAATCAATGGATCCGACAGAAAATAATATGATAGTAAGTACAAAATAAAATAATTTTATCATATTTACGTTTACAACCAGTGTATAACGTAGTGCACGTGTCGGGTAGATTCTCCATTTTTACACGGCTATCCAAAAATAAGTGTTATGTTTTCAGGGTTCATGTATGTATCTATAAGTTTCTTTATTCCTTCATAACTTCTAAACGGTTGTTTTTTTTTTTTCTATTACGAATGAAAATTAATTATTTGATACATTAAGTGGGCTGCTGTTGCAATAACTGGGCTCAATTGTTTTAAGTTTGCATGAAACTCAAATGGAAATACTTCTTTATTCAGCAATCATCCAATAAAAAATCAATCCTATCAGTCGTTAGTTAAGTTCAATGCTTATTTACTAAGCAAACATTGAAATAAGTCTCTCAAAACCATTTATTATAACGCGAGTCCTTTGTACCGAACCTTCTTTTCTCACCTACAATGTAACCAAACAAAAAACCAGAAACAACGTAATAACACAACAGCTTAATCGCGCTGAATAACCGCTATTAACGTGGAGAGCGTACTAAACACGCACTTGACGTCATTGGCGTGGCGTTAGCTAAATGTGTCGCGGGATTTACTCTGGCTCATTAATATGCCATTTCGCGAAATCCCTGTGATGCATAGGTATGTAGATAACGTAACCTTAGAGTGTTTTAGGCTGCCCCGTTGGTCTAGTGGTCGTAAGCGTGGCCGCTCAGTGTGAAGGTCTTAGGTTCGATTCCCGGGTCAAGCAGTTTTATTGAATTTTTCTGATAGGAAATTCTCAGAAGCTGCATGGGGTTTAAAAATTGTGCTCATTAGAAATGATTGCCAATCTATCTTTATTTATTACATGACTGTCCAAAATTATTCCACCATAATTTCTAAATGCCTAAACCGATTTAGATGAATGAGGTATTAGCATCCTTGCATTTTCGCGGGTAACATAGGATAGTAAGATTAAAAATATATATACATATATATATATATATAAGGTCCTAATTTATTAGGTAATTTCCTTTTAATGTGTCAGTGATAAGGATTAATTTAAGCCATAATTCAAATTTTTACAACAATAATTTTTTTTCTTAATGTTCGCTGTTCAAGGAGCAGTTTTCGTCTTGCTAGTACTATGTTAATTACAAATAATTTGTTATATCCATTTAATTCTTGGCTTATGTGAATGTATTCGACTTATATTTTACCCCTTTCAAAGGAAATTACCTAATAAATTAGGACCTTATATATTTATTTATTTATTTTTCGCTTCCATAATGTGTAACAGGTAGTAATATAAAAAGTGTGAATCAATTATGGACCCTGTTATAGGGCACTACAAAAGAAACTTATATCTAATTATATTAAGATTAATTATTTTACTTAATTATATAGTATTAGTATTATTTTTAATTATTGTACATTGTTTTATTGTTTATGTCCATTTTCTATATAGTATTTAATACATATTATTTTTACAAAATTGCATTGGTATTTATTTGAATGTCTATTTTCCATTTAATATATAATACTTATGTTACTGTATTATCATGTTATTTATCAGTGTTAATTATATATACGCTTACCTCCGGCCTATCTGCATAGAGATTAGCCAAGTAAGCAGGAGATATTATAGTGCACAAGTGTATGCCCACAGGTGCACTCCCTCTTCCTTCACTCTCATATTCCGATGGGACGGCAATCCGACACGACCGGAGAGAGATCTGGCGCAGGACCGACGGCTTTACGTGCTCTCCGAAGGACAGGGGTGTCACACCGCCAACTTCCTAACTCTGGGCTGCTACTGAGAATTTCCTAACAGAAAAATATACATATATAGTGGTTATTTTACACAAAAAGGTATGAAACAAAAAATATAAAATAAACAAAGAGCGTGTTTTTTTTTTTTCATTAATTTTCTTGTTGGCTCGACTGCTGCGCCAGACGCTAAAATTTTTATATTAATATGATCCCTACAATGGTTTCAGGGAATACTATTACCTAATGTGCAAACAATATTTCTAGATAAAGTTACAATATTAAATGGAAAAAGAATACGGTCGTGAACAGGATTCGAACCTGCGCCTCTCGGATGAATACTCCAGGCGCTCTAACCACTAAGCCATCTCGACGGTAGTGGTTAGAGCGCCTGGAGTATTCATCCGAGAGGCGCAGGTTCGAATCCTGTTCACGACCGTATTCTTTTTCCATTTAATATTGTAACTATAGAGTTCGCTAAGCATGCGTTAATGGTTTTCAAAGATTTATCTTGAATATTTCTAGATATTATCTATGTAGTATATCTGTTTCAAATCATATATAATGATATTTCTTATAGATGTTAAGGCCATTTAATACCTATATTTTGTACTATTTTTAGCTTAAACTGCCGTTGCCGTTGGTCTAGTGGTCCCAAGCGCGACTGCTGAGCAGGTGGTCTCGGCTTCGATCCCCGGGTCGGGCAGTGTTATTGAGTTTTTCTGTTAAGAAATTCTCAGCAGCCCGGAGTTTGGAATTGTGCCCCGTTGATGGCAATAGGCTCACTGTCTATTACATAGGACTTAATAACAACATTGGTGAAATGTGGGTGTACAACTGTGTACACCTCTGCCTACTCCTTCGGGGAATACAGGCGTGAAGCTATGTTATGTTATGTTATTTTTAACCGACTTAAAAAAAGGAGGAGGTTTCTCAATTCGCCGTAATTTTATTTATGTGTGTTCGCGGATAACTTCGTCGTTTATGAACCGAATTTGATGATTATTTTTTTGTTGGAAAGTAAATATTCCAAGGGTGGTACCATGATAAAAAAACCAGGATCTGATGATGGCATCCCAGAAAAATAGAGGGGAACCTTCGAAAATCGTAGTGGCGACTAGTGCGTTTGTAAATTTTATCTAAGATAACATTTTCTTGCGACCCTTGACAGTCCGTGTCATCACTCTCCCAACTGAGCCACCGTGTCGTTGTTCGATGCTATTAAATTTCAAGCTTCCTTGTATACGTCTTTAAGGAGACGCCTAACTACGCCGTATTAAATAATCTTTATAAAATATAAATTTATTAATAATAAAAGTTAATATACCTAATCATACATATTGAATTAAGTAACAATTTCTCCAAAAACCAAATCGAGATTGACATACCACTATCTCTTTCTAACTTGACGAGAGAAAGAAATGGAATCATTCGCTACATCTCGTAAATCCAATCGATGATTTTATTACATAAATCACCTTCAGTGTTACTCGGTGTTGGGAAGAAGAGGGAGCGGTAGCGTTCTCCATTTCTTTGAATGCTAAGTTCCAGTTGTACAGTTCGGTCTCTGGACTAGAACGGAAGGCACACATCGGCCGTCTTCGTACTAACCACCTATATGAATAATACTCCTTCCGACCGCATTTCGGTCACGGCGGCCTATCTGCACGGTGATAAGACAAGTACACAGGAGATATTACAGTGCACAAGCGTATGCGTAAACACGGATTTATATGCTCCGACGGCTTTATATGCTCTCCAAAGCGCGGGATTGTCACACCACCAATTTTCTGACTCCGGGCTGCTACAGATTTTTTCTAATAGAAAAACTCAATAAAACTTTGCCTGACTTCACGACCAACGAAGTCTATATTCTCAGAGTACAATCTACACAAGAAACCCAACAATTTTATCAACAGAAGAGAACAGCTGCAGAACTGGATCTGAGCACTCAAAGAAATGAAGAACATTACCCGCTCTCTCTTCTGCCGTATCATATCGAAACATACATACAGGAATTAGAGGCAAATCCGTTCAGTAGTTAAAAGTAGGTAGTAGTGCGTGAAAAAGTAACAAATATCCAACTTCCCATTCTCGCATTGATAATGTCAGTAGGATTTACTTTAAATACCTTATTTTCTGTTAGGAAATTTTCAGTAGCAGCCCGGAGTCAGGAAGTTGGTGGGGTGATACCCCCGTGCTTCGGAGAGCATGTAAAGCCGTCGGTCTTGCGCCTGATCTCTCTCCGGTCGTGTCGGATTGCCGTCCTATCGGAATATGAGAGTGAAGGAAGAGGGATTGCACTTGTGTTTGCACATACACTTGCGCACTATAATATCTCCTGCGTACTTGGCTAATCTCCGTGGAGATAGGCCACCGTGACCGAAATACGGTCGGGAGAAGTATCACCTTGAAATATTTCTGAGAAGTATTACCAGTCACTATTGGTTGATACATTAACCCGCTATCAAAACCGCTACCGCTTCCGCCCCGCCTATAACCACACCTTGTAGGTTCCTCGAGTGCGCCAATATTCTCAAAATCCGATTAACTGAGTTAACTTCAAGGGAAATGTTCTAATATTCAATTTATCGAAGTCTATGCATGAAATATTGTAATTATTTGTAAAGAAGTCCCATTTCACACAAACTTTGTAAAATTGCTGCATACTGCAATTGAATGGCACTTCACATCATCTTCTGTTTCCTGAAAAATACAATCTTAGCATTTTCAAGACTAGACTGAATATATTTCTTGTAGATCTACGTGCTCCATCCTCGGTCAAAAATCCTATATATAAATGCACTTTTGGTTCAAGATAAATCTTTGAAAAGCATTAACGCATGCTTAGCGAACTCTAAAGTTACAATATTAAATGGAAAAAGAATACGGTCGCGAACAGGATTTGGAGTGTTTATCCGGGAGGCGCAGGATCGAATCCTGTTCGCGACCGTATTCTTTTTCCATTTAATAATGCACTTTTAGTTTTATCTGAATTTTCTAATTTCACGTGCAACTTTTGCAATGTTTCTTTCCCTGAGAACCTTATTCGGACTAGAATCGCTTACCATCAGGCGAGCCGTCTGCTCGTTTGCCCCCTATAACATAAAAAAAAAACAAAAAAAACTGTTAAAATGTTTATTACATTTAAACAATGATATAGCTGATTGAGTCCAGCCGTCCTCAAGTTATGCAATTAAGTACCAATGAACAACATTTCATTTTAATTAATATAAATTTTGAACTTTTGACTTCTAAACTTATTTGTTTAGTGGCATTGTAATGTGGTTTTTCCAAATTAATTAAACTGTTTAAGGAATAAGGAAATGGATTGGATTAATATTAAATAAGAGTTTCTTTGCTTTTCATTATATTCCAATATTTCCTCGGTCAACATAATTAGTTTGTGATTCAGTTAAAATAGAGGGAATTAATTTGAAAAAAATATTGTATCTTTGTAGGATAGGATATTGGTTGACTGCCTCGTTGGTCCAGCGGGCGCAAGCGCGGCTGTTGAACGTTAGGTCCTGGGTTCGATTCCCAGGTCGGACAAAGTGTTATTGGCTGGATTGTTCTGTTAGGAAATTCTCAGTAGCAGCCCGGAGTCAGGATGTTGGTGGTATGATCACCGTGCTTCGGAGAGCACGTAAAGCCGTCGGGCCTGCGCCTAATCTCTCTCCGGTCGTTTCGGATTGCCGTCGCATCAGAATGTGAGAATGAAGGATGAGGGACTGCCTATTGCGCACTATAATATCACCTGCGTACTTGGTTAATCTCCGTGGAGATAGCCGCCGTGACCGAAATACGGTCGGGAGGAGTATCAGTATATATTTTTTTAACTTGCAGGCGTACTGCTTCTTATTTAAATAATTAATCTTTTAATTATAAATTTATATTTTTCAAAGAAACTATTAAATTATTAAATTATTTTTTCAATGTTTCTTTGAAAAATATAAATTAATATAGGCATTACATGGCCTCAACATGTATTAAAAAAATATAATTTTATATGATTTATAAAGGATTGGGATGTTGTTCGGCGATTTACAACTGTAAAGTGGTAACGCTGAGTTTAGTAAATCTGTAATGATTACTAGATAAATATCACCAGGCGTCCCCTTAAGACGTATACAAAGAGGATTGAAAATTCAATAGGTTTGAACACGACAAGGTAACTCAGTTGGTAGAGTGATGACACGGAACGTCAAAGGTCGCGGGTTCAAGCCCCGTTCTTGTCTATTATTTTTTCAATGTTTCTTTGAAAAATAGAAATTAATATAGGCATTACATGGCCTCAACATGTATTAAAAAAAAAATATAATTTTATATGACTTTTAATTATTGTTCACCGGTTACTACTCACGTGCATTTTTCGGGAACTGCCTGAATAATTTGTCTCGCGACATCGCCGCGGTCTCAGCTCATGACTAAGCGCTCCATTCGAGTTCGAAACTAGTTTGGAAATTCCCAAAAAATGCACGTGAGTTACACCGGTGAACAATAATTGATATGAATATGTACAGTCTACAGCACCTAGAGCTATATACTTTGGACTTTGGAGTAGACTCTGACGTGTAATCCGACTAAGAAATCCGAGTTCAGCTATGGGTTTGGATCTACTAGAGATCTCATAACTTTTTAACAGTGAAAGCATCAGAACTTGGGAGTCTTGGCAATTAACTTTACATGAAATGATTTGTTGTTTTTTTTTCTATCTTAACCGTTACTAATAACTTCAACATTCTACGTACTTTTCTATCCAATTGACATAGAAATTATAGTAACTTTGCAATTCATCGAGTGACCGCCATTTTGATGTCGACCAAGTCGGCCATTACGCCGGCAGGTCATCTCAGAACTTATCTAAATAATTAGCCCGAAAACCCGAAACCGACAAACATCTACGATAAATAATTACCAAAGTATATCTCCGAAATTTATGACACTCCCAGTGGAGAACAGGCCTTAAATCTAAATTAAAACTTGTGAATTACGCCCTAATTTGGAAAAGGGTAAGCTGTACTCTCGGGGAGCTATTTATTATAAAAAGGAAATTTTGAAACTGATTAGCGATTTTGCGTAATAAAGTCGGTGATATACCTCGGAGGGGCTCGTGGCTAAAAGCTACCCAGATCGATCGATCGAGGTTAAGCTGCGCTTGTCCCGGTCGGTCTGTGGATGGGTGACCATCATATCATACCGAGACCCCTCCGTGCCTCGGAGAGCACGTTAAGCCGTCGGTCCCGGTTTGTCAAATTAACATCTATGACAGCCGTTACGCGTAGTCAGAGGCCTGAAAGTCTGACAACCAGTCATACCACGAGATATCGTGTTACCCAGTTACTGGGTTGTGGAGGTCAGATAGGCAGTCGCTCCATGTAAAATACTGGTATTAAGCTGCATCCGGTTTGACTGGAAGCCTTCAGTGTTCGAAGAAATTTCAGTGTTCGAAGTCGGTGATATACCTACCTACACTAAATTGTGAGAATAGCTTAATGAAAATAAATTTTAAAGCATTGAGGAATTTTTGAACATATATTTAATCATATATAATGATATTTTTTATACATGTTGAGGCCATGTAATGCTCGTTTCCTAAAGACGAAATAGGTTTGAACACGACAAGGTAGCTCAGTTGGTAAAGCGATGACACGGAATGTTCAAGCCCCGTTCTTGTCTTTTATTTTATCAATGTTTCCTTGAAATATTTCAATATATTGTAATGTTTATAACTTTGCATGCTTTTTTAATTTTAAGCTAAGAATGTTTGATCTTATATTGTTATTTATAATATAGCATCATGCCTGTATTCCCCCAAGGGGTAGGTAGAGGTACAATTGTACACCCACATTCCACCACTGCTGTTATTAAGTTCCATGTAGTGGAGAGCCTGTTGCCACGTACCGGGCACAATTCCAAACTCCTCGCTGCTATAGAGAATTTCCTAATATAAAAACTGAATATCAGTTCGCCCGACCTGGGAATTGAACCCTGATGACCTCATTCATGCTCGGCAGTCGCACCTGGAACTACTAGACCAACGAGGCTGTTGTAATTATATTATTGCATTATATATTATAATTTATATTTTTTTTATATATCGTGTTCAAATATAATTAATACATAGATTGGCTTCAATGGTCACAATCGCGACTGCTGAACGTATAGTCTTGGGGTTCAAGTATAATAATTATATTCTCAAAAATTACTAAAATATAACACTCTTATCAAAACACAAGACTCACTAACTGAAGGCTTACTCTTGAAAATAATTCCGCTCGATTGACATTGGAAATATGTCAGTTCGTACTTTTAAATGCCAAAATGTCTAAAAAATAATTATAGATTCGGGCTAATATGAAAACAACACGCTTTAAAATTGAGGCAACTGTAATGTAGGTAAATTTATGTTAAAATTACGCATTTTTTTAAGGCGTCTATTTAATATTGGAATTGGTATTAGTTTCAAGAGTAACCACTGTTTCAACATTTTCTCACATATTTATCTTTACATACGAAACTGTCCAATATATCTTGACACGCGTTAAAATGAGGAACTAAATTGCAAAGTCCTGAATTTGACATTAATTTGTCACGCGTCTTCGTACACAACACCCCTCTAGGGCTTCTCTTACTTTCAAATAAAAGCAGTGATAGCCTAGTGGTATGTACGTTGCACTGACAAGTCGCAAGTTCGAATCCAAAGCACGCACCACTGGGTTTTCGAAGTCATGTGCGTATTATAAACTAATTGAAAATTAAACTTGCTGAAAATGAAGGAAAACGTCGTGAGGAAACTAGCACACCTGAGAGATGTTCTCGATGGTGTGTAAAGCCATATCAGAGACCTGACTGTAGTTTAAACTCCGATACTAGCTTGCTCATCAACCATACAGTAAGAAGAAGAAGAATTTAGGAGCCAATCTATCGTTAGATTAGTTCAAATCATCCATAGGTATCAGGCTTCCCAAGTGATTTGTCTTAACGGGCATTGCACAAGGGGATTCTGGAGCTGATCTCTTAAGATGACTCGGAGCTCCCCTCCCCGTGCTGATGGTCACTGGGTTTTAGTTTTGTAAAAATCCCACACTCCCCGATGTTATCCCCAAAGGCTAGGTTCCTTTTGGCGACTATAATTAAATAACAAGGCTCAAGTAAAATACTCTCAGCTCACCCGTCTAGACACTAACTGCGGCACAGGTTGCTTACTTCAACGGCTGTTTATCAACTACAGTTTTCAATGATGAGAGCTCCAGTGAAGTGTCAAGATATATTGGACACCCAGTAATGAAAAGGAACAAGCTCATTAATCTCCCTTTGTGTTAGTGATTAATACACTTTTGTTAGATCTTCGAGGTTGCGGCTGTAGGGTTGCTCGACAAAGGGATGTAAAATTGTTACGGTATTTTGAAAATAATGGGTTGGGTTAATGACTTTTTGTGTGGATAGTGGTCCGTTGCAATTTCTGGTCGTTATAAGTTACGTTATCTGTCTGGAATATGGGTACATTCTGGGAGTATTTTCGTCTGACACTGAGACGAGCTTCGGAGACACGTTAAGCCGTCAATCCTGGCTGTTCTTAATAAGTAGATGTTGGGGAGCCCTTTCTTTCATGAGTGGAAATCCATCATAGACATCACGGTCTTCATTTTTTGTGGAAAGAAAATATGTGAGCATAAATATTCCAGGCGCTCTGACTGCTAAGCCATCTCCGTCTCACTGCCCCAAATTCCTCTTCCACATTTTAATATGTCTTTTGATGACGTAATTGGTATCTATTCATTTTTCTAAAGTTCGCACCGCATGCATAATGCATTTGAAAGATCTATCTGTACCACATGGTCTTCCTCTAACCTTTGCCGGGGTACTGGGATCCCGTCCCGTCGCATCAGCTGCATTCGCCGCAGTCTCGGCAGATTACGATACAAATCCCGTTATTTAAGCAGTCCGGCGACAGTTGGCCTGCACAAATACTCCACTGCGTACCTCTCGGGCCTGGTGATGGTTGGTCGAAGACCTTTGTTTGAAGATTACGGTTCATGGTAGCCGGAGAGCATTCAGCACCCTCCAGTGCCTGACACATCTTCTGCGGCAGGAGTGAGAGAAGTGTGCTTCTCCTGCGAGCATCATCTCCTCAGCAGTTAAGGAGCCTAGTTCAAAGTCTACTATGGAAGGCCTGAACAACATATGACATCGTATTTATTAAACATAACATTCATTACACCTACATTTTGTTAACCGACATTAGCTCTACTTTTTATTAAAAATGTCGTTACAGGTTAGCTATGCGCATGATTGGCTGTCTTCAGGCAACATAGTCATCCCACGAGATTCTATGCACATGTTTAGCCAGTGTTGTTTGCGATAGCTTTGCTGGTTGAGCATTTGCAAGTACCTATTCAGGAGGTCCAAGATCCAACTTCTGTCCGTTTTTCCTATCCACTTCTTCCTGTCCTGGTCCCAAATTATTTGTGGTCGGTACAATATGTTATTCTCTTTCATTCTCCTCTATCAGTCGTCAGGTTATAGTTTACTCCCTTTTCATTCATATCATCCCTCATACAATCTATATATCTTTTCTTTGGTCACCCTCTTCCCCTCCATCCACCTACATTCATATTCTTAGTCATATTATGTGTTTCATCTCCCCTTATCACGTGTCCTTACCAAGACAAACGATTTCCTTTAAACTTTTTCGTCACCGGCGCCACTTTTAAACATCCTCTAATATACTCAATTCCTAACTCCTAAGTCACAGGAGGTCCTAGGTCACCTAGTTTAGGAGTCAGGGTGAATCCTACTTGTCCATCAAACTTGCTAAAATAAATGTGTCCTTGTCTTAAGCAAAGTCAACATCAAAGGTCTTGTGTTGGAATCAATAAAGATATATATTTATATAGCTGTGTCCCGCGGTTTCACCCGCTTATAGTTATATTATAATTAGCCTTGGTTATTCCTTATATAGTCAGGTACCTGCCAGTAAAATCTTATCATAATTGGTCCAGCCATTTCGAAGATTTGCCGGAACAAACAGACAGATAGACAAAAATTTTAGAAACTGATCTTTAGGTATAGGTGTTTGAAAAAATCTATTATTTTGACATTACAAACAGACACTAAAATTTCATTTATTTGTGTTGATATATATATATATATTATATATATTTCTAACCAACCTATTCTCGTCACTCCACCACACATCCATCTCAACATTCTCATCTGCGCTACATCCATTTTCCTACCCACAAAAAAACATTTAACCACGACATCCACCAGTCAATTTTCTCGCAGAACCACAAACATTATTGTCTTCTATTCACTGTTAAACAGACCCAATCGTAAGTTGGTTTAGGATGTCCCTAAACAATTGAAGTTGACAAATGTTCTCAGAAAATCAATGTTAGTCGGAACTTAATCAATTACTTGATAGATTAACTATATCAACAAGTATCTCACACGTATTGGCTGAGAAAATAGCGCTGCTAATTAATTAGAACCCATACTCGCTCCCTGCCTCGTTGGTCTAGTGGTCCAAAGTGCATCTGCTGAGCATGAGGTCCATGAGGTTTCGATTCCCGGGTCGAGCAAGGTGTTATTGAATTTTTCTATTAGGAAATTCTCGATAGCAGCCCGGAGTTTTGAATTGTGCCTGGTAGATGGCAATAGGCTCACCACCTATTACATGGGACTTAATAACAGCATTGGTGAAATGTGGGTGTACAACTATGTACACCTCTGCCTACCCCTTCGGGGAATATAGACGTGATACTATGTTATGTTTTCTTACCACGGAGGCGCGTGGAAGGTATTATTTTTAGAATATGAGAGAATCCTGTAAACAAATCCTAATTGTTTATTCTTTAAACAAGACTTATCAAATTCTTTAAAATGTCGCTATGATCTAGATGGCGCCGATCTTTCCTATCTACGTCTGAAAAGAAACGCCGAAATAAACTCAACGGTCTCTCAAAACTTTTCTTAAATCCGGTGTATTAAATATATTATAACTAAACATTTTTGATTTTTACTTCCACTTACGTAAAGCGTTCCCAAAAAGAAAGGTCAAGAGCAGTTTAAACTGATGAGCATGCATGAAGAGGTTAACGTAAGGTAAGGTATTTTCATATAAAGAACCTGTCCGAAAAATTTAAAAATGTCTTGTTAACACCAATATCACAAATTTAAATAATGTCCTATGCAAACTCACAATGTTACACGCACGCGCAGCTGGAAGCCCGCGTAGTGTGTCCAACATGATAAATATTATTTGGACAAAATATAACATTGTGTAAAAATTATTACCAGCGATTCTATTACTGATTCTGAACAAACAGCTTTCGGGTTCATATACTAATTCGTAGGAATCCGAGACCTCGTAAAGATTAGAGTAGGACCGTGTTTTTTTTTTATGGAATACGCGGCAACCGAGCCGTCGGCTCGCCTGATGGTAAGCGATTACCGACACCCATGGACACCCGCAACCCCAGAGGAGTCGCAAGTGCGTTGCCGGCCTTTTAAAGGTTTTGGGCCTTCGGTACCCTCACTCACTCGGCGAAACACAACGCAAGCGTTGTTTGACGCCGGTTTTCTGTGAGGCCGTGGTATCAATCCGGTCGAGCCGGCCCATTCGTGCCGAAGCATGGCTCTCCCACGGTATTGTTTTTAGTCCGTAGCAGTTCGACACAGACACACATCAAAATTAAGATCACCATCATCATCGTCATCCCCCTGCCCTTAGCCCAATTTATTTGGGGTTGGGGCATTTAATCTTTTTCCACTTTCTAATTGTTTTTGAACTTGCATGCTGCTAATGTTTTGGCAACTTTGTATGACCGGCCGCCTTCCTGACGTCAAACCTCATTAGGAATGCTGTTGTTGGTGGTAACCGACACCGATACGGTATCCTTCTATCTAGCTCTGTCACAGCAGTCTGGCATTTTGCTGAACTGGAACTTTTTGGTGCAGCCGTGAGGCACACAATGACCGCTCAACATTCATACCTGTTGTCTTATGTATTACATGAATTGTGTCCTTACTGACTGTGTCAAATAAACATTTTCTTTCTTTCTTTCTTGCACACCAAATGTTATCCATGAGCCAGGTTCTGATGTTATCCTTCTATAGCAATCCACTAACCGGGCCAAATAAATATTAACATAATTTAGAATATTCTCACTATACCCATATAAAGTGCTGAACTATAGTTCCACATAAGAATTTCAATTTCTTTGGCAAATCATCGGCAAACGGTAGTTATAAATCATACTCTAATGAAAGGATATGCTCTACAATTCATTCTAATGGTGCAAGGTTTTTTTTTTTTTTTATGGAATAGGGGGCAACCGAGCAGACGGCTCGCCTGATGGTAAGCGATTACCGCCGCCCATGGACACCCGCAACCCCAGAGGAGTCGCGAGTGCGTTGCCTGCCTTTTAAAGGGTTTGGGCCTCCGGTACCCTCACTCACTCGGCGAAACACAACGCAAGCGTTGTTTCACGCCGGTTTTCTGTGAGGCCGTGGTATCAATCCGGTCGAGCCGGCCCATTCGTGCCGAAGCGTGGCTCTCCCACGGTGAAAAAGGTGCAAGAGTAGCGCGGATTTGAATATTACAGAATATAGCATTAAGTCTGTATTACCTAAAGAGGTAGGCAGCGGTGTACACTGATGTACAGTTTATTTCTTATGGTGAGTTTATTCGTATTTCCCGCGTACAATCTTAGTCTGGTACTTAGGATTTTATAACAAGTATAATATTTAGAGTTGTAAAGTGACGGTCATATGCTATATGCGTCCGTCATTTATAATAAATGCTCGTTCACAATGGTCATTTATTGTCACGCATGTCATATATTATTACTTTATTTTCTATCGACAAAAAGACATTGATTTAAACACTTATTATTTTAATAATACCTAATACCTGAGGGGCTCGTGGTTAAGTAACAGCCGCACAGATCGATCGATCGAGGTTAAGCTGTGCTTGCCGCGGTCGGTCTGTGGATGGGTGACCATCATTTCATACCGAGACCCCTCCGTGCCTCGGAGAGCACGTTAAGCCGTCGGTCCCGGTTGTCAAATTAAGATCTATGACGGCGGTTACGGGTAGTCAGAGGCCTGAAAGTCTGACAACCAGTCATGCCACGAGATATCGTGTTACCCAGTAACTGGGTTGTGGAGGTCAAATAGGCAGTCGCTCCATGTAAAATACTGATATTAAGCTGCATCCGGTTTGACTGGAAGCCGACCCCAATGTAATTGGGAAAAGGCTAGGCAGATATATATTTTAATAATACCTGCATACATTCATAGACTCACCCCTTAAACCTAAGGGGATAAGCAGAAACTAAAGAACCTACTACGATTCTTATATACTAGTTTTGCTTCCTCCACGTTCATACATCTACTCATACACGAGCCGGTTGTGAATACTACGCACCAATAAGGTATTTTTTTACTATATCTTTTCAAAACCGCAACATTGTCTTAGTAACGTTTAAAATCCAATTTGTCCATAATGACAATATTTGACGAATGTGACCGGTCAATTAAAGAAAATGTCCAAAGTAGATCTGAAAATGATTGCTAGATAAATATCGCCAGGCGTCTCCTTAAGACGAATACAAAGAGGGTTGAAAATTGCAATGGGTGAAAACGAGACAAGGTAGCTCAGTTGGTAGAGTGATGACCCAGAACGTCAAAGGTCGCGGGTTCAAGCCCCGTTCTTGTCCATTATTTTTTGCAATGTTTCTTTGAAAAATAGTAATTAAAATGTCCAAAGTTCTCAGTCTCATTCGTCAGACACAGAAAGGTGACGGTCACTTTACAACTTTAATAATAGTCATGCAATAACCTGTGCACCGTCCAGGCTGTAATATTAAATAAATTAAACAAATTTAAAGCGCAACTGCTATGTGAGAATTATGTCGTTTTATTTCACCTTTTACTGGACTATGTTACTAATTTATTTCAAATCTTGCTTTAGTAACCCGGGACAATGTAAGGAGTCTAACGATACCCTACAGATCTAAATATATTATAGTTCAGGCGTCTAGAAGTTATGTTGGATTAAAGAAACTCACAAACATACATACACACTTATATACATCTAAATGAAAACTGCCTGCCTCGTTGGTCTAGCGGTCGCAAGCGCGACTGCCGAGCGTGAGGTCCTGGGTTCGATTCCCAGGTCAGGCAAAGTGTTATTGGATTTTTCTGTTAGAAAATTCTCAGTAGCAGCCCGGAGTCAGGAAGTTGGTGGTGTGACACCCCCGTGCTTCGGAGAGCATGTAAAGCCGTCGGTCCTGCGCCTGATCTCGCTCCGGTCGTGTCGGATTGCCGTCCCACCGGAATATGAGAGTGAAGGAATAGAGAGTGCACCTGTGTTTGCCCATACACTTGTGCACTATAATATCTCCTGCGTAGTAATATCTTAGGTTTGCGAGATCACTACACATTATAATAAAACAACTTTTAACCGGATTAATCGCGTGTATTATTGGTTTTTTGTTTTTCCTGACGTTTCGAACACTTTAACGCATTCGTGTTCTCCTGCGACCACGAACGCTGCAAAGTGTTCGAAACGTCAGGAAAATCTCCTGCGTACTTGGCTAATCTCTGTGGAGATAGGCCGCCGTGATATAGTTTATAAACGAAAACGTAAGACTCCTTTTTTTGGCAGTCATGTAATAAACATAAAGATAATAAATATAATAAATACAGATACATTTTTAAACGTATGCTTTGAGTGTAACGTGGAAGAAGAATTGAAAATAGTGATCAGAAATCGGGATAGCTTAATTAGTGATCAGAAATCGGGATAGCTTAATTAGTGATCAGAAATCGGGATAGCTTAATTAGCAAAGCGCCTAGAGTATTTCTCCGGTATGCGCAAATTTCTAATTCTGTACGACCGCTTTTTTTCCACAATAAAATGTATCATAAAGTTATAAATTTTTGTCGGTCACCTGTATAGGGACTGAATAGATAGCAAAGACGTGGCCAAAAGAGGTATTAAAATGTGGACGAAGAATTCGCGGTGGTGAGCACAGGTCGAGATCGAGAAACGTTTTAAGATTTTAAGATAAATCTTTGAAAACCATTAACGCATGCTTAGCGAACACTAAAGTTATAATAAAGATGTGTTAACACATCTTTTGGTGACGTCATTGCTATCTATTCAGGGAGTCGAGATGGCTTAGTGGTCAGAGAGCCTGGAGTATTTATCCGGGAGGCGCAGGTTCGAATCCTGCTCGCGACCGAATACATTTCCATACTTTTTTTTAAATTTGATGTTCTCTAAGCATGCGTTAATGCTTTTCAAAGATTTATCTGTATGTATCATAAAGCTTAAGATAATAATTTTGATCCCCGTCATACCTTGTACCACACACCAATATTTTCTTGGAAGTTTAAAGGAAATTGGGTTAGTGTCGTTAATCACCGGATGTGACGTCATCGCCGTGTACTTCCGGCCGACCCTTAGTGCTAACCGACTTTCAAAGTTTCTTTGAGGCTTTCCCGCTAGTTCAGATAGGATCTTTATTACGGCTCAAAGGCTTTAAGAAGTATCTTAGGTTAAAAAAGGTTATATAGAATGAGTTCCTTTTTACGAAATTGCGGGGAAAAAGTAATATAATTACGGTAATAATTATTTTTTATATTATTTCTTTATTTTTCTAAGGAACATTGAATAAAGATTAGACACTAACGGGACTTGAACCCGACAACTTTGTGTCCTGATACGCTATAAATACAAATACAAATAGTTTATTCACCTAAAGGTTGATACAAGAATTAATTGAATTCCCTGACCCCTGAGGTAGGTGGAAACCCTGTGTTACAGGGGTCAGTGTCTTCTCCTATACTCATTGAACATTTTTTGATGTATGGACGTTAAAAATGTTTTGTTTTTTTTTTATA
The DNA here is from genome assembly GCA_935421205.1 of Xylocampa areola. Classification (NCBI taxonomy): domain Eukaryota; kingdom Metazoa; phylum Arthropoda; class Insecta; order Lepidoptera; family Noctuidae; genus Xylocampa; species Xylocampa areola. Next base: position 13,020,462 of record OW285223.1, read on the forward strand.
ATATGCAGGACAGAATTTAAGAAAGTGTGCGTGTATGCATGTGTGATGTGTACATGCGTGCGTACGTGTGTGAGTGCGTGCATGTGTGTGTGTGTGTGTGTGTGTGTGTTTGTGTGGGTGTGTGTATATGTGTGTGAGTGCGTGCATGTGTGTGTGTGTGTGTGTGTGGGCATGTGTGTTGTGTTTGAATGTGTCATTTTCATTTTAGTAATAATTCAGTTTGATCATAGTTTAAAGAAAGAAGCCATTTATATGACAGGCCTATAACTACTTGGCTCTCACAATAGAAAATATGAACTACAATACACTAATGGTGTTTAAAAAAATTCGAAAACCATTGAATAAGAATAGACACTAACGGGACTTGAACCCGCCAAGTTTGTGACCTCTCACGCTGTCAATATAAGACGCGACTACTCAATTGGGAGGGCTATGTCACGAAAAGGTGTTTCGGGTTTCATCAAAGTTAAACGAGGGAACTGAGCAGTGCGAGAATGTGTTGCGGAGCTGTGAAACGCACTCTTTTCACCAAAGCTGTCCGAAAAAGCGGTGTACTACGGGGTACAATTACCTTCCTCGCTAGCATTTCTCGCACACATTTCTTAGCAATATTGTATGTATAAAAATATCTCACTCTGCCAAGCCTTTTCCACCAGAACTGTTCTGCGAGGGAAAATTTGTGTTACCTGCTCTACGCTCTACGTCCTCGCACATTTTTGGTGGAACGCCACCCGGTTAATACCATTATAGGCATATACCTCATCAGTCTGGTGGTCACAAAAGCACTGTTCATCGTGAGGGATTGATTTCCGGGCAAACAAAGTGTTATTGGGTTTTTCTGGTATGTAATTCCCATTAGCAGATTTTTAATTTGTGCCCTGTCGATGGTAATTGACTGTACGACACGATTATACTGTGACGGAAGTTAATTAAAAAAAAACTGTATCTACTTAAAAGTCCACTTTTAATTTTTATTATTTTAACGATTTCCCTGTCCAATGAATCACATATGATACAAAGCGATGATTTAACTACCATGTCTGCTTCATGGACAGGGTATCTGTTAATATTGGTGTACAACAGTACAACTCTGCTTACCCCTTCGTGGATACAAGCGTGAAGATATGTAATATTGTGTTGGACCTATTTATAGGAATTCTTACGTTGCCTTAATGTCTTCCTTTGAGGTTTTTTCTAATAAAGATACAATCTTTATTGCAGCTTAGGGGCTGTTAAGTCGTGTAAAGGTTGTATAGAAAGGAAATTTTATGTATTTTGTGTTCTTTTGAATACTTATTTTGTACTATTATTTTAATTTTGAGGCATTTGGAGCAAGTAACAGCCGCACAGACCGATCGATCGTGGTTAAGCTACGCTTGGTACAGTCAGTCTGTGGATGGGTGACTATAATTTAATATCAGAGATTTAGTGCATCGGAGAACACTTCAAGTTATAAGTCTCGGTTGATAAATGAACATCTAATCGTGGCTTGAAAGTCTGACAACCAGTTTTACAACATGATCCCAATAATTAAAATAATCATTGAAAACTTTAATGCATGGTTAGAGAACTCTAAAGTTATTATATTAAATGGAAAAAGAATACGGTCGTGAGCAGGATTCGAACCTGCGCCTCCCGGATATACCCCCCGAATACTCCAGGCGCTCTGCCCACTAAGCCATATCGACCTCTAAATCTTTGATAAGCATTAACGCATGCTTAGCAAACCCTAAAGTTATCTTTTATTGTTAAGGTAATGGCATCTTTACGACATTGTATTCTCTTCTAATTCTCTTCTAATTTAACTCGGGGTGGAGACCTGGTGGCCTGAAACACAGACTTCGGCCTAGCTTAGGCACCAGTCTCCCACAATATTGTCACACGTACCTTAACCAAGCAATATGTATTAGATATATTTTCAAATATTGTGGTGAGAAAATAAATTTTTATTATTTAACTGCAAAGTTAGTCGTAATGTCGGTCCGGTCACCTGTATAGGGACTGAATGGATAGCAATGACGTCGCCAAAAGACGTGTTAAAATATGGATGAAGAATTCGCGGTGGTGAGCAGACGTCGAGATGGCTTAGTGGGTAGACCGCCTGGAGTATGATCCCATTAGTCAATGGTGCTTGCTTTAACTTTGAAAATGCGATACCTCTGTTCATAATTTTAGTGCAAAAATGGGATACCCCTACATTTTAATCATTACAACAAATCCACAAGAAAACACGGGAACACAATAAATTTGTCTACTTTAATTAAAACTTGTTTATTTTAAGTTCGAAACGAGAGGAAATACGGAAAGTTTGCAAAAACAATCTTCTTTGAAGCAATTTGCGGGATCCGTACGGAATTTATGTGCGTTTCATGAGACTTTATTGCGTTTGAAGTAGAGTCGAAATTTGCATGTTGTCATTTTATATTTGTTATAATCCGTAGTTTACAAGTACTTGAAATGAGTTACCTAAGGGTGCGCTTAGATGATTGTTATAAAAATTTTGCATAATATATCGCGATCAAAACATTGTAATAATTCGATAAACACCTTCAGATTTTTGACATAGAGAGAAAGGGAGATATTGTTAGGAGAAATTCTGTATCACGTTGTAGTGTTCGCTACTGAGACGGCTGAACATGAGCTCCTGGGTTCGATTCCCGGGTTGGTGAGTGTTATTGAGGTTTTCTGTTAGGCAATTTGCAGTAGCAGCCTGGGATGTGAACAGCCATTCCACAAAAAAAATACAATAAAATTGCCCGACCCAGGAATTGTACTCAGAACGACACGCTCAGCAGTCGTCGTAGCCAGCACTAGACCAACGAGTCATTTAAACGTCAAAACACTATTGATTAATTAAATAAAACATAATAATATAACATAACATCACGCCTGTATTCCCCGAAGGGGTACGCAGTTGAACTCCCACATTTCACCAATGCTGTAATAAGTCCCATGTAATAGGTGGTGAGCCTATAGCTATTTACCGGACACAATTCCAAACTCCGGGCTAGTACTTAAAATTTATTTACAGAAAAACTCAATAACATTTCGCCCGATCCGGGAATCGAACCCGAGACCTCGTGCTCGGCAGTCGCGCTTGGGACCACTAGACCAACGAGGCAGTTTCTCAATAATATAGTTAATATTATAGTTCGGATCAATATCTAAACTTCTTCAAAACATATACACTACCCACACACACACACGCACGCACACACATGTATATCGCATACATATGTATGTGTGCGGGAAAAACACCATTTCTTTTGTTTTCTTGCCCTACTTTCTTGAACAACTACTGCATTCTTGAGAATAACCCGTATAAATGACGATGAGTGTACACTTAGGTTGCGCTACGTGACGTGACGCGTTCTAATGTTAATCCCACCAAAACATTTCAAGTAAAGTTGGTTGCCAAAACGCCTAAGTTCATAATGCTTTTACTGTTAAAACGTTAAGAGATCTCTAGTTGAGCCAAACTTATAGCTGAGCTCAGATTTGTATTACACATCATAGTGTACGCTTCCAGAAAAGGTAGGCGTCTTGGTGCTAGCACTACCGTGCCCCCACATCGATATTTAAAGTAAGTGTACAACCGTGTGATTTAAGTAGGTAGGAGTGCACGCACTGTAAACGCAGGATTGCCACACTCGAAATAAGATGTTTACGAGGAGAAAAAATAAATTAAAAATAAATATTTGAAAAGCATTAACGCATGCTTAGTTCGCTAAGCCAGTCTGACTCTTCGAGTCGCGACATTGCCGCGGACTCAGCTCATGACTAAGGGCTCCGTTTGAGGTCGAAACTAGTCGGGCAAACCCAAAGAATGTACGTGAGTAGTAACCGATGAACAATAATTATTACATACTTAGTTTATTAAACGTAAACACATGGATAATCTTGAGCCACCGGTTATGGTTTCAAAACTAGCATGTACCAATGTGACTTTTTCAATGACATATGTGCTTTCCTAATTAATCTAAGACGTCACAGACATAAATTATGTTGAACGAAAATATCTTACTAGACTTATACTCTGAAATCGCCACCCCGCAGTGAGTTAGCGTGGTGATCAATGCTCGTGCCTTCTCTGTATGAGAGAAAACCCTGCAGTGGGACAGTTATGGGCTGGTTATATTATGTTACATAGATCTCCTGTTAAAGTGTAAAAGTTTTTTTTTTTTTTTTTTTTTTTTCTTTTTTTTTTTTTTTCTTTTTTTTTTTTTTTAAAAACGTTGCCCCACACTAGGAGTTTCTTCCTGTGTCGTGGGTGCGTTTACAGACATATAATATCACATACACACACACCCAGACCCGGAGCAATTATCCGTAGATCGTACAAATATTTGCTCCGTGCAGGAATCGAACCTGCGACACGCAGCGCAGCAGTCGGTCTCTCGACCACTGCGCCAACCGCGCTGTCGTTATTAATAAACAACCTAGTGTCTAAGTTTAAATCACCCGTAGGTCTCTGATATGGCTTTACACACCATCGAGAATATCTCTCAGGTGTGCTGGTTTCCTCACGATGTTTTCCTCCACCGTTTTAAACAGGTGATCATTAATATATAATACGCTCATGGCTTCGAATTGTCAGCAGTGCGTTCCTTGGAATCGAAGTTGCGACCTTTGATTTATCAGTCCAATGGTCATTCCACTAGGCTATTACTGCTTATTTACAAGCTAGTGACATGTGATTGCTGATGCACGAACATCGCCGAAGCCAAGCAAAATAATAAACTACACTTTGCTTGCCGCGACGTAACCTAAGTATGTTTCGTATAGAAGCGACAGAGTTTATGGGAACAACACCATATTGCTTATTTTGCGTAAAACCTCGTGTTTATAAAGTGCTGTACATTTATCTATATGTATAGAAAAATGTTCCAAGAGACTTGTATATAAAAATAAAGATATTATCACGATTGTATTCCTCGGGAGGTAAGGCAGAGGCTTGTACTGTACACCCACTTTTCACCGATTTTGTTCTTTTTTTCTTGTCCTTCATGTCGATGGGTACAATTTTAATTAATTGGTTCCCTAAATACACACTCGCTGTGGCCAAAAACTTACATTTCGATGGAGTTAATGGTGGCAGTGCATAGTTATGTTGTTTGATAGAAATAGGTGGTGAGGCTATTGCCATCAACCGGGGACAAATCCAAGTTCAGAAAAATCAAATAACACTTTGATTGACCGCGCTTGCAATCACTGGATCAACGAGGCAGTCGATGCACGAAGACGCTTAGATGACAATGCCCCTAGAAGTCACAGTATGACCAAGCCACAATGATCGTTTACCAACCAAAGGTTGCACCAGGCTATGGCCGCTCTCCCAATCCTGTGCGGCCGTAGTTGCAGGTGGTGGACCCATAGACCTGACCCGTCGCAGGGGACCTTAGGCGTCCGGACACGAGGTCGTCTGTCGTCACCCATTGCATATGGTCTCCAAGGTGGTTGCGGCATGCCATGTGTCTGGTGTGCTGTTGCGGGAGGGTGCAATATTCAACCCCGCGAGAGAGAGTCCGGCAACGGATGGCCACGGATGGCCGCGGGCGGGTTCGCGGTCGTGTGTGATAGCGTTCCCGCGTCCCGCCCTCAAGCAGCTGAGGAGGTACACCGTGGAGTTTAAGTGGGTTCGAGTCCCACTGTCTCCCCGTGTCAGAGCGGTATTCGAGGGCATTTCTTCACGTACAAAAAAAAGGCAATGTCTTCTTCGGGCCAGCACCAGTCCAGGGCTGTGGAAGACGTGTGCGAGGGAATACCGGGGTGCTATAATCAGTGAGTGTCTAACAGATCCCTCCACCTTCCTCAAGATGGGGAATATCCATAAGGATTTCCAGTCCAGCAAAAAAACGGCTATGAGATCTTCAAATTAACCCAGAATAGTAAATTTTGATACTTGACAAATTAATAATTAAGTTCGTCATCATAATTGAGATAAATTGCAGGTAGTATTTAAACCAAGAGTATAATAAATAATCACAAGTTTCATACGACCTTTTTCAACAAAAGTGTGGGTGAAACACGAGGAAAAACATGATTAAAGTTTTTTTTTAAACAAACTTTTATTATTTGTTAGTAAAATAATTTAATTCTGTTAAGAGATATACCATTTTATAGGTACATTATATCCCTTTTTTTATAAAAGCGCTTTACACTTTTTAATATTTTTATTTTAACGTTTTAGTATTTATGATACGGGATTTACTACGATGATGTTATAGAATAAGACACTACTGTAATTAAGGCAAATCTAATGACACCTCGTATGTTAAAATCCATCAAGCCGTTTAGACTATAGGGTATAGCCGTACTAAAGAAATAGACATAAATTACCCTACTTCTGGGTCAAAAAAGTGACTCTACGAGTAAGTTCAAATGTACATTATGGCTTTACAAAAATCACATTAATACAAGCCAAGTCTGAATCCACAACCGGTAGCTCAAAAAGCCGACCTTTAACCACTCAGCTCACACAAAATTCATTATATACCTATTCCTACAAATTATTCCACGATAAATGAATTGGACATCAGGCGTCTTCCATTCAATAGGAATCGAGGAGACATTTAATATAATTAATGAGATCTTTTAATTAATTATATTATCAGATGAGATTATTACAAAAAGGAAAAGTATTAACTTGTGCTAATTATTATAAGTAATTGTCTCATTAGTGTAGTGGTCGCAGAGGTGAATTCTGAGCGTGAAGTCCTTGATTCAGTTCCCAAATCGAGCAGTGTTATTGAGTTTTTCTGTTAGGAAATTCTCAGCCGCAGCTCGGAGTTTGGAATTGTATCCGATTGATGGTTTACTACTGTGTACGTAATGTAGGAGTAATATGAAAATTGCTGCTGGTAAAACGGTATTTTATAAACATAATGAGCAGAGATCGAGATGGCTTAGTGATCTTTTTATTTTTATATGACCTGTAGCAGAAACATAGCGGGGTTTTATCTGCGGAACCGGACGATATCTAAGGCGAGGCAGTTTGATGCCTCCAGTAAGAGCACATTTTAAATTACAACAAACTGAGCAACAGCGCTAAAGGCGTCCCCTGCAGGACATGAGTCTCGGTCTTAGGGCGTTGCTGGGGGGACAGCTACAGGCTAAATGATAAATGATTTAATTTCTGTAAATAGATCTGTTGAAGACACTTTTACAAGTCATTTTTATAAACTAGATGGCGCCGGCGTTTCCTATCTGACTGTCTCTGAGAAGAAACGCCGAAACAAACTCAGAGGTCAACGTCTCTTTTAAAGTGTAGACATAATAGTATGTACATAATACTATGTGAGTGTAACGATGCAGGGATCGTCTGGAATGGCCTTTTGAGGAAAGAGCCATAGCAGCTTCGAGGTGACCTGTCGTGTAGCTCAACCATAACTAAGGGAGCTCAACGACCCGTCACGAGACGATACCAGATCAGGAGGACATTTGCGTAGGTCACATAAAACGACTCAAAACCGCCAGACAGTCTATGAGGTTCATGTATGAATGAATTTCTGGCCCACATCGTACTCACATTCACATTGCAAATAGTGTCTAATATAATAACAATATTATCAAAAAATGTCAAGAATCAATGTCAAAAAGAATAATCATTCATTAAAATATCATAAAATAAATTAATTAAACATTACAATGTCAACAGTGGTAAAAAAACAAAACAAAAAACAGCAATTATTAATGAGTGTCAAAACATTAGAGCGAGCGGCACAATCCCAAGCATTTTTATCTTCTATGTAGTCTTTGATTTTATAGTAACCCTTTTTGCAAAGAGTCTGCTTCACATAATATGACATAAATTTGTTGAGACTCAATTCTTGAATATTGCTTGGGATTTTGTTGTAGAAGCATACACTTTGACATCTATATGAATTACTAATCTTTTGGAGCCTAGTTGATGGTAGCACGAGTTTATTTTTGTTCCTCGTATTGAGACTATGAACGTCGCTGTTTTTACAGAATAAATTAATGTGTTTCTTAACATACTCGTAGATCAAATTGTCATAAACATATTGAGATGCGACCGTCATTATCCCAATTTCTTTGAATTTATCCCTCAGTGAGTGCCTATAACTAAGGTTATAAATTGCTCGAATAGCCCTCTTCTGCAACACAAATATAGTTTGAATGTCAGCAGCATTTCCCCACAACAAAATGCCGTACGACATTACACTATGAAAATAACTAAAGTATACTAATCTGGCTGTTTCTATATCAGTTAATTGACGTATTTTATAGACCGCGTATGCTGCAGAACTGAGTCTGTTCGACAACTTATTAATATGTGGGCTAGCTGGATTATATCAGTTTCATTATTATTAAGGGACGAATTTAAAGCTACTGGCTCAACGCGGGCCGGCTCGAGCAAGGGTCGGGGCGGATATGATGAGACATTTCGTGACGGACGCGGACCTGGCCTGTGAGGTCTATAACGAGGCAGTCGAGTCGGAGTGTGTTTGTGAATTTGTTCGATTATTGAGCTACAGTGATCATATCATAGGGTTGAAGAGAGCGTATAAGTATCGTATAAATAAAAGATTATAAATTTAACAACATTTCAAAAGGTAATATAAACCTTATTCCGTAAATAATAGTGAAACAAGAGTTGAATCACAATTATTTAAAATGCATTATTTCATTTAGCTTTCAAAAGAAAATAATATAAAACCTTATTTGTAAACAATTAAGATCTGATTTCCATTAAACGTGAAATGCAAAAAATCAATGCTATTTTTTTATTCAATTGAAGTATTAATTCAATAACAATTATTCGAGTGCGTCTATTATTATTTTGTGAATAAAATAATGGGAATAATAAAAACAATGTAAAGTGTTCTCAAAAAGGTTTGTAGTAGTTTGCAGTCAGAGGGCAGTTGAGGGGCTCGTGGCTAAGTAACAGCCGCACAGATCGATCGATCACGGTTAAGCTGCGCTTGCCGCGGTCGGTCTCTGGATGGGTGACCATCATATCATACCGAGACCCCTCCGTGCCTCGGAGAGCACGTTAAGCCGTTGGTCCCGGTTGTTAAATTAAGATCTATGACAGCCGTTACGGGTAGTCAGAGGCCTGAAAGTCTGACAACTATTCATACCACGAGATATCGTGTTACCCAGTAACTGGGTTGTGGAGGTCAGATAGGCAGTCGCTCCATGTAAAATACTGGTATTAAGCTGCACCCGGTTTGACTGGAAGCCGACCCCAATGTAATTGGGAAAAGGCTAGGCAGATATGTATATAGTAGTTTGCAGTCAATGGGTGTCGTGCGGCGTTCGCAATTGTACCTACTTTATTTTTGAGGTCGAATGCACTTGCATTGTTTATAAAAATCATCGGTCGGTCTATTGAATAATTGTAATGACCTTTGTTGGTATATTGAGCAGAAATTATTGAGATAATTGCTTGAATATCAGTTACGTTTACTGTAGGGAAATAAATATCGTTTATGATATGAATTTCACTTTTATCTTCAACTCAACTTGCTCCGGCTTCGCAGGAGTAATGTATTTCCGAAATGCTTTACAGAAGAGCTTTCCAAAAAAAAACTCTTAAGTTATAAATTTGTTTATAATATTGGTCAGAGCGCCTGGAGTATTTATCTGGGAGGCACAGGTTCGAATCCTGCTCATGACCGTTTTCTTTTTCCATTTAAAATTACACCTTTTTAGTTCGCTAAGCATACGTAAATTATTTTTAAAGATTTATCTGTATTTATATTAAAAAAAAATATTTTTATTTTTTTATGTTACTTAGTGTGTAGTTATTAAAACAGTATATTTGTATTTATTTGTTTGTCATTGAGTTTTCAAAATATTCTTCTAATGAATAAAAGCATTTCTGTATTAAAAATGCTTTTAATTTTTTATCAAATTGTGTTATATTTTTATATATTTTTGGGTAATTTATTGTATTTTTTTACTGCCATGAAGACTTTGGTTGTGTCCTGATATGAATAGATGGTGGGCATAAGATTAACCTCGATAGATGCATCTGTGCGCCCGTTACTTATTTACTAGCCCCCCTTCTCTTTTTCCATTTAAAATTAAATATCGTCTTCATCCCCCTGCTATTATCCCAATTTATTTGGGGTTAGCGCAGCATATATTTTCTTCCACTTTGTAATTGTTTTTGAAATTGAATCCATTTAAAATTAAATATAAATTAAAAATAAATTATTATATTCTGCTCATTGCCAATTTCTAATTGAATCTATTATTTTCTAATTTAAATTTAAGTTTTTATTAATAATTTGTAATAAGTAGAGTAAGAGCCCTTGAGTTGCAGCGCTTTGAAAAAGGCACAAAGTCATGACCTAAAATAATATGAGACCTTCCAATTATAAATTACTACCTGATGCCCGCGGCTTCGCCGGCGTGGATGTCGGTTATCGCGACCAAAAGTAATCATGAAATTTTGATCTCGTTCCCGCTTTCCAATTACCGCTTTATAATTGCCCATTTTTTAAAGTATTAAAATGGATACAGTATGTTATCCTTAAAAGATAGACATATGCCATGGCGGACTTTTCTGTAGACCTATATAAGATACACAATTCCACTATACATCATTTTGTTATATCTCAAAGGGTTTAGGCAGCGTTTTCGTTTAAAGCTCCCAGACGGCTTATATTTTTTTCGACACCTCCAGTGAATATCATTATATTTTAGCCAATGTATACAAACACTTGACGTATTATATACTTAAACCTTCCTCTTGAATCACTCTATCTATTAAAAAAACCGTATCAAAATCCGTTGCCCAGTTTTAAAGATCTAAGCGTACATAGGGACAGACAGACAGCGGGAAGCGACGTTGTTTTATAATATGTAGTGAAATGATAATTAGAATGTTTATCGTGTCTGCCCGTGCCATCACTAACGGGACCTATCTGAAAACCAGCGCTGTAGCATCTTGTAGCACATGCTGAGATTTTGGTTAGCCTTTTTTGGTTTAGGGCAGGCAACTTTGTGCAGTTTTTTTATATTTTTTTCAATCGTTAGTTATTTTTATGTTTTTATTAGTAACCTGTAAGTCGGTTCAGTCACCTGTATAGGGACTGAATAGATAGCATTGACGTCACCAAAAAGACGTGTTAAAATATGGGTGAAGAATTCGCGGTGGTGAGCAAAGGCCGAGATGGCTTAGTGGTCAGAGCGCCTGGAGTATTTACCCGGCAGACGCAGGTTCGAATCCTGTTCGTGACCGTATTCATTTTCCATTTAATAAGTTGTTTAAGAATTCTGTTATTGTCTGCCGTACTATATTCTTCCATCGGAGTCGGACACCACTGATGTCACACTGTCAGTCGGGTTGAAAATAGCGGCTACGTGCTAAATAAATATATTTAATTTAAAAAGGACATTAATGTGCATAAATGCCGCTAAAATCGGACCATACTTTAGTGAATGTGCTGTGATATTGTTTGCAAAGTTTTAGAGCCACGATTCATTGAAATAACTTACGTGAATAAAGTGACTGTGCTGAAGTTATTCAAAACTTACATTGCTAAACAAGACAATAATAGTGAGTGAATCCGAACTTGAACGTGAGTTTTTTATGGATCTGTGCCTGTACAATAGAAAGTGCACATACTGATTCGTTTTGAGAACATAAACAGTGATAACTTTATATGATTACCATTACGTTACTTCATACCTACATTAGCAACAAATATTATGACGGTTGCGTTCCAGCTCCAGAGATCTAACCATATTGACATCTTGAACATTGCTAGTGGTCTTGTCTACTCGCCACATGAGGGCATCGATAATGATTAATGACTACTCTTCACATGATGGCGCCAGTCGTACATTGAGACTGTCATTTTAAATTGAAATCAAGCTATTTTACATAAATAACAGGGAATATATTTGTGAAGAATCACTCTTTAACTGAAATAACCTACTCGACACTCCATACATCTTACCAAGATGGATAGTCCAAACAAAAATATCACAGTTCGAAAACATAGATCATTGAATACTTTATATAGCTCTACTGAATCCATGCTGTCAGAGGAGATGCTAGGTAGAAGTTTGGACCTATCAACTGGCATTCAAAGCGACCATATGGAAGAGTTGCAAGCCGAAATAAGTCAGTTGAAAAATACTTTGGAAAGTACTCAAATTGAGCTAGAAAACATAATCCTTGAGAATACAGACTTAAAGAAACAAATTGGCCAATTAACTAAAGAAATGAACACATTAAAACAGTTATGTAGAAGCCCCTTATCTTCACTTAGGAAAAATGCTACCTCTAGTAGCAAGAAGAGCGCAAAACGACGCCTATCGGCCAGCTTCAATAATTCACCACTTTCTACTACACTCCCACAGAATGATAGCTGCACAAAACTAGCACAACAATCACCAAATGAAGTACCAACATCACCGAATGTCGTAACTCGTCCTACTCGGCGGTCTTTACCCGCATCTGAAGCAAAAATAGCCACCACAAATCAAACACAGGGAAAAATATCACCGCCTTCCGTTGGAAAAAAATTGACTTAAAGGGCCTTCATTTTTGGTGGAAGTCAATGTATTGGTCTAGCTCATCATCTCATTAAATCGAGACTCTATAACCCCTATGAGGGATATCAATTTATATCATTTGTAAAACCTAATGCGAATACTGAGGAGATATTGAAAAGCATCAAGTTATTTGATATTTCTGCTGAGGACCGTGTCATACTGTGGATAGGGCAACACGACTCTAACCCATTTAAAATAATTACAGAATTATGTGTAACTTTGAAATGTATTAAATGTCCTGTATTGATCTTGAAGGTATATAAGAATATTTACTTAAATGAAAATAAATTAAATCATACTTTAAAATTACTTAGCAAACAACATGACAATTGTACTTTTATTAATGATGTTTTTGTATTTAACAATTTTAATTTCTATGAATTATGTGGCAAGATTAATTCAATCTTAGATCAAATTGATTATGATTCGAAATTCTTAAACTTTAAAAACTCAAACATAATGCATGCAGGGAAAGGTCGACATATCTTACAAGTTAATAAGGCAACTTCTAGGGCATTCAATAACCATCAGATCCACAGACGCTACGCATAATCATTCGATACGTAGAGAGGCCAGTACGCAAACATCTGATGATATTACCACCACAGATAAAGAGGTAGAACTAAGCACCTCTAATACAGACTATATACCTGTTTTGCAACTGGATACTGGTGCTAGCACCAATACTAAAAAACATTTTCGTGACGAGCTTGTTTAGAATACTACATCAAAATATTGCCGGTTTGTTTAGTAAGTCCCACATTCTTGAAATTCATTTATCAGAACTCTGCGATCTTAAAATAAACCCAGACATCATTTGCTTGTCGGAGACCTTTATAGAGAGGGGTAACGAAAGTCTAATTACAGTTTTCAACTATAAATTAGTAGCCTCTTTTTGTAGATCTAAGAAGCAAAAACGCGGTGGTGTATGTATCCTAGCTAAAAATGGAATTAAGTGTAAAGAAATGTCCTTTCTAAAACAATACGCAGAGGATAAGTTTTTTGAATGCTGTGGAGTCGAGATTGAAAATCTAAATATGTTTGTTTTGTGCTTATATAGAACACCCACTTCTAACATAATTAAATTTTTCGAAACTCTAAATTCTGGGCTTCAACACATTATACGAAAATTTAAGAAAAAAATTCTAATAGTAGGCGACCTTAATATTAATATTTTACAAACTAATAATAGGACAAAAGAATTATATGAGATTACTCAGAACTACAATTTAATATTTCACGTGCAAGAACCAACGCGATTGAATTCTTGTATCGATCATCTGATCAGCAATATCAAATCGGCCAAAGGTGAACTTTTACACTTGGGCATATCAGACTTAAATATTCCAGTAAAATCTAAAGATCAACCTTTAGCTGAATATTCGATATATAAAAGAGATTATAGTAGATATCACATTCTTAAATTCAAAGAATTTGCAAGAAGTGCATATCTAAATTATCATTTTGTCAAGTTTATAAGGAACACGACATGAATACGGCCTATGAAAACTTTCATCATCTTTTAACATTATTTTGTAATTTATGCTTTCCCATGAAAAAAATTAAAGTTTCGAATAAACCTGCAAAACTAAGATGGTTATCCAAAGGTCTTAAAGTTAGTTGCAAGACAAAAAGACTATTACGTTCAAATTACAACACTATAAAAACTGACGAGAACAAAACTAAATTTAAACAATATTCTAAACTTCTCCGTCGTTGCATACACAAATCTATTAAAAACTCTAACCACAAGTATCTAACACATTCAAAAAATAAATGTAAGGCAGCGTGGCAAATAATAAAGAAAGATACTTATGCCACAAATAGTAAGCAATTTATAGACTCTATCAGGGAAGGTGATAGCATCTTGAATAGTCCTAATAAGATTGCCAAGGCATTTAATGACTACTGGGTAAACCTAACTAAAGAACCTTTTATGAAAAGGTATTCTACCCTTAAACACTCAGTCTGTGAAAGTATATTTCTTGCACCATGTAGTTGTGACGAGATTCAAAGGATAATACTATCTCTAAATAACACAAATTCAGAGGGATATGACGAATTAACTACAAAGTGGTAACGCTGAGTTTAGTAAATCTGTAAATGATTACTAGATAAATATCACCAGGCGTCTCCTTAAGACGTATACATAGAGGATTGAAAATTCAATAGGTTTGAACACGACAAGGTAGCTCAGTTGGTAGAGTGATGACACGGAACGTCAAAGGTCGCGGGTTCAAGCCCCGTTCTTGTCTATTATTTTTTCAATGTTTCTTTGAAAAATAGAAATTAATATAGGCATTACATGGCCTCAACATGTATTAAAAAAATATAATTATATATGATTTATAAAGGATTGGGATGTTGTTCGGCGATTTACAACTGCAAAGTGGTAACGCTGAGTTTAGTAAATCTGTAAATGATTACTAGATAAATATCACCAGGCGTCTCCTTAAGACGTATACATAGAGGATTGAAAATTCAATAGGTTTGAACACGACAAGGTAGCTCAGTTGGTAGAGTGATGACACGGAACGTCAAAGGTCGCGGGTTCAAGCCCCGTTCTTGTCTATTATTTTTTCAATGTTTCTTTGAAAAATAGAAATTAATATAGGCATTACATGGCCTCAACATGTATTAAAAAAATATAATTATATATGATTTATAAAGGATTGGGATGTTGTTCGGCGATTTACAACTGCAAAGTGGTAACGCTGAGTTTAGTAAATCTGTAAATGATTACTAGATAAATATCACCAGGCGTCTCCTTAAGACGTATACATAAAGGATTCAAAATTCAATAGGTTTGAACACGACAAGGTAGCTCAGTTGGTAGAGTGATGACACGGAACTTCAAAGGTAGCGGGTTCAAGCCCCGTTCTTGTCTATAATTTTTTCAATGTTTCTTTGAAAAATAGAAATTAATATAGGCATTACATGGCCTCAACATGTATTAAAAAATATAATTATATATGATTTACAAAGGTCATTTAAAGCTGTTCTGTGGAAATCACTCCAGTCTTAACTTATTTGGTTAACTTGTCATTTTCTTTCGGGTGTTTTCCTCACCTGCTTAAATTGTCGATCGTGAAACCAATACATAAAAAAGGTGACAAAACGTCGCTAGACAACTATAGGCCTATTGCTTTGATACCAATAATCTCAAAAATTTTTGAAATTGCTATGCACAAGCGTATTATTGATTTTATTACTAAACACAACATATTAAAGTCTGAGCAATTCGGGTTACAGAAGGGGAAATCCACTACACTAGCTTGCTGCAACTTAATGAAAACAATAATTGATAGCCTAGACAAAGGTAACCTCACAACAGCAATATTCTTCGACATGTCAAAGGCTTTTGATTTTGTATCACATACGTTACTACTTGACAAACTAGGAAAATATGGCACCCGGGGTCCTGCCCTTCTATGGCTTAAAAGTTATCTGGAAAACAGATTGCAATGCGCTGAAGTCCTTAATATTGATGTCGATAAAAAATTAAAGCCATACAGATCTGAATTTATGCAAAGTTGCTCTGGTGTTCCCCAGGGAAACGTCCTAGGGCCACTTCTCTTTCTACTATATATAAATGACCTCCCTGACGTTACTAACAATCCATGTTTCCTATTTGCCGATGACCTATCTTTAGTTATGACATCTCAAAATAATGACATTAATGAATATACAAATAAAATAAATAAAACGGTAAAATCTATAGTGACATGGCTAGAAAGAAATAATCTCAAAGTTAACATGACAAAAACAAGTTATATGCAGTTTGCTACATATGGTCGAAAAAACCAGTTACTTGATATTAACTATGGGGGACATAAAATAGAAGAAGTAGATACAACGACATTTCTGGGAATCATGCTTGACAGGCATTGTAGTTGGAAAGCTCAGGTAGACAAAACGTGTGGTAAGATCAATAAATTCGTGTACGTGCTGTATGAGCTTACTAAAACATCTGCTCTTGCAACTGTAATGTCTGCTTACTATGGATATGTGGATTCGGTACTGCGTTATGGACTTATCCTTTGGGGCAACTCAACAGATGCTCAAAGAGCATTTATTGCGCAGAAAAAATGCCTACGTGCTATATCTGGCATATGTCCCTGGGATTCCTGTAAACCAATATTTAAAAAATATAATATTATGACACTACCTTGCATGTATATCTTTGAATGCGCTAAATTGGTCAAAGAACATCCAGAGATGTTTTATAAAGCCCATGAAAGATACTTAAGGAACACAAGAAATCCTAATAGAATAGTTCTGCCCATAATTCCTAGAACAAATATGTATGGTAAGAATTCCTATGCTATGTGTGGACGCATATATAACTGTATACCTGACCATATCAAAAAGTTGCCTTTGCCTAAATTTCGAGTAAAACTGAAGTCATGGCTATTAGAAAATATGTTTTATCATGTAAATGACATCTTTAAGTTTAAGACTAGGCAATTAATAAAATAAATCGGTATGCATATTGTTTTATATAAATCATATTGTAAATAAAATGTAATCAATTAATTTTAATATAGTATCAATTTCAATAACTTCAACAATTATGGAATATTTAGTTGTTACAAATCTATATTTGCATGTCACTACTAATTAATGACTA
This sequence comes from Xylocampa areola, assembly GCA_935421205.1. Lineage (NCBI taxonomy): Eukaryota > Metazoa > Arthropoda > Insecta > Lepidoptera > Noctuidae > Xylocampa > Xylocampa areola. The sequence goes on from OW285223.1 coordinate 13,037,629, forward strand.
AACGTTACGGCTCTGTACCTTGTTATTACGATCTAACTAATTGTACCAACATTTAAGGCAAATAAATTTCATTCATTCATTCATCCATATTTTAATACGTTTTTTGGTGACGTCATTTCCATCTATTCAGTTCATTTTCCGGAAACTGAACCGACACGACTAACTTTGCAGTTAATACAATGTCGTACAGATGCAATTACCTTAACATCATATCATATATAATGGCAATGACGTCATCAGTAATACGAGGTTTGAGCTCGCGAGAGTGCTGGAATTATATAATCATATCAATTAATGTTCACCGGTTACTAATACTCACGTGCATTTCTCGAGATCGTCTAACTAGTTTCGAACTTGACCGAAGCCCTCAGTCATGAGCTGAGCCAGCGGCGATGTCGCGAGTCAAACTAGTCGGGCAATACCGAAAAATGCACGTGAGTAGTAACCGGTGAACAATAGTTGATATGAATATAGAAAGAAAGAAAGAAGAAAGAAAGAAAGAATGTCTCACGAAAGTTATTATACAAAAATATTTAAGCATGTTAAAGTTTAAATTGTATTCACTCACTGCTGAATATAAGACTTCTCCTTTGTGCCAAAAATAAACGCCACTTAAAAACAATTTTAAATCCTTTCATAATAACATTGAAACTTTACGAGAATTACTTTAAAATGTTAATGTATACTAAAATATTATTAATAACCACAGTGAACAAGCGAAACACAATTTATCAGTACCCCTAGGTGATTTAAGGGATATCCTTCCTGGGAGTTTAGTGGTGTTCCTACTTTTTATCGAGTAATTTCAGTTATAATTTGCAGTCGTTGTAATCCACGCCATTTAAAAGGGAGTTAAGCCGTAGCCGGAGTGTGACACAGAGCAGTATGCACTGACATAAATTATAGAAACAAGATCTTAGACACGACTAGTGGCGGAAACACACGAGTACTACCGACATCGAGAACGTCATCAGTGCGAGCGCATCGCTACGCGGCACGCTGCAGTTTCAGTTTGACTCGCGACATCGCCACGAGCTCAGCTCCGTTCCAGTTTGAAACTAATCAGGCAATCTCGAAGAAAGCTCGTGATTCATTCGAAGGACAACGCCTGTATTTCTCAAAGGAATAGCGAGATGTGTACACAACTGTTAAACACCCACATTTTTCTCGTGTAACTGGTGGAGAGTCTATTGTCATTTACCGAGCACAATTCCAAACAAGGGTCAGTTACAAAAATTTCGTAACAGCAAAACTGAACACGGTCATGGTGCGGCCTATATTCTTTTTTCTTTTTATTTCAGTATAGGCTTGCATTCGACCACTTGTAAAGCGACGATGTGGTCTACGATGGAACACGCTTGCCTAGAAAGATAGATGATCCACGGATATTATTCAAGTACGCAGTAGATATTATAGTGCACAAGTGTATGAGCAAGCACAGGTGCACTTACTCTTCCTTCACTCTCATGGTCCGTTGGTACGGCAATACTACACAACCGTTGAAAGATCAGGCGCAGAACCGACGGCTTTAAGTACTCTCCAAAGCAAAGGGCGGGGGGGGGACACCGCCAACTTCCTAACCAAAATTCCACTAATATTATAAATGAAATGTAAATGTTTGTGAGGATGAATGCCTGTTTGTTACTCTTCACGAAATAAGTACTGTATGGATTTTAATGAAATTTGGCACACAGATAGTTTATAACTTGGATAACACATAGGATACTACTTATCCCGGCTGGACCCAATTCTGAAGTCCTCACAGTCGAAATCGTGGTCAGAAGCTAGTCAAAATGTATGTGAGAAATTAAACAAATCTTTACCAAGTTAAACATATTATGCACAAAGGCACAAGTTGCAGATGTTGCAACAACATTTAATGTACAGTTACAGAGGTGTTTCGTAACATATATTTCTATATAAACAAACTAGTTTCTCCCGCACTTTGCATATCTCTCAAAGTTCCCCCAACCACTAATTGTTAAGTCGACCGACATATTGGTAAAGTTATAATTTTTATGAAAAAAAAATACATTCGTAAGCAGGATGTGTACCTGTACCTCCTGGATAAACACTCTAGCATCAGTTTAGTATTCAGTCACCTGTAGAGGGTCTGAATAGATGGCGATGCAGTCACCAAAAAAATGTATTTAAATGCGGAAGAAGAATTTGGAGTAGTGAGCATAGGTCGAGAAGAATCAGTTGGCAGAGCATCTGGAGTAGTTATACGGGGGGCGCAGGTTCAAATTCTGTTAAAAAAATATAACTTAAGAGTTCGCTGCGCAAGTGATAATGCATTTGAAGAAATTAATGGTATTTATAATTTTTTGGATAGTAAAATATCATGTATGCGAGCGGAACTTTGAATAGCACACCTCTTTAATAATACTTCTCTACCAAATATCGCAGGCTGTTGCAGTGATTGCAGCTGGGATCCTGGGACCCCGGTAAAGGTTAGTACTGGACCACGTGGTTTTCAGTTGGTAGGAGTTTGGACAACGTCCATAATGGGTTTGAAAATTATCCACACAGAAAAAATGCTGTTACTGAGAATTTCCGAACAGAAAAACCAAATAAAAATTTGTTAGACTCAATAACCGCATCCATGAGCACGCTCAGCAGACGCCCTTGCGTCCACTAAACCAATAAAACAAAAATAATAAAAATTATCGATATGTCGATTAAGGAGCCGTTCCCATCCCTATAAAAAGTAGGAGGCGCAAAATTCCTATATAATACCTACGTTTTAAAAGTGCCGGGTGTTTTCCGGACGGTTTTCCTTGTCAGGTTACGGTTAAGCCGGGTAACCTTCACGGTCTACGTTAAATATTGAGTTTTTTTTTACAATTTTTAACCGTTTAAATTCGTAGAAGAAAGTTTTGTAAGATATTACTTTAGTGTGAGGTATGTTTATCTGAAATTTTTGTTAGTCTATTTTATTTCAGTGTTTTTACGTTACTGCCTCGTTGGTCTAGTGGTCCCAAGCGCGACTGCTGAGCATGAGGTCTCAGGTTTGATTCCCGGGTCGGGCAAAGTATTATTGAGTTATTCTGTTAGAAAAATCTCTGTTGCAGTCCGGAGTTTGGAATTTTGCCCGGTAGATGGCAATAGGCTCACCACATGGGATATATAATTTTTTAGTTAATCTACGATATCACAGACTGTCTCGTTGGTCTAGTGGTCCCAAGCACGACTACGGAGCATGAGGTCCTGGGTTCGAGTAGTATTATTGGGTTTTTCTGTTAGAAATTCTCGATAGCAGCCCGGAGTTTAGAATTGTGCCCGGTAGATAGCAATAGGCTCACCACACCACTCACTATTACATGGCACTTAATTGCAGCATTGGTGAAATGTGGGCATACAATTATGTACACCTCTGCCTACCCCTTCGGGGAATACAGGCGTGATGTTATGATGTCATGTATGTCTGTGATGTATGCAAATAAATACAATATCTAGCTACTTACACAAAATTGACGGTAGTCATGCAAATACCTGTGCACCGTCTACCGAATCGGTGGCAGACACTGCACGGTCTAACAACTCCTGATGATGCCCCGTGGGAGACGAAACACGTGTAGAGTAGTTGGTGGTAGTCGCAATTTTCACCGCTTGCCGATGTGCATATATTTGCGGGCGGGCGGGCGGTGCACAGGTAATGCATGACTACCCTCAGCATTATGGATGTAGCTAAATATTGTATTTATTTGCATCCATTGTAATGGACTTCCGCAAAGTAACGCCTGAATCCATTCAATATTTCTGTGATGTATTAACTTAGAAACCAGATTTGAACCCACAACCCACGACAGCTTAATAATACAAGCAAAACTAAACTAAAAAAATAAATTAGATAGAAGTATCCATACAGCTAAATAAACAAACGTTACTTTAGCAGGAAGTATGTGAAATTAGTTCCCTTATAATCAGGAACACGACACAGTATATTAAGTTGTTTGTGCAAATAAATGCGCAGACAAACCCGGGCGTTCCGGTACACTGCGTCACCTGCTAAGGCTTCAATAACTCAAGTGGTAAAACTGTGTAAGCTTGTGTGGGGCCGCCTGTTACACCGTAGTGTAATTAGCGTGCGCTGAATTAATTTTAGAAGATGCGTTTATTTTTAACTGACTTCATAATAAAGGAGGTTATCAATTCGACACGTATGCATGTAATATTGTTGGAACTGCAATATAATATTCACATATTGTAATCTATTAGTGATTCTAAATAAATATACAAATTTTTATAGGTGTATGTTTGTATGTATGTATGTTTGTCTCCGCATTTCTCGGAAACTATTAATCGGAATGTGACCATTCTTTTTTGATTGGCTTACATTTACTCCAACATAGGGAGCAGTGAAAGTTTGATCAAAATCGGTTGAGTGGTTCTCAAGGTATGGACTGATACGTGTAAATGTGACGACCTGGCTTATTGATACGAGCTACGGCTGTGGTGTCGAAGGGGAAACTCTTAAAACCTTGGTTAAATTCTAGTACATGTAAGAAAGAAACAATATTTGAGATTTTCAAATTTCATTCTCGTGATATAACTGGTTGTCAGACTTTCAGGCCTCTGAAAACCTGTAACGGCTGTCATAGATCTTCATTTGACAACCGGGACCGACGGCTTAACGTGCTCTCCGAGGCACGGAGGGGTCTCGGTATGAAATGATGGTCACCCATCCAGAGACCGACTGCGGCAAGCGCAGCTTAACCGCAAACGATCGATCTATGCGACTGTTACTTTAAAAAATTACCGATATAATTATATAACATAAAAAGATCTTTCTTCTTTCCTTCATATTATTTTTTCATATATTACAATTATAATCTTTTAATTTAAACTGACACATTGCTTATTACAAACGTTAAATACTGAGAGTATTTGAACATTTGTACTAAGCAATGTGCTCAAAGCTCTAAATCGTAACTGAGTAATCTTCAAGTCTCGACGGAGTAACTTGAGAGACTGCACACAAACTTGGGACGAGGGAAGGACGCAAGTTGTATCTGTGACTAACGAGACAATACTCGTGAGTGTGTAGGGAAGTAGGTCGGAACGGATTCCGAAACTTTTTGGAGAATCTTATTAAGGAAAAGTAAAACAAAAGGTAAGTAGTGAACACTGGATCAAAATAATGAACATACATCACGCGTGTATTCCGCAAAAGAGTAGACAGAGGTGAAATCAATTCTACACCCACATTATCACTAATATTGTTATTATTTCTCAGGTGGTGAGCCTATTGCCACCAACCGGGCAGCCAAACTCCGAGCTGAAACTGAGATTTTTTAACAGAAAAGCTAAATAACAGTGCTTGACCTGGGAATCAAACCTAAGACCAATGAGGCAGATAAAAAATATAAAGTTTATTCTACTAATATTTAGTCATAATATTTGGACAGCCTCATAGTCTAGTGAGGTGTGAGCGTGAAGTCCTGAAACCTGATATTCAAAAAACTGAATGAACCACGATTATTATTTGTTACAGCATGACGTTACAACTTGAAATTTGACGTAACGTGGTGATAAAACGACAACAATATCGGAGCGTGGTACATCGATATCTCGATATATTCGACAATTGTTATCGATTAGGTCGTAATTTTTTTTTTCTCTCCGCAAAAGTAACAATGCATTTACATGTACAAAAATAATGCCACAATTAGTTATAGCTAGCATGTTTCTTATTTTTGTCAGTTTTTATTGGTAAATTTGTCAAATTTATTCCACTTCGGTGTAACATGCACCCATTAATCCCAGTTTTAGCGAGCGCGTTAATCCGCGGTTAGTATTTCACTGACGGCAGATTTATTTGCAGCCGGAGGATGTACCGAATTATTCAATTAGACTTCCACTATTTAAGTGCCTGTCATTATCTTCGGAGATAAAAGGAAGGAGGGAGGGGGATACGATTTATTTAGCTTTGTTTTTGGATGTTCTTTTGTTATTACATTCGTTTTCCTTGTCGTGTTAGAGAGGAATACGCGTCGACGCGTCTCGTTGTGTATTGAAGAGAAGATCGCTTACCGATTAGTGATCAATCTGTTACGAATCTGTGTCGATCTGTTCCGAAAAAATGATTCGTTCTTCCTATATTTCAATAAAAATGTCTTATCAATTTATAAAATAAAATAATAGTAATAATTAATAGAAAAAACTATAGGAGCGGCTCGTGGCTAAGTTACAGCCGCACGGATCGATCGACAGGTTAAGCTGCACTTGCCGCGGTCGCTTGCCGCATGCTTAGCGAACTCTAAACTTATAATATTAAATGACCACTAACCCATCTCGACCTCTGCTCACCACCGCGAATTCTTCATCCGTATTTTAACACGTCTTCTGGCGACGTTATTGCTATCTATTCAGTCCCTTTACAAGTGACCGAAACCGGAGTTTTAATCCTGCTCGAGGCCGCATTCTTTTTCCATTTAATATTGTAACTTTAGAGTTAATGCTTTTCAAAGGTGTATCTTTAAACGTTAAAACTCGCTAATCATATAACAAGACATCGTCGCTTAGACAAAAAGGTTTTAATACACTATATTATCTCGAAGTAAAAGCGTTTTCTTTGTCTAAAAAGGAAAACTTGCTACGTTCTTTTATAAAGAAACACCATTTTATCCATACACATGCTTTACACCTTCACACGTTGAAATAAATACTACTTTCGCGTGTAAACTAGATCATAACACATTTGTCTAAAACAGAGATGAGTCGACCATACAATTTTTATTTTGCTGTCTAGAAAGGTCTTTTGCGGAACACATAAAGTGGTTTTCATGGTTACGTAACCGCAAAACAATATTGTTTACAGTGTGCTCTAGATTAAGACGATGTTAAAGATAGACTAATTACTATGTATGATAGTAAGGCAACAATAAAGGGAAGCAGAAAAACTGAATCCTTTAGCAGTATATTAAGAATATTTTTGCATTAGATAATTTTTGAGGTAGATTATAGGATATTTATTATCATACTGGCTATGCCCGCGACTCCGTCCGCGTGGATATCGTAAATTAACAACATGTCGTGTATGAACACACATTCATAATTAACAAATGTTTGATGTGATTCCTTAAATTGGCATAACTAAACCAAACACTAAACGTTAAGTGAAGCATACCACAATATATTAATGAAAACCACATCTAAATCGGATAAGCCGTTTCTGAGATTAGCGTGCAGAAAGTCACATACAAACAAACAAACAGATAAACAGACAAAAATTCCAACAATCATTGTTTTGATTGCTATTTGTGTTGATAAAGGTCCCAATAATATTTTTTCTTATATATCTTCCATGTACAGACAGCGATCCGTTACATTTTTATTATATGTATTGATGGATTTGCAATAAAGAATATGATTATGATTCATAACTTCTTCCCAGCTTAAACACTAGGAAGTGATGAAAGGTGGACTTTTTTGGGGGCTGTCATCTGTTTGATGCAAATTTTTTGCCTATATTTTATAAAAAATAATGATTTTTGTCCGTTAGGTGCCGAGCAAAAGAAATCAGGGGTGAAACATTGGGCACAGTTAATGGTTTGGTATCGATGGGTGAAAGGCTTTTCGGCTCAAGCGACATTTTAGTGAAATATGAAAATGAATCTTAAGGCTGTGGTTTTAAAGTTTATTTTTATAATCCACAGTAATTACACTTGAACCAACTAGATTGTGGCCTTGCTGACGTCGTTGACGCCCCAAACTAAGATACCAATCATACATACATACATCAAAATAGATTCAAATAGTGTTTACACCTAATTGAGCCTTCTTGTGATTATTCGTTCATTGTGAGGAGTGGATTTACTGCTTAACTTTACTTTGCTGTTGAATTAATTTGTTCGTATCGCGATATTTGAGTTTCACGAGCATTGTGAGAACTTTACTAATGAAATGTCGTGTTGTATTATTAGATGATTTATATTATTAGAAATATCACCTTCAAATACAAAGCCAGACCTTTTTTCATTCATGATGAAAACATTATGTAGACGAACGCTGACGCACATATTGTAGTTAGACTGGAGTCATATAGCTCTGGGAACTCTTGTTGTCCCATACCCCACTCTACCCACGCGCGCTCATTTAGGTAACATCATGATCCCCTGCCCTTATCCCCATTTCATTGGGGTCAGCGCAACATGTAGTTTTCCTCTCCATACATCTCTGTCAGCCGTCATCTCGCTAGTCACTTCTTACCTAGCCTCATCATCTTTCACACAATCCATCCATAGTTTCCTCGGTCTTCCTCTTATCGTGTAGCCATCCACATTCATACTCAAAACTTTCCCCGTAACATGACCCTCATCCCTCCGCATCACATGTCCGTACCATGATGACAAACGATTTCTACACAACTTCTCGGTCACCAGCGTAACTCTCAGACTTTCTCTTATATACTCAAATCTAATTCTATCCATCCGCGTCACACCACACGTTCCTCATAACCTTCTCATATATATTTTTCCAATAATTTTGTATATATAACACTTCTTCCATATAAGATTTACAATCTAATTACAATATAACTCTGCTAGAGGAGTGTTTCGATAAACTCTGGTACCCATGGTAAGATTACTTAACTTGTGTTATAGTTATATATTACATTGTCGTAGGACAAACACAGTATTTAGAATTTGGAAAAAGTTTTAATAATAATAAGACTACAGCCAAGCCTCTAGGTGTTTGTGCATGGTATAGTATAGATATAGTATGGTATTGGGTGTATGAAAGTTTGTGTGCTAGGGTATGTTTGCGTGAGGGTGTATTAGTGTTTGTGCATAATTGTAATCTTGTTATAAAATATAAATCTTTATCAGGTTTTCTGTATTGTCATAAATTTGTGTATGTAACCATTTATAGATCTTACTCTTACATTCAAGTCGAGACTGAGGATATATATATATATATATATATATATTGCAAAGTTTATTATATACATGTTTTGATAGAATATTATAATGTGCGAGAGCCGTTCTACAATAGTTTGTTGGACATACTTTAGAGTATTCCCGATTTTTTGTTGCACTAGCTTCATATGGCAATGAGAAGTGTTTGCGTAAAATTGTGCAGAGAAAATAGATCATCTCAGCTGTATGTAGTTTATGCATGTAGCTTTTGTGCATGTGCATTTAGGTCACTTTATACTTACAATTCCCTTTCGTTTTTGTTTGAACGTAAACATGACATAGCTTCACCCCTTTATTCTCTGCCCGGTTTGGCAGAGGTATACGATAAAACAGCCGGCCGCACGTCCAAAGTAACCAAAGGGACTTTGACCTTAAGAATATTCTAATTCAAATAGTTTTTTCTGTAAATAAGTCTTTACAAAACCCTTTTGCATGGCTCTTTTTTATCTAGAAGTCGTCCGCATTTCGTATCTGACCACCATTAACAAGAAAAACTGGAACAGACTCAGAGGTCAAGGTCACTTTTAAAGTCCAGACATCACTGTTTATGGCTATATAATCGTAATTATTCGATGATTTAGGTGGCTCCTGACTTGTCCTTTTATGAGAACGTCTGCAATTTGATTGCGGTACGTTCGTCGAGGTCGGCCTGCCTGACTCTTCCATCCACTCTCGTCTCGTGTACTAGTTTAGTAAATCGCCTTTCATCCCTCCTTTCTACATGCCCAAACCATCCTAGCATACCTTTCTCAATCCTCTTTCACTCCACAACGTTCCCATATCGCGCAGAGAAGAGTAAATGTAAGAAAATTGTTTCCAACATCAATAATCAATCTGCCTAGCCTTTTCCCAATTACATTGGGGTCGGCTTCCGGTCAAACCGGATGCAGCTTAATACCAGTATTTTACAGCGACTTGAGATTTTGGAGCGACTGCCTATCTGACCTCCACAACCCAATTACTGGGTAACACGATATCTCGTGGTATGACTGGTTGTCAGACTTTCAGGCCTCTGACTACCCGTAACAGCTGTCATAGATCTTAATTTGACAACCGGGACCGACGGCTTAACGTGCGCTCACGCACGGCAGGCACGGAGGGGTCTCGGAATGAAATGATGGTCACCCATCCACAGATCGACCGCGGCAAGTGCAGCTTAACCTCGATCGATCGATCTGTGCAGCTGTTACTTAGCCACGAGCCCCTTAAAATTGTTTCCAACAACGATATATTATTTTGTTGGCGCCCCGTCGCGTAAGGTTTCATAATAACCTGTAACACAAACCTATTTATTAACTTAATATTAAAGGGCTTGAGGCCTATACAAGCTACTTAAGTGTATATATTGGATGGGGGAAATATTAATGTTTATTATTATCTATTGTATATCGAAGTATAATACCCAAAGGATTACTATTTATTTATTTATTGATAAGGCGAACCAACGACATATTTACAATCAAGATTAGTGACACCATTTTCATAATTTTATACGTGTAAGTGACGTATTTACATTGTATATAAAACACGTATATACACCAATTATAGTAAACTACATACTAACATGCTACAAATTAGATATTAAGAATACAACTAATACAGAATTAATAACAATTTATCTAGAAATATTTAAATGACAAAACATACATAGTTTGATAAAGATTAATATTAATATTATGTAATTTATCATTGAAATTGTTCAATAAAGAATTTATATTTTAACAAAATTGACATGAATTTACGAAATTATGTAATATTAACCAAGAAATAATAATAATAAAAGGAAATTATAAAAAATATTACATCAAAAATAGTTAATATACTCGTATATATTGTATATAAAATTAATAAATATTAAATAATTTACACATCCACATTTAGACTGTTTTTAAATTCCAAGTTGAAGAGCCTATTACTTTTTGTGGACACCAGATACAGTCGTGAGCAGGATTTGAACCTGCGCCTCTTGAATAAATACTCCAGGCGCTCTGACCACTAAGCCATCTCGACCTCTACTCACTACCCCGAATTTTTCTTCCACATTTGAATACGTTTTTATGTAACGTCATCGCTATCTATTCAGTCCCTATACAGATGACTGAACCGACACCACTAATTTTGCAGTTAATATAATGTCGTAAAGAACAGATAAATCTTCTTTCAAACGCATTAACACATGCATTTTTTGTGGAATGATAAGTAGCGCTCTGACCACTAAGCCTCTTCTCACTACACCAAATTCTTCTTAGACATTTCTTACGTCTTTTGGTGACATCATATCTATCTATTCTCACAATATTTTACTTACCAATAACCGGGCAGAATTCCAAACTCAATAACAATTTGGTGGAGCTGAGAACTGAACTAGCACCACTTACATTAGGCTACCACTGAAGCAATGATACCCTAGTGGTATGACCGTTGGACTGACAAGTCAAGCTCGCAAGTTCGAATCCAAGGCACGCTCAACTGTCTTTTCGAAGCCATGTGCATATTATAAATGAATAATCATTTGCTTAAAAACGGTGAAGGAAAACATCATAAGAAAAACAGAACACCTGAGAGATATTTTCGATGGTGTGTAAAGCCATGTCAGAGACCTACGGGTGGTTTAAACTTTGACACTAGGTTGTCCATCAACCACACGATAAGAAGAAGAAGAATATTGAACCAAGTTCCTCCCGACTATCAACATGAGGTTCGTAGATTGATCACTGAAATATCAGCCGCTCTTCGGTCCACAATAATGAAGCAGTTTCATATCTACTCAAATCAATCAATTCTCACACAATCCCTACACATTATCACAAGTTCAACACAAAAGTTCTAAAGGCCTCTACGTTTGAAAAGACCATGACATGCAATACCCGGTCCTTTGAGCCTGAGATTAACGACACATCGTCAGAGTAACTTTGAGAGGAATATCTTAATGTGTTACTTCCTTGTTCGAACGTTTGTTCAAGGCCGTTTTCTGAAATGGAATAGGAGTTTTGGTAAAGCTTTCGGAGTTTAGTATCTGAAGTTATGAACAGAAGTCTTATATGTACTTGAAAACTTTACTAAAGTACTAAGTAAATAATTATGTCCATTTAAAATCCAGGAATGACAAACATGTTGTTTTCATACCAATGTTTTTTTTTTTTTTCATGAGATACCGGCAATCGAGCAGACGGATCGCCTAATGGTAAGCGATTACCACCGCCCATGGACACCCGCAACACCAGAGGAGTCGCAAGTGCGTTGCCGGCCTAATAAAGGGTTTGGGCCTCCGGTACCCCCACTCACTCAGCGAAACATAACGCAAGCGTTGTTTCACGCCGGTTTTCTGTGAGGCCTTGGTATCACTCCGGTCGAACCGGCCCATTTGTGCCGACGCTCCCACGGTGAGAAATGTATTGTATATAATATTGTATGTTGTTTATCATATAGCTGCTAAACAACAGAGTTTAAACTACCCGTAAGTCTCTGGCATGACTTTAAACATCAGCGAGTACATCTCTGAGACCCATCGGTATCGGCTTCGGCCATCTCTGAGACCCATAGCCTGCCATATATGAACTAAAATGCGGAAAACACACTCGTGTACCACAGCCTAAATGTTCCTTTTAGGGTTCCGTACCTCACATGGAAAATACGGAACTCTTATAGGATCACTTTGTTGTCCGTCTGTCTGTCTGTCCATCTGTCTGTCAAGACCCTTTACATAAGGATCGCATGGAGGTATCGAGTTGAAATTAAAACCATATACTCAGGTCTACAGTCCCTTGAAGCTGTTAAAAAAATCATACTTCGAAATTAACGTAAACAAAAAGATACGTCTGTTTATGCCGCAAAACACGTATATTTCGATAGTCTCAAGGGAATCAAAATGTATAGGGTGCTTTCTGTTGACCTAGAACTTTGAAATTTGGTAAGTAATATTGTCTTATACTACAAGTTTAGGAAAAAATCTGAAAACTTTATATTTGTGATTAAATCATAAAAAAATATAGTCTTTATATGTTTTGGAAACTGAATTTCGGGAAAAGCTCAGAAAAAACTGCGAGAATCGATTCCTGAACTATTTATAATTCCTACAAATTTGTACGGAACCCTCGGTGGGCGAGTCCGACTCGCACTATCCGGTTTTTTTATATTAACTAACCCATGTTACCCGGGAAAATACGAGGATTCTGTCACCCCATATACCTATCTAGGTAGATCGGTGGATTTATTTAGAAGTTATGGTGGATTAAAGAAACTCACGGACATATATACATAAACCCCTTAAAATACATAACTACCTCGTTGGTCTATTGGTCCCAAGCGCGACTGCTGAGCAGGAGGTCACGAGTTCGATTCCCGGGTCAAGCAAAGTTTTATTAGTTTTTTCTGTTAGGAAATTGTCAGTAGCAGCCCGGAGTTTGGAATTGTCCCCGGTTGATGGCAATAGGCTCACCACCTATTATATGGGACTTAATAACAGCATTGGTGAAATGTAGGTGTACAATTGTGTACGCCTACCCCTTCGGGGAATACAGACTTAATGCTATGTTAAGTTTATTTTAAACACATAACACTCCTTTTTTGGTCAGTCGTGTAAAAACAGTCATCCATCCGTAAAGGTTTTTGTTTTGCGAAGATGGGTCAGCTACTAATAATATTAGTGGGAAATAAAACTATTATTCGCTGTTTCACCATGTTTTTTGTGATATCTATAAATCAGGGGGCCCTTCGTGACGTCAGTGATATATGGCGGGATGCGTTTCATGCGACGTTGAGGATATTGTTAATAATTAATTGGTTCATCCTATTTGGGGCTTACACCCGCGTGTAAGTTTGAGATAAAGTGGGATGCGTGTGTGATTTATTGTGGGGAAGTGTTATAATATTATTATTTGAGGCTTACATAGCTTCACTGCTGGGTAATTGGAGAGGAACTTTAGGAATAACAATACGTAATGCTCCTTTGGCACTTCAATTTATATATTATTCTGTACATAAGTATACCTATGTAATTGTGCGTGCCAATAAACAATTCTTTCTTTCTTTCTTTCTTTCTACTAAAGTCATAATTTTTATGGGGAAAAAGAATACGGTTGTGAGCAGGATTCGAACTGCGCCTCTTGGATAAATACTCCAGAAACTCTGACCACTAAGCCATCTCGACCACTGCTCTCTACAGTGATTTTTTCTTCCACATTTTAACACGTCTTTTGGTGACGTCATTGCAAAAAAATATAACTTTAGAGTTCGCTAAGCATGCGTTAATGCTTTTCAAAGATTTATCTGTATAATGCTACTATTTTCCACTATCTTCTTTAAAACCATTCCAATATTTGTCCCAGCACATTTGAACCTCTAGGGGTTATGCTAAGATTTTCATATTTCACAACTGCATCCCCATACCATAGGGTATAATCAGAAATTATTGAATCGAACTGCCTCGTTAGTTTAGTAGTCCCAAGCGCGACTGCTGAACGTGAGCTCCAGAATCGATTCCCGGATCGGGCAAAGTGTTACTGAGGTTTTCTGTTCAAAAATTCTCGCAAAAGCACCACGGAGTTTGGAATTGTGCCCGGCAGATGGATAGGCTTGCACCTATTCCATGAGCATACAGCTGTGTACACCTTTGCCTACCCCTTCGGGAAATACAGGTGTCATACTATGTTAATTAATTTCTATTACGCACATGACTCGTAAAGTCAGTGGTCCTTAGGTCCAAAATACGACCTGCCGTACAGTTGTACGCGTTGCTGTGATAGTTATCACAGCATATAAATAAAATTATCAATTCATATTAATTATCGTTCAACGCAACGCGGTCCCAAGAGGACCATGAACGCTGCAATGTATTCTAAACGTCAGGAAAAACAAAAACCAATATTACACGCGATTAATCCGGTTAAAAGTTGTTTTATTGTAATGTGTAGTGATCGCGAAAACTTAGGTTATTACTCACTTGCATTCTTCGAGATTGCCCGAGTTTGAATCGCGACATCGCCGCGGGCTCAGCTCATGACTAAGGGCTCCGTTCGAGCTCGAAACTAGTCGGGCAATCCCTAAGAATGCAAGTGAGTAATAACCGTTGAACAATAATTAATATGAATGTGTCTCACGAAAGTTATGATCAACTCATAGCCATGAATATACGAGACTCCAGTATGTTCTGTATTTTATTTTCCGAGATTACCAGCAAAATGTAATCTAAGACACTTATTGTTTCATACGAAGAAGATGACATTTTCTTTGATCTCAAGGATATAAAACCAATTCTTGAACGCTTTGGTTGATATTGTTTTAAGAAGCTGTCGATTTTGTCATCAATTTTGAACGGGCAATGCAATTTATGGCTGATTTTCTAAATAAAAACAATGACACGGTTGGCGCAGTGGTCGAGAAACCGACTGCTGCGTCGCGTGTTACGGGTTCGATTCCAGTACACAGCGAAGATTTGTATGATCTACAGATAATTGTTCCTGGTCTGGGCGTGTGTGCATGTGAGTAATGTGTCTGCAGACACACCCACGATACAGGAAGAAATTGCTAGTGTAAAGCAACGTTTTAAAAAAAAAGGCTAGGTTTATGTGCAAACATGTAATCAAATAACATTTACTCGAATAACAAAATCTCGAATACGTTACGAATTTTTTCCATAGATGATTCAATGTATTATTTTTCCAAAATAATAAGTGAAAATATACATAAGTTTTTCAAGATATGTCTTTGAAAAAGCATTAAAGCATGCTTAGCGAACTCTAAAGTTACAATATTAAATGGAAAAAGAATTCGCGGTGGTGAGCAGAGGTCGAGATGGCTTAGTGGTCAGAGCGCCTGGAGTATATATCCGGGAGGCGCAGGTTCGAATCCTGTTCGCGACCGTATTCTTTTTCCATTTAATATTGTAACTTTATACATAAGTTTGTTAATAAAATATAACCCGACCGATTTTTTTGTCTGGGCGGCTTATCTCCACGGAGATTAGCCAACTACGCAGGACATATTATAGTGCACAAATATAAACACAAATATACTTTCATTTGTAAATAAAATACGACCGACCGAATTTTTGTCTGGGCGGCTTATCTCCACGGAGATTAGCCAACTACGCAGGACACAAACAAGTGCACAAGTGCACTCCCTCTTCCTTAACTCTCATAGTCCCATGGGACGACAATCCGACACGACTGGAGAGAGATCAGACGCAAGACCGATGGCTTTACGTGCTTTTCGAATCACAGTGGTGTCACAACGCTAACTTACTCCGGGCTGCCACTGAGAATTTCCTAACAGAAAAACCCAGTAACACTGCGCGACCCGGGAATCAAACCGAGGCACTCGCGGTCAGCAGCTGTGCTTGGAGCCACTAAACTTACAACAACCATATTTTTACACTTACATAACAAAAATCAATACCTATTTGAGGCTAGCTGAGAGGTGCTACATCGGAAGAAAAAGCGCTCCCGAACTGCTTTCTCCGCGTGCGCTGACGTAATGGTTAGTGTTACGTAAACATAATGTTGTACAAAAATATTGGTACTTAGTATATCTAAAAAAACGTGTGTGATGGCATGTGCCTATCTCATTAACATAAGCCACAATAAGATAATTTGTGCCAAAAAATGTATGACAATTTTAATGTGATTTATAAGCGTTATCATTAATTTAAGGTACTTCATCATCAAGACAATTTTATGAAGATAAACTTTGCAATTTACAGCATTTTGTTTGGATGCATAGTTTAGGAGATAATGTAAAATGAAAATATTTCAACACTCGTGTGATGCATAATAGCATAACCCTGAGAGAAGAGACGAACTGTGAATTATTTTCTATTTGCAGCATTTTATTTGGATGCACGGTTTAGGAGATAATGTAAAATGAAAATATTTCAACACTCGTGTGATGCATAACAGCATAACCCTGAGGGTAGAGACGAACTGTGAATTATTTTCTATTTGTTGGTTAGTACTAAGTAGGTAATTATATTATAATTTATATATTGGTGAAACCGCGGGGCACAACTAGTATTAGTATTTTAAGAACCATCCTATACAAATAGACGCTCTAAAACTACCAAATTCCATTTTCATTCAAGCTTGCAATCAAAATTCAGTTCCCAATAGCTTCCTTTGACTACCACTACCTCCTATACTTTCAACACGAAAATGTAATCTAAGCTTGGTAAGCAAATGCCTGTGAAATTCCCTCCTTACGTATGGAGCCGATATGGGCCCAATTTGGGCTAAAATTGCATTCACCGGGGCTGCCTGCGAGCGTATGATCATGATAAATGGTATCTACTAACTAAGTGGGGAGGCCGGGTTTAGACGGGTGGAGTAGGTTGGTAGGAGAACAAATTGGTACTCTAGAGGTATATTATATAGGGACAGAATACATGGTGATGACGTCACCATCAATGTGGAAGACTTGTCTATAGCTTAGTTGGTCTGTGTTAAAATCGTGCTGAAGACTGTATTTTACTAACCACGACCTCTTTATGAACGTGTATCGGGAAATAAGTCCCGAAAAACAAAACCAAACAATAGAATTGCATAAAATCTCCGCTTCGCTTCAGTGGACGGGGAGTTGCGAATTAGTTTAAAAATTCATACAAAACTAGGAAGCGGAGCTAGGACACGGAGCGAGGACGGAGAGCGAGGAAGAGGAGCGGCGAAGCGGAGCGTGGAAGCGGAGAGGAGTAACGAGCGCGGGCGGGGCAGGGTACTAAACCAATCGCGCGCCGCCGGCAGCAGCTTAAATGACTCGTCGCGTGCTCGCGGCCTAGCTCCGCGTATGAAAAAACACAGTCCGTAACTCCGCTCCGCATTACTTTCTCACTCCGCCACGCTACCTAGCTCCGCGTCTTTGGACAGACACAGTCCGCAACTCCGCTCCGCATTACTTCCTCTATTCTATTATCTATATTAACTTGCCACGTCTGAGCCCGCCATGTGTCGTTTCAAGGAAATGACAGTGTGTTAGCAAACACGTCTCTGAAGGCGATTGCTCAGTGTCACTGTTGCCATGGCAACCGTCGACAATTACTGTACGAATTCGCAACAACATAGTTCTATGTCCTACGTGAGAAATGACAAGCGATAAAAGATATATGAGCGTGGTTTTACTAGCCTGCCTGGATAGTATATACAGGATTGCGCTTGAGACCACTAGGAAAACGAGTTACTTGAAAAATGCTATAAAATTTCACTTGAAAAACGTTGATGGAATTCCGCCAAGTGATTCTGTTAAAGATTAGCAGCCACATCTTCCTACATAATAAACACTCTATGAGTTACTCTAGCAAGATAAGATAAGATAAAGACGTATAGTAGGAACGACACATTGTAGTCTCCAGGGACGTAAGCTTCGTCTGGTTTGTTGGCTAACTAAAGGGGAAGGGAGAAGTGGGGACAGACAAGTTCTTGCTTACAATTTACATTTTAAAACACATATAAGTAATTAAAATTGAATTAAAAAAAAAAAAAAAATTCAAGAAAACATTGAAAATTAATAGACACGAACGCGGCTTGAACCCTCGACCCTTGACATTCTGTGTCATCACTCTACCAACTGAGCTACCGTGTCATTTTTCGTGTGAATTAAATTTTAAGTCCCCTTGTATTCGTCTTATGGAGACGCCTGGTGATATTTATTTAGCAATCATTTAAAGATTTATTAAACTTTAGTATCTATTATTTTTTCATGTTTTCTTGAAAAATAGTATCTAATATAGGCATTAACATTTTTAACTGTTCATTTCTAAGCAATGGTAGCCTAGTGGTATAATCGTTGGACTGACCAGTCAAAGGTCGCTATTTCGAATCCAAGGCACGCACCACTGACTTTTGGAAGTCATGTGCGTATTATAAAATAATTATCACTTTAGTTGTATATTAACTTTCGTGAAGCATGTTCATATTAATTATTGTTCACCGGTTATTACTCACGTGTATTCTTCGGGTTTGCCCGACTAGTTTCGAGCTCGAACGGAGCCCTTAGTCATGAGCTGAGTCCGCGACAATGTCGCGAGTCAAACTAGTCGGGCAAACCCGAAGAATACACGTGAGTAGTAACCGGTGAACAATAATTAATATAATTATCACTTGCTTAAGACCTCGTACTGCGAAGTTAAGCAAAAAATTATAACACCGTTTTTTTCAGATTTAGATTTGTTTTAATTATCGGCCAATAAATTAAAAAAAAATCTCTTCGACTTTAGTAAATATGTGAATTTAATTATTATACCTTTTTAACCGACTTCTTTGTAAACAGTATTATTTAATAACTCACAATACGTCAAATTGCTTTACTGTACTTGTGCATAAATTTCTTAGTATTATAAGATGTGGATAACGTTTTTAGTTGCACACGGATGTATTTTTATGTTATTATTTATTAATCATGAAGTGTCTAATTATTTGTTTTCCCTAATAAATAAAATAAAATAAAATTGAAATTAGCACACTAAATAGATGTTCTCAATGGTGTTTCAAGCGATGTATGAGACCTACGGGTGGTTTAAACTCTGACACTAGGTTGTTCATCAACCACACGATAAGAAGAAGAAGAACGATGCAGTTAACCTCTAAGCTTTGTTACAACAAAAGTCCCATTAATATTGACCCATTGGTTCAAAAATATAAAGCAGAAAATAAGTTCATGTAATATTAATTATTGTTCACCGGTTACTACTCACGTGTATTCTTCGGGTTTGCTCATGAGCTGAGTCCGCGGCAATGTCTCGAGTCAGACTCACAGTCAGACACGTGAGTAGTAACCGGTGAACAATAATTAATATGAATATGTCTCACGAAAGTTATTATACAAATAAAGTTCATTGGAGGTCGAAATTAAAAATATAAATATATTATATTAGCCTAAGGAGTAACTCCTTATATAGTCAGCTACCTGCCAGTAAAATCTTATCAGAATCGGTCCAGCAGTTTCGAAGATTAGCCGGAACAAACAGATCGACAGACAGTCATACAAACATTTTAAAAACTGAAGTACAATATTAAATGGAAAAATAATACGGTCGCGAACAGGATTCGAA
The DNA here is from genome assembly GCA_935421205.1 of Xylocampa areola. NCBI lineage: Eukaryota > Metazoa > Arthropoda > Insecta > Lepidoptera > Noctuidae > Xylocampa > Xylocampa areola. The sequence continues at coordinate 13,057,588 of OW285223.1, forward strand.
CCTGCGCCTCCCGGATAAATACTCCAGGCGCTCTGACCGCTAAGCCATCTCGACCTCTGCTCACCACCGCGAATTCTTCTTCCATATTTTAACACGTCTTATGGCGACGTCATTGCAATCAATTCAGTACCTATACAGGTGTCCGAACCGACACGACCAACTTTGCAGCTAATACAATGTCGTAAAGAATGCAATTACCTTAATAATTCAAGATAAATCTTTGAAAAGCATTAATGCATGCTTAGCGAACTCTAAAGTTACAATATTAAATATTTAATATTCTTTTTCCATTTAATATTATATTTAGAGTTCGTTAAGCATGCGTTAATGCTTTTCAAAGATTTATCTTGAATTTTAAAAACTGATTTTTAAGCATAGGTACCGTGCAATTAACTGTATGAGTTAAAAAAAAAAACTATTATTTTGACATTTCAAATAGAAACTTAAATTTTATTTATTTGTATCAATGTATTGATGATGATATAGAGGAAAGTTATGATTTTTGTTTGATTGTTTGTTAGGATTTAACTCAAAAACTACTTATATGATTAAGAAAAATCTTTTACTATTATATAGATTTATTATCACCGAGTAACATAGGTCTAGTGGTCCCAAGCGCGACTGCTGAGCAGGAGGTCATGGGTTCGATTCCCGTGTCGGGCAAAGTGTTATTGAGTTTTTATGTTAGGAAATTCTCAGTAGCAGCCCGGAGTTCGGAACTGTGCCCGGTTGATGGCAATAGGCTGACCACCTATTACATGGGACTTAATAACAGCATTGGTGAAATGTGGGTGTACAATTGTGTACATCTCTGTCTACCCCTTCGGGGAATACAGGCGTGATACTATGTTACTATGAGTAACATAGGCATATATATTTCAGTATTAATAATTAGTGCTACTACCTGTACAAAGCCGGGGCGGAGCGCATGTAGTGGCAGGCGACGGGGCTACAGACCTGACCCGTCGCAGGCGACCTTGGGTGTCCTGGGTCGTCTGGCGTCCATTGCACATGGTCTCCGAGGTGGTTGCGGCACGCCATGCGTTTGGTGTGTCGCGGTGGAGGGGTGCATACCCCAAACCCGTCAGAGGTAGTCCGGTAACGGACGGCTGCGGGCAGGTTCGCGGTTGTGTGCGAGAGCGTTCCCGCGTCCCGCCCTCAAGCAGCTGAGGAGGTAAACTGTGGATTTTTAGTGGGTTCGAGTCCCACATAACCGCTCTGTCCCCCCGTGTCAGAGCGGTATGCGAATTCTCCTCATAAAAAAGGGCGGACCGCAAGCAGTTTATAAAAAAATCTTGTAAAAGTGACATCAAAAGATCAATTTACAGAATCAAAATAAACCATAAATGGTTAGTCAATGAAAAAAATACGAAGCAGATTCTTAGAAAACCACATTTACGATGTAAATCAAAGATTTATTTTCAATCTTTATAATACCTTTAGTACATTAGCGTAATAGTATGCTGATTGAATACTTTACAAACGGCACCTTTTAAATTTATTTCGATTTCGTTATTTGCTATACATTTTCAATTTTATCATAATAAATTTTGGTCTCGATAATTTGACAACCAAATAAATATTTGCTCTCAACTGCTAAGCAAAGAATTTTTAACTTAATTTGTGTAAACCGACTTTGAGTAACCAAAAAAAAGATTGAGAGGGTTCTGTAAGCAAAGGACTCCAATCCTATTATTTTATTAATTTTAGGCACCCTCATCGCACACATGTGACTAAGAATAAATATGCATATGAATGTAGATGGATGGAGGGGAAGAGGGAGACCAAAGAAAAGATGGATGGATTGTGAGAGGGATGATATGAATGCAAAAGGGAGTAAACGATAACCTGATGACTGATAGAGGAGAATGGAAGAGAAAAACATATGGCGCCGACCGCTAATAACTTGGGACCCGAACAGAAAGAACAGGATCTGCTCATAGTCTATTCGAAACTGCGATTGGTAAACGATTGTTGAGATTAAGCAACAAATTGGCGAGGTCAATCTGTAGATGCGTAGGCAAATCCCTCTCACCCATGCCGCAGAAGGAGTGCCAGATGCAAAAAGGTTCTCAATGATCTCCGGCCACTGTGAAGCGTAGTCTGCGGGTGATGGAATTGAGTAGATCATACCCCGATCATCAACAAGCCGTAGACAAATGCGCGCCTCGTTTGGGGTCGCATACCTCAAATGGGTATTTGTGCAGGCTAACTATGGTCGGCCTTCACTGATGGCGGGATCCGTCGATGATTTTGATGGATTGCCTGCTGGTTGCGGTGAACGCAGCTGCAATCACGAGACCCTGTTAACCGGACCAAACCTACTGGACCAACGGACTGTTTGGTTTTAAGTCTGTAGCAGTCCAGCACAACGTCTAAAATGGATTTTCTCTAACACTATGTTGGCTTTAACCTCGTCAAAGTAGTATAAATGTTTTGCAGTTTAGTTCAAAGCTATATTCTTGTAGTACTGTCGTGAGCCGGAATTTTGACTCCGGTCCCCGGTTAAATACCCATTATTCCAGGCGCTTTGTCAACTATTAACGATCTTCGGCCACCGTGGGTCGTGGACTGCGGGCGGGTTCACCGTCCAATCGGCTCCAAGTCCGAGACGGCCACGCATCGCGCTTCAGCACGTGCGCCCCACTGAAGCGCATTCTTGAATTTTGTTTAAATAAAACCATTCACTCTATTGAACATTTTAAAACTTAAATATCAAACTCATTCACTCATACAGACAGAACTTGGCAATTTTTTGTACAAACTGTTTATTCATACGTCCAGAATCGTAGATGTAAGTAGAGGGGCCGGCGCTGGACCAAATGCTCACTTAAAGCTGCCAGAATGTTTGTAGTGATGTGACTCAACTGTCATATCGATAAAGTATTTTTAGAATATATTAAAGCTACTCTTAACCGGATTAATCGAGTTATATAGTATATGTACGTAATTAATTCAGTTTAAAGTTGTTTCAAATTAATAATGCGTACTGATCGCGGACACCTAAGACTTAAATGCTATCATTATATTTATTTACAAAAAAAATATTTATTAGTTTTTTTTTATTATAATAGTTGACACATAACATAACATAGCATCATGCCTGTATTCCCCGAAGGGGTAGGCAGAGGTGTACACAATTGTACACCCACATTTCACCAATGCTGTTATTAAGTCCCATGTAATAGGTGGTGAGCCTATTGCCATCAACCGGGCACATTTCCAAGCTCCGGGCTGCTACCGAGAATTTCCTAACAGAAAAACTCAATAACACTTTGCCCGACCCGGGAATCGAACCCGAGACCTCCTGCTCAGCAGTCACGCTACGGACCACTAAACCAACGAGGCAGTTATAATAGTTGGATTATGAATTTTATATATTTTAATATAAAAAGTTCACGTAATTTTGGTTTCGTTCTGTGATAAAGAGGGTCGCTACAAACTAAAAAGTCAAGGTCTCTTTTAAAGTCCAGGCATAACGGTACGAGTTCCTGTAACTGTAATTATATGGAGCAAAACATTGAAAGGTGAGTTTTACCGGATTCGAAATGAACACTATTGCCAAAATAATTGTTGACTCGCTCGGACATCATTTAAGACACCATAAATAATCCAAAATAAAATATCGACATCGACATCACAGATGTATACAACACTATTGCCCACCGGAGCGCGTAATCAGGTGACTGCGCTGGGGCCCGAATAACGAACGCAGCTGAATTGTTCCTCTTTTGCCCACTAGTGGGGCCCCACTCGGGGCGACAAACGAGCACCTTTGATGTATCTAGTTACGTAGCTATGCTAGGTACAAAGATGGAATTCGTGGCGTGTTTTGTTTGCGTATTTAGAGTCGCTATGAGCGAGATAGTTTTGAAAAGAAGTTTTGGTAGGGATTTCTTTTTTGATCCTGTGGTTGTTGAGAGCCCCCCCCCCCCATGTTGCCCCCAAGTTGTGATGGCTAATTTAAATAAAATTTCATACCAATTGTAGCTGAATTGCAATTTTAATTGGTCTCTCATTTGTAATGATGACCAAGGGGTTACAGTCCCGCCGCTTGAAGTACAGGTTGTGGATTCAAACCTGCCAATGTTGACATGTACTTTTTTAATTAATCTAAAACATTACAGACATACGGTGAAGTAAAACGTCGAGAGAAAATCTGGACTTGATGGTCTGAAATCACCCGCAGTCACCTAGCGTGGTGATCAATGCTCTTGCCTTTTCTGTACCAATGAGATTTTTTGTTTCACCCCTTTTTTTGTAGGTACCATTGCCACTAGTGACTATATAGCCTATGTTATCCGGGATAATGTAAGGATTCTATCGATACCCCACACATCTAAATCGGTTCAGGCGTTTAGAAGTTATGGTGGAATAAAGACACTCACATAAAACAAAACACTCCTTATTTTAGCAGTCGTGTAAAAAAATTAATGGTGCCATGGATTCCTCGCTACGAAAGCCACCCCACCTTATCATCCCTTTTTCCTGTCCCCTTTTTCGGTCGCTTCGGTCCACCGCTCACAGCAGATGGGCAACCTATCTCCCTGAAGTCAAACGTCCCAAGTTCTTTTTAAACCTTTTGGGATTGAAAATATTTTAGTGCTTTATGATTTTTCGAAATCTCCTTGAGACGATATTGAGGGGTTTTATTTGAAACTATGTGCTGTTGCAATATAGTGGTTACTATGTTAAAAAAAAAGTAAACACTGTAGATTTGACATACATAGCATCACGCCTGTATTCCTCGAATGGGTAGGCAAAGATGTACACAGTTGTACGCCCACATTTCACTAATGAAAGAAAGAAAGAAAACATTTATTTCCACACAGAGCAGTAATGCTGTTATTATGTCCCATATAATTTAATAATTAATAGGCGGTGCAAAGGTAATTGCATGACTACAACACGAATCTGAAAAAAAAAAAACGGATATAACCTTGCCTTATCATAAGCGAAGCATAGATTACACACACACACACGCAAAGTACTGGCGCGTAGTGGATGAGTGTTAAGTATTTGTATGCGTTTAGCTCGTGTATGACAAGCGAAATTGAATGACTAGACATGCTTCTCACATGTCGTACGCAACGCTCCGTCCGTATTTTTTTAAGGTCCGAGGACTACCCTCAATATTATGGAAGTAGCTAGATATTGTATTTATTTGCATACATTGTAATGGACTCCTGCAAGGTAACGTTTGCATCTATGTATTCAAATCACACTTTGTTTCTCAGTACTTACACAAACAATATCTCAAACCAAAGACTACAAACTATAAACACAACAAAATATCCTTAGCCCGTAAATAAACACAGATACTGAGATATAAAATATCTCGAAGCATTTTTATTGGGCCGGCCATAACTTTAAACACGAGAATTGCCACAGTTTGAAATATAATTTATTGTTATTACCCTACGCTTCAGGCAAACAGGCTTTAAACGAACATCTTGAACAGGAAAAGTTTTAAAATACTGTTTAGATTTCCCTGGTTTTTACTTAGGCGATGGGCGAAACACTTAGGAAGACGGGGTGGCTGGTGAAGTAGATGCGGCATTAAGGCCATTACGTAAGAAAGAAAGAAAGAAAGAAAGAAAAAGTTTTATTCTGGACCAGCACAGGAAGCAAAAGAACATAACTAAAAATAAAATAAAAAATAAAATGTGTTTAAATAATAACCATAACAAAATTATAACCTAACAGATAACCTGTGCAAGGCCAAAAAAGGCTCCTATCTCAGCATAATGCTGCGACATTGATTAGAATATCGCAGCGCTGATATTCTGATAGGGCCCATCGTGATGCCACGGACAGCCACGCAACCTACATCAGCTATACATAAACATTAATAAGAGTAATAATTTATAATAAATAAATAAATCTACCAAACATAATAATATACATACACAAATACATAGATAAAAAATTTTTAGATATAATAATAATTGTTATAACATAACACAATAACATTTGTTGGCATGTAGAAATTAATATTAGTATTTTTTTTTTATTATTTTTTTTGTATTGAGCTGACAACACAGATGTGTTAACCTTTCGTGCTTCCACTTCACTTGTCTATGACTTTTGACATGTCAAAATGGCAAGTGAAGAGACGCCAAGGGATCAGCGTAAAGATTAAAAACGATTTACAATGACGAAAAGAACAAATAAACAAGAAGTGTTTGCTTTAAAACTAAAACATTATACTTTAAATGTCTAGTATAAAATTGGCTTTCGTATACATAATGGCGTGTGTGTGTCGTGAGTAATAGCCTTGTTTGCCGATTATGCCAGGGTGTTGTGTATATGAGTATTGTTGCGTGTTTATTGGAAGTATAGTAAGACAGAAGACAATCATACTCCGATCTGTTCGCCCTTATCTGTTGTGTACAGACTTAAGGTACGTTTATACACTTTCCTTTTGAGTATTCAACAAGTACTGTTTATATTTAATGCGAAAGGTATTCACGGTTTTTATAGCACGAAAAGGGGGCGGCAAGTCATTCCAGCAGTGAGTCGCAGCGAATTTGAAGCTGCCACGAAATGCAGCTGTTTTGTGCCTTGGGATTGTCAAGCGGTAAGCAGATGACCGAGTTTGTTTATTATGATAGTCTCGTGACCAAGACAATTTATTATATAGATAATCTGGTTTTTTCGTCAAAATAACGCCGAAAAGCAAGGTAGCTAAATGTAGCTTTCTGCGTGCCGACATCTTCATCAGATTACCTTTATTTAAAAACGGTGTTATATGTGATCGTGGAGGGACATGGAAACAAAATCTCGCACAAGCATTTTGCACTCGCTGTATAATTTTTTCTGTTCTACCGAGGATGCAGGTCCCATACACAGTGTCAGCGTAATTCAGCTTGGATAAAACTAGTGACTCACAGAGCATGACACGCATGTCCACACTTATGTAGGGACGGATACGATACAGTAGTCTAAGACGATAAAAACAGTTGCGGACAGCCTCCAAAATATGAGTTTCAAAAGTGAGCAACCCATCAAACACCACCCCTAGATTACGAGCTTCTTGAACCCGTTCGATCGGACAGCCATTGATCTTGAGGTTGAGATCATACGCTAGTGTTTTGTGTATACAATCCTTAGAGCCCATAATTAGGAACTTGGACTTGTTGGGATTTAATACTAATGAATTCCTCTTTGCCCATATTGCAACTCGATCCAAATCCTCATTAACTTTATTTACTGCTTCACTAGTGTCCTGGGAGTGAAAGGAGAGGTGCAGCTGCAAGTCGTCAGCATATAGGTGAAATTTGGTGCTGACCATACAGTTGGTAATATCAGCACTGTAAAGAATGAACAGAAGTGGACCAAGGATGGATCCCTGAGGCACACCCCTGTTCACATACCTTGGTCCAGAAGACACAACATCCCCATCTTTTTCATTTGTAAACTGAACCAACTGGGACCGGTTACTCAGGTAACTATCGAACCATTTGATAGTATCAATATGACAACCGTAGTACGACAGCTTGGAGAGAAGGAGAGAAGTGTTGATAGAGTCAAAGGCACGAGAAAAATCTAGGAGGACGAGCATGGTTGCCATGCCCTGATCCCTGGCTTCCAGTATATTTCCAACTACATCTAAGAGTGCTGTCGCTGTGTTGTGCCCTCTACGAAATCCTGATTGAGCCATTGGTAAAATCTGATGTACCTCAAGGTATTCTCTAAGTTGGCCACACACAACCTTCTCTAGGATCTTGGAGAGACAAGGCAAGAGACTAATAGGACGAAGGTCCTTTACACCAGTTGGGTTGTTTACTTTGGGTATGGGCCTAACTATTGCCATTTTCCACAGATCCGGAAATGAAGAGGTGACCAAGGATCTGTTGATGATACATGTTATTGCTGCAAGTGTTCGCGGCAAAGTCATCATCAACATCTCCAAAGAAATACCATCAGAACCCTGAGCATTGGACTTGAGGCTGCATATTAGTTTAAGCACATCATCCTGATTAACCTGTTTCAATTGAAAATTGGTAGTTCCATATCTATGGAATTCATAATAAGTCATATCTGACATTGCAATCGTACCACTTCCTGGTACATCCAAAAAATGTTGATTAATAGTATCAGGGTCATTGCAAAAATGTGGTAATATACGGTCATGATTTTTAGTTATGGCTATAGTTGATTTAATATGCTTCCATAACTTCTTAGGTTGTTTGATGTTAAGATTTATAAAAGTTTTAAAATATGCACACTTCTCACTATCTATTGCAGCTCGGACCAGATACTTAAGGTCTTTGTAGGACTTAATATGTAAATCGGATTGTGTAATTTTAGACTTATTATGGCATTTGTCACGCAACTTGATCATTTGCTTAACAGTATCTGTTAGCCAAGGGTATGATTTATCTTTAATCAAAAACTTTTTATAGGGTGCATGTAAGTCAAATAATGTTAAGATGTAATAATTAAATGTTGCTACCATGTCATTGACATTCTCCAGATTTTCAATACATTCCCAGTTTATTTTATTTAAGTCATCATAGAAAAATTCAGGTAGTATGTTTTTGATTGGTCTACATGTGATCCAAAATGGGATAGGTTTATCAAGTTTAAAATTAAATTCTACAGATATAATTGCATGGTGGCCCAAATCTGGTATGTGTAGTACTGAAACCCCAGATACGCAAACGTCAGTACACACAATATCTATTAATGTCTCGCTATGATCTGTAAAATGTGTTGGCTCGCTTATAATTTGTTTTAGTTTGGAATATGATAAGAAGTTATTAAGTAATTGAGTTTTAGCTTCTGATTGGTTCAATAAATTTATGTTGAAGTCGCCAAGTAATATGACTTTATCTATGTTAGTAAAGGAAGTAAGCGACTCCGTCACGGCATCAAGAAAGATGTTCACATCGAGCCAAGGAGGTCTGTAAGCAGTACCGATGATAACCGACTGCGTGTTGAAGCTTAACTTCAGCCACATCTGCTCGACTTGCTGAGTGGGTGGATGGGGCACAGCGCGCACACGGATACCGCGGCGCACATAGTATCCGACCCCACCCCCTCGACCACTGCATATGGTGGTCGGGCGTGGCACATGCCGCAGCCGATAACCCGGCACAGATGGCGCGCGGCCCCCCTCTCCCTCTCTTATCCAGGTCTCATTTATTGCCATTATGTCCACAGAAAGACTTTCCATAGCCACCAGAAATTCATCATGGCGAGAACCAAGCGATCCCGCATCAAATAATCCAATTTTTAGTTTTTTTGTTTTATTCATTTTTAAAGGCAAATACTATATTGTTAATCTTTTTTAGTGTACAATGTGTGCTGTGTATTATATATAAATTCTGTATGTAATAATGTGTCAAGCAGATTATAATAATAAGTATGGTGTGATAAAATAAGTGTGAAAACAACTTGTGAGTTAATATGTGATAAATAAAATATTGTAGATAATTTAAGATTGCTGAAGCAGGCAGAGCACATAATGCAACCAGAATGTTAAGCTGAGACAAGACAAATGTTAGCCCAGAACAGTTGTAGTTAAAAAACCTAAATATACAAGAAACAAAGAACATTTTACGATGATAATAATATCTTAAGAATAACATAAAAAACGTAATGAAAACCACCCAGTTAAACTTCCTTGTCCGTAAACACGTCACGCCCAAAAACACGCACGAGATCTTCTTCCGAGCGGATGCAGTGAGCAGGCTTGCCGTCACTCTGCTTAGCCAGAATGCGCCCAAACTTCGTCCAGGTGTATCGCCACCCGAGACGATTGCCAGCTTCACGGACGCGGTAAAATAAGTGCTTATTCATTCTAGTCAGCCTCTCGTTCACAAAGAAACGGCGTGGGTGTACAGCCATTCCTAGGTCCGCTGTGGTGGCTCCCCGCCGCACTCGCGCGCTCTGCAGCAGCTCGTCACGCAGTGCGCGGCGCGACAGTCGCACGACGATACGGCGCCCCCGCGCTACTGCCCCACCCACTCCTACCGTACTCGCTCCGCCAACCGTACTCGCTCCACCCTCGGACTCGACTCCGCTTGTTGCACCCGTTCTGCCCGCCATGCTCGCCTGGATTTCGCGCTCTGCACGAAGGCCAACACGTTGTGCGTACACTATATCACGCTCCTCTAACGCCACCCCGAGCTTCGCAGCAACCAAACCCACCGTGTGTAAAACGTTTTCCCCTGGAATCTCCGGTATGTTGGCTATTTCTAAGTCGGAGCCTAGTAGTTCCTGATCCCGGTCGTTTAGATCGTGCTGTAGTCGCGCAATGGTGAGCTCAAGCTGGCTTACTTTGGCGTCAGGTGGAGCGTCAACCTGCTTATTTTCAAGGGCCTCGATCCTTGCTTCCAGGCCGTCGACTCGCGTAGTGCAGACCCCCAACGATGAGTTCAGCTCGGTCATCTCCCGACGAAACTCCCGCAGTTCATCCCTGACTTCCCGGAGCTCAGTCCTAAACAGCCTAATCTCCTCACGGAGAGTCAGCTGTGATTCCGGCGAAGGCTCCAGATGAGCAGACTCTTCACTCCCAGCCTGAGCCCGACTCACCGCAACAGGCGATCTGGTCACAGCACCATGCGCAGACACTGCCGCCGCAACATTGCTTTCAGAGGGACCACAGCTCAACTCTTTCACAGGAGTAGCGCTGTTGTCGCCCCTAGGCACCTTTTTTTTGCAGTCCGGGCATAGCCAGTCGCTACTTATTTTCGTAGACTCTGGCAGTAATAGGCAAGCAAGGTGGTACCTATTTGAGCAGTTAATATTGCTACAGGTGGCGCCCCCTTTCACAGATTGGTATTTACCGCAGGCTGCACACTTCGCCATGACTAAGTAGTACCGGGTACGGTAACTAGATGGCGTACGTATCGTACAATCCCCTGAAGACCGGCAGATTGCGCTAGCACCTCAAACAATATTGATCCCGACAACAACAGATCCACGCATGAATGAAGTAAATGTCATTAATTTTACTATCAGTTGACTTGTGAACACTTTAGGCGGTACTAGTGACACTAATTTTATACGGTTAACTTCAATGTTAATTTTACTTAATGTTATGATTTATTTAGTTAATAAACACCACCAATTTGCAGTACATTCACCAACAAACACTCATACATGTAAGTTACAGTCTTTACTAGATAATTACATGGCTTTTTCGCGGAAAAGTGAAGTGTTTTATTTTTAATTATGTGCAAACATAAACAGCTGACCGATACCGAAACCGTCCGTGACGTCATCCCATTCATTCATTCCATTGTCATTGTAAGAGTGACTGGAGAGTCGACATGGCGTTCTTAGCTGCGCTCTCCGAGCTCGGGTCCTTTGGGTAGTATTACCGGTGCAATGGCCGGAAGCCCATCCCGAGGTGACATCACTGTGGACGCTGCCCCGAGCAGTGGCGGCGGCTTTTTGGGTGTGGTGACTGGTGAAGTGTATTAAGTGAAATGCACACGCAATCCAGTCAGTTTTTAGGCCTATGATGGGTGCCCTATTTCTCTCTCGTGTGTGTTGTAGCCTCCAAGCACGCACGATGTCGGTGCCCCTGGCCCCGAGATTAGACCTAGCACAGCTTGGAGCACACACTACTGGACCTATCGGGGCTAGAGGCAGATGGTCTGTCGTTTCCAGCTGTGCTCAGATACATAGTCGGAAGCAAAAATCAATGGGGTGCCGTTGCCACTTTTTGCAAGGCTGTGATCGCGAAAGAGGCATCGGGAAGGAAGAGGGAGTTGAACCACTTCCTCTACCGCCGCGGTCCTTTGATTAGTATTTCCGTTGAAATTGCTGATAGTCCACGCTGATGCACCATCATTGCAACCGCCGCCCCAAAGATAGGTTCATTATGACCGTATCAGGGCGAGGAGCGAATGGCCTGTCGCTTCCGACTGTGATAAGATACATAGTCGGGAGTGAAAGTGCATGGGGCTGCTACTGCCACCTTTCACAAGGATGAAGCCATGAAGGATGCGGCAAAATGGAGGAGGGAGTCGAACACCTTTCACTACTGCCGCAACAGCTGCGCCACACACCAGAGGTTCACCTATTATCAATGACATTGGTACTTGCCATGTTTGAACCAACAACCTGAGGCTCAAACCTGTAACCACTCGTCTACCAAAACAAAAGTTTCGCATCAGTATGGAATTGATTTATGGCAATATTTATAACTAAGACTGTCTCGTTGGTCTAGTAGTCCGAAGCAAGACTGCTGAGCATGAGGTCCCTGGTTCGATTAGAAGGTCGGGCAGTATTATTGTGTTTTTGTGTTAAGAAATTCTCATTAGCAGTACGGAGCTTAGAATTGTGCCCGGTAGATAGTACCAGGCTCACCTGTTATATGAAAAGTCGGTGTACAACGAAGTCAAAGGTTTTTATTTCATATAAACCATGCAAAGGCACTTATGAAAGGTCAGAATTTACGTGCACGGTTCCAAAAAGTCGTTTCCTATGGAGAAGAACCAGCAAGAAACTCCATCCCCCACAATTTCTTTAAATACAATTTTGGGCGGGATGTGAGAACAACGCAATCTTGGATACAGTCACTAATATAAAACCTACACAGCCTACCGTTTCGGGAAATACAGGCGTGTGTTACATTATGTCTAATAATTACTATTAATGTTACATAATTCTTACATGAAAATTATATCCTGAACTATAATTTTAAGTGCCTAAACGAGAATTCTAAACATTTCCCGTTATTAATCAAATTATGTTAATTAATGGAAGTATCCTGTTGTTTCTATATTCCAGTGTAAATATTCGTATTAATCCGTAGCATTTCCCTATTATAATTAATTTCCAATGGTATATAGGAAGAGGTTGATTTTGTGTTATTATTATTATCCGTAAATTTGTCAAATCTTTTTGTTTAATACATCGGCTTTACGTGCTCTCGAAAGCACGGGGTTGTCACACCGCCAACTTTCTAACTCCGGGCTGCTACTGAGAATTTCCTTACAGAATAACTCAATAACTTATATATATCTGCCTAGCCTTTTCCCAGTTACATTGGGGTCGGCTTCCAGTCAAACCGGATGCAGCTTAATACCAGTATTTTACATGGAGCGACTGCCTATCTGACCTCCACAACCCAGTTACTGGATAACACGATATCTTGTGGTATGACTGGTTGTCAGACTTTCAGGCCTCTGACTACCCGTAACGGCTGTCATGGGTCTTAATTTGACAACCAAAAAATCAATAACTTAATTTAGCTTAATTGAAAATTCAACAAGTCAAATTCACTCCGTTAATTATTATTACGATACCATAACAGCCCGTCGTATACAAATTTAATATTTAGAAAACCTCTACAGTCACGGCAATTTTATCCATTGGGATACAAGATTGTACCTACCCGTTTTACATACGAGAGATAGTGGGGATATTATATAATTATTTTTATGTTGCCCCACACTATGAATTTCTTCCTGTATCATGGGTGCGATTACAGACATATTATCTCTCATGCACACACACCCAGACCTTACAAATATTTTCTCCGTGCAGGTCGAACCTGCGACACAACGCAGCAGCCGTTCTCTTGACCACTGCGCCAACCACGCCATCATATGCACATATTAAGGATGTCAGCATTTTTTTTTATGTTAATTACTTTGTATCGTAGATAACACTGTTTTCGCATTCCTTTAGTACCACATAAACATGGTATGCACCCAAACTTTTAATATTAACTGTTGAGTTTTTTGCCGGTTCTTCTCCATAGAAAGAAGAAAAAAGAACTGTTTTCGACTGTGCAACTAAATATAGGCGAAAACAGAAAAAAATATTAAATGCATATATATACGCATGTGTAGCGAACTCTAGCTATAATTTTCGTAGTAAAAAAAACACTGCCGTGAGCAGGATTCGCACCTGCGCCTCCCGTATAAATAGTCCAGGCGATATAACCACTAAGCCTGCGCTTGCCACTAACCACTTATTATTATTGTACATGATAATAATGACGATGTCAATCCCATACTACCTTATCCTAAATGTAACAATATATAAATATACTTACAATTGAAAAAGATAATTAAACAAAAAAAGCGCCTAAAATCGCGGTGCAAAGCGAGCTAGTATCTCATGAAAGAGATTGTGCTATTCTTATTTACATTTTTGAGGTCCTCTGCCCATTAAGTAGGCATACCAAACCAAAAGTTATAGCAATGCAGTGCGAGCGATATCGCACGAGCGTCGCAAATCGCATCGCCTGTCATCTCGCATCTGTATGACAGAGCCTTAAACCGTAACACACCACAGATAACCAAGTAATATTTACCGAGAAATTCTCGGCTGAACGGGCGCCATATTTATTAGGGAACCACTTCCGGTTCCGGTGGCGGCCATGATTTAAACACGTATTTCCGTTGTATCACTTGACTGGGATCCGCTCAGAGATTATTTTATTAATTTATTTGTGTTCATAAGATTATGAGGTTAAAGGAAATGGAAATCTGAAAGGTTAGTGAAGTCGTGTCGGTCATAACTTGCAAACTGTTATCGGTAAACGATTGTTGAGGTTAAGCCACGCTTGGTGCGGGCAGTATGTCGATGGGTGACCGTTAGGAGCATTTTAATTGTAGCGTCTCCGTGCTTCAGGAGGCAGGTAGCTTGACCTACTCTTACAGTATTTTTATTTTTATTACAGAACTGCTTAAAATAGAGTTATGTTTTTATTAGAAATGAATGAATATGTTTGTCTGTTTGTGAGTTCCTTTATTGTACCAATTATCTTCTAAATTCCTGAACCGATTTAGAGTTACGGGGTATTGTTAGAATCCTTGCATTTTCTCTTGAATATAAAAACATGAGTAACATTAAAAAAAAACAATATAGTGACAGTGGTACACAAAAAAATAATAATATAGAAAAACCTCCTCGTTGGTCTAGTGGTCCCAAGCGCGACTGCTGAGCATGAGGTCTCGGGTTCGATACCCGGGTCGGGAAAAGTATTTTTGAGTTTTTCTGTTAGTAACTTCTCAGTTGCAGTCCGGAGTTTGGAATTGCGCCCGATAGATGACAATAGACTCACCACCTATTACCATGTACATGGGACTTAATAACAACATTGGTGAAATGTGTGTGTACGACATTGTACACTTCTGCCTACCCCTTCGGGGAATATAGGCGTGATGGTATGTTTCTCATTCAACATTGCTGTTAATTGAATATTGTAGCTAAAGATGCATTTCCCTTTACAAGTAACCATGTAGTTTTGTGACAAATGATACTACTCTAATATTGTGGGATTCTATGACCATATTTTTTTTTTTTGTAAAACATTGCCACACTAGGAATTTCTTCCTGTATCGCGGGTGCTTTTACAGACATATAATCTCACGAGCACATACACACACCCAGACCCGGAGCAATTATCTATAGATCGTACAAATATTTGCTCCGTGCAGGAATCGAACCTGCAACACGCAGCGCAGCAGTCGGTCTCTCGACCGCTGCGCCAACCGCGCTGTCGAAACTACTCACGTGAATTTTTCGGGATTGCCCGACTAGTTTCTAGCTCGAACGAAGCCTTTAGTCAAAAACTGAGCCCAAAGCGATGTCGCTAGTCATCTTAAACAAAATATGCACGCCAAAAGGTCAAAAAATATCTCTCTTTTGTAACATTTGAATCTCGTCCGGGCAAAAGAATAAACAAGCGGTATTTGTATGGATATCCTGAGGGAATAAAAACAGCTTGTGGTCCGGGTATACCGCTATTTATTAAAGTTTATTTTGATGTTGAAAGATTGCTAACATTTTGCATCCTGCCCGAGATACGGTCCAAATGTTTTGTGGTTGTGTAGTGTGTTTTATTTAACTATCTAGGGACATTATGGGGTTATTTTAAAGTAAGGGGCTACAGGAAAACCTGTTTTTAAGGTAACATTCTCCAAAAGTACAGGAACCTTTATTAGATCACTTCATCTTGCCAAAAATTGCAGGGCCCGGCAGTCGGAAGATAGATCAGGGGATACCATGCGATCTCTTTAAGACACCTCTACCCACTTTTACACACTTATTTAATTCACAATGTTATTATTAAGTCCCATCTGATAGGTGGTGAGCCTATTGCCATCTACCGGGCACAGTTCCAAACTTCACGCTAAAACTGAGAATTCTTATAATAAAACAACTTTTAACCGGATTAATCGCGTGTATTATTGGTTAATCGTTCGTGCAGCAAAGTGTTCGAAACGTCAGGAAAAACAAAAAACCAATAATACACGCGATTAATCCGATTAAAAGTTGTTTTTTATAATGTGTAGTGATCGCGCAAACCTAAGATATTACTACTGAGAATTCTTAACAGAAAAACTCAATATCTTTTTGCCCAACCTGGAAATCGAACCCAGACCATGCATAGTACTAGCACTTGGTACCACTAGACCAAAGAGGTAGGCAATGGCATATATGTATGATGCTATGTTGAATAAGAAGCGATGACGTCACCACAAGACAGTGTTAGTGTAGAAAGAAAGAAAGAAACATTTATTTAACACAGTTAGTAAGGACACAATAAAAAATATAGCAGTAGCAGTATGTAGCAGTGATATCCTAGTGGTATGACCGTTGGACTGACAAGTCAAAGGTCACAAGTTCGAATCCAAGGCACGGACCACTGTCTTTTCGAAGTCATGTGCGTATAATAAACTTATTATCACTTGCAAGCTGTTGCGTCAGTCATTAGCAGACACAATAGATTTTTATTGTTACAACGTACAGATCTGTACGTTACTGAGCCGAAAGGTTAAAACAGTGAAGGAAAACATCGTGAGGAAACAAGCACACTATCTCGATGGTGTGTAAAGCCATGTCAGAGACCTACGGGTGGTTTAAACTCTGACACTAGGTTGTTCATCAACCAATCGATAAGATAAGATAGATAAGACAAGACGAATTAAAATGTGGCAGTAGAATTTAAAATGTTGAGCAGATATCGGGATAGCTCAGTTGGCAGAAGGCTTGGTTGAACTACTTGGGGCGCCAGTTCTAATACTGCTCACCACCGATTTTTTACTACCACAAAATTTTTATAACTTTGCAAGGTTGTTCGGCTGGCTTTTACTTGCAAATTTCTCATTTTGCAACCTACCCGCGAAAGTTAAAGTTAGAAGATATTCGCTACCTTTATTAAAGTTTTGAGCATAAAAACGTTAACTTGAGGGATGATTTAGAACTAGGTTGGGAACTGCCTCGTTGGTCTAGTGGTCCCAAGCGCGACTGCTGAGCAGGATGTCTTGGGTTCGAATCCCGGGTCGGGCAAAGTGTTATTGGGATTTTCTATTAAGAAATTCGACGTGATAACCACCACCACCTATTACATGGGACTTAATAACAGCATTGTGGTGTACAAATGTATTGCGATATGCAATGTACCAAGTGTACCTCTGCCTACCCCTTCGGGGAATACAGCCTATGTATATAGGTCGACAAGTTCAGCATTAGAATATACAAGCTAGCCTATGTCCTTGTCCAAGGTCCAATCTATCACCTTGCCAGATTTCATTAGGAACCGTTCAGCCGTTTAGTTGAGAAAAGGTCACAAACAAACAAAGTTATATTTGTTAAGCCACGCCGTAAGTCTAGGCAGAAAGAACCTGCCAGCCGTGCCAGCCAGCCGTGCCAGCCAGCCATGCCAGCCAGCCATGCCAATGCCAGCTGCTCAGCTATACCAGCCAAGCAGTCAACGACCGCTATCATAAGCGCACTATTACTAGCAACCCTATACCATGACAGCTGTGACGTCACAACCGGTGTTATCTAAAGTAAATAATAAAAAAAAAAAAAAAACTTTATTATTACCAAAAAGATCACAATTTTTACATTTTTAGGATCATGGCTATATGGGCCAGAGCATAAAGATCCTGACTTCTAAACTAGGAAAAACCTGTATCTTAGAAGTCAGTGCACCTTCGAAAATATACTATACGAATAAGCCAATACAATTACAATTACCTGGATAGGACCTTGATAACAAAAGGAAAAAAAAAAAGAAAATAAAAAAGTTACAAAACAAAGTAAGCTAATCCAGGGCAAAAGATTATTGATAGCGGAAACATAATAAAGAAAAAAATTAAACAAAAAAAATTAAACAAAAAAAAAGTAATAATGGTTCTGTGTGGTAGGTATGTGTGAGGATGTGTGTGTGATAGATGGTAAGAGTGTGGATTAAGGGGGGGTGTGTTTATATATAATAATGAGTGTGAGCATAATATATAACAACTAAAATATGGATTATAAAATATATTTGTATTTGTCCATAATGGAATTCAATCAATCAAAATAAGTAGGTGGGGATTAAATTATAAATAACGGTGGTAGCTCAGTTTTGGGATTAATCTTGTTCTGTATGTACTCACTGGTAGCCGGAACTCTGTCCAAATTGGTATAAGTTGATAGTAAAATATATGATTTGAATTGTACACAGTATTTTATATGGAGCGACAGCGAGTCAGATAACCTCCATAACTGAGTAACACGCCATCTCGTGGTAATATCGGTAGTCAGATTTTCGACCATCTAACTACCCGTAACGGCTACTATAGATCTTTATTTGATAATCGGCGGTTTAACGTTCTCTCGGAGGCACGGAACATAATTTTATTTTAAAATAATGACGCGCTGTTTTTTTCGTTCGTACACCGAGTCTATTGACGTGGCGCGGGCAGGTGGCTTAACTTAAAATTTAATAAAATAATATTTTTTTCTATTTATAACCCAAATGAATGCAAATTTGTTGACAAACGTTATCATTTTTTTCGTATTCCAATGTTTATCTTTTGTAATATTTTACCAACACAGTTAAAAAACTCTCAATTCTCTATTAAATATCAGTAAAGAATTTTTACACCAAAAAAGGTGTTACGCGGCCTTTTTTAGATTATCGCACTAATTCGGTGATCTCAAGTGAAACTCACGCGTGCGTAGCCTCATTATGAACCTAAAAGCGATGCAATAGGAGTCACTTTACGAGCTAGCGTATTGAAAAATATATTAAAGGAGCTCTCGGCTATTTTCTATTTGCCCAGTGAATACACGCATCATTTATAGCAATTGTTTTATTTTGTAAGTGGCCACTGTTAATGGCCAATGGCCAGCTACAAGCCACCGCGTAGAATGGCCATTCGCGATTTATGGACCTATTAATTTAGTGGGTCGCTGTAAAGTTTCCCATTTTCGGTTTTTTACTCTTTAGTAACTATTTTAAAGAACATGAACGGGAAGAAATATGTGAGAATGAAAATTTTAACTTAGTTTTCGATTGTTAACATCACGACTTTATTCTCCGAAGGCTAAGGCAGAGATTGACTTAACTGATATGTACACATTTCACCAATGAAGTTATTAAGTCCCATGTAATAAATGGCGAGCCTATTGTCACTGAGAATTTCGTAACAGAAAAACTCAAAACAAACTGCGGTCTAGTGGTCTGAAACGCGACTGTTGAGCATGAGGTTTTGGTTTCAATTACCGAGTCAGGCAAAAAGTTACTATTGAATTTTTCGGTTAGGAAATTCTCAGTCCGGAGTTTGGATTGTGCCCGGTAGATGGCAATAGGCTTACTACCTATTACATGGGATAATAACAACGTTAGTGAAATTTTGGTATATAACTGTGTACACTTCTGCATACCCCTTCGGGGAATACAGGCGTAATGCTATGTATGTTATGTAGTGAACTCTAAAATTATGAGTCTAAAGTTTTAGTACAGGGATTGAATAAATAGCAATTAATTAGTATTTATAAAGGAAACTGAAAAATAATAGACAGGAATGGGGCTTGAACCCGCGACCTTTGAAATTCCGTGTCATCACTCTACCAGCTGAGCTACCGTGTCGCTGTTCGTGTGTATTAAATTTCAAGTCTCCTTGTATACGTCTTAAGGAGACGCCTGGCGATATTTATTTAGCAATCATTTACAGATCTACTAAACTCAGCGTTACCACTTTGCAGTTGTAAGGGGCCGAACACTAACCCAATCCTTTTTAAATTATATATACTTGAAGGAATTAGTACTGGAGTAGTTTTAGCGAGCGTACCCCTCTCGCCACTGGCATATGATTCCCAATCATATAAAGGTACCTTTTACCTGTATGGTTACAATGATAGTATACGATTTTAATCGTGTGTAACACAATTTTTTGTTGTGTCTTTATGTATTTTAATAATGTTAATGTAATTTCGAGAGCTATTGTTGCTTTAGTACAAGTTCTTTTGTGCTTGTGTGTTACCTCACTCCCCGCCAAAAGTGGCGAGCAAATTTGTTCGATATTTAGTCAGAAGGCGTCTCCAGTCTGGTCCTCTAAGTATATATATTTAAATTCAGACACGGAATGTCAAGGGTCGCGGGTTCAAGCCCCGTTCGTGTTTATAATTTTTTTATGTTTTTTTGAATTTTTTTAATTAATATAGGCATTAAATGGACATAACATGCATAAAAAATATTATGATATATGAGATAGCGATGACGTCACCAAAAGTCAATTAAAATGTGGAAGAAGAATTCGGAGTAGTGAGTAGAGGTCGAGATGGCTTAGTGGTCAAGCGCCTGGAGTATTTATCCGGGAGCGCTGGTTCAAATCCTGCTCACAACCTGAACTGCTTATAACCCAATAACACTTTAGCCAACCCGGGTTTTTTTTTAAACGTTGCCACGCACCCAGACATAAGATATTTGCTCCGTGCAGGAATTGATCCTGCGACATGCGACGCACCAACCGGTCTATCAACCACTGTGCCAACCGCGCCATCGATAATTCACCTCACGCTACCCACGACCTAACGCTTCGCAGGTTGCTTGCTTGCGTTAAAATAACTAAGGGCCACTTGCACGGAAATTGTGAGTTAACTAAATAACCCCGAGTTTACTAACTCAGGGTTAGTATTAAACTTTTTTAACACCGAGTTTATCTTGCACGTACAGAATTTAATCTAGAGTCAACTAACCCGAGAATTTTAGGCCACATGTTGGCAACTTTTTGTGTTGCTTACATCCAGCCAAAAACAAAAGAACGAAAGACAACGGCATAAGTATTCTTCTCTCTCTCACACCACAGTAACTTCCATGTCTTTTTTTAATGTCAGATTTGAAGTCACATGGCGTTTTTGGTCGTACTATATTGAATGGCAACCTATAATTAAGCGAACTTCAACTCACGTTTAATAAATTACTCTAGATCAACCTGAATGCACTGTACAAGTCTCATTTATGTACAGCTCCATAATATATCCTATTAACTCTACCTAGTGACTTAATCCTCACATGTGCACACATATCACTTTTGTAGCTCCAATAACGCAAGAAATTCTAGCTATTTGATAAAACTCCATCGGATCATGCCTCTGCTCTTCCACTGAGGAGTATAAATAAATTCGGGATACAATCGGGCCATGGCATCAGTCACCCTGTGGATTGTTCTGCATGCTGTTGAATCATGTACTCCAATGAAATCACCACATGTTATTAATTGACTTCCAGTGGCATAAAATCTCAATTTACATACCTAGTATTAGTTGCATTGTTTATTTACACAGGTGATAAAGCCTCACTGTCGAAATAAAAATAAATGTCATCACATTAAAGGCCTATAGGTATAATATTTACCTACCACTACTTAAGTGCATATTCTATTGAATTATGCTGTTAAATATTTATGACCTAAAAACAAAAGTTAGTCCTGTTGTGTGTAGGCTGTATTACCTTGTGCTCAATTTTATTTAATAGATTGATAACGTTTTCTTTGTCATATCGAAATCTTCTATCAATTGCTTTGTCTCTTTGCAAATCAAAATGGTCAATGCGTTCCCCAACAATCCTATAAAAAAAAACTGAACTTATAGAGTCGTCAATTGGTTTTCATTACATTCAGAAAACAAAAAATCACTCATCGTGGCAATACAACATTACTTCTCTTTCAATATTCAACATAAACAAGGTTATTCCTGACAATTTCGACATTTTAACCCAGAGTTAGAAATTTAACCCTCCAACTTCAGAGGGTTTAATAGTAAATTATTTAACCCATGGTTTAGTGTTAACTCTTGGCAGTGCAAGAAAATATAATAATTTAACCCTGCGTTAGTACTTAACTCGGAGTTATTTAAGTTAACTCTAGAACGCGCAAGCGGCCCTAAGAGATTTAATGTTATTTATTTTTATTTTTTTATTTATTTCATAAGGCAATTACAACAAGTAACAATCACATGAAGTAAGTGGGTACAAAATTATGGGTTTTATACAGATTGATACTCTAACGTAATCGCACAACATGATAAGCAACGTAATTACTATGGAAGAAAATACAAAAAATCAAGTTCAACATACAGAATGCAGAAGTTCAAAATTAGTTCAAGAATAAATAACAAAAAATACTACAACAATGTTTGATGGATAAAACTATATAAAAACAAGAAGATAATCAATTTTAAGTAGTAAGTAGTAACAGGAATACTGCTGTTAGTTGTTAGTTAGGTAAATAGGGTAGCAACATTTCTTCTAAAGACTGCGGCACGGGAATCGAATATATCAATTGTATTATTATCGTCACGCGACACTTCATTATAAAGGCGACACATTCTAATGATAGGATTGTAATAGGAGGTGTTATTTTTGAGTACCGGGAGTGAAAATGTATTTGGCTTCCGAGTGTTATGTCTAGTATTAATATTAATTAGGGATAGCAAAGTGGAAGAATCAATTGTAGAGTGCAGAATCTTATGTAGATTTATTAAATCCTGCTGCTTTCGACGCACATGCAGGGGTACCAACTTAAACTTAGTAAGACGTTCAGGATAAGTTTGAAGCGTTCTAGCAAGGCCATGTCTATACGAAATCCACTTAACACACTTTCTTTGAATACTCTCGACCTTATCAGAGTGCGTTGCATAGCAAGGTGCCAGCTATAGTCAATTAATAACTAATGTTGGATCTACAAGGCTAAACTCTGGCTCAACTGCCATTCTGCTATATGGTGATAGTTTAGCTGTTAAGAAAAAAGATATTGTAGAAAGTGTTGAACTTATGTTAAAACTTAACAGAACAAATAATTGTAAGTTTGTTATATGTGCCCTGCCCTACTCTCAGACCTTAAATTATGAACAAAATAGGCACATTTTTGACCTTAATATGTTGATTTATAATATTACTTGTCGTCATAGTGACACAATTCTATATTTTGATTCTAATAAATTTATTAGTAAATTTATATTGACAAAGGATACAATGTATCTGCCATCTAGTAATAGGCGACAAATTGCTAAACTATTAGCATATAATATACAGTCAGACACGGGTACTTGTGATGTACCTAAGGCTATTGTTAGTAATACTACTAATATATGTATTGATATGCCCTGTAGTTTAAACTACTAGGTAAGACAACGGGTAGGCATTTGATTGTTGTTCATCAAAACATGCAGGGTCTATCCGGCAAAGAACTAGAATTAAGTTTATTCATGGAGAATTACAATGTTCAAGTTTTATGTTTAACTGAACATTGGTTAAGAAGTCATGAAGTATCATTTATTAATAATGATAATTATTCTATACAAAGTGCGTTTGTAAGAAGGAATGCAATTCGTGGTGGGTCATTATTAATTGTTTCTAATAAGTTAAAATGTAAAGAGCGCACTGATCTAGTAAATCTTTCTATCGAGCGCACTATTGAGTTGTCTTGTGTTGAACTTGAGCGATTCGTTATAATTTGTGTGTATCGGCCCCCCTCAGGTGATTATAATTTATTTGAATCAGTAATGGAAGATTCACTTAATAAAATAAAATCCAGTAAGAAAACTGTAATTGTATGTGGAGATTTCAACGTAAATTTATTAGAAGTATCTCCTTTATCCATCAGACTTATTAATCTCTTTAAGTCATTTAATTTAGGTAACTTGTTCCTTGAACCCACTAGGATCACAGCATCTTCTTCCACTTGTCTGGATAACATATTTAGTAATTGTGATGCTACATTTAAATTTGTTCTGAGTGACTTAACATCTGACCACTGTGGACAAATAGCTAGTTTCCCAATGGTATTAGATAATAAGCCTCACAAAATCGAATGTAGGCCCTACACAGCAAGTCGTTGCATTCGTTTTAAAAATAATATTGCGTCTAAACTAAAATTCCCAAATTTGACGTATGGTAATCCAAATGATATGTATAAGTCTCTATTTGATGTTGTACAGAAAGAGTTTCATGGTACTTTTAAGACGAAAACTTTATTAATTAAAGATACTGTCACTTTTAATCAGTGGGCCACTGCTGGCATATATAAGAGTAGAGCTAGGCTATATGAATTATATGGTATGAAAAAAATTAAGTTTGATGCTCCTTTTCTAGAATATGTTAAGAACTATTCCAAAATGTTTAAAAGGGTTTGCACAATTGCTAAATCGAAATTCATTAGTGAAACAATAAAAAAATCAAACAACAAAGTAAAAACTACCTGGAATTTTATTAATAGTGAAACTGGGAAGCCAATAAAACGTGCTGAACGTTTCGAGATAATGGATAATAATAAATTAATAAGTCAACCAAACGAAGTAGCCCGGGTTTTTAATGAGTTTTTTGTAAACATTCCATTAACCACGACTAGCTCTTTAAACGCATCCTCAACTAGTGCTGAGCACCTTTTGCAGAGTAGTGTGCCTAAATGTAGTTCTTTATTCAGATTTGAGCACATTGCTTCCCAAGATGTAGTTAATGTATTCAACTCATTAAATAAAAAGAATACCGGTGATTTTTGGGGAATTTCTATTAAACTTTTAAATCATATTATTGATATTGTTGCCCCCCATCTCTCTATTATTTTTAATAAATGTATTGATATAGGTATTTTCCCCGACCTAATGAAGTGTAGCAAAATCATACCTTTATATAAATCTGGTAATAAAAGTGATATTGGCAACTTTAGGCCTATTTCTATATTACCAGCATTTAGTAAAATATTTGAAAAGTTAATTTTGAAGCAACTCTTGAGACATTTTAATTTGAAGAACCTCCTTCATAATAATCAATATGGCTTCACGAAAGGACGTTCAACAACAGATGCGGGTGTTGCTCTTCTGAAACACATTTTCAGTGCATGGGAGAAATCGCAGAATGCAATTGGAGTGTTCTGTGATCTTTCCAAAGCGTTCGATTGCGTCGATCATAGTACTCTTCTACGTAAACTGAAACATTATGGTGTTCAAAATTTAGCTTCTAGTGTTATTAAATCATATTTAAGTCAAAGGAATCAGTGCGTCGATATTAATGGCACTAAGTCATGCGGACTTTCAGTTCAATTAGGCGTGCCTCAAGGCTCAATTCTGGGTCCTTTTTTATTTTTGATTTATATAAACGATTTACCATACTATTTAGAGGGAATTTGCGATGTTGTACTGTTTGCAGATGATACATCTTTGATTTTTAAAGTAGATAGAAATAGAGAACATTTTGACGATGTGAACAGTGCGCTCACACAGGTTACGCACTGGTTTACGACAAATAACCTGGTACTCAATGCCAAGAAAACAAAATGCATTAAATTTACTATGCCCAATGTAAAAAATCTCGGACCAAGCATTGTTCTTAATAGAGAGGTACTTCAGGCAGTAGAATCCACAGTGTTTTTAGGTTTGACGGTAGACACCAAACTTCAGTGGGGTTCTCATATATCCAGTCTCGCGGGAAAGCTCAGTTCTGCAGCTTACGCTGTCAAAAAAGTAAGGCAACTAACCGATGTTGATACAGCTCGGTTAGTCTATTTCAGTTATTTTCACAGCGTTATGTCCTATGGCATTCTGTTATGGGGCAAAGCTGCAGATATTGAAAGTATATTTGTTTTACAAAAAAGAGCAGTTCGATCCATATATCAGTTAGGAGCTAGAGATTCACTTAGACATCATTTTAAAAACATTAGTATCCTTACTGTTGCTTCGCAAATTATTTTTGCCAACATTATTCACATTAGGCAAAATATTAATTTATTTGTTAAAAAGAGTGATGTCCACAGCATCAACACAAGGAACAAGCACAAACTTTACGCACCTATTCATAGACTTCACAAGGTGCATGAATCATTTGTGGGGCTCGGTATTCGTTTTTATAATAAACTACCTCTCTGTATATTAGAAATGCCATTCAATGCATTTAAATTAACAGTTAAATACAACCTTTCCCAAAGGGCATACTATACAATTAATGACTATTTAAATGATAAGAGTAGTTGGTCGCCGTGTTGTGACAAGACAATCCTATATTTTTTTAATTTTCCAATTTTATTTTGGTTTTACATTGACAACATTATTTTTGAGTTGTTTAACTTCATGACATAATCGATGATAATAATTTTATTGTAATATCTGTAATGACAATAATGTGTTAAAAACACATTGCCGTTAACTGGTGACCTCGGCTATTTAGTAATGGTTTTATTTTTATTCTTCTGAGAGGCAGCGAGTTCGTCATGCTCCCCTTGACGTCATTGCTTGCGGTAGCGTCATGGATCGGGTCGCCACCTTCCCTCTAAAATGGCGAGGGAGGCGATGGCTGATCTTTGCGTTATGCTCGTGAACGGGTGCTGCTTGTGGTGACTGGTCGTCTTGCTGATCATAGTTCCTAATTTATTAAAATGCATTTATTGAATTAGCCAAGCTGGTCCTAGTTAATGTGCAGTTTCTATCTCTTGGCATGTGTAAGTGGGTACGACCTTCATACGAAATAGTTTTAGATTGGACGCTTTCGGTAATTTTACATTGTTTCTCGATTCATTTAATATTTTTATGCATTGGCATGCATATTACATAGGCTCGTGCTAGCTAACTGTGCCCAAGATATTTTATACAATTATTAGATTATTTATAGATACAATTGTATATAAATTCAATTTTAGATTTGTATAGAATCTGTAAATAATTTTGATACAGACAGACGTGTTGCTGGGAAGTTTGTTGCGCCGCTTCTTCTTTCCAGCTAAAACACTAGGAAGCGGTGAAGGGTGGGCTTTTTTGGGGGCTGTCTTAA
The DNA here is from genome assembly GCA_935421205.1 of Xylocampa areola. Lineage (NCBI taxonomy): Eukaryota > Metazoa > Arthropoda > Insecta > Lepidoptera > Noctuidae > Xylocampa > Xylocampa areola. The sequence continues at coordinate 13,084,601 of OW285223.1, forward strand.
TGTTTGACGTTCAAAAAGCGCTAATTTTTAGCCTAATTTGAATAAAGAAATTTTGATTTGATTTGATTTGAAGGTGACCATATTATTGAACAGTACTCCAATACATTTCTTACTAGGCTCTTATATAAGTATACAAAGCTTTGCGGTTTTTTAAAGCCTTTGGTAGACCTTGCTACAAAACCGAGAAGTTTTAATGCTCTTTTAGTAATTTCCGTATAATGATTGCGAAAAGATAGTTGGTCGTCAAAAATTACACCGAGATCCCTGGCCACGCATTTACGTTCAAGTTCATGATCTTCGAGCTTATAGTTGTAGGTGGTCCTAATACGTTTCTTAGTGAAAGTTATTACAAAGCATTTATTTATGTTTAAGTACATACGATTAAGATGACACCAACTCGAGATAGCGTGAAGATCGCTTTGAAGGGATTCACAATCGGCGGTATTTTTTATGGACGTAAACACTTTTAAATCATCGGCATACAACAGACAAGGACATTTTAACTCTTTTACGAGGTCATTTATGAAGATTAAGAAGAACAATGGTCCCAAATGCGAACCCTGAGGTATACCTGACGTGGTGAATATGGGTACTGATAAGTAACCTCTCACAGAGACAAGTTGACTTCTGTTCCTCACGTACGACTGGATCCAGCGGAGCAAACAACCGTGAATGCCGTAAGCCGACAGTTTCAGGAGAAGCAGGTCATGGTTTACTTTATCGAACGCCTTCCGGAAGTCTGTATACACAGAGTCAACCTGGCCACCCCTCGCAAAAGCAGAACAAAGATAATTCTTATATTCAAGTAAGTTTGTAAGTGTAGATTTGCCTCGCACAAAACCATGTTGGTACTGAGATAGGTAAGGTTTAACATGATTGTAGATATGCTGATATAAGGCAGCTTCAAAAACTTTTGCCATACAGGATAGTATGCTTATTGGTCTGTAATTGGTACAATCAGATCTGTCACCAGCTTTGTAAATTGGTACAACATGGGCGGTTTTCCAGACCCTCGGGAAAGTTCCCAATTGCAGGGATCGATTAAATAGATAATGAAGTGGCAAAGATAACTCATCAGCACACTGGATCAGAAATAGGGAGGGTATTCCGTCCGGCCCAGCGCCTTTATTGCGATCCAATTGTTTCAATGCACGTAATATATCCTTTTGCTCAATATAAACCGTTGATAAAGAAGAGTTACATTCAATACTGGCGCACTCCGTACCGCTATAGGAAGTCACAGAGGAGTCCTCAAATACTGAGCTAAAAAAGTCCGAAAAAAGCTCGCTAATCATCTGACTCTCAGATGTGACCACTTCATCTAATTTCATAGTTTGAGGTAACCCCTGAGAGCCCTTTTTACTATTAACAAATCTCCAAAAAGATTTAATATTATCAGACAAGGCATCCTCTGTGGTTGCTACAAACGTCCGATAACATTTTTTTGTAAGCAACTTACATCTATTACGCAACAATGAGAAGGAATCGTAATCGCGCGGGTTTTTATATTTCTTGTAACGACGGTGGTACCTGTTTTTCTCTTTAAGACAATTTTTCAAAGCTGGTGAATACCAAAGTGGATGTTCAGACCCATTACTTTTGCTCAGTGGGGTGTATTTGCGAATTATACCATTAAGTACACCGTAGAACCACTCGACCGCTAGGTCAATGTCGCTAGTATGTGAAAGGGTTGACCAGTCAACGTCCCCGATGGCAGCCCTTACCAGGACATAGTCACCTTTACGGAAATTAAGCCTCTTTGTATTATTAGGTTTCATTTGTTTTGACGGAATATTACCTTTAATATGAATGCCAATACATGGGTGATGCCCATCAATCCGAACTAGCGGTTCCTCCACTAATGTAATGTGAATATTATCAGATGTGCATAAGACTAAGTCCAAAAACCTACTGTTCTTGTTAGGAAAATGATTAAATTGTGATAGTTTACAAAATGCGAGCAAGTCCAGCAAGAGAGTGGACCCAGTATCAACGGATTCTTGAGATGGCTTCAAAATACTGCTGGAATATGTGGGACTCCACAGTACTCCAGGAACATTAAAATCTCCCACAATTAGATTGATGTGACTATCTTGGAGATCCGTAAGTGTTTTTTGAGTATTGGCATAAAAAGCCTTTAAGTCATTGAGTGGCAAATCGGGAGGAAGGTAACATACACAAAGGTTCAACTGAGGTACATACCGGTCATCAGGCAAAATACTAATCCAAATGTCTTCCACTCTACTGAATGAATGTTATGAATACACTGATCAAAAAATATTCTGTACAGCTCGAATGAAACTATATTTTAGCAAATTTTGTTTAATTATCAAATAAACCAATTTATTAGTATGAAAATAAAACTTAATATCTTAAATGGCACTTTGGTCTAAGGTCTTTAGGGGCAAACCTCATCTGACCGTCCGGCAAAGGATATTTTTCTATCCCCATTCGGATAATTTTTCAATTTAATCATAATACTAACACATAAAACTATGAAAAGGAAAAAATCTAATAAATTAGGATCTTGTTTATCGTTCGCTCGCACAATCTATTTCTCTCGCTCTAGCAAACGATATGTCACAGCGAGAGAAAGGGTTAGAGATACTCGTTGCCGGTCAGTTGAGAATCTACCCAAAGACTGCAGTTCTGTTCTCTTCGATACATTAGCGAACCTTTTGAACTTTTTAAATATAATATACCGTATATACCGTAGGTACTTCATCGCCTTAAATATTTGCAATCCTCATCATCATCACTTTCCACCTCACTTTTAATCTCAATAGGAGTGCTGTCAAAATCCCTTTTCCTAACATTTCTTTTCAACCGCGACCCGCCATCTTTGTTACGGCCGCGTCCGCCGCCATCTTCCTTTTTGTAGAATTGTTTCAAAACTGACAAGATCGATATTTGAGCATCGATCCTTTTATCCATTGGCAGCATATTTAGCATTGGCACTAGTGACAAGACAAAATTGGTCGAATCTCCTACGTTTTTAGTGTTCGTATCTGAACTTGAAGCCGGTGCATCAGGTGTTTTATTCTGCAGTGCTAGAGGTAATTTGACAGCTTCAGGTATAGGAGTTTCTTCAATATTGGTATCAATGGTTACTGTAGTATTGTCGAGTTCAGTTTTTTCTGGTAAATCAATTCCATGGTATGGCTCTTCATCGCCGTTAGTTTTGTCCAATTCAGATTTCAGAAAGTAAAGTTCATTATAGTACAGGTATTTGCGTCTTTTGTAAGCAACTCCGTAGATCCACTTTGGGTCTTTCTGACGTTTCAATTCCCTGGTGAAGCAGGCTCTTAAGTTTTTCCAACGTCGTTGTACCAAATCAGCTGTAACAGAAAATAAAAAAATAATTAAACCTATGCTGCATGTCATCTTAAACAGAACTTAAAAAAAAATCCATTAAAATGTAAACATCATCATAATTCTAAGTACAAACATACATAGCATCACCCTTAAATTCCCCGAAGGGAAAGGCAGAGGTGTACTTACATAGTTGTACACCTTTCGCCAATGCTGTTATTAAGTCCCATGTAATAGGTGACTATTGCCATCTAACGGGCACAATTATAACTCCGGGCTGCTATCGAGAATTTCCTAATAGAAAAACCCAATAACTTAGTCCGACCCGGGTATCGAACCCAGGACCTCATGCTCATCAGTCGCGCTTGGGACCACTAGACCAACGAAGCAGTATTTATACGATGCCTAAATAACCGATTTCACAAATGATGTCAGTCTATCTCAAAATTTGTCTCAAATAGACTATGAAACGGGGCAACGGATTTCATGAATTAAAACAGGAATTTTAATCCCACCAAAAACATTTCATGTAAAATTAGTTACCAAGACACCCAAATTTATAATGGGTTCAGTGTTAAAAGTTATGAGATCTCTAGCACATCGAAACTCATAGCCGAGCCCGGATTTGTATTACGTGTCATAGTCTACGAGGCCTATCCAAAGTCCAAACGACTCTACCTCATTTATAAAACGAATAACAAATAACTCTACATGTAAGCTCTGACTCTGCAAACTCTACATCTAGGTTAAAAAGCATAGCTTGGCCGTTTCGTCATTGTCGCACAATCTGTTCCTTTCAGACACATAGACAAAAAATCTAAATCGTTCGTACGTTGTATCAGTCCGGAGTTTTGAATGACAACCGGTAGATGGCAATATACTCACTACCTATTACGATTAGTATTTGCGGAAGCTGGGTGCACAACTCTGTACACCTCTGCTTACCCCTGAATACAGCCGTTATACTATGTTATATTGCATCGTATAACTAGCATTATTCGCTAAAATTTTGACATTTATTTTGAAGACATGGCGCTTTGATAACCTTTGGTGTGACATAGCTAGATAGAAGGAGACCGTATCGGTGGCTGTTACCACCAACAACAGCATTCCTAATGAGGGTTGACGTCAGGCAGGCGACCGGTCATACAAAATTGCCAAAACTTTAGCAGCATGCAATTTCTATTGTTTTAACAATTAGAAAGTGGAAGAAAATTCATGTTGAGCCAACCCCAAATAAATTGGGATAAGGGCAAGGAAAACAACTGCAGGCAGTCACTTCCATTTTATTTACATACTATGCCTCGCGCTTTTTTTTCTTTTTGCTCGACTCCTAAGGATCACGGCGTGATTTTATGTAGCCTATACTATTTCTCATGAATGTAGCTATAATATACAAAAATATTTTTTCAAATCCGACTGTTAGTTCTAGAGATTATCGCGTTTAAACAAATAAAAAAACTCTTCAGCTTTGTTATACCTTTTAGCATTAGTATAGATTGGTATAGATTAGGTACAAGTCTCGCAAAACATACTCCTGGACATAGTAATATCTTAGGTTTTTGCGATCACTACACATTATAATAAAACAACTTTTAACCACATTAATCGCGTGTATTATTCAGAAGTCCTACCTACCACGTACGTACGGTGCAGTGTCCGAAACATCAGGAAAAGAAAAACCAATAATACACGCGATTAATCCGGTTAAATGTTGTTTTATTACAATACTTCTGGACATTCTTTTAACCTAAAAGTACTTATCCTACTAGATTTCTGATCAAAACTTACACTTCTCCGCCTTTTCCTCAGCACTATATGTCCCCCAAACATTTGCAAACAATGTACTGGCCACTTCTTCCCACAAATTCCTTTTGAAACTAGGGTCATTGTATTTTGGCGCATCCCTAGAGTACAAACTCGGCCTAGCTTTTATTTCTTGAATTAAAAGTTCAGTGTCAAGTTGAGCCAATTGAAAATCCGACGACATTTTAATACAAAATTCACTTTTTATTAACACGTGTTGAATTCGCGGTTACAAAATGGTGACTAAAAGTCGTACTACGAGCGTCGAGCGGTCGCTGCGCTGTTGCCAGCTCGCGTACAATGGCTTCCGAGCGACGAGACGGTCACAGCGACGACGGTGCGGTAAAAAAAAACTGGGGCGAGTAAGCCGGTACAATTTGTTGATAAGAAATTATATTATTGAAGTATAAAGCTATTTTTTTACTATTATTTTTCGAGATATTATAATAATAGGTATATTTATTGATATTACTTTTAAAGGTAACGCAGTGCAAACAATATTGATATCTTTATAGGTTACGTTACCATAACAACTGGATTTTTTTGCATCGTTGCTATGGAAACATACATAATAATTATTCTGGTTTTAAATTGAAGACCGTACTGGGGGTCTAAAAAGGCCTTTTCGACGGCACACTACCACGTGTTCGTGGAAATTCCTAAAAATCGTATGCACCTTCGCAACAATTTGGATCCACTTTCATGATACGTACCGCCCATTAATGGAACTCCCTGCCATCAGCCTTGTTGATTGAGAAATACAATCTAGGCATATTCAGGGCTAGAGTGAATAGTTTTTGTCTGGATCTACGTGCTCCATTCTCGGCCACACCGTCGCTTACCATTATGCGAGTTGGTGCCCAAACTCAAATACCTGTATTTATAAAAAAAAGATTAAAAATTAAAAAGAACTATTAGTGAACAAAAGGTACCTACTGAAGAATTGTCATCGCAGTCAGGGGACAGTACTCTGGAACATTTTCTTAATGCTTCGGCACGAATGGGCCTGCTCGACCGGAGTGATACCACGGCCTCACAGAAAACCGGCGTGAAACAACGCTTGCGTTGTGTTCCGCCGAGTGAGTTAGGGTACCGGAGGCCCAAACCCTTGAAAAGGCAGGCAACGCACTTGCGACTCCTCTGGGGATGCGGGTGTCCATGGGCGGCGGTAATCGCTTACCATCAGCAGCAAAAACATAACACTAATTTTTTGGGCAGTCGCGTAAAAAGATGATGTATGCTTAAACATCGTCACAGGGACTGTAATTTTTTGTGGAACGAAAATACGGTCGTGGGCAGGATTCGAACCTACGCTGCACTACCCCAGTGGTAGGAAGGTCGGCGCCTGAAGTATTTATCCGGGAGGCGCGGGTACGAATTCTGCTCACGACACGAAAATTTTTAACTATACCTAGAGTTCGCTACGCATGCGTTAATGCATTTGAATGGTTTATCCGTAGTTCCCTGTTAATTCTCCTACAGTAGGCTTTAAATAATTCCGCTTGAGTGACATTGGAAATATGTCAGTTCGTACTTTAAAATGTCTAAAAATACATTATAGATTCGGGATAATATGAAGACAACATGTTTTAAAATTGAGGCAACTGTAATGTAGGTAAATTTATTTTAAAATTACGCGTTGTTTTAATTGGAATTGGTTTTAGTTTCAAGAGTAGCCCCACAGCTATTTAATTGCAAGCAAATATCAAGTTGTTGATCATAATAATTATTCCGCATTCCTTAGTGACGTACTTACCCTGACTATGATGGAAGTGGATTAGAATTCTGTCTCCGCGCGAGGGGGCGGGGGTGAAGCTATTTTTAATCTAAATGCTAAAACCATTCGCCTTAGGACCGCAATGCTAAAGTGGGTAGGCACGAGTAGTGGTGCCTAGTGTGGTTCAAAATACGTTAATAATACAGATGATGCGCGACTGCTGAGCATGAGGTCTCAGGTTCGATTCCCGGGTCGGGCAAAGTGTTTATTGAGTTTTCCTGTTAGCTAATTTTCAGTAGCAGCCCGCAGTTTGAAATTGTGCCCGGTAGATGGCAATAGGCTCACCACCTATTACATGGGACTTAATAACAGCATTGGTGAAATGTGGGTGTACCTCTGCCTACCCTTTTGGGGGATACAGGCGTGATGCTATGTAATAATACAGATAATACGCTTCTGTGTGATAATAAGTTACTGTACGTTATTATGTTTAAAAGATTCAAAAACATTAACGCATGCGGAGTGATCTATAAACTTATAATTTGACGGCGCGATTGGCACAGTGGTCGAAATACCGACTCGCAGCAGTCGGTATGTCGCAGGTTCGATTCCTGCACGGAGCAAATATTTGTACGATCTATAGATAATAGCTCCGGGTCTGGGTGTGTGTGTGCTTGTGAGATTAATAAATATTGTATTATGTCTTATAGCATCACTACAGTTCTGTAAAATGTGAGCATTATGTGGACATTAATCTTTACATTAAAGAAGTACTCGCATATGACCGAACAGCCTATAACCAAGTATTATGAGTTTGTCATGCTCACTAAAATGTCTTGCTGATGGTGGCGTTGTGTATTCGGTCGCTGAGTTCCTTTCAAAATGGTTGAGTTTAGCGATGCTGATGCGCACGTCATACTCGTGAACGGGTGCTGTCTGTTGGGACTGGTCAGCTCGTAATAGCTTTGGTTATAATTTTGGCTTTTTGTATAATTAAAATTCTGCCTTTTCTTCAAGTTTAACGTGCATTATTCTCACATTAATAAATTTTAATTGTAAAGAACGTATAATTTGAAAAGAGTGTCTATGGAGTTTCTTGCCGGCTCTTCTCCATAAGATCAACTTCTTGGAACCGTGCACTTTTGACTTTGACTTTTCATAAGTGCCTAAATAAGTTTGCCATGTAAATTTATTTTACGACGTTTTGGTAGTAAAATATTCTTTTTTCTACTTACAAAAAAACTTAATTAGGCTTTCTTATATAAGTACATAAACCATCTGTGAAAATTTATCTAAACGATGGTGAAACCCCCATCAAAATCCGTTGCGTGGTTTAATAGGAGATAGCGGATAAACAGACAGACAGACGCAGAAAGCGACTTTGTTTTGTACTATAAAGATACAGGCTGATCCATAGAAATTAGTCGGCAGCGACAAATCTGAATGAAAATAATCATTCAATCTTCATTTTTTATCGTGTCGTTGATGAACAACCTAGTGTTGAAGTTTAAGCCAATCGTAGGCTTTTGACACTGCTGTAGACACCATCGAAAACAACTCTCAGGTGTGCTGGTTCGCTCAGGTTTCAAATCATCATTCAATTTAAATTTATCAGTTTAATAAAACAATATTAATTGGAATAAAAATACAGTTGTGAGCAGGTTTCGGACCTGCGCCTGCCGGAAAAATACTCCAGGCGCTCTGACCACTAAGCCATTTCGACCTCTGCTCACCATCGCGAATTCTTCTTCCACATTCTAATACGTCTTTTGGTGACTTACAACTTTAGAGTTCACTAAGCATGCGGTAATGCGTTTCATAGATTTATCTTTAACTAGTTGATGCCCGCGTCTTCGCCCGCATGGATGTCGGATATCGCGACTAAAAGTAATCATGAAATTTTAATCCCGGTCCCGCTTTCCAATTACTGCTTCATAATTGCCCATTTTTTTAAGTATTAAAATGGATGTAGTATGTTATTCTTAAGAGATAGACATATGCCATCGCGGATTTTTCTGTAGACCTATATAAGATACACAATTCCACCATACATCATTTTGTTATATCTCGAAGGGTTTAGGCAGCGCACGCCAGAATAGCTCGCAGAAGGTAGATTTTTTCCTACTTGCTTGACACTTATCGTCATATTTTGGACAATTCACACAATATCTTTATAAGTTGTAGCCTAAGTGTTATTCTGATGTATAAGCTATATTATTATAAAGTTTCATTAAAATCCATTCAGTACTTTTTACGAGAAAGTGTAACAAACTTTCGCGTTTTTAATATTAGTAGGTAAAACCTAGTTTTATCCGGATTCATCGCTTTGAACACTGTAGTATTCCTGGTAGTACCTCTTTTTTTTTTTTTTTTTTATGTGGAGAAATGCACTCGCGTACCGCTTTAACACGGGGAGACAGAGCGGTTATGTGGGACTCGAACCCACTAAAACTCCACAGTATACCTCCTCAGCTGCTTGAGGGCGGGACGCGGGAACGCTCTCGCACACAATCGCGAACCCGCCCGCAGCCGTCCGTTGCCGGACTCCCTCACGGGGTTGGGTATTGCACCCCCCCGCTACGGCACACCACACTAATGGCGTGCCGCAACCACCTCGGAGACCATGTGCAATGGGTGCCAGACGACCCCGTGTCTGGACGCCCAAGGTCCCCTGCGACGAGTCAGGTCTGTGGCCCCGCCGCCTGCCACTACGGCCGCAGAGGATAGGGAGAAAGCGCGCCTCGTAATACCGGCACTCCTCTTCCCCTGCGGCCCCACCGCGTCCACCATCCAACGGTGGCGGCCCCGTCAAGGCCGCGGCAGGTAGGGAGAGCGGCGCATCGACATACCGGCACTCCTCTCCCACCGCGGCCCCCATCCCTCAGCCCACCTCAGTTGCGACACCCCCCCATAAGGCCCGCAACCTACGCCGGCGCCGCTCCAACATGGGCTTGAAGGCAAAGCCCTGAGGAGCGGACCTCCTCGGGTTCCGTTAGCTTCACCCTCTAGAGCCCCCCACCACGACAAGGTGGAACCCCTGGGGGGATTCCTGGTAGTATCTGGATTCAACCCAGTTCAGTGGTCATACCCCTAGGCTGGCACTGCTTATCCAATATATGGGTCCACATATAATTTAACAACATAAATTAACAAACAAAGAACAGTCGGTCGAATTGAGAACCACCAAATATTGTTTGCACCAAGTTGGCAAAAAAAAATGCATCCACAGGTTTTCACGACGTTGTTGGTCTAGTGCTTGCAAGCGCGGCCGCTGATCGTGATGTTCTGAGTTCGATGCCTAGGTCAAACAAAGATTTTTTAAGGTTTTCCTGTTAGAAAATTCAAAATAGCAGTCCGAAGTTTAGTAAATGGTACCCGGTCGATGTCAACAAATGTTTGAGTTTAACTGTGTACATGTCTACCTACTGCTTTAAAAATACAGGCGTGATGCTATGATATGGTTTTTACTCTATAAAAAAGTGCGATAATAGGCATGATGACAGATTTTGAAATCTCCTTTTATAATGTAGATACACGTCTACTATATCCGAAAAACACATTATATCAGCAATAAACTAAGTTTCAACGCAAATTGTTGCATTTTAATCTATCTAATTTGATTTAACCGCGAAAACGCTGCTGGGTGTCATGGCGCCGTTTTGACGTCATGCCTCAGCATATTTGACATAAGTTGAAGTCATATTGTACGGCGATGATTGACATTTGACTGAGGCGTGACGTCATTCGCTGTGATTGCCATTTCAGTTAACATGCCCGATTGCAGCATTTTATACTTATATTTATTGAAAATCTTATAATTCTTAATGTTTTTAATAAAACTAGTTTTTTTTTAAATCCTTTGTGTCTATATTTACCTCTAAAACCATTTATTCTTTGGTTCTTTAATACTATCATCATGCCTATTCTTTGATTACTCAATATCTATAGTCACAATGCATGAAGCAAATGGTTTTATCCTTGCCTAACGGTACCCTAAAATAGACTAGTTTTCCAGTACTTAGCCGCTCAATACGAACGCTTTAAAGAGCTAAATGGATCTCTATGAGCACAGATGTGGGAACCAAACGATGTTTCTAACCGACTGCTCTCTGTGAATGAAATAATAGTAATGAGTGCAGAAAATAGGGAATTTGCAGTTAAAACGAGTCGTATGCTAATTAAATGTGAATATGGGACGAATTTCAAAATACTACCTCGTTTGTCTAGTGGTCCCAAGCGCGACTGCTGAGCATGAGGTCTCGGGTTCGATTCCCGGGTCGGGCAGTGTTATTGACTTTTTCTGTTAGAAAATTCTCGGTAGCAGCCCGGAGTTTGGAATTGTGCCCGGTAGATGGCAATAGGCTCACCACCTATTACATGGGACTAAATAACAGCATTAACTTAACTTAAGACTTAATAACAGTATTGGTAAAATGTGGGTGTACAGCTATGTACCTAAACCTCTGCCTACCCCTTTGCGGAATACAGGCGTGATGCTATGTTATGTTTATGTAAGTATGCTAATCAAATTTGTAAATTCAAATGTCTGTGAGGTTACTCTTGAAACTAATACCAATTCTAATCCAATTCCAATATTAAATAGACGCCTTAAAACAACGCGCAAATTTAAAATAAATGTACCTACTCGTACATTACAGTTGCCTCAATTTTAAAGCATGTTGTCTTATAATAATATTTTTTTAGACTATTTGGCATTTAAAATATTATATCTGCCTAGCCTTTTCCCAATTACATTGGGGTCGGCTTCCAGTCAAACCGGATGCAGCTTAATACCAGTATTTTACATGGAGCGACTGCCTATCTGACCTCCACAACCCAGTAACTGGGTAACACGATATCTCGTGGTAGGACAGGTTGTCAGACTTTCAGGCCTCTCACTACCCGTAACGGCTGTCATAGATCTTAATTTGACAACCGGGACCAACGGCTTAACGTGTTCTCCGAGACACGGAGGGGTCTCGGTATGATATGATGGTCACCCATCCACAGACCGACCGCGGCAAGCGCAGCTTAACCTCGATCGATCGATCTGTGCGGCTGTTACTTAGCCACGAGCCCCTTTGAGCATTTAAAATATTATATAGTTATATTATACTGTTTTATATGTATGTCGGAGGTGGCAATTCTGTTTTACATTATTGGTGTCGCAACACCGGGTGCTGCGGGCGGTCGGCCACTGCAACGAGTGTAGAAAGGATGCGAGTCTCTTGCGAACCGCCGTGGCGGACGGACCTCTACACCCTGACTTATGTAGACCGCAGATTTCTTGATATTTCAATACCTACATTGTACATTGTAATATGAAGTGACTCACTACTAATCACTAACACAAAGTAAATGTGGCCTCAGTGGTGGAGAGCCTTAATGTTGGTTTTATTGACTATTTACGTACGGTATTTATTTATTTATTGACCTTTAAAATCCTGACATAGAGACCTCTGATCCTATTCTTCAACCTTTCTCCATCTTGTACATATATAAAACTAATAACAAAATTAAGGACGTAAAAGATGTGGTAGGTAACGGCCGTCATATTGTAAATCATGAAAAACTTATCACTGTAATAAAAAAAATTAGTGTATCTATCTCAACCATGCACTCGCCACTCGTCATTCAGTCCCGAGCCGCGCCACGGCTAACACCATCGCCCGCCGCTCGGAAAACCTCGTTATTTTACACTTCTAAGGTAGCAGAGTGGTGGCAACAATACCTGCCTGATGGTGAGCGATTACCTACAGTAAAGTGGGTCATTTTCTCTTACAGGGAACAATAATAGGAAACAATAAACCCCTGTCCCCCATGCTCCCAACACCACTCTTCCATAAAGAACACTAGCGACCTTGGTACAGAATATTCAAGCCTTTGTTACAATCATCTGCAAGATGAAGGTACTTCCTCAGTCGTACAGCTCCAGTTATTCCCTACCTAGAATCTCTAGATTCTACGAAGAGACTTGGTGTTTTAAAAGAGGTAGTCATCCGTTTTCACCTAGACATCGAGCAGTTTGTCGGGCTGTTTGGTTTAATAACCAGTAATAGGACCGGATAGCAGCCTTAGTACTTTCTAGCCTCCTAAAGATCTCACCTTTACCTTTCCAATAACCCAAAATACACTCTAAAGCTTTTCTTTATATTCCAACATCTCAAAATCTCTTTAAAAAAGTTTACCTTCATCTTGCCAACAACCCAACATCTATTAAAAAGTTAAAATTTATCTTTCCAACAACCCAACGTCTCTTAAAAGTTCCCCTTTATCTTTCGAACATCCCAACAACCCTTAAAATGTTTAAATTTATCTTTCCAACATCCCAATATGTCTTAAAAAATTCACTTTTATCTTCCCAACTTCCCAACAGTACAACTTATCTTAAAAAGTTCTCCTTTATCTCCCCAAATTCCCAACAACACAACATATCTTCCCAACATCTCTTAGAAGGTCAACCTTTATCATTCCACCCAACATATATTAAAAAGTTCACTTTTACGTTCTTGGGATCTTACCTAGGTTTTGCCCACCCTAGTTTCACACAATGACTATAGCGCAGTTCGCTAATTGCTTCTTAATGACCCCTAAGTACTAATTAGACCTGTTTCAAGTAATCTAGAATTTATTACCTCTCAAGATGTTGCTCGAACTGCATTTCTAATGCTAACATGGATTTGATTAACTTGAACTGCCTCTGGTTTAGTTAACGCAAACTCGATAAATTAATTTCAAATTCAACTTCAAACATATCCTAAGTGTTAGGCACGTTTGTAGGAATCTACTCTCAGATTCAGTTTGGAGTACTTAGACTTATGTAGTCCCTCATAAGTCTGCTTGTCTAATGGCCGCACAAAGAAATGGTCTTCTTTTTCTTCCTATCATGTGGTTGATGAACAAATTGGTTTCTTTTTTGCTGTTGGGCGGCAAATCATCAAAAGCTTTTTGGAATAGAAATAATGGAATTTTTACGTCATTAAACCCACCTCAAGCGTCACGTGTAGTGGAGTTCCGGATCCTTTTATAAGACCAGCCCCAGAACCGCCCATTTGCAACGCCTGTTAAGGCACAGGGACTGTAATGGGGGGACACTTCAGGGGGACCTTCCCCCGTGTGCCCGGTAAGTATGAATAGGCTCACCACCTGGGAATTATTAAGAACCGTCCAATCCTTTTCCTAATAACATTGGGGTCAGCTTCCAGTCAAACTGGATGCAGCATAATACCAGTGTTTTACATGGAGCGACTGTCTATCGAACCTCCACAACCTAGTTACTGGATAACACGATATCTCGTCGTATGATTGTTTGTCAGACTTTCAGGCCTCTGAATACCCGTAACGGTTGTCATAGATCTTAATTTGATAACCGGGACCGATGACTTAACTAGCTCGCCGTGGCACCGAGGGGTATAGGTACGAAATTATGGTCACCCATCCGCAGACCGACCGCGGTAAGCGCAGCTTAACCTCGTTCGTTCAATCTGTGTGGATGTTACAAATACATGAGCTCCTTGAATACAGAATTGAAAGAAAGAAAAATATTTAATTTGTTCTCAATTCATCATTGGTCAAATGTGTACACTTCTGCCTACTACTTCGAAGATTACAGGCGTGATGGTATGTTTTATGTTATTTATTTTTCTCTGAGAACTTGAATGGTTAACAGTCTAGTATTCAAGACTATGCGTATGTCCTTGTACGGAAGCTATGAGCCAGCCCTCTCGAGGGACCCTGCCAATCTTTGCCAGACCTCGTTAAGTCCTCCGACGACCTCCCAAAGGTATCCATATTGATTCTTATATAATTGTTACTTTATGTTGGTATGTTGTTTAGGTTATTTGAGGGATTTTTTTGGTTAAAAATATCGGTTCCTGTGACGTATAGCGTATCTCTTGAAGGGTTAGGCAGAGGTTTTATATTAATGATGGCGGTGTAGGTGCAGTGGTAGAGAGATTGGTTGCTACACCGCGTGTCGCGGGTTCGTTTCCTGGATAGAACAAATATTTGTATGATCTACAGATAATACCTAGTTCCAATTGTGTGCATGATAACTTAAAAAAAATTGTCACATTAAATCGCAATTTTTTGACAATATCATCATCATCCGCCTGCCCTCACCCCAATTTATTTGGGGTCGGCGCAGCATGTTTTTTTCTTGCATACATACTCTCTACTTGTACTGGAATGCTGCTAAAGTTTTGGCAATGATTATGACCGGCCGCCTGCCTGACGTCAACCCTCATATGGAATGCTGTTATTGATCGCTCGTTCGATCGATCTCTTAAGTCTTCACCGTGGGAGAGCCACGCTTCGGCACGAATGGGCCGGCTCGACCGGATTGACCACGGCCTCACAGAAAACCGGCGTGAAACAACGCTTGCGTTGTGTTTCGCCGAGTGAGTGAGGGTACCGGAGGCCCAAACCCTTTAAAAGGCCGGCAACTCACTTGCGACTCCTCTGGGGATGCGGGTGTCCATGGGCGGCGGTAATCGCTTACCATCAGGCGAGCCGTCTGCTCGGACCCCTATTCCATAAAAAAAAAAAAAAAGTTAAGCTGCACTTGCCGCGGTCGGTCTGTGGATGGGTGACCATCACTTCATACCGAGACCCCTCCATGCCTCGGAGAGCACGTTAAGCCGTCGGTACCGGTTGTCAAATTAAGATCTATGATAGCCGTTACTGGTAGTCAGAGGCCTGAAAGTCTGACAACCAGTCATACCACGAGATATCGTGTTACCCAGTAATTGGGTTGTTGAAAGAAACAGATGAAATAAATCAACAATGGTATTCTAAATCTGGTATTCTTTCTTTCTTTCTTTCTTTCAACTGTGCAAAAAATGGTCGCCACTCAACCTAATGCTTAAGTGTGATGCCTTTATGGCAACCCAACCAGCGCTGATATTCTGTGGCAACCATATTTACGTGTGGCGTCTTCCGGCATCAACACGTATTTTTAATTTTTCTAACAATTATAGGCTATATTTCTAGAAACACCGAATTACATAAATCTACTATGCAGAAATATGAAATACACCTTTGTGTACCTAAGTGAACGCGATAAATCCGGTTAAAAGTTGCTTTATTAAAAGTCAAGTCAAATCATTTATTTCAATTAGACTCTTTACAGGCACTTTTGAATTGTCAGAAGCTAGTTGCCACCATCCAAAATGTAGATTTATATGGAGAAGAACGGGCTAGAAACTCCATGGTTACTCTTTATTATAATTGCATGTCATTTTATTTAAATTAGCTGTTAAGTCCCATGTTGACTATGATTTGTATATTGTATAGAATCTATAAATAATTTTGATACAGACAGACGTGTTGCTGGGAAGTTTGTTGCGCCGCTTCTTCTTTCCAGCTAAAACTCTAGGAATCGGTGAAGGGTAGGCTTTTTTGGGGGCTAATTTTTAGCCTAATTTGAATAAAGAAATTTTGATTTTGACTTTGGAGTTAGGTACACACTTAAGGAGATGGATTTGTTGATACGAGTCTCAGATTCGTAATAAAAAAATATTTTATTCAAAGGTCCCATGAAAGTCATAGTACTTTCGTATACTTCCATGATATTATGATTCTGACGAGTTTGTAAAAGGCTCCATACAATTAATCATGATTAAATTGAAAGATTTCCTACAAAATTTGAAAATGTTAGCTATAAAACTTTGGTTTTAACGTGTTCATTTTGTTCATTCTGTTGCTTGGTACCATTATGTCCATTTTGGTGCTTGATTCCATCATGTCCATTCTCTGTGACACCTTTCTTTGGTTCTTTGCTTTTTGATCTGGAACAATAGAAAGGTTATAAATACATAATAAAGAATACTCAATCTATCTATCTATACATTTTTCGTTGATATTTATTTTATCATACATACAATTATAATAAACAAGTTTTAACCGGATTAATCGCATGTATTATTGGTTTTTGTTTTTCCTGACGTTTCGAACACTTTGCAGCGTTCGTGGTCGTAGGAGGACATACATGCACGTTCGACAACGTGTATCGCGCAGTGGTCGAAAGACAAGTTCACGCACGGAGTAAATATTACACATATAATAATTGTTTCGAGTCTGGTTGGGTGTGCGTGCGAACTTACCTGTCTGTAAATGCATTCACGATACAGGAGAAATTCCTGGTGGGGGGGAGGCAAGGTAATTTAAAAGAACAAAGGAAGTTATACCTGTTGAATAGGAGCTGGTTGCTCAAGTTGATCAGAGGTGCTTCCACAAGTATCCAAGTCATGTAGCTCAGTGCAATTGACATCACCAGTACTCCGTTGGTGTCCATTATCTGGGGGAGAATAGATCCCATAAAGAAATTATATGATTATATATTATAGATATATATATTTCATTTTATTAGCAGTTCCTGATGCAGGTAGCGGTATCCCTCGACCTTAGGGATACCACTCGAGCTCGACCTCGAGTAGTGTACGCGCTGCTATGTGCCGCACACACCCTTGCTGATTGCTTGAAATGATAAGTCACTGATATCCAACTAACTCCTTTTATTTTGGTAATTAACTATACAGTAACTAATGCTAAGTATGATTGCGAAACTGGTATGAATGGATGGTGGATGAGTACACGTATATTGAGTGTTGATCGTGAACTGTCGCGTAATGTCCTAATTTATGCGAGGCGACGTATAATGGCTGAAAGTGCAATGTGCGATTCTTGACTCGCACAAGTTTCTTCTAAAGACCCTTTCTTTAGAGCCGTAACTGCTCGTAGCTTGGACCCTGTTACCGATGTTGGTGGCTTTCAATTTCTTATATTATTAATATTTTGATACAAATTTATTTATTTTTTAAGGAATATGGCAACTGCTTGAATTCAATAATTATAATTTTATATCATCCCTAGATTCTGTTACGATGCGTAAATCATATATATAAAACCGCTAAATTTGGACTGAAAGATCTCCTTTCTTTCTTCTTATTCTTTCTGCCTAGTCCCAAGTTATTTGGGGTCGGCGCAATATGTTGTTTCCATCATTTTCTCCTACTTATACATTATCCTACACTCCTTTTTCAACCAAGTTTAGATTTTAAGAAGACAATTCATTTAATTATTGTTCACCAGTTACTACTCACGTGTATTCTTCGGGTTTTCCCGATTAGTAGTAACCGGTGAACATATTGTTAATATGAATATGCCTCACGAAAGTTACTTTACAAAGATTCATTACTTACCATAGAAAACGTGTCGAACAGATGTGGTGATCTCAACACGTATTTATTTCTTTGGACGATAAGAGGATGGATAATGTAGATGCCGTAGGAGAGGCGGCCGAGAGGCGTGAAGATCGGCAGACCGAGGAAGTCACTGACTATAGCTGGGAACAAGAAACATAAATCTTTGTTATACGGGATTAAAATTTCATTTCTTGCTGAACCTATGAGGGGCTCGTGGCTAAGTAACATCCGCACAGATCGATCGATCGAAATTAACCATTTGGCTCAGTCACGTACAAATACGTACTTCAAAACAATAAAAAGCTATTGTGTCTGCTAATTAGCTAGCCAACAGATTAAGGTGCGCTTACCACGGTCGGTCTGTCTGGCTGATCACCATTTCATATCGAGACCCCTCCGTGCCTCGGAGAGCACGTTAAACTGTCAGTCCCGGTTGTCAAATAAAGATTTTTGACAGCTGTTACGAGTAGCCTGGCGGGAGGCCTGAAAGTTTGACAACCAGCCTTACCACGAGATATCGTGTTACCCAGTAACTGGGTTGTGGAGGTCAGCTAGGCAGTCGCTCCATGTAAAATACTGGTATTAAGCTGCATCCGATCAGACTGGAAGCCGACCCCAATGAGTTGGGAAAAGGCTAACTAGATTTGATTTTTCTTGTTGAACCTAGAGTTATCATAATAGTAATATGGTAGCATACTTCAGTAACAAATCTCAACATCAAGATTCCTTCTTTATCTAAACATATGTATAAAAGCGAAATTATCAGAATCTGCAACTAGATATACTTACGAACGGTCCCATATTCACATAGTCCAATAATGCAGCACACGGCTATAGCCCAGGCCACCCTGTGGGTAGCTACAGTGAAGGCAGCCTCTATCGGAGAGTACTCCCGCATGATGTAAACTTGGCCCAGGTTTAACATGAAGTACATCACTACTAGAGAGACTGCAGTACCGATGATAGACCAAGTCTGTAAGCATACAAAGATTTGGCTGCACATTCGTAATTCTAATTCGTAAAATTAACCACAGTTCTATGTTAAATTTTGTTCAACGGTTATTACTCACGTGCATTATAACGCACGAATGCACGTGAGTAATAACCGTTGAACAATAATTAATACTTTTTTTGTATAATAACTTTCGTGAGAAATATTCATATCAATCATTGTTCACCGGTTACTACTCACGTGCATTTCTCGGGAATTGCCTGAAACTAGTCGGGCAATTCCCGAGAAATGCACGTGAGTAGTAACCGGTGAACAATGATTGATAATAATTAATACAATGCCATGACCAGCCATTGATAAAATTTTTGAACAATCTTTAAGATAACATTAGAACAGTAATATTTCCTTTCTGCCTATTAACATTACTATAAAATAACCCAAATATAAAATCATATAAGTTTATTCTTAAGTACAATAAGTTGTTTAATTTTTAATTTGGTTTTTGATGTCCATTGTGTAAAATTCTGATGACGGATGCTTTTTGACAGTATTAAAGCGAAACGTGAGTTAATTTTCTTGTGAGCATAATTAGACGAAATCCCACCTTAGATATAGTTTTCCTATAATCGGCAGGCTTGTACACAGTCATGAGGTAGCCCATAGCGATGCCGACGAGGTACGTACCAGCTCGACTGTAGCTGGGCATATAGGTGTAGCTGAGCTCCCAGTACTCTCTAATTTTAAACGATAAATTGCTGAAAACAGGAAGGTTTTGAGATTTGACGTCGATGTGACCGCCTCGGCTGACTTATTACGAAGAGATATGGTTAAGTTAAGTCTTCTCCTTGTTTCAAAAAGTGAAATAGCAATAATTGTATTAGATATTATTTTTGTCACAAACTCACCCTGCTTCCAGAAAAAGGATAGGAGGCAGTTGATACCAATACGTCAAAGCTGCCGGTATCAATTGCGATAATACTGCAGCAGTTCCGAACGTAGCATACCCAAGCCTTCGGTCCTTTTGGTAGAAGTAGAAGATAACAGTTCCCAGGATCGCGAGCTGGTAGTCGCAAGGTATGTACCAGGTCACCGCATGACACTAAAAGAAAACATTCTTATAAAATACATATGTACTATTGTAGGAGGGGCTTGTGGCTAAGTAACAGCCGCACAGATCGACCGATCGAGGTCTGTGGATGGGTGACCATCATTTAATACCGATACCCCTCCGTGCCTCGGAGAGCACGTTAAGCCGTCGGTCCCGGTTGTTAAATTAAGATCTATGACAGCCGTTACGGGTAGTCCTGAAAGTCTGACAACCAGTCATACCACGAGATATTGTGTTACCCAGTAAATGGGTTATGGAGGTCAGATAGGCAATCGCTCCATGTAAAATACTGTTATTAAGCTGTAACCCCAATGTAATTGGGAAAAAGGCTAGGCAGATAGATAGTACTACTGTCTAACATCCAATGTGCCTGAAAATGGAAACGCAATTTTGGTCCTTTTCACTTTAATCCATTTTTGAAAAGATAACCTCAATACACGTGTTATTTCACTCACAGAATTAATCAGAACTTAGCTCAAGTTCTTTATTGCATTCTAGTGTTACACAAGTGTTAAATTTAATAAAATTATTCAACAAATTAAAACAGTATGTATAACATTAAATAAATAAATTGGGGGCTGAGTTGCCCGCGTCCGTAGGAGTGCACCCTTAAAATGGAATCCCTACACGTCGCCCCTGGGTGGTGCAAAACAGGCATCACAACTCTGATGGGAGGCTTCGGCCGCGGCTGGTTACCACCCACTGGACGAAGCAATGCCGTGAAGCGACCTAGTCGTGTTTCAGGATGTAGTCCGGTGTAACCGTTGTGGGAGACGTGTCAGTGGGCAGTTGCATCGACTCCCCAACTATCGTTCTCCCCAAATCTATCCACTCTACTTGGAGTGAATAGATTTTTCTGGATCTACGTGCTCCATCCTCGGCCACAACATCGCGTACCATCAGGCGAGTTGGTGGCCAAATGTAGATCCATTTTTCATTTAAAAAAAATAAGTCCCTCGTAGAAACTCGTGAGTATCTATCAGTTTAATAAGATGAATTCGGGAGTGTGCAAATAGTCAAACGTAGTAGTAATCCCACCAAAAACATATCATTTAAAGTTGGTTGCCAAGACTCGCAAGTTCATAATGCTTTCACTGTTAAAAAGTTATAAAAATTCCATTAAATCCAAACCCCTAGCTGAGCTCCGATTTGTACTGTGGGTTCTACTGAATCTGTCCAAAGTCTACCTATAAGTCCTGACTCTGCAAACTATATCTTGGTTAAAAGGCTTGGCTGTTTCGACATTGACAAACCATATAGTCTTGAAAAGGCTTCCAGAAACCGTGGTTCGGCCCATCTTGGCGATATATAAGTTATTGTTATGCATCCAAGTTATTCGATTTACTTACTAGATCTTTTGTGTTGGAGTTGAGCATAAGCAAGCTGAGTCTCCAGGTCTTAGCGCAGACTTCTGATTCTATCTCATTATTCCGTATCCAGAGTGGACCAGAACTAATATACTTTGACACTGATATCAGGTAGAAGATGGATAATGCGAAGGGTCCGATTAACCTGGAACAAGGAAACATTAATGTAGTTAAAGGAAAATTATTGATTTGCTTGTACGTCACACATTAGGTAATATAGGCATACCGCATCTAAATCGTCGTCTAATCCTCTTTTTCGAATAGATCGAGTACGGTGAAAACGCATGTTTGCAAACATGTCTAGCAGGTCCATTAACACAAACTGTGTTGAAAGATCTCAAAACAAATTTCAAACCGTTTTTAACTTGTTAAGGCCACGTAATGCCTATATGAATTATTATTTACGAACGAAATATTAGAAAATTAATAGACACGCATTAGTAATCTTTAAATTATTGCTGAATAGATATCGCCAGGCGTATCCGTAAGAGAAGAACGGACATTTTATAGATACAAACAAGCGACATGGTGGCTCAGTGGGAGAGCCGTGACACGGTGTGTTAAAGGTTCGAGTCCCATTTGTGTCTATTATTTTTCAATGTGTCCTTAGCAAATAATAACTAAGTTTCAAAGGTTTGACGCCGTCTGCCTTATAAAAAAATACGCTCGATCAATCAGTTAGGTACTTACCTTATGTAGCGTTTCCATAACACCTTGAAGAGGTTTTGCTGTCTATCAGGGTTGCCTAAAAGACCTTTGATGTGTAGAATCCCTGACATGGCAAAGAAAGTGTCCACTAAGATGTCTAGGTGAAGAAACAGACCGTTCCCATCCTCAATGCTCTGAAAAGATGTTTACACATTACACACTATATTCCCTGAAGAAAACAAACAAAAGCCTTTAATAAAACAACTTTTAACCGGATTAATCGCGTGTATTATTCGTTTTGTTATTCCTAACTTTTCGAATACATTACAGCGTTTTTGGTCGGAGAATGAGTCATCCTCTTCCATCCATCTTCATTCTACGATCACTAACGCTACTGTTGTTTAATTATGATGTGTAGTAATCGCGAAAGATACACAAACACGAAGAATACACAAAACCTGTTGTTTATACTTGTGCCTTACGTAAATGCCAACCTCTCATGCCATCTCATTTGTGATGCCGCCTGACCTTGCTTTTCATTAAAATGCTCGTTCCAGCGTACTGGAGCCGTCTATCATTACATCATCATCATGTATACTTGCGCAAACGTAACGTGTCTAGAAAATCTCTATTGTGTCTAAAATTGTGCGCGGTTGATGGTAATGGCTTAACACCTATTATGTCAATCGATGTTAGATCAGGTTTTTTTATTGTTATATTTATTACATGTGGCTATAGTGTCATTTAGACCATAAGAGGTCTATTGTGATCGCCAATTTGCGTTTAAATTAGAGTTCATCCCTAAACCCTGCCGATGTGATGAACTGCAGGATTTTTCTAGGGATGAGCTCTTTTATTTCATCCGGGCTTAAAATGTATTTCCCTAGATGAGCGTAGCGCTTGTGTATTAGCGGTCCACACTCCCCCAAAAGGTAAAGTGGTGTTTCGTCAGCCTCTTTACACCATCTGCAGGTTTGTGTCTCGCTTAGCCTCAGGATGAATATGTGCTTATTTAAGCAGCAGTGCCCTATTAAGATCAGGTTTTAAATAGTATACTTAAAACCTGATCTGACATCGACATGATCGACATAAGAGTTTACTACTTCTCCGTTCAAGTCCGACACTATTCGGGCAATCCCGGAGAATACACGTCACTAATAACCGTTGGACAATAATTAATATAATCTGACATCGACACCATCGATGTCAGATCATATTAATTATAAATGAAAAACTTGTTGAACTACAATTTATTTCTTTCTGTCTTGCGTACTCTCGTACGTTTCTTGTATTTGTCTCACTTAAACCCTTACATCTCATCTTACCCTTACATCATTCATCATATACTTGTTTACTTACTTTATCACACATTACTTTGCTATTTCAGTCTCTTTTACGCACTAATTACTTTACAACGATTCGATTTTTTTTTTTATAAAATTCCCCAAAAGACGGTGTGCTACCCAAAATCGCCCGGAAAAGTTTTTCTCCACAATTCCAAATTTACAAGAAACATTTTTTTAAATTTTTCGATCCTGTCCTGACAATAACGAACGAAACTTTAAATTTAACAAAACCCCTCTGCCTACCCCCTCGGGGAACACAGTAGATGGTAGGTAATTTTATTATACCTTATCATAATCCAGGGTATTGGAGGTGCCAGATAACATAATGTAGAACACAACATGGATAGAAACAATATTCATTGCTGTGATGAACCTCATGCCATTCATCACTTTGATCTCTTCCTTATTTTCCTTCACAAGATCTTGGTGGTTCTTGAAGATACAGAAAGACTTGGATATTATTGATTCTGGAATTTGACACTTCAATTAATAATTTTCTAATATGTGCAATATTCGGGTTACGCAGCTTTAAGTCCCGTTTGTGTCTAATATTATTCATATTAGACACAAACGGAATTCGAACTTGCGATACTTGTTTCAACATGACATAGACCGCGCAGGTACAGTCGTATAGGAAAGTGTTAACGTTTAACACTTTCTATACGACTGTACCATTTAAATTTGTTAGGAAAATTTACAAGACCGTGTAATATTTATGGCACCAACTGTTCTAGACCCTTAGGCGAGCGAGACAAATGTATTACCGGAATGTTAAGGAATAAGTGAGACAGCACGCTATTACTATGTTCGTTCTGCCGATTTTGCGTACAACTTCAAACATGCACAGTTATAATATGTACAACATGTGTAACTCTGTTAATTGGTAATAATTAATGAATTAAAGTAAGAATACTTTCTTACCTGTACTGTCGGGTGACTGATCTTCACTTATGAAATAATTTCGATAATAAGTTGAAACCGCGGCTATTATCATCAGCGACGCTATTAACACACTGAAAAAAAATAACATGAAACAATTATGTACAAAAAAAAAAATCTTAGTTATTGTGTCGTTGATGAACAACTAACGGGGTAATTGTAGAACTGGTTTGCATCAATACACTAAATTTTTAGGGTTCTGTTCCTAAAAAGTGTGACCTGTTTTCACCGTGGGAGAGCCACGCTTCGGCACGAATGGGCAGGCTCGACCGGATTGATACCACGGCCTCACAGAAAACCGGCGTGAAACAACGCTTGCGTTGTGTTTCGCCGAGTGAGTGAGGGTACCGGAGGCCCAAACCCTATAAAAGGCAGGCAACGCACTCGCGACTCCTCTGGGGTTGCGGGTGTCCATGGGCGGCGGTAATCGCTTACCATCAGGCGAGCCGTCTGCTCGGTTGCCCCCTATTCCATAAAAAAAAAAAAAAAAAAAAAAAAAAAAAAAAACGGAACCTTCTAAGATTATTTCGTTGTCCGTCTGTTTGTCTATACTACGTCACATACGATTAGAAACTTACATTTATAGTTTGTGATAGTAATTGATGTTTCGAATTTTCGACTCGTAATAAAACCATGGCCAGTGAAAATGCACAATAGTTTAGCATAATGAGGAATGTTTTGATGTAATTATTTGAAACTTATCCACATAAATTACACCAACTGCCTCGTTGGTCTAGTGGTCCCAAGCGCGACTGCTGAGCAGGAGGTCTCGGGTTTGATTCCCGGGTCGGGCAAAGTGTTATTGAGTTTTTCTGTTAGGAAATTCTCAGTAGCAGCCCGGAGTTTGGAATTGTGCCCGGTTGACGGCAAAAGGCTCACCACCTGGGACTTAATAACAGCATTGGTGAAATGTTGGTGTACAATTGTGTACATCTCTGCCTATCCCTTCGGGGAATACAGGCGTGATGCTATGTATGTATGTATGTACATACCTCGATGTTACTTTTATATTTTATATTGTTATTTCATTGTTAATTTAATGTAACGACAAACGATTATTTTATTTATCATAGAATGATGTATACGGTATACCTAAGTTCGGCTCTGGCACTTGTACTGATGTACTATATTAAAGTTCCTTGTATTTCTCAGTCAACTGAATGTAATATTTTTTATGGGAAATAAATATCTTAAGCCGGCGAATAATTAACAATGTCGTATATCGATGTATGGGAACTTCGGCAATGTTACTTATACGGAACCCTCGGTGTGCGATTCGTACTTGCACATGTCCTTGCATATGTTGTTGTATAGGTATTTTTCTAGGGATCACTGAAAAATATAGGACACGGAAGCGACTTCGAAAAAATATGTAGGCATAACAATTTGCATAAAAATTATTAATATGAACACATTTTCAAATTAATAACATTAACTTTTTAAATAATCGCTGCCTCAGACAAGGAATTTATTCCTGTATCGGTTTGTTTACAGACATATAATCTCACATGCACACACACCTAAACCCGGAACAATTATGTATCAGATCATACAAATATTTGCTCCGTGCAGGAATCGAACCTACGACACGCAACCCTGCAGCCGGTCTCTTGACCACTGCGCCAACCGCGCCGGCAAACATATAATTTAATTTAATTAATTAGTAAAACTTTAATAGATTCAAGTGTTACCGACCGCAAATAGATACAAATATGCAAGCGATGAATAATCGCAACTACTCTAAATGTGTTTCGCCCCCCACGGGGCATCATCAAGAGCTGTAAGATCGTGCAGGGAGTCTTCGACTACGACTTTCCTCGTCACATAATTCTCATCTCTCCGCGTCAGGTACCATACTATGAAAAACTATGATATACACACGGCTGTTCAATCTGCCTAGCCTTTTCCCTATTACAATGGGGTAGCTACCAGTCAAACCGGATGCAGTTTTTTACATGGAGCGACTGCATTTCTGACCTCGTATGATATCTCGTAGCATGACTGATTGCCAGACTTTCAGGCCTCTGAATACCCGTAACGGTTGTCATAGATCTTAATTTGACAACCGGGAATGACGGTTTAACGTGCAAAGCACAGAGGGGTCTCGGTATGAAATGATGGTCAGCCATCCACAGACAGACAGATCGATCTGTGCGACTGTTTCTTAGCCACGAGCCCCTTCAATCACAGTTGTTACTTCCTTTTAATACTTATTTCTAAATCTATGCATCCGCGTCACACCACACATGCCACTTCACATTCTCATGGAATATATAGTATGATATATAATTGTATTGACAATTGACATAAGCCCACTTAAATTTATTATAGTAATCCTATGTAATTGACTTAAAATACAGTTTTATAATGATATCAATTTGCCGGTTCACCTCCGCTTGTTATCATAATTATAAAAACACTAGCTGTGCCCCGCAAACGTTGTTCTGCCATAGAATTATTCTGGATAAGGACACCCTAATCACCCAGGGGTATAAAAAATAGCCTACCACCAATAAACAAAAATATTAATATATACAATAGATCAACCTACCAAATAGAAGAAAAAACTAATATTATAAAAGTCGGCCAAGCCATTTCGTAGGAGTTCGATAACAAACATCGTGACACGAGATTTTTATTATATCAGAGGGATAGATTAACTGTGTCCGTAACTTCTCGCGCGTGGAATTACAGACTAAAATATTATTATTATTGAAATAAAATATAACCTTTGTTACTTCTGAATAAAGTAGCTGTCTAATGGTGAAATAATTATTAAAATCGGTTCAATATTTTCATAGTTTATCGATGACAAACAAACAAATCTTTCCTCTTTATAATTTTAGTATAGATGTATGATTATATAACATAACACAGTAAGTATTCTACGAAAGGCTAGGCAGGGGTGTACCTCTTCTTCGTATCGTGTGGCTGATGAACAACCTAGTGTCAAATTTTAAATGACTCGGAAGAAAAAAAAAAGTTTTATTTATGCAAACCAATTAACGCGCCCAATATCAAATCCCAGGTTCAATAGGTCAGAGGTGTACACAGTTTTAGACCCACATTTCACCAATGCTGTTATTAAGTTCCACCATTCCACTATAGGTGCTGAGCATATATCTGTAGCCATTCCAGTATAGGTGCTGAGAATATATCTGTAGTGTAGCTTTTCATCCAGGCACAACTTCAGGACGTTATAGCCTGCTACTAAAAATTTCCTGACAAAAAACTTAAGAACCGTGCCAGCGCTTTTTTTTAATGGAGAAAATGCATCATGGATGTTGTACCCGACTCTTACCGAATAAACTACACGGTCCTACTCTCACCTTGACGTGACAGGATTCACCACGTTCCCAGCAGATTACGGTCCGTTAAAGAGTGTCAACAGAATTTCCAGTATTTGTACAAGCTGTCCACAGTTAGCCTGCGCAGGCACTTCAGCGTGGAAGACTATGGGTCATGAGACCTTTAAGTATAGGTCTCATAACCCCGGGTTGCTATTAAAAATTCCTAATAACTTTGTAAGCGATTACTAGCAATCTTTAGAGTAATACTTAAATTTTTGCAAGCGCAGTGAATAAGTAAATATTTAATATAAACACTTACAAAAATAAATAGAATCCTATAGGATACTGAAGCTTCGTCCCAGCAACTTGGCAGTGGTCTACTGTGATGTTAGGCTTGACTGTACCGAAGAAAGTGATGTCATACATCGCACTGGTCATCTTGGCTATTGAAGGGGGGTCACAAGCTGCTGGCACGCAGATCCCCCAAAAGAGAAGGTTCAAAGGAAACTTTGAGATGGTTGGTGACTGAAAAAAAAAGAGATATACAGATTAATCAGGACTTGGTCATCGGATGGACTTATTCTTGATTTTGTACATTAATATATATTAGACACAAACGGGACTTCAATGCACAATCCTTGTCATGCCGTTACATAGTCTCCCAGTTGACTTTTTGTGTCGTTTGTCCGCATCTATTGAATTTAAAGTTTCTTTTTTAATTTTATGAGGATGCCTCGGGGTATTTATTAGCAATCGTTTACAGATTAGTATTTCAACGTTACAACTTTGCTTTTATTTAATAATTGCGGAATTCTATTACAATGGATGCCGATAAATACAATCCCGACAAAAACATTTCATGTAAAGTTGGTTGCCAAGTGTAACAAGTTCATAATGCTTTTACTGTTAAAAAAGTTATGAGATCTCTAGCACAGCCCAACTCTTAACTGAGCTCGGATTTGTATTACGCGTCATAGTCTAAGAGGCCTATCCAAAGTCCAAAGTATATAGCTCTACGTGCTCTTAACTGTACTTCATTTATAATAATGAATAACAAATAACTCTACCTATAAGCCCTGACTCTACTAACTCTACATAATAAAGTATCAGCACGAACTGCACCTTACGGACTTAAATGTCATGTCATAGTTTCACGTACAGCACGGCCAAGTCATACTTTCAAATTTCAGCTTTCTAGCATTAGCCAGACCGACACTATGACGATTCGAAAATACGACGAAACGCTTCGTGCGGCTCGTCTTGGCGGGGGCACTACCATGCCCCCAGATACTTACATTCAGATATTCATCCGTAGTACCGTAAGGATCATACTCGGCTTTTTTCTTCAGTTTATCTGATAATTTAACTTCGGCAATACAGTATTTTGTCCTGAATTGTGGATGGGTTTCAAGCCACGGTGGTTTCATGCATTGATCGAAGTTACCCAAATTTAGCCAGGACGCGTAGAGGTTGCCTGCTGGGAGGGTATTCGCGTTCCACACTGAACAAAAAAATGGTTAACTATCACTTTTGTGGGCAGTGATACCCTAGTGGTATGATAGGACTGCCAAATCAAGTAAGTTCAAAATATGTGACTTTCATATTATTATTTTTTATTAATTTTCATGAAACTCATTCATATTAATCATTGTTCAACGGTTATTACTCACGTGCAAGTTTTCGTAATGATTATACTTATAATATAGAGCTGTAGACTGTCGTAGTAGATGTGGTTACATTTCATCAATGCTGTTATTAAGTCACATGTAATAATAGGTGATGAGCCTACTGCCATATACCGGGCACAATTCCAAACTCAGGGCTGCTATTCAGAATTTCTTAACACAAAATCTTGTTAACACTGCCCAACGCGGGAATCGAACCCAGGACCTCATGCTCAACAGTAGGGCTTGGGACCACTAGACCAACGAGACAGCACGCGAGAACGAGCAATATTATACAAAGTAAAAATTTATTCAGTAACTTCCTTTTAAGGAATACAGATCAATCTTCGACAAGCATTAACGCATGCATAACGGACTCTAAAATTATTAATTTTTGTGAAAAGAAAAATACGATCGTAAGCAGGATTCGAACCTGCGCCTCCCGGATAAATACTACAGGCGCTCTGACCGCTAAGCCACAAAAAATCATAACTTTCATTTTAAGGGGTCAATCTGTACGGATTCATCGATATTTTATTTTACTATTTTTCACCGGTTATTACTCACGTGCATTATTTCGGGATTGTCCAACTAGTTTCGAATTCGAACGTAGTCCTAACACATCATGACTAAGGGCACCATTCGATTTCAATCTAGACGAGCCACCGAAAAAACTGCACGTAAGTAGTAACCGGTGATCAACGATTAATGTTCCATTATAATGTTACGCCTTTTAGGAAACCAGAAATAAAAATAAAAAACATATTTACGTGCTCTCCCAACTCCGGGCAGCTACTGAGAATTTTCAAACAGAAAAACCCAATAACACTTTGCCCGACCTGGGAACCGAACCCAGGACCTCACGCTCAGCAGCCGCGCTTTCAACTACTAGACAAATAAGGCAGTCCTAGTTAGTATACGATAGAAGATTAAATGCATGTCCTTTCTACATACCCCAAGTTGCCCAAAGCGTGAAGTTCTTCACATTCTCCAGTAGCGATAGAGTTTTCTCCAAGCATAGTGATTCTTCTTCAAGCCAATTCCCCTGTTTCAATCTTTGTATATACGTATCAATAGCAGTTGTTTGTGATATCTGAGCTGCATTGTGTGAAGACACTGTGATGGCTGCAACAAAAGAGAAAAAATAGTACCTTACCGCTTACGCTTGTATCTCTAAAAGGAACCTAAGGCTATCAGCTTGAGGCATTACAGTCCATTGAGAATCGTGCCAAGAGGGCATCAGCAACGATTCCCTTGTTCAGACTAAGCTCCAAAGTCTAGAACATCGGCGCAAAGTTGCTAGTCTATCGATTATATTTCGGAGAGTGTGCTTCAGATATGCATGATCTAATTCCTCCCTGCCCTTTTTTCTATCGGACGGCCAGAAGCACAAAAAGGCGCCATCGGTTCATGGTTGATATACCAAAATCCTAAACGAAGCGCTTTGATTCCACGTCATTATAAGAACCGCAAAACAATGGAATGCGCTGCCGGAGTGGGTCTTCCCCGATAGTTACAATCTGGGTGACTTCAAGACGCGAGTGAATCGGTTTCTTCTAGGCAAGCGTGCTCCATCATAGACCGCATAATCGCTTAACATCAGGCGAGATGGTGGTGAAACGCAAGCACATAAGCTAATAAAAAAAGAGGCAGAAGTGTACTCCAGTTGTACACAAAGAACACCATCTCCCATAAATCGTGGGGCCATAAACCTGATGGATTTGTTACATAAAATTAGCAGCTTTAAGAGGGCAGTCTGCTTTACAAAAAAAAACAAAAACTAAATTCTGCAAATATAACTTTCACTTATTTATTTATTGCACATGGTACACTTAGAATTAGTTAAAAATAAAAATAATTTATATTATTGACTAACCTAATATGCACATGAATGACCCTGTTATGGTAGGTAATAATGATGTAGATATGTTTTATATTTATATAATGCAAATATGGCAATTAGTTTATACCTGAGGTTTATACAATACTATACAATAATAATCTATTAAGTAATATCTACCAATTTTCATTCATAAATTCTTTTACATCTAATAACATTTTTCTATACACATTCGCCTAAGTTTAGCCTTAAAAATACTATTGGTTTTAGTGTTAATTATATATACTTTTGATACGTTATAATAAAAAATATGACATATACTTACCAAAATAAATAATAAATAAAAATAAATACCGCCACATAATTATTTGTAAACTTCACTTAACTGCAGTTTATGATTATGACTTATCCACGAGACTGTCGTTACTATAATAAACATCGAGGAAAATATCTGATCAACTTAATAATACCAATAAAAACTATACTATGTACGCCCCCGTGCTTGTCTGCGTATAAACAGAATAACCTATTACTTCACTGCTCGAGAGCTCACACTCACCGAACAAATCTAAGTAATTCTAATTACCAAAGGCGACCCCGTAATTTAAAAAAATATGTATTATCTATGTACCAAGTGCGACTGCTGAGCATGACGTCTCGGGTTCGATTCCCGGGTCGAACAAAGTATTATTGATTACTATTTTTCAAGGAAATATTACAGCCATCCGTTACATTTTTATTATATGTATAGATGAACCATTTCATTTCTTAAAATTCCTATCGTATGGTTATTGCGTGCACGTTTGATTGCCTCGTTGGTCTAACGGCCTCAAGTAAGGCTGCTGAGCGTGAGGTCTTGGGTTCGATTTCCTAAGTCGGGCAGTGTTATTGGGTTTTTCAGTTAGGAAATTTTCAGTAGAAGCCCGGAGTCAGGAAGTTGGTGGTGTGACACTCCCGTGCTTCGGATAGCATGAAAAGCCGTCGGTCCTGCGTCTGATCTCTCGCCACTCGTGTCGGATTGCCGTCCCATCGGAATATGAGAGTGTTTGCGCATACACTTGTGCACTATAATATCTCCTGCGTACTTGGCTGATCTCCGTGGAAATGGCCGTCGTGGCCGGAATACGGTCGGGAGGAGTATTATTGCGTGCAAAATTGATTCTTGCACTAATCACGATACAGAAGTTTATTCCATGAATTAAATGTAAGTTCCGTGTTACCCTTAATTATTATTGTTTGTCATTATTTTTAATAACTCTCATTGTTTGATTTTGATTGCATACAATTTTATCACTTTTCTTATGTTTAATTATCACATTGTTTTCCCTTGTAATTAGGGGGTGGAGGATATCAATAAATCTAAGTAAGTAGCTAGGCTGCGTTGATTTTTTATTATTTTTAGGGTTCCGTACCTCAGAATGAAAAAACGGAACTCTTATAGGATCACTTGGTTGTCCGTCTGTCTATCTATCTGTCTGTCAAGACCCCTTATCCCGGGAACGCGTAGAGGTATCGAGTTGAAATTAAAACTATATACTCTTGAAGCTATGAGAAAATCAAACTCAGGACGTAAAAAAAACAACGAACTCTTTAACGTAAAAAAATACGACCGTTTATGCCGCAAGAAACTTATATTTCGACACTCTCAAGGGAATCAAAATGTTTAGAGTATTTCCCGTTAACCTAGAACTATGAAATTTGGCAAGTAATATCGTCTCATACTACAAGTACAGGGAAACTTCTGTGTTCGTGATGAACAAAAGGAAAGAATTAAATTGTGTTTAAGACGTTATAATCTTTGAAATTTTAGGTTTTTTTACAAAGGTTGCAATGTGGAGTAGTTTTGTATGCAGAGACGAGACCAGAATGTTCCGTGAATGTCTGTCATTGGATAATGCGTGTGACGTGTATGTGGCTTTTGTGAAGTGTGATTGGGTAAAGTAGGACTCGATACACATTAAAATAAAAAATAGACCTTATATCATATGGAAAAGGTCGAAGTTGGGAAAACCGGCGTCGACATTCTGAAAACTACAATTTGTAATTAAATCATAAAAAAATATAGTCTTTATTTAAAATACGTAATCAATCATCAAATTTGTACGGAACATTCGGTGGGCGAGTCCGACTCGGACTTGTCCGGTTTTTCTCTATACAGTCAGTGCCAAAAGTTGTTTAACATGCACAAAATCTGCACCGAATATAGTACTGAATATTTTGATTTGATGAAATAACTTTTTGTATTTCCTGTATTTATATAATGATATGACTATTATGTATATTATTATTTAAATGTTTCCTTGAAAAATATATTAATTAATATAGGCATTACATGGCCTAAATATTTATAAAAAAATATCATTATAGGTATATCTATATATATTTATTTAACCTGCTTGACCGGATTGATACCACGGCCTCACAGAAAACCGGCGTGAAACAACGCTTGCATTGTGTTTCGCCGAGTGAGTGAGCCCCATATTCCATAAAAAAAAAAAAAAAACTATTGTTTGTCTCGCTAAAACTCGAGAACGGCTGGGCCAATTTAGCTAATTTTCGTAGTCCAGGGAAGCTTTCAACGGTGAGAAAATGTAAAAAAATTGCGAGGAAGATAGTAAAAACAACAATTTAATTTGCCCATATGTATTGTTCTACCTGCTTTCCTGCCAAACATTTGACGTTCAAGGTGATACGAAGTACACCGGGTCATCTAGTGATTTATAAAGGATTGGGATGTTGTTTGGGGTTTTAGAACTTCAAAGTGGTAACGCTGTGTTTAGTAGATCTGTAAATGATTGCTAAATAAATATCGCCAGGCGTCTCCCTAAGACCAATACAAGGACAATTGAAATTCAATAGCTTCGAACAACGACAAGGTATATCATTTGCTAGAGTGATGACTCAAGGGTCGCGGGTTCAAGCCCCATTCTTGTCTATTATTTTTCAATGTTTCCTTGAAAAAATAGTATTTGTATTGTGACTTTATATTTTTATACCCACTGTTTTATAGTGTTACGTAAAAACTGTTGTATGCCATCATGGCGGGTCATAGCTGTGTACTATTTCGAAAACATGTAACATCTTAATAATTACCTATGTACCACAATAAATACTATTATTGTATTGTATCTGCATCGTTATCACATAATGTCTTTTTATCTTCATAAATGTACCAAAATTATTGTAACACAACATTTTAAAAGAGTAACCGTGGAGTTTCTTGCCCGTTCTTCTCCATAGGAATCTACATTTTGGAACGTGGCATTTCTTGACTTTCAAAAGTACCTTTATATGATCTTATTGGAATAAACGATTTGACTTTGACTTTTATTTATTTGTTTTTAACTTCTCAACCAAGTCTATGGGATGGTTCTAACAATTCTAACACTAAGTTGGATTCTGACAACAAGAAGGACAGAAAATTATTTATTTTATATTTACTATCGTCTGTCTCATTGGTCTAGTGGTCCCGGCGCGACTGCTGAACATGAAGTCCTGGGTTCGATTCCCAAGTCGGGCAAAGAGCTAATGGGATTTTCTGTGAAAATAAAATAGATGACGGTAGATGACAATAGGCTCACCATCTATTACGGAACCTAATAACAGCATTGGTGAAATTTGGGGGTACATCTATGAACACCTTAGTTTACCCCTTCGGGGAATACAGGCGTGATGCTATGTGTTCAATTACCTTACGCGACACGTTGATGTAACTACCTAAGTATACAATTATCTACGGTAAATTTCTAACTTCCTTAATTCTGAACACGTTTAATGATAAGTACCAGGTCTAAGATCATATAAAAGGCCGTAGATCATGTTATATAACCACCGGTTAACGTATACTTATTAAAGAGCCATAAAGTTCTAATCATTTTTATTTGCATACTAATTTATGACAGCGCGGTTGGCGGAGTGGTCGAGAAACCGACTGCTGCGCTGCGTGTCGCAGGTTCGATTCCTGCACGGAGCAAATATTTTTACGATCTATAGATAATTGCTCCGGGTCTGGGTGTGTGTGTGCTTGTGATATTATATGACTGTAAAAGCACCCACGATACAGAAAGAAATACCAAGAGTGGGGCAACGTTTAAAAATTTTTTTATATATAAATATATATAATAACTTTACTTAAAAAACTGAATTATTCATCACTCCTTATCCCAATTTATTTGAGGTCGGCGCAGCATGAATTTTTCTTCTACTTTCTAATTGTTTTTGAAATTGCATGCTGCTAAAGTTTTGTCTATATTTTATGATTTGCCGCCTGCCTGACGTCAACCCTCATTGGGAATGCTGTTGCTGGTGGTAACCGCCACCGATACGGTCAACTTCTATCTAGCTATGTCACACCAAATGTTATCCATGCGCCAAGTTCTGACGTCTTCCTACTATCACACTCCACTAACCAGGCCAGAGGAGGGAAATAGAATAATAATAATAAAAAAAACAATAAATAAAGATGTTTATAGCCACTTGCTAACTATGGTCGGTAAGATCGTCGGGGCTAAGCAACACTTAGTGCGGTCAGTTCACGGATTGGTAGCCGCTAGAAGTTTAATCATTTGAAAAGTCATAGCTTTGGGATAAACCTTTCACCTTGGACTTACGACTCCATCAGTCATACCACTATAGTGACTAGTAATATCACTGCATGGCGTTAGGAATCATCTTCTTATCGTGTGGTTGATGAACAACCTAGTGTCAAAGTTAAAACCACCCGTGGGTCTCTGACATGACTTTACACACCATCGAGAACATCTCTCAGGTGTGCTGGTTTCCTCACGATGTTTTCCTTCACCATTTTTAAGAAAGTGATTATTAATTTATAATACGCACATGACTCGAAAAGACAGCGGTGCGTGCCTTGGATTCGAACTTGCCACCTTTGCCTTTTCAGTCCAACGGTCATACCTCACTAACCACGCTAGCTACCGCTAATTTAAGCAGGTATGTAGGCACAGTTTAAGATAGTAAATAAAATTAAAGACGTCAAACGAAAATTATATGTTAATTTTGGGTTAGCATGATTAAATTTGCATTTGACGTCACCCCATCCCGCTCTTATAGTAATCGTTAGAAAAATACAGCAATGCTATGAATCTTATTAAATAAATTCTATGGTTACATTTAAATGTTATAGACACGAACGGGACCCAAACCCACGACCATAGACAGACCGTGTCATCACTGTACTGAGCTGCCGTGTCATTGTTCAATACTATTAAGCTTCCTTGTACTCGTCTTAATGTGTTTATTTAGCAATCATTATTTTACAGATTTACTAATATAACATAATTTAGCATCACGTCGATATTCCCCGAAGGGGTAGGCAGAGGTGTACACAGTTGTACACCCACATTTCACCGATGCTGTTATTAAGTCCCATGAAATAGGTGTTGCGCAATTGCCATGAACCGGGCACAATTCCAAAGTCCGGGCTGTTACTGAGAATTTCCTTAAAGAAAAACTCAATAACACTTTGCCCGACCCGGGAATCGTACCCGAGACCTCTTGCGCTGCAGTCGCGCTTGGGACCACTAGACCAACGAGGCAGATTTACTATTAAATTTTATTTAGTTTTCTACATTAGAATTGACGCCATTCTCTCCCCTAAGTCTGCCACCCAGTTTCAACCCAGACGTCAGAATAGTTTGTCGGGTCGTTTAGTAACCAATGACGCGAACAGAGGGCGCCACTAGACCAAATCTACGAAGGAATCCGTTTAATTGTATTAATTGTTTTCGTGAGCACTTTGGAACTCCACTGCCCGGATTTGGGAATAAAGTTTTGATACTATGTTTAATTACTGATGAAAATGAAGGTGTTGTTAGTTTTAAACGGTTATCTGCCATTGGATTTGATTTACGGGATCGCAGTATAAGCGAGAAAGAGATATCGGTGATGTACCAACGTATACGATTGTATACGTTGATACTCATACACTCATACTCATACACCGCGAAAAAATATAACATTTGTAAAGATATGATTATTGAGTATTAAAATTATCAATCAAACCAGCAATCAGTTTCGGGCGTTTCAAACGCTGCCATCTTGGTGCGCTTTCTCTGACGTCAGAGTTCACATCTTAAAAGATATCTGGTATGGTATGGAGTGTTCAATTAACGAATTATAAATTTATAGAAGGCATTTTCTTTAAAGATTAACGTTAAAACTCATAAAGAACCACAAAACATTATAACCACCAAGTAATAACATACTCGAGATATTGTCATCGCGCAAAGTGACGTCACGTTTCACTCCAACCAATAGCGATCGTTTTGACATTTTAAATTTCCCTCGCGTGATTCTCACTTTTCAACTTTTTTATTTATTAGTTAAAACTCGATTTATTAATTAAAAAACTAAAGAACACGCTTTTGTAACTAGTCGAACTAAAAAGTTTAAAATAATTTTCTATAAATGCAAACACAAAATAGAGTGATTATGAATAAAACATTTTATCGTAAAAAAGCGTGGGGTGCTCGATGTCAATTGTAGTAAATATTTAATTGAAGTTATTATAAAATATCGAAGCAGTCAAAGTCAAAGTCAAATCATTTATTTCAATTACACCATTTACAGGCACTTTGGAATTGTCAGAAGCTAGTTGCCACGTTCCAAAGTATAGATTCCTATGGAGCAGAACGGGCAAGAAACTCCACGGTTACTCTTTTTATAAAATAGGTTTTTACAATAGCAGGTATTGGTTACACTGATTCTGTTGCATAATTTTTAACCAAACGAACCGACTCCAAAAATGTTACTGTTAAGTAAAAATGCACTAAAAAGTAATAAAATAATTGTTTTACTTACTACAATTTATATAAATTTTTTTTTTTAATTGAAGAGGATTCTGAATAAAATCAATTTATTAGGACAATAATATACAATTATTATTATTTTTGGAGTCGGTGCCAGACAAACTTTAAAAATATTTAGGAAGTTTCCTAAAATTTGCAAAGTATATTTAAAGGTACATTAACCATCATTATTATTACGATAATGTATTATACCTAATTGAACCTATTGAACTATAATGAACACAACAACTGCCTAAAGCGAACGTAAAACGCTACTTCATGAATGTACTTACACGTTTATTATGCTTTACTGGCACCGACTCCAAAAATAATAATAATTGTATATTATTGTCCTAATTAATTGATTTTATTCAGAATCCTCTTAAATTAAAAAAATATTTTTATATAAATTGTAGTAAGTAAAACAATTATTTTATTAATTTTTAGTGCATTTTTACTTAACAGAAATTTTTTTGGAGTCGGTTCTTTTTTTTGTTAAAAATTATTTCATTTCTTACTTTTTAGTGAATCTTGCGTTCCATAACTGATTTATCGGAAGTGAATATGGGTAGACCTACTCAACGCGCTGTCCATATGGGTAGGGGCCATTTAATTGAGACGAGCAAAGAAGGGGAGAAACGCCTATATCAAAGTAGGCAATCTAGATCTGAGGCTATTTAAAAAGAGAGTAATGAACTGCGTAAAACCAGATGAAATTGATTAAAAAGTTAAATTAAAATCGGACTAGCGTATGTTACTCACGGGACAGTGTAAGGATTCTAACGATACCCCATATATCGAAATCAGTTCAGGTATTTATAAGTTATGGTGGAATAGGTAAAGAAACTCACAAACATACTTACATACATACATACTTATATACACTCCGTTTTTTGGGCACTCGCGTAAAAAGAGATGTTTTGAGAATGCGGTCTTACACTAAAAAGTATTAAATAGCAAAAAAAATATGACGGATTTCCGGTGCTTATCTTCCGGTTTCATCATCATCATCATCATCTGATGATGAAGCTGGAAAATAGGCAGTTCATTACAACTATTCTAGAGACCGTAAACACCACCGGAAAGTCACAAGAAAGCAAAATACACCATTTAGTTTACTTCGACGACGTATTATTTTTCAGTTATTTTGATTAAAATACCAAACTACTAAATCAAATTTCATAAAATTTAAATGGGACCAATCTGAAAGTAAATCCTTTCAAATAAAAAAATTATTTTCCAAATCGGTTCATAAATGACGGAGTTCTGAGGTAACAAACATAAAAAAAATACAACCGTATTGATAACCTCCTCCTTTTTGGAAGTCGGTTAAAAAAAGAATGTAAATAGTTTTTTCCAAGATGTTCGGTCCTTGGTCGACCTCTGCCTCTCTGGTCTAGTGGTCAGAGGGGAGACTACCGAGCGTGACGTCCTGGATGGGATTCTCGGGTCCGGCAAAGCTTCGGTTGGGAAATTCGGAGTTTGGAAATGTACCTGAATGATGGTTACAGTCTTACCACTTATTATATGGAACTAAATAACATTTGTGATAGAATTAACAATTCTTCTTCTTCTTATCGTGTGGTTGATGAACAACCTAGTGTCAGAGTTTAAACCGCCCGTAGGTCTCTGACATGGCCCTACAAACCATCGAGAACATCTCTCAACTTAACAATTATATCAACCATTTTTCACCGGTTACTCCACAAGTGCATTTTTTCGGGATTGACCAACTAGTTTCCAACTTGAGGGAGCCCTTAGTTATGAGCTGAGCCCGCGACGACGGTGTCGCGATTCAAATTGTATTTATACTCGTAAGATACAATTCTACATCTAATACATTTCTTGATATTCCTTTAAGTAAAATCTATTCGTATATATTTTCTCAATGTGAAATTCCTTACGTTATGTGTTAGATAGCACAGTGGTATATTAAATTCTTACACGACGGTACCGCCTCCGTTTTATTTAAGCGGGTCACACACAATTTAATTGTTTTTGCTTGCATACAGGTTGTCCTGAATATGGTATGATGTCTAGTGGTAGGTGAAAGCTTGGATGGCTTGTGTAGCTGGATGGAGGGGAAGAGGGAGACCAAAGAAAATATGTATAGATTATTTGAGGGATTATATGAGGTGCTCGTGGCTAAGTAACAGCCGCACAGATCGATCGATCGAAGTTAAGCTGCGCTTGTCGCGGTCGGTCTCTGGATGGGTGACCATCATTTCATACCGAGACTCCTCCATGCTTCGGAGAGCACGTTAAGCCATCCACCCCGGTTGTCAAATTAAGATCTATGACAGCCGTTACGGGCATTCAGAGGCCTGAAAGTCTGACAAACAGTCATATCACGAAATATGGTGTTACCCAGTAACTGGGTTGTGGACGTCAGATAGGCAGTCGCTCCATGTAAAATGCTGGTATTAAGCTGCATCCGGCTTGACTAAAAGCCGATCCCCATGTAATTGGGATTAAGGCTAGGCAGGTAAACTCACAAACATTCATACACACATACATGAACCTAAACAGATGACATTCCTCTTTTGGACAGTCGGGTAAAAAGGCTAGACAGATCAACATCCTCATTTATTGATGATCTAGTATTTCTTCACATTAAAATAAATCCCGTTTAACCCCAAATTATTCAAAACGAATTATTCCATTCAAAAATTATACATCTCATCCATTTCGACAATATTATTTTATTCGAAAATTTGCTGATAATAAATTTGTATAATCTCCTCTTATTATGCCGTTTGTTCGAATAACCGTTGGAACATTAAAGTAAATAATACAGAAATATATACAAATTTTGCACGATATGAAATTATCGGGGAGTTTTATCACTGTTTACCGGTTTTACGAGTAAAGTAACGAATGGAAATTAATTGGGGGAAGCGGTTACGCGTTGCTGAAGTAACCGGTGAACTCGAATTTATGTTTGAGTTAAATAAGATAATATTTTGATGTGACTGCCTCGTTGGTCTAGTGGTCCCAAGCGCGACTGCTGAGCATAAAGTCTCGGATTCGATTCCTGGGTCAGGCAAAGTGTTATTGAGTTTTTCTGTTAGAAAATTCTCATTAGCAGCCCGGACTTTGGAATTATGCCCGGTAGATGTCAATAGGCTCACCACCATTACATGGGACTTAATAACAACACACGTGAGGGCGATTCGGGACGTCGATTTTTTTTTGACCGACTTTAAAAATGGAGGTTTTGTATTCGACCTGTATGTATGTTTCTATGTCCACGATTTTCTCAAAAACTACGGATACGATTTGGTTGGGGCTTTCGCTATTCAACCGCATATTTTTTTTGGAATGGTTTTAGCATATTAGGATCTGATGAAGGGCTTTGGATATAGACAAATCGTGAGCAGGAATCGAACCTGAGGCTCCCGATATAGATAAATCTTTCAAATGATGTAATGCAAATCCATTATCCCATGCGTGGCGAACTCTAAAGTTATAAATTGTTGAGGAATAAATAAAAAAATGTGTGAGCAGAGGTCGAGATATTTCCCAATGTAATTGGGAAAAGGTTAGGCAGGCATTACACATATTTTTTTTTTTTATTTGGCTCCATATCCTGCTAATAGTTTTAATTCTCTTATATTAGGATTTGGTAATTATTTGTAAATCTTTGAAAAGCATTAACGCATGCTTAGCGAACTCTAAAGTTACAATATTAAATGGAAAAAGAATACGGTCGCGAACAGGATTCGAACCTGCGCCTCCCGGATAAATACTCCAGGCTCTCTGACCACTAAGCCATCTCGACCTCTGAGGTCGAAGTGGCTGGCGAGGTTAATGGTCAGAGCGCCAGGACTGGACTGGATTCGCGACCGTATTCTTTTTCCATTTAATATTGTAATAATCTTTTTGTTTAATTTTATTTATAGACATATAAATTATAATTTTTTCATTCGTTTTTATAATCTACTAGCTGTGCCTGCGACTCCGTCCACGTGGACGTCGTAAATTATCACCATGTCGTGTATGAACACAAATACATAATTAACAAATGTCAGACGTGATTATTTAAATTGGCATAACTTTTTATTTATGAACCGATTGACATGAAACAAACACTAAATGTTAAGTGAAGCTTACCACAATATATTAGTGACACAGACAAACACAAAAATTCTAAAAATTGATTGTTTTGGGTGAAGGATAAAGGTCCCAATAATATGTTTCCTCATATATCTTCCATGTACAGACAATGATTCGTATTTTTTTTTATTATGTGTATATTTATTAGATTATAATTATTTATTTACTATTACTCCGCTGCCTACCCCTCCAGGCATGATCCTCTGCTTCTAAAACAAAATCACTCCAAAAAAACAAGAAACAATTTCTCTACATCCAATTTAAACGCAGCACATTACCCATTTCCCCTGCAATATAATGAAGGATGTCCCTTTCCCTGTCGATTTCCCCTGACAGGATACCGAGACGCCTTCACCCTGTGTATATGTGGAGGAAGTCACTTCCCTGTCATCCCGATTAAAACCTCTTACGATAGGATACTTCATCGGCGTTCTGTTATTAAATTCTATAAGCTGCCTTTCAATCTCCTGTGACTGATGGAAATTTAAAGGGTAAAAATCTGCTTTGGTTTTGTAGGTAGTTATTGCCTGAGGGGGTAGGTAGAGGTGTACACACTTCATCATCATCCCTGCCCTTATCGTAATTTATTTGGGTCGGTAAAGGATACCTTTAAATGGCATGCTGCTAAAGTTTTGGCTATGCTTTATGCGTCAACCCTCATTGGGAATGCTGTTGTTGGTGGTAACCGCCACCGATAGGGTCTCCTTCTATCTAGCTATGTCATACCAAATATTATCCATGCGCCAGGTTCTGATGTTATCCTACTATCACACTCCACTAACCCGGCTGTATGTTACGCACTTGTAACCCCACATTATAGTAATGCTCTTAAAAAACCAGAATTGCCATCCATTGGGCACAGTTCCAGACTTAGGATTGTTACTGCTAATAACATTGCCCGACCCAGAATTCGAACCCAGGAGATTTGAGCTACGAGAATAAACATTTGGCTTTAAATGTTATACATTTTATTATACGATGACTGCCTCGTTGGTCTAGTGGTCCCAAGCGCGACTGCTGAGCATGAGGTCTTCGGTTCGATTCCCAGGTCGGGCAAAATGTTATTGGGGTAAAGATAAATCTTTGAAAAGTATTAACGCATGCTTAGCGAACTCCTGCTCCTGATCCTGCTCACGACCGCATCATTTTTCCATTTAATATAATAACTGTTATTGGGTTTTTCTGTTAAGAAATTCTTAGTAGCAGCCCGGAGTTTGGAATTGTGCCCGGTAAATGGCAATAAGCTCACCACCTATTAAATGGGACTTAATAACAGCATTGGTGAAATGTGGGTGTACAATTGTGTACACTATGCTATGCTATGTTATGCTATACGATGAAGTTGTAAAAAGATTTCATTGATACTCCAGGGAGGCGCAGGTTCAAATCCTGCTCATAACCGTATTCTTCTTTCTAAAAAAAATACGCGACTAGTTTCGAACTTAGTCCTTTTTCATGAGCTGTGGGGTTACTCTTGAAATTAAAACCAATCCCAATCCAATTCCAATATTAAAGACGCCTTAAAACAATGCAGAAGATTAAAATAAATGTACCTACTTTACATGACTCAATTTTAAAGCATGTTATCTTCATATTATCCCGAATCTATAATTATTTTTTAGATATTTTGGCATTTAAAAGTATGAACTGACATATTTCCAATGTCAATCGAGCGGAATTCTTTTCAAGAGTAAGCCCACTGAGCTCGCGGCGATATTGCGAGTTTAACTAAAATTCAAAATATAATTTCTCACGATGAATAACTAAAGATAATAAACATTCAAATCACTGTTTTTGTTTGAATACTATGACAAAGGTCGTAATTATGATTTTAAATAAATAGCGTGATGGTAGCACACTGAAATTAATTACACTATGAATATTAATAGCTTGGGTTGTGCCCTAAGTAATGAGCGACAAGCGGAAAATCTAATTGAGTTTTTTTGTATTTAAAGTCCTAATTTATTAGGTAATTTCCTTGAATGTGTAAGTAATACTTCTTCCGACCGTATTTCGGTCACGGCGGCCTGTCTCCACTGAGATTAGCCAAGTACGCAGGAGATATTATATTGCACAAGTGTATGCGCAAACACAGGTGCACTCCCTCTTCCTTCTCTCTCATATTCCGATGGGACGGCAATCCGACACGACCAGAGAGAGATCAGGCGCAGGACCGACGGCTTTACGTGCTCTCCGAGGCACGGGGGTGTCACACCACCAGCTTCCTGACTCCGGGCTGCTACTGAAAATTTCCCAACAGAAAAATTCAATAACACTTTGCCCGACCTGGGAATCGAACCCAAGACCTCACGCTCAGCAGCCGCGCTTGCGACCACTAGACCAACGAGGCAGTTAAAAGTTTTAATAAGGATTCGTTTAAGCCATAATTCAAATTTTTACAACAATTTTAATTTTTTCTGAATGTTCTTCGCTCAAGGAGCAGTTTTCGTAATGCTAGTACTATGGTAATGAGAAATAATTTGTTATATCCATTTAATTCTTGGCTTATGTGAATGTATTTGACTTATACATTAACCCTTTCAAATGAAAGGGTTAATGTATAAGGGTAATTACTCACGCGCATACTTCGGGAT
The DNA here is from genome assembly GCA_935421205.1 of Xylocampa areola. NCBI lineage: Eukaryota > Metazoa > Arthropoda > Insecta > Lepidoptera > Noctuidae > Xylocampa > Xylocampa areola. The sequence continues at coordinate 13,129,310 of OW285223.1, forward strand.
TGCCCGACTAATTTCGAACTGGAACGGAGCTCTTATTCATGAGCTGAGCCAGCGGCGATGTCGCGAGTCGAACTCAACTCAAAATAATATGAATGTGTCTCACGAAAGTTACTATACAAAAAAAAAGGACAAAAGTTACCTTTTGTTGCGCAGACAAAGTTACCGTCACCAGCTAGTTCCGCATATAAACATCAACCCGCTACCTCTTATGACTCGCACCACACATCGACACGAATATTGATGTATGACATAACAGAGTGAGCGGTTGTCGCGTCAAAACGTGTGTTTCGTGGCCCACAGTGACGAGAATAGCTTAATATCGGTTGTAAACTGCTCGTTATGTACAAACTGATGGATTGTGGGTAGTTGAGGTAGTTTTAATGTTGCTTTAGCTGTATGTCCCGAAGGAGAAGGCAGAGGTGTGTGCTCTACAGCAGCGATCGCAGTCCGTTTGTTAAAAGATTACTAGCAACCAAGGTCCGCACAAAATAGGTCGGCGGTCTGGATCTGGACCGCCATTTGGTGACCCCCGCTCTATAGTATACATTCGCATTCCAGAACTTCCTGGTTGTCGTAGTGGCCGCAAGTGCCGCTGCTGAGTATGAGGTCCAAGGTTCCATTTCCGGGTCGGGCAAATTGTTATTCGTTTTTTTTTGTTGCGGCCCGGAGTTAGGAAGTTGGCGGTGTGACACCCCCGTGCTTCGGAGAGCACGTAAAGCCGTCGGTCCTGCGTCTGATCTCTCTCTGGTCGTGTCGAATTGCCGTCCAATCGGACTATGCGAGTAAAGGAAGAGGGAGTGCATCTGTGTTTGCGCATACACTTGTGCACTATAATATCTCCTGCGTACTTGGCTAATCTGCGTGGAGATAGGCCGCGTGACCGAAATACGGTCGGGAGTATATTATTATTATGAATAGGTGGTGAGCCTATTGCCACCTACCGGAACAATACCAAACTCCGGACTGCTACTGAGAATTTCCTAACAGAAAAACTCAATAACACTTCACCCGACCCGGGAATTGGCCCCGGGACTTGCTCAGCAGTTGCGCTTGGGACCACTTGACTAACGAGACAGTGTTATGTGTTATTGATTTGTGTTCAGTATCAACGGTACAGTCACCTCCTCAAATAAGACATGGCTTACAGATCAACACCTTGTTTAAAGATACCTACACAACATACAGACATACATAAACTCACGCCTTTCTCCCATGGGGGTAGGCAGAAACTACAGAACGCCACCTGCTACGATCCTTACATAAGCCTTTTGCTTCGTCCACGTTCATACATCTGGTCATACACGCGCGCCGGTTGCGAGTACTACGCACCTTACCTTTTTGAAGGATATCACTAATAAGGTCAGTGTATATCCTTCTAGGGCGTCCCTTCCGGCATTTCCACTTACACCTGCCTTGTAGATACCTTTTGTTAACCGTATTTCATTCATTCTGTCAATATGATCAAACCATCTAAGCATATTCTTTTAAATTTTAGTCACTACGTATTTTTCTATATGGCACCGTTGTCTTATCACATCATTCTTCAATTAATCATTCATAGTTACACCACACATACTTCGCAAGGAACGCATTTCTACAGCATCTATTCTTATTAACGGTTATTACTCACGCGCATTCTTCGGGATTGCCCGACTTCTTTCGAACTCGAAAGGAGCTCTTATTCATGAGCTGAGCCCGCGGCGATATCGCGAGTCTAAAAAACTACTGCTCGTGATTAATAACTAACGGTTATTAATCACGAGCAGTAGTTTTAGTTAGTTAGTTAACTATAATTAATATGAATGTCTCACGAAAGCATCTATTCTACTTTCATGTCTCTTTTGCCACACCCAGCATTCACTTCCATACATAAGCGTAGGTAGGCACACCATTGTGGACAGCCAATCGAGCCTTATTGGCCTTCCCAACTTTGTACAATAACCACTTACGGTATTTTAATCAAACCGACAGGCTGATTAAACCGAAAATATAAATTAAACGTTTAAAATAAACACATACAAACACAACTTCGTTAACGGACTGTTACCGTCCGCGAGTGCAGACCGTGAAATTACTACCTACTGATTTAAAGTTTAACTGAGCTTGTAAACCGGCAAACACGAGATTAAAGATCATAAATAAAACTAATACTAATTCTAATCCAATTCCAACATTAAATAGACGCCTTAAAGCAACGCGTAATTTTAAAATCAATATACCTACATTACAGTTGCCTCAGTTTTAAAGCATGTTGTCTTCATATTATCCCGAATGTATAATTACTTTTAGACATTTTGGCATTTAAAAGTTCGAACTTACATTTCCAATGTCAATCGAGCGGAATTATTTTCAAGAGTAAGCCCACTGGTCCGCACCGGTGCCATGTTTATAAAAAAAACTAGTGGTGTAATAACTTTCGTGAGACACATTCATATTGTTTAACGGTTATTTATTACTCACGCGCATTCTTCGGGATTGCCCGACTACTTTCGAACTCTAATAGAGCCCTTATTCATAAGCTGAGCCAGCAGCGATGTCGCGAGTGAAACTGGCGCTGCACCACAGATGGCGCTGCACCGCATCGCATAGCGCTGCGCGCGGGCCGATGATGCCGGCGTCGGGAGTGTTCGTGTGTTCCCGTCATTCGTCGTGTCAGTCACAGAGTACTATATAATATAGGAAATAGAGACCTCTCTCGCTTTCAATTTAGGAAACAGGGCACACAGACGGCATCTATAGTTTTACGAATGCACTACTGCATTGTCTACGCTCGGATCATGCCACGGCGCGGGACAACGCGGGCCGCGCTGACTACCGCGCAGCCTGAAAATTGCGCGGGGGTGGGAAGCGACGCGGCGGCTGCGGCTCTTTTCCCCGTTTTGGCGCGCAACCTCTCGACGATTTTCCGCGACGGTCACGTAGCACGATCGGGCGCCGTTTGATCTATCTTTGTTTTTTATTATAACTACTCTATATTTATACAGTCTGCTCTTTTATTGCTGTAAATGATAGGACTCCGACATGCGTATACATATGTTTATATAGAAACGGGTGCATTGATATGGAAGATATAGGTATCTACATAGGGTTCAAACAACAAAGATTTAAAAATACGTCTTTCAACCGATTCTAATATATTGTTCCGTTCATTTTTTTATTGCTCATATCTTATGAATAATTTGGAATATAATGAAATGAAATTAATGCTTTTCAAAGATTTATCTTTAATCACATAATAAATTTTATGCCTTTAATTGATTGCTGTCCTTAACATCGATACAGTCCTCCTTTCCGCATAATATTTTATTTAAATTTTGCAATAATTTTTGCGAATAAAAAATCGGAATACAAATTATTCTTAAATCTATCAAGTTTTCTTTATGGATTTGGCAATGCAGGAAGTCGAAACTAATATGTACAAATATTATTACTTTTATAAATTGTTTTAAATTATTGAATGATATATTTGCTTTTTAACCGACTTCAAAAAAGGAGGAGGTTTCTCAATTCGACCGTATATTTTTTTTTTTTTATGTGTGTTCGGGGATAACTTTGTCGTTTATGAACCGATTTTGATAATTCTTTTTTGTTGGAAAGAAGATATCTCAACGGTGGTACCATGATAAGGAAACCAGGATCTGATGATGGATCCCCGAGAAATCGAGGGAAACCTTCGAAAATTGTAGGGGCGACTAGTGCATTTGTTAATTTTTTCATTAAGTATTTTAATGCACTACTATTTAATGAAGGTGTGGAGTCGATCTGATGATGGAGCTGAAAGACAGTCGAGGGAACTCTTTAAAGATTTAGAAAGAAGAAAGAAAGAAAAAATATTTATTTCAGTCTCATAAGCAGGTAATATAGACAACGAAACAAATCATAAAAAACTAAACATTAAAAATATAAAGAACCTGTACGAGACCGAAAAGGGCCCCCTATCTCAGCATAAGCTGCTCCATCGAGATGTAGCAGCGCTGGTTTTCAGATAGGACCGAATAATTTACATGTACACAAACATTTCACCGATGCAGTTGTAGCCACCACTCAGCACACCAGTTTTGACCGTACTTGTCAAGAGACCGGGAACAGATAGTTCTTAAAAGAACTGTTATCAATACGTTTTGACAATCCAATCAAGAGACTGTACAGCCGTCGCCGTCGCCGTGTTCTCCAAGTCGATCTTCGGTCGCCGCACGCGCTGCACGGAGGAACACATCTGCGCTCAACGACGGCCGCACGAGGAAAAGGACCGCGGACTACATGGTACCCATATTTATAACCGCGCCGCGACACGAGCCGCGGTGAGCGCGATCGTCTGCAGCGACACCGTGCGGGAAATATTTAAAACAGTGTGCAGTGCTCTGAGTGGTCAGGATTTTTGTGAATATTTTAATAAGTTATTTTATTGGTTAAGGTCTTAATTGTAAATAGTATATAAACACGGCTGTTTTAAGAAATAAATTATTCTATTCTGATCGCTATCGAAACTTGGTATCATTTACTATTACCAAAGTGGTGACCCCGAACCAAACACACCTGAAGAAGAGAAGTCAACTGCCGAAGAATTATCAGATTTCAAGATGTCGAATCCCTGCCCAACGGAAGAACAGTCAAGCTCATCAACATCAGAACACATCGTGACTAAGGCTGAAGCCGCTGGTATTTCTCTCACCATGCGTATTCCACCATTCTGGCGCGACCGACCACGTCTCTGGTTTATTAGCTTCGAGGCCGCTACCAACGATCTCAAGAAAGGCCAAGCACAGCTCGCTCAGATGGTCATAGCACAGCTGGAACGACAAGATATCGAACAGATCGTGGATCTACTGTACAACCCACCCGAGAAGGATCAGTATAAGGCTATCAAAGAAAGACTCATATCCGCCTACGAGGAATCTGACAGCCGCCAGTTCCAGAAATTGCTATCAGAGATGGAGCTCGGAGACCAGAAGCCGACCCAATTACTCCGCCGCATGCGAAACCTTGCTAGAGAAAAAGTTCCCGACTCCACTCTGCGTCTGATGTGGACAAACCACCTTCCATCACACGTCCGCTCAGTCCTAGCAGTCAGCGAATCATTCAGCACCAAGACTGCACTCGAAGAACTCGCGCTACTCGCCGATAAAATGATGGAGCAGACGGCACCAACCGAAGTCGCAGCCGTGCAATCACCCGCACCACCTGCATCATCATCACCACAAGCAGATACGCAGTATCTTATCAACGAGATAAGAAAACTCTCGCTAGAGATAGCGGAGCTAAAAGCTAGACCATCATACAACAACAACCATCACCGCAGCCGCTACACCTCTCGTTACCGTAGCACATCACGACCACGCGATCGAGAAACATCACGACCACGCGATCGAGAAGCATCACCATCACCATTCTGCTACTATCACCGACGTTTTAAAGATCAAGCTAGACGCTGTACGTCACCTTGCTCATTCAAGAAACAAAATATGGAAAACTAGACAGAACGTTGGCAGAGGCGGATACCGGCGTTCACGAAAAATCACACCGCCTATACATCACCGATAAAAACTCTAACTTATCATTCTTAGTTGACACCGGAGCCAACATATCCGTGCTACCGAGAAGAAAAGGCCAAATAGCAACGCCTCTACCATTTCAATTATACGCAGCAAACAACACTACAATAGCTACGTACGGGGAGAAGACATTATCTCTCGATTTCAATCTACGACGCCCATACAAATGGAAATTCATCGTAGCTGATGTTTCGAAGCCGATACTCGGAGCCGACTTCCTCAAGCACCATCAACTCATCGTCGACTTGAGAAACAGAAGACTAATCGACGGTGTTACTAGCTTAAAGGTCAACGCCCCGTTACGCGCATCGAACGTGCCTACCGTACGCAGCATCGATATGTCGCGATCATACCATGATATCCTAGCTCAATATCCAGGCATAACGAGACTAACATCGATGCAATTAAACTGCAAGATCAATGTGCAACATTACATCGAAACCCGAGGACCACCGATACACTGCCGCGCTAGGCCAATTCAACCGCATCGCTTCGAAATAGTCAAGAAAGAATTTGAAAACATGATCGAACAAGGACTATGCAGACCTAGTAAAAGTCCATGGTCATCACCTTTACACATCGTACCGAAGAAGAATGGCGATATTAGAGTTTGCGGTGACTATCGCCGACTCAACTCCATTACCATACCAGATCGCTACCCAGTGCCACGCATCAAGGACTTCACTCACCACTTGTCCGGGAAAACTATCTTCTCTACAATAGACCTCAACCGAGCATACCAACAAATTAGTGTACGAGAAGAAGACGTCGAGAAGACAGCTATCATCACCCCAATGGGACTATTCGAATTTCCACGTATGTGCCCTGGTTTAAAGAACGCGGGACAAACGTTCCAACGCTACATCCATGAAGTACTACGAGGATTAGATATCGTGTTCCCATTCATTGACGATCTATTGCTGGCATCAGAAAGCGAAACTCAACACCGAGAACACCTTCACATAGTACTCAAGAAATTAGAAGAAAACGGCATCACTATCAACCCCGCCAAATGCAACCTAGGCCAATCAGAAGTTCAGTTCCTAGGATACACCGTAACATCAGAAGGCATCAAACCTCCGAATCATAAAATCGAAGTTATCACCAATTACCCCAAGCCGACTACCATCGAAGAGTTAAGAAGATTTCTGGGTATGATCAATTTCTATCGCGATCATATACCTAACGCCGCATCTCAGCAAGCACCATTAAACGCATATCTACATAACGTCAAGAAAAGAGACAAAACTCAAATAACGTGGACTAACGAAGCAACTCAAGCGTTCGAACAGTGTAAAGCTAGCATTATAAACGCAGCTCTACTCGCTCATCCATCGCACCATGCAACCCTCGCCTTATTTTGTGACGCATCCAATAACTCAGCTGGCGCCGTACTTCAACAATACCTAAATGAAACGTGGCAACCTCTCGGATATTATTCCAAGAAATTCACTGACGCGCAAAAGAAGTATTCTACATTCGATCGTGAACTACTTGCAATGTACATGGCAGTCAAACATTTCCGCAAGACATTCGAAGGACGTCATCTTATTATATTCACCGATCACAAGCCGCTAACATTCATAATGTCGAAGACTCATTCTAACTCAGAAACGCAGAGGCGAACGAGACAACTTATGTTTATCAGCGAATTTACGACAGACATAAGACACGTGAGCGGTAAACAAAACATCGTCGCCGACACACTCAGCAGAATAGAAACAATTTCATGCCCATCTTCTATAAACTACAGCGACATAGCCAACGCGCAAGAAAAGGACAGCAACATTAAACAATTATTATTACAAAATAACATCACTCTCAAGAAAATAGCGATACCTAACAGCGACGTTGAATTATACTGCGAAGCATCTACTCCCTATGTACGCCCGTACATACCCGAGCAATATAGAAAGGAAGTTTTTGACAGCGTGCACAACATCAGTCATCCTGGTACGCGCACGACTCGCAAACTGATCACTCAAAAATACTTCTGGCCATCAATGAACGCAGACATCAGCCGTTGGACTCGAACCTGCATACTTTGCCAAAAAAGCAAAATTCAACGACACACATTCTCGGATGTCGCATGTTTCCCGCCAAGCGAGCGTTTTCAACACCTACACGTTGACATTGTCGGACCACTACCTACAACAACTCAAGGTCATCGGTACTTAGTAACAATGATTGATCGATCGACGAAGTGGCCCGAAGCAATACCTACCGACGAAATAACAGCTGAACGAATAGCCGATATCGTCTATCAACATTGGATCGCAAGATTCGGATGCCCGACCACACTAACAAGCGACCAAGGTCGTCAATTCGAGAGTCAGCTATTTCAAAAATTAATGAAGCAAATGGGTATAAAGAAAAATCGCACGACACCTTATCATCCCCAAAGCAACGGTATCGTCGAACGATGGCATCGCACTCTCAAGACCGCTTTACGCGCGAAACTCACAAACGCAAGTACATGGATCGACGAGTTACCTACTGTGCTACTGGGGCTGCGAGCCGCTCTAAGCACAGACACCGGCGTGAGCGCCGCCGAACTTACCTACGGTTACAACTTACGTTTACCTGGCGAATTCTTCACTGCAAGTACCTGTACACCTACTATGGATTATACCTACGTCGAGAAACTGCGTGATATTATTCAAAAAAACAAGCCGCAAGTTGATATCAAGCATCACGGCAACAATAAAAGCGTGTTCGTGCATCAAGACTTATTTAAATGCAGTCACGTATTTATTAGGACAGATGCAGTAAAAAAACCATTTCAGACTCCATATGAAGGCCCTTATCGAGTGATAAGCCGCACAGATAAGGTGTACTCCATTCAGTTACCCGATCGGCAAGCAAACATATCGATCGATCGATTAAAGCCTGCATACGTCATCACAGAAGATACCAATACCTTACCATCAATGAAGATTACCGTACCAAAAACCGTTACCATAGCCAAGAAAACCAAGCACAGTACCACCAAGCAGCAAACACATGTACCTCCGGCCAGCATGACGTCACATCCCGCCGATAACAAGACTACACGCACGGGTCGTGTCATCAAACTGCCGGTACGCTTCGCTTGAAGGGGAGTACTGTAGCCACCACTCAGCACACCAGTTTTGACCGTACTTGTCAAGAGACCGGGAACAGATAGTTCTTAAAAGAACTGTTATCAATACGTTTTGACAATCCAATCAAGAGACTGTACAGCCGTCGCCGTCGCCGTGTTCTCCAAGTCGATCTTCGGTCGCCGCACGCGCTGCACGGAGGAACACATCTGCGCTCAACGACGGCCGCACGAGGAAAAGGACCGCGGACTATTTTTTTTTTTTTTTTTTTTTTTTTGGTAGTGGCATCTCGCAGGTCAACCTAGGAGGTTGTCGGCTGCTTAACCGGGCTTTCCTGTGGATGCCCTAATAATAAACTATTATTAAGGCCTCCAGCCAGGGGCTTACGAATTAAACTAAATCTAAAGCGACCACGCTAAGGGCACCCCCTGCGGGGTACGAGCCTCGGCTTAGGGCGTCGCTTGAGGGAGGACAGCAAGGGACTGGCTGGATCGAACAAGAATTATTATTATCAGGGGAATTTAAAGCTACAGGCTCAGCGGCTACGCGGGCTGGCACGAGCAAGGGTCGGGGAGGTGATGCATTAGGTGCATTACGGGGACGTCGCGACGGGCCTCGGCGGCGAGGCCTAAATGACGGCGGTCTGTGTTTGTGTACTGTGCTGGTGGCCCTACGGCTCTCTTGGAGCAGGGTTATAGCGTCATCTGGGTACAAAAGTGAATGCCTAGGACGGCGAATTCTACTTATCTGGGAGGGGGTGTATCGGGCGGCAGCCGCGATAAGAGGGTTGGGGTGCTTTTCAGCAGACTCGAAATAACGCTTGCAAATGCGTTTTATAAACTGTTGGATAGTGGGAATCTTGAGGTCGAGATGGAGGTTTTCGTTTCTAACGTAGAGGGGGGCTCCCGTGACCTTACGTAAGGCACGGTTTTGGAGGGTCTGCATCTTATGGAGGCGGTACGATTTCGCGTGTGGGAACACTACGCAGGCGTAGGTCATGATGGGGCGTATGCACGTGGTGTAAATGCGCAGTTTGCACTTAAGGGACAATCTGCTGCGTGCGTTCATGATGAAGTGAAGCCTACCCAGAGCGAAGGCGGCGCGCGAGCGCACCGTCCTTATGTGCTCACCGAAGGTCAAGTGTCTATCTAGGATGACTCCTAAGTACTTGGCTTGCTTCTCCCAAGGGATCGGCTTGCCGAACATGGTTATCGGTTTTGGGTCGGGGGGTCTGATCCTACGCTTTTTCGCGAAGAGTACGGCTTGACTCTTATCGGGGTTAACTTCTATTCTCCATTTCCTGAACCAAGCGCCTAGTACGTTGGCGGAAGTTTGGAGAGTGCTAGCTATACGGTCGCGCACGATACCGGAGTAGAAAATGGCAGTGTCGTCTGCGAAGAGAGCTAACTTTGCCTGTCTATTTTTGGGGATGTCGCTAGTGAAGAGCGTGAACAGGAGGGGCGAGAGCACGGAGCCCTGGGGGACCCCGGCGCGGATAGAGTGGGGGGCGGATAGTGCGCCCTCTATGCGATAGCGGAAAGTGCGATTCGAGAGAAAGTCCCGTAGGATGAGCACGAGACGGTCGGGCACGCCGAGTTGGTACAGCTTGTATAATAAGCCGTTGTGCCAGACTTTGTCGAAAGCCTTCGCTATGTCGAAAAAGAGCGCGCCTGTCATCGTGCCGCGCTGAAAACCGGCGCTTATGTGCTCGACGATGCGGTGGACCTGTTGTACGCACGAGTGTTGGGTACGAAAACCGAACTGTTCGTTGGGGATGAGGCTCTTCGCATCGGCAAAGTCCTTGAGTCGCTTATAAATAAGCTTCTCGTAGATTTTACAGAGTACGTTGAGGAGGCTGATCGGTCGGTAGCTGGTGGGTTCGTTCGCGGGTTTTCCCGGCTTAGGGATACCTATGACGGTGGCTTCTTTCCACGATTGAGGGAAGACGTTGTGACTCATGGCGCCATTGAAGATGGCGGTCATGAGTATAATGAAAGGGGCGGGGAGGAGTTTCATTACTTTGTTAGTGATGCCGTCTATGCCGGGGGCTTTGCGGGGTTTGAGATTTTTAATGACCTCTTGCACCTCGTCGGGAGTGACGGGGGGCAGGGGGTCGTCGGGGTCTTCGAACGGCGGGAGTGAGGCTCTGCGTTCTACTTCTGCGTCTACCTTGAGGAGGTGCGCTCGGTCGACCGGTTGGGTGCTAGGAGTGCATTGCGCTTCTAGACTGTCGGCCAGGCACTCGGCCTTTTCGATGTCGTCGAAGGCTATGCTCTTATCGGGGCGGATGAGAGGGGGCATGGTGGCCACTCCATCGGATTGGAGTCTCCTTTGAAGCTGCCAGAATGCTTGGTGAGTGGGCTCTAAGTCGCTCAGCGTCTTATCCCAGTGCGCGTTACGCTGCTCATCGATGCGTTTCTTTACAGCACGCTGCAAATAGCGCATGTGAGCTTTGTTCGCGTCACAGGGAAACGCGCTGTAGGCACGTACGGATGCGTTCTTTTCCGTTACCAATTCGCGTACGTCCGCCGGTAGTTTCCAGTGATGGTTGTCCATCAATGGAACTTCCCGTGAACAACTGTTCAAAACGGATTGTACGTGACCGGTGAACGAATCGATCGCATTCGTAGTGTCAGTGACCGAGGCGATGACGTCGGGAATAGAGTCTAACTGAGGGGAGCTGGTCGATTGTAGGCTTTCGCTTACTTTCTTCCAGTCCGTGATCGTTTGGGTGGGAGGGGGTCGGGAGGGATCAGAGGGCCCCGAGCGAGGTGCCAGTGCCATGATCACGGGACGATGGTCGGAGTTGAGCTCGTGTAGCGTCTCTATAGACTGTAAACGAAGGTTTACGTTCTTTAGAAGCGCCACATCGAGAATATCGGGAAGGTGCGCGGTGTTGTGCGGATAGTGGGTGGGATGCATCGGAGCAATAATGTCGAAGTTGAGAGTGGCACACAGGCCGAACAGTTGCCTGCCTCTCGCGGTCGTCGTATTACTGTTCCAAGCGGGATGTTTGGCATTGAGATCGCCCGCTATGATAACGGAGTCACTCAAGCCGAGGAGGGCAGTAAGGTCGTGGGATAGGATTTCGCGTTTTTCCCCCACATCGGTGGCGGCGGGAGGGATGTAGGAAGAGACGATAGTGATGGGTTGGTGACCGGTCATGGCTAGCCGACAGATCGATACCTCGAAAAGTGAGAGAGGAGGTGGGTCTAACGGGATGCAGTGGAGCGTTTTACGGTAATAAATAAGGGTGCCGCCCATGTGACATCTAGTTCTATCGTTCCTAACTATACGGTAGTTGGCGATATTCGGGTCCCGACGGTGAGGTTTTAAGAACGTTTCCTGTACGAGGAGAACGTCTAATTGGTGGTCGCGGAGGAACGTGGTTATTTCGTCGCGTTGTTTGGTGATGCCGTTAGCGTTGAAGAAACCTATTTTTAGGGAGCGCGGTTTGGTTCTACATAGGTTCCTATTATCCATTAAAGATTTTATATTTTATTTGTTGTGAGCTAGATTGCGCAGGGCTTGCGTAATCTTGGGAAAGGTGTTGTACACCATGAGTAGCTTCATAGGGTCGCCTTTGCAGGCGATGATGTCCCTGGCCATAGCGTGAGCGTTATCCGAAGAGAATACGCTGAATGTGCTGAGGATGACGACCGCGGGGTCAAACGCGAGGTCGTCGTTTACGACCGGTAGAGAGGCGGCGGCGTTAGCCGGTACGGACGCGTTAGTCGGAGGCGATAGAGAGGGGGGCGCAGCTATGGGCGAGGCCATTAGGGCTGCGATCGTGGGCGTAGAGGTGGTTTTGAGAGCTGGGAAAGCTCGTTGTTGTTGGAGGTTGTTGAGGGGAGCCCACGGACTGGGTCTCTGAGGGCTGAGGCGGGCGGGGAGTTGAGAAGAGGGGATCGCCACCGAAGGGCTTTCCCTTTGTTGACGGGCGTTGGCCCGCTTCACGAGCTTGGGCGAGGTTGATTTCGGTGCCTTAGGGCAGCCGCGATAGTTTGCGGGGTGACCGGCTTCGCCGCAGAGCACACAACTGGGAGGGTCGGTGCAGAGTGCGCGATCTTTGGGTCGGGGACAGTCTACGGTGCCGTGGTCACCTAGACACTTGACGCATCTAGGTGTGGCGAAACAGTTGGTCTGAGCGTGACCGTATAATTGGCAACGGTGACATTGCCCTATTACGCCTGTTTTATAAGGCTTCTCTATAATGATGCCGGAAAGGCTACAGATCGCTTTGACCTGGAAGATAGGGTGGTGTCCTTCGGTAGGATCGCATACGACTAGCACCATGTCGTAGGCGGCCCCACCTCTGGGTCGGTGCATCCGGTGCACCTGGGATACTGGGACTCTCTGCGACTGAAGGTCGCTGAGGATGTCCTCTGTTGGGATTTCTTTCGGGATGCGTCTTATGACGACCCTGGTAGATTTCTCCTCGGGGAGAGAGTACGTGTGAAACGACACGTCCCTGGCCTTAAGGGCCTTGGTGAGTTCCCTATAATCGGTTGTGGAGGGGACTTTGACTTTAATGCCTTGCTGAGTAGCACAGGCACTGGTGTAGTTGATCCTGCGATCAACACACATCTTTGAGATGGCAGTCCATTTGGACTTGTCATGAATGTAGAGCGGGGGAGGGGATTTAAGCTTCTTAGAGCTCGAAGTGGCGCCGGAGGGGCTGAGGGGGGGGTTGGTCTGAGAGGGGGCGGGGGAGAGGGGTGCGATAGTCGCGGGGGAGGGGGGGGCGGGGGTGGCGGTAGTCGCGGGGGCGGGGGAGGGGGCGGGGGACGGGGCGGGGGGCGCTACAGGTTTTTTGGCCTTGCTGGCCGGGGCGGAAGTTTTCCCCTTCTTCCTCTTGCCTCCTTTGCCGACCTGGATGTAGTCGTCTTCGGAGGAGGAGGAGGAGGGAGAGGACGAGCTAGTCTCGGAGTCGGAGGCAGTGGCATCCGAGAGACAGGGAGAGGGGTTGACGCACACGTCCATGTCTTCCGAGACAGTGACGGCGGTCGTAGGAGGCGCGATGGCCGAAGTAGAGGGAGCCTCTACGAGAGGGTCGATGATGGGCAAGGATGCGAGGCATGGTATACCTATTTTAGCGGGCGGCGGAGAGAGAGGGCTATCTGCGCAAATTATTGCGGGGTTGACATGCTGCAGGTCGGCAATTTGGGTACCGTACCGACGTTGAATGTCGGGGTCCCTGACTATAATTTTAACGAACGCGAGAAGCGCGTCCATATTAAAAAGAAATTAATTTAACTATATCACTATAACTCTAATTTTCGCCTAACAGGCCTAACTCCCCGGGAGGATAGCCCGGGGATGCGTAACCCTCCCCGCCGGGTATAGGCAGGGAGGTGAGTGACCTAATGGTGAGCCCTAAGCTTGCTTTTTACCCGTCGCCAGTCTTAATGTGCGTACGGGGCCCTGAACCAGTCTAGTGCGAAGGGTGTAGACACACCCGACCGACACTAGGTGTGTTGCTGTAAGGGAAACCAGAGCTAGAGTCGACTAGGAGATCCCCCAAGGCCGGTTGTTCTAGCTCCCGTCCGATTTGTAGCTTAACCCTGAAGGGGCTTCAGCTGGGTGTATCGGGTCCACACCCTCTCGGTTTCGTTGACACCGTGAGGTTTCCACCGAGAACCACGAAACTGTGGATTTTCCCAGAAGGGGAATTTACACAACACACGTTTTGACTGTACTTTGAAAAAGACAGATATCAGCCGCCGCCTCGAAAGAGGCAACTTTTGAATTGTAGTGGCGTAGCTAGCGAGCAGCTACGGAGAATGCTACGGCAGAGCGTAGCGACAACGATCACTGACACAACACGAGCGAATTACGCGGAGTAACACGTCCGTGCGCGGCGAGCGTTGATGCGAGAATGTGATTGACCGCGGACTACACGGTACCCATATTTATAACCGCGCCGCGACACGAGCCGCGGTGAGCGCGATCGTCTGCAGCGACACCGTGCGGGAAATATTTAAAACAGTGTGCAGTGCTCTGAGTGGTCAGGATTTTTGTGAATATTTTAATAAGTTATTTTATTGGTTAAGGTCTTAATTGTAAATAGTATATAAACACGGCTGTTTTAAGAAATAAATTATTCTATTCTGATCGCTATCGAAACTTGGTATCATTTACTATTACCAAACAGTAATTAAGTCCTAGCGGCTTTCGAAAGCCTACCCATATTATTAAATTACTAAATTAATTAATTTATGAAGTATACAAACTTATATATGACCTATACAATATATATATATTACACTTAAAACTAAAAAGGGGGAACTGGGAGAGGGTTTTTGTTTTCCTCTTGTTAGTCACTTATGTTCGTTGTGCTGTGGTTATGTTACCGGCCTTTGTATCTGGTTGTAAACCCCACATACATCAGGCACCGACTCCAAAATTAACAGATTATTATTATATATTGTTCTTTTAAAATGATTATACTATAAGCAAATTTTGATATTATTTTGAACTTTTTAGTGTAGTAGATTTTAGATGGCGGTTTTAATTTTTTGTTTAAAATTAATTTATAATATGTCATCATAAATGTCTTGTAATTCGGATGTGAGCTTTATGAATGAGTAACTGGGACTGCAAAACCGGTTCCGACCAGCATATTCTCGATATTTAATAAATTCAAGTTCACTTTTACAAACTACTTCTGAGATATCTGTTGTAAATTAGCATTAAGCGCCATCTATTGATTTACGAAGGCAAAAATATATTGATATAACCCTACCAAATTGCAAAAGATTGATTGCCATACGACAATGGTATATTTAAATGACCTACTATATTTTGTCGATTTATAATTGTCCAGTTTCCTACTCACTTGTTCGAAGATTGTACACCCTGGTGTCAGTGTTTTCCATGGTGCATACCACGCTGTATCGCACTCCAGACTTGACTCACTTCTGCATGATGTAGACTTCAGAGCTGGTTTCGAGGTAGTGGGTCAAGTCTGGAGTGCTTCCTTCCCTATATACTGTGGTTTTACAAAATTAGTCGCGCGGCACACGGGCACCAGTATTTAGCAGTAATGCGAAAAAAAATTATAATAAAAGGTCATCATAAAAGTTCAAAGTAATATCAAAATTCGCTTATAATAAAATAATTTTAAAAGAACTATATAAAATAATAATCTGTTGTTTTGGAGTCGGTGCCTGTACTGGGAGAGGGTTATTGTTTTCCTCTTGTTAGTCACATAAGTACGTTGCGCTATGGCTTCGTTACCGGCGTTGTCTTACTATGTAAGAGTTTCTGTAAGAATAGGTATTCTTACAGAAACTCTTACATAGTAAGACAACGTACGTGACGTACTTACGAGTAGGTACTCGTATCTGGTTTTAACCCCAAGAAACATCAGGCACCGACTCCAATAATAAAAGATTAATATTAAATATTGTTCTTTTAAAATTATTTTATTATAAGCAAGTTTTGATATTATTTTGAACTTTTTAGTGTAGTAGATTTTTGAAGGCGGTTTTATTTTGTTGTTAAAAATAAATGCTATTTTTAACTTTTCAGTTCTAAGTGTAATATATATTGTATGGGTCTTAAATAAGTTGGTATAGTTCATAAATAAGTTAATTTAGTAATTTAATAATATGGGTAGGCCTTCGAAAACCGCTAGGACTTAATAACTGCACCGGTGAAATTTTTCACAACAGTGTACACTTCTGTTTACCCCAACGGGCATGATGCTATGTATGTATTGAGTGGCATGAACTATACATGAACATGCGATTACAGCAATTACGAGTGATTTGCTGTAATTCATTGAAGAGTTCCATTGTCTATCTTCGAAGTTTTTCATCAGATCTTCACCAAATTTAAATGGGACTACGTCTGTGGCCTTTTCTAGAGATGGGTAGTTCGCGAACGATTGAAGGAAATGGACTACTTCATTTCGAAAAATAAAGATATCTCTCATTCAGTAGTCATTCGAATGTGTCTCTACTTCATTTAGTTGAGTTGTGATTCAGTTTTTCTTTACGCTCGAGTCACAATACGTCAACACCAAACTTAGTCGAAACTATGTACCAGATCTGCACTGTTTTGCTTAAATTCATATTTATGGGTGACAGTCCTAAGTCTATATAAAATATGAAGAAGAATCTATAATGTACAAAAAAGTGAACTAAATGAAGTGCGTCATTTGTCGTAACTAAATCACTCTATGCGAGCTTCATATCTCATCTGATCTTGGACTTGTTCTGATTTGCTGAACTAAATGAAGTACTGAACTAAATGAGTGGACTAATTCGTGGAGCGAAAAGATATACTTCATTCATTTCTTTTCACTGACACATTTTGCGCATGTCTAGACTATTCTTTCCAACAAAAAAAAACATAAACATCGGTTCATAAACGATGAAGTTATCCACGAACACATAAAAAAATACGGTCTAATTGAGAAACCTCTTTCCTTTTTTTGAAGTCGGTTAAAAAAGGAAATATACTAACAGTTCGTTTTATGCATGGAACAGTTGCGATGTAATTGGAAAGTGAATTAAAAAGGTAGCCTGTATTTCCAATTAAAACCATATTTACACTTGATATTGGATTTTTTCCGTTCTCGTTTTAACTGAAAATTCATACTACGTTTATTTTTTAGTCGATAAGAGATCTTGAAATGCAGTAATAGCCTAGTGGTATGACCGCTGGACTAACAAGTCAAAGGTCACAAGTTAGAATCTAAGGCACGCACCACTGTCCTTTCGAAGTCATGTGCGTATTAGATCCTACTAATATTATAAACGCGAAGTTTGTATGTATGGATGTTTGTTACTGTTTCACGCAATAACTACTGTACGGATTTGGATGAAATTTGCATACAGATAATTTATAACTTAGATTAACACATAGGGTACTTTTTATCCCGGCTGTACCTAATTCTGAGTCCACGCAGACGAAATCGCGGGCAGACGCTAGTAAAAATATAAAAAAGAAATAAAACTGCCTGTTGGTCTAGTGGAACTAAGTGCGACTGCAGAGCAGGAGGTCTCGGGTTCGATTCCCGGGTCGGGCAAAGTGTTATTGATTTTTTCTGTTAAGAAATTCTCAATAGCAGCCCCAAGTTTGGCCGCTTTCCTATTAACGCTTTATAATTGCCCATTTTTTTAAGTATTAAAATGGATATAGTATGTTATCCTTAAGATAATAATAATAGAACCAGTCTATCTATTGGTGAAAACAGCATGAAAATCGGTGCAGTAGTTTTTGAGTTTATCGCGAACAGACAGACAGACAGACGCGGCGGAGGACTTTGTTTTATACTATATAGTGATAATTATATAGTATTCTCTTCGCAAGACCAGAGGATCAAGCTGGTTGGAGATCTCCGGGTAACTAATAGGTCGTTCTACATTAAATGCGATCAAGTGGAAGGAGTTGGTTCTGCACCCTGGAGATGAGAACAGTATTCCTCATGTGACCGAACTTGTGCCTACAGTATATACCTAATAAATAAAATAAATAAAGTAAATACACATTAAAAGGATATATTGACGACAAATCATTTCTAAAATAAAGTATTTATTATGTCGTATTTCTTGTAACACATTTATTTAAATAATTTACACAAACAACTATAACTTCTAAATAATATAAATAGGGATACAACAGCTTACTATAGCAAAAAGTGTCGTTACAACTTCCCGTCTTAATTTTTTCCGTCTAGCCCCCTTTCGCAACGCGCGATAAGGAACTACGTTCCAATAGATATAATTACAATAAATATATTATTAACATTACATCAGCCTTAGCTAATAGACTAATATTATAAGTATTAGAAATTAAAATTAAACTTAATGCAGCCCTCATCTAGGTACTATAGTGGCCTTTTCAACCTGCCCACTTAAATTTTTTTTCGTGTAAATCCTGCGCCGGCTCACGGTAATTCATAATTACCATGTCATTTCAAATAAGTAGGTAATACGACTTTGTGATTTCTTAGAATGTTTTGGTCTAAGCATAAAAAATATTGTAAGTTACACTTGGTATAGCCATATTTAAGCATTAAAATGTACATATCATAAACATTTTTTATTTTTTTATTTTGACGAGTTTTAAAAAAAATCGCCAATAAATAGTACTATAAAAGTATGTCAAAAATTCACAATTAAATAGTACTATAACAGTGTGCAAGGATATAATGGCCATCCCAGCGATTCCAGAGATATCCTCATTTTTCATGTCAGCTCCATACATTTTTTTCTTATAAAAATTATAACTCTTCCATTTGTGCACACAATTACTTCATATGACATTTTATAGAACAGTAATGATCGGCAGAAGTCATTTCCAGCAAAAAAAAAAAAACATTTAAGACATCGAGATCCTATGTCTTCTACAGCCGATTTTCGATCCACCGTGCGGCGCCATGTTACGCCCCCATAAAGTGTTCGCTTATTATGAAAGCGAAAGTAGACCCCGACGACCCCCTGCCCCCCGTCACTCCCGACGAGGTGCAAGAGGTCATTAAAAATCTCAAACCCCGCAAAGCCCCCGGCATAGACGGCATCACTAATAAAGTCATGAAACTTCTCCCCGCCCCTTTCATTATACTCATGACCGCCATCTTCAATGGCGCCATGAGTCACAACGTCTTCCCTCAATCGTGGAAAGAAGCCACCGTCATAGGTATCCCTAAGCCGAGAAAACCCGCGAACGAACCCACCAGCTACCGACCGATCAGCCTCCTCAACGTACTCTGTAAAATCTACGAGAAGCTTATTTATAAGCGACTCAAGGACTTTGCCGATGCGAAGAGCCTCATCCCCAACGAACAGTTCGGTTTTCGTACCCAACACTCGTGCGTACAACAGGTCCACCGCATCGTCGAGCACATAAGCGCCGGTTTTCAGCGCGGCACGATGACAGGCGCGCTCTTTTTCGACATAGCGAAGGCTTTCGACAAAGTCTGGCACAACGGCTTATTATACAAGCTGTACTAACTCGGCGTGCCCGACCGTCTCGTGCTCATCCAACGGGACTTTCTCTCGAATCGCACTTTCCGCTATCGCATAGAGGGCGCACTATCCGGCCCCCCACCCTATCCGCGCCGGTGTCCCCCAGGGCTCCGTGCTCTCGCCCCTCCTGTTCACGCTCTTCACTAGCGACATCCCCAAAAATAGACAGGCAAAGTTAGCTCTCTTCGCAGACGACACTGCCATTTTTTACTACGGTATCGTGCGCGACCGTATAGCTAGCACTCTCCAAACTTCCGCCAACGTACTAGGCGCTTGGTTCAGGAAATGGAGAATAGAAGTCAACCCCGATAAGAGTCAAGCCGTACTCTTCGCGAAAAAGCGTAGGATCAGACCCCCCGACCCCAAACCGATAACCATGTTCGGCAAGCCGATCCCTTGGGAGAAGCAAGCCAAGTACTTAGGAGTCATCCTCGATAGACACTTGACCTTCGGTGAGCACATAAGGTCGGTGCGCTCGCGCGCCGCCTTCGCTCTGGGTAGGCTTCACTTTATTATGAACGCACGCAGCAGATTGTCCGTTAAGTGCAAACTGCGCATTTACACCACGTGCATACGCCCCATCATGACCTACGCCTGCGTAGTGTTCCCACACGCGAAATCTTACCGCCTCCATAAGATGCCGACCCTCCAAAACCGTGCCTTACGTAAGGTCACGGGAGCCCCCTTCTACGTTAGAAACGAAAACCTCCATCTCGACCTTAAAATTCCCACTATCCAACAGTTTATAAAACGCATTTGCAAGCGTTATTTCGAATCTGCTGAAAAGCACCCCAACCCTCTTATCGCGGCTGCCGCCCGATACACCCCCTCCCAGATAAGTAGAACTCGCCGTCCTAGGCATTCACTCCTATACCCCGATGACGCTATAACCCTGCTCCAAGAGAGCAGTAGGGCCACCAGCACAGTACACCGACACAGACCGCCGTCATTTCGGCCTCGCCGCCGAGGCCCGTCGCGACGTCCCCGTAATGCACCTAATGCATCACCTCCCCGACCCTTGCTCGTGCCAGCCCGCGTAGCCGCTGAGCCTGTAGCTTTAAATTCCCCTAATAATAATAATTATGATAATTCTTGTTCGATCCAGCCAGTCCCTTGCTGTCCTCCCTCAAGCGACGCCCTAAGCCGAGGCTCGTACCCCGCAGGGGGTGCCCTTAGCGTTGTCGCTTTAGAATTAATTTAGTCGTATGCCCCTGGCTGGAGGCCTTAATAATAGTTTATTAATAGGGCATCCACAGGAAAGTCCGGTTAAGCAGTCGACAACCGCCTAGGTTGACCTGCGAGATGCCATTAACAAAAAAAAAATAAAAAAAAAAAAAGCGAAAGTAATTCGTTGCAATCTGTACTGCGCTGCTTAGTGACGCATCACGTGTACTCCATTTTGTGAATTTTAAGGACGCTCTAATTTGACCTTGGAGGGGCTACAGAGCGCTTCTATTTTTTAAGTGCAAGCGAAAATGAACTTAATGGTGGTCAGGCGTGAGATTATTTATAGATTCCGCGATAGTACCTTAATATTTGCTGTGCCCTACAGGATCCATATTATTCTTATTATTTATTGTAATTGTCAACCTTATTGTACATATGGAATGCAAATGTATTGAGTAATAATTTACTTAGGGCCTTGATACACTGCGGTTTGAACCGATAACGTCTGGTGCAAAAGGTCCGCCTCACTAATGAGCAGGCTGCGATACAGTCCTAAAACCATACTGCATGCGACACTCGCCCGGAGCGATAGCCCGGACGTGTGTGCGCTGGCCAAAAGGACCACATCTCAAGATAAATCTTTAAAAAGCATTAACGCATTCTTAGTGAACTCTAAAGTTACAATATTAAATGCTTTGCAAAGATTTATCTTGAATTAATAAGGTAATTGCATTCTTTGCGACATTGTATTAACTGCAAAGTTAGTCGTGTCGGTTCGGTCACCTGTATAGGTACTGAATTGATAGCAATGACGTCGCCAAAAAGACGTGTTAAAAATATGGATGAAGAATTCGCGGTGGTGAGCAGAGGTCAAGATGGCTTAGTGGTCAGAGCGCCTGGAGTATTCATCCGGGAGGCGCAGGTTCGAATGCTGTTCGCGACCGTATTCTTTTTCCATTTAATATTGTAACTTTAGAACAAAATCTCTTGTAGTAATTTTGTACGGTATACGTTTATAACCAACACATTGGACGTTATCTGACAAATAAGAATGTAACTATACTTAAATACTGTACACCAAAAATAAAAAGTTTAAATAAAATTCGCTAATTAACCCAAAAACATTTTATTTATAATACAATAACATATATCACATTTACAAATAGATAATTCTACATATGAACATAACCAGACCCGGAACCTGTTACCTGTAGGTTATACAAATATCTGTTAAGTGTGGGAAAAACCGCGACCCGTGACGCAGACACTGACTGCTCAACTTCTACCCTAAGCGTATTGTTATATATCACATTTATTTAAATATTTACACACAAATAGACCCACAAATATAAATTAAACTTGATACGGCAAGTGTACGGTCAGCGACAAAAGTCACTGAACACATCCAAAATTATAAAATGTCTGAGTAAAAAAATATCCATTTAAATGTCTTAGAGTTATACTCCTGACATTTATATGGATAATTTCTTCACAATTTTTTGCAATCTTGTCATCATATCACTATAGAGAACACCAGACAAGTGCGAGTCGGACTCGCCCACCCAGGGTACCGTACAAATTTGTAGGTACATATTATAAATAGTTCAGTTCTAGAATCGAGTCATTTTGTTTTTTTTCCTTCATACCGATTCTTAACCTCGATGATTTATTACGTACTTTGAATAAAGACTATATTGTATTAACTGCAAAGTTAGTCATGGCGGTTCGGTTACCTGTATAGGGACTAAATATATAGCAATGACGTCACCAAAAGAAGATTTATCTGTATTTGTTAAGGTAATTGCATCCGTACGACATTGTATTAACTGCAAAGTTAGTCGTGTGTGTTACCTGTATAGGGACTGCATGACGTCACCAAAAGACGTATAAAAATGTGGAAGAAGATTTGAGGAAGTAAGCAGAGGGCGAGATGGCATAGTGGTCAGAGCACCTGGAGTATTTATCCGTTTTCTTTATCGACAAAAAAATTTAACTTTAGAGTTCGCTAATAATGCGGTAATTCTTTTCGAAGACTTATCTGTATTTTTCATGACAAAGTTTTAAATTGTAACTAGACTCTATAGACTTGACATTACATTGTTCTCAGTTTTTTTTTTTTTTTTATAATGTAAATACAACGTAACCAACAATACTGTAACTGTTTGATGAAAAAGAGTAACCGCGGAGTTTCTTGCCCGTTCTTCTCCACAGGAATCTACATTTTGAAATGTGGCAACTAGTTTTTGTATTCTCCGAAATGGTAGGCAGAGATGTACACAGTTGTACACCCACATTTCACCAATGCTGTTATTAAGTCCCATGTAATAGTTGGTGAGCCTATTGCCATCTACCGGGCACAATTCCAAACTCCGGGCTGCTACTGAGAATTTTCTAACAGAAAAACTCAATAACACTTTGCCCGACACACCTCATGCTCAGCAGTCGCGCTTGGGACTGTAAGGTATTTGGTACTATGTTTGTTAATGAGTAATGTGGGTAAGTGCTGTTTTATAATAAAGTAGTCAGCTATCCGTCTCGGTGTTTGATTGACGTCCCATTTGGCGACGAGTAGTTTTTCGAATCTAAATTGCGTGTATAATCGTTATTAATATGCCAATCGGTCGATTAGAACCATTTGACATTAATTCTAAGCAGTGGCCGTCGTATATTCGCCGTGTTAAACAATATATTTTACTGAATGAGATAAAAGATGACTTGCGTGTACCGTTACTCATTACGGTTGTGGGTGAAACTACATATTCGTTAATGTGCGATCTATGTGCTCCGGCGGATCCTGAGACGAAGAAATTCGACGAATTAGTACGTTTGGTGACCGATCATTTAGAACCACAAAGATCGGAGATTGCCGAGCGCCACATGTTTCGCTTACGTAGACAGCGTGTTGGCGAATCCATGACGGAGTACCTTCAAGATTTGAAACATCTGGCGACCACTTGTAACTTTGGTACTATGCTGGAAGAGAACCTTCGGGACCAATTTGTTTCGGGACTTTCTAACTGCGCGATGCGATCGCGAATATTTGCAGAGAAAAATATTAAATACAAAGAGGCGGTGGAGCTGGCTCTGGCATTAGAGGCCGCGGAGAGGCACGCGGAGGTGAGCGCGGTGACTGCCGCAGCTACGACCTCGGGTGTAGGCGGCGACGCAGGCGAAGGCCTGCATAGGACCAGCGCAGGACGAACACATACGAGCGGTGGAGGAGCTCGCCGGATGGGGCGCAACCCAGGCCCTACTGCTGACGGTACGGTGTCAAGAGGAAACACCCGCGCCGCAGCGCCGGCGCCATCCGCGTCTAGTCAACAGTGCTGGCGGTGTGGGAAGCCACATAGGCCAGAAAGATGTCGTTATATTAATTACAATTGTGATGAATGTAACCAACGCGGACATTTAAAAGTGATGTGCAAAGAGGTGCGTCGTAGTGGTCAGGCCGGCAGGCAAAATTACGTAAGTGAGGATTACTCGGAGGATGAGGATTTGTTTAGCATCCAACTGGCGTCTAAAGGTAACAAACCTTACTTTATTAACGTGAACATTGACACGCATGAAATAAAATGTGAAGTTGATACGGGAAGTCGCATCTCGGCGATTAGTGAAGACTTTTATAAGCAGATGTTTCCGAATAAAATAATTAAATCTGATAATTTAATGTTACGTGCTTATTCAGGAACGCGAATAGATTCATTGGGTTATATACTGGTTAATGTTAGACTTGGTAATGTCACAGCAAATAATCTATGTTGTTATGTTATAAAAAATGGAGGGCGTCCTTTATTGGGCAGGGATTGGTTAAAGTCTCTCAATATTAAACAAATCAATTTAAATGATATTATTGCTGATCCATGTATTAGTAAGTTAGCTACCGAGTTTCCTGAGGTCTTTACTGATAAACTAGGCAAGTGTAAAAAATTGCTCCAATTGCAACTGACCGATAATGAGCCAGTTTACCTGCGGGCCCGCCCCGTACCGCTGGCACTCCGCGCTCGTGTCGAGCGCGAACTCGAGCGGCTTGAGGCCGAGGGTACTATCTACCGGGTCGAGCACTCGGACTACGGTACACCGATCGTGCCGGTTATCAAGGCGAACGGTGACATACGAATTTGTGGTGATTATAAGGTTACCATTAATCGCAAGCTTAAACGTGAATTTTATCCACTCCCGCGTATCGAAGAATTGTTTGCAACTCTAAGCGGGGGGAGTGAATTCACCAAAATAGATTTAACTCATGCATATCAGCAGACGATGTTGACAGAAGATTCGCATCTATGTACAGCTATAACGACACACATAGGTACTTTTGTTTATCGCCGTACCCCATTTGGGCTATCTTGCATTCCGGAAAAATTTCAAAAATTAATGGAGGAGACATTGCGCGGTGTGCCTGGCACGGTGGTTTTTCTTGATGATATTTGTGTGACGGGGGTTTCAAAATCTGAACATTTGAGTAATTTAAGACAAGTTCTAGTTAGATTAAGAGATATGGGTTTGACAGTGAAACTCGGCAAATGTTGCTTTTTACAACCGAGCGTTAAATATCTCGGATTCATTATTGATAAAAGGGGTCTTCGTCCGGATCCAAAGAAGGTGGAGGCTATCGTAAATGCACCTACACCAACGGATATCACTCAGTTAAGAAGCTTCCTAGGTTTATTAAATTATTATGGAAAATTTATCCCCAAATTGAGTATTCTATTACACCCGATGTATGAACTTTTAAAAAAGGGGGTCAGTTGGAATTGGAGTACTGAGTGCGAGGAAGCTTTTAAGGAAGCTAAGCGAGTCCTATCAGGCGACACGGTACTAGCACATTATGAGGAGGGGCGGCCTTTGGTGCTATCGGTGGATAGCAGCGCGTACGGGCTGGGCGCAGTTTTGGCGCATCGCTTCCCAGACGGCAGTGAGCGACCGGTCAGCTGTGTGTCACGCACACTCAATGACGCGGAGCGAAATTATAGTCAGATTGACAAAGAGGCTCTGGCAATATTTTATGGTGTCATTCGACATCACCAATATCTTTATGGTAGGAAATTTGAATTACGTACAGATCATCAGCCCTTAAGTTACATTTTTGGACCTAAGGTGGGTATACCCCAAACGGCGGCCAGTCGCTTACAACGGTGGGCTGCACGATTAGCCGCATACGATTTTACTATTAAATTTATTACTTCAAAACAAAACGGCCCGGCGGACGCGCTGTCTCGTTTACCGTTGGCGCAGAAGCGCCGTCCCACCGAGTCAATGAGTTATGTTAACTTAGTTAATCAATGTATGCCAGTAAATTTCCATGACGTAGGTAAGGAAACCAATAAAGATGTAATATTATCGCGAATATTGGGATATGTTAAGTTTGGATGGCCAGCCGTACCTAGTTGCGAAGAAGAAAAACCATATTTTGCACGGAAAAATGATATTACGATGGATTTTGGTTGTTTAATTTATAAATATCGTATTATTATACCAAAAACATTACAAAGTAACATTTTAGAAGAAATTCACCAAGGTCATTTGGGTGTTACAAAAATGAAACACTTATCGCGCAATTATGTTTATTGGCCAAGTTTAGATAGGGACCTTGAAATGTTGGGTCGTTCGTGTGAGCCGTGTCGCATGGTGCGCGATGCAGCACCGCGTTCGGATCTACATCCGTGGGAATTTCCTTTATTTCCTTGGCAACGCTTGCACGCGGATTTTGCGGAGTATTCGGGGAAAAAGTATCTTGTACTAGTCGATGCGCATTCAAAATGGATTGAGGCACTCCCTATGAGGCGCACGGATGCACAGTCGACAATCACAGCTTTAATGACAGTTTTTTGTAGGTTTGGTTTACCTTCGCAACTCGTTACGGATAACGGACCACCATTCCTATCGTATGAATTTAAAAATTATTGCATTAATAATTGTATTTTACATGTAACGACAGCGCCATACAGGCCGCAGGGTAATGGTGCCGCTGAAAATGCGGTAAAGACTGTTAAAAAGGCAATTAAAAGAGCAGTTCATAGTGGTGAAAATGTGTTGCAAGCACTAAATATATTTCTATTTAATTATCGCAATTGTGAGCATGCAACTACGGGTGTGCCCCCGGCAGTGTTGCTAACTGGACGTCGGATGCGGACTCGATTGGATGCGTTGCGACCAGACGTCGCGCAAGTGGCGCGAGCGGCTCAACAACGCCAGGTAGCTCATGCAGGTGGCACGCCTCGGCCTTCAATCCAAGTAGGAGAACCGGTACTCGCACGCGATTACACCTCAAGTTCTGATAAATGGGCCACGGGTACAGTAGTTAAAAGTACGGGGCCGGTGTCTTACCGCATTGACATGGGAAACGGGGTCGAGTGGCGTAGACATCGTGATCAAATTATTCCTGTTGGACACAAGTCGCGGTTTTCAATGTCACGAGCGAGCATCGGAACTCATAAGGGGGAAGATGATAGTAATGAGCAGGAGTTCGAGGATGCATCTGAAGCATCCGTCGAGCTGGAGACGGAGGCGGGCAGCGCGGGCTCTAAGAGTGCTATCGCACCGGGACCCCGCTCCCCGTCGCCACCGCCGCCACCACCAGGTGTTTCGGCCCGAGCACTACGCGCACACGTGCGCGCCGTTAATAAAGATAAGATTTAATATATTAAACAATTGTTATGTTATCCGTTAAATAACAACAATATTGTGGTACTCATAAGTTATACCTAAGTTGTTGCGGGTTTAATATAAATATTAAATAATTGTATCTTCAAGTACTAATGTTTTCTGATATGTCTATATTTACTCTTATGGGGGGAAAAGTGTAAGGTATTTGGTACTATGTTTGTTAATGAGTAATGTGGGTAAGTGCTGTTTTATAATAAAGTAGTCAGCTATCCGTCTCGGTGTTTGATTGACGTCCCAGGGACCACTTCAATTAGACCGACGAGGCAGTCAAGTTGACAATTCAAAAGTGCCTGTAAATGGTTTAATTGAAATAAATGATTTGGATTTGACTTAAAAGATCAAGGCAATTAAATCTAACTACACTATACTTTTTTTTTGTTTTTGATCGTCATAGTGTTACACTACTTCGATTACTGATGACACCATCATAACTAAATAAATGTAACCAACCTAAATGAACTCCAGTCTACCAGTCAACTTTAATACTGTTAATGTAATGATGAGAGCTATTTTCGCTTTAGTACAAATTCTTTTGTGCTTGTGTTTTTATTATTTTTTTGTTTACCTCACCGCCCGCCAAAAGAGGCGAGCAAATTTGTTCGATGTCTAGTCAGATGGCGTCTCCCGACTGGTTCTCTAAGACTCCAGTAAACAGTTTCGTGGAAATTACATCATCCAAGTAAACAAAAATGCTCATAAAACAAAAAATTCTTAGCCAAACTGAATAAAAAATTTATGGGACCAAACGACAAGTGTACCGCATCGAACTAAAATCACAGAAATCGGATGACAAACCGCGGAGAAATCGGTGTACAAAATAAAATAAAAATTAACAAAAAATACTAACTCAAAAAATCTTTCTGCTATGCAAAAATGCACTAAAAGTAGTTAAAAAAATAATTGCGTTATTTACTTCAATTTACTTACAAATATCAATATATTTGGACATTAATATACAACTGTTATTATTTTTGGAGTCTAAAAATATATATGATAACCAACTCCATTTAGAAGTCGGTTAAAAAAATATCAACCGAATTGAAAACCTCCTCCTTTTTGAAGTCTTAAAAAATACACCTGAGCGAGACCAAAAGGTCCCTGGGGCCCCTATATCAGAACAAGTGGCATCATGTGATTATGATGAGTTTGTTTTTTTGGTTCGGTAAGATTCACGACTAAACTTAAAGATTAAAAAAAAATACGGTAATTTTACTACTTAAAAGACTTTAGTTTTAACTTGTCCATTCTGGTGCTGAATTCCATTTTGTTCATTCTGGTGCTGGGTACCATTTTGTCTATTCTCTGTGAATCCTTTCTTTAGTTCTTTGCCTTTTGATCTGGAAGAATAATAAAAAGGTTAAAGATACAGGGTTCCTTCATGTTTTTTATCAGAAATAATAATTTGGCAACGTTGGCGCATTGGTCGAAAGACCATTGGTCTGACCGCAAGTCGCGAGTTCGATTCACGCGCGGAGCTAATACTAGACAGTTAATCATTATTTCGAGTCTGGATGTGTGTGCATGTGAGATTATATTCTATAAATGCACTCATAAAACAGGAGCAACTCCTGGTGTGGAGCAAAGGTTCTTTAAAAAAACAAAGGATACTCAGTCATACCTGTTGAATAGGAGCCGGTTACTCAAGTTGATTAAAGGTGCTTCCACAAGTATCCAAGTCATGTAGCTTAATGCAATTGACGTCACCAGTACTCCGATGATGTCCATTGTCTGGAGGAGAATAGATCCCATAAAGATTTTATATTGTAATTAAATATATCTCATTTTACTGACACGTCACGCATTGAGGAGGGTCCATTCTTTGGAGCCGTAACCACCCGTAGCTTAGACCCTGTTCCCGATGACTGTGGCTTCCTATTTTTGAAATAAATTTGATGTATGATGTATGATGATGTATGATAATTTTAATATTATACATCCCAAGTTGTATTACGAGGCGTGAAAGATATACACGGCTATTCATAAGCGAAACCTGAAACTAGTTTGTTCAAAATCAGTAATAGAATCAATTGTTATATTTTTTACACCATATTATATTTTGATCAAATAATATTTAAAATTTCCTATAAGTTCGACACAGTAGGTACGTGGACCCCGCGACACACCGCCCCAGTCACCCGGAAGCTAGAGATCGATGCGTACGTGTTGCTTGCTCACGTAAATAATAATAATTAAGCCGCCGTGAAGAAGGGAGAAAAAATCATTATACTTTTTTTATATTGGTTCTATATATGAAAATATTTGACCCGTGTCTCAGGTTTCGGATGTACTAAGAGTAAGCCTGTATAAAGCGGCTATGTTTATACTTTCTTTCTTTTAGTAAAATCTTAGTTTTTCTTCCATTCTCTCCTACCTTTTTAACCGACTTCCAAAAAGGAGGAGGTTATCAATTCGGTTTTTTCCGACACGGGCAGGTTAGGTTCTTCGTGTTTAGGTTTTTTCTAACCTTACGGACTCAAAAATAGGAGCCCAAAGTCAAATCAGAATACAGTAAAGTAAATCAGAGTACGCTTTTTTACTTGAATGGTGACTATCCATTTAATATACCTATACAATAAACAAACCTGTCCCACTGTAGATATGTCATTCTGCATTACGTTAAAGGTGGGTAGCAGTTTTGTTAAACGTATCGCAATGGCAATCCAGCTGAACGTTGTTCAGCTGTTTTATAAAACAGTACTGTTTTGTAAAGCAGCTAGAGATTTTGTAAAACAGCGGATTCTACAATCCATCTGCGACAGATATATATGGACAGCGCGTTGAGTAGGTCTACCCATATTCACTTCCGATAAATCAGTTATGGTACGCAAGATTCACTAAAAAGTAAGAAATAAAATAATTTTTAACAAAAAAAAGAACCGACTCCAAAAATCTTTCTGTGTAAAATTGCACTAAAAAGTTATAAAATAATTGCATTATTTACTTACTACAATTTATATAAAAATATTTTTTTAATCAAGTCAAGTCAAAGTCAAATCAAAAGATTTTTATTTAAAATAGGCCATATTACAAGCACTTATGAAAAGTCAAAGCTAGGTGCACGGTTCCAAGGCGTTGATCTTATGGAGAAGAGCCGGCAAGAAACTCCATAGACACTCTTTTAAAATAAATTGGTATAACAATAAATAAGGTAATGTGAGAATAATGCAGGTTAATGAGCAAAATAATAAAGGAAAGCGCTAGAAGCAATAACTTATATAGCCTTTTAAAATGATTGCCAAAGCAGTTAAGAGCTGACCAGTCCCGACAGACAGCACCCGTTCACGAGCATGACGCGCACATCAGCCTCGCTTAGCTCAACCATTTTGTAGGGAACTCGACGACCCGATGTACAACGCCACCATCAGCAGGACATTTTAGTGAGCATGACAAACTCATAATGCCTGACAATGGGCAATATGTACGTAACATGAGATTAAAAATAACATTAATGTCCACATAATGCTCACATTTTACAAAGAAATGTTAATATAAATTTAAAACTAGTAGGAATACTAGCGGTTAGATAATGGATATGTAAATTTACATAAACAAACAAGTTTCAAAAAAAAATACAATTGGAATAATTGTACTACGTCAATAAAATTAATTGTATAAAAATAAAAACTAGTAATTACAAAACTAATCTGTTGAGGTTACATTCATAAATGAAATAAATTAGACAGTGCCAGTGGGTCGCTGTGTGCAGGAGGGGATCGTGCGCCAAACATCCTTATCCTCAATGTAATGTTTAATACTATAATATGCTTTAGATATTAAAATGCGTTTGATCACTACCTTAAACTTATCATCTGGAAGATCTGTAATATTAGATGGGATCTTATTGTAGAATCGAATACTGTTACCCATAAATGATTTGCTAGTCTTCCTAAGCCTAAAACCGGGGACTATAAGCTGGTGCTTATTACGAGTGTTTAAATTGTGGTTGTCACTCTTCTTATTAAAATGGGCAATATTTAATGGGCAATTGAACCTATTTACAAATGAACACAACAACTGCCTAAAGCGAACGTAATACGCTACTTCATGAATGTACTTACACGTTTAATATCCTTTACTGGCACCGACTCCGAAAATAATAATAATTGTATATTATTTTCCTAATAAATTGACTTTATTCAGAATCCTCTAAAATTAAAAAAATATTTTTATATAAATTGTAGTAAGTAAATAATGCAATTATTTTATAACTTTTTAGTGCAATTTGACACAGAAAGATTTTTGCAGTCGGTTCTTTTTTTTGTTAAAAATTATTTTTCATATTATCGTAAACTCTTTTTCAGTCAAGTTGAGATTTGAAGATAACATTAGAAAGTCCTTACTTACAATAGAAAACATGTCGAACAGAAGTGGTGATCTCAACACGTATTTGTTTCTTTGGATGACAAGAGGATGGATGATGTAGATGCTGTAGGAGAGGCGGCTGAGAGGCGTGAAGATCGGCAGGCCGAGAAACTGCCTGACAAAAGCTGGTAACAGGGAAAATATCTCTTGGTTAGATAGGATCTGACTGTCTAGGAGCCAATGTTGTTTAAGCCACCTTAAAGCTTCTTGGCTTGGTAATTGATATTCGCAAGCGCACACACATCCATAAATACACATCACGAATACGCTCCTTCTTTTCCAATTAGAATTTTATTAAATTTTTTTCCTTCTTTTTAATTTTAATATACTTATAATATAAAAAGTGCATCATACAAATCAGTTACTCCCATAATACGTCTGATAAACCGATGGATGACCGCCATAACACAGGGTTTCCTCGCATGGGGGTCGTTGATCTCATATCTTGTCTCTTTATATATTTATTTAAGTTTACTCTGCAGTGACACTAAAATAAATAATTTCTTCCTTCTTTTCTTTCTTTCTTTCTTGCCTTCTTTCTTCCTTTAACATCTGTATCTGTATACTTATTTTATCAAATAAATGTATCTTATCTTATTACATAACAACAGACAGAACTGACGCGACTGCTTGACGTACCCTCCGAAACACAAAGACGCACAGATGAAGATACTCTAAACCGACAGACTGACTGTGTAGAGTGATGCTTAACCTCAGCGATTATTTTCCATTGGGAAGTTGTAATAGACTATGAGGCTACCGGAATGTAAAAGAATTCGTGTAAAGTCATTCAACTACATGTTCTGCTAACGATAAAGATTGTAAAGTATAAGTTATAATTTATTTATTTCTCTCGCGGTTTTTGAGATCTCTCTGTGGCCTACGCAAATGTCCTGCCGATCTGGTATCGTCTTGCGAAGGGTCATTAACCTCCCTAAATTATGGTTGAGCTACACGATGACGTAGCATACGTGCCGTCGGTTAGGACAGGTCAGCTCAAAACAGCTTGTAGACCTATCCCTACAAAATTACACTCATATGTTGAATAACATGATGTCTGGACTTTAAAAGAGACGTTGACCTCTGAGTTTGTTTCGGCATTTCTTCTCAGAGCTAGTCATATAGGAAATGCCGACGCCATCTAGCTTAAAAAATGTATGACTTGTAAAAGTGTCTTTAACAGATGTATTTACAGAAATAAATATCATTTATCATTATTTAAAGTAAACGCACCCACGATACAGGAATAAATTCCTTGTGAGAGGCAATGAATTTATTAAAAAAAAAAAACACTGCTGTTTATGCAAGAAATTTAGTAGGCCCCTGTCCTTATCGGAATTTATTGTAATTCGGCACACTAAGTCTTTTCTTCCATACATTCATAGCAGTAGTCACTCCTTTTTTAGCCTTATCTTCTTTCACACAATATATCCACTTTAATGTTCCTCTATTCGTATAGCTATCGACTTTCATGCTCGAAACTTTCCTCGTATCATGTTCTTCATTCTTCTGCAACACATGTCCATATCGCGATAAACGATTTTACATAACTTTCAGAATCCACGAACAGATCGACACTACGTCAGTAATAAATCTCACCATCAGGATTCCTACTTGACCTTAAAATATGTACAAAAGCTGAATAATCGAAATTTACACTTTAATTATGTTTGTATCAATAACTAAATCTACTTACGAACGGTCCCATATTCACACAGCCCAATAATGCAGCACACGGCTATAGCCCAGGCTACCTTATTGGTAGCAACGGTGAAGGCAGCCTCTATCGGAGAGTACTCCCGCATGATGTAAACTTTGCCCAGGTATAGCATGAAGAACATCACGACTAGAGAGACTGCAGTACCGATGATAGACCAAGTCTGGGAGCATACAAAAATATGTATAAATTTGGTTGAAAAATTCCAATGCTTAATATTCTTAACTACAATTTCATAATCTGCCATTGAGAAGATTTTACACATCGTGTCTTTAAGGATAGCATTATTGTTAGGTATAAAACATTATGTCTATGAATCACCATATAAACTGCCTTGTATAAAAAAACAATAAACCGCACTGTTTTTCTTTTTTAAATTCGTTCGTTGTGTAAAATACTTATGACGGATGCTTCTAGCATATATTAAAACAACACGTAATCAGGTCTACCGTGAGCTTAAGTAACATTTAGGACTAAAACAGATAAATCAACAGATATAAACGGTAAAGCAATCCTTATATATATGTCTATTAAATTAAATTAAATATTATTTATTTCAGGCAATTATTAAACCCATAGCATGTACAAAGAACACAATAGACGAACACATTTAGAACTAAATTAAAATTATAAAAAATAAAATAACAAAAATAATTCAATTAAAAGTATTTAGAATAATAAACCCTTTAGGTACAGTCTTTAGCCTCCCTTACAAGATGGACAACACGGAACACAACAGCTACAATCCTATTATTATTTAAGGCCACTCTTGTGTAGAATGACATCCTAAGCTTCCTCAGTAATGCAAAAAGTCGGCAACTCTGCCCTCGGCGAACATGCCAGTCGCACTACACCGCCAGGGTAAGCATCATAATCTGGAACGCATTATTGTACTGTAAACGAAGAGTGTTATATGCACTCCTCGTGTACTGGTACCAGAGATGGCTGGTGTAGAACGACTGACAGTACGCCCTGAACAGCGTCACCTTGACCTGTTTCGAGCAGTGATGAAAACGTCTAGCTAGCATGTTACATCTACACGGGATACTGCGTCTCTGTCGTTCCATATCCTCATCACCTGTTAAGTTTTTGTTACAATATGTCCGAGGTATTTAAACTTTTTAACAATATTTAATGTAGTTTCACATAAATTAATTGGGAGTATTACGTCGGAACCCTTTTTATATTTATAAATCATAACTTCTGTTTTATTAACATTGTATGTTAGGTGGTGTTTAGCTGCATACTTTTCGCAAATATTTATTAGTTTTCTGAGGCCGTTGACCGACGGACTAAGCAGCACCATGTGTCCGCATAGCTAAGATTATTAACGCGCACACCGCCGATTTGGCATCTTGACTCTGGTGCTGCTCAGTTCCTCGATCAACTCGTTAATATACAGGTTAAACAATACCGGTGACGTCAGCCCATCCTGTCTCACTCCACTTAACTTATCCCATTTAACCAGGTTGGTTTGGTTGGCATACCAGTATTCTAATGTTTACAGTTTTTGGTGGTACTTCTGTTTTTCTTAATTCGTCCCATAATATATTATAATTTATTGTATCAAATGCTCTGCTTAGGTCTAAAAATCATGAATAAACTGTTGTATTTCTATGTAAGTACTCATAGACTGTATTTTTTAATGCAAATATAGCTAGATCTGTGGATGAGCCTCTTGGGAACCAAACTGTGCGTTATTTAACGGTATATTCTTCAAGATAAATCTTTGAAAAGCATTAACGCATGCTTAGCGAACTCTAAAGTTATTATATTAAATGGAAAAAGAATACGGTCGCGAACAGGATTCGAACCTGCGCCTCCCGGATGAATACTCCAGGCGCTCTGACCACTAAGCCATCTCGATCTCTGCTCACCACCGCGAATTCTTCTTCCATATTTTAACACGTCTTATGGCGACGCCATTGCAATAAATTCAGTCCCTATACTGGTGACCGAACCGACACGACTAACTTTGCAGTTAATACAATGCCGTAAATGGTATATTCTTATCATTTAGATGTTCATAGCCTAGTGGTATGACCTTTAGACTGGCAAGTCAAAGGTCACGAGTTCGAATCCAAGGCACGCACCACTAACTTTTCGAGTCATGTACGTATTAGAAATTAATTATCACTTGCTTAAAACGGTGAAGGAAATCATCGTGAGGAAAACAGCACACCTGAGAGATGTTCTCGATGGTGTGTAAAGCCATGTCAGAGACCTACGGGTGGTTTAAACTCTGACACTAGGTTGTTAATCAACCACACGATAAGAAGAAGATTTAGATGTTTCAAGATTATATTTTCGAATACTTTAGAGAATATTGAATTTTAGTTTCAATCATACCTAAAAAAATCGAACACAGGTTGTAAGATTGGGCAAACCAGGCTACACAAGCAATCCCCAACATATAACCTGCGGTATTCCCCAGGGATCCGTGGTAGGACCATTGTTATTCCTAATTTACGTTAATAATATAACTAATATCAATCTAAGTGGACAGATTACACTATATGCTGATGATACATGTCTTTTTTACTTCGGAAAGAACCTAACAGAATTAGTCAAGCAAGCACAACAAGATCTTCTCCAGTACAGCATTTGGTGTCAATGTAATTTACTAACAGTAAACGCAAAAAAAACTTCTTACATGATTTTCAGTGCAAAAAACAAGACAATACCGGATAATATATCACTATGTATTAACAATGAACTATTACAAAGATCGCACCAGGAAAGGTATCTTGGCTTAATATTGGACGATAAATTGACATGGCGACCCCATATAGAACACGTGAGAAATAAAATTTCACAGTTCACTGGGGTACTACACAGAATCTCTTCCTGTATACCACCTAAAACACGATACATGCTGTATAATGCACTCATAAATTCTAATCTAACCTATTTAATAGAAATTTGGGGCTGTGCCGCCAAAACTAATATCATGCCATTACAACGCGCACAAAATAAAGTTATTAAAGTGCTATTCAAATATCCCAGACTAACACATACTTCTACACTATATAAAAACACTAAAATATTTAACCTCGAGCAAATTTACACACAAAGCATATGCACGTTAATAAAAAAAAATGTTAGCTGGGCACATTCATACGCAGACTTCGCTTACCAAGCTCAAATACACACACCACCTAAGAAATACACACAAACTGACCCTTATTATGCCAAGAACCGAGTACGGTAAAAGAAATATTTTATACGACGGGGTCAAGAAGTACAATAAACTACCAAATGAAATAAAAATGTGCGAAAGTGTGTCTTTATTCAAAACAAAACTAAAACAATATATATATGAAATATAATATAAACATAAAAAAAACGCAATTGCAACCAAATACATCGGGTTATTATTTTATCGCAACAATCACAAAGGAGAAAAAAAATAAAAAAAAAAACCACGATCAAAACTTCGAAAATAATAATTACCTGCCATTTCTTTTCTGAGTCATTACCTACCTATATACCTATGGTCGAACTATTGTTATATGTCTTTTGATAAGTATATGTATAGTACTATGCTCATAAGTGAACTGTAATGTTCTTGAGAAATAAAGTTCTTTAAACCTAAACCTAATATAGTAGCCAAGGAGATAGGTCGGGAGTTCGACAAGCTGGACATGTCACCGGTTCTGTTCTTTACAA
This sequence comes from Xylocampa areola, assembly GCA_935421205.1. Classification (NCBI taxonomy): domain Eukaryota; kingdom Metazoa; phylum Arthropoda; class Insecta; order Lepidoptera; family Noctuidae; genus Xylocampa; species Xylocampa areola. Next base: position 13,166,502 of record OW285223.1, read on the forward strand.
TAGGCACAACAATAGTTCTCATAAAATCTTCAGGTAAATAACTATGATCAATACATTAATTAAATAACAAGGCGAGTTTATCAAAAAGCGACACAGGTGCAAATAGCAGGTGTTCGACACTGAGCCCATGGTGGCCCAGGCCGCGTTTCATGTGCGTGACACACCGATACACGTCCTCCGGAGTGACTTGCAGTGCAGTGGTAGCGGAACACTCGACGCACTTGCACAACGGTGGCGAGTCGAGCGGCGCAGATGTCTCCGCACCATCATGGGCTCCGTGACTTCCACCTACACTCTGACTATTTAAACTGGAAAGACAAGACTGAGTCTGTGGTGTAGGATTAAATTTATCAACAAACAGATTAGCAATACTAGATGTGTTTTGGTTGCCGTTAATAGATAACGACCTATTTGATTTATAGGTTAACTTGTTGGTTTCTTTCCAGAAATTTCCAGTCCTTGTTGCACCTGTGTGTGGCTATAATATCCATTTTTATTTTTCTTTCCTTTTACTGACACCATCTAATTTTCATCGTATTTTTCACCCTACGTAGGACGTCCATAGAAGTTCCATAAGTGATAGTACTGCCTAGCTATAGTATGACAATCTTTTATATGATGGTTCCAGCCAATAACCGGTTTTTGTTGGCATATGTTTTACCTCTTTAAGAGTGTTTTGCAGCTTTCGTTATACTATTTACAATCTGGTTATATAGTTTATCTATTAGACGGTGATGGTGATTATCTTTGCATGAAACCACCTTACAGAAAGTATTGGGCCACTCACATGAATCTAAATACTTATCAGAAAGGCTTGCATAATTACATTATCATTCCGGGTTCCTCTCACCCCAGATTACTTTATTGATTACGTTACTATGTGACTTATCAATTTTTGGGATTATTGTATCAATATTACATGTAATGGTGACAGGGAAGTGATGTGAATAATATACATCACTTGAAATATAAATACTGTCAATTATATTTAAACCAGCCGCACTAACAATACAATGGTCTATTCAGCTCGTGGTTCCGTGCGCGTCACTTAGATATGTGAACAAATTCGACGATGACCCAAACAAGGCAAGATCAGCACAGACCCAGTTCTGGAGAATTCCAACAACTTCCCTCCGAATAAACTACTTGAACGCATGATATCCGCATTAAAATCACCAACGACTAATACTGTTTCGACGTCGTTCATTTCAATAATCGCACTAATAGCACCCAGACATTCCGTGAACAGAGGCAGATTGTCCGCATCTTCCGTAGGCATGTACACCGAAATTACTATGATCCTGCGGCCGTCCGCGCACTCAATACATGCGGCCTAGACGCTCGAAGATCCTGTGTCGATTGGCTTACCTTAGAGAATAGTGGCTTTTTCCATAATATTGCTACTCCTCCATAAGGTCTTCCTTTTAGCAGACTTGAAGTCGTATCTACCGCTGAGACTCCCTGACTGGAAAAATCTAGGTGAATTGTGTCCAGGTAACCCAGGTCATCAGGTAGTAACCAGTGCTCCTGGAGTGCAATAATGTCATGTTCTTTACACAGGTCGGTAATATGGTTAAGACATCGCTTTACAGATCTAAAATTAAAACAGACTATGCTAGTTCTCATTTTTATTTAGACCTGGATTGTTTTCTTACTTAAGTATTAATTTTCGTTTAATCGTTTACTTCCTGTATTCTACCCCACAGGGCCAAAACTCAGCACTAAGGAAGATACTTTCTTGGTCTTGCTTAACGGTAACTTTAAACGAGGAAAATGAAGTCTCTTTATATTGGACAAATTTTTCAACTTTAACGTCCGTGTGTTCCGAGTCCTTGATAAAATCGCAAATATCGTTTTCCGAGGTATGTTTATCAAATCGTGAAGCATATTTATAAGATAATTTGGGCTCTATTTTAATTTTGCTACTATTCAGTATAGCTTTTGCCTGCTGATTCCTGTTCTTCTTGCTGTTATATTTATTCTTCTTGTTCACGACTTTCGTAAAAATAATATCTAAAATTTCCTCAAAAGCGTTGGTTCTTATTTCTGTATCATTTACGGTACTGCTAGTCCGTCGCCTGTACTGAGTTCTGTTACTTCCTTGCAGTTCAGCAGATTCAGAAGTGATAGTTTTATCTACGTACTCCGAGCGAACAGCTGAGGTCGCACGGTACGGTGAAGACGAGTGTGCGGGGGACGAGGGGGCCGAGGGCGGCGCGAGCACGGGGGACGGTTTTTGTACTGGAGCAGTATCAGCCATGCCGCTCTGCTTAGGCGAGAGGAGCGGCAACGCTGTCGACGCGCGGGTCGATGCTGGTCGCAGTGACGACGCGGGCGGACAGCGCGTGGCTTGTTTATTATTTGAAATTGAGCCGTTATTTAAGTCAACACCAATACCAATGGATTGCTTGTTTTGTTGTTGATAATATTGAGTATTCTATCTCTTGCTGTATTTGAAGCAATTCAGCAGAGTTTACATAGTCAGTTTGAATACAGTGGATGTTTTGTTTAAGTATTAGAATATCTTTAAGTAGGCTCGTCACATCCACGTAATCAAAGGCAACTGGAGGATGACGGTGTAAATCATTCGCCACGACTGTGGGCAATAAGGCAGCCTCTGTTTCTTTTAGTACTTTTATAATATCCTGTAGTAACCGCTTGTTCTTGCCGTCCCCTTTCCTCGTAGAACGACAGTTGGCTGCCTCGAAAAGAATGGTCTTGGCAGTATCCTTAAAATTAGACTCACATAATTATCTGCACCAAATTAATTTCGTCAATAATATCAATTTTGCATTGTAGAAATCAGAGTAATTCGTTTATCACTAAGTTATTGCACTGATTCAACAACGACATTATTATTTCGGTGAGTTATCGACGGAGTGTTGCCGCGTCGCAGGCACATACCGTGCATTGTCGTACAACCGTACTCGGCAGTAACGCGGTTTGACTGTTATAGAAATCCTACCTTAGATATAGTCTTCCTATAATCGGCAGGCTTGTACACAGTCATGAGGTAGCCCATGGCGATGCCGACGAGGTACGTACCAGCTCGGCTGTAGCTGGGCGTATAGGTGTAGCCGAGTTCCCAGTAGTCTCTTATATGAAACGATAAATTGCTGAAAACAGAAAGATTTTTAGATTTGACGTCGTTTTGAGATTTGGTAAACTTTTGTGGTTATTAGACAATTTGAAAGAAAGAAAAAGAAAGAAAGTTTTTTTTATTTAACTCACACACAATAATAACAAGACACACAAAAATAAAGAGGAACAAGGAGAAAATAATAATAATAATAATTTGGTGTTACCATGTTCATGCCCCTTGTTTTTATTAAATACTTTTATAAAAAAATTGCCGGGACGGATTCACGTGCCCACCAAAGCATGGCGATGCAAATATTTTCCTACCAAAAAAACCCAATAATACCTTGCATGACCCAAGAATTGAACCCCGGATCGAACCTCCACCATCACCAACGACTAGTCAAAAAATTAATAAAATAACTGAATCAGATGTATGTAATAAATTTTTGTCTCAAACTCACCCTGCTTCCAGAAAAAGGATAGGAGGGAGTTGATACCAATACGTCAAAGCTGCCGGTATCAATAGCGAGAATACTGCAGCAGTTCCGAACGTAGCATACCCAAGCCTTCGGTCCTTTTGGTAGAAGTAAAAGATAACAGTTCCCAGGATCGCGAGCTGGTAGTCGCAAGGTATGTACCAGGTCACCGAATGACACTGTAAAAAAAAACATTTAAGAGATATACTATTATCTAACGTCAAATGCATCACCTTAGAATTAAATCCTTGGAGTTGCAATTTTGGTCCTTTTTACTTTATTCCAATTTTGGCTGGGTTATGCCAGGCTTGATTTACTCATTCGGCATACCCAAGTAGTCTCAAAATTAACTAGACGCATTGGACAGGAAGGTAAGGACACTGTTAACTCACACTCACCACACACCGATATGAGTTGCGACAAGTACAAATCGCGGACGCTTCGATAGACACCTGCATTTTTGAAATGGTTAGTGCGACGGTTTATTTCAAAAATAGATTTCTGTTTTTATGTTGTGTTGTTTACATACCACCAGGAAGTTCAGAAAATGATTACTTGACATTATTTAGATTAATAGAAAAATTATGTGATAGATATGGAGAAATAATCGTTATTGGTGATTTTAATTTGTATTCGTGTCCTGTAAATGTTAAAAATTATTATGAATATTTTGTGTCCTATTGCGAATACACTCAGAGTAACAACATAGCAAATCATCTAGGTCGTCAGTTGGATTTGGTTCTGAGCACGGGTTTTGGCGGGAAGGTGACGGTGGTGGCGGCCGACGACGCGCCCGTGCCCGTCGACTCGCATCACCCGCCGCTCGCGGTGACAGTGCGCTGTGCGCGGTCACTCCCCGCGCCCGACGCGACCTCCCCGCCCGCGCCCGCCGAGTCCGTACCGCCCGAGCCCGGCGCGTCCGTACCACCCGCGCCAGCCGCCGCCGGTATACCCGCAGCGCGTAGTGTTCGGCCGCTGTGGAACTTCTATCGGGCTGACTACGAGCTATTATACTCTTTGCTGGCTTCCACTGATTGGAGTATGATTTATGACATGCATGATGTAGAGGATATATTGAATATTTTTTATGATAAACTTAGTGATATTTTAGATAGGTGTGTACCCCGGAAAAAGCTTAGACGTGAAAACTCTCGATATGTTTATCCCGAATGGTACACTTCAGAAATTATAAGCGATATAAAGAAAAAGCCAGATTACATAAAACTTTCAAAAAAACGAAACAAGAAAGTGATTATACTGAATTTTCTAAGTACAGAGCTCGTATTAAAAAATCTATAGAAATTGCACATAAAGAACATAAGTTTAAAATACAAAATCAATTTTCAAAAGATCCTAAATCTTTTTGGCTATATATTAGGTCCAAACGAAGCAGGTTAAACAAGCAGGTTATTGTAAAAAATGGTCAACATCTTTCGGATGAGGAGTGTGCTGGAAATTTTGCGTTGTTCTTTGAATCGGTGTACAATAGAGAACGGCCGCTGCTGGACGCGCGTGTGGCGGGGGCGGACGCGGAAGCGAGCAGTGCACGAGTGCACATCGACACCCTCAGTCTGCAAGATGTTAGGGAAGCGCTCATGAAGCTCAAGCCAAAGCGCTCATCTGGCCCCGATGGCATTCCAGCATTTCTGTTCCGAGACTGTGGCAGGGTGCTGACAGAGCCTCTGCATCATATATTTAATACTTGTTTAAAACAAGCAATGTTTCCGACTAGATGGAAAACGACGCGAGTTATTCCGGTACCAAAAGGCAAGTCCGGCCCGGATGTTAGTGGCTATAGACCGGTGGCGGTGTTGTCGACACCTGCTAAGGTGTTCGAGTCTGCCATCCAACGCTGTGTGCAGGCTTTAGTGAGCGCACAGCTATCGGACGCGCAGCACGGGTTCCGGCCGGCGCGCAGCACTGCAACAAACCTGCTTAATTTCATGGTGAGGGCGGTGCCGGCAGTCGATGCTGGTGTACAGGTAGACGCGGCATATTTTGATTTTAAAAAGGCATTTGATACCGTCAATAATGATGTACTGCTAATGAAGCTGGCAAAAATTGGCTGTACTCAACACCTTTTACAGTTCTTCGCCAGCTACTTGGAAGACCGGCAGCAGTACGTCGACTACAACGGTTTCGAATCCCAGCCATACTACACGAGGTCAGGCGTGAGCCAGGGCAGCAATTTGGGTCCTCTCGAATTTATTTTAATGATAAATGACTTACCAGAGGTAGTCAAACATAGTTTATGTTTATTGTTTGCAGATGACCTCAAGTTGCTGCTCGAGGTCAGGAGTGAGTCGGACTGTGAGAAATTGCAGGAAGACATAGATAGAGTGGTGGAATGGAGCAATAAAAATAAGCTCTATTTCAACGCTATGAAATGCTCAGTGATGACATTTACGCGCGCGAAGTCTACCTTAGCCTACAATTACAAAGTAGATGAAGAGCCGATGCAGCGAGTTTCGCAGGTACGAGACCTAGGAGTACTACTTACCCCTGATCTAACTTTCCGGGAGCACATAGTTAAGATTTGCAAAAAGGCGTACAGAAACCTGGGTTTCGTGCTGAGACAATCGCAGGGTTTCACGAACATCACTACCCTCAGGGTGCTGTATGACGCATTGGTAAGGAGTCACTTGGAGCACAGTGCGGTGATTTGGGCGCCTCATGAAGCGAAATACAGTGTCATGCTTGAGCGAGTACAAAATAAGTTTACAAGACACTTGTATTTCAAACTTTATGGGGTGTACCCATTTTACCCGCTGATGTATCCTACACTTTTTGTACTGGGTATGGTGGGGTTCAACGAACTCAGAGTGCGCAGGGAATTTACACTCGCGGTGTATGCGCTAAAGCTCCTGCGTGGAGTAGCACATAACCCGGGTGTGCTGCGTCACCTGCAGCTGTGCGTGCCGGACAGGTACGTATGAAGGCGGCGGCGGCCGCCACTGCTGGCCGTGCCGGTAGCCAGAACCAATCTGTTGTCAAAGACACCCCTCACCCGCACAATACGGGTCCTAAACGAAGTGCATGAGAGAATTGATATATTTTCGTGCAATTTGAGTGAATTCGCAATAGTGTTGTTAAATATTGTTAGTTATAACTAAGGAAATATATCTATAGGTATTTTTGTGTTGTCTAATAAATTGTACATTTAAGGTTAAAAATTGTTAGGTTATGAAGTTATTGTTATATAAGTTATATTTGAAGTTCAGTTTTGTTTTGTTTTTGTGTAGGTACTAGCTGTAAGTTAAATTTTATTCATCTTGTATGTGTATGGGTATGGAAACCACTATTGTATTGGACCACTCTGTAATGATAGTGTGTGTATGTTTAATAATAAATAAATAAATAAAATAAATAAATAAATAAACTGCAAACCGTATGCACCATCCAAGGTCATCCGTAATGAGACTGTACATCCCGCGAAAGTGTGGGATTCGAGACTATCTAAATCTCTTAGGATTTATATAGTCTCTACATAATCGCGAGGTGTGCAGCCTCAGGGAATATTTTCTCCATACCGGCACGATGACGCACCGGAATGTAGTTGCAGTGAACAAAGATCACACCCCGCTCTCCTTAGCTAAAGAAAACTGGCGCAAACCTGTTGTACTCAGTACCAATGATCACAAGGAAGTATGAAAGAGGAACGAGCTACACGGACGCTTTTATCGAGCACTTCAGGGTCACGACGTAGATTTTATAGCGTCCGTATCCCGACTGCTTTAGGTTAGGTGTCAGATAAAACCTTCAGTTTCACCAAAGAGGTCACTCTTGAGTAAAACTGAAGGTTTTATCTGTGCAGTTATGGATGAAATCATCATGACGAACAACTACAGGAAGTATATTGTGAAAGACGGGACATTCGACATAATGATGTCGGACATGCCACTGTCCAGGTGAGTCTCTCAGACATATTAAATCTGGTCGTTCTCGTCTTGCTAACTAATACTTGCACAGACACAACCTAGTGGCCAGGATTATACACCAGCAACTTGCTTTGTAATACAGCCTAGTGGAAACGCAGGTGCCGTACTACATGTAGGTACATATATGCCGAAAAATGACATGTCACATTATTCTAAGATCCCGTCCATTATTCTACCATCCAGATGATGATAGATCGATTAGAGTGCCGCGCAATTGTTATGGATATAGCTGTCCTCTATGAAGAGAACCTGGTGAAATAGAAACAAATTACATATCGTGGATTCGAAAGTCATTGTGCTGATATACGATTGTTTTTTTTATTTATTAATATATTACTATTTCACGCCAAAAAACCGCCTTTTTTTTTTTCAAACACTTAACTAAGAACAATTGTGTTTTTAAGACGAATAAAACGATACCTTAACTGTCAAAATCCATGAACCGTTTTGAAGATACGAGGTAATCATGACATTTACAAACAAATATACATATATAGAAGATAACGGGTAAAAACATATAAATTATAAGTTGTTTTTCTATATACAAGTTCAGATAAATCTTTGAAAAGCATTAACGCATGCTCAGCGAACTTTAAAGTTTTTTTTGTGGAAAAAGAGTTCTAATGGTTTTCTTTTTATACAAGTTGTTCGGTTTCCTTACCACATATTTGATGTTTGAGTTGAGCATAAGCAAGCTTAGTTTCCAGGTCTTAGCACAAACTTCTGATTCTACCTCAGTATTCCGTATCCAGAGTGGACCAGAACCAATATACTTTGACACTGATATCAAGTAGAAGATGGATAATGCGAAGGGTCCGATTAACCTGGAACAAAGAAACAATGATGGCGTTAAAGTCAAGGTATATAGTTGATAAAGTCGCCATAAGAGGTGTTAAAATATGGAAGAAGAATTCGCGGTGGTGAGCAGAGGTCGAGATGGCTTAGTGGTCAGAGCGCCTGGAGTATTTATCCGGTTTTATAACGTATTCGGGCGCAGGTTCGAATACGTTATGTTCGCGACTGTATTCTTTTTCCATTTAATATAATAACGTTATAGTTCGCTAAATATGCGTTAATGCTTTTTAAAGATTTATCTTGAATTGTTAAGGTAATTGCATTCTTTACGACATTGTATTAACTGCAAAGTTAGTCGTTTCGGTTCGGTCACTTGTATAGGGACTGAATTGATAGCAATGACGTCGCCATAAGACGTGTTAAAATATGGAAGAATTCTCCAAGAGGAAGGAGGAGAAGAGGTTGAAGGTCCTTGTTTTTCAATGTTTCTTTGGAAATAGTAATTAATATAGTCATTACATGGCCTGAACATGTATTAAAAATATAATTATAATAATAAAATATAGAATTATATAATTGAGTGTTCGTCAATGCGTCGATAAAATCGTCCTCTTTGTCGTCTATTTGAGTACTGTGGGCTATGTGTTTGTAATTGACGTCTGGCAGATACACTAGTTTTCTACCGATCATAATCAAAAATATTCTAATTCTATGCTACCGACGGTATAGTACTGAAGTTTGTTGAAAGGTCTCCAAACAAGTATTTGACACTAAGTCTGACGTAAAAAGAAATTAAGGTCCGTCATTTCAGTTACTAACCTTATGTAGCGTTTCCATAACACCTTGAAGAGGTTTTGTTGTCTATCAGGGTTGCCTAAAAGACCTTTGATGTGTAGAATCCCTGACATGGCAAAGAATGTCTCGACTGAGAGGTGTAGATAGAGAAACAGACCGTTTCCATCCTCAATGGTCTGAAAGGAAGATATTTAAAATTACACTTGTATTTTTTAGCATTATGTATATTTTTTAGCCCAGTTGGACATCCCGAAGATTACCAAATTATTATTAGCCTGTAGTATCCTATTGCAAAGCAAAGGCCTCCTTTTTAGGGTTCCGTACCTTATCCTTATAAGATCACTGTCTTATCCGTCTGTCCGTGTGTCACCACTGATATTCTCAAGAACGGGTGGACCTAGCAAGTTGCATACCAGATACTGAGGTCTATAGTCCATAACACGTGTATAAAAATCAAGGTCCTGAGTCAACACGATAAAAAGATATGGGCATATTTAGATTTTCGCGAAAACTTGTAACAAAATTTATCTTAATTTTCAACTTTATTTTTTATTTTTCCTTTATTTGTACTGTTAAACCTTGCTTTTTGCCAAATTTCGTGATTTTAGGTCAAGAGAACTACCATATAGGTTTTCGACCTAAAACCTATGGGGTCCTTGCAGTTGACCTAGAATTGTTAATTTTGGTTAAAAGCAAGGTCTGGTAAGCACAAGTAAAGGGAATTCCGAAAAATAAAAAAGTTTGTGGTGACACACGGACAGACGGTATAATTGGTCTACCCATTATACCGTCTGTCCGTGTATACGGAACCCTCGGCGCAGGAGTTCGACTCGCACTTGACCGGTTTTTTTTTTTTTTTTCCCGGTCTGTTGCTACTCGAGGCTAGTCTTTTAGGTGGAAGTCCAGGTCATCCCGCCATCATCTTTTCTTCTGTTCCTTCGGCATGCGGCAGATGTGACCAACCCAGTACCTTTTTGGCAGGTGTGCGTCAACAATTTGTGTTTTATAACGGAGTAGTGAGTTACTGATGCGGCCTGTAAACTTTATTTTAAATTCATAATTGACCTACCAACTAAAAACCACACCGTCCTACGACCTTAACTGAGGTTCCGGGTACGTTGCAGTAATCACCGTGACCTCAGCAGGTTACGGTCCGTTGAAGGACGTTAACTTCCAGGGTTTCTCCAGTGTGGCGCACGTTCTGAAGCGTGACGCACGGCCATATCAGGCCTGGCGCTGGTTCGGTGGCAAATCATGTAGTTTGTAAGCCTGACTCCCAAGATACTACGATCTATTGCCTTCTGATATACCCTGAGAGCGAACTGTTTTCGCTTAGTTAGTGACCGAGTTTACTAATTAACAATTATTTAAATTTCACATTCCTTCCAGTAATACATAAGTATAACAGTAGGTATATCTCTGCTTAAACCTTCGAGGATACCCGCGAGATATTATGCCCTTGTCAGTATACCTTTTCATAATCCAGGGTATTGGAGATGCCAGATAACATCATGTAGTACCCAACATGGACAGAAACAATATTCATTGCTGTGATGAACCTCATACCATTCATCACTTTGATCTCTTCCTTATTTTCCTTCACAAGATCTTGGTGGTTCTTGAAGATGCAGAAAGACTTGGATATTATTGATTCTGGAATAAGACACTTTAATTAATAGTTTTCTAAGGAAAATTCGGGTTTCTCGGGTTAAAGTTCCGTTTGTGTCTAATATTATTCATGTTAGACACAAACAGGACTCGTTCCTGCGACCCTTGTTTTGCAATGATACACGACCGCGTAGATACAGTCGTATGTGTCTACTTATCGTGTTGTTGATGAACAACCTAATCGATCGACAAATCTCTCAGGTCTGCTGGTTTCCTTTCAATGTTTTGCTTCACCGTTTTAAGCTAGTGACAAATAATGTCTAATACACACATGTTAATAAAAGTCAATGGACATTGGATTCGAACTTGCGAATTTTGACTTGCTAGTCCAACGGTCATATCACTAAGCTATCAGGACTACTATAGGTACAATCGTACCGAAAACCGTTAACGTGATAAAATATTTAAATTTGTTAGGAAAATCAACACGACCGCGAAACATTTACGAGTATGGCACCGACTATTCTCGGCCCCCCGAGCAAGCGAGATAGATGTATCAATAGAATATAAGGGAGTGAGTGAGACAACATGACGTCATAGCGTTCGCCCTGTCGATTTTGTAGTAAAATAGCGTATACCCGGCGTGTGCGACGTTTTTTTTTTATTTTCTTTGTGTTAGTGATCTAAAACTATCTTCGCATTATTGCCTTTCTAATGAAACCAGTTTGATTGGATGGTTTCAAACATTATTTGTGTTTTATATATTATGATTTGACTACTGCGCAGCCTCTTGGGTACAACTTCAGACATGCACCGTTATAATACGACATGTGTAAGTCTCTTGATTGGTAATAATTTATGAATTAAAGTAAGAATGCTTTCTTACCCATACTGTCAGGTGACTGATCTTCACTGATGATATAATTTCGATAATAAGTCGAAATCACAGCTATTATCACTAGCGATACTATTAAAACACTGAAAAGTAATAATAATATTATCAGTAGACATCTTATTTATCGCGTGATTGATGAAACACCAGTGGGGTGATTGAAAAAGAAAGAAAGATATAGTACATTATGATACAAGTGTCCTAAGTTAGTCATTACAGTCGAGGTTGAATTGCTACCCGAGCCTATAGGTGAGGGTAGCAATGACCGAGAGTTGTATAGCGTTTCATGACGACGTTTTTCAACACTCTTGCGAGGAAAAAAATTATAAAATAAAGAATAAATTCATTTTTGTAAAATACACATTGCACTATATACATTTTAAAAGATGAGTGATAACTAACTCAAGTGTTTTTTGTCACTGTGCCGGACTCCTACAGACCAAAACAGCACGCAGCTGCATTCACCGCCACCTCAGCAAGCTATGGTTTGTCGAATGTAACGGCGGACCCCGTCATTTGTGCTGGCAGGCCACAGTTGGCCTGCAAACTCTCCAGAAAGGTGCGCACGGCAAAATGTGGTGCACTGCCAACCGGCGCCTGTCATGGGTCATGCGACGAACTGTTGAAGTTCGTCGCCCGCAGGCTACGGCTCACGAAGACCGGATATTGTTGATTGGCTTCCAGTGCCTGGCTTGTCTTCTTCGGAAGGGGTAAGAGGCGTTCTTCTCTCTCTGCCCTTGCTACCACAACCTTCGCAAGAATCACCTTCTCACAAAAGGTGGCGACGGCTCCCCATGCACTCTCGCTCGCGAACAATTATCTGATCACAGCCGAAAGCGAGAGATCATCTGCATTTACTACTTCTATGAGGTTATGGAAAAACAAGCTACGGTGTTCGTCTATTGAAAAGGGAGGATCCTACGACCAGGCGGGTGATATTGCCTGGTGGGCCACGGTCCTACAGTTGGAATCAGGCGTTCGTATATATATCAGTTTGTCGCCAAACTCTACTTGCGCGATGCAGGATTCTTAACGTCATCTGTTATGCCCGTAGTATTCATGTAGCATGGTAGATGTCGCTACAAATTATGGCACTGCTCGGCCCAAGTGGGGCACACCTCCAGTATGTACTGCGAGTCCTCGGGGCAATCACCGTAGTGATGACAAGTGTTTTCTCTTCTACCTAATGAGGTTGTCTAAACCCAGCTACAGAGATTGAGGAATTAAAATAGGTACTTACAAAAATAAATAGAATCCTATAGGATACTGAAGCTTCGTCCCAGCAACTTGGCAGTGGTCTACTGTGATGTTAGGTTTGACTGTGCCGAAGTAAGTGACGTCATACATCGCACTGGTCATCTTGGCGATTGAAGGAGGGTCACAGGCTGCTGGCACGCAGACCCCCCAATAGAAAATATTCACAGGAAACTTGGATATAGTTGGAGACTGAAAAAGAAAGATATTTACAGTAATTTCATCATCAGATGAAGGGTATGACCTTATCTGGGGGCACGGTATTGCCCCGCCAAGACGAGCCGAAGGAAGGGGACACTACCTACGTTTTTTGGAAGCGCTTTGTCATATTTTCGGACCGTTACAGTGTTAATGTAGACAATACTAGATAGCTGAAAATTTCCGGATATTTGATCTCTCTCCTGTCTAGATTGCCGTCCCATCGGACTATGAGAGAAGAAAGAGTGCATTTGTTTGCGCGTACTCTTGTGCACTATAATAAATATGTCCGTCCTGTCCGTGGCGTACTTGATTAATCTCCGTAGAGATAGGCCGCGGCGGCCTAAATACGGTTGGGAGTGTATCGTTATAATTCTTCTAATGATGTGGTTGATGAACAACCTAGTGTTACACTTTAAACCACAGCACCCTTAAGTCTCTGACATGGCTCGACACACCATCGAGAATATCTCTCAGGTGTGCTGCAAGTGATAATTAGATTATAATATGCACATGACTTCGAAAAGTTAGTGATGTGTGCCTTGAATTCGAACTCGCGAGCTTTGACTTGTCAGTCCAATGGTGATGCCACTAAGCTATCACCGCTTACATGTACATGTACAAGAAATAGTACTAATTTATAATAATTATAATTAATAATTCATTGGCACCCTAATATATGTATATTAGCACGCCATTGTTAGTGGCAGAATATGCGGAAATATTATCATTGTAACACCAATGTAATCACTTCACTATCACTACATAGTATAAAACAAAGTCGCTTTCTCTGTCCCTATGTCCCTTTGTATGCTTAAATCTTTGAAACTACGCAACGGATTTAGATGCGGTTTTTTTAATAGATAGAGTGATTCAAGAGGAAGGTTTATATGTATAATAACATCCATTAAATAGTGGAGAAGTACTGTTATTTTTGAGGTTTCTAATGTGATGTCGTAAATAATTACATTTCTTCCGCTTACATTGCAAACGCAGGCTGAACCCTACGAGTTTTATCAAAATAATGTACTAAGTATTGTACACATTGAAAAGGTCTACAGAAAAGTCCGTGATGGTATATGTCTATCTCTTATGGATAACCCACAATAACTTTTTTTTTGTCATTTACTTTTTACGACAAATAATGGCTAATTTTCGAAGCGATTTTAACCAATACAGCATTAATCCTTAACCAATTAAATACCTTGAATACATTGTTCATTTAATATAGATCTATATGGCCCTTTACACCGTATGATTTAAGTGAATATTTTCGAAGATATTACAGATTTAAAAATTGCGGGACGTAGCGTTTGCGGCGGTACCGGCCGGCCGCCCGGTGCGGCAAGAGCGTGCCTATAAATAGCGCGTCTGAGGCCGCGGTTTTCCCTGTAGCACTTTGAATTTAGCAGCGATCGGACGCGTTTATTATAAAAACGTGCTTTTCAGCGCGACAACGTATCAGTAATTATAAGTAAGTTACGATAAATAATTGTATGATAGTAGTTTTAAAATATAAATTATATTCTATTCTAAGGTTAATTTTTAAATCGCACTTATAGTAATTATAAGTACCTACGTAAGGTGAGATAAGATTAGATTAAATAAAACCATAATTTATGGATTGCAATTTTCTATTAAGATCTTGAATACAGTTAGATCAATTTAATATTAGGGTTTTTATATACAGTGTTCACAGTTTTTCTGTAGTGTATTTAGTATCAGCATTGCACCCGTGCGAAGCCAGGGCGGGTCGCTAGTTATATATATAAAGTAAGATACTGACTGGCTGACTGATTCTCTGACTGACTGATCGATCAACGCACAGCTGAAACCGCTGGGCCTAGAAGCATGACATTTTGCAAAAAGAAAGGGTACACTAAGAAGGGATTTTTGGAAATTCATCTCCTAAGGGGTTAAAATAGGGTATGAAAATTGTATGAGACTACGTCATTTCTGACGTTAAAAATGTAAATATTGATTAAAGAGCGCTTAGTTAGAAAAAATGTATACGGTATCACTTTTTTATGAAAATCCTTTTTTTATGGTAAAATAGGGGATAAAGTTTATATGAAAGAAAGAAAGAAAAATATTTTATTTGATCACGAGACGCACAACAGACAAACAAATATAGTTTTAACACAAAAATAAACCAAAGAGAGTTATTAAGTTATTATTCTAAGTACAATAATGTAAGGAACGTTAATATTATAATTAGAATATGTTAATATGAAACATTTTGTTTTTCGAATCTCCGAAACGGCTGAACCGATTTTGACGGGGCTTCCACTGGCATATATCTGATGTTATAAGGAGTAACTAAGGCTACTCTATTTTAGAAACCGAATTATTGTTGCGCGCAATAAATCTGATCCGCAGACGAAATCGCAGGCATATTTGAGCAAATAAAATAATGTGATTTGATTTGGACGCTCGTTTACCACTTTTAAGCTGCAACTGTCTATAAATTCTACTTACATTCAGATATTCGTCCGTAGTACCATAAGGATCATACTCGGCTTTTTTCTTCGGTTTATCTGATAATTTAACTTCTGCAATACAGTATTTCGTCCTGAATTGTGGATGGGTTTCAAGCCACGGAGGTTTCATGCATTGATCGAAGTTACCCAAATTTAGCCTGGATGCGTAGAGGTTGCCTGCTGGGAGGGTGTTAGCGTTCCACACTGAAAAGATAAAATATTGTTTTAAAATTTCCCGGTTTTTATTATAATTTTTGTAAGCTGTAATGTCCCAGTAACAGTCCGCCTCTTGTTCAAACCTGCATCCGCATCAAACAATGTGACTTCTTCAGAAATCAGAAATCATTTCTTGTCAGAAACATGTTTAACAAGTTGGTCATATGTATTAACATTAATATTAATATGCTGCATTAAAATCACTACATATTATAAAACAAAGTCCTCCGCCGATCTGTCTGTCTGTCTGTTCGCGATAAACTCAAAAACTACTGCACCGATTTTCATGCTGTTGTCACCAATAGATAGAGTGGTTCTCGAGAAAGGTTTCAGTATATAATTAGTCATTGGCTAAAATATAATGATATTTGTTGGAAGTGTCGTAAAAAAATAAGCCGTCTGGGAGCTTTCAACGAAAACGCTGCCGGAATTGTGTATCTTATATAGGTCAACAGAAAAGTCCGCGATGGCATATGTCTATCTCTTAAGGTTAACATACTATATCCATTTGAATACTTTAAGGAATGGGCAATTACGAAGCGGTAATTGGAAAGCGGGTACGAGATCAAAATTTCATAATTACTTTTGGTCGCGATAACCGACGCGGGCGAAGCCGTCGGCATCAGCTAGTATATAGATAAAATGTGTGTCCTTTCTACATACCCCAAGTCGCCCAAAGCGTGAAGTTCTTCACATTCTCCAGTAGCGACAGAGTTTTCTCCAAGCATAGTGATTCTTCTTCAAGCCAATTCTCCTGTTTCAATCTTTGTATATACGTATCAATAGCAGTTGTTTGTGATATCTGAGCTACATTGTGTGAAGACACTGAGGCTGCAACAAAAAGAAATAATATTATACCATCTCGCCCGAATCCCTGAAGGGTAAGGCAGAGATCAACTGTTATACACCCACATTTCACCATAATTATTCAGCCTCCCGCCCTTATCCCAATTTATTTGGAGTTGGCGCAGCATATATCTAGATATATATATAAACTTTAGCGAAATGTAATATATATATATATTAAATTCTGCTGAAGTTCTGTCTATGTTTTATGACCGGCCGCCTGCCTGACGTCAACCTTCATTGGGAATGCTGTTGTTGGTGGTAACCGCCACCGATACGGTCTCCTTCTATCTAGCTATGTCACACCAAATGTTATAACCGCCACCGACACGGTCTCCTTCTTTCTAGCTATGTCACACCAAATGCAATTCATGCGCCAGGTTCTGATGTTATCCTACTATCACACTCCACTAACCGGGCTAGATTTCACCAATGCTCTTATAAAATCCGACACGACAAAATTCCAAGTTCCAGCAGCTACTGAGAATTTCCAAACCGAAAAACATTATGCTAGACCCGGGTATCAAACCCGAGACATCATGCTCAGCAGTCGCGCTTGGGACCACTAGACCAACGAGGAAGGCGCATTTATGATGTGCTAGACGCGGTCATGAGGGGGGAGGGCGCTGGTGGAATATATTTTAATTGGGTTTTTTCTTCAAATTAACGCGGATGAACCCGCGGGGCACAGCTATAATATATAATCAGAAAAAATTGGCTTAACAATAATTGCTTACGTAAAAACTACATAAATTAGTCCTCATTAGATGCTTTGCATTGGGCTGAGTTAGCTGAGTATCAACATTTTTAATTATTATGAATTTATGTTCATACACGACATGGTGTTAATTTACGATTTCCACGAGGACGGAGTCGCGGGCACAGCCAGTTGAAAATAAATCCACTCGACATTGACATTAAGAACGTGTTATTGAGTTCGTACTATTGAATGCAAAAATAACTTAATAATAATTATGATTTTATTATGAGAATACGCTTAAAAATTGAGATATCTTTGATGTAGGTATTTTAATATTCCAAGAATTTTTTTACATTAGAATTACAAGTAGATTGGAATCAAAGAGTAATTCAAATGGTCTGTGGGGGTCAGATAGGCAGTCGCTTCATGTAAAATTCATAACAAAGCATCAAGCCTGTATTGCCTGAGGGGGTAGGTAGAGGTGAATACACCCAGATTTTACCAGTGATGTTATTAGGTGGTGACCCTTATCCGGCAATTTTAAACATTAGATTGGCACTTTATATCTTCTTCTTCACTTCATTTTTTCAGAAAAATCCGTTATCCCTTCCTGGCCCGGGAATGGACAATCCGTCGTGGACGCTGTACTGGTCTAAAAACCACACGGTCCTTTTTTTGGGAGGGGGAAATGCTGTCGCTCTTCCCCTCCACCACAGAGTTGACGGAAGGGGGTATGTGGGGCTCTAACCCACTAAAACCCCCCGTGAGCAGTCCTTCGCCGAGGTGGGGCAATATAGGGTCGCGCTAGCATTCACCATCTTGCCCCGGCGGTAGGCCCGGTCAAGCCGGGCCACTACGCTATGAGGCAGGTGACCTCGCTCACCAAGGCCACCTCCTTCCCGCTAGCCGGCGAAGAGTCCCCCAAATCTTTACCGGTGACCCCAAAAAAAACACACAGTCCTATTCTAACCTTTACCGAGGTCACAGGTTCGTTGCAACAATCACCGCGACCCCGGTAGGTTATTTTTGTTCAACGTTTATTACTCACTTTGTTTTGGAGTTCGACTCGCGACATCGCCGCGAGCTCAGATCATGACTAAGGGCTCCGTTCGAGTTCGAAACTAATCGGGCAATCCCGAAGAATGCACGTGAGTAATAACCGTTGAACAATAATGAATAGGTTATAGTTTGTTGAAAGGTGTCAACAGACACTCAGGGATTTATGCAGAACACTAGAAGACTTCATGCTCGAGAAACGCTCGTGTGACAGCTCGATCAACGAAACAGCCCAAAATATTTCCACATTTTGGTACAGATTATTAAAGAATCTAACTAAATACTTACCAAAAAATATAAGTATATACCACATAATTACTTCACTTTGCCGTAGTGTACGACTAAACCACAAGATTGTCGTTTGTATAATGAACAAACAGGAATTAATTGGTCAACTTAAGCACCTAATAACAATTTGTATATGTTACTGTAAAAGTCCCTACATTAGCAAATCTTAGGTTTTATCAGAGAATCTTAGGATTTACCCAAACGAGTTGGTAAAAGTAAAGATTTTTGTAGACTCGTTGGTCTAGTGGTCCCAAGCGCGACTGCTGAGTAGCTCGAGTTCGATTCCCGGGTCGGGCAAAGTGTTATTGAGTTTTACTGTTAGGAAAATCTCAGTATCAGTCCGGAGCTTGGACTTGTGCCCGGTTGATGGCAATAGACTCACCACCTATTACATGGGACTTATGTTGTTGGGTAGTTATAAAAGTTCATCTGTTCTGCCACAGTGAAAGTTTAACAGTAGGTAAGTTTAATAGTGATACAATTAATTGTTATGACGTACATAGTTATACGTGCGTGAGTCAGAGAGTTAATGATTAAATATCATGCCAGTACTTATATAAATATCATGCCAGTACTTATATAAAATTTTGTGTCCTTCTGTTGCGTCAGTCATTAGCAGACACAACAGATTTTTATTGTTACAACGTACAGATCTGTACGTTACTGAGCCGAAAGGTTAATATTATTAATATTTTTTATAATTAACACAATTAAAATTATTTAACAAAGTCCAGTAAACAAAATAAAACTCTGGCAGGTATAAGGAGTAACTTAGGCTTATTGTAATACGCAGGTGAAACCGCGGGGCAAAGCTAGTTGAGACTAAAGTAGTAGATTTTAGTACCAATTTATGTATGCATGCTGTTAGATTAAATAAGTACATATGTAGTTATAACATTTCCGTTAGAGCGCCGCACGATTATTGTCAATATTATTATTATATAAAAAAATAAAAATTAAATTGACAGCGCGGGTGGCGCAGTGGTCGAGAGACCGACTGCTGCGTTGCGCGTCGCAGGTTCGATTCCTGCACGGAGCAAATATTTGTACGATCTATAGATAATTGCTCCGGGTCTGTGTGTGTGTGTACTTGTGAGATTATATGTCTGTAAACGCACCCACGATATAGGAAGAAATTCCTAGTGTGGGGCAAAGTTTTTTTTTTTTAATAAAAAAAATTTTATCCCTCATGAAGATAACAATGATTTAAAAACCGAACAAGTGCAAGTCGGACTCGCCCACCGAGGGTTCCGTACAAATTTGTAGGTACATATTCATATAGACTATATTTTTTATGATTTAATTACAAATGTATAGTTTTGCCCTGTACTTGTAGTATAAGACGATATTACTTGCCAAATTTCATAGTTCTAGATTAACGAAAGTACTCTATAAATTGTGTTTCCGCCGAGAATGTCGAAAAATACGTTTTTTGCGGCATAAACAGATAGGCAGTCAACGAAGTGATTCTATAAGAGTTGCGTTTTTCCTTTTGAGGAACGGAACCCTAAAAACGATGCGCCCAAGACGTTATGACACGTCTTTTATAATATTTACCGCGTTTTTGATGTAAATTCGAAGCGATCATCGTTAATTTCAAAGATTTACCAAGTGAACGGTTTGAAATTCACGATGATCTCAGAACTGTTAGGACTTTTTCCATTGAGTTTGAGTTGGTTAATCTTAGTTTTTACTAGAACATCTTTGGATTTACCGTAATTCGGAGTTTCACAGCAACATATATTTAAACAATATACTTTAGGCGCCCGCTTGCTTATCTGCGAATAAATATAATGACCTTTAATTTCTATCACACATTATGTATTTACGTGGGAATAGAGTTAATTGTTGATTTTATAACCGAGATATCGACTGTTTACTAAAATACTTCGTAAAATCGTAATTTAATTTGTTATCGAGTAAAACCTTATTGTTTCTTTTGAAAGTTTCTATACGTTTTTGTGTTATGAGTAATTGACCAATCAGAGCAGAGGATACATTAGAGCGGGGTTGAGGCGCCATCATAAATGTTTTGCGGGTTTTGACAGCTTGGCCAATAGACATTCGCTGCAGCGAAAATTCGCGCGATGCGAACTTAGGACTAAAACAAATGTATGGAAAAGTACTAGGCATGCCACGCGTGGCGGCACTAAGCGGGACGACCGGCGAAACTTGCCGAGCGAATCGCATGAGCGTCTGGCGGCGCGGCGGGCGACAGAAACAAATGTATTAAACTGTACGGCGCATGCCACGGTGTCGAGCGGCAGACGCGGCGAATTATAAGAACCAAATCAGTTTGACTCGCCACACAAACTAGTCGGCCAATCCCGAAGTATGCGCGTGAGTAATAACCGTTAAACTATAATTAATATGAATGTGTCTCACGAAAGTTATTATACAAAAAAAAGTAATATCCTTGTTGACTACAAGTACAGAGAAAAATCTGACTGCTAGTATAACCACAATTTCACTTATAAAACACAATAAAACCTATAAAAAATTATAGGTTTTGGAAACTGAATGACGGAAAAGCTCGGAAAAATCTGCGAGACTTTATTCCTGAACTATTCAAGATAAATCTTTGAAAAGCATTAACGTATGCTTAGCGAAGTCTAAAGTTATTATATTAAATGGAAAAAGAACCTCCTGATCTATTTATAATATGTACCTACATATTTGTACGGAACCCTCGGTGGGCGAGTCCGACTCTTTTCCGGTTTTTTTATGGGTTGTTGTTTATATGTTGCGATGTAAGATCTTGAGCGGCTTCTTATTTAATTTACGCCGGTTAGTGGAGTGTGATATTAGGATAACATCAGAACCTGGCGCATGGATAAAATTCGATGTGACATTGCTAGAGACCGTGATGTCGCGATGTCGCGAGTCAAACTGGTTTGACTGAGTGAGAGGTGAGTTTGACTCGCGACATCGCCGCGGCCTCAGCTCATGACAAAGGGCTCCGTTCGAGTTCGAAACTAGTCGGGCAATCCCGAAGAATGCAATTGAGTAATAACCGTTAAAATAAAAAACCGTTAAATAATTAATAATTCAATTTATTAGAATTTTAGTAACATTAGATATATTATGTTAGATCACTAGGTAGATTAATCAGAGGTAAAGAATAACTATAAATAATTAGACGTTTGGCTAGGTAGATCGCTGCCATTAATATGACGGTTGCAAAAGTGCAACGGAGTCTCACTTTAAAGTTTAAGCTAGCACATCCTAGGGCTTGCATTCAAAATGTTTAAGGCATATTTATAATGCATTAATACGAATCCAATGAGACTATAGTAGCTATTTATATGATACTAGCTGTGCCTGCGACTCCGTCCGCGTGGATATCTGAAATTAACACCATGTCGTGTATGAACACAAATTCATAATTAACAAATATTCGACGTGATTCTTTAAATAAGCATAACTTTTTTATTTATGAACCGATTGACATGAAACGAACGCTAAATGTTAAGTGATGCTTACCACAATATATTAGTCCATTAGTTAAAACCACATCTAAATCGGATAAGCCGTTTCTGGGATTAGTGTGCACAAACGCACAGACAAACAGAAAAACAGACAAATAGACAAAAATTCTAACAATCATTGTTTTGGGTGCTATTTGCGTTGATTAAGGACCCAATAATATTTTTTACCCATTCATTAAAAGAGGAGGGAGACAAATCGACCCGTCCTCCCCGAAGCTGTTCATTGCTGTCCTAGAGTCGATAATAAGGAAATTGGATTGGCAAACGGGCGGACTATACATAGACGGCAAATACTTGAGCCACCTCCGATTTGCTGATGACAAAGTGGTTTTATCGGAATCAAGTTCGCAAATACAAGTTATGATCCAATCAATAAATCCGGCCTCTAGAGATGAACCTCACAAAAACAATGGCAATGACAAAAAACACGGAAAAGACAATATTCAATATCAAAATTCAAAATTCAAATATTTTTATTTCAAATAAACCATATTACAGGCACTTATGAAAAGTCAAAACTAGGTGCACGGTTCCAAGGCGTTGATCTTATGGAGAAGTGCCGGCAAGAAACTCCATAGACACTCTTTTTAAAATAAATTGGTTTAACAATAAATAAGGTAATGTGAGAATAATGCAGGTTAATGAGCAGACTAAGAAAGGAAAGTAAACTTATATAGCCTTTTAAAATGATTGCCAAGGCAGTTAGGAGCCGACCAGTCCCGACAGACAGCACCCGTTCACGAGTATGACGCGCACATCAGCCTCGCTTAGCTCAACCATTTTGTAGGGAACTCGACGACCCGACGTACGACGCCACCATCAGCAGGACATTTTAGCGAGCATGACAAACTCGTAATGCCTGACAATAGGCAGTATGTATGTAATATGAGATTAAAACTAACATTAATATCCACATGATGCTCACATTTTACAAAGTTATATATTATGGATAATTTCATAAAGAAATAATAATGTAAATTTAAAACTAGTAGGTTCGATACTAGCTGTTATATAATCGATATGTAAATTTACATACCCAAGTGTCAAATAAATTAATAATACAATTGGATTATTTGTACGTCAATAAAATAAATTGTATAAATTAAAAAAAAAATACAAACATGTCAAAATAAAGGAAAAAAACCTAGAAACATTTAAGCTGAAAGCAAACAAAATGTCGCCACATCAAGTAGGCAAGATGCCAGTGGGTCGCAGTGTGCAGGAAGGAATCGTGAGCCAGGCATCCCTATCTTCCATATAATGATTAGTACTATAGTACGCTTTGGACATTAATATGCGTTTAATAACAATCTTAAACTTGAAATCCGGCAGTTCAGTTATATTAGAGGGAATCTTATTGTAGAACCTAACACTGTTACCCATAAATGATTTGCTTGTCTTTCTAAGCCGAAAGCCAGGTACTATAAGCTTGTGCTTATTACGAGTATTTAAATTGTGGTAATCACTCTTTTTACTAAATTCGACCATATTCTTACGAATGTACATTATGTTACTAAATATGTACAAGGATGGTAAGGTGAGTATATTTATATTCTTGAATAATTCACGGAGTGACTCACGGCAGCTAAGGTTATAAATAGCTCGGATTGCTCTTTTCTGTAATATAAAAATGGTCTCGATATCAGCAGCTGATCCCCAGAGTAGAATGCCGTAAGACATAATACTATGGAAGTATGCAAAATAGACCAGCCTAGCCGTAGATACATCAGTCATCTGTCTTATTTTCCTAACAGCAAACGCAGCAGAGCTCAGTTTTCCTGCAAGTGCCTCAATATGAGGTCCCCACTGGAGTTTAGAGTCTACTGTGACGCCTAGGAATACAGTTGAAGCAACCAGATCTAGTACTTTACCATCAAGTTTTACATTAGAATTTACATTGGGCACGTTAGGTATAGAGAACCTAATACATTTCGTCTTTTTAGCGTTCAATAGAAGGTTATTGGCAGAAAACCAATTAGATATTTTATTAAGTGTATTATTAGGTTCTACCAGATCCTTGTCCTTTCTATTTACCTTGAATATAAGTGAGGTATCATCCGCAAAAAGAACTATGTTTGACATTGTGTCCTTTATGACGTATGGAAGGTCATTAATATAAACAAGGAACAAAAATGGGCCTAAAATCGATCCTTGTGGCACTCCCATTTTAACAAGTGAGCCTGAAGAAGTTATCTTATCAATAGCTACCCTTTGTTCCCGATCTGTCAAATAGGAACACACAAGATCAATAGACCTTCCTCGAATTCCGTAGTGTTTTAATTTTAGAATGAGCGTTTGGTGATCCACGCAGTCAAAGGCCTTAGAGAGGTTACAAAATACTCCTATAGCATCCCCCGCATCTTCCCAGGCCCTTAGTACTGTTTTGATTAGGGTGGACCCAGCGTCCTCTGTAGACCGGCCCTTTATAAATCCGAACTGCTTAGAGTGAAGTATACCGTTTTCATTGAAATATTCCAACATATGATTTAACATTATTTTTTCAAAAATTTTACTTAAAGCGGGTAATATAGATATGGGCCTATAATTAGATGCATCGCTCGAGCAACCTGCCTTAAAAATAGGTACGATTTTACTCGATTTCATAAGATCAGGAAATACGCCGTCTGTGACGCAAGTATTAAATATTGATGCTAACATTGGTGCGATCTTAGTTATTATTGATTCGATAGCTTTTATAGACAATCCCCAAAAATCCTCGGCTTTTTTAACAGTTAAAGTTTTAAATGTTTTAAATATATCGTATTGTGAAACGAAACTGAAATTAAAATTTGTGACACAGGAACTAGTATTTTCCTTTAAGAGAGACTCTGCCTTTAATGCAGACGATGCAAGACATTTAGTAGTCTCTAAAGGTATATTTGTAAAAAACTGGTCAAAGAAATTAGCGACAACATTTTTATCTGTAACTAGTTTGTCTTCTATTTTTAAATGAATTGCACTGTCCTTATATCTACTATTACCAGTTTCGGTATTAATAATCTTCCAAGTCATTTTTATTTTATTACTTGTATTTTGTATTTGATCACTAATATATGCAGACTTAGCTTGCAAACAGACTTTCTTGAAGATTTTCGAGTACTTTCTAACATAAATGTGAAAGTTAACATCAGATGTGTATGACTTTTTGTCATACAGTTCGTACAGGACGTCCCTGCTACGTCTTATACCTTTGGTAGCCCAGGCACTAAACATGAGTTTATTTTTTAACGTTACAGATTTCACTTTGCAAGCTTTTTGAAACTCTGTAGATATAGCATTAAATAGTGTACGATACATATCATTGGGATTGTCATATTGTAGTTTTAAAACAAGTAGGTGAGCTTCTAGATTAAAACCAAAACACTGTATAACTCTGGAATCTTAGACTATTTTGTGATTTAATTTAACAATCTGACACATGTGATCTGAGCGAATGCCACTAATAAGACTTTTTCCAAGTATTCTAAAGTTTGTCATGATATTATCTATACATGTGGCGGAGGTACTAGTTACTCTAGTTGGCTGAGAAAACATATGTTTTAAGTTAAATGACTTAAACAAAGATAAAAAGTTCTGTTTATCTGTGCTATTTGTTAAAATATCAATGTTAAAATCCCCGCAAACTAATATTTTTTTATTTGCTTTTATCTTCCTTAGGGCATCCTCCATCATTATTAAAAACTGGCAGGTACTTGAGGAAGGTGGCCTATAAACACATATAATAACATACTCCTCTGTTTCCGCACAGGCGAGCTCACACACTCGTTCAACAGAGAGATCGCGGATATCTAGGCGCTCTTTACATTTAAGATGATCTTTTACCATAATTAAAGTTCCGCCACCTTCGGCTGAAACTCTCTGGAACGAACTGGCCACTTTAAAACCATTAATACTAAATAACATTCTATCTGCCTTCAGCCACGTTTCTGTTAGGCATATAATATCTACATTATATTTCTCAACAAATAATTCTACATCAAGTATTTT
The DNA here is from genome assembly GCA_935421205.1 of Xylocampa areola. Classification (NCBI taxonomy): domain Eukaryota; kingdom Metazoa; phylum Arthropoda; class Insecta; order Lepidoptera; family Noctuidae; genus Xylocampa; species Xylocampa areola. The sequence continues at coordinate 13,192,600 of OW285223.1, forward strand.
GCCAGAGAAGCGATTAATATTTTGATGAGACAGTATTAGACAACCACTTTGCTTCTCTGTTGTCGAATTTGTCAGTTTAAATTAATTTTGCTAACTACTACAATGTTGTTAGTACTATTACTATATAAAGAGGTAGTTGAAGAAGACTTTGTCATACTACTTATAACTGACTTAATATTATAAGCTAACAATGTAGCTATCTGTCGCTTAAATCTAATAGGCAGGTACATACACAGTATCCCTAGTCAATTTTAATTTACCAATAAAACTATTGGTGTCAAAAAACATAAATTTGTCACTATAGTGACTTACTAAGAAATGTATATGCTTATTCAGCATATGTATGTAGTCATTTTGCTTATCTGACAAATGGTCAAGGTATGGAAAAGCACATAAGGTTATACCTATTGTGACAGTTTAGTGTTAATAGTCGAATATAATATTTAAAACAAAAAAATATTGTACAACAAAATTTATGTAACCCGACAGTAGTACGGCAAGTAACAGAGAAACGGAGGGAAGGGAGCACCTGCGTCTCCTCATAGCACAATATAGCTATGTAAAAATGCTAAGGCGTTTTAGCATAGCAAAAATCTCAACTAAAACCTAATACGAAAAATTTACAGAGCAAAGATTTAAAACTAATACAATAAAAAATTTAACTAGAGGAGGGCATCAAAAAATTCGTCCGCATCACTGTCTACTAGGAGTGTAATTAATTTTTAATTAAATTTGCTGATTTATTATTATTAAACAGCAATAAAATGTCATCGACATAAACTGTTTTCACAACATATCTTCATCACACATCGCATGGACGAATAGCGTACGACTGGTGCATATATTTCATGGTATTCAATACCTTTCTTTTATTGGTAGCCGTTCTCAACAAGTCTAGCTTTGTATCTCATTACAATGCCATTTTCATCTGTCTTCGTTTTGAAAATCCATCTTCAGTGTATGGCTTTTTTATTAGGATTACAAGTGTCCATGTGTCTGTCGTTTTGTAATAAAGATTTATATTCTTCTTTCATTGCTTCAATCCATTTTCAGAATTATGACTTTCTAGAGCTTAGAAAAGTTTTTTTGTATCTTTGTCTAAGACAGACATAGTAGATTCACCATTTATATAGACAAAAGAAGCAGGTAAGTTAGTAATTTCAATATCAGGTGAGTCATTTTCACATCTATATATTTCTTGTCTATGTTCCCTGGGTCGCAATATTGTATCAGTTTGCTGTACCTCAAAACTTTCATCAGGTATGTATGAAAAGTTATCCGGATCAGAATAAAGTGATGATGTACTAGAATTTTAGAATTATTTTCTTGTACGTGCTCATTTTCTGTATCTGTATGATTTTCTAACATTTCAGTTTCTGTTTCAGGTCGTTCTTCAATAGTATGTACAACTGGTTTGGTAGTAGATAGTAGTTAGGTATGCAACTTTTGTTATAGGTAAGTATATTTTTCTACAATTACTTTAGTATCTTTATTTTTATTTTCATAGTCATATCTTAGGTTTGCGCGATCACTACACATTATAATACACACTTTATAATACAATACACACTACACTTTGCAGTGTAGTGCTGCTGCGTCAGGAAAAACAAAAAATCAATAATACACGCGATTAATTCGGTTAAAAGTTGTTTTATTTTAATATTTACTAATGTTATTCTTCTTTCCTTTTTCAGATAGCAGCGTATTTTCATTAACAGCTTTAGCTATGTTTCTTTTTACGGTGGCTTCTAGGAATACAACATCTCTACTTGTCATAGCTTGTTAACTTTTAGGATCTAAAAAGCGATATCCTTGCAGTATCCTACAAATATCATTTCACGGGGATTTTGCGTCAAGTTTTCGACGGAGCTCTTTTGGTATATGAGCCATGGTTTTACATCCAAAAATCTTCTCACATGACAAGTCTGGCTTTTTCTGCGTCCGATTTTCTTCGGGAGTGATATCATTTAGAACTTTAGTTGGAGAACGGTTGATGATGTGAGCTGCAGTGACCACGGTTTACCCCAATAATAATAGTCCTGTGATTGAGCATTCAAAACCATACATTTAGCTCTTTCTATTAGAGTTCTACTCATTCGTTCACTCAAACAATTTTGTTCCGGGGTGTATGGATAGCTAATTTGATGCAAAATACCAAACCTTTTCAAAAAACTTCCAAAATTGTTATTTTTGTATTCCTTGCCATTATCGCTTCTTAATTTTTTCATTCCTTTATCTAATTCATTCTCTACTGTGTTCTTAAAACTATTTTTTTTTTAAATACCTCGGCTTTACTTTTAATTATGTATATAAATACTCTTCTTGAATAATCGTCTATGAAAGTGACAAAATACCTGGCACCTCCAAGTGTTGCAGTCTGCATCGGTCTACAAACATCTGTGTGGATGGCTCCTGCAATTCAGTTGCTCTGCACTCGGAAATGGCTTTCTTGTCTGTTTGCCTTCAATACAACTTATACGTACTCCTCAATACTACCATTCTTTTCCAAAGTAGTATTAATTAAATCTTTGAATTGTTTGTTACTAATGGAAATGTCTGTCTTGTCTGTTTGCCTTCAATACAACTTATACGTATTCCTCAATACTACCATTCTTTTCCAAAGTAGTATTAATTAAATCTTTGAATTGTTTGTTACTAATGGAAATGTCTGTCTTGTCTGTTTGTCTTCAATACAACTTATACGTATTCCTCAATACTACCATTCTTTTCCAAAGTAGTATTAATTAAATCTTTGAATTGTTTGTTACTAATGGAAATGTCTGTCTTGTCTGTTTGCCTTCAATACAACTTATACGTATTCCTCAATACTACCATTCTTTTCCAAAGTAGTATTAATTAAATCTTTGAATTGTTTGCTACTAATGGTCGTTCACGCAATAGTATAGGTTATTGTAATAGTGTGTTGGCTTATTCTTCATCAAAGGGTGCGATTGAATTGCTAAAGTTAGTAAAGATAGGTCTTAAGAATAGATAACTCTAGTATTATGTTGTTATAGTTTCTTTATTTTTGTTCTTTCTATATTTGTTAATTTCTTTTTTTTGTGTCCCTAACGGAGTGGCATATTCGCTTCTGTGAATAAACTCTTTAAATAAAGAAAAAAAAACTCTGAACAAACTTACTTGACCGTGGGAGAGCCATGGTTCGGCACGAATGGGCCGGCTCGACCGGAGTGATACCACGGCCTCACAGAAAACCGGCATGAAACAATCCTTGCGTTGTGTTTCGGGTACTGGAGGCCCAAACCCTAAAAGGCCGGCAACGCACTTGTGACTCCTCTGGGGTTGCGGGTGTCCATGGGCGGCGGTAATAGCTTACCATCAGGCGAGCAGTCTGGTCGGTTGCCCCCTATACCATAAAAAAAACTCTGTGACAAACCCAAGTCGTCAAAAGCTTGTGCCAATCTATCCCATACCTCTTTTGCACTAGTAGCCTCTCTGATATGCACATAATTATTATTATTTTTATTTTTTTAAAACGTTGCCCCACACTAGGAATTTCTTCCTGTGTCGTGGGTGCGTTTACAGACATATAAAATATATTTTTTTTTTTTTTTATGGAATAGGTGGCAACCGAGCAGACGGCTCGCCTGATGGTAGGCGATTACCGCCACCCATGGACACGCGCAACCCCAGAAGAGTCGCAAGTGCGTTGCCGGCCTTTTAAAGGGTTTGGGCCTCCGGTACCCTCACTCACTCGGCGAAACACAACGCAAGCGTAATTTTTTCATTCCTTTATCTAATTCATTCTCTACTGTGTTCTTAAAACTATTTTTTTTTTAAATACCTCGGCTTTACTTTTAATTATGTATATAAATACTCTTCTTGAATAATCGTCTATGAAAGTGACAAAATACCTGGCACCTCCAAGTGTTGCAGTCTGCATCGGTCTACAAACATCTGTGTGGATGGCTCCTGCAATTCAGTTGCTCTGCACTCGGAAATGGCTTTCTTGTCTGTTTGCCTTCAATACAACTTATACGTACTCCTCAATACTACCATTCTTTTCCAAAGTAGTATTAATTAAATCTTTGAATTGTTTGTTACTAATGGAAATGTCTGTCTTGTCTGTTTGCCTTCAATACAACTTATACGTATTCCTCAATACTACCATTCTTTTCCAAAGTAGTATTAATTAAATCTTTGAATTGTTTGTTACTAATGGAAATGTCTGTCTTGTCTGTTTGTCTTCAATACAACTTATACGTATTCCTCAATACTACCATTCTTTTCCAAAGTAGTATTAATTAAATCTTTGAATTGTTTGTTACTAATGGAAATGTCTGTCTTGTCTGTTTGCCTTCAATACAACTTATACGTATTCCTCAATACTACCATTCTTTTCCAAAGTAGTATTAATTAAATCTTTGAATTGTTTGCTACTAATGGTCGTTCACGCAATAGTATAGGTTATTGTAATAGTGTGTTGGCTTATTCTTCATCAAAGGGTGCGATTGAATTGCTAAAGTTAGTAAAGATAGGTCTTAAGAATAGATAACTCTAGTATTATGTTGTTATAGTTTCTTTATTTTTGTTCTTTCTATATTTGTTAATTTCTTTTTTTTGTGTCCCTAACGGAGTGGCATATTCGCTTCTGTGAATAAACTCTTTAAATAAAGAAAAAAAAACTCTGAACAAACTTACTTGACCGTGGGAGAGCCATGGTTCGGCACGAATGGGCCGGCTCGACCGGAGTGATACCACGGCCTCACAGAAAACCGGCATGAAACAATCCTTGCGTTGTGTTTCGGGTACTGGAGGCCCAAACCCTAAAAGGCCGGCAACGCACTTGTGACTCCTCTGGGGTTGCGGGTGTCCATGGGCGGCGGTAATAGCTTACCATCAGGCGAGCAGTCTGGTCGGTTGCCCCCTATACCATAAAAAAAACTCTGTGACAAACCCAAGTCGTCAAAAGCTTGTGCCAATCTATCCCATACCTCTTTTGCACTAGTAGCCTCTCTGATATGCACATAATTATTATTATTTTTATTTTTTTAAAACGTTGCCCCACACTAGGAATTTCTTCCTGTGTCGTGGGTGCGTTTACAGACATACAAAATATTTTTTTTTTTTTTTTTTATGGAATAGGTGGCAACCGAGCAGACGGCTCGCCTGATGGTAGGCGATTACCGCCACCCATGGACACGCGCAACCCCAGAGGAGTCGCAAGTGCGTTGCCGGCCTTTTAAAGGGTTTGGGCCTCCGGTACCCTCACTCACTGTTTTCTGTGAGGCCGTGGTATCAATCCGGTCGAGCCGGCCCATTCGTGCCGAAGCATGGCTCTCCCACGGTAAATAAAAAAATCTCAATAAAAAAATATACAGTTTTGCAATTTTTGTGTTCTATTTACTCAATAAATAGAATAAAAATATCATGTTCCAAAATATAATAGCCAAAATATAATAGCCAAAATATAATAGCCAAAATATAATAGCCAAAATATAATAGCCAAAATATAATAGCCAAAATATAATAGCCAAAATATAATAGCCAAAATATAATAGCCAAAATATAATAGCCAAAATCGCTTACTCTTTTTTAATCAAAAACCGTATTAACAAATAAACAAAAATTAAAAACACGAAAATAATTATCATTGAAATATAAACAATATATTATTGACAATAGATCTTTCTTATAACAGTGGGCACTGTAATGTCACCGTTTTCTAATTTTATTGTTATTGTTATTATTGTCTATATTTAAATGATAATAATTTTCGTGTAATCTGTTGATATCGGTTGTTAAAATCTATATATACACATGATGTTAGTTTATACATAAGGAGTTCATAATATTGTGTAATGCCTAAATGATTTAAAGTACAATATTTATGAAAAAGCGAACGATATTTATTTTAATAAAATGTGCACGCAAGATGTTATTGTCCAGTGCACATATTGCGAAGTGCACATTCTGCGCCTGAGCCGTTGATAAATATATGAAAATAATTAAGTTGATTTATAAATTATGAAAGTACTTAGGTACCTAGCATTTATGTGATTAAAATTATCAAGAGGTTGTTTGTGTTTTTAGTTTAAGGCCTATATTACCAATATTGAACAATGCTTTTTAACCGACTTCCAAAAAAGGAGGAGGTTTCTCAATTCGAGCGTAATTGTTTTTTTTTTTTTTTGTTGAAAAGAAGATATCCCAACGGTGGTACCATGATAAGGAAACCAGGATCTGATGATGGCATCCCCGAGAAATCGAGGGAAACCTTCCAAAATCGTAGGGGCGACTAGTGCGTTTGTTAATTTTTTCGCTTCCCTTTTTTAGGCTTGATTATAGTGTTAGTGCTCATTAATAATTGGTATGACCATAAATGCAGCTAGGTCCATTTCTTCTTCATTATTGTCTGCATATAAATATCAAAATATCAGTAAAACAGTTGTCGTTAAAACTATAAAATAAACATTGAATTTAAAAAAAGCTTTCATGTCATGTTCCTTCGAGAATGTTATCCAATTAAATGGACAGAACACATCCTTGATTTTTGAGTCAATTAACATAATGGTTTATAAACGCCATGACTCATTACAAACAATGAAACACATAAACATAGGATTCAAAGCCTACGCAATCGAAAGACCACTCAGCCCCTGCCATATGCCTTTTGCTCACGAAAAGCTCTATAGCTACTTATAACCAGACATACTTTTGACGATTTGAGCTTCGTCCAAATTACGTATTTGATATGATAAACAAAAATTCAAGTATTAAACAATGTATAAACAGTTTTGTAACGAGGTAACAAATTTTAGTTGAATCATCAATTATATTTGATGCTGATGTAATTGAAAAGATTGTTATTTACTTGCAAAAAAGAAATGGCTCCATATAAACATAAGTTTTATCAAAGATTTATTAAAACAAGTTTAATTATTGTCAGACATTTGTTTGGTAAAATCTAACTAAATATACGGCTTAATATAAGATCACTAGTTTGCCTACCTTAATCGAGTATTTTGTTCGTGTAACTAAACCAGTTTATCTAACTCATTTTATCAAGTACTAGTTCACATTTTAACTAACGGCAATTGAAGTCAAAATAGCTTAACTAGTTTGACATTTGCAGCAAAATCAGTTTATCTATTTTAACAAAACTTTGGTTCCTAATAATTAAAATTTGGCTATTTTTCAAGTAGCTAAACTAGTACAGCAATTTTTTTTTTTAGTGCACACACCCAGTCCCCGAACAATTATCTGTACATACAAATATTTGTTGCGACACGTGAAGCAGCAGCCGGTCTCTCGACCACTGCGTCAAACGCACCGTCAAATTAAAATATGTAAAGGTCGAGATGGCTTATTTAAGATACTATACCTATAAAATAAAAATTTATGGGCCATTCTATTAATACGTAGGCAAGCAAGCGGGAGCCCAGTTTTTTTTTTAACAATTTATTATTTTTATTTAGTTGATCAGCTATTTCTTCGTCATTTATTTTAGTGACGCCAGTCTTATGTTTCAGTCATCAAATACAGTTAATTGAAGTTTACAAATAATTATGTGGTATTTATTTATTAGTTTGATATACTTTGGTAAGTATTTGAATTTTTGTATAATAAATAACTTTAGTGACATTCATATTAATTATTGTTATTATATAAGGTCCTAATTTAGTAGGGAATTTCCTTTGAAAGGGGTAATATATAAGTCAAATACATTCAGATAAGCCAAGAATTAAATGGGAAATAACCAATTATCTGTAATTATCATAGTACAACACGAAAACTGCTCCTTGAACGGAAAAAAATAAAATCGTTGTAATAATTTGGATTTATAGCATAAATGAATCATTATCACTTACACATTGACCCCTTAAAAGGAAATTATCTAATAAATTAGGACCTTATATATTAATTAAGACCTTATATATCACTACATATTATAAAACAAAGTCCTCCACCGCGATTGCCTGTCTGTCTGTTCGCAATATAGGTACTCAAACTACTGCACCGATTTTCATGCTGTTTTCACCCATGGATAGAGTGGTTTTCAATCAAGGTTTTAGTATATAATTTGTCAAGTTTTTGTATACATTGGCTAAAGTATAATGATATTTGTTGGAGGTGTCGGAAAAAAATAAGCCATCTGGGAGCTTTCAACGAAAACGCTGCCATATATAATAAAATTCTGCAATATATAATAATTCTTGTACGGAATTATTAAAAATGTGTCTTAAATATAAATAAATACTTAATTATTGTTCAACGGTTATTTACTCACGTGCATTCTTCGGGATTGTCCGACTAGTTCGACTCAACAAGTTTAGTCAAACAGTTAGACTCGCGACATCGCTGCAGGCTTAGCTCATGACTTAGGGGTTCTTTCGAGCTCGAAACTAGTCGGACAATCCCGAAGAATGCACGTGAGTAATAACCGTTGAACAATAATTAAGTATTTATATGTCACATTTTTAATAATTCCGTACTAGAATTATTATATATTGCAGAATTTGTCATTTAATTTAATAATATCTTAGGTTTTCTCGATAACCGGATTAATCGACACTTTGTCCTCCTGCGACCACGAACGCTGCAAAGAGTCCGGTTAAAAGTTGTTTTATTATAATGTTATTCCTTCTTGTTGCAGCCACAGTGTCTTCACACAATGCAGCTCAGATATCACAAACAACTGCTATTGATGCGTATATACAAAGATTGAAACAGGAAAACTGGCTTGAAGAAGAATCACCATGCTTGGAGAAAACTCTGTCGCTACTGGAGAATGTGAAGAACTTCACGCTTTGGGCAACTTGGGGTATGTAGAAAGCAAATGCATTTTATCTATACATACTAACTAGCGTCTGAAACTTCATCTGTGTTCGTCTTCATCTGTCCGTGGAGTTCAGAATTCGATCCCACCGGGATAAATATTTCCTATGTGTTAATCCAGGTTATAAACTATCTGTGTGCCAAAAAATATCAAAATCCGTTCAGTAGGGAGAGTTAAACCATCCATCCTCACAAATTTAGCATTTAGAGTATTATTACTAGGATATACTGCCCCGTTGGTCTGAGCGTGTTGGTCTAGTGGTCGCAAGCGCGGCTGCTGTGCGAGAGGTCTTGGGTTCAATTCCCAGGTCGGGCAAAGTGTTATTGAACTTTTCTGTTAGGAAATTCTCAGTAAAGTTACAATATTAAATGGAAAAAGAATACGGTCGCGAACAGGATTCGAACCTGCGCCTCCCGGATAAATACTCCAGGCGCTCTGACCACTAAGCCATCTCGACCTCTGCTCACCCCCGCGAATTCTTCTTCCATATTTTAACACGTCTTATACACACACGATACATAAGTATAATTCACAGTTGAAAACTGTGTGTTATGTATCGTGCAAATAACTGTATGAACTTAAAAAATAAAACTATTATTTTGATATTACAAACAGACACTTCAATTTTATTTATTTGTATTGATTGATTAAGTACCATTAGTGTCTATTGGTGACACTGTTAAATAGAAACAACCTCCTGAAATAGGTTGTTAGCAAGTATCTAAGGTCAGGAGACAGTTCTTCTCCCAATGCAATGATACATCTCACGTGGATTGTTTTATGTTTACAAAATATAAACAAGGAAAAAGATGTCGAACTAACTGGCTGGTAGCGCGTGGAGTTGCTGCACCACCGGAAAGTCACAAGAAAGCAAAATACACCATTTCGTTTACTTGGACGACGTATTATTTTTCAGTTATTTTGATTTAAATACCAAACTACCAAACCAATTATCATAAAATTTTAATGGGACCAATCTGAAAGTAAATACTTTCAAATAAAAAATAAAATTCCAAATCGGTTCATAAATGACGGAGTACTGAGGTAACAAACATAAAAAAAAAAAACAACCGAATTGAAAACCTCCTCCTTTTTGGAAGTCGGTTAATAAAAATGTAGAACTAACTGGCTGGTAGCGCGTGGAAGTGCTGCTGTTTTTGTGTCGTGGGCTCGTGTGTTTTTGTGTGCGTGTGTGTTTTTAATTGTGTGTGTCATCAAGTGTCTGCGGTGATGATGGAGGAAAAGATTGAAACTGACGAAAGTTTTAACATATCAATATGACGTCGCCATAAGACGTGTTAAAATATGGAAGAAGAATTCGCGGTGGTGAGCAGAGGTCGAGATGGCTTAGTGGTCAGAGCGCCTGGAGTATTTATCCGGGAGGCGCAGGTTCGAATCCTGTTCGCGACCGTATTCTTTTTCCATTTAATATTGTAACTTTATATCAATATCAGTCAAAATGATGAAGGCGTGGTAGCGAGTCTGTTATACCGCCTTCTCAACTTGTGCTGGAGTAGCGGTCGGGTACCAAAAGATTGGTTGAAGGCCGTGATTGTGCCGCTCTACAAGGGAAAAGGGTCACAGCAAGACTGCAAAAATTACCGAGGCATTTCCATTCTCAGTGTCGTCGGCAAATTGTATGCTAAAGTTTTGATTGAAAGGGTAATGAAAAAAACAGACGAAAAATGTCGGATCTGCAAGCAGGATTTAGAAAGAGCCCTTTTGCTTACGATGGATTGCGTTTTCGTGAATTTGGAAAAGGCCTACGATAAAGTGGGGAGGAGTGAACTAAAATATCCATGTATGAGGTAAATTACAGCCTGATTGGGGCACTGAAATCTCTCTACAAAGATTCCAGTGCTTCTGTTAGGATAAACGGGGCTTACACCGAATGGTTTAGCATCGATAAGGGTGTTAGGCAGGGATGTGTAGCGTCAACGTAGTTGTTTAACTTATTCATGGACAGTTGTCTAAAGGATTTGAAAGAGAATGAATGTGGTTTAGAAATGAATGGGTTATTTGTCAAATGTCTCATCTATGCCGATGATCAAGTTATCTCTACACCGTCGGAAAAAGAGGTCGGCCGAAGAGTTACAAAAGATTGTAACACTATTGGAAATTTTAAGAATAAGGGAATGGAAGTAAATGTAAGTAAGACGAAAGTTATGGTTTTTGAAAGGGAAGATATTATGACAGAGTATATTTTAATAAGTGACGAAAGAGTGGAACAAGTCAAAGCATGTGTAGTTCGGGGTGTAGTCCGGTGCAACCGTTGTGGGAGACGGGTCTGGGCAGTTGCATCAAGTTTCCAACTGCCGTTCTCCCCAAATCGATCCAGTCTACTTAGAGTGAATAGATTTCTTCTGAATCTGCGTACTCCATCCTCGGCCACACTGTCGCTTAACATCAGGCGAGTTAGTGGACAAAAGTAGACCAATTTATGATTTAAAAAAAAACATCGGTACATGCCACGTATGGTACCGATTCGATTGATGGATTTAGGTGGCTCCTGACCTGTCCTTTTTTAAGAACCCACAACTTGTTGGCCCAGAGGCGGGCCGTTAACCAATCGCCACCATGACAGTTACTGGAATATTACAGCCTACAAAAGTGATAATAAAGAAAGACGTAAAAATTTTAACCGACTTCAAAGAGGAGGTTAAAAATTTTACGGAGTTTCTCAATTCGATTGCTATATTATTATTTTTCTTTTTTTTTTTTTCTTTCAGTGTGGAACGCCAACACCCTCCCAGTAGGCAACCTCTACGCATCCTGGATAAATTTGGGTAACTTCGATCAATGCATGAAACCTCCGTGGCTGAAAACCCATCCACACTTCAGGACTAAATACTGCATCGCCGAAGTTAAATTATCAAATAAACAGAAGACAAAAGCCGAATATGGTCCTTATGATACTACGGACGAATATTTGAATGTAATTATGCCTTTAACTAAAACATTACAGAACATTGCATCACCTGTGTTGCCCGAAAGGGTAGGCAGAGGTGTACACAATTTTACACCCACACCAATGCTTCTATTACGTAATAAAATTAAAATCTTAAATTAAAATTCTAGAAACACTTATTGCCTAACTGTCCGCGGTCAATTGATCATATATTTATACTGTACAACATTACCTACTTCTCTATCCATCCTTTCGGTGATAGAGGCATAATGTTATATTATGTTTAACCAGCTAGTGCCCTCGGCTTCGTCTGCGCAACAAAAGGTAGCCTATATCCTTCTATAAAGTCCAATCTATCTCTATATAAAATTCATTGAAATCCGTCCAGCCGTTTTAGCGTGATTGAGTAATAAGCATCCATAAACTTAACATAGCATCACGCCTGTATTCCCCGAAGGGATAGGTACAGAGTTATTCGTAGTCGGAATTGTGCCTAGTTTAAACAGTTGTACACCCAGCATTGATGTCACCAATTCTGTTATTAATTCCGTGTAAAAGTACATTCCATTTCCCAATTAGGTGAAATGCGGTGTACAACTGTTTACACCTCTGCTTACCCCTTCGGGTTATACAGACGTGATGCTATGTTATTAAAAAACAACTTTTGATGACGTCTCAATCATCTGTTCACACAAAAAAAAAAGTATAGGCATTTTATATTGTGTGTCCTTCGCATCATAAAAGCCATTCCGACATTAATAAATTGAATAATTAGTTTAATTCTCACACCAACCAGGAAGTTGGTAATACCTGTTCCACCATAAAATAATGGAATCATCCTATGAATATAATTAAAGATTATAATAAACTCATAAACAAGTAACCTTAATTTACATTATTATATCGTCACCCTCATTAAATCTAGTTAACTGCCTCGTTGGTCTAGTGGTCGCAAGCGCGGCTGCTGAGCATGAGGTCTCAAGTTCGATTCCCGGATCGGACAAAGGATTATTGAGTTTGTCTGCAAGGAAATTCTCAGTAACAGCCCGGAGTTTGGAATTGTGCCATGTAGATAGCAATAGGCTCACCGCCTATAACATGGACTTAATAACAGCATTGGTGTAATATGTAAAAGTACCACTGTGTACATCTCTGCTTACCCCTTGAAATGCAGGCGTGATGCTATGCTTTATTATGTCAGTATTATTTTTCATCGGTTAAATTTTTTGTCAAGTTTGAGTCCCGTTTGTGTCTAATAATTTTCAATGTTCCATAAAAAAAAAGAATGTGATAACGAGAGCCTGAAATGTCTGTAAATCTCTTTCTTTTTCAGTCGCCAACCATATCAAAGTTTCCTGTGAACTTTTTCTATTGGGGGGTCTGCGTGCCAGCCGCCTGTGACCCCCATTCAATAGCCAAGATGACCAGTGCGATGTATGACATCACTAACTTCGGCACAGTCAAACCTAACATCACAGTAGACCACTGCCAAGTTGCTGGGACGAAGCTTCAGTATCCTATAGGATTCTATTTGTTCTTGTAAGTACCTATTTTTGATTTTACCAGTGCTATTATTAAGTCCCATGTGAAAGGTGGTGAGCCATTGCCATCTACCATTCACAATTCTAAGCTGCGGGCTGCTATTGAGAATTTCTAATAGAAAACTTAATAACACTTTGCCCGACCTATGAATCGAGCCGAGGACCTCATGCTGCGCAGTTGCGCTTGGGATCACTAGACCTACGAGGCAGTTTACTTTAACTGTGAATAACCTCATAAGGTAACGAAAAGAACACACTGAATGTTATCACATACTTATCTTTTTTGCGCAAATTGCAAAGGCCTGAGAGAACTTGGCCATTGACTCTAATGGCAAAGTTAATGGTCTTAAGATACGATAAGACGACAAACTATCACATATATTACGTACTTATCGGCTTACTTTACGGTTAAATAAACAGAGAAGGTTCTGCCGAGATCCTGTGTCCTATTGACAGTTACTGCATTGTAGCTTTTAAGGGTTCCGTCATTCTGTGCCCAAGGGGGCCCTCTATCTTTTTTTTATCCAAATGGATCTACTTTTGGCCACCAACTCGCCTGATGTTAAGCAACGGTGTGGCCGAGGATGGAGCATGTAGGTCCACAATAAATCTATTCACTCTAAGTAGAGTAAATTGATTTGGGAAGAACGACAGTTGGGGAGTTGATGCAACTGCTCAGATCCTTCTCCAACAACGGGTGCACGGGACTACATCCCGAAACGCAACTAGGTCGTTTCACGGCATGGCTTCGTCCGGTGGGTTGTAACCAGCCGTGGCCAAAGCCTTCCACCAGAGTTGTGTTGCCTGTTTTGCACAACCCAGGGGCCATGTGTAGGGATTCCATTCTAAGGGTGCACTCCTACTGACGCGGGCAACTCAGTTCTCAAATCTATCTACCTGTCACGGGTATTTTCAAATCTTTTTAACTGTAATAATTGCTTCATTGGTCTAATGGCTGCTGATCGAAAGGTCCTGGGTACGCAACACCACTGGTTGTTCATCAGCCAGTGGCGTAAGTCAAAGACGTGTAGCTGGGGAGTTTGTTGTGCTGCTTCTTCTCTCCAATGAAGCACTAGGAAGCCGTGAAAGGTGGGCGTTTTTAGGGACTGTCTTATTGTAATGTATGACGTTCAAAAAGTACAATTTAAAATGGTCTAATTTGAATAAAGATATTTTTGATTTTGATTTTCAACCACACGATAAATAAGGTATTTTGTCCTACTGATAATATACATAGAATTAATAAAATAAAAAAGTCGTATTAAAAATGTGGAAGAAGAATTCAGAGGTCGAGTTGGCTTAGCGGTCAGAGCGCCTGGAATATTTATTTGGGAGGCGCATTCGAATCCTGATCACGAGCGTATTCGTTTTCCAAAAAAAGAAATTGTTACTATAGAATTCGGTATGCATGCGTTAATGCTTTTCGAAGATTTACCTGTAAAGTATATATGTCGTGGTGGCTGAGTGGTTACGGGCCCGCCTCCTGAGCCGCAGGTTGTGGGTTCAAACCTGGCATGTACCAGTGTGACTTTTTCAATGTCATATGTACTTTCTTAGTTAATCTAAGAGATCACTGACATACGGTGATGGAAAACAACGTGAAACCTGGACTTGGTAGTCTGAAATCGCCAACCCGCAGTGAGCTAGCGTGGTGATCAAGCTCGTGCCTTCTCTTTATGAGAAGAGGCCTTTGCTCTGCAATGGGACAGTTAAGGGCTGGTTATTTACTTTTTATTTTTATTTTATACATTTATATATATTTTTATTTCAGTGTTTTACTAGCGTCGCTAATGATGATAGCCGCGGTTTCTACTTATTATCGAAATTATGTCATCAATGAAGATCAGTCACCCGACAGAATAGGTAAATATTCTTACTTTAATTCATACATTTTTACCAATCAAGAGTTACACATGTTGTATTATAACTGTGATCTTGTATATACGCAAGAGGCTGCATACTAGTAAATTTTACTGTAAAATTGGCAGGGTAAACACAGTAACAGCGTATTGTCTCGCTCACTCCCTTACATTTTGTTGATATATATCTGTTGCGCTCGCCCAAGGGCTGAAACAGTAGGTGCCATAAATGTTTCGCCGTCGTGTCGAATTCACATTTTTTTTTAAATTTTAGAACTAGTATTTTCTATACAACTGTACTTGTGCGGCCGTATGTCACGGCAAAATAAGGGTCCCAAGTGCGAATCCCGTTTGTGTCTAATATAAATAATATTAGACACAAACGGGACTCTAACCCGATAAACCCGAATGTTCCTTAGAAAATTCACAATTAAAGTGTCTAATTCCAGAATCAATAATATCCAAGTCTTTCTGCATCTTCAAGAACCACCAAGATCTTGTGAAGACAAACAAGGAAGAGATCAAAGTGATGAATGGCATGAGGTTCATCACAGCAATGACTATAGTTCCTGTCCATGTTGTATTTTACATGATGTTGACTGGCCCCTCCAATACCCTCGATTACGAAAAGGTATACCTAATGATAATAGCATTAAATATAGCGTGTATCTTCGAAGGTATAGGCAGAGAAGTACTGTTACACACATTCACGGAATGGAATGAAAGTAAAATTGAAAAAAAAAGGTTTCATCATCTTCATCATCCCCCTGCCCTTATCTCATTTTATTTGGGGTCGGCGCATCATGTATTCTTCTTCCATACATACTCTACTTGTACTGGAATGCTGCTAAAGTTCTGGCCGCCTTCCTGACGTCAACCCTCATTTGGAATGCTATTGTTGGTGGTAACCGCCACCGATACGGTCTCTTTCTATCTAGCTATGTCACACCAAATGTTATTCATGCGCCAGGTTCTGATGTTATCCTACTGTTGAGGTTGGGGTGAAGAATTCGCTGAGTAAAGCCAAATTTTGCACTAAAAGAGTTTGCGAACTGAAGGTAGGATTTACAAAACTAAACTTGGGCGTAGGAATCGTGCACTGTGCGGCGAGTAGCTTTTCGGACTGTCTAGTCTAATAATTTAAAAATGGAGTATTCGAACCCGTCCCGCACCCCCGTTCGTACACCGCGCGCTCCCTCTCACAATGTTACAAAGCCAATAGAATTAGTTTTAAGAATTATGTTGATTATTACAATTTTATTTAAATGACTAGCGCGTCGTTAACAGTGGATATCCAAGGGATTTCCATCCTGACGGTAAAAATACAAAGAAAGTTAGGATGACAGATGAGACAATAAACATAACAACAGGTTTTTGTGTATCTCCTATCCCTTCAGGGAATACAGGTGTGATGACAAACATTCTTTTCAGAATATTGAGGATGGCAAAGGACTGTTTCTTCACATAAACATCTTAGTGGACACTTTCTTTGCTATGTCAGGGATTCTACACATCAAAGGTCTTTTAGGCAACCCTGATAGACAGCAAAACCTCTTCAAGGTGTTATGGAAACGCTACATAAGGTTAGTAACTGAAATGACGGACCGTATTTTTTTAAAGCAAACACCAGACACTGAGTCAAAGGTTTAAGGTCACTTGATTGGAAACCTCTCAACACATTTCAACATCACATTGTAGATAACAAACTAGTGTGTGTTCCACTTATAATTTGCAAATAAAGGACTCACATTACTTGAATAGACGACAAACAGGATTCAATAGGCATGATGACTGATTTTGGAATCGCCTTCGTTAATATAAGTAAACGTCTACTATTTCCGAAAAACACATTATTTCAACAATAAACTCTGTTTTCACGCAGATTATTGCATTTTATTCTATCTAATTTAATATAAGCGCGAAAACGCTCATGGGTGTTATGGCGCCGCTTATGATGGATTGTGACGTCACGCTCGATAACATTTGACAAAAGTCCAAGCCAAACCACGGCGGTGATTGACATTCAATTGAGGCGTGACGTCATTAGCTGTAATTGGCGTTTCAGTTAACATGGACGATTGAAGTATTTTATACATTTATTATGTTAAAAATCTTTTTTTTTTTTTTTTGGTAATGGCATCTCGCAGGTCAACCTAGGAGGTTGTCGGCTGCTTAACCGGGCTTTCCTGTGGATGCCCTAATAATAAACTATTATTAAGGCCTCCAGCCAGGGGCTTACGAATTAAACTAAATCTAAAGCGACCACGCTAAGGGCACCCCCTGCGGGGTACGAGCCTCGGCTTAGGGCGTCGCTTGAGGGAGGACAGCAAGGGACTGGCTGGATCGAACAAGAATTATTATTATCAGGGGAATTTAAAGCTACAGGCTCAGCGGCTACGCGGGCTGGCACGAGCAAGGGTCGGGGAGGTGATGCATTAGGTGCATTACGGGGACGTCGCGACGGGCCTCGGCGGCGAGGCCTAAATGACGGCGGTCTGTGCTTGTGTACTGTGCTGGTGGCCCTACGGCTCTCTTGGAGCAGGGTTATAGCGTCATCGGGGTACAATAGTGAATGCCTAGGACGGCGAATTCTACTTATCTGGGAGGGGGTGTATCGGGCGGCAGCCGCGATAAGAGGGTTGGGGTGCTTTTCAGCAGACTCGAAATAACGCTTGCAAATGCGTTTTATAAACTGTTGGATAGTGGGAATCTTGAGGTCGAGATGGAGGTTTTCGTTTCTAACGTAGAGGGGGGCTCCCGTGACCTTACGTAAGGCACGGTTTTGGAGGGTCTGCATCTTATGGAGGCGGTACGATTTCGCGTGTGGGAACACTACGCAGGCGTAGGTCATGATGGGGCGTATGCACGTGGTGTAAATGCGCAGTTTGCACTTAAGGGACAATCTGCTGCGTGCGTTCATGATAAAGTGAAGCCTACCCAGAGCGAAGGCGGCGCGCGAGCGCACCGTCCTTATGTGCTCACCGAAGGTCAAGTGTCTATCGAGGATGACTCCTAAGTACTTGGCTTGCTTCTCCCAAGGGATCGGCTTGCCGAACATGGTTATCGGTTTGGGGTCGGGGGGTCTGATCCTACGCTTTTTCGCGAAGAGTACGGCTTGACTCTTATCGGGGTTGACTTCTATTCTCCATTTCCTGAACCAAGCGCCTAGTACGTTGGCGGAAGTTTGGAGAGTGCTAGCTATGCGGTCGCGCACGATACCGGAGTAGAAAATGGCTGTGTCGTCTGCGAAGAGAGCTAACTTTGCCTGTCTATTTTTGGGGATGTCGCTAGTGAAAAGCGTGAACAGGAGGGGCGAGAGCACAGAGCCCTGGGGGACACCGGCGCGGATAGAGTGGGGGGCGGATAGTGCGCCCTCTATGCGATAGCGGAAAGTGCGATTCGAGAGAAAGTCCCGTAGGATGAGCACGAGACGGTCGGGCACGCCGAGTTGGTACAGCTTGTATAATAAGCCGTTGTGCCAGACTTTGTCGAAAGCCTTCGCTATGTCGAAAAAGAGCGCGCCTGTCATCGTGCCGCGCTGAAAACCGGCGCTTATGTGCTCGACGATGCGGTGGACCTGTTGTACGCACGAGTGTTGGGTACGAAAACCGAACTGTTCGTTGGGGATGAGGCTCTTCGCATCGGCAAAGTCCTTGAGTCGCTTATAAATAAGTTTCTCGTAGATTTTACAGAGTACGTTGAGGAGGCTGATCGGTCGGTAGCTGGTGGGTTCGTTCGCGGGTTTTCCCGGCTTAGGGATACCTATGACGGTGGCTTCTTTCCACGATTGAGGGAAGACGTTGTGACTCATGGCGCCATTGAAGATGGCGGTCATGAGTATAATGAAAGGGGCGGGGAGAAGTTTCATTACTTTATTAGTGATGCCGTCTATGCCGGGGGCTTTGCGGGGTTTGAGATTTTTAATGACCTCTTGCACCTCGTCGGGAGTGACGGGGGGCAGGGGGTCGTCGGGGTCTTCGAACGGCGGGAGTGAGGCTCTGCGTTCTACTTCTGCGTCTACCTTGAGGAGGTGCGCTCGGTCGACCGGTTGGGTGCTAGGAGTGCATTGCGCTTCTAGACTGTCGGCCAGGCACTCGGCCTTTTCGATGTCGTCGAAGGCTATGCTCTTATCGGGGCGGATGAGAGGGGGCATGGTGGCCACTCCATCGGATTGGAGTCTCCTTTGAAGCTGCCAGAATGCTTGGTGAGTGGGCTCTAAGTCGCTCTGCGTCTTATCCCAGTGCGCGTTACGCTGCTCATCGATGCGTTTCTTTACAGCACGCTGTAAATAGCGCATGTGAGCTTTGTTCGCGTCGCAGGGAAACGCGCTGTAGGCACGTACGGATGCGTTCTTTTCCGTTACCAGTTCGCGTACGTCCGCCGGTAGTTTCCAGTGATGGTTGTCCATCAATGGAACTTCCCGTGAACAACTGTTCAAAACGGATTGTACGTGACCGGTGAACGAATCGATCGCATTCGTAGTGTCAGTGACCGAGGCGATGACGTCGGGAATAGAGTCTAACTGAGGGGAGCTGGTCGATTGTAGGCTTTCGCTTACTTTCTTCCAGTCCGTGATCGTTTGGGTGGGAGGGGGTCGGGAGGGATCAGAGGGCCCCGAGCGAGGTGCCAGTGCCATGATCACGGGACGATGGTCGGAGTTGAGCTCGTGTAGCGTCTCTATAGACTGTAAACGAAGGTTTACGTTCTTTAGAAGCGCCACATCGAGAATATCGGGAAGGTGCGCGGTGTTGTGCGGATAGTGGGTGGGATGCATCGGAGCAATAATGTCGAAGTTGAGAGTGGCACACAGGCCGAACAGTTGCCTGCCTCTCGCGGTCGTCGTATTACTGTTCCAAGCGGGATGTTTGGCATTGAGATCGCCCGCTATGATAACGGAGTCACTCAAGCCGAGGAGGGCAGTAAGGTCGTGGGATAGGATTTCGCGTTTTTCCCCCACATCGGTGGCGGCGGGAGGGATGTAGGAAGAGACGATAGTGATGGGTTGGTGACCGGTCATGGCTAGCCGACAGATCGATACCTCGAAAAGTGAGAGAGGAGGTGGGTCTAACGGGATGCAGTGGAGCGTTTTGCGGTAATAAATAAGGGTGCCGCCCATGTGACATCTAGTTCTATCGTTCCTAACTATACGGTAGTTGGCGATATTCGGGTCCCGACGGTGAGGTTTTAAGAACGTTTCCTGTACGAGGAGAACGTCTAATTGGTGGTCGCGGAGGAACGTGGTTATTTCGTCGCGTTGTTTGGTGATGCCGTTAGCGTTGAAGAAACCTATTTTTAGGGAGCGCGGTTTGGTTCTACATAGGTTCCTATTATCCATTAAAGATTTTATATTTTATTTGTTGTGAGCTAGATTGCGCAGGGCTTGCGTAATCTTGGGAAAGGTGTTGTACACCATGAGTAGCTTCATAGGGTCGCCTTTGCAGGCGATGATGTCCCTGGCCATAGCGTGAGCGTTATCCGAAGAGAATACGCTGAATGTGCTGAGGATGACGACCGCGGGGTCAAACGCGAGGTCGTCGTTTACGACCGGTAGAGAGGCGGCGGCGTTAGCCGGTACGGACGCGTTAGTCGGAGGCGATAGAGAGGGGGGCGCAGCTATGGGCGAGGCCATTAGGGCTGCGATCGTGGGCGTAGAGGTGGTTTTGAGAGCTGGGAAAGCTCGTTGTTGCTGGAGGTTGTTGAGGGGAGCCCACGGACTGGGTCTCTGAGGGCTGAGGCGGGCGGGGAGTTGAGAAGAGGGGATCGCCACCGAAGGGCTTTCCCTTTGTTGACGGGCGTTGGCCCGCTTCACGAGCTTGGGCGAGGTTGATTTCGGTGCCTTAGGGCAGCCGCGATAGTTTGCGGGGTGACCGGCTTCGCCGCAGAGCACACAACTGGGAGGGTCGGTGCAGAGTGCGCGATCTTTGGGTCGGGGACAGTCTACGGTGCCGTGGTCACCTAGACACTTGACGCATCTAGGTGTGGCGAAACAGTTGGACTGAGCGTGACCGTATAATTGGCAACGGTGACATTGCCCTATTACGCCTGTTTTATAAGGCTTCTCTATAATGATGCCGGAAAGGCTACAGATCGCTTTGACCTGGAAGATCGGGTGGTGTCCTTCGGTAGGATCGCATACGACTAGCACCATGTCGTAGGCGGCCCCACCTCTGGGTCGGTGCATCCGGTGCACCTGGGATACTGGGACTCTCTGCGACTGAAGGTCGCTGAGGATGTCCTCTGTTGGGATTTCTTTCGGGATGCGTCTTATGACGACCCTGGTAGATTTCTCCTCGGGGAGAGAGTACGTGTGAAACGACACGTCCCTGGCCTTAAGGGCCTTGGTGAGTTCCCTATAATCGGTTGTGGAGGGGACTTTGACTTTAATGCCTTGCTGAGTAGCACAGGCACTGGTGTAGTTGATCCTGCGATCAACACACATCTTTGAGATGGCAGTCCATTTGGACTTGTCATGAATGTAGAGCGGGGGAGGGGATTTAAGCTTCTTAGAGCTCGAAGTGGCGCCGGAGGGGCTGAGGGGGGGGTTGGTCTGAGAGGGGGCGGGGGAGAGGGGTGCGATAGTCGCGGGGGAGGGGGGGCGGGGGTGGCGGTAGTCGCGGGGGCGGGGGAGGGGGCGGGGGGCGCTACAGGTTTTTTGGCCTTGCTGGCCGGGGCGGAAGTTTTCCCCTTCTTCCTCTTGCCTCCTTTGCCGACCTGGATGTAGTCGTCTTCGGAGGAGGAGGAGGAGGGAGAGGACGAGCTAGTCTCGGAGTCGGAGGCAGTGGCATCCGAGAGACAGGGAGAGGGGTTGACGCACACGTCCATGTCTTCCGAGACAGTGACGGCGGTCGTAGGAGGCGTGATGGCCGAAGTAGAGGGAGCCTCTACGAGAGGGTCGATGATGGGCAAGGATGCGAGGCATGGTATACCTATTTTAGCGGGTGGCGGAGAGAGAGGGCTATCTACGCAAATTATTGCGGGGTTGACATGCTGCAGGTCGGCTATTTGGGTACCGTACCGACGTTGAATGTCGGGGTCCCTGACTATGATTTTAACGAACGCGAGAAGCGCGTCCATATTAAAAGAAATTAATTTAACTATATCACTATAACTCTAATTTTCGCCTAACAGGCCTAACTCCCCGGGAGGATAGCCCGGGGATGCGTAACCCTCCCCGCCGGGTATAGGCAGGGAGGTGAGTGACCTAATGGTGAGCCCTAAGCTTGCTTTTTACCCGTCGCCAGTCTTAATGTGCGTACGGGGCCCTGAACCAGTCTAGTGCGAAGGGTGTAGACACACCCGACCGACACTAGGTGTGTTGCTGTAAGGGAAACCAGAGCTAGAGTCGACTAGGAGATCCCCCAAGGCCGGTTGTTCTAGCTCCCGTCCGATTTGTAGCTTAACCCTGAAGGGGCTTCAGCTGGGTGTATCGGGTCCACACCCTCTCGGTTTCGTTGACACCGTGAGGTTTCCACCGAGAACCACGAAACTGTGGATTTTCCCAGAAGGGGAATTGAAAAAGACAGATATCAGCCGCCGCCTCGAAAGAGGCAACTTTTGAATTGTAGTGGCGTAGCTAGCGAGCAGCTACGGAGAATGCTACGGCAGAGCGTAGCGACAACGATCACTGACACAACACGAGCGAATTACGCGGAGTAACACGTCCGTGCGCGGCGAGCGTTGATGCGAGAATGTAAAAATCTTATTAAACTTAATGTTTTTATAAAAACTAGGATTTTTTTCTTTACTTTTTTTTCTCTAAAACCATTTATTCTTTGATTCTTTAATACTGTCATCATGCCTATTGGACGACGATTTTATCGGCGCATTGCTAAGTGACGCACACTCAAATAAATGCTTTTACTTAATCCAGATTAATCGGACCCTTCGCATTAACCATCTTCTACTTGATATCAGTATCAAAGTATACTGGTTCTGGTCCACTCTGGATACGGAATACTGAGGTAGAATCAGAAGTCTGCGCTAAGACCTGGAAACTCAGCTTGCTAATGCTCAACTCTAACACAAAAACTCTGGTAAGTATAACAAATAACTTAAATGTGCAAGAACTTATAACTTCTGTGTTATTATTATTTTGCACCGACTCATACTCCCGTGTTCGTCCTGCTACATCACTGTACTCGGGACCTTGTGAACAATAGTAGATATAGCTCATTAAAATGGTTTTTTAAGGGGCTCGTGGCTAAGTAACAGCCGCACAGATCGATCGATCGAGGTTATGCTGCGCTTGCCGCGGTCGGTCTGTGAATGGGCGACCATCATTTCATACCGAGACCCCTCCGTGCCTCGGAGAGCACGTTAAGCCGTCGGTCCCGGTTGTCAAATTAAGATCTATGACAGCCGTTACGGGTAGTCAGAGGCCCGAAAGTTTGACGTCCAGTCATACCACGAGATATCGTGTTACCCAGTTACTGGGTTGTGGAGGTCAGATAGGCAGTCGCTCCATGTAAAATATTGGTATTAAGCTGCATCCGGTTTGACTGGAAGCCGACCCCAATGTTATTGGGAAAAGGCTAGGCAGATATAAAATGTTTTTTACAGTGTCATTCGGTGACCTGGTACATACCTTGCGACTACCAGCTCGCGATCCTGGGAACTGTTATCTTCTACTTCTACCAAAAGGACCGAAGGCTTGGGTATGCTACGTTCGGAACTGCTGCAGTATTCTCGTTATTGATACCGGCAGCTTTGACGTATTGGTATCAACTGCCTGCTATCCCTTTACTGGACTTAGGGTGAGTTGGAGACAAAAATAAATATAACCTACAACTTTACATTCAACTATAATATTATAAACGCGAAAGTTTGTATGTATGGATGATTGTTACTCTTTCTCGCAAAACGCTGATCGGATTTGAATGAAATTTATGACTTGATTAACACAGGATACTTTTTATCCCGGCTGGACACAATTCTGAGTCCACGCAGACGAAGTCGTGGGCAGAAGCTGGTAAAAGTATATAAGATCCTAATTTATTAGGTAATTTCCTTTTAAGGGGTCAATGTGTAAGTGATAAGGATGTATACTCCAGGCGCTCTGACCACTAAGCCAGTCGGTTCGGTCACTTGTATAGGGACTGAATTGATAGCAATGACGTCGCCATAAGACGTGTTAAAATATGGAAGAAGAATTCCCGGTGGTGAGCAGAGGTCGAGATGGCTTAGTGGTCAGAGCGCCTGGAATATTTATCCGGGAGGCGCAGGTCCGAATCCTGTTCGCGACCGTATTCTTTTTCCATTTAATATACGAGTAATAACTTTAGAGTTCGCTAAGCATGCGTTAATGCTTTTCAAAGATTTATCTTGATAAGGATTCATTTAAGCCATAATTCAAATTTTCACAAAAAAAAAATCTATTAATGTTCGCCATTCGAGGAGCAGTTTTCGTCTTGCTAGTACTATGTTATTACAAATAATTTGTTATGTCCATTTAATTCTTCGCTTAAGTGAATGTATTTGACTTAGATATTACCCCTTTCAAAGGAAATTACCTAATAAATTAGGACCTTATTATATATGCAATAGAACCTAAATTAAATAACAGACTACACAGGTATATCAGAAATCGTATTAATATTACTGACTTTAAACAGACTTTTGCCAAATTTTTGATTGAGAAAGCCTATTAATCTGTGTTTGAGTTTCTAAGTGATAAATAATGTTACAATAATTATGTTTATTAAATTCATAATTAAAATATAAACTATTTGTAATTATTAAATTTAATAAGTTGACTTAAAATATATATTTGTTTGATTCAATTTTATAATTGTATAATTTTAGTTGTAGTTCTTAATAGTTATAGATTGAATTCTGATTAAGGAAAATTCATAATTATAATTATGTATGCCCTTGGGCACATAGCGCACATTTTTTGCAGTTCACCTGCGTTCAAGAAATAAATTGAACTTGAACCTACATCTAATTCAATTATTTTTGTATTTGTACAATTTCGTATATTTTGTAATATCTTAGGTTTTCGCGATCACTACACATTATAATAAAATAACTTTTAACCGGATTAATCGCGTGTATTATTGGTTTTTGTTTTTCCTGACGTTTCGAACACTTTGCAGCATTCTTTGCAGAGTCCTCCTGCGACCACGAACACAGCAAAGTGTTCGGAACGTCGAGAAAAACAAAAAACCAATAATACATGCTATTAATCCGGTTAAAAGTTGTTTCAAATATTTACAATTTATGGATTATTTATCCAGGAGGCTCAGGTTCGAATCCTGCTCTCGACCGTATCTTTTCTTTGCACAAAAATTTATAACTTAACCGAATTTCTTCGTTATAATTCAGCCAAGGCATGGTCACATCGCCGTCATATCCTCAGAATCTTCCTGTTTTCAGCAATGTATCGTTTAAACTAAGAGAGTACTGGGAGATCAACTACACCTATACGCCCAGCTACAGCCGAGCTGGGGCGTACCTCGTCGGCATCGCCATGGGCTACCTCATGACTGTGTACAAGCCTGCCGATTATAGGAAAACTATATCTAAGGTGCCTACAGAAGCCTTACTTTACCATTTTAATCAACTGCTTCATCTTTGAGTCCTAAACCTTACATATGCTCACGGGAGACCTGATTACGTATCGTCTCAATATCTGTCAAAAAGCATCCGTCATCAGAATTGTATACAGTGGACATCAAGTTAAAATTTAAGTAGTTAACTGCACTTAAGAGAGTAACTTCTATGATTTCTATACGTGCTTGTTCATGAGTCTTATTAGACTGTTTAACAATCTCCTGATCATGAAAGTGTAGTTAAGAATTTTAAGCATTGGAAATGTTCAACTGAATTAATACATATCTTTGTATGCTTCCAGACTTGGTCTATCATCGGTACTGCAGTCTCTCTAGTCGTGATGTTCCTCATGCTGAACCTGGGCCAAGTTTACATCATGCGGGAGTACTCACTGTTAGAGGCTGCCTTCACTGTAGCTACCCACAGGGTGGCCTGGGCTATAGCCGTGTGCTGCATTATTGGGCTGTGTGAATATGGGACCGTTCGTAAGTAGATCTGGTTGTAGTTGTAGAACATTAACTTTTTTTTATCATGATTCGATCTACTTTTTACCACCAACTCGCCTGATAGTAAGCGACGGTGTGGCCGAGAATGGAGCACGTAGATCCAGAATAAATCTATTCACGTAGATCCAGAATAAATTTATTCATTCTTTCGTTGGGGAGTTGATGCAACTGCCCAGATCCGTCTCCCAAAACGGTTGCACCGGACCACATCCCGAAACACGATACGACACCGGTGGGAGGTAACCCAGCCGCGGCTGAAGCCTCCCACCAGAGTTGCTTTGCCTGTTTTGCACCACCCAGGGGACACGTGTAGGGATTCCATTTTAAGGGTGCACTTTTTCGGACGCTTGCAACTCAAGCTAGATATATTTGCTTATGTTCAGGTAACCAAGGAATTTTGATGGTGAGATTTGTTTCCAGTGTCTGTTAATCTGTTCGTGGAGTCTGAAAGGCGACTGTCTCACAGGTGACCCAAAAGTTGCGTGAAAATTGTTTGTCATGTTATGGACATATGTTGTGTAGGAATGAGGACCATGTTACAAGGAAAGTTTTGAGTGGAAATGTTGATGGCTAAAAAAGAGAGGAAGACGAAAACACGACACTATTGGTCGATTGTGTAAATGATGATATGGCTCCAAAGGGAGTGACTGCTGTGATGACGTCTGATAGATATGTACGGAAAAAAAGACGTGGTGATAAAGACAGGGGAATGATGATGACGTCTAAATCAAAATCAAAATCAAAATTTCTTTATTCAAATTAGGCTAAAAATTAGCGCTTTTTGAACGTCAAACATTAAGACAGCCCCCAATAAAGCCCACCCTTCACCGCTTCCTAGTGTTTTAGCTGGAAAGAAGAAGT
This sequence comes from Xylocampa areola, assembly GCA_935421205.1. Taxonomy (NCBI): domain Eukaryota; kingdom Metazoa; phylum Arthropoda; class Insecta; order Lepidoptera; family Noctuidae; genus Xylocampa; species Xylocampa areola. The sequence continues at coordinate 13,219,626 of OW285223.1, forward strand.
CTGTTAGGGTAACTACTAAAATATTTGTTATTATCAGCAATAAGGAAGAGGTATACTGTGGAGTTTTAGTGGGTTCGAGTCCCACATAGCCACTCTGTCCCCCCGTGTCAGAGCGGTATGCGAGTTTTAGTTTTTCTGTTAAGAAATTCTCAGTAGCGGCCCGGAGCTTGCAATTGTGCCCGGTAGATGGCAAAAGCCTCATCACAGCATTGGTGAAATTTGGGTGTACAACTGTGCACACCTCTGCCTACCAATTCGGGAAATACAGGCGCGATCCTATGATCCTATGTTTTTATTTAATGTTTCATAGAAAACTTGTAACTTTATGTTAGTGTAAGTGAATTGAAAACCGTTCTAATTAAATCAAAATAAATAAAGTTATAATATTAAATGGCAAAAGAATACGGCCGTGAGCAGGATTTGAACCTGCGCCTCCTAGATAAATACTCCAGGCGCTCTGACCTCTAAACCATCTCGAAACGCGTATTATTTTTCCATTTAATATTATAACTTTAGAGTTCGCTGAGCAAGCGCCAATGCTTTTCAAAGTTTTATCTTTAAAATAACTTAAATTAAATTAATTTTGCAAACGCATTAAAGCACGCGTAGCGAAAACTAAATTTAAAAAATATTTGAAAGAATTTCTACAAGATTTACTGTATGATATGTGATGTTACCATGCCTTTAAACAAAATACTCGTTCCTTGTTCCCAGCTTTAGTCAGCGACTTCCTCGGCCTGCCAGTCTTCACAACTCTCGGCCGCCTCTCCTACGGCATCTACATCATCCATCCCCTTATCGTCCAAAGAAACATGTTTGTATTGAGATCACCACATCTATACGACACGTTTTCATTTGTAAGTAATTAATTTACTCGCTACATTATTTTGGGGCTACATTACCCTAACCAACCCAGGTGACCCAGGGACTCTCCGAGAGGTCACCGGCAAGATCAAGTTCCTGCTGGCCTTTTTTGAGAAGTTGGGGTGGATCGAATAATCCTTTCGCACCACGGACGCAATATATTCGCCAAGAGTGGTGACTACACAATATACCTTAAGGAATTAATTTTCTAGATTTATCTTAGTCTAAACTTGACAACTGCCTCGTTGGTCTAGAAAGAAAGAAAGAAAGAAAAAATATTTATTTCAGTCTCATAAGCAGGTAATATAGACAACGAAACAAATCATAAAAAACTAAACATTAAAAATATAAAGAACCTGTACGAGACCGAAAAGGGCCCCCTATCTCAGCATAAGCTGCTCCATCGAGATGTAGCAGCGCTGGTTTTCAGATAGGACCGAATAATTTAGGTGAAATCACGGGCAAACCACGGCGTGCGCAAACATGCAATACTTAGATCAAAATTGTGGTAAATACACATAACTAAAAAGATTGATGAAATTTGCATATCACTGGTAAGTTATTATGGTCTAGTGGTCCCAAGCGCGACTGCTGAGCATGAAGTCTCGGGTTCGATTCCCAGGTCGGGCAACGTGTTATTGAGTTTTTCAGTTAGAACGTTCTCAGTAGCAGCCCGGAGTTTGGAATTGTGACTAATAGATGGCAATAGAATCACCATAGGACTGAATACCAACATTGGTTAAATATGGGTGTACGACTGTGTACACCTCTGCCTACCCCTTCGGGAAAACAGGCGTGATGCTATGTGTTATGTGTAAACTGACTGAAACGGGGCTGTACGATAATGCGACAGGGGGTAATCGAAGAAAAAAACATTATATTACCCCCAAATAACTTGGGACCAGGCAGGAAGAGATCTTTCCGTATAAAATTATTAGCTGTATATTCCAGCTATTAAATGCTGATAAAAAGGACTTATAGTTATACTTAACTACATAGATATTTTTTTACAATTTAGAGGACTATAACCATTTTCGGTATCTTCAATATATTTTACCCTTGTATCCAATTTCGAAAATATTAAGATTGCATTTTTTTACAAATTTTTATATATATATATAAAATATACTTTTTATATATATAACGGTTTATATATATATATATATATATATATATAAATAGATTAATTGCGTGTAACATTGGTGTTTTTTTTTTTTCTTGACGCTTCCTGCGACCACGAACCCTATAAAGTGTTCGAAACGCCAGGAAAAACAAAAACCAATAATACATGCGATTAATCGGGTTAAAAGTTTTTTTTTAAACAATTATATCACAATACTAACTTTTAAACTATCGCGTTGCATGATATTACTAGGTGCCCTACCACCTGTACACGCGAGGATCTATATAACGCCACAGACAATGCCGTTTGTATGGCTAAGTATTGGTCTGACAAAATATAAGATGCCATTGATCGACACGATAAGAAGAAGAAGGATGTAGAGGTCCGTTCGCCACGGCGGCTCGCTACAGACTCGTCACCGAGTAACGTCCTCCCTCCTATCACTGTAGTCACTGTAATCTCCCTCTCCAATATAGGTTCTGTACGTCACTATGACGTTTGTGTGTCATTGACGTCCCGTACTAATGATCCGAATGAGACAAGTATATTAAGCAGGGCCTGATGCAGAATGTGCAAGTTCTCGAGATACGGCACGCGTTGTGAGGATGTGAGGAGGTTCTTTCCTTTGGAGCTACTGGTAGACCTGCTCCCGATGGTTTCTTATTTTTAACCGACTTCCAAAAAGGAGGAGGTTATCAATTCGGTTGTATTTTTTTTTTATGTTTGTTACCTCAGAACTCCGTTGTTTATGAACCGATTTGGAAAATTATTTTTTTATTTGAAAGGATTTACTTTCAGAGTGGTCTCATTTAAATTTTATGAAAATTGGTTTGTTAGTTTGGTATTTAAATCAAAATAACTGAAAAATAATACATCGTCGAAGTAAACGAAATGGTGTATTTTGCTTTCTTGTGACTTTCCGGTGGTGTTTACGGTCTCTAGAATAGTTCTAATGAACTGCCTATTTTCCAGCTTCATCATCACATGATGATGATGATGTTGATGATGAAACCGGAAGATAAGCACCAGAAATCCGTCATTTTTTTTTTGCTATTTAATACTTTTTAGTGTAAGACCGCATTCTCAAACATCTCTTTCGGCACGGAGTCTTACACGAGTGCCCAAAAAACGGAGTGTATCTAAGTATGTATGTATATAAGTAGTTAGTTAGTTTCTTTACCTATTCCACCATAACTTCTAAATACCTGAACTGATTTCGATATATGGGGTATCGTTAGAATCCTTACACTGTCCCGTGAGTAACATAAGCTAGTCAGAATTTAAATTATATTTTAATTAATTTCATCTTGTTTTACGCAGTTCATTACTCTCTTTTGAAATAGCCTCAGATCTAGATTGCCTACTTTGATATAGGCGTTTCTCCCCTTCTTTGCTCGTCTCAATTAAATAGCCCCTACCCATATGGACAGCGCGTTGAGTAGGTCTACCCATATTCACTTCCGATAAATCAGTTATGGAACGCAAGATTCACTAAAAAGTAAGAAATAAAATAGTTTTTAACAAAAAAAAGAACCGTCTCCAAAAATCTTTCTGTTAAGTAAAAATCCACAAAAAAATATATTTAAAGGAACATTAACCATCATTATTATTACGATAATATACCTGATTGAACCTATTTACAAATGAACACAACAACTGCCTAAAGCGAACGTAAAACGCTACTTCATGAATGTACTTACACGTTTATTATCCTTTACTGGCATGTAGTTAGTAAATAATGCAATTATTTTATTACTTTTTAGTGGATTTTTACTTAAAGAAAAAAGTTTTTTGGAGTCGGTTCTTTTTTTTGTTAAAAACTATTTTTTTATAAATGAAATCATTTATTGTTATATAATTACTATATGTATAACTAACAGAAATTATAGCGCAATAAATACCTTTGAATCGCTTGATGTTTCTGTCTGCTTGTGACCACGATCAGTGCAACCAGCGTACCTATTCGCTATCTCAGTTGCCAACCGAATTGATGGACACTTTGTAGTACATTGCTCCGTATGTTACAGCTTGTCTATGATAAGCAACAATAGTATAAACTTACGACGCAATGTACTAAAAAGTGTCCATCAATTCAGTTGGCAACCGAGATAGCGAATAGGTACCCTGGTCGAAACGTCAAGCTATTTAAAGGTATTTATTGCGCGTTAATTCCTGTTAGTTATACATATAGTAATTATATAACAATAAATGATTTCATTTATAAAAAAATAGTTTTTAACAAAAAAAAGAACCGACTCCAAAAAACTTTTTTCTTTAAGTAAAAATCCACTAAAAAGTAATAAAATAATTGCATTATTTACTAACTACATGCCAGTAAAGGATAATAAACGTGTAAGTACATTCATGAAGTAGCGTTTTACGTTCGCTTTAGGCAGTTGTTGTGTTCATTTGTAAATAGGTTCAATCAGGTATATTATCGTAATAATAATGATGGTTAATGTTCCTTTAAATATATTTTTTTGTGGATTTTTACTTAACAGAAAGATTTTTGGAGACGGTTCTTTTTTTTGTTAAAAACTATTTTATTTCTTACTTTTTAGTGAATCTTGCGTTCCATAACTGATTTATCGGAAGTGAATATGGGTAGACCTACTCAACGCGCTGTCCATATGGGTAGGGGCTATTTAATTGAGACGAGCAAAGAAGGGGAGAAACGCCTATATCAAAGTAGGCAATCTAGATCTGAGGCTATTTCAAAAGAGAGTAATGAACTGCGTAAAACAAGATGAAATTAATTAAAATATAATTTAAATTCTGACTAGCTTATGTTACTCACGGGACAGTGTAAGGATTCTAACGATACCCCATATATCGAAATCAGTTCAGGTATTTAGAAGTTATGGTGGAATAGGTAAAGAAACTAACTAACTACTTATATACATACATACTTAGATACACTCCGTTTTTTGGGCACTCGTGTAAGACTCCGTGCCGAAAGAGATGTTTGAGAATGCGGTCTTACACTAAAAAGTATTAAATAGCAAAAAAAAAATGACGGATTTCTGGTGCTTATCTTCCGGTTTCATCATCAACATCATCATCATCATGTGATGATGAAGCTGGAAAATAGGCAGTTCATTAGAACTATTCTAGAGACCGTAAACACCACCGGAAAGTCACAAGAAAGCAAAATACACCATTTCGTTTACTTCGACGATGTATTATTTTTCAGTTATTTTGATTTAAATACCAAACTAACAAACCAATTTTCATAAAATTTAAATGAGACCACTCTGAAAGTAAATCCTTTCAAATAAAAAAATAATTTTCCAAATCGGTTCATAAACAACGGAGTTCTGAGGTAACAAACATAAAAAAAAAATACAACCGAATTGATAACCTCCTCCTTTTTGGAAGTCGGTTAAAAATAAGAAACCATCGGGAGCAGGTCTACCAGTAGCTCCAAAGGAAAGAACCTCCTCACATCCTCACAACGCGTGCCGTATCTCGAGAACTTGCACATTCTGCATCAGGCCCTGCTTAATATACTTGTCTCATTCGGATCATTAGTACGGGACGTCAATGACACACAAACGTCATAGTGACGTACAGAACCTATATTGGAGAGGGAGATTACAGTGACTACAGTGATAGGAGGGAGGACGTTACTCGGTGACGAGTCTGTAGCGAGCCGCCGTGGCGAACGGACCTCTACATCCTTCTTCTTCTTATCGTGTCGATCAATGGCATCTTATATTTTGTCAGACCAATACTTAGCCATACAAACGGCATTGTCTGTGGCGTTATATAGATCCTCGCGTGTACAGGTGGTAGGGCACGCTGGGCAAGTCAGTACATGTGCCATTGTTTGCGGAGAGTAACCACACTCGCATGTGTTATCCGAGCTGAAACCCCATCTGAACATATTTTCTTTGCATCGACCGACTTGGGTCCGGAGTCTATTTATAGACTTCCACGTCGGCCATGGTAAGTCGTGTCCAGGGGGGAGTCTTTCGGCTAGCAGTATAGGCGATAATATTTGATATCGGTCCCTCCAAAGGTCAAGCCTAGTTTGTGGAGCGTCACCATTTAATGGGACCACGTCTTTAATAAAACTATGCCGACTTTTTAACTTTGGGGCACAGGAAGATGTTGGTACATTGGGTGTCGTGGATCTGTTTCTATACCCATGATGTGTTCTACACCCTAACCTGCCTAGGCCACTGATTTCTTGATATTTGAGTACCTACATTGTACATTGTAATATGAAGTGACTCACTACTAATCACTAACCCAAAGTAAATGTGCTCTCAGTGGCGGAGAGCCATAATGTTGGTTTTATTGACGATTACCTTTGAAATCCTGACAGAAATAGAGACCTCCGATCCTAGTCTTCAAACCGTTATCCGACATACTTAATTAAGTATTGTTATCTGCAATCAAGAAATATGTAATTTCTAATGGGATCTTTTCTTCTCTAGGTGACGAATGGCATCGGGGTACTGGTGATGTCAATTGCACTGAGCTACATGACTTGGATACTTGTGGAAGCACCTCTGATTAACTTGAGCAACCAGCTCCTATTCAACAGGTATGACTTACTTTGTTCTTTTAAAGTACCTTGGCCCCCCACCAGGAATTGCTCCTGTATCGTGAATGCATTTACAGACAGGTAAGCTCACACGCATACCCGCCCAGACTCAAAACAATTATTATTTGTGTAATATTTGCTTCGTGACTCGCGACGCAACAGCTGGTCTTTTGAACACTGCGCCAACCGCGCTGTCAAATTATTAATAATGATAAAAAAACATACAAAAATAATGTATCCATAACCTTTTTAATCTTCCAGATCAAAATTCAAAGAACCAAAGAAAGATATCACAGAAAATAGACACAACGGAATTAAGCACCAGAACGGACATAATGGTACGCAGCACCAAATTGAACAAAATGGAATTCAACACCAGAATGGACAAAATGGTACCCAGCATCAAATTGGACAAAATGGAATTCAACACCAGAATGGACACGTTAAAACCAAAGTTTTATAGTAGAATTTACCAAAATTTTTAGGAAATATTTAAACTTAACATCATAATTATGATGCTATTCACTAATTTCCACTACTGAATTAAAATCTTCATAATATGTTAAATTATCTACAACTAAAATAAATCTTCTTATCGTATGGTTGATGTACAACCTAGTGTCAGTTTAAACTACCCATAGACCTTGAAAACGTAAAACATATCTCAGATAGGCTGATTTCCAAAGGAAATTTTCGATGGCCGTTTTCAGCAAGGGATAATTAGATTGTACGTACATGACTATGAAATGTCATCGGTGCTGGCTTCTAACTAGCGAACTTGACCTTGTACCACATCTTGCTTATATAAAAAAAAAAATGTAAGTTATAAACTACTATACACACTTTTACCATGGAAGAGCCATGCTTCGGCACAAAGGGGCCGGCTCGACCGAAGTGATTGCACGGACTCACAGAAAAACGGCGTGAAACAACTTGCGTTGTGTTTGTGAGTGAGTGAGTGAGGGTACAAGAGGGCCAAACCCTTTAAAAGGCCGGCAACGCACTTGCGACTCCTCTGGGGTTGCGGGTGTCCATGGGCGGCGGTAATCGCTTACCATCAGGCGATCCTTCTGCTCGGTTGCCAAAAATCACAAAAAAAAAAACACTTTTATTTGTAACTAGCTGTGCCTCGGAGTCACCGTATGATTTAAAATAATTCACAGTTCGTCTCTTCTTGGCAATGTTCGGTTCTCGTCGGGCGGCCAGGGTAAAGCGTCACACGGCTCGGTCGCGACACTACTATTTTAGTGATAGACCCGAGCCGAGTGTTTAATTATTTTATTTTCTAGTATCTCCAAACTATGCGTCCAAATAACATGCTGTAAAAAGCAAACTTTATCTTCATAAAATTGAGTTGATGGTTAAGTAACTTTCATTCGTAAAGATTAATATTTTAAATATACAAATTTAAATAATTGTGATATTTAACGATAGGCTTAGCTTAGAAATTGTGCAGTCAGTGTCTGCAGTACGGGTCGCGGGATATTTGTGTGACCAACTGGTAATTGTGGTCTGGTTGTGTTTGTGTGTAAAATAAGTATTTGTAAATGTCATACATATGTTATTGTATTATAAATAAAATAATTCGGTTTTTTTTTTCATTATAATTCCTCATTGGTCTAACAAACACAAGCGTAAGAGCTAAGCATGAGGTCATGGGTTCAATTCTTGGGTCGATCTTCATTGGGTTTTTCTGTTAGCAAATTCTCAGCAGCTGCCTATAGATTCGAGGGGGTAGGCAGACGTGTACGCAGTTGTACACCACATTTCACCAATGCTGTTATTCAATCCCATGTAATCGGTGGTGAACCTATTACTATCTACCCGGCACAATTTGAAGGGCTACTACTGTAGAAAACTCATAAAAACTTTGCTTGACCCGGGAATCAACCCAGGCACTCATTATCATCAGTCGCGTTTGGGACCACTAGACTAACGAAGCAGCAAAAACTTTCTTATTACGTTTAATATTCGTAAACTATAACATTTCAGTCCATAAAGAAAAATCTTGTAATTTTTTTAACCAAGATGTAGAGTTTGTAGAGTTAGGGCTTATAGATAGACATAACATAGCATAGCATCACGCCTGTATTCCCCGAAGGGGTAGGCAGAGGTGTACACAATTGTACACTCACATTTCACCAATGCTGTTATTAAGTCCCATGTAATAGGTGGTGAGCCTATTGCCATCAACCGGGCACATTTCCAAACTCCGGGCTGCTACTGAGAATTTCCTAACAGAAAAACTCAATAACACTTTGCCCGACCCGGGAATCGAACCCGAGACCTCCTGCTCAGCAGTCGCGCTACGGACCACTAAACCAACGAGGCAGTTGTTTAGTGTTATAGATAGAGTTATTTGTTATTCATTGTTATAAATGAGGTACAGTCAAGAGCACGTAGAGCTATATACTTTGGACTTAGGACAGGCCCCGTAGACTATGACGCGTAATACAAATCCGAGCTCAGCTATGAGTTTTGCTCTACTACAGATCTCGTAACTTTTTAACAGTGAAAGCATTATGAACTTGTGTGTCTTGGCAACCAAGTTCACTTGAAATGTTTTTGGTGGGATAATATTATTAGTAGGGTGTATGCACCATACATTCAAAATCCAGCGTGTGGGTGATCGACCACGCGATCACCTTCCCTCTACGTGCCCTTGGACTACGAGACGCTCCATTGAGTTCTCTTTACGGATGAGGTGACCGAAACATTTGAGTATTCGTAATTGAGTTCTTTTAAGATGGAGACGTTAGTACGGCGCGCAGTACATGGTATTCAAAATACCCGGCTCCAACACCACGTTTCCAGAGCGTCATTTTTACGTCGATCTTGAGGTCCAATCGTCAGTCTCTAAGGCGTATAGAAAAATTGGGAACACCAGACTTCTCATTACGCAGACCTTTATATTTTTGGTGGTGTTGCGGTTTCTCCAGAATTTTTCTAATCTGCTTACAGCGGATTTTGTTATGGCGCATCTATCTATATCGTGGGGGCTGACTTGCCCGCGTCCGTAGAAGTACACCCTTAAAATGGAATCCCTACACGTCAGTGGCGGTACCTTCATATAAGCCCAAAAGCCTTACTAAAATGCTCGATAGAGAATCAATATCAAACCCGAACTATTTAAAAGTTCGCGCGCTTTATTCTTATCACAATAACACAAAGTATCTACCAATGCCACATTACTACACATCGCGATTGTTCGCGCGCAGAGTTTCGCATTTGCAGCATCTACATATAGCTATCTCGCTTACACGTACGGGCTTTTACCGGGCTTTCAAATACTATCTCTGTCACTTTCGCACTTATGGCGATGTGCCGTATAACGAGTACATACCTTGTGCGTCTACAAATCGATCAGTATGGAAGATTTAAGCCGGGCATGCCTATGAAGTTGCACGCGTATGCACACCTTGCCAACTCTGCAGTGTTGCCGTTTTAGCGACGTTGTGAGATCTTGGAGATTTTTAACGAGTTTGGAGACATTTTTTAAGATTTAGCAACAATAAAAACTAGCGACTTTTTAAAATAATTAATAGTTTCGAGTCACGTGACACATAGATTAAAAATTATGAATTTGTTTATCGAATTAAATGTATTTACGAGTTATTAATATTATTTTCAAAAATACCAAAGACTCAAATAAAATACATTCTATCATTATAGCTAAGTTTCATATTTTATTTCCATCAGTGTCAAATACCCTATTGCGACATCTAGCTAGATTTTTCATATTCCTGGCGACTTTTTTTGTCTAAATGAAAACACTGCAACTCTGCGTAAGTACCGAGTGCAACTCACTTGTTGAAAAGTTTTGTTGTTAAAGTTTTTTGTGTGTTTTCTTAGGTTTTCTCAGTGATAGAATTGTTTTGGTGACTTACAATGGAGGTAATTGTACCTTGTGAGGATTTAAAATGCGTTCAAGTTTTGATTGGCGAAGATAAGGTAAAATCTTTAAACTTTGCTCAGAAAAAACAGTTAATTTCTTCATTAAAACCGACGCTTAATCTGTGTATTTCTCAGACTAGTAAATCGCATAAACGAAAATTTTATAGATCAGTGTATAAAACTAGTTGGATTGTTGGCTGTTCGCACACTAATAAATTGTATTGCTGGTGCTGCATATTTTTTTCGAATGAAGATTCCGAATATATCTGGTTATAATGATTTAAATAACATATCTGGCGCCATGAAAAGGCACGCAAATTCCCATAAACACCTGTGTGCAATGGTTTCTTTCGGTAATTTTGGTAAACAACGAATTGAGACATCTATATCACGCCAGTTATCTGAGGAAATTTCAAAATATAACACGCGCGTTGATAACAACCGTAGTGTATTTCAAAGATTAGTCGATATTGTTTGTCATTTAGCACAACAGGAACTTCCTATAAGAAGACAGGATGAGTCCAAAACTTCATTAAATAAAGGCAATTTTTTTTGAACTGGTCTCGTTAATTTCAAAATACGATGTCGTTTTAGAAAAGCATATGCAGCATCAGGAAAGTGACAAACCGGGGCCGAGAAGAAGACGGATGAATTCACTTTTAATTTATTGTACCTAACCAGTAGTTTATGAGAAAATTGCGATGATACATACGTAGGTACCTACATACTCAGTCGAAAACTGAACTTTCTTGTTTTGAAATCGGTTAAAATTTTATTGGGCTTGCCTTATTTTTTAACCCTAGGCACGCCACTGCTACACGTGACACCTGAGTGGTGCAACACAGGCAACACAACTCTGGTGGGAGGCTTCGGCCGGGGCTGGTTACCACCCACCGGACGAAGCCATGCCGTGAAGCGTGTTTCGTGTTATGGGATGTAGTCCGGTGCAACCGTTTTGGGAGACGGATCTGGGCAGCAAAATGAACTTTATCCACTCTACTTAAGAGTGAATAGATTTATTCTAGATATACGTGCTCCATCCTAGGCCACACCATCGTATACCATCACGCGATTTTGTGGCCAAACGTAGACCTATTTTTGATAAAAATAAAAACATTCTTAACCAAATCCGCGCGCAAATTCCAGTACACAACAGGGAAGCGAGATATAGACCTCTCAAGATAAATCCTCAATACTCCGGGAGATTCTCGTTGATTGTGTGCCCGACCTCCTCCCGCGCACCCCCTAGTCCTTCCTTCCTAGTCCCAGTTCTTAACTAACAATTTGTTTCCAATTATGTGAATGCGAGGTTTTAAACAATCTCTAGAGAATTGCTTGTTATTGTAGGTACTTGCTTCAGATTTCAGCTGAATATCTTGAGGAGGGTAAAATATGTTGTAGTTGTGGACTGTGATTTATTGGAAACTAGCTTTGCCCCACGGTTTGACCCGCGTGTTATTATATTATAATTATATTAGATTCCAGGATGGGGTAGGCAGATATGTACACAGTACACCCACTTATGTGTGAGCCTGTGCCAACAACCACCCACCCGGGCTGCTAATGAGAATTTCCTAACGAAAAATCCAGTAAAACTGCCCAACCCGGGAATCGAACCCAGTACCTTACGCTCAGCAGCCGCACTTTTGATCAGGGTTTATATATAGGTGTTCCACTTCAATTAAGACCTTTGTATAATGTACACTTAGTTTGCAAATAAATTTGAATTTGAATTTGAATTTGAATTTGTTACTATAATAAAAATAAGTGTCGCTAGTGAATAAAACAATTAACAAAATAAAGATTTTTATTTAAAAAAAGAAACAATATATTATTTTTGTATAATAACTTTCGTGAGACATATTCATATTAATTATTGTTCCGTCCAAGTTCGAAAGGGCTCCGTTCGAGTTCGAAACTACTCGGGCAAACCCGAAGCATGCACGTGAGTAGTAACCGGCGAACAATAATTAATAATACATTATGTTGGATTCAATTAAATACAATATCTAGCTGCTTCCACAATATTGAGGGAAGTCATGCAATTACCTGCGCACCTTCCGCCCCCAAATATATGCACATACGCAAGCTTGGAAAAATTGCAACTACCACCACCAATTGGTGAAAATACCGCTATTTTTTGTATAATAACTTTCGTGAGGCATATTCATATCAATTATTGTTCACCGGTAACTACGCACGTGCATTTTTCGGGAATTGCCCGACTAGTTTCGGACTCTAACGGAGCCCTTAGTCATGAGCTGAGCCCGCGGCGATGTCGCGAGTCAGACTGGAGCTCATGACTAAGGGCTCTGCTAATGTTTCGAAGTGAATATTTTGTAGAAATAAAATAGGCGTAGACCTTTTTAAAGTAATAATACATAGATGATTAAAATAAAGCATATTTTTTATCATTAGCTCTATAAATATGGCACCGGTGCAGATCAACATAGCATCACGCCTGTATTCCCCAAAGAGGAAAGCAAAGGTGTACACAGTTGTACACCCACATTTCCCCAATGCTATTAATAAGTCCCACGGTGAGCCTATTGCCATCTATCGGGCACAGTTCCAAACTCAGGGCTACTACTGAGAATTTCCTAACAGAAAAACTCAATAACAATTTGCCCGACCCGATAACGAACCCCAGACCAGTTATGCTCAGCAGTCGCGCTTGGGACCACTAGTCCAACGAGGCAAACACAGATCAACAACTTTTATATAATTAAAGGTACAAAAAAACTCTATGACTAACACCTAGACAAATCATGCTAGCTTACAATGAATCATAGTAATCATTACAAATATAATTAAAAATTTCTATATACTAAACTTATATGAAAAGACAATAGGCATGAAGACAGATTTTAAAATCACACTACGTCCCACACGTCTACTATTAAAAAAACACATTATTTCAGCAATAAACTAAATTTGAACGCAAATTATTGCATTAATCTTATTTTTATCTTATATCTTATTTGAATTAAGCGCTAAAACGCTCATGGGTGTCATGGCGCGTTTTGACGTCTCGCCTCCGTAAGTATTTTATAAAAGTTCAAGCAACACGTACGGCGGTGATTGACATTTCAAATAACATGGCAGGTTGCAGTATTTTATACTTTATTAAAAATCTTATTAACCTTATTGTTTTCAATAAAACTAGGTAATTTTTTTAGAATCCTCTGTGCATATATTTTTCTCTAAAATCATTTATTCTTTGGTTATGTAATACATAATATTCTGGTTGGTCATACAATGCTAACTACAGATGTCGTAATATATCTGTGCATGTCTGAAACTAGCCATTCCAAACGACCGCGCGTCGAAATCGTATAGAAAACTGCTAAAATGTATAAATTTGTTAGGAACATCAATCAATACGATCGCAAAACATTTATGACATCGACTGTTCTCGGCGCTTGAGCAAGCGAGATATATGTATTGGCGGAATGTAAAGGAGTGAGTGAGACAATACGCTATTACTTAGCTCTCGCCAGATCGCGCATGCGCCCTGCCAATTTTATCTTAAAAATGACAACGGCCCAACATATTCGGGTACAACTTCAAACGTGCACAGTTATATTAAGAAGGCTGTAGATTCGAGTTGAACTCAATTGTTTTAGTTCTACTGTCAGTCTTAACTGTCAATTTATAGATTCTTAAGTTATAAATGTTTGTGAAAAATAATACGATCGTGAGCAGGATTCCAACTTGTGCCTCCCAGATAAATACTCCAGACACTCTGACCGCTAAGCCATCTCGACCTCTGCTCTCTACCGCGAACTCTTGTTCCACATTTTAATACGTCTTTGGGTGACGTTATTGCGTTTGCGTTGCCTGGAGTATTTATCCGGGAGGTGCAGGTGCGAATCCTGCTCACGACCGTATTCTTTTTCCAAAAATAATTATAAATTTAGAGTTCACACAAGCGTTAATGCTTTTCAAAGATTCATCATTATTTAAAGACTCTTCCTCTTTTTTTCTTTATGTTTCTCCTTTTGTAGACCACCGCGTCTTCTTTATATATATCAAAAAAATCTTCTATAATCTCATTTGGTGCAGCATCTTTTATCTCCGTTTTTATAAGGTAAAAGCCATTATTAACTTTACTCTTTCAGTCTTTTGAGACGGCATCTCTATTATTTAAATGTCCATTATTTGCATGAACATATGTTTTTCAAAACACATAATCTCATTTGGTACCACAATATTCACAAATTATATTTTTAGTATCAACCATTTCTTCAGAATTATTGACATTCTGTGATTATTTCTTTGTTATTCCTGTTTTAATTGCTAACACTTCACTTTGTCATACAATTTAACCTTCACTTATAGTCACATTGTCATCGTAAATAGTCACATAATCATCTTTAATAGTCATGTTTTTATTACCACTAATCACATCAACATTATCCTCATTAACATCAGTCGAATTCACTTCCCTAATTTCAACATAATCATTATCACTAAAGACAACGTCACTGACTAATCTTTCTCTTAAGAAATTGTCATTTAAATTTGCGAATATGGTTTGATCATTCTCAATGTCATCATTGCAGCATCTTCGAAAAAATACATTAATCACTGGTCGTCCGTATATGGTACTCAAAACTGCGACTAATACAAGCGAGACTAAGACGCAAAACGTGAGAAAACGCAGCCACATTTTAGTACCGTTTCGTCTCAAAGGCTTTTGTACACTGACACTCACTGTCATTCTTATTTAAAAATCGTAATGCGCTTATTGTTCTGTTATTGAGTATCGATTGGGCAGACGCGCGACTTTTTTGTTATGGACACGAATTGGTACTGCGACTTTTTTTATTTATAATTTTTATTTGATATTTAGAATTATTGCGCTCTGTTTTCTAGTTTAGGCTTAAAGCTTCTATTTTTAATTGTTTTTTATTTTTATTTTTGACTTCTTTTATATGCGTAACGTGAAAAAAAGAACAAAAGACTCAAAGAAAGAAACACGTTACACAATTTCGTAGATCTCAATTACGAAAAGATACCTATGTGTTACATAATATGACAATCAAAGTAAATAATCAACAGCATATTTATATACTACCTCTCTACTCTGTTAACAAGGAAAATACATCAAACAATCTTTAATAAGAGCAAATCTCTTTGAGAGGATTGGAATTGGAAGACTTATCCATTTGCCGTATGATAATCTGATCTTTAATCAATATAAATGGAAGATAAATTTGTGCTACTCAGAGATATTATCTTTATTCAACCTTTATAATCATTAATGGGATTAGTGGGTAAACGATAAATACGTTTTATACAGATAAATCTTTGAAAAGCATTAACGCATGCTTAGCGAACTCTAAATTTATATATTTTTGAGGAAAGAGAATACGGTCGTGAGCGTGATTCGATTGTTAACGTAATTGCATCAGTACGACATTGTATTCAAAGTCAAAGTCAAAAGTTTTTATTTCATATAAACCATACAAAGACACTTATGAAAAGTCAGAATTTACGTGCACGGTTCCAAAAAGTCGCTTCCTATGGAGAAGAACCGGCAAGAAACTCCATGGTTACTCTTTTAAACTGTATATCTTTTGCAATTTCTGTAAATATAATTTTGGGTGGGATGTAAAAACAACGTAATCTTGGATGCAGTCACTAATATAAAAGATAACTAGATAAGCCTTATTAACTGCAAAGTTAGTCGGGTTGGTTCAGTTTCCTGTAAAAGGACTGAATAGATAGCAATGACGTCACCAAAAGAGGTATTAAAATGTGGAAGAAGAATACTCGGTGGTGAGCAGAGGTCGAGATGGCTTAGCGGTCAGAGCGCCTGGAGTATTTTTTCAGGAGGCCCAGGTTCGAATCCTGCTCACGACCGACGACAACGTATTCTTTTTCCACAAAAAAAAACTTTAAATACGTTTTATAATAAATTTGTGTATATAGAATAGTGTATAAGTATGACTCCAGACAAACTTCTGTTAAACGAACAGAAGTTTGTCTGGAGTCATACTTAAGAGGGTTAATGTACCCATAAATATCGATAGTTTCTGCCTACCACAATAGGAAACAGGCATGATTGTACCTACAAGTCGTATCGATGTATAATAATACTAGTCCCGACCGTATTTCAGTCACAGCGGCCTATCTTCACGGAGATTAGCCAAGTGCGCAGGAGATATTATAGTGAACAAGTGTATGCGCAAACACAGTGCACTCCCTCTTTCTTCACTCTCATATTCCGATGGGACGGCAACCCGACACGACCGGAAAGAGACCAGGCGTAGAACCCAAGGCCTTACGTGCTCTCCGAAGCACGGGGGTGTCACACCAACAAGTTCCTAACTTTGGGCTGTTATTGAGAACTCAACTGAAAAACGCAATAACACACAAAATCGAACCTAAAACTCACGGTCAGCAGCGAGATTTGCGACCACTAGACCAACAAAACCGCTAGGTATGTATACACCATCCAATCAACGTAAACACCAAAAAAATCGCACCGACTAATCGCATCAGTCGCTGGTCTAACAAAACATATTGACGTCCTCACTATCGGCTTCAGAATAAATGAAGCATGTTTGTGCCACCATTTGTATTCACTGTATGACCGTCCGCCATATTTCAAACATGTCTGCCTACACCCAATGCATATTAATGGGGTGATGATAAAAATGTGAGCCGTTTCTTGCGGAAGGGGAAACATCTCTAATAAGGAAGCTTGGCTCGTTGCTTTAACTATGTACAGTTCCGTGAGGATCATGTGACGAGGAAAGTTTTGAGTGTGAATGTGGACGGCTACAAGAGTAGAGGAAGACTGAGGAAGCGATGGATGGATTGTGTTAAAGATGATATGGCTAGAAAATGAGTGACTGACGATATGACGGCTAATAGAGATGTGTGGAAGAAGAATACATGCTGCGCCGAACACGTAAAGTCAGTCAACATGGGACTTAATTACAGCATTAGTGAAATGTGGGTGTACAAGTGTGTACACCTCTGCTTACCCCTTCGCGGAATACAGGCGTGATGCTATCACTACATATTATAAAACAAAGTCCCAAAAACAAAGTGTCTGTTTGTGATAAACTCAAAAACTACTGAACGGATTTCCATGCGGTTTTCACCAATAGACAGAGTGATTCAGAAGGAAGGTTTAGGTGTATAATTCGTTAATCTCTACTACCCGTGCGAAGCCGGGGAGGGTCGCTAGTGTTTTATAAAGTAAAACATTATAATGTTAAGTAAATAAGTTAATTATTTATTTATTGCGCTGTTGGCGCAGTGGTCGAGAGACCGGCTGCTGCGTCGCATGTCGCAGGTTCGATTCCTGCACGGAACAAATATTTGTATGACCTACAGATAATTGTTCCGGGTCTGGGCATGTGAGATTATATGTCTGTAAACGCACCCACGATACATGACGAAATTCAGTATGGCAAAGTTAAAAAAAAAAAAAAAAAAAACCTTAAAATTATCATTACAGGTAATATTAATTAAATTCCTCTATTTACAATATTTAGATTTTGTTAATTATAAATTTTACATTTTTAAAGGTACAGCCTCTACTTAAATAATAACTGCTATATCTAACGCTAACATTAACTGCTGCTAACATCAAATTTACAATTCAACTCAATAATAATATATTTACATACTATTTCTAGTTCTAAGGATAATTACGTAGATTACTATTATTTAATCTCTTTCTAGATTTATTGACCAATTAGGTACCGATGTTTGCAATACTAATCTGATATAAAGTTCTCATCGTATAGAATATTAATTAATGACTACCGCATAAATTGTGGAGGAAGCTGAGTTGCCCGCGTCCGTAGGAGTGCACCCTTGAAATGGAATCCCTACACGTGGCCCCATGGTGGTGCTGCACAGGCAACACAACTCTGGTGGGAAGCTTCGGCCGCGGCTGGTTACCACCCACCGGACGAAGCCATGCCGTGAAGCGATCTAGTCGTATTTCGGGATGTAGTCCGGTGCAACCGTTGTGGGAGACGGGGCTCTGTACAGTTGCTTCAACTCCCCAACTGTCGTTCTCCCCAAATCTATCCACTTTAGAGTAAACAGATTTCTTCCGGATCTACGTGGTCCATCCTCGGCCACACCGTCACTTAACATCGGGCGAGTTGGTGGCTAAACGTAGATCAATTTTTAATAATAGAAAAAGGAAAAATAGGCCAGGCGCTCGACCTACTAAGTTATTCTGACTTCTGTTCAATATTCCGTATTCTCTTCTTTCACATAATTTATACGTTTTATGACGTCATCGTTCTCTATTCATTCTCTATACAGTGACTAAACTGAAGCGACACGAATTACTGTGCAGTTAATTCATTGCGGTACAGATGCGATTACTTAAATGAGGGGACTAGAGTTGTGAAGTGACCGTCACATTGAATGTGTCTGACGATTGTGACCGAGAATTTGGACATTTACTCTATTTGACCGGTCACATTCGTCAAATATTTACTTGGATTTTAAACGTTACTAAGACAATGTTGCGGTGTAATAGAAGATATAGTGAAAAAAATATCCTTATTGGTGCGTAGTAATAATTCACAACCGGCGCTCGTGTATGAGGAGATGTATGAACGTGGAGGAAGCAAAAGCAATATATAAGAATCGTAGTAGGTTCTATAGTTTCATAGGCTTAAGGGGTGAGTGTATGAATGTATGCATGTATTATTAAAAAAATTAGTGTTTACATCAAACAATATCTTAATTGTCGATAGAAAATAAAGTAATAATATATGACATGCGTGACAATAAATGACCATTGTGACCGAGCGTTTATTATAAATGACGGACGCATATAGCATATGACCGTCACTTTACAACTCTAGGGGAACCCAGATTTCACCAATGCTGTTATTAAGTCCCGTGTAATAGGAGGTGAGCCTATTGCCATCATATATGCTGCTGAGAATTTCTTAAAAGAAAATCCCAATAACATTTTACCCGACCCGAGAATCGAACCCGGGCCTTCACGCTCAGCAGTCGCGCTTGGGACAACTAGATCAACGAGAAACTTGTAACACAATAATTCTATATCGAGTCGAGTAAAAGTTTGCGACATGCGGGTTCCGCAAACAGAGGCAAAGTAAAACATTATACAAGTAGAGAGTTAACGCAATGGTTGAGAGACCGGCTTCCGTAACACGGGTCGCGAGTACGATTCTCCCTTCTATTCACCTACAGATAAATATTTCATGTCTTCATTTTGAAGGCGCGGTTGGCGCATTGGTCGAGAAACCGGCTGCTGCGTTGCATGTTGCAGGTTCGATTCCCGTACACAGGAAAGATTTGTATGATCTACACACACACAATTAGTTTTATTAAAAAAGTTATTATTATTATTCAATGTTCCGGGTGTGGGTGTGTGTGCTTGTGAGATCATATTATGTCTGTAAACGCACCCACGATACGGGAAGAAATTCCTAGTGTGGGGCAACGTCTCTTTAAAAAAAAATGGATGTGTGTGAATGTAAAATTTATGTTTGTAAACGCATCCACAATATAGGAAAAAAAACCTAGTTGGATAACAAGTTGCATTCTTTAAAAAAAAAAAACTCAATTATTTTTATAGCATCATAACATACATAGCATCACGCCTATATTCCCCACAGGGGTAGGCAGAGGTATACATAGTTGTACACCCACATTTCACCAATGCTGTTATTAAGTCCCACGTAATAGGTGATGAGCCTATTGCCCAATTCGAAACTCTAGGTTGCTATCGAGAACTTCCCAATAACACTTTGCCCAACCCGGGAATTCAACCCAGGACCTCATGATCAGCAATCGCGCTTGGGACCACTAGACCAACGAGGCAGTTTTTATTTCTTACCTTTTTATGTACCATAGCTATAGTAATGCAATAAAAAATATAGCCTTTGTTACTCGGGAAAGTGTAAGAATTCTAACAATACCCCATACATCTAAATCTGTTCACGAATTTAGAAGTTATTTAGGAATAAAAAAAAAGTACTTACAAACATACATACATGCATACTTACTTACTGTCCGGTTGGTGGAGTGTCATAGTAGGATAACATCAGAACCTGGCGCATGGATAACATTTGGTATGGCATAGCTAGATAGAAGGAGACCGTATCGGTGGCGGTGACCACCAACAACAGCATTTCCAAAGAGGGTTGACGTCAGGCAGGCGGCCGGGCATACAACATAGCCAAAACTTTAGCAACATGCCAGATAGGTATCTAAATTCTGAGCCGACCTCAAATAAATTAGGGTAAGGGCACGGGGGATGATAGTGATATATGAATACACGAACCCTAAAAACATAACACTCCTCTTTTGGGCAGTTGTGTAAAAAAATCTTTCAATTTTTTACCCGATATCCTCATCTCAGTAGTCGCACTTACGAACACTGAACCAATGACGCAGTTTAAGGAAAACCCATATTCAATGTCAAATAACAAATCGATTAGACAGACAGACAATAAATACTACATTTTAAACAATAAATATTACTGTATACTAACAGAAATTAGCACACAAAAGTCCTCTCATCTGATCGCCACTTTTATTCAAGAGCAGTGCGTGAAGCTATTGAAATCCAAAAACACAAGACTTTCAATCGGGAGGACGGTTTTAAATTATTTATCAGCCATGTGGAATCCAGTGATTCAAATAACAAAACCTCGCTGTTTTAATTCGGTTAAAAATACGGCCACAGTGGGTGTAGTGTGTCGCGACCTTTATAACAAAAGTGAAAACATGGAGGTAGATGAAGAAAAATCTACCGCACCCATGACGGAGTAAACTCACTGCATCAATCTACTTATGAACACGACCAGTGCAACCTGGTCGAAACGTCAAGCGATACAAAGGTATTTATTGACAATAAATAAGTCACACATATTAACATAGTAATCGATTTTACGTACATACATAAAGATGTTTACTAATTTACACAACGAATGTTAAAAGAAAAACATGCTCTAGCAAGTTACACTAATATCAACTTTAACTATATTTAAAGTAAGTTCATTTTGCATTGACATGAATTACTAAATGGTCCACGTTGTGTGTAACATGGTAATTAGTGTGATATTATTTTAATTTACTGTATTTTCCATAGTATTATCTTCTAGCTCATAACTGTCCAACTGCGCGGCAAGGGCCTCTCCTCATACAGAGAATTTATTTAACTATTGTGTCTGCTTCATGGACAGGGAAAGGGTTAATAGCGCAGCCCCTGACGACATTATTTAAAGGCTTTTTTAAATAATATAATCGCGACTCAACACTTTGTCTTCGCATCTTTGAGTTCTGACATGTTACTTAAAACACTGAAACTTCCAAGGTTTCCCCTAAATACACGACTGGAAGTTGCATTGTATCACCATAAGATGTATTATTATTATTATCGGGGTTCTTCGACGAGCTTCGAACTCGAATGGAGCCCTAAGTCACGAGTTGAGCCCGCAGCGATTCCGTGAGTCAAACTGTCAATTTGACTCGTAGTATAATATGAATGTGACTCACGAAAGTTATAATAAAAAAATTGTCAGGAAACACCGCCGGCTCAAATCCTGCTCAAGACCGATACGGTCACTTCTTTCCATAAAAGTCTTGAGAAAAGTTATTATAATCGCCACCGCGAATTCTTCATCTATATTTTAACACGTCTTTTGGCGAATTCATTGCTATCTATTCAGTCCCTATACGATACGGCATCTTTACGACATTGTATTAACTGCAAAGTTAGTCTTGTCGGTTCGGTCACCTGTATGGGGACTGAATAGATAGCAATGACGTCGCCAAAAGACGTCTTAAAATATGGATGAATTCTTGAGAAACTTGATCAGATTCGCTCAACGCTCCAAAACTAAAGTTGACTAAAGTTATATATAATTTTTTTATATATTATTGTCCGCCTTGTCATATCCGAGAACCTTACTTTATTATTGTCTATGTATGCCCGAATGTGACTACGAGTATAATATATAAAGGCTTTGGTCGACGGGATTTTCATTTTCATCAAAGCGCTTATAGTTAGTGTAGTTGTATAACCGTTTGTCTTGGTATGGAATGAAACACATGTGACTAAGAGAGTAATAAAAACAAAGTCCCTCATGGACTCATGTTTTGAAAGTGCAATGAAGCTCTGGACGGAATCGCTAGGCATGACACACTCCGAAGTCCTCATTAAAGCCTATGACAAAAGGTACACAAACAATGTCCGTGCGCTAAGTAGGAACAATTTGCGCGTTGTGGCAAGAGCCTTAACAGGACACTGGTGCTTAAATAAGCACATGTTCAACCTGAGGCTAAGCTTGACACAAACCTGCAGACGGTGTAAAGAGGAGGAGAGAGGAGTAAAGAGGCTGACGAAACACCACTTCACCTTTTGGGGGAATGTGGACCGCTGATACACAAGCGCTACCCTCATCTAGGGAAGCATATTTTGGGCCCGGATGAAATGGGGGAGCTCACCCCTAGGAAAATCCTGCAAGTTCATCACAGCGGCAGGGTTCAGGAATGAACTCTAATTTAAACACAAAGTGGCGATCACAATAGACCTCTTATGGTCTAAGTGATACTATAGCCACATATAATTAATAAAAAAAAATAAAAAAACGTGAGTAATGCATATGAATGTAGATGGATGGAGGGGAAGAGGGAGACCAAAGAAAAGATAGATGAATTGTGTGAGGGATGATATGAAAGAAAAGGGAGTTAACGATAACCTGACGATTGATAGAGGATAATGGAAGAGAAAAACATATTCTGCCCTCCATAAATAACTTGAGACCAAGGCAGGAAGAAGAAGACGTGTATAACAGATGTTCGCTGACATCATCTCAAAGTGACGTCAGTGAACGTCAATAGTGAGAAGTAGTAATATTCAACATACCAAGCAGCGATTACGGTAGCTTGGGTACATCTAAACTCAGTCGCGGTAAAACTTTATTATAACTTTAGCTAATACTATTGCATACATACAATCACGCCTGTTTCCCATTAAGGTAGGCAATGACTATCGATTTTCAGTACCTACGATTCTGACACACCTCTTTCACTTCATTTATTATCCTCTTCATGCATGCTCTTCGGTTTAGGTGGCTCCTGACCTGACCATTGTATAAGAGTTCCTGAATACAGTTGCCAAGTACGAATAGGTAAATAGCCTTACATGTGGCGTTTAACCCTAGTCCATCATTAGTATCGCTGGCTGGTGTCCAAAAAGCCGTATTTTGGGCTAACTTATAGAAACGGAGTATAAAGCCTATATTCCCTGAAGGTTTAGTCAAATTTCAAAAGTGCACACGATGCACACGATGTTAAACAGTCCATGGTAACAGTTTGAGCTTGAGCTGGCCTATCGTAATAGGGAGTTTCAATTGTCGTTACTAATGACGTGCAGCCTACTGACCAACTTCCACCGATGCTGTTATTCAGTTCATGATGTGTCTATTACTCTCTACTCAGCGCAATTCCAAACTCCAGGGTGCAACAGCGACTTCATTATAGGATAATTTTTGCCTCACCCGGAAATCGACTCCAGGATAATCCGCATCACAACCACTACACCAATTACAAACACACATTTTAAAATTACACAACAGAATAGAAACTATTTTTGTGGAGACAATGACATTTCATTTCCTTCGCTGGTTTCATGAAGGTACTATTATTATTATACGATCAACCATGATCGTTCCACTACAGGGCAAAAAAGCCCCACTAGTCCCTACCCCATAGACGTAGATAAGTGGCATAAAATAAACTTAACTCATTAACCCTATAATTATCCTACTGCAGGGCAAGGGCCTCGTCTCATACAAAGAATCATGCCTCCTCTTTGTAAGCATTGATCACCACGCTAGCTCACTGTGGTTCAGCGATCCCAGACCATCGCATCAAGTCCAGGTTTCCTCACGATTTTTGGTGGTATAAAATAAAACCCACAACTCTACAAAATATCATTTTTATAAACTCCAACGGTATCATCGATCCATGTCAAGTAGTTCTTTAGCAAGGTATAGTGGACGTCCTTAGAGAAGCACAGGCCTCGATTCACTGGGTCGCCGTAGAAAATTCCTTGGAGGCACCATCTGTTCGCTTGCTTTGATGCGAAGGTGCCGCCGTAGCTAGGACAAAGGGCTACATCTGGAAAACAGAATTAGTCACTTTACTTCATTTTAAAGACAGCAAAGACTGTGTGTATCTAACAAATTATTTATTACTGCCTCAATTAGTCTAGTGGTGGCAAGGGCAACTGCTGAGCATGAGATCTTAGGTTCGATTTCTGTGTCGACCAAAGTGTTATTGAGTTTTCCTGTTAGAAAATTCTAAGTAACAGCCCGGAGTTTGGAACTGCGCCCGGTTGATTGTAATAGGCTCACCACCTAAACCATGGTACTTAATAACAGCTTTGGTGAAATGTGGGTGTACAACGGTATACACCTCTGCCTACCTCTTCAGGGAGACAGGCGTGAGGCAAAGCATATAAGAATTACTTGCTTAAAACTTGAAGAAAAAGAGCGTGATGAAACCGGCACACCTGAGATATATTCCCAATGATGCTTAAAGTCATATTCATGCCCAACTTTATATCTTGGATTTAATTTCTGGGTCTATTGTCCATTTTGGGATTTTTCTATTAGGATTGGAATTTGATATTGTGTTCGGTAGATCGCAATAGGTTGACCATCTACTACATGGGACTTAATAACAGCATGTCGCTGTATACCCCTGCCTACCCCTACAGGGAATACAGGCGTAATGCTGTGTAATGTGACTAAACTGTAACTTACCATTGCCGTACGTAACACACGCTATATCTTCACTCTTATCGAAACAGTTTTCACTCTTATTCTGGTTGAAGAATATCGGGACCAGTGCTCCATTTTGGCTCCAAGCAGTGGTCTGTAAAAAGATAATAGTGATTAGTCAACTGTCGAATTGGCTGAGTGTTAAAACTGTCAAAGATTGGTTGGAAACTGTTGAAGTTGAAGGTTGAACTGAGCATGTTGAAATTGTGAAAGGTTGAACTGAGTGATGTTGCAACTGCCAAAGATTGAACTGAGCAGTGTTGAAACTGTCATAGACTGAACTGAGTCATCTTTAAACAGTCAAAAATTGGTTGAGTGGTGTTGAAACTGTCAACGATTGGCTAAATGGTGATAAAACTATCAAAGATTCAACTGAGTAACGTTGGAACTGTCAAGGATTGAACTGAGTGTTGTTGCAACTGCCAAAGATTACACCAAGTAGTTTTGAAACTGTCAAAAACTTAATTGAGTCGTGTTGAAACTGTCAAAAATTGCCTGAGTAATGTTGAAAATGTCAAAGACTGCACTAAGTTGTGGTGAAAATGTCAAAGACTGAACTAACTCGTGTTGAAACCGTAAAAAATTGGCTGAATGGTGTTGAAAATGTCGAAGATTGCACTACGTCGTGCTGAAAATGTCAAAGACCGAACTAAGTCGTGTTGAAACTGTAAAAAAATGGCTGAGTGGTGTTGAAACTGCCAAAGATTAAATTGAGTGGTGTTGAAACGGTCGAAAATAACCTAGCATCACTATATCCCCAAAGGCTTGGGTAGAGGCGTACACGACACCCACACTTCACCGATAGCATTATTAAGCCACATGTAATAAATAAATAATGAGTCTATTGCCTGCACTATCTGCTCCGAACAATTTTATACAAAAACTTTGAAAAGTCAGTGTGCGTTTGGTTTGATCTTGTGACCTTTGACTTGGCAGTCATGCCATAAAACTGGGCTAACTGCTTACAATTACAAATAATTACCATTTACATTCAAACTTTTTAAAGAAAAAGAAGTTCACGTGACCTGAAGGCTGGTCTATTCTTCGCACAGAGAATCAGCATTGCCATTCAACGTGGCAATGCTGCCAGCCTTTTGGGCACGTTACCAGTTGATAGTGATGCTGATGATTTTTTCGACGCTCTATAGCATATAAATATATATTTAATTATAATTTTTAGTTCTAAGTATATTGTTTAGGTAGTTTATTATAATTAATTTTGTTAAATTGATTAATAAATCATTCAAACTAGATAACAACTATTTTATTATAATTGGGGTGACACAAATTTTACCGTTACATTAAAACACAAAAGCGTCGGTCATAATAATTAATTTAATCGCACGCTGCAAGAATTTCAAATGAGCTACAAATACGATTCATATGGCTTTCAAAATGGCTGCCAGCCAGATTTAATTGCATGTCATACATTTATAAAATAGTTGGATTAATTACTATTGTATACAACGTATTGATCTATACTCTAGTTTCTTTTCGGAGTGCATTTTTTCAATCTCTGCCTCGTTGATCTAGTGGTCCCAAGCGGGACTGCTGAGCAGGAGGTCTCGGGTTCGATTCCCGGGTCGGGCAGTGTTATTGAGTTTTTCTGTTAGGGAATTCTCAGTAGCAGCCCGGAGTTTGGAATTGTGCCCGGTTGATGGCAATAGGCCCACCACCTTTTACATGGGACTTAATAACAGTATTGGTGAAATGTGGGTGTACATTTGTGTACACCTCTGCCTACCCCTTCGGGGAATACAGGCGTGATGCTATGTTATGTTATTTTTTCAATATAATGTTAAACTTGAGGTTTACGA
Organism: Xylocampa areola; assembly: GCA_935421205.1. NCBI lineage: Eukaryota > Metazoa > Arthropoda > Insecta > Lepidoptera > Noctuidae > Xylocampa > Xylocampa areola. The sequence goes on from OW285223.1 coordinate 13,246,689, forward strand.
ATGACACTCGTTGTTATAGTGTATGGGTAACATAGTAATTAATTGGAATAATGAATTTGATTTTTCAATTTCTTACGTAGACGTTTATACAAAGGTAAAATGAGAAACGTCAAATCGGACTTCTTAGGTTGTCGCTAGTTTAGTGGCCTCAAGCGCAACTGCTGAGCTTGAGCTTCTGGGTTCGATTGCTGAGTCGAGCAAAGTATTATTGGGTTTTTCTGTTAGACTTAAATATTATGTCTCGTAATAGTTCCACGAACAAAGCATACTTTTTAACCAAGATTTAGAGTGTGTTTGTATATCATTGTTATAAATGAGGTACAGTCAAGAGCACGTAGAGCTATATACTTTGGACTTTAGATAGGCCGCGTAGACTATGACGCGTAATACAAATCCGCGCTCAGCTATGAGTTTGGCTCTACTAGAGATCTCATAACTTTTTAACAGTGAAAGCATTATGAACTTGGGAGTATTGGCAACCAATTTCACATGAAATGGTTTTGGTGGGATAATATTATTAGTAGAGTGTATGTATTTAATATTTAATATATATATTTATCATTTAAAATTAAATTGTATAACTTTTAAATACCTACGCATTTTTTGCAGGAGGAAGGCGCCGGTATCTGTCACACAGTTTATACTAGCTCAGACACTGCCGTTAACTCTATATTTTATAGCATTTTAAAAGAAAAGAGTAATTAATTAGTTTAAGATAGAAAAATATTGTACTTGTTTTTATGAAAAAATAAATTTTATAATTTTTTTATTGTAATTGTGCACCATACATTCACGCGACCGACTCCCAATCTTGGCAACCAATTTTACATGAAATGTTTCTAGTAGGATATTCACTTACTCCTGCCTCCTGCAGCATGGTCTCAGCGTGAATGCAGGCTGTCTGGATGTTCTCTTTAAGCTCGACTGGGTCTTCCATCACCAGCAGCGCCAAGTCGTGCTCCACCTTGCCTTCTTCGCTGACCGTGAAGTTCGGATGCAAGACTATTTCCTTTATCTGCAAAATTTTTACATCGTTATTTAAACACCTGGGTACTGTTATGTATTTAAAACGCATTTATGCATATATATATATACTATATATATATTTATGTGATAGGGGGCAAACGAATAGACGGATCGCATGATGGTAAGCGATTACCGCCGCCCATGGACACCCGCAACCCCAGAGGAGACACAAGTGCGTTGCCGGCCTTTTAAAAAGGAGTACGCCGTTCTAGTATCACGTAAGCACCAAGAGGGGGGAGGGGTCCGCATTTGTTTATTTTTGATGACATGGTATATGGGGGGGGGGAAATGGTTATGGCAGCAATATTTATAAATTTTAAAAAAGTCAGTTTTCAAAATCAAAATCATTTAAAAATTATATCATATACAGGTATGTTATGCATATGTTAGAATATTCTCAGTAGCAGCCCGGAGTTTGGAAGTGTGCCCGGTAGATGGCAATAGGCTCACCACCACCACGCATTGGTGAAATATGGGTGTACAACTGTGCACACCTCTGCCTACCCCTTCGGGGAATACAGGCGTGATGCTACGTTATGTTATATTATCCTGCTCACGACCATTTACTTCTTTCCACAACAATTTATAACTTTAGAGTTCGCTATGCATTCGTTAATGCTTTTCGAAGATTTATTTGTAATACGCACATGATTACCAAAAATCTGTTACTATCTGAATCGATTACGAATCCTAGCTAGGACCCTTACTGGGCACTGCAAACTAAACAAACACCTTCACAGAATGGACCCTGAGTGACACAACAGTCTGCAGATTGTGTCGCGTAAAGGATGTAACGCCCACACACAACCTATGCGAACGTGGGGCGGTAAACCTTACAAGAAACCAGCACCTTGGAGGACACACCATCTCGCTAGAAGAGATCAAATCCTCCAAACCTTAGGCTGCAGTCAACTTCTTTAACAGCTGAGGTCATCTCCCTGATCAACGGAGGACTAGGAGAATAGTTGTAAACTAAGAAAGGTGTCACAATAGAACTTTGTTGGTCGCAGTGACTATGAGACCTATAACTTCCTCTAATCTCAAATAGATAGATAATTGCCTTGGATTCGAACTTTCGACCTCTGACATCAGTTCAACGTGTGGTATAATACTACTCCTCCCGACCGTATTTCGGTCATGGCGGCCTATCTCTACGGAGAATAGCCAATTACGCAAGAGATATTATAAGTGCACAAGTATGTGCGCAAACACAGGGGCATTCCCTCTCCCTTCACTCGCATATTCCGATGGGACGACAATCCGACATGAGATCAGGCGCAGGACCACAGGCTACGTGCTCTCCCAAGCACGGGGGTGTCACACCACCAACTTCCTGACCCCGGGCTGCTACTGAGAACTTCCTAACAGGGAAACCCAATAACACTTTGCCTGACCTAGGAATCTAACCCAGGACCTCACGCCCAGCAGCCGCGCTTGCGACCACTAGAGCAACGAGGCAGTCAGTCTTACAACATAGAGGAGTATGACCTAATTGAAAAGTAGAATAAAAATAGAAGTACCAATGTGAAATAGCATGAATTTTTAAAATTCTTCGATAGAGACTTGATTAACTACGTGCCTATGTGCCTATGTGCCTGTTATTTTGAGTTTTATACCTTTTGCACTTTTTCGTTTTCTGTAAACGACTGCAGGTTTCCTTTTCCGAGGAATGCTAAAACATTTTGAGGATCCCATGTCTTGTTGGCGGCGCGCATGCATCTCGCATCTGTAAAAAGATTTAGAATTAATGAATGAGAGATGATGAGATCAGAATGTACCTTAAGTGATAGCGTGATGAAATTATGTTTTCTGGACCACTAAACTATGCTACAGTGAAAACTCTATCATAATCGGTCCACTGGTTTTCAAGTTATAAGCGTTCGGACGGGCAGACGGAAACATAGAGACAGCAGAGACAGCAAAAATTATGGTTTTGGGTATCAAATTACAGTTAAATATCGATAGTATTTATTTATTAGATAGATAAATTATGGTTCAGTATCGATAGGTAGTATTTATTTATTTATTCACAGATACGCGAACAGCATGAATATAACAGCACGAATAAATGTGACACTTTTTTTTTATAGGATAGGGGCATACTAGCAGGCGGATCGCCTGATGGTAAGCAATTACCGCCGCCCATAGACTCCCGCAACCCCAGAGGAGCTGCAAGTGCGTTGCCGGCCTTTTAAATGGTTCGAGCTTCCGGTACCCTAACTCACGCGGCGAAACACAACGCAAGCGTTGTTTCACAAAGGAGACGCCTGGTGATATTTATTTAGCAATCATTTACATATCAACTAAATGCGATTTGCAAAGTGGTAACGCTGAGTTTAGTAGATCTGTAAATGATTGCTAGATAAATATCGCCAGGCGTCTCCTTAAGACAAATCAAAGAGGATTGAAAAATTCAATGGATTTAGAACACGACAAGGTAGTTCAGTTGGTAGAGTGATGACCAGGAACGTCAGAGGTCGCGGGTTCAAGCCCCGTTCTCGTCTATTATTTTAACAATGTTTCTTTAAAAATAGTAATTATTATGGGCATTACACGGCCTCAACATGTATCAAATTAATTTTAAACAAAAAATGAAAACCGCCTTCAAAAATCTACTACACTAAAAAGTTTAAAATAATATCAAAATTTGCTTATAACAATATATAATAATAATCTGTTAATTTAGGAGTCGGTGCCTGTACTGAGAGAGGGTTATTGTTTTCCTCTTGTTAGTCACTTATGTTCGTTGTGCTGTGGTTATGTTACCGGCCTTTGTATCTGGTTGTAAACCCAATATACATCAGGCACCGACTCCAAAATTAACAGATTATTATTATATATTGTTATAAGCAAATTTTGATATTATTTTAAACTTTTTAGTGTAGTAGATTTTTGAAGGCGGTTTTCATTTTTTGTTTAAAATTAATTTATTTTAGTCTTTTTAGTTTTAAGTGTGTTATATATATATTGTATAGGTCATATATAAGTTTGTATACTTCATAAATAAGTTAATTTAGAAATTTAATAATATGGGTAGGCTTTCGAAAGCCGCTAGGACTTAATTACTGCATCGGTGAAATGTTTGTGTACAACATTGGTAACTTCTGCCTACCCCATCGGGCAATACAGGCATGATGCTATGCATGTATTGAGTGGCATGAACTGTACATGAACATGCGATTACAGCAATTGAGAGTGATTTGCTATAATTCATTGAAGAGTTCCATCGTCTAACTTCGAAGATCTTCATCAGATCTTTACTAAATTTAAATGGGACCACCTCTGGGGACTACTCTTTCAAAAAAAGATATCGACGGACATACATAACAAAACATGGTAGCTACTGTAAAACGTTGAGGAGTTCCCTTGACTGTCCTTCGTCTTCATCATCAGACCCCTAATTGCAGTCACAACCCATCTAGGTGTAAAGTTCTCATCAATACAAATTAATCAAGCCCAAACACCAGGTAATTGCTGTAAATCTTTAAAGAGTTCCCTCGACTGTCTTTCAGCTCCATTATCAGATCGACTCCACACCTTCATTAAATAGTAGTGCTTTAAAATACTTAATGAAAAAATTAACAAATGCACTTGTCGCCCCTACAATTTTCGAAGGTTTCCCTCGATTTCTCGGGGATCCATCATCAGATCCTGGTTTCCTTACCATGGTACCACCGTTGAGATTTCTTCTTTCCAACAAAAAAAGGTTTATCAAAATCGGTTCATAAACGACGAAGTTATCCCCGAACACACATAAAAAAAAAAAAAAAAAAAAAAAAAAAATATACGGTCGAATTGAGAAACCTCCTCCTTTTTTGAAGTCGGTTAAAAAAAAAAAAAAAAAAAAAATATACGGTCGAATTGAGAAACCTCCTCCTTTTTTGAAGTCGGTTAAAAAATTAACTATATATAAAACATATGGGTTTAAATATATAGATATGTAAATAATTATATATTTTTGTTATTTTCTTTGTTCCACCATAACTTCTAAATGCCTGAACCGATTTCGATGTATGGGATACATCGAAATCGGTTCAGGCATTTCGTCCATCGTTAGAGTCCTTGCATTCTCCCGGGTAACATTAACTAGTAATATTTTTAAAAAATGGAAGCTGTAGCACAAAAAAGTATGAAATAGTTTTTTTTTTTTTTTTTAAATGTTGCCTCACCCTAGGAATTTCTTCCTGTGTCGTGGGTGCGTTTACAGACATATAATCTCACAAGCACACAAACACCCAGACCCGGAGCAATTATCCATAGATCGTACAAATATTTGCTCCGTGCAGGAATCGAACCTGCGACACGCAGCGCAGCAGTCGGTCTCTCGACCACTGCGCCAACCGCGCTGTCGGATAAATTGGCACATGGCAGCAGTGTTTTTATTTTTTAATTAAGCTCATCTTGTTGTCTGTTCGTGTTCAGTATCACCGGTACAGTCGCCTCCTTAAATATGGCACAAGTAGAAATCAACAGCTTTTATAAAAATTCTGAATAAAATGAAATTCTTGAGGGCGCTAAAATGTCGTTCCGATGCAAACTGCAAAAAGAAGGAGGTCTGTAATGAAATTAGAGACCGCCTCGCCTTGACACCTTGTTCGGAGCAAGGCAATGGGGAAAATAATAAAAACGGCAAGCGCTAAGATGTGCTAAGTATATTTGAAGGTTCTATATTTGAAGTGAAGTGTTAATAATGCTATTTTGAAGCAAAGGAAGAACGTTTCAGTAGATAAAATTTTGTGTATCTATATGAAGGTTTTTATTCAGCTTGACTTGGATTTAAAACTATTTAGGTTCTTGTACTCCCGGATTTTAAAAGGAAAATATAAACTCATCGGTCTCTCTAGAACCGCGTTACTCCTAACTATTATATTTTTAACTAGCTGTGCCCCACGGATTCAGTCGTATATAATTATATTATATTTATAGCCTAAGTTACTCTTTATACCTGCTAGTAAAATTTATCAGAATCGGTCTAGCCGTTTCGAAAATCAGCCCGAACAAAGATACAGACAAACAGACAAAAATATTAAAACCTGATTTTTAGGCATAAGTATCGTGCAAATAACTGTATGAACTTAAAAAGAACTATAATTTTGACATTACAAACCGACATTTCAATATTATTTATTTGTATTGATTATATTTTGTACATTCTTATATTATTATTTTTTTTTTTATCATTCTGTCCTATCGGTCTAACGGTCAACACAGGCATTAAATTTGCTCTGTGTTTATTAATATTTTATGTATGTAAATTGGACTTAAAAACTATAGTACGAAATCAAATAGTGACTTTTAACACTTGGTGAAGTGAAATACAGTGAAAAAAACATAGTAAAAGACTAAATAAAGGAACTTCTAGTGCAAAATTATAATATTTTTACAATTCTACCGACATAACCGGTGAGTGTAGAACAAGACATTTGTCCGCGTAGCGCAAGCAAACCACACGGTTAGGAAGTGGGCATAAGAGATAGAACGGCGTGCGCCCGCGCTCCGTTTACTCACGCGACCATAGCGGGCACTTGCGCCAAAGCATAATCGACCTACTCTTACCTACGCTACATTGCCTCTGGGAGGACGAGAGTCGTAATTTTTGAAGCTTAAAAAATTAATATGGAAAGTGAAAATGCTCTGTGGGGTTGTTGTACTAACGAGGCTGGATCGACCTCAGAGGACGAAAACGCTATTAAATGCGTTACCTGTAAGAAGTCTTATCACTTCGCCTGTCTATCTCTCAAAAAATCTCCTACTAAAACTGGAACATGTAAAGCCTGGAAATGTCCGTCATGCCAAATAAGCGCCCCTAAAACCATAAGGAATGATTCAACCCCCATCCGAAATGTGTCTACGAGCAGAGGAAATAAAAGATTTGCGACTGGGTCTCCAACTCTTTCTCCTGGATGTAGCAAGGAAGATATTCGTGGTATGATCCATGAGATAATTAAAACTGAATTTGACAACATGCTAGCTCAGTTCAATAAGAGCATAGCCAACACAATCAACAGCGAAATTGGGCCGGTCAGTGAAGAATTACAGGAAATCAAAAAATCAATAATTTTTATGAACGAGAAATTTGAAGATATAAAGAAAGAACTGCACTCTACCAAAGAAATTGCGAAGAAAGTAGAACAAGAAAATATAGATCTGAACAATACAATTAAGGACCTTCAAGTGCGAATCAATATTTTGGAACAACAATCTAGATCATGTAACTTGGAAATACAATGTATGCCTGAAACAAAGAATGAGAATTTATATAACATCATCACCCAACTGGGCCAAGTAGTTAAGTGTGATATTAAAGAAAAAGACATTATGCTTTGCACGCGAACTGCTAAGATCAACTCATCAAGTACTCGTCCACGGTCAATAATGGTTCAACTCGTATCACCAAGGCTACGCGATCAACTTTTAGCCTCAGTCATCAAACACAATCAAGATAACCCTCTAAATAAGTTAAGCAGCACACATCTTGGACTCTCTGGACACAAGTCTCCTGTGTATGTGGCTGAACATCTCTCACCCGCTAACAGAGCTCTTCATGCGGCAACCAGAATAAAAGCCAAGGAAAAGAACTATAAATATGTATGGGTAAGAAATGGCAAAATATTTGTAAGGAAAATTGATGGCTCTGAATATTTACTAATTAAAAATATGAATTGCTTATCTAAAATTGTATAATATTTCTTTTGTATTATTTTTTTTTTATGCAAGTTTATGTGTTATGTTATTTTTTTACAATTCAATAATCTAACGATATATTATCAAAACTGCAGAGGTTTGCGGACTAAAACTAATATTTTTTTATGTAACCTGTGTTGTGTGAATTATGACGTAATAATACTTACAGAGACCTGGCTAAATAGTAATATACTCAGTAGTGAACTTTTCGACGATAGATACATAGTGTACAGAAGGGACAGAGAGAGTACAGGCTTTCATTACAATAAGGACGGGGGTGGAGTGTTGATCGCTGTTTTGAGGAAATTTAACTCGAGGCGTATTGACAAATGGCAAAGTAAATATGAAGACCTTTGGGTCACCATTGATGCCTCCACTGCTCATACATCACGTAAAATAGCATTCTGTGCGATCTATATTCCGCCTCCTGTTCATCTCTCAAATATTGAACGTTTTATAGAGCACTGTAATTATGTTGTAGAGACAGCAGATTTGCCTATCTGCATAATCGGGGATTTTAATCTGGGTAAAATCAACTGGGACATATTGGCCGATAATAGTACTTTGCCTCAAACATGCCAAATCTTATTAGAATTTATGCATATTGGTAAATTTATTCAACATAATAAAGTAAAGAACGGTTCCGGGCGTGTCCTCGATCTATTCATGTCCACAATTTCTTTGTGTTCGGTTAGTGAGTCAATAAGTCCATTGACTGTTATCGACAAACTACATCCCCCACTCGATGTTACTTTAACTTTGACAAAAGAACATAATCTTCCATATAACAAACTCAATACTCGAGCCAACTTCTTTAGAGCTAATTATGACAAGATTAAGGAAGAATTGAACGAATACGATTGGCATCAACTTTTTGCGGGAGTTGACGATGTAGATAGCATGGTTGGAACGTTTTATGATAGTCTGAATACTGTAATAGAAAAATATGTTCCGAAACGCAAGTCAATGGCAAATCGCTTTCCCCCTTGGTTTAACAAAGCAATTATAGGATCCCTAAAAGAAAAAAATAAATTGAGACTGCGTTTTAAGAAATACAAAAACCCCTTGGACGAAATAGAGTTAAAAATAATTACAAAACGGTGTGAAAAATTAAGTAAAAAATTGTATAACGATTATATAGTAAAATTGGAATCTGAACTTAAAGATAATCCCAAAATGTTCTGGACATACATTAAATCAAAGCGTGGAGGATCTAGTTCATACCCCTTAACAATGACTGATGGACAGATTTCATCTTCTAATGGTTCTACTATATGCGATCTGTTTGCCAACCATTTCTCATCTGCTTACAGTGTTGAGCAGCACGTGGAGCAAAATCATGACTCCAATTATTTGCGTTCAGTAAAAATGAACAGTCAATGCCTAACCCTTCCGGAACTAGACAGTGCAGAATTGCTTAGAAAGCTCAAATCTGTTAATATTGGAAAAGGAGCAGGCCCCGATGGAATCCCCCCTTTTTTCATATCAGTCTGTGCATCAGCTCTGGTTGTACCTTTAATAAGTATTTATAATAAGTCACTGGTTACGGGTACATTTCCATCAGAATGGAAAAAAGCCAAAGTTGTTCCCGTGTACAAGTCTGACAAAAAAGATAACATCGCCAACTATAGGCCCATTTCCATTCTGTCTATATTTGCCAAAATATTTGAGTCAGCAATCTGCCCGTGTCTAAAACGCCATTTTGCTCTCTATATCAGCGACAGTCAACATGGTTTTGTTTCATCCAGATCTACAGCTACAAACTTGTTGACTTTTTCTGAATTTATAGTACAAGGTCTTGACTCAAATAAACAGTGTGATGTAATATATACTGATTTCAGCAAGGCGTTCGACAGAATTTCCCATTCTATACTTACACAAAAGCTTTCGGCGTATGGTGTCACAGGACCCTTGCTGGAATGGATTACATCATATTTAACAAATCGAGAATTCTATGTCGTGGTAAATGGTTTCAAGTCTCCCAATCATCGCATTACCTCTGGAGCCCCGCAAGGTTCACACTTAGCTCCAATATTATTTAATATGTTCATTAATGATCTTCCCCATTGTTTTCGCTTTTCTGAATGTTTTCTGTACGCCGACGACCTAAAGTTTACCAGACGTATTGAATCATTACACGACGCTGACCTTCTTCAACAAGATCTAGATCGTCTGGTCAAATGGTGTAAAAGCAATGGAATGGAACTAAACCTCAAAAAGTGCTATCATCTGAAGTTCTCTAGAAAACATAAGGATAATAATATGCACACGACATACCATATTGATACTAAAATAATTCAAGAAGTCGATTCAATTGGAGACTTGGGAGTACAATTTGATAATAAGTTAACCTTTATCCCTCATATGGATCAAATAACTAAAAAAGCATCTAAAATGTTAGGATTTGTGATGAGGAATGCCAGGAGTTTTAAACAAAGTAGCACGAAAATTATGCTGTACAATTCCCTTGTACGGAGCGTTTTGGAATATTGCAGTATTGTGTGGAGACCTCACTACTCCACGCATATGCTTCGCTTAGAACGCGTGCAAAAGAGGTTTCTGTGGCATCTGGCATTTTCTGTTGGAAAAGCCAAAACCCTGCACTCCTACACCGCCCGCCTGCAATATTTCAAAATGCACACTTTGTCTACTCGCTATAACCTCACCGATGCCATGTTTCTTTACAAATTACTTCGAAATAAAATAGATTGCTCCGATTTGCTTGGTCTAATGAGATTCCGCGCACCATCCAGATATCCCCGTAATAGCATTACTCCCTTATGCCCGCCGTTACGAAGGACAGTTCTCGGTGCAAATTCACCTATCCCTAGACTATGTAGAATGCTGAATGGTGTCAGCGATTTAGTAGACGTTCACCATGATAGTGTAAGCACATTTTACAAAACCATCTCTAATTGTCACTCGCACAACCCTCTATAATTTTATATAATTGTATTGATTTATTATATTTTTAGTTGATTTTAATTTAACTTATTTTTTTAACAAAAATCGTGTTATAATAATTATTTTTATTTTTTTACCAATCCTAATATTGTAATGTAGTAATTATCAGAATGTATTATTAATTATAATCCTTTTATCTTCTTCATAGACAATCAAACACAGTTGTCATAAATTGCCTTGTTGGCCCGTTTTTCATTTGTGCATGTTGTGTTAGCCTGTAAGTAATTGTTGCACTTATTCATGTTTATTTGTTATTATATTATTAATGTATCAGTGTAAACAATTGTTGGTTAACCAAATAAAATAAATAAATAAAAATTTTTAAATAAATAAATAAATATTCCACAACTATCACACAACGCCGTCTAGTCTCAAGCTAAGCAGAGCTTGTGTTATGAGTACTAGACAACTGATAAACATACTTATATATTTCTAAATGCATACATATTATAGATAAATTACACCCAGACACAGAACAAATGATCGTGCTCATCACACAAACATTTGTCCTGGGTGGGAATCGAACCCACGACCTCCGGCATAGCAGTCAGGACTATTAACCACTAGACCAACAGGTCAGTCTAATTGTGTCCTATATTGCACAAAATAAACGCATTATCTATATATATATATATCTAGATGGTTATTTTTCATGGTTTATCCGTGTCTCACATTTTTTTTCTCTGAAACCATGTGACGTTAATCCTCGAGGAACCCAATAAATAGTCAGGTAGGTACTCGCAAACGGCGCGCGTGTATGACCAGATGTATGAACGTGGACGAAGCAAAAGGACTATGTAAGGTGGCGTTCTGATTTCTGCCTAACCCCATGAGAAAAAGGGGTGAATTTATGTACGTCTATAACTCCCTAAAAGGAAGCTAACTAATAATTTAATACCTTAAAGAGATCGATATGGCTTAGTGGTCAGAGCGCCTGGAGTATCCGGGAGGCGCAGCTTCGAATCTTGCTCAAGACTTCATTCATTTTCCACAAAAAAAATATATCTTTAGAGTTCGCTTTAAATGCTTTTCAAAGATTTATCTACTTACCGGTAACAATAACTCTGTCACACCATAACTTCTAAATGCCTGAACCGATTTCGATGTATCCCATACATCGAAATCGGTTCAGGCATTTCGTTCATCGTTAGAGTCCTTGCATTCTCCCGGGTAACATTAACTAGTAATATTAAAAAAAAATAAGCTGTAGCACAAAAAAGTATGAAATAAAATAAAAAAATGGTAATTTGTTGTAAATCCTCGAAGAACCCCATAAATAGTCAGGTCACCCGCAACCGGTGCGCGTGTGTGACCAGATGTATGAACGTGGACGAAGCAAAAGGACTATGTAAGGTGGCGTCCTGATTTCTGCCTAACCCCATGAGAAAAAGGGGTGAATTTATGTATAACTCGCTAAAAGGAACCTAATTAATAATTTAATACCTTAAAGAGAGAAATTGAGGGATGTGGAGGTCAGATAGGCAGTCGCTCCGTGTAAAATACTGGTATTAAGCTGCATCCGGTTTGACTGGAAGCCAACCCCAATCTAATTGGGAAAAGGCTAGGCAGATATATATATTGTTACTAATAGATATTTATGAGAAGTATTTATCGGAAATAGGGTAATTTGAAAAAAAAACTAATGTGAAAAAAAAACCGGTCTTGCCCTGTAGCACGCAGATTCAGTAAATTGTAATAATGAAAGATAAATCTTTGAAAAGCATTAACGCATGTTTTGCAAAATCTAAAGTTATTATATTAAATGGAAAAAGAACACGGTCGCGAGCAGGATTCGAAGCTGCGCTTCCCGGATAAATTCTCCAGGCGCTCTGACCACTAAGCTATCGCGACCTCTACTCGACCTTAGTGGTCAGAGCGCCTTGCTCACGACTTCATTCATTTTCCACAAAAAAATTATATCTTTAGAGTTCGCTTTAAATGCTTTTCAAAGATTTATCTACTTACCGGTAACAATAACTCTGTCAGTGATCAAAGCGCCGTCACAGATGTAGCTGAACTGACTCTGGGTTTCGTTACAGGTCACGAAGATAGTCACTACCCAGGGGAAGACTGTGTTAGCAAACAGTATGCAGAACGCGTCACTGTGGCAGATCGGATCCGGCTGGGGAAGACGCCAAATAATATTATTAATTTATACATAAAAACATAGCATCACGCCTGTATTCCCCGAAGGGGTAGGCAGAGGTGTACACAATTGTACACCCACATTTCACCAATGCTGTTATTAAGTCCCATGTAATAATAGGTGGTGAACCTATTGCCATCAACCGGAAACATTTCCAAACTCCGGGCTGCTACTGAGAATTTCCTAACAGAAAAACTCAATAACACTTTGCCCGACCCGGGAATCGAACCCGAGACCTCCTGCTCAGCAGTCGCGCTACGGACCACTAAACCAACGAGGCAGTTACTTTTAATAATTAATTTATACATATAATAAATCTGTAGAGATGGAGTTTCTGTACATGTGTGCATAGTATTTTACTTTATTTTATTTTAATTTTGGTAATATTATGTTAAAACTAATATTTAAAAGTGTATTTCGTGTATTTTTATTAATTATTTGTACATCTAAAACTATGTTTTTTTTTATTATTATATTAGAATGCAATGTAAATTGTTATTGAATAAATAAATAATAAAATAATAATAACATAAAAGAGATTTCCGAAAAAAATTGTTATGATACCATTTTTTAAATTTGTCTGTATGTCTGTTTGTAGTTAATTTGTGCGAGCATCACGTGTACAAAACCAATGTGAATAACTTCGACACAAACGTATTGTGCGTAATTCGGAGAATTATTAAAGATATTTGAATTTGAAGATAAACGTAACATAATAATCGTAATGGATGCAAATAAATACAATATCTAGCTACTTCCACAAAATTGAGGGTAGTCATGCATTACCACTCGCACATCGCCACATCGCCACCGAGTGGTGGACAGTGCACGGTCTAACAGCTCCTGATGATGCCCCGTGGAGGGGCGAAACACCTGTAGAGTAGTTGGTGGTAGTCGGAATGTTCACCGCTTGTGTATGTGCATATATTTGCGGGCGGGCGGGCGGTGCACAGGTAATGCATGACTACCCTCAATTTTGTGGAAGTAGCTAGATATTGTATTTATTTGCATCCATTGTAATAGACTTCCGCAAAGTAACGCCTGAATCTATTCAATAATAATCGTAATGGAGATACACGTAACGCCATCTTTTGACTAAAAATGGTACTAACGAATATGTCCCTTAAGTATCGTTACAGGTATAATAATATTATAATTATAAAATCGGAAGAAAATATTTAGAAAAATATTTGTTTACGTAAAAACTACATAAATTAGCCCTCAGTAGCTGCTTTGCATTGGGCTGAGTTAGCCGAGTATAAACATTTTTAATTATTATGAATTTGTGTTATCACACACGACATGGTGTTAATTTACGACATCCACGCGGACGGAGTCGCGGGCACCCCTAGTATATAATAAGATAACGGTTTCAAACGCATTAACACCAAAGTTATCGATTTTGGTGGAAAGATAAATACAGTCGTGAGCAGGATTTGAACCTGCGCCTGCCGGATAAATACTCCAGGATCCAAACCTCCGCTCACTACTCCGAATTCTTCTTCCACATGTTAATACTTCGTCTAAACTCCAAGGGACAGTAGACTTATGTATAAGATATTAATTTCAAGTTGATACCTCCACGCGTTCCTGAGGAAAAGGGTCTTTACAGACAGACAGACATTGACATTGTTCTCACATATGATTTCTATATTATAAATACAATGTAACTAAAATATTATAATTGTTTGATGAAAAAGAGTAACCGTGGAGTGTCTTGCCCGTTCTTCTCCACAGGAATATACACTTTGGAACGTGGCAACTAGTTAATTTTTTGGCAATTCAAAAGTGCCTGTAAACGGTCTAATTGATATAAATGCTTTGACTTTGACAAACAGAGGGCCAACAAAGTGATCCTATAAGGGTTCGTCATTATCCGAATTATTAATTTGAATTTGAGTTTGATGCTATGTTCTATGAATCAATAACATGGTTTTTGAAATTAACTTTTATAACTATGTAAATTGGAGACATTGCCAAACCGTAGATTTTTAAATGGTCGTTTAGTTTCATGCATTGTCAATTCTTCACATAATAATTATGACAAACAACATGGGTTATTTGGTATTTTTTTTTTTATTGGATAGCTCTTGACTCTAGTCTAGGTCAGAGGTGACAGAGACAAAGTCGACGATGGAGTGAGCTTACCCAGAAGAAGCCTGTTCACTCTAACTTTGAAGAGATTAGGGTTGAATGCGTTCGGAAACACAGACGCAGGTAGAGAGTTCCACTCCTTTGCTGTGCTCATTATCAGTCTTAATCTTCCTCAATCAATCTTATTTTAACGTATCTTCAATCTTAAACCAAGATTAAAAGAAAAACAATAATCACCCGTTCATTATCCTATACAAAGTAACATGAAAATAAACTTAATTTTAAATCTATCTAAGTTTCCAAGAAATCTCATTGATAATATTTTATTTTATAAATAAAACATATGATAACCTGTATCTATCAAAATCAAAAGAATAATTAGTTAAATTTAAAACCCCCAAAAAAATTAGCATTAAATAAAAAGAAAAATAAATTGCAAATAAAAAGCAATTTCTTGCGAAGCTCAGCCGTAATTCAAAGCGCGGTAAGGTCTCAAATTAAAATTAAAAATTCAAATAATTCCGCCGCCATTTTGTAATGGTGTTATTTATGGTAATAAATATTGTACAATGGTTGATTATGAACATCTAACGGCCGATAAAAAAGAGACGGCCAATGTGGGGTATTAACTACGATTTAATTGGTTATAATCTTCGTTAAAAACTTTAGTCTATGTAATAAAAGAGGAGAGGGGCTCTTGGCTAAGTAACAGACGCATTCAGCGATAAATTGAGGTTAAGCTGCACTTGCTGCGGTCGGTCTGTGGATGGGTGACCATAATTTCATATCAATACCGCTCCGTGCCTCGGAGAACACGTTAAACTGTCGCTCCCGGTTGTCAAAGAACAACTGTTACGGGTAGTCAGAAACATGAAAATCTGACAACCAGTCTTACCACGGGATATCGTGTTACCCTGTAACTGGGCTGTCAAGGTCTAATAGGCAGTCGCTCCATGTAAAATACGGGTATCAAGCTGCATCCGGTTAGACTGGAAGCCTAGCTGACTGGAAGTATAATTCCTTGCCATTTTTATAGAGCACTAGCTGATGCCCGCGTCTTCGCCCGCTCGGATGTCGGATATCGCGATCAAAAGTAATCATGAAAGTTTGATCCCGGTCCCGCTTTCCAATTACCGCTTCATTATTGCCCATTTTTTTAAGTATTAAAATGGATGTTGTATGTTATCCTTAAGAGATAGACATATGCTAATGCGGACTTTTCTGTAGACCTATATAAGATACACAATTCCACCACACATCATTTTGTTATATCTCAAAGGGTTTTTTAGGCAGCGCACGCCAGAATAGCTCGCAGATGGTAGATTTTTTCCTACTTACTTGACACTTATCGTCATATTTTGGACAATTCACACAATATATATATATTGTGGAATATTATTATTATTATTATTATAATATCTTTATAAATTGTAGCTTATGTGTTATTCTGATGTGTAAGCTATATTATTGTAAAGTTTCATTAAAATCCATTCAGTAGTTTTTACGTGAAAGAGTAACAAACATCCATCCATCCATACTTACAAACTTTCGCGTTTATAATATTACTAGGATAGTACCAACCTGCTTCGGCTTCGCATGGGTAGCAGAGTATATATATCTTTACTTAATTTTTCAGCCGTAGTGTCATATCATCCTGTCGTGTCGAGCATGAGGGGAACTGTACAGTTTTACGCGGCGCACGCCAGTAAAGCTCCCAGTCGACATATTTTTTTTTTTTTCAAATATCATCGTCATATTTCAGACAATTTACACAAAACCTCAATAACACACCTAAACCGTCCTCCTAAATCCGTCCATTAGTGAAAACCACATCAAAATCCGTTCGGTAGTTGTAGAGTTTATCGCGTACAGACAGACGCGCATGATGACTATGCTTGGTCATCTAAAATTACTTAATAGGTATTGCTAGTTTTGATATTTACCGCAACATGTCAGGTCGCGTCGCATCGCATAGAATTGTCGAGTTTGTCGCTCAAGTAGGACAATGGGTAAGTCTTCATCAGCTATCAATCTGCTGCAGAATTAATTTGCAAGTAAATCTAACGCACTTATTTCACAATTCTCTTCTCTTTTTCACCATGGGAGAGCCCTGCTTCGAACGGCACGAATGGGCCGGCTCGACCGGATTGATACCACGGCCTCACAGAAAACCGGCGTGAAACAACGCTTGCGTTATGTTTCGCCGAGTGAGTGAGGGTACCGGAGGCCCAAAACCTTTAAAAGGCCGGCAACGCACTTGCGACTCCTCTGGGGTTGCGGGTGTCCATGGGTGGCGGTAATCGCTTACCATCAGGAGAGCCGTCTGCTCGGTTGCCCCCTATTCCATAAAAAAAACGGACTTATTTCTTGATTAATTATTAACTGCTAATAAATAAACCTCATAATCGTTTTCTTGAACTTTTTGTCAGATTACTTCAATGATAATATTGGTACACGAGTAGGCACTTAAAAGTTGGTCTTCATTTTCTAAAGGCTTTCGACTGTTAAAGTCGTGCAATTTCAAGTTTTGAGTTTTCTCTTATATGGGTTATTAGGTCAATTAAACGAAATGTTGATATAGTTGCTTCGTTAGTCCAGTGGTCGTAAGCGTGGGTGCTGAGCGTGAGGTTCTGGGTTCACTTCCTAGGTCAGGTAAAGTGTTGATAGGTTATTGGTTAGATATTTTTAATAGCAGCCCCGAGCTTGGAAATGCGGATGCATTGGTAATAAGCTCATCATCGTGCCTCGGAGAGCACGTTAAATCGACGATCCCGGTTCATATTAGACAGCCGTTTACGTGTAGTAAGAAGCCTGAAAGTCATTTTTTTAAGACTGCCTCTTTCTGTTAACTCGTAGGGGAGTTTAATCTGCGTAACATTATGGAGTTTCTTGCCGGCTCTTCTCCATAAGACCAACTCCTTGGAACCGTGCTTTGACTTTTCACAGAGCATACTTATTTAAACTAAAAACTAAGCAACACAAATATATGCACATACGCAAGCGGTGAACATTGCGACTACTCCAACTACTCTACACGTGTTTCGCCCCTCCACGGGGCATCATCAGGAGCTGTTAGACCGTGCAGTGTCCGTGACGTGTAGAGTAGTTGGTGGTAGTCGGAATTTTCACCGCTTGCGTATGTGCATATATTTGCGGGCGGGCGGTGCACAGGTAATGCATGACTACCTGCTGTGGAAGTAGCTAGATATTGTATTTATTTGCATCTAAAGCTACTGGCTCGGCGTGGGCCAGCTCGAGCAAGGGTCGGGGCGAACGTGATGAGATGTTTCGCAACGGACGCGGACCTCGCCGGTGAGGTCTATAACGAGGCGGTCGAGCGCGTCGGAGTGTGTTTGTGTGTTTGTTAGACTCTTGAGCTACAGTGATCCTATCATCGGGATGAATATGGAAGTCTGAGAGCCAATGTTATCACTTATATTTTATTTTCCTCTTTAATTATTTGTTTAGATGTAGATATATAAATTATATTTATGTATTTATTATCAAATATATGATGTCAAATTAAGATCTATGACAGCCGTTACGGGTAGTCAGACGCCTGTAAGTCTAACAACTAGTCATACCACGGGATATCGTGTAAAATACTGGTATTAAGCTGCATTTGGTTTGGCTGGAAGCTGACCCCAATTTAATTGGGAAAAGGCTAGGCAGATATTTATTATCAAATATATGTATTTATATTCGCTATATTTAATTGATTATTTTCTTATAAAGATAGTTTATTGTAACTATCCCTCTTTTTAATTTTACTTTTAAGTTTTGTCCGTCCCAAAGTTAGTTAGTAGTTAAGTCCTAGAAGAGATCGCCTAGAGCAATTGGACCGCCAATTGAACAATGCTATCTTCTTTATTTTTTATATGCAATAAAGAGTATTTCAGTGTATCACGAGATATTGTATTACCCAGTAACTGGGTGGTGGAAGTCAGATAGGCAGTCACTCCATGTGAAATACTAGTATTAAAGGTCGACAGCCGCGCTTTGGTCCTACAAAGCAATGAGGCAGTTCGATAGAATCGAATATCGGAAACAATTGAGAAACAAAGTGAGTAAAGTAAACGTCTTTGATTTAATTCAATTACCGGCAGACTAGGGTGACCATCACATCAGTGGGGTTACTCTTAAAACTAATACCAATTCCAATCCAATTCCAATACAATTCCAATATTGAATAGACGCCTTAAAACAACGCGTAATTTTAAAATAAATTTACCTACATTACAGTTGCCTCAATTTTAAAGCATCAATCTGCCTAGCCTTTTCCCAATTACATTGGGGTCGGCTTCCAGTCAAACCGGATGCAGCTTAATACCAGCATTTTACATGGAGCGACTGCCTATCTGACCTCCACAAACCAGTTACTGGGCAACACGATATCTCGTGGTATGACTGATCGTCAGACTTTCAGGCCTCTGACTACTTGTAACGGCTGTCATAGATCTTAATTTGACAACTGGGACCGACGGCTTAACGTGCTCTCCGAGGCACGGATTCACGGCTCAATTTTAAAGGATGTTGGCTTCATATTATCCCGAATCTATAATATTTTTTTTAGTCATTTTGGCATTTAAAAGCACGAACTGACATAGGTATTTCCAATGACAATCGAGCGGAATTATATTCAGAAGTAAGCCCACAGATCAGTTTTTTGGGACAACAGTATTTTACTTCACTTCTTTACATAATATAAAACAAAGTCGCCTTTCCCATCTGTCTGTCTGTTTATCCGCTAACTGCTCCTAAGCCACCCAACGGATTTTGATACGGTTTTCACCATCGTTTAGAAAAAATTTCACAGGTAGTTTATTTATATAATAAAGCCTAATTAAGTTTTTTTGTATGTAGAAAAATAATATTTTGCAACCAAGTCGCCGATAAATAAATTTACATGGCTTACGTAGGCTAATTTATCTATAAATATATATTTTCTAATTTATACACGTGCGAAGCCGGGACGGGTCGCTAGTACTATTATAAATGCGAAAGTTTGGGGGCATCGATGGACCAATGTTGGCTACTCTTTCACGCAACTCTACTGAACGGATTTGAATGAAATTTGGCACATATATAGTTTATAACTTGGATTAACACATAGAATAATACTATAAGCTTGACATTTCCATTATAGCACCATTACACTGACATTGTATCTAAATTTATTAATAAAGATAGTCGATCCGACATCACCATATTATAAATGCGAGCTCAATGTAGTCATTAATGTTCTAGAACTTGAGTCTCTGAAGAAATCGCGTTAACTTGTGTTTCTATCGCAGATGGCATTCTTAGTATCGGTTTGCTCAGTATATATATATATATTTATATTATTTCACGCATTAACCTACATTGCTCTCGAATTCTTCTGATCACAAAAATGTAACAAAGCAAGACTGTACAATTATTTATTTAAAAAGAGTGTCGGCTCTTCTCCATATGATCAACTTTTTGGAACCGTGCAACTAGAATCATTTGACGTTTTTTTAAGTGCATGTAATTTGCCTATTTGTAATAAAACCTTTTGACTTTGAATACTTTTTATTCCGTTTTGACCCAATTCTTAGGTCGCGACGAAGACGAAGTCGCGGGCAGAGATTAGTTGAAGTTTAGAATTTAAATAAACGTTTCTTTTTAACAAGCGAGTTTTTTAGAGTGGCTGCTTCGTCTGTGGTACCACCTAGACCTTGACCTGGGCTGTTGTAGTACCGAGTTTCAATAGTATGCGAGCTAAGCTTATACGCGACTTCTGAGCATGACGTCTTGGGTTCGATATCCAGGTCGGGCAACCTATTATTCGGTTTTGTTACCAAACGACGTGCAATCGTACAAAAATGCTTAAAATAACAAGAAAAAAACTATAGTCAACATACGGTTAATATGTTTTAAAAATAATTAATTAAATTTAAAAAAAGCACGCCCTGCCATGCATGATTTTTTAAATTTTACTACCGGTATAATGCAAGGACTAACGATTATCTATATAATATATAAGATAACATTTATCTTATCTATATCAGTTCAGACATTTAGAAGTTATGATAGAATAAAGAAACTCACAAACATACATACGAGTACATATATTCAATTTTTGGGCAGGCGTGTAATATATAAAAAAAAACTCTTCTTTTTCCTATAAGTTAATAAATAAATCGATCGCGTATTCCGTATTAACGTGCAGAGTAAGTTTGGGGTGTCCTTTACTAATGCTAAAAGCTAAACACGCCAAATTATTAGCTGAATATCGGGACATTCCGTGAAATACGGAACACTTGGTCACCCTACGCTAAAGAGCGAATGGTTTAATTTCTTGAACAGTTTCTGCTGAATCGTCTTATTTATCCATCTGGGTCTATCAAATATATAGTTAACTTCAAATTAATTGAAGTAACTTCCAAAGTATATTGGAAATCTTAAATACATTTCATTCAATTTTCCTCTTTCGTTTGGTTAGGACATATCATCATAGCATCACGCCTGTATTCCATAAAGGGGTAGGCAGAGATGTACATAGTTGTACACCGATATTTTATCAATATTGTTGTTAAGTCCCTTGTAGGTGTTGAGCCTATTGCCATCCATACATGCACTTTCTCGGCCTGTAAAATTTTTTGCCCCCATTGCAAACAAAACCCGAGGTAACGACGCTTGTCGAGATGGCTTAGTGGTCAGAGCGCCTGGAGTATTTATCCGGGAGGCAGGTTCGAATCCTGCTCCGGACCGTGTTCTTTTTCCATTTAATATAATAACTTTAGAGCTCGCTAAGCATGCGTTAATGCTTTTCAAAGATATATCTTTGATTAAAAACATAATTAATATAGTGGCACAAAAAGGCGTGAATCAAAAATATATAATTCACAAATGGCAGGTGTGCCTTTAATCATCTGCCTAGCCTTTTCCCAATTACATTGGGGTCGGCTTCCAGTCAAACCGGATGCAGCTTAATACCAGTATTTTACATGGAGCGACTGTCTATCTTACCTCCACAACCCAGTTCCTGGGTAATACGATACCTCATGGTATGACTGGATGTCAGATTTTCAGGCCTTTGACTGCCCGTGAACGGCTGTCATAGATCTTAATTTGACAAACTGGAACCGACGGCTTAACGTGCTCTCCGAGGCATGGAGGGGTCTCGGTATGAAATGATGGTCACCCATCCAGAGACCGACCGTGGCAAGCGCAGTACGGCTGTCACTTAGCCACGAGCTCCTTGTGCATTTTTTTTTATTTTTTTATTTTTTTATTTCCCTATTATTAACAGAAGCTTCAACCTTCTCATAATTATGTTCTCGATGGTGTGTAAAGCCATGTCAGCCGCCTACAGGTGGCTTAAACTCTGACACTAGGTTGTTCATCAACCACACGATAAGGAAAACACGATCTCGAAAGAAAGATTGTCTTAACTAATCTACCATCAACATTAACTACCCAAAACTTTCTTTCCACCATAAACTTTCCTTCCTTAATGAACAAGGAA
Source organism: Xylocampa areola (assembly GCA_935421205.1). Classification (NCBI taxonomy): domain Eukaryota; kingdom Metazoa; phylum Arthropoda; class Insecta; order Lepidoptera; family Noctuidae; genus Xylocampa; species Xylocampa areola. Next base: position 13,269,095 of record OW285223.1, read on the forward strand.
ATACTCTCCTCACTATTTAATCGCGTTCCAATTGCGGAAGATCAGTGGTGAGTAGAGGAAAAACTTGTAGTTTTTTTTCAAACATAATTACAACCTTGAAGGGCTCTGAGACCATTATTCGTGTTAGAGGTGCATGACCAATGGATGCGGTATTTTAATTAAAATTGTTGTGATGTTCACAAAAAACAGCTGATGGGTAACGCAAAGTTTCAAAACGATAAGGTCATATTTTCTGGGTTTTTTTTATTATGATTTTTTTTTTTACTTTTTTATTAATATATCTTTGAAAATCATTAACGCATGCTTAGCGTACACTAAAGTTTCTAAAACATTTAAAATGGATAAAGAATACGGTCGTGAGCAGGAATCAAAATTTATCCGGGAGGCGCAGGTTCGAATCTTGCTCACGATCGTCCTCTTTTTCCATTTAAAATTATATTTTTAATTAGTTAAACGACTGCTGAGTATGATTCTATTAAGGCATTCATATTTTTTAATATTATTGTTTTAGTTTTTCTTTCAGGATATTTTAAGAGCGAGGTCTTTGTTTTGTACCGGGTAAAACTACCCGGTACCCAAAAAATTGGAAACCCAATTATTAAGCAATTATTATATCTAATATATAAAATTCTCGTGTCACAGTTTTCGTTGCCATACTCCTCCGAAACGGCTTGACCGATTTTGATGAAATTTTTTGTGCTTATCCGGTATCTATGAGAATCGGCCAACATCTATTTTTCATCCCCCTTAATGTTAGGGGTAGTCCACCCCATTTTTTTTTATTTATATGGCAAAACAACGTTTGCCGGGTCAGCTAGTGACTTATTAAATAAAACTGGTGTACAGTTTTACCTAGGAGGGCAGTGTATGTTACACAATACCGAGCCAACGAAATTTGAGCCCTTTTGCCATCGACTAGCGAAGAAGAAGAAGAAAAATAACACCATCCTTGAAATGTGGGAGTACAAACGTGTATTCCTCCCTACCCATTTGGCGAATGCAATTACATTTGTCGCACTAGTCCGCTCGAAAAGCGCATCCTAATATTATCGCTTCTTGTAAATCGTGATCACGATTCACGAGCAGTCTTTTGTGTGTGTGATTGATGACGTAACATCGCGTGATACAAACTATTTACACCAGCGTAACTCAACACTATGCTGTAATGAAGGAGGTGATGATAGCCTAGTGGTATGACTGTTGGACTGGCAAGTCAAAGGTTACAATTTCGAATCCAAGGCTGACTTTTGACTACTGACATTTTGAGTCGTGTGCGTATTAGACATTAATTATGAATTGCTTAAAACGGTGAAGGAAAAACATCGTGAGGAAACCGGTAAACCTGAAAGATGTTCTTGGTAGTGTGTGAAGCGACATCAGAGCGCCTACGGGCGGTTTAAACCTTGACACTATGTTGTTCATCAACCACATTGGGGGGCTGAGTTGTCCGCGTCCGTTGGAGTGCACCCTTCAAAAGGAATCCCTACATGTTGGATTCTGGTTGGAGGGTTCTGCTGCGGCTGGTTACCACCCACCGGACGAAGCCATGCCGTGAAGCGACCTAGTCGTGTTTGCGGATGTAGTCCGGTGCAACCGTTGTGGCAGACAGGTCTGGATAGTTGCATCAACTTCCCAACTATCGTTCTCCCAAAATCTATCCACTCTACTTAAGAGTGAATAGATTTACTCTGGATATACGTGCTCCATCTTCGGCCACACCGTCGCTTACCATCAGGCGAGTTGGTGGCCAAACGTAGACCCATTTTCGATAAAAAAAACCACATGGTAAGAAGAAGAATGAAAGACGTAAGCAGTAGGCTAGGAAGAACTCAAGTTCAACGAAATTCACGCTGTTATTCTCAAAGGGTTCGCCAGAGATTTTCTGGTGTTCCCACATTTTACTAATTTAGCGTTACATTTGTAATATAATAGATCATCTACCTGGCTCAATTCCAAAATCCGGACTACTGCTAAATGTTCATAACAGAAAACCTTTTAAATTTTATTCTCGTGTGGAAAATGATGGACTCGTACCGAATAAAAACCACACGGCCCTCTTCTTACCTTTACCGGGGTCCCGACATCATATACTGCATATACCGCAACCCCCGCAGGCTATAGGCCGTCGAAGGTGTCGAAGGCCCCGTCAGTAGACTTTCTCCGGAATCTTCGGAGTCTTACACCAAACATCTGATTACCATGTTTGGCCTACCGCCTATCATCCGAAAATATTACACCATTTTTTTTTATGGGATAGGAGGCAATCTGGCAGACGGATCACCTGATGGTAAACGATTACCACCGCCCATGGACACCCGCAACCCCAGAGGAGTCGCAAGTGCGTTGCCGGCCTTTTAAAGGGTTTGGGCCTCCGGTACTCTCACCGATGCATGGCTCTCCTACGGTTAAAATTTATCACCCCAACGGTTATCACACATAGGCATTTAAAGGGCCATGGCCCATCAATCCTAATCAAATGGCCAGCCACCACACAAAAGAGGACCATAAACGGACAAAAGTCATCGGAACGTGCACGAAAAAAGCCCCGCCAAGTTCTATACAGGCCAACGGAAAATTGTTTTTCGGGCGATTAAAAAAAGCGCTCTTTTTCACCCGCCATGCCGTATTTTTGCTTTAGAATGATTGATTCGAACTCTTGTTGAGGCGAGCGATTGTACATACAGACACTCTGTTTGGCTAACAGAAAAATTTTGGGCATATCATGACTAAAAATAATAATAATAATGGTGCTGAATTTGCAAAAAGCCACCGTAGTGCCATACTTTAACCTGATTAATCGCGTGTATTGTTGATTTTGGTTTTTCCTGACGTTTTGAAAACTACAACTACAAATGTCTACCTTAGTGCAATTTACCCGCCCCGACCCTAAAGTAGCTTTAAATTCGTCCCTTAATAATAAGGAAACTGATCTGATCCAGGTAATCCCTAGATGTGCCCCCAGCAATGCCCTAAGCCGACGCTCGTGTCCCACAGGTTAGCGCTGTTGCTTAGTTTGTAGTAATTTAAAATATGCTCTGGCTGGAGGCTTCATACTGCCTCGCCTTATAGTCCGGTTACGCAGACAAAACCCCTCTGAGTTTCTGCAACAGGCCATCACCAAAAATTTTATGTTCTGACGATTTTTCTAGAAAATGGTTGTCGTATAATGATCCGCGATTGTACAAATCCAGCAAGCGGATGCAGTTATCTTTAAAAAAAAAATGGCAACAAGCTCGTCAATCGTGTCGTCCGTGTGTCACACAACAATGACGCTATTGTATAGCATTCTCTCATAAAACATTACTCGCTGTATTTGTATCTGAACAGATAGTACTTTTTAATCAATAAAGATGATTTTTGTTATTCTTATTTCACGCTAGGCTTTCGTAAACGCTTTGTTGAGCGTGTAATACAATTTACTTTGAAATTTTGTTGGTAAAATTCTTAGAAAGGTCAGTAACGCGTCAGCATGACAAACTCCTAATGCAAAGGGAGTCAGGGTTTGCATTAAGAGTTTGTCATGCTCACTAAAATCTCTTGCTGATGGTGGCGTTTTGTATCGGGTCGTTAAGTTCCCTTCCAAATGGTTGAATTTAGCGATGCTGATGCGCACGTCATACTCGTGAACGGGTGCTGTCTGTCGGGACTTGTCAGCTCATAATTGGCATGATGACAGCATTAAAGAATCAAAGAATACTTCATTGATTTTTGAGAAAAATATATGTAAAATACTGCAATCGGCCATGTTGACTGAAACGCCAATTACAGCGAATGACGTCACGCCGAAATGAATGTCAATCACTGCTATACCTTTTTCTTGCACTTTTGTCAAATGTTATCGAAGCGTGACGTCACAACCCATCATAAGCGGCGCCATGATACCCATGAGCGTTTTCGCACTTAATTCAAATTAGATAGATTAAAATGCAATACTCTTCGTTAAAACTTAGTTAATTGCTGAAATAATAAGTTTTTCGGAAATAGTAGACGTGTACCTATATTAAAAAGGCAATTTCATAATCATGCATCATTCCTATTGCTTTGGTAATCATTTGGCTTTATAAACTTCTACTGTTTCAATTATTTGCTTCTTAAATTGATTTTCTTTTACATTACATCAATATACAGTCGTAAATAACTTCTTATTTAAAAATAGTATCCATAAAGTTTCTTGCCGGAAATCGTATATATATAAATGTGCACCTAGCTTTGAAGTTTCATAAGTGCATGTAATCTGATTTATTAGAATAAATAAATTTGAACACACAAGCTCGTTGGCTCACTATACCATAGAAATGATAGTATGTGACTACAATCTAGTCTTCAAAACAGTATTTAAGAAACGCTAGAACAAAGTACAGTAACTATAACTACATATTAAAAAACAACGTCCTCCGCCGCGTCTGTCTGTGTGTCGGAGTTTCTTGACGGCTCTTCTCCATAAGACCAACTTCTTGGAACCGTGCGCCTAGCTTTGACTTTTCATAAGTGCCTGTAATATGGCATATTTGAAATAAAAAAAATTGAGTTTAAGTTTGTCTGTTCGCGATAAACTAAGAAACTACTGCACCGATTTTCATGCTGTTTTCACCAATGGATAGAGTGGTTCTCGAGGAAGGTTTTAGTATATCATTTGTCAAGTTTTTTTATACATTAGCTAAAATATAATGATATTTGTTGGAGGTGTCGGCAAACAATGAGCCGTCTGGGAGCTTTCAACGAAAACGCTGCCTAAACCCTTTGAGATATAACAAAATAATGTATGGTGGAATTGTGTATCTTATATAGGTCTGCAGAAAAATCTACTATGGCATATGTCTATCTCTTAAGGATAACATACTATATCCTTTTTAATACTTTAAGAATGGGCAATTATAAAGCGGTAATTGGAAAGCGGGAACGGGGTCAAAATTTCATGATTACTTTTGGTACCTATGCATGGAGTCGTTCAGCTTAATAAAATTAGAATCATTAGTATATATCGCACGTGCTAATCACATTACAGTATCAGTATTATATCCTAGTTGAATTAAACACTCATTGTTTATTGGATTTAACAGACTTCCGGAAATGGAAAACCCTTGGAAACCCTGGCTTTTCCAATGCAAGACCTATTTATTGATCCTATTGATTTGTCATATTTTATATTTTTTATAATTTTATCTTGGAGACTTAATATTAATTTAAATTTATTGTTTTAATTTAATCTTTTGTTTTGATATTAATTTTTAATTTTTCTACTTTGAATCAGTTTTTTAATCTGAATTAATTGTTTTTATTTAACTGGCTTTATGAATTTAATCTCAATTAATTGTTTTTATTTAACTGACTGTATGAAGTTAATCTGAATTAATTGTTTTTATTTAACTGGCTGTATGAATTTAATCTCAATTAATTGTTTTTATTTAACTGACTGTATGAAGTTAATCTCAATTAATTGTTTTTATTTAACTGGCTGTATGAATTTAATCTGAATTAATTGTTTTTATTGAACTGACTGTATGAATTTTGTTTTTGTTTTACATGCAATCTTATTTTATTTAATAATATTATTGGTAACTATTTTAATGCGTAATTAAATATATAGCGTCAATAATTATTAACATCTACTCGTATTATATAAGCCGTGCACGCCTGTAAGTGATCTATTTGCACAGGACAAACTATGTCATATACATCTACATTATAGAAATTTGTAAATTTGTGCGTAAATACCCGCAATATTACAAAACTAGGGAAACTATTCAGAATAAATATACACTGAGGCATAGAAATAGACTGAACTACCTACATCCCGGATAAAAATGCATTCTTCTAGTCCCCTGTCATGTCCGTAAAAATATACAATAAGCTACCAGAACAAATTAAAAATGAATCTAAATACGATATTTTTGTTAAAAAATTAAAGAACTTCCTAATAGACAAATGTTTACAGTATTAATGAATAGCCTTAAAAATACATAAAAGACATACATGTTATATATACTTACATAAAATGAAATACAATATAAAAATAATAATATATTGCAATTATTACTTATATACATGTAGACGTGTTAAAATATGGAAGAAGAATTCGCGGTGGTGAGCAGAGGTCGAGATGGCTTAGTTGGTCAGAGCGCCTGGAGTATCTATCCGGGAGGCGCAGGTTCGAATCCTGTTCGCGACCGTATTCTTTTTCCATTTAATATTGTAACTTTAGAGTTCGCTAAGCATGCGTTAATGCTTTTTCAAAGACATATCTTGAATGTATATAATATTTAATAATATAACTTGATAAGTGCAATTTAGTTAATAGTTTATAATATAGCATGTTAATATTTAATATAATAAAATAGATGTATAGGTACCTAAATAAGGTCAAATTATAGGCATATAGTATATAAGTAAACAAAGAAATATAATTATTAACAGTAAATTAAGTAAAAGTAGTATAAGAAAGCATTGTTCCTCTCCTCTACAAATATGCTGTGCCCAGCAGGTCCATATTGTTTCTATATTTATTTTAACATACCAACTGTTACAATATACATTATGGAAAATCAATAAATATTGAGTATTGAGTAATATGTATAATATCTACATGAATATTAAAACAATTGGTTGATGTGCCTTATAAAATAAAATAGACAGCGCGGTTGGCGCAGTGGTCGAGAGACCGACTGCTGCGCTGCGTGTCGCAGGTTCGATTCCTGCACGGAGCAAATATTTGTACGATCTATAGATAATTGCTCCGGGTCTGGGTGTGTGTGTGCTTGTGAGATTATATGTCTGTAAACGCACCCACGATACAGGAAGAAATTCCTATAATGGGGCAACGTTTAAAAAAAAAAAAAAAACAGGCACTTGCCCGCATAAAGAAAGACGGGTAGTCCACAGACCTTAAAAAACACGAACGGAGCGTTGCGTACGACATGTGAGAAACATGCCTAGTCATCTAATTTCACTTGTCATACACGAGCTAAACGCATACATATACTTAAAACTCATCCACACAGCGCCAGTACGCCGCGTGTAATCTATGTGTGTGTGCGTAATCTATGCACAAACACATTCACTTCTGACAAAGCAAGGTTCCATCCGTATTTTTTTTAAATCCGTGCGGTGGTCAAAGCATTTATTTCTATTGGACTATTAACCATATAGGATTCCTGGCTGTCTGAAAGTCTGAGTCAGTCTAATCACGAGATATCGTGTTACCCAGTACTGGGTTTTGGAGGTCAGACAGGCAGTCACTCCATGTATAATTTTTAACAAAAAAAAGAACCGACTCCAAAAATCTTTCTGTTAGGTAAAATTGCACTAAAAAGTAATAAAATAATTGCATTATTTACTTACTACAATTCATATAAAAATATTTTTTGAATTTTAGAGGATTCTGAATAAAATCAATTTATTAGGACAATAATATAGAATTATTATTATTTTTGGAGTCGGTGCCAGACAAACTTTAAAAATATTTAGGAAGTTTCCTAAAATTTACAAAGTATATTTAAAGGTACATTAACCATCATTATTTTTACGATAATGTATTATACCTAATTGAACCTATTTGCAAATGAACACAACAACTGCCTAAAGCGAACGTAATACGCTACTTCATGAATGTACTTACACGTTTATTAACCTTTACTGGCACCGACTCCAAAAATAATAATAATTCTATATTATTGTCCTAATAAATTGATTTTATTCAGAATCCTCTAAAATTCAAAAAATATTTTTATATGAATTGTAGTAAGTAAATAATGCAATTATTTTATTACTTTTTAGTGCAATTTTACCTAACAGAAAGATTTTTGGAGTCGGTTCTTTTTTTTGTTAAAAATTATTTTATTTCTTACTTTTTAGTGAATCTTGCGTACCATAACTGATTTATCGGAAGTGAATATGGGTAGACCTACTCAACGCGCTGTCCATATATATCTGTCGCAGATGGATTGTAGAATCCGCTGTTTTACAAAATCTCTAGCTGCTTTACAAAACAGTACTGTTTTATAAAACAGCTTAACAACGTTCAGCTGGATTGCCATTGCGATACGTTTAACAAAACTGCTACCCACCTTTAGACGTAATGCAGAATGACATATCTACAGTGGGACAGGTTTGTTTATTGTATAGGTATATTAAATGGATAGTCACCATTCAAGTAAAAAAGCGTACTCTGATTTACTTTACTGTATTCTGGTTTGAGTTTCCGTGGCTGGGTCGACGAAGCCCCGCTTAGCGGGGCTCCTATTTTTGTGTCCGTAAGGTTAGAAAAAACCTAAACACGAAGAGGATGACGGGGGCTGTTCGCTCGCTACGCTCGCTCACGGGCCCCCGTCATCCTCTTCGAACCTAACCTGTCCGTGTCGGGATACACGAAACTCCCGAGCTCGCTTCGCTCGCTCATGGATCAATTTAATTTATTTTCTTTCATAATCCCGATATATTGTCGATTATTATAGTGGTTTAGTATTTACGTCATAAAAAATTTTCATAATTTTTTTGCTATTGACAAGTAAAATAAAGTTAGGTTATTATTGTTAGGACATACAGAGCCGACCAAATTTCGAACTAAAATCAACAATCTGACAGTTAGGCAGTTCATTAGAACTATTCTAGAGACCGTAAACACCACCGGAAAGTCACAAGAAAGCAAAATACACCATTTCGTTTACTTCGACGACGTATTATTTTTCAGTTATTTTGATTTAAATACCAAACTACTAAACCAATTTTCATAAAATTTAAATGGGACCAATCTGAAACTAAATCCTTTCAAATAAAAAAATAATTTTCCAAATCGGTTCATAAATGACGGAGTTCTGAGGTAACAAACATTAAAAAAAAAAAAAAAAAAAAAAAAAAAAAAAATACAACCGAATTGATAACCTCCTCCTTTTTGGAAGTCGGTTAAAAATACTGGTATCACGCCGCATATGCGCCGTCGAAATTTATTGGTCTTACAAGATCTTCCGCTCAATATACCCGACAGAAAATACCTCTAAGTAAAAACTATAACATTTTGTTACAATAAAAAAAAGCATAGCAGTTAGGAACCAACCTGTTGGTATTTTTTTGCTTTTCAAACTGTATAATAGCGCACGAGTCGAGCAGATCATTAATTCGTTTTTTTAAGAGATAAACGTCATTAGCCAATCTAGCATAGTCCACGTGGACTAATTTTCAAAGAGATGCGCTCGCGCTATATCATAATAAATATTTAAAAAAAAACTTTTCTTTATAATTTTTTTAACGATTGAAAAGTAATCATTAAAAACGTTAATTTGGCCCATTTTCAAAAGCCATAAAATAAATTAAAACGTAAAAAAAAGAACTGGAAAAATTTATATTGACGGCGCGGTTGGCGCATTAGTCGAAAGACGGGCTGCTGCGTCGTGTGTCGCAGGTTTGATTCCTGCACGAAATAAATATTTGTATGATCTACAGATAATTGTTCCGGGTCTGGATGTGAGTGAGGTTATATGTCTGTAAACGCACCCACGATACAGGAAGCAATTCCTAGTGAAAAATGTGACAATATGGTAAACTCTACCACTATACAGAAGAAATAATTTTGATGTTTTTTTTTTGTAATTTACTATTTTTTACTGTAAAATTAAAGTGAAACCATAGGCGACTAGTCAACAAATTGTCACTTACATTAAGCGCAGTTCGTTGAACATTCTCCTCTGTAATACTGCCATTATTTTCATATGTCGTTGTAATTCCTTCTTCCACCACTGTAGATATTTCAGTAGGTATATAAACATTCTCTTCATTAGTCGTATCTTTATACATTTCTACATAATCTATGATAGGATAATCGGTGGCATTGTCTTCATTGACATCGTAATAAGCGGTATCGAACTCTTCTAATCTAAATATCTCATTTTCTTTTTCACCAGATAGTTTTTTAAGAAGTCTATCGATTTGTTTGTTCGTCCTATCTTTTGTTTCGTTTAATGTTTTCAAAGTTGTTAGAGGCGCAGGAGATTTTGTTGTAAATATGGGAGTTGATATTGTAGAAGTGGGTGATGTTGTTGTAACTGCCGCAGCTGTTGTTGTGATTACCGGAGCTGCAATTGATAGTGGAGCTATGTCTGTGCTTGTGGTTATTAAAAAATCTTCAGTGACGTATTTAGGATATAAGGTAATATCATGTTTTTTGTCTTGCTTCTCTTCTGTCAAATCAACGTCTATTTTAGCGTTTCCCTTCTCAAAGTCCACGTTGAAATCGAAACTTTTGACAAATATTTTTGTTTTATTATTAATATGTTTAAATATGAAATTGGTTTCGTTCAACCTGCTTTCGAACCAACCCGTTAAATGATATAAAATTTGATTCAAATCCTCTATCTTAACGTTTTTTATTTGCTCGAATTTTGGCACTTCTAGTTTTATATCTACATTTTCAACAACCGATGTGTCTTTTAAAATATCTTTTACTATTTCATCAGCACATTTTGAATGATCACAATCACATTTCACACATAATGAGTACACTGCAAATATTACTATTGGTATTATATTTTTCATATTTACTAAATATACGTGAACACACTACATGAGTTGTTATACAAATGCATACTGTGAATTGTTTCGCTATACGTAACGGTATTGTTTATATTTGCTTTGTCGACTTTATCTGTGTTATAATAAGGTATATTTTCGTTTGTTTGTTTTGTTTTTGGAAAGATCTCACCTTGAGGTTTCGTGGCTTCGTTGACTTTGATGGACGATGGTATTAATTAGTGGGGATTGTAAGGGCTTTGTGATAAGAGGAGCGGAAAGCGGGTCATATGTCACAATCGTTAGTACACAAAGACTTGCACTTTCAAAAGAATTGTGTGTCAAACCGCTTTTACTTATTAAAGCCCTGTTTCTGCTTTAGATTTCAGTTTCTGATACTACCGAATGTATAATAAAATTTCATTTATTAATAATCTAATCATGTTTATTAAACTATTTAACAATATTAAATGGATAAAGAATACGGTCGCGAACAGGATTCGAACCTGCGCCTCCCGGATAGATACTCCAGGCGCTCTGACTACTAAGCCATCTCGACATCTGCTCGCCACCGCGAATTTTTTTCCATTTAATATTGTAACTTTAGAGTTCGCTAAGCATGCGTTAATGCTTTTCAAATATTTATCTTGAATTATATTTAACAATATACGTAAAACTAAAAAAATAATACAATAGAGCGCCGAAAAATTCATCCACGTCGCTATAAACTGGTAACATGCCCAAAATGCTAGCAGCCGTTTTAAGCAAGTGATAATTAAATTATAATACTCACATGATTATAATTTTTTGTATTCGCTCCGCATGCGGTAATGCATTTGAAAGATTTATCTGTACACACATGATTACTAAAATTCAATGGTACATGTCTTGGGTTCGAAGTGGCAACCTTTTAGTTGCCAGTTCAACGTTCACACCACTAGGCTTCCATTGCTATGCCACACATTTTGTGCTGTTTATTTATCAACTTCCAAGCGAACGTAGACGTGGGCAAACCTAGTTTACAGGTCTATACCGTGAGCAGCATTCGAACCTGCGTACTCCCGGAGAAATACTCCAGGCGCTCTGACCACTAAGCCATCTCGGATGATCATGGCTGCGTTTAAACCACCTACAGTCTTTGACACGGTTTTAACCCGCACACCGTCGAGAACATCTCTCAGGTGTGCTGGTTTCCTCACTATGTTTTCCTTCACCGTTTTAAGCATGTGATAATTAATTTATAATACACACATGACTTCGAAAAGTCAGTGGTGCGTGCTTTGAATTAGAACTTGTTACCTTTGACTTGTCAGTCCAACGGTCATACAACTAGGCTATCCTGACATCTAGAATCCTGCTCACGACAGTATATATCTTTCCACAAAAAATTATAACTTTACAGTTCGCTGAAGATTCATCTGTGTTCCTTAATTCTGCTTCCACGTTTTAATACGTCTTTTGGTGACGTCATGGTGACTTGACGACCATATTTTTCTTTCCACGAAAATTTACAACTTTATCATAATTATTATTACTTTCAATTTACAATAATATTATTATTTTCAATTCAAAATAATTAGCGTCGAAAAGATCACGAACTCGATTATATTAGATTAATCTACATGCTTAACATAATAAACCCATCAAGATTTTGCAAACAAAACAAACAAAACGCTACTATGAATAAGTTTGCAAAAACCGCTACACTTGTATGTAATAATAAAACATCAAATTTAACAATAATAACATACCGTAGGATCACGCCTGTATTCCCCGAAGAGATAGGCAGAGTTACATGTACACAGTTGTACACCCACATTTCACCAATGCTGTTATTGAGTCCCATGTAATAAGTGGTGAGCCTATTGCCATCTACCAGGGACAATTCCAAACTCCGGGCTGCTACTGAGAATTGTCTAACTGAAAAACTCAATAACACTGCCTTACCCGGGAATCGCACCCGAGACTTCATGCTCAGCAGTCGCGCTTGGGACCACTAGACCAACGAGGCAGGCGCATTTATGACGTGCAAGGCGCGGACATGAGGGAGGAGGGCGCTGGTAGAATATATTTTAGTAGGTTTTTATTAATTTCTTCCTCAAATTAACGCGGGTGAAACCGCGGGGCACAGCTATTGGTATAGATTTGTGTATTAACACGACATGAACGCGGATGGAGTCGCGGGCACAGCTAGTATTCATATAAAATTTGTTCGCTGATTACTACTCACGTGCATTTCGCGCATTTGCCCGACTAGTTTCGAACTCGAACGGAGCCCTTACTCACGAGCTGAGCCCGCGGCGAAGAGCTCCATCCGAGTTCGAATGTTCGAATTCGAAATGCACGTGAGTAGTAACCGGTGAACAATAACCGAAAGTCATTCTTTAGGGACACAAATTATTCCAACTTGTCTTAAAATCTTATGTTTTTTGTACAAATCAGTGTACGGAACTCGTCATAAATGTTTACAAGGCAAATCGTGTGCACTAAAGCCATGGCCTTATTGATCAAAGCTTACTCTGACAGCCTCGTCACGACCAACTGTAAGATTTTAATTGTCCTGAACAATTATCTGACTATTGTGATTTGTGCCGCAATATGGGATACAAAGGACTTTGCAGCAGATTTTTTTTTGTCGAGGTGGCTTAGTCATATCGCCTGGAGTATTTATCTGGAAGGCGCAGCTTCGAATCCTCCTCACGACCGTATTCTTTTTTAATTTAATATAGAGTATGCTAAGCATGCGTCAATGCTTTTCAAAGATTTATCTTTAATGACTCTGCAACAGATTTGAGTGTTAAAACACAATTCTATGTAATTACTGTTTGTTTGTATTTGGTGGTGTGATACTCCCGTTCTTCGTAAAGCCGTTTGTCCTGCCTGTGATCTCTCTCCGGTCGTGTCGGATTGCCGTCCCATCAGACTATGAGAGTGAAGGAAGAGGGAGTGCACCTGTGTTAGCGTATACACTTGTGCACTATTATACCTCCTGCGTACTTGGCTAATATCCGTGGAGATAGGCCGCCGTGACCGAATACGGACGGGGGGAGTATTATTATTATTGTTTTTTTATTTGTATTGGTATATGTGGTCGCCCAATAGCTGTAATTCGTTATATATCATAACATAAACAAAACCAGCTGTAACTGTCCCACTGCAAGGCAAGGGCCTCTTCTCGCACAGAGAAGGCGAGCACTGATCACGCGATTCAGACTACCAACAAAGTCCAGATTTACCCACGACGTTTTCCATTACCGTATGTCAGTGATGTCTTAGATTAACTAAGAATGCAGGTACATGTGACATTGGTACATGCCAGATTTGAACCTACAACATGTGGTTCAACAAGCCCGTAATCATTCAACCACCTCGCTACCTGACAATGACAGCATTAGTGAAATGTAGGTGTACTGTCTATATCTCTGCCTACCCCTTTAAGGTGTACAGGCGTGAAGCTGTGTTATTAATGTTGTCAATACAATATTATCTCTTGTTTGTCATTCCTCACAGTTTGTCTGTGTACATTCTTGTCATTTATCTGGGGGCACGGTAGTGCACCCGCCAAGACGAGCCGAAGGAAGTCGGGCACTTCCATTCCTCACCTTTTCTGGAAGTGTTTCGCCGTATTTCTGAACCGTCATAGCGTGGGTCTGGGAAAGCTGAACTAGCCGTGTAATGTTTGTGGAACTATTACCTACGTGACATAAGATTTAAGTCCATAAGGCACATAGTAATAACTTAGGTTTTCGCGATCACTAGACATTATAATAAAACTTTAAATTCGCGTGTTTTATTGGTTTTTGTTTTGTTTTTCTGACGTTTCAAATATTCCGTAGCGTTCAAAACGCCAGGAAAAGTAAAAACCAATAATACACGTGATTAATTCGGTTAAACGTTGTTTTATTATAATCCTTATGGCACAGTTTGAGCGACAATGACAAAACGACCAAGCCATACTTTTTAACCAAGTTTGTAGAGTTACGGGTAGAGTTATTAGTTATTCATTGTTATAAATGCGGTTGACTGTACCTCATTAAGAGCCTTTAATACCTCGTGAAGAGCACTTAGAGTATATACTTTGGACTTTGGATAGGCCCAGTAGACTGTGACGCGTAATACAAATCCGGGCTCAGCTATGAGTTTGGCTCTACTAGAGACCTTATAACTTTTTAAACAGTGAAAGCATTATGACCTTGGGAGTCTTGGCAACCAACTTTATATGAAACGTTTTTGGTGGGATTATTATATCAGTAAATTATTAACATCCGGTAATGATCACGATTTCATAATAGACTTAACTAACAATCAAAAATCGTTGAAAAATATCATTGCAATTAAATGGGTATTGTAAATGATTATTCCGTGTTCATTTAATTTGACAATAGGCTCACTACCTATTGCATACATACATATGGGGAATACAGGCTCGATACTATGTTATATTATGTATTTCGCCATAGACACGACCCAGAGAAACACATAGGATAGTGTGAGGTCCTGGGTTCGATTCCCGAGTCGGGCAAAGTGTTATTGAGATTTTGTGTTAGTATATTCTCAGCCCAGAGTTTGGAAACGTGCCCGGTTGATGACAAGGCTATGGACATGGGACTTAACAACAGTATTGGTGAAATGAGGGTGTACGTGTGTACACCTCAGCCTACCCCACGGGGAATACAGGCGCGATACTATGTTCCGTTATGTAAATAACTAGGAAAATAAGACTTAATTGTTATCAAATTGGTACATTAATTCTAAATTTTTTGTTCACACTGCGGCGAGTCGAAACTATTAGTTACAATAAAAAGATTTTGAAGTTTTTATTAGTCAATATAGGTAGATATCTCTATGAAGCAAACTCTACAAATGTCCCAATAGTACATGAGAATCTTGCAGGTTTCATAACAATGTAATCAACGTTCATAACTCGAGAAATTTGATGGTAAGATTATTCAGAACTCTTAATTAAACGCACACTGATGGCTAATTAAGGTCCACATATGAGTCATTAGTCTCAATCTCAATAGGAAAAAATATAAATAATCTTTGTTCTAGTGAACCAGTTGTGCGTTCAATCCAAACTTAATTATTTTGTATTTTTGGTGTACGTGTACAAACAAGAGGATTCATAGTAATATCTTAGGTTTTCGCGATCACTACACATTATAATAAAACAACTTTTAACCAGATTAATCGCGTGTATTATTGGTTTTTGTTTTTTCTGACGTTTCGAACACTTTGCAGCGTTCGACCACCTTTAGTCGCAAAAATATAATTTAAAAGGGATAAAATAGGGGACCAAAGTTTGTATGGGGAATCTATCATTTTTGTATAATAACTTCCGTGAGACATTTTCATATTAATTATTGTTTACCGGTTATTACTCACGTGCATTTTTCGGAATATAGTCATGAGCTGACCTCGCGGAGATGTTGCGAGTCAAACGACTCAAAATGGCAATCCCGAAAAATGCGCGTGAGTAGTAACCGGTGAACAATACATAACATATAATTTCTCAAAATTCATATTTAAGTAAGAAATAAAAATTGGTTAAGCGTTTTTGAAAAATCATCTCACAAGGTGAAGAAGTTAAAGAGGTGTGTCCAAATCGTAGCAAATGGAAATCGATAGTCTCTGCCTACCCCAATGGGAAACAGGCGTGATTGTATGTATGTATGTATCTCTCAAGGCAGTAGGTACAATTAGGGACGAGTTCAATTATTATTTTTATTCTTTATCTAGATGATGTCGGCTTGTAGACGTTTTTACTACGGAAATAGATGAAACCTTGGAGAAGTGAGGGCTGCTCGAAATACCTTTATTCTACACAAACAAAGTCGCAGGCCCAGCTAGTAGTAAATCCTACTAATATTATAAATACGAAAGTTTGAAAGGATGGATGGATGTTTGTTAAACTTTCACGCAATAACTACTGGACGGATTTGAATGAACTTTGTCACACGGATAGTTTATTTCTTGGATTAACACATGGAATACTTTATATCTACCAAGTCGCGGCGAGAAGCTAGTATATTTATAAATGCGAAAGTCTGTGAGAATTGATGGATGTTTATTAGTTACTCTTTGACGCAATTAATACTGAACGGATTTCGATGAAATTTGGCATACAGTTAGCTTATTTCTAGGATTAACACAGGATACTTTTTTTACCAGCTAGACCCAAGTCTGAAGTCACAAATAGACACAGACGAAATCGCGATTAGAAGTTAGTAAACTATAATTTGGACATAGTACAGCACATTATGTCGTGGTGACTGCCTTGGTCTAATAACCGTAAGAGAGGCTGGTAAGCGTGGTCCTAGATAAATCCCGGGGTCAGGTAAAGTGTTATTGAGAAATTGTCTAAGAGCTCGGAGTTTGGAATTGTACCCTTTAGATGGCAATAAGCCCCTGCCGCCGGGGTCACTTCGAATGCTGCTGTGAGCCCGGGACCTTGGTAAAGGAGTTAGAGTGGGACCATGTGATTTTTTGTGTATAGAAGTCTGGCACAGCGTCTACGATAGATATTCCACACTTCAAAAAAAATTGTAGTAGTCTCGCTGACTTAATAACAGCATTGGTGATAACACTTGTAACTACAAATCTGCCTACCCCCTCGGATAACAAATGCATGATGTTAATTTTTTCTTAAAATTTAAACTCACCATCATTTTAATCTTCTCAGGTTTTCTTGATACCATTTCGACGTCTTCCGGACTTCTGGTGCTCAAATTTGTTTCATCAACCAGATCCTTCAGGAAACTAATATCTTGATCGTCGTAATCTAGCTCGTTATTGTAGGTTTTTATCGCTACAAGAATTTTAGCAGCTTCAACCAACTTATCAATTATATTCTTCGTTCGATCACCAATCACATAAGCCTCTGTTGAAGTTATCGGTTCCGTATCAGTTAAATACTCCTTTCTAATCATTTCTGTAGTAACATTACTAGATAAAGTAGTATTAGGTTCCAATTCATCCCGTATTTCAAATTTCTCAGTACTTGTAGATTCGTGTGTATAATACTTTTCAATTACTTCTGGTTCATCAAAAACATCACCAGATTCATATTCTAGAACTCTTACGGTGACTAAGCTATTAAATGTATTCTCCAAGTTTCTTTTTGGAGCTGTTTCTGTTGTCGATTCATTAATCGGTTCATTAAGGAATAGATAATCGACAAATACGCTTTCCGATGGTAATTCAATGTAGTCCTTTAATGGTTCTATAGCTACATTTCTTTTTACATGACGTTTGGCATTGATTTCGTCTTTCATGAACTCGTCTATATCAGTATCGTCATATGTTGTTATATCTATGTAGTCCACATCTGTAGTAGTATATGTTTCTGTAGTATAATCTACCTCTACGATGGTAAGTTCCAATTCTCTTAAAGTTGGAATCCTTTTGATTGTGATATTTGCGTTTATGTAATTGTAAACATCTGGCCAATATCGTGCACTATACAGAAATGATGATATTAGAAACATGACAACGAATAGCATCATTAAAATTAATAGTTTAATAAATAATTTTATTAAGGAGTTTGACGGTTTCATGTTGATTAGATAATTTTATTACTTCCTCTATAGTTTCAATCACTTCACAAAACTACACTTGGTTTTAAAATTCACTTGATGCGTAACTGATTGATTAAGTCACCGAATTTTCCACGAATCAAATATATAAATCAACATCTCAAATCTAGATACGTCGCACAAAGGGCACTGCCAGTGAATCTAAACCAACGCCTAAATCGATACTGATAGTCAACAAAACAATAAATAAATAAAATCAACACGGGTTTCTATAGGTCATTATGGTATACATATAAGGTAGACGATGCGTTGAATAAAACAATAGGCTATATGCTAGCCTTGTTTGTCGGGAAAATACTGATTTGATGGCTGGGTTTAGCGTTCAGATCATCAGTACTACCATTAATATGATGATGCCGTACTTAGATCTGAATCACTTCATGCTGTCATTCATTATACATACGTACTTAGTAATACTCCTCTATACCATATTTTGGTCACGGCGGCCTATCCACGCAGATTAGCCAATTACGCAGGAGATATTATAGTACATACGTGTATGCGCAAGCACAGGTGCACTCCCTCTTCCTTCACTCTCATAGTCCGATGGGACGGCAATCCGACACGACCGGAGAGAGATCAGGCGCTGGACCGACGGCTTTACGTGCTCTCCGAAGCACGCAGGTATCACACCACCAACTCCAAACTCCGGGCTACTACTGAGAATTTCCTAACAGAAAAACCCAGTAACACTTTGCCCGACCTGGGAATCCAACCCAAGACCTCAAGCTCAGCAGCCGCGCTTGTAATTGGGAAAAGCCGACGCAGATGTACGTAATTATATAAACAAAGGAACATTCGAGAATGTACCATATTTGTTTCTTTACACTCGTTGTTACGAGTGCAGAAAATACGTGGCCTAGCGACAATAGAGATAAATCATCACGCCTCTATACCCCGAAGGTATAGGCAGAGCCGTACACAGGCGTACACCCACATTTCGCCAATGCATTTAAGTCCCATGTAATAGGTGGTGAGCCTATTGTCATGTACCAGGCACAATCCCAAACTCCGGGCTGCTTCTGAGAATTCCTAACAGAAAAACCCAATAACGTGGGAATCGAACCCAGGACCTCATGCTACACAGTCGTGCTTGGGACCACTACACCAACGAGGCAGTTATGAGGCGTACTTTGAGCATTCATATCAGTGTTGACAGAGCAGAACTTTCGATTACCGTGTTTGGTAAGCGAAATTGCCGTGTTTGTATCGAACGCCATGTTCAATTATTTTGATTGCCGTAGCATGATAAGGCAAATAAATGAAATGTTCGAACATCACTACATATTATAAAACAAAGTCCTCCGCCGCGTATGTCTGTCTGTCTGTTCGCGATAAACTCAAAAACTACTGCACCGATTTTCATGTTATTTCCACCAATGGATGGAGTGGTTCTCGAGGAAGGTTTTAGTATATAATTTGTCAAGTTTTTGTATACATTGACTGAAATATAATGATATTTGTTGGAGATGTCTGAATAAAATAAGTCGCCTTGGAGCTTTCAACGAAAACAATGCCTAAACCCTTTGAGATATAACAAAATGATATATGATGGAATTGTTATAAGTCTACAGAAAAGTCCGCGATGGCATATGTCTATCTCTTAAGGATAACATACTATATCCATAACACTACTTTAAAAAATGGGCAATTATAAAACGGGAATTGGAAAGCAGGAACGGGAAAAAATTTCATGATTGCTTTTGGTCTCGATAACCGACATCCACGCGGGCGAAGCCGCGGACATCAGCTAGTTGTTTAATATAATAAACCCACTACAAATATTCCCTACATTAATATTCAGCCAAATAAATCGCTGATAGTAGAAACATAATTATCTTGCGAGTCCAAACTTTGAGTTCATACATACATTGCGAACATAGCTTCAGTTGGGACAAATTTAATGCAATTGTCTTGATTTCTTATATATTATAGCCCGGTTAGTGGAGTGTGATATTAGGATAACATCAGAACCTGGCGCATGGATAACATTTGGTGTGACATATCCAGATAGAAGGAGACCGTATTGGTGGCGGTTACCCCCAACAACAGCATTCCCGAAGAGGGTTGACGTCAGGCAGGCGGCCGGGCATAAAACATAGCCAAACCTTAGCAGCATGCCAGATATAGGTATGCTGCGCCGATCCCAAATAAATTGGGATAAGGGCAGGGGGATGATGATGATGATATCTTGATTTCTTATACATTTATTTCTACCGAAGCAATATTACATTGATAGTATCTTATGAAATAATAAAAACTACTATTAAAGCCATGCAACAGAATTGCCGTAGATTCTGCTACGGCAACGAAGATGCTGCCGTAGGCCTTAGTTTTTTGGCTATATTAGCCAAATTTCCGTAGAACACGGCAATTGCCGTAGAAAAGGCAACACTTATTCATATTTTCATTTTTCGTAGTGATGGGTTTTGTTCAACAATCAATATTTCTATTTCAATTGAGTGCTCTCACTAAAATATTTTGAAAAAACCTCTGAACAGTGATCCGTACCATAGCTATTTGTATGATAGGTAGACAAAATACTCGCGTATAAAAGTTTCAATCTATCGACCAACAAAATGTTTGAAATTCACTGTGAAATAAAACGCAACGAAATTGTAAACGAGACGCGAACGATGTGTAAAACTGTTTCACTGTAGTGTTATTCATGTCAGTGATTTGTAGATATGTGCGTTGCTGACTAAACTTTCACAGGCGCGTGTTATTTGTAACGAGGAATCACTTCAAAATAAACATCCCCGTTTTATGTGTGCACTATAATATCTCCTGCGTATTTGACTTAACTCCGTGGAGATAGGCCGCCGTGACCGAAATACGGTCGAAATGAGTATTAGTCCGACAAAAAGTCCTAGCTTGAGATCTCGTGTTACCCAGTAACTAAGTTGTGGAAGTCCGATAGGCAGATCGCTGCACGTACATGTGTAGGTTCCCACGCAGTTGGGAAAACGCTAAGAAGAGAAATTCGGCATACAGTAGGTTTAGGTATCTTAGGTTTAAGCCATTACTACACATTTTAATATTATCGTTCTATTAGTCGTTTTAAACGTCATGAAAAACAAAAAATAATAATACACGCGACTAATCCAGTTAAAAGATGTTTTAGTAAGATTTGGTAAACGTTGAAAAATAACTTTATTTTATTACTGATAGAGATATTATTAATAAATACCTCATAGCTGATTTTAAACTGATTGTTAGATTTAATAATCTCGATGGTGATTGAGATGAGAATTGATATAAAAAACTAAACAAAAGAACCACAATATATATTAAATGGTAAAAGAATACGCTCGTGAGCAGGATTTGAACCTGCGCTTCTCAGATAAATACTCCAGGCGCTCTCTCAATACTCAAGCCATCTCGATAATAACTTTAGAGTTTGCTAAGCATGCATTAATGCTTTTCAAAGATTCATCTTGAACCACAATGTAATTTCCACAACTCAATAACTACCAACAAAAAGTCCTTTTCACAAAAGCCACAAAACCACTTTCTGAATATTTATAGCAATGATTTGCTATTAACATTATTGCTAACGTTTTTTTTGTAGGCGTCACTCAAAGGTCAGGAGGTAAACTTTGAATAAATGTAGGTACATCTTCCTAACATTTTATTTACAATAAAACAAGAAAATACCGTATAAAAATATATTTCACCTTAGAACTAAATAACAACAATATTTACAACACACACACAGACACCCAACAACTTAACAACATAACAACAAGTATTAACAACAGTAACAATAAGGCGGTAGGTTAAAACAGTAATAAGATTATTCTATAACATTTGTATTGGACTCAGTTTGGCCTGAACGGTCTTTGACAATATTTGAATGCCATTACCCGGTACCGGTTTTGGTCTTGCTACCGGTAAAATATTGGAGTTGTTAAAAGTTTTATAGCAACTCCAAAATCACATTCCTAATTTAAATCTTGTGCTGTCCCTTCTTAGTGTGAATGATTGTTTCATAGACCGGTACCTTAAACGGTACCGGTTTTTCAACTGGCACTATGATATGCTTAATAACTTCAAAAGGCACCTCCTTGATTTTAGGTACATGAACAGCTCTTTCGACGGGGTAAGGTACAGATTTTTCCACAGGAATCGATATTTCTTTAATAATAGGTATAACTACAGCCTTCGGTACCGGTATCTGAATAGGGATGGGGTGCGGAACCGGTATAATTACCGGTTGATTAATTTTAAATTCTACGTTTTTGGGTAGAGGTACTACGATTTCCTTGTAATGTTTTATCGGTTCCGGGTTTTCTTCTTCCACGTGTTGGTGGACTGGGTAGACGTGGGATTGTAAGTCATGGCCACCGTAATCTCCACCGCCATAGTTCCCACCATCATGGGAGCTTCCTCCATCACCACCGAAGTCATAGCCGCCGCCGGAGTAGTCACTGGCTTGGAACTGTGGAAAAAAGAGAAAATATGTAACGCATAACATAACATAACTATTAGTTATTGTGCACCGTATACTACTTCGGGTTTGCTCGACTATCTCTTTTCTATTTCTATCTCCGAGGAGATTAGCCAAGTACGCAGGAGATATTATAGTGCACAAGTGTGAGCGCAAACACAGGTGCACTCCCTCTTCCTTCACTCTTATAGTCCGATGGGACGACAAACCGACACGATCGGAAAGAGCTTAGGCGCAGGACCGACGGCTTTACGTGCTCTCCGAAGCACGGAGGTATCACACCACCAACTTCCAAACTCCGGGTTGTTACTGAGAATTTCCTAACAGAAATAAACCCAATAACGCTTTGCCCGACCTGGGAATCCAACCCAGGACCTCACGCTCAACAGCCGCGCTTCCGTCCAGTAGATCAACGAGGCAGTCAGTCTTAAAACTTAAGGGAGTATGACATAATTGAAAAGTTGAATAAAAATAAAAGTACCAAATTGAAATAGAATTAATTTTTAAAATTCTTCGATAGAGACTTGATTAACTACGTGCCTATGCGCTGGCCTGTTTTTTTGAGTTTTATTTTTAACTAGCTGATGGCCGCGGCTTCGCGCGCATGGATGTCGGTTTTCGGGACCAAAAGTAATCATGAAATTTCAATCAATCAATCATTTATTGCGTTCCATAATGTACATAAATGGTCTTTTATGTGTTTTGGTAGTTTATTATATATTTTTACTGACATGACTAGGGGGCTTGACGAGTGTATTTTTATTCGGGATTTAGGTAGATTTAATCTATTTTTGTGTCTTAAGGTGTATTTTGTTTGGATGTCTTTACGAGTGGTGTAGTATTGGGGATATTTACGTGTAAATTTGCAAATTTCAAATATGTATAGGCAGGTAAGGGTTAATATTTTGTGTTCTTTGAAATATGGTTTACAACTGTCGGTTTGTTCTATGTTGGTTATTATTCTGATAAGCTTTTTTTGTAGGGTAAATATAGTTGGTGAATCTGTGCTATTTCCCCATAGGATAATGCCATAGGAAAGCCATGCTTGGGCGTACGCATAGTAGGTGGTAAGTGCAGTTTTTAAGTTAGTGGTTTTTTTAACTTCAGATAGAGCATATGAGAATTTTGATAATTTTGCTCAAATTTTTTTAATGTGGGATTTCCAATTTATGTATAGTATAGTATATGGATAGACCAAGTAGGGTGAATTCATTTACATGCTGTAGTTTTGTGTTATTGAAGCTGTAATCAAGTTTTAAGGGGGCTTTTTGATAGGGATGAAAAGTGATTATTTTAGTTTTACTAAAGTATATTTCTAAGTTGTGGTTATTCATCCAATTAATAGTTGAAGATAGAAGGGAGTCAAGTTTTTCGTGTATGTTACTATTGTTTTGGCATGAAGTGAGTAGAGAGATGTCATCTGCGAATAAAACACATGGCTCGTTTATAGTTTTCGGGAGGTCATTAATATAAATTAAAAACAACAGGCATCCTATTACACTTCCTCGAGGGATTGATGCGTTTACGGATTTTTTATCGGATCTTATATTTATTATTTCTTTTGTGTGGTTATTAAAATGTTTTAACTCTACTATTTGTTCTCTATCTTTTAGGTACGGAGCTTACCATTTATGGGCATTTCCTCGTATGCCTATTCCGTGTTATTTGTCAAGCAGAATTTTAAATTGGACCTTGTCGTAAGCTTTTGTCATATCTAACAAAAGCCCAACTGCATAGTTTTTATTATTTATAATATTTATGGCCTCCTGAATGTATTTATAAACGGCTATTATTTTGATCCCGTTCTCGCTTTCCAATTACCACTTTATAATTGCCAATTTTTTTAAGTATTACAATGGATAAACTCAGTATGTTTCCTACACCTCCAACAAATATAATTATATTTTAGCCAATGTATACAAAAACTTGACAACTTATATATTAAAACCTTTCTCAAGAAGCACCGTATCCATTGGTGAAAAAAGCATGAAAATCGGTAATATCGGCACAATCCCAAACTCCGGGCTGCTTCTGAGAATTCCTAACAGAAAAACCCAATAACACTTAATCAGACCTGGGAATCGAACCCAGGACCTCATGCTACACAGTCGTGCTTGGGACCACTACACCAACGAGGCAGTTATGAGGCGTACTTTGAGCATTCATATCAGTGTTGACAGAGCAGAACTTTCGATTACCGTGTTTGGTAAGCGAAATTGCCGTGTTTGTATCGAACGCCATGTTCAATTATTTTGATTGCCGTAGCATGATAAGGCAAATAAATGAAATGTTCGAACATCACTACATATTATAAAACAAAGTCCTCCGCCGCGTATGTCTGTCTGTCTGTTCGCGATAAACTCAAAAACTACTGCACCGATTTTCATGTTATTTCCACCAATGCATGGAGTGGTTCTCGAGGAAGGTTTTAGTATATAATTTGTCAAGTTTTTGTATACATTGACTGAAATATAATGATATTTGTTGGAGATGTCTGAATAAAATAAGTCGCCTTGGAGCTTTCAACGAAAACGCTGCCTAAACCCTTTGAGATATAACAAAATGATATATGATGGAATTGTTATAAGTCTACAGAAAAGTCCGCGATGGCATATGTCTATCTCTTAAGGATAACATACTATATCCATAACACTACTTTAAAAAATGGGCAATTATAAAACGGGAATTGGAAAGCAGGAACGGGAAAAAATTTCATGATTGCTTTTGGTCTCGATAACCGACATCCACGCGGGCGAAGCCGCGGACATCAGCTAGTTGTTTAATATAATAAACCCACTACAAATATTCCCTACATTAAT
The DNA here is from genome assembly GCA_935421205.1 of Xylocampa areola. Taxonomy (NCBI): domain Eukaryota; kingdom Metazoa; phylum Arthropoda; class Insecta; order Lepidoptera; family Noctuidae; genus Xylocampa; species Xylocampa areola. The sequence continues at coordinate 13,294,456 of OW285223.1, forward strand.
ATTCAGCCAAATAAATCGCTGATAGTAGAAACATAATTATCTTGCGAGTCCAAACTTTGAGTTCATACATACATTGCGAACATAGCTTCAGTTGGGACAAATTTAATGCAATTGTCTTGATTTCTTATATATTATAGACCGGTTAGTGGAGTGTGATATTAGGATAACATCAGAACCTGGCGCATGGATAACATTTGGTGTGACATATCCAGATAGAAGGAGACCGTATCGGTGGCGGTTACCCCCAACAACAGCATTCCCGAAGAGGGTTGACGTCAGGCAGGCGGCCGAGCATAAAACATAGCCAAACCTTAGCAGCATGCCAGATATAGGTATGCTACGCCGATCCCAAATAAATTGGGATAAGGGCAGGGGGATGATGCTGATGATATCTTGATTTCTTATACATTTATTTCTACCGAAGCAATATTACATTGATAGTATCTTATGAAATAATAAAAACTACTATTAAAGCCATGCAACAGAATTGCCGTAGATTCTGCTACGGCAACGAAGATGCTGCCGTAGGCCTTAGTTTTTTGGCTATATTAGCCAAATTTCCGTAGAACACGGCAATAGCCGTAGAAAAGGCAACACTTATTCATATTTTCATTTTTCGTAGTGATGGGTTTTGTTCAACAATCAATATTTCTATTTCAATTGAGTGCTCTCACTAAAATATTTTGAAAAAACCTCTGAACAGTGATCCGTACCATAGCTATTTGTATGATAGGTAGACAAAATACTCGCGTATAAAAGTTTCAATCTATCGACCAACAAAATGTTTGAAATTCACTGTGAAATAAAACGCAACGAAATTGTAAACGAGACGCGAACGATGTGTAAAACTGTTTCACTGTAGTGTTATTCATGTCAGTGATTTGTAGATATGTGCGTTGCTGACTAAACTTTCACAGGCGCGTGTTATTTGTAACGAGGAATCACTTCAAAATAAACATCCCCGTTTTATGTGTGCACTATAATATCTCCTGCGTATTTGACTTAACTCCGTGGAGATAGGCCGCCGTGACCGAAATACGGTCGAAATGAGTATTAGTCCGACAAAAAGTCCTAGCTTGAGATCTCGTGTTACCCAGTAACTAAGTTGTGGAAGTCCGATAGGCAGATCGCTGCACGTACATGTGTAGGTTCCCACGCAGTTGGGAAAACGCTAAGAAGAGAAATTCGGCATACAGTAGGTTTAGGTATCTTAGGTTTAAGCCATTACTACACATTTTAATATTATCGTTCTATTAGTCGTTTTAAACGTCATGAAAAACAAAAAATAATAATACACGCGACTAATCCAGTTAAAAGATGTTTTAGTAAGATTTGGTAAACGTTGAAAAATAACTTTATTTTATTACTGATAGAGATATTATTAATAAATACCTCATAGCTGATTTTAAACTGATTGTTAGATTTAATAATCTCGATGGTGATTGAGATGAGAATTGATATAAAAAACTAAACAAAAGAACCACAATATATATTAAATGGTAAAAGAATACGCTCGTGAGCAGGATTTGAACCTGCGCTTCTCAGATAAATACTCCAGGCGCTCTCTCAATACTCAAGCCATCTCGATAATAACTTTAGAGTTTGCTAAGCATGTATTAATGCTTTTCAAAGATTTATCTTGAACCACAATGTAATTTCCACAACTCAATAACTACCAACAAAAAGTCCTTTTCACAAAAGCCACAAAACCACTTTCTGAATATTTATAGCAATGATTTGCTATTAACATTATTGCTAACGTTTTTTTTGTAGGCGTCACTCAAAGGTCAGGAGGTAAACTTTGAATAAATGTAGGTACATCTTCCTAACATTTTATTTACAATAAAACAAGAAAATACCGTATAAAAATATATTTCACCTTAGAACTAAATAACAACAATATTTACAACACACACACAGACACCCAACAACTTAACAACATAACAACAAGTATTAACAACAGTAACAATAAGGCGGTAGGTTAAAACAGTAATAAGATTATTCTATAACATTTGTATTGGACTCAGTTTGGCCTGAACGGTCTTTGACAATATTTGAATGCCATTACCCGGTACCGGTTTTGGTCTTGCTACCGGTAAAATATTGGAGTTGTTAAAAGTTTTATAGCAACTCCAAAATCACATTCCTAATTTAAATCTTGTGCTGTCCCTTCTTAGTGTGAATGATTGTTTCATAGACCGGTACCTTAAACGGTACCGGTTTTTCAACTGGCACTATGATATGCTTAATAACTTCAAAAGGCACCTCCTTGATTTTAGGTACATGAACAGCTCTTTCGACGGGGTAAGGTACAGATTTTTCCACAGGAATCGATATTTCTTTAATAATAGGTATAACTACAGCCTTCGGTACCGGTATCTGAATAGGGATGGGGTGCGGAACCGGTATAATTACCGGTTGATTAATTTTAAATTCTACGTTTTTGGGTAGAGGTACTACGATTTCCTTGTAATGTTTTATCGGTTCCGGGTTTTCTTCTTCCACGTGTTGGTGGACTGGGTAGACGTGGGATTGTAAGTCATGGCCACCGTAATCTCCACCGCCATAGTTCCCACCATCATGGGAGCTTCCTCCATCACCACCGAAGTCATAGCCGCCGCCGGAGTAGTCACTGGCTTGGAACTGTGGAAAAAAGAGAAAATATGTAACGCATAACATAACATAACTATTAGTTATTGTGCACCGTATACTACTTCGGGTTTGCTCGACTATCTCTTTTCTATTTCTATCTCCGAGGAGATTAGCCAAGTACGCAGGAGATATTATAGTGCACAAGTGTGAGCGCAAACACAGGTGCACTCCCTCTTCCTTCACTCTTATAGTCCGATGGGACGACAAACCGACACGATCGGAAAGAGCTTAGGCGCAGGACCGACGGCTTTACGTGCTCTCCGAAGCACGGAGGTATCACACCACCAACTTCCAAACTCCGGGTTGTTACTGAGAATTTCCTAACAGAAATAAACCCAATAACGCTTTGCCCGACCTGGGAATCCAACCCAGGACCTCACGCTCAACAGCCGCGCTTCCGTCCACTAGATCAACGAGGCAGTCAGTCTTAAAACATAGGAGGATATGACATAATTGAAAAGTTGAATAAAAATAGAAGTACCAAATTGAAATAGAATTAATTTTTAAAATTCTTCGATACAGACTTGATTAACTACGTGCCTATGTGCTGGCCTGTTTTTTTGAGTTTTATTTTTAACTAGCTGATGGCCGCGGCTTCGCGCGCATGGATGTCGGTTTTCGGGACCAAAAGTAATCATGAAATTTTGATCCCGTTCCCGCTTTCCACTTATCGCTATATAATTGCCCATTTTTTTAAGTATTATAATGGATAAACTTAGTTTGTTTCCTACACCTCCAACAAATTTAATTATATTTTAGCCAATGTATACAAAAACTTGACAACTTATATATTAAAACCTTTCTCAAGAAGCACCGTATCCATTGGTGAAAAAAGCATGAAAATCGGTGCAGTCGTTTTTGAGTTTATTACGAACAGACAGACAGACGCGGCGGAGGACTTTGTTTTATAATATGTAGTGATTTTTTCTCATTACAATTCAATTTAGACGATGAAATTCAAACCGATAGGAAATTATTTGCGAATTTCCAATTGTAATTCAAACAACAGTAGTTTTATATATTTTACATCGGACATACTTTGCACATTTTTTGGGTAAATATTGCTAATATATGAATAACTACCTCTGTTTTTTGATTTTCGGGTCGGGTAAAGAGTTATTCAGATTTCTGGCAAGAAATTGTCGCCTACGCTCAATTTGACGTCTAGATAAGTTGTGCAATAGTGTTGTGTTGCTGTTAAGAACTTTAAGGCGCATTTTTTATTATTATTCTTTTGATTAATAGGGTGCTGGAGCTGGTCTATGGAGAGAACCCAGTACCCCCCTCCATATGCTGATGGTGGCCACTGGAGTGGTTTTAGTGAAGTAAGAATCCCACATTCCCTGATCTTATCCCCAAAGACCGGTACTGTTTCATATTTTTCAACACGAAAACAAAAAAAAAAACTAATGTTATTTGCTCCTGACCTCACGAAATAAAAAGAGCACTTTCATAAGACTTTTACACTACCGGAGAAACCATATGTTAAGTTCCTTTCACATTTCAAACGGGTTATAAATTCAATTCAAATTAATCTGCAAACAACATACGTTAAATAAATAAAACTTCAGTTTTCACTGCTCACTTCGACTGTAAAATTCCTCTAGAATCAGTTACACGGCAATTTAATAACAGTACAACGTAGAAAAAAGTTAAAAAAACTAAACGAAAAACAAAAAGCTAACGTTTCCCGCGCGACGACATGGCCGCTATTTAGTCTATGGTTCTTTTCGTTTTCTTTTCGCAGTTTGCGGTGCGCTTGCCTTTTTGCGCTGACGTTTTATTTTTCGTTCGGTAACCGTTATTCAATCGTTTGGTTATGTCCGGAAATCAAGTTATTAGAGCGGATCTTTTGTTATACTTAGATGTTAGGTAATCTTTGTAACAATTGATTGTCAATTCATTTCTGAATGGATTCTTTAGAAGTTAATTAACCGTTATGGTGTGACCTACTTGGTTATTGTTTTTTTTTAGTACTTTATTTTACAAATGAGAGATGAGATTTGTGGAAGTCAATATCGGATTGTTTCGTAATATGCTACTTTACTAAACTATCGGTAAGCAGCTACATTAATATTATTCGTGTTAGGAAATGCCTAAGTCGAAATTATATAAGGTTTTTTTTTATTAAGTTCGATAGCTTTTTTATAATAAATCTACCATCACTGTCTAACGTAAAATTTGCTGAAATATATTTATAATCTAAATATATAAAATATATAATTATATCCAATCTGTGCGACTGATGGAGGTTAAGCTGCGCTTGCCGCGGTCGGTCTGTGGATGGTTGACCAATATTTTCATATCAAGAACCTTCCGTGTCTCGGAGAGAAGTTTAACCGCCGAGAGTTAACCCATCAGTTCCGGTTGTCAAATTATGAGCTATGACAGTCGTTACTGTCTGACAACCAGTCATACCACGAGATATCGTGTTACCCAGTAACTGAGTTGTGGAGGACAGATAGGCAGTCGCTCCATGTAGTAGTATCAAGCTGCATCGATTTCGACTAGAAGCCGACCCCAATGTCATTGGGAAAAGGCTAGGCAGATTGATTGATACAAAGGCTACATTGCTCAATATATTGTAGATATCAAAGAAATTCATAACGCTAGTAGTTTTTAGGAAATCCAACTCAACCATAGATACATATTCGTTATAATAAAACAGGTTTTAACCGGATTAATCGCGTGTATTATAGGTTTTATATTTTCCTGCCGTTTCTAACACTTTGCAGCGTCGTCCTCCAACGCAATAATACACGCAATTAATCCGGTTATTTAAAGTTGTTTTATTATAATATGTAGTGATCGCGAAATCATAAGATATTACTACATATCACCGGTTAATACTCACGTGCAATTTTTGGGATGCACGTGAGCAGTAACCGGTGAACATTAATTGATATGAATATGTCTCACGAAAGTTCTAACACAAAAATATTACAAAATTTTCGTTTCCTAAAAACAATAGATACAAAGCAAACCTCCTTTTATAAAGTCGGTAAATAAAAAGCTTCTATGCAGGCACACTGTTTTCCAATAAACTCCATATTACGACTCAAGGGCCATGTCGCGTTGGAAACATATAATAAAAAAGGAAATAAAGCACCAACACACATAATATGCTTTTATGGCGTTTTATATATTTTCTGTTAGAAAAAAATATACATTACATTTTTAGTAATGTATATTTAGGGTTCCGCTCGAATGGGAAGGAAGGAAATGTCATACAGTCTTTTCCTTCCGTTTCCGTATCCGGGTACTTACATTGAAACAGTTTACTAAGACAAAATGACTTTGTGAATATTGTGAAGAAATCGCCAAATATATGATCATTTTCTAAAGAACAATGACGTTTCAAGATAAATCTATAAAGCATTAACGCATGCTTAGCGAACTCTAAAGTTACAATATAAAATGGAAAAAGAATACGGTCGCGAACAGGATTCGAACCTGCGCCTCCCGGATGAACACTCCAGGCGCTCCGACCACCAAGCCATCTCGACCTCTGCTCACCACCGCGAATTTTTCTTCCATATTTTAACACGTCTTATATAGTCCCTTAAAACAATGACGTTAGTAGTAACCACTTGAACAATACACTATAATGTTATCTACTTCTCAGCAATCTAGTCATCAAAAGCCTTATGTAGGATTTGTTTAAGCCATCAGCTTTAGGAATCTTCCATTACACCCATCATGGACTTTTTATTCTTATCGTGAGGTTAATTAACAACCAGATCAGAGTTGAAACCACCCGCAGGTCTCTGACATAGCGTTACACACTATCGAGAATATCTCTCAGGTGTGCTGGTTTCCTCACGATGTTTTCCTTCACCGTATTAAGCAAGTGATAATTAATTTATAATACGCACATGACTTTGAGAAGTCAGTGGTGCGTGCCTTGGATTCGAACTTGCGATCTTTGACTTGCCTTATAACTAACACTAATTGTAGTGTATGATGAATAAATAATGTTTATGTATGTGTGAAAGACCATTCTTTTAAAAATAATGGCCTTAAAACATAATACTCTTCCAGTGCCTTGGATTCGAACTTGCGACCTTTGAGTTGTCAGTCCAACGGTCATACCACTAGGCTATCACTGCTACCCATCATAAACTAACCGCACGCAAGTATTGCTTAATATTTTCTATAATTACCTATTAGTGCCGAAAAGAAAACCAGTAGTGAATCAGTTGATATATTCGACAGCATCTTATCGGGTTGACAGACAGCAGAAAGATAAGACAAAGGACTTTGGAAGGTACAAATGATTTATTATTAATTGCTGAAACGAAAATCCCTCGAAACGGAAATGAAACCCAATCTCTGACTAAAACCGATAAAGTCAAAGAACAATCAAAACCGTACTTTGGGAAAAAGGACCAAAAATAATGGACGAAAATAAACAGAAAATTGCTTATACGGAACCTCCAAAAATAGATTGACTCCAACCACGAAATATAGCAAGGAAATAAATAGCCCACCCCAAATGTATTACCGTTGAATTTTTTAATATAAGTACGGGAGTTACAAAAGGGATGTTTTTTTATGTGGCAACATCAAAGTGCGGGATTAAATATCGCCCTCATTTTCAACCCAATGATAAAACTGAGGATTTTTGCGTGTTGAAATTATTTGGTCCTAATTTTCGCGCTCTTTGGGGATTTTTTTTCAGGTGTTAATACGTTGTTACGTTATTTATTTGCTTTTCATTAGTGTTGTAAGTATATAAGTGGATTTTAAAAGGACGAATTTATCACATTAAGGATAAGAATTGTACCTAGCTTTAAGCAATAAGTATTTGTATGTAAAACACCTATTGTACCTGCATTGTAGAATGCAAATAAATAATATGAAAATGAAGAATAGGATTTACACGAACGACTGCCTCGTTGGCCTAGTGGTCCCAAATGCGACTGGTGAGCATGAGGTATTAGGTCCAATTTCCAGGTCCGGAAAAGTGTTATTTGCATTTTTTGTTAGAAAATTCTCAGTAGCAGCCCGGTAGATAACAATAGGCTCACCACATATTACATGGGACTTATTAATAATAGCATTAGTGAAATATTGGTGTAAAACTTTGTACACCTCTGCCTACCCCTTCGGGGAATACTGGCGTGATGCTACGTTATGTCCGCCTAAGTAACACCGTCTCACATTTGATGTCGGTTCGTATGTGTGTTACACAGAATACGGTGCTTATGATGAATTGTTTTCAAATGCACTTCCAGCGATTACACGAGGCTTTCTTATTTTATTTTCGGTTTATACAGTGTTCGTCTCTAAAGACCAATTTTGATAAATATTATTGTATGTTAAAAGGCATGAGTTGGAGTATTGTATTGTATTTGTAATAATTATCTAAATACTTCTTTGACTGCCTCATTAGCCGCAAGCGCGGCTGCTGAGCGTGAGGTCTTGGGTTCGATTTCCAGGTCGAGTAATGTCTTATTGGGGTTTTCTGTTTGGAAATTCTCTATAAAAACCTGTAGTTAGGAAGTTGGTGGTTTAACACCCCCGTGCTTCGGAGAGCACGTAAAGCCGTCGGTCCTGCGCCTGATCTGTCTACGGTTGTGTCGGATTGCCATCCCACCGTACTATGAAAGTGAAGGAAGAGGGAGTGCACCTGTGTTTGCGCATACACTTGTGCACTATAAAATCTCCTGCGTACTTGGCTAATGTCCGTGCAGTTAGACCGCCGTAACCGAAATACGGTCGGGAGGAGCATAATGATAAGGTTTTTTTTATCATGCCTAAGGGTGGTTACCTGCTGATCATGTTGTGAAGCCGCCTGCTGGTAAGGTGACGATACTTGCTGATATTGTTGCAGTAACATGTTGTAGGGTGTCCACTGGTTCTCCTCAGCTATGCTGGAGGCTACCAGCAATGCGCTCACACACTGGAATTAAAGAATTACTTATGAGTTAGGTTACAATTTATTGACAAATTTACACTTTGTCTCGTCGGTAGTGTTGCCAGATGTCCCGCTTTTAAGGCGTCCCGCTAGCACCCTGAGCGGGACGCCCAATATCCCGCTTTTTCATCTAGCCGGATTAATCGCGTGTATTATTGGGTTTTGTTTTCCCTGACGTTTCGAACACTTTGCAGCGTTTGTAAGTCCTTTTGCGACCACGATATACGATACGTAGTGATCGCGAAAACCTAAGATATTAGGTACTATGCTTTTATTAGCTTGATATGTGTCCATTTAAGTCCCGACATTTAGAAAAACAGATCTTGTAACGCTTCTTGTCGGGTACATCAAAACTTCAAAAATCGTATTAAGGAACACTATTTTTCCATATCCCAATAAATATTTTGTTTGCAACATATTTATTTATTTAACTCTTTATTGTACACCTAAAAAAACAAAAATGTAGGACACGTTCTATTAAAAAGAAATACAATGGGCTGCCTTATCGTACCCGGCGATTTCTTCCAGGCAACCTTTGCATGGATAGGTGGGGAGTGATACGAAGATTCGAATGACGAAAATGAACAAACCAACTAGCTACAGCCATGATCCACCTACTACCATAATCATCACTGATCTGATCCAGCTAGTCCCTAGTTTTACCCCCAGCAACGCCCTAAGCCGAGGCTCGTGTCCCGCAGGGGACGCCCTTAGCGCTGTTGCTTAGTTTGTAGCACCTGTGTTTGCGCATACACTTGTAAACTATAATATCTTCTGCATATTTGGTCAATCCCCGAGGAGATAGACCGCCGTGACCGAAATACGGTCTGGGGGAGCGACATTGCAAAATCCTATTCGTACATGTCAGACTATTATGATGTTGTAAAATCAAACGGTCTGTGAGTCTGTGTTTATGTGGTGGGTAGTAAAATATACGGTTATGGACGGTGAGGCGATAGATCAGGTGTATCTAACGCTGTTGCAAGCATGCGCTTGATATAGTGCTTCAGAAATGTACGGGACTTAAGCTGTGTTTGCGGAAACGCATTAGTCTGCGTTATATGACTGTAATGTACAAAGATGAGTGTAAGACCGTACCTATCACCTATAGGACTAGACACACCTAAGTTCTAACTCTTCGAATCGGAGAAGTACAAAGTTGTACTTCATAATAATAAAAATCTATTGTGTCTGCTAATTAATGAGCCAACAGAAAAGTGATAGTTTTTATATAATACGCACATGAATTGGAAAAGTTAATGGTGCCTTGGCTTTGAAGTTGCGACCTATAAAATTTGGTCCTTTGGTCATGGCGATCAATATCTCATGCCTTTCTTACACAAAATCGGTGGGTGAGACTTGGTTATTATAGGAATTCACAATGTTTGCATACACTAAAGTTATGATTTTTTGTGGGCAGAAAAATACGGTTGTGAACAGGATTTGAACCTGCGCCTCCCATATAAATACTCCAGGCGGTCTACCAACTATACCATCCTGACCTCCGGTCACTTCTTTAGTTATTAAAGATAAATCTTTGAAAAGCGTGTGTTAAACACGCTTAGCGAACTCTAAAGTTATAATATTAAATGGAAAAATAATACGGTCGTGAGCAGGATTCAAACCTGCGCCTCCCGGATAGATACTCCAGGCGCTCTGACCACTAAGCCATTTCGACCTCTGCCTACCCCCTCGCGAAATACAGACGTGATGCTATGATTACAAAAAACATTGTAAACTACAGAACCACCCGCGTTTTCTTACACAACGCTCTCCCGTACGTTTCCCTTCAGAGAAGCTAGTATAAAATGTGTCCAATGGCGTGAAATGATTCACGGCGCTAGCAACAACCCTAAGCCAGTTATTTATTACAGATAAAAGCAGTTTTTAACCTTAATCTAACGATATAAGTAAATAACGGAGAGCTACCAGTCAGCTGGGAAAGAAATATATATATATATAATATCTTCTGCATATTTGGTCAATCCCCGAGGAGATAGACCGCCGAAGATGCAAGATAAATCTTTGAAAAGCATTAACGCATACTTAGCGAACTCTAAAGTCATTATATTAAATGTAAAAAGAATACGGTCGCGAACAGGATTCGAACCTGCGCCTCCCGGATGAATACTCCAGGCGCTCTAACCACTAAGCCATAATAACTTTAATATAATGACTTTAGAGTTCGCTAAGCTTGCGTTAATGCTTTTCAAAGATTTATCTTGAATTATTAAGGTAATTGCATTCTTTACGACATTTTATTAACTGCAAAGTTAGTCGTGCGGTTCGGTCACTTGTATAGGGACTGAATTGACAGCAATAACGTCGCCATAAGACGTGTTAAAATATGGAAGAAGAATTCGCGATGGTGAGCAGAGGTCGAGATGGCTTAGTGGTCAGAGCGCCTGGAGTATTTATCCGGGAGGCGCAGGTTCGAATCCTGTTCGCAACCGTATTCTTTTTCCATTTAATATAATAACTTTATGTCGCAGATGGATACGCCGTTCACAGCGGCGCGAGTATGGTTTTATTTGTCGACACGTTTGTCGATTCTAAACGTCAAATGTGGCATAGTGTCGATAAAACGCTAAAATTCAATACATAAAAACTTCTATCGAGTCGACAAGTTTGTCACAAAGATCCGTGCTCGGACGCCTGTTTTGCAAATCAGCTAGCAGTTTAGTAAAACAGCTGATCCTGCAACATTATATATCGTTTATAATCTGCTTCGTTGGTCTAGTGGTCCCTATCGCGACTGCTGAGCAAGAGGTATTAGGTTCACTTCCCGGGTCGGGCAAAGTGTTATTAGGTTTTTCTATTACAAAATTCTCGATAGCAGCTCTGTGTTTCGGTGGATGGCAATAGGCTCACCACCCATATGGGATTTAATAACAGCATTGGTGAAATGTGTGTGCACAATTGTCTACATCTCTGCCTACCCCTTCGGGGAATACAGGAGTGATGCTATGTTATGTTATGAGTAGAGGTCGGGATAGGCCAGTTGTCGGGGGGCCTGGAGTATTCATCCGGAGGTGCAGGTTTAAAACTTGGTCACGTGACCGTATATTTATTTCCATAAAAATCTATAACTTTATATTTAGCTATGTATGTATGTAATCGTTTGAAATTTTATATGTATTAATTTAATTAGTATTCAGATATCCTCCACACATGACGCTCATGATAAAAAAATAAACAAATTCACTATTCACGTTTATCTGACGGTTAAATAAGCAGCCCTAAAGTAGTATTTTTCTGTAGCATCGGGCCTAAATCCAAATAAACAAAATATAAACTGAAATCCACCACCTTATAAATAAAAGTTCTCCACAATTTCACTTTAAAAAAAATATATCACCAAAAATATGATTGACAAAAAAACTCACATATAAAATTACTGCGCACATTTTGATGTAACTCTGAGCGTTTCACAAGTGTTTGTGATGTCACAATAAAGTGTGGTGCTATTTTATAGTCGGGTGACGGGCACGCTGCTGTTATTAGTTTTGTGCAGACTGCATTGGATTTAGGATTCCGTAAGAATGTGTAAAAACTGGTCCTTAGGTGCGACCCTCGATGTACATACATATATATCATCACGCCGGTATTCCCTGAAGGGGTACGCAGAGGTGTACATAGTTGTACACCCACATTTCACCAATGCTGATATTAAGTCCACTCCAGGCTGCTATCGAGAATTTCTTATTAGAAAAACCCAGTAACACTGCCCGACCCAGGAATCGAACCCAGGACGCTCAGCAGTCGCGCTTAGGACCACTAGACTAGTGTTGAGTAGGCCCTAGATGTAGGTCGCGTATTGCTTGAATAGAAGTAAAAAGCTACTCTTGTGTAGCGTTATCATAGGTAAGTTATTTCTTAGGAATTATTGGATCATAAATACTGACCAGAAGTACCAGAGAAATGCCAAAAGTATTTGCAAAGTAGCCATAATATTTATAAACTTTTAAAGTTATAAAATACGGTGTCACTTCAGAAAATATTTGGAAGCAAGTTCGTCATTCGTGTAAGTACTCGTAAGTCATACAAAATTGTATAAACATAACTAATTAATGTAATTTATTGAACAAAATATAAACCACTTAATTATGTCCCTAATTTTGCAATCATAAATAAATGAACACAATTTTGAACCAAAATCATGATTCCATTTAATTCTAAGATAGTTTACTTTAGTATAAGTAGTAAGAAAAACACTCATTACCACCGCAGACATCATTAAAACCATTTTTTGTACAGAACCACGCGTCCTAACGACATGTCTATGAGAAACGAAATCTTTTATTTTGTTCTATATAATGGTCCAATATATCTTGAAACGTAATTTAGAACTAGTCACAAGCACAGAAAGATCAATATAAATTGGATGGTTATATCACCGAAACTGGACATACTATTGAAAACAATCACTTCGATTCTTAATCTTAGTTCGAAATACATTGCCTGGTTTGTACAAGGAAAGTTTTCATTAACACATTTTGTAACGGCAATTGAATGAAAGTGAACGTTTATTCTCGGTGTTATGATTTAGTTCCGTGAAAAGATTTTTTGGTCTGTTTCCAGATCGATTCGGCATAGTAATTGGATGAGAGTATTCCGAGAGCGTATCTACTAAGTACATAGCTCAATTCGTACCAAGATACTATTACTATTTTATTTGTAGTAATATTATTAAAACCTTCTTCTTCCTGTCCTGGTCGCAAGTTATTTGTGGTCGGCGCAATATGTTATTTATTCTCTTTTATTCTCCTCTATAAGTCGTCTGGTTATCGTTTACTCCCTTTTCATTCATATCATCCCTCACACAATCCATCCATCCATTCTTTGGTCTCCCTCTTCCCCTCCATCCATCTACATTCAAAGTCAAAGGTTTTTATTTCATTTAAACGATACAAAACCACTTATGAAGAGTCAGAATTTACGTGCACGGTTCCAAAAAGTCTTATTACTTATTCATTATCATCCATTAATATGCATTACTTTTAGCCACATGTATCTCATCTCTAGTGTTGCCAGATCTACTTATCTAAATATCGGGATTTAATTGGAAAAAAAGCGGGACAGTCATGAAAAAGTCGGGACGCAGACAAAATGCACATCAATAAACTTACAAATCTTTATAACTGAATCAATTCTAATCATAGGTATTTGTTTTTTCACTCGCTTGCTTCGTGCATTACATTGTGCAAAGGCTGGCTAGATGAAAACCGGATTTTGGGCGCCCCACTCAGGGTGCCAGCGGGATGCTTCCCGATGGGGTTGAAAAGCGGGACATCTGACAACACTTCTCATACCTCATCACGAGTAACCATACCAAGTACCAACCTACCATTATTAAAATCATCATCATCCCCCTGCTTATCCGATTTTTTTTAGGGCGGTGATACATATATTCTTCTTCCATACATCTCTGTTAGCTGTCATATCGTCAGTCACTCCTTTCCTAGCCATATCATCTTTAACACAATCCATCCATCGCTTCCTCGGTCTTCCTCTACTCTTATAGCCATCCACATTCATAGTCAAACTTTCCTCGTCACATGACCCCCATCGCTCTGCATCACATGCCCATACCATGTTAATCGATATCTACACAACTTCTCAGTCATCGGTGCCACTCTCAGACTTCGTCTTAGACACTTATTTCTAATTCTATCCAACCGCGTCACACCCAACATGCCTCTTAAAATTTTCATCTCAGCTGCATTATTAAAATACTAAGAAAAATAACTCCCTCATTGGTCTAGCGGTTGGCAAACGCGGCTATATAGCGTGATGTTTGGTTCAATTCCTTGGTAAGGGCAAAGAAGTATCTATCGAGTGTTTCTTTTATATGATCGCTAAGAGTACTTTCTTCTGAGCGTGTCCGTGCTTCGCAGAGCACGTTAAAACGTCGGTCCCAGTTGTCAAATTAAGATCTATGATAGCGATTACGGGTAGTCAAAGGCATGAAAGTCTGACAACCCTGTCATACCACGAGATATCGTGCTACCCAGTAACTGGGTTGTGGAGGTCAGTTATGCAACCGCTCCAAGTAAAACACTGGTACTAAGCTACAGCCGGTTTGACTGGAAGCCCAATGTGATTGGGAAAGGCTAGGCAGATTGAAAGTTTATTTGTCTAACACGACACTAGTTCCTAACCTCACGAAAACAGAAGAATGTAATGCTACTCATCCCGTAAAGTAATTAACCGTGAAGATAAACAAGTAAATACATAAATTACAACGATAAAATTGCATGCATGTCTGTGGCATGTAAAGTTATCTTGTTTTAACTATGTCTCGTCGACTTTCACAGCCTAATGACTAAGAGATCATAATGAGACCTAGATCTCAAGTAATTCGAGTAACTAGTGGAGTAATTTGAATCTTAGTAATTTGGGTATGCGTCAGAATGACAAACTTTCTTGTTATCCGTTTTTCTTAATTCAATTGGATCTGTCGAATATTTGCATTTGATTTTGTAAATAATCATCATGTAATCTGAATCATCATAGATACTACTAGCGTATACTTCTGCTTAACGCTTCAGAAAATACAGGCGTGATGGTATTCAATTTATATTATTTATTGCTTGCGTTTCTCAAGAAAATTACACTGCAGTTCTCATAACAAGTCCTGACTACGAGTAACTCATTAGTCTAATGGTCGCAAAGATGACTGCTGAGCATGCGGTCCTGGATGCAATACCTCTGTCGGGCAGTGTTACTGGGTTATTCTGTAACAGTCTCATAAGCTGCATGGAGTTTGGAACTGTGCCCTATTGATGGGAAATTGGGAATAGATACGCTCACAACATACATAATTCCCACACGAGAATCTTGTTTATTCAGTAAGTAGGTCTTTTACATGTCTCTTTTTTATCTAGTAGGAGTTTTCTACCTGACTACCTCTGAGAAGAAAGTTGGTATGATTATCTGTGGCACATATTAAGAACCAGCTGTGCCCCGCGTTTCACCCACATTCATTTGAGGATAAAACCTTTTGTTTTGTTGCGGAGTTATTTTAACTATGATATCTCCTAAGATAATCATTAAAATCAAATAATGCCTCGGGCAATTTTGTTCAAAATTAAATATTTTTGATGAATAAAGTATTTATTTGGATAAGGATTAATATCATGTTTATATAAACACTCTCGCAATAATGCAATATTTTAGAACAAATTTGATTACCATAAAAAAGGTTATAGTGAGTCAACCTTAAAAGATAGACATATGCTGTCGCGGACTTTCTTTTAGAACTTTTCAAGCTTTTCAACTTTAAAAGGGAATCAATTCCGTCATACTTGATTTTTACGTAACTTTAACCGTTTACGCAGTGCACGCAACGGAAAATCCTAAATGTTTTTTTTTTCCAAATACAAATTTTTTTGATGCTCGTCTCCTATTCTTCGTTGCGTGATGTTATATAGCCTTTAGCCTTCCTCGATAAATAAACTGTCCAAAACAAAAAGTTTTTTTTAATTCGAACCGCTTAATAGTTCCTGAGATGAGAGAGTTTAACCAAACAAACAAATCTTTAGCTTTATAATATTAACTAGTATAGATTCAAGACACCCATTAACTTTTGCTTTTCTCATAATAAGATCTAATCTCCATACAAACACTACCTGTTCCATTTTCCTCAGAATATTATGTCATGTGCTAAATTACGCGTAAGATAAGTCCGCACTTCCTTACAGACCTACAAACTATTACAAATGTTTATGCCTAGGGCTGCCAGAAATTGTTGAGATGTATGGAAGAAAAAGACATGCTGCGCCAACAACAAAAAAATTGGGATAAGGGCAGCAGGACGATGATGATGACAGGGTTGCCAGAATTTCTTTAATTAGACATGTTTGGCTGTCGTGAGTTTTTATGCCAGATTTTTCTTCATGGGAAAATATTAATTGGGACCATACACCTAAATCCCAACTTTTTATAGAGTAACTTTAAATGGTTTATTAGAAATAAAAAATACTTTTAACTTTATCGTACCGCCAATAAATTTTAACTTAATCTATTTACGCGCGAAAGTACAAAATTGTACTTGGGTAGTTAGAGAGTCAACAGATAAAATCTAACAAGAACAAACTAAATCTAAACAAGTTAATTTAACAGGTGCAAGCAATTTTCCAATGTGCAATAAAAACGTTTGACTTTGAAAATAAATAAACAACCAACCGTTTTTTAACGTTTTTTGTACACTGACCAAATCTAATAAGTAGAAAAATTATAAATTCAACATCTGGTGAGCGTATTTTTAAATAAACTAAACCTTTTTTATGTAATTTTATCAAATCAAATTTATGTGTAGGTAAGTATGTACCTTTATCACGAAGTCCCCTGTTGCCGCGTCCGTATACAATCTTCATCATAATTAGTTACTCACTTTAGGTGGTTTTCACAGATGAAGTGTGAGAAGTGTTTCAACACGAATGTTAAGTATGGTAATTTTTCATGTAGTGTTGTGGATATTTCGAATAATTTTATATCGCCGAAAAAGCATTCTATTCTACAAAGCTCGATCATCAGAACGAATAGTAAGAATTAGATACATATAAAATAAGCTCATATGTCACAAATGTTTGTTTTATTATAATAAATATCGGGTATTTCAGTTTTAGGACCTGGCAACCCTGAATACATGGAACTGTAGGTATACAAAAGTTTCCGGTAAAAGGCGTACGTTAGTTACCTAACGTGCAGTCTACATTTTTGTTTTATTTTCATATTCTATATTATGTATCGCTCCTCTGTTAAAGGCTTTCACTGTAGTTCAATTTTTTTTCTATTTTGCATTGCATTTGTTGATTTAGTCCGAAGATAGTGGTACAGTCAACTACAAAAATAGGTGAAAGTTTAAAAAAGGTTTTGTAGTGATTTTTTTTTTTCATGGCGAATTGTAGTAGAGTTCAGAATACTTTCTTAGAATTAAAAGATTTTGGAATACCGATCAGTGACTTTAAACATTATTACCTAAATGGATATCGGTTTAAGTTGCTGACTATACTGGGGGCTCGTGGCTAAGAAACAGCCGCTCACATTGACTGACCGAGGTTAAGTTGTGCTGTAATCATTTCATACAGAGACCCCTCCGTGCTTCTAAGTGTTAAACCGTCGGATCTATGACAGCCGTCACAGGTAGTGAAAGTCTGACATGGTACCAGGAAATATTGGGTTATCATGTGTATGGTTAACAGATAGGCAGTCGCTCCATGTAAAATACTGAAGTTGCATCCGATTTGACTGGAAGCTGACACCAATGTACCTAATTGGAAAGGCTAGGCAGTTTGATATAGGTAATAGATGAATTATTCAGTACGTTATTTGTTTTTCACGGGGGTATCGTTAATGCTTTTTTATTTTATAATGAATTCTGTTGTTGTAAGTATTTCTGTTGTTTCAAAGAATAGCTTTCGATTTGAATTTGTATTTTTGTTTTTGTCGTTTAAAAGAATCGGGTCTGTTTTCTCTGTATCTTAAATGCTCATGGCTAAGTAAAAACCAATATCTATACTATTGAAGAGTTTGTTAATTTGTTTGGTTGAACGCGCTAATCTCAGGAGCTACTGGTACGAAATGAAAAAATATTTTTGTGTTTGATAGTCCATTTATCGAGGAAGGTATAACATCACACTACGACCAATAGGAGCGGAGCATCAATGAAAAATGTTTCAAAAACGGGAAATAATATTCCTTTTAAGAGCTTCCGTTGCGAATGCTGCGTAAACAGTTAAAGCTACGCAAAACTCATGTACGACAGAATTGTTCCGCTTCAAATGTTCTAAAAAAAAGTCCGGGACAGCATAGGTCTATCTTTTAAGGTTGACTCACTATAATCTTTTTTATGGTTATCAATTTGGTTCTAAAATAATGCATTATTTGTCAAGGTGTTTTTATACACATGATATTAATCCTTATCCAAATAAATACGTTATTCATCACAAGAATTTAATTTTGAACAAAATTGGCCTTTACATCATTTGATTTCAATAAATATCTTCGGAGATATTGTAGTTTTAAAATAACTCGGTAACAAAATAATGATCAAGTATCACGCGCGTATTTATAACATAACATTATCACACCTCTGTTCTCCGAAGGGGTATGCAGAGGTGTACACAGTCGTACACCCACATTTCACCAATGCTGTTATTAAGTCCAATGTAATAGGTGGTGAGCCTATTGCCAACTACCAGGCACAATTCAAAATCCGGACTGCTACTTGAGAATTTTCTAACAGAAAAACTAAATAACACTGCCTCACCCGGGAATCGAACCCGAGACCTCATACTCAGCAGTCGCGCTTGGGACCACTAGACCAATAAGGCAGGCGCATTTATTATATCATAGGCGCGGTCATGACGGGGTGGGGGGGCTGGAAAATATTTTAGTAGGTTTTTTTCTCAAATTAACGGGGTGAAACCGCGGGGCACAGCTATTATATTATAATTAGCCTAAGTTACACCGAATTACGGTTCCACAGGCTGAGTGTTAGTTTCCGAAATCCAAGCGGACGTCGTCGCGAGCACAGCTAGTATATTTTTTTTATTCCTTGGCCCACTCTAGGAATTCCTTCCTGTATCGTGGGTGCGTTTACAGACATATAATCTCACATGCACACACACCCAGACCCGGAACAATTATCTGTAGATCATAAAAATATTTGCTTCGAATTTGAATCGACCCTGCGACACGCGGCCACCTTTTGCACTTAACGGTATTAATCACCTAGTCAGCCTCTGAACAAATAGAAACACACGAGGCAACTGAGCGAAAAAATAATACTATTATCATTTTTTTTTATATTTTTTTCCAAACTTTGTTTTAAAAATAAAGATTTGTAAGTTTATTGATGTAAATTTATTGATGTACTTACATTTATTGATGTAAATTTATTGATGTACATTTATTGATGTAAATTTATTGATGTACATTTATTGATGTACATTTTTTCTGCGTCCCTATTTTTTCATCTGTCCCACTTAGTACTGATTATGTAGAAAAAATGTAGATCTTACATTATGGCCCGCTTAATGGAGTGTGATAGTAGGACAACATCAGAACCTGGCGTATGGATAACATTTGGTGTGACATAGCTAGATAGAAGGAGACCGTATCGGCGGCGGTTACCACCAACAACAGCATTCCCAATGAGGGTTGACGTCAGGCAGGCGGCCGGGCATACAACATAGCCAAAACTTTAGCAGCATGCAATTTCAAAAACAATTAGAAAGTAGAAGAAGAATACATGCTGCGCCGACCCCAAATAATCCCCCAAATAAATAGGGATAAGGACAGGGTGATGATGATGATGATGATGATTTAGAAAAACAGATCTGGCTATAGGTACTAACTGCGAGTACCTACTACGCACCTGATGTTTTTGGAGGATTTTACCATGCAGTCTGTATAATTATAAAGTGAGTGCATGGTTGGTCTACCGTTAATAGCCCCTTTGTTGCAACACCGTTATAGATAAGACAATGCATTTAATCGCAAGTGCTGCCAGTTGTTTCATGCCCGCGTTCACACTCGACAAAATATACATGATGTAAGTTGTTTATTTAAAACCATATACATAAAATTGAATCGCCAAAATGTTTGTACGCACATAACTTCTGAACGACTGTACCAAATTGGATAATTCTTTGTTTTTGTGTTCGATATTGTCAGGACAAGGTTTGTATAAAAGAAAATTTTAAAAAAAAAGAACAGAAAAATATTGCGGTACGTAGTTCGCTGAGTTAGCTAGTTTTATATAAATTGAAGTGATCGCAATCGCGGCTGCTGAGTTTGAGTTCCTGGGTTCGATTCCCAGGTCGGGCAGTGTTATTGGGATTTTCTGTTAGGAAATCCTCAGTAAATTAGGAAGTTGATCGTGTGACACCCCCGTGCTTCGGAGAGCACGTAAAGCCGTCGGTCCTGCGCCTGATCTCTCTCCGGTCGTGTTGGATTGCCGTCCCATCGGAATATGCGAGTGAAGGAAGAGGAGTGCGCCTGTGTTTGCCCATACACTTGTGCACTATAATATCTCCTGCGTACTTGGCTAATCTACATGGAGCGTAATGCGTTCGATTCTCGGATAGGGCAATCTGATTTGGATTTTCTGTTAGGAAACTCAGTCTATTAAAATGATTAAAATAAATGTTCAACGCCTACTACTCACTTGCATTCTTCGGGATTGCCCGACTAGTTTCGAGTTCGAACGGAGCCCTTAGTCATGAGCTGAGCCCGCGGCGATGTCGCGAGTCAAACTGTGTCAAAATGTGTCTAACGAAAGTTATTATACAAAAAAAAAAATTTTAATACATGTTCGTAATTTTGTTTTTTACCAAAATATATCATTCTCGTATATTCTCATTTTATCAAAGTCTTTATAGCTAAGTGTAACTATTTTTGAGCCAATACTTAATACATTACCGCAAAAGAATATATAACTCTTGTAAAAACCTGATTATTGAGTGTTTAATTTAACAAAAACCTGCAATCAGTTCAGGCGTCTGAAATGCCGCCATCTTGGCACGTTTCTCTGACGTCAGAGTACCCAATAAAATATAAAAAATATCTACAGATAAATCTTTGAAAAGCTTGCTTAGCGAACTCCAAAGTTAAAGTTTTTGTGGTTAAAAAATACGGCCGTGAGCAGATTTTATCAGAGATTCGAATCCTGCTCACGACCGTATTCTTTTCCCATTTAAAATTATAACTTTATAAAAGATATCTTTTTAACCGACTTCCAAAAAGGAGGAGGTTATCAATTCGGTTGTATTTTTTTTTTTTTTTTTTATTTTTTTTTTTTATGTTTGTTACCTCAGAACTCCGTCATTTATGAACCGATTTGGAATTTTTTTTTTTATTTGAAAGGATTTAGTTTCAGATTGGTCCCATTTAAATTTTATGAAAATTGGTTTAGTAGTTTGGTATTTAAATCAAAATAACTGAAAAATAATACGTCGTCGAAGTAAACGAAATGGTGTATTTTGCTTTCTTGTGACTTTCCGGTGGTGTTTACGGTCTCTAGAATAGTTCTAATGAACTGCCTAACTGTCAGATTGTTGATTTTAGTTCGAAATTTGGTCGGCTCTGTATGTCCTAACAATAATAACCTAACTTTATTTTACTTGTCAATAGCAAAAAAATTATGAAAAATTTTTATGACGTAAATACTAAACCACTATAAAAATCGACAATATATCGGGATTATGAAAGAAAATAAATTAAATTGATCCATGAGCGAGCGAAGCGAGCTCGGGAGTTTCGTGTATCCCGACACGGACAGGTTAGGTTCGAAGAGGATGACGGGGGCCCGTGAGCGAGCGTAGCGAGCGAACAGCCCCCGTCATCCTCTTCGTGTTTAGGTTTTTTCTAACCTTACGGACACAAAAATAGGAGCCCCGCTAAGCGGTGCTCCGTCGACCCAGCCACGGAAACTCAAACCAGAATACAGTAAAGTAAATCAGAGTACGCTTTTTTACTTGAATGGTGACTATCCATTTAATATACCTATACAATAAACAAACCTGTCCCACTGTAGATATGTCATTCTGCATTACGTCTAAAGGTGGGTAGCAGTTTTGTTAAACGTATCGCAATGGCAATCCAGCTGAACGTTGTTAAGCTGTTTTATAAAACAGTACTGTTTTGTAAAGCAGCTAGAGATTTTGTAAAACAGCGGATTCTACAATCCATCTGCGACAGATATATATGGACAGCGCGTTGAGTAGGTCTACCCATATTCACTTCCGATAAATCAGTTATGGTACGCAAGATTCACTAAAAAGTAAGAAATAAAATAATTTTTACCAAAAAAAAGAACCGACTCCAAAAATCTTTCTGTGTAAAATTGCACTAAAAAGTTATAAAATAATTGCATTATTTACTTACTACAATTTATAAAAAAATATTTTTTTATTTTAGAGTATTCTGAATAAAGTCAATTTATTAGGACAATAATATACAATTATTATTATTTTTGGAGTCGGTGCCAGTAAAGGATAATAAACGTGTAAGTACATTCATGAAGTAGCGTATTACGTTCGCTTTAGGCAGTTGTTGTGTTCATTTGTAAATAGGTTCAATTAGGTATAATACATTATCGTAATAATAATGATGGTTAATGTACCTACTTTTCAATATACTTTGCAAATTTTAGGAAACTTTCTAAATATTTTTAAAGTTTGGCTGGCACCGACTCCATAAATAATAATATTTGTATATTATTGTCCTAATAAACTGATTTTATTCAGAATCCTCTAAAATTAAAAAAGTATTTTTATATAAATTGTGGTAAGTAAATAATGCAATTATTTTATTACTTTTTAGTGCATTTTTACTTAACAGAAAGATTTTTGGAGTCGGTTTTTTTTTTTGTTAAAATATATTTTATATGTTTTTCATTCTGAATAATTCTTTAAAGTAATATATGATCTTCGGAGATAGTTTGTTTGGCGCCGATGGCAGCAACAGCTTCTATATATCCTAATATATCCAGTAAATATTTTAACAAAATCTATCGAGATAAAACACTTTAAACAAAATAGGATATTAAAACCACAGCGTACCAAAGGAGAATACTTTTATTCTTATTGTTTATTTACATCGTAAGCTAGCGTTAAACCTAATAACATTATAATCTAGAAGTGCGCCGTCAGTCTGTCTATCTCGTACAGGTCAGACATTATCTCTTCTACCTTCGTGCCGATTTTCTTGGCGATCTGAAAATTAATAAAAAAGTTATTACAAAGCATAGTGACGCCAGCAAGTTGTGTGGAAATCGTTTGCCATGATATGGATATGTAATGCGGAGGGATGAGGACCATGCGATGAGGAAAGTTTTGAATATCAATTATTGTTCACCGATTACTACTCACGTGCATTTTTCAGGTTTAGCCGACTAGTTTCGAGCTCGAACGGAGCCCTTAGTCATGAGTTGAGTCCGCGGCGATGTCGCGAGTCAAACTGACCAGTCAGTTGATATCGAAACTAGTCAGGCAATTTCGAAAAATGCAAGTGAGTAGTAATCGTTGAACAATAATTCATATGAATATGTCTCACGAAATTTATTATACAAAAAAAGTTTCGAGTATGAATGTGATGGATAAACGAGTAGAGGAAGACCGAGGAAACGATGGTTGGACTGTGTGAAAGATGATATGGCTAGACAAGCAGTGACTGACGATATGACGGTTGATAGAGATGTATGGAGGAAAAAGATATGCTGCCAGGACCATAATTAAGTTGGTATAAGCAGGGGGGTGATGTTACAAAGTATAGACTTGTAGGTCGAGTGCGTTACGGGCCGTCCATTAATCACATGAGTCTCGAAAGGGGGGGAGGGCAAAATCACGAAATATCCCAAGGGGGGAAGGGGGTGTAGTAAGATATCACATGTACTTATTTTCTGTATTTAAAGAAAATTTTAAGATTCTTTGTTGGTACTAAAAAGTCACGTGATTTGGGTGGGGGTGCGGGGTTAGTCTTAAACCTTACCACGTACTACCAAGGGGGGGGTTAAAAATGCTTAAAAAAACATCACCTGATTAAAGGATGGCCCCTAAGATTCTGGGTTGGATGATAGGGTCGGCTAGTGTTATTTGGTTTTTCTCTTACGAAAATTCTAAGTAGCAGCTCGGAGTTCAAAATTGTGCCTGGTAGATCACAATAGGCTCACCACCTATTACATGGGACTTAATAACAGCATCGGTGAAGTGGGTGGACAAGTGTGTCCACCTCTGCCTACCCTTTCGGGGAACAGTTGTGTTGTAATGTCATTTTCAAATATCTTTATTATCCATAAAAACAATAACAAAATGCACTTATCCAAAGCTACATTAACACACACAAATTAAGACACTTTATTAGGCTGGCAATTCGCCTTTCAAAGCTTATAAGAGATAGTTTACACTAGCAATAACTTAAAGTTTAAAATGTGATGTACGTGGTGTAATACTAACGTCTAGCTTCTCCCCGTTGGGCATGGTGGTGTAGAGCGTGACGAGGTCCCCGTCCAGCACGCCGCGCGCCGCGCCGCCGCCCGCCGGCCGCCGCGCGCACGAGTACGTTCTGCGGACCAATGTATTACACTATATTACGACTTTAAATATGAAGAACGTCATTTTATTTGTTGCGAAAAGGGGCTAGACGGAAGAAATTAACACGAAAAGTTGTACCGACACTTTTTGCTATAGTAAGCTATTGTAAGCCGTGCGGCGTGCGCATGTTTCTCTGTCTGTCTCTCTCTCTCTCTCTTATAGAAAGCAAGCCAAATATATAAATATATATATATATATTTTTTTCTCTTTAACTTCGTTCCATCCGGGTGTCCCTTGACACCTCTCAAGTTTTTTTATTTTATTTAGTAAGGAAAACCAACAATTACACACTATACAATGTATAGTCATGGTTAACAATAGCTTATAATATACGTATATCAGTGCGTAACCAACTACGTTATCCACATGTTGCATATTCGAATTGAAATTTGAGTGATCACGAGTACAATATTACCAATTAATCATACAAATTAATAAATGTTATTCATATTATACTGAAATTTATACAATTTTTACATCTTTGAGCATACGGTTAATTATCTGCTTTTGTTAATTGTAATTTATGTATAGCTGCCAATAAATTCTAAATTCTATCTTTCTTTTGTTTTCACTACATTTGTACGACCACTGCATTGTATGCGAGTAATTATGGAATACCGAGTTCCGCCGCGGAAGCAATGCCGCACATACGGCTCGCAAAATTAATAACGTGTACGGAGTGAATGCTACAAACGATCTCACGACTCGTTATTGATTTGAACGCTTGCGACATGGAAATTTTGATCTAAAAAATGCGTGGTTGCCCCAAAACTAAAGTCAACAACGACGAATTAAAGGCGACAGTGAGAGCTGACGATACTCAATCTACGCTTGATCAGCAGCTTTGCGTCAAATTGGCAAGGTAAAAAAAAAAGTTAGTCGTGTCGGTTCGGTCACTTGAATGGGTACTGAATTGATTGCAATGACGTCGCCATAAGACGTGTTAAAATATGGAAGAAGAATTCGCGGTGGTGAGCAGAGGTCGAGATGGCTTAGTGGTCAGAGCGCCTGGAGTATCTATCCGGGAGGCGCAGGTTCGAATCCTGTTCGCGACCGTATTCTTTTTCCATTTAATATTGTAACTTTACAGTTCGCTAAGCATGCGTTAATGCTTTTTCAAAGACATATCTTGAAGGTAAAAAAACTTAATAAGTGGGTCCCACACGAACGCCAACGCGACTAATGCGTTGAGATATGCCTTGCGTTGCTTAACAGACAGAAACGAAGGGATTTTGAGTCGCATTGTCACTTGCGATGATAAACTGATTCTTTTTGATAATAGTAAGCGGTCATCGTGTTCGTTAGTTAGACCTTGGTTCAGCATCTAGAAAAAGCCCCAAAAGAAAACTTACCCCTAAAAAAGTCAAGGTCAATGTTTGCCGAATGAATGAGTGCCGATATAATTAATCGGAGTGAGTTTTGCGCTCGAAACGGTCGATACGTGTTTCTTTTTGCTCCGTACAAATATATTGTTATAAGTGATAAATAGTGAGTTTTAGATGCAAATAAAGACGTATATACGATTTATATTGACATTGCTTTATTCACTTAAAGTTCTATAAAATTATAACAAGTCTTTCAAGTGTAAACATCGAAAACAAATTGCAAACATTTTAATAAATGGTGACAATACGGTACAAAGTGTTGTGTAGCTAAACACGATTAATATTCATAACACCTACATTTTTAATAAAATTGTGGCTCCGTGGTCATATGAACTCGTAATTTGACTTGCAAATTGTATGCTAGAGTGGCGGAGTTGGTTGAGGGCTGTACCGAGACACTGATAACTCTCAAGGCGCAAGTTCGAACCCGGCCCGCGCAAAATAAATACTTTTTGTCATCTTTTGTTGGTATTATTGTTTTGGTTGTTGTTAACAATTATGCCTAAGTGCGGAGGCTGCGGCAAATTTTTTGCTGCAAATGACGGCATAAAATGTCCGAAATGCCCGGGATTTTATCACCGAGCTTGTGTTAATCTTGCCTCAACTGCAATCATCTCGCCAAATTGGATGTGCCCGGGATGTAAGGCAAAGGTGCCCCGGGTAGACAACTCCCAGACGCCGGTTAAAGGAACAGAGGAGCCCAGCACAATGACGAGCCCAGCGTCTGTCTTCCACAATGAGACCACTGAATCAGGCTCAGTTGCAACCGACAGAAGTTTACGAGATACAGAAGAAAACAGCTTTCTAACGGAAATCCGTCATCTACGCGGTGAGGTTAACGCCTTGCGCGACGAATTACGACAGTTTCGGGAAGAATTCACAGGGCTTGATCAAAAGATGGATGCCTGCACCAATCGTGTCATCAGCCTTGAAGACTGCGTCAAAGTACTTGAAGGGAAGAGCGAGCAAACGGGTTCACCACGACTTTCTCAACTTGAAGAAACAATTGAAAGTTTGCAGCACCAACTTAATGAGCGTGAGCAAGAGTCACTAGGCAACGATGTTCAGCTGACAGGCATTACGGAAGTAAATGGTGAAAACCCGACCCAGCTTTTATATACGCTTGGAAATAAACTAGGCATGAAGCTCGATGAACGGGACGTCGTCTTCGTTAGGCGGGTGGGGAACGTACTCCGTGACCGCAATGAAAGCGAGGAGCCTCGCCCTCGAATCATTGTTGTTCGACTGGCGAGACGCACAACGCGTGACAGTCTACTTAGTGCCGCGCGCGTCCGCCGTAATCTAACAACGGCTGACATCCAAGTGCCAGGTGCAACGCGCCGCATCTACATTAATGAGTGCCTGACAAAAAAGAACCGGCAATTGTTTCACAATGCGCGACAGGCTGCTAGTCGTCTAGACTGGAAGTATGTCTGGACAAAAGATGGCCGTATACTCGCGCGAAAAGAAGACGGCAAGTCTGTCGTGCATATTCGAACGGA
The DNA here is from genome assembly GCA_935421205.1 of Xylocampa areola. Classification (NCBI taxonomy): domain Eukaryota; kingdom Metazoa; phylum Arthropoda; class Insecta; order Lepidoptera; family Noctuidae; genus Xylocampa; species Xylocampa areola. The sequence goes on from OW285223.1 coordinate 13,322,015, forward strand.
AGCGGACATATCACGGTTTTTTGTAACACAATAGGTTTGATAGCATACAACAACAAATTATTTATACTCGCCGTGGCTTTCGGAACACTTCAATATGTGTTATATTTGAGTGTTCCGAATGCTGCGTCGAGTACTTTTAATTACTTGCTACTTTTAATTGTTTTAAACTGTACATTGTTTTGTTTTAATTTTTTTTATTGTTTTTTGATTACCACATTCATACCACTGTACTTTCAAGCAGTTAAATTATTTAATAACATTTTCTCAATACCACATTGTACGTGCCCTCTCGATCTTATAAGCATTTTTAGTTTAAGCATCTGTTTTTATGTCAGCTGTAATTTAAGTTGCCTAATAATTTATGCAGCCCACGGTGTCAGACGATATTTTCACTTGTTACTTGCTATCTCGCATAATATCTATTATTATTTCAAAATACAATATATATACTATACATGCTATATAACACACCCAATATATACTAAGAGATTGATTTTGGCTAAGAAAATATCAGGTAAATAATGTCTACTAAATTCCTGAAAATTGGATTCTTGAACGCGGGTTCATTGGGTACGAAACACGATGAGTTCATTGCAGCAATATTGGAATCAGGCGTCGACATCATGGCCATCAATGAGACATGGTTGCGTAAAGGTGAAGAAGGGCGCGCGCCCTCTGTACCCGGATACAGGTTGCGACATGTTCGGCGTCCATTGTCGGTCAAGGGTGGTCGTGGTGGCGGTGTCGGTTTCTATATTAAACGTGGTTTAAATGTTCGAAACCACACTTATTCTGTTAACCCATTGCATAGCCCGGTAGAGCAGATGTGGATAACTCTTGGTATTCTAGGCACTAAGCTAGCTATAGGCACCGCGTATCGCCCACCTTGGCAAGATGTTGACCTTTTTCTAGACGCCGTTTCTTGCTCATTGACTTCCCTGACACAAAGCGAGTACACGATTTTGTTAGGTGATTTTAATATAAACTTATTGAATGTTAGTGACGCGAAAAGGGACCAACTAGAGATTTTTCTGGATTGTCTAGGCTTAAAACAATTAGTGACTTCACCTACACACTCTACAGTGCATGGTGACACGTTAATAGATGTTGTATGTACAAATGTTAAAGCACGCTCTGTGAATGTGGATCCAATACCGGATTTAGGCGCTCACGCGTTGATTACATGCGAATTTAGGTTTAAACGTTTAAAAATTCCTCCTCGGACTATCTCTTATCGACCACTCAGGGATATAAATAGAGAATCTTTTGATCGGGATCTGATGAAAACTGAATGGAATAAGATATATGAACTCCAAGACGTAAACGATATGGTAAATAGTTTTAACTCCAATTTAATTGGCCTTATGGATATTCACGCCCCTCTAAAAACAAGTGTTGTCAAAGAGTGTTCTTATCCATGGATAACCAGTAATATTAAACTTATGATGAAGCTGAGGAACCAAGCCCATGCAAAATACAATGAAAGTAAATCTGACGTTAATAAAGGGTACTACAAAGAGTTGAAGTCACTAGTGTCCAGGTCCCTATATTATGAAAAATCTGCATATTATAAACACAAAATCAACAGCCAGGTAAAGGACCCCAAAACACTCTGGAAAAACTTAAAGTCTTCCCTGGTCCAGTCTAAAAAGTGTATGGAATTACCTTCACACTTTAACGATCCAGACAAAATTTGTGATCACTTTTTAAATATTCCAGGTACCAACACGACTGATCTCTCAATGCTTACGTATTACGAATTTTCGCGAAATAATAGCTCCGTTTTTTACTTGACACCTACAACATGTAAAGAAATTACAAAAGTACTAAGTAGTATAAAATCTAATGCTGAGGGTTATGATGGCGTCGGTATAAATATGATATTATTGTCACTACCTTGGATATCGTGACTGCTATAGTTAACAGGTCTATTGTATCATCGTCTTTCCCGGAGTTATGGAAGATCGCTAGGGTCCGCCCATTGCCTAAATCACCTGATGCAGTGAATATGAAAGACCTTAGACCCATCAGCATACTGCCAGTACTTTCGAAGGTTTTGGAGAAGGTGGTTTGTGTGCAACTGGTTGAGTTTTTGGAATCTAATAAAATTCTCCCTGAGGCACAGTCTGGATTCAGGAAAGCTCGTAGTACTACCACTGCTCTGCTAGATGTCACAGACGATATATTAACAGCTCAAGATAATGGAATGTGCACTTTGTTGGTGTTGCTTGACTTTTCTCGCGCGTTCGATTGCATAAATATTCCACTACTTCTATCAAAAATGGCATTTTATGGATTTGACATAGACACAATAAAATGGTTCGACAGCTACCTAAGTGGTCGGACGCAATATGTTGAGGTCCATCGGGCGGACGGCTCTACCACCATCTCTCGGTACTGTTCGGTATCCAGGGGTGTTCCTCAGGGTTCCATACTTGGACCAGTTTTGTTCATTTTATATTGTACTGACATTATTAATTCTATTAAAAAGGCCAAATATCATATTTATGCCGACGATACACAAATATATATATCGTTCAAGCCGCATGACTATGAACAAGCATTGAAGGACCTAAATACAGACCTGGAAAGCGTAGTAAAATGGTCCAAAATCAACTCGCTTTCTCTAAATCCTTCTAAAACCAAATATATGCTGTTTGGTACTAAAGCCCTGTTAAAAAAGATTAAACCTTGTACCGGCTGCGTTGTAGTTATGGGAGAACCTATAGAACGGGTCGACGTAGCTCGGAATCTGGGACTTACCTTGGATGTGGAACTTCGTTTTCACAAACATGTAACTGATGCTATCCGTAATTGCTTCTATAGATTAAAGGTGTTGCACAAGGCCCGCCCGTATATTAGTGAGGAATTGAGAATTTTGTTAGTGGAGTCCCTAGTGCTATCAAAGTTGAATTATGCAGATAGTGTTTACAGCCAACGACTTCTGTCAAAAACTGACAAAATGATACAACGGCTTCAGAACGCATGTGCACGCTTCTGTTTCAATGTCCCCTTTAGAGGTCACGTAACGCCTTACCTTAATAAACATCAAATACTTAAAATGAATGCCAGACGCAAACTTCACTTAGCGAGCCTATTATTTGGCGTTATCAAATCCCATTCACCACGGTATCTCTATGATAAACTATCGTGGACGAGCAGGCACAATAATAGAGAGGGAAGAAAATGTTCCCAACAGCTTGCCATACCACAACATAGAACCGCAGCTTTCCGGGGCAGTTTTCGTTACGCGGCTACAAAATGTTGGAACAACATTCCTCCTCCAATAAAAAACTGCAAAAATTGCTCAACATTCAAAATAAAACTAAAAGAGTATTTACTCAGCCATCAAAAACAATTTGAGAATGTTCGAGCTGATGTATCTGCCATTTAAGTACTTACTAATATTGTTGTTAGCTACTATTTTTAGAATTTGATTTTAAATCCAGATTAATATTATAATTATTTATTACTGATTCCAAATATAGTTTTAATTTAAAATTTAATTATGTGTAATGCAATTTAATTTTATTTTATTTAGTATTATTTTAATTTAATTGGTTTTGTCAATTTCTACGGAAATTTATTATATTTTATTATTATTATTTTACTTTTTTTAGTACCTACATAATGATCTTGGATTTATAAATATTAACTTTACATAATATACCTAATAAGCATCATTTTTAAATATAAAATTGTTGATCTCTTGGCGCACTAAGACGGCTATCGGATACTGAATACCATTGTTTCCCATTTGGGGTTGGTGATGCTCCGGCTCACGGGCTTAAGTGTACATATAGCTGCGCATTGCCAGATTGGAAAATACATTTCGACCTTATTCATAGAAATAATATGGAATAAGTTATTTATAAAGCGCATAAACAAACTTTTATCCATCACACATGTTTAAATACTGCTCATTTACCCGTTTTTTAATTAAAATTATATTATCTAAATATATTATAATTGGATTATACAACTACTTCATAATTTATAATCAAACTAACCTACAATAATTTAATAGTTTATTTAGTATGTCATGTGTTACATATAACATTTATTATGTGTACGAGTACCATATCCAAACTAATAGGGCATTGCAGCCATACATTCCAGTAGTGTATGGCTGCCTTATATCTATACCTTATAATAAACGTCTTTGCTTCGTAACTTCTTCACTTTTAATTTATCACTATGTCTATATTAACATTTCACTATGTCTACTTCCTATCAATAGTACCTTAACGTATTCAGCTTGTTTCGAGCGTATGGCACTCGTGGGCCGCAGCTGAAAATCAGCGCTAGGTAGGTAGCTACCCTAGCATAATGCTGAGCTGATGGCCCTTTGGCACATACTTTGATAATAGTTGTCTTATTTTTGTACTTTTATGTGTATTTTTGTGCCAATAAATGTTTTTCTTTCTTTCTTTCTTTCTAATCACAGTTTCTTACCAAATGGCACCAGCATTACTGCGGATGTGTACTGTGAGGAACTGGACACAATGATGGAGAAGCTCGTTAATATCTGGCCAGTCTTGGTTAATCGCTCGTCCCCGCTGCTCCTACACGACAACGCTTGACCTCATACAGTCCAACAGACGATCTCTAATGGATGCAAATAAATACAATATCTAGCTACTTCCACAATATTGAGGGTAGTCATGCATTACCTGTGCACCGCCCGCCCGCAAATATATGCACATACGCAAGCGGTGAACATTCCGACTACCACCAACTACTCTACACGTGTTTCGCCCCTCCACGGGGCATCATCAGGAGCTGTTAGACCGTGCAGTGTCCGCCACCGAGTCCAATGTCCAGACTTCCGCAAAGTAACGCCTGGATCTATTCAAGACGATCTCTAAGTTACAAGAGTTAGGATTGGAAGTTTTGCGTCACACACCGTACTCACCAGACCTTGCGCCGACAGACTTCCACTTTAAACTTCAAGCCAGGATAAATTAAATACTCGAGAGGCAGTAAATGTCTTTGAAGAGTTTGTTGGCTCTCGTACACCTAACTTTTTCAAGAAGATATTCAACTATAAGATGTATAACAGTGTAACCGATGGCTTGGAATGCCCTCCGAGGCACAGAGAGGTCTTTATATGAAACTAGCTTTTGCCCGCAGTTTCGCCCGCTTTAATTAGGAGGAAAAACCGATCTATCTATATATAGATAGATAGATACATATACATATGAACGTGCTGAGGTGAGTGAACAAGCAGCAGCCGACGCTTTTTCCAAATACTTTGCCTCTGTATTTCATGTAGAGAAACCAGTATTGAACCCGGATATAGCTGCTCAAGCTGCACATAGCTATCAAGATGCAGCCTCTGTTTCTATAATAGCAGTTGATGAGACCGATCTGAGAAAGGCGGTAAAGCGTCTCAAGCACCGAGCGTGGACACGCACCCACCAATCGTGCACTCCGCACTATTGGGGACATACTTGCACAGCACCACGAACTAGACTTAATTGCAGATGCATTAGGACATTTGTATAATATATTTCATGTAATTTTAAGTCACAATTATTGTATACATACTTAAAAAGTGACATAATAATTAATATCGGATATATTACTATTTTTTAATTTATTTTAAATTGATACTTAATTGACATTCTATTATTCACAGTCAATTTAATTCATAATTTTAATTTATTGTTATTATTATATAAAGATTTTGACATTATTGCTATTTTATAAAAATCTATTGCACAAAATTGATGACAATGTGTAATATATTCAGCTATAATTCAATTGTTAGTAATTAAACTTGTAAGCGTTTTGGAAGTGACATCTGTTAGCTTGTAAGTTCAAATGACTAAATAAATAAATATCGACACTCTAGACCATTACTTCCCAAAGTGGTTCACCCAGGACGTGGACCCTTGGGGGTCACCCAGGGGTCCACGGGAAACTCGACGGGGTCTACGTTGGCGTGACAAAAAAAAATGGGGGTTCACAATTCGTAAGAAAATTTATCTGCTTTCGATAGTGAAGAACTAAAATGTTGGCTTGACTTCACCTATCGATGTAGGCTGATAATATTTTAAGAAGCTCAGCGACTGTTACTTGTAAAAACTGGGATATTACATATTCGTGTCGAAACTCCACTCCGAATGGAGAGCTTTTTAAATAAAATAAGTGAGAATTGATTGTTTCCTTGTTCTGCGAGTAGATGTCAATAATTCAAGATATGTCTTTGAAAAAGCATTAACGCATGCTTAGCGAACTCTAAAGTTACAATATTAAATGGAAAAAGAATACGGTCGCGAACAGGATTCGAACCTGCGCGTTCCGGATAAATACTCCAGGCGCTCTGACCACTAAGCCATCTCGACCTCTGCTCACCACCGCGAATTCTTCTTCCATATTTTAACACGTCTTATGGCGACGTCATTGCAATCAATTCAGTACTTACAACTGACCGAACCGACACATTTATGAATGAACCGACACCGCCATAAGACGTGTTAAAATATGGAAGAAGAATTCGCGGTGGTGAGCAGAGGTCGAGATGGCTTAGTGGTCAGAGCGCCTGGAGTATCTATCCGGGAGGCGCAGGTTCGAATCCTGTTCGCGACCGTATGCTTTTTCCATTTAATATTGTAACTTTAGAGTTCGCTAAGCATGCGTTAATGCTTTTTCAAAGACATATCTTGAATTATTAAGGTAATTGCATTCTTTACGACATTGTATTAACTGCAAAGTTAGTCGTGTCGGTTCGGTCACTTGTATAGGTACTGAATTGATTGCAATGACGTCGCCATAAGACGTGTTCAAATATGGAAGAAGAATTCGCGGTGGTGAGCAGAGGTCGAGATTGCTTAGTGTTCAGAGCGCCTGGAGTATCTATCCGGGAGGCGCAGGTTCGAATCCTGTTCGCGACCGTATTCTTTTTCCATTTAATATTGTAACTTTAGATGTCAATAAATTAAAGTTTTATGAAATCACTTTTTTGATTGGCCAACTTTACCCTTTTGACATCCGATCACAGCACAGTCAATTAGTTAATTAACCAATCATTCATCTATTAATACGTGGTTGAAACTCAGCCGCAACGCAAATTTCCATAGTTAGATCACATTTTTCGTCGAGTTTTGGGAATATGGTAGAATTGTAGCTGCAACGGGTCCATCGGAACCAGCTAAGTTTTGAAAGTGGTCTATGAGAAAAAAAGTCTGGCGACCTCTGCTCTAGACTCCCAAATTGTATTAGTTACTTAATTTTAAAATTCAATCATATTCGAAAGACACGTGGCACCATCTATTATCATAAGAACGTTATTATTGTTTTCCTAAGGAACAAAATTTTTTTTCGGTATGAGAGGTACCCTATGTCTGTTTCTGTACACCTGACAACGTGTGTGCAAAATTTCAGGATGATCGGTTCAATGGTTTAGGCGTGAACAGGTAACTAATAAGTAATAATTCAAGATAAATCTTTGAAAAGCATTAACGCATGCTTAGCTTTTCAAAGATTTATCTTGAATTATTAAGGTAATTGCATTCTTTACGACATTGTATTAAATGCAAAGTTAGTCGTGTCGGTTCGGTCACCCGTATAGGGACTGAATTGATAGCAATAACGTCGCCATAAGACGTGTTAAAATATGGAAGAAGAATTCGCGGTGGTGAGCAGAGGTCGAGATGGCTTTGTGGTCAGAGCGCCTGGAGTATTCATCCGGGAGGCGCAGGTTCGAATCCTGTTCGCGACCGTATTCTTTTTCCATTTAATATAATAACTTAAAACTTAAATATAATAACTTAACTTAAATATAATAACTTCAATAAATAATACTTTCGCATTTATAATATATAGCCTTCTCCCCGCGACTTCGTCTGCGTGGACCTTAGAATTTGGTCCCACCGGGATAAAAAGTACCCTATGTGTTAATCCACGTTATAAACTATCTGTGTACCAAATTTCATCCAAATCCGTACAGTAGTTATTGCGTGAAAGAGTAACAAACATCCATACATACAAACTTTCGCGTTTATTATATTAGTAGGAAGTTAGGATTACGGTTATGTCCACCTATCCACAGTTTGACCGCAACAAGTGCAGCTTAACTACGATCGATAGTGGTGTGCAGATTTTTAAAAACGATCTTCTTTCACTTCATAGAGATTGAATAGTTAAAGCTCTTTTAAAACAAGTTTACTTCTATCAATCTTACCTATGCCAAAGCCGTAATACCCTAGTGGTCTAGCCGTAGGTCTGACATGTCAAAGGTCACTGGTTCCAACCCAAGGCAGTACCACTGACTTTTGAAGTCATGTGTATATTAGAAATTAATTCTCACTTGCTTGAAACGGTGACAAAAAATATCGTGAGGGAAACCAGCACACCTGAGAGATGTTCTCGATGGTGTGTAAAGCCATGTCAGAGACCTACGGGTGGTTTAAACTCTGACACTAGGTTGTTCATCGACCATACGATAAGAGAATAAGTATTACCTGTAAGCTCTCGGATTCAGTCCAGCTATATGACAGCAGTAATTATTCATAACGTTCTGTAACATCAGCAGTCGGCGATACATCTTCTCTGATATCGGTAGAACGTAGCCCACGCCGCCGTCGAGGGTTGCTATGAAAATAAAAAAGTTTTATTATTAACAATAATTTGTAATTTATCACTAATGTAGAATATAATTATCTTGTATAACTCTTTAAAAGATCTATTTTCGTTTTATTATGATATAATATTAAAAAAAATCGCGTCATAGACTCATATCTATCGTGTTTGTTATCGAACTCCTCCGAAACGACTTGACCGATTTTTATGATTTTTTTTCGTGTATATTTGGTAGATCTGACATAGGTTATTTTTTATACCCCTAGATAATAAGGGTGGTCCTAACCAGAAAATTTATATGGCATAACAACGTTTGCGGGGCACAGCTAGCTTTTATATAAAATCTCATAGTTAGGATAAATCTTTGAAAAGCATTAACGCATGCTTAGCGTCGTAGACGTCGCCATGAGACGTGTTAAAATATGGAAGAAGAATTCGCGGTGGAGAGCAGAGGTCGAGATGGCTTAGTGGTCAGAGCGCCTGGAGTATTCATCCGGGAGGCGCAGGTTCGAATCCTGTTCGCGACCGTATTCTTTTTCCATTTAATATTGTAATCTCATAGTTACTTTAGTAATTGCTCTATTATCCTCATTTCGGCTTCAACCCGCGACTCAGTCGGCTTCGACTTCAGAATTGGGTCCATATATTGGATAAAAAGTATCCTATGTGTTAATGCAGGTTATAAACTATCTGTATGCCAAATTTCATCACAATCCGTTCAGTAGTTTTTGCGTGAAAGAGTAACATACATCCATACATACAAACTTTCGCATTTATTATGTTAGTAGGATGTAAGTATGTATGTTTGTGAGTTTCTTTACTCCATAACTTCCAAACGCCTGAACTGATTTCTATTTATGGGGTATCATTAGAATCTTTACATTATCCCGGGCAAAATAGACTAAAAAATTTTAAGTTTTTTTATTTTTTTATTATTTCACTCCTTTTTGTTTAAGTTTAGTTTAACCGTTCGGCTCAGTAACGTACAGATCTGTACGTTGTAACAATAAAAATCTATTGTGTCTGCTAATGACTGACGCAACAGCTTAATATTAATTTTATTAGTAAATAATGTAATGTTACTATAGACTAACTTACCCGGGACATTATAACCATTCTGACGATACCCCGAAACATCTGATTCGGTTCAAGCGTTTAGAAGTTATGGTGGAATAACGAAACTCACAAACATACATGAACCTTAAAAACATAACACTCTTTTTTGGACAGACGTGTAAAGAAAAAAGCGGAGGGGAAGTAAATAAAGTGGGGTACTTTAACTGAACATCTGTAATGAGCGAACTTACTGAACATAGTGACGTGTCTCCGATGATTGGACGTGGTGACCTGCCTCGCGTTGATGCGGAACATGGCGTTCACCTGCTGACCCACGTGGTAGTCACCCTTGCGGATCAGGCGCTGACCTGAATATACAGGAAAACATTAAGGAAATCTAAAATAAAAATTATATACATTTTCTTAATTAAAGATTTAAAAAAATATATATACCTTTTGTTAAAGTTACAATATTAAATGGAAAAAGAATACGGTCGCGAGCAGGATTCGAACCTGCGCCTCCCGCATAAATACTCCAGGCGCTCTGACCTCATTAGGAATGCTGTTGTTGGTGGTAACCGCTACCGATACGGTCTCCTTCTATCTAGCTATGTCACACCAAATATTATCCATGCGCCAGGTTCTGGTGTTATCCTACTATCACACTCCACTAACCGGGCCATACTTACACACATACATCATCATCATCATCATCATCATCATCATCATCCCCCTGCCCTTATCTCAATTTATTTGTGGTCGGCGCAGCTTAGCTATATCTGGCATGTTGCTAAAGTTTTGTCTATGTTGTATGACCGGCCGCCTGCCTGACGTCTACCCTCATTGGGAATGCTGTTGTTGGTGGTAACCGCCACCGATAGGGTCTCCTTACACACATACATGAACCCTAAACACTCCTTTTTTTGGGCAGTCGATTAATTCGGTTAAAAGTTGATTTATTTCTATTTATATAAGTATTTTTAACATAACAACATAACATAGCATCACGCCTGTATTCCCCGAAGGGGTAGGCAGAGGTGTACACAGTTGTACACCCACATTTCACCAATGCTGTTATTAAGTCCCATGTAATAGGTGGTGAACCTATTGCCATCAACCGGGCACATTTCCAAACTCCGGGCTGCTACTGAGAATTTCCTAACAGAAAAACTCAATAACACTTTACCCGACCCGGGAATCGAACCCGAGACCTCCATGCTCAGCAGTCGCGCTACGGACCACTAAACCAACGAGGCAGTTAAATTTTTGTATATAAGTATATATAAGTATTTTTGTATATAAGTATATATAAGTATTTTTGTATATAAGTATATATAAGTATTTTTGTATATAAGTATATAATAAGTATTTTTGTATATAAGTATATATAAGTATTTTTGTATATAAGTATATATAAGTATTTTTGTTAGTTAATTTGTCATTTCCTTACCTCCATAGCTCTCTCTGGCTTGCGGTTGGTACATGAACAAAGCGAGATTCCCCTCCGACTCACTCACTAAGAACCCCAATGTGGTGTTATCTACCATGAATTCCATGTCGTATATCTGTAACAAACATTTATATTATTAATTATTGTTCACCGGTTACTACTCACGTGCATTCTTCGGGTTTGCCCATGGACTAATTATAAAGAGGACATGGCATAAGCGACTGTGCACCGTGATTTTAAGTGAGTCCTGACGTCAAACAACTGTGTGTGTGGTCCGGTCAAGCCACGCCCACTCATGCTCAGTCTGCCAGCAGTCATCCTGTGCATACGACGATCGCGATCACATAGTATTTTTTTAATATCCTTCGATATTATTATGAGAAATAAAGAACTGTTGTATTTTATCCTGCAAGAATTACTCGGATAAACGTTCTGATGCCATGATAGGCATCACATTTCGTTCGTAAGTAATTTTAGACGCAATTTATTAGGCAAATTCCAGAAAAATCTATGAAACGTCATATTAGTTCTATAGTTTTTCTACTCGCCGCCAGACGTCGAAACCTTTAAATATCATAGTAATATCTTAGGTTTGCGCGATCACTACACATTATAATAAAACAACTTTTAACCGGATTAATCGCGTGTATTATTGGTTTTTTGTTTTTCCTGACGTTTCGAACACTTTGCAGCGTTCGTGGTCGCAGGAGGACTGGACTCTTTAAATATCACTTAAATAGCTAAAAATGTCATAGAAAAATACTTTCCAGTTGATAATGAAACGTAAGAAAGTAGACTTAACACTATACAAAGATAATTTTGCCAAAAAAATATCGTATTAAAATTTATCATTTAAAATTTTCTAATGATAGAATATTCAATCACCGCCATCTATAGTGTAGAAAAGGCAATCCTTGCATAGCCGAGTCGTACTCTAAATTACGATGTTTTGATAATGATGTTTCATAACATTTAATACATATGTCTATCACGACAATTTTTTTTTTTTTTTGTGGTGCGAACACTTATTTCTTAATATAGTTTAAAGACACTGGAGACATCTGGCGTAATTTAGCTGAATTACGTTAGAATGAATTGAATATTGTAACTTTCAGTTTTCCCTATTCACCGCTAGGTGGAGAATGAAGAAGTGGGCGGCGTTTTCGGCGTTTGAAAGCCCCCCTCACCCCGCAAATCGTCACGCAGTGTTCCTTTAGAAAAGGCCCTTAGAACATCTCCTCTTTACAATTGCTTCATGGGTTTGCCCGACTAGTTTCGAACTCGAACGGAGCCCATAGTTAGGAGCCGAGTCCGCGACAATGTCGCGAGTCAGCGGTGCGAGCACGGTTCTGTATATCGAGTCATTTGTCGATTTTAAATGTCAAATTTGACAAAACGATAACGGTAGCACGGTTCGTGGTATATCGACCCCACGATAAATTCGACAAATCTTATCGATTATGTCCACATAGCTAGCATGGTTCTTAAGTTTGACAGTTCTTATTGGTAAATTTGCCGAATTTTGTCGAAATTTTATCGTCATTTGAAAGTTGGTAGATAAAGATTCTCTAAAGCTTTTTTGTAAAACTAAAATGGTTTTAGTAGAAATAATCACATTAGAATCCATATGGAGGAATGTTGAAAGGATCCACAGGTCAATCTGGTTAATTTGGAGGAAGAATTTTAGGATATATTGTAGAATGAGTTGAGCAAGAAAATAACCCATACCCTTAGTGATATTGTGAGGAGTGTAAGGGTGATGTTATCTGTTGGCTCATTAATTACCAGATACAATAGATTATTGTTATGATTGAAGTACAATTTTGTACTTCTCAATATAACAGAGTAATGATTTCCCAGTATTTAGTGTCATAAAATAAATAATATAATAATAGTGATCTTGTAGATCACAGTTTTATGCACTTTACAAGATGACAGTGATACGGAGGAATACTTTGACGACTAAATCACGTTTATTTTAAGTTATATTCCTTTTTTATTGTTTCTATAGCTTTATTTAATAAAATAACCAAAATTAAATTTCTTATATTCGACAACGATTGACAGTGACAGTTAAGTCGGATCGAGAGAAAGTCGGCAAACATCCTCCTTGATATCCTAAAATTATTTTATTTTATGTATTTTACTAGAAACCAATTAAATATTATGATTTTTAAACTATATTTCAAAAAAGAATAAAACGAAATAATTTTTCATAAACGAAAAATAAATATTTTGTGATTTTAATAAAACGCAGATGAGTGAATGATAACCGATTGATTTTTTAAATCATGTGTTGCCATTTATAAAGTCGATAAGCTGTCAACAAGACATAGCTCTCGACAAGGCTCGATAAAGCTATCGAGGCAAGTTCCGTGCTACCGAACCACGATAAAATTCGATATGTTTAAGCTGTTGCGTCAGTCATTAGCAGACACAATAGATTTTTATTGTTACAACGTACAGATCTGTACGTTACTGAGCCGAAAGGTTAAACTTATATCGACTCGACAAATTTATCGATCAAAGAACCGCGCTTGCACCGCAGAGTCGATATTGCCGCGGACTGGGCTAATGAACCGGTGAACAATAATTAATATGAATATGCCTCACGAAAGTTATTATACAAATTTATATTAATACGTGAAGCAAAAACTTTGTACCCCTTTTTATGAAAATCACGCGGACGGTGTAGTATGAAATTTGGCATAGTTAATGTTTATATGGAGAGGGAGTGCAGAAAGCTAAAATCGCGACCAAAAGTAATCATGAAATTTTCAACCGCTTTCCAATTACCGCTTAAAATGGCCCATTTTTTTAAGTATTAAAATGGATATAGTATTTTATCCTTAAGAGATAGACATATGCCATCGCCGACTTTTCTGTAGACCTATATAAGATACACAATTCCACCATACATCATTTTGTTATATATCGAAGGGTTTAGGCAGCGTTTTCGTAGAAAGCTCCCAGACGGCTTATTTATCACGACACCTCCAACAAATATCATTATATTTTAGCCAATATATGCAAAAACTTGACGGATTATATACTAAAACTTTCCTGGAGAACCACTCTATTCATTGGTGAAAACAGCATGACAATCGGTGCAGTAGTTTTTGAATTAATCGCGAACAGACAGACTGATAGACGCGGCGGAGGACTTTGTTTCATAATATGTAGTGATGTATTAGAAATATATTAAATTGATAACAAAAAATTGTCAATAGAACCTTAATAACAGTGGGCGTACTCTTGAAAATAATTCCGCTCGATTGACATTGGAAATATGTCAGTTCGAACTTTTAAATGCCAAAGTGTCTAAAACATTATTATAGATTCGGGATACTAATAAGGCACCACGCTTTAAAATTGCCGAAACTGCAATTTCGATAAATTTATTTTAATATAACGCATTGCTTTGAGGCGCCTATTTAATATAGGAATTGGATTGGTATTTATTTCAAGAGTAGCCACAGGGCAGTGTTTTTAGGTTTTTTGTCAAGCTCACCAATAACATGGAACTTAAAAAATTGTGTTAGCAACTGTATACAGTTCTGCCTACCCGCTTGGGGAATACATACACAATTTTTCACATAATTTTTTTCTTGTTACTATTTACCTGTGCACTCCTTAGGTCCCTGGAGACCAGCGACAGAGTCCTGTGCTGATGCTGGTACCGCAGCAGCGATATAGACTTGTACACGTCGGCCACAAGCACCAAGTTCTTGACGGACAGGATCTTGTGCACGTATATCTGCGTGTCTATGAACGCCACGCCTACTAGATCATTGTCTTTTAACTGCCAGATGTAGATCTGTTGAGAAAAAAGTTTTGAAATTAAAGAATCTGATATAGATCATATATAATTATATTTTTTAATACATGTTGAGGCCATGTAATGCCTATATTAATTACTATTTTTCAAAGAAACATTGAAAAAATAATGGACAAGAACGGGGTTTGAACCCGCGACCTTTGACGTTCCGGGTCATCACTCTACCAACTGAGCTACCTTGTTTATTAGCTCAGTTGGTAGAGTGATGACCCGGAACGTCAAAGGTCGCGGGTTCAAACCCCGTTCTTGTCCATTATTTTTTCAATGTTTCTTTGAAAAATAGTAATTAATCTGATATGGGTATAAAAAGCTACCTTGTTGGTCCTATTCGTCGGACTTCGGTTCGATACCCAAGTCGGGCACTGTTTTTCTGCTAGGAAATTCTCAGTAGTAACTCATAGTTTTGAATTGTCCCCGCTAGATGGCAATAGGCTCACCAAAGTACACGTACACGGAACTCAAAAACAGCATTGGTGAAATGTGGGTGTACAACTATGCAAACCTCTGCCTACCCCTTCGGGGAATACTGTCGTGATGTTATGTTATGTCGTAGTATATCTGTGCATGTTCGAAGTCAGGTTTTCCAAACGGCCGAGCAGATACAGTAGTATAGAAACCTCCTCCTCTCAACAGACCAGCTCCAGCCCCCCCGCTATGCAGCGCCTATTAAGGCACATCCCTGGGGAGACTGTACAGGGGTCTCCCCTAAGCCCCGCTGTGCACAGTAGTACCCACTGTGGCACCCCAGAGTCCCCTCTCGAAGCACTCGTGACCCCAAATTCTACTCAACCAAAATGTATTGAGCCGCATTTTTTTTTATCAATTTTTTTTGTTACAAGTTTTCACCTCTGCCTACCCCATCGGGGAATACAGGCGTGGTATTAAGTTATGTTTTATATTACCTTTTGTCCGACAGCAGATATAAGGTACCCCAATACTTGTGTGAGAGCGGTGACCGGTCCCTTCTGTTCTTTAGCGTATAGTTCCTTGAACCTGTTCTTAGTTAGCGGCTGACCAGGTTCCGGTACCACGTCTATGATGTCGTAGATTATTATCTAGAAATTAAGGAACTGATTTAAGAATAGGTACATAAAAAAGTATTCATCAGTGAGAGAAGGAGCTGTGTCAAATAATACTTTATTGACAATTATTTTGGAAATACATTTATATTAGCTT
Source organism: Xylocampa areola (assembly GCA_935421205.1). Classification (NCBI taxonomy): domain Eukaryota; kingdom Metazoa; phylum Arthropoda; class Insecta; order Lepidoptera; family Noctuidae; genus Xylocampa; species Xylocampa areola. The sequence goes on from OW285223.1 coordinate 13,338,121, forward strand.
AAGTTATCTGAAATTAATGAATTTTAATTAGTGGTGCCAAAAAAGTGGTGTTATGTGTTTAATTTTTATGTCACGCTCAAGGGGCTTGGACAAAGAGAAAATTGAATTTTTAAAATCTTTTTTTTTAAACTTTATTTTAAGATGTTTAACAGATATAACAGAATGGTAAATAAAATATAAAAATATATATCTTAATTCTATAGTCTATTAATTTTAATATAAACATTCCATAGCCTTAAAGTTTATAAAAATAAGATACTGAATTTTATTTTGGTCATAAACGTTTTGTTAAATTTTTATACCTGCGTTGAAACATATTTTTTTAATATATTTTATTATAATTTAATCTATTAATTTAATTATTCAAAAGATTAAACATACCCTTCCTCTTGATGTAATATCTTCACTGTAATTGTAGTTGGTTCCTATAGCTATATACCCTCTCAGTCCCGACCTGTAATAAAAAGCGTTTAATTACAAAAACTTCACCTTCAATAACCATTTATGTGTTAACAATGTATGTATCTGCCTAGCCTTTTCCCAATAACATTGGGGTCAGCTTCCAGTCAAACCGGATGCAGCTTAATACCAGTATTTTACATGGAGCGACTGCCTATCTGACCTCCACAACCCAGTAACTGGGTAACACGATATATCGTGGTATGACTGGTTGTCAGACTTTCAGGCCTCTGACTACCCGGAACGGCTGTCATATGATCTTAATTTGACAACCGGGACCGACGGCTTAACGTGCTGTCCGAGGCACGGAGGGGTCTCGGTATGAAATGATGGTCACCCATCCACAGACCGACCGCGGCAAGCGCAGCTTAACCTCGATCGATCGATCTGTGCGGCTGTTACGTAGCCACGAGCCCCTCTGTTAACAATGTTAATACAATAATTAAACGGCGCAGTTGGCGCAGTGGTAGAGAGATCGGCTGCTGCGTCGTATGTCACGGACTCGATTCCCGCACGGAGAAAATATTTGTATGATCTACAAATAATTGGGGCTGGGTATCTGTGAATATGAGATTGTCTGTAAACGCATCCACAATACAGAAAGATATTAGACATAATTTCAATTACGACCTTTTAGTAAACGAACGGCAGAGTGGTGGGAATGGGTTAGTTGGCAGAGTGCCTGGAGTATTTATCCGAGAGGCACAGGTTCACATCCTTCTCACGACGGTATTCTTCTGTCCACAAAAAAAATAGCTCCGAGAGCAACGCATGCGATAATGTGTTTGATAGTTTTATCTATATCCACAAACACTATTAAATACCACAGTACACTTCTGTCTAGCCCCAGGGGATACAGGCGTGGTGTTACGTTATCCTTACCTGGTTCCCTCATAAGATAGCGACACGTTCTTGAGGCACGTGACATGCTCCCACTCCTCTAGTTCTATGCGAGTGTTGGGGATGATCTCCCACGACACCGGGGAGAATAACGTCACGAAGAACTTGTCCTGAAGCGGGTAGGGGAACCTGGAAGAAATGGGACGGTGTTAATGTGGATTTTAGTAAGAATTGAAAATGTTTTCATAGTAAGACATAAATAAGTTTTATTAAACAATAGACGAAAGCACGGATCATTGAAAAACGAATATTAATGTTACAAATGATTGATTTCACTCCATAATGCATGTACGCAATTGTATGCTCAATTGGGCGGGTCATAGCTGAGCTAAATAATGTAATGATGACATCAGTATTCTGTAATGTACCTACCTTTGATCTACAATAAGGAATTGAATTGAATTGAAATGTTAAATTATAATTTTAAATGGAAACAGAATACGGTCGTGAGCAGGAATCTGCACGTCTCGGATCCCTCCACTCCAAGCGCTCTCACCAGGAAGCCATCTCGACCTCTGCTCACTACCTAACCACTGTTTTCATTTCTTTAACATGTTGACCAACATCATCATCCCCCTGCCCTTATCCCAATTTATTTGGGGTCGGCGCAGCATGTTTTCTTATTCCATACATCTTTATTAGCTGTCATATCGTCAGTCACTCTTTTTCTAGTCATATCATCTTTAACACAATTCATCCATCGCTTCCTCGGTCTCCCTCTACTCTTATAGCCATCTCCATTGATACTCAAACCTTTCTTCGTCACATGCCCCTCATCCCTCCGCACCACATGCCCACACCACGCTAAACGACTTCCACACAACTTCTCAGTGACCGGTGCCACTTTCACACTTCCTCTTATATACTCATTTCTAATTCTATCCACCCGCGTCACACCACACATCCCTCTTAACATTCTCATCTCAGCTGCATGTAGTTGTCTTCCATTAATTCCCTTCGTGGACCAACATTCTGAACCATACAAGACAGCAAGTTTAATAATTGATGAATGATTTTCCCCTTAAGTTTAAGGGGAATTCGGGGGTCACAAATAGTTCCCGTGACCTGCCGCCATCTCATCCACCCTGTGTTAATTCTGTGCTTGACGCTCCGTGTAACATGTTGACCAACATGTTAAAGAAATGAAGACCTTAATTATTAGTCATCATTAAGAGATATCATGTTGTTGTGGAAATCGCTTTATGCAAAATATTGATATTACGCTGCACCCGTTTAGTGGAGTGGGATAGTAGGATAACACCAGAACCTGGCGCATGTATAACATTTGGTGTGACATAGCTAGATAGAAGGAGACCGTATCGGTGGCGGTTACCACCAACAACAGCATTCCCAATGAGGGGTGACGTCAGGCAGGCGGCCGGGCATACAACATAGACAAAACTTTAGCAGCATGCCAGATATATGCTGCGCCGACCCCAAATAAATTGGGATAAGGGCAGGGGGATGATGATGACTGTAAACCGACCTCAACACAGTTTATTTTATGGTAAATTTATTGAATCTCTTACCTATCCCCCTTATTGTCGCTGCTCTTTTCCTTGTCCTCCCCGTTGAACTTGTAGTAGGAGGTGGTGGGCTGGTGTACGGAGGCCACGAGGCAGTAGGTCTTGGACTCCAGGTGGAACGTCACGAAGTGCGGCGTCACGCGCAGCGGGACCTTGCGGACGGGCCACCACGCGTCGTACGACAGGTGGGTGGGCAGGGCACTGATGCGGAGAGACGACTGGAACAAAATATTATTATTAAAATTATAAATTTATTTATTTATGGTATACCAAAACCAGTAAATATTAACTACTAGCCTCTGCCCGCGACTCCGTCTGCGTGGTCTTCAGAATTGGGTCCAGCCGAGATAACAGTAAGCTTCCTATGTATTAATGCAGGTTATAAACTATTTGAACGCCAAATTTCATCAAAATCAATTAAGTAGTTTTAGCGTGAAAGAGTAACAAACATCCATACATACAAACTTTCGCGTTTATTATATTAGTAGGATTACAGAACTACACATTAATAAAAATAAACATATTAGTTTATAAAGTTACAATATTAAATGGAAAAATCGCGGTGGTGAGCAGAGGTCGAGATGGCTTAGTTGGTCAGAGCGCCTGGAGTATCTATCCGGGAGGCGCAGGTTCGAATCCTGTTCGCGACTGTATTCTTTTTCCATTTAATATTGTAACTTTAGAGTTCGCTAAGCATGCGTTAATGCTTTTTCAAAGACATATCTTGAATATTAGTTTATGCTCATTATAGGTACACACAGCATTCACCATTTAAACAAAGGCAACACTAATAATAATTATAAACTAATTCAATCATAAAAATAAATTACATTAATTTTATTTCTTTAATCATTAAAACTATGACGGCCATAAAAAGTATTGGATATTTAAGATTTTTGATTTTAGGATTAAAAGTCTCGCCATGATTATTTAGCACTTTATTTTTTATAAAATGTTACCCCACACTAGGAATTGATTTCTGTATCGTGAGTGCGTTTACAGACACATAATCTCACATGCACACACACCCAGACCCGAAACGGTCATACAAAAATTTTCTCCGTGCAGGAATCGAACCTGCGACACGCGACGCAGCAGCCGGTCTCTCGACCACTGCGCCAACTACGCCGGCAAACATAGACAGTTTATAACCTGGATTAACACAAGGGGTACTTTTTAAAGTTACAATCAATCTGCCTAGCCTTTTCCCAATTACATTGGGGTCGGCTTCCAGTCAAACCAGATGCAGCTTAATACCAGTATTTTACATGGAGCGACTGCCTATCTGACCTCCACAACTGTGTAACTGGGTAACATGATATCTCGTGGTATGACTGGTTGTCAGACTTTCAGGCCTCTGACTACTCGTAACGGCTGTCATAGATCTTAATTTGACAACCGAGACCGACAGCTTAACGTGCTCTCCGAGGCACGGCGGGGTCTCGGTATGAAATGATGGTCACCCATCCACAGACCGACCGCGGCAAGCGACAACCTTTTTAAAGTTACAATATTAAATCGAAAAAGAATACGGTCGAGTTTTTATCTCGCCTGGGCCCAAATCTAAGTCCACAGACGTAATCGCATAAGCTAGCAGTTTTCAAAAAGCCAGTCAGGCAGTTCCCTATTAAAAAAAGCTAGACAAATTCTTACCTTAGCATTAAAATACAAGAATCCCTGTGGACAGTTGGTATTGTTGAAGGGCGCGAAGGTAGCCACAGGTGCTTCTTCAGTGCACAGCGGGTGTAAGCGAAGTTCTCCGCGCGCTGACAGGAACAGGAAGTATGGGGACACGCCACATATGAACACACCGTTGTAACCGCCTACATTACCTAAGGAGAACAAGATGAAAAAAAAAAAAAAAAAAAAAAAAAAATTGCCATTTATCCTAAAAAAAGTATCCTAGTTTAAACAAAATGTACGTCATCCAGTCGTGACAAACACTTTGGTTAGTCATCTATAAGAAAGTATGGCGGTCAACATATTAAAGAAATTAAGACTTTAATTATTCCAACATTAAGAGATGTCATGTTGGTGTGGAATTTTTTATACTTGCCATGTTACCCGGACAATGTAAGGATTCTAACGATACCCCATACAACTAAATCGGTTCAGGCATTTAGAAGTTATGGTGGAATAACGAAACTCACAAAAACAATAATAAACCCTAAAAACATAACAGTCCTTTTTAGGGCAGTCGTGTAATAAAGATCTATGATGCTGATATATATTGCCGGTTTTTGGACTTACGGGGTGACCTGGATGGTTTTAGCTATAGCTGAACTCGATAGGTGGCGCTGTTATCGAGATCAAAATAATGAGGTGAGACGGCGCCAATTCTAATGTAGCAAACTAAACTAAATTTAGAGCATAGCTGTCTTTTACTAATCGTTAATATATGAGCAGGACGGGATGACATCAAATTCAAATTTAATCATGTAAACCTAAGTTGTCCATACAATTTACGTTTGACGTCTCTAATTTTAGTGGCCACCTAAACCTGTGCCTCCTAAAAACGTTCGGAGATTTTAATTTGACGTGTCTAAATTCAAATTTGACATCTCTTGATTCGTCCCATCTTGCTCATATAGTAACTTTTGGTAAAACAGAGGAATGTTTTAAATTTAGTTTAGTTTGCTACATTAGAATTGACGCCAATGTCTGCCTACCGGATTCACGAGTAAAATATAATTTTAATTAGTTCTACTTACCAAAGTACCGACACTGCCGTACATTTTCCTTCAACAAGGCAGTCTCATACGAGTCTTCTGGGGTAGTGAGAGGTGCCGCGCTGTATCCGAACGGAAACGATACGCGGGAACGACTGAAGCGAAGCTTTAGATTGCCTCGAGGATACTTGTAGGCCTGGGAATGAAATAAGAAATGGTTAACAGTTTTGAAAGTATCGCTTTAGAATACAATTTGACGATAAATACAGCAGAAGTATTCTCACCTGTCGCAAGTATCTGTATCGAAAAATCATAACAACATAACATAACATAGCATCACGCCTGTATTCCCCGAAGGGGTAGGCAGAAGTGTACACAATTGTACCCCCACATTTCACCAATGCTGTTATTAAGTCCCATGTAATAGGTGGTGAGCCTATTGCCATCAACCGGGCACAATTTCAAGCTCCGGGCTGCTACTGAGAATTTCCTAACAGAAAAACTCAATAACACTTTACCCGACCCGGGAATCGAACCCGAGACCTGCTCAGCAGTCGCGTTTGAGACCACTAGACCAACGAGGCAGAAAAATCATCAGTTATCAAATTATCAGTATCGGTATAATCTAGACATGAGTCCGATATATCATATCGTAACTAAAAACGGATATACACATATATCATATCGTATCGATATGCCACACACAGAAAACCGTTTTTACAATATCGATCAAATCATATCGAGCTAAACGAAAAACCAACTATCCATATCCGTTTACGTAGTTTACTCAACTTCTCATATTCATATCCATCTCGTGGTTAGATATTCGCCGTCTCTCTGTCCAACTGATGACGTTACCGGGTGTGAAAACGAGACGAAGCGAATATCGTTCAGCGTTTGCTGTAGATATCTAAAAACTCTCCATATCGATATCTAAAAACGGGTTTTCATATCGATATGAAAACTTCATATCGGATATGGAACCGTTATCAAAAAATACCAAAAACGCCCATGTCTATTATAATCGTGTATGTACGAGTATGTATGTATGTTTATATATCTGCCTAGCCATTTCCCAATACATTGGGGTCGGCTTCCAGTCAAACCGGATGCAGCTTAATACCAGTATTTTACATGGAGCGACTGCCTATCTGACCTCCACAACCCAGTTACTGGATAACACGATATCTCGTGGTATGACTGGATGTCAGACTTTCACGCCTCTGACTACCCGTAACGGCTGTCATAGATCTTAGTTTGACACCGTGGGAGAGCCACGCTTCGGCACGAATGGGCCGGCTCGACCGGATTGATACCACGGCCTCACAGAAAACCGGCGTGAAACAACGCTTGCGTTGTGTTTCGCCGAGTGAGTGAGGGTACCGGAGGGACAAACCCTTTAAAAGGCCGGCAACGCACTCGCGACTCCTCTGGGGTTGCGGGTGTCCATGGGCGGCGGGCATCGCTTACCATCAGGCGAGCCGTCTGCCCGGTTGCCCCCTATTCCATAAAAAAAAAAAAAAAAAAACACCCTGGACCGACGGCCTAACGTGCTGTCCGAGGCACGGAGGGGTCTCGGTATGAAATTATGGTCACCCATCCACAGACCGACCGCGGCAAGCGCAGCTTAACCTCGATCGATCGATCTGTGCGGCTGTTATTTAGCTACGAGCCCCTCATGTATGTATGTATATTTGAAATTTAGTATTCTTTATGTACTCATATTCTAGAAATATAATATACTAGCTGATGCCCGCGTCTGCGCCCGCGTAGATGTCGGTTATCGCGACGAAAAGTAATCATGAAATTTTGATCCCGGTCCCGCTTTCCAATGACCGCGTTATAATTGCCCATTTTTTTAAGTATTTAAATGGATAGAGTATGTTATCCTTAAGAGATAGACATATGCCATCGCGGACTTTTCTATAGACCTATATAAGATACACAATTCCACCATACATCATTTAGTTATATCTCAAAGGGTTTAGGCAGCGTTATCGTTGAAAGCTCCCAGACGGCTTATTTTTTTCCGACACTTCCAACAAATATCATTATATTTTAGCCAATGTATACAAAAGCTTGCCAAATTATATACTAAAACCTTTCTCTTGAATCACTCTATCTATTAAAAAAAACCGCATCAAAATCCGTTGCGTAGTTTCAAAGATTTAAGCATACAAAGGGACATAGGGACAGAGAAAGCGACTTTGTTTTATACTATGTAGTGATAAAATGTTTTCAAAGGATATAGGAATAGCGTTATTTATCCATTTTTGTTAGTCCCGGATTCGGATTCGAAAACTTAGTAGACAAAGAAAGAGTTATTTTATATCATCCATCATTATCATCCCCCTGCTTTTATCCCAATTAGTTTGGGGTCGGCGCAGCATATATCTGGCATGCTGCTAAAGTTTCGGCAATGTTTTATGACCGGCCGCCTGCCTGACGTCACCCCTCATTGGGAATGCTGTTGTTGGTGGTAACCGCCACCGATACGGTCTCCTTCTATCTAGCTATGTCACACCAAATATTATCCATGCGCCAGGTTCTGATGCTATCCTACTATCACACTCCACTAATCAGGCTATACAGCCCATTACACTTTTAAGTAATCTGAATGAAAATCATGCCAGGAAACTGAAAGTACCCCCAAAAGACTGCCTGCCTAAGACTTTTAGCTAGTTCCTGAGCTGGTCAGAGAAGACTACAAGGGGAAAACACAAAGACAGAGAATTTGATGACCTTAAATCCCCCCGAAAATGCTCCTAAAGACTTTAAGCTAGTTCCTCACCTGGTATATCATGAGCTGGTCCTCGCACCTCATCAGCATGAGCACCCTGGTTCCCTTATGCCCCACCCCCACCACCAGTAGCTCCTTGCACTTGTCCGCGTCTATATTCTGTCCACCACTGCTTAACTCTTCGTCTTCAATGCCAGTGCTTGGTATTGGAACTGATTCTAAACTGTCGGCTAGAATCTGTGAAGAAAGGTTAAATATAATATGGCGTCACGCCTGTATTTCCCGAAGGGATAGGCAGAAGTGTACACAATTGTACACCCACATTTCACTACTGCTGTTATAAGATCCCATGTAATAGGTGGTGAACCTATTGCCATCAACCGGGCACAATTCCAAACTCCGGGCTGATACTGAGAATTTCTTAACAGAAAAACTCAACACTTTGCTCGAACCGGGAATCAAACCCGAGACCTCCTGCTCAGCAGTCGCGCTTGGGACCACTAGACCAACGAGGCAGTCAGTGAAGAAAGGTTACCTTGTATAAGAACTGTGCGTATTTAAAGTTAGGTTGTCCGAACGGCCACACAGGTACTGTCGTATAAAACGGTGTTGACGAGCAAAACTATTTAAATTTGTTAGAAAACTCCATTTATGGCACCGACTGTTCTCGGTCTTGAGCGAGCGAGGCAAATTTATTGACGGAATGTAACAGAGTGAGTGAGACAGCACGCTGTTAAAACGCTCGCCAGATTGCGCCGATTTTATAGTAATATTTACTACTGCGCAGCCATTTGCTTATAACTTCAAATATGCACAGTTATAAAAGGCGTACTGTAGATCATTATGATACACACACTAAGACACACTTAAGTCTACTTCTTTTTATTTTCTCACTCTCCTCTCACAGGTCTGCTGGAAGAGATTTCTTAAGAAATAAGCAGCCCCTTCGTTCTTCTATTTCCTATGTTTTCCTCTATATTTCCTTACACTTTTTGTGTGTACATAAACTATTAAATATTTTTTATTTTTATTAAAGGGAACGAGAGGCGCTAAGGAAATGTTTTTGGTATATAAAATTTCAAGAACAGAAATACGGACGGTACGAAGCGGAACTTAATAGACATTTACATTTATATTACGACCTAAGGGTAATCCTTTAATTTGTATAACGTAACATTATGGTCTCGTTTTAAATTCAGAAAAATATAAAAACAGATCAAATTCCAATGACACAATCGATTGTTTTTTTTTGAAACTTTATCTATGCACTACGAATTAGGTCTACTTTGAGGGGTAAGTTAAGGCAAATGTTACTTCAAACTCAAAGTCAAAGGTTTTGATTTCATATAAACCATACAAAGGCACTTATGGAAAGTCAGAATTTAGGTGCACGGTTCCAAAAAGTCGCGTCCTATGGAGAAGAACCCGCAAGAAACTCCATGGTTACTCTTTTAAACTGTATATCATTAACAATTTCTGAAAATACAACTTTGGGCGGGATGTAAAAACAAAGTAATCTTGGATGCAGTCTTCGGGAGAAGCTACCTGTGATTACTTTGGGGGACTGTTATAACTACTTTGCGATGGTAAATATGAAGCTACTTTGGGAGAGTATAGTGGATTATATAGGGAGTCGATGGAATTACGTTAGGGGAGGATTTAATTTGGAAATTATGACATAACTCACCCTGTTCCCTGCACAGGCATCCCTGACGAGGAAGCTGAGCCTCATCTCCGGCAACGAGTAGATCTCCAAGTTTCCGTTAAGGCGTAGGACGAACAACCAGTACGTTGGCTTAACCTCCACTAGGTACTTCTTCCACCAGCGAGATATACGGCGAGGAACACCAGGATTCTTGGATTGTTCAGCTAACATTATCTGTGAGAGAAGAATTAGTTTGCAGTAACTTAAACTTGTATAACACACTCAGGGTCTAATTGCGTGAACATGACAGTTTCAACTTTCATATACTCCTCGCAACCGTATTTCGGTCACAGCGACCTATGTCCACGGAGATTAGCATAATACGTAGGAAATATTATAGTGCACAAGTGTATGCGCAAACACAGGTGCACTCCCTCTTCCTTCACTCTCGTAGTCCTTAGGGACGGCAATCCCACACGACCGGAGAGAGATCAGGCGCAGGACCGACGACTTTACGTGCTCTCCGAAGCACGGGGGTGTCACACCACTAACTTTTTAACTACGGGATGAGTACTTCCTAATAAAAAAAAAGCAACAACACATTCGCCGACCCGGGAATCGAACCCAGGACCGCATGCTCAGCAGTCTTGTTTGGGCCCACTAGACCAACAAGACAGTTATATACAACATCATATTATATTATTAAGGTTATAATGGTGACAACTTGGCTTAAACACATGATACGTATAAAATGTGTATAAGATGCAACACTCAGGGTAATTAATATAGATTTCTACCAGTAAAACCATTTTCATATACGGATCATTAGTTCCGGAGATTGCCCCCAAACATCCAAAGTTTAAAAGATAAAAATTCCGGAATTAGAGATTAAAGTCTTGGTGCAGACTTAACTTCATCATTGACATTGAAAATTATCTCATTTTCTACGAAAGTTGAAAGAATCTAATATTTTCTTTTATTTTAAGAATTTGTTCCTGTATCGTGGATGCATTTACAAACACGTAATCTCACATACACACACACCCAGACCCGGAGCAATTCTCTTTAGATCATACAAATATTTGCTCCGTGCAGGAATCGAACCTGCGACACGCAGCGCAACGGACGGTCTCTCGACGGCTACGCCAACCGCGCATTATATATATAATATATTCTCTTTAAAATTCATCAAACTGTATATACTCACGCTAGCCATAGAAGCGGGTGTCTGGTCTCCTCCGTACAGCAACTCGTCTTCATCGTTCAACTCATAAATAGCACCAGGTTTGAATCCCTCCGCTTTCACATTCTTACCTTTCATTTTACCACTGAACTCGCCTTTTACCTGGTAACATAAAAATTATGATTTTTTTTTTCTGTCGTGCCAATAATTTCCAATCTAACACGAAGCGAAACGTCAGCTTCGTGTTAGGTTGTAAAATGCCAATTATTTTATCGAATCAGGCGCCTGAGCACGGATCCACGTCGCGAAACATGTTGGTCGATAAAAGTTTTTTTTTTTTTCAAATCTATTCAAAATTTATTTATTGTGGATCATAGGTATATAGGATATCATTCATTATACAATAAAGGATTTGTTTAGCCATAACCCGCCATTATGGCATACAATTAGATTACAAATAGATTAAGTACATAACATTAATAATTTATATAATAAAAATGCATAAATAAATTATGGGAATTAAAAACTATGAATTAATTCTAAATCATCAAAAGCATGTCCAACTATTGTATTACTTATTTTCATATAATTATACAATCAAAATCTATATTATGTCAAGTGAAAAAAGGGTGTTAATATTAATTATGATGGATGGAAATAAATACAATATCTAGCTACTTCCACAATATTGAGGGTAGTCATGCATTACCTGTGCACCGCCCGCCCGCAAATATATGCACATACGCAAGCGGTGAACATTCCGACTACCACCAACTACTCTACACGTGTTTCGCCCCTCCACGGAGCATCATCAGGAGCTGTTAGACCGTGCAGTGTCCGCCACCGAGTCACGGTCTAACAGCTAGTTGGTGGTAGTCGGAATGTTCACCGCTTGCGTATGTGCATATATTTGCGGGCGGGCGGTGCACAGGTAATGCATGACTACCCTCAATATTGTGGAAGTAGCTAGATATTGTATTTATTTGCATCCATTTTAATGGACTTCCGCAAAGTAACGCCTGAATCTATTCAATAATTAATTATGATGGCTCGTCCTATTATTTCGGAGGATTCAGTGCCTTGTCGTTAAGAAAATCATTTATGGCAGTTGAAAAACGCTTCATCATATCTGTCGATAGATGTCCACTTCTGAAAATAGGCCTTGCCCATAGATTTCAAAAAAAGCTTGCGTACATTTTACTCTAGATTTTGGTTCTCTACCTAAATCGAGTGAACTATTTTAGTGAGCGCTGTTTCCTTTTTCAGAGAACAGTAAGCAAGAATTTTTTGAAAAATAATTATACTAACAAAGCTCATTTCGACAAGAACGTCGCTTTGTTCTCGCGGGACTTCGGCAAATAACCCTTTGTATTTATATTTTCTGAAACCTGCAAGACATCGACGTGAATCATACACACTCCCTTAAATTTTCATTTAAGTCCGGTGGATATTTCCGAAGTTTTTTTAGATATATATTTTTAGCTTTCTACACTTCTTAACTACTCTGTGTTAGCATTATCTATACATATAATAAAAATGTAACGGATCGCTGTCTGTACATGGAAGATATATGAGAAAAAATATTATTGGGACCTTTGTCAACGCAAATAGCACCCAAAACAATGATTGTTAGTATTTTTGTCTGTGCGTTTGTGCACGCTAATCTCAGAAACGGCTTATCCTATTTAGATTTGGATTTCACTAATATGTTGTGGTAAGCTTCACTTAACATTTAGTGTTTGTTTCATGTCAATCGGTTCATAAATAAAAAGTTATACAAATTAAAAAAATCAAGTCGAACATTTGTTAATTTACGACATCCACGCAGACGGAGTCACTGGCACAGCTAGTACTTAATAAAAGCCTATAAAGTTACATACATATAAGTACGCCATACCTTTTTTTTATATCCAAACAGACAGATTATAAAATAAATAATCGCAAAAGAAAAAAAAACTACCCTAAAGTACTTTCTTCGCTTAAACCAGTAGACTTCTATAAACTACATATGTTAAAGTAACTTACTTGCGTATTATCAGCATCAGGTGGAGTGAACAATCCACTAAGGTCTCGGTACACTGTCGCTCGTAATAACGCTGGTCTGTGTGGAACTGCCTGACGAGTGGGGGCTAAACGACCTGACGACTAAGGAAAAGAAAGAAAAAATATAACATAACATAGCATCACGCCTGTATTCCCTGAAGAGGTAGGAAGAGGTGTACCCAATTGTAAACCCACATTTCACCAATGCTGTTATTAAGTCCAATGTAATAATAGGTGGTGAGCCTATTGCCATCAACCGGGCACAATTCTAAACTCCGGGGTACTACTGAGAATTTCCTAACAGAAAAACTCAATAACACTTTACCCGACCCGGGAATCGAACCCAAGACCTCCTGCTTAGCAATCGCGCTTGGGACCACTAGACCAACGAGGCAGCAGCAGAATAACAATATTTGGAGAAAATTAATTTTCAATGGCTAAAAAAGGAGTGACTCGGTACGATATGAGATATGAGCTAACAGAGATTTATAGAAGATAATCTCCGTGTGGTTTCGGAAAATAGAGCACCCCATTTCTGCCCATGGGTGTCGTGAGAGGCGACTAAGGGGTATAAAATAGTGGATTCCTCAAGATAAATAATGCATCCTAAACTCTGCCAATCGTACTGTTTTACCAGCCCATTGGACCACAGGGAGCAGGACGAGTGGGCTTGCACCAGCGCAATCACTTGTCCACTATTGTCAGCCGGTCATGATGCCTTCGTCCATAGTGACTAAAACGACTGTAATCATCATGAATTGTTATGGCGGGACCCCCACTGTCCCCATACCGTCTATCGAACCGGATATTGCGCCGGAAAAGGTGTTGGGGCGACGCTGAAGATGTTACACAGATAAAAGGGTACTGCGTCGACATGTCTGCCGAGCAGCTGAGGACTCAACCTTTGGGCCCGACGGTAGCCCAACCTAGTTCGGTCAACGAGTCATATTAGGGCTTACGACAGGAAATACCTGTTGGGGTCGCCGTTATCGAAACCGATAAAGATGACAATTTCTTTTGGCTCATTAATTACCAGATACAATAGATTTTTATTGTTATAAAGTGCAATTTTGTACTTCTCCGATCAAAAGATTTATGGAAGAAAAAGTCTTGCTTAGCCGACCCAAATTAAATTGGGATAAGGGCAGGGTGATGATGATGAAATGTACTACTAGACAAAATTTTATGTAGCATCACGGCTGTATCCCAAAAGCGTTAGACAGAGAAGTACTGTTGTACAAACACATTTCCCCGATGTTATTAAGTCCAATAGGTGGTGAGCGTACTTCCATCAACCAAGCACAAAACTCTTAACTACGGGCTGCTACTGAAACTTTCTTTGCAGACAAATCCGAAACACTTTGCCTGAACCGGGAATTGAACCTAGAACCTCATGTTTGGTATATAAAATATATCACGTGTCACACAGGACCTGGGTTGTGAAGGTTAGATACGCAGATGGCAAGTAAAATTCTGGTATTAACCCATTACATCATAACGTCCAATAACTTAGACGCCAGTTGATTTTATATTTTTTTGTAAGAAACCTATTTAATTTCGTAATGTTTTTTTTGGTATGGGTTAGGGGGCAAACGAGCAGACAGCTCGCCTGATGGTAAGCGATGCCCGCCGCCCATGGACACCCGCAACCCCAGAGGAGTCGCGAGTGCGTTGCCGGCCTTTTAAAGGGTTTGTCCCTCCGGTACCCTCACTCACTCGGCGAAACACAACGCAAGTTGTTTCCCGCCGGTCAGGCCGAGCCGGCCCATTCATTCGCCGAAGCATGGCTCTCGAAGATGGAAAGAATACGATCTTTTTGATCTTTAAAATTTGTGTATACTAGTTTTCTGCCACTAAATCATAGTTCTTAGAGAAACTTTATGCTGTGATGGGTAAAGCTGAATACTATTAAACCTAAACCCTAATAGATCTTATCACTTACCGCTCCATCCTTCGCCTTAAACTCTCTGAGCGCTAGTACTAGGACTCTGCCACACAGTGACATGACGCAGAGGTAGGGGTCTGCTGTGGCCGCGTACTGTGCCGTCCATTCTAGTTGGATGGACTGAAGTTGGACACCACCTATGCGAAAAAAAAAATACTGTCTATAAAACCTTTCAAACGAATTATCGCATGCGTAGCGAATTCTAAAGTAATAATTCATTTTTGATGGAAAAATACGTTCGTGAGCGGGTTTTGAACCTTTGCTTGGCGGTTAAATACGCCAGGAGCTTTCTCGACTTCTACTCACTATTACGAATTCTTCTTCCACATTCTAATACATTGCGACGTCATCGCTATTTATTCAGTTCGTATAGTGGTGACCGAATCGACACGACTAACTTTGCAGTTAATACAATGTCGTATAGATGCAATTAAGTACCTTAATATTTTATTTATTTATTTTATAACTAGCAAACCCTCTTCGCGTGGGTGCAATTTATTCAAAAATAACATTCATATTTCCAAATATTCTGGTGGACTTTTTCCATTTTTTTTTTTATTTTCCTTAAAAGACAAAAACAGTAAATCGATCGACCCGTGCTCAAGTCAATGTTTAATACATGCGGCAGTTTATTTTTATTAATATATAGATAGATATAAGGACATATATTCAAGCAGGAAAAGATAAATCATTTACAGAAAACTAAGTACAAAGGTACTGCTTATTTCTAAAAGAAATTTCTTCCAGGAAAACTGATGCGAATATAATTTTTTGTGTTAAAAAACCAACGGTCGTGAGCAGGATTCGAAATTGCGCCTTCCCGTAACATTCTCCAGACAGTGTGCTAACTAAGTTATCCAGAACTATATTATTCTACCATTTTGTAATACATCATATGGTAACGTCAAAGCTATCAATTCAGATTACTCACTTTTAATCAGCCGTATTCCCGTAGTAGTGACTTGTACCATGAACTTGTTGTTGCCAAGGTTACCGGCGAAGATAGTTGGAGAACCCGTCATGAAACCTGAGTTATCCACCTCATTGATCTCTTGGCCTATTGGAAAGGTAACAAATTAATGATGATTAAAATAAAAGCCTTCTTTCGTGTCAACAACACAAACAATAGTATTGAATAGATTCAGGCGTTACTATGCGGAAGTCCATTACAATGGGTCCTACTTCCACAATATTTATATCTCAATACTCAATACTTTATTGCATTCCATAATGTGTACATATAACAGTTGGTATGTTGAAAAATAGAAACAATTATGGACCCTGTCCCATCTCTGAGCGCTAGTACGCTGTAGAAAGTTAATGGTTTAATTATCCGCGGCGCTATGGTGACCTCAGACACTTTACACACACTTGTCTCTATCTAAAGTTTATGGTAGGTTTGGTAAGAGTTTTTTTTTTTAAAAAAAAACGTTGCCCCACACTAGGAATTTCTTCCTGTGTCGTGGGTGCGTTTACAGACATATAATCGCACAAGCACACTAACACCCAGACCCGGAGCAATTATCCGTAGATCGTACAAATATTTGCTCCGTGCAGGAATCGAACCTGCGACACGCAGCGCAGCAGTCGGTCTCTCGACCACTGCGCCAACCGCGCTGTCAAACTGTCATTCTAGGCGCTCTAACTACTAAGCGAACTCATGTTATACATTTTTGTAAAAGAAAATGTTTTCTTCTGTCCACAATAATTATTGAAGAACAGTATTTGTTAAGGTAATTAAACCATTTATTTTGCTACACATATTAAAGGCATTAAATTAACTGCACGGCACTGATTTTCAGCTGGTCCCTGCCTGATGTAATCGCATATGTACATGAATTACTTGTAAATTTTGTCAGTTCAGCCACTGAAACTGAATAGATAGCGATAACATCATCATAATCATCAGCCTATAGCGTTAGTTGAAAGTCTGGTTTAGATAAAAAATATCTATAAATCATATATAATTATATTTTTTTATACACGTTGAGGCCATGAAATGCCTTTATTAAATAAAAAAATTTAAAGAAACATTTTTTTTTTCAATGTTTCTTTGAAAAATAGTAATTAATATAGGCATTACATGGCCTCAACGTGTATTAAAAAATATAATTATATATGATTTATGAAGGATTGGGATGTTGTTCGGCGATTTACAACTGCAAAGTGGTAACGCTGAGTTTAGTAGATCTGTAAATGATTGCTAGATAAATATCGCCAGGCGTCTCCTAAAGACGTATACAAGGAGGATTGAAAATTCAATAGGTTTGAACACGACAAGGTAGCTCAGTTGGTAGAGTGATGACACGGAACGTCAAAGGTCGCGGGTTCAAACCCCGTTCTTGTCCATTATTTTTTCAATGTTTCTTTGTAAAATAATATCTATAATGGTTCATAAGATAATTACACTAAATTACAGCAAAACTAGATTAAAACTGTCAATATTTAACTATGATTAAATAATTGGTAAAATTTTAAAACTGGTAAATGGATTGGTAATGGTATTGAGCGGGCGGTGTCTCACCGAGAATCGATCGCGAACTGCCCTTAACCTTTCGGCTCAGTAACAGTACAGATCTGTACGTTGTAACAATAAAAATCTATTGTGTCTGCTAATGACTGACGCAACAGCTTAAATAAGGCGTAATGGCTAATGTGCATATTTGCATGCGACGCACTTAAGGACATTAGCTGAGTTTTCGAACTCGAACTAATGTTCGACACTCTGCCACACAGTGACATGGCGCAGAGCTAGAGGTCGGCTGTGGCCGAGTATTGTAATAATATATTTGTTAAGTATGTCGAAAAAGCGCTTCCGGACTGCTTTATCCGCGTGCGCTGGCGTAACGGTTAGTGATACGTAAATATATTGTTCTATAAAAATATCGGTGTTTATTACATCTAAAGAAAAGTCTACGATGCCATCCATATCTCTCTATCCATAGCCACTATAAAGAACATTGAGCCGAAAAAAAAAAAAAAAAAATCTGATTTATGAGCATTATTATTATTCAAGCCATATTAATCCTTACGAACGAAAGTTACGTCAGGAAAAACCTAAATCCAATAATACACGCGATTAATCCGGTTAAAAGTTGTTTTATTATAATGTGTAGTGATCGCAAAAACTTAAGATATAACTGTCATGAAAAGTTACTTCATCATCAAGACAATTTTATAAAAACACGTTTAACACGGCTCGTTCGCGCGAGTGTTGAAATATTTTCATTTGACATTATCTCCTAAACTATGCGTCCAAATAACATATAGAGCAGAGTTTACTGCTCTTACATACTCGCGCGAACGAGCCGTGTGACGCATAACGACAGAACCTTGGCTGCCCGATGAGAACTGAGCATTGCCGAGAAGAGACGAACTGTGAATTAATTTATATTTGTTTGTTAGTACTAAGTAGGTAATATAATATAAAATGTAATCTCACCAGTTTGCAATACCATGCTGGCGTCCTCCTGCGTCAGTATGAGGTAGGCGTGCGTGCCCTCCGCCTCTCTGGCGCCCTCCGAGCCCTCCCCCAGTACCGACCACATGTCGATACAGCCTGCGGGAGTACACAGCCTTCACTTATAAACTA
The DNA here is from genome assembly GCA_935421205.1 of Xylocampa areola. Taxonomy (NCBI): domain Eukaryota; kingdom Metazoa; phylum Arthropoda; class Insecta; order Lepidoptera; family Noctuidae; genus Xylocampa; species Xylocampa areola. Next base: position 13,356,823 of record OW285223.1, read on the forward strand.
TTATACAATTATTAGATCAAGAATAAAAAAAAAAAAACTTAACTAATCATTTTTTTGTTGTGTTATTTCATATGGATTTTTTTTTTTTGATTAGCTAATTATATTGATCATTAGTGAACCCGGCAGACGGTATCCTGTCCTAAACCGAGTCCAATTATAAATTTAAACCATCCAGGGACTCACTCAACAAATATAGATAAATTTTTGAAAAGCATTAACGCATGCTTCTGTATTAGTTTAGGTAATTGCATCTGTAAGACATTGTATTAACTGCAAAGTTAGTCGTGTTGGTTCAGTTCCCTGTATAGGGACTGAATAGATGGCAATGACAATACCAAAAGACGTATTAAAAATGTGAAAGAAGAATTCGCGGTAATGAGCAGAGGTCGACATGGCTTAGCGATCAGAGCGCCTGGAGTATTTATCCGGGAGGCACAGGTTCGAATCCTGCTCACGACCGTATTGTTTCCCCAAAAATTTATAACTTTAAAAACTTTTGACTTTGACTCGCAAATATGTTGAAAAATATAATTTTAAAATTATTATGTAGGGTTTATACAAAGATTTTATTCTTTTCAATGAAATAAAATGGACTGAAAACTTACCAGGCAAATTGAAAGCAGTAATAAGCTGTGGCCTGACTGTCCTCTGTAGTACAGTCAACGCCCCATTCTTCCCTCTCCCACTGCAAGTCACTAACTCTATGACAGGGCTCTCTTGTTGCCGACTGTACTCTTCTGAGAGAAGTTGAGGCTCGCCCATAGACACGTCGCCGATCGGACATATGTTCAGCAGAGAATCGCAGACCTGTGCGACAAAAAAGTCGTTGCGATTATTAGTCGTGGTGATGTTGAAGGTTGATTTTATGTGCGTAGTAGATAAGTAAGTTATTTATAATATAATCATTTATAGAAGAAAATGAAATTGCATGTGCGATTAAAAGTCGCAAGTTCTCAACTACAAATGCACGATTAACCAAGCAATATTTTTAATATGAGTAGTGATGAGAACTTGAATGCGACATATAATCGAACGCAACATTTCAAGTCAAGTCAGTCAACTTACAAATTTCTAAATACGAACACAAAAGCCCAAAAAAAGTCGCAGCGACAATAAATCGCACCCACCTCAAAGACATAACTGGTAAGTTGAGTAGACGTTCTGATATCCGAGCCGTACACTTCGAGTTCATCTTTGTCGCTTATCTCTATGACATTAGTCGCAACACAGTCGCTAATTGTGTCGAGCCGACGCTTTTTAGCCGCAGGGTCTGACTGTTCTCTCTGTTGTTGTTCTGAAGGAAAAATATTGATTAAAGATTATTAGAGTTCCCTACCTCAAAAGGTAAAAAAAGGAACCCTTATATGATCACTTTCTTGTTCGTCCGTCTGTCTGTCTGTCTGTCCGTGTGTCACCACCGATTTTCTCACGAACGGGTGGACCTAGCAAGTTGAAATTTATACCAGATACTGAGGTCTATAGTCCCTATTAGGTGTATAAAAATCATGATCCTGAGTTAACACGATAAAAAGATTTGGGCAAATTTAGATTTTCGCGAAAAGTTGTAAGTACCAAAATTTAATAAAACAGCGTACTTCCGGTTGACCTAGAATTGTCAATTTAGGTTAAAAGCAAGGGTGCTTGTGTAATCTCTAACTAGAGTTTAGGCGGGAAAATGTAAAGTGCACGTTGTCGGTTTTATATTGTTTTCCAAAACTTGTGTTTCTCCGAACTTTAATGTGTAATTATGGTGGATAATTAACCATTGAGTGTTCATGAAGGTGTGCGAGTGTGGAAAAATTATATAAAATTGATAATCATGACTTTTTATGTTCACTCCTAAACTCCATCGAAGACTCAGTAAAATTTCCACCGTTTTTTTTACTGGGGCAACGCGCGCAACAACTTTTAATACTTGATTATTCTGAATACTTGACACTGGCAAGCACAAAAAGTGTGGCGCCATATAATAAATAATCCCATGACGGGAACTATTACTACTTGATTACTCCATATACTTGACATTGGCAAATGCACAAAAAGTGTGGCCCATTACGGGAATAAAAAAAAAAGCTACGTTACGAGCAAGTGTGTTAAAAATGTTTAAAGATAATTCTTACCAGCCTCCGATACAGTGAGATCAACAGTAGCCTCCAGCGGCTTGTCAACTGAGAACAACATTCTGTTCTCCCTCTCAGTGACCCTCAGTAGAAGAGAGTTGCCGAGACGAGACCCCAGGAACAAGAAGTCTTCCTCTATTACACACATCTGTGGGCGAAATATTAAACTAGATTGTCCCTGCATAAATATTGATTAACCAAAACAACATACCATTATGGAGTGTTATATTTTATTTAAACATAAAAAAGTAATATATAGGTACTTAAATGAAAATTTATACACAAAGGGTAACATATTGCTAGTATACGACCGAACTTTTGGTTTTGGCTTCGACCTGTTTTCAGTAAAAAAAACGGGTTTTGGCTGCAATCCAGCCGAAACACGGAAACTACATTCGGGAAGTCTCGCGCTATGTTCGGTGAAAAATAAATTATTATGGATGTTTCGGTTTCCGTTTCGGCCGAAACTGAGGCAGATGGCGAAATTCGGTTTCGGTTACCGCCGTAAAAATTTGTTTCAGTCGGACACTAGCTGGCTTGTTTGCAATGCTGTGCCCCACGGTTTCACTCGCGTATAATATTAATATAATTAGCCTTAGTAACTGCTTCTATAGTCAGCTACCTGCCAGTAAAATATTATCAGAATCGGTGCAGCCGGAACAAACATACATACAAAAAAAAAATATAACTGATTTTTAGGCATAGGTATCGTTCAAATAATCGTATGAGATTTAAAAAAACACTATTATTCTGACATTACAAATAGACACTTCTATTTTATTTATTTGTATTGTTAGTAGGATAACACTTACACAAGTAGTAAGCACAGATGCAGCTGCTCTGTCAAGATGGAAGCTTCGTACAGTCCGCACAGAGTCCGCTAGTAGCGTCAACACATACAGTTGTCCTCCCTTCAGTGAGAGTGCCAGGCGACCCTCCCCTAAGGGGGCTACGCAGGACCCATCCAATGTTATACAAACTCCTTCTTGAATTCCTGTGAAAAAAGCGTCAGTTAAATGTATTATCTATCTGCCTTTTCTCAATTACATTGGTGTAGGCTTCTAGTCTAACCGGATGCAGCTTAATACCAGTATTTTACATGGAGCGACTGCCAATCTGACCCAGACTGATTGTCTGACTTTGAAGCATCTACCCGTAACAGCTATCATAGATCTATTATTATGATTTCCTCATTTTAAAATATGGTTGTAGACGTCTCTGCCATGGGTTTACACACAATTAAGAACATCACTAAGGTGTACAGGTTTGCCCATGATGTATTTCTCTAGTTTTTTTTTATGTGATAGGGGGCAACCGAGCAGAAGGCTCGCCTGTTGGTAAGCGATTACCGCCGCCCATAGACACAGGGCAACCCCCGAGGAGTCGCAAGTGCATTGCCGGTCTTTTAAAGGGTTTGTCCCTCCGGTACTCTCACTCACTCGTCGAAACACAACGCAAGCGTTGTTTCAGCGAGGGGAAAGCATAACCAGTCTCTAACTGTCCTACTGCAGCGCTTCGACCTCTTCTCATACAGAGAAGGCACAAGCATTAATCACCACGCTATATAAAACCAAGTAAGTATTAAGTCAACGTGTCCTCACGATATTTTCTTTGACCGTAAGTCCGTGATGACTTAGATTAACTAAAAAAGTACTATCGCGGACACTGGCGCCTGACCACCACTAAGTTCATTTTCGCTTGCACTAAAAAAATAGAAGCGCTCTGTAGCCCTGCCAAGGTCAAATTAGATCATCCTTAAAATTCACAAAAGGGAGTACACGTGATGCGTCACTAAGCTGCGCAATGCAGATCGCAACTAATTACGTTCTCGCTTTCCTAATAGGCGAACACTTTAAGGGGGCGTGACATGGCGCCGGCGCAGGATTTACATGAATAAAATTTAAGTGGGCAGGCGGAAAAGTCCGCGATAGTACATATGACATTGAAACAGTCAACATTGTTGCGCGCTCTAAACGACCACGACATAATAATACTCAATAGTTAATTGTGGACATAAAATTATGGTCCCTGTCTGGTGTAAAATCAACAAATAAATGGTAAAAAGCAGTATTGAATTCACAATGGTATATTTAACTGGTAAAAGGTGGATGGTAAATGGTTTGAGTAAACGCGGCTGGTATGGTGTCCGATCGTCAACAAACTTTTTATAATTAATTAAATATTAACACTATTTGGGTTAGCGTGTAACTGCTGACTGTGCGCACGCTTGACGTCAATGAACTGTACTTCGTACAGTCCCTATCCGGCAAAGTAACATATATAGTTCAGTATCTATTATTAAAGCAATAAAAATAAGCTTAATCGCTTAAAAACAACTTACTGAGAGGAAAATTTGTAGTATGTGTCGCTATACTATTTAATGACACTCCATAGGGCGGCACTGACTGATTCAGGTATATTAAAGAGTTCACAGCCATTATCAGACAACCACCTGTAAGAGAATAGTACATTGTAATAAAAGTAAGCTAAGTTGGTCATTACACACGAGGTTGGATTGCAGCCCGAGCCACAGGCGAGGTTTTTAATGAAACCGAGAGTGTAATGACTTATGCTCACGCGTTTCATACGAAGTTTTTCAACACACTTGAGAGGAAAGATTAATTTAAAAATGATGGAATTGTTATTAAAATGGAACAGATTTCATTATCGCGCGCCATGGTTGCAAAGGTCTAGTTAGTGCGTGCGCCACTTGCACGCTCATCTACTAACTAGTGCGGTAATGTAGTCATTACAATTAGAGTGACTGTTAGCAAATATTTCAATTATTTGTATTCTTTGCATGCCAAAGTATTGCTGTACAACAATCGTGCCATTACGACGTGAAAGAGAATTTACCATTCCTGACAATATTTTTGTGACCAACGGTCATAAATTTCTATACCTATAGAACCATGAAAAGTAGTTTTAATGTACTCAGAACTTACCCAGAGGCTTCTGCACAGGCACAGCTCGTAGACAATCAAAGGGTAGATGTGCAGTGGCCCAAATAACAGGATGTACTCGAGCACTCATGTTCAAACTAACGCCACACATAGCACAAGTATCATTACGAACGGCCGTACGACTGAAATTAAATGGATCAAATATATACAATATCTACCCCACTACCTGTGCACCCCCCGCAAATATATGCATATACGCAAGCGGTGAGAGTTGCGACCATCACCAACTACTCTACACGTGTTTCGCCCCCCCACGGAGCATCATCAAGAGCTGTTAGACCGTGCAGTGTCGAGTGAAATTAAATATAAATGGACATTAGCATTTCAGCAATGCTGTTATTGAGTCCCATGTAATAGATGGTTAGCCTATTGCTATCAACCGGACTCAATTCTGAACTCCATGTTGCTACTAAGAATTTTATAACAGAAAATCGAATTCAGAGAATCCAATTTTATAACAGAATATCCAATAACAGTTTGCCCAACCCAAGAATCGGACCGAAATACTCACGCTCAGCAACCGCGCTTGTGACCACGAGACTAATGAAGAAATATTTAAATTTAAACCGTTAGGTTATTACTGTCTTAGTGACTTCCTATCAAAACAATAATAGATTTTAAGTATTATAATATATTTAATAGGCAATAAGTATTTTGTATATTTTCCAATTTGTATGCCCTGTGTGGCGGATCACGGCATGAACTCATTTTAATTAAGACCTACAATACCTGTGAATCACAAATAAACGATTTGATTTGATTTGATTTAGGTTTTCCACAGACGTCTATAGGCGTCTACTGTCCCTGGATCGGTTAATGGTGCATTTTGTGTGTGAAGTAACCAGCCGGGACAACTGCCTATCTTTTTTTGCGCATAGTGTATATCCAAGTTGAGACTAACTGTAGCGGATGTAGGGCGTTCTTGTGAAGGGCAGTGCCAGTTAGGGGTACAATAAAAAACCGTAGTATTAGAAAAAGGGCGAAGGCTGTGTCGGGACTCGAAAACTGAGTGGCGGCGGGCGCGCAAGCGCGGCGCGAACGTACGCGTGTTTGCGCTCGCGGTAATTAGAAGACTGCTCGGCGGATGAAACGCGCGAGAATGAGAGAGCAACAAAATTAAAAATTAGGCCACGCCCCTAATGCGCTTAAAGAATACCCATTCAAATATCGGAGCATATTCATTTCAACCCAATTTCGAGCCTTCAACATGTCCTTATTTATTAATTATCTAATGATTACACACAGGTAAGTACTAAAATGCCTAAAATAACATTATTAAAAATATGAGTTATTTTAGAGAAGACGGTTAGACCGCTCATCACCATCAGTAAGTCATAAAAAAAACTGTTCCAAAAAAGTGACACAAAGTTGGGGGGCTTTTTCTTAAACTTTTTCGTTTGCAATTTGGTTTTAAACTAGCTCTAGTTTAAAACCAAATTGCAAACGAAAAAGTTTTTAAACTGATCAACTATTAAAGAAAAATCAACCAGAAAAATAAGGTCATAAGCGGGATTCGAACCTGAGACTGAATAGACGTTTAAAATGTGGAAGAAAAATTCGGGGTAGTGAGCAGAGGTTAAGATGGCTTAGTGGTCAGAGCGCCTGGAGTATTTATCCGGGAGGCGTAGGTTCGAATCCCGCTCACGACCGTATTTTTCTTTCCACAAAAATGTACAACTTTAGAATTCGCGGCGCATGCGTTTGAGTTTAATATATATGTCGCAGATGGATTCTAGAATAAGCTGTTTTACAAAACTGCTAGCTGATTTACAAAACAGTACTGTTATGAAAAACAGCTGAACGACGTTTAGCGGTTTTACATAATTACTGAACTATAACACGCAGAATTGAATGAACGTTTTGCGTATATCAATGCAGCGGATCAACGATCAGAGATTATGTAAAACAGTGTGAAATGAACTGTCAGATTGTTGATTTTAGTTCGAAATTTTGTCGCATATGTCTCTGTACGTCATAACAATAATAACCTCACTTTATTTTACTTGTCAATAGCAAAAATAATGTGAAAATTTTTAATGACTTAAATACTAAACCACTATAATAGTCGACAATATATCGGGATTATGAAAGAAAATAAACGAAATTGATCCATGAGCGAGCGAAGCGAGCTCAGGAGTTTTGTGTATCCCGACACGGACAGGTTAGGTTCGAAGAGGATGACGGGGGCCCGTTTAATATAACTATACAATAAACAAACCTGTCCCTCTGTAGATATGTCATTCTGCATTACGTCTAAAGGTGGGTAGCAGTTTTGTTAAACGTATCGCAATGGCAATCCAGCTGAACGTCGTTCAGCTGTTTTATAAAACAGTACTGTTTTCTAAAGCAGCTAGAGATTTTGTAAAACAGCGGATTCTACAATCCATCTGCAACATTTATATAAAAATCTGCATCTAACTCACCCAGCAAAAGTCCTGACTGGTTCATAGAGTAATAACAGTGTTGGTTCATAGTAACCATGCAGGAACTGTAAGTCGAGAATATTGTCTATTTTCTCGTCTAGGTCCTTTAACACTATGACATAGGAGGCTAGGGTCGGGGCGCGGTTGACTGGTTGTGTTGGTTGCTGAAAAAATATATTTTTAATCAATTATAACACAAAAAAAGAAAATGCATGATGAAATTATTAATTCTATATTCCTTGAAGAGCTAGTCAGAGAGCTGTACACGAAAATTTCGCTAATGCTATTATTACATACCACGTAAAAGGTGGCTGTTATATTATAATGTAATAATAATACTTCTCCCGACCGTATTTCGGTCACGGCGGCCTATCTCCGAGATTAGCCAAGTATGCAAAAGGTATTATAGTGGACAAGTGTATGCTCAAACACAGGTGCACTCTCCCTTCCTTCACTCCCATAGTCCTTAGGGACGGCAACCCATCACGACCGGAGAGAGATCAGGCGCAGGGGACACGCTGCCCTCCGAAGCACGGGGGTGTCACACCACCAACTTCCTAACTCCGGGCTGATACTGAGAATTTCCTAACAGAAAAACACAATAAAGCTTTGCCCCGAAATCGAACCCAGGGTCTCATCACTCTTAGCGGCCGCGCTTGCGACCACTAAACCAACGAGGCAGTCAAGTAAAATGTATGTAGTCCTGGATTCAACTCTAGGTTGGGCAAAGTGTTATTCAGTATATCTGTTAGCAAATTCTCAGTAGATGGCAATATGCTCACCACCTATTACATATGGAACTAAGTACCAGCATCAGTGAAATGTGGGTGTACAATTATGTACACCTCTGCCTTCCCCTTCGGGGAATACAGGAGTGATGCTATGTTATGTTATGAGTAAAGGTCGGCCGGCATAGGCCAGTTGTCAGGGTGCCTGGAGTATTCATCCAGAGGTGCAGGTTTAAAACTTGGTCACGTGACCATATATTTATTTCCATAAAAATCTATAACTTTATATTTAGCTATGTATGTATTTATTCGTGGACGCCATCTAGATTATAATGACTTGTAAAAGAGTTTTTAAAAGACCTACTTACAGAATAAACAATTTCATTTCATTTCATTTGATTGGGGAATACAGATGTGATGCTATGTTACATTATTCACACTTACAGATTTCTTGCTATCAAGAGGTTTGGCTTCCAAAGGGTCTCCGTCCTCATTGTTAATGTCCTTCCTGAATGGTAGCACAGCCAGTTTCTTGCCGTACAGCAACATGACAGCACACCGGCCCTCCGGGTCCACTCGGATCCATGGTATGTGCGGATGAGTTGTCCAGCCATTCTGAGAAAATATTCAGCGATGTTGTTAAGATTTTCATGTAAAGCTGAGATGGAAATGAGAGGTGGTGGTGATATTTTGTAATTCGAAGATTGATGCATAACTGAATAATAAAACTTACAAAAAAAATTGTAAGAAAAAAAAAACTTTCAGTTCATATTCATGATATAAATCTATGAATCTTCAGTATATGAAAAATCATATATTTATCTTCAGAATATCATATACATATTGATGGTTGAAAAGCTATTTGGTTTTAGTGTATTTATTGTGCTTTAAAAAAATAAACCTTAAAAAAACAGCCTTTAGAGACATATTACACAAAAATGTCGCTCGAGTCAACTAGCCTTTCACCCCTCAATATGATTTGCAAATCTAGAAAAATCTATAGTTTTGTAGTACAATAGGTTTTACACCGTATTCTTCACATAATCCATAAAATTTGGTAATTACTTCTACACCTTTTACAAATCAAATCTTACAAAGGAAGTGGTACTTAATTAAAAAGGCTTTGTTTCAAAGATATTTGTAATTTAATTTAAAAAATAATAATTGAGTTATGCAGTAAGAAAGGGTCTTAATTTTGCCTACGTTGCCACTTGGTGCAATTAAAATCATAAATCTATCAAATGCTATCATATCTAATTTGGATAAAGAGGCATGCATATCGGGTAATTTACGTCAAGCCATTTAGTTTGTATGAAAATTTACAAATAAGAATATCTTTGGTTCTCGTAATCACTACACATTATAATAAAACAACTTTTAACGTGGTCCTCCTTCAACCACAAACCCTGCAGTGTTGGAAATGTCAGGAAAAACAAAAACTAATAATACACGTGATTAATTGATTAATCCGGTTAAAATTTGTTTCATTATAACAAATAAGAATTAATTAATGTGTCCATAATTAAAAAAGGTTATTTCTATGGTCTGACCATCTGGTCAGTTTATGCATATCTTCCAGAACACAGTATATACTAGGAAATGTGGTACTAATGCTGAATTTCAATGATTCAAAGATTTATGGGCTTAATATATGGTTATACAGCAGTTTTTATGTACAAATATTAGGTTCAGCATATTTAGTCATTGACACATGACATGCATTTACAATTTCACTGTCAATTTATTAATCAATGTCAATTTAATAATAAAATTTACAAAACAGAGACTATGTCCACATTAGCACAACCCTTTATTTTCAAAATATTCTTTGAGTGAATAAATCCCTATTCAGCTAGCCACCTATGTAGTGTTCGTTTAAAGCGTGACATTGGTAACTCCTTTATATAGTATCCAGTATAGCCGCTATGGGTCCAGAACCCATAGTACCACTCCCCTTTGGACACCTACGCACCCTGGTAAGACAACGCACTAGCAGCTTTTTCGGCTGTCAAAGCAACAGCTGCGTACAGTTATAGCGGCTCTCACGGGCCATGGGTCTTTTAATAAACACCTTTAAGTTATAGGTGTTACTGACAGCCCTCTTTGCAGAGCCTGCATGGAGGAAGATGAAACAGCGGCTCACGTGGTGCTTCACTGCCCTGGGGTCGCCACTTACAGGCCTAAGTACTTCGGTAACCCAAGTACTCTCCGAGAGGTCGCCAGCAAGATCAAGTTCCTACTGGCCTTTCTTGAGGAGTTGAGGTGGATCGAATAATCCATTCCCACCCCGGACGCAAAATAATCGCCAAGAGCGGGGAGTTGCGGAAACTAGCTTGCTACACCATACCATACCATACCAACTCCTTTATATGTGATGGGAGTTCATTGAATATTATTAGTCGTAATGAAATACAATGTATGCATAACTAACCTTCATATCATCCTCTTCAAAATAATGCATGCTCAGCGTAATAAGGTTATCGGTCTGCGGATCATACTGCAGTACGGCCAGCTTGGCTTCCCTGAATGATACAAGCAATAGATCTCTACCAGCACTTGGACATCGGACCGATGCCAGTGACATTATGTTGCCCCATAGTGTGTAAGTTGCTAGACATTCTAACTTCATCTTTGGAGGAATTGGCTGGCCAGCTGAAACAGAATACCAAAAATAATTTAAAATAAACTGTTGAGACACCTGACACCTTAGTCCTCCTGCGACCATGAACGCTGCAAAGTGTTCAAAACGTCAGGAAAAACAAAAAACCAATAATACACGCAATTAAGTTAAAAGTTGTTTTATTATAAAGAATATCAAAAGTTTCGTAAATTCTGTTAATATTATTTTTTCATTAAAATTTACGTATTTGTTCTTTTTTCAATTCTCAATACTTTATTGCATTCCATAATGTTATACAGGTGGTACGCTTCGACTATGAGATCAAATTATGGACCCTGTCGGCCACAGCACAGTTCAGTAGAAGAGAGCATTTTTATGTATTAAGTATTTGTTATTTTGTTACTTGTATGTGTTAAGGCATTATAACAATTAGGAGAAACATGTTATGTTGTATAATATTGTAGAGTCGACAATATAGACAGATGAATATAATAAGCAGGAATATGTAGGTACTATCCCACGGACACTCCCGCCTGAACACCACTAAGTTCATTTTCGTTTGCAATAAAATAATAAAGGCACTCTGTAACCCCGCCAAGTGGATGGTGATAGTGGGGATTTTAAGGACGATCTTATTTGACAATAAGATCGTCCTTTAAATTCACAAAAAGGAGTACATGTGATGTGTCACTAAGCTGCGCAGTGCATATCCTCCTGAGACCCCTGGTATCACCAGTGATATGTTTAGTTTATAATTTATTTCCACGCCGCCAAACGGATTTCGATAGAACTTTTACGGTCGGAGATTTGAATAGACATGCACTTGCATTAGAGTTAATAGCGATTTCTCTAGTAGTCAAATTACGTTAATTGTAGGCAGTTAAAGTTTGAATATTGTGCAAGTACCATCATGTCGACTTTATATAAAGGTAAATATTATTAATTTATAACAGTTTGTTGTTGTTTTCTGTTTAAATAGTAGTAAATAATATATATTATGAGTTACTTTTTAAATTTCGTGGAAAACTGTCAAATTAGTTACTTCTTTTACTCATTTTGCTGTGATATCATAGGTGATACTTTGGGCACTGGATATATTTTTTATTTTATTTTACTGGTAATTTAGCAGCTGAAGATATAGCGAAGTATGTAAATTTTGACGTATCGGATATTGAATATGAGGATAACGATGATGAAAGTGATCTTGAAGAAAGCCAGCTGGAAGCTATACCACCAGTTGTAGAATAGGATTGGCAGGAATATGATGAGGAACCTTTGTCATGATAACGCATCGAACCCCAATCTTCTCGCAACGACCGAATACGGTGGAAACATACCGAAAACTTTGATTTTATGCCCGATATTGATCAACTTAATGTCTCATTTGACCATAGCTCACATGTTAAAAACCCATTCGAATATTTTACGCAGTATATCATCCTACTCCTGAAAAGAGAGATAGACCTTGGTGGGATTTGTATTGAAACTCGTAGACATTTTGCCTTCTAGTTCTTCAATTTACATCTATTTCACTTCTTGATGTCTTATTGAAAAGAGTCATCAAGGTGACAGGGACATTGATGAAGAATCATGGGTACCTGAGTACCGAAACCCAACCGAATCAACACAGCGAAAAACCAGGCAACGCGCTTTATTCAAATTTGGATGGCATATTACAAAGAGCAGGTAGAGGCAGTCACGATTGCGTTGTAAAAAGTGATGGTAATTTAGCTGTTGTTAAGTGTTGGACAGTAAACTGATTCACGTCGAATCAACTGAATCCGGTGTTCAACCATTAGGAACATGTCAACGCTGGAGTAAGAAGCAAGGAGCTTACATTGATTCAAATTCATGGGTGGAGTTGATTTACTGGATCGTATTATCGGCAAGTATCCTATGCGGGGAAGATCTAGCAAATGGACAATTAGGACAACCTTTAATTTTTAGACTTTATTACCCCTGGAGGGTGGGTGCAATGCAAAGAAGATGCCGCAAAATCTGGCCTTCAGAGCAAAGATACTTTGCAGTATTTATTGAAACTTGACTTGGTATAACACTTAATTTATTCACATCAAGGTTTATCTCAGCTTTAAACATTTACCGATTTGTACGACGCGGAATCAAAATAACCGATCCAAATGCCGTAACAAAAATTTCAGTCATTTGACATTTATAAAATGTTCCGACTGCAATATATTTATATGCTTGAATGTCAACCAAAACTTTTTTTTTTTTGATTACCATGCATAATATTTGGATTAACAACTTAAAAAAATTGTTTGAAAGCAACATCATATAACAAATTTTAATTTTTACTTAATTAAAGTTTTTATGAATCCAACTTCCGAAATTGCATGTTTTAATACTATTTCCGACCCAAAGTATCATCAGTGATACCTACCCTTACGCCGAAAGGGGGGAGGGTAGATTTTTTTTGTCTAAAGATTGAGTAATTATAGGTGGTACCAAGCCATAAAAATAAAGTTTCGGCAATAGAAAGTGTGTAATTAAGTCTTGGGTCTCAGGAGGATATTGCAATAATTACGTTCTCGGCTTTCCTAATAGGCGAACACTTTAGGGGGCGTGATATGGCAGGATTTACACGAGGTGGAAAAAGCCGCGATAGTACCTATGCAAAAGCATTTTGTGTTTGAATATTATAAAAAAGATTTAAAAAAAAAAACCTAGTGATAACTCTTATCTAAGAGGATCGCAGGAAACCTTCCATATCCAACTAGCTCGAATTGTCCCACTGCAGGATCTCTCATTCACAGATTCATTTATTTCATAAACATGGCGAAGTTAAAAGAGATTGAATGTATGACAAATTGACGGTGATACTGTCACTTGCAATTAATTAATATGAAATACTGTAATAATTTACGGATCTGTATAGTATTCATTCTGTTGTTTATCAAAGGAATCTGACTTACCGGCGTTAACCTCTTTAGTATGGCCTTCAGGTAACAACCTGAAAACCTTGAGAATATTCGCCCCAGCGGTGATGAGGCAAGTATCATCATTGTTAAAGAAGCAGCAACTGACTGCATGCTCTATCCCTGTGGCGGGATGGGTTTGCCGACAAATAGAAAACATTTTCAACTCGCGTCCTTTTTTAGGTTATGATTCTAAATTCACTTAAAATTGAAATTTAAGGCAATTAAACACTTTGAGTAACAGTTTTCACATATTTAATTAATGTTTATAAAACATTTTCTTGGGATTTAATTGATTTTAACGCTTGTTTATTTGTATGATGTCGTCGCGTCGCTTGACACTTCAACAAAACAGCGTGCGCTCTGAAGTCGGAAATGAATAATACTGAACTGAACTCTAAGTTAACGCGCTTAACTTAGAGCCCCAAAGAAATGAAATTAAGAAATTATGAATTAATAGTTTAATTGATGATTGTAATTGCTGTAAAATTAATCTATTTGGATAATATACCTATATTAAAGATAACTGAAATATAAAACTATATTTAAATCAAATGTAATATATGTTCAAATGTTCTGAACACACGTGGAATAAAAAAGTCCAGGTGAAAATAAATTTGCCCGTCCGCAGATAAAAAGATGTTGTTTAGTCTTTTTAAAGCTGGCAGTAATATATAAAAAAAAACCTAAATATCTGAAAATCTTAAATAAATTAGATGAAAATTTATCTATATTGCCTCTCCGTGGTAAAGGTTAGCCATTTCCATAGTGTACCACTATAATATATCGCTCATAATGATTTACTTTAGAGATAGAAGACAACGGTTGAGCAGAGGTACTCCACTAATTATTTACGCTGAAGTAGATGTTACAGATTTAGCTACATTTATTCAGAAATTACGCAAATCCTTTCTAGCCTTCCTAGGCCAGTCTTTTTTAGGTTCTTCCCCATGCTCCGTCACGGTGTGGTCCAGCGTTTAAAGTTACCGAGTCTGTGGTTCTTTCAGTCCACAGCTAAAAAAGTAATAGCGGAGATGGAAGCCTTTCGTTGGCCTGCTGTGGGATAGTGTAGACTAGATAAATATATTCGGAATTTTTTTTTTTTTCAAATAAATAAAATTTTATATTGATAAACATCTTTATTATTAAGGCCATTGTCTATCTACAAAATAAACGAGAGCAAATTATTTCTACATTTTAAAAACTAAAATAAAATGAATTACTTTAATATATTTCAGATTCATTACTCTATCTAATTCTATTATCTAAGCAGAATCCGTAGTTAAAACATAAAATTATGAATAATATTGAACATATTATGTAATTTTATTTCATTATTTGTTTACACGTCATCAAGGAAAACAAGTAAAAGTAGGAATAAAAAAGTTAAACATTAAATTATAAATAATATTCGTATAGTTCTAATTCATTCTATATTTACAAGTCATTGTGGAAAGTCAGGAAATTTACAATATTTGAGGATAATGACAAAATTTAAATATCAATGCGCGGGGATATTGCATTTAGTGGTGAGCAGACCTCTGAGTTAAATACAGTGGTACCTGGAAACTAACTTGCCCCAATTTCACAATGGAGTTTCATTCAGATCCAGTTCAGATGTTATGCTACTTAATTAAGTAATTAACTGTGCTGAAGAGCTTGTATATAAAACATAGTGCACTGTATAAAAAATTAAAAAGAAAACAAATATACGTAAACTTGAGAACCTCTTTTTTTCTTTGGTTAAAAAACTAATAAAAGTGAAGTGACCAAGAATGTCTGACACAAATAGTATTTAAACGTTATATGGTCTGACATTTTTCAGTTCGTGCGACTCGGGACCAAGTAAAAATTATTTTTAAAATGCTTATCGCAAATTGCCGCGTGCGGACCGCAGTAACTGAGAGGGAAAAACAAGACCGCATTTATTACTCGGCTCATTCCGTGCGGGAATATTGTTAGTATTTTTAATGAATCAGGTGGAAAATGGGAGCTTTATGCAACATGTTTGGATAACATACAAGTCATGGCCGGGTTGGGCATGGGTTTTGGACCCCCCAACCCCCACCCCAAATAAATACCATTACTTATTTGATTATATGACCCACCCCCTCGTAATATATTCTTGGCTTCGGTCGCGATACAAACAGTAGTTCTCTGCCTAATTCTTGAAGGATGCAGATTACTTTCAAAACGATGACGGAATAGTGAGTCTAGTTTTGACGTTTCCTATAATCTGGTCTATTTAAAATAAAAGCATTATAAACTGATATATGTATTTTCCAAGCGGATTAACGCAAAGCAATAATCATTTGCATTTGAATAGTTTCAGGAAAAGGATATTAAGTGAATTTCGAACCGTCTCCAACACAGGCTGCGGCGCGGAATTAAGATAGCGGAAAGCCACAGTGATGAAGCCCTATGTTTGACGCATACTTTATGGCGCTCTCAAACTGAGACATTTGATAAACAAAGATAGTCACTTCAGACATCAATATTTTGTCTGTCGAACGGCATCCTTTCACAGTCCAATGAGTTACCGAATAGACCGTCAGAAACATATATTATGAAAAGATAAGATACTGGCTAAATATGTGCCGAATTGTTATCGTACGTGTGCAATTATTATACATTGGATTTCATGATGATTATAAAGTTATAAATTTTTGTGGAAAGAAAAAGTCGTGGGTACAATTTGAATTTTTAGTCACTGTATAGAGACCGAGGAGATGGCGATCAAGTCAGCATAAGACGTCTTAAAAAAATGTGGCGCGACAATTCGGAATAGTGAGTTGAGATCGGGATAGCTTAGTTGGTACTGTATCTGAAGTATTAATTAAGGAGCACAGGTTTAAATCCTGCTCTCGACCATATTTCTCTTTCAACAAAAAATTTATAACTTTCGAGTTGAAAAATGTTTACGTATTCATGGCGTCCCTTTTTACAGATAAAATTGGTCATTGGGGACTGTCTGTTATTGCGTCGTTCCTAACTCACGAGCTGCGTAAAGTTAACTTGTTAAGAAATTAAAACTAATTATAAAAGGTAAGTAAAATTAAAAATAATTGGTAAACGAGGCAAACTAAATATATATATTATATAAATATATACAAACATATTTGGAACCATACACCGAAACAAAATTATATTATATCGAATTAAAGGATTGACAAAATATGGATGGCAATTATCTCTTGTTGAAAATAATCGTTAATACTACATTTGATACAATTATAACATG
Organism: Xylocampa areola; assembly: GCA_935421205.1. Lineage (NCBI taxonomy): Eukaryota > Metazoa > Arthropoda > Insecta > Lepidoptera > Noctuidae > Xylocampa > Xylocampa areola. The sequence continues at coordinate 13,373,854 of OW285223.1, forward strand.
TCATAAACAATCTTTGAGTTCAGTTATTCAATCACAATTTAAGGATCAGACCTCATCTGCAACAAATAATTTTCTTATTCTATCGCTCAAACATATCGTTCGCTATAGAGAGAAAATATAGAATAGTCAGATGAAATTCGACCCTTTTAATTATAGCCAGCAAAAATCAAAATACAATATTCACATTAGACCAGCTACTTTAGAATATTTACAACATTTTAAATTCAATTTCAGTGATATAAAATCATACACAGTACATTTGCCGAAACATCCCGAACCTAATACATAAATTATAAAGTCATCCAGATAAATCAGTCTTCAACCTTCAGTGTCACAAAATAGTACAGAACCCACTCTTTTAGCGCTAATGGAACCATACGTTTAGTCTGCAGTAAGGCATTTGATGCGACTTCTATTGCTCACGACATAATGTTCAAATTGTATTGATTCACCCGCCTTACCTACACCTACCTTACTTTGCCACCCGTGACATAAAATATCTCTACTCATAGTCAGTCGAGGGTCTCATAGCCGGAAATATAAAAAAGAAGGTCGGAATATGATCGTTGAGTTTTTTTGTGTACATAATGCCAGAAGCTAACGCAGAAGGATACGCTACCTTATTGGTGATGTCCTCCAAAAAGGTCAGGTGCGTAGTACTCGCAACTCGCGCGACTATATGCCCAGATGTATGAACGAAGCAAAAGGAGTATGTAAAAATCGTAGCAGATGGCGTTCTGTAGTTTCCTGCTTTTCCTATGAGTGAGTTTATGTAAGTACAGACAAGAACAAAAGTCAACACATCCAAATTTATAAAATGTCTGAGCTCAAAAAATATCCATTCATTAGGAGTACAACACATAACAAACTTGTCATATATAAATACTTAAAGGAAAGCAAAAAGTTATCTCATAAATAATGTCTGCACTACAGTCGGTGTAGATTTGATGCGTGTTAATCGACTTCGGTCGCTGACTGTACAAACAAAGCCCTACAGTAGGAATAAGCTACTGTAACTACCCTGTGTAAAGCGTGGACAGTCTGTAGATGGGTAATCGCTAAGGCAACTTAGAGCATTTCCGTACTTCGAAGGACACTAAAGCTATCTAAAGTTGCGTAACTTCAACAATTGTTTACCGACTCGTGTTGGCAATGGGCTATAAACGTCTCTCAGTTACTTAAAGGAGCAATAGATATTTTCGAAGGGAGGATATTCCTTCCACAGCACTTCTAAGAAATGGGTTCAATCATACACATTTTGGACAACAATTTGTTCTCTCAATTCCCGCTCCACTCAGCCGATCTACACATATCAGCAAGCAACTCATCAAATTCTAGAACAGAACTCTCATACAACTCAAGGTCCTTAGACAAGTCTTCATTCGCCAGTTCCATTTCCTTAATAGACTCGGGACTTCTCGGCTGAGATCGGACAAGATTGTCTGCCAATTTCAAATGCGGTGCATTGAAGAAATCCTTGTAGAACTCAGCAAGTTCTGTAATAGGATGGTCGTCGGCAAAAGGGAAATGTAATAGTTTTAAAGGCGGCTCATTCTCATTACGGAAACCTGAGAATTTTTTCGGTGGCATCTCTAAAGATGTCGGACTTTTTGATAACATTGTGATATCCAACTCTTGAGTACTTTTGAGCTCCATCGAAGTTGTTTTTGGAGACGATTTTGGATGATTCCTACATTTGGGGATAGGGATTTTAGTAAAGAAGTCGTCGAAAGCTTGTTTGATGACGTTTTCGTCGACAAAAGCGGCTAATCGCAAGGGTCTATTCAAGTCGACGGGACCAAAAGGTTTGGGTTCCTTTTTCTGGTCCTTCTTCTTCTTTGACTCAAAAATTATGTGCTTTGGACTCAGTTCGAAGTGATCACTTTTCAATAAAAGTAATTTGTTTTTTTCTGTCCTATTTGGGGATATGGAAAAGTTGGTTCTGTAGGCTACTGAGAAGCATATCGCTCCTAAAGGAGTCTTTAACATGCCTGCCTGTATTTTCTTAACAGATTCTCCTAAGGCTTTCATTTTCGGTTCCCCATTGTAGACTCTATAGAATATGGTAAAAGATTCCGTCCTCTGCTTCCTTGACAAATGATATGCTGGAGTTATTCTTGTAACCGTGATTAAAGACTTCAGTAAGATTCCCATACGAAAGTACACTGTGTTCATTGCTTTCAACGAAGTATCGAATTGAGTCTCATCTAATTCTAAGGTCCATAATTCGAGTACCATCTCATCTCCATCCTCAGTTTGTACAGATATTTCTACGTGTAGTTGTGATCTGATAGTTTCAAGGACTCTATCAGATGGTAGAGCATTCTTCGTCGCTTGATTGACTTCGGGAGTATCAGGGATTTGGAGGTTGAACCAATCAGTATCTGATGATTGTGGCTTACTATTGGGTTCTATCTTAACACCTTTCCTCGATTCTACAATAACTTGGACGCCTTTATAAGCTAAGAATTTTGTGAACTTAGTAAATTCATTTTTGTCGCTTATATTTGAGAATGCTGCGTCCGGCGCCATTTTGTTGAATTTATTCTTCGTCAGCGATGCAGTTCTCCACGAGATTCCTCAAGTTCGGATTCTCCATTGCGGCTGCGATCCTCTCTTTGTCGTTGATTTGTTTGTTGACTGTAACAAGAGAAATTAAAAATATTAAAAAGAATACTTAGCGATGAATAAATCTTTTCGATAGTGTCTTTCAAGTTTATTCTCTATAATAAAAACATCAGCAAGTCATATCTTCCAAAGTTATTTTGTAACTGACACGATCAATCAGACATTAATTCATACGTTTTCTAAATTCGGCAATGAGTACCTAAAATTTTGGTTTGGCATAAAAAAAGTGAGTAGCTTTGTTCATAAAAAATTACAACCCTTAGGCCAGATAGCCAGACACACTAATTACAAAAGGTCCTTAGAACGTCAGCGGCCAAGTATTTACTGATAAGTAAGACATTAACACAGAATGAACCTTCAGAGAATGCAGGCGTGACGAGTCGTGTCTAGATATTTGCGCTAAAAGAAGCTCAAAGACATCGAGACCGGTTTAACACAGATGTCTATCAAACCGGTCCATTGTAGATAGAATAGTGTTCAGATAAGAATGCGACCTTCGTAGTTGATGCATAAACAAACTACTCGTAGATAGCAAATTTTTGGAAAATATATGCAGGATTTCTACTGACTAGAACTACAATTTGTCTCCAATAACCGGGGTTTTCAGAGTCACTGCTGTTTTCTTCGTAACTCCAGCAGGTCATGGTCCACCAAGTGTCGAGGGAACTCGCCACGTAGCGCAGACTAGCCATATTAGCCTGTACCTCTTCGAATCGGAGGAGTACAAAATCTTACTTCATATCGATAAAAAATTATTATGTCTGGTAATTAAAGAGCCAACAGATTACTACCTAGCTAACCCTCGTTAATTTTATTTTTTCACAATTTAATAATTAGCTACTGTGCGAATCCTACACTTCTGGTTGTTATCGTGTGTTTGATGAATAACCTAATGTCAGAGTTTAAACCGCCCGCAGGCTGCTGACATGGCTTTATACACCATCGAGAACTCTCAGGTGTGCTGGTTTCCTCACGATGTTTTTCTTCATCGTTATAAGCAAATTATAAGTGATTTCTTATTCGAACATGACTTTCAAGAAGTCAGTTACGTGGTGCGTGCCTTGGATTCGAACATCCGACCTTTGACTTGTCAGTCCAAAGATTATAGCACTAAGTTATCACTGCTGTTACCTAAACTATATATTCAACAACCATTCAAATTTGTTATGCCAGGTCGGGAAACATAACATTCGAATTCTTCCGAAATTTGATGTAAGTGGAATAAAATGGATCCTTCATTTATAAATAGACTTTTGCAATCATATTTTTCCTTGGCTTTATCTCACAATTCTTAACATTACGCGAAAACACTCGCGTAAATAAAGTAATTATTATTAAATATATACACAAAAACATGATCTGACTGGCCTTGGCCCAGAGACATTCGGAGAATATTGATTAATTATAAACTGCTTGAAACTGTTTTGATTTGTTATGTTAAGATGCAATAAACAACCTGGGTTTTATTTATGCATGGTTAAGACAAAAATCCCTCTGTAAAAAAATACAAAGGCATATTAGTTAAACCTTCAACTGTAGATAAGATAGAAAATGAATTGTTATAACCTCTTGGAGGTGGATTTGACGGACGAGAGACTTAACTTTATAGAATTATCTATTGATAAACCGGCTGAACAAATTTTTCAGTTATTGTAGGAAAGTCTCCGACAGTCTCAGGGAACAGCATGGATGAAAGCGAGACCATTGAGTCACTGAAGACACAATTATACGAATTAATTCCATCGTAGCTTTACCCCCTTATCATAATGATGTTTCGAATGTATTTTAGCAAAAATTTCTCGCTGGTCTTTGTTTTTATAAATATCAGCAAAGCCTTTTTAAGAATGCTACTTGTGTTTCTTTGTGTTCCAAGTATTGGCAAATAGTAAAGATAATGGGTAATGTCAACAAGCCATTACAGTAGGTTATCTATAAATAATCTAGATAGAATTATCATCACTCAGCAACAAGAACCTGTACATAAAGCGATCTAGAAATTCTCGAACGTTGCATACAAACAAGTCCCGTTCAAGATAGCATCGGCTTATCAAAGGCTTCTATTAATATAAATAAAGACGTTATCATGTTAATTCTAATCACTTTGTTTTGCTTATAAATAAATGGAAAGCACTCAAAAATATTGTTTTTCGCTGAATTCCCATGACAGCATTAGCTTTTTAACAGTGAACGCGAAGTGATTTTCCATCAAAACACGAAACCGTCATTCGCCCAACTATTTACTGTTAACCTGAACTGTCCCATTGATAAGCAAAGGCTTCATAAATGCTCAAAGCTATTGAAGATCAGTCCTTGACAAAGGCGTCTAACTCAATCCCCCATCTGCGTGATCTGTCGCATCTCGCCTTGTTGTGTCAGGGCGATTTTTGCCCACAAGTTATCGGTTATACGGCAGGCGTGGACAGCTCTGTCTCATTTTAGCTTGAGAGGTCAGCGTTAAATTATTCAAAACCACCTTCTATTAAAAACGTCATGGTTGCGTGACTGGCGTGGGAAGAGCCACTTTGGTAGAACCATTCTAATAATTAAAATTTGGAAAAAAGTAATCATTAGAAGTCGCGGGCAGAAGCTAATAGAAACTACGAAATACTCTGCCAGTATAATGCCTCGTCGGTCTAGTGGTCGCAAGTGCGGCTGCTGTGCGTGAGGTTCTGGGATCGATTCCCAGGTCGGGCAAAGTGTTATTGAGTTTTTCTTCAAGATAAATCTTTGAAAAGCATTAACGCATGCTTAGCGAACTCTAAAGTTACAATATTAAATGGAAAAAGAATACGGTCAGAACCTGCGCCTCCCGGATAAATACTCCAGGCGCTCTGACCACTAAGCCATCTCGACCTCTGCTCACCACCGCGAATTCTTCTTCCATATTTTAACACGTCTTATGGCGACGTTATTGCAATCAATTCAGTACCTATACAGGTGACCGAACCGACACCACCAACTTCGGAGCTCCGGGCTGTTACTGAGAGTTTCCTAACAGAAAAACCCAATAACACCGCCCGACCTGAGAATCGAATCCAGGACATCACGCTCGACAGCCGCGGTTGCGACTAAACCGACGAGGCAGTTAGGTTAGTGTTTGTACAGTCACATGCACATGTTTACTTTTTAACCGACTTCCAAAAAGGAGGAGGTTATCAATTCGGTTGTATTTTTTTTTTTTTTTTTTTTTTTTTTTTTTTATGTTTGTTACCTCAGAACTCCGTCATTTATGAACCGATTTGGAAAATTATTTTTTTATTTGAAAGGATTTACTTTCAGATTGGTCCCATTTAAATTTTATGAAAATTGGTTTAGTAGTTTGGTATTTAAATCAAAATAACTGAAAAATAATACGTCGTCGAAGTAAACGAAATGGTGTATTTTGCTTTCTTGTGACTTTCCGGTGGTGTTTACGGTCTCTAGAATAGTTCTAATGAACTGCCTAACTGTCAGATTGTTGATTTTAGTTCGAAATTTTGTCCCTTATGGCTCTGTATGTCCTAACAATAATAACCTAACTTTATTTCACATGTCAAAAGCAAAAAAATTATGAAAATTTTTAATGACGTAAATACTAAACCACTATAATAGTCGACAATATATCGGGATTATGAAAGAAAATAAATTAAATTGATCCATGAGCGAGCGAAGCGAGCTCGGGAGTTTCGTGTATCTCGACACGGATAGGTTAGGTTCGAAGAGGATGACGGGGGCCCGTGAGCGAGCGTAGCGAGCGAACAGCCCCCGTCATCCTCTTCGTGTTTAGGTTTTTTCTAACCTTACGGACACAAAAATAGGAGCCCCGCTAAGCGGGGCTCCGTCGACCCAGCCACGGAAAGTCAAATCAGAATACAGTAAAGTAAATCAGAGTACGCTTTTTTACTTGAATGGTGACTATCCATTTAATATACCTATACAATAAACAAACCTGTCCCACTGTAGATATGTCATTCTGCATTACGTCTAAAGGTGGGTAGCAGTTTTGTTAAACGTATCGCAATGGCAATCCAGCTGAACGTTGTTCAGCTGTTTTATAAAACAGTACTGTTTTGTAAACCAGCTAGAGATTTTGTAAAACAGCGGATTCTACAATCCATCTGCGACAGATATATATGGACAGCGCGTTGAGTAGGTCTACCCATATTCACTTCCGATAAATCAGTTATGGTACGCAAGATTCACTAAAAAGTAAGAAATAAAATAATTTTTAACAAAAAAAAGAACCGACTCCAAAAATCTTTCTGTTAAGTATAATTGCACTAAAAAGTTATAAAATAATTGCATTATTTACTTACTACAATTTATATAAAAATATTTTTTAAATTTTAGAGGATTCTGAATAAAGTCAATTTATTAGGACAATAATATACAATTATTATTATTTTTGGAGTCGGTGCCAGTAAAGGATAATAAACGTGTAAGTACATTCATGAAGTAGCGTATTACGTTCGCTTTAGGCAGTTGTTGTGTTCATTTGTAAATAGGTTCAATTAGGTATAATACATTATCGTAAAAATAATGATGGTTAATGTACCTTTAAATATACTTTGCAAATTTTAGGAAACTTCCTCAATATTTTTAAAGTTTGTCTGGCACCGACTCCAAAAATAATAATAATTGTATATTATTGTCCTAATAAATTGACTTTATTCAGAATCCTCTAAAATTTAAAAAATATTTTTATATAAATTGTAGTAAGTAAATAATGCAATTATTTTATAACTTTTTAGTGCAATTATACTTAACAGGAAGATTTTTGGAGTCGGTTCTTTTTTTTGTTAAAAATTATTTTATTGAACTTTATAAACTCCATATACCTAAATAGTTATCTGAATATTATACTAGTATTACCTATACCCGTATTTATATGTAGAGGGAACGGGTCTTCTATCTCTGTTACATAATTACCTTAGTAAATACACGCTAGAGATATTGTCAGTGAGTTTTTACAAGTCTGAGTTCACATGTTTTTGTTCGTGACTGTACTATACTACAATAACCTTGTGAGGCAGTCAATGTACAAGATAATAACAGCGCTAGCTACAAATATTTGTTCAGCGCTGACTGTTATCTGGCACTCAGATAATATCAATAACAATTTTTTTTACCACACTTATACGGAAGTAAAAGAATAGTAGTAATATCTTAGGTTTGCGCGATCACTACACATTATAATAAAACAGCTTTTAACCGGATTAATCGCGTGTATTATTGGCTTTTTGTTTTTCCTGACGTTTCGAACACTTTGCAGCGTTCGTGGTCGCAGGAGGACTGACCACATATGTAATACACGCGATTAATCCGGTTAAAAGTTGTTTTATTATAAAAGAATAGTGTTTCCGATCATATTGAAATATTAGCTTTTGACCGCGAATTCGTCTCCGTAGACTTCAAAATTGGGTCCCACCGGGATAAAAAGTATCCTATGTGTTAATCCAGATTATAAACTATCCGTGTACCAAATTTCATTCAAATCCGTTCAGTAGTTATTGCGTGGAAGAGTAACAAACATCCATCCATCCATGCGCAGAAACTTTCAAATCCAAACTAATATTATAAATGCGAAAGTAACTCTGTTTGTTTGTTACCTTTTCACGACTAAAGGGCTGAACGGATCGTAATGAAATTTGGCAAAGAGATAGATTAGACTTTGAAGAAGGACATAGGCTATCTCTTGTCACGCAGACTAAGTCGCAGGCACCAGCCAGTTAATAATATTAGTAACAAGTTGGATCCCTCTCGTAAGTCGCGATACCTAGGTATTGGGACATTACCAAAATAATTTATTAATGTTCACACCTATAACTGCCATATTGTTCTAGTGGTCAGTCTAGCGTGAGGTCCTGAATTCTGCTCACAGGTTTGGCAGTGTCATTGGGTTTTCCTGTTAATATATCCTCAGTAGCAGCCCGGAGTTTGGAATTGCGCCCGATAGATGAACGGATTCGGTAAAATTTCAGTGTAAGTTGTACCTACACTGAAATTTCACTGATTCCGTTCCTTTGAGTTTTTCTGTTAAAAAATTCTCAGTAGCAGCCCGGAGTTTGAAATTTTGCTTGTATTTCTTGAAGGGGTAAACAGAGGTGTACACAGTTGTACAACCACATTTCACCAATGTTGTTATTAAGCCCCATGTAATAGGTGGTGAGCCTATTGACAATAAAATAATTTGACTCTGACCAAAGTTTACCGCTCTTAACAATTACATTCGTTTAAATTTAAAAGTTCTGGCGCCCGCGCACATTGCGACAGGGTTGGCAGACCAATGACCTGTGAAGGTTACGAAATAAGTGGTGATATCGAAACCCTGGTAAATATGTTTCGACAAACACTGTAGTTTTAGTGGCTGATAATTTCAAACCTCATACTTAGCTGTCGTGCTTAAGACACACCAATGAGGCAGACTGCACAATATTTATTTAATTCATTATATTAATCCACTTAAATTTATAATAACAACAGATAACACTAGTAAACTATTACATCAAGTGCGCAATCTAGAACAAAGTTGTTTATTAAGTATTTTTTGTATCATGTATTCATTTTTGGAGCACGCAGTCTGAACAAATATTATGACGAAATAGTATTATCATATTCCACCAAAAACATTTCATGTAAAGTTGGTTGCCAAGGCTCCCAATTTCATAATGATTTCATTGTTAAAAGTTATGAGATATCTATTAGAGCCAAACTCATAGCTGAGCTCGGATTTGTATTACGTGTCATAGTCTAAGGGCCTATCCAAAGTCCAAAGTATATAATAATAATAACAAATTTATTTCAGACCATAAGTCCATAAAACAAAACACACATTACAATTTTATATACACAAAACATACATACACATACACACAAAAAATACACTAAAACAACTTATTTTAAATATTTGAATGATGACTGGTCATCCATTGCCACATCATTGGACTATCCATCCTGTCGGCTACTATAGCCACCAAGCTGTTGCAGCTGTCGCGCACTCGCCGCATCAGGGATGCTATTCGTGTCCGCATCAGTTCGTAAAAATCTGGCACGCCATTCTCCGCGAACATCCCCGATGCACTGCAAAAGCGCGGCAGCCCCAACATAACTCTGAAGGCATTATTGTATTGGACTCGCAGAGCATTGTACGAGCTTTTTGTATAGCTGACCCATAGGGCACACGTGTAACATAGATTGGCAATACGCTCTAAAGAGTGTAATTTTCACCTCCCCAGTACAACGTGCAAACCTACGAGCCAGCATGTTACATCGAACTGCCAACGCTCTGCGTTCCCTCTCCACGTCCACATCGTCAGACAGACTATCGGTGACCCAATGCCCCAGGTACTTGAACTTCGTGACCCTGGACAGCTGAGCGCCCCCCAAGGTGACTGGTGGGATAGTATCGTAACATTTGTGACCCGCTTTGAAAACCAGTAACTCGCTCTTGGTCGCATTGTACCTAAGGCCGTGAGACACCGCATAATCCTCACAGATGCGAAGAAGCCTCCTAAGTGCACTGATCGATGGGCTCAGCAATACCATATCATCTGCGTAGCTGATGTTATTGACGCAGTGCCCGTCAATGGAGCACCCGATATTGGTATTGCTGAGGTCACAGATCAGCTCGTTTACATACAGGTTGAATAGCTTGGGTGAGCTGATTCCCCCCTGCCTCACCCCGCACTCCAACCCGTATGCATCCGACAGGACACCCGCCCACTTAACATAATTGTATTGGTTTTTATACCAATACTTTAGCATCCCAATGATATCGCTTGGGAGGTTTTTGACATTTGACAGTTTCCTCGATAGGCAGTCATAAGATACGAGGTCGAAAGCCCTGGAGAGGTCCAGAAAACATGCATATACAGGTGTTTTCCTACTTGTATAGTATTGAGCAGTCTGTTTGAGGAATAGTATAGCTGTTTCCGTTGATAGATTTGGCTTAAAACCAAACTGGGCGTCGTTGAGTGTTAAGTGCTTATCCAGCTGCTGATCAATCAGACTGTCCAACACCTTCGCAATGATGGTAGCCAGGGATATAGGCCTGTAGTTGCTCTTGTCACTCGCATCTCCAGTTTTATTCTTAATAATGGGCACAACAATAGTTTTAAGTAAATCAGCTGGAAGATATGAGTGACTCAGCTCGTGCTCTTGACTGTACCTCACCTTATAACAATGAATAACAAATAACTCTACCGATGTGGCCTAACTTTACAAACTACATCTTGGTTAAAAAGTATGGCTTGGCCGTTTCGTCACTGTCGCACAAACTGTTCCATATGGACTAAAATGTTATGTCACGTAATAGTTCCACAAACATGAAACGGCCAAGCCATACTTTCTAGCATTATCCAGACCGACGCTATGACGGTTCGAAAATACGACGTAACGCTTTTAGAAAACGTAAGTAGTGCCCCACTTTTTACGGCTCGTCTTGGCAAGGGCACTACCGTGCCCCCAAATATTTGATCTACATTCAATATCGTTCGTACGAACACAGCTAATACGAGCTGTGCAGTTGGACGCAGACGCAGCATATTTTTAAATTATCTACCAATTAAAATGTAACAACAGATCTGCCTAGTCTTTTCCCAAAGACGTTAGGGTCGGCTTCAAGTCTAAGCGGATGCCGTTAAATAATAAATGATATTTATTTCTGTAAATACATCTGTTATAGACACTTTTACAAGTCATACATTTTTTAAGCTAGATGGCGTCGGCATTTCCTATCTGACTAGCTCTGAGAAGAAATGCCGAAACAAACTCAGAGGTCAACGTCTCTTTTAAAGTCCAGACATCATTTTATTCAACATATGAGTGTATTTTGTAGGGATAGGTCTGGGATAGCCTTTTGAGGAAAGAGCCATAGCTGTTTTGAGCTGACCTGTCCTAACCGACGGCACGTATGCATTAGTCATCGTGTAGCTCAACCATAATTTAGGGAGCTTAACGACCCGTCGCAAGACGATACCAGATCGGCAGGACATTTGCGTAGGCCACAGAGAGATCTCAAAAACCGCCAGACAAATATATATAAATTGAATAGCTACCAGTATTTTACACAGAATGACCGCCTATCCGACTTCCACAAACCAGTCACTGTTAGATCAAAATAGTGTCACATGCGAACAGACATCTTCTTCGGCAAAAATAAAAAACATGGCGGGCTCGCAGGTTTCCCACAAAGGTTAGCAGAAAGTTAATTTAGTCCCAAGCTGACGAAACCGCTGTCCGTGCTGCGGAATACTAGGCTAACATATTGTGATTGCCATCGACAGGATTGAAGAAGATTAGCAGTTAGAACCTCCTTCAAAAAATGAATGCTTTGACTGTGTGTGGTGTAATCGCACCTACATGACTGTTGTATATGTTAGCTTGCATTATACCAGTTACTGATAATAAAGTTCAATAGAGTCATGTGGATGTAAGTATTATCAAATAGAAGTCTCATATAATATTATTGTACTAGTGAGCAATAGCTAATTGTTTTTATTCTGTCTTCAGTATGTTTTTAAATATGATTGTATTTTTACCGGAGGTCATAGCCAGGAATTTGGGGAGGGGTTCTACCCTTTTTTTAACATATGAAACTGTCAATATTGGGTAAGTGTGTAATCTATTTATACTCACAAAAGTAGAAGAAGAAGAGTCAACAGATTGAAAACTAGCTATGCTTTGAATGAAATGTAGCCCTTGCTATAGGAAGATAAAAAACCAAAGAAAAATAATTTCCCCTTATTTATCTATAATAATATTATGAAGCGGTAACATTTGTGAGGTTGTAGGGGGTAATCTTTGCATCTACTAAACTAATTTTGAAAATTCTTTTACCTATATAAAGACACATTAATTGTTCGTGTCATAGGCTATATAATAATATAATTAAACGCGGGTGAAACCTGGGGCACAGCTATTCATTAAAATGACAAAATAGGTATTTAAAAAAAAAACTAAATATTTGTAAAAAAAAACGATTGTTAGCACAGACAATGATTCATCACTTTAATGGTTTGACTTTTAGAAGTATAACAAACAAATTGACAGGTAGTAAAATTCAATTATTATCTGCTAAATAGTGGCACTTAGTGGCTTTTAAGATATTTGGTAGTTATGTAACTTAACGCTTTACTTATTCGTCAATGGAAAAAGTGTAAACTACTAAATGAAAACTTAGTAATAAGTTTTTTTTAACTTCTATAAATAATCAATTTATAAACAGTTATACTATAGTAGACGTTATATGCCTCTGCATACCTCTTCATGGAATACTGAACACTATCTGTTGTCTCACCAATTACCAGACACAATAGATTTTTAATGTTATGAAGTATAATTTTTACTTCTCCTCTTCGAAGATATAAAAAATAATTTGGTAAGTCAATAAGCAAATGGCTTGTAAGTTGGTTTTTCATCAAATATAACACTCCTATAATAATTTAATTATAATGATAATCAAGGAATATTGTTAAAAACTTGGCCTTTACTATGCTTACTAATATTATAAATGTGAAAGTAATATGTTTGTTTTAATGTTACCTTTCCATGACTAAACGACTGAATGGATTGTAATGAAATTTGGCAAGGAGATAGATTGGACCTTGACGAAGTACATAGGCTACGTTTTGTCGAAGTCGCGGGCACCGGCTAGTTTAAAATAAATTCAAAATTCATGTGTTGGTTTAAGTGAAACTGCTTTTGACTTGACAATAGAAAATTTATTGTTATTAAGTACAATTTTGTACTTTTAAGTGAAAGGAATAAAATTTGGTACAGACTTGTGCTTGTTACCTATTAGATAGAAAATTTTGTAAATAAATTTATGTAGAACAACATAAATTTAAATTCAGATCTAGGCTTCAGTGATCAGGGGCCTAATTCTGCTAATTTACCAATGCTTCAGTTGAGTGTCGATAGTGTGTCGATGGAATGATTTTAGTTAGACCGGTGGTTTTATTAAGCTAGCAGACTACCAATTAACTAAAATCATTCCATCGACACACTATCAACACTCAACTGAAGCATTGGTAAATTAGCAGAATTAGGCCCCAGGCTATATGCGTGAAACTACTTACGTGAAATATTTATATTATAACTGTAAAATGAACTGAAGAAATTTATTTTAATTATCACAGTCAGCTGTTTACATAAATATAACAGACAAGGCCAAGCATATATTTTTTAAATAGACTTATTATTCAGAACATTTTAATGCCTACTGGGTTATTATGCTGACTGTACCTGCTATAGGCACTAAAGAAGTATTTATAAATAAAACAAGGATAAAAATAATAGAATTAATTTAGTTTTAAATAATTTTTCATTTTATGATTTCTAAATACAGAGATAAAGACTATTAGACCGGATTTTTTGCATAAATTGGTGTTTAACAATTCATTTGTATGCAAACTATCATAGTTTCACTTATGAATGTAGCCAATAAGGCTATTGCCTAGTTTTTGGCTGTGCCTGAGAGGGCTAATATATAATTCTGTTCTCCTTAATCAAACATCAAGGTACTATCAATCTTGTAGTGCAATAAAAAACTGTTGAGCAGAACTCATGTTTAATGCACTCCACAATTACGAGTTTTGAGTTTGGAAGCAATGGCAAACCTGCGGGCGACCATGGTTCTTTTTGACGATACATTTGTCGATATTAAACATCAAATTTGACTTAAGATGTTGATAAAATTCAATACACATAAACTTTTATTGATTCAACAAGTTTGTCAACAAAGATCCGTGCTCGGACGCCTGTATTATGTTGAAATACATAAAATTATGGTAAAAGTGTACTTACTCTCATCTTCAGTGGTATGTGCTCCTTTCTTGATATAAATATCCAGTTTAATTGGATGGTGTATTGAACGCAGTATTTTTATCCGTATACACAGTCCAATTAGCGTTGCAAGCGAACAATGAGGCACTGTAGGATTATATTCCACTCGCAACACGGGAACTTTATCGGCTGTAGGCTCCTTCACAAATATCCCTTCCTCGTAAATAACCTTCAAATCCTCAAGAGTACTCGGCTTTTCCGGATCCCGTATCGTCCGCAAAAAGTCTAGAACACCACAACACACGTTAAAACCACAAGCAAATAATCCAATAAGTCCAAAACAACACGATAGCCCGTCAAAACAAACCGTAAATTGTCTCTTTCAAGTCGTTCTCATCTCTATATCCTAACTCCTGTAGGGTCGCACTTTTGTCCATATACGCTGGCTTCGCGAGCTCCACTGGTGGTTTCTGTGAGTTATTTAGAGAGAGTTTTGAGAAGAACGATATCATATCGTTGGTAGCAAAATAATATTCACTGATTCACACAGTCACAAGTCGGACATGTTTGTTATGTTGGAGGATGTTATTTTCCCGTACATCATCATAAGAGATGCGTTCAAAATAAAGTAAAATAATTTATATACATGCGTAAAATGTACAATGACAAAATTGGGAATAACATATTATTAATATTAGCGCTGAGACATTAGATTTTCGTGTATCCCGACACGGACAGGTTAGGTTCATACACGAAGAGGATGATCATCCTCTTCGTGTTTAGGTTTATTCTAACCTTACACAAACCTGTCCCACTGTAGATATGTCATTCTGCATTACGTCTAAAGGTGGGTAGCAGTTTTGTTAAACGTATCGCAATGGCAATCCAGCTGAACGTTGTTCAGCTGTTTTATAAAACAGTACTGTTTTGTAAAGCAACTAGAGATTTGGTAAAACAGCGGATTCTACAATCCATCTGCGACATATATATTATATACTCGTCTATGGCGGTGACGTGCGGGGTGATGGCTCAGGACCGGAACGCGTTTCCGTCCGCGTTCTATGAGGTAGGTTAGGTAGCATCTCGAGGTGCGCATCTGAAGGGGCAGTCAGGGTAGACTAGACGTCGTTGAAGATCGTCTGAAATAGAAATTTTTTGTGCGTCCCGTACCGCAATTAGATCTTAATATTTCGTACTCAGGTGTTTATTTGTTGTTCTATTTACGGCTTATGTCTCATTTTTAGAGGCGGGAAACATAGTCGCTATCCGCACCGTAGGTAGTACATTTGTATTCAATGTTTTTCACACAGCCATATATATCAACCAAAACACCATCACATGACCGTCTCTTTTAGAGATGAAACGGTTATCCGGCAAGTATCCGGTATCCGGTATAATTTTACTATCCGGCCAGGGGCCTAATTCTGCTAATTTACCAATGCTTCAGTTGAGTGTCGATAGTGTGTCGATGGAATGATTTTAGTTAGACCGGTGGTCTTATTAAGCTAGCAGACTACCAATTAACCAAAATCATTCCATCGACACACTATCGACACTCAACTGAAGCATTGGTAAATTAGCAGAATTAGGCCCCAGATACCGGATAATATATCAATATCCAGTCGGATACCGGATTTTCAATAAATCACAAATATTGCTTATAACGTTTACTTCTTCGAAGTACCGTAGATATTATATTTATGTAGATTGTGAAAAAAAATATTGTCTTTAGCAAGATTTGAATGTTCCTCAGAACAGAACTAAGTGTTCGCGACCCATCTAAAAACGCATTTGAAAGATTTATCAGCACCTTTCTGATTTGCCTGCCCTGAGCCAAAAGCTGGCCACCCTTGTATATAGATACTTATAGGTGATAGGTATATTC
The DNA here is from genome assembly GCA_935421205.1 of Xylocampa areola. Classification (NCBI taxonomy): domain Eukaryota; kingdom Metazoa; phylum Arthropoda; class Insecta; order Lepidoptera; family Noctuidae; genus Xylocampa; species Xylocampa areola. The sequence continues at coordinate 13,390,130 of OW285223.1, forward strand.
AGAGCAAAGCCCAAGAACGTTGTGAAAGCTGAGAAAGACAAAAAAATCTAATATATTTTGTTTACTTGACACACGAGGTTAATATATGGGATGTTGACTCAGCACTCATTGTGCAGATAGTTGTTTCAGCCGGTGGATTAATACCCATGAGCCAAGGTGACTTGAACTGTTTCCGACACCAGTGGTTAGGGATCCGAAGTGAGGAACCTAAATTATATATTTGATACAGCTAAACCCAATAAATTCACCGCAGTAGAGTATCCTGAACGCATTTTTTATACGAACTTGTCACTTTCAGTTGTTACGGGGAAATAAAATGCGAGCAAAATTTGTGTGATACTAGACCTAGATGGCGCTAATAACATCTTTTGATTTAATGTAACGTTCCGCAGGTAGTTTTTGTTGGAAAAGGTAAGTTGCCAATATTATAGCTGTGTACGATAATAATATACTCCTGACCGTATTTCGGTCACAGAGGCCTATCTCCACGGAGATCAGTCAAGTAAGTATCTCCTGCGTACTTTTATAGTGCACAAGTGTATACGCAAACAAAGGTGCACTCACTCTCATGGTCCGATGGGACCGCTATCAGACACGACCGGTGAGATCAGGCGCAGGACAGACGGGTTTACGTACTCTCCGAAGTACGGGGGTGTCACACCACCAACTTCCAAACTCCGGGCTACTACTGAGAATTTCCTCACAGAAAATCCAATGTTATGCCCGACCTGGGAATCGAACCCAGGACCTCACGCTCAGCAGCCGCGCGACCACTAGACTTACGAGGCAAGATGAGTATAATCAAACTATTGAACATAAGGTCTTAGGTCCAATTCCCGTGTTTTACTGTTAGGAAATATTTAATAGGAATCAGAATTTATGATTGTGCCCGGTTGATAGGAATAGGTCCACCACCTGACTGGGGCTTATTTACAGCATCAATGAAATGTGAGTGTATAACCTGTATAACCTTCGCCTACTCCTTTGGGGAATACAGGCGTGACGCAATTTACAAAGGGGTTACAAAAACACAAAATACTTAAAACATAAGTTTATTAGAACTTTTTGAAGGATTTTTTAGAGCCCTTTCCCTTCGTGACCTTGAGTACGTTGAAACGAATAGTCTTGGAGAGCGGCCGGCACTCGCCGATGGTTACAATGTCTCCCAATTCAACGTCCCTGGAATAATAAAGATAGAATGTTCTAGAAATATGTATATATTAGGAATTTTGGGTGTGATTGTTTGAGTTGTAAATCAGAATTTGGGTTAAAAACACGTCTTTCGTCAAATAGTGTTCGGAAGACCGTCGTGTGAATATCATCATTTTAATAAGAACCGAGTATTATAACTCTATGGTTTTATAAATTTATTTCCTTAATTTTATAAGCCTCTTTGTACAATAACTTTAATATTTTAGTAATTTAGTACATAATTACAGTGTAATTACGTAACATTTCTTTAGGAATAAAGTACAGTTTTTTTTTTCAAGTACTATTTTATAAACTCCAAATAAACTAGAATTAGGTCATCTGCTGGATACGAAGTTAATTTAGGCTCAATCATATTATGTAGTTATTTGTTTGGCTCATATATTTTTATTCCTAGGTACAGTTGTCATAAAAAGTCTAGTAATACTAAAAATCATCAGAACGTTTTAAAATTTGTTAACTCTAGAACAAAAACCATTCTCACCTGAAGCACGGCGATAGATGGACCGACATATTCCTGTGACGCTTCTCAAATCTATTGTACTTAGGCAGGTAGTGAAGGTAATCACGTCTGATGACGATGGTCCTCTGCATCTTCATCTTCTGCACGACCCCGGTGAGGATACGACCACGAATCGACACGTTGCCAGTGAATGGACACTTCTTGTCAATATATGTGCCTTCGATCGCCTGTAGTTTGAGATGGCATACTTTAGTGGGTGGAAGTAGTGGCAGGGATGTTAGTATTGCAAGCTATGACTTCTCAGATGGGTGAGATTGCCTTTTCCCATGTATGTTTTGTGTTTCAAGCTTTAGATTTTATGTTTGGATGTAGTGATGAAGAAAGGAGTAATTGAAAATTTGTTGTGAAAAAAAAAACAACTTCTGAGGGTTGATTCTAAAAATACATTACTATTTACTTCACCACTACATATTCTGTCAAATATAGACAGTAAGGGTTGCTGTTAGGACCTCCCCCCATTTGTAAGTGACAGCCCTGGGTTTTAAAGACCAAATTTTAATGAAATGATGTCTGTCACTTTCTTGACTGCAATCAGAGTTTGGGTTAGAACACGTTCTTCGTCACATGGTAATCGGAAGACCGTCGTGTCAGTATCATCATGTTACAGTCATATCAAGCATCATTTCTTCAGAGTGGCCCCCCAATTAAATATTCTTATCTCATTCCTTCACCTTTGTGTTAGATGAAGTGGAACCTACTCTCATTCAATAAGCCCATTATTTAGAATATATAGGCACTCAAAAGTTGAGGAGTGAAACCTAAACTATTTAATATAATTTACTTAGTGAACTCAAGAATTATTAATTCTTGTAGACAGAAAAAAAAAAGCGGACTGATGGCGCAGATAGACATCCTACACACGACCGACCGACTTTTCTTTTCTACAATAATTTATAACTTTATTATTATTTTCATGTTTTGCCGAGTTATTAATCTTAAAAGTGTGAACTTTGGGAGTATAAACAATGGTCTCAAAGATAATTTTTTTGACAGCCATTTTCATAAGCAGTATTATGTCTCCCTTTTCATTCAATACATGACTATCACTCATCGTCTACCTTTGGTTAACGTAGATGTATAAAGATTTCTTATTCTAAAGCCCAAATTCGCCAATGTTGGATAACTTGCGAGGAATATATTTAATTAATAAAGCCCTCAAAAAAATATTTATCTCCCGGATGAATTAATGTTATACAACGTAGGCGAAATCAGTTCTGAATAGTATAGTATACCGAAGAGATTTGGAATATATATGAATGTATTATTATTGAGTCGAATCTTGTTTTATTTTTTAAAGAGACATTGATAAAGGGATTGATGTCTGCAGTGTTAGAACACACTTGCTTTGCACTGAACTGTGGCAATTCTCTAACCAACAGAACTATTTGCTGCCAACACCAATTGCAAGTACCATTTCTTAGTCTCAAAGGAGACGGTTGGCGAGATATGTTAGCAATCTTTACATTTACTAAGCATTACTTTCACTTGTAACTTCAACCCTACTATTCACCATCTCTCCAGTATAAATTACATTAGAATGAGTAGTATTCTTATACTTAATATTAATATAGTTACACTGGTGGCAGCATGCATACCATACCTTCCTGCCGAGATGATAGCACCTAGCCTGTTTTGTTAACACAATGCGACCGACAGCTGATGGCATTGGAACAGTTTTGATACTTGACATGCATGGGATGGTAAGCAGTTTTTTTTTCGTAAAGTTGATTCTGATGATTTTTGATGTTGTTCGGAACTTAATGAAAATTCACGACACAAGTGGAGCCACTTCTGTTTCCAATATCACAACTACTGGCTGATAATGTAAAGTATATATAAGTACCTGAGAGATGTTCTCGATGGTGTGTAAAGCCATGTCAGAGAGCTATGGGTGGTTTAAACTCTGACACTAGGTTGTTCTTCAACCACACAATAAGAAGATGATGTAAAGTATCAAAATGATCAGTACCAATGTAAATTGTAGCCACTGGACGATTCCAGCCATGCACATGTTAAAGCAAGCTCCTCCTGACCAATACGGACCAGTTTTATGGACAATGGACTTATTTAAACTTAAAGAGTTAAATACCTTACAATCGCGTCAAATTAACTATGACTCTTCGAAAGCTCTTGATTTCAAATAAGTGAAGATTTATTTTATTATTTATTGTCTTACAGCCAACACAAAATATTTGTACTGTGACATGAATAATATTGATAGTAATGTTGAACATTGATTTGAGTAATGTTAGAACAATTTCTTTTTTAACTTTTTTAGAAGCGCTTGTGTAAATATAGTCCATTGTGCATAATGCAAACAACGTAGCCACCACCGCCGCAAGCTGGGATCCCATCGACCATAACTAAAAGTACCACACCTCAAGAGGAGTCTTGAAACCTAGACCGACATTCTTAGAATGTCTCATGTCCTTCCGCTTCAGCCCCCCCTTCTTGTTGAGGAAGACCGTAGCCTGCTTCTGAAACGCTTTCTCTGTCTACGGAAAAATAAACACGTTAATTTTCACACATCATGCGTTACCTCGCGGGGTGTTTTGAAACCGAGTCCCACATCTTTGTGGTACCTCAGTGGTTTCCTGCTACGCTTCACACCAATACCCTTTTTACGGTTCAAGAAAACCGTTGGTTGTTTTTGGAATGAACGTTCCGTCTGTAATTTTATCAATGCATTAGTAGAAAAAGAATATTCTAACTACAGAAACGGAAGACAAAAGAAAGAAGAAAAACAGCTTAAATCTAGATTATTTAAGCAACTAACTACAACTGAAAGTAAAATGCACTATTAATTATTACAGCATTGATAATAAATTAAATATTTCTGCCCACTTGCTTGAATATTAGCAGCTATTGAAAGACAATTCGTTTTGGATTACTATACTATCTAATAACTTGTCCCACCATAGGGCAAAGGTATCCCTTTCTTTTCCCTACACACTTCTGTTTGTTGCTAATGAGGGCCAGTCCTCTCTCTAAGTCTAGTTTGTCCCTCCATCTTGACCTTGGTCTATTGAGCATACTATTATTACTTGTTATTTGTATTAAACTATTTACTGTAAAACCCCCCTGAGGAATAATTTATTTTGAGTACATGTGGGAGAGTTCTATTTAGCTGTTGGCTCGCTAAATAGCAGACACAATATAATGTTATTGTTGTGAAATATAATTCTGTACGTGGCTCAGCAGAAGGGTTTATACTGTTAGAAGTTTGCGTCTTCTAAATTTCTAATTGATTTACTTTTATTACATAAATAAATAAATAGTAAGTTGTTTAGAACAGATTGACTTGAAAGCTTTTTTCATAGAAGAGCACTTGTTTAGCTGCAATCAGTTTGGGTTAGAACACGTTCTTCATCACATGGTTGTCAGAAGACCGTCGTGTGAGTATCATCATGTTACAGTTAATACAAGTGTCCCTAATTAAGCAATCATATTATTTTGTGCATATTTAGTCAAATCTAGAATTTTTGAATTAGTCTATCTGATGAGCATAAAATGCTTAACAGATAGACTTACTAAAAAACTCAATATAATGTGGGATGTCTTTATGTTTAATTCAAGCTAAACTACTATCAAGTAGTATCAAGAATACTAGTGGTTCCTATTGTCAATTTACAGTTTGTATCACAGTAAAAGACGGGACATGTCGATATTGCAGCGTATGTTAATGCAGTCCAGACGTAAACATAACCTATGCACTCTAATTTTGTCTCAATATGAAGGCTTCCTGCTCAGATTCGAGAGAAATTCGGATATTAGGAGAATGATTTGCCGATGGCTTTCATTTACACATGGCTTTGACAATACTGAATGATTAAAATCAATGAAACTAACCTATGGATTGAACACACTTGCATGTTGAAATTTATAGAGTATTGAATTATAAATTGACAAAATATTTAATACAAAGTATATTTAAGCATGGTGTAATTAAAAATACTTGTATTTATTGCAATTTAGAATACATTTTGTCACGATTTTTGTTGGAAAAGCCGATTCCCACGTGCACTAACTTCGGAACCACATTTTCACAAATAGCACTTGTCTTACACATAAAACCCATAGTAATACAATACTTGAAGAAATTAGGAACACTTTTGGTCATAATTCAAACTGATATAGTATAATTTTCTAATATTTTATCAAGAAAACCAACACGTACCTGATCCGCCATCTTGCTTGACAACGAAAAGAAGGTGGTGTTGCAAACTAATTACGACTGAAACCTCCTAGTTAAAAATAGTTTATGTTGCCAACGTTCCAGCAACATCTACAACATTTTTGAAAGAATCTTGAATTTGTTTAGATATTAAATAAAGCAATACCTAGATTTTCTAAAATCAAATTCCTAAATAAAAATTCGCAATTGTTTCTGTGCCTTTGATAATTGTAAATAAACGCACCATCCATTTGATACCATCATCGATTTCTACTAATTCGTATATAGTTAGAAACAAAGCAGTAATAAAAAAATATTTGTTGCAAAAATCTTTGTGCATTTTATTTTACTATTTAATGAATTTGAATTAAAAGTAGTAGATATAGTTATATTTTTTAGAAAAGAGACATTCAATTTTGGCTTAATGATTGCAACTCTGGTCGATTTTTCATAACAGAAACATTCGTAAATGAAACTGTCAGAGAACGCGAATTGTTATGAAAATAATCGCCAATTTATTTTTCGCATTTTCGCCAGTTGTTAACGTTTAACTCTTTAGTTTTGTTTTATTGCATTTTTTATTCACTTTTATCACATATGTAGCTAGCAAACTGCATTCAGATGTTCTCAAAGTGACTACTATACGCGAGTGATGTTTCGAGGTTTTCCTTTTTGTTTTGTCCAGGAATATATGATTTCTGGTTAATTTGCGATGGAGGAAGTGAGGCAGCTGGTGCAGGAGGAAGGTCGTGAGGCTCGGAACCTCGTCGCGTTCCATGTGGCCGTCGATACACCAAGTAAATGCATTTTATTTATTATATACCTATATTGAGCCAAAATCTATTGCAACCGTGGGCGGCTGTATTTGTTTCGGAAAGCGACGGTGAAGGAGTGCCCGTTAGCCAATAAAGCGCGATTTATAGCGCAAACATTGTTAAAACACTGTATTGAATGTAGTCTTTGTATATACCTAAACAATATTATGTAGTGTGAGAGAGGACCATTGTGTAGATCTAAAATTTAAGAGATGTTTGTACTCAGATGTTTTGAAACTTAATTCTTATTCAAAACTTAATATAGGTTACATTCCTGGTAACTGCTTTAATTTCGAACAATGGTTTCATTGATATCTCTCTGAAAATTTGTTGAAGTCTGATGTTACTATAAAGATAATATCCTTTCCGTACAAACCAGAACCAGGGATCGAATTAGCCTCATTGCATGAATTGAATAGCAAAAAGTATAAGTATAAAAAAACAGCAAACTCAACTAACACCTTCCCTTAAGCTACAAAGTTGAAAATAATTAAATGCCTATCGATGTATGTGAATTTGAGGTGATACCTTCACAAGAAACCAGCCCCTGGACTCACATTCTCGCCAGTAGTGATCAGATCATCTAACCCTAGGGCTGTAGTTAACTATTTAGGGATTTAGGAGTAGGAAAATTTCAGTAAACTAAGACAGTGTCACAAAAGTGTAATAACTAAGGGGCATATAGCCACAAATATAAAACAAAGATTTAAAAAAACTTGCAGGCGGAGGACATTGCACTCTCATCACTCTTTTTTTTTAAGAGGTTTCAGTTCACTGTGGTATACTATGCTAGCTTCATGGGATCACTCATAACATAGCATAATTAACTGCATGCAGGCTACAACAACTGCCTGCATACAGTCATACCATAGGCACTAGCCACTCACATCTATCATCCATCACTCACGGTCCCACTCTTTAAAATTTCTCTCACAAACAAACTTTCTTAAAATTACAAATACTATAACACTCTCTGGCCAAAGGCCTCATCACTCTTGCAACTAAACAACTGAAACCTCTTTAGTATGCAAATTACTTGGGTTACCAATCCAAATAATAAATTTGACAGCGCGGTTGGTGCAGTGGTCGAAAGACCGACTGCTGCGCTGCGTGTCGCAGGTTCGATTCCTGCACGGAGCAGATATTTGTACGATCTATAGATAATTGCTCCGGGTCTGGGTGTGTGTGTGCTTGTGATATTATATGTCTGTAAATGCACCCACGATACAGGAAGAAATTCCTAGTGTAGGGCAACATTTTACTAAAAAAATATATATTTTAGTGTACCTCTTCCCGAAATGAGTCTTGGACTACAATGAGAACTTTCCACAAAATATTAATAAATTTTTACTAAAATTAAACATTTGCAAGTACAGAATAGTCTCGCTAATCCGGCACTATTAAACTAAGGAGTGCAGGATTATGGAAATGTTCGGATTATTGGATTGTACAGAAAAAATCTTTAGTTACACTGATGCCGTGCGCAATAAGCACATGTTGAATTTGAGGCTAAGCAAGACACAAACATACAGACGGTGTGATGAGGCTGAGGAAACACCACTTCACCTTCTGGGGGACTGTGGACCGCTAATACAAAAGCGATACGCTCATCGAGGGAAATATATTTTAAGCCCGGATGAAAACAGGGTTTAGGCATGAACTCTAATTTAAACGCAAAAGTGGCGATCACAATAGACCTTTTCTGGTCTAAGTGAAGCCACAGCCATAAAAAAAAGAAAAAAAGATGCCAGTACGAAAGCACGGAACGAGAGGACGGAGGCGTGAGTGGAGGGTGCCTGATTATTGGACATTGCGGACTACTGAAGTGCCGGATTTGTGAGACTCTACTTTACTTACAATGGTCTCAATAGCCTGCGTGATTATATATAATAACAATAACATTAGTATTTTTTCAGTAGCATAATAAGTCTGCTGAGCATGAGATCTTGGGTTCAATTTCCAGGTTTGGCAAAGTGTTGAAGATTTTTACTAACAGCCCCGAGTTTGGAATTATGCCCCGTAGATGGCAAAAGCCTCACCTCCTATTACATGGGACTTAATAACAGCATTGGTGAAATGTGGGTGTGTAACTGTGTACACTTCTGCTTAATTCCTCGGGGAATACAGGCGTGATGCTAGGCAATCATTGTCTAATCCATGCATGTGTTTAAGAGTTCTCGGATTACTGACATGCAGCAGTTAGTCTCTTTTGTTTTTAACTGAAATATCAAGTCTGACGTATATTCACTTACCAATTCTTAGAACCGTTGACTAATGGGACCTGTTTAGACAGATGTTTCTTACTTTGTTATCAACCGTTGGGATTAGTCATGTCTCCAATTAGACTGTATTCATTTTCTTGCATAGTTTAATGATACAGATTTATGACGAGTTAAAAACAAACCATAAACAGTACTAAAGGGAACAAGTATTTTTAAGAAAAGAACAGAATAACTTTTTCTAGCTACTTCTACAAAATTGAGGGTAGTCATGCATTACCTGTGCACCACCCGCCCGCCCGCAAATATATGCACATACGCAAGCGGTGAAAATTCCGACTACCACCGTGTTTCGCCCCTCCACGGGGCATCATCAGGAGCTGTTAGACCGTGCAGTGTCCACATTGCACGGCGGGTAGTCGGAATTTTCACCGCTTGCGTATGTGCATATATTTGCGGGCGGGCGGGCGGTGCACAGGTAATGCATGACTACCCTCAATTTTGTGGAAGTAGCTAGATATTGTATTTATTTGCATCCATTGTAATGGACTTCCGCAAAGTAACGCCTGAATCTATTCAAGCATTAACGCATGCTTAGCGAACTCTAAAGTTACAATATTAAATGGAAAAAGACATATCTTGAATTATTAAGGTAATTGCATTCTTTACGACATTGTATTAACTGCAAAGTTAGTCGTGTCGGTTCGGTCACTAAGTACTGAATTGATTGCAATGACGTCGCCATAAGACGTGTTAAAATATGGAAGAAGAATTCGCGGTGGTGAGCAGAGGTCGAGATGGCTTAGTTGGTCAGAGCGCCTGGAGTATCTATCCGGGAGGCGCAGGTTCGAATCCTGTTCGCGACCGTATTCTTTTTCCATTTAATATTGTAACTTTAGGGTTTGTAACATTTATCCGTAATTATGACTAATTTCCCACAAAAAACGACACATTGGACTATATTTCAAAATCTCGCTTATCGCATATTTGGTGGACAGTGGCACGCGACGAGATTTATTCTGATTAATGTCGCAAGTTTTTAGAGCTATATCACATGTCAAACTGTTTCCACGCGTTGGGCTACGCACCGAGACGCAGCGTTACGCATCGTCAGGTCTTGTTTAAATAGTTTATGGGTACTTAGAGATTATGCATGTTTCCAAAGATGCGATGAATTGTCATACTTGTGACTTGTATTCTCATGTTTCGTGAGGTTCGCTGTTGCTGTGGTAAAATAATTTGATTTTAGTCAGTAAAATTCATAATGGTCCAGGCAACCGTGCTTAAGTATCATCTTATAAGGAGGCTATTTTCACACGTACAATCACCTTTCTTTTTGGGACTGTAGTGTCACTTAGACCATAAAAAGTCCATTGTGATCGCCACTTTTTGCGATTTAATTGAGCTTATCCCTAATCCCTGCCGGTGTGATGAACTGCAAGCTTTTCCTAGAGCTCTTTTATTTCATCCGGGCTTAAAATATTTTTCCTTAGCGTAGCGCTTATGTATTCCTCCAAAAGGTCAAGTGGTGTTTCCTCAGCCTCTTCACAACGTCTGCAGGTTTCTGTGTCGTTTAGCCGTACAACCCATGATAATCTTTAGTTCAAGGCTTAGTTAAATTTAAAGTGGCCCGAATACTGATCCCTGGGGTACTCCAGGTGGGAGTTAACTCTGAGTAAGTTCTTTTAGACACAATCTCTAGTAGTCATAGCAAAGTGCCTGTCTTAATTTACTTAAGCTGTTGCGTCAGTCATTAGCAGACACAATAGATTTTTATTGTTACAACGTACAGATCTGTACGTTACTGAGCCGAAAGGTTAATCTAATCTTGTCTATCCTAAACCTACTTCCTGTCTTACCAAATTATGGGTAAATATAATTGACATGGAGCTGCCGCTGTCTAACCTATGCAATATAATCACAGAAATAAAATAATCTTCAAGGATTCACAGAAATAAAATAATATCCATTCTTATCCCAGATTTGGTAAAGTAAATTAATAGTTAAATAAACACGACCAATCTTAGTTTTTTAACCGATGGGAATAAACATGTGTTCACAGGGTCAAAACAATTTAATATTGAAGTATCATGTAAAACTTTAAATATGTATCCGCCCACGTGGCCACCGCCACGTGACGTGAAGTCACTTCGGGTAGTATTTTTGGTCGAGACATCCAAGTTAATGCAAGTGTATTGTAGGGTAGTGCTCTAACCATGCTAGATGTATGAAGATGCTAACATAGCTTGAGGTATCACTGGACACGAATTTTCTAACGTTGGATCCCAAAACCTAGCCTGATAAATTAATTCGTCCCAGAGTACAGCCAAAAACGAAGGCGTTAGACCCCCACTCAGGCTAAAATCGCTTGTATGGCACGTCCAAACGCATTGATATGCACGTGTAGAGTAACGCGAGCCGTTCAAGCGACTTTATGCCCTCTCTTGCATACCATGGTGATGAATCATCAGAGATCTAAAATAGTAAGCAAGTTCGCAACGGATAGCCCAGAATATTCATAACTGCTGTACAACAGAACAGGGACTCCTAAAAACTGAACCCATGAAGAATTGAATGCTTGAAAATCGGGAAGTCAATGAAACAAGAAAAACGAGTGTTAGCTTAGAGCAGTGAATGAGTCTCAGAATAAGTAACGTTTATGTTTAATAAATACGGCGAAGTAACTCTCAACGAACATAGGTTTTTAATTTACCTCCCACTGTAGGGAAACCCTTACTAGACTAACCACGACTGTCGCTTTTTGTAAAATATCTACAAATTATTACATGAAAGCAGATCCTTACTACAGTTGGAAAAAGCTCATGCATTATAAGCATAAGTATTAGATAATAAACTATATCAATATCTCTCATATTTAGTAACGTTCATGTATTCAATACGGGCTTTATTAAATCAATGGCCTCGAAAGAGTCCCCTAAACGATATAATTAATTCAATTTCCTTCACAGGGGGGCGTTTCCTATCGACATATCAAATAAGTTGTTCTTATGAGTGCGTGCCTATAATTTATTTAAACAACAGTTTCTCTAATAATGTACCTTTAGTTGTGGCTAGGTTTCTCTTGAGGGTTTTTTTAACAGGATCAGACTATATCATATTCTTCCTGATACCAGATTGCTTTTACGTTTCAAAACTCGTCCAAAAGCTACAAAAGTGTTTGGTAAGCATACCTTTATTTTATCGAAATAGTTCTACGTTTGGCCACCAACTCGCCTGATGGGAAGCGACGGTATGGCCGAGGATGGAGCACGTAGATCCAGATGAAATATATTCACTCTAAGTAGATTGGATAGATTTGGAGAGGACGATAGTTGGGGAGTTGATGCAAATGCCCAGACCTGTCTCCCAGAACGGTTAAACCGGACTACATCCCAAAACACGACTATGTCGCTTCACGGCATGGCATCGTAACCAGCCGCGACCGAGGCCTCCTGTCAGAAAAATATCTTGCATCTTCAATCAAAGATACAATTATTATTTAGTGTTTTCTCTCTCGCTTTGTCCCACTGCATGGCATAGGTCTTCCTACCCTCTTTCCACTCCTCATCGTTTAGGCCTTTGTTGGGCCAATTTGGACAGCAATCGTTTAGTTCATCTCGCTATCTCCGTCTGGGCTTGCCGCGACGTTGTGTAACTTTTTCTGGTACATTCGGTTGTGACTTTGCCCACAACTCGTCCGACTTGCGGCAGATATGTTCGGCTCAGTTCGGCGGGTTTCTGGTCACCGTCGGCTTTGAGTTTTGGACATAAAATTACTTATGTTTTATTTTTATCTTACTGAGATGGTATTTAAGCGTACGGCCGCTTGTTTACCACGTCGGTGGCATTTGGATGCTTACAACACTAGGGATTTGGGCGTTGCCTATCCTGCAAGAGATTTTTTTAGTTTTAATATATACACACCATTAGTTAAAAAAATTACATATATTAATAGGGTTTGTAGGGCATTTGAAGTCTAGTAGCATTTCAAAAATACCATCTTTGACAGACTTTTAATACTTCCTCAAAACCCCTAGTAAAGTATTTAATCGATACTTATGTTATAAATGCGAAAGTAACTCTGTTTGTTTGTTTGTTGCCTTTTCACGAATAAACGGCTGAACAGATCGTAATGAAATTTTGCAAGGAGATAAATTCGACCTTGGAGAAGGACATAGGCTACATTTTGTCACGCAGACAAAGTCGCGGGCACCAGCTAGTTTTTAATAAAACGCAGAGAAAGATGATACTGTTCATTCTCTTCACATACTCAGATCATTATGATCATACATTAGTACCATGCCATAACACCATCAATACGAATATTATACCCACGTTTCACCAATGCTGTCATTATGTATCATGTAAGTAGATGGTGCTGGTGAGGCTATTGCCATCTACCGGGCATAATTCCAAACCCCAGGTTGCTACTAAGAATTTATGAAAACCGAATAACACTGTACCCGACTTGGGATTCGTACGCGACCACTAGACCGATAAGGCAGTCGAAACAAAACAAAATAAAATAATAAAATACTTGTTGCATGATCAGAGTTAACAGTATGATTTTATGTAGATGTGTCGACATTGTAACCCCATCGGTAGTTGATCTATAACGCAATATCTAGGCTATGTAGGTCATTCTCCCGCCACCCCGTTCCGGGAGCCACCTCACCATCCGGCAAAATCCTTTACGCAGAATTAACAATCAATATTGCATTTCAGTTTCACGTAGCAACAAGCCTGCTATTTTATTGTCTGTGTCGTCATAAAAGGACAAATTTTGACCTATTTGTCAATGTATAATAACTTTCGTGAGACACATTCATTTTAATTATTGTTCAACGGTTATTACTCACTTGCATTCTTCGGGATTGCCCGACTAGGCAAAAAAAGAGTTTGACTCGCGACATCGCCGCAGCCTCAGCTCATGACTAAGGGCTCCGTTCGAGTTCGAAACTAGTCGGGCAATCCCGAAGAATGCAAGTGAGTAATAACCGTTGAACAATAATTATTTGTCAATGGTTGTATCTCTATAATATGTAACTATACACTTACAAAGCAGATTTAGGTACATTGTTTATGTGTAGTAATATCTTAGGTTTTCGCAATCACTACACATTATAATAAAACAACTTTTAACCGGATTAATCGCGGGTATTATTGTTTTTTTGTTTTTCCTGACGTTTCGAACACTGCAAAGTGCCAATAATACACGCGATTAATCCGGTTAAAAGTTGTTTTATTACATTGTTTATGTTCGGTGTGCTTACCTCTTCAACGTAAACGTCCGCGACTTGGTCTGCACGACAAAAGGTAGTCTATGTCTTTCTTCAAGCTCCAATCTACCTCTATACCAGAATTCATGAAGATTGATTCAGCGTTTAAGCTTGAAAAGTCTTGAGAAACAGGCAGTCAGTGTTACTTTCACATTTCTAATATTAGTTTGGATTATATTTTGAAATTCCGAATGGGACTCCATACCGTGACCTCCTACAATTTAAGTACATCAGTCGCTTTTATCAACCAAGCTTGGTTCAAGTCCATCTCAAGGCCAATTTTTCTCCAATATTTTTCTCCAATAATTGTATCCCAAATTTTTCGCTCATCCCCTAACAGTTAACTTTAGCTATCACAGTTCTTACGTATTTTTTAACATCTATTTTTATTTGAACTACGGATGGCTTGTTCTCCGACACTAGGTTGTTCATCAACCATACAATAATAAGAAGGCAGATATATTTTTATTTTCCTATCCAGGTCGTATCTCCCGCAAGCCTCCTCGCGCCGGGCTTCCGCCTCCTCGCCGGGCGACGCCCCGCGCCGCTACCCGACTCAGATCCGCTTCAGCTGGGAGAGACAAGCGCTCTGAACTGCGAGCGAGGTACTGGGCCTTGCTGTTTGGAGATCTGCAGAGAGCTGTAAGTGGCTACTATTAAGCTATATCTTAGCTGTATGACTCGACATGTGTTTTTAGCGGTGGCAGTAGCTTGCTATTTCTATGGCGTTTAACAGTCACCCAAAAATATGGAGACGCTATAACGACCCACATTTTTGTGTGGTCTCATACCTTCCCCTTTGCCTTGCACCACCAAATTCTCGAGTGATGTGAAGAAGTGAGATTCTGGCGTGGGCTAAAGAACTTTGGACGTTTCACCACAGCCGATAGGTGCTACTTTATCCCGAATTCTTGAAGCATGGACACAGATTAGAATGCGAGATAGGACCTCAGCCGATAGGCACTGCTTGATCCCAACTCTTGAAGTATAAACTCAGATCTTTTTAGTGAGTTGTAAAGTATACTTCCGGTACAGTTTCCTCTAGTAAAGTTTGTATCAGCACATAACTGGACACAGATTAGAATGCGAGATAGGACCTCAGCCGATAGGCACTGCTTGATCCCAACTCTTGAAGTATAAACTCAGATCTTTTTAGTGAGTTGTAAAGTATACTTCCGGTACAGTTTCCTCTAGTAAAGTTTGTATCAGCACATAACTGTCCCACTGCAGGGCAGGGCCTCTTCTCATACAGTGAAGACACGAGCATTGATCACCATGCTAGCTTACCGCGGGTTGTCGATGTTTTCCTTCACCACATGTCTTTGATTTAGAAAGTACAAATGACATTGGAAAAGTAAATGCCAGGCACCTACAACTTCTGACTATGAGGCGGCTCCAACAGTGTCATGTTAAAAAATCTAGTGTCGGAGTTTAAACCACCCATAGGTCTCTGACATAGATTTATACACCATCGAGAACATAGCTCAGGTGTGCTGGTTTCCTCACGATGTTTTCCTTTACCGTTTTAAACAAGTGAAAATTAATTTATAATACGCACATGACTTCGAAAAGACAGTGGTGCGTGCGTTGGATTCGAACTTGCGACCTTTGACTTGGTTAGTCCAACGGTCATACCACTAGGCTATCACTGCCAATACAAATCACTAACCATCCGTATAATGTTTTATCTTTTATAAGTGTTACGTCAGGCGTCTCCTCCTAAGACGATGAGAGAGGAAACTTGAAATTGGATAGGTGTAGGCAATGAAAAGGTAAGTCAGTTGGTTAGACATGGATGGATTCAAGTCATGAAAAAATATCGGCTTCGCCGTTTCGTCATTGCCACACAAACTGTCCTTTATGGACTTAAATGTTATGTCCCGTAAAAGTTCCACGAACATTAAACGGCCAAGCCCTACTTTTTAACCAAGATGCCACGTTCAGATCTATATCATATACTTGTGTAGTGGTCTGCAAATGACATTTCTATCGATCGTATTATAAGAAGTATGAAGGGAATAGTACCTAACCTCTAAAATGTCAGGAACATTACAAGTCGATATTATTTATTGAACTTGGACTGTGTAGCCTAGTTTGTTGCGACATTACACTTAATTATTCAGTACTGGTTTTCTTTGAAGGCAAAAATTTCTTCACGGTACAAATTACTGGGCGATGCGAGCAATGATACCCTAGTGGTACAACCGTTGGACTGACAAGTCAAAGGTCGCAAGTTCCAAGGCACGCACCACTGTCTTTTCGAAGTCATGTGCGTGTTATAAACTAATTATGACTTGCTTAAAATGATGAAGGAAAACATCGTGAGGATACCAGCACACCTGAGAGATTTTCTCGATGGTGTGTAAAGCCATGTCAGAGACCTAAGGGTGGTTTAAACTCTGACACTAGGTTGTTTATTAACCACACGATAAAAAGAAGACTGGGCGATTTCTTCCCCAAAAAGAATGTAATAATTTGAAAAGTGCGCCACTGATCATAAAGTTGGGTACGAGGATGTAATCTATGTTTTAGGCGAAATATACACTGCGACAATTTAACTTTCACATATTTTAATTCATGTGATTTTTTAAATAATGCACGGAATTACGCAAGTCACTTTAACCGCTGTAGAGGGTACGAATGACCGAGGGATTCTGAGAATAAAAAGTATAGATATTGATAAGCATTAACTGAATAATTACATCATTACAAAAACGACACTAATATAAAATGTTATAAAACACTTTAATATAACATAGCATTCACGCCTGTATTCCCCGAAGGGGTAGGCAGAGGTGTACCCAGTTGTACACCCACATTTCACCAATACTGTTATTAAGTCCCATGTAATAGGTGGTGAGTCTATTGTCATCTACCGGGCACAATTCCAAACTCCAGGCGGCTACTGAGAATTTCCTAACAGGAAAACTCAATAACACTTTGCCCAAATCGAACCCAAGACCTCATGCTCAGCAGTCGCGCTTGAGACCACTAGACCAATGAGACAGTTAAATACATTAAGTCTCCCAGAATACCTTTAAACTAACTGAATTCAATGTCGTTCGAGAGTTACAGGCTGACCTCAGCTCCATTCTTGAAATAACACCCCTTTACGGAGCACATAAAATCAATACTCGGGTTCTAGAACTGCAATCTGTAAATTGAATATCGTGTTTGTATATTGTATACTAGCTGGTGCCTACGGCTCCGCCCGCGTGGATGTCGGTTATCGCGACCAAAAGTAATCATGAAATTTTGATCCCGTTCCCGCTTTCCAATTTCCGCTTTATAATTGCCCATATTTTAAAGTATTAAAATGGATATAGTGTGTTATCCTTAAGAGATAGACATATGCCATCGTGGACTTTTCCGTAGACCTATATAAGATACACAATTCCACCATACAACATTTTGTTATATCTCAAAAAGGTGTAGGCAGCGTTTTCGTTGCAAGCTCCCAGACGGCTTATTTTTTCCGACACCTCCAACATAATCACTCTATCTATTCAAAAAAAACAGCATTAAAATCCTTTGCTTAGTTTTAAAGATACATACATAGGGACAGACAGTGGGAAGCGACTTTGTTTTATACATATAGTGATGCTGGTGCTGCATCGTATAACTTTAATTAAATTGTATTTGTACCTCGGCTCTTCATAATATTGGGTTACAGAGGCAATTTTGTAAATTCAATACTCAATACTCAATACTTTATTGCACTCCATAAGTTATAAAGGTGTTAAATATAGTAATAATTACAGTACAATATGGACCCTGTAGGGCACGGCAACGTAGAAAAGAGGAGGATGCTAACATTTCTTCTGGTTAACTTTATTTATGTGAAGAATTCGTTATTGAGAATGATTATTATTATGTATTGTTTGTTCAGACTATAATATATTTATGTGTTTTTATAAAGTATTATATTCAATATTTATGTATGTATTTTATTATTGTAATGTATTATTTATTAAAATATAAATTTATTGATGACTCTATGATAATTAATAATTATTAATATATAATATACAATCATTTAATTTAATTAGTTATTTATTTTAAATCTCTATCATTAATGTATTCTTTAATATTATAGTATGCTTTATTAATAAGTATATGTTTTAGCCAGTGGCGGTACCTTCATATAAGCCCAAAAGCCTGCAAAGCATGCCTTACTAAAATGCTCGATAGAGAATCAATATCAAACCCGAACTATTTAAAAGTTCGCGCGCTTAATTCTTATCAAAATAACACAAAGTATCTACCTATGCCACACTACTACACATCGCGATTGTTCGCGCGCAGAGTTTCGCATTTGCAGCATCTACATATAGCTATCTCGCTTACACGTACGGGCTTTTACCGGGCTTTCAAATACTATCTCTGTCACTTTCGCACTTATAGCGATGTGCCGTATAACGAGTACATACCTTGTGCGTCTACAAATCGATCAGTATGGAAGATTTAAGCCGTGCATGCCTATGAAGTTGCACGCGTATGCACACCTTGCCGACTCTGCAGTGTTGCCGTTTTAGTGACGTTGTGAGATCTTGGAGATTTTTAACGAGTTTGGAGACTTTTTTTAAGATTTAGCAACAATAAAAACTAGCGACTTTTTAAAATAATTAATAGTTTCGAGTCACGTGACACATAGATTAAAAATTATGAATTTGTTTATCGAATTAAATGTATTTACGAGTTATTAATATTATTTTCAAAAATACCAAAGAGTCAAATAAAATACATTCTATCATTATAGCTAAGTTTCATATTTTATTTCCATCAGTGTCAAATACCCTATTGCGACATCTAGCTAGATTTTTCATATACCTGGCGACTTTTTTTGTCTAAATGACAACACTGCAACTCTGCGTAAGTACCGAGTGCAACTCACTTCAGTTTCATTTGTTTGAGTGCGAAAAGTTTTGTTGTCAAAGTTTTTTGTGTGTTTTCTTAGATTTTATAGTGATACAATTGATTTGGTGACTTACAATGGAGGTAATTGTACCTTGTGAGGATTTAAAATGCGTTCAAGTTTTGATTGGCGAAGATAAGGTAAAATCTTTAAACTTTGCTCAGAAAAAACAGTTAATTTCTTCATTAAAACCGACGCCTAATATGTGTATTTCTCAGACTTGTAAATCGCATAAACGAAAATTTTATAGATCAGTGTATAAAACTAGTTGGATTGTTGGCTGTTCGCACACTAATAAGTTGTATTGCTGGTGCTGCATATTTTTTTCGAATGAAGATTCCGAATACATCTGGTTATAATGATTTAAATAACATATTTGGCGCCATTAAAAGGCCCGCAAATTCCCATAAACACCTGTGTGCAATGGTTTCTTTCGGTAATTTTGGTAAACAACGCATTGAGACATCTATATCACGCCAGTTATCTGAGGAAATTTCAAAATATAACACGCGCGTTGATAACAACCGTAGTGTATTTCAAAGATTAGTCGATATTGTTTGTCATTTAGCACAACAGGAACTTCCTTTAAGAGGACATGATGAGTCCAAAACTTCATTAAATAAAGTCAATTTTTTTGAACTGGTCTCGTTAATTTCAAAATACGATGTCGTTTTAGAAAAGCGTATGCAGCATCAGGAAAGTGACAAACCGGGGCCGAGAAGAAGACGGATGAATTCACTTTTAATTTATTGTACCTAACCAGTAGTTTATGAGAAAATTGCGATGATACATACGTAGGTACCTACATACTCAGTCGAAAACTGAACTTTCTTTTTTTTAAATCGGTTAAAATTTTATTGGGCTTGCCTTATTTTGAAACCCTAGGCACGCCACTGATTTTAGCTTATTTATAAAAGTTTTATTTCTGGTTTCTTCTTTAAGGGCTTCTGGGAGTTTATTATATAATTTTATTGACATTACATACGGACTATTGGAATGTAGGGTCATGTTGGAAGTAGGTAACATTAATCGGTTTCTATTAAATTGTGTTGTAGATGCTGAAAGAGTATCTTTTGCTTAAATAAATATGCAGTTCCAATGGTTGTTGGTCATAATTGACGATTGTCGAAGTTTTAATTTAATAGATTCTGATGACAACTTTATTTATAGTTGCGTACATCATTAACCTCTTATAATTTTTTTTAAATTATTTATTGAGGTTTTACCATTCTGCCTCATAAAAAAAAACTTATTATTTATTGAGGTTTTACCCTAACATTCTGTTTACTCAGCATATTATATCGACGTATTACTTAGCCCTTACTAACGTTATACCTGCACGATTATGTTTAGATCTGTAAGGTTACTCTTAAATATAAATCCGCTCGATTGATATTGGAAATATGTCATTTCGTACTTATAAATGCCAAAATGTCTTAAAAATTGTCAAATAATTGGTATACTAATAAAGTATGTTGCTTTAATATTGAGATAACTGTGATGTTGGTAAATTTATTTTAACATTACACATTATTTTAAGGCGGTGATTTAAGATTAGAATTGGTTTTAATTTTAAGAGCAACCCTACTGTCCTATTTTATTATAGTATTGTGTAATAAGTAATCTATTTGTTCGCAGATTGGTGAAATCTACAACACAGTTGAGGCTCATGAAAATCTAAACGAGTGCCAAGAAGTAATTCTAGTTTTAGAGAACTACACGCGCGATTTCAAAGCTCTCGGTGAATGGTTTAGACTGAAATGGGAGTACGATAACACTCCTCCACCTCAAAGACCGCAGAGTCTAGCATGGGAGATTAGAAAGACTGATTTCGTACGCCCAGAATCCCGAAAAGGCTGTTCCGTCAAAAGCTCTCCATCAGTGTCAGGCAAAAATAGTCCCTGCCTCTCAGGACATAACACTCCAAGTGGCAAAAACAGTCCGAACTTGACTGGTAAAGCTAGTCCTGGCAGTGGAAAAGTCAGCCCAAGGATTACAGGACATTCCAATAATAGTCCAAAAGCTAATATTGAGTTTTTTAGCAGCAAAATTTCTTCGAAAATCACAGCTAAACCTGAGCCCAAGCCCGCGAAAGAGTTATCAAGACTGTCCGATATAAAGGAAAAGGAGGTTAAGGATGTCAATGAAGGCAATGACTTTGTTAACGAAATTAGACCTCAAGTCGACGAAAAAGGAGATAAACCATTAAAAGAGCAGACGCCTCAAGCACCCGATAAAGATAAAAAGCTAACGAAACCGCCTGTTGTAGAAATAGGCAAAGCAAAGGAATGCCCTAACACTTGCCCGAAAATGGTTGTTATTAAATCACCTAAACGCACAGTATTATCACAAGAAGATAGACCAGCAACAAATGGAGATATTTGCAGCCAAGCTAAAGCCACCATTGCTAAACTAGACGCAATGGAAAATGAGTTCTTAGCCAAACAATTGACTGAAAATGCGGCTAAGAATGAAAATCAACTGAATCTAGACAAAGAGTTTGAAACCGCTGTTAAAGTGACAGACTCAAATGAAAGTTCAGTAAAAGTAACTGAACACAACATTGAAGAAAATATAGATGCTCTTAAAGAAATTAATAATGCCGGTGAAAAAAATATCATTGCAGACGAAAAGGAAAGTGTTACAATCGCATTTCCAGTTAAATCTGATGACAACTTTTCTGATGTGTCTACTGAGAGCAAATCTAGTGAAGAAAAGCCACATGAGCAGATAGTTAAAGAAGTTGTTATAATAAACATTGACAAACCTACTTTTTTAGAAACCAATAAGCAAGAAACCCAGGATCAACACGAAGACCTTAAAAATGGAGAATCCGTTCAAGAAAAGAAACAAGAACAATTGAATGGTACAAAAAACGCCGACGTAACTAAAGTGGATGAAGTCTTAGATAAAGGAAACCAGGAAACAAAAGACACTTCACTTGAAGTTAAGGAGCCAAAAAAAGATCACGATGCGAAGAAGATTGATACAAAAACTCCAACCGAAAAGCCGAACGCGAGACCCGCTTACTCCCAGGCAGCGGCCAAGCCAAAACCTGTGACCACCGCCAAAACTGAAGTTAAAACTCCAACCAGGTTGATAGCTAGAAGCAAGACTGTTGTAGAAATGCGCCCCAACTCTGCTTCCAAAGCCCAGAGGCCATTTCCTAAGAGAAATCAGACTAGTAAATGCAGCTACCCCTTTAATCTAACCACGGGAAGGACTAGTCTATTTGATGCTCCTGCAAATAAGACAGTGTCTAAGAAACCCCCAAATAGGGCTCAAATGGGGTCTGGAGATACTAAAAATACAGCTAAAGCTGAACTAAAGAAACGTCCTCCCCGACCAGCTACTCTGAAAATCAATGAAAAAGGAGATAAGACTGAAAAACTCAATCCTTCATTCGATAAGAAGGATGGAGAAGAATACAGCAGCTCTGATACTATTGTAACTCAAATTGATATGTCAAGAATTGAATCCAGTGAAAGTTTGAAGACATTAGTGCCAGAAGAGGCTGATTTTGCTAATTCTGTCGAAGTACTTAACGTTGATAATGCTAAAACCGATAATGATGGCTGGCTTACTGTAAAATCTCGACGTTTGAGCCGCGAATCAAAGAAGCAATCCAAATCGCACTGGGCGAATCGATTCCACCAACCTTCTGCTACAACCAGCTTACCAACTCTAAACATGATCGAGTCTCCAAAACAAGAAGTAAAAGAAATAGTTTCAGCTACAAAGTTAGACCGTGCGAAGTCCGAACAGCCACAAAATACTCCAGAGAAGCCGAAACTTCCGAAACCGAAACCCGAAATAAAAGAAGCAAAGAAAGACTTGTCAATTATAAGACAAAAATCCGATGTGACTGGTTTGAAAACACGCACTTCGCGGAGCAAAGCTTTGAAACGGGAGAAAATCAAGGATACACCGAAGAAAGATGGCTTAGAATTGACGAAGAACCGTCTCCATTCATCCTTGGAGAGCCTGACGACAGGGCTAGCCAGATCTCAAGAAAAAACCCAAGAAACTTTCGACTTCGACAAATGGAAGTCAGAATTCATGACCACTTTCAAATTTCTGTACGACGATGATCAAATGAATGATCACAACGAGATTCTAAAGTCAGCTGATCCGTCGGAAATGTCGGAGATAGCCGAGATGACGTCCCAGATTGAGGAGAATGAGAGGAAGATTAGTTTGGCGTTGGATTTCCAGTCCGAAGTGGATCAGAGAAAGTTGTGTGAGGAGGAAGATTTGCTGAACAGGCAAATTATGGAACTGCAGCAAGTTTCTGATATTGATTTGGATACAGAGACTGATGATACTGAGGTTAGCAGATATTGTTGTTTTTATTTAATTTCTCATTACTTCTCCAATATGTATGACTTTTAATACGTAATGGTTCCTGTACTTTGTGGAACAAAAATATAAAGGTCACCTGTATAGGGACTGAATAGCAATGACGTCGCCAAAAGACGTGTTAAAATATGGATGAAGAATTCGCGGTGGTGAGCAGAGGTCGAGATGGCTTAGTAGTCAGAACGCCTGGAGTATTTATCCGGGAGGCGCAGGTTCGAATCCTGCTCATGACGGTATACTTTTTCCATTTTATATAATAACTTTAGAGTTTGCTAAGCATGAGTTCATGCTTTTCAAAGATTTCTCTTTAAAAATATAAAGTTAGAGAAACCACGGAGTTTCTTGTCTGTTCTCTTTACAAGAATCTACATTTTGGACTAGATTTTGACCATTTCGAAAGTGCTTCTAAATTGTTTTATTAAAATAAATGCTTTGACTTTGACTTTTATGTTTCTAACTGGATTTATTGAAATAAATGACTGACACTTTATGTTGAGATTTGGATGTCAATCTAAATATCTGTGAGCTTACTCTTGAAAATAATTCCGCTCGATTGACATTGGAAATATGTCAGTTCGTACTTTTAAATGCCAAAATGTCTTATAAATAATTATAGAGTCGGGATAATATGAAGACAACATGCTTTAAATTTGAGGCAACTGTAATTTAGGTAAATTTATTTTAATATTACGCGTTGTTTTAAGGCGTCTATTTAATATTGGAATTGGTATTAATTTCAAGAGTGATTGTCATACTCGATTTTCTAACTAATAACTGTTGATATTGTTTTAAAATTTGAGACAGAAATAACACGGTGTTTTCTTTTGTATAATTTGCAAATTCGAGTTAATAAATTTATAGAAGTGCTAAAATGTGGCACCATACCGCAATCTAAACAAGATTGAGGTACAAAAGTCGCACTTATCGACAAGGTATATTTACTGGACGAATCTTTTAATGGCTTCTTTCGTTTTTCACCTTACAGACTGACGCAGAAATCCTCTGCGAAGACACATCAGTTGACGCTTCAAGCCAATCCAGTGAGAACTTGTCGTTGGCTGCAAGTCTTGAAGACCAGTACGAGACGGCCCTCGCTGGCATGTCGTGGGCAGAGAGAGTGGATACTCTCGGGGCTCTAGAAGCGCTGGTCGCTCGAGATCCAGGTAATAGTTGATAGAAAAATTGGGCTATCTAATGTTAAAATATTTTCCAAATCCGGCTGGTAGTTTTAGAGATAAGTGCGTATAAAGCGCGCAAACAAGATCACTTTATTTTATTAGTATAGATAGAAAGACACCAGTCCAGCCCGTAACTTTAGAGATCTTAAAAGTTATGGTAATGCTTAAAAGTCAACTTATGTTTTGTTTCGTAATCCTAAACGAGGCTATTGAGCGTCAGGTTCTGGGTTCGATTTTCAGGATGGGCAGTGTTATGAAGTTTTCTGTTAATAAATACAAAGTAGCAACCACCACTTCTTTTTGCAGCTGCATACATATCGATATATGTCACGGTTGATTGTCTAACTGCAACTGTACGTTTGTGAAAGTAAAAAAAAAATTATAACTACAAATTAACTTTTTAATTTTCTTCCTTTAATAGACCGTATTTCGGTCACGGCGGCCTACCTCCGTGGAGATTAGCCAAGTACGCAGGAAATATTATAGTGCCCAAGTAATAGTTCCGTCTTCCTTTACTCTCGTAGTCCTTAGGGACGACAATCCGACACGACCGGAGAGAGATCAGTCGCAGGACAGACGGCACCGGGGTGTCACACCACCAACTTCCTGACTCCGGGCTGCAACTGAGAATTTTCTAACAGAAAAACCCAATAACACGATGTCCCACCTGGGAATCAAACCCAGGACCTCACGCTCAGCAGGCGCGCTTACGACCAATAGACCAACGAGGCAGTCGAGTCTTTTTTCCTTCACTTGTGCTGCGAGACCTTGTTTCCTACCAATAATATGACACAATGTATTTTATAGTGACCTTCAATTTAATGATAAACGAGATAATAAGATAGCTAATAGGTACGGTGGCCTGTGGTTATTTCGCCACTAGCCCCTTATTCTTCCATAAATATGGCTAACTTCGTAATTCGTCCCTTCAGGTCGTGCTCAACAACTCCACGCGAAGCTCTCCCAAGGCATCAAACGTAGAGGAAGTCTACAAGATGCGTTGCGACGTCTTCAGCTGAAGCAAGCTCGGGCTGAACGTCAGAGGATTGAGTACCAGACTCAGAGGGCGAGGAAGATTCACCAGCTGTTGGCGAGAGTCGAGGAAGTTAAGGTAAGGAGTGATTTATAGGTGGAAATGTTCAAAATCATGATTCTTGGCATCCAGGAGACGGTAAACCAATTTCTCCAGACTGTCACCTGTTCTTGGAGTTTTTTTAGTGATTCTGGCTATAGTAATACGCCATCAAAGTTCAACTATACCCAGGGTAAGACTGTTTTCCAAGGTATTATACGTATTCAAATACAAATTCAAAGTCGGGAAGAGGAAAGTCGGGGAAGTTAGGTAAGGACGGCTTTTAGACAATGTTTTCACGAAATGTAATAATTCGTGCAGCACTGCCACGGTTGCCAAAACCCAAGGTGAAGAGGTAAGTTTTACAATGGTTCTCATTATACACAACAATAGGAAGCAGTAGATTGCTGAACCATTATAATAAAACAACTTTTAACCGGATTAATCGTGTGTATTATTGGTTTTTGTTTTCCTGATGTTTGGAAGACTTTGCAGCGTTCCTGGTCGCAGGAGGACGTCTTCCTGCGAATACGAACGCTGCAAAGTGTTAAAAATTGTTTTATTATAACGTGTAGTGATCGCGAAAACCTAAGATATTACTAGATTGCAGAACCAGTCGTTTTCCACTGGTGATGTGGAGTTGCAATGTCTTAAGAGCAGAAGAAGTGAAAGTGAGAAGATATTTAGGGCAGGAAATGTTCAAAATCATGATTTCTGGCAAGAGAGCGACGGAAAAACCAGTTTTCAAAAAATCAAAAAAATCAAAATTTCTTCAAGATAAATCTTTGAAAAGCATTAACGCATGCTTAGCGAACTCTAAAGTTACAATATTAAATGGAAAAAGAATACGGTCGCGAACAGGATTCGAACCTGCGCCTCCCGGATGAATACTCAAGGCGCTCAAAGCTCAAAGCAGAGCTCGAGATGGCTTAGCGCTCAGAGCGCCTGGAGTATTCATCCGGGAGGCGCAGGTTCGAATCCTGTTCGCGACCGTATTCTTTTTCCATTTAATATTGTAACTCAAAATTTCTTTATTCACATTAGGCTAAACATTAGCGCTTTTTGAACGTCATACATTAAGACAGCCCCAAAAAAGCCCACCCTTCACCGCTTCCTAGTGTTTTAGCTGGGAAGAAGAAGCGGCGCAACAAACTTCCCAGCAACACGTCTGTCTGTATCAAAATTATTTATAGATTCTATACAAATCTAAAATTGAATTTATATAAAATAATTATATCTAGTGAGATAAAATATCTTGGGCACAGTTAGCTAGCACGAGCCTATGTAATATGTATGCCAATGCATTAAAATATTAAATGAATCGAGAAACAATGTAAAATTACTGAAAGCGTCCAATCTAAAACTATTTCGTATGAAGGTCGTACCCACTTACACATGCCAAGAGATAGAAACTGCACATTAACTAGGACCAGCTTGGCTAATTCAATAAATGCATTTTAATAAATTAGGAACTACGATCAGCAAGACGACCAGTCACCACAAGCAGCACCCGTTCACGAGCATAACGCAAAGATCAGCCATCGCCTCCCTCGCCATTTTAGAGGGAAGGTGGCGACCCGATCCATGACGCTACCGCAAGCAATGACGTCAAGGGGAGCATGACGAACTCGCTGCCTCTCAGAAGAATAAAAATAAAACCATTACTCAATAGCCGAGGTCACCAGTTAACGGCAATGTGTTTTTAACATATTATTGTCATTACAGATATTACAATAAAATTATTATCATCGATTATGTCATGAAGTTAAACAACTCAAAAATATTGTTGTCAATATAAAACCAAAATAAACATTGGAAAATTAAAAGAATATAGGATTGTCTTGCATTTCACACAGCGACCAACTACTCTTATTATTTAAATAGTCATTAATTGTATAGTATGCCCTTTGGTAAAGGTTGTATTTAACTGTTAATTTAAATGAATTGAATGGCATTTCTAATATACAGAGAGGTAGTTTATTATAAAAGCGAATACCGAGCCCCACAAATGATTCATGCACCTTGTGAAGTCTATGAATAGGTGCGCAAAGTTTGTGCTTGTTCCTTGTGTTAATGTTGTGGACATCACTCTTTTTAACAAATAAATTAATATTTTGCCTAATGTGAATAATGTTGGCAAAAATAAATTGCGAAGCAACAGTAAGGATACTAATGTTTTTAAAATGATGTCTAAGTGAATCTCTTACATGATTATTAATTGATTTTATTTACCGCTACTCACTTTTGGAAGTATAATTGAGATTTTGGCTTTATCACTCTAGGTTATAGGTTCTAGTTCTAGGTCCCTAGTGGGCGCTGGAGTTTTTCGTGGGCGGTAGCGTGTCCAAGGTCCCAAATGGGGGGCATAATTTGTGATTACTAATAGATAATAGACAGACATATAAAATTGGTATAATTAGCTATTAAATGTAAAAGCGGTGTTAGATATAATAAAAATTTAATGTTGGCGGTAGTCCATAAAAGGTTAGGAACCTATGCTCTAGGTAAATGTAGTCTTCTACTGACATCACAGAAGTATAATACACCTCTGAATGAACGAAAGGCTTAAGCAGAGATGCTAGTTTAAGTACCGGTCATAAGTTTAAATTTTGTCTGTTTTCGCCAACCATTCTCTTGCTACCACTATTAGTTATTATAAGAATTTTAATGTAATTATCATTGCGCTATTAACAGGTCGCCAAGAATGACCTGATAGAAGAAAAGCGTCTTCGAATGGAGAGGCGGCTGCAGAAGGCCGCTGAGAACAGAGATCAACATCTCAAGGTAACCAAATCCTCCAGTTAAACAAAAAAACAATGATTATTTTCATTATTAATATTACTAGCTGCTTTGACTTGGTATGACGTGTTCAGAAATAAACTGAACTACGTCGCATTTTTTTTATCAAAATTCCCGAGGTTTCTACAGCAACGGGATTATGTCACTACCTACAAGATGGCAATTTATCGAACAAAATACATACATATATTTGCACGACCTGGGAATCGAACCCGAGACGCCATGGTCAGCAGTCGCGTTTGGGACCACCAGACCAACGAGGCAGTCTCAAATGTGAATTGTTTTTTAAAAACACTGCTACCTCATATATACCCCTTACTTACCCAAAATAAAGGGTACTTTTGGAATGGAAGACCAAGTGCTGAATATGGTACTACCACATACGGAGTAATAAAGTGCTGTGGTATTAAACCAATTGTAATCATTAACATTTATAGCTTTATACATACTAGGAAACGTATGTAATTTTAACTGCAAGATATTTTATTCAATAAATATTATTATTTTATTATGACATGCCTCTCTTTCAGGATATAGTCCGCAAAGCCCACGATGAAGAGGAGAAACTCCGCGAGATCGCGTTCATCAAGCAGCTGGAGGCGGAGAACCGGCGCCACGAGTTCCTCGACCAGTGCCGCGCACACACCACGCGCCTGCGGGGCATGCGCAGGGACAGGCTCGACAAACTGGTGACAAATTATTTAAAATATGCAAAATTCTACCGATTACTTTCAAACATAAATATCTTTTATTAGTTAACCACCACCGTACCCAAGAGCATAACTTAACTTACGTAAAGAACAACCTTAATACACGATCTATGGCTGCTGGTAGATTCAATGTGACAGAACATTAAAAAAGAGAATACCATATTTATTGAATAGTCTGCCGGCAGACATAAGGAGTGAAACAAATTCAAATAGGTTTAAACGTAAATTAAAGTTATATTATTTAGAAATGTACTGAGTTTTATATAAGTTGCAATACCTATAGAATATTTAATTATAAGTACATTTAATTTGTAATGTCTAGAGACTCGTTGACCTCACAGTCAAACCATTACAATGGTTTTGTGGGGCTTAGAATAAAATATACTTACCTTTTTGATGTAAAGATAAATAAATAAATAAAATAAAATACACATACATTTTGAATATGACATGACATACTTAAATTTCTCTGTGTATTTTTCAATTTAATTTATTAAATCATAATCCATATTAAAGTGAACTTAAGGAAACTATAGCGAAAGCAAAATGGGACCATCATTTACTGATGCAGCTACAGCAAGAGTGACAAGAAGATACAAACTGTGTGCTATATATTTTCAAACAAAGCCTGCAAGTTTTTTCAATCCAATTGGTGTAATTGGTGAAAGCCGTCCGATTGTGTATATTAAATAAATAAATAAATCTTCGAAAATCATTAACGCATGCATAGCGAACCAATAAGTTATAAATTTTTGTGAAAAGAAAAATATGGTCGTGAGCAGGATTCGAACCTGCTTCGGATAAATACTCCAGGTGCTCTGATCGCTAAGCCATCTCGACCTCTGCTCACTATCACGAAATCAAAGATTTTTTTATTATATTCCGAAAAATATAGCTTGATAAGAATGACAGCTGCCAAACCAATGTGACTAGTGCTGAGAAAGTACTGATCAAATCGATATAAATAGAGAAAGTACTGATCAAATCGATATAAATAAAGAAAGTACTGATCAAATCGATTTACATAAATAAAAAGTAAAATATGTGTACCTATTCAGTAAAATATTTTATTTAAGTTCCTGGGTTTGAAGAGGGAGCGCACTAGTGTTTGTGCATACACTTGTGCACTATAATATATCCTGCGTACTTGGTTAATCTCCTCGGAGATAGACCGCCGTGACTGAAATACGGTCTGGAGGAGTGTGTGTTCATCATTAAAATCAGAATCGCTCAACAAACAAGAACGATGCTATGTCAATGCGCTCAAGTTAGACATGGGCGTTTTTGGTATTTTCTGTAAACGGTTACATATCCGATATGAAGTTTTCATATCGATATGAAAAACCGTTTTTAGATATCGATATGGAGAGATTTTAGATATCAACAGCAAACGCTGAACGATATTCGCTTCGTCTCGTTTTCACACCCAATAACGTCATCAGTTGGACAGAGAGACGGCGAATATCTAACCACGGGATAGATATGAATATAAGAAGTTGAGTAAGCTACGTAAACGGATATGGATAGTTGGTTTTTCGTTTAGCTCGATATGATTTGATCGATATTGTAAAAACGGTTTTCTGTGTGTGGCATATCGATACGATATGATATATGGGTATATCCGTTTTTAGTTACGATATGATATATCGGACTCATGTCTAGCTCAAGTGTTATTCTGTATTTAAGAAGACGAGGTTTTATTCTTATATAAGGTCCTAATTTATTAGTAATTTCCTTTGAAAGGGGTAATATATAAGTCAAATACATTCACTTAAGCTAAGAATTAAATGGATATAACAAATTATTTGTCATTAACATAGTACTAGCAAGACGAAAACTGTTCCTTGAACGGCGAACATTATAGAAAAAATAAAATTGTTGTACAAATTTTAATTATGGCTTAAATGAATCCTTATCACTTAAACATTGACCCCTTAAACAGAAATTACCTAATAAATTAGGACCTTATATAATAGGTACTTTTTTCATGTAGAATAACAAAATAAAGATCTTTTTTATTCGAAATGTAAATCGATTGAATAAAATTTTTTGTTTATTTGGTCCAATCATCATCCATATGTAGCGACATCTATCTCGCTACATGGTAACTACGCGCACAACACTCTGCATCGCGCAATCAAAGTTTGACGACGAGTGTGTATATATACGACCTCCCGACATTAACCGTTGGGCCGTGGCCCGCCAGGCAATATCACCCGCCTGGTTGGAGAATCCTCCCTTTTCTATGGAGGAACACCACACCTCGTTCCTCCATACATACATCAAACAAAATAATTATTAAACAAATATTTCGATAAATACAATTAAATAAATAGACCACATATAGTAATAACTTAGGTTTTCGCGATCACTACACATTATAATAAAACAACCTTGAACCGGATTAATCGCATGTATTATTGTTTTAAATGGTGTTTCTAACACTGCAGCGTTCGTGGTCGCAGGATAATACATGCGATTAATCCGATTAAAAGTTGTTTTTTTATAAAAAGAGAATCAATAAAAAAATAAGTTTAATGTACTTTTTTAGCCAATAACATTATTCTTCCTTACAGGAACAAAAAGCGGCTAGAGAAGCGGCTGTCGGCGCCCGCAGACAAGCTCTAGAAGCTGCTAGAAAGTTGCACGTCGAGACTCTTCTGGAGAAAAGGAAAGAACGTGATGCAAGAGTCGAGGAGTTGAAGGAACTGAAGAAGCAGGAGAGAGATGACGCTGCTAGAGAGAAGGTGAGAATTTATCAATTCATATACTAATATTATAAATGTGAAAGTAACTCTGTTTATTTGTTTGTTTGTTAGTTTTTCACGACTAAACGGCTGAATGGATCGTAATGAAATTTAGCAAGGAGATATATTGTATCTTGGGGAAAGACATAGGCTACCTTTAGTCGCGCACTTTATTCAGGGTCGAAATTCGACCGAATTTCGAATCCTTAAAAACCTTATTCGGGTAAGCATAAGTGGAAATGCCGGGAGAGGACACCCTAGAAGGATTTACACTGTTCTTATCAGTGATGGAATTATATTGGAAATTACTGGTGTTATATAGGTTCTGCCTACCCCCATCGGAAAAAAGCGTAAGATTATGTATATATGTATGTATTTATGAACATACGTTGACAGGAATATTTTTAAAAAATCTTCACATTGGCAATGTTCAAAACTCGCTAATTGCTAAAGCACTTATATTTACTCTGTCTCATCCCTCAGGCAGAAGGCGTAAAGTCTCGTCTATCAGCATTAGCGGCGGCCGCAGAACTGGAGGCCGATGCACTACGGTCACGTATCAGGGACAAGCAGGACGCCAGCCAACAGCGACTTGAGTCGCATCTGCAAGCCATACGGGAGAAGGCCACGGGACCTAGACAGGCGGTAACAAAAAATACAATATAAATATTATCATCATCCATCCATCATCAATCGTCCATCCATCATCTATCTACACATCGTCCATCCATTCATCATCCATCCAACCATCATCCATCCACAATACATCCGTCATCCACAATCTACGAAGCGATTAATTAATAGTATATTTTATGTCATAAAACTTTATAAAAAAAGCTTATGTAAAGATTTAACACGGTCGAAAATACTGTAACCCATTTTTATTTTAATATTATACAGACAACCTCCGAAAGCCAAGACCAAACATCGAAAGAAGAGAAAGAGTTGGAAGAAGAAGCAGAAAGACTAGAGCAAGAGCGACGAGAGAGGGAGAAGCAGAAAGCTATCAAGAAAAAGGCGAGGAAGGTCAAACAGAAGTTGTTGAGCACGTAAGTTTGACGTCATAATATTAATGGTTTGATTGGCGCAGTGCCAGAGAGACGGCTTGACGTTTACAGGTCATATGTTCGACTTTAGCATGCAAATAATATTTGTATATTTGTTCTGCATTGAGAGACAAATAATTATTTTAGTTCAATTCAATTCAAATTATTTATTGTAATTATTAATTCGTATGCTAATTTCCATAAAGACATTATTTACTAGACATTTTTTGAAATCTTTATATACAAAATAATTTAACTTCAACTACAAATAACAATAAATTTAACTACAATAATAATAAATCAGATGTCATCTGATTTTATAATATTAGTAACTTAATTGTCTAAAAAGTTTAAATCAGATTTAATAATATTAATATTATTTTACATTACATTTAAATTCGATACAACAATCCAATAACAAAATTTCAAACAATATTAAAAAGATAATGTCATATATGAAATATCATTTAAATTATTAATTTGTAAACCTTTCTTGTTCACAGATGCAACAACACAATAATAATCGACGAATCAGTTCTCATAGACATCTTAACTCCTGCCACAACAAAAACATGCAAAGTAATTCACCAAATAGCACACGTCATCGAACCATTCCTAGAACATGCCGCAACCTGTACCCACGAGCACCACAACCACAAAAAACACGAACAAAACGGCTACGAAGAAGAACACGACAAGAAGAAACATAAGAAGAAGAATAAACTAATAAACGGAGATATCGATAAGAAAGTGAAAGAGAAATCTGAGACTAATAATAATAAGGATGTAGATGAAATAGAGACGACAAATGTTAGTAAAAAAAAGAAGAAAAGGGCTAGTAGTGATAAGGATAAACCGAAACTAAGTAAGACTAGTTCTGTATGTTCGTCTCAGAGTGATATGAGTCGAGGTTCGGGGAAGACGGAGCCACGATTTAACGTTATCGATATACCGTATCTAGAGAGGCAGCTCAACGAGTTACATAGGATGCTCGACAAGACAGTGGTGAGTTAATATCGATATTTAGAGAGGCACCTCTACATTGGATGTGGTATGAAAATGCTTTTGATTTTAAGTGAATGAAAAATAATCAAATCTCTCCAATGTTCATCAATTTTAATTGTAATCATAAATTTGAATTTATTTTATTTTATTAATAACTTTGAATTGATGATCATATGATCATCCAGGGTTGTGTGATATGGTCGTCCGGGGTTGATGTGATATGGTCAAACGTGGTTGAAGTGATATGGTCATCCGGGGTTGTGTGATAGGGTCATCCGGGGTTGTGTGATAGGGTCATCCGCGGTTGATGTGATCATCCGGGGTTGTGTGATATGGTCATTTGGGGTTGTGTGATATGGTCATCTGGTTTTGATGTGATATGGTCATCCAGGGTTGATGTGATATGGTCATCAGGGCTTCATGTGATATGGTCATCTGGGTTTTATGTGATATGGTCATCCAGGGTTGATGTGATATGGTCATCAGGGCTTCATGTGATATGGTCATCTGGGTTTTATGTGATATGGTCATCCGGGGTTGTGTGATATGGTCATCTGGGGTTGATGTGATATGATCATCTGGGGTTGTGTGATATGGTCATCTGGGTTTGTGTGATATGGTCATCCGGGGTTGATGTGATATGGTAATTCAGGGTTCCTTTGATAGTCACCCATGGGGTTCAGGTGATAGTTGTCTAGGAGTTCTTGTGATAGTTAACTGGGGATTCATGTCATATTGATTTGGGGGTTCGTGTGATATGACCACTCGGGGTTCGTGTGATAGTTATATCGGGGTATGTATGATAATTAGGGTTTCACAGTGCATTGTTATCATAGTGGTTTAGGGGTTATTGTGATAGTTAAACTGGGAGTTCATGTCGGGGTCGTATATATTCGACCGGGGTTCATTTTGATAGTCACACATGGTTTGTATAGTATGGTCGGTCACTCTGGGGTTTGTGTGAAAGTCTGCTAGGGCTCGTGTGATAGCTTTTTGGGTGTTAGTGTGATTTGGCCACCTAGAGTTTGTTTAATAAGGCCTAGGTTCTTCAGAGACATTGGGGACGGTTCTAGTGACATGGACACTAAACACGGAATTCGTATCAATTAATTTTCTCCGGTTACTACTCACGCGCATTTTTCGGGATTGCCCGACTAGTTTCGAACTCGAACGGAGCCCTTAGTCATAATCATAATCATATTCTTTATTGCAAATCCACAATGTAAAGATAAGATGGTAATATAAATAACATGGTAGCAATCGTGGACCCTGATGGGCACAGCAAATAGTAAATTAGAAGAGAGGAACGCGTTGTATATATAGAAATATTTGTTTATGCTCAAGTATTCATATTGCTTTTTAATGTATCTAAGTATGTATAGTATTGTTATTATGTTTGTATTTTTAGTAGGTATTTAGATATAAGTATATTTTTTGTATTTCAGTACATTATATTATTAGGTTATCTGTTCAAAATTTTGTATAAATTTATTGTGTTATATTTATTTTATTGTATTATTTATATTTTTGTTGTGGTGAATATTAGTCATGAGCTGAGCGGTTTCGCAAGTCGACTTAGTAGAGTAACCGGTGAACATTCATTGATATGAATATGTCTCACGAAAGTTTTTATAAGGAATTCGTGTTTAGTGTCGAAAAGAGATTCTTCTTTGGGAATAATTACTGTCTTTACATGATCTTTGCAATAATTATCGTGCACGTGCATAATCAAGGGTGTTTGTTTTGAAGACTGTATTTGTTGTAGCTTCATACTTGTTCACAGAGTGGTGGTCAGCAGCGCGGCAAGCTGAATGGTCTGGGGAGACTGTTTGCGCTGGGACTCGGAGTTCGACTGCGTTGTGCTGTAAGATACTGGTTTAAATACATAACATAACATAGCTTTATTCCCCGGAGGTAGGCAGAGGTACACCAGTAATTGTACACTTACATTTCAACAGTGCTATTATTAAGTCCCATGTAATAGGTGGTGAGCCTATTGGTATTAACTGGACACAAATTCAATATCTTACAAACTAAAGTAACCGGATAGAAAAATAAAATGTTTCCTAATGAGAAATAAAATTCTGATATTTATTTACTATTACTACGCAGGTCATGTTGACTACCTGTACGAAACATGCATTAATATTTAATGTTATTTTATTTTGGATAACTCAATAAATAACATCTTAGACGTTTCTTGTAATAGTACAAAAAATAACAGGTCTTTGTATCGACCTCTGCTCACTACATCGAATTCTTCGTCCACATTATAAGACGTCTTTTGGTGCCGTCATTGCTATCTATTCAGTCCCTAGTACGACATTGTATAAACTACAAAGTTAGTCGTGTCGGTTCGGTCACCTGTATAGGGACTGTATAGTAGCAATGACGTCACCAAAAGACGTGTTAAAATGTCGACGAAGAATTCGGGGTAGTGAGCAGAGGTCGAGATGGCTTAGAGATCAGAGCGCCTGGAGTATTTATCCGGGAGTCGCAGGTTCCAATCCTGCACACGACAGTAATATTTTTACACAAAAAAAAACTTTAGTTCGCTATGTATGGGTTAATGTTTTTCAAAGATTTATCTGTATTTATATTTGTCGTTTATTATAACTTTTGTTTTGTTTGCAGTCAGCGTTAGAAAGGACGTACGTGCACAAAATGCACTTGCTCAAAATTATAGGAGAGCTGCTCGGTATAGCTGCGGACAGGGAAGATCTACTGCCGCGGTTCTCTACCAAGTAAGTTTTTGTTTATGGAATTATAGTGTCTGCCTACCCCAATGGGACACAGGCGTGATTGTATGCATGTTAACTATTGCAGGGCAAAAATACGCAGCAATAGCGAATATGCATGTATTTTTATATTCAATTTTATTTGTTGGTACATAACACCAAAAAATATAACACTATTAAATCTGATTATTGAGTATTTAATTAAACAAATAAACACGAAATTAATTTTAGGCGTTTGAAATGCCGCCATCTTGACGCGCTTCCGCTGACGTCAGAGTACACATTATATTTTTTTGTGGTATGGAGTGTTTAATTATAGATTATTAAATTTTAGTAATATCTTAGGTTTGCGCGATCACTACATATTATAATAAAACAACTTTTAACCGGATTAATCGCGTGTGTTATTGGTGTATCAGGAAATACAAAAAACCATTATTAATACACGCGATTAATCCGGTTAAAAGTAACTGCCTCGTTGGTTTAGTGGTCCGTAGCGCGGGAGGTCTCGGGT
Organism: Xylocampa areola; assembly: GCA_935421205.1. NCBI lineage: Eukaryota > Metazoa > Arthropoda > Insecta > Lepidoptera > Noctuidae > Xylocampa > Xylocampa areola. The sequence continues at coordinate 13,427,432 of OW285223.1, forward strand.
TCGATTCCCGGGTCGGGCAAAGTGTTATTGAGTTTTTCTGTTAGGAAATTCTCAGTAGCAGCCCGGAGTTTGGAAATGTGCCCGGTTGATGGCAATAGGCTCACCACCTATTACATGGGACTTTATAACAGCATTGGTGAAATGTGGGTGTACAATTGTGTACACCTCTGCCTACCCCTTCGGGGAATACAGGCGTGATGCTATGTTATGTTATGTTATTAATCCGGTTAAAAGTTGTTTTATTCAATTTTATTCGAACAATTTTCTTTTAACAATAACATGAAAACTCAAGAAGAACCACAAATCATGATAAACACTCAGTAACAACATACTCGAGATAATGTCATTGCAGGCAGTGACGTCACATTTCGCTCCAACCAATAGCGTGCGTTTTAATATTTCAAATTTCCCTCGCTTAATTTTCACTTTTCAACTTTGGGTCTTCTCCTGTGTTCGACTTTTGTCAGAAACAGGAAGATCTCATACATGGGTTAGTGGAATGTGATCAGTATCGTGATCTTAGACATCAGTTAATACCCGACATAAAGTTGCAAAATGGTGTTTTAAATATGATTCTATCTAAACCAATATCACGCGAGTGTTGGCACATCTTAGATTTATATGTTATGTGCTTAAATGCAAGAAGGGTGAGATAGACATTATGTTCATTTTATAATATGATGTATGCGTTCCTCTATGGGGCTGGCATAGTCAGCTAGGGTGTATGAAGCCTCGCAAAAAAAAAAAACTATTATATTTCATAGTTAAATACAATTAATTAAAAAATAATTGAATAGGTGTCATTCTACAGTTCACACACTCCAGCCGCTTTGTTATCTAAGCTATCTCCACCTCTACTTACCACTCCGAATTCTTCTTCCACGTTTTACGTCTTATGGTGATGTCTGCACTTGTAGAGGCCTATGTCCAGCAGTAGACGCTATAGGCTGGTGATAATCATAATCATTTATTCACAAGAAATGTGGTTACATAGTGGTGGTAAGTTAATTGTTGTACTAGCACATTCCACCATGACAATGGTGAGTGAAATATGTCAGCTATTAACAGATGCTGTACTTAAGTATAATAGTAATTAATTTGTTATAATCGATTTGTAATTTAATTAATGTCAAAAATTATGGATAGAATCATTAATGTAATAAATTAGGTAATTTTTAAGAAATATCAAGCAAAAATTTATAAATTAGTCATATCAGCACATTGATAATCAATTATTGTGATGCAATGTCAGCAGTTAGACAAAATAATTTCAACATTAATCAATCACATCATTTTCTTTGAATGCCATAAATTCTTTTAAAGTATAAAATATGATAATGATGATGTTATCGCTGTTTATTCAGTTTCAGTGGCTGAACTGACAAACTTTACAAGTAATTCATGTACATATGCGATTACATCAGACAGGGCCAAGCTAAAAATCAGTGCCGTGCAGTTTTTTTAATGCATTTTATGTGTGTAGCAAAATAAATGGTTTAATTACCTTAACAAATACTGTTCTTCAATAATTATTGTGGACAGAAGAAAACATTTTCTTTTACAAAAATGTATAACATGAGCTCGCTTAGTAGTTAAAGCGCCTAGAATGTTTGTCCAGAAAGCGCAGGTTTGAGTCCCGCTCACGGCCGAATTTAATTTTCCACAATTTTTTTACTTTACCGCTCGGTACGCATGCGTTAATGCGTTTAAAATATTTATTTGTGTTCACTACTCATGTGTTTGTAAAATGTTTTTGTTTTTGTTTAACCTCAGGTCTCTATACACGGCCGTGATAGTGATATCGCGCACAATAGCTATGTGCACTATGAGCGCGTCGTACTTCATGAGTACCGGCGTATGCGCACATATGGTCAAGCTGCTCAGCATACAGTTGGTAAGTTAGTCTAACAATTCATTATTATATTCTAAGGAAACACGAACGGGACTTGAACTCGTGGCGTTTGATATACCGTGTCATCGCTCTCCCAATTTAGCTACCGTTTCGCATGTTCGTATCTATTAAATTTCAAATTCTTTTCGTATTAAGAAGACGGCTTAGCGATATCTATCCTACTAATATTATAAACGCGAAAGTTTGTAAGTATGGATGGATGGATGGATGTTACTCTTTCACGTAAAAACTACTGAATGGATTTTAATTAAACTTTACAGTAATATAGCTTATACATCAGAATAACACATAGGCTACAATTTATAAAGATATTGTGTGAATTGTCCAAAATATGACGATAAGTGTCATGTAAGTAGGAAAAAATCTACCATCTGCGATATATGCTGGCGTGCGCTACCCTTTGAGATATAACAAAATGATGTATGGTGGAATAGTGTATCTTATATAGGTCTACAGAAAAGTCCGCGATGGCATATGTCTATCTCTTAAGGATAACGTACTACACCATTTTAATACTTAAAAAAATGGGCAATTATGAAGCGGTAATTGGAAAGCGGGACCGGGATAAAAATTTCATGATTACTTTTGGTCGCGATATCCGACATCCGCGCGGGCGAAGACGCGGGCATCAGCTAGTTTAGAAATAAATTAAAGATTTGATACTAAAACTGATGATTATATAATCAGGGATACAGTTTGGTATTGCCGCTACATATTTATCATCTACATACAAATTTTAAGGTCACTCGACAGCTAAAAGATCAAAGAATTTATTGAATAGATTCAGGCGTTACTTTGCGGAAGTCCATTACAATGGATGCAAATAAATACAATATCTAGCTACTTCCACAATATTGAGGGTAGTCATGCATTACCTGTGCACCGCCCGCCCGCAAATATATGCACATACGCAAGCGGTGAACATTCCGACTACCACCAACTACTCTACACGTGTTTCGCCCCCCCACGGGGCATCATCAGGAGCTGTTAGACCGTGCAGTGTCCGTCTCGGTGACGCAGCGCGCGCAGGGCCACTTGCCCTGCCATTTTGAGGTCGTTTCGCTGCCAAAATTCTTCAAATATTACTTAATATTTCACGTAAAACACACGGCCGTCACCACTACACAGTCACACTCCGATTTTATTAATAACTAGTTTTTCACCGCGACTTCGTCCGCGAAGAAGTCGAAGATGGGTTTAACATATAAATTATTAACAAATGTTCGACGTGATTCTTTAAATTGGCATAGCTTTTTTATTTATGAACTGATTGACATGAAGGAAACACTAAATGTTAAGTGAAGCATTAGAACATCTAAATCGGATAAGCCGTTTTTGAGATTAGCGTGCACAAACGCACAGACAAACAGACAAAAATTCTAACAATCATTGTTTTGGGTGCTATTTGTGTTGATAAAGGTCCCAATAGTAATTTTTCTCATATTTTTCTTTTTTTTTAATAATAAACGTTGCCCCACACTAGGAATTTCTTCCTGTATCGTGGGTGCGTTCACAGACATATAATCTCACAAGCACATACACACCCAGCCCCGGAGCAATTATCTATAGATCGTACAAATATTTGCTCCGTGCAGGAATCGAACCTGCGGCACGCAGCGCAGCAGTCGGTCTCTCGACCACTGCGCCATCCGCGCTGTCAAATCTGTATCTTTCATGTACAGACAGCGATCCGTTACATTTTTATTATATGTATAGATAATTTATCCCGGAGGTGTAGGCCGAGGTGTGCTGTTGTACACAGTTTATTTCATCGATGTAGCTATTAATTATCATGTAATAGGTGGTAATTCTACTAGAAATTTCCTGCTAGGAAAATCCAAGATACTACCCGACCCGGAAATCGAAACCAAGACCTCACGTTCAGCAGCCGCTCTTATACAAGCAACGTAGAGTAAAATAATTATTTAAATGACGAAATAAACTAATTATAAAAAAAAAAACAATAATTACATGAAGACCGTAAAAATTTGTAGCTATAGAAAAAGTTGAACCGTAATTTCTATCTCTAATTTGTATAAGGTGATTGAAAATATTCTTAAACTTGAAGAATAGTAAAATAAATCCGAATACAAAAATAAGTATTTTAGGTAAATTAAAGTAGCAATTCGTAGTGCGGTATCCAATTATATTAATTTTATGAACCCTTCTCAAATCTAACACCACTAAACATCAGTGAGCTTACTCTTGAAAATAATTCCGCTCGATTGACATTGGAAATATGGCAGTTCGTACTTTTAAATGCCAAAATGTCTTAAAAAAATTATTATTGATTCGGGATTTAATGAAGACAACATGCTTTAAAATTGAGGCAACTGTAATGTAGGTATTTTTTTTATATTACTCGTTGTTTTAAGGCGTCTATTTAATATTGGAATTGGAATTAGTATCGAGAGCAACCGCACAGGTAAGGAGAGTCCAATAAACTATAATTTTTAATAACGCCATCTATCATTTGAAACATAAACTAGTATAGGGGGCTCGGAACTATAGTATTCAATGATGTTATACGCAGCGCCATCTAGCGATCCGAAAGATAAGTCTACAGTTACTTTGGTCAAAATATTTACCACGAATGTCGATAGGTGGTGTTGTATGTTTCCATAAAAGTGGGTTTGCATAAAGATATTTCTGACTGCATTGAAATATTTAAGTTTTTTTTTTTACTGATTTTCATCCTTCAACGTTTCTTAACAGAAGACCCCAATAACACTGCCTAACCCGGGAATAGGACTCCGGATCTCAAGCTTAACAGTCGTACTTTCGACTACTATACCAATGAGGCCGTTTCGAATACTAATTTGAATTATATTTAGATCAATTAATATAAAATACTCAGGTTTAATGTCTTTTAAAAATGTAAAATAAACTAGCTTCCAAGTGAACACAAAAAATGTATATGGCCATTCATGCCACATATTTTGACATTCCACTATATATTCGCCATTGGGTTACTTCCCGTTGACGTAGAATCATGAAATTTGGCAATCACAACAGCACAAGTGGGTAAAGGAAAAGATCCGAAAACGATTATATCTTAAAGTTGTTATATTTTATTCCTAGACCTTCAGGGGAAAAGTCTTACTCGCACTTGACCGTATATACCAATTTTTTTGTGATGGCATGTGTACAAAGTTTGTATTATGGAGTTTCTTGGCGGCTCTTCTCGATATGATCAACTTTTTGGAACCGAACAACTAGAATCATTTCACGTTTTTTAAGTGCATGTAATTTGCCAATTTGAAATAAAAAACTTGACTTTGACTTTGTAAGTTGGTAACAAAAACTGACTGACGATAAAATGTATGAGTCGTAAGCATCTCGTCTGAGTCCTCTGCAGTCTTAGAGGACCAGACGGGAGACGGCTTCCGACTAAATATCGAACAAATTTGCTCGCCACTTTTGGCGGGGGGTGAGGTAACACACAAGCACAAAAGAACTTGCACTAAAGCAGTAATTGCTCTCGGCATTACATAAACAGTATTAACACACATAAAAAAAACTAAGCACACATATAAATTGGTGTCTCACACGATTAAAAAAATCGTGTGCTATCATTGTAACCGTATAGGTAAAAGATATAAAGGTATTTGATAGCGAATCATAGGCCAGTGGCGAGACCAACGCCCGCTCAAATTACTCCAGTACTAATTCCTTCAAGTCTTCAGTATGTCGAAGAACAGCCAGGAAGAATGTTATTGGCGGCTTAAACAACTATATGACACCAGGTTACACTTTCCCTCGTATAGATAGTATACGAGGGAGTGTAAACAAAACTTTATGTAAAAAAAAAAAACCTATAACGTTTTACTGTTTAACTTAATCAAGGCAACGTCGTCACGATTGAAAGACATCAAAACTAACTATGCAGAAAACCGTTACCCTTTTCTCCGGTAACTGTTAACATTGGAAGGGTTGTTTTTATGTGTATGTATGTCCGAACTTCGACGTAATCTCGGAAAGTGCTCGGCAGATTCCGGTGATTTCGTTTATTGGCAGTTTTTGATGAAATGTGTTATGATTTTGGATTATTTAGGGATCGTATAGTTTTATGTTATGTTTGTTGGAGAGTATAACTCTTTTTTTTTTCCTTTATATATTTTGTGTAACAATTTTGTTTTTTCCGCCTGCATCGTAGGTGCGTTTACAGATCGAGACCCTAGTCAGGAATTTTTTTCGGGGTGGTGTGGTTCTGCCACTTATTTCACCTGTGGGATAAGTGTATTATAAATTATTTCCCTTATCCGGACACCCAAACGAAAAACAAACCCAATCTTGTACGCGATACTAATAATATTTATATTGTATCTGGTATTGGTGAATGATCATTAATTTTTAATGCGCACATGACATCTAAAAGTCACACCTCCTAGGTCTCACATCCTATGCCTCACATCCTAGGCCTCACATCCTAGGCCTCACCTCCTAGGCCTCACATCCTAAGCCTCACCTCTTCGTCCTCACCTCCTAGGCCTCACCTCCTAGGCCTCACCTCCTAGGCCTCACCTCCTAGGCCTCACCTCCTAGGTCTCATCTCCTAGGTCTCACCTCCTAGGTCTCATCTCCTAGGTCTCACCTCCTAGGCCTCACCTCCTATTACATGAGACTTAATATCACTCATCGTCATCTATTAAGTTTCTATACAGTGACTGAACCGACACAGCTAACTTTGTTACTACAATTTGTGTGACCTAATGAGATCAAAGTCACGACTTAAAAGACACTGTAAATTCTGCTCTCCCCTTTTAGGGAGAGATCGTGACAGTATGCACTATAGGTTGAATTTCCTTATACGCATGTACCTATACAATATAGGTAGCTGTAGATATTGCGGTGCGGCGCTAGACGCTCACTGCGCCATGAGACGAATGACGAACATGGTTTTCAGGGTTGTCACGTGTTAGTTTTTTTATATTTTTACACGACTGCCCAAAAACAGGAGTATATTATTCGAATGATGCATCTTGATTTTAAATACGGCTAATTGATTAAATATGCATACTATTTGCATTGCAAGCTCTACACTCAGTTCCCATACGTTTATGATTATTCATTGACTTGATGCCTAGTCATTCAATTTCGCGTGTATATACGTTATTATAAAAACGTAAAACTCATCCATTCGGCGCTAGTACGCTGTGTGTGTGTGTGCCTAATCTATACTTCGCTTATGACAAGGCAAGGTTACATCCGTATTTTTTTCAGATCCGTGGTTGATACAAAGTTTTTTGATTTCATTATGATGATAGATGGTTTTATATCTAGGTTTTTCACGATCTTAAATGTTTTTTTACACGAATGCCCAAAAAAGTAGTGTTATGTTTTTAGGGTTAATGTATATAGGTATGTATCTATGTATGTTAGTTAAGTTATTCCACCATAACTTCTAAACGCCTTAACCTATTTCGATATATGGGGTATCGTTAGAATCCTTACATTGTCCCCATTGTCAAAGATTAAAAAAAAGTAATATAGTGGCTATGCAAAAAGACGGAAATAAAAAAAAGACACACTTGGCACACATGCTTTTTATTTTTTTAATTAATTTAATCTTTTTGGTCCATACCAATCTTCCAAAGTTAGACATTTTTGTGGGAAAGAACGTCGTCTTTGCATGTGTTAGTGCGTGTTAAAAATATATCTAATATATAAAATTCTCGTGTCACAGTTTTCGTTGCCATACTCCTCCGAAACGGCTTGACCGATTTTGATGAAATTTTTTGTGCTTATCCGGTTTCTATGAGAATCGGCCAACATCTATTTTTCCTCCCCCTAAATGTTAGGGGTAGTCCAACCCAAATTTTTTTTTTATATGGCAAAACAACGTTTGCCGGGTCGGCTAGTTAGAATATATATTCCCGGAGTATTTCATCTGGAGAGTGCAAGATCGTTGTTGCGGCGAATGCAGTTGCCATCCCGGTGTATGTCAGCTGAAGACCGTGGGTTTTAATCGCTAGGAGACCGACACAGCGTTCATGAGGTATTTTCAACACAAAAAAGAATTCAAATCCTGCTCACAAAGTCACATCCGAACTTTTATTTACGGTTCTCTTTCTTCAAAAATTTATAACAAATTTTTAAGGTCTGCCAACTATCCCGACCTCTGATCACTATTCCAAAATCTACTTCCACGTTTATACGTCTTATGGTGACGTCATCGTCACCTATTGAGTCTTTATAGAGTGACAAGAAGACTAACCGGTTTTGACCCTCTAAAACACGTTCTGCCGCATTGGTCTAGTGGTCCCGAGCGCGACTGTTGAGCATGAGGACCCAAGAGAGTTCGATTCACGGGTCGGGCAAAGTGTTATCAGGTTTTTCTGTTAGGAAATTCTCAGTAGCAGCCCGGAGTTTGGAATTGTGCCCGGTAGATGGCAAAAGGCTCACCACAGCAACAAGTCCAACAGTTTTGTTGAAATGTGGGTGTAGTATTGTGTACACCTCTGCCTTTCCCTAGGATACCGGCGTGATGCTATGTTAAAATACGTTCTTATCTCAAAATAAGACCAATTCGCTTGTTGAGGCAAAGCTTCAGAGCCTCGAACATCGACGTAGAGTTGCGAGTCTATCGGTTTTTTATTGAATACATTTCTGCAAGTGTGCCTCGGAGTTGCACAACTTAATTCCTCCATCCCCTTTCTATCATCGAACAACGAGACGCACGGCAAAGCGTCATCGATATATGATAGATATTACACCTGTGCGCACAAAGCGTTTTGCTTCCACATTTATCATACGTACCGCTAAAGAATGGAATTCTTTGCCGCAGTCTGTATTTCCCGATAATTACTATCTGGGCGTCTTCAAGTCGCGAGTGAATAGGTTTCTTCTAGGCAAGCGTGTTCCATTGTAGACCGCATCGTCGCTTTACATCAGGCGAGGTGTGGTCAAAAGCAACCCTATTCTCAATTAAAAAAACAAAAAAGATTTCAAATGAAACCGGCTTGTTTGATGCTTCGGAAGGGAAAGTGACAACTATAAATAAACAAACGACGGTGTCGCGACAGCCCTGTGCTTTACCGACATCGCCAGTAGCCCGTTGAGTGGGTGGGCGCCCTAAAAGCGCCGCTAATGCATTCGACGCGACCGTTCACACCGACCTTTATACTTTCTTAGCTACTTGCGCTAGTACTATATTTATTGTTCCTATAATAAAGCATATACCGTTGTGTTGATCGATTTGTATTGACAAAAAGTCTGTCTCATTTTAGCGTTTTCACATGATTGTTAAAGGTTTTCTCTATTACAAAATTGTGGTCTGCAGTTAATTGTATATATTAAGGCTCAGTTCCACTAACGTAACTTTAACCGTAGTCGACATTTCACTGTGTCATTTTGACAGAATTTACATAGATAACCTGTCAAAATATGTTGTGTAATTTTAACAATTGGCACAGAATTTATCATCTATTTACATCTAAAGGAAGTTGTCATCAATAAATACACAATTATAATCTCTCAAATTACAGCTAATGCATTTTGGAGACCGTTTACATTCATCTGTACTGATCTCGGAATACTAGCGCTAGTTACTTGCTTCTTTACCGTAGCCTAAAAACATTGAAAGCGCACTATTATACAATTCTTCTTCTTCTTCTTTAAGAGATCAGTTCTGGTAGCTGAGGCAAACACCACCGATTTCTCTTCCTTCTATTCTCTGCCTTCATTTTGTCCTCTTGTCTGACTCTCATTCACTTATAGTACAAAGCGTTGTTAATTTAATTTTTTTACTTCTAAAATTGTCTAAGTAATTTATTATATACAGATGAATCTTTCATACGCTTAAACGCATGCATAGCGAACGTTAGAGTTATACATTTTTGTGAAAAGAAAAATACTGTGGTGAGCAGGATAAGAAACCCCCCGGATAAATAAAGCGAAATGACAAATTTAAATTATAACTTTAAATTTGTCAGTTCGCTTGGTACGAAAGGGGAGATTTTTTTTCGGCCTTTTCTAAGATTTTTGTTAACTACTACTGTGGCGATTGTTTTGACTGGTGCATAATGCCTTCACGAGCTGTCTCCACTTTCTTCCTATCTTGCGCCATCTTCTTTAATTGGCATAATCTTAGTCCAGCTACCTTAAACTATTTAGGTACTGTACTTTCATTTGAGTGGCATCCGGATCTCGAGGATGCCACTCAAAGACTTGTTGCTGCATTCACAGCAGACACTTCGCCACTCGAGTGTGTGCCCTATCCAGTGCCACTTTATTTGTATCTTTCGTAGTGCTTAACAACTGTCCATAATTAAATTTACAACAAGTGCTTTATAATGTAAGTGAAGTGATGACTTTCACAAAAGTTTCAGGGTTATAAAGCGTTATGCACATTAATTTTCGAGGCTGCATCTCACTGAGTACAGTGTCTCAATAACTTCAAGGATATGCCTCAGACAATGAGACATCCAATATAATTTCCGCTAAACAATAAAGATGTTATCGACCAAGTTCGCTACCGTGTACCGAAATAAAAACCCGGAATATTCGTACCGTAACCTTTTACTGTTTGTTATAAAAATTAAAAAAATTAAACTCGCTTCTCTAATTAGGCAGTTACCGACTCTTTGAAACAAATTCTGTAGTCGTTATATATAAATAAAAAGGGCTTTGTTTTCTTTTTTTGTCTTGGGTTATCTTTTGGGACGGGCCTAAGATGTCGACGGGTCTTGGAATTATACATTAAGGTTTTTAGATTATTGGAAATATTTTTGTTTTGGATTCGTCGCTGTGGTTTTGGTAATATTGTCTGTATCTTGAGCTAGTTATTTTGTACTTTTATTATTCAGGTGCCGTGCTTGCTAATTAAATCAAATATAGTCTAGGGTTAAATTTGTGCGACATTCTAAGTAGCAGTCCGAAGTTTGGTATTGTGTCAGGTAGATGGTATTAGGCTGACTATCTGTAACATGGGGACACTGTGAAATGTGCTGTGTGTGTTCGAGAAATTTATGCGTGATGCTATTTGTTGTTTAATTGAATTGAATTGAACAGAATATTCGCCTATGATGTGAACAACTTTTATGCAAGGTAACATGGCCGTAGCTATGGGGGTTTTGGGTGTTCACTCCCCCTTCTGAAACCTATTATCTTCTGAATAATATTTACACTTGTTCCGTACGTGAGAAACTAACTAAACTTGTTGTCTACTAATAATATGTATAAAGCATACCTACACAATACAATACAATATTCTTTATTGTACACACGTGAGGTTTAAATAGTAATTTAGCATAGACTATATTATATTTTATATGCTTTATGTATAACTTATATACAAATTAAAATGTAGCAATAACATAAATATGGGCTTAACATAAAACGACAAGATTTGGGAAAATAGGAGTATCGGAAGTTTCTAGAATCTTGTAAATAAATTAAAACTGTTGAAGACCAAGAAGAACATGCAGTCAATATTTACTTTTACGGATTTGTCTAACAGAATTACTCGTTTGCCCTTCCTTTCAAATTACTTAAAATGCGAATTAATTCCTATTCGCCGCATTGTTTCTCGAAAAGCTTAATAACGGATTTATTTTAATATCCATCTTTACGACTTCCCATCGTCCGTACAATCGCGTGCCATAAAAAACTTTATTAAAAATTCGCCAAAAAGTATACATAATTGTTGCATTTTTGTAATAAAAATAAAATTGGGAATTTTAATATTGTGCAGTTTGGAACAGAATGGTTTTTGTCAGATAAAACGAGGCTCGGTCTACTACCGACTTTTTTATTTAATAAAATAAATAACATTTTCGACGTATGATGTGTTTGGGATCGCGTATAATATATATTTTAATACACTTGTAAAGTCGATCTTATAGCAGCGCTTTTAGGTTCATAATGCAGCTAATACACGCGTGTTTATTACTTTACTCACGCACTTATCCATACTATCTAAATTACCGTACTATTACCGCCATAGCAATCACGGCGCGAAAAAATGACATCCGCACCGTTATAATAACGAAATAAATTTATTCTTATTTTTCCTCGCAATTGTGTTAAAAAACCTCATATGAAACGTGTGAGGAGTAGTCATTACTCTCTCCGTTGCATTCAACCCTCGTCTAGTGTAATGACCAACTTAGCTCATTTGTTCCATTGTGTAAAAAATATACCCCTTCTGACCGTATTTCGGTCACGGCGGCCTATCTCCACGAAGATTAGCCAAGTACGCAGGAGATATTATAGTGCACAAGTGTATGCGCAAACACAGGTGCACTCCCTCTTCCTTCACTCGTGTTTCGATGGGACGGAAATCCGACACGACCAGAGAGAAATCAGGCGCAGGACCGACGGCTTTACGTGCTCTCGGAAGCACGGGGGTGTCACACCACCAACTTCCTGACTCTGGGCTGTTACTGAGAATTACCTAACAGAAAAATTCAATAACACTTTGCCCGTCCTGGAAATGGAACCCAGGACCTCACGCTCAGCAGCCGCGCTTGCGACCACTAGACCAACGAGGCAGTGAACATTGATAACGCATTTAAAACGAACACTTATAATATTTTGGTAAGTTACTATGTTAATCATTGATGTTCTACAAACCTGATTCTCCGTTATCATTTTACGCATGCAGAAGGACTGAAATACAATCGGGCCTACATAATAAATATTGGAAGAAAATTTGCCTAGTGGTGACAGTCCATGCTGATTTCTTCTCTTTTCATTCTTTATACAACCCGATTTTTAACAGACTTCCAAAAAGGTGGAGGTTGGAATTCGGTGGTTTTTTATAACAACTGTTCAAAATGTTTCGGCACACAAATCTGTCCTGATTTTTTCACAATCTGCACACACAAAACCTGCATTGTAACTCGGCGATACTTAAATAATGGGACCCGAAAATGTTTCCTTTATTAGCCGCAATTAAAACCAGCTTATTGAATCGTACACTGGCCGCCATGTTAATTGGCCGTTATCGCTCACGCCATCTTGGATATTTACGAATTTCGAATTATATTCTTCTTTTTTCTCTCTTAAATCTAGTTGTTTATGACGGTCGATTGACATTGTGCTGATAACATCTTTGGCCGATATTTAGGTTTGCGATTTTTTTATCTTTACGATGTCTAAGATGTACCGGAGCACAGGTGTGTAATATTTGATGGCTTAAAAGACTGTTATTCGAGTAATCTAAGTTTTCGTTATGTCCTAAGTTTTTTATGGCCAAAAACAAAATTATTTATCGTGTGGATAAGGGTTTCGCTGAATATTGTCTTTGGCAGAATTAGTTAAAAATAATATAACATCGTCTGTCAGTAATATTCATTTGTGCTTTTTCTGGTTTACAAGTTTTTAATACCTTTCTTCTGTTGTTTTTACTCTAAAATAGTTTTTAGTCCACATAAACCAATTTAAAAGGCACTTATGAAACGATACTAATCGCTGTGTTATTTTGTGTATGTCAGAATAAACTATTTTCGTCCTTGCTTCTATTTTGTTAAAAAAACATCATCCGACCAGATAATAATCTCGTCTACTTGACAAGGGAATTAGAAGAAATCTGTCGTGCCTTTGCTAGTGAGCTTGTGACTATACTAGTACTAGAGCATGTTCACTTACCATTTCAAACACTTCACAGTATTATCAAAGTGTAATATGTATGTCATACAGCTAAACATCGGCTGTTTGTGAATGCACAATTGATCCAAGTAAAGTTGTCCTTTAGGTGGTTATCTAGCACTGGCATTAGTATGGACGCAAATAAATACAATACTGGCATTAGTATACTCGCCAGTTCAAACTGAAACACGTCACAGTAATACCAAAGTGTAACTTTTACAGACACACATCGGCATTCACGTATGTATAGTAAAAAACATCTTGCTTTATGCTAGTTATCTAATATTGGTGCTAGTATTCTCGCCAGCTGAAACGAGTCATAGTAATACTACAGAGTAACTCATACAATCGGTTCATGTATGTACATACGGCGATTGTGATTAAGGTGGTTTTCTAGCACTGGCGCTAGTATACTCGCTAGTTCAAACACGTCATAGTAATACCTAAAGTGTATTTTTTACAGACGGACATCGGATGTTGTACGTACAATGTACGTATGCAAAATGTTGAATTGTTAAACTAAACTATTTTAGTATTGGGATCATATTACATTATTCTCACATGCTATTATGCAATAAAAACAGTGTAACCAATACCTACTATTGTTAAAACCTATATGATGAAAAAGAGTAACCGTGGAGTTTCTTGCCCGTTCTTCTCCATAGGAATCTACACTTTGGAACGTGGCAACTAACTTCTGACAGTTAAAAAGTAAACGGTTTATTTGAAATAAATGATTTTGATTTACTCTAAATCATCGTTTTGTAGGCTAGTTACCTAATACTGGTGCAAGTATACTCGCCAGTTCAAACAAGTCATAGTAATAGTACAGCCGTTTTCTTATCGTCTAGTTCTTAAACAACACCCGTAAGCCTCTGGCATGGCTTAACACACCATCATGAAACATCTCTCAGGTTGTCAAATTTTCCTTCACCGTTTTATGCAAGTGATTAATAATTTCTGGTTATTCTCCTTCATATTGTACGGCTGATGAACAAACCTGTGTTAAAGTTTAAACCGCCTGTAGGCCTCTGACATAGGTCTACACACCATGGAGAACATCTCTCGGGTGCTGGTTTCGTTATCTTCACCGTTTTATATCAATAATTATTCACCGTTTACTACTTACGTGCATTTTTCGGGATTGCCCGACTAGTTTCGAACTAGAATGGAGCCAGTCATGAGCTGAGCTCGCGGCGATGTCGCGAATCATACTCAAGTGATTATTAATTTATATAATACGCACATATTTTTTTAATCTTAACTAGCTGTGCCCCGCGGTTTCACTCGCCTATGGTTATATTCTGATTACCTACTTAGTACTAACCGACAAAATGAAAATAACTCACAGTTCTTCTCGCCAATGTTCAGTTCTTATGCCGTTATGCGTCACACGGCTCGTTCGTGCAAGTGTTTAAATATGTTCATTTTACATTATCTCCTAAACTATTCGTCCAAATAACATGCTATGAAAGGCAAAGTTTATCTTCATAAAATTGTCTTGATGATGAAGTCACTTTTGTTCATAAGGTTTAATATGCAATGCCTAATATGAATGCTCCAAAATCACTTTTATATTTTCGTTAAAACTTTGCTACAATATACCTTATTGTGGCTTAAGCATAAGAGATCTGTACGTCATTGCAACTGCAAAGTCAGTAGTCGTGTCGGTTCAGTCATGCGATGACGTCACCAAAAGACGTATTAAGATGTGGAGAAAGAATTTGGGGTAGTGATCAGAGGTTGAGATGGCTAAGTGGTTTAACCGGTCCAAATCCTGTTCACGACCGTATTTTTCTCCACATAAATGTAGTACTTTATACTTCGCTACGCATCTGTTGATGCGTTTGAGATTTATCAGATTTTTGTATTTTGTCACCAGGAAAAAGACCTGAATGCTGATCAACGCGACATGGACCTAGCGAAGCAGTTAGGCGACTGCCTCTCATTGGCTATGGACTCGGTGCTGTGCTCCACGCGGCTGTACAACGACCACCAGGACCTCAGCGCAGAGGACCTGGAGCTGCTCACCACGCTGAGGAACAGAGCGCACACGCTCATCAGGTAAGGAGTAGGTTACAGATTACCCCATTGGTCTAGCGGCAGCGAGCGAGATACGCTGAATGTGAGGCCCTGGGTTTGACTCCCGGGTCTGGTTCTTATTGCGTTTTTCTATAAGGAATCTGAATTGAGAATAGTAGCCCGGAGTTTGGAAATCTGCCCGGACGATGCCTGCCATGGAAATCTGAAGGCGATAGGCTCACCACCTATGGGATGGGACTTAAGAATGGTAAAATGAAAGAAAAAGAGAAAGAAATGTCGGTGTACAGCTGTGTCCACCTCTGCCTACCCCTTTGGAGAATATAGACGAGATGCCATGTTATGTTATGTGTGTAAAAATTAAAAATACATTCCTACATTACATTTCCCATTTCAAAAGCAAACACTAGAATTTTCTCTATTTTTTTACATAAAATATAAATAAAAAACACTCACTGTGCGCGGTTCCCCTCTACCCAAATTACTAGGGGAGGCGAGGACGCATTAGACAAATTAGATTATGCTCTAGTAAATGGATAGAGAACTCTCAAACGATGTATATCATAATAGCAGGTTGAGATGTTTTATAATGTTGATTCACGCCTTAGAATTTTTGGTGAGTAGGGAATCAAAAATTGGACTCGAAAATTCTCGGTATACTGTCCGTAGTTCGGAATTGTGCACGATGACATCAATGGCACTACCCTTTGATAGGTTTTTTTTTATCAATGTATCTACGTTTGTCCAGCAACTCGCCTGATGGTAAGCGACGGTGTGGCCGAGGATGGAGCACGTAAATCCAGAAGAAATAAAATAAATAAAAATAAAAAAAATAAAAATGGTTTATTGAATAGATCATACACAGCACCTTGTCTTAAATTAATGGTACAGTTCCACAAACATAACTCCGAGTAAACACTAACGTTTAAACTAGGCCTAGCCTGTATCTTAGACGTTAGTAATTCCCTTGATATTAACAAAAACGTGTACACGGTGTTTAATTTGTGTAGTAATCTATAATTTCTGAAACAGTTACAAGTAGGACACAAAACAATACAAAAGTAAATATGCAATTTATTATTGAATGTATGGTTAACTTATTTTTTATTTCTACCTTCAAAATCCAACGAACGAAATGCAGTTTAATTACGAAAAGTGTGAACTTCGTTTTTTTTTTTTTTTTTTTTGTTTATTTGTACAACATATTGCAATAACATTAAGTACCAAACCAATTTAGACTTTTACATAAGAAACAAACAAACACAAAAAATTTCCCCTTTTTTATTATTAATAATTTATATTTTATTTTAATGATGTCTTTGCACAAAATTTTTAAATAGTTTTTTTTTTAGGCAGATTTTATATTTGCTTACATTTTATATCTATTCATTCCAGTTATTACTTAGTATTTAAGTCATATCAAATATTGCAAAGAAAATAATTGCAATTTAATAAATTGTCCAATACAATATTCATGTATATACGCAACTTTGTTCATCAAAATATTTATTATTTTGCGTGAGATAGTGTGTAACGTTACGTAAATTATTTAATGTTAGGTTACTGAGTCACTACATAAATTAAGGAATCACTTTAGGGTTAGGAATAAGTTCTCCACATCGCCATATGTTTGAGACTGCAACCAGTCTACTAAGATTTTTTTGCAGAAATGGTTATTCATTTCGTGTATTTTGAGATATTTGTTAATTTTATTATAAAGCATAGGTCCTAAATAAGACTGGAATTTTTCAATAAAGGTTGTATTATACAAAACTGCTTGACAGGCTTTGGGAACACGTCTACTCGTAATTGGTTGCTTAGAGAATACTATTTTACGATGTTGGGTCATTATAGTTTCTTTAATAAATAGTTGCCGTACTGTCAAAACATTACATTCCGAGTACAAGTCAGCGGTCGGATATCTAAATGGCTTAAAGTTAATTACTTTAAGTAAAGCTCGCTGAGATCGTTCTAATTTTATCATATGGGTTTTTCGAGCACCGCCCCATGATGTGACACAATAAGATAGGATAGACTGTGCCAGAGCATAATAAACGGTCTTAAGAAGCTTCTCATCAGCCACATGCCTCAATTTTTTGAAAACAAATATGAGTTTTCTAATTCTACCTGTTAATTGGTCAATGTATGGACACCAAGTTAACTTCTCATCGAGCACAATGCCAAGGTACTTGATCATTTTAACTCTTTCCAGGAACATACAGCTACAACCTCTTGTATCTAAAAGGTCACATGAATGAAATTGTATCTTAAAATCTTTAGCTGTTTTTAATGTAGTTTCAGTATTAGCAAAAACTATAAACTTGGATTTGTAAATATTTAATGTAAGTAAATTTTCAGTAAGATAATTTGCTACTTTTTTAAGACCTGTTTCAGCATTTAGCTTTACTTCTTCCCATGATTCGCCGTGAAAGATTAACGCCGTGTCATCAGCGTACGTGAAAATTTTACAGTTTTTTAGTTGTAGGTTGCATAAGCTATTAATATAGATAAGAAAGAGTGTTGGACCAAGAACACTTCCTTGAGGTACACCGAAGGTAACAGGAGCATCTCTACTATAAAGACCGTCAACAAAAACCCTCTGAAGTCTATTCTGCAAATAATTGCTGAATAAATTAAGAGTTTTGTCCCGAATTCCAACCCTTTCTAGCTTGTTTATGAGCAGAGGAACAGAGACTGTGTCAAACGCCTTTGTCAGGTCTAAAAAAACTCCTACACATTTTTGTTTCTTATCAATATTGCCAGCTATCTCATTAGTAAGATCAGAGACGGCGTGTGTGGTAGATCTACCCTGTCTGAACCCGTACTGGTTTTCAGCTAAGATATTTTGTTTTTCTAGATACGATAACAATCTCTTATTCATTATCTTTTCTATAATTTTTGACAGGATAGGCAAAATTGATATTGGCCTATAGTTGCTGACACAGTCTCTGTTTCCCCCTTTATGGATGGGATGGATTACAAACTTCTTAAAACCATTAGGGAAGATACCTGAACGTATAGATCTATTAATAATATTAGTCAGCGGTGGAGTAATAGTATCTTTAGCAAATTTAATAACCTTTGTTGTAATACCGTCCCAACCCACAGCACTGTCTGAGTTCAAACCGTTAATAATTGACTCAACTTCTGGTTCAGTTGTTTCTAGCATAACCATAGAATTTAATGATATTGAGGAGCATTCGGAGACATATTGATCTCCAGAGGACGTTATATTTTCTGCAAGCTCTCTACCAATTTTAGCAAAATATAAGTTAATGGTTTCTAATGCTGCCTCAGGCGTATTAGCTATTCTCAGAAGATCCGAGGATGGTGGTTTTTTATCGTCTCTATTAGTAATCTGGTTTATTATTTTCCACTTTGTTTTAGGGTTTTTGGCATTTTTATTTAATTCTCGTCTTTGGAAAGTTTGTTTCAAACGTTTCAAAAGGTCATTGCAGTAATTTTTGTATCTATGGTAGGTTATGTTTAGGATTATATTTAAGGGCTCTTTCCTACATCTTAAGTGCATGCGGTCACGGTTTTTGATGCAACGGACCAACCCTGGTGTTATCCAAGGCTTAATACAACGCAGGTTTCTGGGTGCTATTACCGAGAGTGTATTGTTCATTATTGCCGTACTCAAAACATGTATTAATTGATCTGCGGAAAAATGTATATCACCTGAATTTACTATATTACATAGGTTCACAGCACGAAGGTTTGAAAGGATACCATTATAGTTTAGTTTTCGACGGGATACAACTTTTTTATTTTTCATATTTTTATCTACGGGAATACATACAAGTACGGGGGAATGATCAGTTTAGAAGGATTGTAAAACAAATGTTACCGTGGGGCATCGACTCTTAACCATGACATGGTCTAAACAATTTTTTTCTCTGGTAGGGAGCAGATGTCCTGGTAAAAAACCATGAAAAGCCAAAAGGTTAGAATATTCGGAAGAATTTCTGTCTTCATTATTATTTTTTATATCTATATTTAAATCGCCTATGATAATAACGTTATTATAATTAGTGTATGTATTAAGAAGACTATCCAAAGAGATGATAAAATTATCTATGTTTGAATGGGATGGTGATCTATAAATTCCAATTACAACAAACTTGTCTTGCACCTCAAGTGTAAGACAAGTGGCATCAGTTAAAGCTACTTCCTCCACTGCACAATCAAGCCCCTCTCTTACGTATGCCACGATTCCGTCATTTTGATTGCAATTGTTTTTAGAATAGAATGTCTCATAATTAACTAGTCTTGGAAAATATACAGCCTTAGCATTCCAGGATTCGGTCAAAATTAAAATATCACATGATAGGTTTAACCTGGATAGCAATACCTCAAATTGACAGAAATTTTTTGTTATGCTTCTAATATTTTGGGTTAATATTTTTAAGTTATTGTGTGAAACCAGATTGGATGCTAGGAGAGATTCACATGATTCTGGGCTGGTTAAGAAATATGACCCAGCAGATACGTTGTCCAAGTTCCTTACTAAAGTAGCATTATTTATGTTATCGAATTTTGTTTAAATATTATTAATGGTACGAATTGATTGCATTTAGTTTTTTCTAGATATGACAGATTAAATAGTTGGCTTAAAGACACTACGTTAACTATAAATAACATTTTGCAAATCTTAAAAGCACAATTTATAAAATGGTATACACACAAACCCTTAATTCCATAGTAAAACACATGATAGAATCTAAAAATATAAAAATTAAAATAAAGTAAATAACTGAAACTAAGACATACTGAAACATGCAAAGTGGTAACTAACCCTAGTCACAGTTGGTTTCTAAGAGCGGTAAGTTGTGACTCATCCTTAATTTCTATGCGTGTTGATTCCTCGTCTTTCCGCAAATACACCTTCCCATATTTTGACCAGCAAAATTTATATTCTTTAACTTTTGCTACATCTCTTGCTATAAAGAACAATCTTCGGCCTTTGGCTGTAAGAGCTTCAGAGATATAAATTGGCGTCGATTGTCCTGATATGCCTATATCAGCGGAACCTAACCTCCGATCGGGATACTGTTTCCTGTACGATTTTACTCCTTGAATGATTCCGGTTTTTAGTATTGTAGTGGTAAAATCAGCAACTATTGTACCTTTGCCAGATTTCCCAGTAACACGAAAGACATCCTTGATAGCGGTATTAGGCACAACTACATTTAATACTTTACACGTGTTTTGGACAATATTGCACAGATCCATTTTCGTTTCCGTTTCAGCGGGCAGTGGTACATTTCTCAGTTCAATAGAAGTAGATTTAGAGCTCCTCTGCATATCTTCCACTGTAGATTCTAATGTAGATATCTTCAGCAAGTGGTACTTACGTTCTGTTTCTAGGGTCTCAACCTTCTTCAGAACATCTTCGTACTGTTTATTCAGGATACCAAAACTCTTTTCAATTTCTTCGTTTGTTTTTTTTATTTCGATATTTTGTACTTTGATCTCCCCTATCTCTGATATAAGTTTATTCAACTTGGTTTCTACGCTGTCTTGCTTTTTCTCCCATTCTCCCAACATCGATTTTATTTCCTCTTTAAAGTTTGAAAATTTTTCTTCACTACTTTCTCTGTGTCTTTTGAGGCGTTGGGAAACATAAGACGGTGATGGTACATTGGGAGCAGCAGTATTATTAGCATCTGAATCTGATGTTTGCTGCATGCCTGTCGGAGATCTTACTACTCTGGACATTGCTAGCTATTTTTCGTTGTCTGAAGTTCGAAGGTTATGGAGTCGCACTAACCTGCGTCGTTAGATCCACTGAGCGGAGCTAAAGCGTTTTATTACTGTCTCACTCTCGCAGCGTTGTTTTGTTGACATATAACTCTTCAAAGATTCTGTGCGCCCGGTACTTGATCGCAATTTAGTGAATTTAAATAAAACAATGTTTTTGTTAATTCGGAACCAGTGTATACGTCCAGTCACTTGTGTGTGTGTAAATGTATTCACTCTAGCCTTAAATATTCACGGCGCGGTTGACGGTTTGTTTCGGGTCTGGGCTGTGTGTATGTTAGGTTATGTCTATGTAAACACACCCACGATACAGGGAGAAATTTCTTATGGAGCATCATTAAAAATAAAGCTATGCTTCGATTGAATTTCTCATGAAACACGGAAGACGGCAGGGAGTTCCGTTCACGGCCAGTACGTATCCGTCACCTTCAATTGACTTTGTACGTATGCGTTATCTTCATCGTGATGAAACCAAAACACCTGAGAGATTTCTTGATGTTATGTAAAGGCATGTCAGAGACCTCAAACTCTGATTAAACTCTGAAGAAGGGAAGAAGACATAAATCCTACATAGTATTGATAAAAATCGAAAATATATCAAAAAAATAATAATTATATAGTGTCATGTTGTAATACAATCGTCAGTCAAAACAATTGGTCCAAACATTTGTTCACACATCTCCGCCCAACTTTCATCTCTTGTCCAACGTAATTGGAGGAACCTTTAATAAGTTAAAAGCTTACACGTCAAAATGCGAACAATAAGCCCAGATTGACGTACTCTCAAAATGTTGACGTCAACCTGTGAAGTTGGGGCACGCCCCCCAACCGTTGTGTTAATTAAATATGACGGATTTATAAACTGATTCTTTGGTCTAGCTAGTAGTTCCAAATGCGGCTGTTAAGCGTGATGTCCTGGAGTCGATCCCTCGGAGAAAAATGTTATTGGGGGCTCGGTAGAAGCCCGGAGCTTGGAATGGTGTCCGGTAGCAGACAATGAGCTCACCACTTTATTGTGTGAACATGAACAACCTAGTGTCACCGTTTAAAACAGCCGTAGGTCTCTGACATGGCTTTACACACCATCGAGAATATCTCTCAAGTGTGCTGGTTTCCTCAAGATGTTTTCCTTCACCGTTTTAAGCAAGTGATAATTAATTTATAATACGCACATGACTTCAAAACGTCAGTGGTGCATGCCTTCGATTCGACATTCCGACCTTTGACTTGACAAAGTGATGACGTCTTGACACTACGACCTTGTAGGTGAGAAAGTCTTATCAAAATGGCGTTGAAAACGGCGCTTTAATTAAAAATGCCATTTAATACGCTCGAGTTGTTTTAATATGACAACAGTGCACAGAGCAGTGCATATCAACAATGGACGCTTGGCACTCCATTGTGTACATATGTGCGGCGAATTCATTCGGATCTCAGTATTAAGTACTGCGCAGAGTAGGCTTAGAAAACAGATGGATCACTGACATTGGTGTCGGTTTGTCTGTCACTATTACTTGTTGTATTTGTGACATATTTTCCTTGAAGATGTTTAAGACTATTGTCGATTAGAATCGTTGTTTTTTATAAGAACGTAATGTTAATTTGAATTGTTTATATCGATCAGATGGTGCAAAATTCAAATTTTTGTTGAGATTTAAAATATTTCTAAGGTCTTTCTAAAACGTTTTTTAAATGATTTATACTGTATTTAAGACTCAAAATAGAAACAAAATATGCATTAAGATTTTACTTACAAAAAAATCCCCTCTTTAATTATAAAACAAGACATATTTTTACAAATATAATAAACATTTTGGATCACTGTCTCCCTCTGGTTGTTATAAAATCCACGGTGTGACACCAGACAGCGAAAACGTATTTTGAGACCACATAATCATCCCTGATCCGATTAGCCAATTATTAAATTAAAATAAAATTACAGTCACGTGTCCAACATTACTCTGTCATCTCACCCTACTCTGCGTTACAAGGGTGACGCGACATCGATACTCGGTAGATTACAGCCGATTATCGATTCAATCGGATACCGGCACATCGATTGTCATCGGTTAGGTTTGTAAGATGTAATAAATTAGCGGTGTTTGTTGCCATATGTGAATATTTATATCTCTTGTAGTCTGTTGTTTTTGAGCAAAGAAAAAACGTTATTTGCCTTTCATTTCTGTATATGTACTAGATACATAAACAGAAATGAGAGTAGAGTAGAGGAAGACCGAGGAAGCGATGGATGGATTGTGTTAACGATGATATGTCAATAAAAGGACTGTCTGACGATATGACGGCTAATAGAGATGTATGGCAGAAGAATACATGGTGCGCCGACTACAAATAAATTGGGATAATTGTGTAATGATACTTCCATGGCATAATGTTGGGCCATTAAGCATGTAGAATCTACTTCTTTCGTGTTGTTAAGAGCAAAACAAATTTCGAAGTTCTTCTAGACGCCCTAGAGCATCTGATATATTAAGCAACTGCTATTAATAACAATAATAAAGTTTTCTGTATCGACATCTACCACGCTACATAAATACTAGGCGCATAACAGATGACGGAAGAACACCACACCTCGTTCCTCCATACGTCCAATATAAAAATAACGCTTATATTTTTTTTTGACTATAATATCAGTCTGACTAAGGGCTCCGTTCGAGTTCGAAACTAGTCGGGCAAACCCGAAGGATGTACGTGAGTAGTAACCGGTGAACAATAACTAAGACAAGAATACGTCTTTTAATGTGTATCTATAGTGGTCCATAGTTTAACAATTCAGAAAACTGATAAAAAAATGGGGGATACAGTTTGGTGTTGCAGTCATATATCTATATAATTATCATCTATATCCAAATTAGGGATGTTACGGAAGTGGTTATATCGGAACCGAATTCGGAATCGGAGTTTTCAAATTTGGTTTATCGGAACCGGAACCGGAATCGGAACCGAAATCGGAGGTAGAGGCAGAAGAGAGATGTGTTAATGTTAAGGGCAGGTCTAGATTCCAGACCTGCCCTTAACACATTTACATTCTAGACTCTAGTCTACTTAGTTTAGTGAATAGTGTCATATATTATTATTATTATTATATAGACAAATTATATTGATAAGTGCTGTCTAGTAAGAAGACGTGAAAAAAGTGTCTCCCTATATTATCTAGAAACTAAGAAAACTTATTGGACGTTCTCTTAGAATTTTAATACCAAACAAATATAGGTTAAAATTAAATTACTCATTAGCTGAGCCTAGGCTATATTGTAAATAAAATAAATTACCTATTCGTCATGGTACTTTATAGTAAAAAAAAGTGAAAGAGTAATCGACAGAAGGCACGGGAGGAGAGAGGTTCCCCGCGCAACAAGTATAAACAGGTATGTACGCGCTGATCGCCGCTGTGCATCGACCTCCGATATAACTTCCGATTAAAATTTATCGGATCCGAAATCGGAGTCGAATGTGCAAAATCAATCGGAACTTCCGAACTTTCGGAATCGGAATCGAACCTCCGTAACATCTCTGATCCAAATTGTAATTACACCACTCCATAGCTGAAGGATCAAAGTACTCATTACGTTGACTGAGAAAGAATTTGAGGTCGATCCGCTGTTAAAATTGTTTAAATATTAACCGTCACCTACACGTATTCACGGAAAGCATACGGCCGTGTCCATGCCACAGACATACCATTTTCGAGAATGGTAATGATTGTCCAACTACTCGCCTGGTGGTAAGTGACGGTGTGGCCGAGGATGGAGCACGTAGATCCAGAAGAATCCTCTTTTAGCCTTGAATATGCCTAGATAGTATTTCTCAGGAAACACGGATAAATAAAAATCCTCCATAATCGTGTTAAAACTCTCTTCTCCTGCGCTTCAGTTAAACACCAGTATTCAATACCCCATCACAACGAGCACTACATAAAGGGGTTTCTCGTCCAATCAAAGAGCTACTCGAATCAAGTATCGAGAACCAGAACAGAATCGAATTAAACTCTCGACTGGCACTCGATAACGTTGTTACGTTCTTCATAGGAATGTTGAGATTTTGATTGTACCCTCCCATTTTTAATGGACTTGTTTATAAAAAGTAGAACATTAAAGAGGTTATCGATATAAATTTTCGTGTGCGACTGTATTGGGTTTCTGTAAAATTATTTAAATTGTACGCAGTACAGTAGTATCTTCCATTCTCCTCTATCAGTCGTCAGGTTACCGTTTACTCCCTTTTCATCCATATCATCACACATTAAACAGATGCATTATTAATATTATTATTGTATTCATTAAATTAAATACCCTGACTACTGAGCATGAGCTACTGCTTAGCATGAGGTGCTGGGTTCTATTCCTGGGTAGGGCAATGTTATTGGATTTTTCTGTTAAGAAATTCTCAATAGCCCAGGGTGTAAATTCTGCCGAGTTGATGGCAATGCGCTCACCACCACCCATATATGGGACTTATTACATTGGTGAAATGTGGACGTACAATTGTGTACACCTCTGCCTATCCATGCGGGAAATACAGGCGTGATGCTGTGATGCTACTCCGTTCAACACTCTTACTGTTCTCCAGCTTTTGGACTACCCTATATTGCCCTACAACACTGGGTAAACCGGTTGGTTGTTCACTATGTTCACAGAGATTCGTCGCACCTCATTGACCTAAATTGTTTCCAATCACTCACGGGGAAAACTAACTCATAAATTAAAAGCGACGTAGCTGAGTGACTCGCGTCCGTAGGAATGCACCCTTCAAATGGAATTCCTACACGTGACCCCTGGGTGGTGCAAAACAGGCATCACAACTCTGGTGGGAGGCTTCGGCCGCTGCTGGTTACCGTCCACCGGACGAAGTCATGCCGTCAATCGACCTAGTCGTGTTTCGAGATGTAGTCCGGTGCAACCGTTGTGGGCGACGAGTCTGGGTAGTTGCATCAACTCCCCAATTATCGTTCTCCCAAAATCTATCCACGCTACTTAAGAGTGAATAGATTTATTCTGGATATACGTGCTAATCCTCGGCCACACTATCGCTTACCATCAGGTGAGTTGGAGGCCAAACGTAGATCCATTTTTGATTAATAAAAAGCCGAGTCAAAAATCTGTCATCACAAATTACTTCCCGAATGAATTTCACGACAGTTTGCAAAAGAGAACGCTTATATTTGGCGAATCGCCAATAAGCCGCTTTGTAATTAGACAGCATGTCGCCTCCGTCCAATCACTGAGCTCCGCCCACCAATTGGTATTAAAAAGTCGCCTTGTTAAGTAAATGAAAACAGCCCCGTACCCCGTGGTGTTGGGCTGTGGGCGTAGTGGCAGCGGGTTCTTGAGCGGAGCGAACATCTAAACACATCAACACGGTCTAGGGATATTTTTAAAAAAGCGAATTACTATCAATATGTTAATTATTTATATGACATGTATATATTTAAAAGATACGTTATTTAATATTCTACCATTTTCTAGTAATGGTTAAGGTACTTCGATTAAAATTTCAGGATTTTATGGAAAAAAAATGAAGCATAGACGGAAACCGTATATGAATTAACTTTTAATTTATGAGTAAAAACTGAAAAAAATAGAAAAATCATTTAATTTGTGTTTATAAACTTGAAGTTAGTAGTCTGAGAAAGCGCCCATGATGTTCATAACACATCGGCAACGATTCGGCATGCTCAGAACAAGGTTGTCAATGTCTTGCTGCGGAATATTGTCCCATGTCCTTCTGAGGTGCGCAAAAAGTTGATCTTCTGTAGCCAGATTTTCAGGAACTTCCTTCAGAGCTCTTCTTTGCAGCATATCCCACGCATGCTCAATGGGATTTAGATCTGGCGATTGAGCAGGCCAGTCTAAGGCCCTAACATTGTGTGTATGTAACCAAGCTGCTACCGTTCTCGCCGTGTGTGCCCGGGCATTGTCGTGCATGAGCAGGAAATCTTGCCCCATTTGTGTTCTGTGGGGCAAGATTACGGGCCCCGGCACCTGTTGGACGTATCGTTCTGCCGTCATATTGCCCCGCACCCAAACGAGATCCGTCCGTCCTCCAAGACGAATTCCTGCCCAAACCATAATTGTTCCTCCTTGGTATGGGTGAACTTCCTGAGGGTTCTGAAGACGGCTCCATCGTCCAGGAACTCGCCAAACACGCGTCCTTCGTGAATCTGGATGGAAGCCGAACCTGGATTCATCCGTGAACAGCACATTGGACCATTGTTCACGGCCCCAGTCCACGTGGTTCCGAACCCATTCTAATCGTCGTCCACGATTGCCTCTCCGTAAAGGTGGGACCCGGAGTGGTCTACGAGAGCGTAGATTGCTTTCATGCAGTCGCCTTCTTACAGTTGGGTCACTCACAAGCACTTGGTGTTCCACTCGCAGCCTTTGGACCAATTGAGTCGCCGTTGCATTTGGTTGAGCTCGCGCAGTAATTTGCGAAAATCGGTCTTGTCTGGGGGTAGTGATGCGACTTGGCCCCCGGTGCCTCTCCGCTACTTCACCTGTGGCACGATAGCGTGTCCAGAATCTTGAAATTACATTTTGGTGGGTCCCTATGGCCACAGCAACATTACGCTGAACAGACCCAGCTTCCAGCATTCCCACAGCTCGTAACATCTCCGCCCTCGTCAAATGTTGGCGTTGCATGGCTACAATACCTCAATTTTAACTTTCTTTCGTTTAAAAATGAAAAAAAAAACTGTAACTAAATGTAATTCGTATTGTTTTCTAAATTTCGCACAAATGAAAATTCCCTCTCCTACACATCAAGACATTTTTATGCCACCGAAACAAAAGAATTTTCAAAAATTTGAATTTGGAATTAGTCTGAGATAAATTACAAACAAATCGGTGTATAAAAGATTCCAATGCGGCCAGTACTTTCGAGTTATTTAATTGAGTATGAAATATCCCTAGACCGTGTTGATGTGTGTAGTTTCCAAAATCGCTCTCAACGTGTTGGTATGGAAAAGGAAATTAAAATATCAATTATTATTTACCGGTTACTACTCATGTGCATCATGCGTTTGAAAGATTTATCTGTATTTGATGAAACTTCTTCTGAAAGGAAATTTTAAGTACACAATTCAGACTGTATTTAGACTGGTTAACTCATTGAAGTAATAAGTTTCCTTGAATTCTCTAAACATTAACTAGCCTTTTTCCGGTCGTCGATATTTAAAACAAACATTTAAAAAGTGATATACGAGTAACTGAGTCTATAAGTATCAATGTTATAAAACCTCCCAAAAAAAAGGGGTGGAAAAAGATTCAAAATCGCGGCAGGTGGAAATTGATATTATTCCAATGGGAAACAGGCATGATTGTATGTTTTTAAAAAGTTAAGAAATATATTTCGTTGTCGCTCGCAATGGGACCTCGCTTGTGTCCTATAATTTCACAGGGACATTTTTAATTTATTAAAACGAAGCCCAATGATTATTTGATATTCAAAGTCAATATTTATTTTTTATTAGCGTCCGTTTTGTTTGCATCTGGACGTAGAGTGTTTTATGTTTTTTATTGTTTTCCTATAATGCATGTCCCTTATGTATTCCTGTTTCTATGGGAAATGTAGATTTATATTTGTAGAAAGCGAACTATATTTGGTGTACCTTTCAAAGAGTGAGGAATAGCTTGATATCGTTCTGGAGTAAAAAATGTAGTGACAAGACAAGTATTTTATGCATGTAGAAAGGATGAACAAATCTAGAAGTATTGATATATACAGTGCAGATGAAACCCACCGACATCTTAGCCTTATTATAGTTTATGACTTTGTACAGATACGAAGGCCACGCAATGTCTATGCTTAAATTTCTATTGAAATTTCTTTTAAGACAACAAGATGGTTGAAATTGGCTTGGTGCGTGTGGCGATATAGTACCTCAGTTGGTAAGAGCATTGTTACGGTTTAGTACTGAGAGATGTTTTCGATGGCTTGCAAAAGCCATGTCAGAGACCTACGGCTAGTTTAAACTCTGACATAAGCTTGTTCATCACCCGTACGATATGAAGAAGATGTGGATTCGGCTAGTTTTTCAGGTTATAGCCCTGTCATATATATCTCTTTTTGTATGTTTTTATACTGAATAGATTCTGGCGTTACTTTGCGGAAGACTATTACAATGGATGCAAATAAATACAATATCTAGCTACTTCTATAATATTGAGGATAGTCATGCATTACCTGTGCACTGCCCGCCTGTAAGAAATATATGCACATATCGGACACTGCACGGTCTAACAGCTCCTGATGATGCCTCGTGGGGGGGGCGTAACACGTGTAGAGTAGTTGGTGGCTACCCTCAATATTGTGGAAGTAGCTAGATTTTGTATTTATTTGCATCAATTATGTATTTATAGTATACATTAACATATTATCTATATATCCGGCAGAGATGTACTGTTGTAACACAGCATCACCCCAGAAGAGTTAGGCAGAAAGTAAAGAAGTAGCTACTGTATTACGTCCATTTTTTACTGATCGCATCGTTAAGTTTCATATAATATGTATTTAGTGTATTGTAATCATCATCAACATATGGAAGGCCACTGCTGGAACTAATGTTATCAACTGGACAATCGTTTCGGGTTACTGCCGCTTATTAGGTTCCCGCGCCTCTGACTAATAGACACCAAAGAGCATTCAAAAGTCCAATGCATTCTTCACCAAAAATATCACAGCTCTTTTAACACTTATCCAGAAAGCTCAGATTAAACATCTGCAAATGACCAAGTTACCCAACTGTCATGCACAACGACTCAATCCAGGAACAATATTTATTCAATAACTCGAGGGGGTGCCCAGTGTACTCGTGTTGGGGTCGCATTCAATTTGTGTTTTGTCAATGATGCGCGCTCGATTTAATGGCAGGTGACGTTTATAGTTTGTGCCCCCTGTTTTGTAATGGATGGGTAGAGAGCGCGTGCGCATTGCGAGGAGTAATTATGGGTTTTGTATTTTGGTACTGTGATTTTTTTATATAATTTAAATAGTGTTTTTAGTTATTTTATTTGGTTTTACTGTATTTTTATGAGTTCTGTTAGTCATTTTATTTCAGACAGGTAATACTTAAACATTTTTTTAATGAACATTTTGATGAATTTCTTTCAACCTAAAACTATACTAAACCGCCAGCATTTTAAAAATCTTTGCTGTAGTTGATTTCACATGTGTTTTCTTTTTTTTATTCATTTCATCAAGACCCCTTTTTTCTTTTATACTGGAATCAGAAATTTTATTTACATATGTGATGTGATGTGGTATTTACCTTTACCCGCTAAACGCTATCAGTATAACCCCGCCCGGTAGCTCAAACTACATACAGCCGTTAAATATGTTACAACATTGTACCAGGATGATCTGTTTGTATAGCATTATTATCTTTCCCTTTGTCCGTATGTCACATACTGTCTATTAAAACGTAATTCAGTTGGGTGGGGATTTGCTACCGTTTTTGATAATATTTTATAGTCATGTGATGGATCGGTCGTCAGTATAATGGGTGTTTTAAATATTTTTAGTATAGAATACAAAACGAGTTCGTATTATGGTGTTTTTGTTATTTTTTTAGCACGAGTTTGTAAATAAACTTGTGTAAAAGCTTTCAACCTACATCAGTTTTCTAATTTGGCTTAGAAAAACAAAAATGTGACTTACTTGAGAAAAACTAGTTGATTTGCGCGTGTGTGTGTTCGAGCCGTGTCAATGTAGAGGCGCGGTCGGTGTTATACGATACCCATCGATTTTGAAAACTAGACCACCAAGGCAGTTATCGCTAGCAAATTATTTGCCTGAATAAAAAAAGCAATTAAATATCCCAACAATTATATGATACATTACAGATACAATTATTATTGATAGCCGCATCGTCTGCGCACCCGCAATACAATTATCAATCATCTCTACCACATAACCTAATACAATTAAACAAATTCCCACAATTTTCTGACACGTGCCCAAACTGAAACTAAAATTATTTGATAATACAAAACCAACATATTTTTTCTCTACCATGTTAATGCAAAAGCAACTCTATTATATAGGCAATAGTGTTATTACTAAGTATCGAATGTACAATTATAACTAAAATCTTTAAAACTAACAATGTCCGACTTCAATAATATAAAAAATCGACTTTATGTTGTTCACTATAACGGTCATACTAAGTGTAAATGAAATGTTGTCGCAATGTCCGCGCCACGTGGTTCCATGACTGTGTTTACGCTAGGGATTGGGCCGGGAATCGAACCTGTGACCCAGGAGAATAGGCACGCGACTGATGTAGTGTGTGACTGTTACGGTGTTGTCTTTATTATAAGAAATGCTAAGGGAACCTTTTTGTTGATGTGAGAATTGAAGAAAAAAGCAGTTCCACGGTTTCCCCATGCATTATGTTCCCAACAACGATATTGGTAATTTCTTCATAGAATAATTTTGGCCGAGAGGTATAGTGAGTGTTCCGGCGTTTTCGAGGCCGGATACTCGACACCGAGAGACACACGTCGCCGAATCTACGTCCGAATTAATATTTAAGTTCATATTGTTATGTATAGTATTTTATATTTTCATTATAGTATTTTATGTATTTTGTTTTGGGCTTTGATGCCTGAAATAAATGGTAAATAAAAATAAATAAATAGTATAAAACAAAGTCACTTTCCGCGTCTGTCTGTTTATCCGCTAACTCCTCATAAACCACGCAACGGATTTAGGTAATTTTTCACAGGTATATATATTTATAATAAAGCTTAATTAAGTTTTTTTGTAACTAGAAAAAAATAAATAACCAAGTCGCCGAAAAATAAATTTATATG
Source organism: Xylocampa areola (assembly GCA_935421205.1). NCBI lineage: Eukaryota > Metazoa > Arthropoda > Insecta > Lepidoptera > Noctuidae > Xylocampa > Xylocampa areola. The sequence continues at coordinate 13,459,571 of OW285223.1, forward strand.
GCTTACGAAGGCTAAACGTAACTTCACTTTTTTTCTAATTTATACCCGTGCGAAGCCGGGGCGGGGCGCTAGTTATTCTGTATTTAAACAGAGAGAGAATTCAGTCATCCAATACCATTCAATTATTCTTTTAAAGGAGACAAAAAAATACCATGTGACCACTTACCATTTATGTTGGTTTTATGTCTAATCAATTTAGGCTTTTTCTGACCAGAAATAATTATTATTCCGCTATCTAGATCAAAGATCTTCAACAAATTTGCTTTTACCAGTACCCATATCACTATAAAAAGCTTTAACACCCTCTACATACATCGAATAAAAACCAACCACTTACACTTGATTAAGCATTGGATTCTAATAAAATAAATGTCCTTATGACGCCATATGCGCAAGCGTCGTGCGTGAAATTAAATCAAAACAGATGAAAAAACTGCGTTCATTATTACTGGTACATTGCGCGTCGCCCTATAATTGAGCTTGATGTGTAATGTTTACGTATATAAAATAGTAAATATGCCGTCAAAGACAGCCATATTCTCTAATAGTTTTTTGGTACCTATGTCGTCGACAACGTATAATAAAATACCTAAGGTAATACGAGAGACCAAAGCCGTTTAATATTTAAGAAAATATTAAAAGACTTTAAAAGCTTTTATTTAACTTGCAATGTATGTATGTATGTTTGTTCTGGTGGAATCTTGCTACTCAATTTTGAAGCAGATATCTTCAACCGATTGAGCTGAAATTTTGTATGCACGTTTAGTTTGGATGACAATACACGATAAGCTGTGTGACGTCATTCTAAATCCAATATGGCGGACCATCCAAGATGGCGGAATAGTTAATGCATTTCTACAATATTAGTACAAACAAGTTCACTGCATGAAAGTAACAGGTGCTTATAAAAATTAAAGTCAGGGTAAGTTATTTATGTTTTGATGCAATAAATAGAAAATATAGTATTGTATAAGAATAAATGTACAAAAATGATCTTAGCTTATAATAAAATATTGTACGTCTATTCAGCTGAGCAGTGAGCTCACACTATATGTACTTATCAAAAAATAACGTTCTGTTTACCACTGTCTCACAATAAAAACCATTTTTGATTTGATTTATATTGATTATGGAAAGAAAATTCAATCTGCCTAGCCTTTTTCCAATTACATTGGGGTCGGCTTCCAGTCATCCCGAATGCAGCTTAATATCATATTTTACATGGAGTGACTGTCTATGTGACCTCCACAACCCAGTGACTGGGTATCACGATATCTTGTGGTGCCTACCTGACCGGATGTCAGATATTCAGGCTCTGACTACACGTAACGGCTGTCATAGATCTTAATTTGACAACCGGGGCAGATGACTGAACGTACTCTCCGAGTCGATCGGTCTCGGTATGAAATGATGGTCACCCATCCACAGACCGAGGCAAGCGCAGCTCAACCTTGATCGATCTATCTGTGCGACTGTTGACCACGAGCTAAAGAAGAAAGATAATTATATATTACTATTCGCATACAAAGGTGCGAATACTAACCAATGTGCATTCATAGTAATATCTTAGGTTTTCGCGATCACTACACATTATAATAAAACAACTTTTAACCGGATTAATCGCGTGTATTATTGGTTTTTGTTTTTCCTGTCGTTTCGAACACTTTGCAGCGTTCGTGGTCGGAGGAGGACATGGAAGGAAGGAGGAATGTGCATTCCTAAAAGAATTGACAAACCATTATTATATCAAATCAGTGTCATAGTGTTTGAGCAGTGATAGCCTAGTGGTACGACCGTTGGACTGACAAGTCAAAGGTCGCAAGTTCGAATCCAAGGCACGCACCACTGTCTTTTCGAAGTCATGTGCGTATTATAAACTAATTATCACTTGCTTAAAACGGTGAAAGAAAACATCGTGAGGAAACCAGCACACCTGAGAGATTTTCTCGATGGTGTGTAAAGCCATGTCAGCGACCTACGGGTGGCTTATACTCTGACACTAGGTTGTTCATCAACCACTCGATAAGAAGAAGTGTCATATGCGCAGGCGTTGCTCGTGTTATTAAATCAAAACAGTCAGATGAAAAATGCACTCATTATTACTGCTACATTGCGCTGCTCCCTATAATTGGACTTGATGGGGATTGAGGCAGGTCCTTTAGGGTCATATTTATATAGTTTCATTTATGTTATAGTTGACGCAAGATATTTTAAAATTAGTCATAGGGCTAATTTAAAAAATATCTTGCTAACATCGATGCGATGCTTTATCAATAATTGTTTGAGCTGTTCGAAATGATTTTTTTTGTTACAATTGTTTCTTACATCTGTTCCACAGTACTGACCCCCGACTGCGATGAAAATTCTTCAGTTATTTTTAACCGACTTCAAAAAAGGAGGTTATCAATTCGGTTGTATTTTTTTTTTATGTTTATTACCTCAGAACTCCGTCGTTTATGAACCGATTAGGAAAATTATTACTATTACTTTCAGAGTGGTCCCATTGAAATTTTATGAAAATTGGTTTGGTATTTTGGAATTTAAATCAAAATAACTGAAAAATAATACGTCGTCCAAATAAACGAAATGGTGTATTTTGCTTCTTTGTGACTTTCCAGTGGTGTTTACAATCTCTAGAATAGTTCTAATGAACTGCCTATTTTCCAGCTTCATCATCAGATGATGATGATGAAACCGGAAAATAAGCACCGGAACTCCGTTTTTTTTTTTGTTTTTTTTTTTTAATTCTTTTTTAAGTGTAAGCCTGCATTCTCAAACATCTCTTTTTACACGACTGCCCAAAAAGGAGTGTATCTAAGTATTTATGTACGAGTATGTATGTAAATATGTTTGTGAGTTTCTTTACCTATTCCACCATAACTTCTAAATGCCTGAACTGATTTCGATGTATTTCGATGTATCGTTAGAATCCTTACATTGTCCCGTGAGTAATATAGGCTAGTCAGATTTTAAATTAATTTTTTAATTAATTTCATCTTGTTTTACGCAATTCACTACTCTCTTCTGAAATAGCCTTAGATCTAGATTTCCTACTTTGATATAGGCGTTTCTCCCCTTCTTTGCTCCTCTCAATTAAATGGCCCTGTCTCATATGGATAGCGCGTTGAGTAGGTCTAACCATATTCACTTCCGATAAATCAGTTATGGAACGCAAGATTCACTAAAAAGTAAGAAATTAATTAATTTTTAACAAAAAAAGAACCGACTCCAAAAATGCACTAAAAAGTAAAAAAATAATTGCATTATTTATTTACTTCAATCATACAAATTTTTTTTTACTATAAATTATAATTATTGAATTCAAACGGGACCAAATCGCGTTAAAAGTATAACATTTATTTACCTCGACGTTTCGATCAAGTTGCATTGATCGTGGTCACGAGTAGAACTATAAATTAGACAAATTATTTCTAATAATAATTTTAGTTATTTATATTGTAAGTAATATACGTTTATGAGAAGTATTTGACAGAAAAAGGGTAAATTAATAAAAAACTAATAAAAATAACAAACATTAAAAAAAAAAAAAAAAAAAAAAAAAAAAAATACAACCGAATTGATAACCTCCTCCTTTTTGGAAGTCGGTTAAAAAAAAACGGTCTTGCCCTGTAGCACGCAGGCTAAATAAATTGTAATAAGTTTATCCAACTTCACATTCATAATGTTCAGATTCTCTATGGTCCAACTTAAGTACTTAATAACTCAAAAACACACTAACATTTCGCAAAAATTACCCACCCAACTCATAACCGTAACGCGTGCCACAAATGCGGTTTCTGTGTATGCTCAGGGGAGCGGGTTCAAACCCGTGCCGTTACTGTTCCCAAGTGACAGACAGTGACACCGTGTCACGTGGCCTTTGTAATAAATATGCGCGAAATTGTCAAAAATAGAAAGGTTATTAACAGATGTGCTGTGGTTAGGGAGTTTTCGTCTAAAGTTATAATTTTTGGTGGAAAGGAAAATACAGTTGTGGGCAGGATTCGAACCTGCGGCTCCCGGATAAATACTCCTGTATTAAAATGTAAAATGGCGTGTGCGTCAACAGCATCGTCATTTCACATCATGGCAATTTGGTTACCTTTGTAGGACCAGTCAAGCATTTTCTTATCTTAAACATATCGTGTTTAATCACCTAGCTCATTAAAGTACATAATTGTACTTTATAACAATAAAATTCTATTATGTCTGCTAATTAGCAAGTCAACAGATTAAAGGATTTTCGGTCAAAACAAGCCTATAGTCTGTTTACTTCACGAAGGCAGATGACAGATGTCAAATTATGATTTTAGTGATGTAGCGTACCGTAACCTAGAAATTGGTTTTACGATTATCGATAAGTTTAAAAAACAAATTATGGTTGTTATTAAGATTATTCTTTGAAGAAAAAGTTCACAGAGAAATTTCAACGAACAAGTTATCCTAAAATTAACAGACAGTACGTAAAACATGATAGAGGTTGTTAATTCGACTTTCTGCTCACAAAATTTGTGCGGGCCTTTCACAGTTCATACTGTCCAGAATATTGCAAACAGCGTTGGCTATGACACTGACTTCACGTCCCCAATGACGTCTGTCAGTCACATGATAGTGACACCGAGGGGCGTCACATGTTCGTTTTGACAAAAAATATACGCCAAATTGTATAAATAGAAAGTTTATTAACATCTGCCCAGTGGGGTTACTCTTGAAACTAATACCAATTCCAATTCAATTCCAATATTAAATTGACGCCTTAAAACAACGTGTAATTTTAAAATAAATTTACCTACATTATAGTTGCCTCAATTTTAAAGCATGTTATCTTCATAATATCCTGAATCTATAATTATTTATTAGATATTTTGGCATTTAAAAGTACGAACTGACATATTTCCAATGTCAATCGAGTGAAATTATTTTCAAGAGTAAGCCCACTGGTTTGTATAGTGTTACATTTGTTATGTCTGTTTGTCTGTCACAGCTTTGATTCTTAAATGTAAGTCAAGGTTAACGGTTTTTTAGGGTTGGAAACTTTCCTAAGACAATTGGCTACTTTTCAACATAAATTAACATAGCATCACGCCTGTACAGGGAGTACAGGCGTGATGCTATGTATACCATAAGGGGTAGGCAGAGGAGTACACAAACCTACATATCACCAATGCTGTTATTAAGTCCTATGTATTAGGTGGTGTACCATCTACCGGACACAATTTTAAACTCTGGGCTGCTACTGAGAATTTCCTAACAGAAAAACTCAATAAAACTTGAGACCTCATGCTTAGCAGTTGTGCTTGGGACTACTAGACAAACGAAGCCGGCTACTTTTTCTCTACTAATATTTCTCCTCGCCAAGTCCACTGTCATATTAATTAACGATGTTTTTGAATAATAAGCTCTTATATTAGTAATATCTTCTTAGGTTTTTGCGATCACTACACATTATTATAAAACAACTTTTAACCTGATTAATCGCGTGTATTATTGGTTTTTGTTTTTCCTGACGTTTCGAACACTTTGCAGCGTTCGTGGTCGCAGGACTTGAAAACGTCAGGAAAAACTAAAACCAATAATACACGCGATTAATTCGGTTAAAAGTTATTTTACCTCTTATATAATTTTTTTACTTTAGCTTCTTTTATATTTGGAATTCGTCTTTGTTCAGAAAAAAATCCTTAAATATTCAATCGATACTTTAAGAAAAGAGAAAATAGCGTTTCAGTTTCCCTAGAATCTATATCAGATGCTTTACTTATTACCTAGTCATTTCTGGCTTTCATTTTGGTTGGCTGACACCTACGTTAACAAAATTGACACTCGAGAAACCACAAACTAGTAACTCTTAACCAGTCCGGTGTATTTAGCCCTTACTTACATTAATAATATATTATGCATCGGTAAATGATTTTGCAAGCACGGAACTCCTAAGTACTGCTACTCGGTACCTGGAGTCTATTATCACTCCCAGCACTATAAGTTAGTTTAGTTTATACCTATATACCTCATCATTTTTTTATTTGTTTAATATCAGTGGTACCAAGCGTGACTGCTGAGCAGGAGGTCTCGGGTTCAATTCCCGGGTCGGCCAGTGTTATAGAATTTTTATGTTAGGAAATTCTCAGTAGCAGCCCGGAGTTTGGAACTGTGCCCGGTTGATGGCAATAGGCTCATCACTTATTACATGGGACTTAATAACAGCATTGGTGAAATGTGGGTGTACAATTAATGTGTACACCTCTGCCTACCCCTTCGGGGAATACAGGCGTGATGCTATGTTATTTTAATATAATATGTATCATTAATAAGTATTTGTTTAATATGTTTCTTTAGCTATAATTTTACTAATTTCATGATTTTGTATGTGGCCTATAACTTATGTGTGTGGATGTATCTGTAAATATAGCTTGTTTATTAAATAAATAAATAATAAAAAATAACTACAGATTCTCCCGCGTCCAGCCGTCTGATATTAGCCTAAGCGTTAAAATCTCTTTCCCTTCTATTGTTATACGTAAGAACAAACTATTCCACAAATTCAACCATATCTCTCAAATCTAACTAAGCGTGATCAACCAAAACACGCTAATAATACAATCGGCTAACATCTCAATTGACGCCCCGCGGCGTCCCCCGCTGCTCTGTTGTGCTACGCCCACCGAAAGCTTTTGATAAATCTCCACATGCGGCCGTATTCGGCTCGCGAATATTCAGAGCAATGAGTTTTTATTGTGTTTAAACATTCATTCGGTAAGTGGTGAAGGAAATAAATTGATTATGTAAGTGGGTGAAATGATAAAGAAATGGGTTATTTTATAATTAGTACTTTCCAAATATACATTTTAATTATTGCTTTCACAGGCAACTGGTTGATATAATCCCCGTTATTACACATAAGTAGTAGACGATCTTTAGGCTATAATAATAAAGCTAAACTCAGCAATAAATTCAGAATGTAAGAAGACTGATTGCTATATAGAAAACCTTATTTTGTAATGAGATTGAATATGTCAGAGATTGGAAAGATATTAATATATCTCTACAAAATTGTATGCATGAAGTGTCTTATCTTGTATTGGACCGAAGCGGTTGATAATATCGATCGATTGGTAAGGCATATGATTTTGAAAGGCTCTCGCATCTTCTTTTAGCATATATAAGTATTCAATCAATAAATCAACTGCTTGTCACCGTAATCTGAACTATATTATCTTCGAGACTTTCCTAGATTTGAGCAGTTTTGAAAATTCTTAAATTCAGCTGAAAAATTCTACACTGTTGCAAGGGCGCTTTCATCTTGACAGTTTCTACTGCTTCCATGGACCTTGTTCCAATATTACGGTACAATTTTAATCAACCCTCCCAAATTCTTGGTTCGCTCTTATCGACCGCGTTAAGTGCCGTGCGAAAATCCAGGTGGCTCTCGCGCCCCGTCTCTTCCATGTGAGAAATGTCACACTTGCAGCCTCAATTGGGGGTAAAATGTAGCCTGCTGTTTTGATTTTAAGATTATTTCATTGTATAGAGAGAGGGTAGTGGTCAGTGATTTTAGAATTGTTATTTTGATTTGAGTTGATTAGGGCTTTGTTTTGATTGAGATCTGCAGTCGTGGAGCTAGGGAGTCGGTAATTAATATTTTGTATTTATTCTCCATGGAGGTGATTTGATAACATTTCAGTTTATGAGTATTCATTTGATTATTATTTAGAAATTGTGACGCTTTAAATCGTACCTATAGCCCATTTCTAATGTATTTACATATTTCCAGTTTCTGTTTCTCTATTTTGGTTTTACTGTTACTTAAAAAGTATATTGTCGCATTAAAATATTCAGAATAGCTAGTTTATCTGAGAGTTTTGTGCAATGGAAATTAGTTACAACACTTATTCGCATATTTCAATGATCAATACTTTTCTTGCAAATTCGAATCGAATGGATCTTTGAATTTTGCGATACCAAATTCACAGTAAGTTTTACTCCCTTTCTGTCCGGAACTATAACAATCAAAGCACGCCTTCCAAAGCTTCTGCAATCAAATCATCGTAACTCGAGAACATTGTTTTTTTTACCGAATAATCGAATCGGACGGAACAATCCAATGCATCGAAACAAGCGATTATCGTTCCGCCATCGCTAAGTAGTTGCGACAGCCTCGAGTAGGGTATACTTGTTACTAGGGCGTGTGAAAGAGATGGAGTTAGTGTTGATTGTGTGTGTGAAAGGGATGTTAGATGTGCTTGAAGTGCATTCGCGTTACAGCGACAGATTGGCGCGCACATGTCGCGTTGCGATGTTCTTTTTGCAAAGTTTGTTTAGTGAGGGGTTGGATGTCGATAGTTTGAGTAATTGATATCGATTTTCAAACGTAGGTTGAAGTGTAGGAATGAAAGTTGGGTGGTTTAGTCTTTAATAATATTGCGATTGTCAAAACATAGTTTTGTTCTTACAGTTTTTTTATATACCTTTCTGTCTACATATGCACCATAAACGGATTTGATAGCTTATTAAAAGTAAAGCTGAAAAAAGTAATATAGGTACCTAATCTTACATAATATTTCCATCTTCGTAAAACCCAGTTTCCCAATATGGTTATTTCTTTCACATTGCGTCGATACTACATGCAAAAATAATATTTTATCGATAAATCCTAACCTAACCCATCCCTTCATAAGCTTTCAAGAGTACCGAAAAGGGGAGCGCCGCGCCGGGTCGTACGGCAACGCTTGTTTGTGCGATTTAATTTCATTTATCAACGCATTACTTACCGGAGGGAATTACTTATCCGGATTACCCTGATACCCCGCTCTCCCCCCGAATACTTTTCGTATGTAAATACGCAATGTGTATTGAATTTTTAAGTAGTTTATGTATATGATAAGACGTTATGTGGACTTCTTTCGACATCTTACAGTCAAATCGAATTGACGAGTTCTGAAAAATATCGAATGCGACCTCCTAAAGGTATTTTCCAAATAATCGGAAAATAATTCAAGATATGTCTTTGAAAAAGCATTAACGCATGCTTATCTATCCGGGAGGCGCAGGTTCGAATCCTGTTCGCGACCGTATTCTTTTTCCATTTAATATTGTAACTTTAATCGGAAAATAGAAAGAATATTCTTATAAGTTTTGAAAACATACGGAACAGTAAGTAGACTCTGATTGCCAAACTAGGCGAGAAGCTTCTATTTCGGGGCACAGTTCTATTAGTCATGTTTTTTAATTTTGGCTTGGAATAAAAGTAAATCTGTAAACGTACTGATCGTGAATCGGACTCCCTACCATCTTCCGTGTTTCCTGAGAAACACAATCTAGGCTTGAGTGAATAGATTTCTTCTGTATCTACGTGCTCCATACTCGGTCATACCGTCGCTTACCATCAGGCGAGTTCGTGACCAAAAGACCATTTTAGTAAAATAAAAATCGATTATCAGCTACTTTCATCCAGGTCCTACCAGCTTCAAGTACCTCTTCAATCACTACCCGAAGATACAGCTATACCATATTCTCAAGAAAACAACAAAATCAGAACACATCCACACATCATTCAGAATCGGAACAATTGCCAAATTAAAATGCCATACCGCACCCAAAAATGTGTTAAAAGCATATCATTTATATTAGAATCCGACCAAAACATCCAGTCATTAGTTGTTAATTGTTAATAATAATTAAATTAAACGATCAGATAGTTTTAATACCAGGTGAATAGGAGATAAATTGCTATGATTGCGTGTTGAAAGAATTTCAATAGTTTTGTGGCCACTTTGCGTTGATGTTAAATGGAAGTGGTGAATGTTTGGCGGTTTTGGCATTTGATGGCTTGTTTTCTATGTTTTGGAGACATTAGATGTAGAAATTAGATGCTTGGAGTAGCTGGTCGTTTGATGATACGAAATTTTGAGGCGAGTTTTGTTTAAAGTGTTGGCGAACACTTTAGGCTTAGTTCCATTTAGAAGACATATTTTTTGAAATCCTCATAGATCTGCTGTGTTTGACGATAGTCAGTCAAAGCATGAATCCAAATAGAAAGAAGAGAAAGACAGAAGCTAAGTTGTCATATTCCAAAGTGCAAAGGCTTTAAGAGACAAAGCTTCACGATTAAATTTTTTATCAAATGGGTATTTAGAATTTTATATTTTTTTTATTTTTTCTGTTCCCAATTAATATGTAAGATGATGCCAATCCTATAAGAGTTAAGCCACAAATTATAAGGGTTTAGAGATGACCAGTCTCAACTGACGGCCCTAGAAATAGAGGGGTAATGCTGTACTTCGGACTTTCACCAACAAAAACCACACAGTCACCATTTTCAGTACATAACGAAAGTTTTAAACATGTTAGACACGAAACTTTGAAAGAACTTTATAGAAATCTCGCGCAATAAAGTGGCGGCTTTAGAAACTTTTTTGTAGTACAATTAAAAGGTCTCTGAAGTGGTTAATAGAAATATTGAACAGTACTCCAAAGCACTTGGTGTCGACCCTATTTATTTCACTGTATATGAGTGCAGTGACAGATTGCCTTTTGGAAGGATACATGTTGATTACTATAATCAAATTATATTGTTATAGTTGTACTATTAGCCCCAGTGGTGAGAAGGCAAAAGTCGCAGGTTTAAACGGAACCATTGTCTTTAAAGGGGTGAAAACATCGTGAGCAAACTAACACGCCCTGATAATTGATTTCGATGGTGTGTAAAGGCATGTCAGAGACTTACAGGTGGTTTAATTTCAGACACTATTCTAGATTGTTCAAATATACAATAATAGTATATGAAGATCATTATTGACACACAACTTGGCCGGAGCTCAGCTCATTACTAAGGGCGACTAAGTTTGAGTTCTAAATTAGCCCGTGAACAATAATTAATTTTTATTATTCTAGATCTGCCTATCCAGCATATTATTTTCTCATTTTATAAGTACAATAAAGCTGTTGGTATAATTATCAATAATTAGTTTTACTTCAACATAAGTATCAATTTATTTATTAATAGCAGCTTTAATCCTTTCAGCGCCAGAACCTCTCAATTGAACAATTTCCTCACATTTTCTATCAGCTGATCAATTTGTCTTTAGTTAAATGTTCAGTAGTGTTAGTTACATTCGATTAATGATGCGAAATCATGTGAAACTAATTAGTAGAAGATGTATGTGCGTTTAATTGGCGTGTTGCATTTAAATTCTGATCTACATTTTCATTAAGCAAATGATTCTAGTCTAGACATTTTAGTTTGAAATTTTTTAATTGCAATTGTGTGCATGATTTCATTAGTATTATCATCATTGCTATTTAGTTTCAATGTTTTTTTGTTATTGCGCCCTCTTGTTGCCAAAATCATCGGTTCTATAATAGCCCCTAAGCTTTGGAATAGTATAAATCGTTCAATTCGATTGGATTTTATCCTCGAAAATGAATATGAGCTATCTTTTTTCTGTGACATTATTAATTGTTTTTGCTTTGGGAAAATTGTGTTTATTCTCTGAGCTTTTCTCGTGTATAGGATATACATTTAAATCAATATTCTCTTTTGTATTTAACTTTTGTCATTGCTATATGGATGTTTTACTCATATGCAAATTTTGATATGACTGGACTTGGAATCAGGTTTTTGACAGTTCTTAATTAAACAACTTTATGTTCGTTAGTATTTTTTGGCAAGTTACTATAAAGTCTGCAAGACATGATTTCACTGTAATTGTCCCAGTTTTCCATATCATGTTGACTCCGTTTATATTGGATTTTAATCGTGATCAGATGACGGCAGTTTTTTTTTGCTTAAAAATGTTTGTCTTTTATTTATTGATTTTACTGACTGTAGATGATATTATTTGTACGAAATAACTAAAAACCTTTTTATTTTGCCCTTTCTTTACTAGGCTATGTGTTTTAACAACGTGATTGTATTAAAATAAAAAAATATTAAAAGCAGCCTCTCCTTACTGTCTTCTAAACGAACTCCAAAATTGAGTTGTGCTAAATCAGCCCGGCGCTGACTTAATATTTTTATTAGCTCGCGCAGACCCTTTCAACTATTAATACCCATTCGGAGAGCCCCACATTACATTTGTATTCACGCACAACTACACCAACATTTGTTAGGGGCGCGAATTTGTTTAAACTAATATAAATTTACATATTTATTTGCGTTTATTAAAGAGAAATAAATTTGATGTCTCAATGCACCCCTTATGGGTTTAATAAAGACTATACGGACTTATGGGATTCTGGTTTTATGTTGGCAACACCTGTTTGTGTTGCATTAGAAATATAGAGCTATTTTAATTGAGAATTTGGATTAAATTTTATTGAGATTCTTATGTTGGTAATGGCATGTTTTGATGTAGCGACATCTTTTAAAGTTTTAGACAATTTAACGTTAGTAAAATTATGCGGAAGTTCTGTAAGGAAATTTTGATGTGACATTTTCATAGTGTTGTTTTGGTCAGAAAATTAAATTAACCTTTCGGCTCAGTAACGTACAGATCTGTACGTTGTAACAATGACGCAACAGCTTAAAAATCGTTAATTAGGACAAATTGTGCTACCACAGTGCTACCACACTTTTGAAAAAGAGTGCCTCGCACAATCCTCATTGAAAATGTGTCTGCTACCCATGGCTGATGAATCGTTAGAATCCTTACATTGTCCTTGTTTACATAAGCTAGTAAGATTAAAAAAAGAGGTACCTACACAAAAACGTGTACAAAAGAACTTCATATTTGGCCATAAGTGTATTATTTTGGAAATAAACACTATTTACTGTAAATAAAATTCATATTCAGATCCAATTTTTCATGTTTTAAATTGTGTTCAACCTTCTGGTGTCACACCGTTTAAAAAAGCTAAGAGATAAAACTTCAAGAGAATGAACCGTAATTTATTTTACAACTCATAAATGTAATTGCAAAAAGTACTTTAATCTTATCATCGGCACAATATATTGAAACTACAAGCAGATCAAAACCAATTGCTTTCAAAACACCCATAAATCGCAAACCACTCGAGAATTCAGATGATACAAAATAATTTTCATATAAAAAAGCTAAAATAATAAAATACACGAACATATTGAAGCGGCAACATGAAGCTTCCTTTCATTACCGACTTCCTTCAATTAAAATAAATCCACACACAAAATTAACATACCTCACACACTTAAAATGCCGCAACGATTTTAATTCGTGGTCGATTTACGTTGAACTCCCCTGCCTCGATCTTTCAAACAAATTTGTACTACAAATGAAGATGTTGGTAAAATTTTAAGGAGCTTCTTATGTTGGACGTTTTAACTCTGGAGGAATATCAAAGGCGACACTGTGTCCTTAATGGGTATACGTATTTCACCTTGTAAAAGGCGCCGAAATGCACCCGAGTCGTTTATCTAACTGAAATTAAGAACGAAAACATTTTAAACGAGCCATAAATTTTTCTTAGGTGAGTGCTTTCTTTTGGTGTTGCCAGCTGTAGTGTTTAATTTGCGTTTTAATTTTTGTACTTGGCAGTTAGTAAGTACAAGATAATTATGTTTTATTTATATTTATTTGGTAATACCACAGAATAGGTAATAGTACAGGGTAATGTGGGAATTAATTTAATTTATGCATGGTGATAAATATATACATAATAGGTTTTAATTGGTTATGGAGAAACTATTACTTAAGAAGATTAGATACGTTATACAAAGGTATAAGTATCTTGTTTTTAAATCCTCCATGCTGATAGAACTTCTTGAGACAGTGTAGTTTTTTGATATTTTGATATCAAGAATATAGGCAAGGAATGTTCCCTACAACGCAAATTTCCAATAACCCCAAAAAATTTTGATCACCAAACGAATCTACATCTTTAAAACAAAAAACATCACGACCACCTGGCAACACCGATCCGGATAGATGCGCAGGCGCCTCGCGTATGCTCGCCTTCCATTAGCGCGTTTGAATTTAGAACGCGCCGCGATTGGCCGGCGGAGGCAATGAATCATGGCGCCGGCGCTGTGACGGTGTACAGGATGCTGTTGAGATGTTAGATAATATTTTAAAGAACATTATTAGACAGCTTTACCTATATTTCGTCAAATAAAAATTTGCAAATTATTGTTTTATAGTTATTGATGATGTACAACATCTATTGGTGGAATGTAGCATGAATCAGATGGGAAGGGAGTTACTGACAAAATATAGTTAGCGTGTAGAATTTTTTATATTGTTTAAATTTAGTTTAGGTTACGATACGGCTAGATTACGAAAGTCCCTTAGAAAATATTATTTTTTATTAATTATTTCATACGGTGAAGAAAAACATCACGAGAAAACCTTGACTGAAATCGCGAACCCACAGTGAGCTAGCGTGGTAATCAATGCTCCTGCTTTTAAGTTTGAGAAGAGATCTTTGCCTTGCAGTGGGAATGTAATGGGTTGGTTATGGTATGCATTTATTTTTGGTTCTGCTCATCGAATAAGCTTTTTAGTTATTCGAGTTCTTCCGTAAGTTCTTCAGTAACAGCTCGGAGTTAGTAATTGAGCGCAGTTGGCAATAGGCTCACCACCTATTAGATGAGACTTGCAATGTGGGCGTGGAATTGTACATAACATAGCATCACGCCTGTGTTCCCCGAAGGCGTAGGCAGAGGTGTACTAATGCTGTTATTAAGTCCCATGTAATAGGTGGTAAGCGTATTGTCATCTACAGGGCACAATTCTATTCTTCGGGCTAATATTGATAATTTCGCACTTTGCCCGACACGGGAACCGAACCCGAGACCTCCAGCTCAGCAGTCGCGCTTGGGACCAGTAGACCAAAGAGGCAGTATTTTCTTTTTCCGTATGGTTTTACGTTTTAATTTGCAATTGGACACTTATTCCTAATATATGATATATTCACTATTCTCTCAGTATCACAAAAACGGAACACCATGTACAAGCCGTATGGAAATAACACGAAACGTCACGAGAGTAGTGATGTGACATGGCATTATATCATAGCTACGTTGAAATCAAGCATCAATCAGTTAAAGAATATGGCCCTGTTCGTTGTGATTCATCACTTGCCTGTCTCTTCTCTTGCCAAAACTTTGGACAATTGGGTTCAATAAAGTGGTATTACGAATGCAGTGTGCTGGATTTGATTTACTGTTTCATATAAACAATACCAAATAGTTTCTTGCCAAAATAATATTTAATCACAGTGCGCGGGCTTCCAGCTGCTCGTGCGGGTAACTGAGTTTTCTGTAAGCATTTTTGATACAAGTTCTTAACAATAACTATGTTTGATCCATATCTCGAGTTTCTTAAACTAGATCCTAATTTATTAGGTAATTTCCTTTTAAAAGGCTAATGATAAGTGATATGGGTTCCTTAAAATAAATAAATAACCAGCCCATAACTGTCCCATTGCAGGGCAAGGGCCTCTTTTCATACAGAGAAGGCACGAGATTAATCACCACGCTAGCTCACTGCGGAATGGCGATTTCAGAGTACCAAGTCCAGGTTTCCTCACGATGTTTTCCTTCACCGTATGTCAGTGATGTCTTAGATTAACTAAGAAAGTACATATGACAATGAAAAAGTCACATTGGTTATAGGTTTGAACAACTTATGGATCAGGAGGCGGGCCCGTAACCACTCGGCCACCATGGTATTCCTTCAAGCCATGATTTAAATTTTCTACGAACATTTTTTTTTCTTATTAAGTAATACGGTTTTCGCGGAGCAGTTTTTATCTTGCTAGTACTATGGTAATTATAAATAATTTGTTGGATGCAAATAAATACAAGTGTCCGCCACCGAGTCACACTGCACGGTCTAACAGCTCCTGATGATGCCCCGTGGAGGGGCGAAACACGTGTAGAGTAGTTGGTGATAGTCGGAATTTTCACCGCTTGCGTATGTGCATATATTTGCGGGCGGGCGGGCGGTGCACAGGTAATGCATGACTACCCTCAATTTTGTGGAAGTAGCTAGATATTGTATTTATTTGCATCCATTGTAATGGACTTCCGCAAAGTAACGCCTGAATCTATTCAATAAATAATTTGTTATTTCTATTTCATTCCTGGCTTATGCGATTCTATTTGAGTTATATATTAACCCTAGCAAAGGAAGTTACCTTACAAATTAGGATCGTATATACAAAACAAAAATGTATATGTGTTACAAAATCAAATAAACAAAGCTTTACGCTTTTATCACGCAGTTATTCACAGCGATTAGAAACAGAGCTCACACTCCCAGCCGCGCTTGCAATAGCCAATGAGGAGTCCTTTAAAATCCAGTACCAAAGTAGTAAGTAAAAAGTACCAAACTAGTGTTAAGTATAAACATAACGTTAAAATTGGTTCCTTAATTATAAGTTTATTATTTTATTATTCCGTTTATTCATTAAATTACATATAAATTATATTTTTAACTATATATCGATTACAAAAAAATATATACATTTAAAAATATAAAATATAGCAAACCACCGGCATCGGGTACAGGGTCCAAGCCACCGGTGGTTAGGGCCCCAGAGAAAGGAACCTCCTCACAATGCGTGCCGTGTCGAGGAGTACCACTTTCTGTATCAGGCCCTTGACCCAGCCGTCTAACGAGAGCCTCTTAAGGTGTTGGTCAAGACTCTTCGCTATCAGTCCGTTGGTCGTCACGACTATCGGCACAATGATTGCCGAATCCACGTCCCACATGTCGACAACCTCGTGAGCTAAATCAATATATTTGATTTGTTTGTCTTTTTATTATTTTATTTGTTAATGTTTGCGACATTTATATCTTGTCAGCACTTTTTCGCCTGAGGCACAGGTCCAACCTAGTTCAGGCAAATATCATGTCAGCACCTATTATTAGATTGTAAGTCTTGTGCTTTCTTGTGTACTTGTATATGAATAAATGATTATTATGGCTCCGAATAGCCATAAAGTAGCTAGGTAATTTTTAGAATTAGGAATCTGTTTACTACACTGCAACTCATAGGTTAAGCCTTTGGTGCCATTTTTCCTTGTACATAATATATTTAATATGTTTCTTTTTATAAATATAACAAAGTTTGTTTACTAATAGCATCAAAATAATAATTACATATGGGTATTATCCTTTCTTGTATCCCACTAAATTCCTGTTGGGTTGCTTAAATTTAAATTCCCTTGAAGTTAGGCGGTCGCGCGATCAGATGATTGTAATATTTAAAATTCTTAGGGGAATTATTGATGATCCCGATATGCATAATGAAATGTGCAATCTATTTGTCCCAGACAATTACTGTCGTAACAGAAAACACCGCTTACTGGCTGTTCCAACTTGCCGTACTGTTGCACACTCTAAGTCACCTATTCCTCGGACATTAGCCGCTATTAACGCTCTCCTGAACTCAAACACAGATCTCGATATGTTTGCGAATGAATGGAAGATGATACTGTCAGAATGTTTGAATTTTTGTGAGAAGAATGCATGACTGTGTTAAATTAATTATATGTTTAAATAGTGTAATTGGTTTCGGCCGTTCTATTTAAAAAAAATAAATAAATAAATAAATATGTACCTTTGTCTGAGAACTTTAAATATAAGAGTTTTATGCAGGGGTAATGTCATTAATTGCGTTCTGGTCCGAAATACCTGTCGATATCTCTGCCAGATCCTCGAAACGCTTTTATTTGGCCATTAGAATCATAAAAAAAATCTCAGAGTAAATACAAATGGAGATAGTAAGAACAGGCGTACTTCTCTGCATGCCGCGGTCATATGCCCATAGTAGACGTTTATACTTTCGCGTTCGACGTTTATAATGTTAGTATGATAATGATAATGCGTATGTTAGTGTATGTGAGTTCATAGCAATAAATTATTTTGCACAATATTTACAATAATTCAATGTCTGCTGTTGGTACGTATTGCCACCGCGCCCCGGGAGTTTAGCAAAATAAAACGGTCGAGTATTCGCGCGTTGCGGCCTCCTTAGGTACCTACTCTAAGAAGAAAACGAATAAGGACAATAACACATTTATATTTAGCTTTATTTCACTCAGTCCCGTTTGTTACCATCAATCTCAGGTCATTTACCATAACAGACATCCTTTAAAAAGTGACCTTTAAAGTCTCACAAATATTTAAGATTACGCTATCTTTACCCGTCTCTACAAGGAGGTCTGACATTATCAAAAAGTTTACAACCAAAATGAACAAATCATCCATTTAAATAAAACCTTATCACAATACAATAAAGTCTAAAACCCGACAAATCGACGGTGAAATGATTTAGTATAAAATATATCGTTGCGCGTGAGTGACCAATCACAAGTCGAAGCTCGGATTCCAAATTTCAAATTCTTGACGTACCAACGGCGCCATCTTTTTTCGGTATTTTTTATTCTGGAACGAAAGATATGTTGGTAACTTGTTATTGATTGGTTTTATATGTCTTGTAAAATTTTAATTGGAGGTGCTAATGAACGGATCTTATTAAAAATAAGCCGAGGCAAAGGCCTTCGGGAGGCCGGGCTGCTTGAACAACTATGACATCAGGAGATAATAAGAATATAATACTCCTCCTGACCGTATTTCGGTCGCGGCGGCCTATCTCCACGGAGATTAGCCAAGTACGCAGGAGATATTATAGTGCACAAGTGTATGCGCAAACACAGGTGCACTCTCATATTCCGATGGGACGAAAATCCGACACGACCGGAGAGAGATTAGGCGCTGGACCGACGGCTTGACGCGCTCTCCGAAGCACGGGGGTGTCACACCGCCAACTTCCTGACTCTTGATTGCTACTGAGAATTTCCTAACAGAAAAACTCAATAACACTTTGCCCGACCTGAGAATCGAATCCAGGACGCGCTTGCGACCACTAGACCAACGCAGTCAAACCACCACCAGAAGATACCTATCATATACATATATATACCATCTTACACATGGGACTTCGGTGAAATGCATTACAACGGTACCTAGGTACTGCTCTGTCTATCCTTTCAGGGATACAGATGTGTGTTATATTATTAAAACTTCTCATTTCAATCTCATCAATTACTTCTAGCACACAACAGGAATACATCGCTATCGGAGCCTACGCTATTATTTCTTGTGAAATTGCTCGAATGATATTTCTCCGCTTTACAGCGCTTACAATGAAGATTAAATCGGTGCGCAGTGAAATCCGCGAATCCAAACTAAACTTACCCTTGCGAGCTTCGATTGGGTCTAGTGTTCTCAAAGTTATTTTATTTTTAATTATTTTTTTTGTTCACAATATCATTAGTTGAAGAAGATTTAGCTGTTGCTGATTTGGAGGTTTGAAAAATCTGCGAAAAAAATATTTCATTTTTCACTGTGTATTCGGACTACTGTATTATTAATTATTATTATCAGATATGATTTTCCCACTGCGGGTCAAAGGCCTCTCTATCATTCTTCTACTCCTCTCGATTTAAACATTTCTGAAGCCTTCCAATTGGTGTCTTGCGCGTCCCACCTGCCCGCCTTCCGCGCCGTCATTTAACTTTATATGGATGATAGTATTGTCTTTCAATTATGCAACGGTCATCGGCAATATTATGGTAAAACTTAGTGTCGAGGCCTGCCTAATTTAGGACAATAAGCAAACTTAGGTAAATTCATCCAAAAATACATTATTCGACTAACTTAAGCAATCGCTAAAACTTTGTAGGTTGAGATTTTCTACTTCAACGAACCAAAAATTGGCCCACTAATCTGAAGATTCTTGGAACCTGCAAAATACACATATTTTTTTTAAGTATTTATTTATACTTCTATGTATGGTACATAAGGTGGACTGAATGCCATATGGTATTCTCTGCCAGTCAACCAGTATGTATGGTTAAGTATGTTCTATTTAGGTTTTCGCGATCACTACACACAATAAAATGACATTGAACACTTTGCAACGTTCGACACGTTTAATACGGTATTTTTTTTTACATAACTGCCCAAATAAAGGTGTATTATGTTTTTTAAAAGATACAAGATTAATTAACACTACAGTGTTTGTTAATTAAACTTGTATCTTTTTCAAAACATAATTTTTTGGTGATAATATTTGGCATCAAAATCCCGCGTGTGGCATCCAAATTTAACACTTAGTATTGAATAATAACTAATAAGTAATTATTATATTAAATGGAAAAAGAATACGGTCGCGAACAGGATTCGAACCTGCGCCTCCCGGATGAATACTCCAGGCGCTCTAACCACTAAGCCATCTCGACCTCTGCTCACCACCGCGAATTCTTCTTCCATATTTTAACACGTCTTATGGCGACGTTATTGCAATCAATTCAGTCCCTATACTGGTGACCGAACATAAGACGTGTTAAAATATGGAAGAAGAATTCGCGGTGGTGAGCAGAGGTCGAGATGGCTTAGTGGTTAGAGCGCCTGGAGTATTCATCCGGGAGGCGCAGGTTCGAATCCTGTTCGCGACCGTATTCTTTTTCCATTTAATATAATAACTTTAGAGTTCGCTAAGCATGCGTTAATGCTTTTCAAAGATTTATCTTGAATTAATAAGTAATTGTTATCTTCTTTCACATGAATAATATTTTTATCCAAAAATAATCATTATATCGCAAGGCAAGGTTGAGCACCACACCAAACCGTGAGTACAAGCAGAGTAAATATTTACGCAAGTTATAATTGGATGTACCGCGAACAAAGATGCTTGCAAAGCGAGATTTTTTAATTTTTTCCCTCTTCCCCCCTTTTTAGTCGGAGTATACGGGCGTGAAATGATTGGTAATATCAAATATTGGTAGTAGAGGAAAATTACTCACTCTTTTTAAATCAAGGCAGGATTTGCGATTGTTTGTCTTTTGGTGACTGAACAGGTAGTAGTCCTGAACTGACGGGAACTGGTAAAGGTTGGGGGAGGTCATATAGCATCACGCCTGTATTCCCCGAAGGAGTAGGCAGAGGTGTACACAGTTGTACACCCACATTTCACCAATGCTGTTATTAAGTCCCATGCAATAGGTGGTCAGCCTATTGCCATCTACCGGGCACAATTCCAAACTCCGGGCTACTACTGAGAAATTCTTAATAGAAAAACTCAATAACACTTTGCCTGACCCGGGAATCGAACCCGAGACCCCATGCTCAGTAGTCGTGGGGAAGGTCAATTTGGTTTTTTATCGATATGAGTCTAGGACAGCATCCAGAACGGAGATACTGTACTTGAAAGAAAAAATAGGTCATGAGACGGACCCATAACCTGTCGGGGCTGCAGTGAATGTAACTATGATCCCGGTTAAGGGTAGTGGAGTATAGTGTAGTTTATGCGGTAGTAGTCCGGCTTATCATCTTTGAGGGATTAAGAAAGGTGTAAAGCAAGGCAACGTTGTCTCTAGACAAGTGCAATACAAAGGGCGTAGTTGATACGCTGCCAATCTTGACTGATCGAAAGAATATAGCGGAAGGGGGAATCTGGCTCTGAAACATAGGTGTTCGTCTTTAACTTTATTATTATTCTCGTTTATATATAAAATGTTATATTTTCATAATTTACATACTTATTTTATTTCCTCTACCTCAGCATTTTATGTCTTTTACAATTTTTTTCCAAGATTCGGAATCGAATTTAAAACTTTCCAAATATCCTTCTTTACACTAATATGATACAGTAAATTTAATCGCGCTGTCTTTACGCCATCTTACTTAAAATTTGATTTGCCACACAATATTGCAAATTCTAAGTTTAACGGTGAAAGAATAATAATGAAAGATGCAAAATTTTAATCTACTCAAATGTCTGACCGTACTAGAAATCCTACTCAACCTGCCAGTACCACCTCCGGCCACGTTTGACCATCAAAACAGCTCTACAAAGCTCCTGTTTTCATTGAAGCTCCTAACATATACTGTTTATGTTCAATTCGGATTTGCTCCACGTGTCGGGGTTAGGCGATTTGAATTAGCATAATGTAAATTGGTGTGCGTGATTTGTTAGAGTGCAAGTAGACGAACACTCCTGATAGGCTTAAATAGGTAAATAGAATCGGCCACGTAGTTTGTATAGGAACAGATAAACTGAAAGACAATATGGCTATTTCCACACAAGGCACTTCATATTTTTTTAAATGTTTACGGTCTGGAATACGGGCTTTGAAAAACGAATAGATTAAGGTCTAACAGTGGCCAGGGTGACTGGGAAGTTATGTGAAAATCGTTTGTCTATGAACGTGGATGGCTACAATAGTAGAGGAAGACCAAGGAAACGATGTAAGCATTATGTGAAATATAATAGGGGTGGAAAGGGAGTTATCATTGAGATGAGAGTTGATAGAGATAAATGGAAGAAAAGGACTGCTGCGCTGACCACAAATAAATGTGGGTAAGGGCAGGGTGATGATGATACGATTTGATGTACTTCCGGTTCTAAATTTTGATGTATACCAAAATATGCGAAGTCGCATCCGCTGATAACACCCCAGTAAATCGATAGAGGACAAAAAAAATACAATAATTAAAAATTCCGGTAGAATAACTTAAAAAAAATGGCAGACATTAAGTTATGCTAGATTCCTTATACACCCTTTAGTATAGTCGAATAAATATTATCAATCCTCTCTCTTTTATGATGGACAGACCACTACCCCGTATATTTCTTGCCAGGAATTCTAAACTAATCACATTGTTTCAGCTACCTATGTCTGACCGGGTGTATACATCGCGCTGAAAAGGCCGGCACTGCGCGAGAGAGCATTCAAGCCTTGCTGACCGTCTGCGCAGATCTCTGCCATCCTTGCGAAGCTGATGTTGTAAGTATTGCATGTAACTTGTGTGACCTTCAGTTATGTTATGAATGTGATATACTGGGTTCCAGCATGATGCGGGATGTGGTAGTGACGTTACATTTATAATTTTTTTATGGTGTTCGTTAGTACTCACATAACTCTAGAATGGCTGGATTGATTGGTCAAGTTTTTTAATGTCCTGGACTTTTTTATCGACACGCGCCTTTCTAGTTTCAAATATAAATTATTTGATTTTCTTTTTCGTTCATGCGTTGTAAGTGGCACTACGCCTGTTTTATAATTTTATCCCCAATTGTAGACTTGGACCTCCAATTGTGCACTTGGACGTCCAATTCTGGACATCTAATCTGTCAATAGATTTGTTTGGATCAACTTGTTCCGTCCTTATAGCCACACCGTCGCTTACCATCAGGCGTGCTGGTGGCCAAATGTAGATCCAGTATCGAAAAAAAATACAAGAAATCACTCAGACTTTTCCTCTATCTAGATGAGGAAATGCTAGTTGTTATATAAATGTTTCAAAGTCCATTCCAATTCAATATTGCTAGGACAATCAGAAAAATATCTTTGAATAACCTGTGCACTAGTATTCTACAACTTTTCCTTTCCCTCCAGGGCTCCGAACGTCTATGCGCCACCCAGTCTCTCCGCCTCGCCCTGGGCACCGGCGTCATCGGCTCCCGTGCCGAATTCTGCATGCTGTTCGCTCAGGGTGCAGGGCTAGAACACAGCGGCGGCTTCGTGAGAGCAGCCCGTACCGCGCACCTGCTGCGGGCATTGGCTGAGCTGGACCATATGATTGTACAGGTCAGTTTTATGTTAAGAGTATAAGAGAGAAATAGATATGTCATCTTAGGTTATTCATCATGTCACCTTTGGGACTTATTCGAAAATCAGCGCGGCAACATCTCGATGTTGCCGCTTTATGCTGAAATAGGGGCCTTTTTTGGTCTCGTGCAGGTGCAATTTAGTAAGTTTTGTATTTATGTTTATTTACTGTTTTTTCTTTTCCTGCTATTGTATTAGTAATATGTTCGGCCACGAGACTGAAATAAATATTTTCATTCTTTCTTTTTCTTTCCTTCATTGTCTTTTTGTAAAATTTGACAGTCCCCGGAGTGGCTTTAGTCCTTAAGCTTTGGATATAAACCAGCGGTCAGTATTAAGGCTACGTAAGATTCTACATGCTGTTCGATCAGGATGCCGGGTTTTTTTCTATCAAATAGGTAGCTTCTGCTAGGTTTAGCTTCCAACTCGACTGCTGGCACGCGACAGTGTGGTTGAGGATGGATCAAGTAGATCCTAAAAGAAATCTATTCATTCTAGTTTGAAACAAATGGGTGGTTATGTGCGGGCTGCCTGCACCTTCTTTGGTAGAGCTAGACCATTATTATGATTCTATGGGTGAGTCTGTCATATAGAAGTGGGTATAAGGAAAGGGCAGTGTATTTAGACGAAACAAAATGTCTCAACGAGCATACGCGTCACCTGGTAGCTGACAACGCCATGTCGTCTCTCAAGGCTAAATGTGTCCGTAAGCATAAGCGTCATCTGGAAGCTGAGGACGCCAAGTTGTCCCTCAAGCCAGCCTTGCATTACGGGCTTCACCGTCGCCATTACGGTATGCCCTTCCCGTGGTCACGTAACCTGTTCCTCCCATTTCTCGACCAAGATCCCTCAAGGGGCCATTGAGACGCAAATTTCTGCGGCGGAACATCATGGCGTGACTCGTGATTATGTCGTAGACACGACCGTGTGTTTTACATGAATAAGTGTATGTAACGGGTGATATTTCAATAATTTTAACAACAAAACAACTTTGAAATGGCGTTGCTCCACACCCGCGCGTCACTAATTCTTTGATCCTTAGCTATCTAGTGGTGTAATTAAAATTTGGACGTAAATGATAGATATGTAGCTGAAACACCAAACTGTATCCCTGATTATGTTATTAGTTTTAGAAATATATAAATCGGATCTATATCGCGATATTTTATATAAAAGGCTTTTACGATACCGCCGATAGGCAGACAGTCTGCCCGTGACCACGGCCGGTGCAATTCGGTCGAAACTTCGAGAAACAAAAAAGGTATCGTAAAAGCTTTTTATATAAAATATCGCGATATAGACCCGATTTATATATTTCTAAAATGTGTACAAATCGCGAAAGTTTAAAATCAATTATGTTATTAGTAATAAAACAACTTTTTAACTGGATTAATCGCGTGTATTATTGGTTTTTTGTTTTTTCTGACGTTTCGAACACTTTGCAGCGTTCGTGGTCGCAGGAGGACAGTCCTCCTGCGACCACGAACGCTGCAAAGTGCGCGATTAATCCGGTTAAAAGTTGTTTTATTATAATGTGTAGTGATCGCGCAAACCTAAGATCTTACTATGTTATTAGTTTTTGAATTGCTTCCCACTATGGAAGCAAATTTAAAGATGTATCCAATTCTTCACTGCAATAGCATTATATAAAAGAAAAGAAATCCAATTCACAAACCATAGTAACAAATACCCACAATAATTACGTCGATCTTCAAACAAATTGCACAAAGCCTATATATAAAAAGCGCCACTGCCAACAAATCAGTAGAGGTAATAAAATATTCTGTGCACATCTGTTAGAAAGCATATTTGCTCAGGCTCCTTAATTAACCGGAGTATCATTGCGCTGTTTGCTGAGCACACAGGGTAAACGATGAGTGCGGTGTGCGGTAGCCGACTGAGAGCCACGATGGTTACGAAAATGGAGGAGTGATTTGTGTTAATTTCAGATAGATTTAATAGATTCAAGCGTTACATTGAGTAATTCCATTATAATGGATGCAAATAAATACTATACTATTCCACAATATTGAGGGTAGTTATGTGATTGTAGACGCGTACCCCCTTTATGCGTGTATTGCGGTAATATACAGTAGAAATCACGCGTGCGTATTAAGTCTCATTATAAACCCAAAAGCATTGCAATAAGAGTTACTTTACCAGAAAGTGTGTTGAAAAATCATCATTATACGGTCACTAGTCGCCGAAAAAAGTGGCGATCAACAATTTCGTTATCTTATTAACCGACTTCAAAAAGAGAGAGAGGAGGTTCAATTCGACTGTATGTATGTTACGCGATTATTCCGCCAATTATGGATTGATGGTAGGTAGTACTTTAGGTACAGCGCTTATTGAAAAATCAACAAAATTACAAAGTAGTTCACAGATGACGTTTTGGTTTGTGGGTCCCTTCACCAAAAGTTTTAATTTTGGTATAAGTTTGTACATCACATAGTCTTGAAGCAGTTTTTTTTTTGTAGTCTACTTTAATAATAATAATATACTCCTAACCGTATTTTGGTCACGGCGTCCTATCTCCTCTAAGATTAGCCAAGTACGCAGGAGATATTATAGTGCACAAGTGTACGCGCAAACTCAGGTGCACTCCCCTCTTCCTTCACTCTCATAGTCAGATGGGATGGCAATCCCACACGACCGGAGAGACATCGGGCGCAGGACCGACGGCTTTTACGTGCTCTCCGAAGCAAGGGGGTGTCACACCACCAACTTCCTAACTCCGGGTTGTTACTGAGAATTTTCTAACAGAAAAACCCAATAACACTTTGCCCGACCTGGGAATCGAACCCAGGATCTCACGCTTGGCAGCCACACTTGGGACCAGTAGACCAACGAGGCAGTCAACTATTTTAATATAAGTTAGCTAAAGAACCATATCCACTAAAGATAAATCTTTGAAAAGCATTAACGCATGCTTAGCGAACTCTAAACTTATTATATTAAATTGAAAAAGAATTCGGTCACCTGTACAGGGCCTGAATAGATAGAAATTACGTCGCCAATAAGACGTGTTAAAAATATGGATGAATAATTCGCGGTGGTGAGATTTAGTGGTCAGAGCGCCTGGAGTATTTAACCGGGAGGTGCAGGTTCTAATCCTGCTCGCGACCGTATTCTTTTTCCATTTAATATAATAACTTTAACCATATCCACTGTTTAGATGTGTTGTGGCATCGTTTCACGTTACTCGTCGACTTGACGCTGGTGCAGCTACCGAACTTGACTTCGGCACTACATATCTTTGTTTATACTGATATTGAGATTCATTTCATATGCTGGTGATTGGGACCCACCTTTCTAAATGCATATTAAATGGTAGTATTTATATTAAAGACAGGTTTTTACTTCAATCTTGCTCACGACCGTATTTTTACACGACTGCCCAAAAAAGGAGTGTTATGTTTTTATGGTTCATGTATGTATGTATGTTTGTGAGTTTTTTATTCTACTATAACTTCAAAATGCCTGAACCGATTTCGATGTATGGGGTATTGTTAGAATCCTTACATTGTCCCGGGTGACATAGGCTAGTAAGATAAAAAAGGCAGGCGTGTTTTTTAATTTTAATTAATTTAATCTTGTACTTATAACATACATACATCACGACAGTATTCCTAGAAGGGGTAGGCAGAAGTGTACACAGTTGTACACCCACATTTGACCAATGCTGTTTGGAGAGGTGGTGAGCCTATTGCCATCTACCGGGCACAATTCCAAACTCCGGGCTGCTATCGAGAATTTTTTAATAGAAAATCTCAATAACACATTGCCCGACCCGGGAATCGAATCCAGGACCTCATGCGCAGCAGACGCGCTTGGAACCACTACACCGACGAGGCAGTTCTTCAGTAGAGTTCGCTACGCATGAGACGATACCTTTGAAAGATTTACTGTATTTGTTAAGGCAATCACGTCTGTACAACATTTAATTAACTGCAAAGTTCATCGTGTCGGTTCGGTCACCTGTATAGGGACTGAGTAAAGTAAGTGACTGAGTAAAGCAATAACGTCACTATAAGACGAAGGATCATTCGGAGTAATGTGCAGAAGTTGGGATGGCTTAGTTGTCAGAGTGCCTGGAGTATTTATCAGGGTGGCGCAGGTTCAAATCCCCCCTCCCAATTATATTTTTTTTAACATCTTAACGCCGTGTTATGCCTATATTCTTTACTATTTTTCTAAGGAAACATTGAAAAAGAATGACACGAACGGAGCTTGAACCAGCGACGTTTGCAAGTCCGTGTCGTCGCTCTCCCACTGAACTACCGTGTCGTTGTTCGATAATATTAAATTTCAAGCTTCCTTTTATTCGTCTTAAGGAGACGCCTGGCGATATTTATTTAGCAATCATTTACAGATTTTCTTTGTATCTGTTGAAATCATTAATTTTTATATCGTGTTCTATATTTTAATGATTCATATCTGGTTTGGTCGCACTAGCCAAATGCAGGTCGCGACCTGTAACTTACAGTGTTCAGTTGTCGCATATAGCTTCTGATAAGTGATCAACACTGCCGAGTGCCATAAAAATAGAAAATCTGCGGTTTTGTTGTGATGTAGAAGACGGCCAGCCTTCTTATGGGTCAAGAGACTGGTTGTTGGAGCCCATGATACAGAATTGCTAGTACCAACAATTTTAGAGCTTGGAAAATTTTGGAGCTGGGATAGCCTAGTGGTATGACCGTTGTACTGACAAGTCAAAGGTCGCAACTTTTAACCGGATTAATCGCGTGTATTATTGGTTTTTGTTTTTCCTAACGTTTCGAACACTTTGCAGCGTTCGTGGTCACAGGAGGACTGACAGACGTCAGGAAAAACAAAAACCAATAATACACGCGATTAATCCGGTTAAAAGTTGTTTTATTATAATGTGTAGTGATCGCGGAAACCTAAGATATTACCAAAGGTCGCAAGTTCGAATCGAAGGCACGCACCACTGTCTTTTAAAAATCATGTGCGTATTATAAATTAATTATCACGTATTTATAACGGTGAAGGAAAACATCGTGAGGAAACCAGCACACCTGAGAGATGTTCTCGATGATGATAGAGAATTACGGGTGGTTTAAACTCCGACACTAGGTAGTTCATCAACCACACGATAAGAAGAAGTACCAACAAAGTATCTTGATATTTTGTGCCAGGAGTACAAGCTACATGATATTCTGTCATTGCTTGTCACGCCGTATCACGCCGGGTGACAGTTAATATTTATCGTAGCGTGACATTCACAATACAGACACGTGACTAGTTATGATTGCAATTAATGTGCGGTGTAGGGCTAATAACTGCCTTATTGGTCTAGTGGCGGTAAGCGCGGCTTTTGAGCGTTTGGGCCTGGTTTCTGAGTTCGATTCTAGGGTCTTCCTAAGTGTAATTGGATTTTTTACTAGGAGGACATTGGAATTGTGTCCATTAGATGCTAGGTTGCCAACCACACAATGAAAGAAAGAGAGCATCACGCCTGTATTCCCCGAAGGGGTAGGCAGAGGTGTACACAGTTGTACACACCCACATTTCGTCAATGCTGTCATTAAGTCCCATGTAATAGGTGGTGAGCCAATCGCCATCAACCGGGCACAATTCCAAACTCCGGGCTGACACTGAGATTTTTTTAACAGAAAAACTCAATAAGACTTTGCCTGACCCGGGAATCGAACCCGAGACCTTCTGCTCTGCAGTTCCGCTTGGGATCACTAGACCAACGAGGAAGTTGTTATGTGGTCTATCTATACTAATATAATAACGTGGAAGAGCTTTTTGTTTGTTTGTTTAAACGCGCTAATCTCTAGAGCAACGAGTTGGATAAAAAAAAGGTATATGATAGCCAAATTCCTATGGAATAAGTATAGGTTATCTATAATTAGGCTACACCTATTAGCTAGCCTAAAATAGAGCTCCCGAACTGCTTTATCCTCGTGCGCTGGCGTAATGGTTGATGATACGTTAATACAATGTCCTACGAAAATATTGGTCCTTAGTACAGTCGACAAAAGAGATAAGTATGCAGGGTCGTCAGATATAGTTGAAGTTTTCTTAGAAACCGATACATCTAAAAAAAGTCTACTTTGCCATAATATGCCTATAAGGTATTTTGTACGAAAAAAAAATTTTAAGTGATTTGTGAGCATTATTATATGCATTGCATATTAATCCTTACGAAAAAAGGTTACTTCATCATTAAGACAATGTTATGAAGATAAACTTTGCACTTTATAGTATGTTATTTGGACGCATAGTTTAGGAGATAATGGAAAATGAAAATATTTCCACACTCGCGCTAACGAGCCGTGTGACGCATAACCGCATAACCCTGGCCGCTCGATGAGTACTGAGCATTGACGAGAACAGACAAACTGTGAATTATTTTCTATTTGTTGGTTAGTACTAAGTTGTAACTATAAAATAGTTAATTATTAACTGGTGAAAACGCGAGGCACAGCTTGTTAGAAATATCATTTGAATTTTCACTGAAATCGACTAAGAGAAGCTCATTATGTTACTGAAGTAAGGTGACACTAATTTTGCTGCCCGTTGGAAGCGTGCGAACAACTTCAAATCATATATTTCGTAAATCTGTCACTGTGTACCTCCTCTATTTCTGTCACAACGATTAACCATCGATATTTATCGATTCGTGACCAGTATAATGCCGGCACGTGACTTGGGACACTCGCAATTAATCGGCGCTGTTATAGGGTTACTTTGAGTAAAATTGTTCTACTAATGTTACTATCTGTGAGATATTTTGGAATAGAATAGAAATTAGTTAACGAAAAGTAAAAAATTGACTTTAAGTTAAGATTGTCGCCCAAAAAAGCATGTTGAAGTTTGGTTTTGTGTTTGTCACGTTTACCTAAGATAGCGTAATCTGAAGTTAATATGTTAATAAAATCGATATTTTGTCAGTTTGGAAAACTGTTTTAATGATGTGTGTTAACTAGGACGCCAATTTAAAAAATGTTTATGAAATGTTATTATTTTTCGCTCGCAAGTTTGTTCTGAACATTGTCGATTGAGCGTTGGTTATAACACTATCGATTGCATTACAACCCTCCTATTCCCAGCCGACCTATTTATAATGACTAACTTTCGAGTAGCTCACTTGTGTCTTGAGTTTCTTCTCAGAGGTAGTCAAATTCCTTACCTACAAAATCGAGAAACATCCACACAACGAGTAGAAAGTGAGTATCTCATCACCATCCTATTTGAAGGTTGGGGGACTACTAGAACGAGCACTCATGTATTGACAGTAGATATAAGACTGCAGCTTTGTCAACAATTACTAGTAATGCTATACTACTAATGCCTAAAAAGTGGTGTGATGATCTACTAAAGGTCGTTCGGAGCTATTGGATGAAACCCACTACTAACTGGTCACCTTAGAAGTCAGTGAGGAAGACTTTGAAGATTCAGCAACTGCCCAATATAGGACACGAATAAAATTCTGGTTAGAACTATATTTGATTTACAGATGAAAACTGAAGTCCATTCAACAAGTTTCACATTAATACATATGTTATATTAACGTATTTTTCAACACACTCGCTCGTAAAGTGGCTCTTATTGTATCGCTTTTTAGTTCATAATGCAGCTTATTACACTTAGCGTTTACTTAGCGTGAACATTGGTAATAACACTATCAGTTGCATTATAACGTTCGCCTACAGTTTTTTTTTTTTTTATGGCATAGGGGTCAACCGAGCAGACCGCTCGCCTGATGGTAAGCGATTACCGCCGCCCATGGACACCCGCGACCCCAGAGGAGTCGCGAGTGCGTTGCCGGCCTTTTAAAGGGTTTGGGCCTCCGGTACCCTCACTCACTCGGCGAAACACAACGCAAGCGTTGTTTCACGCCGGTTTTCTGTGAGGCCGTGGTATCAATCCGGTCGATCTGGCCCATTCGTGCCGAAGCGTGGCTCTCCCACAGCTTAAGCTGCTTAAGTCTCGTGTAAGAACCAATTTAGCTCACATGTGTTATAATACACACATACATACATACATACTAAATGGAGAAATTATTCACACAAACAAGAGAGAAATGAGTATTCAATCCCCAAGCTAGCTGAAGCACCCATGTGTTGACGGTAGACACAAGACTGCAGCTCTGTCAACAATTACTAGTAATGCTGCGCAAACTATTTGTTTAAACTATTGTTTGGGGAGACACCGTAGGGAGTGTGCACGTGGCCAGTTGGTTTTCAAGTATGTATTCCTGTTTTTGTTGGTAAAGGAAAATAAGATAGTATCGTAACAAATTTGTTTGATTAAAACAAATGTGTTTTAGCAAACCGAAATTCTGTGTTGTCAATATTGAATAGATTCAGGCGTTGCTTTGCGGAAGTCCATTACAATGGATGCAAATAAATACAATATCTACTTCCACAATATTGAGGGTAGTCATGCATTACCTGCAACCGGTGAAAATTGCGACTACCACCAACGACACTACACGTGTCCCCCCCCCCACAGTATGCACACAGGTAATGCATGACTACCTTCAATCACAACCAGGCACCTATAGTACCGTAGTCTCGGATTTAAGTAATATATTGAGATAAACCCTAACTTCACTGAACTACTTGTGAAGAGTTTTTTTCATTACGGTCATTTGTTTTTTTAAATATGGTTATACTTTCCTTTCGTGTGGTTGATGACCAACCTATTGTCATAGTTTAAATCGCCTGTAAGCCACTGACAGGCTCGTCACACTCGAAAATATCTGACAGATGTGCTGGTTTCCTCACGATGCTTTCCACCACAAGTGCTAATACCCAATGACTACAAATTCTTTATTGGAGAATCTATGCCCATTGTATAACTTTTGAAGACACACAACTCTTCCAGACATCGCGGCTGTATAGATCGACTCTGTCTTCGGTAGATCTCTTATATCTCTCTGTATCTCGGCAGTTTCGTTGTCATACTTCTGAAATCTTAAAAGAACATGACCACCATTCACAGAATTCCAGTTTCATGCCTGATCTAATTAATAATTTACCTAGACACCTCGAGTACGTGAAATTCTATGAAAACCAAGCCTGTCAGATTTTCTGTGCTTTCATCTATATATTATAAAGTAAGAAACGGACTGGCTGACTGATTCCGTGGCTGACTGATCGATCAACGCACAGCTGAAACCGCTGGGTCTAGAAGCGTGGAATTTTGCACAAATGTTCCTTAAATAAAGTAGGTGTGCACTAAGAAGGGGTTTTTAGAAATTCATCCCCTAAGGGGTTAGAATAGGGGATGAAAGTTTGTATGAAACTAATTCAGTTTTTTAATCTCCGAAACGGTATAACAGATTTTGACGGGGCTTCCACTCGCAGAGAGCTGATGTTATAAGAAGTAACTTAAACTACTTTTATTTTAGAAAACGAATTATGGTTGCACGCAAAAAAATACTGTTGTGCAGACGAAGTCGCGGGCACCTGCTCGTTAAATATAAAATAGTAATAAGACTTCTCCATTCACTCCGCTAACTACTTTTGACAGCTTAATCGGTTTATTGTGCCATTATGTGGCATCTTTTGGCTATAAGAGTAGAGACTGAGGAAGCGATGGATGGATAGTGTAAAAGATGACATGGCAAGAAAAGAATTAGAAGACTGACGATATGACGGCTGGTAGAGATGTATGGAAGAATACATGCGGCGTCGACCTTAAATAAATTGGGATAAAGGCAGGGATGATGATGAATGCAACATCTTATCGATGTTACTGTGCAGCAGACTGATCTTAGCAACGTAAAACTTGGCGTTGTGCATAATGCTAAGAACGGCAGGTACAATACATACACTTGTGGTATCTAGTTCATCTATATCTGTGCCTAATCTTCTCCTCCTTAGAATCTCCAATTTTTTATCGGACCATTTGCGTAAACACTCGTGATCAGACACCCAATTCTACCCCCAAATATGACCACACATTTATATGACACGCTGTCCTAAAAACGACAACTTCATCAATTGCCACTACGCAAACAGTAAACACAGCGAATAACTCAATTGTACCCCTTCAGGGAAAACGCTGATACTTTAGTTTGCACAAGTGATACCCCAAAATAAACAATTTCGTACTACCCTCACTTGAAGTACTCGTTACGACGCCACGTGTCATTGTATGAAACGTAATCACTTGAAATTGTGCCGTCGGTGGGGTTGGTTGTAATAATTGCTGATTTTAATTACTGGTCGCGTTCTGTTGAATGGAGAACACTAACTATGGTAAGCTTGTATCTACAATAGTTATGAAGACATGGATAGAATTAATAGATTTTCAATAATTAAAATTGAATAAATTTTATACAATGGGCGGCCTTATCGTGATCTGCGATTTCTACCAGGCAACTTTTGGTGTTTAAGTCTCATGTGATAGGTGCTGAAACTATTGCCATCTACCAAACTTTCTTGTGTTCAGCGGTCGTGCTTGGGATCATTAGATCAACGAGGCAGTATTTTTTGATAATTTATTGCTTCTTAAAAGGACCAGAAAACAAGATACAATTAGCGCAGTACTGTATATATTAATCTGGTAAGCGGGTAAAGCTCTGTCTTCCTAGATAGGTTACTGAGTAACCTGTGTTTAGGGATAGACAGGACCGGTCCCCTTATACATATGGGAGTTTAATAGCACGTGTTATAAATGTAAAATATCCTAGTATCAATGACATTACATGCAGAGAAAAAGGAATTTAATCCGTACATAATAAATACACAGGTATTATAGTGCTCAAAAGGGTTGTGAAGGAACGTTACTTGTCCCTATAATATACACTATACTCGCTACAATCTACGAAGTCCGATGTGACGTTTCCTTTTTGAGTGGTTTTTTTTTTCAATATTTATTTAAACTTGTGATTTACGGATGATACTCGTTGTTATAGTGGATGGGTAACATAGTCATAATTTAGAATTATGAATTTTTCAATTTCTTACGTAGACGTTCATACAAAGGTAAAATGAGAAACGTCAAATCGGACTTCTTAGATTGTCGCGAGTTTAATTAAATTCGTTATTTACATAGGTAGTAGTTTTTTATTTAGATTATATGTAATTAAGTTTATGTATTCAGTTTTTTTTTATTAAATATATATGATATTTAAGTAATTATTGGTGTTCACAAATTAAGATCAATGACAGACGTTACGGATAGTCAGGAATTGGGTTGTGGAGGTCAGATAGGCAGTCGCTCCATGTAAAATACTGGTATTAAGCTGCATCCGGTTTGACTGGAAGCCGACCCCAATGTAATTGGGAAAAGGCTAGGCAGATATTAGTGTTTAAGTTTATGTAGGTACCCACTTTTATTTGCACCGCACACAATCCCATATCTAATAATTTAAATCTAATCCATCCAAAGGTTGCCTGGTAGAAATCGCAGATCGCGATAAGGCCGCCGCCCATTGTTTGATTAAAAATTTTAAATATCAATTATTTTCTATCTTTGTATGTCCATTTGGTGTACCAAAAAGAATATATAAAAAATAAAGATACATAATTTTATCATCATAAACAAAAACACCAACAGCAAATATATTTGATCCAAACCCAACAATACCGCGAAACCTGACTCCACCGCCCTAAAAGCGTGCCATATTGATGTTGATACAGCCATCCATTGCCGGCCGTGCGTTGCTAATGGGCGGTCCCCAGAGGTGGCGCGCGGTAATCGATACGTACTACCACCGTTAATGGATTAGATGCCGCGCCTACTATGGTGGGCTCTGATTTTTTTTAAATATTGGATTCGTTTGAAGTTTTTCTCCAAAATTGATAATCACAATTTAGCTTGTGTTTCTTTATTAAATATATTATTATTATTGAGCAGTGATAGCCTAGTGGTATGGCCGTTGGACTGACAAGTCAAAGCTCGCAAGTTGAAATCTAAGGCACGCACCACTGTGTTTTCAAAGTCATGTGCATTTTATAAATTAATTATCACTTTCTTAAAACAGTGAAGGAAAACATCGTGAGGAAACTAGCACACCTGAGAGATATACTCGATGGTGTGTAAAGCCATGTCAGAGACCTACGGATGGTTTAAACTCTGACACTAGGTTGTTCATCAACCACACGATAAGAAGAAGATATTAAGATTAGGTATATATTTCTTTCAAATTTATTGTATGTATGTATTTTCATTACTAATTATTATTATTCAACGGTTATTACTCACGTGCATTTTTCGGTCAAAGTTTGTGTTTGACTCGCGACATCGCGGCGGGCTCAGCTCATGACTAAGGGCTCCGTTTGAGTTCTAAACTAGTCGGGCAATCCCGAAGAATGCACGTGAGTAATAACCGTTGAACATTAATTAATATGAATGCGTCACACGAAAATTATTATTTTCATTACGTAACCTATGTTAAAAGGTCTTTTTTTTGTGGTAATAAATTATTTTATCTATCTTATCTGTCTATGCAAAGTATTGGTATACGGTGTTATTTAAGTCGGTTTTTAATATTATCGTCGCCAGGTACCCTTATCCCGATTTATTTGTGGTCGCCGTCATCTCTTGGTAATTACTCCCTTTCTTGATGTAATCTATAATCTTTTACACAATAAATTTGTGAATTCTTTGACGTAACAGAAAATACTTAATGAAAAATATTTTAAGAGTCCATGGTTTTTACGGTTCCGTGAAAAAATGAGAAAACGGAACTCTTATAGGATCACTTTGTTGTCCGTCTGTCTGTCAAGACCTTTTATCTTGGGCACGCGTTGAGGTATCGAGTCGAAATTACTCAGGTCTACAGTCCCTTGACGCTGTGAATAAATCAAACTTCTAAGTTAACGTTAAAAAAAAAGATACGGACAATCATGCCGCCAAAAATGTATATTTCGACACTCAAGGGAATCAAAATTTATTTGATACTTTCCGTTGACCTAGAACTGTGAAATTTGGCAAGTTATATATATAAAAAATATAGAAAACTATACATTAATAATAAAATCATAAAAAATATATTATTTATTTAAAGTACGTAATCAATCATCGAAGTTAAGCAACGGTATGAACGATTATTGTTTTTTTTTTATGTGACGCTCCGGCAAACGAGCAGCCAGATCGCCCGAAGGTAAGCAATTACCGCCACTCATGGACCCGCAACAACAGAAAAAAATTCAAAACGACTCGATTCCTGAACTATTTATAATATGTACCCACAAATTTGTACGGAACCCTCGGTGGGTGAATCTGACTCGCACTTTTCTGTTCTTTTATAATTAATAAATTGGTTTCTGTAAATACTTAGATCTTTTATCGACATTTTTACAAGCAATTTTTTCCTAAACCTATGTATATTAAACGCGACCTTGGATTTTTCTGCCGTCCACTAGGCTTTTATTATTACTTGTTCCTACATTATCATCCACATCATCCACGGCCCTTAATATCGCACTGTTGGGTATAGGCCTCTCTTGAACTATGCCATTTGCCCCGGTCCTGTGCCTATCTTGGTCTCAATTGGTTGTTATTGGGTCGAAACTTATGATTGTCCATATATGTTTTGTTTTTGTGTCTGCCTAACTGTAAGTTTGCCTAAAAATTGAAAATAAAAGCTTCATCGTTCCAAATATACAAATCATTATGATTTATTAATTAACTCTCTCTTTTCGATTCAGTCCCTCGCCCCGTCCCTGCGGAGTCAAAACTTTGATGTCCGCAAACGATGTACCAAGGGACTCTGCTTATACCCCGGCGGAGATAAACATCATTATTAGTTTATTACGCACATGGGCACAACTGGTCTGGTTTGAGGATTATTTGTGGAATATTTATTATTATTTATAATGTTATTAAATTATAATAATTTTAACAATAATTAATATGAATATGTCACTCGCAAGTTATTATACTAATAAAATAATTTTTAACAAAAAAAAGAACCGACTCCAAAAATCTTTCTGTTAAGTAAAATTGCACTAAAAAGTTATAAAATAATTGCATTATTTACTTACTACAATTTATAGAAAAATACTTTTTTAATTTTAGAGGATTCTGAATAAAATCAATTTATTAGGACAATAATATACAATTATTATTATTTTTGGAGTCGGTGCCAGACAAACTTTTTTAAAGGTACATTAACCATCATTATTTTTACGATAATGTATATAATGTATACCTAATTGAAAAAATTTACAAATGAACACAACAACTGCCTAAAGCGAACGTAATACGCTACTTCATGAATGTACTTACACGTTTATTGTCCTTTACTGGCACCGACTCCAAAAATAATAATAATTGTATATTATTGTCCTAATAAATTGATTTTATTCAGAATCCTCTAAAATTAAAAAAGTATTTTTCTATAAATTGTAGTAAGTAAATAATGCAATTATTTTATAACTTTTTAGTGCAATTTTACTTAACAGAAAGATTTTTGGAGTCGGTTCTTTTTTTTGTTAAAAATTATTTTATTTCTTACTTTTTAGTGAATCTTGCGTACCATAACTGATTTATCGGAAGTGAATATGGGTAGACCTATTCAACGCGCTGGCCATATATATCTGTCGCAGATGGATTGTAGAATCCGCTGTTTTACAAAATCTCTAGCTGCTTTTCAAAACAGTACTGTTTTATAAAACAGCTGAACAACGTTCAGCTGGATTGCCATTGCGATACGTTTAACAAAACTGCTACCCACCCTTAGACGTAATGCAGAATGACATATCTACAGTGGGACAGGTTTGTTTATTGTATAGGTATATTAAATGGATAGTCACCATTCAAGTAAAAAAGCGATACTGTATTCTGATTTGACTTTCCGTGGCTGGGTCGACGGAGCCCCGCTTAGCGGGGCTCCTATTTTTTTGTCCGTAAGGTTAGAAAAAACCTAAACACGAAGAGGATGACGGGGGCTGTTCGCTCGCTACGCTCGCTCACGGGCCCCCGTCATCCTCTTCGAACCTAACCTGTCCGTGTCGGGGTACACGAAACTCCCGAGCTCGCTTCGCTCGCTCATGGATCAATTTAATTTATTTTCTTTCATAATCCCGATATATTGTCGACTATTATAGTGGTTTAGTATTTACGTCATTAAAAATTTTCATATTTTTTTTTGCTATTGAGAAGTAAAATAAAGTTAGGTTATTATTGTTAGGACATACAGAGCCATATGTGACAAAATTTCGAACTAAAATCAACAGCGGGTCAACGATCAGAGATTATGTAAAACAGTGTGAAATGAACTGTCATCATTTCACACTGTTTTACATAATCTCTGATCGTTGACCCGCTGCATTGATAAACGCAAAACGTTCATTCAATTCTGCGTGTTATAGTTCAGTAATTATGTAAAACCGCTAAACGTCGTTGAGCTGTTTTTCATAACAGTACTGTTTTGTAAATCAGCTAGCAGTTTTGTAAAACAGCTTATTCTACAGTCCATCTGCGACATATCCATATCAAAGAAGGAATTCTAGATCTGAGGCTATTTCAAAAGAGAGGAATAAATTGCGAAAACAAGATGAAATTAAATAAAAAAAAAAACTGACTAGCGTATGTTACTCACGGGACAGTGTAAGGATTCTAACGATACCCCATATATCGAAATCAGTTCAGGTATTTAGAAGTTATGGTGGAATAGGTAAAGAAACTCACAAACATGCTTACACATATACATACTTATATACACTCCGTTTTTTGAGCACTCGTGTAAAAAGAGATGTTTGAGAATGCGGTCTTACGAGTACACTAAAATGTATTAAATAGCAAAAAAAAAAGACGGATTTCCGGTGCTTCTCTTCCGGTTTCATCATCATCATCATCATCTGATGATGAAGCTGGAAAATAGGCAGTTCATTACAACTATTCTAGAGACCGTAAACACCACCGGAAAGTCACAAGAAAGCAAAATACACCATTTCGTTTACTTCGACGACGTATTATTTTTCAGTTATTTTGATTTAAATACCAAACTACTAAACCAATTTTCATAAAATTTAAATGGGACCAATCTGAAAATAAATCCTTTCAAATAAAAAAATAATTTTCCAAATCGGTTCATAAATGACGGAGTTCTGAGGT
Organism: Xylocampa areola; assembly: GCA_935421205.1. Lineage (NCBI taxonomy): Eukaryota > Metazoa > Arthropoda > Insecta > Lepidoptera > Noctuidae > Xylocampa > Xylocampa areola. Next base: position 13,499,220 of record OW285223.1, read on the forward strand.
AACAAACATAAAAAAAAAAAAAAATACAACCGAATTGATAACCTCCTCCTTTTTGGAAGTCGGTTAAAAAAAACATTGATCTCTACGAAATTCTTAACGTTTTGGTTTCCTACTTCGATATTGCAAGATAAATAAAGTCGTGGCTCTGGGGATGATAACACGAAAAAATTCTATCTAAGACGTTTGTGAAGGTCAAAAGTTTGAAATACAAATTAACATAGAGTATTAATAAGACTATATTAATTATTGTTCACCGGTTACTACTCACGTGTATTCTTCGGGTTTGTTAACTAGTCGGGCAAACCCGAAGAATACACGTGAGTAGTAACCGGTGAACAATAATTAATATGAATATGCCTCACGAAAGTTATTATACAAATATTATTAAGACTTTTTGTGGGGCTCGTGGCTAAGTAACAGCCGCACAGATCGATCGACGAAGGTTAAGCTGCGCTTGCCGCTGTTAGTCGGTGAATGGGTGACCATTACTTCATACCGAGACCCCTCCGTGCCTCGGAGAGCACGATAAGCCGTCGGTCCCAGTTGTCAAATTAAAATCTATGACAGCCGTTACGGGTAGTCAGAGCCTGAGTATCTGACATCCGGTCAGATAGGCACCACGAGATATCGTGATACTCAGTAACTGGGTGGTGGAGGTCACAAAGACAGTCACTCCATGTAAAATACTAGTATGAAGCTACATCCGGTTTGACTGGAAGCCGACCCCAATGTAATTGGGTAAAAGCTAGGCAGTTTTTTATGAATAAGACAAAAAAAATCTTTTCCCAATAAATAAGTTGCTAGCTACGTTTTATAATTTAATATATTAATATAATAATAAATTTAATTGTTTGTACCATATCATATACATCAGTCTATGTGCGATGGTTGAATCAGTTGAGTGACGATCGATTCGTTTTAGTGTGCATCATAGTCTTTGTGTGTGTGTAATTGTTAACTGTTTTGTGTTGTTAAGTTCTATTATTATTATTTTTCGCTTTTTGAAATTTGCAATTTATGTGGTTTCTAAGTGTGGTTTTTGTGGTTTAATAAACTTGATTTCTTTCTTTCTTTCTTCTTTCTATAAAAGATTTTCAGTATAAACGCCTACACCTAGATAAGCTACTATACTTAAGAGCCAATTTCATCAACATCAAATAATCTCTGAAATGTACTCTCACGGGGAAATACATTTATTTATACACAAGTGCCCAACAAAAAGAAGTGTTATGTTTTTATTTGTTGTATGTATGTTTGCGAGTTTCTTTACTCCACCATTACTTCTAAATGCCTGAACCGATTTATATATGTTTGGGGTATCGTTAGAATTCTTATACTTTCTCGGGTAACATAGGTTAGATCGTAAAAAAACAGTAATATAGAGGCTTTGGATCACAAAAAGGTGTGATATAAAAAAATATAATCCACACATGGCTTTTTTTTTTATTAATTTCGTCATGCTCTAATCTACATAGCATAGCATCACGCTTTTATTCCCCGAAAGGGCAGGCAGAGCTGTAATGTACACCCACATTTCACCAATGCTGTTATTAAGTCCCATTTCATAGGTAGTGAGCTTATTGCTATCTACCGGTCACAATTCTAAAATATGGGCTACTACTGAGAACTTTCTAACAGAAAAACAGTGCCCAGGGAATCGAACCGGAGTCCTCATGTTTAGCAGTCGCGCTTGGGACCACTAGACCAACGAGGTAGTCTTGCCCAAATTTTGTCGGTAGTAATTACATAGTGAACATCTAAACCAACTAAATAACATCCTTAGATCAACCAACTTAATAAACAATTTAAGCCAAAACAAAAACAAATCTGAACCACCAACCATGACCGAACCTTTCAAGTAAACGAGGGATGACCCCAAAGGCAGTGAGCGTGCAATCCGTGTGGTAAGTGCAAAGGTCACGCAACCACTGATTGAGTTACTGAACTCCTTAGATGTGCTGGACACACGCGAGAAATCTGTGTAGGTTTTGGAGTGGAGGGTACATATTAAAAGAGTGGTCAAGTTTGGGAGGTAGAGGAAAAGTTAAAATAGTATTAAGTCGGATAACTATGTGACGTGCGCGACATAAATTAGGTAGTAAGCACAGATTAGATTTTCCAACAAACAAGAGGAAATGTTATCTTTTGTGTGTTATTTGATTACTAGCTGTGCCCCGCGGTTTCAGCCGCGTATATTTATATTATAATTAGCCTAAGTTACTCCTTATATAGTCTGCTAGCTGCCAGTAAAATCTTATCAGAATCGGTCCAGTTGTTTCGAAGATACCGGAACAAACAAACAGACAGACAGACAAACATTTTAAAAACAGATTTATAGGCATAGGTGTTGTGCAAATAACTGTATGAGCTTAAAAAAACTATTATTTTCATATTACAAACAGACTTTTGACAATTTGATTTATTTGTATTGATTGTTAACCACATTTCAATGTTAGATTTTTGTGACAAAAAGGACTGCGAGTGGTACTGTACCCGCGACTAATTGCTCCTCGATTTTGTGTGTCCCTCAAGCCATTCAAGTTATTAATTAATGATAGCATTTTAAGAGAAGTAGAGCTAGAGAAAACTGGAGGTGCCAACTAGGAAAGAACTTCGATCTTGCAAAATTTCGTAGCGACATAACACTGCTCTTTTGTAGTGTAATGTTCGTAACGGTGAGCAAAGTCGCCAGTGCCGCTTGAGTGTTAGCAGTAAGGGGTACCGTTTTGGACTAGAAAGGTCGGGAACATGCGAGTAATTGTCCATATGCTTGCTTGCTTCCTTAGTAATATAGATTAAACTCGATTTATCCCGGCTTCGCACGGGAATTATACACCTTCCTCATGAATCACTCTGTCTATTGGTGAAATCCGCATGAAAATCCTTTCAGTAGTTTTTGAGTATCGCGAACAAATAGACAGACGCGGTGGGGGACTTTGTTTTATAATATGTCGTGGTGTCAAAACTATTTTACTTTTGTCCACAGGATGCTTTCGGCGAGGGCGGTTGGCCGTTGGAGTTCAGGGCGGCAGTCGCCAGGCTGCTCTCACAACACGCACCCAATGATAAGGAGGCGCCGAGGACTACTGCTTTGCGTAACTATACAAATGTGGTTTTTAACAGAAATTCTGCGTCATTGGTAGCAAGCGAGGCTGCTGTGTTTGAAGTCCTGGTTTGATTCTCGGGTTGGGCAGTGTTATTGGGTTTATTAGGAAATTTTCAGTAGCAAACAGGAGTTTGGAATCGTGACCACTAGATGTCAATAGGTTCACCACCGGACATAATAACGGCGTTCGTAAAATGTGGCTGCACAACTGCGTACACCTTTGCCTATACTTTCGGAGAATACAGGCGTGATGGTATGATAAGACAAGTTAACGATTTAAGTTCCCTTACTGTTACAGTGTTAACTAGAGTATTAATTCTCAGATGTGTAAAATTAGTATGGTGTTGAAACGCAAAAAATTTTGTTTATTAACTAAGTGAATACACTAACAAATCCATTACTGAAGTGTTGTTAATTATTGTAAGTTATAAAACCTAACTGCAGACAAATAATAATAGTTGATTTTAATTGCCCCAACATTTTTTTTTAAATTTGGCGTACCTAAAACTCGCTAGATTGTTTCCATCAAAACTGATTGAAATAAGGGCCATATGCCAAGCTATTATTAAAAAGGAAGATTTCATGGACTGTATGTTTCTCACCAGGTCTTAGCAACCAGCGCTTGGACCAAACCCTGTCAGAAACTATGGTGTTGGACCTGATCGTGTTAGTCGGATTCGTTGTCGTCAACAATCCACAACTGCAGGTGAGAAAGTTTCTAATTGCACAATCGTAATTGAACATAGATGAAGCGAAAGAGGTGTGTCAGAATCGTAGCAAGTGGAAATTGTTAGGCTCTGTCTACCTTAAACAGGGAATGAGGTGTAATTGTTTCCATATATGTACGAGTATCGTGGTAGCCGAGTGGTCCCGGGCCCGCTTCCTGAGACACGGCATGTACCAATGTGACTTTTCATCGTCATAATGTACTTTCTTAGTTAATCTAAGAGATCACTGACATACGGTGAAGGAAAACATCACGAGGGAAATAGGTAGTCTGAAATCGCCAACCCGCAGTCAGCTAGCGTGGTGATTAAGCTCGTGCGTTCTCTGTATGAGAAGAGGCCCTTGCCCTGCAGTGGGAAAGTTATGGGCTGGTTATTTATTATTTGTTTATCCATTTATGAGTATGTCGAAGATTGGCGTTTGCCACACCATGGCAACACTGAACGGTGAGATGGAGCGCTGAGACGAGCGGTGCTCTCGAAGCTCGTCTGTTACGACCACTAGAATCCTGACAGACTGATAGGATATTTCACTGAAATACCCCTAAACTAAATTTATAAACTTTTCTTGATAAGTACTTAATTAAAATAATATCTATCTATTTAATACCTTTAAAAGAGCAATTTTTGTATATATTTAATCTGAATATCGGAAACGGCTCAAACGATTTTCATGAAATTTAGTATGACCAATATCTGTCCCGATGGCGCGTAGTTTTTTTTTATTAAGTTGAAACCCTTATAGTATGTCTTTATTAGGATATACTGGTTCCACGCGAATTACAATAATTCTTTTACATCATATACTTGTAAATTTATCATAAATTTTATAATTATCACCCAGAAAAGTAAAAGATATTTATTTTATATCTTTTACTGACCTTTTTTCTAGGGTAATATTTCTCAGACATCGTAAAGAAATAAACAATTATTGTTGCTACTGTATATATAGTTTTGACCTCTATCAAGATACACCAACGTCTGAACTGACCGTTTCATTCCGCTATTTCCCATGCGGGTGACACCTGCTACAGTACACGTGTTTCGCCCCATCGGTTAACGTATTAGCATGTTGACATGACCACCTAATTGATTCCTTGGACTTAATAGGTGTTTAATGTTCTATTGTCGTTTTAGTATGTTGAGATGGTATCTGTATTTGGTGAGAATGTTTTGATGAATTTCAAAATAGGTGTATTCCACATTGTTGGCTCCAATTAAACTGAGCCTAATCCGTCGAACCGTAAGAAATCTATTCACTGTAAACTCCTCGTAAACATAAAGCCAAAAAAAAAAAACTGACAAAAGGTTAAATGTAATATGAATAAAAATTTAATTGGGTTTTTAATTTTACATGATTATGTTTAAAATAAAATATATTTTTATTAAATATGATATGGGTTTATTCGAGCTGAACGCCATTATGCTTTCTTTTTACAGATCAAAATATTCTATACCTTTACTCAATTACTTTTATGTATCAAACTAAAGCTTTCAACACTCAAAACATACTAAAGATCACCCAAACTTCCCTTCTGAATACCTTATTACTTCACTCAAGTTCTTTTAAATAATTCAACGGGCTCATTACGGCTCTTTTACTGCGCCAAGTTCTCACGGACACAGGTGTCCGGGCTAACATTGGACGCAGTTGTTCAAGGAAGTGTCCTCGGTCCATTACTAAAATTTATGCGAGGGCCTTTACTTTGGTCATAATTGGTTTTATGGTTTGTAGTTTATTCATTGTTTTTTTTTCTGTATTTTGACTGACTTGGATATGAGTATATTTATGCATATTTTTACCAACTTATAATTTCTAATTCAAATTTGAAACAGCTTTTCGATCTTGTTCAGTATGTTTCGTTCGTTGAAGTTTAAAAATTACAGCCGTTCCCCGGAAAAATTACCGGTATGCGGAATTTACTCTCCCTGAAAAAAATATAATTGTGAAATTACTTTCTTAGAAATTGGGATACGATTAACAAAAAAATTCTACATCTTAGCATCTACACAGAGAAACGGAGACCCCAACGTATTAGCAAATATCTAAGTTAATGACAACACAGCCACGGGTACAATACCCAATAAGTTGAAATTAGGAAGGACACAGGTGCCGCTTCACGTCACATTTGTTCTACAAAGTGCCCTTCGTCCATTACTGTACAATTTATTCTTGAGTTGCCATCAGCGTGAATTGTTGATGTTTTTACTGCATTCATTATTAATTTGATGGCTTCATGACTTTGGAGGGGTAGACAGTAAATATAAGTGTTTTGTGATTGTATACTTTTAGAATAGCAACTGTTTTTTGTTTCTTTTAATGCTGATCTTTTGTAATATCTTAGGTTTTCCCGATCACTACACATTATAATAAAACAACTTTTAACCGTAATTTTAATTTACGGTAGACTGAAATAATTTTAAATAAACTGTTGAGACGCCTGACATCTTAGTCCTCTTGCGACCACGAACGCTGCAAAGTGTTAGAAACGTCAGGAAAAACAAAAACCATTAAACAAATACACGTGATTAATCCGGTTAAAAGCTGACCTTTTGATTTGAAGTTTTGTTCTTTCATTTATCTGGTCATACTTTGAGAGCACAATGTAACCATTGTATATGAACATATTTTACTATTGATCAAACTACGAAAACACATTTTGGTCGAATAGTATATATAGTAAAAAGTATAAATAGTATATATGGGGGCTGAGCTGCCCGCGTCCGTAGGAGTGCACCCTTAATATGGAATTCCTACACGTGGCCCCTAGGTGGTGCAAAAAAGACAACACAACTCTGGTTGGGAGGCTTCGGGCGCGGTTGGTTACCACCCACCGGACGAAGCCATGCCGTCAAGCGACTTAGTCGTGTTTCGGGATGTAGTGCGGTGCAACCGTTGTGGGAGACGAGTCTGGGCAGTTACATCAACTCCCCAACTATCGTTCTCCCCAAATTTATCCACTCTACATAAGAGTGATTAGATTTATTCTGGATATACGTGTTCCATCCTCGGCCACACCGTCGCTTACCATCAGGCGAGTTTGTGACCAAACGTAGATCAATTTCAGATAAAAACAAGAACATTTCTATATAACGCTGATTTCTTTTTGGGTCTTACGAAGTTGGCCAGATAGTAAAAGTTGTTGGTGTACATGGGTACATTGACCTCCTCTAAAGCATGACCACCGATTTTTGTTACACGTTGTATAATGCAATTATAACCTGAAATCAATACATAAAAATTTATAGTAAAAATTTAACTGCCTCGTTGGTTTAGTGGTCCGTAGCGCGACTGCTGAGCAGGAGGTCTCGGGTTCGATTCCCGAGTCGGGCAAAGTGTTATTGAGTTTTTCTGTTAGGAAATTCTCAGTAGCAGTCCGGAGTTTGGAAATGTGCCCGGTTGATGGCAATAGGCTCACCACCTACATGGGACTTAATAACAGCATTGGTGAAATGTGGGTGTACAATTGTGTACACCTCTGCCTACCCCTTCGGGGAATACAGGCGTGATGCTATGTTATGTTATGTTTTTTTAGTAAAAATTTAGAACCAGTTACCAAACGATATAAACATAACATTTAATAGAAAACTTAAATCATTTCTCATTGAAAATTTTTTCTACTCAATTGAAGAATGTTTTCAATTAAAACCAAAGAAAAAATAATATATAACCTAATACGGCGATCTGTCCACTTCTGTCTATTTCTATTTCTCATTTTTGTCTCCTTCTTACATTATTAATATTTGAAGCAATGCCTGAAAAAGGCAACTAAGTTTAAAAGAACTATTTTTATATGTAAAAACATCAGTATTATGTACACTTAGTTGGCAAATAAATATCTTGTATCTATCTTGTATTACGTACGAAGGCAAATTGTTTAATACTGACACTATCAGCATAATTTTTTGTACCATAACTTTCGTGAGACATATTCATATTATTTATTGTTTAACGGTTATTAGTCACGCGCATTCTTCGCGCTTGCCCAGCTAGTTTCGAACTCGATCGGAGCCTGAGTACGACTACTCGAACGAGTGTTTGACTCGCGACATCGCCGCGGGCTCGGCTCATGAATAAGGGCTCCGTTCGAGTTCGAAACTAGTTGGCCAATCCCGAAGAATGAACGTGAGTAATAACCGTTAAACAATAATTAATACTATCATCTTTGTCATCTCCAAAATTATCATTAATTAATCGGCCTTTTTTTTCCTCCCCAAGGAGACAATATGCGACGGTTGGGGTGTGATCAAGACCCTCTGCACTTTGCCTGCCAACTGGCTGGTCTCCAAGACCCACAGCCACGCCCTGCTGCCCACGCTGGTGGCGCTGGCGGAACTGCCAGCTGCAGCAGCTGCTATAGCTACAGAACTTAGCATGAGCGTGAGTATATAACGTGAATTTATTTAAGACAGATTTTAGTTTCCTCCGATATGAAAAATATCCTCGATAAAGTAAGAATTACTTACTTAGAAGATTCTTACAAGGATTACTTTTCTCTAGCTATTTGCCACTGAAAAATAACTAAGTCACCATCGTGGACTAGAAGGCCTTATTGTATCAATTTTGTTTTTTTTTTATGTTATGTCTATCAGAACAGGTTACAGGCAGTTATGAAACGTCAAAGCTAGGTGCACGGTTCCAAAAAAGTTGATCTTATGGAGAAGAACCGGCAATCTATCCTAACCGGCTATCAGCAAAACTGCCAAGGTTCAGGGTATTTAAGCTGGTCAATTTTGTGGTTCTTTAGTTATTAGTTTGACTGCCTCGTTGGTCTAGTGGTCGATTCCCAGGTCGGGCAAAGTATTATTGATTTTTTCTGTTAGGAAATTCTCAGTAGCAGCCCGAAGTCATAAAGTTAGTGGTGTGACACCCCCGTGCTTCGGACAGCACGTAAAGCCGTCGGTCCTGCGCCTGATCTCTTTCTGGTTGAGTCGGATTTCCGTCCCATCGGAGTATGAGAGTGAAGAAAGAGGAAGTGTACATGTGTTTGCGCATACACTTGTGCACTATAATATCTCCTGCGTACTTGGCTAATCTCAGTGGATAACTTCAGGAACTAAACAGTGCAATATAACAAGCCACTCTACATAATAGCAAACGGCATTGTATCCAATTTGTACGACTGAATATTTGATGAAATTACACTTGTACCGACTTGTTGGACGCAGCTGCAATTCCTACTTTATCAGCTAAAATTACTTGTCACGCTAAATGTAACGGAGAAGGTTTACTCCTAACAGACGTCGGAATACTGCGGAAATTATTGGCACAAAAAAAAAAAGATAATCATTCCGTGGTTTTTCTTCTACTGGTGTATTTGTCTGACTGTAAATTAGACGATCATAGCTCAGTTGGTACAAGCCCTGCCCGTATCTATGTCATAATAAAATTATGATGGAATAAGTTCTGTACCTAACAAAGCATCAAAAGCATCTTGGTAACCTGGCGTTAATATTATCTTCCATTAAAGTTTACCCATTGCGAAACGTGATCGCTCTTCATAATAATAACTCCGAGGGTGATTAAATTAACGGTTTAAAAAATTCTTAGCGTTACTTTATGCCTATTTTTCATGCACTAATAATGGTTCAAAAGTGCATGTTGTTTGGTACACTATAGAATAGGCCTTCTGTCCTCCTGTTTATGTGGCTTCTATAGAAACAGGTGTCAGCAAGCTTTACGACTCGTCCCTAATACGTAATACCGTTTTATGTTAATATTTTGATGTCGACCATCAATGTATCGTTGACACAACTTATCAATGTGACTTCAACGGCTACATCAAGTTTATTTATTAAATGATCTACAAAGGCGGTATAATTCTACTAAGACTTAATTGAATTAATCAAGATTAATTAAGACGGTGATAGAAAAATTAAAATAATGCCGTTCTTGCATTAATAAGTAGTATTATAATGAACAAGTAAATGTTTTTCTATTATAAGAAAGAGTTTATTTTATTTATTTATTCATTAACAATTCACAATATTGTATCTGAAATTCTTATAACTACAAATTCATGCAATAATGCTAAAGAATCAATATTAAAATAATAAAATAAAATTATTAATATAACATTTCTAATTATATCTATTCAAAAAAAATAAATTCGAATTCGACAAAAGAGCCTTATAATTAAAATACTGTCAAACAAAATTAAAAATGTCAAATTAGCTGTCGGTGTTATTTTAAATTATTATCAAAAAATTTAAAAAATAAAATAATATATTTAGAATTCGACAAAAGAACTTTATAATTAAAATAATGTCAAACAAAAATTAAAATGTCAAATTCGGTATTATTTTAAAATTCTTATCATAAAATTTCTAGTATCGTCTATTCAAAAAAATTACAAAGTATAGTAAGCCAAATCGAATTCGCCAAAAGAACGTTATACTCAAAATAATGTCAACCAAAAATAAAAATGTCAAATTAAATGTCGTTGTTATTATAATATGAGATTACAATTCATCAATTGAGTAGTAACATCGATTCAACAGGAACAATTTGAGTTTATTATGAAACGCTCTTGTATAGACTTGACCCTTAATTTCTATTGGTAGTTTATTATATATTTTTACTGACTTATAGTAGGCACTATGCTTAACAACATCAAGATGAGGTACATTTGTTATCTTGAGGTCCATTCTCCTTGTGCTTTCCCTTTTCTGTCTTTCTTCTTCAGTCTCATATTCGTGGATATATTTCGATAAATGGGTGAGCAATACTGAGATGTACAAGCTAGGAACTGTGAGTATTTCCAATTCTTTAAAATGTGTTCTGCATGATTCCTGTTGCTTAATTCTCACCATAGTTCTAATAGCACTTTTCTGTAACACAAAAGCTTTTTGAGTGTTATAGTCATAGCTTCCGCCCCAAAAAAGAATGCTGTATCTTATTTTGGACTCAACCAATGCGTAATATACCATTTTCAGGTGTTGGAGTTCCACTTCGTTTCTTAGACTCTTTAGCACGTAACAGGCTGAACTGATGGATTTTTCGAGACTTGTTAGCTCTTGCTTCCAGTTAAGTTGGCTATCTATGTGAACACCTAGAAACTTCACTACCGGAGTCAGGTTTACCGATTCTCCATTCATCACGCAATTAATTCTAGCAGTGTTTTTTGATGTTGTACTAAAAAGCATAACATTGGTTTTGCTAGCATTAACTTTAAGGCTATTAGCTGTGAACCAGTTATAAAAGTTTTCTAAAGTCTGGTTTGCTACACCGTTTAGGTTGTATATGGTATCCGCGGAAACCACTGCATTTGTATCATCAGCAAAAACCACTAGTTGTAGAGATCCTATCTCAGTTTCAATCATGTGTTGAATAAGATCGTTAATGAAGATGATAAAAAGAATAGGACCCAATATGGAGCCTTGAGGGACACCAGTGGTCACTGATGACAGCTTGGACCTATATATTTCTTCGCACAGATTGTTGCAGTCTGATGAGTTATACCTTTTAATAACAGTTTTTAATTCCACAAACATTTTCCTGCTTTTTAAATATGAACTGAGAAGCTCCAGGGCTTTACCTCTCACGCCATAGTATTCGAGTTTTTCTAATAATACTTTATGATCCACTGTGTCAAATGCTGAGCTTAAGTCAAGAAAGAGTCCAGCCACTTTTTCTTTATTATTCAGTCTACTTACTACGTCATTTACTAAAGTTGATATTGCATCTTGTGTTCCAACATTTCTCTGATACCCAAATTGTCTTCTGCTTAAGATTTTGTTCAAGTTAAAATGCCTAAGTAGTCTGGCTTTAATAAGATTTTCAAAAAATTTTGAAATTGATGTTAGCAATGAGATTGGTCTATACATTTTAGGGTCAGTTTTAGATCCTTTTTTGTGTACAGGTATTACTTTCGCGATTTTTAGCTGATCCGGGAAAATACCTTGATCAAAACATTTATTGTAGAATGTACATAGAGGTTTAGCAAGGATGTCTATGTTATCCTTGATCACTGAGATTGGAATATCATCAAAGCCACAAGATTTTTTGTCTTTCATGTTTTTGACAATTTTGCATATTTCTAAGGGAGTAGCTGGATCCAAAACAAGTTCACTGTTCACTCTTTTTGTACACTTCTGCAATAGTTTCATTGCTATCTTTGAGGTAGTAGGACATTTCGTTGAGTTCAGTTCAAATTGTTTTGCAAATACATTAACAATTTCTGACGGGTCTGTAATTAATTTTTCATTTAATTTTAGAATATATTTTGATTTGTCTTTCAATGTCTTATTTCTATGTTTATTAATAACTTTCCATACATCTTTTGCAATATTTTTTGACTCAAGTAACTTGGACTGTACAGTTAACTTTTTGGCCAATATTACAACTTTCCTGTATAGTGCGACATATTTTTGTCTATATTTTATAACAGTATTATTTTGATTACTATTCTTACCTACACACAAGAATCGTTTCATTTTACTGGAAACCTTTACTCCTTTTGATACCCAATGTAACTGTTTATTACTCGTCAATTTTACTTGAAGTTTTCTTTTTCTAAAACACTTTGTAAATACCTCCTCAAATTGTTTTATAAATGTGTTTATACCAGTATCGTTCCAATTAACATTCAGAAGTGAGTTCCTAAACTTATTATTGCTACTTACATTGAAAATTCTTTTAACAACTTGTATAGCTGAATTGTTTATTTTTCTAGTCACAACCTCACTTTTAAATGCAGTACTGCATATCAATCCTGCGTGTCCATCTGCCAACCCATTGTGATCTACTTCACATGATTCAATGTAATCGTCAGTTATGTTTGTAAAAAAGTTGTCTAAACAAGAGCGTGAGTCATTGCGAATAAATGTAGTTGTATATATTAACGGTCTGAAGTTGTAGCAATTCAATAAATTTATTAATTCTTTTTTTTTATTATTATCAGTTATAAAATCAATATTAAAATCACCGCAAATTAAACAGTTCTTGTTAAAAAAATGCTCCAATAATTTTTCAAGTTGTTCCATAAAACTAGTAACATTTTTATCATCAGGTGTGCGGTAACAGCAGCACACACATAGGCCTGTTAAGACATCTTTGACACAGCATAATTCAAAACTATTTATTTTATACAAGTTTTTTGCTATAGGTAGTTCCTTGTATTCCCTATCCATTTCCACCAAAATAATAGTCCCTCCTCTTAACCTATTTACTCTAGTATTATATGATGCCACTTTATACTTAGAAAAATTGAATAAGAAGAGTAGTTCTTCGTTAAGAAAATGCTCACTAATGCATAAATAATGCATAGGATAATGTAAGCCGTCTATATATAATTCTAAAGTATCTTTCTTGTTATTTAGACCACACATATTTTGGTGAAAAATGTTGAGATGGTTTAACAGCAAATCGTCAAAGGAGTTGTTTGACTGTGATGTACAAACAGAATTATGTTTACTGACGAAAACACTCTACATTTTTTTTCTTGTCTGAAAGTTTCTTAAAATAATAAGGAATTGTACCAGGATTCCATTTGCTCATTTCATCATGTATATTACTGTCTTGGTACTTTTTTTTTTTTTTTTTTTTTTGGTAATGGCATCTCGCAGGTCAACCTAGGAGGTTGTCGGCTGCTTAACCGGGCTTTCCTGTGGATGCCCTAATAATAAACTATTATTAAGGCCTCCAGCCAGGGGCTTACGAATTAAACTAAATCTAAAGCGACCACGCTAAGGGCACCCCCTGCGGGGTACGAGCCTCGGCTTAGGGCGTCGCTTGAGGGAGGACAGCAAGGGACTGGCTGGATCGAACAAGAATTATTATTATAATGGGAATTTAAAGCTACAGGCTCAGCGGCTACGCGGGCTGGCACGAGCAAGGGTCGGGGAGGTGATGCATTAGGTGCATTACGGGGACGTCGCGACGGGCCTCGGCGGCGAGGCCTAAATGACGGCGGTCTGTGCTTGTGTACTGTGCTGGTGGCCCTACGGCTCTCTTGGAGCAGGGTTATAGCGTCATCGGGGTACAATAGTGAATGCCTAGGACGGCGAATTCTACTTATCTGAGAGGGGGTGTATCGGGCGGCAGCCGCGATAAGAGGGTTGGGGTGCTTTTCAGCAGACTCGAAATAACGCTTGCAAATGCGTTTTATAAACTGTTGGATAGTGGGAATCTTGAGGTCGAGATGGAGGTTTTCGTTTCTAACGTAGAGGGGGGCTCCCGTGACCTTACGTAAGGCACGGTTTTGGAGGGTCTGCATCTTATGGAGGCGGTACGATTTCGCGTGTGGGAACACTACGCAGGCGTAGGTCATGATGGGGCGTATGCACGTGGTGTAAATGCGCAGTTTGCACTTAAGGGACAATCTGCTGCGTGCGTTCATGATGAAGTGAAGCCTACCCAGAGCGAAGGCGGCGCGCGAGCGCACCGTCCTTATGTGCTCACCGAAGGTCAAGTGTCTATCTAGGATGACTCCTAAGTACTTGGCTTGCTTCTCCCAAGGGATCGGCTTGCCGAACATGGTTATCGGTTTGGGGTCGGGGGGTCTGATCCTACGCTTTTTCGCGAAGAGTACGGCTTGACTCTTATCGGGGTTCACTTCTATTCTCCATTTCCTGAACCAAGCGCCTAGTACGTTGGCGGAAGTTTGGAGAGTGCTAGCTATGCGGTCGCGCACGATACCGGAGTAGAAAATGGCAGTGTCGTCTGCGAAGAGAGCTAACTTTGCCTGTCTATTTTTGGGGATGTCGCTAGTGAAGAGCGTGAACAGGAGGGGCGAGAGCACGGAGCCCTGGGGGACACCGGCGCGGATAGAGTGGGGGGCGGATAGTGCGCCCTCTATGCGATAGCGGAAAGTGCGATTCGAGAGAAAGTCCCGTAGGATGAGCACGAGACGGTCGGGCACGCCGAGTTGGTACAGCTTGTATAATAAGCCGTTGTGCCAGACTTTGTCGAAAGCCTTCGCTATGTCGAAAAAGAGCGCGCCTGTCATCGTGCCGCGCTGAAAACCGGCGCTTATGTGCTCGACGATGCGGTGGACCTGTTGTGCGCACGAGTGTTGGGTACGAAAACCGAACTGTTCGTTGGGGATGAGGCTCTTCGCATCGGCAAAGTCCTTGAGTCGCTTATAAATAAGCTTCTCGTAGATTTTACAGAGTACGTTGAGGAGGCTGATCGGTCGGTAGCTGGTGGGTTCGTTCGCGGGTTTTCCCGGCTTAGGGATACCTATGACGGTGGCTTCTTTCCACGATTGAGGGAAGACGTTGTGACTCATGGCGCCATTGAAGATGGCGGTCATGAGTATAATGAAAGGGGCGGGGAGAAGTTTCATTACTTTATTAGTGATGCCGTCTATGCCGGGGGCTTTGCGGGGTTTGAGATTTTTAATGACCTCTTGCACCTCGTCGGGAGTGACGGGGGGCAGGGGGTCGTCGGGGTCTTCGAACGGCGGGAGTGAGGCTCTGCGTTCTACTTCTGCGTCTACCTTGAGGAGGTGCGCTCGGTCGACCGGTTGGGTGCTAGGAGTGCATTGCGCTTCTAGACTGTCGGCCAGGCACTCGGCCTTTTCGATGTCGTCGAAGGCTATGCTCTTATCGGGGCGAATGAGAGGGGGCATGGTGGCCACTCCATCGGATTGGAGTCTCCTTTGAAGCTGCCAGAATGCTTGGTGAGTGGGCTCTAAGTCGCTCAGCGTCTTATCCCAGTGCGCGTTACGCTGCTCATCGATGCGTTTCTTTACAGCACGCTGCAAATAGCGCATGTGAGCTTTGTTCGCGTCACAGGGAAACGCGCTGTAGGCACGTACGGATGCGTTCTTTTCCGTTACCAATTCGCGTACGTCCGCCGGTAGTTTCCAGTGATGGTTGTCCATCAATGGAACTTCCCGTGAACAACTGTTCAAAACGGATTGTACGTGACCGGTGAACGAATCGATCGCATTCGTAGTGTCAGTGACCGAGGCGATGACGTCGGGAATAGAGTCTAACTGAGGGGAGCTGGTCGATTGTAGGCTTTCGCTTACTTTCTTCCAGTCCGTGATCGTTTGGGTGGGAGGGGGTCGGGAGGGATCAGAGGGCCCCGAGCGAGGTGCCAGTGCCATGATCACGGGACGATGGTCGGAGTTGAGCTCGTGTAGCGTCTCTATAGACTGTAAACGAAGGTTTACGTTCTTTAGAAGCGCCACATCGAGAATATCGGGAAGGTGCGCGGTGTTGTGCGGATAGTGGGTGGGATGCATCGGAGCAATAACGTCGAAGTTGAGAGTGGCACACAGGCCGAACAGTTGCCTGCCTCTCGCGGTCGTCGTATTACTGTTCCAAGCGGGATGTTTGGCATTGAGATCGCCCGCTATGATAACGGAGTCACTCAAGCCGAGGAGGGCAGTAAGGTCGTGGGATAGGATTTCGCGTTTTTCCCCCACATCGGTGGCGGCGGGAGGGATGTAGGAAGAGACGATAGTGATGGGTTGGTGACCGGTCATGGCTAGCCGACAGATCGATACCTCGAAAAGTGAGAGAGGAGGTGGGTCTAACGGGATGCAGTGGAGCGTTTTGCGGTAATAAATAAGGGTGCCGCCCATGTGACATCTAGTTCTATCGTTCCTAACTATACGGTAGTTGGCGATATTCGGGTCCCGACGGTGAGGTTTTAAGAACGTTTCCTGTACGAGGAGAACGTCTAATTGGTGGTCGCGGAGGAACGTGGTTATTTCGTCGCGTTGTTTGGTGATGCCGTTAGCGTTGAAGAAACCTATTTTTAGGGAGCGCGGTTTGGTTCTACATAGGTTCCTATTATCCATTAAAGATTTTATATTTTATTTGTTGTGAGCTAGATTGCGCAGGGCTTGCGTAATCTTGGGAAAGGTGTTGTACACCATGAGTAGCTTCATAGGGTCGCCTTTGCAGGCGATGATGTCCCTGGCCATAGCGTGAGCGTTATCCGAAGAGAATACGCTGAATGTGCTGAGGATGACGACCGCGGGGTCAAACGCGAGGTCGTCGTTTACGACCGGTAGAGAGGCGGCGGCGTTAGCCGGTACGGACGCGTTAGTCGGAGGCGATAGAGAGGGGGGCGCAGGTATGGGCGAGGCCATTAGGGCTGCGATCGTGGGCGTAGAGGTGGTTTTGAGAGCTGGGAAAGCTCGTTGTTGCTGGAGGTTGTTGAGGGGAGCCCACGGACTGGGTCTCTGAGGGCTGAGGCGGGCGGGGAGTTGAGAAGAGGGGATCGCCACCGAAGGGCTTTCCCTTTGTTGACGGGCGTTGGCCCGCTTCACGAGCTTGGGCGAGGTTGATTTCGGTGCCTTAGGGCAGCCGCGATAGTTTGCGGGGTGACCGGCTTCGCCGCAGAGCACACAACTGGGAGGGTCGGTGCAGAGTGCGCGATCTTTGGGTCGGGGACAGTCTACGGTGCCGTGGTCACCTAGACACTTGACGCATCTAGGTGTGGCGAAACAGTTGGTCTGAGCGTGACCGTATAATTGGCAACGGTGACATTGCCCTATTACGCCTGTTTTATAAGGCTTCTCTATAATGATGCCGGAAAGGCTACAGATCGCTTTGACCTGGAAGATAGGGTGGTGTCCTTCGGTAGGATCGCATACGACTAGCACCATGTCGTAGGCGGCCCCACCTCTGGGTCGGTGCATCCGGTGCACCTGGGATACTGGGACTCTCTGCGACTGAAGGTCGCTGAGGATGTCCTCTGTTGGGATTTCTTTCGGGATGCGTCTTATGACGACCCTGGTAGATTTCTCCTCGGGGAGAGAGTACGTGTGAAACGACACGTCCCTGGCCTTAAGGGCCTTGGTGAGTTCCCTATAATCGGTTGTGGAGGGGACTTTGACTTTAATGCCTTGCTGAGTAGCACAGGCACTGGTGTAGTTGATCCTGCGATCAACACACATCTTTGAGATGGCAGTCCATTTGGACTTGTCATGAATGTAGAGCGGGGGAGGGGATTTAAGCTTCTTAGAGCTCGAAGTGGCGCCGGAGGGGCTGAGGGGGGGGTTGGTCTGAGAGGGGGCGGGGGAGAGGGGTGCGATAGTCGCGGGGGAGGGGGGGGCGGGGGTGGCGGTAGTCGCGGGGGCGGGGGAGGGGGCGGGGGACGGGGCGGGGGGCGCTACAGGTTTTTTGGCCTTGCTGGCCGGGGCGGAAGTTTTCCCCTTCTTCCTCTTGCCTCCTTTGCCGACCTGGATGTAGTCGTCTTCGGAGGAGGAGGAGGAGGGAGAGGACGAGCTAGTCTCGGAGTCGGAGGCAGTGGCATCCGAGAGACAGGGAGAGGGGTTGACGCACACGTCCATGTCTTCCGAGACAGTGACGGCGGTCGTAGGAGGCGCGATGGCCGAAGTAGAGGGAGCCTCTACGAGAGGGTCGATGATGGGCAAGGATGCGAGGCATGGTATACCTATTTTAGCGGGCGGCGGAGAGAGAGGGCTATCTGCGCAAATTATTGCGGGGTTGACATGCTGCAGGTCGGCAATTTGGGTACCGTACCGACGTTGAATGTCGGGGTCCCTGACTATGATTTTAACGAACGCGAGAAGCGCGTCCATATTAAAAAGAAATTAACTATATCACTATAACTCTAATTTTCGCCTAACAGGCCTAACTCCCCGGGAGGATAGCCCGGGGATGCGTAACCCTCCCCGCCGGGTATAGGCAGGGAGGTGAGTGACCTAATGGTGAGCCCTAAGCTTGCTTTTTACCCGTCGCCAGTCTTAATGTGTGTACGGGGCCCTGAACCAGTCTAGTGCGAAGGGTGTAGACACACCCGACCGACACTAGGTGTGTTGCTGTAAGGGAAACCAGAGCTAGAGTCGACTAGGAGATCCCCCAAGGCCGGTTGTTCTAGCTCCCGTCCGATTTGTAGCTTAACCCTGAAGGGGCTTCAGCTGGGTGTATCGGGTCCACACCCTCTCGGTTTCGTTGACACCGTGAGGTTTCCACCGAGAACCACGAAACTGTGGATTTTCCCAGAAGGGGAATTTACACAACACACGTTTTGACTGTACTTTGAAAAAGACAGATATCAGCCGCCGCCTCGAAAGAGGCAACTTTTGAATTGTAGTGGCGTAGCTAGCGAGCAGCTACGGAGAATGCTACGGCAGAGCGTAGCGACAACGATCACTGACACAACACGAGCGAATTACGCGGAGTAACACGTCCGTGCGCGGCGAGCGTTGATGCGAGAATGGTGTGTCTTGGTACGTCGTGTTTTCAATATAAATAGTGTTTTCATTGTTCAGAAGGTTTATATAATTTTTCAAGTTCTGAAAGATGTTGACTATATCTGTCTTGTTTATTTTTCCTGTATAACTAGAGAACATTTCAAACGTATACTTAAGATATTTATTTGTGTCAAACATATATGCAAATTCGTAAGTTTGGTTACTTAAGTACAATAGTCTGTTAAAAGCTTCTATTCTCTTGTTGAATAATGTTACATTATGGTTAAGTTTAAAATTTGGACAACATAGAATAACATTTGTGTGTTTAATTTTTTCTAGTTTGTATTTCATAAGATCAACTAGTTCTTCATAATTGTTAGACACAACAAAGTCTTTTTCACCCAATAAAATAATACAATAGTCTTTTAAAGTATAACTTACAAGTTTTTGGTCTAGTGTTGCAATGAGTTCCAAAGTGCTCGCGTTTGTTAGACAATAGTGGCATATTTTGGCATTTGGAAAAGTGTTTTCAGCATTTCGTAGAATGTTGTTTACATTATTGTCACTAATTATGCATATTT
Organism: Xylocampa areola; assembly: GCA_935421205.1. NCBI lineage: Eukaryota > Metazoa > Arthropoda > Insecta > Lepidoptera > Noctuidae > Xylocampa > Xylocampa areola. The sequence continues at coordinate 13,518,754 of OW285223.1, forward strand.
TTGTCGAATACATATCATTCCTCAGGACATTACGCTGCGGTGATGTTGTATCTTGATTTATGTTTTCTTGTTCTACAACACAGGTAGCGACATCTTCTGGATTTAGCGTAGAATGCTTAGTATTAGTCGGCGACTTTATTTCAGTATTCTTGGGTTGCTTAGCTTCTAATTTCTTGGGAAATAGGTGTCTCGGGTTTCGTTTTTGAGTGCTTAATCTTACGCTTTTCGGTGTATCTAAACTCTGAATATACATTTTCTTTAATTGTTCTTTTGTATTAGTCATTTCCTCAATTAATTTTCGCTGGAAGGTGTTTTCTAATGCAAGTTTATCAATCTCAGCATGTGCACTAGCTAATTGTTCATCTTTTTCTTTTAGTTCTCTCTTGAGTTTAATAATTTCATCCGTAGCAGCATACGTCGATAAATCTATCATACTTAGTGCAGTATCAGGTTCCGATAAATCCAATAAAGAATTTTCTCTAGCCAGCGATTCCAAGGAAAGAGTTCTTACAAGGTGTAGTTGTTTCGATCGCTTGGTTATATTACGTTCTTCCGAATCCATATCTGTCTATTTTAATTTATATTGATAATTTTAAAAGAACACCACTTAATTTCATAAAGTTTTTTTTTTTCTTCTATCTAATTTAATTTGGTAGTCGATATTTCTTGTAAGCTGGGTATACGTTAGAAGTTCGTATTTTAAAATTTAACAATCAGTAAACATTACAAAAAGTCATCCATAGTCTCGAGCTGGTTACGAACTCGTACCGTAGTTAAGAGTTAACGTTTAAATTGAATGACGCTAAGAGATTATTTTACCTTTTTACAAACTATTACTAATAATAGCTATCCATAAATTTAGGTTACTGATATAATCCGTCCTCTCATTGTGATATTTTTGCTGTATTCTTATTAATTACATAAAGAAAATGTATACTTTTTTTTTTTAAATGGGTTTTTTCTACTGCTAAGACACTCCTTATTTTCAAAAGCGGCCCAGAGCAGCGTGATAACGAACTACGTGTATAGAATTGTAACTAATGACGATTTAAGTCCAATAAAATAAAACACAAACATATAAGCAAAATAATATAAACTTAAATAACTAATTTCTTCAACAGATGCTGGATGAATACATGCAAAGTCCAGATGCTCAGGAAGTCAAACTAGTACAGGTAATCAAGCAAGGACGCGCCAAGAAAGGTAAGAACAATAAAGACAAGTAGACTGAAATTTCGAGAATGTTTTTTAATATGTATAATCCGGGCACATTCAGAATTGGAGAGAAACATATCGTAGTACGTCACAATATGACGTCACGCGAGCATCGACGCTAGTTTGCCGAAGGTGCCTCCGATTCAAAAGGGCCACATACTGATCGGGAACGAATTATACGAAGGCCTAAGTTAGTATTAGAATTCTGAAGTCGATGTTTCTCTCATAACTAACTGATCAATCAATATAGGGTGATGTAATGGTTTTGCTAATCAATAGAGACTTGATTTGAACTTTGGGTTTGGTTGGTATTTTGATACGCCATTGATTCTAAAAGATTTTGATGGTAGTTAATGTCGTGTTCAAGCCACAGCTTTGTCTCAAATAAAGATGCACAATTTCAATATTGGTCTGAGGATTCGTTATGTAGAAAATCTTTCGGCTTCGTTATATCTGAAATCTATTAAAGCCTAATTTGAAGACTAATTTTAATTTGTTTCTATTTTATTATATTTTGTTGATTATATTTTATGTTTTGAGTTTGATTTTGAAGGTTATGTCGTGTACTTATGTTCATCAATGTTGTCATTTGCTTCTCATTCATTCAGGGTAAATTAACTCCCTATTGTGCCATTAATGTCTGTGCCAATTCTTCTATTTCTAGTTTCTTCTTAACTTGACTTCCTTCGTATTTTATCTTCTAGTATTTCTATGTATCATATTCCATATTCTTCCAATAGAACAGTAGTATTTTTTAAGTTGTAATGACCAATTTCTGTTATGGTCACATTTTCTTTAAATAAATCGTCTCCCGTCTTTAGTATGAAATTTTGGGTTCATTTGTAGTTAATTGAATACAATTTTTATTCCTTTATTTCTTCAGACATTCCTAAGTTTTCGCTTCATTCCATTAGTTTCTTTGTCAGCGCACAATATTTTTCTTTGAACTTCATTATATTAAGTCTAAATTAAAAATACGTCATAAATACAAACTAGTCAATACCATATAACTTTATTACTGAACTACCAGTATTTTAGAGTATTAGCTAAAACTCAATTGATTAGCATTACCTTTCAATAATTTTTACTAGTATATGCACAGCCGACCAAGGCTTAACATCCAAAAAATTTTAATAAAAAAATGTTCGTCCTCAGCTTTTACTAAAACAAATTAGATCTGTCTCTAGTATTTTAGTAAACGCTATTGACAATATAGTAGTTGATAAATTGTACACTTTTTGATGTGAGTCTATTTATCTATTTTTCTATGGTTGTAGACTAGAACTAGACAGAAAAAATGATTTTCAACAAACTTTGTTACGCATTGGATTTATATAGGTTGTGGTTTTAAAACGTGGACGTCTTGATTTTATTTACAAGTATATCTTCTTTTTAATAAGAATTGAAAATGCATTTGTGTCATTGTGGTTAGTGATGTTACTTAATATTGTTTTCTTTAATTTTGTATGCTAGTCAACGCCTGGCTTTGGTCCAGTCTTTATCATAATTATAAAGTTAGTTTAAACATGACTGAGCTCTCTTAATGTATCTCATTTGTTGTTTTAGAGTCAAATTCACGTACCTTATTATTCTATATTGTTGTGTACTTTGCGTTTCTATTTCACTCGGAATTTCAATCATTGTTATCAATAGAGCTGATGTTTTATCAAGCTCTTTATTCAGAATATATTTAAATCGTCCAGTAACTAATATTTTTATTGTTTTCATACGTACACTATCTTTTTATTTATCTACGACCACGATTTAAAACCTCGACTTTTACTCAAAAATTATGCTCTGTAAAATTACTTCATAGGAATGAGTAAAAAGGAAATGTGAGTGCTAATAGAGTGCCTTGAGGGACACTCTTTTTGAACGTTTGAAAACAAGGTATTTTAGCGTCTTGAGTATTATAAAGGAGTCGATTGCTGTGATAAAGAAACGGACGGAATTTATTCCATGAAAATATTAAAGTTTTTATAACATAAAACGGCGAGAAATGAATGTCAATGCTATCAAATGCTTATGTCAGTTCGACATCTAATGTTTTTCTATTTTTCCGATTTTATTTTTGTGATAAATTTCTTTTACTAACAGCCCGTTTGCTTATTTTATAATGGTTATATATAATATATACTACTCTCTAACCATTGTAAAGAATTCGTGAACGGTTAAAATGTAAACTGAACTGTCCTTGATAATTAATGTAATATTTTACTCGTCTCTTGCTAAACAGTGTTTCAATTTGGCGTAAAGTACCATAATGCTGACGCCTTTTCAAGGTTTTAATTGATCTGAATAAAACGATCGCATATATCTGTAGTATTAAACATCGAGGCAAATTTATCATTATGGTGCTCTTAATATTAAGAAAAATTAAATTCAAAGAATACTTTCTATATTACGTGTTAATTGGATATCTACAACTGCTAATACTGATCTATAAATACGAGAGACGGGTCATAAGTTCACGAATTCCCATCCAAATGCAAACGGGTGTGAAACTGTGATTTTATATATATTTTAAATTTAATTATATCACTTGCAAATGTAATATATGTTTTTGTACGTTTAGTTAGCTACACGTGTTTAGTCTAATGTACTTTATCTGTGATTCCTTTTGTTTAGCGTAACTTTCGTGTAACTCATGTGTACGTGGAAATAAATATTTGTGTAACAATGTATTGGGTTTTTTTTTTTTTAATTTTATTACCCACTTTTGCCTTTTCATTGGCAGTAGCCTGTGCTATAATAAAAAATCGTATAATACGATATTATAAAGAGATATTACGACATGATTTGTTTAAATTTCAGTGTAATTGTATCAAGAATTTTCACGACATCTTCAAAGAAAACGCTTATAGATCGGGAACTGACGAACAATTCAAATATTAATTTAATTACAACGCATTTATACATGTATGTAGGTATAACCACATACAGAGGATACTATTACACATCTTCGACACAACACGAACAAACTATTACGGCAATATTGACAATAAGTTAGTTCTACTGTAATTTCTGTTAGCAGTGAAAACTTTTAATTCGTCCCATAGTTGATATAAATCTTTTAAAAGCATTAACGCATGTTTAACGGATCTTAGGGTTATAAATTTTTGTGGAAAAATAAAACGATCGCGAGCAGGATTTCGAACCTGCGCCTCCCGTATAAATACTTCAGGTGCTCTGAGTACTAAGCCATCTCGACCTCTGCTCACCACCGCGAATTCTTGATCCACATTTTAATACGTCTTTTGGTGTCGTCCTATAGTGTTTAGCATCAACCCGTAAGTTTTCTAAAAATAATAATTAAAACCCAACAAAATACAAACGTCAAAACTATAAAAATGATATATTCTATAAATAAAATCCATTTAAAACAGACATGCAGAGGAACATCAAATTTATTTTTAACATCAATTTCTGAATGAGCCGCGTTTGTTTTGATCGTAAATTGTAATATTGTGTTCAAATGCTCAAAGCACTTAGGAGAGCCTTTTAAATTTATCCGTGGATGTATTTACGTGTTTGGATGTTAAGACAAACGTGAATGATGATGACTGATGAGTTATTGAGTTATGGTGAGGGAGTAAGTGGTGCATCCTTTTTGCTGGGTGGTCAAGATTTTGAATTATGATCACAATTTTGTTATTTAGGAAGATTTCCTGTAGTGTAATAAATAAATAAACATTCCTCGAATAATATCACCCGTCCCTTGCAAGCCATCTTGAGCAGATTTGTTGCCCTTTTTTAATTATTCGTCTTACTTGGCGTTAATAATATGTCCAACATGCCCAGTATAACCCAGGCCTTAGAGGACCAGACGGAAGACGGCTTCTGACTAAATATCGAACAAATTTGCTCGTCACTTTTGGCGGGGGGTGAGGTAACACACAAGCACAAAAGAACTTGCAATAAAGTAACAATAGCTCTCGTCATTACATTTTCATTATAAGCTGTTGCGTCGGTCATTAGCAGACACAATAGATTTTTATTGTTACTACGTACAGATCTGTACGTTACTGAGCCGAAAGGTTAACACAATTATAAAAAACTAAACATAAATATAAAATAGTGCCACACATGATTAAAATCGTGTACTATCATTGTAACTACAGGTAAAAGGTATAAAGGTTTGATTAGGAATCATATGCCGATGGCGAGAGGGGTACGCCCGCTAAAACTACTCCAGTACTAATTCCTTCAAGGTCCAGGCTATGTCGATAATTTTTTATTGGAACACCTCATTTTAGTTTGGACCCTTCAGAGAAGCGGAACTTACTGCATTAATAGTAATATACATTCGCAAATTTTATTACGGAATTTGGTATTAGGGCAGGTTAACTTAAAGCTGGTATTATGGCTCTTCCTTCAAAAGACTATTCCAAAATGTATACTACTCAATGAATTCTTGAATATTAATCTGTTTGTGGATGATTGGAAGATCTTGTCGTTGAAGCATTGAGAGAGAGATATTTGTGAAAGTTATAAGTATGTAATAAAAAAAATGTCCTTAATTGTTGCAATTAGTCCAAAACTATTTGACTTAAAGTAAAATAATTTAATATTATGTTAGTTATCTAAAGATTTTGAGCTTAAAGCTTCAATTACAAATAATCGACATTTCATGAGAGCAGGCAAATTACTATTTAAAAAAATAAAAAAAAATAATAATACTGCATTGTCCTTTTCATGTTTTAATCTCTATGTCAATGTTCACTTTGTTACCTATTTATGTCAAAATAGGAAATTTCCTTTCTTACTTATCTTCGCAAAGGTTCTCAGGTAGTCTAGAGTAATAATGTAAGTTAGCGACACATCACTGATTTCTTACACTTTTCTCAATCGGAAATCTCCACTTTAGTTAAAAAGAACTTCACCCTCGCATTAAAGAATTATGCATACATGACTTCCCAACAATGAGAATGTAGGAATCTAAATTTTTAGAAAAATGATGTATGATGGGAATCAATTGGACGGAAAAATACTTCCCTTGCTTTAGAGGGGAGGGGCTGGGGTTTTGTTCGGTGATTTTAGCCATTTTAAGTACGATTATGCGGATTATCTTTTGAGGGCAAAGTAGAAGCATAAAGCGTAATACTGTGATTATGAAATATTTGTCGTGTGGCTTAAAAATGTTACTTGACGAATCGAAATAACACATTGGCGTTAGTTACCAAATTAAAACGTTAAAACAAATAAATGCAGTACCACTCAGGCGCCCGTTCCGTCATCTATAAAAATAACCAGCCCATAACTGTCCCACTGCAGGGCAAGGGCCTCTTCTCATACTGAGAAGGCATGAGTTTAATCACCACGCTAGCTCACTGCGGGTTGGCGATTTCAGACTACCAAGTCCAGGTTTCCTCACGATGTTTTCCTTCACCGTATGTTCATGATTAACTAAGAAAGTACATATGACATTGAAAAAGTCACATTGGTACATGCCAGGTTTGAACCCACAGCCTTTAGCTCAGGAGGCGGGCCCGTAACCACTCGGCCACCACGAAATTCGTTCCTTCATTTAAATAATCAATTGTCGCATTTATAAAAGATCATCATCTGAGAATAGCTCGACCAATTTGGCTGACGATTCAGGACAAGAAAATATTTATAAAATCTACCGGAAATATATGTTACGTAATTAAATAGAAAAAATTTTGACAAGAGTTAGAATATTCAGACCCCTATTTTGCCCCCACCCTCGGGTAAGACGGAGTTTGAAATGTTTAAATGTTGAAAAATTTGCAAGTAAAAGTTGCATCAACTTTGTCAGCTATACTAGCACATGTTTATTTACCTCTGGTCTAGTGGTCATGGGTGCGACTGCTGAGCATGAGGTGTTGGGTTCGATTCCCAGGTCCGGTAGTGTTACTGGGTTTTTCTGTTAGGAAATTCTCAGTAGCAGCTCGGAGTTTGCAATTGTGCACGGTAGATGGAATTAGTCTCACCACGACGGGAATAACAGCATTCGTGAAATGTGGGTGTATAATTGTGTAGGTAAACTTCTGCCTACTCCTTCGGGGAATACAGGCGTGATACTATGTTGATGTTTTATGATGTAAAACATGGTGTATTTTCAACTTCTTTGTGGCAAGCAGCTTCTTTCATAAGCATCACTATCTACAAATTATAAAACAAGTCCTCCGCCGCGTCTGTCTGTCTGTCTGGCTGTTCGCGATAAACTCAAAAACTATTGCACCGATTTTCATGCTGTTTACACCAATGGATAGAATGGTTCTCGAGGAAGGTTTTAGTATATAATTTGTCAAGATTTTGTATACATTGGCTAAAATATAATGATATTTGTTGGAGGTGTCGGAAAAAAATAAGCCTTCTGGGAGCTTTCAACGAAAACGCTGCCTAAACCCTTTGAGATATAACAAAATTATGTATGGTGGAATTATGTATCTTATATAGGTCTACAGAAAAGTCCGCGATGGCATATGTCTATCTCTTAAGGATAAAATACTACGAGTATATCCATTTAAATACTTAAAAAAATGGGCAATTATAAAGCGGGAACGGGATCAAAATTTCATGATTATGTTTGATCGCGATAAGTGGCATCCACGTGGGCGCAGCCGCGGGCATCAGCTAGTGTATTATAATATCGTATCCAATACTTGAACCCAAGGGCAGAGGCATTTTATATATATTTTTAAACAAATTTTTACTAGAATAGATACGTTCACTACCCAACTGAGCAAGGCCACTTTAACACATACGGTAAAAGATACGGAGAAGTATGGAGATGACAATAAAAATATTTTATATAATAATGGTGTTTGTTTTCATTGAAATTTGGTATTTATTGATAGTGGTTGTGATTGATTTGGAATTTATTTTGTTGAAGATCGTGGATTGGATAGTAATAAGTATGATGACAGTATTAAAAAACCAAAGAATAAATAGTTTTAGAGATAAATATAGGCACAAAGGATTTAAAAAAATTACCTAGTTTTATTAAAAACATTAAGATTAATAAGATTATCAATAAAAAAAATGCTGCAATCGGCCATGTTAACTGAAACGTCAATCACAGCGAATGACGTCACGCCTGAGTCAAATGTCAATTATCACCGTACGTTATGGCTTCAACTTATGTCAAATATGCTGAGCCATGACGTCAAAATGACGCCATGACACCCAGCAGCGTTTTAGCGGTTAAATCAAATTAGATAAATTAAAATGCAATAATTTGCATTGAAACTTAGTTTATTGTTGAAATAATGTGTTTTTCGGATGTAGTAGACGTGTACCTACATTATAAAAAGATATTTCAAAATCTGTCATCATGCGTATTGCAGATGCTTTGCGAATTTTAGTACTACATTGAATTTTACTGCGATGGATGGATTTTGTTAAAGATGATATGGCTAGAAAAGGAGTGACTGACGATATGACGGCTAACAGAGATGTATGGAAGAAGAGAATACATGCTGCGCCGAGCCCTGATGATGATGATAAAGTTTTACTGCAGTTTTATTGTATTGTATCTTTATTATTTGACTTTTACAAAAGAACATAACATAGCATCACGCCTGTATTCGCCGGGGTAGGCAGAGGTGTACACAGTTGTACACCCACATTTCACCAATGCTGTTATTAAGTTCCATGTTATAGGTGGTGAGCCTATTGCCATCTACCGCGTACAATTCCAAACTCCGCACTCCTACTGAGAATTTCGTAATAGAAAAACTTAATAACACTTTGCTCGACCCGGGAATCGAACCCGAGACCTCATGCTCAGAGCCCAACAAGGCAGTTTTACAAAAGAAGCTTATATTAATTATTGTTCAACGGTCATTACTCACTTGCATTCTTCGGGATTGCCCGACTAGTTTGTGTGTAGTCAAAGGTCACAGGTTCGAATCCAAGGCACGCACCACTGACTTTTTGTAGTCATGTGCGTATTATATTTTATTTTTTCACCCATACTAGGAATTTCTTCCTGCATCGTGGGTGCGTTTATAGACATATAATCTCACAAGCACACACACACCCAGTCCCGGAGCAATTATCTATAGATCGTACAAATATTTGCTTCGTGCAGGAATCGAACCTGCGACACGCAACGCAGCAGTCGGTCTCTCGACCACTGCGCCAACCGCGCTGTCAAAATTATTAATTACCTATCACTTGCTCACTTCGTGCGGAAACCAGCACAACAGAGAGATGTTCTCGATGGTGTGTAAAGCCATTTCAGAGACTTACGGATGGTTTAATCTCTGACACTAGGTTGTTCATCAACCATACGATAAGAAGAAGAAGTAACGCTTAGTAAACGACAGATATGCTTTAAATTAGGTCAGATTGCTACATTAGAATTGACGCGAACGTTCCTACAATTTCTTTTCATTTCCTCTAACTGGGGTTTTTGGGGGCTGAGTTGCTCGCGTCCGTAGGAATGCACCCTTAAACTGGAATCCCTACACGTGGCTCTGCGTGGAGCAAAACAGGGAACACAACTGATGGGAGGCTTCGGCCGTAGCTGGTTACCACCCACCGGACGAAGCCATGCCGTAATAGTCAATTTATGTACTAGTTTTTTTTAAAGGTGTGTTTGTGTTAAATTTTTTAACAAGAAATAATGTGATCTCCTAAATAATGTGAATAAAGATTGAATGTCTCGGGCGCCTGGAGTCACAAATAAAACAATAATAGCTTATATGCGTAGAGACCGTGAACGACCTAGTTGTATTGCGGGATTTAGTCCGGTACAACCGTTGTGGGAGACGGGTCTGGGCAGTTGCATCAACTCCCAACTATCGTTCTCCCAAAATCTATCCAATTACTTAAGAGCGAATAGATTTATTCTGGATATACGTGCTCCATCCTCGGCCACACCGTCGCTAACCAACAGCGAGTTGGTGGCCAAACGTAGATACAGTTTTAATAAAAAAAAAAACTACTCAAGAGACATACTCAAAGAATTCCACTCCTTTACTCAGCGTAGCTAAGCTTTTTAATGTATTTCATGCTTTTTCTCTAACGAAGTCTACTTCATTCCTTTCTGTATTCATCCATTAGCGGCACGATTGACGCAGCGTCGATATCGCGTTCATAAACCAGTAGGAGAATGGCTCACGAATACTCCGCACGACTGTGAAAGCTAAAACTGTTCGTGTGGAAACTACTCACGGTACTCTTATAATTTGACGGTCACGGGGTAGGTAGGAGTGTAGGTGCGTTTAACAATGCTTTTTAATCGACTTCAAAAAAGGAATAGTCCTGTATAAACTACTGGTGCGTTTTGGATGGAGTTATCGTTATTTAAATACATATTTTGTGTTGACTACCTCGTTGGTCTAGCGGTCGCTAGCGCGGCTGTTGGGTTAGATTCCCAGGTCGGTCGAAGTGTTATTGGGTTTTTCTGTCAGGAAATTGATTGTAGCAGCCCGGAGTCAGGAAGTTGGTGGTCTGACCCCTGTGCTTTGGAAAGCACGTAAAGCCGTCGATCCTGCGCCTGATCTCTCTCCGGTCGTGTCGCATTGCAATCCCATCGGAATATGAGAGTGAAGGAAGAGGGAGTGCACCTGTGTTTGCGCATACACTTGTGCACTATAATATCTCCTGCGTACTTGGCTAATCTTCGTGTAGTTAGGCCGCCGTGACCGAAATACGGTCGGGTGGAGTATTATTACATATTTCAGAGTAGGTTTTATTATATAATATGTTAGGATCTGATGAACTTTAGTAATACATAAGTTGATTGCCTCAGTGGTCTCGTGACCGCGAGTATGGCTGCTGAGCGGCCCTGGGTCCGATTCCCGGGTCAGGCAGTATTATTGTGTTTTTTCTTTTAGTAAATTCTATGTGGTTGTGGGAGACAGGTCTGGGCAGTTGCGTCAACTCCACGATCGATATCCCCAAATCTGAACCACTTGAGATTGGATATATTTCTTCTGGATCTACGTGCTCCATCCTCGGCCACACCGTCGCTTACCATCAGGTGAGTTGGTGACCAAATGTAAATCCACTTTTGTTAAAAAAAAAGGTAACCTTGTGTCTGGATTCGTGCCCGGTAGATGGCAATAGGCTCACCACCTATTACATGGGACTTAATAACAGCATTGGTGAAATGTGGGTGTACCATTATAGTATCTACATCTCTCTCTCGTGATGCGGCATAATATCTTCTTGTAATATATAAAAATCTCGTGTCACAGTGTTTGTTATCGAACTCCTCCGAAACGGCTCGACCGATTTTTATGATTGTTTTTGATGTATATTTGGTAGGTCTGAGTATAATAATAATATAATAATTCTTTATTTTCAGGTGACTTAGACCCATAGAAATCATAAACATATAAAAACAATAATATCTCATATACTAATACATAAAAAATAATGAGTTGTAAACAAAAACTTATTCACTACGTAGTTTCGGCGACGTATTGCGCTGCGTCGTGGTGTCATGTAGTATTCCGCGAAAACGCCGATACACGACACCCTTCGGCCAAAATTCTTAATTATAGGTCGTAGGCTATTTTTTATACCCCTAGATGATAAGGGGGACCCTATACAAAAAAATTACATGGCAGAACAACGTTTGCGGGGTACAACTCGTAGTAATATATGTGTTTAAAGATTTCTAAGTAATGCTAATACGTCTCGTAGTGGATTGTATGTATTGTTTCACAGATATTTGAATAAAATCAAAGCCAGAGATCAAACGTTATAACTGCCGGAATCGCTCCCGTCGTGCGCAGGCGCCGCTAAAAGCTGTCCGTGCACTCAAATGTGATGCGTTCTGTTTTAGTTTTATTTTGTCGCATTACAAAGATTATATAGGTATATAGGTACCTATACTAAACTGGGAGCAGAATTTCAAGAGTTAACATATCTTCACGCTTGTTTTCCTCGGAGGGGTAGGCAGAGTACTGTTGTACGCATACATCACTGATGCAGTTATTAACAAAATCCCATGTATTATGGTGAGCCCAAATCTATCAACCGAGCATAATTCCAAGCTTCGGACAGCTCCTGAGAATTAACTAATCTAACAGTAAAACCCAATAACACTGCCCGGAACGTGAATCGAACCCAGGACGTTGCGGGTTCAAACCTGGCATATGTGACTTTTTCTATGAGATGTAGGTACTTTCTTAGTTTATCTAAGACATCACAGACATACGGTGAAGGAAAACATCGTGAGGAAACCTGGACTTTATGGTTTAATCGCCAACCCGCAGTGAGCTAGCGTGGTGATTAATGCTCGTGCCTTCTCTGTATGAGAAGAGGCATTGCCCTGCAGTGGGACAGTGATGGGATGATGATGATCAGCTCTTAATTAAGGTGGTCGACCCAATACGTTACCATTATTTGCCTTGGCTGAAAAATTAAAATTTGAAGAACCCTTTTTTACCACAAACATGTTTCCACTGAAATAACTAAGAAAGAAGAAAGAAAGAAAACCAGCCCATAAATGTCCCACTGCAGGGCAGGGCCTCTTCTCATACAGAGAAGGCACGAGCTTAATCACCACGCTAGCTCACTGCGGATTGGCGATTAAACCATAAAGTCCAGGTTTCCTCACGATGTTTTCCTTCACCGTATGTCTGTGATGTCTTAGATGAACTAAAAAAGTACATATGACATTGGTACATGCCAGGTTTGAACCCATATCTTGTGGCTCAGGAGGCAGGCCCGTAACCACTAGGCCACCACGACATTAACTAAACTTACTAATAACAAACACATACATAATAATCTTTAAACAAACACGGCACATTAGTTTTATATAGTTTCCGAGATAGCGCCGAACAAAATGTGCTGATAACCTTATCGGAAGTTATAGGTGGCGCGAGTGAGTGCCGATCTTTATGTTAGAGTAAATTAAACTAATCTTTATGGGGTAAAAGACTCATAAAACATTATATTTAGTGTTAGTATTTTTGTTATGATACCAGATAAAATAATTGGTTAGCATCACGCCTGTGTTCCTCGAAGCGGTAGGCAGTGGTGTACAAAATTGTACACAAACATTTCACCAATGCTGTTACCAAGTCCCATGTCGTAGGTGGTAGGTCTATTGCCATCTGCCGAGCAAAATTCTACACTCCGAGCTGCTACTGAGAATTTACAAAAAGAAAATTCTCAATAACACTTTGCTTTACTCGGGAATCGAAGCCGAGACTTCATGCTCAGCAGTCGCGCTTGGGACAACAATACCAACGGAGTTTTAATGTTTATTCTGTCAGTTTCCATCATTTGCTGGATAGATTTTTGCTAAGTAATCGCTTGGCCAGCAAAAACCTTTTCACTCGTATATCCAAGGTCCTTAATTTCCATTGCCAAACACAATCCCCTTGACTTTCCTGTAAAAACCCCTATATAAACCCTAAAACTGTCCCTATAATCACCCATACGTTCAAAAGATTACGAGATTACCAACCCCACGAACATCGTGGGGTTGGTAATCTCGTAATCTTTTGAATGCCAATGATTTTATTACTGTATCATCTAATTACCTATATATAATGTAGATTGTTATCGGTCACACATATGGCGTCCAAGATCTTTGGAGCTGATAACAAGACCAGCATCAAAGACCCTTGTCGACTAAGCGTAGTGTAGATACGACGGATCAAACACTGTTTGTCACGACAAACCATATAAAAGATCTTTAGACTTTAATAAAGTTAATATGTCTGCCATGTTGACCAGTAAAAAGACATCAAAGGAAAGTATGTTTTGGAAAATATGGGCTAATATCTCCAGATGCAATATCTGTGGCTTTGGTAGAATAATACCAGCTCTACACCAGCTATCTGGTGTAACATCATTCTGAATCAAGGACAGTTCTTTTTCAATTAATAAAAGCAATCGTTGTGTGCAATCTTAGAGTAGATACGTAAGGAGGGAGATACGTAGGAGGTACCTACAATTTCCTAGACATTTTATACTGCCAAATTTGGCGGGGCGCGGGGGCTACACGTACAGCACACATAGTCAATTTCGTGCAAAATACTATCGTGTTATGAACTCACACTAAAGTAAACTTGAAACACTAACAAAAAAGAGCTGTTTAACCTCATCCCTCCTTCGCGTTTCTACCAAAGGTCGTCTCGCCATCGCAAAAAGGCCCACCCGCACATCGTAGATACATGGTCATTATGCACAACTTGTTTAGACCGACTGTATTTAACTGCCTCTTTGGTCAAGTGGTCCCAAGCGCGACTGATAAGCAGGAGGTCTCGGGTTCGATTCCCGGGTCGGGCAAAGTGTTATTGAGTTTTTCTGTTTGGAAATTCAGCCCGGAGTTTGGAACTGTGCCCGGTTGATGGCAATAGACTCACCACATGGGACTTAATAACAGCATTGGTGAAATGTGTGTGTACAATTGTGTACACCTCTGCCTACCCCTTTGGGGAATAGAGGCGTGATGTTATGTTATGTATTTACCACGTATCTGCAAAATGTGGAATGTGATTCTTTCGGAGGTTATGGAAATCATCGAACAAATTGTATTTTTTATATTTTTTTACTGCAATCTATCATCCCAGATACTCAGCAATATGTTAGATTTTGATAACGGATTTGTACGGAGCCTCCATGCAGTCCAGTGACTGCCCCGTTTATTCTTGTAGCCTCTATTTGGTCTTGAGGAATCATTCTCTTTAGTCTTCTAGCGACTGTTTGGGTGTTCATCAGATTTACTGCTAGCTTGTTTGGATGATTTGAGAATCAAAATTGAAGAACATTTTTTTTTTGAGAAAGGTAAGCGTAGCAAATTGAGATGCTTTTGGTATTGCATTGTCAGGTTTTTATTAGAAGAAGTAGGTATTATCTGTATAGGGACTGAATAGATAGCAATAACGTCACCAAAAGACGAGTTAAAATATGGATAAAGAATTCGCGGTGATGAGCAGAGGTAGGCTAGGCTTAGTGGTCAGACGGCCTGGAGTATTTATCCGGGAGGCGCAGGTTCGAATCCTGCTCACGACCGTATTCTTTTTCCATTTAATATAATATCTTTAGAGTTCGCTAAGCATGCGTTAATGCTTTTCAAAGATTTATCTTTAATAATCATTCATATTTTCATACAATTTTGAAACATCACGCTACCCCCTACAAGGTGAGCAATCCACTATACAACGATGAGTCAGTCATTATATTCAATTTCAACCCCACACCAAGTCAAATAGATTAAAGTATGATTATGCGTGCGCCGGGAATGTATCCGCTACCCCTCTCTAATTAACTAAATGTATGTGCAATATTTGGGGTACAGGGCGTTGTTTTAGCGTTCTGCTTACTCTGTTTATTTACGATAATAAGTCATATTGTGCAGTAGTCATAATCCCTATAATGTACGCTACTTCGGCTGCATAGACTTCATAATTGTGTCCAGTCAGGATAAAAAGTAACCTATATGTTAGTCAAAGTCAAATCATTTATTTCAATTAGACCCTTTACAGGCACTTTTGAATTGTCAGAAGCTAGTTGCCACGTTCCAAAGTGTAGATTCCTATGGAGAAGAACGGTCAAGAAACTCCATGGTTACTCTTTTTATAAAATAGGTTTTCACAATAGCAGGTATTGGTTACACTGATTCTGTTGCAAAAAAAGAACTTAAATATGTGAGAACAATGTAAGTTAATCTAGAGTATAAAAGTGTGCCTAATTTCATCAAAATCCGTACAGCAGTTATTGCGTGAAAGAGTAACAAACAATCCATCTATCCTCACAAACTTTAGAATTTATAATATTAGTAGGATAAGATTGGCGGCGCGGTTGGCGCAGTGGTCGAGAGACCGGCTGCTGCGTCGCGTGTCGCAGGTTCGATTCCTGCATGGAACAAATATTTTTATGATCTACAGATAATTGTTCCGGGTCTGGGTGTGTGTGTGCATGTGAGATTATATGTCTGTAAACGCACCCGTGATACAGGAAGAAATTTCTATAGGGAACGTTAAAAAAAACATAAGAATAAGCTTTCGATGTTGTCTCTTAACATAAATATGTATTATCTAGCATCACGATCGTACTCTCTAAAGGGTTAAGTAGAAGTATACAATTTTATAGTCACAAAATTCATATTAATTATTTATTTTGTTCACCGGTTACTACTCACGTGCATTTTTCGAGATTGCCCCGACGCACAGTTTGACTCGCGGCATCGCGGAAAAATGCACGTGAGTAGTAACCGGTGAACAATAATGGTAATTAATATGAATATAGTAATATCTTAGGTTTGCGCGATCACTACACATTATAATAAACCAACTTTTAACCGGATTAATCGCGTGTATTATTGGTTTTTAGTTTTTCCTGACGTTTCGAACACTTTGCAGCGTTCGTGGTCGCAGGAGAACTGTCCTCCTGCGACCACGAACGCCAAAAAACCAATAATTTTAAGATTAATCCGGTTAAAAGTTGTTTTATTATAATATGAATATAACTAACGAAAGTTAATTATTGTTTAACGGTTGCTAGTTTATTACTCACGCGCATTCTTCGGGATTGCCCGACTAGTTTCGAACTCGAACGGAGCCCTTATTCATGAGCTGAACCCGCTAAAAGAAAAGCCAATAATAATATCAGAAGGAAATCCATATCTCGGCCTGCCTCAATAAGGCATAAGCGTGATTGTTTGTACGTAACTATGTAAATGTTGAATGTATTGACATTTATCAGATACCATTCCAAAATCTGGGCTGCTACTAAGAATCTCGTAACAGATAAAAAAAATCCCGACCTTGGAATCGAGACTAGGACCTCACGCTCGGAAGCCACACTTACGTCCACAATATGATTTTGCTATATTTCTGTTCATAGGAACAGTTCCGTGCTGCGGAAAACGCTCTTCACTGTGCGCGGTCTACAATTCCAATCTACAACATATTAAACTAAAAAAACTGATTTTTAGAAAGAAAATAATATCCTCACTCTATAACTATACAATTGCGAGTGATTTGCTATAATTCATTGAAGAGTTCCACTGTCTATCTCAAAAAGTCTTCACCAAATTGAAATGGAACCATATCTGAATAGTACTTTTTCAAATACAATCATATTCATTTAAATCGGGTCATAGTTAACGACGGATATTTCTGGATATACATTGAGAAACTGCTCCATTCTGAAGTCGAATAAAAATTAAGAAATTTTCGTAAAATCTTTTCCTATTCGAGAGATCGAACTCAGGACCCCAACCTCCGCTGCCTCCTACGCCGATAATGACACAGATGCCACTAAAACAAACACCGTATGTAAACAGTAACGCTACACGTTGCGGAGTATCGTGTGTCCGGATAAACACAACACCCTGTATTGTGCTGGCCAGCAGTAATGGGTGGGACATACCGTCGTGTAGGATGGAAGATAAGTTCGAGAAATCTAAGCAGACATTTATGTAATTTATGGGATGCAGACTTGGGCACTTTCGATGCATATTGTTGCGCAATTGGGTGAAAGAGACATTATTTAATGTTTTGAAGATCCATTATGGGCTCCATACCGTATTGTTAACGACTACAAACAACACAGAGTTCCACTTATTTTTACTAGAGTCCATAAGTGAAACATTAATCTATGCGCATAAATTAAAAGCTTTCCTTAGCAGGTAAAAGATTGTCTATCAACTCTTTGTTATAACTTGTTTTAAATAATTAATTGAATAATTATGGTATAAAGTTATTATATTAAATGGAAAAAGAATATACGGTCGTGAGCAGGATTCGAACCTGTGCCTCCCGGATAAATACTCCAGGCGCTCCGACTACTCGACCTCTGCTCACTACCGCGAATTCTTCATCCATATTTTAACACGTCTTTTGGCGATGTCATTGCTATCTATTCAGTCCCTCTACAGGTGACCGAATTCACGACCGTATTCTTTTTCCATTTAATATAATATTTGCTAAGCATGCGTTAATGCTTTTCAAAGATCTATCTTTAATTATGGTATACATATTTTTTACATACGGAAATGTACCAGCAAATATTTAACTCGTCATCCCACCGCCCCGTGTGTCACACAGTCCACCTGGCGATGGCGTCCCTCCCGTGCGGCGTGCGGCGGACAATCACAATTATATGAAGATTAACTTTTACGGGCACGTCAGTACGTGCATTATGACCGGCCCAGAGGTGTGGCGTGATTACCGCTTGTTAGTCACTCGGTCAGTTTTAATATTTAATAGGACGATGATACTATTGATTTGTAGATTCATAGGTATCTGGCGGTTTTGAGTATTTTATATGACCTACGTAAATGTCTTGGCGATGTCGTTGCCATGGCTCCCTATAACATGGTTGAACTACACGATGACTGACGCATGTGTGCCGTCAGTTAGGACAGGTCAACTCGAAATTGCTATGGATCTCTCTTCAAAACGCTATTCCAGATACCCTATTGGTTACGCTCACATAAGCTGGTTTAATGGTGTCTGGGCTATAAACGAGACCTTGACGTCTAAGTTGAGTTTGTTTCGGCATTTCTTCTCCGATATATCCGGTAGTCAGATAAGAAATACCGGCGCTTTCTAGATCATAGGGACATATAAAAGAGTTTGAAAAGACTTATTTACAGAATAAACGATTAAATTCATTGTAAAATTATAATTTTTTTGAAGATTCACAGAAAAGGTTTTGAGCTATAATAAAATGATTGCAATAAGTTTTCCTTAAATTCCTAACCCACAAGTGAAAAAATTTTAGCTTCACAACCAACTTACATCACAACAATTATACCCAAAAAATGTACACAATTCAAGACTGCGTTACATCCGAGTCCCTCGCATTACCCTCCGGGAGGGAGAGGGCGGTAAAAGCATATTTATGTTAGGTCCTGATTGACGATGATGGCTTCCCCCTGGTTAGATGCGGTGCGGCTTATGAACGATGAATGGTGACGTGAATTTCGTTTAGGGAGATTTTAGGTTCCTATTGTATGCAGAAAAGAAAAAGTTCTTTTTATAACTCGCCTCGTGGGCTTAATAGAATAGAAGTTTCAGTTTGAAGGAATAAATTATAATATGGTTTGCTTATAAGAGTTTTTGGTTATTGTAAAACAGAAGTTTTAAGTATGTCAATTCGTCTGCTGAGAGCTGAGATAGGCTCTGAATTGCTTCCTTAGTCTATTTCTTAGTATTAAAACAAGAACACCGTTATTGCTAAATGTTAAATTACTTACTATTCTGCGTTTGAACTTCAAAATGATTTGTCAACTAGCATCTTCCCGCGGCTTCGTTTGCGTGGTCTTCAGAATTAAGTTCAGCCGGTATAAAAATATCCTATGTGTTAATCCAGGTTACAAACTATATGGGTATTTCACTAGTTATTGCGTGAAAGAGTAACAAACAACCTTTAATTTTCATATACTTTCGTATTTTATAAATATTAGTAATTAAAGCAGGATTATCGTAATTGGAAGAACATTCGAAGTTTGAAACTGAATGTAGTGCGTGACAATTCGTCGTATATAAGCGGCACCGGCCACACTTAACGCACTCTACACTGTGCAGATTTCTACTGGGGACATTATGGTAACATTTTACATCTGCACTATATGAGTGTGTATGGGCTGAAGTACGAGAAAATGTGTGTATGAGATCTATGAGATAGTTGTTTACCAAAACATATGACACTGTTTAGGTGGCAATATTTAAGAGTTGCATCGGGAATCTGATTAAAGTCACATATAAATTCCTAAATTTAAATTAACGCTTAATGATGATTTGAAGAATTATACACAAGAGCTTGTCCTACTATATTGCACTCTCTTTTGACCGTTGCCCATATTATATTAGGTAGTAAGCTTATTTGCCAGCCGGGCAATTTCTAACTCTGTGCTGCTACTGACTGCACGACGCGGGAATCGAACTCAGGACTTCATACTCAAGAGCCACGCTTGTGTTACAATAATTGCCTTCAGCTTCGCTACTACATCACTGACAAGCGGCGACTGCGTACTTCAACCTATTTTGTTATTTAAGCTTATTATGTTTTATCTGTGGCGGATTGTTTATATCATAATATCTATGGAAATTGCCTATGATGGTTGTTCGAATTTCGCCCGCCAAGATGGCTGTTGTAATTCTGACGAGGAATATAAAACTTCGTTTGTTACCTATGTCATGTTATTAACTGCACCCAATTTAATTAAATCAAAGTAATAGAACCTCTGCGTCTAAGGTCTGCACTTCGACACACTTGCGACAACTGAACCGACGAGGCAGATGAGATATAGTTTCATCATCACCATCATCCCCCTGTCCTTAGCCCAATTTATTTGGGGTCGGTGCAGCATGTCTCTTTCTTCCATACATCTCTGACAGCCGTTATCTCAGTAGTCACTTCTTTTCTAGCCATATCTTTCACACAATCCATCCATCGTTTCCTCGGTCTTCCTCTACTCGTTTAACCCTTCCCCATTTATCCTCAAAATTTAGTAAAGGTAGCAGTATATTGAAATAAAAGCTGCGATGGCAATATTTAAGGGTTGCAACGATGATGCGAGTCCTTAAACATTCCTAAATCTTATTGAATGATTAATGACAATTTAAAGAATGCTGGAAGAGTGCACTGTTCGGGCCGAGTAGCGACATGACCACATCCTCCATTCCCGACCTTATTCAGGCAGTATTGGTAAGCGATCTCTCGCTTCCGGCTGAGTGCAGACATTGTCCGGAGCGAGAGCGCCACGTTTTGCAAGGAGGTGATACTTGCAAAGGAGATGGCGGAAAGAGAGGTGAAACCCTCTGCTGCTAAAGAAGTGCTAGCTATCGGTTTACCGGAGGACGCTCAGTGCTGAAAAGTAAGAGGCTGTTTTATTTAGTTAATAAAGTGTATTTGATAAGCATCGTAGTGTTACATGAGTACTACCTATGTAGGATTGGTTTGAAGATGAAATATATTTTTTGGTTTTTATATTTCTCTGTGGCCTACGCAGATGCCCTGCCAATCTGGTAACGTCTTGGGTCGTTGAGCTCCCTAAATTGTGGTTGAGCTACACGATGACTGATGCATACGTGCCGTCGGTTAGGTCAGGTCATCCCAGACTTAATCCTACACTCATATATTGAATTATATGATGTCTGAACTTTAAAAGTGACGTTGACCTATGAGTTTGTTTCGGCATTTCTTCTCAGAGCTAGTCAGATAGGAAACGCCGACGTCATCAAGCTTAAAAAAATGTGTTACTTCTTAAATTGTCTATAACAGATGTATTTAAGAAATAAATATCGTTTATAGTTTAAACCACCCGTACGCCTTAGACATGGCTCTATAGATCATTCAGAACATCTCAGGACTGCCAGTTCCCTCACGATGTAAATAAGTATGTTATAAATGAATAGGTAGGTATTGTTAGAACGTGAAATCTAAACAGTGGGTTTTTTTTTTAATTATTTTATGTGGCTAGACCATAAGAGGTCTATTGTGATCAACAGTGGGGTTACTCTTGAAACTAATACTAATTCCAATCCCATTCCAATATTAAATAAAGTAAATAATAATACATTTTAAAGCATGTTGTCTTCATATTATCCCGAATCAATTATTATTTTTGAGACATTTGCGATTTATAAGTACGAATTGACATATTTCCAATGTCAATCGAACGGAATTATTTTCAAGAGTACCACAGGTTTAAGTTCTAATTACATTTATTAAATTAACACAATTCTAATTAAAACAATTCAATCACTTCACAACGTTTACGCGCGCAACGCTATTGTCAGAATGAAACAAGTAATGCGGGGATTAACGACGCCACGGTGCACCATAGACTATAGCTGCCGCCATTAGAATATACTGTATAATAAAAATATACACTTAATTACACCTACAAAGTTACATCCAATAGATGAATACCTATTTTAAAATCGTCCATCAGGCAATGAAAGGGTTGAAACGTAACCAGGCAATTAGCTAATGGCGATCTAATCCGGCAGTGAAGGGTTAACGTTGACAAAACAACGAGGAAATTATTTAGATTGGTCCTTTATACCCTCGGCTACGATTTAATGACAAATGTTAATTTTCACGACCAAAACAAGACTTTATTCTATGCATGGTTTTTTAATTATAATTAAACTTATAAAATATACTTCATAACCCCGTTGGTCTAGTTGTCCCAAGCACGACTACTGAGTATGAGGTCTTGGGTTCAATTCCCGGGTCGGGCAAAGTGTTATTGGGATTTTATGTAACGAAATTCTCAGTAGCAGCCCGGAGTTTGAAATTGTGTCCGCTTGATGGAAGGCTCACCACGTAACATGGGACTTAATAACAGCATTGGTGAAATGTGGGTGTACAACTGTGTACCTACCACCACTGCCTATCCCTTCGGGGAATACAAGCGTAATACAATGTTAAAATACATTTTTTATTAGGAAATATTCTCTCTGTCTTAGGTATTTGAATGGTAAATTAGTAAGAGAGGCAGTTTAAAAAAAAAAACTAAGTGGCCGCCAACTCGCCAGATGGTAAGCGACGGTGTGACCGAGGATGGAGCACGTATATTCAGAAGAAATCTATTCACTCTTAAGTAGAGTGGATAGATTTGGATAGAACGATAACTGGGGAGTTGATGCAACTGCCCAGACCCGTCTCCCACAACGGTTGCACCGGACTACATCTCGAAACACGACTAGGTCGCTTCACGACATGGCTTCGTCCGGTGGGTGGTAACCAGTCGCGGCCGAAGCCTCCCACCAGAAACTTTGTTGAGCTATATCCAAATTTAGTCACAATTACCCATCAACAATTTATCATCACTAGACCGCGGCATACTAATGATAATGCATGACAAATACATAATTACATTAGGTCATAGAACAAACATTATGACCCGTAGAATCGATAATGACGTGTGGTCATTAATAAATGACACACACGATATATGATTGATTGGGTTGACAGTCATGTCACGAGTTCTTTGTCATAATTGAACGATATAGCGCAGGGGATGAGTTGTTGGGCATTTTTACTGAAAATTCTGAGTGCAAAATGAATATGGCGTTTCTTGATCGCAGTATAATTGATAGATATGATAGATAATGCATTTATTAAGTGCACGACACAATTAATAAACATTTACTTAAGACAAAATTAATACAAATAAATAAAATTGAAGTGTCTGTTTGTAAGGTCAAAATTATAGTTTTTTTAAGCTCAAACTGTTATTTGCACGATACCTAGGCCCAAAAATCTGTTCTTAAATGTTTTCTCTGTCTGTCTGTTTGTTCTGGCTTATGTAGCTTCGAAACGGCTGGATCGATTCTGATAAGATTTCACTGGCAGGTAGCTGACTATATGGTTAAAAATAAAAAATATTTATTTTTTTGAAAACGTTGCCCCTCACTAGGTGTTTCTTCCTGTATCGTGGGTGCGTTTACAGACATATAATTTCACAAGCACACACACACCCAGACCCGGAGCAATTATCTATAGATCGTACAAATATTTGCTCCGTGCAGGAATCGAACCTGCGACACGCAGCGCAGCAGTCGGTCTATCGACCACTGCGCTAACCGCGCTGTCAATTGGTAGTAGTAACGCGATTATAAAAAGCGTGTATGTGCAAGAAAAATCGTATTATGTAGTGAGCAGCGATCGAGATGGCTTAGTGGTCAGAGCGCCTGGAGTATCCGGTCGGTGCGTATTGCGATATTGCGTGAAAATTTCATCTGTACAGTAAACTAGTAGAGTATGATGATCAGCTCATAAAGCAGTGATAGCCTAGTGGTATGACCGTTGGACTGACACGTCAAAGGTCGCAAGTTCGAATCCTAGGCACGCACGTCTTTACGAAGTCATGTGCGTATTATAAATTAATTATCACTTGCTTAAAACGATGAAGGAAAACGTGACAAAACCAAGCACATCTGAGAGATGTTCTCGATGGTGTGTAAAGCCATGTCAGAGACCTACGAGTGGTTTAAACTCTGACACTAGATGGTTCATCAACCACTCGATAAGAAGAAGCTCATAACTAAGGGCTCCGTTCGAGTTCGAAACCATTCGGGCAATCCCGAAAAATGCACGTGAGTAGTAACCGGTGAACATTAAATGATTACTAGTAGAAATTATGAGTTCGTAGTACTTAATAAATACCTGTAGGGTTACTCTTGAAACTAATACCAATTCCAATCTAATTCCAATATTAAATAGACGCCTTAAAACGCGTAAATGAAAAATAAATTTACCTACATTACAGTTGCCTCAATTTTAAAGCATGTTGTCTTCATATCATCCCGAATCTTTAATAATATTTTAGACATTTTGGCATTTAAAAGTATGAACTACTGACATATTTCCAATGTCAATCAAGCGGAATTATTTTCAAGAGTAAGCAGGCTGATTACCTACAAAAAAAACGAATGAAAGTCAAAACAGCATCCACATTTCATTATTAGCGCAGGGTAGTATTTATATTGACACTATCACGCTCCGTTCAACAAGGGGTGAGCAGTGACGTGGAAGCACAAGTCGATTAGTGCCGTGACGTCAAACCTAGCTAGTAAGTGATTGGATGAAACTATACATCTATTGTAAAACATCAGCATTATAAAATAACTCATTGGTGTAATGTTGACAAGAGTGGTTGCTCACCGTGAGGTTATGGGTTTAATTCTCGAGACGCGAAAAGTGGTAAATTCTTAATAGCAGTCCGGAATTTGGAATTATTCCTGGCTCATTTAATAACGGCATCAGTAAAATATGGGTGTACTTAGTACAAACATCACATAAAATCACGCCTTTCCCCCATGGGGGTAGGTAGAAACTACAGAACGCTACCTGCTACGATCCTTACATATGCCTTTTGCTTCATCCACGTTCATACATCTGATCATACACGCGCGCCGGTTGCGAGTACTACGCACCTTACCTTTTTGGAGGATATCACTAATAAGGACAGTGTATATCCTTCTAGGGCGTCCCCTTCCGGCATTTCCACTTACACCTGCCTTGTAGATACCTTTTGTACTCAGTACATCTCTGCTTATTCCTCGGTCGGAAGTCTCAGTATGAAATGATGGTCACTCATCCATAGACCAACCGCAGCAAGCGACTGACCGATCAATATCCGATAACAATTACAGACCAATATTTTCGAAAATGGATCTACGTTTAGCCACCATATCGCCCCATGATAAGCGACGGTGTGGCCGAGGATGGAGCACGTAGATCCAGAAGAAATCTCTTCACTCTAACCGTGAATATCCCTAGATTATATTTCTCTGGAAACAAGGAAGACATTTTTTCCATCCATGCTCCATTTCATTATAGACCAATTCTCAAAATAACTACACCGAGAAATTAACGAAACGCTTCAAAACTCCCAATACGGTAGAAAAAAAAGAATAAGTATTGTCCCATTGTCTGTATCGAGCAATCATGGTGATTGCTATCATGACAATACGGGTCGGTGGTGCGTAGCGACGCAGTATAGACAGCAAGGACAATAGAAATGATTGCGACGATATTTTTGACGAATATTGTTCCTGATTTGACTGGAATGTGGCGATGAGTGCGTCCGGGTGTAAGTGGCTGTCTAGGTATTTTTTACACAACTGCCCAAAACAAGGAGTGTTATGTTTTAGGGTTCATGTATGTCTGTTTGTGAGTTTGTTTATTCTACTGTAACTTCTAAACGCCTGAACCGATTTAGATGTATAAACTTTTGTGGAAAAAGAAGATAGTCGCCTCTCGAAACGAGGTCGAGATGGCTAAGCGGTCAGAGCGCCTGGAGTATTTATCGGGGTGACGCAGGTTCGAATCCTACTCACGACGGTAGATATTCATTATTCACAAAAGTTTATAACTTTAGAGTTCACTATGCATTCGTTAATGTTTTTCGAAGATTTATCTGTATGAGGTATTGTTAGAATTACATTGTTCCGAGTAACATAAACTAGAGAGATTTAAAAAATATTACGTGGTAGGCGTGCTTTTTTAATTAATTTCATCTTGTTTTTGTAGTGGATCCTACTACCCAGTACTGTTGTCGTGGCCGAATGTTTACGGGTCCGCTCTTGAGCCGCAGGTTGTAGGTTCAAACCTGGTATGTACTAATGTGACTTGCAGAATGCCTTAATACTTTCTTAGTAAATCTAAGACATCACAGACATACGGTGAACGAAAACGTCGTGAAGAAACTTAGACTTGGCGGTCTGAAATCGCTAATCCGCAGTGAGCTACCACGATGATCAAAGCTCGTGCCTTCTCTGTTTGAGAAGAGGCCCGCGCCCTGCAGTGGGACAGTTATGGGCTGGTTATGTAAGTGGAACCTGGTATGAATGGTGTTCCCTCATAAGCAAGAGGGTAATGATAAATGATAAATGATTTTATTTCTGTAAATAGATCTGTTGAAAACACTTTTACAAGTCATTTTTATAAACTAGATGGCGCCGGCGTTTCCTATCTGACTATCTCTGAGAAGAAACGCCAAAACAAACTCAGAGGTCAAAGTCTCTTTTAAAGTCCAAACATTATAGTACTTAACTATGTTAGTGTAACGATGCAGGGATCGTCTGGAATGGCCTTTTGAGGAAAGAGCCATAGCAGCTTTGCGGTGACCTGTCCTGTCTGACGGCACGTATGGGAGCTCAACAACCCGTTACAATACGATACCAGATCAGGAGGATATTTGCGTATAACAACGACTCAAAATCGCCAGATAGGCTAAGTGGTTCATGTTGTTTTTCACCGTGGGAGAGCCACGCTTCGGCACGAATGGGCCGGCTCGACCGGATTGATACCACGGCCTCACAGAAAACCGGCGTGAAACAACGCTTGCGTTGTGTTTCGCCGAGTGAGTGAGGGTACCGGAGACCCAAACCCTTTAAAAGGCCGGCAACGTACTCGCGACTCCTCTGGGGTTGCGGGTGTCCATGGGCGACGGTAATCGCTTACCATCAGGCGAGCCGTCTGCTCGGTTGCACCCTATTCCATAAAAAAAAAAATGTATGAATTTCTGGCCCTCATCGTACTCACATTCACATTGCAAATAGTGTTTAATATCCGTAGTATAGTAGCATAATCACGCATGTATTCCTCGAAGGGGTAAGCAGAGGTGTACAAAGTTTTACACCCTCATTTTACCAATACTGTTATTAAGTCCCATGTAATAAGTGATGTAGATTAAATATTAATGTTATTAATTTAATGCTAAAATAAATTTAATTTTTGTTAGTTTTAAGGCTTTGAACTTTTAACATTGGTATTGGATTGGAATTCCAAGACCTATTAATTTCAAGAGTAACCCCATTAAGAATCGAACCTAGGACTCAGCTAAGGAGTCGCGTTTGAGACCACTAGACTCATTAATCCCGAAAACGTGTTAGTAAAAGTCAACCATATTGTTGGCAATATTATCACCTAATTATGAAGCCATCCCTCCGTTTAATAGCATGATGCGTCTAATCACCACTAGTGCGACAGTTGGAGTCAATCGTGCGTGCACGCGATCATGACGCCATATGCTACGGTCAAGGAGCGTAATGACGGGGGTCATGGGGTCACATGACAGCGTTGCTGTTTTTTTTTAATTAACACTGTCAATGTCTTTGCAATGAGCTCATTGGCAAAGACAAGATTGATTTTTGATCGTAAGATCGTTTATCTCTGAAGGGTCTGATGGTGAGCCTATTTCCAGCTACCTAGATGCACAATTCCAAATTCCGGGCGGGCTGTTGAAAATTTTTGCTCCTGGTAAACTCATTTGTTTATATAACATAACATATTTTCACGCCTGTATTCCCCGAAGGGATAAGCAGAGGTGTACACAGTTGTACACCCACATTTCACCAAAGCTGTTATTAAGTCCCACGTAATAGGTGTTGAGCCTATTGCCATCTACCGGGCACAATTCCTAACTCCGGGCTGCCACTGAGAGTTACAGTAAAACCCAATAATTTTGCCCGACCGGGAATCGACGAACCCTAGACCTCAGGCTCAGTAGTCGCGTTTGGGACCACTAGACCAAAGAGGCAGTCAGATTTGTTTACAATTTGTTTAAAACGGTGAAGGATAACACCGTCAGAAAGGGAGTAGTTCTCGATGCTGTGTAAAGCCATGTCAGAGACCTACGGGTGGTTTAAACTCTGACACTAGGTTGTTTATCAACCATATGATAAGGAGATGAGGTTTAGATACGAGAGCAGTAATCGCGGAACTGACTTAATTTTTTTTTAATGAGATGGGGCAAAATAGCAGACGGATCGATTACCGCCGCCCATGAACACCCGCAACCCCAGAGGCGTCGCATGTGCGTTGCCGGCCTTTTAAAGGGTTTGGGCCTCCGGTACCCTCACTCACTCGGCGAAACACAACGCAAGCGTTGTTTTACGCCGGTTTTCTGTGAGGCCGTGGTATCACTCTGGTCGAGCCGGCCCATTCGTGCCGAAGTATGGCTCTCCCACGGTCAATTACATCTTAATAGTCGAGGAGGTGGATCAATAAGCTCAGTTACTATATATTTAAAGGACTGAAGAGATAGCGATGACGTCGCCAGAACACGTATTGTGATGTGCAAGAAAAGTTCGGTTTCGTGAGCAGAGATCGGTATCCCGACCTGCGTACCTATTCGCTATCTCGGTTGCCAACCGAATTGATGGACACTTCGTAGTACATTGCGTCGTAAGTTTTTACTGTTGTTGTTCATCATAGACAAGCTGTAACACACGACGCAATGTACTACAAAGTGTCCATCAATTCGGTTGGCAACCGAGATAGCGAATAGGTGCGCTGAACATAGGATGGCTCAGTTGGTAATGCAGGATTTATATATCTAGGAAGTACACGTTCAAATCCTGCTCACGACCGTGTTTTTGCTATAGGATTTTTCTTTTTGAAGCCTACGGCGCAATGCATGCAAATTGGAATATATTGAAATAGGAAGACAGTTGCGCAATTGCCTCGATGGTTACTTTGAATACTATACCAATTACAGATAAATATTTAACGTTAGAAAGAAAACTTTAGAGGTCACTACGCGTGAGTTAATTCGTTTCAAAGATTTATCTGTATTTGTCAAGGTAATTGCATCTTTACGACATTGTATTAACTGCAAAGTTAGTCGTGTTGGTTCAGTGATCTGTAAAGGGATTGAACAGATAGAAATGACGTCGCCTAAAGACGTATTAAAATTTGGAAAGGAATTCGGGGTAGTGAGCCGAGGTCGAGAGTGCGCAGGTTCGGATCCTGCTCACGACCTTATTTTTCTTTTTACACTTCCACCAAAAAGCTCATATAACAGCTCAGGATCATTTCGAGGGCATTTTCCTCAAGTAACCCATAATATCAGTACCTTATAGCGACGTATAGCAATACGTAGCATTGTATAGCATCGATGCAGCGCTTTTAATCCTCTTAATGGAAGCAGGGGTGAAAGGGGAACAGAAAATGGCGAGGAGGCGACATAACATTTTAATTTTGTAGTAAAGATTTGTTTGTCGAGCTAGCAGTCTATGAGTCTACATACATACATAAAATGATGCTTGACACATTGAGTTAGGCAGAGATTTGCACCTGTTACGATTCTGAGACGCTTATTTCGTATATTTTTTGTGTTAATATTTGGTCGCGGATCACTGTATAGTCCGCCATCTTCTGTCATTTGAGAGATACTGTGATGAATGCAAATCGTTCAAGACGGTGGATTCTTTGTTACAGTTCTGATTGGAGTATCTGATTGGCTCGGTTAGTGGAGTGTGATAGTAGGATAACATCAGAACCTGGCGCATGGATAACATTTGGCGTAAGATAGCTAGATAGAAAGAGACCGTATCGGTAGCGGTTACCACCAACAACAGGATTCCCAATGAGGGTTGACGTCAGGCAGGCGGCCGGGCATACAACACAGACACAACTTTAGCAGCATGCAATTTCAAAAACAATTAGAAACTGGAAGAATACTACATCCTGCGCCGACAGGGTGACTTTTAACGTACTTACAATACAAGAGAAATTCCTAGTGAACACAACATAAAAACAAAAAATATTACACCTGATATTTTATTACGTGGAACAATTCCATGGTTGCCCCTGTTCTCTTCAAGTGGCATGCCCCATGTTTTCGTTTCGGGAACACCGCGGGCTCGGCGACACTTACCGATGTTACCACTAATATATTATATATTTATATAGGTATAAGAGTGTTTTACAGAAAAAATCGGGAACTGTCCATTGAAATATTGGCACCTAAAAAAGTGAATTTTTAGAAAAAAACTTTTGACTTCAGAACAACATCTACATACAAAAACTTTAATAAAAAAGTAGAAATTTTTTAAGTGTAATCAGACATGACACGGTTGCGTAAACTTTCAAACAACTATGTAGTTAGATAGTTTTCTTTAAAAATTGGTATTAATGTATAGTTAGTCCAGTTCTCCTGCGACCACGACCGCTGCAAAGTGTTCGAAACGTCAGGAAAAACAAAAACCAATAATACACGCGATTAATCCGGTTAAAAGTGGTTTTATTATAATGTGTAGTGATAATGACGGCTTTCTTATTCTTATTCTTTCTTATTCTTTATTGTACACAAAATCAAGGAACATACAAAACAATAAATAAAAAGAAACATGTACAAAGGCGAGCTTAACTCAGAATGAGGCTTATTACAAATACGTAACGTACGTCTCGTACGTACTTCTTGGCTAATGTTTCTGTGATGATAGTTAAAACAGAGACTGAGAGTCCTCATTAAAACTTTTGCAGAAGAACCACAAACCAAAACGTCATCTGTGTGGTAGGTATACATTTTTTGGTTATGTTGATTTTTTCAAAAAGTGCTGCATCAATTTCGGTCAATTTTATATGACCACTTCTGAAGAATAACCTACCAAACAAAAAAGAATCATCAAAATCAATTCATAATTGGCAGAAAAATCGCGTAACAAACATACAGTCGAATTGAGAATCTTCTCCTTTTTAAAGTCGGTTAAAAAGACCACCAATAGAAAATCTATAAATCCTGCAGTTTTTGCACACTGCCCATAACACCTAACATAACCTAGCATCACGCCTGTATACCCAGAAGGCGTAGGCAGAGGTGAACACAGTTGTAGACCCTCATTTCAGCGATGTTGTTATTAAGTCCCAGATGGTGAGCCTATTGCCATCAACCGGGCACAATTCCAAACTCCGAGTTGCTACTGAGAATTTCCTAACAGAAAAACTCAATAACACTTTGCCCGACCCAGGAATCGAACCGCGACCTCCTGCTTAGCAGTCGCGCTTGGGACCACTAGACCAGCGAGGCAGTTCAACGAGGCAGAGGCAGTTTTATATATATGATGCGTCGGTCTGTCTTCGTTTTATATTTAAAGTAGCATTAACAAGATACTTCTTTAAATCAATACTAGTTGTGTAAAAAAACAAATTCGTCGAGCATATTTTTCTAAAATTATCACACAGTGGTACACTTCAGTTTGATCACAGCAGATGAGTCAATAATGTTTGCAAATTTTAGTCAAAACTCATCCGAAAAACAATCACAACTAGAGTGCAAATTCAAATGCTAATACGTTATTCAAGTGGTGCCCTCTACTGCGGATATGAGCGGGAATTTGAATGCTATTGCTTCCGGCGCAACTGTTTGATCTCTTCAGCTAAATATTGGGCTCTGACTTCAAATATATTGGATTCTAAACTCCTTTGAATGTGGAATTATGTTTGTAATGTCCTTAAAGTTTTGATTTTGGAATGTAATTGGATGGGAATAAAATAGGTCAACTCAAGAGTTTCAATAAAGGCATGTCGAAATAGCAACTATCTTTACATGTCTTTCCTGGCGTCCAAACACGGATGTTTTCGACAAAATTGTCAACTCGATTAAAGTTTTTAGTTATGTACTGAATTTTATCGTTTTATCAACACTTTATGTAAAATTTGACGTTTAAAATAACAAACGTGTCGACAAAAAGAAGCTCGCACCGCTAACTTTGTGACTTACTAGAAAAAATAAAAAAATAAAAAAACAACGTTTATTTGACACAATTAGTAAGTGTCCAATTTTTAGCTTGTAGCACATCTTATATAATTTGTTGAAAGAAAAAATAACTTATTTAATGTCAACGTACTTACATAACATATATTTAACTAGCCCATAACTGTTCCACTGCGTTGCGCGGGCCTCTTCTAATACAGAGAAGGCACGAGCATTGATCACCACGCTAGCTCACTGCGGGTTGGCGATTTCAGACTACCAAGTCCAGGTCCTCACGATGTTTCCCTTCACCGCTTGTCTGTGATGTTTGAAATTAATTAAGAAAGTACAACAAGTAAGTAACCCGGGATAATGTAAGGATTCTAACGATACCCAATACATCTAAATCGGTTCAGACTTTTAGAAGTAATGGTGGAATAAAGCAACTCACAAACATACATACACACCCTAAAAACATAACACCCCTTTTTTAGGCAGTCGTGTAAAAAGGGGCTAACCCGTTACAAAATATTAGGTCATCACTAACCTAAATAACCAATTCAAATTCAAACATAATTTCATAGAAACAGCATCACTTGACGAACATACGTCAGTACCGCTATCTCGGCACTATGCCGCTCTCACATCAAAGCAGTCTGCCCGATAAGGGTATCTCAAGAGCTTCACAAATATATTCAAGTATTTTTAGCTACTGGTGAGTGGCTCGGTTGTATGCGCTGTTTTTTTGGCCACGAATGTAAAAGAAATGAGTATTTTGGTGACTAAGTAGGCTTACGGTCGAAAATAATTTGACATCATCAATACAAATAAATAAAATTGAAGTGTAAAGTTATTATATTAAATGGAAAAAGAATACGGTCGCGAACAGGATTCGAACCTGCGCCTCCCGGATAAATACTCCAGGCGCTCTGACCACTAAGCCATCTCGACCTCTGCTCACCACCGCGAATTCTTCTTCCATATTTAACACGTCTTATGGTGACGTCATTGCTATCAATTCAGTCCCTATACACAAAATTGAAGTTTTTTTTGTAATGTCAATATAATAGTTTTTTGCCTCGTTGATCTAGTGGTCCCAAGCGCGACTGCGGAGCAGGAGGTCTCGGATTCGATTCCCGGATCGGGCAAAAGGTGAAATTCTCAGTAGCAGCCCGGAGTTTAGAATTGTGCCCGGTTGATGGCAATAGACTCACCACCTATTACATGGGACTTAATAATAGCATTGATGAAATGTGGCATGTACCTACAGTTGTGTACACCTCTGCCTACTCCTTCGGAAAATACATGCGAGATGCTATGGATGTACTTTTTTAAGTTCATACAGTTATTTTCATAATACGTATGCCTAAACATAAGTTTTTAAAATGTTTGTCTGTATTACTGTTTGTTTCGGCTAATCTTCGAAATGGCTGGACCGATTCGGATAAGATTTTAATGGCAGATAGCTGACTATATAAGAAATTACTTAGGCAAATTTTCTAGCCGAAAAATTTTATGGTTTCGTGCAAAAAATTAAGCTAAAACAGATTTATGATGGAATTATAAGCAGATAGTTAAATAACATTTATCGTTACAATATTAAATGGAAAAAGAACACGGTCGCGAACAGGATTCGAACCTGCGCCTCCCGGATGAATACTCCAGGCGCTCTGACCACTAAGCCATCTCGACCTGGAGTATTCATCCGGGAGGCGCAGGTTCGAATCCTGTTCGCGACCGTATTCTTTTTCCATTTAATATAATAACTTTAGAGTTCGCTAAGCTTGCGTTAATGCTTTTCAAAGATTTATCATGGTCTTAAACATATAAAAATACAGAAGCATTATGGAGCCTGTCGGGCCAGGCTATCACTTTAGTTAATCTTTCGTCGTAAACCGAAATTGAATATTTTACCATACCAGAGTTAAAACAACTCACATGATTCAACAAACACCTGAAACACTTAAAAAGTATTTATTTGTTATGCATCTGATATTCATATTTATAACAATATTTCAAATCCGTATCGTAACATATCAAGATTCACTTTAAAATCTAAAAATATACTTAAAAGCTTAAAATTATTTATAACTCACAATATTTCAATGTTAAATGTGAGCAGACGAAAGATCTACTCAGAAAATTACGCGCGTCGATATATTTATCATTTATAAACTATAAACATTTTTGGACTTTTTAGTTGCGCGCGCGACGGGCGGTCGGCCAATGGGAGCGCGCGGTGGCATTTCAAGGAAGGGGGCGTGGTTTGAGGCACGCTGACGGTAGACTGTAAGATTGTATGTTGCAGTTTTGCAGCGTCATGCTTTCTTGGGAACAGGCGTCATAATATTGAGGGTTCCAAGTGGAGTAAGTGGATTTAGATCTAGTAATTCTTGCAGCAGGATTCTGAAGGGGATTAAAAAAGCCATTTCCCTACACTAGGAATTTCTCCTGCAGCTTAAGCGCTTTTACTAACACAGTTATCTGTAAATCATAGTCATATTTGTTTCGTAATAGCATAATTTCATACCGAGACCCTCCGTGACTCAGAGAGCACGTTTGACCGTCGGTCCCGGTTGTCAAATAAAGATCTATGACAGCCGATGAAGATTTTTTAAATCTTCATCGATCAATCAAGTGCATGTTACATACTAAACTCACGCCTTAATACGTCATGGAGGTAGGCAGAAACCGCAAAACGAGACCTGTTACGATTCTTACATATGCCTTTTGCTTCGTCCACGTTCAAATATTATCCACCTTGTTAGTCTAGTGGCCCCAAGTGCGACTGCTGAGCTTGAGGTCCTGGGTTCGATTCCCGAGTCGGGCATAGTTTTATTGAGTGTTTCTGATAGAAAAGTCTTAGTAGCAGCTCGGAGTTTGGAATTGTGCTCGGTAGATGAAACAAACAACATTAGTGAAATTTGGGTGTACAGCTGTGTACACCTTTGCCTACCCCGTCGGGGAATACAGGTGTGATGCTATGTAATTTTATATATACTTATTATAAATTAATTATCACTTGCGGTGACGGTGAAGGAAAATATTACAAGAAAACCAGTACACCTGAGAGATGTTCTCGATGGTATGTAAAGCCATGTCAGAGACCTATGGGTGGATTAAACTCTGATACTAGGTTGTTCATCAACCATATGTTATGAAGAACTAGGCTAGATAGGCAGTCACTCCACGTTAAATACGGCCATGAAACTGCATCCAGCTTGAAGTGGAAATGAAGTGGAAACCGACCCTAATATACTTGAGAAAGGCTTAGGCAGATTTTACTGATGAAACTAAAACAATAAAACGAATTGAAGTGTCTGTGATTACAAAAATCAAGACATATATACCTCTCCGCCGCCTTACTAATAATTATAATAAATATTTTTGTGATATTGACCTGTTCTCCCTATCGTTGTATGTTAAATATAAAAGCTGTATCCTTAAAACAATAAAAAACTCTGTGAGTTTTTCTCCATCTTGAGCAGTTAGGATCTCAGTCTTTACTCTAAGGTATTTGTTAAAATTAGTAAATTCTTAATATGTTATTGCAGTACTTATATTTTTCCTTAATTTTGTTGTATTTATTTTCTAATTCTATTTCACACATAATACTTTGTAGGCACTTATTGTTTTTGATCAACTTAATTTTTATTACTTGGCGCGTAAAGTTGTTATTTTAGGTATACTGTGACTGACGTAGTGGATTACATAATTATTAGTTTTAAGTTTCACTGTTTATATGCTATTATTATGTAATTGTTTGTTGTTCCAAATAAAATAAAATATATATAAAAATGAATTGCTGTTCGTTTGTCTCGCTAAAACTCGGGAACGGCGGGGCCGATTTAGCTGATTTTGGTTTTGAAATGTTTGTCGTAGTCCAGGGAAGGTTTAAACGGTGAGAAAATGTATAGATCTCAAAATCCCATTTGCCCATATAAACTGTTCTACCTACTTTCCTGTCAAACATTTGACGTTCGAAGTGAAACGAAGTACATCAGATCATCTAGTTTAAGATAAGTAAAATTCATTAAGATCTACATCATTATCGATACTGCCTCGTTGGTCCAGTGGTCCCAAGCGTGACTGCTGACCAGGAGGTCTCGGGTCAATTCCCGGGTCGGGCAAAGTGCTATTGAGTTTTTCTGTTAGGAAATTCTCAGTAGCAGCCCTGAGTTTGGAAATGTGCCCGGTTGATGGCAATCGGCTCACCACATATTACATGGGCCTTAATAACAGCATTGGTGAAATGTGGTTGTACAATTGTGTACATCTCTGCCTACCCCTTCGGGGAATACAGGCGTGATGCTATGTTATGTAAGATCTACATATCTGGAATATAGCTTTATACGGCTGTGAAACGTGGACGATGTCTCAGAGACAGAGAACGGTTGGCCGGAAAAACGGAAAACCTAACATACAATATGAAGACACAATAATTTCAGAAGCCACAACAGCAAAATTTTTGGGACTTGACTTAGATCGAGACATGTCTTGGAAAAGTCACACTGACAGCGTATGTAAACGACTGAATCAGCATTCATATGCTCTATATAACTTATCAAAGGTAGTTAATCGGACAACTTTGATAACGGCATATTATGCATACGTTATGTCAACATTGCGTTACAGCATTATATACTGGGGTAACTCCACAAATACAGAGACAGTGTTTCGAGCTCAAAAGAGGTGTATGAGGGCGATATGCGGTATACAAAGCACCGACAGTTGTAAACCTTTTTTTAAGAATCTTCGTCTATTGACGCTCCCTTGTCTGTATGTGTACGAAGTAGTTTTATTTGTTAAAAACAATTTTCATTTATTCGAAACGTTAAAGAGCACGCGGCATAAAAATAAAATAAGTTGTAGACAGCATAAAAAGTCAGTATATAATAAGAATTTTCTGGGAATGGCACCTAAGCTATAAAACAAATTACCGAATCCTATATTAAATAATAATAAAAATATAAATGTTTTTAAAAAGCAAGTAATGGATCTATTTATAAATAAGACGTACTATTCAGTAAAAGAGTATTTGTCGGATAGCAATACGTTGTCCTAGTATTGACATTTTGGCGTGTGCTTTCTAGGTCCGATTTATTATAAAATATTATACAAAAATCTTGACATGTTTTGAATTTATTCATTTCTTTATTTGTTCCACTCTGTGTTCTATTTTGCATGCCTAAATTGGCAGAATATAGTGAACTGCGCATTCACACAACATCTTGTAATGTAATTTAAATGTACTATGTTCAGCAATAAACATATTGATTGATTGATTGATTGATTGGCGACTTTTGAAATGGGGTGTTGGAGAAGGATGGAGAGGATTAGTTGGAAGAAAAGGAAAACTAATGAGGAAGTGTTACCTGCTTATGGTTTACGAGGAAAGATAGTTGTTAAGAACTATAGATAACTGGAGAGGGAAGCTGATTGGCCATTTGATACGACACGGCAACTTCTTTAAGACCATTTTAGAAGGAAAAATAGAGTGAAAGAGAAGAAGAGCTCGAGAAGATTACAGATACACCAAGTGAAGGAGAAAGTAGGAGTAGAGTCATATCAAAAGGTCAAAATGAAAGCAGAGGATAGAGAGCAATGGTGGTTGCTCCACCGACAAGAGCTCTTAATTTGAAGAAGAAAAAATGGTTACAAAATAAATGCCAACATTTAAAACATAATAACAAGTTACCGTTCTGAAATTTTTGTTTGTCCGTCTTAAAGTTTCTTTCAAATAAGCTCCGAAACGGCTCAACAGATATAAATTAATTTTTTTGGATAAAACTAGGATATTTTTATATTGTTTAGATTTAGATGATATGAATATTAAAGTGCTATTTCTCCAGGTACCGCGCGAATAAAGTGCGGGCACAGATTCGTAGTTCTGAATAATTATGAGTAAAACCAGTATTTTATCATAGGTCGTCTGCTATGACTTTAAAATCTTTGTGATTGATTGATCGATCATTGCATATTAATAATAATTATAATCTACAGTAAAACGCGAAGCTTACACGTCACGTCCATATAGGTTGAAGGACTTGACCTTTAAAAAACCTTGCAACATTCTTATCAAAACCCAACTCATTGTTAAAGGGTAATTACTACATTAACTTGTTTCACACAAAAAAAAAGAAAGTCGAGGAACATTTAAAAAGTTTATCGCCTGTCAAATCTGACGTTTCGGCAGCCATTGTGAAGCGTTACTGGCCAATGGCGGCGCCCGCTTTGAATTTAGAATGTTTTCTTTTTCGAATTCAACTGTCCATTGTTTTCGGTTAGTATCTTTTTAACGATCGTGTTTTCGATGTTTTATTTGAAACTAGTGGGCAGAATAGCATGCTATTCTGTCCACTAGTTTCACTTCGATTTACTCTTAGTAATGGTCAACAATGGTCAAAATCGACCATATAATTGGGCTGTATTGGGCCGATGACAAAGTAGGGAACATAGTGAGGAAACCAGAACACCTGAGAGATATTCTCGATGGTGTGTAAATCCATGTCAGAGACCTATGAGTGGTTTAAACTGTGACACTAGATTGTTCGTCAATTATACAATAAGAAGCAGGCGATCATTGCTCGTTGCCAGAACAATTTTTTTTATTATAATTTTTTTTCTACTTGTAATCCTATGTAAGCCACTTAAAATACGGTCAAATTAAGGGCGTTACCAAAGTCCAAAACAAGAGTGGCACCCACACTTTTCCATTACACCAATTTTATCAATTCAATATTTTTACTAAAACAAAATTGGCCCTAATATAGGAACAAGAAGAAAAAAAATAGGAACTCTTTTCCCATTTGATGTTACAAAATTAGCC
Organism: Xylocampa areola; assembly: GCA_935421205.1. Taxonomy (NCBI): domain Eukaryota; kingdom Metazoa; phylum Arthropoda; class Insecta; order Lepidoptera; family Noctuidae; genus Xylocampa; species Xylocampa areola. The sequence goes on from OW285223.1 coordinate 13,557,690, forward strand.
ATCACATCGAAAATAAGTCTAATTTTGAGTTAAAAAGTATTGTGGGAGTTAAAAGCTTTTTGTGCAACCTCACCCTTCGGAGGAAATACGAGGCAATTTTAAAACTTAAGTACAGTCGAACACAGATACCAAATTGCCAAGAGGTATAAACATCACTATGAAAAAAAAAAGCCGGACATGTGTGAGCACGACTCTCGCACTGAGGGTTCCATGACTTACTGTCCATAAATCATGAAAGCGCCCAAAAATTACTCTTAAAGACTCGAAGTCAAATTAAACTTAATTTTGCAGTTTGAAAAATATTTTTTCAGTCATCGATATACGACACGGTTGTTAATCCAACTGCAAATGCTAGTTTTTAATAGTAAAAATTTTTTTTATTTGACATAACTACAAATTTACGATTTCCTATTTATTCCTGTATTTGTGCTTGTGAGAATTTTTATTGTATAATAACTTTCGTAAGCACATTCATATTCACGTCAAAACAGTTTTGACTCGCGACATCGCCGCGGGCTCAGCTCATGTCTAAGGGCTCCGTTCGAGCTCGACACTAGTCGGGCAATCCCGAAGAATGCAAGTGAGTAATAACTCTTGAACAATAATTAATTGTAGCACATTGCTTCTTGCCAAATTTCTTATTTCCAGGTCAACGGGAAGTACCTACCCCACAGGTTAAGAGCTTTGGCTTAGTGAATGCTACTTAATTAACAACAATGTTGGTTTAATGTGCCCACTGAGACACGAAAATTCGAACGATAATCATATACTGGCTGACGTCAATTCTAATGTAGCACACTAAACTAAATTTTGAGCATTGCTGTCTCTTACTAACCGTCACTATGAGAGCGGGACGGGATGATGTCAAATTCAAATTTAATCACCAAAATTTTTCATACAATTTTCGTTTGACGTCTCTAATTTTAGTGGCTACCTAAAACTGCCTACTAAAAACGTTCGGAGATTTTAATATGACGTGCCTAAAATCGGATTTGACATCTCTTGATTCGTCCCATCTTGTTCCTATAGTAACTGTTAGTAAAAGACAGGTCTGCCTAGCCTTTTCCCAATAACATTGGGGTCGGCTTCCAGTCAAACCGGATGCAGCTTAATACCAGTATTTTACATGAAGCGACTGTCTATCTGACCTCCACAACCCAGTAACTGGGTAAAACGATATCTCGTGGCATGACTGGTTGTCAGACTTTCAGGCTTCTGACTACCCGTAACGGCTGTCATAGATCTTAATTTGTCAACCGGGACCGACGGCTTAACGTGCTATCCGAGGCACGGTAGTAAAAGACAGGAATCTTCTAAATTTTGTTTAGTTTCCTACATTAGAATTGACGTCACTATAAAAAACTTCAATACAAAGTTGTGCTCGACTGTACTACATTTTCACCCTTGATGCGGCCGACAATATTTTGACAGGCCATTTTTGGGGTACCTCGCGTCAAGTTAAAAGCTTTTTTTTTGAGAAACGTCGGTAAAAACAGTCCTACAACAATTTTGCATAAGGCGAGTTGCAAGATTTCTTGAATAGATAGAGGAAATTGGCCCTTGACTCTATTTAAATGACCCTAAAATTAGACCTTTTGGCATGATATGGAAGTTTTTGTATAAATTCGTATCGTCATGCTTACATACGTTAGTATAGTATATTGCGTCTCAATCATAAGTTATAACATAACATAGCATCACGCCTGTATTCCCCGAAGGCGTAGGCAGAGGTGTACACAGTTGTATACCCACATTTCACCAATGCTGTTATTAAGTCTCATGTAATAGGTGGTGAGCCTATTGCCATCTACCGGGCACAATAATAATAATAATTTGTTTATTCAGAAAAAGTGCAATACAATTAACAAATTTCTTATAATTAAAATAAAGCAGACATTGCATATTTGCCTGAACTAGGTTGAACCTGTGCCTCACGCTATGAAGTGCATTGTTTTATAAATTAACAATAATAAATACTTAAATTAGAGAAAATTAACAGTTATTATACAAAAATTAAAATATAGTAGTAAACATTACATTATGACAGCAGTTTATTTGCATACTACGTGTAAATTTTCTGTCTGTTCGTAGGAAATGTTTTGCAAATATTGTCCTATAACATTTTTACAACTAAAATAATCTAACCTATAAATACTTAGTTCTCTATTTAACCTATTGTACAAAAATGGGCCTAGGAAGGTAAAGAATCTCTTTATAAACGCATATTTTGAGGTTGAATTTGACGTGCAGACTATTTCATTCCGTCTCTTGTTATTAAGGCAGTAACGAGGAGTAAGTTATAAATGCAGATTGTGCCTTTCAAACGCATTACCGCACGCGTAGCGAATGCTTGGAGTATTTATTCTGGAGGCGCAAGTCCATAACCTACTCACGACCGTATTTTTATTACTAAACAAAATATATATGCTATTTATTATTACCAATAGTGCAATTATTCACTGCAATCCAGTATGGTCAAGCATTAATTGTCAATAGCAATGAATGCTGGACGATATGATAAAGCTATATGTATTTAAAATATTTGCTATATGCTCTATTAGCTATAGATATTAGATATTGGGCTCGTGGCTAAGTAATAGCCGCACGGATCGAGGTTAAGCTGCGCTTGCCGCGATCGGTCTGTGGATGACAATAATTACATACCGAGAGCCCTCCGTGCCTCGGAGAGCACGTTAAACCGTCGGTCCCGGTTGTCAAATTAAGATCTATGACAGCCGTTAGTCAGAGGCCTGAAAGTCTAACAACCGGTCATACTACGAGATATCGTGTTACCCAGTAACTGGGTTGTGGAGGTCAGATAGGCAGTCGCTCCATGTAAAATTCTCGTATTAAGCTGCAGCCGGTTAGACTGGAAGTCGACTAAAATGTTATTGGGAAAAGGCTAGGCTGATTGATTGCCCTATTAAATGTATATATATGTACTAAGAAAACTATAAACAGTCAAAAATAAAAACAGCTTAATTCAAATTATTTGACATTTTAAATTTGTTTTAAAGCAGTTTTTACTCAGCCTGCATGGAACTATAGTTAGGCCCTAAATTACATTGTTTCACACAATAAAAAAGTTAGGAATCATTAAAAAGTTTATCACCTGTCAAATCTGACGTTTCGGCAGCCATTGTCAAGCATTACTGGCCAATCGCGGCGCCCGCTTTGAATTCCGAATGTTTTCTTTTTCACGTTCAACTGTCCATTGTTTTCGGTCAGTATCTTTTTAATAATCTATTTTTATTTAACCTGTTTGCTGGTAGATAAAATATGCTAAGAAGTATTTTCTTGTGGTTTCGAACCGTTGTTTCTTCTTTGAAAGATATAGGAAGTACCTGAGCCATAACAGACGATGTTGTGCCCTGTAAAAATGTATTTTTTATAATAGTGACTTGGAATTAATGAACTCGGATGTTGAGTGGTCGGTTTAAAGTTCAAGTTCTGACAAACAGAACTGCACTGTGTGGGAATATATATATCTTTATTTCTTTCTTCTCTTTCTAAGGTGACGGAAAGCATTATCAAGACTGGACTTAATAGTCTGAAATTGGCTAAAGTCTCTGTTTAATATATTTATGATTACTTTTAAACTACCAGGAATTAACGCGCACTAACCTTTGAATCACTTAGCGTTTCGACCAGGTTGCTCTGATCGTGGTCACAAGAAGACTCAGTCAGTCAGACCACGATTAGTGCAAACGATTGTGGTCGAAACATCGTATCGTAATTCCTGTTAGTTTATAGTTATTTTTAAAGCAATTAAATGACATTTTGAATGACATAACTCTTTGACTGTCTTTTGTTTCATCTTAGCTTATAAAATGCTCATGACATTTAATATTATTCTATATTTTGATTTGTATTAATTTTGACATAAATTATATATTATTCATCACTTTCAATTTTAATGTGGTATTGTAATCCTTATAAAGCATGTCCTTGTTGTATTTATTATGATTTTACACATGTTTTTGCAAATAAAAATTATCTTTATCTTTAGCATTATCCTTATACTAGAAAAATTCTACCTCCCGACTGGTAAGGTAAAAATCTTACAGAAAATCGTAGCCAAGTAACACCGCGCTTTTGGAGTATATAGTGTTCATAACAATGAGCAAGGTTGGTGCTGCTTGAGGAAGCGTTGTTGTGTTGGCAGTAGGAGGAACGTTTTGTATCTGCTACTAGCTGAAGTCCGCGGCTTCGCCCACGTGGATGTCGGTTATCGCGACCAAAAGTAATCATGAAATTTTGATGCCGTTCCCGTTTTCCAATTACCGCTTTATAATTAATTTTTTTTTTAATGTATTAAAATGGATAATAGTATGTTATCCTTAAAAGATAGACATATGGCATCGCGGACTTTTCTGTAGACCTATTTATGATACACAATTCCACCATACATCATTTTGTTATATCTCAAAGGGTTTAGGTATCGTTTTCGTTGAAAGCTCCCAGACGGCTTATTTTTTTCCGACACCTCCAACAAATATCATTATATTATAGCCAATGTATACAAAAACTTGACAAATTATATAGTAAAACCTTCCTCGAGAACCACTCTATCCATTGGTGAAAAGAGCATGAAAATCGGTGCAGTAATTGTTGAGTTTATCGCATACAGTCAGACAGACAGACACGGAGGACTTCTTTTTTAATATGTAGTGATATCGCAGGGCGCAGCGATTCCTCTTACTGTGTTGGCAATGGGCGAGTGATACCCCTGGTACTACGTCCATAGGCTACAGTAACCGCTTACCATCAGGAAGGCCGAACGCTGTTCTAAAGGTTCCGCCCTCACTTCCCCTTTTCTGTTTTCCATGAAAAATTGAACATAATAATGAACAATATCAACTGATCCTTAATTGAGTGCAGATCATCGGAGATCGTGAGAACTCAATTACAAAGCATATTGTGAAACTACCCTTAGGATGAGGTGAAACGGGTGGGTTAGTGGCTCTACTTTATTCTGAAAATTCACTTGGAATATACCTTGGTGGACAAAGTACCTTTAATTTTACAATAAATTTTGTATTCTCCGAAGGGGTAGGCAGAGATGTACACAGATGTATACATTTCACCAATGCTGTTATTAAGTCCCATGTAATAGGTGGTGAGCCTATTGCCATCTACCGGGCACAATTCAAAAATCCGGGGTGCTCCTGAGACTATTTTAACAGAAAAACTCAATAACACTTTGCCCGACCCGGGAATCGAACCCGAGACCTCATGCTCAGCAGTCACGCTTGGAACCAGTAGACCAACGAGGCAGTTCTAAATCAATTATATTTCCATAAGCATTAATTATTTTAACACGTCTTTTGATGACGTTATTGCTATCTATACCGTCCCTGTACAGACCGAAACGATACGACTAACTTTGCAGTTAATACACTGTCGTACATATGCAATTGCCTTAACAAATACAGACAAATCTTCGAAAAGCATTAACGCATGCATAGCGAACGCTAAAGTTATAGATTTTAAAATGTATAATCTAATATCTATAAATATTTTATTTTAAATGCCTCGATGGTCCGGTGGTCAAAGAGCGACTGCTGAGCATGAGGTCTTGATTTCGATTCCCAGGTCTGGCAAAGTGTTATTGAGTTTTTCTGTTGGGAAATTCCTGATTGGAATTGTAACCGGTAGATGGCAATAGGATCACCACCTATTATATAGGACTTAATAACAGCATTTGAGAAATGCGAGTGTAGAAGTGCCTACCCCTTCACGGAACACAGGCGTGACGCTACAGGTGTGCTAAGTAATATTTATTAACTTGCCCTTAGTATGTAAGAATCTAACCAATAATAATTAAATACAATTTTAATGATAAGCTGAGCATATTACCCTCCGTATTATACCATATCGTATCGTTACCGTGTCGGATCGGGTACGTGGGAACTACCGCCGGAACGAATCGGACACGTGTCGTGACCGTAACATTGAAGTACACGTACTAATGAACTTTTATTGAGTGCTGAATTGTAAAGAAGAAAACTAAATTTAAAAAACTAAAGATCACGCTTTTGTGACTTATTGTAAATATTTAATTGAGGTTATTAAAAAATATCTTAAGAAGCACCCCACGCTTTTTTACGATAAAATGTTTTTTACCCCTCACTGACTTTTCGAAGTCATGTGCTTATTGTAAATTAATTATCACTTGCTTATAATGGTGAAGGAAAACATTGTGAGGAAACCAGCACACCTGAGAGATGTTCTCGATGGTGTGTAAAGGCATGTCAGAGACCTACGGGTGGCTTAAACTCTGACACTAGGTTGTTCATCAACCACACCATAAGAAGACTTATTTGTAGTTTGATGCAAAAAGTCAAATAACCTAGAAGTAATGGTACCATCGAGATTACACTGATAGGTATATTATTGTAGTGCCAAATAGCAATAAGCTCAATAAAAGCTCAGAACTTGAAGGAATTAGTACCTACTGGAGTAGTTTTAGCGGGCGTACCCCTCTCGCCACTTGCATATGATTCCCAATCAAACCTTCATACCTTTTTTACCTGTATGGTTACATTGATACGTTTTTCTAACATAGATACACGCACACACATACACACACACTGACACACACACACACACACACACACACACACACACACACACACACACACACACACACACGCACACACACACACACACACACACGCACACACACACACACACACACACACACACACACACACACACACACACACACGCACGCACCACACATACACAGCGCGCACGTGTTTACTCATATACACATGTAAACTCTTTACAAGACATATTTTTTATAATGTCATCAACCAACCTCCAACCACGTTCCATCCGGATGCAATGTAACGCACAGGCCCCAATATGTGAGAGTGCTGGTACCCATAACACAAGTTTAATCTTAGCTTGTGCCAGTGTTCAACAAACACTACCACACTATACTTAGTTATATTGTATGTTAAACATTAAAACGTGCACGTAAATTCTGACTTTTCATAAGTGCCTTTGTATGGTTTATATGAAATAAAAATCTTTGACTTTGACATTTTTTTTTTTTTTTTTTTTATTTATTATTTGTGGCTTTAATGTCACAGGGACCTGAAAAGATCCATTGTGATCACCACTCTTGCGTTTAAATTAGAGCTCATCCTTAAACCCTGCCGCTATGATGAACTGCAGGATTTTCCTAGGGGTGAGTTCTTTTATTTCATCCGGGCTTAGAATATGTTTCCCTAGATGAGCGTAGCGCTTATGTATTAGTGGTCCACATTCCCCCAAAAGGTGAAGAGGTGTTTCCTCAGCCTCTTCACATCGTCTGCAGGTTTGTGTCTCGCTTAGCCTCAAATTAAACATGTGCTTATTTAAGCAGCAGTGTCCAGTTAAGGCTCTTGCCACAACGCGCAAATTGTTCCTACTCAGCTCTCGGACGTGGTTTGTGTACCTTTTGTCGTAGGCTTTAATGAGGATTTTGGAGTGAGTCATGCCTGGCGATTCCGTCCAGAGCTGGCTTGCACTGTTAAAACATGAGTCCATGAGGGATTTTTGAGCTAGGCTTTTAGGTATACCACAGAAGGGCTCGGGGCCTTGCTGTGTACCAATTGCTCCTGCTCTTGCTAGCTCATCGACACGTTCATTTCCAATGATGCACGCATGTCCCGGTACCCACCTCAAAACTACTCTATTGCATTTGCCTAGAGAGTTTAGTCGAGCCATGCAGTCTTCCACTAGTTTTGATGAGACTACGTTTGAATCTAGTGCTAGGAGAGCTGCTTGGCTATCAGAATTAATATATATCGTATGGTTGATGTAGCCCTTTTGCAGGTTGGCTTCCGCACATTCTACAATGGCGCATACCTCTGCCTGGAAGATGGAATCGTAGTGTCCCAGGTTGACGCTTTTGCTGAACCTAGGTCGTTCTCCATATATTCCACAGCCTACATCCTGTCCAATTTTGGACCCATCGGTGTACCATATTAGGCACCCGGCCTCGAAGTTTAATTGGTTACTGAACCAGTCTTCCCTTGAAGGCATTTCCACAGAGTATTGTTTTTCGAATACATGCCGCAGAAGCATGACATCTGTTGTCATGCCAAGTAATGGCAATTCCATAGCCGAGTCCTGTAGAGTCCTCAGTTTTTGGGAGAGCCAGTTTGTCCTACCCTGGATGTTTGCCCTAAACATGCTGGCTTTCGCCTCTTTGTGTAAAAATACATGAAGAGGTGGTAGGTAGCCCAAGCAGGGCATTCAGTGCCATTCCAGGGCATGTGGACATAGCGCCCGTGGCCATGAGACAGGCAGTCCTTTGCAAACTGTCCAGTTTTTTGATAGTGGTCGTTTGATGGGTTTTGCTATACCACACGACAGACGCGTATGATATGCTTGGTCGTACAATGGTAGTATACAACCAAAGCGCGATTTTGGGATTAACACCCCAGTTGCTACCCATAAGGCGACCACTGACCCCGAGGGACATTTTAGCTTTACTCAGTACGTTTGCTAAATGTGTGTTCCACGTTAGCTTTTGGTCGATAGTGACGCCCAAGTATTTAGCTTCAGTGGAAAACGTAATCATTTTACCATTCAGCTTTGGCATCATGAGTTTTTCCAAACGCCGTTTTTTGGTAAAAGGTACTAAGACAGTTTTGTCCGCGTTGACAGAAAGGTCATTGTTGGCACACCACTCACTGACGGTGTTAAGACCTTTTTGCATGATCTGTGAGATAGTTGATTGACAGAAGCCCCTTACGACGATAACCAAGTCATCTGCGTAGCCTTGCGCATCGATTCGGAGTTCTGCCAACCTAAATAAGAGTCCATCCACAGCTAGTGTCCACAATAAAGGCGATAAGACTCCACCTTGCGGGCATCCTCTAACTGTGGTTATCTCTATTGTTTCATCATGAAGGGCAATTTTTGCCCCTCTATGACTAAGCATCGACTTTACCCATCTGATGGTAGTCGGGTCGACATTTTTGCTAGTCAGCCCGTTCACCAGCAATGAGATTGACGAGTTGTCGAAGGCTCCTTCAATGTCGAGGAACGCACATAACGCTAATTCTTTGTCCTCCATAGCCTTTTCCAACCTGTCTATCAGACTTGTGAGGGCAGTTTCGGTTGATTTGCCCTTACAATAGGCGTGTTGACTGCGGTGGATAGGAGATGCAACTAGAGCTGTATCTCTAATATACCTATCTAGCACCTTCTCCATTGTCTTTAGAAGAAATGAAGTGAGGCTGATTGGTCTGAAAGACTTTGGCTGGCTGTAGTCTTTCCTGCCAGCTTTAGGTATAAAAATGACTTTGACCAAAGTCCATTGTTCTGGTATATATCCCCAGGCCAAGCTTGCCCTGAAGATTTTTATCAGATATGGTATGAGTACGTCCGTTCCCTGTTGTAGTAACACAGGTAATATTCCGTCCTCCCCACATGCTTTATATGGTTTGAAGGAGTCTACGGCCCACTGCACCTGGTTGGGTCTTATGATCCTAGCAGCCCTGCTCCAGTCCTCGTTATGAGGTCTATGGCACACTGGCTTTTGGGATGTATCTCTTCTCAGAGACCCAGGAAAGTGGGTCGTGGCCAGCAACTCTAGCGTCTCCTTTTCATTACTTGTAAAGGAGCCATTTTCCGTTTTGAGGAGTCCAATTTCATTAGTCTTGGCTTTTGAGAGCAATTTGTGAAGTCTTGCTGATTGTGGCAGGCTTTTTATCTCCTCACAAAGCTTCCTCCACGAGGCTCTCTTCGCCTTCCTAATCTCTTTGCTATATTCAGATAAGGCTTTCCTGTAGATCTCCCAAGCTTGAGTCTTTTTAGCCTTGTTGAACAGTTTCCTGGTTTTCTCTCTAAGCTTCCTGAGCCTTGAGTTCCACCAGGGTACTTTCCTTACTGAGGTCTTGGTTTTGAGTGGACAACTCGTTTCAAAGGCCATGTGTATGCCTTTTGTTAGAGTGGCCACCGCTATCTCTAGACTCTCAGTTGATTTGATAGTTTTTGGGAAGGATACAAGATTTTGCCTGAGTTGATTTTTAAAATCTGGCCAGTCGGTTGATCTTGGATCCCTATATGTTGTGGTTTGGGTGTCCAAAGCTGCCCTAACCTCAAAAGTTATATGCCTATGATCTGACATTGAGTTTTCGCTACTAACCTGCCATGAGTCTATGTGTCTGGCTAGGTTGTTTGTAGCGATAGTAATACCTAAGACTTCCTGCCTAGCACTCGTTACAAAGGTAGGTATGCAACCTACGTTTAGCGTTGTAAGATGGTTAACAGTAAGAAAGTCAAAAAGTAACTCACCCCTCTTGTTGGTGTCGGTGCTTCCCCAAGAAGTGTGATGGGCATTGGCGTCGCAGCCGATGAGGAGCTCGGCGTTGTGTTGGGCGGCATACTTTACTACCCTCGCCAAGTCCTCTGTCGGGTCGTCTCTCTCTCCGGGCAGATAGGCCGAGCACATTATTACTCTAGCCCCGTTCCACCCTTTGAGATTGACAAAGGCGGCTACCAAGTCGTCGTTGCAGACTTCTATAATCGGCAAAATTTCTACATTATTATTGTATGCTATACAAGCTCTGGGTCTAATACCTGTAGTATTAGTTAAAATCTTACCGGCAGCATTAAGTCCCAGAACCTGAGTATTGGCTACCAAGGCTCTTGAATTAAGGCGAGGCTCGCCTTGCCTTCAACAAGACAACACTCCATTACCGCAGATGCTGCTGCAGCATGGTGGAGGTTGGCTTGGAGGATCCTCGCCGTTCCTACCTGGGTAGCCCCTAGGAGTTTCCCCTTGGCTTTGACCGCGTCAGCTTGGGACGCGAACGTCCCCGGCTTGTGGCGGTCCGCCAAGCATTCCCTGCTGGACCCTGGGAAACCCCTACCCCTGTCGTCGGCCCACCTTTGCTCCGAGGCACTGGCTTTGCAGGCACCTTGGTCACGGTTAGTCGTGGCCCTTGCCTTACACCGCCTTGCCTCTCAAAGCCTGATCCCCCCCTCGACGTGCCCTGGTGTGGTTCCACAGGCCTATCCCTGCTCCGAGGCACTGGTTTGGGCGAACCGCCGGGCACAGCAAGCTGCGACCCAGGGATCTCCCCACCTTGCCTCTCAGAGCCTCCTGAAGTGGAAGGCTGTGGTTCCACTCTTGATCTTAAAAGTGAGTTTTTTAAAACCAAGAATGACCTCAGATTTCATAGCCCGGAGAGACGTCACAGAAGGTTCGTCTAGGAAAAAGGACACTACGTGCCCATTGCCCTCGGCCCTGCTGTGTGCGACTCTCCAAAGCTCCGTGTTTAGCCCTTTATTTTGTATCCCTAGCAGACGGACAGCTTCGTTTAACGACTCTGCCTCGGAGCTAGGGATAAAGGTTGTCCCTATAGGGGGCTTCGGCAACTCGCTTCCCGGCATAACCGAGAGCGATGCCCCGCCCCAGGGTTTGATATTAGGGACCCTCACAGACAGCCACTCAAGGCTGGCCTGGTCCTCGCAGGTCACAAGGATCCACCCTGGTCTATGTGTGAAGCCCGTGAACCTTGGTCCCTTACCTTTATCGATGATGCTTAGCATCTCCAAGGTAAGGGCACGATGCACCAGCTTCATTTGGTCTTCGCTCATGGGAGTCAGGTTTCTGATTCCCACTCGCGTTTGCTCCACGACCTGCTTGAAGCTGGGCTTAGCTACGGGCTCCTCCATCCGCGGCGTCTTCTTGGCCTGTTCCTTAGGCGACTCCTCCTCTGACCTAGGCCGCTTTTTGGCCTTTGGGTCTGGAGGTACACCTTGTACCGGAATTGCACTCCAAGGCTTTACAGCTAATGCGCGGGCCTCTTCGACCTTCACGTTAGCTGCTAATAGCCTTCGGAGCCGCTTCCGAGCTGCACCACAAAGCTTGACTGGTTTTTTAGGGATCTCTTCCATCCTTGAGGCAGAGTCACAAGAGCCTCCTGCCTTAGGTGGACTAGTCCCTACACCCGTCCCAGTACGCACTACAGTTTCCGGAGAGGCTAGTAAGACCTCCTCCATCAACTCAATAGTCTCTCCTAAAAGGGGAGAAAAGGGTTGTTTTTTATCATTTTTTTCTTTTTGCTCCATACAAATCCCACGAGTAGCGAGGGAACTAAAAATGCTTACCGGCAGAGCCCCGCATGCCGGCAAGAGGACAAAAATACTACCCGATTCGTCCAGGTTTCGAGTAGCCACCGTTCAAGACTGAGCACCCCCCCAGCCACGCATCTCTCGGCACGGTACGGATAACACCTTAGCTTGGGTAAATAATAAAAATACATGAATACTTATAAGGCTAAAATAAACATAAATACACCTAAATATATACAAGACGCCCGGTGTTTTCTGTTACGTCTAATTCTGAATGAATTAGACCAAGAACAGGGCGGCAACCTCGAGAAGGCTATACACCGAACTTGTCTTGGGGATCTACACGACTGTTGCGCTCTCCCCCAAGACCTTGCCCCCTTACCACTTCTGATGGAGGTGGTAAGGTAGGCCTGCGCCTATACTACCAAGCCAAGCGAAGTAAGCATGTCGTTGTGCAACCGCAAAAGCATAGCCGCAAACCCGCCCCCAATTGACTTTGACTTTGAAAAGTAACTTAATTTGTAAGTGGTCAATGTACAACTTACATGGAAAATAAACTATTTTATTTATTTATTTTATTATTTTAATCGTGTATGACACAATTTTATGTTTGTGTTTAGTTTATTTAACTGTGTTAATACTGTTAATGTAATGACGAGAGCTATTGTTGCTTAAGTGCAAGTAGTTTTGTGCTTGTGTGTTACCTCACCCCCCGCCAAAACTGGCGAGCAAATTTGTTCGATATTTAGTCAGTAGCCTTCTCCCGTCTGGTCCTCTAACGCTCAGAATAATTAGTAATATATTAGCAGTATAAAGTCTTTCGAAGACCACTGGCCTGTTTTAACTAGCAGAATACCGAAAATTAGAAATGACGTCACTATAAATGGCAACGCAACAATACATCAAAGAGGCTAGTTATTATTCAATTTATTACTGTAGCGCGCCACCCGACGTCGCCTGCGATGCTTTTAGGGAAATTGGAGGTGCGCCCTCCGTACACTCGCGTGCACATTTACTGGTTCACTGTGATAAATTATTGGTTAGTTTAGTGATATATTTTTGTGGAGCTAAAAATACGGTCGAGAGCAGGATTCGAACCTGCGCCTCCCGGATAACTCCAGGCGCTCTGTCAAATTAATCATTCCGAGTTAAGACGAGGTGGGACGCTAGCACGACACAATAGCTCAGTCATGAGAGCCATGACACGGTACCTCAAAGGTCGCGTGTTCGAGTCCTGCTCGTGTCTATTTTTTAATGTTTCCTTAGAAAATTGTAATGAATATAGGCATTATATGACCTTAACATATAAAAAATCATAGTAATATCTTAGGTTTGCGCGATCACTACACATTATAATAAAACAACTTTTAACCGGATTAATCGCGTGTATTATTGGTTTTTTGTTTTTCCTGACGTTTCGAACACTTTGCAGCGTTCGTGGTCGCAGGAGGACTGTCCTCCTGCGACCACGAATGCCAAAAAACCAATAATACACGCGATTAATCCAGTTAAAAGTTGTTTTATTATAATATAAAAAATCATTTAAAAATATAGTAACTATGCTTTTAATACATATTCGGAAACCAATTAAAAGTCAAACTGAATGGTTCAACAGATATTAATTTAAAGATGAAAATCACGACTGCCATTTTTTTTTAAATCTAAATGGCCTGTTTTACGCGGTACAATGTAAGGATTCTAACGATAATACATCGAAATCAGTTCAGGAATTTAGAAGTTATGGTGGAATTGAGAAACTCACAAACATACGTACATACTTGAACCCTAAAATCTTAACACTCCGTTTTTGGCAGTCGTATAAAAATGATTTTTATGATGATAGAGATCATAAAAATTACTTATGTCTCGAGCGTCCATTTAATATGTCCGCCACTGTATCTATACTGTGGAGGTGTGGTTTGAAACTAAGTTATTAGTCTCTGTACTGCACTGTAACTTGTCATTATATCTGATTCAGTATTTTCTTTGTGCTCCCTCTTCCGTTTTACTATCTATCTCTCTTTCTTACATGGTTAGAAGCTACACCGACCTTCTTATTTCGTATGGTTATGAATGAACGTTGCGCGAGTATAACTTAGAGTTCGTTACGCATGCGTTTAAGCGAATTATCTGTAAAATTACTTTCTTAGGCGGACCAAAGGACCAACTACAGAGTAGGTACAATTCCAAACGATGCCCCACCTCATGAATATGTCGCAGATGGATTGTAGAATTCGCTGTTTTACAAAACTGCTAGCTGTTTTTCATAACAGTACTGTTTTGTAAATCAGCTGGCACTTTTGTAAAACAGGACATTCACATTGACATTCTACAAATACATCAATACAAATAAATAAAATTGAATTTTCTGTTTGTCAAGTCACAATAATAGTTTTTTTAAGCTCATACAGTTATTTGCACGACAGGTACCTAAGCCTAAAAAACAGTTTTTAAAATTTTCTTCTGACTGTCTGTTTATTTCGGCTAATCTACGAAATGGCTGAGTCGATTCTGATAAGATTTTACTGGCAGGTAGCTGACTATATAAGGAGTAACTTAGGCTAATTTTCTAGACGAAAATATTTAGAGATCCGAGCAAAAAAAGATCGATAAAATTAAATTAAATCTGGACATAATCCAATTTTGATGGAATTAATATTAAATAACGTTTATTAATAATAATAATATTCCACAACTATCACACAACGCCGTCTAGTCTCAAGCTAAGCAGAGCTTGTGTTATGAGTACTAGACAACTGATAAACATACTTATATATCTCTAAATGCATACATATTATAGATAAATTACACCCAGACACAGAACAAATGATCGTGCTCATCACACAAACATTTGTCCTGGGTGGGAATCGAACCCATGACCTCCGGCATAGCAGTCAGGTAGTTAGTAGTCAGTATTAACTGAGGCTTATAGGAAGCCGAAAAAGGTACTCCTAAAAATAGTCCTTCGTATTCGGAATAATAAAAACCTTCTATCAGTAAATCCAAATTTTACGAACGAAGTCACGGATATCAGCTAGTGACCAATAAATTTACTTACTCTGACACCACGGATCTGAAAAAAAAATACTGATGTAACCTTGCCTTGTCATAAGCGAAGCATAGATTACGCACACACACACGCAGCGTACTGGCGCCGAGTGGTTTTTTTTTATCCGAGCAGACGGCTCGCCTGATGGTAAGCGATTACCGCCACCCATGGACACCCGCATCCCCAGAGGAGTCGCAAGTGCGTTGCCGGCCTTTTAAAGGGTTTGGGCCTCCGGTACCCTCACTCACTCGGCGAAACACAACGCAAGCGTTGTTTCACGCCGGTTTTCTGTGAGGCCGTGGTAACAAAGGCCCATTCGTGCCGGAGCATGGCTCTCCCACGGTGAAAGGATGAATTTTAAATATTTGTATGCGTTTAGCTTGTGCCAAGCGAAATTGGATGGCTAGGCACTTGTCACACGTCGTACGCAACGCTACGTCCGTATTTTTTTAAGGTCCGTGTCTGTTACGTTAAAAGTATTCACGTGTACAGTGTAGTGCAACAAAAAAACCCACTCATTGTTCTTCTATGATGGTCGTGCAAAACATACGTTGACAACACTATTGACTTACGGAAGGAGGCCAAGGACTGGTCGAATGTGTCCTTACTATTGTTCAAAGGAAAAGGATGTTATAAACATAGGTTAAAACAGTTAAGTCCTAATGGAATTCGGCTGGTCGCAGGTGAGAATTACACAACTATAGATGCAAAATATTAGTATTTCGGTCACGGCGGCCTATCTTCATGGAGATTAGCCAAGTACGCAGGAGATATTATAGTGCACAAGTGTATGCGCAAACACAGGTGCACTCCCTCTGCCTTCACTCTCATATTCCGATGGGACGGAAATCCAACACGACCAGAGAGAGATCAGGCGCAGGACCGATGGCTTTACGTGCTCTCCGAAGCACGGGGGTGTCACACCACCAACTTCTTGGCTCCGGGCTGCTACTGAGAATTTCCTAACAGAAAAATTCAATAACACTGCCCGACCTGGGAATTGAACCCAGGACCTAACGCTTAGCAGCCGCGCTTGCGACCACTAGACCAACGAGGCAGTCAACGAGGGTGCAAATAGGAATGGCGTCATGAATTCGATTTTTAATCTATAGATAGGTCGCAGATTTAATATGCCTAGCCTTTTCCCAACTTCTTTAAAGGCGATGACGCTAAGTCGGGGCCTTTAGTAGTAAAGAATGCTTTAAACCTTAGAAAGAATAATTACCGTAAGATTCGTTATGTAAAATCTAACTTGATTAATATTGTTGCTCTAGTTGTCAGATTTAAAATTGTCTTTTTTTTTTAAAGAATAATATTAAAGTTATAATATTAAATGGAAAAAGAATACGGTCGCGAACAGGATTCGACCTGCGCCTCCCAGAGAAATACTCCAGGCGCTCTGACCACTAAGCCTTCTTGACCTCTGCTCACTACCGTGAATTCTTCTTCCACATTTTAACACGTCTTTTGGTGACGTCATTGATAGCAATTCAGTCCCTATAGTTTCGGTCACCTGTATAGGCACTGAATAGATAGCAATGACGTCACCATTACGCGAAGCATGTGTAGAGTAGTTGGTGCTAGTCGCAATTTTCACCGCTTGCGTATGTGCATATATTTGCGGACGGGCGGTGCACAGGTAATTGCACAACTATCCTCAATATTGTGGAAGTAGCTAGATATTGTATTTATTTGCATCCATTGTAATGGACTTTCGCAAAGTAACGCCTGAATCTATTCAATAACAGACATAAGGTCCAGCAGACGTAAGGAGTGAAACAAATTCAAATAGGTTAAAACGTAAATTAAAGTTATATTATTTAGAAATGTATTGAGTTTTATATAAGTGTAAGTTACAATATCTATATAATATTTAATTATAAGTACATTTAATTTGTAATGTCTAGAGACTCGTTGACCTCACAGTCAAACCATTGCAACGGTTTTGTGGGGCTTAGAATATAAGATACTTAGATTTGTGATATAAAGATAAATAAATAAATAAATAATATTTTTTAAATCCTCCAAATTAAAAACTGCAACACAAAACCAAACATCATTAATGTAAATACCCAAAGAAAACAGGATTGTTGTATTAGTATGTATTGGTAGGGTGTCCAGGATTTTAATGCGTATTGGTAGGGTGTCCTTACGATGCGTATAATGTTGCCGGTGCATTTATAATCATAATCACACATGTTTACTTTGTGGCCACCCCCGCTAAGGGAACGGACTTGGATAGCTGTGTGTTTTTATTTTTGAAGAAAGTTTTAGACTCATCTTAAATATTTGTGTTTACCGAGACATTGCGAATCATTAGTGTCAAATTAGTTCATTACTATTGTGAGAAAATTACATAATTCCTATTACTTATGTATTAATATTGTACTATGAACGTCACGTCGTCGACGTGGAAGATTGCCGCGCGTCGCTGCATCATGCCGTAACGTGCCGATCCGCTCGTATGTCACACCACTTACCGCCACACCGTATACGTACAGGACCGTCCTTCGTCTTTAACCTTTCGGCTCAGCAACGTAAAGAATTATACGTTGTAACAATAAAAATCTATTGTGTTTGCTAATGAGCGAGGCAACAGCTTAAGAACCCATTGGAAATAGCACCACAAGTATTTTTGTAGTGTGTTTATACCAATACAGAAATTATTTTTTATTTTTAACAAAAAGTAAGCAATTACCGTTTTTTTTATCTCGGTTCAAGGGTTTCATACAGTACTGGATGATACATAAGATAGTTTATTATATCTAGTGTTAGTATTGTTTATTCTCTGCACAAACTACTGTACAATTGGAGAATTAAAGCTCTTATTTCATGGGACAGAATAATTATTAATTATTGCTCAACGGTTATTACTCACACGCATTCTTCTGAATTGCACGACTAGTTTCGAACTCGAACGGAGCTCTTATTCATGAGCTGAGCCCGCGGCGATGTCACGAGTCAAAACTCAGTTTCAACTTGTTGAACAATAATTTATTATTTATTATGTTTTATTTATTTTGTAAATGTATGAATGTGTCTCACGAAAGTTATTATTATACAAGAATAATTATTATGATAAAATTGTTACTATTGTCCTACTGTGGCGGTCTTCTAACACGCACCTTGTTAGACCAGTGGGATTGCTCTGGAAATTAATATTAATTTTAATCCATTTCCAATGTTAAATGCCTTTTAAGAATTTGTAATATTAAAATCAATTTACCTACATTATAGTTATATTAATTTTAAAGCATCTTAGCTTATTAGTATCCCGATTCTTCAATTATCTTTAAGATATTTAGGCATTTAAAAGACCGAATTGTCATATTTTTATGCATTTATTTTCAAGAGTAATCCTACAGAATTTGTTTCCCATAATTTCACATAATAATATTATAAGAAGGCAAAATCCATCAACACTTTTGGCAATAAAAAACATGACAATCCCACCCTGCATCCTAGTATTGTTTGTTCACAATCAATTTACGTAATGCCCTCTGCTGCAGTTTTCTGCACCATCGCCCTGTAGACCGCAGGACCACACTCCGTAGGTTTTCAAGCGGATGAAAAATCATGTTGGAATGTATTAGTATTGGATGGCATTGTATAAGATGTTGGTAGTAATATAATTGGGGAAAATTAAAAGCAAAGTAAGAAGTCTAAAACAGTAAAGTTTTTATGGAAATAATGTTGGATGTTGTTACATATCAAATAATATAGATACTTACTTTTAGGGTCGACTTACAATCGTAGCTCTAAACATGATTGTTTAACTGACCTGCACAATCCAGATACCGGGTAACACCATATCCTCATGTTTGTCAGATTTTTTGGCTTCTGACTACCCATTATGACTGTCGTAGATCTTGATTTAAGTACCGGGATGATATGAAATATTGTACATTGATGAACGGCCGAACAGCGGAAACTTAGACTAGCATCTATCGATCGATTTGTTAGTGTGTAACAAAGCCAGTAGTTTAGACACTCTTTAAAAAACATTTACATAAATTAGACTAAAATAATAACTCGGATAAATAAACATTTGCTGCCGAGCGTCGTCGACGACACTCAACTGCAGTTTTATTGCTAAGATCCGTATATATGTCGAGCTCGGGAACACGGACAAGTTAGGTTCGATGAGGATGACGGGGGCAAATATCTATATTTATGGCCAGCCGAATGTTAGATAGCCTGTACTATACCTCTTGAATCTGACTATCAAATACAAATTCTACTGGTTTTTCCAGAGATTAGCGCGTTTAAACAATCAAACGCGTTTAAAAAAATAACTCTTCTACTTTATAAAATTATATAGATTAACCCTTTCAAAGGACGATAACTAATAAATTAGCACCTAATTTTTAGATCAACATTTTCAGAAAAATT
The DNA here is from genome assembly GCA_935421205.1 of Xylocampa areola. Lineage (NCBI taxonomy): Eukaryota > Metazoa > Arthropoda > Insecta > Lepidoptera > Noctuidae > Xylocampa > Xylocampa areola. Next base: position 13,577,215 of record OW285223.1, read on the forward strand.
TTACTCATTATATTCTTGTCACTTTACTGCATTACACAATAATAATTTTCTTAGTTCCACTGCACATATCATCATAAATCGGCTCAGTGCGATGACAGATCGGTGGCTAATCCGCAGGGTGTGGGATCGATCCCCGCTGCGGTTATTGGTAATACATATTTATTATTTTTGTAAGTAGTATTACAAACTATTAAGCTAATAAGGTTAAGCTAAATTATTGTATTGAATTTGGAAAGCAAATAAGTGGTATTGTAATTAAATGTATTATTTATTAAAAACATAAAACTATAACATATTATATACGAGTGAAGACCAACTTGACTTTGAGGGTCGAGAAGTTGGATTCGCGCCACAACACAAACTTCATATCGTTTGTGGTGCGGGTTCTAACCCAACATCTTCAGACCTTCCTCAAAGAAGAGTTTTGGCCGAAGGGTGTCGTTTACCGACGTTTTCGCGGCCGGCTACGCGACACCAGGCAGTGTAACACGACGCCGTCATTTCGTGTGCAGTAGTTATAAGTTAAATTAATTAAAATGTATTAGTATATTTATAGTAAAATGTTTATTTGTGTGTATTTTATGTTATGGGCCAAAGTTGCCTGAAAAAAAGGTTATATTATTATAACAAATTATTATTGTTCAACGGTTATTACTCACGTACATTCTTCGTTACCTGACTAGTTTGTATCGCAACATCGCCGCGGGCACAGCTAAGGGCTCCGTTCGAGTTCGAAATTAGTCGGGCAATCCCGAAGAATGCACGTGAGTAATAACCGTTGAACATTAAATAATATGAATGTGTCTCACGATAGTTATTATACAAATCTAAAACTACAAATCAAAAAGATGGAATTCTAAATAAAATTAAACAGATATTTTACGAAAATTTTGTATAATGGTCGTCTTATCAAACTGCCTCATTGGTCTAGTGTTTGTTCCTAAGTGGAGTAAAGAGTTATTGAGTTTTCTGTTAGGAAATTCTCTTAGATTCTAATTTGAAAAATATATTTTCGACACAATTCGTTTGTAATCTTATTGCACCGTTTTTTGTTGTATGTGTGTTTGCTTTTAGTTTCATATTGTGGCTTATTACGAACGTGTGCTTTTCAGTTTAAATTATCGCACTAGTGCCGTAATGTTAAAATAATAACAAAATACGTTTACGTAATGAAATTATTATTTTTTCTTCGCAAATGTGTTGAAAAGCGTCGTATGAAACCCTTGAACTTTTTGGTCAAATACAAACTCGGCCGATTACGACTGCAATCTAGCCTCGTGTGTAATTACGAACTTAGTTCACTTGTATCAAAATGTACCTATTATTAATCTTAATAACAAAGAGGCTATACTAAATCATCATCCCCAATAAACCGTAAAAGGAAATACCCTTAAAACATCCCTTTTAAACAAAGATTTGATCCACAACATCGATCATCCCCCGCATCGGAAGCGGAAGTATTCGCGGATAGATTTATCATCCCCGAAAAAATACGCTTGTCAAAAATAACCGCCATTCCAGTAATGGCGGAAACTCCCGCCAATTTTAATTCAATATGGCGCTGTGAGTGGGTACGGAAAATATTTATGCTACTTATAATATTAATGTTATTTACTGTGTGCTTTTTATATTTCATGAATGAAATTTGTTATCACTGGTTGACGAAAAAATCTGGCAGTTTTTGTATTTACAATAAAAGGACGAAAAAGTACACGGAGTATAATAGATATATTGCACCATAGAGTTTATTGAATAGTCTTTTTAATAGGAAATGCTTGAACTTTTATTGTGGTTACTACTTATTTATTAACAGCTTGTTTCTGTCCGGAATTACGGGGTCCAGCCGGGTAAAAAGTATCTTATGTGTTAATTCAGGGTATAAACTATCTGTGTGCCAAATTTCATTAAAATCCGTTCTGTAGTTATTGCGTAAAATAGTAACAAACATCCATGGATCCATCCGTCTTCACAAACTTTAGCATTCATAATATTAGTAGAATTTAAGAGCTCCCGGTAAGAGGTCTAATGCAAATAAACAGAACGCAAAAAATTAATATTATCAATATTGTGGCCAACTACATTATCCGCTTGAAAATAAGAATATTAGGTAATGTGTGCTAGAAGGTAACCAATCTTATCCTACTAATATTATAAACGCGAAAGTTTGTAAGTATGGATGGATGGATGGATTTTTGTTACTCTTTCACGTAAAAATTACTGAATGGATTTTAATGAAATTTTACAATAATATAGTTTATACATCAGAATGTGTTATTCTGATGTATAAACTATATTATTGTAAAATTTAGGTAAAAATAGGTTACAATTCATAAAGATATTGTGTGAATTGTCCAAAATATGACGATAAGTGTCAAGTAAGTTGGAAAAAATCTACCATCTGCGAGCTATTCTGGCGTGCGCTGCCTAAACCCTTTGAGATATAACAAAATGATGTATGGTGGAATTGTGTATCTTATATAGGTCTACAGAAAAGTCCGCGATGGCATATGTCTATCTCTTAAGGATAACATACTACATTCATTTTAATACATAAAAAAATGGCAATTACTAAGCGGTAATTGGAAAGCGGGACCGGGATTAAAATTTCATGATTACTTTTGGTCGCAATATCCGACATCCACGCGGGCGAAGACTCGGGCATCAGCTAATAAAAATATAAATCACAACAAATTAATAAGAAACAAACAATGTATTGCAATTCTCAGAGCTAGTCGGATAGGAAATGCCAAAGCCATTTAGTTTAAAAAAATGTTTGACTTGTAAAAGTGTTTATTACAGAGGTATTTACAGAAATAAATATAATTTATCATTGTAATTGATATAAATTTATAGCTCTATTTAAATGCAATCAATAATGTTTATTAACATAAAATAGCAACATTCAGTATTAAAATCAAAAGGCACTCGTATTATAATAATAACAAAATTTAAACAAACATTTTAATATATTCATCCCATGTAAAAACTGATGAGCATTTTGCCAGAGATCGAAACTCTGAGCTACTATAGAGAATTTCCCAAAAGAAAACCCGAATCACACTTCACCCGACTCGGGATTTGAACTTAGGACATTATCTAGTTTGTCAGGAGCATAAATCTACCTTTTGACAGTTAAATCGCTCATGTAGACTCCCTTCAAAGTTTCCTATCACTAACTTTGTCGAAGGCATCTAAGTGAAAACCACTACCCTACCCAGCCGTGACGTCAACAATAGTGCACATTAGGCGGCACGCGTGCGCAGGCGCGTGGCGCACGTCCACTCATTACGGTGTTTTGTGTTGATTAGATTAATGTACCGCGGGCTTTTAGGGCAGATATAGATAGTATGGTGAGGAATGTAAAGTATTTTGTTTTGGGATCAATTTATAGTGGTAGATTAGGATTAAAGACAAAGGAAGGTGGTGTGCTAGTTGTGTTTTTCTTAACTTCATTTTTAGTTCAGTCCTGAGCGTAATGGTACGATAAGAGATTAGAAAATGGATATCTGAGAGAATATACATTGCATGTAGAGATGTAATTCTTATTTTGTTTTCCTCTTACATTATTCTACATTATTCACACATACCATTTGAATGTAAATAAAATTTTATTTTAAAAACAGTGTCTATGGAGTCTCTTGCCGGTTCTTCTCCATAAAATCAACTTTTTTGGAACCGTGCACCTATCTTTGACGTTTCATAAGTGCCTGTAATCTGGTCTACGTGAAAAAAAAATTGTTTGAATTTTAATTTATTGGAATTTCTGATTTTTCAATTTCTAACTTGCAGCATTGCTTTGTTAATTTTTCCAAATTTTGTGTGTAAAATAATTATTCAAACCCTTTTCCTTTGGACGGGACGTACTTTGAACACAAAAATATGCTGTTCTTTAAGTACTTATAGTACAATTCAATTAGTCTTTATTCTTGCTCCTTCTTTCATTATATTTTTTCAATCATTCAGTTTTAATTCATTCCAACCATATACATACACTTATGGACTTTATTATATTTTTATATAATATATATAAATATTTTTAATAAATTGAATTGTTAATTGATATGAGCACAATATAATGGTAAATAGGTACGTACTCATTACACTTATCTATTATAGTTCCCAATAAGAACTAACTGCCTTCATCCTGTTACACCAGTTCCTCTAGAAACTTTCAAGTAAGTAAACACTATAAAAAAAAATTGAATTTCCAATATAATAATTTAATTCATTGCTGCTACGAATAACCCCAGCTTTATAACCCCAGAACTGACTTCGGAAGTACAAGGGTGTGGTCGAAAGTTATTTTATTTTATTTTCTGATGACAATATGTGGCCGCACGCGCTTGCTAATGCTTCCGTCACGGATGAGCTATTGGCTAATTGTATGTATGTTGTTTTTTTTATGTGATTTATCGTCTGTGGTTATTGTTGATTTTTGGAATAATTTATGTAAGGTTAACTTTTATTGTCATCTTTATTAATCAGTTTGATTCTTATTGGTTGATTTTCTTATTAGTCTCTTTGTTATAATTATGAACTTCGTGAAATATATTACAAATAAATGTAAATAAACAGACAGTTCTTCAGTGAGAAATCTGAAATCACTCATATTTATTCGTATTTTCACCATAAAATCGTCCCTGCTATTATTGTAAATGTGAAAAGCAATCAACAGCCCAGATTTTAGTGATAAACAAAACTAAAAACAGGACAATGAGACGGAAGCGACCTAAGATTCACCCCTGCGGCACACCCCACCATTACCGTACATTTTAATCAAAAAATCTATGGGTGTGAAGCCCAAACAAACAGGGGAACACTTTCCCATAACGATAATGAAAATAACAGGAAAATATAACAAAAAACCATGATTTTTTGTATGTATTTAACGCGTGCGAGTTAATCAAACGCTGATCAAGAAATAGTTTCGGTAAACAATTGTTGTGATTGTAGCGGTGATTTTTGTGATGACGTTAGATAATTATTTTAAGGGTGCGTCGTATTTTTGTGTCTCATAATATAATATGTAATTATTTCTCTAACATTTTGAATACAAACAAAAATTCGGTATGGTAAAAATAACTCCTTATTCAAGTACTCGTAGCTATTTTATTTAAATGTATATATATAATATATATTAGATATTGATGTGGGTATTAAAATTAGTGTGTTAATATTTTGCCAATAGTTTTTTTAGTATCTCTTTTACTTACTTCCTGATACTCTTAAGTTTACTTCTCTTTATTTTGTTACTCTCGTCTCGCAAGTCTGCTGGAAGAGATTTCTTCAGAAATTTATCACCACCTTTGTACTTCTATTTTCTATTTCATGCACTCTTTACTTTTTCCAATACTGCCTCGTTGGTTTAGTGGTCCGTAGCGTGACTGCTGAGCAGGAGGTCTCGGGTTCGATTCCCGGGTCGGGCAAAGTGTTATTGAGTTTTTCTGTTAGGAAATTCTCAGTAGCAGCCCGGAGTTTGGAAATGTGCCCGGTTGATGGCAATAGGCTCACCACCTATTACATGGGACTTAATAACAGCATTGGTGAAATGTGGGTGTACAATTGTGTACACCTCTGCCTACCCCTTCGGGGAATACAGGCGTGATGCTATGTTATGTTATGTTATGTTATGTTAATTTTTCTTTATTCTTTACTCTTTTTTATGTGTACATAAACTATTAAATAAACAAATAAACTGGTAATTAAAGATAAATCTTTGAAATGCATTAACGCATGTTTGGCGAACTTTAAAGTTATTATATTAAATGTAAAAAGAATATGGTCGCGAGAAGGATTCGAACCTGCGGTTCCCGGATAAATAGTCCAGGCGCTCTAACCGCTAAGCCATCTCGACCGCTACTCACCACCGGGTCCAATTGTGTTTTTGAACCATCCAGGAACCCATTGAAATATACACACACAATTTCATCCAAATCCGTCCAGCCGTTTAGGAGGAGTTGACAAACGCACGTACAGAAGAATTAAATAAATTCAGATTTTTAAAATGTAAACGATATGTAAAGAAATGATACTGGAAATAAGAAAGCTACGATGTGAAAGAAAATCAATCAAGTTATAAAAAAAGTCGTCACTTCCTAAACTCAATTGAATAAAAACTTCACGAGTCAAGCTAAATAATGAAACCGAATGAATCGTAATATAATAACGGGTGTACACAATGAGCGCAATGAGCCGAGCTGAGCGAGCGACCGTGCATATGGCAAGTAAGAGTTGAGTATACGACTATGAGTCCTGATACTTGATGAGGAATTGTGAGTGTACCTATGTATGGTCGCGACGAAGCGCGACTGCTGAGCTTGAGGTCTGGGGTGCCTTTTCCTGGTCCATGAGGGTTATTGTTTTTTTTTGTTAGAAAATTCGCATTAGCAGCCCGAAGTTTGTGATTGTGCCCGGTAGATGGCAATAGGCTCACCACCTATTACATGGTACTCCTTAACAGCATTGGTGAATTGTGGCTATACAACTGTGCACACCTCTGCCTACCCCTTCGGGGAATACATGTGTTATAAGAATTTACTTGAATTATTATTAACCCGCGTCTTTCTGTGGAACAAAAGGTAGCCTATCTCCTTCTACAAAGTCTAATTTATCTCTATACCAAAATTTATTCAAATCCGTTCAGTTATTTTTGAGTGTCTGAGTAAGAAAGATCATCTAAACATACACACTTTCACATTTATAATATTACTGGTTGTTCCACATTGATCCAAATTGTCTTATTGTTGGTGATGAACAGCCTAGTGTTGGTAAACCACTCGTAGGTCTCTGACATGACTTTACACACCATTGCATCGAGCACATCTGTCAGGTGTGCTGGTTTCCTAACGAGGTTTTCCTTCACCGTTTTAACAACCAACGAGAAATTCGACTTATATAGTAATAAATTTAATTTCTTAAGTACCTTAAACACCTCTGCAGTTATTTACGATAAAATCACAGTTTTACCTTCACTTTCGTTCATAGTATCAAAACATCTTCCGCACACTATACCAACCCCGCTACAATGAAGGGGTACATTTGACTGACAACTAAATGAATATTTTTTAACACATTTGAATATTAATTATATTATAATCCATTCAAAACATTACGCCGTAATTCGCGTAATATGCACTATTGTGTAGAATGTTGTGCATTTTGAGATTCATTCAATTATTTACTATAAGGTGAAAGGGTATAAGCAATTGCTTTGTTGTAAAAGCAATTCTATTATATCTCTCACAATTCTGTTTTGAACTTCATATATTTAATAAAAACTATATTGAATGGTAATTTTGATGTAACTAAGGCTTTCGTACTATAGGATTTTTGTCTGTTTACCTTCATAACTGTCAAAATGTGGAATTTCTGGTCAGCATCTGTGTTCCTTATTACTTATACCTCGACAACCTTCAAAATAAGAGTTGTAAGGCATCTTCTGGGAACACTCGTTCCATCGCAGACCTCATCCATAGCTTTCCATCAGGTGAGATCGAGTTCTAGAGCAGACTCATGAAGGGCTAAAAAAGAACTAATCTCATTTTGTTAACAAATAAGCAAAGTTCATTTAATCAAATAAGTCTAGCAAGCATTTTAGAACGTCAGAAGATTTACAAAAGAATATAAATATAGACAACACTACTATTATTAAGGGCTTTTTGGAGCAAATCTCTGTTTATCAAGTACTTACATGTATATGTACCTACTGTTAGTATTTTATTATATGGTTCATAAAAATTTATACTTGTATCAATCGAACATTCCATTTGTTCAATAAATTCTATTATAATAACATTTGGGCTTATGACTTCTCAAGAAACCATAACAGCATTACAACAGGACATAACATTAACTTAAAAATACAAATCTCATCATAGATTGATAGAGAAACAGTTTTGAAGGTATCATTTTTAGACTTTTAAAAGTTCGTAGATAAATAGAGGGGGTATTCTGTATTGTACATAAGAACATAATAAAATAATTGATAATATTGGTACACACGATAGACGGTCTTATTGCTAATAGCAATTTCTTATAGACAACCATTGGATGGGCAAATATCGTGTAAGAAATTATAGAGCCTAAAGTCGCAAAATCTTGTTAGAATTCGAAAGAAAAACTAACATGTTTCTTTTTGTCGATACGTTTGTCGATTTTAAACGTCAAATTTGAAATAAGTTGTTGATAAAACGATAAAATTCAATACATAAAAACTTTCATCGAGTCGACAAATTTGTCGAAAAGATCCGTGCTCGGACGCTAGGGTTCAATATTTCTAGTAGTAATAAGTATGCTCTCTTATTGCAACCACTTGTATTTTGAAATCGCCTTTTGTAATATAAGTACACATCTACTATTTCCGAAAAACACATTATTTCAGCAATAAACTCTGTTATCATGCAGATTATTGCATTTTAATCTATTTAATTGCAATTCAGCGCGCAAACGCTCATGGGCGTCATGGCGCCGCTTATGATCAGTTGTGACATCACGTTCGATAACATTCGACAATAATTCAAGCAAAACCACGGCGGTGATTGACATTCAATTGAGGCGTGACGTCATTAGCTGTAATTGACGTTTCAGTCAACATGGCCGAATACAGTATTTTATACATTCATTTTATTGAAAATCTTATTAATCTTAATGTTTTTATTAAAACTAGGTTTTTTTTTTTAATCCTGTTTACTTACATTTTTATCTAAAACCTTTTATTCTTTGATTCTTTCTCCAACTTTATTTGAGTGTGCAATCTCCATCATGAACGCCCTACCGATTCTGGACTAAAATCACACGGACCTCTCCTTTACCGAAGTCCCGGGTTCGTTGCAGAATTTACCGCGACCCAAAATGGTAAATTCATCAATACAATGACTGGCCCACATTCATAACTAGATCAGTAATCATTAATATTAATTTATTGTTGAAATATAATGTTTTTTAGCAATGTACGCGCATATGCGATGACTCGGCGATTGTTAACCCCTTGGTGTTTACTGTGTTGTGGGAATTACAGGTTTTTATTTTTTGTGCAGTAACAACCAGAAAATTTTAATATCTTAGATTTTCGCGATCACTAAACATTATAATAAAACAACTTTTAATCGGATTAATCGCGTGTATTATTGGTTTTTGTTTTTCCTGACGTTTTGAACACTTTGCAGCGTTCGTGGTAGGAGGACTGCGACTGTTTTATTATAAAGAAAATAATAAGTTATAAATTTTTATGGAAAGAAAATACGGTCGTGAGTAGGATCTGAACCTGCTCCTCCCGGATAAATACTCCAGGCGCTCTGCGAACTGAGCTATTAGTACTAGTCTATTCAGTATAGCAGTCTTCTCCTGATTTGAAGGAATTAGTACTGGAGTAGGCGGGCGTACCACTGTCGCCAGAGCAGTGATAGCCTAGTGGTAAAACCGTTAGACTGACAAGTCAAAGATCTCAAGTTCGAATCCAAGGCACCACTGCTTTTTCGAAGTCTTATTATATGATTACAAACTAATCATCACTTGCTTAAAACGGTGAACGAAAACATCGCGAGGAAACCAGCACACCTGAGAGATGTTCTCAATGGTGTGTAAAGCCATGTCAGATAGTTAAAAAGCTAAGTTGTTCATCAACCACACGAAGAAGTAGATTAACTGGCATATGATTCCCAATCAAACCTTTATACCTTTTACCTGTATGGTAACAATGATAGTACACGACTTTAATTGTGTGTGACATAATTTTATAATAAATAAGTTTTTAACCGGATTAATCGCGTGTATTATTGGTTTTTTGTTTTTCCTGACGTTTCGAACACTTTGCAGCGTTCGTGGTCGCAGGAGGACTAAGGTGTCAGGCGTCTCAACAGATTATTTAAAGTTATTTCAGTCTACCGTACATATAATATTTACGACCCATATTTTTTAGGGTTAAGTCTTTATGTAGTTGTTTCGAGTACTTACCTCTTGTAATAAAAATATATTCAAATTACAAATTGACTGCCTCTTTGGTCTAGTCGTCCCACAAGTGCGACTGCTGAGCATGAGGTCTCGGGTTCGATTACCGAGTCGACCAAAATTTTGTAAATGGGATTTAATAACAGTATTGGTGAATTCTGGGTTTACAACTGTGTAAACATCTGCTTACCTCTCCAGGAAAAACAGGCGTGATGCTGTGTTATGTAAAACCACAAACAGGATCTAAACTTCACCTTCCATTTTAAAATACCACTTAAATACTTAAAAATCCAAAGTTTCCGGTCCTAAAAAAAAAACCAATGTTGCCATATTTTTTCCCGCAATCTCGTAAGCTAAGTATGTCGGCAGACGTTAAAAAAAATTCGTCGCGTGTCCCCAAGATTTATGGTTTTCGGTCTGAAATGTAGATACGCAAGGAACATTTGGGTATTTGGATCTTTTTGCCATATGGCGTCACGTTTTAGTGACTCTATTAAATTAGATGGAGCATGAATCCACGCGTAAATTTTTTGCCAAGTGACGAAGCAAAAATTTTGTAAATTGTATTCAAAATAATTAGATTTAGATAGGTAGGTACTTTAAAATCTTGAAATTGTATTAATAATAATAACCAGCCCATAAGTGTCCCACTGCAGGGTAAGGGCCTCTTCTCACATTGAGAAGACACGAGCTTAATCACCACGCTAGCTCACTGCGGGTTGGTGATTTCGGACTACCAAGTCCAGGTTTCCTCACGATGTTTTCCTTCACCGTATGTCAGTGATGTCTTAGATTAACTAAGAAAGTACACATGACGAACCCACAACCTGTGGCTCAGGAGTCGGGCCCGTGACCACACGACGGCGATGTTATTAAATAAATGCAATTACATGTACACGGCCCGCACAACACACACTATGGCGCCAGTTTTTAGCAAATCTCGTGGATGCTCATGCACATTTAAAATAACTGGTAAAGTGCGTGAAGTAAAATGCACACCAACTGATGAATAAATATCTATATAATTGTGAAAATTGCTTCTAAATCCGTTCAGTAGAACTCATCTTTTAAGCGTCTAGAAGAACAGACAGGACAGAAAGATTTTGCGCAATATCACAACTACATTTATCTACTACCACACTACGACGCGTACGTTTGCACTCTGGTTAGTTTTTATGCCTAAGATCATAAGTGCTCAGCGGGTATCACCCTCTTGGTATAAAATTGTTAGGCATAATGTAGTTTGGCATAATGTTTTCACATAACTTTTATTAGCATAATAATACTGTAGCATAATTACAATTTGTTATAATGCAAAGGTTAGTATAACTGTAATTTGGTCAAATTTTTTTGGCATAATTTGGAGTTGGATAAATTTTTAAGGCATAATATTTAATCGTCTATTAATCATGTTCCATAAATAGGTTAAGGTGCGGCGGGGGTGGCGAACATGTTTGTTTTTATATGAGTTAAATAAACGCAAATAGTAAAAATGAAAAACTTACCTATTCGCTCGAGGAGCATTGGGTTCATGGTTTATAATTTTTATTCCAAATATCATTATGCGTTTATATCATTATGCTTTATAAAATTATGCTTCATTATTATTATGCCAACAATATTTATGGCAATAAAAATTATGACAAAAGTCAGCATAATGATCATTACGCATCATAAAATGATCATTATGCTGAATTTCGTTATGTCAATGTAAATTATGACGATATATTTTATGCTTATCATTAGTATCATTATATTAGTATCCTCAGCACCCACTATTTTCCTCTTGTGGGGGCTGGAGCCCATGAACACATCTCTATTTATCAACATACATAAACTCACGCTTTTCTCCCATGGGGGTAGGCAGAAACTACAGAACGCCACCTGCTACGATCTTTACATATGCCTTTTGCTTTGTCCACGTTCATATATCTGGTCATACACGCGCACCTTACCTTTTTGGAGGATATCACTATTAAAGTCAGTGTATATCCTTCTAGGGCGTACCCTTCAGGCATTTCCACTTACACCTGCCGTTAACCGGCTTTCATTCATTCTCTCAATATGACCAAACCATCTAAGCATACTCTATTAATCTCTCGCTAGATATAGTATTTATTTGCATCAATTGTAATAGACGTCCGCAATATAACCAACTAGATGGTGCCCGCGACTTCGTCTGCGTGACAAAAGGTAGCCTATGTCCTCCAAGGTCCAATCTATCTCCTTGCCAAATTTCATTACGATCCGTTCAGCCGTTCAGTCCTTAAAACGTAAGAAACAAACAGAGCTACTTTCGCATTTATAATATTAGTATCTATTCTTTCTATCCTTCACTGAGAGAATATTTTTGACTTAGATAAATTGTTTGGCGGTTTCCTTTATAGACTGTTAAGCGATTTCGTTAAGTATATCACTGCAAATCTTTTTTAACCGTCTTCAAAAAATGGAGGTTCTGTATTCGACCCGTATGTTTGTATCTCTGCAATTTTCTCAAAAACTACTGATCCAATTTGGATGAAGTTTTCTTTATTTAAATTTATATTTTTCAGTGAAGGTTTTAGTATATAATATATTAGAATCTGATGAAGATCTTCGGAGATAGACAATGGAACTCTTCAATAACTAACAGCAAATGACCCGCGAGTGCTGCGACCGTATGTCTATGTATTGTTTTCACCATTCTCCGATGGTCTAGTAGTCCCAAGCGCGACTGCTGAGCATGAGGTCCTGGGTTCGATTCCCGGGTCGGGCAAAGTGTTATTGAGTGTTTCTGTTAGGAATTTTTTAAGCAGCCCGGAGTTTGGAATTGTACCCGGTAGATCGCAATAGGCTCACCACCTATTACCATTACATGGGACTTAATAGCATTGATGAAATGTGGGTGTACAACTGTGTTCACCTCTGTCTACCCCTTTGGGGAATATAAGCGTGATGCTATGTATGTATGTATTCCATTGAAGGCGCTTCTTGTTTCTTTAGTCTTTTTTTATTTCATATATCTTCACTCACATTGATACCCCAGTATTATAGCCATATGGCAAAAGGTAGCTATCGCTAATGCAGTGGCTCCACAAATATTTGTTTTATTTAGATAACTCGCCCACAATTACGATAAAACTTGTTCGCTTGTATTTGTACACTCATCTATAAAACTGCACTATCTATTGCGATGTATGACTTTCCATTATGATAAGGGGTGGAGGGAAAAGCGGTGTTTTTCTAGGAAAATAGGGCATTAATGACGTGGCTAGCAGTAGGTACCTACCTAAAAATCATAACGTCTCGCCTGTATACATAAAGGGACAGGCAGAGGAGTACTGTTGTACTTACATCTACATTTAATTAATGCTGTTATTAAGTCCCATTTAATAGGTGATGAGCCTATTGCCATCTACCGGGCACAATTTTAAAGTCTGGGCTGCTACTGAGAATTTCCTAGCAGGAAAACCGAATAAAAGAGCGTATTCTTTTTTAAAAGGCCGGCAACGCAGTTGTGTCTCCTCTGGTGTTGCGGGGGTCCATGGGCGGCTGTAATCGTTTACCATCTGGCGATCCGTCAGATCGTTTGCCCCGTCCCATAAAGAAAACTTTACTCAATTCCGGAATCGAACCCAGGAGCTTACGTTAGGCAGCGGCGCTTCGGACCACTATATCAACTTACTCCGTTGGCATCACATCAGCACATCCGATACTAGAAAACACCACTAGGTTGTTCTTTGGCAGTTTTTCGCCAATCATTTCACCAACGAGGCAGTTTTGTCAGAAAGAAAGAAAGAATAAATAAAAACGTTTATTTCACACAGTTAGTAAGGACACAATATTACAAAAAGGTTAGGTAAATTCCTAAAATTATTTTTGTCTCTGATAAATATTAAAAAAATATATATGTATTTATCAATTATATGTACAGTAGACTGAAATAATTTAAAATAAACTGTTGAAACGCCTGACACCTTAGTCCTCCTGCGACCATGAACGCTGCAAAGTGTTCGAAACGTCAGGAAAAACAAAAAACCTAAACTACTTTTATCCGGATTAATCACGTGTATTATTACGTGATTAATCCGGATAAAAGTAGTTTTATTATAATATGACGTAGGTAAATTTATTTTAAAATTAACAATTGTTTTATGGCACACATTTAATATTGGAATTGGATTGGAATTGATATTAACTTCAAGAGTATCCCCCCAGAGCTGTTATTTCTCACGGCACTAGAGACCATGTCTCATGTACTCAAGGCACATGTTATTATAAACAAAGACTTCATACATTTGTCAAGTGCTTGAAGATAGCTGGCCTGATTCAGTTGTATCTATACTTACGTACCGTAGAAACTGCATGCTTATAGATATAATGTAGGGTGATTCATGGTAATAGATTAATTACTGTGGCTGTAGACGAATCTGAAACGAAGTATTCGAAATACTGTTATGGCTCTGAAACTGCCACGGCTCTTGTGTTGAAACTGGAGTCCAATCTTTTCGACAACTTATCGACTCGATAAAAGTTTTTAAGTATTGAGTTTTATCGTTTTAACAACACGTTATGTCAAATTTGACGTTTAAAATCGACACACGTTTCGATAAAAAGAACCCTGCTCGCACCAATGCTACGGCTCTATTGTTGAAACTGCTTCGGTTCTTTTGTTGAAACTGCTACGACTTTTTGTTGAACCTGTTACGACTCTACCTTGAACCTACTATGGTTCTTTCTTGAAACTCCTACTTTTGAAACTGCTATGGCTCTTTCTTCGATAGATGGCGAAGCTGACTTCGATGTCGAAGGCGGAAGTCATCTCTGGCAGACTACCTAGTGTAAATTAAGTTAGTTCATAGTTGAAACTTCGTTTGCGCGATGTAAAGAAAGAAAGAAAGAAAGAAAAAGATTTTATTTGGCACAGCTTTGTCGCCTTAAGATTAAACTTAAAATTAAATTATTATAAAATTAAGCAGCTAATGTTAGGACACTGTACCCTGCGGCCGCACCAAAAAGGCCCATGTTCAGCATTAATGCCAGGCAACTAGTGCCTGGCGCTGGTTTTCAACTGAGCCTTGATGTAGGATTCGTGACGTCATCCTGGCTTGCGTATGTTGCTAATCAGTGTTCTGTGCTGTTGAATGCTTACCATCATAGTGTTCCTGTAGTGAGGTAGATGTCGCTACTATACTATGATACGAGCTTTGTCAATATCGGACCCTATTAAAGAAATTTTTATAAAGACCTCATTGGTCTTACTGCCTTATTGGTCTAGTGGTCATAAACGCGGCTGCTGATGAAGTCTTGGGTTCGATACCCGGGTTGGGTAAAGTGTTATTAGGTTTTCTGTTAAAAAATTCTCAGTAGCAGCCCGGATATTGTATTTGTGGTCGGTAGACGGCAACTACTACATAGACATCGATAAACTGTGTACTTGGATGTACTGTGGATGTACATCAGTACTTCTCTGCCTATACCTGCGGGGATAAAGGCATGATGCTATGTGTTATGGGCCGATATAAAAGTTAAAATTCTGTACAATTCAAATCACATCAACTCAATATATCTCGAAACATGCATCGAAACAGCATACATATGAACACATATTACTAACTATTAACAAACTTATCATGCACTTCGATTGCACCTTATCTCTATGCATTATAGTTCATTTTCATAAAGCAGGGAAGTTGGAATAAATTTGTTACATATATCAGGTTGATAAGGCAGGCCGCACATTACACGATCGCTGATAAGGCTAGGCGCACACTTAGTCGGACGTTTTGTAAACACACTTTTATCTTTACGTTTCGATAGTACTCATCCGATTGTTTGGAGTGAAGTTATGAGTTACGTACTTTAGAGGATTACGATTTCTTGGGTCAGAATTAACTGCATTGGAGTTCAAGGCTGTGGTGGAATCGATAATCGAATAACTGGTTTTGTAAACAAATCGATAATCGAAATCACCACGGTTCGATTTGCGAGTTTCTTTTTCATTTTAGTATTTTTCAAGAACAATCTAGTGTCATAGCAGTGATAGCCTAGTGGTATGACCGAAAACTCAAAGGTCGCAAGTTCGAATCCAAGGCACGCACCGCTGCCTTTTGGAATACATGTATGTATTATAAATTTATTAATTATCACTTGCTTAAAACGGTGAAGGAAAACATTGTGAGGAAACTAGCACACATGAGTGATATTTTCGATGGTGTGTAAAGCCATGTCAGAGACCTACGGGTTGTTTAAACTATGACCCTAGGTTGTTCATCAACCACACGATGAGAAGAAGAAGAATCTAGTGTCAGAGTTTTTACTACCTCGTTAGTCTAGTGGTCCCAAACGCGACTACTGAGCACGAGGTCTTGAGTTCGATTACTAGCGAGCAAAATGTTATTGAGATTTTTTTATTACGAAATACTCAGTTCGCCTGGAGTTTGGAATTGTGTCTAGCAGATGCCAATGGTCCCTCCACCTATTACATGGGACTTAATAACTACATCGTGGAACATTGGTGTGCAACAGTAGTCCTCTGCAAAAACCCTTGAGATTAATCGTGACTGATGATATGTTAAGTAAATAAATCAGTAGGCTTACTCTTGAAAATAATTCCGCTCGATTGACATCGGAAATATGTCAGTTCGTACTTTTATATGCCAAAATGTCTAAAAAATTATTATAGGTTCAGAATAATATGAAGACAATATGCTTTAAAATTGTGGCAACTGTAATGTAGGTAAATTTATTTTAAAATTACGCGTTGTTTTAAGGCGTTTATTTAATATTGGAATTGGTATTAGTTTCAAGAGTAACCCCACAGAACCGCCGTATTGTTATATTTTATTATTATCTAATTAATCTTCACTGCTTTCAAAAATCGTCCTAATTCATCACCTCCCTGCCCTTATCCTAATTTATATATAGTCGGCGCAGAATGTATTCTTCTTCCATACATCTCTATTGGCTGTCATATCGTCAGTCACTCCTTTTCTAGCCATATTATCTTTATCACAATCCATCCATCGCTTCCTCGGTCTTCCTCTACTCCCATCTATATTCATACCCAAAACTTTCCTCATCACATGACCCTCATCCCTACGCATCACATTCCCATACCATGCTAAATGATTGCTACATAACTTCTCAGTGACCGGTGCCACTTTCACACTTCCTCCTATATACTCATTTCTAATTCTTTCCATCCGCAGACACCACACATCCCTCTTAACATTCTCATCTCAGCTGCATGCAGTTGTCTTTCATTCAGTCAATCTGCCCAGCCTTTTCCCAATTACATTGGGATCGGCTTCCAGTAAAACCGGATGCAGCTTAATACCAGAAAAAAATCCTTAAAATCACGTCCTAATTATTGGAGTGAATCCCAACATGAACCGTATAGCGAACACGCAGCCAATAAAACTACCGAGCGAGGGTTAGACGGACGAACGACATTCCACTCCGGCGACGTACTTATCAAAGAAATAAATTTAAAAGACCTTTACTGTCGCATATCTACACATAATAAAGCTAAAAGTTTGTCTGTGTGTCTCGGAGTTTGGACCAACGAATGTATAAGTTAGGTACCTGTGTTTAAATCTTTGTTTCTATAAAATAACATAGCCATCAAGCCTGTATTCTGAAAAGGGTTCGACAGAGTTGAACTGTTGTACACATTCAATTGAATTCAAGTTATTATAATTTTTTCGGTAAATTAACATTTTTGTGTCATAAATATTTTAACAAAAAAAGAACCGACTCCAAAAAACTTTCTGTTATGTAAAAATACACTAAAAAGTAATAAAATAATTGCATTATTTACTTACTACAATTTATATAAAAATACATTTTTAAATTTTAGAGGATTCTGAATAAAATCAATTTATTAGGACAATAATATACAATTATTATTATTTTTGGAGTCGGTGCCAGCCAAACTTTAAAAATATTTATTTTATCTCCTTACATCTGCGCTTGCATAGAACATAGAGTCGCGTACACGAAAAAACTAATCCACGCGCCATTATATTAATAAAATAATTAGACACAGCAAAATTTTTCTTTCCTCGCAGGTTTGTTGAAAAGCGTTATATGAAACGCTTGAGCTGTTATTCGACTGTATCAACCAGCCTCAGTTTGCCCGCAAGATGCTGAAGAAAGGCTCAAGCGCCGAAGCTCGACGTGCTGTCATCTTGGGCCTGTAGCTGGGCGACGAACTATCGTCTAGCGCCTGACATGTCTTCTTCAGAAGCTAAGCTAAATACACCAAATAAATAAATTTACATGACATTATACTACAAACACAATACCTATTGCTCTTTTTGTATAGAAACTCTTCTTCAAAAACTGAATAAAAGCATCGATGTACTTACGTCTGAATAATTTCATCATTGTTAGCGACGCGACGTGCCGGCCATTATGCTTTTCCACTTCGTCGATTTAAAACGCACATAGGAATTCTACACACGAATTAACAATAAAAAAAAAGTGCAGGCAAAGGCGATTATCACTTACAGCCACAATGGCGGGTCGGGTGCGTAATCCTCTTTGAATACGCACTGGGTCTATAAAACGCAGTAGTTTATGAAGCAGATCTTCGGAACACCTTTTAGTTAACAATTCGATAAAACTGTAAAATTGTATCTCCAAATTTAAAACGACTGTGACCTCTGAGTTTGTTTTGGTATTTCTTCTCAGGGATAGGGAAATACTTTTTTCAAATATGTGGACGGTAGACTGAAATTATTTTAAATAAACAGTAGAGACGCCTGACACCTTAGTCTTCCTGCAACCACGAACGCTGCAAAGGGTTCAAAACGTCAGGAAAAACAAAAACACACGATTAGTCCGTTTAAAAGTTGTTTTATTATAATGTGTAGTTATCGCGAAAACCTAAGATATTACTAGATCTTCCGAAGTTACAATTTATTGTGGAAAGAAAAATACGGTCCTAAACAAGATACGAACCCGCGCTTGCCGGTACTCCTGGCGCTATGATCACTAAGCCATCTCGCCCGTTGCTCAGTACCCCGAATTTTTCTTTCAAATTTAATAAGTACGTCTTCTGGTGATGCACATGAAATTATCATAGTAAGTAGGCTTAGTGGTTAGAGCGCCTTCTTTCTCCATAAAAATTTATAACTTTAAAGTTCGCCAAGCATGCGTTAATGCTTTTCAAAGATTTATCTGTTTTTGTTAAGCTTATTGCTTCTCTACGACATTGTATTAACTGCAAAGTTGGTTGTGTGATGAGCAATGACGGCGATGGTTGACCATCGTGTCCTGGGTTCGATCGGAGTTTGAATTATACCCCGTTGATAGCTTACCACCAATTATATGGGACTTAATAACAGCATTGGTTAAGGTGTACAACTATGCACATCTCTGCCTAACCGTTCGGGGAATATAGACGTGATGCTATATATATATAAATATATAGTATCATAAATGCGATGTTTATTTACTGTTATTACGATCACTGTCAAAATATAACTTTAATTCCCAAACCGCCGCGTTTCTCCCGCCCAGTGCGTACAAATCCGGCTACCGTACTAAAGAGCTTATGCACTAGTGAGTCTCAAACGCATCACCCAACAGAAGCAGTTGATCTGTCATGACACGATCCTCTTTGACACCACACTGTCACATAACACAGAACTAAGATCATTTTGTTTGAAAAAAAAAATACAAATCCTTCTTTTCACACAAAAACCAGACGTATTTCAGTCTTTTTCTGTTGTGTTTTTGTTAACAAAATACATTAAAATGGAAGACTGGAGATTGTCATGTAAGAGCGGTATTTTGTATGAAGATATCTTTTCGAAACGTGTTGAGGAAATTGTGACAGAAAAGTTGGTTTTGATGAAAAATTAAAAGGATTCGAGATAAAGGAAGACACTGTCGCGTTAGTCTAGTGTTCGTAAGTGCGACTGCTGAAAGTAATTACTTTAGTTTGATTCTCGGATCGCACAAAATGTTAACGGGTTTTTCTGTAAGAAAATTCTCAATAGCAGTCCGGAAATTGGGATTGTGCTTGATTGATGGCAATAGGCTCTCCACCTATTACATGTCACTAAATAACAGTATTATTGTGAGTGTGTGTGCACCTGCCTACCCCCTCAGAGAATTTAACTGTATGTAATGTTTTTTTTTCTTTTGTATTTATATTTTATCACGCATCTTTTTTAAACTGCTTATTTTATAAGCATAATATCAAAATTCAGTGTTTACTTTCAAATAATTTATTAGAAAGTTTGTATTTTGGCTTCTCAATAAAATTTCTTCAATTGTAACTCAATACCTAATTAACTCACGCTTCAGAAATTATCTTCGTCCTTCAGTTGCTTTTAACAAACGTCTCGACAGAAGAGGGCAAGATAATGACACAAAAAGGTTTATTTTAAAAAAAAGCGTGTTATTTACATCAAAGGCTATTTAAAATCTTGACACGCTGCCGCTTACAGAAAACAAATATAACAACAAAATGAACAACAAATTTTCAATAATAAACAATGTTTTTTGTTAGTAACACGACACGTTAAGGCAGCAACAGATTTGCGACTAATCGCATCAGCGGCTAGCGTGAAATCCGCACCTTTTGTGCGCGGCCTTATGCGACGCGTACTGACTACCAACTTTATACCTTCGGGGAAGTTCGTTGGAGCCGAAAGATGGCGGAGATGCACGAAGTCTCACGAAGTTTGACGAAGTACTGAGGCGAAGGAAAATGTGGACTGAAATTGCTAACAGTGAACTAGAGCGGCGATCACCGTTCGTTACTTCTCTGTAGAAAAAAATGGCTTCAGTCTGTCTTTTATCGGCCTTAAGTGATGCGTACCGACTTCCAACTTATAACCTTCGGGGAAGTTCGTTAGAGCCGAAACATGGCGGAGATGCACGAAGTCTCACGAAGTTTGACGAAGTACTGAGGCGAAGGAAAATATGGACTGAAACTGCTAACAGTAAGTGGTGAGCGACGCTTGTTTCTTTTCTCTGAATGAAAATAATTATGCCTTCAGTCTGCAGCGGGGCACTTATTTAAACTAACATTATTTTGAAGGAGATATCTCAGTTATTTGGAAGCTAGCTGAAACGTAAGTCTATCTAACCATAAAGATGTCATAAAAAATTTGTACAAATAAAAATACGGCTGTGAGCAGGATTTGAACCTGCACCCCTCGGATGAATACTTCAGGCGCTCTGCCAATTTTTTAAATTGATTTAACACGACCTCTGCTCACAATTCTGAATTATTTTTCTATATTTGTATTTATCCAGGAGCCGCAGGTTCGAACCCTGCTCACGACCGTATTCTTTTCCATTTAATATAATAACTTTAGAGTTCGCTAAGCATGCGTTAATGCTTTTCAAAGATTTATCTTTACTTGTTAAGGTAATTGCATCTTTACGACAGTGTATTAACTGCAAAGTTAGTTGTGTCGGTTCGGTCACCTGTATAGGGACTGAATAGATAGCAATGACGTCGCCAAAAGACGTGTTAGAATATGGATGAAGAATTCGCGGTGGTGAGCAGAGATCGAGATGGCTTAGTGGTCAGAGCGCATGGAGTAGTTATCCGGGAGGTGTGAAAAATAATTTTGAGGTAAAAAAAAAAACTATTAATAACTATGTTACTTGTAACCGCCATCCTTTAAAATAGAAACTGCATCATTTGAAAATAGACCCTTTATAATGCTTTCAACCAATATTATCAGATTGACACGCCCCAAGCCATAGAACTTCCAAAATGCGCAACTCACAAAGGACTTTTCACTACAAATTACACAAAAAAAGTATATAAATGACACAATATCGCGTCACCGACAAAGCTGTACGCGAGATACCTTTGTCAAAGAGAAAAAAAAAACCTCTTTTGTCAAAATATGGACGCATTTAACACATCGGCGCCATTTGAAATTATAGTAAGATGTTTTAGATTTAAATTATGATAGTATTTATAATTTTTTGATAGTATGCGCCTTTGTTATGATTGATGGTGAGCCTATTGGCGTCTATCGGGCATGATTGTGAACTTCAAGCTGCTACTGAGAACTTCGTCACAGAAAAACCCAACCACATTTCGCCTGACCTTTTTTTGATTTGGAAATCTCCATCAAGGACGCTGTGCCGAACTCCTACCGACTAAAAACCACACGGTCCTCTAACCTTACCGATGTCCCGATATCAAGTTAGTAACCAAACCCAATACAACTTTGCCCGACCCGGTAACAGAACCCACGACAGGATACAGCAGGCGCGTTTGGGACCACTAGACCAACGTGGCAGTTATACGTAAACCAAAATGGTGTCTTCATTAGTCCCGAAATTCCTTCCATTAATGGAGAAAACATGAGCATCATGTTGAGGCATGTTGTCTATGGGACTTGTTTCAATATGTTGACTTGTCCCGTTTATTAACTCGTTTAAAATAGGCCGGACATTGTTTAAACAATTAACATATTATAAGGGAAAGCATTCGGCAAGCGTAAGCATCGTGCATGAGTGAAGGGTTCTGCAGATATATATTTAGATCCCGATACATTTTGCCGCAGCACGACATGCAAATTCATAACATAATTAATCCCAAATATTGTTAATGTCATTAAGTAAAAATATTAGATTTTATTAAGTAAAACTAATAATAATGTCAATAAGTAAAGATATTAAATGTCAAACTTACAATGTAACATTAAATAGAGCTATTTTTTTTTTTTTTTAATGTATAATATTATTCGAGAGACCATTTTTTACATATAATCATCAATAGAATAGAAAGACTATCATATCAGCCAAAGTTTAAGTTTTCTACGAAATTTACAAACATACGTATTTCTTATTAGATCAGGAATATTATTAAATATCCGGCCGCAAATTACATAGTCAAAGTTTTAAGGATGATTTTCACCCATAAATTCGAAACTCTACCGTTTTCCAACTTCATTACGGAACCCTAACTGCCTAACATCTTTACCAGCCAGTACGTCAAAGTGTTCTAATTGAGTTAGATCGTACTACAGTCAATTAACGTTAGCACTCACACATGTACACAGTAATAACAGTCATACGTGTATGATGTGAGTGTGTGTGTGTGTGTGTGTGTGTGTTGGAGATGCGTAGCGTAAGTAATTAGAAAATTGTTTTCTCGGCTTGTAATGAAACTTTTGAATGTATCGAATTTCTTCGTTAGATTCACCCATTTTGGCAGACAGAAAAACAGCTGAAAAATGGCGCGAATGTGTTTTTTCTTTTTATATTTCTTTTTCTTAATACCATATACTCGTATGTATTCATATTAAAACCAGCCAGAAACAAACAGTAAAAGCATAGAGATTTTTCTTAAATAGAAAAAAAAAAGACTTTTTCCCGACCCATTATTTTACACATACATACATACCTAGCATCACGCCTGTATTCCCCGAATTGGTAGGCAGAGGTGTACATTGTTGTACACCCACATTTCACCAATGCTGTTATTAAGTCCCATATAATGAGCCTATTGCCATCTACCGGGCACAATTCCAAACTCTGGGCTGCTACTGAGAATTTTTTTAACAGAAAAACTCAATAACACTTCGCCTGACCCAGGAATTGAACCCGAGACCTCATGCTCAGCAGTCGCGCGTGGGACCATTAGACCAACGAAGCTATTTTGGTTATTATTATAGGAGTTGCTCAACCTCGGCGATAAATTTCCGACTAGAAATCACAACGTGCTATGCGCATGTGTTTATGAAGATGTCGAGTAAAGTAAATAAACACAAAATTATCATATATTGTGAAAAGTTTATTTTGGAAAAAATTGCACTATATACGGATTGGTCGACACTTCATGTGACCCAAGAGCTGGTCTCCATTTTGCACAAAGAATTAGTAGGTATTGCTAGTCAACGTGGCAATGCTGCCAGCCTTTCGGGTACGCTCCCCGTTGACAGAGACGCGGATGAATTTTTTGATGCTCTCTTATAGTTTTAATTTTCAGATAATAGTGTTTTTTCTTATTTTTAAATAGTTTTATTTTTAATAAATATTAGTATTCATTGTTACTCCAAAAATCACCATTTTGCATCAATAAAGTTATTGAATACTCTTAACCGATATAAGGAAGTATATATATTAGACATACCATAGCATCACGCATGTATTCCCCAAAGGAGTGGGCAGAGATGTATACACACAGTTGTATTCCCACATTTCACCAATAATATTATTAAGTTTTGAGTTTTTCTGTTAAGTTTGATTTAAAAACGGAATCGTTTGAATGTTGATGTACCTACAATAGTACTTACACTTCTGCCTAACCCTTTGAGAAATGCAGGCGTGATGCTATGTTACCTATACTTATATTCTAATTTAACAAAGCTGAAGAATTTGTTTTTTTGAACGCATTAATCTCTGGAACTACGAATCGGATTTGAAAAGATCGTTTTGCATTTAATAGCCTGTTTTGAAGAAGATTTAAGCTATTTAACATAACGCTATGACCCTTAAGAAGCGAGCAAAAAAAAGTGAGTGAAACCGCGGGGTTACAAACTACTGGGAATAAAAACCAGTGAAATCTGTCACAAAAATAAAATCATTTGTTTAACTTTTTCTTAAATTCTTTCATGATATTTTTGGATAATAACTTTCGTGAGACACGTTCATATTAATAATTGTTCAACGGTTATTACTCACGTGCATTCTTCCGCTCGAAACTAGTCGGGCAATCCCGAAGAATGCACGTGAGTAATAACCGTTGAACAATAATTAATATTCATTAAATGTACATATATAATATTATAAAAGCTAATAGATCTCAAAATATCACAGGATTCGAAGAAAGATGTCTAATGCCAATTAGTATTATCACCACATAGGAATGTGGAGTATTTACGAGCAAAAAACAAAGGGCGGCCCGCACACGAGCGGCGCCTGCGCAGACACAAATATGTCACCGTAATAGGCGAGAATGACATTAGGGCCTGATGACATGATACGAGGCGGGGTATTTATGAGTTTTTGTGTGTATAATGAAAATCGAATGAAATCAGAAGCAAATAATGACATTAAGAAAAAATAAATTTGTTTATTGAATCAATCTGCCTAGCTATGTCCGAATTCAAAATAAAAATCATTTACAGACACTTTTGAATTGTCAGAAGTTAGTTCCAAAGTGTAGATTTCTATGGAGAAGAACGGGCAAGAAACTCCACGGTTACTCTTTTTCATCGTATAGGTTTTTACAATAGTAGGTATTGGTTACACTGTTTTTATTGTAAAATACTTTAATTACTTTGGGGTCGGCTTCCAGTCAAATCGGATGCAGCTTAATACCAGTATTTTACATATAGCGACTGCCTATCTGACCTCCACAACCCAGTTACTGAGTAACATGATATCTCGTGGTATGACTAGTTGTCAGACTTTCAGGCCTCTGACTACCGTTAACGGCTGTCTTAGGTCTTAATTTCACAACGATTTTGGTGATATCTAAGTTATAACAAAATAACGTAACATTAACATACAACGGGGAATAAAGGCGTGATACCTGTAAGGGGTAGGCAGAGGTGTACATAGTGGTAATTTTGTGTTTGATATACATCTTTAAATAAAGGTAATAAATTAAAGATCCAAATAATATCCTTCACGCTCTTAATAGAAAATCCTTTTTAATAATCGTGAAATAAATCTCGGCTTTAAGTAACAATATCTTTTTAATAATAAAAATTAAAACATAACATAACATAGCATCACGCCTGTATTCCCCGAGGTAGACACCGTCGTACATCCACATTTCACCAATGCTGTTAATAAGTCCCATTTAATAGGTGGTGAGCTTATTGCCATCTACCGGGCATAATTCCAAACGCCGGGTGGCTATCGAGATTTTTTTAAAACCCAATAACACTTTGCCCAACCCGGGAATCGAACCCAGGACCTCATGCTCAGCAGTCGCGCTTAGGACCACTAGACCAACGAGGCAGTCAAGCAAAATCACGTAATAATATATATATTTATATATATATTTGTTTTTGGAATGTAATATGTTGCATCGCAACTGTGTATTTTGTCCTTTGACTTTTACTTTGTTTTGTCGAACCTAAGATTTTCTGCAAAAACTGTCATCTCCAATGACTTCTAGACAATAAAATTAATTAGCCCCTATCAATAAGACGTCTTCGTCACTTCCGGACGGTCAGCCGCTTCCGGACGTTTCCGTTTCCGGACGACCCCCTGTCCGGTTCCGCAAAAGTATCGAGAATGGGGCATATTAATTCTCTTTGTGTAAGGATGTTAATGTGTTTGCGTCGGGTGTCTGTCTCGGGAATTGCGGGATCGATATTAGTGATTGTGATTTTGGAGTTTTGGGGTGAATGGGCCAAAGTATTTGCTGGTTCCGTTCCGAAGATTGCGCGGGCAATTGATTAGTTCAACGAATAAGATTTTATCGATTTAGTTTAGTGTTATATTGTTGCTTCTAGAAAGTTTTATCTTAGAAACATTTGCTCTATGGCAAGATACTTGTCAATGTAATAAACTATAAAATACACCTATCTCTTAGGTTTTCGCGATCACTACACATTATAATACAAAAATACAAAAACTTTTATTACAGAAAGAAATACACATTATGGGTTGAGGAAACTGCCTCGTTGGTCTAATAGTCCCAAGCGCGACTGCTGAGCATGAGGTCTTGGGTTCGATCCCCAGGTTGGGCAAAGTGTTATTGGGTTTTTCTATTAGGAAATTCTCAGTAGCAGCCCGGAGTTTGGAATTGTGCCCGGTAGATGGCAATAGGCTCACCACCTATTACATGGGACTGAATAACAGCATTGGTGAAATGTGGGTGTACAATTGTGTACACCTCTGCCTACCCCTTCGGGGAACATAGGCGTGATGCTATGTATGTAATTGCTAAAAGTGATATAAATAAAGGATAATTCTACATGTTTAAGTATAAGTAAGATATATATATTAGTGTCTGTGCGTGTTTGGAGAATGTGTGTATGAATGTGTTTTGTTTTTAGTTGTGTTAAGTTTTGAGCGAATGTGTGTGTATGTGTTCCTTATTGATTTTGAGGCATTTCGTGTGTATCTGTGTATGTGTGTAGTGATAGTGTGCATGACTATGAAATATGAGTTTTGCTGGACAAATTTCCTTACGACTTGTGTATGTTCTTCAATAACTTTTATTAATTCCTCCGTCTTGTCATAATCTAAGTTAAAAAGCCAGTTAGTTACTACCTTTTTGCAGGTTTTTTTGTTAATTTCCAAATATTCTGAAGATTGTTAATTTTACCATATATGTAGGGCCCCATAAAACTGAATGATCATCTTCCTATTGATTTAAGACATCGGATTTTGTCCCTATTTACTTTTCGTTTAGAGTGACTTTGTGAATGACTGTTCAGGGAGCAAGCAGGCTGTGCTCGTTCTACGCTTATTAAAAAAGTTTTACTTTAATGAAACAACTTTTAACCGGATTAATCGCGTGTATTATTGGTTTTTGTTTTTCCTGACGTATCGAACACTTTGGAGCGTTCTTGGTCGGAGGAGGACTACCAACGCTGAAAGGTGTCCAAAGTTGTTTTATTATACACGTATCTCAGTTGATTTTTTCAACATTTCACATTGTACCGATGTGGTCTCACAACATACAATCGTTGCATTTGGAAAATAAAATTTTAGAAATATGCCCGTTTGCATAATCCTTGTCAATTTAATAAACTTAAGAATACATCTATTCATTTCATTTAAAAAATATTGCGTGAATCAATGAACATTATTTAATACTAGTAGACATATAAATAATACAACAGTTTTCAGTACTTACTTTAGCGTAGTAAGTACTGAAAACTGTTGTATTACATTACAATTAATGTCAAACAATTACAAATTTTATCAACCTAAAAATCTACACGTAGATTAAGTAGGAACTTAATGAATTGTATCAATCCATAGTACCTAGGACTATAATAACACCTAAAGAGAAGAACATAGCTGAAGAGGCTAGGTTCTTCTCTTTTGTTAACATTTTGAATGATTAACAACACTACATTTTGAACATTGTGTTCTTATACTATATCGATACCGACAGTGTCGCGGGCACAGCTAATCTTGTCTACTATAAATACTAATTTCCTAACAAATAATACACAATACTTACCTTGTAGGCACCCACACATTAACCAAGGATAAAGAAAGGAAATGCCAAAAATAACTTCTTAAAAATCCATTCAGCCTAACATCTGCCCAAGATAAGGTTATCTGTGGCGCTATTTTATCTGTGCTTAACGACATTTGGCGCGAACTCTCGGCGCCATTTTTTTTGCATAACCTCACACATCGTTGATGAAGTAATTAAGGGGAAAATTGATGATTTTTTGTTAACAAAGGTGTCATTATTTTTTTCGTTATAGTGGATAGATTTCTGGCGTCAAATGAGCTGTTGAACGAATTTCAATTTCTTTCCAATGTGCCTAGATTTATCCAAAGAACATTGGGGCCTTAATCACCACAACCTAGTCAGGAACTAGGTAATAAGATAAAATAATATATATCTTTTGGTAAGATTTTTTGTTAGATTTGCAGGCATTTGGCTAGCCTACCCATCATAGATAGTTCTACGGTCAACGACCAGGTTTAACGTGTCCTTCGAGGCATGATGGGGTTTCAGTAAGAAATGACGCTCATCCATCCACAGGTTAACCGCGGCAACGCCAGCTTAACATCGATCGATCAATCTGTGCAGCTATTATCCAATAGTTAGAAACAATGCTAAGGTAGGTAGATAATATTGAATAAATTTCTTTGAAGTTAGGTATTTTTATTTTAGAAATATATTAATCGGGTCTATATCGCGATATTTTATATAAAAGGCTTTTACGATACCTTTTTTGTTTCCCGACGTTTCGACCGAATTGCACCGGCCGTGGTCACGGGCAGACTAGCAGCGACAGAACATCATCTTCGTGTAGTGAGGGATTTTTCATCCACCCTCACTTGTTCTTCATTTACGTCGGTACTTCGACATACAACGCTAACGACGTGTTCACACTGGCGTACTACGGCATTACGGTGCCGTTTACACTTACTTAAGACCGGATTCCAAGATGTTGACAATTTGAATCCATCATCCCGATTGAAATTTTTGTGTTTCTTGATTTCAATCGCTTCACGTACCATTCGAGGATAATAG
The DNA here is from genome assembly GCA_935421205.1 of Xylocampa areola. Classification (NCBI taxonomy): domain Eukaryota; kingdom Metazoa; phylum Arthropoda; class Insecta; order Lepidoptera; family Noctuidae; genus Xylocampa; species Xylocampa areola. The sequence continues at coordinate 13,606,316 of OW285223.1, forward strand.
TGACGATCAGTGGAGAGGATTTTTGGATCGTGAAGTTCTATCCAATGATTGGAACCGGACTCCAGCAAATGCTCGGCTATCGCAGACTTATTTGTTTGGCGGTTTTTGACAGCGGCAATGTGTTCCTTGACCCTTTCAGCTATCGTTCTTTTGGTCTGTCCAATGTAGGAACTACCGCAGCTGCAATCAATTTTGTAGACGCCAGGTGTCTGCAGAGGAATAAAATCCTTTGGGCTGCGCAGATATTTCCCTACTTTAGAAGGCGGACTATATACGGTCTTTATGGCGTATTTTTGTAATACCGTGCCAACTTTGTCCGTTACTCCTTTCACATAAGGTATAAAAGCTGGCACTCTGTTGACCTCAGGTTGTTTTTCCTTCTTTTTCGAAAGTCTCTGGTACCTCCTGTATCCGTTTTTCTTCAGCACCTCCTGAACATGAGAGAGTTCTCCTTCTAAATGCTCAGGGTCTCATAGGTCGTATGCGCTGTTTGTTAGTGAGGCCACAACGGATTGCAGATGACGCGGATGGTGATGCGACTGAGCGTTTAGGTACATGTCTGTGTGTGTCGGCTTTCGATATACAAAGGGTCAAGGAACACATTGCCGCTGTCAAAAACCTACAAACAAATAAGTCTGCGATAGCCGAGCATTTGCTGGAGTCCGGTTCCAATCATTGGATAGAACTTCACGATCCAAAAATCCTCTCCACTGATCGTCACTATTATCCACGAATGGTACGTGAAGCGATTGAAATCAAGAAACACAAAAATTTCAATCGGGATGATGGATTCAAATTGTCAACATGTTGGAATCCGGTCTTAAGTAAGTGTAAACGGCACCGTAATGCCGTAGTGCGCCAGTGTGAACACGTCGTTAGCGTTGTATGTCGAAGTACCGACGTAAATGAAGAACAAGTGAGGGTGGATGAAAAATCCCTCACTACACGAAGATGATGTTCTGTCGCTGCCAGTCTGCCCGTGACCACGGCCGGTGCAATTCGGTCGAAACGTCGGGAAACAAAAAAGGTATCGTAAAAGCCTTTTATATAAAATATCGCGATATAGACCCGATTTATATATTTCTAAAATGTGTACAAATCGCGAAAGTTTAAAATCAATTATTGCAAACCGATATAGGTATTTTTAGTGGAAAGAATACTGCAGTATTCGAACTCATGACCCGGATAAATACCAGGCGTTCTTTTCTCCGGGAGGCGCAGGTTCGAATCCTGCTCAAGACAACATTTTCTTTAAAAAAAAAAACTGTTTTGGAGTTCGCTACGCATACGTTAATGCGTTAGTAAGATTGATCTGTAAAACTTGTGTATTTAAAAGAAAACGTTATTTTAGAGTTCTATTATGATTAAGTGCAATTGGATGCACGGTAGAGCCCCAGTCAAGTTCGGAGATCCGTTTAATATTAAAAAATATAAGCTTTTCAATAACTTTAATTATATGAAAGATTGTTTTTTGTACATCAATATAAACTGAAATAAAAAAAAATAACAGTCGTAAAATAATGTCATACTTCATGAAAATAGAATTCATATTAATACCAAGCATGTTATGTCCTTCCTAATGCATCCTAAATATAACCCTCTCAATGCTACACTAAAATAAAACAGCATAAAATTCCATCCAAAAATAATTATTTTGGAGAGCATTTAGAATACAATATAAGTTTAAGTCTATTTCCTCTAACTATATAGGTATAAGTTGATTTAGTTGAATATTTAGGTTATGTGAACATAGGTCTACAACCAACTTAAATACAAAAATATTTACGATTAGTAATCGTTACGTAGGTAAACATGTAATAAGGAAAGTTTCTGAAAATAGTACCTACATTGCTAAAAATAAGCATATTGTATTAATCACTTCCCTTACTGAACTCAAAAACGGATTGTTCAGTGTTTTATATTGAAAACTGTGACATTATAAATATAATGTATTAGATGACTAAGGCTACCTATAGGTACATACCTCGATGTTAAATTTTAACTTTTTTTATTGTATTTCATTTCTGTACTTATATGGTTATTTTGGCTGCAATAAACAATTATTATTATTATTATTTTACCCTAGCAAAAAACCTACTTAATAAAATGCACAGACGCTCGGTTGCATTAATTTAAAAATGCACGGAAAATATTAAACTTCAAGAGTATCTAATGTTCGCGCTAATTTAATGGCATGCTGCAAGTCCATTCACCTTGAAAAACGGAAGCCAACTGAGCCCGACTGATGAATAGCTACAATGTATACCTTGCCTCACCCCCAATTCGGCACAGAAATTCGAAATACGATCAATAATGAGACGCTCCTCCCCATCATAATACCACTAAGACACGTCATTTACGCCTCTGCTTATTCCGCAAAAATGTTACCGTAATTATGCTCACTTAAAATTCACAGAACAGCTTTGCCGAACCACAAATAATACCTTTTACATACGGTTCCGATAAAATAAAAATTGGATCGCGATTAATCAAAAACAAAACACGAAACACCAAAGATTAACATGGCAAGATTACAAAAAAGTAAAAAAAAAATACACAGTCGACGGATCAAAATCATAAATCATGCTCATTATATCTGAACCGGATTATTTTTTACCGAATAAAATGTTCAAAAAAGCATCAAAAGGCTGTAGGGAGCGCCATTTTGTAAGGGCACTGTCGATTTGGGCGGGAAAATGGGAAGCGACTAACCAATCCACGCGGCCGTTTTGAATAGGCGTTCTAAAATTCCACCAATGGAAGTAGGGGACGGCCTGATCATGCGCTTTCGGGTCGATCCATAGAATTATAGATATAATACGGCAGTGTGGGCTTGGCCGGCGCGGTGACACGACGTGCGTGATAAACGAACAATTTTTTTTTTGTAGAATAAAATATGTCGAAGTGCCTAACGTTAATTAGTGTAATTTTTATTTAAGACCAAACTATATTTTTGGTGTATTCCGTTTGTGATAGAACAATAGTGTAAATAAAACATTTTCTTGCGTGTGTAACCCATAGAACATAATAAAACACATTTAATATCAATATAGAGTGATGTCATTACAATAAATAAACAACTGAAACCGGTTTCTAAACCACAGAAACCAATAATCCTCTTAATGTCAAAGAAAAAATTGCAAAAACAGGTCTAAAATACCGGGTGTAAGCGGTATTTGCAAAGGACTTTCAGTTAAAAGTATTAAAGGTGATCACCGGTGAAGATATTTCCGCCTCAGTGATGGTGATGGCCAGTGGGGGCGGTGGTGGGCTGGTGCAGTCCCCACCTGACATGATGCATCACCACAATATTATGGACACATCATCACACGTCGAAATGATGCCCAGTAAGTATTCAAAATATCTTAGTATAGAATATAGAATTTCAGGTCAAAACAAACAAAAGAGAAAAACAAGAAAGACCTGGATGCAATAAGTTGAACCAGAGAAGCATGGCATAAAAAGGCAAGGCCTATATTCAGCAGGGAATAGAATAAGGCTGACAATAATTGTTATAAACACAACCAACGTGTAGCTGTCCCGCTATAGGGCAATCAAAGCCTCCTTACAGAGATGAAACGTGCATTCATCGTCCTAGTTCACTGCATTTTGGTAATTTTTTACTATTTGATAAGGCCTACTTTCCTTATTGTACCTACATCAATGTATGGAACAATAAAATGTATATAATAAAGATATCCATTGTGCCATTTACTAAGCCAAAAAAAAAATTGAATTTGAGTCATTGGCATTAAAAGTAGTACCGTTCAGGAGGTAAAGAACTTGGCGTATTTTTAACGACATATATTTTTAACGCGTTAAAATATTAATAATGATATGAAATATTAAGCTATTGAAATTAAAAGGGGATTTAATTGTTTATATCTCTGACTATATTTGATTTTGAAAAGGACTATAATTTTATTTTTTTATTTTATTTATTCAGTTACCACATTCTGAACTTGCGTCGTCCTTTGAGCCTGATATGGCATTTTTTGTCAGAGTTTAGAAATTTGGCGTCGGATTTATTTACAGTGCATGTATTGGCTGGCCGATTACAAATAGAATCGCAATTCAAAATAATTCAAAATTAACCCTCTAACTGGCTCATGGTGGTGTGACATATTTTAATTTTCTTTATGAGTTTTATGAGTTTTTTTTTATTAAGTTCTGCTGTAGGTATTAAGAGATCATCTAGTACATATCAGCATACTTTGTTTATTTTATTATACGATAGCATCAACTAGGTATAGGTACATATCTGGTTTTTATAAATATTTATTGTTTAACTTTCACTATACATTCACAGTCTTGTGGATTCATAATTTATTAGCGTACAGCCATAAAATTAAAAATAAACTGCTTTTAGTGAGTTATTTTTAGTAATGTTTGGAAGAAAAATAAATTCTGCAGAAACCACTAATGGATTGGGATAAGAGGTGGAGAAATATGATTATTTAACAGAAGGGAATTACACCGAGTAGAAGAAAAAAAATCTACGAAATACTCACTGCTACTCTCACACCAAAATAAACTAAAAGCCAACCAGTCTCTTTAGCCTCTATTTTAAAAATTCTCAGCACTTTGTTAGTACTTGAAGTGTTAATCTAATTATTAGTCACTGTATGCATCACCCGGTTCCAACGACATACCGGTTCGATACCGATCAGGCCATAAGAGAAAGGTGACAATTATTCACAATTATCAACTTTGCGTGGGCATTTGTTGTTGTCTCCGTATTTGCTTCCATGGTTTTGGAATTTTGTTGGTCACTTGAAGGCCAATTTAGGATTCTCTTACAAACGACTGCTAGGGCCTTATTACTAAGCCTAATCATATGATAGTCTATCTGTCTGTCACGGGGTTTTTTTAAGCGTAATAGGCAGCCCGTTAAAATTTACACAAATTTTATAAAATTATAACTTTAATCAGTTAGACCAATCATACAGATTTCTTTGTTCTCTCTTACTGTGTTATTGTGCTGTAGATAGTAAATATCTATTATATTAAAAAATATACTCTTAGAACTTAAAACAAAAGCACAGGAAACTAATCAACTATGACAAAGAGACAATTTTATAAAATCCTTTTTTATAAATCCCTCATTTGCGATAAAAACCAATAAACACGATGTGTAGAGCGGTTTTTTTATGAGTGTTCTATGTGAAAAGTGTCCCCAATATTATGTTTAACTATTTTTCAATCGTGTCTTTACGGATTACGATAAAAATTGGTGGATGAATGTTGATCTAGGACCGATTGGAATTTAAGCTACTATTATGCCGTTGAGACATACAGCTAGAAATAATTACTTAAAAATTTTGCCTATAACGGCGATGCACTTATAAAATTTTCTTAATATTTTGTCCTGTAAGCAAAAATCTAGTTATGATTCGTTTGGATTTTAGTCGGTTGAAAACCGGCACAGCGTCCATGATGCATTTTCGACGCCTATAAAAAGGTGATAACTATGAAATACTCGTAAGTCAATATTAAAAAAATCAACGCCAAGGTTTGTATTGCATGATTCGTGCACCCCGGTCTTTCTTACTTACATTTGCGTCAAGGTTGAGAACCTGATAATTAAAGCAATATATTTCGCAAGCTTTCAAATATAAAAAATATTTATTTAATTTATTTGTATAATAAGATTACAAATTGGTCTTAACTTAGTAGGCACCTATAAACCTAGCGGCCTTGTGCAGGCGATGCAGTGAACAATCAAGTAAAAAAAATAGAAGTTGTGAAAACGTATCGAATAGTGGATTCAAATTTTTTTTTTTTTTTCAGTTTATTATTGTACTTGTCTGTCCACTTCCAATTTAGGTTTTTATATTTTATTTCTTGCAATTACATCTGATATATTGTATTGTTTTTATTAAATATATTGTAAAAAAAATAATTAAATAAAACAACTCAAATAAAAATCAAATGACAAATTAGTAGCCAAAAAGAAAAAAACACAACAGAAATTCTATTCGTTTCTTAAGTAGTAAGAATTGTAAAAAAAACACTAAAGTAACAATTAACTATTATAAAAAACATAAACAAAAAACGATACAAGATCTCGTTCTAAAAAACAAATCATTGTGCACTAAAAATGGCAATGGCTCCGCATGCCTAAAATTTTAGTGTACGCAGTTAATCAAATAATGGGGATTCCATCCAATCTTGCGACAAAAGGGGGAAGATTTATCAATCGCGGGGTCTTTTCGACCGGGGCATTATTTTTGCCAGTGCAAGCGTAACTGCCCATTAGAGGGTTACTCACGAAATTTATGCGATAGAAGAATTATTAAACACTGGTATGGCATGCGACGTCTGTGGTTCTATTTTAAATATGCTTGTTTCTTATTTATGCCTTATAAAATAACATAGCACCACGCCTGTGCGACTGCCTCGTTGGTCATGTGGTCCCAAGCGCGACTGCTGAGCATACGGAGTTTTTCTGTTATGAAAATGATCAATATTTGTAATTAAACGTGCGGTTATGCCATATAAAATAGGCATAACTGCATTTTATATGCGGATCAATCTATCAATGAGGCTAATTGACTTTTTAGACATTAGCGATTTTAATTTGTCATTTTCTCAGTTACAGCTAAGACGTTTGTAAAATAAAACTTCTTGTTAGCTCCTAAGATACAGGCCTCTTGCCTAGTTTAGGGGCCAGACGTTCGAAATTATTAAAAATTCATTGTTGTAGCTTACTTAAAAATCTCTGTGTATTTTTATCGATACTGTATGTTGTGTACAAAAATAAAAAGATTTATAAAAAAAAATTGTAACTAATTACACTTTTACTTTTATTATACGAATAATTATGCGTGTAATAATAAACTTCAAACAATGTGGTCTATTATATTTTTGACTACTTATTTTCTATAAATAATGTTGTTTGTAGATACTGACAATAAGAAGTTTTTTTTTATAGTAAACGATTTGAACTAAATAATTCAGCCAGCATGTTTTAAAATATTTGAATTTAGAAACAAGTCGTTTTTCTTTTATACATTATTAATTTATTCCAGTATATAATTTATTTACATGTTTTTCTTGATTTTAAAATGTCAACGTGAAATAAAAAATGTCGAGGTAAATTATTGCAATTAGCGCAGTAAAATTTAAAATATATTATAATACGGTTAAACATGACTTTTTGTTAATGTATCGAATGAATATTTTTAATTTTAATTGCTACGATACGCCAATTAAAATTTATTTTTCGCATTTAAATATTATAGCATCGAGACTTTGTATGCAAAGATAAAATAAAAAATCTGTGTTAATTAAGACATATTTTTATTTATAACTATCAGCATATTAAATATGTCCTCCAAGATCAAATTTTATGCGTACCTACGTAGTAGAATTGAATTTTTATTTTATTGTTAACAACGAGTAAAAATATTAACAATTAATTCTCAGTCCTGACTAACAACTCAACATTGAAATTATGACGAATGTAAAAATATGTAAGCTAATATCTACGGTAGGTATTTATTTACGTATTTATATACTTTTAATACATACTAGATACAAAATATGGAAACAGGAAGCTAAAAAAGGGAATAAAATCCCTTCTAGCAGATCTGCGAGACGAGAATTTTTAATATACACGACGATAACATTTCTAACTCGTTGATCTAGTGGTCCCAAGCGCGACTGCTGAGCACGTGGTCCTGGGTTCAATTCCAAGGTTGGGCCAAGTGTTATTGGGTTTTTTTGTAAGGAAACTTTCAATAGCAGCCCAGAGTTTGGATTTGTGCCCGGTACATGGCAATAGGCTCACCACATATTATATGGGACTTAATAAAAGCATTAGTGAAATGTTGGTGTACAATTGTGTATACCCTCATTTATGAATATAGGCGTGATAATAATATGACGCAAAGAATAAAACTAAAAAAAATATTTTTAAATTTTTTTTTTATTTTATTTTATAGGAACTCTGTTTATCTCGGTCTCTTATAACTCTTAGTTATACCTATCTTAGAAAATGCCGGCAAAAATGTATTATAAATGTTACCTAAAATTTACTCAGTTAGTTAACAGTACAGTTCGAAGGCAAAAGCTATAAAACCCTCACCGTACGCTAAACAGTAAACAAATTAAAGAAAGTAGCTACTTACACGTCTAAACATCTTTTTTAACAACTATAGGTCTGTTCTAACTTCTAACGTTTCATAAACATTGGTGTCAAATGTATGAGATATCTACTAAATAAAAAAAAATACATATAATTACAATTTCTAAATTTAATTTTAATATAATAATAATAGAAAAAGAACATTGTCTAAATAAAATTTTAAATTAAAAATTATTGTGGCATTTTCAATTTTAAAATAAGAATAATAATGGCATTCTCTAAATATTTTTTTTAAATAAATATATTTGTGGCATTTTCTAAATTAAAATATAGGTATATGCAATTAATGTAGCAAAACAAATACGGGTCTGGAACCTGGATAAAAGTTTTTTTTTTCATAAACAAAAATGAGTACTGGCTTTGTAGCTCACCTCGCTAGCACAGTGCGATTTAGTGATTTCCTCGCGATGTTTAAATCCTGACGTCCAAGCACGGATCTTTTCGACAAACTTGTCGACTCGATTCAAGATTTTATGTTTTGAATTTTATCGTTTTATCAACAATTTATGTCAAATTTGACGTTTAAAATCGACAAACATGTCGACAAAAACCAAACCATGCTCGCACCGCAGAATTGATAACTATATAGTAAACTCTCATGTTTTAAAATAAATTAATCTACTCAATAAAATTATATGCATATAGTTTGCATTCAGGAAATATTATACACGTCAAATTAATCATTATATTCAAGGGTAGGCCAATATCTAAGATTGTTTGGCGATCGAGAGCCGGAAAACCACACCCATTGCATTACTCGTAGTAAAACCACTCCTTTACGAGCATATTTAGAATATTTTGCAAATTTTAGGTGACTAACAGAACTTAATATTATATTATCCAGCTGAGATGCTTGTGGTTTAGTAAGAGCCACACAATCGATTGATAATAAATAATAATAATAATACTCCTCCCGACCGTATGTCGGTCACGGCGGTCTATGTCCGTGGAGATTAGCTAACTACGCAGGAGATATTATAGTGCATAAGTGTATGCGCAAACACAGGTGCACTCCCTCTTCCTTCACTCTCATATTCCGATGGCACGGCAATCCGACACGACCGGAGAGAGATCAGGCGCAGGACCGACGGGTTTTTGTGCTCTCCAAAGCACGGGGGTGTCACACCACCAACTTCCTGACTCCGGGCTGCTACTAAGAATTTCCTAACAGAAAAACCCAATAACCTTTGCCCGACTTGGGAATCGAACCCAGGACCTCACGCTCAGCAGCCGCGCTTGCGACGACTAAACCAACGAGGCAGTCAAAAACTGATTAATCCCCGAAGCGGTAGGCAGTGGTGTAGATACACAGTCTTACACCCAAATTTCACCAATGCTGTTTAATAAATAGTTATGGTATAGTAAGTATAGCTATGGACACAAAAAGGAATGAGATAAAAAAAATAAAAGTATTAAAACACACGGCTGCCATGTGTGAAATATGAAAAAAAAGGTACTGGAGAATTTTCATCGCAGTCGGAGGACAGTACTGTGGAACATTTTCTTGTAAGTCCCCCGCTCTACTGTCTTTGATCCGGCTAATTCGTGTCAAACGACATTAATTCAGCAAAACACAATTTTTACCGTTACACGTCAGGGTATTACGTCATAAGTTTCTTACGCACATCAGTGCTAATGATACGCCAATTCAGTTTTTGTCACATTTGTAGATGTTTGTCACACTTTGTTACAATATGTGAAGTGACGTCATTATATACAAACTTTAATTTGAAGTGTAGGAACGAATTCTTACAAATCAGTTTTTTGTGTACAGCTGTCATAAGTATAGGTACAATTTAGGGAATGTCAATGATAATCAAGTTTGCTTATATCATTTTTTTTTAATTTCTTATATTTAGTGGCTTTGTCGCTAAAGCGAATTAGGCCGCCCCAATAAAACCAACCGACTATATATTCCGCTTATTTCACTACTTACTAATTTTAACTAAACTATACAATGACCTGGAATCCGACAAAGGAGCAGCCAGAATTTTGTTGCAAATGCCCACCTTGCCTATACATCTCAAAAGAGGATTCCTGAAAGAATCACTCTGTACACATTCCATCAATATATGTTAAACATAATTAACTACGTTACAAGTGGCACACATTGGAGATGTCGATTTGCGCATTCAAATTCCTCTTTTCCTGGGAATTATTTATGTCACCTTTAAAGTTTGGTCCCGTTAAATAGAATAGTCTCTCAAGACTATTAGTAAATCATATAGCCCATAAGGAAATAATATTTTCAGCAGTGTTACGTATTAATTATTTTAGTCTTTTTAGCATAAAATGAGATGCTAAAAGTTCCTAATTTTTTTGTTGATTTGAGAATTCCGGTCACATGAATGAAATGATGAATGCGAGTTATTAATTTAAGAGTGAGATCGACAAAACGGATTCATGGGTATTTCACACGAATTCCTCGTTGTCTTCTTCTTATCGTGTGGTACCTAGTGTCAGAGTTTAAGCCGCTCACAGCCCCTGACATGGCTATACACACCATTGAGAACATTACTCAGGTTTTCCGTTGACGTTTTAAGCAAGTGGTATTTAATTTGTAATACGTAATTATATACTTCTATTTTATTTTTAAATATTTGTATACTTCCAAAAATTGGTGGCCTATACCAAAAACTAAATCACGTAATGTTCATCCAAAAGATTATCTAAAATGAATAAAAAAAAATCGTCTTCTATTTAAAAAAATCTTTCTAACCTTTAACCGGGATAATATAAGGATTGTAACGATACCCCATACATCTAAATCGGTTCAAGCGTTTAGAAGTTATGGTGGAATAACGAAACTCACAAACATACATACATACATACGTACATACATGAACCCTAAAAACATGACACTCGTCGTGTAAAAACAACACTCATCTTTCATTTTAAAGTCGGTTAAAAATATAATAATTTTCAAACTTCTCAATTCGGTGGCACAGAAGGCGGTACTTTTTATGAGCATAGGCCCTAAAGACAAGGTCTATGGTAGACCACCGGTACGGTTTATGGGGGTGCGAAGTCGGTAGCCTCACACCTATGGGATATTTGTACTCTAACTCGTTTTCCACTGCGGTCGACTACGAAAAAAATATGGCGACGGCCCGTGTTTTTTGTATCTTTTATATTTTGTACATAATATATTTCTCTTCTGGATCAATTTAAGGCTTTCAGCGCTAGACTGCCTCGTTGGTCTAGTGGTCCCAAGCGCGATTGCTGAGCATGAGGTCTCGGGTTCGATTCCTGGGTCAGGCAAAGTGTTATTGAGTATTTCCGTTAGAAAATTCTCAGTAGCAGCCCGGAGTTTGGAATTGTGCCCGGTAGATGGGAATACGCTCACCACCTATTACGTGGGACTTAATAACAGCATTGGTGAAATGTGGGTGTACAACGGGGTCCACCTCTGCCTTCCCCTTCAGGGAATACAGGCGTGATGCTTTGTTATGTTATGTTTTAATTTTTATTATTATAAAGACATTGTTACTTAAATCTGAAATTTATTCGACGATCATTAAAAAGCATTTTCTATTAAGAGCGTGAAGGATATTATTTGGAGGGGCCCGTGGCTAAGAAACAGCCGCACAGATCGATTGATCGAGGTTAAGCTGCGCCTGCCGCGGTCGGTCTGTGGATGGGTGACCATCATTTCATACCGAGACCCCGCCGTGCCTCGGAGAGCACGTTAAGCCGTCGGTCCGGGTTGTCAAATTAAGATCTATGACAGCTGTTACGGGTAGGCAGAGGCCTGAAAGTCTGACAACCAGTCATACCACGAGATATCGTGTTACCCAGTTACTGGGTTGTGGTGGTCAGATAGGCAGTCGCTCCATGTAAAATACTGGTATTAAGCTGCATCCGGTTTGACTAGAAGCCGACCCCGATGTTATTGGGAAAAGGCTGGGCAGATAGCGTGAAGGATATTATTTGGATCTTTAATTTATTACCTTTATTTAAAGATGTATATCAAACAAAGAATTACCAATTTTGATAAGCAAAGCACTAAAGTAGTTAAAACTTGGAAACATAATTTATAGTATTAAAAACATCTACACCTGATCCAAAGAAAAATGTCGAGTTAAAAATAGGTGGACTGATTAATAGCAGAACTTAAATTCAAGATCCATTAGCATATAACTTTAGACGCTTACTTTGATGTATAATAATAATTATTATGTGGCTACTACATTCACAGATATTAATTAATATTAGCTACTGGATTACGAAGATTCTTCAAAATTATTGCAGCGAAATTAGGTTTAATTAAATTTAAATATTCGTATAAAATTGCACATTAAACCCAATTTATATCTAGCTAAAATCAAAATTGAATGAACACAAGGCTTTAGACATCGTTAAGCTTATCGAAATTGGATAGATTTAGATGAGCACAGATAAAATGGCCGGTTAAATTATTGTAGTCACTTAACTTTTATATGAACCTGTACAGTTTAATAATAATTTACATTCAAATATTGTAATTGGTCATGTTAAACAAACTACACATAATTTCAATAGATATCAAGAGCTGGCTGCAGATGATTTAAATTCTGATGCTATCAATACAGATAAGCATTTTATGCTTTAACATTTGAGATAAAACCTGTATTTACACTTGATGTTAGATATATCTGTGGAGAACTAGCTGTGACCGTGGACCTGTCTGCGCGTCTTTGTGAATTCCTTAATTTCGGTAGTAAATTGTTAGGTGGCTAATTTTTTCTTGAAGCTGGTTTAGATTTTGGTTTTACATATGTTTCGATAAAATATATATTTGATATAACCGAATATGTTTGATGAGGAGTAATACTTTTAGTTAATTTCGTTTATTTAGCTGCGTAATATGAGATTAATGTAATTTGAATTAAATATCGATAAATCTTTGAAAATCATTAACGCATGCTTATGCGTCGCCAAAAGAAGTGTTAAAATATGGATGAAGAATTCGCGGTGGTTAGCAGAGGTCGAGATGGCTTAGTGGTCAGAGCGCCTGGAGTATTAATCCGGGAAGCGCAGGTTCGAATCCTCCTCGCGACCGTATTTTTTTTCCATTTAATATAATAACTTCAAATTTAATTAAAAAGCCTGAAATATATCGAACTCAGAACCTCATAATCTACGACCCAGTAGTGTCTTCTGCACCAATAAAGCTATATTTATTACTAAACCATATAAAACTTATATATGAAGAAAAAAAAACTTCCGTTGCTACGTGTCGAGACAATGGACAGCCGCGCGCGCGTGTCGGCCTCTATGATCACCGTATTACGTGTTTACAATCACTTTTATATGCCACCGTATAGTCTTAATATAGTAGAGGGTTGCCGAAAGGAAGTATCGTTGGGCCACTGAAATTATTTAGAGAATGCCGCAAGGTACTGGTTTTGGACTATTTCTATGAGTGACCACAAAAATGATTGGACTATTCCAATGAACACAGTAAGACACAACTTAGGAATAAACATAGCATCAGCATACATAGCACCACGCCTGTATTCCCCGAAGGAGTACGGAGAGGTGTACACAATTTTACACCCACATTTTACCAATGCTGTTGTTAAGTCCCATGTAATAGGTGGTGAGCCTATTGCCATCTACCGGGCACAATTCTAAACTCCAGGCTGCTACTGAGAATTTCCTAACAGAAAAACTCAATAACACTTCTCGACCCGGGAATCGAACGCGAGACCTCCTGCTCAGCATTCGCGCTTGGGTCCACGAGACCGACGAGGCAGGTAGGAGGGGAAATAAAGCATAAATATATCCAATTATACTGTAAGTCCGGATCTCGCATAAAAAACAAAAGAATGCGTATGGGTTCTTTAACCATCATATAGAGGAGTTTTTAGGTAAATAAATATAAATATTCCACAACTATCACACAACGCCGTCTAGTCTCAAGCTAAGCAGAGCTTGTGTTATGAGTACTGAGACAACTGATAAACATACATAAATATTTCTAAATGCATACATAGTATAGATAAATGCCGCAAGAATATCCTAGAACCAGGGTGCCTTATCTTGAAAAATGCCGCAAGTTGCCCTAATCGAGTTATTATAATTGGTGAGGAAGTATGCTATGTACCCTCAATTCGACAAAAGCTTCAATAATAGATTATTTTGTATCAAAACCAAAGACAGTCGCGCACGCGTGTCGGCCTCTATGATCACCGTATTACGCATTTACAATCACTTTTATGCCACCGTATGGTGTTAATGGAAGGGCTTATAGTTTTAGTGAAGGTGCGAAGACTGTCGCAAGGAAGCATCTTTGGGCCACTACAATTTTCTTAGAGAATGCCGCAAGGTACAGACTTCGGACCACCAATTTATTTACCATTCCACCATATAACATGGAACTTAAGGAAATACATTTTATAATATATTTTTATATAAAACAAATAAATATATTTTTCCAAATATAAAACAACGATAACCAAACTATGACATTTGACTCGATTAAACTCAGAGTTAATTCACTGATTTCAATTAAACCATTTACAGGCACTTTTGAATTATCAGAAGCTAGTGACCACGTTCCAAAGTGTAGATTCCTATGGAGAAGAACGGGCAAGAAACTCCACGGTTACTCCTTTTCATCAAATAGATTTTTAAATACGATCGTATGCTAATGACAACTTTTACACAAAATTGATAATAAAATAGCTTATCGCTTTTCGCACCTTGTTCTACCTAGCCCCAAATTACCATACCGTGAAGATACCATAAAGGGTGGAACACAACATATGTTAGGTACAAATGGTTATCTAAAACAAATACTCAGTAGTTAAAGTTAAGTTTAACTTATGCAAATAACTGTTATCTGCACTAATATAGTTAACATATGTAGGATGTGTTTGTTTGTTTGTCTGGTTAATAGACTAGCATGTGTTGATGAAATAATAGGTGCTTTGAAAACAGTTTATTTTTAAATATAAAATGACACTTACTAAAATAAATTGTAAATGTAGATATACGTATTTTAATCTAGACAATTAACCGTATTAAATACTTAATATTTAATTTAGAGCAGTGATAGGCTAGTGGTATGACCGTTGGGCGGACAAGTCAAAGGTCGCAAGTTCGAATCCAAGGCACGCACCACTGTCTTTTCAAAATCATGTGCGTATTATCATTAAATTATCACTTGCTTAAAACGGTGGAGGAAAACGTCGTGAGGAAACCAGCACACCTGAGAGATTTTTTCGATGGTGTGTAAAGCCATGTCAGAGAGCTACAGATGGTTTAAATTCTGACACTAGGTTGTTCATCAACCACATGATAAGAAGACTTAATTAAGGATAGAATGGAATCCAAGATATGTCTTTGAAAAAGCATTAACGCATGCTTAGCGAACTCTAAAGTTACAATATTAAATGGAAAAAAGAATACGGTCGCGAACAGGATTCGAACCTGCGCCTCCCGGATAGATACTCCAGGCGCTCTGACCACTAAGCCATCTCGACATCTTTTTCCATTTAATATTGTAACTTTAGAATAGAATATTATATTTTAAAAGTTGGTACATTTTACTGTTTTCCCCTTCGGGGAATACAGGCGTGATGTTATGTACGAAGTTTTTGAAAAGTCAGAATCATTACCTATCTGATAACAAAATAGATTCTAGAATTATTATAATCCCATATAAATGTAAAAATCAAAAGGAGTTTGCATGTAATGTTAATTTATTCAATTTATATACCCTCAAATGGATAAAGTACTATATGTAAGAAAGATAACATAGGTTTTAGTAATATTTTAGTCTTAAACATTTACATTTATATGTTCAATTTACATTTTTACGCTTCATAAATTTATACGTTTGTTTAGCATCGGAAATTGCTCGGTCGATTTGCGTGAGGTCGTGGTGTTTTAGATAGATGTTACGCCTTGGATGATTGTGGAATTACTCGTTTATGTATATTGATGCATTATAAAGTTTTCCTATAAAATTAAATTATTGAAGTGAAAACTTCTTAAGGCGCGTTGAGCACTTTTTGTGTGAACAAAAATCATGGAACTCGCGTCATCGTGTACATAAGGTCCTAATTTATTAGGTAATTTCCTTTGAAAGGGGTAATAATATAGGGGTGAAAGTCAAATACATTCACTTAAGCTAAAAATTAAATGGAAATAACAAATTATTAGTAAATAACATAGTACTAGCAAGACGGAAACTGCTCCTTGAACGGCGAACATTATGAAAAAAATAAAATTGTTGTAAATTTGAATTATAGCTTAAATTAATCCTTATCACTTACACATTGACCCCTTAAAAGGAAATTACCTAATAAATATAAATATAATATATATATGTACATAGATATACCTCCGTGCGTTATTAGTACAATACAATTCACAAGTTACTTAATAACATAGCATCACGCCTGTATTGCCTGAGGGGTTGGTAGAGGAATACACAATTAAACAGTCATGTTTATCCAATGCTGTTATTAAGTCCCATTAAATAGGTGGTGATTCCATTGCCTTCAACGGGGCACAATTCCAAACTCCAGGCTGCTACTGAGATTTTTTCTAAACACACAATAACCCTCTGCCAGAACTGAGAATAGACTCCAGGACCTCATGCTCAATAATATCGCTCGAAACCACTAGACCAGACACCAATTACATAGATTTTATACAAATCAATTCAATCAATCAATTTAGACCAATGAGGCAGTTTTTGGCAGTTAAAAAAAACCTTTTTAAATCATCATCATCATCCCCCTGCCCATATCCCAATTTAATTGGGGTCGGTGGAGCATGTCTCCTACTTCCATACATCTCTGTCAGCTGTCATATCGTCAGTCACTCCTTTTCTTGCCATATCATCTTTCACACAATCCATCCATCGTTTCCTCGGCCTTTCTCTGCTGGTGTAACCATCCACATTGATACTGAAAACTTTCCTCTTTTCAAATATAATAAACAATAATTATTTCAATAAATCCGCTACCATTTCTTATATATGTACTCAACCCTGTAACGCCGGCGTCAAATAATTTTAATCACCGTACCATTTCCGGTGATTTTGATCAAAAGATACCGCTTAGCGCCTCCAAATGACCACAAATTCAAATGACCACATTTCGGAAGTCCAAAAATGTTGAGATAATGATCAAAAGTACCCGATAGCCGGCGCACGGTTAATGTATGAGATTCAAATGGACCTTTAAATTAAATTCTCTTCTTTTATTTCGGTGTTTCTGATTTTCGTGGTACCAATTTTGGTTTGTGAGGTTTTACAGAAAGAGGGGGAAGGGGAGGGTTAGGTTATGTTAAGATTCTTAATTATTATTATCTGAATAACTAATGGCACTCCAAATAATCAGATTTTATATTTAAAGTCTTACTTTGGTCGGAATAAAGTTTAAAATACAAAACTGACTCGAAGTAAAAACTGTGGATAACAAATAACCTCGTATTCTAAGAAAATCTAAGACAGTCGCAACGGGTAGCCAGATGCCTGAAAGTCTGACAACTAACTATCACGAGATATCGTGTTACCCAGTAACTGGGTTGTGGCGGTCAGAAAGGCAAACGTTCTATGTAAAATACTGGTATTAAGCTGAATTCGGTTCGACTGGAATGCAATCCCAACGTATAGGGAAAATGATGGAACGTGCGTTTCCAGAAGATGCCTATGAACTCTTATTTTGAAAATGTTTAGTTTTAAGTAGTGGGGAACACAGACGCTGGGAAGATGAATTCCACATTATGGCAGTGCGTATTATGAGGATTATGGAGAAGCGCTGAGTATTTAAGTAGAAATGTTATGCCCACTATTAATGATCACTTCTATAGTGCTGGTCTTCATCTTCTTCTTCGTATGGTTGATGAACAGCCTATTGTCAAAGTTCAAACCGCCCGTAGGCCTCTGAAATGGCTTTACACACCATCGAGAACATCTCTCAGGTGTGCTGTTTTCCTCACGATGTTGTCCTTCGCCGTTTTAAGCAAGTGATGATTAATTTCTAATACGCTCATGACTCAGAAAGTCGGTGGCCTTGGATTCGAACTTGCGATCTTTGACTTGTCAGTCCAACGGTCATACCACTAGATTATCACTGCTGTATGGGTTCCCACGATAATCATGTAAATCATTATTATTTTTAAGTAAATGACAAGTTAAAGTTTCTAAAATTGACTGACCTTTTTGTAGATATAATATGTTCAGAAAATAGCTTAAAAAAAATATAATTAATTAGATTAAAATATGCGTATCTATAGAGTTAATCCGTTTGTATAAATATGTAGAATTGTATTCCTACCAATGGGCATAGATTAGTAATAATTTATTTATCTACTATTGCGAACTGTCGACCAGAAAAGATTAGTATTAAATCTTATGAAACTGGTTATACATATAAAAAAGTGAAACAAATTAATATCTCATATTTACATCACATAACATAGTGCCACGCCTGTATTTCGCAGGCATCAAGCAAGATAGAGCAGCTTAGAGCAGCGTACGAACTACGTTGGCGCAGCGATTGAGTGAGAGAATGAACCAGGGAGGTCAGAGAGTCACTGAAAATGTTGACTATGTCGACACCAGAGTACGTTATATATACAAGTATAGAGTCATCATTATCTATCTCACTTAAGCGCTGTTTTTTTTTTCTAATGGCCTCTTGCAGAAACAGTTTTGTCTGCGTAACCGGACAATACCTAAGACGAGGCAGTGTGATGCCTCCAGCCAAAGCATATTTTATATTACTACAAACTAAGCAACAGCGCTAAGGGCGTCCCCTGCGGGACACGAGACTCGGCTTATGGCGTACTTATGCGCTGTGCGCTAACACTTTTCCATAAAGTGAGTCAAGTCAACTCAACCAGCGCAGTGAATTGAGTTAGCTTAATTGCGCGGCGCAGCGCCGTGCTACCCATCTCTACTATGAATTCGGAAGTCCCGCCTATAAGATCAGATAACTGTTCAGGATCAAACGTACCGCGTGACGGCGTGAACCATCGACTGGTTAAGAGTGGGAGGCGGTGTGTTAGATCTAGCGATCTTATCGGTAAAGTTCAAGTGTCGGGTATCGAATACTTCGGTTAGTTTAACGTGAAATACTTAGTAAGTGTGTTGTGGTATATTGATTTGTTTAGTAATGCCGATTATTGGGTTGAGGTTGCCAATTTTTTTTTTTTGCTTTATTAAATTTATTATCTGTAATGACATGACTTTTGGAATCTTCTATAAAGGAATTACAGCGATTATTTTTACTAGATATGTGTCTATTCATTATTATTTATTTTGAAAATATCTTAAAGGAAATAAATATAATTCGCAGAAGAGAAAAAAAAAATTTTGAAAAAAAAAACAAATAAAAGGACCCAAGTGCGTGTTTATGATTAGAAGATGATGAGATAAGATGTTGGTATATTCCTTTCGTGTTAAAATTTTTGGATTATTTCTGTTTTTCTCAACAATTTTATCAATTAAAAACAAGACTCTCATAGTAGATTATGCATAACTTCACTAACACAAATCTAATTAACAATTTAATACACAAACTTCCAAAATTTTCAAACACATTTAAATTAAAAATCCTTCCTTCAACAACACGAACTCTTTAATAACCCTTCCACATTCAAACCAGAAAATAATTACACCAACCGCCGATCCGATTCAAAAAAGGCGACAATCCTTATCGAGTGTCCCCATAAAAGAGAGGCTGGTTACAAAAAAAAGAAACAAAAAGATCCAAAAAAAGGTTTCACTTCGAACTTCTTATCTACGGATGGCGCCGCGCGCCGGTGCAGTGGCACGAAATTTTGACTTTTTTCCAAAGACTATAGACTCGTAATTGACAGAATTTACGCATGAGATAAGGACTGGGGAGCCTTTATGTACCCTGGAATGTGTAGCTTGGTATATAATTCGAAGGCTTAGATGCTGGTGTGTTGCGAGTAATTAAGGAATAACTTGACTTTGTAATAGCCCATAACTGTCCCACTGCAGGATTAGGGCTTTTTCTCATGCAGAGAAGGCACGAGCATTGATCACCAGTGTGGGCTCGTTGTTGCTCACTGTGAGAGAAGGCGGACCATTCGGTTCCACCGGACCGAGGCCACGTTTGTGTATCGAAATTATTAACGTAATAATATCTGTACGACATTCTGTGTTTATGTGACTAAATAGATAGCGATGACGTCACCAAAAGACGTTAAATGTGTAAGAAGAATTCAGTGTAGTGAGTAGCAGAGATCGAGATGGCTTAGTGGTCAGAGCGCCTGGAGTAGTAATCCGGGAGGCGCACGTTCGAAGCTGACGACCTTATATTTCTTTCCCACAAAAATGTATAGTATTTTTAATCATAATTCTAATAACATAATAATAAAAAAAATAACCAGCCCTTAACTGTCCCACTGCAGGGCAAGGACCTCTTCTCATACAGAGAAGGCACGAGTTTGATCACCACGCTAGCTCACTGCGGGTTGGCGATTTCAGACTACCAAGTCCAGGTTTCCTCATGATGTTTTCTTTCACCGTATGTCAGTGATGTCTTAGATTATCTAAGAAAGTACATATGACATTGAAAAAGTCACATTGGTACATACCAGGTTTGAACCCACAACCTGCGGCCAGGAGGCGGGCCCGTAACCACTCGGCCACCACGACCCGTTATAATTCTAATACTACACTAAAAATATATGACGGTGCCACAACTCATCCATAACATACAGTTGATACTAACACTAAATCATCTCTTACCAACATAACAATAACTCATTTCTCTTTATAATTACTTTTACTAAACGTGCAGATGACAAACATCGCCTCGTGGTCCTTTTGCCCGCAATTCCGCATGAAAATGAAAGCTAAAATAAGATAACATATTAAAGAGTAATTACTTTAGTATTTATAGAAAGTAATTTAAAATATTATTATATACCTATATATATAGATTTTTTTAGATCACTGCGGTCTATCTACGTACGCAGGAGATATTATAGTACACAAGTATATGCGCAAACACATGTGTACTACCTCTTCCTTCACTCTCATAGTCCGATGGGACGGTAACCCGACAGACCGGAGACACATCAGGCGCAGGACTACAAGTTGCACCGTGTTCTCCGAAGCACAGGGGTGTCACACCACCACCTTCCTATCTCCGAGCTGCTACTGAGAATTTCCTAATAAGAAAAACCCAATAACACTTTGCCCAACCCGGGAATCGAACCCGAGAATCGAACTCAGCAGTCGCGCTTGGGTCCACTAGAACAAGGAAGCAGTTATATCATATATATTTAATTTGAAAGTTAATAAAGGTATCAAAATGAATGTCAGATAAACATAAATACAACTAGATTATAAAAACAAAACTGCAGGTACCCAATGATAGACAATAGTTTGACCATATTGACCGCAAAATTTCAAAATATTTTTGTAAAACTCAATCTCAACGTCAATCTTAATTTGACAGCACCCGCCCGTTTGACAGCTGTCATATTAAGTTGACAACTGTGTTGCCGCCCTTTTTTATTAGGGCTAAGTATTAGGCCCATTTTAAAGTTACAGTTTTACTTGATTAATGAGCGAGAATTGGTTATGGTCGATTATGATATTAACTGTCAATGTTTTTGTGTAAATTAACTTCTGCATTTTAGGGTTATTTTAAAAACTTCAACTATAGATTTTATTTTTCAAATTTTTGCATTTACATATATACTCGTAGTTATGACTAGTTATGAAAGAAAATACCGATAGGCTCTAAGGACCAAAAATATGTGGTATTTCAGTAGGCATTTGCCAATTTATACAACAAATTTTATTTACATTTTATTAAGCTTTTTGAAAAGTATTTTTTACACAACTGCCCAAAATAAAGGAGTGTTATGTTTTTAGGGTTCATGTATATTTGTGAGTTTCTTTAATCCACCATAACTTCCAAATGCCTGAACCGTGAACGATGTATGGGTTAGAATCCATACAGTGTCCCGGATATCTACGCTAGTAAGATTAAAAAAATGGCAGACGTGTTTTTTTTTTATTTATTACTAATTAATGTTGTTTAACTTTGAAATAGGACCAGAAATGTTTGTACTATCGAAGTAAAGAGTTTCATTAATATACGAGGCTAGCTAATATCGGCTTTGTTACCACTGATGTGCATCCTGCTGTACCTACCTCTTTTCAAACAGAAAAGAAAACGTTGTGGCCTTGGGATGTTTCATCTCACCATAATTTGGAGATGTTTTTACTCCATTGGTGCATGGCATTGAAGGTAATTAGGTGACTCAGTACCAAAGGGGCCATTCAAGTAAGCATTACAGGGGGGCAGGGGTTTTTGCTTTGCTTATTTATGATGACATGGGGGATGGGGGGCATCTGGGTGGTGATTACGTCAGCAGTATTTTTTTTTTAACTTTTTCGAATTTTCTACATCATTTTATTGATTTTGGTTTGAACACAAACCGAGACACCAGATAACGAAACCAGGAAAAAAGAAACTGGTACCATTGTTTGCAAGCATGGGAGGGGGGGAGTAAGAGCTTTGCTTACTTTTGCTGGAAAGGGGGGGGTAATCATAGCAAAAAATCTGCTTAGGTAATACTTAACCGGCCCCAAAGGACCATCAACATTATAAGCGAACTTAAATGCAAGCGTAATTGTTTTATATATAACAACTTGTGTGGTCCAAGAAATAGTTTCTACTACCCCGAGTCAGTAATCTTTGACGACACCCGTCCAGCTCAATTTCATGTCTAGATAAAAGTGCTTAACTTTAATGGTATTGCAAAGGTTTTATTAGTAACAATTTAAATGAGTACCTTCTTACATTAAACCGGTGTGCATTTAATAAATCCGCAACGAAAATAAAAATAATTTTAACATCCAAAATAAAATAAATTAAATATTGATTAAATATATATACTTAATAGAGAAAAAAAAACGTTTTGCGGAATTCTAACCATAAACTCTCACTCGGCCATTTTTTTTTCTTACAAGATGACAAAGGTTTTTTTTGCCAAATTCTTCAAGTTATTTGGAATGACGTGTCGGCAAAATATTTTCTGTTATCTCGGGTAACGGATAATGTTGGCGCCTTTTTGGCAATATTGTGAAGTTTGTGTTGAAGGGTGCTTGCAGTAATTACCTATTATATTTTAATTTTACGTTTTTATTTTAACGTATGTTGATTTTTTTCCCTCATTTGTCACTAGTTAAAGTATTATTATTCCTCAGTATTACCGGTGTTTCTTTTTGATGAATGATTTAATTTTCTTTTTTTATTTAGTATTTGAAAGCGGGTGTTCTTAACGCATAGTGCAAAGTATAGAAAAAACAATGGCTGTTCTTATTGTTTTGTGCTAATTATAGAAAAAAAAAACAATAATAATATACAAACTTCAAAGTCTTAAAAACAAAAGTTTTATTAAATTCAAACGCCTTCGAAATTCACCTAATTAAAATATGTAACACTAAAACGTGCAAACTAAGTAACTTTTTGCTTAAAAACTTAGCAAAAATGTACTCGAAAAGATTTAGCAAAACAAACATTGGAGGTATTGTAAATTAACAACGAAAGTGACCCTTTCTGAGACAGATAAAATAATATTAAGAACTTTACACTCATACGTAGAGATTTTCATGCTTCAACGCCATGTAATTACCAATCTTATCACATAAGCAAGAGGGTTCATAATCAAAATAATAAAACCAGCTACATAATAGTCAAAAACTAATGCCATTGGCGTCAATTCTAATGTAGCAAACTAAACTAAATTTAAAACATTCCTGTCTTTTACCAAAAGTTACTATATGAGCAAGATGGGACGAATCAAGAGATGTCAAATTTGAATTTAGACACGTCAAATTAAAATCATCGAACGTTTTTAGGAGGCACAGGTTTAGGTGGCCACTAAAATTAGAGACGTCAAACGTTAATTGTATGGACAACTTAGGTTGACATGATTAAATTTGAATTTGATGTCATCCCGTCCTGCTCTTATATTAACGGTTAGTAAAAGACAGCTATGCTCTAAATTTAGTTTAGTTTGCTACATTAGAATTGGCGCCAGTGTCACCAGTAACTCGACACTATTTTACTGTACTCCATCTTCGGAAGTCCAAAATGAACTTTAATCCGTTGAAATAAAAATCACATTCAAAGGAAAAATAAAACAAAAAAAATCTAAGGCGCCACGGTTTTGTCGCCAACGTAATGTCGCGACGATGATATCCGGTGAAGAGAGAAAAAAAAACTAAAAAAAATGTTTTTTTGTTTTTTTTTTTTCTCTCCAACACATTCGGTAGGGCACTGACCAACGCTTTAAACATGCTCGTACGGAACCCCTAATGATTTATAGTGGACTGCTGTGAACTATTCTTTTTTTGTTTTTGTTATAGTAACTTCCGATTTTAGGGCGTTTTGTTGGCGCCTAGCATAGCTTGCACGTGGGGCACAAAATATTTTAATTACTAGAAAGGGCTTAAATTTTTTTTTCAGGTGCCCTATAATAGTTATATACTCCCGACCGTATTCCGGTCATGGCGGCCTATCTGCAGGGAGATTAACGAAGTACGCAGGAGATATTACAGGGCACAAGTGTATGCGTAAACACAGCACTCCCTCTTCCTTCACTCTCATAGTCTGATGGGACGGCAATCCGACGACCGGAGAGAGATCAGGCGCAGGACCGACGGCTTTACGTGCTCTCTGAAGTACGAGTACAGGGGTGTCACACCACCAACTTCCTAACTCCAAACTGCTACTGAAATTTTATTTCCTAACTATAAAACCCAATACAACAATAATTAATCGGGTACCAGTAGTTAAAAGCTTATTACAACTGTTATTGTTTAAAATACTCGTAACTGAAACACATCATCACTTTCAAATTTATAAATTTAGAGTTGCACGTTAAAATTTATAAATTTTTGTGGAAACAAAAATACGTTCGTGAGCTGGACCTGTATAGGGATTGAATAGATAGCGATCGTCGACGTCACCATAAGACGTATTAAAATGTGGAAGACGAATTCGGAGTAGTGAGCAGAAATCGGGATAGCTTAGTTGGCAGAGCGCCTGGAGTATTTATCCGAGTGGCGCAAGTTTAAATCCTGTTCACGACAGTATTTTATTCCACAAAATAAATAATTCGACAATTAACTACCAACTGGAGTCAAAAATTGCACTATAGTTGTCTTTGGACTATTTACTGAATATCTTAATTGACTTTATTCTAGTACTAACTTCTGCCCGCGACGTCGTCTGCGTGGACAGAATTAGGTCCAGCCGGGATAAAAAGTACTTTATGTGTTAATCCAGGTTATAAACTATCTGTGTGCCAAATTTCATCCAAATCCCTACAGTAGTTATTGCGTGAAAAAGTAAAAACATCCATACATACAAACTTTCGTGTTTATAATATTTAGTAGGATAGGATGTCCGAAACTATGTAGGTTCTACGGTATTCTGATTTCCCTTAGGACTACGAAGGTCAGACGGTAGTTAAGTAAACATTACCTTAAAAAATAATTTGTGTGTTTTGTGAAATAAATAAATTTATATCGTGGTCCCGCGACATAACGATTTTCTCTCAGCAGTACAATCGAAACATAGAATAAAACTGAAAAAAAACGATCAACTCGGAAGCGTGAGAAACAATAGTAATTGAAGATAAATCTTTGAAATGCATTAACGCATGCTTAGCGAACTTAAAAGTTATTATATTAAATGTAAAAAGAATACGGTCGTGAGCAGGATTCGAACCTGCGCCTCCCGGATAAATACTCCAGGCGCTCTGACCACTAAACCATCCCGACACCTGATACCTGGATTATTTATCCGGGAGGCGCAGGTTCGAATCCTGCTCACGACCGTATTATTTTTCCATTTAATATAATAACAATAGTAATTCACTAATACGTAACGCAACAGGTAAGTACCGTGGGGCCGGGGTCGTCTGCGCTACTCGAAGCCCGTTATTAATATTGTTTCGAGGTCGCTTTTGAGTTTAGTTATTCATAAATATTCTGGCATTTACTGCAAGAATTTACTGTAGGTACTCATCATGATCATCCCCCTGCCCTTATCCCAATTTATTTGAGGTCGGCGCAGCATACATCTGGCATGCTGCTAAAGGTTTGGCTATGTTTTATGACCGGCCGCCTGCCTGACGTCAACCCTCATTGGGAATGCTGTTGTTGGTGGTAACCGCCACCGATACGGTCTCCTTCTATCTAGCTATGTCAAGACAAAATCATTACGCTGTGGGAAAACAACCATTAAAATCTCAGCGTATAGATATATTTATTTATATTACATAACATATAACATCACGCCTGTATTCCCCGAAGGGGTAGGTAGAGGCGTTCAAAGTTGTACACCCACATTTCACCAACACTGTTATTAAGTCCCATGTGGTGAGCCTATTGCCATCTACCGGCCACAATTCCAAACTGCTACTGAGAATTTCCTAATAGACAATCCCACTTTGCCCGACCTGGGAATCTAACCCAAGACCCCATGCTCAGCAGTCGCACTTAGGACCACTAGACCAACGAGGCAGTTTATATTACTAAAGTATTAAACAAGTATACGGCCGGTTACTGTACCCTATGGACGCAACACCAGGGGTATCACTTGCATGTTGCCGACACAGTAAGAGGAAACACCGCCCCGGCAACATAGAGGACAAAACGGTCCCCCTACTGCCAACACAACGCTTCCTCAAGCAGCACTGGTAGGCCTTATATGTAGTTTAAGGGTTAACCTGCTTATAGATTAATCAAATAATAATAATAATAATAATAAATTCTTTATTTCAGACCAGAGATCCATACAAATGTGTTAGTAATTCCTTATCCTAATGTTAGTAGAAAACAGTTACTTATTAATATTTATCAATTATAGACATGGACATCAGGACGCACATGTCTACTTGCCCAGTGTTTGATAAACGGCCCATCAATTTTGTCTGCCAGTGTAGCTAGTATACTGTTAGGACTGTCCCTGAATCGCCGCATCATGGATGCACATCGCTTGCGTATGACGGCATAGAAGTCATCTACTTTAGCCTCCGCAAACATGCCAGACGCACTACAACATCGAGGCAGTCCCAACAGCATCCTCAGCGCATTATTATATTGAACGCGCAGAGCGTTGTAAGCCTTCTGCGTATACTTCACCCACAAGCTGCACGAGTAAAACGTCTGGCAATATGCTCTATATAAGGTCAGTTTTACTTGATTATTGCATCGATCAAACCTGCGGGCAAGCATGTTACATCGGGCTGCCAACGCTCTGCGCTCCCTATCAATATCCTGATCATCAGTCAGAGAATCAGTGACTACATGGCCGAGGTATTTAAATTGAGTGACAACTTTTAGAGGAGAATCTCGAAGCTTTACAGGTGGAATATAAGCAGGTGTATTATTTCGTACTTTAAACACAATTACTTTACTCTTAGTGGCGTTATACTTCAATTCATGAGCCTCCGCATATCCCTCACAGATAGCCAGCAGTTTCCTCAGTCCACAGATGGATGGACTGAGCAGCACCATGTCATCGGCGTAACTGATATTGTTCAGCATCTTACGATCTATCGAGCACCCAACCATGGTGCTGCTCAGCTCCCCCACCAACCGATCTATGTAAAGATTAAACAGACTAGGTGAAGTTATCCCCCCCTGCCTCACTCCACAATCCAGCCCATATGTCTCAGACTTGGTATCCGCCCACTTAACAAAATTTTTCTGGTTTTTATACCAATGTTTAAATACATTAATTAACTCAGCCGGTAAGTCTGTGTCATCCGACAATTTTTGCCATAAAATGTCATAATTTACCAGGTCAAAGGCTTTTGACAGATCAAGAAAACAACCATACACCGGTGTCCTCCTGTCCGTATAATACCGGACAGTCTGCTTGAGACACAGGATTGCACTTTCAGTGGACAGTCCGGGTCTGAACCCAAACTGAGCATCATTTAATTTGATGTGCCTATTTAGTTGTTTCTCAAGCAGACTATCCAGCACCTTGCCAATGACCGTAGCTAGCGAAATAGGTCTATAATTATTTTTGTCGGATGAGTCACCTGTCTTGTTTTTCACAATAGGAACTACGACAGTTTTTAAAAGATCCTCAGGAAGGTAGCAGTGACTAATACAGAAATTAAACAACATACAAAGTATTCTAGGCAGATGGACACCAGCACATCGCAAGTGTTCAACACTCAGACCATCGTGTCCCGGTGACCTACCTCGTTTCATATTACTTAAGATAGTTTTAATTTCCTTGATTGAGAATCTTGCGTGAGTATCACCTTCACACGGGGTCCGAGTTCCTCGCACAGATGTGCTTGTAGGAAGCGGAGCGGTCTTAAAGTTATGCATGAACATATTAGCTATATCACTATTATTTGAAAAACCTTCAACATTCACTGGCAGACTCGGCTGAGGATTCAAAGCGTTCGTATTTTTCCAAAATGTACTAAATTTTTTCTCTTCATGAAGTGTGGCAATAATATCCATTTTAATCTGACTTTCGTTATTTTGGCACCATTTTAATTTACTTTTAAATCTTTGTCTCGATTTTTTCATTTCATTATAAACTTCCCCTGACATAGGCTTACCTACCAAGACCCACCTTTGAAATCCCAGCCGTGCTCTCTGGTGAGCCTCTTTTACATGCTTGTTCCACCCAGTTACTACACGTTTATTTTTCCTAACAATTGTACTGTTACTTAAAAAGGCAGCTTCTTGTAGCACTGTTACAATCTGTTTGTACATACTATTAATTAATAATTTATGTTGTTCATTTTTACATATTTTGTCACTACATTCAATAAACTCACTAGGAAAATCGATATCACGAAGTGCTTCATGACAAAGTTGAGAGTAGTGCTGTATTTGCTCAGGAGTTCTAATTCCCCATATAACTTTATTGGGCATTTTATTTGTTTTTACATATTTAGGCACTAACACATCAAAATTACATGTTATCACTAAAGGGAAATGATCTGACCATGACACGTCATTAATAACATTTACTTTTACAATTGAGCCTTTAGTAACACTTGTTACCAAGCAGTGATCTAACCATCTAACGCACCCATGTGAGTCACTCATGTACGTATAAGTGTTAGAATTTATGCCAAGCATATCAATGTCAGCGCATGTAAAGTGATAATCATAGCAAAACTTTAATAATTCAGTACAGAATAACTCACCAGGGTGCGCGTTGAAGTCTCCCAACACAAACACATTTTCTACACAATTACATTCGACAATTGCATTAATTTCAGCTAAACACTCCGTATATTCAATTAAATTACTAAGGTTACACACAGGCATGTACACAGAGAAAATAAGAATATCTCTATTATCAACAACTACTTTAATCGCGGTCAGTCTCACATTAGAACACTTTATCACCGACACAATATCAAATGCACTAGATCTCCAGAGTATAGCAACCCCCCCGTAAGGGCGCCCACGAACTACCTCTGTTGATTCCGTTGCGCATACCCCCGTAGAAGCAAAGCCAGGATAAATGTTGCCTAAGTATGCCAGGTCATGCGAGAGTAGCCATGTCTCCTGCAGTGCAATCACATCCACCGTAGCACATAATTCCTTTACATAATTAATTGATCTCTTAATAGATTTGCAATTAAAGCTTACAAGCTTGCAATGACGTCTTGGGATATTGTCTTGTACAGAATTCATTTTTGTGCCTTCTTATTATCCGAGCCTCGCCTTGTACTAGTAAATACAAAGTATCGTCTGAAGAAAATACCATCTGGCCACAAGTTTTCATCTTCAAATAGGTCCAATTTATGTTTAGGAATTAAAATCTTGTAGGAATCGTAGTCTTTCAAGCCCTTCATTTCTATTTTTTCCGGGATAACTATGACTCGTGTCTTATCCTTGACATAATCTACTATGTCAGCAGAAGTTACATCTTTCGACACATTATATAAGAAGAACGGAACTTTAACATCTGCCGCCCTAAATCTTGTGTTCAAAAGGTTTATAAGAAAACCGGTTAACCTTTCACCCGTTTTTATGGTCCCTGGTTTTGACAGATCTTTAAAGTTTAAACCATCTGCATTACTTAGGTATAGTCTCGCACACAATGACTTGTCAAAATGAATTTATTATTATTTTTTATACATTTAAAAGCTATGTATGGCCTATTTATATTAATAATTATTTTACCAAGAATACATTGAAAAGGAACGGAATTCGATGTTAACTTGAAATTTAATAGATGCCAGCAAGTGAAATGATAGCTCAGTTGGTAGACCGATGTCACGGACGGCAAAGGTCGCCGAGGGTTAAGATTCCATTCGTGTCTTATTTTTGCGGGTTTTAATCCCGTTCGTATAGACACGTATTTTTCAATGTTTCTTCAACAGTACTTCATAATGAAAGTGATTTTTTATCGGAACAATTTGAAAATATTTTCTTATGTGACCTGACCTGACTTTATCCTTAAGCAGTCTTCTCTATCTTCAAAACTTCGACAAATTAATTCCGACCATCAAAACATTTATATAGAAATTGAATCTGTTTATCCATTAATCTTTACTTACCACCACGTCTTCAGAAAGCGTGAAGGAATTTGTTTAAAACAAACATAATATGATATTAATGGGTTTTTATTTGCGAGCGACGTCGGGCGTGTACCGTAGTCAATATTAAACTTATTAGCTTTCACGATTAGTAATTACTAATTAGCTATTTGAATAACGCTGAATTTACCAAACTCATATAAATATTTTTAAAACGCCTTAACGCATGTATAGGAAAATTCTGAATAGTGGACAGAAGTCGGGATACCGGGCACAAGTCGGGATAGCGGACAAAAGTCGGGATAGTATAGTATAGGAGTATTTATCCGGCATATTCCACTGACTTTTAGGAGTCACGTGCGTATTACAAATCAATAATAATCACTTGCTTTATTAAACGGTGAAGGAAAACATCGTGAGGAAACCAGCACACCTGAGAGATATTCTCGATGGTGTGTAAAGCCATGTCAGAGACCTACGGGTGGTTTAAATCCTGACATGAGGTTGTTCATCAATCAGAAGAAGTCCATACAATTGACCAAAGAGAAATAAAGCAGCTGCATCATAGCATTACGCCTGTATTCCCCGAAGGGATAAACAGAGGTGTACACAGTTGTACACCCACATTTCATGAATGCAGTTATTAAGTTCCACGCTGTAAGTAGTAGCCGGTGGTTAGGTGGTAAGCCTATTGCCATTTACCAGACACAATAGTCATGATAACAGTATAAAAAAATCTAAGAATAAATGGTTTTAGAGTTTGTTTTTTAAATAAAACATTAAGATTACTAAGTAACTAACTAACTATCGGCCATGTTGATTGAAACGCCAATTACAACGAATGACGTCACGCCTCAATTGAATGTCAATCACCGCGTGTTTTTGCTTGAAGTTTTGTCAAATGTTATCGAGCGTGACGTCACAATCCATCATAAGCGGCGCCATGACACCGTTTACGCACTTAATTCAAATTAGGTAGTTTAAAATACAATAATCTGCGTTAAAACAGATTTTAATGCTGAAATAATGAGTGTTTCTATAAGAGACTTCAAAATCACTTATCATACCTATTCCAAACTCCGGGCTCCAGCGTCCATGATGAATTTTCCACACATCAATAAATGGTTAGTTACCTATGTATGTATGAATGATAATTATAAATCAATTTGAATATAAACCGGGTCAGATTTCGGTATGTTTTTTGTGTGTCTGCGTCCATTGTCATAAAACCCTTTACAGTAGCCTGGGGGCTGTCAAAAGTAGTTTTTTTTTTATAGTTGTGTCGGTGGCACACTGGGGTTATTGTGGCTGTAATGTTGATTGTACCGGTAATAATATTATGTGTAAGTACTGTTTATATTTATATTTCCATATTGCCATTTTTACGTATGCTTGTTTTTTTCATTTACTCCTGCCATAACTTCTAAATACCTGGACCGATTTCGATGTATCGTTAGAATCCTTACATTGTCGCGGGTAATATAGGCCAGTAAGATTTAAAAACAATGGCAGGCGTGCTTTTTAATTTGTTAAGTCCTCGAAGGGTAGAAGGACTTGTAGACAGTTCTATACCTAAATGTCACCACTATAATTATTATTTTTGAATAATTAATTTTATGTGCGAGTTAGGTTTTATGGTAGCTGTTTAACTGTGAATAAAAAATAAGGATGAATAAGGATACCCGACAATAATCAAGGGCTCGGTTCGAGATTGAAACTATTAGTAGAAGGTAAAAATCATTTATTCAAAATGGGTCTATAAATAGTGCTTTTTGAAGGCCAAATAACAAAAAACTCAGACAGAACGCATTCACCTACCCTTCACCGCTTCCTATGTGTTTTATCTGGGAAGAAGAAGTGGTGCAACAAACTCCCCAGCAACACCTTTCAAATTGAATAAAACATAATGTAACTTAAACTCATTACATCTTTTTTAACAAATTGCCATATGAGAGCTATCACCGAAAATAGGTCCCAAAAACTCGACTGATCATCCGGCCTCAACAGTTTCTACGGATTTAATAAGTATTAAGTGTCTCATACGTTTTTCATTTAGGTATATTTATTCTCCCACTACCTAGCAGTGACTTAAAAAATGCCGTTTTTTTATTACCTACCTGTCCAATTATTAGTTAATAAAATATGCAACGGAAAATAACAAGCCACTCAGTGTGTCCCCAGCCGTACTAAATACCCTAGCCGTCACATAATCCGACGTATGACGTTATTAAGTACTTTTTGTGACGAAGCTAACAAGTGTACGGTATTAGGCGCATTCGGAGGCGCCTCTTGTCAAACCGTTGTGTCGCTGGGTTTATCAAGAAGATCGGTGATCATCTGTCATATATATATATCCTTAAACGTATAAAACTATATAAAAAAAAAACAATAATTTATTTTTATTTCTAATTTATTTATTTTTTTGTAAGTAATATATGGCCGTGAACAGGATTCGAATCTAGATACATACTCCAGGCGCTCTGACGACTAAGCCATCTCGACCTCTGCTCCGAATTATTCATCTGCATTTTAATAATACGTCTTTTAGTGACGTCGTTCGGAGTAGTACTCGTAGCTGTTTTCCAAATAAATACTTCTTTTTTATAGTGTGTAAATTCTATCATGGACGCTGTGCCGGACTCCTACCGACTAAAAACCACACGGTCCTCTAACCTTTATCGGGGTCCCGTGATCGCAACTACCTTCCCCGTAACGTGATTTAGTTGCCTTCTATAGAGGAAAGAAAAATACGGCCGCAAGCATGATTCGAACCTGCGCCTCCCGGATAAATACTCCAGGTGCTCTGACCACCAAGCCATCTCACCCTCTGTTCATTACTCCGAATTCTTAATACGCATTTTGGTGACGTCATTGCTATCTATTCAGTCCCTATACAGGGGACCGAACCGTCACTACTAACTTTGCAGTTAATACAATGTCCTCCAGATACCTGTACGACACAACAGAACAGATACCTACCTTAACAAATACAGTAAAAATGCGACGATTCAAATTTAATTCGTGTGGGCTTCTTTCTTTCTTCTTTAATTTATAATGTTAGAGTTCCCTACGCATGCGTTATTGCGTTTAAAAGATTCATCTCTATCCATTGAGGAGTTCTATTCTCATTTCACAGACAATAATTGTAATCATAAATGTAAATAGCCAAAATAACATAACATTAAGGATAACATCAGAACCTGGCGCATGGATAACATTTGGTGTGACATAGCTAGATAGAAGGAGACTGTATCGGTGGCGGTTACCACCAACAACAGCATTCCCAATGAGGGTTGACGTCAGGCAGGCGGCCGGTCATAAAACATAGCCAAAACTTTAGCAGCATCCCAAATATAGGTATGCTGCGCCGACCCCAAATAAATTGAGATAAGGACAGGGGGATGATGATGATGATGATGATGAAATGTAAATAGCCAACTCATACAGCTTTACAACAAAATGTGATGTATGTAGTCTAAAGATTCTTTAAGAAGATATGCCATAAAGAATTTCTGTTATGAAATAATCTTAAACGTATCATTTGCTACTATTAAAGACATGAATTCTTCTTTTTTTTAAATTCCAAGATGGCGCTGGATATGTGAATATAGACGTCAAGCGAATGCACTGATATGATCTGTGGTCTTAATTTTGTGGCCACGAAAGATGCGGGGAAGATGGTTTTGTAAATTTATATCAATAACTAGCTGTGCCCCGCGGTTTCACCCGCCCCGTTCAAAACTTTACCGTATGATTAAAAAAAACAACTTTAGTACCTAAAAACCTTGTTCTGACAATGACGAACAGAATAAAATAATTATGATTCTTTCTTCTCTTCGCCTAGAGTATTTATCCGGGAGGCGCAGGTTCAAATCCAGTATTTATCATTCTACAAAAATTTATAACTTTAGTGTTTGCTACGCATGCGCTTTAATGATTTGACTATACCAATACCTATATTTTTAGTGCTGTGCTAGCGTAGTAAAATAGTTAAGATTAGAATTACTGAATTGACATATGCACAATTACGACTGTATTCCTCGAAGGATTAGGCAGAGTTGCCTATACCCAGTTTTCTTTGAAGCCGTGCGATTCGATTAAGGTTGTGCCTATTGTCATTAACACAGCACGGTTATTTATTTGCAACTCTTAGATTTTAAGAATTTTCTTCTATTCTGTTATATAGACAAAATAAACAAATTCAAGGCCTCACGCAATTACTAGACCAATCAATCAGTTACCCATTTTAATTAGTCTTATAAACTCCCCGCCTCCGCCTATACCTTAAACTAAACCCGCTTATTTCAAAGCCCCAAACGAAACAGTAGCAAATCATTCTCCGTACTTGGAAGATAAAATACTTTAATGACACTTCAAATTGAAGTTCCCACGGTGAAACTAATTAAATTACACGGGTTGGCTCGGTGAGTCAGTGAGCTACCAATCAGGGTATGATTGACAGGTTAGATCTGTATTTAGCTGATTCAATTATAGGTGTAAGTAGACAGTGTGTCTGGATTCGCAAAGAATATTCATACATCTTTTTTTATTAAATGCTGATGATGCAATGTGACCTTTTTCAATGTCGTAAGGACTTTCTTAGTTTATCTAAGATATCACAGACATACTGTGAGGGAAAACATCGTGAGGAAACCTGGACTTGATAGTCTGAAATCGCTAACCCGCAGTGAGCTAGCGTGGTGATCAATGCTCGTGCCTTCTCTGTATAAGAAAGGCCCGCGCCCGCTGTGGGACAGTTATGGGCTGGTTTCAACCCATCACATAACATAACATAGCATTACGCATATAATCCCCGAAGGGGTAGGCAGAGGTGTACACAATTGTAAACACACAAATTGGTTATACCAATGCAATAGGTGGTGAGCCTCTTGCCATCAACCGGGCACAATTCCAAACTCCGGGCTGCTACTGCGAATTTCCTAACAGAAACACTCAATAACACTGCCCGACCCGGGAATCGAACCCGCGACCTCCTGTTCAGCAGTCGCGCTTTGGACCACTAGACCAACGAGGCAGTTCAACCCATGAAGCTAAATTAAAAGCTGTACAGTTGGTCAAAGATCAATTTATATTTCTCACACTTTCTTTCTTTCCAATAGACTTATAACTTCAACAAGCACTACAGTCTACCCAAAAGCAATATCAACATTCAATCCATTACAATTTTTTTAGGGACGCTTTTTTACCGGCGTTCCGTAAACAGTGTTACCGCGGCCGCCTTTGGCGGTAAAGCGCGGTAAAAAAACTTATACGACGGAATAAATATTGGATACTTGAGTCACGGTTGCGGGGTAAGCAGTAATGCAGGTTGTGAATAAAAGAAGTGGTTTTAGAAGCATGGTAGAGATCAATTTTCGAAAATAAATTTGGTGAAAATATATTTTCGGATGCAGTTAATATATAACACATAATAGCATCACGCCTATATTCCTCGAAGGGGTAGGCGGTCCACAGTTGTATCGATGACAATGCTGCTATTAAGTCCCATGTAATAGGTTGTGAATCAATTGCTATCAATCGGGTGCAATATCAAACTCCAAGCTGCTACTGAGAATTTCCTAACAGAAAAACTCAATAACACTTTGCCCGACCCGGGAATCGGAACCGAGACCTCACCTGATGCTCAGCAGTCGCGCTTGGGACCACTAGACTAATGAGGCAGGCGCATTTATAGTTTGCTAGGCGCGGTCATGACGGGGGGGTGCTGGTGGAGTATATTTTAGAAGGTAGGTTTTTCCCTCAAATTAACGGTGGTGAATTCCGCGGGGCACAGCTATTATATTATATTTAGCCCAGTACCCCACGGCATGGTATCAATGACGCAATGTCTTTAAATTCAATTTACGTGTTAACCGTGCAACATCGCGCGTCGGTCTAAAAGACCCGACCCGACGTATTGCGTACCTAGTTGCAAGCTCAAAAAATAAACATATTAAACTGGCAACAGACTGTAAAATTAACAACGCAGCGAAACCTTAACTAAAGGGAATGAAAACATTGGAATCCCGACTCTAATGACTGGACAAACAATTTATCTTTACCTTCAAACTGGCATAAAGACCAGAATCCCTTGAAATTTCTACCACAACATAAAGATTTGGGACGTGTGATTTGTGTTGAATGCACGCCAATATGACCCGTGTGGTACATCCTGTTGATTTTACAAGTATTTGTTAAGGACGGAGGTTTTAAATTAGCAAGTCCTACCGCGGTGAAATTTAAAGACTTTTCCTACTAATGTTTAAGTTAAATATATGGTCTAATATGGTGAGGCCAAAAGACCCTATTGTCGTCGCAGCGAGGGTTATTTGTGAGCAGTTAACGGGTTAAACTTGTGCTATGTGGCGCCCCTTGGCGGGTTGATGGGACTCTGGTTAAACTGATCAATCGTGAGAACGAATTTCTTCTTACATAAACAGCATCACGCCTGTATACCCAGAAGGGTGTAAGCAGTGCGACGCTTTTTCTGGGTGCAATCTTCGTCTTATCGTGTGGTTGATGAACAACCTAGTGTCAGAGTTTAAACCACCCGTAGGTCTCTGACATGACTTTACACACCATCGGGAACATCTCTCAGGTGTGCTGGTTTCCTCACGATGTTTTCCTTTACCGTTTAAAGCAAGTGATAATTAATTTATAATACGCACATGACTTCGAAAAGTCAGTAGTGCGTGCCTTGGATTTGAACTTGCGACCTTTGACTCTTCAGTCCAACGGTTGTACTACTAAGCTATCACTGCTTATGGTGGGTGCAATAATTAAAAAAACCACAGGCTGCTGATATCATACTCAGAATTTCACAATAAACAGTGCCTCACTCAGGAATCGAACCCAGGCCTAGGACAGATCAGCAGTTTATTATGGCATTTAATTTATGATTACGAGATTCTTACAATATCTAGCTACTTCCACAATATTGAGCGTAGTCAGGGCTGGGTTGCACAGGTATTAGCATGACTACCCTCAATATTGTGGAAATAGCTAGATATTGTATTTATTTGCATCCATTGTAATGGACTTCCGTAAAGTAACGCCTGAATCTATTCTATATGTGATTCTTGTTTAAGTACATAAATTAAAACTATCGCCTTTTCACATGGGAGTAGGCAGAAACAGCAGAACGCCACCTAGAATCCTTACATACTCCTTTTGCTTTGTCTATGTTCATATATCAGGTTAGACACGCACACCGGTCGCGTACTACGGACCTGAATGTGGACCTGAAGGATGCCAATTAGGACAGCGTGTGCGTATGTCCTTCTAGAGATCAAAGCGTTTCCATTTACATCCGTCTTGTAGATGATAATAATAGGTACTCCTCCCGACCGTATTTTGGTCACGGGGCCTATCTCCACGGAAATTAGCCAAGTAAGTACGCAGAATATATTATAGCGCACAAATGTATGCGCAAACACAGGTGCACTCCCTCTTCCTTCACTCTCATATTCCTTTTGGGCTGTAACGGAGAATTTCCTAACAGAATATCTCAATAACACTTTTCCCGACCCGGGAATCCAACCTGAGACCTCTGGCTCAGCAGTCGCGCTTGCGACTTAACCAAACCATCTACGCATACTCTTAATTTTTTTTTGTCACTACATCTTTTCTGTTTGAAGCAATAGTGGTATTATTT
The DNA here is from genome assembly GCA_935421205.1 of Xylocampa areola. Taxonomy (NCBI): domain Eukaryota; kingdom Metazoa; phylum Arthropoda; class Insecta; order Lepidoptera; family Noctuidae; genus Xylocampa; species Xylocampa areola. The sequence goes on from OW285223.1 coordinate 13,644,655, forward strand.
GGTCCTGCGTCTCGGGTCGCTCCTGCGCCTGCGCCGTGTCGGGTAGATATCGCGGTGCGTGTTCGCGGCGTCTTTGACTTGCCGCCGCTTTGCCGCGCCGCCTCCGATTTTGTTATTGGCTGCAGGGTTGTCGAATATCGGGAAGCAGGTTATGTTTCGTGTCAAAAAATATAAGGTCATTTATATAAATTATTGTTTAACGTAATATCTTAGGTTTTCGCGATCACTACACATTATAATAAAATACATTTTAACCGGATTAATCGTGTGTAATGTTGGTTTTTGATTTTCCTGACATTTTGAACACTGCAGCGTACGTGGTTCTACTGCAACCACGAATGCAAGTGTGTGTTAATACATTACCTTTTTATTTAATTAATCTGTGTAAATCATTGGTTAGTAAACAAAGATTTACAAAAGCATCTAAATAATTTAACTATAAAAAAAACCTTATCCAAATCAATAATTAATAAATAAATCTCCATTCGCGCCAACCCTACCGCACGCGACGCCGGCCATATTATTGACACAATAAATTCTAACGCACGCGTTTTTAAAACCAGCCTCCCACCCACACATACGCACTCCAACGAGATCAGGTGTGATCATACGCACACACGTACGACCAGTACCTAAGGGCTTAAGCACACACAATACTTTGAGTATCGGCGAGACAGCATCGCATCGCTTTTGTTTGGCTCTTGTCACTGTGAGTTAGCTCACGAATTCGCGATGTAAAAATTTTGCATATTTTTTGAGCATTAGGTCTTGCGTTTAATTCCTAGGTCGGGCAAAATGTTATTGGGTTTTTCTGTTAGGAAAAATCTTAGCCGCAGCCCGGAGTATGGAATTATGTACGGTTGATGGCAATAGGCTCACCAAATTGTGAGCGCTAGATTATGCTCGCCACCTATTACTTGCGACTTAATAACAGCATTGGTGAAATGTGTGCGTACAACTGTGTGCACCTGTGCTTACCTTCGGAGAATACAGGCGTGATGCTATGTTATGTTATCCTGTTTTAAGATTACGTTCCTCAAAAATAACTTTTATAACATCACTTTGTTGTCCGTCTGTCCGTGTTTCTCAAGAACGCGTGGAGACTTGAAGTTGAAATTGATTATTAATTAATATATTGGTCTATAGAGCTGTAAGAAATCAATCTTTTAATTCAACGTAACAAATAAAAATTTATGCCGAAGATTTCAATACTCACCAATAAATACAGCGATGGTACTTTTTGTTGACGTAGAATCATTAAATTTGTTCTCACAACATAAGTAAAGGTAAAAATCGATAGTTTACGAGAATAGTTAATCAGCAAAAACAGATATTTTATACGGAACTCTCAGGATGCGGGTTTATCTAAAATGGGCGTATTTAAACAAAATTTTAAAAGAACCATGTAGGTTCTTGCCCGTTCTTCTCCATAGGAATCTACATTTAGGAACGTGGCATTTGTATGGTCTAATTGTAATAAAAAATTTGACTTTGAATTTTGATATTTTCAATTGTTTGTCATCGCCAAAAGCGTGGTGTGCGCTGACGCCCTTAAAATATCGACAAAACGCACATTCATAGATCTTATAGAAGTAGACGCGCATTATGACGTCAGTCGAGTGACGTCATAACATCCGGTTTTCTGGTTTTGATCGAATCATGATTGAACATAGCATTACGCTTGTATTACCCAAAGGTTTCAGCAGAAGTATAAATTTGTACACCCCCATTTCACCGATGCCGTTATGTGCCATCAACCGAGCGCAGTTCCTAACACCGGTCTGCTACTGACTGCCTCGTTGGTCTTGTGGTCCCAACCACGACTGCTGAGCTTGAGGTCCTGGATTCAATTCCCGGGTCGGGCAAAGTGTTATTCTATATACACTAGAAAATATTCAATAGAAACCCGAGATTGGATTTGTGGCTGGTAGATGGTAATAGGCTCACCACCTATTACATGGGAGCTAATAACAGCATTTGTGAAATGTGGGTGTAACTGTACAATTGTGTACACTTCTGCCTATCCCTTCGGGTAATACATACAAATACGTCATACATATAGCATGTAAAAATTTAACGTCAGTGCCCAACCCGGGAATCAAACCAAGGATCTCACGCTCAGGAGACGTTCTTACATCCATTCAGACTATTATCAACTTATTCACAAATAAATTATGAGACGACAAAACTATTAAAAACATATAAAAACCTATGATATTAAGATCACTATCTTAACGCTACCCTAACAAAGTAGTAAGCAGAGATAAAACGAAACCAGCTCAATACACTTTAACCGAATTTCATAAAATACCCTCACAGTTGACATAGGCGGGTTAATTAGTGTAATAAATTTAATGGTTTCATTAAAATTTTATTACTTAACTGCCTCGTTGGTTTAGTGGTCTGCAGCGCGACTGCTGAGCAGAAGGTCTCGGGTTCGATTCCCGGGTCGGGCAAAGTGTTATTGAGTTTTTCTGTTAGGAAATTCTCAATAACAGCTCGGAGTTTGGAAATGTGCCCGGTTGATGGCAATGGGCTCACCACCTATTACATGGGACTTAATAACAGCATTGGTGAAATGTGTGTGTACAATTGTGTACACCTCTGCCTACCCCTTCCGGGAATACAGGCGTGATGCTATGTTATGTTATGCTATTAAAATTTTATGGGATTTTTTATTTATGGAAATAGGTACTACTTATAATATTATAAATGCGAAAATTTGTAAGGATGTTTGATACTCTATCACACAATAACTACAGAACGGCTTTGCACGAAATTTGGCACACAGATAGTTTATAACCTGGATTAACACATACTATACTTATTATCCCGATTGGAGCCAATTTTAGAACTCCACGCAGGTGACGCAGGCGAAGTCGCGGGCAGAAGCTTTGTAAAGTATTAATGTATAAAGTTTTGAATATAAATGGCTTCAAGAATAGAGGAAGACTGAGGAAACGATGGATGGATTGTGTGAAAGATGATATGGCTAGAAAAAGAGTGACTACATCTCGGATGACGGCTGACAGAGATGTATGGAAGAAAGAGTCATGTGGCACCGACCACAATCAAATTTTGGACCGACTGCTGCGCTGCGTGTCGCAGGTTTGATTCCTGCACGGAGCAAATATTTGTACGATCTACAGATAATTGTTCCGTGTCTGGGTGTGTGTATGCTTGTGAGATTATATGTCTGTAAACGCACCCACGTCAAAGGAAGAAATACCTAGTGTGGGGCAACTTAAAAATAAAAATTTGGGATATGGGCAGGGTGATGATTATATTAAGTAAAAAAAGTACTGATAAGTTCTTAATGCAACGGTAACGTTGACCTGAACGTGCGTCTCCCGCATAAACACACCAGGCGTTCTGACCACTAAGCCATCTCGACCTCTGCTCACTACTCCGAATTATTCTTCCACATTTTCATACGTCTTTTTGTGACGTCATCGCTAGTTACCTGTATAGGGACTGAATAGATAACGATGACGTTCGAAAGGCGCGTGTTCGAATCCTGCTTACGCCTGCATTTTTCATTTTTAACAATTTTTTTTTTTTCACATCTATTACACAACGCCGTCTAGTCTCAAGCTAAGCAGAGCTTGTATTATGAGTACTAGACAACTGATAAACATACTAATATATTTCTAAATGCATACATATTATAGATAAATTACACCCAGACACAGAACAAATGATCGTGCTCATCACACAAACATTTGTCCTGGGTGGGAATCGAACCCTCCGGCATAGCAGTCAGGGCTACTAACCACTAGACCAACAGGACAGTCGATTTACAGTCGAATTGTATTTGCGGAGGTTTAAAAGACTGTTTATCTTAATTATAGTTTAACGGTTATTACTCACGCGCATTCTTCGGGATTGCCCGACTACTTTTGAACTCGAACGGAGCCCAGGTGAGCCCGCGGCAATGTCGCGAGTAGAAGAATACGCGTGAGTAATAACCAATAATATGAATGGGTCTCACGAAAGCTATTATACAAAATAAAATCTGTTTATCTGTTCTTATAGGTACATGCAATATAATATATATTCTCTGTCTGACAGCCAAGGTGTTTAACCTCGGCACAAAAATAAAGGAATCTGCTAGGTATCGCATATCGGTCAGATCTGCGATGCGCGTCGCATTGTGTGCCGCGCAGCCAGCGTGACGAACCGCGTTATACTTTATGTAGCAATTAGATTTTATACACGTTGTTATTTCAAAATCAAATATTTTTATTTCAAATAGACCAGATTTCAGTCACTTATTAAAAGTCAAAGCACGGTTCCAAGGTGTTGATTTTATGGGGTGGAACCGGCAAGAAATACCATAGACACTCTTTTTAAAAATATATTGTTTTAAAAATTAACTCTTTAACAGCATTGGTGAAATGTGGGTGTACAATTGTGTACACCTCTGCCTAGCCCTTCGGGAACTACAGGCGTGATGCTATGTTAATACTAACTCAACTAATAGGTAGTTCACAAATTAAAAGTTTAAGATTAATCTTTGAAAAGCATTAACGCATGCTTAGCGAACTCTAAAGTTATTATATTAAATGGAAAAAGAATACGGTCGGGAACAGGATTCGAATCTGCGCCTCCCGGATGAATACTCCAGGCGCTCTGACCACTAAGCCATCTCGACCTCTAGAGGTCGAGAAATATAATATGTATATATATATATAATATGTCGAATATAATAACTTTAAATTAAAAGTTGGTCAGCTAGCTATGGAGAGGACTATGCTCCGAGTTTCCCTGAAAGATCGAAGGAGAGAGAGATATAGCCCGCATTATTAGTAAGCAGAGAGAAGATTTGTGGTAGTGAGCAAAGCTCGAGATGGCTTAGTGGTCAGAGCGCCTGGAGTATTTATGCGGGAGGCGCAGGTAGAATCCTGCTCAGGACCGGATTTTTCTTTCCGCAAAAATTTATAACTTCATAATTAGTAAGCTAAAGCGGCAGTAGGCTGGCCATACTACCCGCAGAACTGATAACCACTGGGGTAAACGCGTTCATGAGTGGAGACTGCGAATTGGCAAACGTAGCGTAGGACGCCCTCAGGCTAGGTGGAGTGACGATCTGCGCAAGGTGGCCGGCAGGGGCTGGATGGGCAAAGCCGAAGACCGAGCTCAGTGGTGTTAGAGAGGCCTATCTCCAACAGTGGACTGCTTTAGGCTGATGATGATGATGATGATGATTATAGAGCTTCATCATCATCCCCCTGCCCTTATCCCAATTTATTTGGGTTCGGCGCAGCATGTATTATTTTTCCATACATCTTTATTAGCGGTCATATCGTCAGTCACTCCTTTTCTAGCCATATCATTTAACACAATCCATCCATCGCTTCCTCGGTCTTCCTTTACTCTTATAGCCATCCACATTCATATTCAAAACTTTCCTCGTCACATGACCCTCATCCCTCCGCACCACATATACCATGCTAAACGATTTCCACACAACTTCTCAGACACCGGTGCCAAATTCACACTTCCTCTTATATACTCATTTCTAATTCTATCCATCCGCGTCACACCACACATCCCTCTTAACATTCTCATCTCAACTGATGATGATTATTGTGACCTATAGTGGCTAATTTACTGTACCAGTCGATCAATGGAGTTTAATAAGATGTATTAAAAATACAACCCTTTCATGAAATGGTCGGTCATATCATGAAGTGATCAGTTCTACAATCTGGCCAAGACATATCTAAAGTTAATTTATGTATCATCATACATCTGCCTAGCCTTTTCCCAATTACATTGGGGTCGGTTTCCAGTCAAACCGGGTGCAGGTTGATAATAGTGTTCTACATGGAGCGACTGCCTATCTGACCTCCACAACCCAGTTACAGGGAAAGACGATATCTCGTGGTATGACTGGTTGTCAGACTTTCAGGCCTCTGATCTTAATTTGACAACCGGGACCGACGGCTTAACGTGCTCTCCGAGGCACGGCGGGGTCTCGGTATGAAATGATCATGTGTCACCTATCCACAGACCGACCGCGGCAAGCGCAGCTTAACCCCGATTGATCTGTGCGGCTGTTACTTAGCCACGAGCCCCTCGCAATAGATGAATTTATTTATGAATTCTACTACCTAATAATTAGATTTATTTGACTGTTTGTTAATAAAAATATGAAAATAATAACATATTACCTACACAAGTATATTTAATAATATCGTGTGAGAATATCTTCACGCATAATATGTGGGAGACCCATGGGTACAAATCGAAACTCCGTTCTGCTACTGAGACATCCTAACAAAAAAAAACAATAACTCTTTGCCCGACCCCGGAAACAAACCCGGACCTCATGTTCAGAAGTCGCTCTTGGGACCACTAGACTTACTAAGCCCTACATTGAAGAAAGGAAAACGGAAGGTACTTTCCAAAAGAAAGTCAATCACCAATCAATTTTAAGCCCAATTAATTTTCTTAATTAAATAAATTCCAATCCAATTTTTATTGATCACGGTTCCGTTTCGCATAATACCCTTTCATCGTATAACTTAACACTGTAAATGCATTTGTATAAATATTGCAATAAAAAATATAATTATCATTTATTTATTTTATGCCAACATTGAAAGTTATATTTGTGTCGTACTTATTTCCTTCGGTATTTTTATTAGTTACCAGTATTTTAAAGTAATTGGGTAATTATTCAACGTTACTCAAACTTTACAATTCCAACAAACTAAGTACTTTATTATATACCAGCAGAAAGGTTTTTTTTCATTAAACGTAAAAAATTGGGTCAGTTAGGTCAACCAATCTATTATCGGTTGACCTTTTACCAAGCCGGAAATATTCTTCCTTGTTCGACTAATGGCTACCAAGGTCCTTTATCCCTTCTCTTTGATATTAATCTATAAATGGATACCTTTCAACATGCGCCTTCTCTATAAAAGGCAAATGGTCTTAAAAAATAATACTAAGTATCTACATATATCGATATCTCCCTTTATGATATTAAATAGTATCTTTATGTCTTCTTTATGCTATATTTGGGTGGTCTACACAAACTCCTACGACCTCTATTTACGTTTAATTTCTACCGACATTCAATAACTATCTGATATCAATTTCTACTTGACAACTTACAATGTTAAATGCAATATAAACATGTAAGAGTGAGCGAAACACCACGTAAGAAAGAGATGGATAGATTATCGCATTGCTTAGGCGAGGGGGCGGCGCGTAATGCCACGCCTACTTGTATCGATCGGTCCGAGGTATAATTTATTCATAATTTCTGTTATTATGTCTTTCGAATAATGTTTAGAGCTGTGGCGTTTGAGGGTTAATCGCCATTGTTGTATGAAAAAATATATAGTTTTATGTAGCTAGTTTGATTTGTTGTAAAGATAAAATGGGTTAATGACCAATTAATAACTATATTCTAAACTTATTGGTTTTTTGTATAATAACAGCTTTTAGGAGTTAGATTATGAAGGTAGACAGGTAATTATATAGACTAACAAAAGAGAGATGGAAATAATTTATAAGTAAATTCAAAATAAAATAATGTTACTCTACAGGGAGACAAGTAAATACAGGCTGGTTATATTTTATAAGTAGTTACATAGTGAAATTATAAATAGATTTTTCGAGATGTCTTGTAGGGAAGCTCCTCAATTATTTATCCTAGATTTTATGTTTCATTATCTTTTAAAATTCTTTCTTTCTATTTAAACTAACCCATAAGGATTAGGTAATGTTGACCACTGTTGTTTTATCTGAGGACATAGGAAATAATCATATATGTGTAGGTACAGTCACGAGCACAAACATGTATATATTTGCACTTTTTAAACTCCGTATAAATAATTCAAGATAAATCTTTGAAAAGCATTAACGCATGCTTAGCGAATGTATGCATGCGTTTCAGTCATTTATCGGTTGTATAGGGACTGAATTGATAGCAATGACGTGGCCATAAGACGTGTTAAAATATGGAAGAAGAATTCGCGGTGGTGAGCAGAGTTCGAGATGGCTTAGTGGTCAGAGCGCCTGGAGTATTTATCCGGGAGGCGCAGTGTCGAATCCTGTTCGCGACCGTATTCTTTTTCCATTTGATATAATAACTCCATATAAATAGTTATCTGAATAATATGGAAGTATTTATGTATGTCTATATAACTGCCTCGTTGGTCTAGTGGTCCCAAGCGCGACTGCTGAGCAGGAGGTCTCGGGTTCGATTCCCGGGTCGGGCAAAGTGTTATTGAGTTTTTCTGTTAGGAAATTCTCAGTAGCAGCCCGGAGTTTGGAATTGCCCGGTTGATGGCAATAGCTTAGTAACAGTATTGGTGAAATGTGGGTGTACAATTGTGTACACCTCTGCCTACCTCTCTTAGTCACTAACCAACTCCTTCTCTTCTTCCACAGAAAAGCTACGCCTCTCGCTTTGCGTGGGGTGCGGCGGTCAGATCCATGACCAGTACATCCTGAGGGTGGCGCCTGACCTGGAGTGGCACGCCGCCTGCCTCAAGTGCCAGGAGTGTCGGCAGTTCCTCGACGAATCCTGCACCTGCTTCGTGAGAGATGGCAAGACGTATTGCAAAAGAGATTATACTAGGTAAGGATTTAGGTAGCTGCCTTTGTGTTTTTTTAGGGTTGCGTACCTCAAAAGCAAAATACGGATCCCTCATATCTGTTAAGACCCTTTATATCGGGACCGTGTAAAGGTAACGAGTTGAAATTAAAACCATATACTCAGGTCTACAGTCCCTTGGAGCAGTGAACAAATCAAACTTCTAAGTTAACAATAACATGCAGCTGTCTATGCCACAAAAAACGTATATTTCGACACTCTCAAGAGAATCATAATGTATATTATATATATATGTAAATTCGTTGACCTAGAACTATGAAATTTGGCAAGTAATATCGTCTTATACTACAAGTACAGGAAAAATCTGAAAACTATAGATTTGTAATTAAATCTTAAAAAATATAGTTTTTATAAGATTTGGAAACTGAATTCCGGGAAAAGATCGGAAGAAACTCGATTCCTGAACTTTTTATAATATGTACCTACAAATTTGTACGAAACCCTCATTGGGCGAGTCCAACTCGCCGTGTCCGTTTTTTTCGTGGTATAGCGATCAAAAACGAGTCTACGTGCCATCTGATTGTAAGCAATCAACGTCGCCCATGAACACCCGAAGGGAATCACTGATGTACTGCCGACCTTTTAAAATGACATGGCTTGGTATTTGGGGTACTTTTTTCTTGGTTTGGTATTTGGGGAAACTCTATGGTTTCCGATCTGGAGTGACACATTGCCCTTTTTATGAGTTCCACTCATAAAAAGGGCAATGTGTCACTCCAGATCGGAAACCTTTGCAGGAGTTCTGGGATCGCAGCTGCATTTACTGCAGCTAATGTGAATGGCACACCATCATCACCGTCCCCGTGTCCTTATCCTAATTGATTTGGGTCGGCGCAGCATGTATTATTCTTCCACTTTCTAATTGTTTTTGAAATTGCATGCTGCTAAAGTTTTGGCAATGTTTTATGACCGGCCGCCTGCCTGACGTCAACCCTCATTGGGAGTCTCCTTCTATCTAGCTATGTTACACCAAATGTTATCCATGCGCCAGGTTCTGATGTTATCCTACTATCACACTCCACTAATGCACACCGCCTGCCTTTAAACCCAGCAGTTCCTCGACAAGTTCTGCACCTGCTTCGTCAGGGATGGCAAGCAGATTGCAAAAGAGATTATAACAGGTAGAAGTTGTTGTGTGGGTTAGGTATTTATTTATTACTAGCTGTGCCTCGCGGTTTCACCCGCGTATAATTAGCCTAAGTTAAAAACGTGTTAAAATGTAGAAGTCGAATTCGCAGTGGTGAGCAGAGGTCGAGATGGCTTAATGGACAGATCGCTTGGACTATTTACCCGGGAGGCGCAAGTTCGGATCCTGCTCGTGACCGTATTCTTTTTCCACAAAAATGTATAACTTCTCTTAAAGGACACTTTAGCAACGACAAGGTCTGCCTTCTTGCAAAGTCAATACACAAGTCGAAAGTATTAAAATGTACGTTAAAATTCGACGAATTATTGATTGCCTAATAAATAAGATAATTTAAATAATTCTAAAACAATAGCAAGTTATTTTCGTAATACAAGCAAGTTCTAGAACTTTCCTCCGTGTAACTTGATAAGGCATCTATCAAATATTTGTCTCTGCACGCTGCTCAAATGAAAACACGGATATTCTCACTAAAACATCTCGTCAAAACTACAAAACACGACAAAGGCACCATTTTCATTACGGATCTAACAGCAATCACTAATTTCTCATTCCTTAAAAAAATACCCGAGAGAAAAAAGAAAAAATAACACAACATCGGTAATCGAAAACCCGCTTATCCGGCCGATGTAAACGGGAACAAACACAGATCGTGTTCCCGCCGCCCGCCGCGCTGTCAAACTGACGTTTGTTTTGGCGCCAAAATACATAATGCTGAGTTGAGCTGCGTTTGTTTTCACTTCGGCACATCACAGTGAGACTTTACCAACACATTTTACTGTTCCCTAACGTATTTTCAGCTGGCCAACATTCGATTTCAGTCCTTATTTTGTTAGCAATAAAATCTTTGAGGTTATAATATTTTTTGACCAACTGTCATGGTTTGTTTGTATTAGTGTAATACTATATTTTAGCAGCGAGAAATGGAAGGGTGAAAAGATAAACATTAGAGGTTATTTTAGTGAATTTCATCTTTGGTGTCTGTGTGTATAAAGTGGCGCCCGACTTTTGATTGACGTAATGCTATTCTTTTTTTAGCCTAGAGTTTTAGGCTTTGATTAACTGAAGATATTTTTGTCTACATTTCTTACTTCCACACTGATTTATTTTTAGCAAAAAATTTGGATGGAAATATCATCTAATCTCCGCATGTTAAGACGTTTGATGATAAAAGCTTGAAAATTAAAAAAAATACTGGCAAAAGTTTGGAATAAATCATTGCATTTTTGTTTACTGGTAACAATGGTCTAACCATAGAACTAAAAAGTCTCGACAGTGGTTAATACCTATTATTTTTAATCATTTAATAGGATATATCTATGTCTATTTAACCGACTTCAAAAAAATAAGTTGTAACTAGACTCTATTGACTTCACATTACATTGTTCTCACATATCATTTCTATATTATAAATACAATGTAACCAACAATATTGTAATTGTTTGATGAAAAAGAGTAACCGTGGAGTTTCTTGCCCGTTCTTCTCCACAGCAATCTACACTTTGGAACGTGGCAACTAGCTTATTTTCTTGACAATTCAAAAGTGCCTGTGAATGGTCTAATTGAAATAAATGCTTTGACTTTGACTTAAGATTCTGTATTCGTCCCGTTTGTATGTATGTATGTTCGTAATTCTTTAAAAACTGCTGATCCGATTTGGATGGTGTTTTCGTTATTTTAAATACCTACATATTTTTAAGGGAAGATTCTAGAATATAATATAAAAGAATCTGATGAAGATCTTCGGAGATAGACAATGGAACTCTGCAATAACTAACAGCAAATGACCTGTAATTGCTGCATTTATATGTCTATATTGTTTTCACTTTACCTACCAACATTAAACCACACGATCCTCCGCTAACCCTTATCGGGATCCTCATGCCATATTAACATTCACAGCAGCAAGACCTATGACCTAAATATTTGCTTCACATTTGCCTTAGACGGGAGACGGCTTCTGACTAAATATCGAACAAATTTACTCGACACTTTTAGCGGGGGCTGAGGTAACACTTAAGCACAAAAGAACTTGCAATAAAGCAACAATAGCTCTCGTAAACACATATAAAAAACTAAACATAAACATAAAATTGTGTCACACTCTATTAAAATCGTGTACTATCATTGTAACTGTACAGTTAAAAGGTATAAAGGTATTTGATTGGGAATCATATGCCAGTGGCGAGAGGGGTACGCCCGCTTAAACTACACCAGTACTAATTCCTTCAAGACTTTTGCCTAAATATTTACGGGTTTATATATAGCATAAAGTGTTCTACAACCCTCTCACAGGATCGTGACCTATTAAGTACCCTGTATATAAAGCGATTTTTCTATAGTACGAATATGACTTTGTCGATAAATAAATACCTATTATTAAAAATCCAACTTAATCGGCTAGCCTTTGAAGTCGGCTAATCATGAACTCAAGGATGATACATAATTCTATGAAAACCATGATAAACCATAGCCAAATATGTAGATTTAAACTATTTACTCGAACTGATAAGGCTTCTAAACAAAGCGGCTACCTGTGTGTTGATTCTTAGAATTAACATTAGTGTCACAAATTATTTTAATAACAAAGATGGCGATAGACAAACGCTTCTGTATGTTCGAAGCTAATCTATATTACTGGACGAAAATATGTAGAAATTAATTAGTAATCTCTTAGATTTTCGCCATCACTCCAATTAACTGCCTCGTTGGTCTAATGAGGGTTCGATTCCCGGGTCAGGCAAAGTATTATTCAGTTATACTGTTAGAAAATTTTCAGTAAAAGCACGGAGATTGGATCAGTGCCCAGTTGATGGCAGTAGGCTCACCACTGAAATGTGGGTATACAACTGTGTACACCTCTGCCTACCCCTTCGGGGAATACAGGAGTATGAATGTGGATAGCTATAAAGCCATCCACATTCATACTCAAAACTTTACTCGTCACATGACCCGCATCACATGCCCATACCACGCTAAACGATTTCCACACAACTTATCAGCCACCGGTGCCACTTTCAGACTTCCTCTTATATATTCATTTCTAATTCAATCCATCCGCGTCACACCACACATCCCTCTTAACATATAAACAACGCATTCTATAGGAAATCCTGATGTCTAAATCATCGACAAAAACAAAACATCTCATAATCGTTTCCTTTAAGATGATAAAGATCTAGTACCTACACAATAATAAAAACAATTAAACTTTGTCGTTTTTAACCCGTGGCGTAAATGATGCACGTATTTTCAGTACATTTCCTATATTTATCGTGTGTTGATCGACGCGGTCGTTTCGACCGGCGCTGTAAACAATCCATTTCCGTCCAACGTTAGCTTTTAAAGGGTTAATTATAAAGTTCGATTTACTATTTGGTCTTCATAGGAGTACTGCCTACCAGTATTTTAAATGGAGCGACTGCCTATCTGACCTCCATAACCCAGTTACTGGGTAACACGATATCTCGTTGTATGACTGGTTGTCAGACTTTCAGGCCTCTGACTACCAGTAACGGCTGCTATAGAACTGCATTCCAACTTCATTCCTCTCTGAAGCACAGAATGGTCTTGATATGAAATTATGGACCCATCTATAGACGGACCGCGGCAAGGCGACTTAACCTCGATCGATCGATTTCTTATTGAACCACGAGCTTTCTCTTACTTAGCCACGAGCCTCCCTCTTCTTCTTCTTCCTCTCTTTATATTTTTATTATTTTTATCTTTATATTTTTTAATATAAATGAGAATATCTAGATAAAATTGTTAGTTCACAAAACATCATTCACAACTGCTCCCGGGCTTGCGAGGGGCGCATACGCGTCAATTAGCGTAACTCTACACTACGCAGGAGTGTCCAGTTACTGTTTACATGCTATTTACAGATACTGTCAGAATATGGGTAGGCAGAGGTATAGGTTATGATGTGTCTTAGTATGGAAGATTTCAATTCGATATTAAGATTGATATTACAAATACGTAAGGGATTTTGATTTTGCCCACGTCGACCTTTGATTTCGATTTAGACGTTTTATAGAAATTCAGGGGACAGGAACCGAGAATACCGAGAAGAGTCCATCTCTTGAAAAGTGTTAGTGATCGACACAACGCATCGGAGTTGATAAATACCCCTTTAAAAAGTTATCTCAAATCCGTTTTTTTTTTAAGTTATTTGTATTATTGACTAGCGAATACGATGCGTTTTTTTTTTATCAAATATTGATCTTCGCTTGGCCTCCAACTCGTCTGATGGTCAGCAACGGTGTGGCTGAAGATGGAGCTCGTAGATCCAGAAGACATCTATTCACTCCAAGTAGAGTTGATCGATTTGTGGAGAAGGATAGTTGGAGAGTTGATGTAACTGCACAGACCCGTCTCCCACAACAGTTGCACCGGACTACATCCCGAAACACGACTAGGTCGATTCACGGCATGGCTTCGTCCGGTAGTAACCAGCCGCAGCCGAAGCCTCCCACCAGAGTTGTGTTGCCTGTTTTCACTACCCAGGGACCACGTGTAGGAATTCCATTTAAAGGGTGCACTCCTACCGACGCGGGAAAGTCAGCCCCCAACGAATAGAAAACCAATAAAAGTCAATGGCTTGTCAAATAACGCTCAAAAGACCATGTCAAAATACAGCTCCTTCAACTGGAAGCTCTTTGTCACCCACCATACTCCGTCAGATCCAGATCTAACCACCTTAAATTTTTTGGACAATTGGGCGGAAAATAAAACTTTTTTCTTAGGTGATGAGTTTGTAAAAAAGGCCATCTCATCTCGGTCTCTTAATTAACTTAAAAAAGTAATTGTGTTATTTTGGGTTTTTTCTTTTAGCAAATTATTTGGGGAAAAGATTGTCCAGACATAAAACCCGCCTTATTTACTAAAACTGTATCTATCATCTAAAATATCATGTTTCACCGGAAAAGAGATAATTGTCGCATTTGTGTTCTTTTTTATCAGAAATTTGATAATCACAGTGTAAATAGATAGGATGATAATACGTTATTAATCATTTTTATAACATACAATAAATCGTATTATTGACAATTTTCGGGGATAATTTTTCGTATCTCTTCTTTATGTATAATAAATTCAACATTCTGACTGTTTATGTTCGCAAAAAATTACATGATTGGTGTTAGCAACACCAACATCAATAGTTTAATGTAAAATTATGTTTTGTTTTATCTGTTACAAACGATTTTGTACAACTGTCTCTTCCAACGCGATCTGTGCAATAAATGGACGTGTCTGAATCTCCTGCGTTTCTGTAATCAAATACAGCCTTCCTACCATACCACCGGCCCAATAACAATCCCCACAGTTCACTGCTGCCGGCCCTGTACAATTCGGTCAAATAAAAGTTAAAAAAATTTGGAAAGAAAAATGCGGTCGTGAACAGGTTTTACACCTACACCTCCTGGATAACTACTCCAGGTTAACTAACCCATCCCGATCTGCTCGCTACTCTGAATTTTTCTTCCCCATTTTATTACGTCTTTTGGTAACGTCATCGTTATCTATACCTTAAACAGGTGACTGAACCGACACCACTAACTTTGTAGTTAATACAATGTCGTCCAGATGCGATTACCTTTACAAATACAGATAAATCTTTCAAGCACATCAACGCTTGCGTAGCGAATTCTAAAATCAGCATCGCTATTTATTCAGTGCTTATACAGTGCTATTTTCTACGCCCACAAAAGAAAATTTCCGAAATGCTAGTCCGCACTTGAGTTGATAGGTACTCATATCTGCCTATCAAACTATGCCTCATAAAATATGACCAATACAAAAACAATTCAATCATAATTAAGTAAACATAAAAACTATATTTACTTGTAGGCCACATAAAAAGCCACATCCAATTACTATGAACCAATTTTTTAGTCTAGCAATACCAATATAAAAATACTATCGTATTGCCAACGTAGAAATAAAAACTAGAAAAGGGTACCAACATACCCGGAGTAACTTTGTATCAACCAAGAAGATATAAGATGTGCCACATAAAAACTATTTTTTCTTGTTATGTTATTTTCAACATAGCATCACGCTTAATTTCCCCGACTGGGTTGGCAGAGATCTACACAGGTGTACACCCACATTTCACCAATGCCGTTAATCGCCCCATGTAGGTGGTGAGCTTAATCTAGCGGGCACAATTCCAGACCCCAGTCTGCTAGAAATAAAAACCCAACACTGAGCCCACCCGGGAACCGAACCCAGGATCTCACGCTCAGTAGCCACAACCCACGAAACCAATGAGATAAATAATAAAAAAATAAAATAATAAAGGATAGGGACCTCCTAGCATAGGTATTTGTGATACATAAAATATATAAAAAAATATTGTAGAAGTTGCTGAGAATTTCCTAACACAAAAACTCAATAACACTTTTTCCATCATGGTAATCGAACCCAGGACTTCAGACTGAGTGGGAACAACAGCCACTAAACCAATGAGGCAATTATATTTTTATGTTACCAATATCAAAATAAAAACTAGAGTCTCAAGGGTACCAACTTACCCACACTAACCTACAAAGTAAATACCGCTACAGGTCCCTACACACTGCTACCTATAGGCGATGCTTTTAGCCGGATTGCCGGGGTGTTCCCATCCCCTAAGTGCGGGTCGATGACCCCTCCCAACGGGGTGGGTTTTAAAAATACATCGCGCCATCTCTACTCAATCTATTTCGGGTTTTATAAGTTTGTTAAATTCGATTTTGTTTTTTGTCGAACTTTTTGTTTTTTTCGATATTCCGTCGGCGAGATTTGAAGGGTTTTAATTGACTTGAAAATTGAGAACGTGTTATCAATTTCATGAAGTAAAAACGTAACTGAACATAGAGGTAGGCAGAGGTGTCCTACACAGTTGTACACCCACATTTCACCAATACTGTTATTAAGTCCCATGTGGTGAGCCTATAGCCATCTACCGGGGCAAAATTCTATACTGCGGGCTGATACTGAAAATTTCCAAACAAAAAAAAACTCAATATTAAATTGCCCAATCCTACTGAGAATTTTCTAACAGAAAATCTTAATAACACTTTGCCCGATCCGGGATTCAAACCTGAGACCTCATGCTCAGCAGTCGTGCTTGGGACTACTAGACCAAGCAGGAAGCAGTCCATACTCAGATAATCTTAACTAACTGAAACAACTTTTAACCGGATTAATCCCGTGTATTATTGGTGTTTGTTTTTCCTGAGGTTGGTCCTCCTGCGACCACAAACGTTGCAAAGCATAGATTATACATACTATTAATTGAGATTGCAAAGTATTCGAAATGTCAGGAAAAACAAAAACGAATAATACACGCGATTAATCCGGTTAAAAGTTGTTTTATTATAATTTGATCGCGAAAATTTTGATATTACTACTTAAATAACTGCTCTATGCAGTAAAGGAAATCCCCAATATCACATTAAAAGGTAAATGCATGGAATAACATCTCTATAATCAGGGTCATGGTTCGATTCCTGCATTACGCATATTAGTAGCTCACCGACTACTTTTACTGATACGGGGATTCCGAAGAATGATTACTGTTTTAGTATACAGATAGTTTAGAATGGCCCATTACTGTCGTCAATTCTAAAGTAGCAACCTAAACTAAATTTATGGCATTGCTGTCTTTTACTGACCGTTACTATATGAGCAAGATGGGACGAATCAAGAGATGTCAAATTCGAATTTAGGCACGTCAAATTAAAATCTCAGAACATTTTTAATAAACACCGTTTTAGATAGTCAAATTCAAATTCAAATATTTTTATTTCAAATAGGCCATATTACAAGCACTTATGAAAAGTCAAAGCTAGGTGCACGGTTCCAAGGCGTTGATCTTATGGAGAAGAGCCGGCAAGAAACTCCATAGACACTCTTTTAAAATAAATTGGTATAACAATAAATAAGGTAATGTGAGAATAAGGCAGGTTAATGAGAAATATAATAAAGGAAAGCGCTACAAGCAATAACTTATATAGCCTTTTAAAATGATTGCTAAAGCAGCTAGGCGCTGACCAGTCCTGACAGACACCACCCGTTCACGAGCATGTCGCGCACGTCAGCCTCGCTTAGCTCAACCATTTTGTAGGGTACTCGACGACCCGATGTGTACAACGCCACCATCAGCAGGACATTTTAGCGAGCATGACGAACTCATAATGCCTGACAATGGGCAATACGTACGTAACATGAGGTTAAAAATAACATTAATGTCCACATAATGCTCACATTTTACAAAGGTATATATTATGGAAAATTTCATGTCACTAAAATTACAGATGTCAAACGAAAATTGAATGTTTTTTTTTTGTTTACATTATTATATTTAGATTTAACGTCATCCCGTCCCGCTCTTATATTATATGGTTAATAAAAGACAGCAATGCTCTAAATTTAGTTTGCTTTGCTTCATTAGAATTGACGCAACTGTCTGGCGTTTTGGGATTAGGTATCTATAAGTATTGAATAGATTCAGGCGTTACTTTGCGGAAGTCCATTACAATGGATGCAAATAAATACAATATCTAGCTACTTCCACAATATTGAGGGCAGTCATGCAAATACCTGTGCACCGCCCGCCCGCAAATTGCAACTACCACCAACTATTGTTGGCTAATATTGTGGAAGTAGATATTGTATTTATTTGCATCCATTGTACCTATAAATGGCGTACGCGAATGTCGTGTCGATCTAGTACCGCCGTGGGATATGCGATCGACGGGTTCAAATTAAGATCTATGACAACCTTTACGGGTCGGGTTAGTCAGACGCTTGAAAGTCAAAGACAACCAGTCATACCACGAGATATCGTGTTACCCAGTAACTGGGTTGTGGAGGTCAGGTAAACAATCGCACCATGTAAAATACTGGTATTAAGTGGCATTTGGTTTGACTGGAAGCCGACCCCAATGAAATTGGGAAAAAGCTAGGCAGATTGATTGTTAGATAGACTTTTGATAGTTATTTAAATTTAAAGTTATTTAAATTCGGACACTGTTATTGAGTCTTTCTTTAGTAAATTATCAATAGTAGCCCAGAGTTTGGAATTGTGCCCGGTAGTAGGCAATAGGCACATGGGAATTAATAACAGCATTGTTGAAATGTGGGTGTACAACTTTACACCTCTGCTTACCTCTTCGGGTAATACAGGCATGATGCTGTTATGTTCTATTAATTAAATGCAATTTCTTGGTCCTCAGGTTATTTGGCACGAAATGCGACAAATGTGGCTCTTCGTTTAGTAAGAACGACTTCGTGATGCGTGCTAAGACGAAAATCTACCACATCGACTGCTTCCGGTGTTGCGCATGCGCCAGACAACTTATTCCAGGTAAGTACTGTATATAGACATCCCTTTCTTTCCTATACTTCTTATCTATTTATTTAGCTACAATCGCGATTTCTGGAAGAAAAAGCCTTGAAATGCCTGGAATATTCCATTAATGGGTACAGGCTAAAATCTTGTACACGACCATATTTTTCTTCCCAAAAAATATTAAATAGATTGTAGTTGAAAGAAAATTACGCCTCCCGGGTAAATACTCCAGGCGCTCTGACCACTAAGCCATCTCGACCTGTGCTCACTACCCCGAATTCTTCATCCACATTTTAATACGTCTTCACCTGTATAGGGAATGAATAAATGATGTCGCCAAAAGACGTGTCAAGATGGCTTAGTGGTCAAAGCGCCTGGAGTATTTACCCGGGAGGCGCAGGTTTGAAACCTGCTCACGACTGCTTTTTCCATTTAATATTATAAAGTATTCTAATTTTAAACGGTCGTTATTAAAAGATATTGGTGAACAGGGCCCTTTTATTTTTTCAGGTGACGAATTCGCGTTACGAGAAGGAGGCGCATTATATTGTAGAGAAGACCACGATGTATTAGAAAAGGTTTGTTCAATCAATAAATTACTTCTATCCATTTATGGATCAATCAAGTCAACGATTCCCACATTTAAACATAACACTATTACGAACGAACAAGAAATTAGAGCCATAACTGTCCTATACTTTTAGACTGCCTCGTTGGCCTAGTGGTCGCAAGCTCAACTGCTGAGCGTGAGTTCCTAGGTTCGATTCCCAGGTCGGGCAAAGTTGGGTTTTTGTGTTGGGAAATTCTCAGTACCAGTCCTGAGTCAGAAAGTTGGTGGTGTGACAGCCCCGTGCTTCGAGGAGCAAGTAAAGCCGTCGGTCCTGCGCCTAATCTTTCTCCGGTCGTGTTGGATTGCCGACCCTAAGGGCTATGAGAGCGAAGGAAGAGGGAGTGCACCTGTGTTCGCGCAGACACTTGTGCACTATAATATCTCCAGCATACATGGCTAATATCCATGAAGATAGGCCGCCGTAACTGAAATACGGTCGGAGGGAGTACATATCCACTATCCGTAGTATCACTGCAATTCTAAACTCTCTAACTCTCCCTATCTGGTCGAGAACTCGTGCTACAAGTTGGGATTGATCAGCGCAAAACTGCCAAAGCTAGTTACTATTAATCATTACAATTTTGTTTCTAATAATGTAAGTTTACAGTATATAGTTATCAAATACTTTATTTTTACCAAACAATATAATTTTCCGAAAAAAATATATTTAAGAGTTAGTACTATGTAGTTTCTTGCCCGATTTTCTTCATAGAAATCTACATTATGGTATGTGGCATTCCTTGATTATCAGAAGTACCTTTAAATGTTCTCATTAAAATAAATTATTTGAATTTACTGAATAGCTGAACAACGCATTATTGTATACGCGTTTATAAGAGGATTTTTAAACAAGACTAAATAAGTGTGTCGAACTCTAAAGTAATACATTTTCGTCCTGCGCCTCCCGGATACTCGTCCTCCGGAATAAATGCTCCAGGCGCTAGGACCACTAAGCTTGCTTGGCTATGATGATGATTAGCTTAGCTAAGGTTAGTGGTCATATCGCCTGGAGTATTTATCTCGGAGGCGCATGTTCGAGTCTTGCTTGCGACCGTATTTTTCTCTTCAATACTGTATATTGTCAGGTGTCTAACCCCTTTAGTCGTGTTCTAGATCCTTTTTGTTATATGTTCAGTTTATTTGGTCTTATTTATTCCTCGATACGCAACTTTTCATTTTCATTTATAGTTAACATTCTGACCATTTGGTCCTGTTAATTAAAAAGTATCCTTTATGATCCTAATTTTAGATATAGGTATAACGTTTCTTCGTCGCTTCTCAAAAATCATCGTTATATACCAGCGAACATGCTATGAATTTGTCTAAAAACAGTGAAATTCATGTGTTCAGAGCGCGACGGCGAGCAGTGGTACCAGCGGGAATGCTGAGAGCAACAACAACACAACACTAAGCAACAATAACTCACATCATCCACATGAACTAGGATCTATGTCAGGTGAGAACACTGATAATATATTAAAATTATTAATGACGGTGAAGTAATAGAGTCAATAAAGTTATCATGCACGACATACTCGTGAACGGGTGCTGTCTGTCGGGACTGGTGAGCTCGTAATAGCCTTGGTAATCGTTTTGGCTTTAAAAACTTCTACTATTTCAATCATTTGCTTTTGTTTTCCTCGTACATTATTCTCACATACCAAAAATATACGACTGTAAAAAAAAAAGTGTCTATGGGGATTCTTGCCGGTTCTTCTCCATAAGATCAACTTTTTTGGAACCGTGCACCTAGCTTGACGTTTCATAAGTGCATGTAATCTGGTCAATGTGAAATAAAAATATTTGAATTTGAATTCAAATGTGTTTACACGACTGCCCAATAAAGGAGCGTTATGTTTTTAGGGTTCCGGCATGTAGGTATGTCTGTAAGTATGTAGATATGTATGTTAGTTTTTTAGTCCACCAAACCTTCTAAATGCCTTAAGATTTGGATGAATAGGGTATCGTTAAAATCCTTGTAAACTTGGGTACCATAGGCTGGTGAAATTTAAAAAAATAGTAATAAAGTCCTCCTGCGACACTTGTTGATGGAATGTGTCAAGAATCAAAACGAAAGGAATGTGATTATGGAGCAGCTGGGAGTAAACCGCCTAGATGTCGGTATTATCCTGAGTATTTTGGCTGAACCGACATCGGAGCGGGCTCTAAGGCTATATGAGCTAGCATTCTATAGTAGCACTAATTAATGTAGTTGATGGTAAATTTAAGGTCAGGCCTAATGGACTGACATGTATAAAAGTCCTTAATAAATAAAGAGAAAAAAAAACTACTGGTTAAAGTTATGAACAAACTCATTCTTAAAAATTTTAATCATCTACATGTATTTTTTTATAACTACACGTACCTCAGATATAAATAAACACTCTGTGATCTCAAATACATACAGTCAAGCACTATACTAAACTATACAAAGGAGCCGCCATATTGAAAAAAAGAAACAAAGTCCTTGAAATAGGCGCCAGCAAACGCCACCTGCCATATCTTCTAGGCACTATTTACACAATATATAAAGCAAGAATTGATTAACAAAAATATTTAGAACCAGCCACTGACTTCCCGAACCGTACCAAACAAAAAAATTAAATAAAAACATTATATTACAAAAAAAACCGACATCACATACACAGTTCTAAAAAAAAACTTATAAGATCGTACAATAAATACGTAAACAGCGATAGCGCACGAAACCGGGCCACAACATTAGTATACAATCTTAACATTAACCAATATTAGATCTGTCCTGTCCTATCGTACACGCGATTACTATAACCTTATCGATACTATCGTTACAAATTCGAATATCGATAATCGTTTCGCGATCATACTGTGATTTGTTGATAACGCCTTTGAAGTGCGCCGACAAAGGTGCCGACGCGTTTGATATCACCGAACAAAGTTAGTCGCTTGTAGCATTTATCGGTTAATTAAAAACTGTGTTAAGTCTAGTTCAGTTTTTGAGATATGTAGGGAGTTTTTGGTTAGTGCACGTAGGTATTAATGTTCTTGTATGCTTAGCATCTCGATGGCTCCTAAGTAGACAATTATGTATTGAAAAGTAGTAGTTTTGGGGGCCGAGTTGCCCGCGTCCGTAGGAGTGCACCCTTAAAATGGAAAACCTACACGTGGCCCCTGGGTGGTGGAAAACAGGCAACACAACTCTGGTGGGAGGCTTCGGCCGCGGCTGGTTACCCACCGGACGAAACCATGCCGTGAAGCGACCTAGTCGTGTTTCGGGATGTAGTCCGGTGCAACCGTAGTTCGAGACGGGTCTGGGCAGTTGCATTAACTTTCCAACTATCGTTCTCCCAAAATCTATCCACTCTAAGAGTGAATAGTAACCAGTAAAGCTGTTTCGAAGATTATCCGGAACAAACAGACCGACAAAATTTTTAATAACGTATTTTAGATAAAGTTATCGTGCAGACAGAACAGAACAGAATTATTAAAAAAAAACTCTTATTTTGACATTACAAACAGGCACTTCAATTTTATTTATTTGAACATCGGAAATTGTTTTGTGTTTTATGATTAGTTTGACATTAGAATTAGATTAGAATTGCAATTAATTTTAATTTCTAGAGTAATCCCACATACCGGTTTATAATTATAATGGTTAACATAAAACACTTTGATATAAAAAAAAAAACTATTTTCTATATCTCACTCCATAAAGAAAACCCGATTTAAAATCTCATAAAATATCCATAATTCTTAAGCTCACATCACACTATCCACTGCCGTCCACCCTAAAGTTAAAATAATTATCGCTAATTATAAATGTACAAAGGTGTCATTGGATCACCAGTAGGATTACGAAGGTGTCAAACGAGGATCTAGTGGACAGGGGCCGTAATCCTAGATTACTGACCCTTCAGTGATGAGATATGTGTATACAAATTATATTATTTTTGTTGATTCGAATGTGTATTTAGTCTTTGTGGGCTCGTGGCTAAGTACAGCCACACAGGGGCCTAATTCTGCTAATTTACCAATGCTTCAGTTGAGTGTCGATAGTGTGTCGATGGAATGATTTTAGTTAATTGGTAGTCTGCTAGCTTAATAAGACCACCGGTCTAACTAAAATCATTCCATCGACACACTATCGACACTCAACTGAAGCATTGGTAAATTAGCAGAATTAGGCCCCTGATCGATCGGTCGAGCTTAAGTTGTTTAAGGTCGAGGTCGGTTTGTTGATGGGTGGCCATAATTTCATATTGAGACCGTCAATCCCGGTTGTCAAGTGAAGATCTATGACAGCCGCTACGGGTATTCAGATGCTCGAAAGTCTGACTTCTTGTTTTACGTGTTACCCAGTAACCAGTTGCCAAATGCTAGTGTGGTCCAAGGCGCTCTGACTGCCACGCAAACTCGATCTCTGCTCACCACCACGAATTCTTCTTCCACATTTTAATAAGTCTTTTGGTGACGTCATTGCCATCTATTCAGTCCCTTTACAGGACTGAAGACTTAACTGTATTTGTTAAGGTAATTGCATCTTTACGACATTCAACTGCAAAGTTAGTCGTGTCGGTTCGGTTTCCTGTAAAGGGACCGAATAGATGGCTGGATGAATGCTCGAACACTCTGCCAACTCCTCATTCTCTTTATTGATGTTTAATATTATTTTCTTCACAGACTCGGGCAGTGAATCCGGGTCACACAAGAGCGGTCGCGCGCGCACCACGGCCGCTGCCGATGGCAAGCCGACGAGAGTGCGCACCGTGCTTAATGAAAAACAACTGCATACCCTGAGGTAAGAATTTTAGCCAATCAGTTGGGTAAATATTTAATGTAATTAAGTTCTAAATAGGAAATAAAGGATAAGGAACAATATATTAAATACTAAATTGCGCATAATACGGATGTAATAACATAACATAGCATCATGCAGAGGTGTAAACAGTTGTACACCCACATTTCACCAATGCTGTTATTAAATCCCATGTAATAGGTGGTGAGCCTATTGCCATCAACCGGGCACAATTCCTAACTCCGGGCTGCTACTGAGAATTTCCTCACAGAAAAACTCAATAACACTTTGTTCGACTCGGGAATCGAATCCGAGACCTCCTGCTCAGCAGTTGCGCTTGGGACCACTAGACAAACGAGGCAGTAATATGTTATTGTAAGTCCTTGAATTCCTCCATTTATATAAGAAACATGTTTTTTTTTTTTTTATTAGCCCTTGTAGCATCTAGACGTCTAAAGAAGATAAAATTTTCTTGGATTTACCAACACCACAATAAAGGTTAATAAGTAGTATCTATAATTTTTGAAATCATCAATACAAATAAATATAATTGAAGTGTCTGTTTGTAATGTCAAAATTATAGTTTATTTTAAGCTCATACAGTTATTTGCACGATACCTATGCCTAAAAATCCGTTTTTAAATTTTTTGTCTACCTCTCTGTTTGTTCCGGCTAACCTTGGAACGGCTGGACTGATTCTGATAAGATTTTACTAGCAGGTAGCTGACTATATAAGGAGTATCTTAGGCTAATTATAATATAATTATACGCGGGTGAAAAAGCGGGACACAGCTAGTAGGAAATAAAAGTCAAGGAAGAAATATAAATTGTGCATAATACGGATGTAATGTTGTAAATCCTTGAAATCGAGCAATGATTTATAAGGGAGAGACTGGAAAATGGATTGATAAAAATAATGATATTAACATAATTAGCGTCTTGACGTCTATAGAAGACAAACCTTCTTTGGGATTATTTGTCATGTAATTAAAAGGGCACACAAATATCGTCAAGATCTTAAATAAATTGACTGCCTCGTTGGTCTAGTGGTCGCAAGTGTGACTGCTGAGCATGAGGTTCTGGTTTCGATTCCCGGGTCGGGCAGAGTTATTAGATTTCTCTTAGCAATATTAGCAATAGGCTCACCACCTATTACATGGAGCTTAATAACAGCATTGGTGAAATGTGGGTGTACAACTAATTACATCTCTGCCTACCCCTTCGGGGAATATAGGCGTGATGCTATGTTATGTTGTTATGTTATGTTTAAATGAAATGATACTCGCGACAATCTAAGGAGTCCTATTTGACGTTTCATTTTTGACTGCATTTTTTTCAATATAATGTTAAACTTGAGATTTACGAATGATACTCGTTGTTATAGTGTATGGGTAACATGGTAATTATTTAGGATTATGAATTTGATTTTTCTATTTCTTACGTAGACGTTCATACAAAGGTAAAATGATAAACGTCAAATCGTACATCTTAGATTGTCGCGAGTTTAGTCTATGTTTTATTGGTTTTACAAGAAGAGATCACGTCTTGCTTAACCACTTGTATGTTGGAACGTAGATCCACGCGAGCCACAATTGAATTTTAATTGTATCTGTAGGTAAATGAGGCACACAAAAGTTTAACTTGAGAAATTCCTAAATAAAATAAACACTTTGGGTCATTGATGAAATTGTTAATATTTCGATGAAATTATCCACATAGAGCCTTCCTTAATATATGGTCCAGTGACTACTGGAAAAAACCCTTCCTTTATTACATCCCTAAACAGCCCTAAGTTTTTCGTCTCTACACCTTTCCAAAACAATAGATTTTTGTACAAAGATCAGGTTCACAAAAATGGTAGGCGGTGTCAGCGTCACCTTTAAGGTGGTATCGTGGCTATGTCGGTGATAGAACATCGCAGTGACTAAGGGGTCTGGCCGTTGGCCTTTAGTCAAGTCCAGTAGTCAGAAAACCGCGGCTAGCGAGCCGCATGCGGCTCTTTGATTCCTCGGCTGTGGCTCTAATACGAAAAAATCCATTCAGTAGTTTTTACGTGAAAGAGTAACAAACATCCATCCATACTTACAAACTTTCGCGTTTATAATATTAGTAGGATACATAATTGAAATTTATTCAAAGAGCAATTGTTTTAGTTTCAAAAATGTTTACTCATCTCTTCCAAGCAAGATAATAAGTAATATTCCGTGCCTGCACTAAACAATAATATAGCTTATACATCAGAATAACACATAGGAGACAGTTTATAAAGATATTGTGTGAATTGTCCAAAATATGACGATAAGTGTCAAGTCAGTAAGAAAAAATCTACCATCTGCGAGCTATTCTGGCGTGCGCTGCAAACCCTTTGAGATATAACAAAATGATGTATGGTGGAATTATGTATCTTATATAGGTCTACAGAAACGTCCGCGATGGCATATGTCTATCTCTTAAGGATAACATACTACACCCATTTTGCTACTTAAAAAAATGCGCAATTATGAAGCGGTAATTGGAAAGCGGGACCGGTATCAAAATTTCCTGATTACTTTTGGTCGCGATATCCGACATCCACGCGGTCGAAGACGCGAACATCAGCTAGTTGTTTAAATTTGGCACTTTTGGTTGACAAGGTTGCCGGCCTCTGGTCTAGTCTACTCTCTCACCTTTCCAGCTATCTTCACAATGTCCCCCTACTAACAGGCTATTCCACTAATCTTCACCCAAGCCTCGGCCACCATGGATATGATGACCATATCAATTATATTTTTAAACATCCTCATTGCTAGGAAATTGTTAAAATGTTTCCATATCTTTATTAATATCCCTTACAATCTCCCTCAGAACCTGTTACGCCGCGAACCCTCGTCCAGACGCGCTGATGAAGGAGCAGCTGGTGGAGATGACAGGCTTAAGCCCGCGCGTCATCAGGGTCTGGTTCCAGAACAAACGCTGCAAAGACAAGAAGAAGACTATTCAGCTCAAGATGCAGATGCAACAAGAAAAGGTGGGTGATGCTTTGATGTGTTAAAAGTCAAAGTCAAACGTTATTATTCCATATATACCTTTTTAAGACACTTATGAAAGGTCGGAATTTAGTGCACGGTTCCACATTGTTGTTTCCTATGGAGAAAAACCGGCAAAGGACTCCTGAATAGGGAATAGGCTTAAAATAACTGAAATAATATAAAATAGGAGCAAGTAGGCATGAGACGACAAGTTCGTTTTATCCGAATTGTCTTTGTAGATCTAAGACACAAACTCTCTGTCTACAATTTTTTTAATATTAACTTTAATGATATTAGATAATACTCACGTGTATTTTCGGGAAAGCCCTACAAGTTTTGAACCCAAACGAGCTTCAATGAATCAAACCGAAAAAAGCACACGATTAAAACCGTAATCTAGGATTCTCAAACTGAGTGACTTATGCATCTATGTTTTTCTTTTTAATAAAATTGCAATTATGAAGTTTAGGTACCCCTAATGCCTACTCCTTCGGGTGACAAAGGCGTGAAACTAAACTAAATTAAAATCAAACAAGAGCCTTTTCCCCAACAACTTGACAATGACTTTCAGATCAGCATGTACACATAGAATAAAAGTTATTATAGTCCTCCTGCGACCACGAACGCTGCAAAGTATTCGAAACGTCAGGAAAAACAAAATCCAATAATACACGCCATTAATCCGGTTAAAAGTCGTTTTATTAAAAAGTTAACAAGCCAAACTCTCTATTGTCGAAGGTCCCAACTTATCCTTTGCCACAGGAAGGCCGACGTCTCGGCTACATGTCCATGGGTGTACCGCTGGTAGCGGGCTCGCCCGTGCGGCACGAGCCGGGCGGCGGCTCGCTCGCGCTCGAGGTGACGGCCTACCAGCCGCCATGGAAGGCGCTCTCTGATTTCGCGCTGCACGCCGACCTGGACAGGGCCCCGCAACATAGTGCTGCCTTCCAGCAGCTTGTTAATCAGGTTGGTTTTTGGATTGGTAGCTATAAGAATTGGTGTTATTTATTAAAGTATATGTATACCTACCTGCCTAGCCGTTTCATAATTATATTGGGGTCAGCTTCCAGTCAATCCGGATGCAGGTTAATACCAGTATTTTATATGGAGCGACTGTCTATCTAACCTCTACAACCCAGATGCTGGGTAACACAATATCTCGTGGTTTGACTGGTTGTCAGACTATCTAGCCTCTAAATTTGAGAAACGGGACCGACGGCTTCATGTGCTGTCTGCGGCACGGAGGGGTCACGGTATAAAATGATGGTCACCCATTCACACACCGACCGCGGCAGGCACAGCTTAACCTCGATCGTTCGATTTGTGCGGCTGTTACTTAGCCACGAGCCCCTCCGGTGTTACTTAATCTTTTTTTTAGGGGTTTGGATTTTTACAATAAATTATGTCAGTTCCAGCATAACTTTTAAATCTATTACATATTCAGAAATATTACTATAAAAATATTATTTACATGTATATTATTTAAGCAATGATTTCAAAAGAAAAGATACGCCCATCTAAACATTTTACAGAAAACTTCTTCATACAAGCAAAAGTAGCGCCATCTGTCATAACTCATGCAAACTACGTGAGCCGTAGGTTTCATAGGTCGATGACTAAACCTTGTACGTGCGTACATGAATTTTTTATCACATTTTAATAATGGTCAATATTTTTATACACACATCAGTCATAAACTGAACTGAGTTTTTACCCGACTGCGCTAGAAGGAGGGTTATAATTTTTTGGGGTGTTTGTATGTATATTTCTTTGGCACGCTCTGTTGCCTAAACGGGTTGATGAATGTTAGCTTGAGAGGTGTCGTTAGATTATATTAGTTTCTTAAACTATAATTTATTGCGATAATAATACATGTCACAAAAAAACGTATGTAAAACAAATTAATATCAATCAGCTTTATTTGAAATTGTAAACAATATTGTTATAATAATTAAGTATTAACATATTAGGTACTAACTAAAATTACTAACACTAAGTTCGTAAGACAAAAATAAAACAAATAAAAAATGACGTTCTTTCAACGTTACTTCGCGCGCGGCCGGCCACACAATGGCCGCCATTACGGACTTCGGTAGTAAAATAATTATACCTTTAAAATGTGATAATTTAATAAGTAATCTAGGGTTATTTATCGATGATACGATATCCCATGTTCCTTTTTAATCTTTGTATCGTATTTTTTGCAGCCTTTTACCATGCAACTAGGCATATTTATGACAAACAAACACTCGTTCTCTCCTGCGAGCGGTCCACTGTCGACTGAGTTGCGTTGGCCCTAAAATGTCATTTTAGGGCCAACGCGTTGGTGCCATTTAGTTTCGCGGTCGGCCGGGTCCTTACGCTAGTAATATATATGTCAATGTATTTAAGTAATATTATTTATATGTACAAAACCCGAGACACTTTGTTAACTCAAGGATCTGTGCACAAACTTGTAAACCTTAATAGCACCTTTGCTGTTTGGATTCGATAAGATGCTTTGGAAGGATCCCAAATCTTGGTCCTTGACTTTTAATTCCGCCATCAAAATGTCTATTTCAGTTCAGAAGACTTGATCACCCCCACTTTATCAGAGTTTTTACAGCAGAATTATGTGTAACGAAGTACTGTGATTACTTCCAGATGCACGGCTATGACATCCCGCAGCTGCCACCGCCGCGTGCGCCACACGGTGACGACAACTACGTCACCTACCTCGAGAGCGATGACTCGCTGCCCCCCTCCCCCTAGTGTCGCGTCACATAATCTAAGGACCCAGTGTAAATGGGACTTTGTGGGTTAAGTGATGGTGTCTTTATCGAGAAAAGGGATGGTTTGACTTCGTGGTGGAAATATTTGTAATATTATGGAATTTTTGTCATCTCTGAAAGTGGTTTGAAAAACGCCTTCATGAGGTTCTGAAGAGCTGTGGTTAAAGGTGTTTTATCAATTTATATCTTTAAACATTAAATGGGGATCACCCTATTAGTGAAAAAAATTTAAAACTAGTTTCGGAGACGATGTGACTTCTACACGATACGGAATCTTATTCGCCTCGATCAGAATTTTGAATTTAATTCTGATAATGCAAGGAAACCTCTTCTAAAATTCTTTGTATAGGTTTTAGAAAAAAGAAAAAAATTAAACCGGGCCCTCAACTTACTAAGTTTAATGATAGATACATTGATATATCAAGACTATGCTTTCAATCAACACAAAGAGTCGAATTTAACTGATTAATAAATAACATACCTAAATAATATTAAACGATAAATGAATTTGAGAGCTAAAACATGACTCTCATTAAGTTTGCTGAAAATCAAATTATCAACTTCATCTCAAAAATGTATAGAAGAAAAATAATCAAATATATCAACGTTTTGTTTAAAGATATTAACAAAAGTAATCGACCAGTTTCTTGAAAGGCTTCCGTGCAGAAGGACCAGATCCTAGACCAAAAAAAAATAACTCTCAATGAAAAAAAAACTGCTACTGATAATATTTTGACTAGAATTCATTTACAACACATAAAAACAAGTAAAATATTTTCTGGTATCAATATCTATGACAAATATTTGTTTCACAAAATATTGGCATACATATCTTAATAAAAATTATTATTTTTAATACTCAAGAGAGTTTTTGGTCTTTTTGTACTGGAGGTACGATCATTCATTTATACATATTTGGGTCAGTGCAAACTTCTGTTTTTAATTTAAGTTATAAATATAACTACTTCAAAATATCGTATATGTATTTTTAAACAGTAATAATACAATAATAAAACAACTTTTAACCGGATTAATCGCGTGTATTATTGGTTTTTTGTTTTTCCTGACGTTTCGAACACTTTGCAGCGTTCGTGGTCGCAGGAGGACTAAGGTGTCAGGTGTCTCAACAGTTTATTTAAAATTATTTCAGTCTACCGTACATATAATTGATAAATTCATAAAATTATTTTTGTCTCTGATACATGTTTAAAACTAAATCGCGACGGTATTTCCTAAGACTATCCCTGAGAAGAAATACCGAAACAAACTTAGTCCTCCTGCGACCACGAACGCTGCAAAGTGTTCGAAACGTCAGGAAAAACAAAAAACCAATAATACACGCGATTAATCCGGTTAAAAGTTGTTTTATTATAATGTGTAGTGATCGCGCAAACCTAAGATATTAATAATACAATGTTATATTATTACATGGGGCTTTTGAAAAGTTTTAATTATAAAAAAAAAGTAAGCAAGTATAACAATATTTGTTGACTTATTATTTTTGTTTTCGTAAAAGTTATGTATTATTACTATTCAAAAATAAAATAAACAATATTAAAAAACACACTATTTAATATTATAATGTGATGTTTACCATTAGTTTGTATTATAATAAAGAAATGTACTTATATAGTTTAAATTCTTACCTGTGGGTATGTTTTATATAATTTTTATTATGATCTGTTAGAGTTTTCGATGTATATAGATTTTCTTGTAAATATTAATGTGTAAAAATTATGTATATTTAATTATATTTACCTACTAATAAATATTAAGCGTCTATTATTAAGGCCTTCTTTGTCGATGTAAAAAAAATAGTCACTTTTATACTATTATTATTTTCGCGTATTATTAATGTCATTTACAAATAATGTATCTGTCAAAAAGTACCTACTTATACAAATTATGTTGATAATTTTCATTTTTACAACTCAAAAAATTAAATATTCTAGAGAACTGTAACGAATTTTTTTATATAAAAAAAAACATAAATAATTGTCCTAACTCTATAGAAATTACCAGAAAGTTAATTTATTCTGTAGCTAATTACACTGTACTTAGATTGTGAGCATAATATTAATAAAAATATTGAGTACGTATTAAAAAACTTCTTTTTTGGTCCTTCGATCCATCATCAGCCCATCAAAGAAACACTGAAAATAATTCTATCAATGGATTCTATGTAAAGTAAATTTATATATTGCATGTCACCTGTATACCCATAAAAGGTAATCAGAGGTGTACTGCTGCACAGTACCAGATTTCGCCTAGTGTAATAGGCTTATTACCATTGGGCACAATTCCAAGGTACTAATTGACTAAGAATTTTCTTACAAAAAAAGCTTAATTACACTTTAATGCATTGCTGCCCTTACCTCCGCTAGATCAATGACTTTAGTAACAAATACAAAAGGAGTCAGTACCTTCTGAACAAGAAGCAAAAAATATAAAAAATAATAGCACGCTTGCCATGTGTATTATTTTATTCACCCCTTTTTGTTTACCATAGATACTATATTACAATATTTTTTTTAATTTTACTTGTTGCCCGCGACAATGTAAGGATTCTAATAATACCCCATAATACCCCTAACATCTAAATCGGTTCATCCGTTTAGATGTTATGGTGGAATAAGGAAACTCACATACATACATACTTACATACATACATGAACCCTAAAAACATAACACTTCTTTCTTTGGGAAGTCGTGTAAAATTAAGATTGCTACTTCATTTGGTTTTACCAGAAAATAAAATGTAAACATTTCGTAAAAATGGTTAATTGGAAGTCGCTTTTACAATGATAAAGTGCATATTAACATTACTATAGCAAAATTTAATTATTTATTTCAAATACAACCTATATTCTATACATTTATAAAAAACATAAAATCTTAAGTTTTTACAATTATAATTGATACCAATATTAACACATATGAAATTTATATAAATATAAATACAATAATAATACGAATAACTAACTTACTAAACTAAAAGGCAAGGTATCGATATCTGTAATTCATTTGATACGCTGGTAATGTAAAGTGTACTAAAAAACCGTTAATTTTACATTGGAACGAGTGTTTCTTAATTCGGTCGAATTATTATACCCGCCATGTTTTGTTTGTTTACTTTTATTTTTTCATAAAGTGCAAAAGGCGATGTTCTAAATATCGTAGTATGGCGTTATCAGCGGAATTCACACGAAAATGCCTTAGGAAAATACTTCCGATCCCTGCACTTGAACAAAAATCTATAAAAGGTAATATTAGAAAATTTATTGAAGACATTTCTTACACAGAAATAAAATTATTTCGATGAATCTCAAGAATGGCACTGTCTCTTCGCACAGTTTACTACAAAGATTAATAAAAAAAAAAGATCGATCTTTGGAAATGTCAACGTTTTGTATGCCGTAACCGAGATAATTTTTCGTATACTACTTTCATATACTACTTAATTATTATTATCTTCATGACTTCATAATAGAGCAGTGATAGCCTAGTGCAGAGTTCCGCAAAGTGTGTGCCGCGGCAGACTGGTGAACCGTGGTCATTAGGTGGTGTGCCTCGGAAAAATAAGGTAATATTTATATAAGATGGAAGAAAAATACCTACTTATACAGTTATTTATGTTAATTAGGATTTTCAACTCTTACCACAATAAAAACCAATAAGAACGCCTCAGGACGATCAACGAAGAGATGAGAGTAGCGCTGTCAACGATTACTTCGAATTTGGACCGCCGCAATGATTTCAAGTAATATATATGTCAATGGACCGCCGATACTCAAATAAACAAGCTTAAATACCGTTTCGCAATATAAAGTTTAGCTTTGTTGATTTAATAATAAATATTGGGTTATTGATTATTAATAAATGTTGTTTTGGTTGAGTAATAATAAATGTTGATTGATATTGTATAAAAAAATATTTTACATTTATGGTGTACCTCCAAAATCTTCTGATTTCCTAGATCTACCTTGAACATAAAATGTTTGCGGAAAACTGGCCTAGTGGTATGATCGTCGGAATTGACCACTGACTTTTCGAGCCAAGTGCGTATTTGTAATTAATTATCACTTGCTTATAACGGTGAAGGAAAACATCATGAGGAAACCAGCGCACCTGAGAGTTGTTCTCGATGGTGTGTAATGTAAAGCCATGTCGGAGACCTACGGGTGGTTTAACCTCTGACACTAGGTTGTTCATCAACCACACGATAAGAAGAAGATCTTCCTAATCTTTGGTCATTTAGGTATCGATTCTCGTAGCTTTGTAGCCATCTTTCGTAGCCGCCATTTTGTTATTTTAAAGTTTCATAGATTTTTGTTTAGTCTATACAAAAAGGCAAACTCCAGATCACAAAATACTTTTTTATATACTATACTAGCACGGTTTTCATAGATAATAGGTAAAGTATTTATTTATAAATTTTGCGATCAACACCATCTGGTAGTACTTACAAGAACTTTACGGTTTGGTCCTTTGGTACTTGGTGC
This sequence comes from Xylocampa areola, assembly GCA_935421205.1. NCBI lineage: Eukaryota > Metazoa > Arthropoda > Insecta > Lepidoptera > Noctuidae > Xylocampa > Xylocampa areola. Next base: position 13,679,442 of record OW285223.1, read on the forward strand.
TGACATATCTGGTTAGCGTACTCATAATAAAATATAGACGTCGTTTCATACGTTCGCCTGGTATACTCTTTAGTTTAGGCAACATCTACTAGATGGCGTTGTTCACAACAAACTTAAAACTCCAAGTTATATTATAGAAGGGTAGAGGTAAGGAGGACCATTTCAGTGTAATTGTCCTTTGAAAACTGCCCAATTAAGGTGGCGCCACGGAAACAAAACCGGTCGTGAACAGGATTCGAACCTGCGCCTCCTGGATAAATAGGCGCTCTGACCGCTAATCCATCTCGACTTCTGTTCACCTCGAATTCTTGTTCCGCATTTCTTTTGGCAACATTATTGCTATCTATCCAGTTCCTATACGTATTAAAATGTAAATCTAATAGATAAAAATCTCGTATCACAGTGTTTGTTATCGAACTCCTCCAAAGCGGCTGGACCGTTTTTTTTTTCGTGTTTTTTGGTAGGTCTGGGAATAGGTCGTAAGCTATTCTTTATACCCCTCGGTGATATGGGGGCCCTATTCTGAAAATGTATGGCAGAATAACGTTTGCCGGGCACAGCTAGTATAATATATATAATATGTAATGTAAATATATATGTATATGTATAGATACAGGGCAATTTAATGAGTTTTCCATAAAATTATTGGCTTTTCTTGTCTATTTTGCAGATGAGTCCATTTAAGCTCATCCTTTGATATGCTTACGGAGTGATATTTTTGGTCGTTTTACATAAAATCGCTAGTTATTTAACTAACAAAGATTTTCATAAGTTAACGGGTTTGCAAATAAAACAACAAATTAATAAATCATGATAATACGTTTTTATTGTACACTTTAACATCAACACGTAGTAATAACAATATAATATAAGCAAGTTGTACATCAGTGACTCATTGAGTAGGACATTGAAGTTTTGTTTTTTAGGAGTCAGCCTTCTTCCGGGTTACAGAGACGTTAGCAACTCATATAATTCATACAAAGTCCTAATTTATTAGTGATCTGCCCTTTAAAGGTTTAATATGTAAGCGATAAGGATACATTTAAACAATAATTTATATTTATAGGAGTAATTTTTTATTTTATTTTTTCATAAAGAATAGTCACCTTTTATGGGAACAGTTTTTGTCTTCTGATACTATGGCATGTGGAAATAAAAAATTGTGAGAATGAATGAATGTTTATTACTCTTTTCCAGCCGCTCTTTTTCTGCAGTTTCTTGCTAAAACACTTCTTCGGGGCTGTTTGAATGTTTGACGTTTAAAAAGCGCAATTCTTTTGCATAATTTAATCATTATTATTATTTTCACGCAATAACTACTGAACGGATTTGGATAAAATTTGGCACACAGACATTTTATAACCTGGATTAAAACATGAGATACTTTTTGTCCTGGCTGGACCCAATTCTGAAGACAAAGTCTTGGGAAAAAGTTAGTATCTAAAAAATTGGACAATACAGTGTAACGCTTATAATTAATTATAACATATATATCGATAAAATTTAATTTCTATTTTTCAAAGAAACATTGAAAAAATAATAGACAAGAACGGGGCTTGAACCCGCGACCTTTGACGTTCCGTGTCATCACTCTACCAACTGAGCTACCTTGTCGTGTTCAAACCTATTGAATTTTCAATCCTCTTTGTATACGTCTTAAGGAGACGCCTGGTGATATTTATCTAGTAATCATTACAGATTTACTAAACTCAGCGTTACCACTTTGCAGTTGTAAATCGCCGAACAACATCCCAATCCTTTATAAATCATATATAATTATATTTTTTAATACATGTTGAGGCCATGTAATGCCTATATTAATTTCTATTTTTCAAAGAAACATTGAAAAAATAATAGACAAGAACGGGGCTTGAACCCGCGAATATATAATTAAAAAATATAAATAAATATGATCGATAAAATTTATACATTAATGAACTCACACCAATTCTTATTTCCTATAATATATGACCATGCTACGAATCGTAGTATGAATATGAACTACGTCTCGTAGCCGGTCGCTTGCTACGACACGTAGTCTCTGTAGCCACGCGTAGCACAAGCGACCGTTGGTTGGTAAATGTAATACTTACGGCCACTTACGGCTATTTAATCTACTGGTATACAGTTTTTTTTTTTTTTTCTTATACAATACTATTTATTGTACACAAATTAAATACATACAAAACATTATCGCTCTAAGCGATCTGTACGAGACAACCTTGAGATGGACAGAATTGTAAATAAATTCTTATGTATTTATTAAATAATTAAAGCATGTGTTTTTAAAGCAATTTTTCATTTAAAAGGGTTATACATATTTGTCGTTACGTTTTTAATTTTAATATCGTAGTTTGCGCAGTGGTCGATAGAACAGCTATGTCGCGGATTCGATACCCACAAAAAAAAAAAAAATTGTATGCTCGACAGATAATTGTTCCAGGTGTGTGGGTGTGTGAGTGTGTGTATGTTATATGTATACACATAAACGCATCCATGATATAAACCAAATGGCTTGAATGAAAAAAAGTTTATAAAAAAAAAGATAAAAAAAAACTGCCTCATTGGTCCAATAGCCGTAAGGACAACTGCTGAGTATGAGGTCTAGGTTCGATTTCCAGATCGGGCAAAATATTATTGAGTTTTTCTGTTATGTCTGATATTCTCATGATATATATTTAAATCCCGCTCGTGTCTAGTATTTATCCATGTTTCCTTGAAAAATAGTAATTAGTTAATGTCTCACTACTATTTCTAATCAAGACCAAAAAGTTCAGGTGAAACATCTCTATTTATTTATGGAATAGTCTATCTTCCCGCTTTGTTTGTGCGCTTTCCCCTTAACCGATGAAAAATGTTCATAAAAAACAAAACCATATACCTATATCCAAGTAGAACTTTGTGTTTGAATTCGATAACTTATATTAACAAATAGCTGTCCGCGTGGATGTCGTAAATAACAAATGTTCGACGTGATTCTTTAAATTGGCATAACTTTTTTATTTATGAACCGATTGATATGAAACAAACACTAAATGTTAAGTGAAGCTTACCACAATATATAAGTGAATGTGAAGAAATCACATCTAAATCGGATAAGCCGTTTCTGAGAATAGCGTGCACAAACAAACAGATAAACAGACAAAAATTCTAACAATCATTGTTTTGGGTGCTATTTGCGTTGATAAAGGTCCCGATTGATAATATTTCTTTTCATATATTTTACATGTACAGACAGCGATCCGTAATTTTTTTATTATATGTATTGATGATTGATTGAATGGCTTACACTCTATTTCGACCACTGGACAACTACTAGTAGAATATTAAAATGTCTCAATAACCTAAAAGTACAGTCAACGACAGAAGTAGATTAATGATTATAAACTCCACGGTTACTCCTTTTCATCAAACAGTTACAATATTGTTGGTTACATTGTATTTATGATCAAACAATTACAATATTACATTTATATACAATTACATTTATAATATAGAAATTTGGGGATATTTTAGCAACAGAAAAAGTATTATACACAAATTTTCAACATCAAAAAGATTTTAAATGTTTTTCTTTTTATACATGTTAAAAGGCCTTATGTAGTGCCTGACACTGAAATCGCCAGGCGTTTCCTTAAGACGAAAAGAGCAACTTGAAAATGAATGGATTTAATGACACGGTAGCTTACTTGGAGCGCCATGACACGGTACGTCAAGGGTCGCAGGTTCGAGTCCTGCTCGTGTCTATTATTTTTCCATGTTTTCCTTAGACCATAATAATTTAGGCACTACATGACCTTAACATGTATAAAAAAAAACATTAACAATGATCTTTTTGATGTTGATAATTTGTGTATCGGTACTAGTTTTTCTGTCGCTAAATCATTATAATATCCCCGAAAATTTTTTTTTTTATATTATAAATACAATGTAACCAACAATATTGTAATTGTTTGATGAAAAAGAGTAACCGTGGAGTTTCTTGCCTGTTCTTCTCCATAGGAATCTACACTTTAGAACGCGACAACAATATTTTTTTTGACAATTTAAAAGTGCATGTAAATGGCCTAATTGAAAGAAATGCTTTGACTTTTACTTTGAGCAAATATTCATTATTTTGAAGAAAAAGTTAAAATAATTTGTTAAATAAACTTTTAAATGGTGTAATGAGTTAACACGCGTCGAAATGGCACCGACTGTAGTGCTAGTCTAGATTGTGATATGATGAAATGATTTCTGGCATTTTCTGTATTTATTTGATGACAAGATTGTTATATTCCATATAGTTTTATATTCCAAATAATAAGATGAACAAAGAAAGCCCATTTATAAAATTTGAATTAGTTTCCACTTTTGTCGCTGATCGTACCTATGTACGAGTTAGTTGTTGTGGGGCCTAGGGAAACGGTTTAATTCATAGCAATAATTTACTATGTACTGAGTTAAAGAATTATTGTAATAATATCTGTAACTTAGTGTTAGTCAAATGGGGTGAATTGGGATAGAATGGGGAAAGTCTGTATTAAATTGTAATAATATTCTGTTTCGTCGCTTTCATTGGACGTAAACGTCGATATTGTGACAAAATTATTCAAATCAAATCAAATCAAAATCAAATCATTCGCATATATCAGTTAAACTGCTTGTTGTACAGTTTAATGTTTGCGATATAATGTCGATTTTAGCGTCATTATGTTGAAATAGTGTGCGGGTCCGCAGGAATGTAATATTCTCTAAGAAATTATTTTTTTGTAATTTAATTATTTTTTTGTAATATTAAATTTGGTTTTTCCCTATTCTCCCCTGGATCCTCATTCACCCCATTTGACGGTATAATTTATACGAATATTTAATTAAATAACTAAGAGTCTAAATCCTAAAACTTAACTAACATATTTCTTTTAGTTAGACCATATAGTATAATTAATATTAATACCTAGTAAAGTCGTAAATATTTAATATTAAAATTAAAATTTTCAACAACCTGAAAATACATTTCAATATAAAAGTTAGGTAGGTACATCATTTTGGTCAAAAATTTGGTATATAGTAGATAGAATTTTGAATATTAAAATTAAAATATCTCAAAATCCTTAAAATACACTTATAATTTTATATTTTCAAAATTTGGTAAAAAAAATTTGGTATAGATTTACTTCAGACAGATTAGTCAATTAAAAAATTAAAATTTAATTTCTCAAAAACCTGAATGTACATTTGTGCACATGTGTGTACATTTTTAATTTAATATTTAAAAAATTTGGTAAATAATTTTTGGTATAGGTATACTGTACTTGGTACAGATTAGAAAATAGAATATTAAAATTAAAATTTCTCAAAAACCTGAATATACATTCGTAAGTCACTATAAAAATTTGATACATAGTTTTTGGACAAATACTTGATATAGAGTATGTAATCCTAATTCTAAACAACCTGACGGGGACAATTGACACACATTAATTTAGTTAATAAAGTTTCTTCAAAGCTCAACATTAATATTATCTAAAAACACATTTATTAAAGTCATAAATAATTTAAAGAAAAATATCTGCGCCTTCTACTCAACTGAGCTGTCCTCTGTTCACAACTCCGAATGTACAGAATACATTTCTTGGTGACGTCATGACGTCGTCAACATCATTCGTTTCAACAAAAAAAAAATACTTTAATGTTCGCTACTTGCTACTCTAAACATTTATCTAAGACAACATTTATTTTTTTCAAAAGTTCTTATTTTTATTTCACTCGAGTAGTTGGTGGTAGTCGCAAATTTCACCGCTTGTGTATGTGCATATATTTCCGGGCGGGCGGGCGGTGCACAGGTAATGCATGACTACCCTCAATATTGTGGAAGTAGCTAGATATTGTATTTATTTCCATCCATTAGAATGTACTTCCGCAAAGTAATGCCTGAATCTATTCAAAACTTATTTATATGTCTGACAGAAAGTTAAGTGAAGCAACCAATTTTGTGCATAGAAAAATACGGCCTTGTGTAGAATTTTAGTAGCCCTCGGATCGGTACTCAAAGTGCTATGCAAACTAAAATATTGCGAGCACTAATAGCCCATTTCATCAGCGGTGACATCACCCCTGCTCACAACTATATTTTTCTATCCACAAAAATTATAACATTGGCTTTTAATTTCAAAGGAATATTGATAAATATTAGACACGAACGGTACTCGAGGCTGCGACCTTTATCATGCCGTGACATTACTCTCCCAACTGAGCTATCGCGTTATTCTATATATAAAAAAATAAGAATTTTGCAGACACCTGATGATATATATTACCAATCAATTTTCACATTAAATCAATTTTCAATATTCCTAAGAAAAAAATAAAATTATTAAAGACCTTGCGTGACCTTAACATTAAAATTAAATAACATTAATAACAATACCTTGGATAATTGAATTTTAATCTATCACTAGTTGAACGCTTTCAAAAACGTGATATTTAACTTAAAGGACTATTTTTTTTATTATAAACTTTAGAACGATCAGTGTCAGTTAAAGAAATATTATATTCGAATATGTATATGGTCATATGACTGGATCTCGGCTATAGTAATCTCATAATTCATTATTACAAATTACAAGAATTGTTAAGGTACTTTCCACCGGCGAGAAGATACACGACGAGACGCTGACGGGAGATAGCATGAGAAACGCGTTTCCGTTGCCGAGTTAAAACACCCTATGGATACAGCAATATGCTTTAATATTGTACCCACGAATATTTTAATTCTCGTCTTGCATATGCTCGTCAATCTTAACCACTAAAGATGCTAACCAAAGCTTTTGTCATATAGTTTTCAAAGCTCGCCTCGCCTCGTCTCCCTTGCTGTGGGAAGCGCCATTAGATCTTCAGAATAAATTAATAGATAAATTAATGTGTATTAAGGTTATAATTTTTAGTGCCGATGGAGTGAGAAAACGGAGCGGTGCTTGACGACAAACTCCATCTCTCATTTTATTATTCTCTTTGTAATAGCGAGACAGCGCTATTTGAAAAAAAAATGAATTAAAAGATGTTAACCAGGATGCGCTCTTGTTCCCAACTCATCCACCTACTGATGGGTAGTGATAGACTCTTCAAATACGGCAATTTGTTCGAGAAGGACACGTTCAGAGTACCCAGAATCTACTGCCGCCTTCAATAGCTCTTGATAATATTTCTTGTGGATTTTGCCTCGTTTAAGATCACCATTGCGCTTCAACAATATAACTGAAAATTTTGGGTAAATAGAAATTATAATTTCCTGTAGTTGTATAAATTCCCGGCTGGGATGTTCGGTGGGAGTTTTGCCATCATTTTTGGGTTTAGACTTCCCTTTTGGTTGCGTGTATCTTGATGTTGTAGACTTTGAGTCGTTGTAATCCATTTTAGTGGTTCAAATAAATATGATTTCTTTGAATTTCTAGCAGAGAACCAAACAAGTTGGTAAGTAAAACGCAGTATCACTTTAATGTGTTCAAAGTGTGTTCAATCTGAAACAACAAATATAAGTATGGATTCAAATAAATACAAAATCTACTTCCACAGTATTGTGGGTAGTCGTGCAATTACCTGTGCAACGCCCGCCCGCCCGCAAATAATTATATGCACATACGCAAGCGGTGGAAAATTGCAAAAACCACCAAGAGCAGCTTTCGGTTTCGCCCACGCTATTAGACCGTGCAGTGTCCGCCACCGAATCCCAGTGTGCTGCGCTTGCATATGTGCATATATTTGCGGGCGGGCGGAGCACAGGTAAAGAAAGAAAGAAATCAAATTATTAAAACCACAAATATCACACACAGGAAGAAGATCATACTAGGTTAAGTCTAACACGTAAACATACACATAATTAAAAAACAAAAGGGAAATATAAACATGAATAAGAGTACACAGTATTCACAATAGGAATAATAGGTAGCTTGCGACGTCGCCGACGACGCGACGGCCCACGCATGCAGTACCGAGATTATATCATCCAATCGGTTTCTGCTTACTCTCAACAGTGATGCATTTCACTTTGCTGCGAGCGGTCTTCGACGATGGATGGCAAATGTGACGCGCACGCACGCCGGCGGTTTAGAATAAAGAAACTGAATAGTGGCGCCGCAAGCTATCCAACGACAATTTTTTTTTATGTTAACACGAACAAGATATAAATTTACACTAATGCTGTGCCACCACCGCCAGATACCCCTGAAGCAACACAGTGTAGTGTCCGAAAGTCCAACCCGTAAGGTGAGTGAGTGTTGTAATATTTACTTAGGATTCCATAACTCAGGTCTAGTAAATACTAAATTAAGCTTTATTGTTACAATAAATTATTTTATGTTTCTGGATTCCAAAACTCAAGTATGCGTAAGAGGTGCGTAGTGGAAGCGGCTTAGCGTGTGTATACAAGTGCATGTATAGCCATAATGTCAACACGCGTCGCTGGACACGATTTCACCTACTAATTGGCCATAATCCTGAGGTAGATATATACTAATTTAACGTGAATATTTGAAACAATATATTTATTAACACATTACGTCATAGGTGTTTTTGTTTCCAGGCTACGAGAATTATCTAAAGGTAGACGAAGTCATGCGGTCCTGCGGTGCGTGTCATCACAACTGGACTCCGATCCACCACAGATAATGTGAACTTTATTATAGCCTCTATTTGTATATAGCAGTATTAACTAGCAAAGGCATATAATAGCATGACTACCCTCAATATTGTGGAAGTTGCCAGATTTTATATTAATTTGCATCCATTGTATTGGACTTCGAAAATCAACGCCTGAATATATATATATATAGTCAATATTAAAATACTTAAAATAACAATACTAAAACGATGATAGCTGCAAAATTATAAACTGTGGCATGTGTAATCTTGATAAGTTATACAATAAATATTGTTCAACTGTCAAAATGGAAGTAATTGCAATTGCTAATGTTTGCATCCGGACGCTAGGCTCAAATGAATTGGTACACATAACATGCTCAGTAGAAATAGTATGAAATTGTAACACAGTTGCTTAGCTGAGTAATTTTAGGCGCAATAAGTAAACCAAGGCCCGGGACAAAACGTACAGATATATAAAAGCAGACACATATTACAAGGGAGCGCATTTATTAAACGCAAAGTCATTTTACTCAGCTGTTATTACAAGTGCTTTATTGGTAGAAGGGACACGACTAGGAGGGAAACTGCGCTCGCAATCATTTGTACTTAAACAAAAATCACTACATATTATAAAACAAAGTCCTCCGCCGCTTCTGTCTGTCTGTCTGTTCGCGATAAACTCACAAACTACGGCACCGATTTTCATGTTGTTTTCCCCAATGGGTAGAGTGGTTCTCGAAGAAGGTTTTAGTATATAATTTGTCTAGTTTTTGTATACATTGGCTAAAATATAATAAAATTTGTTGAAGGTGTCAGAAAAAACAAAGCCGCCTGGGAGCTTTTAACGAAACCGTTTTCATTATTTATAAACTCCCAGACGGCCTTAGAGATATAACAAAATGATGTATGGTGGAATTGTGTATCTTATATAGGTCTACAGAAAAGTCCGCGATGGCATATGTCTATCTCTTAAGGATAACATACTCTATCCATTTTAATACTTTAAAAAATGGGCAATTATAAAGCGGTAATTGGAAAGCGGGAACGGGATCAATATTTCATTATTACGTTTGGTCACGATAACCGACATCCACGCGGGCATCAGCTAGTAATTAATAAAGAACAAACTTTGTATGCGTCTAAAAAACTGTAATATTGTATTTATTATTTAGTACATAGTAATTAAATATAAATCTTTGAAAAGCATTAACGCATGCTTAGCCAACTCTAAAGTTATTATAATAAATGGAAAAAGAATACGGTCGCGAACAGGATTCGAACCTGCGCCTCCCGGTGCTCTGGTCACTAAGCCAACTCGACCTCTTAGTGGTCACAAGGGACGTCGACGGCAAATTACCGCTTATCTATAAGAGCCCATAGAGGCTTTCTACGACAACGTCAAAAGATGGGGTCTTTGGCGGGTAACACATAATACAACAGCCTTAGTTTAATAATTAATTAACTTAAAAACGTATTAACAATCTGATCTCAGATTTCTCACTTGCTTAAAACGGTGAATGAAAACATCGTGAGGAAACCAGTACTCCTGAGAGATGTTCTCGATGGTGTGTAAAGCCATGTCAGACACCTAGCGGTTTAAACTCTGACACTAGGTTGTTCATCAACCACACGATGAGGGTGGTTTATGGCCAAAACTAAACTAAACTAAACTCCAAATATAAGAATATACTTATAATGGAAAATAATACGGACAGTCTCGGTAAATTTTCGTTGAGAATAGTCGCGTCGTACGCGTGCTCTAGTTTAAAGTATAAAGTGCAGACGCAGCTAAACCTCGCGCGTCGTTATGCGGCAGTGCGCTCGCCGCGATGACCCACTTAACGTTGTGCAAGGCCTGACCGTCGCAACATAAAATATATTTTTAGGTGAAGTCATTATTTTATACAAAAAATGGCTTCTAAATCCCCAATTAAATTGAAAACCGAAACAGAACACATCCTGTTTAAGGCATACAGCGAAGAGAAAGCGGAGAATGAAAACCTACGCCAGGTAATTAAGGAAATGCAGGCTCAGATTGATGAGCTGCATAAACAAGTTAGGACACTCACACAGCAAAAACAAGAGGTAGCTGTAGCCAACATTGAGGCTACTCCTATGGAAAGATCGTCTCAGTGTGTTGAATATAGCACAGATGAAGAAGAATTAGCGAAGGAAACAGAGTGGATACGGGTAAAGACTAGAAAAAGTAAAAAACGGAAACTGAGTACCTCTCCCACTCAAGACCCCAATGAGAAGTCAGTTGAAACTGAAAAATCAAAAGTGAAACGGATTCCACCCCCTCCGCCCATAATAGTCGACAGTGTTGACAATTATCAAGCATTTTTTGATTTGGTTTCAAGGAATCAGCCAGGAGACTCATTTACTACTAAAATTATGAATGGTAAATGTGTAAAAGTCAATGCCCAAAATGAGGACTCTTATAAGTCCATTACAAAACTGCTGTCTCAAAGCCAATATCTATCCATAACAAGAACGGCCAATTAGAGTGATGGTTAAAAACCTGCATTTTACCTGCGAGCCGACAAGGATCGTCCAGGACTTGCAAAATAAAGGCTTCAAGATACAAGAAGCGGCTAACAAACTGAGCTGGAAAAATAAAGAGCCTCTCAATATATTCATGTTAACATTTAGCAACGACGAGGACATAAAAAATGTTTATAACATTAAATCCATATTAGGATGTAAAATTGAAAAAAATATTAAATGGAAAAAGAATACGGTCGCGAACAACTAACGTCTGACAACTAAGCCATCTCGACCTCGAGAGGTCGAGATGGCTTAGTTGTCAGAGCGCCTGGAGTATTTATCCGGGAGGCGCAGGTTCGAATCCTGTTCGCGACCGTATTCTTTTTCCATTTAATATTGTAACTTTAGAGTTGGCTAAGCATGCGTTAATGCTTTTCAAAGATTTATCTTGTAAAATTGAAGTACATCCCATCAAATCTTCGAGACTAGTGCCCCAGTGTAAGCGTTGTCAGGCTTATGGCCACACGCAGAAATACTGTTCCAAGGAGCCAAGATGTGTAAAGTGTACGGGAAAACACTTTACCAGCGACTGCAAGAAGCCGGTAGAACTAAAACCGAAATGTGTGCATTGCGGTGAGTCACATCCAGCAAATTATAGAGGATGTATTGTAGCAAAAGAGATGCAGGCTATAAAAAATAAAGCCACCAAAAAAACACCTGAAACAAAACAACATCCGTTACAGAACACACAAAAGAAAGCCCAATCAACAAGCAACTCCAAACCGTTGATGCAATCATATGCACAGGCAATAACTAAGGCCAAAAACAGCGCCAGTCCTACTGATGTAATCCAATCATCAACTACACTAGATGGAAAGTTGGATGAAATTATTAAAATAATATCTTCCTTTGACGGACGTCTGAAGATATTAGAAAATAGCGCTAAGGATGCCAGATCTAAATCCCTTCAAAAATGATCCTCAAAATTATGGCATGGAATGCAAATGGACTACTTCAACATCAACAAGAACTACAAGTAGTCCTAAATACTGAAAACATTGATGTGTGCTTAGTATCAGAAACTCACTTTACCAAACAGTGTCACATCCAACTTAGAGGCTATAAGGCCTATCATGCATTACATCCCGACAATTCTGCTAGAGGTGGGAGTGCAGTCATAGTTAAAGAGAACCTCTCGCACTACGAATATTTTAAATACGAAGAACAACAAATTCAATCCGTAGCTATATCTTATAGCAACCTTTGCTGATGACACAGCCATTATGGCGATAGGAAAGACTCACAAGGAAGCTGTCGAAAATGTGCAAGTAACGATCGACAAAGTCTTGAATTGGACCAAAAAATGGAGAATCAAATTAAATGAAGCCAAGTCAGTGCATATTGACTTCACTACCAAGAAACTGCAGTACTTTCCGGTATTTATAAATAACCAGGCAGTACCATATGCAAACACCGCCAAATATCTGGGAATGACCCTTGACGCGAAGCTTCGCTGGAAAGCACATGTCAAGAAGAAGCGAAAGGAACTAGACTTGCGTTACAAAAACATGTATTGGCTTATAGGCAGATCTTCGCCCATGTCAATACACAACAAATTGCTTTTATACAAACAAGTCCTAATGCCAGTATGGACTTACGGAATTCAGCTATGGGGCTGTACCAAACACAGCAATAGAGAAATTATACAGCGATTTCAAAATAAAGTACTCAGGGATATCGCCAAAGCACCTTGGTACATCAGGAATAGCGACCTCCACCAGGATCTCAACATGGACGTCGTAGCCAGAGTAATTAAGAACTATGCAGAAGCTCATGAGCAGAGACTTCACCATCACGTGAATGTCGAGGCAATCCAGCTACTCGATAACACAGAATTAGTGCGAAGACTAAACCGGACAAAACCATTCGAATTAGTTTAGTGAATAGTGACTTAAAGAAAAAAGTAGTGATAAGTGCTGCCTAGAAGAACACATGAAAATAGTGTCTTCCTATATTAACTAGAAACTAAGAAAAGTCATTGGACGTTCTCTTAGAAATTTAATACCATAGGAATTTAGGTTAAAATTAAATTACTTATTAGCCGAGCCTAGGCTAGATTGTAATTAAAATAAAGTACCTATTCGCCACGGTACTTTATAGTAAACAAAAAAAAAATTATACAGTAATATTAATAAAAAATAGAGCGCGTTGCGACGCGGTGTCGCCGTAGCGGTCGTTAGCGGATCGTTTATGAATTTACAATCCAATTATATAACATAGCATCACGTCTTTATCTCTGAAGGGGTAAGCAGTGTAGCACTATTGTACACCCACATTTAACCTATGCTGTTATTAAGCCCCGTGTGAGCCTATTGCTAGCAACCGGGCACGATTTCAAACTCCGGGCTGCTATTGACTATTTGCTATCAGAGACACCCAATAACACTTTGCTGGTCCCCGGAATCGAACCCAGGATCCACCCACAATCGGAATCGGACCCAGGCTCGGCAGCCGCGCTTGCGACCACCAGATGAAGAACTTACCAAATATTTATTTTCCAAAATTATGATAGAGGCAATGGCATGTTTATGCAATGACATCGCTATTTTTGTTTTTTTTTTAATTATTGTGTTTTTGTAATAAGTAAATTCTATAAATATCTCAATTTCTTAATACTTTCCTCCTTGAATTGATTCTCATTTTTAGAATCACAAAGGTACCGAAATACAAAGGAAAATCTGAGAGCAGCTTACCAGCAAGCTTATATATTATTAAAATAATATTTACCTGAATATCGTCTTCCAATAAACAAATCACAATTTCACAACCAGAAAAAAAATACATTTATTTAATTCTACATTTCCTCTAATACAATAGGTATGGGGAAATGACTTGTGCACACAACCACTCGGTGACGAGGTCCGTCAACAAGTGACTCAGATATGAAAGCATCTAGACCTCCGAAATCAATAAATCTAGCCCTGATAGGCAGCTGAACACTTCCTATTGGTCTGATAACATTGGCCAGTTCACCATGATCTCTGAACGCAGCGCTGGATACAAAGAGAAGATGCAGCTATATGATAAACCTCGGTGCATTTTTTAGTTCCAAATTTTCTCACCTGTCAATTTAAGTTAGTTGTTTATTGAATAGTAGGGGTTGCAATATTTGTTTATTTTCATAAATAGCTGATCGAATATTCGAATGTTGCATTTTTTGTTAATCGAATGAATCGGATAGTTAAAATATTGGTAATTCGGTCAGTATATTTAAATTTTAACTCTGACAGCTGGAATAACTTTGAAGTTATTATTTTCTTTAAATTGGGGAAATAAATAAAGTAGTTCTGAACAAACCTGGATCATTTAGGACACCTTAGTGTCATCTAGAGATGCATTAAGTAAATCTATATAATAAACTAGCTGATGCCCGCGGCTTCACCCGCGTGGATGTCGGTTATCACGACCATGAAATTTTGATCCTGTTCCCGCTTTCCAGTTACCGCTTTATAATTGCCCATTTTTTTAAAGTATTAAAATAGATATAGTATGTTATCCTTATGAGATAGACATATGCCATTGCGGACTTTTCTCTAGACCTGTATGAAATACACAATGCCACCATACATCATTTTGTTATATCTCAAAGGGTCTAGGCAGCGTTTTCGTTGAAAGTTCCCAGACGGCTTATTTTTTTCCGACACCTCTAACAAATATCATTATATTTTAGCCAATGTATACTAAAACTTGACAAATTATTATACTAAAACCTTCCTCGAGAACCACTTTATCCATTGTTGAAAACAGCATGAATCGGTGCAGTAGTTTTTGAGTTTATCGCAGACAGACAGACAGACGTGGCGGAGGACTTGAGGAGGTTTTATAATATGTAGTGATGATGAACCTACAATATTTCTATGAACCGGGCACAATTCCAAACTTAGAAAATCTGAAAAACCCATAATCACAACCAACCAGAGGGAATCAAACCCGATAGATTACGCTGAGCAAACATTACATTCTCGGCTTCATTACGCCCTGCAATCCAGTCTAGAGTGTACTCTATGCCCAAATTAGCTCACTTTTAATTCATATTTTCGGGGTTGTTGCATTCGCTGTGGACACTGTGCCGAACTCCCTCCACACCACATGGTCCTCCAATTTACCGGGGTCCCTAAACATTTCAGGATCACACTAGTGAAATATTCGAATGATGCATCTTGTATTTTAATACGGCTAATCGATTAAATATGCATGCTATTTGCATTGCAAGCTCTACACTCAGTTCCCTTACTTTTTGGACTATGCATGGACTTATTGCTTCGTTATGTTAAATTTACACGACTGCCCAAAAAAGGAGTGTTCTGTTTTTAGGGTTCATATAAGTATGTATGTATGTTTGTGAGTTTGTTTTGTTGATTTGTTCCACCATAACTTTTAAATGACTGAACCGATTAAGAAGAATAATGTAACGTTAAAATCTTTGCATTTTCCCTGGTAACATGGCGACAATAGAAAGAATAAAAAAAATGAAATATAACTGTTGTGGTACACAAAATAGTGTTATTTAAAAATAATTAAGTAAAAGGCATGCCTACCCTGCCATGTGTGAATGTGACAGTACTGTGAAAATGTTTCACAGCACTGTCCCCCGGCTGCGACGAAAATGATTCACAGCACTGTCCCCCGTTATAGATGAAAATGTTTCACAGCACTGTCCCTCGACTGCAATGAAAATTCTTCACAGAACTGTCCTTCGACTGCGATGAAAATTCTTCCCCTAACTACATCGTTTTAGCGCAGGCGTGCATTTTTTTATTTGTAAACAAAGAGGATGTAAACTGAAAAACGAGAGAATATTGCTTTATATTCCGATGGATTCTAAAGTAGAATCCAAAATGTCATACAGGATTTTTAACCAAAATAATATATTTGATGTTCCTACTGTCAAACACAGCTAAATATTATTAGGTACTCTATACAAAATAAAAATGGTTTTTAGTATTCTCTTGCCATTATTAAACCATCTTTCAAATAAATACTTACTTAGGGGTACAAATTTAAATTTCTTTATTTTATTTACATGTGAGCTGCTTAAATATTAATTATTGTTCAACGGTTATTACTCACTTGCATTCTTCGGGATTGCCCGATCAGTTTCGAACTCGAATGGAGCCCTTGGTAATGGGCTGAGCAGGCGGCGTAGTCGCGAGCCAAATTGACTAGTAGAGCATTCCCAAAGAATGCACGTGACTACCGTAATAACCGTTGAACAATTTTTATTATGAATGTGTCTCACGAAAGTTATTATATAAAAATATGCTGAAATATAGTTTATATTTCAAGATAAATCTTTGAAAAGCATTAACGCATGCTTAGCGAACTACTTCTTTTTCCATTTAATATAATAACTTTATAGTTTATATTATTTTTTTACTTAGTTAATAAAAAGGTTATTAATGTCACTTTTTCTGTAGTTAAGCTGGAGTGTGCTAGCAAATGGGCCATTCAAGTATTACGTAAGCACTACAGGGGGCGGGGGGCCCTTTGATTTGCTTAGGATTTGGGGGACGGGGGGATCTGGATGGTGATTACGTCAGCAGTATATTTCTTTTTACTTTTTCGAATTTTTTTTTTGAATTTTTTACGATTTTGATTGAATACATGGCAATTGGCAACCTTACTTGTCTATGCTTGAAAACTAAACACATTGTCAATCATTCCCAAAAATAATGGATACGTTTACTCGCTTAGAACCAAGACACAGAACACATAAAAAAAATCATGTACCAATGTTTACGTAAGCATGGGAGGGGGGGGAGAGCCTTGCTTACTTTTGCTGACGAGGGGGAGGTGGGGTTAATAATTGCAAAAATTCTGCTTACCTAATACTTGAACGGCCCTAAATTGTTGTCCAAGGAACTGAATTGTTTATCTACGGAGTGTGGAAAATTGAAACCAAAAATCCAAAAACGGATTCTAAAGTAGCATCCGTAAACAATTCAATCCGTAACAAAGGATTCTGAGTGGATGAAAATAATTTAGATTCTTAGTTTACCGCTATGGGGAAAATAAATATTATTAGACCATCCATTTATTTATTTCCATTTAATTATACGAGTGTATATTATTTTATTTATTTTAAACGCTTAAACACATTAATATCTTACATAAAAAGTAAATTGCATGTTCCAATGCCGAATTTGTCTTAATGCATATTTTTTAATCGTCAAATATTTTTATTTGCGGAATAAAAATTGTATCAGGATTTGTATGGTAAAGCTTAAATTCAAATTTATTCCTCTTATAAATAATATCTGACGTTTGGAAAAATAGCCCTTAATGACATATGGCTCTGTATGACATCCTACTTATATCGACTATAGAGGACCACTTAGAAGACACCATGTATGTGACACCAATTATACGAGCATTAACATTTTTGAATAATACAAGCTTCTGATCTGTGTCATATTTAAAGAGACAAAGATAAAAAAATATGGACTCCTGACTTGTACACATCGTTCATATTAGTTCCATAATACCCTAATTACAACTGTTTTAAATTAAGAATACATAGTAACCATATTCTAATTACAATTTAAAAAAAAAACAATTATTGACTACTTATGACTACTGACATTATCTTTTCCGAACACTGTTGTGTACAGATTACCGAACCATTCGGGTTACTCTTGAAACTAATACTAATTCCAATCCATTTCCAATATTAAATAGACGCTTTAAAACAAAGCATAATTTTAAAATAAATTTACCTACATTACAGTTGCTTCAATTTTAAAGCATGTTGTCTTCATAAAATCCCGAATATATATTGATTTTTTAGACATTTTGGCATTTAAAAGTACGAACTGACATATTTCCAATGTCAATCGAGTGGAATTATTTTCAAGAGTAAGCCCACATTTCTTGAAAATTGAACATAGCTTGTATTTAACCTATATCAAATATTGTATCAAATAGCAAAGCATATCTGTAATTTTTTTATATCATTTTCACTTTTTATTTATTTACTTATTTAAGTGTCATTAATTTAAACAGATTCTTCACTATATCGGAGTTAGGTTGTGCATAAATCACATTAATTTAAAATGTTTATAAGTTGTACCATGGTATTCACAAATAATTTGTTATGCTTGTTTAATACTTGGTTCAAGAGTTTTTTTTATTTATTTATCTCAAATTAACTCTTTCAATAGTAGTTACCCACAAATAAATTAGGACCTTATATAATTAAGTTTGTTTATTCTAAACATTAAAATTTTTGGAAAATGTATATTTACATTATTCTAGACAGCAATATGATACCACTATTGTAAATAGTAGGTATGACCAATTAATTACAAATGTTCACTCATAGGGTGCACGCACAAATCTTAACACACCTTTTTTCACATTTTAGTTCGTCTTGTGTTAGTGTTATAATGAATGGGAATAAGGTACTAAAGAATTTTCGTTGCAGTCGAAAGAAATTGTTCCACAGAACTGACCCCCGACTGCGATGAAATTGTTCCACAGAACGGTCCCCCGACTGCGATGAAATTGTTCCACAGAACTGTCCCCCGACTGCGATGAAAATGTTCCACAGAACTGTCCCCCAACTGCGATGAAAATATTCCACAGAACTGACCCCCGACCGTTATGAAAATTCTTCTGCCTTGTTCTCTTTCAACACTAGCACAACTTGTTTTTCACAATTTAGTTCATACACTTCAAGCGTGTTTTTTAATTAATTATTTTATACCATTAAAGTGACAAACTAGTGTAGAAAGGGTCTATCCGATAGTACCCAGGACTTTATATTCAGGAGCCGCGCTAACAACCACTAGGCCAGCGAGGCAATCCTTTTTCTAATAACTGTTTACCTACCCGTATTTTTATGAAAGAAATTATCAGTGTTTTTTTTTATCCTTTGTATTTAGTAAAATCGTGACACAATAAACCTTTACAGCTTTCATCCTAAACTGTCACTGGCTAGTTAGTAATCTATGATTATGTTGTTTTGTTAGTGGCAAAACTGAGATTTATTTTTGGGTATTTTCGAGCTCCTTAACTCCGCCGCTGCAGCATTAAATAGTGGCCTTAAATTTATTTTGGGACTCCTTAAGTTGCTGCGCCAGTAAAATGAAATTTTATTTTTATTTCGTGACTCCTTATATTGCTGCGCCAGTAAAATGTGATGTTATTTTCATTTCGGGACTCCTTATGTTGCTGCGCCAGTAAAATGTGATGTTATTTTAATTTCGGGACTCCTTAACGCCGCTGCGCCATTAAAATCTTCCGTCGCAGTTGTATCTCAATTCTCAAACGCTGGTTTCGTGTCTCACCCGTTAATTGCGAACAAAGCTTGCGTGTCGGCGCACACAAGGCCTGTCGAACCAAAAAATGTATCTGTAGTTCCTCCCTGAGCTTTGTCAACTCCGTAATTTCACCATTAAGAACCCTGCGAGAGTTTTTCATCTTAACCAGTCCCCTATCAATGATTGTTATTACCTTTTTCAACATTATAGCTTCTTCATACTGTTGAACGTCTTGCAGGAGTTCCAACATGTCCCTGATTCTTTCCGCTTTGTAGTGCGGGTCTGTTGGCCTGAGTTCTGACCTCAACTCCGCTTTGAGTAAGTCCAGCCGGTCTGTGCGAGTGCAGAGAGGGGCTTTAGAAGATATCGTCAAAGTAGTGGTGACTGGAGCGTCCAAATCCATGGCTCTTGATTGTTGGTTCGTCTGTATTGTGTTGTCGAGGTGAATATCAAATCTGTTTTGTTATAATGATGTCCTCCTGAAACAATTGTTGAAAGAAGGTTTACTAAATGAAATGTGGAGTCCAAAACTAAGAATAAAAGGTATATGGTGTTATAATAATATTAACTGTTGGAATTAAACTATGGGTTTATTAAACTATTATTTATGAAATGTGACTATAGATAGTCTACGAGGTTTATATATTTTAAATAAAAAAATACGCTGTAGTGCCAGATTTTTATTCAGGACATATTTAGTTTTGATAATTAATTAATAGAAAAATAAGTAATTGCAAGTTATTAGATTAAAGACACCACTAGAACATTCTATAACTATAAGAAGGGTGTTGATAGGTAGGTAGGTCTTCCTAATACAAGAAAGGGCCTAAAAAAGAGCCTTGGGGAACGCCCAGTTTACTATAATGCCCCAGCACAATTTAGGCGCTGCTGTCATGAGATAGGCTTCTGCTCCGCGTATCGCTTAGAGATAAGCATTTATTTCGCGAAGATATGTAAGAAAAGTAGCCATAACGAATGAGAAATTCATAATATTATAATATACTAGCTGTGCTCGCAACTTCGTCCGCGTGGATGTTGGAAACTAACACTCAACCTGTGGAACCGTAATTCGGAGTAACTTAGGCTAATTATAATATAATAGCTAATTTGACGGGAAAAATCTACTAAAATATATTCCACCAGCACCCCACCCCCCCGTCATGACCGCGCCTAGCACACCATAATTGCGCCTGCCTCATTGGTCTAGTGGTCCCAAGCGCAACTGCTGAGCATCGGGTGAGGTCTCGGGTTTGATTCCCGGGTCGGGCAAAGTGTTATTGAGATTTTTTATTAGATAATTCTCAGTAGCAGCCCGGAGTTAAAAAGATGGTGGTGTGACATCCCCGTGCTTCGGAGTCGTACGTAGCAGTCGTAGCAGTCGCACGTAAAGTCATCGTCCTGCATCTGATCTCTCTCCGGTCATGTCGGATTAACGTCCAATCGGACTATGAGAGTGAAGGCAGAGGGAGCACCTGTCTTTGCACATACCTTTGTGCACTATAATATCTCCCGCGTACATGGCTAATCTCCGTGGAGATAGGCCGCCGTGAATGAAATACGGTCGGGAGGAGTATTTTTATTTTTATGTCCCTGATTTTTTAATTAGATTATTTATTTTATTATCTCTAGATGAAGAACGAAGAAGATCTGCGAAAGTTTGTCAGTGTTTCATGTTAATTTAATAAGTTTTCTACTAAAACACTTTATATTAAAAAAAAACAATAAATAGATACTAACCGACATACAACGAACAGTTAATTAATTATTATATTATTATTATTTTACTATGCTTTATTAATTAAATAGTTTCCTCCTTCATTCATACATACCTACATAGCATCACGCTTGTATCCCCGAAGGGTTAGGCAGAAGTGTACTACTGTACACCCATATTTCACCGACAGAGTCATTAAATCGTATCTATAGTGCTCAATTCTAAACTCAAAGCTACTACTGAGAATTTCCTAATAGAAAACCTCAATAACACTTGGCCTGACCCGGGAATTGAACCCTGAAGCCCGCGTTCAGCAACCTATGAGGCAGTACTCTCCGTTATACTTATGATGTACAAGTCAAAAGTTTACATTTTCAATATTATCTAGGTACCTGTTAAAGTAAAGTATACAATTATTTATTTATTCAAAATGAACCAATAAATAGTAATTTTTTTAATTAGACCTTCACCGCTTTCTATATTTTTTTTACTGGGAAGAAGAAGCAGTCAACCTCCCCAGCAACCAAAGACCAATAGTGGTTAGATGCTCGCTGCCAGCAACACACCCTTCTATGTCATGCGAAATTCTCAAATAAATTAAAACTTGGAATTATATATTTTTCAAGCACAATTGACTCATAATGGAGGCATAATTGTGGTTTAAACACGAAAAATACGTACAATACTTACTAGTGGTTGCCTACTGGCTGAAATTCGACCATCATTCATTTAAATTTAAAATATTTGAACGTTATTGGTGCTATTGTCAAACATTTAAACATGAAAGTATGTGTAATGTTTTTTTTTTTAATTATTTTAATGTATTTCTAATGCATACTATATAAATATATAAGCTTTCTCCTTCTCCATATAAACTTTAGCTGTGCCAAATTTTATACACCTCCGTCCGCATAAGTTTCGTAAAAATAGATACAAAGTTTTTGCTTCACATTAATCTAATAATACCTCATACATTAAATAAAATAAAACGGCACTCATTCTTGATAATGTGCCTAAGTACATAAAATACTGATTATCTACGCAGATTTGTTTTAATAGAGAAAGCAAATTAGAATAACGACTTTAAGCGACAGTAAACATGGAAATGTTTAATATTTTGGAAGCCACTTAATGTAATACGTATCCTATTGCAAGAACAAGTCTAAGAGAGTCTTATTACGCAGCTAATTCAAAGTCATAGTTACCTGTTTCGATGTTTCCAAATAACAGTTACATAAATTACCTCCACGGTAACAAAACCAATTAAAACTGTTTTTCTATATGAACTAAGTAGATTTAAAAGAAAATTCTGGAATTCACAATGGCTGCAAAACTAGACTGAACTGAGGGCATCTAAATGGAAATGGATCAATAAAACCTTCGTAGGCGTGACCTATATAAAGAACTAGAATTTCAGTGCATCCAGTATACCTTGATACTGCAACGCAATGGTGCAGACAAAGACGAAATGCAACAGTATAGCAATTTCAGTGCAGTTGCGTAGTTCACAATTTCCCCGCGTGTCAAGTTATGCTGGTGATTCTAGGTAAGTAAGTAGGTCCCTCTTCCCTCATTCCCTGTTCATAAATGCATCGGTTTGATTACGCAGCTTTTAAGTTTTATATTTGGTACAACTTTGATTTACTTTATGTTTAAAGAAAATAAAATTTCAAAATCTTTTTGTTGGGTATTTTTATTAGGTGAAATTGTGTTAGTTATTATTACAACTAGTGACATCTAGCGGTGGTTAATCGTATTTTAGTGCAAGTGGCATTGTATAGCGGCACTTTTTATTTCTTCTTTATGGCGATTAAGTCTTGACGACTAATAGCGGCACTTATAACAGCTTACAATAAAGTGTTAAATATGTGTCAGATTTCAAACCTTTAAAATTAGAATAGAATAGTTTTTCTTTTTTTATCAAATGTATGGGTTTCGACAGTTGTACAAAGGTCACATATCGTTGTCTCATATTTTACCATATAGCTGTATGCGAATTTATTAAAACATAAAATAATAACGTTCTCAATGTAAATAAAGAGAAAAATGAAAACAAACAACAGCAAAGAACACATAGTCATCATCTTTCAATACATGTGAAGAAACATCATAGCTTTAGGCGCATTTAGTCATTAATGTATATACATTATGAACCGGAAATTCGTAATAAATAATTTACATAAACAAGTACACTCGCTAAAAGTTTGGAAATATGACGCGGGACAGGAAATTAATTAAGGAATTAATCATCCAAATTTTCGTATGTGAATACTTCAATGGCACAATGAATGAGGTGAATACTTCAACATTACCTAGGGAGACATGATTAGTTTATAATATCAGACAATTAGGTATATAAATAAGGATCACCTGAAAATAAAAACAAGAAAAAGATATTGTAATACTTTTATAATTATAAACATAACGCATGACAAGTGAAAAAGAAATTGGCGCACGGTTCTAGTCCAGCTTAGTGTATTTTTATTCTACAATATTTTATTTTAAACTAAGTTCACTATAAGCCATATGATTAATCAGAAATCTGGTCACCTACGACGATCACAAACATAGCACATTTTTTTTTTTTAATAACAGTATTGTTTTAAAATACTACAATTATTTATTATTTAAGTATTTCCTCATGTGAAAAAACACAATTCGCCAAAATCATTATATCACATATGTGCCTGAGTCACGACCTTGAACGCGATGCACTAGATCTCAGAGCAACTGTTTAACTATTCTATTTTTTATTCGAACAACAACAAATAAATAAGTATAATAATAGAACACCATGGACGTAACTCTTAAGAACCTCAAAATCAGACTGGTTTGTAAGTGTTTAGGTGTGGGCTTTAGCCGCAATATACTGCCAAGACAAAATC
Source organism: Xylocampa areola (assembly GCA_935421205.1). Classification (NCBI taxonomy): domain Eukaryota; kingdom Metazoa; phylum Arthropoda; class Insecta; order Lepidoptera; family Noctuidae; genus Xylocampa; species Xylocampa areola. The sequence goes on from OW285223.1 coordinate 13,703,468, forward strand.
CGATCAATAATATTCTCTTTAAACAACTAAGTTGAACAGTCACCAGGCATTTACATACCCGTAAATACCTGGCCACTGTTCAGTGTTCCGTAATGAATTTGAAAACGTCAACTCTTCTTTGTCATGTAGAAGCCAGTTATGGTCAGAGTCATTCACCAGGTGACCTTGGCCTTAACGACTGCTTCTATTTACAAGAATCGGTACCTTATCGAAGCACAGTTAAGCTCAAATGAAATATTCACTGTTCACCCATCTAATTATCGCTTCCATGAAGCGCTGCTTCAACAATCGTTTGCTCACTAACCAGTTTTGTTAATTTTTAAAACTAATCAATTGATAATAGGTACTTATAATACTAGCTTAGGGTAACTTTGAGATAAGACATTTACTTAATATGAAATTTTAATGCCACTTATACTTAGTCATAAAAATATACATCATTGGAAGCACGCAAATAGAATAAATAAAAAGTAGGATTTAAGTTTAAACGTAGATCATTTTAGGATACGCTAGTCATTTTTATGTAATTTCTAACTTACATTCTAAATACGATTATACATAATCTTACTATAATAGTTCAAACTTGATTTACGTGGCAACACTTAGTGATAAGAACATCTTGAACTGTCAAAATGATAGTACTGTTTATATTTTGGCTTGTCACGTCAGTGTCATTTCATATTTCTCTACTTGGAGTCGCCTTCCGCATTTTTCTCGACCTGCGATCGAATTCAATTTTTCTGATTAATTAGTTCTAAAATATATTTATATGAATAGTTAACCAAAAAGGTGAATCATAGTGCAGAATGAGTTCTCCTGACAAAGGTAGTCTGAACCGAAGCAAAGGAATATCTTCGGTATGTTTCAAAGTTTGTTTAATAAGTTTTATTTTTGTTAGAAAACAATAGTATTTAAACTACTAATTAAGCTGTGTTTCCGCATAAAGCCATATAGTGTCCTAAGCCTCAAAAATATTAGTATACGAAAAGTTTAAATACCTAATAATATTTTTTTTTTTATGTATGAATTAAATTTAAAATGTAACACAGAATCAAAACTACATACTCCTTTGATTTTTCTCTGTATTAAACCTTAAATTAATAAATAGAAAGGGTATTTTTTTTATATTAAAATTTATACAGAAATGCAGATAATTTTATTGCTTAAAAAATTATCTAACTCATTACATTCACGATAATAGAGTATTAAAAATTAGGGATGTATAAATCTATATAAATTATAATAAATAGAGTTTCATATGTCATCATCCCCCTGCCCTTATCCCAATTTAATTGGGGTCGGTGCACCATGTCTTTTTTTCCATACATCTCAGTCAACCGTCATCTCGATAGTCACTTCTTACCTAGCCATGTCATAGAATATACATAATATATATCGATGGGTGAAACACTATTTGGTTCGAGTGTAATTACTGTGCTATAAAAAAAATAACTTTAAAACAAAAGCCTTTAGAGACATTTTCATATTTCACAAAAACATTGCTTGAGCCAAAAAGCCTTTCAACTGTCTATATAAATATATATATAGGTATATCGTTCATCAGACTTTCATATGTACTGTGCTTATTTTATACAATACCAGAGGGCCTAGACAAAATCCCTTTTCTGTAAACGTTAACGCCAACGGAAAGATCGAATTGTATGGAGTTGACATTTTCTTTAGAGATGTCACGTGACTACTGCTAAATTGGTAGACAAAGCGTTATTCCTCATGCGGAAAGGAAGAAACGTCGAAACGAGCGTGAGCGTGAGCGCGACACGTAATTACCGTACAATACCACAGTACCGAGCAATTTAGTTTGCTGATAGAATTCATGGAAGGTTGGTTTATCCTTAGAATAATAACTAATATCTTTGAGGGTTTATCCAATATTTTGTCATTTATTCTTAAATGTCATTCCCATTTGATATGAACTCGGAAGTACTTGAAATTATGGAATGCATAATGTAAACAACGAGCCTACAATGGTGCTCTTAGATGATTGTGGTGCTTCATTTGTTATTCTTTTATAAATAAATTGAATTCAAACCTTAATACTTGTGACATAGATAGAGTATTAGAATGTCAGTACCAAAATGTATGTTAAAGTCAAAGTCAAAGGTTTTTATTTCATATAAACCATACAAAGGCACTTATGAAAAGTCAGAATTTACATGCACGGTTCCAAAAAGTCGCTTCCTATGGAGAAGAACCGGCAAGAAACTCCATGGTTACTCTTTTAAACTGTATATCTTTTACAATTTCTGTAGATACAATTTTGGGCGGGATGTAAAATCAACGTAATCTTGGATGCAGTCACTAATATAAAAGATAATTACATAAGCCTTATTATATGAATAGCGCATTTGACAAGTTTACGGCGTTCTCACATTTACAAAATGTGAAGCTAAAGAAGCTATAAAAAACAATGCATAATATCCGTCAAATATTATAAGTAAGTTTAACAAAAGTTAAAAACAAAAAAGAAAGCAAAGATTGAAAGAGGTATATTATGCAAAAAAACAAGCATTATGAAAAATAAATCTTATCATGAGTACAATTTTTAGCCATGGTGATCTTTTAAGGCCACAACCTGGCCTTCAAGGCAACATAATAAATGAAGGTCTGTGGCAGGAGTTAGCTGAAATTTTAAACTCAGTAGGGTAAATAAAACCGCAGACAAATGGAAAAGGGTAATAAGATTAAAACGAGGATCTAATTCCAATCTCCATAATTTGCTCTATTTTACGACGATTTCTTCTTGTTTGACGTCTTTGCAATGCTTCTTCAAAGTCAAAGTCAAAGGTTTTTATTTCAAATAGGTAAAATTACATGCACTTATGAAATGTCAATTGATTTTAGTTGCATGGTTCCAAAAAGTTGGTCTTATGGAGAAGAACCGGCAAGAAACTCCATTATATGTGTTAACCCTGTTTTCTTCTATTTTTGTTTTTTCTCTTAAAATTCTTAACCAATTTTGATGAAATTTGGTATAGATATAGATTGGATCTAGAATTCAATTGGGATAAGGGCAGGGGGATGATGATGAGGATGTCCTAGAATCAGCCAATAGAGTTTAATTAAGATAAAATAATTTTTAACAAAAAAAAGAACCGACTCCAAAAATCTTTCTGTTATGTAAAATTGCACTAAAAAGTTATAAAATAATTGCATTATTTACTTACTACAATTTATATAAAAATTATTTTTTAATTTAAGAGGATTCTGAATAAATTCAATTTATTAGGACAATAATATACAATTATTATTATTTTTGGAGTCGGTGCCAGACAAACTTTAAAAATATTTAGGAAGTTTCCTAAAATTTGCAAAGTATATTTAAAGGTACATTAACCATCTTTATTTTTACGATAATGTATTATACCTAATTGAACCTATTTACAAATGAACACATCAACTGCCTAAAGCGAACGTAATACGCTACTTCATGAATGTACTTACACGTTTATTATCCTTTACTGGCACCGACTCCAAAAATAATAATAATTGTATATTATTGTCCTAATAAATTGAATTTATTCAGAATCCTCTTAAATTAAAAAATAATTTTTATATAAATTGTAGTAAGTAAATAATGCAATTATTTTATAACTTTTTAGTGCAATTTTACATAACAGAAAGATTTTTGGAGTCGGTTCTTTTTTTTGTTAAAAATTATTTTATTTCTTACTTTTTAGTGAATCTTGCGTACCATAACTGATTTATCGGAAGTGAATATGGGTAGACCTATTCAACGCGCTGTCCATATATATCTGTCGCAGATGGATTGTAGAATCCGCTGTTTTACAAAATCTCTAGCTGCTTTACAAAACAGTACTGTTTTATAAAACACCTGAACAACGTTCAGCTGGATTGCCATTGCGATACGTTTAACAAAACTGCTACCCACCCTTAGACGTAATGCAGAATGACATATCTACAGTGGGACAGGTTTGTTTATTGTTGTATTCTGATTTGACTTTCCGTGGCTGGGTTGACGGAGCCCCGCTTAGCGGGGCTCCTATTTTTGTGTCCGTAAGGTTAGAAAAAACCTAAACACGAAGAGGATGACGGGGGCCCGTGAGCGAGCCTAACCTGTCCGTGTCGGGATACACGAAACTCCCGAGCTCGCTTCGCTCGCTCATGGATCAACTTAATTTATTTTCTTTCATAATCCCGATATATTGTCGACTATTATAGTGGTTTAGTATTTACGTCATTAAAAATTTTCATAATTTTTTTGCTATTGACAAGTAAAATAAAGTTAGGTTATTATTGTTAGGACATACAGAGCCATATGCGACAATTTCGAACTAAAATCAACAATCTGACAGTTCATTTCACACTGTTTTACATAATCTCTGATCGTTGACCCGCTGCATTGATAAACGCAGTAATTATGTAAAACCGCTAAACGTCGTTCAGCTGTTTTTCATAACAGTACTGTTTTGTCAAGTCACAAGAAAGCAAAATGCACCATTTCGTTTACTTCGACGATGTATTATTTTTCAGTTATTTTGATTTAAATACCAAACTATTAAACCAATTTTCATAAAATTTAAATGGGACCAATCTGAAACTAAATCCTTTCAAATACAAAAATAATTTTCCAAATCGGTTCATAAATGACGGAGTTCTGAGGTAACAAACATTAAAAAAAAAAAAAAAAAAAAAAAAAAAAAATACAACCGAATTGATAACCTCCTCCTTTTTTGGAAGTCGGTTAAAAATGATGCATAGTTTTATAAATTTAAGTGTTTTTTTTTTGTCTACTGTAAAAATATCTTGCAGCTTGCAACTTATATGCAAGAAAATTAGATGAAAATTTGCACTACACATTATAGTCTGTTGTTGTTGAAAATAATGGCGGTATACCCATGTAGTATTTCTGTAGGAATTTAATGTAATATAAGGGCTATAAGAAAAAAATGTGGTGCCAGTTTAATATTTAATTAATAGAATAAAACTAAATATGGCTACATAACATTAAACAATATTCTCCATCACCAAAATGTGCTCAGAATCACCACACGGATTTACAATAAAATAGAAGATTTAATATACTAACACAGGGTTTCTTAAAATGGGGTCTGTAATATGTGTGCTAGGGGTCCACAGCAGCTGAATTAACCCTTAACATTAATTAGAAAATTGTGCAGCAAACTAACATATCGTTTGTTTGACCGCTCTCGCTGGTTATTTGTTGGGCGGCGCGAGGCGCCGGGCAACTGTAGGTACCTACAATATTCTTAAACAGGGGTTCGTGGAATTTTCGAAATTCTGGAAGTGGTCCATGACTACAAAAGGTTGAAGAAACACTTTACTAACATATAATAAATAGAAGATAACTGCCACGTTGGTCCAGTGGTCCCTAGCGCGACTGCTGAACATGAGTCTTGGGTTCGTTTCCCACATCGGGCAGCGTTATTAGGATTTTATTTTAGGAAATTAACAGTAGCAGACCGGATTTGGAATTGTAATCAGTAGATGACAACAGGCTCACCACCTATAACATGGAACTTAATAATCTTATTCGTTACTAGCTGTGCCCCGCCGTTTTATAATTTGATTACTTAGTAATAACCAACAAATAGCAAATAATTCACAGTTCATTTCGTCTTCCGGGGTTTATGCGTCAGCTCGTTCGCGCGAGTGTTGAATTGTTTTCATTTTTCAATTATCTCCTAAACTATGCGTCCAAATAACATGCTATAAAGGAGCAAAGGAGCAAAGATTATCTTCATAATTTTTTCTTGATGATGAAGTAACTTTCGTTCGTAAAGATTAATCACTGCATCGGTGAAATATGGGTTATAACTGTGTACCTACCTACTCTTCTGCCTGTCCCTTTGGGGGACACAGGCGTGATGTTATGTTAATATCTTGTGATATTGTACAAGCTATGCCCGCGACTCCGTCCGCGTTTCAATTCAACGTCGTAATAATTAAATACAAAAAGTTTGCGTTTGTTGGATTCCAACTCGATACCCGTCAACCACGGTTTTTTTTTTCTCGGCTATTTTTCTGCTCCCACTGATCAACTATTTAGCCAGTGGCAACCACGGTCTTAATTTAAAGGTATAGTAAAGCTTAGTTTAAGGTACCTCTGGGATAGACAGCTATCCCTTTAGAGAGATAGGTGTGACGGTATGTCATATTTGACTTATAACTAGTGTTGCTTGACCTGTTTTAAAAGTCGGGACTTAATTCACAAAATATCGAGACTGAGATGAAAAAGTCGGGACGCAAAAAATGCTCATCAATAAACTATAACGTAACGTAACGTATAACGTTGAAAAACAAATTATTTTTCGCTCGCTCGGCTTTTTCGTTTCTTTGTTCAGAGGCTAACGAGATGTAAGAGCAGGATTTTAGGCGTCCCGCTCAGTGTGCCGGCGGGACGCGTATCGAGAGGGCTGAAAAGTGGGAAGTCCCGTCAAAAGCGGGACATCTAGAAACGATGTCTAAGAATGTTATAGTTATAACCAATATAAAACAGTAGACCAAATTTGTATAATAACTTTCGCGAGGCATATTCATATTAGTTATTGTTCACCGGTTACTACTCACGTACATTCTTCGGGTTTGCCCGACTAGTTTCGAACTCGAACGGAGCCCTTAGTCATGAGCTGAGTCCGTGGCAATGTGAAGAATGTACGTGAGTAGTAACCGGTGAACAATAACTAACGGTAGAACAAAGTCATACCACTAGGCTATAGCAGTGATAGCCTAGCGTTGGGCTGACAAGTCAAAAGCCGCAAGTTCGAATCGGTACGCACCACCGGTGTCTTTTCGAAGTCATGTGCGTATTATAAAATTAATTATGACTTGCTTAAAACGGTGAAGGACATCGTGAGGAAACCAGCACACCTGAGAGATGTTCTCGATGGTGTGTAACGCCATTTCAGAGGCCTGCGGGTGGTTTAAACTCTGACACTAGGTTTTTCATCAGACAAACGACAAGAAATCACTCCAAAAAAAAATCTTACGTTCCAATTTGCCTTTTCCACCTTTTTTTGTTAGAACAGATAATAACTAATCTTAGGTATTATTCGCTAATAAATTTGCAGTTATATCTATGCACATATCAGTCGATAAACATTTATAATTGTAAAGTAATATATTATTATAATTTTATTGAAGTTATAAAAAAGGTTTGGAGTTCCTTATAATCAAGTTCAAGCAAAGTTATTATTGTGTCGTAATATATTATGTCATGAGCGTAATAAAAAAGAGCCCAAGTTAAATAAACATCACTGGCTTCGAATTATTCCTGTGATGATAATTATAATTTAATAAACATCACTTTGGTACGTGCTTTGGCTTCGCATTATTTCTGTCACACACCTGTCAACTACGGCCATCTTAGAGGAATAGACTGGACGGAAGACGGCTTCTGGCTAAATATCGAACAAATTTGCTCGCCACTTTTGGCGGGGGATGAGGTAACACACAAGCACAAAAGAACTTGCAATAAAGCAACAATAGCTCTCGTCATTATATTAACAGTATTAAGCACACACAATAACATAAAATTGTCTCACACAGGAATGCCCGCAAAAATTACTCCAGTAGGTACTAATTCCTTCAAGACGGCCATGATAAATAAGTATCACTTAGGGCATGTGTTTTGGCTTCGCATTATTCCTTTCACTTATGGAGGGTAGGCAAGGAGAACCGTCTCATATGGGGGACAAGTTGCAAAAGTGTTCAGCTATAAACAGTAAATAGGGTTCCAAAACTCTCCAAAATGGCGCTAGCGAAGGCACAGGGTATGGTATGAATATATTTTATTTTATCATAACCTTCGCACAAATAACATTTGCATACTTGACAAACATGTTGCATAATCTAACATACGTTTTCACTTGTGCTGATAAAATATTACATAATTATGCTGTATTAAAAACGGATATAAAAATGAGTGCACTTACTAATCTGCTCGAAAATGTGACCACTTACTATGGGTTACTGTACTTCATATCTGGTATAAAGTCAGGTAAGGGACCTACAGCTGGTTTAAACTCTGATACTTATAGATTGTTCAACAACCATGCGTATAGAAGTCTGCCACTTTAAGAGGAAAGGACAAAGGAAACTTCAAATTCGTCAAATCAAGAGAACCTTAAACTAAATAAAATAAAATATTAATTAACACATAACTAGACAACACACATAACTAGGAAACAAGATGAAAAGAGAAACAAATATCCTTTTCCAAAAATTAGGACCGTAAAATATGCTTCCGACTGCCTGTTATAATTTTTGGAATTTTCAACTTGTTTCCCTCTTTTCAGTAACGGACTTTCACCAATGTATTTTTCTTTCTACAAAAATCTATAACATTAGAGTACGATACGCGTGCAAAATCAATCCTTGAAATTAAATGGAATACAAACAGTATTTTTTTATGCAGAATATAATAAATTACTGGATAAATACTAATCTTTCCACTCTTTACATGTAATATGAGAGATACTGTAGCATAGATAACAAAGTGACCCTGGACTCTGATAAGTTTCTGAACAATAACCACTTGCAGGTGGGACAAAACTCAGCCTGAATCATTCTGAAGCAATTTGAGCACAACACAGAAGGCGTTTGAATAATAATCCTTGCAACATTGTGCAAGACCTTGCAAGCAAGAATCTTTGTAATGTGCAAGTTACTTGCAGTACAGTAGCAATGGTTAGTTGTATGTTGTTTAATACCCACGGACTTAATAATTTATTTGTATTTTTGTATAATATACTAACAACTGCCTCATTATTTTAGTGGCCCCAAGCGCGACTGTTGAGCATGAGGTCTCGGATTCGATTCCCGGGTCGGGCAAAGTGTTATTGAGTTTTTCTGTTAGATTATTCTCAGCAGCAGGCTGGAGTTTGGATTTGTGCCTGGCAGATGACAATAAGCTCACCAGATTTTACATGGGACTTAATAACAGCATTGTTGAAATATGGGTGCACAACTGTTTACACATCTGCCTACCCCTTCATGGAATACAGGCGTGATGCTCAGTTATGTTATGATGTGACGCAGTGAGTGCAAAACTATTTTATTCTCGTATTTTGATTCTAAAAGAGCGGAGCTAACTCAACATGTTCGACATTCAACACCGAGCGCGGCACTAGTATTGCCAGATGTCCCGCTTTTGAAGGGATGTCTCGCTTTTGACGGGATGTTCCGATTTCCAGGCATCTTGGGGACTCTTCCCGCCAAGATTCTGAGCGGGACGCCCAAAATCCTGCTTTTTCGTCAAGCCAGTGTCTGATCGGTGAACAAACAAACACACGAGGCGAGCGAGCGAAAAAATTATAAGATTAAATTAAATTAATTGATCTCATTAAATTATGATCAAAGATGATTTAGAAATAAAATAATTGTAAGTTTATTGATGTGCATTATTTCTGCGTCCCGGTTTTTTCATCTCAGTCCCGCTTTTTTCCACTGAAGTCCCGACATTACAAACTGACAAAAGATCTGGCAACGTTAGTTGGCACCCTGCTGATGAATCTATGGTATAATTAAAGCCAATGTATAAGAGAAGAGTCTAAAACAATGTCTTATATTCGCTATAAATCTAGATTCGAAAGCAACTTCCGCGAGAATATTTACGATGGTGACTGAAAATATCTGTATATCATTTATGATAACTTATCAAACTCATTGTAATGATGAAAATGATTGTGTAAAACTAAACGTGGTGATAAAATCTTTATTTTATCAGCACGTGAATTTTTCACTGAATTTGCTTGACAAGGTCGTTTACCGTCGCCAGATATGTTTAAAAAAAAGCGGGACAGTAATGAAGAAATCGGGACGCAGACAAAATGCACATCAATAAATTTACTTATTTTCTTTATTTCTGTATCAATTCTAATCATAATCATTTCTTCACTCGTTCGCCTTATGCGTTTCTTTGTTCAAAAGCTGGCTAGATGAAAAAGCGGGACTTCGAGACCGAGGGGGCTGAAAAACGGGACATCCAACAACAAAAATGTCGTTACTTATAAGTCCATAAGAATATACAAGCTTAAGTAGTAGCCTAGTAATATAAGTTTCGATTAATGCATCTGTGACCCTGGAACCCTGGTAAAAGTAAGGGCTCATAAAAGCAAGCGGCACGCTGTCGTCGTGTTGACGAATGCCGCCGAGCGTCGTTGACAACGTGGCGTACCACTCCTTTGTAAGGGCCCTTAGTGGCGGGCCATGTAGTTTGTTAGTAATGTTGAGAAAATTTCGGGACAGGAGGTTAAAAATATCGGTATATATGTTGTAAAATCGGGACAGCACAAAAGCGCGATAGACGTTCGAAACATGATTTTCTTTAACTAAAGATTGCTTCAAATTTGAGACATTCGGCGTCCCGATCAAGGGTAAATCGGGACGTGGCCCCATACCCCTGAAAATCGGGTTGTCGGCAACACTATTTGGTAGACAGGAGTCGTGCTTAGTAGATCCATGATAGATTTTACACACAGAGTGTAATATTAAACTGTTTTAGTTGATGCATCTGTCGCTAGTACTGAGCGTGAGTTAGTTTCCGCAACTGGCAGTGTTTATGGATTTTCTGTTAGCAAGCCATTATTAAATTCCATGTTTGGTGAACCCTTGAACGAATTGGACTGGAGTAGTTTTAGCGGGTGTACCCCTCTCGCCACTGGCATATGATTCCCAATCATATGAAAGCCTTTTACCAGTATGGTTACAATGATAGTACACGTTTTTAATCGTGTGTAACACAATTTTTTGTTTGTTTAATTTTTTTATGTATTTTAATAATGTTAATGTAATGACGAGAGCTATTATCGCTTTAGTACAAGTTCTTTTGTGCTTGTGTGTTACCTCACCCCCCGCCAAAAGTGGCGAGCAAATTTGTTCGATATTTAGTCAGAAGGCGTCTCCCGTCTGTTCCTCTAAGGGTGAACCTATTCCGATCTACCGGACTGCTGAGAATTTTCAAAAAAGAAAAGCGTTATCACACTGATCGACCGAGCACCGAACTCAGGACGTTGCACGTTTAAGGACATGTGTACCTCAACCAGAGCAAGTAAAGTTCACTTAAATTGTGAAAGTACATATAATATAATACTATTTTACACGATCTGAGAAGAAAAAATATAAAATTGACAGTTTGTTAACTTGACAAGTATTTCTGACAATGGGTGCAAATAAATATAATACTTTACTGCTTAAACACATACGCAAAAAATGTAAAAATTGCAACTACCATCAACTACTCGAAAGGTGCCCTCCTTCCCCCCAACGAGTTATCATCAGGAAATTTTATACCGTGCAGTCTTCACCACCGCGATGTTGATTCCCATGGATAATCGTATGACATACAAAAGAGCATAGCATCACGCCTGCATTCCCTGAATGGGTAGGCAGAGTTGTACACACTGTTGTGCACCCTCATTTCACCAATGCTGTTAATAAGTCCCATGTAGTATCCCCCCATAGGTGGTGAGCCTATTACCATCTACCGGGCACAATTCCAAAGTCCGAGCTTTACTAACAGAAAAACTCGATAACACTGCCCGAAACGGGAATGGAACCCAAGACCTCGTGCTCAACACTCACGCTTGGCACCACTAAACTCAATATTGTGGAAGCTAGATATTGTACGTATTTGCATTTATTGTGATGGACGTGCGCAAGATAACGCCTGAATCTATTAAACGATTCTACTAATCACTATGGTCCGGTAGATTATTAAACAGATTCGTTCCTTCATAGAGTAAATTTTTCTTTATTTTTGCTTGAGGCATTTCCGTTGCTTAGATGAGTCATAATAAGTAAATTTATCAATTGATAATAGTTTTGAAATTAGCACTAGGCTATTATCTCGTGTTGTATTACTGAATAGTCTCGTCAGGCTGATATACACGATAACGTGTTTGAGTTCGATGTCGGTGTATTTAATGTCATTACCTCGGTAACACGATTAAAAAGTTTAGCGATTATCATAATGATTAGACGATAAAAATCGATCGCATTTATTTTCATAAGCCTCCATTTCACGACTGAAATATCATTAAATGCTGTACTTCATGAATAGATGGGTTGTATTAACTGCAAAGTTAGTCGTGTCGGTTCGGTCACCAGTATAGGGACTGAATTGATAGCAATGACATCGCCATAAGTCGTGTTAAAATATGAAAGAATAATTCGCGGTGGTGAGCAGAGGTCGAGATGGCTTAGTGGTTAGAGCGCCTGGAGTGTTTAGCCGGGAGGCGCAGGGTCGAATGCTATTCGCGACCGTATTCTTTTCCATTTAATTTAATACCACATAAACCTTAGCCTTTTAAAATTATTTCGCAATAAACAATATTTTAAAATTATTACGCAATTAACTATACTAAGGTCATGTTCACCAACCCTAGAAGTGTTTAAAATTAAAACAGCGTACTTCTCATAAAAAAAAAGTCTTCATACATTGACAATACTACTCCGCCGTCTCGGAATGACATCACATATGAATTTCTTTTACATATTTGTTTTTCTCACAAGAAACGTCGAGTGAAAGTTTGCTGCTACCGAATACTTATTGACCATAAAATTATTTTGTTGCTATTCAACATGAATTTGGGTTAGAAATAGAAAATATTGATTTTATATTATTTTAATAATAGGCTGTATGGCAACTGCGTCAGTGACTCTCCTTTCAAATGCGCGTGCATAGACTCGGCGTACGATAAAATAAATTGCGCGCCATTTTTATTACAAAATATTATTTTATATACCTTTATTCTTCTTTTATCGCAAGTGTGTTGAAAAACGACGTTTTTTTTAAATATTAATTGGGAAATGCAGTAGTATGAGACGTGTAAGCTATGATCATTACAACGTCGCGGTAAATTGCTACAACAGTCGCCTGTGGCTCGACTAGCAGTACAACCTCGACAGTAATAAACAACTTAGCTCGTTTGTGTAATAATGTTCTGTTGCCTTCTACCAGTCTTCTTTCGTAAGATTAAGAGGTTTTCATACCGCCCGCAGACCTCGCACTTGGCCTAGCCAATTTTAATGGCAGAAGCCTTTCGAAGCTCGGACGCGCTCAGATGGAAATACTCCTCTATAAACTGACCACACTAAACTTTGCTTAACCTCAAAAGCGTTTACTGACGACAGGTTAAGACAGGCTGTGAGCGCCTAATTTCTTGGTCCATTTTCTTCCCATTGTCATGTATAGTCGACCATACGATTGCTTTAAATTTTTTGATAATACAGCAAACTAAAGTCATCAAGGCAAATTTTGCTAGCAAAAATAGAGCTTGTCGTCATATGATGATATGATGGGCAAACAAATTGAGCAGTAGATTCTATGGTCTCCTATAGCTATTAATACTTCATAAACCTGATACTAACATTCCTAACTGTTACAGAATTTTTTACTTTTACTAATTTCAGACTCATATTCACAACTACCGTGGTGTGCCGAGCGGTGATTACGACGAAGACCGAACGGAAAAGCCCTGGCAACGGGTTGACTAACTATGCACTACTAGTTCATTCATTTTACTACATAGTTCATTCATTTTACTGAAGACTTCGTTCATTTAACTTCATGGTTCATTCATTTTACTGAATACTTTATTCATTTTAGTTCAGTTTTCATTCATTTGACTTAATACATCACTCAATTAAATTAATAAGTCATTATAAGTCGTTCAATTACTTGTGCAAGTACATTATTATCAAGCAACACTTGTGCAAGGCGAACATGACACTTGCGCAAGACTTGTAAACTGTTAACTTCGGCCCGTTGTACCGTTTCATTCTATTTATTTTAGTTTTAAAGTGTTCCAAATTAAATACGTTTTTTTTACCAAAGTTCTTGGAGACTCGGCTAATAAACGTCTTTTTATTTTTTAATCATCATTTCTCCACCTTCTATACTCTCTCATATTTTATCCATTTAGATATCAAACATCTAAACTTGTTGTACTTCACTATCACTTTCACACATGTGCACATACCATCACAGATCGACATCCTGGTATGTATGAACATACTTTACATAATTATCTATGCTTAAATAAATGTTTTATTTTGTAAACAAATTTATTTCAACCATATTCTTAATAAGGCTCTAAAAATGTGTTGTCTTATCTAAATATAAGGCAACGGATGCTCAATCAGAGCCTTCTTAATAAAAATACTACAGCATTAATCAGTCAGTTAAATATAAGGTTAAATTGAATAAGCTGGCATAATACCACAATTATAGTCAGATTAAAATAATAAAAAATCAAATCAAAATATCTTTGTTCAAATTAGACCATTTGAAATGGTACTTTTTGAACGTCATATATTACAATAAGACAGTCCCCAAAAACGCTCACCCTTCACTATAAGAGATAACAGATTGCTATATAACTATTATTTTCGATCGGGGTCAACGTTCGGTCACGAAAATCAGCAGATCGCTGCCCGGTGTTGTCACATGAGTGAAAGTTCGTTGACCTGGATTGGAAAAAACATTGATGTTAGTATAATTCTCTAACAATTGTCTGATAAAGTTTAGTCAGCTAATTTAGTATTACCTAATATAATGTATATTTGTCATAAAATAGATCGTGTTGTGACAATCAAATTAATGTAGCACAGATTTTTCTCTATGGTTTATTTGATTTCTTTATAGGACATTTATTTTAGCATGAACTGTACTTAATATACCTATTCCAAGCTTTTCATTTACAAATCCGTGTTTTATTATCAAATCAATTACTTTTCAAATTATCAATCATCAAATGATCAATTATCAATCATCAAATGATCAAATATCAATCATCAAATTATCAATTATCAAATTATTTATTTAGCTAATAACATGGGTACAGATAGATGGATATATAGTCAATCTTAGTTTCCTCATATTTTGCCTTACATAGTTTTTTTTTTAAATAAAATTTATTAAATGTCTTTAGGACAAATCGACATTGAAATTGAAAGTTAACACACAAATAAAAGTTAGTAAGCACAACATAACAAATTAAAAAGCACATTTATTGACACAAAAATTTTAACCTCAAAGAAAATTTAGAAGCATCACGCAAATTCATTATAACATAATTCAATTCACTATATTATCTGATTCAATTTAGATTTTCAGCTATAAAATGATTCTTTGCACATTTACCTCCTTATTGATAATTGTGTCCTCTTTCTTGATAATTGAAAAATCTTTCTAAAGTCTGTTGTCGTCTCTTTCCATTAAAATCGAAGTGACAAGGACAGGTATAGGTTAATTAAGAAGCGTTCTAAGAACATCAGTTTTTAAGAATACGGCTCTCAATTTTAATAGGACATAATAATAAGTTATGTATTATTTTAGGTATTCAACAAAATTACAAAGAAAGGCAGAGATGTGAATGAGCCTGTCAGATCTGTAAGTTATGAACTAAATAAAAGGGTTTTTGTGGAATGTGACGTTTTTCTTTTTGGGAGTGATTGGTGTTGGTTTATGTTTATCAAAATATATACATATTTTTAATAAAGTAAGTCAAATGTGTAATTTGGTCGGTGTTAATGTGGGTGCTTGATTTTATATTGTTTTAAATATATACTTCAAATATTTTCTCAATTTTTTATTGTATACACAATTAAAAAAAGCTACGAGTAATAATTATAACTGGGATTAGGGATTTTGCATCTGCAATTCAATCAAACAGATTTTATCTATTTACATCATTTTATGACGACGTGGCAGACCAATATTATTTAATTTAACGAATAGATTTGATTTGAATTTGACGGCAATTAAATTGCTCGTCCCTAATACCAGACTATGCCAAGGGCCTAGAGATAAATTGTTTGAGGTCCCAGTATCCCGTACTAACATATTAAAGTATGCACCGGTGGTTAAAGCAATAAATATTCTTAAAATTGTCGCGCGGGAATTGGATATTTTTTGTTGTACATTGGCGGAATTTCAGAGGTTGACCTTCACTATTTATCTCAACCGAGACTATATTGTCGTATTGGGTTAGCCTGTAAGGACAATTGTAATTGGTAATTAATTAACCATTGCTGGTCAAACTGGATAATTCTACGAAATTACATTTCCATTACTAAGGATTTTGTGCAAGTAGCTTGCATGCAAGACTGTCAAACTTGCAGGTAACCGTAAGTCACTACGATGACAACGTGCAAGTAATTTTTGACATTACTTGCGTAAACCCTCTTAAATTAAGCTGTTGCCTCGCTCATTAGCAGACACAATAGATTTTTATTGTTACAACGTATAATTTGTACGTTGCTGAGCCGAAAGGTTGACCACTTCATAATTTTTTTTTTTTACTTTCGCAAATAATATTTACGACCTCTTCATTAATTCCATTTTCTTTAAAGTAACATTTACTCACACAAGTAAATTTACTTTGTCATAATTAACATTTTCCCGTCTGGCTATTCTAATTAAAATGGTTAATTAAACATACATACATAAACTCACGCTTTTTTAACTGAGTACCAAATACCATTGTTGCTCGTGTTCAATCAGTGTTATCACACGATAAGTCACTATTTACTAATATTAACTTATCTTCTAAGGTGTGGGATATTACACATATTTATAGGGTTGCTACCTGTCTGAGATTCCCCGGATTCGACCTAGTTTCGAAATCGTCCAGGCAAAGAGTTCTCGATAAAGTGATTCTAGTGACCGGGTTTTAGGGATGATATTAATCAATGTAAAAAAATATCTGGTATAAAACCAAACTCATTCCGCCAAATAAGCGCGACTGTCACACTAAAGTGCGTACTATATGAAATATTATTTAATCTGTGACTTTGTTTTTTTTATTAATTTTTTTCTTCTGGCTTCGCACTCCTCCTGCATTTAGCCAATGTCAAGTATATGGAGTAATCAAGTAATAATAGTTCCCGCCATGGGATTATTTATTATATTGCGCCACACTTTTTCTGCTTGCCAGTGTCAAGTATTCAGAATAAATCAAGTATTAAAAGTTGTTTCGCGCGTTGCCCCAGTAAAACGGTGGAAATTTTACTGAGTCTTCGATGGAGTTTAGAAGCGAACACAAAAAGTCATGATTTTCTATTTTATATAATTTGCCCACACTCGCACACTTTCATGAACACTCAATGGTTAAATAACCACCATAATTACACATTAAACTTCGGAGAAACACAAGTTTTGGAAAACAATATAAAACCGACAACGTGCACTTTACATTTTCCCGCCTAAACTCTGTGACTATGTCGCTGCCGCTCTTCACGCTTTCTTTGCCAACGTTTGATTTTTAATTAGTTTTTATCTTTTTTTTCTAACCTCTAATGTGTCACTGTTGCTTAAAGGTTTCTCCCATATTCTTCTGTGTAACAATAGCAGGCCAGTGTTACAAAAAAAATATCACTAGATTGTGTGGGGTAAATCCCTGAACAAAATTTTAAAATATATATTTTTGTTTTTTGAGTCGCCGTAACAGTTTCACCAAAATATACCGAGTTATTACGCCATTTTTATTGGTGCCAGCCCTATACACATTACACATAGGATAATCAAATGGAGTAGGTACTACGGAATGTTTTTACTTTAACACTAGATAAACATGTAATAAATTAATATTATTGTCCATTGAAGAAATTCTTAAAGCCGTTTGTTTACGAATGTTTTGTTTTATCGATGTCCACTTTGAAGTAAAAACGAGTACGTTGCGTCATTTGTTTTAGAATGTTTTTTGCTTATAATATTCAAGCTAGAATGAGAGATGCATGACAGAATTGAATGCTTATAGCGTCGACCACAAATAACTTGGATCATGAAAAAGAAAATGTTAATCTATAATACAATGTACTATAGTGACCATAATTTCGATGTCAACCATAGCCAAGGGAGGGACGGATTAAAAATAACAGTTAACGAACCGATTGCTAAATAAATAACGCGAGTCACAACTCATAAAATGACTCATTTAGCCTCACCCTAAAACACAATTTTTAAACAGTTCCTGGAATTTATTTGTTTTTTACACATACTGGCGTCAATTCTAATGTAGCAAACTGAACTAAATTAGAACATTCCTGGATTTTACGAACTGTTACTGTATGAGTAAGGGACCATCCATAAAGTACGTCACACATTAGGGGGGGGGGTCGACAAAGTGTGACATTATGTGACAAGGGGTGGGAGGGGTCCTAAGTTTCGTGACGTCACATTTCAAAATCTAATACATATAAGTTTGATTTCATGTTGATTATATTTATATATTAAAAAATATTTTTAATTAAAATAATACTAATTTCGGACCTGATGTTTTAATTTAATAATTTCTAAGTGTAAAATTGCAAAATATGTAACGTCACACTAGGGAGGGGGGGTTCTCACAAGTGTGATCAACTGTGACAAGAACGGGGGAGGGGACAAAAAATCACGAAATTAGTGTGACGTACTTTATGGATGACCCCTAAGATGGGACGAATCAAGAGATGTCAAATTAGAATATTATGCACGTCAATTTTAAATCTCGGAACGTTTTTAGTAGGTACCGTTTTAGGTAGCTACTAAAAATAGAGACGTCAAACTAAAATTGTATGGAAATTTCGGTTGACATGATTAAATTTGAATTTGATGTTATCCCGTCCTGCTCTTCAAGTAACGGTTAGTAAAAGACAGCAATGTTCTAAATTTAGTTTAGTTTTCTACATTAGAATTATATATGTGTAAAAAACAAATAAATTCCAGAAACTGTTTAAAAATTGTGTTTTAGGGTGAGGCTAAATGAGTCATTTCATGAGTTGTGACTCGCGTTATTTTATTTTTAGTTTTTTTTTAGTTATAGCAAACTAAACTAAATTTAGAATTGACACCAGTGTCTAAAAAGTTACGTTTTAGGGTTCATGTAGGTATGTTTGTGAGTTTCTTTAGTCCACCATAACTTCTAAACGCCTGAACTGATTTAGATGTATGGGGTATCGTTAGAATCCTTACATTGTCCCGGGTAACATAGGCTAGTAAGATTTAAAGTAATGTGTACTGTGTGTAGTATAGTAGTGACCTTATCCCAAACATACATAAATCCTTTAAGAGTGTTCCAATACATACAAAAATAGTAATAGTAGGTCCAGCCGGGATTAAAGTACCCTATGTGTTAATCCAGGTTATAAACTACCTGTGTGCCAAGGTTCATCCAAATCCGTACAGTAGTTATTGCGTAAAAGAGTAACAAACATCCATACATACAAACTTTCGCGTTTCTAATTAGTAGGATTTGGAAAATTACGAATGAATGAAACATATGAATCACAAATGGATAGTGACAGATCCTTATCTTGTATAGAATCAGATTTACAGGCGACGCGATAACACCTGCTTGCATAACCTAGCACAAATACTAGGTACTAATCGTTATTAGGTGGTATTACTACGTTAAATAAAATGGAGGGGCTAGTGGCCAAATATCAGATCGATCGATCGAGGTTACTCTGGGCTTGTTGCGGTCGGTCTGTGGATAGGTGGCCATCATTTCATACCTAGACCTCTCCGTGCTTCGAAGAGCACATTAAGCGGTCGGTCCCGGTTGTCAAATTAAGATATATGACAGCCGTTACGTAGTCCGACACCTGAAATTTTTGACAATTTTTACAACGAAATATCGTGTTACCCAGTAACTGGGTTCTGGAGGTCCGATTGGCAGTCGCTCCGTGTAAAATACTGCACGCGGTGTCTCAACGAGCATGGATCGCGAATTGCCCTAAATTAAAGGCAAAATGGCTTATATTTGCATGCGATACCGACCCCAATGTAATTGGGAAAAGGCTAGGCAGATAGATATTACTACGTTAAATAAAAAATTTGTAAAACTAGATACATTTGGAGTCCAAGTTGCTCCTGGAGTTTGACGTCATAATAATAGTCATTTGTAGTACATTCCATATTATAACATTTCTGATGCCCTAGATAGATATACACTGACCTTATTGGTGATGTCTTCCAAAATGGTCAGGTGCGTATCCGCAACCGGCGCGCGTGTTTGAACCTGGACGAATTAATTGTTGGTAAAAGATATCAAGTAGCAATTGTATCGATAATTGAAATAGGTAACTTACCTTTTATATTTTGTTAATCTATCTGTCAGTTTTATGTGATGTTTACGTTTTGTGACGTCAGTGTTTTTGGAAGGGTTACATGTAATAATTTTGTGGGAAAGGTTTTTGTGACTGGTGTTTTTATTGTCGTAAGAACAGGGATTTTTTAAACAGAAACCGGCCATTTAGGTATCCGTACCATGACCTAGCCAGGGGGGAGGGTTCAAACCTCCGAAAGACCAGAAAATAAATGATATTATTTTTAATATAATGTTTACTTGTTCCGTTTCTCGTATGGGCGTGAGAAACGGAGTAGGACTACCCCCCTCCAGCATTGCCGACGCTGTAAGAGGAACCTCTGCCAGCAATATCGGGGACAAAAGACGATCCCCCTACTACCAACATTACGTTTCCTCAAAGAGCACTGGCGACATTCAGTTCCTGTGGATATCGATGTCCAAGACCAGGTATCGGACTTTCTGGCACCCTCAACTATTCATACTCCGCGTGCCTTTTCAGATTGTCTTAGTTCTGTTTAGTTAACCACGCTTCATGATCGTCGTCATTTCACCCACTTCATCGTCACCCCTTCACACTTTCAGGTTCCAAGCACTTTACTAGTGCTCGTTCTAGGCGTGTACTTGCTCCTGGCTTACCTGACACAACTGGTTGAAGATGACATGCCCGCTGTTGTGCAAGAAGCGGCTGTGCTGAGAGATGTGAGTAAATTTGATACAAAGACATATATCAATAGCATCGCGTTTGGATACCCTGAAGATTTGGCTTCAGTGCAGAATACACCAAGGTTTTTCCCATGGCAAAATCATCATCATCCCCCTTTTTGGGGTTTGGGGTCGGCGCAGCATATATTTGGCATGCTGCTAAAGTTTTGGCTATGTTTTATGACCGGCCGCCTGCCTGACGTTAACCGTCTTCGGGAATGCTGTTGTTGGTGGTAACCGCCACCTCTTGCCCATACCAAAATATTTTATATATTTAAATGCCTACTTCTGATATATTCAGGAAATACCTATATCTGCCTAGCCTGTTCCCAACTTCCCAACCAAATAGAGCACAAGTGTATGCACAAATACAGGTACACTCTCAATTCCTTCACTCTCATAGTCCGATGGGACGGCAATCCGACTCGACCGGAGAGAGATCAGGCGCAGGACCAACGGTTGTAAGTGTTCTCCGAAGCTCAGGGGTGTCCCACCGCCTACTTCCTAACTCCGGGCTGCTACTGAGGATATCCTAACTGAAGAACCCAATGACTCTTCTGGATCCGGGAATCGAACCCAGGATCTCACGCTCAGCAGCGGCGCTTGCGTTCACTAGGCATACAATGAGGCAGTTAAACTACACCTACCTCTTTCAGGATTCCGAAACGTTCAGTGAAGAGGTGGCCCAACGCTACCTCGAGAGGATAGTCGGGGATGAGCCGCGCGTGTCAGGCACACTGTACCATCTGAACAAGACGCAGGACATGAAGGACATGCTGGATGAAATTGCTGCCCAAGCCAACCAGGCCGTAAGAACTGACTGGCAAATCGCTTCTGGTAAGTTTCATAGCTTTACACGTAAGTAAAAATTGCTTTAGTCGATGATGAGCCCTGGGTAGAAGGTATATTATACAGAAGGATTCAGATTTGGTCGTGTTGAGAGAATTAATGAAAGATGATTAACAATGGGTATCCATAAGGCACGTGTAAGTGGAAATGCTAGAAGCGGACGCCACTTCATTTTTTTTTTGTTGAAATATGATCCCTTTCGATGGAGGAACACCACACCTCTTTCCTCCATAGTGATAGTGGGTCCACTGTGCCCGCAGTGATCGGATTGACGACGCGACGGCCATTTAGAATTGTTTTTTTTTAATATTAGCATTTGTACGACGTCACTGAAATTATCAACAGGCCGATGCAATCGGATCGCTGTATGACTTTTATAAAATAAATCCCAACCTAAACCTCCCGCCCCCCTGACTACAGACATGATGTACCTATCTGTATTATTAATTTTCAGGCGAGTACTTCCACAATTCTTCGGCGTCATTTTTCAATATCTACCGAAATGCGTCCAACATTGTCGCTTTGTTGGAGGGGGAGAGTGGTTTCCATAGCAACGGCACTATAGGCAGCTCCATATTAGTGAACTGTCACTACGATTCTGTGCCTTTTGCTCTAGGTAAGAACGTTCATATTCATTTGGTAATATGTTACTACATAAAAGTTTTTTTTTTTAAGTGGTTACTATGACTATGGTGGCACCTTTGTCGTGTTGGTAGCATCATACTAGTGACCTGATATTACGATTGTATGCCTTTTGCGCTAGGTAAGAAGGTTTATATTTGTTTTAAGCAATAGTCAGTTGTGGATCAACATGTGTCAGTTGAGCGGTGATAACCTAGTGGTACCGTTGGACTGGCAAGTAAAAGGTCGGAAGTTCGAATCCAAGGCACGCACCACTGATTTATCGAGTCATGTTTGTATTAGAGATTAATTATCGCTTGCTTAAAACGGTGAAACCAAAGTGCAAAGTTTTGTTTGATTTTTCTGTTAGGAAATTCTCTGTAGCAGCTCGGAGTTTTGTATTTGCCCGGTAAATGGCAATAGGCTCACCTTAACGTGGCAATTAGAAACGATGTCGATATAATGTGTTCCTCTGCCTTAACCTTCGAGTACAACAGGCGTGATGCTATCTGTGTTATTAAAAAACTCTTCATTTTACAGGGGCATCAGATAACTCAGTATTTTGCGCGATAATGGCAGAATCTTTAACGAAAATGTCCCGAAGTACCAACAAATTTAAACATAATATAGTGTTCCTATTTAACGGGGCTGAGGAGAATGGATTGCAGGTAACAATCATACTATAATAAATAAATAAATAAATAATAAAAATATTTATTTTCTCATCATAACATTACAAGGTTAGTACAGTAAGTAACAACTTATATAGAGACTGGTGTCTGAGGTAGGTAAAACTTGTGTAACAGATCACCAGGCTACCCTCTGAAGAGACAAATAATTTGAATGTACATTAATTATAATAAGATTATGCAAAAAATGTTTAGGGTACAAAATGAGATCAAATTTATATTTAAAACTAAATTAAAACAAAACACGGTAAAAAAGTTGGCCATAGATTGAATGGGAGTGTGTGCGATTGTGAGTGTGAATGAGTAGGAATGTAAGTGTAGTGGATGAGGGAATTAATTTAGGTGTAAATGAGTGTATTATCATGTTAGGTAGGTAGATATGTAAAGCACAATATTTCACGAGAGCGGTTTGAGTAAACATTCGGTAGCAGTGTAGTCCAGTCTTAGAAGCCATGAACTAACAATTTTCTTACATTTTGTTCTTGTGAAAGGATAGATTAATACTTGTTTATTTATTTTATTATATAAATATGGACCCAAGAAGGCAAATTTTAACAAAAAAAACTATGTACCTAATATTATAAATGTGAAAGTTTGTGAGAATTAATCGATGGATGAAGGTTTGTTACTCTTTTACGCAATAACTACTGAACGGATTTAGATGAAATTTCGCACACACATAGCTTATAACTTGGATTAACACATAGGATACCTACTGTTAACCCGGCTGGACCTAATTCTGAAGTTATTAATACACAAAATTTATAACTTTAAAGTTCTCTCCGCATGCCTTAATATGTTTGAAAGATTTATCTGTGTTTGTTAAGGTCATCTGTGCACCTGTACGATATTGTATTAACTGTAAAGTGAGTCGTGTCGATTCAGTCACCTGTATAGGGACTGAATAGAAGGCAATTACATCGCTAAAAGACGTTTAAAATGTGAAATTCGGGTTAGTCAGCAGAGGTCAAGATAGCTTAGTGGTCAGAGCGCCTGGAGTATTTATCCGGGAGGCGCAGGTTCGAATCCTGCTCACGACCGTATTCTTTTTCCATTTAATATCATAACTTTAGAGTTCACTAAGCATGCGTTAATGCTTTTCAAAGATTTATCTTTAATTGTAATTGATTTGATTTTAAGTGTAATATTTTAACATGATTATATTATTTGCGCGCCACAGTACTATGGCAGAATATGTGAAACATATTTTTTTTAACATCTATTGTACCATATTTTGGCAAATAAATTATTTGATTGATTGATTGATTTAGGCAAGCCACGCGTTCCTACAACACCCGTGGGCAAAAGGTATCACCACTGTTATCAATTTGGATGCTGCGGGAATGAACGGGAAGCCTACTGTTTTTCAGGTAAAATATACAATGTGTAACAAGAAGTCCATAGTCATATTTAAGGCGTTCAATAATCTCATGTATAAAATATACAATGTGTAACCAGAAGTCCATAGTCATATTTAAGGCGTTCAATAATCTCATGTATAAAATATACAATGTGTAACAAGAAGTCCATAGTCATATTTAAGGCGTTCAATAATCTCATGTATAAAATATACAATGTGTAACAAGAAGTCCATAGTCATATTTAAGGCGTTCAATAATCTCATGTATAAAAATATACAATGTGTAACCAGAAGTCCATAGTCATATTTAAGGCGTTCAATAATCTCATGTATAAAATCTTTTTTAACATAGAAACAACTTCTAAAGCCCGCAAAACTGTTGCCCCATAGAAATTTAGGGGCTTCTCCCTAAATTAAATGTTAACGTATTAATATTGTTCAGCAAAGTTATGAAATGAAACGAACAGCTATAGCGGGAGGCATATGCGGTGATTTTAATTGTAAATAAATTTGATGTTAGTGTGACACAGAGCTCGGGAAAATTAGAAGCATTAACCGCGACAAGGGAAGTTATATCGATTAGGCAACACTGGACTGTAAGTGCAGAAAAACAGGCAAGCGATCTCGAAGACACTAGCGCATTGTTCACAACTTGAAGCAGGACAACTATCGTACCAGTACCGTAGAATTATCGTTCATGGAACAAAATAAATCGTATTAAATGTGATATCAATATTTTTGCGTATGCTAAAATTAATTACTTGGATCAAAATTAACGTACTTTTCAAAATAATCACTATAATTAATTAATTAATATATAGCATAATGAAAATTATCGTAGTATCTGCGTACGATAATAATGATATCGTACATCGTCCGTAGGTATTAATATAATTATCGTACGAATGCTCCGCGCGCGGTGATGTGACGTTGGTGCGTCGCGGCGTGAAGTGCGCTGCGTGCCGACACCCCGCTTGTACACAACACGTGGCCTGCTCGCGCGCCTCGGCTTATTTGATGACGGGTGTTGATTGTGGTAATAAGATTGCACAGCAGTGTCGCAACCGTACGATTATTATCGTACCCATACGGTAATTTCATGGCTACGGACGGTGTACGATATCATTATTCTCGTACGCAGATACTACGATAATTTTCATTATGCTATATATTAATTAATTATAGTGATCATTTTGAAAAGTACGTTAGTTTTCCTCAATGTAATAAATTTAAGCATACGCAAAAATATTGATATCACATTTAATACGATTTCTTTTGCTCATTGTACGATAATTCTACGGTACTAGTACGATATTTGTCTTTCTTCAAGTTGTAAACAGCTGTGTTTTCTTTACTCGCTTTCGTAGATGGTTCTATAGTAAAAGTTGTTCGTAAATATGAGGGTACATTCACGCCTTAAAACCATGAACACTTATTCACTTACTTAGATTCTATTTGCAATAAGATATTTAAACAAACTTTTTTTTACTGTCCTTTCAACCGATTTTGACTTCTATTCGGTCAACATAAGGATGGCATTAAAAGCAAAAAAGTGGTTTCAATACCATCTGCTTACTGCAGCTGCCATTTGTCATGCCACCAACGCAATAAAAGTCAAAATCGGTTGAACTGACTGTAAAAAAGATTTGTTTAAATGTAAAATTTTATTTCAAGTGGAGTAGAGGTACAATTAACCTTTAAAACCGCAGTCCAGTTTAAATTCACCATCTTTCTAATATAATTTTGGTCAGGTGACAGACCCTAGGGTACTTCGCGCGTATCACCGCACAGCATCACGACCCAACGCGCAGGGGCTGGCAGAGATCCTGTTCTCATCTGGACTTATACCTTCCGATACTGACTTCAGGATATGGAGAGACTTTGGTGATATACATGGTAAGCTTTTCTATGTTGTATTAAGATTTGAAGGGGGCTCGTGGCTAAATAACAGCCGCACAGATCGATTGATCGAGTTTAAACTGCCGCGTTCGGTCTGTGGATGGGTGACCATCATTTCATACCGAGACCCCTCCGAGCTTCGGAGAGCACGTTAAGCCGTCGGTCCCGGTTGTCAAATTATGATCTATGACAGCCGTTACAGGTAGTCAGAGGCCTGAAAGTCTGACAACCAGTCATACCACGAGATATCATGTTACCTAGTAACTGGGTTGTGGAGGTCATATAGGCAGTCACTCCATGTAAAATACTGGTATTAAGCTGCATCCGATTTGACTGGAAGCCGACCCCAATATAAATATTATATATTAAATGGAAAATAGACATTCAAATAAATACCAATGCAATTTTGTAAAAATAATATGTATTAAATACTATATAGAAAATGGACATAAACAATAAAACAATGTACAATAATTAAAAATAATACTAATACTATATAATTAAGTAAAATAATTAATCTTAATATAATTAGATATAAGTTTCTTTTGTAGTGCCCTATAACAGGGTCCATAATTGATTCACACTTTTTATATTACTACCTGTTACACATTATGGAAGCGAAAAATAAATAAATAAATAAATAAATTGGGAAAAGGCTAGGCAGATATATCAAGATTATATCATTATATTTTTATACGTGTAAAAGCAATGTTATGTCTATATTATTAGCTATATTTCTGAGCAAACATTAACAAATAATAGACAGTCCGTGTCATCACTCTCCCAACTGAGCTACCGTGTCAATGTTCGATACTATTAAATTTCAAGCTTCCTTGTTTCATCTTAAGGAGACGCCTGGCGATATATATTTAGCAATCAGCCCGTAGGTCTCTGTCTCAGCTTAGTATTAATTAACAACATGCCATGACTGCCTCGTTGGTCTAGTGGTCGCAAGCGCGGCCGCTGAGCGTGAGGTCCTGAGTTCGATTCCCAGGTCGGGCAAAGTGTTGTTGGGTTTTTCTGTTAGGAGGAAATTTTCAGTAACAGCCCGGAGTTAGGAAGTTGGTGGTATGACACACCCGTGCTTCTGCGCCTGATCTCTCCCCGCTCGTGTCATATTGCCGTCCCATCGGACTATGAGAGTGAAGGAAGAGGGAGTGCACCTGTGTTTGTGCATACACTTGTGCACTATAATATCTCGTGCGTACTTGGCTAATCTCCGTGGAGATAGGCCGCCGTGACCGAAATACGGTCGGGAGTATATTAGGGGCCATTCAAGTATTACGTAAGCTTATTTTTGATGACATGGGGGATGGGGGTTCTGGATGGTGTTTACGTCAGCAGTATTAATTATATTAGCTTTTCGATTTTTCTACAAAATTTTATCGATTTTGGTTTAAACACGTGGCAATTGGCAACCCTACTTGTCTATGCTTGAAGCCGAAACACATTATCAGGGATTCCCGAAAATAATGGAAACGTTTACTCCCTTAGAACCGAGACACGAGTTAAAGAAACCAGAATACATTACAAAAATCATGTACTAATGTTTACGTAAGCGTGGAAGAGGGGGGGGATAAGAGCTTTGCTTACTTTTGCTGACGAGGGAGAGGGGGTGGTTTAATAATTGCAACAAAATCTTCTTACGTAAGACTTGACAACAACAGACAGTTAAAATATTAACCTTACTAATTCCTTCTTGCACAGGTGTAGATATTGCCTTCGTGAAATGGGCCCACGTGTACCACACACGTAACGACAGGCCCGAACTAATACTGCCGGGTGTCGTACAGTGTGCCGGGGACATGATACTGGCTCTACTACACGAACTGGCCAACAATGCTGAAATGGATACCAAGGTATAGGTCACTGATAACTTTTTTTCCACAATAGTTTATACCTTTAGAGTTCGCTTAATGCTTTTCGAAGATTTATCTGTATTTGTTAAGGTACGGCATTGTATTAGCTGCAGAGTTTGTCGTGTCGGTTTGGTCACCTGTATAGGGACTGAATAGATAGCAATGATGTCACCAAAAGACGTGTTAAAATGTGGACGAAGAATTCGCGGTGGTGAGCAGAAGTCGAAATGGCTTAGTGGTTAGAGCGCCTGGAGTATTTATCCGGGAGGCGCAGGTTCGAATCCTGCTCGCGAACGTATTCTTTTCCCACATAAGTTTATAACTTTCTAGAACTTCTTCTTATCGTGTGGTTGATGAACAACCTAGTGTCAGAGTTTAAACCACCCGTAGGTGTCTGACATGGCTTTACACACCATCGAGAACATAACAGGCGTGCTGGTTTCCTCACAATGTTTTCCTTCACCGTTTTAAGCAAGTGATAATTAATTTATGACTTTGAAAAATCAGTGGTGCGTACCTTGGATTCGAACTTGCGACTTTTGACTTGTCAGTCCAACGGTCATACCACTAGGCTATGGCTTGTTCTTTTTATTACTATTATTATTTACTAGCGGTCCGTCCCGGCTTCGCACGAGTGAACATTTACACCTTGGGTTACATTATTGAAGTATTAGTACGGATCCCTAATATTTTCTAGTAATAAATATAGCCTATGTTACTCAGGGATAATGTAACATCCTAATGATGGAAGAATTTTTTAAATGGGGCTAGTCGTTTTTGAGTTTATTCGTTACATACGAAAAATACAAATCTTTCCTCTTTATAATATTAGTGTAGATACTGCCTTTCCCACGTCTGCCTCGTTGGTCTAGCGGTCCAAGTGCGACTGCTGAGCATAAGGTCTTGGGTTCGATTCCCAGGTTGTGCAGTGTTATTGGGATTTTCTATTAGGAAATTCTCAGAGTTTGGAATACTTTTGCTCACCACCTATTACATGGGACTTAGGAACAGCATTGGTGAAATGTGGGTGTACAACTACTGGTGTGCACACCTCTGCTTACCCTAACGGGGAATACACGCGTGATGCTATGTCATGTCTTTCCCAGATCCCGCCCACGGCAGCAGTATACTACGACTTCCTGAACCTGTTCCTAGTGAGATATTCTTTCGCCGTGTCATATGCAGTGGACGTATTGATCGCCTTATGTGGACTAGCCAGCGTCTGGTATTATGTGTGGCTCGTCGGAATAAGTGAGTTTAAAAAAAAATACACCATGTTTTTGTATTTAAACAACTAATTTAATTAATAAAACTGTGTCGCAGCGCCCACCTCCAAAAATCGAGACCAGAGGCGCTCCAGTAATAATTATTATAATATAGTATAATACTATATAGGCAGAGGTTTGCTGCCTCGTTGGTCCAGTGGTCGCAAGCGCGGCTGCTGTGCGTGAGGTCCTTGGTTCGATTCCCAGATCGGGCAAAATGTTATTGGGTTTTTCTGTTAGGAAATTCTCAGTACCAGCCCGAAGTTAGCAAGTTGGTGGTGTGACACCCCCGTGCTTCGGAGAGCACGTAAAGCCGTCGGTCCTGCGCCTGATCTCTCCGCTCGTGTCCGTCCCTAAATACTACGAGAGTGAAGGAATGGCGTTAAGGTGATTACGCATATACCAGATAGGGGTCATTTGAAAAATTTGCCAATTCAAGTTGTGTTAGCCTGCTCAATAACGCTCACAATCAAAATATCTTTATTCAAATTGCAAATTGAAATGGTTCTTTTTGAACGTCATACATAACAATAAGACAGTCCTCAAAAAAGCTCACCCTTCACAGCTTCCTAGTGCTTCACTGGAGAGACAGCGGCGCAACAAACTCCCCAGCTACATGCGAACATTAACTAAATATATTTTAAAGTTACAATATTAAATGGAAAAAGAATACGGTCGCGAACAGGATTCGAACCTGCGCCTCCCGGATAGATACTCCAGGCGCTCTGACCACTAAGCCTCTCGAGAGGTCGAGATGGCTTAGTGGTCAAAGCAAAGTTAGTCGTGTCGGTTCGGTCACTTGTAAGTACTGAATTGATTGCAATGACGTCTCCATAAGACGTGTTAAAATATGGAAGAAGAATTCGCGGTGGGGAGCAGAGGTCGAGATGGCTTAGTTGGTCAGAGCGCCTGGAGTATCTATCCGGGAGGCGCAGGTTCGAATCCTGTTCGCGACCGTATTCTTTTTCCATTTAATATTGTAACTTTAGAGTTCGCTAAGCATGCGTTAATGCTTTTTCAAAGACATATCTTAAATATATTTTGTTCACTATTTGTGATCCCCGAATACCCCTTTAACTTAAGGGGAAAATCTATAAAACAATTTTTAGACCTGCTGTCTTGTTTGGTTCAGAATATTGGGCCAGGAAGGGAATGAATGAAAGACAACTACATGCAGCTGAGATGAGCATGTTACGAAGGATGTGTGGTGTGACGCGGATGGATAGAATTAGAAATGAGTATATAAGAGGAAGTCTGAAAGTGGCACCGGTCACTGAGAAGTTGTGTGGAAGTCGTTTAGCGTGGTGTGGGCATGTGGTGCGGAGGGATGAGGGGCATGTGACGAGGAAAGTTTTGAGTATTAATTTAGATGGCTATAAGAGTAGAGGAAGACCGAGGAAGCGATGGATGGGTTGTGTTAAAGATGATATGGCTAGAAAAGGAGTGACTGACGATATGACGTCTGATAGAGATGTATGGAAGAAGAATACATGCTGCGCCGACCACAAATAAATTGGGATAAAGGAAACTGTATGATGATGATAATATTGTTCACAGGGAAGTCTACGGTACACAAGTTGTTGTGGGCAAGTCTGGGCCGGATATCCGGCATGTTGGCTGGTATACTGGTCGTGGCTGTACTAGTGCCGGTCATGGTAGCTACCACTATACAAATGAGGTTAGTCCACAAAATTACATGTTTAAATAAATTTTTAAATAATTTTAGATTCGTATATTATAGATCGTCTAGTGGTCCCAAGCACGACATGAGGTCTCGAATTCGATTCCCGGGTCGGGCAAAGCGCTGTTGAGTTTTTCTGTTAGAAAACTCTCAGTATTACCCAGGAGTTTGCAATTGTGCCCGATAGATGGCAATAGACTCAACACCTATTACATGGGACTTAATAACAGCATTGGTGTACGACTGTGTACACCTCTGCTTACCCCTTCGGGGAATACAGGCGTGATGCTATGTTATGTTTAGAGATTTATATTATATAGCTACGTTGGAATAATTAAATTGACATTTAATTTATCTTGGACACATGTCAAAATAGTTATAGTATTAAACTCTCCTCTGTGACCTTTCCCCCCTATAACACCGCGAGTTATTTCCCTTATTACTTGGTGATTTATTTCTCCTATTATTCCGCGAGGTATATTTTCTATGACCTCGCCAGTTAATTCCCGTATCATCCAATAAGTATTTCCTTTACTAACCCGCGAGTTATTTCCCATATGAACCCGCGATTTATTCCTTTCATAAACCCGCGAGTTATCATACCTGAGAATTGCTTCCACTATAAACCCGCGAGTTATTTCCCCCATGAACCCGCGATTTATTCTTTTCATAAACCCGCGAGTTATAATACCTGAGAATTGCTTCCACTATAAACCCGCGAGTTATTTCCCCCACGATCCCTTGACTTATAAATCCTGAGAATTGCTTCCACTATAAACCCGCGAGTTATTTCCCCCATGAACCCGCGAGTTATAATACCTTAGAATTGCTTCCTCTATAAACCCGCGAGTTATTTCCCCCATGAACCCGTGATTTATTCTTTTCATAAACCCGCGAGTTATAATACCTTAGAATTGCTTCCTCTATAAACCCGCGAGTTATTTCCCCTACGACACCGCTAGTTATTTCCCCATAAACAGATGAAGCTACATAATGTTTTATCTTTATACCAAAAGTCATACTATTTTTATATCATAACAGGTACCTTACACAAGCATGGCTAGTGGTACCCCTATACTGGTTGCCCTACACTATCGGGGCCATCGCCGCCGCGCAGGCGTACGACGCCTGGACATTGAAGAAGGTGTGTATTCTTTATCTTAATTCATTATTTGTGTACATAAATACATTTATATGCAAACAATAATAAATGAAACCTAAATCATTTCCATTTTGAACGTCAAATGTTAAGTGAGCCCCCAAACAAGTCCACCATTCACCACTTGCTATCCTATTCCTATCCTATTCCTATTCTATCCTATTCCTATCCTATCCTATTCCTATCCTATTCCTATCCTATTCCTATCCTATTCCTATCCTATTCCTATCCAATTCCTATCCTATTCCTATCCTATTCCTATCCTATTCCTATCCTATTCCTCTCCTATTCCTATCCTATTCCTATCCTATTCCTATCCTATTCCTATCCTATTCCTATCCTTATCCTATCCTATTCCTACCCTATTCCTATCCTATTCCTATCCTATTCCTATTCCTTCTTCCCATTCAACACTAATAGAATTTGGTTTTACACAACTTCCCAAAAAAGGAGTGTTATGTTTTTAGGGTTCAAGTATG
Organism: Xylocampa areola; assembly: GCA_935421205.1. Lineage (NCBI taxonomy): Eukaryota > Metazoa > Arthropoda > Insecta > Lepidoptera > Noctuidae > Xylocampa > Xylocampa areola. Next base: position 13,736,103 of record OW285223.1, read on the forward strand.
TAACTTGTATGTTTGTTTGCGAGTTTCTTTATTCCACCATAACTTCTAAACTGACCGATTTAAATATGGGGGCTGAGTTGCCCGCGTTTGTGGGAGTGCACCCTTAAAATGGAATATCTACACGTGGCCCCTGGGGGGTGCAAAACAGGCAACACAACTCTGGTGGGAGACGGGTCTGGGCAGTTACATCAACTCCCCGACTATCGTTCTCCCCAAATCTATCCACTCTACTAAAGAATGAATAGATTTATTCTGGATCTACGTGCTCCATCCTCGGCCACACCGTCACTTACCAACAGGCGAGTTGGTGGCCAAACGTTGATCCATTTTTGAAAAAAAAAAAAATGTGGGTATCGTTTGAATCCTTACATTATCCCGGGTCACATAGGCTGGTAAGATTAAAAAGGCAGAGTGGTTATGGCACAAAAAAGGTGTGAAATAAAAAGGCATCGTGGTTATGGCACAAAAAAGGTGTGAAATAAAAAGGCATCGCGGTTATGGCACAAAAAAGGTGTGAAATAAAAAATATACTTCACATGGGGGTCATCCAAATATTACGTAAGCAGTATTTTTTGCAATTATATCCCCCCTAACCCTCGTCAGCAAAATTAAGCACCCCCCCCCCCCCCCTTCCCATGCTTACGTAAACATACGTACATGTTTGTTTTTATGTGTTCTTATTTCTTTAACCGGTGTCTTGGTTCTAAGCGAGTAAACGTATCCATTATTATTGGTAATCCCTGACTGAAAATGTGTATCGTTTTCAAGTATTGACAAGTAGGGTTGCCAATTTCCATGTCTTGATACCAAATCGATAAAAAAGTTATTATATTAAATGGAAAAAGAATACGGTCGCGAACAGGATTCGAACCTGCGCCTCCCGGATTTCCCGGAGGCGCAGGTTCGAATCCTGTTCGCGACCGTATTCTTTTTCCATTTAATATAATAACTTTAGAGTTCGCTAAGCAGGCGTTAATGCTTTTCAAAGATTTATCTTGAAATCGATAAAATTTTGTAGATAATTCGAAAAAGTAGAAGAAATTATACTGCTGACGTAATCATCATCCAGACCCCCCCATCCCCTATGTCATCAAAAATAAGTGCAGCAAAGACCCCCCCCGCCCCCCTGTAGTGCTTACGTTATACTTGAATGGCCTCATGGCAGGCGTGCTTTTTTTTTAGTAATTTTATTTTGTTTCTTCTCAGACTGGTTTAACCCGTTCAATCCGCTGTCTCCAAGCAATGGCGGCGACTCGTCTCATATTATCAGCAGTACTGCTAGTACTGGTGTGCATTCCTCCGCTCGCTTCGCTCCGCTATCTCATCAGCGCTCCGCTCTTCATGATGGCGGTCACCTCCTGTATATCGTTGACTGTTGTCAGATATGTTACCTTGAAAGGTAAGTTCAATAGTAATAGTTTTTTTTTTTTTAATCGTGTTCAAATCAAATCATCTCAAAAGATCATGGCGAGATTTAAAATTATCATATTGTCGTGTTCAGAAATTAGTCAAATGAAAACTTAGGAATCATAAAATAAAATATCTTTTAAGCGGGTATCTAAAAATACTGAACATTAAATTAAATGATGAATACAAAAATACCACAATTCGAAAGAAAACAAGAGTATTAGATGCATAAGAGCACTCATAAAAATTTTAATGGAAGTGCGCAGGCGACGTAGCGCGGTCAAGGGATGAAAATGGGCCAAGAAAACAACCATGGACTGGACCAAAGGGAAAAATAAGGCATGGTCGGCCTCAAGAGAGATGGGCCGATGAAATTACTGAAACGGCGGGCCAAAACTGGCTTACCATACATAGCAGAAGATAGAAATAAATGGCAACAAATGGAGGAGGCCTTTACCCAATGAGGGGTCCTTAATTGACATTAAGAAATTTTTATATAGTAATTTTGTATTTTTGATGTACCTATATGTTATTATTAAAGAAAAACAAAGGCTTTTTTTTTTTTATTAAAAAAAAACATTAATGCCGAATTCTCAGTAGCAGCCCGAGTTTGGAATTGTGCCAGCTAGATAGCAATAGGCTCACCACCTATTACTTGGACACTATGTACACCTCTTCCTACCCCTTCGGGGAATACAGGCGTGATGCTATGTTATGTTGAATGCCGAAAGTTACTTTTAAGGGAACAAAGGTCATCATATTCCATGATTTGTTGTGGTACTCGTTATGATTCTTTCAAATCTTGCTTACTACGGGATTTTTCATTTCACATTACACTTTTTTTTTCTAACCTTTTGTGTCTCACTGTTGAACAAGGTCTTCCCCTTTGATAAATTCTAGGTCATCACTTGGCATCTAGGCCTACCTGGGCGCCGCCAGCCCTCTTCAGACACGACTGTGTGACGACTCTAGCCTACCTGTCTGCGTGCATTCTGTTAATGTGACGCGCCCAATACCATTTCAGTCTGGCGATACCTGTTTTCGAACGCATATACTGTTACGGATACGGTCAACGTGTTTGACACTCAGCATACTACGTTCCACAATCCCTTAGGACCAGGGTATTTAACCAGTGCGTCCTACCTGTAATGACTTACGAAGCTGAAACTTGGACACTCACCGTTGGTCTGGTCCACAAATTTAAGGTAGCTCAGCGTGCAATGCAGATAGCGATACTCGTTATTTCTCTGGTGGATAGGATTCGCATCGAGATTATCCGCCAGAGAACCAAAGTAACCGATATTGCTCGCAGAATCAGAACGCTGAAGTGGAAATGGGGTGGCCATGTCTGCAGACGGACAGACGGTCGATGGAGCAGACACGTGTTGGAGTGGAACACGTTTGGACAAACGTAGTGTAGGGCGCCGCCGTGCGATAGACCGACGGTTTGGAGAAGGTGGCTGGCAGCGGGGGGGGGTGCGGGCTGCCCAACACGTGGATGGTTGGCGCTCTTTGGGGGAGGCCTATAGATCAGCAGTGGAGGGCGATAGGCTGATATGATACTACGTTCCACGGCCATTTGCCAAACTTTTGAGTCTCATTCAGGGGACCACGTGTGAGCGCAGTAAGTTAGGATGGGCAGTATACACATATCGATAAGTTTGGGCTCCAGGGTTATCGGGAGGTAACCCTTCATTAGGGTCTGCATGGACCAGTAGCTCTTTCAAGCGTTTTCGATCCACTTTAAAATCAAAAATGTTCAATTTTTCTTCAACCTTCACTCAGGATGGCAGCAACTGATCCTAGAGGTGTTCCTGTCTGTCCCGTCTCTGATGTTCATGTTCTCCGTGTCCTTACGTCTGGACGCGCAGATGTTGCCCATCATGGGACGCTCGTCCGGCGCCACTCCGGACTACACCGTGGCCGTACTCAATGTAGGACTAGCAATTATCGCGGCTAGTACTGTGGTAAGTCTTCAATGTCGTTTCTAGTATCATTAATATTTTTATATATATAAGACTCGTGACTAAGTAATACCAGCACAGATCGACCGATTGAGGTTAAGCTGTGCTTGCCGCAGTCGGTCTGTGGATGGGTGATCATCATATCATACTGAGACCCTTCTGTACCTCGGAGTGCACTTTAAGCCGTCGGTACCGGTTGTCAAATTAGATCTATGACAGCCGTTACGGGTAGTCAGAGGGCTGAAAGTCTGACAACCAGTCATACCATGAGATGTCGTGTTACCCAGTAACTGGGTTGTGGAGGCCTGTGTCGCCCCATGCAAAAAACTGGTATTAATTTGAATCGGACTCGACTGGAAAAGGCTAGGCAGATTGATTGATATAAAAATACAAAAATAGTAGGCCACCGGCGGTATCGGGAACAGGGTCTAGGAACTACCGGTGGTTAGAGCTCCGAAGAAAGAAACCTCCTCATAATGCGGGTCGTATTAAAATTTTAATTTTTATGGCCGAAATTAAGGTTGTGACCAGGATTCGAACCTGCGCCTCAAGAATAATTAACCCACGCGCGTTGACCAAATAAGCCATCTCGACTTCTACTGTGAATTGTTCTTCCACATTTTAATACATCTTTAAATTTTTCTAAAACACTTCCTCACATCAGGTCCTTACTGGTCTAGTGGTCCCAAGAGCGACTGCGGAAAGTGGGATCTCGGGTTCGATTCCCGGGTCGGGCAGTGTTATTGACTTTTTCTGTTACGAAATTCCTACTAGCAACCCGGAGTTTAGAATTGTGGCCGGTAGATGGTAGTAAGTTCGCCACCAATTACATGGGACTCAATAACAGGAATATACACCCAAATCTCACTACTCCGCCTACCCTTCCCTGGAATAGAAGCTCGATGCTATGTTACTTCCTGCAGTTTCCTTTAACAGTTTTATATGTGTATATTTTGTTACAGTCGGGCATCGAACTCCTGTTCTCCCGCCGCCGGCTGTGGCTGGCGCTATCTAGTGTCGGTTTAGTCTGCGTGGTGCTGATGTTCATACCCTTCAACCCTTACGAAGACGAAGGCATCTCCTTACAGAGACATTACTGGTTTGTAAGTATAATTAATACTAGCTGTCCCCGCGACTCCGTCCGCGTGGATGTCGTAAATTAACACCATGTCGTGTATGAACACTAATTCATAATTAACAAATGTTCGACGTGAGTCTTTAACCGAACCGATTGACATGAAAAAAACACTAAATGTTAGGTGAAGCTTACCACAATATCTTAGTGAAAACCACATCTAAATCGGATAAGCCGTTTCTGAGATTAGCGTGCACAAACGCACAGACAAACAGACAAAAATTCTAACAATCATTGTTTTGGGTGCTATGTTCGTTGATAAAGGTCTCAATAATATATTTTCTCATATATCTTCCATGTACAGACAGCGATCCGTTACATTTTTATTATATGTATTGATATTGATAATTTAGTAAATTGTCATTTGTATAATTTTATTACAATTGTTGGGAGTGACGAAATCAAACAACGTGAAATAAAAATATTGATTCGAGACAAAAAAATGCCTGTTTGAAAGAAAAGTTTATATGTGTAGTGATACTACGCGTGTTCTTGAGATACTCTCTTTATTAAGATAAACATAACATAGCATCACGCCTGTATTCCCCGAAGGGGTAGGCAGAGGTGTACACAATTGTACACCCACATTTCACCAATGCTGTTATTAAGTCCCATGTAATAGGTGGTGAGCCTATTGCCATCAACCGGGCACAATTCCAAACTCCGGGCACGAAGAATTCCCTAACAGAAAAACTCAATAACACTTTGCCCGACCCGGGAATCGAACCCGAGACCTCCTGCTCAGCAGTCCCGCTTGGGGCCACTAGACCAACGGGGTACTTCGACTCTCTTTATTAAGATAATTACATACTATTTATATAATAATAACTGCGTGTCAGCAGACACATATATATAAAGTAATAAATAAAATATTCACACACATTTATAATATTATGTGGGGCGGCCGTACGCAAGCATAAATAATAAAGTTATTATATTAAATGGAAAAAGAATACGGTCGCGAACAGGATTCGAACCTGCGCCTCCCGGATATATACTCCAGGCGCTCTGACCACTAAGCCATCTCGACCTCTGCTCACCACCGCGAATTCTTCATCCATATTTTAACACGTCTTATGGCAACGTTATTGCTATTCAGTCCCTATACAGGTAACCGAAAAATCTTTTTCCATTTAATATTATAACTTTAGAGTTCGCTAAGCATGCGTTAATGCATTATAAAGATTTATCTTGAAATAATAAAGTGCTAACATATTTAAAGGTGTATATTAGGAACGATTAAACCACTCGCCAAATAAGTCTGCGCGTGGCCAATAATTTTGTCATTAAAACTAACCGATTTTAACAAATGTTTAATATATACTGCCTCGTTGGTCTAGTGGTCTCAAGCGCGACTGATGAGCATGAGGTCTTGGGTTCGATTCCCAGGTCGGGCAAAGTGTTATTGAGTTTTTCTGTTAGGAAATTCTCAGTAGCAGCCCGGAGTTTGGAATTGTGCCCGGTTGATGGCAATAGGCTCACCACCTATTACATGGGACTTAATAACAGCATTGGTGAAATGTGGGTGTACGAATATGTACATCTCTGCCTACCCCTTCGGGGAATACAGGCGTGATGCTATGTTATGTTATGTTGTTATGTTATGTTTAATATCATGTATTCCAGGCGCTCTCCAGGATACATCCAGGTTCAATTCCTGCTCACTGCCGTATTTTTCTTTCAACAAAATATTATATAACTGTAGAGTTTGCTATGCATTTATTTGAAAGATTTACCATAGGAACTAAATAGATAGCGGAAAATTATATATGCGAATTTTTATTAGTATAAAAGGCTTCTACGGTACCATTTAGTTTCCCGATATTTCGACCTGAATAGATAGTGATTCATAATCATCCCCCTGCCCTTATCCCAATTTTTTGGGGTCGGCGCAGCACGAAATCTTCTTCCATACATCTCTATCAGCCGTCATATCGTCAGTCACTCCTTTTCTAGCCATATCATCATTTACACAATCCATCCATCGCTTCCTCGGTCTTCCTCTACTCTTATAGCCATCTACATTCATACTCAAAACTTCCCTCGTCACATGCCCCTCATCCCTCCGCACCACATGCCCATACCATGCTAAACGATTTCCACACAACTTCTCAGTCACCGGTGCCACTTTCAGACTTCCTCTAACATACTCATTTCTAATTCTATCCACCCGCGTCACACCACACATCCCTCTTAACATTCTCATCTCAGCTGCATGCAGTTGACTTTCATTGATTCCCTTCGTGGGCCAACATTCTGGACCATACAAGACAGCAGGTCTAATAATTGAATAGATAGCAATTACCGCACTAGGACCTATTAAAACTGTGGAAGAAGAATTCGGAGTAGTGAGCAGAGGAGAGGATGTCTTAGTTAGCAAAACGCCTGAAGTATTTATCCGGGAAGCGCAGGTTCAAATCCTGTTCATGACCGTATTTTTTCCACAAAATTGCGTTTTAAAGAACTATCTGGAAAAAAATACGGTCGCGAACAAGATTCGAACCTGCGCCTTTCGGATAAATACTCCAGGCGGTCTGACCACTAAGCCATCTCGACCTCGAGGTCATCATATTTCTTTTTCCATTTAATATAATAACTTTAGAGTTCGCTAAGCATGCGTTAATGCTCTTCAAAGATTTATCTTTAAAAATGATCTGTATTTGTAATATCTTTAATTTCCAGCATTCAGAAATCGTGTCCCACGACATAAATAATTTGATTACATCCCAATCGTCTGGCGTTGTAGTCACTAAGCTGGACCCTTACTCAACTGAGCGAGTGTTGCCAGCACTCTCGAGGGCCGGTGTACATGTGAACACGAGGGAGGACTTCAGTACCGACTGTGAAACGCAAATATATTGTGGGTTGCCACTGTTTAGGACGAGCTTTGCGAGACATTTGTAAGTATGTTTTATATGTATATTCTCTTAAACATATAATAATTGATGGTGTGTACTCGACTGCCTCGTTGGTCTAGTGGTCCCAAGCGCGACTGTTGAACAAGAGGTCCAGGGTGCGATGCCCGGGTCAGTCAAAGTGTTAGAGTTTCTATAGATGGCAATAGGCTCACCACCTATTACATGGGACTTAATAACGGCATTGGTGAAATGTGGGTGTACGAATGTGTACACCTCTGCTTACCCCTTTGAGGATTACGATTACCAGAGATTATGAACTCGCCTCTTGATTGTGGGGAAAAACCTGTCATATACCAATGCAAGTTTTTGTATTTCTTATTAAGTATTTATAACATGGCCCTATCGGGGGCGGGGGGTTGGCAGGTTCATCGTGATACTCATGAACGGGTGCCACAAGTTGGGACTTATCAACTCAATACTACCAAGACTAGTAACTATTATTACAATTTTGTATACTGTAACTATATCTGCATCGTTATCACATAATATCTTTTACCGGACAGTGTAAATATACCAACAATATTGTAACACAACATTTTAAAAGAGTAAACATTAAATGAGAAGGCTTCTTGCCCGTTCTTCTCCATAGAAATCTTCATTTTGGAATGTGAAAAGAATAGGGTTTATGAGAAAAAGAGACAGAGAGATCCAGAGGTACAATATACAGCGGTCAGCATATTTCGTTGAGGTTACAGTTTTTCCCGTAAGACTTTACCCAGATAATTGACGGTGGCGTCGTAAAGGGGGGCGGTGGGGCGGTCCACCCCGGGTGCCAAGCATCAAGGGGTGATAACTTATTCGCTCAGCTTAGTAGCCACTAGCCACGGTCCTATAACGTAAAACAATAGTAGGGTATTCTTATCCAGATAGTATGTAAATGGCTTCCGCTTAGAGAGATGTACATAATTTTTTCCTTTATTTATAAGTTTATCGCTGAGCAATAACGTCGCCTTGAAATCATCCTGATATTAAAATTACAATACCCATACACGATTACTTTAAAACAAAAGTTGCTTTGCTATTTGTATAGTTTCCTGGCTTGTTCCGATAGAGGAAATGCCAAGATTGCATTACGCTCCCCAACACCATAACTGTGGGTTGACCCAAATAAATCAAATCTTAAAGCCTCAATCCGTACACATTCCATCAAAATATGTTGAACGTCCCCGACTATACCACATTTGCCACAATTGGGTGACCTTTTCCATCAGGAAACCAAACTTTAACTTTGTACCATTTAAAGCATGGTTTTCCCAACATTTGATTGTATCGAGCCTTGCATTTAACCAATCACACTTCACAAACGCCACATCACGTCACACGCATTATCCAATGACAGACATCTATGGTAGAACATTCTGGTCTCGCTACTGCACCCAAAAACTGCTCCACATTGCAACCTTTGTAAAAAGCCAAAAATTCATAGACGTATACACTTAAAACCGTGATCTTTCCTTTTGTTCATCACGAACAAACTTTCTAAATTAGCGGCATAGCAATTTATTTATTTTGGGGGTGATCAATGGAAAACAGCCCCGGTGGAAGCCGGGGCTGTTTTCCATTGATCACCCCATGCTACGCCGCCACTGCTTTTTTTTTTGTATACGACATCTCGCAGGTCAACCTAGGAGGTTGTCGATTGCTTAAACGCGCTTTCCTGTGGTTGCCTTAATAATTTTAAGGCCCCCAGCCAGGGCATTCAACTTATAAACTAAGCGACAACACGGTAAGGGCACCCCTGCGCGGTACAAACCTCGGTTTAAGGCGTCGCTGGTGGGAGGACAGCAAGGGACTGGCTGGATTGGATTCAACTGCTACTGCTTAGCTGTATATATTTTTTATCTATATTTTGCAGGCCGCACGCTATGTTCTTATTCACGGGTCCGCCCGCCGCGTTCGATCCTCGGCCAAGCGTCAATGTGACGTCACGTACTTGTGTTAATGGTTTATGCACATATAGCTTCGTGTTTACTGGTAAGTGGTTCTAACAATTATTTTTTTCAAGACACTTGTTTATGAAATGACTCTTACTACATCGCCTTAAGGGTCATAATGCTGCTTGTTATGCGTACTTTTTAGTTACCTACATTACAATATTTCATTCAGGGTTCATGTATGTATGTATGTATGTTTGTGAGTTTATTTATTCCTGCATAACTTCTAAACTCCTGAACTGATTTCGATGTATGGGGTACCGTTAGAATCGTTACATAGTCCCGGGTAACTTAGTCAGATTTAAAAAAGGCAGGGGTGCTTTAAATTTTTTCAATTAATTTTCTTTTAATATAATTGAACATTTATTCACAGTACAACTTGTTACAATAGCTCTCAATTTAATAATACTATGCACTTGAATATGTTGCAAGTTTTTGCGTACAAACATGTGTATATCGATTTATAATAATATACCCAATGAATTAAAGCTAGGGTAATGTTTTTAAATTAAAATTGACAGAGTGGCTCCAAAATAAGTGTTTTTATACTATTAAGGAATATACGGATTTTAAAAATTTATGTTAAGGATAATTATAATGAATGAATTTGTTAATGAATGTATAATAATTGTATCTTAACATATAAATATTAATTACATGTTAATAATCGACGTAATTTTAAATAATTTGCACGCTTGCTTGCAGGCAAAATACAGTTACTTTTAGGCTTTAAGATCTTTCCTTTGTATCTATGTATTTTCTCGCAAATAAACTTACTTACTTACAAATATGCATCCATACAATCACACCTGGTCCCCATTGGGGTAGGCAGAAACTATCGATTTATAATCGCTACGATTCCGACACACTTCTTTCGCTTCATTTATGTTCTTTAACGTCTTCATGCATGCTCGTCGATTTGGTTTGCTACAGACCTGACCTTTTTTGAGAACGTCCGCAATTTATCACTACTTACATTCATATGAACCGACAACATGTGGAATGAACTGTCGCCTGCGGTATTTCCGGACCAATACGACCTTCAAACCTTCAAGAAAAGACCGTACTCCTTTTTAAAAGGCCGGCAACGGTCTTGCGACTCCTTTGGAGTTGCGGGTGTCCATTGGTGGCGGTCATCGCTTACCATCAAGCGATGCGTCAGCTCGTTTGCAACCTACCACATAAAAAAAATAATTTACGTCACCGCTCTAGATAATGTACAGTAGAAAGCACAAGTGCGTAATAAACTCCACTATGAACCTAAAAGCAGTGAAATAAATCGCACTTTACGGGCAAGTGTGTTATGAACAATTTTACTATTAAAACATAAATTGTCTCCCCAGGCGGTTACCACAACATGATGACATTCTGGCCTCGTGAGAACATCACTATATCCTCATGGTCACTGACCACAGCCCCTCGCGTCTCCTTCTATCAACTAAATCGACCTGTGTATGTATTGTATCACTCCGCCGCTACATATACGGGGGCGCCAGGACCAGAGGCTATCAATGTCACTTTTAATGTAAGTATAGTTTACCCGTATTACTGTATAATAACTTTCTTGAGACATTTTTATATTAATTATTGTACAACGGTTATTACTCACGCGCATTCTTCGGGATTTCGCGACATCGCCGCGGGCTCAGCGCATGGTGAAATTCGAGTTCGAAACTAGTCGGGCAATCCCGAAGAATGCAAGTGAATAATAACCGTATTCTACACTACCTGGTACACGCGACTTCGCCTGCGCGACACAAGGTAGCCTGCCTTCCTCCAAAATTCAATCTATCTCAAAACCCAAACATGTTTCACTTTTATATTATTGAGCATGAGATCCTGGGTTCGATTCCCGAGTCAGGCAAAGTGTTATTGAGTTAAAGTAATAAAATTTTGTTGGAAAAATAATACGGTCGTGACCAGGATTCGAACCTGCGCCTCCTGGATAAATACTCCAGGTGCTGTGACCACTAAGCCATCTCGACCTCTGCTCACCACCGCGAATTCTTCGTTAACATTTAATACGTCTTTTGGTGAGTCATTGCTATCTATTCGTTCCCTATACAGGTGACCGAACCGACTCGACTAACTTTGCAGTTAATACAATATCGTAAAGATGCAATTACCTTAAGAAATACAGATAAATCTTTGAAAAGCATTAACGAACCTTAAAGTAATATTTTTTTGTGGAAAAATACTAAGTTTATCCGGGAGGCGCAGGTTTAAATCCTGCTCACGACCGTATAAATTTCCACAAAAATTATTAAAATTAAGTTTCGCTAAGCATGCGTTAATGCTTTTCAAAGATTTATCTGTATTTGTTATTGAGTTTTTCTGAAGAAATTCTCAATAGTAGCCCGGAATATGAATTCGTGTCCGGTAGATGGCAGTATATCAAATTAGCTGCTTTTGCTTAACATTTTGGGCGAGTAGGAATGATTTTTTTTTTATGAGGACATTGACCCCCATAAGTATGACTACGGAGTTATATTAATTCTATATTTTACTCACAGGTGTCTCCGGAACTCCAGTCCCAGCCGATAGTAGATGTCTCCCACCACTCGCATAAAATCCACCATCCCGAAGACTTCACGTCGGAATACAATAACATACTGCAGGCGATGCCGCGGTACTTTAATATAGCTAGCTTCCTCAGCCTTAGACATAATTATGAGTTTTAAAAATTCGACGTCACTTTTTTTTTTTTCCGTCGTGGGATTGGGCAAGGTAGCAGGGATTGAAAACCGGTTCCATTTTTCGGTTCGGTTCTTCATTTGTGTTCCCATAAAGGTTCGTCTTTTCGGTACGGTTTCGGTTCCGGTGCGGTTCCAACATACTGGTTCCGTAATTTCGGTTCCGTACCGTTTGAAATAAATTTTCCATAAAGAGGAGGAGATGCATTCAACGCATTCTTGGCAAAGTTCTCAAAATTCTAAAATAAAACTATTTCCAACAAACACCTAACAAGTATAAACACGTTTTTTATTGACGAATAGAATACGTTGAGACGGCCAACGAATATATCACTGGAATGAATGATAGTGACAACTGACAACTTAATCAAATAAATCCCCGCCGCCGCTCCACCCCGCCGGCCCAACTCGCCGCGTATGAACTCGAAACAAGTTATGCACTAAGCCGCGTATGACAAGCTTTGTTTAGGAACCGGTACAATTTAGGTTCTCATTTGGGTTCCGGTTCCGGTTCGGGTTCTAGTAACAGAACCGAAAAATACCGGTATTTTAACTGTATTTTAGAACCCTTTTCAATCCCTGCAAGCTAGTGTAAAGCAAAGGTCAGAAAAATATTACTCAGCACGTGCATTTTGCATTTTTATTCTTCCGTCATGAGATTATGTTTTGGGAGCAAGCTATTGTAAAGCCAAGATAAATAAACAAGTGCTGCTTTCGCTTAACTGTGTTCCCGTCTCTATTCTGCACTTGTAGTTAGTAGATGCTAAGATAAAAATACTCTAAATATACTCGACAAGCGTTGCTTATCCTTAACGTTCGTTTACCAATGACAGTTTACAACGTGCTATAAGCATTTAGTAAGTTACTATAACAGGGAAACGGGACGAACTATGGATACGTCAAAATAACCGAGATTTTTATTTTGTAAAATATTTTTTATGGGTCTGTGTCTCGGGAAGATATGAGTTTATAAAGGCACCGAGTGAAATATATATTTATCTGCCTAGCCTTTTCCCAAAGCATTGGGGTCGGCTTCCAGTCAAACCGGATGCAGCTTAATATCAGTATTTTACATGGAGCGACTGCCTACCTGACCTCCACAACCCAGTAACTGGGTAACAAGATATCTCGTGGTATGACTGGTCGTCAGACTTTCAGGCCTCTGACTACCCGTAACGGCTGTCATGGATCTTAATTTGACAACCGGGACCGACGTCCGAGGCACGGAGGGGTCTCGGTATGAAATGATGGTCACCCATCCACAGACCGACCGCGGCAAGCGCAGCTTAACCTCGATCGATCTATCTATGCGGCTGTTACTTAGCCACGAGCCCCACCAAGTGAAATATACAGCTTAAGATTTAAAAAAATCAAATGAAAAGCTTGCGTAATGGCAATATTGTAATTTGCGAGCATTCCTTGTTTAAGTTATTAAAATGTGGAAGTAGAATTCGCGGTGGTGAGCAAAGGTCGAGATGGCTTAGTGGTCAGAGCGCCTGGAGTATTTCTCCGGGAGGCACAGGTTCGAATCCTGGTTAACAAAACTTTTTAACCAGTATTTTACATGGAGCGACTGCCTGTCTGACCTCCACAACCCAGTTACTGGGTAACACGATATGCTATTTATAAGATCGGTCCAATACTGTTGTGATATTTTCTCATCGAAGTATATTTCGGGCTCAACGATTTTTGTACAAATTATTGTATTTTTATGCCTTTTTGGTCTAGCATGACTACTAAGCATGAAGTCCTGGGTTCGATACCCGGATTGGACAATAGGCTCACCAACTATTACAAGAGACTTTAAAACAGCATTGGTGAAATGTGGGTGCACAACTATTTTCAACTCAGCCTACTCCTTCGGGGAATACAGGCGTTATGCTATGTTTATTATATTTTTTACTGTTTACAACTGTTTTGTTCATAGTGGATAGTATTATTTATTAGTAGGTTATTTTTATGTTATTAATAAGAAATGACCAGTGAATAAATATATTTTTTGTTAAGTTGTTATTTGTTTTCAAATCCACATTGGCCCGAATAATATTTTTACAATTTGTTGAAAGAATTTTATCACTATGGAGTAAGTATTACCGATGGCTTAAGAGTATAAACGTAATGTACATTACCAACTATTACAGTAACAAAAATATGTCCAAATGTCTAATACCTTAATTAAAATGCAGTAGCTATTAAATAAAATAAAAAATTCCGACTGCACAACTATCTTTGTATTCTTTATTTTTTTTCATCTCATTTACAAATTCTCAATTTTCGGAGTTTTGCCTTTAGTTGTGTTAAAAGACCTCGCTTCGTGCCAAATTTCAGTTCTAGGTCACCTAGAAGTGGTCTAGAATTTTGATAAGTGAGGCAGTCAGTAAAATTGAGCTTTTCAGACCCTAATAATTCGAGAACTATAAAATATTAAAGGTAAATCTTTGAAAAGCATTAACGCATGCTTAGAACTCTTAAAGTTATTATATTAAATGGCATATATTATATCTATACAGGTGACCGAAACCGAACGGTGGAGGTTCGGTCACCTGTGTAGGGACTGAATGGATAGCAATGACGTCACCAAAAGACGTGTTTAAGTGTGGATGAAGAATTCGCGGTGGTGAGCAGAGGTCGAGATGGCTTGGTGGTCAGAGCGCCTTGAGTATTTATCCAGGAGGCGCAGATTCGAATCCTGCTCGCGACCCTATTCTTTTTCTATTTAATATAATAAATTTAACTATGAAATTTGCTTTCATGAGATATATAATATCTAAGCAGGTCATATAAACTTGTGAAATCACACTGCCGTGTCTCGATTATAAAGCGCATTTGTCATGTGGGAACTAAAAAGTGAAATTATGGAATACAAGTTTGTTATGTACTTAGACTACCTTTTATCATAGCTACTATATTAGTGTATATTTATCGGGAAAGTGGAAGGATTCTAACGGTACACGGTCACGGGTACATCTAAATTTAAATCGGTTCAGGCGTTTAGAAGTTATGGTGGAAAAAAGAAACTCTCAAACATACATAACACTCCTTCGTTGATAAATTAATTGATGTGTAAGTATTCATATATTACTGTTTCCTCATTTAACTTGACTATACTTTGTTTATGTGGGTAGGTAGCAGTGTCTTGCTTTGAGGGTAGTAGAATATTGCATTGACAGATGTCAAAATACCTCTTGACGATTGATGCTCTCCTGGCTCCTGGTGGACTTTAAGACATGGGTAGTTTTCACTACTTTAAGAACTCTTTAAACTTGTAACATTACAAAATGCATTGATTATAATAATATATGGGGAACGAGGTGTGGTGTTCCTCCATAGAAAAGGGAGGATCCTCCAACCAGGCGGGTAATATTGCCTGGCGGGCCACGGCCCAACGGTTAATGTCGGGAGGTGGTATATATACACACTCGTCGTCAACTTTTGATTGCGCGATGCAGAGTGTTGTGCGCGTAGTTACCATGTAGCGAGATAGATGTCGCTACAAATAGAATTATTTCGTTCCAAGGAACATGTTTTTAATAGTTATGTTTTCAAATTTATAACTAAGTATTTATATTATTTTAACTAAAAAAATAATAATAAAATAATGCTTTTTAATTTAGGGTCAGTTTAAAATGAAAGACAACAATAGAAAAATCATTTCAATTTATTCAATAAAATCAGTCTTTTGTTGCTTAAAATATATTTCAAAAAAATACATCTTAAGCGATCGATGATCGGCATCACAAAATAAATTAAAAAATAACAAGAAAACAATACGTTCACTTATCAAATTGTAAAAATTTCACCATTCGAAATATATTATGACTTAATTTTGCAACATAGTTTTGGCAATATTTTCATATTAACATTATAATAGTCAAATTTGGCAAGTGAACAAGAAATAAACTGAATTTATAAAATTTACTTCCTTTAAAATCACTCACTGACAAAGACTTTCGATATAAAAAATACAAAACCTCGGATAAAATGAGTAAATGTTACAAAATCAGTATTTGAAAATCTTAAATCTATTATGGTACAATATGTACAGGGTAAAACAATTTATCATAAGTAATTAAAACACTCTTCAACTATTTACCTTCAATATTTATTTCCTGAGATCTCGTATAAAACATTATCACATTATTATAGAAAAACCTGGTGTTTGTACAAAAAAATAAACAACTTTCCACATCTAGCGTATTTATTTGCATTATTTTTAACATGAAGTGACGCAGTGTAAAATTGCTTTCGACGAGGCTGCCTCGTAATGAGTGATAATCGATCGAGGCATTCCTTTATAGAGCCATATTAAGGCGAGGCGTTGCGTTTATAACTTAACCAAATCTTTCAATAATTCCATCTTACTTTTCAATTGTTTCCAAACTTTAGTTTCCAAGCATTATATTTAAAACGGAGAAAACAATTCAGGTCAATATTAACGTCGTAAAAGCACTCAACTCAAGGCAGCCTCGAAAAAAGCAATGTATTAATTAACCTCTAAAGATTACTAAAATATATCTTGGCTCTAAACACTAGTATGACAAACATTTTACATAATATTTGAAAAAGGGATAACAATGTAGTTTCGAACTAAATAAGTAGAACAAGGGATTGTGAAGATTCGTCGAAATTACAGCTGTTGTAAGTATTTTAACACAATCATGTGTGAATTAACAAAATGGTGCTTAATATTACAATTTCAGTATAACCTTTTTAACAAACTTCCTGCCTCATTTTTAATTGAAATATATTAAACAAAAAGTATTGTTCGAATATATCTAAGACAGGCAAAACCATGCCATCCATGAACTAATTTCTTCATAGCAGATATAAATGCAATAATGAAAAAAGAGAAACATCTTTCAAGCACCTATAAATTCAAGAACTTACTAAACTAAAGAAAAATACAATATATTGAACTCCCTCTACATATAGTAGTAACTATCACCTAATAGCTAACAGAAGAGAACATTACAAAAAAATAATGTCATGTTTTTGACAGAAAAACCTGTTTATTTGCCAACAGTACTTTGGAAGCCATCTTTTTTATAAATTTACAAGCAGCTGCAGAAGTGGTGAATAAAAATCAGATTGTTAGTTTTTTAAAGTACCCTACTCAGTTCAAAGGATTATAAGTTCGTAAAGAATTTGCCTGTGCCTTCTACCCAACCGCGGCAAAACTTATGTATATTGTGGGTATGTATTAAAATTACTTAAGGCAAGCCATACCACGCTATAGAATTATTTAGTAACAGTACTGTTTATTCTATATTTTTTAGACTCGATATGCAAATTAAAAACAAAACGACACAATAAAATAATTAAATTTAACGTCTTCTGCAACTATTTGTACTTATTCGTTTTATAAAGGCTTTTTTTTATATTATATATAAATCGGTTACGCTATAAATGTTGCATTTCTATATGAAAATAGCTATGTATATTAGTTTCAAAATACATTATTGCTCAAATTTACGATAGTTATCGAAGTGTTGCTCGTTACCTAAATAGTGGTACTACAAATATTTGAGTGTTGCAAGGAGGTAAATGATGTAATATTATTATATATTTAGAATTCAGTTACATATATAAATAAAAAATAATAATTAAAAGGTTACATTTTGCGTTACAATTATAAAAAAGTATACTCGTAATTTTAAGATACATTCAGAGTTAACATATTTATTATGAAATATTTACGAGATTATGGCTAAGATTGTATGGAATAAATACAAATTTTAAAAAAATGCCAGAATGGTTAGAGCTGAGGGAAACCTTTCTCTAGTATTAGTTAACGTTTTACATACTTCGATTTTTAACAACAAAAAATACATTTTTTTCCGAAAGCAACGTAAATACATTACAGTACTAATTAATATACATATTCAAAGTTCACATGAAAAAAAAAGTTACATTTAGTTTATTTATATGAAATTTTAACATTTCTACCGCCAAATCTATTATTTACTAATATCGTTTCATCATAAAAATATCGATAAAATTGGAGAAGACAACTCAACGGTAAGACAAATGTCAGCACAAGACAAGCCACCGTACTACAACCAATCAAAACATGATAAATTGACATTAGCGTTACGTCACAATGGTTTCAGCCAATGGCCATGCTTTGCTACAAGCTATAGTAGCGCCATTAGTCCCTCAGTTGCCCACCACATTGCAAATTTAAAAGAGTAAAAGTTGAGTTTACTTGCCTCAATTAATTAGAAAACTTCTTTCAAAGGGGTTCAAGTAAAACAAATTCTCTAAAGCCAATAATAAAATGGAAATATTATATATATAAAAACCTCGTGTCATAGTGTTTGTTATCAAGTAAATATATATGTTTTTTTTTGTGTATATTTGGTAGGTCTGAGAATAGGTTGTAGGCTATTTTTTATACCCTTAGGTGATAAGGCGACCCTATCCAGAAAATTTATATGGCAGAACAACGTTTGCGGGGCACAGATAGTATATAACTGTTCCTCTAACGGCATATAATTAGTAAAAATTAAATTTGTTATAGAATTTCAAATTATGGTTTAAATTTAAATTAATCCACATCACTTACACTGGACTTGTCTAATGTATTAGGACCATCAATTCAATTTTTTAAAGTTTATGGCTCTATCGTTAGTCAATGATTTTGCCAAAGTCGAGGATGAAAAAGACACTGACGGTTCTTAAAACTTTTTGATTATTGTAGTGATGCAATCAATTAAACATGCTGAAACAATAAATTGATGACGTCTTATAACGTCGTTGTCAACACACGTCAGTGACAATATAAACCGTCATTCTATTAAAATCCATGGCGGTAAAAGGTTAAAATTTATGACAAATATTATAAGACATATAATTAATATTTACGTAGGTATTTAATACATAGAATGATATATAGTAAGATGCAGCATTATAATATTTATAATACATTAAACTTATATAATATGAAGAATTGTAAACTAAAAGTAACATTAGAGAAAATTTGATGGATTTTGCCAATTTTTTTTTTTAACTTACCAGTGAAGCCAGCAAAACTTTTTGTTATATAACTTTTTCTAAATAGTATAAAATAAAAGAATTGCATCGATGAAATATGGATAGCCTCTACCGATCCCTACAGGGCTTACAGGCGTGATGCTAAAATGCTATTTCTAAATATATATTTAGTACAATCCAGACAAATATATGTGCAACAAGAATTTTTTGAACATATTGAACATATTAATTTTAAGGCATACCGAATGGCGAATACTTAAATACAATTCAATTTTAAGTAGCTTTAGAGTTCGTGCTGTCTCTATCGTTTTACCTTGATGTAACAAAGATAACACATTATTGATACATTTTTGAAACGGATTATCTAAATAGTTAAAAAAATAAGTTCGTGAGCCGGATTTGAACCCGCGCCCTCTGGATAATAACTCCAGGCGAGACCACATTATTTAAGCTACTAAAAATTGAGTAGTGTTTATTCAGCAAATACATTAAAATAACAATTACCAATTATATCAAAATTTCTTAACCAGACTATTTGAATTCGATTCGTTTTTTCTAAATATCGTAATTCAATATTCCCATTAGCCCATCAGTTAAGCGTTATGATAACCTAAAATACTAGACGCATTTTTCATTTCTAAAACAGCAAACAGTTTTAAAGGAATTGAACACAATAATCACTTTAACGAAATTTTATTGTGAAGTGTTTTATTATTTGACAAAATTTTAACTGTAACTACAATATCGAAAGTAGACCGACTTCACTAAAATCAGAGAATTACTATCTTAAACCAACAGTTAATAAATATAAATAGAAGCGAGAGAAAACTTAAGAGACTTCAAATTCGAAAGACTAATTAAGAAATCTCTAACTAAAATTGTCTCATATTTTTAATTAGCACACTTTGTATTGGCCACTAAAGATATATACGGCAAATTAGTTTTAATTTGTAGCAATAAAAAAAATAGCAATTCTCTAATTCTATTTCTAGATTTCTACATAAGAACTGACATGATTAGCTTTCACATCAAAATCAAAATCATTTACAGGCACTTTTGAATTGTCAGAAGTTAGTTGCCCCGTTCCAAAGTGCAGATTCCTATGGAGAAGAACGGGCAAGAAACTCCACGGTTACTCTTTTTCATCATATTCGTCATCTATTAACGTTTCTAGCCGACGTGAAGTCACGACAGTGATTGTTACAAATCAGTTATTCTTATATATTTCCGTCTGTTACATTTCGATATCTACTTGCAAGCCAAAGCTATTTTTTATTATATAACTTTAGTATTATTTTATATGGTATGTTTAATATTTAAATGAATGTACGATTCGTTAACATTTCCGAGCAAAATTTTATATTAAATAACATAGTTTTAAACATAATATAGACAAACAGTTACATAACATAATCAAATGGTTGTAACATAGTAATGTATTAGATTCGCTTGTTACATATTTGGTTGAATTGTAACATTCGTGGTACATGGTAATCTTTGTGGTGAGATTGTAACCAAGTGATACATTGTACAATATTGGTTAGGTTGTAAGCTTGGTGTTTAGTGTAACACTACATGTGAGGTTGTAACCTTATAAGTAAGAGATTACACTATTACACTTACAGATTGTAACCTTAGCGGTTAGGGTGTAACATTACAGGATAGATTGTAACATTGCAAGTTAAGATTGTAATACAACGTGTAAATATAATATTCAGCGCAATGTGACGGACAATCTGCTGGCGGCAACCATCTTGTTATTAAACTTCTTTTTGAAATTTTCAGCCGCAGCCGTTGTTTTGAATGTAATCTTCGCTGAACGCTCTTCCTTGTCCAATATTAAACTCTGGAACATTAATCCGTGGTTTTTTTTGTTTCAATTTCTATTCTTATTGTAAATTATGGCTTAAGAATTAAATTAACGCTAAAGTCGATTACATAGCTGTTTAAAAATAAGAAAAATGTTAAGTAATTTATACATGGCAATACACATTGAATTTCAGCGTCGTCCATGGTACAATAAAAATATATGAGATCACATTAAAATATTATGGTTACTATATACATACATATATTTGCAAGCTTACTGACTACGACATTTAATTAACAGTCTTATTAAATCTTAAGTTTAAACAATCACTTAACACTTTTCCTATTTTAATTATAATACAATTTTAATATGTTCATCTTCTATATAATATAAAAATGAATAACTGAATGTGTTGCTAAGCGCAAATCTCGAGAGCAGCTAAATCGATTTCGCTAATTATTTTTTTATAATATTACTTGAAGTACGAGGAAGGTTCCTATGGAGAGAATTTTTTTTAAAAATTGCATGAAAAAAAAACATAATTTTAGAATGACTGTTAGGCAGTACGAAGTTCGCCGAGTCAGCTAGTCGTATATAATTTAAAATTTGAATATGTACTATGAGATGAGTGAAATGATTTATCATAGGATGTGTGCTAAAACCTGGCCAATGTTACATTTTGAATGTCTTATGTCACCAATGTGACTTTTTAATGTCATATGTCACCAATGTGACTTTTCATGCCATATGTCACCAATGTAACCTTTTCAAAGTCAATATTAATACTATTTTATAGTAAATCTGAGACATCACAGTTGTACTATGAAGGAAAACATCGTTACGAAACCTGGATCTAATAATCTGAAGTGCCTTTTCTATATCAGTAGAGGCCCACGTGGGCTAAGGGACAGTTATGTGCTGATTATGAATGAAATATTCAATCGTTTTACCCCTTCTATCAGATTGGAGTAAATGTAATATGACGCAATTAAAAACTATACCATGGTCATAAGTATTTCTAAAAATTTCAATTTATTAAATATGCACAGTAAGTATGCACTTTATTGCATGTCTAACTTGGTGACATATTAACATATCCAGCTAGGCTCCTTTAATATCTTGAATAAAAAATGAAACGACCTATCAAATAAAATTATTCATGACTAGAATCCATACCATATTAAAATTGCATTATTTATATAAATTATTACAATATTATAATACATAAAACATGCATTTATTTCCATATATTAGTAATAGTAATAAAAAAATATGACCAATGACCATTTGTAACATATTTTTGATCATGTATGTACCTCAATTAACTGAAAGCTAACATTAGTGTAACGGTCGAATACGAACTAACGAACTCTTGATCGCCAGTCTAACCGCTGGGCCACTGTCATTGACAAATGACTTTTGTCTACCATTTCATAAATTTTCAACAGAATAATAGATGTGTATTATATACGTCACAACATTATATATTTGGTACTGTACATTTGATATTAGTTTATATAGAAGACATTTAATATCAAAAATAAATTCATATAATATAAAAAATACCAAAGCCCTCTCTACATTTGTCACGGATCTATTAAATATTAATATCACAGATTTGTCTATTCTTGTTTTTGGCATCATTCTCCTTTCGACTTTATAATACGTGATAAATATAAAGTAAGCTAAGAAAAAAAAACAAATTTATATACAGGCTTATCAATTTTATTTTATCATACTCTTCAATTACCGATAAATCTTTCAAAAGCATTAACGCATGCTTAGCGAACTCTAAAGTTATCTTTTGCCATTTAATATAATAATCTTCAATTACCGTTAGACCAAATGAACTAGATAAACAATATCATATTTGTTTATAAAATAATATAAAGCAAACAGCTAGCTGTAGATCATTATTTTTAAATATTCTTACATTACCATGTATATATGTCGCAGATGGATTGTAGAATAAGCTGTTTTACAAAACTGCTAGCTGATTTACAAAACAGTACTGTTATGAAAAACACCTCTTCGTGTTTAGGTTTTTTCTAACCTTACAGACACAAAAATAGGAGCCAGCTCCGTCGACCCAGCCACGGAAAGTCAGATCAGAATACAGTATAGTTTTTTTACTTGAATGGTGACTATCCATTTAATATACCTATACAATAAACAAACCTGTCCAACAGTAGATATGTCATTCTGCATTACGTCTAAAGGTGGGTAGCTGTTTTGTTAAACGTATCGCAATGGCAATCCAGCTGAACGTCGTTCAGCTGTTTTATAAAACAGTATAGTTTTGTAAAACACTGGATTCTACAATCCATCTGCGACATACATATGTACTAGAGGTTGTAATTCTGTTCCTAAGAAAAAAAATAAACTACTTCAAAAATTCAAATAGGAAAAGACACAAATTCAATATATGTTTACCAGATAATAAAACAGCATCACTAAATAAAAGTCTATATGGCTCCACGCATTTATAATCATCTACCAAACTCAGTCTGATTTATATATATTTAAAAACACTATGAAACATTGTTACTAAAAAAAAATATTACTCCGTCACTGAATATTTACAATATAAACCTATATAATTACGCTTCTATATATTTTTTCTTTCATTATTGTTTAAATAGGCATGATGGCTGATTTTGAAATTTCCATTTATAATATAGGTACACGTCTACTATTTCCGAAAAAACACATTATTTCAGCAATAAACTCTGTTTTAACGCAGATTATTACATTTTAATCTATCTAATTTGAATTAAGCGCGAAAACGGTCATGGGTGTCATGGCGCCGCTTACGAAGGGTCCTGACGTCACTAATTTAACAAAAAAAAAATGAATTTTAGTTTTGTCTGTCTTTCTGTTTGTTCCGTTCTGTATCTCCGAAACGGCTGGACCCACTTTCATGGGACTTTCACTGATAGATAGCTGATGCCTTAAGGAGTAACTTACTTTTATAAGATATCAACTGCTATTAGCCAAGTCCCACGCAAACGAGATCACAGGCACAACTAATATCTATACCAATATAATAAAGCTAATAAGTTTTTTTGTTAATTTAAACGAGATAATCTCTGAAACTATCAGTCGGATACGAAAAATCATTTTTGTATATTATAGCCAGATCCATGAGGAATACTATAGGCGATTTAACATCACGCTACGACCCCTAGGAGCCGAGTAGAACGGATAAAATAGCGGATGAAACCGCGTAACACAGTTAGTACGAATATAATTACGATGATAAGCAATAATTGATAAGCTTGCATATAAAATATTATTATTCAATAATATATTTAAATCTGTATTCTACAGTGCATGACTAATAAGTATATATGTACTTAGATATATATCACACGGTCATATCACAGTGAATTGTAAAATAACATTATTGGGTTGACGGTTCGAATGATTTGAATTATAAAAACGAAGATTTTTTCCCTTGCTAATAAACTTCGATTGAGATTCAAGATAAGGTTTTATTTCACACTAACTACAGTTAAACATGGCTACGATTCGCTATGACTCAAAACTATAATAATTAGTACCAAATTAAATAAAAGTATATTTAATAAATATATTAAAAAAAACACTCATGTATTGAAATGCAATGCTGTGTAAGTTTTTTTTTTTATTAATAATCTTTTAATTAATCCTCAAAATATTTATTGACTGCCTTGTTGCTCTAGTGGTATAAACGCGACTGCTGATCAGGAGGTCTCGGATTCGATTCCCGGGTCGGGCAAAGTGATATTGGGGTTTTCTGTTAGAAAGTTCTCAGTAGCAGCCCGGAGTTTGGAATTGTGCCCGGTAGATGGCAATATGCTCACCACCACACCACCACATGGGACTTAATAACAGCATCGGTGAAATGTTGGTGTACGACCGTGTACACCTCTACCAAATACAGGCGTGCCTCTGGGGAATACAGGCGTGATGCTATTTATATTTCTCAAAAAGACAGGATGGTCACTTACATGAGAAACATTATTTTGTAGTAATAATTATCAATAAAACCGTTCGATACAATACACTTTTAGTACAATAGATTTCACAATTCACATATTCAATTTTGCATATTTAATAGTTTGCAACAAAATATTGAGCATGTTTTCATATGGTATGTTATGTTACTTTAACAAACTAACACTACCTGAGTGCTGAATATTTGATCATTGTGTGTATGTGCTTTGGCTAGCAAACGCGTTTACGGCAACCGCAGGCTCGCTTTGGTATTGGGTGCTTTTCCTTTCCCATACTTCAATTTCACTAACGAATCAAAAAATCGTCCTGCATGTCGTATTCGACAATGGCGACCTCGGCTTTATTGTGTGCCTGAATGTGGCATGCAAAGCCTTGTACGCTTGTGGATTACAACAGATAGCAAAATTTTCTAAATTGTTTTTTATGTTGAAGTTATATTATTTTTTTATAATGAAATGCTATATGTTGTCGGATTTGTTATGTTGTTCTTACTAACAAATGTTTTTTTTTTGGTCTTGACTTTTGTCTATGTGTTGACTTTCATTTTCGATGTTCATTCGTCCTAAAGACATCCTACTATTATAAACGCGAAAGTTTGTAAGTATGGATGGATGGATAGATTTTTGTTACCCTTTCACGTAAAAGCTACTGAATGGATTTTAATGAAACTTTACAATAATATAGTTTACTACAATTTATAAAGATATTGTGTGAATTGTCCAAAATATGACGATAAGTGTCAAGTCAGTAGGAAAAAATCTACCATCTGCGAGCTATTCTGGCGTGCGCTGCCTAAACCCTTTGAGATATAACAAAATGATGTATGGTGGAATTATGTATCTTATATAGGTCTACAGAAAAGTCCGCGCTGGCATGTGTCTATCTCTTAAGGATAACATACTACATCCATTTTAAAACTTTAAAAAGTGGGCAATTATGAAGCGGTAATTGGAAAGGGGGACCGGGATCAAAATTTCCTGATTACTTTTGGTCGCGATATCCGACATCCACGCGGGCGAAGACGCGGGCATCAGCTAGTTTCTAAATAATATTTTCGCATGTCACGTAAGGCAAAATATGAGGAAACTAATATTGAGTCTGTATCTATCTGCCTGTACCCATGTTTTTAGCGAAATGTTTTGATTTGATCTACTCCCAATTGAAAGGGGGAAAACACACTCCAGGAGGCCCGTTCCTGCTCTACAAGGACGTTCTCAAGCGCTATCTCACCGCATTTAATATCCCTTGCAAGGGTACTCGCAGAGACAAGTGTTACAGCTCTGTTTATAAGGCTATGACTGTTTTTGAAGAGCATTGGTTAGCAGACTTCGATACCAAGCGCTTTAATAGACCCATCCGAAGTTTTCCTAGTAACGACTCAACCACACTAGGATCTAAGACCAGCCCTTTAATATGCAGTCTCCTGTCTCCACTACTATAGATTTCACTGATCTCTCGCGTCAGTAACGCCCTTTTCAATTTTACTCTAGGCTTTCCACAGCCGCATATTTGGCGCTTCGAGTCTTACACACAAATACATACAAACTACTTCGAAAAATTGCTTAGTTCCCCTAAGAGATATTAAATGTAAGAATGTGACACTAGATGGCGTTTATAACAATTTGGTAGGTTATTGGCAAAATATACGGGCAACACCGTTTACAGAAACTAGTTCATTATAAAACCGCGTACATTCGAACCACCAACCCCAAAAAACAAGAGAAATAAATCGACAATTCAAAAAAGTTAACCCTAAAATTCTAATTACCTGAACTTCATTGCCGGCCAAAGTTTTCAACCTGGTATCGGTCATTCCGTGTGGCAAATTGACCACATTGGCAATACTCCCTGTATCTTCTAACAATGTCTCCTCATCCAATTCCGAATCACTTTCAAATTGTATTTGAGGTTCCTCTTTTTTGATGACAATTCTGGTACTTTCTGTACCTATAGCGGTTCTGACTGCTCGGCTGAAAATGCCCGGGTTGGGTTTTGAAGGGTCAGATTTGACCTCAATTCGTGAGAACACCGACTTCTCTTTGGGTGCCTTTCGTTGTAGAATAACTCTTCGGTTGGAGAAAGCTGTTTTTTTGTCGTCTTCCCTTTCTCTTTCTTTTTCTGCTTGCTAGAGATAAAATTAACACTTTTGTAGGTTATATTTTTTAAATATTTGGAGATTATCAATGCAACTCCATCTATGAATAGACATAAGGAAATCTAAGCTCGTCGCGCGTTTCTAACGTCAGATGGCGCGCATCTAAAAAGTCGTATTAAAAATCGAGAATATTCTACATCACTGTTCAGTCAAAAACCTCTCACTCATTCTTCGCGTAGAAATATTTAAAAAGAAATTCGAAAATCCTCTTGACCAGCAATTGGTTTTAAGGTATTCTTGAATTCCTTAGTAATAATAATTTGAAATGATATAACATTTATTTATTTTATGTTTTCATTATTGTCAATTATACCATTTTATTAAAAAAAAAACTAATCTCATTTTCTTTGTCATTAAGTATAGTCAATAAAAATTTCCATTTATTGTTAAAATTAAAAAATAATAATTACAATAATGATAAATAAGATATATTAGATTATATAATTTAATGTAAGAAAATAATTTCAGACGCCTCTTCAGGTAGATTTTAATGGAAATAATAATTAAATTTCTACACCCTATCGTATTCAAAAAGTACTGAATAAATAAATGATTTAATTTGATTCGTTAATTAACTTGTCCATCTTTTAAAAACTAAAGCTTTTATATTTGTACAAATTAACTAAAGTACATACCTCTTTCTCATAAGTAATTCTCTGTCTGGATTTCGCAGACATGTCCAGTTTTGATTTTACCTGTAAATAACAAGATTTTCTTAAAATTAAATGCATACACAGTGGCGGTACCTTCATATAAGCCCAAAAGCCTGCCTTACTAAAATGCTCGATAGAGAATCAATATCAAACCCGAACTATTTAAAAGTTCGCGCGCTTAATTCTTATCAAAATAACACAAAGTATCTACCTATGCCACACTACTACACATCGCGATTGTTCACGCGCAGAGTTTCGCATTTGCAGCATCTACATATAGCTATCTCGCTTACAAGCACGGGCTTTTACCGGGCTTTCAAATACTATTTCTGTCACTTTCGCACTTATAGCGATGTGCCGTATAACGAGTATATACCTTGTGCGTCTACAAATCGATCAGTATGGAAGATTTAAGCCGTGCATGCGTATGAAGTTGCACGCGTATGCACACCTTGCCAACTCTGCAGTGTTGCCGTTTTAGCGATGTTGTGAGATCTTGGAGATTTTTAACGAGTTTGGAGACTTTTTTAAGATTTAGCAACAATAATATCTAGCGACTTTTTAAAATAATTAATAGTTTCGAGTCACGTGACACATAGATTAAAAATTATGAATTTGTTTATCGAATTAAATGTATTTACGAGTTATTAATATTATTTTCAAAAATACCAAAGAGTCAAATAAAATTCATTCTATCATTATAGCTAAGTTTCATATTTTATTTCCATCAGTGTCAAATACCCTATTGCGACATCTAGCTAGATTTTTCATATACCTGGGACTTTTTTTGCCTAAATGACAACACTGCAACTCTGCGTAAGTACCGAGTGCAACTCACTTCAGTTTCATTTGCTTGAGTGGGAAAAGTTTTGTTGTTAAAGTTTTTTGTGTGTTTTCTTAGTATTTCTCAGTGATACAATTGTTTTGGTGACTTACAATGGAGGTAATTGTACCTTGTGAGGATTTAAAATGCGTTCAAGTTTTGATTGGCGAAGATAAGGTAAAATCTTTAAACTTTGCTCAAAAAAAACAGTTAATTTCTTCATTAAAACCGACGCCTAATCTGTGTATTTCTCAGACTAGTAAATCGCATAAACGAAAATTGAATAGATCAGTGTATAAAACTAGTTGGATTGTTGGCTGTTCGCACACTAATAAGTTGTATTGCTGGTGCTTCATTTTTTTTTCGAATGAAGATTCTGAATACATCTGGTTATAATGATTTAAATAACATATCTGGCGCCATTGAAAGGCACGCAAATTCCCATAAACACCTGTGTGCAATGGTTTCTTTCGGTAATTTTGGTAAACAACGAATTGAGACATCTATATCACGCCAGTTATCTGAGGAAATTTCAAAATATAACACGCGCGTTGATAACAACCGTAGTGTATTTCAAAGATTAGTCGATATTGTTTGTCATTTAACACAACAGGAACTTCCTTTTAAAAGGACATGATGAGTCCAAAACTTCATTAAATAAAGGCAATTTTTTAGAACTGGTCTCGTTAATTTCAAAATACGATGTCGTTTTAGAAAAGCATATACAGCATCAGGAAAGTGACAAACCGGGGCCGAGAAGAAGACGGATGAATTCACTTTTAATTTATTGTACCTAACCAGTAGTTTATGAGAAAATTGCGATGATACATACGTAGGTACCTACATACTCAGTTGAAAACTGAACTTTCTTTTTTTTTAAATCGGTTAAAATTTTATTGGGCTTGCCGTATTTTGAAACCCTAGGCACGCCACTGTGCATACATAATAGGCGTGTAAGCTTCACGATACTGAAAAAAATCTTACTTAAAAATATATATTTTTCAAGCGTTAAAATGAGGCTGGTTTCACGTCAACGCGTATATATAATGTGTAACAGGAGTCATACTTTGAGAGGATAAAACGTTGACCCTGAGCTGGCCTATCGTAGTAGGGAGTTTCAATAGTATGCGGGGCTAGCTTATACTGGTTTTGGTACCACTGACGTGCGCCTACTGTACTTAAAATGTTTCGTTATCTAAACTAATATTATAAAGCGGAATAGTTTTTCATTTGTTTGTTTGAACGCGCTATTCTCTGGAAATACCAGTCGGATTTGTAAAACATCTATTTGTATTTGATAGCCAGATTCATGAGGAACAGTATAGGCTATTTAGCATTCAGCTACACCTCTCAGTTAGCCTTACATATTGTTTTTTTTTAACTAAGTCTGAAGAAAAAGCACTGCCAAACATCTTTATCCGCGTGCGCTGGTGTAATGGTTAGTAATACGTAAATATATTGTTTTGCCTTTAATACGTTTATAAAAAAGTCTGGATGCCATGTGCCTATCTCTTATACATAAGCCACAATAAGATATTTTGGGCCAAAAAAAAAACTGATTTATAAGCATTACTATTAGGCATGCCATATTAATCCTTATGAACGAAAGTTAGTTTTATCATAAAGACAATGTTTTAAAGATAAACTTTGCCTTTTATATTTACACGCATAGTTAAGGAGATAATATAAAATGAAAATATGTCAACACCCGCGCGAACGAGCCTAGCCGCCCGATGAGGACGGAGCATTGGCGAGAAGAGACAAACTGAGAATTATTTTCTATTTTTATTTATTTGGTTAGTACTAAGTAAGTCATTATATTATAGTTATAGGCGTATGAAACCGCGGGGCACAGCTAACATAACATATAATAATATTATATATTTACTAGATGTGCCCCGCAAAAGTTGTTCTGCCATATATTTTTTCTGGTTAGGGACACCCTTATAACCGAGGGGTATAAAAAATTGCATACGACCTATTCTCAGACCTACCAAATATAAGGTCCTCATTTATTAGGTAACTTCCTTTGAAAGGGGTAATATAAGTCAAATACATTCACATAAGCTAAGAATTAAATGGATATAAAACATTTATTTGTAATTACTTTTTTGTTAGTACTAGCAAGACGAAAACTGCTCCTTGAACGGCGAAAATTAAGAAAAAAATAAAATTGTTGTAAAAATTTGAATTATGGCTTAAATTAATCCTTATCACTTATACATTGACCCCTTAAAAGGAAATTACCTAATAAATAAGGACCCTTATATACACAAAAAAAAACATAAAAATTGGTCAAGCCGTTTCAGAGGAGTTCGATAACAAACACTGTGACACTATATTATTATATATGAATGTTATATATTTGAATGAAATACTTTAAAACTGAGTTTACAATTGTTTTTCCTAAGTCTAACACAATTAAAGTTCAGTACTTTCGAAACCAATACTTATTCCAATCCAATTCCAATATTAAATACACGTCTAAAATCAACGCGTAATTTTAAAATAAATTTACGTACATTATGCCTCAATTTTAAATCTTATCCCCTAATCTTCATATTATCCCGAATCTATAATTATTTTTTAGACATTTTGGCATTTCAAAGTACGAACTGACATATTTCCAATGTCAATCGAGCGGAATTATTTTCAAGAGTAAGGTATCAGATCTCACAAAGTATGACGCGCTGATCTTAAGCTAGGTCGAGACCTGTACCAAAGCGTCATCCCCAAATTATAATTGTGTAATACATTATTAAAGGAAAATATGGAATAACACATGTAAGTGAGGGGCTCGTGGCTAAGTAACAGCCGCACAGATCGATCGATCGAGGTTAAGCTGCGCTTGCCGCGGTCGGTCTGTAGATGGGTGACCATAATTTCATACCAAGACCCCTCCGTACCTCGGAGAGCACGTTAAGCCGTCGGTCCCGGTTGTCAAATTAAGATCTATGACAGCCGTTACGGGTAGTCAGAGGCCTGAGTCTGACAACCAGTCATACCACGAGATATCGTGTTACCCAGTAACTGGGTTGTGGAGGTCAGATAGACAGTCGCTCCATGTAAAACACTGGTATTAAGCTGCATCCGGTGTGACTGGAAGCCGACCCCAATGTAATTGGGAAAAGGCTAAGCAGATATAGTACATGTAAGTGATACTTACTTTAATCTTCTTAACTTCAGGTTCTGCGTCTTCTGTCTTAGTAGAGCTTGTGACGACAGCACGACGCGGCGGGGACTTCTCTAAAAACAAACATAATCACCAATTAATCAAAATTATTCAATTATTTTCTTTCTGTAAATAGATGTTTTGAAGTCAACACTTCACCGTTGCTATTACCAAATCCCATGTAATAGGTGGCGAGCCTATTGCCATCTACCGGGCACAATTCCAAATTCCAGATTGCTACTGAGAATTTCCTAATAGAGAAATTTGTTAACACTGCCCATCCCGGGAATCGAACCCAGGACCTCATGCTTAGCAATCGTGATTTCAGACCACTAGACCAACTAGGCAGTTTAAGAGGTCTAGATTAATACCAGTATTTTTACGATTTTACATGGAGCGACTGCCTATCTGACCTCCACAATCCAGTTACTGGGTAACACGATATATCGTGGTATGACTGGTTTGAGGCCTCTGACTACCCGTAACGGCAGTCATAGATCTTAATTTGACAACCGGGGCTGACATACGGGGCTTCTGGATCTACGTGCTCCATCCTCGGCCACACTGTCGCTTAATATCAGGCGAGTTGGTGACCAAACGTAGATCCATGTAAGAAGGAGGCAGGAGAAACTTTAAAAGTAGTCTTTAGAAACAGAAAACAGTCCCAAAAACCCTCAATTAATATCCGTGTACGTACCTTTCTTCTTAATCTTCCCCTCTTCCTTCTCTTCTCCGAACACAATCTTCTGTCGCTGCTGTTTCTTGTGTTCGCTGCTAGAAGCCTTAGGCGGCAACTTGGAGCGGAGGTCCACTTGGGGCTTGGACTTGACTGGCGGGTCCACTCTGAAACAAACAAATAATTACATTGACCGATGACCGATGGATGACTGATAAGCAGTGATCGGTAGACCTAATATACCTAAAATACAAAGAACAGAGAAAAAAGGGGAACCTTCCATATGACATTTTTTTTTCAAAATATTTGTTTCAAAGTCAAAGTCAAAGGTTTTTATTTCATTTAAACCATACAAAGGCACTTATGAAAAGTCAGAATTTACGTGCACGGTTCCAAAAAGTCGCTTCCTATGGAGAAGAACCCGCAAGAAACTCCATGGTTACTCTTTTAAACTGTATATCTTTTACAATTTCTGTAGATAACATTTTGGGCGGGATGTAAAAACAACGTAATCTTGGATGCAGTCACTAATATAAAAGATAATTACGTAAGCCTTATTAAATGAATAGCGCGTTTGACAAGTTTACGGCGTTCTCACATTTACAAATTGTTGAAGCTAAAGAAGCTATATAAAACAATGCATTATATCCGTCAAATATTATTAGTAAGTTTTGTTCTGAGGGAGAACGCTTATGTACATTTAATATTAATAATACAGTAAACTAATTGAATTAATTTTCCTATTAAAATTTTTCTTCTCAACGTTTATGTTTTGAAAACAATAAAATTCGTGTTTTTTTTAAACAGAAACAGGAAATGAATTGAATGAAGTGAAAACGCGACTGACGAGTGACTCACGGTGACTGTCGAGTGGCCAACAGTGACTGGCGAGTGACTCACGGTGACTGACGAGTGGCCAACAGTGACTGGCGAGTGACTCACGGTGACTGACGAGTGACTCACGGTGACTGACGAGTGACTCACGGTGACTGTCGAGTGGCCAACAGTGACTGGCGAGTGACTCACGGTGACTGACGAGTGACTCACGGTGACTGTCGAGTGGCCAACAGTGACTGGCGAGTGACTCACGGTGACTGACGAGTGACTCACGGTGACTGTCGAGTGGCCAACAGTGACTGGCGAGTGACTCACGGTGACTGACGAGTGACTCACGGTGACTGACGAGTGACTCACGGTGACTGACGAGTGGCCAACAGTGACTGGCGAGTGACTCACGGTGACGACGAGTGACTCACGGTGACTGTCGAGTGGCCAACAGTGACTGGCGAGTGACTCACGGTGACTGACGAGTGACTCACGGTGACTGACGAGTGACTCACGGTGACTGACGAGTGACTCACGGTGACTGTCGAGTGGCCAACAGTGACTGGCGAGTGACTCACGGTGACTGTCGAGTGGCCAACAGTGACTGGCGAGTGACTCACGGTGACTGTCGAGTGGCCAACAGTGACTGGCGAGTGACTCACGGTGACTGTCGAGTGGCCAACAGTGACTGGCGAGTGACTCACGGTGACTGACGAGTGACTCACGGTGACTGTCGAGTGGCCAACAGTGACTGGCGAGTGACTCACGGTGACTGACGAGTGACTCACGGTGACTGTCGAGTGGCCAACAGTGACTGGCGAGTGACTCACGGTGACTGTCGAGTGGCCAACAGTGACTGGCGAGTGACTCACGGTGACTGTCGAGTGGCCAACAGTGACTGGCGAGTGACTCACGGTGACTGTCGAGTGGCCAACAGTGACTGGCGAGTGACTCACGGTGACTGACGAGTGACTCACGGTGACTGTCGAGTGGCCAACAGTGACTGGCGAGTGACTCACGGTGACTGTCGAGTGGCCAACAGTGACTGGCGAGTGACTCACGGTGACTGACGAGTGACTCACGGTGACTGACGAGTGGCCAACAGTGACTGACGAGTGACTGACGGTGACTGACGCATGTATAACTTACTTCTTGGCCTTCTCCTTGAACCGTCCGGAGTCGTCGTCATCGGACAGTATCCCGTCGATGTCCCCCAGGATCAGGTCCAGGTCGTCGTCACTGTCCGCGCGCCGCGCCGGCAGGGGGGGGGTCAGCGCGCGCTCTGATGATGTGCGTTTAATCGGTAACGTGTGGGGGGGAGTTAGGTTTTCTGTGGAAAAATATATAATTGTTAGAGAGTAGACGCCACGAAGGAAGTCCTGCGAAAAAATAGTGGAACCAATTTTTTTTTGTCAATATTTACATCGGTAAAAACACTAGCCAATGGGTCCTACTCAAAATCGTATGTTCATTTCAGAAAAAGGAGTACCGGCAATTATATATGGACCTTACCTTGGTCCTAGAACCAATAACGATAATTCATGTCGTCATGAATGCCGTAATTATTAATAGTAATGACCTAATTAAAGGAACAAAACCGTTTATTTACCGTATTTCATTTAACACAAAAATGAATAACTTGATAGTTACAATATTAAATGGAAAAAGAATACGGTCGCGAACAGGATTCGAACCTGCACCTCCCGGATAAATACTCCAGGCGCTCTGACCACTAAACCATGTCGACCTCTGCTCACCACCGCGAATTCTTCTTCCATATTTTAACACGTCTTATGGCGACGTCATTGCAATCAATTCAGTCCCTATACAGGTGACCGAACTATCTTTTCCCATTTAATATAGTAACTTTAGAGTTTGCTAAGCATGCGTTAATGCTTTTCAAAGATTTATCTTGAATTATAAGTTTAGATTTATCTGTGTAGTATTTACGAGTGCAGTTTGATTAGTCAGTAACTTTGTGAACAAACACGATCTTTTTCGAGGAAAATTTGTTTTATTTTTAAACATAGTCCCCCTTTAGCTCAATACATTGGGGGCATTTTTGGGCTGAGTTGCCCGCGTCCGTAGGAGTGCACCCTTAAAATGGAATCCCTACACGTGGCCCCTGGGGGGTGCTACGATCTATTCTCAGATCTACGAAATATATACAAAAAAAAAAACATAAATATCGATCGTTTCGGAGGAACTCCTCCCTCTCGTCACAGTATTTCTTATCAAACTTGATAAGAAATACTGTGACGAGATTTTTATATATTAGAAGACTAGATGACCCGGTGTACTTAGTATCACCTCGATGTGTGAAATGTTTGACAGGAAAGTAGGTAGAAAAGTTTATAAGGGCAAATGAAATTGTTGTTTTTACTATCTTCCTCGCAATTTTTCTACATTTTCTCACCGTTTAAACCTTCCCTGGACTACGACAAACATTTCAAAACCAAAATCAGCTAAATCGGCCCAGCCGTACTCGAGTTTTAGCGAGACAAACAACAATTTGATTTTTATATATATAGAAGATAGATAGATTAGAAGAAGATAATGCGATCTAAACCCCATCTAATATAGTAATATCTTAGGATTTCGCGATCACTATACATTATAATAAAACAACTTACATATATTAAAAGAAAAGGATTTTTTCCTGCGTAAATGATAAAATTTGTCTCTATCGATCAATCTCGGTCATATTTTTCTATCTTTAACTACACAAGAGTTGAAGACTTCATACACGGCTAACTGCATAATTTTTTAGATCGGACAACGGCTATATCACTTTATAACTTGACGGCGCGGTTGGCGCAGTGGTCGAGAGACCGACTGCTACGCAGCGTGTCGCAGGTTCGGTCCTGCACGGAGCAAATATTTGTGTGATCTACAGATAATTGTTCCGGATCTGGGTGTGTTTGCATGTGAGATAATATGTCTGTAAACGCACCCTCGACACAGGAAGACATTCCTAGTGTGGGGAAAAGTTTTTTTTTTAAATCAAATAAAAAATCAAATTCAAAACAGTTAATCTGCATTATTCACTTAACGGCCTTTTAATAAACGGACCGCAGAATATTAGTAGAATAAATATAAACTCACCACAAGTAGAATTGACCTCCACACTCTCTTTAACAGGTGACCATACTTTAGAGTCTTTACTGGTCACGTCTGTTTGTTCAGTAGGTGCTGTGACCACGGTTTCCGTGTTATCCGGAGAAGTTCTAGTGGTGTCAGGTTTGACGTCCGGCTGAGGGATTTTGGGAGCTTCCTCCGTACTTGGGGGAGGGTCCACGGGCTTCGTTTGAGCCTCCTTTTCTTTTTCTTGGGTTTCACGTTCCCTGGAAAGATTATAACAGTTTTATTGGTAGTGTAGTGTTGTTTATTTAATGACTGTGAATATAAATACTGTGTTTGATATACATTTGATATATTTCTATAGATGGCTGAGTAAAAAAGTTCTTTATATACAAATAGTGCTGTTCTATGCATACTATTATTAAAATTAATAAACTGTCTCGTTGGTCTACTGGTTCTAAGCGCGACAGCTGTGCATGAGGTCTCGGGTTCGATTCCCAGTCGGTCGGGCAGGGTTGTTGAGTTATTCTGTTACGATATTTTCAGTAGCAGCGCGGAGTTTGGAATTGTGCCCGTTAAATGGCAATAGGCTCACAACCAATTACAGGGGACTTAATAACAGCATTGGTGAAACGTGGGTGTACAACTGTGTACACCTCTGCCTACCCCTTCGGGGAAAACAGGCGCGATGCTATGTTATGTTTATGTTACTATTATTAATATTATAAATGCGAAAATAACTCTGTTTGTTTGTCACCTTTTCACGACTAAACGGCTGAACGGATCGTAATGAAATTTGGCAAGGAAATAGATTATATCTTAGGGAAGGACATAGGCTACCTTTAGTCGGGTAGACGAAGTCGCGGGCACGAACTAGTTTGTATATAAAGTGCCTACTCATTTACTCGGCTTCTCTGTTTGTTACGATTTCACGCCTAAGTCGCTGAATAAGTTTTGATGATTTTTGTACAGGGATAAATTAGACCTTTAAGTACATAGGGTACCTATCGTCGCGCAGCCGAAGCCTCGAGTACCGGTTAGTTATTTAATAATTGCATTTTGATAATACGTTATTATTTGTAACTAGATGACCCGATGTATTTCGTATCATCTAGAACGGCAAATGTTTGACAGGAAATATGAAATAAATATGTGTGGTCTAAGAAAGACTGATAGTTGCAAAGAGTATTTCAAAAAATTTGGTCTACTTACAGTTCCATCAATTTATATACTAGAATCGGCTCTATTTATAAAACAAAATCCAATATTATTTACATTAGAATCTGGATCTCGCAATAGAAGTAGATTGTATAATAAAGTTAGCAGAAGATTTAAAACCACTCTGTATGAAAAAATTGTATTTAATATGGCCACTAAAATTTATTATAACATTCCAAAGGATATAAAAGATATCAGTAATACCAATATTTTTAAGCATAAATTATGTAATTTCTTGATAGAAAATTGTTATTACTGTCTTAGTGACTTTCTATCAAAACAATAATAGATTTTAAGTATTATAATATATGTTTGTATTTAATAGGCAATAAGTATATTGTATATTTTCCAATTTGTATGCCCTGTGTGGCGGATCACGGCATGAACTCATTTTAATTAAGACCTACAATACCTGTGAATCACAAATAAACGATTTGATTTGATTTGATTTGAAAGTAGGTAGAACAGTTTATATGGGCACATGAAATTGTTGTTTTTACTACATTTTCTCACCACCAAAATCAGCTAAATCGGCCCAGCCGTTCTCGAGTTCTAGCGAGACAAACAAACAGCAATAAATTTTTATATATATATATTAGTATAACATATTTCATATTCTTTATTGTGGATCATAGGTAGGTACATGATACAGATGTTATTTATGTGAACTTTTCCTATAAAACAGTTATCAGATCTAATGTCTTGTATGGTTCGGAATATTGCCTTACAATAAAAAGAATGGAAGATAACTACATGCAGCTGAGATGAGAATGTTAAGAGGGATGTGTGGTGTGACGCGGGTGGATAGAATTAGAAATGAGTATATAAGAGGAAGTGTGAAAGTGGCACCGGTCACTGAGAAGTTGTGTGGAAGTCGTTTAGCGTGGTGTGGGCATGTGGTGCGGAGGGATGAGGGGCATGTGACGAGGGAAGTTTTGAGTATTAATGTAATTGGCTATAAGGGTAGAGGGAAACCGAGAAAACGAAGTATGGATTGAGTGAATATAGCTAGAAAAGGAGTGACTACTGATAGAAATGTATGGAAGAAAAGGAAATGCTGCACCGACCGATTGAGAAGATGATGATGGGATGTCAACTCCAAGATAATAACTTTCTGTAACGTAACAGGTCAGTCAAAATGGCTGACAAAATATCTGTCTAGCCTTTTTCCAATTACATTGAAGTTGGCTTCCAGTCAAACGCGTGCAGCTTAGTACCAATATTTTACATGGAGCGACTGCCTATCTGACCTCCACAACCCAGTTACTGGGTAACTCGATATCTCGTGGTATGACTGGTCGTCAGACTTTCAGGCCTCTGACTACCCGTAACAGCTGTTAAAGTTCTTAGTACTTCGGGACCGACGGCTTAACGTGCTCTCCGAGGCACGGAGGGGTCTCGATATGAAATGATGGTCACCCATCCACAGATCGACCTCGGCAAGTGCAGCTTAACCTCGATCAATCGGGCTATGCGGCTATTACTTAGCCACGAGCCCCT
Organism: Xylocampa areola; assembly: GCA_935421205.1. NCBI lineage: Eukaryota > Metazoa > Arthropoda > Insecta > Lepidoptera > Noctuidae > Xylocampa > Xylocampa areola. The sequence continues at coordinate 13,775,059 of OW285223.1, forward strand.
CCTGGCCACCAAAATGAAGCAGGAAAAATACTTTTAACTCACTTGTCTTGTAATTGCTTATGGAGGGCGACCGCGTTCTTCCTCCGTCTAACTTCTTTAGCTCTGAGAACTCTTTCACGAAGACTCTCTTGTTCCCGCAGTCTCCTCTTATATTCGCTGTCCTATGAATGAGATTTGAGTTACAGATAAATCTTTGAAAAGCATTAACGCATGCTCAGCGAACTCTAAAGTTATAATTTTAAATGGAAATAGAATACGGTCGTGAGCAGGATTCGTATCTGCGCCTCCCGGATAAATACTCCAGGCGATCTATGTATTCAGTCCCTATACACCTGCCTGTATAGGGACTGAATAGATAGCAATGACGTCACCAAAAGACGTGTTAAAATATGGAAGAAGAATTCACGGTAGTGAGCAGAGGTATGTAGGTATTGTTTTTAAAAATAAATTGCTCCACACTAGGAATTTCTTCCTGTGTCATGGATGCGTTTACAGACATATAATCTCACAAGCACACACACACCCAGACCCGGAGCAATTATCCGTACATCGTACAAATATTTGCTTTGTGCAGGAATCGAACCTGCGACACGCGGCGCAGCAGTCGGATTCTCGACCAATGCGCCAACTTCACTGTCAAGGTTGAGATGGCTTAGTGGTCAGAACTTTAAAGATTTAAGTTATCAATTCTTGTACTATTTTCAGGGAACAGTTCGTATCATAAATCAATATGAGTTTAGTATCACGGACAATAAATAATATTTGTAGTTGGTTTTACGTGGTCCCAAGCGCGACTGCTGACCATGAGGTCTCGGGTTCGATCCCGGGATACATTATGGAAAAGCAATAAATTTTGAGTATTGAGTATTGAGGGATCCCGGGTTGGGCAAAGTATTATTGAGATTTTCTATTAGAAAATTCTCAGTAGTAATGGCTCGGATGATGGCAATGCACCAACTATTACATGGGACTTATAATAGCATCGGTGAAATGGACTGCCTACCCCTTCGGGGAATACAGGCGTGATGCTATGTCTTGTAGGACCAAAAACTTTACCATGACTTGTTTTTGAGACGTTCGACTACAATATAAGGTAGTGTTACCTCGTCCGTATGTCTAGGGGCATCAGGCCTGGCCCTCCTCTCAGGAGTCCGGCGCGGTGATAGGGAACGGCGCGCCGGGGACGGGGAACGCATGCTGGGGAGAAACGACTATATTACTATACATTACTCTCGCACATCGAAAACTATTATAATAAAAAAATTGTGGAAAAAAAATACGATCGTGAGCAGGATTTGAACCTGCGCCTCCCAGATAAATACTCCACGCGCTCTGACCTAGTAGTGAGTAAGTCCTAGAAAACAAAGCCAAAGGGGGCCAAAAAAAAAACTAATGCAAAGCTTTGAAAAGCATTAACGCATGCTTAGCGATCTCTAAAGTTATAATATTAAATGGAAAAACAATACGGCCGCGAGTAGGATTCGAACCTGCGCCTCCTTGCGTTCGAGACGTGTTAAAATATGGATGAAAAATTTGCGGTGGTGAGCAGAGGTCGAGATGGCTTAGTGGTCAGAGCGCCTGGAGTATTTATCCGGGAGGCGCAGGTTCGAATCCTGCTCACGACAGTATTCTTCTTCCATTTAATATTATAACTTCTGCGAAGCTTTAACAACACCGCCACCAGGTTTGGATACAGGAAAGAAAGAAAGATATTGACTCACCGTCTCCTCAAACCAGCTCTGTTAGCATTGATAAACTCCTCCTGTCTTCTCAATAAGTCATCGTCATCATTACTTCTTCTGCGATTAGGTCCGTGGGCCAAGTCATTCTCAATCTCTATCGTTGTGTTTTCAATGTATCTGTAAGGAAAAGGAAGATATTAATATGGTCTTGTAAACGAGAGCGCAGGTACAGAGTGTGAAGTTCTCGGTTTGATTTCTGGTAACAAGTGAAAGAGAAGTGTGCGTGTAATTCGCGCAACGAGGGTTCAGTATAATTAACACTAGCTGATACCCGCAGCCTCGCCCGCGTGGACGTCGGTTATCGCGACCAAAATTAATCATGAAACTTTGATCCCGTTCCCGCTTTCCAATTACCGCTTAATAATTGCCCATTTTTTTTGGTATTAAAATGTATGTAGTATCCTTAAGAGATAGACATATGCCATCGTGGACTTTTCTGTAGACCTATATAAGATACACAATTCCACCATACATCATTTTGTTATATCTCAAAGGTTTTTCGTTGAAATCTCCCAGACGGCTTATTTTTTTTTCAGACAGCTCTAACACATATCATAATATTTTAGCCAATGTAAAAACCTTCTTCGAGAATCACTCTATCCATTAGTGAAAACAGCATAAAAATAGATGCAGTAGATTTTGAATTAATTGCGAACAGACAGACAGACGCGGCGGAGGACTTTGTTTTATAATATGTAGTGATTACTAAAGTGATGATGATGGTGAGTGATCATGAAAGCACAAGAACGAAAAGTCCTATTGAAAGACAACATCACGCCTGTATTCCTCGAGGGGGTAGGCACTGTTGTACACCCACATTCGACCTGTTATTTAGTGATTTCCTATTAACATGAACTAGACACAATTCCCAAGTGAGAATACATTGTTAGATCGTTCAAAGGCATGCGTGACGAACTATAAAAATCTAAAGAAATTCAGTCCTGACGTCACCAAAAGATTTACTAAAATGTGGAAGAAGAATTCTGAGTAGTGAACAGAGGTCGAGATGGCTCAGTGGTCAGAGCACCTGGAGTGGGATAAGCAAGTTCGAATCCTTCTAACAGCTGTCTGTTAGCAGGATTCATAGCATCATCATGTATTCACCGAAGGGGAGGCAGAGATGTACACAGTTGTACTTCTATATTTTACCAATGCTGTTATTAAGTCCCCGGTGGTGAGCCTATTACCGGGCACAATTATAATGTCCCAACAGAAAAATTCAATAACACTTCGCCCGACCCGGGAATCGAACCCGAAACCTCATGCACAGCTATCGCGCTTAGAACCAGTAGACCACCGAGACAGTTCCGTATTATTATTTCCACAAAAGTATATAACTATACAGAATATTATAATTTTCAAGGAAACATTGAAAAAATTATAGACGAGAACGTGACTTGAACCCGCGACCCTTGACATTCCGTGTCATCACTCTACCGATTGAGCTACATTGTCGTTGTCCGAATCTATTAATTCCTTGAATTTTTTTTACATTACACGTCCTCAACATGTATAAAAAGAATATGATTTAGAGAATATATTATCTTATTAATTATTGTTCACCGGTTACTACTCACGTGTATTCTTCGGGTTAGCCCGACTAGTTCGGTAGGACGAGAGTCTGACTCGCGACATCGCCGCGGACTCAGCCCATGACTAAGGGCTCCGTTCGAGCTCGAACTAGTCCGGCAAACCCGAAGAATACACGTGAATAGTAACAGGTAACCAATTTTTTTTTTAAAACATTGCCCCACACTAGGAATTTCTTCCTGAATCGTGGGTGCGTTTATAGACATATAATCTCACAAACACACACACACCCAGACCCGGAGCAATTACCTATAGATCGTACAAATACTTGCTCCGTGCAGGAATCGAACCTGCGACACGCAGTGCAGCAGTCGGTCTCTTGACCACTGCGCCAACTACGCTGTCAATTAATATGAATATGCCTCACGAAAATTATTATACAAATATATTATCTTACCTCTGTGGAGATCGTCTAGCATACTTCCTGACGGCTGCTCTGGCGAGGGCATTCCTTTGTTCCGCTATAAACCTTTCAGCTGCATCATCTATGTCCTTCACAGGGCCTGAACAATACAACGTTAAATTAGTGATCAACTCACACGAGTTCAGCTGTTGGAGAAAAAACAGCGAGGGTAAAGGGGGAGTGGACTGGGCATCTCGCTTGAATGGTCCAGGAAAGGTGGGGAAAGATTGCCGTGTACTAAGTGCCTGATACTACATCGGACAACCGCGGCGTAGATCGCGAGACGACCTGAACCTTGTTGCTGGACCGGTATGGGCAGATATCGCGCAAGACAGAGAGGTTTGGAAGGAATAAAAAACCGGTCAAGTGCGAGTCGAACTCGTGCGCCGAGGGTTCCATATCTACCCATTATACTTATAATTTTGGTTAAAAGCAAGGTCTTACAACACAAGTAAAGGGAAAATTCGGAAAAATGAAGAAAGTTGAAAATTAAGGTAAATTTTGGTACTAACAAGTTTTCGCGAAAATCTAAATATGTCTGTAATCTATATATCTTTTTATCGTGTTGACTCAGGACCTTGATTTTTAGTTTGCTAGACTTGCTAGGTCCACCCGTTCCTGAGAAAATCGGTGCTGACACACGGACAGAAAGACGGAAAGACGGACAAGAAAGTGATCTTATAAGAGTATTTTTTTTTTATCTTTTGTTGTTTTATCTTTGGAACACAAATTTGGCTAAAAAAACTGACCATACCAAGAAAAGGCCTAACCTTCCGCCATATTGCGACTTTAACAGAATCAAAACTTTTCATATTACGTTTTCTAATCAAAATTTCAATATATTTTGTGACACTAATGAAAAAATTAATATATTTAATTAACAATAATTTACCTTGCTTATCTTATTTTAAAGTTACTGTTGACAGATAAAGGCTATTCACGTGTTAGCATATAACAGTAGGCCACAATTCAGTGGTAACAAAACCAGTATAAGTTGACCTCTCATACTATTGAAACTCCTTAATACGATAGGCCAGCTCAGGGTCAAAATGTTACTACGGACATACGGCCTGTTAAAGTAAGTTTTAGCAGTAACAAAATGCTTAAATCGACAGTGGCTCAATGGCCGAGAGGTCAACTCGGTTCAATTCCCGCACAGAACGAATACGTACATAGACAATATGTAACAGAAGTCTGTGTTCAGACTTTGAGGGGTCAATGTACCCATCTATACCAATAAACCACCTAAAGCAGGGTTCCCAAACTGTCCACCATCGAGAGTAAAGTGGGGGGCCGTGACGCCGCTCCTTTTACCATTCTCAGATTTGGATATTGGTCCAAATTATCCATCTTTTAGTTCAAAGCCCTAAGAATTCTTATTCCTTTTGCAACATTTTATTTTTGTGAAGCTAGATTTCCATCTGTAGCTGTATTAAAGACAAAATATTGCGCAGAGATCAATGTGGAGCAAGAAATGAGAGTAGCGGTCTCAAGTCTTAACCCACGCTTTGAAAATATGTGTGGAGAACCCTAAGCCCATCCGTCACATTGACAAGTGGCTATTGTATTTTAGTTCCTATTTTTCTAGAGTTTAGTTTTCTTGTGTCAATATAAAAATTCAGCTCACATAGTTTTTTTTTATATTAAAATAGGATCTACGTTTGGCCACTAATTCGCCTGATGGTAAACGACGGTGTGGCCGAGGATGGAGCACGTATATCTAGAATAAATCTATTCACTCTTAAGTAGAGTGGATACATTTTGGGAAAACGATAGTTGTGGAGTTGATGTAACTGCCCAGCCCCGTCTCCCATGACGGTTGCACCGGACTACATCCCGAAACACGACGTCGGTCGCTTCACGGAACGTCTCTCCCCCGGTAACCAGCCGCGGCCCACGCTTCCCACCAGAGTAGTGCCTGTGCAGCCCCCCCCCCCCCCCCCCAGGGGCCACGTGTAGGGATTCCATTTTAAGGGTGCACTCCTACGGACGCGGGCAACTCAGCCTCCACAAGGATGTTTTAATTATTGTGCCTATCTACCTAGTATCATTATTCCTATTTCGACTAGCTATGGCGCCAAGATAAAACACGTGTGCGGGGTGATAGGTTGCGTGGTAATGAAAGCACCGGAGTGATTGTTGTATAAATGATTGTTTATTGTACTTATCACAAACTGTTCTTATTTTAAAGCCTATTTCCTAATGTTAGAACTATGTTGAAATGTTAATGTTGAATGTTATTGTTACGAATGCACCCGGACCGTTCGGTGTCTTAGTATGCACTGAAGTTACAAAGGTTTATTAAAGTTAATTACAATTAATGCAAAGTGTTGCGTCGGCAAAAGTGTTCGGTTGCGTTGAACCGAACATTATTCCTATTTCGACTAGCTATGGCGCTAAGATAAAACACGAAACCTGTAAGTGCGAACCGAAAATGTTTGGGAACCCCTGCCCTAAAGACTACGGAATATATTACACTAGCTGATGCCCGCGTCTGCGCCCGCATAGATGTCGGTTATCGCGACGAAAAGTAATTATGAAATTTTGATCCCGGTCCCGCTTTCCAATGACCGCGTTATAATTGCCCATTTTTTTAAGTATTTAAATGGATAGAGTATGTTATCCTTAAGAGATAGACATATGCCATCGCGGACTTTTCTATAGACCTATATAAGATACACAATTCCACCATACATCATTTAGTTATATCTCAAAGGGTTTAGGCAGCGTTATCGTTGAAAGCTCCCAGACGGCTTATTTTTTTCCGACACTTCCAACAAATATCATTATATTTTAGCCAATGTATACAAAAGCTTGCCAAATTATATACTAAAATCTTTGTCTTGAATCACTCTATCTATTAAAAAAAACCGCATCAAAATCCGTTGCGTAGTTTCAAAGATTTAAGCATACAAAGGGACATAGGGACAGAGAAAGCGACTTTGTTTTATACTATGTAGTGAAGTTGTACACAGTACGGCAGACGTGGCCAGGGCGCTCTGAATATGGGCTAAAACTTTTTACTTGTAACACGAAAAAAGCAGTGCGTACAAATAAAACATATTGTGCATTATCTACTAATACAATAGTGCCGATAAAGTTGTCTCAAATTAATATAGATAAATCTTCGAAAAGCATTAACGCATGCTTAGCGAACTCAAAGTTATAATTTTTAAATGGAAAAAGAATGCGGTCGCGGCAAGGATTTGAACCAGTGCCTCCTGGATAAATACTCCAGGCGCTCTGACCGCTAAGCCATCTCGACCATATCACTACCATGAATTCTTCTGCCGCATTTTAACACGTCTTTTGGTGACGTCATTGCTACCTGTTCAGTCCCTATACAAGTGACCGAACCGACACGACTAACTTTGCAGTTAATATAATGTCGTAAAGATGCAATTACCTTAATAAATGCAGCCTGGAGTATTTATCCGGGAGGCGCAGGTTCGAATCCTGCTCGCGACCGTATTCTTTCTCCATTTAAAAATTATAACTTTGTCTCAAATTATTTTATCATAAGGATTTGTTTAAAAATAATTTCTTCCTTTGAATTTTTTTATAATATGTTAGCTGGATTTTTTTTCTTTATTTTTATCAAAAATCCTTCAGGTCACATGACCATACTTATTTATAATTCATTTAAAGTGTAAGTGACCAAATCGATATCGATATCGGCACTAAACTATCTAGGGTTGCTACAAAAACCATGCAATACACAACTAAATAAGTTAAAATTACCGAATTTGTTCTCAATCGTGGGACTGAGCGGCGGCGACTTTTGTATGCGCGTCGGTATGTAGGCTGGCAACCCTGAGACAGGACCGCCAGTTTTAATTCACCCATATTTATGATAACAAATAGTTGTGGAGAAAATCGCTTGTTATAGACAAACGGAGAATTCTTTCGACCATAAACCACTTTCATTTGAGAACTTCTTCATAAGTTAGAGAAACAAGAATTAGTGCAAAGATCGTCTTAATTTTTAACAGTATCTTGTGGTAAGACTGTTTATCAGACTTCCAGGAGTCTGACTACCCGTAATATCAAAGATCTTAATTGTCAACTAGAACTGACGGTCTAACATACTCGCTGAGGCAGATCAAATGACCATTTTTTTGTTTGTTTAATATAATTTATTGTTTGTGCTATCACTGTGTCCAGTGCCAAATAAATCATAATATAATCAAAACAAAAAAATAAAATTGAAGTGTCTGTTCGTAATGTCAAAATAATAGTAATTTTTTAAGCTCATACACTTATTAGCACGATACCTATGCCTAAAAATCTATTTTTAATTTTTTTGTCAGTCTGTCTGTTTGTTCCGGCTAATCTTCGAAACGGCTAGACCTGATAAGGAGTAACTTAGGCTAATTATAATATAATTATACGCGAGTGAAACCGAGGGGCACAACTAGTTTCAAAAAAATTGTAATCTAATAAAAAATAAAATAAAATGCATTACCTTCAACAGGAGGCTGAAAAGTTCCCTTAAAGTGAGGGTTGATGAGTACTTTCTTCCCGGCCAGGCCGCCCGGCGGCAGGGTGGCAGGAAGTGGCACCGGCAACATACGCACTTCCGGCTCTCTGGACACATCCTTCACGCCTTTGTCAACTGGCCCGGGGACAGGCAGAGCTTGTCTAATCGTCACTTGCGGCATATGACCAGAATTGGGCACAATCTCACGCATTGGAGGCACAAACTGTCTAGGAGGGAAATTGGGTCTGAAGAACATCGGTCTAGGTTCAAAATTCGGTCTGACCGGACCGTATTGGGGGCGTTCCTCCATGTGGGGTCTATATTGAAAACGGGGAAGGAATTGGGGGCGTTCCATTGGGGGTCTGAACATGGGCATTTCTTGCGGTAAGATGGGCCTTTCGGGAGATATTTCGGGACCCATTTGCGGCATGTTTGGCGGTTCTAGACGCATTTCAGGCCGTAATTCCGGTCGCATTTCGGGGCGTATATCTGGGCGGATTTCGGGGCGCATATCGGGGCGGATATCGGGGCGCATCTGTGGGGGGCTCGCTCGCAGTTGGGGGGGCGGGAATGATGCACGCTGGTTGAAGTTGCCCTGTTAATAAATTGTTACATATGAATATAATATAAAAATATAATATAAATATAAGAAGAATAAATAAAATATGTTAAATAAGAATAAAAAATGGTTCAGTCACACTAGCTTTAATAATTTTAAACTGATAAACATAAATCTTTTAAACACATTGACGATGACGTCACCAAAAGACGTATTAAAATGTGGAAGAAGAATTCGGATTAGTGAGCAGTGGACGATGACTTAGTGGTCAGTGCCTGGAGTATTTATCCGAGAGGCGCAGGTTCGAATACTACTCACAATCGACTTGAGTTACAACAAAAAAATATTTTTAAAATAATCTTAAAGACATTTCTAAAATAGCTTGAATATTTGGGACACAAAATTAATTCTCCTTCACATAAAAATGAACTAACGGTGCAACTAAATTTTAATGATTCTTAAGTGCCTTTAAATGGTTTATGTGATAAACCCTTTGCCTTGACTAAAAGTTATTCAAATTATAATATTTTCATTTCAAATATACCATAATTATAGGCATGATGACTGATTTTCAAATCTTCTTTTTTAATATAGGTACACGTCTACTATTTACCGAAAAACACATTATTTCAGCAATAAACATATAACGTACATTATTAAATTTTAATTTATCTAATTTGAAAAAAGCGCGAAAACGCTCATGGGTGTCATGGCGCCGCTTATGATTAAAAAAAAAAAAAAAAATTTAATTAAAGACAAAAGTTCAAGCAAAACGTATGGCGGTGACTGGCATTCATTGAGCGTGACGTCATTCGCTGTAATTGGCGTTTTAGTCAACATGGCCGATTGCATCATTTTATACTTTTATTTTATTCGTAAGCTTATTAATCTTAATGTTTATATTAAATCTAGGTACTTTTTTGGAATTCTGTGTACATATATTTTTCTCTAAAACCATTTATTGTTTGTTTCTTTAATACTGTCATCATGCCTATTACAGGCATTTCCGAAAAGTCACAGCAGTTTTTTTATGTGATAGGGGGCAAACGAGCAAACGGATCGCCTGATGGTAAGCGATTACCGCCGCCCATGGATAATATAATAGTAGTGTTCCAGTTACCCTGTGCGTGTAGTGGCGCCGGTACGGGTGCCGGTACCGCAGCGCGAACTGCGGACTGCGCCACACGCTGCGGCCGCGCGCGCCCCCCCCGCCCCCCCCACCGCGACCGCCGCGAGGGATCACCACCGCGTCTGTACACAACAATCGCATACGTAAGGGCGGAACTCTCTACATGTGTCAGTGTTTCCGAACGCATTCAACCCTAATCTCTTCAAAGTTAGAGTGAACAGGCTTCTTCTTGGTAAGCTCACTCCATCGTCGACTTTGTCTCTGTTACCTCTGACCTAGACTACAGTCGAGAGCAAACCCATCTCAAATAAATAAAAAAGTGGACCGTTGGACTGTCGTTAGTTCAAACCCAAGCCACACTTTTGGTACAAGACTGTCTAAAAAAAGGAGTGTTAATTTGGGGTTAATTGATGTGTTTGAGTCCATTTTTTTTTAAATGGCCTTTGACTCTTGTCTAGGTCAGAGGTGACGGGAGAAAGTCGACGATGGAGTGAGCTTACCCAGAAGAAGCCTGTTCACTCTAACTTTGAAGAGATTAGGGTTGAATGCGTTCGAAAACAGACGAAGGTAGAGAGTTCCATTCCTTTGCTATGCGCATTACAAAAGATGATTGAAAACGCTTCGTGCAAATTGATGGAATATAATTTATTCCACCATATTTTCTAAACGCCTAAGCCGATTTCAATATATGGGATATCGATAGAATCCTTACATTATTCGAAGTAAAATAGGCCAAAAAGATTTAAAAAAAAATATAGGTAGTGGGTATGGTACACAATAAAAAATTAATTAAAAAATCACACATGTTAAGTTATGTCATGTCACAATATTTAATTTCTGTTGTCTTTTAACTAGTTTTGAGTCGACAAACAATCTACCAAAATAATACTTAATAGAAATAATCAGAATATCTATCTAATATATAAAAATCTCATGTCAACACAAACACTTTGTTATCGAACTCCTCCAAAACGGCATGACCAATTTTTATGACTTTTTTTGTGTATATTTGGTAGGTCTGAGAATAGGTCGTAGGCTATTTTTAATACCCCTAGGACTAGGTGATAAGGGTGACCCTATCAAGAAAATTTATACGGCAGAACAACGTTTGCGGGGCACAGCTAGTAATAACTCAAAATTTGTTAAGAAGACTAAGATACAATTTTATTTTTCACTCATCTATTTCCTTTTTCAGCGGTGCATTTTTTTTTACAAAGTTTTTATATGTAATGAATTGATGCTTAACTATGTCAATAGAGTATAGCAAGAAAACTCACCCAGACTGTCAGGTATATCTCTGACTTGCGGCAATCTCTGGACCCCCGGGGGTCTTTCCGACACGAATCGTTCACGGGGCCCGCCTAAATCACCATCTGTGGAAATAAAGATATAAAAAAAAATTACGACATGTGTTCCGATTTTTCACACAAGAAAGACATGTTTGTAGCACCATCAACCAGGAGACATTTTGACTGCCACGTTGGTCTAGTGGTCGCAAGTGCAGCTGCCGAGCGTGAGGTCTTGGGTTTGTTTCCCAGGTCCAGCAAAGTGTTATTGGGTTTTCTGTTAGGAAATTCTCATAACAGCCCGGACTTTGGAAGTTGGTGGTGTGACACCCCCGTGCTTCGGAGAGCACGTAAAGCCGTCGGTCCTGCGCCTGATCTCTCCCCGCTCGTGTCGGATTGCCGTCCCATCGCACTATGAGAGTGAAGGAAGACGGAGTGCACCTGTGTTTGCGCATACACTTGTGCACTATAATATCTCCTGCGTACTTGACTAATCTCCGTGGAGATAGGCCGCCGTGCCCGAAATACGGTCGGAGTATATTATTATTATCACCAGGAGTAATTGTTTTTATTTCTGTGATATGTGGTTTAACTATTCTAAGGTAGGTGGCGTTACTAATGCTTGGTGCGAAATCTTTAGCATGGAAATCTTCCCAATGTCTGCTCTAGGAACTTTAAATCTCTTTGCTTAATAACAAAAGAACATTTCTTAATTTGTCAAGCCGAGGCCGACAGTTAAACGTGCTCTCCGAACCACGGAGGGGTCTCGATATGAAACGATGGTCACCCGTCCACGGGCCCACCGCTGCTAGCAGCTGCTTAACCTCGGTCGATCGATTTGTGCAGCTCTTAATACTACTATCACTGCCAAGTAAAACAAAGTACTACTAGTCTCCTATGTATAAGGTAAACGTGCTCTACGAGACATGGACTCTGATATGAAATACACACACACACACACTTTATCTTCTTTTTTTTAATTATTGTAATTTTTTTTAATAATCATGTTAGCGCAACTTTCCTTATCATAATTCTGGAACAAAAATGTATTTTAACATAATTTTAGCAGCAAAGAGCCCCTAAGTATGTAAAACTTACTTGGTATTTGTGGATTGATATCTGATGGGACAATCTGTGGTGATTCCATGGCGGCAGCGGGCTGCAAACAAATTTGAATTTCAAGATAAATCTTTGAAAAGCATTAACGCATGCTTAGCGAACTCTAAAGTTATTATATTAAATGGAAAAAGAATACGGTCGCGAACAGGATTCGAACCTGCGCCTCCCGGATGAATACTCCAGGCGCTCTGTGCAGATAAAAAACGTGAAATACTGCTAGCCTACCATAGTAGGGATTTTCAATAGTATGCAAGGCTTATTCTGGTTTTATTACCACTGATGTGCCCACCATACTTTTGAAACTAGGTTTGGTAAAGTGTGACATACAGACAGACACGATAAAGAATGCTTTGTTAAACTACCTACATAAGTCAGACCAAACTAATGTATTCAAATTTTTCCAGACAATCTCAATAACAAAAGCAGGTTATTTTAAGAAATGTACAATTAGTGAATTTTCATAAACTGGTTGATAGGGACGTGTAATTAATATGCGCATAAAATGTATTTTTAATCTAATTTTATAAAATGGCTTGATTTTCTTCACAATAAAATTAAAGTTTCTATATGACAAAATAATCTAGGCTTATTCAAAATAATTACAGAGTTATATTCTTCAGAATAGAAAACTTACATTAATTTAAAAAAAAAAAACATGCGGGCAGTCTTTGGGGACTGCCGATAGAAGTGAAAACGAAGTAACTCGTGAATTGTATTCTCGAGCGATCGGTGACGATGACGCGAATTCCATGATTTTTGTGTACCCAAAAATTGCTCAACATGCCTAAAGAAATTTAGACTTAAAAAAGTTCAAGGCACTTACAATAGCTGGTGGTACCGCATGCTCTTCATAGACCGGCGGTTCATAAGGTGCATACGTTGGCAGTTCCTGTATCGGTGCATTCGGTACTTCCACCGTTATGTTAGGCACCACACACTCAGTGTCTGCAACCGCCTGGTACGCCAATGGGGGCTGCAATATGGCAGATACAACATACAAATAAAACAGTAATTAGAAACCTATTTAACTTTGAACCGCTTTTGTAACTAAATGGTAGAAGTACCTTTATAGTGCAATACAATAACTGACAAGATTCATCAATCGGTTCAGTGGGAGTTTAGGCGGGAAAATGTAAAGTGCACGTTGTCGGTTTTATATTGTTTTCCAAAACTTGTGTTTCTCCTGGTGGATAATTAACCATTAAGTGTTCATGGAGGTGTGCGAGTGTGGGCAAATTATATTAAATTGAAAATCATGACTTTTGTGTTCACTCCTAAACTCCATCAAAGACTCAGTAAAATTTCCACCGTTTTACTGGGGCAACATGCGCAACAACTTTTAATACTTGATTATTCTGTAAACTTGACACTGGCAAGCACAAAAAGTATGGCGCCATATAATAAATAATCCCATGACGGGAACTTTTATTACTTGATTACTCCATATACTTGACATTGGCTAAATGCACGACGATGATAAAATAATTTATTTATTACTAGCTGTTTTTGGCTATGCCTGCATGGATTTTCATATTGCAATGTTAAGATCACTGAAATAAAATATAGCCTATGGTTCTCAGTGATAATGCAGCTTTCTCCTAGTGAAAGAATATTTTAAAATTGGTTGACTTGTTTTTTATTTAAATCCTTATAAACAAACAGAAAATCTAATCTTTCTTCTTTATAATATATGAGTATAGATTACACACCTCATAACAAAGCACTAATAGAGACATGTGATAAAATTATAAGGCTAATAGTACTTCGTCACATAAGAACATCTGCATGTGAACTAGATTTAAACGCATATCTCGGACTGCAACTCAAAAAGTTTGACACTGTAGTGGCCAAATAAGAATATGGCCAAATATTTATACATCAAATGTGTGTGAAGGTAAATTGTGTAAATGTATTTGTGTATATATGTACTATCAGACTCAGTGCCACTTTACCACCTTAAGGGCGCTTTTTGTGTGAAGTGACCAGGTGTTGTCACTGCCTACCTTTATTTGTGTACCAATGTGTATATCCAAATTGAGACTGACCAATACGCAATATCTGTGTTATGTTGAGAAATATTATTATTACCTACTTATATAGTCAGTCAACTATTGTATTAAAATATTTATTAAACATCATGCAAAATATAACAATAAAGTAAATGATAATTTGAATTTGATTACGAATAAATTAAGAATATATTATAATCAATGTCAAATTAGATGTTTTAAATGTTAAATTTTAAGACAGATCGTCAAATCGCCACTTTACTAGGTAATTTAGAAAAAACGGTAATTAATTATATTTATGAGCTAGACTCAAAATATTCTTCAACTGAATAAAAACAATTTTGGGTTAGGTATAGTTTTAATATTTTTTGGAATAATATTGTTTTTTTCTCGTTTTTAACAATGTTAGGCAACAAAAATCAACTTGCAAACGAAAGTGTTTTGAAACCGCTAACGCGTCGCTGATAGTACATATTTATTAAATGAGTTTATGAGCATAAATATGAGTATTGGTATAAAGTAAAGATAAACTAAGTTAGTATATACATTAACTTTTAAGTTGTAGCTGTTTATAGTTCTTTAAATATGAACATATCAGTGTAACAATACAAAGATGCAAGATTTTATTATATTTTATTTTAAAAGAGTGTCTATGGATTTTCTTGCCGGTCCTTCTCCATAAGACCAACTTTTTGAGCCATGCAACTAAAATCAATTAACATTTCATAAAGGCAGGTAATTTGCCTATGTGAAATAAAAACTTTTGACTTTGAAAAGCCTTATGATGGGAAATGTAATAAATATTCCCTGTATGGTTATTCTCAGTGAATAAGCCTCACTGATGATAATTACCAAAAGTACAGCTACATCATGTAACTAAACAGCTAAAATGTGAGCAAATTGTGTCTTGTAATGTTGTAAATGTATAAATTTGTCTGAATAAGTATTATACAATCTATACAAATATTTTAAAGCTGAATAGTTTGGTTGACCATGCTAATAACAGGAACTAAAGGTTTGAATTAAAAAAAAAAAAATGTGTTGGACAGTCCATTTATCGAGGAAGGCTGAAGAATTTACGACATTGTATTAACTACAAAATTAGTTGTGTCTGTTCAGTCCCCTGTATAGGGACTGAATAGATAGCAGTGACATCACCAAAAAGACGTTTCAAAATGTGGATGAAGAATTTGCGGAGGTGAGCAGATCAAGATGGCTTAGTACTGGAGTATTTATCCAGGAGGCGCAGGTTTGTTGAATCCTGCTCACGACCATATTCTTTTTTCACAAAAATGTATCTAATAATTCACTTTATGTAATAAATGAACCAGAGTCAGATGAAAATGAGAAAGTTTCACAGCAGTCATTATCTAAATTGAGATGGAATTTGGAGCAGCAACCACAGGAAAGCTAAACAGATAATGAAACTGACTTGAAAGGAATCTGTGTATCTGGGCAGTAATAAAAACTTTTTCTCATTATTTTTTGCTTATATGTCTAATTCCCCACAAAAGTGGGATTTAAACCGAGGTATAAGGGTTATGGTCAAATTAACACTGTATATTTGTATTTACAGTACAATGTATTTGTATATTCTGTATTTTTTTAAATACATACCTGGTTATTGTATTCCATAACGTGACTAGGGTATTCTGTGGGTACCATATCGATAGGTTCTCGGTAGCCTGGACCGATTGAAGTTGGAACATTTTGAGGCGCAGCATTCTCATAGTCATCAGCCAAGAGCTGCTCCTCTTCCTCATTACCAAGATTATAGTCTGCGAGGCTCTGATCTCCTAAATCGTCACCTAACAAGTCTTCACTGTAATAAAAATAGATGTTTTATCGATTACTCTCAAAGTGGAACACATGTCATTATATTTGTGACGCAGAAAACACAACAATGATACACTAATCTGATGCTTCTTTTAACCTATAAGAATACACAAATCGTATATTCACAACATGGTAGGGCAATTTGAATTAAATTGTTTAGATTTAATACGAAAATATTAATTTATTTTCTAAAAATACTAACTTGTCCGACATGTTGACAATAATATGAAACGTTTATCTTGTTTATGGTGCTGCAAGCGGTAGTACGTTCAGAAACTCTACGGAAATCTAAATCTATGGGAAATCTCATTCGTCCAACTATTTTAATCTGCGTTCAATAGAGAGAGTTGCCCAAAGTTAAACCGTAAAGAGTGTTCCTTTCTAGGGAAAAAAAGAAATTGATTAATCAAGAGCATTAAAATAAATCAGAACTCTTTTCTAGTTTTTTTTTAATAAGCAATTTGTACACTATACACACAAAGGTAGCCATGTACAGAATTATACGTTGTAACAATAAAAATCTATTGTGTCTGCTAATGAGCGAGGCAGCAGCTTCAAGATTGACACTCCTCAACAGACCAAAACATGCCGGGGTTGCGGTGATTGCTGCAACGAACCCGGAACCTCAGTAAAGGTTAGAGTAGGACTGTCTGGTTTTTAGTCACTAGGAGTTCGGCACAGCGTCTATGATGGATTTTCAACACCCATAATCCAAGATCCCAGGGCCCCCAGACCTTACTTATTTTCTGATGGACAAACTGTATACGATTAAGTAGTGTTAAAGTGTACAGTGAACACATACATACATGCTAGCTTGGGCCGACGGCCATTTCTAAGATACCAGCGGAAGCGTAAGTTTTTACTATTGTTGCTCATCATAGACAAACTGTAACACACGACGCAATGTACTACAAAGTGTCCATCAATTCGGTTGGCAATGGCAATCCCGTAAATGGCAATCGAGATAGCGAATAGGTACGTAGGTGCTACAGGTACGTAAAAATATTACTCACTTTACTTAGACTGAGCTGGTTTTTACGTATGATAAACGGCATATTATTAAAAAAAATAGTCAATACTGCCAAACACCTTCTGTCAGCGGTAATTATCGCCAGATGCTTTATAGATCAAAAGAAAAAAACATAATCATACTTAATGTCTGAGACTTGTTTTTATCTATGATATTTAGGGCACTATGTACCTATATACATATTTATGGTCCAAGCTAACAGATAGTCAGGTATGTATCTTTGGTATGTATGCGTTCACTGCACACACTAACACTATACTATCTTAAACATTTTGTCCATCAGAAAATAAGTAAGGTCTGGGGGCCCTGGCTTAGAGTACTTTTTTAGGCCCTGGTCTTCTTGAGTTCCCTTGATAGTCTTCCATCTGCATCATCAGATTAACACCAAGTTTAAATATGTTTTAGTGTCATCAAAATCAAAAAATCAAAATCAAAATCAAAATTTCTTTATTCAAATTAGGCTAAAAATTAGCGCTTTTTGAACGTCAAACATTAAGACAGCCCCCAAAAAAGCCCACCCTTCACCTTTATCTTCATCAAAATACAATAAGCATAGTTTGAAATTGATAAGCTTCTGTTTATAGTTGAAAACTTTAATAAGCTATATTAACTATTAGCGATAGCAACCCATAGGGGACGGGGTGGTATCTTTTTCTTTTCAAATTTATATGTGACCAACTATGAAGTATTCATAAATAAAAATAAAACTTCAAAATCGGTCTACCTTCGTAGCAAAAATATTCTAATTCTATGGACTACCTGCCTTATAAAAAGTTAGAATGTGGTCATCGTGGTTAGCCGGGTTAGTGTGATAGTAGGTTAACATCAGAACCTGGCGCGTGGATCATATTTGGTATGACATAGCTAGATAGAAGGAGACCGTATCGGTGGCGGTTACCACCAACAACAGCATTCTCAAAGAGGGTTGACGTAAGGCATAAAACATAGCCAAAACTTTGGAAGCATGCCAGATATAGGTATGCTGCGCCGGCCCCCAATAAATTGGGTTAAGGGGGATGATGATGGGGGCATCGTGGTGGTCATACATAAAAAATATGTTGTGCATTTAAATGTTTAATATGCGTCGACTTCTAAACATCGACTTTCTTTTTCTGTTGAAAATGGCGGACAACCACGTAAGGGAGGTTATAAAAATTATGAGTAGATGACATTGACATATATATTACTAGCGTAAGGACCCGGCCGACCGCGAAACTAAATGGCACCAACGCGTTGGCCCTAAAATGACAGTTTAGGGCCAACGCAACTCAGTCGACAGTGGACCGCTCGCAGGAGAGAACGAGTGTTTGTTTGTCATAAATATGCCTAGTTGCGTGGTAAAAGGCTGCAAAAATTACGATACAAAGATTAAAAAGGAACATGGGATATCGTATCATCGATAAATAACCCTAGATTACTTCTGTTCCAATTAAATTATTAAATTATCACATTTTAAAGGTATAATTATTTTACTACCGAAGTCCGTAATGGCGGCCATTGTGTGGCCGGCCGCGCGCGAAGTAACGTTGAGAGAACGTCATTTTTTATTTGTTTTATTTTTGTCTTAAGAACTTGGTGTAAGTAATTTTAGTAAGTACCTAATATGTTAATACTTAATTATAATAACAATATAAATTATATCAAAGCTTATTATTATATTATATTAAAGTATTACTATAGAAATAAATATAAATAACAAATTAGAGAGGGTTATAACAATATTGTTTACAATTTCAAATAAAGCTGATTGATATTAATTTGTTTTACATACGTTTTTTTGTGACATGTATTATTATCGCAATAAATTATAGTATAAAAAACTAATATAATCTAACGACACTTCTAAAGCTAACATCCATCAACCCGTTTAGGCTACAGAGCATGCCAAAGAAATATACATACATACACCCGAAAAACATATAACCCTCCTTCTAGCGCAGTCGGGTAAAAACTCAGTTCAGTTCGTGATTGATGTGTGTATAAAACTATCGACAGTAATAAAATGTGATAAAAAAATCATGTACGCACGTACAAGGTTTAGTCTTCGACCTATGAAACGCGGCGTCACGTAGTTCGTATGAGTTATGACAGATGGCACTAGTTTTGCTTGTATGAAGAAGTTTTCTGTAAAATGTTTAGATGGGCGTATCCTTTCTTTTGAAATCATTGGTAGATGAGCTCAGAAAAACACATAGGCATAAAATATGGTACATTTATTTTAGATAATACATATACAATCTCTCGTCTTTATCCCATGGGGGTAGGCAGAAACTACAGACCGCCACCTGCTACGATCCTGACAAAAGCCATAATATGTGTTTATTTGATTAATATAACCTACGTTCAAACGACTTTAGGCTTAATAGTTGTGATTAAACAAATAGAGAATGCTGTGACCACGGCCTGAAATGAAAAAAGTATTTTTTTTTATAATTTGGGAGGATGGAATGTGAACAAATTGATCAATCATTTAAGGGATGTTTTGATGTTGAAGTTAGTTTAAGTGCGGATCTAGTGTAAAGTTTATAATATATGCTGTTTGAGTGCATTGAGAATAGATCAGATAATTGTTATGTCAGTTCAATTACACTAATACGGATTACGATGACTCACTCCAAAATCCTCATTAAAGCCTACGACAAAAGGTACACAAACCACGTCCGAGAGCTGAGTAGGAACAATTTGCGCGTTGTGGCAAGAGCCTTAACTGGACACTGCTGCTTAAATAAGCACATGTTTAAGTTGAGGCTAAGCGAGATACAAACCTGCAGACGGTGTGAAGAGGCTGAGGAAACACCTCTTCATCTTTTGGGGGAATGTGGACCGCTAATACATAAGCGCTACGCTCATCTAGGGAAACATATTCTAAGCCCGGATGAAATAAAAGAATTCACCCCTAGGAAAATCCTGCAGGTCATCACAGCGGCAGGGTTTAGGGATGAGCTCTAATTTAAACGCAAGAGTGGCGATCACAATAGATCTTTTCTGGTCCCTGTGACATAAAAGCCACATATAATAAATAAATAAAAAATACGGATTATAAATCAAACAGTTGTCGTTTCTTTCCTCTCACGTTGTTCGGTCGGTTCGTGTAAGAACATAAGCATGCTTCTTGATTCTCCGAAGGTTTAGACAGAGTTGATAGTACTATCTAATAGGTGGTGAGCCTATTGCCATCTACCGTGCATATTTCCAAACTTCAGCCTGCTACTGAGAATTTCCTAACACAACATAGTCCAGTGGGGTTACTCTTGAAGTTAATACCAATTCCAATCCCATTCCAATGTTAAATAGACGCCTTAAAACAACGAGTAATATTAAAATAAAGTTACCTACACTACAGTTGCCTCATTTTTAAAGCATCGTTATCTTAATATTAATGCGATAGTTTTTTTTAATTTTTTATTTAGATTTACGCACTGACGTATTTTCAATGTCAATCGCGGAATTAATTTCAAGAGTAGGTAAGCCTGCTGCGTACTGGACTACTATTGGCGGTTGCTCTTGCGACTAGTAGATCAATGAGGCAGCGTGATGATAATTAATCATCATCATCATAATTAATTATACTTCACTATGAGGATGATTAAATGATAATTATGATGATTTCAATAAAAAATAGTAATGATTTCCATGAAAAATTATAATGATTTCAATAGTTAACAAAGATACGGTCTTGAGCAGGATTCGAACCTGCGCCTCTCGGATAAATACTCCAGGTGCTCTGACCGTTCAGCCTCTGCTCACGACCCCGAATTATTCTTCCACATTTTAATATTTCTTCTTTCTTTTGATGACGTCATCTATTCAGCCCCTATACAGATGACTGAATTATAATTTTAAGAGTTTTAAAGCATGCGTTAATATATATCTGCCTAGCCTTTTCCCAGTAACATTGGGATCGGCTTCCAGTCAAACCGGATGCAGCTTAATACCTGTATTTTACATGGAGCGACTGCCTATCTGACCTCCACAACCCAGTAACTGGGTAACACTATATCTCGTGGTATGACTGGTCGTCAGACTTTTAGGCCTCTGACTACCCGTAACGGCTGTCATAGATCTTAATTTCACAATCGGGACCGACGGCTTAACGTGCTCTCCAAGGCACGGAGGGGTATCGGTATGAAATGATGGTCACCCATCCACAGACCGACTGCGGCAAGCGCAGCTTAACCTCGATCGACCAATCTGTGCGGCTGTTACTTAGCCACGAGCCCCTCACTTAAAAAACAGTTATATTTACCTCATAAGCAATGAAAACAATCAGGGCTATGCCGATTGCATTGGCGATAGATGAGAAGTATTCGCCTACGAGATCAGTGCACCCTTTTTGGAAGGCCGCGTCGGTAAAGCAGTATACAACATCTGCGGGATCCTTGCAACAAGTAGGTGGGAGTAACTGGTTTCCAGTAATTATTGGCAGCTTGTCGTTGTAATAAGATGGCCCATGCGTCCCGCAGCATTCTAACTGTATGGGAGTAAGTTAGTTTAGTATAATAATAACAAAAAATCTATAAGAAAAATAAAGGATCCTGTGGGGACATAATTTTTGTATCGAAAATGGATCGGGTTGGCTACTAACCCAACTGATGGCATGGCCGTAGCCAAGGGGTTTTGGAGTTCACTCTCCCCCCAGAAATTTCAGACAAGAAGTAAATTCATGTGTATCCCCCCCCCCCTCCCCTACCAATAAATTCATGAGAGTAAAGCACTTGAATGGTTCAATGGAGAGTCATTGGAAATGGACCAAATAACTAAACTCATTCCATAGGTAATCAGTAGTCGGTCAATAGCATTCGTAAATTAGGAAAGTTGGGGGGCCTCTTCTTATACAAGGTGTTTGGTGCAAAGTTTGCCAAACTAAATTGGCCGAAAGGACAGGTCAGTTGTTATCTGTTGTGGCCTAGGAACTCGTTTTTTTTACTATTACCATAAATTTTGTAGATTAAAAAAAAATTACAGAATGTTACAATCAAGTAGATTAGAATTTTATAGAGCTATACAACAGTATAAATAATAATAAAATTTGAAGGCTATCCTAATAAATTTTTTAATGTAAGTGATTATTAGTAGAATTTAAGAAAAATTCAAAATTAAAATTAAAAAATTGTCTTTTAAATAAAGGTGTAGCAAAAACTGAGTTACTAAGCCACAGCAGATAATAACTGACCTGTCCTTTCGGCCAATTCAGTTTGGCAAACGATGCACCAAACACCCTGTATATCTCCTTAAGGTATTTACTCCGTGACTTGTAACCATGACATAGGCGCCGGCAGGATTATTATCAGGAAGGTGCAACTGCATCTAAACATTAAAACTTATCAAAAAAGGTAAGGCAAGATACTGAAGTCATTGACAAGGTGTACACTTCTGTAATGGGGGGGTGCAAGTGCACCCTCTTGCACCCCCCTCCCGACGCCCATGAACCATAAACTTTATTTGGGTCATAGAAACGAAAAAAGAACATGAATACTAGTTCGTTGTATATCAATAAACATGTAATAATGAAATTTTTTATATTTTGTAGTTAGTTTAATAATAATATGAACGCTACGAAAATGACGCAAGGAATACAACTTGAAGAATGACCCAATTAAAGTTTATGGTTACAATAGTCACGGAGAATATTCCATAAGGAGAATTTCATATCTATTGCTAACTTACCAGCGCTTCAATGCCGTGAATGGTAATATTATATTGTGGATCTTCGAAGACCTCATTGACATACGCCTCCACTTCATTTGTGTAGGCAGGTAAATTTTCGGACAACATCACTGTAGCGTAAATTTTTACTGCCGCTAGCACGACCATGAATACAATATACTAAAAAATTAAAAAACAACATACTATAGCATCACGCCTGTATTCCCCGAAGGGGTAGGCAGAGGTGTACACAGTTGTACACGCACATTTCACCAATGGTGTTATCCATTACCATAGGCCATCTACCGGGCACAGTTCTAAACTCCGGGCTACTACTGAAAATTTCCGAACTGGAAAACCCAATAACACCCCGATCTGGGAATCGAACCCAAGACCTCATGCTCAGCACTCGCGCTTGCGACCAATAGACCATCGAGTCGGAACTCTAAAGCTATACATTTTTGTCATTTTGTCCCTCCAATAGGTGGTGGGTCTATTGCCATCAAACGGGCACGATTCCAAACTCCGGGCTGCTACCGAGTCTTTCTTAACAGAAAAACTTTATAACAGTTTGCCCGACCCGGGAATTGAACCCGAAATCTCCTGCTCAGCAGTCGCGATTCGGACCATTAGACCAACGTTTTTTAAAATATTTTCCTATAATGTTTGTGTATTGTTTAATTATATTTTCGAAAACAATTACATTTTTATTATGAAATTATTTACTTCAGTATTTGTGATATCAAATTATTTTTAATTATGAAATGAGGCCGTCTTAAAAAGCATATTTTTTTGTTTAATTACATAAAAATACTTACTGCTATTAATAAAAATTTCGTTTCCGTAATCGCTCCGCACCATCCGGAAAATGCGATTAAAAATATAATTACTCCTAATATAATAAGAATGTACGGTAAGAGTTCTATTTGCAACTCCTTGAGATTTTCTTGTTCAATAAATTCATCTAACTTGTAAATTGCTGTAACTCCAAGACCTATAACTATAAGGCCTATAATCTGAAAAACGGTAAAATAGTATAATTAGGTAGGTATGTATCCTGAAACATCATTGTTGCACATTCACATTTCATCTATGCACTTATTGAGTCCAACGAAACGTCACGAGCCTATTTTCATCTACCGGGCCCAATACCAAACTCTGGGCTGTTACTGGGAAGTTCTTAAAAGATATCTCATTAAGATTTGCCCGACTCGGAAATCGAACCCAGAAAGTCACGTTCAGCAGCCACGCTTGATCTTGCTAGACCAATGACGAAATAGGTTTTTGCTCGCGAATTTGACCCGCATGACTTAGACTCGAGTTTTATTTAGACGCGTAAAACACAGCGTCGATGCTGGACTGCAGCCGTCGCCACGCCTGGCGGCTAGTGTTGACGCTGTCTGTGAGAGCTCTTAAATGCACATACAAGCTGTGGTTTTAAACAACGACCATATTGACTAAACTATACAGGGAGTAATATTAAATCTGCCTAGCTTTTTCCTATGTTGGGGTCGGCTTCCAATCTAACTGGATGCAGCTTAATACCAGTATTTTACATGGAGCTGATACCTATCTGACCTCCACAACCCAGTTACTCGGTAGCATAATTTGTCGTGGTATGACTGGTTGTTAGACTTTCAGGCATCTGACTACCTTTAACGGCTGTCAGAGATCTTTATTAGACAACTGGGACCGACATTAACGTGCTCTCCGAGACACAGAGGGGTCTCGATATGAAGAGATGGTCATCCTTCCACGGACGTACCACAGTAAGCGCAAGTTAACCTCAATCAATCGGTCTGTGCGGACTTAGCCACGAGCCCAAGAAGTAGTTATAAAGTTATAATATTAAATGGAAAAGAGTACGGTCGTGAACAGGATTCGAACCTGCACCTTCCGGATAAATACTCCAGGCGCTCTGACCACTAAGCCATCTCGACCTCTGCTCACTACCGTGAATTCTTCTTCTACATTGTAACACGTCTTTTGGTGACGTCAATGCTATCTATTCAATCCCTATACAGGTGACCGAACCGACACGACTAACTTTGCAGTTAATACAAATGGCTTAGTGGTCAGAGCGCCTGGAGTATTTATCCGGAAGGCGTAGGTTCGAATCCTGCTCTTGTGAGCCGTACTCTTTTTCCATTTAATATTATAACTTTTAAGTACGCTAAGCATGCGTTAATGCTTTTCAAAGATTTATCTTTATGTAGTATTAAGTTGAATACTAATAATACAGCAACAGCAACTTTAGACACCCTCCGAAATAAATTCCTGGCTACAGCCTTCACACTTTTAGATTCACCTTCCACAGAGTATGTTCCTCAGGGGCGGACCGTGAGTTTGTGAAGCCCTGGTCTAATACTACTTGGGGCTTGCTTTTTTCTGTGTGGAAAGCCCATCATATACGTTGAGCCGGGTTCATATCGACGAAAAACCACACAGTTAATTAATAATATTGTCCATGGTCTTTAATGGGGGCCATTTATATCCACGGGGCCCTGGGCTGTAGCCCAAAAAGCCCTTATATAGATCCGCCCCTGTGTTCCTGTTCATCATTCAAACAATCACGCACGGGTTATATGAAAAACATTAAAATGCAATAATATACTAACTGAGAAAAACAAATTTATGGAAAATAAGAAATATTTCACTAAACACCGACACATTTTTGTAAGTATTTTACACAATTAACCGTTATTCTGTAATACTGTAGAAAACCTAATGAGTAACAACATTTTCAATGTTATTCAATTTATGAATATTCATAAGTGTATCAAGTGTTTTTCTATCTACAAGTACTTGCTGATAAACTTGGCCTACGCTGAATACATTGAACACTCTTTACATCTCTAACAGGTGTCCTGTTTATATATACAATATAACATCATATCCTACATCCTACTAAAGTTTGGATGTTGATTTTAATTTGGATCAAGGAAAAAACGAATAAATGGCTTTGTTGGCGAGGGGCGGAGCTTCTGAAATTAGGTCATCATACGGGACATAGATTAAATAAGTACTATAAACATTGACAATGAAAAAATGAGAACCTCACAAAAAAAGATTTCTTAGTAGTCTGTGGTCCTAAGGAACGAGTCGTCGGGCTCACGATAGTACCTACCTAAATAGACTATTTAGGGAAACCATTAGACTTATTCAATGACTTACTCTCAATGACTCATAACAATATAATGAGTGTCCGAAGATATTAAAGATCATGAATAATCAAGATAATATTTATAGTCAATCATAAACCTTTACAAGTGCATGACATAAATTAGGCTATCATTTACAAACTTTTATTCCTGGGTAGTGGACACAATTAAATATTAATGAGAAGATATAAATATGTCGTTATCTATAGAATAAAATAGAGATTATAAACTAAAGGCTCTTACGCACGAGCGGCACTTTGCCGACGGCAGCCATCGGACGTGTCAACGGCTGTCGTCGGCAAAGTGCCGCTCATCTGCATAAGCTCTTTAATCTAACAACTATTAAGTTAAAAGCTGCAACTATTACTTAAATACATACATACATACATGAACCCTAAAAACATAACACTCCTTTTTTGTGCAGTCGTTTAAAAACTGTTATCATTTCTGTAGGCGTATAGAAATGAGATATTTTTCAGTGGCGAATTCAGAAAACAGTCCTTACAGGTACGACATAAATGTGTTATCAATATCAAATCGTTAACATGGATGTGTAGTACTATACATTACGTATTTGTCACATTTACCTTATAATTTGTCTACGAAGACTTTCCGATTGCGATACGGAAAATTCATATGGAGTGGGAAACATTAAACTCAAAAATACTATTTCCAAAAATCCCACCATGGACGTTCCGTATTGAGTATATAAATAGCAAAACCCATAAAAATCCACTGAAAACATAAATAAATGTATTACAAAACAAAAGTATTTCGTTGTCTCACAGTTTTTACTTCTAGTCAGCTTTTTACTAACAACTCTAAAACAATTAGTGTGTTTTATAATTCAAAACATGAGTAAGTAAAACATAATGTGTCACTGTTTGTTTTCCCAAATAAATAAATAAAAAAATAAAAAAAGTACGACCAGTGGGAAAAAACCTTGAGGAGAGTCTAAAAATAAGATGCTAAAGCCATAAGTATTTAAGGAGGTGAAACAGGGGAAAGGGGGCGTAACTAACTCCTCCCATTGCATGCGCCATCACAGCAGCGTACAGCGGCAGTTTCAAAATCACAGATCACAAATTCAGTCTCTGTAGTGACTCAACTATAGTCGACAAATCCTTTGAAGTAACGGTCTGTGTGTGTGTAAAATGGGTGCGTTTCCAAAACTCGTTCCTGGTCGTTGTTATCTATCCACAAAAAAATACCAAAGCATAGCATCAAGCATTTTTTTCTCCTGTGGCAAATCAATCATGGACGCTATGCCAGACTCCTACCAACTAAAAACCACATGTTCTACCTCTAACTTTACCGGGGCCCAGTATCGTAACTGCATTTACCGCAACCCGGTTATGGTCCGTTAAAGGTAACGTCACCAAAGAAGGCCGGCCGCAGAAAGCTTACACAGAAAATTGCGCGAATAGCGTGGCGCTCTGTCATCTCGGGTCTGCCACTGGTTGGGCGACGAACGAAGTCCATCATCTGCAGGCTACGACTCACGGTGGCCGGAAATCATTTAGTGCCCTCCAACGCCTGGCACGACTTCTCTGGCAGGGATGAGAGAGACTCGGCTCTCCCTTTCAACCGTCACCTTCGCTAGCATCACCTGCTCACATAAGATGGCGACGGCTTCCCTTGTGCTCTCGTTCTTGACCATGTATTGGACCTATTGGATATCTCGGTTAGCAACAAAGTAATGTTCACTTTGTAGTACATACCTACATTGCGTCGTATGTTACAGTGATGTCTATGATGAGCAAAAATATTAAAAACTATTACTCCAAAGTGACCATCAATTCGATGTCAACCGAGATATCCAATATACCTGCAGATCACTACCGGTAGTGAGAGATTACCTTCCCCTACTACATAGCATCACGCCTCTATTCCTGGTAGGGTAACACAGAGGTGTACCGGGTGCACACTATTGTTTAACAATATTTCACCGATACCATCATTAAAGTTCCATATAAAAGTTGATGAGCCTATCTACCGGGCACAATTACAAACTCCAGGCTGCTGAGAATATTCTTAAGAAAAAAACCAATAACACTTTGCTTGATCCAGAAATTGAAGCCAGGACCCCAGCAGTCGTGCTTGACCATGAGACACAAAAAATATAATCAAAATTTACCTGCCATATCCCCAAGAATACTATTATGACAAACGGTTCAAGCCTATACTCTTTCGTCCGTACTCTTATCCTCTGTTCACAAGTGTATCCATATGCATGACAATATGCAATTGGACTATCTTTTCCGTACCCGAAGTTCATATCGTAAGAATCATAGTCAATATTCATATCACCCACTCCGCAACATTTCATCTGTTGGAAATAATCAATACCAATATTTTAACATTGCTATATACTTAACATATTTGTACATCATCGTTTGCACATGATATAATGACAGTAGTGCGAGGACGGATCTTTGTCGATTTTGTTGAGTCGACAAAAGTTTAAAGTAATCAACTTAATACGTAAAATATGATGTATTTAAAAAATGGGCGTAAGATTCGACATAGCAAGTGTAAGCCGTGATATCTTAGATGGCACTTGGACTAAAACTAGTCATATTATAACTGCATATCTGAAGTTACACTTTTCAAATAGCCGCGCAGGTACAGCCGTTTAGATAAGTGTTGACATTCTAAATTCACCTTAACACTCGCCACGCCATCGATTACGTTAAGGCGAGTTGGTAGCTAAACGAAGATGAATTTTAGATATAAAAAAAAAACAATACAATACTACCATGAAACATTGGCACCTACTGTTCTCGGCCCTTGAGAGAATGTAAAGAAGTACGAGAGACAACATGCTCTTACTTCGCATGCGCCCTACCAATTATATCGTAAAATTTACTACTACTATATTGTACAATATATGTACAATTTCAAACATGGAAAGTTATAATATGACATGTATATTGTATACCGATGTAGAGCGAGAGGTACAACGGCAACGTCAGTCTTTGAACGAGAAAATATTAAAGCATCACGCCTTTATTCTCCGAAGGGAAGCAGAAGTGTACCCACTAGTCACCTTTCGAGGACCAATAATGTTATTAAAATCTTATTTTATAAGTGTTGAAGACTCGGAAGCTCCGGGATACATTTTAATATTTAACTTTACCCTACTCGAGAATGGAACTCAAGACGTCACCCTTGGCAGCATCAATATTGCGAAATATGTATGATTATACGAAGTGAGGGGAAAATTATTAAACATAAAAATGTTATTAAACGGCCTAACAGACATTGGTTTAGTGGTCGCAAGCGCGGCTGCTAAGCGTAAGATCCTCGTTCAATGCCTAGCTTGGGCAGGGTTGTTTTGTAAGAAACTCATTAACAACCCGGAGTTCAGGATTGCACCCGATTTTTGTCATTAGGCTCATGTTCTATTACCAATTACAGGGACTCAATAACAACAGTTGTGAAATGTGACCCAGTCCACTACTTCGAGGAATACGGGCGTGATGCTATGATTAATTAATTAATTGATTTAATTCACCTTCTGTTCGTACCAGTGGAACTCTTTTTTACGATTTTTAAAGGCATAGTTGAAATATTTTATTTGCACAGGTTCATGGATTGCACTGGCCCACACTCCTATGCACATTATCGGTATAATAGCCATAAAAATAATATACTGTAAAAAAAAAGATTGATATTAGAAAGTAAAAATAAAAGAACAAATATTAAATAAATTTATAATTTAATTATAGCCTTGCTACATTCATTTTATGATATCTTATATTAGTAAATAGTTTATTTTAATCGATATCGATCAAACGAGTATGATACAACACTATTGATACATTGACAATATACACACATCAAATTCAAATTCAAATATTTTTATTTCACATAGACCAGATTACAGGCATTTATAAAACGTCAAATTTAGGTGCACGGTTCCAACATAGTTAACATAGTTGATCTTATGGAGAAGAACTGGCAAGAAACTCCATAGACACGCTTTTTAAAATAAAATTTATTTACAATCGTATATTGATGGTATGTGAGAATAATGTAGAATAATGTAAGAGGAAAACAAAGGACATCGACAATTACTTGATGTGTAAATGACAGTTAACCAGGTCGGGGTAACTGAAATCCCTGTAAATTGTTCATAATCATAACGTAGGCTTATCTTGCGTAGTACTTACTTGTATGCGGACACATTTGCTATTACAAAATCGATAAAAACAAATCAAAATAGTACTGACTATTAATAGTAACCAGTTGATTTCCTTCAACGCTCCTAGGCCCCCGGCAACCGCTAATAAAATAGAAATTATAGAAGAAATAATTGCGACGCCCGTCCAAAACAGCACAGAAGCTATTATCATAAATACGAACGAAACCAGAATCGGAATCACGCACAGGCACTGAAAAAAAGTGTCATTAAAATTAACTGTACGTCAAGTTTTTATTAAACACATGTGATACGTCACTAAAGTTATAAATTCTAGTGGTAAGAAAACTTAACGCGAGCTGGACTTGGACCTGCGACTTGCATCGCTCTTGCCAAGCGCACCTAAATTCTGAACTCTCATAAGTGTCTTCACATGGTTTATGAGAAATCAGAACTTAGAATATAGCTCGAATCAAGCCATCACGGTCACCGTCACCGGTATTATACAATTCCGTGGAAAAAATCAGCATAGCCAGGCCCCTATTTCACCAAGCTGACAGGTGATAATTCTAAGTTCGCAAATAAATTTTTAACACAATTTTATTGAATTACAAGTGTCTTTATTTTTTGTCAATTGTCGCACTTGTCAGCTTGATGAAATAGGGGCCGTCACGGGTTCAAGTTCCACTCACGCAAATATTTTTTCTTACTACAAAAATTTGCTGAGAATAGTAGGTGCGTTTAAAATTACAGACGTCCTGCATCAGGAGCTGGTGACGTGAGAACAAGTTCAGTTTGCGACTGCATCGCGTCACCAAGTAGTGATTCCTTGCTCCACTCGAGTTCGAAACTACTCGGACACCCGTTATACGCACCTATACTTATTACCTACTCATTTCGAATATAACTCACAAAAGTATGTGAAAATGTATTTTTAGCACCAACCATATCAACTGATGACGATGATCGTCATTTTAAGTTTATAACGATAACGCTATAATGGTAACTGTGCACGAAATGGACATAAATCTCCCTCTTTGATCTGTGCAGACTAAAAATGTCTGAATAAACAACAATTTGATGAACAATAGAAATAAAATTAAGTAATACTAACCCCGATAACTAAATTGGTCCAATATAAAATTTTCTGTATGCGTTCACGACGATGCATTATTTATAAAAATAATAAAAATAAAATGCAAAAAATAAGACCATGATGACAATATAAATCACAGATATAATACACAAATTATGATAAAATACACAGACAACCTTTTTTCATAAAACGCCGTCTTCTTGGTCGTCTTAGACCTTATTGACTATAGAGTTGAAGATACGTATTTATTTGTTCATACATAAGTTTACGTGCATTGCATGTTTATGCAAGATGATACCAAAAATACCATAATATAACCATGTTTTTTTTATGATTCATGTTAATAAAATGATTGGAGTTAAGAATTGTTTTTAGGAACCATGGTTCGTGTCTAAAGCAAATAAAAACTATCAAACTATCTTACCAAGAATTTAAATGACTTTTATAATGTGAACGACGAGGAGAATTTGTATCCAAACTCTATTATGAGGTGACACGTGACATTGTTTGCTTACTCCTTAGATTAAAGGCTTACTCACTTTACCATAACCATAAAAAAGTCAACTCATCGGAGAAAGATTGCTAATCTGTCGGACTTCTAAAAACTGTATTTTGGAAAGTGCACGTAGGCATTGCACAAACAGATTTTACTATCGCTCTTCTAGATGCACTACCGGTAAATGGTGACCTGTAGTGTGCTTATGGTTAATATAATTTCTGTGTTACGTAAGATATGAAACTTTCATTACCAGCATCAAAAATGTGATTTATTTTGTGATCTTCTTACATCTCGCTTCTCAGTTCGTGGTATCACAATATTTCAATTTAACTACCTAACTTAAAATATTGTCATTTTAATAATAAACCTAATAAAACGTCATCACTTTGTTCACAAGGACAAGGTTCATTTTTCGGTCCGAGTCTTCATTTAGGTTCTCATAAATGCGCAGTTTTCGGTACGGTTCCGGTTCCGATTCAGGTTGCAGTTCTAACGTACCGGTTCCAAATAAAGGTTCCTATTAGGTTATGGTATAATCTAAGTTGATGCATCTGGCGCGTTCTTGGCGTACCTTTTCCTTCAGTTTGCCTTCGTTCTTCACATTGAAGCGCGGAAGTTTATACTGTTCAGTGACAGCGATTTTATTTGGCATCGTATGAACTTAAACAAGTTTGGACTGAATTTGTTCATAAACCGGTAAACTAAGGGTTTTTAAAGTTTCAATTTGGAGTTCGGTTCCGGTTCTAATAATGGAACCTGAAAATAACGGTATTTTAGGAACCTTTTCAATCCCTGCTTTCTTAGTTCCAGCCAAGGTTCTAGCTTCATCCGAACGCAGACTTATCTCGTTCTGTTATTGCCTGACGTAAACACTGCATCCACTGTCAATGTCAAAATAACTAGGTACTCAAATGTCAATGGATGGCCAAGCAAGCTAACCGGTAACCGCTGGCCGACCTTTTTAAAACCGATTTGTACCGTAATAAATAACTTAATAAGCCTACCTAATATCAAGTATCAAGCTAAACCAAACAAAATTCATAGCTTCATAAAGTTGAGTTTGATATTAATTTGACTTGCTTTGAATTCGGTTTGAGTGTGACAATCTGTTTATCGTGGATCTAATATCCAAAACGTATTATGGCTGGTTCTGATTGCGACATAGAGTACTTAGACGAGGATGCCGATATAGTGCAACAGTGCGTGCATGTAGTCCCAGTCCCAGTTCTTGTGCCAAATTTAGTAACCCAAGTAGAAGAGAAGCTGCCCCCTTTGTTGATCGAACGCCAACCGGCTGAAAGGAAACGGAAGAGGAAGAAAGATGAAGATGATTCTGACTACGATCCTAATGATGACTTAATGCCACCAAGTCCACCAAGCACCAAAGGCAAGAAAAAGAGGCAGCATGTGGTTAAAAAAGTAAAAGCTCTCCATAAAGACAGACTTCCAAATTTAAAAGTTGGTTTAGGCAGAAAGCCCGCTCAAATTCAGAGAGTCGCCTTGACTAAACAATTTCCCGCCAAAGAGGTAATTTTGGATCGAAAACAATGCAATATCAAGATTCCAGATTATGATGATCCATTGTGTTTGCCTGTCAAAGCA
Organism: Xylocampa areola; assembly: GCA_935421205.1. Lineage (NCBI taxonomy): Eukaryota > Metazoa > Arthropoda > Insecta > Lepidoptera > Noctuidae > Xylocampa > Xylocampa areola. The sequence goes on from OW285223.1 coordinate 13,808,390, forward strand.
ATACAGCATGAAGATACTGATGTAAAAAGGTTGAACAATTGGAATAATGTGTGTTTGGAGCATTTTAAACATTGTGATAACTTGCTGAAACCAGAGAGAGGGGAAACACATAGTTCAACAAGAACTGTTGTGTTTAGGAATGTTTCCAATAAACAGTCTGGTAAGTATCTTTATTAACTCGAAAAAGAAAGTCGAGATGGCTAAGTGGTCAGAGCATCTGGAGTATTTATCCGGGAGGCGCACATTCAAATCCTGCTTGCAATCGTATTCCTTTTCCGCAAAAATTTTTTTCATTTACAAATTTTCTTTATCTTTTACTACAGGAAAACCAGAAACGACTATTTGGAGTAAAACATGTGTGGAAAATGAGGATGGGGATAAGAAATCTGAGATATTCCAATGTGTTCTTCCTCGTTACAAGGAGAAAAAAGTTCTGACGACATTTAACCTTGCTATGAGGAGACCGAGAGCATACCATGTGTCTGATGAGGTCATCTTGAGCAAAGAGGAGAGTAAGGATGGGGAAGTACTTGTTGTTTATAAGCCTAAGGAAGCCTCCTCCGCTGTATATAAGCTGGTTGCTGCATATGACCGGTAAATATGATTGATATTTAATTACTTGTCTTAACTCTTCATTTTCTATTCTATTCTATATAGAAGTACAAAATTATACTTCGTAAGGGGCCGTTCACGTATTACGTAAGTAGATTTTTTGCAATTATTAATCCCCCTTTTCCCTCATCAGCAAAAGTAAGGGAAGCTCTTACTACCAACCCCCCCCCACCCATATGTAAATTTTTAGATGTGTTCTGGTTTCTTTATCTGGTGTCTCGTTCTAAACGATCCATTCAATCCAATACATTATTTTCGGGAATCCCTGAAAAGGTGTTTCGTTTTCAAGCATAGACAAGTAGGGTTGCCAATTGCCATGTATTCAATCAAAATCGACAAAATTTTGTAGAAGACACGAAAAAAGTAAAACAAAATTATACTGCTGACATAATTAACATCCAGATCCCCCATTCCCCCATTCATCAAAAATAACCAAAGCAAAGACCCCCCCCGCCCCTCTGTAGTCCTTACGTAATACTTGAAAGTTGAATGGCCCCTAACAATAAAAATCTATTGTCTGGTAATTAGCAAGCCAACAGATTACAGATTGGAGTATTATTGTACTTAAAATTTTTGTATTATACAAATAATCTTTGTATGCCAATTTCTGGTGGAACATGCAGGACTTCTTGCAATTAATAATTTCAATTTCAATATTCTCGATCTCCATGGATACCAACACAACCAACAGTAAAATATGTAATTGAACTTATTTGTCTGGCTGTATTTGAGATGTTGACCTGCTGATTTGGTGTTATCTTGTGATGTCAAAGTCAAATTCAAAGGTTTTTATTTCATATAAACCATACAAAGACACTTATGAAAAGTCTGAATTTACGTGCCCGGTTTCAAAGTCGCTTCCTATGGAGAAGAACCGGCAAGAAACTCCATGGTTACTCTTTTAAACTGTATATCTTTTACAATTTCTGTAGATACAATTTTGGGCGGGATGTAAAAACAACGTAATCTTGGATGCAGTCACTAATATAAAAGATAATTACCTACATAAGCCTTATTAAATGAATAGCGCATTTGACAAGTTTACGGCGTTCTCACATTTACAAATTGTTGAAGCTAAAGTAGCTATAAAAAACAATGCATAATATCCATCAAATATTATTAGTAAGTTTAACAATAATTAAGAACAAAATGATGTGTTGTTGAGCTCCCTAAATTGTGGTGTAGCTACACAATTGATGCATAATTATGTGCCGTCAGTTATGACAGGTCAGCTCGAAATAGTTGTGGCTCTTTCCCCAAAAGGCCAACCCAGACTTATTCCCACATTGTTACACTGATAAATTGAGTAAAATGATGTTTGTGGACTTTGAAAGAGACGTTGGCCTCTGAGTTTGTTTCGGCATTGTTTCTCATAGATAGTCAGATAGGAAATGCCGACGACATCTAGCTTAAAAGAAAACTTGACTTGTAAAGGTGTGTTAACAGAAGTATTTATGTATGACAGCTAAAAACTAAAATGAAATTTTCTTTTGAATGCCGTATATACTTGAGATTAGAGGAAGCGGCTTTAGGCCTCTTAGTCACTGCGACCTACAAAGATCTATTGTGACACCTTTTAACTTACACCAATTCTCCTAGTCCATAGTCGCTAAAGCAGTTGACTACAGCCCTAGGGTAGGAGGATTTGAACTCTTCTGGCGCCTGAATGAATGCCATAGAATAAAGTTCAATTCTAAATATAAATAAATAAATATAAAGTTATTATATTAAATGGAAAAAGAATACAGTCACGAGCAGGATTCGAACCTGCGCCTCCCGGATATATACTCCAGGCGCTCTGATCATTAAACTATCTCGATCTATGCTTACCACCGCGAATTCTTCATCCATATTTTAACACGTCTTTTGGGGACGTCATTGCTATCTATTCATTCCAACTTTAGACTTTGCTAAGCATGCGTTAAAGCTTTTCAAAGATTTATCTCATGTTTTTTTTTTTTTTTTTTTTAAATCGTTACCCCACTCTAGGAATTTCTTCCTGTATCCTGGGTGCGTTTACAGACATATAATCTCACAAGCACACACACCCAGACCCGGAGCAATTATCTATAGATCGTACAAATATTTGCTCCGTGCAGGAATCGAACCTGCGACACGCAGCGCAGCAGTCGGTCTCTCGACCACTGCGCAGTCATTCATCAATTAATAAATATATTACTCTAAACCCCGTAACACTATGATAAACAAATTTTTTAAAGAATACAAGTGTTTCATATGTTGCTAGTCTTTTTGCTGCACAGCATAGTTAACACAGTTAGTTTTTGTTACACACTGTATAAAATCACCAAAACACTTACAGAAAGACATCTGAACCTAAAGAAGAAGATGGAGAAGACAAAGAGGATGATGACGACGTCAAGATGTATATGAAGGAGTTGGCATACTGCAAGATGTGTGCGCCATGCTTCCAAACCTCGTGGAGGGGCGTCAAAAAGAATACTAAGAGTAAGGCTATATTTAACTTACTTACTTATTTATTTCAACTGCTACGCGGAAAAAATAATAGGCAATACTGGAAGAGCTTTGCTTGTGCGTGCCGGATGAGTATGTGGGACGGCTGCTGGTGGTGCCAACAGCACGCACCAACCTCTTACACCAAGCGCCAATGTCGCGCGCGCTGCGCACGCTCAACGCGATCGCTGAGCATATTGATTTGTTTTCCTGTTCGTTGAACGACTTCACAAGGACCGCATATAGGATAGTATGTTACCATGTTTCTGAGGTTTAAGTGCCATATATTTTTAGAATGTGTTGTGTGAATACCTACGCTTAATTGAATTAATTTATATTTAAGAACATCAATTACTTCTCTGTCGCATTAGGTTAAGCTCCTGTTATGATAGAATATGTAAGTGTGAAAAAAATAAAATAAAAAACATAACAATTTTCTAAGGATGTGTTGTGGTTGGTGGTTATGGGCCCGTCTCCTGAGCCACAGGTTGTGACTTCAAACCTAACATGTACCAATGTGAATTTTACAATGTCATATGTATACTCGACCACACAATTGATTTACCACCTTAATGCTGAATTTCGTTTGCACATCATAATATGACAAGGTATATTTTCGCTTACAAGATCAAAGTGTTAGTCAGATACTGTCAACCTTATTGACATTTTAATTTACTGGAAGTTTTTGACAAATATGGTAAAGCAATTTCGTGGTTGACTACTTTCTTAGTAAATCTAAGACATCATAGATGAAGGTGGAGGAAAACATTGTGAGGAAACCTGGTCTGAAATCGCCAACCCGTAGTGATCATATCATTATGCAAAAGTTTATTATTTTGAGTCTACTTTTAAACGCGTTTATTGAGTCAGAAACAACTGCTTCAGGTAAACTGTTCCAATGGCAGAGGACTGGATTGCTAAGGAAGTGATGTGCAGTATTCATATTAGATGTAGTGCGGGTCAATTTGATGTGGTGACCTCCAGATGCGAACTGCCTCGTTGGCCTAGTGGTCCCAAGCGCGACTGCTGAGCATGTGGTCCTGGGTTCGATTCCCGGATCGGGCAATGTGAAATTCTCGATAGCAATGGTAATAGGCTCACCACCTATTACATGAGACTTAATAAAAGCATTGTTGAAATGTGGGTGAACAGCAAGTGGGTGGCAGACAAGTGTAGAGTAGTTGGTGGTAGTCGCAATTTTCACAGCTTGCGGTTGTGCATATATTTGCGGGCGGGCGGTGCACAGGTAATGCATGACTACCCTCAATATTGTGGAAGTAGCTAGATATTGTATTTATTTGCATCCATTGTAATGGACTTCCGCAAAGTAACGCCTATATCTATTCAATGAATCATGTGTTATTTATCATATGTTACTTTTTTATTATTACAGAAAGCATAGCGTGTCCAATATGCAGTCGGTCATTTGTCACCGTGTACAATCTTCTGGCCCATTTCAAGACTCATTCCACAGAAGACATGCAGAAGTATAAGAAGATCATATCTTCTATTTTGGCTGAGGTTAGTTCATAACAATACTATACATACTTAGATACATTAAAAAGGAATATAAATACTTGAGCATAAACAAATATTTCTATATATACAACGCCTTCCTCTCTTCTAATTTACTATTTGCTGTGCCCATCAGGGTCCACGATTGCTACCATGTTATTTATATTACCATCTTATCTTTACATTGTGGATTTGCAATAAAGAATATGAATATGAATCTGTATTATTTTCAAATAATATTATAAACGCGAATGTTTGTATGTATGGAGGTTTGTTACTCTTTCACGCAAAAACTACTGAACGGATTTGAATGAAATTGGGCATACAGATAGTTTATAGCCTGGATTAACATATAGGATACTTTTTATCCCGGCTAGATCCAATTCTGAAATCCACACGGGTGAAGTCGCGGGTGAATGCTAGTTTTCACAGACAAACAGACAAAAATTCTAACATTAATTGTTTTGGATGCTATTTGCGTTGTTAAAGGTCCCTATAATATTTTTTCTCATATATCTTCCATGTACAGACAGCGATCCGTTACATTTTTATTATATGTATAGATGACTGCCTCGTTGGTCTAGTGGTCGCAAGCGCGGCTGCTAAGCGTGAGGTCTTGGGTTCGATTCCCAGGTCGGGCAAAGTGTTATTGAATTTTTCTGTTAGGAAATTCTCAGTAGCAGCCCGGAGTTAGCAAGTTGGTGGTGTGACACCTCCGTGCTTCGGAGAGCACGTAAAGCCGTCGGTCCTGCGCCTGATCTCTCTCCGCTCGTGTCGGGTTGCCGTCCCATCGCACTATGAGAGTGAAGGAAGAGGGAGTGCACCTGTGTTTGCGCATACACTTGTGCACTATAATATCTCCTGCGTACTTGACTAATCTCAGAGGAGATAGGACGCCGTGACCGATATACGGTCGGAAGGAGTATATATGAATAGATGTAAATGGTTTGTCGCTCAGCAGTCGCACTTAGAGCTACTAAGCCAGCGAGGCAAAATGGTCAACTTGTTATTATTATATTAATAATTTTTTTAACTGCCTCGTTGGTCTAGTGGTGCCAAGCGCGACTGTTGACCATGAGGTCCTGGGTTCGGTTTCCGGGTTGGGCAAAGTGTTATTGAGTTTTTCTATTAGGACATTCTCGATAGGAGTTTGGAATTGTGACCGGTAGATGGCAATAGGCTCACCACCTAATACATGGGACTTAATAACGGCATTGGTGAAATGTGGGTGTCCAACTATGTAGGTACACCTTTGCCTACCCCTTCGGGGAATACAGGCGTGATGCTATGTTATTAATATTTTTGTTTTCTGTTATTCCAGATAGTGGATTATCATTACAAGTGTCGTGTGTGTCGGGAACAGTATATAAGTATCAAGAAATTAAGACAGCATCTAACTACACATCAAGGTATGTCATATATTATACACTCACGCTTTTTTCCCATGCGGGTAGGCAGACACCTGCTACGATCCTTACATATTCCTTTTGCTTCGTCCACGTTCGTATATCTGGTCATACACGCGCGCCGGTTGTGATTACTACGTACCTGACCTTTTTTGAGGACATCACCAATAAGTGTATATCTTTCTAGGGCGTCCTCTCAATTATATATTTTTTTCTCTTCTTAATACTTCTTAATTCCTTCATGATGCCCACTTGTATGTCTGTTTTCTTTTAATTTTTTCTTTATTCGTGGACAGTGATGTGGGTTAAATGTATAGTAACATTAATCTGATTAGATTAAGTATCAATGTATATTTAAGTGTTAATTTAAGATTATTTAGTTAAGCTCTGGCACTAACTGTTTTTTGTCCCGAACAAATAAAAAATAAAATGAAAAAAAAAGTCCTCTCCCGACAGTTCACCTTTCGTTAATCGTCTTGCATTCATTCTGTCAACATTACAAAATCATATAAGCATACTTTTATACATTTTGTGTCAATGGCAAATTATTATCATTTATTTCTATATCCCACACCGACTTTACCAACCAATCAGTTGATTTTAAGTGACAGAAATTAAATTTTAGTACTAATCCTATACGGTGGTACTAATTTAATTTCCTACCTGTAAAGCTAGATATAAAAGTTTCAAAAAAGAAAAAAAATATGCTAGCGCCATCTAGTGAAACTTTCTTCACTCTAAAAGTTACTCCTTATATAGTCAGCTGCCAGCTAGTAAAATATCATCAGAATCAGTCCAACCGTTTCGAAGATTAGCCGGAACAAATAGACAGACAGCCAGACAAAAGTTTTAAAAACAAATTTTTACGCATAGGTTTTATGTATACCCTCCGTAATGTTTTAAGCAATGTCCTAAAATTTTACAAGTAAAACATATTTACTTAAAATATTTTACATAAATAGAAATAATTTATTAATGTTTCAGGTAACGAGGTGTTTACGTGTGAAGTGGGCAACCATATGGCGAGATAGACAACATTCAGCTGAATTATATTATGATAGTTACAATAAATACACGTATAAGCAATATTTTGAATTTAGTTAGACAACATTCAGCTGAATTATATTATGATAGTTACAATAAATACACGTATAAGCAATATTTTGAATTTAGTTCGTTTTATTTTGTCTTAAAAAACTATCTTTTACTTTATTTTTTATTAAAATACCTAGTTGATTATTGTTCAACGGTTATTACTCATGCGCATTCTTCGGGACTAGTTTATTTCAGACAAAATGACCATAGCTGGGTTACAGTGAATTTGTCTCATTACACATTATACGCAGACACATTCTTACAATAATTACACGTACATTTGTCACTTGGGGAAACACCAATGGCACAATCTACCACTCGGCGTGTAATGGGCTGTGTTGCCCGCGTCCGTATGAGGGCACCCTTAATAAGGAATCCTTACACGTGGGCCCTGGGGGGTGCTGCACAGGCAACTCTGGTAGGGGCTGCGGCCGCGGGGGGGGGGGGGTATTCTTTTTCCATTTAACATAATGACTTTAGAGTTCGCTAAGCATGCGTTAATGCTTTTCAAAGATTTATCTTGAACTGTTAAGGGCATTCTTTACGACATTGTATTAACTGCAATGTTAGTCGTGTCGGTTTGGTCACCCGTATAGGGACTGAATTGATAGCAATCACGTCGCCAAAAGACGTTAAAATATGGAAGAAGAATTCGCGGTGGTGAGCAGAGGTCGAGATGGATGATGATTTAGTGGTCCGAGCGCCTGGAGTATTTATCCGGGAGGCGCAGGTTCGAATCCTGTTCTGTATAATGACTTTCTAGTCTACTTAGAGTGAATAGAACTCGTAAGCGTAGGTAATGGGAATTACCTAACCTTCCTATTAAATGTTTTTTGGAAAACTTTCACTTACAGCGCCATCTAGAACCCTAAACAGACAAGTGAAGTTTAACGTTATCCATATCCCCCACTAGATGGCGCTAGGAGTTATTTTACAGTATTTCGCAAGTTGTACGGATGAGATTCTATTTCTCTCCTAACGATGTTTTACGCGTACTGAAATTCCAATACCAGTGTATTTTCAAAAGTATGAATTTTCTAAGGTAAAAGGTCTTCTGATATCTTTTATTTAAAGCGAAAAAGCGTTATAATATTTCGTGGTAAGAAAAATTTGATCTGAAGCGGGATTAAAACCCGCGCCTACCGCCGGCGCCGCAGCTTGAGTAAACCGGTCGCTTAAGCGCTATGCCGAATTTTTTTGCCATTCACAACTGTTAAGGTGACGTCGAAATTTTCGGTCAATTAAAAATGTTTTAGTTTTGTATTCATTTATTTATCTTAATATAAAAATAGGAAGTCACCGGCTGCTTTAACAACGATCAAGCTAGCGGTGGTTAGGGTTCCAGAGCAAGGAACCTCCTGACAGTGCGTGCCGTGTCGAGAAGTCGCTTTCCGCATCAGGCCCTTGATCCAGCCGCATAGTGAGAGCCTTTTTAAGTGAGCCTATTGCTACCGGGTACAGTTCCAAACTCCGGGCTGATACTGAGAATTTTCTATCAGAAAAAACTTAACAACATTTTGTCCGACCCGGGAATCGAACTCGAGACCTCATGCTCAGTAGGCGCGCTTGGGACCACTAGACTAATGAGGCAGTTTGAAAACAAACAAAAATGAATAAAACATTATATAGTTGTACTCTAATTATATAAGGTCCTAATTTATTAGGTAATTTCCTGTTAAGGGGTCCATGTGTAAGTGTTATGGATTAATTTAAAACAATTTTATTTTTTTCTTAATGTTCGCCGTTCAAGGAGCAGTTTTCGTCTTATTAGTACTATGTTAATGACAAATAATTTGTTATATCCATTTAATTCTTAGCTTAAGTGAATGTATTTGACTTATATATTACCTCTTTCAAAGGAAATTATCTAATAAATTATATATGCTGTTGAGTGTGCTTGTTAGCAATACCCTCATGTTACCCTGCTCACTCTTGAAAATAATTCCGCTCGATTGACATTGGAGATATGTCAGTTCGTACTTTTAAATGCCAAAATGTCTAAAAAATAATTATAGATTCGGGATAATATGAAGACAACATGCTTTAAATTTGAGGCAACTGTAATGTAGGTAAATTTATTTTAAAATTACGCGTTGTTTTAAGGAGTCTATTTAATATTGGAATTGGATTGGGATTGATATTAGTTTCAAGAGTAACCTCACAGATCTGTTTTTCTACATGTAGGGACTTATGTGAAAAAAAGCGGGACCCGGATAAAAAATTAGGACGCAGAAATAATGCACATAAATAAACTCACAAATCTATTGAATTAAAATTACGAATTTATTTCATAATCAATATTCAGAAATACATATTTGTATAATAAATATTATCTTATAATTAAATTGCTCGCTCGCCTCGTGGTTTTATTTATTGTTCAGATGCTGGCTGGATGATAAAGCGGGATTTTAGGTGTCCCGCTCAGTGTGTAGACGGGACGCGTCCCGAGAGGTATAGCAAGCGGGACGTCTCGCCTAAAGCGGGGTATCTGGCAACGATAGCCCGAGCCCAAACGGTCACCAACTCGGCATGTTTTGGCTTCGTGGCATCCAGCGCTGGTTTTCAGTTAGTACCCCTGCAGTGGAAGAACCTATGTCCGTCTCCAAAATGCAAGCTATCTCAAACCTTTTATCAAGATTGTTTCAGCAGATAAGCCGTGAAAAATAATATAACATGGCATCACGCCTGTATTCCCCGAAGGGGTAGGCAGAGGTGTACACAGTTGTACATCCACATTTCACCAATGCTGTTATTAAGTCCCATGTAATAGGTGGTGAGCCTATTGCCATCTACCGGGCACAATTCCCAGCTGCCTCGTTGGTCTAGTGGTACTAATCGCGACTGCTGAGCATGAGGTCTCGGATTCGATTCCCGGGTCGGGCAAAGTGTTATTGAGTTTTTTCTGTTAGAAAATTCTCAGTGGCAGCCCGGAGTTTGGAGTTTGGTGAAAATTAACAAACAGACAGACAGATGTTCGCAGTTATCTAGATTTTCGAAATGTGGAAGAGAATGCCCATAATTGGTAAGTATATTGACTCAGCAGTAATTGTGCTGAAATGTGTAAGAGTAACGGCTAATGTTCCATGAAGATTTTAACAGAGATGCCGATTTTTTTTCTGCAACCCATCCATGATCTGACCGCGCCACATGTTACTTAACGACAACCATAATTTACCTACCAGAGATGGCAACGACAACCTAGTTACTCGCTGAACACAAAGTTCTTTAAATATAGGTAATCTTTCCTCGTGCTACGTCACTGATAACCAGTTTTTTGTGACGCGTGTGCAGTGACGTCACGCTGTCAAAATTTCTAACACAATATCTAACCCTCGTTGCAAGGTCATTGACTCTTGTTTACATCGTGAGGGATGAAGTTCAATGAACTGCCTACGTCACAGCTATCTAATGATTTTTTGGGGTGCCAATTCGAGGGTCGAGATTGTTAGAAATTTCGAATCACACTGTTTTTGTAGAAGTAAAATATGTACCTAAGTAATATTATGTTAGTAAGTGTAAAATTAGAATGTTAATACCTATAAATAATTTTAACAAACATGTCTAAATGACAGTCGCAAATAGAAGACATTAACAGATACCGGCGTCAATTCTAATATAGCAAACTAAACTAAATTAGATCATTGCTGTATTTTACTAATCGTTACTATAAGAGCGGGACGGGAAGACGTCAAATTCAAATTTAATCATGTCAACCTAAAATTTCCATACAATGGTCGTTTGACGTCTCTAATTTTAGTGGCTACCTAAAACTGTGCACACTTAAAACGTTCGGAGATTATAATTTGACGTGCGTAAATTCGTATTTGACATCTCTTGATTCATCCCATCTTGCTCATATAGTAAAATACAGTGAACTTACTCTTGAAAATAATTCCGCTCGATTGATATTGGAAATATGTCAGTTCGTACTTTTAAATGCTAAAATGTCTAAAAATAATTATAGATTTGGGATAATATGAAGACAATATGCTTTAAAATTGAGGCAACTGTAATGTAGGTAAATTTATTTTAAAATTACGCGTTGTTTTAAGGCGTCTATTTAATAGGGGTCATCCATAAAGTACGTCACACTAATTTCGTGATTTTTTGTCCCCTCCCCCGTCCTTGTCACAGTTGATCACACTTGTGAGACCCACCCTCCCTCGTGACGTCACATATTTTGCAATTTTACACCTAGAAATTATTAAACTAAAACATCAGTTCCGAAATTAGTATTATTTCCATTAAAGAAATTTTTTAATATAATCAACGTCAAATCAAACTTATATACAGTATTAGATTTTGAAATGTGACGTCACGAAACTTAGGACCCCTCCCACCCCTTGTCACATCCGATCTTCGTCGACCCCCTCCCCCCCTTAATGTGTGACGTACTTTATGGATGGTCCCATATTGGAATTAGATTGGAATTGGGATTAGTTTCAAGAGTAACCCCACAGGAATGTTCAAATTTAGTTTATTATAATTTAGTTTAGTTTGTTACATTAGAATTGACGAGTAGGTATGTATTCTGTAACAATCTCTAAAGTTATAAATTTTTGTGGAATCAAAAATACGGTCGTGAGTAGGTTTCGAACCTGCGCCTCCCGGTGCTCTGACTAGGTACTAAGCCATCTCGAGAACTGCTCACTGGATAGTGAAATTCTTCTTCCACATTTTAATACGTAATTTCCTGATGTCATTGCTATCAATTCAGTCCCTATACAGGTGACTGAACCGACACTTCTAACTTTGCAGTTAATACAATGTTTTACAGATGCAATTACTACACGAACCTCCACTAACCTATACCGAAGTCCTACAGTAGCTACATTCACCATGCAGGTCAAACAGCTGCAATTACCCAAAATCTTTTTTATAATTTCTCAATAACGATTACCCGGTCTTTTTACACGATTACCCAAAATAAAGGAGTTTTATGTTTATAGTCTTCATGTATGCATGTTTGTTAATTTAAATACAGACAAATCTGACGCATTAACGCATGCGATGCAATTTTAAAGTTAAATATTTTTGTGAATAGATTAACAAAAAGAAAGAGCAGATATGGTATAGGTTAATTTCGAAGAAAGATATGACGCTATCTAGGAAATGGGTCAATTTTCGTAGTGTCAACTTAAACATTTCATCATTTCACATGTTATCATTCAAGCATTCAGTATCATTAATTAGCATTAGCTTAATTTCGTACTAAATAACAGCAAGGGGCGGGATGTTCTACCACTTATTTCAAAGTCTAATTAATTAAAATGGTAGCTGCGTACAAAATATTTTATTGAGTTTTACACAAATTTTCATTTATTATAATAAATAATTTAGATAAAATTTCTGTAAAATCACTCATTTCATTAAAGAGAAATGTTTGAAAAGCATTAACGTATGCGCGGTCGCGAACAGGATTCGAAACTGCGCCTCCCGGATAAATACTCCATACTCGTATTCTTTTTCCATTTAATATAATAACTTTAGAGTTCGCTAAGCATGCGTTAATGCTTTTCAAAGATTTATCTTTAATTGTTACGGTAATTGCCATCTTTACGACATTGTATTAACTGCAAAGTTAGTCGTGTCGGTTCGGTCACCTGCATAGGGGCTACATAGATAGCAATGACGTCGCCAAAAGACGTGTTAAAATATGGATTTAGAATTCACTTATTTCATATTTACTACTCATCGTTCTTATCTTTGTATGTTAACCGTACAGCCAATTTATAACGTTGTTACGTGTCGAGTTCGTAAACTCGATACTATTAGGAAAAAAAACGGCCTATATTAAACTACCTAATTAAAACTATTTTCAAGACGTCTCAATTACAAAGAAAAAAAAACTTTTAAATTTATTTCATGTCGTGATGGCCGAGTGATTACGGGCCCGCCTCCTGAGCCGCAGGTTGTGGGTTCAAACCTGGCATGTACCAATGTGACTTTTACAATGTCATTTGTACTTTCTTAGTTAATCTAAGACATCACAGACATACGGTGAAGGAAAACATCGTGAGGAAACCCGGACTTGGTAGTCTGAAATCGCCAACCCCCAGTGAGCTAGCGTGGTGATTAAGCTCGTGCCTTTTCTGTATGTGAAGAGGCCCTTGCCCTGCAGTGGGACAGTTATGGGCTGGTTATTTATTATATAATTTTTATTTCAAATTCAAAAAATCGCATAGTTCCAAACGATATCAATGAAAGGCGCACATGACACAGCAAATACCTTTCCGATGCCACCCTCCTGCATACAATGCAGTGGGTAGGCTGTGCAATTCGTTGTAAGGGGATAAGTGACGCATCACATTGTGTGACAAAGAACGGAATCGTTTATTGAATCTTATTTATTGACTTTCTACCGCAAAGTTAGACTAACACTTGGCAAGTATACATTTTCATGTATGTATAGTATAGTATGTATATTTTTATAAAAAGTTAGTTTCGTGCGACACGTTCATATGAATGATTGTTCAACGGTTAATATATTATGGTCAGACTTACTGCGGTCAGAGCGCCTGGAGTATTTATCCGGGAGGTGCATGTTCAAATCCTACTTACGACCGTTTTTTCTGTCTAAAATAATGTATAACTTAAGAGTTCGCTAAGCATGCGTTAATGCTTTTCAAAGATTTATCTGTATCCTTTGTCTATCCGAAGATCTTAATCAGATTAATTATTGTTCAACAATTATTACTCACGTGCATTCTTCGGGATTGCCCGACTAGTTTCGAACTCGAACGGAGCCCTTAGTCATGAGCTGAGCCCGCGGCGAAGTTCCAAATCAAACTCTGTTTCGAGTTCGAAACTAGTCCCGAAGAATGCACGTGAGTAATAACCGTTGTACAATAAATGATACAGATAAATCTTTGAAAAGCATTAACGCATGCTTAGCGAATTCTAAAGTTATAAATTTTTGTGGAAAAAGAATAAGGTCGTGAGCAGGATTCGGACCTGCGCCTCCCGGTTGTATTTATCCAGGTTCTGACCGCTAAGCCTTCTCGACCTCTGCTCTCTACCGCGAATTCTTAATCGTCATTTTTTAATACGTCTTTTGGTGACGTCATTGCCATCTATTCAGTCCATTTTACAGGAAACTGAACCGATACGAGTAACTTTACAGGAAACTGAACCGATACGAGTAACTTTGCAGTTAATGCAATGTCATTACCTTCACCAAATACAGCAGGATTCAAATCTGCTCACGACAGTATTGTTTTTCCACAAAAATATAACTTAAGAGTTCGCTAAGCATGCGTTAATATTGGACTGCCTCGTTGGTCTAGTGGTCGCAAGCGCGGCTGCTGTGCGTGAGGTCCTGGGTTCGATTCTTGGGGCGTTTCTTTTCAGAGAAAATGCAGGCGCCTTCTAGATCAAAAAAGTGCCATGTAAATGAGTTTTTAAAACACTTCATTTTCCCTCCGCCCTTATTCAAATTTATTTGGGGTCGGCGCAGCATGTATTCTTCTTCCATACATCTCTAATAGCTGTCATATCGTCAGTCACTCCTTTTTTAGCCAAAAGCCAAATCATTTTTAACACAATCCCTCCATCGCTTCCTCGGTCTTTTTCTACTCTTATAACCATCTCCATTCATACTCAAAACTTGCCTCATCACATGACCCTCATCCCATAGTTTTGAAAACACCTGTTATATTAATTAATCATTTCATTTAAATTCAATTCGTGGCGTAGAAGTGGATGTCTCGATGTTGCGTCGTAATTTTTCTGCGCCACACAATCGTGTAAAGTATTTACTCATCGCCACTATTGTTGGTTTTTTTTGTTCATATTGCGAATACGAGTAGGGAACAAACTGCGCCATTTCACAAATATTCCAGAAACAACTGTTACTTCTACTTAAGCCGTCGGTCCCGGTTATCAAATTAAGATCTATGACAGCCGTTACGGGTAGTCAGAGGACAACCAGTCATACCACGAGATATCCTGTTACCCAGTAACTGGGTTGTGGAGGTCAAATAGGCAGTCACTCCATGTAAAATACTGGTATTAAAGCTGCATCCAGTTTGACTTGAAGCCGACCCGAATATCATTGGTAAAAGGCTAGGCAGATATTATGCTTGTATTGTCAAACATATGTGTGTGTGTCAATCGCATGGTAGTGTGAATTGACGGCCTCGTCGGTCTAGTTGCCTAGTGAGTTAGGAAGTTGGCGGTGTGACACCCCCGTGCTTCGGAGAGCACGTAAAGCCGTCGGTCCTGCGCCTGATCTCTCTCCGGTCGTGTTGGATTGCCGTGCCATCTGACTATAAGAGTGATAAGGAAGTGCACTTGTCTATCATACGGTTGTGCACTCAATTATCTCCTGCATACTTGGCTAATCTCTCTTTGGTGACTGAAATACAGCCTGGAGGAGTATATATCATCAAGTTAGTTATAATAAAGGGATGCCTAGGGTATGAAATGAAAACAATACATTGCTTACTTGAAAATGAAAATACCAGGAGTACAGGATAGTTTAGGAGATTGAAAGACACCTTAGTTTAGTATATATTGTAATTATTATAAGCTTCGATATACTCGGGGTTTGCCTATTAGCTATTGTGGAGGTATAGGTACCACTGGCCGCCTCGAGGACCTGAAAGGAAAATAAAATAAGTATATGGATACTTCAAATAATTACAGGTCAAGATTATTATTAGCATAACCAGCTTATAACTGTCCCACAGCAGGGCGCGGGCCTCTTCTCATACAGAGAAGGCACGAGTATTGATCACCACGCTAGCTCACTGCGGGTTGGCGATTTCAGACTACCAAGTCCAGATTTCCTCACGATGTTTTCCTTCACCATATATGTGATGCCTTAGATTTAAAAAGTCACATTGGTACATGTCAGGTTTGAACCCACAACTTGCAGCTCAAGAGGCAGGCCCGTAAAGACTCGGCCACCACGCTTAATAGAGGGGTTAATAGATAATAATAATAAGTAAAGTAAATTAAACTGCCTCGTTGGTCTAGTGGTCCCAAGCGCGACTGCTGAGCATGGGGTCTCGGGTTCGATTCCCGTTTCGCGCAGAGTGATATTGGGTTTTCCTGTTAGGAAATTCTCAGTAGCAGCCCGGAATCACAAAGTTGTTGGTGTGACACCCCCGTGCGTCGGACAGCACGTAAAGCCGTCGGTCCTGCGCCTGATCTCTCTCCGGTCGTGTCGGATTGCCGTCCCATGGGAATATGAGAGTGAAGAAAGAGGGAGTACACCTGTGTTTGCGCATACACTTGTGCACTATAATATCTCCTGCGTACTTGGCTATTCTCCGATAGGTCACCGTGACCGAAATACGGTCGGGGGGAGTATTATTACATAAGTATAGTACGTAATTAAAACATAACGTTTCAATCCACTACTAACTACACACACGCGCACACAGAGACAACACACAGGTACTCCAAAAACAAACAAACTAATCCTTCATATTCAAGCTCGAATTTCCATTAGGGGTGGCGCTAATTGAAATCAGCGTCCGGCAAGCGGCAGGTGAGGCGGATTACGAATAGGGCTGCTGCGTAGCCTGTATGACGTTTTAAGGAATGTCTATAAATGATAAATGATTTAATTTCTTTAAATAGATCTGTTGAAGACACTTTTACAAGTCATTTTTATAAACTAGATGGCGCCGGCGTTTCCTATCTGACTGTCTCTGAGAAGAAACGCCGAAACAAACTCAGAGGTCAACGTCTCTTTTAAAGTCCAGTAAGTACATATCTATGTGAGTGTAACGATGCAGGGATATACAATTCTAGAGCATAGGGAAATGGTAGTTACGGAAAAAATACAAACCAATCTAGTTGTAAGACCTTTGGGGTAGTAATTAAAAGATCGCCGGTTCGAATCTAAGGCACGGACTGACTTTTCGAGACTACGTTTGTGTTATAAAATTGTGCTGTGTACAGCTGCGAAAACGGTGCTGGATAACATCGTTTGGGGACCGAGTTGGAAAAAGGAATCCCTACACGTGGCCCCTGGAGGCTTCGGCCGCAGCTGGTTACCACCCACCGGACGAAGCCATGCCGCGAAGCGACCTAGTCGTGTGTCGGGATGTAGTCCGGTGCAACCGTTGTGAGAGACGGGTCTGGGCAGTTCCCTGGCATCAACTCCCCAACTATCGTTCTTCCCAAATCTATCCACTCTACTTAAGAGTGAATAGGTTTATTCTAGATCTACATGCTCCATCCTCGGCCACACCGCCGCTTACCATCGGGCGAGTTGGTGGTCAAACGTATATCCATTTTCGGTAAATAAAACGTGAGATATTCACGATGGTGTGTAAAGTCGTGTCAGAGACCGTGTGTGTGGTTTAAACTCTGACAATAGGTTGTTCGTCAATCATGAAATATACTAAGGAGAAGAATCACCACATTAAACTGAAAAAAAAAAACATAATTTATCTAAACTTTCCTTAAAAAACTACCGAAACAATCAAGAAGTCTATGCAATTATATAATACGACTAGCAGTGCCCCGCGGTTTCACCTGCGTATAATTATATTATAATTAGCCTAAACCCATTATATAGTCAGCTACCTGACAGTAAAACCTTATATGAATCGGGCCAGCTGTTTCAAAGATTAGCCGGAACAAGCAGACAGACAAAAATTTTAATAATTGATTTTTAGTCATAGTTATCGTGCAGATAACTGTATGAGCTTAAAAATTACTACTATTTTGACGTAACAAACAGACACTTCAATTTTATTTATTGGTATTGATATATAAGGTCCTAATTTATTAGGTAATTTCCTTTTAAGGGGTCAATGTGTAAGTGTTAAGGAGTAATTTAAGCCAAAATTCAAATTTTTTAATTTTTTTTTTTTTTTTTTAATAATGTTCGCCGTGCTAATAATTTGTTATATCCATTTATTTCTTAGCTTATGTGAATGTATTTGCCATATGATAAATGTATTTGAAATGATTTAGATTTGATTTGATATATATAATTACAAAATTACAGAATTATTATTGCATATACTACATAAAAAGCAAATAACCATAATAATATTGTTATGAATAAGCACTCAAATACTTTATATGTTATTGTCATAAATACTGAATTAATATATATATAATAAATTTTAGAACCTGTATTGTTACCTATATTGCTGTGCCCTTACCGGGTTCCATGTTGGAACTACTTTATAATTATTCTGCATCCTTGTAAACACATGAATGCAATAAAAAGTTTTGAGTTTGTGTTTACCTAATAAATTAGGACCTTATATATTGTTTTCTGTCTATTATTGACCACAAGGCGTATGACCGTGACAGCCCTACCAACGTCATACAAAACTTACCACCCGCTATAGGTAGACAGCGCGCTGCTATAGTCTGTCTGTCGGTTGTCATAGCAACCGATCCCCTTCGCTGAGCCATATTAATTTTGACGAGACTACATTGATTGATCGAAACATCAAATGCAAAAGCCATGTTCTAAGTCTGAAAGTACTTTGATGTTAATGAGCTATGGAAAAATAGAGATTTATTAGTTAAAACGGGCGCAGTGTATTTTAAATATGATAGATTAGGATAATGCTAGAGTATCTAGCGCTGATTTTCAGCTGCATCCCACGAGTTCTATGCGCTCCAAAAAAGGTGAATACAAATACGGATAAATCTTTGAAAAGCATTAACGCATGCTTAGCGAACCTTAAAGTTATATTTTTTTGTGGAAAATGTGCGCCTACTGTACCGCCTGGAGTATTTATCCGGGAGGCGCAGGTTCGAAACCTGCTCGCAACCGTATTCTTTTTCCACTTTTTTTTTTAACTTTAAGGTGAATACAATTAAGAAACTCGTGATAGGAAGTAGAAGTAGTAATATATTAAAAACTAGCTGTGTCCCGCGGTTTAACCCGCGTGTAAGTATATTATAATTAGCCTAAGTTACTTCTTATATAAACCTGTCAGTAAAATCTTATCAGAATCGGTTCAGCTCTTTCGAAGATTAGCCGGAACAAACAGAAAGACAGACCGACAAAAAAGAAAAAACAGATCTTTAGGCATAGATATCGTGCAAATAACCGTAGGAGCTTAAAAAAACCTATTATTTTGGCATTACAAACAGACACTTGAATTTTATTAATTGTATTGAGTATTGTTGAATAATTTTACGAAATAAAGACGTTTATTACAGTTAAGTTATAATGCCTTTATTTATGTTTGGTTAGGCACATTTAAACTAATATACTTAAGTGCAGTTAATGTGTGATTGAAATTATGAAGTATGTACGAGTATATATAAGTATAATATAATTAAATTTCAGTTAATTAACTGCTCTGCGTTTCTCTAGAAACTTTCTGCCTCGCACAAAAAAAATTGTGGAATGAACTGTCGCCTGCGGTATTTCCGGACCAATACGACCTTCAAACCTTCAAGAAAAGAGCGTACTCCTTTTTAAAAGGCCGGCAACGCAATTGTGATTCGTCTGGTGTTGCGGGTGTCCATGGTCGGTGGTAATCGCTTACCATTAGGCGATCCGTCTGCACGTGTGTCCGTATCACATTAAAAAAATAAAATTATTCCCGGAAATGTTATTGGAATACAAGACAGAAAGACCACGAGACCTCCAGCGGAGGTGTCTCGATATGGTCACGACAGACCGACTGCGGCAAGCGCAGCTTAACCTCAATCTATCGATCTACGCGGCTGTTATTCATAGCGAGACACTGCATCTGAAAAAAAAATGACGATTCTATTTTGTTTTGCTGTCTACCTAGTTATATGGTCCAAGTCTACCTTTGACGGGGTATCTACCGTGGGTGGGAGGGAGCTTATTAGGCGGGAAACTTTATTAAATTCCACTCGTCAAAGGGATTTTTGTTGGCGTCCATTACACCCTACATCCGACAGAAGGGGAGGGCTGTTGTGTTTACACTTTAAGCTATGATGATTTTGTGATGCTGCATTTTGTGGGATATTTTTAAGGTTATTAATATTTATTTTATTATAGTCCTCGAAGAGATTCCGATCATATTCCTAAGCAAGCGCTCGATTGGTATCCACAAGGAAAGCGCAACCGTGACTGTCCCAAGCAGACCTGGTGACGTACAGTTGTAGATGAGGAGAAGAACATCGGGAAGACGTGGAGTGAGGTAAAACTTGAAGCTGAAGACTGAACGCGATGGATGATCACTGTGGATGCCATCTGCCCCATCCAGGGGACAAAAGACATTAAGTCAAAGTCCAGAAAATGTGGAGTTGATATCGCTTTGCGACAGGTCGTTGAGCCCCTTATATTATGGTTTGAGCTACACGATGACTGATGCATGTGTGCCGTCAAATAATTAGGTTAACTTGAAATTCGCTATCGCTCTTTCAAAGTCAAAGTCCTTTATTTGCCAGAATGTAGGTATACAGAGTATGATCTTAAATATAAAATGCCCCATATATAAATTTTCTTCAAAAAGTCATTCTAGACGTCCTAGATGATTACGCTCTAATCTTCTTTTTTTGCTGGCAGCCCACTACTGGAGGTCGGGGGTTAGCAAACCCGCCCTGTTCTGTGCTGCGGAAGAGGTGTTCAACTTTGGTAACTCCTGTTCACTCGCCTCCCGGATAAATACTCCAGGCACTCTGACCGCTAAACCATCTCGACCTCTGCTCACTTCCGTGATTTCTTTTTCCACATTTTAATACGTATTTTGGTGACGTCTTTGCTATTTATTCCGTCCCTATGCAGGTGACCGAACCGACACGACTGAATGTCGTACAAATGCAATAGTTTAACAAAATAGGTGTCTGACCTTGACCTCTGAGTTTGTTTCGGCGTTTCTTTTCAGTAGAAATGGACGCCTTCCAGATGGAAACAGTTGCCATGTAAAAGAATTTTGAAAATACCTATTTGCAGAATACGTAAAGTATTTGAAGTTCAATTTAAGCTAATCAAAGACTCGAAGTATTCGGCGAAACGATTAATCATCAATACAAATAAATAAAATTGAAGTGTCTGTTTGTAATGACAAAATAATAGTTTTTTATGCTCATACATTATTTCGTCGTATTCCCCGAAGGGGTAGGCAAAGGTCTTCACAATTGAACATCCATATTTCACCAATGCTGTTATTAAGTCCCATGTAATAGGTGGTGAGCTTATTGCTATCAACCGGTTACAATTCCAAACTCCAGGCTGCTACTGAGAATTTCCTAACAGAAAAACTCAATAACGCTTTGCCCGATCTTGGAATCGAACCCGAGACCTCCTGCTAAGTAGTCGCGCTTGGGACCACTAGACCAACGAGGCAGTTTTATGCTCATAGGATATTCACATTTGCATGATACCTATGGCTTAAAGTTTGTTTTTAATTTTTTGTCTGTCCTTCTGTTTGTTCCGGCTAATCTTCGAAACGGCTTGACCGATTCTGATAAGATTTTACTGGCAGGTAGCTGACTATATAAGGAGTAACTTAAGCTAATTATAATATAATAATACGCGGGTTAAGCTGCGGGGCACAGCTAGTTTATAATATTGTACGTTCACACTATAAGCACCCCTAAATTGTTACTTTTAACCTTTATGGGGTAATCAGTTGTGACTATTTACAATAGATTTAAATGCAACTCGACGTCACGCCTCGGTGAACACACGCGAGGGTGGACAGATAGCGTGAAACATGACAGCACCATATGCTGTCAAATTGCGTCACTTAGACTGGCTATGATTATTTTGGAAAAGGATTTTACATACATACATACATAGCTACAAACTCAAACTCATTTTTTTTAAATTTCAAGTAGCCTATATTACAGGCACTTATGAAAAGTCAAAACTAAGTGCACTTGTATTCCTAAGAATCACGCTTGTCTTCCTAGAAGGGGTAGGCAAAGGTGTACAAATTCGTACAGTAGGTCGCACGTCTAAGGTAAAACCAGTATAAGCTGGCCTCGCATTCTATTGAAAATCCCTACTACGATTGGCCAGCTCAGGGTCAAAGTGTGACGTGCGGCCCACTATACAACCCAATTTTACCTATTATGTAAATAATAATAAGGATAAACCCAAGCAGATGTGGGATCATTTAAAACGCACTTGTTCGCTCGGCAAAAATACAAACAATCAAACTGTGGCACAACATCTGACTGATCCAGACAAAATTAATAATTTCTTTCTAGACGTACCTGGAAGTGATATTGTTAACAGTCACATATTACATTTTTTTGAGCAAAATAGGTACTCAGACAAATCGTTTAATATAAATACAACTACACCGGGAGAAGTATTAAAAATTATTTATAACATTAAAACTAAAGCGAGTGGATACGATACAATTTCAATAGAAATGATAAAAATGACCCTGCCTGTCTCGTTAACAGTTTTAACTGAAATAGTTAATAATTGTCTCAGATCGCGGACATTTCCCGAAACTTGGAAATTAGCTAAAATTAAGCCTATTCCTAAAAGTGCTAAATTGGAAGAGTTCAAAGATTTAAGACCAATTAGCATTTTACCAGTTTTATCTAAAATTGTAGAAAGAGTGGTATGTACGCAGCTAACCAACTTTCTAGAGAATGAAGACATTTTACCTGTCGTTCAATCGGGCTTTCGTAGAGGCTTCAGCACCTCAACTGCGCTGTCACATGTTAGTGATGATATTGTGGCAGCATCTGACGCGGGAATGTGTACTGCGCTAATTTTATTGGACTTCTCAAGGGCCTTTGACTGTATAAATATCAAGCTTCTTTTAGCAAAGCTATTATATTATGGCGTTTCAAAGGAATCCTGTGAGTGGTTCCGCTCTTTTTTAACAAAGAGAAGTCAGTACGTTGAAGTAGAAACTGAGCAAGGGGAGTTGTTGAAGTCAAAAATAAGTCATATAAATAAAGGAACCCCTCAGGGCTCTGTTTTAAGTCCTATACTTTTTATTCTTTTTACGGCTGATCTTACCAAACACATAAAATACTCCAAAATACACTTATACGCAGATGACACGCAGATATATTACTCGTTTAAACCGGAAAACGCAGTAGATGCAGTAAAAATAATCAATGAAGATTTAAAAAGCATTTCAGATTGGGCACACCAAAATACATTAATATTAAATACATCTAAAACTAAATATATGCTGCTTGGTAGTAAAGTACAGTGTAGTAAAGTCACATCGCAGTCGTTCTCTATTAAAGTTGACGGTCAGGTTTTGGAAAGAGTGAATAGTGCTACCAATTTAGGATTAATTATGGATAATGAGCTACGCTACATTGAACATGTAAATAGTAAAATTAAAAATGCATTCTACCGGCTAAAAACGTTATACAATATTAGGAAATATCTGTCGGACCCGATTAGAAAGATTGTCGTGGAATCTATTGTATTATCGCAGTTTAATTATTGTGATTTCGTTTACGGTCCCCGATTATATGAAAAAACGAAAAAGGCATTACAGAGAGTACAAAATGCGTGCGTTCGTTTCTGTCACAATGTTCCAAAGCGAGGTCATGTCGCACCATATCTTAACGACAGTAATACTTTAAAGATGGAAGCGCGAAGAAAACTACATCTAACATGCCTAGTGCATAAAATTGTTCATAATAAAAGACCGAAGTATTTATATGAGAAATTCGTATGGGTAAAAGATGTGCAACAGAGAAATACTCGCAGAAGAGAAGCTAATAATATGGTTATACCAGCACATAGAACTGCTCAATATAAAGGAAGTTTTAAGTACTCTGCCACTAAGATATGGAATGACTTACCTCCCCCCTTACGTAAAAGTATGTCCCAAATCACCTTAAAAAAACACGTTTCTCGAGAACTATTGAGTAACCAAAAGTTAATATAGCAGAGAAAAAGAGTGTTAAAAATAACTATAATTAACGATGCCCAGATCCTTGTTCCTTGAGTACCTAGTTTAATCAGCCATATGTATGTATTAAATATATAAACAACTACTACTATGATGTAAAATTATCGGTACACACACATGTTCAATTATTATTTTTTTTCATTTTTTCTTGTTTTGTATTTTGTTTTTATTTACTTATGCTATATTATATACTTTGCTATAGCAATGGAACAAAAGCATAAAATGTTATCCGCTAACCGTATGTAGAAGTCACTTAAATATTTGCATTTGTCTCGCGATAAGGAAGAACCCCACGCCGCCGACGGCTTCTGGATTGGTAGGGTTCCGGGTTGCAACGACCATTGCGTTGAAAACAAAACCCTCCTGGCGCCCCAAGCATTAGTTTTAAGTAGTGTTATAGTATAAGTTACTACTAGGTTTATTTAGATTAAATGGTAATGGGTTTCCGATTGTTTTATTCGCATACCACCTAATGAGATCATAACATGGCTATTTTTCATGTGCGCGTCAAACCAAATTCTATGTTGCTCTCACGGCAGGGGCCAGCTGAAAATCAGTGCTGTGCTTTAGCACAGCAAATACTGAGCTGATCCCTTGCCACACATATGTACCTTTGGTGTTTATAATGGTTTTATGTTTGTGCCCCATGTGTGTGGCTAAATAAATGGTTTAAATGGTTTAAATGGTTTAAGTCCTATGTTATGAGATAAAAAAATAAGTGGTGAGCCTATTGCCATCTATCAGGCACAGTTCCAAACTCTGGGCTGCTACTGAGAATTTACTATATAATACAAAAAACTACACTTTGCCTGACCCGGAAATCGAACCCAGGACCTCATGCTCAGCAGTCCCAGTTTGGATCACTAGCTATAATCGTAGTTTTTTTATTTAGGCTATGTAACCCGGAACAATGTAAGGATTCTAACAATACCCCATACATCTAAATCGGGTCAGGCGTTTAGAAGTTATGTTGGAATAAAGAAACTCACATAAATACATACATACATGAACCCTAGAAACATAACACTCAGTTTTTTGGGCAGTCGTGTAAAAAGGAAATAATCAAGGTGCCTTCTCTATTCAAATGTTAAATTACTCATCTACAACCAGCCGTCGTTTATCGAAGCACCTATGTTTTCACCCATCAAAGAGTTTTAATAACTTCACGTGCATACTGTTTTATGTTCAACCCTTTTAGCCGGAAGGGTCAGTTGGGAGTAGGGTAACCATTTCCAAAACTACTGACGAAATAACTAAATAGGTACTAGACTTTTCTAAAAAGGAAATGTTTTTAAAATATAAATTTTTGTTCAAAGAAAAAAAAGGCAGTGAGCATGATTCGAACCTTCGCCTCCCGGATAAATACTCCAGGTGCTCTGACCGCTAAGCCATCTGGACCTCTGCTCACCACCGCGAATTCTTCGTCCACATTTTATATGCCCATATTTTTATTTTTTATATAGCAAACCTTAAAGTTATAAAAATGTTAAACAAAGCTTCGTTAAGCATGCGTTAATGCTTTTCGGTATTCTTTTTCCAAAAAAAGAATAGATAGTAAGCGCCATTTTGATAGGGGCGTGACTTCTAACTTCTAAGTGCAAGTTCATGAGGTTTTATTTCGGTCTTTAAAAAAAATCATTCCCGAAAATTCCTGTCAAGTTGGTAGTCCTTGTCAGTAGCCGAAACTAGGGATTGAATCAATTTGATTGGACAGCGAGTCAATTAGCGACGTAGCCACATCAAGCGTACCTTTAAAGGGTACGTGAGCACCTATGTACGTACCTATGTAATACGGGATAATATAGAGCTCGTACCGAAAGTATATAAGGTTGGGATTTTAGTACATATCTGTGATACAGGTTGAAGTTTTACAAATAATTTGTTATATCTATTTAATTCTTAGCTTAAGTTAATGTATTTGACTTATGTATTATTCCTTTCAAAGGAAATTACCTAATAAATTAGGACCTTATATATGCAAACAGCACATTTTTTTTTTGAAATGAAAATTTCTTTAGGCGCGTTGAGCACTTTTTGGGTGAACAAAAATCATATATATAATCATACTAGCTGTGCCCCGCGGTTTCACTCGCCCCGTTAAAAACTTCCGTACGATAAAAAAAAAAAATCTTTTGTAAAAACCATGTCCTAACAATGATGAACACAACAGAAAAAGAATTATCCAATTTGGTTCAGTCGTTCTCAAGTTATACGTGACAACGGAAAACGGGTTTCATTTTTATATATATAGATATGTAAATATACTGTGTATATATATATACCTCCGTGCGTTATTAGTACAATACAATTCACAAGTTACTTAGTAACTTGGGAATCTATCGGCAGTCCCCAAAGACTGCCCCGCATGTTTTTTTTTTATTTATCGTTTTTTTATTATGTGAAAACTGAAATAAAATTTCTCTAAAGAAGGAGTTAGATACTTTTGAATTCTTAGAAGGAATGCAATGGGCATAGCAATATTAACGTTTTTTTCACTAGTTTGTCTTTTAATGTGTACTTTCTTAGACGCCACAGGCATAGTTGAAGGAAAACATCGTGAGGAAACCTCGACTTGATGGTCTGAAATCACCAACCCGCAGTGAGCTAGCGTGGTGATCAATAATGCTCGTGCCTTCCGTATAAGATAAGTTTAGACTACCTTCTTGGTCTTGTGGTCGCAAGTGTGGCTGCTGAGCGTGAGTTCCTGGGTTCGATTCCCAGTTCAGGCAAAGTATTGTTTGGTTCTGTTAGGAAATTCTCAGTTGCAGCCCAGAGTTAGGAAGTTGGTAGTGTGATACACCCGTCTTTCGGAGAGCACGTAAAAGCCATTGGTCCGGCGTCTGATTTCTCACCGGTCGTGTCGGATTGCCGTCCCATCGGACTATGAGAGTGAATGAAGAGGGAGTGCGCCTGTGTTTGCGCATACACTTTTGCACTATAATATCTCCTGCATACTTGGCTAGTCTCCGAGGAGATAGGCTGCCGTGACCGAAATACGGTCGGGAGGAGTATTATTATTATGAAATGAGTCTCGCGTCCTGTAGTGGGACAGTAAGGTTGGTTCTGTTAATAAGACATTGTTGTACAGAATTACAACCATTCCACGTATTATCATTTATCAGTGAATTTTAGCATTCTGTGCCTGCTAGAAGCCAATGTAGAGTTATTATATTAAATGGAAAAAGAATACGGTCGCGAACAGTATTCGAACCTGCGCCTCCCGGATGAATACTCCAGGCGATCTGACTACTAAGCCATCTCGACCTCTGCTCACCACCGCGAATTCTTCTTCCATATTTTAACACGTCTTATGGCGACGTTATTGCTATCAATTCAGTCCCTATACGGGTGACCGAACCGACACGACTAACTTTGCAGTTAATACAATGTCGTAAAGAACGCAATTACCTTAATAATTCAAGATAAATCTTTGAAAAGCATTAACGCATGCTTAGCGAACTCTAAAGTTATTAGTTTAGAGTTCGCTAAGCATGCGTTAATGCTTTTCAAAGATTTATCTTGACCCAATGTAGAGTTAGTAAATTTTGAATAACTTATTTTAACCTTTTTTTACTCGACTGCTTAAAATAACGAGTGTTCTTTTTGGATTCATGTATGTATGTATGTTAGAGAGTGTCTTTATTCCACCATAACTTCTAAACGCCTGAACCGATTTCGATGTATGGGGTATCGTTAGGATCCTTACATTGTCCCGGCTAATATTATTCATTGTAATAATTGAGGGGCTCGTGGCTAAGTGACAGCCGCACAGGTCAAACGAAATCGTCTGGAGTATTTATCCGAGAAGCGCAGGTTCGAATCCTGCTGACGACCGCATTTTGCTTTCCACAAAAGAATTATAACTTTAGTGTTTTATGCATGCGTTAATGCTTTTCAAAGATTTATCTATACTGGTTATATTACCACTGACGTGCCTGTTTTACTTTAGTTTCTTTTTAATCTAAAAGCAATTCCACCCTGTACATATTACTACTAACTGTAACTGCCTCGTTGGTTTAGTGGTCCGTAGCGCGACTGCTGAGCAAGAGGTCTCGGGTTCGATTCCCGAGTCGGGCAAAGTGTTATTGAGTTTTTCTGTTAGGAAATTCTCAGTAGCAGCCCGGAGTTTGGAAATGTGCCCGGTTGATGGCAATAGGCTCACCACCTATTACATGGGACTTAATAACAGCATTGGTGAAATGTGGGTGTACAATTGTGTACACTTCTGCCTACCCCTTCGGGGAATACAGGCGTGATGCTATGTTATGTTATGTTACATATTACTACTAAAACAAACATAAAAGCAAGGGCTTTAATCCGAACGGATG
The DNA here is from genome assembly GCA_935421205.1 of Xylocampa areola. Classification (NCBI taxonomy): domain Eukaryota; kingdom Metazoa; phylum Arthropoda; class Insecta; order Lepidoptera; family Noctuidae; genus Xylocampa; species Xylocampa areola. The sequence continues at coordinate 13,836,629 of OW285223.1, forward strand.
AGGCAGAACAATTAGTGCGAAAGTTATTTGGAACCACTCGCCAGACGAATTAATACCATCGGATTATTCGGAGTCCCTTCTCATTTAATTTGGGACTGTAGAATGAATACGTCATCTATCGATACATATATACATATTATAAAAACGTAACGTATCGCTGTCTGTACATGGAAGATATATGAGAACAAATATTATTGGGACCTTTATCAACACAAATAGCACCCAAAACAATGATTGTTAGAATTTTTGTCTGTTTATCTTTTTGTCTCAGAAACGGCTTATCCAATTTAGATGTGGTTTTCACTAGTATATTGTGGTAAGCTTCACTTTACGGTGCACTCCCTCTTCTTTCACTCTCATAGTCCGATGGGGCAACCCTACACCACCGGAGAGAGATCAGGCGCAGAACCGACGGCTTTACGTGCTCTCCGAAGTACGGGGGTGTCACACCACTAACTTCCTGAGTCCGGGCTGCTACTGAGAATTTCAATAACACTTTGCCCGACCTGGGAATCGAACCCAAGACCTCACGCTCAGCAGCCGCGCTTGCGACCACTAGACCAATGAGGCAGTCATCTATACATATAATAAAAATGTAACGGATCGCTGTCTGTACATGGAAGATATATGAGAAAAAATATTATTGGGACCTTTATCATTGCAAATAGCACCCAAAACAATGATTGTTAGAATTTTTGTCTGTTTATCTTTGCGTTTTTGTACGCTAATCTCAGAAACGGTTTATCCGATTCAGATGTGGTTTTCACTAATATATTGTGGTAAGTTTCACTTAACATTTAGTGTTTGTTTCATGTCAATCGGTTAATAAATAAAAAAGTTATGCTACTTTAAAGAATCACGTCGGACATTTGTTAATTATCAATTTGTGTTCATACACGACATGGTGTTAATTTACGACATCCATGCGGACGGAGTCGCTGGCACAGGTAGTAATCAATATGTATGTTTGTAAACTTGTAAGTTTGTTAATGTTGGAGTATGATGTGAAAATCTTAATATATCATCATCTTCTGCCCTTATCCCAATTTGTTGTGGAGTGAAAGAGGATGTAGTGACAAAGATTGAGAAGGGTATGCTAAGATGGTTTGGGCATGTAGAAAGGATGGATGAAAGGCGATTGACTAAACTAGCGAAGGCGAGAGTGGATGGAAGAGTTGGAGCAGGTCGACCTCGACGAACGTACCGCAATCAAATTGCGGACGTTCTCAAAAAAGGACGGGTCAGAAGCCACCTAAATCAGCGAGCATGTATGAAGAGGTTAATGAGAAAGAAAGAAAGAAAGACAATGAGCATAGATGAAGCGAAAAAGGTGTGTCAGAATCGTAGCAAATGGAAATCGATAGTCTGCCTACCCCTATGGGAAACAGGCGTGATTGTATGTATGTATGTATTTGGGGTCGGCGCAGCATATATCTGGCATGCTGCTACAGTTTTACGACCAGCTGCCTGCCTGACGTCAACCCTCATTAGGAATGCTGTTTTTGGTGGTAACCGCCACCGATACGGTCTCCTTCTATCTAGCTATGTCACACCAAATGTTATCCATGCACCAGGTTCTGATGGTATCCTACTATCACACTCCACTAACCGGGCCAAAATCCTAATATATAAAACACACAAATTGTTTTTACGTATGTCCGTTATAGACTTTGAAACCATCCAAGCGATGTGCCCCAAACCAGTCTCATTAGAAAAGCAACACTGCGAAGACCACTTGTAAAATAAAGGAAAAATAAAACCTAGAAGCACACGCAGGTTATCCGCTAAAAAAAAACACGACTGCTATGTGCGTAGGTGGTGCCGGAAGAGCCATGTTTCAGCACGAATGGGCCGGCTCGACCGGAGTGATATATAGGCCTTACAGAACACCGGCGTGAAACAACGCTTGCGTTGTGTTTCGCCGAGTGAGTGAGGGTACCGGAGGCCCAAACCCTTTAAAAGGCCGGCAACGCACCTGTGCTCCTCTGAGGTTGCGGGTGTCCATGGGTGGCGGGAATCGCTTACCATCAGGCGAGCCGTCTGGTCGGTAGTCCTTATCCCATAAAAAAAACCTACCCACGGGCAGGCGTTCTTTTTATTAGTATTATATCTAATGTAATATAAATTTTTGAGGAAAGAAAAATACGTTTGTGAGCAGGATTTGAACCTTCGCCTCCCGGATAAATACTGCCACATAAACATATCTGTTTACATTGTCACTAAAAGACGTAATATTAAAATGTGGTAGAAGAATACGTGGTAAAGAGCAGAGGTCGAGATGGCTTAGTGGTCAGAGCGCCTAGAGTATTTATCTGGGAGGTGCAGGTTCGAATCCTGCTCACGATCGTATTTTATTTCCATAACTACGGCTTTTGTTTAAGTTTAGTCCTAACTAGTCGGGCGATCCCAAAAAATGCACGTGAGTAATAACCGTTGAACAATAATTAAGATGAATGATTGTCCGTCGCATGCGCTATATCTTCCACCGTCTCCTCTTACTTACTGTCTCCTTCAATAATGGTTGATATGAGACAGACAGTACTAGTATTCGCCTCGTATAACCACCATCTAAATCAGCTATGAATGCATTCGACATTTTCAAAATAATTGCACAATTTCATAAAAAAAAATATTAAAACATAGCATCGCGCCTGTATTACCTGAAGGGGTAGGCAGAATCGTACCCAGTTGTACACACACACTTCACCAATGCCATTATTAAGTCCCATGTAATAGGTGGCGAGCCTATTGCCATCTACCGGGCACAATTCCAAAAACTTCGGGCTGCTACTGAGAATTTCTTAACAGAAAAACTCAATAACACTTTGCCCGACTCGGGAATGGAACCCGAGCCCTCATGCTCAGCAGTCGCACTTGGGACCATTTAACCAACGAGGCAGTCTTCATAAAAAATGGATCTTATTAAATATTTTTTACCTACTGTTAAATACCAGTTTCAATCAAAAGTGTACGTTGATTAGTATGATATAAGGGTGATTTTTTCCAAATGCTGAGATTATTTTGAAAATTTTGAATGCCTTTAGGTAGAATTTTGGTGGTATATTGATTTCTGTGCAAATCCTCAGGTCTACGGCTAAGTCCAGAGCATCTATAGTATATGACAAAGACTACATTTTATTGAAGAATGGAAAGATGGATGAAGTGCAGTAGAGGCTAGGATTCATCAGATTCGGTATAGCAGTTTTTGAGATAGTGAGCGCACCCATACATACACACGGGGAAACTAGAGAAATGTGTTTGAAGTAATAATAGAAGCTAGGCTTACCCTTCGCCGTATTCTCCCACCAGTCAGCTGCTAATACAAATATGGCGGAAATATTTGAGGACTTATATGATTACGGCAAGAAGTCTTATGAGTCTCCGCAGACCTGTGGGGTTACTCTTGAAACTAATACCAATTCTAATCCAATGCCAATATTAAATAGACGCCTTAAAACAAGGTGTAATTTTAAATAAATTTACCTACATTACAGTTGCCTCAATTTTAAAGCATGTTCTCTTCATAATATCCCGAATCTATAATATTTTTTTAAATATTTTGTCATTTAAAAGTACGAACTGACATATTTCCAATGTCAATCGAGTGGAATTATTTTTAAGAGTAAGCCTCCTGCTCCTTTAAGCATTAGCGATTATGAATTTTAACAGAATCTCCAAAACGCGAATTAACGGTGCGTGCACGGTTCTCTTGTTTGTCAATTTTGACGATTTTTAACGTCAAATTTAACTTAAGTTAATATATAACATCAGGCGTCTCCCTGTGACGAAAGAGGGGAACTTTAAATTTAATAGATGCGATCATGTGACACGGTAGCTCAGTTGGTAGAGTGATGACACAGATGACAAGAGTCACAGTTTCTAATCCCGTTCGTGTCGATTATTTGTCAATATTTCTTAGAAAAATAAATATTAATATACATTTTGCATGTCTGACATAAGTCGTTGATAAAACGATAAAATTAAATACGTAAATTTTTTTATCGACTCGACAAGTTTTTCGACAAAGGCGCTTGCGCGCACGGTTATTGATAGGGGCGTAAAAGCGATTGCTGATGCTGAGAGCAGGATGTCTGCTAAAGTCCTGAGAATGAATGCTATCACAGTTAAATCGTCTGAAAGTCATTCTGAAATTCGGTCATGGAAAGGGAGAGGAAGAATCATCATCACCCTGCCCTTATCCCAATTTAATTGTGGTCGGCGCAGTATCTCTTTTTCTTCTATACATCTCTATCAGCCGTCATCTTGACGTAGTCATTTCTTTTCTAGGCATATTATCTTTCACACAATCTACCCACCGATTCCTCGGTCTTCTTCTACTCATGTATCCATATTCATACTCAAATCGGTCCTCTACACATGATCCTCATTCGTCCGCATCACACGTCCATATCATGACACACGATTTCCACACAACTTCTGGGTGACCGGCGTAACTTTCAGACTTCCTCTTACATACTCATTTCTAACTCTATCCATCTGCGTCATACTTTTCTTTTACCCCTTTTGGATGTAGTTAAGAGAAGAATACAGTCCTCAAATATTTTTACTGGTACACGCTTTTGAATGGTCGGATTACGGAGATTTATCTGCATTAAAATTATAGTGTTCTAAGAATAGTTAATGTTATAAAAACGAATAGAAAGGACTAAACTAGAAACTAATATTAAAAAATAAATATATTTCTTCTTTTGAATCAACGACATACCTGTATATAAATGAAATATCTCAAATGTAATAACTTTCGTGAGTAATATTCATATTAATTATTGTTCACCGGTTACTACTCACGTGCATTTTTCGGGTTTGCCCGACTAGTTTAGACAACACGAGTCTGACTCGATATTGCCGCGGTCTCAGCTCATAACTAAAGGCCGAGCGAGGTTCGAGCTCGAAACTAGTCGGGCAAACCCGAAAAGTGCATCGGTGAACAATAATTAATATCTCAAATTATATCAAGAAATTGTAGTCTATTCGTACCAATTCTTCTTTTGAAATATTTATTAAACATTTTGAGAAAGATTTGAGGCGTTAGATATAACTGAAGTAATTTAAATGATATAATAACTCTCATTTCAATTTCTTGTAAGTGCTTTATTTTACTTTACTATTATTTTCAAATATTTTTTTAGACTTGACTTATTTTCAAGCCTATTTATTAAAACGATTTTTGTTAAGAAATAATGTTTTCTTGAGTGTGAAGGAGAATTAGGTATATTTTCAGTTGTTTCGTCAAGATTGTTTAAGACCAACCTCTCAAAACTGTTGCACACGAAAATACCATTTACAAGAAATTTTAAATTAGAAATACGTACAATGAGCGCCGCAAGTGCTTACTTATTAATAATTGAAGCAACTTTTAATGGAAGTTTAATTTTAACGCTTTTAATCGCAAGATATGGTTCTTATTTGTTATCGATTTTGATTATACTTTCGCAATAATGATTAAGAAATAATATAAATATATTTATGAATAGGCAAATAATATCTAGGCACTGAAATCTGACCTTCGTAACAAGTAAGCTGATTAAACTGCATTGAACGTCGGGATCAACGCCTAAAACCGGCTTTCCATAATGCAAGTATGCACGCAAGACACCGACAACAAGTGACTTGCGTTATGGAAAAATTTACTTGCATGCGAGATGTTGTTATTAGAATTAATTGGAAGCAACACAGGGCGAAGGCGAAAACGTCATACTTGCATAACAGAAATGCGCATTTACAGGATGTAGGCAACAGGATCAAAATAAAAATGACTCAACTCGGGTTTTTTATATATTTAGAACAAGAAATGTATAGTTACAACCATTGAGGATATTAAATATCATATTGTAAAAACTATTGTATAAAGTGAAGAGAATGTGACATTTTTCCATATTTTTTTTATTATAATTATTTCCAATAAATTAATTAATAATAGACACATAAATTACGTGAAAATATTAATTAATAATTACGTAAAACAGCCAAGTATCTACTGATGTAAATATATTGGTTAATGCTTACTTTTAGGAATGAGTATTCTTTTTTTTATTCGAAATCTTTCTAGTCCGTTATTGAAAGAAAGATGAGCGTGTAGAATTTTACAAACGCACGATTCGCTTTAATTTCGAAACGTTTTTACGCTTTTGGAAAAAAGTTAGCGGTTTTGGAAAACTCTTCACAAAATCTCTAAACGATCTTATAAATTATTGGGAACAACATTTATGATTAAAGACGACACTAAAACTGTAATGGACAACAAAATATATTAGCTGTCAACATTTTTTTGCAATCGTTTTGACATTTCATACATTTTTTCTTTTTGGACTCTCTAAGACGCGGTGATGCGGCTAAGCTTAGTGATGTGACACATTAATTCAGCCGCATCGCAAAGTCTCTCGATAGTCGATGTTCTACTTCCCAACTAAACTCAAGTTTAAATTGAATTCAGAATACTTTTCCAGTTTTAGTGTTACGACTTTATTCCACTACTATTTCTTGTGCAACTTAAACTTTCCTCACAAAAGCTATAATGGAGAGGTAATTTATTTAAACCGACACAATAATTATCATAGAAATACCTAATTTTTAGGTACAATATCAACTAAATCGGTTAATACCACCAACACATACAGACACCTACCTCTTAATTTTATAATAATTCATAAAAAGACGAAAATGAAATTTTTAACATTGATTTTTTTATAATGTTAATACCGGAAGATCTTAAGTGTTTTTTAAACTTTTTTTGCATTTTATTACTTTTATAAAATACGTATTTGTATCAAAGTGTCAGCAAGTACGAACAAGGAAAATGGCTGACCAAATTACTCATAATCTCATTTTTTTAATTAATTATAAATATCATTGCTTTCATTGTCTAGTACATCTTAACTTTGAAGTTGGTAAAATACTTATTCAATACTTTATTTTCTGAGATTCTTATCTTACGATGCATTTTTTTCTAAATTATTTCCTAGCCTTATCGAGTCTGTGGGAAGTCGGATTGATTTTACACATTAGAAAATTCACACAAGGAGATCTAGAAAAGTATTAGCACTTTCCGATCTATGGTAATGGGTTTATGAGTATTGACTATTAATATGTACTAGGAGTATCACATTCTACTCTGCATAACGCCGAGTTCGTTCCCATCGCGTAGAAATTATCGAAAAGCAAAGTGATGTGCCACTATTACTAATCGGAATGAAACTAATCGAATGTGATATAAATAAAATAAAATTAGCAACACGAAAATGTGAATGTAACAAATTCTACTAGTGAATACGAAATGGGAACAAACTGTGATCATGCAGCTTAAGAGGAATCAACACCGAAAACGAATACTAATAAATAGACAGTGAAATTGATATTACATGATATTACTTTTTATTTTAAATTCGAAACTATTGGTTATTAATATTTTTTTTATTTATAATTCGCTTACCCGAAGCAGGACCGATCCTTTGATGTTTATTTACATATTTATTGCAATCTGTTTTTTACCCGACGTCGTATTGTCAAGCTAATTTCATTCTAATATGTATGTAAATAAAGCTTTTTATGCTACGTCAGATCGTTATGTTTTACTTCTCGCTCCGGTTTTCACTGTCTATAACGATTATTCAGGGATAAAAACACATAGGGCTATTTAAGTCAGAATCGTTAATGAGATTAGTCAAAAGGAATTTTATTCGAAACAAATTGTACAACACTATGTGTTCGGAACATTTGTGACGATGATCATGCGTTATAGGGAAGCGACAGGCTGCTAAAATGTAGCTGTATTTATAAAATTATCGATACACAATATACTATTAAGCTATACTACTAGAGAAACGGATCCAAAATACAAGGAAGTACAAGGTGAGCAAATGTAGTATTAAATTTTATAAATAATTTTATAACAATACAGCTGCAGCAGCATACAAGTATTAATTAGGTGTTGTGCATTGCTTTCTGTTTATTCTCACTAGAAATTTTGACATTTATGAAGTAATAGTAACACATTTAGTCGATGTCTCGAGTTTTCTACGACGTGAAAAATATTTCAATCGATAATTTCAGTTAGTCGATTGGGAATCTGTGTCACAACACTTAACGCGGCGTCCATTATTAAATTGAGCATATCTTTTAGGCGCGTCCAGTATCGAGACACAGTTTGATGTTTTACTGAAATATTTTTACGTGGAGAAATATAAAACTTACGTATTTATTTACTATGGAAGATCATTTCTTCATTTGAGACCTAACTATCGGAATCGCGTACATCTCGGCCACAGTGATAATTATTTGTGCATGCGTCCGAGCTTAAGGCTATTCCATGCTACACCACAATAAGCTGTATAGAAAAACTCTATATGCTTTTATTCCCATCGTACATCACTATTTCTATACCATTATTTTCACACTGGACAGTCAAACAGTTCACGCAGTTTGGAGTATTATTTTCAATTGATTTACTTATTAAATATGGGCCATTAACCATGTTTTTTGTACGCGTGATTGCATGATTCTAATCACAGAACAGAGATGCATTCAGTAGGTTATGGGCTAGCAACCTATATCTTATGTACTATCGCAATATTTAAATTTAACATTTTATTGCTGTATGTAATATCAAGCGGTGCCAGTGGATTCATTGGCACGGCTTGAGATTCTCTTCCCTTAAGGGAAGAAATCATAAAGATACATACATTTCTTATATTATAAAAGTGGTGTTCACAGGAAAGAATTTGGTAACAAGTGATTATGGCACGTTGAAATCCATTCATGCTAGGCAAAGCTCATGCTCTCGATTGGGAAAATATGAATATCGACACATTGGGAAACAATTGGGAAACGATGTGTGCCGACGAGTGTCCCGTGAAATAAATTTCCCATTTGATCTCTGTTCTGTGATTTAACTTACGTTATAATTTTTTTATTTATTTTAATTACGATCGATCGTCACGTGTTTCTTTAACTTTATTTTTGCTAATTTCACAGCCTCATTGTCAATTAGCCTATGCGTATTAGAGTATTGTTTCTGTGTTGCCAATTAATTACGTTTTTTAATATTTTTTTAATAATATTATTTTTTAATTTCATAAAAATGCATCAAAACACCTTTCAAAAAGTAGCCGTTATGCTATTGTTCAGATTATCCCTTGTCACTTAGTGGGGTTAGTTACTTAGCATCGACGTTTTTTATCCACAACCTATTAACCATAGCTTTGTAGATAACTTCGATGGTTAAAGTTTCAATTACTATTATATTATTTTAAATAAAATTGTGGTCACAATTCTGATTCATTTGAATTTAATACATTTTTTATCGTACTTTTTCTCGAGGCCCGTGACGTGTTCTGATAAATAAGTTTTTTGGATTGTTCTAGCGATACCTAGCAAGGTTTTTTTTATTCATAGCTCAGGACCTGTGACCAGAATTTTGTTTTTATTTTTCAATAGCAATTATAACAGTAACCATACTTATTAGTAGAACGTTTTGCGAGTCTGCCGCTTAAATCTATGAAGATATGAATTACAGTATATTTTAAAATACATACAAAAATATTAAGTTAATTATGGTGTAGTTATTACCCGTGTGTTTCTGTTTATAAAATTCACAATTATTATTATTGCTTCTCGCGTTACGTACTACGGGCATCGCCCTCTAAGCTATTGAGCACTATTATTAATTATTATTATTTTTTATTATTATTACCGAAAGAAGAGGGGCGCACAAAACATTCTACTAACTAGTGACGTAACACCTAACCGAACTCTTAACGAACAATTTCACTCCAAAATATCATTTCTTTTATCATTTGCAATTTCATTATTTCTTATTTATTATCTAAAAAGTCGATGAAATTTCAGTAAAATACTTTTGGTGTTTCATGTTTCGATTCAAAACGACGTATTAAGCTTTATTTTACGCAAATATTTTGAGAAAAAAACTTTAAGAAGGGCTCGTAAATATTATGTAATTGAACCAAATGTTTATGACATAAGTAAGTATATATTGTTTTCAAATAATTATAGCACATCCAAGCTACCGACCTAGATTAATGCCCGATATATTTCCCTAATAAATAAATCAATTTAGGTTTACCTTATCGAATTCTCGTCAAAACATCAATTTAGGTTTACCTTATCGAATTCTCGTCAAAACATCAATTTTTATCGACGTTAATAAGAACAGGTGAAACACTTTTGTATTCACCTGTACCATACATGACTAGAGACGAGATCACTCGACTTTATAACTATATCGACATCGATAAAAACCAATATTTTAGGAATATAATAATTATAAATTAAATAAGTTAAATGCACACTAAGTTTACACATAAAATACAATTAATTGCACATACACTAAATTAATGACAGTAAATCTAAGATGAAAAAATTTATGACAAAATTATCGTTAAGATTATTATTATCAACATTGACCATTAACTTCAACTATTCAAAATATCAAATATTTTTTTAATTTAAATATAATAATGATTCCTTTCGGAATATATAACTAGAATAGTTGAAATTTTCATGCTGAATGAAAACAACACAAAACACAACAACTATGTTTAACCTAAGAGACAACTACATAGTAAAGATAATAGGTATAGCAAAACTTGTGCTTCACACGCCGACCATACAAATACTCATTTCTTAGCCAACCGTACGTTTTCATTAAAAATTAAATCAAACATAATCGGCATTTTCAAACGTCACTACGCATTGACATCTGTCAATCACGATGACAGTTGAAGTGACGCTCGGAAACGCATAGGTAACTCACGAATTTCCTCTAAATTAATAAAAGTACTCCTAATAAAAGTATTACGACTAAAAATGGAATGTCAAAGCATTTATTAAGCTGTATCGAAATTAAGCGATTTTTTTGTCATTTTTATATATTTAAATTAATGGAAAAAATTAGTGTTAAACATTTCGCGCGTACTGAGTGCGGATAAACAAATAGTTTACAATAAATAGTAAACAAACGTGGCGCGAACTCCACTCATTGACATAATGTCAACCAACGCCTCTTCGAGTCATTTTGATTTTTTTCATAATATATTTTTTATTAAATTATTGGCTATTAGTTATTGCACATTTTACATTTATAATAAATATATAAATACTTGTAAATTTTATCTCCATCTTTGGTATGTAATGAGTAGATACCTATTTATTTAATATTTGAAATGTTACAAAACTGTTTTTTTACATAATATTAAGTATATATTTTTTTTACAAAAATCGTAGGGTCGTTAGGACGGCACGATATTTAAAATATCTATTCAAGTTCGATGTTTCATAATAGGTCTTTGTCGGGTAAAAGTTTATGATATATAGATACTAGTGTGACGTGACGAGACGCGGCGTTACAGATTAGTTATTCATTTATTTAAATTAAACAACTTTTTTTTTCTATTTACAAATTTCCATTTAGACTAAGACAATTAAAGCCTAGTTCGAATAGACGCAGGGCCGCATCCATACATTATTAATATAGCAGGTACCGATCATATGTTTAGACATCGATTTAATTATATTTTGGAAACGATATCGTTAGACTAGAGTATGCACCAATGTTCCGCGAACGGACTCGTCCTCGTGAGCGAGGGGCGGGTGGCCGAGGAGGATGAGGCTCGGGTGGCGCCCCTGCCGCCCCTGGCCGCCCCTGCCGCCACACCCCTCGCCTGCGCCGTGTGCGCGCTCCCCAGAACTGGCTCGATCGATTTTCTCCAAGCTCCGCGTACTCTGAACATCCGTCAACTCCGTACCGACCTGGCATCGTCCGCCGTGTTAAGCGTAGGTTTACCACAATCGAAAATGTATCTCAAAAATTTTCTAATACTAACTACTGACAGGCCTCCGGACCTAGTACAGTCGACACCAACACCGCTTGATCTTTAAAATTTTATCAAAACCTATCACAGTTTTTGATTAGTTTTTTTATTCACCCTTAATTTTAATATATGATTAAAATATACGTATAGATAATATATATTTTTCTTTCCAATGTTTAACAATATAACACTATTTTACTTCGATTAATCGGCCTGTCGAGCGGCCGTCACGTCGGGAATGCGAGCGAATACGTCGGCGACTCAAGTCATTACGTCGATTGTCTATATGCCTTACCTCGTATTAATACGTACGTAAATGTAATTATTACGATATGATCGCATAAAAAATTGGAGCATAGCATTTAGGCTATTATTGCTAATATTATTTTATATTCGAAAACTATTTTCTCGATAACCACAACCGTTCATAAGCGAAGTTTAATATCATTATTTTGTTATTGACTATTACCAATATGTATGTTTCCGTGTTCTGGCCAGAGCTCCCACATTTCATGTGGAGTGTGCTTATTATATTATTGCATGGTCGGTGGTGACCCTTCATTCACGCGCCATCTTATCCGGACTTGCGCAGAGCGCGCCGCGCCTCGCCGCCATTTTGATTTCCTCAACACTTAACCCAATTTTCGCGGCTGACTGTACCTAGCGGCGAACAAAGGGTTACCACACATTACAGTCAAAAACATTTCTCTAGTTTTACAATTATAAAAACGCCCGCCCGGCAACCCTGACATTAGGGCGGGCAATCCCGGGAAGACACAGTCTATATAAGTCAGGTCCAATTAGGAATGTCACCTAAGTCTATAACATAAGACTCATGCTTATCAAGTATTTGGCATATTATATCGACACCGTAAAAGTTCGACGTCCATCACTTTCGCATATACACGGTGAAAACGTAATATTTTTACATATATTATGACACGACAAAATACTATATTTCCACTGAAAGGTGACAAGCCTGGCTCCAAGTCGCGAAGTGTTCGCACAAAGACCTGTCGGTCAGTTGGCGTGCGAACTACGGCACACAAGTAGTGGACACTGCCGTGAGTATGTATGTATGTGTATGTATGGGTGCGCGCCTGCTGTGCCGTCCTAGCGTCCGGCTAGGCCGAATCTGGGGCGATCCCCTTAGATGGTCTTGATCTTATTAGTCTTGAAGCTGACCTGCAGCACTCGGTTCCCGAGTGTGTACCCGTTGAGCGACTGAATGGCGACGACGGCCTCGTCGTAGTTGGTCATGGTGATGAACCCGTAGCCCTTGCACTTATTTGTCTGGAGGTCGCGGATCACTTTGACGCTCTGGACCGCGCCGAAGGGCCCGAACAGCTGCCAGAGCACGTTCTCTTCGGTCTCGGGTGCGAGGTTGTACACGAATATGCACCACTCAGAGCCGACGGCACCGGGCAGCACGCCGCCGAGCAGCTCCCCGGCCAGCGGGCTGTAGCGCTGCAGACCTTTATTGATCGCTAGGAGGGACTTGCCTGAGCTGAATCTGCCGAGCGGCGCGGGGAAGCGCAGCGCGGCCGGCAGGTACGCCGCCAGCGGCGCCAGCGCCTTGCCGTTGTTGCTCGGGTTGTTCGCAAACTTCACTGTTATAGGCTCTGTGGCTCCCTTCGGCACCGTCCCATTCAACTCCTGAATCGCTCGTTCGGCTTCAACGCGCTGGTCGAAGCGAATGAATCCGACGCCCTTGGACAGTCCCTGCTCGCCGCCGGTGAAGGGTCGGCCGCCGGAGTTCTCGCACAAAATCCGCGACGTAATAATCCTGCCGTACGGACTGAATAATCTTTCTAGTTCGGCCTGTGTCATAGTTTTCGGTAATCCGGAGACGTATAGGTTCGCTCCCTTGATCGCTTCGCTGCTGGGTCGTGCATACGACACTTTGATCGTTTTGTTCTGGAGCCGGAGTCCGTTGAGTGTGGCGATCGCTTTCTCCGCGTCCTCGGGGCGGTGGTAGTTGACGAACGCGTAGCCGAGGCTCTGGCCGCCACCGTGCAGCGCGTGGTTGAGCGCGTCGGGGAATGCCGCACCCTTGTTCCGGATCAGCTTGCACGACTCCACCTCACCAATACTCGAGAACAGGCTCCTAATTTCCTCCTGCGTCATGGACTGCGGCAGGTAGTTGATAATCAGGTTAGTCTTGGACTCCTCACCGCCACCGTTTTGCTGTTCACCATCGCCTTTCGACATGGTGGCGGCTCAAATCATAAACGGAAAGAACGAAAGAGGAACGAAAAAACGCGATAAAACAAAAGTGCACGTCCGTCGGGGTAGCGCGCGCGAACGGTATTGAGGGGTCGTGCCGGCCGCCGCGCGCATGCCTCGCGTATCGACCCGGCTTACATAACTGGGTTCGTTCACCCTCCGTTGGTATAGTGTCCGAAAAAACCAGATCTACCCCGGCCGCATCGATCGACGCCCGGGAACTACGGCCCCTACGTAACTGGGTTCCGTGAAGAAGACGAGGACAACGAACGAGAGCAAGTTATTATTATATACTAGCCAAACTTGGGTGGAACCGATGAGGAAATTCGCGCGAAAATAATGTTCCCAAATTTTTTTTGTTACGTAATTTTGACGATTATTTAAGCGTTAGAATATTGAGTAACTACAGTTGGTAGCATAATACTTGGGAACTTTTTAATGAACGTTACGCTTTCAACTTGCATTTGATAACAGTACATCATAATGTTCAAAGTTAAAAAGAAACCTCTTTTAAATAAAACTTTTAACAACTCGTGTACAATTCTATTTTCGAAGTTCATTGTAATATTTTCTTTGTGACGAATCGGTTTGATTAATTAATGGTTAACGGGAAATGTGGGTAATAATATGACAATAATAGACTCTTGGGAAGGGGGAGGGTGGTAAAGGGTTGTTTCGTGGAAATCGCAGGTGGATTGACCTGCTGGGGTTACTGTAGAATGCGTTGTGTAATACCGTAATCGGTATCGTAATTTTATAGTATCGGTAATTTGTTACGATTTCCGGGTTTTTTTGTGATATAATCAAATTAGGTAATTCTTTAACTAAGTGTTTGCGTATTTTGTGTCAAGCCAACACAATGTTGAACAAACTAACACAATGTTGAACATACCAACACAATCAAGTTAGTACTCAATGTACTCCACAATCAGAATCAAACACAAATTGCTACATCGTAAGTGCTACGCGGCTACGCTTCTACGCCGTAGCATTTTCCGACTGACAGTTTTACATCTACGGATTTTCTTTATAGGAACTGTTCATTTAAGTCTATTTTATTTCATTTATCATACTATGTACTATAATATTATAAATGTGAAAGTTTGTGAGGATGGATAGATGTTTGTTACTCTTTCACGCAATAACTACTGAACGAATTTAGATGAAATATGGCACATAGATAGTTTATAGCCTGGATTAACACATAAGACACTTTTTAACCCTGCTGGACCCAATTCTGAAGATCACGCAGACCAAGTCACAGGCTTTAGCTAGCTTACAATAAACAGATTGACATGAAGTCAGTTACATGAAATAAACACAAAGCTACAATTCCATCATATATAATGTTTCTTTAATATTAATTTAACGGTGAAGGAAAACATCGTGAGGAAACCAGCACACCTGAGAGATGTTCTCGATGGTGTATAAAGCCATGTCAGAGACCTACGGGTGGTTTAAACTCTGACACTAGGTTGTTCATCAACCACACGATAAGAAAGAATGAAAAAGAATGTTTTTTTGGCTTTTGTGGTATATTTTTTTATCCTTAATATAATGTTGCCATGTAAAGCTGCTACACCGTAGGATTGGACTGGATATGTCTGCCGTATATCTGCTAAAAGACCTCCAAGTGGGTCATGTTAAACGCTGCGCGACATCGCAGTAGACCTCGGCAAAGATGGAGGAAAAGAATACGGTCCTGAGCAGTATTCTTACCTGCGCCTCCCGGATTATTTATCCTTTTACTCCCTGGAGTATTTATCCAGGAGACGCAGGTTCGAATCCTACTCACGACCGTATTTTTTTTCCAATTCCAATGTTAAATCAACGTCTTAAAACAATGTTAAATGTTTGTATAATAAGTTTCGTGAGACATATTTCATATAAATTATTGTTCACCGGTTACTACTCACGTGTATTCTTCGGGTTTGCCCGACTAGTTCGGTAGGACGAGAGTCTGACTCGCGATATTGCCGCGGACTCGGCTCATGACTAAGGGCTCCGTTCGAGCTCGAAACTAGTCGGGCAATCCCGAAGAATAAACGAGAGTAGTAACCGGTGAACAATAATAAAATGTTAAATCTTAAAATATAATAATAATAATATTCCACAACTATCACACAACGCCGTCTAGTCTCAAGCTAAGCAGAGCTTGTGTTATGAGTACTAGACAACTGATAAACATACTTATATATTTCTAAATGCATACATATTATAGATAAATTACACCCAGCCACAGAACAAATGATCGTGCTCATCACACAAACATTTGTCCTGGGTGGGAATCGAACCCACGACCTCCGGCATAGCAGTCAGGGCTACTAACCACTAGACCAACAGGACAGTCAATATATTTACCTACATCATAGTTATCTCCATTTTTAAAGCTACTCCGTCTTCTTCTTTGTCAGCCTGTATCTACTGTTTTTTTTTTATGGAATAGGGGGCAACCGAGCAGACGGCTCGCCTGATGGTAAGCGATTACCGCCGCCCATGGACACCCGCAACCCCAAAGGAGTCGCAAGTGCGTTGCCGGCCTTTTAAAGGTTTTGGGCCTCCGGTATCCTCACTCACTCGGCAAAACACAACGCAAGCGTTGTTTCACGCCGGTTTTCTGTGAGGCCGTGGTATCAATCCGGTCCAGCGGGCCCATTCGTGCCGAAGCATGGCTCTCCCACTGGTGGGTGTAAGTCCCCTCCATATCACGCCACTTTTTACGTTCTTGGGCTTTCCTCATCCAGCTTCTTCCGGCTACCTTGACCAGCGGGGTAATTGCGGATTTGACTTTCAGTTGCAATCGCTTTCATTTTGACAGTTCGACAATGTACATTGCGTCTTATAAGTCGAGGAGGTGGTAGAGGATTTTAAATTTTTAGAGCATACGACGCAATGTAAGGCAAATTGATATGTATTATAGTAATATCTTAGGTTTTCGTAATCAGTAACACAGTGCGGTTGGCGCAGCGGTCGAGAGGTTCGATTCCTGCACGGAGCAAATATTTGTACGATCTATAGATAATTGCTTCGGGTCTGGGTGTGTGTGTGCATGTGAGATTATATGTCTGTAAACGCACCCACGATACAGGAAGAAATTCCTAGTGTGGGGCAAAGATTTAAAAAAAAAAACCCTACACCTTCCTTCCTCTGAGCACGAACGCTGCAAAGTGTTCGAAACGTCAGGATTAATCCGGTTAAAAGTTGTTTTGATGTGTATTGTCATTGCAAGTTAGTTCCGCAATTACTCCACAGGTCGTCCGTCCACCTCGCGCGTGACCTGCCCACACTTCTACGGTCAGTTCTAGGTCTCCTCTCTAGGACTCTCTTACCCTTTGTTGTCCGGTCTGCGTCATATATAACCATTAAAAACATGTTGGTATATTAGTATCCTGATCTTCTTCTTCAATACATATAATAAAAATGTAACGGATCACTGTCTGTACATGGAAGATATATGAGAAAAAATATTATTGGGACCTTTATCAACGCAAATAGCACCTAAAACAGTGATTGTTAGAATTTTTGTCTGTGTGTCTGTGCGTTTGTGTACGCTAATCTCAGAAACCGCTTATCCGATTTAGATGTGGTTTTCACTAATATATTGCGGTAAGCTTCACTTAACATTTAGTGTTTGTTGCATGTCAATCGGTTCATAAATAAAAAAGTTATGCCAATTTAAAGAATCACGTCGGACATTTGTTAATTATTATGAATTTGTGTTCATTCAAGACATGGTGTTAATTTACGCTATCCACGCGGACGGATTCGCTGGCACAACTAGTTCTTTAATACATTTTGAGACATTTTGGCATTTAAAAGTATGAATAGGTATGTCAATATGGACAATGTCAATCGACCGGGTTTATCTTCGAGAATAACCCTACTTATCCTTCAAAGTATGTAAATTCATAATAGCTATGTTGTATTACGCATCAATACATAAAACAAAGGAACGCAACCCGCCGTGCCTCTGTGTCTGTGATGGCTATGAAAAGTTGCCGTGTAATTCGTGTCTATGGCGTAAATTCTGATGTAATAACTAAACTAAAATCAGAGCGTCTCTAGATCTTTCTAACAATAACTTTTAGAGCGGGATGGGATATAATGATTTAATACGAAGCTTAATACAAACGTTCACTTAAATAAGCATAAATAAAAAAGACATTGTCGTAAGCCCGATTGCTGAGCATGAGCTCTCGGGTTCAATTCCCGTGTCCAGCAAAGTGTTATTGAGCAGAGGTCGTCACAGCTTAGCGGTCAGAGTGCCCGGAGTATTTATCCGGCAGGCGCAGGTTGGAATCCTGCTCACAACCGTATTTTTCTTTACACAAAAATTTATAAATTTAGAGTTCGCTATGCATGCATGCTTTTGAAATATTGATCTATCATTGGCAGCCCCGAGTTACCCGTTACATGGGTCTTTACAACAACTTCGGTGAAATTAGATGGCTACCCTCGCGGGAAGTACAGGCGTGATACTGTTATGTTACATTCATACAAACATTAGCTACTGAATTGCTTGGCGTGAAAAATATACGAAAACACATGTAGAGCTAGAACGTGGAGCTGTTTGTAAATTTCCAGCGCCAACTAACGAGCAGCTAAAAGATAAAGCGGGGCTAGTTAGACCACTCTATGTAGGGACTTGGGAAACTTTTTTTTTGTATCTCTTATAGTTTAGCTGGTCTGTTGCGGTTCTGCATCAGGTGTTCAAGTTTCCAAGATAAATTATAGCCTATATGTTGCCCAGACTTAATATCGACACAAAAAAAAATAATTTAGATCCGTCCAGTAGTTCCGAAGATTACGTGTACAAACAAACAGACAAACAGACAGATTTTTTTTTTGGATGCGTGCTCTATTATTGTTTCTAAACCCCCCTCAATTGTTTTTTTTTATATATTCAATGTACAGACACAGTTTTTTTACTGTTTTATTATATGTATAGATTTCTTTCTTTAACATAACATATCACATCATAACGCTTGTATTCCCCGAAGGGGTAGGCAGAGGTGTACACAGTAATACACCCACATTTCAAAAATACTGTTTTTAAGTTCCATGTAATAGGTGATGAGCCTATTGCTATCTGCCGATCACAATTCTAAACTCTGCTACTGAGAATTTTCTAACCAAAAAACTCAATACGACTTTGTCCAACCCGGGAATTGAAACTAAAACTTCAAGCTCAGCAGTCGCGCTTGAAACTACTAGACCAACGAGACAGCGGGTATTATTTCACTAATAATAAGTATTTTTACTATATATTCTTGTATATAAGACCAAAATACACTTTTGTATGTACCGTAAATAAAAGAGAATGCGTGGTGGTGTGGACACGTCCTTCTAGGGAAGGACCATTGGTTACCTAAAGTTGTTTTTTACTCTGAGATGGCCGAAGGTTGGTAAGCACGATTGCCAACATAAGAACGTGTTTATGAGACATTTAAGTGCTTATGCTATTGACCCATCCGGTTGGAAGAGGCTCGCTACACATAGGTCGTCTTGGCGCACTACGGTTTACAACTATGACAAAACGTTCGAAAAAAAAAGCGACTTGATACTATTACCGAAAAACGCCAAATACGTAAAGAGAGACCTAAACCCTCCTATACCTATACTTTTAATTCCGCCGGTCTGCGGTATTAGCTGTGATCGTGTATTTAAAACCAAATTTGGTCTAGCGAGTCATATTATAGTGGCATGGGGTCGCCGTTGTCGAAATTGGCAAGGAGGACTATATATATATATATGTATGAATTCAGCACCTACGAATCCATCACATTATTTTTATGCCACTCAAAATTTTATAGTGAATTTTCTTTTACCGGGTGTCCACAGTTTAAGTAGGGATATTCTACATTCGCTTTTATGCAAAGTTTGCCTAGCAACTCGGGTTGTCACGCGATGCATGCTATCAAATATAAACATCGTATTACCTTAATATATAAGCTTCGTTTTCAAAGTCAAAGTCATATCTTAAATTCCAATTAGACCATATAAAGGTACTTTTGAAAGTCAAGAAATGCCATGTTCCAAAATGTAGATTCCTATGGAGAAGAACGGGCAAGAAACTGCATGGTTACTCTTTTAAAATGCTGTGTTATAATATTTTTGGTACATTTATGATAAAAAGACATTATGTGATATCGATGCAGATATAGTAGTACACGTAGGTACAATAGAAGATACAAAATTGTAATAATAGTTACAAGTCTTGATAGTTTAGAGCTGCCCAGTCCCAACTTGTGGCACCCGTTCACGAGTATCACGCATATATCAGCATCGCTCCGCTCAACCATATGTTAGGGAACAGAATGACCCAACACACACGCCACCACAGTAAGACATTTATGTGAGTATGACATCTCAAACTACCGGACCTCAAGTCACGTTACTAGAATGATGTTAATGGCTGTAATGGGTGTATGGTGCTCACATTTACAATTCAAGTTAAGTTCCAGTTGGTCTAGCGATCCCAAGCGTGACTGTTGAGCATGAGGTCCTCGGTTCGATTCCCGGGTCGGGCAAAGTGTTATTGTGATTTACTGATAGATTTTTTTTTGTACAAGCTCGGAGATTAGAACGTGCCCGGTGGATGGCAATAGGATTACCACCTCTCACATGGGACTTAATAACAGCATTGGTGAGATGTGGGTCTACAATTTCTATTTCTGACTGGAAATTAATTCTGAACTTTGTGCCCTACCTTTAACGAGGTCTCGGGTTTGTTGCAGCATTCACCGCGACCCCGGCGAGAGTACACCTCTATTTTTTTTAAATTTGAATATGCGTCATGGACTCCTACCGACTAAAAACCACACGGTCCTACTCCAACCATTACCGAGGAACCAGGTTCGTTGCCGCAATCACCGCGACCCCGGCAGGTTATGGTCCACTCCGGGATTTGTGCTGGCCGGCCACAGCTAGCCTGAACACCTCCCTATGTCACACGTGCGTGGCCGTCTCGGGCTGAGTGTACACCTCTGCTTACGCCTTCGTGAATACAGGCGTGATGCTATGAATGTAAGTAATCCAACTCACCCGTTTAAATATGGCGCAAGTTTTGAACAAACCCATGCACAATTTCAAAATAATCCGAAAAACAAATACACATTCGTCGCAACCCTATTTGCTAACGTCGGGCAATTTAAATGCTAATATTTTGGACCCGAGGCTCTTTGGCACAAAGGCTTATTATTCACCTTTACGCCGCGAGCTATGGGAGCTGGCAGAATTATCACCTTCACGTAGATATGAGGGTTACAAAAATTCTTTGATAAAGGAAAAGAGTTATGATATGTGAGCTATGTTATCTGGTGATTTGTCGTTATTATAAGGGGAGAAGTGGGTTAGAAAGTAGTATTTGGGTTATGGACACTGTTATTAAGTTTTTTGATGAGGATTCGTAAATCGGGAAAAGTGTTATCGAGTTTTTTTTGGTAAGGATTCCTAAATTATGCAGTGTTATTTTTCAATAAGGATTCCTAGTTTTTTTTTTATGGGTTAGGGGGCAACCGAGCGGACGGCTCGTCTGATGGTAAGCGATTACCGCCGCCCATGGACACCCGCAACCCCAAAGGAGTCGCAAGTGCGATGCGGCCTTTTAAAGGGTTTGGGCCTCCGGTACCCTCACTCACTCGACGAAACACAACGCAAGCGTTGTTTCACGCCGGTTTTCTGTGAGGCCGTGGTATCAGTCCGGTCGAGCTGGCCTATTCATGCCGAAGCATGGCTGGGAGAGCCATGCTTCGGCACGAATGGGCCAGCGGCGGTAACAAATATCAGGTAAAGTGCTATTTAGTTTTTGATAAGCAATCGGAGATCGGGAAAAGTGTGATTGAGTTTTTCGATAAGGAAGTTCTCAGTAGCATAATTAGAAATTTCATTTGAAATAACGAAAACCCCATCCTGATCGGAACAGTAGTTTTTGAGAAAATACACTTCTGCCAGTCCTCACGGAATACAATCGTGATGATAAGTTATAAAAAAGCGCAAACGGTAAAAACATGTTTATTATGTACTTATATTCTCGAGACATGACTGCCTCTTTGGTCTAGCGGTCGCAATCACGGCTGCTGAGCGTGAGGTCCTAGGTTCTATTACCATGTCGGAGAGTGTTATTGAGTTTTTCTGTTAGGAAATTCTCAGTAGCAGCCCGGAGTCAGGAAGTTGGTGGTGTGATTCGTGCTTCGGAGAGCACGTAAAGCCGTCGGTCCTGCACTTGATCTCTCTCCGTCCGTGTCGGATTGCGGACTATGAGAGTGCAGGAAGAGCGAGTGCACCTGTATTTGCGCATACACTTGTGCACTATAATATTTCCTGCGTACCTGGCTAATCTCCGTGGAGATAGGCCGCCGTGAGCGAATACGGTCGAGGAGTATTATTATTATATTCTCAAGATAGGTACAAAGAAATATTCACAGACAATATTACGAGGAAATTGTCAAAGAGAAGAAATGTAGATACTTATATATAGAAGGTAGTCGCAAAAAACCGATATCGAAACTCGCTACGCTCCGGGAAACCGTCCGTATTTGTAGTGCTAAATGTATTTAACTTTACACACTCAAAAATGTACTTTAACACACCAAAAATAGAGTCTTTTTTGCATTACCCCGGCTTAAACAGGAAATATTAGCAATTACTTTCTTGTTACAAAGTGAATTCGACTTTATTATGACAGTGTAAAGTTGAGTTTCCTTTAAAACGTTGTTACACTTTATTCAATAAAGTTAGTGTGGAGTCTCATTGTGAATTGTGTTCTTTTGCTTAAGAAATAAGGTGTATATTTCAATGTAAATGAACGTTAAGGGGGTCCTACCCGTTGTACATTTACAGTGATGTTTTAAGGGTGGCAATTTGTTTCCATTGTAAGTTCTATAAATAGATTCTTACCTACGTGACTTTATCACTGTGATTGCTTCGTTGGTCTAGTGGACCCAAGCACGACTGCTGAGCATGAGGTCTCGGGTTCGAATCCCGGGTCGGGCAAAGTGTTATTGAGTTTTTTTGTTAGAAGATTCTCAGTAGCAGCCCGGAGTTTGGAATTGTGCCCGGTAGATGGCAATAGGCTGCCCACCAATTACATGGGTCTTAATAACAGCATTGGTGAAAAGTGGGTGTACAATTGTGTACATCTCTGCGTATCCCTTCGGGGAATACTAGCGTGATGCTATATTATGTTTATGTGACTCTATCAATGTTATAAATGTACTTTCTTAGTTAATCTAAGACATCACAGACATACGGTGAAGCAAAACATCGTGAGGAAACCTGGACTTGGTACTCTGAAATCGCCAACCCGCAGTGAGCTAGCGTGGTGATTAAGCTCCTGCCTTCTCTGTATGAGAAGAGGCGCTTGCCCTGCAGTGGGACAGCTAAGGGCTAGTTATGTAGATGTTGTCTTTTTTTAAAGTTATTGAGATGCTTTTATTAAATTTTAATTGCTAATAATAGTGTTAATATCAGACATAAAAATAAACATAATATCACACCTGTAATCTTCGGAGGAGTAGACAAAGTTGTACACGGTAGCACACACATATTTCACCAATGCTGTTATTAAGTCACATATCATAAGGCGGTGAGCCTAGGGGACAATTCTAAAAACCGAGCTGCTGTTAAGAAAGAATCCATATAACACTGCCCGACTCGGGACTCGAAACCAGGACCTCATGCTCAGCAGTCGCGATTGGGACCACTTGACCATTGTATCATATTGACTTAGGCAAAACAGTGTTTCGTTACTAATTGAGTTGTGGCGTAGCAGGCAGGTTTATTACTACGGCGTAGCTTGTTGCGCGTAGTAACTTCGTAGCATCGGACATTACTGAAGGTTTACTGCGCAGGAATTAAAAAATAATAATTATTTACTACACATTACACATACATATCATCATACGCAGCACCACGTCTGTATTCCCCGAAGGGGTAGGCAGAGATGTACACAGTTGTACACCCACATTTCACCAATGCTGTTATTAAGTCCCATGTAATAAGTGGTGATAATATTGCCAAGACTCCGGGTTGCAACTGAGAATTTCCTAGCAGAAAAACTTAATAACACTTACATAAAATATGGAAGAAGAATTCGCGGTGGTGAGCAGAGGTCGACATGGCTTAGTGGTCAGAGCGCCTGGAATATTTATCCTGCACCAGGTTCGAATCCTGTTCGCGACCGTATTCTTTTTCCATTTAATATTGTAACTTTAGAGTTCGTTAAGCATGCGTTAATGCTTTTCAAAGATTTATCTTGAATTAATAACACTTCCCGACCCGGGAATCAAACCCGAGATGTCATGCTCAGCAGTCACGCTTGGGGCCACTAGACCAACGAGGAAGTATTTACTACACACTCACAGTGTATGCTTTGTTAAACTATAACAGGACAGCATATAATAGACAGCATTCGAGTTTAAATTACGCCACGGCAGGTAGGCGCAGTCATTGAGAGATCGGCTTCTAAACTGCGAGTCACAGATTTATTCCCGCACGGAGTAAATAAAACGTGGGGCTTAGGTACATATAAATGTTACAGGTCTGGAAATGTGTGTGTGTGTGTGTGTGAGATATATGTCTGCAAACATATCTACGACACAGTAATAATTCCTAGTCCAGGGCAATTTCATTTTAACTTTATTTACTTAATAAAAATAAATCTGCCTAGCCTTTTCCCAATTGCATTGGGGTCGGCTTCCAGTCAAACCGGATGCAGCTTAATACCAGTACTTTACATGGAGCGACTGCCTATCTGACCTCCACAACCCAGTTACTGGGTAACACGATATCTCGTGGTATGACTGTTGTCAGACTTTCAAGCCTATACACGTAACGGTGGTCATAGATCTTAATTTGACATCCAGGACCGACGGCTTAATGTGCTCTCCGAGGTACGGAGAGGTCTCGGTATGAAATGATGGTCACCCATCCACAGACCGACCGCAGCAAGCGCAGCTTAACCTCGATCGATCGATCTGTGCGGCTGTTACTTAGCCACGAGCCCCTCTTTATTTTTATTTACATATAACCAACATTAAAATAAAAATCTCGTGCCGTTAAACAATGTATACCTCCGCAGCCACCCTTGATATCCTCCCCCCCCCCGCGGCCCCTCCCCCGCACCCATCTACTTGTCACGGGATACAGGTCAACGACATCAGCTGGGCGCGCACGATATCTGCTACCCTGGTACTCTATAACAGATTTGTATGATTTTAGTAGATTTTCTGGTTAAAACGTAGGGATTTATTTAATGAGTAAAAAAGGTGTTGTTTATTTACTAGGTTTTTTCTATTAGGAAATTCTCAGTATCTAGTAGCTTGTAGTTGAAATCGTGCCGGGTTGTTAATGGCAATAGGTTCACCACTGGGATTATTATATGAAAGGGAAAAAGAATACGGTCGCGAACAGGATTCGAACCTGCGCCTCTCGGATAAATTCTCCAGGCGCTCTGGCCACTAAGTCATCTCGACCTCTGCTCACCACCGCGAATTCTTCATCCATAGAGTTCGCGAAGCTGCGTTAATCATTTTCAAAGATTTATCTTGAAGCAATATGTCTAGTTTCGACAAAAAGACGCTCGCTCTTCTAGTGTCTTTTTGATTCGTCTCAAAGTCGTTGGAAGTCGCTAAAAATCTTTTTCTCGCCAATGCTACTATTTTTACCGCTAAACATTAATAAAATCCCCTTGTTCCAGCGACTTTGTCGCTAGAACGGCAATCTTCTCGCAGTACTCCAGACATTCTAACAATATCACCTTCTATTCAAAATCTGGTCTAATGTCCAGGAGAGCATTGTGCGCGGTGAGGGTTCTAGGTATGGGAGATCTCACCGGAGCTACAGTTCTCCATCCCGGTACAGCAACAAGCCTGCATTATTGGTCTAGTGGACTATCAGCGTCGTTTTGCTAGGCTCGGTTCGCGGGTCGGGCACAGTTCTCACTGCCTAGTCTTTTCCCAATTACATTGGGGTCGGCTTCCAATCAAACCGAATGCAGCTACCAGTATTTTACATGGAGAGACTGCGTAATTAACCTCCACAGCCCAGTAACTGGGCACCACAATATCTCGTGGTATGACTGGTAGTCAGAATCACAGGCCTCGGACTACCTGTAAAGGCTGTTAAAGATCTTCCCACCAAACCACGCATAAGATGACTGCAGGCTTCTGTTTGGAGTGTTTGGTTGGTTCGGTTGTATGTATAGTCGACCATAGAATTGCTTTACCACCTTAATGCTGAATTTCGTTTGCATATCATAATATGACAAGGTATATTTTCGCTTACAAGATCAAAGTGTCAGTTAGATACTGTCAACCTTATTGACATTTTAATTTACTGGAAGTTTTTGTCAAATATGGTAAAGCTATTTCATGGTCTTTCGTGAGACATATTCATATTAATTATAGTTTAACGGTTATTACTCACGCGCATTCTTCGGGATTGCCCGACTAGTTTCGAGCTCGAACGGAGCTCTTATTCATGAGCTGAGCCCGCGGCGATGTCGCGATTCAAACTAGTCGGGCAATCCCGAAGAATGCGCGTGAGTAATAACCGTTAAACTATAATTAATTTCGTGGTCGACTATACTCATGTTTCGATTTGAGAACATCATCCCTTTCGTCGGTTGTAAAACTGAGTTAATTCCTATGCTTTTCAGGTATAGAAATATTTTGACGGCTCTTAAAATATTCCGTCCCGCTCTTATAGTAATTGTTAGTAATAGACAGCGTTGCTCAATCTTTAATTTAGGTTTCTACATCAGAATTGACGCCTCACTTTTATCTTCGAACTTACATACTACAGGAATAAAACAAGATGAACTTAATTAAAAAACTTAAAAGCACGCCTGCCGTTTTTCATTTTTTTTTCCCGGGGCAATATAAGGATTCTTACGGTACCCTATATATCTAAATCGGTTCAGGCGTTCAGAAGTTATGGTGGAATAAATTAACTCACAACATACATGCATACTTGATATATGACAGCGCGGTTGGCGCAGCGGTCGAGAGACCGACTGCTGCGCTGCGTGTCGCAGGTTCGATTCCTGCACGGAGAAAATATTTGTACGATCTTGTACGATCTATTGATAATTGCTCCGGGTCTGTGTGTGTGTGCTTGTGAGATTATATGTCTGTAAACGCACCCGCGCACAGGAAGAAAATTCATAGTGTAGGGCAACGTTTAAAAAAAAAAATTAACCCTGAAAAATTAATACACCTTTTCTTGGGCAGTCGTGTAAAAAAGGCTTGAAAGTCATAAAATATTCAGTTTCGTAGACCGATGGTGCTAATACCGTCCGGGGTGTCTAAACTATTGCATATTCATGATGCAGGTGACTGTATGTATTTGCTATCCTTTTTATTCTTTGGTCGCAGGAAGTTTGATTATGTTGTCTCTTTCATGTAGTAAGCGAACTTGGTGTCCTAAATTTTTTATTATCATGAAATATTATTTTTTTATTAAACCACACAAAATACCCAGAAAACATAGGGATAAAAAGCAGTTAAATAAATTAAAAATATGAATTAATTTAATAACTTAAAAACACGCCCGCCATTTTGAACATCTTTCTTACTAGTCTATGATACCCGGGACACTGTAATTATTCTAACGATATCCCATACATCGATATCGGTTTAGGCATTTAGAAGTTATGGTAGATTATAGAAACTCGCAAACATACATACATGATCCCTAAAAACGTAACACTCCTTTTTTGGCAGTCGTGTAACTAAATCTCATAATCTGCCTAGCCTTTTCCCAATTACATTGGGGTCGGCTTCCAGTCACACCGGATGCAGCTTAATACCAGTATTTTACATGGAGCGACTGCCTATCTGACCTCCACAACCCAGTTACTGGGTAACACGATATCTCGTGGTATGACTGGTTGTCAGACTTTCAGGCCTCTGACTACCCGTAACGGCTGTCATAGATCTTAATTTGACAACCGGGACCAACGGCTTAACGTGCTCTCCGAGGCACGGAGGGGTCTCGGTATGATATGATGGTCACCCATCCACAGACCGACCGCGGCAAGCGCAGCTTAACCTCGATCGATCGATCTGAGCGGCTGTTACTTAGCCACGAGCCCCCTTGTCGTGTAACTAAATAAAATGAAATAATGTATGAATCAACCAAACACAAAACAGGAAACATAAAAAAAAAGTATTCCATACACACACAAAGATGATGATGACGCACACAGCTATATCATGTCGATGAAACCTCATGGGGGCGTGGCTAAGTGATAGCTACACAAATCCATTGATCAAGGTTAAGCTGCGCGGTCAGTCTGTGAATGGGTAACCATAATTTCATATCGAGACCATTCTGTGCCTCGGATAGCACGTTAAGCTGTCGGTATCAGTTTTCAAATGAAGATCTATGACAGCCGATACAGGTAGTCTCAGCACCACTGAGAACATCTCTCACGTGTGCTGGTTTCCTCACGATGTTTTCCTTCACCGTTTTAAGCAAGTGATAATTAATTTATAATACGCACATGATTCGAAAAGTCAGTGGTGCGTGCCTTGGATTCGAACTTGCGATCTTTAACTTGCCAGTCTAACGGTCATACACTAGGCTATCACTGCTCCTACTAAACCTGAAAGTAGCTTGTTCAGAATTAATAACATAGAATAGATTGTAATAATTTTTACAACATGTTTTATTTTGTCCAAATAATATTTAAACAAATTTCCAATTGGGCACAGTACGCGGACTTCCAGCTGCGCGTGCGTGTCACTTTATGAGTATTCGTAAGACATTTTAATTTTTTTGCCACTATTTTTGTGTATAAATATACAGGCTGTGGTTTTGAACAATGGCCATATTGTAGGAACATATACAGCAACAAGTTATATGTTGTACAAAAATAATTAAAACAATAATAGCCAAGAGGTCAACGTCCTATTCGTCTCGTAACAGCTAACGCTTCTCTGTGAAATTTTCGTATACGGCCTTTGTCGATGCGCGGTGCCGTCCTTGTACCTACTGCGCGCGACGCGGCGATGGCTATGACCAAAAAACAGCAAAACTGTCAAATTAATTAGATTTTCTCAGGTATACTTTTTTTAATTGTTTTGTAATCAGTAACACCTATAGGTCCACCTCCTTCAATTTGGCCACTGTCTAGAACCACCGCCTTTTTAATGTTGCATAGTTAATATATCCCAAATTAGTGCAAGAGCCAGGCCCACATTCAATATATCGACACCAATGCCAATATATCGACGATTGAAAGGCTATTTTGTATAAGCGAAATGTTTCTGAAATATGAAAATGTCGCTTAACGCATGCGTAGCGTACTCTGAAGTTATTGGAATTTGTGGAAAGTAAAATATGATCGTGAGCAGGTTTGGATCTGTGCCTCGCGGATAAATACTCCAGACGCTCTGCTAACTGCGCTTTTTTTTACACAAAATAAACTAGTTTTTTTTAAAATCATGAACTCTGCGTCAGACTCCTAGATACCGACTAAAAACCACACGTCCTGCTCTAAACCTTTATCGGAATACCGGAGCTTTGCCTGAACTCGGAATCGAACCCAAGACCTGATGCTCACCAATCCCTCTTCGGACCACTAGACTAACGAGGCAGTCGAAACAGAATTCAGATCGAATTATCGATAAATTTGTTTAAAGAACCAATATTTCGTTTCATAAGAATCTATTCCTAACACTATAGATTAAAATGTCCGACCTATATCCCATATACGAATTTAGAAGCTTGTAAACAAACACGCGAGAATTCACAACTATACATAGATCGCTATAGTGTAGTAACAAGATGTTAAGATAGCTATAAAATCTATCTATCTATATATATAAAAATCAATTGCTGTTCGTTTGTCTCACTAAAACTCGAGAATGGCTGGGCCGATTTAGCTGATTTTGGTTCTGAAATTTTTGTCGTAGTCCAGGGAAAGTTTAAGCGGTGAGAAAATGTAGAAAAAATTGCGAGGAAGATACAACAAACAACAATTTTATTCGCCCATACAGACTGTTCCACCGACTTTCCTGTCAAACATTTGACGTTCGAGGTGATACGAAGTACACCGGGTCATCTAGTATGAAATAGTAATCGACGATTGAAAGGCTAATTAGTTGAACGGACATTTCTGTGCTTTAAAATAACAATTTTAATGCGTTTCAAAGATTTATATGTATTTGTTAAGGTAATCGCATTTGTACGATATTGTATTAACTGCAAAGTTAATCGTGTCGGTTGGGGCACTGTATAGCGACTGAATAGATAGCGATGACGTCAAACCCCGTGTTTATGGCCGTATATTTGTGTCCACAAAAACTGATAACTTTAAATCATCAATACATATAATAAAAATGTAACGGATCGCTGTCTGTACATGGAAGATATATGAGCAAAATATTATTGGGATCTTTATCAACGCAAATAGCACCCAAAACAATGATTGTTGGAATTTTTGTCTGTTTGTCTGTGCGTTTGTGCACGCTAATCTCAGACGGCTTATCCGATTTAGATGTGGTTTTCACTAATATATTGTGGTAAGCTTCACTTAACATTTAATGTTTGTTTCATGTCAATCGGTGCGTAAATAAAACAGTTATGCCAATTTAAAGAATCACGTCGAACATTTGTTAATTATGAATTTCTGTTCATACACGAAATGGTGTTAATTTACGACATCCACGCGGACGGAGTCGCGGGGACAGATAGTGATAACTATATTTGGGATCTTTCGTACCTACGTGAAAAATTCAATAACAATTTCGGCTCCTTTTTAACCGACTTCAAAAAAGGTGGTTGTTATCTCTCTATAAAGTGGCTATTATCTTATCTTATTTTCTAAATTCATAAGTGTAATGTTAAAGTTAGATAAATATTTTTGTGGAAAGCTAAAAACGGGCGTAAGCAATATTCGAACCTGCGCCTCCCAGTTAAATACTCCAGTCACTGTGACCACTAAGCCATCTCGACCTCTGCTCACTGCTCACAAGAATCTGTGGTATTATTATTTGTACCGGACGGGCGGTCTATCGAATACTAGAAACGAGCCGCTGACGTCCTGTACCTATAGGTTCGGTTCGACGTATGCTGAAACCTTGTATTTCTTCAGGGACTATGAAGACTATAACACTATCGAGGTCACCGGGAGAATCATTCCATGAAAATAAAACACCGACTTGCACTGTCACTATGAAAGCTTGAGGTTTCTGCTTACTCCATTGAAGATGGCGAGGCTTGAATATATGGTAGTTTTTGAGCTACAAAGAAAATACATGCGCATTTGCTTAAGTACGACGAATCTTTACCGTAGCGAGACCCGCAAAAACCTCGCACTATCTATTCTTTATTTACTTAATAAAAACTACATAAAGGCTATATACTTCTAAACTATGACTTTATATATAGTTATCTATATACCAATAGATAGGTGCTGACAAGACCTATCTATTGACGTATGTGTCAACCATCTCGCTCTCATACTTGGGCACCCAGCACAGAATACATTTATCAACATACTCATTTTCAAAAATCGGGGTTGTTTTTCTACGTTAATGTGTCTAAACCATAAGGGTTGAAGCTATAAAACAATCAGCACCCCCTAGACGAGTATGCCGGCTACAAATGAAACAACATTCCGAATAGTTTTTATTGCATATAACCATAGTTATGTACATATTAAGATTACAAAATTATGTATGAATTCTCAATAAAATATTTCATCAACATCTTTGTTTACATTCACGCTATGGCTTATGGAACATGGCTGCTACATTTAAAAACATTAAAAATACCTTAATTCTAGGCATATGAACACGAATATAAGTGTTATAATATTTTTTTGTTGTTATTATAGTTTTAATACAAATCTAGACATTCTACAAGCACTAAATTACTATATAGTATGAATATCACTGTTATTGTCTCTAAATTGTTCTATAATAACGTAATAATTTCACACATGCGAATTTACTGTCTTTCTGGATAATAACGGCACTGAATCTATGTAAACACAGGGCTATCTAAAACGGGAATAGCAGGGCTGTCGCGAACATTATTCCACATTTTAACACGTCGTTTGGTGAAGTCATTGCTATCTATTCAGTCCCTAGCAGCTTGCAGTTAATATAATGTCGTACGGATGTAATACCGTGGGAGAGCAATGCTTCGGCACGAATGGGCCGGCTCGACCGGATTGATACCACGGCCTCACAGAAAACCGGCGTGAAACAACGCTTGCGTTGTGTTTCGCCGAGTGAGTGAGGGTACCGGAGGCCCAAACCCTTTAAAAGGCCGGCAACGCACTTGCGACTCCTCCTAAAGTTAACTTAGCTCCCGACATTAAATCCTTATTTGCTCTGAGCGACTCAGTTATCATTGCTGGCGACCTCAACGCCAAAAATGAATCCTGGTGTTGCAATACGACGACCACACGAGGCAGACACCTCGAACGATTAGGTATCGAACTTAACTTCGATATCATCGCCCCGATGAGCCCTACCCACTTCCCTGACAATGTAAACCACCGACCTGACATACTCGACATAGCGATTCTAAAGAACGTAAACCTCGGTTTACGCTCTATAGGGACGCTACAAGAGCTTGACTCTGACCATAGACCAGTAATCCTAGAATTAGGCCCCCGCTCAGGTCCCTCAGGCCCAGATCAACCTGTCCCCACAAAAACCACCACGGATTGGGGAAGACTAGAGGAACGTCTCAAGTCGACCTCTTCTGTGCACTTAGACTCAATTCTCGATAATATAGTATCTGTTGCCGACACGGTGTCTGCGATCGACTCCCTCACTAGTCACGTGCAATCCGTAGTGAACGAATGTTCACGGCAAGTCCCGGAGGTGGATGAACACCGCTGGAAACTGCCGGAAGATGTACGTGAACTGTTGACGGAGAAAAACGCAGCTATCCGTGCCTACGACAGTTTCCCCAATGAAGCTAATCGTATCCATATGCGCACCTTGCAGCGTACTGTGAGGAAGCGCATATCGGAAATGCGGGAAGCTAAATGGGACAAAATGCTCGATGATATAGAACCCACCCATCAAGCTTTCTGGCAATTGCAGCGGATATTAAAATCCGATCAATGCGCCGCTATACCCCCGCTCAATCGACCTAATCAACGACCTGCTTTTGATGACGACGAAAAGTCAGAAGTACTAGCCGACAGTTTAGAAGCCCAATGTACGCCTAGCACTCTACCAGTAGACAACGCTCACCTGTCCAAGGTCGATGCTGAAGTCAAACGTAGAACTGCACTCCCGCCCCCACACGACTCCGACGATCCCTTGCCCCCCGTCACCGTAGACGAAGTCAGAACGATCGTGAGGAACCTCAAACCCAGGAAGGCCCCAGGCTCAGACGGGATCACCAACAAAGTGATTAAATACTTTCCCGCACCTCTCATAGTTCTCATGACCGCCATCTTCAATGGGGCACTGAGCAACAATATCTTCCCACAATCGTGGAAACAGGCAACAGTTATAGGTTTTCCAAAGCCCGGTAAGCTCAAGTGCGAGCCGACCAGTTATCGCCCGATCAGTCTTCTTAACGTCTTCGGAAAGATCTATGAAAGGCTAATTTATATTCGTTTAAGGGATTATGCCGAATCCAATAAGCTTCTTCCTAACGAGCAGTTTGGCTTTCGAGCTAAACACTCATGCATCCATCAGTTGCACCGTATCGTTGAGCACATAAGCGCAGGCTTCATGGGCAAGATGAAAACGGGCGTATTATTCTTCGACGTAGCAAAAGCTTTGCTTGCTCATCGGATCCAAGCCGGAGTCCCTCAGGGCTCTGTGCTATCACCTCTTCTCTTCGCGCTGTACACCAGCGATATTCCCAAAAGTGGCAAAACCAAGTTAGCTCTTTTCGCCGACGATACGGCCATCTATTACACTGGTAGGAGTCTTGACTGCATTACCCGATATCTCCAGACCTCTGCCAACGCCTTAGGCGCTTGGTTCAGGAAATGGAGGATTGAGGTCAATCCAGATAAGAGCGCCGCCGTTCTCTTTTCGAGAACGGGCGCCGAGGAATTTCTTCCCCAGCTTCGACCTATTACAATGTTCGGCAAGCCAATCCCTTGGGAACTGCAATCCAAATACCTGGGTGTGATTCTAGATCACAAACTGTCCTTCCGTCCGCACATTAAGACGGTACGCAACCGCGCGGCCTTCGCTGTCGGCCGTCTATTCCCCATGACAAATGCGCGCAGTAAATTGTCACTTAACCTTTAGATTAGGCTCTATACTACGTGTATTAGACCCATTATGACGTATGCTAGCGTCGTGTTCGCACACGTTAAGTACTACAAAATCCATAGGATGCAAACCCTGCAAAATCGATTCCTTCGTAAAGCGACAGGTGCTCCATGGTTCATTAGGAACCTTCAACTCCACCTCGACCTCAGAGTGCCTACCGTTAGGCAATTCATGAAAAGGGCATCGAAGAGATACTTCGAATCTGCCCCTAATCATCCGAATCCCTTAGTTGTCTCTTCCGCTGATTACAGGCCGTCCCAGATCAACAAAATCCGCCGACCACGTCACGCTCTCCTCCGTCCCGATGATAGGATCACTGTAGCTCAAGAGTCTAACAAACACACAAGCACACTCCGACGCGCTCGACTGCCTCGTTATAGACC
This sequence comes from Xylocampa areola, assembly GCA_935421205.1. Classification (NCBI taxonomy): domain Eukaryota; kingdom Metazoa; phylum Arthropoda; class Insecta; order Lepidoptera; family Noctuidae; genus Xylocampa; species Xylocampa areola. Next base: position 13,871,351 of record OW285223.1, read on the forward strand.
TCACCGGCGAGGTCCGCGTCCGTCGCGAAATGTCTCATCATGTCCACCCCGACCCTTGCTCGAGCCGGCCCGCGCCGAGCTAGTAGCTTTAAATTCGTCCCTTAATAATAAGGGAACTGATATGACCCAGCTAGTCCCTACTTGTCCCCCCAGCAACACCCTAAGCCGAGGTTCGTGTCCCGCAGGGGACGCCCTTAGCGCTGTTGCTTAGTTTGTAGTTTATAAAAATATGCTCTGGCTGGAGGCATCAAACTGCCTCGCCTTAGATATTGTCCGGTTACGCAGACAAAACCCCTCTGGGTTTTTGCAAGAGGCCATTTCAAAAAAAAAAAAAAAATTGCTACTCCTCTTGGGTTGCGGGTGTCCATGGGCAGCGGTAATCGTAATCCATCAGGCGAGCCGTCTGCTCGGTTGCCCCCAATACCATAAAAAAAACCTTAACAAATACAGGTCTTTTAAGCGAAATTATTTATTTTCTTTCGTAAAAGACATATAACTTTAGAGTTCGCTCCGTATGCGTTAATGAGTATGAAAAATGTATCTGTAAGGGTAATGTTATGATTTTAACATAATCCGAAAGAACACGCGAAACATGCGATCAGATTTCTTTTCGAACCCCTTTTTGAAAACGACAAAAGCGTGTTACGTTATAAAATATACGCGCGGGAATCGAACCTAAGCCGACCATTAAGGGAACGGCACGCAATCCGCATTGTAAACTTAATGTACACGATTTTTATGACACAAAACGGAATAATTTAGTCGGACATGAAATGGACCCTTCACTGTATTTGCATAAAGTAGCACAGAGTAGCTATTGAACCCAGAAATAGGAATACAAAAAAAAAGATCTTTAAGCAAAAAAACAGTAACTATTAATTTGTTTTTTAGGTGCCATTAAAATAAAATAAAATATTAATGAAAACTAACCGTTTTTTTATATTTACTGATAAATATATTCTCATAGTAATATCTTAGGTTTTTACGATTACACATTACAATAAAAACAACGTTTAACCGGATAAGTCACATAGTTTTTTTTTGTTTTGCCAGTTGTTTCTATCATAAAAGTTGTTTCAAGTTGTTTGCTAAACAGTTTTTTTTATTTATTTGCTGGATTTTTTCGCTTACCGACCATATCGTCATATCAAACTTTTAACTGGATTAATCGTAGATAAAATCTAAGATTAATCCGATTAAAAGTTATTTTATTGTAAATATATTCTCTCATGATGATTATTATCTAGAGCAGCTATGAAACGCCTTAGTTTGTGGATGTTACAAATCCAAAACATTTGCCCAGCCGGTTTATTCTTTTAGTTTTACCAAATGAATAATTTATTACATGAATTCAAATTTTTTTACTTGATAAAAATGCCAATTACTGTACTACTTAACAAATCTTAAGAACTAAATAAGAAGTGATAGCCTAGTGGTATGACCATTGGACTGACAAGTCAAAAGTCCCAGGTTCGAATCTAAGACCACTGACTTTTTGAAGCCATGTGAAGGAAAACATTGTGAGAAAAACAGCACACCTGAAAGATGTTCTCGATGGTGTGTAAAGCCATGTCAGAGACCTACGGGTGGTTTAAACTCTGACGCTAGGTTGTTCATCGACCACACTATAAGAAGGAGACGAAGGATAAGGTTGGTAATTTCGACAAAGAAACTCCGTAACATAAGTTAACATCTGTTTTATAATGAAGCTAAGTCTAAGTGCTGGCGTAACCGTTGGTTGGTGGTCTGCTTAAATATCAATTACATAAAATAAAAAACAAAACAATCCCATACATTCTAAATATAATAAAACATAACACTACTCTGTGCTCCAGATTGTGCGCACGCGACCGATGCAGATTTGACACGCTGAATAATATGGAGAGGACTTTTTTATAAACTTACTAGCTGTGCCCCGCAAACATTGTTTTGCCATAAAACAATTCTGGATAGGGTCACCCTCATCACCTAGGGGTATAAGAAATAGCCTCCGATCTATTTTCAAACCTACTTAATATTCTCACAAATTTCATAAAAGTAGGTCAAGCCGTTTCGGAGGATTTCGATAACAAACACTGTGACACGAGATTTTTATGTATTAGATTTTCCGTATAGGCTAGCCTTTTTCTAACCACGTTGGGGTCGGCGTCCAGTCTAACAAGATGCAGCATAATACCAGTATTTTTTTATAATATGTTTCGTGAGGCACAGTCGTAATTATTTTTCTTTTAAATGCCAAAATGTCTAAAAAATAATTATAGATTCGGGATAATATGAAAACAACATACTTTAAAATTGAGGCAACTGTAATGTAGATCAATTTATTTAAAAATTATGCTTTGTTTTAAGGCGTCTATTTATTTATTTATTTATTTATTTTATAAGGCACACCAACAACTTATTTACAATTAATATTCATGTAGACATTATATATAGTTTGTCCTGTGCAAATAAGTCACTTATAGGCGTGCACAGCTTTTATATAATACGAGTAGCTGTTAGTAATTATTGACATTAAATATTAAATTAGCATTAAAATAGTTACAAATAATATTATGGAATCAGTTAAATAAAATAAAAACGATTAATACAGACTTAAATAAAAATGATTCAAAGTAGCAAATTTAAAAATTAAAGTCAAAAGAACAAATTAAAATAATAAATTTAAATTAATATTAAGATTCCAAGATTAAATTTATAAAAAATACGACAATTCAATAGGACAAAAAATACATACCATGAAATCAATATGATTGAAAGGTACATTTTTTAAATTGAAATCAGTAACGATAGACATAAATTAAAATCATAGTATAAGAATAAAAAAGAAAAAACAATATGGAAATCATAAATGCACCAATAGAATACAAATTGCAAACGACCGACTATTTAATATTGGAATTGGAATTGGTATTAATTTCAAGAGTAACCCCACAGGTCACTTTCAGATATCTGATATCCCGTAATGGCTGTCATAGATTTAACTCATAGCAGCTTAAATAAATTATTTTTAATTTTTTTATTGTTCGTGTTTTAATATTATTACTGGCCACCTAATTATTACTTTTCTGATCTTCATGAAGAAATTTTGAAGCAAACTTTCAGGTCAAGGCATGTTTTAAAATCCAAATTGTATGAACACATGATAGACTTACCTACTCCCGTGGATCCTCTGAGTCCTTTCCAAGCATATCCAATAAAAAGGAAGGATTCATTCACCCTTTTAATAAAAAAGCGTGAAAAAGTAAACATAATCCAATACTAAATCAAAATAAGACAAAAAATCGCAACAGCTGTTATTCGCAACTCTAAATCGCACTCCATACTAATCAGTTCGACATGCACACAATATAATTAGTTTCGTCATATCTTCCTTCCCTCTCGCACTCATGTAGTCGCATGTTTGTTTGTGATTTGCTACTTCTTTCGCTTATAATTAGTTTGTTATCTGCGCTCTCTATCGCACGCGTTGCTCGGATGTAGACCGGGAGTCGGGATTGCTAAATTTATTGCAAAAATAGATTATTTGTTATGTTACTTGCCTGGTTTGGTTTATTATAATTTCGTTGTCTAAGACCTATTTACAGTTAAAATATTACAGTAATAATAGACAGTTTTGCATAAGTAATAGAGATTAATATTGTAAATTGCAAGTTCACAAATTTTAGAAGTTATGTAGGTCCGTAACAGGGACGCGTTGGTCGGAATCCTGCTCACAGGATCGTATTTTCCTTTTATTAGTGATCGAAGATGCATTGTTTTAGGGCTAATGTAGAGAACGTAATCTTAGCCTTGCTACAGTGTAAGCTTTACGGAACCCAGTATTATAAAGCCAAGGTATTCGCTTTTAGTGTAGTGTTGTGCACTTAACTATTTTGTTCACTGTAAATTTAATGGGTCAAGCACAGAAATTTTGGCCAGCATCGGTATTTGGCAAGTTGTTAAAAGATTGCTTTGTAAACAGCAAATATTAGCTGATGTTGCCAACCGATGCGAATTCATTGCTTGTCTCAGAAACACGCCCCAATCAATAAATTCACGCCTGTCACCGACTATTTATGTTCATAAATGTAGTAGTGATTGCCTAATATGACTACTACATTTATGAGTTTCGAATAGAGGTAGATTGCAATAGGCACCCACCACATCGGATTTATGAATAGCCTTGGTGAAATATAAGTGTACAAAGGTGTACCTCTGCTTTTTTTTAGGTTGGAAAATCCATCATGGACGCTGTGCCGGCCTTTTATCAAATAAAAACCACGTGGTCCTACTCTAACCTGTACCGAGGTCCCGGGTTCGTTACAGCATTCACCTAGACCCCGGCAGGTTATGTTCTGTTGATGGATGTCAACAGACACCCGGGAATTACGCATGCTGGCACAGTTAGCCTGCACAGAATCTTCACTTATTGAGGCGCGGTGCGTGGCCGTCTTAGGCCTGGCGCTAGTCGGTCGCGCTTAGGCGCCTGGTGCGTCTTCTGCGGCAGGGGTGAGTGGAGTTTGCCTCTCTTTCTCTTTTTACCGTCTCCTTTGCGCGCATAACCTCCTCGCAAAAGGTGGCGACGGCACCCCATGCGCTCTCGCTTCCCACCATGTATCGAATCACGGCCGGAAGCGAGAGATCGCCCACCCCAACTGCCCCAATGAGGTCATGGCGCTGCTCGGCCCAGGCTGGGCACACCTCCAGCGTGTATTGTGCCGTGTCCTCGGAGCAGTCATTACAGTGGTGGCACCTCGGTGTCGGCTCCCGGTCTATGCGACACGGATACTTCCCGAAGCATCCGTTGTCCGAGTGTATCTGCGTCATCCCGATGCCGAGGGCGCAATGTCGCCTCTCCAGCCACTTCTCCATTACGGGCCTTACCGCCGGTACTACAGCGTAACCCCCCCTCGAGGAATACAGGCGAGATGCTATGTTATGTCCAATTTGGCACTGATCTAATTGTGTGTCGATGGAATAATTTTAAGCATTTAGTATTCTGCTAGTTAAATAAGACCAGCGGTCCTCCAGTAACTTTCAACAGAACAGCCGTAAAATTTTTGGTGAAAAATTACAGTTCTCGGTGGAGATCTCAGAGAAGTTTTTGTAGACTATAGTTATCAATTCAGTCACAATTGTAATGAAGTTTAATTGGCTTCTCATCAGGGTGGCAATTGGTAAACAACTGTACTCGTATGTAATTTTATCTAATACCTTTAAAAGAAGAATTCTTGTATATATATATATAATCTGCATCTCGGAAACGGCTGCAACGATTTTCATGAAATTAAGTATTCAGGAGGTTTCGGGGGCGACAAATCGATCTAGCTAAGTTTCATTTTTAGAAAACGTCGTTTTACCAAATAAGGTCAATGGTCTCCTCCGAGGGTTGTACAGTTAAAGTAAGCTTTTGAAAATTTCTTATAACTTTATTACATTTAAACATTAACTGCTGACTGCACACAAAAAATTATACATAAAAAATATACAAAAAAAAAAGAACAGCTCCCGCACTTTACTACTAAGGGTTTCGTGCCTTAAATAAGCATTTGAAAAAGGGGCGAATTGACAATGTTATACCGTTCTTGTTCCTAAACCGGACTGCATATTTACTGTTAAAAAAATAAGGATCAAATTCGCTTGACATAAATTTTTACCACTACATATTTGACAAGTTTTTTTTCGATACACTCCACGGGTTTCGTTTCACTCTTATTGGTTTGACATAAAGTTTAATATCGTGTGATTTTATCACGTAGCCGGTAAATAAATTATGCTTGACAGTTGTTTTCAAGTGACCAGGGACCCATAAAAGATTTATGTAGGTCAAAATAAAGGATTGATTGTGACAAGATAATGTTATTAAAGTTTTTGACTTCGTTTTTTTGAGTATTGTACTTTTGACAGTTTTTTTTTATGTAGGTATACAATACGTGTTGGATATTGTAATAAAATTACAATACATGTTTTGTTTATGAGAGAGTATGTCTAAACAGATGGGCTTAAATAATGAAACTTAAATGATAAATTAAATGAATATGTGTAACATAAGCCGGGGTGGTGACGGGTCCGCCTCCTGAGTTGTGCGGTTGTGGGTACGAAGCGATAGTGGCATGTAACTTTGTGACTTGTCCAATTAAATGACGTAATCCTTTCTTCTTTAGTCTGGGAATCAAACGCGACACGCAGTAAAGCAGCCGGTCTCTCGGCTACTGCGCCAACCAGGCTAATAAACCATATTAGTTACCCATAATAAATTCTTTTAAATCGGGAAACAGATTGAATAATTTAAACTATTTTACGATTATCAAATAATATCAAGATCAATTATTTAAACTAGTGATTAATAGTATTCGACACATCAACGATTAATCCTCATAATCTGACACTATTGATCTGAAACGTCAATATGTCAAAATGATCCAATATCGGTACTAGTATTTGGCATATATATAGAACATCTCTTTGTAACTGATATATTTATGTGCACTTTTGGCACCAGTCTCTTCCTTATGACTCGGAACATGCACAAATTATGCACTAACATAGACAAAAATAGATTCTTCGCAGAACAAAATAGAGTTGTAACTCGCTCAGTAAGTTCCGAGTGACATTTAGTAATTTCACGTGGACATTTCTGACTAGAAATGCGGTCCAACATATCGGTCAGACAAATCTGTATTTAGAAGCTCAGTCACTCCGATTTCCCTGTAAACGTTAGTCGTGAATATATCCGTTTAGTGAAAATGAATAAAAAAGGCAAAAATAAAAAAGGAAAGGTACCAAATCCTAGTAGTCCTTTACAGGAAGATAAAAGTGGTGATAAAATTGAAAATGTAGGGGTGACTATCGGTGATAAAAAAGAAGAAGTGGGATTAATTACCGACATCATTCAAAATTTGGAAGAAAAAGTTGAAAGTCTCAAAGAAGAGCGTGTGCCTGGGATTGTGAGTGAAATTGTAACACCTCCTGTTGATATTAAGGATGAAGAGACCCCGAAAAAACCTAAAAGAAACAGAGGAAAAAAGAAAAAAGGTAAAGATGAAGATTTTGATGATTATCCTGAAGAAAAAGTAAAGGACTCTGATATTCAGAAAACTGTAGAAGAAATTAAAGTTAATATACCTGAAATTGATAGTAAAACGGAAGATTTGCCACCTATAACTCCGACAGCTCGTAAAAAGAAAAACAAAAAGAAGAATGCAGAACTAAAACCTGAAGATCTAATATTACCTGATGAAGAATTTGCTAGTATTCTGAGAGCAACGCAAGAAAAAGAGTCTGGAATTGTTCCAGAAATAAATAAAGAATTTGTGAAAATGGAGGATCAAGAAGCAAAGCCTTCGAAAAAGAAGAATAAAAAGAAGAAACGCAATGATTCAGAGCGATCTGATAAAGAAGAGTTTTCTTGCACAGCTGCTTTCCAGAAAATACTTGATGACAAGGAAGAGCTTTCAGATGTAAAAACAGAAGAAAAATCTGAAGCCCTCATATCATTAGTAAGTGGTAAGACCGAAGTTGATAATGCTGAGAATAAACTGGATTTTACTAAAGAAAATACACCTAGTAAGCCCGTAATTGAAAAAGAACGAACTCCCGTAAAGGATGGCGAAGAAATCAAAGAAATACCGGTTGTAGAGAGTAAAAATAAGAAGAAAATCAAGAAAGATAAAAAACAAGCACTGACCCTTGAAGAAATTCGTAAGCAAACTGAAACAAAAACTGACATAACTCCGACGCCTATAGAATTTGAGAAACCTACTCAGTTAGATATCGAAAAACAAAATAAAGAACTCGTGACAAGCAGTCCAACAGAAGAATATAAAGACGTTGCAATCGCAGAGTCACCAACACCTCTGTTGGAAGATTTGAGTACAAAACCTAAAGCTAAAATCGCAAAACCTGTAGAAAAGAAACGAAAGGGAAAACACGAAGCTCAAACCTTTGAGAGCAAGTCAGAAGATATAAGTACTTCTGAACCTATTAAAGTACAAAAGGAACCTTCACCAGCTGAACTTATAAGTTCTGAAATAGAAACGGCAGATCAACAAAAAATCTGTGATATTGTTTCACAGACTAGTCAGGTTGAAACAGCTAGCGACTTGAGTGTGATAACACCCGATGAGGATGAAAAACTCATGGCCCAAGAGTTTGAATTGTTTGCTGAAAAAGCTATGGGAAAGAAACGGAAAAAAGCCTCAAAAATACCTAAAACACTTGATGTTATTGCTGACACTAAAACAACAGACATCAAAGAAGATATAAATAAAGAGCAATTAGCTGTTATAACTGAAATATTAACCCCACAAACTGAACAACAAGAGTTTGAGATTATGAGTGAAAAATCTGATAGATCAATTACAATTGATACTGTGAAAGAATTTAGGGATGTCGAAAAACCAATAGATCAACCTGAATTTAAAGGAAAGGTTTTGTTAACGCCTGACAATATAGTAGAGGAAAAAGAGTTCTTAAAAATTGAAGATGAGCAACAGACTGAAGATAAACAGAAGACTGAAACTAAACCTGGTAAGAAACGAAAAAAGTCTCCAAAACCTCCCAAAAAGACTGAAGTTGTGATGGACGCCGAAAGACGACCCATATCACCAAGACCAGAAGAAATTTCTACAGAAACATCAAAATCAGAGGAATTTACTCAGCAAACCTTAGCTGAGAAAATTGATGCTTCCAACATTACAAGAATGTATGATATCGAAATTAGTAGCATAAAAGCCGATGAATCTGAAGGACCTGCTTGTGATGTCGTTCCAGATATTACATATCCTCGAGCTTCAAGCCAACAGTTACGTGATGACAACAATAATACAGTTATCAGAGAAATATTTACTCCAGAGACAGATACTCCTAGTATACAAGCATGGTCACAAACACAAAAAAATATGGAAACGGGTATTAGTCAAAAAGAAGAGAAAACTGATTTAAAATCAAAAATGATGGAAGTGAACCAAGATATGGAGGAATTAAGACTGTCAATTGAAAGATCTTTAGCCGAACTAACTTCTATGGAAAAGAGCGAAGACACTATTGAGAAGGAGTTTGAAGTGACTAGAAATAAAGCTATAAACGTGGCAAATCTTTTATTTGATACAGATGAAAGTGCTTCAATACCAATTTCGAATGATAAAGAAATAGAAATCGAAAACACTTATGTAAAGAAAATAGTTGATGAGAAACCCTTAGAAGAAACCAAAATACCAAAAGCGAGTGAATTAAGTAAAAAGGAAATTGAAGAAATATCCCAAGTCTTCACTGAAACAACAAAATCAAAAGGTGATCACATAAAAAAATCTCCTACAGAAGAGAAAAAGATTAAATTGCCATTTGTTGACAGTATCCCTGTAGAACCTTCATCTGTTATTGCCACTAAAACTCTTGAAACGCCTCCAATAACAGAAGATAAACCACTTGAAATTCTACCTACTGATATAGTACAAAGTGATATTAAAACTTTAATGGAAGACCAGAAAGTTGTGGAAAGTGTCATGACCGCAATACCTCTTTTACCAGCCGAAGAAAAAACTATTGAAATAAAAGATAATGAAACATCAAAGAAAGAAGAAATTGCAGAATCACAAACCAATGAACCGCCAATTTGCCCAGTAAGAAAAGATAATAAAGGTAAACATAAAAAGAAGAAAGGCAAGCAAGATACTCAAGTAACTTCTAGTGCACAAAGTACATCTAGTACTACAACAACACAATCTCAAGCTACACAAGAAACAAAGAAAGACGAGAAAAAGGAATCTAAGACTGAAAATAAATCTGAATCTAAAGGGAAAAGTCAAAGTACAGAAAAAGGTAAACAACAAGCAAGCACCGATACCCCTACAAGTCAAGATGACGCATTTTCAGACACGGACTACGAACCCATAGAAAATTTTGAAGACGCACTCACATCTAGTGTTGACGACGTCAACAAGACTTTCGAATTGATTGTAAAAGAATCACAGGATCAAAATAACCCTAAAATAAATATAATAGCACCAGATGACGAAAAATCACCAGTTTCGCCGCCAAAAAACTTGCTAGGTCATCCAGATATTCCTGTACGATCGAATAGGCGGGACTTTAAGAAGGAAAAAGATAAGTTTCCGAATGAAATTACAGCCAGGGTTAAAATAAAAGATTCTGTTGAGGTAGAACGTAAACAGTCTAAGAACACGCAGACTCATAACAAGATGAAGGAGTTTAGTAAGGCTGACAATGATTTTGTGTACAAGTATAGTTTTAGGAAAGTGTTTCTCCAAAGTTCTTGTCATGTTTGTAAGAAGGCTTTGAGTGGTTCCCGTGTGCCTTGTAGTTATTGTAACTTGTTGTTCTACTGCAGTAATAGGCATAAAGATGAGGATTGGCCTCAGCATCAGGCCCTTTGCTTCGCTGTGTCAACCATAGTACATCTTAAGGGTAAGAAAAGAATATTGTATTTTATTATTTCATGGGTGAAATTGGCTCGTCGTGACTCGCTCGTCATAAAACATTAGGATAAAATTTTTGTTGTACAAATAGCTGATACCACCACGTAATCAATTGAAATGTTACATTCTTAATTGAAAACCACTACCCTGAGATATTTTTAAAACTGCCTAGCCTTTTACTGACTGACTATCTGACCTCCAAAACCCAGTTACGGGGTAACATGATACCTTCTGGTAAGAAAGAAAATGAAACTGAAATTCTGGGAATCAGTCCCAGAATTTCAGGCATCTGACTAGCGGCTGCAATAGATCTTTATTTGACAACTGGAACCAACAGTTTAACGTCATCTCCGTGGCATGGAGGATAGGAAATGATAGTTACCCATCCACAGACCAGTCGTGGCAAGCCCAGCTTAACCCCGATAGATCAATCTGTGCGTATATTACTTAGCCGCGAGCTCCTTAAGATATTTTACATACATTAATTACGAGAAAAATCATTTACATAACATTCTCTTACTGGCCATAAATAGGGAAGACGAATTTAATATAAAAATCTTCTTTCACAGACCAAAAACACATATACGCCGATGCAAAGAACTTGACAGGCCACGACTATCGTCTGATCAGGATGCAGATGATAATGTCGTGCGAGAAGGTGCTAAGGAGACGGCTGGTGCCCTGGGAGCAGGAGGCGCTGCTATACCCAAGGATCTGTGCTCATGTGCCGTGCAGGGAGTGGAGACAGAGCAAGCTGAGTGACTGCCAGGGTTGTGGACAGGTTAGATTATGTTCAATAACTCTTCAGCTTTCAATTTTCAACTATTACCAGCTGAATGTTGGGTTCCTTAATTTTTAAACTGTATATTCCTCTCCATCCAACAATATTCTGGAGTAAGTTTAGTTGATTAATGAATTATAACTGGTGAATAAGGAAGTGCCTTAACACTGAAGTTATCAGCCCATTGTTCCAGGCTTAGAAGAACAGAGGTAGTTGTTATTTGGACTGACCTGTTGGTCTAGTGGTTAGTAGCCCTGACTGCTATGCCGGAGGTCGTGGGTTCGATTCCCACCCAGGACAAATGTTTGTGTGATGAGCACGATCATTTGTTCTGTGTCTGGGTGTAATTTATCTATAATATGTATGCATTTAGAAATATATAAGTATGTTTATCAGTTGTCTAGTACTCATAACACAAGCTCTGCTTAGCTTGAGACTACACGGCGTTGTGTGATAGTTGTGGAATATTATTATTATTTTGGGGTATTTAAATTTTTTTCTTAGCCTTTTGGCTAGTTATAACTACATCTACGAGCCTAAGCTAAGTAAATGTAGCGTGTGGTGTCATTTATGTTGAGGGTGTGTTGTGTTTAAATATTAATTTTCTTCTATTTGCATGAACTTTCTTACTATTCGGCAGGTGTTTAGAATGGCCGCTTTTTGTAAAGATATATAGGTCGTTTCCTTCAGATCTATTTGTTTAAGACTATGCAGGAGATGATTTGGTATAACACCGGTAGTAGAGAGGACTATAGGGATTATATAAACTTTTTCTTGTCTCCATATTCTTGCTACTTCTTCTTTCACCTCAGCGTATTTACTTATTTTTTCGCTTATTGTTTTCTGTATATTATGTGTATTGGGGACTGCAATGTCTATTAGGTAAGTGATTTTATTTATTTTATCTTGTAGTGTTATATCCGGTCTGTTATAATGAATGGTCCTGTCTGTGAGTATAGCGCGGTCGTAGTAGAGTTTGTGGGTGGAATTTTCTAGGACAGTTTGTGGTGTGTATTTATAGTAAGGAGTGTTTGTGTTCTGTATGAGTCTATGTTTGAGTGCCAGTTTTTGGTGAATGATGTTTGCAACTTGATTGTGTCTGTGTGTGTAGTCGGTCTGTGTGAGAGTTGTGCATGCTCCTGTTATGTGTTGGATGGTCTCTGACTGAGTGTGACATTTTCGGCATTTATCGTTTGTTATAGTAGGGTCTTTGATTATAATTATATTTTCTGTAGTTTTTTGTATTGATTATCTGGTCTTGTATTGCTATCATGAATCCTTCGGTTTCCGGGAACAAATTACCTATTTTAAGCCACTTGTTTGATGCCAAAGTATTTATATGTGCTTGTTCTAAGTCATGAGGGTGTCTGCCATGTAGTACTTTCTTCTTCCAATCTTCAATTTTCTGTTTCTGTGGATCATCGGTGCTTTGTACAGTTTGTATATTTGTTTCTTCGCTTAGATTTAGAGGAGTGTAATTATGATCATGTTGTGTGATAGCTCTATGTATGCGACTAGTGTGAGATTTTGTGTGAAAAAATGATTTTAGCCTACTTATTTGCTTCTGCCATAAGTTGTAGATGTCTATTAGGCCTCTCCCTCCATTTTGTCTTTTAATTGTCAGTCTTTCTATTGCTGATTTAGGGTGTAAGTTGTTATGTTTGGTAAGTGTAGTGCGTGTAATTCGTTCTAATTGCTCAATGTCTGTTTTTGTCCACTTTATTACTCCGAATGAATATGTTAATATTGGAATAGCGTACGTATTTAAAGCTTTAATGAGATGTTTTCCAGCAAGTTGAGTTCTGCAAACTGCATTTATTCTTCTCTTGAACTCTGTACTTAGTGTTTCTTTGATCCTTGGGTGATCTAGTCCTTTCAGTTGCGAGTATCCTAAATATTTATAAAGATCTGTTGGTTCCATTGCTGTTATAGTATCTCTATTGCTTAGTGTATAATCCCTGGGTTTTACTTTGCCTCGTATAATGTGTAGCGTTTTACATTTCTCTAGACCAAATTGCATGTTTATGTCTTTACTGAACTCTGTTGTTGTATCTAATAGTTTTTTCATGTCCTTTTCTGTTTTTGCGTATAATTTAATGTCATCCATATATATTAGGTGTGAAATAATAGTTTCTTCTGCAGCTTGCTTAAAGCAATATCCTACCTGACAACGATGCAATAGGTGTGATAAGGGATTTAGGGCGAGGCAGAACCATAGGGGGCTCAGTGAATCACCCTGGTGGAATACCTTTTTTAATGGAAATTTGTCTGGTCATAACATTGTTGACACGGTTATTTAAGTGTAGTGTGGTTTTCCAATGTGGCATTATGCAGCGTAAGAAGTCTATTAATTTTGGGTTTATTTTATATATTTCTAATATTTTTAATAACCAGGAATGTGGAATACTGTCAAAAGCTTTTTTGTAGTCTATATAGGTGCAATGAAGGTTTCTGTTTTTCGTGGTTGCATGTTTATGGATAGTGGAATCTATTACTAACTGTTCCTTGCATCCCATGTGGCCTCGCCTGCATCCCTTCTGTTCCTCGGCTATTATGTTGTTGAGTTCGATGTGTGAGGTGATTTTTCTTGTGATTGATGATGTTAAGATTTAGTATATTGTGGGTAGGCATGTAATAGGTCTGTACTGAGAAGGTTGTGTTGTGTGTTTTCTTTTGGGCAGCATGTAGGTTATTCCTGTAGCAGTAAATTCAGGTATGTTCTGTTGACCTAATATGATGTTGGTTAGGTTTTTAGCTATGGATTTGTGTAGTGAGAATAACTTTTTATACCAGTAATTGTGAATTTTATCTATCCCGGGTGATTTCCAATTATGTAATCTAGCTGTAATGTTTGTTATGTCGGATTCTGTTATGCTTTCAAATTCCATTTCGTCTATTGTATCCCACTTCGTTGCTTCTTCGGTAATCCAAGATGAGTATTCGTTATGATGTACTTGCTCTTCCCATATACCACACCAAAATGTTTCAAGTTGTTCTTTTGTTGGTACCTCTAAGTTTTCTTCATTTGGAGTTTCATGAGGTTTCTGTAAATTCCTATAAAATATGTTTTCGTTTGTAGCAAAGATGGTGTTATTATTTCTCCGCTGTTGAGCCTTTTTATATCTTCTGAGCCTATGAACCTTGAGTGCTAGTTTCTGTTTTAATGTATCTAAAAATTCTTCAGGTTTTCTATTATTATTTTCATGTCTTGTGCTTTTGCCTTGCATTGGCTTTTTGTTTGGTGTATTTGGTCTAAAAAGTATAAATAAATATATTCCAGTTCTTGGTCTAGATTCACGATATTTTTTGAAGAGAAAAACTTCTTGTGGCGCGTTGAGTGATTTTTGGTACAGGAAAATCTTATACGTATAGGTTCGCGCCACGATCATACTAATGTAAAAAAAAACCTGTGATTTCATAGTTTGAATTTCAATTTTCACTCCTGTCGGCAGTCCCTGTGGCTCTATACTCGTATGTCTTTTTAATTCTGAATATTTTTTATCAGATATCTTTCTGCACTGATAACGCTGATCACTTTCCAAAGTCCCATTCGCGCTGGTGCAAGTCTTACTCCTTGTATGAGAAGCTAGTCAGCTACCAGCAGACTAAGGGACGATTGGAACCGAAACTGCCCACAAAAGTGCTACAGGAACCGCAGATGATACCAGAGAAGATTAATGAAGTCCTCGCGTCTATGTATGAGGAGAAAATCGGTGAGTTTGGTAATTTTAAAGAAGATTTGAGTGGATCTCATTTTAAAAGAGAAAGACCTGAATCATTGCATTTGTTTATTCATGAAAAGGGAAACTCCTACTGTGGTATGTTTCTGGTGGACATACACACTGCTGGTAAACATGGAGTCCTGGGTTGGGTGGGCATAGTAGTATTATTATTATTAATCCTTTATTGCAGACTTTTTAAGCCATACATTTTACATTTTGTGCGTTTAATTTTATATATTATGTTCGACGGATATTGAGGGAAATCCAATGTTGTATAACGGGACTGTCAAACCTGTCCGCTATTATAAATATATTAAGTCTGTTAAATTCTCAGTATCAGCCTCAACTAGCTTTGAAGTTAATACAATGTCGTGTAGCTGCAATTACTTTAACAAATACAGATCAAATTTCAAATAAATTAACGCATTCGTAACGACCTTTGAAGTTAAACATTTTTGAAGAATATTCATTTTTTTTTCCTTCAACAGACATTTCTTAGAATAGGTGACCAGGGAGTCTAAAAAGGCCACTTGGGGTGAATCATAATAGGATCCTAATATGATTCATTTCACAAATCGTTAAATGGTCACTTCATGGACAAAATCATAATATGATTTGCGTGCAATTCATAAACAGTAATTCATATATTTGACAGTTTTCTATGGAGATTCGTAAAATGTCGCATAAAATAGAAATTGCTAATGTATCAAAGAGCAGAAACTTAAGAAGTTACTCAATACAAATAATGATTCATATTTAGGAGAAATGCTCCAATTCAATTCCAATTTTAGATAATTATGGCTCCATCGGGTTCAGGATGATTCTGCCAATGTTGGATAAAACACGTTAAAAACATTAACAAATTTTGACCCGTGGAAAAGCCAAGGTACGGTTCACGGGTATAAAAGATAAGCAAGGTGTTCAGTAATATATTATTTTTTATTAAACAATACAGATTAATAATAATCAGGACTTGGATTAGTGTACCAACAACAAGGTTCTGAGAGATCCAAAGAGGCCGTTTTAGAAACCCAGTTTATCTTCAGTAAGGAAAACTGTCATTATTTTACTGCCGTTTACAGTGAATTTTGTAACGATTTTGACCCAAATGTATCGTTTGAAATCGATGTTAACCAATTCTTGGAAATACTGCTTTAGGATTTCACAACGGAATAAGGTTATTGCTGTACGTATTATATCATCATCATCAACAATACAAATAAATAAAATTTAAGTTGATGTTTGTCATGTCAAAATAATATTTTTTATGGATTAAGAATCCAACAGAATTCGAACCTGCGCCTCTCGGATAAATACTCCAGGCGCTCTGAGCATTAAGACATGCACATTTATCCGGGAGGCGCCGGTTCGAATCTAGCTCACAACCGTATTCTTTTTGCACGAAAAATTATAACTTTATTGTTCGTTAAGCATGCGTTAATGTGTTATGTGTGATATTAGTTAAACTCTTTTGTTTTTTATCACATGCCCCATTTTTGACTCCTTCGTTCAACTCCATTCTAAGACTGTCTGGTAGGGATCACAGATTGCAATAACCCCGCTCATTGATTGTTTATAATAACGTGTCATTTTTTGTTATTCTAGCAATAACCAACTATAGTAAAATTAGAAAATTGTTGTCTTTTACTAATTGTTACTATAAAAAAAAGACAGAATGAATTAAGAGACGTCAAATTTGACTTTAATCACGTCAAACTAAAATGTCAGAATCACTAAAATTAGTTTTAAATTAAAGGAGCGACTGCCTGTCTGACCTCCACCACCCAGTTACTGGGTAACACGATATGTCTTGGTATGACTGGTTGTCAGATTTTCAGGCCTCTGACTATCCGTAACGGCTGTCATAGATCTTAATAACAACCGAGATCGACGGTTTAACGTGCTCTCCGAGGCGCGGACGAGTCTTGGTATGAAATCACCCATCCACAGACCGACCGCGGCAAAGGTAACTTAACCTCGATCGATCGATCTTACGCGGCTGTTACTTAGCCACGAGCCCCTTATTCAATAAAATATCTGTCGCTGAATAAATAATACTATGATAAAATATTTTTTTTTAAGTAATCCCCGAGACAAAAAAAAACAGAAGTCAACAAAAAGAGCCGATGACCTTGAAACGCCTGAACAGATCTTCATAAATTGTAGCTAAAAACCATCTCGATCACTTCAGCTTTCAAACTAAAAAAACCCTATCATAATCGGTCCATTCGTTTTGGAACTACGATGCCACAGACAGACACACAGACACGTCAAACTTATAACACTCTTGTTTTTCAACTCAAAAAGAGAAAGCAAAAAGGTTGTACACATAAAAAAAAAAAACTAAAAAATATTCTCAAAATTAATTGTCAAAATTGCTAGGGGACTGACCCTTCCTCTTTTTGACCTAGATTTTAATATAATGAAGTCTGTTTGTCATAAGGGGACGAAATAATATGCAATTTTGCAAATAACTGACCCCTGGAATGGACAGATTGTTGATTAGAATCGAGAGTGGAATTGAGTTATTGATAAAGTTTAACGAAGGCTGAAATAAGGAAGAAGAAGAAGGTTTACTCGGGAGTATTGCTATTAAAATTTAAGAATAGAAAAAATATGTAATAAATCATATATAATGATATATTTTTTTTATTTTTTATACATTTTGGGCCATGTAATGTCTTTATTAATTACTATATTTCAAGGAAACATTGAAAAATTATAGACAAGAACGGGGCTTGAACCCGTGACCCTTGACATTCCGTGTCATCACTTTACCGACTGAGCTACCTTGTCGTGTTCAAAATCAAGCCCCGTTCTTGTCTATTATTATTTCAATGTTTCCTTGAAAAATAGTAATTAATATATAATAACTTTAAAATAAGCAGAGAATGGATTTGCAATATGTTCTGCTTTGCATTGCAGGTACCATTTTTTTTTGGCATATATTGTATCACAAGAACATTTTTTTTGTATTAAAATGGATATAGTATGTTATCCTTAAGAGATAGACATATGCCATCGTGAATTTTTCTGAAGACCAATATAAAATACACAATTCCACCATACATCATTTTGTTACATCTCAGAGGGTTTAGGCAGCGTTTTCGTTGAAATCTCCCAGACGGCTTATGTTTTCCGACACCTCCAACAATATCATTATATTTTAGCCAATGTATACAAACACTTGACAAATTATATATTAAAAGCTTCCTCTTGAATTACTCTATCTATTAAAAAAACGGTATCAAAATCCGTTGCGTAGTTTTAAAGATCTAAGCATACATAGGGACAGACAGAGGGAAGCGACCTTGTTTTATATATATACTATATACTATCTAGTGATATTTACCATTCGGTTAGACTAGAAGCTTTTTTGTGTAAGGCTCCAACGTAGTTAGAAATGGTTGCATCATTGCAGACGTCACAAAAACGATTCAAGAGATGAATAGCTTCCGAACTGTTTTGAAATTATGAGCAATACTAGTGTAATATTAGGTACAAGCGAATTTAATACAAATAGGTTATGACTAGAAACCTATAAAGTCGATTTACTACTGCAAAGGAAGAATTTGTATCGCCGTCAGTTGTATTAATATTTTGTGTAATAAATTTCGCTGTTTATGCGATATTGGGTGACGGTATTCGGTCACCGTAGTTTTAATAATAAGTACGTAATAGAGCTCTAGATGTTAGTAATAATAATACATATAATAGCTCTAGAAGTTATTAGTTAGCGGTTACCACCAACAACAGCATTCCCAAAGAGGGTTGACGTCAGGCAGGCGGCCGGTCATAAAGCATAGCCAAAACTTTAGCAGCATGCCAGATAGTATGCTGCCCCAGTGATTTGGGATAAGGGCAGGGGGGTGATGATGATATAGCTCTTGAAGTTAGAAATGAGACCAATTTATATGGTATGATTTAGATTTAACATTTGACAAATAGATGGCGAACCTATTAACCGGTCACAAATCGGAACTCCGGGCGGCTACTGAGAATTTTCGTCTAACCTAACCTAAAGGAAGAACTCAATAACACTTTGCCCGTCCCGGGAATTGAACCCGAGACCTCACGGTCAGCAGACCTGTGCATGATATGTACTTTATCAGTGGTAATGAACTTAAACATTTACATGTACTCGCTGGCCTAGTGGTCGCAAGCGCGACTGCTAAACACGAGGTGTCGAGTTCGATTCCCGGGTGGTGTTATTGAGATTCTCTGTAATAAAATTCTCAGTAGCACCTTGTAGTTCGGGATTGTGCCCGGTAGATGGCAATAGGCTCACCACCTATTGGGATGGGACTTGGCTCATTAAAGTACAAAATTGTACTTCATAACAATAAAATTTTATTTTGTCTGCTAATTAGCGTGTCAACAGATAACAGCTTTGGTGAAATGTGGGTGTACAACTGTGTTCACCTCTGCCTACCCCTTCGGGGAATACAAGTGTGATGTTATATTTATGTTTCTATTGCAGATATAAACGACATCCAATATGCAGCGCTCACGCAGCTGGCGACTGCACCGCTCACAGCCGCCTACTGCCACGAGCTCTGTATGAACAGAGCTGGGTCTACCGCCAATGGTGTTCATAAGGTTTGTGCTGCTAAAACTGAATATAAAGATACATAACCATATAACAGTCCCACTGCAGGGCCTCTTCTCATGAACGGGAGGCACGAGCATTGATCACCACGCTAGCTCACTGCGGGTTGGCGATTTCAGACCATAAAGTTCGCGTTTTCACACGACATCGTGAAGAAACCCGGATTTGATCCTTCTACCTTCAAATGTCTGTGATGTCTTAGACAAACACATATAACTATGACTAACAAACATGAGTGAATCAAAATTATTTAATAGATTCAGGCGTCACCTTGCGGAAGTCCATACGGTCGCGAGCAGGATTCGATCCTGCGCGTCCCGGATATATACTCCAGGCGCTCTGAACACTACGCCATCTCGACCTCTCGATGGCTGGAATCCTGCTCGCGCACGTATTTCATAAAAATTTATAACTTTACATATTATAGATACTTCCACAATATTGAGGGTAGTCATGCAATACCTGTGGACCGCCCGCCCGCAAATGTATGCTCATACGTAAGCGGTGAAAAATTGCGACTACCACCAACTATTCTACACTTGTTTCGTCCCCCCCACGGGGCATCATCAGGAGTTGTTAGCCACAACAAAATAACAAAGAATATGGAAGCCAAGTTAAAGAAAGAGTGGAAAGCAAAAAATTTTGATAGTCTAGTTACCATAACTGCTTTGACTGCGGTCTTTTACAAAAATGACGCCCGTATCAGCATCACTCATAACTAACTAAACCTTAATTCAACCCTTTAACATGGAATCCCTACACGTGGCCCCTGGGTAGTGCTGCACAGGCAACACAACTCGCGTAGGAGGCTTCCGTTAGTGGCGTTACCAGCCACCGGGCGAAGCCATGCCGTAAAGCGACCTAGTCGTGTTTCGGGATGTAGTCCGGTGCAACCGTTGTGGGAGACGGGTCTGGGCAGTTACATCAACTCCCCAACTATCATCTTCCCCAAATCTATCCACTCTACTTAACGAGTAAATAGGTCTATTCTGGATCTATGTGCTCCATCCTCGGCCACACCGTCGCTTACCATCAGGTGAGTTGATGGCCAAACGTCAACTGGTCAAATGTCATTCATGATAAAATAAAAAATAAAAAAAAACCCATCGTAATAAATATTCCTCTATTTCAGAAGTCTTCCTTCACAATCCATGTGGTGGGAGCAGAATTGCAGTTCGAAGCTGATGCCCTGAATAAGTGGGAGGTGTTCTTCCTCCACCTGAGACCTAACCTGCAAGAGTTAAGGGTGGTGCTCATCAATTATAATTTGAACCCGTCAAACTTACCATTGGAACTGCTTGGGAAGATCAAGTGAGTTTGTTTGGAATGGAATAGAAATTAAAAAAAAAAAATTGGAGTTTTCTATTAGAATAGTCTCAGTTGCAGCCCAGAGTTTCAAATCCTACCAGGCTTACCACCTGTTAAAATGTGGTATAACACTACTTTTCTGCCAATGCTTTCAGGGAAACAGGCGTGATGTTATTTTATGTAATTGACTTTCATTCGATAGTCTTATTCTTCTTATAGTGTGATTAAGCAGGAGTTTGAAGCACCTGTAGGCCTCTGAAATGGCTTTGCACATCATTGAAAACATCTTCTTTGGTGTGCTGGTTTCCTTGCGATATTTTATTTTACTGTTTTAAGCAAGTCATCATACATTTCAATTTTTTTTTGTTAACCGTTACTGTTCCGCTTCTGGGCGAAGCCTTCCCCTTTTCTAAATACTTTTCCCCTGCGCCGCCTCAAAACCAGCCTTGGTGGAACGCATCCAGGTCATCCCGTTCGTTTTCGCCAGTTCTTGTTTCAGGAAGATTGGTAGATCTTCCTACATTAGTGTCTTAATGGACCAGTAGCTTTTCCAGGCGTTTTCTATCCGATCAATGTCCCTTTCCTGCCTGTTTTCGAAAGAAATTTCTAACATGCATATGAAAAGTCAGTGGTACGTGCCTTAGGTTCGAAGCTTTGACTTACCAGTCCAACGGTCATACCACTACGCTATCACTGTGTTAACTGCTGATACAATAGTTAGTGAAACATTGGATAACCTGAAGAAAAAATATCATAATTGGTATCAATTTTACCAGGTTATGCGAGAACTGTCTTGAGAAAAAACGTCGTGTGGTGTTCAGCTTCCAAGACAAGAGGACTTACACCGAATACAAGTCAAGCGAAGACTTCGTGGTTCCTGATATTGGTAAGAAGAAATACGATCCAACTTCCTACCTTCAATATCTGTGGGTCCAAATCTAACGTCGAGCTTGACTGGAGATTAAAGATAAATATTTGAAAAGCATTAACGCATGCTTAGCGAACTTTTTCCATTTAATATAATACCTTTATAGTTCGCTAAGCATGCGTTAATGCTTTTCAAAGATGTACCTTTAATTGTTAAGGTAATTGCATCTTTAAGACATTGTATTAACTGCAAAGTTAGTCGCGTCGGTTCGGTCGCCTTTATAGGGACTGAATAGATAGCAATGACGTGGCCAAAAAGACGTGTTAAAATATGGATGAAGAATTCGCGGTAGTGAGCAGAGGTCGAGATGGCTAAGTGGTCAGAGCGCCTGGAGTTTATCTGGGAGGCGCAGGTTCGAATCCTGTTCGGGACGGTATTCTTTTTCCTTTTAATGTAATAACTTTTTACTGGAGATTTTTTGACTAAACCCATAAAGTTTCTAAAGCAATGAAGCTAAACGTTGATAGCCCCAAATTCAAATCCAATTTTAGTTTGAAGCCATAGTTAGTCATTCTTCTTTATATCGTGTAGTGGATGAACAACCTAGTATCAGAGTGTAATCCACCCGTAGGCCTCTGACATGGCTTTACATACCATTCAGAACATGTCTCAGGTGTGCTGGTTTCCTTCACCGTTTTAAGCAACTGATAATTAAATTCTAAAACGCACATGAAAAGTCCGTATTACGTGCTTTGGCTTCGATGCTGCAATGTTATAAAACTAGACTATTACTGCATAAGTCGTCAAATGTATGAAATTCAATAATTTCATTTTGAATGCACCACCTATGATTAATCAATTCAGGAATATGGCTATTGGATTTTTTATATTTCATAATGGTTATTTCAGTGTGTGCCTTCAACCCGAGCATCCAGAGATCCTCAGTATCCAACGGCAAGGATCCGTGGCCTTCTACTATTAACGCCATCTTAAAACTCAAGGTTCCGTTCATCATCACAGCCTACACGATCACAGAGCTTCACAAAGACTGCATCAGAATCAAGGAGTGTTCGGAAACAGGATACAATTTGATGGCTGAGCCCAAGTATAATAACTTTGCTAGTGTGAGGCCTGATAGGAATTTTATATCTGATGATGAAATGCCTTTGTTGTTCAAGAATTACTGTTTTGCTATTATAAGTGGGTGATTCGTATTTTATGTATTAGGTAATTAGTACTGATATTGGTGTCGATTTCAACTAAACTAAACATAGAGTGTTGCTGTCATTTAAGAACTAAAAGTTACTCTAAGAGCGAGAAAAGACGAAAGAAGAAAAGTCAAATTCTAATTTAGGAATGTTTTGCTTGTAATGTGTTGTAAATATAGTGATGATGAAAATCTATTATAGTTTTCAGATCCTTAAAATGTTTTCAATTCTTTCTTTGTTAGTGATTTAATTATTTTACATGAATTAACTACCTTACAACTAAAATAATTAAGGCTGGTCTTTACTTTGCACAAAGAATCAGCATTGCCATTCAACGAGGCAATGCTGCCCATTTGCCAGCCTTTTGGGCCATATAGTATTAGGAATATCAAACAAAATTTTGGATACAGCTGTGAAATGAAATGAAATTGTTTATTCTGTAAGTAGGTCTTTTAAAAACACTTTTACATGTCACTATGATCTAGATGGCTCCGGCGTTTACTATCTGACTACCTCTGAGAAGAAACGTCGAAACAAACTCAAAGGTCAAGGTCTGTTTTAAAGTCCAGACAGCATTAAACATCCCTATGTGAGCTTAACCATGTAGGGTATCTGGAATGGCCTTTTTAAGAAAGAGCTATATCAGTTTCGAGTTGACCTGTCCTAACTGACGGCACACATGCATCAGTCATCTTGCTGTAGTTAGACGTCTCCAAAAAAAGTGCCGACTGATGTTGGGGATTAGTTTGACGTGTCTAAATCGTCCTATCTCGCTCTTGTAGTATATGTTAGTAAAAGACAACAATACTCCAATTTTAGTTTAGTGAGCGTAAGATATAATCGACTTTTCTGGTTTGGTATTGAATTAAATGTATGGATAATTTTTTGTTTGAGAATTTAGATGCTCTTCTGTTTTATTTATTTGTAATCCATTTCTGTGGTTTTTTTTACTTTGTGTTTGTTAAAATTTTGTGTTATTAAAGTGCTGATGTGTATTTACAAATTTTTTTTCTATTTTATTGACATGATTGACAACGCTTGCAGCAGTGTTAACGTATCGGGAGCTCAATGAAATAATAGATCACGAAAGATATCTCGTAAGTCGTATTAATGGAAAACGTGGAGCTTAAGACTGTTACGAACAGTCAAAAGTGTTCCTTTTGGTCTTCAGAATATAGTTTATAATTCATTTCTACTCACCCTTGGGTATCTAAGACGGTAATAAACTAAATATTTTTCACGAGAAAAGGGCACAGGGGTATCTTCTTAAAAGTCGTCTGTATCGACATCTCTATAATTATGTTATCGTAATTCTTGTCGGATTGGCTACCTAATTACTCAGTGTTAGAGATTAAACCGCCCGTAGGCTTCTCACATGACTCTACACCCCAAGAACGGATTAAGGGTATTTGTTTCGTCACAATGTTTTCCTTCACCGTATGTCTGTGATGTCTAAGATTAATTTGACATAGAAAACGTCACATTGGTGGTAAATTTGAACCCACAACCCATGGCTCAACTGGCAGGCATGTAGCCACTCGGCCACCACGACACAATACATATTGTAATAATACTTTATTAATTTTTTTAGGGAGAGGGTTACCTTAGGGATAGATTACCGTCTTTTTTCAATACTTACGTCACAATTACATGTCTAGTAATATCTTAGGTTTGCGCGATCACTACACATTATAATAAAACAACTTTTAAACGGATTAATCGCGTGTATTATTGTTTTTTTTTGTTTTTCCTAACGTTTCGAACACTTTGCAGCGTTCGTGGTCAGTTGTGTTCTTTGCAGTCTTCCTGCGACCGATTAATCCGGTTAAAAGTTGTTTTATTATAATGTGTAGTGATCGCGCAAACCTAAGATATTACTAGACATGTAATTGTGACGTAAGTATTGAAAAAAGACACACGCGATTAATCTGGTTAAAAGTTGTTTTATTATAATTACATGTCTATTTTAGTACACAGTAACCGTTGTCACTTCAGGAATTTGGCATCAAGAGCCAAAAATTCACCAAGGAAGGTTGGCAGTTGATACTGAGTATTTTCCGGAAGGAACACTACAGAATTTAAAATCTTTGTTGCCGGCCAAGAAGGGGAGTTCCTTCTAGTGGGTGGTATAAACAAAATATTGGCAGGAATTGTACATTCTGATCAAATTATGACACAAGGCAATTGCAATGGTAAGCTTAACATAGCAGTCTGTGTGCGATGGTTGAGTGACGCGACGATGTGTTTTGATGTGCATCACTATCGTTGACGTTGTGGTGTGGCTAATTGTTAATTGTTGTTTGTTTTTATTTTTCGCTTTTGGAATTTGGTATTTATATGTTCTGTGGTTTAATAAACTTAATGTCTTTCTTTCTTTCCTAATGCTAGTATTTTTTACATGGAGCGACTGCCTGAGACAAGTGGAATTCATATATAAAGGCTGAACTATTTAAGTGGGCCTGAATGGCCAAATCCTGAACTATAACTATAAGAAAGAAAACTTAACGTCCTTACTAAACAGAATACGTAGCAGTTCTAACAGCATCCTGAAGACATTATCAGATAAATTATAGACAAAATTCGTATATTGTGCGTGCAAGTAGAAGCATAAAGACAGCGCGGTTGGCGCAGCGGTCGAGAGATCGACTGCTGCGCTGCGTGTCGCAGGTTCGATTCCTGCACGGAGTAAATATTTGTACGATCTATAGATAATTGCTCCGGGTCTGGGTGTGTATGTGCTTGTGAGATTATATGTCTGTAAACGCACCCACGACACAGGAAGAAAATCCTAGTGTGGGGCAACGTTTAAAAAAAAAAAAAAAAAAAAAAAAAAAAAAAAGCTTAAGCTTAACTTATATTTTGTTTAAACTATGACTGGCGTACCTTATTTGCAGTCATAGTTCTGTTCTTCATACTCGGTTGATAGTACTGTGTAGTTCACAGACAATTTTTGTTACTCAATTTCATATACGTGGAGACCTGTAATTGGCTGTCAGTGAAACATTCTGTTTTTTATTCTGTATTGTCTAGCTGTAAGTCTTCCATAGAAATAAAATAAATAAATAAAATAAATAAACATGATGTTCCAATGCTGGAGCATTTTGTAAAGGTTTTGGTGCATTGTTTTGAATGATAGGGGAATTTAACTCGGGTATTCAACATGTAGTGATTGCTTATCTCACCTCCACGATGCAGTTGCTGAGTAACACGATATCTCGTGCTAATATAAATAATAAGGTCAATAGACCACAGATTAAATAATAGTCACTATTTTGCAAGGAAACCTGAATTATAGTTGACACGAACGGGGCTTGAATGATTCCGTGTCATCACTCTCCCAACTGAGCTACCGTGTCGTTGTTCGAGCGTATTAAATTTCAAGCTTCTTTGTATTCGTCTTAAGGAGACATCTAAACATATTTACTTAGCAATCATTTACAGATTTACTAAAATAGTAATAAATATAGGCATTACATGACCTTAACATGTATAAAAAAATATAATTATCTAATATATATAAATCTCGTGTCGAGTTTAGGCGGGAAAATATAAAGTGCACGTTGTCGGTTTTATATTGTTTTCCAAAACTTGTGTTTTTCCTGGTGGATAATAATTAACCATTAAGTGTTCATGAAGGTGTACGAGTGTGGGCAAATTGTATAAAATTGAAAATCATGACTTTTTGTGTTCACTCCTAAACTCCATCGGAGACTCAGTAAAGTTTTCGCCGTTTTACTGGGGCAACATGCGCAACAACTTTTAATACTTGATTATTCTGAATACTTGACCATGGCAAGCACAAAAAGTGTGGCGCAATATAATAAATAATCCCATGACGGGAACTATTATTACTCCATATACTTGACATTGGCTAAATACACGAGGAGTGCGAAGACAGAAGAAAAAAAAAATAAGAAAAAAACTCGTGTCACGGTAGTTGTTATCGAACCCCTCCAAAACGGCTTGACCGATTTTTATGTTTTTTTTGTGTATATTTGGTAGGTCAGACCTACCAAATATACACAAAAAATTCATAATATAGGTATATAATATGGAATAGGTCGGAGGATATCTTTTATACCTCTAGGTGATAAGGGTGGCCCTATCCAGAAAATTTATAGAGCAGAACTACGTTTGCGGGGCACAGCTAGTACATAAAAAATAGTTACTACCTTGTCATGAGTACCCGTAATATTTAGAAGGTATAACGTGCTCTTCGAGGCCTGTACGTAAATAAAACAACACATACATTAAAATATATATACTTTTAATCTTATCGGACTGACAATTAAATTGACAATATTCACAAAAATCTAACAAAATTATACTAAAACATATCACAGATAAAATGATTAGTCACAAATTATTCTAGATCGCGTTTTTAATAACTTATCTAGTGGCGTTTCGTCTTTACTGATTACAAATTTGATGGAAGGGATTTCTCCATTATGGATAATGACGGCAATTCTGATGTAGCCCAACTCCCAAGTAGACTAAACTTAGAGTTAGTTACTATAAGAACGTGATGAGACTAATAAAGACACCGCACATTCAAATTTCACACTAAAACTAAGTTTTCTGAGAAATACAATCTAGGTATATTCAAGGCTAGAGTGAATAGATTTCTTTTGGATCTTCGTGCTCCATCCTCGGCCACACCGTCGCTTCGCTTACCATCAAGCGATTTGGGGACCAAAGTAGATCAATTTTTTATATATAAAAAAAATGAAATTACCATACAAATTTAGTTTGGCGTCTCAAATTCTAGTTTCCACTTCGTTGTGCGGACAAAAAATATGTTTAGTTTAGTATGACCTGCCTAAATTTGAATTTGACGTGTCTTAGCATTCGTCCCGTTTGATATACTAACTGTTAGTAACTTTAGTTTAGTTAAGCTACATTAGAAATCATGTCAGTTTCAATTTAATTTTCTAATAGGGCGCAACCCACCCACAGATAATTTATTAAAAAACGCCCATAGTAGCTAACGATTTACAAGTTTAATTACAGTACAGAAAATTAATGTGGTGACAGAAAATTGAGTATGCTGTTGCTGTTTTGGTCATATTAAGTGAATGAATTAAAGACGATTAACAAAAGGTGTCTACAAAGCAGATGTAAGTGGAAAATCCGGAAGGAGATGCCCTAGACTAGAAGGACCTCAAATTCTATCCGCTCTACTTGGAGTGAGTAGATGTCTTCTGGATCTACGTGCTCCATCCTTGGCCACACATCAGGTGAGTTGGTGTTATGGTGTGTAGTGGTACAGTTCCTCTAAAAAGGCCATAGGTAGTACTGGCAACCGGCGCGCATGTATGACCAGATGTATGAGTGTGGACAAAGCAAAAGGCATATTTATGGATGGGAAAAAGGTGTGAATTTATGTATTTATGTATATTTCCATAGAATAGCACGCTTTAGAATGGTACGCTTCGGTTTTTAACATATTTTTTTTATGGTGAATGTATCTACGTTTGGCCACCAACTCGCCTGGTGCTAAGCGATGGTGTGGCCGAGGATGGAGCACGTAGATCCAGAAGAAATCTATTCACTCCAAGTAGAGCGGATAGATTTTAGGACAACGATAGTTGGGGACTCGATGCAACTGCCCAGACCCGTCTCCCACAACGGTAGCCCCGGCCGAAGCCTCCCACCAGAGTAGTGTTGCCTGTGCAGCACCCCCCAGGGGCCACGTGTAGGGGTTCTATTTTAAGGGTGCACTCCTACGGACGCGGGCAACTCAGCCCCCCAAAATATTTCTCGAGGTATATGTTTTATCACTACCTCTTTTCATTTAAAGTAGTTCTCGGCCACACCGTCACTTACCATCAGGCGAATTAGTGGCAAAACGTAGATACATTTTTGGTAAAAAAAAAACACGTGTGGTAAAGCAAATTTACAGAGCACATTAGTCCTACTAACGTTGCTCTTCAAAAAATAAATACAAAAGTTGCCACAAGTAAATATTAATCGTTAGCTATTAACTTAGCAATTCCCAAATAGATAGCACAGACACTTGGTGATAGAGAAGAGAAAGTACAGAGAACACGCGACCGGCTTACTGACGATAGCTCTGGACACAGACCCCAACACCTACAGACAAACACGGATTAACACACACACATAATAACCTTTCTATCGACAGTTTGGGGTACTACAGATTTATTATATTAAATGGAAAAAGAATACGGTCGCGAACAGGAGTCGAACCTGCGCCTCCCGGATGAATACTCCAGGCGCTCTGACCACTAAGCCATCTCGACCTCTGCTCGCCACCGCGGGGGATAGGTCCATAGGTCACCATTATAGGGACTAAATTGATAGCAATAACGTCGCCATAAGACGTGTTAAAATATGGAGGAAGAATTCGCGGTGGTGAGCAGAGGTTGAGATGGCTTAGTGGTCAGAGCGCCTGGAGTATTCGTCCGGGAGGCGCAGGTTCAAATCCTGTTTGCGACCGTTTTCTTTTTCCATTTAATATAATAACTCTAGAGTTCGCTAAGCATGCGTTAATGCTTTTCAAAGATTTATCTTGTACTACAGATTTGTCTGAAGCATTTTTTTTATTTCAACACATATGCGCGTAAAGTGGCTCTAATTGCACCGCTTTTAGGTTCATAATACAGCTTATTACACACGTGAGTTTTACGAACTGTGCAAACACAGCGCTCGAAAATTACATCCCTGTCATTTTAATAACTAAATATGCAATTTTACAGGCATATGAAATTTTACTCATTTTTTACTCGCAAGTGTGTTGAGAAACGTCCCGCGTCACAACTCCAATTAACACTATTATGTGACTTATAACATTGCTTAATACCCTTAATACCTTCCAACAAATTCTGTAAAAGTCATACATAGTACCTTCTGTCTACTAAGTCAAATCGCAGATAGATAGGTTATAATATTGTGATGTCAATAACTTTCTTCAAACACCTTATTAAACAGAAAATAGAGTTTAAAATAACAATGCAGAAAAAGTAAAAATTTGTGCAAAGTAAAACATAATATTAGACATAACAATATAGCGAGAATACGGAGGGAAAAAATACGGACGTGTTTAATCATGGGTGAAGCCCAAAATGGCCGCCCACTTAACATTTGTGTGTGCTTTCGCGCGCTGCGATAGATATAACTGTCGCTGGCTATCGGGCCTTGATGTATTTGTGTGCGTGTAGCTCGCGTATTGACAATCAAAATTGTAGCACCTGGTAAGATTCACATATTTTCTGTGTAAATTTACATCCGTATTTTTTAAATCCGTGTTGATTGTCATAATTTTGACAATCAAAATTATGCAGTTAATAAGATAAAGTGCTCCATTTTGTATAATAACTTTGGAGTTCGCTAAGCATGCGTTGATGCTTTTCAAAGATTTATCTTTTTATAATGTTGTAGCTTTTATTGAATTTAAACGGGACTTAATCGCGCTAAAAGTATAATAAAGCTAAAAGTATAAAAGAGTCTACTCGTGACCACGATCAATGCAACTTGATCGAAACGTCGAGGTAAATAAATATTATACTTTTAGCGCGATTAAGTCCCGTTTGAATTCAATAATTATGTGTTCGAATCGCGAAAGTTTAAAAAGTACAGTTGTAGCTTTTAGCGAAAGGAATTTTAAAGGCATCCTACCCTGAATTCCATTCAATATAATACAACATACTAATAAAGAAAAGCAAGGTTGCATATGTAAACTTAAAGAGATTAGAAGATTTTGAAGACCAATACAATCAGGGTAATTGCAGAACTTCTGAAAGTCACGAGATGATTGTACAGAATGAAATCAAAAATATTGGATAATTAAAAGGTGAAACTTATAAATTTTTTTTATGGCTCAATTAAAGTAGATCAATTGGAGACTTCAAGTCGTTCAACGACCCAGTAGAAGCGGCTCGTGATCTGACAGCAGCATACAGTTAGGCATCAAGCGAAGGCAAGTCGAAGAGGGCTGTCGACTCTGTATAAGAAACGCTTCGACCGCGCCATCAAAGGCAAACTCAAGTCCTCTACCAACATCGTATACAAACCGCACAACAAGTTAAACTTTTCTATGAAAATAGAAATTTTTGTTTTTCATCTTTCGACCTCTGTTTTATAAGGAAAGTAGTTAATTATGTTTGGCAGAATCCACCTTTAAAGTATAACCAATCTTTTTGATTTTAAAAATAGTTAAAAGTTATGGAATGTAGCATTATCAGGCATTATTTTATCACATACTCACTGAGCAAACAATTTTAATTAGCAAAACATAACGAATGAAAAAGATTTAACGAACGAGCAAAATTAAGTACAGCTATAGATGCAAATTATTAAATAATTATTTTGAACAGCTATCTATCATAATTACAGTTTAGAAATGACACTACAAGTAAGGACTTATAATAGATAGTTGTTCGAACAACATAAAATTAAAACAACAGTTAACAAACAAACCTTAAACAAATGAAACAACAACCTGTTCTGTCAACACCGGCACCAGAGTCGTTCCGCTATCACTATTGTTAATATTGGCACCAACTGTGGAACCAACCATTAGCCCAACTGTAGTATCTGCAACGGTACTTGGGTAAATACTGCTAGATTCTTCTGTACTTAAATTCACTCCAGGTTCAATTGTACTTAAAACAGGAGTACTCTCAGTATTAATATCATTACCAATTGTACTAGTCTCTTCTGTGTTTATATTAGTTGTACTTTCAGAGTTCCTTATTTCATTTGTACTAGGCTCCGTAGTACTTAAGTTAATTGTACTACTTTCTGTATTTATGTAATCAGTTGTACTAGTTTTATCTGTACTAATATTGGTCGTACTTGTTTGGTCTGTACTGCTAATATCCTCAGTCGTGCTAGAGCCAATATCATTTGCTTCAGTGGTACTTATGTTAATTATACTACTATCTTCTTTATTAATATCAAGCGTACTGGTTTCTTCAGTACTTTTACTAGTGGTACTAGTTTCGTCAACACTTTTACTAGTTGTACTAATATCAATGTATTCGTTTGTTTCGTAAAAATCTTTTACAGCCACACTCCCTGTGCTGTCGTAATCATATAAGTCTTCTTCTGTAGTTGTTGGAACTGTAAGATAATTACAGAGTAATTATAAATTAATTAGAGGCTTGATAATTTCAAGGTTTTATGCCTGATAATATTTCAATAATAGTTTTTTTTTATTCTGTAAATTGATTGGATTTCTACAAACAGTAATTGATTAAATTCGGTTGATTGAATTAAGTAATGCGTGTAATTAACTTATTTGAAATATTGAATCGCTACAAAGAAATTAAATCAATTCGTTCCGAAGATTACATATTTGTATTTCAAAATTATATAAATAAGACATTATTTTTGAACTTACCAGTTACTGCAATTTCACTAGCATTCTTCTTAAAAGGATCCTCAGTAACTAAAACAACTCGAGTTTCACTAACATTATCATTTTCATCATTCTCATCAGTCCTTCTCACTTTACTCTTATTATCACAGCCTTCGGCACAATAATTGGCAATCTTATGCAATATCATATCAACTAGAATACTTTCTTTATGTACTACTGTAGTTTCTTTTTCCTCTTTCAGTTCTTTATCAACCATTTCTTCTATGGTTTGTGTATAGTTTGCTGGTGGGATCCAAGTATATTCGGGATCATACTTGGATGCATTATTTGGTTTGAAAATAACGTTGTTTATCTCATCTGGTTCATCTTTGACCCTTCTATGTGGTTTTGCATACTTAGCCACAGCAGGCCCTAATATTTCAGTGACATATTTCTTTAAGTTTTTACATTTTTCTACTGTGTTCACGTCATTCGAACTGCCCCAGATTATGAAGCCTGAGGCGTTTGATTTGTAGAACGTGCTAAATGCTACGTCTAGGTCGCTCTGTAAAAGATAAAGTAAGATGTTAGGTGTGGGGATTTTATTACTGCTATCTTCTCTTCAAAAATACATCAAAGGCCTTAAAACTGTGAAATTAAAAGAAGTAACTTTTTGTCATGGTGGCCGAGTGGTTATGGGCCCGTCTCCTGAGCCACAGGTTGTGGGTTCAAACCTGGCATGAACCAATGTGACTTTTTCAATGTCATACGTACTTTCTTAGTTAATCTAAGACATCACAGACATACGGTGAAGGAAGACATCGTGTGGAAACCTGGACTTGGTAGTCTGAAATCGCCAACCCGCAGTCAGCTAGCGTGGTGATTAAGCTCGTGCCTTCTCTGTATGAGAAGAGGCCCTTGCCCTGCAGTGGGACAGTTATGGGCTGGTTTATTTATTTATTTAACTTTTTGTGTATAATATGGTTAACAATAAAATAACCTTCCATTGACTGGAAGGATTGTTTTTTTGCTGTATTTTCTAATTCTCATTACTCCAGAACTGTATTCTGGACCTTGCAAAAAAAGGTTTTCCTTAAAAGAACTATTACATGTTTATCCAAAATCAATACACTTTACCGCAAAGATTCGTCTTAATAATAATATTCTAAAGACTCACCTCATTAAAGTACCCCTTATCCCTGTACCGGTACCAGAAGTACGGCAGTATGGGCACTCCTCCGCGAGCCACCCGAGCGGCCTCCCGCACGCGGCCCCGTATGAGCGCGGCGAGCTGGCTGGCGGTGATGTCGTCAGTGCTGTACACTGACGGGTATAACGCTGTGCTTTCTTGCCAAAGCCACCTTGTTCTGGAAATATTGATTAAAAGTATTAGAAAATTCGCGAGTCGCGAGTCGAGTGAACAATAAATGATATGTTAAGGTCTCACGAAAGTTATCATATTAAAAGAGTAAAAATTACATATAATATGTGCACATGTCTGTTTGAAATAATTTGCATTGGAAGAAACTAATGTCTAAGACACAGGCTCGGCCTAGTTTAGACGTTAGGGTTCAATTTGTCCTACACCTACAGAAATTGTACTATTAGATTACTAGCTGATGCCCGCGTCTTTGCCCGCGTGGATGTCGGATATCGCGACCAAAAGTAATCATGAAATTTTGATCCCTGTCCCGCTTTCCAATTACCGCTTCATAATTGCCCATTTTTTGAGTATTAAAATGGATGTTGTATGTTATCCTTAAGAGATAGACATATGCCATTGCGGATTTTTCTGTAGTCATATATAAGATACATAATTCCACCATATATCATTTTGTTATATCTCAAAGGGTTTAGGCAGCGCACGCCAGAATAGCTCGCAGATAGTAGATTTTTTCCTACTTACTTGACACTTATCGTCATATTTTGGATAATTCACACAATATCTTTATAAATTGTAGCCTATGTGTTATTTTGATGTATAAGCTATATTTTTGTTAAGTTTCATTAAAATCCATTCAGTAGTTTTTACGTGAAAGAGTAACAAACATCTTAACTCTCATAACTTTAGAGTTCGCTTCGCTCTAATTTATCAATATTGTTTTTGAGTTTTTCTGTTAGTTAATTCTCAGGAGACGCTCGGAGTTTGGAAATAGGCTCATACACTATTTCATGGGACTTAATAACAGCATCGGTGAGTTATGTTATGTTAAATATTTCAAACGCATTATCGCATGCGTAGCGAACTCGAACGTTATAATTTGTTGCGGAAAAAAATAATATGGTCGTGTACAGGATTTGAACCTGTTCCTCTCGGAGTCGGGCAATACTGTAAAATGCACGTGAGTAGTAACCGGTGAACTATAATTGATATGAATATGTCTTATCATTCATTAAATATTATGCTTACTGGTCTAGTGGCCGCAAGCGCAGCTGGTCAACGTAAGATCTTGGGTTCGATTCCCAGGTCAGGCAAAGCGTTATTTTAAATTTTAAGTTTTTCTATAAGGAAATTCTCAGTAGAAGCCCCGAGTTAGGAAGTTGGTTGTATGACAACCCCGTGCTTCGGAGAGCACGTAAAACCGTCGGTCCTGCGCCTAATCTCTCTCCGCTCGTGTCGGGTTGCCGTCCCATCGGACTATGAGAGTGAAGGAAGAGGGAGTGCACCTGTGTTTGCCCATACACTTGCGCACTATAATATCTCCTGCGTACTTGGCTAATCTCCGTGGAGATAGGCCGCCGTGACCGAAATACGGTCGGGAGTACATTATACTTACTGGTCGTTCTCCTGAGGTACTTTATCAGCGCAGGTCTCCCTCCTGTTGTTGTACGCCATGTTGAAGCAGTAGGGAAACCCGTAGTACCCCCATAAGGCTTGTGGTCGCATCTTCTTGGCTAAGGATATGGTGGCCTGCATGAACTCGCGACCAGCACCTTCAAACCGACGTTTTGCCTGGAAATTGAGAATTTAATTTAATATTAATTATACTCCTTCCGATATTATTATATATTATATTATATTATATCCGATCCTGATATATTTCTGTGATCTATTCAGTCCTTAGAGACCGAACCGACACGACTAACTTTGCAGTTAATACAATGTCGTAAAGATGCAATTACCTGAACAATTAAAGATAAATCTTTGAAAAGCATTAACGCATGCTTAGCGAACTCTAAAGTTATTATCGGTCACCTGTATAGGGACTGAATTCTTTTCCATTTAATATAATAACTTTATATTAGTACTAGCTGTGCCCGCGACTCCGTCCGCATGGATGTCGTAAATTAACACCATGTCGTGTATGAACACAAATTCATAATTAACAAATGCTCGATGTGATTCTTTAAATTGGCACAACTTTTTTATTTATGAACCGATTGACATGAAACAATCACAAAATGTTAAGAGAAGCTTACCACAATATATTAGTGAACACATCTAAATCGGATCAGCCATTTCTGAGATTAGCGTGCACAAACGCACAGACAAATACAGACATTCCTTGTACAGATAGCGATCCGTTACATTTTTATTATATGTATTGATACTTTCAAGTATTTTCATTTGAAACTCCACAATACCATCTTGTTCAAAACCACCTCGGTATATTAATCAATCTTCAATCCATTGCAACATACAGGTGTTCAGCAACACTATTGCATATTTCTTAGAACACCAGATGATGGTACTGCATTCGTTATTATTAGACAACAGTATGCGATCTCAATGATCACTACTACGATTGTGTAAGAGGAATTAACTGTTAGTGTGTCAGTACACGGCATGTTAGGGCTTATTTATACTGACTAGACCAAAGACTACGTTGCTGATAGGGATGTTTGGCTATAACACCTTCTGCACATGTGGCTTCCTTGGCTTCTCACTGACAATTTATGTGTAATTTCTATCACAGATCGAATGATATCTTTACTTTGTTTTTTGCATAATATACCTCTTTCAATGTTAACTTTGTTTTTAACTTTGTTAAACTTACTAATAATATTTGACGGATATAATGCATTGTTTTATATAGCTTCTTTAGCTTCAACATTTTGTAAATGTGAGAACGCCGTAAACTTGTCCAATGCACTATTCATTTAGCTTAACTAATTATCTTTTATATTAGTGACTGCATCTAAGATTACGTTGTTCTTACATCCCACCCAAAATTGTAAGTACTTCTTCATAGGAAATGACTTTTTGGAACCGTGCACCTAAATTCGGACTTTTCTTATGTGCCTTTGTATGGTTTATATGAAATAAAAACATTTGACTTTGACTGGGTCGGCGTGCCGAAAATCGGTTGCTTGAAGTGTTCCTTACATAGAGGCAACCCGTCACGGGAAGTTACAATTCTTTAAGTCTGACAACCAGTCTTGCCATGGGATATCGTGTTACTCAGTAACTGGGTTGTAGTGGTTAGATAGGCAGTCGTTCCATGTAAAATCCTGGTATTAAGCTGCATCCGGACACTGGAAGTCAACCTCAAAGTTGGGAAAAGGCTAGGCAGATTTGTTGATGTTGCTTATTAGATAAATAGATAGATTAAACATTATTTTATACCGAAAATAAACTTGTAAACAGAATTAAACACAAACAAGTACTCTTGAAACTAATACCAATTCCAATACAATATCAATATTAAATAGACGCATTAAAACAACGCGTAATTTTAAAATACCTACATTACAG
This sequence comes from Xylocampa areola, assembly GCA_935421205.1. Classification (NCBI taxonomy): domain Eukaryota; kingdom Metazoa; phylum Arthropoda; class Insecta; order Lepidoptera; family Noctuidae; genus Xylocampa; species Xylocampa areola. The sequence continues at coordinate 13,908,283 of OW285223.1, forward strand.
TTGCCTCAATTTTAAAGCATGTTGTCTTCATATTATACCGAATCTTCTATTTAGACATTTTGGCATTTAAAAGTACGAACTGATATATTTACAATGTCAATCGAGCGGAATTATTTTCAAGAGTAAGCCTAAAGGACGGTAGAATTAGAATCATCTTAAGTGGCGCAGCGCCGACCATCCACGCGAAGGTTCTAAATGCAGTACCTATAGTAGGCGAATCAAAGCTTCGGGGTTTGTAAAAGCGCCATTGCTCGCGCGATTCAGTACCTCTTGTATCTATTCTTCATCAATCAATACATATAATAAAAATGTTACGGTTCGCTGTCTGTACATGGAAGATATATGCGAAAAAATATTATTGGGACCTGTATCAACGCAAATAGCACCCAAAACAATGATTGTTAGAATTTTTGTCTGTTTGTGCGTTTGTGCACGCTAATCTCAGAAACGACTTATCCGATTATGGTTTTCACTAACATATCGTGGTAAGCTTCACTTAACATTTTGTTTAATTTCAATCGGTTCATAAATAAAAAAGTTATGCCAATTTAAAGAATCACGTAGAAAATTTGTTATTTATGACATCCACGCGGACGGAGTCGCGGGCACAGCTAGTTTTGAATATAAACTTAATCGATTGAAGGATTGATGACCATCTGCCGCAGCACTAAGTGCCCTAAATACTCGTAGCATTAGTTTGACGATTGCATGCGACGTCTTTGATTGATAAATTACAATCTTACTATGTTTATATGTACCAAACTATTTAGTCTACGTAATGGTTTGGTGGAAGTCACTTGTATAGGGACTGAATAGATAGCAATGACGTCACCAAAGACGTATTAAAATGTGGAAGAAGAATTCGAAGTAGTGAGCAGGGTTCGAGACGACTTAGCGGTCAGAGCGCCTGTACCGACGTCTTTTGGTGACGTCATCGCATTCTATTCAGTTCCTTTAAAGGTTTACGCTTCTACTTACCTACTTCTTCGGGGTATACAGGCGTGATGCTATGCTTTGTTTTATTATGATCCAGCAAAAAATAATCGCCTCTACGTCACGGACCCTTAAAAAAATACGGTCGTACTGTTGCGTACGACATGTGAGAAGCATGCCTAGTTATCCAATTTCGCTTGTCATACACGAGCTAAACACATACAAATACTTAAAACTAATCCACTCGGCGCCAGTACGCTGCGTGTGTGTGTGCGAAATCTATGCTTCGCTTATGACAAGGCAAGGTTACATCCGTATTTTTTTCAGATCCGTGCTGTACGTTAGGTCAGTGACCCGAAGGTTTCCCCCCCTCAATAAAATGGTTGCCATGGCAACGTGGAATTTATTGCTTCTCAATACGCACTCGAATATTGAGTGGAGGGTGGTTTTATTTTTATTGCAAAATTGTCTAGACTCTCGATATATTAGGCCTAAATAATTGGCGTCAATAATATTTCCTACATTGACAACACAGGATAACATTTGGTATAACATAGCTAGATAGAAGAAGACCGTATCGGTGGCGGTTACCGCCAACAACAGCATTCCCAAAGAGGGTTGACGTCAGGCAGGCGGCCGGTCATAGAACATTGCCAAAACTTTAGCAGCATGCCAGATATAGGTATGCTTCGCCAACCCCAAATAAATTGGGATAAGGGCAGGGGGGTGATGATGAATATTCCCTATATGCATGTGATTCAAATTTAGGTCAAATATTTTATTCGTAATCTTTATTGCTGTAAAATGACACCTATGCAATTCCTTTAATAATTATTGAACTATGAAATATTAAAGTTGTAAAGTGAGAATCCTGCGAGGGAAATTTGAAATATCAAAACGCATGCTTTTGGGAGTGAACCCTGACGTCACTGTCCGCTATGACAATATCTCGAGTATGTCATTACTGGGTTTTTATCATGTTTTGTAGTTCTTTTTGGGTTTTAACGTTATTCACATTGATTACACATCATACAAGATATCTTGCATAGTACGGAGTGTTTAATTAAAGATTTATACATTTTATTGAAAGGATTTTCTTTAAAGAATAACGTTAAAACCCAAAAAGAACTACAAAACATGATAAAAACCCAGTAATGACATACTCGAGATATTGTCTGACGTCAGAGAAAGCGCGCCAAGATGGTGGCGTACAATCGAATAAAAATATAAAAAATACATGCATATAACTATTTTGAACTAGCAAACTAGACTACATTTAGAGCACTGCTGTCTTTTATTAACCGACTTCCAAAAAGGAGGAGGTTATCAATTCGGTTGTATTTTTTTTTTTTTTTTTATTTTATTTTTTTTATGTTTGTTACCTCAGAACTCCGTCATTTATGAACCGATTTGAAAAAATATTTTTTTATTTGAAAGAATTTACTTTCAGATTGGTCCCATTAAAATTTTATGAAAATTGGTTTAGTAGTTTGGTATTTAAATCAAAATAACTGAAAAATAATACGTCATCGAAGTAAACGAAATGGTGTATTTTTTTAAATTAATTTCATCTTGTTTTACGCAGTTTATTACTCTTTTTTGAAATAGCCTCAGATCTAGATTTCCTGCTTTGATATGGATATGTCGCAGATGGATTGTAGAATAAGCTGTTTTACAAAACTGCTAGCTGATTTACAAAACAGTACTGTTATGAAAAACAGCTGAACGACGTTTAGCGGTTTTACATGATTACTGAACTATAACACGCAGAATAGGGTATTTGACACTGATGGAAATAAAATATGAAACTTAGCTATAATGATAAAATGTATTTTATTAGAAATTTTGGTATTTTTGAAAATAAACTTAATAACTCGTAAATACATTTAATTCGATAAACAAATTCATAATTTTTAATCTATGTGTCACGTGACTCGAAACACCAATGATTGCGTGACGTCACTACTCAGAGGATTGATTGTCAATTTGCAGTCACTGTGACACATGATACAAAATAAATCGATGAATTTGTTGATATTTCGGAAGCCAGTTGCAACCACTTTCTTCGTAATTCAGTTCAATTTTCGAAATATTGGTATACTACGCACTAATGTTATGATTTACAAAATAGTTTCCTTTGTTTACAATAGTTCTGTTGCGTAATGACGTCACAAAATGGCGATCGTCATTATCGCGCCTTTCGGCACGACCTTTAAAAATTTGAATTTTAAATAGCTATTATTTAATCAATAGGTACACAAAAAATTGCAAAATATTTTTTTTAGTTAATCTATACCATATTCTTTAAATTTAGGCCCTTTGTGAAATTTCGTCAATAACCCTATTGAATGAACGTTTTGCGTTTATCAATGCAGCGGGTCAACGATCAGAGATTATGTAAAACTGTGTGAAATGAACTGTCAGATTGTTGATTTTAGTTCGAAATTTTGTCACTTATGGCTCTGTATGTCCTAACAATAATAACCTAACTTTATTTGACTTGCCAAAAGCAAAAAAAATATGATTTTTTTTTATGTTTGACTTAAATACTAAACCACTGTAATAGTCGACAATATATCGGGATTATGAAAGAAAATAAATTAAATTGATCCATGAGCGAGCGAAGCGAGCTCGGGAGTTTCGTGTATCCCGACACGGACAGGTTAGGTTTGAAGAGGATGACGGGGGCCCGTGAGCGAGCGTAGCGAGCGAACAGCCCCCGTCATCCTCTTCGTGTTTAGGTTTTTTCTAACCTTACGGACACAAAAATAGGAGCGCTAAGCGGGGCTCCGTCGACCCAGCCACGGAAAGTCAAATCAGAATACAGTATCGCTTTTTTACTTGAATGGTGACTATCCATTTAATATACCTATACAATAAACAAACCTGTCCCACTGTAGATATGTCATTCTGCATTACGTCTAAAGCTGGGTAGCAGTTTTGTTAAACGTATCGCAATGGCAATCCAGCTGAACGTTGTTCAGCTGTTTTATAAAACAGTATTGTTTTGTAAAGCAGCTAGAGATTTTGTAAAACAGCAGATTCTACAATCCATCTGCGACAGATATATATGAACAGCGCGTTGAGTAGGTCTACCCATATTCACTTCCAATAAATCAGTTATGGTACGCAAGATTCACTAAAAAGTAAGAAATAAAATAATTTTTAACAAAAAAAAGAACCGACTCCAAAAATCTTACTGTTAAGTAAAATTGCACTAAAAAGTTATAAAATAATTTCATTATTTACTTACTACAATTTATATAAAAATATTTTTTTAATTTTAGAGGATTCTGAATAAATCAATTTATTAGGACAATAATATACAATTATTATTATTTTTGGAGTCGGTGCCAGTAAAGGATAATAAACGTGTAAGTACATTCATGAAGTAGCGTATTACGTTCGCTTTAGGCAGTTGTTGTGTTCATTTGTAAATAGGTTCAATTAGGTATTTTATTTTACATTATCGTAAAAATAATTAAGGTTAATGTATCTTTAAATATACTTTGCAAATTTTAGGAAACTTCCTTAATATTTTTAAAGTTTATCTGGCACCGACTCCAAAAATAATAATAATTGTATATTATTGTCCTAATAAATTGATTTATTCAGAATCCTCTAAAATTAAAAAAATATTTTTATATAAATTGTAGTAAGTAAATAATGAAATTATTTTATAACTTTTTAGTGCAATTTTACTTAACAGTAAGATTTTTGGAGTCGGTTCTTTTTTTTGTTATTAACCATTGCTAAGAGAGCGGGACAAAATAACGTCAAATTAAAATTTTATCATGCCATCCTAAAATTTCCATACAATTTTCGTTTGACGTCTCTAATTTTAGTGGCAAAAACGTTCGGAGATTATAATTTGACATGCGTAAATTACTTTTTGACATCTCTTGATTCGTCCCATCGTGCTCATATGGTACCTTACTGATAATAAAAGACAGGAATGTTTTACATTAAGTTTATGTTGCTAAATAAGAAAATTTTAGTAGAATGAATTATATTTCATCCTGCCGTATATTGAGTACTTCTTCCTTTTAGAAGTCGGTTAAAAAATAATACAAAACAATTGTCTCATCCCGGTAATTGTACAATATTGTTATCATTTGTAATTAGGTCGCGCTCTTATTAAAGGGTCTCCACGTCATGTGGCTAATTAACAAAGTTATTAAACATACATACATCTGGGTTATTAATCTAAATATAACATGTGTTTGTCTGTTTATCCTCAAATTGTATTGTCACAGTATAATAAAGTAACAGTATTACATCTTCAAACAAATCAGTCGAAATGACGCGCTTTGTAATCTCGGTAAACTTCGGTCCACAACAGTCGCGATTAGAGATGGGACTCAGCTAAATTTCTTGCGTTAACTATGTAACTGTGGCGCAGCTCATTGCGCTGGTTCTTTAACTCAAAATTGCGCCACGGCGCAGTAAAGTGCAACGCGTCAAGTGAGCTGCAAAGCGCAAAGCGCAACGCGCGCCATCTGCACCCCACACTAGTTAGCATTAAGCAGCGTAGAGCAGCGATAGAATTGCGTTGACGCAGCGATTGGGTTAAAGTATGAACGAGAGAGGTCAGCTCACTGGTGTATTGACTGTGTCGACCACAGATTACGAGTATAGAGTCATCAGCACCTATTTTATTTATGCGCTGAACTCTTCGAAACTGACACTTTTCGAAAAAGTGAGTTAGTTGGCGCAGTAAACTGAGTCGGCACAGTTGCGCGCCGTAACGCAGTGTTACATCTCTAGTCGCAATTACGCTGCAGTTAATTAAGTATGGACGTGGACGAGTGCGGGACGCGCTCCCGCATATTTATTTACGCAATGTATGCCATGTTTTTGATTCAAGATAAATCTTTGAAAAGCATTAACGCATGCTTAGCGAACTCTAAAGTAACAATATTAAATGGAAAAAGAATATAGTCGTGAACAGGATTCGAACCTGCGCCTCCCGGATAAATACTCCAGGCGACGTCATTGCAATCAATTCATGCAATCAATTCATGCAATCAATTTCGGTCACCTGTATAGGTACTGAATTGATTGCAATGACGTCGCCATAAGACGTGTTAAATATGGAAGAAGAATTCGCGGTGGTGAGCAGAGGTCGAGATGGCTTAGTGGTCGGAGCGCCTGGAGTATTTATCCGGGAGGCGCAGGTTCGAATCCTGTTCGCGACCGTATTCTTTTTCCATTTAATATTGTAACCATGTTTTTGATTTATTAAACTAAACAAAAACATAGTGCAATAAAATTAGATAAAAGGAACCGCCAACATTCCGCAGTGAGCTAGCGTGGTGATTAATACTCGTACTTCCTCTTTATGAGAAGAGCCCCTTGCCCTGCAGTGGGACAGTTCTGTGCTCGTTATGTATATGACCTTACCTCAGCTTCAAGCCACTGTTTATTCCACCACCAGTGCCTCTTCCTCTCGATCTCGTAGGACACGTCCTTGTAAGGTGTCAGGATGCCGAAGTTCTGTCTTAGTACTGGTTTCCAGGACTCGAAGTCTATGATGCCGATACCTGAAAATTACAGTAAGAGATTTTACTGACATTGTAGGTTTCCTCGATCGTTGGTCTGGTGGTCCCAAGCGCGACTTCTGAGCATGGGGTCCTACGTTCGATTCCCGGGTCAGGCAAAGTGTTATTGGGATTTTCTGTTTGGAAAGTCTCAATAGCAGTTCGGAGTTCGGAATTCTGCCGGGTAGATGGCAATAGGCTCAGCGCCTATTATATGGTACTTAATACCAGTGTTGGTGAAATTTGGGTGGACAACTGTACATTTCTGCCTACCCCTTTGGGGACTACAGGCGTGATGCTATGTTATGTTATGTTGATATAAACGCGGTACAGTCAAGAGCACGTAGAGCTATATACTTTGGACTTAGGATAGGCCCCGTAGACTATGACACGTAATACAAATCCGAGCTCAGCTATGAGTTCGGCTCTACTGCAGATCTCATAACTTTTTAACAGTGAATGCATTATGAACTTGTGGGTCTTAGCAACCAATTTCACGTGAATATTTTTTGTGGTATTCATTTCACTGATAATTAACACACATATTCTATTAGATACTAGCTGGGCCCCACGGTTTCACGCATCCTAATTGGCCTAAGTTACTCCTTATATAGTCAGCTACCAGCCAGTAAAATATTATCATAATTGGTGTAGCTTTTCCGAAGATTAGCCAGAACAAACAGATAGATAGACAACAATTTATATACTGATTTTTAGGCAAAGGTATCGTGCATATAAGTGTATAAGCTTTAAAAAAGTTACAAATAGACACTTTAATTTTGTTTATTTTTATTGATGTATTGATCTGTACTAATAGTATACAGCTGAAGAGTTTGTTTGAGTGGTTGAACTCGCAAATCTCAGGAACCACTGGTTATTAAATATTTTTGTAGTAATATCTTAGGTTTTCGCGATCACGGCACATTATAATAAAACAACTTTTAATAGGATAAATCGCGTGTATTAATGGTTTTTGTTTTTCATGACGTTTCTTTGTAGCGTTCGTGGTCGCAAGAGGTCAGGTCATAACATTACACTACGACCAATAGGAGCGGAGCATCATCACGCGCGTATCTATGATGTGCACGGCGACCGGTCATGAGGGGGAGGGCGCTGGTGGAATATAATTTAGTAGGTTTTGTCCTCAAATTAACGCGGGAGAAACCGCGGGGCACAGCTATGTATTGATAATTACGAGCAGATGATATACGAGGGCTGTATTTATTATTAGTCTGCATTTTACGAACGTCGAAAGCCAATAAACAATTTCTTTTGCAATCAAAATACTTTACGAAATGCAACAACAGAAACCAGGTGCAACCAAAAAATAATCAAAGATCCATAATAATATTATGATTTCGAAATATTCGCCGAAGCAACGTGGGGGATCAAAACAAAATGTTACAATGTTATGATTATTATTGAAAGGCTAAAACAAACATGCACAGTGAAAAATTATGAATTAAAAACAAACTGTATTGGTATGTACCACGTTAATTGTTTGCTGAATGTAATTTGTGCTTCGCAAACAATGGCGTCGATTCTAATGTTGGAACCTAAACTAAATTTAGAGCATTGCTGTCTTTTACTAACCGTTACTAAATTAGCAAGATACTTAGAGGACAACGTTACGGTATAAAAGTAGACGTAGTGACGAAAATTGAAAAGAGTATGCTAAGATGGTTTGAAATGAATTCGCGGTGGTGAGCAGAGCTCGAGATGGCTTAGTGGTCAGAGCGCCTGGAGTATTTATCCGGGAGGTGCAGGTTCGAATCCTGTTCGCGACCGTATTCTTTTTCCATTTAATATTGTAACTTTTAAGATGGTTTGGTCATATTGCGTCACAAAGGTTAGCGCTGAAAATCAGCGCTGTAGGTTTCTGTGGGAATCTGCAGCATTAAGCTGAGCGCTTACCATTTCCCACTTGAATGGGACACACTTATATTTATAATATTAGTCTTGAGTATCATAAATAATTTATAATTAACTGAGCTGAGAGCATTAAAACTTTATTTCCAATATTTCCATCTTCCAAGTTAAATTCTTCAAGTTGTCACCTCTGCTGTATATTTTCCTTCCTGTTTTTTTTCCTTTTGTTGTTAGGTTGGCAGTTGGCCGCTTGCAAAAAAGTTGCCAGCTTCCAATTTTGTAGACGTAGACTTATTAAAGTATTTTCTGTTTTAAATATTTAATTTTAAACTAGTTATCTATTTGTGTTTTGTCCTGCTCTAAGTGTATCAGAATTGTTATTGTTTATCTTATATTTGTAATTTATCAAAAATACTGTTTCTACAGGTTGAAAATTTTATATGTAATGTCTATAATTCTTAATCTATTTCTTCTTTACTGTGTGCCCATTTGAGGGGAATAACAGCTTTTTCTTTCTTTCTTTCATATTGAGAGAATGAATGAAACAAGGCAGGCATAAGTAGAAATGCCGGTAGGGGACGCCCTAGTAGGATATACACTGACCTTATTAGTGCTGTCCTCCAAAAAGGTAAGGTGCGTAGTACTCGCAACCACTGCGCATGTATGAACAGATGTATGAACGTGGATGAAACAAAAGGCTTATGTAAGGATCGTAGCAGGTGGCATTCTGTAGTTTCTGCCTATCCCCATGGGGGAAAGGCATGAGTTTATGTATGTATGTATACTTAGAGGACCAGACGGGAGACACGTTCTGAATAAATATCGAACAAATTTGCTCGACACTCTTTTGGCGGGAGGTGAGGTAACACACAAGCACAAAAGAACTTGTACTAAAGCGAAAATTGCGCTCGTCATTACAATAACAGTATTAAAAACATAAAAAAAACTAAACACAAACAAAAATTGTGTTGCAGTCAGATCAGAATATCAACGATTCCATAAACATCTTGTGAGTTTCCTATTGCAATCCAATCCAATCTGCCTAGCCTTATCCCAACTACTAAGGAGTCGGCTTCCAGTCAAACCGGATGCAGCTTAATACAAGTTTTTTACATGCAGCGACTGCCTATCTGACCTTCTCACCCAGTTTCTGAGTAACACGATATCTTGTGGTAAGACTGGTTGACAGACTTTCAGACCTCTGACTACCCGTAACAGTTATCATAGATCTGAATTTGACAACCGGGACCGACGGTTGAACGTGCTCTCCGAGGCACGGAGGGGTTTTGATATGGTCACCCATCCACAGGCTGACCGCGGCAACCGCAGCTTACCCTCTACCGATCTATCTGTGCGGGTGTTACTTAACCACGAGGTCCTCTGTGAGCTGGCTATTGCAATGACAAAATGTATTAAAACAAATCACTTACCATTATAATTAAACAACATTTAACCCGATTAATCGCATGTATTATTGTTTTTTGTTGTTTACAGCGTTAGTGGTCGCAGGGGGACTATACACGCGATTAATCCGGTTAAAAGTTGTTTTGTTATAATGTGTAGCGATCGCGAAAACCTGAGATATTACTAAATCAATTAAAGATAAATCTTTGAAAAGCATTAACGCATGCTTACCGAACTCTAAAGTTATTATATTAAATGGAGAAAGAATCCTGCTCGCGACCGTTTTCTTTTTCCATTAAATATAATCACTTACCATTAAAATTCTTATCCGGTACACTTTGCTGTAGAACCTTCTGGAAGGTATCAAGATGTTCGATAAGATCTCCTTCTTGCGGCACCCCCCCGTTCCTATACTTCATCTCTCCGCTGGAAGAATTCCTCAATAACGCCGGGAAGTCCCCAGGATCATAAAGTATGGAGATTTTGTCGCCCCTGAAGGAGTCGCCGGTGTTCTGAATAATACCATACTTTTCGTACAGGTCTTCGAAATATATTCTTTTTGATTTGCACTGCATTGTGGGTACGTTCCAGAATACTTTAAAATCTTTTTGGGGAGCGAAGTCTGGCATCTGGACCACGTAGTAACTGCAACAAAAATTACAATTGTTGACATAGTGCGGTGTTTCGGAGACTTGGGAGAGCTAGTTCTAAAGAACCGGGTTTGTAATAGTCTTTATAGTGACTGCCTCGTTGGCGCGGCTGCTGTGCGTGAGGTCCTGGGTTCGATTCCCAGGTCGGGCAAAATGTTATTGAATTTTTCTGTTAGAAAATTTTCAGTAGCAGCCCGGAGTCAGAAAGTTGGTGGTGTGACACCCCCGTGCTTCGGAGAGTACGTAAAGCTGTCGGTCCTGCGCCTGATCTCTCTCTGGTCGTATCGGATTTCTGTCCCATCGGAATATGATAGTGAAGGAAGAGGGAGTGCACCTGTGTTTGCGCATACACTTGTGCACTATAATATCTCCTGCGTACTTGGCTAATCTCCGTGGAGATAGGCCGATGTGACCGAAATACGGTCGGAAGGAGTATTAATAGTGACCCGCTCTGGCTTCACGTGGGTATGATTGTACTAAAATATCATCCAAAGGAGATACATAGAAACATTGAAAAAAAAAAAAAAGCTAATAATCGTAAAAATACAAATAAATTAATTTGAAGAAAAGTAAAGTAGTACTGAAATTATTATATGGGGAGTTTTTTGTATGGTAACCCTTTTTCTCGCAGCCATGACAGTAGCTTGACATGAATTCGATCACAATGTAATCAACAGTTGTCAAAATGACAGTTCACCTAATTTCGATCCACTTTATTTTTGTTTTGTGTGAGCAACACTTGACCAAGAGATCTTGAAAATTACTAGGGTATAAGTATCCCCCTAGGGGTAGGCAGAGGTGTGCATAGTTGTACATCCACATTTCACCAATGCTGTAAATCCTATGTAATAGGTGGTGAGCCTATTGCCATCCATAGGATACTATTCTAAACTCCGGGCCGCAACTGCGAATTTACTAACAAAGAAACTCAATAACACTTTGCCCGACACGGGAATCAAACCCGAGATCTCATGCTCAGTAGTCGCGCTTGGGACAACAAGACCAACAAGGCAGATTCTCTCCGTAGACTTCGTGTCAGTTAAAGAAATGACAAAGGTCACATCGCATTTTATCGCATCTTTGAATCTCAAAACTATATCGATACAAGATACCTATTGACCTAAATAAATAGAAAAATTAACCTTTATTTAATAACAATAATGTACACTTAATTGTTTATCTGATACATCACAGGAGAAATCTATTGATTAAAATAATAATCCGCAATCGGCTGTTTTATCGCATAGATGATCTCTTCCAGACAACCTTTGTTCCTTATCTATTTAAAGAAAACTATATCACTGGGTTATCTATGATTATTATGTACATTGATGTACCTAGTTAAAATATATACACAAAGGACCGAAGTGTACATACAGTCGGAATCAAAAGTATAGTAGCATTTATAATAATTTAAAATGATAATAAAATAATCGGAGTATTTAATAAAATAATCGGTTAATTTAATAACATAATCCGCGCATTTAATAAAATAATCTGTTAATTTAATAAAATAATTGGAGCATTTCATAAAAATATTTATTTATTTATTCACCCAAAAACACGGTCCTTATTAAATTAACTACAACTAATTATATATATATATGCCTAGCCGTTTCCCACCAGTATTTTACGTGGAGCGACTGCTTACCGGCTGGCATCGAACCTGTCCTTATTATTATCATTATAATATAGGTATGTACCGATATTGCACTTTTGCGAATTCAAACAGAAAACAGGTAAAAGTATTATCTTATTAGCCACCTCATTGATTATACGTAAGGTACGCGTTAAGGGAGCGTTGTTGGTGGTAACCGCCACCGATACGGTCTCCTTCTATCTAGCTATGTCACACCAAATGTTATCCATGCGCCAGGTTCTGATGTTATCCTACTATCACACTCTACTAACCGGGCCACAATGTACGAACTACAATCAAAGACCGACCAAGTTCGGTCTCGGTTCTGAAAAACATACACGATTAATCTTGACTCTCACAGTTAAAGATATTTCAATCAGAATTTGTAACAAAGAATCCATCGCCTTGAACGATTTGCATTCATCACAGTATCTCTCAAATGACTTTCTGAACTTGTCTGTCTTGTGTCGTAGAAACCAAGTACCTACGTATAATTTTACTAAAAGAACTGTCATTTTTTATTCTGTGTTTATAAACATTGTTCATTCAAAACTACATATTCAGGTCACAGTTCTGTGACCTAGAAATTATAAATACCTACTTAGGTTGTGCGATGAGTCGGTAAATGCGATTAGTGATATAAATTGTAAATACTAGCTGCGCCTCGCAGTTTTACCCGTGGAACTCCCAATTTATCAGGAAGATGTGTATTCAAATCTAACATAACATAGCATCACGCCTGTATTGCCCGAAGGGGTAGGCAGAAGTGTACACAGTTGTACATCCACTTTCACCAATGCTGTTTATTCAGTCCTATGTAATAGGTGGTGAGCCTATTTACATCTACCGGCACAATTCTAAACTTCGGGCTGCTACTGAGAATTTCCTAATAGAAAAACCCAATAACACGTTGCCCGACTCGGGAATCGAACCCAGGACCTCGCTTGGCCGTCGCCCTTGCCACCACTACACCAATGAGACAGTTTTAAGCTGATGCCGATGAAAGACTTTTTCAATGTCTTCTTTAATTAACTTAGGTGGGGGATTCGTGGCTAAGTAACAGCTGCACAGATCGATCGATCGGGTTAAGCTGCGCTTGCCGCGGTCGATCTTTGGATGGGTGACCATAATTTCATACTGTGACCCCTCCGTGCCTCAGAGAGCACGTTAGATTATCGGTCCCGGTTGTCAAATGAAGATCTGTGACAGGCGTTACGGGAAACTGAAAATCTGTAAATCTGACAAACTGTCGTACTACGACATATCGTGTTACCCAGTAGCTGGGTTTTGGAGGTCAGATAGGCAGTTACTTTATGTAAAATACTGGTATTAAGCTGCATTGGATTAGACCGGAACCAACCTCAACGTAGTTGGGAAAAGGCTAGGCAGATTGTCATATGTACATTCTTAGTTAATCTAAGCCATCACTGACATACGGTGAAGAAAAACATCGTGAGGAAACCCCTCAGTGAGCTAGCGTGGAGATCAACGCTCGTGCCTTCTCAGTATAAGAAGGGACCCTTCCCCAGTAGTGGGACACTTATGGGCTGGTGTTGTTCAATCTGCCTAGCCATACACTACATTCGGGTCGTCTTCCAGTCTAACCGGATGCAGTTAAACACCAGGATTTTACAAGAAGCGACTGCTTATCTGACCTCCACAACCCAGTTACTGGGTAACACGATATCTCGTGTTATGACTGGTTGTCAGACTTTCAGGCCTGACTACCCGCAGCGGCTGCCTACCTTCTTAATTTGACAACCGGGACCGACGGCTTAACATGCTCTCCGAGACACGGAGGGGTATCGATACGAAATGATGGTCACCTATCCACAGACCGACCGCGGCAAGCGCAGCTTAACTCAGATGGATCTGTGCGGCTTTTACTTAGCCACGAGCCCCTCCTATGCGTTGGTTATGTTATGTAAATAAAATAAAAATTATAACATTGGCGTCAATTTTAATCTAGCAAACTAAACTAAATTTAAAACATTCCTGTCTTTTACTAACCGTTACTATATGAGCAAGATGGGACGAATCAAGAGATGTCAAAAACTAATTTACGCACGTCAAATTAAAATCTCTGAACGTTTTTAGTAGGCACAGTTTTAAGTACGCACTAAAATTAGAGACGTCAAACGACAATTGTATGGAAATTTTAGGTTGACATGATTAAATTTTAATTTGACGTCTTCCCGTCCCGCTCTTATAGTAACGCTTAGTAAAAGACAACAATGCTCTAAATTTAGTTTAGTTTGCTACATTAGAATTGATGCCATTACTTGTAAAGTTTAATGAACTAATAGTTATTATTAACTTTCGATTTTATGATTCATTTATTATGACACACAATATAACGAGTTAAGTTCCGGTTCAGCTGTGTATCGTTTTTGAATGAGACGATGAACCAATTGATATTAAAACTGAACTTGTCACTTAATAATTAATTAATGGTCATTAAAACTATTCAAAATGTTCAAAATACCATTTACATATATACATAGCCTCACGCCTGTATTCTCAGAGGGGGTAGGCAGAGGTGTACACAATAATTTTACACCCACATTTCACCAGTGCTGTTGTAAGTCTCATGTATTAGGAGGTGGTGAGCCTATTGCCATCTACCGGGCACAATTTCAAACACAAATTAATCTTCCAAACGCATTATCGAGCCCTATACTCTAGTGGTCCCAAACGCGACCGCTGAACATGAGGTCCTAGGTTTAATTCCCAGTTGTTCAAATTTTTATTGGGTTTTTGTTAGTTAACTCTCAATAGCAGCCCGAAATTTGGTATTGTGCCTTCATCATTAATTATATGGGACTTATAACGGCTTCAGTGAAATGTAGGTGTATAACTGTGTACATCTCTGCCTACCCCATAGGGGAATATAGGCGTGATGCAGAGAGAAATTAGAAATTAGTTTTTTCCCTAATAATTATAACTTTACAGCACTCATGTTAATTTTATATTTCCTATATTCTAGTATTTTTTATCTCATGACAATATACATATATATATTAAATAGCTGATGACTAAGGGCTCCGTTCGAATTCGAAACTAGTCGGGCATTCCCGAAGAATACGAGTGAGTAATAACCGTTGAACAATTTATTTTTCTATCTATATCAAAACTGGTATTATAAAGCGGAAGAGTTTTTTGTTTGTTGGTTTCAACGCCCTAATCTCTGGACTACCAGTCGGATTGAAAAAGTATTTTTGTATATGACAGCCAGATTCTCCCAAACTCTTAAGTAGGGTGGATAGATTTATCCTGGATATACGTGCTCCATCCACGGCCACACCGTCGCTTACCACCAGGCGAGTTTATGGCCAATAGTAGATAAATTTTTTGATAAAAAAGGGAGATAATGTAAAATGAAAATATTTACACCCGCGTGAACGAGCCGTGTGACGCGTAACAGCATAAGCCTAGCCGCCCGACGAGGACTGAGCATTGGTCAAAGTCAAAATCATTTATTCCAATTAGACCATATAAAAGTACTTTTGAAAGTCAAGAAATGCCACGTTCCAAAATGTAGATTCCTATGGAGAAGAACGGGCAAGAAACTCCATGGTTACTCTTTTAAAATGTTGTGTTACAATAGGTTAGGTTTAGGTACATTTATTGATAAAAAGACATTATGTGATAACGATGCAGATATAGTTGTGCACGTAGGTACAATAGAAGATACAAAATTCCAACAATAGTTACAAGCCTTGGTAGCTTAGAGCTGACCAGTCCCAACTTGTGGCACCCGTTCACGAGTATCACGCATATCCATCGCATCGCTCAGCTCAACCATATTTAAGGGAATAGAATGACCCAACACATACGCCACCACAGTAAGACATTTATGTGAGTATGACATCTCAAACAACCAGGAGATTTGAGAGATTGGAGAGAAGAGACAAACTGTGGATTATTTTCTATTAGTTGGTTATTAATTACAGAATAATTATACGCGAGTGAAACCGCGGGGTCAGCTAGTTATAGTTATCAGCGAACTTAGTGTGATTGTCGTCGACCGTAGACCCCTGACTTGGTTTCGCGACTTCTGTTAATTGACAATATTCGGTACCGACTGTTTAATGTGCCCTCCGATGCTCTTGTTTAACATCTTCTCGGATTTAATTTAATATCCTCATTTAAAGATACTTAACGCGTGAAGAATTAAGGTCTCCGCCCACTACACTGTAACGTACATCACGGGTCAGTCACCTCTCACGCATTGTTTCGGTTCGCACTTGATCGAGCTATTTTATACTGGTTTAATTATGATGCCCGTGCTCTTGACCATGATGTGTCGTGGTGGGAGTTGATGTTTATGAATGAAATAATTGTGATGTAATTTTTAGTGCTTCGGTTTGACTAATAGTGAATTGTGTTTTTTTTTATATTGCTGTTTTAATTTGGCATATTGCGTTGACATTTATTCATGATAACTAACGATACATATCTACTTAATGAGAAAATTTGACATTTATATAAGATAAAATTGACATTGTAATATCATAACAATTGACATTCTATTAATTGACATTTTTTATTGTGATATTCTTAATATTACAGAAATTGTGAAAGTGAGCATCATGTAGGAAGTTTTTCTTATTTTTTTATTTTTTATTTATTGTTATACATATTTGAAATCTGGCGGTTTTGAGGTTTTTATATGGCCTACGCAAATGTCCTGCTGATCTGGAATCGCCTTGCGACAGGTCGTTGAGCTCCCTATAACATGGTTGAGCTACACGATGACTGATGCATGTGTGCCGTCAGTTAGGACAGGTCAACTCGAAACTGATATAGCTCTTTCTTAAAAAGGCCATTCCAGATACCCTACATGGGTACGGATGTTTAATGATGTCTGGACTTTAAAAGAGACCTTGACCTTTGAGTTTGTTTCGGCGTGTCTTCTCAGAGGTAGTCAGATAGGAAACGCCGACGCCATCTAGATATAATGACATGTAAAAGAGTTTTTAAAAGACCTACTTACAGAATAAACAATTTCATTTCATTTCATTTCATTACACAAATAATAAAAATATTATTAAGGATTTTTTAACAAACCAAAATTGCTATCTCAACGAAACAAATTAGTATAATGTTTTTTGAAATATTTAATGAGAAGTAATCATATCATATTGTCGTACTGTACCTAATATTTATTACGCCGCAGAAATAGCAGTCGCGCTTGGGATCACTATAACCAACGAAGCAGTTTCACCCGTGACCACTAGCGCCGGCGGTTTCACCAGCTTTTTTCTTTTTACTCAATTCCTAAGGGTCGTAGCGTGATGTTAAATAACCTATACTATTCCTCATAAATCTAGCTATCATATACAAAAATATTTTTTCGAATCCGACTGATATTTCCGGAGATTTACGTGTTTAAACAAACAATAAAAAATAACTTAATTGTATTAGGATTCTTCCGTGCAGTAAAAGAATTCGCGCCAGCAGTAACCGATCTCTCGACAAACAACAAATTAATTCCTATTTGCGTTATCATCTCATTGTTTAACCCCCACATAAATAACGCTTATTCGCTCCTCTGAAGGATACACAATAAAATCCTAATCACTTTTAATTAAAAGTGATGTAACACCGAGCGCAGCAATTAGCGCACTGTTGTTTGGAATGTAACAATTTACGTTATATAAGCGAATGGAATCATATGGCTTATCGGTTCTGTTGTTATTGTTGAAATAATACGGTACTTACGGTAACTGCTTCGTTGGACTAGTGGTGCAAAGCGCGACTGCTGAGCAGGAGTTCTAGGGTTCGATTTCCAAAGTGATATTGAGTTTTTCTGTTAGGAAATTCTCAGTAGCAGCCCGGAGTTTGGAATTGTTAACGGTAGATGGCAATAGGCTCACCACCTGTGGCTTAATAACAGCATTGGTGTAATGTGAGTGGTACAACTGTGTACACCTCTGCCTACCCCTTCGAGGAATACAGGCATAATGCTATGTTATGTTAAATAAATGGCAGACGTATTTATTTTTACGGGAATTTTGTTGATTGTATTAAAGTTTACTGGGAACGGCAGGATTATGTATTGTATTATTTTTCAGATTTAAAAGAGAGTGAGTATGGATTGATGAAGAATGAGTTGCCTGTCAAATGTCCTCTTTACGCAGATGATTAAGTTCTACTTGTATCGTCAGCGGAACAGTTGCAAGACATGGTAACTGTGATGAACGCAGCATATAAGGTGAAGGGGAATGAATATAAATGTAAACAAGACGAAGGTTATGGTGATTGGAAGAGAAGACGAGGTATCTGTATGTGATGTAAAAATAGATGATAAAAATGTGGAACAAGTGAACGAGTTTGTATATTTGGGAAGTATGTTCACAAGAGATGGAAAAATTTATGCAGATGTGGAAAAGAGAGTGAATGCGGAAAAGTGAATGGTGCTATACATGCGGTGTTGGCCAATCAGTCGATGTCCAAAAGGGCTCGACTGGCTGTCCACAATGGTGCGCTGGTACCTACGCTTATGTATGGAAGTGAATGCTGGGTGTGGCAAAAGAGACATGAAAGTAGAATAAATGCTGTAGAAATGCGTTCCTTGCAAAGTATGTGTGGCAGTTTTATAACAAAACTATTGTGAACATTTTAACAAACAGAGCACGTGTTGCTATGCAGTGGGCGGAAGTCTTAAGATTATTATGAATAACCGTTTATTATTATATCTGCTGAATAAACAAGATTATGACACTATAAATTAAACAAACAGAAAACTAATCAACGATAATAATTATACAATTTGATAAAGTTTTGCCAACTTTTTTTTTACTTTCAATCAATTCTTGCACCTTTAATCAAACCTTGTTAGTAATTTAATTTACCAATTCGACTCAAATACGTTTTTTTTTATGAGCATTATTTTATACTAGCTGTAAAAGAATGTTCATCATGTTATCCAAATGTCATGGCGAATGCATAACATTTCGTGTGACATAGCTAGATAGAAAAAGACCGTATCGGTGGCGGTTACCACCAACAACAGCATTCCCAATGAGGGTTGACGTCAGGCAGGCGGCCGGTCATAAAACATAGCCAAAACTTTAGCAGTATGCGAGATATAAGTCAGTGCCGACCCCAAATAAATTGGAATAAGGGCAGGGGATGATGATGTTTTTACACTAGCTCTACCTCGCGGTTTCATCAACTTTTTTCTTTTTGTGCCTAACGTAATATTAATGCCTTATTGCGTAATATTTAGCTATATAAACTTCTTCAAGAAATAGACTATCAAATGCAGAAGGAAATTTTCAAATCTGACTGGTAGTCCAGAGATTAGTGCGTTCAAACAAGTAAACAAATAAATTCTTCAGTTTTATTGTAGATTAATAGTTTTGATTAAAAGGAGACCATGAAAAAAAAAACTTCACTCGTAATGAAAACGAAATCGATTTACATACAGGATGGAATTAGAATTTAAAAAAAAGATAAATAAACTGTAAGCAAAAAATATATAATAAAAGCGAATAGTGTTGCGTAACAAAATATTAAAATTATTATTATTTAATCAGACCGTTTGTTGTTCTTTGTTTGAATAGAATCCATAAGAAACAATAAAATAAAAAACTTATTGCGATATTTACATTTTGTTTTTTCGATAAATATCGCTGTTTCTACCAATGAAACTGAAAAACTATACTTATAATTTATGAACGAACGTTCGCCAAACATAAAAAAAAAAATTGAACTCTTTTACAATACATTATAATAAAACAACTTTTAACCGGATTAATCGCCTGTATTATTGGTTTTTGTTTTTCCTGACGTTTCTAACACTGCAGCGTTCGTGGTCGCTGGAGGACTGTCTTTTACAATAAGTAATTTTGTATATAGTCAATTTTCATTTGTCTGATGACCGATGTTTCTTAGGCAAAGTCGTTTGGTTTCATTACTAGAATCCACGTTTAAAATTTCCCGACTTTATTAACTTCCATTCTATATATCAGTCTTGGCATGTTTAGATATAATAACAAAGTGAAATGAATGTGAGCTCGCTCGATTTCTCGACACGCAAAGATTCGCCGGGAAATGTATATCTTTCTTAATTAACTGTACCTATATTTCATATTAGTTTTTTATATTGTTTTATTTTATAGAGGGGCTCGTGGCTAAGTAACAACCGCATAGATTGATAGACCAGCTGCGCTTACCGCACACGGTCGGTAGATGGGTAACCATCATTTTATATACGTATATAAGGTCCTAATTTATTAGGTAATTTCCTTTTATGGGGTCAATGTGTAAGTTAAGGATTCATTTATGCCATAATTCAATGATTTACAACAATTTTATTTTTTTCTTAATGTTCACCGTTCAAGGAGCAGTTTTCGTCTTGTTCTATGTTAATTACTATGTTAATCTCGTACTATGTTAATTACAAATAATTTGTTATATCCATTTAATTCTTAATTGGGTAAATGTATTTGACTTATATATTACCGCTTTCAAAGGAAATTATCTAATAAATTAGGACCATAAATATGGAGACCCTTCCGTGCCGAAAGCACGTTAATGATCTATGACAGCCGTTACGGATAGTCAGTCAGTAGTAAGTCTGACAACCAGTCATACCACAAGATATCCTGTTCCCAGTAACTGGGTTGTGGAGGTCAGATAGGCAGTCGCTCCACATAAAATACTGGTATTAAGCTGCATCCGGTTTGACTGGAAGCCGACCCCAATGTAATAGGGAAAAGGGTAGGCAGATTGGATTTTTCTTTAAATTGTTTTATTGTCTCACGATTTTTCCCTTTTTTGGGCGAATGGACTCGTGGTCCTTAATGGATATTCATGATGCACGTACCTAAGGTACATCACGATATTTTTGTGTCGCATTATTCTTTGCATAATTTGTACACAAAAAACATGCGATTGGAAAGCGATTTTTGCTTCTCACATCTGCCAAGACGAGCCAAGGGAAGGGGGCACTACATACCTACCTTTTCTGAAAGCGTTTCGGCGTACTTTCAAACCGTCATAGCAACGGTCTGGATAATGCTAGAAAGCCGTTTAATGTTTGTGGAACTATTACATGCCATAACGTTTAAGTAAACGTACAAGAACTCTAAAAACATAAAATTCCTTAGTAATATCTTAGGTTTTCGCGATCACTACACATTATCATATTGTCATATTGGCGACGATATCAGTGGTTTGACTCGCGACATCGCCGCGGGGTCAGCTCATGACTAAGGGCTCCGTTCGAGTTCGAAACTAGTCGGGCAGTACCGAAGAATGGGCGTGACTAGTAACCGTTGAACAATAATTAAAAGGAAAAACATAGGTACCATTAAAAAAAAAAAAAACTAGAACCGCCTTCATTGGAATGGTGAAAACATACGATCGCAGCAGTTTCGGGTCATTTGCTGTTAGTTATTGCAGAATTTAATTGTTTATCTCCGAAGCTATTTATCATATACTAATGTATTACAAAACTATCCCTAAAAATATGTATATAAATACCGAAAACTCCATCCAAATCGGATCAATAGTTTTTGAGAAAATCGCGGACATACAAACATAAATACATATGGGCCGAATACAGAACCGCCTTTTATGAAGTCGAATTATGAAGTCGGTAAAAAAAAGCATACAGACGTATTGAAAGCTCTTAATTCGTCCTTTTTGAAGTCGGTTAAAAACTTGCATAAAAATGTATTGTTTTTCTGCATCATATTTGTACAGTGACGTTAGGTCACTTAACGCCTACTTGCAATTCGCTATATAAACACAAATAAATAATTGTTTATGTACATACCTATATGTATAGAAGGTCAATAAGTTACGTGTTGTTGGTTATAACTTAACATCACACCTACAGGGGGTAGGCAGAGGTGTAGTTACACATCAATAGTCGTACGGTAGCAGAGATAGCCTAGTGGTATGACCGTTGGACTGTCAAGTCAAAGATCGCAGGTTCGAATCCAAGGTACGCACTACTGTCTTTTCGAAGTCAAGTGCGTATCACTACATATTATAAAACAAATTCCTCCGCCGCATCTGTCTGTTCGCGATATAACATACTATTGATAAATAAAATGAAACCACGTTGTCTTCGATACTTCAATTATATTCAGTGGATATTCCGTTTTACAATAATTGTTAAGTCGTCTTGTCGCCAACGATGCTAAGCCAATAATGCCGCTTTGCATCTGCCATGAGCTCAACTCTAGCCCCTCTACCCCCACTACTTAACCACTTCCTTAGTGGAACGAGTCACGGCCGTTATCAGTGTTGCCATAATAAATTCTCAAAACTATACTAAAATCATAATATACTTAAAAAATCTATTGAAATCATGACATTCGGCCATCTGATAACGTGCAGTCTCCCGACGCACTTCACTCAATTACAAACTATAGCAGAAATAAACTCTTACAATTTCATTTACTTAATGTACTACATAATGACATTTAGTTGTTGCATATATATGCGTTTTACTTATATACTACATTTTACACACATATTTCATAAATCAATATATGTAGATTCACACTTTTATTTACTAGTAATTAGTTATCAACAGGAATAAATATTCTAAAGATTTATATTAAATCATGACATTTGTTTTTATTTTATCGATAAAGATTTGAAATACATATCACACAAATTTCATAAACCAGTATATATTTACATTTATTAATCTATTAAGCTTGATATAAACATGTGTTTTGACAAAATTTTATTACCACAATAGCTAAAGTAAATCCTCAAGAAAGGTAAAATTTGTACTTGTGGATATATGTAAATTCTTAGATATCAATTTTATCTTTATTCGCAACTACTACTGCGCTCACTGGAGCTACTATTGTCTGAATTATGCACTTCTAGAGCTTTTACATGTATCCAAGGTCTAATTCTATCAGCAGCTATAACAGTTTTATAAGGTTTTCCTCTCTTATTAAATCCTGGAATATCAGTGATTCTGTACCGGTCATTCCCTAAGATCTCCGTTACTTTATAGGGACCCACAAACTTTGACAGAAGCTTTGTACTCTGGTTCTTATTTTCATAATTATTCCGCGAAATTTTGACCAGATCACCGATTTCATAAGTAGGAGCAGAAGCACGATTTGCATCATGCCTTTTTTTCTGCTTCGCTTGGTCTTTGCTGATGTTTTTACTTATTTCTTCTCTGATTTGATGCAAATCAGAGTTGCTAGCGTCTTCATTATTACAGATATCAAGTTTGTTTAACAAATCATCGCGTAACTTAAATCCGAATAAAGCTTCTGTCGCGGTTTTACGAGTCGAGGCATTGATAGTATTATTGATGCCAAACTGAACCTTGCCCAAACACCTGTCCCATTCACGTTCATGACCAAAAGCATTTTGTGAAGCCAAGGAATTTAAAATTGTTTGATTGAACCTTTCCGCTTGGCCGTTTGCCCTAGGACAAGCCACTGCATTGAGAATGTGCCTAATACCATGAGCATCGCAAAAGATCTTAAAAGCCGCAGACGTAAAGCTCGTACCGCGGTCTGAAACAATCCTAACTGGAACTCCAAAGTCATAGAATATTTTCTCTAGAACTTTAACCGTACTCTTAGTCTTTAAATCTTTAATGGCTCTGACAAAGACGTATTTTGTAAAGCCATCTACTACTGTGAGTATATAACTATTGCCATCCTTGCTCCTTACGAAAGGACCTAGGTGATCCATATGGATCGTATGAAAAGGTATGTTAATCTTTTCAATTGGATATAGATGACCTGACTTCTGTCTTGAAGAGGTATCCTTATTATAAGCGCACTCTAAACACGCCGCGACATATTTTTTTACGAACTTTCTAAGTTTGGAAAACCAGTAACCACTTTGAATGTTTTCGAGGGTTTTAGCGTAGCCGGGATGACCAATATCGTCGTGGTTTGCACGACATATTTGCCATCTTGCGCTACGTGGTACGACTAAACATAATCGTTCATCAACCTTCCTATACACGGCGTGATTTTTAACTGTGTAATTTTTCCTAATATCCCTACACTCGACATCGTCCTCTGGTTTTAGAACACTATGGATCCGAGAGATGTCCGGATCTGCCAACTGTAAAGTTAAGAGCCAGTTCTGTTTCTCAATAGTATATACAGTGACAGATCCATCATCATCCGGGTCCACGGAAAGTTTGGTGTTCCTGCTTAATGCATCTACATGCGACATTTGAATCCCCGGCCGGTATTCAATGTCGAAAGTGTACTCGCTTATTTGAAGCCACCACCTTGCTATCCGCGGAATGAGGTCTCTCTTTGTCATTGTGGTTCTAAGAGCGGCACAGTCCGTAAACACCTTAAACTGCAACCCCAAAAGATAAACCCGAAACTTTCTTAATGAGCATACCACTGCCAACGTCTCCAGTTCGTAGGAATGCAAGTGTTTTTCCTCAGGGGTTGTCTGCCGACTAAAATATGCCACTGGCTTCAAAACCCTCGAGTCCCTCTGCCACTGCATGAGAATGCCTCCTACGCCCAGAGAGCTGGCGTCTGTATGTAACTCTGTCTCAAGTTTGGGGTCGTAGAGTGCCAGTACTGGTCGGCTAACAAGATTTTCTTTTAGAAAACGAAAAGCATGCTCCTCGACATCAGACCATCGCCACTCGGAGTCCTTTTTCAATAAGGATGTTAATGGACGCGCAACTTCTCCATATCCCTTTATAAACTTACGGAAGAATCCTGTTAAACCCAGGAACTGACGAACCTCGTGGACGTTACGAGGTGTGGGAAACTCTTTAACAGCCAACACTTTGGCCTCACCAGGCCGAATACCTTGCGATGAGATATCATACCCTAAGTAACTGACAGTAGTATTAAAAAAACGACAGTTAGACAGATTTAGGGTAAGCCCATTTTGACGAAACAGATTCAGAATGTCCTCTAAGCGCAGAAACATTTCCTCGATATTCCTTGACGGTATTAGCACATCATCAAGATAAGCCAATGCGTATTCAAAGCGTCTGTTACCTAAGATTTTATTTACCATACGCTGAAAGACAGCCGGAGCATTTGCCAACCCAAAGGGCATTCTCTTGAACTCGTAATGCCCGTCGGGGGTGACAAACCCGGTCAGATGCCGACTTTCCGTAGCCATCGGTATTTGGTAATAGCCGGAAGCGAGATCGAGAGTAGTGAAAAAGCTATTGCCACTCAAATTTGAAACTTGGTCCTCAATTAGAGGAAGGGGAAAACGATCTTTCACAGTCTTATTATTTAAGGCCCTGAAATCTACGCAGAGCCTTTGCTCTCCAGTCTTTTTCCTAACCATCAAGATGGGACTCGCGTAATCGGATTTGGATTCTTGAATAATATCATGCCGTAAAAGTTCATCTATAGTTTTGCGAACAGTTTCACGCTCGGCATGAGATAAGCGATATGGTCGATATACAATTGGTTTATTATCCACCACATCAATTTTCATTTCAACATCGGTCGCACAACCTATCTCATCTAATTTAGTGGCAAAGCAATCACGATAGTTTTGCAAAAGGGAGTAAAGTCTGTCCGTCTGTTCAGTACTGAGCCTTGGTCCTGTTTTGACGTCATCCTTGTTCAGAGGTTCTAAGGAAGAAATATCTACCCGGATCCTATTGATTTGACAATTATTTTTTTCTGTAAAGGGTATCGCTCTAGCCACTAAGGTACCCTTATTCAAAGTTACCGCTTGGTGAGACAAATTAGAAATAATCACCTTACCCTTGCTATTGGATATATGGTAAGCACCTTGAAGAAGACAATATTCTTTTCCTGGCTCTATTGCATTGTACCCTTCAATGTAAACATCTCCAGTGTAATCAGACTCTACATATACAGAGATGACATTGATTTTATGGACCTCGACTGGATTGGAAACATAAAGCTTTAACCTGGAACCGTTGTGAGTTGGGATATCATTGCAAGGACTTTTGTAGAAAGTCAGTCTTTGACTATCCTTAAGAACAGTAACATGCGGCAATTCAGTGAAATTTTGCCCAATAATCATAGCAGTCTGCATGTGTGCGTCGTCAACAACCAATACTTCAATTGTTGTTTCCACCTCATCGACCTTTACAACAACATGAGACTTGTACAACGGAACAACAGAGGACTGACCAAAACCTCGTACTACTGGAATGCGATCAAATGCCTTCACCAAATTTAAAATCTCCGCGTTGGATTTATTTAAGAGAGTGCATTCACTACCAAAATCAACGTAAGCTCCTAGCTGGTGATCATTAACGGTGATGGACTTAAAGAACTTGTCATTACCCCCTTTACCAACATCTATTTTTAAAGTTTTCTTTTCAGAATCAATTTCATGAGTTACAGAGTTAACACTCGTGCTATTCAGGGGTAATAATTTACAACCGTCATTGTTATTTCCAATTCTATTGCATCGTTTGCATTTCACTATAGGTTTTGTGCATTTGTAAAATGGATGGCCCCTAGATCTACAGTTATAACAAATAATTGAATCGGAAAAACTTTGAATATTAGAGTTTGAGCTAGCACCAGGATTACTTCTGGTCTGAACAGGTCGGTGTTTGGATTTATTGTCGATAAGCGGTTGTGACTTTTGAGAACAAAGAAAGTTGAGCAAGTCTTCAGGTTCGGAACTATTTAAAAGCTGTGCTCCATTACGTATCGATCTGTCTGTTATACCATAAACAATGCAGTCAACTGCCTTTTTGCCCCCAATTTCACATCTATTTAACAAACACAATTTATCAAAAAAATATTCGCGTAGACTTTCGTCATGTCTAGTAGTGCGGTTTAGCATCTCTTCCAAAAGGCGACCATAATTTTCTTCGCTAGGGAACGCCTTTCGAAGTTTTGCTTGCCATTCATCCCAGGAGTGGATTACGGTAGGCAAAGACTCAAACCATTTTTTTGCTAGTCCAGCTAATTTTTGTAACGAAAAATGAACTATTTGTTTTTCATTCCACCCATAAATGGTGGCACACTCATTGACCTTTTTCAGCCAGCATTCAATGGTTTGAGTCCTGTTACCCGGGTCAAATTCAGTCAAGACATTGTTCACGTTATTATTACTTAAGATCGAAAAAGAAGTCTTATTTGTATCTCCCTTGAAATTAGCTAACAGTTTCAGAACATCTTTACTAGAAAGGCGATTTGAATATTTACGCGTCTTCCTTGGCACAGGTTCACTGCTAGACGTAGATGAAGAAGAAGGACTCCTCCTTTGCTTAGATTTCTTAACTCGGCTACGCCGCTTTGGAGGCGTACCAGGCGGCGTACCACATTCATCACTAGATGCCATTTGTGCCTGAAAAACCATTCATCGACATAATATGTTCCGCTTTTGCCAAAAGCGCTGTCAAATCGATTCTAAAAAAAATACCTATTTTTCTTCTTTA
The DNA here is from genome assembly GCA_935421205.1 of Xylocampa areola. Taxonomy (NCBI): domain Eukaryota; kingdom Metazoa; phylum Arthropoda; class Insecta; order Lepidoptera; family Noctuidae; genus Xylocampa; species Xylocampa areola. The sequence continues at coordinate 13,935,694 of OW285223.1, forward strand.
ATATAGAATGATAAAATATCGTCTATTTAACAAAATCTTAGTTCTTTTCATCAAACAAGATCATTTCTAAGATAATAACCAAATAATTAATTTATAAATACATAAGTAAAATAACAGACAATATCACATACAAATGCACTTTATCCAGTAAGCATACATAGCTTACTCCAAATATCTGATCAAATAATAGCCATAAAAATAAGTAAAGAAGCAAATATCCTTCCAAATCATGTAACTCAAACTTTCATTTGCTATCCGCATTGGTATTCATAGATGGTAAGTATAATAATATGGTACATCGTGAACCCAGTTGGTAGGTACATACATATAGCATTGGTAAGCGTTTTTTTTTTTAATTCTTTTAAAGTATACAGATAGATATATATAGTTCATAATATATTTGTCTTACACTATGAATATTATTTTGATTATTTGTTATATTAAGATAGATTAAGTAGGCATCTATATCATCTTTATTTATTGTTATGATTAATTTTATCTTAAGATTATTAAAAAATAATAATTCAATATTCATAATTACATGACACTTTATCCAGTAAGCATACATAGCTTACTCAAAAATCCGACGAATGTATGAAGCTCACTCAACCATAACCAGTGGTAGCCACACCCACTCAGTAAACCAGTGAGCGAACATACATCGCCCCCTAACTCATCCAGTGAACAGGCATAGCTCACTCCCTAAACTTGTAAAACTTCACTAGCAAAATCCTTTTAGAATAATAATTGTTTTGTATTAAATGTACACCTACATAAGTAGAGGAAATGTGGGTAGCTAAATACCATGTCCTTAGTTTAATCGTAAAATTTATCTAGTATGATCACGTTTGCTAACATCATGCAAAAATCAAAATCTATCAAAAATAATCACTAAACTCAGATGATCTTAATTACACCGGCACGCATACGCATACCATCGGTGTCAGCCGATACTTAACGACGCTATCGGAGAGTAGCCCCGATCTGACGTCGATGCATACCTGACCCGACGCATGGTACGGAAATTCGCATTACGGTACTGTCGAAGAGTAGCCCCGACCGAGTGCCAATGCGCATTTCTACACACAATCTACGAGTAACGCTATCAGAGGGTAGCCCTGACCAAACGTATCACGCAAATTCTGCTGTACTATGTAATATACGTGCCATTTTTCAGGAAACATTACTAAGCGCATATCATTGCTAACACATAAGCCTATCGGAGTTGGGAGCCATCAGAGAGTAGCCCTGACTTAGCACCAAAACCGTAGGCGCTTTATGTCCATGAAAATGAACGCTAAGATACTGCCAAGGAGTAGCCCGGCCAAGTATCGGCAAACACTTTCATATCCAAATGACCTGCGCATTTCATCATCAGGGAGTCGCCCTGACCTAATGCGACACGCAAATCAATCGCCTTGACAATGATAATACGTTTCCCTTACAGAAAAAAATAATTCATTATCTCTTATAAAGTAAGTAGGTAGGTAACAAAACAAGATAGATCGTGAATGTATCTGCACATACCTTAATTTTGGTGTATCCCACTTCTGAATTGATAAATAAAATGAAACCACGTTGTCTTCGATACTTCAATTATATTCAGTGGATATTCCGTTTTACAATAATTGTTAAGTCGTCTTGTCGCCAACGATGCTAAGCCAATAATGCCGCTTTGCATCTGCCATGAGCTCAACTCTAGCCCCTCTACCCCCACTACTTAACCACTTCCTTAGTGGAACGAGTCACGGCCGTTATCAGTGTTGCCATAATAAATTCTCAAAACTATACTAAAATCATAATATACTTAAAAAATCTATTGAAATCATGACACTATGTTTAACCATTTTAATACTTAAAGAAATTGGCAATTATAAAGCGGTAATTGACTGCAGCTGTATAAAAATCTCGCGTCACAGTGTTTGTTATCGAACTCCTCCGAAACGGCTTGACCGATTTTTGTTTTTATTGTGTATTTGGTAGGTCAGAGAATACGTCGTAGGCTATTTTTTATACCCCTAGGTGATAAGGGTGGCACTATCCAGAAAATTTATATGGCAGAACGTTTGCGGGGCACAGCTAGTATAAATATATATATTCGGCTATTTACTAGCTGTCATTTGATACCCATATTATAGAACCTGGCGCATGGATAACATTTGGTGTGACATGGCTAGATAGAAGGAGACCGTATCGTTGGCGGTTACCACCAACAACAGCTTCCCAATGACGGTTGATGTCAGGCAGGCGGCCGGTCATAAAACATAGCCAAAACTTTAGCAGCATGCCAGATATAGGTATGCTGCGCCGACCCCAAATAAATTGGGATAAGGGCAGGGGGATGATGATGATGATGATTGTTATTCGCCATATTTAGGCATTGTTATAGCTTATGACACTCCTGCAATAGGCATGATGACGGTATTAAAGAACCAAATAATAAATGGTTTTACAGGTTATTTTTTTAGAATCCTTAGTGCCTATACTAAGGATTCTAAAAAATTACAAAGTTAATAATTAAGATTAATAAGATTTTCAATAAAATAAAAGTGTAAAATGCTGCAATCGGCCATGTTAACTAAAACGTCAATCACAACGAATGACGTCACGCCTCAGTCAAATGTCAATCATCGCCGTACATTATGGTTTCAACTTATGTCAAATATGCTGAGGCATGACGTCAAAATGGCGCCATGACACCCAGCAGCGTTTTCGCGGTTAAATCAAATTAGATAGTTTAAAATGCAATAATTTGCATTGAAACTGAGTTTATTGCTGAAATAATGTGTTTTTCGGATATAGTAGACGTGTACCTACATTATAAAAGGATATTTCAAATCTGTCATCATGCCTATTGTGACGAATCGAATAACACCGCATATGTTAAAATACATCAAGTCGTTTAGGCTATAGGGCGTACCAAAGAAATTTCATACATACACTCGAAAAGTATTAGCCTTCTTATGGGTGAGTCGGGTAAAACATAACCCTCCTTCTGGGTCAATCGGGTAAAATGGACTTCGTATAGTATAACCCCGGTACTCATATATTTTTCAAATGCAAAGTAAACAAATAAATAGGCGACCATAATAATTATGACAACAATCAATAAACATCACAAAATGACCGGTCAGTTCACAGTCCTGCTGACCTACTTACGACAATCGATAGCGAGTGCATACAACAAGTTAAACATAACCAAACGTTCAAGTTTCATAAACATTTGTTTAACTAACAGGTCGGCGGCGCCTTTGATGTTAACGGACGTTTGTCTTTGGCCCGATTTTGTCGATTTTGTTGTATATAACATAGCATCACGCCTGTATACCCCGAAAGGGTAGGCAGAGGTATACACAGGTGTACACCCACATTTCACCAATGCTGTTATTAAGTCCCATGTAACAGGTGGTGGTAAGTACGCATGATTTAAACACACTAGGTTGTTCATCGACCACACGAAAGATCTCGTTTTTTTTTACAGAAATTTTCCGTAAAAAAAAACTAATTTCTCATTCTCGTTATTACGTTGCAAGCCCCGGAGTTCGGAATTCTGGCCGGTTGACGGCAATAGGCTCACCGCTTAATAACGGCATCGGCGTAACGTGGGACTACTAGACTAGAAAGAAAAGGTTCTATTTTGGACCAACACAGGAAGCAAAAATAACACAAATAAAAAATAAAATAAAATATATACATATACATAATCTCATGCCTTCCTTCCATGGGGGTAGGCAGAAACTACAGAACGCCACCTGCTACGATCCTTACATATGCCTTTTGCTTCATCCACGTTCATACATCTGGTCATACACGCGCGCCGGTTGCGAGTACTACGCACCTCACCTTTTTGGAGGATATCACTAATAAGGTCAGTGTATATCCTTCTAGGGCGTCCCCTGGCGTCCCATTAGGATAAAAAATATGTGCATAAATAATCACCCTATCAGAAAAAAAAACCAAACAAGGGATAACCTGTGTAAGGCCAAAAAAGGCCCTAACTCAGCATTGATTAGAATGTCGCAGACTGATATTCTGTTAGAGCCCGTCGTGATGCACGGACAGCCACGCCACATACATCAGCTATACATAAATATTACCATGTGTAACGAGAAGAAATAATTTATATACTACCTACTCCTTTGCCTACGCTTTTAGGATACAGGCATGATAGTATGTTTTCTTAGATTATAGAGAAAATATAGACAACGTGATGTTAATCAGTATAATTATGGCTCAACCGGATTATGATAAAAATCAATTAGTGGCTAACAGCAGCTAATATTAGATCTAGAATATTTGATAAATTTATTTAGGTATCTGTTTTCTTTATCTATACTATGTTATCTACTACTTTAGGTAGGTACCTACTGTCGTGGTGGCCGAGTGATTTCGCTCCTGGTTCTTGAGCATCGGATTGTGGGTTCAAACCTAGCATCTATCAATGTGACTTTTTCAATCTCTTCTCCTTATCGTGTGGTTGATGAAAAACCTAGTGACACCATCGAGAGCATCTCTCAGGTGTGCTGGTTTCCTCACGATGTTTTCCTTAACCGTGCTTATAGCAAGTGATAATTAGTAAATAATGCGCACATGACTTCGAAAGGACAGCGGTGCGTGGCTTGGATTTCAACTTGCGGCCTTTGACTTGTCAATCCAACGGTCATACCACTAGGCTATCATTGCGAAACTTTACCTATACAAAGGAATATGTACTAGATAACCAAGCTATATTTATCCATGTGACATCTGTAAGTGTTAAGGTATTTGCAGACACACCTAACTGATAAAGGTTCGTAGAATTAATAGGCGTCGGTCTAATGGAGTCGATTCCGATAATCTTCAAACGCATTAAGGAAGCAAGAGTTCGAGTTAGTGAGCAGAGGTCCAGATGGCTTAGTGGTCAGAGAGCCTGGAGTATTTATTCGGGAGGCACAGGTTCGAATCCTGCTCATGACCGTATTTTTCTTTCCACAAAAATCTATAACTTTTGAGTCGATTCTTTGTCATAAAACATAACATAGCATCACGCCTGTATTCCCCAAAGAGGTAGGCAGAGGTGTACAATGTTGTACACCCACATTTCACCAATGCTAGTTAGGCCCATGTAATAGGGCACAATTCCAAACTCGGGGCTAAGAATTTCCCAACAGAAACACTCAATAACACTGCCCGACCAGGGAATCGAACCCAGCACCTCATGCTCAGCAGTCGCGCTTGGGACCACTAGACCAACGAGGCAGTACGATTCTTTTGTGTTAATGTTATCTACTATATAAATAAAAATATAAGATTCATTCGGTACGTACCAAGTGACCTAGATCCATTAGATTGCATGACACACAGACATATAAACCTATATATATTTAGAATAGACTACTGGTATCTGGGTGTGGAGCTGTGGGCTTTATCTATGAACCTTGACCATGGATTGTCTATGCATATACCTAAACCTACAAAGCATATAACTAGGATATCTTTGCCGATTTATTCAACAATAACTGAGGGTCAAATCAACCTTTATCAAAATTTTACCCTTTTTTTTTTGTTTCTAAACGGGGAAACCTTCTAAACGGCGCCCGGTCTTCGGGGATAAGACCGCTGAGTGGGGATTCTTACCTCACTAAAACCACCCTGGTGATCACCATCAGCATATGGAAGGGGGCACTGGGTACTCTGAACACACCAGCTCCAGTACCCCCGCTATGCAATGCTTATTAAGGCACATCCCTGGGGAGACTGTAAAGGGGTCTCCCCTAAGCCTCGCTATGCGCGGTAGCATGTGACCACTGTGCCACCGTCTTCTCTGGGGTCACATGATAGGTGAACAGAGTCCCCGCTCTATGCACCAGTGACCCCAAAGGCCCGTCAAAACTTTACCCAAAGTTTTTAATAAGTCTATTTATGATGAGATTTAAAAGAGAAGCCGATTATCCTCTTCTGCGAAGGCTGCGCTGATGTTCATGCTCGGGGTCACCAGTATGGAGGAACGAGGGTGATATTGCCTGGCGGGCAACGGCCCGACAGTTAATGTCGGGCGGTTGTATATATGCAGATTTGCCGTCAAACTTTGCTTGCGCGATGTAGTGAGTTATGCGCGTAGTATCCATGTAGCGAGATAGATGTCGCTACATTTGAAACAGCCTTAGAGCATTCAACCAATGAATGTTCTATGGAAACAGCGGGGTCTGGAGAAGAACACATGCGATAAGGACGGCTTTATCAAGTGGAGAAAAAGAAGAAGATGCCGTCTTGTTGGAACCAGTGCGGTACCGCGCTGGCAGGACCCAACATGCTGCTGCGTCCAGCAATCCCTACGATGCAGCTGTACGTGTCCCGCCTAGATTACTCCGGTTGAGGAGATCGTGGAGTATATTCTAGTGAAGACCAACTGGAGTTTGAGGGTCGAGAAGTTGGATTCGCGCCACAACACAACCTTCAAATCGTTTGTGGTGCGGGTTCCAACCCAACATCTTCAAACCTTCCTCAAAGAAGAGTTTTGACGTGACACCAGTCAGCGCAACACGACGCCTTCACTTCGTGTACAGTAGTTATAAGTTTTATTTTGTAATATTATGTATTAGTTTATTTATATATTGCCTCGTTGGTTTAGTGGTCCGTAGCGCGACTGCTGAGCAGGAGGTCTCGGGTTCAATTCCCGGGTCGGGCAAAGTGTTATTGAGTTTTTCTGTTAGGAAATTCTCAGTAGCAGCCCGGAGTTTGGAAATGTGCCCGGTTGATGGCAATAGGCTCACCACCTATTACATGGGACTTAATAACAGCATTGGTGAAATGTGGGTGTACAACTGTGTACACCTCTGCCTACCCCTTCGGGGAATACAGGCGTGATGCTATGTTATGTTAGTTTATTAATAGTAAAATTTTATGTTTGTGTATTTTATTATATGGTCAAAAGAATAGTAAAAATAATAAAGTATAATCTTACAAATTTAATCGACCAACCATGCCTTAGATACACCGGTCTTAAGGCAAAAAAATAATTGCCCTCAAATACGATACATAATATTTTTGCAAGCAAATTTTCGGTCACGGCGGTCTATCTCCACGGAGATTAGCCAAGTACGCAAGAGGTATAGTTCAAAAGTGTATGTGTAATCACAGGTGCACTCCCTTTTCCTTCACCCTCATAGTCTGATGGGACGGCAATCCGACACGACCGGAGAGAGATCAGGCACAGGAATGACGGGGGTACCACACCGCTAACTTCATAACTTCGTGCTGCTACTGAGAATTTCCTAACAGAAAAACCCACTATAACACTGCCCCACCCGAGTTCCCCCACCAGTTTAGCAGTCGCTCTTGTGACCAGTAGATCTATGAGGCAGTTTCGCAGAAAATAAGGAAACTAACAGAGTTACTTTCGCATATATAATATTAGTATGGATTCACTAATATACTTTTTCACGACTCAACTGCTCAACGGATCGTAATGAAATTTGGCAAGGAGAGAGATTGTATCTTGGGGAAGGACACAGGCTACCTTTAGTAGCGCAGACTAAGTCGCGGGCACCAGCTAGTTAATATATATATATTGTAATATTTCATAAAAATTACTACCCTATGTTACCCGGTACAATGCAAGGATTAAAATCAATTCAGGCGTTTAGAAGTTATGGAATAAAGAAGTTTCTTTATACAAACATCAACAATCACAAACATACATACACACATGAACTCTAAAAACCCACTCCTTTTTTTGGGCTGTCGTATAGGACCTAATAAATGCTTTAATTTTTTCTCAAAACTGTAATTTATTCGTGTATAATATCTCGTGTTTCCATATACAAGATCGTGACACAAAGACATACATACTGTTTGTATATAAACCAGTGAACTGTCATATGATTATGTAGGAGTGTTTAAGCTTTGTGTGCTCACCTTGACAATCGAATAGTTCTCCAGGGTTGTCACACACAAGTATTTCAAAAATAACACATAACATAACATAGCATCACGCCTGTATTCCCCGAAGGGGTAGGCAGAGGTGTACACAATTGTACACCCACATTTCACCAATGCTGTTATTAAGTCCCATGTAATAGGTGGTGAGCCTATTGCCATCAACCGGCACATTTCCAAACTCCGGGCTGCTACTGAGAATTTCCTAACAGAAAAACTCAATAACACTTTGCCCGACCCGGGAATCGAACCCGAGACCTACTGCTCAGCAGTCGCGCTACGGACCACTAAACCAACGAGGCAGTTTAGTATTTCAAAAATAAATGAGTTAATTTTTCGTATGGTTGATGAACAACCTAGTGTCACAGTTTAAACCACCCGTAGGTCTCTGACATGACTTTACACGCATCGAGAACATCTCTCAGGTGTGCTGGTTTTCTTACAATGGTGTCTTACTCCGTTTATGGAAGTGATAATAATTTATTTATTTAATGATAATTCTGTAGTAGCCTAGTCGTATGACCGTTAGACTGACAACGGTCGCAAGGTCGAATCCAAGGCACGCACCACTGTCTTTTCGAAGTCATGTGCGTATTATAAATTATCACTTGCTTAAAACGGTGAAGGAAAACATCGTGAGGAAACCAGCACACCTGGGAGATGTTCCCGATGGTGTGTAAAGCCCTGGCGGAGACTTACGAGTGGTTTAAACTCTGGCACTAGGTTCTTCATCAACCACACTATAAGAAGAAGAAGAAGTGGTGCGAAGGGAATTATAAGTGTGTGTAAAATACGTCAAGAATTTCAACCTTTGTTTTTTGGTGGTGGATAACCCATTATGGACGTTGTGCCGTTCTCCTACCGACTAAAAACCACACGGTCCTACTCTATCCTTCACCGAGGTCTCGGGTTCGCAGCTGCTTTCAACGCGACCCCGGCAGTTTATGGTCCCTTTAAGGGTGTCCACTGTCCACAGACACTCCAGGACTTTTTGCAGGGTTGCCTGAACAGACACTTCACCATTTCTAACTATTTAAATAATACATTTCATAGTATTAATGCCATTAATTAAAAATAAGGTTTCATTCTACAGCAATAGAGATAACAAATAAAAATATTTGACCTATATTTGAATCACATGCTTATTCTCTATGGTCAAAAACAATATGGCTGCCACGTTCCAACGGGGAATTTATGTAATTATTCAAGGTGTTTTTATGAAGGTATTCAGATTTGACTATGGACTAGTTTTTATTGAATTAGCTTTGGTTATCGAATTATGATATATAGTATGACTCATGTATGTAAAAAAATGAAGGTTACATTTGAAACAATAAATACAATAGACATTAGGTATTGCGTTATAACAATTTTTTTGTTTTTTAAGTCTTAGAAAGGGAGTGACTATAGAGATGTATGGAAGAAAGAGACATGCTTTGCCGCCACTACGTATAAGTGATCGAAGGCCGCCACAAATAAATTTTAATAAGGGCATGTTATTTATTTATTTATTAACATGGCAAAGCCAATTAATTACATCAATAAATTTAAAAGTTACAATAAAAAATTGTATAACAAAAATAAAAAAATACCTTAAAAATAATTATCATTAATAATTATCAATGATAACATAGACTTTTTATAATTAACTCTATTTAGGCGAACCTTTCACAAAACTTGATGATCATGATAAATTATTATTTATATGTAAACACACTTATTCAAAGGTGTCAAAATATGTAGGTGTTCTTTTAATGGTGTAGTGTTTGAATGAGCCTGTGTGTGCCTGATGCTAAGAGATCAATAACGCAAAAACTACTGAACGGATTTGGATGAAATTTTGTACATAATTACTTTAAAGAAAGAAAGAAAGTATTTATTTCAGTCTCGTGGCCGAACTTACGCCTATTACGATAGCAGGAAAGAAAAAACAGGAAATAAACATTAAAAATACAATACTTACTAAATTGCACCTGCACGAGACCAAAAATGCCCCTATTTCAGCATAAAACGGCAACGTCTAGATGTTGCCGCGCCTGGTGAAGTCACGGGCGTCCACGGTGAGTTAGTTTAAAAAACTTTAGGTCCTACATTAAGACATAGGATATTTTTATCCCGGATAAAGCCAGAAGACTTGCAGGGCAATGGAAATTCCCGCACCAACTAAGTACATTATTAAAATACATTTTCAAAGTGACAACCCTAGGATCGACAGACGCATAAAAAGACTATTAATAGTTGTAGTGATTTATATGGTTTTTTTTACTCATTCCGAGACACGCGAGGCAACAATTGATGACTTATGCGATATATTAGTTCATGACATGTCCACTTGTGTACGTGTCGTGTGGTCTTCTGGATATGTTTTTATTTTGTCTAACTACAATTCCGTCTAGCGAGGCACTATTAATGTACATTAGGCCGCTCGTCTGCGGAAACAAAACCAGTATAAACTGGTCTCGCATTTTATTGAAAATCCCTATTACGATAGGCCAGCTCAAGGTCAAAGTGTTACCACGGACTGGCGTGCTGTACTATCTAAAACATCGATTTAAGAGAAAAATTATGAAATCAAAATCAAATTTCTTTATTTAAGTTAGGCAAATTTTTTTAACGTCCACCATTAAGACAGCCCCCAAAAAAGCCCACCCTTCACCGCTTCCTAGTGTTTTAGCTGGGAACAAGAAGCGACGCAACAAACTCCCAGCAACACGTCTGTCTGTATCATAATTATTTATAGAATCTATACAAATGAAAATTGGTATTAATTATTGTTCAGTATCAGTTATTACTCAAGCGCATTATGACTCGCGACTTTGAAACTAGTCGGGCAATCCCGAGAAATGCACGTGAGTAGTAACCTGTGAACATAAATTAATATGAATATGTCTCACGAAAGTTTTTATATAAAGAAATTAATTGATTTTATATAAAATATTTTTTTTAAGCTTATGAGATGAAATCTCTATGAAATCAACCAAATTTCTCCGTCCACGTAATTTTCGTAATGAGGGGTTAAAAGTTTTTGCTCCACGTATTAATATAATGATTATTTATTTAAGTAGTGATACCCTGGTGGTATGTCCGTTGGACTGACAAGTCAAAGGTCGCAAGTTCGAATCCAAGGCACGCACCACTGTCTTTTCGAAGTCATATGCGTATTATAAATTAATGATCACTTGCTAAAAACGGTGAAGGAAAACATCGTGAGGAAACCAGCACACCTGAGAGATGTTCTCGATGGTGTGTAAAGCCATGTCAGAGGCCTACGGCTGGTTTAAACTCTGACACTAGGTTGTTCATCAACCACACGATGAGAAGAAGAAGAAAATTTGATGAATAAATGTAGATACTATATTGTAAATCACTAAAATTGGAAGATGTAGTGTAATCGGTAGATGTAAATTAATGTGGGGTATGGCACATTTTTTTTATTTTATTTTTTTATTGTTTGTCGCTATAGTGTCACTTAGACCATAAAAGGTCTATTGTGATCGCCAGTTTTGGGTTTAAATTAGAGTTCATCCCTAAACCCTGCCGCTGTGATGAACTGTAAGCTTTTCCTAGTGCTCATTTCTTTCATCCGGGCTTAAAATATATTTCCCTAGATGAGCGTAGCGCTTGTGTATCAGCGGTCCACATTCCCCCAAAAGGTGAAATGGTGTTTCGTCAGCCTCTTCACACCGTCTGCAGGTTTGTGTCTCGCTTAGCCTCAGGTTGAACATGTGCTTATTTAAGCAGCAGTGTCCTGTTAAGGCACTTGCCACAACGCGCAAATTGTTCCTACTTAGTGCACGGACATGATCAATGTAGCGTATTTTTTGGCACTAAACGTACCAAGCTATTTTTTTGGTGCAGTATTTGGTGGCTTCCTTGGAATACTAGTTGTGCCCCACGGTTTCACCTGCTTTTTGTCTATTTTCCTTGGCTCCTAGCGTCGTAGTATGATGTTAAATATCTTATAACTTTTCTCAAGAATTGGGCTATAAGTAAAATGAAATATAAATCCTGGGGTTGACGTGTTCAAACAAAAATACTTGACAAACAAACGCTTGAGCTATATTATATAAGTAAATGTACGTGATAGGTCATTAATCCCGAAACATTAACCTTTCTCGATATTTATTTATTTTAATTCACAAAGATCGTATTGAAAAACAATATTTACCTCATTTATCAATCGCAGTGCAATGTTTTTGTTTAAAGGCAAGACGAAAAGAGTGCATCGGGTGTATTTTCGAAGCTAATAATAAATAAGATGACTCATGATTAAAAATTGCGGACGTTCTCAAAAAAGGTCAGGTGTAAACTAAATTAATCTATACATGCATGTTGGCGAGTATTATTTAAATTAATGAATATAGATGAAGCGAAAAAGCTGTGTTAGAATAGTAGTGGAAAGCGATAGTATCTGCCTACCGCAATAGGAAACAGGCGTGATGGTATATATGTATGTATGAATATATATTGTGTGACATCCCTGTGCTTCGGATAGCACGTTAAACCGTCGATCCCGGTTGTCAAATTAAGATTTATGACCGTTGCAGTCAGAGGCCTGAAAATCTGATAACCAGTCATACCACGAGATATCGTGTTACCTAGTTGAGTTGTGGAGGTCAGATAGGCAGTCGCTCCATATAAAATACTGGTATTAAACTGCATCCTGTTTTACTGGGAGCCGACCCCAATATAATTGGGAAAAGGCTAGGCAGGTTTATTATTTATATTTATATTAAACATACAGGACCCCTTTGTTAACATTTGCTCTTTATATTTTGGTATGGTATTATTATTATACCGCTACTCGGAAAGAAATAAGGAAAAACACAATAAATCAATGCGGTTCATCCTATCAGAATATTTTATGTAAACAAACATACAATTTGTAAATATAACAGGCATTTTAAAACAATGCAAATTTATCACTTGAACCATATATTGGAATTGCAACTTTATGTCAAAAGAAATTGAGTTGAATTTGCAATTAGTACTATAAAATGATTGAATATACAAAACAATTCCAACTGTATTTTCACGAAATCAAAGTTTAATCTTCAATGGCATGTTGTATATCATACAAATATCACACACAAAGGAATATCTGCTTCAAACTCAAAAAGATAAAGTTGATATTTGAATGACAAACGTTTGCTCTAGTTTAGCAAACCGATTCACGTCTCGCGTTGCCTAGCAACGCATAAACAAACAACTTGACGGTTTCTTTGTTTAGTGAAATTTTTAAAGACATTTTAACTACCTCATAGGTCTAATGGTCACAAGCGCGACTGCTGAGCGTGAGGTCCTGGGTTCGATGCCTGGTTCGGGCAAAGTGTTATTGGATTTTTCTGTTAGGAAATTCTCAGTAGCAGCTCGAAGTCAGGAAGTTGGCGGTGTCACACCCCGGTGCTTCGGAGAGTAGAGAGATTGCCGTCCTATCGGACTATGAGAGTGAAGGACGAGGGAGTGCACCTGTGTTTGCGCATACACTTGTTCACTATAATATCTCCTGCGTAGGTACGTTGCTAATCTCCGTGTTTAGTAGTCGCGCCACTAGACCGCTGCAGTTTTATATGCTTATTAATCATGCAGGAATAAGTCATGTGCACTGAGCTCACTGAACTGCACGGAGCTCGTTAGAGATCGCTCCATCAGTTCCAGTACACAAGGCCTTCGGTTTTTATATACTACCTACGACCAAGTCACGTGATCTTTGATCATGACGCGACGCTGTAATACGAATTTTTGTTTCGAGTTTTCGAGTTCCGAAAGTTTTCGAATAAGAATTAATTTTTAACTTATAAATTAAAAATATTTTTATTAGAATTAATATATAAATTCTCGTGCTCTCCGAGGCAGGGAGGGGTCTCGGTATGAAATGGTGGCACACCCATCCACAGACTGACCACAGCAAGCACAGCTTAGCCTCGTTCGATCGATCTGTGCGGCTGTTAGTTAGCCACGAGCCCCTCCCATGCGTTAATAATTTTAAAATATTTATCTGTAATATTTAACTTTTTAAATTTTAAAAATAAATAAGAAGTAAGGAAGAAATAAATTTATTTATGTGCCATAACAGAAAACAGAAACAAATCTCGATGTGTGTGTTTGTTTTAACCTTAGTTTTTGTAATCTAATCTGATTAACTGTCAACTACTTACGAGTAGTTAGCGGGCTTCCTCGATTAACTACAATTAACTATCTTTGTTGGCAACATCGATCAGAACTATGTATCTGAAGTGTTATCACAACAAAAAAGATTGAAATAAATCATCTTTTAACCGGATTAATCGCGTGTATTATTGGTTAATAAGAATTATCAGTTTGGGGTGTTAAAAAACTCTGCTAAGAAATTCTCAATAGCAGTCCCGAGTTAGGAAGTCGGCGGTGTGACATCGCCGTGCTTTGAAGAGCGCGTAAAGCCTGTAGTCCTGCGCCTGATCACTCTCCGCTCGTGTCGGATTGCCGTCCCATCGGAATATGAGAGTGAAGGAAGAGGGAGTGCACCTGTGTTTGCGCATATACTTGTGCACTATAATATCTCCTGTGTACTCGGCTAATCTCCGACATAAGCTGCCATGACCGAAAAATCGGTCGACAGGAGTAATAAAGCATATATTTTTAAATTAATTTAATATTTATTATACATATTTACTTAAACAATAACGGGGTTAGTCATAGGAGGCGAGTAACTTGTTTTCCTAAGATAACTTTATTGTATTACGTCGGCAAAGTCGGTAATTACGTAGGAGGGATGACAAACAGGTGATAAGTCTGATTTTGTCCTTATATATCTACGTCATAGGGTCTAGGGATTTATGATGAAGGTAAAATATAGTTTATACTTTAGTATGACTATGTGAATTTTGGTTTAATCTCGACAGGAGGGATGTAGAGTCAATTGCAAAGAAAATAAAATTAATAAAATTCTTGATATTATTTCAATATAAAGTCCTAATTTATGAGGTAATTTCCTTTGAAAGGGATAATATATAAGTCAAATAAATTCACTTAAGCTAAGAATTAAATGTAAATAAAATACTATTTGTAATAACCATAGCACTAGCAAGACGAAAAGTGCTCCTTGAAAGGCGAACATTAAGAAAAAAATAAAATCGACGTAAAAATGTTAATTATGGATTAATTATCCTTATCACTTACACATTGACCCCTAAAAAGGAAATTACCTAATAAATTAGGACCTTATATATCATTTAGCGGTAATATTTAGGCTACTTTTCCTTTAATATTATATATAAATATCTATTTTAGTATAATATCAGTCAAATCTACATCCACACTAATATTATGAAGAGGAAAGATTTGTATTTTTGTGTGTAACGAATAAACTCAATAACTAATAGCCCGATTTCAAAAATTCTTCCATCATTAGAATGTTACATTATCCCTGAGTAACATAGGCTATATTTATTACTAGAAAATATTAGGGATCCTTAATAAAACTTCAATAACCCAAGATATAAATGTTCACCCGTGCGAAGCCGGGACGGACCAATGGTATATTATAGGAGCCGTAAATAGCCGTTTATAGCCTTTTTAAGATAGAAACTTGTTTATGTCTTTGTTTACATAATAATATAGGTTAATTTTATCATTTATTTGTGCCTAAGTTAAAAACGAAACTTTAAACTGCTCGATTTCGAGGTTCGATTCCGGGGTCAGGAAAGTGTTATTGCGTTTTTGTTTTTGGTAATTTCGTTAGCATACCGGAGTTTGGAATTGTACCCGGTAGATGGCAACAGGCTCACCACCTTTTACATGCGACTTAATAACAGCATTCGTGAAATGTGGATGTACAACTGTGTACTACTCTGCATACTCCTTCAGGGAATATGGGCGTTATATTATGTTAATGTAAACACCTTTTAGGAAAGCCTAATGGACGATTTTAATCAATCAAAATCGTTCGACGAATGTTTAGGCACCGGTCCCACCGCTAGCGACCAGCGTGTAGCGAGAAACTAGAGCTAACTAACCTCTCTTAACTCCCTATAGAGTAGATTTAGTAGGGTATTTAATAAATAGAGACTGACAAAGTCTGACAGACTGTGGATGATGTCACTGTGAGACGTTTTAATTTTTGAATAGTGTAATTTGGACTATTTAGCACAGGTTGGCATAGCTTGAGCAGAGGTTTGGGGCGCAAGTTCAAATCTTGCTCACGACTGTGCCCATTTTACTTTCCAAATTTATAATTTATAGTTCGCTACGCATGTGTTAATGCGTTTGAAAGGTGATAACGAATTGATAGTTTTGTCACGGGTCATTAAGCTATAGGCGGGGTTCAATATTAACTGAAAGAGTCTCGCTCAGTGAGTGTTATAAGAAAAAAGAGCATTGCTGAGTGAGTTTATATATTATATACCGTGATGGTGTACAAAACCATATCAGAGGTCTAAGACCAGGTTTAACTCTGACATTACGTTCTTTTAAGTTTGACATCTAAAATAAGGTTAAAAACAAACAACATTCAAATTATAAGCATAAATATCTTTTTCATTTATAATACGAATTTGTACCGTAGCTGTATATATATTTTTTGAGGGAGATAATAGGTCGCCAGTCGCTTACTCACCAATCGCTGGCGGTGGGACCAGTACCTTACGAATCAGTAGACACTATAGTGATATGTTATTCGATTTCTTGTCAACTCAACGGTCATTCCATTTATCTATTCATTATCGTGTTTTCTTTTATTTTTTATACCTTTCTCCGCTTAAATGACGATGTTAAAAGGTGATAAATGGTGAAAGTCACTCGGTTGGTTAGACTAAGATAGTTTTTAGGAATTGTGAAGACATGTTTTACAATATTATCATCAAATTCTTTACTCTATAATCTTTGCATGTTTCAGTACTATCTAGCAGTGATAGTCTAGTGATATGACCGTTGGATTGACAAGTCAAAGGTCGCAAGTTCGAATCCAAGACACGCACCACTGTCTTTTCAAAGTCATGTGCGTATTATAAATTAGTTATCACTTGCTTAAACCAGTGAAGGAAAACATCGTGAGGAAACCAGCACACCCGAGAGATGTTCTCGATGGTGTGTAAAGTCATGTCAGAGACTTACGGGTGGTTTAAACTGTGACACTAGGTTGTTCATCAACCACACGATATGAAGAAGTATTATCTTAGGTTTGCGCGATCACTACACATTATAATAAATCAACTTTTACCGGATTAATCGCGTGTATTTTATAAACAGTGTTCGTAACGTCAGGAGAGAAACAAAATCCAAAAATACACACGATTAATCCGGTTAAAAGTCGGTTTTATTATAATTTGCTTGTTTTTGTAAGTTTTAAGTGTCGTAGATGGCGTGTATAAAGAATTATATTTTATACTAGTTGTACTCTCAACTTTATTCGCGCAGGATTTGGACAAATATCATATCTATAAAACCCTTCAAGATATCGAAACAGAACGTAGACGAAAATTTTAGTTAAAATTCCATTTGATGTTTTGATCCCTAAAATTTTCATTTATTGCGAAACTAATTTAATGTGTGCATACGGCTGTATAAATAGGTGACCCCTCCCAGCTGCATCAATACCCCTTTAACATCCGAACGATACGCGCAAATTCGTGTAAGTAGATAATATTGTAGTCCACTGTACATGTTAAATTTATAAAATTGAGGTAAAGTAGGCAGAGTAATATCTTAGGTTTTCGCGAAAACTACAATAAAATTAATAAAAACCAATAATACACGCGATTAATCCGGTTAAAAGTTGTTTTATTATAAGTTAAAGTAGGCATTTTGACAGATCTTTTTGAAATAGAGAAGCAAGAAGAAGACCATTTTTATAGACCATCTCAGTATCGCAGATAACCGATTGTAATATCGGTTTTATTACTATCATCCAGTAAGCCCCAAAAATTATATATAACTCGCACTTGACCGCTTTTTTTTCCCAATGAACATTGTGCACTGTGGGCCAAGTCATTGACTTATATTAAAAATAAATCCTGTTCCATTGCCAAAATTTCAAACAAAGAAGTTTTTATAACCATTTGTGATATAATGTATTGGTGACGAAGGGCGGTGCGGAAGCCAATGATTTCGTAGATTACCTCATACTGAGAAACAATTAGTGTTTCTTACTAGAAATAACATGTAGGTATTGAAACTATACAGAGAGAAATAATATATACAGATACATTTTTCTAACTTTTTTATTCATCATTCTAAAGTTACACTTTTTTGGAAGAAAAATTATTACTGTCGTGTTCTATTTTATGCTGTATACCTACTAGCTGTGCCCTGCGGTTATCTATCTTTTCTTTTGCCGTCTTAGATTAGCTAATAACTTGAAATGATTAATTATAAAAAAAAACAAAAGCACTCCATGTACGTTATTGTTTATCAATATTGGATCTACGTTTGGCCAATAACTCGCTTCAATAACTGACTTCTCGCCTTCTTCTGTAGCATAGTCACTATGTAAAAAAAAAACTTACTAGTCTATGTTACCCGGGACTATACAACGATTCTAACGATACATCTCAATCGGTTCAGGCGTTTAGAAGTTATGGTAGAATATAGAAACGCACATGTATTTTTTATGTCCGTGTATGTAAGTATCTATACATACGAGTACATACATAGATACGTGAACCCTATAAACGTAACTTTTTGTGCAGTTGTGTTATAAAAAATGACATATATCTACATTATCCCATTCCTACATGTCCTTTGTGTTTACCGCCATTTTATTTTTTCAATATTGCATTCACGATTCAGGAAAAATATTTTAAAAGGAACTTAGGTATCGATAAAAAAGTATTGTTGGGAATTTGCAGAGGTTTTCGGAAATATAAACAGACAGCCATATTACGTGATATTTTTATATTTATAGCACGTTTGTTAAATAGGCTTAATAATGCATTTTTTTGTGGCAAAACTAGTGAGTTTCGTTTACTATAGTAGATTTTATATATTTCCTCACGTCCATTTTTGGACTGGATTCGCATTTCAGTTCCTTTGGGGTTAAGTCTCAAAATGATATCAAAAACTATCTTCTAATAAATAAAAATGAATTACCGAAATGTTTGTACGTGCATAACTTCCGAACGACTGCACCAAATTGGATAATTCTAATTTTTTTTTGTGTTCGTTATAGTCCGGTCAAGGTTTGTATAAAATAGAATTTAAAAAAGAACAGAAAAAAGCGGTATTAAGTTATTAAGTTAATAAAAGTTTCAAATAAATGCTATAGTTCGTTTGCATACGTTTGAACGATTTATCTGTGTATGTTTGTCGTTTATCATCAACCATCTATTGGTTGATCTTTTATTTATAAAAAGAACAATACTATTTAAACTTTATCCATTAACTTTACGAGTTGCTTGAGATAATTTGGCCAAACAGCTGATCTTTGTATATGTAATGGCCTGGAAATCTAATTTATCAACTATTTTTTGTCTGTGTGTCCATTTGGTGGACAGCGAAGTATACAGCACATATAAAAAATCAAACTAAAATTGAACTAAAATTTAGGGATTACAACCGTTTTCAAAGGCTGATTTTTATCGATAGATTTTATTTTTTATTATTGACAGCCTTATCGTACAAAACTTGTCAAAATTCAAATTCAACAACATAAAAAAAAATCAATTCATGATTTAAAAATCAACTTTAAAACAAAGCGTAAAACGCGTGTTCCTTAAGGTTTATTTTTTAAATATTTATATAAAAGGATGCTACTTTACTTTAGTTTCAAAGAATGACGGACAAGTGCCAAAACAATAAAAATTAAGTACCTACTAAAGGGTTGTTCCTGTTAGCCCAAATATAGCAAGTATATTTTAAAGTATGTAATGGCAATTCAAGCAAGCTTAACGTATTTTAGGCTTAAGTATCCTTATTATAATTTGAGATTAATGTAGACTGCAATAATTCCAGTTATTGTATAATTTTAATTTTCTACAGGCTTTGTTTTAACATAATATGTTTAGGTAATTAATTTTGTACTTTTTAAACATACCCAACTTGATTTATTTTAAATTAGTATAAAACAATTTACTTAATATTATCACTTACTTCGAATCATCGCATCTAACAGCACAGCCCGCCAAAAATATAAACAAAAAAGTTTTCATTTTCACACACAATTCACAAGAAACTCCTTGAATTCCTTTCCATTTAAAAAGAAAAATAAAACATAATGTCCACGCTCAAACAAAACAGTTCTGAATTCAAACACGAAAAGAAGAACGAATAAAAAAGTAAAATACGTTTCGCGCCAATTTTTGACGCGCGTAGTGATGTGCGGTGTGAGGCGCGCTCTCGACTCCACGTGCGAGTCGATTATGACAATATTAAATACTATAGTGGTCGATTGTGGCTATAGTCCACGAGACAGGGTGCATTCCGCGTACTTTATGTTATTACGGTAACTTGCACTAACACGTGGTTTTGCTTGTTTACCTGTTGTTTGACCTTTTCTTATGGTATTAACCTTTTTAAAAATGATCAGATTATTTTCCACGCAGATAAGGAGGTTAATGACAAAGAAAACATAGAAATATATGGAACAAACAAATAAGAATTGATAGCCGATAGCATTTACATTTTGAAAGCTATAGTAAGGAGATAGCGAAATTATGTATAATAAAAATAAAAATAAAAAAAACATCTTTATTCGCTTTTACTGTTTGCCAAAATTATTCAAAGTTGTTTACGATTTAAGTTTAACCCAATTAAATATTCCGATAAGGCGTTTCATAATATAGAAATCATTATTCAAATGGAATTTTAAGAAACCCGCTGATAAGATCTTACTTTATTTATGTCTATACCTTATAAATTTATAAAGGACAAGTTTTTTTTTTCTATAGATAATTCTTTCAAACACGTTTACGCGTGCGTAGCGAACTCTTAAGTTATAAACTTTTATGGAAAGTAAAATACGGTGGTGAGCGGGATCCGAAACCGCGCCTCCCGGATAATTACTCCAGGCGCTCTGACCACTAAGCCAAATTATTCTTCCGCATTTTAATACGTTTTCGGAGTAGTGAGCAGAGGTCGAGATGGCTTAGTGGTCAGAGCGCCTGGAGTCGGATCATGACCGTATTTCTCTTCCACTATTTTTATAATCTTTATGTTTATTTTTTCGTTTATATGTTCAAAATACACATAATCTATTAAAACAGGACATTATGGAATTTGACAAACAGATGGCGATAATATTTTTAGCGAAATAATTTCAATTAACAATAACAGATAAACAGTTATTTGAATATAGGTCATAACGCTGTATGTTTAAGAATCAAACTTAAGAGTACATTGTGCTGGTCCGATTACTGGTCATGGAATAATTCCACAATGTCATAGTATGCTAGGAATGGGTATGGCACTATGGTTATTTGTTTTTACATAAAGTAAATTAATAAATAGAGACAAGACTACCAATTCTTAGTTGAAGTAAAAAATATTGAAGTAAAGAAAGACTGTCTCGTTGGTCTAGTGGTCCCAAGCGCGACTGCTGAGCATGAGGTCTCGGGTTTGATTCCCAGGTCGCGTTAAAATGTTTTTTTTTTTTTTTTGGTATATTTTTGTACTGGCGTAGAGTTTGGAATTGTGCCCGGTATGGCAATAGGCTCACCCCCTATTACATAATAGCAGTGGTAAAATGTGGAAGTACAACTATATACACCTCTGCCCTTCCCTTTGGAAAATACAGGCGTGATGCTATGTACGTAAAAAAAGATTAGTATTTATAACGTGGCATGTGTTTTATGTCTACGCAACAACTTTTTTAGTTTTGAGCCCCGTGAGTTGCATTATCATTTAGCACAGTTCAACTGAATATAGAGGAGGAGTGCAGTAAGCTAATATTTTTATATAATACTAGCGCCCCGCCCCGGCTCTACCGGGTGTTAATTAGAAAAAAGAGTGAAGTTACGTTTAGCCTACGTAAGCCATGTTAATAATTTTTTCGGCGACTTGGTTGCAAAATATAATTTTTTACTACTTAGAAAAAAACTTTGTTATTTAAACCATCTGTGAAATATTGTCTAAACGATGGTGAAAACTGCATCTAAATCCGTTGCGTGTTTTGAGAGGAGTTAGCGGATAAACAGAAAGACGCGGAAATCGACTTTGTTTTGTACTATGTAGAGATGCATTAGAAATACAATAAATTTATTAAAAAAAACATTACGCACACTACCGTGCTTTTGACACACAAACACGCACACACACACACAAAGGCACACACGCGCGCCACACACACATATCTTTGACAGTAGAACCTTCTTGTCGAATTTCGGCCAGTATCGACCACTTTTATTAAATACAGTAATGTTTTTTTATTTATCTTGATTTAACATTAATAAACAGATTCTACGCAAATAACCTCTTCACACACTGGCCTAAAGAATGCTATAAGACATTGTAATCCACAGTTATGGTAACAATAACCACAGACTAAAAAAAGCTCCACACGAATGTGATACGACGGCACGACCCCCATTGTGTTTTATTTCTCGAACCCAACGTGATTTGAATGCGTGTTGACAAAGAATTCTTAGGAAGACACACACACAAAATAAAACAGTTTTATAAATCCTGCTACAATATTACAAACTAGCTGTGCCTCGCGGTTTCACTCGCGTATATTATAATTGGCCTCTTGCAGAAACACAAGGGTGATTTGAATGCGTGTTGACAAAGAATTCTTAGGAAGACACACACACAAAATAAAACAGTTTTATAAATCCTGCTACAATATTACAAACTAGCTGCGCCCCGCGGTTTCACCCGCGTTTTTTTTTTTAAGATGGCTTCTTTCAGAAACCCAGGGGTTTTGTCTGCGTAACCGGACAATATCTAAGGCTTGGCAGTTTGATGCCTCCAGCCAGAGCATATATTATAATTAGCCTAAGTTACTCCTTATATAGTAAAATCTTATCAGAATCGGTCCAGACGTTTCGAAGATTATCCGGAATAAACAGACAGACATAAAGACGGACAACAATTTTTAAAACAGTTTTTAGGCATAGGTATAGTGCAAAAACCGGTGACAGCTTAAAAAAAAAACATTATTTTTACATTACAAACAGACACTTCAATTTTATTTATTTGTATTGATTTGAAAATGTGTGTGCTGATTGTGAGGTCGGAGGTTCGATTTTTGGGATATGGGGCACGTGGCTCAGTAACACCTAAGTACACCGGTCGATCGAGGTTAAGCTGCGCTTGCCGCGGTTGGTCACCACCATTTCATATCGAGACCCCTCCGTGCCTTGGAGAGCACGTTAAACTGTCGGTCCCGGTTGTCAAATTAAGCTTTATGACAGCCGTTATGGGTACAGAGGCCTGTAAGTCTGACAACCAGCCATACCACGAGATATCATGTTACCGAGTAACTGGGTTGTGGAAGTCAGATAGGCAGTCGCTCCATGTAAAATACTGGTATTATGCTGCATCCGGTTTGACTGGAAGCCGACCCCAGTGTAATTGGAAAAAAAAATTGTTGAGCGGTTTAGACTGGAGAATTGAAACGAAGAGAAGAAGAATTGGAACTTGAAAGACATGACCCTCCTTTTGTGTTAGTCGGGTAAAAATATGTATGGACAGAACTTTTTAAACAGGATGAAATTAGTTAGACTGACCTGTTGGTCTAGTGGTTAGTAGCCCTGACTGCTATGCCGGAGGTCGTGGGTTCGATTCCCACCCAGGACAAATGTTTGTGTGATGAGCACGATCATTTGTTCTGTGTCTGGGTGTAATTTATCTATAATATGTATGCATTTAGAAGTATATAAGTATGTTTATCAGTTGTCTAGTACTCATAACACAAGCTCTGCTTAGCTTGAGACTAGACGGCGTTGTGTGATAGTTGTGGAACATTATTTATTATTATAATTAAGAACCACGCCTGTTATGTGTGAAGGCATTTTTTTCATTTCATATCCACTATATTACTTTTTGCAATCTTACTATGTTACCCGGGATAATATGATGAAGATTCTAACAATACCCCATACATCTAAATCGGTTCAGGCATTCAGAAGTTTTGATGGAATAAAGAAAATCACTAACATACGTCCTTACATACATAGCACAGCATAGCATAGCATCAAACTGTATTCCCCGAGGGGATAGGCCGATGTGTCCACACTTGTACACCCACACTTCACCAATACTGTTATTAGTTCCCATGTAATAGGTGGTGAGCCTATTGCCATCTACCGGGCACAATTCCAAACTCCACGCTGCTACTAGATGTTCTTAACAGAAAAACTCAATAACACTTTGCCCGACCCGGAAATCGAACCCGGGACCTCATGCTTAGCAGTCGCGCTTGGGACCACTAGACCAACGAGGCAGTTAGTACTTACATACATACATACATACATGAACCTTAAAAAACCTACACACTCCTTTTTTTTGGGCGGTCGTGTAAAAAGCACTCATAAACAGCTCAGAAGAAAAGAATACGTTAGTGGTTTTCTATAGCGAGAGTCTTATGATGAATATTCATCACCTCCAATAAATTGTGCGTTAAATATATAAATATTCAACGCGATCCGAAAGTCTTTCTAATGTAAAAGAACTGGCAAGGAACTTCATAAATATATGTATAGCAGACGCGGCTGAGACACACTTTCGAAGACACATTGACCTGGCTGTTTTAGGGTTCTGTAACTCAAATGGTAATAAGTAATTCAAGATTAATCTTTGAAAAGCATTAACACATGCTTAGCGAACTCTAAAGTTATTATATTAAATGGAAAAAATAATACGGTCGCGAACAGGATTCGAACCTGCGCCACCCGGATAAATACTCCAGGCGCTCTGACTACTAAGCCATCTCGACCTCTGCTCACCACCGCGAATTCTTCTTCCATATTTTAACGTCTTATGGCGACGTCATTGCTATCAATTCAGTACCTATACGGGTGACCGAACCGACACGACTAACTTTGCAGTTAATACAATGTCGTAAAGAATGCAATTACCTTAACAATTGAAGATAATATTAAATGGAAAAAGAATACGGTCGCGAACAGGATTCGAACCTGCGCCTCCCGGATAAATACTCCAGGCACTCTGACCACTAAGCCATCTCGACCTCTGCTCACCACCGCGAATTCTTCTTCCATATTTTAACACATCTTATGGTAAAAAGTAACCCTTACACGATCTGTTCTATTGTCTGTCTGTCCGTCAAGACCTTTTTTTTTTCTCAGGCACGCGTGGAGGTATCAAGTTGAAATTAATATCTAATATATAGGTCTTAAAACTCCAAGAGACAATCTCTTGGAGTTTTAAAAATAGTTATATAAAAAAATATGGCTAATTATGTCGCATAATTTGACATTCGCCAGGAAATCAAAGCATTCCCGTTGACCTGGAATAATGAAATTTGGCAAGAAACAAGATATTACAACATAAGTAAAAGAAACATACCGAAATTTTTTAATTTACTAGCTTCTGTCCGCGGCTTCGCCTGCTTGGACTTCAGAATAGACAGACTCTAGAGAATAGGCGTACCTTTCTAGATATCATATTTCTCCACAAGATTTGTAATGGCGTTATCGATTGTATTGATTTAAATAACTCGATCCTCAATCATATTTTAACGAAATGTGATCGGAACGAGGTCGATAGGAGCAAATATATTTGTTATATCTCGATTAGGACTATTGTAACTCTTTTATTCAATGAATCAGAGATTAATCTAGATTAATGAATATTCACAGTGAATACCACAGATAATTAAGTCACAAAATAGTGATGGGCAAGCTAGTGCTGTCTATCTAACCTTAAACTATACAACAATATTAATATATGATCAATACATTTAATAAAAATGTAACGGATCGCTGCCTGTACATGGAAGATATATGAGAAAAAATATTATTGGGACCTTTATCAACGCAAATAGCACCCAAAACAATGATTGTTAGAATTTTTGTCTGTCTGTCGGTGCATTTATGCACGCTTATCTCAGAAATGGCTTATCCGATTTAGATGTGGTTTCCACTAATATATTTTGGTAAGCTGCACTTAATATTTAGTGTTTGTTTCATGTCAACCGGTTCATAAATAAAAAAGTTATGCCAATTAAAGAATCACGTCGAACATTTGTTCGTAATTATGAATTTGTGTTCATACACGACATGGTGTTAATTTACGACATACACGCGGACGGAGTCGCGGGCACGGCTAGTATAAAATAATTTTGTTCCCGTTAACGTTGGTTTAATTAATAATTTATACCTATTCTTACTAGGACAGTCAAAAAATTATACAAAGTTGTTAACTTAGGTATGAAGCGTAAATATTATGTAGTGCATGCCCTATGAGGGTGACATCTTCATTTTGATCATAAACTCAATAAATAAATAAAACTTGAGAGGTGTCAAGGGACACCCGGATGGAACGAAGTTCCTTTCGATTAATTAGTGAAGGAATTCTATTAATTATTATTTATTATGTACAAAAAACCTGTATACACTCAACAAAAATAATCGTCGCGACACCACACTCTTCAATGCGAAATAGAAAGACGAAACGAAAATATCTGGCTTGCTTTCTATAAGAGAGAGAGAGAGACAGACAGAGAAACATGCGCACGCCGCACGGCTTACAATAGCTTACTATAGCAAAAACTGTCGTTACAACTATTCGTCTTAATTTTTTCCGTCTAGCCCCCTTTCGCAACGCGCGATAAGGTACTTCGTTCCAAAAATAAAAAAAGTTAATGTTATTGCATGGGAATTTTGTTTATATTAACAACTACGTCACAGGGGTATCCTATTGTATTATCCTATTATTATTATATTTATTTTATGAAATTTTTTCAACTCGGGTTTTCACCCGGTGTTACTCCAAACCCCCGCCCCGAGACCCTCAGGGAAAAGGTGGTTCGGACCCCTGTTGATTCGTGACAAATACTGTATCCCCTAATAGTTTGGTTAGTATTGTAACTGTATGTATTGCTGCTTGTTTCTGTAGTATATGTATGTTTATGGCTGCATCTAATTTATCACTGTATCTATGTATGCTTTTTGCTACTATTCCTGTCGTTCCTATTACTATTGGTATTATTTCTGTACTTGTGTGCCATAATCGCGTTATCTCTGTTTTCAGTAGATGGTATTTGCTTAGTTTTTCTATTTCCTTTGGCCCTATATTGTAATCTGACGGTACTGTAACATCTATTAAATATGTTTTATTTTCTGTTTTATTTACGTATATTATGTCTGGTCTATTGTGCGTTACTGTGACATCTGTCTGAACCGGCATCTCCCACATCAGTTTGGCTGTTTCATTTTCTTTTATGAATGGCTGAGTTAGGGTTTCCTTCCACCAGAGATCTGCAGTTTCAAATTTGTGTTTTCTGGCTAATGCCCAGAATATGTATTGTACTATATTATTATGTCTTTTAACATAGTAAGTGCCAGCTAGCTTTTCACAACCAGAGACAATATGTTGGACGGTCTCATCTTTTGTCAGACAAAGCCGGCACCTACCATCGACAGGTCTTTTTAAAATATCCCTTTCGAATTGCCTAGTCATGATAGCTTGATCTTGGATTGCGTATATTGAAGCCTCTAACGAAGATGAAACTGGTTGTTTTTTAAGCCAGTTGAAAGAATATTTTTTGTCTATATTTTCCTTATCCAAAACTGCTTTACAAAACTGTCCATGGAGTGGTTTAGCCCTCCATTTCTCTAGGGCTTTCTTATTACTAGCTGCTTTTATTTCTTTATCAGTGTATCTATTGTTTTGACGTAATCCTATTTCTAATGCATTGACTTTGGAATCTTTATACATTGAGTATTTGTCTTTATCTTTATCGTGTTTAATAATAGCGTTTATTATATCATCCTGTTCTGCTTCTAAATATTGATTGTATTTAATAATTTGTGTTTTATATAGCGTTTCTATATTTGTTAGGCCTCTTCCGCCTTCCTCTATGGGTAGGTATAACCTATGTATATCTGCTTTTTGTTTATGAGCTTTGTTAATTGCTAAGTATTTCCTAGTTTTTACATCTATTTTATTTAAATCGTTTGTTTTGTAGTTAATTATTCCAAATGTGTAAAGTAGGACCGGTACAGCATAGATATTGATGGCTTTGATCAAATTTCTAGCATTAAGGTGAGAATTGGTTACAGCTTTTATCCGCCTGAAGTATTCTTTTTTGACATGTTCTCTAATTTCGTTATGATTTATTTTTCCCGCTTCATTAATACCTAAATATTTATATGCTTCGCCTTGCTGTAGATGTTCAAACGTCAATCCGCTTAGTAGTGTATGTCCTTCTCCTTGTTGTTCACTTTTTCTCCCAGCTGTTAAATGTAGTACATTACACTTATTTAATCCAAACTGCATCCCTATATCTCGCGTGAATATTTCTGTACTGTCAAGTAAAATTTTGAGGTTATTTTTGTTGTTTGCGTAAACTTTTAAATCATCCATGTAAATTAAATGATTGATTGATGAGTTATCTTTAAGTTTATATCCTTTTAATATGTATTTATTTAGTAAAGTTGAGATCGGATTAATACCCAAGCAGAACAAAAGCGGTGATAATGAGTCGCCTTGAAATATTCCTCGGCAGATACTTATGGGATCAGTCGTGACTGTGGCGTTCGCTCCCCGAGCCGTCATGATAACGTTCCATTTAGGCATGATCATCTCTAGAAAGCTTATGATAGCATCCGAGCACTTGTACATCTGTAACACCTTCAGCAGCCATTCGTGTGAGATGCTATCAAAGGCCTTCCGATAGTCTATCCATCCCATACTCAGGTTTTTCTGGCACTGATGTGCATCTTCAAGGATGGCCTTGTTAATCATGAGGTGATCTTTGCAGCCCCGAGCGCGACGCCTGCATCCCCTTTGTTCTGAGGCTATAATGTTGTTTGTTTCACAATGGGCATATAATTCGTTAGCTAGTACAGAAGTTAGGAGTTTATACATGGTTGGTAAACATGCTATTGGGCGCCAGTTTTGAGGTTCGTTTGTGTTTTCGTTTTTAGGTATTAATATAACTTGTCCTGTGGTAAACCAGTTTTCTATTTGTTCCGTTTTGTTTATGATCCTATTAAATGCATTTACTATGTATTGGTGTGTACTTGTAAGGTATTTTAAGTAATAGTTTTGTATTTTATCTACTCCAGGTGTCTTCCAGTTGTGTGTTTTTCCTACCGCTTTCTTTATCATTTCTAGGCTTATCTCTTCAAAACTATGTTCTTGTATGTCATTTGCCTCATCTTCAATATCTGCTATCCATTTTGCTTCTTTATTGTACGAAACTGGTTGTGATAAAATAGATGCCCAAAAATCTTGTGTTGTCTCTTTTGTTGGGATTTCTGTTGGTATTTGTTGTTTCCCATTGAGAGATCTATAAAAGGAGTGTTGGTTTTCGTTAAACTTTTGATTCTGGATTTTTCTATTGTTCATATCGTCATATCTTTTTATCCTACCAGCTAAAGCTTTAAGTTTTTGATTTAATATCTCTACAGTGTTATCGTGGTCTTGGTCGGTAAAAATGTTGTATTTATTGTATAGATTTTCTTTTATCCTAATCATTCGTCTGGTGTTGACGCCTCTCCTAATTTCTATAAATCTGCCAAGCTGCTTTCTGATTTCTTCAACTCTATCCTTTAATCTTTTTTTCCATGGTGGGTCTTGTTTAGGTTTGATTATGGAAGGTGGTGTAAATGGTTTTTGTCCGTTACTTATTACCAGAGTTTTGGCTGTTGCATAAATGATATCATTAAGTTCCCGTAATGTATTATTAGTGATTAAGAGATTTTTTATATATGTGTTGATTTTATTTAGGTTGTTGATGAAACGTTTATTAAATTTTGGTTTGGGCAAAAATTTTCTGTCTTTTATTGAGATTTCTCTAGTTTCAGCTAAGGTTTGTAGGAAGTGTAGGATAAGTGGATCTTGGTTCTCATCAGCTTGTATGAGGTGTGTGTCAGAGTGAGTGCCTTCCTCAACATCATACGGGGTTAAACTTATAAGCGACTGTGGGATTATATCATAATGTTGATTTTCTTGAGATGTCTGTGTGCTAGAAGGAAATGCTAATGAGTCGATTGTATTAGAGCTTGATGGGGTGAAAGGTGTATTTTGATGTATGGAAGAGGTCTGCGTGATAGCTGGGATTTGTGTATGTTGAATTGGTGTTATTTCGGGTGTGTTATTTGTTTCTGTATCATTGTTCGCTTGTAGGACAGACTGTTCAGCTCTCATTTTAATTTCGTCTAGTACTTGAGAAGATATAAATTTACGCGTTATTATACTACGGGCTTGATTTGAGAGTGTGTTGCCATTGAATTTGTTTATTTTAGGGTTAGTTCGGTTTCTGTCTTTAAATAGTTTTTCAAATCTTTTGATGTAACCTGGACCTTCAGCTTTCGCTTTAAAGTAACAAAACATTAATTCGTGTAATTCTTCTTGTGACCACTTTCTTCTTGCATCACCATTTGCTAAACTTGTTGTGGTCGTTTCCGATGGACCGGCAGAACTAGTGGGATCTCTATCCCTGTCCAGCAAAGTGTCATCGGCGTTCCGGATAATTTCGGCTGTGGCTTCTTCGGACTCCCCGACTCTCGCCCGCCTGTTCAGCGAAGAGCCACTGGCGGTCCGCATGCTGTCACGTCCAGCGCCAGCTCCAGACGTGCCCCGGCGCTCGCCCCCGGGAAGCGACATTATACGTATTCTTTCATTATTAGTCTCCATATTGTTTTGGGGTTTGCCATAGCCCTTTTGGTCACCTGTATAGTAATTTCGTTGCAGGTGTCCGCCTCTCACGTGGTTCAGATGTTACACCGGACGTGGGGTTGGCCTTCTGAGAGGCTTATTATATTATTATATTATTATTATATTATTATTATATTATTATATCCTATTGTATTATCCTATTATTATTATATTATTGTATTATCCTATTGTAGGGGTATCCATATGAATGTAAAGTATTTTGTTTACTTCTGTTATCGCTTCTCAAACACTTGAGTAAGCTTGATATGCAGGAAGTGCATAGACTTACTCGAATGTCGTGGCTAGTTGAGTTCACGGAAAAGATTGTAAAGTTAGACGCAATATGACGTATTGCTAACTACCTGATAAATATCATCACGCCTGTATTTCCCGAAGGGGTAGGCAAAGGTGTACACAGTTGTACATCCAAATTTTCACCAATGCTGTTATTAAGTTCCATGTCATAGGTGGTGAGCCTTTTGCCATCTGGGCACAATTCCAAACCCCGGGCTGCTTCTGAGAATTTTTCTAAAAGAAAAAATCATAACACTTTGCCCGACCCGGGAATCGAACCCGCTCAGCTCAGCAGTCGCGCTTGGGACCACTAGAGCAACGAGGCATCTGTTAAGGGAATCTTTATCCTAGTACCTACTAATAAAAGTTCACTTTACAATGAGCGTAAATATACATAACATAACCAGCCCATAACTGTCCCACTGCAGGGCCTCTTCTCATACAGAGAAGACACGAGCATTGATCACTACGCTAGCTCACTGAGGGTTGGCGATTACAGACCATCAGGTTTCCTCACGCTGATCTTCTTCACCGTAGGTATATCTGTGCATGACATTGAAAAATACACATTGGTATAAGCCAGATTTGAAACCACAACCTGTAGTTCAAGAGTCGGGCCTGTATGTATTCCCTGTATATTTCCCTTACAACTTTCCTTGGTCACGTCATAACTTGAGAACGACTGCACCAAATTGGATAATTCTTTTTTTGCTGTGTTCGTCATTGTCAGGACAAGGTTTTTACATAAGTTTTTTTTTATCTTACGGAAAAGTTTTTAACGGGGCGGGTGAAATCGCGGGGCACAGCTAGTCTTAATATATAAAATTCTCGTGTCACAGTTTTCGTTGCCATACTCCTCCGAAACGGCTTGACCGATTTTGATGAATTTTTTTGTGCTTATCCGGTATCTATGAGAAACGGCCAACATCCATTTTTCATCCCCCTAAATGTTAGGGGTAGTCCACCCCTAATTTTTTTATTTATATGGCAAAACAACGTTTGCCGGGTCAGCTAGTTTTATTATAATAATTCACTATAACGTATTTAAACCTGGCTATACAAGACATAAACTGCAATCAAAATGCAAAAATAAACTGTGGGTACTGATGACAATACTTACAATAAAACCTCACGGTCTCTTAGACTACAACAAGGCTGAATTAATTGCCATACTCAGCAATCACTCCGGAAGCCTGTCTCGCATCTAGGTGCACAAATCGATTAGTATCGATTACTCATCTGTGAGTCATTTGACATTTGAGTCAATCGGTCGACAGTGTTGCTGTGTTTCACATCCCTTCAAGGGCTTTACGATTTTTGAACATAGCATCACATGCTATATTCAAAACATCATCACGCCTGTATTCCCCGAAGCAGTAGGCAGAGGTGTAAACAGTTGTAGGTACACCCACATTTTACCAATGCTGTAATTAAGGCCTATGTAATAGATTGCATAATTCCAAACTCGGGGGTGCTATTGAGAAATTCTTAGAATTGAAAAACTTAATAACACTGCGCGACCCGGGAATCGAGCCCAGGACCTCATGCTTAGCAGTCGCTCTTGGCACCACAAGACCAACGAGGCAGTCATTTAAATGGCAATTTTTGAATAATGAAGGATTATTGATACACTTAGGTACATTTTTATATGTCACTGTTTTGGATTTGGTTGAGCGTGAGGTCTTAGATTTAATTCCCGGGTCGGGTAAAAACACTTAAGTATTTGTGACCACGAGAAACATTTAATTCACAATGGTGTATGAATATGATTCCATATAAAGACTGTAGTAAACCAAAATATAATTCGGTCAAGTTAGCCCAAAAAATAGGGGTACGAATAAAAAAATTTGCATAAAGCTGAAAAATTTGTACGAATGTTTGGAACACCATCAAAACTGAAATGTAAAAAGTCCCCACCAATCCGACATTTGCAATTTTTTTTATTTATTGTCAAAGTTCGCAGATATGAGTGTTTTGCGTTTTTCAGCCAAACGGTATACGGTATACGGACATATGATGCAATTATATAAAAAAAAAATGTGTTTTCTCTGAGCTGAGCGAGGGTCCATTTTTTGTGTCTCTTTTTTGTTTTATTGTTGTATTTTTTATATATTTTTATTTCTATACAATTTATGTGAGCGATCAAAATAAATGTGTTTTCTTCCTTTCTTCTCCTTAGGGGCCATTAATCACGTGAGGCTCGAATGGGGGGGAGGGGGTTGGGCTAAAATCACGAAATATCACAAGGGGGGGGGGGGGTGTAGTAAGATATCACGTGTATTTATTTTCTGTACATATTTAAAGATAATATTCTAAAAATTGTAAGGTTCTTTGTAGGTACTAAATAATAAACGTGAATTTGGGTGGGGGTTGGTCTTAAACCTCACCACGTATCACCAAGAAGGAGGGGGGGTTAAAAAAAATGATTTTGATTGAATTGATTAATGGATGACCCCTTAGGAGACCGTAGTCACCGTTTCTGAGATTCAAAAGAGTTGAAAAAGTTGTGTATGAAGAACACACCGTGGGAGAGCCACGCTTCGGCACGAATGGGCCAGCTCGACCGGATTGATACCACGGCCTCACAGAAAACCGGCGTGAAACAACGCTTGCGTTGTGTTTCGCCGAGTGAGTGAGGGTACCGGAGGCCCAAACCCTTTAAAAGGCAGGCAACGCACTCGCGACTCCTCTGGGGTTGCGGGTGTCCATGGGCGGCGGTAATCGCTTACCATCAGGCGAGTCGTCTGCTCGGTTGCCACGTATTCCATAAAAAAAAAAAAAAAAAAACACACTTTTTCATCTCTGCACCTGTGAGATATAATACAATGGTATTCCAAACATTCATACAAATTTTCAGCTGAAATCGAATTTTTGTAACCTTGCATGTCTAACTTGACCGAGCTTAATCAATACATATAATAAAAATGTAACGAATCGCTGTCTGTACATGGAAGATATATGAGAAAAAATATTATTGGGACCTTTATCAACGAACATAGCACCCAAAACAATGATAGTTAGAATTTTTGTCTGTTTGCCTGTGCGTTTGTGCACGCTAATTTCAGAAACGGCTTATCCGATTTAGATGTGATTTTCACTAATATATTGTGATAAGCTTCATTTAAAATTAAGTGTTTGCTTCATGTCAATCGCTTCATAAATAAAAAAGTTGTGTCAATTTAAAAAATCACGTCGAACATTTGTTATTTACGACATCCACGCAGACGGAGTCGCAGGCACAGCTAGCAATAAATATTGCTACAGTTTCTTCATACATCTCTACGTAGCAGTCTTAGTACTGCTTATCGCAATTTTAATATAAACAATGATGAAAGAAATAAGAGGAAATATTTATTTAAAGGATTTCACAACAACAAAAGCTATGTAGGTACTAATGGAAGTACATACTTAAAGTTACAATATTAAATGGAAAAAGAATACGGTCGCGAACAGGATTCGAACCTGCGCCTCCCGGATAGATACTCCAGGCGCTCTGACCACTAAGCCATCTCGACCTCTGCTCGCCACCGCGAATTCTTCTTCCATATTTTAACACGTCTTATGGCGACGTCATTGCAATCAATTCAGTACCTATACAAGTGACCGAACCGACACGACTAACTTTGCAGTTAATACAATGTCGTAAAGAATGCAATTACCTTAATAATTCAAGATATGTCTTTGAAAAAGCATTAACGCATGCTAAGCGAACTCTAAAGTTACAATATTAAATGGAAAAAGAACGAAGTACATACTTACCTACAATTCAATTCAACTGACATTAAGAGGATAAACAAAAACAAATTCATGTCGACAGTGCCGCGGTTTCACCTCGTACCTATGTCTTGTATAAATTCTGCCCGTGACTTTGTTGGCCTGGACTTCAGAATTGGGTCCAGCTGGTATAAAAAGTACCCTATGTGTTAATCCAGGTTATAAACTATCTGTGTGCCAAATTTCATCCAAATCCGTACAGTAGTTATTGCGTGAAAGAGTAACAAACATCCATACATACAAACTTACGCGTTTAAAAAAAACCGGACATGTGCGAGTCGGTGGGCCAACCGAGGGTTCCAGACAAATTTGTTGGTACATTTATAAATAGATCAGGAAACGAGTTGTTTTGAATTTTTTTCGTACGTAATCAATCATCGTTCATACCGTTGCTTAACCTCGACATACTATAATTAAAGACTATATATTTTATGATATACATAATTGTTTTCAGATTTTGCCCTGTACCTATGGCGACACATCAGCATTATGCTGAGTGGCGACCATTTTTGGCACAGTTGCGTTGTAGCGATTATACGATTGTTTATTTATTTCATATTTAGTTTATGTATCCTTACGGCTCTGTGTTCTAGGTCAACGGAATGTACCCCATAAACTTTGATTCCCTTGAGAGTGTCCAAATATACGTTTTTTTGCGGCATGAATGGCCGTATCTTTTTTTAACGTTAACTTAGAAGTTTGATTTTTTCACAGCTTCAAGGGACTGTAAATTTGAGTATATGGTTTTAATTTCAACTCGATACCTCCACGCGTTCCTGAGATAAAGGTTAGGATTACGTTTTTTCCTGTTGAGGTACGGAACTCTAAAAGGGTACCTACCTATACGCGTCGAATAGAGAATAATGGTTTATAACTTGGATTTGCACATAGGGTATCTACTTTTTATCACAGCTGGATCCAATTTTGAAGTCCCCGCAGACGAGGTCGCGAGCAGAAGGTAGTACCCCATAAATCCGACTTTTTTCCTATTCTTTCACTGTCCATGCGGTAAGATTGTGGAACTCGCTTCCGGCTAACATACGAAACTTGCAGTCCATCTCCT
This sequence comes from Xylocampa areola, assembly GCA_935421205.1. NCBI lineage: Eukaryota > Metazoa > Arthropoda > Insecta > Lepidoptera > Noctuidae > Xylocampa > Xylocampa areola. The sequence continues at coordinate 13,971,500 of OW285223.1, forward strand.
TATTTAAAAAAACAAGTTAAAGAGCACTAACTCTCTGCTTAACTGGTATTCTAGTATATAGATATATATGTATTTATTGTATTAGTTTAGTTGTACTCGTATATATTAAGATAAATCTTTGAAAAGCATTAACGCATGCTTAGCGAACTCTAAAGTTATTATATTAAATGGAAATGAACACGTCTTTTTGTGGACGTGTAAAATATGGATGAAGAATTCGCGGTGGTGAGCAGAGGTCGAGATGTCTTAGTGGTCAGAGCGCAGGTTCGAATCCTGTTCGCGACCGTATTCTTTTTCCATTTAATATAATAACTTTATATATATGAGTTTATTTTATTGTAAGCAGTTAGTTCTAGTTTCCTCTTCCAACACACTGTGTCTTCTGGGATTTTTAAAACATTTATCCTTTTGCAGGTCTGCTGGTAGAAATTCCTTTTGAAATAAGCGGTACCTTTGTACTAAATAGCTTTATGACTGTATATTTAAAAACTGTTGTGTGTAAATAAATCATAAATAAAGAAATAGTAATACAAACTTGCGTTAAATACGTGACATTACATAAAACAATATCACAACATTCTTATGTGTTCATAAACAATTGTGTCTATAACATATTGTGCCTAGATGCCGTTAACATAGACAAAGTAAACACATTAAAGTCACGATTCAGATTCATTGGAGGGTAGAGGTCCACTACCTCAGTATTTTAATAAAAGTTTCAGTTGAAACGTGTCCAATTAAGGTGGCACCAACTCCAACCCATTTATTGGGTAACACCATAACTCGTGGTATGACTGGTTGTCGGGCTTTCAGGCCTCTGACTATCCATGAACGACCAAATACGACCTTCAAAACTTCAAGAAAAGAGCGTACTCCTTTTTAAAAGGCCGGCAACGCACTTGTGACTCCTCTGGTGTTGCGGGTGTCCATGGGCTGCGGTAATCGCTTACCATCTGGTGATCCGTCTGCTCGTTTGCCCTCTATCACATAAAATTTGACAACTGGGACCGACGGCTTAACGTGCTCTCGGAGGTACGGAGGGGTCTTGGTATGAAGTGATGGTCACCCATCCATAGACCGACCGCGGCAAACGCAGCTTAACCTTGATCGATCGATAATTTTCTGTTAATTGTTTATGCAGTATTAAAACTATGTAAATAAAGTATTTTATCTCCTACACCACATTAGGGAAGCATAAAATTTTCCTAATTGCGTAGGTATTGATATCGGATGTCGGTATTACGAAACCACCTACATAAATTGATACCTGAAATTCCCTACATTTACGATCTTTGTTATCACATTTCCGTACATTAATTTACTTGGAGGGGTCAAGTCAAACTGGATTTATGCACATGTACAAAACGGTTGATAACTTGTACAAAGCAATTAAAGTAGTTGGTTACAGGAATGTGACTCATAATGTAATGTGTTAGGGATTGTTTTGGTTGAACAATGAAGTTGGTGGTTTCAATTCATTGTTTTTATTGCAAATAATTGAGTCATTCGTCACAGCTAACGCAAATGCAGTAGGTCAATGTTGTTTTTAAAAAGGAAATTTATTTATTTATTTTAATTAATAGTTGCCTAACATTAGTAAATTATCTTATAGCGTGGGTGCATTTAGAGACATAACTAACATGCACACAGTCAGACCCGGAACAATTATTTACTTTAGTGGATAGTTCTTACAGTCAGTCATTTCCCCATAAAATCATGTTGTCAATTATCTGTAGATCATACACATATATGTATAGTGCGGGAATCAAACCTGCGACACGCAGTGCAGCAGCCAATCTCTCAGCTACTATGTCAACCATTAAAAAAATGCCTACAATTTATAAAATATCGTGAGGTCGGAATGGACTATAAACGTCATTTTTTTTTTTAACTTTAATTGTCGGTACCCTCGCGTACTTACTTAAAAAAAAATCCAATTTTAAGAGGAAAATCTAAAATAATAATTTATAAGCGCCTGGAGTATTATCCGGTTCGAAGGATATCGCGCAGGTTCGAATCCTGCTCAAGTACGGATTCGTTTTCCACAAAAAAAAAACTTAAGAGTTCGCTATGCATGCGTTTATACTTTTCGAAGATTTATTTGTATTTGTTAAGGTAATTGCATTACCTACAAAGTTTGTCGTGTCGGTTCGGTCTCCTGTATAGGGACTGAATGGATAGCAATGACGTCATCAAAAGACGTATTAAAATGTGGAAGAAGGATTCGCTGTAGTGAGCAGAGGTCGAGATGGCTTAGCGGTCAGTGCCTGGACTATATATCCGGGAGGCGCAGGTTCGAATCCTGCTCACGACCGTATTTTGTTTCCACAAACATTTATAATTTATGAAATATTAAGAACAATCAATAGAAAACAGTCGGTGACATATAATTTCTGAATGCGTCAACGTTCCAAATTGACCTACTGTTTTTAACTACACTGTGCCAACTATCGTAGGTATGTTGGTCGTTGTAACAATTATAAAATGCTTTATCAATTGCGATAGAACTGTTATAAAATGATAGGACATGCGAAGGAAACATTAATTAATAGTACTCATTTAGTGTTGATTGTAGGTTTTATAGGTTTTATATTTTACTATCGTCATTAGCCGAATTCTAAAAAAGGATGTTAACATTTTAGTGGAAAAATAAATACAATAGTGAGCAGGATTCGAACCTGCGCCTTCTGGATAAACACTCCAGGCGCTCTGACCACTAAGGTATCTGCATTTGTACTCACTACACTGAATTCTTCTTCCACATTTTATAACGTGTTTTGGTGACGTCATCGCTATCTATTCAGTCCGTTTACATATTCATATTCATATTCATATATTTATTTGCATTCCATAATGTTACAAAAGATGTTGAAGAGGCTTAAAGCTAGGTACAAATCATGGACCCTGTTAGGGCACAGCAAAAAAAAAGGCATTACATAATCGATATTACACATGGATAAAATAGAAATTTTACATTATAAATTAGTATTTAATAGATAGGAAAGAATTATTTATTAATTTTTCGTTTTTATATAATTTAGAATAGTTAGGGATGTAATATGAATTAAACTATATTTTTATCATCTAGGTACTCATTGACGCTATAATAACATTTGCGTAAAGTGACTGAACAGACACAACTAACTTTGCAGTTGGTACAATTCCACCAAAAACATTACATGTTAAGTTCGTTTCCAAGACTTTTAAGTTCATAATACTTTCAATCGAAAAAATTAATGAGATCTCTGGTAGAGTCCAACTCTGCTCAGGTCTCGTGGTCGCAAGCGCGGCTGCTGAGCGTGAGGGCCTGGGTTCGATTCTCAGGTCGGGAAAAGTGTTAATGAGTTTTTCTGTAAGGAAATTCTTAGTATCAGCCCGGAGTCAGGAAGTTGGTGATATGACATCCCCTTGCTTCGGAGAGCACGTAAAGCCGTCGGTCCTGCGCCTGATCTCTCTCCGGTCGTATTGGATTGCCGTCCCATCGGAATATGAGAGTGAAGGAAGAGGGTGTGCACTATTACATCTCCTGTGTACTTCGCTAATCTCCGTGGAGATAGGCCGCCGTGACCGAAATACGGTCGGGAGGAGTATTATTATTATCTACTATATTATTTTACATCAGTACGAGAGGAAATTGCTTAATACCAAAGAAAATATAGGGCAGGCCTTATTTTGTTGACCCTTATAGGAATTTTTATTTAAATAACATTTGTACAAAGAACTTACGATAAATAGGTCAATAGATAAAAATATATTTACACAACAAAAGAGGTTTGTTTGTTCAGCATTGCAATGGTAGATTACAATGTTATTTTTTTTATTTGCATGAATACACTTAAAGATCACGCTTGTTATTCTTAGAAGGGTTAGGTAGAGGTCTATGGTTGAGTTTAGCGATGCTGATGCGCACGTCATACTCGTGAACGGGTGCTGTCTGTTGGGACTGGTCAGCTCGTAATAGCTCTGGTTATAATTTTGGCTTTTTATATAATTAAAATTCTGCCTTTTCTTCATCATTAACCTGCATTATTCTCACATTATTAAATTTTAATTGTAAAGAACACTTAATTTTAAAGGAGTGTCGATGGAGTTTCTTGCCGGCTCTCCTCCATAAGACCAACTTCTTGGAACCGTGTGCTTTGACTTCGACTTTTCTTAAGTGCCAGTAATAGGGCCTATTTGAAATAAAAACATTGAGTTTGAGTTTGTACATACAGCGAAATTTTACCAATACTGTTGTTAACTCCCTGAGTAATAAGTGGTAAGCCCTGGCTATCTACCGGGCGCAATTCCAAACTCTGGGCTGCTACTGATGATTGTATAAAAACCCGATAACACTTTACCCGACAAGGGAATCGAACCCGCAGGACCACACGCTTAGAGACTGCAGAGTAGATAATATAATTTATGTTTCCTTCATTTACTTACGACTTCTTAGTGGAGTGTGATATTAAGATAACATCAGAACCTGGAGCATGGATAACATGTGGTGTGACATAGCTAGATAGAAGGAGACCGTATCGGTGGCGGTTACCACCAACAACAGTATTCCCAATGAGGGTTGACGTCAGGCAGGCGGCCGGGCATAAAACATTGCCGAAACTTATGTAGCATGACAAATATAGGTATGCTGGGCCACCCCAAATAAATTGGGATAAGGGCAGGGGGATGATGATGATGATTTACGACTTTTTAATTTTGTAGTTTTTAATATTTTTTTCTGTCTTTTTAAATATCTATAACCACGGAAACCTAATTAATTTTAAATATCTATAACCACGAAAACCTAATTAATTTTCTAATATATAATTATCCTAAGTTACTCCTTAAAACATCAGCTATCTGCCATTGCAGTTTCTTCTCTCCAGTGAAGCACTAGGAAGCGGTGAAGGGTGGGGGTTTTTTGGGACTGTCTTATTGTAATGCATGACGTTCAAAAAGTACCATTTCTAATGGTCTAATCTGAATAAAGATATTTTTATTTTTGAATGAAACTGCCGTAAAATCGGTCCAGCCGTTTCGGAGATTAGTCGGAGCAAACAGATTGTTTTTTTTTTTTAAAAGCTAATATTTTGCCATTGCAAACAGACACTTCACTTTTATTTATTTGTATAGGAGATGTATAAAATTTTATTTAAAATCCGCCTCAATCTAGGTCTCCCACGGACTCTCCAAAATCACCATACGGTATTTATAGACTTAATAAACGAATAAATAATTTGATACACAAAAAATGCTAATGCTAATTGTGTGAAAAAACCGCAGGCGCGAACGACCTCCCGTTGTACAGATGTTATTTTTTGATATTTATATATATTATTCATAAAACACGCATGCGCTAACGGTTTATCGTTGTTTCCGATTTTTGTATTTTATACAGTATGTTGTTAATTACGGAGACAGGAATATATAGAAAACTTTTCACTGATATACAGGGTGGAAGGTAAAAGATTCGATACATTTTTAATGTAGTTTCCTCTAATGAAACTGGACAACTATACATTATTTTTCTTATTATCGTGTGGTTGATGAACAACCTAGTGTCAGAGTTTAAACCACCCGTAGGTCTCACATGGCTTTACACACAATTGAGAACATCTCTAACTGCCTCGTTGGTTTAGTGGTCCGTAGCGCGACTGCTGAGCAGGAGGTCTCGGGTTCGATTCCCGGGTCGGGCAAAGTGTTATTGAGTTTTTCTGTTAGGAAATTCTCAGTAGCAGCCCGGAGTTTGGAAATGTGCCCGGTTGATGGCAATAGGCTCACCACCTATTACATGGGACTTAATAACAGCATTGGTGAAATGTGGGTGTACAACTGTGTACACCTCTGCCTACCACTTCGGGGAATACAGGCGTGATGCTATGTTATGTTTATGTTATGAGAACATCTCTTAGGTGTGCTAGGTTCCTCACGATGTTTTCCTTCACCATTTTAAGCAAGGGATAATCAATTTCTAATACGCACATTATTGGAAAAGTTAGTGATGCGTGCCTTGGATTCGAACTTGCTACCTTTGATTATCACTGCTGATGATGAGAAACAATAATGTTGCCCGCAACCAACCAACGAGAACATATAAGTAGATTTCACTAAAATTTTGATATTTATTATGTAGAGGTACAATTTTATTTACTGGTATAGATAGACCAAATACATTTGACTAGAAAAATTCGGAGCACGGTTCGTAGTATGTCGTTTTAAAAATAAAACTACTTTATGGATATTATGATAATTAAATAATTATTTATTAAACTATTTCACATAAAGTTATATCTTTAGTTGCTAGTTGTACTTGCGTATAATTATAATAAATAATAATAATATTCCACAACTATCACACAACGCCGTCTAGTCTCAAGCTAAGCAGAGCTTGTGTTATGAGTACTAGACAACTGATAAACATACTTAAATATTTCTAAATGCATACATATTATAGATAAATTACACCCAGACACAGAACAAATGATCGTGCTCATCACACAAAAATTTGTCCTGGGTGGGAATCGAACCCACGACCTCCGGCATAGCAGTCAGGGCTACTAACCACTAGACCAATATGACAGTCAATTATAATTAAGTATATATTACAAATTGTGATATGTATTTTTGAAACGCCTCAACGAATGCGAAGAGAACTGCAAAAATGCAGTTTGGATGCAGTTTTTGTGCAGTTGATAGAACTGCATCAAAAGTGCCAACTGACAGCGCAGTGTTGCAGTAGGCATGCAGCTCTACTGATTGTACAAACACAGTGACAGTTGTAATAAGCTGTAAGCTGTATAAAAGCTGTTCCACAAAAAGGTTAATACCCACTCGATGAGCAAATACAGATAAATCTTCGAAAAGCATGAATTTTTGTGGAAAAAGAGTTTGTGAGCAGAGGTCGTGATGGCTTAGCGGTCAAAGTGCCTGGAGTATTTATCCGCGAGGCGCAGGTTTGAATCCTACTCACGACCGTAATCCGTTTTCAACAAAAAAAAAATTATGTAACAGCTGAGTTTTTGCGCGCAAAAATAGTTTGTGCCTTAGGACTTATGTTAAACGTTGTTTAATGGATGTGTGTTTCTGTAGTTTCTTTAAATATTGAATTAAAAATATTGAGCAATATTTTCTTACATTTCTACTTAAATATATTATGTTCTTTTACAATAAAATGTATTAAGTGGGTACTAAAAGACCCAAGACTTTCAACCATTGATATATAAAAAACTATTTAAAAAATGCAGGTTTTTTTTTTCAAACGGCGGAAAAAAATCCAAAGTTATAAGTTTTTGTGAAAATAATTATTAAGATAATCGCATTTGTAGGACATTGAATTGACTGCAAAGTCAGTCGTGTCCATGGGTCGTGTCGGTTCAGTCACCTGTATAGAGATTTAATAGAACGCGATGATGTCATCATAAAATGTATTGATGTGGAAGAAGAATTCAGAATAGTTAGCAGAGGTTAGCACACGTGGGGATATCAGAGCGTCTAGGGATTAATCAGGAGGCGCAGGTCCAAATCCTGCTTACGACCGTATTTTTCTTTCCACAAAAATTTATAACTTTAAGGGAGAAAACAAACTTCTGCTTAAATGTCATTTATATAGCTAAAAACTGTATCTCGAGCCTGTTGCCATCTCTTTCTATTATCATGTAAATGACAGGGACAAGTATAATAATATAAGGAGCGTTTTAAAAACGTCAATTCTCATGACACTGTCATAACTAATATAATGATATTTTATGGCCATGTAATGCCTATATTAATTATTATTTTTCAAGGTAACATTGAAAAATATAACACGAACGGGGCTTGAACCCGCGACCCTTGAACTGCAAAGTGGTAACGCTGAGTTTAGTAGATCTGTTAATGATTGCTAAATAAATATCGCCAGGCATCTCCTTAAGACGAATACAAGGAAACTTGAAATTCAATAGCCTCGAACAACGACACGGTATCTCAGATGGTAGAGTGATGACACGGAAGTTCAACGTTTCTTTAAAAAATATTAACTCTTATCTATTTCTCTATTCCTTCAACTCTTGCCTCTCAAAAGTATGCACATACCGTTCCGGCCGGAACCTCTTAAAATTCCACCCGAAACTCCTTTGAGTTCCATTTCTGTTCAACGAAGGAGATGAGGGGAGAGAGTCGCCCACTTTAGAGAGAGTAGAGGAGTCTTCGATTAGAGAGAGATCGGTGGGAGAGACAGACATGTTGGGGGTGGAGAGGAGGTTGGTGGAAGTCTTCAGGTCTTCTTCCAGGTCTTTAAGGAAGCTTGCACTGCAGAGGGGGGTTTCGACCTGTTCTACAGTGTTTAGGTGGTCTGCGTCGATTTTGTAGGCTTCTGCTTTTTTGTCGTAACTGTGGGAGAAAGAAAGGAAAAAATTATATATTGTATAATTATATATTGATAATTAAATTAAAAACAAGAATGGATAACAGGGGTGATTGTAAAGTGAATGTATTGTGTACATACATATAGTAGTATCGTCACGTCTTTATTCCCCGAAGGGGTAGGCAGAGGTGTACACAGCTGTACACCCACATTTCACCAATGCTGTTATTCAGTCCATGTAATAGGTTGTAAGGCTATTGCCGTCTACTATTATTTCTAATTTCTTTTAATTAATATTAACGTATAATTTCTAAATAAATTGAAAGTATTATTGTAGGTAGTACCTTTATTGAGAGCAGGAAGTATCAACGTATTGATGATATATTACATAACATATTTATGTAAGTATGTACTTGTAATATGAACGATAAGATTAGTCATAACAATAAATGTAGCGATATAATAATAATCTCACTAGTTCATAATTGCTTGGCACTGTTAAAAAGTTGCAAGCTTTTGCAATTTTCATATTTTTCTGGGATATGTTTGGCCCAAACCTCTTCAGTGGACACAGTTTTATATATTTGCAGAGACACATCTTGCATATCAATTTCATTCATCAATTCAACATTTGAAGTGATGGCTTTGACAGATTAAACAACTTGGCAGCCACAACTGTCCATTCTGCCGCCACATCGATTTAAGAAACGTAGATAGTTTCCCCATCTCTGCAAAGTCTTGTAATCTTGTAGCAATTCGTTCCTAAGATCGGCCAACAATTTTACAAACAGGTTAACTAGGCAACTTAAAACAGAATAAGTAAGTTGGATTCTATGTGGCTTGAAAATATTATTTCAATTAATAAAGGTATGGTATACCTTATCTAGGTATTAATTTATACTTGGTATACAATACATTTCAATATTTGGCGGTCCGAGGTTCGATCTTTCGAGTTCTGTCCGCCTGTTCCTGACCGTTGATTTAGAGTATTACGATTGGTCAACTGCCTCGTTGGTTTAGTGGTCCATAGCGCGACTGCTGAGCAGGAGGTCTCGGGTTCGATTCCCGGGTCGGGCAAAGTGTTATTGAGTTTTTCTGTTAGGAAATTCTCAGTAGCAGCCCGGAGTTTGGAAATGTGCCCGGTTGATGGCAATAGGCTCACCACCTATTACATGGGACTTAATAACAGTATTGGTGAAATGTGGGTGTACAATTGTGTACATCTCTGCCTACCCCTTCGGGGAATACAGGCGTGATGCTATGTATGTATGTACGATTGGTCAGCTCAAGGTCAAGATGTTACCACAGAGGTACGGCATACTACAATAGCCTTTGTCTAGTTCTTCGAGGACGCAGGCGTAAATCATGAGCATCGCTCATTATAATGAATGAAAGAAAGGATGCAATGAAATAAATTAAGGATGCGGTTGGCGCAGTGGACGTGTCGCAGGTTCGATTCCTGCATGGAGCAAATATTTGTATGATCTACACATAATTATTCCGGGTCTGGGTGTGTGTGCATGTGAGAATATGTGTTGGTAAACGCACCCCCGATGCAGGAAAAAAATCCTAGTGTGGAGCAAAAAAACTTATTGTATTATATGTTTATTATAATTATAATGTTTATTATAATGCCCGAAATGCCGCCCCTGAATTGTACCGCCCGAGTCATGCCCCCGCGGCCCCGTCCCCGCTACGCCACTGTCAAGACCGCTTGCACAAACAACAAGATTTAAAAAGAGTTAGCACTTACTGCAGAACGTTCTTGAATCGATATCCCCACATAATCTCTTTGGACAAGTAAGAGGTTCTACTCTGGGTGGTGGCACCCATGTTCTTGGAGGCTCCCGTCAGGCACACTACGATCTCAAACCTGAAATGTCATCCAACAATTATTTTAACATAAAGTTTTACATTTTTGTGGAAAAACAATACGGTCGTGAGCAGGATTCGAATCTGCGCCTCCCGGATAAATACTCCAGGCGCTCTGACCGCTAAGCCATCTCGACCTCTGCTCACTTTTGGTGACGTCATTGCTTTCTATTCAGAACCCATACGGGCTATATATATAGGGTTTAGTGGTCAGAGCACCTGGAGTATTTATCCAGGAGGCGCAGGTTCGAATCCTGCACACGACCGTATTTTATTTCCACAAAAAATTATAACATTTGAGTTCGCTTTGCATGCGTTAATTCTTTTCGAAGATTTAATTATATTTTATTAACATAATTTATCTGGAGATAGAACAAGGCAACCAACATAATATTTCATCATCTAGTCGGAGTTGTTGATGTACTGATATGATCACCCATAGTGACGAAGAGAGTTAATCTAACGTTAATCATGGTCAAGGAAAACGTCATGAGGAAACCTGTCTCCTACTTGCAAATAGAGAAGGAAAGAGAAAGCGATACATGGTTTTACGGTGAGAATAGTAGAATAAAATACCGATTACCAATGATGAAGAAAAAATATCGAGAGGAAATCTGGACGCAATGAGCTAGTGGTGATCAATACATACATATAATCACGCCTGTTTCCCAGTTTGGGGTAGACAGAGACTATCGATTTTCACTTGCTACGATTCGGACAAACCTCTTCCACTTCATCTATATTTTATTAACCACTTCATGCACCTTCGTCACTATATTTTCTTTCATTCCACATAATTTCCTTATCACGCTATTCCTCCTTCCAAAGTCACTCAACTGTATTGATTCTACTTTAATGTCTCTTTTGCTAAACCCAACTTTCACTACCATACATAATTTTTGGCACCACGACCCCCCATGAACAGCCAGCCACACCTTTTTGGACACTTACCGGCTATCCTATCCACGAAATTATGTAGCGCTCCATTCACTTGCTATTTCAGATGAGGCGTTTACCCGGCACTGAGGCAGTAACAGGCTAGTCTATTACACCCACCTGTAATCCATCATATCCTGAGCTGAGAAGTCATATAGCGGACTCCTGGAGTTGATGACATGTACAACTGTGATTGGCCACAGTAGAAACGCGCGGGACTCCTTTAGCTCTAGCTGATGGATGTAGTTGTGGACTGTCTCGCCTTCCAGGGTTCTAGATTAATGCAGGACAGATTAGAATTATAGGTCATGAGCAGGAATAGCTCGACCACAAGTGCTGTGCCGTTCACTGCAGGCTATTTTCTGTTGCTATGTTTATCTCTTGTCTGTTTGACTTATATGGTCCGTTAGAAAAGACAACATTTCGTTGTGGAAGTCTCAGCGGCACTGTGGAAGGCTACTGCGTCCGCCGCCTGCCTGAAACCTCCTACAAAGCGGTACAGCACTTCTGATCGAACTGTATCGAAATAGGCAAAGTATATTTGCCAAACTTCAACCCCTTTTACCCTACAGGTCGTGCTAGCCAGGCCTGTCATTTTAGCCACAGCTCATAGGTTCAAATGCACCTTTTTGACATGTACCTAGATTCTTAATCTAAGATCTCACAGACATACGGTGAAGGAAACATCGTGAGGAAATCTGGACTTAATAGTCTGAAAATGCAAACCCACAGTGAGCTCGTGCCTTCTCTGTGGTACAGATACGGACTCGTTATGGATAAGGTCGACCCATTACAAAATAAGGTCAATTTGTCATGCCACAGCACTTCCTTTGAGTCAGTCTTTGTATTAAAAACATTATTTGGTCTGACTAACACGGTCAGAGAATTTTTTTTTTCACCATGGAAATAGGCAGAACAAGAAATGAAACATACCTGATAGGTTTAAGCATATAAGCAGTGATGGTGCTTCCAATGAGGTGCACGTTCATGAGGTCCCATACCCTGAACTGTAGGCATAGCTCGCCATCACGACGACAAACCTGAAATTACCGTTCATCTGGTCAGTCAAGTCTCAAAAATTCTAACCCAAGTCCACTGTCACCACTCTTCGTAGTCATACTCCTATTAGAAATGAATTTCATCATCATCACCCCCCTGCCCTTATCCCAATTTATTAAGGGTCGGCGCAGCATGTCTTTTTCTTCCATACAGTTCTGTCAGCCGTCATCTCGGAAGAAATAAATTTGTGCTTGCTTTAAATGTTAAAGGAAATTATAGTAAAGTTTACTAGTATCCATCACACTTGAACCTAGCACACCTGAGAGATGTTCTCGATGGTCTGTGAAGCCATTTCAGAGACCTATAGGGTGGTTTAAAATCTGAATAGGTTATTTATCAACCATATGATATAAATATCAATTATTGTTCACCGGTTACTACTGACGTGCATTTTTCGGGAATTGCCCGACTAGTTTCGAACTCGAATGGAACCCTTAGTCATGAGCTGAGCCCGCGGCGATGTCGCGAGTCAAACTAGTCGGGCAATTCCCGAAAAATGCACGTGAGTATAACCGATGAACAATAATAAAATTGATACGAATATGTCTCACAAAAGTAATTATACATAAAAAACATATGATATAAAGACGACATTTTAATCTATTATAGATGCAATTCAGGAGAGATTGTCTCATTTAACCTCAAAGCCACTCAGCGTAAAGTCCTGTCCCCTTCGATATCCAGTTCTAGTAAATGTTATCAGGTTTTTCAGAGAGAGAGAGAGAGAGAGAGAGTATACGGGGTAATCGGCAAATTGGATTGTATTGTCACTGCAAGTCAGTTACGTAAACCCCGCAGGGTATAAAAATATACTTACGGCAGCTTTTCTACTGAAGCCAACAGAGTTAAGACGTCGGTTTGGACGAATCAGCTTCGTGAATAGCAAACTCGAAAGACCACCCGACAGAGCGGTACCGGCTACTATCTGAAACACAAGTAAAAGGTTGTTGAACCCACGGTAAAACTCATGAAGTATTCCACTTCAAATTGATTGAATAGATTCAGGGGATACCTTGCGGATGCAAACAAATACAATATCTAGTACTCTACTTTCACAATATTAAGGGGAGGTCATGCAATTACCTGTGCACCCCCCCACCCACGGGCACCATCAGGATCTGTTAGACTTTGCAGTGTCCACCACAAACTCGTGGACACTGCACGATCTAACAGTTTTTTCAATAATTGGGCGGGTGGTGCATGACTACCCTCAAAATTGTGGAACTAGTTAGATATTGAATTTTTTTGCATCCATACATTGTGCAGTTTTGTGGGACGTTGTATGACTGTAGTTCAAAAGGCCATATTATAAAATATTAACCATAAGAAGATAACAAGAAGTAAAACAACCAAATAGTACCAGTACAAAGATAAACATATATATAAAATCAATCATACTTCAAAAACCATGATGATGATGGCCTCTGGACACTCCTCATTAGGGAATCTAGTGCCGTATCCTATGGTCATCTGAAAGAAGAAAATTGATTATTGAGCCTTTTTTTATGGGATATGTGGCAAACGAGCAGATGGATCACCTGATGGTAAGGGATTACCGCCGCCCATGGACACCCGGAACCCTAGAAGAGTCGCAAGTGCGTCGCCGGCCTTTTAAAGGGTTTGGGCCTCCGGTACCCTCACTCACGCAAGCGTTGTTTCACGCCGGTTTTCTGTGAGGCCGTGGTATCACTCCGGTCGAGCCGGCCCATTCGTGCCGAAACATGGCTCTCCCACGGTAAAAAACCTTTATTCAAAGGAAGAAAATATTAATTTGTTAGCGCTTACAGTGGACTACTAGTAGTAAATTAATCGCAATGTTTTTTGTTCTATGTAAACAAGCTGCATTTGTATTTGTCTACGACACATTCGCTGCATCACTTTCATTCCATTATCATTCATTCTAAAGATTCATTCATACATTCATTCTAAAATCTTCATATAAAAACCACTGTTCGTTACATGTTTAAATTATTATAAAAAAATTGTAAAAGCCGCAGTAAACGTACTTACCACTTCAAGATATCTTTGTTTAATTTATCATAAACAAAATTGGCGACCGTGACAGGACCTGCAATCGTTGGATCAAAACTAGACCACTCGGATTATTCCCGCGTCAAGGGCACAAGAAGGACATCAACGAGACCGGACGAAAGCTACCAGTACCTACGGAAGGACGTGCTGAGTATTAAGATCGCCGTGCCTGTGTACTGGCAGCCTACTACCACCTGGATCGAGCAACCTTGCCTTCATCAAGCCATTCTGGGAACTGCTGGGACAACGATACTCCAATTGAGCAAGTCCACTGATAAAACGAGTCAGAAGAATCACTGACCACGTGCTCCTGCCTGCTTAAGGACTACTTGGACTACGCTATCTATCCTAAAAGTGAGCTCGTTCCATCTTACTAACTTTTCTTTATCCTTTAATCTGTGCATTTAGCGGATTTAGTTTCTTGGAATCAAGTGAAATTTCTACTGTTCTCTATTTGTGTCTAGTGTACTTACCTAACCACAATTATCCTCGAAAGAGGCCTAAATAGGATTGGCAAGGCGCAAATTATCTCAACTAATTTCACAGAACGGCCAATTTAATTGCCGTCGACTTACCGCCATCTTAATTAATGCACTTTTAACTTATATTTAATTTTCTTAACTGTTAATAACTCCAAACAACATTTCTTAAACTGTACCCTTTTTTTAATCCTAATATCACCAATTATAATTATATATCACATAACTTCTTCCCGAGTGAATAAGTTACAAACCGTCGTTTCGTCATACAACTTGTTGTTATCAGTTTACTGAGGCGTTCGGAATTAATCTATTCCAGTGATTATTGTGACACGAGCCACGGCATCGCTTGCGCATCGCCGTTACCTGACTGCCGGCAGGCCGGCCCCCACCTGCATTGCTCACCATTGTATGCAGTCTACGTGTGCCGGCCGCATCAGCTGATCAACAAAGCGAGGAGCGTATCGTATGCAATACCTATTTTGTTATCTATTTACGCCATCATTCAAATCTGTTTACGGTAGTTTATTGCGAGTTAACTATTATAATGTCTGAATCATTAAAGTTAAAGGAGCTAATACTCAAACGCGGTTCTATTAAAGGACGCGTAACAAAATTTAAATTAAGTCTCGATGTCTTAGCTTCTGTAGAACATTTTTCCGATTTAGAATTAAGTAAACTGGCGATGAAACTATCAAAAGTTGAGATGTTATTCGTTGAATTCGATGAGGTGCAGAGTCTGATAGAAATTCAAAGCTCAGATAGTCAAAGTAGTGAGTTGGATTATAGGGATTCTATAGAACAGGATTTCTACCATTGTATCGCATTAGCCCAAGAGTTAATTAAGAAAAACTCCAAAATTCAGAATGACGACGATAATTCCCAACATAAATCATCTGTAGCTACGTGTCATCATAACGTCCATAGTTGTAATGCAATGGATTTAAATTACCGGTGATTAAAATTCCAAACTTTGACGGTACGTATTTTAAGTGGTTAGAATTTAAGGAAACATTTGTTTCGCTAGTACACAATAATGATAAGATCGAAAATATTCATAAATATCACCATTTACAATCATACCTTGAGGGAGAAGCTGCTCGGGTGATCGCTAATTTGGAAGTTTCTCATAATAACTATTCCGAAGCTTGGAAACTTTTATGTGAACGCTACGACAATAAGCGTCAATTGATAAATAACCATCTTAAGGCGTTGTTTAGCATTAATTCCGTTCAAGAAAATGACAAGTCCTTAAGATTCATCATTGACCATATCACAAAAAATTTACGCGCACTTAATACACTAGGGCTTCCTACGGATAAATGGGATGTTTTGATTATATACATTATTGCAGGAAAATTAAATAGTAGTACATATTTTAAGTGGGAAGAACACAGAAATAATTTGAGCGACATACCTTCACTTAATGATTTCTTCAGTTTTCTTAAAGCACGCGCAGATGTTTTTGAGACAGTTTATCGCCATAAGCATGATTATCAAGATAACAAACAAAAACAATTATCTAGCAATCAAAACAAACACAATAGTTCAAGGTCATTAGTAGCTATTCCGAACGAAAGTAATACTTCTCAAATACCGGAATGTTTGTTCTGTAAGAATAATCATCGCCTTTACGAATGTCCGTCGTTTAAGTCGAAGTCGATAGAGGACAGATTGGCTTTTGTTACCTCTAACAAACTGTGTCAAAATTGTTTAAGATCTGGCCATATGTCTAAACGTTGTCGTCTCTCAAGCACATGTCGTCATTGCAAACTACGACATAATTCTCTTCTCCATAAATCAGAAGAAATGGAAAACTCAAATAATTTAACCAATTCCGTCACCATGTCTTCAACTTGTTCATCTGAAGTACTTTTATGTACAGCCAGAATTAAGGTTACCAATCCAGCCACCAATGAATCTATGATAGTACGAGCTTTGCTTGACAGCGGGAGTCAGACGACAATTATCACGCAGGCTGTAAAGCGCCATCTAAACTGATTCCTCAGCCTTCAGACACTATGGTAGGCATTGGTAACACTAAATTAAATATTAACACAGAACGCTGTATTTTACGCATTCATTCAGAAACTAGTTCTTTTAATGTAACTGTTTCGTGTTTAGTTTTGCCTCAAATTACCGGCAACTTACCTAAATCTTATTTTGATATAAAACAATTAAATATTCATACATTTCCGTTAGCAGATCCCTCTTTAAATGAACCATCCCCAGTAAATATTTTGATCGGTGCTGATTTGTTCTGGGACATCATAAGCGCTCAGCAGCATTCGTTAGGACGCGGTTATCCTAAGCTACAAGCGTCAAAGTTAGGATGGCTCGTCACGGGACCTTTGCCCTGTTTTAATGAAAATAAAAGTAATTCACTCACATGCAATTTAGTGTCGAATAATGACACTTCAATTAATATACATGATGAGTTGACTATATTTTGGGAACTAGAAAATTTTCCTCAAAAAAAACCCCTTAGTAGGGAAAAAACATTGTGTGAGCAACATTATCTCGCCAATACTATTCGTACAAGTAATGGTCAATTTTGTGTAGGGTTGCCACTCCGTGATAGCATAGATTGCTTAGGCAATTCCTATAACCTAGCTAAAAAGAGATTTTTTAATTTAGAGGCTCGTTTCCGAAAACAACCTGATTTAAAAAAACAGTACTGTCAATTCCCCTTCCCCCCGGACCTCTGAGCTGCTCAGACGTGTTATAAGTAACCGCGGCATTTTATTTCATTTATTTTATTGCAATTTGTGTTAAAACTCAGAAAAAAAAATAGGAGCGCATAAAGAATAGGAGCTCATTCCACGGCAACAACGTAACTATCTACTACACAGTGGTCCCTTCTACTGGATTAACACCGTCAACGCCCACCGCGGCCGCCGCCTTTTACAAGGGGTGGAGCCGCCGCTCCGCCAACCGTTGCGCACACGCACACGGCAACAACAGCGACTCCAGCGGTCACCACGAACAACAAGGCTTAGTGGGAGGTACGTTACTAGCGTCTCCTTTTAACACTGATATCCTGGTAGCACCACTTCTTAGACTATTGGTACCTACATAAATCACCAATTTGTTGTCAATATGCCATTAAGGCGCACCCCTCCCAGTGTTTCTACGGTTAAGTCACCGTCACAACCCGATCTAGACGACTCGGAACCAAATAGCGCATCAACGGAGTGTGATTTAAATAAAGGTGGCAATCTGCACGTAACAAGGCGACCAAAGCGCAAAAGGGAGGATGAATTTAGTGCGTTCAAGCAGGAATTCATGCAAATGTTTTCAGATTTTAAAGCGGAACAGAATAAAAAATTAACATCGTTACAAGATAGTATTGCCGCAATAACGACACAAAATGACGGTATACGCAATACCGTGGACTTTATATCGCGGAAATACGACGAAATACTAAAAAAAATTACCGAACTGGAGGGTGAGAGAAAGTTAAACCACCAGATTATTACAAATTTAGAAGACAAGCTGGAAAATATTGACCGTCAACTAAGGTCAGCAAGCATCGAAGTAAGAAACATCCCCCAAAATGCGAAGGAAACTAAGGAAGATTTATCGGAAATTATTATGAAAACTGGAAAAGCTCTTAATATTCCAATCGTTATGTCAGACATCCGCGATATATTTCGCATTAATAATAAGTCGGAGTCGTCCAAACCGATTATTGTCGAATTATCGAGCGTTGTTATGAAGGAAAAACTGCTGAAATCTATTAAGAATTATAACAAGGCTAATAAGGAAAATAAATTCAGTACTGATAATATTAAAATTGATGGTCGCAAACAACCTGTATATTTTTCTGAAAACTTAACCTACAAGGCAAAGAAATTATTCTACTTATCTCGAGAATTTGCTAAATTAAATGGTTTCAACTACTGCTGGACTACATATGGGAAAATTTACCTTCGTAAAGCAGAAGGTCAACCGCATGTGACCATCAATTGTGAAGCTGATTTAAATAAGCTTATTGTGAAACTGTGACTAGCTTTAATAATGGTTTATTTGATTTATATTCTAGATTCTTTATATATCAAGATAATTGTGCCTGCCACGTTGAAATGTTCATACCACTGGTACCAGAATTTTGTATTAGTTCTAAATATTAAGAATGTTCTTCTCTTATGTACACCCACAAATAAATTACTCTACACTCACCCACCGTACAATTTTAAATACAAAACCAGTAACAAAGTTTACTACCGCAAACTACATATACATAAACATACAACACTTCATTTTATGATTGATTGTTTCTCATGTACACGCAGTATCGTATTACATTACACTCACTCAACGCATTATTTTAAATTCAAAAACAGTCTTAAAGTTTGCTATTACACATTACGTACACACAAATACAAAACATTTTTTTCGCCTAGTTGCGTGCTAAGCGATGTAATACCTCACCGTACACACAATTTTAGTCTATTGCACTGTTTTACTACACGGACCCTCTGTACTGCACTCTTAGGCTTTAATAACAACATTCAATAGTTTATCTGTCATGTCAGACATAGACAGCCCACATATGGATACCTGCACAAAATCGACTGATCCATCTAATTGTCAATCCCTTTTGCCTAAGTATGATATGAAATGCTCATTATGTATAATCACGATTAACATCCGGAGTGTGAATCGAAATCTTGACGCGTTCCTGGTATTTTTAACAAAACTCGATGTAATGGCAGATATTGTGGTACTCACAGAATGCTGGATTAATGAGTGCTCTACCTTACCTACTATCGACAAATACCAATGTTATAGTACCAAACGTAGTATTAATCAAAATGATGGAGTAATAATATTTGCTAGAGATGAACTCCAAGCCACAGTCCACGAACCTGAAATGGTCGATGGCAATTGTTTGGTTCTAGGTGTCAACGATAAATATTCTATAATATGTTCTTACAGACCCCCGTGCTTTCAAAATCCTACTGGCTACATATCCAGCCTTGATTCTATCCTGGAAAACATACATACCGAAAATATTATATTTACAGGTGATATTAACCTCGATATAATGCCGGATAAAATTGCTGGTTATGCTTCTGAATATCTAAACCTAATGGCATCATATGGATTAAGACAATGTATTGATATTCCTACACGGCTTAACTCCTGTATTGATCATTTTATGGTGAAAACTAGGAGTAATGTGAAATCCCTTGTATTTGAGCCTTTTACTGACCACTGCCCAATACTTATGCTTATTGATAAAATTAAGATTCACAGGGAAAGTATTTGCTCAACAAAGACTCTAATCGATTATTCAAATATTGAAAAAACATTTAAAGAATTTAACTGGGATACATTTTACAACATTGCCGATGTCAACGACGCTGCTAACTTTATAATTCTTCATCTTCAAAGACTAATTAAAGAGAACACTAGTATATCTAAAAGTCCAAAAAGACTGCAACCTCTTAAGCCATGGATTACGCATAGTGTTGTAAGTTGCATAAGAAGGAGAAACAAAATGCATAAAAAAAATAAACTGTACAGAAATGACTCTGAAAAACAAACCATATTCATACAATATAGAAATACTTTACACAAACTCATAAAAACACTAAAAAATAATTATTATCGCACAAAACTAGAGGAGAGCCAAGGCAGCATAAAACAGGTTTGGTCAGTGATAAAGGATGTTTGTAATCTAAACAAAAAAAAAGAATCCATATCGGAGCTTTTACATACTAATTGCACTCCTATAGAGTCCCTGAATGGGGTAAATAAGTATTTCACCACAATTGGCAGTAAATTGGCCAATGATACCTTGGCATTGCTAGGGACTAGCGAAACGGTACTAGCAAAACAGGCAATACACAATAGTACATTAAATTCGATGACTTTAACACCAACTGATCCGTTTGAAGTGCACACTGTAATAACTAGCATGAAGTCAGGAAGTGCGCCGGGAGGAGACAACATCTCCACTGCATTTTTGAAGAAGTTTTCAAACTTCCTGGTAGAACCTATCGCCCATCTATGCAATCTAAGTTTCCAATCAGGCACATTCCCAACAATATTTAAAAAAGCAGTCGTTACCCCGATACACAAATCAGCTAGTAAGAGTGATCCTAGTAACTACAGACCAATTTCTTTACTAAGTTCACTGACCAAAATTATTGAAAAACTAGTAAACACCAGACTTATCAAGTACCTAGAATCTAATAAGCTCGTGGCGAATAACCAGTACGGCTTTAGGTCCGGACGCTCAACAGAAGATGCAGTGTTAATGGTTAGCAGCTTGATAACAGAGTACTTGGACAAAGGGGCCAAATGTATAGGTGTATTTTTGGACCTTCAAAAGGCATTCGACACTGTGTCAATACCGATACTTTTATCACGCCTGACATGCCTGGGAATAAGGGGGGTCCCACTGAATTGGTTCCAAGACTACCTAACTAACAGAAAGCAAAGTGTCCGAGTGGATGGTTACATTAGTGAAGAGGCCACTTGTTCATTCGGTATACCACAAGGTAGTACCCTCGGACCTAGCCTGTTCTTAGCCTATATAAATAGCCTATGTAATCTGAGCATTAAAGGGGCTGATCTTTTGATGTTCGCTGATGATACCGTCGCTCTGTTTCATGGTGTCTCATGGGAGGACCTCCGTCATCTAACAGAAACAGGAATGTGCGCAATCACCGCCTGGCTGGAGAATAGCCTACTAACCCTAAATACATCGAAAACTAAATACATGTGCTTTAGTAAAACTAGGGTCTCCAGCCCGGGCCGAGATTACACCTTACGTATACACACCTACCCATGCAACAGGCAAACCGCATTGAGGGACGACCAGTGCACATGTGGTACGTTAACGAGAGTCCCTTCCATTAAGTACCTTGGAGTGATTATAGATGATAAAATAAGATGGAGTGCACAGATCACAGCTATCGCAGCCCGGACCAGAAAATTAATATTTGCTTTCAAAAACCTACGAGCCGTTGCCGACCTTAAGCTTTTGATACAGACGTATAAAACTTTGTGCGAATGTGTCTTAAGTTACTGCATTTGTTCGTGGGGCGGTGCTGCCAAAACTATTCTGATCGACGCTGAGCGTGCTCAAAGAGCAGTACTCAAGGTGATGATGTACCTTCCGTTCAGACACCCAACAACCCTAGTATATGGAAAAGCTAATATTCTCAGTGTACGAAAACTATTCATATACCAAACTTTACGCAGATATCATCGTACAACAGTCCCATACCTACCCATAACCAACAAACGAGTGAAACGCTGTCCCGTAGCCATAACCAATGCTAGTGTTGCCAGAAAACAATACAATTATTTAGCACCAAAATTGTATAACATGATTGACAAATTGCTGACCATTAAAAAACTAAGTAATTACCAAGTTAAAGCGAAAATTACCGAATGGCTTATCTCTTTTTCATACGACCAACTTGAGCATGTCCTACAGACTATAATTACGTCTATTTAGGTTATTGATTAAGTTGATCACCTTTAGAATGGGCACATAAACCCACATCTAGTGTACACTATCAAACAACATACAAAATAATACCGTGAACATCTTTCATTCCGCACAGACACACAATCACGCTCAAACGTCAGCACGCACGCACGCATTTACGCACGCACGCGCACAATAACACACTCACACACACTGTCGCTCCCACAAGCACACACACACACACACACTCAGAACACGCACACAGTTACACACACACACACACACACACACACACACGCACTCACACCCAGGCACACACATTTTGACACACACTCAGGCACACACGCATACGTGCATTTTTTTTATTTTAAAATCTTTTTAACTTTTCCTTTTGTTTATATTACTACATGTGTTTTTTTTTTTTTATTATTTTATAATTATTATTTTTATGTTTCTATTTTCTATTTTGTATTCATTAGTAATGACTAGCCAATAGCTGTATAAAAAAAGGGAAGGAACTAACTCCCGTAACACAGGGATGACCTACTTCGGGAGTTAGAGACTAATATATAATTGTCATTTGGAAGTCAATAAAGTATTATCTTATCTTATCTTATCTTATCTTATCTTATCTAATTCATAAATGATTACGAAACATTAGGTCACCTATCTGAATCTCCGGAGTCTAGGCCATTAAATGCCTATTTCTTGCCCCACCATCCAGTTATAAGGGAACAAAGCGAGTCGACAAAATTACGCGTCGTTTTCGATGCTTCGGCTCGCACTACATCTGGTGTTTCCGTTAATGATTTACAAATGGTGGGACCAGTAGTGCAAGAACCATTGTTTAATATTTTAGTTCGTTTTAGACAACATAAGTATGTTTTAACAGGAGATATAGAAAAAATGTTCCGCTCAGTGCTTCTCAAGGAAGCTGATCGCAATCTTCAACTTATATTGTGGCGTGATAATGAAGAAAAACCTATTAGGACCCTACGTTTAAATACGGTTACTTACGGGTTTGCTAGTGCTTCTTTTCTTACAACTCGTTCTCTTTGGCAGATAGGTGAAGAGTGTGCTGATCAGAGGATCAAAACTATCATCCAAAATGATCTTTACTGCGATGATCTTCTTACCGGTGCTAGCACTGAAGAGGAGCTACGTCATATCCACCTCACAGTATCTTCTGAGTTAAAAAAGGGAGGTTTTCACTTACGTAAATATCGTTCGAACTTACCTGTGTTACTCGCTGACTCGATCAACCTGGAAAGTGGTAATCTCATGATTAGTAATGCGACTAGTACGCTAGGTGTAGGTTGGACGCCGTCTACAGATGAATTTCATTTTCAGCATAAAATTTCGGCTTCCGACTATGTTACGAAGAGAACTATACTTTCCTCAACATTTAAAATATTCGATCCTCTTGGCCTGCTATCTATCTTCACAATTAAACCTAAAATTTTACTTCAAGAACTATGGAGACACAAAATTAATTGGGATGAACCTGTTCCTCCAGAAATTAAGTCTTCTTGGTTACAGTTTTCGACTAAGTCCTCTTGTCTGTCTTCACTTAAAATTCCTAGATACATTTTATCTGACAATAATTCTTCTACTTTACAAATACATTGTTTTTCTGACGCTTCACAGCGCGCCTATAGTAGCTGTGTATATTTGAGATCCACTTCTACTAGCGGTGTGATAAATGTTAGCCTGGTATGTGCAAAGTCACGGGTTGCACCTATTAAGCCCACGACAATACCACGGCTCGAACTCTACGCCGCCCTATTAGGAGCTCAACTAACTTCTACAGTTATATCTGCATTACGTTGCCCTATCGAACGTCAAGTGTATTGGACAGATTCTAAAGTTGTATTAGGTTGGCTAAACAATAATAAAACTAAAACGTTTGTTGCCCACAGAGTAGCCGCTATAAACGAGATAACTAATGCCACAGACTGGCGTTATGTTCCTACCTCTATAAACCCGGCAGATTTAGTCTCTCGCGGCATCGATCCAGATCAGGTAGATCTCTCTATGTGGTGGAATGGTCCATCATTTCTTTTAGAATCCGAAAATTCTTGGCCGCCCACCTATAATGTGGAGTTAGTTGAGTTGCCAGAGCTAAAGATTCACCATACTTTAGGGGGGGAGGAGGCAACTTCCGTGCCAAATATATCGGCAGCTCTATCAAAATTTTCAAATTTAACTACTCTTTATAGGATCTTAGCTAGAGTATTAAGATTCGTCAACAATTGTAGAATACACACAAAATCCGATAGAATACGAGGTCCACTTCAAATTTCCGAGTTAGAAATGGCTCATGACGTTTCTATAAAGTTAGCCCAAAAAGATTCCTTTCCTACAGAGTTAGGTCTACTCAATAAAGGTAAATATTTAAATTCCAAAGTCGCTCTTTCGTCTTTAAATCCGTTTTTGGATGAAAATGGCATTCTTAGAGTCGGAGGGCGCATCGTATCATCTTCTTACCAGTATGACAAACGTCATCCTATTTTATTGCAGTCGAATCATTATATTACAAAACTTATATTCAAACGGGAGCATTTACGTTTGATGCATGCCGGTCCTCAGCATCTCTTGGCTTCTATAAGAGAACATTATTGGCCTGTGGGAGGTAGGACTCTAGCTAGACGTGTAGCGCGCGAGTGCGTAACCTGTCGTCGCTTTAATACTCGTACCATGAATAATATTATGGGAAACTTACCTGCAGATCGTGTAGAAGCTGACTTTCCTTTCTCTACGATAGGTACCGACTTTGCCGGTCCATTTCTTATTACAGACCGCAAGGGACGGGGTTGTAAAATAACTAAAAGTTACCTGTGTATTTTTATTTGCTTTCGGTACAAATGCGTTCATTTAGAGTTAGTTAGTGACTTAACAATGGATGCATTTGTACTGTCATTAAAAAGATTTATAGCCCGCAGGGGTAAACCAAAGGTCATCTATTGTGACAATGGTAGAAATTTTGTTGCTGCCGCCAAAGAAATTAATTCGTTTCTAAAATTAAATAGTGACTCTATTATTGACTCTGCGTCTCGTGAAGGCATTGAATTTCGCTTCTCTCCAGCATACGCTCCTCGCTTTGGTGGTCTCTGGGAGGCCGGAGTCAAATCTGCGAAATTTCATTTATATAGGGTTTTAAAAAATGTCCACTTGACTTTCGAGGAGCTGAGTTCGTTATTCGCTCAGATTGAAGCGATACTAAATAGCCGACCCTTATGTCCTTTAAGTCCCTCACCCCAAGACCTATCTCCACTTACCCCGGGCCACTTTTTGATTGGTAGGCCGTTGACGTCATTACCATCGCCGTACCTGCTTGACTACACCACCAACCGTCTTGACCGATTTCAGCGACTGGAACAAGCTCGTCAGCACTTCTGGAAGCGGTGGTCAATGGAGTACGTCGCGGAGCTCCAACAACGCACTAAGTGGAAGGTGCGATGCAGAGAACTTAAACTAGACGACCTTGTCCTAATCAAGGATGATAGGGCTCCTCCACTGTGTTGGCGCATTGGACGAGTCTCGAAGTTATTCCCTGGCACTGATGGTGTGCCACGAGTCGCCGACGTATCTACTTCACAAGGAACTATACGAAGAGCTATCAACAGATTGTGTCTTCTGCCTTCTCCAGATAGCGAATTGGACAAGTGATCTTGAAAGCGTCATCTACAGCTTTCAAGGCCCCCGAGGATGTCTACGACACATTCGCTGCATCACTTTCATTCCATTATCATTCATTCTAAAGATTCATTCATACATTCATTCTAAAATCTTCATATAAAAACCACTGTTCGTTACATGTTTAAATTATTATAAAAAAATTGTAAAAGCCGCAGTAAACGTACTTACCACTTCAAGATATCTTTGTTTAATTTATCATAAACAGTATTTCTCAAAATAATATTTTTAGGTAAATCAGTCATAGCCTTCAATCTCTGCCGCAGCCAATCCAAAGACCCTTTTCTTTTGCCGATGTTTGCCGGACTCCTACCGATTAGAAAACATCCTCTCCCAATCCCGCAACCCCAGCCGGTTATGGCCTGTTGACGGTATCAACGGACTCCGTCACCTATGCAGGCCAGCCAAGGAAGGCCTGTGCATACACTCCAGAGAGTGAGAGACATTGACGTCAAGCCAATTCAGAGGACTACGGACTTTAGGAAAGAAATATTATCGCAAAGAAACCAGCAAAATTCTCACCGTGGGAGAGCCATGCACCTGCACGAATGGGCCGGCTCGACCGGATTGATACCACGGCCTCACAGAAAACCGAGTTTCGCCGAGTGAGTGAGGGTACCGGAGGCCCAAACCCTTTAAAAGGTCGGCAACGCACTTGCGACTCCTCTGGGGTTGCGGGAGTCTATGGGTAGCGGTAATCGCTTACCATCAGGCGAGCCGTCTGCTCGGTAGCCCCTTATTACATAAAAAAAAAAATAAGTAAAGAATCTAACCTGAGTTTCCACAGACATCATAAGTAGTCCTGCGAACGACGTAGTTCCAGTGACACAGTGCTCCTTCCCATCACCTATGTCTTCCCGGTAGGAGGTGGCCACGGCGTACCAGATCCCGGCGAACACGAACCAGAAGATGAAGTGAGCTGCCACCATTATGAGCAGAATGAAGCGCCATTTGCTGTTGATCTGGAGTGAAAGGTTTTATTTTATGTAGTGGACAGTACAGGACAATATGTCCGCGACGAGATATTGTACTCAATCCTGTCCAACACCGCATTGGTTGGGCAAAGAGTTGACGTTTTAAAATGTCCATTGGTCCCTGTCGGTAACCCAGTCAATTCTGATAGCCAAGCAGCTCTCCTAGCACTAGATTCAAACGTAGTCTCATCAAAACTAGTGGAAGACTGCATGGCTCGACTAAACTCTCTAGGTAAATGGAATAGAGTAGTTTTGAGGTGGGTACCGGGACATGCGTGCATCATTGGAAATGAACGTGCCGATGAGCTAGCAAGAGCAGGAGCAATTGGTACACAGCAAGGCCCCGAGCCCTTCTGTGGTATACCTAAAAGCCTAGCTCAAAAATCCCTCATGGACTCATGTTTTAACAGTGCAAGCCAGCTCTGGACGGAATCGCCAGGCATGACTCACTCCAAAATCCTCATTAAAGCCAACGACAAAAGGTACACAAACCACGTCCGAGAGCTGAGTAGGAACAATTTGCGCGTTGTGGCAAGAGCCTTAACTGGACACTGCTGCTTAAATAAGCACATGTTTAAGTTGAGGCTAAGCGAGACAGAAAACTGCAGACGGTGTGAAGAGGCTGAGGAAACACCTATTCACCTTTTGGGGGAATGTGGACCGCTAATACATAAGCGCTACGCTCATCTAAGGAAACATATTTTAAGCCCGGATGAAATAAAAGAACTCACCCCTAGGAAAATCCTGCAGTACATCACAGCGGCAGGGTTTAGGGATGAGCTCTAACTTAAACGCAAGAGTGGCGATCACAATAGATCTTTTCTGGTCCCTGTGATATTAAAGCCACAAATAATAAATAAAAAAAAACCCAGTCACTGTGTGACGTGCTTGTGAACGGGTGTTGTCTGTCGGAACTGGGGATCTTTTAAAAGATATTTTTTAACTAATTATTTATTTCCATTTATTATCTTTCACCTTATCCTCATTTTCTTTTTAAACATTGCCCCACACTAGGATTTTCATCAACCACACGATGAGAAGAAGAAGAACAATAGTTGTACACCCACATTTCACTAATGCTGTTATTGAGTCCCATAGGTGGTGAACCTTTAATCACACGATAAGAAGAAGACCTCGATTGATCGATATGTGCGGCTGTTACTTAGCCACGAGCCCCCCTTTCACGGTTATCTACAAGTCCCCCTTACACGGTTACCTACAAGCCCCCCGTCTACAAAGCGCCTTACTTGAAGGAATTAGTACTGGAGTAGTTTTAGCGTGCGTACCCCTCTCGCCACTGGCATATGATTCCCAATCATATAAAGGTACCTTTTACCAGTATGGTTACAATGATGGTACACGATTTTAATCGTGTGTAACACAATTATTGTTTGTGTTTAGTTTTTTTATGCATTTTATTACTGTTAATGTAATGATGAGAGTTATTTCGCTTTAGTGCAAGTTTTTTTGTGCTTGTGTGTTACCTCACCCCCCGCCAAAAGTGTCGAGCAAATTTGTTCGATATTTAGTCAGAAGGCGTCTCCCATCTGGTCCTCTAAGGCGCCTTATGATTATGCAGAAATAACATTCTAACACACAAATTAATGACACACTTACAACAGTAGTAACAATATCCCTCATATACTTGATAGACTTGGCTGATATGTTGCTTCTCACGGGCACGTTCTCTTCACCGGTTTTCAGAACCACTCGTCTAGATCGGTTCGGTCTTCCATGACGGCGTCTGAAAGAAAATAATTCTGATATTCATCATAAAAAAAAAAAACATGAACCCAAAAAACTTTTTAAATTAATGAAGCCATAATACTCTCACATACATGCAATATGCTTGTTTCCCAATGGGGCAGAGACTATAGATTGTCTTGCTACGATTGATTCTGATCAATTCTGATACAGCTCTTTCAATTCATCTATGTTTATTTAATCTATGTACTCGCGGAAGTACAAGATTGTGCTTGATTACAATAATATTTCTATTGGGTCTGGTATTGGAGAGTCAACTGGCCTCTTCACTCTAATTTCTCTGTGATGGTTGATTTGACCTGTCATTTTTTGAGAACATACCCAATTTGATTGACACTCATACTCATCACTCATACATTGAATTTTTATTAGGGCGATAACAATTATAATAAATAATAATAATATTCCACAACTATCACACAACGCCGTCTAGTCTCAAGCTAAGCAGAGCTTGTGTTATGAGTACTAGACAACTGATAAACATACTTATATATTTCTAAATGCATACATATTATAGATAAATTACACCCAGGCACAGAACAAATGATCGTGCTCATCGCACAAACATTTATCCTGGGTGGGAATCGAACCCACGACCTCCGGCATAGCAGTCAGGGCTACTAACCACTAGACCAACAGGACATTCAATAATGTATAATAAGATGGCAAATAGTGTGATCTGCTCTGAGAACGTAAGCTTACGGAGATTAAGAGTGTGATGGGATATCCTCACAATGCGTGCCGTGTATATCCAAGACTACTTCTGTATCATGGCCATGATACCAGCCATGCAGCAAAAGCTTCTCGAGATGTTGTTCGAAGCTATTGATAAAATAAACAAGTACAACTAGACGCACGGGGTAGCATTGTAGATTATACAATTTGTCCATACGGGAATAGAGCCCTCGCCTAATTATTTTAGGGGCTATCTGAGTGAACCCTTAAAATTTT
Organism: Xylocampa areola; assembly: GCA_935421205.1. Classification (NCBI taxonomy): domain Eukaryota; kingdom Metazoa; phylum Arthropoda; class Insecta; order Lepidoptera; family Noctuidae; genus Xylocampa; species Xylocampa areola. The sequence goes on from OW285223.1 coordinate 14,001,035, forward strand.
ATCCCTACACGTGGCCCCTGAGTGGCGCAAAACAACTCTGTTGGGAGGCTTCGCCCGCAGCTGGATACCACCCACCGGACGAAGACATGCTGAGAAGGGACCTAGTCGTGTTACGGGATGTAGTCCGGTGCAGCCGTTGTGGGAGACGGGTCTGGGCAGTTGCATCAACTCTCCAAGTATCGTTCTCCCCAAATCTATATAATCTACTTAGAGTGAATAGATTTCTTCTGGATATACGTGCTCCATCCGCGGCCATGCCATCGCTTACCATCACGCGAGTAGGTGGCTAAACGTAGATACATTTTTAGTAAAAAACAATAACGGATTCACCTATTCGCCTTTTTTCTTTATCTTAGTTTACTATAATCTTATCCAAATTCGTGGTTTGCCGAAACATTGACAAACTGTGATATGATTCAGGGCTGAGATATTTATGACCGATCGACATTTTTCAATCTATATCGACGGCGATGAAGGACATTGAATTTTTTTTTATGTAATAGGGTGCATCCGAGCAGACGGATCGCCTGATGGGAAGCGATTACCGCCGCCCATGGACACCCGCAACACCAGAGGAGTCGCAAGTGCGTTGCCGGCCTTTTAAAGGTTTTGGGCCTCCGGTACCCTCACTCACTCTGTGAAACACAACGCAAGCGTTATTTCACACCGGTTTTCTGTGAGGCCGTGGTATCAATCCGGTCGAGCAAATTTCAAGCAATTTCGGTTCAGCAATCTATCAATCGCACTTCTTGCAATATCACATCACAGAAATTAACATAGCATCATATATACGCGTGTATTCCCCGAAGGGGTAGGCAGAATGTACAATTCACACAAGCCGTTCGTAAGTCCCACAGGCGGTGAGGCTTCTGTCATCTAAACCACTAGGTACTGAGAATTTCTTAACAGAAATACCCATACAAGTTATGCAGACTGGGGAATCGAACCCAGGCTCTCACACTCAGCAGCCGCGCTGGCGACCTACGAGGCAGTCTAATCAGGAATCCACTCCTACTTATTATTTATTTGAACGAAAAACCTAGATGAGACTAGCACAGATAAAAAAGGACATGCTGAACCGAACACATTTAAATTGGGATACCCCCGTATATATAGATAACGTCGTGGTGGCCGAGCGGTTACGGGTCCACCTCCTGAGCTGCAGGTTGTGGGTTCAAACCTGGCACGTATAAAAGTGATTTTTCCAATGTCATATTCATTTTCATTCCATTTTCTTAGTTAATCTAAAACATCACTGACACACGTGAAGGAAAACATCGTGAGGAAACCTGGACTTGGTAGTCTGAAATCGTCAACCCGCAGTGAGCTAGCATGGTGATTAAGCTCGTGCCTTCTCTCTATGAGAAGAGGCCCTTGCCCTGCAGTGGGACAGTTATGGGCTGGTTTATTTAAGAGCAGGGGGTGATGATGATGATGATGTGGTTGACCGTACGTATATCTGAGGACACTGCTGCGTAAACGGTTAAAGTTACGCAACAATTAAGTACGACGGAATTGTTCCTCTTAAAAAGTTCAAAAAAAAGTCCGCAATAGATAGGTCCATCTTTTAAGGTTGTCGCACTATAACCTTTTTAATGGTAATCAAATTTGTTCTAAAATAATGCATTATTGGCGATTTCTCTTATGACTGTGACGCAGGTGAAGTTGCGCGGGTCAGCTAGTATTTACATATTTGTAAAAAAAAGATTTTACTCACCTATGAGTACTCCTTTTCCTCCTCCTACTATAAGGCGTAGAATATCCATGTGCAGACGTTCCATAAGTCGTGTCTTTTGTATCAAAAATACTATCAGGAGTCCCAATAGTTTCTATAGTATCATAAATGTTTGACGTATTAGTATCAACACTGGAACTAGCAATAGGTAAGGTCGAACGTTCCGACAAAGGCTTTGTAACATCAGAATCTTTAGGACTGTCTTCCACATCAATAGTCATTATCAATCCATGATCAGTTTGTTCATCTTCACTAGAGTAAAAGGAAGAATCTTGCGAATTCTCATCAATGGGAACTTCTAGATTATTCTTCGTTTCAACATTTGTGACTCCCGATGGGAAAGAAATTTCTTTTCCTTCAACATATGTCTGTGATATTCTGTAGTGTTTCTTTAACTCTTCATTTGTATAGACGTCTGTGTAAAATATATTTGGGATTTCTATAGAGGATCTGCCTGAACCGTTTCCTATAGCTTCGGAGTAGCTTAAAGATCTTTCTAAAGCTCTACTTCGACTGCCTCGCCTTGACTCTGGTTGGTCGTAGTTCATACTGTTAAGCCCTAGATTTTGCATTGATTCGTTTCAAATGCAAGTTTTACAAGATCAGAAGGACAAAGTAAAATGGTATTATTAAGAATGTGTGATTTAAAATGTATGTCATCAACTGGAATTTTTGTGTTGTTACCTCCCAATAACTTACCATTCAATTTAATTTTGGCAAGAACACAAAACAATATTGAAGTTAATTCACACGAATTTTAAATATTATTGGCAACCACTTTGCTACAATTTCGTCTTTTTGAGCGTATAGTACTTAAATTGATTGTCCAGTCAGATAAAATAAAAAAATAGCACGCATTACTTTTGCACCAATTCCCAATTCAAAAGACGGCGTCTTCTTTGCATGTTTCAGCGTTTAACTTCTCAAAAATTAAGGTCACTAAACTTCTTTGTACACAGATATTAACTTTTTTATTACACCAAAATATTGACACGTTTCAGAACTTCTGACACCTGTAGTATACGAACTCGAAGGTATGGCACTGTTCGGTACTATAGTTATCTTTAAAGATAAGGAGACACCTTTATCCTGAGATAAGAAACAAATATATTTGTACTAGTTGTTTTGATCTAATTGTGGCCTAGAAAATGTGTAGGGCATTGACTTAAATTTGTTCTTGGTGATCCCGAAAGGCAAAGAGAGCAAAAGAATATAGAGATAATTAATTTAAATAATTTCTTTTTCCATTTAATGTTGTAACTTTAGAGTTCGCTAAGCATGCGTTAATGCTTTTCAAAGATTTATCTTGAATTATTAAGGTAATTGCATTCCTTACGACATTGTTAACTGCAAAGTTGGTCGTGTCGGTTCAGTCACTTGTATAGGTACTGAATTGATTGCAATGACGTCGCCATAAGACGTGTTAAAATATGGAAGAAGAATTCGCGGTGGTGAGCAGAGGTCGAGATGGCTTAGTGGTCAGAGCGCCTGGAGTATTTATCCGGGAGGCGCAGGTTCGAATCCTGTTCGCGACCGTATTCTTTTTCCATTTAATATTGTAACTTTAGAGTTCGCTAAGCATGTGTTAATGCTTTTCAAAGATTTATCTTAATTTAAATAATTTATACATTGGTGCATGAAAAGTTTTACTGAGATTTTTGTCTTTTAAAGTGATTTTTTTGGCATGTGTGGACATCCACACTTATACTGTGCCAGACTCCTAGTGATCACTCGAAGGTACTTTAAATTTAACCTTGGTAAAAAAAGAAAATTGTTGATGATATTCGGGTCAATAAAAAGGCTAGCACGTTTTACTGTATTTTTCTGTAGTTGCAACGGTTCTGAACAATTGAAATGACGTATTTATTTTTATAAAATATATTTCGATAATTTCGATACAACATCTTAAAATAATATAGTGCTTAATAATACTGACGAGTGCTATTTTAATTTAAATACATTATCACCCATATATGTTTTTTTTATTCAAATTCTTATAAAATTCATAACAATACGATGACAACACGACTATTCATGAATAGTGGTGTGTTTTTTATGACTGATTCTATCCCCACCATGCGATACCTTATTCACATTAGTATTTATTATTACCTCCATACATTCATAATATCTTAAACTAATAATCTCATTAAAGATAAATCTTTGAAAGCATTAACGCATGCTTAGCGAACTTTAAAGTTATAATATTAAACGGAAAATAATACGGTCGTGAGCAGGATTCGAACCTTCGCCTCCCGGATAAATACTCCAGGCGCTCTGACCACTAAGCCAACTCGACCTCTGCTCACCACCGCGAATTCTTCATGCATATTTTAACTCGTCTTCTGGTGACGTCATTGCTATCTATTCAGTCCCTATACACGTGACCGAACCGACACGACTAACTTTGCAGTGTGCTTTGTGGTCAGAGCGCCTGGAGTATTTATCCTCGAGGCGCAGATTCGAATCCTGCGATCGTATTCTTTTTCTATTTAATATTATAAATTTAATAGTCTCATTATTTTATTTTAGGAGAAATGTTACAATATTTACTTCTGTAATTTTAAAACTGCATCACTTACAAATACAACTTGATATGACATTTTTTTTACATATCGACGTTCATTTTAAATTCCAATAAGAATGCTATGTAATATTATACCCGCTACACTGACAAGTCAAAGATTTGAAAATAGGGACGTTTCTGACTTGGTGGAATCCGTATTAAAAATGAATGATCAAAAACGGTGAAAGAAATCAGCACACCTGAGAGATGTACTCGATGCTGTATAAAGACATGTCAGAGGCCTACGGACGGTTTCAACTGTAATATTGGTTATTCTTCAAGAGAATATTTTAAAATATACAGTGCACTTAAATCTAGCAGATAGACAATCCACATTGAGATATCTAACTATAATACTATGTTATTTTAGGTTTTTGGACTCTTGCATTTTTCACGCCTTCGTCTTTTTCCTAAATGATGAAGATCTTTCGAGGTGGAAACCTGATACTGTCTCGCTGAAGTTCCCTGGAGTTCCAGGAGTAGGAGGCGGTTCAGGCTTCACTGGAGTAGAACTGAAAAATAAGATGTAAATCTTTCATTTAGCGTCAGTAAAACGTCAGTGTATCTTTGTAGACCTCTACCTAACCCCTCAGGAAATATGGGAGTGATACTATGTATGTTTAGTTATTAAAAATATTTTAGATTTATCTGAGCGATTCAAACGTTCCGTTCGATAAATATATCACTACAAATTTCTAGCAAATTTCTAGCAAATAGCTCCTACAAATTATAGAATGCCACAGGGTAGTATACTCGGTCCTTTGCTGTTTAAATTATTTAACATCGGTTGCTGAATAAGAGCTATATGTTAGACTGGTTTCAAGACCAATGACTAAGAATTTCCACTTCCACAAATGGCAAATAATTTTTTGGATGCAGTATCTTAAATTTAAGATTTCAAAAGAAATTCTACAAGGGAGATTAATCACACATATAGGTACACATGAATCTTAATGTTATGTAAACTTACTTCCTATATATATCTCTGGCGCAGCAGTAGGGCGTGTCGACAGCCTCCACGAGGTCCAGCTTCTTATGGTCGATGATGTATTTCTGCTTGTTTGTGTCGTATCTGAAAACTCTTTACGTATACTGTTCACGAATTCTGTATTTTTGGCAAGAAGTGAGACCCAATTAGAAGGATGTATGAATGAAATGAACATCAAGGTGCTAATCATCACCGAAAAGAAGAATGAAAGACCTAACTTTACAGGAGAAAGAGAGGAAGAAAATATTGGCCATAAATTCTTGTGCAACTTAAATATACAATTATAATTTATAAGTTGTGTTGTTTACTAATGATAAATGATTTTATTTCTGTAACTAGATCTTTTGGAGACACTTTAACAAGACATTTTTATAACTTAGATGGCGCCGGCGTTTACTATCTGACTATCTCTGAGAAGAAACGCCGAAACTAGCACCTGCCCTCCCGAGTTAATCCCACGGGACTGATATTTTATTTTTCTTTTTTATTTACGTTCCTTTGGCCAGCATCTTACCTGATGGTAAGCGACGGTGTGGCCAAAGACGCGAAAATTCACGAGATTTCATCTACGGTCATAACTAGATCTCTAGCTAGATCTAACTACATCGTAATAAGTAGTGTCAAGTTCCATATTTTTCTAGAACCAAGTTGTGCATTACCACGGTTAACTTCCAAAAACTGATTAAAATAAATATGGCCAGCATTGAAATCTCACTGCTTCCCCTATAAGGCATTATGGCTAAATAATGGTGCTAAACGATTGATCATTGGTTCAATCAGTACGTTGATGGGTAACAGTTATAAACTCATTAGACCTTTATACTTTGAATAAAAGGTTGAATCATAACTTCCATTTAAACAAAATGTTTTTTTTTAAACCTGATTATAGATGAGAAATCTTTGATTTATGTCTTCATTTGCAGGCTATATAGATGCACCCTCCATTTTAACATATTTTAAATATTTTAGTATGTTATTCCTGCCCTTCGCAACCAATTGAAACTGGACTCACTTCACAACCGGAGGGAACCTGTATCCCCACACCACTTCTTTGGGCAGGTATGACGTTTGGCTCTGAGTGAATGTTCCCATTGATGCTGAAGCGCCTTTCAGACTTACTGTGATCTCGTAACTGGAAAAAAGAAGGTTGCTTAATTAATGATTTTTGTGGACTGATTCATTGAGGAATCCAAAATGCACAGCGCTCAGTTTTTAGCCTTTTCTGGCATCTCATATGAATCTTCTATCGTTAGTTTCATTTCATTTTATTGTTGTTGTGCAGGCCGACCTCGATGAACGTACCGCAATCAAATTGCGGACGTTCTCAAAAAAGGACGGGTCAGGAGCCACCTAAATCGGCGAGCATGTATGAAGAGGTTAATGAGCATAGATGAAGCGAAAGAGGTGTGTCAGAATCGTAGCAAATGGAAATCGATAGTCTCTGCCTACCCCTATGGGAAACAGGCGTGATTGTATGTATGTATGTTGTTGTGTTGTCAGAATAAACTAACTACATGAGGCAAGAGTGAATGGAAGAGTCGGAGCAGGCCCACCTCGACGAACGTACCGCAATCAAAATTGCGGATGTTCTCAAAAAAGGACAGGTTAGGAGCCACCTAAATCGACGAGCATCCATGAAAAGGTTTATTTAACAGAGAAGAAGTGAAAATGGTGTGTCAGAATCGTGGCAAATGGAAATCGATAGTCTCTGCTAACCCAAATGGGAAACAGGCGTGATTGTATGTATGTTTAAATGTTTTCTATTACATTCTTGGTGAAATGTGGGTGTCTAACTATGGACACCTCTGCCTACTCCTTCGGGGAATACACGCGTTATGGCTATTGAAATAGTCTTATACCCTTACTTGTTATGCGCGATCAAGTCAGGCGTGTACCCGAACAGGGGGCTGGTCGCGTCGATGACGTGCACCAGTGTGACCGGCCACAGGAGGAACTGCCTCTGCTGCAGCGCCAGGCAGCGGGCGTAGTAGCGGATCACTTCACCTTCTTTGGTTCTGGAGAAGTTTAGGAAAAGTGGTTAATAATAAAAGTGTATGGAGTTTCTTGCCCATTCTTCTCCATAGAAAACTATATTTAGGAACGTGGCAACTAGTTTTTGACAATTCAAATGTGACTGTAAAAGTTCAAATTAAAATAATTGATTTCCAGCGTCATTAAGGACATTTTTGTGGATTGAAAAACACAACCACGGACGGTGTTTTAATCCGTAATATCCGATCCTACTGGACTGGTATTCCAAAATATGCTCTAAGTCATTTTCATTGTAAAATACGCCACTGCTGTTTCGCTCTACTGTTGTGTATCGTAGGTAGTTCGAATCAGGGATGCTACTCCGAAATCCGATCATCGGTAGTTACGACCGAAACGTAACAACGCTGAACGCCGAACTACTCATAAAACCCTACCACAAAGCTTCTTCGGATTCGACTAGTACCGAGTACTTTTGTTTTATTTGTTTTTTTTTGTTTACTAGTACCGAGTACTTTTGTTTGTTTCGAGTTTTATTTGTTTACCAATTATGTAACACGCAAATAACGTAAACAAACTGAGAATACACAAAGTAGCGTCAACGAATGTCAAAATGTCAAATCGCGAACTTCGATCGATCATCGGATCCGAAACACTTCATGGTAGCAAAACGTCCGATTCGTCAGTCGAAGCTTCGATGTTCCGATTTCGGAGTAGCACCCCAGTCCCCGTCCATAGGGAGAACAGAGCGGCCGCTCTAAGCGCCAAAAGTCACCACGTGTTTCGTCCCTCGTGAGAGCTTCATCAAGGCTTATAAAACTGGGTAGTTTACCGACTTGGGTGTGCTGAAGGTGGCTTGATTAAAGCATTGCTCACGAGGAGGCGACTGTCCCTTTCGGCTTGCCTTTGCTCGATACCGAGTTTGGTGCACTTCGGCTGCCAACTGATTTGTTAGTCCTGTTTACAATGGGCTGTTAGACCTGAGCTGTCAAGTGAGTTGGTGTTTACACAGGTCCGTTGGAAGATTTCGGCTGCCCATTTAAGTCATTCTGTCGACCTAGTAAGCCAACAGGAGCGATTAGATCGTGCACTGTTAATTCTTTTTATTTTTACCTGTAAGTATTAACGAAATGTGCAGTGAACTCAGAGCTGATGATGTGGTCGTAGTTGAGGTCCCATGCACGCATCATCAGGCACAGCCGCCCGTCACGCATGCTGATCTGGAATATTAATAGAAATAATTATCAAAATTCCGCTATCTGCGGTCGGTCTGCGGATGGGTGACCATCATTTTTTTTATTTAAAAAGAAATGTTGCCCCATACTAGGAATTTCTTCCTGTATCGTGAGTGCGTTTATAGATATATAAATTCACATGTACACACACTCAGACCAGGAACAAATATATGTAGATTATACAAATATTTGCTTCGTGTAGGAATCGAACCTGCGATACGCGACGCAGCAGCCGATTTCTCGACCACTGCGCCAACTTCACCGTCATTTTATACCGGGTCCACTCCGTACCTAGGAGAGCACGTTAAACCGTCGGGCCCGGCTGTCAAATGAAGATCTATGACAGCCGTTACGGTAGTCAGAGGCCTGAAAGTCTGACAACCAGTCATACCACGAGATATCGTGTTACTCGGAAACTGGGCTGTGGAGGTTAGATAGGCAGTCGTTCCATATAAAATACTGGTATTAAGCATCTGGTTTGACTGGAGCCGACCACAATGTAATTGGGAAAAGGCTAGGCAGATTGATTGAATTAAAAGAACTGCCAATGACTGACCGCGACAAATATAGCTTAACCTCGATGGATCGATCTGTGCGGCTGATACTTGGTAATGAGCTCCTCGATTCTCCTCAAATCATGTTTGCAGATAATAACATAGCATCATAGCATCACGCCTGTACTCCCCGAAGGATTAGGCAGAGGTGTACACAGTTGTACACCCACATTTCACTCATCCTGTTATTAAGTCCTATGTAATAGGTGGTGAGCCTATTACCATCAACGGGGCACAATTAAAAAAAAAGAAACAAAATCTTACTTTGCCCAACCTGGGAATCGAACCCATGACCTCATGCTCAGCAGTCGCGCCTGGGAGACCAACGAGGCAGTTATGATGGTCACTAATAGGTTTCATGAAAGCTACTTACCACAGCCTTCTTGCTGAAGCCGACGCCATCTCTCGAGAGTTTCTCCGGCCTCGTCAGCTTGGCGTACACCACGCAGGTCAGCACTCCTGACAGACCGGTGCCCAGGATCAACTAGAAGTATGGATGCCATCTATAAAATCTGCTAACTCGGACAAGAAGTGTGAATATCCGGATTTTGGAGCTCTATAACCGGACATATCAACACTGTTTTTGTAAAGTTATTCAGAAATATAAATAATCGTGATAATTGTTATTAAATTACCATTTTAAACTAAATTTATTAATATGGTTATAACAAACAATTAGTCTAGTTTTTTAGACGTAATTTCGGTCGATTATTTTCAATAGATGTTTCAGCTGTCTCAACTCGAAATACAAATGAAACCCCACCTGGACGCTCCCCGGACGGCCTCTAAACTAGGACAAATCCGAGGAAACCCGGCCGGATGGCAAGACTAACTAGAAGGAGAAATAAGCCTGAAGTGTGAGGGTTGAAATTAAATTGTTTATTTTGTAATTAAGTAGAGCTTTTCAAATTTCTGCTTGCAGCGCTTGCGAGGTGTCACGGTGCCACTTCCTTACTCCGGGCTACTAATACACCTCCCGACCGTATTTCGGTCACGGCGGCCTATCTTCACGGAGATTAGCCAAGTACGTAGGAGATATTATAGTGCACAAGTGTATGCGCAAACACAGGTGGACTCCCTTTTCTTTCACTCTCAAATTCCGATGGGACGGCTACCCGACGCGACCGGAGAGAGATCAGGCGCAGGACCGACGGCTTTACGTGCTCTCCAAAGCACGGGGGTGTCACACCACCAACTTCCTGACTCCGGGCTGAGAATTTCCTAACAGAAAAACCTAATAACACTTTGCCCGACCTGGAAATCGAACCCAGGACCTCACGCTCAGCAGGCGCGCTTGCGATCACTAGACCAACGAGGCAGTCAATTACCGGTCTACTGCTGATAATTTCCTAACAGAAAAACAAATGGGGTTGTACTAAGTTAATTACCATGAAATAGTGGCCACACCGGACACAACATTTAACAACATAATTATATTAGATACTAACCTGTCCGAGACCTTATTGCAGCGCCACCTACCGAGTCCAATTGATAATCTAAACCAGGCAGCGACCCATTTCGAAACACAAAAAATTTCATCGATATCGGTCGAGCCATTTTCGAGGTTTTGTGAGACTAGCGCACGGTAATTTGATGATTTTTATTTTATGTATGAATCACGAAATAGTTACTAGATAGATGATCGAAAGACAACGAGCTCGATTTTACGCGATGACTCCCAGTATGTTCCAAATCTTTGGTCCTTTATCAGTTTTGTATAAGATAAGATTAGATGAGATTTACTATAACATTTAACTTAACTTTAATAACTTTATTCCTTAATAGATGTATATACCTAGATGAAAAAAATATTCTAATAAAATATGTAAAACTTTAACATTTAAACCTACAACTCCATCTAGTGACAAAACTGCTTAACTAATATAAAAAAACTTCTGCTCACGCAAACTAGATGGCGCTATCTGCTCGAAATATTTTCTAGTTTTAGATCTAACAATGTGACATAATTATTGACACGTTTTCCGTTTAGTTGACAATGAGCGACCTTCATTAGTGTCAATAAATATTGTAATCTATGTCCTGTAATACGTAGCTGTATGTATTTCCTACTGTGTTTAATTAGTTATTCGTCCAACCTAAGTACTTAAAAGGATTTTTCAAAGAAAATATTAACATAATAAATAACGAAACTCACAAACACTCATTAACCTTAAAAACATAACACCACCTTTTGGGTAGTCGTGTAAAAAACCGTCTATAGAAATTCATCTCGTTGGTCAAGTGGTGGTTGGTGGTGGTAAGTGCGTAAGAAAGTACTTATTTATTCTCAAATCCTTTTACATCACCCAAGTCTCCTTGAATTGGTAGTCTAATGACATTAAAGTTATAAAGTTTTCGAACCTGCGCCTCCCGGATAAATACTCCAGGCGCTCTGACCGCTAAGTCATCTCGAGCTCGCTTTAAAGTTCGCAAAGCACGCGTTAATGCTTTTCAAAAAAAAAAACTGTAGTCTTATGACTTGTAATGGAAGAAATCGATGGATAATTCCAAATAAGTAATTAAAATGTTTATTCTAAAGCATGAATATAATACTTTATCGAACACTGTCGTAGGTAATTATTATACTTAAGTACGATTAAGTAAGTAAGTACGTATAATTTTCTTTACCTGCATGATGAACAAAAATATTGACTCCGGACACTCCTCATCTATCGCACGATCTCCGAAACCGATTGTAGTCTGAAAAAGAAAATAATTAAATTAAAATTTGAATGGATTCAGGCGTTACTTTACGGAAATCCATTACAATGGATGCAAATAAATACAATATCTAGCTACTTCCACAATATTATTTGTAGTCATGCAATTACCTGTGCACCGTTCACCCGCCCGCAAATGCACATAGGTAGGTACGCAAGCGATGAAAAATTGCAACTACCACCAACTATTGGAGCCAGGAGTCAGGAGCTGTTAGACCGTGCAGACTCCACAGATATTTTTAATTGCATCCGTTAAATTAAAATTGAGTAACACAGACATATTGTCCAATTGAATCTTAATTAAGATGTCTATATATAATTGCACTTAATTTTTAAATACTTGAACTTTTCAAATTAATTATTAGGTAGGTCTGCCTATTACACTTTTAAGACAAATTATTTTCATGGGTCATTAATGACTGCATACATTAATATTATAAATATTAGCTACTCCTTCTTATAAATATTAGCTACTCCTTCTTATAAATATTAGCTACTCCTTCTTATAAATATTAGCTACTCCTTCTTATAAACTTTAACTGTGCCAAATTTCATACTCCTCAGTCCGCGTAATTATTAATAAATAGATTACAAGTTCTTTAGCTTCGCATTATTGCTGTCACCGTCACACTACAAGTGCAAGACAGAGACGGAAACATAGCTAAGCACATGCTAAGTAATGTACTTGGCCTTAAAGTACAGTGCCCTTCAAATGTCAGATTAAGACTGACAGGAGTCAATTAGTATTTTTTCCCGCCAAAGAGTAATGGCGGCAATCAAGGACTATTGAGTGTGGCATCCTTTTTACTGGAATTGACTGCAAACAGCGTTGATTCTTAAATTGCTGATGGATTGCCCCTTTGTGTATCATTTTGACGGTCTGATTACGTGTTCCTATATCTTACTTAGTGTTTTTAGTAAGATGTACGAGTAGTAAGTTCTGCTTCCGATAATTATTTTGTCTCTATTCATAATCACCATCCCACCTTTATCCTAATGTATTTGTGTTCGACCCAGCATGTCTTCTTTTCCCATAAATATCTATCAGCCGCCGTCTCAGTAGTTACTCCCTTCTATACATATTATCTTCGTTGACAGTATTACCTTATTCCGTAAATTTATATATCAGGAATTGCGACATCAATTGAAGAGCAAATTTGGCGTATTTAAAGTTTAAACAGGCCGCGTTCTAGATTCAGAACAATAATTATTTCTATCATAAACCGTTGTCCAACCGCTCTGACCACAAAGCCATCTCGACCTCTGCTCACCACCGCGAATTCTTCTCCATATTTTTAACACGTCTTTTTGGCGACGTCATTGCTATCTATTCAGTACCTATACAGGTGACCGAATCGACACGACTAACTTTGCAGTTAATACAATGTCGTAAAGAATGCAATTACTTTAATAATTAAAGATTTATATGTACCTATACATTTAACATAATCAAACAAGAGCGTATATCATGTGTACTAACATCTCAGTTGTGGTGAGAGATCTCTCGCTTTCGACTGTTAATAATATTAATAATACTCCTCCGACGGTATTTCGGTCACGGCGGCCTATCTCCACAGATATTAGCCAAGTACGAAGAAGATATTATAGTGCATAAGTGTATGCGCAAACACAGGTGCACTCCTTCTTCCTTCACTCTCATATTCCGATGGGACGGCATTCCGACACGATCGTAGAGAGATCAGGCGCAGGACCGACGGCTTTACGTGCTCTCCGAAGTCACAGTCACGGGTGTCACACCACCAACTTCCTAACTCTCCACCACTAACTTACAGAAAAATCCTATAACACTGCCCGACCTGGAAATCAAACCCAGGACCTCACGCTCGGCAGTCGCGCGACCGCTAGACCAACGAGGAACGAGGCAGTTAAACACATGGTTGGATCCGAAAGCGCATGGCTAGCCGTCGCCACCTTTGCAAGGAGGTGATGCTCGCGAAGGGAGCCACTCCGTAGAACCGCTAGGCGCCGGATGGCCTTCAACAATCCTCGGCCATCTGTTTGCGGTTGACAGACGTGACGTAGTTCGTCACCGACCAGCGTCAGGCCCGAAACGGTAGTGACCTCTCCGGAGTGTCTGTGCATGCCACCTGTGGCCAGCCTATACAACAAATAATGGAGCTCGTTGGACCAAAACCTGAGTTGCAGTTAATGCAGTTGCGATCTCGGGACCTTGATAAAGGTATTAGAAGTAAAGTATGGTTTGTTAATCGATAGGAATCCGGCACAGCGGTCATGTTGGATCTACCAAATACGAAAAAAAGGTGTACTAGAACCTCTGTCTACAGTTTGAGAAGTAAAGCCGTGATGCTATATTCAGATACTCATGTCCTATTCGGAGCCTTGATCACAAACACCTTGGGACACTCGGATGGACTTCCTCATTCGGTCCTATTTCGGAGTCAGTTAATGACTAATCTATTAGTACGAGATTGTGCATTAGCGCCCACGTTTGTTTGGTATGAAGCAGGAACGATGAGCGATGAAGCCAAGATCCTCTCGTGTGTTTTGCATGCATACTCGTAGCTTAAACCCTAGACAAGTAGTGAAATAAGTAGTCCCATACGTCAAAAAAAAGGGCAATATAGATAGAAAAAAAAAAAAAACGATTGTGAGCAGGATCCGTACTTGCGCCACCCGGATAAATATCCCAGGCGCTTTGAATTCTTCTTCCACATTTTAATATGTCTGTTGGTGACGTCATCGCTATCTATTTAGTCTATATGTCGCAGATGGATTGTAGATTATGCTGTTTTACAAAATCTCTAGCTGCTTTACAAAACAGTACTGTTTTATAAAACAGCTGAACAACGTTCAGCGGGATTGCCAATGCGATACGTTTAACAAAACTGCTACCCACCTTTAGACGTAATGCAGAATTACATATGGACAGTGGGACAGGTTTGTTTATTGTATAGGTATATTAAATGGATAGTCACCATTCAAGTAAAAAAGCGATACTGTATTCTGATTTGACTTGTCGTGGCTGGGTCGACGGAGTCCCGCTTGGCGGGGCTCCTATTTTTATGTCTGTAAGGTTAGAAAAAACCTAAACACGATGACTAAACGGATGACGGGGGCTGTGTCATCCTCTTCGAACCTAACCTGTCCGTGTCGGGATACACGAAACTCCCGAGCTCGCTTCGCTCGCTCATGGATCAATTTCGTTTATTTTCTTTCATAATCCCGATATATTGTCGACTATTATAGTAGTTTAGTATTTATGTCATTAAAAATTTTCATATATTTTTTGCTATTGACAAGTAAAATAAAGTGAGGTTATTATTGTTAAGACATACAGAGTCTTAAGCGACAAAATTACGAACTAAAATCAACAATCTGACACTTCATTTCACACTGTTTTACTTAATCTCTGATCGTTAACCCGCTGCATTGATAAACGCAAAACGTTCATTCAATTCTGCGTATTATAGTTCAGTAATTATGTAAAACCTAAAACCGCTAAACATCGTTCAGCTGTTTTTCATAACAGTACTGTTTTGTAGATCATCTAGCAGTTTTGTAAAACAGCTTATTCTACAATCCATCTGCGACATATATACAGGTGACTGAACCGATACGACTAACTTTGCAGTTAATACAATGTCGTACAGATTAGTTTACCGTTACAAATTGTTGAAATTAAAATACAGTATTTTTAGGGTTCTGTACCTCAAAAGGAAAAAACGGAACCCTTATAGGATCACTTTGTTGTTCGTCTGTCTGTCAAGACCCTTTATCTAGGGAACACGTAGAGGCATCGAGTTGAAATTGAAATTTATCCGGTTTTTCTTTCCACAAAACATATAATTTTGGAGTTCACTACGTATGTGTTAATGCATTTGAAATATATATCTATATTAGTTAGGAATTTCTTATGTATCGAGAGAGTGTTCAGGGACACAAATCTCATAAACTCACACCCAGACCAGATTTCTTCCTTGCGGACATCACCGTGCGGCGCAGCGGCCGAATTTCCAACCGTGTCATCAATAACTCGTGTTGTTTTTTGTTTTTGTAATATACTTCGCACATATAAAATAATATTGAAGCAGTTAAGTATAACAAATTTTAAAACATCGAATTATTTAATCAGAATGGATAGATATCTCTTCAAGATAAATCTTTGAAAAGCATTAACACATGCTTAGCGAACTCCAAAGTTATTATATTAAAATGAAAAAAGAATACGGTCGTGAGCAGGATTCGAACCCGCGTCTCCCGGATAAATACTCCAGGCGCTCTGACCACTAAGCCATCTCGACCTCTCGGGAGGCGCGGGTTTGAATCCTGCTCACGACCGTATTCTTTAACCATTTTAATATAATAACATAACATAACTTAGCATCATGCCTATATTCCCCGAAGGGGTAGGCAGATGTGTACTCAATTGTACACCCACATTTCACCAATGCTGTTACTAAGTCCCATGTAATATGTGGTGAGCCTATTGCCATCAACCGGGCACAATTCCAAACTCCGGGCTGCTACTGAGAATTTTATAACAGAAAAACTCAATAACACTTTGCCCGACCCGGGAATCGAACCCTAGACCTCCCGCTCAGCAGTCGCGCTTGGAACCACTAGACCAACGAGGCAGTTTTAATATAATAACTTTAGATAGAGATAGAAGTGTCGTTGTGGCCAAGTGGTTACGGACCAGCCTCCTGAGCCACAGGTTGTGGGTTCAAACCTGGCACGTACCAATGTGACTTTTTTTTTTTTTTTTTTTTTATTTAAAAAAAACGTTGCCCCACACTAGGAATTTCTTCCTGTATCGTGGGTGCGTTTACAGACATATAATCTCACAAGCACACTAACACCCAGACCCGGAGCAATTATCCGTAGATCGTACAAATATTTGCTCCGTGCAGGAATCGAACCTGCGACACGCAGCGCAGCAGTCGGTCTCTCGACCACTGCGCCAACCGCGCTGTCAACTTTTTTAATGTCATATATACTTTCTTACTTCATCTAGGACATCACAGACATACGGTGAAGGAAAACATCGTGAGGAAACCTGGACTTGGTAGTCTGAAATCGCCAACCCGCAGTGAGCTAGCGTGGTGATTAAGCTCGCGCTTTCTCTGTATGAGACGAGGCCCTTGCCCAGCACTGGGACAGTTATGGGCTGGTTTTTCTTTTTTTTTTTAACTTTCGATATCTCTTACTCAGCTACATCAATGAATTCATGATCTAAAACGGTCATACCCGACGAGTGAATAACGTCATTGTATGCACAACACGTTTCGACCGTCGGTTTTGTTGGCTAATCGTTGCAAATTACACCAATCAACCCACAAACGGACTGGTAGTATGCACGAGGCTTAGCTGTGACTTGTGTACAGTGGCGTGCATTGCATATAGGCAAATAGGCAGACTATAGCCACAAATAAGCCTACCTCAAAACTTACTACTTTACTGTGATATAATTATGTTGTATTTAGGTAATTTTTAACCGACTTCCAAAAAGGAGGAGGCTATCAATTCGGATGTATTTTTTTTTTTTTGTTTGTTACCTCAGAACTCCGTCATTTATGAACCGATTTGGAAAATTATTTTTTTATTTGAAAGATTTACTTTCAGATTGGTCCCATTAAAATTTTAGGAAAATTGTTTTTTTGAGGTAGGCACTAGCGGAAGTCCTTAGTTTACTGTGATATATGTTGTATTCAGGTAATTTTTTGAGGTAGGCGCTACCTATTTGCCTATATGCAATGCACGCCAATGTGTGTGCCGCATGTGCAACTCTTTTTTTTTTGTGGCTATTGTATCACTTAGTCCATAAAAGGACTATTGTGATGGCCACTTTCTGCTTTTAAGTTAGAGTTCATCCCTAAACCCTGCCGCTGTGATGAACGGCAGGATTTTCTTGGGGGTGAGCTCTTTTATTTCATCATCCGCCTGCCCTTATCCCAATTTATTTTGGGTCGGTCTTTTATTTCATCCGGGATTAAAATATGCTTCCCTAGATGAGCGCTTATGTGTTAGCGGTCCACATTCCCTGATAAATGCGTCTGGCAGCGCGGTTGGCGCAGTGGTCGAGAGACCGACTGCTGCGCTGCGTGTCGCAGGTTCGATTCTTGCATTAAATGTCTGTAAACGCACCCACGATACATGAAGAAATTCCTAGTGTGGATTCCTAAAGTTTTATAAAAAAAAAAACTCTTAACTGATATTGAATAGATAGACGTTACTTTGTAATGGACTTCCATTACAATGGATGCAAATAAATACAATATCTAGATATTTCCACAATATTGAGGGTAGTCATGCAATTACCTGTGCACCGCCCGCCCGCCCTCAAATAAATAATAATTTCAGACTTCCTCTTATATATTCATTTCTAATTCTATCCACCCGCGTCATACCACACATCCCTCTTAACATTCTCATCTCAGCTGCATGTAGTTGTCTTTCATTCATTCCCTTCGTGGCCCAACATTCTGAACCATACAAGACAGCAGGTCTAATAATTGTTTTATAGATTTTCCCCATAAGTTTAAGGGGAATACGGGGGTCACAAATAATTCCCACGACCTGCCGCCATTTCATCCACCCTGTGTAAATACTGTGCTTGACGCTCCGTTCTATTTCGCCATCGCATTGTACCATAGAACCCAGATACCGAAAGTCGGAGCAGACTGGTAGTAGCGCACCACCCAGCGCTATAGTACCAAAACTGGAGAGACCGCCAAAATCACAAAACATGTACTCTGTTTTGGTTTGTTCTGTCGATTTTTAAGCCAACACTCTCCAAATGGCGATACTATAAATATATTTTTAAAAAATCTTTAAAAGCCTCTAACTTGCACCATCGTTGGGGCCCTTATAATATGATTTTAACCAAGTGGTTAGAGTGGGCGAATGAAATAAATCTCCTGATACAATAACAGGCTATCTAAATTAATCTAATAGCCTCTATATTGTCTGTCTGTTGGTCGTTTGTAAAGAGGGCAATGATATCTGTTTATGTGGCATTTGACCCCTCTTGCTACTTGTCAGCGGCGAGCATTTTATTCAAAATGGATCTACGTTTGGCCACCTGACTCCCACACCCAACTCGTCTGATGTTAATCGGCGGTGTGGCCGAGGATGGAACACGTAGATCTAGAACAAATCTATTCAGTCTAAGTAGAGTGGATGAGAACGATAGTTGGAAGTTGATGCAACTGCCCGACCCGTCTCCCACAACGGTTGCACCGGACTACATCCCGAAACACGACTAGGTCGCTTCACAGCATGGCTTCGTCTGGTGGGTGGTAACTAGCCGCGGCAGAAGCCTCCCACTGTTTTGCACCACCCAGGGGCTACGTGTAGGGATTCCATTCTAAGGGTGCACTCCTAGGGACGCGGGCAACTCAGCCCCCAAACTAATTTATTTAACATAACATAGCATCACGCCTGTATTCCCCTAAAGGGGTAAAATGTGGGTGTACAATTGTGTACACCTCTGCTTATCCATTCGGGGAATATAGGCGTGATACTATGTTATGTTTATGTATCAAAGTGCTCACCTGAGCTTCAACGGACGCCAAGAATATGGTGATGAAGTCGGTACCGCCAGTCACGCAGGTCCTCTTCGGAGGGTCAGGCTCGAAGTCATAGTGGGCAAGTGCAGTGATGTACCAGAACACAGCGAAGACCAGCCAGATGGCGAAGTGGACTACAATGGTTCCGATCACGATCCAGCGCCAGCGCAAATTGATCTGGAATTAAAAGTAATGGCGAACTTGGAGGTATTTTTTATGGTTCCGTACCACATACGGAAAAACGGAATCCTTATATGCCTGTCTGTCTGTCTGTTAAGACAATATTTCTCAAGAACATGTAAAGGTATTAAGTTGAAAGTAATATCAAATATTTAGGACTATAGTCCTTTGGAGCTTTAAATCAAAAAAAAAAAAACAAGATTCTAAGTACACGCAATAAAAAAAGGACAAACCATCATCACGCCTGTATTCCCCGAAGGGATAGGCAGAGGTGTACGCAGTTGTAAACCCACATTTCACCGATGCTGTTATTAAGTCCAATGCAATAAGTGGTGAGCATATTGGCCATCTACCGGGCACAATTCCAAACTCCGGGCTGCTACTTAGAATATCTTAACAGAAAAACTCAACAACACTGGCCGACCCGGGAATCGAACCCGAGACCTCATGCTCAGTAGTCGCGCTTAGGACCACTAGACCAACGAAGCAGCGTCTAAGTACATGCAATAAAAAAATACGGCCGTTTATGTCGCATATTTTGACACTCGCCAATAAATCAAAACCTCTATGGTACTTCCCGTTGACGTAGAATCGTAAAATTTGGCAATCAATAAGGTCTTACAACACCAGGGGGTGTCAAAAGGCCACTTTGAGCATTTCTCCTAAAAAATAATCATTCTTTGAATTGAGTAACTTCTTAAGATTCTGCACTTTAACACATTAGCAATTCCTATTTTGTGAGCCATTTTACGAATCTCCTCAGATAGCCGTCAAATAGATGAATGTTATGTGTTCGCGGATGAATGGAGTAATGTGGCTCAAAGTCAAGAGGCGAGCCCGTAACCACTCGGTTACAACCACCGTGTTATAGGCGTGACGCTTAAGAATATTTGTTCCTTACCAGAGTATGAAATGTATCGTTGAGCAGTCGAATCTTCTCGAAAGGCACGTTTGATATCAAGGCGACATTCTCCATTCCAGTCTTGGAGACCAGACGCTTTGGATGATCACCGTATCCGGGCCTGGACTTTGGTGGGTGCCTGAAACCGCTGGAACATAAAATGGTTGTCTTAATTATTGTGTCAAGAATCAGTTATGCTTGTACATAAATTTATGTTGAAAAAGAATACGGTCGGGAACAGGATTCGGAATTGCGCCTCCCGGATAAATACTCCAGGCGCTCTGACCACTAAGCCATCTCGACCTCTGCTCACCACCGCGAATTCTTCATTCACATTTTAATACGTCTTTTGGTGACGTCATTGCTATCTATTCAGTCCCTATACAGGTGAACCACAAACAATTATAACTTTAAGGTTCGCTAAGCATGCGTTAATGCTTTTCAGAAGATTTATCTGTACATGTTTGTACATTTTTGTCTTTCATTATTTTTATTTTGTTTATCTAACAAATAAATAAAATAAGAGAGGCAAAAATGTACTAGCTTAACTATTTTTGCCCGTCTTATTTTTATTTGGTTACACGACTGTCTGAAAAAGAATTGTCATATTTTTTGGGTCTATGTATGTATGTATGTTTGTGAGTTTCTTAATTCCTCCATAACTTCTAAACGTCTGACCCGATTTAGATGTATGGGGTGTCGTTAGAATCCTCATATAGTTTTTTTTTTTTTTAAACGTTGCCCCACACTAGGAATTTCTTTCTGTGTCGTGGGTGCGTTTACTAACATATAATCTCACAAGCACACCAACACCCAGACTCGGAGCAATTATCCATAGATCGTACAAATATTTGCTCCGCGCAGGAATCGAACCTGCGACACGCAGCGCAGCAGTCGATCTCTCGACCACTGCGCCAACCGCGCTGTCACGTAACATAGGCTAGTAAGATTTAAGAAAAAATATAGTGGTAATGGTACCTACAACAAAAGGTCTGCAATAAAAAAAGAAACCACACACGGCAGGCGTGCTTTTGAAATTTTTAATTAGTTTAATCTTATCTAATACAATTACCTAGCTTATCAAAAAAATCGTGCCGAACTCGTTAAACCGTGGAAATAATAAAATTAAAAACCACCGTGTAACATAAATTACTAATGGTGCATTGAAATGGTTATTGTAGATTGACTGCCTCGTTGGTCTAGTGGTCACAAGCGCGGCTGCTGAGCGTGAGGACCTGGGTTCAATTCCCAGGTCGGGCAAAATGTTATTAAGTTTTTCTATTAGGAAATTTTCAGTAGCAGCCCGGAGTCAGGAAGTTGGCGGTATGACATCCCCGTGCTTTGGAGAGCACATAAAACCGTCGGTCCTGCGCCTAATCTCTCTTCGGTCGTGTCGGATTACCGTCCCATCGGAAAAGTGGAGAGTGAAGGAAGAGGGAGTGCACCTGTGTTTACGCATACGCTTGTGCACTATAATATCTCTTGCGTACTTGGCTAATCTCCGTGGATATCTCCACGGGCCACCGTGACCGAAATACGGTTGGAAAGAGCATTATACATTATTTAGTGACGTCGACCTTAACCTTAATCTGTTTTAATTCGTACACTTGATATACAATGATAAGTTATGTCAACAAAGCTTTAAGCAAATTGCTTTCAACAGCCTAGTCAAATGTTGTCTTCGTGGTTATATTTTACTCAAAAAAAAAGTCACTGAATAGATTCTGTAGTCTTCAAAAAACAATCACTCTCTCATTTGTCTAGTGGCCGCAAGCGCAGCTGCTGAGCATGAGGTCTTAGGCCCGATGCTCGGGTGAGGTAAGGTATTATTAGGTTTTGCTGTTAGGAAATTCCCAGTAGCAGCCCGGAGTTAGCCCTGTGTTTCGGAGAGCACGTAAAGCCGTCGATTATGCGCCTGATCTTACTCCGGTCGTGTCGAATTACCGTCCCACCGGACTATGAGACTGAAGGAAGATGGAGTGCAACTGTCTTTGCGCATGCACTTGTGCACTACAATTTCTCGTGCGTACTTGGCTTCTTCAAAATTGACAGTCTTATAAGCAAATAAATTGGCTATATGCACAGGTAACAGGCTATTTGAAATAAAAAAAAATGCATTTTAGTTTAATATAGGTATGTACGAACATAAATATAGTGCTATCTGCTAAGTACGTAGTAACAGTTGATTCAAGAAAATCTCTACATTTCCTTTACATTATGATACATACGAATGACGCACTTTTGCACCCATAAATAAGCCTTTAAGAATACAGAATTTAATTTGCATGACAAACGTCTTAATAAACAGTTGTAGGTAGGTACTTATAGAGTTTTATTTTAATCACAAATGGATCCAATTTAGGCCACCAACTCGCCTGATGGTAAGCGACGGTGTGGCTGAGGATGGAGCACGTATATCCAGAATAAATCTATTATTTACTCTTAAGTAGAGTGGATAGATTAGGGGAGAACGATAGTTGGGGAGTTGATGCAACTACCCAGACCCGTCTCCCACAACGGTTGCACCGGACTACATCCCGAACCACGACTAGGTCGCTTCACGGCATGGCTTCGTTTGGTAACCAGCCGCGGCCAAAGCCTCCCACCAGAGGTATGTTGCCTGTTGCCACATGTAGGGATCCTAGTTTAAGAGGCAACTCAGCCCAAAACCAGAGTACAGCCCAACCAGTATTGGTGATATGTGGGTACAGCAGGACTTTTATGAGTATGACAACAAAAATATCCCGAAACAGTATTCCCAGAGTCTCTATACAACAATGACCCGTTCTCGGAAGAAACCATCGAAATGGGGGAGAAATTGTCACATATAACTGAAAGTAGACAACAAAAATGGATCGACACTGTTACCAATATTAATATGAAGCACAATAGTAAGAAGGCCTGGTCTACCAACCGTAAACTCACGTGTGAACCTCCACAACTGACTTCACCAAGCTCAGCAACAGCAAGTTATCAAGTGGCCCACCAACTCCTCCTAAATGGAAAACCACCAAGACGTCTTCGTAGAACTCACAACCAAAATTAAGAACTCCTCATCTAGCTGTGAATCTATTTGTGAGTCATTCGAACTATCAGACATTATCATAGCTATAAGACCGCTGAAATGCGGCAAAGCATCTGGAGTTGACCAGATCTCAGTTGAACAGATTAAACATCTTGGACAAATTGCTGTTTCTTGGCTGCTCTCGCTTTTTAACAACTGCTGGGAGTCAGCAATGGTCCCCCACCTTTGGAGGACATCAAAGATTATCGCCAGATCCAAAACAGGAAAGCCATGTGATTTCCCAAGGACTTTCATCCCGTATCCTTACTTTGCCACACCTTTAAACTTCTTGACTGCCTTGTTGGTCCAGTGGTCCCAAGCGCGACTGCTGAGCACGGGCTCTCGGGTTCGATTCCGCGGGTCGGGCAAAGTGTTATTCAGTTTTTCTATTAGGAATTTCTCGGTACAAGCCCGAAGTTTGGAATTGTGCCCGGTAGATGGCAATAGGCTCACCACCTATTACATGGGACTTAATAACAGCATTAGTGAAATGTGGGTGCACAATTGTGTATACCTCTGCCTACCCCTTCGGGGAATACAAGCGTGATGCTATGTTATGTTTATGTTTGAACTTCTTGAAAGACTACTTTTGTCTCGCCTTACAAAATTTGTTGACCTAAAACTAATACCAAAGCAAGCTGGATTCACACCTGGAAAATCCTGTTGCAGTCAGACCTTAAACCTCATCCAGCACATTGAGGATGGATTTGAAAATTCAAAGGCGTTTTATTATAATGTGTAGTGATCGCGAAAATCTAAGGTACTAGCGGTCCATCCCGGCTTCGCATGGGTGAATATTTACACCTTGGGTTACATTTTTGAAGTTTTAGTAAGGATCCCTAATATCTTCTAGTTATAATATAGCCTATGTTACTCAGGGATAATGTAGCATTCTAATGATGGAAGAATTTTTGAAATCGGGCTAGTAGTTTTTGAGTTTATTCGTTATATACAAAAATACAAATCTTTCCTCTTTATAATATTATTATATACTAGCTGTGCCAGCGACTCCGTCCGCGTGGATGTCGTAAATAACACAAGTTCATAATAATAATTAACAAATGTTCGACGTGATTTTTAACTTGGCATAACTTTTTTATTTATGAACCGATTGACATGAAACAAACACTAAATGTTAAATGAAGCTTACCACAAGATATTACTGAAAACTACATCTAAATCGGATAAGCCGTTTCTGAGATTAGCGTGCACAAACGCACAGACGAACAGACAAAAATTCTAACAATCATTGTTTTGGGTGCTATTTGCGTTGATAAAGGTCCCAATAACATTTTTTCTCATATATCTTCCATGTACAGACACCGATCCGTTATATTTTTATTATATGTATTGATGATGATGATGATGATTAAAACTTACTTGTTCGGCGCAACGCGTTTCTTCTCAGCAGGCACGTGGTTGAAAGGTTTCATCACCATAGGTGTCCTTCGATCCATTGTAGACATACTTTTCTCATTTTTAGACACAATGCGATCAATTTTAGTCACATTACGATCGACTTTAGGAAAATGATGGCTAATTTGTGGCATACTTAGATCCTTCCTTGGCGGGTGTCGATCGACTTTAGCCAAATTACGATCACTTTTAGACATGTTATGGCGTATTGGTACCATTTTTATTTCATCTTTTTTTAAATCTAAACTGGTAGTACTTTGAGTTATTATTATTTTTGGTAACTGTTTTGATAATTTTCTTAGTCTGGGTTCTTGAGGTATTTCTGAGTCTTCCAAGGTTTCGTTAGATTTCTCGTTTTCGAGTTTGAATATTGTTTTTGCTTCCACCTCATCTTTTTCCTTTATAATGTCATAATCTGGGTCTTCGTTGGAATTTGAATTATTTTCTATATACTTTTTGCTGTCTTTCAAATAATTAAGACATTCGTCATATAGTTTGTTTATCTGTTCATATTCTACGTCATTTGATTCAACTTCCATTTTGCAATGTTATTGTCTTTTTTGTAATTCTAATTATCTTTTTTACAAAATATATGCAATGTTTTCCTTCAATTTTATCTCCGCATTACTATTTATTTGGTTATCAATACACTGTACACACATTCACAAAAACATAAATTAAAAAATCCCACATTTTAAAACCAGTACACACAACAAAATCAAATTTAGAATCCAACACACTCACAAAATAATCACACTCATTTTCAAATAATTATTAGAATTTTAGAATCGCGTAATGCAATACCCCGTCACTTTCACGTAATTTTTCTTCGGAAAGTCTCCATAATTTCATAACGTTCGTGTCCTGGCATGTTATCTCGTCTGTTATCACGTTATCTTGTGCTAATTGTGATGCGGCCGGTCTAAGCTCAAGATCTGAAGTGACCTTGTCGTGAGAGTGTGTGGGGAATTCTGTAGCGGAGTTGTATTGTGTGGAGTCAATTGTGATTTAATGTATGAGATTTTAAGAGCAATATTTTTGCCTTTTAGATGGTTTTATTGGATTGGGATTGAACATGTTAGTTTTCTAATATATGAATATATATAGATGTACTAAAGGTACTTGCGTTTAGTTACAAATAAAAATATTTAGTTTTATAGCTACAAGTTTTTGTTACACAAAAACGTGGCTTTAAAGGTCGCTTTGCATGCGGTTATATAATTAGTACAAAAATTTAAGTTTTTTTTTTGAAGTTCTTGTAGCTAATGGCTGTCCAAAAAAGGAGTGTTTTGAAATAAATTACTTACCTATTTATTAACTATGAATGTATGTATTCTTGTGTTGTGCACCTAGATCAGTAGAATTGTTGATTGAAGGTTTTCTGTGAAGTTTTTTTTTAGTTACCATAATGTTTTATACAGGTATGTCTACTCGATTAAAGAACCTGGAATTTCCAATTAAAAAATAACAAGGCTACACTCCTGTATTTTTCATATACTTTTTACGATTTTAATAAATGTACCGAAAACTATAGGTACTTCATGTTGGTTACAGAATAACCCAATACGGTAACAATGCTAAAAACCGTTTAAATTCTAGAGTCGACGTCCAACTGATTTATTATTTGTTATTCAACACGTTACTCGATTATGAAGTCTGTTTGTACTGTTTTGTTAAAGTATTATGAGCTGTTACGTCGTTCTATAGATTAAAATATAATTAGTTATATTTGCACAATGATTTAAAGAAAATTATGAAGTAGTAAAAGTACTTCATCGAAAATTGAGTATGTCAAAAAAGATAAGAAATGAAAAGGGTATACCTGTATGCCCTTTTCATTTCTTATGTTTGTGAGATGTGACTATTTTTCTTGTTAGTAGGTACTAATTGTCTGTCGTTAAATAAAATATTAATTTTGAAAAGAGCCTGCCAAGGCTCCATGCCTAAAGATTACTTACACAATACACTTAGGCTCTGTCACAGAGATACGACGCGAGACACGACATTAAAATATCTATTTTTAGTAGGTACTTGTACATTTTATACAAAATCGCATGTTACTACATTGGTGTGACGATTCACGTTGTGATTATATTGTAAAGACTGCCTCATTGGTCTAGTGGCTGCAAGTGCGGCTTCTGAGCGTGTCGTCCTGGGTAAGATCCTTAGGGTCCGACAAATTGATATTGGGGTTCTTTGTAAGGAAATTCTGAGTTAGGAAGTTGGAGAAATTGGCGATGTGACACCCCCGTTCGGAGAACACGTAAAGCCTGTGGTCCTGCGCCTGATCTCTCTCTGGTCGTGTCGAATTGCCGTCCGATCGAACTATGAGTCTGACGGAAGAGGGAGAGCACCTGTGTTTGTGCATACACTTATGCACTATAATATCGTCGTCGTACTTGGCTAATCTCCGTGCAGATAAGCAGCTATGCCCGAAAATTCGGTCGGGAGTAACTTCTTTTTTATTATAAAATCGTAATGTGTATCGTGACCTATCCATGTAGCCTTAAATAAAACAAACGTTTAATAGGCAACTTTAATAATGCCTGAAAATAATACACGTTACATAAAATACATTAATAATGGTGTTCATTGTCAAACTCGCACACAATTGCGTGAAACGTTTTAGTTGCGTAACGAAATATTTTACGGGTTACGGGGTTTACAAATATTCGCGTAATTTGCGTCAATGACGTACAAAGTAAAATTATGTCCCGCAAAATATTTAATCTTGATTTTGGAATGAAGTATTTATTTTTTGGGTACAAATACATAAATACAATATCTAGTTCTACTTCCACAATATTGAGGATAGTATTTTTATTTGCACTATGTCATTCTCGAATTTTCGCCTGATTTACATTTACCTGATTTGCGTTCTTATTATATTTATAACAATAATATACACGGTGATATTTTAATAGTATTACAAAGACGACCCTATTATTATTGTAGGTATCTAATCTCAGGCATCTTTATGAAATATTATTTGAAATAATACAATAATATTACTTTGTAAAATGATTTAAATCTCACCGTATATAAGTATTGTATAAATAAATTCAATACCTACCTATGTTATTTGTATAAATTAATTTAATATAATATTTATTTAGAGCACAAAATCTGTCCTAGTTTACAAATGAATTCGTTTGTAAAACTAAATTAAATTAATATTCTCTTAATTATAAGAAGACTAATAAATACCATATATACAGCTAAACAAAACACTGATAAATAGTCCTATATACCTATTATATATAATTAAGATTGTGAACACAAACAATTTATTATATTATTCTAATTAATTAGGTAATAGAAGGAATGAAGGACAAATGATAATTGTCTATTAAAAACAATTATTTATTTATATATAATATAATAGATAAATTTTTATTCTCTTAATATATCTAATAATATGCAATTGCGATATTATAATATTTAATTGGTGGTAAATAAAGAGTTATTTATTTCTAATAAATAATTTAAATATTAATACCCGATGTCCCACTGGGCGAATTTAACGTAGCCAATGGGAATTGTTTTCAGACCGCTTAATTTATTAAAATATATTAACACGATATGATTAGGCTAAAATTATATGTTTTTTCTATACCATAGTAAAATTGTGACATAAAACCTAATAAACATGATTCAATTCACTTAATTTATCGCTCGAGGTATATTTTATAATAATTTTTGGCATTTAAAATTGACATAACTTATTTTTTTGGCATAAAATATCATTCGTAACGAATGGGAATATTTTTTCCCATTTCAGATCGAATCGGGCATTAGCAATATGAGATGCAACGTTCTGCATACTAATAAATATATATTTTTATTAATTTAATATTTTTAGACCGCATTTAGCGCCAAAGAGAATTTAATAACTTTGGAAAAGCTTTTGTTATTTCTGTTTTCTTTTGCGCAATTTGGTCAATACACACATATTTACCTATAATTTTATATAAAATGTATTTAGCGGTTTATATGGACATCTCATATACATAGAATTTATTTTTTATATTTTTATATAGTACATAATCTATCTACGGTATATCTAAGGAACTATGTTTATTTCAGGTATCAAGGTGACCACATAAATATCTAATCGGTTTCTTTTCTATTTTGTATTATTACGACCATATTTTAGAATGGGTAGCAGCTTACCTTAGCTTGTATTATATAAATAATTTTATGATTATAATAAAATGGAAGTAGTTACTTAATAAAAGCAATTTTGGGTTTTAATTAGAGGTTAATTTCTTTAAGAAATCTCGATACTTAGTTTAGCAATAGTCCTCACTTCTCCTTCTGATCGTATGGTTAGTGAACACTAGTTTCCGAGGGCCTCTGAGGTGGCTTTACACCATTGAGAGCATCTCTTAGGAGTGCTGATTTCCTCAAAATGTTTTCCTTCACCGTTTTCTCTACTGATTTGAACAATATTACAAAAAGTCAATTTAACTTGTTTTCAAACCATTTACATTTGCGTGCCCACTCTAACGGTCAAACCACTAGGTTAGCACTTCTTAGTTTTTATTTAAATAATGAATATTTAAAGTTACAATATTAAATGGAAAAAGAATACGGTCGCGAACAGGATTCGAACCTGCGCCTCCCGGATGAATACTCCATAAATATTGTAACTTTAGAGTTCGCTAAGCATGTGTTAATGCTTTTCAAAGATTTATCTTGAATGAATGTTTACTTTCAGCGCTGCTGTTTTCATATCCTTAGCCTTCCAATCCAAAAATCATCTTTTAAATCAATCATCTGTCATTTCTACATTTCAAAATATATAATGTGTATTTTTTATCTTGGACAACGAGAAATACTCATCGTGATTAAAATATCCTATTCGGCAGCATTCCCCTTCAAAACCTATGTTTAATTATTAATAATTTTGAACTCACCGCACATTAATGGTACAAAGTTTTGACGAGAAAGATAAATAAATCTTTTAATATTCATATAATTTTGTCTATACTCGTATATTACGTTTATTATAATACTAATAAGTACATATAATTGGATACAATTAGTTCAAACTCAATAGAAGAGTGAATATAAGGAATATTTATTTTAGAAATGGTAATGAGTCACAACCCTATTTATAAACTCTGAAAACACAACCCTAGACAACGAAAACCATGTATTGATGATTTATTCCTAATATATGTCTATAATAACTACATTATCCCATGATTAAATTATACTATTTTTTCTTATTAGACCCGAATTTCCCATTTGCGTATCCAATGGGAATTTATATTTAATAATAATGAATCATAAATAATATAAAATAAAAACACAAACTAAAAAAATACCATTTAATCATGAATAAAACTGAAAACAATAAAAATAGAAATAATTTACAACAGAAGTTAAAGTTTTTTTTTTTATAAAAAATAATAAAATCACAACATTTTTATATTATGTACTTTACTATAAATCTAGGAATATCATATTTATATATCTATTAAGTATACAACGGTTTAATAGTTATCTATTTATTACATTATTGTATCTGTGAATATTGTCAATAACATAAGTTGAAGTAGTGCCTTGAATAATAATAAAATAAATACAAAATGAGAATGAAAAATGGAATAGTCCATGAAATAAAATACAAAATTTGAATAGTGAATATATTCGGCTATTTCAACCTAAATAAAAATAATAATTATACATTTCATAAACATATGATTAGTTAATGACCTTTCTTTTTAAATGCAGTCACTTTGATATTAAACAGTGGTTTTCTTGAAAAACTTGCAAACTGATAATCAACACGATACAACATTTACGTATTCAACCACACTATTTTATTGACAACATTTACACATGACTAACATTATTTTAAATCACATAAAATCAACAGTTAAATCTTACAGTAACCTACGTTATTAATTCAAACTAAATTATTGATATCGGTAAATTGATCGTCACATGACTTAAAGCGGTATCACGAAAATTTACATTAGATACGATAAAATGTATCGATAAAATCTGTCGATATACCGATATCAATAAGTTACGGAATATTTTTACATACGCTTTTCACACGTCATAGAACTTCCTTGGACTGATAACGGCTTTCCTGAAAACGTAAAATTATAATACATTACATATTATAAAACAAAGTCCTTCGCTGCGTCTGTCTGTTTATTTGTTTGCGATAAACTCAAAAAAGACTGCACCTATTTTGATGCTGTTTACACCAATGGATAGAGAGGTTCTCGAGGAAGGTTTTAGTATATAATTGGTCAAGTTTTTGTGTACATTGGCTAAAATGTAATGATATTTCTTGGAGGTGTCGGAAAAAAATAAGCCGTCTGGGAGCTTTCAACGAAAACGCTGCTAAACCCTTTGAGATATAACAAAATGATGTATGGTGGAATTGTGTATCTTATATAGGTCTACAGAAAAGTCCGCGATATGTCTATCTTTTAAGGATAACATTTTAATACTTAAAAAAATGGGCAATTGGAAAGCGGGTACGGGATCAAAATTTCTAAGTAAATGGAGAAAACTGACGGCTGACAAAGATATATGGAAGAAAATTTGTTTAGTATCCTAAATAAATGGGGATAAAGGCAGGATGAGTCAGATGAGATGAGATAAGAAAGTAGGAATCATACCACAGCGCCCAAGCGATATTAATGGCATTGGAATATGTAGATCCCATTATTAGTGAGATGAGATGATGAATAATTTAGTATTTTAAAGTGCACATGCGCTATTTACGAGATTTGCATTTATAATATTACTTTAGCTGTTACACGATGAATCTTGATATAATAAGCATTTGTGTTAATAGTGAAATGACAGATTGACTAATGATGAGTCTTTTAGTAACGTTAAAAAGCATCGTACTATAAGTGCACAAGCGGTATTCATGGTCAAGTTCATTTTAAAAACCTATTAAAATGTGAAATGCGATGTGTTAAGACGATGAAACGTAATAAACGGTACATCATTTACTAAGCGTGAGTGAGATGAGATGAGATGTGAAGAGATGATGAAGAAACGCTTATTAGCGTTACTAAGAATCGTACCACAGTGGACAAGCGCTGCTAAGGTTATGTTTATATATAGATCATATTAGTGGGAGGAGATGATGCATAGATTAATAGATTTATTAAGAAATTAACAGTTGAGATGAGTTGTGATAATATGATAAATTATTTAGTAGTGCTAGTAAGAATCGTACCATAGTGTACAAACGCTGCTAAAGTTATCTTCATTTATATAATATAAGTGTAAGGATATAATTAATCATTTAGTAGATTTAGTAAGAAACATAGCTTAAGAAATGAGATGTAATAAGATGATGAAGTATTTAGTAGTGTTAGTAAGAATCGTACCAAAGTGCACAAGCGCTACTGAGGTTATGTTCCTTTAAATATAGTATGAGTGGGAGGAGTCATTTAGTAAGAAATATAACATATGAGATGAGATGGAATATGATAAGATGATGATGATGATGGTTAACTAGTAGTGTTAGTAAGAATGATACCATAATGCACAAGCGCTACTGAGGTTATGTTCCTTTAAATATAGTATGAGTTGGAGGACTCATTTATTATGAAATATAAGATATGAGATGGAATATGATAAGATGATGATGATGATGGTTAACTAGTAGTGTTAGTAATAATGATACCATAATGCACAAGCGCTACTGAGGTTATGTTCCTTTAAATATAGTATGAGTTGGAGGACTCATTTATTATGAAATATAAGATATGAGATGGAATATGATAAGATGATGATGATGATGGTTAACTAGTAGTGTTAGTAAGAATGATACCATAATGCACAAGCGCTACTGAGGTTATGTTCCTTTAAATATAATATGAGTGGGAGGAGTCATTTAGTAAGAAATATAACATATGAGATGAGATGGAATATGATAAGATGATGATGATGATGGTTAACTAGTAGTGTTAGTAAGAATGATACCATAATGCACAAGCGCTACTGAGGTTATGTTCCTTTAAATATAATATGAGTGGGAGGAGTCATTTAGTAAGAAATATAACATATGAGATGAGATGGAATATGATAAGATGATGATGATGATGGTTAACTAGTAGTGTTAGTAAGAATGATACCATAATGCACAAGCGCTACTGAGGTTATGTTCCTTTAAATATAGTATTAGGGTTAGGTAGTATGAGTGGGAGGACTCATTTATTATGAAATATAAGATATGAGATGAGATATGATAAGATGATGAATTATTTAGTAGTGTTAGTAAGAATCGTACCAGAGTGTACAAGCGCTACTGTAGTTATGTTCGGCTACACGTTTGTAGTGTACCTGTAATATTAGTGATTAGTACAGTTAGGATAGATTAGATTAGTAAAGAGAAAGATAATGTAAAAGATAGACTTGTAATGAAACTAAAAGTGATGGATAAATACAGATTGAAAAAGAAATACATAAAAAAGAGACGGTGCAAAAGATTACTATCACTTAAGTGAAGATATAAAAGATAAATAAAATAACGATAGAAAAAATAATTAGTAGATACAGATACATCTTTGAAAAGCATTAACGCATGCTTAGCGAACTTTAAAGTTATAAATTTTTGTGGAAAAAAGCAGTAGGTACTAAAATCTAAGCCTATATTTTCAAGACAAAATACAAGCGATTTTGAACCTTAAATCGTTAGGATAAATACCTGTCTCGTGTGGTGATGACATCCTCATCCGAGTCGAGGTCGAATAACTCGTCCCGGATGTAGCTTTTGTTAGCAAAACCTCCCATGTCCACTGGAAACAGAAAAATATATTTAGAAAAGCCTATGTCGTTAACAGGTTCCCGCTCACGAACACAATACTTAAACAATCGCTGTGTACCATAACATGAACAGTGAAAGGGTTAAGATATAATTTTTAGTGGAAAGAAAAATACAGCCGTTAGCAGGATTCGAACCTGCGTCTCCCTGATAAATACTCCAAGCATTCTTACCACGTCATCTCGACCTCTGCTCAGTACACCGAATTCCTCTTCCAGATTTCTAATACGTCTTTTAGTGACGTCATCATTATGTCTTTATATTTTTAATTTACATCTTTATTATGGCGTGATTATTTTTTTCGTTTGAGTCGACAATGAATTTACATAATAACGATGTCCGGATTTGAATATTTTATTATAAGTAATCCTTCTAATTAGGGATTATTAAATAGATAATCGTAGTATTTAATATTAATCGGAAACAATAAGTATAACTTAACAATCATGACAAAGACGGTCTTATATGAATACTAGAATAAACAAAAACCGTTGGTCAACTGTGGGGTTACTCTTGTAACTAATACCAATTCCAATCCAATTCCAATATTAAATAGACGCATTAAAAAAACGCGTAATTTTAAAATAAATTTACCTACGTTACAGTTGCCTCAATTTTAAAGCATGTTGTCTCCATATGATCCCGAATCTATAATATTTTTTTAGACATTTTGTCATTTAAAAGTACTAACTGACATATTTCAAATGTCAATCGAGCGGAATTATTTTTAAGAGTAAGCTCAATGCTCGGGATTCCTCATTGTGTTTTCATAGGCTGTGAATTATTATGTATATTTTAACACGCTTGCTTTACTGCAGTGATAGCCTAGTGGTATAACCGTTGGACTGACAAGTGAAAAGTCGCAAGTTCGAATCCAAGGCACGCACCACTGTCTTTTTGAGTCTTTTTTTTATACATGTTGAGGCCATGACGTGCCTATATTAATTACTATTTTAGTAAATCTGTAAATGATTGCTAAATTAATATCTCCTTAAGACGAATACAAGAGTACTTGAAATTCAATAGATTCGGACACCGATAAGGTAGCTCAGTTCGAGTGATGACACGGAATATCAAGGGTCGCGGGTTCCAGCCCCGTTCTAGTCTATTATTCTTCAATGTTTCCTTGAAACATTGTAATTAATTATTACTTGCTTATAACGGTGAAGGAAAACATCGTGAGGAAACCAACACATCTGAGAGATGTTCTCGATGGTGCGTTAAGCCATATCAGAGACCTACGGGTGGTTTAAACTCTGACACTAGGTTGTTCATCAACCACACGATGAGAAGAAGAATAAGACTCACCTCTGGTAGAATCATCGTACTTATCATCTGTCCACTTGTAATCATTCTCCGTGTAGAGTGGCGGGAGTGTCTGGTGTGGAGTCGGGTACAGGTCTAGATGACGTTTCTCATTCTTCACACTGTCTGCATCTCCGTAGGCTTGCATTCTGGAAGAGATGGCACACTCCTTTATAAGATGAACTTGTACAGGTATGGGTTTGATGAGAAATAATCATTAACTAGAAAGGCAGTTGCAAAATTTTTGTCATCGACTAGAAAAATTAAAGAATCATCATCATACATAACATACATAGCATAACGCCTGTATTCTCCGAAGGGGTAGGCAGAGGTGTACACAGCCGCATACACCCACATTTCACCAATGCTGATATTAAGTCCCATGTAATAGGTGGTGAGCCTATTGCCATCAACCGGGCACAATTCCAAACTCCGGGCTGCTACTGAGAATTTTCTAACAGAAACACTCAATAACACTTTGCCCGACCCGCGAATCGAACCCGAGATCTCATGCTCAGCAGTCGCGCTTGGGACCACTAGACCAACGAGGCGATCATCATCATCATCATTTTTTTGGGGTCGGCGCAGCATGAATTCCTCTTACACTTTCTAATTATATGCATGCTGCTAAAGTTTTGGCTATGTTTTATGACAGGCCGCCTGCCTGATGTCAACCCTCATTGGGGATGCTGTTGTTGGTGGTAACCGCCACCGACACGGTCTCCTTCTATCTAGCTATGTCATACCAAATGTTATCCATGCGCCAGGTTCTGGTGTTATGCTACCGTCACACTCCACTAACTGGGCCAAATAAAAAAAAGAAAAAAATTACATTACAAATAAATAAAATTGAAGTGTCTGTTTGTAATGTCAAAATTATATATTTTTTAAGCTCATACAGATATTTGCACGATACCTACTCGTATGCTTAAAATCAGTTTTCAAAATTATTGTCTGTCTGTTTATTCCGGCTAATCTTCGAAACCAAAAGTTGTGACTGATAGGAGAGGATCTTTAAACACCAATTTCGTCGACCTAAAGTAAACTTCAGATTACTGCTTAAATAAAGAAAAAATGGTCTCCTATTACATGAATGAAGAAGACAGTAAACAGCTAACAAATATAGAGCGATGTATGAGTGATTACGGGTCCTCCTGACCCACAGGTTGTGGTTTCAAATCTGGCATTTAGGTACCATGGTTTTGATGACATATGTACTTTCTTAGCAAATATAATATATCACAGACACACAGTCTGATTTCGCAAACCCGCAATGAATTTACTAATCAATGCCTGTGGTTTCTCTGTATGTGACGAGGCCCTTGCCTGGTTAAGGAATAGCTGGCTAGCCATGGCAGCTACAACAAAATTAAAAAAAAATTGGTCAAGTCTTGCATAAAAACAATATAAAAAGATACACTCATCATCCTGTCTGTATTGGTAAGATATAAACTATCACCTCACCTGGTATAGTCCTCGAAGCAGCTGAACCGCCAGAGTGCGAAGGCTAGCATGGCCATGGAGATGAGTACTCCGGCGGCGATCACCAGCCACACCATCAACACCGTGCTGTCATTGGGGATCGCGTACTCCTGCAAATTGTGGAGAAGAAGAATTACAATAAGTAGTCAGCTACTTAACGTGCCAGTTTTTTTTTTTTGAGGGTGGATATCCATCATGTACATTTTGCCGGACTTTTAGCGACTAAAAACCATACGGCCCTTTACCGAGGTCCCGGCAGGTTATGTTAAGTTGAAGAGCTTCAGCAGATACTGCAGGATTTGTGCAGGCTACCCATAGTTAACCTGCATAGATATTTCATCATGGCGCACATGCTACGCGCGATGCATGACCTTCTCGGGCATCTCGCTGGCGGCGACCTTGTCCGCCACCCGCAGTCCACGGCTCACGGAGACCGGAGACCGTTAAGTTTCCTCGAGGTTCGTTTCTCTCTCCGCTTCCATCGCCTCCTTTAGGAGCATCACCTCCTCGCAGAAGGTGGCAACAGGTCCCTTTGCGCTCTCGCTCCAGCGTACTTATTCGCTATTTTAGTTGCCAACCGAATTGATGCACACTTTGTAGTACATTGCGTCGTAAGTTTTTACTATTGTTGCTCATCATAGACAAGCTGTAACACAGGACGCAATGTACTACAAAGTGTCCATCAATTCGGTTGGCAACAGAGATAGCGAATAGATACGCAGACCATGTATTTAATCACAGCTGGAAGTGAGAGATCACGATCTAAACACGTCGGCCGTACTGTACGTTTTTTTTTAACGTTGCCCCACTCTAGCAATTTCTTTCTGTATAATGGGTGCGTTTACAGACATAAAATCTCACAAGCACACACATACGATGTACTCACCGTAATTCCCAACGATTGTAGTCTGGACGCAAACTGTTCTTTGATGATGTATGTGGTCCACATGTCGTTCAGTTCTTCAGCATTGAGCCTGGGTTCCGATTCTTCTTCGTAATGTAGAGGGACTCCAAAGGTCACCTCCACACAGGTTTCGTAGTTCGGCCAACGGATGTTGCAGACGGCAGTCCTGGTGATCTGGGTAACTTCCAAACTGGAATTGGAGAATTGGTCTGTTAGATTTTGTTTATTTTATTGAAATAATCGTGGTAGAAGTTACGTTGGGGTCTTTGCCCAGCAGTGGGACGATGCAAGAAAAATATATATTGTCCTAACAGAAAACCCGTTGGCCTAAGAATCCTAAGCGCGACTGCTGAGCATGATGTCTCGGGTTCGATTCCCAGGTCGGGCAAAGTGTTAAACTCTTGCCGAGATCGCAACTAAATTCACCACAACCTTGGCATACAGTGAACACTGCAGGTAACGTTAATATTGATGACATAAAGGATGAATGCGTCATAGAATTTTATGACGCTTCGAACATAAACAAAATGGTCGATAAACATGCGCCGGATCTTATTATAGATCAGTGTCAAAGTTTACTATCTCCGCCATATGAAGGTCGTGATGTAAAATTGATATTTTTCTAGGATCTTCAAATATTATAATTCAACACAAAACTTAGCATCACGCCTGTATTTGCCGAAGGAGTAGATAGAGATGTGCACAATTGTCATCACGCCTGTATTTCCCGAAGGGGTAGGCAAAGGTGTACAAAATTGTAGGTACACCCACATTTCACTAATGCTTTTATTAAGTCCCATGTAGTAGGTGGCGAGTAATTTTGCAAGGTGTCGCGATTTACGCGGAACGTCCCGATTTTCAAGGATCGTTGGTCGCGTCCCGGTTTACTCTTGATTGGGACGCCTAATGTCCTATATAGATAGTGAAGTAATCTCTAATTTTAAAGAAAATACAATATCTTCGCAAGCTCCCCCCCCACGGGGCATCCTCAGGAGCTATTAGACCGTGCAGTGTCTCGACCTCTGCTCACTAACGCGAATTCTTCTTCCACATTTTAATACGTATTATGGTGACGTCATTGCCATCTATGCAGTCCCTTTACAGGTGACTTTATCCGGGAGGCGCAGTTTCGAATCCTGCTCACGACCGTATTCTTTTGTCCACAAAAAAATATTACTTCACAAGAGTTCGCTAAGCATGCGTTAATACTTTTCAAAGATTTAACCGTACTTAATGACGTCATTTCTCACTTCAAACGTCTAATTCTCTATTCTTACTGTTTATCGCGGATGTGTTTATCAATAAAATGTTATCAATACACTGACACTTTATCTATTCAATGACATGAATACACAATTACTTCACAACAATACCGCCTTATGTCTAGATATTTGTTTTAAAAGGGAAAATATATTTAACGAGAAACGTCATCTTAGAAAGAATAATTTAATAGGCATGATGGCAGTATTAATTAAAGAACCAACGAATAAATGGTTTTAGAGAAAAATATATGCACAAAAGATTTAAAAAAATGCCGTAGTTTTATTAAAAACATTAAGATTTTTTATCCGGTTTAATCGCGTGTATTATTGTCCTCCCGCGACCACGAACGCTGCAAAGTGTTCGAAACGTCTGGAAAAACAAAAACCAATAATACACGCGATTAATCCGGTTAAAAGTTGTTTTATTATAATGTGTATAGATCTCTAAAACCTAAGATATTACTAAAACAAAACACACTACAGGGCACTAAGACTCAAAGTTCTGTAATCGCCAACTCGCAGACAACGCAGTAAACGAAACACGCACTTCGATCCGCAGTGCGACAAGCACGGCTTGTTTCTTAGATTTCTTATATTATAAAATAAATTGCACATTTCCCTGTGACTTTAAGAGTTATAATATAGCAGCATCTAATTCCCCCCCTGCCCTTTTTCCTATCATACGGCCAGAAGCACTAAAAGGCGCCATCGGTTCATGGTTGATATACCAAAAACCCGAACGAATCGTTTTCATTCCACGTTCATTATAAGAACCCCGAAACAGTGGAATGCGCTCCCGGAGTGGGTCTTCCCCGATAGTTATAATCTGGGTGTCTTCAAGACGCGAGTGAATCGGTTTCTTCTAGGCAAGCGTGCTCCATCGTTGATCGCATTAATATCAGACAAGATGGCGGTCAAACGCAAGCCTATAACTAATAAAAAAAAAACTGCTTCTGGTAAGAATAATATACTCCCAACCGTATTCCGGTCATGGCGGCTTATCTCCGTGGAGATTTAGCTAAGTGCGCAGGAGATATTATAGTGCACAAGTGTACGCGCAAACACAGATGCTCTCCTTCTTCCTTGACTCTCATAGTCCGATGGGACGACAATCCGACACGACCGGACAGGGCTCAGGCGCAGGAGCGACGGCTCTAAGTGCTCCCCGAAGCACGGTGGTATCACACCACCAACTTCCTAACTCCGGGCTGTTACTGAGAATTTCCTAACAGAAAAACCCAATAACACTTTGCCAGACTTGGGAATCGAACCCAGGACGCACTCGGCAGCCGCGCTTGCGGCCTCGAGACCAACGACGCAGTCAAAACTTTTGTTAACGTAGCAATTTTTTTTTTTTGATTTTATTGTTTGCTATTTTAATTTCTATTTTACTTAAAAACTATATATTTTATTTATGATATTCGACCAAACACCAAAAATCTGTCATAAAAATATAACAAAATTATTATAAGTAAATGAATGGTGGTGATTGGCAATTACCACTAACAGCCAGTATCTACTTTAATGGCTGTTAATGCACCATAAAAAACAATAGATAAACAAATACGTCACATAGTCATACGTTTGTTAATTGCACTACAATTTAATAAAGATAAGACTGAAAAACAAAAAAGTGAAGCTCACGATATAGAAAAAACAAAAAACGACTATAAATTTGAAATCGTAACAGAAAATCATGCAGAAAATGACGTAACAACTCACCAATAAAATATTCTTCTAGATCCTAAATATATACTTCATAATTTATTCTTATCCGTAAATCTATATTAAAATCTAAGTGAGACGGATTCCTTCTATGGTATGAGGACTTTACACTTATCACATCTAAATTATCCTGTGACTTTTTTGCCAGTCTTTACATCAATCGCGATATGTCCATTTAGGCTTTAAGTAACGATGCCAAAATCTACACAAATTAAAATGTACAGAGAAAAAAGTTGACTCCCAATCTCATACAAGCTTTTCTTCTGTAAATTTTACTGGCTGCTTCACGATTTCAATAGCATTGTCGGTTGTTATATCAACTTTAACTGTATCATTATTATTATAATTGTCTCTTTTCGTATCTACTACTACTTCTTCTGGAGTTGAATCATTGTTATTATCTACTGTAGGCTCTTGGAGATTTAAATCTGATTTATTCTTGGCACCCTTTGTGCTATGTAATTTCAGTTCATTATTAGATACTTGGGGATAATGGTGCAATATCGCGGTCGTGTTAAAAGTAATTTTACCATATTTAACTATCTCTGTAGGTCTTTTCTCATTACTAGTACTAGGCACAGCTAAATCTATGTTTTTTTCAATATCATTATCAGGTGTATTTGCAGCGTTATAGTCCCTCGTCTCCTCTATAAGTCCTAATGCTATTCGTTTACTTTTCTTAATATTTTCCATATAACTATTGTGAAGGTTCATATCTACAGTGTTATTATGTTTGAGTGGCAACGAATTTGGCAGCCGGTGTTGTCTGTCCTCGGCTGTGTATCACAATTGTTTCTGATTAGGGTTCTTGATTATCTGGTCGTTGGCCGCCGCGAGGTCGCGTGCGGCGTTTGTTAGCTATGTTTGAGACTGCACCATCGAAATGCTGGTAGTCTCTGTGACAATCGTTGGTGCGGGAAACTCGTCGGTGGTTGAATCGTAGATTGGGAACTCGCAACACATAACAAATTTCAAGAACCTTGGCACTTCTACGTATATTGCAGGTGGGATCGGTATCAGCGGTGAAGTTGACGCTTTATAATACAAATAATCTGGGTT
The DNA here is from genome assembly GCA_935421205.1 of Xylocampa areola. NCBI lineage: Eukaryota > Metazoa > Arthropoda > Insecta > Lepidoptera > Noctuidae > Xylocampa > Xylocampa areola. The sequence goes on from OW285223.1 coordinate 14,042,482, forward strand.
ATCTCTATATTTTTCGTCCGCCGATCTTTCGAGCAACGGTATACCAGATAAGAAAAGTATGATTGCTGTCGTAAATAATGGCGATAGTATCGCGACCCATTCGACACCAGTGATTACATTCAACGATATAATAAATATACCCCACCATAATACAACTTCGCCGAAATAATTGGGATGTCGGGAGAGTCCCCAGAGGCCGTCATTGCACCATTTTCCTTGATTCGCTGGCTCTTGTCTGAAGGCGAATTTCTGTAGATCAGCGTACGTTTCAATCAACAATCCTATAACAAATATACCCGCACCAGCTGAGTCTAATGTCGTCATTGTTTTCGGTGATTTTGGGAAGGAGTGGTGCGGTGAATTCATTATAATAACAGGTAGACTCACTACATACACCCATACCGCCTGAAAAGTGTAAAATACTGCGAACCTTAACGTATTGCTCTTTCGATCCTCAAATTGCTTGTCTCTACCTATATGGTAGATTCTGTAGATGAGGTAGCCTGAGAGTCTAACTCCCCAGAGACATACAAAGGCAGTCACCATTAGCTGTCTGCTGTCATAGCTCTTGAGGTGCGAGCCTCCTTGCCCCAAAAAGAAGGTTAACAAAGCAATGATAATAAAGTTAGCACCCCCAGTGAAGTCCGTCACTTTATCATTTTGGAATAAGGATGCTATGGTGAAGAACAGGATCTGCATAGCCACTGTCACCATAGCGCTTATAGCGAAGTTATTCCTATCTATGAGAGGCTCCATCCTGTATGTTTGACACTAAATTCTGTATTTGGCATCAGGGAACGTTCGAATCGATTCGTTGGCGCAATGCTGCATTTTGGAATATCAGTCTTCTTATTAACATGTTAAAGTCCCGATTTTTGTGCACATTATAACCGTTCCGCACTAGAATCACACACTGTTTTCTGTTTAACGTATTTACTAATAGAATTTTGTATATTATTTCGTTTTTAAGCGGTTTTATAAGCTCGCCTCGGAAGCTTTACTGAAATAGATTTGACGTTTGTACCGCGCATGCCCGGAGCTCCTCTATACGCATGCGCGGAGCCTTGAACTCGCCGAGTTGAATTCGGAATTACTCTTGTTTTGTATTACAATTTTAATTCTTTGTATTTTTTGTTATTTTTTGTATTATTTTAGATGTTTGTAATACAAAATTGCTTGTGAATAGGTTTTGTTATTCAAATTGATAGCTAAGTAGGTCAGCGTGACGTAAAGTGGAGACGAGAATAGAATTATTCTTGTTCGTAAACACGCCGTGTGTAGGTACGTGGAGTACTTACATTCAACGTTGTATGCGACAATGTTGTGAGTTCCGCATTTGGCATAATTAGTACATTTATTCTTAGCACTGCAGGGTTAGTTAAGTGTAAGACAAATTTTAATATTATTCGAATTAAAACGCATCAGTTAACATAAAGTTAAGTGTTTTAATATTTGTTGTTTAGGATATATGTTCTGTGCTATTTTGGTATAATAAACTTAGTTTATTTCTTTCTTTATATGTGGTACACACATATCACCAGTGCTGTTATTATGTCCCATGTAATAGATTAATAAAATGTAATGGATGATGGGCACAATTCCAAACTCGAAGCTGCTACTGAGACAGTCCTAACAAAAAAACTCATAAACACTTTGCCCATTCCGGGGATCGAACTCAGGACCTCGTGCTCAGCAGTCGCGCTCGGGACCACTAGTCTGACGAGTATTGGCGTATATATGTATAATTCGAGCCCACCCTAGAATTGTCTAGTGCCCACACGTTGGGATATTAACCCAATATCGGCAGCTTAATATCAGCATTTTACATGTGGCGAGTGCATATCTGACCGCCACAACCCAGTTACTGGGTAACACTATATCTCGTTATAACACTGGTTGCCAGACTTTCAGGCCTCTGACTACCCGTAACAGCTGTCATAGATTTTAATTTGACAATCGGGACCGACGGCTTAACGTGCTCTTCGGCGGCACGGAGAATTTATGGTCTCCCATCCACAGACCGACCGCGGCAAGCGCAACTTAACCTCGATCGATCGACCTGTGTGGTTCTTACTTAGACACGAGCCCCTCAGTCGGTTTTTAATAATTCAATTTAATTATACCTTTCACCTAAGTACCTATTTTTAATCATGCCGCCTAATCTATAATGGATTTATTTATCAATCTAGATCGAGTCAAAACATATCATTTAATGGTGTGTTTATTGAATTAATTATCGTAGCCTAATTAACACTACATAGTATAAAACAAAGTCGCTTCCCTCTGTCTGTCCCTATGTATGCTTAGATCTTTAAAACTGCGCAACGGATTTTGATGCGGTTTTTTTAATAGATCTCTATCTATTCATGATGCAAGAGGAAGGTTTTAGTGTATAATTTGTACATGGGCTAAAATATAATGATATTTGTTGGAGGTGTCGGAAAAAAATAAGCCGTCTGGGAGCTTTCAACGAAAACGCAGCCTTAACCCTTTGAGATATAACAAAATGATGTATGGTGGAATTGTGTATCTTATATAGGTCTACAGAAAAGTCCGCGATGGCATATGTCTATCTCTTAAGGATAATATACTCTATCCATTTTAATACTTTAAAAAATGGGCAATTATAAAGCGATAATTGGAAAGCGGGAACGGGATCAAAATTTCATGATTACCTTTGATCGCGATAACCGACACCAACGCGGGTGGAGCCGTGGGCATCAGCTAGTATATAATAAATAAGTACACATATACGCTATATGTTATCTACATTGATTGGGTAAGACCTGTAGGGAAAGATATGACGTATAAATTAAAAAAAATGTGAAAAGAAAAATACGTTTACGCAGGATTCGAATACTCCAGGCGCTCTGACCACTAAGCCGTACCGAATTCACGGACTGACCCTTCAATTTTATTAATTGGAATAGTTTCAATCAAAACTTTCAATTAACATAAGACATATATCTTGTCAAAATATTGCGAAGGGGTAGTCAGAGATGATACTGTTATATAAATGTACAGCTACATAATATCTATACCAGCGTCCGAGCCTTTGCCGACAAAGTCGACTCGATAAAAGTATTTATCACATCAGATAACATAGCATCACGCTGTATTCCCCGAAGGGGTAGGCAGAGATGTACACAGTTGTATACCCACATTTCAGCAATGCTGTTATTAAGTCCCGTGTGGTGAACCTATTGCCATTCTCCGGGTAATAGTATTTATGTATTGAATTTTATCGTTTTATCAACACCTAATGTCAAATTTTACGTTTAAAATCGACATGTGTCGACAAAAAGAAGCATGATGATATTATAAATATTGAGTTTTTCTGTTAGGAAATTCTCAGTAGCAGCCCGGAGTTTGGAACTGTGCCCGGTTGATAGCAATAGGCTCACCACCTATTACATGGGACTTAATAACAGCATTGGTGAAATGTGGATGTACAATTGTGGACACCTCTGCCTACCCCTTCGGGGAATACAGGCGTGATGCTATGTTATGTTATGATATTATAAAGCTGAAGAGTTTGTTCGGTTGAACGCGCTAATCTCAGAAACTACTGGTTCTAATTGAAAAAATATTTTAGTGTTGTATAGCCCATTTATCAAGGAAGGCTATAGGCTATATGACATCACGCTACGATCTATGGAGCCGAGCAAAAAGAAAAACGGCGGGTGAAACCGCGGAGCACAGCTAATCATCGATAAAATTATATGAAAAACAACTCGAGTGATAGAAGTTACCAATTTTATTAAGTTTTATATCAAAAATCAACATCAATTAAGGTCGCATATTGATACTAAAATACCTCAACATATATAAGCATTTGTATGTGTAAAATGCTTTTATAAATTGAGCCCTGATTTAGAACAATGTGCTTCGAACTGCAGATCAATGTAGATTTGGCATTCGTTATCAACCAATTTAAACATGTATTTTTTTATTAGTGTGTATTATACCGATCTTAAATGAGCTCTAATTGCAAATAATTCACTCGTTACACAGCTCAACAGTTATTTGACAAAAATATCGTAATCTATAAAAATAGTACCTACCTACATTTATTATGGTAGGTACCTTCGTAATACATAAATACCTTAGTTCTTTTGTCTGCGATGTCTTCCGTCCGATAATCCGATGATAAGAAATGATATCTTTGAGTCATCGACATACTTAAAAATATGCTATTTTTGTAGAATGCTAATGCTGTTTTTTTCGCAGTTTTTATACCTTTAATAATTTAAGATTTTTCAAGTTATATCTTAGGTTTTCCCGACCAATACACATCTATATAAATAAAAATTAATCGCCGAAATGTTTGTACGCGCATAACTTTCGAACGACTGCACCAAATTGGTTATATTATATTCCTGTAATGATAGTGATGTAAGTTAATAAATAAATAAATATATTTGTGTTCGATATTGTTAGGACAAGGTTTGTATATAAGGTCCTAATTTATTAGGTAATTTCCTTTTAAGGGGTCAATGTGTAAGTGATAAGGATTCATTTAAACCATAATTAAAAAAATATACTTTTTTTTTTCTAATGTTCGCCGTTCAAAGAACAGTTTTCATATTCCTTATTAACAAAGTACTAGCAAGTACTATGTTAATTACAAATAATTTGTTATATCCATTTAATACTTCGCTTAAGTGAATTTATTTGACTTATATATTACCCCTTTCAAAGGAAATTACCTCATAAATTAGGACCTTATATAAGAAAATTAAAAAAACAAACAATCAGAATAAAAATTTCGGTACGAATTTCGCTGGGTCAGCTAGTTTGAAAATAAAAAATATATGCACAAAAAAAAATCTGCCAAAACAGGAATCAGTCACCGGGACCCACAGTTTAACGTACGTGCAATTCATGAATTATTGTATGTAATTAAGACCCTAATCAAAAGGTCAAGTAAAGGAAAATTACCTTTTATTATAATTATAATTATTATTAAGTTAATGTGAAATATGTGCGCCAAACATTACATAATTTACCTATGTAAATATCACATAACATAATGAAATGTACATAAGAACTACTCTACAATATTATTATATATACTTTTAATAAGCAGCTGAGAGGGACTTGTGGCTAAGTAACAGCCGCACAGATCGATCGTTCGAGGTTATGCTGCGCTTGCCGCGGTCGGTCTGTGGATGGGTAATTATCATTTCATACCGAGACCCCTCCGTGCCTCGGAGAGTACGTTAAGCCATTGGTCCCGGTTGTCACATTAAGATCTATGACAGCCGTTACGGGTAGCCAGAAGCCTGAAAGTCTGACGACCAGTCATACCACGAGATATCGTGTTACCCAGTTACTGGGTTGTGGAGGTCAGATAGGCAGTCGCTCCATGTAAAATACTGGTATTAAGCTGCATCCGGTTTGACTGGAAGCCGACCCCAATATTATTGGGAAAAGGCTAGGCAGATATACTTTTATTAAGCAATTAATCTTTTACTAAAGTTATAATTTTTGTGGAAGGAAACATACGACTGTGTGCGGGGTCTGACCCCTACCCTCTGGATAGGTACTCTAAGTACTTGAAAACCCAAATCTCTCTTCTACATTTGAAGATGATGACGTCACAATATTGTTTATTAAAAAAGTGGTATCTGCCCTTTCAGTGACAACTGATAACCTTTATACTGACATCTACCGCACTACATGAACATTACGCAGTCAAGTAGTTAGTCATTTGGCGTCAAGATGGCGTCACGAATTCTCAATCGCGCAAGCGAAGTTTGACAGCGAAAAATATACAGGGCACTCCACGATTACGGTATATGCTTCATCATTCCCATGCCATTATCCCAATTTATTTGGGGTCAGCGCAGCATACCTTTATCTGGCATGCTGCTAAAGTTTTGGCTATGTTTTATAAACGTACGCCTGCCTGACGTCAACCCTCATTGGGAATGCTGTTGTTGGTGGTAACCGCCACCAATACGGTTGCCTTCTATCTAGCTATGCCATACCAAATGTTATCCATGCGCCAGGTTCTGATGTTATCCCACTATCTCACTCCACTAACCGGGCTAGGAAAAGAAATGCTCCCTTGCTTAAAAGCTAATGTTTTTATTTTTTTAAAGTAGTTGATATTGTATCCAAAAATTTTTTAAAGTTTGCTACAAGCGTTATTGAGTTTTTCTGTTAAAAAATTCTCAGTAACAGCCCGGAATTGTGCCCGGTAGATGGCAATAGGCTCACCACCTATTACATGGGATTTAATAACGGCATTGGTGAAATGTGGGTGTACTACTGTGTACACCTCTGCCTACCCCTTCGGGCAATACAGGCGTGATGCTATAATGCTAAGTTTGCCACATCTGGGAATATAAGGTGAGCTCGCCTGGATACCACCCCTAGATATTCTGACGAAATTCGAGACTCCCCCTTTTTCAATTGAATTGTAAGCGATCGTTGAGGTTATTATTGGTACACCTTTGGTGAAGTCAGTCCGTAAACAGGTGATGGCTATGAGAATTTTCATTTTAGCATCTGTGCTTTAGAGGGCAAGTTAAGCCGTCATTCCTGATTATCATCATTCCCCTGCCCTTATCGCAATTTTTTTGGTTATGTTTTATGACCAGCCGCCTCCCTGAAGTCAACCCTCATCGGTAATGCCGTCGTTTCTCGTTGATGTTAATTAATTTCAGTAATTGTTAAGCTAACGTCAGAGGCCCACGAAAAACTCATTTCTCCAACAACTTGGATCACCAAAAATAATATAAAAACTCACGTGGTGTTGAGTCCCTGGTCGATATCATTGTCCCTGATATACGCCTTCGCCATATCGGCCACCATCTCGTTGAACTCGTGCTTAATCTCGTTGAACCTGGGCAGGGTGACTCCAGCTAGGTTGAGGGTTAAGGTCTCTCGTGGAGGTTGGAGAACTGGCTCGGGTACTGGCATGTCATCTGCTAATTCTGGTAGTGGCCCTGGAAGAGATATTTGTGTCAATACTTAATTATCCTTTCAGGTGTCGATAATAAGACACCCTCGGCGCAGATAGTGAGATTACCCTATTGTTATCGGCCGCCAGAGTTCTAGTGACGCTCAATGAATTAATCATATGGCGCGTTGCAGATTGCCATCTGAGTTCCGCTCATAGCGTGAGATCTAACTATCCGGAGTCAGTCGGATTAGATTTTTCAGATCTCGCAAGGATCTTCTGTAGAGGCAATCTTTTATTATGTACTGGATGCTTTTGACTTGGGCCCCACAATTCTCAACACTTAAAAGAATCAGGTGACACTTGGCGAAAAACCCATTGCCTTCAGTGTGCTGAGGTAATTGCGTGACTTTCCTAGCGTGGAAGTAGCTAGATGGTAAACTTGCATGCCAAGGAAGCGGTTTAAAGTCTTTTCACGTGTTGACAATCCATCATGGATGTTGCATCCCTACGGTCCTTCATTAACTTCTACCGGGGAACCACCGCAACACCAGCTGAAGGACCTTTAAATGCTTCCAGTATCGCAGAACACATCTGAACATAAGAAGCAGCTAAAAAATACTTACAAATCATCTTGACGCTGAACGAGAAGCCAGTGAGGAACTGCCAGCCAGGCTTAGCCTCAAATCTGACAAACATCCTGTTGACATCAGCGAACCTGTACCTCCTCTCTGAATTCAGTCTGTAGGAGAAGATGAGGCCGTCTGTGCCGCTCTCGTCGAGACCACCTGTGAAAAGTGTTGGAATGTAGACTGCCATATATAGATATGAGTGTGGGGAAACTGTGTTTGGTAAACTATGAGGTTATACTCCTCCCAAACGTATTTCATTATATTTAATTCGTAAGCCAGAATTAATAATCCATTTAATGCATTCTGATTTTGAACAAATGACTTTTGGAATAATATACGTAAAATAAAACTGCCTGCCTAGCCTTTTCCTAACTACGTTGTGGTCAGCTTCCAGTCTAACCGAATGCAGCTGAATACAAATATTTTACATGTAGTTACTGCCTATCTGACCCCCACAACCCAGTTGCAGGGTAGCATAATATCTCGTGGTAAGACTTTTAGGCTCCTGACTACCCGTGGACTCATAGTTCCCGGGACCGAGAGTTTAACGCGCTCTTCGAGGCCCGGAGGAATGATCACCCATCCACCGCGGCAAGCGCAGCATTTACCTCGATCGCAGCATCGGTGCGGCTGTTCCTCACAAGCCCCTCGGTATTTCAAAGTATATTTATTTATTAAAATATGATTTTAAGGGGCGACATACATACAAATTAAGACATGACCGAAAAATCCACTAACTATGAATTTTACAAATATCCCTGATCATTTTAATATATTCTGGTCAATGATCTAATGTTGATTCACCTTTTATTTTGATTTATTTATAGACACCTAATGAATCACATTTTATTCTATATGACAAATCAAGCATTTTAGTTTAAAATGTTTTAGGTCAGCCTCTGCCTTATTAATAATGACTAATACATAACTAAATGTATTAGTCGAGTCTTTTATATCATGTAATTTTTTATTTATATCTTTGAGTCATCTACTGTCAGCCATTTAAATTCACTTTCGTAACCAAATTAGATTTTTATCAAAAACGTAATCAAATTCTTTTGTATCATAGAAGATATAAGAAACATACCTGGTTTTACAAGAAGATAATCGCCAATAGCTCCATTGACAGCAAAATTGGTGATGTTCAATTCAATACCAGTTCCGGGACCTTCGAATATCCAATCAACGATATTATTGGTGGGATAAGGATCCGGATAGTTTGGTGACGTAATCACAGTAGGTTCATCTACTGATAAAGTGACGTGGATAGGAGCTACATGCTTAGCAAAATTCTCAGAGTGTACGTCTAAGTCTTCACTGTGTGCAACAGCAAACTGCGTCATCAATTCACTGAGTTCGGAACTGGATAAATCATCAACCATGACGGTCTTCTGTTCGATATTTTCTTCAACTTTAGTATCATTAGCTTCAATTGATTCAAATTCTACTGCTTCATGGTCTTTGGGTTGTTTCTCGTCAATCAAGGCATCGTTTCCGTAAGACTTAGCTTCCTTCGCATCTTCTTCTAGTATTTTTTTGATCATAGTGTTTAAGTCATCGTCGGGATTAGGTTCGACGTCAAGTGGTTTACCAAAATAGGCAATATCATCGAATACATCTTTGGAGTTGTCCGATTTTTCGAAAGGAATGCTTTCAACGTCATGCTTATTATTTGAAGCGACCTTCTCTTCTACTGTTTCGTTGTTATTTTTATCAATTGTTACTGATTCTAGTTCACTCTTCTCATTCTTTTCATTTGATTCTTTTTGTTCTTTCTTGGCATTGACGAAATTCTCAAATATATCTGAAAGATTGCTGTCATCTATGTTTTCATAGTCATCACTGTCTTGCTGTTCATCTGAAACGAAATTTTCTTCTGCAGCTTTGTCGCTATTTTCATCATTATTTCCGTCATTTTCATTTATTTCTGCGGCATCAGCTTCTGCGTCTCGCCAAGACAAAGCTACGTCTTCGTTGTAGGGCTTGCCGAATTTTTCTTCGTAATCCTGTACATTATCCTCGTTTGTTTCATCCTTATCTGCTACCTCACTTTCATTTGAACTATCATCACTTAACTTGTCTAGAGTCGCAAACAATTTGTCCAAGTCAGCATTGAGATCAGCATACACTTTCTCAGGAGTATCTTCTTCAATATCGTCGACCTTCTCTTGTTCCTGTATTTCATCAGAGTTTTCATATCCTTTACGTTCAAAGGAGTCATCACTTTCTCCCAAAAGTTTAGTAGTCTCCTCAATGATTTTGTCTATATCAGATTGTTCACCTAGTTCTTCTGAAGACTTGATTTCGACTGTGGTTTTTTCTATTGGTTGTTCGTCAAATTTATCGGAAGTTTCGCTTAAAATATCCTTTGTTTCCTCTAAAATATCCTTGTTATCTTCTGAGCTTGATGCTGGTGGAGTATCAGCGTCATTACTATCAACAAAATCACCCCAAATACCATAGTCGATGTCAGTATCAACGTTATCTTCATTGCTTTGTTCAGCCGCATTGTCCCCATCAACATTAAGACCGTCTTCGGCATTGGCATTATTTGGGGTTTCATCAGCGTTAAGATCATGAGCTACTAAGTTTTCCTCCTTTTCTTTTTCACCAGAATTTGATCTGTTGTCTTCAATCTGGTAGTCTTCCATAACGTCGATTTCTTTGCCATCTGGCTCACTGGGTTCCGTTTTTGTTTGAACATCTTGTAATTCAGCATCCTCTGCTTTGCTTGTTTCTGCTTGTTTTAGTACGGTGTCTTCATTGCTTTCTCCACCATCATTATAGAAACTACCATAAAAGTTATCGTAGTCAGTTCCCCAATAGTCTGTTTCTGCGTAGTCTAGTTGCGCTGAAACAAAAGAAAATTGTTGTTTTAGGTGGTTATATTAAGCAAGATATTAATATACTAAAGGTGCCTTTTCAAGGTACTGTTTGTTATCTCTCTTCAAGGTAAAAGCTACAGTTTGTGGTTTCGGAGGAATACACTCGCAAAGCTGATCTTTTAGGCGCTTTCGATGTTGTGCTTTGATGATGTAAAACCTAATCGTATACGTTTATTGACCTCTTAAAGTATGATCACGCATTTCTGATACACCTTGTATAAGAAGCTGGATAAAATAGTCTAATAATAAAATTATAATATCATAAAAAAGTTGTTGATATCAGACTAAAAATCAATTCATGCATCCATGTTCGGTTTGGTTAACTTACGATCGAGTTTCATGGCACCAACTCCAAAAATAATAATAATTGTATATTATTGTCCTAATAAATCATCTAATTTTTTTAAGTATTTGTAGGTAAATTGAAGTAAGTAAATAACTCAATTAATTTTTACTTTTTAGTGCATTTTTATACAGCAGAAAGATTTTTGGAGTTATTTTTTTTATATTTACGTGCGTACTTTGTGCGCTCTAAATATTAGTTTTGTTTTAAACATTGTTTCTCAGTAAGTGAATTATGTATGCAATTCTTTAGAGAAATAAACTCGTTCTTATTATTACTGAAAACTAAATGAGACAAGAAAGGGATGACCTTTTCTCCACTGCGTAATTGATACATAGAAATTTATATTTTGTCTCGGCCGAGATGTGAACACGATAAATAGTAATTGGTATACTTACATGCAATAATTGTAATACTGATAACTTTGTGATTGAAGAGAGTATATTAATGATATAAAATGTAAGGAATAATAATAAAATTATAGGTACAGTGGCATTAATTCTTATGCAACCTAAACTAACATAACATAACATCACGCCTGTATTCCCCGAAGGGGTAGGCAGAGGTGTACACAATTGTACACCCACATTTCACCGATGCTGTTATTAAGTCCCATTTATTATTCCTGGGTCGAGCAAAGTGTTATTGAGTTTTTCTGATAATAAATTCTCAGTAGTAGCTCGGCGTTTGGAATTCTGCCCGGTAGACGACAATAGGCTCACCACCTATTACACGGGAATTAATAACAGCATTGGTGAAATTGGGAATGAATGAAAGACAACTACATGCAGCTGAGATGAGAATGTTAAGTGTTATGTGTGGTGTGACGCGGATGGATAGAATTAGAAATGAATATATAAGAGGAAGTCTGAAAGTGGCACCCGTGACTGAGAAGTTGTGTGGAAATCGTTTAGCATGGTATGGGTATGTGGTGCGGAGGGATGAGGGTCATGTGACGAGGAAAGTTTTGAGTATGAATGTAGATGGCTATAAGAGTAGAGGAAGACCGAGGAAGCGATGGATGGATTGTGTTAAAGATGATATGGCTCGAAAAAGAGTGACTGACGATATGACAGCTAATAGAGATGTATGGAATCGGAATACATGCTGCGCCGACCCCAAATAAGTTGGGATAACCCCGGATGATGATGATTGGTGAAATTTGGGTGTACAACTATGTAGACCTCTGCCCTTCCCCTCGGGAAATACAAACGTGATGCTATGTTATTTAAATATCAAGTTATTTTTTTTTTATGTTTATGAATTTGGCTGTACCTACTTGTTTGTTATACAGCCGCAACACTCCTTAATCCTGATTGCTTATTCCTCTTACATTCCGAGAAACATGTAATTAATCATTACACCTAAACAATTTAATGAGTAATTAAATAGGTAAATATTTCATTAACAATACCTAACCCGTTATATTATAGCACATTTTCCTTGATTGTTGTTACCGGAAAAAAAGACAGGCAATTAGGCTGTATGTCCAGAGCGGGGCGAGGCGGCGGAGCGGAGCGAGGGAGAAATGCGGAGCGGAGTTGCGGACTGTGTCTGTCCATAGACGCGGAGCTAGGTAGCGGAGCGGACATAACATAACATAGCATCACGCCTGTATTCCCCGAAGGGGTAGGCAGAGGTGTACACAATTGTACACCCACATTTCACCAATGCTGTTATTAAGTCCCATGTAATAGGTGGTGAGCCTATTGCCATCAACCGGGCACATTTCCAAACTCCGGGCTGCTACTGAGAATTTCCTAACAGAAAAACTCAATAACACTTTGCCCGACCCGGGAATCGAACCCGAGACCCCCTGCTCAGCAGTCGCGCTACGGACCACTAAACCAACGAGGCAGTAACCAGCGGAGCGGAGCAAGAAAGTAATGCGGAGAGGAGTTACGGACTGTGTTTTTCCATACGCGGGGCTAAGCCGCGAGTACGGGATGAGGCATTTGAGCTGCCGGCGGCGAGGGAATGGTTTAGTTCACACGCCCGCGCTCGATTCTCCCCTCTTCCTCGCTCCGCGTCCTAGCTCCGCTTCAAGGTTTTGTATGAATTTTTAAACTAGTTCGCGACACCTTGTCCACTGAAGAGGAGCGAACATTTTATGCAATTCTATTGGTGGATTTTTACCTCGCTCACCGTTCCGCCGCGTCGCCCTCGCTCCGCTGTAGTGGACAGATAGCCTTAGTGGGGTTGCTATAATCTAACTGTATTGTCAAATCAATTTCTAAAAACAATGTAATTAATGTTACATTAAAGTAAATGTACCTACATCACAGTTGGTTTAGTGGTGCCAAGCGCGACTACTGAGCATGACGTCTTGGGTTCGATTCCCAGGTCAGTCAAAGTGCTATCTGTTAGGAAATTCTCAGTAGCAGCCTGGTATTTGGAATTGTTGCCCGATGGGACTTAATAACAGCATTGGTGCAATGTGGGCGTACAACTGTGTACACCTCTGCCTACCCCTTACACCAATACCCCATATGTTCCGGAAAAACCTCATCACGTTGCCCGACCCGGCAATAGAACCCACGATCTCAAAAGTGACGTTGAGTTTGTTTCGGCATTTCTTCTCAGAGCTAGTCAAATAGGAAATGCCGACGCCATGTAGCTTAAAAAAATGTGTGACTTCTAAAAGTGTCTATAACAGATGTATTTATAGAAATGAATATCATTTATCATACTAAGCAGCTGCGCTTACACCCACAAAACCAACTTATTTTAAAGGAGGATAATACATTTAGAGATCCGCGCCTCAAAAAGGACAAAAAAGGATCCCTTTTAAGGATTACTACATTGGCCGTCTGTCAAGACCCTTTTTCACAGGAATTAAGAAATATAGATATCCAGTTAAAATTAATATCAAATACTAAGATCTACGGTCCCTTGGAGCTGTAAATGAATCAAACTTCTTAAAACTTCCAACCTAATAAAAAATCACGGCCATTGATGACGCATACATTCTGACACTCGCCAATTAATCACAATCTATTTGATACTTCCCGTTGATTTAGAATCAGGAAATTTGGCAAGAAGCGGTCTCACAGCACAAATAAATTAATGCTTGCATGGACTGAGGTAAGAGATAAATGCCTACGGCACCGCGGCGCTCCCTCAAAACCTCGCCTGTTTTTGTTTTTTGTGTATGTAGTATCACTTTATTTGCACAAATGCAGCTTGCATTTGCAGTTCGAGAATAGACCGTGATGTAGGTACCTATATCGATGTATAGGCGAAATTTTGCGACTACTTACAAAGAAATGTTTGCGGTCGAGAAAAAATCTTTGGAACGCGATTCCCGTGATGGACGAAATATATAGGTTTACAAGTTTGTACAGAACCCTCAGCACGAGTCAGACTCCCACCTCTCCGGTGCTACATTCCTCAGCGAGTTTGTGGTTTGTATCATGACTTTGTTTTTATATAAATTTTCCTTTTATTAAATCAATATTTTACATGAATATAGGTTAATTCATTAGATGGTGATTACGTGCCCCATAAAATAATATATATCTGTTTGTTTTATCAAAGATACCTACGTATACATTATTTGTATGTGATAACAGTGTTGTAGTCAGTTAATAATTGATTAAATGATAACTGTGAGGGGGGGAGGGGTGTTATTGCGCTCGTATTAAAGTCGTTGAAGATAGTAAACAGTATTTTTGAGTAAGTGTTTTGGGTATATTGGTGAATATTCGTGAAATAGTAACAGCCTCGTTGGTTTAGTGGCCGCAAGCGCGTTTGCTGAGCGTAAGTCTTGGGATCGATTCGCAGGTCGAGCAAAGTATTATTGGGATTTTCTGTTAGGAAATTTTCGGAGTTTGGAATTGTGCCCGGTAGATGGCAATAGGCTCACTATTACATGGGACTTACTAACAGCATTGGTGAAATGTGGGTGTACAAGTGTGTACACAGCCTACCCCTTCGGGGAATACAGGCGTGATGCTGTGCGTGATGTCATGTCATTCATGAAAATTTGCCTGCTTCATCGATCTTTGGCTGCAAGCCCGGCTGCTAAGTGTCAGGCTCTGGGTCCGATTCCCAGGTCAGGAAAAGTGTTCTTGGAAAGAAAAATACGGTCGTGAGTAATGATATATAAATAATCCGTCGTGAGCCGGCAGGCGACAAGGTGCATACGCATGCGCGTGCTAGTGACAGCGTGCTGTGTCAATCCACATTTACATTCTGTCAATACATCTGTCTCGCTTGCTCAAGCGACGAGAACAGCCGGTGTCATAAATGATACGTGGACGTGTTGATTTTCCTAACAAATTTAAATATTATCAACATCATATTTTTCTATACAACTGTATCTGCGCGACCTTTTGGAATGTCCAAAAATATTCTGCTTTCTTATTTCTGTGGGAATGCCTAACTTCATTATATTACAACAGTTGTATACCATATGCAAAGCAAGATGGCGTCGAGAATCCTGAATCGCGCAAGTAGAGTTTGACAGCGAGCGCCAGAAATCTCACACGCCTGGTTGGAAGATTCTCTTCTTTCAATGGACACACGGAACACCGATCTTCCATTTTTTTTGTACACACAATATTTTGGCTTATGTTTGGCCATTACTAAAAACGAATATAATAAAAACCTATCCACTACAAACATTAGACATTACGAGTAAAAAAAAAAACATATTTCTTATGGTATGTTTTACCAGCAACAATTTTTTTGTTTTCTGGGGGAAACCTTCAAAAAGGCGCCCGGCCTGTGGGGATGTTTTTTACTTCAATAAAACCACCCCGGTGGTCACCATCAGCCCATGTGGCTGGAACTGTGTCTTCTTTATAGACCAGCTACAGAACCCTCGCCGTGCAATGCCTTTTAGGGGACATCCCTAGGGAGACTGTTAAGTTGTCTCCCCTAAGCTTCGATGTACACGGCAGCACGTGGCCACTATGCTACCGTATCTTCTCTATTACTAACAACCTAGTGTAAGAGTTTAAGCCGTTCATAGGCCTCTAACATGATTTTACACACCATCGAGAACATCTCTCAGGTGTGTTGGTTCCTCACGTTGTTTTCGTTCACCGTTTTATGCAAGTCTTCATCTTTTTATCATATGTTTGATGAACAACCTAGTGCCAGAGTGTAAACCGCCCGTACCGGTCTCTGATATGACTTTACACACCATCGAGAACATCTCTTAGGTGTGCTGGTGTAATAACAATGTTTTCCTTCACCGTTATGCAAGTCTCCTTATGATATATTTGATGAACAACCTAGTGTCATAGTTCAAACCACCCGTAGGTCTGTGACATAACATTACACACCATAGAGACCATCTCTCAGGTTTGCTAGTTTCCTCACGACATTTTCCTTCACCGTATTAAGCAAGTCTTCTTTTTCTTATCATATTATGTTTGATGAACAACCTAGTGTCAGAGTATAAACCACCCGTAGGCCTCTTACGTGGCTTTACGCACCATAGAGAACATCTCTTAGGTGTACTGGTATTCTCACGATGTTTTCCTTCAACGTTTTCAGTGAATCTTGATGAACAACCCAGTGTCAGAGTGTAAACCGCCCGTAGGTCTCTGACATGACTTTACTCACCATCAAGAACATCTCTCAGGTGTGCTGGTTTCCTCACGATGCTTTCTTTAGATTTATTTCATCGTTCTAAGCGAGTGATAATTAATCTCTAATACAGAAAAGAATATAACATATTATTCTGTGAGGCAACCGTGACTGATGACGTGTAAGTACCTGTCTATTGTTATTGTGTTTGATAGCATTACACATGTTATATTATAATTATATATACAGTAGGTTTTATGAACACCTAAGTCAATATAATATGATGTATTCAGCATTGTGTTAAAGTAAATAATGACAACGGCACAGTCTGTTTTCTGGTTTAATAATTGTAAAAGAAAAAGATTTTTGTATTTTTATTTCAGTAGATAGTCTTATAAGGGCTCGTGGTTAAGTAACAGCACAATAGATCGAACGAGGTTAAGCTGCACTAACCGCAGTCAGTCTGTGAATGGGTGACCATCATTTCGTATCGTGACCGCTCCGTGACTCGGAGAACACGTTAAACCGTCGGTTCCAGTTGTCAAATTAAGATCTATGATAGCCGTTACGGATAGTCAGAAGCCTGAAAGTCTGACAACCAGTTATACCACGAGATATCATGTTACCCAGTAACTGGGTTGTGGAGGTGAATGGGTTAGATAGACAGTCGTTCCATGTAAAATAGTGGTATTAAGCTGCATTCGTTTTGACTGGAAGCCGACCCCAATGTAATTGGGAAAAGGCTAAGCAGATTGAGTGAATGATTTGTTGGTTAATGTGGATGGGATGGAGGAAAACCGAGGAAACGTTATTGAGGTTTAATAAACTTGATTTCTTTCTTTCTTAAACGCTACGGTAAACGATGGATAGATTAAACGGCATGGTTAGAAAGGGACTACTGATATTACCTACGGGTAAATAGAGATGTAGGGAAGAGTAAGACATGTTGCGCCGACCATAAATAAATTGGGATAGGGGCGGGGGGATGATGATGACACATAGATCACAACTGTCCGCAGACCGACCGCGGCAAGAGCAGTAGTGATGTGCCCCTCACTCATGGGTTACCTCGTTTGAGGTCAAATCAAATCAAATCAAAATGTTTATTGCAATCCATAATGTACACTTACAGGTGGTAAATAAACAAATAATAGAAACAATCATGGACCCTGTCGGGCACAGCAAATTTTGAATAAGTGGAGAGAGGATGAGCACTTTTAGTAAATCTGTAAATGATTACTAGATAAATATCACCAGGCGTCTCCTTAAGACGTATACAAAGAGGATTGAAAATTCAATAGGTTTGAACACGACAAGGTAGCTCAGTTGGTAGAGTGATGTCACGGAACGTCAAAGGTCGCGGGTTCAAGCCCCGTTCTTGTCTATTATTTTTTCAATGTTTCTTTGAAAAATAGAATTGATGAGCACTTTATTAATTTTCCTTTATCGCAAATTGAAAGAGTTTCAACATTGAACCACCTCACTCGTTTAAAGGCTTCATTTTTAAAATAAACGAATAATGAATTCGTTTCGTGAGTAGATTGAGCTCAGTGAGCGAATTACCCGACTTGCCCGAGCGAGATCCTCACGAGCTGCCCCTCATTTGAGGTGTAGAATAGCTCACGAATTTTAGAGCGCCAAAATAAACGAAGCAATGACAATTCAAGATAAATCTTTGAAAAGCATTAACGCATGCTTAGCGAACTCTAAAGTTATTATATTAAATGGATCTTGAATTGTTAAGGTAATTGCATTCTTTACGACATTGTATTAACTGCAAAGTTAGTCGTGTCGGTTTGGTCACTTGTATAGGTACTGAATTGATAGCAATGACGTCGCCATAAGACGTGTTAAAATATGGAAGAAGAATTCGCGGTGGTGAGCAGAGGTCGAGATGGCTTAGTGGTCAGAGCGCCTAGAGTATTTATCCGGTAGACGCAGGATCGAATCCTGTTCGCGACCGTATTCTTTTTCCATTTAATATAATAACTTTGAAGCAATGACGCTTGATTACTAATGTTATGTCTCAAACCATGAAGTTCATATAAAAAAAAAACCGTTAAACTATTCCTCACCTCAAATGAGGGGCACCAAAATGAAGTACTGCCTAATCCTTAGAAAAAATTGAGGAGTTTCACATCACTCAAGAGCAGCTTAACATTAATCGATCGATCTATGCGGCTGTTACTTAGCCACGAGCCCCACCAAAATCTCTCACTTGCAAAAAAATAAAATAATTACATCACACTTCGCAATCTTGTCCCAATATCTTTGAAAACATGTCCATAAATACGACTTACTAGGTTATTTAATAAGTTATCTAGCTATTCCGAAAACATTATGAGCTTCAATAATATCTACCTTTATCATTAGCGTTTTCGCCACACATACAAGAAGTTAGTTTTTACAAATGTTTTTGACGAGAAAATACAAGAAATTCTTCTTATCGTGTGGTACATGAACAACCTAGTGTCAGAGTTTAAACAAACCGTAGGTCTCTGACATAGCTTTATATACCATCTAGAACATCTCTCAGGTGTGCTGGTTTCCTCATTTTATTTTCCTTCGCAAGTAATAATTATAGAGTAATGTTTTTAGGAGCTTCATCATTGTTAGTTATTGTTCACCGGTTACTACTCACGTACATTCTTCGGGTTTGCCCGATTTGCCAGACTTCATCATTGTGTGTGTGTGTGTGTGGGTGTGTGTGGTGTGTGTGTGTGTGTGCTTACGCTTTTCATGTACAATTTATAACTAATACAGAGAAATATTTGAAAAGCATTAATGCATTCTTAGCGAACTCTAAAGTCATAATTTTAAATGGAAAAAGAATACGGTCGTGAGCAGGATTCGAACCTGCGCCTCCCGAAAAAATACTCTAGGCGCTATGAGCACTAAGCTATCTCGACCTCTGCTGACTGCCGTGAATTCTTCTTCCACATTTTAACGTCTTTTGGTGACGTCATCGTTATATTATGACTGCCTCGTTAGTCTAGTGGTTAGTAGCCCTGACTGCTATGCCGGAGGTCGTGGGTTCGATTCCCACCCAGGACAAATGTTTGTGTGATGAGCACGATCATTTGTTCTGTGTCTGGGTGTAATTTATCTATAATATGTATGCATTTAGAAATATATAAGTATGATTATCAGTTGTCTAGTACTCATAACACAAGCTCTGCTTAGCTTGAGACTAGACGGCGTTGTGTGATAGTTGTGGAATATATTATTATTATTATATTATTATTATTATATATATTATTAGTATTCAGTCCCTATACAGGTGACCGAAACGACATGACTAATTTTACAGTAAAACAATGTCGTACAGATGCAATTACCTTAACAAATACAGATTAATCTTTGAGAACCATTAACGCATGCTTAGCGAACTCTAAAGTTATAATTTTAAATGGAAAAATATTTGGATTCAAATGGAATGTTTTTTCTTTTTCTTTCATTTTCTTCAAAAAGTCCGTGGTTGCCGGCTAGTCCTACCAATCTAATAGTTAGTTTTGGCAGTCACTGCTCTACTTAAGGCTTTACAGAAGAGCGGCTGTTGCCGACACGTGATGTCGGCTGCAGTATATCCTGCGGTCGTCAAAGTGCCACTCGTCTGTGAGAGCCCTTAAATATGTTCACAAATTCTTGAAAATATTATTCATTTGTGAAAATCCGAATAAAATTAGTTTAGTAGTTACTGAGACAAGAAACAGACAGATTAAATTATCATTTATACTATGTTGAAACATTTGCAACCCTACTTATCTTATTACATAAAAACAATGGAAATGGGTTATCTTATTGACTCTGGATGGGTAAAACCACTGAAAGTAAATATAAATGGTAGCGGCTGTAGATTCTCGTACATAAGTACTTGTAACGAATACACAACATATGCATGATCATCACGCCTATAATTCTCGAAAGGGTAACCAAAACAAAAACCTAACACACTAACAAACGAATCTGTTATAATCTTTTTTTTTATGTGATAGGGGGCAACCGAGCGGACGGATCGCTTGATGGTAAGCGATTACCGCCGCCCATCGACACCCGCAACCCCAGAGGAGGCCTTTTTAAGGGTTTGGGCTTCCGGTACCTTCACTCACTCCGGTTCTCTGTGAGGCCGTTGTATCACTCCGGTCGAGCCGGCCCATTCGTGCCGACGCATCGGTCTTCCACTAATCTATGGGCATGACCGAGGAATGTGGCAGAGAAGTTGCCTGTTGTTACATAGCATCACGCCGGTATTCCCCGAATTGGTAGGCGGAAGTGTACACAGTTGTACACCCTCATTTCACCAATACTCTTAATACATTTCCTTTCATCATTACTCATGGGTTGTGAGTCTATTGCCATCAGCCTGGTACAATTCCAAATTCTGCTACTAAAAATGTCCTAAACGCCAAACACAATAACAATGCCTGACCGCGGAATCATCGGAACCTCTAAAATTTTAATTTATTAAAGGACCACAAGAACGTCAGGTTAAGAAGCCGATAACCTCCTAGGTTGACCAGCGGGATGATGAACACAAAAAAATAACCTCTCGCTACTGATGCCGCAAACTGTTGGTGACAAGTCTAAACATCAGCGAAATCTGAGATGCGTAATGATTGTTTTTATTTAGTGTTTAAAAAAAACTTGTAGCGGTTTTGACAAAGAGTGTGGCGTGTCATTGTGGATTTAAATATCTGTAACGATTTAGACAACGATTAGTGCGCGATTTTGTAGATTGAAGTGTAATAATTGTGTAGTGATTAGACAAAGATTGGGGCGCGTTTTCATAACTTGAAGTATATATAGTGGTCTAGCCAAAAAGTGGGGCGCGTCTTCATAACTAGAAGTATCTGCAGTGATGTAGACATAGAGTGGGGGGCGTCTTCGTGACTAGAAGTATCTGTATCGTTGTACTTAAAGAGTGGGAAGCTTCTTCATGTATAGAAGTAATATGTATCGTTGTAGACAAAGAGTGGGGCGCGTTTTCACGAATAGAAGTATCTGTAGCGATATAGCCAAAGAGTGGGGCGCGTTTTGACGAATAGAAGTATCTGTAGCGACGTAGACAAAGAGTGGGGCGCGTTTTCACGAATAGAAGTATCTGTAGCGATGTAGCCAAAGAGTGGGGCGCGTTTTCATAACTAGAAGTATTTGTAGCGATGTAGACAAAGAGTGGGGCGCGTTTTTATCACTATAAGTATCAGTAGCGTTAGAGACGGGCGCGTATCCATGCAATCTTTAACGATTAAGACACAGATTAGAGCGCGTCTTTGTGGATTGAACTATAATATGAAGAGATTTAGTCAAAGAGTCCTTTACTCTTTCATCCTCTACTCATTTCATCTTTGTGAATTCATATGTAGTGATATAGACAAAGTATGGGCTTCATGAATAAACTATCCGTAGCGATTAGATAAAGACTGTGGCGCGTCTTCTTAGATTAATCGGCCTAGGTATAACAATTTCCGTTAGGTACTTCTCTGATCTACGTGAGAGACATCACCCAAAGATAAGAGAGTGTTGATTCAATAATATTTTGCTACGATAATGATCACATGATTTGGCATCTTAGTAACATCGGCGTAAAATTGAGACTGCATGTGTACCTATAATTTTTTTTTTAATCCGATTCTATACAGGCTGTGGTTTTGAACAGTGGCCATATTATAGGAACATATACAGCAACAAGTTATATGTTGTATAAAAATAATTATAACAATAATAGCCTAGAGATCAACGTTCTATTCGTCTCGCAAGAGCTGACGCTTCTCTGTGAAATTTTCGCATACTACGCACAACGCGCAACGAGACCCCCGCCCTATAAGTAAGTAAGGTTGCATACAAGTCAACGATAAAGACCTAACGAACATAATAAGACTACAATGTAGTTTTAGGATTGTGTTATTGTGTCATTATTGGTTTCTAAACTCCCAGTGGCTATGACACGACGTATACGCAAAAAACAGTAAAAATGCGAAATTAATCCGATTTTCTAAGGTATACTTTTTTATTGTTTTGTAATCAGTTACACCTATAGATTCACCTCCTTCAATTTGGCCACTGCCTAGAACCACAGCTTGTATGTATTCAAAATAAGGCAATTTTTTTCCAACATCAGTTAAATAATTTAGAGTATACAATACTCCGTCATTGGTATGGTAGATTTTTCTACATCTACCTCCACGTTTTACTATAAAGGCCGCGACACACTACACTCACTGTGTTCGTATTTAACTCGCTGCATCAGTCTGCTTGTGACCACGATCAGTGCAACCTGGTCGAAATGTCAAGCGATTCAAAGATATTTATTGCGCGTTAATTCCTGTTAGAACATAGTAATAAAAGTAGTTTAATAACGTCTTAACATATCGCACGCTAAACACGCCAAACTCACTAGTAGGACATCATTTGCAACAATATATTACTCATAATATTTAGAAGGATGTTCCCTAATCAGCTCTTTTATGTTTGGTTAAATTATCTCATACCTATATCCGGCTGGATTAGTGTGATATTTTATCGAACAAAACATTTTAACTGAAAATAATCAAGTCCCAAACTACACATCATAAGAAAAATCAAGATACTGTAAGCGATTACTGCGTGCATCGGAACACCTTTTAGTTAATCTTATATATAAATTCTCGTGTCACAATGTTAGTTACCTTACTCCTCCGAAACGGCTTTACTGACTTTTACCAAATTTTATATGCATATTCAGTAGGACTAAGAATAGGTTATAGGCTATTTTTTATAAGGGTGGCCCTATCCAGAAAATGTATATGGCAGAACAACGTTTGCGGGGCCAGCTAGTAATTCGATAAAATTATAAAATTGTATCTCTAAATTTAAAACAACTGTGACCTCTGAGTTTGTATCGGTATTTCTTCTCAGGGATAGTCTTAGGAAATACCGTCGCGATTTAGTATTAAATACGTATCAGAGCCAAAAATTTTGTTATGAATTTTATCAATTACTTATATGTACGGTAGAATGAAATAATTTTAAATTTAACTGTTAAGGCGTCTGACACCTTAGTCCTCCTGCGACCACGAACGCTACAAAGTGTTCGACACATCAGGAAAAATAAAAACCAATAATACACGCGATTAATCCGGTTAAAAGTTGTTTTATAAAAACATTTAAATTTTCATTACAGAAGAAAGCGTATTTATTATTCGTATCTGATGTAGGCAAATTAAACTAAAATTATGTCCACTGTAAGAGCGAAGCGGGACAAATGAGCCGTCAAACTCAAATTAAATGCTAAAATAAAATAAAATTATGTCCACTGTGAGAGCGAAGGGGGACAAATGAGCCGTCAAACTCAAATTAAATGCTAAAATTAAACTAAAATGATGTCCACAGTAACAGCGAAGCGAGACAAATGAGCCATCAAACTCAAATTAAATGCTAAAATTAAACTAAAATTATGTCCACTGTGAGAGCGAAGCGGGACAAATGAGCCGTCAAACACAAATTAAATGCTAAAATTTCCATACAATTTTAGTTTGAAATTTTTAGAATAGAATAGAATCGTTTATTTGCTTAAAATGCATTATAGTCTATAGATAGTGTAAATTAAAATATAAATATAGATCCCGATATATTTTGCCGCAGCGCGACATGCAAATTCTTAACATAGGTAATTAAACCAAATATTGATAATGTCACTAAGTAAAAATATTAGATTTCCTTTTACATTATAAAGAGCTATTTATTTCTTTTTTTTATGTATAGTATTATTTGAGAGGCCATTTTTTACACATTGTTTGACTTGACCACCTCATGAGATTATATAACTTCATCGGTGACAGGTGGGTGCATAACAGACAACTGAACAGTACTCTCTACCCTTTCGGCGGATATGAGTGGTTCGCCACCCCATCAGCCCAAGACGGCCATGCACTTTCACTAACATTATACTTTCACCTACATAAAAAAAAAAACATTTTCTTTGTGGCGATTGTCGGCTCCCAATGTCCGACTACTCGGCCAGCATTGTTTCCTCTGACAATCAATAAGAATTGACAGTTGTCACTCCACACTAATTCAAGTAATCAAATGTTATCAAGCATAAATTATTACAACGCCAATAATTGACACTTGACATTAGAATAATTCCAGACCTCAATAATCTTGGGGAAAATACCGCTACGAAATTAATTAAAGAAATAAAGAAAGAGAGATATTTTTATTTCGACACAGTGCAACACTTGTATAGAAAAACAGAATAAACACTAACCTTAGTGTAGTTCCAAAAATACCCAATAGCACTTTGCCCGCCCTAGGAATCGAGCCCAAAACCTCATGCTTAGCAGTCGTGCTTGGGACCACTAAACCAACGAGGCAGTCGATAAAAAAAAAATAAGCACCCAACTTAGATATTCGTATACCTCTGCTTACCCCTTTGGGAAACAACAAGCGTGATACTATGTTGATTAAGATTACCAATTTTCCGGGAAATTTAATCAGCAGAATGGAAAATTCTCCATATCTCAGGAATTCTGTGTCATATTAATCTTTCAACTGTGCTAACTTGGATAATATTCAAGCGGCACCGGGTGATGGGGTCATAGGCCAACTGGTCTGTACACCACAACATTCTGACTAATAGACGTAATAAATATTATTATGAGAAGGAAAATTTCATCTACTCTTTCCAATATTATGGATAGATATTGAATAGATTCGGGCGTTACTTTGCGGAAGTCCATTACAATGGATGCAAATAAATACAATATCTAGCTACTTCCACAATATTGAGGGTAGTCATGCATTACCTGTGCACAGTCTATCCATAATGGATGCAAATAAATACAATATCTAGCTACTTCCACAATATTGAGGGTAGTCATGCATTACCTGTGCACTGCCCGTACGCAAATATATGCACATACTACGCAAGCGGTGAACATTCCGACTACCACCAACTACTCTACACGTGTTTCGCCCCTCCACGGAGCATCATCAGGAGCTGTTAGACCGTGCAGTGTCCGCCACAGATGTCTCGGACGGTGCACAGGTATTTGCATGACTAGCCTCTATATTGTGGAAATAGCTAGATAGATATTGTATTTATTTGCATCCATTATGGATAGACTAGCTGTGTCCCACGGCTCCACCGACTGACATGACTTTACACAACAACTAGAACATTTCAGGTGTGCTGATTTCCTCACGATGTTTTCCTTCACCGTTAAGCAAAAACAGCTTTTATTACGCACATGACTTGAAAAGTCAGTGATGCATGCCTTGGATTCGAACTTAGGACCTTTCACTTGCTATTCCAACGGTCATACCACTTGGCCATCTCTGTCTAAATCAATAATGGATCATGCGAGTGCGCAATGGTTGAGTAATTGTTGAACTAATTGGGTCGTGGCGGCGGCTTTGATTCCCGTTCGAAGCTAATTGTTTAGTCAATGATAGACGATTAATCGATGTTCCGGGACTCTCAGGGGCTCGTGGCTAAGTTAAAGCCACTTAAATGGATGCGTTGACCAAAGTTTAGCTGCCGTTCCGACTATCATTTAATATCAAAACTTCTTCGGGCGTCGGAGAGGCACAAATATAGGCATTAATTTTAAAATCACAGACAAATACTTCAATTTTACTTATTGCTACTAGGGGGTTTTGGTACTTGTTGGGTTGCCATCTCTAAAATCTGCTAACCCGGACAAGAAGTGTGAACGGCCGGATTTTGGAGCTTTAAACCCGGACATAATTAAAATTCTGCCTTTTCTTCAACATTAACCTGCATTATTCCCACATTAATAATTTTTTATTCTAAAGATCACATAATTTTAAAAGAGTGTCTATGGAGTTTCTTGCCGGCTATTCTCCATAAGACCAACCACCAACTACTCTACACGTGTTTCGCCCCTCCACGGAGCATCATCAGGAGCTGTTAGACCGTGCAGTGTCCGCCACAGATGTCTCGGACGGTGCACAGGTATTTGCATGACTAGCCTCTATATTGTGGAAATAGCTAGATAGATATTGTATTTATTTGCATCCATTATGGATAGACTAGCTGTGTCCCACGGCTCCACCGACTGACATGACTTTACACAACAACTAGAACATTTCAGGTGTGCTGATTTCCTCACGATGTTTTCCTTCACCCGGATTTTGGAGCTTTAAACCCGGACATAATTAAAATTCTGCCTTTTCTTCAACATTAACCTGCATTATTCCCACATTAATAATTTTTTATTCTAAAGATCACATAATTTTAAAAGAGTGTCTATGGAGTTTCTTGCCGGCTATTCTCCATAAGACCAACTTCTTGGAGTGCTACAAGCACTATTATATATATGGCCTATTTGAAATAAAAAAATTGAGTTTTTTTTTTCATACTAAGTCTTTTATGTAGTTACTTAAAAATATGAAATCATGGAGGAGGCGTTTGCCCTGCAGTGGGATGACACAGGATGACAGTAACAGTAAATATATAAATTT
Source organism: Xylocampa areola (assembly GCA_935421205.1). Lineage (NCBI taxonomy): Eukaryota > Metazoa > Arthropoda > Insecta > Lepidoptera > Noctuidae > Xylocampa > Xylocampa areola. The sequence continues at coordinate 14,069,254 of OW285223.1, forward strand.
ATTTATTTCTTTTTATTTATTTTCTTACAATTTTAAACGAACAGTAATGGAGTTTTAACAAACAATTGGTAATGTTGCATTTTAGACGTAATTTTGGGCGCGTATTTTTGGTAGATGCGTCAGTAGCCTAAAACCCAGACTACAAATAAAACCCCGCCCGGACGCTCCCCGGACGCCCTCTAAACTAGGACAACTCCGGGGAAACCCGGACGGATGGAACCCTTGCTGTAGGTATGTAGGTACATGATTTTCTAAAGAACTTTCATGAAGTTATATATTTTTTTTGTGGAGTAGGTCCCGGTCGGGCCAGATTCGAATCTACGCCTCCCGGATAAATACTCCAGGCGCTCTGTCCACCAACCCATCTCGACCTCTGCTCACTACTCCGATTACTTCCACATTTAATAGGTCTTTTGGTGACGTCAGATTCGAATCCACCAACCAATCACGACCGTATTTTTTTTCTACAATAATTTATAACGAGGGTTTACTCCACATACGTTAATGTGTCTGAGAGACTTATCCAAACTTTCATGTAGTCGACAATTATTTATTTATCTAAACGGTTCGCCTTCGGGAGATCAGGGCAGGTCACTGGAGATGTCTGGATAGTTCTGTCTTTAAAAAGATGGGATGACTAATCCCTGACAAAGAAATTTCGTAAGCTTTCGACATATTTCGACATTTATGTTTCCTTTGATGAATATTGTTCCGAGTTGCTTATAGTTTCGTAATGTTTCGATACATTTCGACATAAAACTTTATTTGGATTGGTTGGCTTTGTAGTTTATTGGGTATTCATCTATACAATAAAAAAAAAAAAAACGTACTATTTTGTAGCCTAAGTCACTCCTTATATAGTCAGCTCCTTATGTGCCAGTAAAATCTTATCAGAATTGGTCCAGCCGTTTCGCAGATTAGCCGGAACAAACAGACAGACAAACAACAATGTTAAAAACTGATTGTTGGGCATATGTATCGTGCAAATAACTGTATGACCTTAAAAACACTATTATTTTGACATTACAAACAGACACGTCTATTTAATTTATTTGTTTTGTGAACTTTTGAAGTTAGTAAGATAGTTTTTAGAGTTCATGTACGTGTATAGGTATGTACCTATGTCTGTGAGTGTCTTTATTCCGCCATAACTTCTAAACGCCTGAACCGATTTAGATGTATGGGGCATCGTTTGTATCCTTATACTTTCCCGAGTAACATATATTATTAATAAAAATATATTTTAATAAATAGTAATAAGTAAGTGCCAATAAATGTTCTTTTCTCCTTCCAATTTTTTTTATAATATATATTCTTCTTCTGACCGTATTTTGGTCACGGCGACCTATCTCCAAGGAAATTAGCCAAGTACCCAGGAGATATTATAGTGCACAAGTGTATGCGCAAACACATGTGCACTCCTTCTTCCTTCACTCTCATATTCCGATGGGACGGCAATCCAACACGACCGGAGAGAGATCCGGCGCAGGGGTGCTACTCCGAAATCCGATCATCGGAAGTTCCAGTCGAAACGTAATAACGCCGATAACCGAACAAAACCCTACCACCAAGTTTCTTCGGATCCGACTAGTAGTTTCGTTCGGCCGTCGCTTTGAAATCAAAAACAAGCAATTGATGAACCTATTGTGAAATATGATTGAATGTTGATTGAACTAAGTATTGTCAAACATCGAAACTGATACGTCAGAAACCATTTCGGAATAACGTCAACGAATGCCAAAATGTCAAATCGCGAACTTCAATCGATCATCAGATCCGAAAAACTTCATGGTAGCAAAACGTCTGATCCGTCAGTCGAAGCTTCGATGAACGGATTTCGGAGTAGCACCCCAGGACCGACAGCTTTACGTGCTCTCCGAAGCACACCTACTTCCTGACTCCGGGCTGCTACTGAGAATTTCCTAACAGAAAACCCAATAACACTTTACCCGACCTGGGAATCGAACAGCCGCGCTTACGACCAACGAGGCAGTGGACTTTCTAATATAGTAGTTACTGTACACAAAAAGGTAAGAAAAAATAAATAAAAAACACACGCCCGCCATCACGTGTGACTTAAAAAGTGAAATGAAAGACAACCTAATCAAGAATTTCATATAGTAAATATTCCACAGTATTGTCCCCTTAACACATAACACTCCTGTTTTGGGCAGTCGTGTATAAAGTACATACAACTGTGGTGCAGTAGACACCAGTCGCCCGCATTCTCAATTACATATATTGGATTCATCCTGTGCAGTACATACAAGAAACAAACTAGATCGCTTCGCCAAAATCTTCCTTAACATAGTACCTATAATCTAATCTAACACTCAGTGTCTGAGCAGTTGTCTAAAAAAACGTAGGTGAATTATTTTCGCCTACGTTCAACGAATTATCGAACACAGAAACCGGAGAGCAATGCTTCGGCACGAATGGGCCGGCTCGACCGGATTGATACCACGGCCTCATAGAAAACCGGCGTGAAACAACGCTTGCGTTGTGTTTCGCCGAGTGAGTGAGGGTACCGGAGGCCCAAAACGTTTAAAAGGCCGGCAACGCACTTGCGACTCCTTTGGGGTTGCGGGTGTCCATGGGTGGCGGTAATCGCTTACCATCAGGCCGGTTGGCCCTTATTCCATAAAAAAAAACCTTATAATGAGCAGCTGCGACAACTGAGTGAACTATTCCTAAGTCCATGGTGTTGAGTTTATTGTTATCAATTGATCGCAATTCCAAACTCCAGGTTGCTATTAAGGTCCTTTAATAACTGCCGCGTTCGCCCAAATGGTTTCAATCGCGACTGCTGAGCTTAAGGCTCCAGGCTCGATGCACGGGTCGGGCAGTGTTATTGAAATTTTCTGTTAGGCAATTCTCAGTTGTAGCCCAGAGTATGAAATTGTGTCCAATAAAATAGTATTGGTGAAATGTGGGTATATAACTGCCTACCTCTCTGGAGAATACAGGCGTGATGCTATGTTCAATAACACTGTCCGGTCCAGAAATCGAACCTAAGACCTCACGCTCACCACACTAGCGACCACACAAATGGCACGTCAACAAACTCGAAAAGTCCAAAAATCTAACGTACCACACTGATTTTGTAAACACCTAATTATTTACGCATTTAAATATCCACAAAATACCGAGAACATATTTGTTTTGTTGTTGAAATAACTTACCTCTAACAACAGCGCCTGTTAACAACACGAAACACAACAACAACTTCATATTTCAACACTTTAACATAACTTTTGTTGATCAATTAATTCGTGAACACGCGTGCGCTCGCGACGAATCCTAGAGGAGTACTGTACACGCTAATGACAGTATGTTCAACAGTAAATATTATTGATAAAGATGTTTTAGTGTCTGCGCACACTCTGGTGTAAGCGGCGAACAAAACTATTTAATCATCGTTCGATACCGAACACATTTGTGCCACTTGCTGGAAATGTCCCACCTGGCGTCCGAGCACTGATCTTTTCGACAAACTCGTCGACTCGATAATTTTTTATGTAGGTAAATCTTTGAAAAGCATTAACGCATGCTTAGCGAACTCTAAAGTTATTATATTAAATGGAAAAAGAATACGTTCGCGAACAGGATTCGGCGAAAGGGAGGTCGAGATGGCTTAGTGGTCAGAGCGCCTGGATTATTTATCCGCGAGGCGCAGGTTCGAATCCTGTTGCCGACCGTATTCTTTTTTCATTTAATATAATAACTTTTTTATGTAGGTATTGAATTTTATCGTTTTATCAACACTTTATGTCCAATTTGACGTTTAAAATCGACAAACGTGTCGACAAAAAACCATGCTCGCACCGCTGGACACGAGTTGCCATGGCTGACCTGGAAGTCTTGGAATAGACTCCGGACACAGGTTGGCCGAAGCAAGGAAAACCTGTTCAGTTGGAGATTTATAGATGACTCTGCCCTGGAGTGTAAATGTGGGGTTGCCCCACAAACGATGGGGCACATGATATCGTCTCCTGCCTGTCTTGTTGCTTGTTCATCACAGGAACTGATGGACGCTACTGAAAGTGCCAAACTCGTCGCCAAATTTTGGGCAGACTCAATTTAAATTGTCGTCGATACGCTAAGAAGAAGATCTTTCGATCACGAACTGCGTCGTTGGTCTAGTGGTCACTAGCGCGACTACTGAGCATGAGGCAGATTCGATTCCCGGGTCGGGCAAAGTTTTATTGAGTTTTTCTGTTAGGAAATTCTTAGTAGTAGCAGCCCGGAGTTTGGAATTGTGTCCGATAGATGACAATACGTGAAATTTGGGTGTACACCTCTGCCTATCCTTTCGGGTAATACAGGCGTCATGCTATGCGACCCTGAATGCTGCACAGAGTTCAGAGCATCAGGAAAACCAAGAACCGATCATATACGCGATTAATTCGTAAAGTTGATTGTTGGCTTAAAGGAAACGTTGAAAAATGACACAAATAGGGGTTTGACCTGCTACCTTAGTCTGTGCCATCACTCTACCAACTTACACTACCGTGTTACTTATTTGCATCTATTACATTTCAAGTTCCCTTCTTTTTTCGTCTTAAGGAGATGCCTGGCGATATATATTAGGTATCAGATGCAGATTAGTAAGCCAGATTTACCACTTTGCAGTTGCAAGGCGCCGAATGTCAAGGTTATGAAATGATAAGGTTCAGCCTGAAATTCCACGCGGGTGAAGCCGCGGGCTGGGCAAAATATCTTGTCGTTCTCCGTCTGCGCGAGCGCGCATAAACGAGTAATGTGCATATATCTTTATCATTCTCCGACCACGTGTGTTGGCAGACGGTCGTGAAGTCGTGTCACACTATTAGTAAACGTGTAAATATATATAAATAGCCGCCATTACTGTAATCTTTGTGAGCCCACGCTTCGGCGATAACGATGTGTGCACATCATTATGGAAAGAATTTTGGGAACAAATTCCAAATCAACAGATTTTAAATTGGCTCGTTTATTATCGTTACAACGAGAGAAAAATAAATATCATTCATTTTTATTTCTGTAAATACATTTACAGACACTTTTTACAAGTTTTTTTTGTATGAATAGAGATGCTGCAATAAACTCAGAGGTCAAGGTCTCCCTTAAAGTCCAGACATAGTTTTACACCATTTATGTGGGTGTAAACATTTTAGGAATAGCCTAGGGTGGCCTTTTGAGGAAAGAGTTATAGCAGTTTTGTACTGACCTATCTTAACTGACGTCAGCCATTTCAACCATAAAAGGAATACCAGGTCATTAGGACATTTGCATAGACCACAGAGTATTCACAAAAAACGCCAGAAAAATAAATTAATTTTAAATTCTTGTATAATAAGTTTCGGAAGACACATTCATATAATTTATTGTTTAACGGTTATTACTCACGCGCATTCTTCGGAATTGCCCGACTATTTTCGTACTCGAATGGAGCCTTTATTCATGAGCTGAACCGGGCTGTCGCGGGTCAAACTCTTTGTTTGACTCGCCGTAATAACCGTTGAACAATAATTTCAAATTCGTCCATAGTATTTATACTTTTATAGTATCTAAAGATATTTTTTTTATTTTGTTTAAGACGTATTTTCCGAGTAATGTATGAAGTGTTGTCTTTGAACTAAGCGTTTGTCAGTATTACTGGCTGAAGTGGTACTTTTTTTATCCTTTGGGGTAAGCCCATTTTCCGCTACACCGGACCCGCTATATGAGTATAGTTCCCCAGGAAGGGACAGTCCGGTTTGTCCACAATTACTCTTATGATACCGTTTGTGTCCTCCTGAACCATGTGCATCAGCTTAAAAGCTATCTGTTTTGGTCTCTGCAAACATGCCCGATGCACTACAGAAAAGTGGGAACACCAACAGCATCCTAAAAGCATTATTATACTGAACACAGATAACGTTGCGTCCCTTTAAGTAACTTTTTGTATTTACATACGTAGAATCACGTCTGTATTCCCTGAAGGAGTAGGCAGAGGTGACAACAGTTATACAAACACAATTTACCAATGCTGTTATTAAGTGTCATTTAATCGGTGGTGGAGAAGGGCTCGTGGCTAAGAAACAACCGCACAGATCGCTCAATCGACGTTAAGCTGCGCTTGCCACGGTCGGTCTCTGGATGGGTGACCAGCATTTCATACCGAGACCCTCTGTGCCTCCTCGGACAGCACGTTAAGCCGCGGTCCCGGTTATATTAAGAACTTTGACAGCTGCTACGGCTAGTCAGAGCCCTGAAAGTCTGACAGCCAGCTATGCCACGAGATATCGTATTACCCAATAACTGGATTGTGGTCAGATAGGCAGTCGCTCCATGTAAGCATATTATATATTATTGTATATTAAGCTGCATCCAGTTTGACTGGAAGCCGACCCCAATGTAATCGGAAAAAGGCTAGGCAGATAGTGATCGGTGATGAGGCTATTGACATCTAGCGGGCACAACGCCAAACTCTGGGTTGCTACTGACAATTTCCTAACAGAAAAATCCAATAACACTTTTCCGAACCTGGGAATAGATCCAGGACCTCATGCTCAGCCGTCGTGCCTGGGACCACTAACCAAACCAAAGGCATTTACTGTTTTTTATTGTCAATATTCTTAATAATGAAATATATCATGGGGCCCATGCAGTGAGTTGGCGAGTCACCATCTGCCAACACATTCCAATGTTTAAGCGTTGAAAGGCAGATGCTGTTTTTAATTCCGGCAACAGAATTTTTAATTGTCCATATAGCACGACACAGCAACAGACCATTTTTTATGTATTTTTTTTAATCTCAATATTTCTGCACCTGTCGGGAACTCCCATTCCTATCGTGCAATTGTGGAGAGTCTCCGCTTGATTTTCCAACTCAATTTAGAATAAAACTCTCACAGGGGCCTCTGTTTGTTAGACCTGTGTCTCCAGGCAAGCCCTCCAAAGGACCGGGTTTATTCCCGAGATTAAAGTCATCTGGATAACATGGTCACGAAGCGGCAAAACCCATCAAATAAATAAATAATAACATAACATCGGTAACTAGGTATGTACCACGAATTTACCTTATCCTACTAAAGTTTTGTTTAATTGAGGAAATACGACAAATTTAAATGATCTAGGGATCATTGAACATTATCCCGCGACTACGAACGAAATATTATAAAGCTGAAGAATTTTTTTGTGTGGTTGGTCGAACGCGCTAATCTCAGAAACTACTGGTTCCAACTAAAAAAGTGTTTTTGTGTTTGATAGTCCATTTATAGAGGAAGGCTTAGGCTCTATAACATTACGCGAAAGTGAGACATATTCATATCAATTAATGTTCACCGGTTACTACTCACGTGAATTTTTCGGGATTGCCCGACTAGTTTCGAACTCGAACGGAGCCCTTAGTCATGAGCTAAATCTCGCGACGATGTCGCGAGTAAAACTTAAAATAATTAAAAAAGAATATGTGTTACACATCAGTTAAGAGCGACCTTTACACCGCATATCCGTGAGTGTTATCGCTTTCTGTGTAAACGCGTCTTTATCGATGTCTTGTAAATATTACCCAAGAATAACTTAGACGTATCTCCGGCACACTAGTGATGTGAAACTTGTCGGTACTAGACTAGTAGGACTGTCTCGGTTTTTGGTCCCGATGGTAAAGGTTTTTACTCTCGAATTTTCGGTCACTACGGCCTCCCCGGAGATTAGCCAAGTACGCAGAAGATGTTATAGTGTAGGTATAAGTGTATGCGCAAACACAGGTGCACTCCCTCTTCCCTCACTGTCATATTCCGATGGGAAGGCAATCCGACACGACCGGAGAGAGATCAGGCGCAGGACTGACGGCTTTACGTGCTCTCTCTGTAGAATGGGGTGTAACACCGCCAACTTTCTAACACTGGACTGCTACTAAGAATTTTCTAACAGAAAAACCCAATAACACTTAACCCGACCCGGAAATCGAACCCAGGACATCACGCTCAGCAGTCGCGTTTGCGGCCACTAGACTAATGGATATTAATTACGCGTTAATACTATTATCTACTGTACACCCATATTTCACTGATGCATTTCGATTCCCAGGTCGGGCAAAGTGTTATTGGGATTTTCTGTTAGGCCATTCTCGGTAGCATCCCAGAGGTTGGAATTGTGCCCGGTTGATGGCAATAGGCTCACCACCTATTACATGGGACTTAACAATAGAATTGGTGAAGTGTGGGTGTACAGCTGTGTATACCTCTGCCTACCCTTTCGGGGAATATAGGCGTGATGCTATGTTATTGAGCCGCAATATCACAGTCGAGATGGCTTAGTGGTCAGAGCGCCTGGAGTATTTATCCGGGAGGCGCAGTTTCGAATCCTGTTCGCGACCGTATTCTTGTTCCATTTAATATTGTAACTTTAGAGTTCGCTAAGCATGCGTTAATGTTTTTCAAAGATTTATCTTGAATCTCTTTGCTTCTTTATCGAATACAGGAAAACTGTTAGACCGTCCGTCCGATAAGGCAGTTCACTCCGAATTTCTAGATAAGAAAAACCCAGTAATGTCAAACGTTTGACCTCCGACACAGACTACAATAATATTGTATGACGCATACTGTTTATGTATATAGTCATAATTCGCATAAAACTCGAGCTTATCATTGTATATTATTTATCGGGAAATAATACCAAACAGCCACCGCTGAGCGTGGTGGGGTTCTGAGTACGATTGTAGGTTTTTCTGTTAGGAAATCCACAATAGAAGTGAGACTGAACTTTTTGGGAGGCTTGGTGATACCATAAATAGTCGCAAAGACATAAGGCCGAATACGTCTACCAAATAAACACATCAACACGGTCTAGGGATATTTTTAAAAAAGCGAATTACTATCAATATGTTAATTATTTATATGACATGTATATATTTAAAAGATACGTTATTTAATATTCTACCATTTTCTAGTAATGGTTAAGGTACTTCGATTAAAATTTTAGGATTTTATGGAAAAAAAATGAAGCATAGACGGAAACCGTATATGAATTAACTTTTAATTTATGAGTAAAAACTGAAAAAAATAGAAAAATCATTTAATTTGTGTTTATAAACTTGAAGTTAGTAGTCTGAGAAAGCGCCCATGATGTTCATAACACATCGGCAACGATTCGGCATGCTCAGAACAAGGTTGTCAATGTCTTGCTGCGGAATATTGTCCCATGTCCTTCGGAGGTGCGCAAAAAGTTGATCTTCTGTAGCCAGATTTTCAGGAACTTCCTTCAGAGCTCTTCTTTGCAGCATATCCCACGCATGCTCAATGGGATTTAGATCTGGCGATTGAGCAGGCCAGTCTAAGGCCCTAACATTGTGTGTATGTAACCAAGCTGCTACCGTTCTCGCCGTGTGTGCCCGGGCATTGTCGTGCATGAGCAGGAAATCTTGCCCCATTTGTGTTCTGTGGGGCAAGATTACGGGCCCCAGCACCTGTTGGACGTATCGTTCTGCCGTCATATTGCCCCGCACCCAAACGAGATCCGTCCGTCCTCCAAGACGAATTCCTGCCCAAACCATAATTGTTCCTCCTTGGTATGGGTGAACTTCCTGAGGGTTCTGAAGACGGCTCCATCGTCCAGGAACTCGCCAAACATGCGTCCTTCGTGAATCTGGATGGAAGCCGAACCTGGATTCATCCGTGAACAGCACATTGGACCATTGTTCACGGCCCCAGTCCACGTGGTTCCGAACCCATTCTAATCGTCGTCCACGATTGCCTCTCCGTAAAGGTGGGACCCGGAGTGGTCTACGAGAGCGTAGATTGCTTTCATGCAGTCGCCTTCTTACAGTTTGGTCACTCACAAGCACTTGGTGTTCCACTCGCAGCCTTTGGACCAATTGAGTCGCCGTTGCATTTGGTTGAGCTCGCGCAGTAATTTGCAAAAATCGGTCTTGTCTGGGGGTAGTGATGCGACTTGGCCCCCGGTGCCTCTCCGCTACTTCACCTGTGGCACGATAGTGTGTCCACAATCTTGAAATTAAATTTTGGTGGGTCCCTATGGCCTCAGCAACATTACGCTGAACAGACCCAGCTTCCAGCATTCCCACAGCTCGTAACATCTCCGCCCTCGTCAAATGTTGGCGTTGCATGGCTACAATACCTCAATTTTAACTGTATCTTTCGTTTAAAAATGAAAAAAAAACTGTAACTAAATGTAATTCGTATTGTTTTCTAAATTTCGCACAAATGAAAATTCCCTCTCCTACACATCAAGACATTTTTATGCCACCGAAACAAAAGAATTTTCAAAAATTTGAATTTGGAATTAGTCTGAGATAAATTACAAACAAATCGGTGTATAAAAGATTCCAATGCGGCCAGTACTTTTCGAGTTATTTAATTGAGTATGAAATATCCCTAGACCGTGTTGATGTGTGTATAAAATTAGAACTTTTTAAGAGAAATGCTTAATGTATGTCGATTATAATTTTCAATAATTTATCTAATGAATTTAAAACATTATCTATGACTATATTTAAGAGGACACTGTTTCAAATATTACTGGCAAAAAAATATTACAACATTAACGAATACCTGAGACACAAAACTATAACATTAAAATTTAAGATTTTATTTATACATGTCACCAAATAATAAAATAACAAAAATGGTAAATATATGCATTTTTTAACACTAATGATAAAATTTATAAAATTGTAAATGATTTGATTTTAAGTGTAATAACATAATTAAATTATTTGCACGACACAGTACTATGGCAGAATATGTGAAACAAACACAATAATTGTAACATCTATTGTACCATAATAAAACAACTTTTAACCGGATTAATCGCGTGTATTATTGGTTTTTTGTTTTTCCTGACGTTTCGAACACTTTGCAGCGTTCGTTGTATTATAATGTGTAGTGATCGCGCAAACCTAAGATATTACTGTATATTGTACCATATTTTGACTAAATAAAATGATAAAAAACCGTACAAGTGCGAGTTGGACTCGCCCACCGAGGGTTCCGTACAAATTTTTAGGTACAAATATTATAAATAGTTCAGGAATGGAGTCGTATTGAATTTATTTCGTACGTAATCAATTATCGTTCATACCGTTGCATCATACCTCGATGATTTATTTCGTTATTTAAATAAAGACTTATCATTTTTTATGATTTAATTATAAATGTATAGTTTTCAGATTTTTCCCTGTACTTGTACTTGAACTACCATATAGGTTTTCGACCTAAAACCTATAGGGTACTTCCGGTTGGCCAGAATTCAATTTTGGTTAAAAGCCTGGTCTTATAGCACAAGTAAAGGGAAATTCCGAAATATAATTTTTTTTGAAAAATAAGGTAAATTTTGGTACTTAAAATTTTTCGCGAAAATCTTTTTATCGTGTTGACTCAGGGCCTTGATTTTTATACACCTAATAGAGACAATAGACCTCAGTATCTCGTATTTTCAAATTGCTAGGATATCGATTTTCTCAGGAACTGGTGGACCGTTCCTGAGAAAATCGGTGATGACATACGGACGGACAGACGGACAAGAAAGTGATGTTTAAAGGGCACAGAACCCTAAAAAATAAAAGAGCATGCTTATATGGTTTGGTCAGGTTGAGAGGACGAATAAAAGACGTTTAACAAAAGATATTTTAAGTCAGGTATACGTGGAAATGCTAGATGGAGACACCCTAGACTGATATACACTGTCCTTATTGGTGATATCGTCCAAAAAGACCAGCTGCATACCTAGAACTCACAACCGGTGTATGACCAGGGTACGTCGTAAGTTTTTAGTATTGTTGCTCATCATAGACAAGCTGTAACACACGACGCAATCAAGTGTCCATCAATTCGGTTGGCAACCGAGATAGCGAATAGGTACGCAGATGTACGAACGTGGACGAGACAAAAGGACATCCTTGCAAGAATCGTAGCAGATTGCTTATTGAAGTTTTTGTCTGCCGAATTGAGGTACAACTGCGGTAAACTACGCTTACTGCGGTGGGTCTGTGGATGCTATTGTTTCCTATTGAGTCCCCTTAAAAATGCCCGGGTAATGGAAATAGGAACTACATAACAGCTTTGGTGAAATGTGGGTGTACAACTGTGTACACCTCTTCCTACCTCTTCGGAGAATACAGGCGTGATGCTAAGCTATACACTGCAGATGAGATTTTTTTTTAAACCCTAAACATCACTTATTATTGTAGTTTTTATCTGTTGACTCGCTAATTAGCAGACACAACAGAAAATTTTGATTTTATTAAATAAAATTTTGTCCTTTAACGAGCCAGGTGATTTTACGAGCATGTTTTTCTAACAACATATTTAAAACATTTCACATATCACCATCATCATCATGCTCATATCCCAATTTATTTGCTGTAGTCATCGCAGCATATCTTTTTCTTCCATGCATCTCTCTCATATCGGTAGTCCCTCCTTTTCTATCCATATCATCTTTCACAGAATCCATCCATCGTTTCCTCAGTCGTTCTCTACTCTTATAGCCATCTACAATGGTATTCAAAACTTTCCTCGTCACATGATCCTCATTCCTCCGCATCACATGATCCTCATCCCTCCGCATCGCATTTCCCTACTATGAGAAACTATTTCCACACAACTTCTCGGTCACCGGAGTAACTTTAAGTCTTCCGCTTACGTACTCATTTCTAATTCTATCTCTTCAAGACGTCACTGATCCGAAACATTTAGATGTTCCAAAAGATTTGCACAGTAATCATCTTCTAAACGTATTATTTGGAACTGAAACATTACATACGAGTACTTACATTGCGCTTTACTCCGTGTGATGCCTCACTGGAGAGCGCGAGCAATTCGGTACTTGCCTCGCTCATTGATTTAGATTCAGTGAGCGGCAAAAATAATAGAATCATAACAAGTGGGAAAGACATAATTATGAAATTATAGTTAACTCACACTGAACCCTAAGCGTTCCGCGACGCGACATGACACGTTTGTCATGTCGTGTCGCGGAACGCTACTGAGTATGACATTTCGAATTTTATCCTTAGAGTCGATGTTCCACATTGGAATTGAATGTTCCACATGAAACATATCAGTGTTTCGGAACATTTCTGTGATCCAAATGATACACTGCCTCCCTCTGCCTCCTACATCCCCCATAACATTCAACTTAGGTTTATGAAGTCACCAGTACCAAAAAAATCTACACTAAGTCTACTACTCAGTAATATTATCGTTATCCTATGTGATGATGCATTGAATTCTCAGTAACAATATATAGGGTCATCTTAAGATTAAACCGAAATATTAAAATATAAGTAGTACAAAAACAATGCGACATTCGCGAGTCCAGATAAAAATTGTTTATAATGCTATATTTGAGTTTAACGCCATCTATTAGAAAATAGCTGTACTTTTTCCACGTAACAACAAACAACATTCTTGATGCAGTACTAATATTAGACAATAGATGTCACTTCGTAAAATATTGGATAAAATATTTTTGATGGCAAAATGAGGTTTTGTTTAAATGTGTAATTAAATGTACTTATTCCAGGCGTAAAAATATTAATTTAACCTGTATATTAAATATAAAGTAATAATTTAATAAAGAAACTGTTTTTCAGAATATTCAAGCACAATTTAACCTTGTAACAAAACCTTGAAGCAAGGTCACGTAAAAATAAAATTTTAAAATAAATTTTCATCATTCACTACACACACATTCATACTAGGTATCTAAAATAGAACAATAACTGCAAAATAATCAAGATACTTTGCGTCATTCGGAGTAAATTTTGGCAAAATCGCGAATGACCTCGACCAAGGTTGTGTCCTCGTAACAAGGTCGCCAGCATAAACACAAGGTTGCAACAAGGTCGCCCTTGGCAGGACACTTGCCATTGAACGCACCGTTTCAACCTTGGCGCGAAGGTCTCTGACGCTTCCGCGAATAATTTTAGCACGTTCATTATCTGTGTTTCGATATTATGTCCGCCATCTTGGAATGACGATGAGATGACGCAGTAAGAGATTAGTGCGTCATTTTATTACTTATTTATTTGCGTTGAATATTGGGGTTTTGAGGAAGTAAAAACTTGTTCCTATTAGCTACGTTTACTTATCTAAATATTATTGTTTCAAAATGTTGAATCATCCTTTGTGAATCGCCATGTGACTCGTAGGACAGTGTTATCTCCTCGGTAGGTAGGTTAGCAGAAGCATTGAAAACTATCACATAAAGCATTACGCCAGTATAAGGTTGCGTTTCCACCAGAGATGTGCGAGGTAGCTGGGCGGAGCGAGGATGCGTAGTGAGGCTGTGGAACGGTGAGAATAGAATAGAAATGTATTTATTTTCTCATCATCAAGACACAGTACAAAGTCAATTAAGCAATACATAGAGACTGGTGTCTGTTTTAGGTAGAAGCTGTATTACAGATCACCAGGCTAACCCTCCGTCGGACAATCAATTTGTGAGCATTTACTGTATTTAATGATAAAAAGATAATCACATAAAAAAAAAAATTAATAAAAATTTATCTATATACAACAAAAACAAAATAAAACTATGAACTATTGCAAGTGAAAAACAATGAAAAGAAAATCAAGTATAATATACACAAATAATAATTAACAGTGATAGTTCAAGATATGTCTTTGAAAAAGCATTAACGCATGCTTAGCGAACTCTAAAGTTACAATATTAAATGGAAAAAGAATACGGTCGCGAACAGGATTCGAACCTGCGCCTCCCGGATAGATACTCCAGGCGCTCTGACCAACTACGCCATCTCGACCTCTGCTCACCACCGCGAATTCTTCTTCCATATTTTAATACGTCTTATGGCGACGTCATTGCTATAAATTCAGTCCCTATACAAGTGACCGAACCGACACGACTAACTTTGCAGTTAATACAATTATTAATATTAATTAACATATATATTATTAACATATATATTAATTAACTGCAAAGTTAATCGTGTCGGTTCGGTCACTTGTAAGTATTGAATTGATTGCAATGACGTCGCCATAAGACGTGTTAAAATATGGAAGAAGAATTCGCGGTGGTGAGCAGAGGTCGAGATGGCTTAGTTGGTCAGAGCGCCTGGAGTATCTATCCGGGAGGCGCAGGTTCGAATCCTGTTCGCGACCGTATTATTTTTCCATTTAATATTGTAACTTTAACAGTGATAGGTTGGTAGGATAAGTTATACAATCAATGAGTGCGAAAGTGCGAGAAAATGTACCATGCGTTTACACCAGAGATGAGCTAGGCCGCTGAGTGTTGCGATTATGCGTAGCGGCGTTGTGAAACGGTGCGCAGATGAGTGGTGCGAGGATGTGTAGGGGGCTCGTTTCAGATGCGAACGGGGTGAGTTGTGGTAGGAACGGAGCGCGCGCGCCACTGCCCGCTGCTTGCGTCTCAATTTAGTTGTCGTGCGTATCGGTACTTGTCGTCGATCCGTCCGTCCCTAGCACACATCCTTTCCTTGTTTTGTATGTACACAAACCTCGCTACGCTGAGCTGTTTCGACTAGAGCTACGCGGAGCGAGGCTAGGTAAATGAAGCAATTCTATTGGTTCGTAACAAACACATCCCTCGCTACGCATCCTTGCACATCTCTGGTGGAAACGCAACCTTAGTGTTTGTATTCCTTGAAGTGCTGTAAAGGCATATATAGGTATAGGTATTACATATATATATAGGATTTTTGTACACCGACATTTCACAAATGGGTTCGACGGGCTGCGATAGAGAAATTCCTGATGTTAAAATAAAGTAGATAAATAGGCAATTTTTTGTTCTTATAAATTTTATTTCAATTGTATAACAAAACGGTCGAAAATTCACAAAACAATACTAACAATGGTAAATTAATTAGATATTTATCTTAAGCTATATTTATACATGTTTATAATACAAATATTAATTTGTTATTAATTTTATACTGCACATTAAACTTAAATAATAAGCTGGCTGCACACAGGCGCCGCGCCGTGGCACATCTCTGCGACATTATTTCTTATTAGGTACATTAAAGAGGAGGATTAATCTGTTGGCCCGCTAATTAGCAGACACAATATATTTTTGTTGTTATGAAGTACGTATTTGTACGTGGCTGAGCCAAAGGGTTCCAGTCCCATGATGTTCTCCCACCAGCGAGTGACGCAGTTCACTTAATTATAGCCACTGATAAGTTTATACGCTTAATTTATAAAGACACCACAAGAAAGTATAGATAAGCCGTCGACGACCTATTAAGTTAACCCGCGAGATGCCATACACAAGAGAAGGAAGAAATGTCGCAGTTGTGTCGCGAAGCAGACGTTACTTCGCATCACGTCGCACCTGTATGAGAGTTTGTATACAGCCTGCTGTGGCGTGGGTTACGGTAACCACTGGGTCTTTTTATTATACTAAGACTCAATTGCGAAGTCTGTAGGATCAGTTGCACCAACATAACTTACCACCAACCTAACCGACGTTACCTACATAAATTCTGTCAAAGTAACACACTAACATGTTGGTTAAAGTTAAATTAGTGAAAATGAGAATAATTATTGTAAACTAAATGTCATGAAATACCTACCTATATCATATTTTCATTAAGTATCACATAAGCTGTAATAAATTTAATTAACCGTATTATTCATAAAAATAATCTCATAACATAAATTCTAATTAAAATTATTGGTAACTTAAGTAGGTATATAACTATTGGTTAAGGATGGAATTCAATAAAAACAATGATGATTACGAATAAATAAGTACCTACCTAAATTTTTACAAAATTAAATGTCATTATAATGTTGTGTCCTAAAATAATCTAATTATACTCTGTGCATATCTATTCACATAAATTCAGAATATTATTATTACCTAATATTTTGTGTACTCGAACGGAGCCCTATTTGACTTGCGACATCGCCGTGGGCTTAGCTCATCACCAGAGTTCGAAACTAGTCGGGCAATCCCGAAGAATGCAAGTGAGTAATAACCGTTGAACAATAATTAATATGAATGTGTCTCACGAAAGCTATTATACAAAAATAAATAAATTGCAATCAAATCGGTTAAGCCGACTTCAATTGGCGATCTCTAGAGGTTCATGCGACGATTGATTTTTATAGATTAGTATAGATACTTAACTACATGATTTTATACAGTAAAACATAATTACATTAAGGCTAAGTTGCACAAACTTAACATAAACCTTAACCTGCTACTTAATTATTTTGATCGATTTTCTATGATAAATTTAAATATCGCGTTGCATGATAGGTAGGTATCACTATAATTACACAAACAGAAATTTAAGCACAATAAATACCTTAGAATCGCTTGAACTTACAACTGATAAAATTTAAATATCAGCAACATGAACTTTTGTGATTAACATATTAAAACCCCGATATTTAAAGTTAGATAAAAATATGAACACAGTGAGTGTGGTGTGTCGCGGCATTTATTGTAATAATAAAAACGTGGTAAATACCTCCACGATGAAGAAAAATCTACCACACCAATGACACAGTAAACTTACTGCATCAGTCTGCTTGTGACCACGATCAGTGCAACCTGGTCGAAATGTCAAGCGATTGAATCTATTTACTGCGTGTTAATTCCTTTATGTATATGTATGGCTTTTCTATGTACATACTCTCAAAAGGACACAAAAACATGTTGTTTATGATTAAAGTTAAGTTTGTGCAATTGAATCTTATTAAGCTTCATACTGCAATAATTCTAGAACACTTCTTTCCTAAAGTTGAAGCCGAACTGGTCGCACTTCACTCGCAGCACCTTGGCGAGCTGTGGGGGTCCGCAGTAGAACACGGTCACTTTACCTTTGTTCTGTTCTTGCAGTTGTTTGAACACTTTGTCCCAGTTCGGACGACCGGCGTTTGTTCTCGTTTTCAAACCCGTGATCAGGTCACGTTTTTCCTGCAATTTTGTATTTTTAATTGCTAATGACAAAGTAAATAAAGGTTTTGCGTGATAGTTCTGTTCAAATTTAAGACATTTTGCTATATAAGTATTTGTACGGATTGTAACCCGATACATATATTACATTGAATAGATTCAGGCGTTACTTTGCGGAAGTCCATTACAATGGATGCAAATAAATACAATATCTAGCTACTTCCACGCACAGTGGCGGACACTGCACGGTCTAACAGCTCCTGATGATGCCCCGTGGAGGGGCGAAACACGTGTAGAGTAGTTGGTGGTAGTCGGAATTTTCACCGCTTGCGTATGTGCATATATTAGCGGGCGGGCGGTGCACAGGTAATGCATGACTACCCTCAATTTTGTGGAAGTAGCTAGATATTGTACATATATTACACCCCGTTTGTGGAGTGTGATAGGATAACATCAGAACCTGACGCATGGATTACATTTGGTGTGACATAGCTAGATAGAAGGAGACCTTATCGCTGGCGGTTACCACCAACAACAGCATTCCCAATGAGGGTTGTCGGCAGGCAGGCGGCCGATCATAAAACATTGCCAAAACATTAGCAGCATGCCAGATCGGTTTACGCCCCAAATAAATTGGGATAAGGGCAGGGGGATGATGATGATGATCATATGGATTGCAATGTCTTTCTAACATACGTGCGAGAGATAAAACCCACCTTCTCATGCAACAAATCCAGAGCCAGTTGCAGTCCAACGGCCTTCATGTCCGACTTCTGCAGCGCGCTGGTGATGTACATGTGCATCTCCAGGAACCGCTCCATGGCGCCGCCCTGCTCCGCCTGCTCGATCTCCAGCTGCGACAGGAGGGACACGAACCACTCGAACGAACGCTGCTCACGATTTATCCAGAAAAAGTCCACCTGCAAGTAAAGTGAACAGAACAATATACTCCTGGCCGAATAGCATCGCGCCTGTATTCCCCGAAGGAGTAGGCAGAGATGTACACAGTTGTATACTCACATTTCACCAATGCTGTTATCAAGTCCCATGTGATAAGTGGTGAGATAAACTCTCAACTGCAACTGAGGTTTTCTTAATAGAAAAACTTAATAAAACTTTACCCAACCCGGGAATCGAACCTAGGACCTCAGCTTCAACACCCGCGCCTTCGGTTAATCAGCATCCCCTTTCCTTTACTCCAATTTATTTGTGATCGGCGCAGCATGTAGTCTTCTTCCACACAGGCGCACTCCCTCATTAGCCGTCATATCGGCAGTCACTCCGTTTCTAGACTTATCATCTTCTACACAACCCATCCGTCGGTTCTTCGGTCTTTCTCAACTCTTAAAGCCATCCTCATTCATACTCAAACTTTCCTCATCCCTACGCATCACATATCCACACCATGTCAAACAATTTCCACAAAACTTCTCAGTTACCGGCGCTAGTTTCAGATTACTAGATTAATAAGGAAGATATACATTTTTGTGGAAAGAAAAAAAAAAGTCGGTCGTGAGCAGGAAACCTGTGCCTCTCGGATAAACTCCAGGTGCTCTGACAACTAACCCATCTCGACCTCTGCTCTACCCTGAATTTTTCTGCCACATTTTAAACGTCTATTGTTGACGTTATTGCTATCAGTTCAGTCCCTTTGCAGGAAGTGAAACATTCTTCTTTATCCAGTGCCTCTCCTACTAATAAAGGTTAACCACCAGATCAGCAAATTTCTCTCTGGTTGTCTACTACTCGTGATTCCTGTCCAACTCTCAGTGTTATCCATCCACGTCATATTCCTACGACCTTCCTTGGACCATCAACTTTGCCCATCACTTACCTTCTTTAAGTTCATGTCATGACTAGGCATGTCTGCGGCCCAGGCGTGTCCGCACTTGGGACAGTCCCTGCGCGCGCGCCAGTAGCGGTACATGACGGCCTGCAGGATGGACGCGAACGGCGTCACGCCGATACCCGCCGCCACCAGCGCCGCGTGCTGCGCCAGGAAGATGTGGGAGGAAGCTGCGCCGTACGGACCGTCTAGGTAGATCTGGAATCATATCGGAGTTGGTGTATGATATTGATTGTTTTACTGCATAAATTATCCCATCACTCTGAGACTTAGTCGCTAACTATAGGCCACATAAATAAGCTCTAAGTCTCTTAGCCAGCTATGGAGAGAACTATATTTGGAGTTTCACAAGGAAATAGAATCCAATACGAGAAAATACGTAGAAAAACCGAGCTTTCAGTGCTTGGCAGTGGTAAGGCCAAATAGCTTGTCGAACATAACTGGTGTAGCAAAATGGTTCTCAATTTACGACCACGAACTGACTAACACAGTATAGAAAGTTTCAATTTGAACCTTATTTCTGACCCAATAAAAATCACATCATACGCCTTGGTGAGATAGAAAGACTATAGTGCTAATTATGTGTATACCTTCTGGCGTTTCCTGTATTTATTATGATTATACAATATTATAATGTTTTGTACTCCAGACAGTAAGACACTTCTTTTACTTTCTTTCTTTTCACTTTAAGAGAACTTCAACAGAGACGGTGGTTGGACACTGCCTCCTGCCTGGAAGCCAGATCTGAACTCTACATCATACAGAAGTGAGTCAAGTCTGGAGTGCGACACAGTTAGCGCGGTATGCACAATGGACAACACGGACACGACGAATGACGGGAACACACGAACACTCCCGACGCCGGCACCGAGTACATCATCGGCCCGCGCGCAGCGCTATGCGATGCGGTGCAGCGCCAGTCTGACTCGCGACATAGCCGCGGACTCAGCTCATGACTAAGGGCTCCGTTCGAGTTCGAAACTAGTCGGGCAAACCCGAAGAATGTACGTGAGTAGTAACCGGTGAACAATAACTAATATGAATATGCCTCACGAAAGTTATTATACAAATATAGACAGTAAGACGTATCATTTTTGAGAGCTTGTAAATATGACACGTAGTTACCTCTAACGGTTTTCCAATAGGATAGTTAATCTCGAAGTCATCAGTAGCTTCTGAGCCATCATTTTCGAAGTCACCAGTCTTCTCAGGCTGAGACTCCACATCTCGATCCGGAGACAAACTTTTTGACAAACGGCGACGAGCTGGAAAAAAGAAGTTAAGCGTTCCTATTTATTATAATAAAACAACTTTTAACCGGATTAATCGCGTGTATTATTGGTTTTTTGTTTTTCCTGACGTTTCGAACACTTTGCAGCGTTCGTGGTCGCAGGAGGACTAAGGTGTCAGGTGTCTCAACAGTTTATTTAAAATTATTTCAGTCTACCGTACATATAATTGATAAAATTCATAAAATTATTTTGTCTCTGATACATATTTAAACCAAATCGCGACGGTATTTCCTAAGACTATCCCTGAGAAGAAATACCGAAACAAACTCAGAGGTCACAGTCGTTTTAAATTTAGAGATACAATTTTACAATTTTATCGAATTATAAACTAAAAGTTGTTCCGATGCACGCAGTAATCGCTCACAGTATCTTGATTTGTCTTGTGACTTGACTTTGTTTGGGACTTGATTATTTTCAGTACAGGGTTCCAAACAGGTGGTAATTGCCAACCATCTTCTCTATTGAAATTTGGGTGTTTTTTAATTTCAATAGCCTCGCGGAGCATCGAATCCGATTATGAACAATGTTTCAGTAATAATAGCAAAAGAGCCACCACAAAATTCAGTGAATATACTAAAAGACAAATAATAAAGTATGAAAAACTGAGTGGCCAAAACCCTAGTACCCAAAACCGCGAAAATCCGGAAATTAAAAATACAGCTAACCAGCTGTCAAAATCGATTATTAATATTGAACCGGTCGTAAATTTATCTACAAAATCTCTGGATGAAAACACCGTTAAAGTTCTAAAAAAGGGCCTTAATTTCGCGCTAGCACCGAGAAAAATCCCGTACGAAGATATAATATCCAACGTTGAGGACTGTCTTATAAAAAACAACGTAAAAAAGGAAGATTTGGAGGCGATTCGTCAAGACGTGTCATGTGTACTACGTCGAAGCAAACTGCCCAAACCAAATCTTTCTCGCGACGAATACCTCGCTCTAAAAAACGTAAGTTAAGACCCCGAGTTGACTATCCTTCGCGCCGATAAGGGTAATGCAACGGTGATAATGGATACGTCCGATTATAATAATAAAATTCGAGATCTCTTGTCGGATGTATGTCGCACATATAAAAAGGTAAACAAAGACCCAACCAATAAAATTCTAAAGAAAACTTCAGAATTGATATCAAAATACTCCGACACCCTGGTATTGGACGTAAACATATTGATTCCATCTTGCGCGAAACCACCTAAACTGTACGGGTTGCCTAAAATACACAAGGAGAACGATCCACTACGACCAATAGTGAGCCAGATTGACACACCAACCTACAAACTGGCACAACACCTAGCGAAGATACTCTCAAAACTTCGTGGACAAACTAACACATATGTGAAGGATTCTTATCATTTCATCAGCCAGATCAAAGACCTAAAACTGACTGAGGATGAAGTGATGGTTAGCTTTGATGTGCAGTCCTTATTTACCAACTTACCAGTAAAGGACTGTTTGGAAATTGTCAAGAAGCAGTTGAGTGACCATGACATGCCTCTAGCATATGCAGAGTTACTCGAGCACTGCCTTACCAGCGGCTACCTATTGTGGGACAATGAATTCTACCTGCAAGTCGACGGTGTGGCCATGGGTTCACCGGTCTCCCCGGTGGTTGCCGACATCTTCATGGAAGATTTTGATAGGAGAGCCCTCCTGACGGCCCCGGCTATGCCGAAGATTTTCAAGAGGTATGTTGATGATACTTTCACCATCTTGCCTCACAATGGGGTCCCCGCATTTTTAGACCACCTAAATTCCATACATAATAAAATTCAATTCACTATGGAATTAGAGAAAACCAAGTCACTGGCCTTCCTTGATATATTACTTATACATAATCCAGATCATTCTGTTAGTCACACCGTGTATAGAAAGCCCACCCACACAGAAAGATACTTGAACGGTGAATCTCACCAACATCCTTCTCAGTTAGCTACTGTCGCCAAATCTTTGTTACAGAGAGCACAAGGCATCTGCGACGCCGACCACCTGGCAGGGGAACTCAACCATGTGAAGCAAGTTCTCAAACATAATAACTTACGAGCTCCACATCCCCGTCGCAGAAGCCGCCCAAAGCCCACCACAGTTGATCGCCGACCTGCTGTCCTACCTTTCATCAAAGGGGTCACCGATAGAATTGGTCACATCTTGAAGAGTGCTTCTATCAAAACCTACTTCAAGCCACATAAAAAGATCAGCCAACTTCTCAGACCGGTGAAGTGCCACATCCCCTTACAAGATGCAGGGGTCTACAAGATTGATTGTGATTGTGGGCTATCTTACATAGGGCAAACAAAGCGTAGCATTGGCACCAGGTTGAAAGAACACATAGCTGACGTCAAGAATAGACGCTCAACAAAATCTGCAGTCTGTGAACATACAACAGACAAACCCAACCATTTTCTACGTTTCGATAAACCCCAAATCCTCGCGAAAGAAAACCGATATATACCGAGAATGCTCCGCGAGGCTATTGAAATTAAAAAACACCCAAATTTCAATAGAGAAGATGGTTGGCAATTACCACCTGTTTGGAACCCTGTACTGAAAATAATCAAGTCCCAAACAAAGTCAAGTCACAAGACAAATTAAGATACTGTGAGCGATTACTGTGTGCATCGGAACACCTTTTAGTTTATAATTCGATAAAATTGTAAAATTGTATCTCTAAATTTAAAACGACTGTGACCTCTGAGTTTGTTTCGGTATTTCTTCTCAGGGATAGTCTTAGGAAATACCGTCGCGATTTAGTTTAAATATGTATCAGAGACAAAATAATTTTATGAATTTTATCAATTATATGTACGGTAGACTGAAATAATTTTAAATAAACTGTTGAGACACCTGACACCTTAGTCCTCCTGCGACCACGAACGCTGCAAAGTGTTCGAAACGTCAGGAAAAACAAAAAACCAATAATACACGCGATTAATCCGGTTAAAAGTTGTTTTATTATAATGTGTAGTGATCGCGCAAACCTAAGATGTTCCTATTTATGTTTGACGTGAATACGTCTTTCAATTTGCTTCCATAGTTGGAGGCAATTCAGAAAACTGATGATAACAAAATTGGTTGGTACAGTTTGGTGTTACAGCTACATATCTATCGTCTACTTCCAAATTTAACTATATCAATGAATAGCTATACGATCAACGAATACATTACGTTGAGTGAGGATTGTGTGGAGGGGAAAACGACGCCATTTTGAGGTCGTTTCGTTGCTAAAAGTTTTTGTATATATTATTCTTACGTACACGTATTCAAGTAAAGCCACAGTGACAGCAGCCACACCCTGATATTTTTATCTCAAAACATGGTTAGAACCATGACACTTATTTAAAATTAAAAGAGATGTTGGTATAATGATAAACGGGGCAAAATCCTTTAAAATGGCTGGCAACACAAAGTTCCTCAACTTAAGACCAGGGGATAAAAATAAGGTGTATGGAAAAAGTCTGATAATGAGTATATCTGTTTCTGTCTCATTTGAGAACCAAATGATGGAAAGAGATATCATAAAACAAAGGAAATCATTACAAAACTTACCAATAGTCAAAATACTGTCATTACTTCTTCTCCTCTCCTCAAAACTGGGTGTCTTGAACGCTATAATCGTCGGCTTGGTCCTCATATACCTGAAGCTATGTACCAATGACTTGTTCTGAGGTATCTTGCTTGCAAGACTAAAGGACTTCCGAGCGCTTAGCATTGAAGTAGCGTCCAACTTGCTCTCCGATTCTGAGCGCATGAAATCACGAAGGCTGTAAATGAAATATTAATTGATAGCAGTTAAAAAGAGACCGTCAGATTATGTAGGTAGCATAACGTTGCAGCTCTTTTTATTTTGGACAAAAGTTTATTGAGTCCACAGAAATGACTTCTTCAGGCAACCTATTCCAATCATGGACCACTCGATTGCTGAGGAAATTATATGAAACAAAAATACTTTCGTGAGCAGGATTTGAAATATTGTACTTGAGCCCGTCAAATGCATACTTCAAGTGCTCCGAGAGCCACAAAAATCCATAATTTTACAGTTCACTATGTATCTGTAAATGTGTACTTACGCCATCAGCCGCTGTCGCTTCTTCAAGTTCTTCTGTACATCTGGCATAGAGCGTGACTTCTCTAGCATCCTGGCGGGGGCCAGCAATGACGGGTGGTAAGTTACCCGGGTTGGTGATGGTGCTGGAATTTATTACACATAACTATAGTACGGGATGAATGATTAGAGTGAGGTCCACTATTATTCTACACACAAATTTCAGCATATCCCATGTAATAGGTGCTTATTACCACCTGCCAGGCACAATTCCAAATAATAACACTTAGCTGACAAGAAAATGAAAGAGATCAGAGGCAGAACGGACAGCTTTACGTGGTCTCCGAAGCACGGAGGTGTCGCAACACCAACTTCCTAACTCTGGGCTGCTACAAAAATTTTCTTAACAGATCAATTACTCTTTTGGCTCTCAAGGAAACCGAACATAGGAAGCGCTCAGCACTCGCGCTTAGAACTACTGGTCTAATGAGGCAGGCACAAAACGAATTTTAAGTAAAACCTAGTACATATTCATTAGTAGAACTCAGAAGTCATCAATGACGTGGTATATTTTGGCTTAAACCATCATCATCCCCCTGCCCTTATCCCAATATAGCTTTGGTCAGCGCAGCATGCATCCTTCTCATTATAATAAAACAACTTTTAACCGGATTAATCGCGTGTATTATTGGTTTTTTGTTTTTCCTGACATTTCGAACACTTTGCAGCGTTCGTGGTCGCAGGAGGACAAACAAAAAACCAATAATACACGCGATTAATCCGGTTCAAAGTTGTTTTATTATAATGTGTAGTGTTCGCGCAAACCTAAGATATTACTATGTATCCTTCTTCCATACATATCAGCAGATATCTCGGTAGTTATTCCTTTTCTACCTATATCCTCTTTCACACATACTATCCATCGCTTACTCGGTCCTCGTCTAATCTTATAGCTTTCAAAACTTTCTTCGTCACTTGGTTATAGGTTACTTACCTTCGTCATACTTGAAGTCGCCGTTGCCTGCGTCATCAGCGACGTACGCGTCATTAGTGTAACACTTCGGTGAGAAGTCTACTGAGCGCTTCTTGGCGCTGGCGATGGAACTCTTACGGCTCTTCTTGCTTTGACAAGAGATTGAGCGAGCTAGTTTCCTGTATAGAGAAAAATAAAGGATTGTATTTTAAACGTAATATAAACACAGCATCACGCCTGCATTCCCTGGAGGAGTGGGCAGGGACATGTATGTACACCCATATTTCACCAACGCTGTTTTAAGTCCTATCTAGTAGGTGATGAGCCTATTTCCATCTACCGGGCAGATCAAAACTCCGAGCTGCTACTGATAATTGCTAACAGAAAAAACTACCTGATCTGAACCCAGGACTCCACGCCTCACTCACGCTTAGGGCCGCTAGACCAACGAGGCAGTTAGATTGTAGTACAGTCAGCAAAATAGAAAGGTTCACACTAAGTTATGTTTAAATTAATTTATCACAAGATATTATACCATTTATCAAAATGCAATTATTGAAAATATTCCCTGTTCAATCATATTTTGTCACCATAAACAATTATAGAAAGTTTTGATTCACCAAACGCTACTTAAACATTTCTAATTGCTAACCTAATAATTTGGCTGACTGTACATAAAACAGGAACAGTAGACGATCAAGACGTTGTCCTTGCCGAACTTACTGTTGTCCATTCTCAATGGCCGGCAGGTCCCCGGCGTGCAGCCTGGCCTGTTCCCTCTCGAAGTAGGAGTAGAGCCGGTTAGTCCACTCACCCACGCCGCGGATGTGCAGCCAGATGTAATCTGGAATTGGAAACGTAACATGAAGGGGAGAGGAGAGCAGCAAGACAATATCCACATTACACCACTGCAGTTATTAAGTCCCTATTGCCATTACCCGGGCATTTTCAAGGGGACTCAATAGGAAGCGATAGTCACGCATCCAAAGACCCACCGCAGTAAGCGTAGTTTAACCTCAATCAGATCAAATCGGCAGGCAAAAACTACAATACGCAATTTGCTACGATCCTAGGGAGTATGTCCTTTTGCCTCGCTCACGTTCATACATCTAGTCATACACTGGTTGTGAGTTCCAGGAACGCTGATCTTTTAGGAGGATATCACCAATTAAAACATTGTATATCCTTTATGGGTTTCTCTATCTAGCATGTCCACTTACACCTGACTTAAAAATTTCTTTTGTTAAACGTCGTTTATTCATCCTCTCAACATGACCAAACCATCTAATCATACTTGATAAATTTTTTGGCAATGGTGTGCATAATATCAAGTATAATAAATACGCCGTTTGATCAACCAGTTAAGTGCGCAGAGCGGATCGTGAACGCGAACTTTTGAAAACTATCTAATCTCGGAAGACGGTCTATTTAGAATTAGATCACGTTATGAGGCACAAAATATATGGCCTTCTCCAATTTATAGTGCGGGGGAAACTTGCTGGTAAGAGAAAGGTAGGTCGTAGTAAGATGGTTGTGAATGGATATCAACAAAAGCTGGACAGGAATGACGAGTACTGACAACATAATTAATCTTGAAATACTTATATGTTTTTTTATTTTTATTTGATTGACGTGAAATGGAGAAATTCGCTGATCTGTTAGCTAACTGCCTTGTTGATCTAGTAGTCCCAAGCGCGACTGCTGAGCATGAGGTCTCGGGTTCGATTCCCGGGTCGGGCAAAGTGTTAATGAGTTTTTCTGTTAGAAAATTCTCAGTAGCAGCCCGGAGTTTGGAATTGTGCCGGGTAGATGGCAATAGGCTCACCACCTATTACATTGGACTTAATAACAGCATTGGTGAAATGTGGGTGTACGACTGTGTACATCTCTGCCTATCTAACATTATACTATATGTTATCTAACATTCACTAGTTGGAGTGACACTGCAAGAAGAATACAAGACACATTACCAACCTTCTTGCTCAGGCGCACTGCTGATGGTGAACGGGTGCCACTCGTACGTGGCTATAGCAGGGATGTTCACGAACACGTAGTCTCCGGCGTGGAAGTGGAACAGCGGCGGTCGCTTCACGACTAAGTGTGTCACTCGGGAGGGGAGCAAGATTCCAGACGATATATAGGTCTTGCCGCGCTCTGATCTGCAAGGAAATATAGGAAATAAGATTTGGTGTTCTTTTCGTGACGGATTAACGATGGAATATAAATAAATATATGACATGACATGTTTTGCTTTATGTCTTACCTCATCCAAGCCAGTCTCATGATTCTCTCTGACAGGTACACAGTGCCGGGCACCACGAACCACTTCCAGAAGTTGGGAGCGTGGAACAGAAGGAGCAGCCAGAACGGCACGTACAGAAGGTGGGTCCAGTAGAATATCTGCGGACATGGGGACCAGTACTGTAGATGAAGGTGTTTTTTTAGGTTCTTTCATTGCTCCACCGACTGCCTCGTTGTCCCAAGCACGACTGCTGAGCATGAGGTCTCGGGTCGTTTCCCGGGTCGGGCAAGTTGTTATGAAATTTTTCTGTTAGGAAATTCTCAGTAGCAGCCCTGACTTTGGAATTTTGCCTGGTCGATGTTATAACAGCATTGGTAAAATTAGGGTGCAACTGTGTACACTTCTGCCTACCTCCTCAGGGGATACAGGCATGATGCTAAAGAAAGAAATAATAAACCAAACTTCACTAACCTCAAAACTCCCGCCTCTCCTGATAAAAGGCTGGCTACTCACGAACATTACTAACAATATTACAGCTAATGCCACGCCGGTGGGGTTGGCGCAACCACCAACCAACCCGAACAGACCCGGCTTTTCTGTTAGCACCCACTCCGATATCGTGTAGTTGGCCTTATTTAGGACTGGGTCGTTTACTACCATTATACCTGGAAAGAATAAAAGTTGTTAGGAAAGGTTTCAGGTCTTCTATCTGTTTTAAGAGCCAAACTCCCATAATCAGACAGCCAGACGCATGGCAATGCGCCACCCTTATTTAAGATGGTACTACAAATATATCCGAAATATTTGAACATATATGAATTATAAAGAAGTCATATGGTGAATTACAAAAAAAATGGATTTCCACGGCGTGACTGGCCTGTTATTTAATTAAACTATGAAGTTATGATAAAATTAATTGTTTGAATGTCATTTGTCAATGACTAAATATGCTGAACCTAATATGTGTACATAAACACCGCTGTTTGACCGAATTTTAAACAAATAAATATTTGAATCTTTGAATCTTTATCAAATATCTTTAATTTGTTAATTTATTTATTTAATTATTTGATTTTATTTGATGTACACGGCTTATGAAACCAATAACATAAATCAGAACATATATATTAAGTACCAACATAAAACATAAACTAATAACATCAGCTAAATACTATTATTCTCGGAAAAATGTATACACAACACCATTAAATTGGCAAATTTATTAGCGAATAGATCGCAGTCCGGGTTGGCTTCCACGGGCTTATTTAGTGCGGTCCATATGCACGGTATGGGAGAAGCAGTACGGGCCGCAGTCCGACACGAAGGCACGCTTAACAGTCGATGTCTTCTCCCACGGAGATAATAGGCATGTTGACAGATTTTGAAATGTCCTTTTGTAATGTAGGTACACGCCTACTATATCCGAAAAACACATTATTTCAGCAATAAACTAAGTTTTAACGCAAATTATTGCATTTTCATCTATTTTATTTGATTTAACCACGAAAACGCAGCTGAGTGTCATGGCGCCGTATTGACGTCATGCCTCAACATATTTGACACAAGTTGAAGTCATATTGTACGGCGATGATTGACATTTGACTGAAGCGTGACGTCATTCGCTGTGATTGACGTTTCAGTTTACATGGCCGATTGCAGCATTTCAGTTCGTACTTTTAAATTTAATGCCAAAATGTAAAAAAAAATATTATAGATTCGGGATAATATGACGACAACGTGCTTTAAAATTGAGGCAACTGTACGTGTTGTTTTATGGCGACTATTTAATATTGGAATTGGTATTAATTTTAAGAGTAACCCCACTTACATATGGAGGTAGAAATTTCACTTTGTGTTTTAGTTTTATTATGCAAGTGCGACTGCTGAGCAGGAGGTTTCGGGTTCGATTCCCGGGTCGGGGCAAAGTGTTATTGAGTTTTTCTGTTAAGAAATTTTCAGTAGCAGCCCGGAGTTTGGAATTGTGCCCGGTTGATGGCAATACGCTGACTTGGTGAAATGTGGGTGTACAATTGTGATCTACGTACCCCTTCGGGGAATACAGGCGTGATGCTATTTATATGTTTATTATGCACATCGTTATGGAATGGAATCTCTTGTCGACGTCTGCTTCCCGATAGGTGTACTGATCTGGCGGTTCTCAAAGCTCAAGTGAAGAAGTATCTGCTGTAAGCGTATTCCATTGTTGACCGCACCATCGCGTAACATCAGGTGAGGTGGCGATCAAAAAATGGGCTCCACTTAAGAATTTAAATATTTTTTTTATAACTTTTCCGCAAACAAACAGGTTAGCAGATCATCATCATCATCGCCCCGCCCTTATCCCAATTTATTTGGGGTCGGCGCGGCATACCTATATCTGGCATGCTGCTAAAGTTTTGGCTATGTTTTATGACCGGCCGACTGCCTGAAGTCAACCTTCTTTGGAATGCTGTTGTTATGGGAATTTGGAATGGTAGCTATATCACACCAAATGTTATCCATGCGCCAGGTTCTGATGTTATCCTAATATCATACTCCACTAACCGGGCTAAAACAGGTTAGCACATAAGGATTTATAATTTTGGTTCATTGCACACAGCCGAAATAGCTCAGTTGGGAGAGCGTTAGACTGAAGATCTAAAGGTCCCCGGTTCAATCCCGGGTTTCGGCAAGAAATTCTTTTTGGTTTTTTCACATTGCCAGAAATTACTTTTTTGTTCTTTTTTCATTCATCATTGCAGTGTTCATAATAATCATTACATTAATGAGAGAAGCAAAAACCTTGTATCCCTTTTTATGAAATTACGTGGACGGAGAAGTATGACATTTGACATTGATAAAGTTTAAAAAAAACATTACCCACACTACCATGCGTTGGACACACTCATGCATTATGGTCGAATTTCGACCACTACTTTGCATAAAACGATGAATATATTAATTTTTACGAAACCAAAGAAATAGTGTAGATATTAAATGCAACAAGTGCGAATGATTAGATACGCCTGCCCATACATTCAAAACACTCTTTTTTCGGTTTTTGTAAGGTAATATAAATATTACGTCTGACAACCCATGTTGCTTAAGGGAAAGCTTTGCGTAGGTACCCGGTGGAACTGTTTTGACATCGTGTATGTGTGTTGCCAGATCTGTTTTCCCAAAATGTCGGGATTTAAGGGGGGGAAAAGCGGGACTAGGATGAAGTATGAAAAAATCGGGCGGCAGATAAAATGACATCAATAAACTTATGTATAACGTTATTTCTGAATCAATTCTTATCATAATTATTTTTGAACTCGATCGCCCTCGTTTCTTTATTCGACGGCTGGCAAGATGAAAAAGCGGGATTTTCGGCATCTCCCTGTATGCCAGCGGGACGCGTTTCGAGGAGGCTGACATCTGGCAACCCTAGCCACGATAGAGATACTAAGCAACTACTCGTATAACATGTACCTATGGACTCCAACGCACCCTACGGAGGTGTCGCTAGTGGCGCTGTCGGTTGCCATCGAAAGTGTAATAAAATTCATATTATATCCTTAGGTTTTTGCGATCACTACACAATCACATTGTAATACAAGCGTTATAAACATTTGCAAGGCTCGTGGTCGCAGCAGTCCTCCTGCGACCACGAACCCTGCAAAGTGGTCGAAATGTCAGGAAAATCGACCAATAATTCACGCGATTAATCCGGTTAATAGTTGTTTTATTAAAATGTAATATTCATACGTTTTACTTTGTGTGAGGTATATCACAGGACCAGTGTCAACCGTAGTGTGACCGCTGTAAAAGCCAGGAACTTAGGGGACTTGACCAACAACACTTAACTGCCTCGTTGGTCTGGTGATCCCAAGCGCGACTGCTGAGCATGAGGTTTCGGTTCGATTCCCGGGTCGGGCAAAAAGTTATTGAATTTTTTTGTCAGGAAATTCTCGGTAGCTGCCCGGAGTTTGGAATTGTGCCGGGTATCAAATCAAATCAAATCACCATTTATTTCAAATAAACCGTTTACAGGCACTTTTGAATTGTCACAAGTTAGTTACCACTTTCCAAGTGTAGATTCCTATGGAGAAGAACGGGCAAGAAACTCCATGGTTACTCTTTTTCATCATATAGGTTTTTACAATAGTAGGTATTGGTTACGCTGTTTTTGTTGCAAAATAGTATGTGAGAACAATGTAATATGACGCCAATACTAAAAGAGTTTAGTTTAACAAATGGTAGATGGCAATAGTCTCACCACCTATTACATGGCACATAACAGCATTGGTGAAACGTGGTTGTACATCTGTGTACAGCTCTGCCTACACCTTCGGGTATACAGGCGTGATGCTATGTTACTGTTGTACTTACTAAAATTACACAAATGCATGACAGTATGTATCAGGCTGTAGATCGCGATGAGCACCCCAGTGAGCTTGTGCAGGTAGATGTGGTGGTCGAGCGGCACGTACGCGCTCACCCCGCGCGCGCGCAGTTGCGTGATGCTCTGCCGCAGCATCAGCACCAGCACCCACGAGCTGTTGAAGTTGAGACATTGACCTGGGAGACCACAAAAAAAGACTTGGTGACAGCGAATGGAACCTAAATATAGTACTTAAACAATTTTTAACGTGAATATATTATTAGTACAGTATTAGTACAGTAATTATCTATACATATAATAATCAATATATATATATATATATATATACAAATACATGTACAAAAATGTTACGGATCGCTGTCTGTGTAAAAAATATTGGGACCTTTATCAACGCAAATAGCACCCAAAACAATGATTGTTACAATGTTGTAATGATTGTAAGATGTATTTCGGAAACTATTCAATTTAATTAATTTCATTCGGTTTCACCCGCTCCTTTTCCTTTTGGGTTGGCTCCTAAGGGTAACCTTCCTCAAGGATTAAGCTATCAAATGGTATTTTTTTTTTTCAAATTAGTCTGTTAGTTCTAGCGATTATGGTGTTCAAACAAACAAACTTTTCAGCTTTATTTTATTAGTACTGTGCCCCGCTGTTTCACGTAATTTTTTTCTTTTTACTCGGCTCCTAAGCGTCGTAGCGTGATGTTAAATAACCTATAACCTTCCTCAAGATTTGGCTATCAAATAAAAAAAGATTTTTTCAAATCCGCCTCGTAGTTCCATATATTATTTATAATAAAAGTATACTTTTTCACCGTGGAAGAGCCACGCTTCGGCACGAATGGGCCGGCTCGACCGGATTGATACCACGGCCTCACAGAAAACCGGCGTGAAACAACGCTTGTGTTGTGTTTCGCCGAGTGAGTGAGGGTACCGGAGGCCCAAACCCTTTAAAAGGCCGGCAACGCACTCGCGACTCCTCTGGTGTTGCGGGTGTCCATGGGCGGCGGTAATCGCTTACCATCAGGCGAGCCGTCTGCTCGTTGCCCATTATTCCATAAAAAAAAAACTTAGATATATATTCATAAAACTCACCACAAGCCCGAGCAAATATCACAAATCCATTAGCTTTCCGATACTCGTAGCACCTCGCGACAAACAAGCCGATGTTGACGAGGAAGAACAGCCCCAAGTACGTGAGGAAAACGTAGTTGTTCCGGAAATACGGCCGGGAAAGCTGGTAGGGCTTCAGCTTGGAGAGGCGCTGGACGCAGGTCAGCGGCTCTGGGTCCTGCTTTGGGGGCACCAGCCAGCGGTCTATGCTGTGGAAAATACGAAGGTTTATTCTGACGTACATTATGAACACGCATAACTACGAGGCCTTAGCCATTGCGAGGTTCCGGAGCGGGTATATCATTGCAAGGTCTTTGTGGAATTAGTTTTAATAATGATACTTGACGAGAAATGCAACAAGTTTTATTTATATAAATTCTATGATTTAATTTTCTAAGCCTAAAATCATCATTAACGGCATTTTCAAATGATGACTTATTTGCAAATGCCGTAGTTATTTTTCTACTTGGGTTGTTGATACACGTACAAGAGCGGGGCCATGGGCGGTTGCTCTGCTTGCCACCTCCTAAAGCCACCCCTGATAACTACTGCAAAGATATAATCTGGCGCAGAGTTAAGCCATTTTTCCAGTCGTTCGACTATCAAGGCTATCTAATGATCGTTGAGATTAAGCAACGCTAGTCGCCGTGAATCTGTAGATGGGCGACTGAACATATTTATTTAAGCGTTCCCACGTTTCTGTGGGCACGTTAAATTATTGATCAACAACTCTTGTCTGCTCCTTACGACACGAAAGGAAAAACGCCTTCCTGAGTTAATAGAGAGTGTCTAAATTCCACATTATTATTAGAATAGTCACTACTTAATAAAATATATTTATTCTGAAATAATAAGATATAATTATTACTTTGTCGGGAACATTCCGCTGACAGCTCGTGCTCTCCGAAACACGGGGGTGTCACACCACCAACTTCCCGACTCCGGGCCGCTACTGATAACTTCCTAACAGACAAATTCAATTAGAATTTGCCCGACCTGGGAATCGAACCCAGGACCTCACGCTCAGCAGTCGTGCTTGCGACCGCTAGACCAACGAGCAGTCTTAAGTTTATGGAACATCCGAAGCCTTTTGGTTTTAAACTGTGAGCTTACAATGTAACATTTTTTGAAGTGGTACTATACGTCCTTCTTTAACATTTTCACTGTTTTACAATAGTATGATCTGGATGCATATTGGCGGTGCACCTGCATCTCAGAGTCCCTTTATATCATTCATACTTTCACATCAACGCAATCGATATAACTTTTAAATATCGATATCAGTTTTACTAAACTAATCGAATAGTAGAGATTTGGGTCTCAGAGGATACGACTGATGTTTATCACTGTAACCTTTTTCTTTCTGTCGTTTGGTAACAAGCTAGCCTGGTGTCATAACGCCTTTCTCCAATGGGGGTTGACAGAAACTACACCGCTGTCGCTGCTTCGATCCTTACATACATACACCTTTTGCGCAGTCCACGTTCACACATCTGTGGGGTTACTCTTGAAACTAATACCAATTCCAATCCAATTTCAGTATTAAATAGACAACTTAAAACAACGCGCAGTTTTTAAATAAATTTACCTTCATTACAGTTGCCTCAATTTTAAAGCATGTTGTCTTCATATTATCCCGAATCTAAAATGATTTTTTAGACATTTTGGCATTTAAAAGTACGAACTGACTGATATTTCCAATGTCAATCGAGCGGAATTATTTTCAAGAGTAAGCCCACTGGTCGTACACGCGCGCCTATTACGAGAACTACGCACCTTATCTTTTTGTTACATTACCTGATAGACAAATTCTCCAGCAACCCATCATGGTTGCCGAGCTGCTTCTTCAAAGCCTCGTACGTAATGGCACCGCGGTGTTCAGAGTCTGCATCCTCGAACATAGCCGTGGTCAGCTCCAGGAGTTGTTCATCGCTGAACTGCATGCCGTTCTCCACCATGCATGCGCGCATCACGTGCTGCAGCTCACGGTGTTGGATCAAGCCGTCACCTGTGGAGTGGTGATTAGTAGTGTGATGTAGTATTATGTGATGCGATGGACTGAGGACCAGGTGAAGTCGAATGTGGATGGCTACACGAATAGGGGAAGACCGAGGACACGATAAAAGGATTGTGTGAAAGATGATATGGCTCAAAAAGGAGTAACTGCCGAGATGGTGGCTGACAGAGATGTATGGAAGATTACATGCTGCGCCGACCACAAATAAATTTGGATAAGGGGAGCAGGACGATGATAATCATAAAAATCATAGCTTCACGCTAGAATCCCCAAAGAGTTCAGCAGAGGCGTCTGTTATACACCCACATTTAACCGATGTAGTATTCAAGATAAATCTTTGAAAAGCATTAACGCATGCTGAGCGTACCCTAAAGCTACCATATTAAATGGAAAAAGAACTTGAATTATTTAGGTAATTGCATTCTTTACGACATTGTATTAACTGCAAAGTTAGTCGTGTCGGTTCGGTCACTTGTATAGGGACTGAATTGATAGCAATGACGTCGCCATAAGACGTGTTAAAATATGGAAGAAGAATTCGCGGTGGTGAGCAGAGGTCGAGATGGCTTGGTGGTCAGAGCGCCTGGAGTGTTCGTCCGGGAGGCGCGGGTTCGAATCCTGTTCGCGACCGTATTCTTTTTCCATTTAATATGGTAGCTTCGATGTAGTATTGTTTAAATAATTTTTAGTTTATATTGATCTAAATGTATTTTTTTTTCTTCTTTACACAATTCCAAATTAAGCTGAGTATTTCTTACCAGAAGGACCCTATAAACTTGTAAGAATTATCTGATGTTTATGTGCAATTTTTCAACTTGACCTAGTGTGATCTCCGTCTTGTAATAGCTACACGAAGAAGATCACACTAGGTCAAGTTGAAAAAGTGCTAATTATGTTTTTAATAAATTGATTTCTTTCTTTTTTTTTCTTCCACAAAATAAATTCGGCGTAAAATATAGAGATCACAAGTGTGACCAACGTACCATCTAGATCATAAACTTTAAACAGGAACCGTATCTTGTCCTCGGGCGTCTGTCCGGCGAACCGGTGTACCGCCGCGATGAACTCCTGCAGGGAAATAGCACCGGAGTCATCCTCATCGAAGATCTGGAACACTCGCTCCGTGAAGAATGGCTGGAAGCAAATGTATTACTGTTTATTTGTATAATATAGCATCACGCCTGTATTCCCCGAAGGGATAGGCAGAGGTGTAGATACACAGCTGAACACCCGCATTTCACTTATTTCATACATCACACAATCACGCCACGATTCTGACACACCTCTCTCACTTAATCTATGTTCATTAACATCTTCATACATGCTCGTCAATTCAAGTGGCTCCTGACCTGTTCTTTTTTGAGAACGTCTGCAATTTGATTGTGATACGTTCGTCGAGGTCGGCCTGCCCCGACTCTTCCATCCACTCTCGCCACATGTACTAGTTTAGTCAATCTCCTTTCATCCATCCTTTCTACATGCCCAAACCATCTTAGCATACCCTTCTCAATTCTCGTCACTACATCCACTTCAAAATACTGTTATTTATTCCCATGTAATAGGTGGTGAGCCTATTGTCATCTGCCGGGCACAACTCCAAACTCCGGGCTGTTACTGGGGACCATAATACTACTATAGTAAGTATTATTCCCCGAAAATAATTACATATTCTCAAAAGTATTTTATTTTTTGGTTTCAGGTAGCAGCCCGTAGTGATTTCACCACTTATAAAATAAATTCATGCATCTGTTTATTCTTCGAGGAATAACATGAGAATGAAAAAGTACATTCTTAGACACGACGATCTTCTGGAACTGCTCCCTAGTGATCTCCTTCTCGTCTCCGACGGTCGCTTGAAACAGTTTCTCCAGGCGGTCCACACTGTGCTTATCGAAGCCAACACGAGGTCTGAAATAGTAGAAAATTAAAAAACAAATTTGAAAATTTTGTACCACATAATCCTACTAATATTATAAACGCGAAAGTTTGTATGTATGGATGTTTGTTACTCTATCACGCAATAACTACTGTACGGATTTGAATGAAATTTGGCACACAGATAGTTTACCTATAACCTGGATTAACACATATGGTACTTTTTATCCCGGTTGGACCTCATTCTGAAGTCCATGAAGACGATGTCGCGGGTAGAAGCTAGTACTCTCATTATAATGATGATATGTTGTTTTTATATGTTCTACTTATCATGGGGTTGATGAACAACCTAGTGTCAGAGCAGTGGCGAAGATAATAATTATGGGGTCCTGTATCAAAATTGATATTCGGGCCTTTTTATAAAATTTTACGATTTCTTGCCCAGACAGTACAGACTTTGGGGCCCTTGTGATACGGCTGATACGGCGGCAGTTACGCCCCGTCGAAATTTACACACCATCGCGAACGTATCTCAGGTGTATTGGTTTCCTCACGATGTTTTCCTTCACCGTCCTAAGTGATAATTAATTTCAGTCATACTAATTATAAACTTAATTATAAAATGTTATATTGTTTGTGTATAGAACAATACTGTCGCGAGCGGGGTTTGAAAACGCCTTAGAT
Source organism: Xylocampa areola (assembly GCA_935421205.1). Classification (NCBI taxonomy): domain Eukaryota; kingdom Metazoa; phylum Arthropoda; class Insecta; order Lepidoptera; family Noctuidae; genus Xylocampa; species Xylocampa areola. Next base: position 14,107,588 of record OW285223.1, read on the forward strand.
CGGAGCTAACTTCATACCATCGTAAATTTTTCTATCCATATTAATTACATTTATTACCTTATTAACATTGTATATCGTTGAAAACAAAAATGGCATAATCCAAAAACCAGATTAGTCTCTTAACCGTCGCCGATTATTTTTGTAATGTCTATTTTTTGATTAGAAATTATTATATACAAAACATTGTGGGTGTTTTGGTGAATAATTGTAAAAATATTGTTAAATATTGGTTTTTATAAACAAAATGTAACGCAAACTCAGACTGGCAATTTTTGAATAGTGCCATTTTTCTTTTCAATGTGCTATGAATTTGTTTTTTACGTAGTAAGTAGGTAATTTAGGACGAGAAAGGTGCAATGGCTCTCAAGTTCACAATCGGTTTGGTATAAAATTTAGATATTTAAAGTAAGCCTGATACTAAATTATAACTAAAGTATTTAAGGTCATTCATTATCAATCCGAAAAGTCTATAGATGTTAATCTATAGGATGTATAGAAGCTTTGTAGAAAAAAAAAACCATATTTCTTCTTTTTACGTAGGATGTAAAATAATTCTAAGTATTTTTTTCTGTTTGCTTAAAAATCATTACAACCATCATCAGCAAATTACAGAGAGGGCTCTCTGTTCTACAGTTACAAATTAGTAAATAAACAATACCTGCTACTGGTAACAGTAGATAGGAACTCCATAATTTCGTCAGCAGTCGCATAGCCGTCACCATCAGTGTCAACTACCCTTAGCAATTTGTTTGTCACCTGTAAAAACACCGAATGTTTGTAACTATGTGTTTGAGCTGCGAATCAAGTATTGAAGAAAATAATTGCTAAATTGAAGGGTAAATGTAAAATAAAATTACATTAATTATTGCAAATATGCAGGTATATTAATAAAAATGAAACTGATACAACATTTGAATACAGCGCCCTCTTGTACGTATACAAAAAACTACATAAATAAAATGTTTGTTAGTTTTTGCCGAGAGATGGCGCTGTTCTCAAAACACTCACCACTTTATTTTGCAGTATTAGTTGAAACGTATCCAATGTTATTACACCATTTCCACATAAAACGTACGCTACACTTTCCACTTGCTCCACGAAGTCTATCTGTTTGTCTTCCCTAAAAAAAGATAGGTCAAAACAGTTATTTATTCTACTCACCGCTAGATGTCACTACGCGTCATAATTTATTCTCGTTATTTTAATTCTCATTATTGAAGTTCGCTTTTAGAAAAACAATTATAAACATATACAACGAGTTGATTACAAATTATTTTGGAAAGAAATATACGGTCGTGAGCGGGATTCGAACCTGCGCCTCCTGGATAAATACTCCAGACGTTTTGACCACTAAATTCGGGGTAGTAAGCAAAGGGCGAAGGTCTAGTGACTTAGTTGTCAGAACGCCAGAGGTCGCCACGCATGCGTTAGTGCGTTTTGAAGATGATTACAATTTAAAAAATAATTACGAGAAATATGTTACTAATTTACGTTTAACTTACGTGAGACGTTCCTTCAAGTATTCGAGCCAATCGTTTTGAACCAAATTATTTGTCGCATCCCCGTCGAAAAGACGAAATATTCGCTCCAAAAGATCCTGGAACAATTGAAAGAAAAGTTGTTTACAAAAATAGTATTGTTTTAACAAAGTAAGATTGCCTATTATGAAGTAGGTATAGTACCTATACCAAATACGTAGCGTTTACAGATCCTATAAATGTCGGGACCTAATTGTAAAAAAGCGCGACTGATATAAAAAATCGAACGCAGAAAAACGCACACCTAAATATAAACTTACAAATGTTAATTTCTAAGTAAATTCTAGTCTTATTACAATGCGATCGCCAAATTTCACTTTTATTTTATCTTATTACTTTTCGCTCGCTGGCCTCGGCTAGATGAAAAAGCGGGATTCTCGGCGTCCCGCTCAGGGTGCTGGCGGGACGCGTCCCGAGAAGTCCTTTTTTTACGAGAAAATCTATTTTGGACGCTGTGCCGGACTTCTACAGACTAAAAACCACACGGTCCCACTCCAATTTTTACCGAGGTCCCAGGCTCGTTGCAGCAATCACTGCGACCCCGGCAGGTTATGGCCGTTGAAGGGTGTCTATAGATACTCCGGGGTTTGTGCAGGCTGGCCTATTAGCTGGCCACAGTTAGTCTGCACAAACACTGAGGCCTGAAAAGCAGGACATCTGCCAACACTACTAACATGCTTCCCCATTTATATCAAAAAAAAAAAACTAATTGCAGAAGTAGAGCGCCTTGTATTGAAACATTTGTTTTTATAAGATTTAATTAATGGTGTCCAGTTTAATGTTATTATTGTATCGTAAATAAACAATTTGTGGACGGCCTGACCAAATGACGCCCGTCGTTAACCTTGGATGGAATAACCTGACGGTTTGCGGTGAATGCAGCTGCGACCCCACTAAATCCACCCCGGTGGTCATCATCTCCACTTGAAGGGGGCACTGGGTCCTTTTAAAAGACCAGCTCCAGAACCCCCACCATGCAACGCCTATTAGGGCACATCCCTGGGGAGGCTGTAAAGGGGTCTCCCCTGAGCCTCGCTGTGCACGGCAGCACGTGATTACTGTGCCACCGTCTTCTCTGGGATAACTTGATGGGTGCACAGAGTCCCCTCACCTTGCTCCCATGACCCCAAAGGGCCAGGACCCCGGTAAAGGTTAACGGAGTACACTAAGGATTTTGGTCGGCAGAAATCGAAAAGTACTTGACTTCCCAAACAAAAAGTGGATTGAAACACTTGTCAAATTATTTTTCTTTGCCGCTTTCTCTTTTCCCCCGATGGAAGGCAGAGGTAAACACAGTTGTACACCCACATTTCACTAATATGGTTATTAAGTCATATTTAAACTCCGGGCTTGCTAATGAGAATTTCCTTACAGAATATATCAAAAACACTGCCTGAAATCCGTTGCGTGGTTTAGGAGGAGTTAGCGAATAAACAGACAGACACACGCGGAAAGCAACTTTGTTTTATACTATGTAGAGATTTCGGTTAATCATAGTATTTACATAGTAATATTTCAACTGGCTGCAGACTTAATACTTAAGTCTATAATATTTTTCAACCTTTTAAGAACAACTTGTGTAACACCTCAATTACACTAATAAAGTGTGTAGTTTTCCTTCAACAACTCAACAGAAACATGTTGCTTCGAATTAAGATGATTGCAATCGATTTGACTCGATTCAATTTGACATGTATGTGTCAATCGAGTAAAGGCTTCTGCACATAGATGCTAACCGCTACGCGATATGTCTACTATATGAGAGGTAAAAAAAAAAGTATTTAATGTTCTTCCACAAATCAAATCCGTATGTATGTATACTAAATATGTATCTGTAACCCTTCAGCTCAGCCACGTACAAATACGTACTTCATAACCATAAAAATCAATCGTGTCTGCTAATTAGCGAGCCAACGGCGTAAACGCACCCATGATACATGAGAAACTCCTCGTGTATGGCCCAGTAAAAAATTTTTACATAAAATATCTAGTCTTCACACAATTTATAAGAAATCGCATGCAACTGGTGCACCGAGTACGATATAGCATAGTAATGTCGGGTGAGAAAACCGCACGCCACCCACCCAAGTCGCAAGTCATCGTGTTATCGAGTTGAATTTTTGTGATAAAGTCCGAAGGCTCTCTTGCTCAAATGCGATATTGCGAGATAATTAGCGATATTTATTCCAAGCATGTTTTATATGAAGTAATATGCGAAATTGGTAATCAATTCTCGCGTCTTAGACATTAAGTCGCTTTTGATGTGTCGAAACAAAATGGCGAATGGCAGTTGATAATTTATTTTCGTATTCTTGTAATGTCACTCTAGACATAATATTTTCTACTCCCAGCATTCGATATACAACGAGGTAGTCTATAAGAAATTTCCATTGCGTGTCTAATGACAGTTCGAACAGATTTAAGATAAGAGATTATCTGGAATCAGAAATGATCTCTCTGTCGGGACAAAATGGCACTTGGTGCGAAAACTTGTGCCGGTATCGAATTCGTATAGCAAAGTCGTCGTTATATCGCATCATAACTGTGTGAGACAGGCTTAAGTTATTACGCTCGAGTCATACGAATCGAGTTGTGTATTTCAATTATAATTAACGTCAGTCTCGGAAAACTGGTTGATAATAGTAACTGTAATCCCGTCTCGTTGCAGGGCAAGGGCCTGTTCTCATACAGAGCAGGCACGAGCATTGATCACCACGCTAGCTCACTGCGGGTTGGCGATTTCAGGCTATTAAGTCCAGGGGCCCGACTCTGAAACTTTCTCTTTAAGAAATGTTGTGATCTGGTTTTAGCAAAACATAGCACAGCATCATGTTTTGTGTCCCCCGATTCCCGAAGGGGTAGGCAGAGGTGCCACATTGCCGTTATAAAGTCCCATGTAATAGGTGATGAGCCTATTGCCATCTACTGGGTACAATTCCAAACTACAGGCTGCTACTGAGAATTTCCGAACAGAAAATCCTAATAACACTCTGCCCGACCTGGAAATCGAACCCAAGACCACATGCTCAGCAGCCGCGCTTCAAGCGGGTTCAAGCCCTGTTCATGTCAATAATTTTTCAATGTCCCTTTCGAAAATAGTAGTTAAAAACAAATTGTTTCTTTTTCAGAGGGTGCCTAGATGAAAAAGCAGAATTTTGGGCATCCCAGTCTGGGTGCTGGCGGGACGCGTCCCGTGAGGACTAAGAAGCGAGACATCTGGCAACTCTATATCCAGTATACCTCTGCCTACACCCTTTTTATGTGTAGTGATCCCGAAACCTAAGATATTACTATACAAATGTAAAGTTTATATTGTATAACATTACTTAAGGCGATTAACGCGACCCCCGTCATTTCACATCGAGATAAGTTAATCTGACCAGTCACGCCGCGAGGGGGCGTTGCTATCGGCTGTCACTCAAGACAGTAAGACAGCATGTCAGCATTATAAGTTGACAGTAACCCACTAATTAACGCGTTAAAATGTTGATATAAAACTTAACATAACATCACGCCTGTCGCCGAAGGGATAAGCTGAAATGTTACAGTTGTAAAGTTATAATATTAAATGGATAATGAATACGGTCGCGAGCAGGATTCGAACCTGCGCCGGATAAATACTCCAGGCGGTCTGACCACTAAGCTATCTTGACCTCTGCTCACTATAGTGAATTATTCTTCCACATTTTAACATGTCTTTTGGTGACGCCATAAATCTATAATAATTGTCGTAGCAATGACGTCACCAAAACACGTGTGAATGTGGAAGAAGAACTCACGATAGAGCCAGAGCGCCTGGAGTATTTATCCGGGAGGCGCAGGTTGGAATCCTGCTTGCGACCGTATTCTTTTTCCATTTAGGGCCGATTTTTCAATCCTCGGATAAAAGTACCAATAGCTACCTAAAGAATAAAGTTGTTAGTCTCTTTATTCGTGTGATAAGTGGGTGTCAATTTTTCAATACATATTTAACCTATGAATAACTATCTGACCGAATAACACATCTGTGAAAACGCTAACTTCAGGGTGGTGAAACAAATATACAGAATAGACGAATGTTAGAACGGGACGGACTATTTCTTTGTTTGGTGTTAATGTCAAACAAACAAGCGTCAGCGTGTTACTTTTATTTTCTGAGTTTATTTCGCTTTTATTACGTTACGAGGTTGTTAGTTTGGGTGTGTGGTGTTTTTCGTGTAATTAGAATGCTGCAGATTTTTTGCAAATTTACTTGAGATAGGTAATGACCTATCTCAAGTAAATTTGCAAAAAATAATAATAATAGACAAATGTTTTTGACAAATCCTTTGTATTATCAAGTATAATTTTTATTTTAATGAATAATAAAACAAAAATAAATCACACACGTTATCGACCCTCGGTCTTACGATTCTTTCTTTTCATATAAATTTATAATGGCTTCTTCCTCAATTGCCATGTCGTCAATACTATCGAAAATATCTATTTGAATTAAAGTACAGTATCGAAAACTAACCTCAAACTAGTAACATCAACGTCGGTTATCTAAGGAATAAGCGGTTATCTGGCCGTCAAAGAGTCAGATATATTTATTCCTCAGATAAGTGAATTATTTGACGAATAAAGCCTATTTGACCATTGAACAACTGACTTTTTTGCTATCTATCGAACAAACCCTATCTGTCTGTTTATCTGAGGATTGAAAAATCGGCCCTTAATATTATAACTTTAGAGTTCGCTAAGCATGCATTAATGCTTTTCAAAGATTTACCTTTAGTTATAGTTGTATCCACACATTTCACCAATACCCATAATTAAGTCCTATGTGGTGAGTCTATTGTCATGATCCTGGAATAATTCCAAACTCCTGGCTGCTATGTATTAAAAAAATGCTAATAAAAATTTCATAGACTCTTTTCCGGACCCGGGAATCGAAGCTAAGACTACGTTCAGCAGCCGCGCTTGCGACGTCTACCCCAATGAAGATAGAAATAAGACCGGTTATAGGAAAACATCGTTAGGACCTGGACTTGATGGTCTGAGACGGCCATCCCATAGTGAGCTAACCTGGCGAGCTCACTACGGACGTCAATGCTCGTGCCTTCTCTGTGGGTGAGCATTCTTGCATTCTTTTAGTCGACACATTTGTCGATTTTAAACGTCAAATTTGACATAAGTTATTGATAAAACTATAAAATTCAATACATTTAACGACTCAACAAGTTTCTTAACAAAGATCCGAAGACGGACGCTTGTATCGAGAACATTTGTCAAGTGTGCTGGTTTCCTCACGATTTTTTCCTTAATTAATTTATAGTACAGACATAACTTCGAGAAATCAGTGAGTCAGCCTTGGTTTCGAACTTGCGACCTTTGACTTGTCAATAGAACGGTCATAACACTAAGCTATCACTGCTTCTGTGCTTAGCAAGCCCCTTTAAAAAATAACCAGACACTAGAAAATATTTACAAAAATCCCACTCAATACACGCATTGAAATAAATGTCGCAACTACACAGTGTCGTACAGTAAACTACACGACACACGACATCGCAGTGTCGTGTCGTTAGTGCTAACAACTGGGTGTGTTGGACACGTGTGTTAGTTTATTTATCACCTCAATCTTACTAACTTTGAGAAAACTATTACTAAAAGCTTTTAAGCAACAAGATAATAAATTATATGGTATATTATTGAGATAGTTAATAGCACAAGCAACAACCGCACAGATCGATCGATTGAGATTAAGCTGCTCTTGCCGCGGTCGGTCTGTGGATGGGTGACCATCATTTCATACCGAGACCCCTCCGTGCGTCGGGCGGTCCCGATTGTCAAATTAAGATCTATGACAGCCGTTACGGTTAGTCAGAGGCCTGAAAGTCTGACAACCAGTCATACCACGAGATATCGTGTTACCCAGTATTAACTGGGTTGTGGACGTCAGATAGGCAGTCGCTCCATATAAAATACAGATATTAAGCTGCATCCGGTTTGACTGGAAGCCGACCCCAATGCAATTGGGAAAATGCTAGGCAGATTGTAGATAGATTGATTGAGATAATTAATGATATACCGCATGTTCGTAAGGATTAATATGCCATGGCATAATGCTCAAAAATCACTTTTTAATGTTCAATAATTTTTGGGCACTTAATGCCTTATTGTGACTGATGTTTAAGAGATAAACATGCATCGCGGACTCTTTTGAAATGTACGAAGGACCAATATTTTTGTAGAACATTATATTTACGTATCACTAACCATTACGCTAGCGCACGCGGAGAGAGGCTCGGCAGAACTTTTTCTTCCGACTTACTTAACAAAAATCTATATATAATCTAGCTGAATATTAGATAAACTATACAAATACAATTTCTCATGAATCAAAATACACAAAGCAAGTTTGAAATTAAAAATTATCCAAATTATATTTATATCTGTAGACCGGGGTTTCCTTTGCTTTTTAAACTTGTTGGCGCATATCTGACTATATCTGAGAAGAAATGACTAAAGAAACTCAGGCTACCACCTTCGAAAGTGCGAATAAAAAAAATGCTCCATATATTTTGGTAAAGTAGTTAATATGAAGATTTCTATAGAGCAGCGAATTTTTTGTTGGCGCTTTCGAAGTTTGTACAGTACATAGGTGGGGTGGGTTAATCTGCAAATTAATACCAATTCCAATCCAATTACAATGTAAGATCAACGTCTCAAAACAAAGTCTAAATTTAATATAGATCTATCTAAATCAAAATTTTATATTTTTATAAAAAAAAAAATTTTAATATCTCAATTTTGAAGCATGTTGGCTTAATAATTAAGTATCTCAATTCTTTAACTGTTTTGGCTTGCGGCATCGCCGTGGACTCAGCTCATGACTAAGGGCTCCGTTCGGGTTCGAAACTAGTCAGGCAGTCCCGAAAAATGCACGTGAGTAGTAACCGGTGAATTAATATGTTTAAAGCACGAAGTGACATATTTACAATGTTAATCGAGTGGATTTATTTTCGAGAGTTAGCCTAATAAGGCTACCTGTCCACCGGAGTGGGGCGAGGCTGCGGAGCGGTGAGCGAGATAAAATCCACCAATAGAATTGCATAAAATCTCCGCTCCTCTCCAGTGGACAGGGAGTTGCGAATTAGTTTAAAATTCATACAAATCCGGGAAGCGGAGCTAGGATGCGGAGCGAGGACGCAGAGCGAGAAAGAGGAGCGTGGAAGCGGAGCGGAGAAGCGGAGAGAGAAACGAGCGCGGGTGGGGCAGGGAACTAAACCAATCGCCCGCCGCCGGCAGCTCAAATGACTCGTTGCGTGCTCGCGGGCTAGCTCCGCGTATGAAAAATCCGCGTCTATGGACAGACACAGTCCGCAACTCCGCTCCGCATTACTCCCTCGCTCCGCTCCGCAGCCTATCCCCACTCCGGTGTACAGGCAGCCTTAAGGTGTGGTTCGTGATCTCTCAAGGTATTATATACTAAGATTGAACACATAAATCTTTATTAGTTATCCCATAAGTGTTCGAGGTTGTTCTGTCACGTATTGGGGTAGGTTAGATAACGACGTGTACTAGATAATATCAATGTTTTAACCTTAGAGTTATATGAAACTAATAGGTTTAAACGATAAATGTTGACATCATACGTCTTATACAGTGTGTTGGGAATATTTCAAAGGTAAACAATAAGCACTTTAATAATAACTACTGGTCGCCAACTGAGCAAAATTTTACGATAATTTATTTAAATTTGAACGTTCTATTGTCAAAGATGTATGTGTACTAGCTGTGCCTGCGACTCCGTTCGCGTGCATGTCGTAAATTAACACCATGTCGAGTATGAACACAAATCTATACAAATAGCTGTGCCCCGCGGTTTCACCCGTGATAATTTGAGGAAAAATTAGCAAACACCTACTAAAATATATTCCACCAGCGCCCTCCCCCTCATGACCACGCCTAGCACATCATAAATGCGCCTGCCTCGTTGGTTTAGTGGTCCCAAGCACCACTGCTGAACAGGAGGTCTCGGGTTCAATTCCCAGGTCGGGTAAAGTGATATTTAGTTTTCTGTTAGGATATTCTCAGTAGCAGGCCGGAGTTTGGAATTGTGCCCTGTAGATGGCAATAGGCTCACCACCTATTATATGGGACTTAATAACAGCATTCGTGAAATGTGGGAGTACAACTGTGTTCGCCTCTGCCTACCCCTTCGGGAAATACAGGCGTGATGCTACTTTAATAATAACTAGTGGTCGCCAACTAAGCAAAATTCGACCATAATTTAACGTCTCTATTTTCTGTCCATCTATTTTTAAAGATGAGTGTGTCAAATGCATGGCAAAAAAAGCATTACACATACAAGTGTAATGTCTTTTTTATATTATATTAATGTAATGTGTTTCTAATGCAATAATACGCAAGCCAAAGCTAAAGCGAAGCTAAAGAGATGGATTAGTGGTCAGAGCGCCTGGAGTATTCATCCGGGAGGCGCAGGTTCGAATACTGCTCGCGACCGTATTCTTTCAGATAAATCTTCGAAAAGCACTAACGCATACATAGCGAACTCTAAAATTTTTTTTTTTTGCGGAATAAAAAATTATAACATCACGAGTTCGCTAAGCACGCGTTAATGCTTTTCAAAGATTTATCTGTATCCTGTTATACTACATAACATTTTCATTAAAATCCGTTCAGCCGTTTCGGAGCATATTCGAGACAAACTTTCAGACAGAGAGACAAATATTCTTAAAACCCGAATTTATAATTAAACATCATTATCATAGTTCTTATTATTTGGTATTCAATTTGAAATCACAGACAGACAGTCTTCAGTTTTATTTATTGGAATAGATTAAAAAGATTACTTCAACCTTGTTTACCCTTCTATCGTTAATAGCGTGAAGCTAATGTTTACTCTGCGCTATCATGCACCAATTAAGTGTCGTTACATTAAAGAAATTGCTGCTATTAACATAATCACTAAAGTGTTACACTTATGAAAGCTGCCTCAAGGTGGGGGACACACAGTTGTAGAGAACGGCGAGCCAATTGTTGAAGTTTATTGGAGCGTTACGCATGGACATTGAGTTATTTGAATTCAATTTGTAGGCGTTTTTACATATGCTACGGTAATGAAGCGCCAATGAAGATTATTATTGGAGCCCATGAAAAAATTACACAGTTTAAAAAATATATTAAGTAGGTTACAAATTCGAAAGAGAGTTTTGACAATGATGCGGGTAGTCAGAGGCCTGTAAGTTACTTTGTTTGAACAAAGTGGCTATTTTGTCAGTTTGTGATTGTGTAAACAAGTTGTTCTCAATACGTAAAGTGAGCTTACATCTTTGCTTTGATTATCACCGGCAAAAGAAACCGACCTAGGGGTCTCAAATTGCACCAGGCGACGTTGCCGTTCAAACACAGATACCTCAGACAGATACCTTCGATCACTTATAAAAAACTAGATACACAATCAGCGACAAAAAACGTCCTCACCAAATGAGCACCCAATTCAAAATTTGGGTGCTATTTTAAGGTAGTCTTATTCGAACACTCTGACAGTAAACATGCCTAAGTGCTCGTTTAAAAACTGCAAAAATCACACTTTCAGGACGCTAAAACAGAAAGGAGTTTTATGTTTACGGTAAGTAATAATATTATCATTATATCACTGGGTTGTAAATACTGATATATCATTATATGTATAACTAACAGGAATTGCGCGTTAATTCCTGTTAGTTATACATATAATAATATCATGCAACGCGATAGTTTAAAAGTTAGTACTGATATATCGTCAAGAAATCATTTTTTTAAATTAATCTTAATAAACAGCAGGCGTAATAAGCATGTCAATTGTAAAGACTCTTACTAAACGTATAATTCATACTATCGCATGCCCACTTGAAATTTTTTTAAACGAAAACATTGATTATTGTATTTGATTCATTTATTTTGTAATTTTATAAGTATGTACTGACTATGTATTATTTAATTATGTCTGTCCTAACGATTTTTATATCTTATTAAATTTATGATGTGTGTTTTTATATTAGTTTATTGATAAATTAATGACAACCCTATCCAAAAACAAGCTATATTCAGGTAAATTACTATTATGAAAAAACACATCATAAAAAAATACAAATAAATAGGTACCATTTTTTACTACAGTATGAAGAAAAATATTGGACACTTCGACTCCACACATTCCTTATTGTAATGCGAGCTTGGCTATAACATTTTATAACTTTTTTTTATCGCTTTGTAAATCTGACTTTGAACCATGCGCGTAAGGTTGAATTTGTCATGATACATGTTGACCAGCTAGGTGTGGTCGTAAAATACAACTTTAATACAATTATGGTTGAATTTTCATTAATGAATGTATTTGAGCTAGAATTACAGAATTTAAGAACACAATTGGCGACATTTTTTAGGTGATTTTTGTATAGGATTGTGTATCTAGTTTTTTATTAGTGATTGAAGACAGATAACATAACATAGTATGTTATGTTATGTTATATGTTTGAAGACAGATACGAGAATTACAAATGATGTGATTTTTTTTCCTATTATTTTAATATTTTTTTGTTGAAAATTTCGAATTTTCTATTTTCGTCCAATAATTTATTACATACATAAACTCACGCCTTTCTCCCATGGGGGTAGGCAGAAACTACAGAACGCCACCTGCTACGTAATTTAGTTATGTGTTTTATAATTATTCTATTGACTAGTAATAACCGTGTTTGAATTGAATGTCGTACGTTCATCCCCACTCTGTATAAACTGAACAGATAGCAATGACGTCACCGAAAGACGTAGTTTTAGAATTCTATGAGCTAGCCAGTCTTCGTGTCCGTGTGTCCGATTGTAAGTTCTACTCGTGGTACTTTTCATATGGTAATTGCATAAGTTAAAGTTTGACGCGTGAGAACTGAGCCAATCGGTACATCATTTGGTTACATCAACTTCACACCTATAATTGCAAAGAGGTAAGCAGAATGTAGAATAAATTAGTGCGTATTTGATCTTGTAGTCGCTTATAAGTCTGCTGAGCGAAGTCCTGGATTCGATTCCCGGATCAGGTAGTTTTATTGGTTTACGGTCACCCATCTACAGGCTGACCGCACCAAGTGTTGTTTAACCTCAATATTTGTTAACTTATTAAAGATTACAACAGGCTATGAACGTCTAACATGATTTTAATAACTTCCCTATAATAATTATATATTATTAATATACTTACTTCCGTCTGTTTCGGTCAGCGCGGCATATCTTCACGGAGATTAACCAAGTACGCAGGAGACATTATAGTGCAAGTGTATGCGCAAACACAGGTGCACTCCCTCTTCCTTCACTCACATAGTCTGATGGGACGCAATCTGACACGACCGGAGAGAGATCAGGCGTTGTTAATATACATAATGTTAGTTTATGTTATAATTTCTATATTTTTCTTGCATAATAATAAAACTCCTCCATACCGTATTCGGTCACGGCGGCCTATCTTTGAGAAGATAAGCCGATTAGACGCAGGAGATATTATAGTGCACAAGTGTATGCGCGAACACAGGTGCACTCCCTCTTCCTTCACTCACATAGTCTGATGGGACGCAATCTGACACGACCGGAGAGAGATCAGGCGTTGTTAATATACATAATGTTAGTTTATGTTATAATTTCTATATTTTTCTTGCATAATAATAAAACTCCTCCATACCGTATTCGGTCACGGCGGCCTATCTTTGAGAAGATAAGCCGATTAGACGCAGGAGATATTATAGTGCACAAGTGTATGCGCGAACACAGGTGCACTCCCTCTTCCTTCACTCTCATAGTCTGATGGGACGGCAATGCGACACTGATAACTTGTATACGAGTCATCATTCTCATCCCCCTGCCCTTATCCCAATTTATTTGGGGTTGGCGCAGCATATATCTGGCATGCTGCTAAAGTTTTGGCAATGTTTTACGACCGCCCGCCTGCCTGATTAATAATATGGGGTAACTGTACAGATATAAGTAAGGCTTTCATTCTCTAGAAAAGGTGTATTAGAGCTGTGCAAGGTATCGAGCCACTTGATTCTTGTAGGCCTCTATTTAAAAAACATAATTTGGTAACTTTAGCCTGCATGTATATCTTTGAAGTATCTATTTTTGTAAGAAATCATAGTGATTTTTTCAATTTCAAAGGTGAGAGTTACAAAAAGTACAGACCAAGAGATCCATCAAAACTAGAAATTCCATATTGTAAATAAATCAAATGTCTATCACATGTGTGTGGAACTCCCACTCAAATATTTTTAAAAAGATTTACGTAAATGGTTGATAGATAAATGTTTCTATACTGTACATGAGTTTTTACAGCACGTTTGTCACTAAAAATCGAATATAAAACTTATGTGTCTGATTTGTGTAAATATGATTCTGTACATTTTGTATTTAGTGTAGTTATATTATTTGCGTAAAATTAATTTGCATGCCTTATGTAAGCAGAATATGGTATCGTTCCTTAACCACCAACTTTTACATCTGGTACCACCTGTATTCTATGCAGATAAAGAATTCCTGATTACAACCCTCGTTAGGAACGCTGTTGTTGGTGGTAACCGCCACCGATACGGTCTCCTTCTATCTAGCTATGTTACACCAAATGTTATCCATGCGCCAGGTTCTGATGTTATCCTACTATCACGCTCCACTAACCGGGCCATATCTTCATCATAATTATATTTGTAACTAGCAGTATCCTTGTATATAATTTACCACCCACACATACAACAGATATGTAAGTACTTAAATAATATTTGTACATAATCCGACATCTTGTTTCCGTTTTATCGTAAGACATGTAGAAATAGAGAGTGTAATATCCGTTTCAAACATATTAATTTGATTTAGTTTCTAATATTCAATTTAATTTAATTACTATACTTATTACTTAATTTAATTATTGTGGAGTAATTTGATTATTTATTCATCTTAATTGTCGTAAGATGGTTGTAAACTTGTAATTATTGGGGGTGTAAGTTCAAACCGAGTTTATAGGAAAGTATTAATTATTTTTTTGGATCGTTTTCTGGATCTACGTGCTCCATCCTCGGCCACACCGTCGCTTACCATCAGGCGAGTTGAAGGCCAAACGTAGCTCCATATTTTATAAGATACTAGCTGATGGCTTCGCCCACGTGGATGTCGGTTATCGTGACCAAAAGTAATCATAAAATTTTGATCCCGTAAATTTGCTTTCATTTAGTTTTCCATATAACATTAGGTCATTACTTTGCAGAATTTGATCCTTATTAGCGACAATATTGGATGGTGTAATAATATATAGCGTGTTTTTTTTTAACTGCTTTGTTGGCCTAGTGGTCTCAGACGTGACTGCCAGGCAGGAGGTCTTGGGTTCGATTCCCGAGTCGGGAAAAGTGTCATTGAGTTTTTCTGTTAGGAAATTCTCAGTAGCAGCCCGGAGTTTGGAATTGTGCCCGGTTGCTAGCTACATGGAACTTAATAACAGCATTGGTGAAATGTAGGTTTACAATTACTCCGTCATCCTCTTCGTGTTTAGGTTTTTTCTTACCTTACAAACACACAAATACTCCTATTTATGTCACCCCAGCCACGCGGGGCTCCATCGTCCCAGTCAAGGAAAGACTATCAGAATACAGTATCTTTTTTTTACTTGAGTGGTGACTATCCATTTAATGTACAGTCGACGAAAGAGATAAGTATCCAGGGTCTTCTGATATAGTTGAAGCTTTCTTAGAAACCGCTGGATGTTTTAAAATTTAATTTAATTTATAAAGTAGATAATAAATAGTTACCTAATTAATTAAATTAAGTTTCAATCGAAGACATCTATTGGTTTCTAAGAAAACTTCAACTATATCTGACGACCCTGGACACCTATCTCTTTTGTCGACTGTACGTATACAATAAACAAACCTGTCCCACAGTAGATATGTCATTCCGCATTACGTCTAAACGTGAGTAGCTGTTTAGTTAAACGTATCGCAATGGCAATCCAGCTGAACGTCGTTCAGCTGTTTTATAAAACAGTACTATTTTGTAAATCAGCTAGCAGTTTTCTAAAACAGCGGATTCTACTATCCATCTGCGACATATATACCTACTGACCCAATAACAGATTAAAAGGACGATAACACATAATATTACGATCACAATCAAAACTCAAAACAAAATAAATCAGCCATCATAAGTGCGTGTTGAACAATTTAATCTGTGCGTCACGAATGTCGCATTATGTGTATCAAAGTCGCAACATTTGTATGTGTGTCGCAATGATTTGGATGTGAGGTCGTCATGTGTGATTCCCGCCTTATTGTGGTAGATAAAACGTGTTTGATAATGTTAATTCGACAAAAACTATGCTACCGTTACCATTGATATTTATAACGGGATATTTACATAATGAGGGGCTCGTGGCTAAGTAACAGCCGCACGGTTCGATCGAGATTAAGCTGCGCTTACCGCGGGCGGTCTGTAGATGGGTGACCATTATTTCATACCGAATTCCGTGTCTCGGAGAGAACGTTAAGCCGTCGGTCCCGGTTGTCAAATTAAGATCTATGGACAGCCGTTACGGGTAGTCAGAGCCCTGAAAGTCTGACAACCAGTCATACCACGAGATATCGTGTTACCCAGTTACTGGGTTAGGAGGTCAGATAGGCAGTCGCTCCATGTAAAATACTGGTATATAAGCTGCATCCGGTGTTACTGGAAGCCGACCCCAATGTAATTGGGAAAAGGCTAGGCATATAACATAACATAACATAGCATCATTCCTGTATTCTCCGAAGGGTAAGGCAGAGGTGTACACAGTTGTACACCCACATTTCACCAGTGCTGTTATTAAGTCCCATGTAATAGGTGGTGAGCCTATTGCCATCAAACCGGCACAGTTCCAAACTCCGGGCTGCTACTGAGAATTTACTAACAGAAAAAAACAAAAACATTTCACCAATGCTGTTATTAAGGCCATTTACCTAATAAGTGATGTATATCATCTTCCAAGCACGATTCCAAATACCGGGATTGCTATTGAGAATTTCCTAACAGAAAAACTATCCCACCAAAAACATTTCATGTGAATCCAAGATAAATCTTTGAAAAGCATTAACGCATGCTTAGCGAACTCTAAAGTTATTATATTAAATAGAAAAAGAATACGGTCGCGAACAGGATTCGAACCTGCGCCTCCCGGATGAATACTCCAGGCGCTCTGACCACTATTCTTTTTCTATTTATAATAACTTTAGAGTTCGCTAAGCATGCGTTAATGCTTTTCAAAGATTTATCTTGAATTATTAAGGTAATTGCATTCTTTACGGCATTGTATTAACTGCAAAGTTAGTCGTGTCGGTTCGGTCACCAGTATAGAGACTGAATTGATTGCAATGACGTCGCCATAAGACTTGTTAAAATATGGAAGAAGAATTCGCGGTGGTGAGCAGAGGTCGAGATGGCTTAGTGGTCAGAGCGCCTGGAGTATTCATCCGGGAGGCGCAGGTTCGAATCCTGTTCGCGACCGTATTCTTTTTCTATTTAATATAATAATTTCATGTGAAGTTGATTGTCGAGACTCATAAGTTCATAATGATTTCAATGAGAAGTTATGAGGTCTCTAGTAGAACCAAACTTATAGCTGAGCTCGGATTTGTATTACGTGTCATAGTCTACGGGGCCTATCCAAACTCCAAAGTATATAGCTCTCCGTGCTCTTGACTGTACCTTATTTATAACAATAAATAATAAATAACTCTACCTATAACCCCTGTCTCTACAAACACTCCATCTTCGTTAAAAAGTATGGCTTGGCCGTTTCGTCATTTCGTTTCATTGTGAAATGTTTTGTCACGTAATAGTTCCACGAACATTAAACGGCCAAGCCAGTACTATCTCTTTCTAGCATTATCCAGAGCGAAACTATGACGGTTTGAAAACACGACGAAACGCTTCCAGAAAAGGTAGGTAGGCCCGCGGTTTCTTTGTCTGATGTTGGCGGGGGCACTACCTGCCCCCAGATAACACTGCCCCGAGACAACACTGCCCGACCCGAGAATCGAATCCAGAACTTCACACTCTGCAATCGCCCTAACGACTAATGATACTCCTCCCGACCGTATTCGGTCACGGCGGCCTATCTCCACGGAGATTAGCCAAGTAGGCAGGAGATATTATAGTGCACAAGTGTATGCGCAAACACAGGTGCACTCCCTCTTCCTTCACTTTTATATTCCGATGGGACGGCAATCGGACATCAAATCTGCTACTGAGAATCTCCTAAGAAAACCTCAATAACACTTTGCCCGACATGGGAATTGAACCCAGGACCTCACACTTAGCAATCGCCCTTACGACTACTAGACTAATGAAGCAGTGATAATATTATCAGCCTAAAAGAAGCGTCAATCCCAATTATGTCCTTATTTTTAGAAAAAAACATAAACACCAAAACATTATTGCCAACTTAAAAAATGAAATATTACCCCAATTATCAATTATACCAACACAATCATAAATCATGTTTGCCAAGACACAACTGACATGGTATTCAATCATATCACGATCTACAGTAATAAATATTTGCCAACGGCATGATTATAGAGCAGACGACCATAAACAATGCAACAAATTATAATTCTATCATAGACAATGAGATGGTTATATATGAGATGTCAGATCTGGTGCGCGTTGTGTAAAAGTCTAATCAATCAATCTCATATTCAAGGCTAGAGTGAATAGATTTCTTCTGGATCTTCTTGCTTCATCCTCGGCTACACCGTCGCTTGCCATCAGGCGAGTTGGTGGACAATAAATGGGATTAAATAAAACCGGTCAAGTGCGAGTCGAGCTCGTGCGCCGAGGGTTCCGTACCTACCCATTATACCGTCTGTCCGTGTGTCACTACCGATTTTCTCAAAAACGGGTAGACCTAGCAAGTTGAAATTTTACCAGATACTGAGGTCAATAGTTAACAACTAATAGGGACTATTGACCTCAGTATCTAGTATAAATTTCAACTTGCTAGGTCCACCCGTTCTTGAGAAAATCGGTAGTGACACACGGACAGACAGACAGACGGACAAGGGAGTGATCTTATAAGGGTTCCTTTTTTTACCTTTTGAGGTACGGAACCCTAAAAACAGCGTGATGGATCGTGTGTCAAACGTAGATTTTTAGAAGAAAAAAGTTATTTATAAGAATTGGAATTAAGAAATCTAAACTGATATTATAAATGCAAAACGTACTACTGTGTGTTTGTTACGTTTCACGCCTATACTTCTGAACCAATTTTGATAAATTTTGGTTTACCTATTTATAGATTGGACCTTGGGAAAGAACATTGGCTACCAAAGACGACAAACAAAGTCGCGGGCCCCAGTAGTAGTCTATACTCTATACTATAATATAATAATAATAATATATTTTTGTCTGTTCGTTTGTACAGATTTAGCTCAAAAACTACTCAACCAAACTACTAACTCAATTATTTCTAGAATGCTGCATTATTTTATTACTGAGTAACATAGGCTATATTTTATTTCAGTGCTAATAAGATTTCAGTTTGAAAATCCAGGCGGGCGAAGCCGCGAGCACAGCTAGTAATATTATAAAGAGGGAAGATTCGTTTAAAGATAAATCTTTGAAAAGCATTAACGCTTAGCGAACTCTAAAGTTATAATTATAATATTAAATGGAAAAAAAACAAATCATGCTCGCGACCGTATTCTTTTTCCATTTAATATTATAACTTAACTCTGAAACTACTGAACCGATTTTAATAGTTATTTTAGGTATCTACTACATTAGAAAGTTACTTTATTCTTAAGTACTTATGCTAAATGTAATTTCAGTAATAATAAGATTGCAGCCTGAAATAATGGTAATTTGTAAGGCGGAGTTCGTGTCGGACACGCGCCCAAGGGGATTCGCAAAAAAATATTATATTATAAGATTTATCTACAAAGTAGGTGGCCGTACCTATAGTTCCGCGAACCTGAGACTACTTTTCTTTATTCCTTAAAAAAACAATAAGACGAGACCAGTGACAGCCCACATTGGTACCAAAATCAAACGAAATCAGATCCTTCTCCTGTTTAAACATAACATAGCATCACGCTTGTTGCCCAGAAGGACTAAACAGAGGTGTATTATAGAACTTACAAAACATTACACCGGTGCCGTCATTAAGTCCCATGTAATATGTGGTGAACCCATTTGTCGTCCTCCGGGCACATTCCAAACCGGGTTGACATAAAAAAAATTCCATCAAAAAATCTAATTAGACTGTTCGACCCGGGAATCAAACTCAGTGCCTCACGCTTAGCAGTCGCACTTACAACCACTAAAATTCAAATTCAAATATTTTTATTTCAAATAAATCATATTACAGGCACTTATGACAAGTCAAAACTAGGTGCACAGTTCCGAGGCGTTGATCTTATGGAGAAGAGCCGGCAAGAAACTCCATAGACACTCTTTTAAAATAAATTGGTATTACAATAAATAATGAGAGTGAGAATAATGCAGGTTAATTAGCAAGAAAAAAAGAAAAAGCGCTAGAAACAATAACTTATATAGCCTTTGAAAACGATTGCCAAGGCAGTTAGGAGCCGACCAGTCCCGACAGACAGCATCCGTTCACGAGCATGACGCGCACATCAGCCTCGCTTAGCTCAACCATTTTTTAGGGAACTCGACAACCCGATGTACGACGCCACCATCAGCAGGACATTTTAGCGAGCAGGACAAACTAATAATGCCTGACAATAGGCAGTATGTATGTAATATTAGATTAAAACTAACATTAATGTCCACACTAGATCAACAAAGCCCTCTAGTTTTTCTTCTGTAGTCCAAAAGACCAAATACATTGCCACAACTCACAATATAAAAGTATGTTGAGTAACATATTTGTACCCACCCCGCAACTTAGCTAGCGTGGTGATAGGAATGTGACTTTAGCACTTATTGTAAATCACGACCAAAACAGACGGCAGCGTACAGCGAGCTGCGACCATAAACGTATGAAAATGTTGCATTATTTTGTAGCAGTGGCCATGATTCTGAGGAGACTGGAGACATTATGTGCTTAGTAATTATGAATTATTGTTCAACGGTTATTACTCATTTGCATTCTTCGGGATTGCCCGACTAGTTTCGAACTCGAACGGAGCCCTTAGTCATGAGCTGAGCCCGCGGCGATGTCGCGAGTCAAACTGGCTCTGCACCGCATCGCATGCCGCCCCGCGCGGGCCGATGATGTACTCGGTGCCGGCGTCGGGATTGTTCGTGCGTTCCCGTCATTCGTCGTGTCCGAGTTACCCATAGTGCATACCGCGCTGTGTCGCACTCCAGACTTGACTTACTTCTGCATGATGTAGACTTCAGAGCTGGTTTCCAGGCAGGAGGCAGCGTCCAACCACCGCCTCTGTTGAAGTTCGGGCGTCGACTTATTTCGATAGCTTCACGTACTTTTCGCGGAACGGAATATTTTTGGGGTCCGTTCGAGTTCGAAACTAGTCGGGCAATCCCGAAGAATGCGAGTAATAACCGTTGAACAATAATTAATATGAATGTGTCTCAAGAAAGTTATTATACAAAAACTTAGTAATTATGTTTTATATAACAATGCTGAGGCACGGGTCAAATATTTTTCAGAACCTGTATTTAAAGTTTGAAGAATGTGTAATGAAATCTCACAAAGTGACACGCAAGCGCAGCTGGAAGCCCGCGTACTGTGTCCAAAGCGAACTGTGTTTAAATATTAATTTAGACAAAATATAACATTCTGTAAATGTCAACCCATGACTAGGGGCTCCGTTCGAGCTCGAAACTAGTCGGGCAAACCCGTAAAATGCACGTGAGTAGTAACCGGTGAACAAACTATACATATAATAATAATGTAAAGGATCGCTGTCTGTACATGGAAGATATAAAGAAAACATATTATTGGGACCTTTATCAACGCAAATAGCACAAACTGTCTGTTTGTCTGTTTATCTGTGCGTTTGTGCACGCTAATCTCAGAAACGGCTTATCCGATTTAGATGTGGTTTTCACTAATATATTGTGGTAAGCTTTACTTATCATTTGTGTTTGTTTTATGTCAATCGGTTTTTAAATAAAAATGTTATGCCAATTTAAAGAATCACGTCACACATTTGTTATTTACGACATTCACACGGACGGAGTAGTCGCTGGCACAGCTAGTAAATAATATGAATATGCCTCGCGAAAGTTCATATCCAAATAAAAAACTCAATTCGATTCTGTTACTGATTCTGGAAAAAACGATTTCTATAAGCAATGATTTTAGACTGTGCCCTAGGACAACTCTTATAATAATTGATGTATAGAATTCCGTATCAATTTGCACCAAAATCAAACTTGTTTTTCAGCTGAAGAAAAAACGAAGGAGGTTCTTTGGTCGACGCGTACCTATATTTGTTTTTTTTATTATAATTTTCACGAGGCATACATTTTTACAGATTAGTCCTTGAGTAATACTAGGAACGAAACATGCTTTTGCAGCCAAGTTTTACATGTTCCTTGGACCGCTCCTCTATAATCGACTAAATGCAATGGCTAATATCTATCCTTTGGATTATTTTAATTGCAATAAAATCATCAAAGATGTTCTTCAAAATATGTCCTACGAAGATACAGAGAAGTTATTAATTGTGCTAAAGTAGAAATTATTTGTAGTTAATATTATGTAATTAGTTAGGAAACTGAGTTTTCTTTTTTATGTATTATATATTTTGATTTTTTATTTTGATTTTATTTCTTCCAAACTTTTATATAACTTCATTTGACTATTTGCTTGTATATTATTGTTTACCAATTTATTTTTTATTTTTTTAGTTTGATTTATTATTGATTCATATTATTAGATTTTATACTGTTAAGTGACTATTTTAACCTACGAGTATGTCAGCGCTTTTCGCCTGAAACACAGGATTACCTAGTTCAGGCACTTAAACAAATGTGAAGATGATATACATTTATATGCGACTTTGTATTAATTTATCATGTACCGAAAGTTTTTGAATAAAATTATTAATTTAATTTATTAAGAAAAAAAAAATCTTATTCGGCAATCCGATAATCAATAAGTGAGCGAGAATTGAGAGTACAATTTCAAGGACGCGACGATGAGGCACCTTTCGTTACAAGAGAGAGAAGAAAGATATGACGTAGGGAGAACGAACGACAGAGACCTATACATTCCGAATGTCCGACGGCCACGGAAGGGGAGCAAAAGAGAGCGACGTATACACGATACAAAGCGATAGAATAAGATGGTGTCACGTTGTCGATGTACGTCTCAGACGCTACATTATGAACACCTGAGGTGCCTCAGGACGCATACGTTGTGTTATTGTTAAGAAGTTTCACTTCAATATCCAAAATATTCAGCCGAACTCACAGTCACCCCACAACATCACACTATAGATCATTGATCGATAGTAGATCATTAGGGCGGCGTGATCGATACGCGGCGCGCGCTTGCTCTCGCGCATGCATTATTCACGACTTCCATGACTTATACGACTCGTGCGCGTTAGAGGGAGACAAAAAATAATTCAATTGAGTACTGTAGCGTTGATCGACTGACGGCTGACTAAAAAAGTGATTGAAGAAACGTCCCTATGTGGTGATCATTAAAATTGTAAGATAATTAATTTTAATTAAATCGGATTAAAAGCTGTCACCAATTGTTCTGATTATAGAATGGGTATTTTATTCTGTGACGTATGTGTACTCTCTCGTAGGTCTAGTAGTGGCAAGCGCAGCTGCTGAGCGTAAGGCCCTTGGTTCGATTCCCGGGTCGAGCAAAGAGCAGCTTTTGGTTTTAAATTATGCCCGAAGGGTCACTAAATAAAAATATTACGTGGATTTAAATAATAGCATAGGTGTCACGTGATTGTAGAATAGTACAGCTCTGCTTAGTGCTTTGTGGAATACAGGCGTAATGTTGCTGCACTTTTATGTACCTAAAAGGTTCCATTTTCACAAAATCTGTTCCGATAACTTATCATTTTGGATTACGCGATGGAACGGCGATCCGACGTTACCGGAGAGAGATCAGGCGTAGCACCAACGGTTTTATGTGCTCTCCGAAGAACGGGTCACATCTCTAACTTCCTAACTCCGGGTTGCTACTGAGAATTTCCTTACATTAAAATCCAACAACACTTTGCCCGATCCGTGAATCGAACGCTCACGCCTCACGCTAGTTAAATGAACACAATACCTATTTCTAATACGGACTGTTACCTTAACTAATTAGTTAACAGTAATAATAAAATACACATTTCAATGAAAAACAAACTCAGTTTAGGTATGTAACTGAAGGTATCTAGGTCATTGAGACGGCTGCCCATTGGCTGACACGACACAGTGACGACCAATGGTGACGTGGCCTGTCAATCGTTAGATCACCCCAGTTCGTGGTAATCAGATAAGTACTAGGTATTACTTGCTATGTTTATGATAAGATCTAGAATGGTAACGAGGTTAGGTACCTATATGAGGTTTAATATCTAAGATACTGGGAGATTTTATATTTTGATTTCACCGTTTCTCTTAATAACTGTCCTGCTATACTGCAGGGCAAGGGCCTCTTTTCGTACATAGAAGGCACGACATTGACCACCACGCTAGCTCACTGCAGGTTGACGATTTCTGATTAGTAGGCTCAAGGTTTCCTCACGATGTTTTCTTTCCTTCTGTATATCTGTTGATGTTATAGTGATAGCAGCTGCAATACTCATCATGTGAAAGCAGAATTGACAGATCCCGTTGTTTGAGCATGCCTGGCACAGTTGGCTTGCAGAGTCTGTATGGAATCCGCGCATGAACTGCACGCTTCGTTTCGGCCTTCTTTGCTGGTTGGGCGACGAATTACTGTAGTCTCTCACTCAT
The DNA here is from genome assembly GCA_935421205.1 of Xylocampa areola. Classification (NCBI taxonomy): domain Eukaryota; kingdom Metazoa; phylum Arthropoda; class Insecta; order Lepidoptera; family Noctuidae; genus Xylocampa; species Xylocampa areola. The sequence goes on from OW285223.1 coordinate 14,132,064, forward strand.
GGTGGTCGGAGATCGTTGAGCACCCTCCGGCGCTTGGGACGTTTTCTACGGCATTGGTGAGACGAATTTGACTGTCTCTCTCTTATCTCCCGTCTTCTTTGGGAGCATCATCACCTCTTGGCAGATGGCGGAGAAGGCTCCCCAAGTATACTCTCGCTTACGACCATATGTCTGATCACAGCCAGAAAACGAGAGATCGCTCCCTCCTACTGCCCCGGATAACGTTACGGTGTGGTGGTCAGCCCAGGTAGGGCACTCTTCCAGCATGTACTGCATCGTATCTACGAGACAGCTGCCGCAGTTATGGCACCTCGGCGTAGATACAATATACTACTAGTTGTGCATATTGACTTTGACGAAATAGAAATTAATTATTATCCAACTTAATAAAAAGTCAGGCCCTCAGATGGAGTCAAACTGCCTATTTCTCTTATAAAGAGTCCACATCATCGATAGGAGTATTTTTTTCTCTTAAGTAATTATGTGCCAAATAGTCAAACTTACACTTACATATTTTGCCCATATCGATCAGATTCCACACGAAAAGATAAGCATGTATTATCTATTATAGAAAATTCGGTCTTTCGACCTGCTCTACTAGAACGCCCGTATAAGTCAGTCATTTATTGTTAGAGGCTTTTAATCAGGTACTTGTACCATTCAAAAGCATAGAGGCAAGGTATCGCGAACCATTCATTAGTTTCTCTTTTGAAATTAGTTATTGAAAGAAAGCATTGCTTACACCTCAGTTGACCGATCAAAAAGCTGACTACTGATTGGCGTAATATATATTTAAAACGCATATGAACCTGCCTATGGAGGCATCCATAGGCTTCGCTAACAACTATCCCTAATTTGTCTTCCCCATTAATACGTTTATTGTGATGACAATAGTGTAATCTATTAAGTTACACCATTGTATAGTACTTGGTTTGCTGTTTATTCCCTCTGTTACACTCCCCATTTATTACCCCACCTAACAAGTTGATTAGCTCGGTTTCCTAAATTATAGAAACTCGTACAATAGTCTATTTATCTATATAAGGAAACGAGAGCAATGTTAGCTGCCAGCTCTCGACACACGTGTGTGACCGACAGGACAGTGGTGTGTTTGTGACGTTAATTATGTGAGTGAACGAGTCCCCGTACGTACGTATGTGGACGTGGATGTTTATCCCATCGGGCTGATGGTGACCGCAACTTATAATGAACGAAATACAAGTTCTTACAATATTTTATATGATTGGAAGGGAAACTAACCAATATTAAATTGTATGAATATTATTCAGTGAAAGGCAGGTACCAAGGATTTTTCAAAAAGTCAAATCACGGCTGTAATTGTATCAATTTGGAATACTTAGATTTTTTGGTTTTTTAACAAATATTTTTAATTTTAAATTTTTCAAATCTTTTTTATTTCAAATAGATCTGTGGGGTTACTCTTGAAATTAATACCAATTCCAATCCAATTCCAATATTAAATAGACGCCTTAAAACAACGCGTAATTTTAAAATAAATTTACCTACATACAATTGTCTCAAATTTAAAGCTTGTTGTTTTCATATCCCAAATCTATAATTATTTTTTTAGACATTTTGGCATTTAAAAGTACGAACTGACATATTTCCAATGTCAATCGATCGGGATTATTTTCAAGAGTAAGCCCACATATAACAGGTACCTTCATAGGAAATATTAAAGCGAGTACACGGTTTGAAATAGCTGGTCTTATGGAAAAAACCGGATGGGAACTCCGTAGAGATTCTTTCAAAATAAATATATTTTTAACAATAATTTTAAGAATAATACAGGTTATGAGGTGTTCATGCCTGATTTAACTATATCTGATTAGAAACGAACCTGTTTTGTTTATCAAGTGGTAGGTTTTTTTTATCAAGTGGTAGGTTTTTTTAGAGCGATTGATAAGTTGTTTATTTTATCCATCGCCGAAGGAGTATCTATTGCTAAGATATTAGTTATATTTCTATGGTATGTATATTAAGATAAATGACCTAATGTCTATAGCAAATATTCATATGAACTGGTAGACTTAAAATAGTCTTACATCAATCCACAGAATTATAACTAATATCTTAGCACATCAATCAATGCGTTTCCTGCTGTCATTAAACCGCTCACCTCGAATATATCAAGTGCCAATCACCAGTATTACTGACACTACAAATTATCTTAAACTGCGTGAAATCGCTTAAAAAATGTTCCACAAAAATGTGGTGGTCCATCGTCCTAGAGCGACTACATGTTATAGCATGCGATATGGGAACGTCAAGCTATACAAAATGTTTGATGCAAGAAATTTAAAAAAAGAAAGAAAGATTAATGCATTTTTATTTTGTACGGACACACACCATTGTCAGAAAATTCAATACCAAAAAAGGTCTATAACTCACCACAAGCTGCAATAGTAACGATTCTCTATTAAATACATAATATCACGTGTGATTCATGTTACGGTCGGTAGAAACAATCGATTTCCGACACACCTCTTACAACTTAGTGTCGAAGTTTAAACCCCCCGTAGGCCTCTGACATACATACCAATGAGAACATCTTTTAGGTTTCCTCACAATGCTCCATAAATTGTATTCCTTCACCGCTTTATATTTTAGCTACAAAATGGATTCTAAAATTGTGCATGACACATATAAAAATACATACAGTCACATCTGTTGCCTATAGGGAGAGGCGGACATTTCTACCAGATCCATTTCCGAACCAAATTTAAAAAAATAAACACTTAGACAGGCACTTATGAAACGTCAAAACTAGGTGCACGGTTCCAAAAACGTTGATCTTATGGAGCAGAACCGGCAAGAAACTCCATAGACTCCGTAGAAACACCTTTGTGATACTTCAATAAGCGCTAATTTTTGTCTAACTGTCCCATCACCTTTAATAGCATCGCGTCGCCTCGCTTCCACCGCTCACGTAAGACGTTGCCCTACTACAAAAACTATAAATACTTGTTCCTGTGACTATCGCAATCAGATGTGCCTCTCAGGAATTGTGCGCAATGTGTGGAAATTTCTTGCCTACAATTAGTACATATAAGGTGTAAGCAGATGAAAACGTCTGGTGTGTAATGACAGGACAAGCAACAAGAAAATGTAAATGAACCTGTATTAGGAGTTGTTCTAGGTTTCCTCGAGATGTAGAATTTAAATATGTAATAGGTAGGTAAAGAAACAGACTACTCACGATCATTCTCAATTCTCTTTGAAAAACATTACTACGCCATTCGCCACCAGTACACATTTTTTTTTTCAAAATTATTAAAAATTGATCTATATTTGGCCACCAACTCACCTGATGGCAAGCGACGGTGTGGCCTAGGATGGAGCACGTATACCCAGAATAAATCTCTTCACTCTTAAGTAGAGTGGATAGATTTTGGGAGAACGATAGTTGGGGAGTTGATGCAACTGCCCAGACCCGTCTCCCAAAATGTCTGCACCGGACTACATCCCGAAACACGACTAAGTCGCTTCACGGCATGGCTTCGTCCGGTGAGGGGTAACCAGTCGCGGCCGAAGGCTCTCGCCAGAGTCGTGTTGCCTCTTTTGCACCACCCAGGGGCCACGTGTAGGGATTCCATTTTAAGGGTGTACTGCTACGGACGCGGGCAACTCAGCCCCCAAATAAAAACACTAATACTGTTATTATGTCTACACGTGGCATTGCCAGACCTGTTTTTCCAAATGTCGGGACTTAAGTGGAAAAAAAGCGGGACCAGAATGAAAAATTAAAACGCAGAAACATTCACATTAATAAACTAAAAAACCTGTATCTCTAAATCCATTCTAATTATAATCTTATTACTTTTTGGCTCCCTCGCCTCGGCTCAATGAAAGAACGGGCTTTTGTGCTGGCGGGATGCGCCCCAAGAGGCCTGAAAAGCGGGACGTCCGGCCAAAAGCGGGACATCATGTCACACTAGTCTACACCCTCATAGGATTTATTATTTATTGCCATTTATTGGGTTTAATTCCAAACTGCGGGAACTGAGACTTCTGAATCTCATCACTACATTCAACCTTTTTTATCTTTACAGCCATCAATAAACTAAATGTTTTCTTTTTGTCCGACACCATCTTTGGGTACAGAGTAATGTATTCACAGAGGCTGCATAATCGCATGCATGTTATTACAAAAAATAAAATGTGTATATTTTTTTATACTTGTATGAGTTAATTAATTAATCCTAGTTGACGTGTGTCAACTCAATCACATCATGTAACCGCATGTTAATTAAAATTTAAATTGTCAACGCGAAAATACAGGGTTAACATTTTTATTAATTAAAGGATTAGGTGTTAGTGAAATGGCATAGTATCTATGTTTAATTAGGTAATGATAATGTCTGGCTTGCTGTGCAAGTTATAAAAATGTTTTTTTTTTTGTTATCAGTAGTAAATACTTCTATAATCAAGCTTACAGACCGTATTAGAAACACCACTCGGTGCTCCATAACTTGTATAACAGATGATGGGGAAAAAACGGCTGGGCTAAAGTGGGAAAGGCCTGAGCACTTCGCTAGAATGCACCCGGAAAGATGGGCAAAGATTACCATGCACTAGGCGCCTGATAGGAGACATCGCCGTCGAAGACGGCCGCGGCGTACATGGCGAGACGATCTGTACCAATTTGCGGGACAGATATGGCCAGATATCGCGCAAGACAGGGACGTGTGGAAGGAAAAAAGGGAGGCCATTGCTCAGCAGTGGGCCACAAATTAGGCTATTAAAAATAAAAAGTAAATATAACTGTCCAGTCTTCCAACTATTTCTGAGTGAAAAATAACGTTGGGCCATTGCTCCGTTTTAACGTAAACATACTTTTGCAATAATTGTTTTTTAAAGATTATAAAAGGGATTATTACTTTAACTGTGAATCCAAATAAATTAATACATATTTTGAATGACTAAAACAAGATGACTCTAAAACAAAAGACTTAGGATTGACAGATGAAATCATACGCGAATGTCGTGTAAAACAATATCACTGTTCCGATTTGCTACTGCAGCCCGCATGCGGTGAAAATGAAAATCATTTTCCACGATCGTTGCAGCTCACTGTTACCGCGTGCGGGGAGTCCAAAAACCCTTCAATATTGTAAGTTATTGTAAGTTATTTTATGGTTTTTTTATGTTCTTGTTTCTTTATATAAAGATGTTGTTTTTTTCGCTTTCACTTTTTTTTTACTTTGACCGTGATTCTAAATAAATTCATAATTTCATGAATTACTACAACATAATGCGTAGGATTGACAAATGAAATCATATCAATTAATGTTCACCGGTTACTACTCACTTAGTCATGAGCTGAACCCGCGGCGATGTCGCGAGTCAAACTCGCCGCGGGTTCAGCTCATGACTAAGGGCTCCGTTCGAGTTCGAAACTAGTCGGGCAATCCCGAAAAATGCACGTGAATAGTAACCGGTGAACATTAATTGATATGAATATGTCTCACGAAAGTTTTTATACAAATGAAATCATACGCGATAGTCGTGCAAAACAATATCACTGTTCCGATTTGCTACTGCAGCCCGCATCAGGTGACAATGAAAATCATTTCCCGCGATCTTTCCCGCTCGCTGTTACCGCATGCGGGGAGTCCGAAAACCCTCTATTATTATTATTATATGTTATTGTAATGTAATGTATTATATTGTGATGATTTTTAATGTTGTTTGTTTCTTTATATATTATGTTGAATTTTTTACAATTTCTGTTTTGTAGTATTGTGCTGTTTAATAAAACTTTACTGTACAAATTTCTTCCTTTCATTAATTTACCTGTAAAATAGTTTAGTTTTTCTGGGAGAACGATGGAAGTTAATACATGGTGTTGTTATCAATAATATGGTCTGTCGTTTCTTTAATTGGCAGTTCGTATTAAATTTAACAAAATCTACGCGAGCAAAGCCACGTCCGAAAGCTAGTTTACTTTTAAAAAGTTCAATTTAAACTCACTTCATCTAACCCGACTTGAATGACATAAAATGATCGATACAACATGTCCGATGTAATCGAGCGCAGTTATAATTTTTCATTCATATTTTTCTATCGATAAAAATTAATGAATACAAAAAGCTGGTATAACGGGCCCAGGTCTAAGGCTCTAAGTAATGGTATATCAGTAATTTGGTACACATGTTCCGCAATGAAGATATTCATTAGTCCATGTCTAGTAACTGCTCTGTGCTCCGAGCTCTACGTGCCAGAATTACTAATACTTGCCGCGATATTCGCTATTCCTCAGGGGTGACACAAACTTGTCGAAATTCCGAAAAAGCGACCTAGTCCTGTTTCGGGATGTAGTCCGGTGCAACCGTTGTGGGAGGACTAGTCTTGGCAGTTGCATCGACTCCCCAACTATTGTTCTCCCCAAATCTATCCACTCTAGGAGTGAATAGATTTCTACTGCATCTACGTGCTCCATCCTCGGCCACACCGTCGCTTACCATCTGGCGAGTCGGTGGCCAAAAGCACATCCATCAATCTGTCGACAGCCTGGGACATCATGGCCTGTCCTGTAGCAGGAGTGCGGGGCGTATAGCCCGGCACGCCAGCATCAACGACATTATCCGCCGGGCTCTTTCCACCGCCGGTGTACCAGCTGTTTTGGAGCCCAATGGCTTGGTGCGGGACGATGGTAAGAGACCAGACGGCATGACGTTATTGCCTTGGAAGCTGGGTAGGCCTTTGGTGTGGGACGCAACATGTGTCGACACCCTTGCTCCATCGCATCTTCCCAGCTCGGCTGGCTGTGCGAAGAGTCGAGTCGCTTACGATCAGGCGAGTTGGTTGCCAAACGTAGATATCAATATTTGATAAAAAATAAACTAATAAATAAAAGAGGAGTTAGTAATCTGTAAAATGATATCCCACCAAAAACATTTAATGTAGACTTAATTACCAGGACTCCCAAGTTTATAATGCTTTCACTGTTAAACAGATATGGGATCTCTAGTAGAGCCAAACCCATAGCTGGACTCGGATTTGTATTACGCGTCATAGTCTACGGGGCCTATCCAAAGTCCAAAGTATATAGCTCTACGTGCTCTTGACTGTACTATCGCGGACACTCCCACCTGACCACCACTAAGTTCATTTTTGCTAGCACTCAAAAAATAGAGGCGCTCTGTAGCCCATTTATAACAATGACTAACAAATAACTCTACCTATAACCCCTGACTCTGCAAACATCTTACATTTACATCTTGGTTTAAAAATATGGCTGGGCCGATTCGTCATTGTCACACATATTGTTATAGTAATATCTTAGGTTTTCGCGATCACTACACATTATGACAGGAGGACTCCTGCGATCACGAACGCTGCAAAATGTTCTAAACGTCAGGAAAAACAAAAACCAATAATACACGCGATTAACCCGGTTAGAAGTTGTTTAATTATAACTATTTTTTTTCTTTTTGGACATTAATGTTATGTTACGTAATAGTTCCAAAACATTAAACGGGCAAACCATATATTTTAACCAAGATGTACAGTTTGTAGAGAAAGTATCAAGGCTTATAGGTAAAGCTATTTGTTATTCATTGTTATAAACGAGGTACAGTCAAGAGCACGTAGAGCTATATACTTTGGACTAGGACAGGCCCCGTAGACTATGACGCGTAATACAAATCCGAGCTCAGCTATGAGTTTGGCTATACTAGAGATGTCGTTACTTTTTACAGTGAAAGCATTATTAACTAACTAACTAAGGTACCTAACTAACTTACATGGAATGTTTTTGGAGGGATCTACTTGTCTCGAATTGATAAGCTGTGTTTGCAAGATTACTTTTAGTACCTACTTCTAGATGACAAGCTAATATAAATAACTAATATAATATAATGTGCATAAATCTTATTTTTTTGTCTTTGCCTCAATGTCTTTTTATTAATTCTTCCTAAATAATCTACGTAGCAGCCCTAGGAAACAAACAGCCGCGCGACACGTCGCGTCTTGCGCACACCTCCGCGACTTTTTTGTCGCAAGCCCAACATTCCCGCTGTCTAGCCGGAAACCATAATTAGTGCCTTTTTAGACTTACGACAAAAAGTGGCCCGCGTTTTGTATATGGACGCGTAATTGGCATCCATTTTAGATGAAAAAGTCTTCGGCAGCTGTGGTATGTGTGGGGGCACTTAGCAAAGAGTGGGTGGGATGCATTGTTGGTACTTGTTACTAAATATTAGAGAAAGTTGTATTAGATGTTAGATTATTTACATAATATAGCATCACGCCTGTATCCACCGAAAGGGTATGCAGAGGTGTACACAGTTGCGCACCCACATTTCACCAGTGCCGTTATTAAGTCCTATGTAATAGGTGGTGACCAAATAGCCACCTACCAAACATAATTCTAAATTCGGGGCAGCTACTGAGAATTTCTTTACAGAAAAACGCAATAACACTGCCCGACCTGGGAATTTAACCCAAGACCTCATGCTCAGCAGTCACGCTTGGCCGAAACCTTCACGGGTTCTTAAGCAATAAACTCTGGGGGTTGAAGACGGCAACTTAGAGCATTTCTCCTAAAAATGAATCATTATTTGAATTGAGTAACTAACTTCTTAAGTTTCTGCTCTTTGACACATTAGCAATTCCTATTTTGTGAGCCATTTTACGAATCTCCATAGAAAACTGTCAAATAGATGAATTACTGTATATGAACTGCACGCAAATCATATTATGGATTTTTTCCATGATGTGACCATTTTACGATTTGTGAAATGAATCTTAATAGGGTCCTATTAGGATTCAGCCAAAGCGGCCTTTTAAGACCCCCTGAACGACTCTAAGAATACATGGTTGGCATTTTAAAATCCGGATTTCTATGCCAATTCTTTGGGTGGGTATGCACAGATTTTTAATGGGCGCAGCAAACGGGGCGAAAAAAAAACAATTCATTACAGTTCTGAAGCCATCCATCACACCGTTTAAAAATATCATTACACCCAGAAGCCAAAACATAACTCGAAGCTGACACATAAAAATCGCCACGCACAGTGGTCGAGCCCATCACATTGCGCACTGACACGATCGATCATATCTGCGCAACAGTGATATAATTATCTGAAGCGAGTCACGAAGTTATGATCGATTGCCGCTCGATACTTTAATGTTTTGAGCGTAATCGATTCGATCGGTATCGAATAATTGAGTATTTATTTATTAAAAGCTGATGCTTATAAGGTAATAGCATAGCATCACGCCTGTGGTTTCCGAAAGGATAGGCAGAGAATATTTTAATATTTTTTTTAGTTAGGGGAGGGATTGGTCCCCACGACACAGGTAATCTTACAGTGGGGGACACTAGGCTTCCCTGTGTCGTGGGGTCCAGAGATAAATTGTTTTATATAAAGTCTATGTGTATATGTATTGTACTAATGTTTGTATGAATAAAGATTATTATTATTATTAAAGAAGTACTCTTGCACACCCACTTTTCAGCAGAAGTTGGCGGTGTGACTCCGCCGTACTTCGGAGAGCACGTAAAGCATGTGGTGCTCAGCCTGATCTCTCTCCGGTCTTTGAAACGGACTTTGTAAGTGAAGGAAGAAGGAATGTGTGTTTATTCTTGTAAATTATTTTACATCTCTTTTTATCTAGAATGCACCGGCATTTCTATCTCAAAGAGACAGAGAAAATAATAAAAAAATTGTAACAAATTCTAAGGTCAAGTTCTCTTTAAAAGTCCAAACATCTTATTATACTCGTAAGCCTATGTGTGCGTAACCATGTAGGGTATCTGGAATGGCCTTTTGAAGATAGAGCCATAGCAGTTTGAGTTGATCTGGCCTAACTGACGTCACACATGCATCAGTCATCGTGAAGCTCAACCAAATAAAGGGAGCTCAACGGCCTGTCGCAAGGCGATACAGATCGGCAGAACATTTGCATAGGCCACATTTACCGTAATTGAGAAAAGGCTAGGCAGATTGATTTTGACTTAATAACAAAAATGCGAATGTATTATAGTTATATACTGACCTTATTAGTAATTTCTCCAAAAAGGTCATGTGCGTAGTACTCGCAACCGCCGCGCGTGTATGACCAGATGTATGAACGTGGATGAAGCAAAAGGCATATGTAAGGATCGTAGCAGGTGGCGTTCTGTAGTTTCTGCCTACCCCCATGGGAGAAAGGCGTGAGTTTATGTATGTATGTATATGTACTGTAACAGTACAATTCTGTTGAACCTTCGAGGAATACAGGCGTGATGGTATGTAATAGTAAATGTATGCGGAACTCGTGGTAACCGTATTCTAGCACTATTAACTCAAGATGGTGTCTAATGGGCTTAGGAGATAAACCTAATCGCTTACAACGAATTGGTAATGGCTCGCCGTATCTAGACTGAGGTGGGACAGGTTTTAGATTAAAAAATAGAGGCTTGAATGTCATCTAGTCTAGCCATAATTTCTAAATTAGTATAATTATGTTATCCTACAATATTTTTTGTTTTATCAAAAATGGATCTATGTTTGGCCACCAATTCGCCTGTTGGTAAGCGACGGTGTGGCCGAAGATGGAGCACGTATATCCAGAATAAATCTATTCACTTTTAAGTAGAGTGGATAGATTTTGGTAGAACGATAGTTGGGGAGTTGATGCCCTAACCCTTTAAAAGGCCGGCAACGCACTTGCGACTCCTCAGGGGTTGCGGATGTCCATGGGCGGCGGTAATCGCTTACCATCAGGCGATCTGTCTGTTCGGTTGCCCCCTATCCCATAAAAAAAAACTGTCCAGACCCCGTCTCCCACAACGGTTGCACTGGACTACATCCCGAAACAGGACTAGGTCGCTTCACGGCATGGCTTCGTCCGGTGGGTGGTAACCAGCCACGGCCGCAGCCTCCCACCAGAGTTGTGTTGCCTGTTTTGCACCACCCAGGGGCCACGTGTAAGGATTCCATTTTAAGGGTGCACTCCTACGGACGCGGGCAAATCAGCCCCCAAAAATATTATAAATATGAAAGTTTATAAGGATTGATGGGTAGATGTTACTCTTTCATGCATAAACGGTTGAACGAATTTGGATGAAACTAAGCACTGCAAGGCACGGGCAATATAGATCATCATTATAGATCTTTTACTTATAGATATAAAATTACTAGCTGATGCCCGCGTCTTCACCCGCGTGGATGTCGGATATCGCGACCAAAAGTAATCATGAAATTTTGATTCCGGTCCCGCTTTCCAATTACCGCTTCATAATTGCCCATTTTTTTTAGTATTAAAATGGATGTAATATGTTACCCTTAAGAGATAGACATATGCCATCTCGGATTTTTCTGTAGACCTATATAAGATACACAATTTCACCATACATCACTTTGTTATATCTCAAAGGGTTTAGACAGCGCACGCCAGAATAGCTCGCAGATGGTAGATTTTTTCCTCCTTACTTGACACTTATCGTCTTATTTTGGACAATTCACACAATATCTTTATAAATTGTAGCTTATGTGTTATTCTGATCTATAAGCTATATTATTGTAAAGTTTCATTAAAATCCATTCAGTAGTTTTTACGTGAAAGAGTAACAAACAAACATCCATCCATCCATCCATACTTACAAACTTCCGCGTTTATAATTATTAATAATAAATTATTTGTAGGATATAAAGGCCATAATATTTTTTCAAGTAATAACAAGTCCACCTTCCCCCTTTTACTACAGGACAATTAAAAGGACGGCACACTACCACCCGTACCCCGTAGAAGTTCCGAAAATTCGTACACAACGATACGATTGATTATGATGTACGATTTTATTCCACGTTCACGATACGTACTGCCCGTGAATGGAACTCCCTGCCGTCTTCCGTGTTTCCTGAGAAATACAATCTAGGTATATTCAAGACTAGAGTGGATAGATTTCTTCTGGATCTACGTGCTCCATCCTCGGCCACACCGTCGCTTACCATCAGGCGAGTTGGTGGACAATAAATGGGATTAAATAAAACCGGTCAAGTGCGAGTCGAGCTCGTGCGCCGAGGGTTCCGTACCTACCCATTATACCGTCTGTCCGTGTGTCACCACCGATTTTCTCAAGAACGGGTGGACCTAGCATGTTGAAATTTATACTAGATACTGAGGTCAATAGTCCCTATTAGTTGTTAACTATTGACCTCAGTATCTGGTAAAATTTCAACTTGCTAGGTCTACCCGTTTTTGAGAAAATCGGTAGTGACACACGGACAGACAGACAGACGGAGGATTTTATAAGGGTTCCTTTTCGGACAAAGGAGTGATTTTATAACGGTTCCTTTTTTACCTTTTAAGGTACGGAACCCTAAAAACAGCGTGATGGATCGTGTGTCAGGCGCAGCGGTACACGTCCAGTCATGTCAGTCACTGACAGCTGACTCGTTGTCACCGGTATTACGCCTTGTCCGTTTACCGTTATCGGCGACAAAGCATTGTAGAGGTTCATTAATTAAAATGATTTTTTTAATGACTACCTTGTTTGTGCAGTGGTCCAAAGCGCGATTTTTTGTAAAAAAAAATCTCAGTAGCGTCCTGGAATTTGGAAATGTGGCTGGTAGATGGCAATAGGCTCACCACCTATTCATATGACTTCATAACAGCATTGGTGAAAGGGTGTACAACAGTGTTCACTTCTGCCTAACCCTTCGGAGAATAGAGTCGTGATGCAGCGGCGGTATATGACTGCAATATCGCCAATTCCAGACTTCAGTGGGGTTACTCTTGAAATTAATACCAATCCCAATTAAATTCCAATATTAAATAGACGCCTTATTAAAACAACCTGTAATTTTAAAATAAATTTACCTACATTACAGTTGCCTCAATTTTAAAGCATGTTGTTTTCATATTATCCCGAACCTATAATTATTTTTTAGACATTTTGTCATTTAAAAGTACGTACTGACATATTTTCAATGTCAATCGAGCGGTATTATTTTCAAGAGTAAGCCCACAGGCTATTAATGTAGTATTTTCTAACAGATAAACTCAATAACACTATCCGACCTTGGAGTTTCGAATCAATTTGGCATTGTGCCCTACATGGCAATAATCTCACCACCTATTACATGGAACTTAATAACAGCATTGGCGACAGGGTGTACAACTGCGTACACCTCTACCCATCCCGGCTGAGAAAACACGCGTGATATGTAACAATGATATGTAATGTTAATGAGACAGAACTGGGAATTCCTTTTTTTATGCCAGTTTGACTTCGGAGAGCCAAAAAACCAAATGACCGCGGAATTGAACTTCACTCAACCAAAGACTACGTTGCTGATAGGGATGTTTGGCTATAACACCTTCTGCACATGTGGCTTCCTTGGCTACTCACTGACAATCAATCTGCCTAGCCTTTTCCCAATTACATTGGGGTCGGCTTCCAGTCAAACCGGATGCAGCTTAATACCAGTATTTTACATGGAGCGACTGCCTATCTGACCTCCACAACCCAATTACTGGGTAACACGATATCTCGTGGTATGACTGGTCGTCAGACTTTCAGGCCTCTGACTACCCGTAACCCGTGTGGGTGTACTTAATGATTGTTATTTGTTGTGTTTTGTTTTTTAGTTTTGTTTCTTGGTTTTTTGATAATTTTGTTTGTATGTTCTGAGGTATTGTGGTTTAATAAACTTATTTTCTTTCTTTCTTTTCTTTCTTTAACGGCTGTCATAGATCTTAATTTGACCGGGACCGACGGCTTAACGTGCTCTCCGAGGCACGGAGGGGTCTCGGTATGAAATGATGGTCACCCATTCACAGACCGACCGCGGCAAGCGCAGCTTAACCTCGATAGATCGATCTGTGCAGCTGTTACTTAGCCACGAGCCCCTGGCTACTCACTGACAATGTACGTGTAATTTCTATCACAGTTCTAATGATATTTTTACTTTGTTTTTTGCATAATATACCTCTTTCAATCTTTGCTTTCTTTTTTTTGTTTTTATTTTTGTTTAACTTACTAATAATATTTGACGGATATTATGCATTGTTATAAATAGCTTCTTTAGCTTCAACATTTTGTAAATGTGAGAACGCCGTAAACTTGTCAAATGCGCTATTCATTTAATAAGGCTTAAGTAGGTAATTATCTTTTATATTAGTGACTGCATCCAAGATTACGTTGTTTTTACATCCCGCCCAAAATTGTATCTACAGAAATTGTAAAAGATATACAGTTTAAAAGAGTAACCATGGAGTTTCTTGCCGGTTCTTCTCCATAGGAAGCGACTTTTTGGAACCGTGCACGTAAATTCTGACTTTTCATAAGTGCCTTTGTATGGTTTATATGAAATAAAAACCTTTGACTTTGACTCAAAATAGTAATATCTTAGGTTTTCACGATCACTACACATTATAATAAAACAACTTTTAACCGGATTAATCGCGGATTGACGCTGCAAAGTGTTAGGTTACACGCGATAAATCCGGTTAAAAGTTGTTTCACTCGATATGTTGACGCTAAAAGAGAGGACAGCTTTGAGAGACCTGCATCTATTTTCCATGGAATAATTATGAAGTAAATAAGACATAATATCTCAATTCGTAACTAGTTCCCTCCACGTTAAATATCTGGTACAGATACCTCTCTAACTACCCACATTAGAAGTGTAAACAGCTATCTAATGTACGCCACATTAACATAAATGACGATTTTAATGTCGTAATCTGGTTGGCTCAATGTGAAGAGGCGAGACAGAAAAGTACAGAAAGCCCAGTTTTTATTTAATTTTAATAATGGAACATCGAAAAATTCATCCGTGTCGCTGACAACTTTTTTTTTTTGTGGAGAAATGCCCTCGCATACCGCTCTGACACGGGGAGACAGAGCGGTTATGTGTCGAACGCTCTAAAAAACGCTCAAAGCTCCACAGTATGCCTCCTCAGCTGCTTGAGGGCGGGATGCGGGAACGCTCTCGCACACAACCGCGAAACCCGCACACAATCTACTACTCTATCTCACGGGGTTGGGTATTGCACCCCCCCGCTACGACACACCTCGGATGGCGTGCCGCAACCACCTCGGAGACCATGTGCAATGGGCGCCGGACGACCCCGCGTCCGGACGCCCAAGGTCCCCTGCGATGGTTCAGGTCTGTGGTCCCGCCGCCTGCCACTACGGCCGCAGAGGATAGGGAGAACGGCGCCTCGCTATACCGACACGCCTCTTCCCCTGCGGCCCCACCGCGTCCGCCATCTAACGGTGGCGGCCCCGTCAAGGTCGCGGAAGGTAGGGAGAGCGGCGCATCGACATACCGGCACTCCTCTCCCGCCGCGGCCCCCATCTCTCAGCTGCGGTGCCGCCCATACGACACCGCAGCCCACCTCAGTTACGGCACCCCCCATAAGGTCCGCAACCTACGCCGCTCCAACATAGGCTTGCAGGCAAAGCCCAGAGGAGCGGCCCTCGCCGGGTTCCTCTAGCTTCACCGTGGGTGACCAAGCCACGGCTACTAGAGCCCACCACGACAAGGCGGAACCTCTGGAGGGGTGTCGCTGACAACTAGGAGCGTATCTAAAACGCTGGCAGCATTGCCACATTGAATAGTTTATAGTTTTAATTTAGTAGTATCTCTTTTTTGTTATAATAATAACAGATTTAGTTTTTTTTTTATATTATTACTTGTTTGCCTCTTCTCGCCAATGCTCAGTTCTCATCGGGCTAATGCCGTTATACGTCACACGGCTCGTTCGCGCGAGTGTTGAAAAAATATTTTAGATAGCATATACTATTCCTCATGAATCAGGCTATCGTAATATTTTTGTAAAACCGACTGGTAGTTCCAGGGATTAGCTCGTTTAAACAAACAAACAAACCTCTTCCGCTTTATAATATTGGTATAGATATCCCTAATACCAAGATAAAAGCCGAAACGTAATAAATAGTAACCATAAACAATATATTGCCAAAGAAGGAGGGCAATAGCATTAAAAAAAAATTACAGATAGTAAACAGTCCTACTATTTATAACTATCATACAAATACACGAAAACAATATTTGTATGAAATGCAAACGAATGAACAAATAGTGTATCGCTCCAAATACACCTTCGTATATATTTTTACTCAATGAAAATCTCATTACTTATAAATTACATATCAATATGTTTTCTAATTAAAACGATCGGTGTATTAATGGTCGGCAGATCGGTTAGATTGCACTAATGCGAGGGTGTGGTTCTCATGCTGCGATTAGTCGAAAAAATCATATTCGTGCGACGCGACGGACAGATAAAAAACATATCATCACGCCTGTTTTCCTTGAAGGAGTAGGCTGCGGTGTACACAATTTTACACCCACATTTCACCATTGCTTTTATCAAGTCCCATGAAATAAGTGTTAAGCATATTGCCATCTATCGTACACAATTCCAAACTCCGAGCTGGTAATGAGAGTTTCATAACAGAAATACTCAATAACACTGCCCGACCCGGGAATCGAACCCAAGACCTCATGCTCAGCAGTCGCTCTTGGAACCATAAGACCAACGA
This sequence comes from Xylocampa areola, assembly GCA_935421205.1. Classification (NCBI taxonomy): domain Eukaryota; kingdom Metazoa; phylum Arthropoda; class Insecta; order Lepidoptera; family Noctuidae; genus Xylocampa; species Xylocampa areola. The sequence goes on from OW285223.1 coordinate 14,148,592, forward strand.
GGCAGTCAGACCGTGTGAGTCGAGAGACGAAATTTGAAAAACACTAATTTTTTTTAATTGACCACCCCTGACGCAAGAAACCTCTAAAAAGTATAGGCTAATTCAAATTCAATTTTTTTTATTTCACATAGACCAAATTACAGGCACTTAAAAAACGTCAAAGCTAGGTGCACGGTTCCAAAAAAGTTGATCTTATGGAGAAGAACCGGCAAGAAACTCCATAGACACTCTTTTTAAATAAAATTTTAATTACAATGGTGTATTGATGGTATGTGAGAATAATGTAGAATAATGTAAGAGGAAAACAAAAGCAAATGATTGAAATAGTAAAAGTTTATAAAGCCAAAACGATTACCAAGGCAATTACGAGCGGACCAGTCCCGACAGACAGCACCCGTTCACGAGTATGACGTGCGCATCAGCGTCGCTGAACTCAACCATTTTGAAGGGAACTCAACGACCCGATACACAACGCCACCATCAGCAAGACATTTTAGTGAGCATGACAAACTCATAATGCCTGGCAATAGGCAGGTGAATGTATATATTAATGTAATATATAACATTATTAACCACATGATGCTCACATTTTACAGAAAAGCAATGAATTATTTTATTTATTAATTAGAGACTCATATAAGAATATAGAGTACAATCTGTAATTAGAATAATAACAATAAGTTATGATAACGTAATAAATACGTATGTCAAATATTAATATAAAATAACTGTAAAAAGACAGTTCGGTCAGAAAATAGACTAAAAAAAGAAAAAAGAAATTATACAAAAGTAAGTATATGTCCGCGCTGGTCAAATAGTGCCAGAGCTATTCATATGAACCACTCCAATGAGCCCAATCACGATACATCTGCTGTAAGTTGATGAGGAGTTGGATATGCTGAATCTTGCAATATTATTGAAGAATCAGGATACCAAATTACGAATCAATTAGAACTGTGGAAGTTGCTTACATCCCTTCATCAACTAGAAATGAGCTGATGATCTTCAAACGACTGAACACATTTTCTTGAACGATAACTAAGAACATTTCCGATAAAATCACCTTTTAAACAAAATAAACTAAATTAAAATCGGTCCACCCGTTTTGAAGCTACGACACCTTTTAAACACCTCTCTGTTTTAGTCAGGAGTTAAAAGACCTTACTCTCCTTCTAGGACAACGGGCTAAAAAATCGTATATTAATGCTATGTCAAGTTACAACAGAAAGCTAGAGTTTCGCAAATTCCACAAACCTAAATTGACACTTAAAAAAAGTTAAAACGTTAATTGATAGTTCTGATATATTAAACCAGATAAGTTTCAATTAATATTGTGTGTCTCAATTCTCGAGACCACACCCTCGGCCGTCACATTAGTCACAAGTAACGAATGATTCTCGATTTAAAACGATACACTTTTATCGATCTACTTTCGATTGCATTACGATAATTTCGGGGCCACACACTTATAATTATTTTATGATAAGCACGACACGAAATAAAAGTTACTTCAATGTCAACTTGAATGTGATCGTAATGTTTAGTAGCAGCTGTGCCCCGCGGCTTTCACCCACATGTTTTTTGTTCTTGCTTAGCCCCTAAAGCGCGTAACGTGATGTTGACTAGCCTATAACTTCCCTCAAACATTGAGCTATCAATATTAGCACGTTCATACAATAATACAAACAATTTTATATATATACTAGCTGATTCCCGCGGATTCGCCCCCGAGGATATCGCGACCAAAAGTAATCATAAAATTTGGATCCCGTTCCCGCTTTCCAATTACCGCTTTATAATTGCCCATTTTTTAAAGTATTAAATTGGATATAGTATGTTATCCTTAAGAGATAGACATATTTGATCTCAGACTTTTCTGTAGACCTATATGATATACACAATTCCACCATACATTATTTTGTCATGTCTCAAAGGATTTAGGCAGCGTTTTCGTTGAAAGCTCCCAGATGGCTTATTTTTTTCGGACACCTCCAATAAATATCATTATTTTTAGCGAATGTATACAAAAGCTTGACAAATTATATATTAAAACCTTCCTCGAGAACCACTCTATCAATTGGTGAAAACAACATGAAAATCGGTACAGTAGTTTTTGAATTTATCGCGAACAGACAGACAGACGCGGCGGAGAACTTTATTTTATAATATGTAGTGATTAATTTGTATCTAGCTCTTATTGTGCAACTGGGTGTGAGTTTAAACATGGGATGTACCAACGTTAATTTTTCAACGTAATATTGTTCTTTCTGAGTTCCTCTTAGACACCACAAACAGGTAATGGAAAAAACTTCTGAAGACACCTAATGGTTATAAATTGTCAACCCGTAATAAGCTGGCGGTATGATCTATGTTCGTTCTTTTTCTATATGAGAAAAGCTCCTTGCTTTCTAGTAGGACAGCTACGGACTGGTTACCTATTATATTTTTAATCTGTTCTCTCGTTTCGACACGAGCAACATAGATAATTATTTTTCACTCGGGAGATAATCGTACACTTAGTAAAATTAAATAATCTTTATTCAATCGGCCAGAATATTTACGACACGCCATCTTATGTTTACATACAATCACGCCTGTTTCCCATTGGGGTAGGCAGAGACTATCGATTTCAATTTGCTCCGATTCTGACACACCTCTTTCGCTTCATATATGTTCATTAAGGTCTTCATGCATGCTCGTCGATTTAGGTGGCTCTGAACTGTCCTTTTTTGAGAACATCCAAAATTTGATGATCACTCAATGTCATGACATTTTAAAATTTTTATGGTATGTTTCAAACCATAAATATTTATACATATCTGCTCGATATACAACTGTCAAAACGCAATCACACTCACTAATGCGAATGTCACATCTATTTCGTGTCGAACTTTCATTAATTTGTGTGAATAATTCTCTGTACCAAGGCTCGTATAAATGTTCTGGCTCAATATTAAATTAAATTTATTAATTTAAGTAATAGTGAAGGTTGTTATGTTGAAATTTAACAGGATTACGAATAATCTTGTAATGATTTATATGAGATTTATGTCGGCGCGGTCACGATTTGGCTGTGAGCGACTAATTGGTAGGTACCTATACTAATTACTTGTGAGAATTATTTTACTACGTTTGTAAGTACATATAAATTTTTGTCACCAAAAAATTGTGAAAGAAAGGAAAACCAAAGAAAAAACAAAGTAATATGTTAGGTTACAATATTAAATGGAAAAGATTTAGAGTTCGCGAAGCATGCGTTAATGCTTTTCAAAGATTTATCTTGTAATATGTTAAGTTTTCGCGACAACTACACATTATAATAAAACAACTTTTAACCGGATTAATCGCGTGTATTATTGGTTTTTTGTTTTTCCTGACGTTTCGAACACTTTGCAGCGTTCGTGGTCGCAGGAGGACTGCGGTTCAGAATGCGGTGAGGAATCCGGTTAAAAGTTGTTTTATTATAAAAAAAACAAAGTGTAAATAAATTATTATACATATAATGATTTTATTATATGTATTAAGTTATACCCAAGTTATAATTATAAAGTTACAATATTAAATGGAAAAAGAATACGGTCGGATCGAGATGGCTTAGTGGTCAGAGCGCCTGGAGTATCTATCCGGGAGGCGCAGGTTCGAATCCTGTTCGCGACCGTATTCTTTTTCCATTTAATATTGTAACTTTAGAGTTCGCTAAGCATGCGTTAATGCTTTTTCAAAGACATATCTTGAATTATAATTATAAAACAAACTAGAAATATTCGTATGCCTCTTGCAGAGGCGGATGTGTTTAAGAACTATACTTTTATGTTACCAACTTTTGTACCATATCCTTGACGAATAAATATCTTTTATTAATATCTTTATCAGAAATATACCGGTTTTTTTTTTAGATATCATCATCATCATCCCCCTGCCCTTATCCCAATTTATTTGGGGTCGGCGCAGCATGTAGTCTTATATTAATTAACTGTCATATCGTCAGTCACTCCTTTTCTAGTCATATCATCTTTCACACAACCCATCCATCGCTTCCTCGGTCTTCCTCTACTCTTATAGCCATCTACATTCATACTCAAAACTTTCCTCGTCACATGACCCTCATCCCTCCGCACCACATGCCCACACCACGCTAAACGATTTCCACACAACTTCTCAGTGACCGGTGCCACTTTCAGACTTCCTCTTATATATTCATTTCTAATTCTATCCATCCGCGTCACACCACACATCCCTCACCATCCATCGCTTTTTTTTTTTTGAGATAGTCATCGTATCCCTATTCCGCTTCAGGCTTACGTTCGAATTCTAAAATATTTGGACAGTTCCTGAAATGCTTCATTGGTCTAGTGTTCACAAGTGCGAATGGTTAGCATGACAGGTCTTTGGTTCTATTCCCAGGTCAGGCAAAGTGTTATTGGGTATTTCTGTTACGAAATTCTAAGTAGATGCCTGGATTTTGGAATTGTGACCGGTAGATGGCAATAGGCTCACCAGTCACCACCTATTACATGGGACTTATTAAATGTGGATGTACAACTGTGTGTTGATGTTATGTGTCTATGTAAGTAATTCCATGTAATAGGTGGTAAGCATATTGTCATCATCCGGACATAGTTCCAAACTCCGGGCTGCTACTTTCATCACTTTTAGGACCTTTTTGAAAATCAGCGCGGCAATATTTCGGTGTTGCCGCTTTATGCTGAAATAGCGGCCTTTTTTGGTCTCGTGCTGGTGAATTTTAGTAAGCCTTGTATTTTTTATCTACATTTTTTTTTCTGCTATTGTAAAAGCTGAGTTCGTCCACGAGACTGAAATAAATGCTTTCACTTTTTCTTTCTTTCTACTGAGAAAATCCTAACAGCAAAACTCAACAACACTGCTCGACCCAAGAATCGAACTTAGACCCTCACGTTCAGCAGTGTTACTTGCGACCACTAGAAAGCTCCCAGTTAATTGGCTGATTATGTAATATATAGATCATTGATCTATACTGTTAATGATCGATATAGATCATGTTGATAAGCGCCAACTAGCTCGTAACAAGTTGCCTTATGAAGCTAGCCTAATAAGCTAAGCTATAAATCAATGGGCAACATGTTCTATATAACCGATACGCTCAAACTTGTTCGCCTTATGGCGTAGGTAGACATATAGACTGTAGCTAAATTGAAGGAGGTACATGCCAATATATTTTTGTAAGGTTATAAAAATTTTGTGGAGTGAAAAATAGGTTCGTGAGCAGGATTCGAACCTCTCGGATAAATACTCTAGGCGCTCCCTACACTACCCCGAATTCTTGTTCCACGTTTAAATACGTCCTTTGGTGACGTCATCGCTATCTATTCAGTCGCTATACAGGTGACCGAAACGACACGAATAACTTTGCATTTAATACAATGTCGTACAGATTACCTTAAAAAATACAGATGAATCCTTCAAACTCATTACCGCATGCGTAGCGAACTTAAGTTAAATATAAATTTTCTTATCACAAAATATGATAACCGTAGAGTACGCTACGGATGCGTTTGAAAAATTGATCTGTATATTTTTTTTTAATAAATAAAATATCTATATCTAGCTACTTCCACAATATGGAGGGTAGTCATGCATTACCTGTACACCGCCCGCCCGCCCGCAAATATATGCATATACGCAAGCGGTGAACATTGCGACTCGGTGGCGGACACTGCACGGTCTAACCGCTCCTGATGATGCCCCGTGGGGGGGCGAAACACGTGTAGAGTAGTTGGTGGTAGTCGGAATTTTCACCGCTTGCGTATGTGTATATATTTGCGGGCGGGCATTGCACAGGTAATGCATGACTACCCTCAATATTGTGGAAGTAGCTAGATATTGTATTTATTTGCATCCATTGTAATGGACTTTCGCAAAGTAACGCCTGAATCTATTGCATAATAAAAAAATTGTTTAGTTCAATTCACTCATTCTGTTTCATCGCTGTTCATTCACACATACTTAAATAACCAGTCCCACTGCTGGGCAAGGGCCTCTTCTCATACTGAGAACTATATAAATTCACATTTCAAATTTCAAATCCTTCCAATTAAACCGTCATTGCAAAACCTATATACGGCCTATGTCGTGCACAGAATTTACATTAAATAATACATTATGAGTTATAACATCATGTGCAGTTAATAGGTTTAGCTGCACCAGCGTCACTTCGTAAGTGGGTAGTAGATTATTATTAGTAGATACTAAGGTGTCTGGGTCGAAGGACCTCGATACTTGGTGAGAAGAGTTCGAGATTATTTAGATAGATTTTCATCTCATCTCATCTCATCTAATTTAATTTCTTATTTTTTAAACTTTGCCCCACACTAGCAATTACTTTCTGTATCGTGGGTGCGTTTACAAACACATAATCATACATGCACACACACACCCAGGCCCGGAACAATTATCTATAGATCATACAAATATATGCTCCGAGCAGTAATCAAACCTGCAACACGCGACGCAGCAGTCGGTTTTAATTGTCAAAAATATGTACATAAAATGCTAATAAATAAATAAATAGAGGAATGCTAATATTATATCAAATACATATTTATATATGCCAGATTAAAATTTGGTGTGACATCGCTAGATAGAAGGAGACCGTATCGGTGGCGGTTACCGCCAACAACAGCATTCCCAGTGAGGGTTGACGTCAAGCAGGCGGCCGGTCATAAAACATTGCCAAAACTTTAGCAGCATTCCAGTACAAGTAGAGAGTATGTATGGAAGAAGAGTACATATAATAAGAATACATGCTGCGCCGACCTCAAATAAATTGGGATAAGGGCAGGGGGTGATGATGATATGTCAGGTTATAGAAACATTATTAATATAATTGAGAATATTTTAAAATGATTACTTGAAAATGCATTTCTATACGAGCAGAAATGACAAGAGCTATTCTTAAAAAAAAACATTAAAAATCATAAATATGTGGAATAAAAGCTCCCCTATTTATTTAACCATTTCTGTAATGCACAGCAAAGTTTATAGATAAATCTGCCTAGCGTTTTCCCAATTAGATTGAGGTCCGCTTCCAGTCTAACCGGATGCAGCTTAATACCAGTATTTTACATGGAGCGACTGCTTATCTGACGTCCACAACCCAGTTACTGGGTAACACGATATCTCGTGGTAAGACTGTTTGTCAAATTTTCAGGCCTCTGACTACCCGTAACGGCTGTCATAGATCTTTATTTGACAAACCGGGACCGACATTATGAAAATGCAATGTAAAATTCTAATTTATTAAAATTGAAACGTTAAATTCAAATGTATTAATATTTGAAGTTATATACGGTCGCGAGCAAGATTCGAATCCTGCTCGCGACCTTAAACTATTATACATTAAAATACTCCGTACCGTATATTATTTACTTACGATATTATTAAACTAATTGAAATATATAATAATAATAACAATACTTTTTTAATAAAATGTAAAATAAATTGGTCATTAACTTTGGAATCATACATGTTAAATGGACCATGTCAATGTAATTTAAAAACGATAAAAAATTTCAATAAATATATATGAAATGTCTTAATGATGTATTATTGAAAAGAAAACATACATTCATAGGATCACGCCTGTATTCCCCAAAGCGGTAGGCAGAGACGTACAAAAATGTAACCCCCACATTTCACAAATGTAATGTTATTAGGTCCCATTAGGACGTGAACCTATTGCCATCTACCGGGCACAATTCCAAACTCCAGGCTGCTACTGAGAATTTCCTGACAGAAAAACCCAATAACACTGCCCGACCTGGGAATCGAACCCAAAACTACGCTTGGGACCACTAGACCAATGAGGCAGTTAACAACTATATACATACACCTCTGCCTACCCTGCGAGAACACAGTCGTGATGATATATTACATTATTCCTCGATGCGACAATTTACCGAGAATCCTCAGTAAGCTTTCAGAACAGCTCAGTAATTTAGACTGATCGCGTTTGACAGCGAGATTGGCTAACTATTTCGCTGTGTAAACACTGCACGGTTTAATCATAATTCTTCTAGCTGTCGGCTATTAATCTTAGCTGATTTACATTTAATGTCACGCGTGTAATCGGCTAGTGGTTAGGCTTGAGTGGGTGGTTCAGATGGCAACTAGTTAGTGAGGGACTCATCTGCAGCTGCGTGACCAAAGGTACCTTAAAAAAAGTTATTATATTAAATGGAAAAAGAATACGGTCGTGAGCAGGATTCGGACCTGCGCCTCCCGGATAAATACTCCAGGCGCTCTGACCACTAAGCCATCTCGACCTCTGCTCACCACCGCGAATTCTTCATCCATATTTTAATAGGGGGCGTCCATAAATTACGTGAGATGTTTAAGGGGGGGAGTGGGTCTAGTCAAATCTCATCTAATCTTACGTTGGAGAGAGGGGGGGTCTCGGCAAATATCACGCAATTTTTGTTTCTGATTGAAACAATAAAAATATTGGTCCATTTAATCCAGATTGTACATGCTTAAGATTTAATCATAAGCGTTATCGTAATACGATTAAGATCATTCACTAATTTGTTCGAAAGAAAATAATTTCATTCATACTTCGACGTTATACATCTACTGATTGTCAAACCACCATATTTGTTTTATACCAAATAGCTCAATTTAATCTGAAGTTACGGTACAGTGTAGCCCGTCCATTGTTTTCGCGCCACTGTCAGCCGAACGCGCGACACGATGAACGAGAGCGTACGAGCTGAGTGGCAGCGACACAGGGACAGGTTCCAACCTGCTTTGTTTATTCGTGTAAATGTTTTACTCGACTCAGTGCATGCTCTTACTAATTTAAAATGAGTTTAAAGATTTTTATAACGCATACGTCAAAAGATACGTCTATAAGACGAACAAGTCCTGCCAGGACGTTGTGATAAAATTATGGAATACAGCGACGCAAAAATTCCCGAAGAAAGAATACATGAATCATGCGCGGTCTCAAGAGAGACCGCGCATGATTCTCCATGGATTAGGCTCTCAGCAATGTTGATTACTTGTCTTAACTAGTCGTAAAAAAAAGCACGAAGCAATTTTTTTTTTCTTTTTACAATAACAATCCAACGCGTAAGAAACCCACATTTTGAAAAATCTCACGTGAGTTTGGGGGTTGGGGGAGGGGGTTGAATAAAATCTCACGACTCCTCACCAGGAGGAGAGGGAGGGACAGAAAATTTAAAAAAACACCTCACGTAATTTATGGACGCCCCCATACGTCTTTTTGGCGACGTCATTGCTATCTATTCAGTCTCTACACAGTTGACCGAACCGACACGACTAACTTTGCAGTTAATAAAATGTCGTAAAGATGCATTTACCTTAACAATTAAAGATAAATCTTTGAAAAGCATTAACACATGCTTAGCGAACTCTAAAGTGATGGAATGTATTAAATGGAAAAAGAACGGAAGAAACGAGGAAGGTTTTGCTAAGCATGCGTTGATGCTTTTCAAATATTTATCTTGAAAGGAAGAAGGTACTTCTTAGGTCCTATCTATTCTCTTTACCAAAATTCATCAAAGTAAGCAGTGATAGCCTAGTGTCACAGTTGGACTGACAAGTCAAAGGTTGCAAGTTCGAATCCAAGACACACACCACTGAAATTTCGAAGTAATTTGCGTTTTATAAATCAGTGCTTAAAACGGTGAAGGAAAATGTTCGCGACAGCCCTGCTATTCCCGTTTAGATAGCCCTGTGTTTACATAGATTCAGTGCCGTTATTATCCAGAAAGACAGTAAATTCGCGTGTGTGAAATTATTACGTTATTATAGAACAATTTAGAGACAATAACAGTGATATTCATACTATATAGTAATTTAGTGCTTGTAGAATGTCTAGATTTGTATTAAAACACTTAGATTTGTGTTCTGATGCCTAGATTTATATTAAAACACTTAGATTTATATTCGGATTTATAGATCGGATCTTGGAGAAGGACATAGGCTACCTTTTTTTACGCAGACGAAGTCACGGGCACCAGCTAGTTTATAATAATTATAAAAATTTGAAATGATTAACTACATAACGGTATCGCTATGGCGAGTAAAACAAGTTTTTTTTTGAAAGTTTCTTTAATACAAAACCTAAGGTTTTGGACTTATAATATTTTTGATGAAAGAAAAATACGGTTATGAACAGGATGAACACTCCAGGCGCTCTGACCACTAAGCCATCACCAACTCTGCACATTACTCCGAATTCCTCTTCCACATTTTAATACGTTTTTTGCTGACGTCGTCGCTATCTATTCAGTCTCTATAAAGTGACCGAACCGACAACCCTCATTTTGCAGTTAATTAAATTTCGTACAAATGCGATTACCTCAACAAATACTGATGAATATTACAATGGCATTAACGCAAGCATTATGGATAATTGTGAAATTAAAAATACAGTCGTCATCAGGATTCGATCTTGCATCTCCCAGATAAATACTCCATGCGCTATACCAACTGATCTCATCATTAAAAAATCAATCTAACTTAATACCTCAAATTATTCTAGACACAACTAAACCTAACAAATTGCCCCCAACTCTTTCGCTACACAAAAAAAACCGTCACTCTGATTGGCCGTTACAATTTTACCTCGGTACACCACACACTACCTGACCAATAGTATCATAAATGTGAACGCAAGGTCAAATCATATGTGAAGGGATAGTAATTGTCTCTGGTAATTGTGGTCTATGACGTCATTAGGCACCTTCTAGGCTGAATCAAGGTAACGTATGTAGATCGTGTGTTAATAATAATGGAGGTTATATTTGTTCCTAGATCTTAGACTATAAGTTAAAAGTCAAGTGGTATTATGGACGGAACTGTTTCAATGTCTGTGGTTTAATCTAGGTCTTGATTCAGGGTTTAACTGGTGTGTTTATGTACAGTCAACAAAATAGATAGGTCTCCAGGGTCGTCAGCTATACTTGAAGTTTTCTTGGAAACCGATGAATGTCTTCGATTGAAACTTAATATAATTAATGAACAGCAACAGAATCAGTGTAACCAATACCTGCTATTGTAAAAACCTATTTAAAAAAAGAGTAACCGTGGAGTTTCTTGCCCGTTCTTCTCCATAGGAATCTACACTTTGGAACGTGGCAACTAGCTTCTGGCAATTCAAAAGTGCCTGTAAAGGGTCTAATTGAAATAAATTATTTGACTTTGACTATGACTTTGAACTGTTTATTAACTACTTTTTAAATGAAACTACTTTTGAAATGGATACTTATCTCTTTTGTTAACTGTACACCTGCTTTTCGTAAAGTCGTATAAAATATTGTCACATGATAGTTACTAATATATATATATATTAGTGTATAAATAATCAGGTTCCTTGCAAGTAGTGTTGCCATCCGTCCGGGTTTCCCCAGATTTGTCCTAGTTTAGAGGGCGACCGGGCGGGGGTTTCGTTTGTAGTCCGGGTTTTAGGCTACTACTGGCACATCTACTGAAAACACGCGGCGCAATTACGTCCAAAATACAAGACTGCTAATAAAGTAATAAAGTTTGTTAAAAGTTTTAACAAACTTTAGTAACTTACTAAATTTAGTTTAATTAAAATTAATTATGAACAATTAAAACTAAAACTATTATTTCTTTTAATGAGTAACTTTAATAAAAAAAACATTGTTGACATGTCCGGGTTTAAATCTACAAAATCTGGGTTGTTTACACTTACTTTGCGGATTTCTATAGATGGCAACTCTAATTTCAAGGGGTTAACATATAAGTCAAATACATTCACGTACGTCCAGCATTAAATGGATACAACAAATTATTTGTAATTATCATATCATAAATTGCAAGGGAAAACTGATCCTTTAACGGTAAACACTGGTTACCTTACGGGAATAGAGGCGTGTCGCTGTATTATTAATATTTAATGTCAGATGTTAATTTCCACTGATATATATTTTAAACACATGCCTAGAGAACTCTAAAGTTATAAACTAGCCAATTTTATTTCTAACTAGCTGTGTCCGCGACTCCGTCCGCGTGGATGGCGTAAATTAACACCATGTATAAACACAGTCATAATTAACAAATGTTCGATGTGATTCTTTAAATTGGCATAACTTACTAAATGTTAAGTGAAGCTAACCACAATATATTAGTAAAAACCACATCTAAATCGGATAAGCCGTTTCTGAGATTAGCGTGCACAAATGCACAGACAAACAGTCAAAATTTCTAACAATCATTGTTTTGGGTGCTATGTTCGTATATCTTCCATGTACAGACAGCGATCCGTTACATATTTATTATATGTATTGATTATTTAGTTTTAAGTCTATTTACAGTATTCAAATCCCGCAACAGTATATATTTTTATTTACAAAAAATATAAGATAAGTAATTAATTTTTAATGTGAGAGATTATGGTACATGTGACATTAACATTAAGCTATATTGCTGAACGTCACAATGTATAGCCGATCTTGCTATCGCTAGATATTTTGATATTAACCATAAAATAAGTATATTCGAAGCTCAGATAAAAAAATAGATAAAATAATCTGTTGTTACTGTTCAGGTTAATAATTTGGTCCTAATGTTCCGATCAACGCCAAAATGATTTCGCCAAATCTGTTCACAGCAGTCCTGAAAAATATTGTAAGAAGTTGAGATGTACACTATAGCGGTATTAACATCAATAGAGCCTACATGACCGATTTAAAATTTGCCAATGACCTTGTAGTTTTTAAAATATTGTCACATGATATCTGTATCTGCCTAGCCTTTTCCCAATTACATTGGGGTCGGCTTCCAGTCAAACCGGATGCAGCTTAATACTAGTATTTAACATGGAGCGACTGCCTATCTGACCTCCACAACCCAGTTACTGGGTAACACGATATCTCGTGGCATGACTTGAAATGACCTTGTAGTTTATGCTGCACATCCTAATGATTTCCAGAAGATGCTTCAAGATTTCTAAAACGCCTCTTTAAGGTAGGACTTAAAACGATGAATATTATGGTAATCAGCTTCGACAATTTCTTTTCTATTTGGAATGTAACGGTTGGAGTTTATTGACCGGTATCTTCTTATCTTTTGGCAAAAATCATCAGTAGATGGAGGTCTTGATTGCTTGCGAGGGCCGCATTTAACAAATTGGATGACATTTTGAAGTTAGCCTAAATTCCACAATATCTGAAAACCCGTCTCTGTGTGTGTGAGTGTGTTCTGACTACCATGACATTTGGTGCCGAGACGTGGATAATCATGCAGGAGACTGTGCACAGATTAAGAGTTACACAGAGAGTCATGGAGTGTTCCATGCTCGGCATAAAACTGATAGATCGAGTTCAAAACGCCGAAATTCAAAGCGGCACAAAAGTCTTTGATGTTGGAAAACGAGTGACGGAACTGAAGTGAAGTTGGGCAGGACACTTGGTAAGACGTAATAATGAGAAGTGGAGCAAAGCTGTGAGCAAGTGGCGTCTAAGGACAGGATGTAGAAGTGTTGCTTGTCCGGCGGTAAGATGGGCGGATGATATTGTTACTACCGCTGGAAAATCCTGGATTTTTTTGACAGAGAGAGGCCTATACCCTGCAGTGGGTGAAATCAAGTGGTCCAAATGTTCACATAAAATAATCTGGTCCTAATGTTCAAATACAATAATCCGGTCCTTATATCTACATAAAATAATCTGGTCCTAATGTTCATATAAAATAATTAATCGCTTGTAAACTGAAGTGTCCGTACCGTTTTTAGAATTTTGTCTATCTGTCTGTCTGAAAGTTTGTCTCGAATAAGATCCGAAAGGGCTCGACAGATATAAATAAAAATTTTAGAACTTAAAACAGGTATTTCAACTTAAATGTTCGTGTATGTTCCATTTCGATATCTTGTAGGGTTCAGCAGATATGAATCTACATAAATGTCCCCGAGCGAACGAAATCGCGGGCAAAACTAGTAAGAATTATTACATAGCATCACCAGAGGCAGAGGCAGAAGTACACAGTTACACACCCACATTTCACCAATGCTGTTATTAAGTCCCATGTAATAGGTGGTGAGCCTATTGCCATCTACCAGGCACAAATTCCAAACGCCGGGCCGCCACTGATAATTTTCTAACAAAAAAACCCAATAACACTTTATTCGACCTGGGAATCCAACCCAAGACCTCATGCTCAGCAGTCGCACTTGGGACCACTAGAGGCAGGTGGAAATATAATATATGTACCACCCTTTATCTCAATTATTTATACCAACATAAGGTTAAACTATATCATATAAGCGGTTGACCTAACCTGTCAACCGTCGCTCTCTGATTGGTCAATTAATTACGAGAAGTTATTTCATTGGTCAACGTAACTGCAGAGGTAGCCACTTGCCATCAATCCGAGAGTGAAGGTTGAGTGACATTTATGTGCATTGCCACAGATAATATAATTCAATTCGTTTTCTGTCTGCCTGACTGCCGTATTGGTACAGTGGATGCAAGCGTGACTACTGAGTATAAGGTCCTGGATTTAATGCGCGTTGGGTAAAAAGGACCGCGTAGTTTGGTGTCTCTGTTAAGTATAATATGTGTAAATCCAAGAAATAAACTATATGTGTGCCAAATTCCATCTGAATCTGTTGGTCTAGTCTAGTGGTCCCAAGCGCGACTGCTGAGCATGAGGTCTCGGGTCGATTTCCCGCTCAAGCAAAGTGTTATTGAGAATTTAGAAATTTCTCTTTAGCAGCCCGGAGTTTGTAATTGTGCCCGGTAGATCGCAATAGGCTCACCACCTATTACATAGGACTTAATAACAGCATCGGTGAAATTTGGGTGTACAACTATGTACACCTCTGCTTACCCCTTTGGAGAATACAGGCGTGACGCTATGTTATGACAAGTTTCGCATGAACACTCAATCACATGTCGGTAACAATGTAACATTAACAGCATCTTTATATCGTAAGCAATAAGGTCCATTTTCGTAGATCAAGTTACCATTGACGTGCAGTTAAACAGAGTTCTAACTAAATTATTAGTCTCGTTATAATTCTCTTATAATGTTCCTAGTTAAGTGTTAGATTAATTGCCTCCATTTTGTACAGAGTTAAGTGTTGCTAGAAAATTAATGACTTAATTATCTACCTGGTTAGTTCTATGGAAATAAATGAAACTTTTCTCTACTCAACTGGTTGTTTTCAAAGAATTGGAGGAAGTAAAAAAAAATTGGTTCCAGAAATGCCCATTACCATAGACTAGGCTTTTTGAAAAGGCTAAGTTGCCCGCGTCCGTAGGAGTGCACCCTTAAAATGGAATCCCTACACGTGGCCCCTGGGTGCTGCAAAACAGGCAACACAACTCTGGTGGGAGGCTTCAGCCGCGGCTGGTTACCACCCATCGGACGAAGCCATGCCGTGAAGCGACCTAGTCGTGTTTCGGGATGTAGTCTGGTACAACCGTTGTGGGAGACGGGTCTGGGCAGTTGCATCAACTCCCCAACTGTCGTTCTCCCCAATTCTATCTACTCTATTTAGAGTGAAAAGATTAATTCTGGATCTACGTGCTCCATCCTCGGCCTCGAACGTAGAAAAAAAACCTGGTTGTTATGAAAGAATTGAAAGTAAAAAAAAAATAGATCCAAGAATGCCGATTACCATTACCATAGACTAAGGTTTTTGGACAGGTTTTGAAAATTAAAATCTAAAAAACTAATATCTGCCTAGCATTTTTCCAATTACATTTGGATCGGCTTCCAGTCAAACCGGATGCAGCTTAATACCAGTATTTTACATGGAGCGATTACCTATCTGACCTCCGCAACCCAGTTACTGGGTAACACGATATTCTAACTGCCTCGCTGGTCTAGTGATCCTTAACGCGATTGCTGAGAATAAGATCTTGGGTTCGATTCCTAGGTTATTGGATTTTTTAGGAAATTCTTAGTGGCGAACGGAGTTTGAAATGCAAAAGGCTCACCACCTATTGGGATACATACATGGGACTTAACAACAGCATTAGTTAAATGTGGGTGTACAATTGTGTACACCTCTGCCTACCCCTTCGGAGATTACAGGCGTGATACTATGCGATTGTATAAAAATTTAAAGGCGCCTTACAACGCTCCAATTATAAAAGAACTTACATAAAGCCACAAAGGTATCAAAACTAGATCGCTTGCGCAACGTCATCAATCACCACACGTCATTATCATATGAATGGGTATTTTGACAAATGGCCGCCGCGCCTGCGCACTACGTACACTATTATAATTGCTTTGGAAAGTACGAGATGGTATCGAGTACTGTAATATTTCACCAAGTAATAGACGCTGGTAGCTTAATGATTGCTGATTGGCCGATATAAGTTATAGTGAACTGTCCCGCTCATAATTTATCGATTTTAAGTACTATCGAGTTAACGATTTCGAACAAGTGAGTATTACTTAATCGATTTTACAGCATTCGATTTCAAGTAGCGAACCCATATGGTGCTTACAGAGTTACTCGATTGTTGACGGGCGATACGAAGTCAAGTAGATGTCTGAGCAACTTAAAATCGAAATCGTAATTTTAGACACTTGCCACTGTAGATCGTTTAGACATTTAGGCATTTAAAAGTACGAACTGACATATTTCAAATGTCAATCAAACGGAATTATTTTCAAGAGTAAGCCCGCTGTTGTAAATTTCTTACTTCTCTCATTATCCGTCTCAGAATAGGTCATGTCTGTTACCCTGTCTTTTTAGCCAAACTTCATATTCGCGACAATTCTCTCTGTGAATGTGGCATGGATGAGGGCACCTTAGAACATTTGTTTTTTTTCTGTCCCAATATATCTGTCCCTCTTTATGATATCCTTCCTAATAATATCCCTACGCCTATTAATATTTCTTTTCTTCTAACCCTTGTTGGTTCTCCTTTTATTAAAATTCTATGTAAATTTCTTACTGTAAATAAAATCAGAATTTAAATTTCTTGCTTTCCCACCTAAAAACTTATTTTTCTGGTTTCAATTGATTCCCTTTAATCTAAATACATAACTTTTAATCTTTCAGAACCTTGTTGTTGGTACACTAATCTGTCCTGATAATTATTAATCTCTATTGTTTATTCTTTTTTTTTATTACTAAACACTAATTGCTTAACTTTTAGCGTGAACCGTACCTTGGCTTTCCCACTGGTCATATTCTGTTAATGTTTATAACGTGTTTTATCCAACCTTGACATTGGCAGAATCATCGTTAACCCGATGGAGCCATAATTAACCAAAATTGGAATTGGAATTGGAATTGGAAGCCCGCTGTTATTGGTAGCACCGTAGGCCTTTACCGTTATCGGTAAGCCTTTATAAGACATTTACAAATGTTTTATTTTCAACACGATCGCTTGAAAAATATCACATTGCACCGCTTTAAGGTTCATAATGCAGAGTGTTATGCACGCATGCTTTTCACATTACACTACCAAGTAATAATTACGTTGGTGTGAGTTGGTGGGTGCCCAGGGCGCTCCTTCCGCGAATAGGTTAGTATGTTTTCGTTCACGGTTATAAGCAAGTGATAATTAATTTCTAATATGCATATAGATAGAATTTATTTGTATAGATTCTGGGTAGAATAAATTAGATGATACTACAATTCGAGGTGCCGTACAAAATCTGCTTAAAACAAGCGTACAAATATTGGTAATTATTATACATAAAAGTATAAATCAAACAATAGACACTAAACATTAAATTGTATTACATTTGTTGAAGTAATTTTATAATTATTTTTATGTAAATGATAAATGATGATCTGTTATAGACACTTTTACAAGTCATAATTTTTTTAAGTGAGGTGGCGTCGGCATTTCCTATCTGACTGAGAAGGAATGCCGAAACAAACTCAGAGGTCAAATTGTAATTAAACATGTCAATTTTAAGATTTTAGTAAGCCAAAATTATTAAAATTAATGTCATTTTTAAAGGCTAAGTACAGAAAGTGTTCCTTAATCGAATAGTGGCATTTTTGGACCAGCCATTTATGCTCGAGGGATATAGGCGTGATGCTATGTTATTATATCTGATTTCTTATCTCTTTCTAGCTGATGCCCGCGTCTTTGCCCGCGTGGATGTCGGATATCGCGACCAAAAGTAATCATGAAATTTTGATCCCGGTCCCGCTTCCCAATTACCGCTTCATAATTGCCCATTTTTTTTAGTATTAAAATGGATGTAGTATGTTATACTTAAGAGATAGACATATGCCATCCGGAACTTTTCTGTAGACCTATATAAGATACACAATTCCACTATACATCACTTTGTTATATCTCAAAGGGTTTAGGCAGCGCACGCCAGAATAGCTTGCAGATGGTAGATTTTTTCCTACTTACTTGACACTTATCGTCATATTTTAGACAATTCACACAATATCTTTATAAATTGTAGCCTATGCGTTATTCTAGTGTATAAGCTATATTATTTTAAAGTTTCATTAAAATCCATTCAGTAGTTTTTACGTGAAAGAGTAACAAACATCCATCCATACTTACAAACTTTCGCGTTTATAATATTATTGGATGTTTCTTTGTTTCTTCCATAGAATTAATCATGCCTGGAGGCATTTGTGTTGGCTTATCGACTTCGACTGGGACCGACAGATTAACGAGATTAATCTATTCAGAAGTACACTAAATAAATATTATTAATGTAATAACATTACATTGATATATGTACAGAAACTAGTCTAAATTGGGTCAAAATAAGTGTCAGGCGTAGTAATAAAGTATTTATTGCGATAGCATAAATACGTAATCATTTTAAGTTTATTTACATAAAGATTTCACACATTCATTACGAATAGGGTTGCTATCTATAGCTATATTTATCCGCATCTAAATGATAGAAAGAAATAAGTTTATTGGCAATAACAGAAAAAAAACCCACATCAGATTACAATATTACGACACATATAAATGGTATAACAATATGTTAAAGATAGATGTGGACAGATGTTTCTGTCAAACACGACAAAACATTGTAGTGCCAAAAGGGCCGCCGCTCAGCATAATGTCGGGAGGCAGTAATACTGACCACCCGACACTGGTTTTCAGCTGCAACCCACGAGTGCTAAACGCTCGAAACTAATCTTATTAAATACATAAAAAGGTTCAAGATAAATCTTTGAAAAGCATATACGCATGCTTAGCGAACTCTAAAGTTATTATATTAAATGGAAAAAGAATACGGTCGCGAACAGGATTCGAACCTGCGCCTCCCGGATGAATACTCCAGGCGCTCTGACCACTAAGCCATCTCGACCTCTGCTCACCACCGCGAATTCTTCTCCATATTTAACACGTCTTATGGCGACGTCATTGCTATCAATTCAGTCCCTATACGGGTGGCCGAACCGACACTATCGTATAGGGACTGAATTGATAGCAATGACGTCGCCATAAGACGTGTTAAATATGGAAGAAGAATTCGTGGTGGTGAGCAGAGGTCGAGATGGCATCCGCGAGGCGCAGGTTCGAATCCTGTTCGCGACCGTATTCTTTTTCCATTTAATAAAATAACTTTACATAAAAAGGTGTTAGTCATTGTGTGTCTGTTATAAAATTAAAGATAAATTGATATACCTACTTATATATTTCATTGTGAATGCTGATGTCCGATCCGGGTCCGGGTGTGTGTGTGTGCTCGTGATATTATATGTCTGTAAACGCACCCACGATACAAAATTCCTAGTGTGGGGCAACGTTAAAATTTTTTTTGTTTTTTTATTTTGTTCTATTGCCATAAAACATACTTTCCTATCTGTAACTATTGTATTATATAGGTATTTATAATATTTATTTATGTATTTGTATTATTTATATATTTTTATATAGGTGCGCCACAAACTGCCCATTATCTTGTATCTCGTCCAAAACTTGTCCATCCAAAGGTTGTCTGGAAGAGATTTCTGTCGCTTTTAGCATTAAGACCGCCCTTTGTACTACTTATCTCTTAAACTTTTTTATGTCTTGTATTTTTAAAACTGATGTGTGTACAATAAACAATATTGTATTGTATTGTATTGCTAGCGTTTTTACCAAATAAATAATATATAAAACTAGCTGATGCCCGCGACTTCGTCTGCGTGATAAAAGGTGGCCTATGTCATTCTCCAAGGTACAATCTATCTCCTTGCCAAATTTCATTTTGATCCGTTTAGACGTTTTGTCGTGAAAAGGTAATAAACAAACAGAGTTTGTTTCGTATTTATAATATAAGTATGGATAAATAGTATTTATTCCCCGAAGGGGTAGGCAGAGGTGTACAAATTGTACACCTACATTTCACCAATGTTATCGATAAGTCCCATGTAATAGGTGGTAAATATATTGACATCTATCGAGCATAATTTCGAACACCGGTCTGCCACTGAGAATTTTCTAACAGAAAAACTCAATAACACTTTGCCCGACCTGGGAACGAACTCAAGACCTCATGCTCAGCAGTCACGCTTGAGACCACTAGACCAACGAGGCAGTCAATATAACAAAATACCGTGTAAGAAAATAAAGTAGGTACTAATTAATTGAATTTCTATTTTTATCAATACGACACGATAACACGACCAATTTGCGAAAAGCTTTTGTTATTTTTTTGTAAAACTTTATGGTTTACAAAAATAAAAACCTTAAAAAATAATAGGTAAGTACCTAAAAGAAAAAGTATTTCACATAGATAATTTATTGCCCTCATGCAATAGGTATAAAGTATCTGTGTCCGAAATATGTACGACTAGCGACTTCGGATGCGTGGACTTAAGAATTAGGTCCAGCCGGGATAAAAAATGCCCTATGTGTTAATCCAGGTTATAAACTATCTGTGTGCCAAATTCCATCCAAATCCGTACAGTAGTTATTGCGTGAAAGAGTCACAAACATCCATACATACAAACTTTCGCTTTTTTAATATTATAGTAGGATACTTCATTATAAAGTACGGGTAGCAACCCTAATATTACAAATGAGTGTATTTTTTTATTTAAATCCTAATGACACTTGTTTAGAATTGTAAAACCAATCAACTTTAGTTTGCTCACGAAAAATTAAATAAATATTCTAATTAGCACGGCTTAAAGTCGTAATTTAAATAAAAAAATACTTTTATAACAGCAAATAAAATTAAGTAACAAATTAATACGACACTGGTGAAAAATTTACAGCGATCTTATCGCAGCGTAATAAAGAATGAATTTGCTTGAATGAAACTTTTTCAACGGCATTCTAAAATTGTATCAAAAGCACAGAATTACGAAAAAATAGATAGTACTATTGAAATAAAATTTTATGACGTGTACGTAATGAGTACATTTGCGAAACGTGCATGTATGAGTGTTACCAGATGTGGGGCCATAATAAAAGCGTGTTTAAAAATAAAGCTTTATATTTTAAATTCCCCTTAACAACAGCTATGTAGCAAGGATG
Source organism: Xylocampa areola (assembly GCA_935421205.1). Lineage (NCBI taxonomy): Eukaryota > Metazoa > Arthropoda > Insecta > Lepidoptera > Noctuidae > Xylocampa > Xylocampa areola. The sequence goes on from OW285223.1 coordinate 14,170,050, forward strand.
TTATGGAGTCTCGTAACCGCACCTGAAACTATCGGATATCCGAAATAAAAATATATAAAAGAGATATAAAAGCTTCGCATAATTTCGGATGGTGGCGGAATGAGACACGTTATGACAGGGTTTCGCCCGGCCGAGCCGATTTCTGTGATTGTATTACCAAATAATATAAAAGAGATCTCATAACTTTTTAAAAGTGAAAGGATTGTAAACTTAGGAGTCTTGGCAACCAATTTTACATGAAATGTTTTGATTGGATGTTCCTTTTACAATTCTTTAATCATGATCTCATCTTTTATTTAAGAAACTATCTAAACTTTTATGTAACAAACTTGGATAATCCGAAATAATTTAATATCCGTAACCGTATCTGAAACCGATATATAATAATAATATTAATATATATCCGTATTTATATCCAGATCCGAAATTTCGTATCTTTAAAATCCTTACTATGGGATAAAACGCTGCCTCACTGCGTATTTATCCAATTGCAGTTATCTTTCCATACACTAAGAATTCCTGCTATATCTTGTCTGCGTTTGCAGACTCACTTTTCTCACCCACTAGAGAATCGCCGGTAGACCATAGTGAATGTGTTTGTATAATCAGGATTAATGATAGTTGGCTCAAATCTCTATCTGTGTTTGTCCATGACAGCAATCAAGCTGTCAGGTCAAGTTACAATGATTTCCTAACTTAAAGTACACTTAAGCGGAATCTCACATGAAGTTGCTTATGAAAATAATAATATATACAATCTCGATGACTGTGTACCGACTTATATAATCTTATATCGTATGCTCACAATACAAGAGTTCTGAAATGGGACAACGTTTACAAAATAACGCAAAAATGGCCCAATGGTTGGGCCATAGTACAAAATTATAAATACAGATCACACACCTGTAAGTATAAATAAAATAATTATGTAAGTTGCCATAAAACGAGTGAGCATTCCTTGGACTTGCTTCTATGCGAAAGAAATTTAAATAAATGTATGTCAATCTAAATTAGGGATAAAAATTGCGAATTTCACAGCCACACAATAGATCCTCAAGTGACGCTCGCGCAGAGCTTTCAAACTCTCAAAATCAGAGGTCACGACTTGTGCGTGCAAAATCTGAACATTTCGTACTATAACGATATTTTAATTTGTGTGTAATGGTGTTGCGAACGTATCAAATAATAATTACAGAAGATCAATTCCAAAAGTGTATATATAACTAGGAACGTAAATAAACAAAAAAATGCTGCAGCAGTTCGTACTGTTCCACAATCAAAGCCGGATGAAAAAGTAAAACTGTCTTCATAAACCTGGATTCGGCCAATATAATAACAACGTGAATCGGGAGATTATGGTTTTTCTTCAGATAAATATCATAATGTATCCCACGAATAACAAAAAAAATAAAGTGTTATAGAAAAGTGTCGCACCGCTGTTTTGTTATCGAATGTCATAAATAATGCTACGCCAATTTGTTATTTTGTCTAAAGCATTTCAGAATACTTCGAAAATTTATATAAATTATGCGCTTTTCGGCCGCAGCTGCATCGCAGCCAGTATGATCGCTGAGAGTTTTTGTGATTAATAATAAGCAGTTATAAGTTGTGCTAAAAGTGCCGACTGGGATTTGAACATAACATTTGTCCAAGATAAATATTTGAAAAGCATTAACGCATGCTTAGCAAACCCTAAAGTTACAATAATAAATGGAAAAAGAATACGGTCGCGAACAAGATTCGAACCTGCGCCTCCCGGACGAATACTCCAGGATTTACTACATTCTTTTTCCATTCAATATTGTAAATTTATAACATTTGTCTTCTTCTTACTAAATTCACCAACGCGGTGCGATTCAGATGTCTGATAACATTTAATAAGTACGTTTACTTGAAGCCTACTCTAATTTTTCACATTGTTACGAATGGACCTTCTGTATATATAAAGTAGTGATGTGACAACCTTGCGCGATATACGATGAGCAAAACGAAGGTTGAACTATTATAGTGTTGGGCAAGTTTAATGGTGTTCACTTAACCTTACCCAACGGTACCGATTGGCTTAATTTGATAATCAGTGAGAAAAAAAATTATGTTTCAATTATCGTGATAGGGAGCTGTTGGTTTGTTTTTTATACGAATCTCAATACGTCTGCATTGAAACTTGTATTAGAGTTAATGCTGAAATATGTGTAAAAAATAATAAAAATATATATGTCCAAACGGGTTATTTAACTTAAAACGACATTATCGTGATAAAGACCCATAAATAAAAAATAAAAAACTTAAAACTTAATTAGACTTAAAACTGTAAAAACCTTTTATACTAGCAAACTATAAAATTTACAATACCTATTATAACACGCGTCGTATTGGCCGAGTGGTTACGGGCCCGCCTCCTGAGCTACAGGTTGTGGGTTCAAACCTGGCATGTACCAATGTGACTTTTTCAATGTCATATGTACTTTCTTAGTTCATCTAAGACATCACAAACATACGGTGAAGGAAAACATCGTGAGGAAACCCGGACTTGGTAGTCTGAAATCGCCAACCCGCAGTGAGCTAGCGTAATGATTAAGCTCGTGCCTTCTCTGTATGAGAAGAGGTTTTTGCCCTGCAGTGGGACAGTTATGAGTTGGTTTTCTTTTCTTTCTTTTTTTCTTAATACGCAACTGCCGTCATGTTTTTCACCAAATATTTCTTCAATCTTATCTATGCATTTATGAGATATATAATTCAGTAAAAACCATTAAAAGAATAGAAGAAAAACTCACCTCATCCTGGAACGTTCGGTGTAACGTCTCCTTCGTATACTTCTGGTCCCCCTGTTTCAAGATGGCAGAACACTGCTTCAGTAACGCCAATCTCGTCCTCTCTTTCGCACACTCGACCTCCATAATTGACGGTCGATGTCCCGTCCGAGGAACTCCCAGGCAATTGCCGTCATATTGGCCGTTCATTGCCGTCAAACTGACGTCATATTGCCCGTTCAGTGATGTCACATAGCCAGTTCCATTTTCGTCCACATTTTTGTCTAAGTCGATTGTTTCGAAATTGGTGAAGATTTCTGGAGTTTTGCCGTTTGATGCCATGTCTATTTGTTATTATGGCTATGGCATTTTTTTATTCACATGTTAAAACTGTCACTCGATGAAGATATAAAAAAATATAAATAAAAATGTTCTAAGGAAACATTGAAAAATTATAGACATGAACGGTGCTCGAACCCGCAAAACGTCCGTGTCATCACTCTCCAATCTCAAAATTTCAAGCTTTCTTGTATACGTCTTAAGGAAATGCCTGACGATATTTATTTAGCAATCATTTTCAGATTTACTAAGTGAAGATTTTTTTATTTTATTTTTTACTAAGACGTACAGTCAACCGCACGTTCATGATAACATTTTGACATTGATAGTGCTTTTATGTCGTAGCAGTAAGAACTGTTTACGTAGTTCAAATGTTACCACTGACGTGTGGTTGACCGTACCAACTTAAGAGGTACCTATTTATTTACTATTAGTTTAAAGTTATAATATTAAATGGAAAAAGAATACGGTCGCGAGCAGGATTCGACCACTACGTCACACGTACCACGTCATAGTGACGTCATAAAAAAGACGTGTTAAAATGTGGAAGAGGAATCCACGGTAGTGAGCAGAGGTCGAGATGGCTCAGTGATCAGAGCGCCTGAAGTATTTATGCGGGAGGCGCAGGTTCGAATCCTGCTCGCGACCGTATTTTTTTTCCGTTTAATATTATAACTTTAACGTTCGCTAAGCATGCGTTCATGCTTTTCAAATATTTATCTTTAATTACTTTTAGTTTAGTAATATCTTAGGTTTGCGCGATCACTACACATTATAATAAAACAACTGGAGGACTGGACAGTCCTCCTGCGACCACGAACGCTGCAAAGTGTTCGAAACGTCAGGAAAAACAAAAAACCAATAATACACGCGATTAATCCGGTTAAAAGTTGTTTTATTACTTTTAGTTTGTTTTGGTTTTAATTGTTATAAGTTTACTTGTCGGTCGACAATGGAATGTTATTGTGGTGTTTATAATGGGTATGTTGTGTTAGTGCTTAGAGCGCCTGAATTAAATATCCGGGTGGCGCAGGATCGAATCCTGCTCACGACCCTATATTTCTTACCATAAAATTAATAACTTTAGAGTTCGCTACGCCTGCTTTAATTAGTTTTAAAGATTTATCTGTACTTGTTAATGAAATCGCATCAGTAAAGAATTTTATTACCTACAAAGTTGGTCGTGCCGGTTCAGTCACCCGTATAGGGACTGAATAGATAGCAATGACGTCACCAAAATACATAATAAAATGTGGAAGAAGAATTTGGGGTAGTAAGCAGAGGTCGAAATGGCTTAGTGGTCAGAGCGCCTAGAGTATTTATTTATCCGGGAGGCGCAGGTTCGAATCATGCTCAAGACCGTATATTTACTTACACAAAAATTGATATCTTTAGACTTCGCTACGCATGCCTTAATGCGTACGAGCTGAAGAGTTTGTATCTTAAACTACCAGTTGGATTTGAAACAATATTTTAAATATAGAACGCTTTATTTCTATTATGCGACTGAGTCGTGCATCGTGTATATCCGGTTGGATCTCCGCTCACTTTGTCTGAGAGAAACGATTGCTTACAATGTCATTTACACTATAAATATATATTTTATTCATATACAGGGTGTCCCAGAAATCGAAGTCAAGGCCGAATCCGGTAACAGGCTAAGTCATAACAGTTTTTCAGAAAAAAATAAAAAAATATCTAAGTAATGTATTTATAAAAATATAAGCATTAAAAAAAAATTAAAATCTACTCCCCGTGACAGTCTTTTTACTAAAGTTACTACAGATATTTAATTTTTTAATCATTATTTATTATGTTATCCCGTTATGTAATAATAAAAATTTTAGTCAATGCTCCAGCTTGGATGTAAATGTCACTTTTTGCCCAACCAAAGATTCAAAATTAATACTTAGCCCAGATTTTATTTGAAATGTGGGTGTACAGCTGTGTACACCTTTGCCTACCCTCCCGGCGAAAATAGGCGTGATGCTATGTTATGTAATGTAAACTCGGGAATCGAGCTAAGAGCCTAACGCCTTAAGCTTTAACGAACCTACCGCAACCAAATTGCCGATGTTCTCAAAAAAGGACAGGTCACGGTGAACCTAAACCGACGAGCATGCATGAAGAGGTTAATGAACATAGATGAACCAAAAGAGATGTGTCAATTCGTAATACTTAAGTGGAAATCGATAGTCTCTGCCTACCCTAATGGGAGAGAGGCGTGATTGTACGTATCATGTAACATTATAATTTGCAATCGAAATCGATTAATCTTGAGCTGCGAATAAAAAAGAGCGAGTATCGAGTCGATTGTTTGATTCATTTGTTCAATCATAATAATATCATGTCGTGATTGATGCGGTCTCGTGGGAGTGGCCACTAATTGAATTATTGTAATAGTTTGAAGATTATGGTTCCGTAGGTAAATAAATGATAATTGAAGAGCGGAAAATTGGAATAAATTAGAATAAGCAAGAATTATAAAATAAAACAACTTTTAAAGTTATAAATTTATGTGGATAAAGAATACGGTCGCGAACAGGATTCGAACTTGCGCCTTCCGGATAGATACTCCAGACGCTCTAACTACTAAGCCATCTCGAGCTAGTGGTCAGAGCGCCTGGAGTATCTATCCGGGAGGCGCAAGTTCGAATCCTGCTCGCGACCGTATTGCTTTTCCACATAAATTTATAACTTTAAGGTTCGCTAAGTTAATGCTTTTCAAAGATTGTAAAACAACTTTTAACAAACAAAAAACCAAAAGAAGCACGAAATGCGATTAATATTTTAGATTAGTATAATGAAATATTAATCCAGGCAATAATTGAACCGGCAATCCGCAGCACAGAAAGCAATTCATTAAACCACAGCACCACAAAGCTTAGAATCTCGCCATGTCAGTAATGTCAAATGTGTTATACAAATCGAAAGTAAGTCATAATCATAATATATATTATGTACCAAGTATTTATTAAGTTCATAACGGAACCCAAATTTAAAAAGGAGTCGTCGATATGCAATAAATTTAAATTAATCATGTACTTACGTGGATTCAGTGAAAGTTGCGCCACTCCTTACCTAATTTTTTTAAATACTTTTGTATCTGGTATTTGTACTAGTTCCTGTTCGTAGTTCCGTATATAATAAGTGAGGTCATCTGTTCGATTAACGGGCCGGGAAGTGTTATTGGGTTTTTATGTTAGGAAATTCTCAGTAGCAGCCCGGAGTTAGAAAGTTCGCGGTGACACCTCTGTGCTTCGGAGAGCAGGTGAAGCAGTTGGTCCTCCACCAGATCTCTCTCCGATCATTTCAGATTGACCTCGACTATGAGAGTGACATGGCTTTACACACCACCGAGTAGGTACATCTCTCAGGTGTGCTGGTCTCTGACGATGTTTAACTCACCGTTTTAAGCAAGTGATCATTAATTTCTTATAAAAATCTTATAAAAGTCAGTGGTGCGAGACTTGCGACCTTTGACTTGCTCTTACGATCATACCACTAATAGCGCTAATCGACCCATCAATTTATCGATACTCATCCCAACACTATTTAAACGTCATTCTCCATTCGATGCACGCTTGACGTACGGACGCTTTGGCGCGTAATATGTCAGTAGCTGTCACATTGACAGTGACAGTTATAAGATCGATTTAATTAATTAATTTACTTTATCCTCTCGCCTGCTTACACTAATGAGATGAGTAGAGAAAGTGACAGTGACATGTTTGAATTGTATGCTTGAGAAGTTTAGTTCTCTGTGTTGTAACTATTAAATTATACTTTGTAATCTATCTAAGATATAAAAATCTCGCGTCACAGTGTCTGTTATCGAACTTCTCCGAAATGGCTTGACCGATTTTTATGAAATTGTGTATATTTGGTAGCTCTGAGAATAGGTCGCAGGCTATTTTTTATACCCCTAGCTGATTAGGGTGTCCCTATCCAGAAAATTTATATGTCAGACCAACGTTTGCGGGATCAGCTAGTAATAATATAATTTTATTATATTGTGACCGGTAAAAAACTAACTACCATACTTTATAACCAACTTAATAGAGTTTGTTGAGTCAGGTAGAGTTATTTTGTTATTCATTTGTTTAATGAATGAGGTACAGTCAAGAGCACGTAGAGCTATATACTTTGGACTTTGGATAGACCCCGTAGACTATGACACGTAATACAAATCCGGGCTCAGCTATGAGTTTGGTTCTAATGAAGACCTCATAACTATTTAACAGTGAAAGACCATCTTTACATTTAATGTTTTTGGTGGGATCATATATTGAGGTACTTCGCCTACTACGTTCGGCATGCAAATTAAACCTTTTAGTGACAATTAATTAATTATAAATATCAAATGATATGAATGTGAAGGGTGGGCGTTTTGGGGGACTGTCTTATTGTTATGTATGACGTTCAAAAAGTACCATTTCTAATGGTCTAATTTGAATAAAGATATTTTTGATTTTGATTTTGATTTTGAAATACAATATTTATATAATTTTTTTGTATGTATTTAATCCTACTAATATTATAAACGCAAAAGGTAGTATGTTTGTTACTCTTTCACGCAAAAACTAGTGAACTAATATTGATGAAATTTGGCATACATGTAGTTTATTACTTTTTATCCCGATGTCCCTGCAGACGTAGTCACGGGCAGAAGCTAATAAATAATAATTTTATGGAAAGGTATTGAATCAATTAATACGTATTGCAAAATAAAATAATACCTATGTACTTATTGTTAATTCATATATAATTATATTTTTTAATACATGCTGAGGCCATGTAATGCCTATATTAATTACAATTTTTCAAAGAAACATTGAAAAATTAATGGACACCGTTCCTGTCCATAATTTTTTCAATGTTTCTTTGAAAAATTGTTACTTATTTTTAATGTTATGTCTCTAATTTTGGAACCTTAATTGGGTGTCAAATTTCTAAACCGGTCAACTATGAGTTGGGTTTGCCCGATTATCTACTATTTATTTCCATTGTGTTACCAGTTACAGAATACGATTAATAATTAAAGTATATTAATCACATTTTTTTTTTCCTACTATAAAACCAAAATTATTACATATATTTATAGTATCACACAATCAGTGTTGCCAGGTGTCCGAAATCAGAATCCCGATTATTTTATCATTTTATTTTCTTGCTATGAAATATGACATACTTGACCTGGCAACACCACGAATGACCGGTCAATAATGAATTACTTTAATTACTTCTTGACAGACGGTCTGTCAATCATACCATCACGCCTACATTCGCCCAAGGGTAAGGCAGAGCAAATTCCACCGATGCTGTTATTAAGACTTATGTATTAAGTGGCACAATTCCATGTTTCGGGCTACTACTGAGAATTTTGCATAGCAGCATCACGCTGGTATACTAGAAGGGTTGGGCAGATGTATAGGTATGGTTTTACACTTAGCTGCTACTGAGAATCGTACTAATATTATAAATACGAATGTTTGTGAACATGTATGGATGTTTGTTACTCTTTCACGCGATAACTACTGAACGGATTTGGATGAAATTTGGCACACAGATAGTTTATACCCTGGATTAACACATAGGATACTTAATATCCCGGTTGGACCAAATTCTGAAGTCCACTCAGACGAAGTCGCGAACAGAAGCTAGTGTTAATAATCATTGTTAAAAAATCTCATAATCACCGGCCAAATCGAGAATCAAACCCAGAACCAACACTTGCTCTCTACTATACTAATGGGATAGTCTATATATTATAAAGTCCTAATTTATTAGGAAATTTCCCTTTAAGGGTTTAATGTGTAAGTGATAATTTATTTATGCAATAATTCAAAAAAAAATTTTTTTTCTTAATGTTCGCCGTTCATGGAGCAGTTTTCGTCTTGCTTGTACTATGTTAATTACAAATAATTTGTTATATCCATTTAATTCTTAGCTTAAGTGAATTTATTTGACTTATATATTACCCCTTTCAAAGGAAATTACCTAATAAATTAGGACCTTATATATTAGTATACGGAAGACCACTGTTTCCTAATATCTTGATAAGACTTAAAACATAGCATCACGCTTGTATTCCCTGACGAGGTAGGCAGAAGTAGCTATACACGGTTGTACCAACATCCAGATTTCACAAAGCTGCTGCACTGCTTTTGTTAAATCTCATGTAATAGGTGGTGAGCTATTGCTATCTAACAGACGCAGTTGCAAACTCCGGGCGGAGACTAAGAATAGCCTGTCTTAAAAACCAACATTCCCAATAGCACTTTGTCCGACCCCGGAATCGAACCTAACACCTCAAGCTCAGCAGCATAGCTTGCGTCCACTAGACCAACGAGGCAGTTCCTTGATAAGACTTTCTTAGTAAATTTTTATGACAAGCCGGTTTTGGCGAAACAACTTTACATATACTTACAAAATTATCAAACTTTATGGTGTTATTATAATATAGATATATCATTATGTTAATTTTATTCAAATGATAACAATAAATTATAGATCAGTGGTACAATCTTTAACTACAGTCTACACGCCCAGATTAAACTTCGTTTCGTATATTGTCAGCACCTCTCAAGTTCCCGTTACGAATAAGATTAAGCAGTAGTCAGTCCTATTCCCGGCCTAAAAAAGAGATTAAAAATCTTTCAATGCAGTTTTTCTTAATATCAAGATAGAAAACAATTAATCAAACACATGGTTCCTTAGAATATTTGACCTTATTTCTTCTAAAAGGTTTATTTACTTGTTTATTTTGATTCATCTCTACGGATTTTATAAAATTTTATAAATATTTCGAGCTTTTTTACAGATCTACAGCGTTACCACTTTGCGGTTGTAAGGTGTCGAACAATATCCCAATCCTTTAAAACTCCGTCCGTGTGATGACACGGAATGTCAAGGGTCGCGGGTTCAAGCCCCATTCGTGTCTATTATTTTTTTCAATGTTTCCTTGAAAATTGGCAACTAATATAGCTGTCGCAGATGGATTGTAGAATCCGCTGTTTTACAAAACTGCTAGCTGGTTTACAAAACATTACTGTTATATAAAACAGCTGAACGACGTTTAGCTGTTTTACTTAATTACTGAACTATAACACGCAGAATTGTATGAATGTTTTGCGTTTATCAAAATCAAAAAATCAAAACGGGTCAACGATCAGAGATTATGTAAAACAGATTGTTGATTTTAGTTCGAAATTTTGCCGCATATGACTCTGTGTGTCTTTTAACAACAATAACCTAACTTTATTTTTCTTTTAAGTCAGTAGCAAATAAAAAAGATGAAAATTTTGAATGACGTAAATACTAAACCACTATAATAGTCGACAATATATCGGGATTATGAAAGAAAATAAATTAAATTGTTCCATGAGCGAGCGAAGCGACCTCGGGAGTTTCGTGTACCCCGACACGGACAGGTTAGGTTCGAAGAGTTTGTGTTTATTTTTTCTCCGCTGAGCGGGGCTCCGTCGTCACAGCCACGGAAAGACAAATCAGAATACCGTATCTTTTTTTTACTGAAATGGTGACTATCCATTTAATTTACCTATACAATAAACAAATCTGTCCCACTCTAGATATGTCATTCTGCATTACGTCTAAACGTGGGTAGCAGTTTTGTTAAACGTTTCGCAATGGCAATCCAGCTGAATGTTGTTTAGCTGTTTTATAAAACAGTACTGTTTTGTAAATCAGCTAGCAGTTTTGTAAATCAGCTAGCAGTTTTGTAAATCAGCTAGCAGTTTAGTAAAACAGGTGGCCTTAACATGTATAAAAAAATATCATTATATACGTAGGTAGGCACATACACCGTTATATACCCACATTTCCCCGATGCCGTTATTAAGTCTATACCATCAGTGAAGGGCGCAATTTCAAACTCCGTGCTGTTACTGAGAATATCCTAACCGTAAAAGTGCTCAGTATTGGCGCTTGGACCATAAAATCAAGGAGGCAGTTATCAAGACCCATGTAATATGTATGTGATGAGCCTATTGCCATCTATCGGGCACAATTCACTTATAATATACTGTTACTTTATAAAAGTGTACCAGACCGAGCCAGTCAGTGGGCACCTTTTTTTGGTCAAAAGTGGATCTACTTTTGGCCACCACAGGCTGCTGGTAAGCGACTTATCCCGTATAATGTTAGACAGACATGTATTGAATAAATAAACTGCTGCGGCGACCCCAATTAAATTAGGATAAGGTCAGGAAGATTATGATAAATGTCCGATTAATCAACCGTTTAAAGTTAACGGTGTAACCCTACACGGCTGGACTGTTTCTTTTTAAATAATAAAACGGTAATTCTTATTATTCAACCGGTTGTAAAACTATGTCATATTTTAATATTATTTAAACTATGTCTCGCTTATTTGTGACGAATGAGTATTTATTTTGTTCGGTAGTTATTCTTTTTTCCTTTAGTTTGAATGAGATGTTTAAAAAATGAAATAAGGTTTTTTTTTATAAAAATGGATCTACGTTTGGCCACCAACTCGCCTGATGCTAAGCGATAGTGTGGCCGAGGATGGAGCACGTAGATCCAGAATAAATCTATTCACTCCAAGCAGAGTGGATAGATTTGGGGAGAACGATAGTTGGGGAGTCGATGCAACTGCCCAGACCCGTCTCCCACAACGGTTGCACCGGACTACATCTCGAAACACGACTAGGTCGCTTCACGGCATGGCTTCGTCCTGTGGGTGGTAACCAGTCACGGCCGAAGCCCCCTGCCAGAGTTGTGCTGCCTGTTTTGCACCACCCAGGGGCCACGTGTAGGGATTCCATTTTGAGGGTGCACTCCTACGGATGTAGGCAACTCAGCCCCCAAAAATTAAAAGGTTAATTTACTGAGCGCTATCGTCGCGTGTCGTCGTCGTCGGATTTGGCAGTCAGAGAGCTGTACATTCTTCTTCTTATCGTGTGGTTCATGAACAACCTAGCGTCAGAGTTTAAACCACCCGTAGGTCTCTGACATGGCTTACACACCATCGAGAACATCTCTCAGGTGTTCTGGTTTCCTCACGATGTTTTCCTTCACCGTTTAAGCAAGTGATAATTAAATTATAATACGCACATGACTTCGAAAAGTCAGTGGTGCATGCCTTGGATTCGAACTTGTGGCCTTTGACTTGTCAGTCCAACGGTCATACCACTTGGGTATCACTGAGCTGTACATTACTTTAGTAAAACCCTTAGTAAGCTGTAAATTTGAAATAATGGTTTACTAAAGTTATATTTTTTTTGTGGAAAAAGAAGGATAGATAGAGATGACGTCACAAGTACGTATTAAAATGTAGAAGAAGTATAGGGTGGTGAGCAGAGGTCGAGATGGCTTAGCGGTCAGAGCGTCTCGCGTATTTATAAATGTAGAAGAAGTATAGGGTAGTGAGCAGAGGTCGAGATGGCTTAGCGGTCAGAGCGTCTCGCGTATTTATAAATGTAGAAGAAGTATAGGGTAGTGAGCAGAGGTCGAGATGGCTTAGCGGTCAGAGCGTCTCGCGTATTTATAAATGTAGAAGAAGTATAGGGTAGTGAGCAGAGGTCGAGATGGCTTAGCGGTCAGAGCGTCTCGCGTATTTATAAATGTAGAAGAAGTATAGGGTAGTGAGCAGAGGTCGAGATGGCTTAGCGGTCAGAGCGTCTCGCGTATTTATAAATGTAGAAGAAGTATAGGGTAGTGAGCAGAGGTCGAGATGGCTTAGCGGTCAGAGCGTCTCGCGTATTTATAAATGTAGAAGAAGTATAGGGTAGTGAGCAGAGGTCGAGATGGCTTAGCGGTCAGAGCGTCTCGCGTATTTATAAATGTAGAAGAAGTATAGGGTAGTGAGCAGAGGTCGAGATGGCTTAGCGGTCAGAGCGTCTCGCGTATTTATAAATGTAGAAGAAGTATAGGGTAGTGAGCAGAGGTCGAGATGGCTTAGCGGTCAGAGCGTCTCGCGTATTTATAAATGTAGAAGAAGTATAGGGTAGTGAGCAGAGGTCGAGATGGCTTAGCGGTCAGAGCGTCTCGCGTATTTATAAATGTAGAAGAAGTATAGGGTAGTGAGCAGAGGTCGAGATGGCTTAGCGGTCAGAGCGTCTCGCGTATTTATAAATGTAGAAGAAGTATAGGGTAGTGAGCAGAGGTCGAGATGGCTTAGCGGTCAGAGCGTCTCGCGTATTTATCCAGGAAAAGCAGGTCCGAATCCTGCACACGACCGTATAATAATTTCCACAAAAAAAATATTAGAACTTTATTCCACCATGTCTTGTCAGTAAATCCCTCCTATGCTATTAATTGCCAAAAAAACATTACAATAATTCTACATTTATCTTACGTTAATTAGTTTTATCTAATATATATTGGTTTTATAATATGATGCTAATTTATAGGAAATTAAGGAAAATAATAACTAAGAATTGACTGAAATTCCTATAGTGTGGTGTATATCTGCCTCAATTGTATAGTAAACGCAGACGCGGCTGCATAACGTAAGGTTTTGACTTTGATTACCGGGCCGGGCAGTGTTATGGGGTTTTCCACTGACGACGGTGCCTATAGGTCTTATGAATACCTACTTATAAGTTTTTTCTGTTCTCTCTATGGAGCACTTCGGCCTATTGATGGCAATTCTACCTACCTATTATATGTGACCTAATAACGGCATTCATGAAATGTGAGAGTAAAATACTACCTACACCTCTGCCTATCCCTTCGCGGAATACAGGCATGATATGTTTATACGCAATATTATGAAGTCATTAGAATTGACTTCATAATATTGCGTATAAACATACCAAAATAACACCACAACAATATCTCCAAAAAAAAAAAGAACTCTAAAAAAGCTAACACTTCATTCACCAAAAACATAAAAAAATAAACACCATAAAATTTTCCCAGTCACAACCACTGAACAAGTCATACACAAATTCCCATTACGGTCACTAAATTCCCATCAATGGGAATAACGTACGGCGAGCTTTTTGTCCACTCTCACTTTTCGTCACTTGATCTAACCGCTAACGTGTGATTATCGCATGCGCACGCGCTGCCGTCATGTGTTCTGTGACACTACTGAGTAGGGGTTAGAGCGCTCATCTAAACGAGCAAGCTCGAAAGCTTTGTGGCCTGTTTTTACACTACTGCCCAAAAAAAGAAGTGTTATGTTTTTGAAATATTGATCTCAAAGAATCATGGTGAGACACTTAAATTAGACAGGTACAAAAAAATAGAAAATGTATAGAAATATCTTATGGTTTTCGCGATAACTTTTATTTTTTATTTATTCATAATAACTTTTACATTGCACTCTCTTGCTTTAATTGCATTCGTTACGACATTGTATTATCTGCAAAGTTAGTCGTGTCGGTTCGGTCACCCGTATAGGGACTGAATTGATAGCAATCACGTCGCCATAAGACGTGTTAAAATATGGAACAAGAATTCGCGGTGGTGAGCAGAGGTCGAGATGGCTTAGTGGACAGAGCGCCTGGAGTATTCATCCGGGAGGCGCAGGTTCGAATCCTGCTCGCGACCGTATTCTTTTCCATTTGATATAATAACTTTAACTTTTACATTGTGTTGAATATTGAAAATAATTATGTAAAATAAAAATTGCCACTTAATTACTATGCGAGAGAAAAATGATACTAATAAATGTCATTTAATTAACGAAAATAATAATGTTTACAATAATTAAATAAAGCCAATTTATATCATTATTACCTAGATACGTGTCACAAATGAGAATAAACAATCAAAAATTCTCTAATAGTAACAAAAATTATTATTACGATTAATTGTTAATATAAGGAAGGCCTCTTAAAAGGAAATTACCTAATAAATTTCCTAATTTATTAGGTAATTTCCTTTTAAGAGGTCAATGTGTTAGTGATAAGGATTCATTTAAGCCATAATTCAAATCTTTACACCAATTTTATTTTTTTCTTAATGTTCGCCGTTCAAGGAGCAGTTTTCGTCTTGCTAGTACTATGTTAATTGCAAATAATTCGTTATATCCATTTAATTGTTAGCTTATGTGAATGTATTTGACTTATATATTACCCATTTCAAAAGAAATTACCTAATAAATTAGGACCTTATATATGTATATTTATAATTTAAATGTCATTACTAGAATAACTTCAATAAATAACTAAAATGAAAATAGATTAAAAAAACCTTTATTGCAATAAGGCCACAGGTAACAAGTTGTCATAAAAACTAATAATACAGTTCCATAAGCACAGATAACAGTGAACACTTCGGTTAGTGTACCGAGCCTACTACACATTATAAAAAACCTTTATTGCAATAAGGCCACAGGTAACAAGTTGTCATAAAAACTAATAATACAGTTCCATAAGCACAGATAACAGTGAACAC
This sequence comes from Xylocampa areola, assembly GCA_935421205.1. NCBI lineage: Eukaryota > Metazoa > Arthropoda > Insecta > Lepidoptera > Noctuidae > Xylocampa > Xylocampa areola. The sequence continues at coordinate 14,185,529 of OW285223.1, forward strand.
TTCGGTTAGTGTACCGAGCCTACTACACATTATAAAAACCTTTATTGCAATAAGGCCACAGGTAACAAGTTGTCATAAAAACTAATAATACAGTTCCATAAGCACAGATAACAGTGAACACTTCGGTTAGTGTACCGAGCCTACTACACATTATAAAAACCTTTATTGCAATAAGGCCACAGGTAACAAGTTGTCATAAAAACTAATAATACAGTTCCATAAGCACAGATAACAGTGAACACTTCGGTTAGTGTACCGAGCCTACTACACATTATAAAAACCTTTATTGCAATAAGGCCACAGGTAACAAGTTGTCATAAAAACTAATAATACAGTTCCATAAGCACAGATAACAGTGAACACTTCGGTTAGTGTACCGAGCCTACTACACATTATAAAAACCTTTATTGCAATAAGGCCACAGGTAACAAGTTGTCATAAAAACTAATAATACAGTTCCATAAGCACAGATAACAGTGAACACTTCGGTTAGTGTACCGAGCCTACTACACATTATAAAAACCTTTATTGCAATAAGGCCACAGGTAACAAGTTGTCATAAAAACTAATAATACAGTTCCATAAGCACAGATAACAGTGAACACTTCGGTTAGTGTACCGAGCCTACTACACATTATAAAAACCTTTATTGCAATAAGGCCACAGGTAACAAGTTGTCATAAAAACTAATAATACAGTTCCATAAGCACAGATAACAGTGAACACTTCGGTTAGTGTACCGAGCCTACTACACATTATAAAAACCTTTATTGCAATAAGGCCACAGGTAACAAGTTGTCATAAAAACTAATAATACAGTTCCATAAGCACAGATAACAGTGAACACTTCGGTTAGTGTACCGAGCCTACTACACATTATAAAAACCTTTATTGCAATAAGGCCACAGGTAACAAGTTGTCATAAAAACTAATAATACAGTTCCATAAGCACAGATAACAGTGAACACTTCGGTTAGTGTACCGAGCCTACTACACATTATAAAAACCTTTATTGCAATAAGGCCACAGGTAACAAGTTGTCATAAAAACTAATAATACAGTTCCATAAGCACAGATAACAGTGAACACTTCGGTTAGTGTACCGAGCCTACTACACATTATAAAAACCTTTATTGCAATAAGGCCACAGGTAACAAGTTGTCATAAAAACTAATAATACAGTTCCATAAGCACAGATAACAGTGAACACTTCGGTTAGTGTACCGAGCCTACTACACATTATAAAAACCTTTATTGCAATAAGGCCACAGGTAACAAGTTGTCATAAAAACTAATAATACAGTTCCATAAGCACAGATAACAGTGAACACTTCGGTTAGTGTACCGAGCCTACTACACATTATAAAAACCTTTATTGCAATAAGGCCACAGGTAACAAGTTGTCATAAAAACTAATAATACAGTTCCATAAGCACAGATAACAGTGAACACTTCGGTTAGTGTACCGAGCCTACTACACATTATAAAAACCTTTATTGCAATAAGGCCACAGGTAACAAGTTGTCATAAAAACTAATAATACAGTTCCATAAGCACAGATAACAGTGAACACTTCGGTTAGTGTACCGAGCCTACTACACATTATAAAAACCTTTATTGCAATAAGGCCACAGGTAACAAGTTGTCATAAAAACTAATAATACAGTTCCATAAGCACAGATAACAGTGAACACTTCGGTTAGTGTACCGAGCCTACTACACATTATAAAAACCTTTATTGCAATAAGGCCACAGGTAACAAGTTGTCATAAAAACTAATAATACAGTTCCATAAGCACAGATAACAGTGAACACTTCGGTTAGTGTACCGAGCCTACTACACATTATAAAAACCTTTATTGCAATAAGGCCACAGGTAACAAGTTGTCATAAAAACTAATAATACAGTTCCATAAGCACAGATAACAGTGAACACTTCGGTTAGTGTACCGAGCCTACTACACATTATAAAAAAACAACTTTTAACCGGATTAATCGCGTGTATTATTGGTTTTTGTTTTCAAGTCATCCTGGGACTCTTGTTGTAAACGTTTGAAACGCCAGGTAAAACAAAAACCAATAATACACGCGATTAATCCGGTTAAAAGTCGTTTTATTTCAATTTTAGAGAAGTTAAAATGGCGTTGTGTTTGTTTATTAAAGAATAGCTTAAAGTATATAAGGTCCTAATTTATTAGGTAATTTCCTTTTAAGGGGTCAATGTGTAAGTGATAAGGTTTCGTTTAAGCCATAATTCAAATTTTTACAATTTTATTTTTTTCTTAATGTTCGCCGTTCAAGGAGCAGTTTTCGTCTTGCTAGTACTATGTTAATTACAAATAATTTGTTATATCCATTTAATTCTTAGCTTAGGTGAATGTATTTGATTTATATAATAAGCCTTTCATAGGAAATTACCTAATAAATTAGGACCTTATATAAAATAATATTTTATTATAAACTTTTCCAAGCCCGCAATTAAATATTATAAAATTTTATGATTCCTTACTTCTCATTAAGCTAATTGCCATAAACAAGTGACTGAATAACTGTAGAGTTCACTAAGCATTTCAAAGATTAATCTGTATGAATATTGTTTATTTAGGATCGCGACATATTTATTGCTCTTGCAATAATGATGTTATTAATATGCATAGGTATCGTGCTGTGAAAAATGTGTAACTGCCTCGTTGATCTAGTGGTTCCAAGCGCGACTGCTGAGTGTGAGGACACTCAGCAGTCGCGCTTGGAACTGGTCTGGTCTTGAACTTGGTCCTGGGTTCGATTCTCGGTCGGATAAAACGTTATTAAGTTTTTCTCTAAAAAACTTCAGTAGCTGCATGGAGTTTTGAATTGTGCCCTGTAGCCGGCAATAGGCATCACCTATTACACCACCACACATAGGACTTAACAACAGCATGACGTGAAATGTGGTTGTGCAATTGTGTACAACTCTGCCTACCGCTTATCTTGTTAGCCTATATTACCCGGGACAATGTAAAGATTCTAACGATACTCAATACATCTAAATCGGTTCAGGCGTTTAGAAGTTATGGTGGAATAAAAAAACTCACTAACATACATACAAACATGAACCCTAAAAACATAACACTCCTTTTATTGGACAGTCGGGTAAAAATACAGCTATCATACAGATAAATCTATGAAAAGCATTAACGCATGCTCACCTATATCGGGACTAAATAGATAGCAATGACGTCACCAAAAGACGTGTTAAAATGTGGAAGAAGAATTCACGGTAGTGAGCAGACGTCGAGATGGCTTAGTGGTCAGAGCGCCTGGAGTATTTTTTTTTATTTTTATGTTATAGGGGGCAAACGTGCAGACGGCTCGCCTGATGGTAACCGATTACCGCCGCCCATGGACACCCGCAACACCAGAGGAGACACAAGTGCGTTGCCGGCCTTTTAAAAAGGAGTACGCTCTTTTCTTGAAGGTTTGAAGGTCGTATTGGTCCGGGAATACCGCAGGCGACAGTTCATTTCACAGTTTTGTTGTGCGAGGCAGAAAGTTTCTAGAGAAACGCACAGTTGTGAACCGCCAACCATCTAAATGATGGTCAGAGCGCCTGGAGTATTTTACCGGGCGGCGCAGGTTCGAATCCTGCTCACGACCGTATTCTTTTTCCATTTTAAATTATAACTATACAGATATAAATAAACTTTTGAGTACTCAACACATCGACGGTTACCAAATGTAACTTTCACTTTAACATTATAAGTACTAAACATAATGTAAGAATCAGCTTCTGTCCGAAATTTCGTCGATAAAATATGGATAAGGAATTCGCGGTCTGAGCAGAGGTCGAGATGGCTTAGTGGTCAGAGCGCCTCGAGTATTTATCTGGGAGGCGCAGGTTTGAATACTGCTTAAGACCGTATTTTTTTTCCATTTAATATTATAACCTTAGAGTTCGCTAAGCATACGTTAATGCTTTTCAAAGATTTATCTTTAATTGTTAAGGTAATTGCATCTTTACGACATTCTGTTAACTGTAAAGTTTGTCGTGTTGGTTCGGTCACCTATATAAAGAAAGAAAGAAAGAAAGAAAGAAATCAAGATTATTAAACCACAAAAAAACCACACATAGAAACCACATATATAGGAACTGAATAGATAGCAATGACGTCGCCATAAGACGTGTTAAAATATGGATGAGGAACTCGCGGTGGTGAGCAGAGGTCGATATGGCGTAGTGGTCAGAGCGCCTGGAGTATTTATCCGGGAGGCGCAGGTTCGGATCCCGTTCACGACCGTATTTTTCTTTCTATTAAAATAGAATAAGTAAAATATAATTATGTTCCCCCTCATTGGTCTAGTGGATGCAAGCACGGTTGTGCTTGAAGTCCGAGGTTTGTTTCCGGGGTCAGGCAGTGTTATTGAGTTTTTCTGTTAGAAAATTCTCAGTAGCAGCTCGGAGCTTGGAAATGTGCCCGATAGATGGCAATAGACTCACCACCTATTACATTGGACTTAATAACAGCATTGGTGACAAATGTGTCTTCAACAATGTGCACCTCTGCCTACCCCTTTGGGGAATACAGGCGCGATATTATGTTATGTTACTAGCCATAGATTTTAGATTGACAGCCGAAACCAAGGAACCGATGGCTCAACGTACCTCTGAAGTATTACGTAATATCGTAATTAGTACAATTCATTTAGATTAGCTAGGCTTGTCTAAGTTTGCAAAGAGAATGTCTATGTTAGTGATTAGAGGCATTTGGACTACACATATTGTATAGGACTAGAATAAAGTAGATTTATTATCATGTCAATAAGTTTTTTTTTTTTTATTGTCTTTATTTATTTAGGGGCATTTGTCTCCATGGACGTGAGAGCCCCAACGTTACCTAAACATAATTATATCTTTTTTTTTTCATAGCTTAGTTTGTGTCCCACTGCTGAGCAAAGGCCTCCCCACTTTCCTTCCACACGTCCCTGTATTGCGCGATATCTGGCTATTTCTGTCCCGCAAATTGGTCCAGACCGTTTCGCCATCTACGCCGCCGCCTCGGCCGTCCTCGACGGCGATGTCTCCTATCAGGCGCCCAGTGCATGGCAATCTTTGCCCATCTTTCCAGGTGCATTCTAGCGACGTGCCCAGCCCATTCCCACTTTAGCCCAGCCGTTTTTTCCCCAACATCTGTTATACGAGTTATGGAACGCAAAGAGGTGTTTCTGATACGGTCTGTAAGCTTGAAGCCCAGTATGCTGCGCTCCATTGCTCGTTGGCAAATCTTAAGTTTGGACCTTTGGTGTTCAGTAAGTGACCAAGTTTGAGAACCGTAGGTTAGGACGGGCAGGATGCACATGTCAATGAGTTTACGCTTCAGAGTGATGGGGAGTTTACCCTTCAGGTGTTCTTTGAAGGACCAGAAACTCTTCCATGCGTTATCAATTCGTCTTCCGACTTCTGCATCTTGTCGGTTTATATCATTATCTCATAAAAAAGAAACAAAGGAACGAGCAAGAGTCATTGATGCAAAATCATATTTTCCACAATATATTTTGCTGCGTCAGATGATGGTGCTGCTAATATACTTAAAAATGCGCCTTAATTGTATTTATGTAAAATTTTTGCATCAATACCGCCCTCCCACTCTGGTATTAATCACACTCTACAACAATGTGCTGCACGTCATCCATCCTATCACACAAATCACAATTTGGGGAATCCACCTTTTTAATCCAAAATGCAGTGATAGCCTATTGGTATGACCATTGGACTGACAAGTCAGAGGTCGCAAGTTCGAATCCAAGGCACGCACCACTGTCTTTTCGCACATTGAGAACATTTCTCGGGTGTGTTTTCCTTCACCGTTTAAGAAATTGACCATTCATTTATAATACGCACATGACCTATGAAATGTCAGAGGTTTGTGCCTTAGATCCGAAATTTTAACTCACCAGTCCGACGGACCACTAGGCTATCATTCCGATACTACAAGCTTTTTAGTTCCCTTTTCTGCCGTCACTCCATACATATGTGGCGCTGCTAGCACTCTCACAGAAAGTTATCAACACTTAACCAACCATGCAATGAAAGGAGATCGTGTATGTAATTAAAAATTATTGTATTACTCACTCGGCCCAGATACTAAAACAAATTGATTTTTGACCATATCTGTTATATTATTTATTGTAGATTTCGATTTATGCGTAAATGATTCTTTCGCCACGTTATATTGATAAATACTTTTTAAAATAAATTGTTGTGGAATAAAATAGGTACCTATACGGTCGTGAGCAGAATTCGAACCTGCGCCTCCCGGGTAAATGCCCCAGGAGCTCTGACTACTAGCCATCTCGATCTCTGCTTTGTGGTCAGAGCGCCTGAAGTATTTACCCGCGAGGCGCAGGTTTAAATCCTGCTGAAGATCGAATCTTTATGGCCACAAAAATAATTGTGTTCGCTGCGCACGTGTTGGTACGTTTGAGAGATTTATCCGTACTCATTTCAAATGCTTCAAGTTACTGCGACAGTTTAACACACCTAGAAATATTTGGCATAGCAAGTACTACAAAACCTACCTACACTTAAAATTAACGGAATTGAAGATAGATTAAATAAATTCCATGTCACACAAGTGATGGAGCGTGCACCGACAAATTATGCGCTAAGCCGACACCGGTGAACATTGACAACGTCACTAGTGGACGTAGTGATGGGACATTGCACTTATCGATGGATAAATTAAGTCGCTCAAGAGAGCGTCACTAGTGTGAGAAAGGGGTATAGCTGCAGATATCTGAATAACTATTAATAGAAAGGCTTGTTGCGACATCTACCACGCTACATAAATACTACGTGCCTAACAGATGACGCCAAAGAATCCTGCATCACGCAAGCAGAATTTGGCGACAAACTTGTATATATTCGACATTAATCGTCGGGCCGTGGCCCGCCAGGCAATATCACCCGCCTGGTTGGAGGATCCTCCCTTCTCAATGGAGAAACACCACGCCTCATTCCTCCATAGGTAAATAATACCAGGGATGTTATGAATATGAAATTTTGAATAGAAAATTATGACTTAAAATACGAATATGAAATTATTTCGGATTGTTTGCTAGTTTCGGATAGTTTCACTTAGGGATATTAGATTTTTAACAAATTGTACAACTAAAATACGAATAGGGTTGACTGACGTTCTAGATCTAGGTTATCATTTGGTACAAGCCATGTCAGACGCCTACGGGCGGCTTAAACTCTGACATTTATCACGCACTAATTGTACTTACTGAAGATACTTCCTTGTTTTCCATAAGATTATAAACTTTGCGCCTTTTATGACATCGAGAAGAGATGATTATTTTACTGTAAGAATACAATCCAAACCAGTGCAATAACTATATATTTCATAAATTTATGTTTTGAATTAGAGAAATGGAATAAAAAACATCGATAATAGGTAACCGTTATCTGCTTCTCGCATCACTAATTTCACACGCGGCTACAACTGCGGCGTCTTTGATCCTAATACGGTAGTGATGTGACACTATCGGCAATCTTAATCCCCGCCGCGAGAGTTTAATTTAAATAACTTAGATTAATCTTTACTTGCGATGACAAGTAGCAATAGAGATTCATGTCTTCCTTGAACGCCCCATTGGTCTAGTGGACGGAAACGGGGCTACTGAGCATGTCACGTCATGGGTTTGGATCCCGAGTCGGGCAAAAAGTTATGATCAAGAAAGTTTTGCATAGTATCACGCCTGTATTCTCCAAAGGGGTAGGCAGAGGTCTACAGTGTTCGCAGTTGTACACCAATATTTGCGGAGTCTCCTTACACAAGCAACTCCTTGCTTAAATGAGGATCTCCTTTTAAAATTAATGTTAATGTGATATGTGTTTGAAATAAACTATTTTATTTATTTTTTATTTCATCAATGCTGTTATTAAGTCCCATGTAATAAGTGGTGAACCTATTGCCGTCTACCAGGCACATTTCCAAACTCTGGGCTACTACTGAGAATTTCCTAACAGAAAAACTCCATAACACTTTGTCCGACCTGGGAATTCTTCATAGAAGTTTGTCAGTCATTTAAAAATAACCCACCTAAGAAATTACACCTGCATCGTGGGTACATTTACAGACACATCCCACACATTCACACATACCTATTTTTCCGCACGGGAATCGAACCCGTAACCCGTAGCGCAGAAGGCGATCCCTCGTCCACTGAGCCAACCGCGCCGTTTAAGTACACCCACATATCACTAATGCCGACAACCTCTATTCTGAAATCAAACCCTACACTTACCCTCAGAACACCGCACTTACGGCTACTAGTCCAATGAGGGTAACAAAAATATTCGCATATCTGTTAGGCCGAAGTTTTTAGTTTTGGCTAAAGGCTTGCCAATAGACTAATAGTCTTCATAGATTCCTATCAGGTCCTGAAACAAGTATGTCGGAGGCTCAGAGCACAGCGGGCGGCTTCCATATCGTCGTCGTGCTTGCTAAGTATCTAGGTGTAGGTGAGGTTTACATATTTTTTTATTTTTTATTAAATATGTCTCGAGCAGTCGTGAGTTTAATACCGAATATAACCTATAAAGTGACAGAACCGACTCAACTAACGATGCAGTTAATACAATGTCATACAGATGCAATTACTTTAACAAATAATCCATATTAATATTATAAATAATATTTTTTAATTATTTTTTTGAGTATACAAGTTTATTGCTCAACAAATAATATCACTACATAGTATAAAACAAAGTCGCTTTCTCTGTCCCTATGTCCCTTTGTATGCTTAAATCTTTGAAACTACGCAACGGATTTTGATGCGTTTTTTTTTAATAGATAGAGTGATTCAAGAGAAAGGTTTTAGTATATAATTTGGCAAGCTTTTGTATACATTGGCTAAAATATAATGATATTTGTTGGAAGTGTCGGAAAAAAATAAGCCGTCTGGGAGCTTTCAACGATAACGCTGCCTAAACCCTTTGAGATATAACTAAATGATGTATGGTGGAATTGTGTATCTTATATAGGTCTATAGAAAAGTCCGCGATGGCATATGTCTATCTCTTAAGGATAACATACTCTATCCATTTAAATACTTAAAAAAATGGGCAAATAAAACGCGGTCATTGGAAAGCGGGACCGGGATCAAAATTTCATGATTACTTTTCGTCGCGATAACCGACATCTACGCGGGCGCAGACGCGGGCATCAGCTAGTATATTATAAATGTGAAAGTTAATCTGTGGGTTTTTTGTTTGTTACCTTTTTACGACTAAACGGCTGAACGGATCGTAATGACATTTGGCAAGGCGATAGATTGGACCTTGGAGATGGACATAGGCTACCTTTTGTCACACAGATGAAGTCGCGGGCACCAAATAATAATAATAATGCACTTTATTCTGAAATGTTGTTATTTTAGTTAGTGTTGGTATATCCCAATTCAGTGTGCCTTTTGGCAAACGCCTACTCTAGCTCTTTTCATTGAGTTCTATCACGAGCCACTCTCCTCCAGTAAGGGCCCGCTGTTTGTTTAAGTTCGTCCTCCCATCTTCTGCCTACAGATAAATATTTGAAACACATCTTTTTTTTTTATTTTTTTTTTATTAAAGTACCTACAGCCACATCACATACATGGTAATAATCACTGTATATATTAAGTATAGTTAGAAAAGAGTCTGATGTATATGACAGTAACGGCGTACATAACACTTATAATTAGTTGGCTAAGTGACTAAAAGCAGTAAACATGCTAAAGAAAGTAAAGGAACAATAATGAACGCAAGTATAAGAAAGGATATCTACAATCTAAAAGAACCAAACCAAGTACAAACTAAAGCACTTGTTAATCTATTCAAGATAAGATTCAGCATCAACAAATAGGTATGATAAAATTTTGGCCCAAAGATAGCCTTAATTCTGAGGGCGATTAACCTCTTGTCTGCCGCAACGTGGATCCACGCGAAAGACAATGGAATTTTAATTGTGTCTGGAAATGCGGCAACACAACACTGGTGTGTTGCTTCGGCTGCGGTTGGATACCACCCACCGGACGAAGCCATGCCGTGAAGCGACCTAGTCGTGATTCGGGATGTAGTCCGGTGCATCATTTGTGGGAGACGGGTCTGGGCAATTGCATCAACTCCCCAACTATCGTTCTCCCAAAATCTATCCACTCTACTTATGAGTGAATAGATTTATTTTGGATATACGTGCTCCATCCTCGGCCACACCGGCGCTTATCATCAGGCGAGTTGGTGGCCAAAGGTAGATCTATTATTGAAAAAAAAGACGAGGCACGTTCATTGATCACCACGCTAACTCACTGCGGGTTGGCGATTTCAGACCAGAAGGTGACATCAGGTCTTGGTTTTCTCAAAATGTTTTCCTTCACCGTATGTCTGTAATGTCTTTGAAGACATTGATAAAGTCACATTGGTTCATGCCAGATTTGAACCCACAACTAGTGTCGTAAAAGACGGACCCGTAACCACTCGGCCACCACGACATCGAGATACGAACATTTATTTTTCCTTTTTAAACATTACTTTATGGAGAAGCCTTTCTGGACGATAATATTATGTAATTAATGCCCGCGTATCTAACATTCTCCAAAGTAGCTATACTAGGAACACAGCGGGATTTGCCCGTTAAGTTTTAATTATAAATCATTAGGGAGCCGTAATGATGTATCGAGACCCGCCGGGAGGCTTGTAAAATGTCGTCCGGTATGTTCATAAATTATACTTGGACAAAACAAGAATATTTATGTACTTATCCTTCTGCTAACCTCGTTGGTTTGGTGGTCCCTAACGCGGCTGTTGAACATGAGTTCTCGGGTTCGATTCCCGGGTCGGGAAGTGTTATTGAGTTTTTCTGTTACGAAATTCTCAGTAGTTTGTAATTGTGCCCGGTATATGGCACTAGGCTCATCACTTATTACATGGGACTTAATAACAGTCTTGGTGAAACGTAGGTGTACAACTGTGTACACCTCTGCTTACCCCTTCGGTGAATACAGGCATGATTTTATTATTCTAAAAATAATGTTGTACAATAATTCTCCTCCATACCGTATTTCGTTCACGGCGGTTTCGTTCTAATAATAGCTTAAATAATATAGATAATCTCCTCGGAGATAGGTATCTCCGAGGAGATAGGTATCTCCGAGGAGATAGGTATCTCCGAGGATATTAGGCAAGTCTTGTACGCGGGAGATATTATAGTGCATAAGTGTATGCGCAAACACAGGTGCACTCCCTCTTCCTTCACTCTCTTAGTCCGATGGAACGACAATCCGACACGACCGGAGAGAGATCAGGTGCAGGACCGAGCGCGCCGCAACTCCGTGGATTGCTTGGCAGGCCAACTATGGCCGACTTATACAGGCGACGGGGTACGTCGTTGCATTCGACGAGCCATAACCTGCCGGGGTTGCGGTGAATAGAGTCGCGATCCCGGGACTCCGGTATAGGTTAGAGTAGGACCGTGTGGGTTTTAGTCAGTAGGAGTCACAAAAAAAAAAAAAAAACAGGTGCACCGACGGCTTTACTTGCTCTCCGAAGCACGGGGTGTCACACCACCGACTTCCTAACTCCAGGCTGCTACTGGGAATTTTCTCACATAAAAAACGCAATAACGCTTAGCCCGGCCTGGGAATCGAACCCAGGAACCTCACGGTCAGCAGCCGCTCTTGCGACCCCTAGACCAACGAAGCAGTGAGTAGTTGTAGAAATTGTAGATTATACAGTTACTTAAGCACCTTTCATTTGAAACTAAGTTCATAGACTTAATCCTACTAATATTATAAACGCGAAAGTTTGTATGTATAGATGTTTGTTACTCTTTCACGCAAAAACTACTGAACTGATTTTGATGAAATTTGGCATACAGATAGTTCATAACCTGGATTAACACATAGGATACTTTTTATCCCGGCTGGACCCAATTCTGAGTCCACGCGGACAAAGACACGGGCAGAAGTTAGTATCATATTTATATTCAAGATACAAATTTCATCAGCGCACTATATAATTACACGTAATTATCCAAGTCTCAGAAACATGTAACGTAATGATTAATTACATTACACAAGTTCTATTAAAGTCTCGTTTATTTTGACATTGGGTCACGACCCGTGACGTCACATCATCACGGTGCCTACACGTCTCGCAGTCAGACAGATTAACTAGGTTAAGCAAGACTTCACGCTTGTCTATTTTAGGATTTCCTTTCGTGGTCTGTTATTTGAATTATTAATAGTTTATTCCTGTCATGTCAGACAAGGTCGTGGCTCAGTAACAGCCGCACAGATCGATTAACCGAGGTTAAGCTGCGGTTGCCGCGGTCGGTCTGTGGATGAGTGACCATAATTTCATACCGAAACCCCTCCGTACTTCGGAGAGCACTATAAGCCGTCGGTCCAGGTGGTCAAATTATGATCTATGATACCCGTTACAGGTAATCAGAAGCCTGAAAGTCTGACAACCAGTCGTACCACGTGATGTCGTGTTATATTTATTCCTTCCGACCGTATTTCGGTCATGGCAGCCTACCTCCACGGAGATTAGCCAAGTACGCAAAAGATATTATAGTGCACAAGTGTATGCGTAAACACAGGTGCTCTCCCTCTGCCTTCACTCTCATAGTCCGATGGGACGGCAATCCGACACGACCGGAGAGAGATTAGGCGCAGGACCGACGGCTTTACGTGCTCTCCGAAGCAAGGGGGTGTCACACCACCAATTTCCTAACTTCGGGTTGCTACTGAGAATTTCCTAACAGAAAACTCAATAACACTTTTCCCGACCTGGGAATCGAACCCAGGACCTCACGCTCAGCAGCACTCTCAGGTCAGATAGGCAGTCGCTCCATGTAAAATATTGGTATTAGCTGCATCCGGTTTGACTGGAAGTTGACCCCAATGTAAATGGGAAAAGGCTAGGCAGATTGATGGTCAATGTCCGAGGCCTCTGGACAGCGCGAACAACGCATTCCTTTATAAAAACATAGACACTAGTTAATATAGCTCATCAATATGAAAGAAGAAACCCTACTTGACACCATTCATAACAAATAAGGATATACCCTTTTAGGATATCACTATCGCTTGCATAATTAAACAGTGACATATAAAAAACCCAATCAAAGTTCTTTGAATATAAAGGAACGACATTACTTTACTTTATTTGCTTAATTGTTATAAGTAAGTGAAGTTGCAGCATAAGCATGCATGCAATCACGCCTGTTTCCCCTTCATGGGGTAGGCAGAGACTATTGATTTCTACCTGTTATTCGTACAATTCCGATACACCACAGTTATTTTCCTGTCTTCATCAATAGATTATTTTATTTTATGGTTACATAGCATCACGCCTTTATTTCTTAAAGGGTAGGCAGAATGCTGTAGTATATTAAGGTATCCCTCATTTTTCACTGAGACCGTTGCTGAGTCCCATTCATCCATACTTAATATAATAAATGCAAAAGTAACTGTTTTATAATAAAACAACTTTTAACCGGATTAATCGCGTGTATTGTTTTTCCTGACGTTTCGAACACTTTGCAGCGTTCGTGGTCGCAGGAGGACTAAGGTGTCAGGTGTCTCAACAGTTTATTTAAAATTATTTCATTCTACCGTACATATAATTGATAAAATTCATAAAATTATTTTTGTCTCTGATACATGTTTAAACTAAATCGCGACGGTATTTCCTAAGACTATCCCTGAGAAGAAATACCGAAACAAACTCAGAGGTCACAGTCGTTTTAAATTTAGAGATACAATTTTACAATTTTATCGAATTATAAACTAAAAGGTGTTCCGATGCACGCAGTAATCGCTCACAGTATCTTGATTTGTCTTGTGACTTGACTTTGTTTGGGACTTGATTATTTTCAGTACAGGGTTCCAAACAGGTGGTAATTGCCAACCAATTGGTTTTTTAATTTCAATAGCCTCGCGAAGCATTCTCGGTATATATCGGTTTTCCTTCGCGAGGATTTGGGGTTTATCGAAACGTAGAAAATGGTTGGGTTTGTCTGTTGTATGTTCACAGACTGCAGATTTTGTTGAGCGTCTATTGTTGACGTCAGCTATGTGTTCTGTCAACCTGGTGCCAATGCTACGCTTTGTTTGCCCTATGTAACTGTTTTGTTTGTTTGTTACCTTTTCACGACTAAACGGCTGAACGGATCGTAATGAAATTTGGCAAGAAGATAGATTGGACCTTGAAGAAGGACGTAGTAGACCAGCTAGTATTGAATACATGGTGACTTGCTTTATTAATTAAGCGGGCACAGTTCTAAACTTCGGGTGACCAGAAATTATTAGAAAAATCCTAACAAAAAGAACTTAATCACACTTTACCCGACCCGGGAATCGAACTCAGAATGTCACGCTCAGCAGTCGCGCTAGGGATCCCTAGAGCAATAAGGCCGTCAATGTTTAGATTGACATAAATTGTGTATGAAATAACGCTTATTTACAATAATAATTATTAAAAAAAAACTGAATGCAGTTAATACAAACATAATAACACCATCTTAAAATTATGTTCTTTATTTTTTTATAATTGTTTAATTTATAAGTACAAAGATACCTCTGAAAAATGTTTCGAATTGAAAATAAACGCGCCTCAACAAAAAACCCCAATAGGATCGCTTTAATAGGTACCTACATATATTGCTTCCTACTTTATTTATATTATTATTCACTGTTTTACTCTTTAACATAAATAAATAAAATAAACCTACCAATAAAATAACTATAATAATTTTAAATTACAATCGCGACAAAAACATGATTTAGTTCGTCGTTTCACCGACAGAGGCACTACTAGTCTTATCTAGTTTTCTAATCAGTCAGTTATAACCACATCATGTCTGTTTCGTATAAAATATTAATAAAATTCCAGTTTATTGCAGACTCCGGGAAAGGGTATTACAGATAGCATCTAGAAATATAAGTAGTAAGGTAAATGAAAAATAGTACAGCTATTCGATAGCAGATGGCACTCATTTATAATTTTATTATTTTTAACTATAGGTATGGTTTCTATACTAAAGATTAATTTATGTAATCCATGGATAATTTCATTCCCATATATAATTATATTTTTTATTACATGTTGAGGCCATGTAATGCCTATATTAATTACTATTTTTCAAAGAAACATTTTTAGTAGATCTGAAAATGATTGCTAGATAAATATCGCCAGGCGTCTCCTTAAGACGAATACAAAGAAGGTTGAAAATTTCAATGGGGAATAACGAGACAAGGTAGCTCAGTTGGTAGAGTGATGACCCGGAACGTCAAAGGTCGCGGGTTCAAACCCCGTTCTTGTTCATTCCCATGTTAAGAAAATTTACATAAGTTTCTTTACTTTTGGAAATGTACAAATCAAATCCTAAATACCTATAGTTTCACCAGAAGTAATATAGGTACTGCTCTGTAGGATGTTCCGCGGCACGAGGGGGACGCAGTAGCCCGCTAGGATATGTTTACTTCCTGCTGAGACTTCCACAACGACATCTTGTGTCTTTTCTAACGGACCATATAAGTAATACGGTCAAGAGATAAACATAGCAACAGAAAACAGAGTGCAGTGAACGGTACAGCACTTCTGGTCAAACTATAAGTAATCCCGTCTCAAGGTTTTTCAAATTATCATTAAACTGTTTTCTCCGAAAAAAATTATCTAGGTCAAAACCATAAGTAAGTACCTGCTATATTTTTTTACATTTTCTTCCCCAAATGCCCTCATCAGAAACGAATTTTTTTTTTTGATATTTCATAAGCAAATTAAGTTTGAGTATGAAAAAATTACCAAATTTACTAAAACAAAGTCATTCTATCATACATTTAAAAAATATGTATACCTACTCTAGAATGTTGAACAAAAACTTCTCCATCGTCTCGTAAAAAGCCTATAAATGTAATATATTATAAATAGATTCTCTCGTATAATGTGATGTGTGTGGTCCAGCACGGACAATGTGTTATTGATGAGATGTCGTTACGCTTTTTGTGAAGATCTGTTGGGAACCAAACGACGCCGTTTCGTCACTGGCCTGGCCTCTGGTAGA
The DNA here is from genome assembly GCA_935421205.1 of Xylocampa areola. Classification (NCBI taxonomy): domain Eukaryota; kingdom Metazoa; phylum Arthropoda; class Insecta; order Lepidoptera; family Noctuidae; genus Xylocampa; species Xylocampa areola. The sequence continues at coordinate 14,201,617 of OW285223.1, forward strand.
TTTTCTATTATTGTTTTTTCATACACCCGATTGTCGCGAATGTACAATTTTGTACATTATCGATTAACTTTCGTGAGACATACATATTAGTTATGATTTATGGTTATTACGTTTATAGGATGTTACAACATTGCCCAACTAGCCTCAAACTCAAACGGAGACAAACCTAAACATAGGTACTCCCTTTGGACGTAGTGCGGAGCTCACTGCGAGTAAGCATACTAGTATGTGTTTTGATTAATCCCGAAAAAAATTGTAAATAGATATTTAAACATTATTTGCCTCGAAGAATACGCTAAGCTGTCGGTCCCGGTTGTCAAATTAATTAAGATCTTTGACGGCCGTTACAGGTAATTATAGGGCTGAATGTCTGACAACCAGTCATACCATGAGATATCGTGTTACTCAGGTACTGGGTTTTGGAGGTCAGAAAGGCAGTCGCTCCATGTAAAATACAGGTATAAAGATGCATCCGGTTTGACTCGAAGCCAACCCCAATGTAATTGGGAGAAGGCTAGGCAGATTGATTTATCCTATGTTACACAAAGAGAGGTTATCCAAAATTAAAGATTCACACATTTAGTTTTTGAAAGCAGTCTTTATTCAATACTACCTTTCTTAACACTAAAAAAAATTATTATATTCAACATCTATAAAAAATACATAACTACCAAACGTCTAAAGAACATTATTATACTAATTACCTTAATTATACATTTTAATAAACAATATTGTTCAATACAAAAACAAAATTATTATAATTTTTAATACTTTATTGCATTTACCGTAAATTATTATAAAATAGATAATAATGAACGACATTTTTTTTTTTAAATCAATCAAAATCCAAAGTTTCAATTCATCGCCAACAGAGGGCGATGAACCAAATAAATTTTGATATAATACCTACGTATAACAAAAAAAAGCTGCATAGCAAAAATCGAAAAAATTAATTGCTACGAAATATGTATTTTAAAATAATACCGTAGCATATATATGTTGTATTGCTTTAATTTATTAATGTAAAAGCAGCATATATCGATCTCACGGTTCCAAAAACATTAAATACTGTTAAGTAATTAGTATTTGTATAAATTAACTTCTAGTCAAGTACTCTGTGGCGATTTCCTTCCAGTCAGTCGGGTCTCCGTTCTCCGAGGGCTTGGTCTTCCGGATCTTCTTCAACAGTTCCCAGCCATTGGCCTTCTCTGTCGACGTGACGTAGGTGTTTTTAGGATCCTGCTCCAGGGTGTAGGCGCCAAGAATCAGGCTTTGGACGAGGCGGGCTGAGATCAGCGTCTGAGAAAAAAATAGTGAAATGAACTCGATGTTTCTCTAAGATACTCGTATAAACTACGTGTTTGTGGTCGAATATCAATAAATATTTTATTTTAAACTAACCTAAGTAGATCTGGCCACATAAAAACTGTTGATTATGCGTAAACATAATTAAGATTGAAAACATATTAAATACTCTTAGTGATACTACTACTTCCATCTATGGACAAATAGAAAAACTATCAAGTACATCTAACCACTGGTCCTCTATGGACTAGTTTTGCCATCTATTGTCGAATAGATGTAACTTGTATTCAAAGTTATTATATTAAAATGGAAAAAGAATACGGTCATAATCATAATCATATTCTTTATTGCAAATCCACAATGTAAAGTTAAGATGGTAATATAAATAACAAAGCTTCAAGCTTAGCATGCGCTAATGCTTTTCTAAAATTTATCTTGAATTAACATGTATTTATTTATTTTTTACCTTCAGTAGCCTGTATTCGTCGTCAGGCAGACGCCTGTTGACGGTGTACCCAGCAAGGACAAATCCTCCGACGCGAGGGTCTCCGGTGATCAGTATCATATAAGTCATAGTGATGGCCAACTCGAACACGTAGTAAGAATATTGAATGTCGCCAAAGTCTATGATTCCTGTGATGCGGTAGTCGGTTTTGCTGTAAAGTAATTAAATATGATTTGGCATGTGTATGATTTGTTTTGTACAGTAAGTAGTAGGAAGAAAACAGAATAAATGAGGACTGCTGTGGGCTATAATTAATGGAAGTCATTATAGCCTCTTAAAATTATTCTAATGTAAGTAAAAGTAAATCCCGGTAAATCAGGCGGATCAGTAAGCAAAGAAGATTATTGTTTGTAGACACGAATAATTCATGCATTGCATCTGAATTTGAATTGCATTGACATTTGAAGATCAGAATGTTTAGTAGATTTATTGTTGCGTTATTTTGTACTAGGTACATACCCCATGAACCACATCAATGTTGAAGCAAGCCAGATTATTTAAAGTTTTTGAAGCCAAATAATCCAGATTCCAATACAAACATACGTACTTAGCTCACCTCAATATTATTCCATTAAGTATCTGAGTGCAAACCCTCAACACTGATGAATTCAGGGGCCTAAATAAAATTAACGATAGAGCGATTAATTAATGACATTACTGTGAACAGTGCCATCTATGAGTAACTAAGCAAACTAAAATTATTTATTTAATTTGGGAAAACAAACTGTTACACAAATTACATATATTACTGGTATGTAAATAAAAAAAACTATGTAGCTCACAACGTTATCCATATATTATGTAAAATAAAGTTATTTTAGAACTATTTGCACACGAGTGAAACAAAAATAAACAGCGATAGTGCTGCCATCTATTAGCGAGTAGATTAAACTATATTCTATGAATTTAATATGTATTTTCACTAATATTCAACTTGTATCATAATAATAGTCCTTGAAATATTATATATTTTTGTTTTGTAAGTGCATACGTGTTATGAACTCTTTATCTTAGCGGTGTTTCATCATTTGAATCTCGTGATAAGATAATTTATTACGGGAGCCAGACATTATCTTTAGAATGAAGTGCAAAATAAACAAAACAATATACCTATAGCTACTGATGTGTGAATGTTTGTGGAAGATTTTTATACAAAACGGGTAATTGGACAAACATCGTGACCGCTTCGAGATTTGACCGCGTGAAGATTTTATTAGCAAGGACTGATTGTGTCGAACACGAACAAAATAATTCCACTTGGACGCGCCGTGCCGGTCTGATCGATCTCATACTGTCTATAAACCACATGATTGGGACTGCGACCAAGAACGCTGCAAAGTGTTTGAGATTTCAGGAAAAATCAAAATTAATAATACTACACTCGATTATTCCGGTCAAAAAATGTTTTATTATAAGAAATGATATTATTTTTAATATTACTAGCGACCCGCCCCGGCTTCGCACGGGTGCAATGCTGATACTAAATACACTACAGAAAAACTGTGAACGTTGTATATAAAAACATAGCGGCCCGCTCCGGCTTCGCACGGGTATAAAATATATAGCCTATGTGATTAAAATCGATCCAGTAGTTTTGATTTATTCATTACTGCCCGTGGCCCGCACGCGTTAAATTTGGAGTAAAACAATCCCCCTTTCCCTATACCATGAAGATTTCTGACTTTTCTGTAGACCTTTTTTATAACAAACGCTACGTCCCGCAATTTTTAAATCTGTAATATCTTCGAAAATATTCACTTAAACCATACGGTGTAAAGGGCCATATAGATCTATATTAAATGAACAATGTATTCAAGGTATTTAATTGGTTAAGGATTAATGCTGTATTGGTTAAAATCGCTTCGAAAATTAGCCATTATTTGTCGTAAAAAGTAAATGACAAAAAAAAGTTATTGTGGGTTATCCATAAGAGATAGACATATACCATCACGGACTTTTCTGTAGACCTTTTCAATGTGTACAATACTTAGTACATTATTTTGATAAAACTCGTAGGGTTCAGCCTGCGTTTGCAATGTAAGCGGAAAAAATGTAATTATTTACGACATCACATTAGAAACCTCAAAAATAACAGTACTTCTCCACTATTTAATGGATGTTATTATCCATATAAACCTTCCTCTTGAATCACTCTATCTATTAAAAAAAACCGCATCAAAATCCGTTGCGTAGTTTCAAAGATTTAAGCATACAAAGGGACATAGGGACAGAGAAAGCGACTTTGTTTTATACTATGTAGTGATAATGTTTCCACTTTTCATTTCCATAGTAAGCGAAAATAAGGGTAGAACCCCCCCCCCCCCACACACATAAATTCCTGGAGGTATACCCCCCCCCCAATCAATTCTTGGCTAGGGCCTTCAGCAGGACACGCCAGGCCCCTACCTTTATCCTAATTTATTTGGGGTCGGCGAAGGATATACCTTCCTATCTGGAATACTGCTAAAGTTTTGGATATGTTTTATGACCGGCCGCCTGCCTGACGTCAACCCTCAATGGGAATGCTGTTGTTCGTGGTAACCGCCGTCGATATGGTCTCCTTCTATCTAGCTATGTCACACCAAATGTTTTATTATACTCCAAAGTTCATATATATAAAATCTATATAAACAACCTGACCATCTGACTACTATTAGGTACTTTTGACGTCTACAGATCACCCACGCTTCATCGCTTATTATTCTTCTTGCTGGAAAGAAAAAGCCGAGTAACAAACTCTCCAGCAACCGTCTCTAACCTGCCTCCCGGCTTGAGCCCGACGAGCACGTTCATCTCGTTGACGTCACCGTGGATGACTCCCTTCTCCAGCTCGTCCAGGCGCGGCACAATGGCGTACTTGAACTCCTCAATCACCTAGGGAAAGTAAAAAACAATAATTAATAACATCTTATAATCTACAAAACATAAGCCTAAAGTTCTTATCAAAATAAATTAAAAAAGCCCAAACACGAGGTAGTTCCTGTAAACCGTTGAGGAGTTCCCTCGACTATGTTTCGTCTCCATCATCAGATTAACTCCAGGTTTTCATTAAGTTGTCAGTGTCATCAAAAAACATAGTTTTGCATAGTTTCAACAGAATCGGTTGACATGTTTACAATTAATAACTCCCTATTTTTCCTATTGTCCACCCTTAGGGGTGGTCTTTAGGGGTGACATTTATATGGGACTAACTTGAAAGTATCTTCTATCCAATAAAAAGAGAATCATCAGAATCGGACTTCTATCTAAAAAGTTATGCATGGTAATACATAAAATATATATAAATATTATCTGTGCCCGCGACTCCGTCAACGTGGATGTCGTTTATGAACACCATGTCGTCCTTCATAATAATTATCAAATGTTCGACGCGCTTCTTTATATTGGCAAAACTTTTTTATTTATGAACCGATTGCCATGAAACAAACATTAAATGTTATGTGAACACAATATATTAGTGAAAATCACATCTAAATCGGATAAGCCGTTTCTGAGATTAGCATGCACAAATGCACAGACAAACAGACAAAAATTCTAACAATCAATGTTTTGGGTGCTATTTACGTTGATAAAGGTCCCAATAATATTAATAATATTTTTTCTCATATATCTTCCATGTACAAACAGCGACCCGTTACATTATTCGTAACGCTATTCATGTAATTATTCTAGATTTTATTTTTATTTTTCGAACAGGCAGCGAGTTCGTCATGCTCCCCTTGACGTCATTGCTTGCGGTAGCGTCATGGATCGGGTCGCCACCTTCCCTCTAAAATGGCGAGGGAGGCGATGGCTGATCTTTGCGTTATGCTCGTGAACGGGTGCTGCTTGTGGTGACTGGTCGTCTTGCTGACCTTAGTTCTTAATTTATTTAGATGCTTGTTTTGAATTACCCGTGCTGGTCCTAGTTAATGTGCAGTTTGCACGTGTAAGTGGGTATTACTTTCATACGGAATAGTTGTAGATTGGAGGCTTTCGATAATACCACAATGTTGCTTGAGTAATTTAATATTTTTCTGCGTTGGTACTTAGGCGCGTGCTAGCTAACATGTTCCCTAGACATTATAGTCATCATTAGTTTAAAATTACTTTATGTAAATTCAATTTAGACAGACGTGTTGCTGGGGAGTGGGGCGCCGCTTCTTCTTCCCAGCTAAAACACTGGGAAGCGGTGAAGGTGGGGTTTTTTGGGGACTGTCTTAATGTTCGACGTTAAAAAAGCGCAAAAAAAAGCGCGTTTTGATTTTGATACTTTTTATCCCAGCTGGACCTCATTCTAAAGTTTAAGCTGACGAAGTCGCGGGTGGAAGCAAAAATTTCGGGTAGACACTAAACAGTTAACCTAGGTCACTAAAACGAAGTTTGTACTATATCAACATCTGTTAAGTATTGTAATCATCTGACATGAATCAGTTGTGACGAGCGCCATCACAATGACAAGTCTGCATGCTATTCTATTGTATGTACTACATATAGCACATATATATCCTTGTAAGTAAACGTTATTTAAGAGGTTATGAGGCTAATAGCGAGTCAATTGTTTCGCACAACTGTCCCAGTATAATATTATTAGCTGATGCCCGCGTCTTTGCCCGCGTGGATGTTGGATATCGCGACCAAAAGTAATCATGAAATTTTGACCCCGGTCCCGCTTCCCAATTACCGCTTCATAATTGCCCATTTTTTTAAGTATTAAAATGGATGTAGTATGTTATCCTTAAGAGATAGACATATGTCATTGCGGACTTTTCTGTAGACCTATATAAGATACACAATTCCACCATACATCATTTTGTTATATCTCAAACGGTTTAGACAGCGCACGCCAGAATAGCTCGCAGATGGTAGATTTTTTCCACACATTGACAATTCACACAATATCTTTATAAATTGTAGCCTATGTGTTATTCTGATGTTTAAGCTATATTATTGTAAAGTTTCATTAAAATCCAGTCTGTAGTTTTTACGAGAAAGAGTAACAGACAAACATCCATCCATCCATTTATCCATACTTACAAACTTTCGCGTTTATAATATTAGTAGGATTAGAACGGTGCCTGTATTAGTATAGCAGTGATAGCCTAGTGGTATGACCGTTGGACTGACAAGTCAAAGGTTGCAAGCTCGAATCCAAGGCACGCACCATTGTCTTTTCCAAGTCATGTACGTATTATCTTTTAATTAACACTTGCTTAAAATGGTGAAGGAAAACATCGTGAGGAAACCAGCTCTCTGAGAGATGTTCTCGATGGTGTGTAAAGCCACGTCAGAGACCTACGTGGTTTAAACTCTGACACTAGGTTGTCATCACACGATAAGAAGAAGAAGATTCTTAAATATGCTATGTATATAAAGTTTTGACAAATAGGGATACAATCTAAAGTTTTTTTATAATATCTCATATGCATTTACATAGTTATTGACTTTTTTTTTTTTATTCGTAGAGTATATTATTTTCAGCAATATAGTCTATTATCATACCTAGAAGAATTATTATTAGTACTTATCAACTGCTGGCCTAGTGGGCGGCAGCGCGGCTGCTGAACGCGAGACCCTGGGTTCGTTCGTTCAACAACAGTCACTTACGGGCAACTGTGTCGAAAAAAAAATAACCACCTCCTAGATTACTAAGAACTACGCAATTTTTTCTTGTCATTAGATAGAGAGATACTCTTTATTGTTCACCAAAAATAAAACTTAACAAAATAAATATTATTTTACAAAAGTGGTACAACAGGTGGTAATTCTGTCCAAATGAAAGTTTTGCAAGTGTCCGAAAAGACTATCCACAAACCACACGGTCCTCAACGTTTACTGGGACTCTAGGATCGCAGCTGCGTTCACCACAGACCCAGGATACCAATAAGTAGTCGCTCGATATAAACAACTGGTTTTGACGCAGAATGTCCGGTTCGCAAAATGTCAGGGTACTAGAAAACTTAACATTGTGAGAATCGGACGTTTTGAGAATTGGTCATAATGTGAACTTTACAATCTGCGAATAGGACCTTTTGAGAAATAGATCTTGAAAATATGACATTCTGCGAATCGGACATTTCACGAACAAGACTTATTTTTCGACCTGACATTTTGCGAACCCGACATTTGCTTCAAAGACCAATAAGTGTTCGCTGGTTTGCCTCTTCAGGTCGATACCTAAAAAAAGATTGATAGCCTAAACAATCTACAGTTCTCTTACCTCCTCAGCCAAGTCCAGTTTCTCAGCATCCTTGATGACGTATTTAAACTTGTCCAGGTCGGGCACCTTCGTTAACATCCACATATGCTCCCGGGAGACCAGCCCCGAGTGATTGAAGTTCTGAGGACAAAAGAATGAGGATCAAGTTGAGGTAACGTAGGATTTTTATAAAAAGCATCACCTTACATTGTTGTATCGTATGTGCAAATAACTGCACTGATTAGGAAAAGAATATTCCTAGTCTGAGCAGGCTACCAATTGCTGAAGGAGGCGGCGGAAAAGGAGAGAGAGGCAAACCCCGCTCACCTTTGTCGCAGAAGGCGAGCCAGGCGCCAGAGGGCGCTCAACGATCTCCGGCCACCGTGAGCCGTGGACTGAGGGCGGCGGGTATGGGTGGTTCGCCGCCTGATCAGCAGTCCAGCCCGAGACGGCCACGCACGTGTGACATAGGGAGGTGTTCAGGCTAACTGTGGCCGGCCTGCACAAACCCGGAGTGGACCACAACCTGCCGGGGTCGCGTCGATTGCTGCAACGAACCCGGGTCCTCGGTAAAGGTTGGAGTAGGACCGTGTGGTTTTAAGTCGGTAGGAGTCCGGCACAGCGTCCATGATGGTTTTCAAAAAAAAAAAAACAAAAAAAAGGCTACCAATTGCCGATGACCCAAACGTAGACCAGGCGGACCAGTTTGACCTAGAGCTGGCCTATCGTAGTAGGAAGTTTATTAGTATGCAAGGCTAACTTATATTGGTTTTGATTCCACAGACCTGCAGCCTACGGTAGGCATCTTATCAAGACTTTATGTACTATCAATGCTGTAAGTACTAATAATTGTGTTAGCGCTGCTACTGCTGGTACTGCAGAGACTCAAAGGACGCAAATATCTACCTTATCGGCTGCTACAACTTTGAATCGTTTGGGGTCGAAACGCCCGGGTTATGGGGTCCCAGTGCACGAATTAACATTGGCATTCAACGTAGCAATGCTGCCAGTCTTCTCAACACTTTACCGATTGACAGCGATACAGAGGAATACTTCGACGCTTCTTTTAAAATTTTTGTTTTTTACTTCTGGGTTTCTTAGAAATAAACTAACAAAAATGGTCTTCATGCAAATAGCCTCAGTTTTAAACCCCATAGTTTGTTGTAATGACTATTTTCCATGACCTCTAACCTAATAAGCGTAACCAATTTCCCATTAACCCATCACCTACATCCGACTGGCTTGAAAAATAGGTACCATCTCACGTAGAATGAATGACGCGAGTACAAAAAAAATTGTAGAAACCTTGAAGTGTTTCTAACTAGCACACTATACGTAGGTGTGTAATATCTATTGTGTACTGAAATCAATTGTTACGTGTAATATCTGTGATGAGTTGACTCTGACTGACTGTGTGAGAATATTTCTTGGTTTGCTGGAATAAAAAGTACGTGGAAATCATTTCATAATTACCACTTCTATCTTTATGCCACCCTGGTACTTTCTTTGTCTGTTCTTATGAACACTTGGATAGCTTATGGTCTACACAATGAGCTATATGACCACAAATAGACGCTTCTTTATACTTTGTGGGAAATTAAAAATTGAATACCCGTTCTTCCCAGGATTATTTAGAGGTCGAAAAGATTATTTGGTATTTGCTTCGGCCAAACACATCACTAGGTGTTGTGTAATTTCAGAAAATTTGTTAATTTTTTTTATCTTTAGAAAAAAATACATTACCACCTTGTATCTTCATTTGTCTCCTGTAACGAATTACTAAGATGCCGCAGGGTGATGATGAAATGAAAGACCTTTATTTTACCTGCAGTTCATCGTCCAGGTTGGCAACAAACTCCCCCAGATGCTAGAACAATGCTTCAAACTTGGGCATTCCTTACAGCAGGTCAGCAGATCTCCAGGGACATACTCTAGCTGGAGAACCGCATGCTGCTTACCGCTGACAGTCTCTATGGAGACGACTTACCGCTTGTCGGAAAGACGAGCTAACCTCCTTGGCGCTATGCCATCCTGGCAATTTTCTTCGCTGACTCTTACAAACTCTCCATGTATTTTGGAAGTTATAGAAGAAGAAATAACATGGGGAGATGGTAGATTAGAACCTCTTTAATCCTATTTTGTTCTGGTATTTCTCTCCATCACCAATATAGACAGGGCTCACTATCACACGCTATTCTTGACAAAATATTAATTCAGTTTTTTACTTTACGAAGCTACTAGGACATTAAAACTTGTAGGAAGTCTCCCTGACCTGCAATTTATTGTCCAAGTTAGCAACAAACTCTCCCAGCTGGTAGAACAGCGCCTCAGACTTGGGCACTCCTTGCAGCAGGTCTCCGGGCACATATTCCAGTAGGCGGACCGCGTGTTGCTTACCACCGATGGTTTCTATCGAGTGGAAGTGGCCGTAGACGTTGCGGATCGGCTTCGGGCAGGTTACGTTGCGGGTGCCTGTGAACCAAAGGTTTTATTAGAAAACGTTATCACTGCTGGTAATTCAAGTTATATATGAGATTGAGTTGGGTCAAATCAGTCCCAAACAATACCTGGATGTGAGTAGGATCGAGATAAGTGGCATCTAGGACAAGGATATTGTGCCCAGTTGTGGAATTCTGGAAGAATTCTGATTAGGTTAGGGGGCTGAGTTGCCCGCGTCCGTAGAAGTGCACCCTTATAATAGAATCACTACACGTGGCCCCTGGGGGGTCCAAAACAGGCAACACAAATCTGGTGGGAGGCTTCTGCCGCAGCTGGTTACCACACACCGGACGAAGCCATGCCGTGAAACGACCTAGTCGTGTTTTGGGATGTAGTCCGGTGCAACCGTCGTGGGAGACGGTTCTGGGCAGTTCAGTTTCACTTTGCGAGGTTTCTTCTTAAATACTGGCTAGAATTTCAGGTGGATCAGGTTGTTAGCCTAAACCAATATATTTTATTTTGAGAGCATTGTACGAGCCTTTGTAACTGAAATGTCTGTTAGGTTGATTAGGAGATTAGACTTCACATCTTGTCTAGTGAGTTAAAAAAATCAAAATAAAAATTTCTTTATTTTAATTAGGCTAAAAATTTGCGCTTTTCGAACGTCAAACATTAAGACCCAAAAGCCCACCCTTCACCGCTTTTTAGTATTTTAGCTGGCAAGAAGAAGCGGCGCAACAAACTCCCCAGCAAGATTTGGACAAAAAATTAAACACTAGATAAACATAGCAGAGAAGAGAGTTAATGCTCCGAATTCTAGAACAGTCTGATAGATGATGTCCCTTAGAAAAGACTTACCCAAAAAGTTCATAATCTCATTCTGGGCTTCAACCACATCCACATTTTGCGAGTCCATAGAATTCATGATCTTCAGCACATACCCGTCCTCGCTGTGTGACGTGATCAGAGGGTTCTTCACGTTAGGATCCTCCATAATCTTGTAGTTCTTGTCGTCATAGCCGTTGAGTTCTGTCAGCTCTAGGACTGAGATGCCGTAGAGGCGTTCTGCTAGAAGCTGCACCCCCTCATGGTCGATGGTCGGGCGAATCACCGCGCCAGGTTCTAATGTGTTTGCCATTATATCTGTGGGAGAGAAAAAACATATCATAACATAGCATCACGCCTGTATTCCCCGAAAGGGTAGGCAGAGGTGTACACAGTCGTACACCCACATTTCACTAATGCAGTTATTAAGTCCCATGTAATCGGTAGTGAGCCTATTACCATTTAACGGCACAATTCTAAAACCCGGGCTGCTACTGGCAATTTCCTGCCAAAAAAACTGTCCGACCTGGTAATCGAACCCGGGACCTCATTGATATAATGATATCAACGAGGCACTCAGCTGGAGAGAAAAATTTTCAAATAAGATTTTTTGTATGTACAAGACCTAATTCATTAATTAAAGATAAATCTTTGAAAAGCATTAGGTAACGCATGCTAAGCGGACTCTAAAGTTATAATTTTTAGTGGAAAGAAAAATACGGTCGTGAGCAGACAATTAAGAGTTCGCTACGCAGGCGATAATGTGTTTGAAAGATTTGTCCGTATCTGTTATGGTAATTTGTATGACATTGAATTATCTGCAAACTGCATTCAATTCATTTCATTCATTCATTTCGTGTCGGTTCAGTCACCTGTATAGGGACCGAATGGATAGAGATGATGTACCTTAAATGTGGAGGAAGAATTCTCAAATAGAAATATCCTCGTTGGTCTAGTGGTCCCAAACGCGACTGCTGAGCATGAGGTCTCGGGTTCGAATCCCGGGTCGGGCAAAGTGTTATTGAATTTTCCTGTTAGGAAATTCTTAGTAGCAGCCCGGGGTTTTTAATTGTCTGGTAGATGGCAATAGGCTCACCACCTATTACATCGGACTTAATAACAGCATTGGTGAAGTGGGTGTACAACTTTGTACACGTCTGCCTACCCCTTCGGGGAATACAGGCGTGATGCTATGTTACGTATGATGTTGGAAAAATACGAAATGACTCAACACGAAAATGACAAACCGTGCTCGAAAAGTTACGAAAAGACTTTTGTAAAACTCAACACGAAAATGACAAATCGTGCTCGTCCAATATTTGTGCAGGGGTTAACAACACGTTACTAGGCTAACAGTAAGACATTGTTATTATAATGCCTCATTTAACTGTGTGTTGTCTCACTACAGGGCAAAGCCCTCTCGTACAGAGAACGCACGAGCATTGATCACCACGCTAGCTCACTGCGGGTTGGCAAAATCGGGAGGCTGGGTACTGCTCCCCGTGGCACTGGTTCGATCCTCGGATAGCACAAATATTTGTATAGTTATTAGTAACTGGCAACCACACCTGCTTCGCACGGGTATAAATATAAAAAAGAGTAAAGTTTATGAAGTTACGTTTAGCCACGCTTTATTTTTTGGGGACTTGGTGGCAAAAATTTTTTTTTCAACTTACAAAAAAACGGATTTAAGCTTTAATAAATATAATAAATCATATGTGAAAAATTATCTAAACGATAGTGAAAACCGTATCAAAATCCGTTGCGTGGTTAAGAAGGAGTTAGCGGATAAACAGACAGACAGACGTGGAAAGCGAGTATGTTTTATACTCTGTAGAGAAGATCTACAACATAACCTATAATAGGTGGTGGTTTATGGATAGTTATTTCGCGTATAGTTATATTATCAACATCTCCCTGCCCTTATCCCAATTTATATCTGGTCAGGGCAACATGTCTTCCTCTTATCTCCAGCCGTCATATTGGTAATCACTGTTTTTTTTTTCTGTTACAAAACCCTTTTACGAGTCATTTTTTGATCTAGAAGGTATTTGCTATCTCAATAGCACTGTGAAGAAACGCCAAAACAAACTGGGAGGTCGAAGTCTCTTTTAAAATCCAGTTAACACTTTATGGGTAGGAATATGAGCGTATTGACTGGCTCGTTGGTCTAGTGGTCGCAAGCGCGGCTGCTGAGCGTGAGATCCTGGGTTCGATTCCCAGATCGGGCAAAGCATTATTAGGTTTATTCGGTAAAGAAATTCTCATTAGCAGCCCGGAGTTAGGAAGTTGGTGGTGGGAGTGCGTGTTTCGGAGAGCACGTAAAGCCGTCGGTCCTGCGCCTGATCTCTCTCCATTCGTGTCGGATTACCGTACCATCGGACTATGAGAATGAAGGAAGAGGGAGTGCACCTGTGTTTGCGCGTACACTTGTGCACTATAATTTCTCCTTCGTACTTGGTTAATCTCCGTGGAGATAGGCCACTGTGATCGAAATACGGTCGGGCGGAGTATATATGACCGTACTCATACGCTCATATTCTCCCCATAAAGTCATGATGTAGGGCGTCTGGAAAAGCCTTTTGAAGAAAGAGGCGTGGCAATTTCAAGCTGACCTGTTCTAACTGACGGCACACATGCATCAGTCATCATGAGGCGGAAACCATAATTTAGGGAGCCCAACGACACGTCGTAGGGCGCTATAAGATCGGCAGGACATTTGCGTAAGCCATACAAATACTAAAAACTGCCCGACACTTACTATTTAATAATAATACTTAATCTTCTTCTTATCGTGTGGTTGATGAACAACCTAGTGTCACAGTTTAAACCACCCGTAGGTCTCTGACATGGATTTACACACCATCGAGAATATCTCTCAGGTGTGCTGGTTTCCTCACAATGTTTTCCTTCACCGTTTTAAGCAAGTGATAATTAATTTATAATACGCACGTGACTCCGAAAAGACAGTGGTGCGTGCCTTGGACTCGAAATTGCGACCTTTGACTTGTCAGTCCAACGGTCATACCACTAGGCTATCACTGCTATTATTCTTAATTAATATTGGTGAAGGAAAAAATAGCGAGGAAACCTGGATATAATGGTTTGAAATCGCCAACCCGCAGTGAGCTAGCGTGGTGATCAATGCTCATGTCTTACCTACCGGGTACAATAAAGCCCTTTTAAATATATTTTTCGTAGATTAATGCCCTCGCATACCGCTCTGGCACGGGAGACAGAGCGGTTATGTGGGACTCGAACACACTAGAACTCCACAATGTACCTCCTCAGCTGCTTGAGGGCGGGACGCGGGAACGCTATCGCATATGCCAGACGATCCCGTGTCCGGACGCCCAAAGTCTCCTGCGACGGTCAGGTCTGTGGCCCCGCTTACCGGGCACAATTTCAAACTCTGGGCTTCTACTGAAAATTTCCTAGCAGAAAAAACCCTTTTACTATAAACTAACCAATAATACTTTGCCCAAACCGAGAAATCGAATACAAACCCTCATGCCCAGCAGTCGCCCCTGCAACCACTAGACTAATATTTATTTAATACATTAAGACGCGGCAGGCCCAAAAGGAGATGAACTGGACTCCCACCTAAATGACTGGCCTCAAACCGCCATTGACCGGGAAAAAGAAGGAAGGGAGGCCTTTGCCCTGCAGTGGGACATAAAAAAAAAACGAGCCATGTTTGTTGGCGATTCATTCTTCTCCAATACTGTTAATATATTCCTCAACAAGTTAATAAAATCATCGGTGGTTCAAAGTAACCATTAATAATGACTTGTTGACATAGTTATAAATATATCGCGACGGTGGCGCCGCCCGCGGCCGCTTGCCTCAACTAACATCACATGATTGCCGGTGTAGGAGTTTTAATATCTTTTGGTTTCTTTTATTTAGTTTTCTTTTTTAGTATATAGAAAGAAAGAAAGATATATTAGTAGGTTTATATTATGACTGTTTTAATAGGTAAAGTTATGAAGATTATAAACGCTGTTTTGTGTTTAGTTTATTACCTACAGAAAATGCAGTAAAATATCTGAGATTTTACTTTAGTTATATCGGTAAAATTATTTGTATGGATTTAAAAACGATATTATTCAATAACTTATTACGTAACTAAAAAAAATAAAAAATAAAAACTTATTTATTTAAATTATTTACACAATGAAAAGGTAAAACGAAAATATACCGTTATTAAATGCTTAAAACTTACCCCACAAATAAATACAAAATCGTTTTTTTTTAATCACGTAAAGAATTACCTACCACAACTTTACAATAACGATTTAAATCACACTTTATTACGAAAAAAAACCACAAAATATATTACCAACAAAAAAAAGGAGATCACCAAAAAGTCACTTCCATTTTCAAAAATTATAATAATAATAAAAAAAGCTAACAAGCGCTCACCTCACAAGTTGTCAACGCTGTCAACACTTAACAACTGATCCCAGATGAGAACTATACAAGTAGTACTGATAACAACAGATGACACCCTATTACGTGTTATTATTGCAATAGGGAAGCCAACTCGAAGCTAAACGAGATGGCAGCACTTATGCTTGTCCCTTCCACTTCATATTCTTATCGTGTGGTTGATGAACAACCTAGTGTCACAGTTTAAACCATCTGTAAGTCTCTGAAATGGTTTTGCAAACCATCGATAACATCTCTCAGGTGTGCTGGTTTCCTCACGATGTTTTTCTTCACCGTTTTAAGCAAGTTTATGACTTCGAAAAGACAGTGGTGCGTGCCTTTGATTCGAACTTGCGACCTTTGACTTTTCAGTCCAACGGTCATACCAGTAAGTTATCACTGCTTATACCTACCACTCAAAACGTGTTATTTTGACACACATAATTTTTTGTAGTATCGAAAATTCTGTTGTAGGTACCTGAACCTGCGCTTCCCGCGTAAATACTGAAGGCGCTCTGACGCTCTCATTTTATAAAATGTGAAAGACGTTTTTTAAAAACGTTGCCCCACACTAGGAATTTCTTCCTGTGTCGTGGGTGCGTTTATAGACATATAATCTCACAAGCACACAAACACCCAGACCCGGAGCAATTATCCGTAGATCGTACAAATATTTGCTCCGTGCAGGAATCGAACCTGGGACACGCTGCGCAGCAGTCGGTCTCTCGACCACTGCGCCAACCGCGCTGTCTTCGCTGTCTTCTGAATTCGCAGTAATGAGAAGAGGGCGAGATGGCTTAGTGGTTTGCCCGACTAGTTTCGAGCTCGAACGGAGCCCTTCATGAGCTGAGTCCGCGGCAATGTCGCGAGACAGACTGGCTCGAAACTAGACTGGCAAACCCGAAGAATGCACGTGCATTCTTCGGGTACGAGTAGTAGCCGGTGAACAATTATTATCTAAATATTGTATTCATTTGCATCAATTCTTGAGATTTCTGCAAGGTAACGCCTGAATCATTTCAATACTTTCAGTATTGCAATTTCTATGCGTATACGTAATAGGGGCCATTTCGGTTGCTATCTATCGTTCGTGACTCTACGTTTGACAGATTACAAGACTCTACGTCTCTATACTTGTGTCTGTCTAAGTACATACATCTAGTAGGTGTACATATTATATCTAACTTTTGCTTTATTTTTAGGTAGTTATGCTGCTTTAATAGTCAGGTAAAATTAAAAGTAAAAAATGTCTTTATGCCTTTATTCCCTGAAGGGGTAGGCAGAAGAGTACACAGTTGCACACACACATTTCACCTACGCTGTTGATAAGTCTCTTGTAAAAGGTGGTGAGACTATTACTATTTAACGACATAATTCTTAACCCCGGGCTGCTACTGGACCCGGGTATTGAACCTAGGACCTCATACTCAGCATTTGCGCTTGGGACCACTAGATCAACGGGGGAATCAGGTAAAATGAATTAACTTATATTTTTTGTATTTGTAGGTAATGGACAAAACAGATCACTCGTGCCTACAATAAAAATAAAATATTTTTTACTTTTGTTCAAAGTTTATGTAAAAAAGTGTATTTAAATATCCTCCCGACCGTATTTCGGTCACGGCGGCCTATCTCCACGCAGATTAGCTAAGTAAGCAAAAGATATTATAGTGCACAAGTGTATGCGCAAACACAGGTGCACTCCCTCTTCCTTCACTCTGATAGTCAGATGGGACGACAGTCCGACACGAGCGTAGAGGGATCAGGCTCAGGACCGACGGCTTTACGTGCTCTCCGAAGCACGGGGGTGTCACACTACCAACTTCCTGACTCCGGGCTGCTACTGAGAATTTCCTAACAGAAAAACCCAATAACCCTGCCCGACTTGGGAATCGAACCCCAGATCTCATGCTCAGCAGTCGCGCTTGGACCAATAGACCAACGAGGCAGTTACAACTGAGTACCTATTTCCTAACAGAAAACACTTTGCCCGACCCGGGATCGCCTTACCACAATTTATTTGTGGTCGACACAGCATGTCTTATTTTTCGTTACATCTCTATTAATTAGCGTTTTGTAATACGACGTTTATTGTTCACGAGTTAGTCTCAAATCCAAATTCAAATGTTTCAATTTCACATAGACCAGATACAGGCACTTATGAAATGTCAAAGCTACTCGTAGGTGCACGGTTCCAAAAAAGTTGATCTAATGGAGAAGACCGGCAAGAAACTCCATAGACACTCTTTTTAAAATAAAATTTTATTTACAATCGTATATTGATGGTATGTGAGAATAACGTAAGAGGAAAACATAAGTAAATTATTAAAATAGTAGAAGTTTATAAAGCCAAAACGATTACTAAGGCAATTACGAGTCTCTCTGTGGACTCTCATCGTGTGGTTGATGAACAACCTAGTGTCAGATATTAAACCACCCAGGACATGGCTTTACATACCATCGAGAACATCTCTCAGGTGTGCTGGTTTCCTTACGATGTTTTCCTTCACCGTTTTAAGCAATTGATAGTCCTCCTGCGGCCACGAACATTGCAAAGTGTTCGAAACGTCAGGAAAAACAAAAACCAATAATACAAGCGATTAATTTTGTTTTAAAAGTGATAACTAATTTTGAATACACATATGACTCGAAAAGTCAGTGGTGCGTGCCTTTGATTCGTTCTTGCGACTTTTGACTTGTCAGTCCAACGGTTATAGGTACTACTAGGAGTTCAGTTATAAAATGGTCAATTGAGAGAAATGGGTTAACTCTTCGCTTTGAGGGGACCGACAGCCGACACGATCGGCTGAGCCACTCTAAGTACTTACTATAACTGTCATGTGAACTGTGAGTCCGTATTGTGTGATTGACAAGGGAGACATATTATACGATTTTAAAGAGGCAATTTTTGGCCGTGGTGGCTCCTCTCTAAGAATTGCCCGCCTCCGTCTACTCCCATGTCGTAATAGGTGACTTAGGGATTGACGACCAGAAGATGGGCTGCTTCCTGAGTAGGTATTTAAAACACCAACACTACGATCATCAATCCGACTTCCAAGCGTGGTAACTTAACATAACATAGCATCACGCCTGTTTTCCCCGAAGGGGTAGACAGAGGTAGACACAGTTGTACACCCACATTTCACCAATGCTGTTATTAAGTCCCATGTAATAGGTGGAGAGCCTATGCCATCTACCGGGCACAATTCCAAACTCCGACAATTTTCTAACAGAAAAACTAAATAAGACTTTGCCCGACTCGGGAATCGAACCCGAGATGCTCAATGACTCATGCTTAGCAGTCGTGCTTGGGACCACTAGACCAACGAGGCAGTTTCTGAAGACCACTTAGACGAAGTCGCGGACAAAACCTAGTAAGGTAAGTATAATCGACCGCGACATTGCTTTACCATATTCGACATAAACTTCCAGTAAATTAAAATGTCAATAAGGTTGACAGTATCTGACTGACACTTTGATCTTGTAAGCGAAAATAGACCTTGTCTTAATAATGATGTGCAAACGGAATTCAGCATTAGGGTGGTAAAGCTATAGGCATGATGACAGATTTTGAAATCTCCTTTTATAATGTAGGTACACGTCTACTATATCCAAAAACACATTATTTCAGCAATCAACTAAGTTTCAACGCAAATTATTGCATTTTAATCTATCTAATTTGATTTAACTGCGAAAACGCTTCTGGGTGTCATGGCGTCGTGTTGACGTCATGCCTCAGCATATTTAACATAAGTTGAAGTCATATTGTACGGCGATGATTGACATTTGACTGAGGCGTGACGTCATTAGCTGTGATTGACGTTTCAGTTAACAGGGCCGATTGCAGTATTTTATACTTTTATTTTATTGAAAATCTTATTAACCTTAATGTTTTTAATAAAACTAGGTAATTTTTTAGAATCTTTTGTGTCTATATTTACCTCTAAAACCATTTATTCTTTGGTTATTGAATACTCTCATAATGCCTATTGTATGGTCCACTATTCGTCCATATCTCAATATTCCATTACCTTAATATCTGAGTAAGTTTCTGGTGTGATTCGTGAAGATGCCCAAAATACTTTATAGTCATATCACGAGGCGAGGTGCTAGTTGTTATATCGTGACCTTAACATTACTAACACATTTGACTGCTAGACGATATTGGACAATTGAATTTTTAGCTACGAAAGAGAAATTATAAGTATTAACACTAAAGTTATAAACTTTTGATTGTGGAAAATGAATTCGATCGTGAGCAGGATTCGAACCTGCGCCTCCCGGATATATAAGAAGAGACTCCGGGAGGTGCAGGTTCGAATCCTGCCCACGACAGTATTCTTTTTCCACAAAAGTTTATAAATTTGGAGTCCGCTATGCATGCATTAATGCTTTTCGAAGATTGATCTGTATTAACACTAGCTTCTGCACGCGACCTCGTCTGCGTAGACTTTAGAATTGGGTCCAGCCGGGATACCAAGTATCATAAGTGTTAATCCAGGTTATAAATCTTTGTGCCAATCTTATAAATCCGTTCTGTAGTTATTGTGTAAAAGAGTAAGAAACATCTACCTATCCTCACAAACTTTCACTTTTATGATTTAAAAGTAGGATTAAATATTCATTTATAAACATTAGATATTAAAACTAAGATAACATTTTATTTTTAACTTTCAGTTTTCGTTTAGGTGGTATTTTTTTTATTTCTATATTAATGATTAATTTTCAAAATAATGGGTAAAACCTATTGACGTATATAAGGGGGGAGCCGGGTGGGTCGTGCCCACCCCAGAAACGTCTGGTGCCCACCCTAGGATGTTGGGTTATCGACTCAACATCGTCTTCAGCTCTATCCACCATCGTTTTTCACGGGCCAGCCCCCCCTGGAAAATAACCCTAAAGACGCCGCTGGTAGAACCTCCCCAAACCCTCAAAACAAATTCCTGGCAACAGCCTTGTAATAGTGCTTCTAATAAACGAAAATAATTTCTTAAAATTCTAGAATATTCCTAAAATCCTTTTGTCATTCACTTGTTTTTGTTGTTTTGTTTATATTGTGATACGTGTCGTCGGAAGATTTGGTGTGATCCGTCAAGATAACGATGGATAGGTAGGTACTCCGTGACGAGATGACTTATCTTGAGATCTGGCGGGGTGAACGACATTGCGACATTGATTTATTTGTTTTATAAAATTATTTTTAATATATATAAATATAGAAATAGAAACCCGAGACACGTGTCGAATATTTGCAGAAAGAACATAAGTATATAAAAAAAAAACTCGCAAAGTTACATGCACTCGGGAAACCCGCTTCGATGTCCAACGCGTAGTGGACATAACTATTATTTAGACAAATACAACATGCTGTGATTAATTATTACCTACCATCGATTTTCTAACTGATTCTGAACAAACTGCTTTCAGTAGGCTTACTCTTGAAAATAAAACCGCTCGATTGACATTGGAAATATGTCAGTTCATACTTTTAAATGCAAAAATGTCTTATAGAAAATTAAACAATCGTGATACTAATAAACCGACATGCTTCAAAATTAAGTTAACTATGATGTAGGTAAATGGCACACTCCCCCCCCAGGGGTTCCACCTTGTCGTGGTGGGGGGGCTCTAGTAGCCGTGGCTTGGTCACCCACGGTGAAGCTAACGGAACCCGAGGAGGGCCGCTCCTCAGGGCTTTGCCTTCAAGCCCATGTTGGAGCGGCGCCGGCGTAGGTTGCGGGCCTTATGGGGGGTGCCGCAACTGAGGTGGGCTGCGGCGTCGTATGGGCGGCACCGCAGCTGAGGGATGGGGGCCGCGGTGGGAGAGGAGTGCCGGTATGTCGATGCGCCGCTCTCCCTACCTGCCGCGGCCTTGACGGGGCCGCCACCGTTGGATGGCGGACGCGGTGGGGCCGCAGGGGAAGAGGAGTGCCGGTATTGCGAGGCGCCGCTCTCCCTATCCTCTGCGGCCGTAGTGGCAGGCGGCGGGGCCACAGACCTGACCCGTCGCAGGGGACCTTGGGCGTCCAGACACGGGGTTGTCTGGCACCCATTGCACATGGTCTCCGAGGTGGTTGCGGCACGCCATTAGTCTGGTGTGCCGTAGCGGGGGGGTGCAATACCCAACCCCGTGAGGGAGTCCGGCAACGGACGGCTGCGGGCGGGTTCGCGGTTGTGTGCGAGAGCGTTCCCGCGTCCCGCCCTCAAGCAGCTGAGGAGGTATACTGTGGAGTTTTAGTGGGTTCGAGTCCCACATAACCGCTCTGTCTCCCCGTGTCAGAGCGGTATGCGAGGGCATTTATCCACATAAAAAAAAAAAAAAAAAAAAAAAAAAAAAAAAAAAAAAAAAAGTAAATGGCACTGATTTAATATTGGAATTGGTATTAACTTGAAGAGTAACCCCTCAAGTTTAGTATAGTACTAAAAATAAACTTGTATAATTAAAAAGGTCTAAGCAATACTGATACCTACCTACAAATTATAGCAGCATGATCTAAATAAACGTTACAAAACATGTACAATAATATAGGTTTTCGCGATTACTAGATACACATTATAATAAAACGACTTTAAACCGGATTAA
Organism: Xylocampa areola; assembly: GCA_935421205.1. NCBI lineage: Eukaryota > Metazoa > Arthropoda > Insecta > Lepidoptera > Noctuidae > Xylocampa > Xylocampa areola. Next base: position 14,223,883 of record OW285223.1, read on the forward strand.
TCGTGTGTATCAATGGTTTTTGTTGTTCCTGACGTTTCGAACGCTGCGAAGTGTAAACAAAAAACACGGGACTTAAAAATATATATATACCGACCGAATTGAAAACCTCCTCCTTTTTAGAGTCAGTTAAATACAGCTTTGTCTTTTACAGTTCTGAGAATAAGTCAAAATAAAAATATAATATGAAATATTGCATGAGATATCTTATTGAAAATTAATATTTCAACTGTTAAATGCTGTTTCGTTTGTTCATCATCATCATGTCAGTATGTTGTTGTGCAGAACGGAAGCAGTTGGTCACAGTTCACTATACATTTTAATTTTTCATTAAATTAACATAAATTATAAAAGCACATTTCTGCTTACACACAACAGGAAAAAAAAAGGTGTATTAATTTAGCACAACGCCATCTAGTCTATACTGTAATCACTATCAAAGTATACACTTCTGTAACTATGATTATATGTTACCTACTCAACAATAGATGGCGCTAATACAGAATGTTTTGTGAATCATCTCTTCAACAATAGGTGGCACCACAAACACAATTGAATAGGATAACGAAGAAAAAAAATTTATAATATTTACTTACAATAGTATTTAACAAGGTCTGTCAAGCCTGTATTCCTGATTTATTTATTTAATAAAAATATACCAACAGTCTATACATATAACATATCTTTACACAATATTTCCATATTATCAATTACATTTCCCCGATGTTGTTATTAAGTCTCATGTGAAAGGTAGAAAGACTTATTGCCATTAACGGCCACCATTCGAAACTTCGGGCTACTGATAATTTCCTAACAGAAAATCCTAATAACACTGCCCGACCTGGGATTCAAAACATTGGCCTCTCACTCAGCAGCCGCGCTTGCCAATTCGTCCACCAAACCAGTACGGAGCTATGCACAATAAAAAAAGCCAAATTAAAAAATAACGCAATAATTATTGTTTTGTACTTTATTTGATTCGTCCCTTTAATATTATGCAGCGATTAATTAATTTCTCACACCATCATGACAGCCAAATAAATTAAAAACAAATTAAAAATATATCACGCTCAATCGCCTTCAAATTGCAAGCTACCCTTGTGCTTACCCCCTTATTTGACACGACTAATCCCGGCCACGCGTTAGTACAAAGAAACTAATTTACAATAGATGGCAGCACCGGTTTCAAATGTGTAGTGTTTTTGACAAGTGATTGGATGATGGTTAAGTGGTTAAGCATCGGTTGTCGCGGTCAGTCTGAAGATGGGTGACTGATGGGCGCATTTTTTTACTGAGCGTGTTGAGGGTCACTGTCAATCCCGGTTGTTGTCATCACTACAGTCATATTATAAAACAAAGTCCTCCGCCGCGTATGCCTGTCTGTCTGTTCGCGATATACTCAAAAACTACTGCACCGATTTCATGCTGTTTTCAACAATGGATGGAGTGCTTCTCGATAAATTTGTCAAGTTTTTGTATACATTGGCTAAAATATAATGATATTTTTTGGAGGTGTCGGAAAAAAATAAGCCAACAACATTCAACGAAAACGCTGCCTAAACCCTTTGAGATATAACAAAATGATGTATGGTGGAATTGTGTATCTTATATAGGTCTACAGAAAAGTCCGCGATAGCATGTGTCTATCTCTTAAGGATAACATATTATATCCATTTTAATACTAAAAAAATGGGCAATTATAAAGCGGTAATTGGAAAGCGGGAACGGGATCAAAATTACATGATTTCCTTTCGTCGCGATAACCGACATCCACGTGGGCGAAGCCGCGGGCATCAGCTAGTTAAATAATAAAAGCCGACATTTTACACCCCAATATGTGGAACAAATTATTCTAAGAACCGTTTCATTGTAAAAGCATGTCACACTAATGACAAATCGTATTATCATATTGATGTTTTTAACAAAAATCTAACAAATTATATTAATTGTAATATCTTAGGTTTGCGCGATCACTACACATTATAATAAAACAACTTTTAACCGGATTAATCGCGTGTATTATTGGTTTTTTGTTTTTCCTGACGTTTCGAACACTTTGCAGCGTTCGTGGTCGCAGGAGGACTAAGGTGTCAGGTGTCTCAACAGTTTATTTAAAATTATTTCAGTCTACCGTACATATAATTGATAAATTCATAAAATTATTTTTGTCTCTGATACATGTTTAAAACTAAATCGCGACGGTATTTCCTAAGACTATCCCTGAGAAGAAATACCGAAACAAACTCAGGGGTCACAGTCGTTTTAAATTTAGAGATACAATTTTACAATTTTATCGAATTATAAACTAAAAGGTGTTCCGATGCACGCGTGGGCTTTGGGCGGCTTCTGCGACGGGGATGTGGACCTCCACAGTTGATCGCAGACCTGCTGTCCTACCTTTCATCAAAGGGGTCACCGATAGAATTGGTCACATCTTGAAGCGTGCTTCTATCAAAACCTACTTCAAGCCACATAGAAAGATCAGCCAACTTCTCAGACCGGTGAAGTGCCACATTCCCTTACAAGATGCAGGGGTCTACAAGATTGATTGCGATTGTGGGCTATCATACATAGGGCAAACAAAGCGTAGCATTGGCACCAGGTTGAAAGAACACATAGCTGACGTCAAGAATAGACGCTCAACAAAATCTGCAGTCTGTGAACATACAACAGACAAACCCAACCATTTTCTACGTTTTGACCAACCCCAAATCCTCGCGAAAGAAAACCGATATATACCGAGAATGCTCCGCGAGGCTATTGAAATTAAAAAACACCCAAATTTCAATAGAGAAGATGGTTGGCAATTACCACCTGTTTGGAACCCTGTACTGAAAATAATCAAGTCCCAAACAAAGTCAAGTCACAAGAAAAATCAAGATACTGTGAGCGATTACTGCGTGCATCGGAACACCTTTTAGTTTATAATTCGATAAAATTGTAAAATTGTATCTCTAAATTTAAAACGACTGTGACCCCTGAGTTTGTTTCGGTATTTCTTCTCAGGGATAGTCTTAGGAAATACCGTCGCGATTTAGTTTTAAACATGTATCAGAGACAAAAATAATTTTATGAATTTATCAATTATATGTACGGTAGACTGAAATAATTTTAAATAAACTGTTGAGACACCTGACACCTTAGTCCTCCTGCGACCACGAACGCTGCAAAGTGTTCGAAACGTCAGGAAAAACAAAAAACCAATAATACACGCGATTAATCCGGTTAAAAGTTGTTTTATTATAATATATTAATTGTGTTAAGCAGTCCTGGATTCACTCCACCAATAGTATTAATTAAACATCATGTTATGTTTAGAAATTGTTAAAATACTTAGTTCCGTTATAATTGTCCTTTTTTTATAATCACTCACTGTATACACAATAGTGAAACCTTTTTTTTTTTTAATAACCATTTGTATCCCGCTGCTGGGTTCTCTCCCTCATCTTTCCAATGGTCTCGGTTCTTTGACGCCTCCATCCAATCTCGGTTGAAAGCATCGAGGTTATCCGCCACCGCTTCCTAGGACGTCCCCGACGTCTTCTTCCATCGCCAGGAACCCAATTGGTGACAATGGTTGCCTATCTCTCGGGGTACATCATGCCAACGTGGCCCGCCCAGTCCTATTTGAGTCTGGCAGTTTTGTACCCTACATCGGCAATCCCTGTTATGGAACGCTGCACTGCTTGAAAACTTTATTGGTTTTATATGTCACAGTTATGTTACTTTGTTCATTGTGATATTCATGTGACTGCCTCACTGGTTTAGTGGTCGCAAGCGGGGCTGCTGAGCGCGTGGTGCTGGGTTCGATTACCAGGTCGGGCAAAGTGTTATTGTTTTTCTATTAGAAAATTCTCAGTACCGTAGTTCGGAGAGCACATAAAGCCGTCGGCCCTGCGCCTTATCTGTCTCCGGTCGTGTCGGATTGCCGTCCCATCGGAATATGAGAGTAAAGGAAAAGGGAGTGCACCTGTGTTTGTGCATACACTTGTGCACTATAATATCTACTGTGTACTTGGCTAATCTCCATGGAGATAGGCCGCCGCGACCGAAATACGGTCGGGAGGAGTGTTATATTCATGCTGTTTGTTTTCCTGTGAATAAATAAATAAATAATTGTTCACCGGTTACTACTCACGTACATTCTTGGGGATTGCCCGACTAGTTTCGAACTCGAACGGAGCCCTTAGTCATGAGCTGAGCCCGCGGCGATGTCAGGAGTCAAACGATGTAGTGAGACTAGTCTAATCTCTAAGTAAAACGTGCGTGGGAACTGTTTCGAACTTGTGACCTTAGATTTTTCAGTCATACCATTAGGCCAGGAGTCACCAACCCAAGGCATATGCCTAAACATGCGTTGCACAGGGGATTCCGAAGCTGTTCTCTTTACAGGACTAATAGCTCTCCTCCTCGTGCTGATGGTGGCCACTGGGCTGATTTCAGTAAGGTAAACATCCCACACTCCACGGTCTTATCCCCAAATGCTTTTGAAGGTTACACCGAACCTATTTTGAGCGGACCTTAGTTGCTAGTACCTAATCGTGTACTAAACAACCCGCGACTACATATTAGTTTTAGAAACAGCCCCCAATCAGTGAGTATTCGGGGTAATGTGAGTGCTCGGGGGCTCCAGCCCCCACGAGAGGTAAATAGTGGGTGTAGGGCACCTATGATCATACGCATATTAAAGTTTTCCACGAAGGAGGGAGGCATCATAATGTATGCAAAGTTTCAACAGAATCGGTTGACATGTGAACAATCATTAACTCTCTATTTTTCCTAATATCCACCCTTAGAGGTGTTCTTTAGGGGTGAAATTTATATGGGACCAACCTGGAAGTATCTTCTATCTATAAAAATAGAATCATCAAAATCGGACTAGTCTGTAAAGAGGTACACGTGTGTCTTATTTGTTACGTACGGATCGTAGTGTGGTAGTCAGTCTAGGTGACGTTGCGCAACATCTTCCTGTCCGACTGCTTGTCTGTTGGCTAATAACATAATTTCTACTGGATAGATTTAGATGCGATTTTCACGATTAAGAAGGGAAGATGTTTATTAGTCTGTCGGTATGCATGTTTTGTCTCGCACTTTATTTAATTATTTTACAAGATTCAAGATAAATCTTTGAAAAGCATTTACGCATGCTTAGCGAACTGTAAAGTTATTATATTAAATGGAAAAAGAATACGGTCGCGAACAGGATTCGAACCTGCGCCTCCCGGATAAATGCTCCAGGTGCTCTGACCACTAAGCCATCTCGACCTCTACTCACCACCGCGAATTCTTCTTCCATATTTTAACACGTCTTAAGGCGACGTCATTGCTATCAATCCCTATACAAGTGACCGAACCGACACTACTAACTTTGCAGTTAATACAATGTCGTAAAGAATGCAATTAATATAATAACCGGTGCCTCTGCTACCAATAACAATAATTACAGATCCCTACACTAGGCTATCAATGGTACTTGGAGTGCTTTTTAGCCACGAGCCCTTCTAACCCCCTCTTAGTTGAAAGATATTTAATTAAACAGTTAACATTTGCCTCAAAAATATCTCATTTTCAACAACAATAGTCACTCACAATTACATTATAATTATCGTCGTCTAAAGTTGTGTTATCAAACGTATGAACATAACCAAAATAAAAGGACCCCTCATTAATATTATTTTTCTAAATATAAAAGCTCAGCTTGTGTTGGGACAAAATTATACTTTGACAAAATCTTGTTTTACGCTAGACGTGGTTTCACAGTCGCTTAGACTTCACAAAGTTACATTTGCCGTTTTTTGCTGTGTTTGTCAAGAAATTTTTAACCTTATTGCAATCGGCTTAGTAGCAAATATGAATTTTTAGAACGTTTAATATGAGTTTGTATTCTCGTCCTAAGGGAAATGTTCTTGAGATAGAAATCTTATAAAGGAAATGTCTTTTTCAGTTTCCCATTGTCTACAATTACTTGGCTTTGTGATCTCGACTATATGCCCTTCTCGCTCTAACACATGACAATAGTGCATCAACCTATCTCTTTCATTCGCTCTTTGAAAATTCAATTTGAGATTTCCGTTCGCATCTGTGTTTTGTGGTTCTCTTTTCTTTAATTATTTTGTTGTTTTTTTTTTTTAACCTCGAGTTGTTTTATCCGATTGTGGGGTAGAAGGTGTGTGTCGTATTTTGTTTTGTTACGTCGTCTTACACAATCGTTCTACTAAACGGATATTTTGAACTACAAAGGCGTTTTAAACTTAATTTTAATGGTTTGAAGAGACGAGATATATTTAGGTAACAGTTAAAATATTAAGTAAGTAAGGGAGAACCCGTAATACCAAGCAGTCATCACGCATCACGCAGGCATCAAGCACATCGTTTGTATAAAGTTGAACTATCTGCGGTTATTCTGTGGATGGGTGACCTTCGAGCCTCGGACATTAAACCGTTCCCAGTTGGCAAACGATGTCTGAAAGTCTGCCACGGGATTTAGTTTTAATTCGTAACTGGGTTGTGGAGGTCAGACCAGTTCAGGTTCAGTAACTCCTCCCTCATGTGAAATACTGGTATGCTGCATCCGGTTAGACTGGAAGCCGACCCCAATGTAATTGGTTATTCCAGGGTGTACGTGAGATTTGTGTCTAAAACGCACCCACAGCACCCACAGTACAGGAATAAACACAAGTGTAAAATCCCCGAAGGGTTATGCAGAAGTGTACAAAGTACACCCACATTTCACCAATGCTGTTTTTATGTCCCATGTGGTGACCTCATTGCAATCTATCAATCACACTTCAAACTCCGGACTATTACTAAGAATTTCCTAACTGAAAACTCGATAACTTTACCCGACCCGGGAATCGAACCCACTAGACCAACAAAATATATTGAAATTCTTTTGCTACAACAAAAAAAACTGCAAGAAATATATGAAGATATTAAAAGGAGTTATTTCTTAAGTACTCTTGGCGTAAGAAATAATTTGAATACAGAAGATATAACAGAAGGGCAGCGACGTGTTGCAACTGATAGATGACCCCAACACTTTCGCTAGTGCTAGGGTTGACACGTACTGTTGCCAGATCTGCTTTTCTTAATGTCGGGACTTAAGTAAAAAAAAGCGATACTGATATAAAGGAATCGAGACGCATTAGGTAGTTAACTTAAGTACATATTTTTTTGCTCGCTCGCCTCGTTAGGATTATAAAGTGGGATTTAAGCGTCCCGCTCAGTGTGCCGTCATCGGCAGGACACGGCCGGAGAGGCTAGAAAAGCGAGACATTCCAGCACAAGCGGGACATTCCGGCACAAGCGGGACATTCCGGCACATGCGGGACATTCCAGCACATGCGGGACATTCCGGCACACGGACTTTCCGGCACAAGCGGGACATCTGGCAATGCTAGATGACAGGCAATTAGAAAGTTCAACATAGCCACAACATTAAAAGGTATATAAGTAAGAACGTAGTAGGTATTCATTTCTTAATTAATGCCTTATGAAGATTTTATACCTTGACTTTGTATTTTTTTTCGTTATAGTATATAGTTAAATCCTGACCTTATTTAAAATAAATGATCACTTGCTTAAAGCGGTGAAGAAAAATATCGTGAGAGACCAGCACACCTGAGAGATGTTCTCGATGGTGTGTAAAGACATGTCAGAGACCTGCGGGTGATTTACACTCTGACATTAGGTTGTTCTTCAACCACACGATAAGAAGATTGTAAAATTTTATATGGATTAAAAGTAAGTTAGCTAATTTTGATGAAATATAAGACATTCGTATGTCTTTTAACTATTTTATTTTAAATATTATAATAATATATAAGGTCCTAATTTATTAGGTAATTTCTTTTGAACGGGTTAATATATATATTAACCATTAAATACTTATATATAAGTAAAATACATTCACTTAAGCTAAGAATTAAATGGATATAACAAATTATTTGTAAATAATATAGTACTAGCAAGACAAAAACTGCTCCTTGAACGGCGAACATTAAGAAAAAAATTAAATTGTCGGAATAATTTGAATTATGGCTTAAATGAATCGTTATCACTTACACATTGACCTTTTAAAAGGGAATAACCTAATAAATTAAGACCTTATATACCTCTTAAGACATAACTGATTTTTGTAATCATTGCTCCATTTAAATGAAAAATTAAGACAAAAATCGTACATTACAGCTATAGTCGCAAGCGCGGCTATTGAGCGCATGGTCGTGCAAAGTGTTATTGGGTTATCCTGTTAGGAAAGTCTTAGTAGCACCCCGGAGTCAGGAAATTGGTGGTGTGACACCCCCGTGCTTCGGAGAGCACGTAAAGCCGTCGGTCCAGCGCCTGATCTCTCTCTGGTCGTGTCGGATTGCCGTCCCATCGGAATATGAGAATGAAGGAAGACGGAGTGCACCTTTGTTTGGGCATACACTTGTGCACTATAATATCTCCTGCGTACTTGGCTAGTCTCCTTGGAGATAGGCCGCCGCGACCGAAATAAGGTCAAAATCAAAATCAAAATCATTTATTTTCAAATAAACCATTTACAGGCACTTTTGAATTGTCAGAAGTTAGTTGCCACGTTCCAAAGTGTAGATTCCTATGGAGAAGAACGGGCAAGAAACTCCACGGTAGGTCAGGAGAAGTATTAATATTTACTATACCTAATGTAAGCTAACCTGTGACCTAATAAGAAAATGAGGCAATCATGTTGTGCATTAGCTATTTCTACCCATAATACAGTATACAAATAATACGTCTAATATCCTAAACATCAACAATTCTTCAAACCCTCGTTCAAGGAAAACACCACAGAGATCGAATTACATAAAAATAAAAAGTAAAAAATAAACATAATATCTGTACCAGCCAGCCCTAAGCACAATATCAATGACTGACCCTCCCGCTGTTAAAAAGAAATAAAAAAGTAATAAAATGCAAGGCACAATAAAACCGCAATAATAGAAGGGTTCCGTGCTTTACTGTGTAAGGAACCCCAATTTTTTGTTCATGGAACACTTTACGTCAGTGCGAAGTATTGCCAGTATTAGCATATTTAGAGGTTTCTTTTATTTTTTCTATGTGGAAATGAGTTTCTTGTTTGCTAAAATTATCACAGATTTGTTCGTACCCTGTGGTTCACTAGTCCTCCAAGACTACCAAAAAGTAGAACAATTCGTTTACCTGGGCTCTCTCATTACCAAGGACGGCGGTTGTACTAATGAGCTAGGTCGTCGCATAGGAATGGCTAAAAGCGCAATGTCAAGCCTCGAGGAAATTTGGAGAAACAAAGGCATACGTCAAGCTACCAAAATACGTCTAGTGCATTCCTCAGTATTTTCTATTTTATTATGTACGGAGTTGAAACTTAGTGCCTCAAAAGTCGAGACATGCCGAGATCTATGCCGAGAACGTCAACTAAGCTTCTTTGGACATATGTATGAGTTGGAGAACCAGTTGATCGTGGGACAGATTCAGGGGAAGCGCTCCAGGGGCCGAATTCCAACACGATGGTCTAAAAATATTGTAGAGGCAACACCGTGTGAGAGCCACGCTTCGGCACGAATGGGCCGGCTCGACCGGATTGATACCACGGCCTCACAGAAAACCGGCGTGAAACAACGCTTGCGTTGTGTTTCGCCGAGTGAGTGAGGGTACCAGAGGCCCAAACCCTTTAAAAGGCCGGCAACGCACTTGCGACTCCTCTGGGGTTGCGGGTGTCCATGGGCAACTCTAGTCTACAACGATCTATTGAACTGGTGCAGGACAGAAGCAGATGGAGACAAATCATATATGGTCACGATCCTCATTAGTGAGGGAACGACAAAGAAAGAAAAAAAGGGGTCACTCTCGAACCTAATATCAATTCCAATCCAATTCCAATATTAAATAGACGCCTCAAAACAACGGGTAATTTTAAAATAAATTTACCTACATTACAGTTGCCTCAATTTTAAAGCATGTTGTCTTCATAATTATTATACCGAATCTATAATTATTATTTAGACATTTTGGCATTTAAAAGTACGAACTGACATTACAATGTCAATCGAGCGGAATTATTTTCAAGAGAATGCCTAATGGGCTGTTGTGTTTAATTTTACTGTAAAAGATACGTTTGAAAGTTGACATGCTCCAATGTTTAAAAGGCCCTAATTTGTTAGTTAACTTCTTGTTATGAGATTTTTTTTTTGTGGATCAAATAATAAATTCGTGAATAGGATAGCAGTGATAGGCTAGTGGTATGCCCGTTGGACTGACAAGTCAAAGGTCGCAAGTTCGAATCCAAGCCACGCACTACTGGCTTTTCAAAGTCATGTGCGTATTATAAATTAATTATCACTTGCTTAAAACGGTGAAGGAAAACGTTGTGAAGAAACCAGCACACCGGAGAGATGTTCTCGATGGTGTGTAAAGCCATGTCAGAGACCCACGGGTGGTTTAAACTCTGACACTAAGTTGTTCATCAACCTCACGAAAAGATTAAGAACGAGGATCCGAACCTGCGTCTCCCGGATGAATACTTCAGCCGGTCTGACCACTAACCCATCTTGACCTCTGCTCCCTGAATTCTTCTTCCACATTTGTATGTCTTTTGGTGAAATCATCGCTATATATTCGTGTTGCTGGAACAATGGACGGCGCGGTTGGTGCAGTGGTCGAGAGACCGGCTGCTGCATCGCGTGTCGCAGGTTCTATTCCTGCACGGAATAAATATTTGATCTACAGATAATTGTTCCCGAGCTGGGTGTGTGTGCATGTGAGATTATATGTCTTTAAACGCACCCACGACACAGGAAGAAATTTGTAGTGCGGGGCAACGTTTTTTAAAAACTAAAAAAATGGTAATTTTACCAGTACTTTGTTAATTCTATTTAATTGTAAGCTTCGATGTATTTTACTCTAATATATATTAACCCTTTCAAAGTAAATTACTTCATTGTAGTACTTACTGCCTTGATTTTGTAGTCGTCGGAAGGCGGGACCTGGGGTCCTGGATTCGATGCTCGAGTCAGGCAAAGGGTTTTTCTATTACGAAATCCTCAGTAGCAGCCCAGAGTTAGGAAGTTGGCAGTATGGTACCCCCGTGCTTCGGAGAGCACGTAAAACCGTCGGTCCTGTGCCTGATGTCTTGGAATGCCGTCCCATCGGACTATGTGAGTGAAGGAAGAGGGAGTGCACCTGTGTTTGCGCATACACTTGTGCACTATAATATCTCCTGTGTACTTGGCTAATTTCCGTGGAGATAGGCCGCCGTGACCGAAAAACAGTCTGGAATTAATAACTACAGTAAAATATCGTGTTACCTAGTAACTGGGTTGTGGAGGTCAGATAGGCAGTCACTCTATGTAAAATACTGGTATTAAACTGCATCCTGTTAGGTTGGAAGTCGACCGAAACGTAGTTAGGAAACGGCTAGACACGATGATGAAGGTGTTCAGATCGGCAAGTGCCACAAAGTTGCTGTGTTCATTGCGTGGCTACTAGCTGAGTGCCTACGTGCTTTAAGTGCTGTACTGGGCCGGATTTGGGTATCGATATATCACTTAAAAAATACGACACGAAATTTTATTTGTGATTAGAATAATTTACATGCCTGTCTCGTTGGTCTAGTGGTCCCAAGCGCGACTGCAGAGCAGGTGGTCTCGTGTTCGATTCCCGGGTCGCGCAAAGTGTTAGGTATTGAGTATTTCTGTTAGGAAATTCTTAGTAGCAGCCCGGGGTTTTTAATTGTCTGGTATATGGCTATAGGCTCACCACCTATAACATGGGACTTAATAACAGCTTATGTTGGCTCGCTCATTAGCAGACACAATAGATTTTTATTGTTATGAAGTATTTGTATGTGTGAAATTCTCAGTAGCAGCCTGAAGTTTGGAATTGTGCCCGGTAGATGGCAATACGCTCACCACCTATTATATGGGACTTCATAACAGCATTGGTGAAATGTGGGTGTACACCTTTGCCTGCACCTTCGGGAATACAAGCGGGGTGCTATGTTATGTTATAATTTACATTAACCTCACTGCATTTTTTGTACAGCTGATACTGAATTGTGTTCAACTTTGGGTCATTATTATTTCGGACAGTTTCCGGTGCCCATTTTTAAACTGATTGTATAACGTGTACCTATCGAGAATGGGTGATTCTTTTGCAAATAATTAATAGCTAACCAAAGTCTCATCAGACAAAAGCAAATTGCAATTTGAATAACGCAGAAAATTATAAAGGTAATCACATTATGATACCTAAGTCTCCCTTTAGACTACTTACACACTCAGTATGTTTTATACAAATCGACGGTAACGATAATTAATATCATCCCAACGCTTACAGAATCATTTCACGTTTTTAATAAAAGTATTTATACAATATTTTTCATGTTGTCTCACTCTAGTTAGTACCCAGTCCAGCCCTGTATTGCCACCATGCTAGTATTTTGTTAGTCGGCAGCTTTGTCGCGAAGTGGTTCGCTTCACCATCAATCCTCCGTCCCTCTCACTCCACGGTCATCAGAGGGAGACAGAACACCCGTCACGGGACACTGCCAGCGACCGAGTGTGACAATATTTGGTCACTTATTGGCTACACTGGGAACCGGCGCAGGCGCACACAAAAAACTAGATTGTTAAACATTATTCTTGGATATTTTTTTGGTTTAAAAAATCTACTTTTGTATTGGAATGTTTAGTTGATATTTTAGTGGTCACGGTGACATCTTACGTGGTCTATTGACACGCTGTAAGCAGGCCAGGGTACCATCGAATTGATGGTCACTCGGTTACCATCGAATAAACGGTCACTTCGTGGTACATTGCGGCGTATGTTACAGCTTTTCTATGATGAGCAATAACTTTAATAACATACGATGCCAATGTACTACAAAATGACCATTAATTCGTTGTCAACCAAGAAAGCCAATCTTATTCTTATTGTGTGGTTGATGAACAACCTAGTGTCAGAGTTTAAACCACCCGTAGGTCTCTCGACTTTACACACCATCGAGGACATCTCTCACGTGTGCTGGTTTCCTCGCGATGTTTTCCTTCACCGTTTTAAGCAAGTGATAATTAATTTATAATACGCACATGACTTCGAAAAGACAGTGTTGCGTGCCTTGGATACGAACTTGCGACCTCTGACTTGTACGTCCAACGTTACGTCAACTTGACACATTGCCGCTAACTGGCCCGTTAGAAGGGTCTGAATTCTGAAGACCTTTTTGACTGGCGGTAGAAAAACATCTGTCTTACATAACAGCATCACGTCCGTCATTGGTCTAGTGGTTGCAAGGATGACTGCTAAATATGAGGTCTCGGGTTCGATTCCCGGTTCGGGCAAAATGTTATTGAGATTTGAAAATTCTCAGTAGCAGCCCGGAGTTTGGTTTTAGCCCGGTCGATGGCAATAGGTAACTATTACATAAACATAGCATAGCATCACATTGAATTACGCCCGTATTCCCCGAAGGGGTAGGTAGAGGTGTACACAATTGTACACCATTATTTCACCAATGCTGTTAATAAGTCCCATGTAATAGGTACTTAGTGAGCCTAACAGAAAAACCCTCCGAGCATTTCCTAACAGAAAAACCCAATAACACTTTGCCCGACCTGGGTATCGAACCCAAGACCTCATGCTCAGCAGTCGCGCTTGAGACCACTAGACCAACGAGGCAGTCACATGGGAATTAATAACAGCATCGGTGATATGTGGATGTACACTGTATACACCTCTACCTACCCCTTCAGGGAATATGGGCGTGATGCCATGTTGTTAACAGCCTGGTACCTACTCTCTACCCGCCCGTGAACCACCAGCAAGGTCACTCAAAGTTGTCCAAGCGTTTGCATGCAACCGAATAGATATGATTATGTACCTACTGCGTACTGAGATGGTACCAATGGTACAGATAGACAAAACATCTTCAATATTAACGTTATAATATTAAATGGAAAAATAATTCGGTCCTGGGCAGGATACGAACCTGCGCCTCTCGGATAAATACTCCACGCGCTCTGACTACTAAGCCATCTCGACCTCTGCTCACTACCACGAATTCTTCTTCACATTTTAACACGTATTTTGGTGACGTCATTGCTATCTATTCAGTCCTTATACAGGTGACCGAACCGACACGACTAACTTTGCAGCCATCTCAGTAGTGAGCAGAGGTCGAGATAGCTTAGTGATCAGAGCGCCTGGAGTATTTATCCAGAGGCGCAGGTTCTAATCCTGCTCACGACCGTATTCTTTTTCCATTTAATATTATAACTTTAGAGTTTGCTAAGCATGCGTTAATGCTTTTCAAAGATTTATTTGTATCTTCAATATTTTTTTATTCATTTTAATGCCTGGACGGCAACCATCGCTCGAGGTTAAACTGCGCTTGCCGCGGTCTGATATAGATGCGTGACGATTTCATATCGTCTTTCTATCCTTTAACCCCTGAACCGATTTAGATGTATGAGGTATCATTAGAATCCTTACTTTCTCCCATGTAATATGGGTTATTAAGATTAAAAAATATATAGTACGGTACAGAAAATGGTGTGAAATAAAAATGAAATCCAGACATGACATTATTTATATAGATTAATTAAAGATTATTTTGCTATCCCTACGAGAGTGGCACACCTGACGAAAAACATGAATTTGTCCGAAAACTGGAAAATACATTTACTTTGTTAACATAACATGCACACATCGAAAAACATAGAGTGTGTGTGTAATGCAAGGAACATCTATTGTGTGACCAATGATTGCACTCGCCATGATTCTTTAAGCTCCATAATGTGACTAGGTAATGTCTTCGAAAGTGCGCAAGCGGCTAAGACGCACACATCCATACATTCAAGTCTATATTTTTATAACAATACTAGCTGACCCGGCAAACGTTGTTTTGCCATATAAATAAAAAAAATTGGGGTGGACTACCCCTAACATTTAGGGGGATGAAAAATAGATGTTGGCCGATTCTCATAAATACCGGATAAGCACAAAAAATTTCATCAAAATCGGTCAAGCCGTTTCGGAGGAGTATGGCAACGAAAACTGTGACACGAGAATTTTATATATTAGATGACACACCGCACGCACACACACGCACGATATAGTGACGCAACTATAATCTGTGGTTTACTTAATTCCATTGTTTGTTCGCAATTAACCCGCTTCAAAGACACCAATTCGGTACAGGCGATGAGAAAAGTGTTGAAGAAAAAAGTCTGAAAAGGCATGAATAGCATCATAACATACCCTACCATCGTATTTGTATTTCCCGATGGGGTAGGCAGAGGTTTACATAGTTTTATGTACCCAAATTTTACCATTGCCGTTATAAAGCCCCATGTGGTGAGCCTGTTACCATTTACCGGGCACAATTCCAAATTTTGGATAGCTACTGATTAATTTTCAATATAAGTATGTGAGAATCGTAGCAGGTGTTAATCGATACAATACTAACGGAGATTGAAACTATTTAGTTTCCAGTGTAATCCAGTAGCAATGACGTCGCCTTAAGACGTGTTAAAATATGGAAGAAGAATTCGCGGTGGTGAGCAGAGGTCGAGATGGCTTAGTGGTCAGAGCGCCTGGAGTATTTATCCGGGAGGCGCAGGTTCGAATCCTGTTCGCGACCGTATTCTTTTTCCATTTAATATTGTAACTTTAGAGTTCGCTAAGTATGCGTTAATGCTTTTCAAAGATTTATCTTGAATTATTTAGTTTCCATTAGGCACGGTATTATATAGGTTCTTTTTAACGGGCGCCATATTTCAGGAAACTTTCCACAACACTGTTACTGGGTACACACGGTATCTCGTTATGACACCGGTTGTCAGACTTTCAGGCATCTGACTACCCATAACGGCTGTCATAAATTTATTTAAAAAACGGGTTGGGACGGTTTGACGTGCTCTCCGAGGCACGAAGCAGATAAATCTTCGAAAAGCATTAATGCCTGCATAGCGAAATCTAAAGTAACACATTTTTGTGGAAATAAGTAAACGGTCGTGAGCATGATTCGAACCTGCGCCTTTCGGATAAATACTCCAGGCGCTCTGACCACTAAGCCATCTCGACCTCTGCTCACCACCGCGAATTTCTCATCCATATTTTAACACGTCTTATGGCGACGTCATTGCAATCAATTCTGTCCCTATACAGGTGACCGAACCGAAACGACAAACTTTGCAGTTAACACAATGTCGTAAAGATGGAATTACCTTCTCGACCTTTTTTTTTTTAAATCAGTCGGAATCTATCGATATGCATAAGTTAACTAAAACAATATAACACATTTTTCGACGTGGCCTCTTGCAGTTATCCGAACAACAGCTATGGCGAGACAATTTGATGCCTCCAGCCAGCGAGAGCATATTTTAAAAACTACAAACTAAGTAACACAGCACTAAGGGCGTCCCCTAAACTCGAGGTCGAGATGGCTTTGTGGGCAAAGCGCCTGGAGTATGTATCCTAGAGGCTCAGGATCGAATCCTGCTCACGACCGTATTTTTCTTTCTACAAAAATTAATAACTTTATATTAAACACTGTTGTCCCCGACTGTACACACAGCAGTAACATGATCGCTGTTCGGTTGATCGCCTCAATACGCAGATATATACCGAATGTTTGCCTTCTCTGTTTGACTGTACACCGCTCACGCCACTATTTGGACATTTTAGAAACTTGAATTTCCATTTTTCTGTGCGCGTATGTACGCCGAAATGTATTCACATTTTACTGTTTTAAAACTTTATGTCAATCAATTTTGGTTTTTATTGTTTTGTGATAAGGATGTAAAGGGTTTTTGTGAGTGTTGTCCTTAAGTTGGTTTTTAATGGTATGTGCAAACAAAATTGTTAATAATAACACAATGATTTTAAGTCTTATTTGAATAGTAATAAGGTTGAAATGGAAGGCAAATATATTTGTCATTGTAATAGGTTTCCTAATACTATTTGTTAAGTTTTAACAGAGATTTACTAATGACATATTTTCGGTTTCGAATATAAATTTTTATTTTGTCATTTTATTCATTTTGAAGAAATTATTTCAAAAATAATAATTTATATTCAAGATAAATCTTTGAAAAGCATTAACGCATGCTTAGCGAACTCTAAAGTTATTATATTAAATGGAAAAAGAATACGGTCGCGAGCAGGATTCGAACCTGCGCCTCCCGGATGAATACTCCAGGCGCTCTGACCACTAAGCCATCTCGACCTCTCAAGTGCCTGGAGTATTCATCCGGGAGGCGCAGGTTCGAATCCTGCTCGCCACCGTATTCTTTTTCCATTTAATATAATAACTTAATAATTTATATTATGCTGTATCATTCCTTTTTCCGTCTAAACATGCATACGATCACGCTTATATTCCCCAAAGGGATAAGCAGAAATGTACACAGTTGTGTACCTACATTTCACCAATTTTGTTAAAAAGTGGTAAAAGAAAAAATCGTAAGGAAACCTGTAATTAATAGTCTGAAATCGCCAACTCTCAGTGAGCTAGCGTGGTGATTAAGCTCGTGCCTTCTCTGTATGAGAAGAGGCCAGCGCGCTGCAGTGGGACAGTTATGGGCTACTTATGTAATAGGTGGTCTATCGGGCACAACTTCAAATTTCGTGCTATTAAACAGATTTTTTTAACAGAAAAAAATCAATACCCCTTTGTCCGACCGGGGAATTGAACCCGGAACCTTATGCTCAGGGCTCAGGGTAAAGCGTCCACAATTGTATACATCTCTGCCTACCCCTTTAGGAGATACAGGTGTGAAGGTATGTTTTTTTTTATATTACCACTCTTACCCGCTTGCCTCTAAATATAAGCTTTCACTAACAGTTAATACGCTTTTAACCTACCTGCCATAGGTACAATTACTAATTTACCCTTAAAAGATTTTTTTCAGAACCATTCATTGAAGGAACCATAAAAAATTTGGTACGTTTGATGAACAAATGCCCAACTGCGGGGAAATATGATACTTACCTATTAATAAAATGGCGTAAAACGATATTATTGTAGAACATTGTTCTCTTTCTAAGTGGTGTACTATTGTGTACTATTGTATAAAGTATTGGTGTACTATAATAATATTTTGCAAATAAGGTATTCGTGTGGAAGTTTGTTATGTTTAATAGTTTAATAGGATTTTTGGAGATATGGTTATTTGCAAGGTTAATCTAGCGTGTATCCGCAGTTTTTAGTGCTTGTTATCAACATTTTCTTGCTTTAGGAAATTGACCATAGAGTAAGTATGAAATGCCTTTTACACGATTGTACAAAAAAAAAAGAGTGTTATGTCTCTAGGGTTCATATATGGATGTATGTAGTTATGTTTGTGGGATTCTTTATTCCACCATAACTTCTAAACGCCTGAATCGATTTAGATGATGTATGGGGTATCGTAAGAAGTACATTTATAATATACTCCCGACAGAATTTATCTCTACGGAGATTAGCCTGCCCAAAACACCACAAACGCCACGCTGGAAAATATCTTGAGGAAACCAGCACAACTGAGAGATGTTCTCGATGGTGTGTAAAGCCATGTCAGAGACCTACGGGTGGTTTAAACTCTGATACTAGGTTGTTCATCAACCACACGATGAGAAGAAGAAGCCTACGCGGGAGATGTTATAGTGCAGAAGTGTATGTGCAAACACAGGAGCACTCTTCCTTCACTCTCATATTCCGATGGGTCGGCAATCCGACACGACTGGAGAGAAATCAGGCGCAGGACCACAGGCGTGGCGGGCTACTAAAATTTTGTATAGAAATATATTGGACCTTGAAAAAGGACAATGACTACCTTTAGTTATATTATAGAGGCTAGTTATCTATTAAAAAAGGCAGAGGGGCTCGTGGCTAAGTAACAGCCGCGCAAGATATATCGATCAATGTTAAACTGCCCTTGCCGCAGTCAGTCTGTGGATGGGCGACCATCATCTCATACCGAGACCCCTCCGTACCTCGGAGAGCACATTAAGCCGTCGGTCCTGGTTGTCAAATTAAAATCTATGACAGCCGGTACGTGTAAACGGAGGTCTGAAAGTCTGACAACCAGTCATCATACCACAAGATCAGTCAAATAGGCAGTCGCTCCATGTACCATACTGATATTAAGCTGCATCCGGTTTGACTGGAAGCCGACCCCAATGTAATTGGGAAAAAGCTAGGCAGATTGAGAACTACAAAGAAAGCCTACCTACCACACTAACGTATTCTATTGTCATCAAAAATAACTTAAATAAAAACTACACGACAGTTTAATAGCTCCTTCATACATACACAAGGCTATCGCATCACACAACACAAAGAGCCAAAGGGTTCTCGATTGATACCAACATACCTGCTATTATGATCAAATACCCTATTCATACAATTAAGACCCACAGCTGATGGCATACATATTAAATGACAGTGGACTTTTATGGACAGAAAAAAATTTGATTGTAAGCAGGATTTGAAATTGCGCCTCCCGGTTATATACTCCCGGCGCTCTGCTAACTGAGTTAACTCTCTAGAGCCTATTGCCATCAACTGGGCACAATGAGCAGTGATAGCCTAGTGTTATGACCATTGGATTGATAAGTTAAAGGTCGCAAGTCCGAATCCAAGGCACGCACCACTGTCTTTTCGAAGTCATGTGCGTATTATAAACTAATAAAAACTTATAACGGTGAAGGAAAACATCGTGAGAGACCAGCACACCTGAGAGATGTTCTCGATGGTGTGTAAAGCCATGTCAGAGACCTACGGGTGGTTTAAACTCTGACACTAGGTTGTTCATTAACCAAACGATAAAAAATAGCTTATAACATTCTTGTATTTCGCGAAGGGGTAAGCAGAAGTGTACACAGTACACCCACATTTCACCGAAGCTGTTATTAAGTCCCATGTAATAATTTCATTTTATTATTTATATTTGAGCTTATTGTCATCAACCAGGCACAATGAGCAGTGATAGCCTAGTGGTATGACCGTTGGATTGATAAGTTGAAGGTTGCAAGTTCGAATCCAAGGCTAGCACCATTGGATTATCAAATGCGTGTGCGTATTATAAATTAATTATAAATTACTTTTTTTGAAACTGTGAAGGACAACGTCGTGATGAAACCAGCACACCTGAGAGACATTCACGATGGTGTGTCAGAGACCTACAGTTGGTTTAAATTCTGACACTCTGATACGATAAGAAGAAAAAGACTGGGAATAATTCCTAACTCCGAACTGCTACTAAGATATATTTTGTCAGAAAAACCCGACAATCGAACCTCACACCCAGCAGCTACGCTTGTGACAACTGCACGAACGACTAAACTATTAATTTTTACATTACAAAACGAATTACGGATCTCAACCCTGTTTAATACACAGCGGTTAAATTTAACTGCGTTTTGAAAACCGCAAGGGGTCCAATTAGTAATAAATCGCTTATTTATCAAACTATTACTTATCGGTTTAAAGTAGCCACGCCTATAACAATGAAAGAACAATAAGTACCGTATAAATAAAAGATTATAACTTTAACAACATTTCAAAAAGTAATACAAACCTTATTATATAAATAGTAATGACTATTTTCGCTCAAGAGTTGAATAACAATTATTTCAAGAGCATTTATTCATATTGCCGTCACAAGAAAATAATTTAAAACCTTATTTGTAAACAATTAAGATCTGATTTCCATTAGACGCGAAATCCGAAAAATCAATGCTATTTTTTATTCAATTGAAGTATTAATTCAATAACAATTATTCGAGTGCCTCCATTATTATTTTGTGAATAAAATAATGGGAATAATAAAAACAATGTAAAGTGTTCTTAAAAAGGTTTGTAGTAGTTTGCAGTCAATGGGTGTCGTGTGGCGTTCACGATTGTACCTACTGTATATTTGAGGTCGAATGCACTTGCATTGTTTATAAAAATCTCTGGTCGGTCTATTGAATAATTGTGATGACCTTTGTTGGTATATTGAGCAGAAATAATTGTGATAATTGCTTGAATATCAGTTACGTTTATTGTACGGGAAATAAATGTAGTATGATGTATGTAGTTTGAGTTTATATGATATGAATTTGACTTAGTAATATCTTAGGTTTGCGCGATCACTACACATTATAGTAAAACAACTTTTAACCGGATTAATCGCGTGTATTATTGGTTTCTTGTTTTTCCTGACGTTTCGAACACTTTGCAGCGTTCGTGGTCGCAGGAGGACAATAATACACGCGATTAATCTGGTTAAAAGTTGTTTTATTATAATGAATTTGACTTTTATCTTCAACTTAACTTGCTCCGGCTTCACACGCGTGTAAATTAGAAATGAAGAAAATGAGTTTCAGTTATAAAATTCTTGTGAAAGGAAAACACGGTCATGAGCAGGATTCAAACCTACACCTCCCGGATAAATACTCCAGGCGCTCTGACCACTAACTCATCTCAATATTTAACTAAGACATCTGGAATTCGGTATGATGAGCAGAGATCGAAATGGCTTAGTGGTCAGATCGCCTGGAGTATTTATTCAGGAAGTGCAGGTTCGAATCCAGCTTTCGACCGTATTTTCCTTTCTTAACTAACTTTAGAGTTCATTACGCAAGAGATAATGTTTTTGAAAGATTTATTAAAATTATCGCACCTGTAAGACATTGTGTTAACCGCAAAGTTAGTCGTGTCGGTTCGGTCACCTGTATAAGGACTGAATAGATAGCGATGACGTCACCAAAGACGTGTTAAAATGTGGAAGAAAAATTCGGAGCAGTGTGGTCACACCAGCTCACGAAAAAGTTAAAATTAATCATTAATTCAATTCTCCTACACAGTGGTTACGCAGATATATGAGCAAATGTATTGATGTGCAAGTAACATTAAAAGTACAAATTCATAGTATGGGAAAAGCTTAAAAAACATCATGGATCTATGGAGAAATTGTTCGCATCCTCCTTCAAACCACATCATTGCCAACATCCCATCTTATCAAGATCTCATAATAAGCATTCTCCCACAAGTCGCGAGACACCTGCCTACAACAATGCAATCCTTTGGTCGCAAGTCGTGGGAGATGTAACTGATATACGACGAGTGTCGCTTCAGGCGATCTTTCGAAAAGGGCTTTTTTGTTGTGTGTGGAAGTGAGGGTGGAATTGACGTCGAGTGTTGATTCTGGTCTGGTTGGTATGTTTGTGTTTGGTGATCTTAAGTTTTTTTTTTTGCTGGCTTGTTGTGGTTTTGCGAATTGGTTTAGGTTAGGATTAGACGGTGAATGCTAGCGCGACCCTATCTTGCCCCATCTCGGCGGAGGACTGCTCACGGGGGGGTTTTAGTGGGTTAGAGTCATACATGGTTTTCGCGATCGTGTGCGATAGTTCCGGCGTCCCGCCCTCAAGCAGCTGAGGAGGTACACCGTGGAGTTTTAGTGGATTCGAGTCCCACATAACCGCTCTGTCTCCCGTGTCAGAGCGGTATGCGAGGGCATTCCTCCACGTTAAAAAAAGCATACACTCTTACTGGGAATTCCAGTAAATGTGCTTTAGTACTACAAACTGGTAGATTTAATGCGCACTGTGCTTTTTACGGCGTAACAATTTTGCAGTTTCTGTTTCACTTGTATGCGCACGCTACAGTGAAATGCGATACGTTGCATTTCTGCGACAAATTTGTCGCGTGATAAAAGTCATAGTACAAGCTAGACCTTATTTATGAAGGAAAATAACTGGATTTGTAATTAGTCGGCTCCTGTGGATGAGGTTTACAATGGAACGAACATTCCCAGAAGATGCTTATAACATGATAGCCTAGTGGTATGACCGTTGGGCTGACAAGTCAAAGGTCGCAAGTTCGAATCCAAGGCACGCACCACTCTCTTTTCGAAGTCATGTGCGTGTTATAAACTAATAATCACTTACTTATAACGGTGAAGGAAAACATCGTGAGAGACCAGCACACCTGAGAGATGTTCTCGATGGTGTGTAAAGCCATGTCAGAGACCTACGGGTGGCTGAAACTGTGACACTAGGTTGTTCATCAACCACACGATGAGAAAAGGCTTATAACATGCTTATATTCCCCGAAGGGGTAGGCAGAAGTGTACACAGTTGTACACCCACATTTCACCGAAGCTGTTATTAAGTCCCATGTAATAGTTTCATTTTATTATTTATATTTGAAGTGGGTTCACTCTTGACTCTAGTCTTGGTCAGACGTGACAGAGACAAAGTCGATGATGGAGTGAGTCGGTGCTCCAATCTAATGGACACAATTCCAAACTCCGGGCTGCTACTGAGAATTTCCGAAGACAAAAACTCAATGATACTTTGCTCGACCTGGGAATCGAACCCGAGACCTTATACTCAGCGATTGCGCTAGAGACCTTTAGACCAACGAAGCAGTCATTATTAAGTCTTATTTTAAAGGTTTTCGGGTTATAAGTAGTAGGTAACACAGAAAAATCAAATGAAGAAATCAAGAAACTTTCAGTAATTATGATAAACCTGAAAAATTTACTCTCTCAACAACAGAAAAAAAGAGTAGTTCTATAATGTCACTTGTATAGGGACTGAATTGATAGCAATGAAGTCGCCATAAGACGTGTTAAAATATGGATGAAGAATTCGCGGTGGTGAGCAGAGGTCGAGATGGCTTAGTGGTCAGAGCGCCTGGAGTATTCATCCGGGAGGCGCAGGTTCGAATCCTGTTCGCGACCGTATTCTTTTTCCGTTTAATATAATAACTTTAGAGTTCGCTAAGCATGCGTTAATGCTTTTCAAAGATTTATCTTGAATTGTGAAGGTAATTGCATTCTTTACGACATTGTATTAACTGCAAAGTTAGTCGTGACGGTTCGGTCACTTGTATAGGGACTGAATTGATTGCAATGACGTCGCCATAAAACGTGTTAAAAAATGGAAGAAGAATTCGCGGTGGTGAGCAGAGGTCGAGATGGCTTAGTGGTCAGAGCGCCTGGAGTATTCATCCGGGAGGC
Organism: Xylocampa areola; assembly: GCA_935421205.1. NCBI lineage: Eukaryota > Metazoa > Arthropoda > Insecta > Lepidoptera > Noctuidae > Xylocampa > Xylocampa areola. The sequence goes on from OW285223.1 coordinate 14,247,870, forward strand.
GCAGGTTCCAATCCTGTTCGCGACCGTATTCTTTTTCCATTTAATATAATAACTTTAGAGTTCGCTAAGCATGCGTTAATGCTTTTCAAAGATTTATCTTGAAAACTATTCAAGATAAATCTTTGAAAAGCATTAACGTTAAACTCAACTACTAGCTACTAAAAATCCCCCAAAAAAATAATTGTATCCTTTCTATAACCATTGTGTATGTCTGTCTATCTCCTGATCAAAGCGTTTAGAGCAATTGTCCTGAACAAATATTGATGGTGCATTGTCCAACAAGTGGATTTTGGTTTCGATACATTGTGGGTTGTGGGTGGAATCTTTCCTTTTTGTGATATATCCCTTTGACGATTAGATCGTGATATTGATCTTCATGGGAATCGAGATGTAGCCATAGGGTACAACCTGTTACTATTTTTGCAGTGGCGAAGTTTTTAATGTTTGTTTTTGGGAGTGAACATAGTGGATTAAAGAAACTAGTATTTGATAGTTTTAAAACAGGTTTGCAATTTAAGTTTATGTTTATTATTTTTGAACCTCTCACCTTGAGAAGGTATGTTGCGTCTGTGTTCATTCTATATCGAATTTACAACGGGGAGTGTTCAAGGGAACTATTCAACTTATTAGGTACCAACCGCTGACCTCAAACAGCGTACAGTCAGCGATATAAATCGATCAACACGCATCGAACCTGCATGGAGTGTAGTGTTGGTTACTGTGATAAGATGAAATTACTTCTTACATTTGCTGTATTTCTTTGATAACAGGATTGACAGGATATCTTTGACAAATTAAAATTTCATCAACACCATCTTGACGATTGTCGATCTACCACAGCACGTTTCCCACGGCGTTTTCTGCTTCACATCATCAAATTGTGGAACCAACTTTCGTCAGCGGCCTTTCCAAATAGATACGACATGGAAGCCTTCAAGAAAAGAACGTATCCCACCTAAAATATTTCATGTAAGTAAGTTACCAAGACTTCCAAGTTCATAATGCTTTCACTGTTAAAAAGTTATGAGATCTCTAGCAGAGCCAAACACTTAACTGACTTTGATTTGTATTACACGTCACAGTCTACGGGGCCTATTCAAAGTCCAAAGTATATGGCTCTATGTGCGTTTGAATGTACCAAATTTATAACAAATAACTCTACCTATAACCACTGTCTCTACAAACTCTACCTCTTGGTTAAAAAGTATGGCTTGGCAAATTCAAATTCAAATTCAAATTTATTTGCTAAGTGTACATTATACATAGTTCTTAATTGAAGTGGAACTTATAAACTTAGCAGCCCTTTCCAGGCATTGCAGATTCGCTAGAGGATATAATATTAATTGAGCTTAAAAAAATTATCCTGTTCGCGACCGTATTCTTTTTCCATTTAATATTGTAACTTTAGAGTTCGCTAAGCATGCGTTAATGCTTTTTCAAAGACATATATCTTGAATTAAAATGTGGTCTAAGAATTTGCGGTGGTGAGCAGAGGTCGAGATGGCTTAGTGGTCAGAGCGCCTGGAGTATTCATCCGGGAGGCGCAGGTTCAAATCCTGTTCGCGACCGTATCCTTTTTCCGTTTAATATAATAACTTTAGAGTTCGCTAAGCATGCGTTAATGCTTTTCAAAGATTTATCTTGAAAACTATTGAAGATAAATCTTTGAAAACCATTAACGTTAAACTTAACAAAACTTTCATATAATAGCTACTAAAAATCCCCCAAAAAAATAATTGTATCCTTTCTATAACCATTGTGTATGTTTGTCTATCTCCTGATCAAAGCGTTTAGAGCAATTGTCGTGAACAAATATTGATGGTGCATTGTCCAACAAGTGGATTTTGGTTTCGATACATTGTGGGTTGTGGGTGGAATCTATCCTTTTTGTGGTATATCCCTTTGACGATTAGATCGTGATATTGATCTTCATGGGAATCGAGATGTAGCCATAGGGTACAACCTGTTACTATTTTTGCAGTGGCGAAGTTTTTAATGTTTGTTTTTGGGAGTGAACATAGTGGATTAAAGAAACTAGTATTTGATAGTTTTAAAACAGGTTTGCAATTTAAGTTTATGTTTATTATTTTTGAACCTCTCACCTTGAGAAGGTATGTTGCGTCTGTGTTCATTCTATATCGAATTTACAACGGGGAGTGTTCAAGGGAACTATTCAACTTATTAGGTACCAACCGCTGACCTCAAACAGCGTACAGTCAGCGATATAAATCGATCAACACGCATCGAACCTGCATGGAGTGTAGTGTTGGTTACTGTGATAAGATGAAATTACTTCTTACATTTGCTGTATTTCTTTGATAACAGGATTGACAGGATATCTTTGACAAATTAAAATTCCATCAACACCATCTTGACGATTGTCGATCTACCACAGCACGTTTCCCACGGCGTTTTTTGCTTCACATCATCAAATTGTGGAACCAACTTTCGTCAGCGGCCTTTCCAAATAGATACGACATGGGAGCCTTCAAGAAAAGAACATATCCCACCAAAAAAACTTCATGTAAGTTAGTTACCAAGACTTCCAAGTTCATAATGCTTTCACTGTTAAAAAGTTATGAGATCTCTAGCAGAGCCAAACACTTAACTGACTTTGATTTGTATTACACGTCACAGTCTACGGGGCCTATTCAAAGTCCAAAGTATATGGATCTATGTGCGTTTGACTGTACTAAATTTATAACAAATAACTCTACCTATAACCACTGACTCTACAAACTCTACATCTTGGTTAAAAAGTATGGCTTGGCAAATTCAAATTCAAATTCAAATTTATTTGCTAACTAAGTGTACATTATACATAGGTCTTAATTGAAGTGGAACTTATAAACTTAGCAGCCCTTTCCAGGCATTGCAAATTCGCTAGAGGATATAATATTAATTGAGCTTAAAAAAATTATCCTGTTCGCGACCGTATTCTTTTTCCATTTAATATTGTAACTTTAGAATTCGCTAAGCATGCGTTAATGCTTTTTCAAAGACATATCTTGAATTAAAATGTGGTCTAAGAATTTGCGGTGGTGAGCCGAGGTCGAGATGGCTTAGTGGTCAGAGCGCCTGGAGAATCTGGGAGGCGCAGGTTCGGATCCTGTTCGCGACCGTATTCTTTTACTACTTATACGTTGATGCTTTTCAAAGATTTATCTGAGAGTGTAACTAGTACGGACATTAGTGTAGAGGCTATTCACACATACCGATTGTCTGAAATCCCTCACTATTGTATATTGTAGACTAAGGTACCTATGAATGAATGCAAAAAAAGTATTTGTTCGCTTCTAACAACCGTTTAATTCGATTTGCAAACGCAAAAAAACGGACTATTTTAACAAAATTTAAACTGTCGACACTTGATATTCGCAGAAGTTCCCCCGCGGATAGGCTGTTTGCACAATTTGCGATTATACGCGCGGTCGCACTGACGCACGTGTGGTTTCGCCCTAATTTGTGCGCGCACGCTTTGCCGGAGAGCTGATTTGTTACATTTACAATTTGGTTGGCAGATTTTTTTGTAAGGTTTTAATTCGAGAATATTTTTTTATTTATTCAGAGTTTTAGAAGCCATTGACGATATTATGACGTTAATAAAGTAATCAATCATTGTTGTTGATATTTATGAGATCAAATTACATATATACTAACCAAGTGATTTCCGACTGAACTCTATTAATACAGAATGTGAAATTTGTATGTTTACATGTTTGTATATTTATTACTCAATCACGCCAAAACAGCTAAACGGATTTGGATGAATTTTGGTATAGAGATATATTGGACTTTGGGCAAGGACGTAGGCCACCTTATGTGCGCAAACAAAGTCGCGGGTACAGTAAAGACTAACATACAGATATATTAAATATCTGTTTCGTCACCAAGGCGGGGCTCGTGGCTAGGTAACAGCCACATGGATTAATCGAGATTAAGCTGTTGCCCCGCTCATTAGCAGACACAATAGATTTTTATTGTTACAACGTATAATTCTGTACGTGGCTGAGCCGAAAGGCTGTGCTTGCTTAGTCTTCTTATCAAAAATGGTCTACGTTTGGCCACCAATTCGCCTGATGGTAAGCGACGGTGTGGCCGAGGATGGAGCACGTATGCTCCAGAAGAAATCTATCCACTCTTAAGTACAGTGGATAGAACTTTGACTGTCCTGTTGATCTAGTGGTTAGTAGCCCTGACTGCTATGCCAGAGGTCGTGGGTTCGATTCCCACCCAGGACAAATGTTTGTGTAATGAGCACGATCACTTGTTCTGTGTCTGGGTGTAATTTATCTATAATATGTATGCATTTAGAAATATATAAGTATGTTTATCAGTTGTCTAGTACTCATAACACAAGCTCTGCTTAGCTTGAGACTAGACGGCGTTGTGTGATAGTTGTGGAATATTATTATTATTATTATTATATTATAGATTTGGGAAGAACGATAGTTGGGTAGTTGATGCAACTGCCCAGACCCATCTAGCCTGAAAAGCGAGGATCAAAATAAGTAACGTTAAAAGCTGCTGGCTTCTCAACAATCTGTCAATAAACCTCTATCACTTGATATACTTACAAATGTTTAGAATTTTATTATTAGTATCACTTCATAGTATAAAACAAAGTCGCTTCCCTCTGTTTGTCCCTATGTATGCTTAGATCTTTAAAACTACGCAACGGATTTTGATACGGTTTTTTTAATAGATAGAAAATTTAATTTTAAAATTTAATAGATTCAAGAGAAAGGTTTTAATATTATAATAAAACAACTTTTAACCGGATTAATCGCGTATATTATTGGTTTTTTTGTTTTTCCTGACGTTTCGAACACAACGCGTGTAGTGATCGCGCAAACCTAAGATATTACTAAGCTTTTAATATATAATTTGTCAAGTTTTTGTATAAATTGGCTAAAATATAATGATATTTGTTGGAGGTGTCGGAAAAAATAAGCCGTCTGGGAGCTTTCAACAAAACGCTGCCCTTTGAGATATAACAAAATGATGTATGGTGGAATTGTGTATCTTATATAGGTCTACAGAAAAGTCCGCGATTGCATATGTCTATCTCTTAAGGATAACATACTATAACCATTTTAATTATTTCTTTAAAAATGGGCATTTATAAAGCGGTAATTGGAAAGCGGGAACGGGATCAAAATTTCATGATTACTTTTGGTCGCGATAACCGACTTCCACGCGGGTGAAGCCGCGGGCATCGTCATAAAAGCTAGTGTGGTATAAATAATAAAATATAGTCTTCTCCATTCAAATTATTTTATTATTCACATGTCAACATTAACAATAAATAGTCACAAAAAAATATAAAACACCCAAACAATAATAATTCAACTCTATCTCAATTCAGAAACCACACAAAATCAATTTTTTTATATACTCCAATCACACCAATACCAACCTTTATGTTGTGTAAATAAAGATTATGTATAACGCACAGAATAAGTGTGTAATAATACAATTATCGAAAAAAGTTCCTAGTAAAAAAGGTTTGTTATTCATAAAATCATTGTACAATAGTAATCGATACTACACGAATGGTTTCGAATGACGTTGATCGTTATTTGACGTTTTAACTACTTTTTATCGCGGTTTTGCTTGAGCTTCTTTAGGTTTTTTTTTTTTTAATAGAACTATTTAATTTGTGTTGAATGAGTGTAATGAAAGTATACTTAGGTTACGTGGTGAAAAAAACACTCGTTTTAAACACAAAAATACTTGTTTAATTGTCTCTAAAATCATATGAAGTATAAATATTTTTATTTTACCAAAGGAATAGCGTGTGATAGCTTAGTGGTTTGACTGTTGGACTGGCAAGTCAAAGGTCGCAAGTTCGAATCCTATCCACCACTGTCTTTTAAAGTCATGTGCGTATTAGAAAATAATCACTTGTTAAACGGTGAAGGAAAACATCGTGAGGAAACCAGCACAACTGAGAGATGTTCTCGATGGTGTGGAAAGTCATGTCAGAGACCTACGAGTGGTTTAAACTCTGACACTAGGTTGTTCATCAACCACACAATAATAAGAAAAAAAATCACGAAAATAAATAGGTATTATCTGCCAAGGTTTTAATTGTATAAAGTTGGTCAATTCTAATGTATCCCAAACTAAACTTCATTATTCTTCTAAACTAAAATAAGAGATACAGATAAATCTTCGAAAAGCATATGCATAGCGAACTCTTACCTTATAAATTGTGTTTGAAATCTAAACTAAGGGACTCAATAGATGTCAATAACGTCACCAAAAGACGTATTTAAATGTGGAAGAAGAATTCGCGGTGGTGAGCAGAGTTCGAGATGGTTTAGTGGTCAGAGCGTCTGGAGTATTTGCCCGGAAGGCGCAGGTTCTAATCCTGCTCGCACCATATTCTATTTCCACAATTTTTTATAAGAATATATAATTTTTATATATAAGATTGTTTATATAAGATTGCATTTCAAATATTTGTCTGTAATAAAAGATTATTCTGTTCTATTCTATTCTCGATGATCTAATATAATGAACTAGCTAATGAGGCCTTCATATTGAATATTGCTTACAAATATCGATATCCAAGAGCCGTGACGTCACCCAAACAGTGTTGTACTAGGGTGTATCAGTCAGAGGGGAGGCTTCCGATTGTATTGCTGTTTCGATTAATTCGTAATACTTGTGGCGCTCAACACTCACATTTTATATTCGCGCCGCTCTCCAAAGGGGTGAGAGAGTATGGAGATGGCTGCTTTTAAATAATAAAAATCTAAAAGTATAAATAAAATTCAATTGATGCATCTATTTGAGAACATTTGAGAACGGTGCGCTCGATATGGAAGATTTTGTTTATACTGTGTAATGAAAGAAAATTCTTGGAATTTTATACTGGTATTTTTATATAAGGTCCTAATTTATTAGGTAATTTCCTTTGAAAGGGGTAATATATAAATCAAATACATTCACTTAAGCTAAGAATTGAATGGATATAACAAATTATTTGTCATTAACATAGTACTAGCAAGACGAAAACTGTTCCTTGAACGGCAAACATTAAGAAAAAATAAAGTTGTTGTTTAAAAGTGAATTATAGTTTAAATGAATCCTTACCACTTACACATTGACCCCTTAAAAGGAAATTACCTAATAAATTAGGACCTTATATAAATAGCACCCCTGCGAGGCCGTGGCAGGTCGCTAGTTTAATTTGGAAATATTACCAATACCTAATATTCAAGCATACATGGTGTGACTCACTTCACTCTTAATAAATAAAGAGATACAAGTTGATAATTTATTACATATTGTATTATGCTTTTAAGAGGTCAATGTGTTGTGAAAATAATAACAAAATTTGAAATTCTTATAAAATGTTATCTTTGTTGTAATGTTGGCTGTTAGAGAAGCAGTTTTCGTCTCACTGGAACTAAGGTACTTAATTAGAGATAGATTTTTTAGTTCCGTTTAAATAATGGCTTAAGTGAATTTATTAAATATTTTATTTTAATTTTGGAAATAGTCGCACCTCTCTATTACATGGACTTCAATAACAGCATTGTACCTACGTGCACAACTATATCTGCATCGTTATCACATAATGCGTTTTTATCAATAAATGTACAAAAATTATTGTAACACAACATTTTAAAAGAGTAACCATAGAGTGTCTTGCCCGTTATTTTCCATAGGAATCTACATTTTGGATCGTGGCATTTCTTGACTTTCAAAAGTACCTTTATGGTCTAATTGGAATAAATGATTTTGACTTTGACTTTGACTTTGACTTTGACATAAAAATTGGTTAAATATTGGTGTAAAACTACTGTGTACACTTTTGTGTACACTTTTGCCTACACCCTCGGGAATCACGGACATGGTGCTATGTATGTTATAAATCCTACTTTACATTTTTTTTTATTTGGGTTCTTCTTTTTATTATTTGCAGAATATAGAAAAATAATTATTATTTGTAGAGCCTTCTCCATACTTAGCAACCGGTCCACCGCTGTCACTAACACTGACTCGGTAATTATTTTTATTATTGAAACACCTCCCCCGCACCCCGCGCCCCTGCGTCGTCTAACCCGCGGACATTTTGTTTTTGTTTTTAATTCGTATTTATTACGGCTGCGTTGGACAGTGGACAGAGTTGAGTAATTAAAATGTTTGGTTAGCGTTGGATTGGCTGGCTAACTTGTGGGGAAGGGTGTACAAGTTGTGTACTTGTAGTGTTAATTGGATGACGTATATGTCATAATTGATTTGGTTTCGATGATTGAACCTCATAGAAAAGTGAAGTAGAGACAGGCACGGCAACCTATCTCCACGAAGATAAGCCAAGTACGCAGGAGATATTATAGTGCACAAGTGTATGCGCAAACACAGGTCCACTCCCTCTTCCTTCACATAGTCCGATGGGACGGCAATACGCCTGGAGAGAGATCAGGGACAGGATCATAGGCTTTACATGCTCTTACGTATTTTTAATTATACTTTTTCAGAACATAAGTCATACCATAGCATCACGCCTTTATTCACCAGTAGGATAAGCAGAGGTGTACTCAGTTTGTTCATCCACATTTGATCGATGTTGTTATTAAGTTCCATGTGGTGGTGAGCTTATTGCCATCATCCAGGCACAATTCCAAATTCCGGGCTGTTATAATTAATTATGGTTGATTAATTTTAAATCGTCATTTGTTTTTATGGAATTTTAATTTATTAAATATATTAATTATTAAATCTAAATATTTAATTCAAAACTCTATTAAAAAACAACTACTCCAGAGGATCAACTTTTATTTTTATTTTATATATTTTTATTCTTTTTATTTCATATTTTTTTTGAGTTATTTCCATATATTTTTACTTGAACTAGTCATTATAGATAATGATAATGTTATTATTGACATATTACTGAGAATAATCCAATAACAGTTTGCCCGTCCCAGGAATCGAACCTAAGACCCCACAAGGCAGATTTTGCCTGTGGTTACGGCACCCTAATCTCTTCCCTACCCTTAAAGATATAACCGTGAAGAGTTAAACTTTGAACCCAAGAATTTCTGATCCAATAACCACTGCTTGCCGTTAATCGTTAAAATTTTACAATTTTCCCTCTCGCCTCCATTGTGAGGGCTGAAACTTTTACAAAGCATCGCCTGTCTCCTTCACTCTTGTTGTAGAGATGTGCATCTGTCTCTCTCCACTTGAACTTATTGTAATAGTGATAGCGTAGTTGGAAGAAAGTATTGAATTATGGACGATTTTCATGGACGAGTTTATTTTGGAGAGTATTTTAAATATTATAAGGTAGTTAGTTAGTGGAGTATGATATTAGGATAACATCAGAACCTGGCGCATGGATAACATTTGGTGTGACATAGCTAGATAGAAGGAGACCGTATCGGTGGCGGTTACCACCAACAACAGCATTCCCAATGACGGTTGTCGCCAGGCAGGCGACCGGTAAAACATTGCCAAAACTTTAGCAGCATGCTGCGCTGACCCCAAATAAATTGAGATAAGGGTAGGGGACACAGTAGGACATAACATCACGCCTGTATTTCGCTAAAGAATAGATAAAGGTGTACTCCGAGATCACGGTGAATCTACAGTAACTGCTCCAAGGTCATGGCGCAGCACACGCTGGAGGTGTGCCCAGCTTGGGCCGAGCATGCCACGACCTCATCGGGGTGGTAAGGGCGGGAGATCTCCCGCTTCCGGCTGTAATTAGGTACTTGGTCTGGAGTTAGACCGTATTGGGTGCTGTTGCCAACTTCTGCGAAGGAGGCGGTGGAAGTGGAGAGAGGGACGAACTCCACTCACCTGCCGAAGAAGAAGAGCCAGGCGTCGAAGGCCGATTAATGATCTCCGGCCACTGTGATCGAAGGCAGCGGACATGGGTGGGTCGCCGGCCAACCAGTGCCGGGTCCGAGACAACACCACACAGCGCTCAGTACGTGCGCCACATTAAGGCTTCTGTGCAGGCTAACTGTGGCCCGCCTGCACAAATCCTGAAGTGTCTGTTGACACCCTTCAACGGAGCATAACCTGCCGGGGTCGCGGTGATTGTTGCAACGAACCCAGGACCTCAGTAGAGGTTGGAGTAGGACCGTGTGGTTTTTAGTCGGTAGGAGTCTGGCACAGCGTCCATTATGGATTTTCCACACACGAAAAAAAAGACTGCCTCGTTGGTCTAGTGGCCCAAGCGTGACTGCTGAGCATGAGGTCTCGGGTTCGATTATTGAATTAGCCAAGCTGGTCCTAGTTAATGTGCAGTTTCTATCTCTTGGCATGTGTAAGTGGGTACGACCTTCATACGAAATAGTTTTAGATTGGACGCTTTCGGTAATTTTACATTGTTACTCTAGATATAATTATTTTATATAAATTCAATTTTAGATTTGTATAGAATCTATAATTAATTTTGATACAGACAGACGTGTTTCTGGGAATTTGTTGCGCCGCTTCTTCTTTCCAGCTAAAACACTAGGAAGCGGTGAAGGGTGGGCTTTTTTGGGGCTGTCTTAATGTTTGACGTTCAAAAGCGCTAATTTTTAGCCTAATTTGAATAAAGAAATTTTGATTGATTGATTCCCGGGTCGGGCATAGTGTTATTGAGTTTAGAATTATGCCCGGTAGATGGCAATAGGCTCACCAACTATTACATGTGACTTGAGTAATAACAGCATTCGTGAAATGTGGGTTTACAACTGTGTGCAGCTCTGCCTACCGCGTTATGTTTAAAAAAAATACAAATGTTTGCTACAAAACGTTTCTATACCCAAATTACGTCAATGCATTTAATAAGTCCCATGTAATAAGGTGGTGCGCCTATTGACATCATCCAGGCTCAAATCCAAATTCTGTACTTCTACCTTTGTCCAACCCAGGAATTGGATACAGGAACTCACGCTCAATAGCCATGCTGCAACCGCATCAATGAGATAGATTACTTTAGGATATAAATTTGCGAAGAACATAAAGTCAACACATGATATATGTCTAGTCAAGAAATTTGAAGTTAAAATTAAAGATAACAATAAAAAAAAAACTACTTTTATTCAATTCTTTAAGAATGCTACGAAGATGCTACGCGGCTACGCTCGTAGCACATTGTATCTAAAACATGACTGAGTTTTTGAATTCCTAGTAGAAACTTTATTAACGAATTTAAATGAAAATGGTCGACTACATACATTACTTTAATTATTGCCCTTTATTTTACATATATTAACACACCTTAGCGTTGTGGTGGCCTAGTGGTTACGGGCCGGCTTCCTTAACCACAGGTTGTGAGTTCAAACTTTTATTTTGACAGTGATTCGCCACAATGAATATAGCAAATTTAAATGCCCCGCTGGCATGTACCAATATGTTTTCAATGTCATACGACTTTCGTAGTAGTCTAAGACCTGACAGACATACGGTGAAGGAAATCGTCGTGACGGAACCTGAATGTATTGGTCTGAAGAGAGAAGAGCAGAGAAGGCATGGACGCGGGTCCTGTAGTGTGGAATTATTATGCATGAATTTATTCAACTATAATGTCCCACATCTTTAAATATAAATGTATGATTATTATTACTTATTTATATTTAAATTGAAAACATACGTTCAACTAACCTACCATGATAATCCTACCACTAAGCACCAAACACAAAAAATCCCAAACCCAATTCCCACGCAATTTAAATTCAAAATAATTATTTAAAACCACCCCTAATTTTTGAAATCCCACAAACAATGAATTAAAAAGCGGTTAAATTGAAATAATAGTGTGCCTTGTAGCGGTCGCGTGGCGTCCGACCCGTTCGACGTAATCTGATCAAATGAGCGCAGTGGTAATACACTGTGACGTATGCGTTTTGATTCTGTTTTTGAATTTGAGCTGTCAGTTGCAAACTCTTTTTTTTTAGTTTAGTTTTAATGGCTAATGTATTGTGGTGGGCTGGTTTGGTAATGTACCTTTAAGTGATTAAGTAGGTAGATAAAGAAATTAATTGTTATTTTTATATAACTGGCCAAGTGCGAGTCGCACTGAGTTCTTAAAACTATTATAGTTTACCTTGTTTATTATTATTGTTGTATAACGATAAAATATGCACTACAAACAGAAAAAATGTATTATTTTTATTTATTACCATTTTTAGAATAGATAGTTATTATATTAATTTCTCCGTGCCTCGGAGAGCACATTAAGTCGTCGATCCCGGTTATAGAATTAAGATCTATGACAGCCGTTACGGGTAGTCAGAGGCCTGAAAGTCTGACAACCGGTCATACCACGAGATATCGTGTTACCCAGTAACTGGGTTATGGAGGTCAGATAGACAGTCGGTCTGACTAGAAACCGACCCCAATGTAATTAGGAAAAGGCCAGGTAGATATATATAGTTATTTCATTTTTATTTAATCACTATGATACGTTGTAACTGTCTCGTTCGTCTAGTGGTCCCAAGCGCGTCTACTGAGCACGAGGTCTCGGGTACGATCGAATCATGTTATTGAGTTTTCTAATAGGAAATTCTAACTAGCAGCTCGGAGTTTGGAATTGTGCCTGGTAGATAGTAATGGTAAAATGCGGGTGTATAACTGTGCACGTGACTACCCCTTCGGTGAATACAAGCATGACGCTATGTTACGTAACACATTATACTGCGAAAATACTGATATAGAACAGTGAGACAGATAGACAACAAACAGTTAAACTAGGGAGCGTGATGCTATAAAGTAAAAACTTAAGTTATATTTTTTGCGGGAAGAACCTGCACCCCATGGGTCGGTACAACCAAATTGTCTGTCAACAAGTATTAGGCACCACCGTATGCTTAGCTCAATCTCTTTCCAACCTTTTAAATCGCCTAATGCTGACGTCAACAATCATCTATCAGTAACAAAAAAGAGATTGACTGAAAAATAAAGTTGAAACCAATTTTAATTTACAAATAGGTGTTTTGAAACTCAAAAGATAAATCATTGAAAAGCATTAACGCATACTTAGCGAACTCTAAAGTTATAAGAAAAAGAATACGGGCGAGAGCTGGTTTCGAACCTGCACCTCCCGGGTAAATACCTACTCCAGGCGCTCTGACCACTAAGCCATCTCGACCTCTGCTCACCACCGCGAATTCTTCATCCATATTTTAACACGTCTTATGGCTACGTCATTGCTATCTATTTAGTCCCTATACAGGTGACCGTGACATTTAATATAATAATTTTGAAACTCCTTAAGATGTACTTATAATTAATTAAGTGTTATCACAGTAAGGGGACACCATTACTCCTCAACACCACACCAACATACCACCAAACATAACCTAAACAGCAATGCATGCAAAACAAACCGACAATCTTCGAGCCTCCATCCAATTTGCATCGGACAATACGTCCCGCAGACGTCCGATAGCTTCCACTCGGGCGCACGAGTGACGTCATTGTGGTGACGTCAAGTTGACGAATACTTAGTGACCATTGATGTCTCGTCGAGTTGCTAAGCGACGAATAGGGGACGAGTGACAAGTATCAAGATTGTTTGGTCGTGTGTGCTGTTCCAGTGACATTGTTTATGGTTTTTGAACTCGTCAAAATAGTAGAGTATTAGTCATGGTATTGGTTATGCTGAAAAAAGTCTTGATTGCGCAGAACAAACGTCGAAATATCACTTCTGCACTGCGTGAAGCAGATATGATCGTCGCACGGAAGATATATTTTCATTAATATAAAATACTAGTTAGTGCCAGCGATTTCGGGGGACCGGCGAGGTCCGCGTCCGTCGCGAAATGTCTCATCATGTCCGCCCCGACCCTTGCTCGAGCCGGCCCACGCTGAGCCAGTAGCTTTAAATTCATCCCTTAATAATAAGGAAACTGATATGATCCAGCTAGTCCCTAGTTGTCCCCCCAACAACGCCCTAAGCCGAGGCCCGTGTCCAGCAGGGGACGCCCTTAGCGCTGTTTTTGAAGTCGGTTAAAAAGATTTATAGAACAACCATTATGCAATATCTAAGATCATGACATAACATGATAATAACATAACATCACGCCTGTATTCCCCTAAGGAGTAGGCAGATTTCACCAATGCTGTTATAAAGTCCCATGTAATAGTTGGTGAGCCTATTGCCATCTACCGGGCACAATTCCAAACTCCGAGCATTAGCTAACAAAACAAAACCAATAACATTTCCATTATTTTTTTGTACATGTTAAGGCCATCTAATGCCTATATTAATTACTATTTTCTAAGGAAACATTGAAAAATAATAGACACGACCAGGACTCGAACCAGTGACCCTTGACGTATCGTGTCTGTTATTTTTCAATGTTTTCATTCGAAAAAAAAACCTAATAACACTTTGCCCGACCCAGGAATCGAACCCAGGACTTCATTCTCAGCAGTCGCGCTAGGGATCACTAGACAAACGAGTCAGTCTAATATCTAAGATCGTTGTGTCCATGTACACTGTCAGGCTCAGTCAGGGCACACCACAGTCCAGTGAAGCCAGTAATTAGTTCGTCTCTCGATAACGGACGGTATTGTGACGTAAGACGCATTATGTACGTACATATGGGGGCGCAGTGTGCACGCTTTGGATATATGGAGATACGTACGTTTATCCATATATCCTTTAAGAATTTCTTTATGTAAGTAACATAACATAACATAGCATCACGCTTGTATTCCCCGAAAAGGTAGGCAGAGGTGTACACAGTTGTACACCCAAATTTCACCAATGCTGTTATTAAGTCCCATGTAATAGTTAGTGAGCCTATGCCATCAACCGGGCACAATTCTAAACTCCGGGCTGCTACTGAGAATATTCTAACAGAAAATCTCAATAACACTTTCCCTGACCCGGGAATCGAACCCGAGACCTCCTGCTCAGCAGTCGCATTTAGGACCACAAGACCAACGAGGTACACCTAACGTCAAATTTGACATTTTAAATCGATGTGTCGACAAAAATGTACCAGTTCTTCTTCTTCTTATCGTGCGGTTGATGAACAACCTAGTGTCAGAGTTTAAACCGCCCGTAGGTCTCTGACATGGCTTACACACCATCGAGAACATCTCTCAGGTGTGCTGGTTTCATTCCATGTTACAAGCAAGAGGCCGTTCAAGTATTACGTAAGCAGATTTTTTGCAATTATTAACCCCCACCTCCCCCTCGTCAGCAAAATTAAGCAATGCTCTTATCCCCCCCCCTCACTCCCATGCTTACGTAAACATTGGTACATGATTTTTTTTATGTGTTCTGGTGTCTCGATTCTGAGCGAGTAAAAGTATCCATTTTTTTCGGGAATCGTTGATAATGTTTTTATAATAGACAAGTACGGTTGCCAATTGCCATGTGTGTAAACCAAAATCGTTTTTTTTTTTAAGAAATTTAGATTAAGAACAAAAAACTGCTTACGTAATCACCATCCAGACCCCCGTCCCCCATGTCATCAAAAGTAAGCATAGCAAAGACACCCCGCCCCCCTGTAGTGCTTACGTAATACTTTAATGGTCCCCAAGTACCTAATAATTAATTTATAAAACGCACATGACTTCGATAAGTCAGTGGTGCATACCTTGGATTCGAACTTGCCATCTTTGACTTGTTAGTCCAACGATCATACCACTAGGCTATCACGTTCTTACGTGGTACCTGGTAAATACCTCATACTAATTAACCATCTCATTCGTGGTCACAAGCGCAGCTACTAAGTGTGAGGTCCTGAGTTCGCTTCCCGGGTCAAGTAGTATTACCGTAAGCGTACTGAGAATTCTCTATCAGAATGACTTTCTGTAGAAGCCTCGAGTTTCAAATTGTTCCCAGTTCATGACAATAGTTTGTGCACGTTTACATGAGACTTAATTAGTGTTGGTGAAATGTGAATATACTATCTACATCTCTGCCTACCGCCTCGGGAAATACAGGTGCTATACTATGTTATGACGTACTCACAAAACGTACATCCTTCGACTTTCGACTACATATAATATAACACTATAAATGCGAAGATTGTGTTTTATGTTTGTTACTCTTTCACGCAATAACTACTGAAGGGATTTTGATGAAATTTGGTACACAGATAGTTTATAACCTGGATTAACACATAGGGTAACCTTTTAATCACGGTTGGACCTAATTCTGAGTCCACGCAGACGAAGTCGCGGGCAGAAGCTAGTGTAAGATATATTGGAAAGTGTGTTGATTTCAGACCAGCGGCGCTTGTATTTCAACCTTGAACGAATTAGGGGCGTACCCCTCTCGCCACGGGCATGCAATTTCCAATCATATAAAGGTACCTTTTACCAGTATGGTTACAATGATAGTACACGATTTTAATCGTGTGTAACACAAGTTTTCGTTTGTTTATTTTTTTATGTATTTTATTACTGTTAATGTTATGACGAAAGTTATTTTCGCTTTAGTACAAGTTCTTTTGTGCTTGTGTGTTACCTCACCCGCCGCCAAAAGTGGCGAGCAAATTTGTTCGATATTTAGTCAGAAGGCGTCTCCCGTCTGGTCCTCTAAGATTTCAACCATACTTACTAAATTACATTACCCACCTTTCGAGCTTCGCCGCAGTCGGGTAATTAATTAAATTAAATAATACACGTGTATGTACTGATTTATTGAGCACGTTTATTTATTATTAATTTACATTACAATATAATTATTATCATCTCTAACTATAACGGTTAAACATTGTTCTATTACTATTATTTACATTTACATCCATCTATTTATTATCTAACTATTGAACACTAAATAATTAAGAGTATTTTATCGAAATATTACAATTATTATTATTACATTGGTTTATCAATAATATATAGGTACCTAAATAGTAATAGTTTACTAGGCCAAGTTTTCAATCTCTAGATAATTTTGATTAAACGAATTAATTTGATATTTGACATCTATTCCATACAAAAAATATCTGGTGATTGAAAAATCAACCCTATATAGATTATAAATTAAATCACTGCTTTGATCAGTAAGTTGAAAACCTATAAAATATTTAAAATCTCAGATCTACACTATGCATTTCTACGTAGAAGTCGTTTTATTTACATTCTTAATTTATGTTACTTTAAAAATATCGAAAAAACTATTTAAATTGTACAGAATCGCCATAATTTCCAGTAATCAAAAATATACAAGTTTTGATAACAAAGAAACTTTCAAAATAATACCAATAATCAGTGGGGTTACTCTTTAAATTAATACCTATTTAAATATTAAATCAACGCCTTAAAACAAAACGTAATTTTAAAATAAATTTACCGACATTACAGTTATTTCAATTTAAAACATGTTGGCTTATTAATAATCCAATTATTTAATTATTTTTAAGACATTTTGGCATTTAAAAGTACGAATTAATGTATTTCCAATGTCAATCGAGCGGATTTACTTTCAAGAGTAACCCTACAAGTTTCCTTAATTTATGAAGTGTTATTATTAATAGTACTTAAAGTATTATTATATGTATTTACAATTTTGTACAGCGTTGTACGCTACAGTTTGAAATGTACTAAATCTATCTCAAAGTACTAAGACTACACTGAATGAGACTACTACTAATTATTCGAATAAAATAACTTTTAACCGGATTAATCGCGCGTATTATTGCTTTTTTGTTATTCTTGACGTTTCGAACACTTTGCAGCGTTAGTGGTAGCAGGATGCTCAATAATACACGCGATTAAATCGGTTAAAAGTTGATTTATTATAATTAATCTAAATTATTATTTTGATTTATAATTACGTATAATAATATACCTAAATATTTACAACAATATTCTTCGTTTTTAGTATGATTAGGAGCCAACTTAGTGTCACAGTTTTTGTCGTCACCCGTAGGCCTATGATTTGCCTAGTGACTGTTATTAATTAACAACAGCAGGGACCGACGGGTTAACTAGCTGTCACCTATCTACAGGATAACCGCGCTGAGTGTTGCATAACCTGAATGTTGCAACTTGCTGTGAGTGCACAATAATTATATATAATTATTATTATTTATAATTATTATAATAATTATTGTTATTAGGGACATTTAAAATCTTTATGAAATATTCCCCGATGTGCTTAACTCCATATGAACTAAAATATATTTTATTAATTATTTTCGTCTATAATGTGTCTCGAATAATAATTATAAAAGCTAATATACAGGAATTTAATTTATAATTAGAAAACTGCTGTCTTTTACTAAGTTACTATATGAGCGGTACGAAAGGAATACAAAAGAGACCAAGTTTAATTTGAAGTCTGTTGCTTAAAACTGTAGTGGGCAAGGTCTTTTCCATCTGACACCCTCGAATCTAATTATCAATTTATTTATGTGTCAGAATAACTTATATGACTTATACTGATTTAAGCAATAGCAGACACAGTATCAATTTCTCTAATAGCCTATTTCAGATTGGAACAGATAGTTCCTATTCATTTTCACACAATATCGGAGTAAGAATGATTAATACAACAGGACTCACATTTTGACTTGAAACACTTCACTGGCTTGCTTAAAACCAAAACTTTCGATTTAATGTCCACACAAATGGTTACACGGACACCATTCACAGAACAGTCCAGTATTTCAGGTACTAATCAGAGAATCCATCATTATTCGTATTGTCTGACGTCGGAGAAGTTCCTGGGGAAGGTACTTGCAGCTGCCTTCCATACATCAGCTCGGAAGGAGGCATGAACGAAGATAAATACTCAGGAGGTGGTCGGATCACCGTTGGCAAGTACCCCGTCCCACTGTACGGAGGCGTCAGAAACCGACGTGACGGCGAGAATTTGAAGCTTTGATTCGACAAAGGAGAGAAGGCAGACTTTGACTGGTATTGCATGTATGGGGGAGACTCCTGAGTCACTTGGTACGGGTTGGAATTTTCTCCGTTGATCATCATCTCCATTGCGGCTACCACATCACCTTTGCATCTAGTCAGGATTGTTTCAATGTCATGTCGGCTTCGTCTTGGAAACACCTTGATTAAAACATCGACAGGTGACTTTTGGTATGGAGACGGATCCTCAGTGACTGTCTCCACAGTCTCCTTCCTCTCTCGTCTGAACATCTTGTATTTGAAGTCTGGGTTGTCCCATTTATCGTCTTCCTCTTTCTTGACTGGAATGTCATCTCGCTGTTCTTTCATTGATAGGTTTTCTGGTGTTAGGGAAGGTTCTGTGTCTTCTAATTCTTCTTCGACGTTGAGTTCGTGGTCTGAGGGCGAGCGTGGGGGTGGTGTTGCCAATGGAGGAGTGGGGGCGGGTGTTTTTGATTCTTGCTGTGATTCTGTGGGTGGTGACGGGCTGGAGCATACTTCTGTGATGCGTGCGCGCTTTTGAACTGTTGGCAAGGAGAAAAATAGGTAAGTTTAGGTTTCGTTTCTCGTATGGCCATGAAAGCCCAGTTAAAAATATTCTTAGTCAAACATCTGACTAAAATTGGAAAATTACCTAGAAAAATAATGATGAAGGTATTTTAACCAACACTAAAATTGAAATAGTGACATCAAAAACATTTAACAACACTCTTGCGCATTTACGCACAAAACTGTATTTTTAAAAGTAAATGCAGACAAATATTTTCCTTTCCAGCCAGTACAAAAATAACGAATCAATTAAAAAAAAAACACATTCGAAAATCAAACATAAGGAATGATTCTCTGAAACATATTCGTCGTTGCGTTCGAAATTCAAAAACATGCTTCAAAGTACACAGAGCTCCGAGAAAATAATACAGTTGAGAACAAAAGTTCAAACAATAAAGGAAAACAAAAAGGCGAACCCGCGTGCGCCGCTGAGTGGTGGGGTGTACAGACAAACACGGACCGAGGTTTTACTTAAATGTCGTTATACTTGAAGTAATGCAGTCCATATTATGAAGGTGAAATGTTTTAAAATAGCCTTTACTTGTTTTTATGCCAGTATTTTGGACAATGTAGCCGTTCTAACCCAATTGGCTTCAATTTTAGTTTAGAGCTAAAAAGCGGGGCTCCATAAATTAAGAGACTTTAAATTCAAATTTAGTCATGGCAATTAAAATTTTCGTACAATATTAGAAAGGAGGAGGTTTCTCAATTTGACCGTATATTTTTTTTTTTTTTTTTTTTTTTTTTTTTTTTATGTGTGTTCGGGGATAACTTCGTCGTTTATGAACCGATTTTGATAATTCTTTTTTTGTTGGAAAGAAGAAATCTCGACGGTGGTACCATGATAAGGAAACCAGGAACTGATGATGGATCCCCGAGAAATCGAGGGAAACCTTCGAAAATTGTAGGGGCGACAAGTGCATTTGTTAATTTTTTCATTAAGTATTTTAAAGCACTACTATTTAATGAAGGTGTGAGTCGATCTGATGATGGAGCTGAAAGACAGTCGAGGGAACTCTTTAAAGATTTACAGCAATTACCTGGTGTTTGGGCTTGATTAATTTGTATTGATGAGAACTTTACACCTAGATGGGTTGTGACTGTAATTAGGGGTCTGATGATGAAGACGAAGGACAGTCAAGGGAACTCCTCAACGTTTTACAGTAGCTACCATGTTTTGTTATGTATGTCCGTCGATATCTTTGTTTGAAAGAGTAGTCCCCAGAGGTGGTCCCATTTAAATTTAGTAAAGAGCTGATGAAGATCTTCGAAGTTAGACGATGGAACTCTTCAATGAATTATAGCAAATCACTCTCAATTGCTGTAATCGCATGTTCATGTACAGTTCATGCCACTCAATACATGCATAGCATCATGCCTGTATTGCCCGATGGGGTAGGCAGAAGTGTCCACTATTGTACACAAACATTTCACCGATGCAGTAATTAAGTCCTAGCGGCTTTCGAAAGCCTACCCATATTATTAAATTTCTAAATTAACTTATTTATGAAGTATACAAACTTATATATGACCTATACAATATATATATAACACACTTAAAACTAAAAAGACTAAAATAAATTAATTTTAAACAAAAAATGAAAACCGCCTTCAAAAATCTACTACACTAAAAAGTTTAAAATAATATCAAAATGTGCTTATAATAAAATCATTTTAAAAGAACAATATATAATAATAATCTGTTAATTTTGGAGTCGGTGCCTGATGTATATGGGGTTTACAACCAGATACAAAGGCCGGTAACATAACCACAGCGCAACGAACATAAGTGACTAACAAGATGAAAACAATAACCCTCTCCCAGTACAGGCACCGACTCCAAAATTAACAGATTATTATTATATATTGTTCTTTTAAAATGATTTTATTATAAGCACATTTTGATATTATTTTAAACTTTTTAGTGTAGTAGATTTTTGAAGGCGGTTTTCATTTTTTGTTTAAAATTAATTTTTAATTTGACATCTCTGTATTCATCCTGTCTCGCTTTTAATCTAACTGTTAGTAAGAGACAACAATGCTCTAATTTAGTTTAGATGGGCTTCATTAGAATTGATATTACATATTTGATTTTACATAACATAACATAGCATCACGCCTGTATTCCCCGAATGGGTAGGCAGAGGTGAACACAGTAGTACACCCACATTTCACCAATATTTTGTCAATGTTTAAATTGGATTTGGAGATTTTGGATCTCCTTATTCGTGTGGTTGAACAACCTAGTGTCAGAGTTTAAGCCACCCGTAGGCTTCTGACATAGCTTTACATACCATCGAGAACATCTCTCAGATGTGTTGGTTTCTTCACGATGTATTCCTTCACCTTTTTAAGCAAGTGATAAGTAATTTCTAATACACACACGACTCGAAAAATCAGTGATGCGTGCTTAAGAATCAAACTCAAACTCAACATTTTTATTTCAAATAGGCCATATTACAGGCACTTAAGAAAAGTCAAAGCTAGGTGCACGGTTCCAAGAAGTTGGTCTTATGGAGAAGAGCCGGCAAGAAACTCCATAGACACTCTTTAAAAAATATTTTTTCCTTACTTTTAAAATTTATTAACGTGAGAATAACGCAGGTTAATGTTGAAGAAAAGACAGAATTTTAATTATGTTCAAAGCCAAAATTATAACCAAAGCTATTACGAGCTGACCAGTCCCAACAGACAGCACCCGTTCACGAGTATGACGTGCGCATCAGCATCGCTGAACTCAACCATTTTGAAGGGAACTCAATGACCCAATACACAACGCCACCATCAGCAAGACATTTTAGTGAGCATGTCAAACCCATAATCCCTGGTCATAGGCTGTTATATGCGAGTACTTCTTTAATGTAAAGATTAACAAAAATGTCCACATAATGCTCACATTTTACAGAACAGTAGTGAAGCTATAAGACGTAATACAATATACATAATACAATTAAGAAAATTACATTAAATAACTGTTAAAAAAGAAACAGTTAAGTCAAATAACAATACAGCAAACCAACACTTCGCAAATTCAAACTAGTAGCAGAAGTTAATAAATCGATATGCGACCTTTGACTTGTCAGTCGAGTGGTCCTATTACTAGGCTATTATTACTTTGGAAACTGATCAACAGTCTATTCTCAGTGACGTAAAGGTTAATGTTGTGCAGCTACTTTAAGGCTGGTAACGGTGATCTGGGAACTCCGGCAATGGATTGTGATGAAATAAAGATCATTGGCAGCTGTTACGGGTAGTCAGAGATCAGAAAATCTAACAACCAATCTAAACATTCACAGTTTCCAGGAGATATCGTGTTAGCCGTAACTGGATTTTGGTTATCAAATAGGAAGTCGATCTATGTAAACTACTGGTATAGATAAAACTCAGTTACACTGGATGCCGACCCCCAACGTATTAGGCAAAAGGCTAAGCAGATTTGAAAAAGACTTATCAATGAGTAGAGAAACCATTCACGAGTAAATAATCTGATGTTAACAAATAAATAGGTTTTGTTTTTTGCAATATAAAAATATCGTCCTTTCGAACGTTTTCAAAAATCGTCCGTTTTGGTGCACGGACGATTTTTCTACACTTTGGTAAATCTAAGTAATCCTAAGATTTCTTGCAACCACACCTTTAGAACAAAATAATCTTAAAAAGCCTCGAACACACATCCCCGGCTACACTTAAACACGGTGTGTACAAGTCGTGGCAGCCATTGTGTTGCCGCAATTAAAGCAAGTCGGCGCAGTCGCCTGCACCAATTTAATGGCCCAAGTTATTGTTTTTTTTTTAAACGGTGACGTAGGGTATCGAGAGTTTGTGCGAGTTCGGCTGGGATTTTAATAAGGTTTTAATACATATAGGTATGTTTTATTAGTGGCTTGTAGTTTGGTAGTAAAGTGAGGTTGTGGAGGTTTGTGATTTTGATTTGTATTAATAAACAGCAAATTTACTATTTACATATTTATTACTTCTGCACGAATGTCATAGAAAAAAAAATAAGACGGGTTTGTTATAAATATTATCTTAAACAATAACACCAATTTAAACTAAAATTATTGTATTGGTATTGGTATTTTGTAACAGCTACTGCAGAAACGAGACGGGAAGAATTAAGAAACGTCAAATTCAAATTATGACAACTCAAATTAAAATCTACAAACATTTTTAGTCGCACACTTTTAGATGGCCAGTAAAATGATAGATGTAAATTTTAGGTAGGAGATTAAAATATTTCAAATTAAAATTTAGTTATGTCAATATCTAAATTTTAATTTGAAATATTTTAATCTCCTCCCGTTCACAGTTAGTAAAAGACAGCAATGCTCTAACTTTAGTTTAGTTGGACTAAATACGAATTAATGTCAGTGTGTAAATATTTAGAAACGAGTTATTTAGTCAAATCGATCCTTATAAACCTCAACTATCTACTATAGAAATAGACCTCAAATAACAGGTAGAGCTGCTGTCATCAACAATTAATTAAAATGTCTACCCCAAAAGAAGACTTAATTCAAATTCAAAAATGGAACGCTAACCGTCAATTTAAAAACCATAAAGGCATCTCGAGTGAACACTCATTCAAATAAATCGACCGTAACCATTAAAATGTAATCGAAACTCCCGCGAGCGTCCGCAAAAAACGATTACATTGCAAAGACACTGAGTATAAGTAAACCAATTCAATGAACACAATGATCAATGTAAAACGTTCTTTGAGAAAAAATCTTATGAAAAGGAAAAAATTGTGAGTCGTTTTTGTGTTATAATAAAAGGTACATACGCCCTCGCAACGAAAAAATTTCATTAAAATAATACGAACACTTTTTAGTACAATACAAACAATTTATTGAATTACAATAAAGCGAATACTGGCCATTTTGAATCTCATTATGTTTGTGTGAGGGAGATGGTAATAGTGTTTTTGTGTTCGTGTGAAAGAGATGAATAGAGCTATTGAAATGTAAGTAGAATTAATATAGACATCTGCTGGTAAATGATGCTGTTGGTATGTTTTGTTGTTTATTTTTTATTCATTGTGTATCAACAATGTTTGGCATATACACTAATAATATAGGGGAGTTAACTGCTTTATTGATCTAGTGGCCGCGAGTGCGGCTGCTGAGCGTGAGGTCCTGGGTTCGATTCCCGGTCGAGCAAAGTGTTGTTGGTTATACTAGTACTCAATAGTAGCCCGGAGTTAGGAAGTTGGTAGTGTGACACCCCCGTGCTTTGGAGAGGACGTAACCAGGACGTGCGGTCGTGTCGGATTGGCGTCTCATCAGACTATGAGAGTGAAGGAAGAAGGAGTGCACCTGTGATTGTGCATACATTTGTACACTATATTATCTCCTGTGTACTTGGCTATGTCCATGGAGATAGGCCGAAAATAAGGTCACGAGTATAAATTATTAAAAAATACAGAATAATATTTTATTCGCATTAACGCCTTAACATGTATAAAAAAATATTATTATGTATTCTGAATGAATATTATGATTTTAGAGCATAAAAGACCTTTCGTGTGAGCTTAAGCCAAAATTGAATAAATAAAGTAAATGAATTATTTACATTACAAAAATCCATTCTGTAATATTCAATACACGCTCAATAAAACTCATCAAACATTTCCATTTCCGCGTACAATTACCAGGCGTACGCAGCGCGAGCCGACAGTATGGCAATGTTTCGCGTAGATTTATGCGTCTGTTTATAACACTGGCCGGGCCTCGGAACAAAAGCGGCATTGTATTGTGTGCATTATAATGTCACTGCGCTGCGGCAACTATTGTTGGAGCGTGGTACTGGCCGATATGTGGTGCTTTATGATCGGGAGTATTTCCTTCATTGAAGTTTGACCTGCTTTCAAATCATATTTGGATATAACTTTTTTGTTTATCAAAAGGATACAGTGAAAATGATCCTTGACATGCTATATATGAAATAAATAGTATTGGTGATAGACCAAAAAGGCATGCGATTTTTTATTTCTGGTTGGAACCAATTGACTCCATAAGAGATCCGCACAAGTAAGGCAGGTGCGAATTTTTATATACATATAACGAATTATTATGTGAGCCATTTGCTAAACCTGCTTATATTCCTAGATTTCACTTCTGGACTTACTTTATAAATGATCTTTCAGATGTCTGAGCTGACCTTCCCTTTAGCATTCTAAAAGAAGCAACTAAGGTTTTTAAATTTCAATGGGGGCAACTAACTTCTGGCTATTCGAAATTGCCTGTAAATGGTCTAATTGAAATAAATTATTTGACTTTGAATATTAATTTTCTTGGCACATAGAATTACTTTATGAAATAAAAAAGAACTTAGAAAAAAGACCAATAAAACTTAACAAACAGATGATGGCATAAGAGATGCACATGCCTCCTCCAGGCATGTGCCCTGAAATGAGTTGTCAACAGCTGCGAATGCTGAAGATGATATAAATAATTTTAATAATTGTAAAACTCAAACCGAACAATCTCAAAACATTCACCAATAATATGATTTAAAAGTTGTCCCTGTTAGTAACAAAACAATTCTTAAAAACCAATTACCCTCACATAACCCTATAAGAACACTGGAAAACAAACCGTTGAAAGGAATCAAAATTTTAAAGAACTAGCAACTCCACATCAATATAAACACATAATTTCAACATCCCATACTGCAATGTTTACACGATCAACCGAAACATCGCATGTACAGTTAGCGCTATAAATTAGTGAACACAATACCGCAGCGCCACGCCGCCCGGCCTCGCCCATTGTGTCAGAGATTTAGTGAGTGCTGGCCCTGACTGTACGCCACTAGCATTACTATTCATTTGTGTTACTTTGGAAAAGGGATGTTAAGTTTCCCTTTAATGTATGGTTTTCTTGAATGAAAATTAATTTTGGCGAAAATTTGAGATCAAAATCAAATACTTCTTGAATATATAGCTCTTTGTCGCCACTTTGGAGGATTTGGTTTTAGTAGACTGTTCTATAAACCTAATAACACATCACTTTTCAGACACACTCACAATTCACCGATGCTGTTAATAAGTCTCATGTAATTGTTGGTGAGCCTATTGTCATCTACCGGGCACTATTCTTAACTTCGGGTTGCAACTGAGAACTTCCTTACGGAACACCCAATACCACACGCGTAATCCTAGAACCTACAACTTAGCATCCGGACTGGCAACCATATACCAACAAGGCAGAGACAACATCGTAATCTTAATTGTTACATATTATTATAATGAATATCATCGAAATAAAATAATATCAAGTCTCTCAAAATTATGTAATTTGTTTCATTGATTTTCATGTTACTGTCATTAATTTAACTTGTTAACTTTTGATATTTAGATTACAGTTTATATTTACATCCAGTAATGTTGAAAGAACAATTTTTAATAAAATATCACGATTTGGTAGTAAGCCAATACCAAATCTAACTCGAGAACATCTTGGTTACCAGAGTAAGTCATCTATATATATTATATCTATTTAAATAAGTTGCAACTTAATGGTGGATTTACGTACTCTCTGAGGTACTCTAAACCTTCCAATTATACCGTTTCAGGAAATATTTTTTTTTTTTTAGAAAAATCAGATTTCAGTCAATCTAATATTTCTCTTCACGCATCAACAATATATTTATAAAGGCTAACTCCACCAGTCCACCGTCCGGTAGATTCCTGTTTGTGTGCAATTTAAGAAAAATAAACCGCACAGAGGGTGGCCGCTAATTACAGACCCTCACATTTGACTTATCATAAAGTAATTAGTGAACTGTTTTGAGAATATTTCTTGTTTTTATTATTTTTTGTGGAGTTTCCCTTTGTAGCTGAACTTGTTTTTTATTTTGTTGTTTTATTTGTTTGTAGGTTTCTTCTGAAAAGCTGTATGAGAGCAGTTTTGTTAATGTATTTGATTTCTAGTCTCGCATTATAATTTATAATTAAAAGTACCAATACTATTGCTTCATATTCCTTTTAAGAGTTTTTTTTTTATGTAGGAGATATATTTTAGTTATATTCCTCGCTTGCTCTGAATATCTATATCTAAAAATCCATACTGTCCAAACTGCCATACTAAGTGTATTTACTAATATTATAAATGCGAAAGTAAATCTGTTTAAAGTTATTATATTAAATGGAAAAAGAATACGGTCGCGAACAGGATTCGAACCTGCGCCTCCCGGATAAATACTCCAGACGCTCTGACCACTAAGCCATCTCGACCTCTGCTCACCACCGCGAATTCTTCTTCCATATTTTAACACGTCTTTTGGCGACGTCATTGCTATCTATTCAGTCCCTATACAGTAACTCTGTTTGTTTGTTTGTTACCTTTTCACGACTATTTTACTTTGTTTGTATCTTGGGGAAGGACATAGGTTACCTACCTTTAGTCGCGCAGACGAAATCGCAGTGTATAATATAATATAATATGTAATAATGCCAAGTTATTGAATGGATACTATCAAAATCAATCAAAATCGAAATTTCTTTATTCGAATTAGGCTAAAAATTAGCGCTTTTTGCACGTCAAACATTAAGACAGCCCCCAAAAAAGCCCACCCTTCACCGCTTCCTAGTGTTTTAGCTGGGAAGAAGAAGCGGCGCAACAAACTTCCCAGCAACACGTCTGTCTGTATCATAATTATTTATAAAATTGAATTTATATAAAATAATTGTATCTATTGAGATAAAATATCTTGGGCACAGTTAGCTAGCACGAGCCTATGTAATATGTATGCCAACGTATACCACACGTATCATTTCTCTCTATAGTATTGTTATTATCTTGAGTATCTTTACACACAGATAATTTCCAATGCTGCGATATTGGATGAAACTTCATACAAAATAATGATCATCTAATAATACTAGTATATAAGATCATTGTTACTAATACATACTATATGGGCGTAGTCTGAAATAAATGTTGATATATAACCTGCGACTCCCGGATAAATACTCCAGGCGCTCTAACCACTAAGCCATCTCGACCTCTGCTCACCACCGCAAATTCCCTATACAGGTGACCGAAACTTAACGAAAGGTGACGTATTCTTTTTCCATTTAATATAATAATTTTAGAGTTCGCTAAGCATGCGTAATGCTTTTCAAAGATTTATCTTTAATAAATGTTGATGATTGATTACAATGTTTGAGCTTTTGTACGACTCATATCTTCAGTATTTGAGATTCAAACACACATCACATGTTCCTTAGAGCCATATTTTATTGAAATTATCGAAATCAATTAGTATTAAAGCAGACAATAAATTTCAAAATCCTCAACACCGCCCACTCCTCATGTCAGACCATAATTCAACATTTGTCGATTTCTAATCACACAACCAGTCAAACCCTCTTTTATCCAAATTTAATATACAAATGACTGCAGAATTAATAAAAACACCCCCGTTTTGATGTGACCTTTAATTTATACCCTCTGAACTACGAATAAGTCCATTCTCAAGTGATTAGCAATACAGAATGAACTGACTACCCGCCAGGATTGTTCGCGACACCTATTATTTACAACCAGATATTAATCATACCAAATTACTCTTTATGCCCATTAAATAAAGTTTAAAATTGTTCAGGATTTATTGCAGTATGAACGGAGTAACTTTGAATCGGCGGGCGGTAACAATAAAACCAATTGTTGGCGATCTCTATTATTAAAATTGTTATTTGAAATTGTGTTTAGTTGCGTTGGTATAAGGTCTGGTTTTGTGTTAATAATGTGTGGTGTGGTTATACATTCGATTGAGGAATTAGTGTTCTATTGGGATGCAATTATTTGGCAGGGTTGGCACTGCTGGTGGTAATTATATTTGTATTATTGAACTTATTTTGTTGTTTGAAAGCAGCCACGCCTGTCAGGATTTCTTTCAAATTAGCAATGAAAGTATGTTTTCAAGGCTATTACTTTCAATTCCTTTATTGTTTTAAAAATCAGTCAGAAGAACTTATAAAAAAATTGAGCCCTATACGGAATCACTTTAAACTTGTAAAATATTTTTCGGGTACCATACGCAAATGGTGCAACGTGACCATATTACTGAACCTACACAGTCAGTCTGTCTGTCTGTCATAGAGCTCTATCGTTTAAACGATAACAACAATAAAAACACAGAATATGTGTTATTATTACCTGTATAAGGCAACAAATAAATCTAAGGTTTAAGTAGCCCAGACACCAGTACATGTGTCCAACATGGCCATAGCATGTTTTTTTTTTTCGATCCATGGTTTAAAAAAGTTTCAGTCTCATTTCTCAGTGGAGTTATCGTAATGGAATACTTCAAACAAAATAATTTTCATTTTCAAGCACACACTGCCAACCCTAGCCAAAACCAAATCAAATTACAGTTCAGTTCAGTATTTAATATGCCCCGTGACGTCATTGTGTTCGGGATCACCCAGTATGAGTGATCACCCTGTATAAATGATCTACCCTGTATAATTTGTATATTGCAAATTTAATATTGGATTGTAATTGTATTAATACCTTTTAAAGTGGTTTATGAAGTATCACGGTAGTTAAGGGGGAGTGATATGTATTATTAAAAATATTGTATTTTAGTTATTGGTTGGTGAAAACACGTTTATTAATAGTGCTCTTTTTTGTATTGTCGTAGTGGCCTAGTGGTAAGGTAACGGGCCCGCCTCTTGAGCCTAAGCTAGTGGGTTCAAATCTGGCATGTAAGCGTCAATGTTGCATTACTAGTGTCAACATTTTTTTCGTTTGCATGTTAGTTTTGAACTTGTTCCGCCTCACAATATTGCCTATGTTTGAGTCCCTATTCTATGACCGATAATCAGTCTGAACTTGGACTTGATTATAAGTGCAGAAAACACTACGAAATGCTGCTTGAAGCAAAAAAAATATAACTTTTATATTTCCCATCTTTCTTAATAGAATATTTTGAATAAGATAAATTATTAACTGTGGCATTTTGTCTCTTTCTAAAAAAAACATTTTAAAAGAGATAAAATACCAAATGACATTTTAATGCTTAGCTTCAAGCAACAATTTGTAGTGATTTATCTACTTTTATTCTAACTTCATGCTAATGTTACAATGCCCTGCTCACAAAGCCAACTTAACCCCCGTTTCTAACAATAGTTTAAACATGTTTCTGATGTCATCACAACATGTCATTGTTTATCGTATCGCCATCAGATAGCAATTGAAACTGTCACTTCAAACGGTAGTTAAAGTGTGGTGACGTCACCGCATACTGGTTAGGGGAGATGGCTAGTCGTTGGCAGTTCGATTGCTAAAGGATCTTTGGTTTTGGTAGATATTATGCTACAGGCAGTGATGACCTTGTTTACTAGGTTGTCGAAGGTGACAGATTCGAATTGAAGACACGCATCACTTGCTTTTTACAATAAACAATTAGGCTCGGTTGCGCCAACATAACTTTAATCATAACCGACGTGTTACTTTATAGTAATATCTTAGGTATTCGCGATCACTACACATTATAATAAAACAACTTTTAACCGTATTAATCGCGTGTATTAGTCCTCCTGCGACCACGAACGCTGCAAAGTGTTCGAAACGTCAGGAAAAACAAAATGTTAACTAGCAGAATACTAAATGCCTAAAATCATTACATCGAGACACTATCGGGACTCAAATGAAACATTGGTCAATAGCAGGCCCCAGATGATCGTGAGGAAAACCATGTATGAGGCCTACAGGGTAGTTTAAACTATTACACTAACTGGTACCTCCTCAAAACTGACCTAATACGAGGAGGAATATGTGAGGTTCCAGGCCAAGAATATTGTTTGAACACTTACCTCTTTTTACACGACTGCCCAAAAAATTGAGTATTATGATTTTAGGGTTCATGTATGTATGTATGTTTGTGAGTTATTCCACCATAACCTCTAAACGCCTAAACCGATTTCGTGTGAGATATTGTTTAAATCCTTACACTGTCCCAAGTAACATAGGCTAGTATGATTTTTAAAATGACAGGCGTGCTTTTAAATTTTTCTATTAATTTTGTCGACTATACTTATTTTTTTTTTTTTGATAGTTGCATCTCGCAGGTCAACCTAGGAGGTTGTCGACTGCTTAACCGGACTTTCCTATGGATGCCCTAATAATAAACTATTATTAAGGCCTCCAGCCAGGGGCATACGAACTAAAGCGACAACGTTAAGGGCACCCCCTGCGGGGTACGAGCCTCGGCTTAGGGCGTCGCTTGAGGGAGGACAGCAAGGGACTGGCTGGATCGAACAAGAGTCGACTATACTCTCAGTCTCTCACCCTTTATAAGAACCTCCAAACATGCAAAACAAAAAAACGAATGAAAATGAAAACTATCATATTACCACACTCTTTTAAATGAAAAAAAAAAAACAACTTCACCAATTCATCTAAGCGTAGACTTGTACCTATATATCTAACAGAAATCGGATCGGTTTAATCAATTGTACGAACACCCGTCACAGTGTACAGTCGGCGAATTTAATAAAAATGTTAAGAAGCCCCGTCAGTGACGGTGTTGTGTTACGTGGGAGGGACATTACTCGCTTAGCTTTGTAGCGCACAGCTCAGCTTTGGTATTTTGTAAAAATTAAAGTCATAGACTGCCTTGTTTATCTAGTGGTCCCGAGCGCCGAGCTCGCCCGTGTTCCCCGAAGAGGTAGGCAGAGGTGTACACAGTTGTTCACCCACATTTCACTAATGCTGTTATACCTAAGTCCAATATAATAGGTGGTGAGCCTATTACCATCTACTGGCAAAATCCGGGCTACTAATGAGGATTTCCTAACTGAAAAAATTCAACAATACTGCCCGACCCAAAAATGGAAAAGGCTCCAGGCTCAGCAGTCGCGCTTGGGACCACTAAACCAACAAGGCAGTTAAGAATGATCCCGGAAATATAATGATTTCTGCTACAATGTCAGTAAAAAGGTGTCTTGAAGCCGAAACAGGTACCTACAATTTTTCAAGGAAACATTGAAAAAATAATAGACAAGAACGGGGCTTGAGCCCGCGACCATTGATATCCCGTGTCATCACTCTACCAACTGAGCTACCTTGTCGTGTTCAAATCTATTGAATTTTCAATGCTCCTTGTATTCGTCTTAAGGAGACGTGGTAATATAGGCAATACATGGCCTCAACATGTATAAAAAAATAAAATAAAATATATGTACCTAATGTTATGAAAGGGACAAACAAAACATGCCACAACTTTTCACAAGCCTCCAGTTTAGAAAAAACCTAAAACACAGTTCACAACTCCGCATCAAAATAACCTCTTTCCTCCCTCTTTTAGCTCGTACGCCTCTTTCAAGCTCGCTCATCTCATCACAGGTACACGTTGACTAAACAAATATAAATCAATCGTGTGCCGTGTATCAGTTACATTCGCTAATAAAAACCGGAAAAATACTCCTGTACCTCTTGTATAAGAGAATTAGTTGCGTAGAATGGCCAAGAGCGTGGTTGGGGAGGCGATGTGAGCGTGGTCGGTGGTAAAATCCTACTAATATTATAAACGCGAAAGTTTGTATGTATGGATGTTTGTTACTCTTTCACGCAATAACTACTGTACGGATTTGGATGAAATTTGGTATACAGATAGTCTATAACTTGGACTTTTTAACCCGGCTGGACCTAATTCTGAAGTCCACGCAGACGAAGTCGCGGGCAGAAGCTAGTCTTTTATACGTAGTTTTTTATCTGCGAACTTACTAAATTTAAGAATAAATAAGAATCTGCAATTATAAAAGTCAAATAATAAATCTAAAATCAAATAATAATAATAAAAAATAAAATAAAATAATAATCTAAAGTCTAGACTAACTTTAGGCTACGTTTAGCTGTTTTTGAGCGGCAAACATAAGACAGCCCACAAATGAGCCACCCCTTTACCTCTTCCCACTGCTTTAGTTGAAAGCATTGTGTATTTTTGTGAGAGAATTTTGGAAGTTTCACTACCGACCTCTATCTTATTTTATTTTCTTATATATAGTAATTTTACAACTTGACCTCAAATAAATTGAGACAAAGAATAAGAGGATAATAGTTGACTTTGAAACTCGTAACATTTTGAAACTGAAATTATGGATATGTTATCTTTTTTGTTTTATTATTGTTATGAATAAAATTCCACTGAAATACGTGTCTTGGCTGTTTCACAAAATGTTTAATAGTTTTTACATCTTTCTTAAATCACCTAGGTATATGACAACTTACCAATTTATACTTAGTTTATTAAAATGGCGTCGCTTCCACAAATACTCTATATCTACAAACATATCAAACACACTCGCGATGCAACCCTCTGGCGATGTCGATTACTGAACCATTAACCTTCGAGTACCATTGAGTCAAATAGACAAACACACATACAAACCAAACTATACCGTATATAGTTCGCACAGACTCTATTATCCTTTGTAGCAAAATAGTTAGAGATTGTAAGAAGAGTCATTTGATTTTGCATTTTATTGTCAAAATATAAGATTGAATTTCGAATGGTAATTGTCGCGAAGATGTTTAGCTTTTTGCTTGCTTTAACATCAAAATTCTAAAGTGAAATTCGTTTCTAAAATGTGCGTGACAAGATTGAAAGTCGAATGGTAAACGGTTCTAAGATACAAGGATATCTAGTAGTGATTCCAATTGAGTATATTTTTTCTCGAAATAAAAAGGTTTCAATAACCGGCCAGTGGTTGAAGAGGTTTGTTGTAAAAGATCTCATTATTGAGTTATTCTATACTTTTGGAGAGCACTTCTAATAATTCCAAGTTTGAAAATACCAAGTTATTATCGAGTAGGTAGGTATGTTTAAGTGGATAATTAAACGAATAAGAACACATTCTTAATTTAAATAGGTCAATGGTATTTGAGTGGGTCAACAATGGTGTCAATTCTGATGTAGCTCACCATAACTAAATTTAGAGCATGGCCATGGGCGTTTTTAGCCCGGGGGCCCTTTAGCTAGAACCCCCGCGCTTATTATTTCTTACACACTACACGAAGATACTTTTTATATATATTTTTTTAATTAGGCGTCAATTTATAAATTCTTCCGTGAAAGAATCGCCCTTACTGTTTACAACTTTTTAAACTGAGCCCATCAATTCGATCATTGTTGATCTCAGCCTTGTTGCGCTAGCATATTACATGAACACAACGTGGCCGACTTGGCAGCGAGGCTTTTTCAAGTTAATGCGTAATATGATGTTATTTAATGCAAAGTGACCCTAACATAACTTTTATCGACAACCCTGACAACCCTAGGTACTCCTAAGCATACAAAATCCAGGGGGAGGGAAACAGTATTACCCTTCAAGATACATCTTTGAAAAGCATTAACGCATGCTTAGCGAACTCAAATGAAATGGAAAAACTTTAGTATTACCCTTCTTTACGTAAAATATATAAAAAAACTACATAAATACAATCACGCCCGTTTCCCATCGAGGTAGGCAGAGACTATCGATTTCTACTTGGTACGATTCTGACACACTTCGAAAAACTACCATAAATCTTAAATTTTCTATAAACAGGCATTACTGAACCCTAACTCTTCTACGCCCAGTATTTACAACTAAAAAAAAAATTAAAAATAAAATCTCCAACTAAACATTTTTCCCTTCTATTAAATGAATAAAACACAAAATGTAAGCATCAAAAGCCAACCCAACCCTTCCATACAAATTGAGCTCTCATTATGCCATTTTTATACAATGAAAACTCAGGTTTCATCCCACGCTGACCAAAGTGGACGCGAGATGGAAATATACACTCCCCACAAGAGCGAAAAGGACAGGTATATGTTTCAAGCACCACTTGAAATATAAATGGTATCGGATTGGCGAAGAAAGAGATGCGGATAGGGAGTTTGTGTGTATGTGAGAAAGGGAGGGGAGTATCGGGCAATGCGCTTGAGTGGACAGTACTTGTATTGGTATCTAAAGATGTTTGAAGTATTTCATATTAGTTGAAATGTACTTGTATAGAGGTTTGCTTAGTTTAAACGGTAAATGTATTGGATTAAATAAATATCTGTTATCTATCTGTTGAATATTATTTCCTTTAAATGAACAGAATTTCTTGTTATGATCCGTCACGGTGAACGATTCTACATCGTCATCAATGAGTGGTGAACGGTCCACCACTCACTGATGACGAAATGAATATGTAGGTAAGAAATTATAAGATGACATCGTCGTTTTGCGATTACGAACGATCAATACTCCGCGCGATTAATACGGTTAAAAACTGTTTTATTATAATGTGTAGTGATCGCGAAAACCTAAGATTATTACGTCAACAACTTATTAAAACACAAAAATACACGCTATTAATCCGGTTAAACCGTGTTTTATTATAATTTGTAGTGATCGCGAAAACCTAAGTTATTACTGAACACAAAAATATTAATTAGCAAATAAAATAAAACTTAATATAACAATAATCATCATTTAAATAAAAATTAATCGCCGAAATATTTGTACTCGCATAACTTCCGAACGACTGCACCAAATTGGATAATTCTTTTTTTTAAGTTCGTTATTGTCAGGACAAGGTTTGTATAAAAGAAAAAAAAAACCGGGACGAAGGTTGGTACGCTGGGTCAGCTAGTATAAATATAAAAGTGCTAATGAGAAAAAATCTGACCTCTTTGGTTGCTGGCTGACAACTTTAATGCCCGTTTTCTAGAACGATATTCAAACACAACACGATATGCTATGTTATCAAATTAATTATGATCTATGACACCCGTTAGGGGTACCTTTTCAGAGGGCTGATAGTCTGTAATAAAGTATTCAAGATAAAGCTTTGAAAAGCATTAACACATGCTTAGCGAGCTCTAAAATCCTGCTTCGAATCCTGCTCCCGACCGTATTCTTTTCCATTTAATATAATAAAGTATTAACAAACAATTAGCAGTTTTGCATTTTAGACGTCATTTCGGCCGCGTATATTCTGTAGATGTGTCCTGCTTTGCCCTTTAAACTAGGAGAAACTCGGGGAAATCTACGACAGATGGCAACCCCAGTTGACATCTCTAATAATTTTAGTGTCCCTCTAAAAGTCATAATAAATGATTTAATTCGAATTGGACGTTTCTTTAACTCACCCCTCTTGCTTTAATCGTAACTATTAGTAAAAGACAGCATCGCACTAGTTCAAATTAATAAACACTTTCGGGTTGGTTGGCAAACATTTCCGAAATTGACAGTTATTATTCTATTTCAACATAAAGCATTCTGCAACTTGTCCCAAAGGTATTAAGTTGCATTACTTTCTTTTACTCCCTAATTACCGGCTTCCCTATTATTACCAATACACACTAAATCATTACCCCTAAACATTTTTTGGTCCATATGACGTCAGTCTACTCTATCCCTTATCATGTTACGTCACCATTGTCGTCATGACGACATCAGGCCAACATTTGTCATGTAACCGAATATTGTACAAACATTTGGTCAATTTGTGGATTCTGTTACTGGTTGCATTTGAGGATTAAAGGAAAAAAAATGTGTTAAAGTGGATAGTTTGTTATTTAGTATTCCATGTCATATAATTTGTTATACCTTATAAAAATGTTTGTGGCGAAGTAGATAGTTTGTTATTTAGTATTACATGTCATATAATTTGTTATAACCTATATAGATTTTACTTAATGAATTTAATCTATGAAAACAAATTCCACCAAAAACATTTCATCTAAAGGTGGTTGCCAAGACTCCTATGTTCATAATGATTTGCACTGTTAAAAAGTTATGAGATCTCTAGTAGAGCCAAACCCCTAGCTTAAATCCGATTTGTATTACGCGTCATTGTCAACGGGGCCTGTGTAGAGTCCTAAAGTATAGTAGCTCTACGTGCTCTTGACTGTACCACATTTATAAACAATTATTAACAAATAACTCTACCTATAACCACTGACTCTACAAACTCTACATCTCGATTAAAAACTATGGCTTAGCCAAATTCAGCTTTTTAGCATTATCCAGGCCGAAGCTATGACGGTTCGAATATACGAAGGTAGGCAGTGTCCCGCTTCCTTTGGAGAATTTGAAATCATTCCTCTATCAAGTGACGTCAGTCTTTGTTATCATAAAAATCATATAAAAACCAAACAATATCCATTGCATTCGATCCGATTACTCAATAACACTGATTCGATTGAACCACCGAATGAACAGATTAGACTAATCGAGTGGAAAGACCATTGAGTGGTACAATACGATTATTTTTTTGTTTACACTCAATAGGTTTACGATTATCTTATAACAGTAGGATATCTCCTTTATTAAGATTACTTGAAGAATAAATACGAGATTAATTTTTTGATGGACTGAATTCTGGTCTATGATTAGCAGGTTTGATTTCCGATCATACATGAAGCACACCGTTTCCCATTGTAGGCAGCGACTTATTTTTAAATCAAAAATGGATCTACGTTTGGCCACCAACTTGCCTTATGGTAAGCGACAGTGTGGCCGAGGATTGAGCACGAAGATCCAGAAGAAATCTAAGAGTGGATAGATTTGGGGAGAACGACAGTTGGGGAGTTCATGCAACTGCCCAGACCCGTCTCCCACAACGGTTGCACCGGACTACATCCGGAAACATGACGTCGGTCGCTTCACGGCACGTCTCCCCCCGGTGCGCATTAGCCTCCCACCAGAGTTGTGTTGCCTGTGAACACTACCCAGGGGTACAGTGGGTCGTCGAGTTCCCACAAAATGGTTGAGCTAAGCGAGGCTGATGTGCGCGTCATGCTCGAGAAGCAGGCGCTGTCTGCGGGGACTGGTCAGCTGTTAGCTCTTAGCTGCTTTGGCAATCATTTTAAAAGACAATTTCACATTGTCCTGCATTATTATCACATTTAATTTACTTATTGTACTTTATATACTTTTGTTATTGTTAAAACCATTCATTTTAAAAGAGTCTCATGGAGTTTCTTATCCGTTCTTCTCCATTTCACGAATTCCTGGACTTAACATAAGATAGAATTTCATTACGCATGTTTTTCTCGAAGGGGTAGTTAAAGGTGTACACTGTTATACTGCACCCACATTACTCCAATGCCGTTATTAAGAGTCTATACCGCCATGTACCGGACACAATTCCAAACTCCAGTCTGCTTCCAAGAATTTCCTAACAGAAAATAACATTAATTTGTCCAGTCCATCAAATCCAGGACCTCACGTTCAGGAATCTCACTTGCACTAGACGAATAAGGCAGTTGTAATTTAATATTTTCATAACAAATGCAATCATCAAAAGTTAACTAGAAAATGCTTCTAAATCTATCGAAATTCAGATGTACCAATATTTGTATGAACATTGCATGATCCTTCTGTAGGTACCTGATGACCAAATAATTAAGTTTATTATAGCTCAAACAAATCTCTCAATAAAACCATTAGTGAGAAGGTCAATTGATTTACAAAATTTATTATATTTTATAAATAGACCATGAACTGATTTATGGGATTATATAAACGGATTTTTCTAAACACACAGATGGCGCTCGTGTGACCAGATGTATGAACGTGGACAAAGCAAAAGGAGTATGTGAGGATGCAGAGGGAGGAAGCGTTCTATAGTTTCTCCTCCATGTAAAAAAGGTATGAGTTTATGTACTTTGTACTCATTATCTACATATGGCTTAATATTATAAAGTTATAATATTAAATGGAAAAAGATCGCGGTGGTGAGCAGAGGTCGAGATAGCTTAGTGGTCAGAGCGCCTGGAGTATTTATCCGGGAGGCGCAGGTTCGAATCCCGCTCACAACCGTATTCTCTTTCCATTTAATAAAACTTTAGAGTTCGCTAAGCATGCGTTCATTCTTTTCAAAGATTTAGCTTATTATTATATTTTTATATGGTATAGAATTTTTAGTTTATGCTATGTAATGTAATTCGTAGCATCACGCTTGTAATCAAATTTCCAGAAGTAGACCAACGCGGCAGTTTCTTTCTACCACTTTATCGACTACTAAAAACTATTACGTGTAGTATATCCAACGGGAATGAAACGGGTCTTATATAAAAAAAAAAAACATTTATTTTAATGATGTTTATTAGAAAATTAATAAATGTAAATAATCAGTTTTTTTTGTTTTTTTATTAGTTGAATTACTAAACCTAAGTCACATGACTTCTGGTGTCTCAGCAGTTGGATTTGTCTGTGGAACAAATCAGTTACAAAATATCGAGTCTACTTTTCAAGTAAGAATGGAGCATTTTGTCAAAAGGTAAATACTTACCTTTTGACAAAATGCTACATGATCTGTTTGCGAAAGCGGGACGTTTTTGCCCTCACTGCGGACAGCGGGACAGACAGTCTGAAAGCGGGACTGTCCCACCCAAAGCGGGACGTATGTCGATAATGTATAATGTTAATTGTAATTGTGTAATGTATTATTATAGAACTGTCAGCATGAAAACTATGAATACGAATCAACAAGGCTTTTCTGATAAATTATGAACTTTATACAGTCAGATGTATAGCCTCACTAACGCAACACAATGTACAGCTTCGCGGTAAATATCTATTATAAAGAGGAAAGATTTGTATTTTTGTATGTAACGAATAAATTGAAAAACTACCAGTCCGATTTCAAAAATTCTTCCATCATTAGAATGCTACATAATCCCTCAGTAACATAGGCTATATTTATTACTAGAAAATATTAGGGATCCTTGCTAAAACTTCAATAATGTAACCCAAGATGTAAATGTTCACCCGTGCGAAGCCGGGACGGACCGCTAGTAAAATATAAAGTAATAATACACTGTGTCGGCGCTATATGACGCACATTCCAACGCGAACCGCAATATCGTAGCAATGTATTGCTTACACAGAACAAGTCATAGGCGGTAGCGGGTAAAAGAGTATTTTGAGACCTTCAGATAAAGTACTCAATACTCAATACTTTATTGCATTCCATAATGTGTACATATAACAGTTGGTGTGTTAAAAAATAGGAACAATTATGGACCCTGTCGGGCACAGCAAAGTGAGATTTATATAGAGGACATGATGAAGAGTGCTTTCATACATATATACATACAATCACGCCTGTATCCCATTGGGGTAGGCAGAGACTATCGATTTCTATTTGCTACGATTCTGACACACCTCTTACGCTTCAACTGTGTTTATTAACCTCTTCACAATAATAATTGAAAATAATGTAAATATACTTTAAGATAAATCTTTGTAAAGCATTGCTTAGCGAACTCTAAAGTTACAATATTAAATGGAAAAAGAATACGGTCGCGAACAGGATTCGAACCTGCGCCTGCCGGATAAATACTCCAGGCGCTCTGACCACTAAGCCATCTCAACTAGTCGAGGATCGAATCCTGTCCGCGACCGTATTCTTTTTCCATTTAATATTGTAACTTTAATGTAAATATAGTTTTGAGTAACTTTGAATAGCTAGGTGAAAATTAAGTATAAAAATTGTTCCCGTAAAACAAGAAAGAAAATAAATAAAAAGGATTAATTTGTTTTTAGAAGGAACTTTTGTTTGTATAACAATTTAGTAATCCATAGCATTCAGCGAATGCGGTTTTGCGATTAATTCATTAGCATCTAGCTGGCGCCCTCGACTTTGTCTGTGCAATAAAAGGTAGCCTATATCCTTCGTCCAATCTATCTCAATACTAAAATTCATCAAAATTAGTTCATCGGTTTAACCGTAAAAGTGTAACAAAGAAACAGAGAGACGGAGTTACTTTCACCGTAATAATATTAGTTTGGATTAGTCTTTCAAACGCGTCGACCAGACGTGCAAGACCGACGTCACGGCGCGGTAGTGGCTTTGATATTGTATTTGTTAGTTTAATGTCAACATATTCATAAATCGGTCCAGTGAAAGCATGTGCGGCTGCTGAACGTGAGGTGCTGGATTCGACTTCAGTCGGTCAAAGTTATTAATCTTTGTTAGGAATTATGTCCGATTCATAGCTACAAGCTCACCACCACATGGGACTTAATAACAGCAATAGTGAAATGAGAATGTACAACCCTTCGGGAAATACAGGCCGTACCTACTATTTGTTATAATATTTTAATATTACAGAAAGATGAGAAGATTTATTTCGTAGTAGACCCTTTCTGAAATACTGGTCTGTGTTGTCTAATGTTTTTCCTTTTTTCTATTTATTATCATCATCCCTGCCCGTATCCCAATTTATTTGCCATCCCATACTCTCTACTTGTACTGGAATGCTGCTAAAGTTTTGGCAATGTTTTATGTCCGGCCGCCTGCCTAACGTCAACCCTCATTGGGAATGCTGTTGTTGGCGGTAACCGCCACCGATACGGTCTCCTTCTATCTAGCTATGTCACACCAATTGCTAACCATCCGCCAGGTTCTGATGTTATCCTACTATCACACTTCACTAACCTATTTTTCTATTGGTCGCTTTCTCTTATAAATCACACCACAGTCTAACCCCAAGCGCGTCGGTATGCGGGGCGCGAAGTGTTATGCCCAGGCCCCCGTACAATACTTATATCACTGTAATAAACATTACTCTCGTATATTGTACGTGGAGTCACATTCACTTATTAAATATCTCTTTTGTTCTGTTGTTGGTGTCAATGAAGTTGCAGTTTTGGTATTTTAATTACCATTTTGCATTTTACAGGATATGTTGGATTCTGGTGATAAAGTACCGAGACAGTACCGAGTACAGTCTGCTTGTGACCACGATCAGTGCAACCTGGTCGAAACGTCAAGTGATTCAAAGTTATTTATTGCGCGTTAATTCCTGTTAGTATATAAAATCCTAATTTATTAGGTAATTTCCTTTGAAATATATATAATTTATATAAGTCAAATACATTCACTTAAGCTAAGAATTAATTGGATATAACAAATTATTTGTAATTAACATAGTACTAGCAAGACGAAAACTGCTCCTTGAACGGCGAACATTAAGAAAAAAATAAAATTGTTGTAAAAATTTAAATGATGGCTTAATTGAACCCTTATCATTTACACATTGACCCCTTAAAAGGAAATTACCTAATAATCAAAATGATTTTGTTGAATGGTTTCCACATGATGGATTTCCACACATAACAAAAGGTTAACAACTTATCATCTGAAGTTCATTTTTTTATAGATTATTATCTGCAGGTAAGTAATACCCGCATCTATTAACTTTTAAACTATCGCGTTGCATGATATTACTATATAACTATATAAGGTCTTAATTTATTAGGTAGGTTCCTTTTAAGGGGTCAATGTGTAAGTGATAAGGATTCGTTTAAAACATAATTCAAATTTTTACAACAATTTTATTTTTTTCTTAAGTTCGCCGTTCAAGGAGCAGTTTTCGTCTTGCTAGTACTATGTTAATTACAAATAATTTGTTATATCCATTTAATTCTTAGCTTAAGTGAATGTATTTGACTTATATATTAATCCTTTCAAAGGAAATTACCTAACAAATTAGAAAGAACCTTTTATAATGGGTACTTCTGTCGGTTAATCAACGCTAATAATATAACAGAATTAATATAAAATTAAATTTACCGTTAAAAACTTTTTGTATGTGAAAATAAACATTTTATTTAAATGATAATATTGTTAGTAAACGTGATCTTTAATAAAGATAAGGAATGAAATTGTGACATTCCTTGTTAATCAGTCAATCACAGAATTCAAATACAAATTATATTTTTTATACTGAAAGATCATATAATATAGCATCACGCCTGTATTCCCCGAAGGGATAGGCAGAGATGTATACTTATGTACACCCACATTTCACCAATGCTGTTATTAAGTCCCATGTAATAGGTGGTA
This sequence comes from Xylocampa areola, assembly GCA_935421205.1. Lineage (NCBI taxonomy): Eukaryota > Metazoa > Arthropoda > Insecta > Lepidoptera > Noctuidae > Xylocampa > Xylocampa areola. The sequence goes on from OW285223.1 coordinate 14,291,099, forward strand.
AGCCTATTGCCATCTACCGGGCACATTCAAAATTCCGGGCTGCTACTGATAATTTCCTAACAGAAAAAGTAAATAACACTTTGCCCGACCCGGGAATCGAACCCGAGACCTCATGCTCAGCAGTCGCGCTTAGGACCACTAGACCAACGAGGCAGATTATTTATGCAATTTATATCTCCCAAAGAGACTTTATAAAGAGACTTGGTAAAGTTGATATGGCTCGAAAAGGAGTGACTGACGATATGACAGCTAATAGAGATGTATGGAAGACGAATACATGCTGCGCCGACCCCAAATAAATTGGGATAAGGGCAGGGGGCTATGATCATGATGAAAGAGACTTTATTAAGCTTTCTTTGATCCACAAAAGCCTTAAAAACCTGACATAAACACCTATTACTTCACCAAAACAATAACCCACATACCTTTTTGGTATGTGGGTTTGTCGCTTTCTTTACTTCTACAAAACAAAATTCAACAAAAAATCATTTGCAAAGCGTCTCATAAAACTCCAAGTCTTAACATATTTTTAAAAACCTTCACACATTGCAAACACCCAGTGTGCAGCTAGTAGCATATTAAGTCATAATCCAGGGCCATTAATTTAGAAAGTGTAAGAAAAAACACACATGGTCTAAGTACCAAGCAACGAATTTAATAACCACTCTACTAGGGGTAATTCGACTCGCTAAGGAGTCGCGCCAAGTTAATATCGCCTACTGTTTGACGTATTCAAGTTGTGTGTTTCGAACACAATATTCCGTTGCACTGTGTTTTCTGAAATACAGTAATGGGTTTTTTATTTATCTCCCTTTCAATATTAACCTTTGTTCAAAAGAAAGTTCTAGATTTTTCACATTATATCTTTCGGATCAAGGCAGTGACATTATTACGGTCAAATTTATAGCGTATATCTAACTAATTAAGAAGATACAAACTTGCGCCTCCCGGATAAATACTCCAGGCGCTCTGACCACTAAGCCATCTCGACCTCTGCTAACCACCAAGAATTCTTCATCCATATTTTTAACACGTCTTTTGGCGACGTCATTGCTATCTATTCAGTCCCTATACAGGTGACCGAACCGACACGACTAACTTTGCAGGTAATACAATGTCGTGAAGATGCAATTACCTTAACAATTAAAGACAAATCTTTGAAAAGCATTAAGGCATGCTTAGCGAACTCTAAAGTTATAATATTAAATGGAAAAACGGCCGTATTCTTTTTCCATTTAATATTATCATTTAATATTAGTCGTATCGACTAAAACCTCGTAGTCTTCTAATTATCTTTGCCGGGGTTCCGGGTTTACAGCTGGGTTCAGGACAACCCCGGCAGGATTAGATTTAAAATCAGCTTTTTGCCTACCCATCACATCAAAAAGTACTACATAATATCTAATTAAATTGTCAAAGATACAGTTCAAACAATAATTATCCAATTAGTACACAAGGAATGCAAGATTGTATTAATTTATTTTAAAAGAATGTTTATGGAGTTTATTTTTTTTTGCTGATTCTACTTCGTAAAACCAACTTTATGGAACCGTGCAACTATGTGAAATCAAAACTTTTGACTTTGAAGGCTAGTGTGGATGGAAGACTCGGCAAGTTGACCTCTACAAACGTAACGCAATCAAATTGCACACGTTCTTAAAAAGGGCATGTCAAGGTGAACCTAAAGAAACAAGCATGCATGAAGTAGATAATGAAAATTGATAAAGTAAAAGAGGCATGGAAATTGATGATCTACTCCATTGCGATAAAGGCGTTATTCTATATACAAATTATCCACACAACTCAGATTTTAATTCACACCGTAATAAAATACACTATAATAATCCAATTTAACTTAATTCCCTTCCACGGTAGGGGCAGCACTTTGATGTAGCACAACCACATCACAAGCAAGGCAAATTATACACATTTGTATAAAGAAACCGTGAAAGGCGTAATGCTGCAATTAACACGTGTGTTCAAATAAAAAGTACTTTTTAACTCGTACATTCAGAAGGCAGACTGAAACGTACTGAAAGTCTTGGTGACGTCAATAACATTTTTGGAGGAAACCGAATTTTAATTATGTTGTGTAGGAGTTGGGGATGTGGTTACGGAGATTTGAGGTAACAAACTTATTATTAAATGGAAAAAGAATACGGTCGTGAGCAGGATTCGAACCTGCGCCTCCCGGATAAATACTCCAGGCGCTCTGAACACTAAGCCATCTCGACCTCTGCTCACCACCGCGAATTCTTCATCCATATTTTAACATTAACGTATTCCTTTTCCATTTAATATTATAACTTTAGAGTTCGCTAAGCAACGCTTTTCAAAGATTTCTCTTTAATTTGTGGGAATACTTATTGATATAGCTAGGATATTAGCAATTATAGTCTGTTCAGCCATCCTAAACTAAATCGCTACATACTAGTACTAATTATTCTTCAACGGTTATTACTCACGTGCATTCTCCGGGATTGGAGTTTTGACTCGCGACATCGCCCCGAGCTCAGTTCATGACTAAGTGCTCGTTGGAATTCGAAACTAGTCGGGCAATCCCGAAGAATGCACGTGAGTAATAAACGTTGAACAATAAATAATTAATATGAATATGTCTTACGAAAATTATTATGCAAGAAGTAAAACCCTACAAATAATGAAATGCAATAAAGATGCATTCTATTTTTTTTTTACTGAAGCTAAATCCCAAATTTCTTGACCTACTCAAGCCGTGGGCTGCTGGACACTAACACAAAAATAAGTTTTTTTTTTTTAACTAACAGTAGTTTGCTGTTCCGTGGATTCAACAAACTATATCCATTTTTTCTCTTGGAAGACCGATATACTAAGAATGGCGTTCGCATTATACGAGTAAGCCTTTAGATATAGATATACTATCTTCTATAGGGTCTTCGATAGGGTCTTGGTAAAATTTATTGAAAAAATAAACTTTACTCAAAGGCAAAGCTAATCTTGAAGTGCAAAGAAAAGTTAGAGCCTAACAGCAATTGACGTGGCAACAGATAAAATAATGATTAGATAAGATTAGAAAAAAATTGCTTTTTCATGGTGGCCAAAACCTTCATTACCTACTTCTCAAATTCATTAAGAACTGATAATTGTCACTTTGACACGATGCAGTAGCTTTATTTGCGACAAGTATAACCTATACGTTAGTAAATACGTTTTTGCTGCCTAAGCGAGCACCATCGTAGACCGCAAATGGAACGTCTATTCTAAACACGTCACAAAATCGCTACCTCTTTCAACTTGCAACACACATCTTAACAGGCATATTCAGTGACAAAAGTGCAAGCGAACGCGTCTACGAGTAATTACGTTTTGAGCGCGACTGTATCGAGTGACGGCGAGACGCGACACACTTGTGTGAGTGATTGTACTTGAGACTCGGAATAGGGGCTGGCTTTAAAAATAGGATGAACAAATTGCGTTTAAGATTTGTAGGAGTTTCTTGCCGATTCTTCTGTATAAGACCGACTTCTTGGCCCATGTACGACCTGACGCTTCATAAGTACCTCTATATATAAATTAATGTGAATGTTTATGTGTTTGGATATTAATTTATGACTCAATCATGCAAAAATAGCTGGACGGATTTAGGTACATGAAAATGAGGACACAATGTGACGGCGTGATTGGCGCAATGTAGCGCGTTTGTCGCGAGTGCGATCTCGAACGGAATCACTATTCTATGAAAATTGTCCCGGGTCTGGGTGTGTGTGCTGGTATTATGGATGCGTTTACAGACATATAATCTCACATGCACACACACCCAGATCCAAACAATTATCTGTAGATCATACAAATATTTATTCCGTGCAGGAACCGAACCTTCGACACGCGACGGCAGCCGGTCTCTCAACCACTGCGCCTTATATATGAAATACAGGAGGAATCCTTAGTATGGGAACAGTAAAAAAAAAATACATTTTAAACTAATATTTCATAAAAACAGTGTAAGCCATTTCAGTTTCAACCCTCGAATCACAACGCAATTTTTCAACCCGTACCATGAAAATAAAACTGCTCTGTTTCAGGACTCTGTTCTAACCCGTCGCTGCAACAATCGTCGCGACTTTTTTAAAGTTATTTTTAACCCCACCGCAGCCGCGCCGGCAAGAGCAACACTTAACACTGTTGTTCCTTAATTGGTAGCACTGGGCTTTTTATTTTCTTAAACTGTATTTTTTCCCCGTTCAAGGGGAGTTTTTAGTTTGTTGGCAACGTTTTGTGAGTTTATTTTTATGTGGAATGAGATTTAAATCGATGCTAAATTGCAGCAGGCGAGTAAAACTACGCTTTAAAATCGTTTAAATACTCTCTATTACGAATCTATTACTGCAGTACAGTAAAATGTAATGCGAAATTAGCGTTTGATCAAAGAATCAAAAGCCAAGTATGGAGTTTCCCAGCGCTAGTATTTTCCGTGAAAAAAGTACAATCCAATGACCCGATGAATTTACTAAATATGCCTACTACGCAAAGATATATTCAAGAATATTAGCGGCAATTCTAATATTGATCAGCTAAACTAAATATATGTGTGTTTTTATAAGGAAATCATTAACCATCTACCACCGTCAAACTCAAAATTCCGAATATATTTACTAAAACTTTACTACTACTAAAACTAAAATTGTATGGAAAACTTTGATTGTATGACTGTTAGTAAAACAGCCACTAGACTTAGCACAGGCATTTGTACAACTCTATAGCTTACCACACATGTAAAGATAAAATATGTAAGTGACACAGTGACAGGGGTACGCACACACCCGCCCCAGGATAAATAAGATTAGATCTTTGGCGACACTCTGTTAGTGATACCGGTCAGCCTCGGGCGGTAGACTGTCTCGCACTTTGTTAAACTAAATAATTAAGAAAATAAACTTTAAAATACGAGTTGTAACCATGGAATGCCTTGCTGTTTCTTCTCCATAGAAAACGACTATTTATAAAGGTGTACCTACAATATTTTGACTTTACATGAGGAAAATATTGAATCTTAAATCTTTTAAAAGTTTATTTGAATATTAGTGATGAATTATACGAAGATTTACATTGATATCTCATAAATTTTTCAGCGGTAGTACATTGGAAATATGTCAGTTCGTACTTTTAAATGCGAAAATGTCAAAAAAAATATATTAAGGGTTCGGGATATTAAGAAGACAACATGCATTAAAATTGAGGCAACTGTAATGTATGAAAATTTATTTTAATATTACGCGTTGTTTTAAAGCGTCTATTTAATATTGGAATTGGATTGGGATTGGTATTAATTTAAGAGTAACCCTAATTAACTGATTACAATCTTATTCAAGTTACCGTTTAGGATTTATAATGAACAAAATCGTAGTTACGAAAAAGATAAGAAATATTCTATATATATTTTTCTTTCGTTAAAAGTGAGCTTAGCCGGAGATTTTTCTTGTGGAAAATTCGAGTTGGTATAAAGCGGTGGACATAAAAATGGATATACATGTCTGAAAAATAATATAAGTACCTACCTATTTAATAAAACGTCGTGATGAACACATTTATCATAATATTGTACAGAAGTAAATAAGTGTTTGGACACATACCTGGTGAATCATCCGGAAGGTCAGTATAATGGTGTGGCGCAGTGGACGTCTGGCTGGCATACAGCAGGTTCAGCTCCCGAGCCTCATTCTCTTCCTGTGCCTGCTGGCGCCGCAGAGCAACCTGCACAGACGGCGAGTGCTGTAGGAACTATGTAGTTACACATAGCACTATATCATTCAAGTTTAATAGGGGTTGAATATATTTACACTGTTACTCAATAACTGTGCATTCTGACTACAAGTCTGCTAGAGACAGGGACACTGGCATAGATGGCCAGTGCTGAACTATGTATTTACTAAATACAGCTAGTACATATAGTACTCTTAGCACTATAGCATTCAAGTTTAATAGGGATTCAAAATATTTGTATGTGACTCTGCATTCTGACTACAAGTTTAGTCTGTGACAGCCAGGGAGACTAGCACAGATGGCGAGTGTTGTTGGAAATACGTATTATAGTTACCCTTAGCACTTTACATTCACGTTTAATTGGGGTTGAAAATATCAGTAAGTGTGACTCCATACGTAACAACGTGAATTGTAACTATAAGGTTAGTTTGTGAGAGGCAGAGAGACTTGCACAGATGGCGAGTATTGTAGGAATTATGTATTATGGTTACACATAGCACTATACCATTCAGGTTTAACTGTGGTTAAATATAAAGGTGCAGTGTGACTGTGCATTCTGGCTAAATTTCTGTAAGGGCAAGTGAATATGCACACATGGTGAGTGCTATTGGACCTATGTAGTAACTCATAGCACTATATCATTAAAGTTTAATTGGGAAGACATAGAGACAGAAACAATTTAGTTGCAAAAAGGACTGTATCATTGAAGTTTAACAAGGATTTAAGATAACTGTGCAGTGTGACTGTGCATTCTCGCTAAATTTCTTTTAAAGGCAAGTCACTGTGCACCGATGGCTAGTGCTATTTGATTTATCTAAATACACATATTTTTCGAAATTAGTAAGACATGTTGAATATATCAATATCAACATTTTGGCTGTGATTGTGCCCAGTAATATTACATTCTGGCTAAAATAAAATAAAAATGCAGAATGTTTACAGGCAAATTAATCTTTGGTCTTATTATTTATCTCTCAGTACTTTATAATTATCAAACCAACAGACTCATGCATGAAGTTCGAGCACTTTTCTTTGTCGATAAACTTTTCGAGTCGACATATTGAATTCTATCGTTTAAACAACAGTATCACACTCCTTTTTTTGGGCAGTCGATTAAAAAATAAGCTTGCTTGCACCCGGTCTGATCACACCTGGTTTGAAATAGACCCACATCGATGTGCACCAAATCAAAGACCTAACGAAGTCTGTGCATAAATATTCCTGTGCATTGTATCGACTCACCTGTGCAGCCATAACGCGCTGTCTCTCTGCTATAAGCGTGCACTTCGCGCAGACGCAGTCTCTCCAGCGGCAGTAGCGCTTGTGGCCCTTCAGCGCTGAGACCACGCCATGGTTGCGACAGCGCGCGCACTTCGGCGTCCGCTGGTGGGGCAAAGCAGACTGGTTATTATGTAGCAACTTCTTTTTACTATTGTAGTCAAGAGTGATAAGGTGGCTGATAATCTGAGACAGAGGAAAAAGGGATTTTAATCTATATAAAGATAAATCGTAAATTCGAACTTGCAACCTTTGTCAGTCCAACTGTCACAAAAATAGGCTACCACTGCTCTTAAAAAAAAACAGTTTAGGTCGGTTTGACAGGCACTAATTACTTATTTATTTGATTCAAACGTAACGAAAGAGAACCGAGGTTAAAATAGTTTAGTTAGCAGAGCACCTGAAGTATTTATCCCTCCCGGATAAAGCACTCCAGGCACTCTTCCAACTAACTCTAAGTTCTCCTAATCACGATCGTATTTCTCTTTCCACAATAATCTTTATTTATTGAATAGAGATAAATCTTCGAAATGCATCGCGAACTCTAAAGTTAAGTTGTAGAAAAAGTATACGGTCGTGAGCAGGATTCCAACCTGTCCCCAATAAACACTCCAGGAGTTCTGACCACTAAGATCTCGACTTCTGCTCACTACCACGAATTCATCTTCCATTTAATACGTCTTTTGGTGACGTCATTGCTATCTATCCAGTCCCTATACAGATGACCGACCGACACAACTAACTTTGCAGTTAATAGAATGTCGTACAGATGCAATTACCTTAACAAATACAGATACTTAAAGCTTCGAAAAGCATTAACGCGTGCTTTATTTATTGAGCTAACAATTAATGAAAAAAATTAAAACTCACGCCTGCTACGTGAACCTAAAAACAGAAAAACAACTAAAGGTTTCTTATCAAAGTCGGGACATATAAGAAAATGTTCCACAGTACTCAGTTGTGTCTTTTAGTTCTATAATGAATATTTTTTTATTTCATACCTTTTTGTGTACTATATCAACTGTAATTAAAAAAAAAACTTAGTAGACTATGTTACTTGAGACAATGTAAGGATTCTTACGATACTCCGACTACGATAGACATCTAAATCGGTTCAGGCGTTTTTAGAAGTTAAGGTGGAATAAAAAATCTCACAAACATACATACATATCTACTTACATACATACATTAACCGTAAAAACATATCAATCCTTTTTTTGAACATATATATATATATATAGCCTTTTCCCAATTACATTGGGGTCGGCTTCCAGTCAAACCGGATGCAGCTTAATACCAGTATTTTACATGGAGCGACTGCCTATCTGTCCTCCACAACCCAGTTACTGGGTAACACGATATCTCGTGGTATGACTGGTTGTCAGACTTTCAGGCCTCTGACTACCCGTAACGGCTGTCATAGATCTTAATTTGACAACCGGGACCAACGGCTTAACGTGTTCTCCGAGACACGGAGGGGTCTCGGTATGATATGATGGTCACCCATCCACAGACCAACCGCGGCAAGCGCAGCTTAACCTCGATCGATCGATCTGTGCGGCTGTTATTTAGCCACGAGCCCCGTGTAAAATAAATATGTATGAGTACTTTGTTTCAACTCCAATATTTTGCATAATATTTATTATAATCCGCGTTACAATTTGATATTGCGCTATAATAAAGATGACAGGCAGCTGAAGACTCTTTCATTCAAACACAAATTAGGCGCACAACCCACAATCAACAACATTTGAACCCGGATACAAAACCCCATATTATGACCACACACACACACACACACAAACATGTATCATTTACAAAATAATCCCTTCATACCATTCCTAATTCAATAAAATATCACATTACATTAATAACATTAATAACAAATTACATTGTAATAATATGTAATTGTAAAATACAAAAAGCGTTATATTACAATGTAACAAATAACTGTATGTTAATGTTTATTACAGAGGGGTTAATTTGACACAATATTGTAATTTGTATTTGTATAGTAATTAGTTATTAGTTATTTGTATAGGAATTGTAATTGTATTGTATTAATTGCAGGAAGTGTATGTGAAACGGATATTAATGAAACTTTTTATTAAATAAAATATGGATCTACATTTGGCCACCAACTCGCCTGATGCTAAGCGATGGTGTGGCCGAGGATGGAGCACGTAGATCCAGAAGAAATCTATTCACTCCAAGTAGAGTGGATAGATTTGGGGATAACGACAGTTGTAGAGTTGATGCAACTGCCCAGACCCCCACAACGGTTGCACCGGACTACATCCCGAAACACGACTCTCGCTTCGCACGACGGTCGCTTCACGGCATGGCTTCGTCCGGTGGGTGTAGAGCCACCAGAGAAAACTACTTTACAACTTTTTCTCTTCTTTAGTATATAACTATTTAGATAAACAGTAGCCGATGTATTATTCTAGGTCACCCATGTTCTTTGCGGGGTTCTCATGAGAAACTATCCCTTATAGCCACTCCTATCCACACACAGATTCTGCTACCAAACTATCTTAAACGAACGACTTCCCCGTCGCATTCCCGCGGTGAGCAAACTGTTATTGCATTTTTTCTCTTAGCAACTTCTCAGTGGCATCCTGGAGCTAAGAAGTTGGCGGTGGAACAACCCCGTGCTTAAGAGAACACGTAAAGCCTGTGGTCCTGCGGCTGATCTCTCTCCGGGCGTGTTAGATTGCTGTCTCATCGGACTCTGAGAGTGAAGGAAGGGGGAGTGTACCTGTGTTTGCGCATACACTTGTGCACTATAACATCTACTGCGTTCTTGTAATCTCCGTGGAGATAAGCCGCCGTGACCAAAATACGGTCGGAAGGATTATTATTATCAATGGGAGAACAATGGATCAATCTAACATCATAAATAAGCTCCAGGATGAAAGTGAATATTTGTAGGGAAAATATTTTATTTACTAAAAACATTTGATTAAGCATATAATTCATTATTGGAGAAGAATATTGAGTTAATAATTTTACCATCGTTCTTGCTAACCTAAATTAACTGCCTCATAATTTCGCTCGTCAAATTTCAATACTCCCGCAGGAATATATGTATAACTTTCACATTGATATAATTTATTAGCGTAGTGAACAGAGGTCCAGATGGCGTAGTTGGTCAGAGTGCCTGGAATATTTATACGAAGGGCGCAGGTTCTAATCTTGCTCATGACCTTATTTTGCTTTCCACATAAATGTATACCTTCGCAAGCGAGCTTCAAAATTTATTTGTATATTTTGCAACAGCTCTGATTCAAACTCACGACCTCTCTACCACCACAAACCACCACTATTCACTATTATCGTTTAAGCTGCCACTAACTATAGCTGTTTACTTATAACTTGAGGTTCACACTTGACTGCCGTGCCGTCTTTGATCTGCGCCGCCGCATCGTTTGTTTAAACAACGCTGGCTCGCCCCGGGTACTGTTTAGTTAGGGGTTGAACTTGAAGTTAACTTAGAACTGTGTTTATGAAACTCTTCGATCTTTTTAACTGGCTTGTGTGTCTGCTGGCTGCAAACGCGACTGTAAAATGTAAAGTCGTGGGTTCCATTTCAGGTCGGGCATAGAGTTGTGAGATTTTATTACCATAGCATCATAACATCACGCCTGTAATCTCCGAAGGGGTAGGCAGAAGTGTACATTGTTGTCCAACCACATATCACCAATGTTGTTATTAAGTCCCATGTAATAGGTGGTGAGCCTATTGCCATCAACCGGGCACCGTTCCAGACTGCTACTGAGAATTTTCTTACAGAAAACCTCAATAACACTTTGCCCGACCCGGGAATCGAACCCGTGACGTCATGCTCAGCAGTTGCGCTTGGGACCACTAGACCAACGAGGCAGTTTTATTAAATGACGATTTTTATTATATATCAGCCCGTAATTTGGAATTGTGCGCAATTGATGACTATAGGCTCACCACCTATAACATGAGATCTTAATAACGGCCACGATAATATGTGGGTGTAAGTACCTACTATATTAAACCTCTGTCTACCCCTTCGGGGAATACAGGCGTGATGCTATGTTATGTTACTATCGATATATTAAGACTCCAAACTACCTCGTTGGTGCAATGATCCCAAGCGCGACTGCTGTGTATGAGATCTCGGGTTCGATTCCCGGGTCGGGCAAATTCTCAGTAGCAGCCCGGAGTTTGGTATTGTGCCCGGTAGATTGCAATAGATTCACCACCTATTACATGGGACGTAATAACAGCATCGGTGAGATGTGCGTGTACCTAAAACTGTGTATGTACCTACACCTCTGCCTCCCCGTTTGGGGAATACAGGCGTGATGCTATGTATGTAAAAATACAATATAAGTCCGATTTAAGGGTCATTTTATTAGATAACTATTGAGATGCTTATACAATAACTTATCACTCTGCCTACCTAACGTCCTAACCTTTCCCTAATTAAATTGAGGTCGGCTTCTAATCTAATCGGATGCAGTTTAATACCAAATTTTATACATTGCATCTACAATCTAGTTACTGGGTAACACGATCTAATGGCAAGTCTGATTGTCAGTCTTTCGGGCCTCTGACTACCCGTAGCGTTTGTCATAGTTCATCATCTCTGCTCTCCTAGTCTATCAATTCATCATTCATTATATCAATTTATTTACGATCGGCGCCGCTTGCCTTTTTCTTCCATACATCTCTATCAGCTGTCATCTAGGTAGTCATTCCCTCGCCTGATTACAAATGCTTGTCATTACGTAATGATTGTGACATTAAATTTCATTGCAATATCATCATTTATTTGAAATTTGCGTCTAATATTGACGTCAGGCAGGCGGCCAGTCATAAAACATAGCCAAAACTTTAGCAGCATGCCAGATATAGGTATGCTGCGCCGACCCCAAATAAATTGGGATAAGGGCAGAGGGATGATGATGTCTGGGCGTGTGTGCATGTGAGATTATATATCTGTAAACGCACCCACGTACAGGAAGAAATTCCTAGTGTGGGGCAACACTGCTTTTTAAATAAAATAAATTAATATTGTCACCAATCGCGCACAATTCCAAATTACGGGCTGCTATTGATATATATCTAATAATGATTTGAAATTTACGACCAAATTTTTTTTGTTGTGTGATGTTATATGAACGTGTTGCATTTTTGCGACAAAACTATCGCACAATAAAATATTGTAGTGCACGTTTAGCCTTAACTACTGGTCAACATTACACTTAAATTCAAAAAGTACGAGTATTAGGTAAGACTTTTTACGATAGTAGCTTAAACAGCAGTTGCGAGAGTCGGAGGACCGAGTATTGTGAAGTAACTTGCGAGAGTCCTACGAACATGGCCAGCTACGGATAGACCGAGTTATTTGATAGATTGATTGATAAAAAATCTGTTCAGTTACTCACTCGGTAGCCTGGCTGCAACTGTTGACGAAAAATATAGTTTTGAATGTGATCTAGGCATGTGTGTATGTATGAGGAGATGTTTAGAAGATAATATAACATCATCCTGTTTTTTTGTTTTTTTTTTGTTTTATAGGAACTTTTGTTTATGGACTTTTTGGTCTTATATAATTAAAATTATACTAAGTATAGTCTCTTCATTTTAGGAGAGCTTGCAAGTTTTGTCAAATGATGATAAGTGTTTCGATAATAAGTATTTAAAAAAAAAAGATGAAAATTAATCGATTATCGAAACACCTTTTTCCGATTTACGTTACGCCACATCCCTAAAATTATCATTTGACACATGTCATGCAAGTCGTCCTAAAACAAACAGACTATAATTAAGGAGAAAGAGACTTCGTATCTAATTGAGCTTATGTGCGAAACCTTGTATAACATATAAAGCCTTTTTGGTAATGCAATATTCTAAAACATTAGACTTAATCGTTCAAAATAAATGTTTTATTTAATTTTAAGAGCGGGCGCGATGTAAGTTCCTAAGTACCTACTACCGCCGGCGGGACACATCACACTACATTTTTCTGACAAAAGCAGTGCATCCATCCACAAAAAAACAAGGTTACTAAATATTTTTTAATTCCTTCAGTGAACTAATATTAATCAGATCAAGAAGTACATATAGCCTTACTTATTACAAAAGCTATTGTTGAATTAATTCTTAATATTCTAACTAGGTAATAGGTACGATACGAAAAAAACGCAACGATTAACTACTTTTTTTTTTCAAATTATTTAGGTTGTTTGAATTTCCTTTATCGTTTACATTTATCGCATCTTCTAATTGGCCTGTTACTGTTATACAAATTAAATTTCATAAATCGCTTTTATACCAATTAACTAGCTATGCCCTGCGATTTCTCACGCTGTTTTGTTTTTGCTCGGCTCCTATAGATTGGCTCTATAATCTTCTTCAAGAACTGGACCAATAAAATATATTTTTTTTTTCAAATCCGACCACAGATTAGAGAAAACAAATTAAAAACATACTCGCTTTATTATTTTAGTATAGCTAAGTCTGTCAACATAGAACTTAACAATGTCTTAATACAACAAATTCTACAATAAGTAAAACACGGTATACTATAGTATAGTACAGTAATTTAATAAACTATTATTTTTTTCTTTTCATTTAGTATTATCATCTCATCCTCATATACTTTTTTGATCTTTTTATTTCTTAAAGAGATTTGTGTTATTACAAACCACATATTTTCCTAAAACCCTACCACTTAATTTCAATTTTAAATTACAACCCTTTTCCAAAATACTTAAGACGTTATAAACCTTAAGTTTTTCAAATATCTTTCGGAAAATAAATTAAAATATATAAAACTTAAATAATTCCCCAGATGAGACCCTAAAGAGAGTCACTGTATCCTTTAAAGAGTACCGTACATTAAATACACATTAAAATAATAAAATATCTACCTGATATCTTTCCGAGGCTCTGAGGAAGAAAGGCGGCAAAGCGGCCAACACTGGGTGCTGCACCAACTGAGAAACATCGACACCGTTCGGGAGAGACATTTCCATTAAAATACCAATCCAACTTCTAACAACAAACAACCAACTAACGACCTAACAACACCACAATAACATTCTGTTACAACACTATTATTAAAAAAAGAATTTTTCAAATTCAAAAAAAGAATTGCAATTCGAATTTGGAACGCGAACGTTACAGTTAAGGCGACGCACTCCACCGAGTTGTTTCGAATACTGTTGATTCATTTTCAAGCGAACAGTTGCTGCCACGACGCGCGACAGGGACGGAACGAGAGCGAAACGACACACTGTATTAAAACGTATATCTCTATCCCTCTCACACTGTAGTGTTAACTGTATATGTTGTATCATCCGGTTATATAAAATGTTGTAAGATGAGAGGCCCGGATCATCCAATGGGAATACTCCAAGACCCCGCCTCTGGGTTCCCATTGGTTGGTAAATGCTGAAACTTAATTTATAAAGGTGACTTTTTTGAGAACCAGTTTTTTTTATACGGACAAAGAGTGTATTGAATGAAGCACAAAAAACACAATTATGTTTGTTATTCGCATCGTGGATTCCGTTTCGTTTTTACTTCTTTATTGTTCTGAAGTTTTTTTGTTTAATTGTTTAGTTATTGTGGTCTTAATGCGTGGAATATGGTTGCATCGAGATGGTACGATAAGTTTTGTTGGCCATATTATATTAAGTCCTCCATGTGATTCGTTGCGACATATTTGTATGGAACCGTTTGTTTTCTGCAGTATCTTGTCATCTAAATGATGTTCCACTTTCAGATCTTGGGAATCGTGGATGCATATTCGTTCCTCGTTTTCCTTTTTATTTAACATCGTTATAGTATTGTGTAGTGTTTGTTTGATGTCCGGATTCAGTCGTACTTATTAGATGTCCTTTTGGGGTTATTTTTTCAAAGTCGTTTGGCTATTTAGTAGAGTTTGGGAACGTTTAGTTACACACAATTTTAGCTTTCATTAATTCTGTCCGTTTGATCTTACACTATATTTGTGGTAATATCAGGCCAAATATTATTTCTTTATGACGTTTTTCTCAGAGGTTGCTGTAGGTTCTCGGCTTATAAGAAAATGCCAATTTCGCGAGTATCATATTTCGTCTGAGTTCTAATATATATATTTTTTTGGTCGAGAGACCGGCTGCTGTCCTGCGTTGCGTGTCGCAGGTTCGATTCCTGCACGGAACAAATATTTGTGTGATCTACAGATAATTGTTCCGGGTCTGGGTGTGTGTGCATGTGAGATTAGGTATGTGTCTGAAAACGCACCGACGATACAGGAAGAAATACTTAGAGTGGGCCAATCTTTAAAAAAAAAAAATTTGTTTATTAAATATGTGTCCTAATACATAAAGATGGTAATATCTATTTATCATTGTCGAAGATGACATTTACATTGACCGCTATATCTGCTATTCATTAGGTATGAGCAATTATTAATGCTAACAGGATCTGATTGAACATTCTGGAATAGATAAAAAGAAACATGTTTTTTTAA
Source organism: Xylocampa areola (assembly GCA_935421205.1). Lineage (NCBI taxonomy): Eukaryota > Metazoa > Arthropoda > Insecta > Lepidoptera > Noctuidae > Xylocampa > Xylocampa areola. Next base: position 14,306,619 of record OW285223.1, read on the forward strand.
AGAAACATGTTAAAAACAACACAAAAGAAAATTTAATATAATTCAAACTTAACGGCAACCGTCGCCATCTTAGATAATTCTAAATTCAAATATTGGAACGTCAGAGCGGAAGGTGCGTTCAAATTGAAATATTTCAATTTACTTGTCGACGGGAATTCGATTTAAATTACAATGAGAGCTTCGGGGTCTGGGGGAGGTCGCAGGAGGAGGGGAGGGAGGTAGAGGAGTAATTATCAATGTATAACTGAATATCTGAGCGTTTTGTGTTTAAAGCCGATCGGAATTTTTTGTACAGTGTGTTTTAAAGGTATTTTTGGTAGCGTTCATGATATTGGTTAGTTTTAAGCTTTACGTATTGCAACTTATTAATTGCAGCAGAGGTTTAGAGGGACCTATTTGAGAAATAGAAAGGTAGTTATTCCGAATATTAGTATAAAAGAGGATCGGGCTGACATTATCAGTGTGGAAATAACCAAAAGTTATGTAGATCAATCAGTAAAAGAGTTTCACATAACCACCAATCCCCGGACACACGTTCTCTTATTTGTATGAGTTTGTCTGTGAGAATTAAGGATTATCAAAATTTATACAACATAACCTGAAGGTCTATCATCTAAAACGGACTGTGTTCATTCCTAAAAAGATTTACTCAACATGAACATGAAATGAACATTGCTTATCCTGAAAGTAGATCTGTTGACATGTCATCTGCGATCACCAAACTAAACTAAAATTTTCTCACATAGAATAGTCTCCCAAAAATTCCCATCACCCTCTATACCGAACAGATACAGGTGTGGCTGAGCGGGTCCCGGCGGGGGTGAGGTGGGTGGCGGCCGCGGGAGGGGGTTCCAGAGAGGCACGACGCGCAAATGAGAATTCCGTAGAGCAACGATCAATTCGCGAAATGTTCACATTTCGTAAACGTCTCAACTTGGTTTAGGGATGGAGTAGTGTCGATTTTGACTATATTTTTTTTATTTAATTTAATTATATGACTTTATATGTCATGCATGATTTTTACCAAACAGGAAAACTTTAAGCGTAAGTTAGACAGTCAATTAAAGGTCTCTACCAGGTCACTCCTCTTTTATTTAGTTTTTAGTGTGTTTGGTTTGGTGATATTAACCGCTCCCTCTGGTGTTGTAATAAAGTAAAAATAATGAATGAGATTCTGTCTTCTGTCAACAATGACATCAATTTTAACATTTCTACAACTAATATGCATAACTTCTCACTGTAATCAAAGTTTTATTTCAAATGTATGTAATATAATATTGAACTTAAAATTTTGCTACCGACATCGATATGAATGTATATCCCATCCCTACAGAACCGTGGGAGAGCGAGAATATCTTCGCAAGCGTTAAAATGAAATGTTCGCAATTTGAATATCGTTCTGCTAACCTCCCGTCCCCTGCCTCCCTTCCCCGCAGTGCTCCACCCCTGGGACGCCCGGATGATATAATATGGTGCTAGTTTCATTTAAATTGCTTCTCATTTTGCATTGTGGTTTATTTTCGGTATGTTTTTAGTAAAGAGGGTGTTGTTAGATGAAAGTTTTATTGTAGGTGGTTTAAAGGGCTAGGATTTTGATAAATTGTGAGATGTATGTCTGTAAATGTATGCACGATGCAGGAGAAATGCCTGGTGTGGGGGGCAGATATAAAAAAGAGAGATTACTTATTTCACGTGGAATATAGAGGCATAAGCAGATTCCCCAGATGAGCAATTCTCTAGATATAATCTTCATCAGGTAATTCTTCCGGGCCCAGTATGGGCGTGTGTCTGTCTGTATGTAAAAGTGTAAACGCACAAAAAATACAGGAGAAACTACTTGTGTTGGGTAAAGTTGAAAATGCCCTGATTTGGAGCTTCAAACAAAGATACGATATAGATTATATCGATACGATATTGCACTATCTACTCGTGCCTGCGACTCCATCCGCGTGGGTGTCCGAATTAATATCAATGAACAAACATCGCATCTTATAATTAAAAATAATTTAATACAAAAATTAAAGTGTTCTCTAGATTCGAATTCGATACCTGTCAATCGTTGTCGCAGAACACCAGGGGGGTTACTCTTGAAGTTAATACCAATTCCAATCCAATTGCAATATTCAATCTGTGCAATAAAACAATTTTTAATGATAAAATAAATTTACCTATATCATAGTTATCTTAGTTTTAAAGCATGTCGGTTTATTAGTATCCCGATTGTTTAAATTATTTTTTAGACATTTTTACATTTATTAGTATGAACTGACATATTTTTCAAGATAAATCTTTGAAAACCATTAACGCAAGAATACGGTCGGGAACAGCATTCGAACCTGCGCCTCCCGGATAAATACTCCAGGCGCTCTGACCATATTTTAACACGTCTTATGGCGACGTCATTGCTATCAATTCAGTCCCTATACGGGTGACCGTCCGACATATTTTTATTATCGAGCGGTTTTATTTTCAAGAGCCTACAGCACTAGACAAATACCTTAATTGACACCTGTCAAATTCAAATCCAGCAAACTCTTGCAACTTTTTGTTTCACTCGATTTTGTTGCGTATCCGTTGTTTAATGTTAAAAATATATTAAGAGACTCGGTACCTATGGACTGCTCTTAGACATACTTCAGGACTAAAGGAACATGCTTCGAGACCAATCTATTGGTCCCAAGCGCGGCTGAGTTTCAATTGTTATATCTCCGAATATTATATTAAGAAGTTAAGATAGAAATTAACTAAACAATAATATGTTGCCTCGTTGGTCAAGTGGTCCCAAGTGAAACTGCTGAGCATGAGGTCTTGTGTTCAGTTTCCAGGTCGGGCAAAAAGTATTATTGGGGGTTTTCCTTTTGAGAATTTTTCAGTAGCAGCCCGGAGTTTGGAATTGTGCCCAGTAGATTGCAATAGGCTCACCACCTATTACATGGGACTTCATAACAGCATTGGTGAAATGTGGATGTACAATTGTGTACACCTCTGTGTACCACTTCGGGGTATATAGGCGTGATGCTATTATTACGTTGCTGGGTATGAGATCCTGCGTTCAATTCCCGAGTAGAGTAGTGTTATATGAGTTTTTTGGTAAAGATTCTCAGTAGCAGGCCGGATTTTAGAGTTTAAATTGTGCTTGGTAAAGCGGCTTACAACCTAAAGTTACAATATTAAATGGAAAAAAATAAGTAATACTATAATACTAAGCATGCGTTAATGCTTTTTCAAAGACATATCTTGAATGGCTTACAACCTATTAAATTGAATTTAATATCTGGAAGAATTTAAGAGGCTAATGTTGGTAGTCTTGGAGTACTGTGAGATCAGCGTATGAATGAAATGTCTTTAATTAATGTAATTGGCCTCTGGCCGTTTTAATTAATTATTATTAAAAATCTAAATCTTTACATTTTTGTGGAACCAAAAGAATACGGTCGTGATGTAATTTAATGTGCAATTTAAACTGGCTAAAATGCCTACTCCTCTATCGGTTATCTCGTTTTTTTCTACAAAAATGTTTCTCTTTAGAAAGCTCCGCGATAATATGTACTTGTGAAAGATTTTTAGATCTGTGAAGATACCTAAGTCTTTTCCGCACAAAGAATAAGTATTGCCATTCAACGTGGCAATGCTGCCAGCCTTTTGGGAACACTCCCAGTTGACAGCGACGCGGAGGAATTTTTCGACGCCCTCCTCTAGTCTTAATTTAGTTTTTATTTTTATCGTATTAGTTTTAAATCTTTGCTGTTTCTGTAAAATTTTCGTATTAGGTTAAATAATTATAGATATCGTTATTTGTAAGAATAACCTTAATGTCCCCATGTGATAATAATAATACGATCTGTTAATAAATACATTTTATAATGGATGCAAATAAATACAATATCTAGCTACTTCCACAAAATTGAGGGTAGTCATGCATTACCTGTGTTATTTTATGTGTGGTAATGCATGACTACCCTCAATTTTGTGGAAGTAGCTAGATATTGTATTTATGTGCACCCATTGTAATGGACTTCCGCAAAGTAACGCCTGAATCTATTCAATACATTTTATAATATTTCAGAGAAGCCGCCTCCGTCTTCCTTCTACGGTCCATGTCCGGGCGTTTCCCCGGATATTGTGTTGTGCAAGTAATTTAGCGACAAGAGTCTCTCGTATACTGTGTAGAGTGTAGTGTTCCTTTATCTCAGCGATGTCTGAGAGCGCGTCTTAATATATTGTTCTGTGTTTGAGAACGCGTGGGCTGTAGCCTTTGTGTTGGATGTAATTTAGTTTATTTGAAATGTTGATGTGGGAAACGATACCTACATAAAGTTTAATTTGATTATTGAAACCGTTTAAATGACAAAATTTTTAGGTCTGGTGGTCGCAAGTGCGGTTGCTCAGCAAAAAGTCTTGGGTTCAACTCCTGCTACGGGCAAAGTGTTTTGCTGCCAGGTAATTCCAGCAGCCTAGAGTTTAGAATTGTGCCCGGTTGATGGCAATAGGCTCATCAAATTTTACATGTCACGTAATAACTAGGTAATAAGTGATACATATAGTTCTTTCAAATGCATTAACGCATGCGCAGCGAACTCTAACATTATAATCTTTTATAGAAAAAATATCATCGTGATCAGGTTTTGAAACTGCGCGTCCCTTACATAATAACAGATTTTTCAAATGTGTGGGTGTACAACAGTACTCCTCTAAATAACCCTTTCAGTATAAAAGCGTGATGTTATCTTATAATGTTTAACAATCATCTGACTTATAGTTAAAGTTACAATATTAAAAACGGTCGCGAACACAGCGACAGCGCGGTTGGCGCAGTGGTCGAGAGACCGACTGCTGCGCTGCGTGTCGCAGGTTCGATTCCTGCACGGAGCAAATATTTATCTGGGTGTGTGTGTGCTTGTGAGATTATATGTCTGTAAACGCTGGGTGCGTTTACAGACAGTGCGACACAGGAGGAAATTCCAAGTGCGGGGCGATGTATTAAAAAAAAAAAAAAAAAAGAGCTGGATTCGAACCTGCGCCTCCCGGATAAATACTCCAGGCGCTCTGACCACTAAGCCATCTCGACCTCTGCTCACCACCGCGAATTCTTAATCCATATTTTTAACACGACTTTTTGGCGACGTCATTGCTATCTATT